>CM028129.1:1632555000-1638472500 GCA_016271365.2 Neoceratodus forsteri | reverse complement strand
CTATTCCTGGAATTCACCTGCTCCCTGGTTTAAACTCTCGCCCTCTGAGGTGTAGGTACTTATACCCTCCAGTCCTGCCCCTTTTCCCACTGCCCCCTCACCCTTATGTGCTAGCTCTCTCTACCCTCCCTTTCCCCATCCCTTCCCCTACTAGTTGCCTCGTTTTCCTGAGTCTTCACCTCCTCTCCCTAGATCCCCCCCCCCATTGTCCTACCATTGTACTCCTGCTCTTCCTTCCCTCCTCCTTCCCTAGTACATAGTAACCATAGATGGGCCTCCATGTCACCACTGGCATTTAGTTCCTCTGCTTTTCTCCATCTCCTCCCTAGCACCCTTGGTGTGTACTCACATTTACCACCACCCCCCGCCGTTTCATCACTATTCATCTCCACCTAGGTATTGTTGCTTGTTGAACCAGTTATCCTCCTAGGTTACTGTAGTGCAGTCTGTTTACCCGGTTTCAAATTAGTATTGCTGCTTGCAACAGATTTTTCCACTACCCTGTGTCAGTCTATTGTTGTACAGCTCATTATCTGCTTTTGGACTTGCAGTTGTACATTGTTCAGTTACTTCTCTGTACCATTGCTTATGCCATGTATGTTTCCATTGGGACTTGTGTACAGCTTGTAATTTGCTGCTCTTATCGGATTGTAAATTTTAGACTGTTCGATTCTGTGCTATTGTTTGTGGCCTGGGTCATGCCTGAAAATGGTCCCGGATCACTGCATTTACCCGATACAGACTTGCATTTTAAGGTGGCTTTTAGTGCATCTGAGTTTCATCTGCCCACCTGTGTTAGAATACCTCAACTGCGGTTCTCCATAGAAGACAGTTTTGGGAATTCTACAGTCAAGCATGTGAATGACAGGTCCAGACCAGCGCGATTGGACCTTTTTGATCATGGTCTCAATTAGTTATATTGCAGTGCTTTGAGGACATCTGTATTCAGCACCATGTCATGCCAGTGAAGTGTCTTTGGCAGTGCAAGTGAAAATTGTCAAGTTGCTTAATGCAACAGTGAGAGCAGGTCCACAACTCCTATCCACACAGGAGGGTGGAGAGGACAACAGCTTGGTATAGTGACTTGTTTTGCAGACCAACCCCTCATTTCTGCCAGAGTCTCCACTCAAGTTTGCCAAAGGCAGAGCTGGCCCTGCCAGTCTGGTGAGTATCAGTTTATTGCATTTTGCAGGAGAAAGCTAGAGAGGTGGCAGAATTTGTCCGTGACTAAGTGGTACGTTACAGATTGTAACTACAGGGGGTGTAACCGGATGACCAGGTATGGGCTGGACCAGGACTTTGGTCTTTAAGTTGATTGTAAAGCCAAAACATTGCCGCTTGAGCGAAACAGGTAGCAGCTGGATGTCTTCAAGAGTGTGGGTGAGTAACTCAGTCCATCAGCAAAGAGCGTGCCGTGATCTGCATGGTTTTTGTTTTAGCTTGTAGCCGAAGGTTGAAGATGCCACCGTCTGTGTGATGTCGAATGTAGTCCCCCATCACAGTTCCTGACTGCATCGAGCAGTACTGCGGCAAACAGTATGCCAACAGGGTTGGTGCAAGAACACGACCTTGTTTGACACTGTTAGTGATTGCAAATGATACGCAGCCTTGATCTATTACTCATGCCATCATACCAATGTGTAATTTATGAACGTTCACAAATTTGCCTGGGCATCTGAACTTAATCTCCCACAGTGCATCACGTTTAAAGGAGTCCAATGTCTTGTTAAGTCAAATACCACATAGAAGTTCTGGTGCTTTTTCCTATATTTTTCCTGGATCCGACAGGCTGAGAATATCATGTTTAGTATTAAGTGACCAGACCAAAATCCACACTGGCTTTCTGGGAGAATTTTCTGCCAATTGTTTGCTTGATGGCGCATGGTACAGGTTTAAAAGTGAAATTTCGTGATAACTATCAGCATGAGCCATCACCTTTGTGCTTGTAGAGGTGCACAATGTTTGTGCGCCTTTGAAATCTTGCAGTACAGTTTCATGATCCCAGATTTTATTGTAGAGGGCAAGGAGTCTTCCTCAGCTTGTGGCCCACATGCTTGTAGATCTCAGCAGGAATACTGTCCGAACCAGCTACTTTTCCACTTGACATCTGCTCGATTGCAATTTGGATTTCAGCCATGTTAGGTGGGATGGTGAGGTGATTTTGCATGGGTAGTTATGGCATGTTTAGCACACCAGTAGGTACTGCAGAGGAACAGTTGAGAACTTGGTGGCTGGCCCAGCATGCCAAGATTTCAACTTGGTCAGTTAGTTCTGTGCCATCTTCGTTCAGAATGGGGACAGTGCCACTTGTTTTTGGTCCACATATGGCCTTTAACTTGTAGAAACAGTTCATGTCCTTTTGGTTAGCAGCTCCTTGGCAGTTCCTCAGCCTTCATCTTCCACCATTTTTCCTTCATAGAACAAAGCTTAGATCAAACTTGCTGCTATAATTGCTGGTATGCAGCCTTTGTCGTTAATCCAGGAGAGGTGAGCAGTATGCATAGAGGCACGAGTGCATATAGTGGCTGTTAGATATGTATATGATTGCTTTAATTTTCACTGTTCATTATTAGTCCCTGTAACTATCCTGGGTGTCTCTTCTGGTTGTTGAGATCTCGTTGTTCCCAGAGAGCTGCATTAGCATATGAGAACATGTGTCAGCACCCCTTAGACTCCACAGTATGCCTGCCTGCTTAGAGTTCAACAAAACAAGTTGCAGCAAAGTGTGAAATACAGCATTTACTTCAGTCAGCTTTGCTGAGTCGCAGTGCAGGGTTTTTCCCCTTTTAACTGCATTCAATTTGTAAATTTCCAGATATTTGTTTTCAGAATATTTGTACTTTCAGTATAGAGAGATAGATGGTATAAATGGGTGCCATTACATCTTGTTCTCATATGCCAATGCAGGCCTAAAGGACAGTGAGATTTCACCAACCAAAAAATGGCGACCCCAGGATAGTTACAGGGGACTGGCATGAACAGTGAAAATGAACCAACACAAACACGTATATCCCCAACAGCTACAGGAAGAGAATTGTCAGACAAGGAAAAATTTACAAGATACGAGAATGAGGTTTTCCTTTAATGCAAAACAGAAATCATTTCACAGGGACAGTGAGGGGCAGTACGAGCAGGAGGGAGGTGGTGAGGCCACACCTTGAATACAGTGTCCAGTTCTGAAGACCATACTTCAGGAGGGACATGGATAGAATAGAGAGGGGGCCAGAAGGGGGCAATGAAAATGGTGCAAGGACTCAACCATTTGACATACAAGGAGAGACTTAAACATGTATACCCTGGATCAAAGGAGGGCACATGATAGACCGTTAAGTACCAAAAGGATATAAAATGTCCCAGATAGCAGTATAATCCAGAATAAGAGGCTCTCAAGGACATGAAGCTACAAGGGGGAAGATTCAAGGGAAACATTAGGAAACACTACTTCACAGAAAGGGTAGTAGAAGTGGTGGGGGACAAAAACAGTGATGGATTTAAGGTTGCTTGGGATAGGTACAAGGGGGAATTACCTAGATCATGGTTAACATGGAGATGGAACACTTGGGCAGACTCAGTGGAGCTGGAGGTCATTATCTTCTGACAATTTCTAGGTTTGTAGGTTTCCATAGTACAGCCAATATAGACTTCCATTAATGCAGTACACTTAGTACAGGTATAGCCAGGTTGTAGACTATTACAAGGGTGCAGTATACATTGGAGACTCATGTTACGATACAAATTTAAAATGTGGTCCTTCTCAGGTTTGCCCCCCACCCTCAAGATTTTTTAGTGGCTGCGATTCCCTGCAGCATCATTAGTGCTTGTGAGAGACTACAAATGAACCTGCACAGCAAGCACTTGCATTCTCATGTCTGAGGCAGCAAGGCACAGGCAAGTTCATCACTGGCAGGCCAATAAGAAACTGTTGTGGGGAGGCAGGCGTGCAGGGGAGACAGGTGGCAGTCACACCTATTAATACCAAAGGGCAACAGAGACCTGAACCAAACCATCTAAATATCACCTAGAGAACACTACAGAAAACCTCCACCCAGACATTCAAGGGGTCAAAGTCTGGAAGACTACATGTGGACCCTTTAGCATCCCCCCCCCCAAAAAAAAAAAAAATCTTACAACCACAGGAGGGGCCCATGATTAATCCTCCACTATCCCATCCTGCCCCTTAGTTCTTTGCCATCTGGTAAAATGGTAATTTCTACAGAGCTTTGGCATTTTGCAAGCAAACCTTTATAAAAAAAATGTACCAGTCCATTTCCCCTTGCCCTACATTAAAGCAGACAAATTGGCCTTTCAAATTTCCTGCATTTAACTTTGTCCATCAGTTACTAAACTTCAGCAGAAGACAGGGTTTTGTTCCTCATAACTCCTCTTTTGTGGCTTCTCATCCTTCATTTGTTGCACCAAGATATTGGGGATGTCACATGTAGATTTTGATGACTTGAGCTGGAGGATAAGTAGCCAGTACAAGGACAAGGGTCCAGCCTTCAAGTAGATGGTAATAAAGGAGACCTACAGAAAATGTGTGAAACCAGTGTTCCCAGAATTTTCCCCAAATTGACAGCCTCTTTAAATGAGGGCTGTGCAAACACCTGGCAAATATCTGCAGAGTATTCATTTGGCGGCCTAAACTATTTGGGTACTTTTCAGGACAAATAGATAAAAGGACATCTTCCCTCCCTCTCAGTGAAACAGGTGGCCAAGACTAGTCCCGTGACCATACCCAGTCATCTATTGCTCCTCCCACTCAGTCATCCTAGGGTCACAAAAAGGAAACAAACTCATCTGGAATCAAGCCTCCCCACACCAACAGATTCCCTAAATGTGCCCTTCATCCTAACTGGCCCTTGATGGTCAAAAAAAAACAATAGTGCTCACTGAGTCTCCCTAGACCCCTCGTCTATGATTGGGGAAGCAGCAGTACAGTAAAATCCCAACCATGTACAGTCTCTTAACATACTTATCCCTCCATAAAACAAAACAAAAAAAAAAAAAACAGACTCGAAGTGACAGCCAGTACCTCTTGTATAGACAACTGCTGACCCAACATCCCACAAGCACCAACCCAAACTGTTTTGGAGGGATACAATCCCATTGTAGCCTCTCATTCAGGACATGCCCCCAATGCAGTGCCAGGTGACAGCTGATTAGTGTAGCACACAAAGAGGACACCAATTAAGAGCCACTAAATAAATGACATCCTATCAGTGGATTGACAAGGAGCTCATCACATCTTCACCTCATTCACGACTGACAGCACTGCTCTAGAACTATGATAACATTCTCCCTTGTATCCTCACCAGTCAGATGGTGAGGAGGTTGGTCTTTGTTCCCTTTGCCCCTCAACATTCACTCAACACCAAGGTATTATATCTTCAGAAGCTTTTGCAGCCAAATGCTGCAAACACAAGAACTTGTACTGCTGGTGAGGAATGTGAAATGTTAACCACGCGATTTAAAGGCACAAGATGAATGTTTATGGGTATTACACTTGGAAAAGTACAGTTACACAAGAACTTACTGTAACAGTAGATCTTCAAGAGAGGCTCTTGCAGTAGGTAATTACCTTGAGAACTGCACCTCCTGGCATCAGGACCACAACTTTAGCTAGCAGTGTCTGACAGGGGACCACCCACCCGGCGTCGCATGACACTGAAGTGGGCCGTCCCCATACCCGCCTTCATTTTCCCGCCAGAGAACTCCAAAAGGAGTGACAGGAGAATGTAAAATGAGGCTCCTGGAGCTGAAGAAATAGAAAAGGGGCAGCAGAAGATGGGGAAGGGAGGGGAAAGAGGTTACCTATTGCAAGAGCCTCTCTCGAAGATCTGTTATGGTAAGTTCTTACATAACTACCATCTTACTTCGAGGGGGCTCTTGCAGTAGGCAATTACCTTGAGGACTGACTCCTAAGCAATGTGAATCAGAAGTAACAAACATGGGAGGCAGGAAAGGTCTGTGGAAGGTCAGAAATTCAGGATAGAAGTCCCTGAAGGACAGCCAGGCCAAAGCTAGCCCTGCACCTAGAGAATGTCCAGACTAATGCTTGGTGAAAGTGAGGACAGAGCTCCAAGTGGCCGCTGCACAAATGTCAGTTGCTGACATTCCCGAAGCAAGCAGTAGAGGCAGCCATGCTTTGGGTAGAATGCCTCAACCTCCCCATGTCTTACCAAATTTCTCGTAACACACCACAGTTTGCTAACCATTTGTATAAACACTGTTTGGAAACTGCCACACCTTTCCTCTTGGATGCGAAACAAAAAAGTTGGTCTGTTTTCTGGACAGACTTGGTTCTGTCAGTATAATAATGCAAGATTCTATGAACATCCAAGGTGTGTAGAATCACCTCCCCAATTTGAATGCTCATAATACATCGGCAGTTGAATTGGTTTAACAAACTCCGAAACCATGAAAAAGGAGTCCCAACCCTTCAAGGTGGCCCAAAGGGAGAAACTTCTACTTCATGGCATAGGTTGTCCTCGTAGGCTTTCTGGCCTTTAACAGGACCTGCACCACTGTAGAGGAAACTCCAAAAAATGAAGCTGTTATGTCATGAGGAGTCACGCATGAAGGAGAAGGGACTTCAGCCCTGGATGGACCAGCGAGCCCTGCTCCAGAGTCAGGAGATCGTGGCAGAGAGGCAGAGGAACCAGAGGCTCCATTGCAAGTTGCTGAAGAAGCAGAAAGCAAACTTGCCGAGGCCAGTATGGGGCAATCAGAACCAAGTAAACCTTTTCCACTTTGAGCTTGAGCAACACCCTCTGCAGAACTGGAAAGGTGTACAAAAACTTCCCTGTTCAGCAGAGAGATGGAGAGTCTCACCATAAAGCACCATGCCCGGGGGCGAGTGAGCAAACCCTGGGTAGAATTGCACTGTATGGGGAGGTGAACAGATCCAAGTCTGGACAACCCAATAGGTCAGAAATGTGCTCGACCACCTCTTGCTTGAGCTCCCATTCATGGGCTCTTATTCTGCTGCGGCTGAGACTGTTCACTAGGATGTTTTGCATGCCTGGAATGTGAACAACTGTGTGGTAAATTTGATGCAGAACTGCCCAATTCCACACCCGCATCACCTCCCTGCAGAGGGGATATGAGCAAGTGCCCCCTGGCTTGTTAAGGTACCAGACCACACATTGTCCAACTGGATCAATAGTGGGCCCTGGTGAAGCAGATGCTGGAAGACTTGTAGAGCATGCAGCACTGTCATCTTTAGCAGGTTTATGTGCAAGCGGAGTTCCGACTGGGACCACAGCCCTCGAGTCCTATGGTTCTCCAAGTGAGCACCCCAACCCTTATGCACCTGTAGTTGGGGTCTGGGTGGGAGGAGAGGTCTGGAAGGGAGACCCCCTTGGTGAGGTTGCTGAGATCCTGCCACCAGAGGAGATCTCGCTGCATTGAACTGGAGACCAGGACCATGTGGTCCAGATCAGACTTCTGATCCCACTGCATTCAGAGTGTCTAATGAGAAGTTCACATGTGGAGTCTGGCTAAAGAAACAGTGGGGATGGCTGCTGCCATAAGGCCAAGGAGTCAGAGAACTGACCTGGCTGTGACGCCTGCTGGAGGCTACTAAACGAGCCTGGTTCAAAGTTTCCGCCCTATCCAAAGGAAGGAAAGCCATACCTGGGCTGCATCCAGCACTGCACCAATAAACTGGAGGAGTTGGGAAGGGGCAAGCTGGGACATGGGAAAACGGACAGTAATCCCTACTTGCACAAAACTGTCCAGGGTAGCAGAGTGGTACGGTTCCAACTGCCCCCTCGATGGGGCCAATAGAAGCCAGTCATCGTGATAAGGGAACACAATGGCCCTGGTGCATCAGAGCCACTGCCACTACAGCAAGGCACTTGGTAAAAACCGAGGTGCAGAGGAGAGGCCAAAGGGGAGAGCCTTGAACTGGTAATACCCCCCCCAGAAAGGCGAACCTGAGGTAGCAGCTATGGGCCTGAAAGACTGGGATATGCAGGTAGGCATCCTGCATATCCAGGGCACACAGCCACTGTCTCTGGTGCAGGAAGGGCAACAGACCTGGGAGGGTCAGCATCTGAAACAGTTTGTACCCTATGTACAGGTTTAGAGCACCAAGGTCCAAGATGGGATTAATCTCCTGTCTTTTTTGGGACCAGGAAGCAGTGGGAGTAATACCCCTTTTCGACCTGGTTTGTCGAATGTACTATTGCCTCCTTTTGTAACAGAGGCTTGATTTCTTCCCTCAAGAGGGAATGTGCACCTTTGGATAATGGGACACACCTTGGGCCTGTCTGGAGGTTTCTCAAGAAATTCCAGTGTGGCCCTTTCTGACCTGCTGAAGGACCAACAAACTGGTGGGGACTGCCTTCCCCTGGCAGGTGACAGGTGAGCCTTCCATCCACTGGCTTCTCCGGACAGGGAGAAGGGAGGTGGACCATGAGTCGAGAGGGAGAGTTGGGGAAAGCCATGCCGGAGGCCGTCGAGCTTGGCTGGAGGAGCGGCTGTTGTGGCAAGGGCAGACGTCTCTGCTGCTGTATAGTCTGCCGTTTGGCCTGGTGACGAAAAGGCTTCTTGGCCCGAAATCTAGGGTGGTACATTGTGTGAACTGACCTAAGGGCCTTACCCTTTTTTTACCTTTGTTTTACCAGGGGGAGACACTAAGTTAATAGCTTGTTTACAGACGCAACCTGGGAGCACAAGGAAGTTAAGCGATTTGCTCAGGGTCACACAGTATGCAAGTGGAGACAGATTCAAACCCAGATCTCCAGGTTTGCAGCTCAGAGCCTTAAACCACTGTGCTATACTGCCTTCCACCCCTGTCCTGTGTGAACCAACCCAAGAGCCTTACCCTTGTCCTAGAGGCTGGTAATGATATCCTGGGCATCGCCTCCTAAGAGGACAGAGCTCCTCAAAGGGGCACCCTGGATGGCCGCCTGAACATCCAGTGCCAGGCAAGACACCCTTAGCCGGGAATACCTCTGAAGACCAACAGCCATGGCCATGCCCCTGGCCAAGGAATCCACAGCATTGTATGTGGCCCTTGGCAAGTGCAGACAGGCAACCTCAGCAGACTGGACAGTGCCTGCCAGAATGGTTTTGGACTCAGTCTGGCATACCATTGATGACAGGTTCCAGCTGACTAGAGATTTCTGGTAAACCAGCATGTAAGCCACATAGTTCAAGGCACACATGGCCAAAGTGGAGGAAGAATAAAATTTCCTGGCAAATTGATCCAGCTGTCTTGACTCCTTATCAGGAGGGGAAGTGCTCATATGTCTGGGCTTAGTGGACCTGTCATTAGCAGCCACAATGACTATTGAGTCCATCTTGGAGTGAACACTAAGGTGCTCTTTCCCCTCCAGTCTGCCTTTTTGGCTACCACTGGAATTGAAGATGGCATCATCCAGATGGTGGATGCCAGGTCTTCATGTGGCTCCAACCAGGAAGGGGCGACAACAGGAGCCACCTCCTGGATGTCCAAATGCTCTGCCAGTCTTTGGCATTTTGGATCTCAAGCATCTGACTTCCAATCACAGAACTATCTTTTTGAGGTCTGCGAAAAAAGGGTCCTCAGGCAGGGATTTCTGAGATTCCTTAGGCCCGAGCTCTTCTGTAGGAGTTTCAAACCCCGACCCTACAGAGAAAGAAGAATCCAAGTCCGAACCCAGATCAGAGGGCTCTGAAAGATGGGACGTCAGGGCAGGAAGCTTCGAGAGCCAAGGAGAGCTTTAACAACCACCCCACAACAGGCTCCTTCAACAGGCCAGATATCGGCTGATGCAAGTACGGCGTAGGAGTAGACCCTGGCATCCATTCCACCATGGTCCGGGAAGCATCCCTTGGGGGTGGCAGCCATCAACTCAGATACCAGCTGGGCTTTGGTCTCCAACCACCAGGACTGAAGGATAGCCTGGAAGTCCGGTGAAGGAGGCAGTGGGGGCTGGGAGACTTGAGGGTACCCCTGAGAGAAACCCAATGGCAGGTAATCAGACGTATGGTAGGTGTGCATTGGGTGACCTAGTAAGGGGTAGGCAGGGGGATACCCTGGTGTCATGACTGCCTGATGGCGGGTAGCCTGGAGGAATATAAGCCAGTGGATAGTGTGGAGTTGGATGACCCGGAGACCTGATGGGGGGGCCCAAAACCTGGCCCTGAAGGACCTGGGAGAACCAGGCCAAACGCCGAACCAGCAGGAGGCAAGCCCGGCATCAGTGCTGGTGTCCTTGGCAGAGGATCCAGCTGAGGAGGGCCAACAGGGTTCTTGGGGAGACCAGACATCAGGCCCTGAGGTGATCAAGGGAACGTGCCACCTGAAGGCTAGCCCCTGTCCTCTGCACCCCGATGATCTGGGGAGGGCAGAGGAAGCTCTTCCAGAGGAGGAAGGGCTGGTCTGGTGGGGGGACCTAACCAGGGAAAGCTGTGGTAACTATGGCAACTGATCAGGATCCTCACCAGACTCCAATGTAAGCTGGACGGACGAGCAGACAGACTTAACCAGAGTGGTTGGGCGGATGTTGGGTGAACCGACCCGCTTATCTACTGTGGCTGGGCAGGTACCGGAGACCCTGGAGCCAGATTTCACAGCCTAGGCCGGGTGTTTGGAGGGTCAGGCGTGCAGCTTACAGACCCCACCAGACAGACCCACCAGCTGAAAGGGGCCTAGGAGCAGCGGAAGCCATGGATGCAACAGAGGTGCCCACAGCCACTGTAACTAGTGGCGGCAGGGGGGTCCAAGGACTGCTCCTGGGTAGGCATGGCAGGCTTGGAGGCAGCAGCAGACTTTCCAGGGGGGGGGTAGGAGAAGAGGGCCACTGCTCACCTGAGGGGCCCAGAAGACTGCTGCAGGAGAAAGGGGGACTGGTCCTTGTCTCTGTGCTTCTCTGTCTTTCTGCTTATGGGAGTCAGGAGAAGAGGAAATGTTAGAGTTTCTGGAGCTCCTTTTCCATAGTGGCAATTTTGAGTTTTAACAGATGAGCCTTGAGGGCCTGCTGGCAGCACTTGTGTGGCCTGGCTTGAAACTGGAGGTCCCAGTCCTTGACCTTGTACTCTTGGCCTAGGCAGAGGGAGAGAGTCTTTATGCAGTAGCTGTGTGCAGCACAAACCACACAAATTTTTATGCGACTTGGCGGGAGATGGAGAAGACATGCACAAATTAAAATAAATCACTGTAGAAACAGAACCAGATACTCATCTACAGAAAGTGGTCGAACTGCAGTGACCATCTCTGCCAGGTCAGACGTGCTCAGGTAGACTGTGGGAAAGAACTGGAAGGTGAACATGGTGACCACCCACTATATAGTGTCATGCTGACGTCAGTCACATGACATTGGGTGGGCTGTCCCCTATCAGACACTGCTAGCTAAAGTTTGTGTTGTCCTGACACCAGGGGGTGCAGTCCTCAAGGCAATTACCTACTGCAAGAGCCCTCTCGAAGCAAGATCCAATTAAATTATGGGGACTAATAAAATTCAGAAAAAGTACAACTTTTTTTTTATAAAAAAACAGTCATGACATTTTCCATGTCACTATTAAAAATATATTCTACTTTATGGAAAAAGTATATTGATAACATTTAATTTTACAAAAGTTCTGTCATGATGTAAATATGTATGTTGATATAGCTAGAGAAGGCTGCCCGTCAGATAACCCAATTACTACTGTTACATAACACCATTTCTTTGTTTTGCTGGACTCTAGCTTTCATTTAAAGGGAAACCCCATCAAGCCTACAAAGTGCAGCAGCTGCTGCACAAATGCCCAATTAGGGCTTTTAGCATTAAAGCTATGTTTTATTTACCTCCTGGGCTGTGAGGTTTACTTTGTAAACTCCACACCACCCATAATCTCTCCAGAGCCACCTGTGGCCATCTTGTACAGCCAGGCAGCTTCTGTCACATGGGTTGTTAATGAGGCTACCAACCAATGGCAGAGTTGGTAGCCACAAGTGGGTGGCAGGAAAAGTAAGGGCCAGGAGGCTGGCCTTCAGGAAGTATAAGGAGACAAAGGGATGAAGTCAAGGAAATGTACCAGAAGTGTCAGACAGGAAAGGCAGTGGGGAGTGCTAAAGTGCAAATGGAGGACAGAATAGCTCAATCCATTAGGAAAAGGAGATGACACTACTTACATATTTTAGTGTTTTTTTTTTTTTTTTTTTTTTAAAAACACACTGCCACCACTCTGGTGCCCACATGCGCATGTGGAGGCATGTTCCAAGATGCCCTCCCACCTATGCTGCCACTGGACCTCCACCCAGTGGCAGTGGAACTACAGGGTGCAACAACCACTCCCAGAGAGGAGGTGAGCTGCCGTTAGGCAGTTCAATCCTGCTCCATCCCTTCCCCCCATGCCGGCACCCTGACAACCCAACGTAGTTTCCAAAAGCAGGTCGCAGACTTAACGAGTTAAGGCATAGTGCCTCAGCGCCAACGGACTGGCTAGAGGACAGTCTTCAGGTACATTAGGGAGATAAAGGGGGAGTAGAAAAGCTTAGATGGGTGGGGGAGATAGTGGAGGGAGATGGGGGAACGTAGCGATTCTGAATGAATATTTCTGTGCAGTCTTCACTGTGGAAGAGGGTGGGCAGGGTCCACAGCTGAACTTCAAAGGAGCTAAGGATAAGGAGGTAAACACCAGTCCATTCACAGAGGAGAGGGTCCTAGAAAAACTGGCAAAGCTAAAGGTGCAAAAAGTCATGTGTCCAGGTGGCATACATCCCAGGGTCCTAAAGGAACAGAGGACTCAACTGGCAGCCACTCTGGCAGCCCTGTTCAGTGAGTCCTTAGACACTGGAGTGGTCCCAGAGGACTGGAGAAGAGCAAACATCCCTTTTCACAAGAGCAGTAGTAAAGACAATGTGGAGAATTACAGGTCAATTAGTCTAACCTCTGGTAAAAGATATGGAGGTACTCCTTAAGGAAAGGATAGTGGAACACCTGGAAGCCAACAGGCTGGTGGATCCCAGGCAACATGGATTCTCTGCAGGACGATCCAGTTAAACTAATCTGACAATTTCTTTGTGTGACAAAGGCAGTAGACCCGTTGGGGCAGTAGATATTGCCTACCTCGATTTCAGCAAAGCCTTTGATATGGTCCCACATAGGAGACTGGTCAACAAGCTAGGCAGCCTGGAGTTGGGATGCAAGGGGTGAACTGGATAAGGGACATAAAACAGGGTAGTTGTGAATAGAACCCAATCAGACGATAGGGAAGTGACCATTAGGATACCTCAGGGGTCAGTTCTGGGTCCAATCCTCTTCAATGTCAGTGACATTGCAGATGGGCTGGAGGGAAAGGTTTGCCCGTTTGCGGATGACAAGATCTGCACCGGGTGGATACTCTGGAGGGGGTGGCGAGGATAAGAAAAGACCTGGAACTGCTGGAGAGATGGTTGGGGGCATGACAGCTAAGGTTTAATGCAAAGAAGTGCAAAATCATGCATGTGGGGAGCAGGAACCCTGGGGTGAGCTACAGGTTTGGGGGGAGCTGCTGGCAGTAACCAAGGAGGAGAGGGACTTGGGGGTTAGTCACAGATGACTTGAAGGCCGCTGGGCAGACTGCAAATACAGTGGAAAAGGCCAGTGGGATGCTGGGGTGTATCGGAAGGGAAATCAAGCCAAAAGGAGGGAGATATTAGTTCCACTGTACAAGACCCTGGTAAGACCTCACCTTGAATACTGTGTACAGTTCTTAGCCCACACCTTTGAAAGGACATTGACAAAATGGAGACTGCAGAGGAGGGTGACCAAAATGGTGAAGGGATTATATCACAAGCTTTATGAGGAGAGAGTGAGGGACCTCAATTTGTACATGCTGGAACGAGGGAGAGAGGTGACATGATAGAAACATTCAAGTACCTCAAGGGCATTAACAAGGTGGAAAGGGACAACATATTCCAGATTAATTGTAGTGCCAGGACAAGAGGACACGATATGAGACTGAGGGGGTGGCCGCATAAGGGGAAATGTCAGGATTTTTTTATAGAAAGGGTGGTGGGATGCATGGAATAGCCTGCCCCAGGAGGTGGTGGCAGCCCATACAGTGGTGGGCTTCAAATGTGCATGGGACAAACAAAGGAATAATAGAGACAGGAAGAAAAAGCTAAAGCCAGTGACCAGATAGGGTCACTCGATGCTTCGTTAGGCAGCTTAAACGGACAGACTGGATGGACCTAGCAGTCCTCATCTGCCGACAGCATCTATGACAGCTTGGAGTCAGTCAAGTAGTTATATTGTTAATGTACCACTATCGATATAACAATGTTTCATATCAATTTAAAACAAAATGGTTCACTGCATTTTTAAAGTCCTGCCATTTTTACCACAAACCTGTATAAGCATGTAGCATCGCAGAAGACCTGTATTAACTGCTCAAATGTTACTGCTTTCAAAATGTAGTTTCAAGCATTGTAATGTGTCATACAAGATTTTTGGAAACTGTTGGAAGATAATAGTGGTTCTGTCCAGGAATAATCACTCTTCTAGTTCAGGCCAGATTCCAGCTCACATGCACTGGCATTTCCTCAAGTGCTGCCAACCCTCCCAGCATGGCCATCAGATTGCAAGTATCTCTGCCCCAAAGCATAGTAGCGAAGAGGTCACTGGTATCAAGTTGTTTTTTTTTTTTTTTTTTTTTAAGGAAGAAAAAAATAAACCTGGGAACACGTACCTGTTTTGATGTTAATTTGATCAGTGAACCTTCATAACCCTGTGGAAAAAAGATATACATTGTAAGACCCATCCAAAGAGAAATATCCACAAATGTAGCACTGGTGGTGGAGGAGGTGGTGGTGGTGAGTAGGTGTGAATGCCAATCAAGGCTAGTGGGAAAGGGAATAACTGCATATGGTCAGCAGATTATCACTCAACAAGTGGCGTAATGGGGGAACAAGCCATGAGGCTCTACAGTGGAGGACATATCCAGATCCCACCCCCATATCTAGGAACAGAATGAGGTACTATGAGCAGAAGCTTCAGGTACACAGACAAATGCTGAGCTCAGATTATTGCCAGAGACCTTTTAAGAGGGAGATCAGAGGTAGAGGCAAACCATGTGCTTGGTTTGAAAATACTTTAGGTGGATCAGATCCTCATTCCTGTCCCTGAATTGGGGAAAGGGCATCTAGGCCAGCCCTTTTCCTGAGAGAGGTTGCATCTTCCTTTCCCATGTTAGACTAGAGAATGACATTCTAGGATGTTAGCAGGAAGCAAAGCAATTTTAGTATTTTAAAATATACACAATTTCCTACCACCTTTAATGTATTCTATAGAACCCACATGCATCTTTCAGTTATCGTTATTCTCTATTCTAACAAATCTGGACTGTTTGATACAGAAAAAGTTATTACCTTTAATGCCACTCAGTACTTCTGATTCACATCCTTGACTGGTTATACCCGGGGCCTCCTCGTTTTCTGTGGCTCCACCGCCATGAAAATAACCACAGAAATTGAACTGCTAGAAACCGCCACACAGAATTCTGCTTGCTCCCATAACTCCATGGCCTGCAGAGTACAGCCATCTGTACAGTGGTGCTGTCCTGCAGCATGCGTTTACACATTAAAAAAAATCACTGGCTCATGTGCCAGTTCATATGCCTGCAGTCTTTGTGGCACCAAACCACATTCCTACAAAGGCAAAACTTTCCTTTAAGTACAAAGAGGAATCACTGGTTAGATATTGGTTCAGGAGGGCACCACGGTTTTATGCTTTGCAGTACAGTCACATCCCTACAATGGCTCTGGCCAACTGTGCAGTCCTACAGCAGATTTTTTTTTTTTTTTTATACAATCTGTTCAGGCTGCACCCACTGTTCAGGCTGGCACCCAGCCACATCTATAATGTGGCAACCTGGCATATAGCCATAGCATGAAAAAGGTGCCCACTAGTGGCATTGATGAACCACACATTAGTCCCCCACATAATCCTCCCCTTTGACCCCCTACCCCAAAGCACAGACTACTGAATGAAATACCACAAGCTAGCCAACAGCCCATTGGTGGGTGAAGTAGCATTAGGAATTAATTCAAACAGAAGCTGGCTCCTTAGGAGACCAAAATGGCACCCAATCGCTAAACATTTTTTTTTTTTTTGGGGGGGTGTTGCAGAGTTCTTTGGCAACTAGGCTCGGCAACCAATCACTGGATGTTCAGGGCAGGGGGAATGCTGCTTCATGGACTGATATTAATGGATGCTGTTGCACTGATAGGTGCGGCTGCATCCTTTCATAGGTTGAGAAGTTCCTGCCCAGCCAGCGATGTCACGTCAGCAGCAGCCTTGCCAGCACTGGGCATTGACTTGCATCTCCTGGAGGTGCACAAGGAAATAAAGAATACTTTTCAGATTTAAAAAATGGATACCGCAGTGTAAGTGAGGGAGATCTTGGACTCCACCAGCTGGCATGTTACTTCTCTATCTGCTAGAGCAGGAAAGGGAGCTCTCCACCAAACAGACAGCCTGGAAGGAAGAGGTAAAGCACAGCAAGGCCAAAGACAGCAAAGCACATCTGTAAGAGATTATGTCCAGATTGTAATGTTTAGTTCAAGTATTAACAGTACTCCAGGTGGCAGCAAATTACAGAAGTATGCCACAGAATTGCCCATGCCACAAGTGGAGTGACCACGAGCAACCAGTAAGTTCCTTATGCTTCCTATAACTCCTATTACAAAGTAATACGTTCTGCCAGCCATTTGGAAAGGCACAGTTTAGACATAGGGAAGCCCTCCTTACTAGGGGTGGATGAAACAAAATGCTTAGAAAACTTACAGCAGTGGTACTCACTCCATGGCTCACAAGCTGCAAGCAGCCCTTTAAAGCATTTAATGCGGCTCGTTACCAAGGTCTATATTAGTAGTGTAATTGCAGCTCTTTAAATGCCACCGCCAGAAAGATCTCCTGCTTTGCGCTATTACAAGGTTGATATAAATGTTAGTCTGCCCGAACTGTAACATTGTGGCTCTTTAAATGCCACCAGAATGATCACCTGCTTAGCGCTTTGTTCAATGGTAGCCCAACTGAAATTAACACCTACCTAGCACTTTCATTCATTGTTAGGAGCCGCTATTGATCATGGTCTCCATGCAAGGGTTGTTGCAATTTAAATAATTGCTTTGCAGCTACTAGTTTAATTAGACAGGCTAGCAGCTGAATACTTAGAGGCGACTTGTGTGGTGATACTCATGCCGCATTTACGTCTATAAGCCTACCGCTCAGATAGTATTAACAGACTTATCCTGCCGTGGTTTATGCTGTGCTTACTCCTACCAGCCTCAGTTCCCAGAAATGCTATTGAATGACTTCTGTGTTTAATGCTGCACTGACCTATACAAGCAGAAAGATAGATTTCCTTACCTCTGGTGTAGATAATTCTGCGCTGACATCTACCAAACCAGATGTCTGTTCAGAGACTGGATCCAAACTTCATGCAGGCACATTGCCGAAATGTGTATTTTATTAGCTGGCTAGCGAGTGTAAACTCAGAGTGGCTATATAACCCAGTGTTCTTTAACTGTTCTGACATTTCATTTATAAATGTGTGAAGTCAGCCTGGTGGCGCAGAGGGTTGAGATGCTGGATGCCACACCTTGCACCACGCCAGCGACCCAGGTTCGTGAATGAGCCTGGGCCGCTGGGGGTCAGCAGTGGAGAGGAAGGATCAAGCATCTGGAGGACAGCTCTCCTTCCAGGGACTATGTCTGGCACCACAGTGACCTCCGGTGGAGACCGGAGGTACTGCAACATTACAGGGTTTGGTTAGAGGGCTGCGGAGCAACGACAAGACATTCCCTGGCACCACAGCATGTCGCAGCACCACCGGGGGGGCAGGGGTGAGGGCAGAATGAGGAAAAATACAGAAAAACCCTCCACCTCCTGATAGGTGACAGAGGGTACGAGGCGGTCAGTCCACCACTCCCAGAGTTGGGCCTTCCTCTCGCCTCCTGTGTGCTCCCATCCGCCATGCTCTGCCGGACTAGATTTAGAGTGCCAGGAGGAGTTCATCTGGCGGTCCTGCCTCTGGGGACTCAGAGCCGGGGGGCGGCAGCCATGGTGGAAGGAAGGGGTGAGAGGGGACTTCAGATGGGCAGGACAAGGACCAGGACCCTGTGTGACCACTCCTGAAAGAGTTCAGGTGAGTGGAGTGAGAAAGAAAGATGTAAAAAAATATATGTGTGGGTTGGAGGCTGCTATGTTGCTTGGCTATACAACAGAAACACAGGCCGGTGTAACCCCCTACAAATGGAGGTTCCCGAAAAGTCTTCCTTAAGCTTGCCTAAATGCTCACTGCCAAGCTGGTGTCCTGCGTTTTAGCAGTTTAAATGCGATTGCCAGAGTGCGCCTGTATAGCCTCTGTGTACTGTTTAAGCGCTGCCTGGATTGCAGCCATAAGTAATCTGAGAGGGAATTCTTTTGAAAGATGCAACCATTTGCTGAAAATCTTTTAGAGTGATGATAATGTAGTTTGTCCAACCTGCCTTCTTTGCAGAAATGACTTTTGTTCATCTCCACTGTCTTGGTCCTAGACTGCAAATTGGTCCAATCAGTACTGGTGGGACCTAAAATGGAGCCGGACTACAGGAGCTGTAGCAGTCAAAATCTGTAGGAATTGTAGTTTTGGGCTTTTTGCAGCCTTTGTTGAGTGACAGGAGGCTCAGCCAACCAAACCTTTTGGATCTTGGGGAATTTCCCGGGCTGCTGCAGCTAGTTTCAGTTTTGAGCTGAGAAGTGAAGTAGTAACAGTGATTTTGAACAGCAGTTCTGTGTAGTTTTGCATGGTAGAACTGTGAAAGGGCAGAGTTTTGGCCTGTCTCTGCCTGCTGTCCCTGAGAAGGAAAATAGAGTTTATTCAGACTGAATCGGAGTTGTGAGGACTGTTTAAGCCACTGGACTGTGACCAGGCTTTAACCTGAAGACTTGCTGAATGTGATCAGGCTGTCAGGATTTCCAGCTGCTTTTGAATCCCTGGTTTGTGCAGAGACTTTGCAATCGTGACCGGAGAGTGGTTTGCCTGGTACAGTAAAATTTCCTTACATGTAAATGTGCTGTGTATTGAAAGTGGGTCGTGATTTGGTTCCACATTGTGTGAACTGTGTTCTGCTTGCTGGAAGTTTATCCAGCCTAATCAGACTGAATCCGCGTTCATCTCCATTCGGCCTGGGCCATGCCACGCTGGCCCTGCCAGACTACCCCACTGCACAGAGAAAGCCACAGATGAGACCTGCCTGGGGATTAGCCCCCTGCTCCACATGAACAGGAACGACGCCCCGGCGAATCGTGAGGGCCCCGTTTCTCCTGGCACTCGATTAACCACCTGCTGTCTTGATTTTTGTCCAGCCTTTGGTACCGTGGGTAATCAGGGTAGCGTCCTGCAACAGCCTAATCTAAAAGTGTGTCATCCAATTGTAGTCTTGTTTTCTTTTCACAAACAGCCTTCCGGCTCTGGATTAAATAGTGTGTGTTGTGCATGTTTTCTTCTATCACAGGGCCCCAACCAGCTGTAACGTTCCTGGCTAGCCCACCATTCTCCATCGGGTTACCCAGAGCGTGAGACCGTTTCTGGACCCTGAAGTGCATGCATAACTGTTTGATAGAGCCTTTAAGCAAATAACCCGATTACGCCCCTCCCTTGTTCAAGCCCCTTAAATATCAGATCCAACTCTTTTTTGCATTTACCCTGACTGTGGTTCCAGTTTGTGCAAGAGTACTGTACTGCTGTTATTTGCAGTGTATAACCTTATTTTACAGGGTGTCCCTAGGGCCAGACCTGAGGAAAGCCGTGGTGGTAAGTGCAAACAGTGTGGGTACTTGTGTGGTGTATCAGGGATATTGTGAAAGTGTGCATTGTTCTGGCCACTAGGTTAGTGTCCCGGAGGGCTGTGCCCAGGTTATCTTGACCACTATCAACCCTGACCTCCGGGTGGAGACGCCCATTTCAGAACTCAGGCCCCTTAACCTGCTACTAGCCAAGCAGGCAGGGGTAGTGGCCTTTGGGATAGCACCACCTAGGGGTTACACCCGGATTTTCAAACTGCGCCCAGAAAGGGCACAAGTGGCTGCTCCATGCAACTGAGTTGCGCCAGAGCAAAAAACTGATGCATTTAAATGGGATGCGCAATCGCACATACCCCATCTGAATATACCAAAAGATGTGATCCGCATGAAGTGTTGGCCGCCAAGGATGTGGCGCATCCCCCTAGTCTGTCTGAATACCTGGAACGGGGATGTGCGTGCAACTTGGGGATGCACCAGGTGCACATTCCAGATATTCAGACAGTGACATGCCATTAGCCATGCAAGGCACAAATGGGCCATTTGCATGTCTGGGGCAGGGATGCACCTGGTAGAATGCACCGGGTGCCCTGCACAGTCCTTTGCCATAGGGGAAACACTACAACTCCCTGGTAGTCTAGTGGCCCCCCCCCCCCCAAGCCCTGAACCACATCTGATGAATAATCCTACTTCAAATCACCCTGGTGGTCTAGTGCCCCCACCCCATCCCCGAACCACATCCAATAAATAATCCTTCCAATCACCCTAGTGGTTCTCCCCAGCCCCACTCATAACATGTATTGCAGTCCCAAGCCCTCCCTCAGTCCTGTGGACCCCTACCCACTGAAACACCCACACCCTACCCTGCTCCCCCTGTCCCAGCATGGCCAGTTGAGCCGATGGGCAGCAAAACACACCTGCACACCTTCACGGCTGCTCGGCAACTGCGCTGTCACTGAATGACAGCTTACTGTAAGTACTCATTCACAACTTTGTGAATGACAGCTTACAGTGTGGGGTAAGAGGAAGTAGGGTGTTGGTTAGCTAGTATCTGCAGCTTATCCAATAGGTAGGAGTTCCCATTTATGGGTTAGGCACAGAGACCTGCTTAACCTGTCTAAGTAGTTCTGGGACCTGGCAGAAACATGGCTGACAGCTGGAGTCCATGAGGCAATATAGCCTAGTACCACACTCGCTACTTCTCTGTACTGGATAAGAGTGTATAATTCCTTGCACCACACTGACATTGTCCATGCAAATCTGCTAGGATCCCACACTGAGGTAAGCCTAAAACCTGAAGACCAGGCAGAACAGCCCTCACCTTTAGAATGTTGATAAAGAGCTGTACGTCTGGGACCAAAGATGGAATCTGCAGTGAGTCTAGATGAGCACCCAATCTGACCTGAACACATACGTGGTTGGTATTTGTAGTGGGTAGAAAAAAAAAAAACATTTCAGATTGGCCCAATCTCAACCATAGCAGAGCACACCTGAGGGGAGACATGATCAATACCTTGTCGTCCAGGTTGTCCATCAGCTCATCCCACTGAATGCAACATCCACTGCATCCCTTCAGGCCTCACCCCCCTATGGTATGGCATAAAGGACAGTGATTGCAGCAGCCATTGGGCCTAGAAGGCTCAGCATTAATTTTTCAGACATACTGGCTGTTGTGAATCAAATGAGCCTGGGCTATTATGGTACCTGCTCTGTCCTCTGGTAGGAAGGCACTGCCCACAGCTGTGTCCAGAAGTGATACTACGTACTGGAGACACCAACATGGGACAAGCATCAATTTTGGCTCACTGACCATGACAGGTTTTCAAACAACTGCAATGTCCTTAAGAGTGTGGACAATCCCTGCCGCCTTGAATAGAGCCTTGAGAAGCCAACAGTCTAAAGAAGGGAAGACAGAAGGGCCTTCCCTCCTTAGAGCTGCTGCCACTAGTAAGCACTTGGTGAATACCCTCTCGTGGACCAGAAATACTGTCTGTGGCACTTGCGGAATTTGATCTGGAGACATGCTTCCTTTGTTTCCTGTGCACACAGACAACCCCTTTTGTATGAATGGGGATGAGGGCCTGAAGGGACACCATCGCAAATTTTTTTGCATTTGATATTCTTTCAGATTCCCTAGGTCTAAGAGCAAGAGTCTCCTGAACACTTAGGGACAAGAAAAAGGAAAAATGCCAGTGTTAATTCATGAGGAGGAACATACTGCTCTATGGCCATTCTCTTAAGAGACAAGTGGCCTGGGGGATAATCACAGGACTGGTGGATGCACTGGAGGTAGACTATCTGCAAAGCATGGCCCTGTTCTATAATCTCCAACCCACTAGTCTGTACTATAACCATCTCCCTCCATTTTGGTAGAAAAAGATCTTGCCCCACACCTGTATTCCACAAGTCTTTGGTGGAGGAGAGGCAGTGATGAGTCAAAGGTACTGGGGGATCAGCAGGAACATTACCTGTACCAACACTTGAGGGCTTTGGACTGTGTACATGGAGGTCCTGCCTTGGTTACAGGTTTGCTGCTTGAGGTAGGGAAACCCCTAGCAGCTGACACATGAATAGCACCCCACTCAGAAGGTTGTGGGGTCAGTGGTTTCAGGGATCTTAGTGTCATTTTGAAGACTGAAGCTCTCTTAGGGTCATTTCCAGATGATTGCTGAATATTTGACCTCTAAAGAGGTACTGAGGACAGACTGTTGCACATCAGTAGCAAAGTGGGCCACACCTTTGGAATGATTCAAGCAGTACAAAGCACCTAGGGAGGATGGCAAAGTCTGACATGGCATCATGACAGAGGGCCATGCAATACCATGTAGCCCAGGCACCATGTGCCAATCAGCTACTACCCCTGCCTGTTGGCACTCGTACAGGTTAAGGGGCCTGGGTCCCGCTGCAGTGGCAATTGGGGGTTCTTTCCCAAAGTTATGAACAGCACCGTGCCTTCACCCAGAGCAAGCTGTAAGTGGGTCAGGTGACTGCTTGGTACAGCCCCCTAGGACACTGCACCTACCCACCTCCCTGACCAGCCACCATGCACACTGGACTCTCAACAACCTTTCCCACCTAATACCATAAATCTATTAGAAGGCAAAACGCAATGAACCTCTCTTGACACTGCAACTTCAACAAACAACTCACAGCTTTATTGGGGGTGGGCTAGGAGACTGGCACCTGGATGAGGGACAACTGTGGAATAAAAGTTAGTGGGAGAACAAATGGCAAACATTAACCATACAGGGCAATATGCCAATCCATTCTGCTGCCCACCCCCACTGGTACCAGTGTTACACCCCGAGAGTTCAGTTGGGTACCCATTAGTTGCAGGTCTGGATGGTGCCACAGGTTGGCTGGCTGTTTGGGCCCTGCAACTTGAGAAAATGTTTAGATTCACATGCCCTCGTATTGATTTCCAGGAACCAGGTCCTGGGTACTCTCGGTTTGGAGATTAAATTTCTTGGTGCCCTGGAGTGTGGAGCTCCACTCGAGAAGCACCCAATGGGGCAGAAGAAGGATGTCTGTTCCCTTGACAGGTTTGATCTTACTTGAAGGTCTTGCAGCTCATCACCTTCAGTCACTTAGAGCTCTACAGCAGGTCCACACCAGCCCCAGAAGGCCTAGACCCGGGAGTGGCTCTGCAGCCCGGCCCACACAAAGCTCTTAGGTGCCCTAGCACTCCAGCAAGCACCAGTGACCTCCTGAGACCGTGGGTCCCACTTGGAAGGGGTCAGCTAGTTCCCTCCCTGGCTCTGGGTGAGAACTCCCAAGCAATAGGAGCCCCCTGCAGTCCCTGCACTGAATCCATGAGTCACTGGTAGATAGGCAGTTCCTCCAAAATAGTGTGTTTGCCACAGGTATTGGCCTTCCAACAGCAGCTTCAGTTTGCGCTCAGCCTATAGCAATTGCAGGGAGTTTGGAGCTAGACAAATCCCTGCTCACCTTCAGTGCTTTCAGGCTCTAAATGTCCATAACGGGTCCCTTTCAGCTTCAGCTGGGACAGCTCTCAGCCACTTCTTTCAGGCCACACAGCAAATTCATAGAACCTGGCTAACACCCAGCTCCAGAGATGCTCCACCTCTTCACAGATACTGTTAAAGTCCCAATCCTTAAAGCGGTTTCTCTGCAGCAACTGTTTAGCTTCCCAACAAACAGCACAGTTCCACCAGCTCAGTTCCTTGCACAGTGCAGGGTCTCTGCAACAGCCATTTTCTCCAATTGAGACAGCACAGTTCACAGTACCTGGAGAGTTTCAAAATCAGTCCAGTCTCACCCTCTTCTCAAACTCCTTTTCCACAGTGGCAATCTCCACCCGGGACTGGGCAAGGCCTCTGATAGTCCAATTACACTCACACAGAATCCTCCCGACTCAAGAACAGCCCAGGAACAGACAGACTCAAGCCCAGAAGTCCTTGGGTTTCCACTCAAGAAACTAGTATCAAGCCCATCATCCATCAAAAGCAACAGAGATAAATAGTTTCCGATTTCTCATTGGGGCATGTTTTAGGCTCCTGAATTAGTGAACCTCCCTCTGTCAGAAGTACTTTGGTTCAACTTTCGGCACCTAGACACTTGACTGGCTGCTGGCGGGGGTCAAAGCATCATCAACATGGTGGCTCCCCTTCAGTCCCAAGCAGTCCTATCATAGTTCATACTTTGTTCACTGCAGACATTTAGCTTTTCCTGCATATGATGAGACCCCTTCCCCTTGTTAAGCGACTGCATAAGCATTTGCTTCCAGTCCCTCGGGACCCAGTCGCTAGCTCAGATTCTTAAGAGCCCCCAGGAGTAGGGGCTGGCTCATTAATATTCATGCACCATTTCAGCAACACAGAGCACGGATAGTCACTCCACAGCCACTTCCCAGGCGTCAGACCCCCGTTTAGCTCAACAAGGGGTCGAGACCACCAGAAGCAGCAGAAAACTGACAGCAATAGCAGCCAAAACAGGCCACGCACTACTGCACATGAGCGAACTGGCAGTCCTCCCAAACACATACTCAGAGGTCACCAGTCACGCCACTGGAGCCCCTCACTGCCTGTAATGGGCAGAAACAGGAATGGGAGCTCCCAAATCTTCAAGTAAACCCCTGGTTTTTGGGGGGGGGGGGGTTACAACCACAGAACCAAAGCCAGCTTGTGTATGACAGACTAGGATAGTGCTTAATGAAAAGTATGTACAGTGCTCGATGTAACAGCACTCGTCCGCTGCAGAAACATTCTGAAAGCAAGCAACCGAAGTGGCTATACCCCATGAAGAATAATAACGGACAGCACCAGAAAGTTCCTTCCTATACTTCCTGTGAGGAAACGTACAATTAGCCAGCCATTTGGACAGGCACCATTTAGTCACAAGGCACCCTCAATAAATTAAAAAGCGGAGGACTTTCTGCAGTTTGGTGTGATCAAGGCAGAAACAATGTTCTATGCATTAAATATTTATTGAACTTTGATGACCAGCTAGGCGCACTGAGACTAAAAGTCCCATTTTCAAGGGTGACCCACAATTAATTGCATGGAAACAGAAGTCAGTAAGCAATGCAAAGCATAAGACAATCATAGGGTTACAGAGTTAGCAAACATCAAGTGTATGGAGAAATTCCTTACCCTAGCATGCTCTAGGTAATACATAGGAAGGCGTATAGTCCAATTCAATGTAGACATCAGAGACCACCTTAGATCAAATACTAGGACTCTTCTGCAGACACAGCCTGACTGGAAAATCAAAGGAGGCTCATGCATGTTCTCCTGGGCCACTGTGGCATACCAGCCAGAGATGGCTGCCAGGTGCACGTTGATGCTTGCAGCACTGGCTGGGATAAGGACCAGAGGTACTTGAGGATACTCACCACAGGCCAGGCAAGGGGATCAAGACCTTACACCCTGATGCCAAATGGAAAACAGTTTCCATTTAAAGGTGCAGCACCAGTGAGTCTTCCACAACATGGACCACTTCCTCTGAAGAGACTGGGCCTGGAATGCTGGCTGCTCAGGAACCAGGCTGTAAGGTGCAGGGACTGAATTTATGGGTGCAGAGTGGTCCCTGCTTTCTCAGCAGGTTCAGATGAAGAGGCAGCAGCAAAGGAGGCCTGCTGTGGAAGCCGATGAGATCCAGATACCAGAACTGCAGTGAGTGACCAGTCTGGAGCCATCAGGATCATCCATGCCTTGTCCTTCCAGGCCTTAAATAACCACCCTATGGATCAAGAAGGAGGGAAATACACAAGAAATAGGGTCCAGGGCTTCACAAAGCATCCCCATCAGTGTCCTGAACCAAGGGGGGGGCGCACGCAGGCATAAACCTGCTTCAGTTTTGTGTCCCCCCCAGAGACAAACAAGTCCACCAGAAGCAGAGGGACTCCTAACACAAGGGAAGGAGTGGGGGCCGCTCTTCCTGTTCAGGTGGAACATGGTTGTGGTGTTGTCCATCCAGACTTGCAAGATATGACCCTGAGTAAAAGTGAATTCAGTCAGAGCTAGCTGCACTGCCTGGAACTCCAGCAGGCTGATGTGATTACCGACAGAGTGACCAGAACTTGTGGGCTCTGTGGTTCCCCAAAAGCATTCCCAACCCCAGAGATGCATCCATTGTGAAAGTAACTGTCCGCTCTAGGCAGATAAATGGGACTCTTTCCTCCAGATGTTCTAGGACCAGCCACCACTAGATGACATCCCACATCTGTTGGGTCACTGACCAGCTGGTCCAAGTGTCCCAAGTGCTGGGACCACTGCAGGTCCAACTTCCACTGTAGGTGGCACATCTGCCAGCAGGCACAATGGACCACTCTGATACAGAACATGTACCCAGACAGCCGCAGGACATCATGGGCAGGGCGAGAGTCTACAACACAAAATCATTGGGCAAAGTAGGTTAAGATCCAGTACCCTGGCCACAGGCAGGCAGGCCTTTGCCCACAGGGAGTCTAGCTCTGGCCCGATGAAGTGAATTGCCTGCGAAGGGATCAGTTCATTGTTGGCCAGTCTGACCAACAGGCCCAAGTCTCTGCAGGTCTGGAGGTCCAAATCCTGGACCGCTCCATGGCCTCCTTGGACGGCCTGGTAATCAGCCAGTCCATCCAAGTACGGGTACACCCCGATGCCTTTTTGTGCCACAGGAAAGCTGCCACCACTGCCATATACTTGGATAAGACACTGGGTGTGGATGAGAGGCTAAAGGCATGACCTGGCACTGATGGAGAACCTCTTCAGCATAGAACCAAAGATACCGCCAGTTGGACAGACAGACTGACATGTGGAAGAGCATGTCCCGAGGTGCATGGATCAGAACCACATACCTTGCTCTAGGGACAGTATGATCTGGTTCATGGTTACCATCTGGAACTTGAGCTTCCTCATGTACTGACAGATCAGGCAGATCCAGTATGGAGCACTATCCCCCCCCATCCTGTTTTGGGACGAGAAAGTACCTGGATACATACCCCTAACTTGCCAAGGCATCTGAGGCAGGCCCCTTTCGCAAGGAGCTGAGGAACTTTCTTGCTTAGGTCAGACATGTTCTGCAACAGACTCCTCCCCCCCCCCCCCAAAAAGAAGCGTGGGATTGGTAGAGGTGGGAGAGCCTCGCAATCTAGAGGCAGCCCACTGCCTACCACTTCAATAACCCACTTGTCTGTGGTAACTAACCACTGGCCAGAAGTGGTGAAGTTGACCCCCCAAGGAGTTGGGGAGGGGACCTGGCTGGGGACCAGCTTCTTTACCTCAGCCTTGTATGTAGCAACCACGGCAACCTCTGGCAGCAGGCTGATGAAAGGATCCCTTCCCTCACCCCCTGGGAGGAGTGGGATACTGGGACTTTACAAACCTCAGAAGCACCTTGAATGTCTAAAGGCCTTTAAGAGCTTTTCCTACATATCCAGAAAGTTTTGTCCCTCAAAAAACAAGCATTTGTCAATGCCGAATGTTTGCTTGCTGGTATTGGCATTGGTAGTGTAGAAGTTACAGAGCTGCATAATAGAAATGGCAGTGAAGTATTGAACTGAAGCCAACCCCACCACCCTGCAGAGAGTGACAGGCATAGGGGTGTGTCTTTGGGTCATCAGGCATAACGGCCACGCCATTTCACCACACCCTAGTCTGCAGACACTGACAAGTGTCAGTGTGCCTTGGGGTCTTTGGCCCTTATGCGCACCCCATTGCATCAGGAAATACGATGAGATGGGTGGGGTATGGAGAATAGGGTGAACTCTGGGGTCAAAGAGTCCGAGGTATACCTCGATGCCTCTCACTGGCTGCAGGGTGTGTGAGAATGGTATGAGCATTACAGGCAAGAATCCCAAGTCACACCCCTGATGCCTGTCATTCTCTACAGGGTGGGCGTTATGGTTGGAAACCCTAACACCTCAGGCGATGGTGGTATTTTCACTCCAAATTTTCAACATGTTTTTCTGACCCTCACCTCATGAACAGTGGCAATATCAGTTTGTTAGCAGAAAGCTGCTTATGCACAGTGACTACGGCATTTAGCACCACAGGTGCAAAAACACATTCCGAACAGGATGTGAAAAATGACAGCTGTACTGTTCATGGGGAGGTGTAAAAAAATGGCAATGTTGCAAATCTGCAGTAAAAATATTAAAAAACTGGTGAAGTCATGAGTGCATAGAAACTGTGCAATGCACACCCGTAATGTAATTAGTTTGGGGATTTTTTTTTTTTTTTTTTTTTTTTAAACACAAACCCACACACACAGCAGATTGTCAACACAGGCATTTTGGGACCTCCGATCATGAACAGTGTCACTGTGATTTTCTTTATTTGTCCCGAACAATGATTTCCCACAGTGACCACGCATCTCTGCGTTGAAAGTGTGAACACATTTCGGCCATGTTGTGAAAAATGACAGCTGTACTGTTCATAAGGAAGTGTGGAAAAATGCCACTGGTGAAAATCTGGACTGAAAATATTACAGTCATGAACTTACGAGGGTGCGTGGAAACTGTGCAATGCTCACTCGTAACAGTCATTTTATGGACTTTTGTTACCAAATTTTCAACATAACCATTTTAAGACCTCTGCTCATGAACAGTGTAACAGTGATTTTCTTAATCTGTCCCAAACATTGCTTTCGCACACCAACTGCACCATTGTGAGCTACATGTGTGGAAACACATTTGGGGTGACGTGAAAAATGGCAGCTGTACTGTTCATAAGGAAGTGTAATAAAATGGCAATGTTGAAAATCTGGAGTAATATTGAAAATTCACAAACTTACAGCGTGTGTAGGAACTTTCTTGCAGCGCTCATAAAACAGTCATTTAGAATTTTCATCATTTTCAACATAGCCATTTTAAGACCTCTGCTCATTAACGGTGTCACTGTGATTTTCTATGTGTCCCATACATTGATTTCGCACACCGACTGCACCTTTGTGCGCTACATGGGTGGAAACACGTTTTGGGCAAGATGTGAAAAATAACAGCTGTGCTGCTCATAAGGAGGTGTGGTAAAATGGCAATGTTGAAAATCTGGAGTGAAAATATTGAAAATGCACAAACTTACGAGCGTGCATAGGAACTGCACACTTGCACGCTCGTAAAACAGTCATCTTTTGAGTGTGGAACCAGTGGAGCCGACAGGGGATTGGGCACTGTCTGCTATATGATGTGTGGCCACGCTGGGGTAGGCACCTAGCGTGGCATATGGAACACTGTTTTTTGGGGGCACGCAGCACAGCCGATGGAATGGCACCCCGTCAGCCACACAGTATGCACGTGTGTGTGGGGGGCGAGCACGAGTATGCACGCTGCAGTGTGTAGGGAGCATGAGCAGGCTTATATCTTATTGCTGCTCACAAGCGTAGCTCCCCCTTTCAACTGTACGCCACTGCATTTTGGACTGTCAGACAGCTCCAGCAGGCATTGGAGAACTGCGGCCGTGCCTGCAAACACACTGAATTGGAAGAGGGCTGTCACACCTCTGAAAACTCTGATGATGGCACTATGTTTCTTGCACATGTGTGCAAGCAAACATAAAAAGGGGCATTAAAAACTACTTGCTGCATATCTGTGGCAAATCCTGCTACTCTGAGCCAAGAATATCTTCATACAATGCCAGGCCAGGGACAGGACAGGTGGGAGGTCCAGCTGCTAGGATCAGAGGTGCACCATGTGCCTACCACTGCTTTTTAGCACCTGACCAGAGAAAGAACGGTTACAAACTTAACAGTAGATAGTCTCTTCCATTAGGTCACACCTTTGGAAATGTACCTCATCAGTGCTAGGACCACAAACTTTTGCTTGCTGGGGGCTGCCCATGATTACGTCATGTGTCAGTCTATAAATGTGCGTGACCCATCTCTCCAGTTCCCCATCTCATGTTTCCGCCAGAGATTAGACAGAGGACCTCCACCCATTAGGAACTAGGAGACAAGACCAGTCCAAGCAGACAAGGTGAGGCATAGGGCTGAATATACGATGCATGGATTAGTATCAGACAGTATCTGATGTTCAAGTTTATTGTAGGAAAACTCCATTGAGCAAGCTCATTCACAAGGAGGCCCTCTGATGTAACCCTCACTGAATCAGAAGGGGTCTGGAGGGAGGGAAGGCATGTCCTAAAGCAAGATTCTCTCAAAGATCCACAGTTATGGTAAGTACATAACTTCTGTCTTCAAGGATCTCTTCCATTGGGCCACACTTTTGGAACAATTCCCAAGCAGTCGTCCCAAAAACAGCAAATGGAGGCAAGTGCAGGGATATAATCAAGACAGAAGGGCCTGCAACACAGCAAGCCCAAATCCAGCACATCTACAAGAGACTGACCAGCCTAATGCTTATGTGGACAGTGCTCCATGTGGCTGCAACAAATGTCAGCAGCTGAAACAAGCAACAGAAGTGGCCATCCCCTTGTGGAGAGACCACAACCCACATCAAAGTTTGCCATACTTCCTACTGTATAATGGAATGCAATACAATGTGCCAGTCATTTGGACAGGCACAGTTTGATATAGAAACACAGAAACAGACTGACTGCAGATAAGGACCGCTTGGCCCATCTAGTCTGCCCATTTCCCTACCTACAGGATAGGCCGCAGATCCTAGTTAACCAACAGCCTATTTCTTCCTACCCCCAAGAATTTGCCTTATGTCTGTCTCATGCATTCTTGAATTCTCCCACAGTTTTAGACCCCAAAACCTCCTCAGGAGGGCTGTTCCATGCATCCACTACCCTATCTGTGAAATACTTCTTCACATTGCCCCTGAACCACCCCCCTTCTATCTTTAAATTGTGTCCCCTTGTTCTTGCATGTCTCTTTCTGAAAGATGCTACCCTCTTGGACTTTGTTGATGCCACTGAGGTACGTAAAATTTTCTATCATGCCCCCCCCCTTCTTTCCTCAAGGGTATACATATTAAGCTCCTCTAGTCTCTCCTCATACAGCTTCTCTTGCAGGTCCTGCACCATTTTAGTTGCCCTCCTCTGGACTGCCTCTATCCTGTCTATGTCCTTGCGGAGATGGGGTCTCCAGAACTGGACGCAGTACTCCAGATGAGGTCTCACCAACTGTTTGTACAGAGGGATAACTTCCTGTTTTCTGCCGCTGATGCCTTTCCCTATGCATCCCAGTATACCCCCAGCCCTCCCTACTGCCTTCTCGCATTGCTTGCTAACCTTAAGGTCATCTGATATGATTACCCCAGATCCCTTTCCTTTTGTTGTTACTACTCCCCCATTGTGTATTCTTCCCTGGGTTCTTGTTTCCCAGTGCATTATTTTGCACTTCTTTGCATTGAATCCTAGCTGCCATACTTCTGACCATTCCTCCAACTTTGCTAAGTCCCTTCTCATCCTTTCCATGCCTCCTTGTGTATCAATCCTGTTGCAGATCTTTGTCATCTGCAAAAAGGTATACTTTTCCTTCCAGTCCCTCTGCAATGCCACTGATGAAGACATTAAAAAGGACTGGACCCAATACTGAACCCTGTGGTACCCCACTAGTAACCGCCCTTTCTTCAGAGTGGACTCCATTTACAATTACCTTCTGTGTCCTGTTGTGCAGCCAATGTTTTACCCATGCTACCACCCTGGGACCCACTCCCAGGCTGGTTAATTTGACTATTAATATCTTGTGTGGGACTGTGTCAAATGCCTTGCTAAAGTCTAGGTAGGCCATATCCACAGCCCCTCCCTGGTCTACTACTTTGGTCACCCAGTCAAAGAAATCTATTAGATTCGTCTGACATGACCTTCCTGCTGTGAACCCATGCTGCCTTGGGTCTTGTGCCCCACTAGCCTCTAGGTACTCAACTATTCTTTCCTTCAGAGTGACTCCATCACTTTCCCTACCACAGAGGTCAGACTGACAGGTCTGTAGTTTCCTGCCTCTGTCTTGGTCCCACTTTTGTGAAGGGAATCACATCCGCCTTCCTCCAGTCCTTGGTACCACACCATCCTCCCATGATTTATTAAAAAGAGTAGCCAGTGGTTTCACTAGTTCCTCCCTTAATTCTTTTAGAATTCTGGGGTGAATTCCATCAGGACCCATTGCTTTGTCCACCTTCAGTTTTAGGAGTTCTTGCAGAACCCTTTCTTCTGTGAAAGGACTGGGATCGACCCCCCCATCAAGAGTGCTTCTGTTAATTGGATTAGGCACTTCCCCCTCCTCTTTTGTGAATACTGAGCAGAAATATTCGTTCAGTATCCCTGGTTTTTCACTGTCCCCCTCTGCCCACCCACCTTTCATTCTATTCAGTCTCACTATCCCTCTCTGTCTTTCTACACTTGCTGATGTACTTATAACAGGTTTCATCCCCCTTCTTAACTGAGTTTGCTATCTTTTCCTCAGTTTGGGCCTTTGCTATTCTGACTTCCCTCCCTGCTTCCTTCTGCCTTAACTGGTACAGCTCTCTGTCCTGCTCCTTCTGTGTTTCCTTATACTTCCGGAATGCTATCTTTTTCTTCGACTTTCACAGCCACCTCTTTTGAGAACCATAGTGGCTTTTTGTTTTGTTTTGATTCGTTTATTTGCTTTACACAAAGGCTTGTTGCCTCTGTGATGGCAGTTTTGATGATTCCCCATTGTTGCTCCACACCTCCTCCTAGCCTGTTTGCTAGTGCTTTTCTGAGGCACTCTCCCATCTTGCCAAAGTCAGCCCTCCTAAAGTCCAGTACCCTCACTTTTGTATGGCTTGACTCTGTAGCAGAGTTTAACGTGAACCACACTGTTTGATGGTCACTTGTTCCCAGATGGCAACCCACTTCTAGATCAGATCCTGTCATTGTCCCCATTTGAGTGTACGAGGTCTAAGATTGCTCCCTCACGAGTGGGCTCCAAAACTAGCTGTCGGAGGCCTGCCACCTGTAGGGCATCAAGAATGGCCCTGCTCTTGGATGTGACTGCAACAAATGTGCTCCAGTTAACATCTGGCATATTCAGGTCTCCCATCAACAGTATCTCCCCTTTCTCTGCCATTCTAAGAATGCCTTCTATCATATCCTTGTCCATTTCCTCCCCCTGACATGGGGGTCTGTACACAACCCCTGTGCAGATTGTGCTGCCCTTTCCAGTCACCAAGGTGACCCACAGTGCCTCCTCTCCTCCCCGTTTACTCTCTTGTTCAGTTGCTTTTATTCCTTCACATAGACGGCTACTCCTCCCCCTCTTCTCCCCTGCCTGTCTCTCCTGTAGGTTATGTACCCTGGCATGTTAACATCCCAGTCATGATTCTCTGTGTACCATGTTTCTGTGACTGCTACGATATCCAGGCATCCCTCTCATCAAGGCCACCAGCTCAGGGAGCTTGTTGCCCAGACTACGGGCATTGGTACTCATTACCCTCCATTTCCTGATGGCCTTACTCCTTTTTGCCCAATCCCTGTCCTTCTTGCCTTTGTCACTTTCTCCATTTACCCCTGCCCTTTTCCCTATCGACAGCTCTATGTTGGGGTTTACCGCACTTACTACCGTGATTGTTTGTGGTGGGGGCTAGGATTTCCCTGCTCCTTTCCAGTGACTCCCCACTTGGCTAGTTTAAATGCTTGCCAATGAAGCATTTAAACCTATCACCTAGGATCCTGGTTCCCCTCCTGGACAGATGCAGCCCATCATGCCAGTATATGCTTGCATTACTCCAGGTGGACCCCCAGTCCCCAATGAAGCCAAATCCCTGAGCTCCACACCAGTTTTTCAACCACTGATTGAATCCCATGGTGCGGAACACCCTAGCCTCTCCTACGCCATAGATGGGCAGCACCTCCGAGAAGGTTAGCGTGCGTGCTACTTGTCTAAGGCCCCTCCCCAATTCCACAAACTCTTCCTGCACTTCTTTAATCCCTTTCTTAGCCAGGTCATTTGTCCCTAGGTGAACAATGACATCCAGCTCCCTCCCCTGTGCAGCTGCTCCGGCAATCCTGAGGATTCGCTCCCTGTCCCTCCAAGCCATGGTGCCAGGCAGGCACCTCACCTCCCTCTCCCCTTCCTCCCCCAGTTCTACCTTCCTAACAATGGAGTCCCCCACCAGAAGTTGTTTCCTTCCCCTGCGGGGTCCCCTGCCACCCTCCTGTGGGTCTTTTGTGGAGGTTCCCAGCATCCTCCTTGGTCTCCATAGAGGAACCACACTTTGCCAGAATGGCATAGGAATTGTGGAGAGGTACAACTGGAGGGATGCGCCTCTGTTCCTCCACCCTCACCCTCCCTGAGCCCACTGTGGTCCAACTGCTCCTCTTTCTTGGCAACCTCTGAGGCAACGGCAGTGGCACTGGTGGTCCCTGGATGGAAGAGGAGGTCCCACAAATCCTGGCCAACTCAGCCTGGAGATGAGCAACCTCCTCCCTCAGCCCAGAGAGGTGCCTGCAGATGGGACAACACTGCATCCTCCAGAATGTCTCCTGGAAGACTGCTGCTCCACAGCCACTGCACTGCACCACTCCAATCATGTCTTATTTCTGGCTCCTTAATTGTTTGCAATCCTTACTCTCCTCTGTTTTTTCTCTCTCCCCCCCCCCACTCCTTACTTTCTGCCTGTGTGCCCTTTAAGCTCCTGATTGTCCTGTTCTGAGACAAGAATATCCTATATTTCTCAGTAGACCCCTTACTTGCTCAGAGGCAGACCTCCAGCAGCTAGAGGGGGCCGGAGAACTGCTCTTGCCCTTCTAGGATGGTGGGTCTTTGGTGGCTCTGTGATCACTCACTTCCTGCTCCCAAACAGGAAGTTCCAGTTAGTCAAATCCTGTGCCTATAAAGGTAGAACTAGCTTTGGGTGGGAAGGAGGGCAATATAGTCCCAGCAGAGAAGTCCAGTCACACAGCAGTCCTTTCTCCTGGTGTTTTCTGCCAAGCTATTAGCAGAATCTTTCTAAGGCAGTCTTTAAATGTAACTTCCTTCTAGCTAAGCTACTCCCCCTACTTACTAGATCCTTCTACAAGTAATTTAAACCTCACAGCTATTAAGTCCTTTCAATCACCTGAGATTTACACCTAGATAACTGTTCGGATAACCGTTCAGTTAACTCAGCCAAACACTTTGTTTTGTTAGTTTTTTTTTTTTTTACCCTAAATTAAAGGTCCAAGTACAAGAGTTCTTATTTAGTCCCAGCAGAGAAGTCAAGTCACACAGCAGTCCTTTCTCCTGGTGCATTCTCTTTCCCAGGTGCAAATAAAAAGCTGAAAGGACTTTCTGTAGTCCTTGGTGCAATTCACACAGTATCTCAGTATCCTATGTACATCCAAAGTATGGAGCAGTGCCTCACTCAGACTCAAACGATACAGCTTCCTATCGGGCTCACAGAGCCTGCAGCTCTGAAATCCTTTGAGAAGTGACTGCAACTAAACATTGTCCATGACAGGAGATACAGGCCCAACTCATAGCAGACTTAGAGGGAACCAATGTCAGCTCCTCAAGGGCATAATTCGAGTCCCAACTGGACTGCAGATTTCTCAAAAAGTATGAAACTCCTCCAGTTGTGCAACCATACAGCCATCAGCAGGGGCATGGACAGCTGACGGCTCAGCCAAATGCACTTTTGTTACTTTCTTTACTCCAGTTGCCAGACTTCCAGGGTCCGTTCAGGCAAGTCCCACATGGCCAGTGCTACCGCCCCACCTGAAACCCACCTGGCGATGAATCAGACAGTCCTCCCCACTGGCCCCCCGAGAGAGGAGAGAACCCGAGCGTGTCAACCGGGTAGGGACTGGCGGTGGACGTGTGTGCCATCCCTCTCCTGGAGTCTGGGGTTTTCCACCATGGTTCCCCCCTCCACAAGGCAGCATATCTAAAGTGATGTTAGTGCACAAAAGGAACACGCTCACCCCCTCCTGCAGACGTCCACCGCTGCCACCCCACTATCCTGTCCCATCTAGATGCAGTGCCCCTAGTCTCCATCAGGAACAGCTATACAGTGGGGAAACTCCAAGATACCACCCCAGGAGAGGAGCGCAGTCCTTTGGACGCTCGATCCTCTCCTTCCCCTGCTGACCCCCAATGAGCCAAGTCCACTCCCAAATCCGGGTTGCTGGCATGGCGCAAGGTGTGGTGTCCAGTGCCTCCACCCTGAGCACCACCAGGCAAGCAGCTAAATGCACCTTAAGTGCAGCCCAGAGTCTGACAGGGGCAACAAGAATTCCAACATGGCATTTACAGGATATGTAAATGGGTCAAAATTCTTGGAAGCAGCTCTCAAAGTTAACCGCTTCCACTTCAAGGAATAGGTATGTCTGGTAGGTTTTCTAGCCACAACCAGAAGAGCAACCCAAGGGGAATACCCAAGAATCATGCTATGGCTATGTTCTTAGGAGCCAACCATGCAGATGAAGGGACTTCAGGTCCAGACATACCAAGGATCCCTTGTCCTCTGACAGACAAAGAGGTAAGTGTACTGGAAGTTCTACTGTCAGCTGTAACAGAAGTGGAAACCATATCTGGAGAGGGCAAAACAGAGCAATGAGGATGAGAGCAGCACTCTGATGAGCACCCTCTATTAGCAAAATTGGAAGAAATGCATATAGAAATTTCTTTCCAATAGGGAGACAATGCAGCTCAGACAGCTCCAGGCCCTGGATAGAGTGAGCCAGAACAAAAACAAAGCTGTTTTCCATTGTGTGGGGATGCAAAGAGATCAAACTCTGGATGACCCTATCTTGCAGATGTCAACCACCAAGGTCACGCAGTTCCCACTCAAGCATTTTGGACTGTGACCTGCTTAGCCTGTCTGCCAAGTGTAACCCCCCTACAAATGGGGGTTCCCGAAAAGTCTTCCTTGAGCTTGCCCAAGTGCTCACTGCCAGGCTGTTCTGTATTTTAGCAGTTTAAATGTATTGCCAGAGTGCCTGTATAGCATCTGTGTACTGTCTCCAAGAGCTGCCTGGATTGCAGTCTAATCTGAGGGGGAGCTCTGTTAGATGTACTTGATTGCTGAAAATTTGTTGAGTAGTAATAATGTTGCAGTTTGTTCTAACCTGCCTTCTTTGAAGCATGGACAGTTCTGTTTGTTTCAATCATCTTGGTCCTGGACTGCAGAATGGGCCATCAATACATTTGGAACTCTAAGATGGAACCTGCCTACAGGGGCTTGGTGGAGCCAAAACGTGTAGGCATTTAGTTTTGGGCTTTTGGCGCCTAAAATAACCTGGAGGGGGAGCCCTTGTGACCGAGATCAGCCAACCGAACCTTTTGGATCTTGGGGAAAGTCGCACACTGCTTGCAGTTTGTTAGATCAGAGTTGGGAAGTGAAGTAGTAACAGCTAGAGATAGTTTGAGCAGCAATCCATAGTGGATTCACATGGGAGAACTGTGGAAAGGCCAGTGTTTGGCCTGCATGCTGTTCCTGAGGGGGAACTTGTACTTTTTCGGACTGAATCCAAATTTGGAGAGTAAATTAAGCCATTGAATTGTGACCAGGCTTTAACCTGAAGACCAAGGATTTGCTGAATGCGATCGGCCTGTCAGGACTTCCAGCTACCTCTGAACTCCCAGATTCTGCAGAGACTTAATTGCGACCGGAGGGTTATTTGCCTAGTACAGTGGAATTTCCTTACATGTGAATGTGCTGTGTGCTTATAGTGGGTCATGATTTGGTTCTCCACTGTCTCCCCGAACTGTGTTTTGTTTGCTGGAGGCTGTATCCAGCTCCACAGACTGAATCCATATCCATTTCAGTTTGCCTGGGCCCTGCTACACTGGCCCAGCCAGAATACCTGCTATACAGAGAAAAATCAGATGAGACCGACCTGGGGATCAGCCCCCTGCTCATACCTTTAACAGGAACGACACCTCGGTGATTCGTGTGGGCCCTGCTTCTCTGGCACTCCAGCTCAGCCGCCTGCAGTCTATTTCGTCCTGCCTGTGTCCAGTATTGGGCATCTTGTGTAAACATCAGGGTAGCTCCCTGCAACAACAGCTAAATCTAAAAGTGTCAGATTGTCTTGCCTTTTCTTTCATTAACTGAGCCTACAAATAGTGTGTGTTGTGCATGTTGCTTTCTTCCATCACAGGGCCCCAACCAACTGCAACGTTCCGGCTAGCCCACAGTTTTTCTACCTGGGTACCCAGAGTGTGACTGTAGGGACTCTGAACTGCATGCACAACTGTCTGATTTGTAGCTTTTAAGCAAATCAACCCGATTACGCCCCTCCCTTGTTCAAGTCCCCTGAATAAATCAGATTTAACTTTGTTTGCATTTAACCTGACTGGTTCCAATTTGTGCCAAAATTATTGTACTGTTGCCATTTGCTGTGCTTAACCTCATTTTACAGGGGGTCCCCAGGGTCAAGCTAGAGGAACCAGCTCTGCTGGTAGTGCAAACGGTGTGGGTAATTGCCTGTGAACAAGGGTCATTGTGAAAGTAATTACTGTATATTGTTCAAGCCACTAGAAGGGAAAGAAGGGGGTTTACAGTGTTAGAGGGCTGTGACCAGGTTAGCTTGACCACTAAACCCTGACCTCCGGGTGGAGGCACCCGTTTCATTACCCAGGCCCCTCAACCTGCTACTAACCAAGCAGGCAGGGGTAGTAGCCCTTGGGATAGTGCCACCTAGGGGTTACACAGGACATTTTGGAGCCCTGGGAGCTGCACGGCTGACAAGCTGTGGGCCATGAGAGTCTCCACATGAGGATCTCTACAGGAGCTGGTACAAGGAATGGAACACACTTTACAAGGTTTGAGATCCATCCACCACAGTAGTCCTCTGATATGGCAACTTGATCCACCTCATCCATCAGCTGACCACACTGGACCCTGACTGTACACTGGAGAATTCTCATATGTAAGCGGGCCAGTGACACCATCACAATGGCTGCAGCCTTAAGTGCCAGGAGACAACGTTCTTGCAGAGAGAGAGGGTCTTGTTTATCAGCTGTGCTTGAGTAATAGTTTTTCTGCTCTGTCCTGAGGCAGGAAAGCGCATCCTTTGTGTCCAAGACTGCTCCTATGTATGGCAGTCTGGCAAGGATTCACGACTTTAGATCATGTGATCCAATTTGAATGGACATGTCTGAGATGGGACATGTAGGACTTGCCTGGAGCTACTCTCAGCAGCCAGTTGTCCAGATAGAACAGATACAGGCCTTCCCTGCCAAGGACTGCTGCCGCTACTGCCAAGCATTTGTTAAAGACCTATGGTGCAGAGGACAAAGGACAATACTATGAACTGGTAATGTTCCTCCTCCAGCACAAAATGGAGGCATTTCCTGTGATCTTTCCTTATCTTTGTGAAGGCAAGCATCCTTTATAGCCAAAGAAGGAAACCAGTCCCCTTGTTGCAAGGGGAATGACAGCTTGCTGGGATACAATTCAAAACTTCTTGTATTCTATGTAGAAGTTAAGGTCCCCAAGATCTAGCACAGGCCAGAGATTCCTTGTCCACTTTGGGACTAGGAAGCATCTTGAATAGAACCTTTTTGTTCCTCTGCTAAGGAACTAGTTCCACAGCACATTTTGAGTAATGACTGCGATTCTTGCTTCAGAAGGGAGATGTCCTGGAGGATAACCAGGAGGTGGTGGAGGATTATCTGGATGGGTGCCTTAGTTCCAGAGCATGCCCTTTTGCAGTCCTCTCTAGGACCCACTCATCTGTTGTAATCTCCTCCCACTGTTCCAGATGCAGGCAGAGTCCCCCCTTTCCACAACCACCCCTGGAGCCATTCATGGAAGCAAGGGCGAGTCCAGGTACGAGTCAGGCACCTGCTCTGGGTGCTTTCGTATGGGCACCTGGGGAATGGGACCAGCTCCTTTATCTCAGCCTCGTGTGCAGAAACAATAGCCATTTCTAACAACAGGCTGACAAAAAGATCCCCTCCCATGCCCCCTAGGAGGAGTGGGATACTGGGACTTTACAGCCAGAGTCATCTTGGAAATCTGAAGGCCTTTTTCAATATCATGGCCAGAAAGTTTAGTTCCTTGAAAAGGGGCATTAAAAATGGTCTGCTGCACATCCATGGCAAATCCTCTTACTCTGAGCCAAGAATATTTTCTCACAATGCCAGAAGCTACTGCACCCTGGCAGAGGCATGCTCAGTGGAACAAATGTTTCCCTAGCTTCAGCACCCAAAGTCAGAGTTTAATAAATTCACTTTTGGCCAAGCCTGAGCTACAGTCTTGGCTTCCAACAGGCTATCCTGATATTTAATCATGTGAGCCTGATAATTTGCAATCCTAAGGCCCAGTGAGGCAGAGGCATAAGTATGCCTGTCCATCACACCCAACTATCAATTTATGCAACAGGTGTCTGAATAAATCTGCGCTGATAAATCCATTTATCTGTGCTACTATGTGGATAAATTTATCCACATAGTAACTACATCATCCATTTATCCACACAGTAACTACATCAGTAGCTCATTTATCCATGTACCCATACATGTACCCTGTAACCCAAATGTATTTGTCTGACCACAATGTGACGTGGTGCCTCTGTTGAACGCCTATTGTTTTGCAAACCTACGCTATGTAACCAAAAACACAATGTATGTCTTTATGTGACGAAGTACCTTTCGAAAAGTGCCTCTGGCTCAAAGGTTGTAAACTGATTTTACAAATAAATAAAAATTTATCTACACAGTTCTCTTCAGAATTCATTTAGAATGTTCGGCCTCAGAAGCAGTACTAACCATATTTAAATGTGAATAACTTAAAAACGAAGAAAGATAACATGGTACTTTGAGCACAAAATTTGTTCAGCACAAAATTATCTACAAAATGAATAATGTTTCATTTATATAAACCCTGTATATTGTATATGTTTAGCAAGAAAACAGAAGAATATGTAATTTTTTTGTTCACTTTTTTGACAAATAAATATGAACAAAAAATGATAGCATGGTACTGTGAGCACGAAAAATGTTCAGCTCAAAAATATCTACAAAATGAGTGGTGTTTCATTTATAGATACCATTTTGTTTTTTATAATTAGCAAAACATCAAAATTAAATTTTCCTTTTTTGACAATTTACATCTACCAAAATCAAAATGGGCACACAACATCTAAACCTGTTGCATAAATGGAATATGCAGCGGTTCAGTGTGTGATCATGCATTTACTTTGTAGTTTCCAGTGAAATCTCGTAACTCACTCGTGCCTTCGGCACTCGTGAGGTTACTTGCGGGTCACTGGAAACTGTACAAGATAAATGCATTATCACACACTGAACCGCTACATATCCCTTATCTGGAGGCAGGGTATTCATGTCTAGGTACCATAGACCTATCATGAGCAGCCATGACGACTAGAGTCAAGTTAGCATAATAAGGCTTACCAGACTGAGCAGGATACTGGTTCAGCCTTTCTAGGCACTGCAGGCAGTAAGTTAGGTCTGTACCATGCAGCAAAGATAGCATCCACCAATGCCGGATATATAGGTGGAATGATTTTGGAGGGAGAGATCTCTGCCTCCAGGCATTCCAGTTTCTTTATGAAAATCCTCTTCCACAGCAAAGCTCATGGCAGCTTGCATTAGCTGCATCACGACTTGGAGAGTGGGAACTTCAGGAGGAGATCTCAGAAATATACACAGAGTCCTCACTGCAGGATGAGAGTAGAGCTAGAATGGGACACCACATTGTTCCCCCTCATATTCCTCCTCTAAATCTTCTAAAAACCACGAGGTCAGGATTGTATTCTGTCAGTCTGTCAAAGATCCAGGCTCCAGAGTGTGCAGGTCTCACTGGTGGAGACTGAAAGGTAGGAATCTGCTGGTAGCAGATATGTATGAGTATAGAGTGCCTGCAGACCCAGTTGATGGTACTGCCTGTACAGGTTTTCCAGGCAGTACAAGTCATTTCTGAAGATGCCAGCACACCGAGTCAACAACACCCTGTTCAGGGGCTGTGACTACTTGCATCAGTAACAGCCCTTGGCCCAGCTATGGCATTGCACTGTCCGTAGTAGGTACAGCAGCGCCTAAGCCAAGCAGACACCTTAGTGTTTCAGATGGTCAGGGGGCTGTCGCCAACGCCACCAGAACTGGCGATGTGACGGATTTAATCTAGTCTTACTGGTGACTGTGACCTTACCAGAAAAGACGACCTCTATCCCTATGCTTGTGCCCCGATGAAGTGGATGGCCTTGATGTTAATCTTTGTCCAGATCCTTAGATTTCAGCAGCAGTTTCTCAGCTGACAGACAGACACTGATGGGCCCTGATACTTCTCCATGACAGGAAATTTGAGCTTTTATGTGGCATCACCCTGTAGCTTGACTGAAGCTCTGGCAAATCTCACTAGTCCTCAAATTGTGAGAAAGACCCAAACACAAAGACGGTCTTCCTTGTAGATTTTTATCACCACACTTAATACCAAAATAAGCCTTTTGGTGGCAAGTAGATACAAAATGCACTTAAATACAAAATAAAATGAAACTGCAATGGCCAGCTTATGTTTTCTTCAGCAAGTCTGATGAGGATTATGAACAGAGAAAAACTGGAGAGATGGGGCCGCCCACGTTTATACAGATGCCGACACATTAGGTCATTGTAGGTGGCCCCCAAAGCTTCTAGAACTGATATGGGTATAGTTCCAAAGGTGTGGTCTAATAGAGATCCTCAAGATGATATTGGCCTTGGGGGGATTCAAGCTTGGTATTATTCCTGTTAGGGCTGCTCTGGCTGAAGAACCAAAACCGAAAAGCTTTTTTGGTTTGAGCCTTAAGAGTCCTTCTAGGATGAAGCCAGAGTCCCAGATGGTGCTGAATTTAATCCCGATGAGATGACCTTCCACCCCTAAGCCAATGAGGTCAGTGCCCAAGAAACAGGAAAAAAAACTGCCAGATTGTGCAAAATGTCCACTGTGGGGAAGCCATAACCAGACCCCGTGATGCACTGCGATAGCTGCTGCCACGAAATGGGCGCAGGAGTCACCCATGTCTAAAGCCACCTGGAGTTGGTGTTTAGCCAGCAGTTGACCTGGGTCTGACCAACTTCACCACCAACTGCTTGTCAACAGGTAGGTGAGGGACAAGATTCAGCACTCCCAATAGGGAGTTACAAAAGATGACAATCGTGGCATAGCTCACTTGACTGAGAAAGGAGGTGTCCAGACCTCCTTTGGCCATGTGGTCAAGCTTTGACTCCTTGTCTGAGGGTTTGTCCATGTCTCCTTGGTTTCCAGAGTTCTGAAAGGCTCAGTGACCAGACCCTCAGCTGAGGGATGGTCTGAAAATCCATAATGGGACCCAGTAGGGAGCATGCATTTGCTAACCATACAGGAAGAGTGTGCCAGGCAGGATGCCGAATGCTGCCAAAGCTTCAGGGCTTGTCCCAATATGGTATCAGCTATAGGAAAGGCAACCTCCAGGGATTTGTCCCTATTGAGGATGTCTGAACCTGTACTTGGCCCTTTCCTGAACAGGCTTCAGAGGGACAGACCAACTGATGAGTTGAAGTAGAGCCCTGAACATAGCCTATGGTCGGTATAGTTAGTTCCTCAGACACTGTTGAAGGTATGCACCCCTGACAGCATAGATAAGCCATCCAAGTACTCTTCAGAAACAGCCTTCTACCATTGGCTGTGGATGATGAGTCAGAATGTGTGATTTCCCCGACAGCCAGCCTGGCAAGCTGGTCACAGCACAGCACGAGTCCTTCACAAGCTGGTCACAGCACAGCAGTCCTTCAGAGTTCCCACCAAGGTCTGCGGTGGAGGTGGCTCCACCAGCAAGGGTAGTGAGAAATGCAGTGACATCTGTCAAGGATGAACTGGTGTGGGCATGACTGGCGCCTGCCAGTCAACCACATGTGTCAGGGGTAGAGCCCTACCCCACCCCACAATGGGCCATTGCTGCCAGATGAGTTTGCCATAGTACCACTGCATCCAGAAGCAAAGCATGTCCTTGCACAAGGAAGAGGTCAAAGTTAACTTAGATGCCTCCTGGCTGAGAGCAAGAGCACAAGAATGAGTGGCACCCTGCTCAGGAGCTCAACCTTGACTGGAGGGCAGATGCGGAAGAGAAGTCACCGGGAGTTCATTAAGCCACATGCAGAGGTGTATGGGGAAACAGCAGCTTTAATGGACTGTTTCAGAGTATAGCCAGTCAGGGACACCAACTGGTCCAAGTCCTCCTGAGTAAGAACTGGGAAAACCAGGGTCCGAGATCAACTCCTTGTCCATCTACTCTCACAAATAGTTTATGGGTGTCGAGAACTATCAGCCACCTGCTCAGCCAGTGTCTAGGTAGAAAAGCCAGATGGTGGCACTGCTGGTGATTGAGTGTGCAGGAAGCACTTCCAAAAAAGTGCAGTTAGGTAAGAACTTACCGTAATAGATCTTGGAGAGGAGCTCTTGCTGCAGGCAACACCGGTAGGACTGAAGCCACCAGGACCACACTGAAAACTTCTGGCTAGCAGTCTGACAGGGGGACTGCCCCTGCCAATGTCAGCACAGTGGTATCCACCTATCCTATAAAGGGTCAGTCGCCCAATCCTACCTCAGTGGGTTTTTTTTTTTTTTTTACCACACACCCCCGATTACAAATACCTTTGAGCTCTTTTACAAAGGTTCCATGTCAGCAGCATAATACAACAGGTTAACAGAACAAAAAGTATGGCAACAGTGTACATAGAGAAAGGAGATTAACAGGTTTACAGACTAAACAGGGCATGGTAAAATTGTAAATAAGAAAAGAAAGCAATAGTTGATATTCACAGAGAATTAAAGAATAGAAACTAGTAATGCACAAGAATGCATACAGTAAATTGAAAATCAGCCCAAACAAGCTTTGTCAGTTACTGGTAAAATCATAAGTTGAAATCAGCCAACATGCTTTGTCAGGCTAGACAGGGGGGCACCTTAGGTAGAGGGAAGGGGAGGATAGGTGAAGGGGGTAGGGGATGTCAGAGATGGTGCTAAGGAGATTTATCAGTAAGTGCTAAAGTTTTAGATTGCCAAAAAGGGTTTAGCAGAAACAGTCACAGGAGCGAGTGGCATCTAGTAGTCACTGTAGCTTGTATTTGAGAGGGCCCAATTTGGATTCGGAGGAGATGTCACAGTTGAGGGCATTCATCCAAAGAGGCTCTGTCCCTGGGAGGTATGGCAGCGAGGGACCAAAGAGAGCTGGGATTCAGAACCATGGGTATGGCAGGTATTAAGAGGGGCTGAAGACCTTGAATTCCAGGTGGTAAGAGGCCTAGGGTAATTTTCTTGGCCATCAGGCAGGTTTGATATTTGATACGATCTTTGAGCTGGAGTCAGTTTGGGCATAGAGGTCACAAGAGTGGGTGAGAGTGGGCTCCCAAGATGGAGACATGCCTTGTTTACAGCAGTGGAAATGCACCAGAGGGCAGTTTCAATGGCAGATCCATACATTATCAATCCAGTCAATGGAAGCAACAGCTCTGTATGGCCAACCTTAAGGCTTCTGGAGTAAAGGAGTTCCTGTATCTGTAGAGGAGGCAGATGCAAGTATTGACTGCTTTGGCAATGTTGTCAATTTGCACCCCATAGTATAAGTTGCCGTCGATAGTGACGCCAAGATACTTATGTAACCCCTAGATGGCGCTATCCCAGGGGCTACTACCCCTGCCTGATTTGCCACTAACAGGTTGAGGGGCCTGGATCCAATGGCGGGTGCCTCCACCCAGAGGTCAGGGTTTGCAATAGTTAAACTAACTTGGTCACAGCCCTCTGGGACACTGCAACCCCTTTCTTCCCACTAGTGGCCCACACAATATATCAGAATTACCTTCACAGTATACACTTACCCCAGGTCTGGTTCCGCACTGGGACCTCCTGTGAAATGAGATACAGTGCAACAATCACAGTACAGTACTTTAACATAGACAAATACCTCAGGCAGTATAACTTTGCTGAAACAAGCAGCTCTGATTTATTTAGGGGATATAACAAGGACAGGGAAATCAGGTTAATTAGCTTATCACTCTAATAATCTCCTATGGCTCTGTGCACAGGCCTATCCCTATCAGTTAATGTCCCTGGGTACCCAAGCCCTAGTGGCTAGTCCAAACCGTGGGCAGCTGGTAGGGGCCCTTTCACACAGAGAAAAGGAGAATTAAACAGTCTGCAGTACAGTAATTCCATTTGGATTTAATGTGGCAATTCAACAGGGAGCAACCCTGAATTAGTACTCACGACCTCAAATAAGATAGGGTCCTTCAATGTCAGCAGGGCTCACTTGAGGTACACAAACCTCTTCACACATCCATATAAAAGAAAGCACTATACCAGGCAGGCTGCATCTGTATCCCGATCCAATTACTGCACAATACCGGAGAACACACAGCAGATTCAGTTCCTGACAGACCAGTCGATTTTCAGCAATTCCTCAGTCTTCTACAGGGTGAGCCTGGTTTCTACTCTTCAGAGATCCTTTGATTCTTTTCACAGAATGATTCAGTCCTAACAAGCTGTTACACAAGCTGCAGACCGGAACTTTGGGCCTTACACACGTTTTTGACTAAAACTGCACACTGAAAAGCACAGGGCTCTTCCTTCTTCACTGCCAAAGCTCAACTGAACTCCAACTGACTAAACCGGCACTTCCTTTGAGTTCCTCCCAGTTCTTGACTGGATTGGCTGTCACTCACAATAGACTGCTGCTGTTGGTCCAAAAGGCACTGAAGTCTAAACTACATCTCCCAGAGTCACTGCCCATACAATCCTCTTGTGGCTGGCTCAGATTATGAGTCCAAGTTCTGATTCGTCAAGGCATCGTTTTAGAGCTAGCTTACCCCACACTGATTGGTCCAGTTCAGCAGTTCAAAACTAGAATGGGGAACTAGCAGACACAGTTCTGACTGCAAAGAAAGCAGGTTAGACAAACTGTAATTTCATTATTACTCTAAATAATTTCTGGCAAACAGTTACATCTTTCAGATAGGTTCCCTTTGCACTCCTAGTGACTGCAAAAATGAAGTGAATTGGCAGCAGCTCGAGTGGTACTCAGAGAAGCACACAGTCCCCCCATACAAACTAATTATGTCTGCAAGCAGACAGCTCTTAGAGACAGTACCAGAGGCTCTAAAAACACTCACTGATAAATGGCTTAAATGCCAAACACCATTCAGGCTTGGAGCATTCAAGCAAGCTCCTGGAAGTCTTTTGGGAACCCCCATTTGCAGGGGTTACACCCTTCCTGGCCTGGAAAAGCTTGCGTCCGCGTCACAAGCAAGTACCCATAAGTTTCAACTGCAACCATATACATTTGCATTAGGCTCAGCATATGTAATCATCAGTCAATATATCATTTTACCAAGAACACATTTCTGAAACATTGCAGTACGTCACTCTTTACACAGTATTACATACACATTATACCATAACTCAAGTTATTACCTCTTGTACATGAAACCTGAGAGAGGGCCCTTCCTATCAGTTACCTTGGGGCTGGATGGGCAAGGGCACCATACTTAGAGGGCAACACAAGTAACTTGGAGTTAGCACTGATGCTCAGTTTGGGCAATGAGCTCGGGACACATACACTCCTTTATGGACAACATTGAGAGGCAAGTCCACAGGCCTCCCAAGTGAATCATAACTGAGGTGCACCACAGGCTTTACAGCTCGACCAGTCTTTCTAGGGGAACTGTTATAGTCTCTGCACTCTGAGCCTCATTTTCAGCATTGTCCTCACTTGTCAGGAGTCTCCATGGGGTAGAGAGGCTAGAACTTGGGGCACTTTCAGCTCCAGGAGTTACAGTTTCTGAGTCCACAACATTTGGCTCTGCATGGAGAGCTTTGGACACTGGCAGTGGACTGTCAGGGCACTCAAAATACTCTTCTTGTTCGGTGTATCACCAGTCTGACCCAATCCATCATTTTCCTCCCCTGAAAGCTCAAACAGTTCAACCATGCACAATGATTCCATTTCATCTGATCTGATGCTTTGCACTTCACTTTCTGGGAGCATTGGCTCCAGGGATGAAGCTGGGGGCTCAGACAGTCCAGAAGGCCCAGCTTCATCTACAGTATTGACTAGGGGATTGCCCCGAAACAATTGACTCAGTTCGTAAGAAGGATAGTATTCAAAGTCACTCTCACTTTCTTCCGATATGGACTGACAGTCATGCTCAACTGGGACTTGTGGAGGGAACACTTTAACTTTGCTTCTGTAGGTGCAGACTTTCTTGATCTTTCTTAGCAGCAGCTCTAGTCACTGGTCCAGAGGGGCATCTTCTAGGGCTCAGACTCAATTAAGATTTGTCCAATGGGCAGTAAATGATTTCTATGCATTGTTTTACATCTTTTGAATTATTCTCAGGCCTTACTTTGTACACTGGCAGATCATCTAGTTTGCCCACTACAATGTGAGGGAGATGGTGCCATCTGTCAGCAATCTTGTGCTTGCCATGCAGTCCCAGATTTCTTAGCAATACCGATCTCCCTCCTGGAGTTCCTGTGCTTTCACCTTTTTATCATACCTTTCTTTGTTGGCCAGATTTCTTTTGGCAGCCATGGTTTGAGCCAGTTGGTACGCATGAGTTAGCTGGGCCTTTAACTTTGCACATACTGTAAATAGTTGTCAGCTTGAACCCCATCAGGAGAGACCCCAAAACACACATCTACTGGTAGTCGAGCTTCCAAACATCAGGCGGTAGGGGAGAATCCAGTGGCATCACTTTGGTGCAGTTATAAGCATGTACCAGGGTGCTAATTTGTTGGCTCCATCTAGGCTTGTCCTTTGGGTGCAGGTGCCTAGCATATCTAGCAAAGTGCGGTTGAAACGTTCAGGCTGTGGGTCCCCCTGGGGGTGGTAAGGAGTGGTTCTGGACTTTCGCACTCCCCACAGAGAAAGCATCTCTTTGATCAGACGACTCTCAAAGTCTCTCCCTTGATCAGAATGGATTCTTTGTGGAGCCCCATAGTGAACAAAAAAGTTTTCTACAAGTATTTTGGCTACAGTGGATGCTTTCTGGTCTTTGGTGGGGAAAGCTTGGGCATATCTCGTGAAATGGTCAGTGACCACCAGCACATTACTGATATTTCTTTGATCTGACTCCAAACTCAGAAAATCAATACAGACCAGCTCCATGGGTGCACTGGTGGTGATGTTAACAAGGGGGGCAGCCCTCTGGGGCAAAGCTTTCCTCTGTAAGCAGCGACTACAAGTTCGAATGTGTTGCTCCACATCAGCCCCCATCTTGGGCCAATAGAATCTGGATCTCACCAAGTCAAGTGTTCTGTCTATACCAAGGTGCCCCATGTGGTTGTGCAAGGACCTCAGTACTGAGTCTCGAAGGCAGTGGGCAGCACTAGTTGTTGTTTGTCTACTTGTCCCCCTCTGTCTACTGTTTCTCTGTATAACAGTTTATTGATCAGTTTCAACTTAGGACCTTCTTTGTATAACAGTGCAGTTCTCAAATCAGTGGAGCGTAATTTGGACACATCTTTTCCTGCATAGAGGGCTTCTAAAGCTGCTTTGATCATGGGATCGCGGGATTGAGCCCGCCGAATACTGTCATTGTCCAGCTGAGGCAGTGCACCAATGTCTATTGCAGAAAAGTGGCAATAAGCAGCAGGTATGCAATTCTCAGAGGCTCCCAAGCAATCCACCATGCAGTCCACTGCGTCCGTGGACATTTGTTCCTCCCTGTCAAACTTCCGGCAGAGTGCCCGAATGTCAGGTTCTGCCAATCGGACCCAATCATTCTGGGGAACAGGCCTCCGGGAGAGAGCATCAGCATCTATGTGGTTCAGACCTGCTCGGTATTCAAGAGCATAGTCATATGTAGATAATGCAGAAAGCCACCTATGGCCAGTGGCATCCAACTTAGCTGAGGTCTGCACATAGGTCAAAGGATTATTGTCAGTTTTTACTAGTATTTTAGCCCCATACAAGTACTCATGGAATTGGTCAACAATAGCCCACTTCAAAGCTAGGAACTCTAACTTATGTACAGGATAGTTCTTTTCGGATGGGGTCAGGCTTCTACTGGCAAAGGCCACTGGTCTCAGAGCCATTCTCGTGCTCTTGGTACAACACAGCCCCAACCCTTGCAAGCTAGCATCAGTGTGCAGGACGTAAGGTTTTCTTGGATCGGCATAGGCCAGCACTGGAGCATGGGTAAGTTGATATATGATCTCATGAAAAGCAGTCTCACAATCAGGAGTCCAGCGGGCCCCAAATACTTCACTCGGATGAAAATACACTCTTTCAGTCTTGAGGGACGCTGACTTTTGGTATTTTTTGTGGGTTGGGGGTTACCCTTGAGTAAGGTTAAGTAAAGGGCGGATCACTCTTGAATAGTCCTTGATGAAGCGCCGATAATAACCACAGAATCCCAGGAATCTTTGCAGTTCTTTTAGATTTTTGGGCTGTGGCCAGGTGGTCAAGGCCTCAACTTTACTTGGGTCGGTCTCTATTCCTCGGTGGATACTATGTGTCCCACATACTTTACTGATGTTTGAAAGAATTGACACTTATCAATGGACAGTTTAAGGCCAAAGTCCTCCAGTCGGTCCAATACCTTAAATAATCTGCTCTCATGTTCCTCCAGTGAGCTGCCAAACACAATAACATCATCTAGGTATACCAGGCACTCTAGTAAGTTCATGTCCCCACTGCACGCTCCATCAATCGTTGAAAAGTGGCTGGGGCACCTGAAATACCTTGAGGCATCCTCATGAATTCATAGAAGCCAAGCGGACAGATAAAGGCCGTCTCTCACGGTCCTCTGGGGCCATCGGGATCTGGTAGTACCCACTGGAGATCCAGCACAGAGAACCACTTGCTCCCGTTTAGGCAGTCCAAAGCATCCTGAATGCGGGCATTGTGTACTGATCAGGATAGTCCGCGGTTTAAGGTGCGATAATCCACACACATCCTTACTGTTCCATTCTTTTTCCTCACTACCACAATGGGGAAGCATAAGGCTTCTGGATTCTTGTATTACACCAGCAGCTAACATCTCTTGCAGATGCCGTCTCACATCATCTATGTCAGCAGGTGCCAGGCGTCGAGACCTCTCACGAAATGGTCTTCGTCATGCAGCCGGATATTGTGCTCAGCTCCTTGCACGCATCTCACATCCCATTCCTTTAAAGAAAACACCTGGTCTCTCTGGGCAAGCTTCTCACTGATCCTCACTTTCCATTCAGCTGGCAGCGAAGTCGCCAAATCAAACAAGTCAGGCGTTACTCTGTCATTCTTCCTTGAACTCTTGCTGCTGGGTAGCACTGCAGTGTCTGCACAATGCACATTAGCCAGGATGCAACCTCTGTTTACTCGAATGTCTCTTTCAGACACATTATGAACTTGGACCATTACCCTTCTGGCATAAGCATGGGCTCTACGGGCAAAATACTAGGCTTGACCAGCAGTCCCTCTGGCAATTTTCCATCGCCTGGTGCATCCAACATTAATATTTTATTCTTAACATCCTTTCGATACGGACCTCTCCCTGTAAGGTACACTGGGCATTTGCGCCAGGATCAGAGACTCAGGATCCTTCTTCCATACAATTCCGACCGGTTCCTCTGGTTCTGTTTTTCAGCATCTCTCTGTGCCTCATAGGCCTTCTTAATTAAAGCCGGAACTTTTAAGCTCTACTAGTCTTTGACCCCTGTTTTCATAACACAACTGTGCCAGCCCCGAACATATGAGCATTTGTTCCAATCAACAAAGGGACACCATCATACAGTCCAGTGGGGGACACACTAAGGCTAGGGTCTCTACTTGTTCGGCCACTCCAGCCACGGAGGTGGGAAAGACAGCCAAATTCGGATATACCCGGAATAGGGTAGGCCTTCTCACTTAACCCCCATACATGCAGTCCTTCTAATGGTTGTAAGGGTAGTCTGACAAATGCTTCTGATACCAATCTTGGAACATAATTGTCACTTGGGAGCCACTGTCTAATATAGCTCTTGTAGACACCGTTCACCTTTACAGTGGTCTCCATGGAGGGACCCACTATTCTGGACCAGTCTGGAGAGGCGGCAGTGGGGGCCTGGGCAACTGACCTTGCCACAAAGGGCGTGAATTAGCATTTTTGGTGCCCTCACTGGGATCATGTCGGCACCTCTTAACCACTGATTTCTTCTCCGAAGCTCTCCTTGTAGCCTATATGCAACTTTGTCAGTGTCTTTTGGGGACTGGCATCTCTTTCATGTGCCCATCTTTCCCACAATTATAGCAAAACATACTTTCTGGAGTTTGAGCTGGCCGAGGCGCCACACTGGGAGCCAGGGCCGGGTATTACTAACTGGAAACCTGGGTGCCATCTCTGTCTGCGGCGTGATAAGCATTTGGAGACATCTCGTCAGTTTCTCCACTTCCATGGTCAAGGAATTGAGTTTGGAGCTGTTATCAGCAGGAGATACATGGGTGGGTACCCCCACCCCACAACAGATGCAGTCGGATATAGGTCAGGGCCGTATTTGCAGGCGTGGCCTTCATAAAGGGACTGTTTTGAATTCCCGGATCTCTCTCAACAGTTCGCCCCATTGTGGCATATCTTTTCCTTGTCAGAGCACTCATTGACTGTCAACCTCTGCCCCTGAACTTCACTTGATGGGTCACCTCAGTCACTGGTCGTAGCCACAGCTGTTGGTGCAGGTACTCCCGAGGTCGCCTTTTCTCAACTCCTCGAATTTCTCTCATTAACTCATCATAGGAGGTGGGATTCCAGTCGATTTGCCAGGCGTAACTGAAGCAACAGCAGTTCTGAGAAGGGGCAGACTTAAGGATTCTGTCCAGTCTGGTTCGGTCCAGTTCAATCGCTGGCAAACTACCCTTTCTGAGGCATTCTTGCAACAATTTTTCCAGCCGAGAGACATACACAGACAACAACTCCCTTGGTACTGTTGTGCATTTCTTACTCTCCACCATAGGTCCTCATCAGAATCTGGGCCCATACACATTCTCCAAGGCCTCAAGATAGGCCTGTGCAGTCGCTTCAGGGTTACTGGCCCGTTTGCTTAGACGGATGATAGCCAGGGCAGGACCTCGGAGGCTCTCACTAACCCTCTTTCGCTTTCGCCTTCCGAGCATTGCCATTCTAGCACTTGGGGGCAACATAGTCTATCCAGGTCTCCCAGTCATCCTCCCCTTGGGGGTGGGAGGTGCCAGAGAAGATCCTCAACCTTCGTAAGAGTCGTGACTAATGGCAGGTGCAGAAATAGGAGTCTGCATTGGTTCAGCCACCATTACGGGCACTGGAGCAGGAGAGGGTGTTGGGAGGAACACCCCCAGGTGGCAAGAATAGTTTCTTCAAGTCCTCCACAGTTTTCCCCTCTCCCAGCAACCATTCAGCAAATTTCTCCTCAAAAGTTTCAGATAGTGGTGGGGCTGATTCCCCGGTCTTTACTGTCCTTAGTTATCACTCTCCAAGCAGTGAGGGCTCCTCTGGGGTAATGGTCTGTGGCACTTTGGAGCTATCTATGGGATCCTTAAACTCTACTAGGGCCAGGAAAGTGTGGGTGAGCAGATTAGCATGCCGACCCACCACCACAGGGTTTTGTAAACCTTCCACCTTGGAAAGTACTCCTGCACAGTGTCCGTATTGATACCCAGGGGATGTCCAGGATAAGCATAGCATTTTGGGGTCGATCTCCTCCCCAGTACACCACTCCACCAGCCGTTGCACAGCCACTTCTGTCGGGTACCCATTTTTTCTTAACAGTGGTTCGTAAATATGTTCACTAGAGGACACACAATCCAGCGGTGAACCTCCAAAATGTAACCCCTAGATGGCGCTATCCCAGGGCTACTACCCTGCCTGATTTGCCACTAACAGGTTGAGGGCCTGGATCCAATGGCGGGTGCCTCCACCCAGAGGTCAGGGTTTGCAATAGTTAAACTAACTTGGTCACAGCCCTCTGGGACACTGCAACCCCTTTCTTCCCACTAGTGGCCCACACAATATATCAGAATTACCTTCACAGTATACACTTACCCCAGGTCTGGTTCCGCACTGGGACCTCCTGTGAAATGAGATACAGTGCAACAATCACAGTACAGTACTTTAACATAGACAAATACCTCAGGCAGTATAACTTTGCTGAAACAAGCAGCTTGATTTATTTAGGGGATATAACAAGGACAGGGAAATCAGGTTAATTAGCTTATCACTCTAATAATCTACCTATGGCTCTGTGCACAGGCCTATCCCTATCAGTTAATGTCCCTGGGTACCCAAGCCCTAGTGGCTAGTCCAAACCGTGGCAGCTGGTAGGGGCCCTTTCACACAGAGAAAAGGAGAATTAAACAGTCTGCAGTACAGTAATTCCATTTGGATTTAATGTGGCAATTCAACAGGGAGCAACCCTGAATTAGTACTCACGACCTCCAAATAAGATAGGGTCCTTCAATGTCAGCAGGGCTCACTTGAGGTACACAAACCTCTTCACACATCCATATAAAAGAAAGCACTATACCAGGCAGGCTGCATCTGTATCCCGATCGCAATTACTGCACAATACCCGGGAGAACACACAGCAGATTCAGTTCCTGACAGACCGAGTGCGATTTTCAGCAATTCCTCCAGTCTTCTACAGGGTGAGCCTGGTTTCTACTCTTCAGAGATCCTTTGATTCTTTTCACAGGACGGATTCAGTCCTAACAAGCTGTTACACAAGCTGCAGACCGGAACTCTGGGCCTTACACACGTTTTTTGACTAAAACTGCACACTGAAAAAGCACAGGGCTCCTTCCTTCTTCACTGCCAAAGCTCAACTGAACTCCAACTGACGAAACCGGCACTTCCTTTGAGTTCCTCCCAGTTCTTGACTGGATTGGCTGTCACTACAATAGACTGCTGCTGTTGGTCCAAAAGGCACTGAAGTCTAAACTACATCTCCCAGAGTCACTGCCCATACAATCCTCTTGTGGCTGGCTCAGATTATGAGTCCAAGTTCTGATTCGTCCAAGGCATCATTTTAGAGCTAGCTTACCCCACACTGATTGGTCCAGTTCAGCAGTTCAAAACTAGAATGGGAACTAGCAGACACAGTTCTGACTGCAAAGAAAGCAGGTTAGACAAACTGTAATTTCATTATTACTCTAAATAATTTCTGGCAAACAGTTACATCTTTCAGATAGGTTCCCTTTGCACTCCTAGTGACTGCAAAATAGAAGTGAATTAGCAGCAGCTCAGTGGTACTCAGAGAAGCACAGTCCCCCATACAAACTAATTATGTCTGCAAGCAGACAGCTCTTAAAGAGACAGTACCAGAGGCTCTAAAACACTCACTGATAAATGGCTTAAATGCCAAACACCATTCAGGCTTGGAGCATTCAAGCAAGCTCCTGGAAGTCTTTTGGGAACCCCCATTTGCAGGGGGGTTACACTTAAAAATACTGTACCTGCTCAAGAGCGGTCCCAAGGCAGTTGAGATAGTCAGGGATGATGCCTGTGTTTATTGTGGGAGCTGCTGAAGAACAAGAGTTTAAAAAAAAGTTTAGCACCAGTTTGTGATCACTGAACCCTCTCTCTACTGAAGCAAAATCAGAGTTGCAGCTGGCTTTCAAGAGGCATGGGGTCTGTGTGACTTATGTAGATAACAGCATCATCTGCGTATAGTAGGATTTGTTCGGGGCAGGATCTTGAGAGATTGTTTAAGAGACTAAATAGAGGGCCCAGGATGGACCCCTGTGGGACACCTGAGTGAACTGGTTTAGCGTCAGAGATGACCTCGGCAAGTTTGACTTGTTGAATGCGGTTCTCCAGATAACTTTTAAACCAGGCATTAGAGCTGAAATTCCAGCATTGCTTAGCTGTTCCAGTAGTAGGGGGTGATGGACCGTGTTGAACGCTTTTGTCAGGTTGATAAACGAGTCCCCAACTATCTGTCCATGGTTCAGAGAGGCATGAAACCAGTGAATTCCATGAGAGCTGAGGAGGTGTGTCCTTTTCTGAAGCCATGTTTGGTACATTGGATCTTATATTTATCAAGATAACCTGTAAGCTGGTTGGCTACAATGCGTTCTAGTGCCTTGGAGAGGGGCCGGTAGTTTATGTGGAGAGACTAGTCACTGCTTGTGTACCGGTGTTACCATGGCTGATTTCCATCTCTTGGGGGAACTGGGCAAGGCTAAGTGAGAGATTAAAAATCCAGGTAAGAGGCACTAGTGCTTCTTCTAGTGTGAGGGACAACAGTTCTCCCGCCAGAAACCCCAGCGCATAAGGTGTAAAAAGGGAGAACCAAAGCTGTTCCTAAAGTGTAGGAAAAGGAAAGTAAAGGAGAAACAGCTATTTTGGGAAGAGAAGGAGGGTGGGAAAACAACGCCTGCTGCAAGAACTCCTCTCGAAGATCTGTTACAGTTATGTAAGAACTCACTGTACAATTTTACTTTGTGGGGGCTCTTGCAGCAGGCAACACTGGTAGAACAGAGTCCCAAGCAGTACTGGAACATATCCCAAAGGGCAGCCAGGAGGAGGCAAAAGGAATTAGGGCCAAGATTCAGGAAAGGCGGCCTTGGACTGCTAGTCCGAAATTGGCCCGGTGTCTGGAAGCAATGTCCAGACTATAGTGGTAGACAAAGGTGTGAACAGAACTCCAAGTGGCAGCAACACAGATGTCCGTAGCAGCCATTCCTGAAACAGGTGGTAGAGGAAGCCATTCCTGTGGTGGAGTGTTTCTTAACCATCCCAGGCAAGAGCTTGTACTTACAACAGTAAACAATACAATTAGCCAACCATCTGGATAAACACCGTTTTGAAACAGGTGCCCATTCCCTTTTGGGGGCAAATGGATCTAGTCAGTCTTTCACTGGTTGGGAGAGAGTAATGGTGTAATGAAGCACCATATGACCACCATATGAACATCCGAAGTATGAAGCAAGGCCTCCCCCCAGATTAGAATACTCAGTAAAATAAAGCAGGTGGATGGATGGATTGGTTCAGTGTGAACACAGACACCACCTTAGGCAGAAACTTAGGACTGGTACACAGACACCATGTCTGTGAAAAACTAAAGGCTCTTTGCACATCAGAGACTGAAGCTCAAATCCTCCAGGCCAAGGTAACAGCACACAAACCACCCTTTCCACAACAGAAAGCGCAGCTCAACTCGTGGCCGGTTCAAAAGGAGGCAGAGTGAGCTTTTCCAACATGAAAAGAAAGTCCCATGGAGGGATGGGGTCCTGAATGGGGTGCTTCAGATGCAGAATACCCCTGCAAGAAGGGGTAGGATACCTCCAACTGGGCAGCTGCTTTGCCCTCAACAGGTGCACAGTATGCAGAGATGGCAGAAAGCTGCACCTTGAGAGGAGTAACCCAGACCCGAATCCAAAAGACAGCAGGTGCTCCAAGATCAGATTCAACAGGCAAGTGAAGGGATCCAGGTGGTGGGCACCGGCCCATAGGGAGAAGCGTTTCCAGTGTCAGTGGCTCAGTAGGTAGCACTCTCCTCCGAGGCCAGGAGATCATAGGGCTGTGTGTTCAGTTCCCACATCTGGCACTTGGGTTAATATCCCAGTACGGACACCGTAGTGCAGCATGAGGGGCTGCTGCACTTCTGAGGTTCCATCTTTTGGATGGGACGTCAAGCTGAGGTACCATGTGCCTGGATTGGTGGTAGTTCAGGTGGATGCTAAAGATCCCATGGCACTTCTCAGAGAGTAGGGGAGTTTTTATTACAACATAAAGGAAAACACACGCAGTAGTGTTACTTCACACCAAGTCAAATTCCAAAAGAAAAGTAAACATCAAGTATTTCAACATACGTTAATACATCTATCCAAAACATCCATAGAACCCCAAAACCTATTAGCTAAAGTTAACAAACCCAGTCTCCCCCACCCACAAAAAGAGTAGGGAATTTTTTATTAAAATTTGAAAGCAAAACATAGGCACAATAGTGTTACTGTACACTAACATAATGCAAAACGATAAACAAATAAGTATTTCAACATACATGCTACACAAACTTTCTTTAGAGTCCCAAACTAAGAAACACTGACCCCCCTCCCCGCTTTCCCACTTATAAGAGTAGGGGCATTTTAACAAACATTGAAAGAAAAAACATGCAATAATGTTACAGCACACAGAATCTTAATGCACATACATGTACATGAACAATGCACCAGTCCTACAATACCAACTTAACTGTCTTTAGAGTCGAAAAATACAATAGATTCTAAACCCCTGCTCTCGCACCATAGAAATAGGGGCACACTGAAAGGCAAAATACACACAAATCAAACAGAAAACTACGTTGAACCAGAATATGTATGTCACCACATTTCTAACTCAAAAGGTTCTGTCTAATGAGCCCCAAAATTATAATAAGCAGTAAACCCCAACCCCCTATGAAAAGGGTAGGTGAAATTTTTTTGAAATAGAATGTTTTAACTCCAGAGAAATCTAGACATCAAGCTAAAAGTAGACAGGTAAGTCAGTCCTGCTCCATCTACTGTAGGTTATGCTATTAACTATAGCCAAAACAACAAATCTTATATTGAGATACAATCCTCTATCCCGTATAAAGGGAGTAGAAAACCAAAGCAAAAGGATGGCATAGAGTCCTAAAAAACAAATCAAAGCATTTCTTACAGAAAAATGCAAAACTGAAGGAAGAAAACTATACCAGAAAATCTATAAAACGAGGGATGAATTAATCACAGAATTGGAAACCAAATTTTAGAACTAACAATATACCTCTTCCCCTTCCTAGTAAGGGTGTAAGGACATCTCCATGCATGGGTACTATAAAAACCTTACAGAACTTGCACTCTGTCATACAGAGGCATGAATGAAGTCAGAGAACTAAACATGAAGAGCAGTGTGTCATAGGACCATAGACAGATCTATTCTCCATCATATCCAATCCACTGAGCCCCATCTAGATTGATAAATGGAAGATCAAACCTTGATAATCTTGTAGTCTTATTCCGATTGAATTTTCAATCATATAGAATAATTCATCAGTCATAAAATAGCATTGTTGAATTGTAAGCTGACAACGCATATACCAAATATAAAATTTAAAACATACCAAAAACAACCACATTGCCACCCTATTGTGGTTGGTCCACAAGTGTGGCAAAATACCTACACAATATTTCCAAAGACAAATGAAAAAATGGGGACGTAGGCCACTTGTGTTTTACAGTTTGCCAAAAGTCCAATATAAAGGGACATTCCAAAAACAAATGTGCCATCATTTCAACAGTAGTACGACATGTCCCTTGGACAATAACGGTCAGTAATCTGTTTATGTTTCAAGTTTCCTCGCACGTTCAATTTTCGTATAGAGATAACCTTAAGACATCACATATGTAAAGCGGAATACGAGAAGAAGTCAGCATGTTACCAATTAGTCATTTTTGTTGGGGAGGATACAAGTGAAAAGGGAATATTTTTGAATTATAAAATCATAATTCCTTTCTACGAAATTCTACAATAGATTCCTTTGCGATACCCCACAGTTTGATTTTTCCATAGCGCACTTATAGATTGTGGAAGGTGGGCTATAGATTTTTGTCTAGGTATTTGGATATGGTCTGGCCATGTAGAAATCATTTCCTATAGAATCTAGAAGCCACGGTATTCATCGCTTAGTCCCACGGGTAAATAAAGGCCTTAAATTCGTATAAACATGGTGAAAAAGAAAACTATGGGTTGTATCATTTTAAACCCCCATATTTCTGTTCATGGAACAAGATACTATGTTTTATTGGGTTCAGTCTACTACCCCATATAGATGAAAAACTATACATCTGCATCTCCAGGGCCAAAGGAAGACTAACTGAACTCCAATACAACAAAAATAGCCAACAGGAAGGTTTTAATCATTTGAACCCACTTCAACTTGGATAACCTCCATGTATTCCATATATTCACTTTAGTTTGAGCTTCGAAGTTTGAGTTTCCAATTTTGATAGGCTAAATCTCCTGTCCCAAATAGAAGGCCTAAAATTGTGCATGTACCTCAGATTACCAGTATTCCTATTATGAGTATCCTGAACATCAACCCTAAGTGGTATGCAGTTACATTTCTCAATTTATTCTGGCTCCTGTGTGCGACAAAATCCTGTAGGACTTGCTCTAGGCAGTGTGCAGAAGAGAAATCTACTATAAAACAAACAAATATCTGCACACGCTATGCATTTAATCTCCGGATCACTACATGAGGACACCCATTGTATTTCTGTGTTATGTATGCCCTTAAGGCACCCAATGTAAATAAATATAAAAGCGTACTCAATGGGCAACCCTGACGTACCCCCATTGTATAGCATACTTCTTTCCTAACCACCCACTACAGTATGCTTGTGCTGTTGCCCTAGCATAGCAGGTTTATATCCAAGAGATTAGAACATTATGGGATACCACAAACTTTAAACAGTCCCATAAATAATCATGGTGTACATTACCCAAAGCTTTGGCCTGGTCCAAACTAAAAAGCAGACCTGTAATTTCCCCTGTAGCCCCTTTCTGCATAATTTCATGGAGAAGTATTAGGCTATCCGTTATTTTCCTATCGGGTATCGAACACGTTTGTGCATGATGTAAGAGGTAATCTGCATGTAAAAGTAACCGATTAGTCAATAGTTTAAAATCTGTATTATTAATGTTACTGGCCTCCAGTTCACCAGCTCCTCTCGATTCCCTTTCTTGTACATAAAAAAAATCACTAGGCCTTCGTTCATGCTGTCAGGTAGCACACCAGAAATCAACAATTCATTTAAGACCTCCGTAAACTCCTGTAATAGCATATTAAGTGATTTTACACAATTTGTAGGGAATCCCATCAGTCCCTGGGGCTGTCCCTGCCTTAGTTTGAGACAATACAACAGACACTTCTAAGGGTGTAATAGGTGCCTCCAACATAGTTTTACTTTGTGCGAGAGCTGAGGTAAATTACACCGAGCTAACCAGAGTTTGTGCATCAGGAAAGATGTCTGGGGAACCAAATAGCCTCTGTACATGTGAATCAATAGCATGGATAATGTCCTTCGGGGTTGTACAACGTTCCCTACCTGATCCGATACCGGACATGTATTTTTGCAGTCTGATGAGCACAAAACTGAAGGGGATTCATGAAGGCTTCATCTCCCAGAGTCTCAAAACTTCGTTCAGTATCTAAGGACTTCAACCGATCATATTGTACCTTATTCATTTGCTCCTTAATTGCATGTAATGCAGGGAGAACGAAGCAGTCCCCTGTACAGCCTGAAAGTGTAAATCTAAAAACGGTCCCCTGGAGGCATTATACTGTTCAGTTTTAAATCTGCCATCTTTCCTATACATTTAAAATATTTAATATTCTGTTTTGTATCCATCCACCACTCCCGATACATATCATAAAGGCAGACTACTGATTTCCTTGCTTCTAACAAGGCTACAAAACCATCTACTGTGGGAAGGAGCAACAGTTCCGAATTTAGTCTCCAGTACCCCGGGCCGCGATGCATACTTTCATGGCTGGCAACCATGGCTTCTAAGATAGCATGGTCAGATGGAGTCACTGGTATAGTTTGTCTCCATCACCCTCAAAGGCTCAGAAACCAAAAATCAATTCGGGTGGCTTTGGTACAATGGAAAAAGGTTTTGTTGGGAGTACCATTAACAGCCATAACATCTATTATACCAACAAATAATTAAGACATTTTGCATCACAAAACATTTTTTGGGTTCGTAGGCCCCCATCCATTCTATACCTACTACAATTAAATTCACCTAAAAAAAGACATGTTTGGACATAAATAAATATGGCTGAATAAGGATCTCAATTTGAGCAGATTTAGTCTGGGGACATACATTTAGGAATAGACACTGTAAGCCACTAACACCATATCTAACATTAATACTCTCCCCAGAAAGATATCCACAAGTTTATTCATTTGGCTGTAGGATTGTTTACAGCAATACCAAACACCACTACATGCATCTCCTCCCAACGACCAGTATGTAACCCCCCCATCGCCATCCTACAGTTGCCTGTTCCATGTCCTCTATGCAATAGAGTATCCTGAAAAAAATACATGCTGTTCTCCCTTCTCAAATCGTGAATATATCAACATTCTCTTCCTCTCAGATTGGATACTATTGATATTTAAAGAGGCCACAGAAATTTTATATATCTCCATCATAAAAATGGATTAGAAAGCACAAGTTATACTGCATCCTGAATTGTTCATGGTACAAGAAATGTGCCCCAATATGTCTTTTATTCCATTTCCTAATCCCCAACTTATTTTTCTTTTTAACCGTATCTGCAAGTTCTAAAGGTTGTTCTACATCAGACGTTCCCTCAGGTTGCGATGAATGTGTAGAAGTTGAGTCAGACTCTGTACCAACATCTTACAACACCCGATAGTTATTTTGGAGAACAAGCTTTGCTGTCTCTGGTGCAGCTTTCCCCAAATTCCTAGATCTGAGGCTGCTTCATCTGTTGGATACCAAAGTAAAGGCCTATTCTAGGGGTAAGGGTGGGGGCATTGATGCCGTTGATGTACATGAAGCAACTGCCAGGACATCGGATTCCAGTGCTTCAGAAACAATCTCTGCAGTACCCAACACAGATAATCAGTTCTTGCACTGGAATGTTCTCCTGACCAACGTGGGGAGGCATCTGGTCTCTCCTAGGGGGAGATCTGGCTGGAGAATAGGACACAGAGGGTAAGGAGCCTATTCTTAGGAAGGCCTGGGCTATTGGAAAAGTGACATATGGCTCAGAGCGGATTTTTCTCGACGACTATGCACCCACAACAATGCAGAGGTGGAAGGCCTATATTCCCTTATTCCCCCATACTTGGTCAAAAAAGTTAAAATTCAGGACTCCTTACCCCAGCAGACTGATAGTACAATATCCCTCAGGGCAGGTGGCTTACGATACAGCCGAGGAGGAGATTCAAGACTTTCCTTCCAGAGGACTCCCACTCACATTTAACGCTCCTAACCCCTGGTGTTCTCAGTGGGAAGATCACCCATCCAGAGTGGGCCAGCAAGGGAAATGGTCAGCAGGAGGCCCTTGCAGCCATTAAGCAGCTCTTAGCCCAGTTTGTTAGACAGGACAACTGAAGGACCCTAGGATGCAATCTGGTGCAGCGAGGCGAGCGATTCCTGGCTTCCTAGCCTCTACACTCTCCCGTGGGGGGTGCGAGGATCGGTGGGTCTGCTGTGAGTGCCTGGGAGCAATGGGGGCCAGACTGGATCCTCCATAGATGGCGAATGCACGATGGCCTACATTTCCTGCAGCCATTTGGGAGCGTGGAAGGAAGGGGGGCCTGCTCTCAGGGCTTCTCAGAGACTCAAAGGAAGGGGGAGGGAGGTGACCCGAGGCTGTGAATCGCTGAGCTCGGCCCAGAGATAACAGCAAATGGACTCAAGATTTACACATACTCTTACATCATCAATACAGAGTGGCACCAGGGGAAGTCGCAACTGGCTGGGGGGGGCCGTCTGGCACTGGATCGCTGGTCAAAATTTAACACACCTAGTCGTCTTTGAGTGACTGAGGCCATACCCTTCTACTGTCAAAACACTAAGGCAGGCCTATCCAGTGCGGCCACAAACTGGTTCAACTTATACCTGGCTGGCAGGTCCCAATCTGTAAAAATTGGTGCCTCCACCTTAAACTCCCTCCGTCTCCATTGGTGTCCCCCCAAGGCTGTCCTCTCCCCCATTTTATTCTCCATTTTTCTCAGCAACCTGCCTGCATGCTGCCATTCACATGTACGCAGACGATACAGTCCTGTACGCCTCAGGACACTCCCCGCTGGAAGTTGCAAACAAGATCCAGCAAGACTTCACTGGAGTCCAGCACTGGTTTCGCAGAAATCAACTTATTCTAAATGCCAAAAAAAGATCTCCATGACTTTTGGCACGAGAGACTCTCCTGCCTTCCCGCTTTCCCCATTCTCAAAACACTAGATGGGACCCCACCCCCAGAAGTCTGCACCTCTTTCAGATACTTGGGGGTCTGGCTGGACCAACATCTAGACTTCTCTACGTACATCAAAGCAACCCACAAAAAAAAAAAACTACTCCCTAGGCTGTGGGCACTATACTGGAACTGCAGTTGCATCCCTCTGCCAGCCCGCAAAGAGATACTGCAGAAAATGATCCTCCCTATTTGACTACGGGGACGTAGTCTACAGTTCTGCCCCCAAATCCACCCTGGCTAGACTGGACTCTAACTCTTCGTCGCTTTGCATTGGACTGTCCTCCCTCCACTCACCACTGTGACCTCTACAGATACCTTAACCTACCCTCCCTCATCAATAGGCGCCAGTACCACTGCAACAGACTCACAGCCAAATTCTGGGCCCAGTTACTGCCCTCCTACCTAGCCTCTACCCTAACAGCTCAAACACCAGCACCATACTCACTCAAATTTCGATTCCCGTCTACTACAAATCCCCCACATGGCTACCTCTGCTGGACAGTCAGCTTTTAGAGTCAGTTACCTAAACTATGGAACTCTGCCGGCTGACATCTGGCTCTCCCCCTCCCCTTGGCAACAAATCTCCCTTCTAAAAGGGAGAGTCCCCACAAGCTGTTCATGTCAACTTGATGTGCACCAAGTATGGGCCAACTCCCCAGTGCAAAACTATGCTGTCCACTCAAATGCTTAACTATCAAATTTAGTTTGTCAATTACCTTTTCTACATATCCTGCCTACTAATTGCTGTGTACTCTGTTTCTATCTTCCTGTATACACTACTTCTAGTTTATTATCATTGTAACTGTAGAACCTATGTACCTATTTGCATCAAACCTATGTATATTTTGGTGTTCTGCAACTATTTTTTACTTGTATGTACTTATCCTATTCCCTTCTACCCCCAGGACGCATCTGGAATCTAGCGGTAGTCTGCTCAGTATGGCTTTCCTGGTAAAACTTAAATAAATAAATGCCCCCGAGCCCCAGGGAACACATGAAATTTGGCCAAGGACAGTCGGTGGATCCAGAAAAGTGCTAGTCTCTCCCCGAACAATTTATCTACTATCCCCCTCCTACAAAGTGTCAACCTCCTGGATTTTGACTGCTTATGGCTCAAATGGATTGGAATGACTGGGAGCTAGGCTAGAGAAGAGGCATATGGAGTTCAGGCTGCATCGATTCCCTGGGATTGGGATGTGGCAGGGCGGATGGGGATACCACTCCCTACTGGTAACATTCTGTGAAATAACGGATGTCAGGCAATGAATGCAGTCTCTTGGGGGGGGGGGGGCTGCTCCCATAACTACAAGAGTGATATTGGCTTTTATTGGAAGCCTCTTGGGGGGAGGCCCGGGGTCTCACCCTTCCCTGGGGACCAGTTGCCTTGTACCTAGTCAGCGTTCCTCCGTTGTTGGGGGTAGTTGAGGTTGCCACCTGGAATTATGGACCTCTACTAATACATAAGTTTCGGTGTTAAAGGGACTTGTTTTAATAGTTCTATAACAATTATGGTTTGAAGAGGGACATGGAACTTCTCTGGTACAGACTCAACTGGCTTATTCACTTCGACAAGGAGCAGCTCTCAGAGGATATACCCGAGCTGTAGAAGACATTTGATTTTCCTTCTAAGTTAATGCTTAGGTGGACAATTATTTTTTCAGAGACAGAGTTACTTAAGCTCCAACTGACACGACCCCCCCCCCCCAAAAGATTAAAGTCAGAACTAGCTTGGGGGAAAGAGCTTCAGGAGATCAAAGGACCAAAGAGCAATGCACAGTTTCCCCCTCCAGCTCTACCCTTTCTTATTTACCCAGTTTGCTTTGGAATCATAATTTTTCCCCATATTTTCCCCTTCGTATCCCACACCTCAATTTAGGGGCAAGAGTATCCCCAGGGGCAATTCTATTCAGAGAACATGGTTCCCAACTAGGCAGGAATATTCCCTGCCTCCCGCCTCTCAAGGGTTTGAGGAGTAGGTCTTGGAAGTCTACCCACCCAACTCTCTGTATATAGTTCGAGCCGCCATAGGCTCAGTTAGAACCAGTTGGTCATATATATTTTTAGACTGAGCTTTTACTTGGAAATTCCGAGACAGAATATTTTACTTTTTTTTTTTTAACTCAAGTTGCACGGAAAGCAATTGGTTACATAGGCTCCATGCATAATAATGGAATGCAGGGGAGTGGACAGCAGGGAGGATGCTCTTTGCTAAACACAATTTACTTACACCAAAATAGGATCCCTTTAAAAAATTCTCTCAATGTAAATGGGCCAATTAAGAGGCATGCCACTTAAAGCCCTAAGGCAAATGAAACCTGATCTAATGCTACAGGAAACTCATCTGGAGACTATTGATCTATTAAAATTTGGGTCCCCCCACAAAGTGATAGAATCCTTGTACAAGAGAGGTAAGAGACGAGGGGCAGTTATTCTCATCCCCAAGTCCTCCCCTTTTAAATTGACGGATCAATATACTAACCTAGAAGGGAGATTAGCTATAGCTATAGGCACAATCCAGGGCCAAACACTCACTGTATGTAGTACATATATCCCACTACAAAACTGATGCATCAATACAGAGATTAATAGACCACATACTTACTAGGAAACTGGGAATGTTAGTGATGGCTGGGGACTTAATTGTCTTATGAATCCTTCCCTGGACTCTTCAGCGGCCTGACCATTGAAACAAACCATGGGACAGACATCTCAGATGTCTGCTGAAAGATGTAGGTCTGGTTGATACCTGACGTCACCTGAACCCCTTGATGAGAAAATTTACATATTATTCAGTGGCCCATGACCATTATTCACGGCTCGACCACACACACACACACACACACACACACACACACACACACACACACACGAACATAAATCCCTAATTCATAGGGCAGATAAACATCCATTTATCAGATCATGCCTCAGTGGAGCTTGACCCAAGCATTATCCAAGGGAGGAAATCCATGCAGTGCAGATTTAACCCTTCACTGCGAAGGGATCCTGAATTTAGGGATCTACTGCAGAACAAAATCCCTGAAGTTATTGGTGATAATACGTCCCCCCAAACCTCTCCCCAAATACTATGGGATACTATAAAAGTGGTACTTGGAGGATACACAATTGCCTATGCTTCCCACAAAATAAATCGGGATCTCAAACTATCAGATTTCCAACAGAGGCTGTGAACCTTACAGGAATTTTTTTTTTTTGGGGGTGGGGGGGGAAGAGACCCGAGTGTTTTAACCCAACTAAAGCAAACTAAAGAAGAAATTCAATCCTTGTCAACAGCCAAGAACGAGCAGGCTCTCCAATGGCTCTGCCAAAAATATTGTGAAGGAGGGGCCAAGGCCTCCCTGCTATTGGCCTATGAACTGCACAGGCAGACTCACCAGGTTATGATCAATAAAACAAAAGACCACAAAACCAAACAAAAATAGTTCCCCAACAAATACTAGGGGTATTTTGGGATTATTGTTAGTCATATTCTGACCCCTCCCCACCAGATACCCCACAGATTTCCCAATTCCTAGCACAGATCCGCTTCCCTCCTTAACCCAAACTCAGAGACTATACAATATCCCTGATACCAGCGGAAGTACATTGCACCATCAAAAATTTGAAAAATGGGAACGCTCAGGCCCAGACGGCTATGGAGCCGAATTTTATAAACCTACATGGGATCTATTTCAAACCCCTCTATTAGAGGGGTTCCAGGCTAGTCAATACTACATCAACCCCACCCTCATGGTATCAGGCAATATCAGCTATTCTAAAATACACAAAAACCCTCTCATTTCCCTCATTTATGACTCATACCATTAAATCTGTCCTGAATCAAGAATACAAAATTTATACTTGCATTTTAGCCCATAGATTAGATAATATACTCCCTGCCATCATACACTCTAATCAATCCGGCTTTATAAAAAACAAAGACCGTGGACAATATTAGGTGTACTCTCTACCTCTGCCATTCTACACACAAAATCCCCACTTCTGTGAAGTCTCGATGCTCAAAAAGCATTTGACAGTGTCTCATGAAGTTTTTACTCTCCACTTTAGATAAATTTGAATTTTCACAGGGATTCCTAGATATAATTAATGGGATTTATACTACTGAGACTGTAGTTAAAATAAATGGCTCCCATTCGGACAGATTTCCTTTACAATGAGGGACACAGCAGGGCTGCTTATCACTACTTATTTGCCCTATATGTAGAACCTATAGCCCAGTTCCTTAGACAGCAGGAAGATCTGTCTGGTTGTATTATAAAAGACACCCAGCATAAGGTGGCATATTATGCAGATGATCTGCTTCTATACCATTACCAACCCCCGAATCCTCGTTAAATACATTAGAAACTTGCCAGTTATTGAACACCTCTCAGGATATAAAATCAATCTGGATAAATCAGAGGTATTAGCCATAAATTATGTTCCCTCCCCAGACATGTAGAAATTCCCCCTAAAATGAAATAGACCATATTTAACATACCTTGGTATTAAGATTTCCTCTGGCCCCTCTTCATTATTAAAATTATACTATAACCTGATCTTCCAAGAGATTCAGACTGACCTTCACATGTGGTCCCAGCAACCATCAATATTACCTAGAGTACAATCTATACAGATGAACATCTTGCCTTGGCTACTTTACATTATGCAAAATGCATCATAATATACTTAAATGGATAAACGCTATAAACAAATTCCTCTGGAACACCCCCCCCCCGGCACTGTCCAAGCTTCACCTATCAAAGGAGAGGGGGGTCTGGCACTCACTCCCGGATCTAAACAAATACCAGATGGTAACAGTCTTATCCCATATGGCCAAATGGCTTCTTCCTATAAAAATCAATCCCCAATCTGGACATCGCTGGAAAGAATCCCGACCGACACACCCTTAAGTGGTGACCAAGTACATCATACCACACCTACCCAGGGAGCAGGCTGCTCACCTATACTCACTAAAGCGTTTCTTCAATATTGGAGACTGCTCATTGAGACTAGAGAACATCATTTCCTGGCTAAGTGGATGGCAATCCCAATCTGAGACCCTAGATTTTTTGCCAGGTAGCCTCGACCACACCTTCCACTCATGGCATGAGGGGTTTTGCTCATTTCTTTCAGCTCTACCAAAATGGTTTCAAAACATTTCAGCAACTACGAGGAGAATATTTACTACCTCAATATTTTTTTCTTAGATATCCACAGATTGGGCATTTTTTAATATCCGAATTAGGCCCACCCACCACAGACCCACAAACATTCCCCATGATCTCAGTTACCTCAACTGACCTGTCTTGAAACTCAGCAACACGTCACCTCTCGTGTTTACGAAGCATTACAACAGAGCTCAAATCCAACCAAACTTACTCACACACTACGGGAATTGAGGTGGGTCTGCCCTTGATAATGTGGACTGCATGAGAATATGGCTAATTCAACATTAAACCACCCGTCGTTATACTTGGCGGGAATTTTCTTGGAAAATAGCCAGATTTTTCCAAACCCCTCGGATTACTGCCAAATTTGAGAGAGGGGAGAAGACTCATGTTAGAGGGGCTGCAGAGTGAACCCGTGCACGCACACACACACACACACACACACACACACACACACACCCCTCCCCCACACACTCATGTGTGGTTCTCTCAGATTACTGGAACTTGGTTAATCAACAAATGAAAGCACTATTCCCCTCTTTAGGGGGCATCACCCCACAAATATCCATTCTACTCCATTACCCGAGAAATTTTCGGGACAATTTAAATATTTTGCTTAGAGTAGCTCAAAAAGTCATAACTAGATTATGGAATACCCCTGACCCTCCACTCATCTCCAGCTGGGAAAAGCTCATCTGTGAGATATGTAAAATGGAACACACGACAGCCAGTCTACAAAATACCACACCACTTACTTGACATATGGTTCCTTCATATTTCCAACTGTCACCCAGAATTTGTCCCATAAATGATAGGTGAGAAATACAGAGGCTGTAGTGGGTTCAGGGTCTTAGAGGCTTTATAGAATAGGTGGCATTTGTATACATCCCCACCCCCCAGCTCAGATGGATGGTCCAGAGGGGGATTTTTTTTAATCCAAAGAAAAGATTTAAAGCCAAGGGTCAGGGTCTCGGTCCTTAACTGGATTCATAACTGCATCATAGCCTCCTCCCTGCTTCCACTGGAGCACTATTTTATAAGAATGTCTACATCTACTTTTTTTTTTTTTTTTAAGTGAACAAAGCTAAAGTACTGCTAGATTGTAGTGCAATAGTATATATTCAGCTTCTGTAATGGATAAATGCATTATATATAATATATAAATATAATCCGATGTCATTTTAATAAAAAGAAAGTTTAAAAAAATGTAATGGAGATGAGTGAAGGTGACTGCACCACAGGCAGCCTGGAGGAAGCGAGGGCTGCTGGGGACAGAGGGACCGACCTCCCACGGGAGGAAGAACAAGAGGTGGAAGCTGGTTTGTGTGGCAACTGCAAGTGAGGCTGACTGGGGACAGTCCCAGTGCTTATGCTTCCCCACTTGATTTCTTCCCCTTCAGAGAAGGGGATTCCCCGGAAGACTGAGCTGGGGAGGAAGAACCACCCTTGGCCTGAAGCTCTATCACAGCCAATTTCTGCTTTAGTAGGTAGCTTCGTAAGTCTTCAAGTGGTGTCTGTGTGACCTGGTTGAAGTTCTGCCAGTGTTAGCAGGCCTGTGTCATGGTTGGGGCCCAAGCAGAGCAGGCAAGAAGAATGAGTCTTTGGCTGCTTGCCGCAGGCACACTTCAGCCGGTTGGAAGACAAAGCTGGAGATTTTTTTTTTTTTAAAACTGAAAATTCGAAGTTTACCAAGGACAAGAAAAAAAAACTGCAGGTAAAACGCAACCAAAATGGTGGTCGACTTGAAGCAGGCATCCATGGAGGTCAGACGTGCGTGGGTCAATGGCAGGGGGGAAAAAAACCACACTGTGGTCGGGTTTGGGACCGTCCTCTTAATAGGAGAGGCAGAGATCAGCGTGCTGATGTCGGGGGTGGTCCCCCAGACTGCTAGCTAGAAGCTGTGTGTGGTCCTGGTGCTTGGCAGTTTCAATCCTACCGGTGTTTCCTGCTGCAAGAGCTCCTCAAAGATGGATCTCAAATTTTTTAGAGTCTTCTTCCTCAGTATGAATCCCATGGTTTCCTGTGATTTGTCTGAGTAAAGCCTAAATAGAGGCACCTTTATGAGACCTGGGGATATACACAGCAGAGTCCTCACTGCAAGAAGAGAGGGTAGAACTGTAAAGTACCCCTCCCCCAAATAGGATGTTTCCTTTTCACCCTCCAAATCCTCCTCCATATTTGCAGGTCAGAATTATACTAGTCTGGAAAGAAAGTGGGGAAAAAGTCAGACTGTGGTGGCGGCTGCAGAGTAATGTGTGCTTTTGGATCCAGTCGTCGATAGGACAACCACCACTGATGGCAGAAGCTACTGTAGCATCGGTGAAATGGTTCACAGAATGCCAGCACAACCTGGGAGTCTACTGAACCCTGTAAAGAGCCTAGCACTACTCATATAAAGAGTAGAACCTGAAGTTGGCTGCATACCATCCACAGTAGCTATGACAGCACCAGAGCTGGACCCCAACTTTGGTGGTGTCGCCGGTTGGGGTGGTGGGGTTTTTAGTCACTTCATAGCAGACCAGGACTTGCCCCCTTTCAATGTAGGGATATCACCAGAGAAGCATGCAACTGACTGTGCTCAGAGGCAATGGCTGGGAGAAAAGTAACGACAACTCTTAGTCCTAGACTACTGCAGCGGCATCAGTGTTACCGAATGCTGGAGCAGTATCCTTCCTGGAGGCAGTTGAACAAGAGCAAGAAGACTGCCTGGCAACAGCAGCCTTGGCAGAAGCTTGCACCACTTTAATGGTAAAGGGGTTTATAGAGCCTTTTGGCATCTCCTTGTGGCCTTGTTGAATACCTAGCATATCTTGCAGGCCCTGTCATAGGAATGGCTCCAATAGCACAGTGTGTAAGCATCATCCTAGATCTTTTAACCACAGGTACAAACCTAAATGTTCTTTTGCTGGAGACATTAAAGGACAACATTGATGAGTACTTTTTTTTTTTTTTTAAGACAAAATTGCATAGTTTTTCTGCAGGTTTGATTAGCAGTCACCAGAGGAGAACACTGGTGAGCAACAGGGCCACCCACAATTACAGGCACCAATGCTGCAAGTCATTGTGGGTGGTCCCTGTCTAGCAAACATTTCCGAGTGGTCATGACAGACTGCTTACAGCACCGAAAGCGTAGCCCAATGGAAGAAATATCAAATCTCATATGCCTCCATGCCCTTGACCAATCATGGGCAGCCATAATGACCCGAGTGTTTCAGGCTGGAATACATCGTATTGCTTGGAAAATGGGTTGGATGTTTACCTTTCTAGGCACAGCAAGGTTGTCTGCCTATGCCATAAAGCCATGGTAGCATCTTCCAATGCTGAAAATATATGAACACATGATGGAAGGGCTATTGGAACTTCTAGAATTTTAAAGACATTGCACTCAGGAGTCTCTCCTAAGCAACGAAGCCTATGACATCTTGGCATCTGTCTCACTGGTGTCTGGAAAGATGCCTCTTTTTTTTGGGGGGGGGGGGGGTGGGGGTCCTTGGAGTGTACTCTGTCCTTAGTATAGGAGGACAAAGTGAAGCTTGATCCAGATCCTTGCTGGAAAGGATCCCCATCTCCCTCCAAATCCTCTTCCATATTTTGGGGGTCATGACTGTATTCTCGTCACCGGATACAATGGGAATCTCCACTGGAGTTGGTGTCTAATGTGGCAGCTGAGAAATGATCCATATTCTTTGAAAGCTGGTCAGTGATAGCAACGGAGTTGACAGCCAACACCAGCCACTGGTACAGTCTGCAGCAACCCTAGCAAGAGGCATAAAAAAAAAAAAACGGACAGACATTGTGTCTTGTTTACAGCTCTACAAAAGACTTAAACTGCATCTCAGGTTAGCCCCTTTAGTTCCAAATAGCTTTTTGCAATTATTTCAACAGTATAACTATACAGTTTTAAACAGGATCCTAGTTTCACAGTTTTACACAAATATTCATATGTTTATAACCGTAGATATGCAAGGGGGAGAAGGAAATAACAGCAAGGGAAGGCAGAACTGCAAAACCATCTGGGTGATCAGTTCCTAGGTCAAGAAAATTTGGTTGTGCAGACAGACGAGAGAAGAGGAGGAGAGGATAGAACAGACCCTTGCATTTAAAAACTTTCTGCATAACAAATGGAGCAGGGCCTTATTCAACCCTGTCACACACCCAGTATGTCAGAGGTCACATATACCCACCCACAGGAGGTGCTAAAGGAAGCTCCAACCCCTTCCCAGGAGCATTGCCTGTGCAGCGCTTAGATGCCTCAGACCCAGTCTGGTGGATCCCATGCAGTGTGGACTCCTCCAGCCCAATCCTGTGGGTTGGTTCATGTTGCAAACCAGAGCACACACTGCCAGAACCAGTGGGCTAGGCATGAGTCTTCCCCACCCATTGTTCTTATGGATCTCTCAGATCCCCATCCAACTGATATTGCCATGGTTACAACAGACAATGACCCCTCTTCCCTGCAGCACTGTAGACCTCTTCTATGGCACTTCTGTGGAAGTGTTTAGGTGAAGTTCTGCTGCAAGGTTTAAAGTTCTGCAACATTCATAAATACAGTATTTTAGTTTTGGCAGACCCAGCAAGGCTGGCCTGTGAGGAAGAGGACCCTCTCCCACACATATTTATGTTATATGTTATATAATTTGTTAAACCTCCAATGTTATGCTTTTTAGCAGCTGTTCTGGCCCTCTGCCTTTATCCAAATCTATTTAAGGGGGTAGTGTCATTTTATGCAACATTAACAGCTACTGGCAGGCACTCCTGGCCCTGACCTGCTGGCAGCAAACACAGCTAAATAGTTTTTTCCATGGGGACCTGAAGTAGTCTAGCCATGAAGCATCCAAGACTCCCCTCTGTGAACACCTATCAGGGGCCCCACACAGTCTCAGTTGGGGAGAGGTGGACTTCAGGAGGGGCAGAGGCTCCCTTACTGCCACCCCTCAAACACTACCATATATTAAAGATATAAAACGTTCCGCACCTTCAGTGTCCGTGTGACAGTTTTCTGTTTCACTTTCTCATTTCTAAAATCTTTAGCCTAGTTGTCATCCTACCTTGGCTTTAATTTTCCTTTTATGTGCACCTCCCTTCCCTAGCACAAAAGTCCCAGCATTGGCAGTGCTGCCACCGCAACCCCCTCTCCCCCCCCCCCACCAAAATATCAGGCTGTCCTAGAGCAGGTGATCCCAGGATTGCACCTGAACATGGGTTGATTTCATAGAACATTGATGTGCTAAAACTGGCCTAACATGGTGGCTTGGCTAGCTTTTATTCTCCCTTCTCTCGTCTCAGTAATCTCACGGTCCATGTTTCTGTGACATGGAAAGTTCCTCCTCCTGCAGAAGAAAAAATGGTAGCAAAGTGCTCAACCAGAACCAAAAGCCTGCAATATCCTCTGCTCTCCCTTCCCTTCCACACCCCCACTTAGTAAAAGGAAGATTTCTCCTCCCCCATCCCCAACTCTCCAATGGTAGTAATGCTTTCTCCTCTTCCCCCAAATTTCCTCACCAGTAATGGTGGTAATGCTCTCTGCAACCTACTTCCACCCCAGACCTAATGCCAGCAAAATTCACTCTCATCTTCCCCCAAAGCAGCTTCCCTGATGCTAATTTGTAAAATCCAGTTTCACCGACTCCCATCCATCACAGCCCCACCATCAACCCAAGGGAGGAAAGGAATGGTATTTGCAATTAGTTTCATCACAAAACAGAACACTGACATTCAATCAGTTACAGAGCCAAAATTGGATTATTTCACTCAAGTCCCATCCTCAAATAATCCCGATTACTTTGACTACTTTATTGAAACGTCAAGCTGTTTATTTTTATAAACACTCAGAAGCTGCACTGGTGCTCTGAGTAGGTCTACTTGTCCCCAAGCAACAAGGGTGAAATGCAGTGAGCTTGAAACCTGTGTTGCCCAAACATCCTTCATCTGCCCTTCCATGTTGTACCAAAAATGTATTCTTGCAGTGTGTTTTTATGTATAACTGAAGCTTCACATTAGCCGTGTTTACATGGCAGTGGTGCTTTAATATTCTGACCACAATAGCACGGTCCCAACCACTAGCGATGTGTGGTCTGCCTGGCTACAGTCTGCACTGGTGAGGAACTGTGTCTGGGGGCCAGACGGTGCATGACCATGCAAGCAGTGGCACTAATGCGCATGCCCGAAGTCATGGCTTGCAATTTCAACAGCAAAGTTAACCAAGTTTCAGCACTCTGTTTTTAGTGTCAGCCACTTCACCATACTCAGACTACCTTCTATTCTACGCACTATTTAGCTCACAGCAGTTACCATAAAATGATAGGACTCATGCACGAGTCCACGTCGGTACAGCAGTGCATGCACATGCACTCGAGTCATGCTCTGCATCACGGGAGGCACAGGAACTAGACTGGTTACCATGGTACAGACTGTCCACACTGCAGCTTAAGTCACTTGCTCTGTGTAGCTCGTCAGAGAATCTGGAAGCACTGTAATGAGCAGTTTACCCCAATCCAGTAAGTGTTTACATGGAAGACTTTGCACTGGAGCAGCCCAAGTGCTCAGGTTACTCCAGTGCAAATGTGACAGTGTAAACAAGGCTTTTGTATATGTTGATAGAACACACAGCGGATATTACTATGAAATTGTTTTTAGCCATCTGAACTGACTATTTTGTAATACATGTGCATGGGGTGTCACTAAATGACTTTTTGAAACCAGTACCAATATAATATTGTCCTGAAACATTAAAAAAATGCACCATCTGTAATGGCATTGAGACTCTTCGGTTTCACTTAATTTAGATTCTGCATACGTGCTCTAGCTTTGGCTTTTCACCTCAGACTGAAGAAACTAAAAGGGTGAAACCAATCCAGTATTCTCATTCTTTTCCTCCCCAGACTTTTTTTTTTTATATATAAACCACCATCTTATTGCTTTTTTTTTCCCCTCAATAATTCACATTTTCTCCTCCAGGCACCAAAGGTGAAACATCAGGTTGGCAACCTCCCACCCCCATCAACAACCTCTTATGGGTAAACAAGGATTGAAAATTGCCCTCTGCCCCTGCAAGCACATTCCCCCCCCCTCATGGTTTTAAAACTGATAAAACCCACCCTGCCCATCTCAGCCCCACCACCTTCCTAAATAGCTTTAAGAGTGCCACTGAGCGGCTTTGTAGTGTTAAATTGGTCATCCAGTCCAGCACTGTACAATGATCCTCCACCTCTTCCTTCTTCAGAAGGTCCTCTTGGATACTACTCTGCCCCCACATAAAAGAAAAACCTACCCTGCATATGTTCGTCACTAAACTCGCTCCACCCAGAGTCGCATAGCAGTCACTCCATTTTTGGATATACTGGCACTTTTTTGGTCCAATCCTGTAAGATGATCCTCTACTGCTTCCTATTACTGTTGGGCTCAAATGCTGGCTTCATGCCCCAGTACAGCTTTGTGAGGGCCCCAGAAAGTGGTATTGGGATGAGAAACTAACATTGCGGTTCACCAGCAGTAACAGGAAGGCAGTGGATCAAGCAGCAGCCGAAAGGGTGCCAAGAAAAAAATAAGGTGACTGAAGGGACTGGGTGGTGAGGGTTTAAGGGGCTGAGATGGTTGGGGTGAAGTTTAGTTCTTATAAAGCTACAAGAGGCACATTAATAGGCAGAAAGTAGTGGAGGCATTCCCTGTCTTAAGTTACTGAGGCAGTTTGTGTAATTTCTGTGGCCAGCCCCAAATCCTGCAGCTGGCCTTGATTTCTGTGGCAATCACCATGTGCCACAGAACTGCACAAGACAGGGGACCTTGACAATAGATGCCAATGTTGCTTCATAATCTGGCTGCATGGCATGCATAGATATAGGGTATCCCCCCTCTCCCCTGGAATACAGCACCTCTCCTCCTGAGGCACTCCACTCCCAGTAAGAATTTCTGGCACTCTTGGTATCCCATGTGGCAGCACAATGTTCAGGTACCACACATTTCATTTTTTCTGTTGACCAGGAAAGGATAGCTACACAATTCTGCCCATTGTCAACCTCATTCTGGGGGGAGGGGTGGATTGCAACCAACTGAAACTGAACCAGATTATGCTTTTTTGTTTTTTTAGTGAAGGGGAGAAGAGATCTGGACAGGACACTGGGGAAATTCCTGTGACTAGTGCCGTAGCATCTTTAATGTCCAGCTGAACAGGCAGACAGGACCTCGGCTTATCATCTGAAAAATGACACCCAAGGAATGCAGCATCCCCCCATGCTGCACTACGGTGTCAGTACTGGGTTTTATCCCAAGTTCTAGTATAGGGATAGAACCCACAACATTATGATCTTCCAGCCTCAGATGCAAGTGTGCATCCTGTTGAGCCAGACATGGACTGGCTGATTTTTTTTTGGTAATATTTTGCTCCAGTCACAGGTCGTGGGACCTTCTCTCGGGCATCTGGTCCTTTATCATGCCCGCCTGTGGATCCTTCAAGTCTGCCTCCTCTTCCCCCCTGCAGCCAGCACCCCCAGTTTCATCTGCCTGGGGAGGGTAGCCCTAGTCTCTTGAACGCTCTTGTAAGTCAGATTCTGGCTGCAGGTGGGCCTGGAGGGAGGAACTGGAAGGCCAGCCAAGGGCATGGGGGACAGGTGCCATCACCTGTCCCACAAGCCTGTCTTTTCCTTGTTCTGCACTGGTTTCCCCCACCCCTGCGTGGGCATACTCTGGCGCATGGCAACCCTGCCGGCATCAGCCACACCGATCTCATGCTGCCCAACTTGCTGCGATGTCCCCTGGTCTCCACCAGGGGTCACCAGCATGCCGAGCTGACCTGTTCTCCTGGGGAGGATACCACCACTAGGGCACACAGTCCTCAACCCATCCCTGCTGATCCACCAGCGCCCAAACTCTGGTTGCTGGCGTAGTGTGAGATGTGGCATCCTGCACCTCAACCCACAGCGCCACTGGGCCAGCCGGACTGGCTGATTTTGAGTAAGAGTATGAAAGGAGCACTTTTTTGTAATTACACTTTCGAGTTTCCTACTTTGGGCACCAGACAACCCTGCTATCCTGTATGGGCCTTCCTGCTTCTGTTGGGTCAACCTTTCTTGCCACCTACCTATCCAGATCCTCCACCCCTGACTATCCGATGAACCAAGAGCTTGTCCCCTCTAACTAGGCCCAAGTGGCATGACTAGAGAGCGAGTGGATGTCCGCTATGTCAGCATGGGGGTCATCAGCTTGCACTAGTATCCTGGGTAGGGTATTATTGCACCCCCTCCAGTGGTAGATGCCCCTTCCCCACCTCCCCTCCCCATAACAGCATGCCCAAAGCCAAACTGGCTCAGAGTGTGAATTCAGCATATAGATTAGATCATGGGTCTTGCCACGTGACCTTGCAATGCTGTACCAGCCAACATTGCTAGGCTAGCTTGAAAGCAGCTTTGTAAGTCAGTTAAATACTCATAGGGAGCTTTCAAAATAATCCACTCAAAATTAGTCAATTTATAAAACTTGGGAGGTTTCTCAAAGGACCCCCTCCACCCCCATCAGGCCACTATAAAGGATCTAAAGCAACACATTTAGTACTGGTGAAAGGTGAAGGACTGAATCCTAAAGAAGGAAGCCCCGTTTATCCAAAGGTCAGTACAGTGTGGGCAGTGAAGTGCAGGCTTCTGCGCACTGATGAAATTTAGTGCTGGTGCAAGGTGAGCGATTGACAGCACTAGAAACATGAAGCCCTCCATTTATCCACAGTGCAGTACAGTGCGGGCAGGTGCAGTGCGGGCTTCTGCACACTGATTAATTCAGTGTTGGTGAATGGTGAGGGACTGACAGCACTGGAGACTGAAGTCCTCAGTTTTATTAACAGGCTAGGTAGTGTGGGCAGGCTTCCTCACACAGATGAGTTTAGTACTGGAGAAAGGTGCGAGTGGTAGCTCTGGAGTTTGAAACCCTCCGTTTATGTACAAGGAGGCACAATGCAGGCTTCATTAATGGACCTCTAAACAGACCTGCAGGGACCTCCTTTAAGAGTTCAGTCTCCATGCTTATTCAATCCGGATGCTCTTGTGGGTGGGGGGGCAGCACAACAGGAAAGGGGCACTGCCATTGTGTCACATTGAGTGTGGTGGTGGTTGTGATGTGGAGCTGTGTCCAAGTAACCTGAGCCAAGACTAGCTCATTTCACTCAGAATTCAAACCTGGGTGTCCAGCAGTGAGGCTTTCACACTGCTCCCCGCACCATCCAATCCAAATTTACACGGCCTCTTCTGCTTCTGGTGCTCCGCATCCCCGAACCCTGGTTAACACAGAATGAATGTGGTTCTTTGTGGAACAGAAGTATACATTTTTATACAGAATACCTTTCATATACAAAGTAACTCATGGCACAGTGTAAAATTCTTCATATTTGGCCACCAATCAAGTTTTTTTTATAGTGGTAAATGCTCCTGCAATGGAAGCCATTCTTGGCAATCATGCTGTGTGGGCACTCCAAGCCTAGTGCTATATGCCCCATATGGTCACTTCAGTATGTTTCAGTAGCCACTGAATTTAGTCTGCAGTGACTATATGCAGGCCAAGTGCAGAATGTACACTCAGCAAGATTCCCTGCAGAGTTATAAAAGATTGTAGACCAATTTATTCTCTGGCCTATTTTTGTATTTTACACACACACACACACACACACACACACACACACACACACACACACACACACACACAAAATAGTATGTGATAAGATAAAGGACAAAAACTGGTCCCTGCTTATCAAATGACAGGAGTGACTCCTGGTTCCAGGGAGTGGGAGGCACTGCATTACTCATCGCAACCGGGGGTGAGTCCCCAAGGAACTGCGCTTCTCCACAGGGGCATTGCAGAGTTCGGACTTTCCCCATGCCAGAAGGAGGTGGGAGGGTGACATAAAAAGATATGCCCTCTGTCACCGATGACCACCCCCGACCAGTACTCTGACCCCACAACACTTAAAAATCACTGGTGTTGAGGCATAGTTGCTGCTCAAGTGGTCTAATGAGTGATGCACGCACACCAAAATCTCCATGATGAATGTGGAGTTAGGGCATAGCCTGCTTCATGGAAACAGGAGATTTGCCAGACAATACAAAGTATGTTCAGTGAAAGCAAAAGCAAAAACCAAAACAGTCTGCTTCAGTTGTGAGACAAGTTTCCTTCACACTCCCAATGTAAACCAGGACACTGACAGGTGACCACCCATTAGAACACAATGCCCCCCCCCCCCCCGTAAACCGGAGTTCTTGACCAAGGCAACTTATTTCTGGTCCATGCTTACCTTGAATGGCCGGAAGAGCAGGTAAAGTTCCCTAGGTTTGATGTCCACAGGAAGACCACTGACAAACAGTGTTCGCACCTACAAAAAGAAAAAAAACAAAGACTCCATTAATACGCCTGCAATTGTGTCCAGGACAAGATTAGCTTACCCTCTTCCTCTGACCAACAGAAATGTCCCATCCTTCTGCCCTTGTTGCTAGTCTACCTGCACTAGACACATCTGATGCTTGGGACAGAGTTTGTTGATAATGAAACTATTACAGTACCAAACCAAGGACTGGCCAGTGCAAGCAAGGTTCCAAAGCAGAAGTAGTCCAGGGCAATGATTCCGTTTAAGAAATCATGCCTGAACAAGCAGGCATTCCCAAGGAATTAATGCCAAGATGCAGAAATGTTTACCCAAGCTGTAGCCAAGACTGGCTGTGAATACTGCCTGCAAATGCCAGCTGGTGAGGACATAGTCAATGCTTTCTTAATGTCACGTTTCTATAAACTGTGCCACGTGTTTGCAAGACAGCACAATAGCCAATCAAAAAGAGCTCAGTTTTCATGAATTATTCATGTTAAATATACAAAATCAGAAGCTGAAGGGAGTCTGAAAACTTTCCCCCCCCAAAGTGACTCCTAGGACATGAGGGGCAAGATAAACTAGACCCTCCCCCCCAAAACAAAAGTGCGGTGGAGGAATAGGGGAGTTTAAGACCAGACTTCCAAAAGGAAAGAAAATAAGGCCACACCCAACTCTTCAGGCACAGAAGTTAAGGTTTTTTGCTAAAATAGTGACAGTCTACACTATAAACTGGTCTCTGCAAACATTACATAATGCAGCTTACGATCTAGGAAGGATTCAGATTTCCCCAAAACTGGCATTACTTGGTGCCAATAAAGTCGACTGAATTCATGGGTGGTGTCCTTAAGAGCTAAAAGTAATCTGCTACTCCAAGCATCTAACTGGGGGACCCTTAGCTTGCCAGTCTACTGAGAATTAAACAAGACAAAGTATCTAGTTCAAATAGGAAAGGAACCCAGCAACCTTGATTTAATGCATCACAGCAGGAGCTACGCATAAAGTGCTGCAGCAATGAAGCTTTACGTTTAATATTGAACTACAAGTAATCCCAATACAAGGCACGTAGGTAGTAAATGCAAGTCACCAGACGATAAGGTGCCAAAAGGCCTCCAATAACCCACAAGAGTGTGGTGGGGACTAGGGAGATTAGTTACCAGCGATTCCAAGTTTCCTGCAAAATAGTTATAAAATGAGTACAATGACAACATTTGATTAAGCGCCTTTCAGTTTTCAAAGCGCTGTACAATATACATAAAAACAAAGCACAAATGCAGATACAGGCAATATAAAATGAAAATACTGAAAATGCCTTCCCCCATAAAAAAGTCTTCAGTGCCTGCTTGAAACCCCCCACCGTCCTACACTCCCGAAGCTGGCATACGACTAGCTGAACCACCACACAAGCACAGCAATTTTGTGCACTTTCATCCTTGTACTTAATCTACAGGGTAGATGCTAGGAAAGTGGTAAAGCATAAGTATAGATATTTTTTAAATATTTTATTGTTTTATATAGTTATGACAGCAGGAGTTCATCTATACAGTATTGCTCTTTTGTCTTACAATACATGGAATGTTCTTTGGGATGGCAATTCATGTTTCTATAACATCATTCTGTTATATCAAATGACACTAGATCAAAAGTCATATCCTACAAAAATTGGTTACTTTCGAATAGCTCCATCAGGGAACAAATGCTTCATCCAGAGGAGAGATATAGAAAACCCATGGCCTCCATTGGAGCTCAAATTGTGACATCCTTCCAGCTCTAGAAGCAACTATTCTCTCTAGATAATATCTCAATCAATAAATGCCAATGAGAGAGGGTGGGTACTTTAGCTGTTTGCCATAGGAGAGTTATAACCTTTAGCTGCTGCTAGGTACAATTATAACTTCTACTTGGAACTTTTCCATCTTCCCCAATATAAAGCAGAATCATCCGATTGGATAATTTCTGGTCCCACAATATTCTGTATGCTCTCCTATATGTAACCAGTATTGGGTAACTTTCGGACAGGCACAAAAAATGTGTTATATTTGCCATTTTTTCTCCACTCTCCAACAAAGGCCATGCCTCAGATACAAATTTAGCAATTTTGTCAAGGGTATAAAAATATGACATTTCCATATATATTCTGACCAGTATGATGACACTTTCAGAGAGGAATAGATTCCAACCATTTCTCATAAGTTATCAGAGTCCCCAATTTTCTATTCCATCTATCCAAGATATCCTCAGTGGATTCCTTCCAAGTCTTATTGCTTTATATATTTGTCCAATTAAGTGAATTTGTTTCCTGCCTTCTGTAGGGTCCCTTAAAAGGGACAACATAGGTATCAGAGAGGGCAGAGTATTTAATGCCAATTCTTTCTGCATAAATGTCCGAATCTGTAAATATCTATAATGTGTATGGGGGAATTGATATTTTGCCTGTAGTGTGGCAAGGCAGTACTCCATTTACATCCAGATATTGATACAACAAAAGCAAACCTTTTTTCTGCCATTTTTGACAATAAAATATTTTTTGTATTGAAATTCTGTTTTATTGTACATTTCACTGGATGCAATTTTAAAGGACAGCTTGCTCTCAGTTTGCCATCCAATAAGAGATGATGAAATACTTCCATCAAGTTGCCAAAGCCAGTTAGCCAGGAGGCAGATGTAAATACTATGTTCCAGTGCTATGAGAGGGCATCAGGGAGTTAGCTAGGATAAGATTTACACAACAGATGTGCCCACTTCATCCTCTATGCCACCAGCAGAACCCACCACTGACTTATTCTGAGCAGGGGTGGCAGAGCTGGCATTAACAGGCAACTTCACACTCTTTACATGCACAAACGTAATACAGAATGGGGCCCAAACTCCGGGCTATTTGTCATCCTTTATTCCCCATTAGTGGTGATCACTTTTGCAGATCCCCTGGCCTTGCACACCTGTGCTTCTGTGCCTTATGTATTTTACCTTATAAATACCTATAGTGCTGCTCTGCATTTGTATCATACTGGTTTTTGCTTTATAAAGAAAGTTTACATGTTTTACATTTAAATTTTGTACCTTGTCAGAGCACTGGTTGCAGTCACTAAACTCTGTATACAAGGGGAGTGATGGTTAGTCATGCCTTCCCTTGATGAAGCGGATCATCCTTGAAGCCCCGGGGAAATATTTACTGATGGACTTGTGTAATTTTTTGCACTTCCACCTTTGTGTGCTGTGTGGCACATTCAGTGCTGCTATTAGCCATCCCGTGCACTGATGTACCTACTTTTATGTAGCACACAAGTTTTCTGTGCTTTATCTACATCTTAGATAGTTTTGGGGGAAAATACCAATCAAGAAGGGATAAAGGTCTGCATCAGCAATATTTACTACCATCCACAAGTCCAACACTGGGAGGTCTTTTATATCAAGGACCCACAATATGAATTCAGTTCCCTATCCATCAAGAGCCCATGGTATAAATTTGGTTCCCTATACTTGGAGACAGTTAAGGGCATGGTAGTCTCTGAAGCTTAAGATGGGTCATGGATGCTGCAACTAAAATTTTAGTTTGCTGCCTAAATTATGATCTAGGTTAGTAGCGTTTGTATTTGAACCCCTTAAAAACTAGTCAACTTGTGTGGTAACGTTGCCAACTATATTAGCCAATATATCCTGTATTGGGCAGGGGAATTTGCTAATTTGTTAGTGTAAAGCAAGTCAAAATCTTAAACTTCGAGGAAGTAATATGTATGCATGTACAGTATGTACTGAGTCACTTGGTGCCATCCATTTGGAACTACAGGACTAAGCACAAAACAGTTGCTGATGGTATAATACACAGTACTTTTACAAAGGACCCTTGACAATGAGCATTGGCTCAACTGGGTGGTCTTTATAAAACTGTATGAACATAGTACCACTACCACCAGTCCAGTCACCCATTTGGAGAGTACTTCCCCATCCACTCATTCTAAGAGTCCCATCTCCCCCACCCCAGATTACACAAAGGTTTAGGGAATGTTTTAAACTGTTCTGATGCCAACTGCGAATCTGTTACTGGAAGCAGTTTAGTATGAGTAATGTTTCCAGTAATTCAGAATTCTGCAGTAGAACTCCAAGTGGAGGACTCATGTGGTTATTCACCCAAGTCTAGGGTATGCTCACCCATGTGCAACCCCCAGGTGCCTTGGTGGTTACATAGTTTAGTAACCCTGGATCTGGTGCTGCAGGGTCCCCCTTTAGTGACAGTTAATAGCCCACTATGGTTCTGTACAAAATCGGACCATGGGTGGACAGCCAAGTAGTTACTGTAGCAAATGGAGAAGTGTCAAGCTTGCACCAGGGTGCTGTGCTTGGCTAACAAAAAAGTAAATGTAAGAGAGTTGTGGATACCAGCACCGGCTACTTACAGTTCTTAGGAACTATTGCCAAAATGCATACATCCAAGAAAAAAGGAAGCAAGTCCTTAGAGGTACCAGCAGTGCTTAAATTTTATTCAAAAATGCACAGTGCTTCCACTTACATGCATGCTGCCCCCCTCCTACAGTAATGCACCAAGTTCCTCGAACTATGCATTGCTGTGGGGGGGGGAGGGGCTGGGAGGAGATGGAGTACACCCAAGGGACAGGACATTATTGCTAATCAGCAGCCGTTAATGTTCTGGTTTGCAACAATGAAATTCATACCTCCAAATTATTCATATTTAACTGTACCTGAACAAACAGATAGGAAAATCTATACTCAGTGGTTCTTTCTACAGACATGCTGCACAGTTTTTAATGGAACTGGTAGTTTGGAGTTTACTCCATCATGGTTTGTGTACAGAATGCTAATTAAGAGTTGACCTATCAGAACCTTGCTCAGAATTCTGTGCACAAATCGTGATGTAGTTAAAACTCCTGATCACAGGCTGCACGGAGAGAACTGCAACAGAATGCTGCCCATAAAAACAAGACAATACAGTTTTTCAAGTCACTTTTTATTCAGGTACAGTAAAATATGGATATTTAGGGGACTATATCTATTCTGAAAATAAGGACTTTATGAACTGCCAGTTAGAAATGATTTCCTGTCCTCAATATTTTGACTTTTGAAGCGAATACAACTGTATTCAAAGTGTGTGAAATTGCAATACATTAGAATTTCTTATACCGAAATAACAACCTAGGAAACAAGATACACATTTCACCATGGTACCACTTGCTAGGGAAAACCACCACTATATATCATTTAGTGAAGCACCATATTGCAGCCAATGCTTTGGGTCAGTGTCCTATATAAAACACTGCCCAAGCTTATCTATTCCCATCAGTCACTAGGTTATGACCCCCTACACCTCATTACTTCACATTATGCTCGTTCCCCATAGCATGCTCCCAAGAGATGTAGTCTCAATGATGCTATTATCCAACTTAAACTAGAACTAGTATTATAAACATAAGAAATTCACATTAGCCTTTTAATTTTGAAGCAGATATACCATCACAGTAATTTTATCAATTACAGTTGATAAAGGAAAAGCGTGCGGTCAGAACTTTCTTATGTAACCCCTTTGTTACCCGGGGTTACTAGAATCCCAGTAAGACCTAGTGGTAGGCAGGGAAGGCAGCTTATGAAACTCCAGTTAAATGGGTTTCACACTGTCTCACTCTGTCCTCAGTCACAGCTGAGACTTGAGAGATGACATCACTATAGAACTGTTGCAGCTGCATGAGCCACTTTGGAATCTACAGCTCAGGGAGTGAGTTTAGAACTTTGGGAATTTCAAAGTCAGTCTTCAGTTTGTTCTTAAGCAAGAAGGAAGCAGTCTGCTGTTTGATCTCTAAGAAAAAGGAAGTGTCTCTGTGCATCTTTTTAAAGTGGTGGAGACCGCCTCCTGTCTTCAGTAATTCCTCCTCTGGGAGGAGAAGAGAAGAGGAAAAGTTCTCTGTGGGTTCCAGGAGCAATCCCCTTCTCCCACCATGGAAGGAAGCTGCCTGATTTAATTTAGTCTGTTCTTGTATAACAGCAAAGGTTACAGTACTTCCCCTGTGGGGCACCTGCAACGAATGGGTGAGTAGCTCCATTTGAAGGGGCAAACATATTGTTTTCTTCAGTTGGGACATGAATGGGGACTGCTATTTGGGAGGACTATGTACACTAGGACGAACAAATGGAGCAGTCAAACAGTTTAAAGTTTTAAATGGATTTAACGTTCACTGTAGAGGGGGTGCTTCAGGTCATCCACCGTTCAATCTACATTTTAAAGTCCTAAAGTTTTCTGTGTGTATCCAGAGAAATGGCCGGGTATGGGCTGTGGGAGCTGGAGGTGGGAAAACCCCTCATCTTTAGTAACCAGGTCCACCTCTATGGATTTCCTGTGTTTTGCTACTTGCCTCATGCACTTGGCCAGTGATGGGGTGGGTACCCAAACTGGGTCGCAACTTGAACATTTCTCTAGGAGTCGCAGACTAAGTGGTGTGGGGAGCCACAGGATGGGAAAATTACTCCTTGTTTGATGGGAGTTCAATTGGAAGTACGAAAACAAATCTCTAGGAGTCGCAGACTCCAAGTGTTGTGGGGAGCCACAGTTTGGGAGTCTCCTTGTTTGATGGGATGTCTTTCCAAGTAAAGTTTGGTTTCATTCTTCAAGTGGACCATCAGTCAAGTGGCCGGCAGGGGAGCTGGGCCAGTCGGGCTATGTATCCAAAGCGCATGCAAAGTCTGGGCCAAGTGCCTGGTGGATCCAAAGCCAGACAACTGTAGCAATGTGTTCATTCCTCAAATGGACCGCTGTGTTAACCTCTAATCTGCACACACAGTAACGTAGCCCTTTGGGGGACCATGCAATGCTTTGTTTATGTTCAGTTAGTTAATAAATAAAGCCACACTGAAAAATCCCAATTCTGGTTCTGGACGTTACAGTTATTGCTTCCTGTAGTTGGATTTACTTGGGTGCCCCTGTACAGAGGGGTCAAACCTAGGTCCCTTGTGCCAGGTAACCTCATCCTTCCCCGAACCCAGGTCCCCCACCAGGTATTGCTGCCAAATGCCAACAGCATGCCACCTGTCATTTTAGTAAAAGGGCAGGGGTGGGGACCCCCATTTACAGTTAAAAGTAAAATGCTTCTCGTCCTACTAAGCATGGTGTCCATGCCTCCCAACCCAGTGGACCAACTTCTTGTGGTACATTTCACAATAATCATAACACAGAAAACAGCAGACATGCAAGTCTGCCTTTTACCAGTACCCACACCAACATAGCTCAGCAAGGAACTGCAAAATTTTGCCAGAGTCAGATTGAAAGATTTTTAGTATCAGGACTTACGACCTTGCATGAAAGATCTTCAAAGTGAATGCATTAGTTCATGACTCCACTGATTCCATGTCATTCAGAGTACCATCCATGACTTACTGCACCATCCCCACTTGTTTGTCCACCAAGAGCTTGGCTGCTTTGGGATCCACAAGACTTGTTTATTTGCAATTGTAAATGTAAATGTAGATGAGCTGGGAATCCAATATGGTACCAGACACCTAGCTCTTTCAACTTCATAGTCACCCCTTTGAAGGCTCCCCGATGCTGCCTGGTTATGCAAGAGTAGTCAGGAAGAAAACAGAATGCTGGTGTCTTCCAGGGTTATGGGGAAATCACAATCCTCCATCAAATCAGTCACACTTGGCACCATCCTGGATCCCTCTCCTCCTACCATAGCATGTTGTGGATTCACACGATGGACCCTTTGGCTATGACAGTGTGCCCCACGCAGATTGCTTTGTGTAGCCACCTCAAGGAAAGTTGCCAAGTCCTCCCCTTCCATACCTTCAGGGAGACCCAGGATTTGGACATTAGCAGATTGAATGGTGTTCTCCAGCTGCTCAGTTTGGGTCCATAACAGGCTCTGCTCCTTAACTGAAGTTGCCGCCACCACTTTAGTGGCAGTTTGCACGGACTACATTTTCTTTACTATCACTCCAATTTTTCCCCTCCACTACCGCCAATCTGCCAACATACTGATTCATCTTTTGGTCCAAAGTTATCGATTTTGTCAGATCTACTACTGCCTACTATAGTGAGTTAAGTGTGGCGTTTCTGTCCCAGTGCCATTCCCTGCTGGCCTGCAGCATGCGACTGTCCTGGAACTGGAGACTCTGTAGTATTTTGGGGATGCCCCATGTTAATATTGGTCTCAATCTATTCCGCACACAAAGCCTAAAGTAGATCTGCCACTGGTTTACTATTTAAGACCCAAATGTTCTGCAGTTGCATGAAGCTTCACACAATCCTGTCAAGAGCACAGAGATGAGTGTTCTATGCTAGGCCGCTGGCTTCGCACTCCCCCAAGTCTGTCCTTTTTAACCATAGGGACAATACTAATTCTGTTTGTTAGACCATTCAGTGAAAGATGTGATGTCTGCCATCATTTAGTCTACCCAATGGAGTCCCATTTCAGCAGCTGGATTGCTCGTAAGAAAAAGTTACTCACTGTAGTAATCTCTTCCAAGGGGTCCCTTAGCATCAGTAGCTATAGCAGTTAGCTGGCTAGGTGCAACTGCCCCAGAGGTATGCCTTTAAGAGAATAATAATGAGCTATGGCATCAGCCAATCAAAAACAGGAGGAGAGTGTGCCGAGAGAGCAGCCTGAATGGCTTCAGAATTTTTTCCCGAAGAAAATGGGCACATGCCCAGAAAAATGAACCAACAGAATTCAAAAAACATGCAAGTGTCCGAAACTTGAAACCAGATAACCCAAGCACAAACACTTAAAACCCAAATTTGGATACAATTTGGAGAACAGAACCCTTCTTTTAAGAAATGAACTGGGAAGGAAGGGCAGGAGCTTACTGATTTTAAAGGACCCCTTGAAGAAAGATTACTAGAGGGAGTAATTTTTTCCTACCACCCCAGGAGTCCCTTGGCATCAGTAACTATAGCTGACTACCAAGCAGTACCAAGTGGGAGTTGGTCAGAGAACCTACTTAGGAAAGAGGCTCTGCAGAACTGCCTTGCCAAATTTGGCGTCAGATCTGGACTGCACATCTTAACTGTAGTACTTCACGAAAGTGTGCACAGATTTCCAGGTAGCTGCTTTGCAGACATCCAGAAGGGGTATGTCCCTTGCTGCTGCCACAAAGGCTGCAGTGCCCCTGGTGGAGTGGGCCCTGAGCCCCACCAGAGGTTGACCAGATTTCATAGCAGAATCTAATACAAGAGACCAACCAGAGGGACATGGTTTTCTTGGTAGCTGGACTTTCTCTGCCTACATCCCCATAGATAAGGAACCACCAAGTGGAAGAGCCTCTGGACTGCCTAGTATGCTCTAGGTAGTAAAAGCTCTTGACATCCAAACTGTGGAGCTTTTGCTCACCAGGGGTGGATTTCTCTGTAAAGAAGACAGGTAGGAGTAATGGACTGGTTTAGGTGGAAATCTGAAGCCACCTTAAGCAGAAACTTCCCATTTGTCCTGAGCTCAGTTTTATCTTTGTGAGGAACGATGCAATTAGGCTCAGTGCACAGGGCCTGTAACTCAATAGCCACCAGGAAGACCAACTTCAAGGTCACAAACCTGATATGTGCAGTTGCCATAGGCTCAAAGGGTGGTTCCATGAGCCTAGCAATGTAGAGATTCAGGCTCCAGGGAGAAACCGGCTCCCTGACTGGAGGAGCAAGAGGCCTTTGAAAAACTGAATATGGTGTGGGAAAACTGACTTTCTTCCCCACCGAAAGATGGGCAGATACTGTAGCCAGGTGTAGCTTGAGGGAAGAGGGTTTCAAGCCTGATGCCTGCAGATGTACCAGGTAATCCAGTAGCTGAGGGTCTGAAACCAAGAGGATTGACCTTTTTGCTCTTGCACCAGGAGGAAGAACAGCTTCCGCTTGGCTGCACAAGTCTTGTGAAACCATTCTCAGGATCTTAAGGACCTGCTCCAAGTACTGAGAGGATGGAAACTATCTCCTCAAGAACCAGGTTTTGAGGTTAAGAGTGTGTCTGGATTAATGAACTACTGTCTGAGGAAGAGTCAGCAGAGAGCGAGAGTTGGAGGTAGGTGAATGGGCCTGCTGCAGGATAGTGAGAGAAGGAGAGGGTACCAGGCTTGCCTGGGCCAATCCAGAGCCACCAGAATTATTGATGCAGGCTGTTGTCCAAGTTTTGGCAATACCCCGAGTATCAGGGGAAAAGGAGGGAATGCATATAGGAACCTCCCTGACCAGTCCAAGATAAAGGCATCCAGGGGAAGTGTTCCCAGGACTGAGGGCATGCAACAGTACTGAGGAAGCTGGAAGTTGAGGGGAGAGGCAAACAGATCCACTTCTGGTATGCCACAGCGCCTGAACACTGGTTACTACTTGCTTGTTCAGAGTCCATTTGCTGTGGCCTTGACCAATGAGACTTACAGCATCTGCCAGGGCATTGTGTTTGCCAGGGAAATTGCTGAAAGGCCAACTCCGAGGGAGAAGGCAAGAGACCAGATTTTTCAGAGCCTCCGAACAGTATTCCTGCTCTGGTAACACCCTGCTTGTTTATGTAAAACATTGCAGCAGTGTCTGTTCAAATTTGTACAGTTTGTCCTTTTACGACAGGAGAAAATGCTTTTGAGAGCTAGAAAGATTGCTCAGTGTTCCAAAAGGTTTGTGTAACAGACTCTTGGAGAGTCCAGGTGCCACTTACTGAGGCACTGTCCAGATGTGCTCCCCACCCCAGGAGAGAAACATCTGTGGTGATCACCTTTCTGGGAAGCGGAACCTGGAAGGCATCCTTGCTGCCAGATTTACAGGGTTCTTCCACCAAAGCATAGTCTGAAGGAACTGCTCCACATGCATCAGCTTTGAAAAACTGTTGCTTCTTTGAGACCAGTGAGCTTGGAGGTAGGCTTGCAGGTGTCCCATCCTGTACCACACACCTGGGACCACTGCAGTCATTGAAGCCATGTGTCTCAAGAGCCTGAGGAAACGTCTGGCTGGTCTTTGCTGTCCCTGGATGAAAGAATATGCCACTGAGAGGAAACTGAATTCTCTCCTTTGGGAAGAAGGCATATCCTTTCTGGGTGTCCAGCTGAGCTCCTATGGAGGAGAGTACCTGGTCAGGTTCCAGGTGAGACTTTAGATTTACCAGGAATCCCAGAGACTAAATTGTGCTCTGTAAGGGAAAGGGACTCGACAAGACTTTGCCACTATGAGCCAATTGTCTAAATAGGGGTAGACAGCAACACCCAGTTTCCTGAGGTGTGCTGCTACCACTACCAGGCACTTAGTAAAGTCTTGCAGCTGAGGACAGACCGAAGAGCATTGCAGTGAACTGCTAGTGGCCCGAAGGGAGTCAGTCTGAGAAACTTCCTGTGAGACCTCCTTATGGGTATATGGAAGCAAGCGTCCTTTAGGTCCAGGGAAAAAAGGAGAAGGCGGCTCAACGTATAATGGCCAGTGCCAACAGAAGCCAAAAATTTACTTACTAAAGGGAAGGAGTCGGCACATGGCACAGTTCACAAGACAAGACTTGAGGAAGTGCCCTTTTGGTGCGAAAATGTTTGGCTGGCACTTCTGAGGAAAAGTCTCTGATGGGGAGGGGTTAGCCAGTCTAGCATCCTGTTTGGCTTCTCGGTCTCTTGATTGAATCAGTTGGATTTTATGGATCTTGTATTAAAACACTGACCGTGAAGCACCTTTTGTCAGATTATTCGTTTGTACCTGCAGGATTACTAAGGACTAACAGGACTGTTAAGTGCCGTGTGCCGACGACTCCTCTTTGTAGTACATTTTAGGTCCAGGGAGGCTAGCCAGTTTCCCTGCTGTAAGGACTATGATTAGTGACAGAGTGACCATCTTGAATTAGGGTTTTAGCAGACGTGTGTTTAAATATCTGAGATCCAAGATAGGTCGCCACTCCCCAATCTTCTTTTGGGTCACAAAGTACATGGAGTAGAGACCCTTGTCCTTCTCGTGGGCCGGGACCCTCTCCACTACTCAGAGCTAAAAGGTTTTTTACCTCCAATTCCAACAGTAGCACCTGTGTTGGGTTAGATGTTTTGACACCTGGGTACGCTTGAGGTCTGGTATCTGCTTTAACTGTAGTGGCAGACCCTTTTCCACCATCTCCAGCACCCACTTGTCCAAGGTAATGAGGGACCAGTTCTGAAGATAGTCTGCCTCCTACTGGCAGAGGGGAGGTGACCTGGACACTCACATCAGGGCTTAGATTGGGGCTGCTGGCTGGGTAGAGGTGGCCCTTCTTTGGCCCCTTCTGCCCCTCCCTCTGAAAGCACCCCTGTACTGAGAGAAATCAGACTGGCGATAAGGAATGTAAGGTCTGGGAAAGTAACCTCTGCCTCCATTTCCCCTCGGGTGGGATTTCTGAAGGCAGGAGGCTTGGGTTTAGAGGAGTGACTGCCAGGAGGCCTTGTACTCCATCTAGTCCATTCTGGAATCGAACATGTTTTGATAACAGGGAAAGTACATGGCATTAGACTGGGTGTCTGGAGTCAAGACTGGTAGTTCTAAGCCAGGCAAAGTGCCTCAGAGATGGCATGGGGCATTGTCCTGGAGGTGGCTTCATTGTAGTCATCTGCCATGTGGAATTTATATTTCATAGCTTCAAGGACAGTCAGTCATATCCACCAGCTCCTGTACCATTGTATCTGACCCATTGTGGGTAATGGCCAGGACAGAATTCCATAGTGCTTTCTGATATTTGGCAGTGAAAGCCATATGACAAGTCTGACCAGCAGGGAAGCTGTGGTATACATTTTCTTCGCTATGAAGTCTGTTTTTCTGGAGTCCTTGTTAGAGAGTAAGGGGGACAAGGAAACCCCAGCTTTCTCAAGCTGCCTGCTTGTACTATACTCATGGCTACAATACACAGTCAGGAACTCTATTAGTTTGACAATTTGTATTTTTCAGCTCGCTTGTCAACCCCTTCTACAGAAGGTGTTTGAAGCAGTTGCATGGTATTTTTTTTCTGAAAGCATTATCGAGAGGCACAACCAGTCTCTTAGGGGGTGAAAGACCTTTTCCTCTCTCCAATCTTTATCCTAGTCTTCATCCTGGATGGACTCCTGAGTAGGGAGGTCCAGAGCGTCTAGTATATTTTTGATAATGTAAGCATAGAGGAGGGGTCCTCCTGGTCAGCGGATGAAGCTCCAGAAGGAGAGTTTTTTTTTTTTGGGGAAGACATCAGGATCTAGGCAGTCCTCCACCACCACCAGAGAAAACTGTGGAAGAGAGCTTGCCAGCCCCAGTAAATATAGACTCCATCTTCTGTAGGGCCTGAAAGACATACCATGCTTTTGCCATGTCTTGCACAGATGGGAGTTCCTATGCAGACTGTGGCTGTATATGCTTTGTTCTTTATGCTTTAAGCTGCCTGTTGTCTCACTATTGGCTTTCCTAGGAGGAACACGAGTTTTCTTCTTTACAGACCATCTTTTTAGCTACTCCAGCAGCTGGATCATGTTTCTTTTTGTACAGACACCATCAGCACCTTTATTATTTTGAAATTTGTGAGAAACTTCATCAGCTGCTTTGGAAGCTTTATTTTTTGGCTGGGACTTTGGCAGACTGGATGGGCCTTGCGGTCCTTATCTTCCATCAACTTCCATGTTTCTATCAGCACCCCTACTTGAATTTTTATTGTTACTAGTTTTAGATGGCCCCTTATCGGTAGCCTTTTATTTTTCCTCAGCCATATACATTTCTTAGGTCTCTTCTCAGTTTCTCATCAAATTTGTGCAAAGAGAACCAGTAGATCCAACCCAAAAACAACTGAGGCACAGATTGCTGAAATGCTGTTAAGCCAGCTCTGTGACAGCACACTTTTTAAGTCTTGTAGGTCCAGATTTCTGTTTAGTTCTGGGAATCTGAAACCAATCCACAGAGAGCCCAGCAATAACCGTCAAAGTTTGAAAATCCAAACAGTTACCTCACAGTAGGGACCTGCGATTTCAGAGTAAAAAAATACAGAAAAAATTTTAATTTCAATGGTTCCCACATGAAAAGGGGAGCCGCAGTAAATTTTTAAAATATAGTTTAAAATAATCACGGTAAAAATAAATGCAAAACAAACAGAGGGAACTGCAGAAAGAAGACCCACTAAAAATAGTAAGAGTACACTCAGCACACTAAAAAATTAAGTTGAGGAAAAACTACCAAGATAAGCAGAAAAAAAGCAGTCAACAAGGAAAGTTGAAAGACCTCTAGGGCAATGTTGCTCAGTCAGAAAAAAAAATTCTGAAGCCCTTCAGGCTGCTCTCAACTCAGCACACTCCCTCGAGTTTTTGATTGGCTAATGCTCTGGCTTATTATAATTCTCAAAGGCACACCTCCGGGGCAGTTGCACCTAGCCAGCAAACTGCTCTAGTTACTGATGCTAAAAGACTCCTGGGGTAAGAAGCATTTTTGACATCTTCAATCTAATGCAGGTTAGAATTTAATGAAACTGTAGTGGTGCCGCTTTTTGAACTTTGTACAACCTGCTGAAACAGTGGGACCTCCTGAAGTAAAACTGGTTAGGTGGGGTAATCTCCAGATAGGATTTACTTTCAGCCCAAGCTGCTGCAGAGGAAAGTGGCCATAGTACACCAGTATCCTTCAGTGAGCTGTGGGAGTGTGTGTACACACACACACACACACACACACACACACAAACAATGGTAGTGATAAGTATACTCTGGTCATTATGGTACATGCTCATCATGCAATACTGTAATGTCTGAGGAGTTCTGCCAACACCTCCAGCATAGCTATGTGGTCCCGGCAAAGGGAAAGGGGGGAGCACTCTACAGACTTGAAATAAAGCAGGCTGCTGGGCCCACAACTAATGTGTGGGCATTCAGTTCCTGGACTGTGGGTTAACATTAGCAGTTTTACTCTTCTGGTTCCTATACTTGTGGTCCCCTGAATCTACATGCAGTAGAACCTCAGCATGCCTCTTCTGCTGCAGTGGAGGGCCCAGTGCATCTCAACATACTGGGCATCAAAGGGATTACACAGTTGATGCCCAAACAGGATTTCAATCTAGGATTCATGCCAAGATTTGAATCAATTTCTCTTTACTACAGATGGCAAATCGACTAAATGGAAATTCAAGCTTACAGCTGAGCAACTGAAGACTAGTCAGCTGGGAAAATGATCCAGCCTTGTCCAGTTCAGTCTGTTCAAAAAAAGGCCTTTTCCAAACCCAGTTATCTGCATACATTTAACCACTGGAGCCATTTGGGTTTTTGTATTTTATAACAAGCCCAGTAGAGGTTTTTTGCAGTTCTTTCTCTGCTGGCATGAGCAGCCCCTCCAGATGCCAGCTACCCCAGCCAGTCTCCCTGATTTTCCACCAGGACATGTATGAAGGCAGTGTGGCTTGGGTATTTGTCAGGTACAGGGCTACTGGGTGGTTAGAAGTCAGCAGCCACCTAGGAATCCATGTTTGTTTTCTACCTTGCAGAGTGGATGTGACATGCTGGCCAGACGTCTACTGCATGTGGGATGTTGCCAGCTACCATTCTGCCCCCAGTCAGAGAGTCCCTGGCTGCCATATCCCCAGTCAATGCTAGGGGGCCAGGCTAATGCTGGACGCTGTAACCCACCCTCCCTGGGAGAGGGCAGCAGTCCTCCAGACTATCGTTTCCCACCCTGGCCAACACTCCGTGTCACCATCACTAGTGTGGTAGTAGGCGAGGCACTCTGCCAGCCCTCATCCACTAGGCCAACTTACTTTTTTTTTTTTTTTTTTTTTTTAATTGTTTCCTTCTTGGAACTGGTTCTGCATGTCCCCAGAGTTCAACCAAGCAGTACTCAGACTGGCCATGAATGGATTATTCATGTTTACTTTGCAATAGAATAAATAATCTGCAGGAGACACCAGCATGCGAGCTACTCAAGATTCTTTACCAAATGTAACTGGAAGCATGGAAACGCCATTTTTACCAGTTCTCCAGAGTGCTCGGAGTTTGCTGCTACATTATATAAAACAAAATGGGTGAACTTGCCTTCTTCTATGCCCCCAAATTTTGGAACTCTCTCCCACTTGATCTTAGGCACTCCAAATCCCAACCCACTTTCAAGAAAGGCCTCTCAAATTACCTCGTCTCCCTTGACATTTGCAAATGTCCCTAGCCTCACAAGTCATGCAAATCTACCATTGTCCTGCACTTTAAATTTCCCTGTGGTCTCTTGAATCCTCCCATCCCCACTCTTCCTTAGCTGTAGCTACGCACTTTGCTCCCCGTCTCTGACTGGGAATTTTTGCCTTGCTGACTTAACAGCACTGTCATGTTTTGTACATTAACAGTAAATTGTGCCTTTTCCCCCCCCATTATACTTGAGATATGTACCTCTATGTACTATAACTTGCACCTCTGTATAACTGTTTGGAATCTCCTAGTGTACAACACTGTAAATGCATTTGTTTACCTGTTCCTTGATTTGTACTGTCCCGAGTCGTGCCCGAAAATAGGTAGTTCTGTCTAGTGCACTTACCTGGTTACCAAAAGCAAATAAAATGCCAATTCTGGGAAATGTCCAGGTCAGAGATTTATTCAGCAAATTCATAGTTGTCCTTTAGTGAGTAGGACACAGCTGTCCAATCATACTACAGGGATTCCATTTAAAGGAGATGGGAAGAATTTTTTCCCCCATAGTTAACCACCATCCCAGCTACCTTTCCATGCCAATTATGTATTCTGATATGCACTGACCAATTTGATTGGTAATCTAGCTCTGGGATGCCCTCTGATATGCAGTTCTACTCTTCTCACCAGCTACTGCTACTTTTCATATTTTAAGGCATTCCATGACATTCATATGAATGGTGTTACTGATGTTCCAGAATGTTCAGGCAGTACAAAAGAGCAGCAACTGCAGAGGAGAGCGGGATTAAGGGTCGTAGAGTAACTTAAGCCAAACAGAATCCTGGGTTGACACTAAAAGGACAACTGAAGGACATCTAGATATGTAGAAACAATTTCATCACCTTTAATGGAAATTGCAGCACTGGGAATAATCCAAATAAGTAAACTTTAAAAAAATTACAACCACAAAAGCGCACATCTTGGCTACCAAACTACAAATGCAAGACTAGTTTCATTCATCCACAATGAAATGGGCTGGTTTTCTATGTACCTGGGGGTGTGGGCATATACAGCCAGATAGGACAGTAGAAGGCCGAACACACACATAGAGCCTGCTTCCCAAAGCTAGCCTGACCCCCATTTTAAAACACTCCCTCATATAAAAAGGTCTGTTCAAGGGACATTCAGACATATCCATAGCATCCATCTGCCCTTCCAAGACATCCCTTCTCAACCCTACTTCTCCAAAGTGCACATGTTAAAGCATTCAACAGTTAACATTAACGGTAGCCCATCCAGTAATCCAAGGTGGATCTGGAGACAACAGCTCCTAGCAACACATTTCTTCGTGGAAGCCACCAAATTCTACCTCAAGGAAACTTTGAATTTAGACCGGGTTGTTATGGTTATGCAGAACTGTAAATGCCAGCTGCACAGTTCATATTAAGCAGAAAAGGAATGTTCTTCCAACTTCAGATTGGCTGTTGGTGATGTGGTGTAATGCAAGAGGAATTCCACTGAGGTAATGAGCAAACTATTAGAAATTAAGCATTAACTGGTTGAAGCCTATTCATGTTTCATAGAATCAGAAGTTTGATGGCAGAAGAGAACCATACCGGCCCAACAAGTCTGCCCCATTTTACCCCTACACCTCCCCCTCCCTGTCAGGCCCCCTTCCCCCCATACTCAGACCCACATGCTTGTCCCATGCCCTCCAATTCTTCCAGAGATTTAGCCACCACCATTCTGTCTGGCAGTCTGTTCCATGGCTCCATCACCCCCTCAGTGAAGAAACTGCCTCACATTGCCCCTGTATCTTTTTCCTTGCAGTCCGAGGCTGTGCCCTCTAGTTCAGCTCCAATTAAATACAAAAGCACAAGTAATTCTACAAACACTTTAAACGTGCAAATGGAATTTAACCATTTCTGGATTACCATAGTTCAAACTAAATACAATATTTGTCCTTTTTCTGGAACAAACATTCAATCACATCATGGTGGTATTGGCTCCGCCCTCAATTACATGAAAGCTGTTAACACCAATAGGTTGTCAATCCCTTTTAATCCCTCCACTAGGAAAAAGGACAATCATACCTGAAAAAAATCCACAGACCTATAGGCCCATCCAGTTTGTCCCTTTGTCCCTACCTGTTCCGTCACCACTGATCCCAATTAGTTATAGGTGTCGCTACCTCCCCCGTTCCTCTACCTAATATGCCCCAGTGCCCATCCCACACATGCCTGAAGCTCCCCAGTCTGTGCCTCCACTACTTCCTCTGGCAAGCTCTTCCAGGCATCCAACACCCTTTCTGCGAAGTAGTACATCGCAATTAAACTTCCCCCTCTTGGCTTCATTGCATGCCCCCTTGTTCTAGGGCATAGCAGTCTGAAATAGACCCTCCACCTGCACCTTGTTCATACCTATGAGGTACTTGTAGGTTTTAATCAGGTCCCCTCTCCTCTCTTTCAGGAGTAGATGTTGATAGAGTTCTTGCAGTCTTGTATGGCTTCTCATTCAACCCCCTCACCATTTTGGTTGTCCTCTGTGCTGCCTTCACCTTTTCAATGTCCTTGCGGTGGGGAGTCCTCCAGAACTGGACACCATACTCCAGGTGGGGCCTCTGAGCAATACAACAAACACCATCTCCCTCCTGCTAGAAATCCCTCTCCCAATGCACCCCATCATCCTTTGACTTTCCCATTGCTGTGTCACACTGCCCAGCTACCATGAGGTGAGATGATCTCTAGGTCCCTTTCTTGTTTAGTGACTATGCTCCACTCGCCCCCAACTTCTACACAGCCCCTGGTTTCCTCAGCCCTAAGTGCATAACCCTGCACTTTTGCCATTGAACCCCATCTGCCACTCAGACTATTCCTCTACCTTCCTCAGATACTTTGGCATTCTCTCCACCCTTCCCCAAGGTGCGTCAACCCTGTGTAGCAGATTTTGTATCTGCAAAGGACGCACTGTCCTCCCTGTGTTTGTTAGAGGACCAATATGTCCATTGATCTCCCCCGATTCATCTCCCTTAACCCAGTCAAAGGGATTAGGAGATTAGTTTGGCATAACCTCCTGCCTGTGAAACCATGCTGCTGGTGGTCCTGCAGCCAGTCTGCCTCCAGGTGATCCACGAGCCTTTTCAGTAGTGTCAATTTCTCAAAACATTAGATTGGTCTGTAGTCGCTAGCTTCCTACTTACTGTCCACTTTGTGCAGAGGGACCACATCAGCCTTCTTTCAGTCCTCTGGAACTTCTCCCATCTCCACTGAGGTGCTAAAAAGCATTGCCAGAGGGGCAGACAGCAATGTGCACAGTTCCTTTAGGACCCCTGGATGAATCCCATCTGGTCCCATCGCCTTACTCACCTTTAAGGCTTCCAATTCCTTCTAGACTTTCTCCACCGACTTCTGTTCACTTCCTGTTGCTTACTGCAGCATGCTGGTCAGTCTCTCTCCCCCCATGACAGATCAAGAGAAAGTGGAAATACTAAATTACTACTTCTGCTCAGTCTTCCTATGCGTGGTCCCCCTGTTCTCCAGATTCTCACTATCCCACCCCCGTCCAAAGGTCTTGTCCTCTTTTTTGACCTCTTGCTGCATTTTCTGCATTAGTGCTTTAGCATTCCTCACCCACCTTCGTGCCTCCCTTTGTTTTGCCAGATGTACCTCCCTATTTTCATACTTCTGAGCCTCACTGTACTTTCTAAATGCTGGTTCTCTTCATTGCCTTTGCCACCTCCTTAGAGAACCATAGCAGCCTCTTGCTCCTCTTTACCTTGCTCACTTCCTTTAAACAGCATGCAGTTGCCAGAGCCATACCCTCCTTAATTTTCCATACAGCCCCTCCAGGCATTTTTTAAGGCAGTTTCCCCATTTCTTTAAAATCTGCCCTCCTGAAGTCCAGGACCCTCATCTTAGTTTTTTCCTATCCATATGCCAAACCCCAGTATGGTGATCACTTGTACCCAAGGAACGATTTCAATGCAGTCCAAGTACCAGGTTCAGCACTACTCCATCCCTAATAGGTTCCAAAACCAGCTGCCTGAGAAATGCCCTTTGTACAGAATGGTCCTGCCTCGATGTAGCTGCAGCAAGAATGCCCCAATCTACATTCAGCAGATTAAAGTCCTCCATTAGTAAAACATCCCCCCCGGAGAGCCATTTTGCTAATGGCTTCCCCCAGGGCTCTAACTTCATCCTCGTGTTGGAGGCCTTACACCACCTCCGTGTGGATAATGGCCACTGACGCAGTCTCTAGGCTGACCCATTCTGCTTCCAGCTCTTAACTGTCCCCTCTGTTGCCCTCATTTATTAGTGGTCCTTAAACCCTCATTCACAAACTCCACCTTTCCTCCATGACCTGTCCTCCTGGAACATGATGTAGCCTGGAATGGCCACTGTGACACTAGACAGCTGGTTGATAACTGATTTTTGTAATATAAAAATGTAGTGGGATTGTCATGAAAAATCATGTGCCTGGGATGACAAACCCCAACCCCCAGGTATCAGTGCAAAAGATAGGATACATGTTAAACCAGCAGATCTCAATGCAATTAACTTGTCAGTTTGCTTTGAAGCCAGGAACTAATATCCATTTTATAACATCCTCAGGAAAGTCATTTAATTGCACCTGGTGTCAAAAAGTCCTTGTGTGCGAGAAAGGGAACTGCTCGTGGATCAAAGGGACCGAGAAATTAGTCTTAATTAACAGCGTCATTTGAACAATGGGCCTTGCTGGAGTCAGAATTCAAAACCTTGATGGGACTCTGTGCTCGTGTATGTGTATATATTATATACAAATAAATATATTTTATATACTATATATTTATAAATACACAAATATAAATATATACACACATATATATATATATACACACACACACACACACACACACACACACACACACACACCAATATAAACATATATTTATATATAAACAAACATTATATATAGATATATAAATATATATATCTAGAAATATAAATATGTTTTTATATATCCTGAAAGGGATGAGCTAGATATCATGAAGAGGGATGAAACAGTATTTTTAAACTGTATTCCATTGACATTCATATACTTGGACTGAGGGGAATATCTAAGAGCACTGAAAGATTATAAGAAATACCTTAGGTAAGTAATGGTTGGTAGGAATTTTGCACTTTTAAACCTGTTTTGTTTAAGATTGTATGTGTCGGGATATTTTGTTCTGTATTTACAGTTTACCTATTTTTATGCATCTTAAAGTAAACAAAGAAACAGACTGACAGCAGATAAGGACCACTTGGCCCGTCCAGTCTGCCCATTCCCTACCTACTGGATAAGCTGCAGATTCTAATTAACAGCCTACTTCCTGCAACCCCCCACTATAATTGCTTTATGTCTGTCCCATGCATGTTTGAATTCCCCCACTTTTTTTGACCCAACGACCTCCTCAGGAAGGCGGTTCCATGTATCTCCATTCTCTGAAAAACATTTCCTCACATAACCCCTGAGCCATCCCCCCATCTTTAAATTGTGCCCCCTTGTTCTTACACATCTCTTTCTGAAAGATGCTGCCCTCCTAGACTGTTGATTCCTTGAGGTACTTGAAAGTTTCTATCATGTCTCCCCGGTCCCTCCTTTCATCATGGGTATACATATTAAGCTCTCAGTCTCTCTTCATATGGTTTCTGCTGCAGAAACCTACACCATTTTAGTTGCCCTTCTCTGGACTGCTTCCTGTCTATGTCCTTGCATAGATGAGGTCTCCAAAACTGCACACAGTACACCAGATGGGGTCTCACCAACTGTCTGTACAGAGGGATAACCACTTCCCTTTTTCTACGTGTGATGCCCCTTCCTATGCATCCCAGCATCCCCCTGGCTCTCCTTACTGACTTTTCACATTGTTTACCCACCTTCAGGTCATCTGATATAAATACCCCCCAGGTCCCTTTCCATTTTTGTTAGTACCTCCCTTGCTATTGTGTACTCTTCTCCTGGATTTTTGTTTCCCAGGTGCATTACTTTGCACTTCTTTGCACTGAATCCAAGTTGCCATATGTCTGACCATTCCTCCAACCTTGCCAAGTCCCTTATCTTTTCTACCCCCTTGTGTATCAACTCTGTTACAGATCTTTGTGTCATCTGCAAAGAGGCATACCTTTCCCTCCAGACTCTGCAATGCCACCTATAAAGACGTTAAAGAGGACTGGACCCAGTACTGAGCCCTGAGGTACTCCACTAGTAACCCCCCTTTCTTCGGAAGGTGTTCCATTCACCATTACCTTCTGTGTCTTGTTGTGCAGCCAGTTTGCTACCCAGGCTACCACCCTGGGACCCACTCCCAGGCTGGCTAACTTGATTATTAATCTTTTGTGCGGGACTTGTCAAATGCCTTGCTAAAGTCTAGGTAGGCCATATCCACAGCCCCTCCCCGGTCTATTTCTTTGGTCACCCAGTCAAAGAAATCTATTAGATTTGTCTGACATGACTTTCCTGCTGTAAATCCATGCTGCTTTGAGTCCTGTGCCCCGCTGGCCTCTAGGTACTCAATTCTTTCTTTCAGAAGTGATTCCATCATTTTCCCTACCACTGAGGTCAAACTTACAGGTCTGTAGTTTTCTGCTTCTGCCTTGCTCCCACTTTTGTGAAAGGCATTCACATCTGCCCTCCTCCAGTCCTCAGGCACCACCCCATCCTGCCATGATTTGTTAAAAAGCATGGTCAGTGGTGTCACTAGGTCCTCCCTTAGTTCTTTTAGGATTCTGGTGCGCATCCAGTCAGGCCCCATTGCTTTGTCCATCTTGAGTTTTAGGAGTTCTTTCAGGACTCTTCTGTGAATGGACTGGTGTCAACCCCCCTACCCAGAGTGCTTCTATTGTCTGGTTTAGGTAACTCCTCATCTGTTGTGAATACTGAGCTAAAGTATTCATTCAGTGTCTCTGCCTTTTCACTGTCTCCCTCTGCCCACCTCCCCTCTCCTTTATTAATCTTCACTATCCCTCCCTTAACCTTTCTATGCTCCCTAATGTACTTATAAAAGGTTTTAACCCCCTTAACAGAGTTGGCCATTTTTTCCTCAGTTTGGGCCTTTGCTATTCTGACTGCCTTCCCCACTTTCTGCTTTAATTGATAGTTCCCTGCAGTGCTCCTTCTGAGATTCCTTATACTTTTTGAATGCAGCCTTTTTCTCCTTAAACCTTCCCTGCCACCTCTTTTGAAAGCCATAGTGGTTTTTCACTCTGCTTTGTTTTCTTTGTTTCACACAAAGGCTGGTTGCCTCTATGATGGCAGTTTTGATTTTTCTCCATTGTTCTTCCACCCCTCCTTTTTGGCCATTTGCTAGTGCATTCTTCAGGTATTCATCCATTTTGCCAAAGTCAGCCTTTCTAAAGTCCAGTATCCTTGTTTTTGTATGGCTTATCTCCGTGGTTGTGCTCATTGTGAAGCACACTGCAGTGGTCGCTTGTTCCCAGAGGTCTACCGACTTCTAAATTTGTGATCCTCTCTCCATTTGAGTGTACCAGGTCTAGTATTGCTCCCTCCCGAGTGGGTTCCAACACTAGCTGTTTAAGGCCTGCCCCCCGCAGGGCATAGAGAATGACCCTGCTCTTGGATGTGGCTGCAGTACATGTCATCCAGTTAACATCTGGCATATTCAGGTACCCCATCAACAGTGTCCCCGCATTTTCAGCCACTTTGAGAATGTCCTCTATCATTTTCTTGTCCATTTCCTCCCCTTGAGATGGGGGTCTGTATATAACCCCCGTGTGGATTGTGATGCCATTCCTTGTCTCCAAGGTGACCCAGGGTGCCTCTTGTCCTCCCCTTTTACTTTTTAGTTCTGTAGCTTTGATCCCTTCCCTTATGTATAGAGCTACTCCACCTCCTTTACCTTCCCTGTCCCTTCTGTAGATTGTATACCCTGTTATGTTGACATCCCAGTCATGGTTCTCTGTGTACCATGTTTCCATGACTGCCACAATATCCAATTGTTCATCTTCCATCAGGGCTACTAGCTCAGGAAGCTCGTTTCCCAGACTACAGGCATTGGTACTCATTGCCCTCCATTTAATGTTGGCTTTATCCTTCTCCCCCCCATCCCTGCTCTTACTGCCCTCATCTATTTTTTTCCATTTACCCCTGTCCTGTGTTGAGCTCTTTACCTCAGTGTTTACCTTACTACCTACCATGTTTTGTGGGGGGAGGCTTGAAATTTGCCTCTTAGCACCTCCCCCCCCCTTGCCTAGTTTAAAAGCTTGCCAAGGAAGCATTTAAACCCGTCACCAAGGAGCTCGATTCCCTTCGTGGACAGATGCAGACCATTGTGCCAGTATAGACCTTTCTCTCTCCAGATGGACCCCCAGTCCCCAATGAAGCCAAAGCCCTGTGCTCTGCACCAGTTTTGCAGCCATTCATTAAACTGCATGTTGTGCAGTACCCTAGCCTCACCCCTGCCATGGACTGGCAGCACCTCTGAGAAGGTTATGGTGCTTGCTACCCATCTGAGGCCCCTCCCCATCTCTACAAATTCATTCTGCACTGATCCCATGCCTAGCTACTGTAGGTCATTTGTCCCAAGGTGGAGAATGATATCTTGTTCCCTCTCCTGTGATGCTGCTTCTGCAATCCTGAGGATTCTCTTCCTGTCCCTCCAAGCCATGGCACCAGGCAGGCACCTTACTTCCTTCCCCAGTTTTACCCCCCCTAACAATTGAGTCCCCTATCAGCAGCCATTTCCTTCCCCTGTAGTGTCCCTTGCCACCCTTTTGTGGGTCTTCCTTGTGGATGTCCTCAGCATTCTTCTGGGTCTCCACTGAGGGTGCCATCATAGAGGAACCTTGCTCTGCCAGAATGGCATACGATGTGTAGAGGTACAACTAGGGGGCTTCGCCTCTGGTCCACCACCCGCACCCTCCCAGAACCCACTGTGGTTCAACTGCTCTTCATACTTGCCAACCTCTGAGATGGTGGTTGTGGCAGTGGTGCTCTTTGGGTGGGGGAGAGCTCCTTAGTCCTTACTAGTTCAGCCTAGAGATGGGCAACCTCCTCCCTCAGAGCTGACAGTTGCCTGCAAATAGGACAGCAGTGCAGTTTCCAGAATGTCTCCCGGAAAACGGCTGCCCCACAGCCAGTGCATTGCACCACTCCCCACATGTCCCTCTCCCTTATAATATACAATATATAATATATATTTTTTATTTGTGGTGTGTACCTACCCTTCATGCACTGTGCGGGGTTAAGAATGACAGTTCTGCCCCAAAACTTGAGGAAGTGATATCCGAACTTTGGCTATAAAGGAAATGCCATGCCTGGGGGTGTGGAGAAGGTTGGGTGGGTAGTCCACAGCCACTGGTGACTGTTAGAAACAATCAAATACACAACTGCTCCACCACCCTGGTGAGTATTGCCCTTTATAGTAATTCAACTAACCACAATTTACTAGACCACTGCTCCTACACAAACCACTCTACAGAGTCCAGGGATAAAAATGAACTCACTCCTCAGCCAGCAGGACAATGTTACAAAAATATTCTTGCAAATCCTAGGTCTCAAGTCCAGGAATCAAGCAAATTCAGTTGCACCTCACTCCCTCTGGTTATAAGATTACTACACTTAATGGAATCCTGCAATTCTCTGCTTAATGCCAATAAGGAAAAAAAATGAAACTTTTGTAGAAAACGTAGCTCCCCTTCTTAACAAGTCCCCAACAATATTATGCCTTACCAGGTTTCCAGGTCCTAAATGGAGTTAGTTCTTTGCAGTGTAGCAAGGTTCTCAGCTTCCAACAGACAAATCAAAGTCAGTCTGACTAGATATATTTTAAACAGAAACTGCCTGGTGTGCCTTGAAACTTTTTTTTGTAAGTGAAGCTTAGATGGTTAAAGTGGACACTGCTTAAGCTTATTAGGGTACCAAACTGCGAAACAGGTAACTGGTTTCTCTAAGGTCTTGCATAGAGTTTTAAGGGTTCGTTTTGTAATACCTGGTTGGGTGCCCGTGGCAAAAGATGTCTGGCATTTACCAGAAGAGCAGAATTATCCGAGCCTGTACATTGGGTACACTAGCAAGAGGTTAACCATTTGAATCCCTCCAGAACTTGAGACCAAAGTTTGATTCGAACCCACAAAACAGACAGGAGAGTTACCCTGATCAGTTAACTGTTCACAATACTGTGCTCAGAGGTTGGCAGTTTAGGAGTAGAGGGCTGACCTGCCGAGTGGGGTTGTGACGGCCACTTCCCAACTGTGGTTGTCGGTGCACCATGACTCCATTACGGCCACCAGATCCAGCTCTGCCTCTGCAATGACTGCCTCAAGGTGAGGCATTTTGTCTCAGACTCCTTGCATTGGCACACATGGCTCTCCATTTTCTTTGTCCCTTTAACATGCCTCCCCTTCCTGCTTCCACCCCAACCCCCTCTGCTACTTCAGTCCTTAAGAAAAAAGACCATCTTATTGCTTGCACCTTGCATTGGTCATCCTAACAAAAGCCAGAGGGGTAGTGTGGTGAATGCTTTTATGCCAAGATCAAAGACATTCTAGGCCTCACCATATCCAAAACAGGTATGAGCACCACCCCATAGAAGAGACTGGGATAGAGCCTTGCTCCACTGCTGGAAGACCAGGTATTGAACCCTGATCCAAGGAGATGCAGTCTAGAGCACCAAATGAAGACATTGCATACTGACCCCAGGGAGTGGGGGATGGTCTGCATCACCCACTGGATGAAATCATACAACAGAAGTGGTAGTGATACTAACTGCATGGTGGACCATGCGACAGCCACCGCCACCTCCACCCATACCCACTCCTTGCATGGTCCCGCCAGTATCCAGACTTGTGCCGGAAAATGATTGCATCTCATCCCACCCATTTATGGGGCTACTGAAAACCCCACCCTCCTCCCCTGCCTTAGGTTCATCCCTGGCAATAGACAGTGTACAGGACTTGTGTGCCCCACTGTGTGGGCCATGTCACAGAGACCCAGGGAGAAGAGTGGGGGAGGTTGAACGAATGTAGTTCCGATAGAGCAGAGAGTCTGGGGAGAAAATGGTGAATTCCCAAAGACAGGAGGGGTAAGGAGGTATGTCATGGTTGTCTCGGGGGATAAAATATAGCAAAACAGGAATAAGGAATACAGAGCACTAGTATTCCAGGGCCTCAGGAATGAGCAACACTAATTTCAGACCTCTTCTTGCCAAATTTAAAAAAGGTCCTACAATTGCCTGGGGCTAGTGAGATCTTAAACCGAGCTAGTGCACAGGAAGTAAGTTTGGGATACCTGCCTTAAAGCAGATACTGCCTGTGTGTGAAATTTGGACTGCAAGAATTTTAAAATGTGGTTAGGTACTAATTATGTACTCTTCTAGCAGTCTACTTTGAGACTGGCTGCCAGGTCTGTAGGAAGAGGTTTAGTCACGTAAACAGCTGGGTAGTTAGAGCAAAGAACAGGCAGAGCCAGGGCAGCAAGGAAGAGGGGGAGAAAGCAGGTACTGTTTGGATAGGGGTCTTCCCTGCCATGTTGAGATAACCCCCTCCGTGTGTGCCTGACTGGCAGGTGTGCAGGCCGACCAAACCATCCTTGCGAGGGTGGCATTAAATGCCAGGTCAGTAGTTAAAACTATGATTTTAAAATTATTTGATTTAGAAAAGGTAGACTTTGTATTTATCATGGAGACCTTGCTGATCATAATGGCGGTCCTGTTTCATCAGGTTTGGCTCCACAAAGTTGCTCCATGATCCATCACCCTTGCATTGGACTTTTTGTGAAGGGGGGAGAGAAGAGAGAGAAGAAGAGTGGCTGTCATCTCAGGACCATGCACAGTCAGATTTCCCTACAGACTTATACAACTAGTTTGAAACTGGCTCTCACTTGTTTGGGGCTTGTGGATTGTAAATTGTTGCTGGTTTACTGTTCACAAGGTGTGGATGGCGATTTTTTTGGCAAGTTCTCCAGGTTGGTGTCATCGGCTTGTCATTGCCCAGGCAAATGACTCCTTGTCTGCACTTGCAGGAGACAGCTTTGCTTTTTAGTGGAATACATTTGATTTTCATCAAAATGTAAGGACCCCTAAACATGTGGCCAGCCACACTCTTGATTTAATGTTTACTTCTGCATAGGGATATCTACAAATATCTACTGAACCAGTTTGGTCTGACCACTTCATTTTGTGGTTTGAGATGAGTGATATTACTCATCTGTGCTGAAATGAACCACTGTCATAGTTGGAGTGTTAAACCACATATTGTTTGGGCTCAAGGACATTTGAGGGATATTGGCCACCTCCCTCCAGGGGTGCACAGTGCAGCAGCTGAGGCTTAAGGTAGCAGTCCTTGCTGCGGTTGACTCCCTATTGCAAGTCCACATCTGATGTTGCAGCACTCCTTCGTTTAATGATTAGCTGAGGGAACTAAAGATGTAGCTAAAGGCTGAGGCATTGAAGACCCAGCCTGCTTTCTCACCAACTTGTCCTGGGGCCCAATATTCAAAAGCTTGAGCGAGTACTAACTGGTGTTTGCCCATACTAACTGGGTTTTGCACTGGAGCCCGTTATTCAAAAGGGTTGATTGTGCAGGCAAACAGGGTTAGTGCTCACACAAACCACATGTGGGGGTATGAAAATGGGGGCAGGGAAAGGAATATCACCAAAAGCTAATATTCTGCAGATTTGCACCATGCAAAAGGGTTTCGCATGGTTCTTTTATGCCATGCAAACACTGCCAATCAAGACCTCCCTCTGTTCAACCCTAGCAGTTGCCAGATGTAATGCAGCCAGGTAGTCTGTTGGCTAGAGGGGGAGCACATCTGCCCCCTGTGGTCCATGGCACCCCTGCAGTTGCCAGCCCATCTTAGAAGAACCTTCCCTGGTGCTAGTGGCCACCCCACCTCTTATCGCGGGTCCATAGAAAGAAAACCCACTCCCTGGCACCTAGTGGAACCCCCTCAGATTGCCAGTCAACCACAGACACAAGAGTCCCCCAGGTGCCCAGCGTCCCAAACCTCCACCCAGTCCTGGCCCATTAAAGGGGTGCATCCTGGTACCCTCCCAATCAGTACTGCCTGTTGCCATGTAGTACTCCCTCCCTGGCATCTAGTGGCCCCCACCTCAGCACCACACACCCACCCAATTCCTCCCATCCCTTCACCAGATCCATTGGTGCTATGTGAGTGCATATGGCATCTGGCACAGCCCTCTTCACACCTCCCCGGCCAGGAGCGTGTGTCGCACCCGGTCCCATAAGACAGACATTCTTCCACTCTCCCTTCTAGCCTCCACTTTGGAGGTCCTGGATTATGGGCATGAACCCAGGTCACTAACATGCAAGAATGTTCTTAACACATGGCAGCATGAAACCAGCTTCAACATTTAGCTGGTATAACTAGTGTGAATTCAGCAGTTTGTTTCAGCTCACTGCAGAACAGAGTTAGTGTGATGTCTTCAATCATTGTGAAGCCATTCTTTTGTTGATTAACTAGTCCACATAAATCTACCCAATATTGTGTGTGTCTCAAAAGGTCTGTGTGTGTGTATATCAAACTTCCTTCCCCAAGATGAGTTGTATTTACACTACAATTGTGTTTTGCAGCCTGCATATTACACTCAGCATTCCTGAGAACCCAGATGTGCAAATGTTGGCACGCTGCAGGGCCTTCAGGATGGATTCAGAGTACCTACAACATCCAGAAATGGGGAGCAGCAGTGAATTATACTGTATATTTATCTGGGGGGCAGGTAAAGTAGACTGGCACAATCCAAGTTTAGTCATGCTGCGAGTACTGCAGGGATTCCCTCCTTCCTGGCAGGCGCAGTATAAACAGGTGCAATTCAATCTATAAAGCTTGGCCCCTCTACACCTGGAGGGGCAGGTCCAGTATGAACAGGCACAGTCCAAGCTTCATGCTGTGATCAAGTACTGCAAGCAATCTTTAAAACACGGGTCATGTGCAGGTGAAAACTTGGGGGTGGTCTAGGGCAACAGAGAATAAAACTCAGTTTCATCTAGTGGCCAGGTAAGATGGGGGATGGGAGGCGTTAAGCTAACAGAAGGAAAGGAATAACACAAGATTGAGACTTCCAAGTTCCATGTTACGCAACACTACAGGGGACTAAACTGCATGGAAACAGAAGCCCGTGCCCTCATCAGCAGCATAAACAGTTCACCCTCCCCCCATTTCATTACAGGCCATATAAATGCCATGAAGTTAACCAGAAACGGCTTCCAAGACATGGGAAGGGTTATGTTGACATGCTGACAGGATGCAAGGAATTTTGAGTGAAAAAGCTACCAGGTTTAAAGGAAATGATGCAGTTTTTGAACTCCATTTAAGCCCTGTGTTTCTGTGAAAGACTATTTTGCATCTTGCCATATGCATGTAGCCTCTCCGTCAGTCTAAGTGCTCCACCAAGGGACACTCGTTATAATCAGAGGGTCTGGATGTTGATGCCACTACATGCCAGGGTACAACTGATGAAAATTGTGCAGCTCCTCAATGTGCAAAACCAAGATGGGCACCTGCTGATGTTCATTACTGCAGTGGTATGTATAGTGCAACAGTTTCTGGGTTCAAATGCAGACTCACTCCAAAAATCCATTTACATTTCTGGAGTTCTTGATTTTGTCCAGGTCTGGTAACAGATAATGGTAGTGCCACACTGGGGCAATCAGGATTATTTCTCCGAGAAGGTACTCACGATTACCCAGCCTACCAGGTAGAAGTGCTCCAGATAATGGATAATTTGGCAGGATGGTCCTGTATAATTCATCAGGATAATGTCCAATCTCCTTTTCATATAAAGCAAAATCTATGCCTAAAATTACAAGGGCATCCATCCACTGGAGATGAGCTCAGACAAGGACAATTCAGGATATGGTAACCATTATCCATTTATCTGCCCCCTGACCAAATCTACTACGAGGTTAACTGCTGCAGCATGAACACTGGTTAATCTGAGCAAAGCTGCTGCCCCTCCACAGTTATGGAGACTGGGATTGCAGCCAGTGGGGGTTTGATCCCTCCCACTACACCCATTTTCAGGCAAGCCAAGTTTACCCCTACAATGCCCAGTTTCAGACCAGCCACTGGGGTTTGATCCCACACCACCAGTTGCTGGGCAAACAAATCTGCAGAAACTAGCATGTTCTACAGCCCACTGTCAGTGAAAGCTGTCCAACCTACATTATAGACTGCGTTTGCAGAAACATTTGGGGAAGAGAGAGAGAGAGATTTTTATTTTCAAATAAAAGCAAAATGGTGAGGAAAATCATCAAGTGACCCCGAGACTAGTCTACCTGCTCAGGATGCAACCAATAAAGGGGTTTTCCATGTGTGCAGCTAGCAGCCATGCTTGAAAACTACCCAAGTCTTTTACTCTTGATTAAGAGTTTCATTGGTCAGCGAAATGATTTTTGTCCTCTTCCCCCTCAGTAACCACTTCCGTCTTCCAGCCTTCTCATCTTTCATCCAGTTCAGCAATTCCAGTGATGTGGTCACTTGCACCAGTTGCCAAGTAGGCAAGTTATGACCCTCAGCCTTTTTGGCAGGGAGCTCAAACTGACGTTTACTCAAAGCATTTTTGTTTGTGCCTTTCATAGCTGGATTATTAATGTGGTACACAGGACTATACACAGCATTATGACAAGGAACAGGCCTTGTGTCAGAGGATATTGGATGCAAATTTCTAACGAGTACATTGCAACTGGGTCCTCGTAGTGGATGTTTCCCTTGCTCATTTGGAGCTGGCCACAGTTGAGTTGTTCATACAGGCTACAGAGCACACAATGCATAGTTCTTTGCAGATCAAATGTGGTATTTGGTCGCCAAAAATAAGTACCTTAAACACATCAGGGTCTTGGGAGTAAGAAAAATCACACTGAAATCGAGGTCTTGTTTACTTCCATTCAGCACAGACATTAGGGGAAGTTCTCACAAGAAGAGTTGCAGTTAATGCACTCCTTAAAGCTGTACTAACATTTCTTAAAGCTGCACTACACAATCCACGACTTAGCAAGAAAGTACGCAAGTCAGTTCAGAAAATAGTATGAAACTATTAAGTTATTACTGCAATGTCCCTTTTAGTCATGTCATTAGGCTCTCTCTACCAGTCTATCCTCTTTGGTGGAAGGATTGCACATCCTGACAGATGCAACAGGACTTGAGGCTGTTGCTCTAGAATCTGATTAGCATCAGTCACACATTGTCTCAATTGCTGTGGTTCCACCATCTCTTCCTGTTCTGGAAGAAATAATGCTGGATAACTACCCCAACTCTGGGTATCCTTTTTTGTTCTGTCTCAATTCTAGTATGCAATTGGTCCACTGTTTTTCACTCTCCTCTGGTTAGTCAGTCGAACACTATAAACATTCCTGAAACGTTTTTCTACCATGCCTTCTATCCATCTCTTTGGGCCTGCATACATCCTGACCCACACAAGATCATTGGGTTTGAAGGATCTGGTCTTGGGAAGCATTTCAGTTACTGACTTACAGCCTAGAGGGTGAAGGTCCAATTGAGTTCGAATCAGACATCCAAACAGTTCAGCACGTGATATCCCCATGACAATGTGGTGTTCAATACATCACAAGAAAGTCCAAAAGGGCTATTTGTATTGCCGCCGGTGTAGTAGGATTAGCTTTGTCCATACTCAAAAAAAGTCTGAACCAGGCGTGCCGCTTTGCCATTTTAACTTGGATGGTAGGGAGGTGAGAAAATATGGCAGATACCACGTTGCTGGCAAAATGCTTGAAAGTCAGACATGAACTGTGGTCGGTTATCAGAGACAATCACTTGTGGAAAACCATTGGTAGCAAAGATAGATTTCAACACCGATGGTACTCTGTTGACATTTGATGAATTTCTGGCCATTACTATAAGCATCAATTAAGAGTAACCACGTGGAATTTAAGTAAGGTCCTGCGAAATGAATATGCAACCTTTGCCAGGGTTTCTCGGGTCGTTACTAATGGTAAACTGGAGGTCTTGCCAGATTTATTGATAGAGCACAACCTTCACGTCTTTGCACAATCTGGTATTTGTCAATGGAAGGCCACCATACGTGAAGTCTGGCTAGGGATTTCATTTTAGCAATACCTTGATGGCCTGAATGCAAGAGAGTCACATTGAGTAAACAATGTGGTACTGTGACATGCAATCCCCATAGACGACACCCCTCAGCAATGGACAATTGCTGTCTTTGTATAGTACAGCTGTAGTTCAGCTGAACAAGTAGTGTCTTGTGGCCATCCCTCAAGCGTATACTGATGAATTTGTTTCAAAATTTTTATCTTGACTAGTCACTTTTGCAATGTCCTTGGCTAGTACTGGAAGCTGATCCAACTGTTGTAACTCCATTGCACACACAACAGTAGAGTCCTCCATATATCTGAATCGCACTGGAAAAATATCTGGCCCCATCTGGCATACTAATGGCTCCTCTAAGTCCCATATCAAACTCCATTTCTCTGGATATTAATAACAGACAGCATCTGCATTTCCATGCTGGTCAGTTGGTATGTAACCTCGAACTTACAGGCAGACAAAATTAATACCCATCATCGAAGTCTGCTTGCAGCTGTCTCTGGAATTCCTTTTTCTGGATTGAAAATTGTCACTAGTGGCTGGTGATCAGTCTTCAGGTGAAACTTGCGACCTAGCAAGTATTGGTGAAATTTCTGGACTTCAAACAATTGCTAATGCCTCTGAATCGGAGCACAACTCCTTTTAGCTGCAGTGTGTGTGTGTGTGTGTGTGTGTGTGTGTGTGTGTGTGTGTGTGTGTGTGTGTGTGTGTATAGCATGGGCCATCAGCTTCTCCACTCCTGTATCTGTATGGAAAAGGACAGCGCCTATACCCACAACATTAGCATCACAGGCCAACGTGATAGGCAAGTTTGGGTCATAATGAGTTAAATTCTTCACATCAGAGAGAGAGAGAGCTTGATGGCTTGAACTGCCTTACTGTGGCCCTTTGTCCACTTCCATGGAATACCCTTATGTAACAGTTAATTTAGGATAGCACATTTAGTGGCCAAGTCAGGAATGAAATGGTCATAGTAGCGCACCATATACAAGAATGAGTGCAACTCAAACATTCTGCGGTTCAGGCATGTGCACAATGGCTTCCACATTTTCATCATTCGGATGAATTCCATCTTTATCATTAGTGTGACCCAAGTACGTGACTTGACAAAATTGGTATTTCTCTCCAGAGTCTGAATCCACTCTGTTGCAATCTCTAAAGTCTTTTGTAAATTAAGTAAATGTTCTGCTTCCATCTCGCCCATGACAATGTCATCCAAATAACATCTGGTGTATCACCCAGCGTTTGGTCAATCACTTTTTGAAAAATAGCAGGTGCTGAACTAAGGCCAAAACATAAGTTTGTACTTGTATAGTCCTCTGTGTGTATTAATCACTACCAGTTTCCGAGAGTCTGTATCCAGTTCCACTTGAAGTGGATCAGCGAGGTCCAGTTTAGAGAACCCCACACCACCAGTCTGTGAAAAAGTTCCTCTGGTAAGAGTAAGGAAACATCTGTGTTAAGTACTGGATTAGGTGTTGCCTTCAAACCTCCACAAATTGGAACCTTACCACCTGGTTTAGATACCACCACAACTGGAGTGGCCCAATCTTAACTTGAAACCATTTCCAGTCTGTCCAATTCTGCCCCAACCAGTTTTAAGGCAAAAGGAAGTTTCCATGGTTTACAACACTTAGGAATTGCATTAGGCTTTGTAACTAGCTTGGCTTTAGCTGTTGTGCAACATCCTAGGCCTTTCCACAGCTTTGGATACATGTCTAAAATCTCCCCAAGCTTGGGCAAATTACCACTTTGTGGTACCTGGACAGCAGCAGGTAGGCTAAAATCTACTGGATCAATATGAATGTTTAGAAGAACTGGAGCATCTCTGCCCAACATGTTGATACCTTTTTTGAAACCAGAAAAGTTAAAGGTGTGCCAGGAGATTCAGTTCTGTGTACCAAAGTGGTAAATGAGCCCAGCGGCTGAATTGATTGCCCCTTCATATGCATGCAGCAACTTCTTACAAGGAGACAATGGTGGTTTATTCAGATAAGACCATGTTGGATGGTTAAAAGTAACTGGGGAAGCAGTCTCATTAAATGCAATTGACGCCTCAGTTGTGGCAATTGAACACATAGAAAGGAGGAACATCTTTAGTCTGCATTTGTGGTGCAGTAGGAATCATTGCACCGTCTGCTCTCTGAATTACTGCTTCTGCAAACCTTCGCCATATGCCCTCAATGTTTACATGCATGACACTGAACTCTGAATTTGCACTGGTCCCTGCTATGCTGAGATGACCCACATGATGCAGATTTGTATTGGTCATGCAGTTTGGGTGGAGTGATCAAATTCTTTGTAAACAGTGGTTTAGACTTCGGTTTGAGCAGTTTCAATTTGGGATTTACTGCAGTTACTTGTACCTCATTTTTAATGTTCATCTTAGTATGCACTTCATTTTCTGCAGCCTCATGCATTTGAGCCAACTGTAAAAAGTTCATCAGTAGACTTCCTGACACTTACAGAAATTGCCGAATACGATGTTCGTTACTCAACCCCATAAACTTATCACCTAAATTCGATTCAAGATGCTCCCCCCTCCATTCACATGCAACAGCTCAGCTTTTGATCTCAGCCAAATAAGATTGTAATGACCAACCTGGTTTCCGACAGCAACTGTAGAATTTATAATGTTCAGCCCTTGGAAAAGTTGTTAAACTGCATTGTGCATTCAATTTAGCCTTTAGCTCAATACAACAAATCCTTCAGCCGATCTGGTGCACAGACTGCATAAGAGTTTGAAGGTTTCACTTCCCAAGAAAGTACAAAAAGAATAGAAACAGAGAAACAGAGAAACAGAGAAACAGAGAAACAGAGAAACAGAGAAACAGAGAAACAGAGAAACAGAGAAACAGAGAAACAGAGAAACAGAGAAACAGAGAAACAGAGAAACAGAGGGCAGATAAGGACCGCTTGGCCCACCCAGTCTGCCCATTTCCCTACCTACTGGATAAGCTGCAGATCCTAGTTAACCAGCAGTCTACTTCTTCCTAGCCCCACCCCTTAGAATTGCCTAATGACTGTCCCATGCATGTTTGAATTCCACCACTGATTTTGACTCCACAACCTCCTCCGGAAGGCTGTCCCATGCATCCACAACCCTCTGTGAAAAAATGCTTCCTTAAATTACCTCTGAGCCGCCCCCCCTCTATCTTCAAATTGTGCCCTCTTGTTCTTGCACACCTCTGTTTTGAAAGATGCTACCCTCTTGGACTTTGATTCCCTTGAGGTACTTGAAAGTTTCTATCATGTCCCCCCTCTCCCCCCTTTCCTCGAGGCTATACATATTAAGCTCCTTAAGCCTCTCTTCATATGTCTTCCAGTGCAGACTCTGCATCATTTTAGTTGCCCTCCTCTGGAGGGCTTCCATCCTATGTCTTTGTGGAGATTGGGTCTCCAGAACTGCACACAGTACTCCAGATGGGGTCTCACCAGCTGTCTGTACAGAGGAATAATAACTTCCTGTTTTCTACTGGTGATGCCTCTCCCTATGCATCCCAGTATCCCCCCAGCCCTCCTTGCTGCCCTCTCACATTGCTTGCCCACCTTTAGGTCATCTGATATGACTACCCCCAGGTCCCTTTCCATTTTTGTTGTGGTTAGTATCTCACCCCCCATTGTGTACTCTTCCCCTGGGTTTTTGTTTCCCAGGTGCATTACCTTGCACTTCTTAGCATTGAATCTAAGCTGCCATACATTTGACCATTCCTCTAACCTTGCCAAGTCCCTTCTCATCCTTTCCACCCCACCCTGTGCATCAACACTGTTGCAGATCTTTGTGTCATCTGCAGAGAGACATACTTTTCCTTCTAGTCCTTCTGCAATGTTGCTTATAAAGACATTGAAGAGGACCGGTCCTAATACTGAACCCTGCGGTACCCCACTAGTAACCTTCCTTTCTTCTGAGTGGACTCCATTTACTATTACTCTGTGTCCTATTCTCCAGCCAATTCTTCACCCAGGCTGTCATCTTGGGACCCACTCCCAGGCTGGCTAACTTGTATATTAGTCTTTTGTGTGGGACTGTGTCAAATGCCTTGCTAAAGTCTAGGTAGGCCATGTCCACAGCCCCTTCCTGATCTACTACTTTGGTCACCCAGTCAAAGAAATCTCAGATTCGTCTGACATGACCTTCCCGCTGTGAATCCATGCTGCCTAGGGTCCTGTGCCCCTCTGGCCTCTAGATACTAGACAACTCACCTTGTAGCTGATCATTTGCTGATTGTATGGCAGGATTAAAGACAGGAAATGATTTCTCATAGGCAGCTATTTATAATGTTCTTGTTAGAAATTATATCCATAAGCCTAAATGATCCATAGGTAACTAGCTGAACAAAAAGATGGAAAAATTGTATTTTGTATTGTTTTGATTTTATGGGCAGCATTCTTTTATAGTTCTCTTCACGGAACCAGTGATCTGGAGTTTTAACTATGTCACGGTTTGAGCAAAGAACTCTAAGCATGGTTCTGATTAGGTATTGTCTTATCTTTAGCATTCTATACTCAAAGCATGATATAGTAAACAGTCCAAATTACTGGTTCCATGAAAAGAACTGTGCAGAATGTTGCCCATAAAAAGAGAAAATTGAAGCTTCACATCTGTGTTTATTAAGGTAAAGTTAAATATAGCTCATTTGAAGGCAAATATCACGTCTCATACCAGGAACATTACAAACTGCTGACAATTAGCACAACTTTCCTGTCCCCTTTAAAGCAGCAGTACAATGAAAAAGGTTATTCCAAAAAGCTAATGTTCTGCTATGGTTATAAGAAAATATTGGCAGAACTGTTGATTTGGGTTTTCTGGATGCTTCCTATGCTGTGTACTGTACATTTACATTTTTGCCTGGACCCTCATCATTCTCAGGTACTCAGTATTATTTCTATGTAAAAATTAGGTGGACATCTTTTTTTCTTGAGAAATAATTACTTTAAAACATTCATAAAATTCTTAAATGATAATGAAAACTGAAAATTTCACCACCAAAATAAACTGGAAGACATCTGGCATCAATTAGGAAGAAAAAAAGATGGGGTCAAATTTTAACCCATTTTCGTTGCACTGCTGCTTTAAGTAATAACCACTGATCAAACTGTCTGGACCATGTATCCCAGTCAGTTCCTGTAAAAATCTCAAAGCTGGCTGAAGTTTCCATAATATCGTACACAGTTCCAAATTGCTTACTTTCCTCCAATGCAGAAAGTCACAAAATGTAATTCCGTAAGCTGGAGCTATGAAACGTTTCACCATCCTTGTTGCTAGTTTGTTGCATTTGGTAGCCGAAAATAACTACCTTAAACACATCAGGGTCTTGGTAAGACATCAGCACACTGAAATCTAGGCCTTCCGTTTTCTTCCATTCAGCATAGACATGAGGAAAACTCAGCACATAGGTAGAGTTACAGTAAATGCATTCCTTAAAGCTGCACTACACATAAAACAGACTTAATGCATCATGGGCAGATACTTGCATACTGTGCAAACAAATAATGCTGTGCGCCAGTGTCTGGATGCCTGCAAGTGCCATACTGAGTCACAATTAGCATGGTGCAACTACAGTCCACATTTCTAGGCCATCTTATATCAAGGACCTTAAAGAGGGCTAGCCACTCCACTGGGGGCTCTCCTTCATTCTCCAACCTATGCTCAGACTAAAAGCACAGAATTTGACAAAGACCTCAGTCCCATCATGTCTGCCCACACCATGGTCCAACTTTTTTTTTTTTTTTAAACTCTACTTGAATTTCTGATTAGAGGGATGAAGACCTGCTCTTACCTTGCAACCATCCCCACTATCTTTCTTGCCCTCCACCATATCCATGTGCATCTATTCCACCCTCTTGAAACCCATCTCAGCACTGACCACCACCAGATAGATTGCTTTTCCTGTCCACAACACCCACAATAATGTTACTGCTATACACTATTCAAGGTCATGGGAGTCCAGTGAACCAGTATAGGCTTACCAGGAAGCCCTCTACAGAATTTAAACAGAACCACTCCCAGCATGTCCCAGAGTGTGATTGGAACCCAGCATGAGTTTAACAGGTGAAGCGACTAGCCGCAGGAATTGTCAGGCAATAGCAGGCATACAGGGGACTCTTCCGATCCAGTAAGGCAAGGTACAGTACCTGTTAACTTGCTGCTGCTGAAGTACAGGAGGAGGGTTAAGGAGGCACCTGCAGTGACTAAACAGTCCTTACAAGCAGGAACACCCCATCTAGGATAGGCATACATAAATGGTCAAGGAAAGTCAAAGGGGAAAGCTAAGAAAGGCAGAGTGGTACAAGGGTTGAGCAGAACAAACAAGGGGATAAGTAATGGGGGAAAAAAAAAGGAGGCACACCCCCAAACTAGGGTAGGGTAACAAAGCAACTACCAGAAGAAAGTATAGGCAGAAAAGGACCAAAGCAACAGGAAGCAGTAAATAGGGAGAAGGTTTGGTTGGTTACTGTAGAAAGTGAAGTACAGTGTAATGAGTGTGGAACTGCAGATTTTAGGGAGACTTTCTAGGGACAGAGGTGCTGCCCCAATTACATGCACCTCTCTGGGTTGAGAAAGGGAGGTCTCTTGTCTACAAGCCGAGCTGGCTAGGATCTGGAGGTCTCCTCCCCCCACCCATGGGCCACAGAGCAACTACCACTACCCCAGAGGGTGCCTAGGAGCAGAAAGGTTGGATGGACTGAGGTGGGCTCTGGGAGTGTGGTGGTGGGTCAGGTACATTCCTTAACCTTTACCACTGCTAAATTCCTTCCCTCACTCTGGTGGGATGGGACTGCTGGTAGGAGGCACCAGTAGTAGTGACAAGAGTGGATTTGGGGGTCCTCTGTAGGGGAGGCCCTAAGGTGGGGAGGAGGAGACCCCAGCAGAGGAGGAAGCAACTTCTGATGGGGGAATTATTGCTAGGGGGAGAGATTTGGGAACAGGAAGGGGGAAGAAGATGAGGAAGGCAAGGTGCCTACCTGGTGCCATGGCTAAGAGGGATGGGCAGCGGATTGCTAGGGTAGAGGTGCACGAGGGGGAGCTGGATGTCATGGTCTCCTTGGGAACTAATGACATAGCTAGGGGCAGGGCTAGACATGCATAGATATTCAGGGACCTGGGGAGGGATCTTAAGCAGGTACACTACCTTTCACTGAGGTGCTGCCAGTCTACAAGGGGGGGGGAGGAAGAAGAGGAAGGGAGAATACAGTACTCCACACCAGGAATTCATGGTTGAAGGAATGGAGGGGGGTTTGGCTACAGTGGGGACTGGAACAACCTGGAAGGATATGGGTCTGTACAAAAAGGTGATTGCCTACATCCACATCCATCTGGGAGGAGAACCAGAATCTTCAGTGGGCAGTTTAAATGTTACTTTCATAAACATTTAAACTAGTTGAGGAGGGTGGCATAAAGGCATAAACTGCATCTGTCCCCACCCCTGGGCTGAAGCATCAAGAAAGGAGGACCCTAGGGGAAGACAATCCCCAGCATGCAGGACAAGGAACAGTGTAGTAGAGGACAAGGGGGGGTGGTTCAAAAAGAGGGGTAAGGGATGCAGGCAAAAGGGAAGGAAGGGAGTTTGTACCTAGAGTGGGAACAAGGTATGCAAGGCCAGGTGTGCAAATGCCAGATCTACAGGCATTCATGGTGGAAGCAAACCTGGATATTATAGTTATTACGAAGTCGTGGTGCACAGGTAACTGCAACTGGGAACATGGCCATACCAGGCTATACTCTGTTCAGGAAGGATAGGGTGGGGAGGAAGGGAGATGGGGTGGTGCTGTATATAGGAGAGGGCATCAAAATGACAGAAATGCAAGAAAATCCAGGGGAGAGGAAGGAGAAGGTGCTGAAGGTACTATGGGTCACCTTGGAGACAGGAGCCAGAGCCACTGTATTGTAATAGGGTGATCTATAGAGCTCAAACACAGGAGAAGGACCTGGATTAGAAATGGGGAAGCCATCAGAATGGCAGATCTGGTGAAAGCTGTGCTCTGTTTTGGGGAAGATTGTTCCTCAGATCTTTAGTTAGGATTGCTGTTCACTTTTGCTTAAACCCATCTGTTACAGAAGGGTACGCTTACAAGCTCTTAGCAGCTAATAATTTGTCTCGAAGTCTACGTCAATGGGTTTAGAACAGTTAACTTTTTGCAATCCTCAAAATGGCTCATTCTAACATGTATTTTGTCGTATAATATAAATAACCCCATGAAAAGGAATTATTTTAAAAATCTGAAAAAATCAATGATGCAACATTAATTTTTACTTTTACAAGACACTTGCCTTTCTCCAAAGGAGGCAATACAGCTTGCATCCAAAGCCTACCCACAACTATACCATGCCTCCTTGGAGAAGGCTAAGAGGGGTGGCTATCCTCTCAGCTGCAACTCCCTTTGAGGAGGAAGAGGTGGTGGTAGACCTGGGTGCACGTTATATAAAATAGTGGTGGGCAAGGTGCAAGACACTGGTCACCCTTGTGAATGTTTATGCCCCTCCCAGATCACAATTCTATTCAGATTTACTATAACATCGTTGAGGATATTTTTGGGGGAAGAGCAACAGAGAGAGAGAGAGAACACGACTGGAAGCTGACCCACATTAGAGCCCTGGACTCTACTCAGGATTTTTTATTCAAGGAATCTAACCACCTGGCTGTTCTGAAAATTGTTAGACATGGATCTTGCCGACATTTGGAGAGTGAAATACTCCAGGCCAAAAACATTTACTATTCTCCAAGATTTAGGACTTGCAAGATTAGACATTTTTACTTATTCTAAAGACATGGCCTCATTCAGATCCAGGTGGGTGGGCACTGCCACTCAAACCACCAGCCAAAGTTTTTTTTAAGCAGACCTCACGCGCCATAAGAAAAAAAAAAAAACTCTTTGGAGACGCTCTGTGCTCAGGGACAAATGGTTTTAGAAATTCAAAAAGTTAGACACGAACAAAACAAATACTGGTATTTCCCCAGATTCTGTGGGATACTATTAACACAATGGTGAGAGGCAAATTGATTTAGATAGGCCATAAAAAAGTATTTTTTCAATGCTGAATGTTTGCCATTTGCACTGGTGTCATAGGGGGCATGTGGCGCTACCAGTTTGTGACTTGCTCCAGTGAAAGAATCATTTTACTAACAACTAAGAATACAAAGTAGATGTGGTGTTGGGCAGTTTAACTTTGTGAATATTTGTGGCACAAATGTTCAACATACCCTTCTTATGACCCCACCTCATAAGCAAGTGCAGAGAAAATGTTCACTCTTGGCCAAAAGGTGATTTCATGCAGCGACTGCGAAATCACCCTTCAGGATGCAAAACAGATTTTGGCCAGGACCTGAAAAATGGCAGCCGTCACATTCATGAGGTGCTGTGAAGAAATGGTTATGTAGACATTTTGGGGTCAAAATATCGAAAATTACCAAAGTTACAAGCTTGCGTTTATAAATTGCAATGTAGGCTCATAACTTAGTTTTAATATTTGTACACTAAATTTTCAGCCTTCTTATGACACCACCTTATGAACAAAGGTGGAGAAAAATGTTCCACTCCTGCCAGAAAGGTTGTCTGTCCCTGTGTCTGCCTGCCTGTTTCTCTGCCCATCTCTTCAGAGCACCAGACAGTGAAGTTTGTGGAGGTCCCACACGGGATATCAAAGGCAACTTGGGGCTAGCAAGCAACAATTTAATACTGTAGCCTCTTGGTGGAGCTATCCCAAGGGCTACTACCCCTGCCTGCATGGCTAGTAGCAGATTAAGGGGCCCAGAGTTCTGAAATGGGTGCCTCGACCCAGAGGTCAGGGTTGGTAGTGGTCAAACTAATCTGGGCACAGCCCTCCGGAACTCTAAGCCCCCTCTTTCCCTTCTAGTGGCCCAAGCAATATACGATAATCACTTCCGTGTACCTCTTGTACACCATACCAATACCCACAGTTTGCACTTACTACCAGGGCTGGTTCCTCTGGCTCAACCCTGGGGACCCCCTGTAAAACAAAGTTATGCACAGTAAATAGCAACAGTACAGTACTCGGCACAAACTGGAACCACAGTCAGGTTAAATGCAGCAAAAAAGTCTGATCGGATTTATTCAGGGGACTTGAACAAGGAAGGGACATAATCAGGTTGATTGGCTTAAAGGCTATATTAAACAGTTATGCATGCGCTTTAAGTCCCCACACAGTCACACCTCTGGGTACCCAGGTAGGAGACAATGGGCTAGCCAGGAATGTTGCAGCTGGTTGGGGGCCCTGTGATGGAAGAAAGCAACTTGCACAACACCATTTGTAATCTGGAGCCAGATTGCTCAGTTCGTGAAAGAAAAAACAACCAATCAGATGACAACACTTTAGATTTAGCAGTTGTTGCAGGGAGCTATCCTGATGTTTACTCAGGATACCCCATACTGGACACAGGCAGGACAAAATAGATACTGCAGGTTGTCGAGCTGGAGTGCCCGGAGAAGCAGGGCCCATACAAGTCACCGAGGCATCATTCCTGCTAAAGTGTGAAGCAGGGGGCTGATCCCCAGGCAGGTCTCTCGTCTATGGCTCTCTATGCAGTAGGTAGTCTGGCTGGGCCAGTATGGCAAGGCCCAGGCCCAATGGAGATTATTTTCATTCCGTGGGGCTGGATGCAGCTTCCAGCAAGCAGAACACAATTCAGACCAGAGGAGAACCAAATCAGGACCCAGTATAAGCACACAGCACATTCACATGTAAGGAAATTCCACTGTACCAGGCAAAAAGGCTCTCCAGTCACAATTACAGAGTCTCTGCACAATCCAGGAGTTCAGAGGTGGCTGGAAGTCCAGACAGACTGACTGCATTCAGCAAATCTTCTGTCTTCAGGTAGGAGCCTGGTCACAATTCCGTGGCTCACTTTGCTCTCCAAGTTTGGATTCAGTCCGAAAAAGGCACAAGTTCCCTCTCAGAGACAGCAGGCTGGCATTCAGGCCTTTCCACAGTTCTCCCATGCGAATCTACACTGGGGCTGCTGCTTGAATCATTCAAGCTGTTCTTTTCACTTCCCAACTCAGAACTGAAACTAGCTGCAAGCAGCTTTGGAATTTCCCCAAGATACAAAAGGTTTGGTTGGCCAATCTGTCAGTCACAACAAGGGCTCCCCCTCCAGGTTATTTTAGGTACCAAAATGCAACTACAATTCCTGCAAGTTTTGACCCCACCAAGCCCCTGTAGGGAGGCTCCATTTTAGAGTCCCAAAAGTACAGATAGGCTCATTCTGACAGTACCGGGCCAAGTTGGTGGCGATAAACAGAACAGTCCTTGCTGCAAAGAAGGCAGGTTAGAACAAACTGCAATATTATCACTACTCTAACAAATCAGCAAACAAGTACATCTTCTAACAGCGCACAGTTTTAGATTAATTAAGGCTGCAATCCAGACAGCTCTTAAAGAAACAGTACACAGAGGCTATACAGGCACTCTGGCAATACATTTAATCTGCTAAAATGCAGGACACCAGCCTGACCATGAGCATTTAGGCAAGCTCAAGGAAGACTTTTCAGGAACTCCCCATTTGTAGTGGAGGTTACACAATTATTTAGATACCTAGCAAAACTGCGTAGTGTTCCTGCTCTGTACTGTGGAAAATCAGTTTCCTCAAACTTGTGATAAATTGTGCAGTTTAACATGGGCTACAACTTGCAAACTGCCTTGCAATATCTGCTTCACAGATTGCTCAGCTCATGTGAGGCTTCAGTGGGATGATTACTCATTCATTGTGCACCAGAATCTATTTTGTTAGTACAAGATCCCTGATGTTCCTTATATGGGCTAGTTTACATGATAGTTTCGGCTGTGAACAGTAGCTTTGACTAATGCAGTAAAAAAAGTGAAATTAGTGATGATTAAGAATGTAACCCCCTTGCAAATGGGGGTTCCCCAAAAATCTTCCAGGAGCTTGCTTAAATGCTCCAAGCCTGAATGGTGTTTGGCATTTAAGCCATTTATCTGCGAGTGCTTTTAGAGCCTCTGGTACCATCTCTTTAAGAGCCGTCTGCTTGCAGACATAATTAGTTTGTATTTTTTGGGGGGTAGACTGTTTTCCTGCTCGAGTCCCACTCGAGCTGCTGCCAATTCGCTCAGTTTTGCAGTCGCTAAGAGTGCAAGGGGAGCCTATCTGAAAGATGTAACCATTTGCCAGAAATCATTTAGAGTAATGAAAATACAGTTTAACTTGCTTTCCTTTGTAGTCTTAATTGCCTGCCTAGCCCTCCATTCTAGTTTTGAACTGTTGAACTGGACCAATCAGTGTGGGTTGAGGGAGCTCTAAAATGGTGCCTGTGGACGAATCAGAACTTTGACTCTTAATCTGAGCCAGCCACAAGAAGATTGTATGGGCAGTGACTCTGGGAAATGTAGTTTTGACCTTGGCGCCTTTTTCCACCAACAGGGGCAGTTTGAGAGTGATGGCTAAACCAGCCAAGAACTGGGAGGAACTCAAGAAGTGCCTGGTTTTGTCTGCTGGTGTTTGTTTAGCTTTGGCAGTGAAGAGTCAAGGAGCCCTGTGCTTCTTCGGGGTGCAGTTGAGTGCAGAAAACACATGTGAGGCCCCAAGTTTCGGTCTGCAGCTTGTGCAAGCGCTTGTTCGGACAGAATCCGACCTGTGAAGAGAATAGAGGAGATCTGAAGAGTAGAAACCAGGCTCACCCTGTAGAAGACTGGAGAAATTGCCGAATCGCACTCAGTCTGTCAGGAACTGAACCTACTGTGTGTTCTCCCAGGTATTGTGCAGTAATTGCGATCAGGATAGAGAAGCAGCCTGCCTGGCATAGTACTTTCCTTTTACATATAAATGTGTGTAGTGCTTGTGGGGAATCTCATTTCAGATCCCCTGTACAGTGAATTGAGTGCATGAAGCTGGAAGTAAACCCCAGCTTAATCCAGACTATATCCATTTGCTCCTAACTGCAGTGGGGTCCAGTCACAAGGACCTTGCCCACATGGTCTGCTCCTTCTGGCAATCCAGGACAATCTGCTTGCCATCCAGCTCCCAGCATTGAGTTTGTGAGTACAAAGCAGGGTAGCTCCCTGCCACCTGTTTAATCGAATTGCGAGTGTGTTATCTAATTGTGTTTTATTTCTTCACGAACTGAGCCATTCAGCTCCGGATTACAACTGGGTATTGTGCGAGTGTTATCACAGGGCCCCAATCAGCTGCACCAAATAGGCTAGCCTTCTATTGCCTGGGTACCCAGAGACAGTGACTTATAGGTTAGGCCTGTGCACAGTGCCCTACTATAAATAGATATCTATATATATCTATGTAACCCCCCTGCAAATGGGGGTTCCCAAAAGACTTCAAGCAAGCTCCTGGAATGCTCCAAGCCTGAATGGTGTTTGGCGCTTAAGCCATTTATCAGTGAGTGTTTTTAGAACCTCTGGTACTGTCTCCAAGAGCTGTCTGCTTGCAGACATAATTAGTTTGTATGGGGGACTGTGTGTTTCTTTGATTGAGTACCACTCAAGCTGCTGCCAATTCACTCCATTTTTGCAGTCACTAGGAGTGCAAAGGGGACCTATCTGAAAGATGTAACTGTTTGCCAGAAATCATTTACAGTAATAATGAAATTACAGTTTGTCTAACTGCTTTCTTTGCAGTCAGAACTGTGTCTGCCTAGTTCCCATTCTGGTTTTGAACTGCTGAACTGGATCAATCAGTGTGGGGTAAGCTAGCTCTAAAATGGTGCCTTGGACGAATCAGAACTTGGACTCATAATCTGAGCCAGCCCCAAGAGGATTGTATGGGCAGTGACTGGAGATTTAGTTTAGACTTCGCACCTTTTGGACCAACAGCAGCAGTCTATTGTGAGTGACAGCCAATCCAGTCAAGAACTGGGAGGAACTCAAAGGAAGTGCCCGGTTTTGTCTGTTGGAGTTTCAGTTTTAGATCTGGCAGTGAAGGGGAAAGAAACCCTGTGCTCCTTCAGTGCACAGTTTCAGTCAAAAAACGTGTGTAAGGCCCAGAGTTCCGGTCTGCAGCTTGTGTAACTGCTCGTTAGGACTGAATCCGTCCTGTGAAAAGAATCAAAGGATCTCTGAAGAGTAGAAACCAGGCTCACCCTGTAGAAGACTGAAGAAATTGTTGAATTGCACTCGGTCTGTCAGGAACTGAACCTGCTGTGTGTTCTCCCGGTATTGTGCAGTAATTGCGATCGGATAGAGAAGCAGCCTGCCTGGTATAGTACTTTTTTTTTACCATATAAATGTGTGAAGAGTCTCGTGGAGCTCAAAAGTAGCCCTGCTGACGCTGAAGGACCCTATCTTGTTTGGAGGTCGTGAGTACTAATTCAGGGTCGCTCCCTGTTGAATTGCCACATTAAATCCAAATGGAATCACTGTACTGCTGACTGTTTAAGCTAATTTTTCTTTTCACTGTGTGAAAGGGCCCCTACCAGCTGCCACGGTTTGGACTAGCCACTAGGGCTTGGGTACCCAGGGACAGTAACTGGTAGGATAGACCTGTGCACAGAGCCATAGGTAGATAGTAAAGTGATAGCTAATTAACCCGATTTCCTGTCCTTGTTATATCCCCAATAAATCAGAGCTGCTTGTTTCAGCAAAGTTATACTGCCTGAGGTATTTGTCTATGTTAAAGTACTGTACTGTGATTGTTGCACTGTATCTTATTTCACAGGAGGTCCCAGTGCCGGAACCAGACCTGGGGGTAAGTGTATACTGTGAAGGTAATTCTGATATATTGTGTGGGCCACTAGTGGGAAGAAAGGGGGGTTGCAGTGTCCCAGAGGGCTGTGACCAAGTTAGTTTAACTATTGCAAACCCTGACCTCTGGGTGGAGGCACCCGCCATCAGATCCAGGCCCCTCAACCTGTTAGTAGCAAATCAGGCAGGGGTAGTAGCCCTTAGGATAGTGCCACCTAGGGGTAACAAGAACATGTAATAGAGTCCAAGAGGAGAATTGAGAATGGCAATTTAAGTGTTTAGTTTTAGAGCATGAGCAGAACTAAGCGGGCAGCAAGCCAGACATTACACACATTCCAGGCAGACTTGATCAGCTTCACTTGCTGGGCAGCACAGATCAAAGGGAATAGCCGATTCTTGATCGGATAGGCAGTTCCTTTTGAAATTCCTGCCATCTCCACCCAGCAAACTAAAACTCATAGTAAGCCTGACTGATCGGCGTGACACTGAACTGGCCCTAAACACTGATCTGCACTGGACAAACTCACACCCATCAAAAAGCAGAACTACTGCAATATGTTCACTTTGCGCTTTCGCACATGGTGAACAGAGACTGCAACAGATCCATGCTTCTGGAGCAATTGAGAACACCAAGTTCAAAACAAAAAAAAAAAGGGGCCAAACAAAGTGAGTAAGAACTCAGACTGTTAAGGGTTAGACTTCAAAACATACAAAAACTGGAACAGAAAAAGCTTTATGGTACCTCAAACAAGAGCAACCAGGTTTCTGGCTTTCTGCCTTAATCTGCTAAATCAAATATTAAAATTAGGCAACCCCACATTGAACAGCTGACTTATAAAGGAGACCAAATTGCTGATGCATCTGTGACTTACTACAGATCCCTCCATCAACCTCAACAAGAACCCTCCTCACGGGGAGAACAAAAAAAAACTTTTCCTCCAAACTCTAAATCTACCCACATTATCACCAGAACAGGGATAATCCATGACCCTGATTTTCCACTCAATTGGTCTGGGCCCAGATGGCTTGGGGGGAGATTTTTACAAAGTCCTCTCGGGAGATGTGGCCCCACTCCTCTGTGACACATACAATGAGATCTGGATGGGAGGTGAGGCAGTGCCTCCATCATGGAATTACACCACCATAGTTATTCATAAAGCAGGCAAAGACCCCACATAATGCAGCTCTTATCCCATTTCCCTTCTAAATGTGGACTACAAGATTTTTACTGCTATAATTGCAACCAGTCTCAACACAATTATCCCACAGTTCGTTCATTTAGACCAGACTGGTTTTGTGGTGGGCAGACATGCCCCCGACAGTGTCTGTTGTACTATTAATAGACAATTAATCTGGAGCATACCCCTGACTGACGAGTTGACACTGAGAATTCTGACAAGGTGTTGTGAATTCTCTTCCTTGTCCTAGAACTTACCTTTCCACCTCTCTTCATAGAGGGTCTGAAAGCCCTGTATGCAGCCCCACAGGCATAAGTCCGTGTCAACAGTGGCATCTCCAGCAGATTTGACCTGGGCAGAGGCACATGCCAGGGCTGCCACTGTCACCTATACTGTGCGCCCTGTATATTAAACCTCTGGCCAAGGCCATCAGGGATGACCCAAGCATAACAGGAATCAGAATGAGAGGCGGAACAAAAATCCTGTTACGCAGATGACATTCTGCTGCATCTTTCCCAACCAGACACTTCGATCCCTAGAGTATGGGCCCTTCTAAGAATTTGGCTCACACGCGGGGTACACTCTGAACAACACAAACTGAAGTGCTTAAATTTCATTATAACCCCACACAAGACATTTCACAAATTGTACCCCTCAACTGCAATACGCAGAAAATTAAATGTCAGAGTCCAGATCCCCATTCCCCAAAAACTTACACTAGTTACTTACTGTTAACTATGATCCCCTTGTGGGCCAAGTTAAACAGGATATAGCTTGGTGGTCCCTTCTGAATTTCCCCATTATATTCATGTTTAGAATCTGACCATGAATATTCTGGCCAGATTTCTGTATTTATTCCAATGTCTACCCCTTCAGATACTGCAGACCCAGTTATAAATCTGGCAGAAGATAATCTCCCAATATGTCTGGTTGCCCAGTAGACCACCCCCCCCATTAAAACCCTTATGCAAATCAGACAAATCAAATGGGGGCAGGAACCCCCCTAACTTGGAGGACTACTATTTAGCCACACAGCTTCACTTTGCCCTCCTATGGGTCGACGAGAGGGTAGAGCGCCCAACTGGAAGTTAATGGTGATTGCTGTGGAAGGAGTGCCCCAGGGGGGCACACGCAAGGATCCCTCATTTTAGTCCAGAAATTGAGACATCCCACTGTTGATGATCGCAACACCTTAGTAGTATATAGAACCTGGGCGAAATACAAACCTACTACTGCTCTGTGGCCCCTTCATTGGTTTGCCTGGGACTCTTTCCCCACCTGCACAGCTTGATCTCACATTTAGACCCTGGTCCAGATTGTGCCTATGCTACCTGGGTCAATTGTCTTGGTGGGGGGTGGTGGTACAGGTGCAACTCCCAGGTGGTGCTATCCCAAGGGCTACTACCCCTGCCTGCGTAACTTAACAGGTTAAGGGGCCTAGGTCCAATGGCAGGTGCCTCCACCCAGAGGTCGGGGCTAAGAGTCTGGGACACTGCAACCCCCCTTTCTTCCCACTAGTGGCCCACACAATTTAGCAGTACCTTCACAGTATACACTTAACCCCCCTGGACTGCTTCGTTCAGCTAGACTCCAGGGACCCCCTGTAAAGTAAGATGCAGTAATACAATGGCCACTGTACAGTATTTAAACACAAACATGTAGTTCAAGCAGTGTAACTTTGCTGAACAACCAAATCGGATTTATTTAAGGGATAGAAACAAGGACTGGGGGAAATCAGGTTAATTGATTCAACCCACTAATATTCAGATCACTGTACACAGGGCTGAAGTCACTAACTGTCACTGTTGCTGGATACCCAGGATGGAGGGGGCTAGCCAGGATCAGTGCAGCTGGTTGGGCACCCCGCCCCCCCAAAGAATGAAAATACTTGCACAATACCTAATTTGTAATCCAGAGCCGGTAGGCTCAGTTCGTGTATCAAGGAAGTAAAATCAGTTAAAACCCTTGCAATTCAATCACTTAACTGGCAGGGAGCTACCCTGATTTTTACTCAACCTTTTCTGGACACCTTCCACACAGCGAGGAACATGGGCCAGTGAGCAGGACACACTCCACACATTTATATTAACAGAGAAAGTTACCATACCAGGCAGCTGCTTTCATATCCTGATCGCACTTACTGCTAACCAGGGAATTTGCAGTGCAGCTTCACTCCGACAGACCGAGCATGATGAAGCATATTCTCCAGTTCGCTACAGAGTACACCTGGTTGCTGGCCACACAGCCTCTCCTGTTCCTTACAGTGGATTCAGTCCTAATCACCACGGCAAACAAGCCGCCCAACTTTTGCTCTCCACACGCGCTTCCCACGTGAAACTCTGCAGCCCAGAATCCCGGAGCTCCTTCCTCAGTCATGGCCACAATGGATCTGCCTTCTCAGCTACTGGGGCAGGGAATTACCAGCGGGCACCACCTGACCCAATTGGAAGGCTTCAGATGCCAGTCACTTACAACTTCCCCTATTGCTGCGAAAAGGCGCCACAGTCCAGAACTTCACTTCCCAGAATTATTGGCCATATCCCCCATTGGCAGTTAGATCCCGAGAGGGTCCCAATCCTGGTTGGTTGCTCAATACTCCATTTTATGCGCGCCCACCGGTTGAATCCAGTTTACAGTTCTGATCCAAAATGGAGGGGGCAAAGCATAAAGTCCAGCTGCAAGAAAGGCAGGTTAAACACTTACATTCCCCACTAATATTCTAAAGGGTATGGGGCAAACAGTTGCATTTCTGGAAAGTGCTCACTCTGCTCTGTTTTCTGCCATTGCTAAAGGGGCAGTTTGTCAGCGGCTCGAGTGGGACTTGAGCATGAGAACACAGTCCCCCCCCCATGCAAACTTAATTATGTCTGCAAGCAGACCACCCTGAAAGAGCCAGCACTAAAGGCTCTTAAAGCACTCTCTGATAAACAGCTTGAACGCCAAACACCATTCAGGCTAGGAGCACTCAGCCAGCTCCTGGAAGACCTCTGGGAACCCCCATTTGCAGGGGGGTTAGACAGGGAAAAAAAACAAAACACCATCTTCATAACACAGATTACTCATTTTCTGCAATAAGAAACACATTACTGATCAAAGAACTGCATAGGCTCCCCCACATTCCCAACACTTGATCAAGACACTTCAGGCTATCTTGAACCAGAAACTTGAAAGGACATGTCTCGGCCTTATAAGCCCTCAGGCATTTGTATGCAGATTGTACTCCCTCTAAAATGTAGATAGAAACAAGAAGCGGTAGTCCAAATCAGAACCATAATGGGACAGTAAAACCACGCAATCCCCCTCTGGCAGGAATGCGAGTGGAAGATCAGGACCTGATACTTCTACACCCCAGTTATACAGAGTAAGTGGAACACAGAACTCCCCTGTTGGAGATTATGTTCTGAATCAGTAGCCCACTACTCCCATATATTTTGGCAGTGTCCGATATTGCAGCCTTACTGGCAACAAATTAAGCAGGCTCCAACTTATTTTCTATTGTCTCCCCATGAACCAGCCACAATTGCTGCTGGGCCTGCCTCCAGAGATCAGAGGGTCTGATGGAAAATTCTGTTAGCGGTGGCCCATAAAGCCATTACATGTAAATGGCAAGCAGCAGGACACCCCCCAAAAAAACTTTCCAACACTGGCTAACAATTCTCCAGGACAGTCAAAATATGGAAGAACTGACAGTAAATTTGAAATCCCACATCTTTGTCCCCAGGTGGACTCTGGACTGTTTGGAGAGAAGCTAGAAACTGACAGCAGATAAGGACTGCTTGACCCACCCAGTCTGCCCATTTCCCTACCTACTGGATAAGCTGCAGATTCTAGTTAAACAGCCCAATTCCTCCTACTCCCCACTAGAATTGCCTCGTCTGTCCCATGCATTCTTGAATTCCCCCACTGTTTTTGACCCCACAACCTCTTCAGGAAGGCCATTACATGCATTCGCCACCCTCTGCATGAAACAATACTTCCTCACATTGCCCCCGAGCCATCCCCCTCCATCTTCAAATTGTGCTCCCTTGTTCTTGCACATCTTTCTGAAATATGCTACCCTCTTTGACTTAGATTCCCTTGAGGCAATTGAAAGTTTCCATCATGTCCCCTTCCTCAAGGCCATACATATTAAGCTTCTTTAGTCTTTGTATGGCTTCTGGTGCAGACCCTGTACCATTTTAGTTGCCCCCCCCCCGGACTGCCTCCATCTTATGTCCTTGGGGAGATGGGGTCTCTAGAACTGCATGCAGTACTCCAGTAGGTTCTCACCAACTGTCTGTACAGAGGGACAACCTCCTGTTTTCTACTTGTGATGCCTCCTCCCTATGCAACCCAGTATCCCCCCCCCAGCCCTCCTTACTGCCTTTGCACATTGCTTGCCTACCTTTAGGTCACCCAATGAGGCTACCCCCAGGTCTCTACAATTGTTGGTACCTCTCCCCATTGTGTACTCTTCCCCCAAGTTTATTTCCCAGGTGCATTACTTTGCACTTCTTTGCATTGAATCCAAGCTGCCATACTTTTTACCATTCCTTCAACCTTGCCAAGTCCCTTCTCATCCTTTCCACCCCCCGCCCCTTGTGTATCAACCCTGTGTCATCTGCAGAGGCATACTTTTCCTTGCAGTCCTTTCGCAATGTCACTTAAAGACCTTAAAGAGGACCGGTCCCAGTACTGAACCCTGCAGTACCCCACTAGTAACCCCCCTTTCTTTGGTATGGACTGTTTACTATTATCCTGTGTCCTGTTGTCCAATCAATTTTTTACCCAGGCTACCACCCTGGGACCCACTCCCAGGCTGGGTAACTTGTTTATTAATCTTGTGTGGGACTGTCAAATGCCTTGCTAAAGTCTAGGTAGGCCATGTCCCCAGCCCCTTCCAGGTCTACTACTTCGGTAACCCAGTCAAAGAAAATCTACAAGATTTGTCTGACATGACATTTCTGCTGTGAATCCATGTTGCCTTGGGTCCTGTGCCCTGCTGGCCTCTAGGTACTTGGTTTTCTTTTAGTAGTGATTTATCATTTTCCCTACCACTGAGGTCAAACCAACAGGTCTGTAGTTTCCTGCGTCTGCCTTGCTTCCACTTTTGTGAAGGGAAATCACATCTGCCCTCCTCTAGTCCTCAGGTACCACACCATGCTCCCATGATGTGTTAAAAAGGGTAGTCAGTGGTGTCACTAGTTCTACCCTTCGTTATTTTAGAATTCTGGGGTGAATAGTGTCAGGCCCCATTGCTGTGTCCCTTGTCCACTTTCAGGTTTAGTTCTTTCAGGACCCTTTCTTCTGTGAATGGGCTGGCATCAACCCCCTTCTCTAGAGGGGGGTCTATGGATTAGTTTAGGTACCTTCCCCCTTGTATTTTGTGAATACTAAGTATCTGTTTTCACTGTCACCCTCTGCCCTCCCCTGGTCTTTCTTTGCTCCCTAATGCTCTTAAAAAAGAGTTTTTATCCCCCTTCTTCCAGATCTGCGGAGGGGTTGGGTCATAGGGAACTAATTTACGAACCTAAATATGTGCTTAAGCAGACTAACCTATAATGCCTAGTATGCATTGCTTTTGATGGACTAATGGATTGACCAATTATACTTCCTATGACAAGTTATGTACTGTAACAGAGTTAATAAACTTGAATAAAAACACAAAACAGAGTGGCAGAAAAATGAAGTGCTGCTAGTGGAGCCTCCCATCTGCAGGCTCTGCTAGGAGCAAGAACATCCTAAACTCCCTGCAAGGGGAGTTTCTCAGTCAGCTAGTCAGAAAGCTGACTTGAGATGGGGCAATGCTGGACCACAAATGGTTGTCAAGGTGGGAGGTCACCTGGGGACCAGTGACAACCATACAGTGTGGTTGAACATAAGGAAATCAGCAGAAGCAAACCACACAAGGACAATGATCCTGGACTTCAGGACGGCAGATTAAGAAAAATGGGTGAATGCCTCAGAGAAAACCTAGCGTGCATGTGTGGGCAGCGAGTGTGGTGTATGTCCATGGTGGGGTTGAGGAACAGTAGGCAAAGTTGAGGGATGGCATAGTTAAGGCAACAAACCTCTATGCAAAAAATAAGACACTGCTATGGTTCTCAAGCCAAGTAGCTGAAAAAGTTAAGGGTAGCAGTCAGAAGGTACAAAGATGCACAGGGAAGAGGATAGGGAGTTTACCAGGAGAAGCAGATAGGAGCAAAAAGCAATGAGGAGCAGAAAGGCATAAACTAAGGAAAAGCTAGCCAAGGGGTAACTAGAGAGGAAAAGCCCACCCCCATTTAGCAGTACATAAAAGCATGTGTGGATCTGTACTCCTTAGTGATTGTTGATAAAAATATGAAACCTGAGCTGTGCAGACCTTTGTTTCATTAATAGCTATGGATGACCACATTTATTCAACCCTTTGAGGTCTTGTTTTGACCATTGACAATGGTCGACCATGGTCTTGGCCAGTGGCATTTTCTGGCCAAAGATTGCCATGGTTGCCTGTGGTGCCATTACAAAACCATGGTAACCGTAGCCAAGCATGGTTGACCATTGTTTCACACCTTTGTCTCCAGGAAGCACATTTCAAAGTCAGCCAGTCTTAAAAAGGTACACATGTAGACAGACACCTCCACCCACCCTCACCCCCAATAATGCACATCACAGAAAGTATCAAATTACCATGAAATTATTTAAACTGGTTCTGCTTTAAGCAGGAGTGTATGGTACCAAATGGACTCTCACTGAATCTGCAAAAGCTGAAAACAGAAAATGAAACCTTCATGCATCTTCCCCTGTTGCCCATGTAAGAGTTCTAAGCAGTCCTTGTCAAGTGTACACAGTGCTATAGGTGGGGCCTCAGCAAGGAGAGGGGCAGGAAAGGCCCCACCTATGCACCACAGCATCGTGGCGGCTTGCCCCGAGGTCACAACCCCAGATCACTTTCTGCAGGTCTAATCTAACCTTACCTCCCCCATCCAGTAGTGATTTCTGCTCCCCCGCCAATATGCAAAACCTTGCACTTTGGCATTAAAACTGGAGTTGCCAGATCTTTAACTACTTTTTCTATAGGTCCGCATACATGTCCCCAAGCAGCTAGCTCCACTTCCTGTACTGGAGCTTGTACCATGAAACCACCACACAATTTCAGGCACCCCCTCAATAGGGTTATGGAGACCCAGCCCCATTGGCGTGCTGTAAAAATCTGTCCCTGCATCTGCCGACAGTGATGCAGTCTCAATCTGTTTTGCTTTTTCAACAGCTGCACTACATTGAGGGTCACATTTGGGATCTCATGTCTTGCTAGACCTCTGTCGGGCACACTACTGTTTCCGATAAGAGTCCTAACTGTGGTCAAGCCTCCCCTAACTGAAGGCTACACCTCATGTCTATTCATGTCTGCCGATGAGGTATCGCTAGAGAGATTTCCCAGGGTGCGGTTAAAAAACATCTGGTGCCGTGCTTTCTCAGCTCCAACCCTGTGGAATTCTCTACCTTGGTTAAGAGAATGCCCGACCATTGACAGGTTTAAGATTGAGTTAAAAACATTTATTAAACTTGGCCTCCCCCAACTACGGTTAGCTTGTTTTTATTCTATTTTAAAGTTTTATTTATATTTAATTTATGTGCAGTGCCTTGGTTTTGAAAGGCGCTATAAAAATAAGATTTGATATTCTTGCACGTCACCTCTTCTCACCCGTCTCCCCAAATTTCTCCTTTCATCATCCATCACGTCCTGCTACCCCCATTTTTTCTTGTGCTTGCTTTTGCAGGTCTCTGCCATTACTGCTTCATCCACACTGGCCTTATGCAACTTGCTTTTGTTTTGGCTGCCTAAGTAGAGGCTTCACAATGTCCCCATGGGCATAGGTGCCGGAACTTTGGGGGGGGTGGGGGAGGCACGAAAGGAGCGGTAGCCACTCCACTTTTTATTTCTGTATGGCAAACACTAGTATAGAAAGTGTCCTTTGCACCTCATAAGTGCTCTTGATTCTCAGCCCCTCAGCTTTTACCATCTTCCGCACCCTTGCCCATGGGTGGGTGGGTGGGGGTGTGTGTGTGTGTGTGTGTGTGTGTGTGTGTGTGTGTGAATACCTTAATTTGAATCTTTGGGCTAGGAAATGTATTCAGGATCTGAATAGTCAGATGTTTGTGATAAATTTTCCCCTTCCCTCATGTGAGCTATGGTTAATCTCACGACAAGTGCCCCCCACTCACCTACCCAGGACTACTGCGCTCTGCTCTTATACCTTCTTTAATTTCCCATAAAGACACAGGTGAGGAGTCTGCTTGGTATGCCCCCAACCTGGATTCAGGACCCCTACCCAGAGTGACTGCAGCGAAGACAAGCGGGGAGAAGCATGGCATCTGGGCAAAAGTTAGTCTTCTTGGGAGAAGGGGTCAGCATATACCACATATGGCTCCTGATGTAGCAGCTAAGCAGAAGCACAATTGGCACCGTGTGAGACCACCTCCCAAGATGTCTTGATCAAAACATGTGGTGAGGCAGGAAGAAAGATAGAAATTTTCCATTTGCAGCATACAGAAGGAATACTCTTGCCACCTGACCCCCAATGCACTACTACTGCACCCTAGCCATCTCACCTCCCTGAGGTCAAGCACTTCCTCTGAGGCATGGAGCCCTTCCCCCAATCAAGGATATGCTTCTAAGGGAGGGATGACACCTTGGAAGTACTGAAAGATTAAGGGGAGGAGTCAGTGCTAGGTCCCACTGGCTTCTTCTGAAGATGCTCCCTTCCCTAGCCACCAAACCCAGAATGTTACACACTGTAAATCAAGCCTCCCACCCAATAACTGGGGAAAGTGCAATTTAAATATTTAAAGTCCAATCAAATCTGTGGAAACTTCTCCAAGCGTAGTGTGCACTTCGTTCACTCCAAAACAGTCAGCTGATGGCAATTAAGCATGCAGAATTTTATTTTCTCTGTACTTTTCCCTGAGCACATCTGGTTCTCTGTAACCAGGCAACCCTGAGAATCTGGTTCTCCACTCAAGGTCGCCTGGTGAAAATGAATCATCTGCTTCATTAGTGATCCTATTCAGGGCCCCCATCACCTGCCCGCGCCACCCCCCCCACTACAGGTGGGTCTGTTCCCCCATCCCCCAATACAGGTGGTCTCACTTTTCTCTTGATTAAGCACATCTTGCATTCTCTCCCCCAAAAACAAGGAATCATACCCTTTGGTTGAGATTACAACCATCGCCATTTAGGATCCAATGCAACCAACTTTATACATCCAGTGCTATATGCAAGATGTGAAGGCAGCTAAAAGGGTGCAAGTTTCAAAATCATGGAGTTCCTCACGACAAAGTAGAACTTCCAACCTCCTGCTGCCAGAGCCCAAGGTTTCAGAGGCATTTCCCCTCTCCCCACCCCCAGAGGTTAGACATGAGCCCACGTTTCACCCATCTTACAAAATGGCATGTGCGTTCCTACACCTCATCTTTCTCTTTGAATATTGGAAGAGTTCCCCATCCAAGAACCTAGATGTGAGAGGTTCCCCCACCTATGCATTTCTATTTTAACCAATGCCATGCCCACCAAAAAATTAAAAAAGTTTTCTGGGGAAAATTGCAACAAAACAATGCTACACACACACACACACACACACACACACACACACACACACACACACACACACGTGTACTAGCAGGATGAAAGTCTAAAAACTTTCTAAACCCACAAACAAAATTCAGATTAAAAATTATGCAATACTGGTTTAACATTTTGATCCCTTCAAATCCTACACTAAGGAACAAGGCTGCAGAATGGGTGGTGGCACAGCTGGATATAAAGTGTTCCATGTTCAACATATTCAAATCAAATGAAGTCAAAACTTGACAAAGATGTAGATTTTTCCAACATTTTTAGCAGTGTCAGTATCCTGACCAGAGGTTCAGGCAGGTCTTTGTCTTGAGCTTTCAAGACAATTGTTTTGAAACATGTTTGTACTCCTCTGGCCACAGGCTAGGACCTCCTGCTGCCACCAAAGCATGCTACCTAACCTACCGAGGCTCCACTGCAGCTACTTCTGGTCCTCCTTTGCCCACCACTGACATACCTCTGTTCTGGCCCCCCTCCAGTTTATCCTCTGGGGTTAGGTAGTTTTCTGCTCCTTTATCATTTCATCCCTGCTGTCCATCTGGCCACCTAAAGCAGAGATGAAGGCCAGGAGATTTCCCAGTGGTATTGCAACTGGAGCCCATGGGGGCCACTGATGGAGCTTCATCCTCCTGGTGCTGCGTGCACCATTTCCCTGCCTCCTCCTCCCCTCACCAGGAACGTACAGCATGATTGGCCGCTGACCAGACAACCAATTTGCAGGCATCTAAAAACAGCCTCCCAGCTGCTTGCAATAGCTACATGCTCCTCTACGCAGATCTTTAACAACCTCTACCCCGCACTTCTGGAATAAGACCTCCAGAGCAGCTTTGCAGCAGCTGAAAAATGGTTCGAAAAGCAAAAACTGGTCATGAAGTATAAAAAGACCAAGACCATGCTCTTTGCCACTGCCCAGAACAAGCTAAAAGGCTATCTCCTGGCAATTCAGAACGACTCCGGTAACACCCTGGAACTAGTCCCCCATTTCAAGTACCTGGGAATCACTTGACACTGCCCTGTCTTACACACATTGACATCACGGCCAAAGCCTTTAACACCAGGATCGGTACCCTCTACAGGCACACATTGCTTGACCTATGAAGCTCTGAACTTGGCAATTAATAGTTCACTCATCACCTTGATTGACTATGGCCTAGCTGTCTATGGGTCCACTACTGAGTGCTCCAACACTGCTCAACAGCCTTAAACAAAGCCTGCTGCCTGCTCACTAATGCCCCAAAACTTACCCACACTTGTGAGCTTTATGCACGATCAGGCTGGCTTCAAGTGAAGGACAGAACACTTATCTAACCTGCCTACTCACAAAAAAAAAAAAAATCTTGCTAAACTTACTTCGAGTTCTGAGCTTTCTACCACCACTTATACATGCCAGGCATATCAGGAGCTAGACTACACAGGTATGCCATGTGCCCAGGTGCTGCACAACTATGTCCCAGCAATACTTTGTCCAGAGTGGCCCAGTGAGCAAATGGTCTACCACCAGACATCGCCGGAACTACAACCCTTTGTTCCTTTAAGCGCAAACTCAGTCAACATCCTAATATCAATAGTACCTGTAGGTGCCCACTCTGGTCTGTGCCCACAGCTTTAGTCTGCCTCAGCACTTCCAACTCCTGGCCTGCCAGGTTAAGTCTTTGCCCAAGTACTCGCCTCCCATCCCCTACCACTTGGCTAGGTTCTTTCTATCTGCCCCCCCATCCCAGCTCCCACTGCCCTTCCCTACCTCATCCCAAGTCTGCCACTGTCCCTCTTCCGCAGGAGGCTGGCACACCATGTACAATGCCTTAGAACAGTTTGTGAACTGCTAGTCACTGTAAACCATGTACTGTTAAATTTTGTACTCCGTATGTATAATTCACTATATTGTGTCTTGTGTTAATGTATCTGATGTGGAACCTCTCAACAAGCATACACCCACAGATGTCATCCAAGACTTCAATAAAAAAAATGGACCCCACTCTACATCGCAATTTCCCTCCAGCACCACCCATGGTCACAGGTGGTGGTAAAGCAATGGGGTGTGATCACCCCCTCCCTGGAGAAGGGCTGATGGGCATTGTGATGTCATCAGCACTGTGAAAGCTGCTCCCTGGTTCTGGTATGGTATGCCACTGAGAACACAGACCTTACAATATCCACTGTGACAACAGCATGCAATATCCACAATAACTTGACAAGTTGCTTTTACGGATGTCACTAAACACCCCCACTGCAATCAAGCAGTGAAATCAAACAGAACACTGAAGTCATTGAAAGAATCAATTTATAAAGCTATGCAATTTAAAAACATTTTGAACTGCATGCAATGGCCTCCCTCAGAAGATGCCATTTATGTTGTGTACTATTGTAACCTTTGTTAAAAACTACTATTCCATGCTGTTTCAACTCTGTGCCACAGTATGTGGTCTGGGTCATGCCTGAAAAACAGTCCCTGGGATCAGCACACATACCCGGTTATCAAAGTCATAAATAAATCACTTGTGAGGGGGCAACACTAACACTTGGACACCTGCACACACCCCAACCCTAATTTTTTCTCATGCTCCCAGCACCCTACCTAACCTTGGCCCCCATCATTCCTCTCAATTCCTCAGCCCAAACATCCCTCAATCTCAGAGGGCTTGCCTTCATGCTCTCCCATGGCCGGTTCTGAGATTCTTCAAGTTTGTGCCTAGTAGCGTGCCTGGGTCATCTGATTTACCAGTCTGTCTCCACCTCCCAAGACACACCCCCCCACACCCCCCACACCCCCCACACCCCACACCCCCACACCCCACACCCCCCCACACACACACACACACCCCACACACACACCCCACACACACACACACACACACACACACACACACACACACACACACACACCCCACACACACAAGGCTCCACCTCCCCATGGCACTGTGCTACATATCTTCCAGTAGTCACCTGGGGGAAGTAACAGCTAAGTGCAAATGCCCTCCCTCCCCACAGAAGAGCCTACACTGGGAAGCTCTTCATTCCCCAAGAACCACCTCCCCCTCAGACGACATCCCAGGCTTGTTCCAAAACCGAAGTCACATGCATCACGAGCGGTTGCTCCACCACTACATAGGTGGCTTACAGATCCAATAATATTGGAGTCAACTAGCTACTAAAAATCAAAGTACAAATAAGTGCAAGACAAAAGCAGCGAAGCAAAAGATACGCTAAGCGCAGCTGGTTGTGAAGTTGTGTGTCAACACAATTCACCTCCTCCTCCTGTAATGCAAAACATCATGGGTAAGAAGGAAATCACCAGGAAGGAATTTACATTGATTAGGCTTCATGCAGAACTAGTCTGCAAAGGCTGGGAATAGCGGAGGAGACGTGTTTTGTCATGGTGGGGACAGTTTGCCTGCAGCCCGGGAGAGGAATTGGCCAGACATGATGGCAATTGTTTGGGTCAACCATCAGGATCAAGTTTTGTTTATTAACCCCCAACACACACACACACACACACACACTTTTTTTCCTCCCAACTCTAACTGCAGAGATGTTATGAATAGAGGCTCTTCAGCAAAGTTGGGTATTTGAGGAACTTGGTACCTCAACTCCTCCATAGAAATTGATAAATATTGGGCCTTGTATCTGTTCTGAATGGAGAACCTTACAGTTCTTGGAAGGCTAACCCTTGCATGTCACATTGCATTATTCCTCATTCTAATGACCTGCTGTGTTCCTAATCATGTAAGCATGTTTATAACACGGGTTGGGGGAAAATGTGCCACACAATTGGTGGAGTGGCTCTGTGTTCCAGTGGGTTAAGTAAGCATTGATCCACAACTGCAGAGCAACTCTGGAGAACCACCATCAGGTCTTGTTCTCTGTAGTCCAAAGGCAAAATAAAGCTGCAGCCATATGCAGGTAGTGAAAGGCGGCGCAGCAGAAATGTACACTACACCCTCACACATACGTGACCGTGCTCCGACCGTTGTACTGAACCAGAGTGCAGAGACAGTGGAGACAGTGTACTACCACTTGGCAGAGAGCAGCAGCAGTGTAGCCCCCTCTACGTAATTGTGCCCAGTTCCTGTGCAGTCTCCCTGTGAACAGCATCTGCCTGTAGCTTGGCTAACCAGTGGCAGTCAAGGTGCCACCCAGTCATGCATCATTACATTTTATATGACAGGTCAACTTACAGGAAACTGGCTCAGGATTGCACCACGTTTGCATGAGGGGATCACAGCAGGTAATGGGCTGAGATGCAAGAGACAGTATCTGTCTTCAGTGTGTGCAGTGTTCCTCTCCTCCCCCCCTCCCCCACCCAATATTCTTGACAGACCAGAGAAATGCAGCTCTGAGAGACAGGCACAGTGAGCAGGAGATCATGAATCTGTTCTGTCTCACTGTGCCTGGAGAACAATAAGGTCCCAAGTAAGAGTTGTAAGCAGTTAAAACATTGTTGCAGAATGCATATTTTTTTAGAAGTTACATAGAAACATAGAAGTTGACGGCAGATAAGGACCGCAAGGCTCATCCAGTCTGCCCATTTCTTTTTCTACCTTATAAATGTGCCATCGGCCTTTGCTCTGTCAGTGACCTATCTATTCATAGTCATTTGTATTGCTCCCTTATGCCTATCCCATGCCTGTTTGAAGCCCTGCACTGTATTCATAGCCACTTCTTGTGGTAAGCCATTCCATGCATCTACCACCCTTTGTGAAAAAGAATTTCCTCACATTCCCCCTTAATCGGCCTCCCTCCCTTAGATGTTTGATAAAGAATCAGATCAACTAGATAGAGTGTGGTTGTTCCTCTTCCCCACTCCCAACAGTGACCAGGGAAAACCGGTACCGAGAGCAGGGAGTGGTAGTGCGAAATTGTGCCAGTGTCCTGTATCGTAGTCTTCAGTTTCACTGGTTTTGTCAGTGGACAGCAGTGTTGTGTAAGTTACTTTTTCTATTACGTTTTCAAACTTGTTCCAGGAAGCTCTGTGCAGTCACTAGTAAGGATGGAGAAATACTAGAAAAAGTAATACTAGTTACAATTACTTATGTTTTTATACATCAATACACAAATAACTAAGATTACATTTTTTTAAATAGGTTAGTTACAAGTTGCTTTCAAATAATCAGTTGTGTATTTATTCTGTATAAAGAGACATAACTGTAAGGTGCATTACTTTATCAAGTGCTTCTCTATCCTTGCTAGCAACTCTACAGAGCTTTCTAGAACAAGTTTCCAAAAGTAACAGAAAAAAGTAACTTGCCCAACACTGGTGGACAATATTGACTGGAGAACAGAGGGTACTCCTAGAGGGAGCGAGCCAGCAGTCTGTGCAGCTCAGAACTGCATGTGTGTTTTTTTGGGGGGGCGAGCCCACAGTACATGGTGTGGCAACTGTTTTTTTGTACAACACATCAGAACTGAATCTGACATCAGATAGTGTGTGTAATATATGTTAAACTATTGACATGGGTTATTTGTGGGGGACCATTTTGCCTGGTGGCAGGATACAGTCCCTTTTTGGTCTTTAAACAGGGAGAAAACACCCTTTATGTTTTGAAGATAAAAACATGGGCCAAGTGCACCACCACATGACAGGGTATGGAGCTACTGGGGATTAATCAACACCTTGGGCGCTGTGAGGACACTGCCTGTGGCCTCGTGCCTCAACACACCTGGGGTGTCAAGCCCAATGACCCCCCACACTCTATCATGGGTTATTGCCTAAAGCATATTGTATAAAGAATTCTCTCCATTTCCTCCACCCCTGATAAAGAGGTAATGTGTCACAGCACTTGGGATATACATCAGGCAACACCTATGAAAGTGATTAAGAATAAGTAATGCTACTGGGGAGACTGAATTATGGGCAGTGTGATTAAGGTCACAAGACGAATGGAAATACCTACAAAGTAATATGTGGTATTACTAAAATTCAGGAATCCCCCCAACACACACACACACACACACACACACACACACACACACACACACACACACACACACACACACGTAATGGATAGTGTCAATACAAAAGCACTCCCCAAAAAAAAAAGCCATGCTAGATTCAAATTTTAAGCTGCACAAACTAAAAGATCATCAGATTACATTTCAGAAGAGCAGTTTTGGCTTGTCAATCACAATATCAGATAATCAATATTCAGTCAGTTCCCAACAGCCGAATTCCAAGCTTTCCTTACAAGTTTCTAGCCCCAACAGTTCCAAGGTTAGGGCAGTGAAGATTACTAACTTTGGAAGCATTTAAATTAGCCTGGAGGTGCACACATGCTAGACCGAGCTCACACAAGCACGTGCGCTAGATACAGAGCATGATGGTTGCATTTCATTTGGAATTGCAGGTAAGTACTTGAATTTACATTGTTTTCAGATACAACCTGAAGTAGAGTGAGAAATACAATATACAGATGCGTGTTTTGACAGTATAAAAGGTTCAAAAATACAATAGTCATTTACATACACATTCAGACTTAAAATGATTAAAAGCTGCCATGTTAACAGATGTAGATTGCTTTGTATTGAAAGGCAAGTTATTCCAGACAAGCAGCACAGTAGGCAAAGGTTCCTCTTGCCTGTGTGATCGTATAAGGAGACGAGACCAATTGAGACTTTATGGATGAGTGAGACTCATAGGTGGAAGAATATTTGATAATTTGTTAAAGTAGCTGGAATTCCAGTATTTAATATTTTGAATGCAAAGCAGGACATTGTAAACCTTTATTCTGTACAGAAAACCATTTGAGTTGAATGTGAGTGGTGCGTTGGATAGGAAGCCAAAAGTGAAAACATCCCTATTTTTTGTAATAGTTTTTTTTTTCTGGATATAATGCAAGCAGGAGCTGTATTAATGACCAGTGATGTGTAGTTCAATATTGGGATGAGATTTTGCTGAGCGATAGCATGACATGTTTCTTTAGATAACAAGTTTCTTAATCTGTATAAATGTTCCTGTCTTTGCATGCGACTTGCAAGTGACCATCCATATAAAAATATGGAATTTTAGGGATGGGTCCAAAGTAATACCCAATTTAAATGAATCTACAGTCTCAATTGGACGTCCCACACCCCCCGGTGAGCAAACTGAAAATAGAGTATTTGTATTTTATCCGATCCAAACATGGCTTTAGTTTATTTTATTTAGGACCAGATTGTTCTGGCAGAACCAATTTTGAATTTTAGTAAACTCATGGCTTGCTGTAGCATTGACTTCTAGAACTATGAGACACCAATGCATAGTCCTCTGCATAGAGTATTAAAATCGCAGTTACGTGGTACTTGTGAGATAGGGTTCAAAAGGAGTAAAAAGTAAAGGACCCAGCATAGAGCCCTGAGGGACTCTGCACTGGACCCTACAGAATGTAGAACAAAAATACAAAAAACCAAACACATTGGTACCTATTGTCAAGGTAGTCCCTGAACCAATTAATAGCATGGGTTTAGAATCCCACATGCTCAAGATGTTATGATCTACTAAATCTAATGCTTTTGGTAGGTCCGTGAACACTGACCCTGTTGGGCCGTCAGTCTCAGTAGCCCTATGGGACAGTGTTCGTGAACCCAATCAAGGTAGCCTCAGTGCTATATCCCCACCTAAAGCCATGCTGGTTATGAGGGATTAGATCATGGGTCCTGATAATCATTTAACTGTTAGGGTACTATTTTTTCCTGTATTTCTGAAAGTGCTTCCAAGATTGATATAGGCCAAAAGTTATTAAATTCTGATTTATGAATGGGTATTATATAGGACTTTCCACAAATTAGGTATTTGTCCTATTTGAAATGATCGGTCGAATATTAAACTAAGAGGATAAGCAATTTTGGATGATGCAAGTACCAGAAGCTTAGGTGGGAGTTAATCCAGTTTTAGCTTAAGCAGTTTTAGTATTTTTAAAATGAACTGTTAGTTTAACTTCCTGATCAGTAGTGACTTGTCCCTGCTGACCTGATATTTATCCAAATTTGTAAATTTGGAGTTAAAATTCAGCAGCTATTAAGATTGTGTCAGTCAACACATCCCCATCCTTTATCATACTAGTGCCGGCATCATTAGATGGTGTTATTAGGGATCTAATAGGACCCCAACATTTTCAGATTAGACAGATCTCACTTGTAGCTTAAAGAAATAAATGTTGGCTGCTCAGATTTACTATTTGCAATAGTTTATTTTCCCCCTGTATTCATTTAAATCAAAGATTTTTTTTTGTATTTTAGCCAAGCAGAATCCCAATTTAACATGATTTGTTTAATCATTTGGTTTTCCTCCAGTTTTTGTTTTTTTTTCTTCATCTACCATCTCCATAAAAACTTTATTGGTAGTCCAGTGCACAATCTACATCCAGAATAGCTTCAGATAAAACCAATCTACATTAGAGTGGGAATATCTAATTTATTGCAATTCCTAATTTCTATACATCTAGGAGATGGCTTAAGCATTTGTCCACCTCTCTAGATGCCAACGGTTGGGTGGTGGTCGTTGATAAGAATCTGGTATTAGACCACTGGCAACAATATGCTCCCCTCTGTTGGTTAAAAAACTAGATTGTTAGATTTTAAATTGAGGCGAGTGGGTATTAGTTGCTGCAGGCCTGATTCTAGGAGCGCAGTCTTATTTAAAGCAGTCTGCCCACCCAGTTCAAATTAAAATCACCTACCACCAATAATTACTTTTGCCATGGGTAGTCGCTAGTTCAATAAAGTCCTGGAACAAAGGCTTATTTTTGGGAGGATTACAAATACAATATACAAAACTTTTAAATGCTCCCCAAACAGACTTCTAGCCCCAAGTACTCAAGGCAATGATGACTTGGCTCAAGGGTTTTGCAGACAGTTAATATAAAAAAACTAGCCCCTCTCTCCCCTTTTCCCCTATCCTTTCTACAAATTTGGTATTCTGGTAAAGCCAATTCATTGTCAAATATTGTGGGGCGAAGACATGTTTCAGACATTGCTAAAATATCTGGCCTATAGCAATCGACTCAGGCCTCTATTTCATGTAACTTAGAGGCAATACTTTTGACGTTAAGGTGGATATTTTTAAGGCCTTTTTAGAGTAAAAAAAAAAAAAGAGTCTACGTTGGCAACAATAGTGTCAGCCATAGATACTGATGCTGTTCTACATCCCCTGCTAGCATAAGTAACCTAATAAATGCTGGGATAAGGCCAAGTCTTATTGCAACACAGATATGAATGGATTTTCTTGTGGAAAGGCCCATATTATGTGCCAGAGTCTTATGATGAATACCCAGTAGGTGTGTAATGTTAAGGCAAACACCCACATCTATGGGAGTACTAAACCCCTCTCGTGCAATTCAGATTGGGCTAGCAGGGTATCAGGATCAGATAAAGTATACATCGAGCCAAAACATATACCTCAGCCATTTTTAAAAGGCCAAAACAATGTTACTATTAAGTAAAATTATCTAATGAACTATATAGCCAGTTAGTATAAACCCAGCTAGCTAGAATATCAATAAGATCACACTAGAGGGAGTACAGCAGCCTACAATTCAATCCAGTATAAAGCAATTTCTATAAAATAGAATACAATAAGTCATCCAGACCACAGTGGTTTACCCAGACACCTCAATTATCTAGTAGTACAATGTAATGGAGTTTACTAAGAGCCGGGGGGGAAGGGTACCGCTAGATTGCTTCCAACAGATTGTAGATGTGTACCAAGAGCAGAGGGGGTACTAATGAAATCCTGCAGCTATCTGCAGTATCTTGTAGTATGGTCTAGTGGATAGGACTACATGTTATGTGTCGAGAAGGGCTCCCTAGCTGGAGATTGAATCCCATCCTGTTTAGTACTGGGGAAACTGCAAGATGAAAAAAAATTAGTTAAATGAAGTAGAAATTAGTTCATACAACAAGTGATCAACGTAAAATGTAATAATTTCTATTAGGACCTTGGAGAAACAGTAACCCCTAGTGGTCAAGTATAGGCCACTAATGGAGTCTTGGGAAGAAAGGTCACAAAGAATTGCCTGCTGAGGGAGGGTGGAGGGGCAGCCACCATGGTAGCAGCAGGATGAACTGGCTGGTATATAACTGCTGATTGCAGGCTCAGGGGCTCCAAAATACAGCCCTTAGCTCCACTGTCCAGACTCCTTACAACCCTCTTACTAAAATGAGCAGCCTGAAAAGAAAAAGGACACTGGTGAGTGTGGTGCCCTAGTCAAACAATGAAACACCAGACCACACACGTCAGACAAAATGGTTCATGAAATAAAGTCCCGTTATTTATCATATTATATGGACTTGCACAGATGTAGTGATGAGCTGTAAATGTTTCAAATAGTTGATATTACAGCTTTCAAAATATAATTTCAAACATACCATCCTAAAAGATATTTGGAAATGCTAAGACTAGTGTATGTTCTGTCATAGACCAGTCTTCTAGCTGCTTGCACTAATGCCACAGAAGCAGCAGTTGTGTCAAGTATTTTGATACAAGTATATGGTTTGTGGAAGCCTTGGGAAGAAGAATTACATGTCTAGAACCCACATTCTTAATAGATTGTCTTCTTACTGAAGTTTGACTTAATGCAAAGTGTATGACTTTAGAGGTTTGAAGTGTTTGTATCAGAAATGATCCCCAAATGATCCGTATTTAACTGATCCTGAAGAAAGATGCAGAACTCTTATCGTTTCCTTTTTATGGAAAAAACATTCTGTATTGTGTTCTCTATATTAAGCCTGGAATTTGGGAGTTCTATGGAAGCCACATATGCCTGAATAAGGTGCCACAGGTTGTGATTGATCAAATTCATACATCTCAAAAACTTGAATTCACTTGAATTAGTGTGTCATTAGTATTTCTTGCAAATGTCATGCAGTTTGATTTTTCGGTTCTGTTTAAAATCAGCATTCCATTAATGTGCTCTGCAGTAACGGAAAACTGCCAAGATTTCTGTCCCTATCAGTGAGGCCTGCAGAGTGATGACATCATTTTGGTCCAGCCTGCTGCTTCAGTTAAGTCCCTGATTGATGAAGCTGTTGCACTTCCCAGTCAGAGGAGTCTATAGAACCAATTGTTTTCACTGCAAGTCTGTTACTATTACATCTGGTTTGTGTTTAGATAGATTAGCTTAAAATCTTATTCGGTTCTCAGTTCCCATAAAAAATTGATCATTTGCCTTTCAGTGCTGAACTGAAGTGGTATAAATGAGAGAAGTCACCTTGTCAGTTCTGTCTCATCAAGAGTCTGCACTGTTTTCTGGCTATACAACACAAGGGTGTATAATGGATATAACATCTAAATTGTTAATTCATAGAAGTAGTGCATCTTAAAACTTCAACTGTTTTTGCTGAACAGTTGAAATTGAATCATTCTGGAATGAATATCATCTGAAAAGAGGAACATTACAAGTAGCTATGCACATGCTTAGATTTCCTGCCTCTTTTAAATACCATCAGCTAGGTGAATTGGTAAATCAGTGTTTTTTTTTTTTTTTGAAGGTCACTCATGACTGATAGTTAATCAAATGTAACCAAAGGAGACGGACACAGTCTAGACCACAATTTAAACATGAACTTTCATACCACCTGTTGACTTTTTGTAAGCTTACATCAGTATGATGGGTTTTAACAATCTATAGGTGATTGTCATTGATCACCGATTAGTTCCGTAAAGATTGCTACATGGGTATGTAAGGATTGTAAGTCACGAGTAACACTTAAATGTGTTAAAGAAATTATGAAGGTCAAACAGTAAAACTTCAATGTAAATCATGTGAAGTTTTAATCCCTTTAGGAAGAGTACAAAATGCTAGGTGTAATATACACACACATTCGCATAACTAATTTGCTTATTTCAAAAAGCACAATTTATGAACCAAGACAATGGTATTGTATTTAAAATAATTTTGCCTCAACAGTATTAGTTTTCCAGACTATTAGGAAAGTTTTTACGCACATACCAGATACATTTTAGGAACTAAACCACCATGAAAGGAACTATGGAATGGAGCTATATAAAACAATCTGCGCCTTTATGACACTAAATAGTTAGGAGTCAAAAAGCTGTATGGAAGATGCATAACTGAATTCCAATAGAGATGTCTAAATAGACAAAGTATAAAAAGTGATCTTTACAATTTATTACAGTACTAATTTGCTGCCGCCACTACTGCCACCCCTACTGCTGCTCATGTGATTGTAGTGACAAAAGTAGATGTGATGCCCATTGCAATCATTCAACACTATCATAGGATAAATGTTTGGTCAAGGTGACCATATTGAAATTATAGGCCCAAGTAGATGGGCTATACAGTTAGGATAAGAAAGCCCAAGGGTCTTTAGAAGTTGCTTGGAATTTTTTTTCTATGATGGATCCCTTTACATGGAAGGGCATCTCTTGGAAAAGGAAGAGATGAAATCTTAATGCTTGGACAGATTGTTAGATATTTAGTGAAATAAAGCTTTCCTTCCACAAAAAGTTACAAGTTATAAAACTTGTGATTTTGCAGATATTTACTTTGACCAAATGTTACTACTGAAAGAGATCATTTAAAAATTTGAAGCCACAGAAAACATGTACTTTGCTTTTGAAACAGAAGTTGAGCTCCCATTTTCCATTAAAATACTTTTGGACTCCATAATAGCTGGAATAATCAGACATCACAATACCCAAATTCTACCAAATCATTTTTTACTAGCAGTTTGCTAGCAAACAACCATGTCAGAGGATCCAATAACATAAGCCATTCTTCCACAACCCCCACTTTTGGTATACAGGAAACCCCCAAATGGGGCAATTTACTGTCTGAAGTAAAATGCCAGACAAGAATGTATGCCATCAATAGAAAGATGGCAAACAAGTACCGTCATTAACAGATACAATCTCCATCACCATCAAGAAACAGGGCTATGGAATCCAGGGATCATTCTGCTGCTGTTCCTGCAATATCATGCACTCCAAATGCCCTACTGAATCTTTGTGGGTGAGACAGGGCAGACATTAAGGAAAATATGAATCTACACAGCATCAATTCTCAGGCACCAAGTTAGATATATCAGTGGATGAGCAATTCTCCAGCTCACAGGACAGACATGAAGCAGTCCAAGTGCAAGGGCCTGGGAGTTGACACCCTTAGCTATGAACTCGAGACAAAGGCTTCATGTTATGTCATTTTGAGTATGAACTTTTCCTTTGCTATTAAACAGTAACAAAAGACTGCTCATAACAAAAGCCAGTATGTAATAGTTCACCCCAAGCCCCAGTCATATCAGCACCACAAATCTCTAACAACTTGCATTGGCTAAACATTTACTCTGTCTAGGAAAAATAGATTCAATATAAAGTTTCAACTTGTACTGTGCAGCATACCTGATGGAGGTACCTATCCTTAAAAATGTGCACCTTTTAACTTCTCATCCTAATAAAAGGGTATTTACCTAAAAATTTCTCATGTACCAGAGTTTGAAGGAGGAAAACAAAATAACTCCTTCATTGCAAAATCGTAGAAATGTTTTCACGTAACTACCGATGGTTTCATGAACTATTGGAACACCCATACTTCAGCATCACAGGCAACAGACCAGTAAGTGTTCTCTGGTTAATGTGAAAGCTTGTCTGGTGCAGTGGTAGTAACTTCACTTCTGGGTCTGAGGTCAGAAGCTAAAGCCCCATAGCAGAGACTTGGACTCGTACCATGGTGAGCACTGCAGAACACAGGTGAGGTGGGGGGAACGTGCTGCACTTTCAGAGGTGTCCTCTTTTGCCCTACATGAATGCTGCAGTACACAGGTTGGGTGGAGGCTTTACTAGTAGAGGTGCCATCCTTAATCCTGCATTAGAGATTGGTAGGGGAACTGCTGCAGGTGCCGTCCATTAGGAGACATTAAACCTGAGATCTGTCTAGTCTCCAGGGATTGTGCAGGTGGACATTCAGGATTCCATGAGACAAAAGCCAGGTATATGCGATGAAGCAGTGGGCAATCCATCACAAGGAGAAGGCATTCTCAGAGTTGTCCGGATAAAATCAATTAAAGCGAAGCTACAAAATGGTCCAAGCCAGTGGCTTGGCAACATTCCACAGTACAATATTAAAAACCCCATGGCAGTGCCACGACTGTAGCTCCTGTGCCCCCTCAGTGGCTTCTCTTTGGAGGCCCCTCTCCCAGTTGTAAACAATTTGTTGCTCTGCCCCATCCTACAGTTACCTGTATATCCATATTATATGCTCCAACCCAGCTCAAGGGCATTCTTTTGTTGCAAAGTTATTATCTCAAGTTAAGCTAAATACAAAAGCAGTTTGTTGGATTAGAAAAGAGCAGAATTAGGACTTCCAATTTCCGTGGACTGCTGCTGTGAATTTTTGGCAGAAAAAAACAACAAATCAGCCAATTAGAAAACTCCTTGGATCAGGTTGTGCTGCAGTCCCATACTGTGACAAGGTGATCTACAGAATTTTGTTCCACAAGAGAAAAGTAGACATCACCAGAAATCAGCCAACCTAACCTTTTAGATCCTGAGGAAAATCCCAGGCTGCTGGCAGCTACTTTCAGTTTGAGTTGGAAAGTGAAAGGAGTAACAGCTAGATAGTCTAGCAGTAATCCTGCATAGATTCGCATGGGAGAACTGAAAGGGCTGAGTTTTGTCCTGTCAGCCTGCTGTCCTCGAGAGAGAAACTGAAGTTTATTTCGGACTGAATCAGAATGGTGAGTACGAGTATGATTTATGCCACATAACTGACTAGGCTTTAACCTGAAGAAAATCAAAGATTTGCTGAATGTGATTGGCCTGTCAGGATTTCCAGCCACCTTTGAACTCCCGGTTTGTGCAGAGTCTCTAATTGTGACTGGATAGCAATCTGCCTGGTACAGTAGAATTTCTTACATGTAAATGTCCTGTGTGCTGTTAGTGGGTCCTGATTTGGCTCCCCACTGTGTGCTGAACTGTGTTCTGCTTACTGGAGGCTGCATCCAGCTCCAACTGACTAAATCCATTTGCATCTCCATTTGTCCTGGGCCTTGCCACACTGGCCCAGCCAGACTACCCACTACACAGTGAAAGCAGTTGACAGACCTGCCTGGGAGCACCCCCCAGCTCAATGCCTTGAACAGGAATGATGCCTTGGTGATTTGTGTGGGCCCCGCTTCTCCTGGCACTCCAGCTCAACAACCTGCAGTCTTGATTTCATCCTGCCTGTGTTCTGTATTGGGTATTGTGAATAAACAGGGTAGCTCCCTGCAACAGCAGCCAAATCTTAAGTGTTCAGATTGCTTTGTCGTCTTTTCCTTCATGAACTGAGCACTCTGGCTCCGGATTACAAATAGTATGTGTTGTGCATGCTGGAGGGAGGCCTGAGAAATTGGGATGATTTGGTGCTAGCTGTGTCTAGATTGGGACCACCGCCTGAGCAAATGGACTTGAATGGGCCACATGTGGACTAGAGCCCAAGGGACTGAATCCACCAGTGATATTAGAGTCCCAATTAGCTGCATGAAGGATTGAGCAGGCAGCTGAGAAGCTGTGTGAAACTTCTTGATGAGTTACAGCAGGTCCCCGAATTTTGTTTTGGGGAAGACCTTGTTGGCTTGTGTCATGAAGGCTGCCCCCCAGGTGGTTCAAGGTCTGGCTCCGAGTTAGAGAACTTTCTCCAGTTGATAAATCAGTGTGCTGACAGGTACCGTACTACCTCCACCACTGCTTGGTTGTGCTTCGGGGCCTTGAGAATATCGTCCAAATAAGGGAAGAATTGTATCCCTCTGTTCCAAAGAGGCGCTATGACCGCTATTAGTACCTTTGAAAATGTCCTTGGGGCTGAAGAAAGCACAAATGGCAGAGTTTTGATTTGGAAGTGCTGCTCCCCCACCTTGAAACAGAGATATTGCCTGTGTAGTGCCTGAATGGAAATATGCAAATAGGCACCTTGCAGATCGATGGATGCTAGCAAACCCCATTACTGCAACTTCCCAATGACTGATAAGGTTTCCATCTTGTAGGGTCTGCTGTGAATAAAACGATTCAGGAATTTGAGGTCTAGGACTTGTCTGAATCCCCCATGCATTCTGACAATGAATAGGGAGTAGACCCCCCCCCCCGATTGACCTCAGGGGGGCACCACATGAGGAGGTGGGGGCTTGAATTTAAATTCAATCAAGTAAACCTTGCTGATGTCTAGTACCCATCTGTCAGACGTGATTTGGAGCCATTCCGAGAAAATTTGAAAGTCTGCCCCCTACTAGATGGGCCCCCAATAGCTTCATTGTGACTTCTTGTTGCCTTTCCTGGTGTCTTTAGTGCCATCACTGTGGCACTGGAGGAACCACTATCAGGGAGTGACCACCACTCGGTATGGCTCACATTGGATATGGGCAAGGAAGGAGTGGAATCTGGCACAAGAGTGCAGGACTTAAGGAGGGCCGACTTTGGGAAGATGGGGAAGTGGTAAAAGGGTACCTGGCCATAATTCAATCTAGTATGGACACTAACCAGAGGTGGGAGCTCATAAAGCTGGGGATAGTGGAGGCAACCAAAACCTGCTGCAAGACCCAGAGCAAGAAGGCTAGGGCTAGGAAACAGCTGGTTGAGCAAGGAGGAAAAGAAGTGCCTTTAGGAGGTACAAGGAAACAGGGAGAGGGGAGGACAGGGAGGAGTACTTTATGGAATCGAAGGAGGCGACTAGGGCAGTAAGGGGAGCCAAGGCATCTATGGAGTTCAGGCTGGCACAAGGCATTAAGAAGGGGGAGAAGGACTTCTTTAGGTACATCAGGGAGAAAAGGAGCTGTAAGGACCACAAAGATTAGGAAGGAGGGGGGGTTGGTGGAAGCAGGGTGCAATAAGGCAGAAGCACTAAATGATTACTTCTGCTTGATATTTACCAAGGAGAAGAGGGGTGACACCCAAGGGGGAAGAATGTCAGAAACGGGGAGGGGTGACAGATGGGGAAATCTTAGAGCAGAGTTCGGGAGGGTTTGAAGGCACTAAGGGTGGACAAGGTGCCAGGCCCAGATGGCATCCACCCCAGGGTACTGAAGGTGGATGCCATCTGGGCATCCACCTTCAGTACCTTGCAGGACCTTTGGCAGACCTATAATGCCTCACTACATTCGGGGTGTGTACCTCAAGACTGGAGGATGGCTCCTGTGGTGCCCCTCCAGAAGAGTGGCCCCAAGGATGAACCAGGAAACTACAGACCAGTGAACCTCACATCCATCATGGGTATGCTAATAGACTATCCTGAAGGAGAGGCTGGTGGCCCTTCTAGAGGCCAAAGGACTACAACAGGACAGCAGACAGCATGGCTTCATACGTGGCAGATCCTGCCAAACCAACCTGGGGGAGTTCTATGACTGGGTAACTAGGCAACTACATGGGCCATGCAGTGGATGTCCTGTATCTGTACTTCAGTAAGGCATTCGACTGTGCCGCATGGAAGGCTTGGAAGTTAGAAGGCATGGGGCGGGCGCAAAGCTGGTGAGATGGGTAGGGAACTGGCTGCAGGGCAGGCAGAGGGTGGTGGGTGGGGAACTCTCGCACCTAAGGGTAGTAACGAGCAGTGTTCCACAGGGCTCTGTGTTGGGACCAGCGTTTGGGATATTCATTGCAGACATATCATTGGACACCTAGGGGGATGGCAGGGGTTGCAGGATGATCTGGCAAAGCTTGAAACCTGGTCAGACTCCTGGCAACTGGGGTTTAATGTCAAAAAAGTGCAAGGTGCTGCATTTTGGGATGAAGAACCCAAGGAGGAGTTACCAGCTGGGGGGAGTACAGCTAGCCCAGACAGATGAGAAGGATCTGGGGGTGCTCATTACAGGGTCAATGAACAACTCGGCACAATGTAGGAAGGCAGCTGCAAAGGCCAACAAAATGCTGGGTTGTATTGCAAAGGGTATATCCTCAAGGAGGGAGGAGGCAATTCTGCCACTGTAGAGGGCATTAGTTAGACCTCACCTGGAGTACTGCGTGCAGTACTGGCGCCCGTATCTGAAGAGGGACATTGTTACTGGAGGGGGTGCAGCACAGGGTGACAGATCATGGGGCTGGGGGACTTGTATGAGAGAGACTGAGGGAGTTGAACATGTACTCGCTGGAGGAGAGGAGGGATGGGGAGACATGATTGAAACCTTTAAGTACATGAAAGGAACAAACAAGACAGGTACAGAGGGGCTGTTCAAAGTAAGGGGGGGAGGGACACCAGGGGCCATGGTATGAGACTGGAGGGACGAAGGTTCAGGAGGGAGACGAGGAGACACTTACAGAGAGGGTGGTGGCTGGGCAGAATGTGTTACCTGCAGAAGTGATATGCAGTAGAACAGTGGACTGCTTCAAAAAGGGGATGGGACAGGACAAGGGGGAGGGCAATGAAGGGGAAGGGTGGAAGGAAGGGGCAGCTGCAGAATAAGGGGTGCTAGCTGCACATTCGAGCAGACTTGGTAGACCTCTTGGCCTTTATCTGCTGGCAAATTTCGTATGTTCGTTCCACTGGATCCACCCCCCAAGTTAGAGTTTTGACCCTTTTTATAACCCCTCATGGAAATTGCATCTGGAGCCTGATGACCATGATTTGCCCCTAGACTGGGGCATGTCCACCTTAGAATCTGGGGAGACTGCCTTCACCACCTCCTTCAGGCATGAGCCTGAACAGGAGATTCCCTTCATAGGGTGCGTTTACCAAATGGCTCTTCAAAGAGGCATCTGCTTGCCAGGCCCGAAGCCAGATGTTGCGGCGAGCAGAGGTCCAATAGAACATGGTCAGAGCGGCGCCCCTGGCAGAATCCTCCAACATGTCTGCTAGGTAGGCCAAAGCCAATAACTGCAGCTGATGAAGAGGGGTGTTCTCTGGGTCCTCAGTAAATTAAAAGGCTAAATCCGATGCCCATGACAGGGCGGCTCTGGCTGGGAAAAAAAAAAAAAAAGTTTGGCGATTGCCACCTTGAGCGACGTCACCGATGCTTGGAAGGCCTTCTTGAACGAGGCATCCACTTTCCTGTCCACTGGGTCCGTGAGCGATGCCCCTCTGACTGGGATGACTGTCTTCTTGGTTAGGTTTGAAATCAGAGGGTCGATTCTGCAGCAGTCTAACCACTTTTCAGATTGCTTCTTGTCAAACTTGAGCAGCTTTGCGATCCACTGGGGCACTGAATGTGCACGTTCTGGACCTTGCCATTCCTTCTTTAGCAAGTTCTCTATGGCACGAGGAATAGGGAAGGCTGTGGCTGGTTTGGATGCAGATGCCAGGTGAAGGACCAGTTTCAGCTGGGTGGGAACCACCCAGGAAAACCCAAGGTGAATCTCTGATATGACCTTTTATGGAAAAAATCTAGGTCCTCCAGGTCAAAGTTTCTGGGTGGGGAGTCATCACGAGTCTGATTACCCCACTAGCTCTCCCTCTTCAAGTAGAGGAATTGGAATCTGGAGAATGCTCCCTGTGATGCTTTTCCTTACGAGTGTCTCTAGATCTACTACTTTGAGAATGAGATCTTTTCTTTCTCCCGTGGCGTGAGGAATGCTGATTCTCAGAGGATCCATATTCCTCTGTTGGGATTGTTTCCATCAGCGATATGAGGACAACTGCCCCTCTTTGGATGAAGACAGGGACGGGGTCCTCTTTTTGCCTTCTTGTGAAGTCTGATCTGGCGACCCCAGAGTTGCCAGTCTAAGCATACAGGGTCCACAGCAAAGACCCTATTTAGCTTGTCTACGAGGCCTGGGGCCAGCAGGCTGCTGGGGACTCCCTTGTGGCCACTGCTCAGTCAGACCCATCTGTCTGCTATTAATCTGAGCTGAGGAAGGGGCTGCTGCTGTCACATCCTCCCCATTTGCAGATGCTGCCTTCTCACATTTTAGGCAAAGCAACCCAGTGAAGGTAATTAGTAACAGGGACTTGCAACTATAACCTCTAGGTGGTGCTATTCCACGGGCTACTACCCCTGCCTGCTTGGCTAGTAGCAGGTTAAGGGACCTAGGTTTTGCAATGGGTGCCTCCACCCGGATGTAAAGGTTGGTAGTGGTCAAACTAACCAGGGCACAGCCCTCTGGGACACTAACCCCCCCCCCCCTTTCCCTTCTAGTAGCCTGAGCAATATATGATAATCACTTTCACAGTACCTCATACCAGTACCCTACACTGTGCACTTACTACCAGGGCTGGTTCCTCTGGCTCGACTCTGGGGACCCCCTGTAAAACAAGGTTATGCACAGTAAATGGCAACACTGCAGTACTCTTGGCACAAACTGGAACCACAGTCAGGTTAAATGCAGAAACTCAGATCTGATTTATTTAGGGGACTTGAACAAGGAAGGGGTGTAATCGGGTTGATTAATACAGCCTTTAAGCCAAACAGTTATGCATGCGCTTTAAGTCCCCACACAGTCACACCTCTGGGTACCCAGGTAGGGAGAGGATGGGCTAGCCAGGAATGTTGCAGCTGGTTGGGGCCTTACGATAGAAGGTACAAATAGTGCATGTGGTGCATGTTAATCTGGAGCGGGGGAGCTCAGTTCATGAAAGAAACAGCAACCAGCAACCAGACAGAATCAGGGGACACTCAAATCCCTAGGCAGGTCTCTATTGCTCTCTGTGCAGTGGGTAGTAGGGCTGGGCCAGTGTGGCAAGGCCCAGGCCCAATAGAAAGGATTTTGGCTTCAGTCTGTGGGGCTGGATGCAGCTTCCAGCAAGCAGAATACAGTTCAAACCACAGTGGGGAGCCAAATTGTGACCCACTAGCAGCACACAGCACATTTACATGCAAGGAAATTACACTATACCAGGCAGATTGCTATCCAGTCGCAATTACAGAGTCTCTGCACAAATCGGGAGTTCAGAGGTGGCTGGAAATCCAGACAGGCCAATTGCATTCAGCGAATCTTCGGTCTTTAGGTTAAAGCCTGGTCACAGTCCAGTGGCTTAAAATCGTTCTCAACTCTGGTTCAGTCCGAATAAACTATTTTCCCTCAGAGACAGCAGGCAGGCCAAAACTCGGCCCTTTCACAGTTCCCAGGCAAATCTACGCAAGGGCTCTTGCATGAATCATTCAAGCTGTTCACTTCCCAACTCAGAACTGAAACTAGCTGCAAGCAGCTTGGGAATTTCCCCAAGATCCAAAAGGTTCTGTTGGCTGATCTGTCAGTCAACAAGGACTTCCCCTCCAGGTTATTTTAGGTGCCAAAATGCAAAAACTGCAATTCCTACAAGTTTTTACCCCACCAAGCCCCTGTAGGCAGGCTCCATTTTAGAGTCCCGACAGTACTGATTGGCCCATCCTGACAGTCCTGGCTGCAAAAAAGGCAGGTTAGAATAAACTGCAATAATACTACTACTACTACTACTCTAACAAAATTATCAGCAAACAAGCACATCTTCTAACAGAGCTCCCTTTTAGATTAAGAGCTGCCTGGATTGCAATCTTAGTACACAGACTATACAGGCACACACTGGCAATACTAAAATGCAGAAAACCAGCCTGGCAGTGAGCATTTAGGCACGCTCAAGGAAGACTTTCAGTAATCTCTCTCTCTCCATGTATGTGTGGTTACACAGCGCTGGCATTTTCTGCCCCTGGGAGGTTCAACTGAGACCATGACACTAAAGGCCCTACTAGTCCCCCTTGATTCAGTGTACCCCTCACCCACGGAGGTTTCAAAATTCTATGCTGTTGCTGCAATCAATTTCTTGCTCCCCCACCAGCTGGCCCTTTAAGGGCAAGTTACTGAGCTACTCCCCCTTTTTGGTGCTGTAATCAGTATTCTTATGAATTCTTTGGTTTCTATAATAATTCTTGAGTTGTTGTAATCCCAAAAGTTGCTGTTGGGAGGGGGAGCTTCATTGGTCCAGGTTAGCATTCCTTTTGCCCTGCAGCTCTCGATGACAAGAGAATCCCAAATGTCAACGGGCGACTCTGTGCTAGTACTACAGGCCCATAGTCGACAAAATGACTGCACACGGACTGGTCGGGAGAACCCTTGACGCACCCGATGCAGTTTCTGCCCTGCTCACTGAAAATTGCACCACGAGGGATTTCAGGGTTTGTGCTGCCGTTAATTTCACCACACAACTCAACCCAAAATTGTGGGAAAAAGCACTGCGGTGGAGTGGGGCCAGTCTGTGCAGCTTGCAAGGTTGAGACTGGAACCCACCCAGGAGCACTAGCACAGCTACTATTCCTCCACTGTCCCAAAGAATAAACATTTCAGACTTAGTCTGGTGTCTTCAGCTCTGCCACATGGTAACAGAGCTCTGCAGAGTACTTGCCGGTCTGATGGCAGGAAGTAAACAGAGAAACAAAGTGGAGGGCTGAATATCCCCATCTGCAGGAAATCTGGTTCCTGCCTTACTATCTTCATCAGGAGGTGCAGCCCATGGGTAAGGATGCCCAGAGACCAACTTTGGGGGAGAGAGAAGAGAGGGGAGGGGAGAGAGAGAGAGAGAGAGAGAGAAAAAAAGAAAGGGGAGGGAGAGAAACAAGCGAGCCCTGGGAGAAGTTACGGTGATGGGGCTGGGGGAGAGGAGAGAGAAGAGAACTGGTGTGAATGAGGGATGACCAGAACGGGAAGTACAAAATAAAAAAAGTGTCAATATCCGTGGAACAAAGATAGAGGGTCAGTCATAGGTACAAAGAGGGTCAGCCATGGAGCCCAAGCTAGAGGAGCATCATGGAGGAAGACTAAGCCAAGGAGATGGCCCAGAATGGAGCCCCGAGGGACTCCTGGAATAATGGGAAGGCCCAGGATGAAGCTCAGAGGGACCCCTGGTGTAATGGGGAAGGAGGAGGGAAGATGGGGCACTGCTTGCCTGCTTGGCCCAACTGGTACCCATCATGGTAAGGAGTGAAACCAACTGACTGTTCAGACAGATCTGTCTCCAACAAGTCTTGGAGGGATTTTGGTTGGGGGGGGATGAAAAAAATGTGCAGCGGTAAACCACTAGTTCATCCTGTTTAGGATAGAGTCAGCAAGCTGTAGTTTTACTAGGTGATGAATTCCAGGACTTTGGAACAAAAAAGAAAATGATTAATAATCTTAGTCATTTTAGCCCTAGTACTAGTTGATGATTCTCAAAGTCTTCTGAATATTTAACTCATTCACAAGCACGGGTGCCTCTCAACTTTGCATTTGCATAGCAGTCAGGGTGTAACATTTGCATATTATGACCCTGTGCATGCCAGGAATCTGATGGGGAAAGTGTGTGCACCTGGCTTTGGCCATTCCTCTTTTCACACCTGTCAGAAAAAAAAAAAAAAAAGAAAAACTGCTATTTTTCGAGAGTATGCCGAGATGGCAGGTATGGACTGGGCAGTATGTTGTAACTGAGCACTCAGGATAGGCAGTGACTAAACAGTCTAGTACTATACCCATGCCGAGTAGTATGAATCAAGTCACATTGTGACTGACATGCAGAGCACACTTTATGGTAGTTTTGAGAATGCATCCTAGAAATACTACCTTACGGCAGGCTTCTGCCCAATTTAATACATGAGTGCAAGCAGCACATACTGCACTGCATGGAGCTGAAGGGTTCAATGTTTATAAATTTAGGTAGGTAATAGTGATGCATTCTAAAGCACAGGATACTGATCTAAAAGTGAACACACTTAACAGAGGGCAACAGACTACAACCAAAGGCATCCAAACAAAAACAAAACATGCCAAATTCATATCAAAAGTTTGATTAAACATTAAAACATACAGATGGAGGGGACATGCAATGGTTTATGCAGAGCATTTCATAAGCTAGGGGCTGTCAACCACAAGCCAGAAGTTACAAAATAGCAGATTTAAGGTGATCAGTGACTTTTTGGAGGGGGGGGTGCAGACTGCTGCCCAACACTGAAGTCCTCCTTAAAATGCAGTCTGTGCTGACATGCCGACTCTCCGTGAATAGCTTTGGGTAATTCAAAATGGGTTTTGAACAGTGTAGGCCCCAGGATGACCCCAAACACTCAATGTTATTTAATAACCGTTAAAGGGCTCTGATCCAATGGACCTTTTTCCATACACGACACTGCGTACTTGCATATTGTGTGACCCTGAGCAAGTCACTTAAATTCCTTGTGCTGCCAGGTCACACCTGGAAACAAGCTCCCACTTAGTGCACCTTTGCTAACAATGTCCCCCTCTTCATCCCCTGGTCAGGAAAGGCAATACATAAGGTTGAGCATTACAACAATGCTTAGAATCGCATTATACAGAAGTGATGGCAATAATGGGGCATGCAGAGCTCAACTTCACCGAAATGCAGAACACAAACCTGGAGATACAAACTTACACTGAAAGCCAGTTGTCTTTTAGGATCATAGTTTGGTAGACACAAAAGGCCAACTGCCTGTTAATTTCCCCACCACTTAATAGCAGCTGTAAGGTGCAACTATCGCCTCTCACAAAAATCTAATCTCAATGCACTGGTGGAGCTTTTCACCACCATAGATGACAAGCAACTGCACATGGATGCCACTCTGGCTAAACCAGCTTCTCCCTTCAGTTTCTTCTATTTCTTGTTATTAGTGCCCTTGTAGCCAGTAATTTTGCTATTACTACAAACTGAGCTGGCCCACTGGTGCAGATAACCTGTTTGGGAATGAGTGCAGTGCATCAGAGGGGCAGCTGGGGGGGGGGTAGGATGAGCATCCCAGACACTGCTCTCATCCAAAGTAGAGGCTTGTGGCTCCCCAGGCAAGCCAATGACAACCAGGGCAGCCTGCGTGCGCATTAGCTAGGGCAGTGACAATGGATGTCAGGTCAGGTGTGGGAGTGTGCCTGACCTATGCAGACACTGCAAAGTAGTGGGAAGAGCCCTGGGACAGCAGCACCACAACACTCGCGGACCTTACCCCATGTGCAAGCCTTGGCTGGGGCCTCTGGTTCATCTGTCTCTCCCCTTCCCCAGGGGAAAGCCCCAGGTTGTGGACCTCCCCAGTCTGGGCAGCCTGGGGGATGCTAGGTAAGAGGTCCAGGCTTAGGAGGCAAATCCCCACCTATTCCAGGAGTTAATAGTTGGTGAAAAACCTACAAACTGGTATACACAACTCAGAAAATGTACTGCAAAGAGACATACAGTAGTTACAGCAGGATACATATAGAGCTCAGGGGTGCCCTCTACATAGGCAATGAACCTCCAACTTTTATTTTATTTATTGGAAGATTGAGACAGCACCTTTGATTCCACATCAGATTACATTCAAAACAAGGACAAATCCAGGTAAATTTCAAAGGAAAATGTTTGCCAAGCAGTCAAACATTAAAAATCATTCAGATTAAAAAAAGCCAAGTTCGGGGCAGCAACTGCATAGAGAGACAGTAGGTATCTAAACACACATTTAACTGTTACAGCTGCGCAGAGTTGCTAAAGCAGCCCACAGGGATCTTTCAAGCTAGTCAGTCCTGGGGGAGGTTCAGCATGGATTCAGGGAGTTAACTTAACCAACCTGCAGCCCTAACAGCAAAGGAGCATTTACCCAGCAGAGTTCTGAGATGGGTAGTTAAAAAGCATTCCCAGCCATACTCCTTGTATTGTATAGATTTACAAAAGGGCAGAAACAGTCCTCCCCTTGGGGTGTTATACTAGCCAAGAAAGCACTGCTAGGTATAAGTTTGTAGCTTAATTGTACCAATTAGAATATAGCCAACCCATTTGTGCATACAGAGTACAGTTATGGGTGCATTTGTCAGCCCAACACAAAGCAACAGGCTTTACTGCAGGCCACCTTAACCCTGCTTATAGCATGGGGTGGGGAAAACTATAAATGCAATTGGGTAAACAGCATCAGGTGACCATGCATTAAATGCCTGTATACTCAGTTGATATGGTCCCTGAAGCAGTATCCAGGGGCAGTCCAGCACTTGCTATATGCAGCCAAATAGAGTTGTGAAAGGCAGCCATTTAAAATTCTACTAAGCGAGAGAGTAATACATGGAGTTTACACCCAGTGCAGTTTCACCAAGTACATGTATGCATGTAGTACTCACTCCTGCAAATAGTCTCAGTAGGTCCGTGCCCATGTGTTGACACAGGAGTGAGTACCAAAGCATGTTTCACCAACTTTCTGTAGGCAGTCAGCCCCCACCCAGCATACACAGATTTCCTAAGGGCCAGTGAAGTATTTTCCCAGTACATGTCCCATTGTCCAGTTATGCAAGACACAGTGTGAGGTGGTACAGTTGTACCAGGTCCTCTTAGGGCAAGTAAACCATCTAGCATCTGTTAGAGTGTCTCATCATTCAAGACACAGTGAGAGGCAGAGTAAAGCAGAGGCAGCTCGCCCATTATCATGGTCTGTTCTGTTTGCATGCCTCGCTGCCTTGTGTACCCGGACAATGTCAAGGGAATCAAGCCCACCTTGGTAATCTGAAACTGTGGTCAGCAGCTGTTATGTGCTCCGACAATTGATCATACTCCGGTCAAGCATTATAAGTCAACAGATCAAGGACACCCTGTAATCTGTGGAAAGAACCAGTCCTTTTATGTGCCCATTGTGCATCATCGGAGGAACTCCACTGTCCCAATTACCACCCCTTTGGTGATCGCACTTTTCTTAAACCGAAAGCTTCATACACGGGTTGTGCACAGGGTTGAGTTTAGTTATTCTCCACATTCATGTTTGCTAGAAATATTTTACTGTTCAGACCAATTTGTTGACAGATAAGGACCGCTTTGCCCATCCAGACTGATCATTTCTCCCTGCCTATACCATCACTGCAGACCCTACCTAATCTCTGCGCACACACACACACACACACACACACACACACACACACACACACACACACACACACACACAGACAGACAGCATGAATGCCTCAATGGTTTTCACCCCCCACTACCTTTGGCTTTGTAACTGTTCCAGGTATCCTACACACTTTCAGTGAAGGAGTACTTCCTCACATCCCTCCAACTGTTCCCCATTCCAGCTTCATTGCATATCCCGTTGTCATGCACCTTCTGCAACCCCATGAATTGCTTCTAGGTCCATCAGGTCTCCCTCCTGTCTTCCAAGGTGTACATACAGAAATCCCCCAGCCTTTTTTCATAGGAATTCTGATGCAGCCCATGCACCATTTTACATGCCTTCTTCTGGACAGCCTCCACCCGATGTCCTTTAGTGGTTTCCAGAGTAGGACACAGTACTCCAGCTGGTGGTCTTGCCAATTTACCTACAGTGGCAAAACCACCTCCATCCTGCTGGTGATACCCTTCCCTTATGGACCCCAGCATCCCACTGGGCTGGGTCAGATATGATGCATTCCAAGGTCCCAGGTCTAAGGACCAGTTTCTTTAATGGTGCAAGCCCAAGGAGTTAAGTTGTTCAAATACGAATTGAATTCATGTCATGAGCAATAGTAGGCCTGTGTGTACCATTGCAGCTTCAGTCAGGGCCCAAAAGTTTCAGACTACCCAATATAGTGTTTTAATTGTGCAAAGTCATATTCGTATGGTATAGCCCCAAGGTGAAAACTGAGAAATTGGAAAGTAAATGGTGCCATCTATGAAGTAAACAATTCAAAGTCTAAAAACTCATACCCCCCCCCCTTTCAGTACTGTAACTGATCAGGTACCCACTGGCAGTATAGCCCAGAGGTTATAGTAACTAGCTGTGAATGAGCTTGTTACATCCAGCAGCCCTGAGTGATTCACACAACCTCCACTTGCATACTGTGCATCTGAGCAAGTTACAACCACCCAGTGCTCCCGGGTCGCCCCTGAAAACAGGCACTTGTTCCTAGTGGGCCTTACCCATTACTGAAAGAAAAATAAAGTCCATTGCTTTCCAAGTCCAGCAGTTTCAAAAACTGTAGTTCCCATAACCTGCTTTGCCATGTGCTCTACTGTGCAAAGAGGAGTGGTTAAAAGAGGTACATTCTACTGGTGTGCTGGTTGGTTGAGAGCGCCAGTTATCCAATTTTGTATCAGTGATAATCTGGTGTGCTGGCCATCAGATTTTGTATTAAGTGATGTTAGCTAGTATGCTGGTTATCTGGTGTACAGGCATCAGATCTCACACCAAGTGTCACTGGAGATTTAGTGATTGTGTCAGAGTGGATAATGTGCATCTGTGATTAGCTGGTTAGATGCAATACTGTGTGCCAAAGGTGACAGTGGTTGTTGGGAAGAATGCATGCTTTCTTACATGGTGTCTGGACCTTGAACCCTTCAGATACAGAGGATTGTGTTTCTGTCCAGGTTTATAGGCATAGGCCGTCTGGCCTTGTCCAAAAGTATTTTAGCAGGGCTTGTTTTTATATCCATTATGCAGAGTACACTGAAACTGCCAACTTGTGCCAGCTGCCATTTATAATACCAACCTTAAAAAATAGCCAATGTTGCAATGCATGTTAGTGCATTAAACAAGTAATGTGAAATGTTATTTCATAGAAATCCGATGGAATGTCAGTTTGCATTTTGGTATTCCTTTTACGATGTAAACTTATCTAGTCCGATTTCGTATGTATAAACACCTGTGTGTGCACACTGGTTCTTTTTTTGAAGTTTGTTCCATAGCACAAGTAAAACTTAATACATGCCATTTCATTGTTTCTGAACACTTCACAGTATGAACAGTTTACAGGTATCACGATTTGTAATTCATGTCTTCTTCCTCCCCATGTACCATCGGTCAAAAGTCCACATCTGTTCTGAGATCATGCTGTTGGAATGCATCATCCCTATTCCTTTGAGTGTATGTAAGTCCCATTATTAAACATTTCAAACAACAAATTTTCAGTTAAAATAGTTAAACTTAAACATTTGGCTGGTGATTACATGTCTTGTGTTTTAAGTACACAACAACAACAACAACAACAACAACAACAACAACAACAACAACAACAACAACAACAACAACAACAACAACAACAACAACAACAACAACAACAACAACAACAACAACAACAACAACAACAACAACAACAACAACAACAACAACAACAACAACAACAACAACAACAACATTTCCTCAAGTTGCCCAACCTTCTCCCTAACCAACTAGGTCTAGTAACCTGTGGATCCAAACTTGTATAGAAGCCTGTTGAGACAGGATGGTAATATCTTCCCTCTCCTCTAGGAGGCTCATAAAAGGAAGCCATACCCCATTAAATTTGTCTGGAGGCAAAGCTTCACTGTAAGCTTCTCTTTTCCTTTGTATAGTCTTAATGTCAATCTAGTCTTGGGTGGTTCTGGAGAGCCACCTTCTGGTGATTACATACCTGCTGCTGCAAGTACGGACCCCTGAAACGATTGCTGGCCATTGGTGCTCCTTTTCTTAAGGGGAGTTCTCAGGATCATATACTCAAGAGATGTCTACTCCCATCATTTTACCATGTAGTGTGTTCACCTCTGCTCAAAAAGAGGCAATTATGGAACAATCCCAAAGTATGCGATAGTGTGAGCCAACTTGCCCACAGCTTCTCCAAAGCTCCGACCCTGCGGGGTTAAAGTGCCTAGGTTTTTGAGGGGGTATTGAAGAACCTACTTGTGAGTTTCCATCTAAATTCTTTCCAGTTTGGGGACGCAGATGTGTGAAAGACTCCTTCCCAAATCCTTTCCCACTGTTGGTCCCCTAGTTCCCAGCCTATTTCTCTCACCCATGTTTGACATTTTGGGGTTTCTCCCTTTACTGTCCATGTACATTTTAACAGGGACATCAAGAGTCCCTCCGGGCCAGTTGCTGCCCTTCTAATCAAGCTTTCTATAGGGTGAAGTTCTGTTGAATCTTCCATTTATTATCTGAACAAATTGGAGAGTTTGGAGTACCCAAACCACACTTCTACAGATCTTCAGGTAGTGTCCTTTATACATACAAACATTTTAACATTATTTTGAGCCATAAACTGACTAATAGGAAAGACCATACTTGCCCCATATTTGGAATGTATGGTCCTGTTGGGGGAGAGGGAACAAAGCCACAGTACTCTGTCTAGAGAGTGTTATATTTAGTTCCCTCTTCAGTTCCCCATACCTTATAAAGATGTTCCTGCCAGGGGTTGGAGAACTTACTTTCACTAATGCAGTTGGTGGAGCAGTGAAATCTAATCCTGGCTCACCATTGATGGTAGCGGTGTTTTCCATATGTACCTAAATGTTATCTGGGACTTTAACGTGTGCCACCCATGGTGTTCCGAGCCATTTTTTTTTTTTTTTTTTTTTTTTTAATAGGTTTTAAATTAGGTAGCCCTAACCCTCCATGGGATTTAGGCTTCTGAAATATGTTCCATGCTACTCTAGCTTTTTTATGATTCCACACAAATTTATATAAAGTTTTATCTAGTCCCCCCCAGTCTGTTGTGGGTATACCAAGGGGTAAAGAACTGAATAAAAAACTGAACGTGGTAGAATATTCATCCTGATGGACTCCATGCGACCCATTAGTGATAAGGTAGAAGGTTCCAGCTTTGCAGGTCTTCAGACTTCCTGTATCAGTTTGTTATAGTTAACCATATACAAATATGCCAAATTTAATGGAATTTTTATACCCAGGTATCCAACACCATGACACCCACAAGGACAGGGTCTGCATCAGCTCCATTGTACGGGAACCACTCACCAATAAGACTTCTGTTTTATCATAATTCATTTTAAAGCCTGAAATTTTACTGTACCTCTAGAAGTTTTTCAAGTATTGGATAAGTTGCCACTGGGTTTCAGAGATGCAACATTGAGTCGTCTGCATACAGCAAAATGCAACTTTCCTCTCCCCCTATTTTAATCCCCTCTAGTCTTGGATCTGTCCTAATGTTCTGCCAGTGGCTCCATACTAAAAGCAAATAGCAGGGGTGATGGGGCAGCCCAGTCTTGTACCTTTATCCCCATCTCAGAGACCATGCCATTCACTTTTCACCCGAGCTGTTGGCTATTGATATGTCACTCACCCAATTCAAGAATTTCTCAAAGCCAAACTTATGTTTTCTGGAAGTATTCCCATTGAAGGCAATCAAATGCCTTTTCAGCATCAACCATTATCGCTACCTGCTGAACCTTTGCCCATTTACCAATCTGTAGAATATTTAAACATCTTCGGATGTCATCTTGTAGGCATCTTTGGGGAACAAAGCCCGCCTGGTCTGGATGGACCAAGGCAGGTAGTATTTTACTTAGTCTGGAAGCCAAGACTTTATTAAATGTGGATTCTAAAATTTTTACTAATGTAACCCCCCCCAAAAAAACAAATGGAGGTTCCCGAAAAGTATTCCTCAGGTTTACCCAAAATGCTCACTGCTAGGCTGGTGTCCTGTGTTTTAGCAGTTTAAATGCAATTGCCAGAGTGCGCCTGCATAGCCTCTGTGTACTGTCTCTTTAGGAGCTGCCTTGATTGCTTTCAAGTAATCTGAGAGGGAGCTCTGTTGAAAGATGTAACCATTTGTTGAAAATCATTCAGAGTGATAATGTAGTTTGTCTAACCTGCCTTCTTTGCAGCAAGGACTGTTTTGTTTATCTCCACTATCTTGGTCCTTGACTGCCCAATTGGACCAGTCATTTCTGGTGGGACCTAAAATGGAGCCAGACTACAGGAGCTGTCTGGAGTCAAATCTGTAGGAATTGTAGTTTTGGACTTTTTGCGCCTTTTTGCACCTGAAGGGGGAGCATTTGTTGTGACTGACAGGAGAATCAGCCAACTGAACCTTTTGGATCTTGGGTAAATTCCTAAGCCGCTTGCTGTTAGAGGCAGATCTAAGTTGGGAGCTGAAGAAGCAAGAGCTCAGTCTGTGGAAAGGCCAGAGTTGTTGGCTTGCATGCCTGCCTGCTGCCCCTGAGAGGCAGAGAAGAGAATTATTTTAGACCAATTCCAAGTTGAGAACGAAGTAAGCCACTGATTTTTTATATTTTTTTTTTTTTTTTTAAACCAGTCTCATACCTGAAGACCGAAGATTTTGCTGAATGCGATTGGCCAGTCAGATTTCCAGCTGCTTTTGAATCCCCAGTTTGTGCAGAGACTTTGCGGTTTGCCTGGCACAGTAGAATTTCCTTACATGTAAATATGCTGTGTATTGAAAGTGGGTCGTGATTTGGTTCCCAACTGTGTGAACTGTTCTGCTTGCTGGAAGCTGTACCCAGCCCAAAACAGACTGCATGTCTTCATTTGGCCTGGGCTTTGCCACACTGGCCCAGCCAGACTACCTGCTGCACAGAGAAAGCCAGATGAGACCTGCCTGGGGGGGGGGGGGAGAGAAGATCAGCCCCCTGCTCCATACTTGAACAGGAACGACGCCTCAGCGAATCATGTGAGCCCCGCTTCTCTTGGTACTCCAGATCAACCACCTGCAGTCTCAATTTTCGTCCATGTGTCCAGTCTTTAGTATCGTGAATAATCATGGTAGCTCCCTACAACAGCCTAATCTAATCTTAAAAAAAAAAAGTGCATCAGATTGTCTTTTCACAAACTGAGCCCTCCAGCTCTGGATTACAAATAGTGTGTGTTGTGCATGTTTTCTTCCATGATAGGGCCCCAACGAGCTGCAATGTTCCTGGCTAGCCCACCATTCTCCATCTGGGTACCCAGAGTGAGAGACTGTTCATGGACCCTGAAGTGCATGCATAACTGTTTGCTACAGCCTTTAAGCAAGTTAACCCAATTACACCACTCCCTTGCTCAAGTCCCTTAAAATCAGATCCAACTCTTTTTTGCATTTACCCCGACTGTGGTTCCAGTTTGTGCAAGAGTACTGTACTGCTGTTATTTGCTGTGTATAACCTTGTTTTACAGGGGATCCCCAGGACCAGGCCAGAGGAAAGCCCTGGTGGTAAGTGCAAACAGTGTGGGTACTTGTGTGGTGTATCAGAGGTATTATGAAAGTGATTGTGTATTGTTCCAGCCACTAGAAAGGCAAGGGGGGGGTTACAGTGTCCCGGAGGGCAGTGCGCAGGTTAGCTTGACCACTAAGAACCCCGACCTCTGGGTGGAGGCACCCATTTCAGAACTCAGGCCCCTTAACCTGCTACTAGCCAAGCAGGCAGGTGTAGTAACCCTTGGGATAGCGCCACCTAGGGATTACAATAATATCGGCCTGTAGGAGGTGCTGTTCTGGGGAACTTTCCCTCCTTGGGGATTACAGATATCAGAGCTAGTCTCCATGTGTTGGGGAAATCTATAGTCTCACAGGAGTTAATTTTGTCAGTTGGGCGACCAACTTGTGTGGACTTGATAAAATTCTGTAATATAGCCATCCAGCCCTGGGGATTTGCCCTTTTTCATCTTATTACTGTGGTCATTTCTGCCATTGTAAATGGAGTGTCTATTGATACGCTACTTCTGAAAGCGTAGGTAAAGTAATTTCCCCCAGGAATTTCTCATTAGTTCGATCCAGGTTTACCTCATCAGAGTACAGGGCAACATAGTAATTCCTAAAAACCTCTGCTATTTCTTTTGGAGTGTATACCTCAGATTGCTGCCCCTCCCCCCCGCGATTAAGTTTGATACCTTTCTGCCGGGAGTTTTTGCAATCGGAAGGCTAAGATTTGTCCCGCCTTGTTCCCCTGCTCATAGTACTTCTGGCTTGCAAAACTCAACTTTCCTTCCACCCATCTAGTATGTCCTGTAATTCCTTCTCAACTCTGCATTTTAGTTTTTCGGACTCTATGTTCCTCTCTAGCAAGGTTAACTCCCAATGCTTTTAGTTTTTCATGGCATTGCTTTTTCAGTCTAGAGTAGTAAGAGATCACCTTCCCCTTTAATGTGGCTTTTAAGCTGTCCCAATATCATATCCACCCCATTTCTTCTGGTTTGTTATGATATTGATAGTCAATAGCAGCTTTGTTTAGTTTCCCAAATTCCTCCCTTTCTAGTAATGAGGCATTAAGTCACCATGTAGTAACCCTATCGCCATCACCCATCTTAAGCTGTAAGAATACTGCTGCATGATCAGAGATTCATCGGGGCTGAATGGTACAGCCCTGTATCCTGTGCCCATCTACCTGGCTACACAGAAATTTATTGTAGAATATGTCCGATTAGGATTTGAGTAAAAGGTAAAGTCTTTGGTATTTGGGTTCGAGTCCCAGACAGACGGAAGCAAACTGACCTCTCCTCCAACTACTTTACCTCATTTTTGAGGTACGATTCCTGGAGGAATGGTCCATCTCTGAACTGAGAACACAATTCAAGTCTCCTCCAATCAATCATTCCTTCCCCCCACCCCCAACTCTATCCCCCAAAAAAACACAATTGTGTAAAATGAAGGTCGTCCCTGACTGGGATGTACACATTAAGATTTATGTTATGAGAGAACAATTTCCCTGATACTATCTCCCACCATCCCCCCCAATGATACTTCCGTAATATCCTCCAAAGGGAGACCCAGTCTGATGAGTATTGCTGTCCCTGCTCTTTTCCCTTTAGGATAGAGGAACCCACCATATACCCCACCCATGATCTCTTTAGTTTTCCGTGTTCCAAAGGAGTTGGTCTAGTTTCCTGCAGAAACCCAATATCTAGGTTTGCTTTCTGCAGGTAATGCAATATCGTCTCTTCATCAGAAAATTCCCCAAACATTCAGGGTTGCAATCTTGAGAGATCCCATTTATGTTCAGTGCAGGACATGCCCCTCATTCCACCTTTCACCCCATCATTGTCTTATCTGTGTCTTTCCTTATTTCTCCTCATCTGTTCCATCCTTTATTGTGGTCTAATTATCCTTCTCTATACCAGCCTTGAATACTACTTTCTTTGCACAACAGGTGCTTAGTGTGAACATTTTGCCCCTTTACAAATTACCCCCAACCCTAATAGTTTAAAGGTAACAGAAAATAAACTAGGAACCTTAAACTTTTGAACAATTACTTGCTTCCAAGGTTGAGATCAGTGCAGCCATAACTACGCTTGTTCAAGTACAAGCTATACCCACTATTCAGTGGGTAAGTTGTGTAGTATGTCACCCAGCGAGCCACTTGGTTTTAAACCGTGAACTGATATTAGGCCGCCCGTTGTGGAATCCTTACTTTAAGGCCTGCTCTAATGGCCTAGGGAGCCTGGCGAGCCACTGCGGGACCACTGTTAGCCATCCCTCCCCACCCACTATTCTCACCTCCCCCCCCCCCGTGAGTATAGAAGAAATAATTCTATGCCCTCACTTTGGAGGTAGGCTGAACTTAAACAGTACCAGGATCCCTTACCATATGTCCTCGTGTTGCAGTACCATTGTTCAGACAAGCTTGTGGAGTTAAAGTACATGTGCATAGTCCCAAGGTGTTCTCTATGAAAGCTTCTAGTCATGAACAAAAATATCCCCATTTTCAAATTAAAGGGGGAGAGGGAGAGAGAGAGAAAGTAACCCCTCCCCCAATAAGCAAGTTCATGGTATCCTCATTTGCTGGCTTGCCACTTTTTCCAATTGAAATTTAGTTAGAGCGTGCCTTTGCATCGCTAGTGTTCAGGTCTGAGATACAGCTGCATGACTCCTCTGCGGTAGTGATGGTCTCTGGTGACTTCTCAGAGATCCACCCTCAGATGTGTAGGCACGCCACAGCCTGCCTGCTCTACACCATTCTGTTTTTATGCCCTCTTGCTCCAAGGCCGCTGTCAAGAGTTCTGGAGCCCGGATTCCCAATTTGCGCAAGGTCGGGGCTGCTTCATATAAAGCCTGCAACATATGAGGTCCAGTCTCTGTAAAAATGCACAATCTGGCTGGATATTGCAATTGAATTCTAAGATTCTTTTTTTGCCACCTTAATGACATCTTTGACTTTTCTTTTTGTATTGAGGATGTCGGAGAAGTCTTGATCAAAAGAGGCGCTGACCATCTAAAGTGACATCTCAATTTTCAAGTGGTTTGCAGTATCAACTGCTGGTCATGGTAGTTAAGCATTCTGACAATTATAGAACGGGAACAGGCATTTTGTTCTTTTGACTTCTGTACAAGGGACTGATGAGCCCTTTCAATCAGGGATCTGTCTGCTGTGAGTTTCAATGTTGATTCTATAAAATGGGACACAAATGTCTCCATACTTGTAAAAAGATTCTTCAAGTCCCTGGTACTCCAAAGATACAAAAAGTTTGGCTATTTTCTAGGTTGTCTAGTTTTAACTGCAGCTCTCCCTCGTTAGCAAGTAAAGTATGGCCCAATTGTGCTGTCCACTCCAGTCTGTTAAGGAGCCCATAGCTTGTTCTGTAGCTGTTGCGTGTTTATTGATGCTACGGAGATCTGCTTTGACATGCTCCTGAAGAGTCTACCCTGTGGAGTGTTTTGATTATACCATCCAACTTCGCAATTATCGCACGTTGGTCCAGGGGGTTCCAAACCATCTTCAGAGTCTGCAATGCTGGAGACCGGGGGATACTGGGCTGGAGTCATTAGGCTCCGTTTACTGTCCGATCATTAGAGCCTTGCGTTTTGCCGATTGGGTGCCTTTGCCTTTAATTTTGCTAGTCGCCATCTCCCTCCAAATAGATTTTGGATGCTGGGACATAAAATGGCTAATCTGCAAGATTTCTATTTCATTGCAGTGGCTCCCAGAGCTCCCAAATCAGGTGGCCATGCGCTCTGTGACATCACCAGAAGTCCAAACACTGGTTTTCAGTTTAACTGATCTTCTCTTCCCCCTCCCACCAACCTTCAGTCAAATGGGGATTTCTCCCCCCCCCCCCATGTCAAAACATTTTAAAAAAAAAAATCACTTCTGAGGGGGACAGAGCCAGAAGCCAGCCAGGTAGGAAGCACCCTCTAGCTCCTGCTAAAAATCCCAATTAAGACCATTTTTACTGGAAAAAAATTTGCTCACACCGTAGAATCTTTGCCATAGACACAGAATGCGAGTGTGCGAGTCCGTCGTCATATCCGTCATATCCTAACACAATAACACCATCGAAAAGTCAATCTAAAGATAGGAAGTATGGAAGAAAAAAGATCCAGAGACAGCAGCAGTATGAAAATGCATGCAGGCCATGCCAGAGCAACACCAAGATGCATGTTGGCCCAGAGAATGAAAAGTCAAATCATTCTCAAAGAAGTCCTTCAGGCCATAAAAGCACTGGACCTCTGAGTAGCCACTCTGGACAAGAAGAATCGGACTTTCAAAACTAGAATCACAACATGAAGCCCAATCTGCAGCCACCTCAGCTGAAGCTAAAGCAGCAGCCACAATGAGAGCTACACCGGCAAGTATGGGCCTAAGAGAACAGAGTTTAAGATTCCAGACTGAGGCCCTCAAGAACTTCACCAGGTCTAATATATCAGAGTACTCTGGCTACCTGAGGCCATGGAGGAGGACCCAACTACTTTTTTCAGCACTTGGTTAAGACTTACCATTAAACTGGGACCCATCTACTGCCAGACAGTATCGGATCACACCCAGACAGCACGCAACCACAGAAGAGACAGCATGGACTTTAATTGTGATGGCAAACTTCAGGAAAAGGGACAGAATTTCTGAAGCAGCTCTTAAATTAGGACCAATTACACTGGCAAATGGTGCGAGGATCTCTATATCCAAGTTTAACTACCCACAGTTGTATGAAGGCATTTGATGCCATCAGAATCAGTCTATGAACCTTTAGAATTATACATGCCCTACAATATCTGGCCAGACTCAAAATAGTGTACTTGGGTAAAGTTAACCAGTTCACTGACTGCAAGACGCTGTAAAATTGGTTACCAAAACTGTAAAGAACTTTGGATCTAACAATGCTGAAGTGGCTGTGGACTCAGATTGTGAGCCCAGAGAGAGCATGCGGGTACATGACTAACCGTGTACAACAGTCGCGGGGGCTCAGATATGGTGTGGGTATCTTGTTTAAGTTTTCTAAACATGCCTGATATGCTAAGAAGTTTACTCATTCAAGTTAATGATTCCTGTACGCAAAGGTAGTGTAGATGGCAAGTTACTGCTGCATCTTATGACGCTGACCACATCTCCCCAGACTGCTACAATCAGTAATATTTTAGTTACTAAAAGCCATTTCAAGGTAATGCAGGACAGACATTGCTTGGGGTACCTTCAAGGAAACTTCTAGTCAGATTGGGTTACATACAGATATTTACAGAATAAATGTAAACAATCAGCATAGCCAACAGCACATGTGTCAAAGCCCAGACACAATCTTGGTGACCCTGAAAAACTGCATAAACTCCTTGCTCAACCCCAAAATTAACTCCTGTCCCTCCTGTGAAGTGAATAGCCACAAGCACAGTAACCCCAAATCTGTTAGATTTGTTCAGTGACTACTTCTGCAACATCAAGAAAAATGTGGCAGTGTCCTCTAGATTCCTGCATGCCCAACTCATGGCACTGCCATCCCCCATTTTATTTTTAAAAAGACTCAAGTCCGCAAACCATTTCTTCATCTAAATGCTGACAAAAAATGGCTGCGATGGCTCAATTCCCAAACTCCTTAGAACTGCAGCTATATGCCGACCCCGTGGTGTAAATTGCTTAAACGCTGGGTGCCTTATCTCCTCCCACACCAGTGACCTGGGTTCAGGAACAAGCCCAAGTAGTCTGGGGTTAGCCGGGAGAGGGCAAGGAGCTGGACTGAGCGGCTGCAAGGCAGATCTCCTCTCAGGGAAGGATGCGGGTTTCCCCGGCTCTTGGCTGCCACCAAGTGAAGCTAGATGGCAGTGCCAAGCCACAAGGGAAACCGGGCATTAGACTAGGTGCCATCACTGAAGCCACGTACTGCATGTGCACCTCCACACACATGCGTGACCATGTTCTGGGGGTCCCAAGATAATGGGGAGGAAGAAAAAAAAAATTACTCACCATAGTAATCTTGTTTCTTCAAAGGGATCACTCATGATTAAACTAAATGCAGTCAGCCTCCTGTGTTGAGCTGCCCGGAGAGATGGAATTCTATGCAAATCATGGAACTCTCATGTGGCTCATGCCACTTTCAAACTGCTACCTTAGCAACTGCTGCACTGAGTGTTTCAGATTCTTACGTAGCCTAACTGGGTATAAGATCCACTAATTAACAAATTCTAATAAAATAGTTTTTTACCCTTTCAGGTCAAAAATGCCCCATACAAACAAATCTAAGAAACTCGAGACCACAAGGAAACCAACTGGTTAAACACAAGTGAGTCTATAACTTAAGTCCTATAGGCAAAAGCCCCCTACTGCAGGGAAGCAGAATAACCTTTATAGGTTCTAGTAGGGGAGGCAGGGAGGGAGCTTTAATCATAATGAGTGATCCCTTTGAAGAAACAAGATTACTATGGTGAGTATTTTCCTTCTAACCCCAGGAAGTCACTCATTATGATTAAACTAAATGCAGACTACCAAGCAGTACCTTTGGAGATGGTTCTGCAGCACTGCTGTACCAAAATAGAGCATCACTTCTGGGTTTGATGTACAGGCTGTAATGGTTTGTGAAGTTGTATACTGTTTTCCATATAGCTGCATTGCAGATTTCCAGTAGTGGAGTTTCTTTTGAAGCTGCTATTGACGCAGCTGTGCCCCTGGTGGAATGTGCCCTCAAGCCCAGGGGTGCCCATTTATCCACCTTAGTGTAGCAAAGTTGTATACATGCCACTCTCCAGTGAGCGATTACACATTTTGTGGCAGGCCTACCTTTACCTACTTCACCATAGGTAAGGAAGAGTTGTGACCGACGACCTGCAAGACTTGGTTGTGTCAATATAATGGCTAAGTGCCCTTCTGACCTCCAGTGAGTGAAGCTTTATTTCTGGAGAACAGTTCTCTGAAAAGAAAACAGGTAGGGTGATAGACTGATTTAAATAGAAAAAATGAGATACCACTTTAGGAAGGAATTTTCAATTGTTCCCGAGGACCATCTTATCCCTGTGGAACAAGATGTAGTGTTCATCTGTGCACAGGACCTGTAAGTCACTGATCCATCTGGGTAAAGTAATAGCCAGAAAGATTTCCAAGTAACATTTCAAATCTACAGTTTCCCTGGGCTTGAATGGTGTGTCCATGAGCTTGGTAGTACAGATATCAGAGACCTTTAAATATTGTCTTAAGACAAGATAAGAGGCCATGGCCCTCTAACAAGCAGAGACTGAAGCCAAGTGACAGTTTAGAGTCGAGGGCCTCAGTCCTAAAGAATGCAAGCGTGTCAGGCAGTCTAGGCAAAAAACCCAAGCCAGCCTTGAAGGGGTCAATACCCTTACCTGCAACCCATATATAAAAAAACTTCCACTTAGAATGTTTTCTTGGTGAAAGGTTTCCTGGAACCCCCGAGTACTGGCAATACCGTCTGACAGTTTAAGGTTAGCAAATTCCAATTCCTCAAGGGCCAGGCTTTGAGCCTCAGTGATTCGAGGTTGGAATACAGGATCCTGCCTTGAGGGGTCAGCAAATTGTGCCTCCTAGGCAACCGACTTGGAGGAACTACTGAGACTTAAGAGAAGCAAGTACTCATGCTGTCTCGGCCAAGCCGGTGAAACTAATGTTGCTGGTTGGTATCAATTTCAGCAGGGTCCTGAATATCAAAGGGAAAGAAGGGAAGGCATATAGAAAAACTCCCCTGTCCAATCAAGGGCCAAAACCTCCAGGAGGTGTGCGACCCTGAGAAGGGGCCTGCAACAGTACATTGATCACTGGTGGTTTTCCACCAAGGCAAAAAGATCCACCTCTGGGGTGCCCCACCCCCTGAATATTGTACTGAGCATTAGTGTTCAGGCACCACTTGTGGCAGTCCTGGCATCCTGCCGAGGGAAGCAGACAATACATTGTCTTTTCCTGCAGGTGCATGGCTGATTAGGATACTTTTATAGAGTATGCCATGGATCACAGCCTCATTGCTCCTGTGCACAGTGGGGCTGACCTGGTTCCAACCAGTTTGTTTATGTAGTACATAATTGTGGTGTTGCCCATTCCGACTTGCACCACCCTGTTTTGAAGATGTGGGGCAAATGCCTGAAGAGCTAGGTAGGCTGTCCTGAGCTCTAAGAGGTTTATGTGTAATAACTCTTGGGGAGATCATGTGCCACTTGCTGCATGGTCAAACTTGTGCTTCCCAATCTAAAAATGAAGCATCTGATGTGAAAATTAAGGGAAGGTGTTCCCTTGTGAAAAAAACATCCCTATTCTAATGTAACCCCCCTGCAAATGGGGGTTCTCAAAAAAGTCTTCCAGGAGCTTGCCTGAATGCTCCAAATCTGGGCGGTGTTCAGCATCTGAGCTGTTTAAATGTGGTTCCAAGTGAGTGCTATTTGAGCCTCCACGCACTGTCTCAGAGCCGCCTGCTTACAGATTTAGTTTGTATTTTGGGGAGAAGACTAATGCTCGAATCCCATCCGAGCTGCTGTCAATTCGTTCCATCTCTGCCGTCGCTACATGTGCAAAGGGAGCCTTGTTGAAAAAAGTAACTGTCAGAAATCAGAGTGACTAAGAAAATGTAGTTTGTCCAACCTGTCTTCATTTCAGCACGAACTGTTTCAGTGCAGCTTTTTTCATTGTGGTCCTGAATAGCTGACTTGGACCAATCAGGATGATAGGGAGACCCTAAAATGGAGCCTTTAGACGAATCGGAACTTGGACTCAATTTTGAGCCAGCCACAAGGAGACTGTATGGGCAGTTACTCTGGGAAATGTAGTTTTGACCTTGGTGCCTTTTTCTACCAGAGGGAGTCTTATTGTGACAGCTAAATCAGTTAACAGAATAGTGCGGAGCTCAAGGAAATGCCCTGCTCTGTGACTGGAAAGATCAGATCAGTTGTGGCAGTGAAGAGAAAAGGAGCTGTGTGCTTCTTCGGTGTATAGTTTCACGCAGGAAGCGCGTGTGAAGCCCCGATTTTCGGTCTGCAGCCTTTGTGAGTGCCAGTTCGGACTGAATAAGAATTGTGAGGAGAAAGCAGCATTGGAAGTGTGGAAACCAGGCTCACCCTGTAGAAGACTGGAGAAATTGCTGGATTGTGCTTGGTCTGTCAAGAACTGAAGCTGCTGTGTGGGCTCCCGGGTATTTTGCAGTAGCTGCAATTGGGATTGAGGAGCAGCCTGCCTGGTATAGTACTTTCCTTTTACATATGGATGTGCGTAGTGCTTGTGGGGAACCACCATTTCCAATCCCCCATGCTGTGCGCTGTGTGTTAAAGCGGGGAGCAAACCCCAGCTTGTCTGACTAAATCCAGTTGCCATCCACTGCAGTGGGGTCCAGTCACAAGGAAATTGTCTCCATGCCCTGTTCTGGCAATCCAGAAGAACATCCACCATCCGGTCCTCAGCTTGGATATTGTGAGTACAAATCAGGGCATTTCCCTGCAGCCTGTTTTCAATCATAAGTGAGTCATCCGATTCTTGTTTCACTGCTTCATGGACTGAGCCATCTGGCTCTGGATTACAATTAGGTATTGTGCATGTATTTTCTTCTACTGGGCCCTATCCATCTGCACCTGCTGGCCAACCCCAGGCAATGGACCTGGCTAGCGCACCCCCCCCCCAGCCTGGGTACCCAGAGTGTGACTTCAGCCTCTGTATGTGTGCACAGTACTGTGATTTAATGCCACCAATTAACCCGATTTCCCCCTCCCGTGTTACTGCCCCCCAAATAAATCAGATTTGTTATACTATATATACTGTGTGGTGTTGGTACTTATAGAAACAGTATTGTGTTTTGCTGTGTATGTTTAACCTTATTTTACAGGGGCTCCTCAGAGACTTGCTGCAGAATCAGTCGAGAGTAAATGGTATCTGAGTGAACAGTGTATATGTGGGGTATTGGGGCTGTAACTCCGGTGTACTGTGAGCAACTAGAGGGAATAAAAGGGTGTCTGTGTCCCAGAGGTCTGTGTCCAAGCTAGTCTAACCACTACAAACCCTGACCTCTGGGTGGAGACACCCGTCATAGGACCTGGGCCCCTCAACCTGTCTGTAGTCAAACAAGCCAGGGTAGTAGCCCTTGGGATAGCGCCACCTAGGGGTTACACTAAGGTTTTGTTTGTCCAGCCACCGCTGCAGTACCTGTTCGAGGATGTCTGTGACTGGAGCCATCCTGGATAGAATCTGTCCTTTGTGACAGTACTGTCCTAGGTAGAACTGGATGCTTCTAGGAAATCTGGCATCCAGAGCCACTGTGGGGGGCAGTTACCCTGTGCCCAGTAGCCTGAGAAATTCTCTGGCTGATTTGGGTTTTTCTGGTACAACAAGTTTGCCATTTGCAGAATATTTGTTTACTATGTTCTGTGGCAGAAAAGCTTTGCCTAGGGTGTTATTCAGTTCTGCTCCAATAAACTCCAGTACTTGTACTGTTTTTGGTGGGACTTCTGGTCATTTGAGAAAATAGGGATTTTGTTAGAGCCAGGAAGTACTCTGCATGTTGCAGGGACTGACCCACCAACCAGTTGTCCAGGTAGGGGAAAAATTTTTTTTTTTTTTTTTTGAAGGCCTTGAAGTAGAGATTAGGCCAAATAAGTGTTGCCAACTGATACTGGTCTGAGGCCAGCCTGTGGGAATGATTAATGCCAGAGTGACATTCTGAAGTTTTGGCTTCAAAAATGTGTGTTTAACAGTGATCCAGAATAGGTTCCTTATGAAGAAATATGTGGATAAAATCCTCTGCCCCTTTGGTTTGGGGGCACTGGTTCCACTGCTTTGATTGTCCAAAGATGTTTGACCTCTGCGTTCAGTAAGATTGTCTGCAGAGGTGACTGGTGTGAAAGTTCTTGTTCCTAACTTGGGAAATGAAGTTGAGTGCAGACCCTGGCTCATTACCTCCAGGACCCATCTGTGGAGACAGTATGTCACATCTGGAGGTAGTGAGCCAATCTGCCACCCAGCCACCGACTGGTGGTTCCACAAAGGGGAGATGAGACCTGAAGCAGCCCATCAGGGGTTCTGTGAGGGTTGTATCTTAAGCCGAGGAGAGGGAGAAGCTCTTATTCTTCTGCCCCTTCCTCTGAAATGCCTCTTGCTTGCTGTTGCGGCTGACAGGCCCGTGTTTGGAAAAAAGGTTTGGCATAAAAAAAAAAACTCTACCCGTCTCGCCTATTCTGGGATCTATAGAAAGCAGAAGGTCTGTCCTTCGAGCTACTATGAAAAGTAGACTTGTATTCCTCTACTTTTCATGTATGCTTCAGTTTTAATCACCAAACAATGATTTATCCTCCACAGGGAAATCCATTGCCTTGGCCTGTGTATCTGCAGTAAGGTTGGTGGCCCTGAGCCATGCAACTCTCCTAAGGGAGACGGCTAATGCCATTAGCCTGGCAGCTGTCACTGGCGTCCACTGCCATACAGAATTGATATTTAGTGGCATCAAGTGCAGCCCTTGTGGTTTCTTGCAGATCCACTGCTACTTCACCTGGAACCTTGTCGGCAAGGGCTAAAACTGTTCCAGAGTGCCTTTTAGTACTGTACTCCATATGCCATGTAGTTGGCTTGCCTGATTAACAAGGAAGCAGCCATATAACCCTTCCCCCCATGGCATCCATTTTACATGAGTCCTTATCCAGAGGGTGGGTAGCCAGTGGTATTCTGGGTTTGTCACAGGCAGCAGCCTGAACCACCCCTTCGGGGTCAGGATGGTAAACAAATTCAGCAGTTGATCTATCTAGCCGATACTTTGTCAGCTTTTTTGTCTACCCCAGGGATAGAAGTTGGGGTCTGCAGTATCTGCGATGCTGCCTTTAAGGGCTTATGCCTTGGCAAAAGTAGTTTTGTTGGAGTTAAACCCATCATATTGAGGAACTCTGCTTCCTCCACATCCTCTTCAATCTCATGAAGAGGGAGATTAAGGATCTCCACCATGCTTTTTACAAAAGCATAATGGGCGAGTATTCTCCTGGGCCCCTAGGAGGGGACACGAACTCCTGCTCAGGGGAAGCTTCAGGGTATAACTGTTCTCCTTCCAAATCCTCCGTATCCTCCTAACCATAGGTAACTTGAGGTTCCTGTGAAACAGGAACCGAAGGAGGAACCAATGCGGCCGGTGTAGGGACCGGGGCTGCAGCCTGCAGGGCTTGTAGGACCTGTAATGCCTTAGCAATGTCCTCAGCCGAGGGAATTATGTTAGCCTGCTGGGAGCTCCTTAGCCTTGTAGCCGGAGGCACAGAGACATGCTTCTCTTTGCACTTTTTCTTAAGAGGGACAGCCTCAGCCACCGTCTCCACAGTCCTCTGACTTACTTGGTCAGGTTTCTCTGAACTTTTGTCTGTGTCCTTAGTTTTGCCCCCATCCCTTTTAGGGATAGGGGTAGATGCACTAGCATCAGCTGCAGAAGCCATTTCCTCTAGCTATTTAGCCCGCCAACACTTTTGGACAGAAAGACTTGCAAATCTCACAATTAGCAAAAATATGACTGGTGCCCAAACAGGAAATACAAAGAGAATGTCCATTTGCCTTTGCTATAATCAGACCACAAGAAAGACTCAATATTTAAACCCAGTGGGTCCTGTGCATTTCTTAGGCTTATCTAAGTGGGTTTCTGACATTAAGCAAGCCGAAAAAATACCAATCTCAGGACAATAGTTTATCTAGAAACCAGGGTTTTTAAATATAAACCATCACCAACAGTTCCTGGAACAGAGCGCTATTCGGTTCTTTAGAAAAATGGAACAGAAATTAATTTAAGTTAAATAAAATAAAGCGGTCAAAGGAACTGACCACAAATAGAAAGTTAACAAAAAAAAAAACTTAGTGAAAATCTACAGAGGGAGCGGAACCCTCGGTTCCATGGAACCGCTAAGACTAAAACTACACTACAGTTATTAAAAACTAAACTTAAGGCAGCAATCTAACAAAATGAGTACTTATCCACACTTAAAATTGGCTTAAAAAATCTAGAATGCCGATTGGCTAAAACCTAGTTTAAGCCGTGTCCTTAGCATGTATTGTGCCAACCAGCACCAATTCTGCCAAGCTAACCACACACACACACACACACACACACACAAAAAGTGTCCCCAACACCATCCTGTTTATAAAATTTACCTGCAGCTCCGTGCCACGCTAACTAGACAAGTTGCTTCACACTGTTGCTCTGCCCCCGACCGACATACGGACAGCCCACAGCACAATCCACACAGTTCAAAAAAACTTCAATGTTTTCTATCCTGTACATATTTACTCACTCAGACTGCTGTTCATAGCTGCTCAATCAGTCCGTCCTGCTGCTAAAAAATTTGAATACTGGGCCGACTATACGCATGCTCTGTACCATTTCTGGATTCTCCCCCACTCCATCCTTTTCTTCAAAACAGAGCCACAACAACCCATAAATTCCTCACTAACACTGCACCCTCTTCCAGTCGCCACAAAATTACTTCATATCTCAGAGCCTGATTGAGCAGAGCAGATCGAGAACCACATTCTACGGCAGCTCCCGATGGACATTCTTGCTGCCACACAATGCAGCTCTGTTGAGAAAAAAAAAAAAAAAAAGTTTCTACCTCCTCACTGACATTTACCTGAAAACAGTCTATATCAGCTGCTGAGACTCTCGCTACTACACAAACTGTCTAATGTTAAGATAAAAAATAGTTTTTTGTTTTGTAATATAAATACGGGGGACTAGAAACACCAGCCTCCTGTATTTAATTTCAATGAAAGCTCCATTGCAACACAATGAGACTACTTTTTTTCACTTTATATACATATCTGCATTTTTTTTTTTTTTTTTTTAAATATACTTCTTTAATAAGTGCCCATTTTATAAGTGCAAACACACAGGTGTGGGTTACATGCTGATAAGAGCGCAAGCGTCTCGTGCTTTAACACACCTGGGGGCGTGCTCTCAGCACGTTACCCACACCTAGTCGTGCGTTATTGCTTGCAGATAATCTGAAGACAGTTCAAGGAGAGCTCTCCGGGACATCCTTACTAGGCAGGCTATGTAAAGAATCTGAAGCACTCCGAGTGCAGCAGTTGTGAGGCAGCAGTTTGAGAGTGGCATGAGCCACACGAGAGAGTTCCATGATTTGTATACAATTCCATCTCTCCGGGCAGTTTAACACAGGAGGCTGACTGCATTTAGTTTAATCACAATGAACGATTCCTGGGGTTAGAAGTTGGGCACCAGATCAGGCTCAATGAAGCCCTGAAGCCAACAGAGCAGATAGAGATCCTCAGAGGGTCACAGCTTGCCTGTCTGGAGCACCGATGGGAGAAAAACCTATACAGAACATAAACAAAAAGGCTACACAAATTGCTCCCCATTTCCAGAAGTTTTAATCTTTCATCCGAGTCAAAAAATGCCCAACATCTGTAAGTCTCCCTCTGTAGTACCATTGCACAAAAAAGGACAAGCAAACTATCCTGGACAACTACAGGCTTATTTCTATACTATCTGCTTTGGCCAAGGTGCAGGAGAGGATAGTGTCATTCTCAACTAATGTGAGGTCATCTGTGAGACAGATGAAATATCCAAATTACATAAGGTAAAGGTTACTTTTGCAAAACTGAACCGGGAGCTGGGAAGGACACACAATCTTCAACTAGGAAACTGGAGAAAGACTATCTTGCTTGATCCGAGGGACGTGTACTTTTTTTTTTTTACACTGGTTTTTACTTTGAATCAATAAGGGGTTTGCAATACTGCAGATATTTTTGTAGACTGCCACTTTATACAGAGGGATTAAAATACTGCTGATTTCTTTGTGAATCTGGTGCCTTATTTGTAGTTTGATAGTATTCTGGTGCCTTTCTGCAACAAACATGCAAGTTTTCACTGGTGGGTTCTTTCATTCCTGCAGTCAGTAGAGTTGTGTATTAGTCAAAGCCTCAGAAGGATCAAACTGGGTTGCTCAGATTGTCCTCACAGCACAGAACAGGTGGATTGCCCAAACCCTGCCCTCCCCCATTCCCACCCTCCCCTGGCTAACCAAGCTTTATGGTGTTAGGCAGGAAGGTGCAACAACTTCCTGCTCAGACAAAACAGGGTGGGGTGTGCTAGAGAAGGCAGCCAGGTAGTGTTTCATAACCTGGGAGGATATCTTCTTGTGACTGCCATTGTAAAAAAGAAATAACCTTGAAGGGGTCATAGTACATTAGTTCCTTGGAAAAGGGACACACCACTAAGGGGAACCTCACTTCCCCAATAGTAGAAAAAAGCACACACACACACACACACACACACACACACACACACACACACACACACACACACACACAATTTCAACAGGGTGGGAGAGACGTGGGGAGTTGTGCAATGCACTGGCTGTGGGGCAGCAGTGTTCCGGGAGACATTCTGGAGGCTGCAATGCTGCCCTATTTGCAGACACCCCTCTGCTCTGAGGGAGGAAGTTGCCCATCTCCAGGCTGATCTGGCAATGAGTAAGAAAACCTCCCCCACCCAGGACCTGGCAGGGGATTGGGAAATCTCCCCCACCCAGGGACCACCAGGTCCGCTGCCTCAGAGGTTGCCAAAAATAAGGAGTGGTTTGGCTATGGGCTCAGGGAGGTGGAACATAAGCACATCCCTCTAGTTGTACCTTTCCACAATTCATATGCCTTTCTGGCAGAGCGTTCCTGTATGGAGGCACCTGCAGTGGAGACCAAGGAGAATGCTGGGAACCTCCACACAGGAAAGTGGTATGGGATCCCACAGGGGAAGGAAACAACTCTTGGTGGGGGGACTCCATTGTTAGGGGGATAGAACTGGAGGAGGGAGGGGAGAGAGAGATAATTGTGCCTGCCTGGCACCATTTGGGGGGGGGGGGGAGAGAAGAGGACACACACACACAGGAAGTGAATCCTCAGGATTGCAGGAGCAACTGCACGGGAACTGGATCTCATTGTCCACCTAAGGTGGAATGACCCAGCTGGGAATAGGATCAGAGCTGTGCAGGAGGAGTTTGTGGAGTTGGGGAGGGGTCTTAAACAAGTAGCATGCATAGTAACCTTCTCAGAGGTGCTGCCCATCTATGGCATGGATGAGGCTAGGGTACTCCACACCCTGGGATTCAATGAATGGTTGAACTGGTGTGGAGCACAGGGTTTTGGCTTCACTGGGGGTCCACCTGTAGGGGTACAGGCCTATACTGGCATGATGGCCTGCATCTGTCCGGAGGGGAACCAGGATGCTAGTTGATGGTTTATAGTGCTTCATTGGCAAACTTAAATTGGCTAAGGGGGAGGCATGGAAAAGTACTCTGGAATTCCCAGCCTCCCCACAAAACAGGGTAGTTACAGCAGTCACCACCAAGGCAGAGCAGTTGATAGGGGGCAGGGGTAAATGGAGCAAGAGGCATTAAGTACAGGGATGGGGCTAAAAGTGGTAATGCCATCAAAATAGAGGGTGATTAGTACCAATGCCCATAGTCTGGGTAAGCAGCTTCCTGTACTAGTGGCCTTGATGGAAGAGGGACACCTGGATATTGCGGCAGTCACTGAAACCTGTTACACCAAGAACCATGACTGGGATGTTGACATACTAGGGTACACAATCTGCAGGAGGAGCAGCTCTCTACATAAAGGGATCAAAGCAATGGAACTGAAGGGTAAAGACAGGAATGAGAGGAGAAACTGTGGGTCACCTTGGAGACAGGAAATGGCACCACACTCTGCACAGGGGTTGTATACAGACCAGAGTCTTGGGGGGAGGACTTTAACAAGGAAATGACAGTGTCAGTGGCTCAGCAGGTAGCACACTCGCCTCGGAGGCTGGGAGATGAGAAGGCTGTGGGTTCTATACCCACACCAGGCACTTGGGTTAATATCCAAATACTGATACTGTAGTACAGTATGAGGGGTGGCTACACTGAGGTATAGCCTTTTGGATGAGACGTTAAAACAGAGGTCCCATCTACCAGTTCTGGTGGTAGTTCAGGTGGATGTCAAAGATCCCATGGCATGTCTTGAAAAGAGCTGGGGAATTTTTTTTATTGGACAAGACTACAATACAACTCACACAATTACATCACAAAATATTGTAAACACACATTAGATGATCACCATAACCACTACATAAAATAACCTTACCCAAGTTATCCCCATCCCTAGTGGAATGACTCCACCATATCTCATCCAACACTATTTTGCCACTCTTTCACACACACACCACCCCCACCCCCCACACATACCCCACACACCCCACCCCCACACACACCCACACACACCCCCACCCCCACCCACCCCACACCCACACACCCACCCCCACACAAACTCTTGCTACTGTAACCCACATACCCTGCTATACAAAGTTCTCTGCAAACACTAACTCATGCAAACATTTATCACCTCTACTTTAACTGTAACCACCCTACATTCTTTGCGTCTCCCCTCCCCCTAACCATCACCTTCCCTCATGCCCTTTACCTCACACAGCCCCTCATTTCAAACACTTATCCTGTATCTTAAAGAGAAACATCAAGCCAACCCCTCCACACTTTTGAATCATTGGTCTAGGTAAAGTGACATTCTTATAAATTATACCAGTTTCTTGCTCGATTTTAATTTTCAGCCCCAATAATAACTTTCTGCTGTAACATGTACCGACACCTTGTTTGCCATACCACTCACTTTATAATGGCCAGTATAACTCTTGCAGTCCCTGTATGAAAACCCTTCCATTCATCCTTCCCAAACTGTCCATACACTAGTGTATTGTATGTCATGTCTTGCAAGTGTGGGATGCCCCATATGTTAGACAATAAAATCCCACAAACCTGTGATGTACACAGATTAAAAAAAGTGCTCCATTGTTACTACATCTGCCCCACAACCCTCCCTTAAACAAGTTCTCAAATACTTTTATGAAAATGGTTGCCCCAAACATTGTCTAGAGTGACAACTAAGCCAGAGGAAATCCCACACCTTAGGTGGGAGACACTGTGCAACTACTTCTGATGTAGCCACAATTGACGGAGCTATGTCTGGTATAACAGAAGGTGCTGTAAAAAAATGCACATTGTAATAACCTTTGACACAACCTTCCTGCTGTTATGTAAAAGCTCCATAGTGGTTATTTGCCACTCTTAGATTTTACATGTCTCCATTAAGTGGTCAGACACACCCTTTGGGATTGCTTGGAACTTCCCCCCATGTTGGATCTCCCATCTCTGCCAGAAATATATGCATCTATCCTGTAACAATGGAACCAAACCAGCTCCTTCTTAATAATGGTACCAAATTAGTACAAATAAACATGGCACACAATAACACTGGGTTCAACACTGAGCCCACCCTTTGTAACCTGCCAATATATACTGTTCCGCTCTATGGGATTCAGCCTATTGCCCCAAATTAACTGAAATGCAATGCTATACATTCTGACTTCCAGCTTAACCGATACAGGGTAAATTTCACCAACATTTAAAAAGATAGGTACGATAAAAGTCTTACATAGACCCGCTTCTTTTTGTCATAGGATAACTTTCATCTTTCCACTTTCTCTTCTGCTTGGGTTAGGGCTAACCCCCAGTGTACACATGCCACCTCCCCGGACCCTAACCAAATCTGTGTCCATCACAAGTATACCCCCTCCATTTTCTGCAACTCTTCCCCTTGAATATGTATTCCTACAACCTTACTCTTCTGGGTTTTTGTAATTTTTTTTTTTTTTTTTTTTTAAGTTAGAACCTGAAATTCCAGAAAAGTGAGACAACCACCATAGCCCTCCCTCCAGATGCCTAATCTGCCGCCAAAATTTGTGTCATCTGCATAGGCCAAGGCCACTGGGAAAAACACCTCTCGTGGACCTTGGATAGGCAAAATCCTGGTCTCCCCATTAAATTTCCTTAAAAGGAGGTCCAGAGAGAAGACTCACAAAGGGGGCTCAAGGGACACCCTTGTACACCCCACAGAATCCTCACATGCTTCCCAATACCACTATTGACCAGGGGCCTCAAAGAAGCATCTATAGATAACCTTGATCCAATTTACAGATGTGTCCAGGATTCCATAACAAACCAGTACCTGAAATATTCATATGGGACCCCATCAAAGGCCCTGGCCTGGTCCAGTGAAAAATCGGGTAACCCGCAGTCTCTGGGCTGTCAAAGGCCTCTCATGGTTCTTACCAAGTCCCCTATATTACGATGCGTAATACCACATGCTTGCCATGGGGAGATCACCTCCTGGGCTACTTTAGCCAGCCTGTTACATAGAATTTTACACAGCATCTTCCAGTCAACATCAATCAGGCTCATAGGCCTCCAATTTCATAAATCTGCTCCATCCCCTTTTTTATGAAGGAAAATAAAGAGGCTATCCTACTCCCCCCCCCACCACCACCATGGGCAGTCCTTAAAGGTGTGGCTGGTATACTCACATAAGTTGCAAACCACAGGGGCCTGACACAAACACCACATGACCAATCCCTCCATAGTAAAACACTCAATCTTATCACAGGCACTACTCAAATGCGTGAGCACACCACAACGAAAGCATGACCTCAGTTGACCCAAGTAATATAAACTCTTGGTCCCTCCGCAAGTAAAAGCAGCTTGGTAGGTGCTGAATTAGACCTTTCGAGGTAGGCATACCCTGATCTGCCACCCCCCCCCCGGTCCATATGTCCTCCGATTCAATTATAGGATCTGGCAGTCCTAGCAGTGCATTTTACCTGCAGCCAAAAAAAGAATCAGATTGCCACTCCCCCTTCATTTTTGAATAGCACCATTATCATCCTGCAAGTAGGTTTTGTTAGTGGGATTACTGTGAAAGCCTTCCACTCGAGTTCTTCATACACCCAGATACCGTTCCCAAAACAGTTAAAGACTGGCAGCAGTCGTAACACTAGTGTCAAAATTAGGGTCACTAGATGTATGAATCTCTTGTGCTGACAATCCTAGGCTGTTTTTCAAAAGTGTGCATCCAACATATATCCAGTCCAGATAGGTCTCTAGGTCACCCTTATATTTAATAGGCAGCATTTCTTCTAGCTGGTTGCATGAAACAGGCGTGCATATGTTCTACTAGAAGGGGGGGGTCATCCCCTAGGGTCAGGCTCCCTAGTATACTTAGTTTGAATTTTGAACCCTTGGAACAGTGTCAGAATGCACATTCCCATCTTCCAGAACTGTGATCTCAGGTACCACCATGTGTTCAGAAGGGGATGTTCCTTGCCCAGCGTTACCACCTTTGGGGAAGATCAAAAGGACTTTTGTATACCATGGGGAACACTGAGGAGCTCGCCAGTTCTAAGGAGAGTGGGAGTTCTAAAGGATCCCTCTGATCATCTAGTCTTGCAGGAGACACCCAAGGCTGGTCATGGGCCTGCTTCACCCAACCTGCAGAAGTCGATGCTTAGGCTACAGTTGTCCCCGTAGCAAACATGTGTCATAATTAAGATGTTCTGCCATTAAATCAGGGTTAAGACCCATTACTCCTGTACTGAAAACGGCATGCTGCAGCCCGAAGCATGTCCCAAGAGCTCGATCTACCAGAGCTCAAGCCTTCTGAAATTGCCACATTTTGTACATTAAATTAATATCAGTGTTAGCAGTTTTAACTTCCCTTTTCCTTTGTTGAAGACTCCTGCACGCTGCAGTCCTTTAGACCCAACTGCATCTTTGAACTTCCTTCATCCGATGCACTCTTGCATACTGCTCCATCCATGGAACGGTGCATAACAGTGAGATTGTCCCAACACAGCTCAAGCTCTGTTCCGGAAATTTTGCTTGCTGAGCCACCCTTTCTTCCTCTGTTCTCTCGGCGCTCCTCTGCCAACAGCACCCTCAGATAACCTCGTTCACCACTTTTGTAATCCAATGATTCCTCAAAATCTGTTGCCATGATACTATCGAAAACATGTTCCTGTAAGTCCTGATCCTCAATCATACCATCCTGGATTTGAAATTCTTGATGAAGCATGCGTCTTTCCACAGTCTCTAGAGTTTCATGGACAGGAGAGGAGACCATCCCTCCTACCACATCACATCCTCCACCTCTTGTTTCTGGCAGCAAACTGGTTCCCTCCATCCCATCTGCAGGAAGTGACAGCACCCCTGCAGACAGTAGGGGAATTTCCCCAGTGCCCTGGGGAATTTTCCCTCCATTCACCAAAAAAGATACCACCAACAGCTTAATCCGATTCAAGGTCAATTGGCATTCATCTGTATCCCCTTCCCCCAGGTTGGGTTTGAAAATAGGCAGAATTTGTCTAGTGCACTTACCCAGTCAAATAACCAACTGAAGTAGGAGGCATCCTTAGAATGGCAGAAAAAAAGGGAGATATTGTTGATAGGGGATCTGAATATGCCAGATGTTAACTGGAGCACCTTTGCTGCAGCCACATCCAAGTGCAGAGTCATTCTATATGCCTTACAAGGGGCATGCCTCAGGCATCTAGTGTTTGAACCCATTCAGGAGGAATGGTCAGTCCTGGTACTCTAACAGGGAACAATTAGAAGATCTCCGATTTTGAAGTGGGTAGCTCTCTGGGAACAAGCGACCAGACAGTGTGGTTCACAACAAACAGGCGTAGAGTCAAGCCGTACAAAAGCAAGGCTACTGGACTTTCAGGGGGTTGACTGGCAGAATGGGAGCATGCATAAGGACTACGCTAGCAAAAGGGCAGGAAGGAGGGGTGGAAGAACAATGGGGCAAAATCAAAACTGCCAGAGGCAATAAGCCTTTGTGTGAAGCAAATAAAATGAAGGAAAAAAAAACACTATGGTTCTCAAAAAAAAGAGGTGGTGGGGAAGGTTAGGGAGAAACATAGCATTCAGAAAGTATGAGGAAACAGAAGGAGCAGGAAAGAACTGGACCAATTAAAGCAGAAGGAAGTTGGGAAGGCAGTCAGAATAGCAAAGGCCCAAACCGAGGAAGAGACAGCCAACTCCGTGAAGGGGATAAAACCTTTTATAGTTGAAAGACCAAGGGAGAGATAATGAGGCATAATAGACAGTGAAAATGCAGAGATATTGAATACTTTTGTTCAGTATTTGAAAAAGAGAGGGGATGTACCTAAAACCAAACAATAGAAGCTCTCTAGATATGGGGGTCTGATACCAGTCCATTCATAGAAGAAAGGGTAATGAAAGAACTCCTGAAACTCAAGGTGGATAGGGCAATGGGGCCAGGTGGGACTCACCCCATAATTCTGAAAGTACTAAGAGAAGAACTAGTGACACCACCAACTACACACACACACACACACACACAACACACTATGGTAGCACGGTAGTGCTACCATAGTTAGGGTTGAGGAGCCATTTCCATGTTAAACCCAAGATTTTGCACCTTAATAACTTTGCAACCGTTTGATGGATTTGCCTGAAATTTGGAATGTATGATCAAGACCCATAGGCCTTGGGATCTGCCAAGTTTCGTACTGATTGGATATACGGTTGCAGAGTTATTAAGTGTGATCTGTGCGCGCGTTTATGCTTTTCTGGAATTCTGTGGTCACGCCTACAGGTCGTACGGTTTGCGTGACCGGCCCGAAATCTTCAGGGAACGTGCAGCCGGGGTCCCCGATGTCCACGAAGATTTCGTGAAAAAATATTAAATGGTTCAAAAGTTATTCAAAACACAGTTTCCCATTATGAGTCAATGGGAAAAGTTAACAAAAAGTTCACTTTCGCAAATGCATTTTTACTTTCGCAAATGGGCCTGTTACTTTCGCAAATCGGCCATTTTGTTTTCAGTTTGTGATCAGAAAAATGGTTGGCATTTAAATTTGGGACCCTCTAGCAACCTAATTTTTTTTGTATTCACCTAGTCGGGCCCTGAGGATGCTTGCCATCCATGTCTTTATTTTGTGGTAAAACACCCCAGAAATGTTTTTCAAATTTCTGGAAAAAGTACTTTCACAAATTACTTTCGTGCTCACAAAAGTGTCGCAAATTTTTGCGAAAGCTTTTGCAAATTGCGACAGTAGTTTTCTAGTCTGTGGGAAAATGACAGCAATTCTTTGGCACTGCGCTGCAAAAGAACCGTTGGGAGTTTTGAGCTGAAATTTGGAGGGAACGGCCGACATCTCACAGATGTGCCTTTCAGTGTTGTATTGAAAAAATATTACACGGTGGCAAAGTTAAGGCACTCCAAAGTTGACGGTTTTTCCCATAGGATAACATTACGGCGCCCGACGCATTACAGAAATCCTTTGGCACCCTGCTGCAAAATAACGGTTTGGTCTTTTTTCCTGAAATTTGGAGGGAAGACAGCCAACAGCCCACAGATGTGCCTTTCAGTGGTTTGGTGAAAAAACATTACAGGGAGGCAAAGTTATGGCGCTCGAACTTTTCTTTTTTCCCCCATAGGATAACATTGATGGCGTTGCCGCACTTCAGGGCCCGATCTCGAAACGGTGCGATACGGACTTTTCGTCGAAAACTTTAGCTCCTAATGGGGCTAAGATCCAAATTAGCCAGGACAGTTGTAAATAATATGACTTAAATTTTTTTTCTACGTCGTACGGTTCCTGAGATATAATGTATTTAGTATTCCAAGATCTCATTTTCTGCGCCGATACTCATTTTGCATACATTATTTGTACTCACTGTCTCAATGCAGGTTTTGGGGAAAACCAGCCTGTGCGCTTACATTACTGTTACTGTTGCCCTTTCCGCTTGCGGTTCCGTATCCGTTTCACTTACTGTTGACGTCTGCGCCACCATGTGCGTTATCCTTTACGTTTTCATTTGCGCTTGCGTTTGTTATTTTTTGCCATTTTCTGTCTACAGTACTGTTTATCTTTGTTTCACTTTACATCACCATGCCCATTGACATTTGTTTGCAGGCACCATGTTACTATGTGACAACACATCACGTGGCAGATCATTCCCGTCTACGCCACCATGTGCGTAACCCTTTCTGTTCTCATTCGTGCTTGTGTTACCATGTGCGCCACTGTTAGCATTTGTTTGTGTTGCTGTCCGTTAGTATGCCACAAGACATGTGGCGGGAGCGTGGGCCCAAGGGCACCAAGGCCCCGCTGCTGCATTACATTCACTATTTCTTGTTATTCTCAAAAGAAGGGAAATTAGAGGCAAAACTCAGTTTAATGCATTAGTTAGAGTTGTTCCACAGCGACAAAAGTGAGGAAATTAGCTGTTAGGGTTGAAAAACCCCACCCGGCATTGGGTGTGCATTGGGATCATGAGTCTCAACTCTACCCCATTCTCCTATACTTCTGCTGCTTTACACAGGTCATGGGGTGAGAGTTAGGGCTGATGATCCCAATGCCACCACGTGGATCATCCTTTGCGTTTTCATTTGCGCTAGCGTTTGTTACTTTTTTGCCATTTGTGTGTACCGCACTGTTTCTCTGTTTCACTTTGCATCACCATGCCCATTGACATTTCCATTTACAGGCACCATGTTACTATGTGACCAGACATCACGTGGCACACCGTTCCCGTCTACGCCACCGTGTGCGTTACCCTTTGTTATCATTCGTGCTTGTGTTACCATGTATTTCACTGTTAGCATTGCTGCTCCTGTTACTATGCCATAAGACATGTAGCGGGCGCAGGGCCCGCCACCACATTACATTCTACTATTTCTCAATATCATTCTCAAAAAAGGGAAATTAGAGGCAAAAACTACGTTTAATGCATTAGTTAGGGTTGTTCCACAGCTATAAAGTGAGGAAATTCGCTGTTAGGGTTGAAAACCCTAACTCCGAATTCACCCCCCCCCAGCACCAAGTATGGGGGAGGACCAAGTCAACACAACCAATGACAGACATCCAGCAGCAGGTGACAGAAATAAACAATTGTCTAAATGTACTACGAGACATCCCCACCCACCTGACCAGGTACTGCATGCTCAGTGGAGATCAACAGCAAAACTGAGGCCATGTACACCAAACGTACACATCCCTGATTGCAGCTGCACACAACATACCACACTTAGTAGTTGCATGGCCTTACCTACCGATGCCCCACACCACACCACTTGTGGTGGGCCACCTGAGCAATAGAGTTAAGCAAAACCAAGGAGTTGTACAGGTATAACATCTGAGATTTAACAAGGGTTTGAGAAATGCAGCTTTCTAATTGACTGTAAACATTGTAACAGCCTTATGTTTAGTTTTTATTAACATACATGTAGAGCCTAACCATATGATGAACATGGTTTAATGTTGTTTAAAACAGTTTTATTATGATAGCAATAAGCTACTCCCAGGTATTATGTTAATGGTCAGTTTATCACTGTCTAGCGACATGTGGCACTCTGATATGCCTCATTCAACATTAAACCCCTACAGGGTGATTAACAGACCATTTAACGTAACTGTTGGTCATGCCTTATAGCTTAATTGTCTTTTTGAGTAGATACTCTCCCTCTGCTAGGCACTGCAGCAGCTTTGCAACACAGTTTCCCTCCCAGTTACACCATACACTGTCTAGTTGCTGGAGAATGGCTGTGAATATGAACTCATGAAGATGAACAGTGTAACTTGATCATTACAGTCATCGAAACCCTAGTGTGATTATAACTGACAGACTCAGTGATACAGGATAACCCCTGCTGTCCTAGTACATTTACCCCATTATGAGTTAAATCAATACTAAAATATATTCTGTTTATATCTACACCATACCTACTTGATTCCTGTTGTAGCAGAATTAACATAGTTATCACTTTGATAGCATCAGTGACAGAAGTGTGGCAAACCCAAACAGTAGGCATACAGCCTGAGTATGAAACTTAAAAAAAAAAAAAAAATCACACTGTGTCCATAAGTGGCATAGATCACTCATTGCAACAATAGCAAATGTATTACTATTTGAAGAAGTTAGTCATCACAGATGCAATGAGATTGTCTTTATCAGGTACAACATACTCAGTAAGTGCTTACAGGAAAATCTATCCTATATACACACGTCCGATACAGGTACATCATTGTTGGCTCAGTAGTGCTATGATATTTAGAAGTTGCTTGGCCTGATCCATGCAATTACAGTCTTTCTTACAAAGAATACTTACTGCATCTTTAATATTGAAACACACAAGGTCTATGTACGTACATCAGCAGTACACCTTCATCAGTAAGAATGCATGTGATACTGGCAGTACCAATTTCACAGCGTTGAACAGGCAATGCTTTTCCATACGTTTACATCAGCCTCTCTATGTTGAGTAAACCATTGCAGTAAATGTACTATGTAAATCACCTACTAAATTTATCACTACTTTTATCTTGAGCATGCTAGTGTCTTGTAGTTAATGTGCTTCTCTTAATGAATGTATACTCAGTAGTGTTAAAACCTTTCTAAAACTATCATGCACCTTCAGCATTTATATTGAATAACGGCACAGTACCAGTTGTGGTGTGGTGGGGGCATCGGTAGGCAAGGCCATGCAGCTACTAAGTGTGGTACGTTGTGTGCAGCTGCAATCAGGGATGTACGCTTGGTGTACATGGCCTCAGTTTTGCTGTTGATCTCCACTGAGCATGCAGTACCTGGTCAGGTGGGTGGGGATGTCTCGTAGTACATTTAGACAATTGTTTGTTATTTCTGTCACCTGCTGCTGGATGTCTGTCATTGGTTGTGTTGACTTGTCCTCCCATACTTGAATGTGTGTGGGGCTGGAGACTTGAGTTGGTTTTCAACCCAACAGCGAATTTCTCCTACTTTGTCGCCGGGAACAACCCTAACTAATGCATTAAATGGAGTTTTTTGCCTCTAAAAAAAAATATATATTATACACACACACACACACACACACACACACACACACACACACACACACACACACACACACACAATGGTGTGGTACCAGAGGACTGGAGAAAGGTGGATGAGATTCCCTTCACAAAAGTGGGAGCAAGGAAGAGGCAGGAAACTACAGATCTGTGACCTCAGTGGTCAGTGGAGGGGCTGTGGACATGGCCTACCTAGACTTTAACAAGTCATTTGACAGTCCCACAAAAAAGATCAACAAGTTAGCCAGGCTGGGAGTGGGTCCCAGGGTGGTAGCCTGGGTAAACAATTTGCTGGACAACAGGAAAGAGGGCAACAGTAAATGGAATCCACTGCAAAGAAACTGGGTTTACTAGCAGGGTACTGTAGGGCTCCATATTGGGGCTGGTCCTCTAATGTCTTTATAGGAGACATTGTAGAGGGATTGGAAGGAAAAGGTATGCCTCTTTGCAGATGACAAAGATCTGCAATGGGGTTGATGCACAAGGTGGTGTGGAAAGGATGAAGAGGGACTTTGCAAGGTTGGAGGACTGGTCAAAAGCATGGCAGCTTAGATTCAATTCAAAGAAGTGCAAAATAATGCACCCGAGAAAAAACCCAGGGGGAAAGAGTACACAATATTTTTTTGGAGGGGGTTACAAACAGCAAAAAAATGGAAAGGGACCTGTGGTAGTCATATCAGATGACCTAAAGGTAGGCAGGGAATGTGAGAAGGCAGTAAGGAGGGCAGGGGGGGAGGGATGTTGGGATGCATAGGGAGAGGCATCACCAGTAGAAAACAGGAAGTTGTCATCCCTCTGTGCAGGCAGTTGGTGAGACTCCATCTGGAGTACTGCATGCAGTTCTGGAGACCCAATCTCTGCAAGGACAGACAGGATGAAAGCAGTCCAGAGGAGGGCAACTAAAATGGTGCAGGGTCTGCACAAGAAACCATAAGAGAATTTGAGGGTAGCATCTTTCAGAAAAAGTTGTGCAAGAACAAGGGGGCACAGTCTGAAGATTGGGGGGGGAGAGAAGAGAAGGGGACAGCTCAGAGGAAGTAGGTTTTCACAGAGAGGGTGGATGATGCATGGAATGGCCTTCCTGAGGATGTCGAGGGGTCAAAAAGAGTGGGGGAATTCAAGAATGCATGGGACAGACAATTATAGAGGGGAGGGTAGGAGGAAGCAGTTTGTTGGTTAACTAGGATCTGCAGCTTATCCAATAGGTAGGGAAATGGGCAGCCTGGGTGGGCCAAGTGGTCCTTATTTGCCATCAAAGTCTGTTTCTACAGTATTGATATCTATATATCTCTTTGCAACATGGCATTGAAACACTGAAAACAAATAATCTGATTAGTCAAAAAACATCAGCCGACATTTTCAACCATGCATCAATTCCCTAGATATGCTCACTTCTTATCGGCAGCGTGCCTGGTCCTAACAGACACAAATGAAAGAACTCCCTGTGCAAGTGCAAGACATCACTTCCTCCCCATAGGTGGCACCATTGCCACACAAGAAACCCTCAGCTACGATCTGTATATAAAAAGTGCAGTGCATTGTGTTCCATGTTGCTTACCACCTATGGACTCAGTGGAACCCCACATCACAACGGAGCAGCAATCCACTGGTACTGACCAGTCTTGCAGAGCTGTGCAGAGGACAAACCTGGTTCACACAGTCATGCAGACTCCAGTTGTGGGTTAGTGAAGTATGCAAATCTTTCTATTTTACCCTACATGCAGTAGTGAAAGGGTAACAAAGCATAGTGACGAGTTCAGTATAACACTTTGTTCGAATAGGATTTTTTTTGCAACATGTTATCCGCGAAGTTTAAGAAAATGCAATGGCGGGGAGTGCAAAGCAGAATCAGTGGACATGACAGTCACAATATTAATGAGTAGAGTACTGAATGTGCACACAGTTCTATATGCAAGTGAAGAGGAAAGACTGCAATGCAATGTAATATTAACTGTTTTCCTTGATGTAACAAACCTATTTAAATAGAAACACTGTTTTCCCTGCACTTGCCATGTTACAAGTGCATTAATCCCCTCAACAGGAGGGCATTTCCCAGGAATTAATGCATGGTTTGGGTGTGCATGAGGCCTAAGGCAGAGTGCTTCCCACCACCCAACCATGCATTAATTCCTGGGAAATGCCCTCCTGTCTCGGTAATTAATGCTTACATCTCATTTGTAGTGACTATAGGCGATGATCAAACGTCAATCTGAGAATATTTTTTTCTTCGGATATGTAATACTTCAGTTCATGCTGGGCTGTGTCATGCTTGTGATGTGTCCCCTCATGGTATTTATCTCAACTTGATTTCTTTTATGGTTAATTTTGGTCACTGCAAACTGAAACCTAGGACAGCATCTCTCGGATTTTGCACAACTTTGTTATTTGCACAAGTACAATTGCCCAATGTAGGAACTCCTTTTGTGTGTTACCCTAGAAAGCTAAAAACAAATAAATGGTCATTAAACTGGTATATGTAGGTTTCGTTTTTGGCTCTGTTGCAATACTATGCTTTTTACCCTCTGTATATCCCACTCCCCTTTCCCCTGGGTCATTCCTGGAAACGAGCCTCCGCTCAGTGGGCCTTTCCCAGTTACCGGTGTAACCCCCTACAAATGGGTGTTCCCAAAGAGTGTTCCTTGAGTTTGCCTAAATGCTGCCAGGCTGGTGTCCTGCATTTTAGCAGTTTAAATGAGATTACCAGAGCCTGTATAGCCTCAGTGTACTCTTTAAGAGCTGCCTGACTGCAGCCTTGGTAATCTGAGAGGGAACTCTGTTGAAAGATGCAACTATTTGCTGAAAATCATTTAGAGTGATAATGTAGTTTGTCTAACCTGCTTTCTTTGTAGCAAGAACCATTTTGTTTCGTCTCCACTATCTTGGTCCTGGACTGCAAATTGGACCAATCAGTTCTGGCTGGACCTAAAATGTAGCCGGACTACAGGAGCTGTCTGGAGTCAAAATATGTAGGAATTTTAGTTTTGAACTTTTTGCCCCTTTTTTTGCAACTGAAGGGGGAGCTCTTGCTGTGACCAGATAGCCAAATCAGCCAACCAAACCTTTTGGATCTTTGGGAAGTCCCAGGCTGATTGCAGTTTTTCAGTTAGATCTAAGCTGGAAGCTGAACAAGGACCTGAAGTGATTTTGGGCAGCAATCCTTAGTGGATTCACATGGGAAAACTGAAAGGGCCGAGTTTTTGGCTTGCATGTCTGCTGCTGCTCCTGAGAGGGAGAGAAGAGAATTATTTTGGATTAAATCCAAGTTTGTGCGACTAAAGTAAGCTACTGCTGAAATGGGCCAGGCTCAACATGAAGACCGAAGATTTTGCTGAATGCGATCTGCCTGTCAGGAGTTCCAGCTACTGCCAAGCTCCCGGTATGTGCAGAGACTTTGCGATAGTGATTGGGGAGCACTTTGCCTGGTACAGTAGAATTCCCGTACATGTAAAAGTGCTATGATCTGCTAGTGGGTTGTGAGTTAGTTCCCCACTGTGTGAACTGTGTTCTGCTTGCTGGAAGCTGTATCCAGACCAAAACTGACTGCATCCGAATTCATCTCCATGCGGTCTGGGCCTTGCCAGACTGGCCCAGCCAGACTACCCACTGCACAGAGAATCCATAGACGAGAGACCTGCCTGGGGATCAGTCCCCTGCTCCACGCATGAACAGGAACAATGCCTCTGACTCGTGTGGGCCCTGGTTCTTCTGGCATTCCAGATCAACCACCTGCAGTCTATTTTCGTCCAGCCTGTGTCCAGTCTTGGGTAGCATGAGTAAATACCAGAGTAGCTCCCTGCAGCAACAGCTTAATCCGAATGTGTCAGATTGTCTTGTTTAGTTTCCTTTATGAACCGAGCCCTCTGGCTCCAGATTACAAATACTGTGCACTGTGCATGTTGCGTTTTCCATCACAGGGCCCCAACCAGCTGCAACCCCGGGCAACAGTCCTGGCTAGCCCATCTCTTCTCCACTTGGGTACCCAGATGTGCGACTTAGCGCATGCATAATTGCTTGCTTGATATAACCTTTAAGCTAATTAACCTGATTTTGCCCCTTCCTCGTTCAAGTCCCCTGAATAAATCAGATCCAACTTTTTCTGCATGTAATCTGACTGTGGTTCCAGTTTGTGCTCAAAGTACTGTAGCCATTTGCTGTGCATAACCTTGTTTTACAGGGGGTCCCCAGTGTTGAGCCAGAGGAGCCAGCCCTGGTGGTAAGTGCAAACAGTGTGGGTACTTGTGTGGTGTACCAGGGGTATTGTGAAAGTGATTGTACAGTGTTCAGGCCACTAGAGGGGAAAGAGGTGGGGTTACGGTGTCCCAGAGGACTGTACCCAGGTTAGCTTGACCACTACCAACCCTGACCTCCAGGTGGAAGCACCCATTTCAGAACTCAGACCCCTTAACCTGCTACTAGCCAAGCAGACAGGGGTAGTGGCCCTTGGGCTAGCACCACCTAGGGGTTACACCAACATTTTAAATAAATGAAACCATGTTTAATAAGATGCTATAGAATCTAAAGTGTCAGCTAAAATTAAAAATTGTTAATGAATGTGTATGCAATTCATGAATGCATGCAACATGAACATGTTGAGGAAATTTAGAAAATGAGTACTTGGTATTGTTGTAAAGATGACTCCCAACACAATGTTAATTTTAGAAACATGATTTAAGAAAATGGCATTCATGTGCTCTTTTCACACAGTACATTACATCTTGAAAATGTTATTAATCAGTCACATTTGACAGTATTCTTTCTTACATTACTGGGGGGGGGGGAGAGAGAGAAGAGAGAATCAGTATAGGCTAGGTGATGGGGAACAAAAGATGAGCAGGGGCAGAAACCAAGTCAGGATGGAACAAGAGTCCAAGGGGGGCCAAACCCCGCAACACAAAGCTAGAGGCCAAAAGGACACCCAGGAAGCAGGGGGCAGTAGAGTGGCACTCTTGGGGGCTCGATAACTAAGGGACTAAAATGGGGAATGAAGGGAGCAAAAAACAATGCAGTACAGTGCATGCCAGGGATGACTGTGCTGGAGGTGAGGCATATTCCTTCCTGGGGTAAGCAGCAGGATGTAAGGACACATCTGGTGTTTCACCTGGGCACAAATGACTTGGAAGGAACAGTCTGATGGAGGTACAGGCAAGGTTCGAGGAACTTGCTAGGTTCTGTAGAAGCAACACTTTTTCCTTCCATTTCCTTCTGAGGTGTTGAAAGTACCAAGAGCGAGCACACCCAGAAAGGAGAAGATAAGGGCATTCAACAATTAGCTACAAGGTTGGTGCAGTCGGATGTGGTTCATCTGGATAGGTGACTGGGGCTCTACATGGGAGGAGGAGGGGCTGTATGCCCAAGACAGGCTGCACCTGAGCTCTTTAGGGGCAGCTGCACTAAAGAGTAAACTGGGGGACTTCATGGCAAGGAAGTTCAATTTAAACTAAATGGGGGGTGGCCAAGGACAGGGCCAGCCTTACATGAGGCAGAGCAGAGAGGCCATCAGCCCCCCCCCCCCCCAAGTCACAACACTCAAGGGAACACTTAGCAGGGAAGAACGGGTTGGGGCTACATGTTTGAGGGCTTTGGCTGCAAATGCCAGGAGCTTTGGGAACAAAATGGAAGAATTGAGGCCACCATGATGGAGAACCTAGGCACTATAGCAGTGAGACAGACTTGGTGGAATGAGCACTACGCCTGGGAGACAGTGATCCCAGGGCATCTGTTTAGGAAAGAAAGATCGGGAGGGGAAGGGTGGCATATATCAGGGAAGGGATTGGGGCCATGGAAGGGCAGGATGAGGAGAGGAAACAGATAATGTGGGTCACCCTAGACAAGGGGAAAACCTGCGTGTCGGGGTAGTCTATAAGCCTCATATGCAGGGGGAGGAAGGGGATAGACACTTTGTACAATCAGTAGCTAGGATGGCACAGAAAGGGGAAATTGTGCTGGTTGGGGACTTAAGCCTTCTGGACATCAACTGGGAGGCCAGGACAGCAATCTCTGCAAGGAGCAGGGGCATCTTAGAGGCTCTTCAGGGCATATTCTTGCAACAAAGGGTCAGTGAGCCCACTAGGAGGTGTAAACCTGTTGGATGTGGTCCTCACAAATGGGGACAGTGTGGAGGAGGTGGGGGAAGAACTTGGCACCAGTGACCACAGGGCTGTCAGGTTCAGGGCGAGCGCAGGCAGGGAGAGGGTTAGGACAAGAACCAAGGTAATGGACTTCAGAAAGTCAGACTCATGGAATGAGGAAGGTAGTTGAGGAAGAAATGATGGGGGGATGTGCAGAGGGGTGGAGGAATTATGGGCAGCCGTCAAGAGAGGGGTATTTAAAGCCATGGACTCATGTATAAGAAGGGTAAGAAAGAATAGAAGACAGAAAAGACCTCTATGGTTCATTAGAGGTGGCATTAGGGGTCAAGAAGAAGACTAGAGCATTCAAGAGGTACAGGAGGACACAAAAGTATGAGGACAGTGAAATAGAGGAGGCTTGGCAAAAGATAAGGAGGGCTAAGGAGGCCACTGAGGAGAGGACAGTGAAGCAGGCAAGGAGGGGGGGACAAAACCTTTAGGTATGTTGGAGAAAGGAGGAGGAGGGCACAGCATGGGATTGGAAGGATAAGGGGAAAAGTGGAAAACTACTGCAAGGAGACTTCGAAGAAGCAGAAACATTAAACAGCTATTTCGCCTCAATCTTTGCGGAGGAAAGGGAGTGTAGGGAACCAGGATGGTGTGAGGAGGGTGACAGCCACAGGCAGTTGGCTGTGGCAGAATTCACTGCTGAAGGAGTAAGGGAAGAGCTGGGTAGACAAGGCAATGGGGCCTGATGGAATACACCCAAGGGTTCTCAAGGAGGTGAAGGATGAACTGGTGCTGCATCTAGTGAGGCTGTTCAACTTGTCCTTGGTCACAGGGGTGGTGCCAATGGACTGGAAGAGGGTAGAGGTGATCACACTACATAAAGGGGGCGGAAGGACGAGGTCAAAAACTACCGTCCTATTAGTCTTACCTTGGTGGTGGGGAAGGTAATGGAAACACTACTTAAGATCAGGTTGATAGAATACTTGGAGAGGAATGGCATGCAGGATGACAGGCTGCATGGCTTCACCAAGGGAAGGTCCTGCCAGACTAACCTGATAGTGGATCAGGGAGGAGCAGTGGACATGGCCTATCTGGATTTCAATAAAGTCTGACACCGTTCCGCATGGTGGAATGGTACATAAGCTGGATAGACTAGGGCTGGACAACAGGATCACCAGGTGGGTGGAAAACTGGTTGAAGGGAAGGAGTCAGACGGTGGTGGTAAATGGGACATTCCAGGGAATGGACAGTGACCAGTGGGGTGCCACAGGGATCAGTGCTATGACTGATATTCTAACATCTATGTTAGTGACCTAGCAGAGTCTGGAGGGACGGGTGTGCCCGATTGCAGACGATACAAAGGTCTGCAATAGGGTGGATTCACCTAGTGGGGTGCAAGCCATGAGGCAGGGCCTGGAGAGGTGATCTGACACCTGGAAATTGAAGTTTAGTACACAAAAGTGCTCGCTGATGCACCTGGGGAGGAAGAATAGGAGGGAAACGTACTCCCTTGGGGGTTGGTGATTAAGGAGAAGGAAACAAAGGGGCCTGGGGATTATGGTATCGCGTGACCTCAAGGTGGGCAGCCAATGTAGCAGGGCGGTGGGAAAGACAAATGGAATGTTTGCCTGTATTGAGAGAGGTTTTAATAGCAGGAATGAGGTGCTAATGCCATTATATAGAACCATGGTTAGGCGGCATCTGGAATATGGGGTGCAGTTCTGGAGGCCTCACCAACGAAGAGATGTTGAGCTGATGGAGAGGATGCAGAGAAGGGCATCCAAAATGGTAGGAGGGATGCAGGATGTACCCTATGAGTGAAGACTAAGAGGGCTGAATTTGTACCCTCTGGAGACTAGGAAGGGAAGGGGGGGGGGACATGATTGAGACCTTTAAGTATCTGAAGGAAAGGTAGAGGGTAACAGCTTGTTCAAATTGAAGGGAGTTAACATGAGGGGACATGGCCTAAAACTGGAAGGTGGGAAATACAGAGGTAATGTCAGGGGGCAGTTTTTTCCCCCACAGAGAGGGTGGTGGAGGCCTGGAACAAGCTGCCAGAAGAGATAGTGGCAGCTGAAACGGTGGAGGGGTTCAAGAGAGCTTGGGATAGATTTAAGAGGTTGGGAAAAGAGGGTGGAAGCATAACAGAAGGGGGGTAGGGTGTTGGGCAGAGGTGCCTTTCTCTGCCATCACATTTCTGTGTGTGTGGGCGCACATTAAACAAAACTGATGCAATATACTATTTCAACCTAAATAAGCTGCATGCAAGTTTCAGTACAGCAAGTAAAACTGAAAGCAAAATCCTTCATGAAATCTACAAACTGTTTGCCCTCTCCCACGTGTAGTACATGCTGTGAGGCAAATTTAGAAATCCAGTTATAGAAATGATGGGAAAAGTGTGCCTCACTGGGATTCTAACCCAGGTATCAGCAATCCGTGCTTGAGTTCTCAACCAACTGAGCTATGAGAGTTCAGCCAGTTAAGGCTCCCAGAGTTTTCCCATTTGAATCACACACATTCTTTTCTGGTGTTGCAATGAGCAGCGAAGTAGTTTTATAGACTCAAATAACTCCTCTTCTCTCTCTCCCCCCCCCCCCAGTGCAGTATGCGCCACTGTGGAGCAAATTTAGAAATCCAGTTATAGAAATTAAAGGAAAGGTGCACCTCACTGGGATTGGAACCCAGGTATTAGCAATTTATCAGGTTATTGTGGATACCTTGGTTTGAATCCCAGTGAGAGCCACACTTTTCCTTTCATTTCTACAATTGGATTTCAGTTTGCCCTGTGATGAGTTAAATCTTCATAAAATACACCTTTACACAATTAGCCTTTTCAACATGCCGGTGTCATGTGTTTGTGTACTTCACGTGCATTCATCCTATTGAAAGGATAATGATGGTTAGAATTTGGCCTTTAGTGATTACATTTTAATTAAAATCAATTAATTGCATTATAGTTTAGAATGATCCAAGTTAATCATAAAATGCAAAATAGGAGTTCATACAATATACAATGTCAAATGCATTAGACTCGCAGGTGTTCCCATTTTATATTCTTACATTTTAGTAAACGTTAACATAAAACTATTACAGCTTACTGTCTTTATAGCAATCCAAACAAGTGAAAAGCAAAATAACTGATAGTGGACAATGTTAGGTGTTCAGTGGTAATTGCAGGCGTAAAATACCGTAGCCAAGTAATGTGCTGGGTTAGAGCTTGCAGAATACATTAAATGTGCCCAAAATAAAAAAGCTACATTACTCCGCTCATCCCCAAATGTTAGATTTTCCTTAAGACTTCTCCATCTCAACCTCACCTGGAGTGAAACGAACTAGTTAATAAATTTAAATACCTTGGTAATACCATCAAGTCCCACCTTACATCCAATACTCATACGAGCAGCACAGCAAGACATCTTTAGCAAAGTACAGAGTCATACTTACTGTAATGGTAGATCTTAGAGAGGGTCTCTCTTGCAGTAGGCAATACTCTTGGGTCCTTGCCAGAGGATGCTCCTGTGCATGATAGCTTTTTCCAGCTGTCTTGTCTAGGGGCTGCCCACACCTGTGACATCACCTGAGCAACTATAAAGGTGTGGGCAGCCCCAGACATCCTCAGTTCCCCACCAGATTCAGCTCATGAAGTGAGACTGAGGGAAACCGAGGTGTATAGGCACCATCTCTTTTTTTTTGATGGTCTGCGGTCCTTGAGCAGGAGGGTGGGATCGTACCTGTTGCAAGAGATCCTCTTGAAGATTTACCATTATGGCAAGTACGAAACTGTACCATCTCAGAGGGAATCTCTTGCAGCAGGTAATACTCTTGGGATGATTTCCAAGCAATGATTGTTAGGTAGGGTGGAGTGTGTTAGGAAACTAGACCTTGTAAGAGGACTCAACCAAAAGTGGTGAGACATCTAGAGGCAATGTCCATAGGTTCATAGGTTGTTTTACAAGTCAGAGGGCAAGCCCATATTTAACTCTCCACCATATGTCCTAATGGTGATAGAAAAATTTCCTATTGCCCATATATTCATCTACTCTATTTGAAATGTGTAATACTGTCACTTGAAACTACAGTGTGGAAAGGAGTTCCATACATGTGCCCATTAGTGTGATATCCTTAAGTTTTATTATTCTTAACTAATTTAAGAATGTGAGTGGGTATTATTGGCAGTTTGTTTAAACAGTTTCAAGTAAGATGGTCATTTATTGTTTTGTAGGCTAAACATAATCCTCCTCCAAGATCTATAGTCCAAGGAGTACAAACCTAAGGATTTTAATCCATCAGTGTAGTTTAATTCTCCCAAATTACTTATTTTAGTAATTTTCCTTTGAACTTTCAACTAGGGTTTTTTCACCAATAGTTTTATGGGAACAGAAGAGGGTACAGTATTCGATCTTGGATCCAATTAGGCTAGTGTATACAGGGACAATTACATCCCATTTCCTACCTCTTGATGTTTCTTAGCATACATGCAATTATGATTTTTTTTTTTAACCTGTTAGAGTAGAAAACGTTAGGTCATTAGAGATGTTGACCCCTAGATCTTTTAGTAGTGATCGTTTGAAGCTGTGTGCCATTTACAGTAGTCAACTCAATGATAATTTCCCCAAATGCATGACTTTGCATTTACTGACATTAAATTTAGTTTTATATTAGCCCATATGGCAAGATTGAGATTACTTTAACAATTCAGTAGTGAGAATTGTTTACAATATTTTTCAACTTGCTGTCATCAGCATATTTACCAATCCATACTCCCCGGGAGGTCTGCAAAGATGCAATAAAGATATTAAAAGTGGGACCCAAAACAGAGCCCTGTGGCACTATGCTGGTGACTGGAGGGAGACCATATGGAATTTTGTCCAGACAACTTGCTGTTGTCCATTTAGTAGCCAGGAGTCAACCCATTTTATAATGTTAGTGTAGTTTCATTTGTTCTAGTGAATGAATTAGAATTTATGGGATACAAATCAAAGACTTTGGCGTAATCCAAGAATATAATATCTACAGGGAGGCCTAGATCCAGGGCGTGGCTTACTGGTTCAAAGACACTTATAAGGTTACTCCAACAGGATCTTCCCTGTGTAAAACCAGGTTGTGTTACATCCTGTAAGCCCTCATCTTGTAAGTACCGATTTTATGCTGGAGTGATCTCTCCATAAACTTCCCCAACATATGAGGTGAGACTTATGGGTCGATAGTGAAGTTTGTTTGCTTCCACCTTTGTGGATCTGTATAACTGTAGCAATTTTCCATTCAGGCATCACTACACCCTCAGTAATTGAGGCATTAAAAAGCAGACAATTCATCTGAAAGATTAATAAAACAGGGTGGTATATTGTCAGGCCTGGGTGATCAGAAATTAGTTGGCGATCCTTTATTATTGGGCCAATTCCCCTAGATGTTCCCTTAATTGATCAGACAATTAAAAAACTATCTTTGGTTGTAGTAGCAAAGTTAAGATCCATTTTTTGTTTAGCCTCTCTTATTGAAAATTCTCATTTGCTTTTTGTTTAAACCTATTGCATATTTACTGATGGATTTTTTATACTTAAACCCTTACCTTTAATTTGTTTTGCAAAATTTTTTTATTCCAAATTGGAATGGTTTTTCGTTATATTTTTATACGTTCCGGCACCCACAGCATGATGCAATATTCAATGTGTGCATGTATAGTTTGCCACATCTGAATTGCATCCAAGTGCTTAAGATCATTTTGCCAATTCCTGCTGTTGTCCATTTAGTAGCCAGGAGTCAACCCATTTTATGTTAGTGTAGTTTCATTTTTTCTAGTGAATGAATTAGGATTTATGGGACACGGAATCAATTCAATTTGCTTTGTTATTCCTAATTTTCATAACACCAGACTGTTTAGATTTAAAGTGTTTTATGGACCATAGAATTTTATTATGGTCACTGTCCCCTAAAGGATCCAGTACTTTGGGTTGATTTTCAATATCTGTTTGTGAAAATTAACTAGTATATTTTTCCTAGTAGGTGTGCCAACGAGTTCTAAAAATCAAGTTGTAAAGTAATGTTATTTTATTTTCAACAGTGCCATTACCTTTAAGAGTCTGCCAGTTAATATTTGGCAAGTTAAAATCTTGGAGGACTTCCATACACTCAATTGATGAGTTTTTACTTTCTGGGTTGAGATTGGGAGAACTATAGGCTAAATCAATTGTTAATGGGCCATCTGCACATTTAATTCTAACCCAAAGAAGTTTAGCATCACTAAAATTGTCATAGTTTCTGATGAGCTCTTAGGATCCAATTGTATTACGAATAGAGTGTGCAATACCACCGCCCTTTGTATGTTCTGTTTTGTCAGTGTACCCTGGTATATCTGTACCCCAAATGGAGTCAGAGAACCAGGTTTCAGCAACTCCGCAAATATCTATATTATCTTTCTGAAGTACATATGCAAGTTAATCAGTTTTATTACGAAGGCTTCCAGCATTCAAGAGTAAGATTGTGATGTCATTGCCCTCTATTAGATTGTTAGATTCCATAGATCATGCTGCTTTTTGTATAGAAGGGATGCTGCCACTTCTATTTGGTTTAGTAGTCCCTTGAGTATGTGAAGTCTGATATGACTTGGCGTCAGTGGCTCAGTAGGTAGCACACTCTCCTGAGGCCGGGAGATCAGAGGGCTGTGGGTTCAGTTCCCACATCTGGCACTTGGGTTAATATCCCCAGTACCGACACTAGTGCAGCATGAGAGGGGTGCTGCACTTCTGAGGTGCAGTCTTTCAGATGAGACGTTAAATTGAGGTCCCATCTGCCTGGATTGGTGGTAGTTCAGTTGGATGTTCAAGATCCCATGGCATTTATCAAAGAGTAGGGGAATTTCCCCCGTGTCCCGGCCAAATTTCCTTCACTTAAAAAAAAAAAAAAATTACCACCAACAGCTTAATCTGGTTCAAGGTCAGTTGGCATTTCATCTGTATCCCTTCCCCCAGTTCGTGCCTGAAAATAGGCAGGATTAGTCTAGTGCACTTACCCAGTCAACAACACACACACAAAAAAAAAAAACACAAGTTCATCTGGCAAATGAAGCCTAGCATGGGCTCACCCCTTTGTTTACAAGTTTAATCCCCCCTAATGAGGAGTTAATGTTGTACTAATAACATTGAACCCTTTTGTCAGGTTGTAAGCCATTCCGCATATTAGCTTTTATCTACAAGTTCTTCCCAAAGGTGATACACCCAGGTTGCTGCTGTGGCACCATATTTGTAACCAGTTATTTCAATTTCTCATTTTATCCATTTGGAATTTAAAAGCTCTAGGGACAGGGAGTATTTCAGAAGATACCATTTGACTATCTAGTTCTGTAAGTACATTAGTGAATCCTACAATTTCTTCTTTGATGGTCTGGTTATTTTGGCTCATGTCATTTACCCCTGCATGTATTATAACTAGAGGGTGCTCACCACTGCCCTTTAGGATTTGCCTTGCCATTTTAGTAATGTCAGACTTTGGCCCCTCTAAAGCTTGACAATGTCCTACTGGTTTTATTGGGGTTACAGATTTCTCTATCAAATTTTTTCACCATAGAATCCTCCAGAACAGAAATTTGTTTATTCTGTTCATTAGTACCGATGTTAAAGTCCATAAGATTCAGAAACACGCAAGTGATCTACTGTAGTTGAAGCTGCAGTTTCTACTTGGTTAGTTGTATTAATATTACTTGGGTCTATAGTATTTGTGCGGATCAGAAGGTAGGGTACATGTAACCCCAAGGGGGTGCTATCCCAAGGGCTACTACCCCATGCCTGCTTTGCCACTAGCAGGTTGATGGGCCTGGATCCAATGGCGGGTGCCTCCACCCAGAGGAGGGGGTGGGAACAGTCAAACATGACTTGGTCACAGCCCTCCGGGTCACTGCAACCCCCCTTTCCTTCCGCTAGTGGCCCACAAACACTTCTCACCCAATGGTTATGACTTACACTTACCCCCAAAGTGGAATGCCAAACATGGTGCTGAGGACCCCCTGTAAAATAAGATAGTGACAATAACCCATGCACAAGAGGGGAGCATAAACATACAGTTCAGATAGGGTACCTTGCAAACAACTAATCTGATTTATTGAAGGGGAAGTAACAAGGGTTGGGGGGGAGAGAGGAAGAAAAATCAGGTTGATTAGCTTAACACTCTACTATATCAGGGCACTATGCACAGGCCAGACCTATAAGTCTGGTCTCTGGGTACCCAGGCAATAAGAGGCTAGCCTATTCAGTGCAGCTGGTTGGGGCCCTGACAGAGAAAACAAGTATTCGATACCCAAATTGGTTAATCAGAGCCAGAAGGCTCACTTCATGCCACCAGTGGAGCAGCCAGACAGATTTTGCCCTCAAATGAACATCCGACAGTGAGCTACCCTGATTTAGTACTCACGACTCCTGCAGAAAGATCCCCTTCACACCACTTGCAGGACATAGCCTGGGATCCAAACACTTCCACACATTTATATGTAGAACAGAGGGGTACCATACCAAGCAGCTGCTTTAGACTCCTGATCACTTTCACTGCACAAACCGGGTGACGCAATGCAGCTTCACTCGTCCTGACAGACCGAGCGCTATTGGAGCAGATTCTCCGGTCATCTACAGGGTGAGCCTGGTAGGTAGCTGTAATCGTACAGCCTCCTCCGTCTGTACTCCTCCCCAGATCTTGTCTGCTCCCTACGGCAATTCTGCTGCCCGACTCTAGCCTGCACACATGCTTCCCGCATGAAAACTTGCACAGCGCAGGAGCCAGAGCTCCTCCTCTTCACGATCACCAATGACTGCCCCTCCAGGACAGTTGCAGGGCAGTTTCCTTTCGCTCCACAGGGCTCCTGTTGGCTGCTTGGTTCTATCAGTCACCTCATACGCCCTCTATTGGTGTGAAAAATGTGCCAGGGTCCAAACTACACTTACCAGGAGCACCAGCCATTTATTCCCCTTCAGGCAGGCTCCCAGTGGGAGTTCAAGTTCTGGTTGCCTCAAACTATCCATTTTAAAGTCCCCCCCTTCCCCAATTGGCCCATCTCAGCAGTTTAGGTCCAAAATGGAGGGGCCAAATGCAGGGAGTCCCAGGTGCAATAAAGGCAAGTTAAACAAACTGCATTTCCCCTATTACACTACACATTTCCCAGCAAACAGTTACATCCTTAAATTAGGCTCCCTCTGCTCTTAGGGACTGCAGAAACTGAGCAATTTAAACAGCAGCTCGAGTGGGACTCTAGCAGTAAACCCACAGTCCCCCCCCCCCTGCAAACTAATGAAGCCTGCGAGCAGGCAGTTCTTAAAGACACATTACTAGAGGCTCTAAAAGCACTCCACGCCCACATTTAAACGGCATTATGCCGAATGCCCGTTAGGCAGGGAGCACTTAGGCAAGCCCCAGGAAGGCTTTTAGGAATCCCCATTTGTGGGGGGGTTACATACATAAGTTTCTTCCAAATCTACAAGTGGGTCAAATCAGTTGTGTGTTGGAATCTGGTAACATTCTGCCTTTCTTCCCCTTTTAACCATTTTAGTACTTTGTATCCTATACCAAGTTTCTTCTGAGTCAGAGTCAATGTCTTCTTATTCTTTTCCTATCTGGATTAATATTAGGAGTATTAGGTGTTGGGTGTTGGGTGTAAGGGTTTAGCTACATTAGGTACAGCAGTTGCATCCATCTCTTGCTGTACAAGTTGTAATGTTTTGTAAAAGTATGTATTGTGGACCATGTTGCTGCATTGTAAATGTCTGTTAGAGACTCCTTTAAAAGCAAGCTGCTGTGGTAGGTAGCCATTGCTTTGGTGGAGGGTACATAGACAATTCCTGGCAATGGTTTGTTGCATTTGTTATAACAATAGGCTAACCAGTTAGAGAGTTTGCTTAGTGACAGGGAGACCTTCGAGATTTTGCGAAGGATACAAATAGTTGGGATGACTTTCGGGTAGTCTTAGTTCTGGATGTATAGTATTGCAGGATGCAGTGACCATCCAGAGTGTAATAGCAATTCACCTGGATTGTCGCATGCCAGGAAATAGGTCAACAGTGTTCAGAGGAGACCTGGAGTAGGAAGGTTGGGTTAGTTCTCAGATACTGTCTTTATGAAAGATCAGGCAAGGTACTTTGCACATTAGTGCTTGTAGTTCAGATACAGCTGGCTGATATGTCAGCAGAGGCTGCCAGTTCAAAAGGGAGGGTGGGTTAGTTTTTCCAAGTATGAAATTTAAGTCCCATGGGGCAGTGGGTCTCCTTAGGGAGAGGTGTGTGTGTGTGTGTGTAACATGCCTCACAAGAACATCTTAGCAAGGTGATGTTGGGATATTCAGTTGCCTTCCAGGTGTTCGTGAAAGGCTGAACTTGCATTAAGGTGGACCTTTATAGAATAGCGGAGGCCTGTTAAGGCAAGAGCCAGTTTAGTATATCCATTAAGGGACATGAAAAGGGATCTAGGGCCTTGGAGGTAGCCCAAGTGGCAAATACTTTCCATTTATATAGTTAAGTTTGTGTAGTGGAAGGTTTCCACAATGCTAGGAGGATACTGGCCACAGAGGAGGAAACTGAGGTGGTTTAGAAAGACATCTTCAGGAGCCAAGCATGTAGATGTAGGCATTTGAGGTTGGAATGGAGAAGAGTTCCCTTGTTTAGAGTTAGAGTTGGGTGAATTGGGTCTTCCACCACAAGTTGTGGGATACGGAACCAGATTTGGCTGGCTGTCTAAAGTTTTAGTAAGAGTCACAGTATCAGTGGAATGGGTGGGAAGGCATACAAGAAGAGTCTGGTCCATGGATGGGAGATTACATCTATAGATATTCTAGTATCCTGAACCGGAAGGGACTAAGGATTATAGAACAAACAGGTAGGAGATTATTCTCTGGGCAGACAAACTGGTCAATTTGCGGGGTCCCCCAGGTGTTGAAGATGGTCTGCAGGACTTCCCTGTCCAGAGTCCATTTGTGGGATTGGGAGTGGTGACAGACTGTCCGCAACTGTATTTTTCTTTCCTGGAAGATGGACAGCCGTCAGGGTTAGATGTTGCGTCGGGACTGTATTCCAGACATGGAGGGCTTCCCTGTAAAGTCGCTGGGGTTTTGTGCCCCCTTGTTTGGTTAGATATTTAATTTGAGAAAATCTGATTACAACCTTTGAGTCACTAATTTCCAAAGGTCAGTTTACAAGACATATACAAGAAGCAGTCATACAATACTACAATGGGGTAGAGGGGAGAAGGACAACAGGAGACAAAATGCATGACAAGTACAAGCTGTGTACAGAAGAGGAGACATAAGAAATAACAGGGCATGAACAGGGTTGCTAGTCCTATAAAAGGTGGGGTAACTAGACAAGTCCTTCAGGGGACTTTTGAACGTCAGTAAGTAGTATGATTAGCAGTTATTGTAAGGCCTATATGCTTAGTAGATGCGTGCAGTCACATTGCCAACATTGTCAAATACACTGTACCAGGGATGGGGATGTTTGTGACCTATTGGTCTAGCAGTCTGGGCAGATATCTGCTCATTAGTGAGAACAATGGCAGAGGTGGGTGGAGATTGTGGTTCTTGAGGGCAGTTTTGAAGGGGTCTAGTCTGGTGATAGAGGCGATAGTCTGGGGCAGTTTATTGTACCATGAAGGTGCTCTATAAGGACGACCACTGTGCCAGGGAGGTTGAGACCCTGGGAACAGTCCATGTTAATTTATCTGCCGCCCAGATGTTTGTTGCAGTATGTGCCACGTGGAGGGAGGTTGAGACTCTAGTGGGAGTGAGGCCTAGTTGGATTTTCTTAGTAGACATGTTTGATAATGTATTCTTTCATCTAGGATTAGGATTTTTGTTAGTGCACACAGGGTGCAACTATGGGTATGCTTGTCCATGCCAGTAAGGAGCCTACAGGCTTCATTAATGGATAGGTGGATTTTTAGTGCAGTGTGGTCAGCGGCAGAGTAGATAGAGAGCTCAGTGTACAAGGGAGAGAACAGAGGAGGTAACAGCAACGTTTAGGGCCTCTGGAGTTAGGCAGGCTTTGTGCCGATACAGCAATCCTACGCTTACATTAATGGTGAAGGAAAGATTACATATGAGTGGAATGAGAGACTAGGATCAAAGGTAATGCCCAGATATTTATAAGTGTAGACTTGTTCCAGCAGGAGGAGGGTTTTGGAAGAGATGCTGGGCATTGTGGTCCTTACTCAGATGGTGGGTAAAGAGCATTGATTTGGTCCTTACATTGACTAGTCTGGCCTGGGAACCAGTTTTCAATGTGTTTGAAGGCAAGTTGTAGGGAGGACTGAAGGATTGTGGGATCCGAATGGGAGGCACACATTACCACGTCATCTGTGCAAAGCAGAAGGTTGCAGAGACAAGATTTGGGTAGGGTGTTCAGGAAGATGCTGAATAGCAGCGGGCCAAGGATGGAGCCCTGGAGAACCCCAGAGCAGACTGGTAGAGCAGGAGAGAGGGTGCCATTTATCTTCACACATTGGGACCCGTCTGTGAGGTAACTTGTGAACCAGGCGATGAGTCTGGGGGACAGGCCTGTGCAGCATAAAGTATTTATAAGGAGGGGGTGGGAGACTGTCAAATGCTTTCAACAAGTCAATGAACATGGCTCCTGTTAGCTTTTTATCTATGGCACTGTGCAGTGTTGTAGAACTATGATGGCAGTGGTTGTGCTGTGTCCTGCTCTGAAACCATGTTCCCTGCATAGGAAGTCATGCTCTAGAAGGTAGTCTGAGAGTTGGGTAGCAACGATTTTTTCCCCAGGGCTTTCAAGACTGGAAGGAGTATGGATATGGGCCTGTAGTTATTGGGCAGTGTGGAGTCCCCACTCTTTAGTATTGGAGTGATAGTGGCCACTTTCCAGTTGTTTGGGAATTGCCCTAGGCATAGGGAGAGGTTAAGGAGATCGGTCAGGAGTCATAGCACCAAGTTGAGTACCAGGTTAAGGATTCTCATGTCAAAGGAATCTGCAGTAGTTTGAACTCCCTATTGCTATTTTTAGGCAATAACTTGCTTCCTTCATAGTAAGGACCCTGAGGTAGAATGGGGATAGGTGTTGCTGGGTTCAGGTGACTGAGGGGTGGGGTCGAAAAAGTTGCTTGGCATAACTGTGCTCAGATCAGAAAATGCAGCATTTAGGCTGCTGATGATAGTGAGTGGGTCCAATGTAGTACAAGTCTGACCCATCAGTCTGGATTAGTAGAGGTCCCCATTTCACGTAGGGACGACAGAGACAGAGACTCTCCAATACATTGATGTGGAGGGATGCTGTGGCAGGCTCCCAAGTCTCCTTGGGTTTGACAATGACCTAGCTAGGCCCCTCAACTATGAATAGAAGTATCTGGATCAGAGGTGGGGACTGAAAGGGCATTCCTTGATTTAGGTTGTGAGTATGTCCACCACTGCAAAGCATCCTGGATGGTGGGAGCAACTCTTATCAGGATCTTAAAAAAAAAAAAAAACCCTAGTGTCTCCATTGGTTGTACAGTGCCCATTGGACTGGTCGCATGTGCAGTCTTGCCTAATGTACAGTGGGTACAGCCACTGCCATGTGTCCAAGGAGACAGGAGTTGCCTGGTCATGTCTTTGGCTTCACAAATTCAAGCCAATTAGATCAGTTTCGTCTGTCCTCTGGAAGATAGGCACTGCTGCAACTGGTGTCTAGTATGGTCCCTACGCATTTAAGTCTTTCAGTAGGGTTTGGATTGGGTTTTGGCTAGTTTATTGTGATGCCTTAATCGTGAAACATCTTTAGTGTGGCCTGAAGGGAGTCAGAGACACGGACAGTCAGACACGGACAGTTGGCCAAGCTCTCCTTGATGAGCCAGTCATCCAGATAAGGGAAGACAAAGTGCCCTTGTCTGCAGAGGGTGGCCACCACTAGCACACGACATTTTGTTAAGACTCTTGGGGCTGAAGACAGGCTGAAAGGAGAGCTGTGAATTGAAAGTGCCCTAGAAGTTGGAACCTGAGAACTGATAGGTGAGATGGAGAGGGATGTGTAAATAAGCATCCTTCATATCCAGGGCACATATCCAGTCCACTTTTTGAAGAAAGAATGGTGAGTATGGTGGTTAGATTGACCATTTTGAATCTTCTGTATTAGACAGATTCAGGTTCGGCCAGTCTAATACTGGTCTTGATCTCCTGTGTGCTTTGGCACCAGGAAGTAATGAAAGTAGAAGCCTTTGTTTTGTTCCTGAAGGACAGGTTATGGCTTGTTCTCTCAGTAGTGAGTGGAGTTCTTCTTGGAGGATGGGGAGATGTTTGGAAGGATAGCGGACCGAATGACGATGGGGTGGGGGAAATGGAGAGCTCTAAAGTGTCCCGTCTGAATTATTTGAAGAACTCCCTGGTTTGAAGTAATATTTTCCCAGGCCTCTGTGTAGAGCAAAGCGGCAGCCAACAGCTTCTGAGCTGGCAAAAGGAAGCTGTGGGGCAGGCTTATGTAGTCAGAAAGTGGGGGTTGACCAGGTACTCCTTGAGGCCGGGGTAGTAGTCCTGGAGAATTTGTATGTTGACTACCTCTAGTATTCCATTTATAGGAACGTCTACCAGTCCTCCTGAATTGAAAGGCCTTCTGATATCGTGGCTGGTTCCGTCACTGGGAGGAATGGTACAGTCCATGTACTGTTCGTAAAATCTTGCCTGAGATTAAGATCTAGAATGGTCCAAGTTGCTGAACCAAAGGTTTTGATCTGTTAAATGTTGCACATCAGGTGCAAAGCCTGATACCCCAAGCCAAGAATGGCGACATGAGGAGACACCAATGGCAGATATTCTGGCTTCAGTGTCCACTGCATCATATCAGACTGTAAAAGGTGTCTGGAGATGGAGGTGCCTGTGGTTATAGTGGCCAATAATGTCCTTCTGTGGGGATGGAGGCAGTTTGACAGATTTTAAGGCCGAGGACCAGAGTCTGTTGGTATTTTACATGTGTCCCATTTATAGTTAAGGATATGTAGGTTCATCATACCCACTACAATCAATGCACCTTGAATCCTTGTCAGGAGGCAGGGAGCCAAGATGCTTGGGTCTTTTTGTGCAATCATGTGCAGCTCTGATGACCACCAAAATCAGCCTGCAGTGCCACTAAGAAAGGGTGATCAACTGGAGACTGGTGTAGACGGTCCACCTTCCTGGGAACCACAGGGATGATGGAGGGCCAACTCCAGGCAGAAAATACTGCATTTTGGCAAGGCTGGATTAGAGGTGGGATCACCATGACCAGTTCCTCTGGGAGTTCCAGATAGCCACATCCTTTTGTTTGGCTTGTTCTGTGGTGTTAAAACCCAAAGTTTTTTTGGATTTGACCATTAAATCCAAAAAGGAGGATCATCTGGAGGGGAAGCTGCTGACTGTCGAGCAGGATCCTTAACAGATGAAATAGGCAGTAGAAAGTGGACCAAGGCTGTCCAGATCAATGAAGCCTTCCACTTCATCAGTCTGGATAATCTTCAAAGCAATGGACAGAGGAGCCTGGGGAGGGATCCCTGTCCTGGTGAGGTCTCTGGTGGTGGAGGCATGGGGGACTGAGGTTTGAGCCCTGCCCCTAGAAGGTGAATGTAAACCTTGTATTACCTGAAGTACTGTCTACTACCATGGCAACATCCAAAGAGGTCGATGTGCTGGGGTGGGGGAGGGGAGATTTCCTTTGAGAGGTTAAAGGAATGAGAGGGTGTAGGCCTAGGGTAAGAAACTGGCCGAGCACCAGGGTTGTAGTTAGGTCCTCTGTAAACCAGCTATGCCCCTATAGGCCACTTGGGAAGAAGGTGGCATATTTGTGATGACATGCAAGGAAAATCCTGGTTCCTTGATGGTGTATTCTGTAGTAGGCGGCAACTGAAACAGGGAAGGAGGAATATGTCTGAAGCCTGTCAAAGCGATACCTGGTGGAGGACAGGTTATCGAAGAACCAGAGGGTACTGTAGAAGGCATCATGGACACTGAGGATAAGGCATCCAACAGTATCATTGACATGATAGTGTTGGACAAGTGGATTTAGAGCACCTTGTCTGAAGATAACTAAGCAGTGGCAATCGACAAGCGCTTACTTTCAGAAGACAATGACCATTGTTCGTTTATGCTTGCTGGAATGCTTATGAGGGTTCAGACTATTCTTTACAGTGGGCACCCTGCTCCAGGATAGCAATTATCTGCTCCATTAAATACTCCATTTCCTGCAGTAGTCTATGCTTGGTGGCTTGATTAAATTCGATAGAAATTACAAGTGAGGAGGCCCCTAAGCAGTAGACACAAGCTGAATGATTGTCGTAGCGGTAGATTCCTACCGCAGTGACTTTCTAAATAATGCCAAAGATAGACATTTGAAGAGATGTGGGAGCTGTCAAAGGAGACCATTCCCAGTTCAATTTCTTGTCAATGACTACACAGCGAGGGGGAAGAAAAAAAACAAAACACAAAAAAACACTATGTGCAGTGAGCTGAAGGTGGCAGGGAAAAGAACCGAGGATGTCTGGGGCCGCCCACACCTTTATAGTCGCTAAGGTGAGGAGGTCACAGGTGTGGGTGGCCCCTAGACAAGACTGCTGGGAAAAGCTACTGTGCACAAGAGCACCCTCTGGTGAAAACCCAAGATTATTACCTGCTGCAAGAGATGCTCTCGAAGACAACCCGAGTTTACTCTATCATATTGCAAAGTACCTGACACTCAACACTAAAGTTAGAATTGCCCACAGCTACTACTACTTCTCTGCCCCACATCAAGTATGGCTCTATCATTACAGATGCTGCTCCCCTCATGTTCCTGGCAAATGAAAGGGTCTTAACTCACAAGGCTGTCAACAGCAACTTTGCAGGGCCCACAGTCTCCCAATCACTGCACAAACTCTGAATGACTTGGTTGGTTGAAACAAACACTAGAGCTCAGTTAACCCTAGTGAATTTCATGCACCAAATTCTACATGAAGTGCTCCCCAATGCCTATTCACACTATTAATGTATGTGGACAACCCCTTCTCACTCCTGAGCAATCTATTGAAAGATTCCCACTTAAGCACACAGGCATGGGCCAGAACTCTCAAATACAGAGCAGCGTTGTTTTGGAACACCATCCCTTTCACCATTTAATCTGTTCCTTCCACTAAAATGTTAGCTGCCAAGCTGAAAGTACACCTCCCAAGAGTCTAGTGTCTGTACCCACTTTGTATGACTTGCACTGTTGACTTAATGTGCCATTTCAAATGCCTTACTGTTGCACAATGTCTTCATTTTCTATTATGATTATGCGCTTGCACTTGTTCCACTGTCTTAGTGTACTTTGTTAAAAAAAGGCACTTTGGCACTGGTGTTTTTGCAGTCATCAAAATAAAATTCCATCAAGCTGTTTCACACGATTAGGAATGCACACACTAGGGTGAAGCAATGGGCTACAACAACTTGGCCCTATATGCTTGACTAAACAAAAAAACTTGCATCATGTTTTTAGGTTTGTGTTTATGAATGTGTTTAGTAAACTATCAGCTAGACCTCTTGTTAGTATTTAAGCTGAGAATCTGATAAATCTATTAAGTTTCATGCCATTGGAACACATGACTGAAACAGTCAGATAGGGGGTCATTTGGGCAAATCGTGGAGTTTGTCAGAAAGGGTACTTCAAAGAGGTGAACAGCTTTCATAGTAATGGGCTTTGAGTGTAAAAGTCCAAGCAGGGGAGACAAACACCAAGGACTTCTGCAGGTGGGAAGACAAAGATGGTTCATGCAATCCACGAAACCAGGACCTGGAGTACCAGTCCAGTTTGGACCAGGTTTTCAGCTGGGAGGTTTCCAAGAACAGAAAGTAATGAATCTATGGATACCAGAGTGATGCATTTGATGTGTTGTGGGGGGCTGGCAGCTGAAGGGTTTTGAGGACTTGCCAGATAGTTAGGTTTGGGACTCCTAACAGTTAACATCTAAGGCTAGAGTCTGTCCCAACTCAAAGGTGTCCTGTGTTGTAAACTTTCTACTTTGGCAAAAGTTAGAAGTATTGTAAGATGTGCATTTTTCTACTGTCCTCCACAATTTTTCCTCTGTAGAAGTACTATTTACATAGAAACACAAATTGTCAGCAGATAAGGACCGTTGGGCTGACTGGCAGACTAGATGGGCCTTACACTTGTTTACACCCTCTGACCCCATGTGGTCAATGGCTCATCACCACTTCTTCCCACATTCAAGGCCCCCTTGTGCCTGTCCCAGGCAGGTTTAAATCCCTCCACTGTGCTCGCTCCCACCACCTTCTGTGGCAGACTATTCCATGAGTCCACAACCCTCTGAAGAAAAACTTCCTCATTTCCCTTTAACCTGCCACCCTCCAATTTCATCTCATGCCCCCTCTTTCTTGAACTCCTATACTGAAGATGTCTCCCCCTGCACCTTGTTTATGCCCTTATGGTACTTAAGTGTTTCTAGCATGTTTCCCTACTCCCTTTCCTCCAGCAAGAACATATTGAGATCCTTTACTCTCCATGTTTTTTCTGGTGCACGCCCTGCATCATCTTAGTTGCCGTTCTCTGGACCACCTCCACCCCGTCAATGTCCTTGCAAAGGTGCAGCCTCCAGAACTGCATGCAGTACTCTAGGTGAGTACTCTGTTTTATACAATGGCATCACCACCTCCCGACTTCTACTAGTGATACCTCTACCTATGCACCCGGCATGCCACTAGCCCTCCCTGCAGCCTTTGTTCCCTGCTTGGACACCTTTAGGTCATCTGATATAACTCCCAGGTCCCTTTCCTCCCTGGTGAGGGTCAGCAACTCCCCTCCCCCCCAATCCTACTGCTCTCCCCAGGGTTCCCCTCATCCCAGGTACATTATTTTGCACTTTTGTTCCCCATGGTCTTAGTGCAGTATCCTGTATTGTGTGTCTAATATCTTGAAGTATTGAAATTACACACTTCATGCTTCTGTGAAGAGAGAGTCTGAGATACAGATAACCATTATAACAAACTGGGGCCGGCACTGTAGCCTAGATAAGCTGTGAATGAGCTTGGTCCTGCAGACCTGGGTTTTGCTGGCTCCATGATGCCAAGTAATCCTGATTGGGGATAGTCTGGCATGCTGGTGACCCGGGTTCATGCCTGAACCCGGGACGCCAGGAGGGGAAACCAGCAGGAAGTGTTAGGAGCATCTGTTGGACATTCCTCCCTGGGGAAGGGGGAAGAGAGTCTGCATTAATCTATGAGTGCTTTGTAGTGGCAGCACACTTTGTGGCATGAGTGGCCTTACACAGGTACATCTCCCCAGAGTGCTGCTTGTGTGCAGTCACAATATTGGTGGTGGGCGGGCTGAGTGAGAAAACTGCCCGCTCTGCTGACTGGATGATGGTTGCTGGGTCCCCTTATGCCATGCAGCCAGGCGAGTGCCTTCTCCAGCTGATCCCCCACCATGTGCACAGTGTAGTGGATTCTCAGTTTCCACTCCCATGGTGCTCCCCCCGGCAAAGTGATGTTGGGCTGCTGGGGCACGGCACATGGGGGAATAGTGAGGATGACAGAGGGATAGCTGGGTGGGCAAAGGGGGTCCCCCGGCAAGCCTAAAGGAGTGGCTGGTCGGGGGGATGACAAAGAAATTAAAGACCTGGGTTCGATTCCCCATAACCTTGACTTGTATACTGTGTGACCGAGTAGTAACTTAAGCACCACAGTGCTCCAAGGTTGCCCCTGAAAGAAAGGCATTGGGCCTAGTGGGCCTTACCTGATTTACCAAAGATGATAAAAAAGCACAAACTTTCCACCTCTGATAAGGCTAAGGTTACCAAATTTTGTTTCTAAAATGAGGTTCTCAGCTGTGACAAAGAGGTGGTTAGTTTGTTCTTTGGTAAGGAGCACTGGGCAGTGGCAGGATTCTGACCTAGAGAGAACCCAGAGGGCGTGTGTGCAGAGTAATGGCGGCTACTGATGTACCCTTGCAAGCATCTGAAGGGTTTGAAAAAAGCTGGTAAGAGTGTACAGGCCAGTTTGGGAGTGACCAGTCTGTCAAAACTGACCACAAGACTAGACTCTGGTGTTGAAAACAAATTTGGATTACTTCTTTAAAAGCTCAGCCTCATGCCGTATGCAGCATCTTTTTTTTTTTTGCACCACTTACCCCCTCGAGCCGCCTGCCACCTTCTCATCCGCCTGCTCACGGTCATCAGCTTCTGTCCCCAAATCAGCCACCCCCCAATACCCCGTGGGGGGCCTGCACATGGGGGTAATATCCCGGCATGTAGTTTTAGGTCTGGGTCCAGCCTAGACATATCGGAAGCTGCCAAGGGTTTATTACTGGCAGCAGGCGCCGGGTTGTTTTTCTGGTTTTTGAGAGGCGGGCCATGCTCCTTGACGCCTCACATCACCACCCACCCCGCCTCCCAGGAACACGTAGCGCCGGATGCTTGGGCACACCTCGCCTCCGCTAGGGGTCCCCAGTGCACCGATCACTGCCCACACTCTCCCCGGAGTAGGGAGAGCTGCCCTATGGGTGCTCAATCCTGGCCCCCGTCGCCCGACGACCCGGGTCTGTTCCTCGACCCCGGTCGAAGCGGCCGCAAGCGGGCCGGCGCCGTATGCAGCATCTTCATTGTAATTTAAACAGCAGCCTTCTAGTAGCAGCCCCCACATATGTGATAGGTTACCTGGCCTAGAGTTGCAGGATATTAATCATTCATTAAAAAAATATATTTAATGGATCCACTTCTCTAATGTGCAGCCACGCTGGCACACATCCCCGTTTTGTGATGTCAGAAAACTAAGGCTGCATGTGCGTGCCCCCATCAAGTTGGATGGGGCAGTTTTCTTCTACATTTTAGCACTGTTAGAAGGAACCATACTTTGCTCTGGAAGAACAGTAGGACTTGCACACATCACATCTGAGCTTATAAAATTTTACATGCACTACAGGATATTGAAATCTCCCACTGCTGCAGTCCTGCTTTGATGCCACATGCAGAGGATCCTAGGATCTCTAGTTACAGAAAAAATCAGCAGAATCAGTATGATATTGTTTAAACATTTTTGCATACAGAAGTGCAGACTGGGACCAGCCACACATTTGGGTGTGTAGTAGTATTTATATATGCGCCCTTCCCATGAGGCCCAGGATGCCATTACAATAAAATACAACATACACAATACAGCTGGCCTGGTGGTGCTGAGGGTTGAGGCGCTGGATGCCACACCTCGCGCCATGCTGGCAACCTGGGTTTGGGAGCGAACTCTGGTCGTCAGGGGTCGGCAGGGAAGGAGAGGACCGAGCATCCAGAGGAGACTCCTCTCCTGGGCAGGGTGGGTGGATGACTCCCTGGTCCGAGTGGCTCCCAGCAGAGGCTGGGAGTGCTACAATCCAGGGGGTGAGGGGAGAAGATCATGCTGATGCAAGGGGAGGAGCCTTGGCAGATGTCTGCAGGCTGGGTGCGGGAGCACGCTGGGCCGCACTGGACGTCATGGCACATCCAGGCTCCTAGGGGAGCTCTCCAAGAACAGAACATACCCACTAGCTGGGGGGGGGGGTAGACATCACCTGCCCCCACCTCCAGCACTGGATCCTACCCACTGTGGATCTAGTCTCTGCATCTCCTGCACCCATGGAAGCACAGAGGAGCAGAAGGCTGCCCTACTCTGGGGGTGGATTCTGGAGGGATTGCTCCTTGAAGTGTGTTGCGGGTGTGCAGAGGACCAGGGTATAACTGGGAGGATTTCAGGTAGGAGGGGAACAGGTAGGTCGACTGAAGGGTGCTCCCCAGCCAGCGGTGATGGGAGGGAAATAAAGTTGAAAGAATACAGTAACTATGAAAATTAAAAATTCTCACTAAAACTCAAAATAGAAATACTAAAACTCAAGAGACTATGGACAGACGTGCTGAATACATACAGCTTCACCAAAAGCCTGCTGAAACAAATGTTCAGTCCACCAAAAAAATTAGACAAGCTGGTAGACTCAACGGTTCCTGCTCCAAGGCCTCCGATACAGAGAATGGGTCCACATGAACCGCTGCTCCCATCAACAAGAACGCCCTTGCTTCTGGCCACACCTAAAAATAAGTCAAACTAGATACAATCTGTAATGAGCTATGCTTATTCCGAGTGGAGATTAAAACGACTTTATGGCGAATTCCAAAGACATGATGCTTGAACAGCAGGCCAAGTAACTGCCACTAAAAACTGGCTAGATAGACTAAGCCCTTTAGTTCACTTACAGGACTAGAAAGAACTTTTGGAAGCAAGATGGGAGGACACAGCAGAGAGCCCACCGGAATAATATCCAGCTGTACTGTATACCAGAGGGCTCAGATATTAAAGACTTCATCTCTACACTGCCCTGAACTGCCCTGGAGTGTCCCTCAGACATGACCCTGGACTTTGAGTGTCGATACTGTGTGTTGGCACCAAAGCCAGCTCTCCCATGGCTACTCCCCGCTAGATCACCACCAGATTCCACAGTTGCACAGTAAAGGAGCAGATCCTCACTATGGCCTGGCGAAAACAAGATATTCTACATCCAGAAGAGACTCAATCATGATTATGCCCCCAAAACAATGACCATGCAGGGCATACCTTCCACTGCTTCTAGTACTGAAAACTGGAGGGATTAAGTTTACGACCCCCTACCTGGTGAAGCTAGTGGTGATGCTGCTGGAGAGCAAAAAAAGAGAAACACTACAGCCCAAGAAGCAAGAGATGAGCTTACCAATAGGGAATTCAACTTTTCAGACAGCACAAATGCATCCCAATGCTCCACCATGTGTCCCCCAAGATGGCAAACAGCTCAAGACTGCCGAGAATCAACCAAGTGGGTGACAGGTTACGCAGGACCCGAAGCAATGCCTTGCAGCTTTCCAAAGCTAAGATGCATCTCAGAGCACCAGAGTGAAGCCTTGGGGATTTGTCTTACCACATTGTTAGGACACAGGTAGACTGGGGAATCTGCTATTTTTGGGGAGAGAAAGAGAGAAAGAAGAGGAGGAGAGAAGAGTGAAAAAGAGAGCAGAGGTAGGGAGTATTGGAATTGCCCCTCTGGTCGTGCATGACCAGCTCGACTGTAAGCCACCATACTAAATAACTCTGCCCTCTGTAAATTGGGCCCTGATGTGGTCACTTGTCAGCATGGTGGCAGTGTGCACCGTTACTTCCTCTGAATTTATCCCTCTGACCTGTGGACCCCCACTACCTTTTGTGGCATCTAGCTGGCCTGCCTAGGGAGAGCTGAGGCGGCCTCAGTGATTCCTGCTGGACTTTAACAAGCCCCCAATCAGGTTAATGTTAGTGGGGCCCTGGAACATTTCTCACTTGCCCTCTATTTGAGATATCTGAGGAACATTGGACTTACTTGTTAGCCTTGCATGCAGGCATTTGTTCTATGCAATAATGGTGAAAGCCTAAAGGTGATCGCAGTTATCACGCAGTCAGAGTACCAAAAACATTTTCAGCACTACTGAAACCCTGGCACACAGGACAACTGCCCTGGGGAACATACATTTCAATGCTTTCTGTGGGGGGCTTCACCCCCCCCCCCCACTAAAAGATTCTCAACTCCGGGGGGGGGGGGTGAAAAACATGTCAAATTAAAGGTTCGGGCCAGGCACAATAAAATCGCACCAGTGCTAGAACCCAGTACCTCACCCACCCCAACCACAGGCAAACACCATGACTCAGCTTGGCAACCCACCTTGACACCCTCCCCTACAGCTCCCCTCCTACCCCACGCTCCAATGAGCTCCACACGTGTACATATAAGCGACATCTTTTTACTATTCCCCCCCCCATCTGGTCACCCTACCATTGCCATGAGTGATTCAATGGGAGCGAGTCACCGTTATGGATGGCACCCTTCCCCATTCACCCTCCTCACAGGATACTGCAGGAGAGATTGTTCCTTTTGGATTTACCTGGTCCCTTGTACTGCTTACGACTCCTCCTGGGGAATGGGCCTTATCCAGCCTCCATAGGGGGAAAAGAGGGACTTAGTGTCTGGCTGAGGGTACAAAACTCAAATCCTAAGATTTATAGACTGTCCTGAGGGGAATGCTTCAGTTGAACTTACTCTGTGTTCTACAAACTGCCATTATGGCTCAATTATTGCACCAAGACATATCTGGGGTGGGGCGGGTGAAACATTATGCTGCATACAGTTGCTACTGTAATGGGGCCATCACCCAATTTTGCATACCCTAACCTTTTAATCCTGTTTAAAATGTGTAAAATGATCCAGATTAAACTTTCTAAAGCAGGGCAAACCGGATTTAATCTACCTGCAGGAAATGCATCTATCTCAGGCAGAACATGCCAACTTTACATCCCTGGGATATCAGATAGTGCTGTCCTCACGTGACTCAGAGAGGAGATGGGGGACTGCCATGTTAGTCCCGCAGGAGGTGCAGCTGTCACTCCAGAACCAGATTGCAGACAAAGAGAGAAGGTACAGAATAGCCACGGGGAAATGTTTTCCCCCACTCTGGCATTGGTGGTTTATCTACCCCTGGGCACTACAACAAGAGTAGCTCAGGTGTTTCTAAATGACCTATTAATCCTGCAAGGCAAGCTGATCTTGGGGAAGACCTCAATATAAATGTTGGATCCCACTCTGGATGCAGTTCCCTCATCCAGACATAGGGTTATACCCTTACAAAAATTCCTACGTCAAGCTTTGCCCTCCTTAGGCCTGGTAGACATCTGGCGACACTTTACCAGACGAGCAAAGCGTATACCTATTGCTCCCTTAAAAACAGCCAGTCAAGGCTGGACTACCTCTTCAGTACCGTAGAGCATCTGGATTCCGTTTGCGACATCTACTATGGGGCAACAATTCTGTCTGACCACACCCCAGTATATGCTAAATTCAACCTGGGAAAACCAGTAGACAATCTTTCTGGTGTATAAACAGTGCATCTCCAGGACCCTGAATTTATTAGCTTAGTTAAAGATTCAATCCACTGCATACTAGCCGATAACTCCTCCCCAGATCTAGTGAACACTATATATTGGGACACCCTGAAGACTGTATTAGGAGAGGAACTTATTAAATATGCTGTGGGGAAGAAAAGGCAACATGACAAACTCCAAAGTGAGCTGCACAAAAGCTCCAAGATATGCAAAACACCCATCAAGGAGACTCATCAGTATGACCTCAGTTATAAACCATTAAGCAGAAATTGCAAACACTGACCAGAAGATACTGCAATACCTAAAACTTAATTACAGAAGCCCCGGAAGAATAAGGAACCTGGCCAAAATACTCCAAGGGGCCCAGGTACAGGGGGGTGTTACCCATATGTTTGATCCCAAGGGTGGGCATTTCTTTACATCACCCAAGAGATATTATACAAGCCATGGTGAATTACTATAAACATTTATAAGCTGAAGATACCCATCCCCCCCCCCACCTTACTGAAACCTATTTAAATATACCCCTTCCCAAAATTAACAGATCAAGCCCAAACCTTACTGGCCCAGATTATGGAAGGAGATAACTATCAAGCAGTCAAAACCACTTAAAGCTCCAGGCCCAGACAGCTACCCAGCCCAATTTTATAAAAATTTGGACACCGCTTCTCCCCCATACTGACAAAGGCCTTTATAGATATTCAAGAGGGAAAGCCACCCTCCCCTTTCCTAGCATTACACCGAATCAACAGCAATCCCTAAAACCCTAAAAGGATCAGAGACACCATCATATTGCCCTATTTCAAAATTGAATTGTAAATATAAATTTTTCATGTCTGTTATCACACAGAATTGATATGCTCCCCTCAATTTCTGGAACCTAAACAGTTTTTCCAGAAATCCTCTGTACTGCAAGGTACTAGCCCCGACTTTTGGATTTGGTACCAGTGGAAGCCGATTTCCAAGTGGCCCACACTATCTCCTGCTGAACACATCTCTAACTACTGTATCTCCCTCTGTCTCTCTAGTTGAATTTATGTGCCAGGGTTTAATTTGTTTAATCCTTAGTCATTTTAAGTTCCGAGTTGATACTGGAAGTGAATTTTGAGCCTTGACTGTGTAAATCCTTCTTTTGCTCTCTGCCCTGCAACCTCTCTCCTCCCCAACCCCCAAACAGTCTGCTTTGCTCTCCGACTCTGCCCTCTTCTATTATTTTGTTCTGATGTAACAAGCCTACTCCTCCAGCCTTTTAAAAAAAAAAAAAAAAAAAGATATATATATCCTGTTTTTCCTACTTGTCTTCTCTAGTTGAAATTATGTACCAGGGTTTAATTTGTTTAATCCTTAGTCATTTTAAGTTCCGAGTTGATATTAAGAGTGAATTTTTAGTTTTTTTTTTTTTTTTTTAATTATGAAACGGTTGACTTTTCCATTAGCAAATTATATCCTCTCACCACTAGAGGGCTATATATCTCATACGTAAGCCATGTGAGTGTTCTCTGCCTTTCTCTCGCCCTGTCCCCCCTTCTCTCTTCCTGGTTCTAGCCACCCCCACTCCACCACCCTCTACTCTGGTTTCCACTGCTACTTAAAAGGAACTCTCCACTTCCACTCGAGACTTGTGCTTGGTGCACCGTTTGGATATTCCTGGTTACTTAACCAGACCACTACTCTCAAGTTTGGCGACCTCTCTACACTGTACCACCTTGCAAACCATATGGGATACCACCTGGAACCTTGCAACCTCTACTCCCAGAAACTGTCAAAACTTTCTCTCAAAGAGCTGCGACTCTGCTCCTTAAAACTCCTTCTCCTCTTAGGCAGTGTCCATCCCAATCCTGGCCCTAGAAGCTCAGGCCACACACAAACTCCAGGTGCCCTTGTCCTTGCAACCATTAATATCTGCAGCCTACCACCAAAGCTGGATGCACTCCAAGCCTTCATATGCCAACACCACCCTGACATCCTTGCAGTGGTGGAAACTTGGCTGACACCTAAAGTTCCTGACTCAGCAGTAACAATACAGGGCTACAATGTCCACAGACTGGATCAGATATCCAAAAAAGGTGGTGGTTGTGCAATCTATATCAGACTCCCCGTCTTGGCACCCTGCAGCAACTCCATCACTTTCTGCCTCGGCCCAGATTCTGCCAATAAAAAAATTGTCCTAGGTCCCAACCATAAAGCCCTGACTATTGTCTCCGTATACATCCTGCCCAGGGACCCTAAACATGGATACGACTTCCTAAACTTTATCAACTCATCCTCCCGAAGCCAAACTTATTCTACTAGGGGATTTCAACATAAACTGGTTAGCATCGAGCGCCAGTGCCTATAAAGACTCCATCTCAGCTGTTAACCTCACGCAAATGGTAAACTCCCTTACTAGGATTAACTACAAGACTGGCACCAGTACCCTCTTGTATTGTGTCCTCACTCAGCCCATAAGGATTTCTCATATGACCATTCTCCCAGACTGTGACCACTCCCCAGTCATGTGTGCATAGTCTAAAATTCCTTAAGCCCCCTCCTAAAAATTAATCGCTAGCAGAGTCCTTCCTCGTGGAAAACTTCCACATCTCAAAACACAAGTGCTTCTACAAGACTGGCTACCCATCTATGAAGCAACAGATGTTAACTTGGCTCTTGATCACTTCATCTCAATTTTCAACAAAGCCTGCGACCTCTTTGCCCCTGCTAAAAGGCACAAAAAAAATCTCTAACCCATGGGTCACCGCAGCTCTTCTCTCACAGCTGAAACTAAGATCACCTTTGGGCAGTTGCCAGGGCCACTGGCAAACAACTGGACATCCAAAATTACAAACAAGCATGAAATGCCTGCACTAAAGCCATACAGCTAATGAAATCCACCTATTACAAAGATGCTCTCACCAATACATGGGGAAATGGTTGTGCTTTCTGGGACAATATCAAGGATGTCACAGGGAAGCAGCCAAAAACCTATCCGGCCATGTTAATGGTTGGAGCCTCAACCCTTGACACCAAGGTGATCGCAAAACATCTTTAACATGGCTTTTTCAGACCTTCGTGCTGTTCTACCCCACGACTTTTGAAAACAGGGCCTACTCCCCAAATACCTCAGCCCCTCAGTCTAACCATCCCCTCTTCTACTTTAGGGAGGTAAGGCTGAATGAAGCTTGCCACTATATTACTGCAGCTATGTCTAAATCTAGATCTAGTAGCGACACCCTGGACCTTAAGCTTCTGTTGCTCACCCTCAGTAAGGTAATTCAGCCATTAACAAAAATCCTAAACCTCTCAGCTGTGGAAAATTCCCAGACCTATGGAAAACAGCCACTGTGACACCAGTCCCTAAAAGTGGGGATAAGACGAATCACAAATTATTGCCCAATCTCCATACTGCCCCCACGAAGGCACTTGAGCGCATCGTGGCTGATCAACTTACCGACCACTTGGATAAATACAATATACCTTGCCCACAACACAGCTTCTGGAAAGGTCACAGCACCAACACAGCCCTGGAGTTCACTGGAGCTTTGCACAAATCCCTCGACAACGGCCTTCTCACAGGGGCCGTTTGACCTCTCCAAGGCCTTCGATACAGTACACCATGGACTACTAATACACCAACGACTGAATGCTAGGCTATCACCAGACTTCTCTCTGGTTTAAAAGCTACTTAGAAAAATGGTCGCAGAGAGTAAAAATTACGGACGCTCTTTTTGACACCCTGCCTGTTCGCTTGGGTGTCCCACAGGGATCCATACTGGGCCCCCTCCTTTTTAGTCTTTTCTTAAACTCCCTCCCTTACCACTGCTCTGAGCAGATCATACTATAGGCCGATGATGCTGTTGTATTCTCCACTCAAAGATCTTGCAACTCTTCAACACAACCTTCAACTTGGTTTCAGTTCTGTAGAGACAAGGTTTCTTGATCATAAACTGGTCCTCAATGGACAAGAAAACTAAATCTATGCCCTTCTGCAGCTCTTATAACCCACACAAGCTACACCACTTGGCTATGTCCACCACCCAGGGGAACACTCTAGATCAGATGGGGTCCTTCAAATACTTAGGGATACAGCTTGACCCTAATCTCTCCTATGGACTTCATGTACTATAGATAATGTAGCTAGAGCTGCTAATACACGGCTTGGTCTCCTCTACAAACAGACCACACCTCAGGCCAGAAGCTTTGAAGGTTGCAGTCCTGAGCTCCGATCTCTGTAATAGGACTATGGTCTCATTTATGGCTCGGCCACAACCATAACCCTTAGATGCCTCTCAACTGCCTTAAATAAGGCATGTCTGCTCACCGTCTCACCCAGACGTGACCTGTACACTCAGACCAGCTGGCTCCAACTATCAAACCGCATAAAGTTTCTCACCTGCTCCATGGTGAAAAAAAAAATCTACCTTGGCCTTGCACCTGCTGGGGTCTCAACTCTGTTACAACACTGAACTAACAAATGGTGCCTTAGGAGATCCACGCTACAGCTACTGAAAGTCCCCCACTGTCACTTCACAGGGACAACACTCTTGCTTATTGAGTGCCACTCTGGTTCAATGGCCTCAGCCCAGCCATCTCCTCTGCCCCAACAATTGGTATGTTTAAAACTAGGCTCCGGGACCATCTCACTACCAACAGCTCCTGTGACTGCCCAACTTAACCTTGTTTCTCCACTTCCCTTCCTGCTCTAGTGGCCCCCACCCCAAACTGGATTCTACCCTCATCTTGGTATACCCAATGCTGCACTTTTCACCCTGTCCCCACCCTTCCTACATTCCTTCTCTCCCTCTTCCCTCTTCCTATGACTGGCACTTAGTTTATTTTCTCTGACAAATGCCGCTGGCTGCCTTGTTACAATGCTACCCTTGAACTGTATTAATCTGTACTCTGTTTGCAATGTCCACATTGTTGTAATGTCTGTCTTGATGATCCCCATGATTTTTATTTCTCCAACGTGGAACCTTTGTAAAAAAGAGCCAAGGCTCAAAAGGTATTTTTAATCCTAGACTTTATAGATAAATAAATGCTCCGCCAACAACTTCTAAAAGACTACTAAGTAGGGTTTATTAAAAAGTGACAACCCCATCATACAGTCCGATGAGTACGGCTTCTAACTAAATATGCTGCCCATAATACATTACTCTTAGTTCCTCTCTGATTAGATGCAGAGAAAGCATTTGAGAGTACCGAGGCCTTTCCTTTGGGCCACCTAGAGACACTGGTTTTCCAGATACATTTATAGAGGAAGTTAAAAGTATGTACCATGCCGCTCAAGAATATCTTAAATTGGACAGCTATCTTTCAGCTCCCTTTCCCAAGGGATGTGCCAGGGATGTCCATTGTCCCCCTCTATTATTTTCCCTTTACTTAAAACCTTTAGCCCTTACAATTCAAAATACTCCTGCTGCTGAAGGTCCGACTATTGGAGGGTGCTCCCACAAGATTACCCTTTTTGCAGAGGACATCCTTTTAACCTAGACTTCCCCATAAGCCTCAATACCAACAGTGTGGAAAGAAATCCAAGCATTTGGACACCTTGCTGGATATACAGTATATTAAACTGCTCCAAAACAGAAGTGCTAAATTTTTTTATTCCCCCTCTCCCGCTCTAAAAACGTCACTTTCCCTTCAGAACAAACAAAACAGTGATGCGCTACTTGGGGATTAAACTTCTTTAACCTGCACCCCTTAGAACTAGTCAACTATGATCCCCTCACTCAGCAATTAACTGCCGACATGTCCGGTTGAACACAGCAACCCTTAGGTCTTCTAAACTGGGTTGAGACCATACAACAAAAAACTCTCCCATGCTTTATTTTTTGCAGACGCTCCCCCTGGTTCCTTCCAAAACATATCTAAAACATGGAATACAATCTCTCGCTTTATCGGGGGAGGCAAGACACCTAGGATAAAATACTCTTTGCGACTATCCAGACAAAAAGAGGCCCAACCTCCCCATCATGAGCCTATATGGCCAAGCAACAAATTCAAACCCTCCTTTGTAGACTCAGATGGGTTTCAAGCTCACTGGAAACAAGTAGAGCAAATCCTTTCCGATACACTAGACCTATCCCCCCCGTCTTAGGGACCCCTAGAATCCACTTCCCCCTCAGTACCCCCAATTTATTGCTGAACCCTTCAGACAGTAGATATCTGTTGTAAACAACTCCCTCCCATTTGCTGAACATCTATTTAAGGGCATTAGCCCATGACAACTCTTTCCTGCTCCACTTATGATTGCACTTTGATGACTCAATTTACAGACTTCGCTTTGTCTATCAAATCACAGGACCCAGGGATATTCAGTCCTTCGCATCATTTCAAGCAATCTTCAAATTACCCATGATTGAGTTTGCCAACTGTCTTCTCCTGAGGAACCTTCTGCAGCCATTTGAGGAGGCCCTGTCAAACATAGCAGAAGCCCCCCTCCAACCTGGTGATCTCGTGTCTTGAGTGTAACAACCAGGATCACCTTGTCAGTAAAATATATAAAGCCCTCAAAAAATATTCACCAGATAACTACAAAAGACAGGGATGGTCTAAGGAACTCTGGGAAGAGCTGGACACAGACCTATGGGAGACTAGGGCACTGCCTCCCCAAAAACCACACACCAACCACCACCCCACAGTATTGGAGGAGTATGCCTGGAAATCCAGGGTTCTTTTTTTCTGGACCCCTGTCACCATCAAGTTTGCTGGGCCAGACCAGGGTATCTGCTGGAGAAGCAGTGGGCAAATCCTGGCCAACTTAGAACAGTCTGGTCCTGCCCCCTCCTCAAGCAATATTGGCAAGAAATAAGAGCTAAATGGCATCTATGAAACCCTTAAACTTCTTAACTATTTTTACATAACTCCCCTAGGAGTCGCTATGAGTAAGTAAAAACCTTTACAAACAGCACTCCTATTGGTGGAAAAAAAAAAAAAAAAAAGGGATTACCAGGCTGGTTCACAAAAACCTCCCCTTCAAAAGAAAGATGGCGTCAGTTGGTATATAACCTAGAACAAATGTCAGCAAAACTGCAATCAAGTACCTCCACCTTTGACGACAGATGGCATAAATGGACACCTTTCCAACTTGATCGCTACCAAGATTTTACCATGAACACTGCCAAATCTGGATCGCCATAATTTACATGCTGCCACAAGATGGCTAGTGACCCCACCACCCCAACTTCTCCCTTAGACTAACCTCAGTTCTCTTCCTCTCCATTTTACCATCTGTCTGGAGAGATTACCAGTTCCCTAACCTCCCACCTCTTCTAGAGCCTTTTTTTTTTTTTTTTTTTAAACCAGGGAGGGAGGGAGGGAGAGAGAGCGAGAGACACACACAGACAGACACACTAAGCTGAAAGCTTGTTTACAAATGCGACCTGGGAGCACAAAGTTAGTGACTTGCTCAGGGTGTCAGTATGCAAGTGGGGGTTGTGGGATTCAAACCCAGGTCTGCAGCTCAGAGCCTTGAACTACTGTGCTATACTGCCTCCATCTAGTACAGAGGTGCAAACGGACCCCACAGCAGCTTCCACTTGTAGTCTGTTTAGTTTCAGCAACATGTGGATATAGATAAACATATATTTGGATTTGTTGTGTGTACATTTAATGTCTTGGACATTTGTCACCTTGGGCCATTTTACAGTGGCCCTCAGCCTTGACTCATTCTTCAGTCTGGCCCTCCACAAAACAAAAGTTGTGCACCGCTGATCTAGCATGCGGAAAAAAGGATAAGATGTGGAAATGGATTAAGATAAAGTCTTCTTAGATCTGCAGAGCAATATATACAGAAGCAAAGACATGAACCGATTTCTGTACATACTTAGATAAAACCTGTGATATGGTCCAGTTGTGTACTAAAAAACTGACAGTCTCTGAAAACCTCAGTATAATGTTGTAATGAAATATTACACTAAATTAAAAAGATTTTATACTAAGGTTCATACTACATTAGAACTAAGAACAAAAGGCATTAGCCCATGAGTGTTCCGTCCTTATTGATAATACCTTAAGGCTGCACCATTTAATATATATCTATCTATCAAGTCTGGATTTGAACTCTGGTCGGCTTTGGACAGTTATGTTCAGGGGGAAGACTGTTCCATAAAATCATCCGAGTGGGCCTCCCTCAAGATCCTGGGCAAGGAGTTTCAAAGCACTGGGCCCACTACTCCAAAGGCCTGGTAACCTGAATTTTTAATCTTGCCCTCAGGACCATCAGGAAGCCCTCCCAGGAGGGGATCAGAGTGGACAAACTACGGTGTACGGGTGCAACAGCTCCCTCGGGTAGGTTGGGCCCAGTCTGTGCAGGGTCTTATAGGTTAACTGTTTTAAACAAGATACGCCACTTTACCGGCAGCCAGTGGCAGGTTGTGCAGTGCTGGGAAAATGTGATTAGATCCTGACAAGCCCATAAGTAACTGGGCAGCTGCATTCTGCAGCAACTGCAAGAGTCACAACATACCTCTATTGACCTAGGGTGTACAGTGTTAATAGTTTAGCCTCAGGTCACAAATACATGGATCAGTGTGGCCAGGTCTGTGGGTTTTTTTTTTTTGGGGGAATATCCAGGATCTGATCTGGCAGATGTTCTGAAGAATTAAGCCACTCAGGAAAATGTCTGACACCTGGGCTTCCACCGTCAGGTCATTGTCTAGTTGACTCCCAGTTTCTTCACCCTGGGGCAGGCTAGCAGAACAGATTCTGCAAGCTGAAGCCCAGTAACTCCTACGGCAACTGCCAATCCCTCCTTTTGAAACAGCTCAACCACTAATACCTCAGTCTTCGAGGTTCAGTCGTAGCCAGCTAGAAACCATCCAGCTTAGGATCTCCACCAAGCACTTATTAAACCTGTCTACAGCAACAGAGTCCTGGATGCAGAGAACAGATAGAGCTGGGCATCATCTGCATAGCAGAGAAACCCAAGCCCAAACAACTATGCCCAGGGGGAAGCCTATACACTCAACACTGGTGATAGGACCAAGCCCTAGGGCACGCCACAGGACAGAACCACCGGGCTCAAGGAATAGTGTCCCAGAACTACCCTCTAGGTTCTATCCTGCAGAAAGGACTCAAGATCACAGTGCAAGAAGGTCCAGCATACTCCACGAGCCGGTCCACAAGTACCATGGTCCATGGTGTCAAACGCCGCAGAGTGATACAGGAGAACAAGGATTGCTCTCCTCGATCCCTTGCTCCAATAGGGTCATTCAACACCCCAACTAGAGCCATTCTCCATGCTGTGCCTAGCTCTGAAACCCAACTAGAATGGCTCATATATTTTAGAGGCCTCCAAGTGTTCAAGCTGCAGCATAAACCACTTGCTCAATAACCTTACCTAAAAAGGGAAGGTTAGAGACTGGATGGTAGTTCACCAAAACATTCGGGACCAAGGAAGTTTCTCAGCAGGGTCGCACCAGAGCACACTTAAGTGCCTCTCGAACCAGCCCCTCCTGCACGCAAAATGCAAACACTGGGCCCAGATGGATCTCACTGGGCCCACAACTCACTAAGACTCACACTAGGTCTGGGGCCAGATTACAGCAAGTCAGCCACAGTGTCAAGACAATCCAGCAGACCTTTTCCACAGTTATTGGACAAAATTCACTCCAAGAACACCTGCTGTGTACCTGGACTAGCAGCAGACTGTTGGGAACATAAGGCCATGTCAGAGTAATACCGTCTCCAATGAAGGACACAGAGAAACTGAGGGAACTCCTCCCACCTCACGGGCTCCAGACAGGCTGGGTAAAGCAGCCTGTCCAGAGCCAAGCCAGTCTGTTCTTCCCAGTGGCAAGCTAGACAGAAAATCTGCCTTCTGATGGTTTGTCCTCCATGGACCTAAACTTCCTTGAACATGTAACCTCCCCTACAAATGGGGGTTCCCAAAAGCCTTCCTTGGGGTAGCCTAAATGCCCACTGCCAGGCTGGCATTCTGTGTCCTAGCCAGTTAAGTGTCCATGCCCGTCTAAGAGCTGCCTATTTTGTAGAGTATAATTAATTTGGGTAGGGGCCAAGTAGTTTCAGGCTCTAGTCCCTCCCGTGCTGCAGTGTTATTACGCCATTCTGCCATCACTAATTACGCAGAGGGAGCCCTACTAGAAGCTGTGACTTATTGAAGATAATCAGTAATCTAACAAAGTATGGGTCAGGGTGTGTAATGAAAGTTTATGCACCCCGTCCCATATTTTCATATACAATTGCTGGGTTTTCCTTTTTTCGCCTCAGCAATTGTATAATATAAAATGTTGCTGTGCAGCCACGGCCTGTTTAAGTTGAAGCGCTTGGCCGCAGTCGGCAAATTGTTTACCGATTTAAAGTCGCCCCCAAAATCATCTTGTGTGCAGCCCTAGGTAATTTAAAAACTTCTGGCAAGTTTTTTTTAAGTACTTACCACCTAGTCCAGGTAGCGGTTTGCTGTCTTTTAGTGGTTCGGCGAGCAGACACGGTGGTGAAGTGTGTAAGTGCAGCAGGCACATGCATGCCGTGAGGGCAACTGTGCGTGTGTTTGCCATAATGAACACTCCATTACGGCAAATTACACCATGGTTTCCCTATGGGGAAAAAGGAAAATAATGTAGTTTGTCTGGCCTGCCTTTCTTTGCAGCATGGACATTTATTAATCCCCCCATCTTGGTTCTAGATGGCTAGTTTGGACCAATCAGTACCTTTGGGGACCCTAAAATGGAGTCTGTCCCCACGAGTCTTGTGGGAGCGAATTTCTGTAGGAATTGTAGTTTAAACTTGCGCCCAAATGGACCTGGAGGGGGAGCTCTAGCTGTGACAGATGGCTCAGCCAATCAAACCTTTTGGATCTTTGGGAAAGTCCCAGCTGCCTGCAGCAGTGCGAGTCAGAGTTTGCAGTTTGAAGAGTGAACAGCTCGAGACATTCGAGCAGCTGATCCTGCGTAGTGTGGGAAACTGGTGGGAAGGCTAGGTTTGGCCTGCCTGCCCCATCTTCCTTGTGAGGGAGTTTCTCAACATAACAGACACTGGACTCAATCCGAATTTGCTGCGATTGTGACAAATTTAATCATCCTGAAGCGGACAGAGATTTGCCTCAGTGCGACCGACCTGTCAGGACTTGAATGCCGCAGAGCATACAGTTTGCACAGAGACACTGAATGGCAACCGGACCGCCATCTGAACTGTGGTATACATATACGCTGAATACAGATAGTGGGTCGCAATTTGGTTCCCCACTGCTTGAATGTGTCTCACTTGCTGGAAGCTACATCCAGCAACTACCGGACTATTCTCTGAACTGTTCACCCGGTCTGGCCCTGCCACTTTGGCCCAGACAGCTGCTCAAACCGCAGAGACACAACCGACGAGAGACCCGCCTGGGGATTTGGTTCCCTGCTCAACACCAACTAACAGGATCTGCACCATAGTGCTTCGTGTGGGCCCTGCTTCTCCTGGCAATCCAGCACTTCATCCTGAGGTCTCCATTTCATCCATCTTGCACTGGGTAGCGTGAGTAAACACCAGGCTAGCTCCCTGCAACAAAGCTCAAATTAAAGTGCGTCAACTGATTCGACTGTTGCTTATTTTGGGACTGAGCCATCCGGCTCCAGATTAACCCACAGTTTGTAAAGTGCATGCATGTTCTTTCCATCACAGGGCCCCAACCAGCTGCAACACCAGCCTACCCAGAGTAATGCTTCAGGCTAGCTGTAGTTCCAACTAGGTACCCAGAGTGTGCAACTGTTACAGGGACCTTTGAGTGCATGCCTTATAAATCAGACTTATTCAGATCTCTAATCAACCACCAGATTCTGCCCCATAAATAAATCCGATCTAAATCTTTTCACACTGAAATATGGTGTACCTCTGTATGAACAGCATTGAAATACTGTCTTGCTAAATCTTATTTTCAAGGGGGTCTCCAGGGCAGAGCCTGCTGAACCTGCCCTGGTGGTAAGTTGAACAAATGTGAGGCTAAACTGTTCTCTGGGGCAAACTGCAGTTGTGTATTCTGTGAATCATTTAGGCCACTAGAGGGAAAAGGGTGTGTGTGTGTGTATATATAAAGTGTCCCAGAGGGCTGCCCAGATCAGCTACACTACTAGAAACCCTGTCCTCCGGGTTGAGGCAACTGTTTTCAGTACCCAGACCCCTCAACCTGCATCTGGTCATGCAGACAGGGGTAGTATCCCTTGGGATAGCATCACCTTGTGGTTACATCTTGGAGGCACCGCTGGGATTTGTGCCTTCTAATTGTCAGAAGTGGGTACCACAACCCAATGCTTAAAATTTGAAACAAAATGGAGGTGCTTGCTACATCGAAGTCTAAGATTGCCCCCATAAGCTGTTAGTGCACCATATGATGGGGTGGAACGAGGCTGAGGGGTAGACCCCCAACAGGCCGTTTTGTTAATGGACATCCCATTAAGGACCACTAATACAACTAGCGTTCAGACTGTTGAACAAGTGTTTGGGAAAGGTTGAGGTGAAAAAGAGGGACTCTGATCTGTTTGACCAGTCCATGGTGGCCCTCCTTTCCTATAGCCTCCCCATAGAGCCCAAGAGTGCGCCCTCTATCATTTTGCCTGAAGGGTCCCAGAAAGGGTGGCGGGTCATTCATTTGCATAGTGACCCTGCTGCTCCTGTGGGATCCCCAAATGTAGAGAGGTCTAAATACAAATTTATTAGGACCGCTAGCCACTAAGGGGCGATCTGACAAAGTTAGTGAAGATGTTAGATCTTTGAGGACACCGCTCCCTTTGCAGACCCCTATAGCATCTCCTGCTACCCTTAGAGCTTCCCATCTGGTGACCTCCCCTATTGTGATACCCTCAGTACATCTGGACTCTTACCACAGACTCACTCTTCTCAGGCACGGTCCTGGTGCATTTGGGGGGAGGAAGACCTAGAGATGTGGATGGATTGTGCCACCCTTGGTACTGGAGTGGCAGTACTCAGAGGGAGAGAAAAGGAAAACCACCCAACGCTCAGTGCGCCATTCAAGGAGAAGTTTGCCTTAGAAAGGATGTGAAAAATAAAATACTGATACAGTAGATGCCCCTGGTGAAGGGAAGTTGCCGGAGAGTTATTGGTTAAACCCAGTATCCTGCCTGCGCATGGCAAATTATGATCCAAATCTGGAATGTGTCCGATAGAGATTCAAGTGAACGGGGGGGGGGGATGTACATTGCCCATGGTGCATTGTGTGGACACTGCAGTACTGCCCAGCAACAACTATTCCAGTGAAAAGGAGGTGGTGACCCCAGACTTAGACTTTGGTGATTCCCCACTGTCTAATGAATGGAAGGCCAAGGTTAGTCAGAAGCTTACCCAGAGTGACCAAGTATTTTCCCTGAAGGATTGGGATGTGGGGTGCTTCCATGATGCTGAGCATACTATCAGACTTCACGACAACAGGCCCTTCAGGGAGTGGTCCCACCGCCTTGCCCCAGCTGACATTTGATGTTCGGAGGCACCTACAGAATATGCTAGCTGCTGGCATTATTCAAAAGTCAAGAAGCCCCTACAAGTCTCCCATCATAGCTGTGTGCAAGAAGAATGGGTCTGTGAGGATGTGTGTAGATTACTGGACCCTAAACAGGACTGTACCAGATCAATACACCATGCCCTGCACTGCCTGAATGGGAGCCAGTGGTTTTCAGTACTTGATCTATGAAGCGGGTAGGCAATCCCGATGGCTCTGGAGGATTGTGAGAAAATAGCCTTCATCTGTCCATTGGGGTTCTTAGAATTTAAGAATGCCTCAGGGGATTTCCAGTGCCCCTGCTACTTTCCAGAGATTGATGGAACGTGCAGTCGGAGACATGAACCTGTTAGAATGTCTAGTATACTTGGATGTCGTCAGTCTTTGGATGCACCCTGGAGGAACACGAGACCAGATTATTCAAAGTTTTTGACCAGCTGGAAGAATTTGGCCTCAAACTATTTAACAGACAAGTGTCAGTTTTTCCAAATATCTGTAAAACATGTGGGACATATGGTGTCAGCTGAGGGGATACAGATAGACCCATCCTGCATCCATCCTACCTGTACCAGCTTGTTTGTATCTATGTCTTAATTTACTGTTATACCTATGTGTTGTACTGCTATACTGTGTATTTTGGTTTGTCTTACTGTGACAAGGTACCTTTGTAAATGAGCCTATGGCTCAAAGGTTTTCCAAACTGCTGTTTAAATAAAATAAAATAAAAGTAGAGTCCCTGACCACCTGGCCTCAGCCAACTTTAAAGAACTGTAGCATTTCTTGGGGTTCTGCGGCTATTAGCACTGGTTTATTAAGGACTATTCAAAAGGTAATCCGGCCACTTCTAAATCTTACTCAAGGCTATCCCCCTACCAACTGCAGGTACAGAGAAGGATCCCTCAAGGAAGAAGTGCATTTTGAACAGATGAACCATTTGTAGACGCGACCCCCCATGTGAGGCATCATTCTTTGAGATATTCAGCACTCACCCTCAGTACTCACCTATGCCAACCCTACCAAGCCATATGTCCTGCATACGGATGCCAGCCTGAAGGGACTCGAGGCCATGTTGCATCAAGATTCTAAAGCTTGCCTAAGACCTGTGGCCTTCGCCAGTAGACGCTTGACACCATCTGAATAAAATTATCCTGTTCACAACTTGGAGTTTCTCACTCTCCAGTGGGTGATAGTCGACCAATTTCATGAGTACCTCTATGGGGCCAAAATACTGGTAAAGACTGATAACCCCCCTAACTTATGTACAGACCTCAGCAAAACTGGATGCCACTGGCGGCTTTCTGTTCTGTTGTCTTACGATTATGCAGTTGAATACCACCCTGGACTGAACCATATTGATGCAGACGCTCTTTCCCGGTGGCAAAGCCACCAAGACAACTGGGTGAGGCTGTCAGAACACTACTAAAGCATTGTGCCAGAAATGTGATAGACGGGCAGTCATCCGCAGATACAGTGGACTGTCTGGGGGGGGCCCCCCCCCAAAATACTTGCATACATGCAGCCTATTGTCATTTTTCTGCATTTGACATCAGTGCCCTGCCCCAGTTTGGCAATGACAGTATTCAGTGAGCTCAATCCCAAGATCCCATGATTCAGGCCACACTTGATGCCCTTCGTGTGGGGAAAGCTGTGTCTAACACTGCATTCTACAGACTTATGAACTGCCTTATTATTCAAGGAAGGGCCCCCCAACTAAAGTTGCAAGATAAGTTGCTCTATCGAGAGACAATAGATCGATGTGGTCAGTTGGACAAGCAGCCATTGTTACTCCCCACAGCTTTTAAGCATCTAGTACCGAGGTCCCTACAACAGCATGGGACACCTCTGTATTGACTGGACCCTCGACAGTGAGGTCTAGATTCTACTGGCCAAAAAAAAAAAGATGGGGCGGATGTTAAACCATGTCAAAACCTGCAGTTTGTGCCTTCAGAGAAGAGCTTTGCCTCAGAAAGCCAGATCATGTCGGTAGTGTGTGTGACATTTCTATGAGCATAACAGCAGTGCAACATGATTTGTTGGGGACTATTTTGCAAGGTGGCAGGATACAGCATTTTTTGGCATTTAAACAAAAACAGTTTTCTGCATATTTTTTGTTTTAAGTGCAATAACTCACTCCAGGGTGTGAGGTTATTTAAGCAATAAGCCACGAGGGGGTGTGGGTTATCAGGGGATTTACCACGGCTGGTGTGGTTTGCCCACGAGGCGTAGACGAGTGGGTAAATCCTCAACTGCCATGGTAAATCCCCTGATAACCCACATCCTCCGAGTGGCTTATTGCAGTTATAACAAGGTTACTTGTTTTACTATAACAAAATACAACTTTTGAAGAGGTTGCGGTGTTTATTTTTATTGTATGTATGCAGATGACTAGGATGTAGATGACCACCATTACCATTACCTCAGCCAGTGATTATCATAGGATTTACACTGGTGGTAAACTGCCAGCCTGACCATTTCATTGGCTGTTCACTTATGTCCATGGTATAATGGGGATTAATTAACACCCTGGGTGCTGTGAGGACACAGCCTGCAGCCTCAAGCCTCATCACACACCCGAGGTATTGATTAATCCCAATAACCGCACACCCTTTTGTGGTTGCTTACTTGTAGTAACAGAAAAACAAAGGCAGAAAACAAATTACCAACTGTAAAATGCAGGGTACTATGTACATCCATTAGAAAAAGTAAAGTTTGTTGACAACCATGTCAAATGAATTATTTGTATCTATATTGTACTGTATCTTATATTAATGCATTTGTTTTTATTGTTTGTATAATCTGAAACTGTATGCATTATCACCTATTTTGTACATTTTACTGTACAAAGACCAATACAGTAGACAATTCGAAGTACAGTACAAGTACTGTATTCATTAGGAAGTGTTGCTGAAAACTCAGCCCACCTTTTGAAAAAAAAAAGTGACAATACCCCCCCACCTTACAAATTTTTAAGGTACAAAAAAGGTAAACCGACTAAACCCTTAGGTTAAGAACTGGAAACATGGACCCAGGTCAATTCAAAAACACTACCTTTTGCCTCACAAATAGGGTCATTGCTGCTTAAAATGTCAGGGCAAAATTACGAACATCTGGGACACTTAACAGACGTGTGGCTTAGCTTTAAAAACATTTGTGAGAAACTATTAGTATCTGGCATTTTGTGCTTCTGAATATTTACCCTGCAGTGAGAAATGCCAAATATAGGCGGGACCAAGGAAATTTAAGGCAAGAACTTGGACATCTCTGAAAATGAAGGGCACGAGGGGAGTGGCAGAGATTGCTACAGTTATGCAGGTTATTCACTTCTTGATGCTGACTGTATATGTGTGTCTCGTAATGGTCCGACAGCTATTTTGTATTTTTTTTTTTTTTAAATGCCATTTTAAGATTTAATGGTTACTTTGATTTCGACGTTTCACGTCAGTGACATGCAGTACTATTATTTAATCCACATTGTAAAACAGGCACTACGATCAGTTCATGATCCCCACTGTAATGCACCCAACCTTCAAGATATTATGAACACTAAAAGGAAAACACCCACCACACACACACACACACACACACACACACACACACACACCCCCAGTAACAAGGCTGTAATTCCTAGTAACATCAGTAAGAGCAAAGCTAAGGTGTTAGATATCAGAATTCCGAGATGGACAGGCAGTGTCTGGAAAGGAAAAAAAAAAAAAAAAACCCAAAAAACTATGTTTTATAATAAATTGGAACTCAATATTTAGTTTATTGACTGGGTAAGGGCACCAGAGAAATCCTGTCTATTTTCAGGCACGACTCGGAGGGGGGATACAGATTAATGCCAACTGACCTTGAACCAGATTAAGCTGTTGGGTGGTATTTTTAATGAATGAGGGAAATTTGGCCAGGACACCAGGGAAATTCCCCCACTCTTTTTGATAAGTGCCATGCGATCTTTGTCAACCTTAACTACCACCAATCCAGGCAGATGGACCTCGGTTTAAGTGTCATCTGAAAGACAGCACCTCAGAAGTGCAGTACCCCCTCATGCTGCACTACAGTGTCAGTACTGGGATATTAACCCAAGTGCCAGATGTGGAAACTGAACCCACAGCCCTCTGATCTCCCGGCCTCAGAGGAGAGTGTTACCTACTGAGCCACTGACAGACAATATTCCATCTCTTATCATTGATCCGAGCGATGGTTATGGGTTTTTTCCATGCTACCCATTCCCTATGGGGGGGGGGGGAGAGAAGAAGAGAAGAATCACCCGAGGAAAACAACATTAGTCACCCATATAGTATACAAGCAAGAACATCTACCACAGAGTTATTCCTGAACTGCATGTCCAAGTGCACGGTGGGGCACGATGTGCTCTTCAACCACCTGGTAGTGCAGTTCAGAACAACCACCCACACCCTGGAGTGTTTTATTGTGCTTTTAAAAGTAAAAGCAGACAAAATCAGCAATAGTGTTTATATTCCTGAACTGCACCGCTTTGGAACCCTCACCAATCAGGAAGCAGGATTCTCCATACCCATTTTCTAAATGCAGAATAAAAGTGCTAGCCTCTGTAGTCACAAGGTAATTCAATTGAGGGATTATGGAACTGGAAACAAGGCTCAAGGGTATGACAGCTGGGTTTTAATGCACACAAAATAATGCATTTGGGCCATAAAAAACTAGGGGGTGGAGTACAAAATAGGTGGAGTGATACTGACAAAGACCAAACAGGGAAGAGACCTGGGGTAATCATACTGGATGATGTGGCCTGGCAGTGTGACAAGGCAGTCAGAAGGGTGAGTGGAATGCTGGGGTGCATAGGAAGGGGTATTGCTGGGGGAGAGAGAGGAGGCAGTGCTCCTATATAGATCACTGGTAAGACCTCACCTTGAGTACTGCGTCAGTTCTGAGATCACATCTCAGGAACCAAAGAGTGGAGGTGGTCCAGAGGAAGCTGCCAGAATGGTGCAGGGTCTGCATCAAAAGCTCTACGAGGAGATGCTTGGGGAGCTAAATATGTACACCCCAGAGGAAAGCAGGTAGAAGGGAGATATGATAGAGACCTTAATTACCTCACTAGGGTTGATAAGGTTCAGGAGGAGAGAATTCAGAACAAAAGGTCTAGAACAACAGAGCATGCTTTGAAGCTGGAGGGGGTAAATTCAGGAGAGATGTGAGGAAGTACTTTTTCACAGAAAGGCTGGTGGATGTGTGGAATAGTCTTCCAGCAGAGGTAGTGGGGGCAAAAAAAGTGATGGGTCTCAAAAATGCCTGGGACAGGCACAAGGGAAGCTTGGGGTAAAGAAAGATGGTACCACAGATCAGCAGCACAATATAAAAAAAAAAAAAAGCAGACTGGGTGGGCTCAGCAGCCCTTGTCAGTCACATTCTATGTACCTTTGAGTTGTTTACTGGTTCCATAAACCAAAGAATGACCACCACCTTGTAACTCACAATCTGACTTTACATATAACCTGGCCAAACATGGCCAATCCGGCCAACTTAAAAGTACAAGAAAAACGATGTTTTGCACTGGCCCTTTATGCACTACAGTTTCTGTTTATGCTAGTCCTTCAGTACTGCTATGACCGATGGCAGTCACCTATCAATTTTCACCAAGTCCCCCTACTTTGCCTTCAACATTGACAGAGTAACAGTGGGGGCCAGGAAACTGAGCAGGAGCAATGTTTTTCGCAGAGCTGATGCACTTTGATCTTCATGTCAGCAGGATGCACAAGGTGTTTGCAGTTTGGTAGCTGCCACCAAGGAATGTAACGGACCCAGAAGCAACAGAATCTTCGCCCCAGGGCTGAATTTGTAAGGGTGCAGCCGGGTGCTTAAAAGTGAGGTTACTGGCACATCTTCAGTAGGAAATGCACGAGGCTTTTGACTATTTCAATTGATAGGTAAATCTAATCATTGTCAATTACAGCACATAGAAAGTGCAGCGTATTTGTTAATTATTGGCCTTGGCCATCTAATATATAATACATGGATGGGAAATTCTCATACAAAAGGCCATTGTTTATTTCCCTTTATACCTACACTTTTAAAAGGTATATACCTAATTAAAAAAAATTACAAAAATGTTATACCCATGTACAATAAATAAAATGACTTACCCCCACCAAACTCCTCCCAAACACAGAAATCCAACTCCTACCTGCACTCACTACATACAACTCCCTCCTTGCTGCAAGAGGCCTTCAGATGCCATAATACAATCTCCATAAAATATCCTAATGCATTATATTCAAACACTGGGTAAGGGTGGCACACTTGAAAGTATACCTATTTCAGGGGCTAATTAGGACAGTCACTTGCCCTTCAGGCTTATGGCCTTAGCCTTAACCACCCCCTCCCCCACTACTCCACATATTCAGATTTTTGTTAGAATTATACATAATGTGAATGTCTCGTCTCCACTGTTCATAAATCTATTTGGGACAAACAAAACAAGTCTATTAGTTTCTCCCCCCCCCCAATAAGGGTTGCAGTCAATTATAAAATTTGTATCCATCAGCTGTGGTACAGAGGGTGACCTGGTTGAGACAAACAAACAATGTTACTAATCTGGCTAAAAAAAAATCACGCTAGCATTAACCAAGCTGTCTTCATCTGCCACATCCTATCCTGACAGTATATTAATACATTCAGCCTGGCAGTGGAGATGCTTAGACTTATTTTCTGTAGGGTCCTTCGCCCAGTTTTACAATGAATTTATCCTGAACAGACCATATATTTTTCAATGGGGTACTGCTTCTACCTGCATTCATCCTGGGAAGCCCATCTAAACATCTTATTTTCAGTAGGGTCTGGCTTTTTATCCATATTTACAGTGTATTTACCCAGATAACCCCAACTGAAGGTCCTGCTTTTACCCATTTCCACAGCTAGGTGGACTCTAGTGCACCAAGTGTTAAGTGACATGCTCAAGGTCACGCAAGAGTTTTGCTCTAGTGGAGTTTGAACCCATGATCTCCTAGTTGCCAAACTGCTACCCTAACCACTAGATTGCCAGGTCTTAGTCACCCAAGCCATGCTGGTTTCAGTGGCCAGAGTTTTTCTACCACATAAAAAAAATCCTCAGCACTGCAGTGACAGCAAGTATCGCTCTGCTTAAAGTGGCAAGTGAATTGTGTGACTGCTAGGGAGAGGCATCACCAGAACAGGAAGTTATCCCTCTGTACAGACCAGTTGGTGAGACCCCATCTGGAGTACTGTGTGCAATTCTGGAGACCCCATCTCTGCAAAGAGACAGGATTGAGTTAGTCCAGAGGAATGCAACTAAAATGGTGCAAGGTCTGCACCTGAAGCCATATGGAGAAAAAAAAAAGAAGCTTACTATGTATTCCCCTTGAGGAAAAAAAGGGGGGGGGGGGAGAGAGGAGAAGAGAAGAGAGAAGAGGAGAAAGAATGATTGAAACTTTCGAGTACCTCAAGGGAATCAATGTCCAAGAGGGCATCTTTCAGAAAAAGTTGTGCAAAGACAAGGGGGCACAATTTGAAGGGGGTTGCTCAGGGACAACATGAGGAAGTTTTTTTCCCCCATGGAGAGCGTGGTGGACACATGGAACATCCTTCCTGAGGAGGTCCAAAACAGTGGGGGAATGTATGGGACAGACAAAGCAATTATAGTGAGGGGTAGGAGGAAGTAGGCTGTTTAACTAGGATCTCCAATAGGTAGGGAAATGGGTAGACTAGGTGGGCCAAGTGGTTCTCATCTGCCATCAAAGTTTGTTTGTGCTTTCTCTGGCAGCAGGGGAACCATGCACAGTGGCCAAATTTTTGCCAACATCCTGACCCCCACTTATATTTGAATGCACAAATGAGAGATCAAATACTTTAATATAGAGAATAATGGATGAGCAACCATACACAACAAGGCTGTGTTTCCATCGAGGGGTTGAGATGACAGCATGAACCTCGAGAGGTCCATGCTGTCATCTCAACCCCGAGATGAATCACATGCAGAGTTGTGTGTGGTTGACATATACACACACACACACACACACACACACACACACACATTATGTGGGGTCCCCACCATGCACACTACAGTGACAGACCCCTACAAAAGTGAAAACAAAGTCTGGCAATTTTTTGTTCTGCTTGCATATCAAAATCAAATTTCCAGACTTTTGAAAGGTAAAAGGTATGACTTTGGGCACTGGGTGGTTAGTAAGTAGGTAGATGTAGTGTGAATGAGAAATTTAAAATTCTATGACTTTTGAACTGTGCATAGCAGTTTAGAATGTGCTTAACAAGGATTTTGAGCAGGCCGATTTTTATACATAACAAAGGGTAACCATATACTATAAGTGGGTATCAGATATGCAGATATTCATGTGTACAGGTCTAGAGTGATGAAACCCATTAAGCCCCAAAGCATTAATTCAAAACCTAAGGGCCCAAGCCCACAATTCTAGGGGTTTGACAGGGGCACAGAACAGGAATTTGCATTGTAAACAGTCTAGAGCACTGCCAACACTTGGTATTTTAACTTCTGTATTGTACTCCACAGCAAACAATGCAAAGATATACTTCACGTCATAGTGAAATGAATTTTGAAACAAGTGAAAAGAAACTTAATATGGCGACACCTCTTCTCCCTTCCCCAACATCCCAGGAAGAGATTCTGTAACCTATACACAGTACATGTTAGTTTTCTTCACACAGCTGTGCTGCTGCCGGGTGACTTGTGCCTAGCCACTTCAGAAAGAGCCCACAGTTCCTTAAGCTGCAGTTGTGAAGGGTGAGCATCAACATGTTAGATGAGAAAATCCCTAAAAGGATTTTCTTCATAACCCAAAATATTTCCAACCTTACAGAAAAGATAAAAGGGATCCTATGGTTTCAGGCCACCTACACATATAGGAAAGGATCCTCCTCGCCTCCTGATTAAGTTTATCACGCTGGTTATTATCCAAGTTTACCAATAGGTTGGATATGGTCAGGATATCTACACCGATCCCACTGCAAAACTTCAACAAGCCCCTTACTTTCCAATGGAATTAATTATAGGGAAGGAAGAATACACCATATAGGCGCCAGAGAAGGTGCCCAACATGTTACATAGCCCAATAAGGTCCGGAAAGTATCCGTCATGTTTCAAGTTGAAAAAGTTATTGAATTACCCTACAGGACCATTTCCCCGTCATGGTTCTACCCCCTCCTCACCCCACATTTAATAAGATTAAAAAATTTATCTAGGTATTTGCCGATACCACTGGCTCGTTTTCAAGGAGGTCCTGGGTACAAGCAAACCCTTATAGAAAAGCTGACAAAATTGTTAAAACAAATGCGATAATGCACAGGAAGCATCTAGGATGCAAACGATACCAAAACGACGTTTTACACATTGATAGCCTTCTTGCAGCACCGCCGAGTCTAAGAAAACTGCGTTCCATGAGGTAGCCTTTACAGAAAACAGTTACGGTTAAATTCGCAGTACTGTTATCAAAGCTCCGCAACCGTACTCAGAAAGAACAAGAATTTTGAAAGTTGACCAGCTTCCCCCCTCCCCCGGAGTTCCCACACTTTCCCCAAATCCCACTCACCTCCTCCTCCAGGGTGTTGTTGGGCTCGTTGTCCGCTTTAAGGTTACTCATTTCGGGGGACTCCAATGTTGCTTAAACCCGGAAACTGCTTTGTCCAAAACCAGTGAGAAATGAACACCAAGCCAACTTCGGCCAAGTTCGGAATGCTTGTGCGGATACTACAGACAGTGGGTGGCGGTGCGAGTCCGGTCCTCCTCAGGTGACCGACGGCTACAGCTTCTCAGAAGAGAGGTGGGGGACGAACTGGGTTGTGCTAGCGGTAGTGTACAGTGCTTTCTACTTCTTAACTCCGTGCAAAGTCGTGAGATGTGTTCAGTTCAAGTGCAGCCAAACAATCCTCAAACAAGCGGAGTTAGAACGAAAACGTAAAAAAAAGAAACGGAAAGGTGCTGGCAGTGGTCAACCCAGGTGTGCTGTGAAGGTAAGAAAAATGAGCCGATGATCTTAATTATCGCCTTCGGGCTTCACCTGCAGCCAGTAGAGATTGGCGGGATGAATTCGAGGCAAGGTGTTAATCGTCAGCCTGCTGGAAGGAAGGTTTGAACCCCCAGTTCGGGCGGCCAGCCAGCTGCAGATCTCACTCTGACCGGCTGCTGATCCTCACTCCTTCTGATGAGCAATTAAAGTTTAAAGGGAAAAATCAAACAGGCCGACTTCAAAAAAGAAACGAGAGAAAGAGGGTGAGGGCGAGTGTGAAAGTGTGAGTGAGGGAGACAGGAAGGAGAGCAGAGCCTGATCTGTTGCTGCTCTTGGAAATAGGACTCAGCTGGGCTGAACTCCAGCCCCTTCCCCCGCCCCGCACTGCATCAGCACGGTTTCCCAGGGCAACCCCAGCAGCCAATCATAGCGCACGACCCCCCGCACACAACTTTAACTTTGATGAAGTTCCCCATTGAACTTTTCTTAAAGGGGCAGTACTGGTCCTGTCAGAGTGTTAGCACTGGGGATGGGAGTGGGTCTCCCATGGCTTTCTAATTGGGAGCACAGAAGATTTTAGAAACATCAGGAGAGGAAACAGCTATCGGCTCGGTGGGCAGGCAAGGGGGATAAGTATGGACCTCTCAAGTGAGGGGCATCCATAGTTTTACTCTTCAAAAACCCTGTATTCAACAAGGACAGGTTACTTGACTTTCTTAAGTAGGAGTGCATCATATTTTAGAAACATCAGCAGAGAAACAGCTATCAGTTCAGTGGGCAAGGGGGATAGTACAGACCTCTAAATTAAGGAACACCCCTGGTTTTACTCTTCAGAATTCCTCTATCCTACAAGGGAGAGGCCACAATAGTGCCTCTCATTCTGCACTAAAATATTAAAGGCTGGTAGTATAGTCTAGCGCTTAACATAACCAGCAAATGAGCTTGGTAGATTCAGCAGACTTGGCTTTGATTCCCACAACCTTCACTTGCATACTGTTTGATGCACTCTCTGATTGCCACTGAAAACAGGCACTTGTGCCTAATGGGCCTTACGCAGTTACCAAAGAATAAAAGAGTCTGAAACAAATTGCAGTTAACTTTCTTATTTTACAGTTGAGTTACCCAGGATAGCTCAGCTGAGATGCAGCATCTCATTTCCAGTGGGGTCCCTGCATTACAATTTATTTACCGGGATAGCCCAGCTGAGATGGAACATCTTTTTTCCAGTGGTATTTTGCTTCTACCTATTTCCACAGATGGGTGGGGTGGGGCACTGAGAGGTTAGTGACTTGCTCAAGGTTACACAGTGTTGGCTGTAGTGGGATTTGAACCTGTGAACTCCTGGGGCCAGATATTCAAAACTTTGCAAAATGCAAAGTGATTGCGCTCTGCTTGCCAGGGGTTTGCACCCAGGTGCACTATTCAAAGGGGTAAATGCTGTGTGCTAAAAGATTAGCGCATGCTCAAACAAAGACTGTATGCAAAGTGAGGGGCGGGAACATGAGTTTCGGCGCAGCACAATATTCAGCGTGGTAGGGAATAGTGCAAGCCACCTTACACTGCGCAGTTACTGCTGAGAAGAAGCCCAACTTACTCCGGGCCATCCTAGTGACTGGAGGAGCCACTGCAGCCAACAACCACATTGGTGATTGGGGGAGCACACCTGTTCCACCCTCTGATCCCCAGTAAAAGTTTCCCTGGTGTCTAGTGGGCCCCCTTCCAATCTCTGTCCTGCATAATGAAAACCATTTTCCCGGTGTGCAGTGGCCCCCTCAACCTCTGATCACCTTCCGTTAAAAGACACACATTTCCCTGGTGTCCAGTGGTTCCCCCCACCCTATGATTGCCATCCTGTACAATGACATAAATTTCCATGGTGTCCAGTGGTCCTCACACTCTCTGATCATTATTTTGTTAAATGACTCAAATTTCCCTGGTGTCCAGTGATCCCCCCACTCTCTGATCACTGTCCCTTACAATGACACAAATTTCCCTGGTGTCCAGTGATCCCCCCACTCTCTGATCACTGTCCCTTATAATGACACAAATTTCCCTGGTGTCCAGTGATTTCCCCCCCATTCTCCGATCGCTGTCCCTTACAATGACACAAATTTCCCTGGTATCCAGTGGTCCCCCTACTGTCCAATCGCCGTTCCAATAAATGACACAAATTTCCCTAGTATGCAGTGGTTCCCCCTCACCCTCTGATTGCTGGCCCCATATTATAACACTTATTCTTATTCTCTGGTCTCTAGTGGCACCCCCCCCCCACTGATCCTTGTCCCTGTACCAGCAGGAGTTTATCCTGGCATCTAGCAGCCACCCTGCACCGCGAGCAGCAACCAACCCACCCTGTTGCCCCCCTTGCCTGACTCACCAGCACTGCCCTCCTCTCACCACCTCACTGGCTGCCTTATGGGATGGCAGGGAGCACATGTCCCCTGTATTGTAAAGGGAGTGTGTTTATTGTCTACAGTACAGTACACATGCTTCCTTTACAGTACAGGGACACATGCTCCCTGTCATGGTATATGGTGGCTGATGAGGTGGTGAAGAAAACATGCTGATCACTGTATGGGCTCCTGCAGCACTGGCGATTAAGATAAGAGGGGGTTGCAGGGTGAGTTGGTCCGGACCCACGGTGTGGGAGGTGCTAGATGCTAGGGAAATATTGAGCTCGTACTGGGATGAGAATCAGTGGGTGGTGGTGCCACTAGACACCAGGGAATAAATATTACAATACAGGGCTGGTGATCGAAGGGCAGTGGGGACCACTGGACACTTGGGAAATTTGTGTCATTTAACAAAATGGTGACTGCAGGACAGGTGGGAGGACTGGACACTTGGGACATTTGTGTCGTTTAACAAAATGGTGATTGGAGGGTGGGGGAGGACCCCTGGACACCAGGGAAATTTGTATCAGTTAACGGAATGGCAATCGAAGGGTGGAGGGGACCACTGGGCACCTGGGACATTTTATTTCATTATACGGCATGGTGATCAGAGGTTGTGAGGGTCCACTGGACATGAGGGACACTTTTATTTCAGTGAGGAAGGGTAGTCAGAGGGCAGGGGGACCACCGGATACCAGGGAATACTTGATCTTTACCGGGGATGGGGATTGGAGGGTGGAGGGTGCCACTAGACACCTGGGAATATGTCCACTTTTATGGGACTGGGCAATTAGGGTGGGGGTGGGGCCAGTGCAGGGGTGCAAATCTACCACTGCTTCCCATGCAGATGTGCTCATAATGGGCATGCAAATGGCCCCATAATACCTTGCATTCCCAGTGGTTCTGTATGAATATCACACTGGGAGCTACTGGTACTATCGTGTCTGGGTTCTCTGTTCCCTACACTGCCAGGGTCCATGTCGGTGCAGTGCTACTCAACTTAGCACTGCACCAACAGGCCCCTATATTCAGTTGGGTGGTGCTGGGACACTATACTAATTGAATATAGCATCCTCAGGGTCATGGGCAACAGGCAAGTGCAGCGCAATCCTTTGCGCTCTGTTTGGTCCATTTTTCAATATCTGACCCCTGGTTTCCAAACCAGTGCTCTAATCACTAGACCACACTTTATTGTTGCCTATGTATTTCGCTTCATCCCAATATCAATCTATTACACTTTTTTGATTAAGAAATAGTAGTAGTAATACATTTTTATTGATCAGCATAAAGCCATATACAATATAACATTTTTAACACCACAATACAAAACATGAGTAATTAAAACAGTTAAGCGTGAAAATAACATGTAAAGTGTTAAAAACAGATGAACAATAAATATAAATATATTTAACATTTTATCAAATGGTGCTCAATATCACCTATCAATACTTTTACAGATGTGTTGATAGGAGAAACTTTGCCAAAAGCTCAATCATTTTTTTATCCGTAGTTCTAAACAAATAATCCAGCAGATCAGAAGGGGAGAGACTGAGACCACCAAGTATCCCTCCCAGCCATTTTTTCCTGGATGATTCATAGAGAGGGCATAATGGAACGACATGTTTCAAGTCATCTATAAGCTACAATCCACAATTACAATAGGGTGAAGAGGAAACCTTGTTCTTATATCTGTACTGTACATAATTAGCAGTATAACATTCAGTCCTAAATCTTGTGTAGGTTCTCCTTAATTTAGGACATGATAGTAGTGCAAGATATGTCTCAAAGCTACCTGAGGTCTTAAGTGTCTTATAGTATCCATGTAGTTTAAGCATGGAAAGTTGTGAAAGGAGGCAAGAAGTACCATGGCCCTGTACACAGCTGCAATTTTGTCACGTAAAAAAAGTGGTGGAACTGAGCACAGTGTGCCACAATTCTAGCTGGCACCCAGTTTGTGCCATACACAAAGGGATCAGAAACATTTCCATGCACAATCATGAAGGGCATTGCACTGGCATAGGGAGAGATGCAGGGGCCAGCATGCTAGTGAAGTGGTGCACATCCCTGGCCTTTCATCAGTCACCTACATGCCACAGCATCCCTGACCCCAGTGGAGCAGTGAGAAGCAGTTGCACTGGGATGGCGCAGGCATGTTTCAGCTGTTCCTGGATTAAGACTTGTGAGGGATAAGCAATTAAAACTTGGACTACAGGTGTAGCAGAATGGGCCAGGGAGGGTAGTTTCACCATCCCCAGAGGCTATGGCACATGCCTGTCATATAGCACAATACCATCCCCAGAGGCCATGACACATGCCTGTCATATAGCACAATACCATCCTCAGAGGCCATGGCACATGCCTGTCATATAGCACAATACCATCCCCGGAGGCCATGACACATGCCTGTCATATAGCACAATACCATCCCTGGAGGCCATGACACATGCCTGTCATATAGCACAATACCATCCCCAGAGGCTATGACACATGTCCGTCATATAGCACAATACCATCCTCAGAGGCCATGGCACATGCCAATCGTATAGCACAATACCATCCCCAGAGGTCATGGCACATGTCTGACATATAGCACAATGCCATCCCCAGAGATCATGGCACATGCCTGTCATAAGGCACAATACCATCCGCAGAGGCTATGACACATGTCTGTCATATAGCAAAATACCATCCCCAGAGGCCATGGCACATGCCTGTCATATAGCACAATGCCATCCCCAGAGGCCATGGCACATGCCAATCATATAGCAGAATACCACCCCCAGAGGCCATGGCACATGCCAATTGTATAGCACAATACCATCCCCAGAGGCCATGGCACATGCCAATCATATAGCAGAATACCATCCCCAGAGGCCATGGCACATGCCTGTCATATAGCACAATACCATGCCCAGAGGCCATGGCACATGCCTGTCATATAGCACAATGTCATGCACGGAGGCCATGGCACATGCCTGTCATATAGTACAATGCCATCCCCGGAGACCATGGCACATGCCTGTCATATAGCACAATGCCATCCCCGGAGGCCATGACACATGCCTGTCATATAGCACAATACCATCCCCAGAGGCTATGACAGATGTCTGTCATATAGCACAATACCATCCCCAGAGGCCATGGCACATGCCTGTCATATAGCACAATGCCATCCCCAGAGGCCATGGCACATGCCAATCATATAGCAGAATACCATCCCCAGAGGCAGAGGCACGTGCCTGTCATATAGTACAATACCATCCCCAGAGGCTATGGCACATGCCAATCATATAGCAGAATACCATCCCCAGAGGCCATGGCACATGCCAATCGTATAGCACAATACCATCCCGAGAGGCCATGACACATGCCTGTCATATAGCACAATACCATCCCCCGATGCTATGACACATGTCTGTCATATAGCACAATACCATCCCCAGAGGCCATGGCACATGCCTGTCATATAGCACAATGCCATCCCCAGAGGCCATGGCACATGCCTGTCATATAGCACAATGCCATCCCCAGAGATCATGGCACATGCCTGTCATATGGCACAATACCATCCCCAGAGGCTATGACACATGTCTGTCATATAGTACAATACCATCCCCAGAGGCCATGGCACATGCCTGTCATATAGCACAATGCCATCCCCAGAGGCCATGGCACATGCCTGTCACATAGCACAATACCATCCCTGGAGGCCATGACACATGCCTGTCATATAGCACAATACCATCACCAGAGGCTATGACACATGTCTGTCAAATAGCACAATACCATCCCCAGAGGCCATGGCACATGCCTGTCATATAGCACAATGCCATCCCCAGAGATCATGGCACATGCCTGTCATATGGCACAATACCATCCCCAGAGGCCATGGCACATCTCTGTCATATAGCACAATACCATCCCCAGAGGCCATGGCACATGCCAATCATATAGCAGAATACCATCCCCAGAGGCCATGGCACATGCCTGTCATATAGCACAATACTATCCCCAGAGGCCATGGCACATGTCTGTCATATAGCACAATACCATCCCCGGAGGCCATGGCACATGCATATCATATAGCACAAAGCCATCCCCGGAGGCCATGACACATGCCTGTCATATAGCACATTACCATCCCCAGAGGCAATGACAGATGTCTGTCATATAGCACAATACCATCCCCAGAGGCCATGGCACATGCCAATCATATAGCAGAATACCATCCCCAGAGGCCATGGCACATGCCAATCGTATAGCACAATACCATCCCGAGAGGCCATGACACATTCCTGTAATATAGCACAATACCATCCCCAGGGGCTGTGACACATATCTGTCATATAGCACAATACCATCCTCAGAGGCCATGGCACATGCCTGTCATATTGCACAATGCCATCCCCAGAGGCCATTTCACATGCTTGTCATATAGCACAATGCCATCCCTAGAGAACATGGCACATACCTGTCATATGGCATAATACCATCCCCAGAGGCTATGACACATGTCTTTCATATAGCACAATACCATCCCCAGAGGCCATGGCACATGCCTGTCATATAGCACAATACCATCCCTGGAGGCCATGACACATGCCTGTCATATAGCACAATACCATCCCCAGAGGCTATGACACATGTCTTTCATATAGCACAATACCATCCCCAGAGGCCATGGCACATGCCTGTCATATAGCACAATACCATCCCTGGAGGCCATGACACATGCCTGTCATATAGAACAATGCCATCCCCAGAGATCATGGCACATGTCTGTCATATAGCACAATATCATCCCCAGAGGCCATGGCACATTCCCATCATATTGCAGAATACCATCCCCAGAGGCCATGGCACATGCCTGTCATATAGCACAATACCATCCCCAGAGGTCATGGCACATGTCTGTCATATAGCACAATACCATCCCCGGAGGCCATGGCACATGCCTGTCATATAGCACAATGCCATCCCTGGAGGCCATGACACATGCCTGTCATCTAGCAAAATACCATCCCAAGAGGCTATGACAGATGTCTGTCATATAGCACAATACCATCCCCAGAGGCCATGGCACATGCCTGTCATATAGCACAATGCCGTCCCCAGAGGCCATGACACATGCCAATCATATAGCAGAATACCATCCCCAGAGGCCATGGCACATGCCTGTCATATAGCACAATACCATCCCCAGAGGCCATGGCACATGCCTGTCATATAGCACAATACCATGTCCAGAGGCCATGGCACATGCCTGTCATATAGCACAATACTATCCCTGGAGGCCATGGCACATGCCTGTCATATAGTTCAATGCCATCCCCGGAGGCAATGACACATGCCTGTCATATAGCACAATACCATCCCCAGAGGCTATGACAGATGTCTGTCATATAGCACAATACCATCCCCAGAGGCCATGGCACATGCCTGTCATATAGCACAATGCCATCCCCAGAGGCCATGGCACATGCCTGTCATATAGCACAATGCCATCCCCAGAGATCATGGCACATGCCTGTCATATGGCACAATACCATCCCCAGAGGCCATGGCACATGTCTGTCATATAGCACAATACCATCCCCAGAGGCCATGGCACATGCCAATCATATAGCAGAATACCATACCCAGAGGCCATGGCACATGCCAATCATATAGCAGAATACTATCCCCAGAGGCCATGGCACATGCCTGTGATACAGCACAATGCCATCCCCTGATATCGTGGCACATGCCTGTCATATGGCACAATACCATCCCCAGAGGCCATGACACATGTCTGTCATATAGCACAATACTATCCCGAGAGGCCAAAGCACATACCAATCATATATTAGAATACCATCCCCAGAGGCCATGGCACAAGCCAGTCATATAGCACAATACCATCCCCAGAGGCCATGGCACATGTCTGTCATATAGCACTATACCATCCCCAGAGGCCATGGCACATGCCTGTCAAATAGCACAATACCATCCCCAGAGGCCATGGCACATGCCTGTCATATAGCACAAAACCATCCCCAGAGGCTATGACAGATGTCTGTCATATAGCACAATACCATCCCCAGAGGCCATGGCACATGCCTGTCATATAGCACAATGCCATCCCCAGAGGCCATGGCACATGCCTGTCATATAGCACAATGCCATTCCCAGAGATCATGGCACATGCCTGTCATATGGCACAATACCATCCCCAGAGGCCATGGCACATGTCTGTTGTATAGCACAATACCATCCCCAGAGGCCATGGCACATGCCAATCATATAGCAGAATACCATACCCAGAGGCCATGGCACATGCCAATCATATAGCAGAATACTATCCCCAGAGGCCATGGCACATGTCTGTGATATAGCACAATGCCATCCCCTGATATCGTGGCACATGCCTGTCATATGGCACAATACCATCCCCAGAGGCCATGACACATGTCTGTCATATAGCACAATACCATCCCCAGAGGCCATGGCACATGTCTGTCATATAGCACAATACTATCCCGAGAGGCCATAGCACATACCAATCATATAGTAGAATACCATCCCCAGAGGCCATGGCACAAGCCAGTCATATAGCACAATACCATCCCCAGAGGCCATGGCACATGCCTGTCATATAGCACTATACCATCCCCAGAGGCCATGGCACATGCCTGTCAAATAGCACAATACCATCCCCAGAGGCCATGGCACTTGCCTGCCATATAGCACAATACCATCCCCAGAGGCCATGGCACTTGCCTCTCATGTAGCAGAATACCATCCCAAGAGGCCATGGCACATGCCTGCCATATAGCACAGTACCATCCCCAGAGGGCATGGCACGTTCCTGTCATATGGCACAATACCATCCCCAGAGGCCATGGCACTTGCCTGTCATATAGCACAATACCATCCCCAGAGGCCATGGCACATGCCTGTCATATTACACAATACCATCCCCAGAGACCATGGCACATGCCTGTCATATAGCAGAATACCATCCCCAGTGGCCATGACACATGCCTGTCATATAGCACAATACCATCCCCAGAGGCCATGGCACATGCCTCTCATATACCACAATGCCATCCACAGAGGCCATGGCACATGCCAATCATATAGCAGAATACCATCCCCAGATGCCATGGCACATGCCTGTCATATAGCACAATACCATCCCCAGAGGCCATGGCACATGCCAATCATATAGCAGAATACCATCCCCAGAGGCCATGGCACATGCCTGTCATATAGCACAATACCATCCCCAGAGGCCATGGCACATGCCAATCATATAGCAGAATACCATCCTCAGAGGCCATGGCACATGCCTGTCATATAGCACAATACCATGCCCAGAGGCCATGGCACATGCCTGTCATATAGCACAATACCATCCCTGGAGGCCATGGCACATGCCTGTCATATAGTACAATGCCATCCCCGGAGGCCATGGCACATGCCTGTCATATAGCACAATTGCATCCCCGGAGGCCATGACACATGCCTGTCATATAGCACAATACCATCCCCAGAGGCTATGACAGATGTCTGTCATATAGCACAATACCATCCCCAGAGGCCATGGCACATGTCTGTCATATAGCACAATGCCATCCCCAGAGGCCATGGCACATGCCAATCATATAGCACAATACCATCCCCAGAGGCCATGGCACATGCCTGTCATATAGCACAATACCATCCCCAGAGGCCGTGGCACATGCCAATCATATAGCAGAATACCATCCCCAGAGGCCATGGCACATGCCAATCGTATAGCACAATACCATCCCGAGAGGCCATGACACATGCCTGTCAAATAGCACAATACCATCCCCAGAGGCTATGACACATGTCTGTCATATTGCACAATACCATCCCCAGAGGCCATGGCACATGCCTGTCATTTAGCACAATGCCATCCCCAGAGGCCATGGCACATGCCTGTCATATAGCACAATGCCATCCCCAGAGATCATGGCACATGCCTGTCAAATGGCACAATACCATCCCATGAGGCTATGACACATGTCTGTCATATAGCACAATACCATCCCCAGAGGCCATGGCACATGCCTGTCATATAGCACAATGCCATCCCCAGAGGCCATGGCACATGCGTGTCCTATAGCACAATACCATCCCCGGAGGCCATGACACATGCCTGTCATATAGCACAATACCATCCCCAGAGGCTATGACACATGTCTGTCATATAGCACAATACCATCCCCAGAGGCCATGGCACATGCCTGTCATATAGAACAATGCCATACCCAGAGATCATGGCACATGTCTGTCATATAGCACAATACCATCCCCAGAGGCCATAGCACATACCAATCATATAGCAGAATACCATCCCCAGAGGCCATGGCACATGTCTGTCATATAGCACAATACCATCCCCAGAGGCCATGGCACATGCCAATCATATAGCAGAATACCATACCCAGAGGCCATGGCACATGCCAATCATATAGCAGAATACTATCCCCAGAGGCCATGGCACATGCCTGTCATATAGCACAATACCATGCCCAGAGCCTGTGGCACATGCCTGTCATATAGCACACTACCATCCCCAGAGGCCATGGCACATGTCTGTGATATAGCACAATGCCATCTCCAGACATCGTGGCACATGCCTGTCATATGGCACAATACCATCCCCAGAGGCCATGGCACATGTCTGTCATATAGCACAATACCATCCCCGGAGGCCATGGCACATGTCTGTCATATAGCACAATACCATCCCCAGAGGCCATGGCACATGTCTGTCATATAGCACAATACTATCCCGAGAGGCCATAGCACATGCCAATCATATAGTAGAATACCATCCCCAGAGGCCGTGGCACAAGCCAGTCATATAGCACAATACCATCCCCAGAGGCCATGGCACATGCCTGTCATATAGCACTATACCATCCCCAGAGGCCATGGCACATGCCTGTCAAATAGCACAATACCAACCCCAGAGGCCATGGCACTTGCCTGCCATATAGCACAATACCATCCCCAGAGGCCATGGCACTTGCCTCTCATGTAGCAGAATACCATCCCAAGAGGCCATGGCACATGCCTGCCATATAGCACAATACCATCCCCAGAGGCCATGGCACGTTCCTGTCATATGGCACAATACCATCCCCAGAGGCCATGGCACTTGCCTGTCATATAGCACAATACCATCCCCAGAGGCCATGGCACATGCCTGTCATATTACACAATACCATCCCCAGAGACCATGGCACATGCCTGTCATATAGCAGAATACCATCCCCAGTGGCCAGGACACATGCCTGTCATATAGCACAATACCATCCCCAGAGGCCATGGCACATGCCTCTCATATACCACAATACCATCCACAGAGGCCATGGCACATGCCAATCATATAGCAGAATACCATCCCCAGATGCCATGGCACATGCCTGTCATATAGCACAATACTCATCCCCAGGAGGCCATGGACATGCCAATCATATAGCAGAATACCATCCCCAGAGGCCATGGCACATTCCTATCATATAACACAATACCATCCCCAGGAGGCCATGGCACATACCAATCATATAGCAGAATACCATCCTCAGGAGGCCATGGCACATGCCTGTCATATAGCACAATACCATGCCCAGAGGCCATGGCACATGCCTGTCATATAGCACAATACCATCCCTGGAGGCCATGGCACATGCCTGTCATATAGTACAATGCCATCCCCGGAGGCCATGGCACATGCCTATCATATAGCACAATTGCATCCCCGGAGGCCATGACACATGCCTGTCATATAGCACAATACCATCCCCAGAGGCTATGACAGATGTCTGTCATATAGCACAATACCATCCCCAGAGGCCATGGCACATGTCTGTCATATAGCACAATGCCATCCCCAGAGGCCATGGCACATGCCAATCATATAGCACAATACCATCCCCAGAGGCCATGGCACATGCCTGTCATATAGCACAATACCATCCCCAGAGGCCGTGGCACATGCCAATCATATAGCAGAATACCATCCCCAGAGGCCATGGCACATGCCAATCGTATAGCACAATACCATCCCGAGAGGCCATGACACATGCCTGTCAAATAGCACAATACCATCCCCAGAGGCTATGACACATGTCTGTCATATTGCACAATACCATCCCCAGAGGCCATGGCACATGCCTGTCATTTAGCACAATGCCATCCCCAGAGGCCATGGCACATGCCTGTCATATAGCACATTGCCATCCCCAGAGATCATGGCACATGCCTGTCAAATGGCACAATACCATCCCATGAAGCTATGACACATGTCTGTCATATAGCACAATACCATCCCCAGAGGCCATGGCACATGCCTGTCATATAGCACAATGCCATCCCCAGAGGCCATGGCACATGCCTGTCATATAGCACAATACCATCCCCGGAGGCCATGACAGATGCCTGTCATATAGCACAATACCATCCCCAGAGGCTATGACACATGTCTGTCATATAGCACAATACCATCCCCAGAGGCCATGGCACATGCCTGTCATATAGAATAAATGCCATACCCAGAGATCATGGCACATGTCTGTCATATAGCACAATACCATCCCCAGAGGCCATAGCACATACCAATCATATAGCAGGAATACCATCCCAGAGGCCATGGCACATGTCTGTCATATAGCACAATACCATCCCAGAGGCCATGGCACATGCCAATCATATATAGAACACCACACTAGAGGCCAGGCACATGCCAATCATATAGCAGAATACTATCCCCAGAGGCCATGGCACATGTCAGTCATATAACACATACCATGCCCAGAGCCTGTGGCACACTACTCATATAGCCAATACCATCCTCAGAGGCCATGGCACATGTCTGTGATATAGCATTACTCATCTCTGTAGACATCGTGGGCACATGCCTGCCAGGCACAATACCATCCCTCAGGAGGCCATGGTAATATGTTCACTGCATAGCACAATACCATCCCCTCGAGGCCATGGCATGTCTGTCATATAGCACAATACCATCCCCAGAGGCCATGGCACATGTCCGTCATATAGTGTCAATACTTTGTCCCCAGAGGCCATGGCATATGTCTGTCATATAGCACAACACTAATCCCAGAGGCCATGGCACAAGCCAGTCATATATACAACATCCCCTAGAGGCCATGGCATGCCTGTCATATAGCACTATACCATCCCTAGAGGCCATGGCACATGCCTCCATCAAATAACACACAACACCACATCCCCAGAGGCCATGGCACTTGCCTGCCATATAGCACATCATACCATCCTAGAGGCCATGGCACTTGCCTCTCATATAGCAGAATACCATGCCCAGAGGCCATGGCACACGCCTGCCATATAGCACTAATACCATCCCCAGAGGCTATGACAGATGTCTGTCATATAGCACAATACCATCCCCAGAGGCCATGGCACATGCCTGTCATATAGCACAATGCCATCCCCAGAGGCCATGGCACATGCCAATCATATAGCAGAATACCATCCCCAGAGGCAGAGGCACGTGCTCGTCATATATAGTACAATACCATCCCCAGAGGCTATGGCACATGCCAATCATATAGCAGAACACCATCCCCAGAGGCCATGGCACACAATCAGAGCAGCAATAACACCATCCCGAGAGGCCATGACACATGCCTGTCATATAGCACAATACCATCCCCTGATGCTATGACACATGTCTGTCATATAGCACAATACCATCCCCAGAGGCCATGGCACATGCCTGTCATATAGCACAATGCTATCCCCAGAGGCCATGGCACATGCCTGTCTATAGCACAATGCCATCCCCAGAGATCATGGCATGCCTGTCATATGGCACAATACCATCCCCAGAGGCTATGACACAGGCTGTCATATATAGTACAATACCATCCCCAGAGGCCATGGCACATGCCTGTCATATAGCACAATGCCATCCCCCAGAGGCAACATGGCACATGCCTGTCACATAGCACATTACCATCCCTGAGGCCATGACACATGCCTGTCATATAGCAATAACACCATCACCAGAGGCTAAGTGGACACATGTCTGTCAAATAGCACAATACCATCCCCAGAGGCCATGCGGCACATGCCTGTCATATAGCACAATGCCATCCTCAGAGATCATGGCACATGCCTGTCATATGGCACATTACCATCCCCAGGCTATGGCACATCTTCGTCATAGCACAATACCATCCCCAGAGGCCATGGCACATGCCAACCATATAACAGAATACCATCCCTAGAGGCCATGGCACATGCCTGTCATATACACAATACTATCCCCAGAGGCCATGGCACATGTCTGTCATATAGCACAATACCATCCCGGAGGCCATGGCACATGCATATCATATAGCACAAAGCTATCCCCGAGGCCATGACACATGCCTGTCATATAGCACATTACCATCCCCAGAGGCAATGACAGATGTCTGTCATATAAATAACAATACCATCCTCAGAGGCCATGGCATGCTCAATATATATCACAATGTCCCTAGAGGCCATGGCACATGCCAATCATAGTGAATACCACCCCAGAGGCCATAGCACATGCCAATCAGATAGCACAATACCATCCCGAGGCCATGACACATCCCTGTAATATAGCACCATACCATCCCCAGGAGCTGTGACACAAATCTATTCATATAACACCATCCTCAGAGGCCATAGCACATGCCTGTCATATTGCACAATGCCATCCCTAGAGGCCATTTCACATGCTTGTCATATAGCATGGCCATCCCTAGAGAACATGGCACATACCTGTCATATGGCATACTCATCCCCAGAGGCTATGACACATAAATCTTCATATAGCACACACCATCCCCAGAGGCCATAACATGCCTGTCATATAGCAATACCTATCCCTGGAGGCCAGCACGCATGCCGTCATATAGCACACAATACCATCCCCAGAGTTACAAGGACACATGTCTTCAGGCAGCACAATACCATCCCCAGAGGCCATGGCACAGCCCGTCATATAACACAATACCATCCCTGGAGGCCATGACACATGCCTGTCATATAGAACAATGCCATCCCAGAGATCATGGCACATGTCTGTCATATAGCACAACATCATCCCCAGAGGCCATGGCAATTCCCATCATATTGCAGAATACCATCCCCAGAGGCCATAGCACATACCCACATCATAGAACCACAATACCATCCCTAGAGGTCATGGCACATGTCTGTCATATAGCACAATACTCATCCCCGGAGGCCATGCACATGCCTGTCATATAGCACAATGCCATCCCTGGAGGCCATGACACATGCCTGTCATCTAAATTATCCTAAGCAGGCTATGACAGATGTCTGTCATATAGCACAATACCATCCCCAGAGGCCACGGCACATGCCTGTCAGAGTAAGCACAATGCCGCCCCCAGAGTGGGCCATGACACATGCCAATCATATAGCAGAATACCATCCCCAGGAGGCCATGGCACATGCCTGTCATATAGCACAATACCATCCCCAGAGGCCATGGCACATACAATCATATAGAAGTAATACCATCCCCAGAGGCGGCACATGCCATCATAGAGCACAATACCATGTCCAGAGGCCATGGCACATGCCTGTCATATAGCACAATACTATCCCTGAAGCCGCAACATGCCTGTCATATAGTTCAATGCCATCCCCGAGGCAATGACACATACCTGTCATAGCACAATACCATCCCCAGAGGCTATGACAGATGTCTGTCATATAGCACAATACCATCCCCAGAAGGCCATAGCACATGCCTGTCATATAGCAATGCCATCCCCAGAGGCCATGGCACATACCTGTCATATAACACAATGCCATCCCCAGAGATCATGGCACATGCCTGTCATATGGCACAATACCATCCCCAGAGGCCGCGGCACATGTCTGTCATATAGCACAATACCATCCCCAGAGGCCATGGCAATATGCTATATAGCAGCAGAATACCATACCAGAGGCCATAGCACATGCCAATCATATAGCAGAATACTGCTCCCCCAAGGAAGCCATGGCATGCCTGTGATACAGCATGCCATCCCTGTACCATCCCAGAGGCCATGGCACATGCCTGTCATATAGCACAACACCATGCCCAGAGCCAATAGCACTGTCATATAGCACAATACCATCCCAGAGGCGCACATGTCTGTGATATAGCACAATGCCATCTCCAGACATGCATTAGCACATGCCTGTCTTGTAACAATACCATCCCCGAGCCACATGGCACATGTCTGTCATATAGCACAATACCATCCCGAACCATGGCATGTCCAACATATAGCACAATACCATCCCAAGAGGCCAAGCACATGTCTGTCATAGCACACACCATCCCCAGAGGCCATGGCATGTCTGTCATATAGCACAATACCATCCCCAGAGGCCAGGCACAAGCCAGTCAGGCACATACACTCCCAAGAGCCTGGCAGCCTGTCATATAGCACTATACCATCCCCAGGGCCATGGCACATGCCTATCAACACAATACCATCCCAGAGGCCATGGCACTTGCCTGCCATATAGCAAAATACCATCCTAGAGGCCATGACACTTGCCTCACATACAGAATACCATGCCCAGGGCCATGGCATGCCTGCCATATAGCACACCATCCCCAGAGGCATGGCACGTGCCTGTCATATGCACAATACCATCCCCAGGCCCTGGCACCTGCCTGTCATATAGAACAACACCATCCCCAGAGGCCATAGCACATGCCTGTCATATAGCACAACATCCCCAGAGCCATGGCAATACCTGTCATACAGCAGAATACCATCCCAGAGGCTGGCACTTGCCTGTCAGACGGCACAGTACCATACCCAGAGCCCGACATATGCCTGTCATATAGCAGAATACCATCCCCAGAGATCAAGCACACATACCTGTCATAGAATAACATCCCCAGAGCCATGGCACATGCCTGTCATATAGCACAATACCATCCCCAGGGGCCACAGCACAACTTGTCATATAACACAATACCATCCCCAGAGGCCATAGCACATTCCTGTCATATGGCACAATACCATCCCAAAGATCATGGCACATGCCTGTCAGTATGGCACAATACCATCCCCAGAGGCCATGGCAATTTGCCTGCCATATAGCAGAATAACGTCCTCAGGAGGCCACAGGCATGCCAATCGTGTATAGCACACACCATCCCAGAGGCCATGGCACATGTCTGTAATATATACAGTGTTATCCCCAGAGGCCATGGCACATGCCTGTCATATAGCATAATACCATCCCCAGAGGCCATGACACATGCCAATCATATAGCACAATTCCATCCCCAGAGGCCATGGCACATGTCTGTCACATAGCACAATGCCATCCCCAGAGGCCATGGCACATGCCAATTGTATAGCACAATGCCATCCCCACATGCCATGGCACATGCCAATCATATATCTCAGTACCATCCTGAGAGGCCATGGCACATGCCTGTCATATAACACAATGCCATCCCCTGAGGCCATGGCAATGCCTATCAGACAAAAGCCAATACCATCCGCAGAGGCTGTGGCACATGCCTGTCAGCCTTAACACAATACCATCCCAGAGGCCATGGCACATACCTGTCATATGGCACAATACCATCCTCAGAGGCCATGACTCATGCCAATCATATAGTACAATACCATCCCCAGAGGCCATGGCACATGTCTGTCATAAAGCACATAAATGCCAGTCCCAGAGGCCACAGCACATGCCAATTGTATAGCACAATGCCATCAGAGGACTGGCACATACCAATCGTATAGCACAATACCATCCCAGAGGACATGGCACATGCCAATTGTATAACACAATACCATCCCGAGAGGCCATGGCACATGCCCGCAACTCATGTAAACAATACCATCCCAGAGCTATGACATGTCTGTCTTATGTCTGTAACTATCCCAGAGGCCATAGCACATAGCCTGTCATATAGCACAATGCCATCCCCAGAGGCCATGGCACATGCCTGTCATATAGCACAATGCCATCCCCAGAGATCATGGCACATGTCTGTGATATAGCACAATGCCATCTCCAGACATCGTGGCACATGCCTGTCTTATGGCACAATACCATCCCCAGAGGCCATGGCACATGCCTGTCATATAGCACAATACCATCCCCAGGGGCCATGACACATGCCTGTCATATAGCACAATACCTTCCCCAGAGGCCATGGCACATTCCTGTCATATGGCACAATACCATCCCCAGAGATCATGGCACATGCCTGTCATATGGCACAATACCATCCCCAAGGCCATGGCACATGCCAATCGTATAGCACAATACCATCCCCAGAGGCCATGGCACATGTCTGTCATATAGCACAATGCCATCCCCAGAGGCCATGGCACATGCCTGTCATATAGCATAATACCATCCCCAGAGGCCATGACACATGCCAATCATATAGCACAATACCATCCCCAGAGGCCATGGCACATGTCTGTCACATAGCACAATGCCATCCCCAGAGGGCATGGCACATGCCAATTGTATAGCACAATGCCATCCCCACAGGCCATGGCACATGCCAATCATATAGCTCAGTACCATCCTGAGAGGCCATGGCACATGCCTGTCATATAGCACAATGCCATCCCCAGAGGCCATGGCAAATGCCTATCAGACAGCACAATACCATCCGCAGAGGCTGTGGCACATGCCTGTCATATAGCACAATACCATCCCCAGAGGCCATGGCACATACCTGTCATATGGCACAATACCATCCCCAGAGGCCATGACTCATGCCAATCATATAGTACAATACCATCTCCAGAGGCCATGGCACATGTCTGTCATATAGCACAATGCCATCCCCAGAGGCCATGGCACATGCCAATTGTATAGCACAATGCCATCCCCAGAGGCCATGGCACATGCCTGTCATATAGCACAATACCATCCCCAGAGGCTATGACACATGTCTGTCTTATAGCACAATACCATCCCCAGAGGCCATGGCACATGCCTGTCATATAGCACAATGCCATCCCCAGAGGCCATGGCAGATGCCTGTCATATAGCACAATGCCATCCCCAGAGATCATGGCACATGCCTGTCATATAGCACAATACCATCCCCTGAGGCCATGGCACATGCCTGTCATATAGCACAATGCCATCCGCAGAGGCCATGGCACATGCCTGTCATATAGCACAATAGCATCCCTGGAGGCCATGACACATGCCTGTTATATAGCACAATACCATCCCCAGAGGCTATGACACATGTCTGTCATATAGCACAATATCATCCCCAGAGGCCATGGCACATTCCCATCATATTGCAGAATACCATCCCCAGAGGCCATGGCACATGCCTGTCATATAGCACAATACCATCCCCAGAGGTCATGGCTACATGTCTGTCATATAGCACAATACCATCCCTCGAGGGCATGGCACATGCCTGTCATATAGCATAATGCCATCCCGGAGGCCATGACACATGCCTGTCATCTAGCAAAATACTATCCCCAGAGGCTATGACAGATGTCTGTCATATAGCACAATACCATCCCAGGAGGCCATGGCACATGCCTGTCTTTATAGCACAATGCCGTCCCCAGAGGCCATGACACATGCCAATCATATAGCAGAATACCATCCCCAGAGGCCATGGCACATGCCTGTCATATAGCAACACCATCCCCTAGAGGCCATGGCACATGCCAATCATATAGCAGAATACCATCCCCAGAGGCCATGGCACATGCCTGTCATATGAAGCACAATACCATGTCCAGGCCATGGCACATGCCTGTCATATAGCACAATACTATCCCGAGGCTCATGGCACATGCCTGTCACATAGTTCAATGCCATCTCGGAGGCAATGATACATGCCTGTCATATAGCACAATACTATCCCCAGAGGCTATGACAGATGTCTGTCATATAGCACAATACCATCCCCAGAGGCCATGGCACATGCCTGTCATATAGCACAATGCCATCCCCAGAGGCCATGGCACATGCCTGTCATATAGCACAATGCCATCCCCTGAGATCATGGCGACATGCCTGTCATATGGCACAATACTATCCCCAGAGGCCATGGCACATGTGTCTGTCAGTATAGCACAATACCATCCCAGAGGCCATGGCACATGCCAATCATATAGCAGAATACTATCCCAGAGGCCATGGCACATGCCAATCATATAGCAGAATACTATCCCCAGAGGCCATGGCACATGCCTGTGATATAGCATATCCATCCCCTGATATCGTGGCACATGCCTGTCATATGGCACAATACCATCCCCAGAGGCCATGACACATGTCTGTCATATAGCACAATACTATCCCGAGAGGCCATGGCACATACCAATCATATAGTAGAATACCATCCCCAGAGGCCATGGCACAAGCCAGTCATATAGCACAATACCATCCCCAGAGGCCATGGCACTGCCTGTCATATAGCACTATAACCATCCCCAGAGGCCATGGGCACATGCCCAACAAATAGCACAATACCATCCCCGGAGGCCATGGCACTTGCCTGCCATATAGCACAATACCATCCCCAGAGGCCATGGCACTTGCCTCTCATGTAGCAGAATACCATCCCCAGAGGCCATGGCACATGCCTGCCATATAGCACAATACCATCCCCAGAGGCCATGACACGTTCCTGTCATATGGCACAATACCATTCCCAGAGGCCATGGCACTTGCCTGTCATATAGCACAATTCCATCCCCAGAGGCCATGGCACATGCATGTCATATTGCACAATACCATCCCCAGAGGCCATGGCACATGCCTGTCATATAGCAGAATACCATCTCCAGTGGCCATGACACATGCCTGTCATATAGCACAATACCATCCCCAGAGGCCATGACACATGCCTCTCATATACCACAATGCCATCCACAGAGGCCATGGCACATGCCAATCATATAGCAGAATACCATCCCCAGAGGCCATGGCACATGCCTGTCATATAGCACAATACCATGCCCAGAGGCCACGGCACATGACTGTCATATAGCACAATACCATCCCTGGAGGCCATGGCACATGCCTGTCATATAGTACAAAGCCATCCCCGGAGGCCATGGCACATGCCTGTCATATAGCACAATTGCATCCCCGGAGGCCATGACACATGCCTGTCATATAGCACAATACCATCCCCAGAGGCTATGACAGATGTCTGTCATATAGCACAATACTATCCCAGAGGCCAGTGGTACATGTCTGTCATTTAGACAATGCCATCCCCAGAGGCCATGGCACATGCCAACCTCATAGTAACACAATACCATCCCTAGAGGCCATGGCACATGCCTGTTAGTATAGCACAATACCATCCCCAGAGGCGTGGCACATGCCAATCATATAGCAGAATACCATCTCCAGAGGCTATGGCACATGCCCATCGTATAGCACAATACCATCCCGAGGCCATGACACATGCCTGTCATATTGCACTAATACCATCATCCCCAGTAGGCCATGGCACATGCCTGTCATATAGCTTTATACCATCCCCAGCGGCCATGGCACTGCTACCAATCATATAGCAGAATAGCCATCCCCAGAGGCCATGGCATGTCTGGTCATATAGCACAATACCATCCCTAGAGGCCATGGCACATGCCAACTTCATATAGCAGAATATCATACCCAGAGGCCATGGCACATGCCAATCATATAGCAGAATACTATCCCCAGAGGCCATGGCACATGCCTGTCATATTGCACAATACCATGCCCAGAGCCCATGGCACATGCCTGTCATATAGCACAATACCATCCCCAGAGGCCATGGCACATGCCTGTCATATAGCACAATACCATGCCCAGAGCCCATGGCACATGCCTGTCATATAGCACAATACCATCCCCAGAGGCCATGGCACATGTCTGTGATATAGCACAATGCCATCTCCAGACATCGTGGCACATGCCTGTCTTATGGCACAATACCATCCCCAGAGGCCATGGCACATGTCTGTCATATAGCACAATACCATCCCCGGAGGCCATGGGCACATGTCTGTCATATAAGCACAATACCATCCCCAGAGGCATTGGCACATGTCTGTCATATACTGCAATCATCATCCAGAGGCCATGGCACATGTCTGTCATATAGCACAATACCATCCCCAGAGGCCATGGCACAAGCCAGTCATATAGCACAATACCATCCCCAGAGGCCATGGCACATGCCTGTCATATAGCACTATACCATCCCCAGAGGCCATGGCACATGCCTATCAAATAACACAATACCATCCCCAGAGGCCATGGCACTTGCCTGCCATATAGCACAATACCATCCCCAGAGGCCATGACACTTGCCTCTCATATAGCAGAATACCATGCCCAGAGGCCATGGCACATGCCTGCCATATAGCACAATACCATCCCCAGAGGCCATGGCACGTGCCTGTCATATGGCACAATACCATCCCCAGAGGCCCTGGCACTTGCCTGTCATATAGCACAATACCATCCCCAGAGGCCATGGCATATGCCTGTCATATAGCACAATACCATCCCCAGAGGCCATGGCACATGCCTGTCATATAGCAGAATACCATCCCCAGAGGCTATGGCACTTGCCTGTCATATGGCACAGTACCATACCTAGAGGCCATGACATATGCCTGTCATATAGCAGAATACCATCCCCAGAGATCATGGCACATGCCTGTCATATAGCTCAATACCATCCCCAGAGGCCATGGCACATGCCTGTCATATAGCACAATACCATCCCCAGGGGCCATGGCACATGCTTGTCATATAGCACAATACCATCCCCAGAGGCCATAGCACATTCCTGTCATATGGCACAATACCATCCCCAGAGATCATGGCACATGCCTGTCATATGGCACAATACCATCCCCAGAGGCCATGGCACTTGCCTGCCATATAGCAGAATACCGTCCTCAGAGGCCATGGCACATGCCAATCGTATAGCACAATACCATCCCCAGAGGCCATGGCACATGTCTGTCATATAGCACAGTGCCATCCCCAGAGGCCATGGCACATGCCTGTCATATAGCATAATACCATCCCCAGAGGCCATGACACATGCCAATCATATAGCACAATTCCATCCCCAGAGGCCATGGCACATGTCTGTCACATAGCACAATGCCATCCCCAGAGGCCATGGCACATGCCAATTGTATAGCACAATGCCATCCCCACATGCCATGGCACATGCCAATCATATATCTCAGTACCATCCTGAGAGGCCATGGCACATGCCTGTCATATAGCACAATGCCATCCCCTGAGGCCATGGCAAATGCCTATCAGACAGCACAATACCATCCGCAGAGGCTGTGGCACATGCCTGTCATGTAGCACAATACCATCCCCAGAGGCCATGGCACATACCTGTCATATGGCACAATACCATCCTCAGAGGCCATGACTCATGCCAATCATATAGTACAATACCATCCCCAGAGGCCATGGCACATGTCTGTCATATACCACAATGCCATCCCCAGAGGCCATGGCACATGCCAATTGTATAGCACAATGCCATCCCCAGAGGACATGGCACATGCCAATCGGATAGCACAATGCCATCCCCAGAGGACATGGCACATGCCAATTGTATAGCACAATACCATCCCGAGAGGCCATGGCACATGCCTGTCATATAGCGCAATACCATCCCCAGAGGCTATGACACATGTCTGTCATATATCACAATACCATCCCCAGAGGCCATAGCACATGCCTGTCATATAGCACAATGCCATCCCCAGAGGCCATGGCACATGCCTGTCATATAGCACAATGCCATCCCCAGAGATCATGGCACATGCCTGTCATATAGCACAATACCATCCCCTGAGGCCATGGCACATGCCTGTCATATAGCACAATGCCATCCCCAGAGGCCATGGCACATGCGTGTCATATAGCACAATAGCATCCCTGGAGGCCATGACACATGCCTGTTATATAGCACAATAGCATCCCCAGAGGCTATGACACATGTCTGTCATATAGCACAATACCATCCCCAGAGGCCATGGCACATACCAATCATATAGCAGAATACCATCCGCAGAGGCCATGGCACATGTCTGTCATATAGCACAATACCATCCTCGGAGGCCATGGCACATGCCTGTCATATAGCACAATGCCATCCCCGGAGGGCATGACACATGCCTGTCATATAGCACAATACCATCCCCAGAGGCTATGACAGATGTCTGTCATATAGCACAATACCATCCCCGGAGGCCATGGCACATGCCTGTCATATATCACAATGCCATCCCCAGAGGCCATGGCAGATGCCAATCATATAAGCAGAATACCATCCCCAGAGGCCATGGCACATGCCAATCGAATAGCACAATACCATCCCGAGAGGCCATGACACATGCCTGTCATATGGCACAATACCATCCCCAGAGGCTATGACACATGTCTGTCATATAGCACAATACCATCCCCAGAGGCCATGGCACATGCCTGTCATATAGCAGAATGCCATCCCCAGAGGCCATGGCAGATGCCTGTCATATAGCACAATGCCATCCCCAGAGATCATGGCACATGCCTGTCATATGACACAATACCATCCCCAGAGGCTATGACACATGTCTGTCATATAGCACATTACCATCCCCGGTGGCCATGGCACATGCCTGTCATATAGCAAAATACCATCCCCAGAGGCTATTACAGATGTCTGTCATATAGCACAATACCATCCCCAGAGGCCATGGCACATGCCTGTCACATAGCACAATGCCATCCCCAGAGGCCATGGCACATGCCAATCATATAGCAGAATACCATCCCCAGAAGCCATGGCACATGCCTGTCATATAGCACAATACCATCCCCAGAGGCCATGGCACATGCCAATCATATAGCAGAATACCATCCCCCTGAGGCCATGGCAGATGCCTGTCGTATAGCACAATACCATGCCCAGAGGGCATGGCACATGCCTGTCATATAGCACAATACCATCCCCGTAGTCCATGGCACATGCCTGTCATATAGTACAATGCCATCCCCGGAGGCCATAGCACATGCCTGTCATATAGCACAATGCCATCCCCGGAGGCCATGACACATGCCTGTCATATAGCACAATACCATCCCCAGAGGCTATGACAGATATCTGTCATATAGCACAATACCATCCCCAGAGGCCATGGCACTTGCCTGCCATATAGCACAATACCATCCCTAGAGTCCATGGCACTTGCCTCTCATATTGCAGAATACCATGCCCAGAGGCCATGGCACATGCCTGCCATATAGCACAATACCATCCCCAGAGGCCATGGCACTTGCCTGTCATATAGCACAATACCGTCCCCAGAGGCCATGGCACATGCCTGCCATATAGCACAATACCATCCCCAGCGGCCATGGCACGTGCCTGTCATATGGCACAATACCATCCTCAGAAGCCCTGGCACTTGCCTGTCATATAGCACAATACCATCCCCAGAGGCCATGGCACATGTCTGTCATATAGCACAATGCCATCCCCAGAGGCCATGGCAAATGCCTATCAGACAGCACAATACCATCCGCAGAGGCTGTGGCACATGCCTGTCATATAGCACAATACCATCCCCAGAGGCCATGGCACATACCTGTCATATGGCACAATACCATCCCCAGAGGCCATGACATGCCAATCATATAGTACAATACCATCCCCAGAGGCCATGGCACATGTCTGTCATATAGCACAATGCCATCCCCAGAGGCCATGGCACATGCCAATTGTATAGCACAATGCCATCCCCAGAGGACATGGCACATGCCAATCATATAGCACAGTACCATCCCGAGAGGCCATGGCACATGCCTGTCATATAGCACAATGCCATCCCCAGAGGTCCTGGCACATGCCAATTGTATAGCACAATGCCATCCCCAGAGGCCATGGCACATGCCAATCATATAGCACAGTACCATTCCGAGAGGCCATGGCACATGCCTGTCATATAGCACAATGCCATCCCCAGAGGCCACGGCAAATGCCTATCAGACTGCACAATACCATCCGCAGAGGCTGTGGCACATGCCTGTCATATCGCACAATACCATCCCCATAGGCCATGGCACATGGCTCTCATATAGCACAGTACCATCCCGAGAGGCCATGGCACATGCCTGTCATATAGCACAATGCCATCCCCAGAGGCCATGGCACATGCCAATTGTATAGCACAATGCCATCCCCAGAGGCCATGGCACATGCCAATCATATAGCACAGTACCATCCCGAGAGGCCATGGCACATGCCTGTCATATAGCACAATGCCATCCCCAGAGGCCATGGCAAATGCCTATCCGACAGCACAATACCATCCGCAGAGGCTGTGGCACATGCCTGTCATATAGCACAATACCATACCCAGAGGCCATGACACATGCCAATCATATAGCACAATACCATCCCCAGAGGCCATGGCACATGTCTGTCACATAGCACAATGCCATCCCCAGAGGCCATGGCTCATGCCAATTGTATAGCACAGTGCCATCCCCAGAGGCCATGGCACATGCCAATCATATAGCACAGTACCATCCCGAGAGGCCATGGCACATGCCTGTCATATAGCACAATGCCATCCCCAGAGGCCATGGCAAATGCCTATCAGACAGCACAATACCATCCGCAGAGGCTGTGGCACATGCCTGTCATATAGCACAATACCATCCCCAGAGGCCATGGCACATACCTGTCATATGGCACAATACCATCCCCAGAAGCCATGACACATGCCTGTCATATCGCACAATACCACCCCCAGAGGCCATGGCACATGCCTGTCATATAGCACAATACCATCCCCAGAGGCCATGACACATGCCTGTCATATAGCACAATATGATCCCCAGAAGCCATGTGATCTGACTGCTGGAGAAAACTTCTTCTCTAACAACTAAATGAGGCATTGGTGTATCCATTTTTTCGAAGAGACAGAACAGGGTGCTTCTTTGCACCCCCTAAAGTCTGCTGTCCTGACTGCGACTGTGTATTGGGCTGCCCATGATTTCTCTTCACTGTCCTCACAATGGTTGTATTTGTGGTCTCACTGTCAGCAGTGTGTCATGGTGAGCACTGTGATGTCATAAGCACAACATGATGTAAAAATATCTAGAGGAAAGATTTTTATATGTAGTTGACTTCATGGCTATGTTGGCATAAATATACTACAAAACCTGTTAAAGAAAGGCATGTGAAATTTAACAAAGATGTTCTCTACAAAATGTATTATGTTAACTCGTTGGGCGCAATAGACATATGTCAGGCTTGACCCCAGTACATAAAAGTACTCAACATACATCAACATAAATAGAGTATTTGGTAAAAACAGTGGCAGGTCATTGACAATAGCAGAGCTGTGAGTAGGTTAATGAAATTCTGTCTGCCATACCGCTCAACTGTCCCTGATTATCTGGGACATCCCTTATTTTGCCTCAAAAATTACTTCTGTCCCTCCTAAAATCTGCATTGCTACCACTGAAAAGTAGTTATGTAAAGCTTACTATACTATCAGACATCAGTGTTAAAGTATAGCTCTCTATCAGAAAAGGCTTTTCATATTGAACCACTCATTATAGGAGAGTTCTTTTTTTGCAAACATATTTTATTCAGTCAACAACCAAACAAAGCTATTGATTACACACCGATTTCATGACATATAGCTCAGTAAGATCATATACATAGTTTACTGAAAGAGCCAATAACATTTGCAGAAATTAGTTCTATTGAATGAGCTGGGGAGGGCTCTATGACACCGGTTTGACAACTTTGTTGTCGACTGACGTTATAGCGACAGTTTTATGTCGACCGCAGTTGCGGTCGGCGTAAAACCATTCACTACAGACTTTGTTTTCTTCAGGAGGCATTGCCCCCCCCCCGAATCTCCCATGCAGGGGCTCTGACCCCCACACCCTCTGTAACTAAACTAATCAACTCCAAGTCAGAGTTAATTCAGGGAGAGGGTTCAAGATCCCCAGAAAGCAGTGCCGGGTCCCGCGGTGGCAGTACAGCGACCTGTCGATGTCGCTTTACTGTTGTTCATGGTGCAGGTTTCACTGTGCGATCAGCATATGGCTGGAGAGCACACCTGATGATGGGTAGCATCCAGCCAGATCACATTGGGTCAAGCTGGAAATGTGCCATCTTTAATTGCTGCCACAAGGGAGCTCTACAACTGAGTAAATTTATTCCCCCCTCTGCATTAGCCTGTAGTTATGTATGCTCTTGCTTCAAACAAAAGAGGAGATTATGAACCCAGTGGGCAATTGTAGGAGTTTCCCCACTTAACCTTTTTTGTGCTGCTGTGCCAGACTCCAGTGCGCGTGCTTGCTCTGAGGTTGCCCTGTAAGGGGTCTGCATCCAGGAAGAATTCAAGAAGTGTGTCCAGTAGCTTCCCACCAGACATCCTCCATGAGGATGTGTATCTCTGACCAGAAGGGAACCAGTCTGGGACATGTAAGGGTCACATGCAGGAAGGTACCTATATGTGCCCAGCATCTAGGGCAGCATGGGTCATAACCTGGCTGCAGGGAGTTGATCCTCTCAGGAGTGTAGTAGGTACAGTAAAGGAAATTATATTGCAACTGTCAAAGCCTGTTGCTTTCAGAGCAGTCAGTTGTAGTAGTAGTAGTAGTAAGTAGTAGCAGTAAGTATATTTACAATGGCATCCTTCCTTGGAGACTCAAGTCACTTTACAATAAAGTGCAGAAGTGAGACATAAATATTTCAATAGCATAAAACAACATATTAAATAACTTGCATCAGATAATTGAATACAGATGAAAATTTCAATTGGTATGGTAAACAATATGTAAACACTAAGCAGTCACCAAAAGCATGTTTACAAAGATGTGTCTTCAGACCCCTCTTGAAGGCCGCCACTGAAGGAGTCTCTCTAATGGCCCTCAAGAGCAAATTCCGAAGAACTGGGCCAGCCACCTCGAAGGCCTGGTCATCCAAGGTTTTGAGCCTGGCTCTAGGCACTGACAAAAGGCTCACTTCAGTGTAGGGGAGAGGGCGAGATGACCAGTGAGGATACAGGAGCAACCTGCATGTAGCATGTTTCGCTGCCCTATTCCATCTATATGTTTGCTGTCAATTCCATGCCAAAATCACTCTTTAATTTCTTATGGATAGCAGACAGTGAGAAAGGCAGCTGCCCAGAAGCAGCTTGCAGAATGCAACAAGAGGTCTGGTCGGGGTTGGGGCTTATATAAAATCTCTGTAGCAGGTGAAGACACTGCCCTTCCCCCCCCACACACAACGAGGCCTTAAAGCAGAGACTGAAATAAATCACGTGGTTGTATCCCATAAGCTTTTTGTGCCTCAGTAAAGGATTGTAAGGTACCACCAACATACATGACTGAGACCTTCCTGAGGCTTTGTCTATGCCAACATAATAGAACCTTATGTACAAAAACATATCCTTTAAACTCCTTGAATTCCCGAGTCAGTAGTACATATGGCGATAGGCTCCTAGGGTGTGCTATATGCTTATGAATTTGAAGCCTTACTTGTAGAGTGTTCCTGGTTAATGCATTATGGACATCTGTAGGAGGCTTCTTGAGCTGGTATTACCATTTTGTAAGATTTGTTTCTAATTTTGGCCATCTGTCCCTGATTTATTAAGACATGGCCCTGATTTGCAAGGCAAGAAGTTGAAAGGCATGCTATCTTCACGTGGATACACTGCTCTTTAAACCTGAACATTAGGCTTATCCCTGTTGCTCATTTATACAGAACATTACATACATGTAAGCATTCATTTTAGCAGGCCTTTTAGCAGGCCAGGTTTGAGACTGAGGTTTGAGGTTTGAGACTGCAACCAAGCCATTGGAGACTGGCAGGGTTCATAGTGCTGTTGCTACTTGGGTGACCACTGATGCTGATGGACCAGGTGGTAGCAGACTTGCATACTCATGTATGGAGTACAATTGCTGGTGTGGAAGTGGGATGCAACAGCAGGAAAATGGACCCTGCCACAAGCATGATGATGTGAGACTGCTCCGATGGCCTAATGGTAAAGGCATTTGCCCTTTGCTCGGGGAACTATGTGTTTTCTTTCTGATCCCCTGATTCTAATTGATGGTGACAAGTGCAGAAGAGCTGTCCCAGAGATGCTCCCTCTGCTCTGGGAACTGTAGCCTGCTCTCCATGTTGAACAGTGGAGCCATTTTGAGGAAAACTCTGCCTGTTTTAACACTTACTCTGGATGTTGAGCCTGTACCCTTGAGTCTCTTGGTGGAAAGGCACAGAGTCTTCCACATCAGGTCCTGTCCCTGACATCCATACGGTCATGTATGGGGGAGAGCGCACACCATGACTGTAATGGTGCTGCTTCTTGCCCTTTTATCAATGGAAAATAGCCTCTTCTGTTGTCTGCGATCCAAAGCCACTCAACGAGAATCACAGAAATGGCTGAGAGAGGAAAGACCACTGTGCATTTACTGGCATGGAGCTGTTGTGACCAGTTGGGGAGTTGATGTTAGGGCTGTCTCAGTGTGGACAGTACCAGGACTGAATGCCTTTGCCCTTGTGGAAGGGGCATTTCTAATCTCTGAAAAGATTAGGTGCTTAAGCCCCAACCCCTCTTGCCCAGTGAAAAACACAAACAACTAGGATGGGGGTCAGTTTTAGGAATTGGTAATTTCTTTGTTCAGGGCTAATGTAGAAAGATTTGGAGCTCCAGCCTCTAATGTCTACTCCTAGTAATGCCCCACCTGATGGGTTCCACTATGTTGCAGGTAGGCAGGGCAGGTGTGGCTGGGACAAGTGGGAACATCCAAAATTGGAATAAATAGAATTGGACAGGGAAGAAAAAAGATAATACTTAAAAATTGGGTATTCTCAAAGTCTGCAGTGACTGTTCACTCACCATTAGGTTTTCTATGTGTGTGTGTGTGTGTGTGAGTGTGTGAATGGGGGGAGGATTGTGGGGCAAAGGGTAAGTGTTTGGGATTGAGAAGTTGTGAATGACACTGGTAGATCAGCCAGTAGTAGGAGAAGCTTTTTAATAGGAATGTAATGCCCCCCCCCCCATTTAGGGGGCTTACCTTGAGTGTCTCCCTGGGCTCCAGTAGTACTAACATACTAATTGCCAGCAGATTAGGCCTTACGGTCTATCGAGTCTGCTCGAACCTCAGATCTCTAGTTGGGTACCGAGACCCTCCCAACCCCTTGTGTTCCAGAAACCCCTATCATCCAACCCAACCCCCCTGGGCCAGGCCATCATCTGATACATCCACTTTCTCTGTCTGTCCCATCCTCTCTTGAAGCCCTCCATTGTGGATCTCTGAACCAGCTCACCAGGCAGCGCATTGCAAGGATCCACCACCCTCTCAGTGAAAAACCGCCTCCTCTTTCCCCCCTCACCCTTCCACCTTCCAACTTCAAACCATGCCCTCTGGTGATACCTCCCTGCTTTAGTCTAAATATCCCCTCCGTGTTTACCCTATTTATTGCCTTGAGGCACTTGAAGACCTCAGTCGTGTCCCCCCGTCTCTCCTCTCCTCCAATGAAAACAGGCAGAGCTCCTCAAGTCTGTCCTCATACGTCAAATCCCCTAGTCCTCGTATCATCTTAGTTGCCCTCCTCTGTACCCTCTTCAGGAGCTGTATGTCCCTCTTCAAGTGTGGTCTCCAGTACTATACACAGTACTCAAGGTGTGGTCTAACCAGTCCATTGTACAGCGGCAGAATCACTTCCCTGCTCCTAGAGGTGATCCCCTTTATGATGCATCCCAACATCCTGTTTGCTTTGCTAGCTGCTCTCCTGCACTGCTCAGAGTTATTCATGCATGCATCCATCATGACCCCTAGGTCTTTTTTCCCTGTTGAGGCCTCCAGCGCCTCCCTTCCCAGGGTGTACCTGTGTTTAGGGTTTCCCTGCCCAAGATGTAACACCTTGCACTTGGTGATATTGAAATTTAATTTCCAGGTGTGAGCCCACCTTTCCAGGGTTTCCGGGTTCTCTTGCAGGGCCAACCTCCCCTCTTCCCCCTCAACTACTGCTTCCATCTTGGAGTCATCAGCAAAGAGACTCATTTCACACTCTATACCCTCCCTGATGTCCGTAATGTATGCATTAAACAGGATTGGACCCAGGACCGAGCCCTGCGGTACCCCACTACCGACCTCGCTAGGGTTCGAGAGCTTCTCACCAACCACTACTCTCTGAGTTCGTCCAGCTAGCCAGTTTTCAATCCATCTAACCATCAAAGGGCCTGTTCTCAACCCCGTCAGTTTCTCCACCAGACCATTGTGGGGGACAGAGTCAAATGCCTTGCTGAAGTCCAAGAATAATACATCCACAGGCTTTCCCCTGTCCAGTTCTGATGTTACCCATTCGTAGAACTCCACAAGTTTGGTTTGACATGATCTACTTGGCACAAACCCATGTTGCCGACTATCCAGACCTCCCACCTCTTCCAAGTACACCCCCAATCGTTCCTTTAGTATAATCTCCATTAATTTTCCCACCACCGAGGTCAGACTGATGGGTCTATAATTACCTGGTACTTCCCTCGACCCCCCTTTATGGATTGGCACCACATGTGCCTCTCGCCAATCCCTAGGTACCTTCCCTGTCTCAAGCGACCTGTTGAAGAGCTCCACCAGGGGTGCAGCCAGTATGTCCACCAATTCCCATAGTACTCTCATATGAATGCCATCCGGCCCAGGAGATTTATCTTTCTTTAGGGCCTTAAGGGCTAACCACACCCTTTCGGTGGAGATAGCATCATCTGTACCCTCCACCTTACTGACTTTTTATCCTTACCCTGATGTGACACTCCTGGGATACCTCTCCCTCCCTCTTGCTCCATTTCTGTTGCTCCCCTGATCCCACTCACCACCGCTTCTATCCCCATCGTGCCTTGCTTTGTAGATATCCCATCCCCCCCTCCCTAGTGAACACAGAGGTGAAGTACTCATTTAATACCTGTGCCTGGTCCCTCACCTCTTCCACCCACCCTCCTTCTGATCTCAATCTGCTGAGATGACCCTTAGTTTTTCTCTATTCCCCAATGTACCAGAAGAACCCCTTTTCCCCTCCCCATATCCCCTGTGCCAGCCGCTGCTCTTTACTGGACTTTGCCCCCCGTACCATCCAGGTGACTTTTCTAGATGCAAGATGGTACATTTTCTTTTCCCTATCCCCTCTCGTTGTTTTATATTTTTTGTAGGCAGTCTTCTTTTCTCTGACCGCTACCTGAACCTCACTGGACCACCAGCATGGTTTATGTGACCTTGCTCCCTTACGCTTCACTTTAGCGCAGGTCCTGATTGCCTCATGAAGTCCCCCGTTTTATGACCTCCCATCTCTTTTCCACATTTGTCATTGTTGTAATCCCCTTCAAGTGATCCTTGAGAGTATTTCCCATGCCCACGAAGTCTGCTCCCCTGAAGTCCACTGCCAGTGTCCTAGATCTCCCCCCCACATGCTTAATGCCCACTGCCTGGCTGATGTCCGTTAAAAAAAAGGTAAATCCATGTACAGTAATGTTGTGATACTGTCCTGCATGAGTGTGCAGAGCTATGCTGTCGCGCTATTTCTTTAAGAAATCCATCTTGTGTATAGTGTACATAGCCTGGACTGGGTCAGAGTAAATCAAGGCTTGCAACCAGCCAGGCACAATCCCAATTAACTCCATTCAGCAGTTGCTCAATAGCGTGAGAGAGCCCTTCAAAGCCCTGTGGATGTTTATCTTTAAATCCTCAGTGTACTATATAAATGAGTTGTTTACATTGACTGTTTATTCCTCCACTGTGGGAGCCACCATGTTTGGTCCAGGACTCCATGTTTGGACCCATTCGGAATCAAGGGGTCCTCAAGGAGTCCTAATTACAGTGACTTGTGGGAAAAGCTGTGAACTTTCCTGTTGGCACCTAAATCCTCCCAATGAAGGTGCTCGGACTATGATTGACAGTAAAGGTAGCCAGTCAGAATACAGACATCCTGGTCTTCAGTTGAAACTGTTTTGAACAGAGAGGAGAACAGTTCGAGCCACTGAGAAGGAAGGAGCCTGTGTGTGTGGGCTGAGAGAAATGCAGGGAAAAGGCCTGTCTTGCCTCCCTGCAGGACTTAAAAGTGTTGGACTGCCTCAAAGCAGAAAAAGAAAGAATAATACTTTTGCAACAGTAAGGCTGAGAGGTTTAGCTCGAGATCTGGAGGAAGGTGGAAGTCTGTGTCGTAAACTGAAATCAGTCATGAGAAATTTGGCCTGTGTTGCCACCCAGTGGGGCTTAAACTGCTGAGACACAGAACCAGAGAAAGCAATCCTCAGTTATCCTAGCCGAGTTCAGAGACTTTGGTGTTAGAAAAAGCAGGTTACCTAAAAAGAGGGCAGCTGAAAGAACTTTGAGAGGATTTCTCAGTCTAAGGACTCCAGTGCCAGTTGGAGCTTACAAATGTTGTGCCTGTCTCCTGTCACGTTTAACAAAGGGGGAGACCTGTTACCAGTTGTTCCTGTTTGTTTCATACCAAAGTTAAGCCAGCCTGCTAGCTGCAAGTTAAGTGACTTTTCCAATCTGCCTACTAAGCCAAACTTCATGAACTGGGCCTGCACCAGCTGCAGCCCCAAACACTGTTCCTGCACCAGATCCACTGTCTACCTGGCAAGAAACCAGCCTCGGGGAATTAGCCCCTGTGGAGAAGCAATTCATAGGTTGCAGCCACCTACACGGAGATGCCATGAAGTGGAGGTGAGTCATGTTGGCCCCGGTCCCCACCAGCATCCTTGAAAGTCAGCAGATCCATGGTGTCCTCAGCTTTTCTTTCCATCCTTTTGGGTGCAGTGAGTACACTCAAGGTAATCCCCTGCAACAGCCAAATAAATGCTTGTGTCTTCTGATTTGTTCTATGATTCTGTGTTGGGTTCTAACTGTGATTACAGGCCATCTGGCCAGAAATTACAATTGTTTTACTAAATACAAAGTGTTTCATCAGTTTAATAACATTCTTTATTCTATCAGGGGCCCCAACCAGCTGCAATGCCAGCCTACCTGTGGCAATGCTTCAGTCCTGCACCCGACCATATCCTGGGTACCCAGCAGTTTGATAAACTAATTCAGGGACAGATTTGATGCTCATTAATTATCATCTGTTTACGTACAGCACTACAATAATAACAGTGTCAGTGGCTCAGCAGGTTGCACACTCACCTCTGAGGCCAGAAGATCAGAAGGCTGTGGCTTCTAGCCCCACACCAGGCACTTGGGTTAAATCCCAATACTGACATCATGGGGCAGCATGAAGGGGGTGCTGCACTTCTGAGGTACCGTCTTTCGGATAAGACGTTAAACCGAGGTCCCACCTGCCTGTTGTGGTGGTAGTTCAGGTGGATGTTAAAGATCCTATGGCATTTCTCAAACAAGAGCGGGGGAATTTTTTATTTAAAACCAAAAACATAACTTTACAATATATTTTTCTTTCAGTACATATGCTATTATATTTGCTTTATACATTACTTCATATATTTATTTCTTTATCTTATCCCTTCAAAATTTCTCCACATATATTTACCTCTTCCTTCTCCAAATTGCATGCATTCCTTTTGATAAATACTATCCACTTATTTTTGTATTTTAAACAGCAAGTCATTTATCATGATTTCTTTGTTCTGTATAAACCTTTGACATCTCACTTGCCATATCCCTCAATTAATTATAGCAAAAATCACATACACTGTACTTCTTTCCATATTCATCCACTCTTCTGTTAGTTGACAGTATACTAGTATTGCATATGTCATTCCTTTAAACATCTCCATCCACCACATTCTAGCTAACATTTCCCAGAACCTTTTTATAAATTCACATTCAAACAACATATGCTTAATTGTTTCCTCTTGATTCACACATTGCTTCCCCAGACAATTCCTTTCCTCCATCCTCTTATGCTTTAAATTCCCTTTCATATTAATCTTTCCATGGCTATACATCCATATTACTTTCTTCATCATTTCTGGTATTCTTTTTTCCAACATGGTCGATAAGAGTAGGGGAATTTTTTATTGAAAAAATAAGCACAAAACAGTATTACATCATACAACTCATAACAAAGAAAATCAGCGAAAACGAAAGCAAAAGAAATATCATATCATGCAAACACCCAAAACATAACAGAAATTCCCCCCCCCCACCAAAAGGGTGGGGGAAATTTTCAAAAACAATAAAAAAATGGCATTATATCATACAACTCTGTAAAGGAAAAATCAATCAAGGGAAGAGAAAAAAGGAAAACAGATTCAGGTAATTGGTGCATCCGTGGTCGAATCCAAGGGAGGCCTTTCCACAATGAGAACAGTCTATCCCTCGGAAAGATGTTTCTTTCCTTCAAAAAGAGCTGCTTCAAATCCAGCGCAACCTTTCTCAACATTTCCATATGTGACCCCACTTTTTGCTGTAATGTAAAACCACATCTAGCCAACCAGATCTGCCACTTAAAAATTGTGATCAGTACTCATAAGGTACTGACATGCCAGATCCGCCAAGCAGGTGGAAAGGCACCATACATGAGGATATCATAAGACATTGTGGAAAGTATTGATACACCCCATTCCTGAGCTACAAAATCCCAAAAATCAAAGATGAAAGAACAATCAAAAAATAAACGTGTACTAGTTTCTTCTTTGTTAATACACTGGGATCTATAACAAAGTCTGTTAGACAGTTGCTTATGTTTATGGTTAGCACCAATATTAATTTTCTCATGACAAGCCAACCAGTGTACAGCCCACATGACAACTGGAATTCTCTGATTAATCAGTAATTTCTGCAAAGCAGACAATTTATTAGCAGGACATTTATCAAAAACCTGATCTAGAAAACAAAGAGAATGTAAAAGATGGGCATAAAGTTGCTTTCTGTGGAAAGTTTCAAGTTGATCTACTGTAAGATGCCATTGTTTCAATCTCAGAAAAGATTCTCTAAGATAGCTCAAAATGGTAGATGATTTTCAAAGCACACCCAGGTGTCCTACAGTCTATTGGTCAAACCAAACCTGACATCTTTTATACAGTAAAATTTCCAAACCTGAAGATTTAAAAAGTAAAACAGGTTTAATATTAGAGTGAAAAAAAATGCTATTAAAAAACAAAATCGGGTTAACCATATTTAAACCTCCACAATTGATAGGTAAATAAGTAATATTTTGTTTAATAGGGTTAAGGTGACTGCCCCATAGAGCTTGAAAAAAAAAATACTCCATAAAACAGTTTCATACTTTTTTGGCAATGGAAAAACTTAACTAACGTGTAAAAAAAAAAATGGGATCAAAAAAGTTTTAATTAAATAAACCTGTTTTTTCTTGTTCGGCTTCCATTTATTCCATTGAGCAACTTTCTGTTTACCCAACTCCAATTTAGGATCCCAGTTCAACTGATCCAAATTTCCTAGTCCAAAACAAATCCCCCAAATAACAATAGAATCCGGATGAATAGTGATACCAGCCAAAGAAGCAGTGGGCGTAAAGATAAAACCCAACTTATATCCAGAGCATTTAGGAATATTCAGAGATGCACCAGAACAGAGACCAAAATCTGTACAGACAGAAACAGCAAGTCAGATGGAGTTCTCATCTACCACTAATAAATTCATATCATCCACATAAGCAAGTATAGAGGTTTGGATACTCTAGGTGTTAACAAGCAAAGGCTTAATATTCACATGAACAGTAATTTTCCAAAATAGGGGGTCTAGGAAAAAGGCATACAGAATGGGGCTGAGAGGACAGCCTTGTCCAACCCCCCTCTGCACATGAATCATTGGGCCTTTCCTACCATGAACCAAAGGAATAACTGTAGCCGTCTTGTAGATAGCACTGAGCCACTGTACAAAAGTCCGAGGGACTCCATAGTAAACCAGAACAGACCACAAACAAATCATGGGAGACCAGGTCAAAAGCTTTTGTTTGGTCCAGGGAAATTAAATAGCCCTCTACCGCCCCAACATTCAACAATTTCCCTAATCAATAACAATAGATCCTCAATACGCTTCCCAAGTACAGAGCAAAATTGAAAAGGAGAAATAACCTTAGCAGCAAACAAAGATAAACGATTTGCAAAGAGCTTCGTCAACATTTTAAAATTGGAATTCAAGAGACTAATTAGTCTCCAATTACGGATGTCAGTCTTATCCCCTTTTTTAAAGATATAAGTTAAAATTCCCATATTCATACTAAGCGGGATCTGCGCTGTGTGTAGAATCTTATTAAGCATCATGGTCAATTTCTCTTTAAGAACAGGCCCAATAAGTTTATATAGTTCATTAGGTAGCCCGTCAGGACCAGGTGTTTTCCCAGTAGAAAGAGAAGACAATGCATCTAAGAATTCCTGTACAGTAATTGGACTAGAGATATTCTGTAGTGAGATAGGGTCCACCACTGGAATATCTAAACCAGACAAGAAAGCACGTGCCACATCCGCCTGGGCATCCACAGGCCCTTGCATTGTGGTCGTATAAGAAGTAACTACATCCATAATCTCAACATGAGACTTGCACAAATGTCCATCAGGGGAAAGGAGACAGGTCATCTCAGTTTTTGAGAACAGCTATCAAAGGGGCAAATCGTTGCAGAAGAGCCCTGAACACCATATTTTTTGCTGATAAGATAAAGCCTTAAACTTATGATCATGATAAGCTAGCAATTCTGACTTAATTCAGGAAATTTATGAGGTCATATCTTGTTTAGTTTCATACACCAGTGTTAGTAAATACTGAAAATGAGACCGATTATGTAAGTAAGAAAGATACTGATTATGACAGAGAGCCTTACTAAGACGTTTATACAATATCTGTAAATCAAATTTTGTAGATTCCCACCACTGGGCAGGGTCATCAAAAAAAAAAGAATATGGTCTTCTGAGCTGCAGTGAAATCCTGGATAGCCGTCACCATAAATTCCTTGTGCAGCAAGGAGACATTCATGTTCCATATACCTGGGCCTTTAATGATATGCGGAGTATGACACAAAGAAAAGGAAACCATGACATGATCTATAAATTCCGCTGGGTGTGAGGCAGCTAGTCCTACAGAGAGAAAGTCTGAAATGAAAAAGTAATCAATGTGAGTTGCCAGACTACCTTTATGAAAAGTAGGGGTAAGAAATTTGGTCTTACTGAAATAGGCATCCGTGAGTTTAGCTCTGGAGATAGTATCCCATAAGAAATTTGTATTACGGTATATTTTATTTTGAGAAGGCTTATGTAACAATTTAGCTGTAATACTGCAGTTAAAATCACCAGCAAAAACAACAGAAGCCGAAGTATACAAAAAGGGCTGAATCATTTTCAGGATAGCTATACAGTCGGCCTTAGTTTGTGGGGCATAGAGATTGATCAACATATATGTGGTGTGCTGAATAATCACATCAAGGATCAAAACACAGCCCGGTACCAGCTCAATCAATTTAAGCAAACGAGTAGAAGGAATTGTGAAAAGGTTACCCACCCCAGATGCCACATCCTGACCAATGGACCAAAAGGAAGGGCCATACATCCAGGAGGATTGTGCAGCTGTAATTTCACGAATAGTGTGGAAACGAACATCTTGTAGAAAGACAACACCAGGATGAAAATCAGCCAGATAAGAAAACACTGAGTTCCGCTTTGCTGGCCTATTAATTCTATTCATATTAACTGTGTAAAAGAATAAATCCATTAGAAAGCATGTAAAGGAGGATATCATTTAAACCTACCCTTTCTGAAAGAGTACCCCCTATCTTTGGACTTCTGAGTGACTTTTCTCTTCTGTTGTTTAGAAGGTTGATTCAGGGCATACTGATGGGAGGAAGTCTCAGGGAGAGAGGACTCCAAGGAAGAGGTATCAGACTCATCTTCAGAATGCTCAGAAAGAAGAACATCATACTTATTTGTCAGAGAAACAGGTTGTGGGTCAATCGAGACTTGTGGGGGAGTTCTAGGAGGTCTATGATGAATCACCCGCTTTTGTAGCACAGAATCCACCTGCACCGGGGGGGGGGGAGGAAGCATGGTAGAGACTAAAGGAACTGGTATGTCCACAACCTTTGGGGGTGAAGCCTGCAAACCTTTCCTACTAGTCATTACAGGAACACTAGAGGGTGTCGACTGTTCAGAAACTGGAGAGGAGGGCAAGGGTATTTGCAAAGGGATGGTAGATTGGGAGGGTTCTGGAGGTGGAGGGTTCACAGGAGAAAGAAGGTTAGAACTACTGATCTTATTTTTTTGGGCTAGGGTAATAAGAAGCCATTGTTCTTCACTATCCGCTTGATCAGAAACATTATAAGCAGCTAATGTACAGTTCTGAAAAGTGTGACCAGTGTCCCCGCATAAATTACACAAACACTCATTCAAGCACTGGGAACCCACATGCCACAATTCCCCACAGACTGTACACCTCAATTGATCACAAACACTGCTCAAATGCCCTTCTGAACCACATTTATAGCATGTTTTAGGCTGTCCTGGATAAAAGAGGACACCTCTGTCTCCGCCTAGAAAAAAAGAATTGGGTAAATGCAATACTCCATGGTCATTCCTATTAAACAAAACCTTTACTCTCCAACTCCCAGTCCAAATATTCTCCGTGTTGAAAATAGCCTCAGGTTCTTCCAAAATAGTACATTTCTACTTCAGCCAGTGTGTCAAGTCATGGACACTCACACCCTCGTTATGAAAGAGAACTGTAATAATCTTATGTTCAGGTTTTTAAAAGGGGTGTAGCCATAAAGGGTGACCATAAAGGTGATTTCTTGAGGGAATGATATTGAGTCCAAAAATGTTGCAGTCCCCCAGCTGTCTTAAAGCTGATATCAAAGGTAGATTCACCAGAAACATGAATTAAAGCATGAAGTTCGTGGGCAAAAAACTTCATAGAGTTTTTGAGAAGTTGTCATGCAACAAAGACTCTATCTAGAAACTCCTGTAATCCTCCAGTATACAATAAGCACACAGCATTATGACACTTAGCAGGTAAAATAGGAGTCTTAAAGAGAGAAGCATAAGGTTTTATACCAGAGCGATTAATCTCATTCAAAGGCCTGTCAGGCACCTCCTTAGCCACAGGTGTAGAAGCGCTAGGAGTCCGTAAAGCATCTGTAGGTAGCTTCAAAATAGGGTTTTGCATCAAGTTTAATTGAGAAGGAAGGTCAAGTGCAAGATTAAAACTAGGGGGCAAAGACTGAGTGCAAGCAGAAACATCTGGGGTAGGCGATATGAGAGAAGGACCAGATTCCCAGCGTTTGGTCTCCGAATTAAACACCCACCCTGCATCTTGCAAAACTTTAGGTACAGACCAGTCCTTAGAATGTAAGGTAGTTACCAAGGCAGGATGAGTTGAGGAAGTTTCCACAGGACAAACAATAACCTTAGTCAACAAGTATCTTGTCTCAGCCTGAACAGTAATAACAGGATTACCTAAGGAGTGCATCTCGCTAAATTCCATACGGTCCACCCAGCTGATTTCCACCGCTTTTGAAGGAACCACATTTGAAGTGTCAGTCTGGGCCTCGGTGACAGCTGAGTTAGGAACAGCAAGCCTAAGATTCCGAATCTGCTGCTGAAGTCGGGATTTCATAAAAAAATATTGCCGTTCTGCAGCCAGGAGCTGCTCCGATAAAGCCTGTTTCTGAGGAGAAGATGCTACAGGCACTGCTTTGTCACTTGAACGATCCTCCTCTACCTCCTCTTCATCTACAGGACTTTCCTCAGCAAGAACAGCTGATATCGGTGTTTCAAAGTTCTCCATCTCCACCACACCAGAGTCTGTAGTAAGTAGAACATTTCCAATAGCAGGATCTACTGTACACAAATCTGACACAGCATATGGTGTATTCAAGATAGAAACATGTTCCTCAACAATCATCTGCTGCTCCTCACCAGCCATGGAGGTGGCTGTCTTGGAGTCACTGACAAAAGGGTCCCCCTCTGCTCACAGGAAGTAGAGTAGGGGATTATCCCCCGTATCTTGGCCAAATTTCCCCCATTCACTAAAAATACCACCAACAGCTTAATCTGGTTCAAAGTCAGTTGGCTTCCATCTGTATCCCCCCCCTGCCCCCGGACGAGGCTGAAAATAGGCAGAATTATCTAGTCCTCCTTTCCTGGTCAATAAAAACTAAATAAATAAATTAACCTGAATTCTTGCCTCTGCCCTTGTTCTAGTTCCCTTAATAAATCCAATTTGATGTTTGATGTTAAATCTGTCCTTTGATCATATTATTACTCAGCGTCCAGTCACTGAGTCAGTCAAAAGGAACTGTGAAAGTGCATTGTTGTTGCTGAAACTGTTTCTTACAGGGGGCACAGGGTATATGCCAGAAGTCCAGACCCTGTTGGTAAGTGGGGTGTCCATGAGCATATCAGTAGTGCTCCCAATGAATTGTATATTGAATGCTGTATATTGTAATTGTAAAACTTGGTGTGTAAGGTCACTAGCTGGGGTTGTGGGTAGGTATAGCTTCCCAGAGAGCTCCTCTTAAGCACTACGCTGGGTGGAGGCACCATAATTGTAGTTTTACTACTGGTAGGGAATTCACAGTAGCCATTACCTTCAGAATGTCAGGGAAGCAGGCAGGGGTAGTAGCCCTTGGTATAACGGAGCCAGGGTTACAAGTAAAAACCAGCAACTAAAAAAGAAGAGTGTAATTATTTCCACACTGTATGAGACTATGTCCCATGTTTTGCACAAATTATGTGTTTATGCCTATAATCTGCTGTGCTACCTTTCATGTCATGAGTTGCACTGTGAGTTTTACTATTTCTCTCCCCTTTTTCTCCCCCCAGTCTTAACTGCAATTAGATTACTGTTAATGTATCTGTGCTTATCTGGTAAAATCAGTTCAATAAATACATATAGTTGGTGCAACACATTTGGGTGATGAAATAGTCCAAACCAGGGAGGGAGGGAGGGTGGGTGGGCAGTCAAGGGAAATGGGTGAGTGGACTAGGGAGGAGTTTTTTTAATACAATCTGGGCCGTTGGTAGACTAGCTCAGGTCCAGCATTAGGTTGGGTGTTGACACAGGCAGGTACAGGGCAGACTTGGGCCATTGGGCCCTTTTTCTGCCATTGACATCCAACGAAAGGTTTGAGATATATGTAGTAACTCATCATATACTCAACTGTCTCTGCTAGTGAGGGAGGGCCATTTCACCAGTTTATTCCAAAAGTACCCTCATACCTCTTTGCCAGTTAGCATAAAAGTGTACATGACTGGCTCTTAAATTGTGCAGCAAAAAAACAGAAAGGGTAGCATAGTTCTTAATTTCAAGAATGAAAACATGCAGAAAAAAAACAAATGTATTAAAGGTATGTATTTTACTGCACATATGAAAACATGTTTTGGAGACCAGCTTTTGAGAGTTATACTCCGTCAGATCAGAGAGGGACAGAAAACTAAACAGAGTGAGCTCCTTGTATTTATTGTTAAGGAATGAGATTATAATCTATGGCACCAAACAATTTGGACATTTGTTTTTTCTCGCTACCTTTGCACACTGCTATAAGCCTCTGAGTGCTGCACTAGATGAATGTTTCTCAGAGGTTAGTTTAATTTTTTAATGGTTTCTGTGTCCAAAAATAGCCCAAACACAATCTAGAAATCAGAATGTTTTCATGGAGCAAGAGAAACTGTTGATGTAAATCACGTAACACTATGCCTGCCCTAATATGGAGTACTTGAAAGGGACATGTACCCTTTTATAGCTCAGTATAAGTTTACTTCATCTATTATGTTTCAAAATAATGATATAGCCTGAAATAACACTGATAATGTGAAGCTGAGTTCATACCATACATAGCAGTGTCTGAGGCTCACTAGGTAATCCTCCCACCACTGAGCCAGGGTGATCACAGGTTCAAATCCTGCACCAGGCACATGAACTAATACCCAACATTTGACATTTCAGAGCTGCAGTTGGGGATGCCACTCTGCTGGGGGGGTATCTGTCCTTCAGATGAAACTATAGGGGAGGTAGTTTTCTCTAGTGGTTAGAATAAAGAGCTGTGAACTTGGAGTCCCTAAATTTGAATCCCACAACTTCCACTTGCTTACTGTGTGACCCCAAACAACTCACTTAACCTTCCTTTCTCATTCTAATCTAACTCTATGTTCTGTGAGTCTTCCTGTGTGTTGAAAATAGGAGCAACATTCTCTTCTTTCCCTCTCCTGAGTTATAACGTGATTTGGTATTCAGTTTATATGAAAGGTGTTATATAAAGCCAGATTTCTTTCTTTTCCTTAAACCAGGGTCCCTTTTGTCCATCCCTGATGCCTGCACTGGCAGAAGTTAATTTTTGTATATTGTACTATATTTGATTTTACTAGGAAAAGCTGCACTGAGCAGTGCTCATTTACAAGGAGGTCCTGGTTAAAACAGGTAACAGTACATGGATAATAGTATTACATAATAGATTACAGAATTCATGAGCAGCAACTACACAAAATATACAAGGATGCTATCCAGCAGGAAACAAGGAATAAAGCAGAGAGGTTGGAAGAGCAGGAATGAAAAACCAGGAATACAACAAAGGTGTACAACAAAAGTCAAAGAGTTCTGTTGGCAAGTGCATTTATCTATACAATGACTTTCGGTTGACAACTTAAATGAATAGAGACTGATCAATGAGTTTCATTTGAGAGAGGATTGTAACCTTTTCCAGAACATGGGGATACGTCAACTGAAAGCCATCTTGCCATATTTGGATACATATCTGGGGGACTTCCCAGAGAATGATTTAATTTGTCCTCAGGTTGTATAGGCTAGAAGACCTTTGAAAAAAGGACAAGGTATATTGCGGTGCAGAATTTCAAAGTGTTTTGTAAGACCATATTTACAGTTTTTTTTTTCAGTCTTCTGGTAGTTGGAGGAGCTGGTGGAGGTATCTAGGGTGGAGGGGTTCAAGAGGGGATGAGACAGATACAGGTGGGGGAACCTGAGGAATGCTTATCTGGGGGAACTATGGCTGGGGAAAGGGGGATCTTGGGATGGGCCAGGAGGATGGTATCGGTACCCATTCAGGGTACTGACTCCTGAGCAGACCCGATAGACCTCAAGGCCTACTCTGCTGGCATTTTTAGTATGTTAGTTGGGAGAGCCAAGCAGCTGATGAATAGAGAGAGCAATGATGGCTTTTAACAGACAAACAAGAAATAAATCATAGAGCACCTTGGTATAGGACATCTAGTACCTTGGTATAGGACATCAAGCACCTTGGTATAGGACATCTAGCAACTTGGTATAGGGCATCTAGTACCTTGGCATAGGACATCTAGCACCTTGGTATGGGACATCTAGTTTAGCTAGTTGCAAAACAGCAGAACCTCTATACACCAGGTCACCTCAGTCCAGAAGTGGCAAGACGTGACCTTAACTAACCTTTTCTTTGAAGCAAAGGAGAAGGAATATTTGTTTCTGTCATAGAAACCCAACCTCAGATGCAACTTCTTGCAAAGGTTTTCAATGTGGTTGCTGAACGAGAGTTGACTATCTAACCATAAACCTGAATGTTTAAAAGTGTCTACTAGCTCCAAACTGTCACTCATCAGGGTGAGGATACTAAGGGTAGTGGTGGTTGATGGCTGCTTGCTGTTAGGATCTAAGATCCTTAATTTTGTTTTTGAGGCATTAAGGAGAAGTTTAAAGGAAACAGTTTGATTTGAAGAGTGCTGACTGTAGATCAAGTATCGTATCAGACACAGTGTGGGTCTGGTAGCACATAGTACTATATTGTCAGCATATCAATGGATATAGCCTATACTGGCCCCTAGATCATTGGTGTAAATCAAAACAAGAAAGGGTCTAGGACAGGTCCTGAGTGGGAATAACTTGATTAACTGGGAACAAGAGGCTAGAATTCCTTCAGATTTAAGTTGCTGAACCAAGGCAGACCATGATGGCCAGTTCCAATTCTAGAGAGTTTATGCAGCAAAATCTGGTGGTCTACCATGTTGAAGGCCTTGTTAGGGTCAACAAAAATAGCTACTTTTGTGAGCTTTCGGTCTAAGGTGGAAAACCAATCCTTCATCATCTTAACTAACGCAGTTGAGGTACTGAGCAAAGCCCTAAAACCATTAATTAATTGATTTTTTCATTTATTTATTGTTATTAATATTGCAACCAAACACAAAAGCGCGGGTTGAAGTTAACATACAATTTAAAAAACGTCACTTTTATATAAAAAAAGCATCAATCAATACTATACATAATGCTCATACCATTTAAAAATTTAACACATTCTACACATATACAGGCACACCGTATCATAAAAATTACATTTTAAAAAGGAGGTTCATTAAACCACATCCAGATAATGCACAAAGATTTACTGTAAGTTTGAGTCCTTACCAATGGTCTTTCCTACATCCCCTGTTTACATAAATTATATCCTATAGTATCCATTGGTGCAAGCAAACAATACAATTTATGATAAGGATCACAAACTCTCCTAAAAGTCTCTCTTGCCATGTTTTCCCTTCTAATATCTAAACTTTCCAGCCCACATTTATGCAGTGCTTTCCTATAACTCATTTCCCAATCTACGATTATTCTAAGTGCCCTTTTCTGTTCTCTTTCTACTTTTTCAGATTCAGTTTTTGTAAGCCCACCATGTCAGACTGTTGCTTCATTTTCTACCACTGGCCTAACTACTGTAGAAAAAATAGTCAACTAGATCAGATAAACTCAAATCTGCCTTTCTCAGAATTGTTAAAAAGTATAGCCTACTATTTGCCTTTTTTACCATACTTAAAACTTGCTCTGCCCAAACAAAATCATTTTTGAAAATAAGTCCCAAATATTTAACTTTATTTACCACTTCCATCTCTCCCCCCAATGTGAAATGACTTTATTCCCACCCATTTATTCTGCTTCCCAAAATGTATCTCCTTAGTTTTTGTGGGATTTATTTGCATAAAATTATTTCTTGACCATTTCCCTATATTGTCCAAATCACGTTGCATGGTACCATCTTCAACATTTTCTCAAATGTCCAACATTGTGGTATCATCTACATACTATATACATGGACCTCTGATGTGTAAGTCATTTATCATAATTAGAAATAATAATCACCCAGTCTGGTTCCCTAGGGGACACCTCCACCAAAGCTCACTACCTCAGATTTCATACCGTCCATCTCAATCCATTGTGACCTCCCCTGCAAAAAGTCATACACCCAATTTATAATACACACTGGAATATTTAAACCTGGCAATTCTTTTATTACCATTCCATGGTCAGTAAGGTCAACAGCTTTCTTATAGTCTATTAACACAGCTCTCACATAATGTTTTCTTTATCCCAGACTCTCATACTTAATTCCAAATACCTCAAGGCGGCATCAGTGGTTGAGCAACCCCTCAGTGGCCCAAACTGGTTTTTATCCAACAAACCTTCCACAATCTCCATAATCCATTTACAAATAAAAATGTCTCACACTTTAGATACTGTACTTGTTAAAGCTGTTGGTCTAAAATCTGTTAACATATATTTTGGTGTCATAACCTTAGGGATAGGAACAGTTTCGCATGCTTCCATTGTAAAGGAATTATTCCAGCTATCATTGACCTATTAAAAATATGACTTGCCCATGGTGCTAACATATCTACTCCTTCTTTTCATATCCAATTTGGAATAGTGTCAGAACCCACAGCTTTATCTTCATTGATCTTTTTCAATTCTTTTGACATTTCAGTAGTTACCAACAATCTATCTGGATTGGAACAACCATTTCCAATCTATCTTTTTTCTAATGAGGATAATTCCTTACTCACCTCATCAAACATTCTATTTAAACATGTTAAAAAGGAGGCACCTCCATTTGAATCAGAAAAAAACACAGGTTTGTTTCCATTTATCTATTTGATTTACTTGCTTTCCTGATCCTAGAAATTCTTTCGTATTTTTCCACCACTTTCTTGGATCTGATTTCCTTAACCCTTCCACTTTTTTCTTAATAATTCCTTCGTAACCTCTTTCCTATGTGATTTATTTGATTTTGTATTCTGTGATATACCACAGTATAATTTCTTTTAATGGCTAGTTGCTTCTCAGTGATCAAAGTTTTATATTTTTCTGTAACCCATGGTTTGTCCCCACCAAATCGTGTTATTTCCTTCATGGGCATATCCTGATCTAATGATTTGTTTATTACAGATGTTACCATTTTCCATGTATCATCTACATCTCCACATCCAAATCTCTTTTCCTGCAATTCACCAGCTATTGTATTCAAAGTCTGATTTTTTCCTACCTCATTAAGCTTCCTACATCTAAATTTATTTTACTTTCCTCTTAACTTTTTAAATCCTTCTGGGTTATTTGCTATGAATACTACTTTGTGTTCTGATGACCCTATGGGTGGCACAATCATCGGTTTACCAAAAATATCACTCATATTTCTCAGAATAATATCTAAAATATTATCACCCTTAGTAGGTTCTTCCACTATTTGTTTTAACCCTTTTTTCCCTACTGTTTTCCCAAGTGGCAATCTACTTGCATCCTCCATTATTACAGTGCCACACCTATCATGTTTTTCCTCAATTTTATCCAAACACCAAATTATATGTTCTACCATATGTTGTTTATTATTTGTTGGGTGTGTGTGTGTGTGTGATAAACCCACCCACAATCAATGGTCGACATTGTCTTGGAAGATTTGGTATATTTAACTAGACTGGGTTGGAGTTATGATTTTGTTGTGGGTGAGATACTGGCAAAGCTGGATGTTGGCTAAATTTCCTAATCATGTATAATTAGAACACAGAGGGTAGAGGTAGGCCTGTAATTACTTACAAAGGCTTTGCAACAGATTTGAAAAGGGGGATTTTTTTCCCACGGCACTTTTGAAAACAGTATGGGAGTTATAGGTGTCCTGGCCTACATTCCCCCTCAGTAACATGAAATCAAATGCAGTATGACTGTGTGTGGTATTTATGCACTTAATTGCTGCATATATACCCTATAACACCACTGAACTGTTAGAATCTAACATGATGCTTTGTAAAGCACTTTGGTATACAGTGTTGTTAGAACACAGTGGCAACAACTAAGTCAACTTGTAAATGCAGCTGATGTCATAAAGTAACAGTTTCTAAGCGGCACACAAGTAAAATCCAGCCTGGCAGTGTGATGTCAATAACTTTGCTCTTATATGCTGCTGGACATAATTAGAAGCTTGGCAGCCCCACAGCAACTTGTTTTTAAGGAGAGCGGAGACTAAAGCTGAGCCAGCTGGGGTTTGGAGAGCAAGTACCCAAATCTTCATGGTTGGCTGTGGGAGCCCAAGCACAACCAGAGTGGGGTTAAGGGGACCCAGATCTCAATGTGTGGTTGCTCCATTTTGTTGGTGCCTATTTACATATTATTGTATTTTTGTAGTTTGTGTCTGTTGAGCTCATCTCTTTCTCCTCCCTCCAGGATACATTTGGAAACAAGCTGTTACCAGCTTACTATGTCTTTCCTGCTAAAACCTTTTAAATAAATAAAAAGCTGACAATGATAACTTTAAGATAGAAAATTGTAGCCCAATATCATTATTAGGCTTGGACTATAAAATATTAGCAAAAATTCTAGCTATAGGATTAAATGATAAGTTACCAATGCTAATCCACCCAAATCAGGCAGTATTTATAAAAGGAAGATATTCAGCTGATAATATTAGAATATTATTACATACTGTATAATGGAATTGACTAAAAAAATGGGCTTATCCATGTTCAATAATTTAAACATGATGAGAACACATTTGATAGAGTAGAGTGGGTTTTGTGATATGTACACTGTCCGAGTATTAACTAGGAGACCAATACAACAAATGGATTAAATTAATGTGCAAAAATACACTATCAGCTACAAAGGTAAATCACAAAAACTTTCAGAAAGGATTAACTTACCATGAGGCACAAGACAGGGTTGCCCATACTCACTGTTACTGTTTGACCCTTTATATTTATTTATGTAGTGTTGTTAACCAGGTAAGTGTGCTAGACATAAAATGCCTATTTTTATATATATATATGGAACAGTGCATGTCACAGCCATACAACAAGTACAGGATTACATACTGTCATACCTCTCTACCTTTTGTCACTGATATAAAGGACACAGTTACAGCATGAGATAATGTTGAGCACTGGTCCTCAAAATGAGGGATACATTGACAAACATAAAGACTCAAGCCCCAAACACTGTGGAAATCAGTGCATTTATTTGATTGACATTTAAATTTGCTTTAACATCATAGAATGTGTAGAATTTCTGATTTAAAGTCTAAGTTTACAGACTCTTCCTATATGTGGGCTGCACCTTGACAATGCAGGATAGATGAGATACAGAGCACTTTGAGGAGTAAAATGAGTAATGCCCCTTATAATAAGGGACAGCTGGGAAGTATGCATACAGAATATCTGCAATCATCGACTACAGCAAGAATTGTCTACACATAACACAAAAGAGGACTAGCAAATCAACATTAAATATGGGTACATGCACTTGAGACAAGTAGATTTCTTCCATAGTTCACATCTAAAGAGCAGATAAGAAGAGGTATTACACAAGGCTGCAGGAAGGGAATTCCAGAGTTTTGGAGCCAAAGAGGAGACAGCCTGGTCTACCATGTTGATATTGCACTCAAAAACATGTTGCAGTTAGGTCAGTTGACTTAAAAGGGTAAGCTTGATAAAGGTACTGCAACTGTTTGGTCAGGGAAGCAGTGTTTGGAGAACTAAGCAACTTTTCAATAAAAAAAAGGCAAGGACATATGGGTACCCAGCTGAAGGAGCTAGCCAGCTCAATCCAGAAAATATTACACATTGATTGGTGAGGCAATTTGTAACCTGGGCAAAATGACATATTTTATTGAATGTAACATTTCATATGGCCATGCTACTCTCAGAGAAGTTGATTAAAGATAAAAGAGAATAGTACAGGCAGGGCAGGAGAACACCTTGAGCAATTGCAAGATGAACTTGGGCATTTACAAGATGGGCTTTAGAACCATTAGCAGTTAACATAAGAACAGAATCAACTATAGAAAGCTACATGGAACAGGATATAGAAATGAAAGTATAACTTTTTGCAGACAATAGTCTATTAATAATTCACAACCAGAATGCCCAGTCCTAAAATAAGTAACATTATTGAAACCTACTCTACCCTATCAGGATGTGAAGTTATTTATTTATATTTACTTATATATGTAAGTATTTATTTATTTATTTACTCTGTTGACCAGGAAAGTCATACTGAGCAGAAGTTCATTTCTAGGTGCATCCAGGGAGCATAGGGAGGTTTAGTGACTTGATCAGGGTCACACTGTATGTGAGTGAAGGTTGCAGGAATCAAACCAAGGTCTGCTAGATATAATTCGCTTGTTCATTGCTCATTGCTCTAACGTCTGGGCTATGCTGTCAGTTAGATGGCAACTGGGGGACATCAGAAGCAATAGAAATCTCTGGAAACTGTCCTAAAGAAAAATTCTCAGATATACCATTGCCTGACCAAAGGATGGATTAAAATGTGTAAGTGTTATTTTTTAACAAAAGCTGAAAAAAATAATATAATTGAACTAAGATAAAATCACAAACTCACAGAAACTACAGATGTTAACATGGGTGAAAAAAACTACAGCTGTCCCAAATTAGGAAATGCTATACTGTAAAATTGGTTCTGGCTCCATGAATATTTTATTTGTTTAAAACTCTACCATTTGAAGTCCCAGAGAAAGTAGTTAAAGATATAGATGCAACCATTAAAAATAATCTATGGTATAATAAAAGCCCAGGGCTAAAGCTGACAGTATTACTATTTCCATATGAAAAAAAGAGGAGTTAACTTACCAGATTTTAAACTGTATTTTTTGGCTTACAATCTTTGAGCTTGAATGAAATTGGAAAGAATACTTATGAGAATAGATAGGGCAAGGGACTTGTTATCAGAGCTCTTGTTATAATCGTTGGCCATTTAAACAGACTAAGGGGAAGGCTGCAGCTAGGAATTACCAAGACACAACATCAGCCAAGGGAGGCTAAGCAGGCATCCTGAGGTAATAGGCAGGGTCCTAGCAGGGAAAGAGAGGAGCAAGGAATGAGGTAGAAGTGAGGGAGGGTCAACAATGAAGTAAGGGGTCGGGAAGGGGAGACACACTGACATACAGTACTCTACTGGAAGTTGGTTAGTTTGAATGCCTGGAGTCTAGGTAATAAGGTGGAAGACATCCAGGCAATGGCAGAGAAGGGACAACTTGACATTATAGCAATCACTTAAATGTAGGCAACACCCAACCACAACTGGGGCCTCTTGATCCCAGGATATGCCCTCTTCAGGAAGGATAGGGTTGCAGGGAGGGGGTGGTTCTGTATATCAAGGAGGGTATCAAAGCAGTTGAGGACAAAGTAGTTGGAAGGAGGTGGGTGTGTTGAGTCAGTCTGTGTGCAACTGATAGTGGAAAGCATTCCCTTTGTGGAGGCCGTAGGTCCAACCACCAGAGCTGTACTTAGTTGGGAGGTGTGCCAGACATCAGGCATGATTGCCACATATGTCATTGCACACTGCGCCTTCCAGGGAGAACCTGAGGAAAACTGCTTGGTCAAGCAATGGAGAATGTCCACTCTGCCATTTCTCACACAACTGCCTGAGGTGCTTGACCCTCATGGATCAAGTTCAGACATTTGGGGAGTTGGGGTGCCTCCCTGGCAGCCTCATCCTGGGGGGCAAGCCAAGGGGTACTTTGGGGGTAAGAGATAATACCTGGGGGATGGGTGGGTGGCTGGAAGTGGACCAGTGGATGGCCAGCCAGGCAGAAAAATCATACTAAATAAAAAAACAACCCATTGGGGTGTTATACAGACCCCTACACCAATCAGAATTGGGGGAATAGAGCCCAAGAGAAGGGAATTGAGAAAGCTGTAGTATTAGTGAATGTGATCTTGATGGGGGATTTGAGTCTTTCTGAGGTGGATTGGAATATTCTGAGGATCAGTCATACCAGAAGCCAGGCCATAGTCAACACTGGACACTCTTCCAGGATAATGTTGTCAACCAATGTGAGGGAGCAGACCAGGAATGAGGCTTCCCCGAAGCTGGTCTTCAAGAACCAGTACCTCATGGAAGAAACTGTGGATGCTCCCCTCAGTGCAAATGACCACAACTCTGTGTGGTTTAAAATCCCCCTTAGGTGAAGGCACCAGAAATCCAAAACAAAGGTTCTAGACTTCAGAATGGCTAATTTTGGGAAGATGGGGGGTCCTTGAGACAACAGTCCATGGGTAGGTCAGTTGAAGGGCATGGAGAAGAAATGGGAAGCCATCAATAAGGAGGTCCAGAGATTGCCAAGTACTATCTAAATGTAACCAGTATCTCTCCTCACTCAGTTAGAGGCAGGTCACTAGAGGGCTCATGGAAGTTTAAGTTTGATCCTGAAACATGTCCTCTAGCGGGGCCCCTTGCTTTCTTGGTGAAAGGATGTCTGGATGGATGTTTGTGGTACAAAGTGTTCTGACTCAGTCAGGTGTGGGAAACTCTGTCATGCATATTTAAGCAATACGGCATGACAGGATGTGTGTTATTGTTTAATAACGTCACTCCTGGGGTGGGTTGAAGCACGAGGCAAAGCTGAGTGCTTCCACTACCCCAGGAGTGATGTTATTAGACAATAACACACATCCTGAAGTGCCTTATTGCTATTATACAATGGCTCATTTTTTTTAAGAAAAAAACAAGAAAAACAACTTTTGGGCTTTTTTCCTTAATTTTTTCTGTGTGGAGGCATATGTTTAAAGAAAAAAGTCCAGCATAGCTTTCCACCAGTAGGCGGAGCTGTTCTTTACATAATGATACTTTCCTAGGGCTGTACGTCTCATACGTTTGTTTCTGCAGTGACGGTTACAGTAATCCCCCTCCCTACGTTTCCCGAGTTGTCACAATCTTGGTGCTGAAAGGAAGAAGGAAAAGCGGTTTTCTTTTTGTTATGATGCTGACTTTTGCTTTACTTTGTAGGCTTTTTTTTAAGTAAAAAATGATGTTTGGTGATCGGGTGGGTGGCTGAGCTCGAGCGTCCCTCTACTGTGCTATGTGAAGCGTGGAGCAGGATATAACGGCAGTTGGAGGTACGACTTGCTTTTTGAAAGTTGTAGGCAGAGTAATGGGGTGGAGGGGAGAGAACATTTGCGGTTTTATGGTACAGTCTTTGTGGTTAATGGATAAGCGGGCATGTGCTCACACTGAAAGGCTTTAGCCGAAGGCTGGGGCACTGAGGATATGCTTGTATATGGAGAGGCGAGCTGTGATGGCTACGGGACAGTTAGAGGGAGGGATCCTTTTCTGCAGTGCGGTTACCTTTGTGTCTGACTTAGATACAGTGATGTTATAGTGTATTATAAAATGGGTAAAAAAAAAGAGAAGATCTGATTGTCTAGATGACCCTCTCAGCCATGTCCTTATCAGCAAATATCATAGCCAACCAGTACTAACATCTGCCCAGTGACCACATAGCACCACCAAATCACTGAGCAGCATGACAAGAAAAACAAACCTATGACAGCTGAACAATCTGTAGCAGGAAACAAAGATCCATACAAAACCACACACCTGTCAACTCATCATGGTACCACCTCAGAAAGAAATAAAAGCATAAACAACCATCCAGAAATATTCACGGAGTGATCCATCACATAAAACTGTCAAAACAAATGGAATTTATGACGATCCAGCCTGTCAGCGCCGACACGGAACTGCACCCGAAAGCTGTAAGAGAAACGGCAACACAAAATGACAGTAAACATGTCGGAAGTCAGCTTCATCCTAGACTTCAGCGAAACGCTAAGAAATCTCAAAAATCTGTCACACGGTGATCCTGTTACCTCAGTCGAAGCATCATCACACAACAGGGCCGAAACCATGGCCACTAGTAGCACTGTCCACCAGGCTCATGAGATTCCGGAAACCACAACAACACCAACACAGATGGGCATAAGGGACAGTGCCCCACACTATACGAATGAAACTGCCAGCATAAACAACCTCTCAATTGACAGTCGATACACTGGTAACACACACCTTAGCAATTCCTCTCATCAACAGCCTGTTGTGACAGCCAGAGAAACTTCAATGGGCACATCAAATGTCTTACCTGAGCCGACCTCCCGTTCTCTAGCGACGGAGTCCACCTCCTCAAAGAGCGAATGTCCAGGCACCTCTGCATCATCACTGGAACCTAGGAAAAAGAAAAGAAAAATGAAGCACCAAGAGACATACCCAGACCTATCAAACGAAGAACTGCAGGAGCTAGAGAGACAGAAAGATGAATTAAATACACAAAAAACAACTACTTGGGCAGTATCAGTATTCGAAAACTGGTGTAGTACAAAAGGAATTCAAGTAGACCTAAAAAATACTACAACAACAGAGCTGTGTTCACTACTGCGAAAATACTATACAGAAGTTTGTCAAACAGATGGCACACAATATAGTATAGCAAGTTTAATTTCACTACGAGCAGGGCTAAATCACCATATAAATGCACCACCTCTAAGTAGAAACATAAATCTACACAGCCACTCAGATCTGAACCCTGCCAACAATATATTTACAGCAGTGTTAAAAAAATACAGAAGGGAAGGCAAAGATTGAGCTGAACATCACCCAGCAATCAATGAACAGGACCTAGCCAAGCTTTGAACCTCTGCAGCTCTATCTCCAAACATACCCCGAGGCTTACTGCTTAAGGTCTGGCTCGATATCCAACTATGCATGGCACGTAGAGGCAGAGAGGGACTACGCCAACTGAAACCGGAACATTTTAAAATCCAAACAGATGAAAATGGCCTAGAGTTCGTGACACTCACATTCAATGAGTACACCAAAAACCATAAAAAAATGACTATACAAAACAGCAACACCGTGGCTATATATACCAACTTCCACAAAATCCACTTTGCCCCATTGCATCTTTTAAAAAATATATCAAAATGCTGCCCCCTGACCCTCCTGCTTTCTACCTTCATCCAAGACAAATTCCAGAGTCTTTACTAAAAACTGCACAAACCTGGTTCACTAGAGAACTATTAGGCGTAAACTACCTAGCCAACATGATGCCTAAAATTAGCAAAGAAGCTAACTTGAGCAGAAGGTACACCAACCACTCAGTCCATGTAACAGCAGTGCAGCTCCTATCCCGCACTGGCCTAGACTCCTGAGAAATCATGGCCGTCACAGGCCACAAGGCGGAATCTAGTCTCCGCTCCTACTGGGCAGCCGAGCCAGAAGACAGAAGAAAATGGAGCAACATATTGTCCCAGAAAACAAAAGACATAGCCGAAAACATCCCAGACTGTACTCCGATCCTCCAGAACCGTCCATCTTGCAGCACTTCTCCCAAGAAATCCAACATGCTTCCTCATGATGAGCCATCCTGCACAGAAATATCTTTCCAAAAATCAACACACACGGTGCAAAACCTAACCAACTTCCAGAAAACAGTCAGAAATCAGCGAATTATTCACCTCAGCAAGTTTCTTCCCCGATCACCCATGCTGCAGCAAAGAGCATCAGCCACTGCGCACAGAAACAGACGCAACACCTGACAACAAAAACCAATCGGAAGACAGCACACCTTTCACAACGACAGTGATACAACAATTTAAAGACACCACCACCAGTACTCTATTTCTCATTCAAAACTGCGTGATGCATCACGTAGAATTCATCACCTTCTCAAAGTAACAACAAAAAATCCTGAAAAAAAAAATTAAAAAAAACTTTACCGTCTAAAACCTATTTACTGAATGTTCAATGCACTAAATATACTAACCAAAGCCAACATGTATTTATTTTCTGCAGTTTAAAATGTTCTGCAGCTTACAAATGTACTAATCTAAGCCAAAAGTTAACGTATTACACTTAACAAATCAGTTCCAATGTTACTGTTACACTTGTAAGGGACTATTTTATGTCCCACATACCAAAAAACCAAAAAAATTACTTGAATAAATTTCTTCAACAAAAACAAACTTTGTCTCTATTCATCTATTATTTATACCCATTTTATAAGTGCAATAAGAGACTCCGAGGTGTGGGTTATCTACTGATAAGAGCATGCCCAGGTGCATAAGGCACTCGGAGCAAGTGCCTCATGCCTAACAACGCACCTCATCGTGTCTTACTGCTTGCATATCATCACTGTGTCTGGGGCTCATTAACCAATCAGCATGCTAGATTGTTTCTTGCCATTGTATAATCATGGTTTTACCCCCCCACTGAAGTTCTATAAGAAGAATAGGCAAGCAGCTATGTGTTGTTCTTAGAGAGAGAGGAGAGAGAAGAGAAGCAATGGAGTCCAGCCACAGGCTACAACCCAGGCAGGGGCCTGTGGGTCCAGGGATAGTGGCTGAGTTCCTGGGTCTGGGTGGTTCTGTCCAAGTCTCTGGAGTTCCGCCAGTGGGTGCCAGGAGAATGGGTCTCCTAGGAGGGCCTTCAGGATCCCAGAGAGAGCGAGAACCAGAAGGCACAACAGGTAGAGTGAAGGACTGCCCCTCAAGGGCAGTTGCTGTGATCCTTGTGGATCCACTCCTGACAAGAGCAGCTGGAAGACGATCCAGCCATAAATGGAGTCACCAATTAAACAGGGCAAATTTGTAAGTAAGCCTTGGATTAGGGATGTCCTTTTCTGTGTTACAAACCTGGGTAACTCAGCTATATATCAATTTAGTAGTACTGTCATAATGCTGACCTGCTGCTCCCTTAATTGACCTCCCAGGGCACACTGAGATGTGTGCAGGCATGGAATTGCCCCAGGGATAATACTTGCCTTACCTGGAAGCATGACATGCACAAATGGTCTTGGGAGTGCCAAGGACCCTATAGGGAGCATAGGAATGTTAATGCAGTGTTAATGTACTGGGATTAGTTCCCATGTTTAAATGTAAATATTATGTCTCTTAAGTGCAGGGATAAACCTGGAAAGTTGTTATGTGAAAGTATTTCAAGGGAAGCTTGGAATGATGGGGATGGAAAGCAGACCCTCAGTTATGTTCGAGAGTACTGTGGATTCAGCTATTGCTGTACTGCAGGAAGGATGGTATGGTGGAAAGATTTGAGAGGGAAATGCCCTTTTACTGTGTACCAATTGCAGTGACTAAGTAAATGCACCCAGTTTGATCCCAGCTCCATGTTTGAGCTCAAGTTTGTGTGTGATTTCTTGTTTATTGGTGCCCCAGTGGTTGGCTCAGGGTGTCCCTACTCCAGTGTCCCAGGCCAAGATGGTAGCAGCGCTTGTGCAGGTACAGGTTCTATGATGTAAGTTGGCTATTTCTCTGATGAGGCTATTATCATATACCTCTACACACAGGAGGTGATCAGCCCTTACATAATGATAGTTGAGAAAAGCAAGAAAAGGAAAAGACCAATGTGGTTTTCAGGAAAGGTGAGGAGGGGGTACAGGTGAGAAGAGATGCCTTTAAAAGGTACAAAGGAATCAGCTGGCAGACAACAGAGCATACAACAATGAAAAACTCAAGGCAGCCAGTGCAGAGGTAAAGAGGGCAAAGGCAGAGACCTAGTTCAGGACTACAGAGGGAGTGAAGTTCAGCAACAAGGTTTTCTTCAGTGAAGTCAGGAAAAAAGGAAAAAGGATAGCAGTGAAAGGCTGGCAAAGGGGCTGCATTGGGTGGTGGATGAAATGTACTGAGTGACTATGTCAGTTTGGTATTCACTAAAGAAAACTGTGATCCACTGCTGGATTGCAGAGTGGAAAAAACTCTGGGTCTGAGGCGCATATTAAAAGCAGGGCATGTGTCTGCTAACAGGGTTTGCAAAGTTCTGATGACTTTAAAGTCAACAGATCCCCAGGGCTGAATGGGTTGAACAACAGGGTTTTAAAGGAACTCAGGATGTAGCAGTGCATTTTCATTCTGTAGTCAGACAATAAAGACACAGTGCACTTTCATTTAGTGATCATACAGTAATGACACTGCATTTTTATTGCATAGTCATACAATAAAGATGCAGTGCACTTTCATTGAGTAGCCAGACAATAAAGGCACAGAGCACTTTCAATGAGTGATCATACAGTAGTAACAGTGCACTTTCATTGAGTAGTTACACAATAAAGACAAAGTTTATTTTGATTGAGTTGTTACACAGTAAAGATGCAGTGCACTTTATCTGAGTGGTCATACAATAAAGATGCAGTGCACTTTCATTGAGTAGTCATACAATAAAGACATTGTGCACTTTCATTGAGTAGTCATACAATGAAGACGCAGTGCACTTTCATTGAGTAGACATACAGTAAAGATGCAGTGCACTTTCATTGAGTAGCCAGACAATAAAGACACGGTGCACCTTCACTGAATGATCATACAGTAGCAACAGTGCACCTTTATTGAGTAGTCACACAATAAAGACGTGGTGCACTTTCATTGAGTATCCATGCAATAAAGATGCGGTGCACCTTCATTGAGTGATCATACAATAAATACGCAGTGCACTTTTATTGAGTAGTCATACAGTAAGGGCGCAGTGCACTTTCATTGAGAAGTCATACAAGAAGAAAGATGTGGTGCACTTTCATTGAGTGGTCATGCAATAAAGACACAAGTGACTTTCAATGAGTGCTCACAGAATAAAGGACACAGGGCCCGATTCCAAGACAGTGGATAGAGCAGTGTACAAAGTGTACTAACGTGTAAGATATGCTGAACAGCCTATGACATGCGAGCTATGCCAGATTCCAAGAGAGTTGCGCGATACACCAAGAAATGCTGAAATACACAAGTCGCAACATACGCTGCCACTGCATGGCGCAACCTGCAAGAGCAGCATAGCAGTATGCAAGTCACAACCCTACGACCATATAATCATGCGCAAGCTGAAGACATGCCGTAGGGGCTATGAGATGGTGGGTAGTGAGGGAGCAGCAGCAAGCAGGAAAAGGTGAAAGAGGAATTTCAGCCATGAAAAGACAGATGTCCTCCTGGATGAACTGGAGGCAAACCCAGACCTGCTGGGGAAGAGAGGTGAGTGGCAGGAACAGATAAAGAGGAAGGCAGCATGGGATGAGATAGTACAGAAGGTGAATGCAGTGGCACATGCACTCCGTACCATGCGGGACCTGCAGAAGCAGTACAGTGACCTCAAGTGCCATGCCAAGGCAAAAGAGGCACATAACAGGAGGCAGGCAGTGGCCACAGGAGGTGGCCCACAGGACGTGCAAATATTAAGCACACATGAGGGGAGGGTCCTGGCATTCATGAGCCAGCACGCCATCCATGGGGACTCTGAGATGGACACCTTCCAGATGAAAGCAGGGATGGGTAAGAGGACATGTGAAACATTTGCAACTGTCATATGTAGATGTCAAGATAGAATGGGAAGGAGGGGGGATGACATGCTGCGAGCACAGTGCACCACAGCACAGTGGGAACTGTCAAGGTGGGGCACAGCAATGCAAAGTGTAACAGTGCACAGGGGGTGGGAGTAATGATGGAAAGCAGCCTGGCATGGTGCACAGCCCGGATAACAGCCGACATCATAGCCACCACAAGGGCAGTCAGCACTGTTATGTAACCCCCTCACAGGTGCAGTAGAAGTGGACACAGGGGCAGGTAAGGTAGCGGCCAGCACAGCCCAGTATGAGATGCACAGCAACACGGGGGTGTATGGTGGCATGCATGGTGGGCATTGACAGGTGTTGTAGCAGTAAAGCACTGTCGTTCAATCCACAGGTGATGAGCCAGAGGACACAGGGGAAGGTAAGCCAATGTCTGACTGTACCATCACCCTGTGGGATGGAGCTGCAGAGAAGTGGGCTATGGTAGGCATGGGTGTCATGTAATGGTGCAGCAACACTGATACCCTCACAGTCTCCCACAGGTGTGGATGCAGATGGCTATGGGGCAGGTAAGGACATGGCAAGTGCCAACAGGGGTGCATGGGAGGGCACTGCAGGGGTGGGACGGAAGCAGGCATGACAGTGGACATTGCACTGATGTCTCCCCATAGGCACAGCAGCAGTTGACAAAGTGGCGGTGGAGAGTGTACCAGACAATACAGGGCAGGCCCAGCAGGACACAGCAGAGACAACAGTGGTGGGAGAGCAGCAAATGGATGGGGAACAGCCACAGGAAGATCCAGGTCTGGACCTCAGTGACTGCCTGAGCTGTGGCAGCCTGGTGGGTGAAATACCACAGGACCTGAGCCCCGCATCCTATCAGAGGCTGGAGGAGGCCCTGAATGGGATAACATTGCCTGGGGCAGAGGTGCTGCGGACCCTGACTGACTACACCGGGTTCTGCCAGACCCTCGTGACAGCCCTTGCCAAGCAGGATGAGATGCTGGACTGCATATGCAGGGTTTTAAATAATTAATTAGCAGTTTTTTTCTTGGGACAATGCTAACTTTACAGAAAGTATCTATATAGGTTTTCTAGAAGTGTTGTGTTTGTTAAACACAGTGAAGCAAAAGCTATGCATTTTCACAATGTTTTAGCACTTTTATGAGCAAAATGCTAATCAATTTTTGGAGTTAAATAAAACCCTGATATGCCTCAGTATGGACACACACCATGTGGCATGGGAGGAGCAAATGGCAGCACTGATGGGAGTACTGGAGACTGGGGTGTAGACCACCAGTAGTGCTATTGAGTGGATTGTGGAGGCCACGGTCACAGCACAGACCAGTGCACAAGCACAGACAGCCGCCATCACCCGCCTGGCCATGGTCATCGAGGGGTCAGAGCACAACAGGGAAGGCAGGCTGATGCCCTCATGGCCCTGCTGCAGGCCATGCAAGCTGGCATGCACTAACGGCCAACAGCTGGGCATGACAGCCACACAGGTGGCACCAGAGAAGCAGCCAGCAACAGCCCTGCACAAGGTGTTGGACAGAGGCACAGAGGCCACAGCATCTCAGGCACCAGAGGTGCAATTGCCAGTATTGCCAGCACCACCACTGCCATCCCCAGCAGCACAAAGACCACTGCCACCACCAACACTAACACCAAAGTCACCCACAGCACCCCCTACAGCTGTGACACAGCAGTGGCCAGCAGCATCGAATCCCCTGGCACCAGTGCCAGTGTCCACACAATGGACACTGCAGCTCCCTGTGCTGCCAACTCCCACAGCAGTGGGGTGACAATGGGCAACGAAGGCAGCTGGCCATGCACCGGTGGCAGCATGTGCTGCAGGGGCCACTGGCAAGAAGGCAGCAGCAAAAACCCCTGCCAGAGGCATGGGGAGGAAGGCACTGGGCACAGGGTGCAGGACCACTGGCTCACAGCAGGAGGCGGCCCAGGTAGTGGCACGGCAGAAGGCCACAGACAGTGGTGCACCCATGGGAAGCAGCCAAGAGATGGCACAACAGTGTGTGCCACCTGCACTTGGGAGACGCAGCAGGACCCGGAGGACAATGGGGCCAGTGGCACACAGCAACAGTGGTGGCACAACAGGGGTACAGTGTGTGCAAGGTGGGATTTGTGCCACACCAATGTCTGCAAAGTGGAAGAGGACTGGGCAGTAGCAACAGGCACAGGTCTGACGTGCACCCATGGCACGGTGTTGCCGTTTGTTGGCTGTGGGGTAGGCTGGCCATGGGTGGGCACTGTGTGTGTGGGCATGTGTGTGTGTGGGGGCTGGGGGGCACTGTGTGGGGTCACGAATGTGCACTGCATGGGCACTGAGTGATGGTGAGTGTGGGGGATGTCACCTGTACATAACTGTTGTGCACAGTGTCATCCATGTGTAACCATCTGTCACTAGTAAATCTCTGCACCATACCGCTGTGTGTTGTTGCTCATTACCACTGCTGTGACCTGACATATGTCACAATGCATCCTGCAGAACACATCACAGCACTGCATGCAGACATGTATGTCGCAGCTGCGTGCAGACCAGAACGCAACTGCGCAGCCACAGAACACAGACCACAAGTGCTGTATACTGTGTAGGCCTCGGTTTCCTGTAGGCTGCATATGCATCTTGCAGAAGTGCACATTCGTGCCGCAGGCTGCAACTGCGCACTTGGGACCCATGATGCACATGCAGCATGTACGTGCACCATGTGCGTCTTGCATCCATGTGATGTAGGTAGGCCGCAGTGCTGTTTCATGGGTAACATGCTGGAGAGCTGAAAGCTGTGCAGAGGGACAGCAGTGCCACAGGACAGTAGGAGCAGGAATGCACCAGTCTGCAAACTGGTAAGTACTGGAACACAGCAGGCTATTCCTCTCAACCCCCCCTTCACAGGACCGGTCACAACAGACAGTACAGGACAGGCCTTAGGCACAACATGGCCAGCTGAACACACACAGGGACACAACTGCTGGCATGTCTGGATGCGTTCCACGAGCTGTGTACCACATCTTGATCATTAAGCATGGCATGTCTACAATGGCAGCATGACTGCTACCCCACCTGCTGGCATTACAGGCAGGGTCACGTCCTTACTTCCCAGTGACCCCCTGAAGAAGAGTCACGCCTTGGACTCGAAGCACTGGTTAGTAGCCACGGGCTCTGGCTGTCAAACTTTACCGACTTGGTTTCTTTTGTTTGTGTTCTGAGAGCACTTCTTGCTTTGTGCGTTTTGCTTTTTCCCAGTGATAGGTATGCCACATAGGGTGGCCTGAGGACAGTCCTGGGGCATATTCAGGGCTATACCTGGGTGTCAGGGACAGTTGGGAGGTGTGCAGCACCCACAAGCAGCAGGCCACAGTCACAATGACAGCACTGTTCTAACCCATGTCTTATCCCACTGTACCCCATAGCGGTCACACCCAGGCCATAGGTGAGTAGTAGCCACTGCACAGCATGCACAGTTCAACTGCATTTACTACACTGCATGCCTAATCTTGCTGTTCACTGCCCCCTGTGTAGGAGATGGCACCACCACATGGGACCAGGTAGGAGGGCACTGCCACACCACTGCAGCTGCTGTAGACACTGTCTGTACCACTAGCTAATGCTGACCTGCACATTCTCCATCCAGGTGTGCCACCACAGCCAGCGAGTCACCCACACCAGAACTCATAGTGCACAGTCCAGGTAGGTGTTTGTCACGTGTCTAACTGTCAGCAGTGGTGGGCCATGGGACTGCGCCCTGGACGGGGGGTCACCGATGCATCCGCCAGTCAGTGTGTATTGATATGTGTGCTATTCCTTCCTCCCATGCAGGTTACAACACCAGTCTGAGTGGGTGGTCACCGAATTACACCCCCATGGAGACTGCCATGCTGGTGAACTGCATGTAGCAGTGGGGCAGAATGCTGCTGCCACCGGGATGCAGGAGGCACACCGCCATAGAACGGGACCATGCATGACGTGCCATTAAGGCACAGCTGGGGGCAAGCAGCAGTGTGCACCGGATGGTCCGCCAGCTGCAACACCACTGTCAGAATCTTGTGCGGAGGGATCCCAGCATTCTGGAGTGCTTGCTAAGCATGGCATGGTGCAGGAATGCCAAGATGAGGTTGGAACGGGACGCAGGTGCTGGTTTGTATGCCTGCAGCTGTACATACATCACTGCTGTGCTGGCACAAGGGCCATGGCATGCTGTGCTGCATACATCTCACATTCTCTGTATCCCCATAGGTGCGTCTGGTGCATCCCAGGGACAGCAGCATAGCTGTGTTGGCAGCCTCAGGCAGGAGGCACAACAGTTGAGGTCGGGTAAGTGCATGCAATGGGTGCCATGTGCCATGGCGGTCCACCACTTGGTGGCATGCACTGTGACTGTACGTGTCCTCTGTGTGTATGCCATGTGGAAAGGCCAGGCACTTACTGCATCCTTTGCAACCCAACAGGTGGTTGTAGCTAACTGACACAGTGGCAGATGGCACTGCTGAGGGCCATGGCTGAGCTAAAGGTGAAGGATGCAAAGGGGTAGCACCGGTACATGATGCGCAGGCAGCGGACAGCACAGGTCCTTCCACCCACATCGTCATCCTCGGAGGAGGGGGAGCCAGTGGAGGTGGGGGTGGATGCTGCAGAGGGGCATGATGTGCAGGACCACATGGATGATGGGCAGCCAGAGCTTGATCCACAGCAGGACGCTGGGCCAGACATGGTGGCAGATGTTGCAAGGGAGATGGCCCTGGCCATGCCACCTACTGGGCCCATGGTGGTGGATGCAGCAGTGAAGCAGATGGAGATTGCACTACCTACGGGTGCTGTGCAATGTGTGGATGCACTAGTGATGGGGGACCCTGGGCCACAGCATATGGACAGTGTCCTGGAGCAGCAGCAGGGGGATGATGTGGCTGTCATCACTGGGGCACCTGGGGAGGTTCTCATATGGGGAGGCGTGCCAGACCAACAGTGCCTGGTGACCCTGGTGTCAGCTATCCTGGTGGACATTAGGTGCCTGCATGGCTCCCTGGGTGCCCTGCTGGCATAGATATGTAGGTCATAGCTGCTGTACTGATGCACTGTGTTGTCAGGCGTGGACATGTATATGTGGGTAGGTATGTCTGTATGGGTGGGAATGTATATATGGGTGGGGTTGTATATCCAAATGGGGTTGTTTCTATGGAGTGGAGCCCGGTGTTTGGTTGTTGTCAGGTGCAGGTGGGTGCATAGGACTGTTGTGGGTTTCTGCCTGGGGTGTTATTCAGTCACATTGTTGTGTTATGTTAATGTCCTGATTCCTGTTATTCACACCCTTTCCACACTGCTGTTTGCTGTGTGTCCCTCTTGTTCCATTTCTTGCATTAAAATGTTTTACTACATCATTGGCTCTGTGTGTCTGTCTCAGATGTGAATAGTTGTGTGCATGTGTGTCCCACTGTGCGCATGGGGGCTCACCTGTGGTGGTGCCTGCTGTCCCCAGTGTATCCTCACTGTGCATCTGGTCTGTGTGCCAGCTGCGCAGCTTACAGCCCTTGGCACACTCCAGTGGCCGCATCTGCCTGGTGTCCTGTGTGCTGCAGCTCACTGTGCATGGCCTGGCACCCTTGCTGCCACACATAGCATGTCCCAGCTGTATGGTGACCCTGTGACTGTCTGGCACCCTTTTGCCCAGTGGTCCAGTGTACCCTGTGGGCGGCACCAGTGGCACAGGCATTGGTGTGTCTCACTGCCATATGTCTACAGGTCTGTGCCACTTGGTGCTGTGTCCCTGTTGTGGTTGTACCATTTATCTGTAATGGTGGCCATGGCAGGTGCATTGTGCCTGGTGGCGCCATCATCCCAGCATTGTGTCTGTGGCCTCTGTGCACCTTTTGCCTTCTCTGCCAACATGCCTTTGGCACCTGCATTGCTGCCCCTTTCACTCTGTCCCATGTGTGCTGGGCACATTGGCTTGCATGTGGTACTGTTTGCTGTGTGTTCTACCATGGGGCAATGCTGTTTGTGTGTATGGGTGTCGCTAGATATGTCTGCTGTGGACTCACTCTCTCCAACTGCTGCAACACCCTTAACATGAGTGTACACATCTTTTCAGTCTGCTGTCCCCGATGTCAGTGCACATCAGATATTCAGTTGGCTTCCTGTATCTTTTGTGAGGGTTGTACACATCTCTGTATCCTGGGCAACAGGCCTTTACACAGCTACTATGTGGCCTACTCTATCTCAGTTACTCCACATTATGATGGGACTGTTGGCAGCAGGGTTTATGGGTTGGGACAGGTACTCATAACATCTGTACACATATATGTATGGTGTGTATGCCTGTCCATGGCCTTGTTTGCGTGGTTTGCCATCTGTGTGTGGGAGTTCACTGGCCTGTGCACTGTTTAAGACAGATTTTACCTGTTCTAACTTATGTGGCCTTCCACTGCAGAATCTGTGTATGCCATCTGTTTTTTAATAGCATTTCCATAGTGCTGGTGTGTTACGCCTATCGTAGGCCACGTTACATAGTGGCATATGTATTTTTTGTTGTATTTGCATCGTAACTTGCGGTATTCGTAGCAGTTGTGGGGTGCATTGTAAGTATTCTCGTGGAATCACGCATGTCGCATCTCGCTGGCGTAATTTGCGATTTGCATCTCCGACACTGGTGTACTGTGTTTACGCCTAGTGTAACTGTCTTGGAATCAGGCCAATGGATCACTTTCATTGAGTAGTCATAATAAAGACATGGTGCGCTTTCATTGAGTAGTCATACAATAAAGATGTGCATTTTCATCAAGTTGTATCACAGTAAAGACACGAGTGATCATGCAATAAAGCCATTGTGCACTTTCACTGAGTGGTCATACAGCAAAAATATGAGTGGTCATACAGTAAACACCCAATGCACTTTCATTGAGTAGTCATACAATAAAGACATAGTGCACTTTTATTGAGCAGCCATACAACAAAGATTCGGTACACTTTCACTGAGTAGTCATACAATAAAAATGCATTACAGTTTTATTTAGTAGTCATACAATAAAGATGTGGTGCACTTTCATTGAGTGGTCATACAGTAAAGACACGTTGCACTTTCATTGAATAGTCACACAATAAAAACATGGTGCAGTTTCAGTGAGTTGTCACACAGTAAAGATGTGGTGCATTTTCATTGAATAGTCACAAAATAAAGACATGGAGCACTTTCCTTGAGTAGCCATACAATAAAGATGTGCACTTTCATCGAGTGGTCATACAATAAAGACACAGTGCACTTTCATTGAATAGTCACACAATAAAGATGCAGTGCACTTTTATTGAATAGTCATACAAAAAAAGATGTGCACATTTGTTGAGTAATCACACAATAAAGAAAGGGTGCACTTTCATTGACTGATCATACAGTAACTACACATTGCATTTTCATTGAGTAGTCACACAATAAAGACGTGGTGCACTTTCATTGAGTAGTCATACAATAAAGATGTGGTGCACTTTCACTGAGTAGCCATACAATAAAGGCGCAGTGCATTTTCATTGAGTGGTCATACAATAAAGACGCAGTACACTTTCATTGAGTAGTCATACAATAAAGTTGTGCACTTTCATAGAGTGTTCATACAATGAAGATGCAGTACACTTTCAGTGAGTAGTCATACAATAAAGACACGGTGCACTTTCATTGAATGATCATACAATAGCAACAATACTCTTTCATTGAGTAGTTACACAATAAAGATGCAATGCAATTTCATTGAGTAGTCATACAATAAAGATGTGGTGCACTTTCATCAAGTGGTCATACAACAAAGACACAGTGCACTTTCATTGAGTAGTCACACAATAAAGACATGGTGCACTTTCTTTGAGTTGTCAACAATAAAGATGTGCACTTTATTTGAGTGGTCATGCAATAAAGACACAGTGCATTTTCATTGGGTAGTTACACAGTAAAGACATGACTCACTTTCATTGAGGGCTCACACAATAAAGACACGGTGCACTTTCATTGAGTAGTCAGGCAATAAAGATGCGGTGCACTTTCATTGAGTAGTCACACAAAAAAGACATGGTGCACTTTCATCGAGTGATCAAACAATAAAAACGCAGTGCACTTTCATTGTATAGTCATACAGTAAAGATGTGGTGCACTTTCATTGAGTGGTCATGAAACAAAGACCAGTGCACTTTCTTTGAGTAGTCATACAACAAAGAGGTGGTGCACTTTCATTGAATAGTCGTACAATAAAGACGCAGTGCATTTTCATTGAGTAGTCATAAAATAAAGATGCAGCACACTTACATTGAGTGTCCATACAGTAAAGACATGGTGCACTTTTATTGAGTAGTTACAGAATAAAGACACCACACACTTTTATTGAGTAGTCATACAATAATGATGCAGTGCACGTTCATTGAGTAGTCACACAATAAAGACGTGGTTCACTTTTGTTGAGTATCCTTACAATAAAGATGTGGTGCACTTTCATCAAGTGGTCATGCAGTAAAGGTGCAGTGCACTTTTATTGAGTAGTAATACAATAAAGCCACAGTGCACTTTCATTGAGTAGTCATACAAGAAAGATGTGGAGCACTTTATTTGAGTGGTCATATAAGAAACACACTGTGAACTTTCATTGAGTAGTCATACAGTAAAGACACATTGTGCGTCAATAGAATAGTCATACAATAAAGATGGGATGCACTTTAATTCAGTAGTCATACAATAAAGACACAGTGCACTTTCATTGAGTAGTCATACAAGAAATATGCGGTACACTTTCATTGAGTGGTCATACTATAAAGACACTGTGTACTTTCATTGAGTAGCTATACAGTAAACACATGCTTCACTTTCATTGAGTGCTCACACAATAAAGACTCAATGTGTTTGAATTGAGTAGTCACAATAAAAATGTGCAGTTTCATTGAGTAGTGGTACAATAAGGACACAGTACACTTACATTGAGTGGTCATACAATAATGATGTAGTGCTGTTTCATTGAGTAATCACACAATAAAGATGTGCACTTTCACTGAGTGGTTGTACAGTAATGACAGTGCACTTTCATTGAGTAGTCATGCAATAAAGATGTGCACTTTCATTGAGTAGTCATACAATAAAGATGCAGTGCACTTTCATTGAGTAGTCATACAAAAAAAGACGCATTGCACGGTCATTGAATAGTCAAACAATAAAGTCGCAGTGCACTCTCATTGAGTAGTCACAATAAAGATGCAGTGCACTTTTCATTAAGTAGTCATGCAGTAAAGATGTGGTGCACTTTTTTTTGCATGGCCAAACAATAAAAATGCAATGCACTTTCAATGAGTAGTCACACGATAAAGACATGGTGGACTTTCCTTGAGTAGTCAACAATAAAGATGCAGTGTACTTTATTTGAGTGGTCATACAATAAAGACACAGTGCACTTTCATTGGGTAGTTACACAGTAAAGACATGACTCACTTTCTTTGAAAGCTCACACAATAAAGACAGTGCACTTTCATTGAGTAGTCATGCAATAAAGACGCAGTACACTTTCACTGAGTAATCACACAAAAAAAGACATGGTACACTTTCATCGAGTGGTCAAACAATAAAAATGCAGTGCGCTTTCATTGTATAGTCATACAGTAAAGACATGGTGCACTTTCATTGAGTGGTCATGAAATAAAGACCAGTGCACTTTCATTGAGTAGTCATACAACAAAGAGGTGGTGGACTTTCATTGAATAGTCGTACAATAAAGACACAGTGCACTTTCATTGAGTAGTCATAAAATAAAGATGCAGCACACTTTCATTGAGTAGCCATACAGTAAAGACATGGTGCACTTTTATTGAGTAGTTACAGAATAAAGACACTGTGCACTTTTATTGAGTAGTCATACAATAATGATGCAGTGCACGTTCATTGAGTAGTCATACAATAAAGGCACAGTGCACTTTCATTGAGTGGTCATACTGTAATGACACAGTGCACTTTCATTGAATAGTCACACAATAAAGACGTGGTTTACTTTTATTGAGTATTCTTACAATAAAGATGTGTTGCACTTTCATCAAGTGGTCTTGCAGTAAAGGTGCAGTGTACTTTTATTGAGTAGTAATGCAATAAAGCCACAGTGCACTTTCATTGAGTAGTCATACAAGAAAAGATGTGGAGCACTTTATTTGAGTGGCCATACTGTAATGACACTGTGCACTTTCATTGAGTAGTCATACTGTAAAGATGCATTGTGCTTCCATAGAATAGTCATACAATAAAGATGGGGTGCACTTTAATTCAGTAGTCATACAATAAAGATGCGGTGCACTTTCATTGAGTAGTCATACAAGAAATATGCGGTGCACTTTCATTGAGTGGTCATACTATAAAGACACTGTGTACTTTCATTGAGTAGTTATACAGTAAAGACATGGTTCACTTTCATTGAGTGCTCACACAATAAAGACTCGGTGCGTTTGAATTGAGTAGTCACAATAAAGACGTGGTGCAGTTTCATTGAGTTGTCATACAATAAACATGCATATATTCATCAAGTAATAATACAGAAAATACATAAGTTGTCATACCATAAAGACATGATGCACTTTCATTGAGTAGTCATACAATAAGGACACAGTGCACTTTCATTGAGTAGTTATGCAGTGAAGACACGGTGCACTTTCATTGAGTAGTCATACAATAAAGATGCAGTGCACTTTCATTGAGTAGTCATACAAAAAAGATGCAGTGCACTGTCATTGAGTAGTCAAACAATAAAGTGGCAGTGCACTGTCATTGAGTAGTCACAATAAAGATGCAGTGCACTTTTCATTAAGTAGTCATGCAATAAAGATGTGGTGCACTTTTTTCACGTGGCCATACAATAAAAACGAAATGAACTTTCAATGAGTAGTCACATGATAAAGACACAGTGTACTTTCACTGAGTGGTCATACAGTACCAACAGTGCTCTTTCATTGAGTAGTTACACAACAAAGATGCAATGCACTTTCATTGGGTAGTCATGCAATAAAGATTTGGTGCACTTTGATCAAGTGATCATGCAACAAAGACGCAGTGCACTTTCATTAAGTAGTCACACAATAAAGACACGGTGCACTTTCCTTGAGTTGTCAATAAAGATGCAGTGCACTTTACTTGAGTGGTCATACAATAAAGAAACAGTGCACTTTCATTGGGTAGTTACACAGTAAAGACATGGCTCACTTTCATTGAGGGCTCACACAATAAAGACATGGTGCACTTTCATTGAGCAGTCATGCAATGAAGATGTGGTGCACTTTCATCGAGTGGTCAAACAATAAAAATGCAGTGCACTTCCATTGTATAGTCATACAATAAAGATGTGGTGCACTTTCATTGAGTTGTCAGGAGGTCTAAACCTCTCTCTGCGGTTTTTGGCAATAATGGGCATGCAAGGAATCACAGACACATTGCATAAGAGTAATGCAGCTTGTTTATTACTACCAAAAGGATAATCGCGGTTGCCCTAAGCAGTTCTTACCAAAAGGAACTGGGAGTCAATGCTAAGCATTCCCTATACCTTGAGGAATCTCCGTGCCTCCTGGGGTCTCCGAGGTAGAAGACATAATGTCTTACATTATATACCTAACATAGTTACCATGGTTACTGTAAGAAACATTTCTAGTTACAAAGATGAGCCCTATTGGCTAAATTAGAGGTGGCTCCATAGTCCAAGATAACATTATACAATTTTGCAGTAGTCATCACTTTGTAAAGACAAAGAAGTACAGTTGTACATAACCGTGTAATAATACAAATCATCAGAAGATGGCAATGCCAACTCACATATCATAATCATTACAAGGACACAGATGTCCAATCATCTTGTAAGCAATAAATACATATATATTAGAAACTGAAGTGTATAACAATAATATGCATACATATCCTGACACCTACTCTTATACGGTAGATGCCCTTAGCCCTGTATGTTATTATATCCTATGCCTAATTACGAGCTGTCTATGGTGTATGTCCAGGGGGTACCAATAAGAGAGCATGGACCTTGTGTGACAGAGTGCTTATGAAATAAAGACCCAGTGCACTTTCATTGAGTAGTCATTTATCAAAGAGGTGGTGTACTTTCACTGAGTAGTCATTCAATAAAGCCACAGTGCACTTTCATTGAGAAGTCATACAAGAAATATGCGGAGCACTTTCTTTGAGTGGTCGTGTACGAAAAACACTGAGGGTGGGATATTCAAAAGGGTTGCGCTATGCGCAATAGAGTTGCGCCAGCACAAGTCCAAAAATGCGCCATACTGCGATATTCAGCGGGAGGCAGTTGCGCCACTGAAAACATGCTGAGCAACAGCGCAATGCAAATGAAGGCATGTGCAACCGAAGGGGGTGGATCCAGGCATAAAGTGCGCAATGCATTATTCAAAGGCTTGCGCAATGCACAACAGTGGATCAGCTGGAAGTTGCGCCACGGCGGAAATGAGCCAAAATAAAAAGGCTCAAGGAAGAGGCGCAAGAATTCGACAGGGAATGCTCATGAGGCAGCAACAGGGAGCAGGCCACAGCAGCAGCCAGTGCAGGCCAGGGAGTAGGCAGGACAGAATAATGACAGCTGAAGGTGTGTGGGGTCACAGAGTTCGGAGGCCAGTAGGTGTACCCGGTGCAGTGGAGGTAGCAGTCAGGACAGCAGAGGGAACAGAACAACAACAGCTGAGGGGGGACACAAGCCAGGGAGATGGACAGTGCCAGCTTCCACATGGAAGCTGTAGTGAGGGGGGTGAGAAGGCATGCTGCAGGGGGACATGGCCGTGGAAGGACCCGTCGGCGGTATGCCCCCAGCAGGCAGTACAGTGCCTGCATCAGCTTTGAGCTGTATTCAGACATAGAGATTGTGGGCTGGTACCACCTGAACAGGGCAATACTGAGGTGGCTCTGTGAGCTGTGCAGTGATGTGATGCAGGCACCCTCACGACGGAGTCATGCTCTGCCAGTGGAGACAAAGGTAACAGCCTGCATGTGCTTGCTCGCCATGGGTACCTTCCAGAGGCCAACAGGGGACACCACAGGCATAACACAGTCGGCCACGTCACACATCCTCACCCAATTCCTCAGCACACTGCTGCCACATGCTGCGGAGTACATCCATTTCCCCAGCACCGTGGCAGAGCGTACAGCAAACATACAGGAGTTCCACAGGGTAGCATGGATGCCTGACATGCTAGGGGCAATAGACTTCACCCATGTGGCTATTCACACGCCACCTGGCCCCGATGGGGCCGCATATTGCAACCGGAAGGGGTTCTCCAGTGTCAACTGCCAGGTGGTGTGTGATGCCAGTGGGCGCATCATCAATGTCTGTGCCACGCACCCTGGCAGAGCACATGATTTATTCATATGGTACCAGTCTGCACTGTGCCATCGATTTGAGAGTGGGGACATCCCCACAGGACATCTAGTGGGTGAGTATGCATGTAGGAGTGGCAAAGTTGGGGCAAGGGTGGGTAAGCCACAGGTGCCATGGTAGTGGCACACAGGGCTAGGGGCAATATGGTCCTGAACATGACACTAATCTCCACTATCTCCACACAGGTGACAGTGGATACCCACTCTGTCCCTGACTGCTCACACCCTACCGGCGCCCCACGACCCCATCGCAGCAACGCTTCAATGAGGCACATGCCGCCACACGCAACATCATCGAGCGGGTGTTTGGGATGCTGAAGGCACGCTTCTGATGCCTAGACACCTCCGGCGGTACCCTACAGTACAGCCCCTGAAAGGCCTGTGGGATATTCCTGGCCTGTTGTATCCTGCACAACATGGCCAAAGACTGTGGGATAGCCGTACAGGTCGAGGAGGGGGACAGCGATGGGGATGCTGGTGACGCTGGTGATGATGGGGATGAGCAGCCCCCCTGGATGGCGTGACTTCGACTGATCCGCTGGCCCAGCTGCACCGGGACACCATCACAGAGGAGCACTTCGCACAACACAGGTAAGTCATGGGGCCATGTGCAACCAACACTGTCCAGGGCGGAACCCACATACACACAGGGTAACACACCAGGGGTGCATGACAGCGAGGGGAGTGGAAGAGTACAGGTGCACAAACACACAACCAGGGAGGGGTGAATAGTCACACGCCACATGGACAGACACACACACACACACCAGGCACAAAGTGCACAGGGGCAGGTGCACAGCAGAGCAGGAACAGACATGTCAAACACACAGATCCACAGGCCACCTCCACCACCTGTACTGTCCATGTATGTGTGTCAGATGCTGGGCACCCTTGCACCTTGGTGTACAGTGCAATGCAGGCATCATCATGCACACGCACCCGTGGACAGCAGTCGGGTGGGTGTGCAGGTGGTCCGTATGTTGGCGTGTTGGGCAGGGCACCCACTGGTGCACTGCCCACCATGACACACATTGCACACAGGGCAGCACCAGACAGGGCCCGCACTGGGAGACAGGTCAGTCATGTGGCACTGTGCCACGGCCACCTCGGATGCATGGGCGGCCCCGCCGAGACCCAACAGCACTGGCAGGCTGAGCATGGGCCACTTAGGGTGGCACTGATGGACCACCAGGGGTCCCACTGCACGAGCATGACCTTGTCCGCACAGGGGTTTGCAGCATGCCAAACATACCTGCACCAGGGGTGCTCGGGATGCCCACAGCAGAACCCGGCGTCGACAGGCTGGGTGTTGCATAATGCCAGGAATGGGGAGTGGATAGCGTACTGCGTGGCATGCATGGCACAGGGGCACCTAACTGTGTGCCCAATGCGGCCATGACAGCGACCAATGCCTGGGTCTGCCTGTCAATGGCGGCGGTCACATCCATCTGCATTTGGACAATCCCTGCAAGGATCATCACGTTGTCCCTGCTGTGCCACTCCACAGCCACACAGAGTGCCTCCATGGATGTTGCAACCTGCATCTGCTGCTGTACTGATGCCCGCAGCAGGCGGGTGTGCTCGTCAAATGGGTCATCTGCCACATCGGCAACCTGTCCCTCAGGGTATGGAAGGGCCTGATGCTCAACACCCCTTGAGGGTGGGCGCTGTTCACCAGGACCAGGTATGGGCAAGTCAACAGGCGGTGTACATACGCCACCGCTGAACCCTGTAACCCCAGACCCGGTGGGTGACTGCTGCTGCTGCCCCTCTGCCTGCTGTGCCCAAGGGACCAGTTGTTCCACTGCTGTGTCCGCAACAGTGCCAGTGACCTGCACAGCCACCGGTGCTGTCTCACCGGTGCTGACAGGCACAGCCTGGTACTGTGCTGACGTGCTGGCACACACATTGGAACCAGCTAGGTCCATGGGTGTGAGCTGTCCTGCTGTGTGTCAATTATGTGACACACACGTGTCACTGCCCATAGTGGTCATTGCATCATCAATGGTGCAGGTTCGTGCCACAGCCACAACGTGCTGGCATGCTTGCATGCCAGACCGCTGAGACACAGGAAGGGCACCCCCCACACCTGACTCACCGACATCGGAGATGGCAGCCAGGCGTGCACACTGGTGCAATGCATGCCGGCTACCAGCAGAGGTAGATGGACCCTTCTCCAACTCCGGCTGGATGTCCACAGTGGATGGGCCCTCCACCACTATCCCCTGCAGACGCACAGAATCTGTAACAGAAAGTGAGAACATGTTAGTGCATGGGATCCACCTTCCCCCCCCTCACTGACCATGTCATACCGTGCAGTGATGGGCTACCACCTGTCTGGAAGCCACCTCCTGGAAAGCTCTCGATGGCACTGCGCTGCATGGATGCAGCAAGACAGTTTTCCGCCGGGGTCAGCTGCACCACTTCTGGCTGGCCCCCGCCTGTGGCAGTGCGTGCCACCCTGAGGGCTGCCACCTTCTCCTTCACCCTCCTCCTGTTGGTCCCCATCTTCTTCTTACATTCCTGCACGGAGCGCTGGTGGCTTCTGTGCAGGTTTACTGCACGAGCTACCCCTCTGATGCAGCAGCACGGCCTGAGGGGTGCCCTCATCATCACTGAGTAGTGGCTCTTTCCTCCAGGTAGGCCTCAAGAGTGCTCTGTTTCAGCTTTTGTGAAGGCTCCTCTTCCGCCCGCCATCATCCTCCTCACCCAGTCCTGGCTCGGCCATGTCACAGTCTGTATGGATGGAAGTGGACACCTGTGACTGTGCAGTATACAGCAATATCCTATGACCATAGTCCAGAACATCATACAACATGCAACCCACCTATCACCTGCAGTAACCAAATATGGCCACTGCAGATCAATGTCGCACATTTATAGCGCAATGCATGTAAATTAGGAGTGGAGCAACTTTAATAGGATACAAATCGCGCCGCTGCGCCATTGAATGGCTGATCAGATGATTTGCATATTACAGCTGAATATCGCGCTGTTGCGCTTTGCACAATACGGTTGAACCAGCTGAGCAAATGGTGCAGTTCTGTGACTGCGTAGTACACCGCACTGCGCATGCCCAGGTAGCTTACGCCGGCGTCTGCTGTGCTGATCACATGCTGTGCATGATCGGCAATACAGGACACAGCCACCATTGTGCAAGTGGCGCTACAGCGCTGGTCACCACATGGCGCTGTGGCACAACTGCGCAGTAGTCCACTGTGGCACTGGCACGCAGGCGACCGATCATGCTGGATGTGTAGACGTCCGATGGCACTGTGCGTGGCCTTCTGCCTGAGACCCATGACCTTGTGCCCGACCTTTGCCCCCTTGGCGCTGTACATATGGCATGTCTGCAGCTCTATCGCGCTGTTCAGTAACAGTGCGATAGGGACCGACGGCACTGTATGAACAGCACGAGAGGGACTGACGGAGTTGTATTGCGCAACATTTCCACGTGGGGTTGCTGTGCTGTGGAGTGCCATATTACCTACTATCAACCTGTAGACATGGCAAGCAGGAGAGCTCCTCAGTGGAGTGCCTTGGAGGTGGCCAACCTAGTGGCTGTGGTGGAGCCTCACTATGTGCCACTGTTTGGGGAGGAACCCCTAGACATGGCCCGCACCCATGTGTGGCAGCAGGTGGCCACTGATCTGGAGTAGGCCACTGGGCGGTGCAGAACACCAGAGAAGTGCAGACACCGGTACAGTGACCTGCGCAGGAGGGAGCGGGCACTGCTGGTGCACCTCAGGTCATGTGCCAGGAGAGGCATTGTGCCTAGGCCAGGTGGGTGAGCCATCTATGCACCTGTATTGTCCGCAGGGGTAACACTGTGTATTGTGGCCAGAGCATGGGGGAGGGTTGGTCCATGGTTGGCTGTGACAGTGTTTGCAGGTGTGTGATGTATGGGTCTGGCTGTGTGGGCAGGCACACTCATTGGGGCAGGGGGCTGTCTGCTTTGGGATCTCACTAATGTGTTTCTCAGCGTTTGTTTCCCACAGGCATGGAGGAGCGGAGGAGGGCCCGGGATGAGGCACAGAGGGGTGCTGCAGAGGTGGCTGGCCGAGGTGGCAGCGGTGTGGGCCCACAGCAGCAGCAGCAGCCACAGCAGCAGCAGCGGCCACTGCCAGGGATATTGGCGGGGGGGGATTTACACAGATGCCAGTGATCGGGCAGCGATCGGTCCACTGGACCACCAGGGATATTGGAGGAGGGCATTATTATACTGATGCCCGCGATCGGGGACATAGCGGTCCACTGGACCACTAACATACTAACATACTAAAATGCCAGCAGAATAGGCCTAACAGTCTTTCCGCGTCTGCTTGTTTGGTCAGCCCCCACCCTGGGAGCTGACCTTGCTGCCCCCCTTGCCTTCTCTGGCTTCTCCCTTCCCAGTTCCGGATATTCTCACTGCATTGGATTTTGCTTCCAGAACCCTTCTCCTGTACCTGTCCCACCCCCTCTTGAACCCCTCTGCCATCTCTGCCTCCACCAGCCCCCTAGGCAGCGCATTCCATGGCTCCACCACCCTCTCAGTGAAGTAGCACCTCCTCCTTTCTCCCCTGAATCTTCCCCCCTCCAGCTTCCACCCATGCCCTCTAGTGGCCCCCTCCTCCTTCCTTCGAAGCACCCTGACTGTTCCTCCCCTATTTACCCTCTTCATATACTTGAAGACCTCTATCATGTCCCCCCGGTCCCTTCTCTCTTCCAATGTGTACATATTTAGCTCTTCGAGCCTCTCCTCATAGGTCCTATCCCCCCAAGCCCCAAATCATTTTGGTTGCCCTCCTCTGGACCCTCTCCCGGAGTTTAATGTCCCTCTTTAAGTGTGGCCTCCAAAACTGCATGCAATACTCGAGGTGCGGCCTCACCAAGCAGTTATACAGAGGGAGTATCACTTCCCTCCTTCTGGAGGTGATCCCCCTAGCGATCCATCCCAGCATCCTGTTGGCCTTGACTGCTGCCCTCCTACAAGCCAATCAATTAATCACTTTATTTAACCAGGCATAAACACCATTGAGCAAGCTCATTTTCAAGGTGGTCCTGGGCATTAATACAATACAGTACACTTCATAAGATTACAATTATGGTGGACAACGGTGCAAAAAAAAAAAAAGAAAAAACATTGTGATGGTGCCGGTCAATATGGGCCTATACATACTGGTCAACATAATTAACATGTAAAGGTACATAATGATAAGCTTTACTGAAATGAGAAGAGACAACAATCCCATATAGTCTCCACTATGTAAGAGCTCAGACCTAAAAGATAAAAAATAAGGAGGTATTAAGGAATAGGGTAGAAATTGGGGTGAAAGAGTAGGGAGCCAAAAGGGAGGCCAGAATAGGTAAAAGATAGAGAATAGGCAGGGCCATCTTGGATAAGGGAACTAGGCTTGTAAGTCCTAGGTTTCTGTTGTTAGGAATGTGGGGTGGATGAGATACTTAGGCGTAGGATTTGAGAGTGGCACCCGGGGTTTAGGGGTCATTGGCATCTGAAACAGTTGCATGATTCCTTCAGATAATCCATTAATAGAGCTTTGAATGTGAAAATGCTTGGAAGTAAGGATAATTTTAATGAGTCTTGCATAGTGTTCCAGAGTGTGAGAAGTTGATTGCTGCTGAGCCAAGGGTAGTTTTCACTCTAGGAATCTGGAAGCAGATTAAGGAGAAGCGTCTCAGGCCATAGGAACCTTTAGCCCATTTGCAGATGTTCGAGATGTATGCAGGGAGGTTATCAGATAATGCTCTAAAGAACCAGAGGAGAGCATTCCTTTTTCTTCTAGTTGAGAGTGAGGTCCATCCCAAAATCTGGTATAAACAGTGATGTGTACTACAGGGTAGATTTAAGATAAATCTTAAAGCCTGGTGGTAAAGGATGTTCAGTTTGTTTAGCATCGTTGATGGGCAATGACTGTAAAGGAAGTCAGCGTAGTCCAGTATAGGTAGGAATGTAATTTGTACTAGTCTCATTCTGGCTTCTAACGAGAGTAGGTGTTTAATGTGATAGAATAAACCTAATCGCTGTCTTAGTTTTTTCGAGGTTTCATTTAAGTGGCACAGAAAGTTGAGCTTGTTATCCAGCCAGAACCCTAGGTATTTAAAGGTATCAACTACTTCAAGGGGTTCATCTAAGAGTGTTCAGATCTGTGTGATATATGGACATCCGGAAGTAGACTTTGGTGAGAGAATCATTGCTTTAGTCTTTTTGGCATTGAGGAGGAGCTTATGAGTGAGAAGGTCGTATTGGAGGGTGACGAAGTCTTTCTGTAAGTACTCATGGGACAGATCCAAGGATGAATTTGTGGTATAGAGTACAGTATCATCTGCGAATAAGTGCACATTTGCTGTGGCCAGCTCCGAGTCCAGATTATTGATGTATATTGCAAAGAGGATAGGGCCCAGGATGTAGCCTTGTGGGACTCCTTGTAACAAGGATTTTTGTGGGGATAGATCTCCCATGGCTTTGACTTGTTGTAACCTATTGGTTAGGTAGCTGGTGAACCATTTAATGGCAGAACTATCAAGTCCGATGTTACTCAGTGCAGTAAGCATGATGGTATGATCCACGGTATCGAAGGCCTTACTTAGATCAAGGAAGAGGGCAAATACATGCTTCTTAGAGTCCAAGGCCATTTGCCAGTCTGTAGTTACTTTGGCAAGAGCCGATACTGTACTGTGTTTGATTCTGAAGCCGGACTGAGCCGGGTTTAGCAACTTTTGTGAATCCAAATGTTCTCTAAGTTGGATGTTGACAATTTTTTCAAGTAATTTAGAGAGGACGGATAGTATAGAAATAGGCTGGTAATTGTTCAGATCACTCAGATCCCCAGTCTTGAATAATGGTAGGATGTGGGCAGTTTTCCACAAGACAGGTAGCTCACCTTGAATCAGAGAGGTGTTGAATAAGTGTGTAATGGGGGCGGTCAGATAGGTATGGCCAAGTTTTAGGAAGCAAGGTTCAATATTATCTTCACCTGCACTCTTTTTTGTATCCAGAGAAAGGAGGAGGAGGTCCTCCACTTGCTTGAACGCAATTGCGAGGAAGCTGAAGGGGGGTGGTATGTGGTTGGTTATGGTTGTGATTATCAGTGAAGCCAACAGTGTAGTCTCTTGCTGGGCTAAGTTTGCTGATAGGTGAGGTGTCAAAGGCAAGCCCTGCAGTGGCAAAGTGATCATTAAGCTTTTCTAGCATATCAGCTTTGTTCATAGGTGGTACCATCAGACACAATTTTGTTTGGAAGGGGTGTTGCAGTGGACTGACCTTCAACTTCTTTGAGGATGTTCCAAAATTTGGCAGAGTTGTTTTTATTGTCTTCTAGTTCTTTTTGGAAGTACCTAGCTTTTTCTGACCTAATTAGCTTGGTACAAGCATTCCTAGTGGTACGGAATGCTAACCAATCAGCCTCCAGGTGGGATTTCCTCGCTTTTTTCCACCAGTAGTCCCTATCCCTAAGTGCTTTCTTCAGGATGGGAGAAAACCAGCCAGGAGTTTTATTTTTTGATTTGATCAGTCTTAGTGGGGCGTGTTTGTCTATTAGCCCCAGTAAGATGCTGTGAAAGATGTTAAATGCCTCGTTTAAGGTGGGGACTAGGAAGAAATCCTGCCAATAAATGTTGCTTAGATTTTTCAGGAAAGTGTACTGGCAGAACTTTTTCAGGCATCTTTTCAGTTTGAATTTGGAGGCTGTTTTTATTTGGGAAGAATGTCTGATGCAGGCAGTAGCACAATGGTTGCTTATATCATTGAAGAATACTCCAGTATGCGAGATAGTGTGAGGTTTGTTTATTAGCATAAGATCTAGGAGGGTGCTGCGCTCAGGGTTTTTTCTGTTAGGTCTGGTTATAGCAGTCACCATTTGTAACAGACCATTAACATCGCATAGATCCTTCAATTTCTTAGAGCTGTCATCATTCCAATTTAGATTGAAATCCCCCATTAGAATACACTCAGTATTAGCAGAGTCTAGAAGGTTTTGAAGGTGTGGCAGAAGTGCCCAGCCACCAGACGGTGGTCGGTAGCATGCTGCCATAAGGAGTGATTTCTCACTGAAAAGTGGTAATTTTAGAGCAAGGCATTCACATTCCTTAGCCTTTGAGGTACGTCTCAGGTGACAAGTCTCAGAGTTGTTCATCTTGACATCCACCACCACCCCTAGGTCCCTCTCAGCCATCGAAACTTGTAGCATTTCCCCCCCGGTGTACACTTGGCCCAGGTTTCTGGCCCCCAGGTGCAGTACCTTGCATTTCCCTGCATTGAACCTCAGCTTCCACTTTCTAGACCATCTTTCCAAAGCCTTCAGGTCCCCCTGTAGGGCCACGCTCCCCTCCTCCCCATCCACCACCACCCCTAGTTTTGAGTCATCCGCAAAGAGACTCATCTCACTCCTGATACCTGTCCTTATGTCAGAGAAGTAGGCGTTGAACAGGAAGGACCCAAGAACTGATCCCTGTGGGACCCCACTAATGACCCTCCTTGTGGATGAGACTATCCCACCAACTATGACCCTCTGGGTCCAGTCCTGGAGCCAATTGCCTATCCATCTGATCATCTGGTTCCCCAACCCCATTTCTCCCAGCTTATCCAACAGGCCCACGTGAGGAACAAAGTCAAATGCCTTGCTGAATTCTAGAAAGAGGACATCCACTGGTCTACCCAGGATCACCAGGGATATTAGACAAGGCTTTTTTTTGGGAGACAAATGCCCACGATTGGGCTGCAGGGGGCGTCGGTCCCAGACGGCTGCTACCTGGCAGGGTGCCAGGTGCAAATCATCGGGGATCGGCACACCTGCATGCTAATGGGATGCAAATGGGGCCATAATGACATGCAAATGGCTCCATGTGCACCTTGCATAAATTATGGCCCCATTTGCATGTCCCCTTTTGAATATCACAGGTGCTGTGCCTGGCACAATGGCACTTGCGCTAGTGCATCTCCATGCTCCACTCTGGCCACTTGCGCTGGCACAGTGCCACTGTGCCATGCACAGTAGGGGTGTATGCGATATTAAGCTGCTGCCATAGTATGACTCGCTTGAATATTGCCCAGCCACACCCCTGCGCAACCAAGTTGAGCTGTGCCCAGGCTTGCGCCACAGCCTGGCGCAGTTTGAATATTTGGGCCTCAGTGCACTTTCATTGAGTAGTCATACAACAAAGAGGTGATGCACTTTCATTGAATAGTCATACAATAAAGATGCAGTGAACTTTCATTGAGTAGTCATTAAATAAAGATGCAGTACACTTTCATTGACTGGTCATACAGTAAAGACCCGGTACACTTTTACTGAGTAGTTACACAATAAAGATGTGGTACACTTTCATTGAGTGGTTACACAGTACAAATGCCATGCACTTTCATTGAACAGGCACACAAGAAAGAAGTGGTCCACTTTTATTGAGTATCCATACAATAAAGATACGGTGCACTTTCTTCGAGTAGTCATACAGTAAAGGTGCAGTGTACCTTTACTGAGTAGTCATACAATAAAGACTCAGTGCACTTTCATTGAGTAGTCATACATAAAGACATGGTGCTGTTTCATTGAGTGGTCATAGAGTAACTACACATTGCAATTTGATTCAGTAGTCTCACAAGAAAGACGCGGTGCACTTTAATTGAGTAGTCATACAATAAAGATGCTGTGTACTTATTTATTTATTTATTGAATTCTCAGATTACAACCTTTGAGCTACAAGCTCATTTACAAAGGTTCCACATCAGGACACAGAAAACAGAGAGCAAATACAGTTACATAGAATTACAGGCAGCTCCAGGTGCTAGAAACTAATAACAGTGTATGTCCTAGATCTGGGTAGCAGAGGGGGTAGGGTAACAATGGATTGTCAAGTTGAATAGCTACTGAGCAGAGCTGGTGTAGAGGAACAGAGAGAGAGGAAGGTGGGTGAGTAGACCAGGATAGATGGTGAGTAGGGGAGAGTAGAGGTGTGAGGTAGTGGTTCCTTGGGCTCAGGAAACCTTGTCTGGTGATAGGTGGAGGGGGCATGATAAGGTAGGGGCATAGAGGTGGGGGTGATCAGTGTGCCCAGATAGAATAACAGAGGGGAGGGGAAAAAGTGTGGGGGTAGGGAGAGAAGGAAATGTGTGGATAAGTAGCTTGTTGGGCTGTATTGAAGAGAATAGTTGGGGTAAACCGGATGTATTCCTGGAGGCAGTGGTCAGGGGTAGCAGGAGCATTGCATTCAGCTGGACAGGTGCATTTTAAGCGCAGATTTGAAAGGACCTGTTTTACTGATGGAGACTATCTCAGGTGGGAGAGAGTTAAGCCAGAGTGGTGCTCGGTATTCAAAGGAACGCTGCCCTTGAGAGGTGTGATGAAAGGGAACCTTGATGGAGGGTATGATAGATGTCCTTGTAGTTCTAGCAGGTTCAACCTGTTGTAAGAGGGAACTGGTGACAGGGGGCAGCAGTCCCAGGACCACTTTGTTGGCTAGAAGGCAGACTTGGTAGCATTCCCTAGGCTATTGCTTAAATTTAGCCAACCTGTCTGTAAATAAAGATTACAGTTATGAGTGAGAAATGGTGCTCCTAGGGCTAGTCTTCAGGCTTTATTAAGTGTAGTGGTAAGCCACTTGAGGGGGGAGCAGTGTTATAGATGGTGATCCCATAGTCAGTGGTTGATAAGACTGAGCTGGTGATGGCAAGCCAAAGGGCTTGATTGGTGAGGCAGCTGTGGTGTTTGTACAGTAGACCAATCTTTCTGTTGGCCGATGTGGTGACATGGTCCATGTGAGAAGAGAAGGAGAGAGAGCTGTCTAACGTGAGCCCTAGGTACCTGAAACTATGGACCATTTCAATGGCTGCATTTTGTTTAGTATGAATATTTATAGTGGATGTCTTGTGGTGGCTATGGGCTGGGCCAAAGAGCATGGACTTGTTTTTTTTTTTGTGGTTAACAAGTAGCTTGGCTTCAGCAAACCAGTCCTCCACTTTGTTAAAGTCCTGCTGTAGACATTGTTCTATGGTGGTAGGGTCAGTGTGGCTGGAGTAGATAACTGCATCATCCGTGTAGAGAAGTATTTTATGTTGCCGTGCTTGTGGAAGATTGTTTAAAAAAGGCTAAATAGGAGGGGGCCCAGGATGGAACCTTGGGGGACCCCAATTGATACTTGCTGGAGAGAGTGTGTTACTTATTTTTACCCTTTGTACACAGCCTGTGAGGTAGTGACAGAACCAACCGAGGGAATCAGCTGATAGTCCTGTTGCATCTAGTTGAGCTAGGAGGAGGTCATGGTTGACTGTGTCAAAGGCCTTGGTGAGGTCAATGAAGGTTACACCCACCAAGTGCCCTTGATCAAAGGCATTGTGAATGAATCCCGTGAACTCCAGCAGTGCAATAGTAGTGTAGTTCAGAAGCCATGGCGTTGTTGGCATTGGAGTTGATATTTTTCAAGGTGGTCGACCAGCTGGTCGTAGACTATCCGCTGAAGAGCTTTTGACAGTGTGGGGGGGTGTATTGATATTGGACGTAGTAGGCATGGTTAGTCTTGCTACCTGATTTGTGGACGGGGTTACAACTGTGGCTTTCCAGAGTTTTGGGAATGTCCCAGATGTGAGGGACTAGTTAATGAATCTGGTTAGGAGAGTTAGCAGTTCTTCAAGTGCAAGGGAGACCAGTTTTAGATATAGGCCCTCAGCACTGTGCCTAGACTTACCCAAGACTTTGGAAAGGTATTTGTTCACTTCAGCTTTGGAAATTACGGTAAGGTAGAATGGGAGGGCATGTTTTACTGGTAGTGCTTGTTGAGGTTTTTGTAGGTTGTTGCTTGCGGGACTGAGGATGTTGGAGGGAGTACAGTACTGAGGTCAGTGAAGGCTTTATTAAAGATGTCAGCGATAGATTTGGGGTCTTGTGTAGTGGTCCCTTCATAGCTGAGCAAGGCGGGTGTAGAGATATCCCACTTTCCAATGACCGCATTGATGTTTGCCCAGAATCTACAGCCATCACCCAAGGAGGAGTTTAGCTCAGATCTGCAGTGATTGGCTTTGGTCTGATGGATGGTCTGAGTGCATTTATTCTATGCAGCCTTGTAGCTTTGCTGTCTGCAAGGGTACTTTTGTACTTATGCCAGAGGAGGTCACACAATAAAGATTTGGTGCACTTTCATTGAGTGTTCAAACAATAAAGACACAGTGCAGTTTCATTGAATAGTCATACAATAAAGACTAGGTCCACTTTCGTTGAGTGGTCATTAAGTAAAGACACAGTGCACATTCATTGAGTAGTCATACAGTAAAGATGCATTGCGCTTCCATTGAATAGTCATACAAGAAAGATGGGGTGCAGTTTTGTTGAGTAATCACGCAATAAACACACTGTGCACTTTCATTGAGTAGTCACAAAATAAAGACATGGTGCACTTTCGTTGAGTGGTCAAACAATAAAGATGGGATGCACTTTCATTGAGTAGTCATACAGCAAAGACACGGTGCACTTTCTATGAGCTGTCATGCAATAAAGATGCATCACACTTTTATTGAGTAGTCATATAAAGATGCATTGCACTTTCATTGCATAGTCATACAATAAAGACGCAGTGCGCTTTCATTGAGTAGTCAGACAATAAAGACACAGTGCACTTTTTATTGAGTGGTCATACAGTAACGACACAGTGCACTTTTATTGAGTAGTTACACACTAAAGATGCAGTACACTTTCATTGAGTAGTCATACAATGAAGACGCGGTGCACTTTCATTGATTTGTTTTATTTTTTTATTTATTTATCAAGTCTACGATTACAAATACCTTTGAGCCAAAAGTCTTTTACAAAGGTTCCATGTCAGAGAAATACAAATTATGGGGATCATCAAGACAGACATTACAACAATGTGGACATTGCAAACAGATTACAGATTAATACAATTCAAGGGTTAATTGAGTAGTGATATAAGAAAGACGCAGTGCACTTTCATTGAGTAGTGATACAATAAAGTCATAGTGCACTTTCATTGAGTAGTTGCACAATAAAAACACAGTGCACTTTCATTGAGTAGACATACAATAAAGATGTGATGCACTTTCATTGAGTGGTCATATAATAGAGATGCAGTGCACTTTCATTAAGTAGTCACACAATAAAGACATGGTGCAATTTCATTGCGTTATCAACAATAAAGGTGCAGTGCAATTTCACTGAGTGGTCATTCAATAAAGATGAAGTGCACTTTTATTGAGAAGTCATTGAATAAAGACACAATGCACTTTCATTGAGGTAGTCACACATTAAAGACACGGTGCATGTTCATTGAGATGTCAACAATAAAGATGCAGTGCACTGTCACTGAGTGGTCATACAATAAAGACATGGTGCACTTCCATTGAGTAGTCCTACAATAAAGACACGGTGCACTTTCAGTGAGTTGTCATACAGTAAAGATGCAATGCACTTTCATTGAGTAGTACAATAAAGATGTGGTGAACTTTCATCGAGTGGTCATACAATAGAGATGCAGTGCACTTTCATTAAGTAGTCACACAATTGATTTGTCAACAATAAAGATGCAGTACAATTTCATTGAGTGGTCATACAATAAAGATGCAGTGCGCTTTCACTGAGTAGTCATACAATAAAGAGGTGGTGCACTTTCATTGAGTAGTCCGACAATAAAGGCGCAGTGCACTTTCATTGTGTAGTCACACAAAAAAGATGCAGTGCCCTTTCCATGACTAGTCATACAATAAAGAAGTGATGCACTTTCATTAAGTGGTCATACAATAAATATTTTATTTATTTATTTATTTATTTTTATTTAAAATTTGGTGACCGGGAAAGGCACACTGAGCCAAGGCTCGTTTCTAGGTGCCACCTGGGTACAGGTAGTACAAGGTGGGAGACAGAGAAATACAGCAAATATCAAGTAACAGGCAAAATAATACAGTATAGTACATTACGTTGAGTTTAGTGGTGAGGTTTCACATTTGTTTGAATGGCAGAGTGGAAAAAATTGATTCATTACATTTCTAGACCATTTTTACCTTAAATTCCAAGTGTGTGTCTTTACATATTTACAGTAGTGGATTTACCGAATATTTGAGTTTTCGGGGAGAAGGTATCGGTGGGGGTGGTGGTTTAACAGTAAGAGCTGGCATGTGGAGTTATTTTTTACCTGGCTAGGCTACTGAGGGTAGTACTAGGTCCTGGTAAGGAGGGGTTGGGTGTGCAGCTGCAGCAGGGGGTGGGAGGGAGAAGCCTGAGGAGCTGTTTAAAGGCTGATAGGAAGGGAGCCAGGTGGAGGTTGGGTGGGAGGTTGTTCCATAGGAGTGGGAGCTGGTAGGAAAAGGCAGCTTGCCCAGAGGCTGAGAGGGGGCGAGAGAGATGGAAGGTACGTGCATGTCTGTGGCGAAGTGAGTAGCCAGGGGGGTTGGCTTGAGAGAGGTGGGAGGAGAGGTAGAGGGGGAAGGAGCTAAGCCAATATTTCACTATGAGTGAAGCGCTGTGGGTAGTCCGCCTATGTGAGAGTGGCATCAGAGATAGAGTTGAGAATAGTTTGCAGTGATGAGTGAGTGGGGGGAGGCAGTGGCAAAGCGCATGAAGGAGTTTAGCAGGACGTCGAGTTTTGCAAGGGAGGAAGGAGCTGTGCCGTAAATGATGTCCGCATAGTCCAGTACTGGTAGGATGGTTTTTCATATTAGTTCACTCCGAATAGGCAGGGGGAGGCAGTCTTTGTGGTGGTAGAGGATGGCAAGTTTGGGTCGGAGTTTGGTGCAGATGGTGTCAACGTGGGTGGCAAAGTTGAGGTTTGCGTCCATCCAGACTCCCAGGTTCTGAAATGTGGGTACCGTCTCAAGGGGTAATTCATGCAGGGTGGAGATCGGAGGGGGGGGCAGGTAGGGAGGCGAGTTTTTGTCTTGTGCCGAATACCATGGAGACTGTTTTTTTTGCATTGAGTTTTAACTGATTTTCCCGGAGCCAAGCTTGTACTCGGTTGAAATTGCTCTGGAGGTTTGGGTGAACACTGTCATGGGAGGGGCCTGAGGCATAGATAATGGTATCATCAGCGTATAGGTGCACATTTGAGGTGAGACAGGCTGAGGGGAGGTCGTATATAAATAGGGAGACAAGGATGGGGCCAAGGATGTGAGCCTTGGGGGACACCCATGAGGATGGGTCGAGGTTTGGAGAGGGTGTCTCCTATTTGTACTTGCTGCATCCTGTTTTGGAGGTAAGAATGGAACCAGTTTATGGCCTGGTTCCATTATATATAAATATATAGTGCACTTTCATTGAGTAGTCACACAATAAAAGACAGGGCATTTTCACTGAGTTGTGAAGAATAAAGTTACAGTGCACTTTCTTTGAGCGGTCATATAATAAAGACGCAGTGCACTTTAATTGAGTAGTCATACAGTGAAGATGGTGTGCACTTTCTTTGAGTACACATACAATAAAGATGCGGTACACTTTCATGAAGTAGTCATACAAGAAATACGCAGTGCGCTTTCATTGAGTGGCCATGCTATAAAGACACGGTGCACTTTCTTGGAGTAGTTATACAGTAAAGACATGTTTGATTTTCACTGAGTGCTCATACAATAAAGACGGAGTGCACTTTCATTGAGTAGTCACAATAAAGACATGGTGCACTTTCATTGAGCAGTCATACAATAAAGACACAGTGCACTTTCATTGAGTAATCATAAAACAAAGAGGCGATGCACTTTTATTGAATAGTCATACATTAATGAAACGGTGCACTTTCATTGTGTAGTCGCACAATAAAGACGTGGTGCACTTTCATTCAATGGTTACACAGTACAGATGTGGTGCAGTTTCATTGAATAGTCACACAATAAAGATGTGGTCCACTTTCATTGAGTATCCTTACAATAAAGATGTGGTGCACTTTCTTTGAGTAGTCACAATAAAGACATGGTGCACTTTTATTGAGTAGTCATACAATAATAATGCGGCACACTTTCATTGAGTAGTCATACAATAAAGACATGGTACACTGTCTTTGGTCATACAGTAATTACAGATTGCCCTTTCATTGAGTAGTCACACAAAAAAGAAGCTGTGCACTTTTATTGAGTAGTCATGCAATAAAGACGTGGTGCACTTTCATCGAGTCATCAAACAATAAAGATGCAGTGCACTTTCATTGAATAGTCATACAATGAAGATGTAGTGCACTTTCATTGAGTAGTCACACAATAAAGACGCAGTGCAATTTCATTGAATAGTCATACAGTAAAGATGTGGTTCACTTTCATCGAGTGGTCATAAAATAAAGACACAGTGCACTTTCATTGAGTAGTTACACAATTAAAACACAGTGCACATTCATTGAGTTGTCAACAATAAAGTTGCAGTGTACTTTTTTTGAGTGATCATACAATGAAAATTGAGTGTACTTTCATTGAATAGTCATACAATAAAGACACTGTAAAATATCATTGTGTAGTCATGCAATATAGACACAGTGCACTTTCATTGAGTCGTCAGACAATAAAGACACAGTGCACTTTCATTGAGTAGTCATACAATAAAGATGCAGTGCACTGTCATTGAGTAGTCACAATAAAGACGCAGTGTACTTTCACTTGAGTAGTCATGCAATAAAAATGTGTTGCACTTTCATTGAGTGACCGTACCATAAACATGCAGTGCACTTTCATTGAGAAGTCACACGATAAAGACATGGTGCACTTTCATTAAGTGGTCATACAGTAATCAACAGTGCACTTTCATTGTGTAGTTACAAAATAAAGACACCGTGCACTGTTATTGAGTAGTCATACAATAAAGATGCGGTGCACTTTCATTTAGTAGTCATATAAGAAGGAAACAGTGCACTTTCACTAAGTAGTCATGTAATAAAGACATAGTGCACTTTCGTTGAGTAGTCACACAAAAACACAGTTCATGTTCATTGAATAGTCACACAATAAAGATGTTATGCACTTACATTGAGTAGTCATGCAATAAAGATGCAGTACACTTTCATTGAGTAGTCATAAAATGAAGATGTGCACTTTCATTGATTAGTCCTTCAATAAAGACACAGTGCACCTTCATTGAGTAGTCACACAATAAAGACATGGTGCACTTTCATTGAGTAGTCATACAATAAAGATGCAGTGTACTTCCATTGAATAGTCTTACATTAAAGACTCAGTGCACCTTCATTGAGTAGTCACACAATAAAGATGCAGTGAACTCTCATTGAGTAGTCATACAATAAAGACGTGGTGCACTTTCATCGAGTGGTCATATAATAATGATGCAGTGCACTTTCATTGAGTAATCACACAATAAAGACACATTGCACCTTGATTGAGTGGTCATACAGTATCGACAGAGTGCACTTTCATTGAGTAGTCACACAATAAAGATGCGATGCATATACTTTAAACAGTTATGTAATAAAGATGCTGTGCACTTTCATTGAGTAGCCATTGAATAAAGATGTGGTGCACTTTCATGGAATGGTCATACAATGAAGATGCAATGTACTTTAATTGAGTAGTTAAAAAATAAATATGTGGTGCACTTTCATCAAGTGGTCATACACTATAGGTGCAGTGCACTTTCATTGAATAGTCACACAATAAAGACATGGTGCACTATCATTGAGTGGTGATAAAGTAAAGACATGGTGCACTTTTAATGAGTAGTTGTACAGTAAAGGCACAGTGCATTTTCTTTTAGTAGTCATACAATAAAGATGTGGTGCACTTTCATTGAGTGGTCATTAAAAAAGATGCGATGCACTTTCATTGAGTAGTCATACAGCAAAGACACGCTGTGCTTTCTATGAGTTGGCATACAGTAAAGATGCATCACAATTTTATTGAGTAGTCATATAATAAAGATGTGTTGCACTTTCATTGCATAGTCATACAATAAAGATGCGGTGTACTTTCATTGAGTAGTCAGACAATAAAGACACAGTGCACCTTTTATTGAGTTGTCATACAGTACTGACACAGTGCACTTTCATTGAGTAGTTACACAATAAAGATGCAGTACACTTTCATTGAGTAGTCATACAATGAAGACGCGGTGCACTTTCATTGATTTTTTTTTTTTATTTATTTATCAAGTCTAGGATTACTAATACCTTTGAGCCAAGGCTCTTTACAAAGTTTCCACGTCTGAGAAATACAAATTATGGGAACATCAAGACAGACATTACAACAATGTGGACATTGCAAACAGATTACAGATTAATACAATTCAAGGGTTAATTGAGTAGTGATTTAAGAAAGATGCAGTGCACTTTCTTTGAGTAGTTATACAATAAAGTTGTGCACTTTCATTGAGTAGTCGCACAATAAAAACACAGTGCACTTTCATTGAGTAGACATGCAATAAAGATGTGATGCACTTTCATGGAGTGGTCATACAATAGAGATGCAGTGCACTTTCATTAAGTAGTCACACAATAAAGACATGGTGCAATTTCATTGAGTTATCAACAATAAAGGCGCAGTGCAATTTTATTGTGTTGTCATTCAATAAAGATGACGTGCACTTTTATTGAGTAGTCATTGAATAAAGACACAATGCACTTTCATTGAGTAGTCATACATTAAAGACAGTGCATGTTCATTGAGATGTCAACAATAAAGATGCAGTGCACTTTCACTGAGTGGTCATACAATACAGACATGGTGCACTTTCATTGAGTAGTCCTAAAATAAAGACATGGTGCACTTTCAGTGAGTTGTCATACAGTAAAGATGCAGTGCACTTTCATTGAGTGGTGCAGTTTCATTGATTTGTCAACAATAAAGATGCAATACAATTTCATTGAGTGGTCATACAATAAAGATGCAGTGCACTTTCATTGAGTAGTCATACAATAAAGATGCGGTGCACTTTCATTGAGTAGTCTGACAATAAAGGTGCAGTGCACTTTCATTGAATATTGATGCAATAAAGACGCAGTGCACTTTCATTGAGTAGTCACACAATAAAGATGCAGTGCCCTTTCATTGAATAGTCATACAATAAAGAAGTGATGCACTTTCATTAAGTGGTAATACAATAAAGATATAGTGCACTTTCATTGAGTAGTCACACAGTAAAAGACAGGGCACTTTCAGTGAGTTGTCAACTATAAAGTTACAGTGCACTTTCTTTGAGCGGTCTTATAATAAAGATGCAGTGCACTTTCATTGAGTAGTCATACAGTGAAGATGGTGTCCACTTTCTTTGAGTACTTACACAATAAAGATGTGGTACCCTTTCATGAAGTAGTCATACAAGAAATATGCAGTGCACTTTCATTGAGTGGCCATGCTATAAAGACACAGTGCACTTTCTTTACAAAATGTGGACATTGCGAACAGATTACAGATTAATACAATTCAAGGGTTAATTGGTAGTAATATAAGAAAGGCACGAGTGCACTTTCATTGAGTAGTGATACAATAAAGTCGTAGTGCACTTTCATTGAGTAGTTGCACAATAAAAACACAGTGCACTTTCATTGAGTAGACATACAATAAAGATGTGATGCACTTTCATGGAGTGGTCATACAATAGAGATGCAGTGCACTTTTATTAAGTAGTCACACAATAAAGACGTGCAATTTCATTGAGTTATCAACAATAAAGGTGCAGTGCAATTTCACTGAGTAGTCATTCAATAAAGATGAAGTGCACTTTTATTGAGAAGTCATTGAATAAAGACACAATGCACTTTCATTGAGGTAGTCACACATTAAAGACACGGTGCATGTTCATTGAGATGTCAACAATAAAGATGCAGTGCACTTTCACTGAGTGGTCATACAATAAAGACATGGTGCACTTCCATTGAGTAGTCCTACAATAAAGACACGGTGCACTTTCAGTGAGTTGTCATACAGTAAAGATGCAATGCACTTTCATTGAGTAGTTGTACAATAAAGATGTGGTGAACTTTCATCGAGTGGTCATACAATAGAGATGCAGTGCACTTTCATTAAGTAGTCACATAATTGATTTGTCAACAATAAAGATGCAGTGCAATTTCATTGAGTGGTCATACAATAAAGATGCAGTGCACTTTCACTGAGTAGTCATACAATAAAGAGGTGGTGCACTTTCATTGAGTAGTCCAACAATAAAGGCGCAGTGCACTTTCATTGAGTAGTCACACAATTAAGATGCAGTGAACTCTCATTGAGTAGTCATACAATAAAGATGCGGTGCACTTTCATTGAGTAGCCATACAATAAAGACGTGGAGCACTTTCATTGAGTGGTCATATAATAATGATGCAGTGCACTTTCATTGAGTAATCACACAATAAAGACACATTGCACCTTAATTGAATGGTCATACAGTATCGACAGAGTGCACTTTCATTGAGTAGTCACACAATAAAGATGCGATGCACATACTTTAAACAGTTATGTAATAAAGATGCTGTGCACTTTCATTGAGTAGCCATTGAATTAAGATGTGGTGCACTTTCATGGAATGATCATACAATGAAGATGCAATGTACTTTAATTGAGTAGTTAAAAAATAATTATGTGGTACACTTTCATTGAGTGGTCATACAGTATAGGTGCAGTGCACTTTCATTGAATAGTCACATAATAAAGACATGGTGCACTATCATTGAGTGGTGATAAAGTAAAGACACTGTGCACTTTTATTGAGTAGTTGTACAGTAAAGGCACAGTGCATTTTCTTTTAGTAGTCATACAATAAAGATGCAGTGCACTTTCACTGAGTGGTCATACAATACAGACATGGTGCACTTTCATTGAGTAGTCCTACAATAAAGACATGGTGCACTTTCAGTGAATTGTCATACGGTAAAGATGCAGTGCACTTTCATTGAGTGGTGCAGTTTCATTGATTTGTCAACAATAAAGATGCAATGCAATTTCATTGAGTGGTCATACAATAAAGATGCAGTGCACTTTCATTGAGTAGTCATACAATAAAGATGGGTGCACTTTCATTGAGTAGTCCGACAATAAAGGCGCAGTGCACTTTCATTGAATATTGATGCAATAAAGGACGAGTGCACTTTCATTGAGTAGTCACACAATAAAGATGCAGTGCCCTTTCATTGAATAGTCATACAATAAAGATGTGATGCACTTTCATTAAGTGGTAATACAATAAAGATATAGTGCACTTTCATTGAGTAGTCACACAATAAAAGACAGGGCACTTTCAATGAGTTGTCAACTATAAAGTTACAGTGCACTTTCTTTGAGCGGTCTTATAATAAAGATGCAGTGCACTTTCATTGAGTAGTCATACAGTGAAGATGGTGTCCACTTCCTTTGAGTACTTATACAATAAAGATGCGGTACCCTTTCATGAAGTAGTCATACAGGAAATATGCAGTGCACTTTCATTGAGTGGCCATGCTATAAAGACACAGTGCACTTTCTTTGAGTAGTCACAATAAAGACATGGTGCACTTTCATTGAGCAGTCATACAATAAAGACACAGTGTACTTTCATTGAGTAGTCATACAACATAGAGGCGATGCACTTTTATTGAGTAGTCATATATTAAAGAAATGGTGCACTTTCATTGAGTAGTCACACAATAAAGATGTGGTGCACTTTCATTCAGTGGTTACACAGTACAGATGAGGTGCAGTTTCATTGAATAGTCACACAATAAAGATGTGGTCCACTTTCATTGAGTATCCTTATAATAAAGATGTGGTGCACTTTCATCCAGTGGTCATACAGAAAAGGTGCAGTGCACTTTTATTGAGTAGTCATACAATAATGATGCGGCACACTTTCATTCGGTAGTCATACAATAAAGACATGGTACACTTTCTTTGGTTATACAGTAATTACAGATTGCCCTTTCATTGAGTAGTCTCACAAAAAAGAAGCTGTGCACTTTTATTGAGTAGTCATGAAATAAAGACGTGGTGCACTTTCATCAAGTTATCAAACAATAAAGATGCAGTGTACTTTCATTGAATAGTCATGCAATGAAGATGCAATGCACTTTCATTGAGTAGTCACACAACAAAGATGCAGTGCACTTTCATTGAATAGTCATACAGCAAAGATGTGGTTCACTGTCATCGAGTGGTCATAAAATAAGGAGACAGTGCACTTTCATTGAGTAGTCACACAAAAACACAGTGCACTTTCATTGAGTTGTCAACAATAAAGTTGCAGTGCACTTTCTATGAGTGGTCATACAAAGAAAATGGAGTGTACTTTCATTGAGTAGTCAAACAATAAAGACGCAGTAAAATTTCATTGTGTAGTCATGCAATATAGACACAGTGCACTTTCATTGAGTAGTCAGACAATAAAGACACAGTGCACTTTCATTGAGTAGTCATACAATAAAGATGCAGTGCACTGTCATTGAGTAATACAGTAAAGATGCAGTGCACTGTCATTGAGTAGTCACAATAAAGACGCAGTGTACTTTCACTTGAGTAGTCATGCAATAAAGATGTGTTGCACTTTCATTGAGTGACCATACCATAAAGATGCAGTGCACTTTGTTTGAGAAGTTGTACGATAAAGACATGGTGCACTTTCATTAAGTGGTCATACAGTAATCAAACAGTGCACTTTTATTGTGTAGTTACGAAATAAAGACACCGTGCACTGTTATTGAGTAGTCATACAATAAAGATGCGGTGCACTTTCATTTAGTAGTCATATAAGAAGGAAACAGTGCACTTTCACTAAGTAGTCATGTAATAACGACATAGTGCACTTTCGTTGAGTAGTCACACAATAAAAACACAGTTCATGTTCATTGAATAGTCACACAATAAAGATGCAATGCACTTACATTGAGTAGTCATGCAATAAAGATGCAGTGCACTTTCATTGAGTAGTCATAAAATGAAGATGTGCACTTTCATTGATTAGTTCTTCAATAAAGGCGAGTGCATTTTCATTGAGTAGTCATACAATAAAGACACAGTGCACTTTTATTGAGTGGTCATAGAATAAAGGCGGTGCGTTCATTGAATAGTCACACAATAAAGACACTGTACACTTTTATTGAGTAGTCATACAATAAAGATGCAGTGTACTTTCATTGAGTAGTTTTACATTAAAGACACAGTGCACTTTCATTGAGTAGTCACACAGTAAAGATCCAGTGAACTCTCATTGAGTAGTCATACAATAAAGATGCGGTTCACTTTCATTGAGTAGCCATACAATAAACACATGGTGCACTTTCATCGAGTGGTCATATAATAATGATGCAGTGCACTTTCATTGAGTAATCACACACTAAAGACACAGTGCATCTTGATTGAGTGGTCATACAGTATCGACAGAGTGCACTTTCATTGAGTAGTCACACAATAAGGATGCGATGCACATACATTAAAGAGTTATGTAATAAAAGATGTAGTGGCTTTCATGGCATGGTCATTCAATGAAGATGCAATGCACTTTATTTAAGTTGTTATAGAATAAATATGTGCACTTTCATTGAGTGGTCATACAGTATAGGTGCAGTGCACTTTCATTGAGTAGTCACACAATAAAGACATGGTGCACTTTCATTGAGTGGTGATAAAGTAAAGACATGGTGCACTTTTATTGAGTAGTTGTACAGTAAAGGCACAGTGCATTTTCTTTTAGTAATCATACAATAAAGATGTGGTGCATTTTCATTGAGTGGTCATTAAAAAAGGTGCAATTCACTTTCATTGAGTAGTCATACAGCAAAGACACGCTGCGCTTTCTATGAGATGTCATACAGTAAAGATGCATCACAATTTTATTGAGTAGTCATACAATAAGGATCGCTGCACTTTCATTGTGTACTCATACAGTAAAGAGGCTGTGCACTTTCTTTGAGTAGTCACAATAAAGACATGGTGCACTTTTTATTGAGTGATTATACAGTAATGACTCAGTACACTTTCATTGTACTTACACAATAAAGATGCAGTGCACTGTCATTGAGTAGTCATACAATAAAGATGCAGTACACTGTCATTGAGTAGTCACAATAAAGACTCAGTGTACTTTCACTTGAGTAGTCATGCAATAAAGATGTGTTGCACTTTTATCAAGTGACCATACAATAAAGATGCAGTACACTTTCATTGAGATGTCACACGATAAACCCACAGTGCACTTTCATTAAGTGGTCATACAGTAATCTCACAGTGCACTTTCATTGAGTAGTTAAAAAATAAAGACAGTGTGCACTGTTATTGAGTAGTCATACAATAAAGATGCAGTGCATTTTCATTATGTAGTCATATAAGAAAGGCATAGTGCACTTTCATTGAGTAGTCATGTAAGAAAGATGTAGTGCACTTTTGTTCAGTAGTCACAATAAAAACACAGTGCAGTTGCATTGAGTTGTCAACAATAAACATGTAGTGCAATTTTATTGAGTTGTCATACAATAAAGATGCAGAGCACTTTCACTGAGTAGTCATACAATAAAGGCGCAGTGCATTTTTATTGAATAGTCATACAATAAAGACACGGTGCACTTTCATTGAGTTGTCACACAATAAAGACACTGTGCACTTTCATTGAGTGAGTCATACAATAAAGACAGTGCACTTTCATTGAGTGGTCATACAGTAACTGCATTGCACTTTCATTGAGTAGTCTCACAAAAAGAGCGGTGCACTTTCATTGCATAGTCATGCAATAAAACATGGTGCACTTTCATTGAGTAGTCATACAATAAAGATGCAGTGTACTTCCATTGAATAGTCTTACATTAAAGACACAGTGCACCTTCATTGAGTAGTCACACAATAAAGATGCAGTGAACTCTCATTGAGTAGTCATACAATAAAGACGTGGTGCACTTTCATCGAGTGGTCATATAATAATGATGCAGTGCACTTTCATTGAGTAATCACACAATAAAGACACATTGCACCTTGATTGAGTGGTCATACAGTATCGACAGAGTGCACTTTCATTGAGTAGTCACACAATAAAGATGCAATGCACATTCTTTAAACAGTTATGTAATAAAGATGCTGTGCACCTTCATTGAGTAGCCATTGAATAAAGATGTGGTGCACTTTCATGGAATGGTCATACAATGAAGATGCAATGTACTTTAATTGAGTAGTTAAAAAATAAATATGTGGTGCACTTTCATCGAGTGGTCATACAGTATAGGTGCAGTGCACTTTCATTGAATAGTCACACAATAAAGACATGGTGCACTATCATTGAGTGGTGATAAAGAAAAGACACGGTGCACTTTTAATGAGTAGTTGTACAGTAAAGGCACAGTGCATTTTCTTTTTGTAGTCATACAATAAAGATGTGGTGCACTTTCATTGAGTGGTCATTAAAAAAGATGCGATGCACTTTCATTGAGTAGTCATACAGCAAAGACACGCTGTGCTTTCTATGAGTTGGCATACAGTAAAGATGCATCACAATTTTATTGAGTAGTCATATAATAAAGATGTGTTGCACTTTCGTTGCATAGTCATACAATAAAGATGCGGTGTACCTTCATTGAGTAGTCAGACAATAAAGACACAGTGCACTTTTTATTGAGTGGTCATACAGTACCGACACAGTGCACTTTCATTGAGTAGTTACACAATAAAGATGCAGTACACTTTCATTGAGTAGTCATACAATGAAGACGCGGTGCACTTTCATTGATTTTTTTTTTAAATTTATTTATCAAGTCTAGGATTACTAATACCTTTGAGCCAAGGCTCTTTTACAAAGTTTCACGTCTGAGAAATACAAATTATGGGGAACATCAAGACAGACATTACAACAATGTGGACATTGCAAACAGATTACAGATTAATACAATTCAAGGGTTAATTAGTAGTGATTTAAGAAAGATGCAGTGCACTTTCTTTGAGTAGTTATACAATAAAGTTGTAGTGCACTTTCATTGAGTAGTTGCACAATAAAAACACAGTGCACTTTCATTGAGTAGACATGCAATAAAGATGTGATGCACTTTCATGGAGTGGTCATACAATAGAGATGCAGTGCACTTTCATTAAGTAGTCACACAATAAAGACATGGTGCAATTTCATTGAGTTATCAACAATAAAGGCGCAGTGCAATTTTATTGTGTTGTCATTCAATAAAGATGACGTGCACTTTTATTGAGTAGTTGTTGAATAAAGACACAATGCACTTTCATTGAGTAGTCATACATTAAAGACAGTGCATGTTCATTGAGATGTCAACAATAAAGATGCAGTGCACTTTCACTGAGTGGTCATACAATACAGACATGGTGCACTTTCATTGAGTAGTCCTACAATAAAGACATGGTGCACTTTCAGTGAGTTGTCATACAGTAAAGATGCAGTGCACTTTCATTGAGTGGTGCAGTTTCATTGATTTGTCAACAATAAAGATGCAATACAATTTCATTGAGTGGTCATACAATAAAGATGCAGTGCACTTTCATTGAGTAGTCATACAATAAAGATGCGGTGCACTTCCATTGAGTAGTCTGACAATAAAGGTGCAGTGCACTTTCATTGAATATTGATGCAATAAAGGACGCAGTGCACTTTCATTGAGTAGTCACACAATAAAGATGCAGTGCCCTTTCATTGAATAGTCATACAATAAAAGTGATGCACTTTCATTAAGTGGTAATACAATAAAGATATAGTGCACTTTCATTGAGTAGTCACACAATAAAAGACAGGGCACTTTCAATGAGTTGTCAACTATAAAGTTACAGTGCACTTTCTTTGAGCGGTCTTATAATAAAGATGCAGTGCACTTTCATTGAGTAGTCATACAGTGAAGATGGTGTCCACTTTCTTTGAGTACTTATACAATAAAGATGCGGTACCCTTTCATGAAGTAGTCATACAAGAAATATGCAGTGCACTTTCATTGAGTGGCCATGCTATAAAGACACAGTGCACTTTCTTTACAACAATGTGGACATTGCGAACAGATTACAGATTAATACAATTCAAGGGTTAATTGGTAGTGATATAAGAAAGGCACGAGTGCACTTTCATTGAGTAGTGATACAATAAAGTCGTAGTGCACTTTCATTGAGTAGTTGCACAATAAAAACACAGTGCACTTTCATTGGTAGACATACAATAAAGATGTGATGCACTTTCACCAGTGGTCATACAATAGAGATGCAGTGCACTTTTGTTAAGTAGTCACACAATAAGGCGTGCAATTTCATTGAGTTATCAACAATAAAGGTGCAGTGCAATTTCACTGGTGGTCATTCAATAAAGATGAAGTGCACTTTTATTGAGAAGTCATTGAATAAAGACACAATGCACTTTCATTGAGGTAGTCACACATTAAAGACACGGTGCATGTTCATTGAGATGTCAACAATAAAGATGCAGTGCACTTTCACTGAGTGGTCATACAATAAAGACATGGTGCACTTCCATTGAGTAGTCCTACAATAAAGACACGGTGCACTTTCAGTGAGTTGTCATACAGTAAAGATGCAATGCACTTTCATTGAGTAGTTGTACAATAAAGATGTGGTGAACTTTCATCGAGTGGTCATACAATAGAGATGCAGTGCACTTTCATTAAGTAGTCACACAATTGATTTGTCAACAATAAAGATGCAGTGCAATTTCATTGAGTGGTCATACAATAAAGATGCAGTGCACTTTCACTGAGTAGTCATACAATAAAGAGGTGGTGCACTTTCATTGAGTAGTCCAACAATAAAGGCGCAGTGCACTTTCATTGAGTAGTCACACAATAAAGATGCAGTGAACTTTCATTGAGTGGTCATATAATAATGATGCAGTGCACTTTCATTGAGTAATCACACAATAAAGACACATTGCACCTTGATTGAATGGTCATACAGTATCGACAGAGTGCACTTTCATTGAGTAGTCACACAATAAAGATGCGATGCACATACTTTAAACAGATATGTAATAAAGATGCTGTGCACTTTCATTGAGTAGCCATTGAATAAAGATGTGGTGCACTTTCATGGAATGGTCATACAATGAAGATGCAATGTACTTTAATTGAGTAGTTAAAAAATAAATATGTGGTGCACTTTCATAGAGTGGTCATACAGTATAGGTGCAGTGCACTTTCATTGAATAGTCACACAATAAAGACATGGTGCACTATCATTGAGTGGTGATAAAGTAAAGACACGGTGCACTTTTAATGAGTTGTACAGTAAAGGCACAGTGCATTTTCTTTTAGTAGTCATACAATAAAGATGTGGTGCACTTTCATTGAGTGGTCATTAAAAAAGATGCGATGCACTTTCATTGAGTAGTCATACAGCAAAGACACGCTGTGCTTTCTATGAGTTGGCATACAGTAAAGATGCATCACAATTTTATTGAGTAGTCATATAATAAAGATGTGTTGCACTTTCATTGCATAGTCATACAATAAAGATGCGGTGTACTTTCATTGAAGTAGTCAGACAATAAAGACACAGTGCACCTTTTATTGAGTTGTCATACAGTACTGACACAGTGCACTTTCATTGAGTAGTTACACAATAAAGATGCAGTACACTTTCATTGAGTAGTCATACAATGAAGACGCGGTGCACTTTCATTGATTTTTTTTTTAAATTTATTTATCAAGTCTAGGATTACTAATACCTTTGAGCCAAGGCTCTTTTACAAAGTTTCCACGTCTGAGAAATACAAATTATGGGGAACATCAAGACAGACATTACAACAATGTGGACATTGCAAACAGATTACAGATTAATACAATTCAAGGGTTAATTGAGTAGTGATTTAAGAAAGATGCAGTGCACTTTCTTTGAGTAGTTATACAATAAAGTTGTGCACTTTCATTGAGTAGTCGCACAATAAAAACACAGTGCACTTTCATTGAGTAGACATGCAATAAAGATGTGATGCACTTTCATGGAGTGGTCATACAATAGAGATGCAGTGCACTTTCATTAAGTAGTCACACAATAAAGACATGGTGCAATTTCATTGAGTTATCAACAATAAAGGCGCAATTTTATTGTGTTGTCATTCAATAAAGATAGACGTGCACTTTTATTGAGTAGTCGTTGAATAAAGACACAATGCACTTTCATTGAGTAGTCATACATTAAAGACAGTGCATGTTCATTGAGATGTCAACAATAAAGATGCAGTGCACTTTCACTGAGTGGTCATACAATACAGACAATGTGCACTTTCATTGAGTAGTCCTAAAATAAAGACATGGTGCACTTTCAGTGAGTTGTCATACAGTAAAGATGCAGTGCACTTTCATTGAGTGGTGCAGTTTCATTGATTTGTCAACAATAAAGATGCAATACAATTTCATTGAGTGGTCATACAATAAAGATGCAGTGCACTTTCATTGAGTAGTCATACAATAAAGATGCGGTGCACTTTCATTGAGTAGTCTGACAATAAAGTGCAGTGCACTTTCATTGAATATTGATGCAATAAAGACGCAGTGCACTTTCATTGAGTAGTCACACAATAAAGATGCAGTGCCCTTTCATTGAATAGTCATACAATAAAGAGTGATGCACTTTCATTAAGTGGTAATACAATAAAGATATAGTGCACTTTCATTGAGTAGTCACACAATAAAAGACAGGGCACTTTCAATGAGTTGTCAACTATAAAGTTACAGTGCACTTTCTTTGAGCGGTCTTATAATAAAGATGCAGTGCACTTTCATTGAGTAGTCATACAGTGAAGATGGTGTCCACTTTCTTTGAGTACTTATGCAATAAAGATGCGGTACCCTTTCATGAAGTAGTCATACAAGAAATATGCAGTGCACTTTCATTGAGTGGCCATGCTATAAAGACAGTGCACTTTCTTTACAACAATGTGGACATTGAACAGATTACAGATTAATACAATTCAAGGGTTAATTGGTAGTGATATAAGAAAAGCAGTGCACTTTCATTGAGTAGTGATACAATAAAGTCGTAGTGCACTTTCATTGAGTAGTTGCACAATAAAACACAGTGCACTTTCATTGAGTAGACATACAATAAAGATGTGATGCACTTTCATCAGTGGTCATACAATAGAGATGCAGTGCACTTTTATTAAGTAGTCACACAATAAGACGTGCAATTTCATTGAGTTATCAACAATAAAGGTGCAGTGCAATTTCACTGAGTGGTCATTCAATAAAGATGAAGTGCACTTTTATTGAGAAGTCATTGAATAAAGACACAATGCACTTTCATTGAGGTAGTCACACATTAAAGACACGGTGCATGTTCATTGAGATGTCAACAATAAAGATGCAGTGCACTTTCACTGAGTGGTCATACAATAAAGACATGGTGCACTTCCATTGAGTAGTCCTACAATAAAGACACGGTGCACTTTCAGTGAGTTGTCATACAGTAAAGATGCAATGCACTTTCATTGAGTAGTTGTACAATAAAGATGTGGTGAACTTTCATCGAGTGGTCATACAATAGAGATGCAGTGCACTTTCATTAAGTAGTCACACAATTGATTTGTCAACAATAAAGATGCAGTGCAATTTCATTGAGTGGTCATACAATAAATATGCAGTGCACTTTCACTGAGTAGTCATACAATAAAGAGGTGGTGCACTTTCATTGAGTAGTCCAGCAATAAAGGCGCAGTGCACTTTCATTGAGTAGTCACACAATAAAGATGCAGTGAACTCTCATTGAGTAGTCATACAATAAAGATGCGGTGCACTTTCATTGAGTAGCCATACAATAAAGGCGTGGAGCACTTTCATTGGTGGTCATATAATAATGATGCAGTGCACTTTCATTGAGTAATCACACAATAAAGACACATTGACCTTGATTGAATGGTCATACAGTATCGACAGAGTGCACTTTCATTGAGTAGTCACACAATAAAGATCGATGCACATACTTTAAACAGTTATGTAATAAAGATGCTGTGCACTTTCATTGAGTAGCCATTGAATAAAGATGTGGTGCACTTTCATGGAATGGTCATACAATGAAGATGCAATGTACTTTAATTGAGTAGTTAAAAAATAAATATGTGGTGCACTTTCATCGAGTGGTCATACAGTATAGGTGCAGTGCACTTTCATTGAATAATCACACAATAAAGACATGGTGCACTATCATTGAGTGGTGATAAAGTAAAGACACGGTGCACTTTTAATGAGTTGTACAGTAAAGGCACAGTGCATTTTCTTTTAGTAGTCATACAATAAAGATGTGGTGCACTTTCATTGAGTGGTCATTAAAAAAGATGCGATGCACTTTCATTGAGTAGTCATACAGCAAAGACACGCTGTGCTTTCTATGAGTTGGCATACAGTAAAGATGCATCACAATTTTATTGAGTAGTCATATAATAAAGATGTGTTGCACTTTCATTGCATAGTCATACAATAAAGATGCGGTGTACTTTCATTGAGTAGTCAGACAATAAAGACACAGTGCACCTTTTATTGAGTTGTCATACAGTACTGACACAGTGCACTTTCATTGAGTAGTTACACAATAAAGATGCAGTACACTTTCATTGAGTAGTCATACAATGAGAGCCGGTGCACTTTCATTGATTTTTTTTAATTTATTTATCAAGTCTAGGATTACTAATACCTTTGAGCCAAGGCTCTTTTACAAAGTTTCCACGTCTAGAAATACAAATTATGGGGAACATCAAGACAGACATTACAACAATGTGGACATTGCAAACAGATTACAGATTAATACAATTCAAGGGTTAATTGGTAGTGATTTAAGAAAGATGCAGTGCACTTTCTTTGAGTAGTTATACAATAAAGTTGTGCACTTTCATTGAGTAGTCGCACAATAAAAACACAGTGCACTTTCATTGAGTAGACATGCAATAAAGATGTGATGCACTTTCATGGAGTGGTCATACAATAGAGATGCAGTGCACTTTCATTAAGTAGTCACACAATAAAGACATGGTGCAATTTCATTGAGTTATCAACAATAAAGGCGCAGTGCAATTTTATTGTGTTGTCATTCAATAAAGATGACGTGCACTTTTATTGAGTAGTCGTTGAATAAAGACACAATGCACTTTCATTGAGTAGTCATACATTAAAGACAGTGCATGTTCATTGAGATGTCAACAATAAAGATGCAGTGCACTTTCACTGAGTGGTCATACAATACAGACATGGTGCACTTTCATTGAGTTGTCCTAAAATAAAGACATGGTGCACTTTCAGTGAGTTGTCATACAGTAAAGATGCAGTGCACTTTCATTGAGTGGTGCAGTTTCATTGATTTGTCAACAATAAAGATGCAATACAATTTCATTGAGTGGTCATACAATAAAGATGCAGTGCACTTTCATTGAGTAGTCATACAATAAAGATGCGGTGCACTTTCATTGAGTAGTCTGACAATAAAGACGCAGTGCACTTTAATTGAGTAGTCACACAATAAAGATGCAGTGCCCTTTCATTGAATAGTCATACAATAAAGAAGTGATGCACTTTCATTAAGTGGTAATACAATAAAGATATAGTGCACTTTCATTGAGTAGTCACACAATAAAAGACAGGGCACTTTCAATGAGTTGTCAACTATAAAGTTACAGTGCACTTTCTTTGAGCGGTCTTATAATAAAGATGCAGTGCACTTTCATTGAGTAGTCATACAGTGAAGATGGTGTCCACTTTCTTTGAGTACTTATGCAATAAAGATGCGTACCCTTTCATGAAGTAGTCATACAAGAATATGCAGTGCACTTTCATTGAGTGGCCATGCTATAAAGAACAGTGCACTTTCTTTACAACAATGTGGACATTGCAGACAGATTACAGATTAATACAATTCAAGGGTTAATTGAGTAGTGATATAAGAAAGACGCAGTGCACTTTCATTGAGTAGTGATACAATAAAGTCGTAGTGCACTTTCATTGAGTAGTTGCACAATAAAAACACAGTGCACTTTCATTGAGTAGACATACAATAAAGATGTGATGCACTTTCATCGAGTGGTCATACAATAGAGATGCAGTGCACTTTTATTAAGTAGTCACACAATAAAGACGTGCAATTTCATTGAGTTATCAACAATAAAGGTGCAGTGCAATTTCACTGAGTGGTCATTCAATAAAGATGAAGTGCACTTTTATTGAGTAGTCATTGAATAAAGACACAATGCACTTTCATTGAGGTAGTCACACATTAAAGACACGGTGCATGTTCATTGAGATGTCAACAATAAAGATGCAGTGCACTTTCACTGAGTGGTCATACAATAAAGACATGGTGCACTTCCATTGAGTAGTCCTACAATAAAGACACGGTGCACTTTCAGTGAGTTGTCATACAGTAAAGATGCAATGCACTTTCATTGAGTAGTTGTACAATAAAGATGTGGTGAACTTTCATCGAGTGGTCATACAATAGAGATGCAGTGCACTTTCATTAAGTAGTCACACAATTGATTTGTCAACAATAAAGATGCAGTGCAATTTCATTGAGTGGTCATACAATAAAGATGCAGTGCACTTTCACTGAGTAGTCATACAATAAAGAGGTGGTGCACTTTCATTGAGTAGTCCAACAATAAAGGCGCAGTGCACTTTCATTGAGTAGTCACACAATTAAGATGCAGTGAACTCTCATTGAGTAGTCATACAATAAAGATGCGGTGCACTTTCATTGAGTAGCCATACAATAAAGACGTGGAGCACTTTCATTGAGTGGTCATATAATAATGATGCAGTGCACTTTCATTGAGTAATCACACAATAAAGACACATTGCACCTTAATTGAATGGTCATACAGTATCGACAGAGTGCACTTTCATTGAGTAGTCCCACAATAAAGATGCGATGCACATACTTTAAACAGCTATGTAATAAAGATGCTGTGCACTTTCATTGAGTAGCCATTGAATAAAGATGTGGTGCACTTTCATGGAATGGTCATACAATGAAGATGCAATGTACTTTAATTGAGTAGTTAAAAAATAAATATGTGGTACACTTTCATTGAGTGGTCATACAGTATAGGTGCAGTGCACTTTCATTGAATAGTCACACAATAAAGACATGGTGCACTATCATTGAGTGGTGATAAAGTAAAGACACGGTGCACTTTTATTGATGGTTGTACAGTAAAGGCACAGTGCATTTTCTTTTAGTAGTCATACAATAAAGATGTGGTGCACTTTCATTGAGTGGTCATTAAAAAAGATGCGATGCACTTTCATTGAGTTGTCATAGAGCAAGACACGCTGTGCATTCTATGAGTTGGCATACAGTAAAGATGCATCACAATTTTATTGAGTAGTCATATAATAAAGATGTGTTGCACTTTTAATTGCATAGTCATACAATAAAGATGCGGTGTACTTTCATTGAGTAGTCAGACAATAAAGACACAGTGCACTTTTATTGAGTGGTCATACAGTACCGACACAGTGCACTTTCATTGAGTAGTTACACAATAAAGATGCAGTACACTTTCATTGAGTAGTCATACAATGAAGACGGTGCACTTTCATTGATTTTTTTAATTTATTTATCAAGTCTAGGATTACTAATACCTTTGAGCCAAGGCTCTTTTACAAAGTTTCCACATCTGAGAAATACAAATTATGGGGAACATCAAGACAGACATTACAACAATGTGGACATTGCAAACAGATTACAGATTAATACAATTCAAGGGTTAATTGAGTAGTGATTTAAGAAAGATGCAGTGCACTTTCTTTGAGTAGTTATACAATAAAGTTGTAGTGCACTTTCATTGAGTAGTCGCACAATAAAACACAGTGCACTTTCATTGAGTAGACATGCAATAAAGATGTGATGCACTTTCATGGAGTGGTCATACAATAGAGATGCAGTGCACTTTCATTAAGTAGTCACACAATAAAGACATGGTGCAATTTCATTGAGTTATCAACAATAAAGGCACAGTGCAATTTTATTGTGTTGTCATTCAATAAAGATGAAGTGCACTTTTATTGAGTAGTCGTTGAATAAAGACACAATGCACTTTCATTGAGTAGTCACACATTAAAGACACAGTGCATGTTCATTGAGATGTCAACAATAAAGATGCAGTGCACTTTCACTGAGTGGTCATACAATACAGACATGGTGCACTTTCATTGAGTAGTCCTACAATAAAGACATGGTGCACTTTCAGTGAGTTGTCATACAGTAAAGATGCAGTGCACTTTCATTGAGTGGTGCAGTTTCATTGATTTGTCAACAATAAAGATGCAATGCAATTTCATTGAGTGGTCATACAATAAAGATGCAGTGCACTTTCATTGAGTAGTCATACAATAAAGATGCGGTGCACTTTCATTGAGTAGTCCGACAATAAAGACGCAGTGCACTTTCATTGAATTGATGCAATAAGAGCATGATGCACTCATAGATATAGTGCACTTTCATTGGTAGTCACACAATAAAAGACAGGGCGCTTTCAATGAGTTGTCAACTATACAGTTACAGTGCACTTTCTTTGAGCGGTCTTATAATAAAGATGCAGTGCACTTTCATTGAGTAGTCATACAGTGAAGATGGTGTGCTCTTCCTTTGAGTACTTATACAATAAAGATGCGGTACCCTTTCATGAAGTAGTCATTCAGGAAATATGCAGTGCACTTTCATTGAGTGGCCATGCTATAAAGACACAGTGCACTTTCTTTGAGTAGTCACAATAAAGACATGGTGCACTTTCATTGAGCAGTCATACAGTAAAGACACAGTGTACTTTCATTGAGTAGTCATACAACATAGAGGCGATGCACTTTTATTGAGTAGTCATATATTAAAGAAATGGTGCACTTTCATTGAGTAGTCACACAATAAAGATGTGGTGCACTTTCATTCAGTGGTTACACAGTACAGATGAGGTGCAGTTTCATTGAATAGTCACACAATAAAGATGTGGTCCACTTTCATTGAGTATCCTTATAATAAAGATGTGGTGCACTTTCATCCAGTGGTCATACAGAAAAGGTGCAGTGCACTTTTATTGAGTAGTCATACAATAATGATGCGGCACACTTTCATTCGGTAGTCATACAATAAAGACATGGTACACTTTCTTTGGTTATACAGTAATTACAGATTGCCCTTTCATTGAGTAGTCTCACAAAAAAGAAGCTGTGCACTTTTATTGAGTAGTCATGAAATAAAGGCGTGGTGCACTTTCATCAAGTTATCAAACAATAAAGATGCAGTGTACTTTCATTGAATAGTCATGCAATGAAGAGCAATGCACTTTCATTGAGTAGTCACACAACAAAGATGCAGTGCACTTTCATTGAATAGTCATACAGCAAAGATGTGGTTCACTGTCATCGAGTGGTCATAAAATAAGGAGACAGTGCACTTTCATTGAGTAGTCACAAAAAACACAGTGCACTTTCATTGAGTTGTCAACAATAAAGTTGCAGTGCACTTTCTATGAGTGGTCATACAAAGAAAATGGAGTGTACTTTCATTGAGTAGTCAAACAATAAAGGCGCAGTAAAATTTCATTGTGTAGTCATGCAATATAGACACAGTGCACTTTCATTGAGTAGTCAGACAATAAAGACACAGTGCACTTTCATTGAGTAGTCATACAATAAAGATGCAGTGCACTGTCATTGAGTAATACAGTAAAGATGCAGTGCACTGTCATTGAGTAGTCACAATAAAGGCGCGAGTGTACTTTCACTTGAGTAGTCATGCAATAAAGATGTGTTGCACTTTCATTGAGTGACCATACCATAAAGATGCAGTGCACTTTGTTTGAGAAGTTGTATGATAAAGACATGGTGCACTTTCATTAAGTGGTCATACAGTAATCAAACTGTGCACTTTTATTGTGTAGTTACGAAATAATGACACCGTGCACTGTTATTGAGTAGTCATACAATAAAGATGCGGTACACTTTCATTTAGTAGTCATATAAGAAGGAAACAGTGCACTTTCACTAAGTAGTCATGTAATAACGACATAGTGCACTTTCGTTGAGTAGTCACACAATAAAAACACAGTTCATGTTCATTGAATAGTCACACAATAAAGACGCAATGCACTTACATTGAGTAGTCATACAATAAAGATGCAGTTCACTTTCATCGAGTAGTCATAAAATGAAGATGTGCACTTTCATTGATTAGTTCTTCAATAAAGACGCAGTGCATTTTCATTGAGTAGTCATACAATAAAGACACAGTGCACTTTTATTGAGTGGTCATAGAATAAAGACGCGGTGCACGTTCATTGAGTAGCCATACAATAAACACATGGTGCACTTTCATCGAGTGGTCATATAATAATGATGCAGTGCACTTTCATTGAGTAATCACACAATAAAGACACAGTGCATCTTGATTGAGTGGTCATACAGTATCGACAGAGTGCACTTTCATTGAGTAGTCACACAATAAGGATGCGATGCACATACATTAAAGAGTTATGTAATAAAGATGTGGTGTGCTTTCATGGCATGGTCATTCAATGAAGATACAATGCACTTTATTTAAGTTGTTATAAAATAAATATGTGCACTTTCATTGAGTGGTCATACAGTATAGGTGCAGTGCACTTTCATTGAGTAGTCACACAATAAAGACATGGTGCACTTTCATTGAGTGGTGATAAAGTAAGACATGGTGCACTTTTATTGAGTAGTTGTACAGTAAAGGCACAGTGCATTTTCTTTTAGTAATCATACAGTAAAGATGTGGTGCATTTTCATTGAGTGGTCATTAAAAGGTGCAATTCACTTTCATTGAGTAGTCATACAGCAAAGACACGCTGCGCTTTCTATGAGTTGTCATACAGTAAAGATGCATCACAATTTTATTGAGTAGTCATACAATAAGGATCGCTGCACTTTCATTGTGTACTCATACAGTAAAGAGGCTGTGCACTTTCTTTGAGTAGTCACAATAAAGACATGGTGCACTTTTTATTGAGTGATTATACAGTAATGACTCAGTACACTTTCATTGAGTACTTACACAATAAAGATGCAGTGCACTGTCAGTGAGTAGTCATACAATAAAGGTGCAGTACACTGTCATTGTGTAGTCACAATAAAGACTCAGTGTACTTTCACTTGAGTAGTCATGCAATAAAGATGTGTTGCACTTTTATCAAGTGACCATACAATAAAGATGCAGTGCACTTTCATTGAGGCGTCCACGATAAACCCACAGTGCACTTTCATTAAGTGGTCATACAGTAATCTCACAGTGCACTTTCATTGAGTAGTTAAAAAATAAAGACAGTGTGCGCTGTTATTGAGTAGTCATACAATAAAGATGCAGTGCACTTTCATTATGTAGTCATATAAGAAAGACATAGTGCACTTTCATTGAGTAGTCATGTAAGAAAGATGTAGTGCACTTTTGTTCAGTAGTCACAATAAAAACACAGTGCAGTTGCATTGATTTGTCAACAATAAACATGTAGTGCAATTTTATTGAGTTGTCATACAATAAAGATGCAGTGCACTTTCACTGAGTAGTCATACAATAAAGGCGCAGTGCATTTTTATTGAATAGTCATACAATAAAGACACAGTGCACTTTCATTGAGTTGTCACACAATAAAGACACTGTGCACTTTCATTGAGTAGTCATACAATAAAGACAGTGCACTTTCATTGAGTGGTCATACAGTAACTACACATTGCACTTTCATTGAGTAGTCTCACAAAAAAGAAGCGGTGCACTTTCATTGCATAGTCATGCAATAAAAACATGGTGCACTTTCACTGAGTAGTCATACAATAAAGATGCAGTGTACTTCCATTGAATAGTCTTACATTAAAGACACAGTGCACCTTCATTGAGTAGTCACACAATAATAATGCAGTGAACTCTCATTGAGTAGTCATACAATAAAGACGTGGTGCACTTTCATCGAGTGGTCATATAATAATGATGCAGTGCACTTTCATTGAGTAATCACACAATAAAGACACATTGCACCTTGATTGAGTGGTCATACAGTATCGACAGAGTGCACTTTCATTGAGTAGTCACACAATAAAGATGCGATGCACATACTTTAAACAGTTATGTAATAAAGATGCTGTGCACTTTCATTGAGTAGCCATTGAATAAAGATGTGGTGCACTTTCATGGAATGGTCATACAATGAAGATGCAACGTACTTTAATTGAGTAGTTAAAAAATAAATATGTGGTGCACTTTCATCGAGTGGTCATACAGTATAGGTGCAGTGCACTTTCATTGAATAGTCACACAATAAAGACATGGTGCACTATCATTGAGTGGTGATAAAGTAAAGACACGGTGCACTTTTAATGAGTAGTTGTACAGTAAAGGCACAGTGCATTTTCTTTTAGTAGTCATACAATAAAGATGTGGTGCACTTTCATTGAGTGGTCATTAAAAAAGATGCGATGCACTTTCATTGAGTAGTCATACAGCAAAGACACGCTGTGCTTTCTATGAGTTGGCATACAGTAAAGATGCATCACAATTTTATTGAGTAGTCATATAATAAAGACGTGTTGCACTTTCATTGCATAGTCATACAATAAAGATGCGGTGTACTTTCATTGAGTAGTCAGACAATAAAGACACAGTGCACTTTTATTGAGTGGTCATACAGTACCGACACAGTGCACTTTCATTGAGTAGTTACACAATAAAGATGCAGTACACTTTCATTGAGTAGTCATACACTGAAGGCGGTGCACTTTCATTGATTATTTTTAAAATGTATTTATCAAGTCTAGGATTACTAATACCTTTGAGCCAAGGCTCTTTTACAAAGTTTCCACGTCTGAGAAATACAAATTATGGGAACATCAAGACAGACATTACAACAATGTGGACATTGCAAACAGATTACAGATTAATACAATTCAAGGTTAATTGAGTAGTGATTTAAGAAAGATGCAGTGCACTTTCTTTGAGTAGTTATACAATAAAGTTGTAGTGCACTTTCATTGAGTAGTTGCACAATAAAAACACAGTGCACTTTCATTGAGTAGACATGCAATAAAGATGTGATGCACTTTCATGGGTGGTCATACAATAGAGATGCAATGCACTTTCATTAAGTAGTCACACAATAAAGACATGGTGCAATTTCATTGAGTTATCAACAATAAAGGCGCAGTGCAATTTTATTGTGTTGTCATTCAATAAAGATAGCGTGCACTTTTATTGAGTAGTCGTTGAATAAAGACACAATGCACTTTCATTGAGTAGTCATACATTAAAGACAGTGCATGTTCATTGAGATATCAACAATAAAGATGCAGTGCACTTTCACTGAGTGGTCATACAATACAGACATGGTGCACTTTCATTGAGTAGTCCTACAATAAAGACATGGTGCACTTTCAGTGAGTTGTCATACAGTAAAGATGCAGTGCACTTTCATTGAGTGGTGCAGTTTCATTGATTTGTCAACAATAAAGATGCAATACAATTTCATTGAGTGGTCATACAATAAAGATGCAGTGCACTTTCATTGGTAGTCATACAATAAAGATGCGGTGCACTTCCATTGAGTAGTCTGACAATAAAGGTGCAGTGCACTTTCATTGAATATTGATGCAATAAAGGCGCAGTGCACATTCATTGAGTAGTCACACAATAAGATGCAGTGCCCTTTCATTGAATAGTCATACAATAAAGAAGATGCACTTTCATTAAGTGGTAATACAATAAAGATATAGTGCACTTTCATTGAGTAGTCACACAATAAAAGACAGGGCACTTTCAATGAGTTATCAACTATAAAGTTACAGTGCACTTTCTTTGGCGGTCTTATAATAAAGATGCAGTGCACTTTCATTGAGTAGTCATACAGTGAAGATGGTGTCCACTTTCTTTGAGTACTTATGCAATAAAGATGCGGTACCCTTTCATGAAGTAGTCATACAAGAAATATGCAGTGCACTTTCATTGAGTGGCCATGCTATAAAGACACAGTGCACTTTCTTTACAACAATGTGGACATTCGAACAGATTACAGATTAATACAATTCAAGGGTTAATTGAGTAGTGATATAAGAAAGGCGCAGTGCACTTTCATTGAGTAGTGATACAATAAAGTCGTAGTGCACTTTCATTGAGTAGTTGCACAATAAAACACAGTGCACTTTCATTGAGTAGACATACAATAAAGATGTGATGCACTTTCATCAGTGGTCATACAATAGAGATGCAGTGCACTTTTATTAAGTAGTCACACAATAAGACGTGCAATTTCATTGAGTTATCAACAATAAAGGTGCAGTGCAATTTCACTGAGTGGTCATTCAATAAAGATGAAGTGCACTTTTACTGAGAAGTCATTGAATAAAGACACAATGCACTTTCATTGAGGTAGTCACACATTAAAGACACGGTGCATGTTCATTGAGATGTCAACAATAAGATGCAGTGCACTTTCACTGAGTGGTCATACAATAAAGACATGGTGCACTTCCATTGGTAGTCCTACAATAAAGACACGGTGCACTTTCAGTGAGTTGTCATACAGTAAAGATGCAATGACTTTCATTGAGTAGTAGTACAATAAAGATGTGAACTTTCATCAGTGGTCATACAATAGAGATGCAGTGCACTTTCATTAAGTAGTCACACAATTGATTTGTCAACAATAAAGATGCAGTGCAATTCATTGAGTGGTCATACAATAAAGATGCAGTGCACTTTCACTGAGTAGTCATACAATAAAGAGGTAGTGCACTTTCATTGAGTAGTCCAACAATAAAGGCGCAGTGCACTTTCATTGAGTAGTCACACAATAAAGATGCAGTGAACTCTCATTGAGTAGTCATGCAATAAAGATGCGGTGCACTTTCATTGAGTAGCCATACAATAAAGGCGTGGAGCACTTTCATTGGTGGTCATATAATAATGATGCAGTGCACTTTCATTGAGTAATCACACAATAAAGACACATTGTACCTTGATTGAATGGTCATACAGTATCGACAGAGTGCACTTTCATTGAGTAGTCACACAATAAAGATGCGATGCACATACTTTAAACAGTTATGTAATAAAGATGCTGTGCACTTTCATTGAGTAGCCATTGAATAAAGATGTGGTGCACTTTCATGGAATGGTCATACAATGAAGATGCAATGTACTTTAATTGAGTAGTTAAAAAATAAATATGTGGTACACTTTCATTGAGTGGTCATACAGTATAGGTGCAGTGCACTTTCATTGAATAGTCACACAATAAAGACATGGTGCACTATCATTGAGTGGTGATAAAGTAAAGACACGGTGCACTTTTATTGAGTAGTTGTACAGTAAAGGCACAGTGCATTTTCTTTTAGTAGTCATACAATAAAGATGTGGTGCACTTTCATTGAGTGGTCATTAAAAAAGATGCGATGCACTTTCATTGAGTAGTCATACAGCAAGACACGCTGTGCTTTCTATGAGTTGGCATACAGTAAAGATGCATCACAATTTTATTGAGTAGTCATATAATAAAGATGTGTTGCACTTTAATTGCATAGTCATACAATAAAGATGCGGTGTACTTTCATTGAGTAGTCAGACAATAAAGACACAGTGCACTTTTTATTGAGTGGTCATACAGTACCGACACAGTGCACTTTCATTGAGTAGTTACACAATAAAGATGCAGTACACTTTCATTGAGTAGTCATACAATGAAGACACGGTGCACTTTCATTGATTTTTTTTTATTATTTATTTATCAAGTCTAGGATTACTAATACCTTTGAGCCAAGGCTCTTTTACAAAGTTTCCACGTCTTAGAAATACAAATTATGGGGAACATCAAGACAGACATTACAACAATGTGGACATTGCAAACAGATTACAGATTAATACAATTCAAGGGTTAATTGGTAGTGATTTAAGAAAGATGCAGTGCACTTTCTTTGAGTAGTTATACAATAAAGTTGTAGTGCACTTTCATTGAGTAGTGCACATAAAAACACAGTGCACTTTCATTGAGTAGACATGCAATAAAGATGTGATGCACTTTCATGGAGTGGTCATACAATAGAGATGCAGTGCACTTTCATTAAGTAGTCACACAATAAAGACATGGTGCAATTTCATTGAGTTATCAACAATAAAGGCACAGTGCAATTTTATTGTGTTGTCATTCAATAAAGATGAAGTGCACTTTTATTGAGTAGTCGTTGAATAAAGACACAATGCACTTTCATTGGGTAGTCACACATTAAAGACACAGTGCATGTTCATTGAGATGTCAACAATAAAGATGCAGTGCACTTTCACTGAGTGGTCATACAATACAGACATGGTGCACTTTCATTGAGTAGTCCTACAATAAAGACAAGGTGCACTTTCAGTGAGTTGTCATACAGTAAAGATGCAGTGCACTTTCATTGAGTGGTGCAGTTTCATTGATTTGTCAACAATAAAGATGCAATGCAATTTCATTGAGTGGTCATACAATAAAGATGCAGTGCACTTTCATTGAGTAGTCATACAATAAAGATGCGTTGCACTTTCATTGAGTAGTCCGACAATAAAGTGCAGTGCACTTTCATTGAATATTGATGCAATAAAGGCAGGTGCACTTTCATTGAGTAGTCACTCAATAAAGATGCAGTGCCCTTTCATTGAATAGTCATACAATAAAGATGTGATGCACTTTCATTAAGTGGTAATACAATAAAGATATAGTGCACTTTCATTGAGTAGTCACACAATAAAAGACAGGGCACTTTCAATGAGTTGTCAACTATAAAGTTACAGTGCACTTTCTTTGGAGTCTTATAATAAAGATGCAGTGCACTTTCATTGAGTAGTCATACAGTGAAGATGGTGTGCACTTCCTTTGAGTACTTATACAATAAAGATCGGTACCCTTTCATGAAGTAGTCATACAGGAAATATGCAGTGCACTTTCATTGAGTGGCCATGCTATAAAGACACAGTGCACTTTCTTTGAGTAGTCACAATAAAGACATGGTGCATTCGGTTCATTGAGCAGTCATACAGTAAAGACACAGTGTACTTTCATTGAGTAGTCATACAACATAGAGACGATGCACTTTTATTGAGTAGTCATATATTAAAGAAATGGTGCACTTTCATTGAGTAGTCACACAATAAAGATGTGGTGCACTGTCATTCAGTGGTTACACAGTACAGATGCGGTGCAGTTTCATTGAATAGTCACACAATATAGATGTGGTCCACTTTCATTGAGTATCCTTATAATAAAGATGTGGTGCACTTTCATCCAGTGGTCATACAGAAAAGGTGCAGTGCACTTTTATTGAGTAGTCATACAATAATGATGCGGCACACTTTCATTCGGTAGTCATACAATAAAGACATGGTACACTTTCTTTGGTTATACAGTAATTACAGATTGCCCTTTCATTGAGTAGTCTCACAAAAAAGAAGCTGTGCACTTTTATTGAGTAGTCATGAAATAAAGGCGTGGTGCACTTTCATCAAGTTATCAAACAATAAAGATGCAGTGTACTTTCATTGAATAGTCATGCAATGAAGACGCAATGCACTTTCATTGAGTAGTCACACAACAAGATGCAGTGCACTTTCATTGAATAGTCATACAGCAAAGATGTGGTTCACTGTCATCGGTGGTCATAAAATAAGGAGACAGTGCACTTTCATTGAGTAGTCACAAAAACACAGTGCACTTTCATTGAGTTGTCAACAATAAAGTTGCAGTGCACTTTCTATGAGTGGTCATACAAAGAAAATGGAGTGTACTTTCATTGAGTAGTCAAACAATAAAGGCAGTAAAATTTCATTGTGTAGTCATGCAATATAGACACAGTGCACTTTCATTGAGTAGTCAGACAATAAAGACACAGTGCACTTTCATTGAGTAGTCATACAATAAAGATGCAGTGCACTGTCATTGAGTAATACAGTAAAGATGCAGTGCACTGTCATTGAGTAGTCACAATAAAGACGCAGTGTACTTTCACTTGAGTAGTCATGCAATAAAGATGTGTTGCACTTTCATTGAGTGACCATACCATAAAGATGCAGTGCACTTTGTTTGAGAAGTTGTACGATAAAGACATGGTGCACTTTCATTAAGTGGTCATACAGTAATCAAACAGTGCACTTTTATTGTGTAGTTCTGAAATAAAGACACCGTGCACTGTTATTGAGTAGTCATACAATAAGATGCGGTGCACTTTCATTTAGTAGTCATATAAGAAGGAACAGTGCACTTTCACTAAGTAGTCATGTAATAACGACATAGTGCACTTTCGTTGAGTAGTCACACAATAAAAACACAGTTCATGTTCATTGAATAGTCACACAATAAAGATGCAATGCACTTACATTGAGTAGTCATACAATAAAGATGCAGTGCACTTTCATTGAGTAGTCATAAAATGAAGATGTGCACTTTCATTGATTAGTTCTTCAATAAAGGCGCAGTGCATTTTCATTGAGTAGTCATACAATAAAGACACAGTGCACTTTTATTGGTGGTCATAGAATAAAAGCGCGGTGCCGTTCATTGAATAGTCACACAATAAAGACACTGTACACTTTTATTGAGTAGTCATACAATAAAGATGCAGTGTACTTTCATTGAGTAGTTTTACATTAAAGACAGATGCACTTTCATTGAGTAGTCACACAGTAAAGATCCAGTGAACTCTCATTGAGCAGTCATACAATAAAGATGCGGTTCACTTTCATTGAGTAGCCATACAATAAACACATGGTGCACTTTCATCGAGTGGTCATATAATAATGATGCAGTGCACTTTCATTGAGTAATCACACAATAAAGACACAGTGCATCTTGATTGAGTGGTCATACAGTATCGACAGAGTGCACTTTCATTGAGTAGTCACACAATAAGGATGCGATGCACATACATTAAAGGTTATGTAATAAAAGATGTGGTGTGCTTTCATGGCATGGTCATTCAATGAAGATGCAATGCACTTTATTTAAGTTGTTATAAAATAAATATGTGCACTTTCATTGAGTGGTCATACAGTATAGGTGCAGTGCACTTTCATTGAGTAGTCACACAATAAAGACATGGTGCACTTTCATTGAGTGGTGATAAAGTAAAGACATGGTGCACTTTTATTGAGTAGTTGTACAGTAAAGGCACAGTGCATTTTCTTTTAGTAATCATACAGTAAAGATGTGCATTTTCATTGAGTGGTCATTAAAAAAGGTGCAATTCACTTTCATTGAGTAGTCATACAGCAAAGACACGCTGCGCTTTCTATGAGTTGTCATACAGTAAAGATGCATCACAATTTTATTGAGTACTCATACAATAAGGATGCGCTGCACTTTCATTGTGTACTCATACAGTAAAGAGGCTGTGCACTTTCTTTGAGTAGTCACAATAAAGACATGGTGCACTTTTTATTGGTGATTATACAGTAATGACTCAGTACACTTTCATTGAGTACTTACACAATAAAGATGCAGTGCACTGTCATTGAGTAGTCATACAATAAAGATGCAGTACACTGTCATTGTGTAGTCACAATAAAGACTCAGTGTACTTTCACTTGGTAGTCATGCAATAAAGATGTGTTGCACTTTTATCAAGTGACCATACAATAAAGATGCAGTGCACTTTCATTGAGGCGTCACACGATAAACCCACAGTGCACTTTCATTAAGTGGTCATACAGTAATCTCACAGTGCACTTTCATTGAGTAGTTAAAAATAAAGACAGTGTGCGCTGTTATTGAGTAGTCATACAATAAAGATGCAGTGCACTTTCATTATGTAGTCATATAAGAAAGACATAGTGCACTTTCATTGAGTAGTCATGTAAGAAAGATGTAGTGCACTTTTGTTCAGTAGTCACAATAAAACACAGTGCAGTTGCATTGATTTGTCAACAATAAACATGTAGTGCAATTTTATTGAGTTGTCATACAATAAAGATGCAGTGCACTTTCACTGAGTAGTCATACAATAAGGCGCAGTGCATTTTTATTGAATAGTCATACAATAAAGACACAGTGCACTTTCATTGAGTTGTCACACAATAAAGACACTGTGCACTTTCATTGGTAGTCATACAATAAAGACTGTGCACTTTCATTGAGTGGTCATACAGTAACTACACATTGCACTTTCATTGAGTAGTCTCACAAAAAAGAAGCGGTGCACTTTCATTGCATAGTCATGCAATAAAAACATGGTGCACTTTCATTGAGTAGTCATACAATAAAGATGCAGTGTACTTCTATTGAATAGTCTTACATTAAAGACACAGTGCACCTTCATTGAGTAGTCACACAATAAAGATGCAGTGAACTCTCATTGAGTAGTCATACAATAAAGACGTGGTGCACTTTCATCGGTGGTCATATAATAATGCTGCAGTGCACTTTCATTGAGTAATCACACAATAAAGACACATTGCACCTTGATTGAGTGGTCATACAGTATCGACATAGTGCACTTTCATTGAGTAGTCACACAATAAAGATGCGATGCACATACTTTAAACAGTTATGTAATAAAGATGCTGTGCACTTTCATTGAGTAGCCATTGAATAAAGATGTGGTGCACTTTCATGGAATGGTCATACAATGAAGATGCAATGTACTTTAATTGAGTAGTTAAAAAATAAATATGTGGTGCACTTTCATCAGTGGTCATACAGTATAGGTGCAGTGCACTTTCATTGAATAGTCACACAATAAAGACATGGTGCACTATCATTGAGTGGTGATAAAGAAAAGACACGGTGCACTTTTAATGAGTAGTTGTACAGTAAAGGCACAGTGCATTTTCTTTTAGTAGTCATACAATAAAGATGTGGTGCACTTTCATTGAGTGGTCATTAAAAAGATCGATGCACTTTCATTGAGTAGTCATACAGCAAAGACACGCTGTGCTTTCTATGAGTTGGCATACAGTATAGATGCATCACAATTTTATTGAGTAGTCATATAATAAAGACGTGTTGCACTTTCATTGCATAGTCATACAATAAAGATGCGGTGTACTTTCATTGAGTAGTCAGACAATAAAGACACAGTGCACTTTTATTGAGTGGTCATACAGTACCGACACAGTGCACTTTCATTGAGTAGTTACACAATAAAGATGCAGTACACTTTCATTGAGTAGTCATATAATGAAGGCGGTGCACTTTCATTGATTATTTTTAAAATTTATTTATCAAGTCTAGGATTACTAATACCTTTGAGCCAAGGCTCTTTTACAAAGTTTCACGTCTGAGAAATACAAATTATGGGGAACATCAAGACAGACATTACAACAATGTGGACATTGCAAACAGATTACAGATTAATACAATTCAAGGGTTAATTGGTAGTGATTTAAGAAAGATGCAGTGCACTTTCTTTGAGTAGTTATACAATAAAGTTGTAGTGCACTTTCATTGGTAGTTGCACAATAAAACACAGTGCACTTTCATTGAGTAGACATGCAATAAAGATGTGATGCACTTTCATGGAGTGGTCATACAATAGAGATGCAATGCACTTTCATTAAGTAGTCACACAATAAAGACATGGTGCAATTTCATTGAGTTATCAACAATAAAGGCGCAGTGCAATTTTATTGTGTTGTCATTCAATAAAGATGACGTGCACTTTTATTGAGTAGTCGTTGAATAAAGACACAATGCACTTTCATTGAGTAGTCATACATTAAAGACAGTGCATGTTCATTGAGATGTCAACAATAAAGATGCAGTGCACTTTCACTGAGTGGTCATACAATACAGACATGGTGCACTTTCATTGAGTAGTCCTACAATAAAGACATGGTGCACTTTCAGTGAGTTGTCATACAGTAAAGATGCAGTGCACTTTCATTGAGTGGTGCAGTTTCATTGATTTGTCAACAATAAAGATGCAATACAATTTCATTGAGTGGTCATACAATAAAGATGCAGTGCACTTTCATTGAGTAGTCATACAATAAAGATGCGGTGCACTTCCATTGAGTAGTCTGACAATAAAGGTGCAGTGCACTTTCATTGAATATTGATGCAATAAAGACGCAGTGCACTTTCATTGAGTAGTCACACAATAAAGATGCAGTGCCCTTTCATTGAATAGTCATACAATAAAGAAGTGATGCACTTTCATTAAGTGGTAATACAATAAAGATATAGTGCACTTTCATTGAGTAGTCACACAATAAAAGACAGGGCACTTTCAATGAGTTGTCAACTATAAAGTTACAGTGCACTTTCTTTGAGCGGTCTTATAATAAAGATGCAGTGCACTTTCATTGAGTAGTCATACAGTGAAGATGGTGTCCACTTTCTTTGAGTACTTATACAATAAAGATGCGGTACCCTTTCATGAAGTAGTCATACAAGAAATATGCAGTGCACTTTCATTGAGTGGCCATGCTATAAAGACACAGTGCACTTTCTTTACAACAATGGACATTGTGAACAGATTACAGATTAATACAATTCAAGGGTTAATTGAGTAGTGATATAAGAAAGGCGCAGTGCACTTTCATTGAGTAGTGATACAATAAAGTCGTAGTGCACTTTCATTGAGTAGTTGCACAATAAAACACAGTGCACTTTCATTGAGTAGACATACAATAAAGATGTGATGCACTTTCATCGAGTGGTCATACAATAGAGATGCAGTGCACTTTTATTAAGTAGTCACACAATAAGGCGTGCAATTTCATTGAGTTATCAACAATAAAGGTGCAGTGCAATTTCACTGGTGGTCATTCAATAAAGATGAAGTGCACTTTTATTGAGAAGTCATTGAATAAAGACACAATGCACTTTCATTGAGGTAGTCACACATTAAAGACACGGTGCATGTTCATTGAGATGTCAACAATAAAGATGCAGTGCACTTTCACTGAGTGGTCATACAATAAAGACATGGTGCACTTCCATTGAGTAGTCCTACAATAAAGACACGGTGCACTTTCAGTGAGTTGTCATACAGTAAAGATGCAATGACTTTCATTGAGTAGTAGTACAATAAAGATGTGGTGAACTTTCATCGACTGGTCATACAATAGAGATGCAGTGCACTTTCATTAAGTAGTCACACAATTGATTTGTCAACAATAAAGATGCAGTGCAATTTCATTAAGTGGTCATACAATAAAGATGCAGTGCACTTTCACTGAGTAGTCATACAATAAAGAGATAGTGCACTTTCATTGAGTAGTCCAACAATAAAGGCGCAGTGCACTTTCATTGAGTAGTCACACAATAAAGATGCAGTGAACTCTCATTGAGTAGTCATACAATAAAGATGCGGTGCAGTTTCATTGAGTAGCCATACAATAAAGACGTGGAGCACTTTCATTGAGTGGTCATATCATAATGATGCAGTGCACTTTCATTGAGTAATCACGCAATAAAGACACATTGCACCTTGATTGAATGGTCATACAGTATCGACAGAGTGCACTTTCATTGAGTAGTCACACAATAAAGATCGATGCACATACTTTAAACAGTTATGTAATAAAGATGCTGTGCACTTTCATTGAGTAGCCATTGAATAAAGATGTGGTGCACTTTCATGGAATGGTCATACAATGAAGATGCAATGTACTTTAATTGAGTAGTTAAAAAATAAATATGTGGTACACTTTCATTGAGTGGTCATACAGTATAGGTGCAGTGCACTTTCATTGAATAGTCACACAATAAAGACATGGTGCACTATCATTGAGTGGTGATAAAGTAAAGACACGGTGCACTTTTATTGAGTAGTTGTACAGTAAAGGCACAGTGCATTTCTTTTAGTAGTCATACAATAAAGATGTGGTGCACTTTCATTGAGTGGTCATTAAAAAAGATGCGATGCACTTTCATTGAGTAGTCATACAGCAAGACACGCTGTGCTTTCTATGAGTTGGCATACAGTAAAGATGCATCACAATTTTATTGAGTAGTCATATAATAAAGATGTGTTGCACTTTTAATTGCATAGTCATACAATAAAGATGCGGTGTACTTTCATTGAGTAGTCAGACAATAAAGACACAGTGCACTTTTATTGAGTGGTCATACAATACCGACACAGTGCACTTTCATTGGTAGTTACACAATAAAGATGCAGTACACTTTCATTGAGTAGTCATACAATGAAGACGCGGTGCACTTTCATTGATTTTTTTTATTTATTTATCAAGTCTAGGATTACTAATACCTTTGAGCCAAGGCTCTTTTACAAAGTTTCACGTCTTAGAAATACAAATTATGGGGAACATCAAGACAGACATTACAACAATGTGGACATTGCAAACAGATTACAGATTAATACAATTCAAGGGTTAATTGGTAGTGATTTAAGAAAGATGCAGTGCACTTTCTTTGAGTAGTTATACAATAAAGTTGTAGTGCACTTTCATTGAGTAGTCACACAATAAAACACAGTGCACTTTCATTGAGTGAACATGCAATAAAGATGTGATGCACTTTCATGGAGTGGTCATACAATAGAGATGCAGTGCACTTTCATTAAGTAGTCACACAATAAAGACATGGTGCAATTTCATTGAGTTATCAACAATAAAGGCACAGTGCAATTTTATTGTGTTGTCATTCAATAAAGAAGAAGTGCACTTTTATTGAGTAGTCGTTGAATAAAGACACAATGCACTTTCATTGAGTAGTCACACATTAAAGACACTGTGCATGTTCATTGAGATGTCAACAATAAAGATGCAGTGCACTTTCACTGAGTGGTCATACAATACAGACATGGTGCACTTTCATTGAGTAGTCCTACAATAAAGACATGGTGCACTTTCAGTGAGTTGTCATACAGTAAAGATGCAGTGCACTTTCATTGAGTGGTGCAGTTTCATTGATTTGTCAACAATAAAGATGCAATGCAATTTCATTGAGTGGTCATACAATAAAGATGCAGTGCACTTTCATTGAGTAGTCATACAATAAAGATGCGGTGCACTTTCATTGAGTAGTCCGACAATAAAGGCGCAGTGCACTTTCATTGAATATTGATGCAATAAAGACGCAGTGCACTTTCATTGAGTAGTCACACAATAAAGATGCAGTGCCCTTTCATTGAATAGTCATACAATAAAGATGTGATGCACTTTCATTAAGTGGTAATACAATAAAGATATAGTGCACTTTCATTGAGTAGTCACACAATAAAAGACAGGGCACTTTCAATGAGTTGTCAACTATAAAGTTACAGTGCACTTTCTTTGGCGGTCTTATAATAAAGATGCAGTGCACTTTCATTGAGTAGTCATACAGTGAAGATGGTGTGCACTTCCTTTGAGTACTTATACAATAAAGATCGGTACCCTTTCATGAAGTAGTCATACAGGAAATATGCAGTGCACTTTCATTGAGTGGCCATGCTATAAAGACACAGTGCACTTTCTTTGAGTAGTCACAATAAAGACATGGTGCACTTTCATTGAGCAGTCATACAGTAAAGACACAGTGTACTTTCATTGAGTAGTCATACAACATAGAGCGATGACTTTTATTGAGTAGTCATATATTAAAGAAATGGTGCACTTTCATTGAGTAGTCACACAATAAAGATGTGGTGCACTGTCATTCAGTGGTTACACAGTACAGATGCGGTGCAGTTTCATTGAATAGTCACACAATAAAGATGTGGTCCACTTTCATTGAGTATCCTTATAATAAAGATGTGGTGCACTTTCATCCAGTGGTCATACAGAAAAGGTGCAGTGCACTTTTATTGAGTAGTCATACAATAATGATGCGGCACACTTTCATTCGGTAGTCATACAATAAAGACATGGTACACTTTCTTTGGTTATACAGTAATTACAGATTGCCCTTTCATTGAGTAGTCTCACAAAAGAAGCTGTGCACTTTTATTGGTAGTCATGAAATAAAGGCGTGGTGCACTTTCATCAAGTTATCAAACAATAAAGATGCAGTGTACTTTCATTGAATAGTCATGCAATGAAGACACAATGCACTTTCATTGAGTAGTCACACAACAAAGATGCAGTGCACTTTCATTGAATAGTCATACAGCAAAGATGTGGTTCACTGTCATCAGTGGTCATAAAATAAGGAGACAGTGCACTTTCATTGGTAGTCACACAAAACACAGTGCACTTTCATTGAGTTGTCAACAATAAAGTTGCAGTGCACTTTCTATGAGTGGTCATACAAAGAAAATGGAGTGTACTTTCATTGAGTAGTCAAACAATAAAGGCAGTAAAATTTCATTGTGTAGTCATGCAATATAGACACAGTGCACTTTCATTGAGTAGTCAGACAATAAAGACACAGTGCACTTTCATTGAGTAGTCATACAATAAAGATGCAGTGCACTGTCATTGAGTAATACAGTAAAGATGCAGTGCACTGTCATTGAGTAGTCACAATAAAGACGCAGTGTACTTTCACTTGAGTAGTCATGCAATAAAGATGTGTTGCACTTTCATTGAGTGACCATACCATAAAGATGCAGTGCACTTTGTTTGAGAAGTTGTATGATAAAGACATGGTGCACTTTCATTAAGTGGTCATACAGTAATCAAACAGTGCACTTTTATTGTGTAGTTACGAAATAAAGACACCGTGCACTGTTATTGAGTAGTCATACAATAAAGATGCGGTTCACTTTCATTTAGTAGTCATATAAGAAGGAAACAGTGCACTTTCACTAAGTAGTCATGTAATAACGACATAGTGCACTTTCGTTGAGTAGTCACACAATAAAAACACAGTTCATGTTCATTGAATAGTCACACAATAAAGATGCAATGCACTTACATTGAGTAGTCATACAATAAAGATGCAGTGCACTTTCATTGAGTAGTCATAAAATGAAGATGTGCACTTTCATTGATTAGTTCTTCAATAAAGACGCAGTGCATTTTCATTGAGTAGTCATACAATAAAGACACAGTGCACTTTTATTGAGTGGTCATAGAATAATGACGCGGTGCACGTTCATTGAATAGTCACACAATAAAGACACTGTACACTTTTATTGAGTAGTCATACAATAAAGATGCAGTGTACTTTCATTGAGTAGTTTTACATTAAAGACACAGTGCACTTTCATTGAGTAGTCACACAGTAAAGATCCAGTGAACTCTCATTGAGTAGTCATACAATAAAGATGCGGTTCACTTTCATTGGTAGCCATACAATAAACACATGGTGCACTTTCATCGAGTGGTCATATAATAATGATGCAGTGCACTTTCATTGAGTAATCACACAATAAAGACACAGTGCATCTTGATTGAGTGGTCATACAGTATCGACAGAGTGCACTTTCATTGAGTAGTCACACAATAAGGATCGATGCACATACATTAAAGAGTTATGTAATAAAGATGTGGTGTGCTTTCATGGCATGGTCATTCAATGAAGATGCAATGCACTTTATTTAAGTTGTTATAAAATAAATATGTGCACTTTCATTGAGTGGTCATACAGTATAGGTGCAGTGCACTTTCATTGAGTAGTCACACAATAAAGACATGGTGCACTTTCATTGAGTGGTGATAAAGTAAAGACATGGTGCACTTTTATTGAGTAGTTGTACAGTAAAGGCACAGTGCATTTTCTTTTAGTAATCATACAGTAAAGATGTGGTGCATTTTCATTGAGTGGTCATTAAAAAAGGTGCAATTCACTTTCATTGAGTAGTCATACAGCAAAGACACGCTGCGCTTTCTATGAGTTGTCATACAGTAAAGATGCATCACAATTTTATTGAGTAGTCATACAATAAGGATGCGCTGCACTTTCATTGTGTACTCATACAGTAAAGAGGCTGTGCACTTTCTTTGAGTAGTCACAATAAAGACATGGTGCACTTTTTATTGAGTGATTATACAGTAATGACTCAGTACACTTTCATTGAGTACTTACACAATAAAGATGCAGTGCACTGTCATTGAGTAGTCATACAATAAAGATGCAGTACACTGTCATTGGTAGTCACAATAAAGACTCAGTGTACTTTCACTTGAGTAGTCATGCAATAAAGATGTGTTGCACTTTTATCAAGTGACCATACAATAAAGATGCAGTGCACTTTCATTGAGACATCACACGATAAACCCACAGTGCACTTTCATTAAGTGGTCATACAGTAATCTCACAGTGCACTTTCATTGAGTAGTTAAAAAATAAAGACAGTGTGCGCTGTTATTGAGTAGTCATACAATAAAGATGCAGTGCACTTTCATTATGTAGTCATATAAGAAAGACATAGTGCACTTTCATTGAGTAGTCATGTAAGAAAGATGTAGTGCACTTTTGTTCAGTAGTCACAATAAAAACACAGTGCAGTTGCATTGAGTTGTCAACAATAAACATGTAGTGCAATTTTATTGAGTTGTCATACAATAAAGATGCAGTGCACTTTCACTGAGTAGTCATACAATAAAGGCGCAGTGCATTTTTATTGAATAGTCATACAATAAAGACAAAGTGCACTCTCATTGAGTTGTCACACAATAAAGACACTGTGCACTTTCATTGAGTAGTCATACAATAAAGACAGTGCACTTTCATTGAGTAGTCTCACAAAAAAGAAGCGGTGCACTTTCATTACATAGTCATGCAATAAAACATGGTGCACTTTCATTGAGTAGTCATACAATAAAGATGCAGTGTACTTCCATTGAATAGTCTTACATTAAAGACACAGTGCACCTTCATTGAGTAGTCACACAATAAAGATGCAGTGAACTCTCATTGAGTAGTCATACAATAAAGGCGTGGTGCACTTTCATCGGTGGTCATATAATAATGATGCAGTGCACTTTCATTGATAATCACACAATAAAGACACATTGCACCTTGATTGAGTGGTCATACAGTATCGACAGAGTGCACTTTCATTGAGTAGTCACACAATAAAGATGCGATGCACATACTTTAAACAGTTATGTAATAAAGATGCTGTGCACTTTCATTGAGTAGCCATTGAATAAAGATGTGGTGCACTTTCATGGAATGGTCATACAATGAAGATGCAATGTACTTTAATTGAGTAGTTAAAAAATAAATATGTGGTGCACTTTCATCGAGTGGTCATACAGTATAGGTGCAGTGCACTTTCATTGAATAGTCACACAATAAAGACATGGTGCACTATCATTGAGTGGTGATAAAGTAAAGACACGGTGCACTTTTAATGAGTAGTTGTACAGTAAAGGCACAGTGCATTTTCTTTTAGTAGTCATACAATAAAGATGTGGTGCACTTTCATTGAGTGGTCATTAAAAAAGATGCGATGCACTTTCATTGAGTAGTCATACAGCAAAAGACAGCTGTGCTTTCTATGAGTTGGCATACAGTAAAGATGCATCACATTTTTAGTGAGTCATATAATAAAGGCGTGTTGCACTTTCATTGCATAGTCATACAATAAAGATGCGGTGTACTTTCATTGAGTAGTCAGACAATAAAGACACAGTGCACTTTTTATTGAGTGGTCATACAGTACCGACACAGTGCACTTTCATTGAGTAGTTACACAATAAAGATGCAGTACACTTTCATTGAGTAGTCATACAATGAAGACGCAGTGCACTTTCATTGATTATTTTTTAAAATTTATTTATCAAGTCTAGGATTACTAATACCTTTGAGCCAAGGCTCTTTTACAAAGTTTCCACGTCTGAGAAATACAAATTATGGGGAACATCAAGACAGACATTACAACAATGTGGACATTGCAAACAGATTACAGATTAATACAATTCAAGGGTTAATTGAGTAGTGATTTAAGAAAGATGCAGTGCACTTTCTTTGAGTAGTTATACAATAAAGTTGTAGTGCACTTTCATTGAGTAGTTGCACAATAAAAACACAGTGCACTTTCATTGAGTAGACATGCAATAAAGATGATGCACTTTCATGGAGTTGTCATACAATAGAGATGCAGTGCACTTTCATTAAGTAGTCACACAATAAAGACATGGTGCAGTTTCATTGAGTTATCAACAATAAAGGCGCAGTGCAATTTTATTGTGTTGTCATTCAATAAAGATGACGTGCACTTTTATTGAGTAGTCGTTGAATAAAGACCACAATGCACTTTCATTGAGTAGTCATACATTAAAGACAGTGCATGTTCATTGAGATGTCAACAATAAAGATGCAGTGCACTTTCACTGAGTGGTCATACAATACAGACATGGTGCACTTTCATTGAGTAGTCCTACAATAAAGACATGGTGCACTTTCAGTGAGTTGTCATACAGTAAAGATGCAGTGCACTTTCATTGAGTGGTGCAGTTTCATTGATTTGTCAACAATAAAGATGCAATACAATTTCATTGAGTGGTCATACAATAAAGATGCAGTGCACTTTCATTGAGTAGTCATACAATAAAGATCGGTGCACTTCCATTGAGTAGTCTGACAATAAAGGTGCTGTGCACTTTCATTGAATATTGATGCAATAAAGACGCAGTGCACTTTCATTGAGTAGTCACACAATAAAGATGCAGTGCCCTTTCATTGAATAGTCATACAATAAAGAAGTGATGCACTTTCATTAAGTGGTAATACAATAAAGATATAGTGCAGTTTCATTGAGTAGTCACACAATAAAAGACAGGGCACTTTCAATGAGTTGTCAACTATAAAGTTCCAGTGCACTTTCTTTGAGCGGTCTTATAATAAAGATGCAGTGCACTTTCATTGAGTAGTCATACAGTGAAGATGGTGTCCACTTTCTTTGAGTACTTATACAATAAAGATGCGGTACCCTTTCATGAAGTAGTCATACAAGAAATATGCAGTGCACTTTCATTGAGTGGCCATGCTATAAAGACACAGTGCACTTTCTTTACAACAATGTGGACATTGCGAACAGATTACAGATTAATACAATTCAAGGGTTAATTGAGTAGTGATATAAGAAAGGCGCAGTGCACTTTCATTGAGTAGTGATACAATAAAGTCGTAGTGCACTTTCATTGAGTAGTTGCACAATAAAACACAGTGCACTTTTATTGAGTAGACTTACAATAAAGATGTGATGCACTTTCATCGGTGGTCATACAATAGAGATGCAGTGCACTTTTATTAAGTAGTCACACAAAGGCGTGGACTTTCATTGAGTTATCAACAATAAAGGTGCAGTGCAATTTCACTGAGTGGTCATTCAATAAAGATGAAGTGCATTTTTATTGAGAAGTCATTGAATAAAGACACAATGCACTTTCATTGAGGTAGTCACACATTAAAGACACGGTGCATGTTCATTGAGATGTCAACAATAAAGATGCAGTGCACTTTCACTGAGTGGTCATACAATAAAGACATTGTGCACTTCCATTGAGTAGTCCTACAATAAAGACATGGTGCACTTTCATTGAGTGGTGATAAAGTAAAGACATGGTGCACTTTTATTGAGTAGTTGTACAGTAAAGGCACAGTGCATTTTCTTTTAGTAATCATACAATAAAGATGTGGTGCATTTTCATTGAGTGGTCATTAAAAAAGGTGCAATGCACTTTCATTGAGTAGTCATACAGCAAAGACACGCCAGGCTTTCTATGAGTTGTCATACAGTAAAGATGCATCACAATTTTATTGAGTAGTCATACAACAAGGATGCTTGCACTTTCATTGTACTCATACAGTAAAGAGGGCCTGTGCACTTTCTTTGAGTAGTCACAATAAAGACATGGTGCACTTTTATTGAGGATTATACAGTAATGACTCAGTACACTTTCATTGAGTACTTACACAATAAAGATGCAGTGCACTGTCATTGAGTAGTCATACAATAAAGATGCAGTACACTGTCATTGAGTAGTCACAATAAAGACTCAGTGTACTTTCACTTGAGTAGTCATGCAATAAAGATGTGTTGCACTTTTATCAAGTGACCATACAATAAAGATGCAGTGGACTTTCATTGAGACGTCACACGATATACCCACAGTGCACTTTCATTAAGTGGTCATACAGTAATCTCACAGTGCACTTTCATTGAGTAGTTAAAAAATAAAGACAGTGTGCACTGTTATTGAGTAGTCATTCTATAAAGATGCAGTGCACTTTCATTATGTAGTCATATAAGAAAGACATAGTGCACTTTCATTGAGTAGTCATGTAAGAAAGATGTAGTGCACTTTTGTTCAGTAGTCACAATAAAACACACAGTGCAGTTGCATTGAGTTGTCAACAATAAACATGTAGTGCAATTTTATTGAGTTGTCATACAATAAAGATGCAGTGCACTCTCACTGAGTAGTCATACAATAAAGGCGCAGTGCATTTTATTGAATAGTCATACAATAAAGACACGTGCAATTTCATTGAGTTGTCACACAATAAAGACACTGTGCACTTTCATTGAGTAGTCATACAACAAAGACAGTGCACTTTCATTGAGTGGTCATACAGTAACTACACATTGCACTTTCATTGAGTAGTCTCACAAAAAGAAGTGGCACTTTCATTGCATAGTCATGCAATAAAAACATGGTGCACTTTCATCAAGTCGTCAAACTATAAAACACAGTGCACTTTCATTGAATAGTCATGCAATGAAGACACAATGCACTTTCATTGAGTAGTCACACATTAAGATGCAGTGCACTTCATTGAATAGTCATACAGCAATGATGTGGTTCACTTTCATTGAGTGGTCATATAATAAAGACACAGCACACTTTCATTGAGTACTCACACAATAAAACACTTTGCACTTTCATTGAGTTGTCAACAGTAAAGTTGCAGTGCACTTTCTTTGAGTGGTCATACAATGAAAATGGAGTGTACTTTCACTGAGTAGTCATAAATAAAGACATTATAAAATTTCATTGTGTAGTCATGCAATATAGACACTGTGCACTTTCATTGAGCAGTTATTCAATAAAGACACAGTGCACTTTCATTGAGTAGTCATACAATAAAGATGCAGTGCACTGTCATTGAGTAGTCACAATAAAGACGCAGTGTACTTTCAGTTGAGTAGTCATGCAATAAAGATGTGTTGCACTTTCATTGAGTGACCGTACCATAAACATGCAGTGCACTTTCATTGAGAAGCCACACGATAAAGATATGGTGCACTTTCACTAAGTGGTCATACAGTAATCAAACAGTGCACTTTCATTGTGTAGTTACAAAATAAAGACACTGTGCTCTGTTATTGAGTAGTCATACAATAAAGATGTGGTGCACTTTCATTTAGTAGTCATATTAGAAGGAAACAGTGCACTTTCACTGAGTAGTCATGTAATAAAGACATAGTGCACTTTCGCTGAGTAGTCACAATAAAAACACAGCTGGCGTTGCTTGAATAGTCACACAATAAAGATGCAATGCACTTACATTGAGTAGTCATGCAATGAAGATGCAGTGCACTTTCATTGAGTAGTCATAAAACGAAGATGTGCACTTTCATTGATTAGTCCTTCAATAAAGACACAGTGCACGTTCATTGAGTAGTCATACAATAAAGTTGCAGTGCACTATTATTGAGTGGTCATAGAATAAAGATGCGGTGCACTTTCATTGAGTAGTCATACAATAAAGACACTGGCCCAGATATTTAAACTGCGCCCAAAATGTGTGCAACAGCAGGAGCAAGCACAAATCAATTGCACATATGCGCAACAGACGCGATATTCAAACATGGAGCAGAACAAATTGCGCAAGCAGCCAACGTCTGAATATTGCACAGACTGCGCCATAGCGCAACCAGGAAGGAGAAGCTGAGCAGAAAGGTTGCGCTATAGCGCAACTAGGGCAGCCCAGATGAGCAGTCCAGATGTGCCATAGCGCAAGCAGAGCCCCCTCCGCAGAGCAATGGAACTGCACATCCAGGGATGCAGGCTGGGGCCCACCGCAGCCATGCCACACATGGGCACAGGAACACACTGCAGAACCAACAAGACACCTGCACACCCCAAGCATAGCATCACTGGGGGTGGGACGGATGATCCACTGGCCCCTGGGGACAAGTCAACAAAGCACAGCAGGGCCATGATGCCCCAGCATAAGCACTGGCAGGCTGAGACTGCCACACAGGGGATGACAACCACAGTGCATCAGCCCCTGTAGCAGAGAAGCATACAAGCACAGCACACCCTGCACCGTGACCCCAAGACACCAGCCATGTGCAGTGACTGGCACTGCAGGAAACACCATGCATCCTGCCTGGCACACATCAACCCCGTGTAGCAGAGAAGCATACAAGCCAGACCCACCCTGTGCACCCAGCAGTGGGCGGCAGCAGATGGCAAGACCAACAGAAAGACACTGCCACACTGGAGACACCTCCCCATGCACACACACGCACACACACACACACACACACACACACACAGGACCATACCACCCCAGATGGCATGCACACCACTGCAACTGAGCAACTATAGCCAGCTGCAAATCAGAGACCACCACAGTATTCATAACAAAATATATATATTCATAGAAACAATAAAATACAAAAACAAGAACAAGAACAACTATATACAGTTATGTACAAGACAGGGGGTGGGGTACAAGGTAGGGGTGGGTAAGGGTAGGGTGAACAACTGGGAGAGGGAAGGCAGGTGGGAGGGATTGTTGAAGTGGTAAGGAAGCACAATCAAGGCCTGGCAGGCTGGTCTGCCGCTGCTGCCGCCATCTCTGTCCCTCCGCCTGCCTCCGGATCCCATGGCGGTACATGTCATTCAGGATCCCATGCGTTGCAATGGAGACACGTGTGATCCGATGAAAGGCACGCCCATCCTTCTTAGGATGCTGAGACCTAGGAAAGGGAACACAGTCAATAGCTGTGACTGTTCAAAACCCTGAACACCACCCATCCTGCAAGGCATAAAGCCTAGTGCCCCGCACCTGTAGTATGCACCCACCCACAGTGACCATGCACATGACACGCCCAACCAGGCAGCACCAGCTATGTGCACCACTGCACACACACTGGCCATGTACATCACAGCACAAACAAGGCTGTCAAGTGACGTGGCAATGTGGTGCGATGCCAGTCCCACAGCCATGTGCCCAGTGCATGCATGGACCACCAGTGACGCATACACAGACGTGCTGTGACACTGGACAGTGATGAATGTCGCCTGTGTCGTGCATGGTTGTGTTGTGCATGGCTGGTGGTCATGCCCCCAGCATGCAATAGCATCCATGAAGTAATGATACTCACACCTCAAGCAGCTGTGGCTGCTGCTGCTGCTGCTGGGGTGCACTACCCACAGCTCCACCACCTGGCACCGGGGCCCTGGCACTGCCCTCCTCACCCCATGCTTGCATCCTCTCCGCCCGTCCTGTGGAAGACAAATGTTGAGAAAAACATCAGTGCGACTCCAAAGCAGACTGCCCCCTGCCCCAGTGAGAGTGCCTGACCACACAGCCAGACCCATGCATCTCACACCTGCACACACTGACACAGCCAACCATGGCAGAGCCATCACCTATGCACAGCCACCAAAACACCCTCACACCCCTACAGAGAATCCAGGTGCATAGATGGTACACCCACCTGGCCTAGGCACCATGCCCCACCTGGCACGTGACTGAAGCCAATAGCTGAGGATCCTCTTGTGGAGGTCACTGTACTGGTGCTGGCACTGCTCAGGTGACCGGCACTGCCCAGTGACCCCCACCAAGTCACTGGCCACTTGCTGCCAGACCTGGGTCCTAGCAATGGTGAGGGGCACCACCTACAGTGCCCCATAGTGGCTCCACCAGGCCACCAAGCGAATACCTTAAGGCCCATTGCACTGCCCTCCCGCATGCCATGCTACCAACTTTACAGCAGGCAATATGGCGCCCGCTGCGCCGTAACCCCACATGGAGATGTTGCACAATAGACCACCATAGGTTCCAATCGGCGCTGTTCGAACAGCGCCATCAGTTCACATAGCGCTGTCACCAGACAGTGCAATAGGGCCGTACACATGGCAGCCGAACAGCACCAGGGGCAAGGTCGGACACCAGGTCATAGGCAATGACACAAGGCACGCCGGCGCCATTTGGCGTATCGCATCCTGCGCGACCGACCACCTGCGTGCCGCTGCCACAGTGGACTATTGCGCAGTAGTGCCACAGTGCCATATAGTGCCAGTGCTGTATAACCACTGGCACAATGGTGGCCATGGCTCGAATTGCTGATCGCGACAGCACGCCAGCAGCGCCGGGCAGACACCCGCGAAGCTATCTGAGCATGCGCAATGCAGTGTACCACACAGTCACAGATCTGCGCCATTGGCTCAGCTGACTCAACCGTATTGCGCGAAGCGCAACTGCGCGATATTCAGCCGACACATGCAAATCATCTGATCAGCCATTCAAAGGCGCAGTGGCACGATTTGCATCTCATTATAGTTGCTCCACTCCTAATTTGCATGCATTGCGCTATAAATGTGCGACATTGGGCTGCGCTGGCCAGATTCGGGTACTGCAGGTGAGAAGTGAGTTGCATGCTGTGTGATGTTCTGGACAATGGTCATGGGAAAATGCTGTAGACTGCACAGTGACAGGTGTCCACTTCCCCCCATACAGATTGCCATGACCGAGCAGAGACAAGGTGAGGGTGAGGATGGTGGGCGTAGGAGGAGGCCAACTTACCCCAGCAGAGACAGAGGCCCTTCCAGGCCTACCTGGAGGAGGAGCCACTACTGAGTGGACGGCGGGCACCCTCAGTCCCGCAGCGGCTGCATGGGAGGGGTAGTTCGGACAGAACCTGCACGGAAGCCACCAGCGCCTCCGCAGGAATGCAAGAAGAAGATGGGGACAGACCGCAGGAGGTTGAAGGAGAAGGTGGCAACCTTCAGGGCGGCATGTGCTGGCACTGGCGGGGCCAGCCAGCGGTGTTGGAGCTGCCCCCGGCTGAGGAGAGACTGGCTGCATCAATGCAACGGAGCGCTATTGAGGGGGCGTACCAGGAGGTGGATTCCAAACAGGTGGAAGCCCATCACTGCAGTGTATGACATGGTGGTGGTGTTGGAGGGGAAGGTTGTTCACATGCACTCATATGCTCTCTCTGTTACAGATCCTGTTCGCCTTCAGGAGACGGTGGTGGTGGGTCCAGGAAGTGATGATGACCTGCTGGACATGGAGGAGGGTCCATCCACCTCTGTCACCAGCCAGCATGCACTGCAGCAGCATGCACGCTGGGCCGCCAGCTCTGGTGTCGGTGATTCGGGTGTGGGGGGTGCACAGCCTGTGTCTCAGCAGTCTGGCATGCAAGCATGCCAGCACGCTGTGACTGTGGCTGTAGCATGTACCTGCACCATTGATGATGCAAGGACTGCAATGGGCAGTGATATGTGTGTGTCCCATGATGGACACACAGCAGGCCAGCACGTGCCCCTGGGCCTTTCTGGTTCCAACTTGTGTACCAGCATGTTGGCACAGTCCCAGGCTGTGCCTGTCAGCACCGGTTGGGCAGCACCGGTGGCTGTGCAGGTGTCTGGCACTGTTGTGGCCACAGCGGTTCAATGAGTGGACCCTGGGGCACAGCAGTTGGAGGGGCAGCAGCAGCAGTCACCCACCAGGTCTGGGGGTACAGTGTCAAGTGGTGGCACATCTCCGCTGCCCTTTGATCTGCCCATTCCTGGTCCTGGTGAACAGCGCCCACCCTCAAGGGGTGTTGTGCATAAGGACCTTCCACACTCTGGGGGACAGGATGCCGTTGGGACACAGTACCCATTGGACGAGCACACTCACCTGCTGCAGGAATCAGTACAGCTGCAGAGGCGGGTTGCAACGTCTGTGGAGGCACTGTCTGTGGCTGTGGAGCAGCACAGCAGGGAGTGTGCTCTGGACCGTGCAGAGCTGGTTCGTATGCGGACAGATGTGACCGCCAGCATTGACAGGCTGACCCAGGCAGTGGTCTCTGTCGTGGATGCATTGGGCACACAGTCAGGTGCCCCTGTACTGCACACCCCACACAGTTCACTCTCTACTCCCCATTCCCGTCGTCGTGCGACACCAGGCCTGTCGATGCCGGGTTCTGCTGTGGGCATCCTGAGCACCCCTGGTGCTGGTTTGTTCGGGATGCTGCAGACCCCTGTGTGGGCAAGGTCGCGTTCGCGCAGTGGGACCCCTGGTGGTCCAACAGTGCCACCCCATGTGGCCTCTGCTCAGTCTGCCAGGGCTGTTGGGTCACGGTGGGGTTGCCCACGCATCCGCGGTGGCCGTGGGACAGTGCTACATGACTGACCTGTCTCCCAGTGCAGGCCCTGTCTGGTGCTGCCCTGTGTGCAATGTGTGTCATGGTGGGCAGTGCACTTCTGGGTGCTCTGCTCAACACGCCGACACACGGACCACCTGCACACCCTCCCAACTGCTGTCCACAGGTGCGTGTGCATGATGATGCCTGCATTGTACTGTACACCAAGGTGCAAGGGTGCCCAGCATCTGACACACGCATGCTTGGACAGTACAGGTGGTGGGGTGGTCAGTGGTTCTGTGTGTTAGCAATGTCGGTTCTGCTGTGCTGTGCATCTGCCCATGTGCGCTCTGTGCCTGGTGTGTGTGTGTCCATATGAGTGTTCACCCTTCCTGATGGTATGTTTGTATGCCTGGACCCTTCCACTCCCTGGCCATCATGCACCCCTGGTGTGTTACCCTGTGTGCCTGTGGTTTGCGCATGGACAGTGTTGGTTGCACATGTCCCTTGACTTACCTGTGTTGTGCATAGTGCTCCTCTGTGATGGTGTCCCGGTGCAGCTGGGCCTGCCAGATCAGTCGGGGGTCCCGCCATCCTAGAGGGGGCTGCTCATCACCATCAACACCGGCGCCACTGGCGTCCCCATCGCTGTCCCCCTCTTCAACCTGTAGGGCTATCCCACAGTCTTTGGCCATGTTGTGCAGGATGCAACAGGCCAGGAATATCCCACAGGCCTTTTGGGGGCTGTACTGTAGGGCACTGCCGGTGGTGTCTAGGCATCAGAAGCGTGCCTTGAGCATCCCAAACACCCGCTCTATGATGTTGCGTGTGGAAGCATGTGCCTCATTATAGCATAGCTGTGATGGGGTCATGGGGCGCCGGTACGGTGTGAGCAGCCAGGGACGGAGTGGGTATCCACTGTCACCTGTGTGGAGATAGTGGAGATCAGTATCATGTTCAGGTCCATATTGACCATATCCCTGTGTGCCACTACCATGGCACCTGTGGCATTCCCACCTTTGCCCCGAGTTTGCATTCCATACATGCATACTCACCCACTAGATGGCCTGTGGGGATGTCCCACTCTCGAATCAATGGCACAGTGCGGACTGATGCCATATGAAGGCATCATGTGCTCCACCAGGGTGTGTGGCACAGACATTGATTATGCGCCCAGTGGCATCACACACCACCTGGCAGTTGACACTGGAGAAGCCCTTTCTGTTCCTATATGCAGCCCCATCGGGGCCAGGTGGCGTGCGAATGGCCACATGGGTGCAGTCTATGGCCCCTAGCATGCCAGACATACGTGCCACCCTGTGGAACTCCTGCATGTTTGCTGTACGCTCTGCCGCAGTGCTGGGGAAATGGATGTACTCCGCAGCATGTGGCAGCAGTGTGCTGAGGAATTGGGTGAAGATGCATGACATGGCCGACTGTGTGATGCCTGTGGTGTCCCCTGTCGGCCTCTGGAAGGTGCCCGTGGTGAGCAGGCACATGCAGGCTGTCATCTTGGTCTCCACTGACAGAGCGTGACTCCATCATGAGGGTGCCTGCATCACATCACTGCACAGCTCACAGAGCCGCCTCAGTATTGCCCTGTTCAGGCAGTACCGGCCCACGATCTCTACATCTGTGTACAGCTCATAGCTGATGCAGACATTGTACTGCCTGTTGGGGGCGTACCGCCGATGAGCCCTTCCACGGCCTTGTCCCCCTGCAGCTTGCATTCTCACTCCCCTCATTACAGCTTCCATGTGGAAGCTGGCACTGTCCATCTCCCTGGCTCCTGACCCCCCTGGCTGGTGTTGCTGTGTTACCCCCGCTGTCCTCACTGCTACTTCCACTGCACTGGGCACCCCCCGCTGGCCTCTACAGCCTATGGCCCATGCTTGCCTTGCCTGCCCTAGCCTGTCACTGTCTGTCTGTCTGTCTCTCCCTCTCTCCCTCTCTCTCTCTCCCCCACTTGGCATTCTTGTAGCGTTCTTGTGCGCTTCCTTGAGCCTTTGCTTTGGCTCATTTCCACTAGTCATAATTTCAGTGTTCCGCTGCGCATTAGCATGAATCTTTGAATATCACATTGCGCTCTTTATGCATGGATCCACCCCCTTCGGTTGCGCATGCCTTCATTTGCATTGTGCTGTTGCTCAGCATGTTTTCGGTGGCGCAACTGCCTCCTGCTGAATATCGCAGAATGGCGCACTTTTGGACTTGCGCATGCGCAACCCTTTTGAATATCCCACCCACTGTACACTTTTATTGAGTAGTCATGCAATAAAGACACGGTGCACTTTCATTGAGTAGTCATACAATAAAGATGCAGTGTACTTTCATTGAGTAGTCTTACATTAAAGACACAGTGCACTTTCATTGAGTAGTCACACAGTAAAGATGCAGTGAACTCTCATTGAGTAGTCATACAATAAAGATGTGGTGCACTTTCATTGAGTAGCCATACAATAAAGACGTGGTGCACTTTCATCGAGTGGTCATATAATAATGATGCAGTGCACTTTCATTGAGTAATCACACAATAAAGACACATTGCACCTTGATTGAGTGGGCATACAGTATCGACAGAGTGCACTTTCATTGAGTAGTCACACAATAACAATGCGATGCACATACTTTAAACATTCATGTAATAAAGATGCTGTGCACTTTCATTGAATAAAGATGTGGTGCGCTTTCATGTAATGGTCATACAATAAATATGGTAAGCACTTTAATTGAGTAGTTAAAAAATAAATATGTGGTACACTTTCATCGAGTGGTCATACAGTATAGGTGCAGTGCACTTTCATTGAGTAGTCACACAATAAAGACATGGTGCACTTTCATTGAGTGGTGATAAAGTAAAGACACAGTACACTTTTATTGAGTAGTTATACAGTAAAGGCACAGTGCATTTCTTTTTAGTAGTCATACAATAAAGATGTGGTGCACTTTCATTGAGTGGTCATTAAAAGATGCGATGCACTTTGGTAGTCATACAGGAAAGACATGCTGCGCTTTCATGAGCTGGCATACAGTAAAGATGCATCACAATTTTATTGAGTAGTCATATAAAAGCGATGCGTTGCACTTTCATTGCATAGTCATAGAATAAAGGCGGTGCTTTCATTGAGTAGTCAGACAATAAAGACAGTGCACTTTTATTGAGTGGTCATACAGTACCGACACAGTGCACTTTCATTGAGTAGTTACACAATAAAGATGCAGTACACTTTCACTGAGTAGTCATTCGATGAAGATGCGGTGCACTTTCATTGATTTTTTATTTATTTTTTTATTTATTTATCAAGTCTAGGATTACTAATACCTTTGAGCCAAGGCTCTTTTACAAAGGTTCCACGTCAGAGAAATACAAATTATGGGGAACATCAAGACAGACATTACAACAATGTGGACATTGCAAACAGATTACAGATTAACACAATTCAAGGGTTAATTGAGTAGTGATATAAGAAAGACACAGTGCACTTTCATTGAGTAGTGATACAATAAAGTCGTAGTGCACTTTGATTGAGTAGTTGCACAATAAAAACACAGTGCACTTTCATTGAGTAGACATACAATAAATATGTGATGCACGTTCATGGAGCGGTCATGCAATAGAGATGCAGTGCACTTTCATTAAGTAGTCACACAATAAAGACATGGTGCAATTTCATTGAGTTATCAACAATAAAGGCGCAGTGCAATTTTATTGAGTGGTCATTCAATAAAGATGAAGTGCACTGTTATTGAGTAGTCATTGAATAAAGACACAATTCACTTTCATTGAGTAGTCACACATTAAAGACACGGTGCATGTTCATTGAGATGTCAACAATAAAGATGCAGTGCACTTTCACTGAGTGGTCATACAATAAAGACATGGTGCACTTTCATTGAGTAGTCATACAATAAAGATGTGATGCACTTTCATTAAGTGGTAATACAATAAGATATAGTGCACTTTCATTGAGTAGTCTCACAATAAAAGACAGGGCACTTATTGAGTTGTCAACAATAAAGTTACAGTGCACTTTCTTTGAGCAGTCTTATAATAAAGATGCAGTGCACTTTCATTGAGTAGTCATACATTGAAGATGGTGTGCACTTTCTTTGAGTACTCATAAATAAAGATGCGGTACACTTTCATGAAGTAGTCATACAAGAAATACGCAGTGCACTTTCATTGAGTGGCCATGCTATAAAGACACAGTGCACTTTCTTTGAGTAGTCACAATAAAGACATGGTGCACTTTCATTGAGCAGTCATACAATAAAGACACAGTACACTTCCATTGAGTAGTCATGCAACAAAGAGGCGATGCACTTTTATTGAGTAGTGATATATTAAAGACATGGTGCACTTTCATTGAGTGGTCATTCAATAAAGATGAAGTGCACTGTTATTGAGTAGTCATTGAATAAAGAACAATGCACTTTCATTGAGTAGTCACACATTAAAGACACGGTGCATGTTCATTGAGATGTCAACAATAAAGATGCAGTGCACTTTCACTGAGTGGTCATACAATAAAGACATGGTGCACTTTCATTGAGTAGTCATACAATAAAGATGTGATGCACTTTCATTAAGTGGTAATACAATAAAGATATAGTGCACTTTCATTGAGTAGTCTCACAATAAAAGACAGGGCACTTTCATTGAGTTGTCAACAATAAAGATACAGTGCACTTTCTTTGAGCGGTCTTATAATAAAGATGCAGTGCACTTTCATTGAGTAGTCATACATTGAAGATGGTGTGCACTTTCTTTGAGTACTCATAAATAAAGATGCGGTACACTTTCATGAAGTAGTCATACAAAATCACGCAGTGCACTTTCATTGAGTGGCCATGCTATAAAGACACAGTGCACTTTCTTTGAGTAGTCACAATAAAGACATGGTGCACTTTCATTGAGCAGTCATACAATAAAGACACAGTACACTTTCATTGAGTAGTCATGCAACAAAGAGGCGATGCACTTTTATTGAGTAGTGATATATTAAAGAAATGGTGCACTTTCATTGAGTGGTCATACAGTAACTACAATTGCACTTTCATTGAGTAGTCTCACAAAAGAAGCGGTGCCCTTTCATTGGGTAGTCATGCAATAAAGACATGGTGCACTTTCATCAAGTCATCAAACAATAAAATGCAGTGCACTTTCATTGAATAGTCATGCAATGAAGACACAGTGCACTTTATTGAGTAGTCATACAATTAAGACACAGTGCACTTTCATTGAATAGTCATACAGTAATGATGTGGTTCACTTTCATTGAGTGGTCATATAAAAAAGACACCGTGTACTTTCATTGAGGACTCACACAATAAAACACTGTGCACTTTCATTGAGTTGTCAACAATAAAGTTGCAGTGCACTTTCTTTGAGTGGTCATGCAATGAAGACAGTGCATTTTCATTCAGTAGTCATACAATAAAGATGCAGTGCACTTTAATTGAGTAGTTATGCAATATACACACAGTGCACTTTCATTGAGTAGTCATACAATAAAGATGCAGTGCACTGTCATTGAGTAGTCATACAACAAAGACACAGTGCCCTGTCATTGAGCAGTCAAAATAAAGATGCAGTGTACTTTCACTTGAGTAGCCATGTAATAAAGATGTGTTGTACTTTCATCGAGTGACCATACAATAAAGATGCAGTGCACTTTCATTGAGAAGTCACACGATAAAGATGGTGCACGTTCATTAAGTGGTCATACAGTAATCTCACAGTGCACTTTCATTGAGTAGTTAAAAAATAAAGACAGTGTGCACTGTTATTGAGTAGTCATTCTATAAAGATGCAGTGCACTTTCATTATGTAGTCATATAAGAAAGACATAGTGCACTTTCATTGAGTAGTCATGTAAGAAAGATGTAGTGCACTTTTGTTCAGTAGTCACAATAAAACACAGTGCAGTTGCATTGAGTTGTCAACAATAAACATGTAGTGCAATTTTATTGAGTTGTCATACAATAAAGATGCAGTGCACTCTCACTGAGTAGTCATACAATAAAGGCGCAGTGCATTTTTATTGAATAGTCATACAATAAAGACACGGTGCAATTTCATTGAGTTGTCACACAATAAAGACACTGTGCACTTTCATTGAGTAGTCATACAATAAAGACAGTGCACTTTCATTGAGTGGTCATACAGTAACTACACATTGCACTTTCATTGAGTAGTCTCACAAAAAAGAAGTGGTGCACTTTCATTGCATAGTCATGCAATAAAAACATGGTGCACTTTCATCAAGTCGTCAAACTATAAAAACACAGTGCACTTTCATTGAATAGTCATGCAATGAAGACACAATGCACTTTCATTGAGTAGTCACACAATTAAGATGCAGTGCACTTTCATTGAATAGTCATACAGCAATGATGTGGTTCACTTTCATTGAGTGGTCATATAATAAAGACACAGCACACTTTCATTGAGTACTCACACAATAAAACACTTTGCACTTTCATTGAGTTGTCAACAGTAAAGTTGCAGTGCACTTTCTTTGAGTGGTCATACAATGAAAATGGAGTGTACTTTCACTGAGTAGTCATACAATAAAGACATTATAAAATTTCATTGTGTAGTCATGCAATATAGACACTGTGCACTTTCATTGAGCAGTTATTCAATAAAGACACAGTGCACTTTCATTGAGTAGTCATACAATAAAGATGCAGTGCACTGTCATTGAGTAGTCACAATAAAGCGCGATGTACTTTCAGTTGAGTAGTCATGCAATAAAGATGTGTTGCACTTTCATTGAGTGACCGTACCATAAACATGCAGTGCACTTTCATTGAGAAGCCACACGATAAAGATATGGTGCACTTTCACTAAGTGGTCATACAGTAATCAAACAGTGCACTTTCATTGTGTAGTTACAAAATAAAGACACTGTGCTCTGTTATTGAGTAGTCATACAATAAAGATGTGGTGCACTTTCATTTAGTAGTCATATTAGAAGGAAACAGTGCACTTTCACTGAGTAGTCATGTAATAAAGACATAGTGCACTTTCGTTGAGTAGTCACACAATAAAAACACAGCTGACGTTGCTTGAATAGTCACACAATAAAGATGCAATGCACTTACATTGAGTAGTCATGCAATGAAGATGCAGTGCACTTTCATTGAGTAGTCATAAAACGAAGATGTGCACTTTCATTGATTAGTCCTTCAATAAAGACACAGTGCACGTTCATTGAGTAGTCATACAATAAAGTTGCAGTGCACTATTATTGAGTGGTCATAGAATAAAGATGCGGTGCACTTTCATTGAGTAGTCATACAATAAAGACACTGGCCCAGATATTTAAACTGCGCCCAAAATGTGCGCAACAGCAGGAGCAAGCACAAATCAATTGCACATATGCGCAACAGACGCGATATTCAAACATGGAGCAGAACAAATTGCGCAAGCAGCCAACGTCTGAATATCGCACAAACTGCGCCATAGCGCAACCAGGAAGGAGAAGCTGAGCAGAAAGGTTGCGCCATAGCGCAACTAGGGCAGCCCAGATGAGCAGTCCAGATGTGCCATAGCGCAAGCAGAGCCCCCCTCCGCAGAGCAATGGAACTGCACATCCAGGGATGCAGGCTGGGGCCCACCGCAGCCATGCCACACATGGGCACAGGAACACACTGCAGAACCAACAAGACACCTGCACACCCCAAGCATAGCATCACTGGGGGTGGGACGGATGATCCACTGGCCCCTGGGGACAAGTCAACAAAGCACAGCAGGGCCATGATGCCCCAGCATAAGCACTGGCAGGCTGAGACTGCCACACACAGGGGGATGACAACCACAGTGCACATCAGCCCCGTGTAGCAGAGAAGCATACAAGCACAGCACACCCTGCACCGTGACCCCAAGACACCAGCCATGTGCAGTGACTGGCACTGCAGGAAACACCATGCATCCTGCCTGGCACACATCAACCCTGCAGCAGAGAAGCACAAGCCAGACCCACCCTGTGCACCCAGCAGTGGGCGGCAGCAGATGGCAAGACCAACAGAAAGACACTGCCACACTGGAGACACCTCCCCATGCACACACACGCACACACACACACACACACACACACACACAGGACCATACCACCCCAGATGGCATGCACACCACTGCAACTGAGCAACTATAGCCAGCTGCAAATCAGAGACCACCACAGTATTCATAACAAAATATATATATTCATAGAAACAATAAAATACAAAAACAAGAACAAGAACAACTATATACAGTTATGTACAAGACAGGGGGTGGGGTACAAGGTAGGGGTGGGTAAGGGGTAGGGGTGAACAACTGGGAGAGGGAAGGCAGGGTGGGAGGGATTGTTGAAGTGGTAAGGGGAAGCACAATCAAGGCCTGGCAGGCTGGTCTGCCGCTGCCTGCCGCCATCTCTGTCCCCTCCGCCGTCTCCGGATCCCATGGCGGTACATGTCATTCAGGATCCCATGCGTTGCAATGGAGACACGTGTGATCCGATGAAAGGCACGCTCCATCCTTCTTAGGATGCTGAGACCTAGGAAAAGGGAACACAGTCAATAGCTGTGACTGTTCAAAACCCTGAACACCACCCATCCTGCAAGGCATAAAGCCTAGTGCCCCGCACCTGTGATAGTATGCACCCACCCACAGTGACCATGCACATGACACGCCCAACCAGGCAGCACCAGCTATGTGCACCACTGCACACACACACTGGCCATGTACATCACAGCACAAACAAGGCTGTCAAGTGACGTGGCAATGTGGTGCGATGCCAGTCCCACAGCCATGTGCCCAGTGCATGCATGGACCACCAGTGACGCATACACAGACGTGCTGTGACACTGGACAGTGATGAATGTCGCCTGTGTCGTGCATGGTTGTGTTGTGCATGGCTGGTGGTCATGCCCCCAGCATGCAATAGCATCCATGAAGTAATGATACTCACACTCCTCAAGCAGCTGTGGCTGCTGCTGCTGCTGCTGGGGTGCACTACCCACAGCTCCACCACCTGGCACCGGGGCCCTGGCACTGCCCTCCTCACCCCATGCTTGCATCCTCTCCGCCCGTCCTGTGGAAGACAAATGTTGAGAAAAACATCAGTGCGACTCCAAAGCAGACTGCCCCCTGCCCCAGTGAGAGTGCCTGACCACACAGCCAGACCCATGCATCTCACACCTGCACACACTGACACAGCCAACCATGGCAGAGCCATCACCTATGCACAGCCACCAAAACACCCTCACACCCCTACAGAGAATCCAGGTGCATAGATGGTACACCCACCTGGCCTAGGCACCATGCCCCACCTGGCACGTGACTGAAGCCGCTCAAGAAGCTGAGGATCCCTCTTGTGGAGGTCACTGTACTGGTGCTGGCACTGCTCAGGTGACCGGCACTGCCCAGTGACCCCCACCAAGTCACTGGCCACTTGCTGCCAGACCTGGGTCCTAGCAATGGTGAGGGGCACCTCACCATACAGTGCCCCATAGTGGGGCTCCACCAGGGCCACCAAGTTGGCCACTTCCAAGGGGCTCCATTGCACTGCCCTCCCGCATGCCATGCTACCAACTTTACAGCAGGCAATATGGCGCCCGCTGCGCCAGTAACTCCACATGGAGATGTTGCACAACAGACCAACAGAAAGCTCCAATCGCTGTTCGAATACGCCATCAGTTCACAATAGCGCTTGTCACCAGACAGTGCAATAGGCCGCATACATGGCAGCCGAACAGCACCAGGGGCAAGGTCGGACACCAGGTCATAGGCAATGACACAAGGCCACGACAGCCATTTGGCGTATCGCATCCTGCGCGACCGACCACCTGCGTGCCACTGCACACAGTGGACTATTGCGCAGTAGTGCCACAGTGCCATATAGTGCCAGTGCTGTATAACCACTGGCACAATGGTGGCCATGGCCTGAATTGCTGATCGCGACAGCACGCCAGCAGCGCGGGCAGACACCCGCGAAGCTATCTGAGCATGCGCAATGCAGTGTACCACACAGTCACAGATCTGCGCCATTGGCTCAGCTGACTCAACCGAGTTGCGGCTTAACCGCGCGATATTCAGCCGACACATGCAAATCATCTGATCAGCCATTCAAAGGCGAGTGGCACGATTTGCATCTCATTATAGTTGCTCCACTCCTAATTTGCATGCATTGCGCTATAAATGTGCGACATTGGGCTGCGCTGGCCAGATTCGGGTACTGCAGGTGAGAAGTGAGTTGCATGCTGTGTGATGTTCTGGACAATGGTCATGGGAAAATGCTGTAGACTGCACAGTGACAGGTGTCCACTTCCCCCCATACAGATTGCCATGACCGAGCAGAGACAAGGTGAGGGTGAGGATGGTGGGCGTAGGAGGAGGCCCAACTTTACCCCAGCAGAGACAGAGGCCCTCTTCCAGGCCTACCTGGAGGAGGAGCCACTACTGAGTGGACGGCGGGGCACCCCTCAGTCCCGTGCGGCTGCATGGGAGGGGGTAGCTCGGGCCGTGAACCTGCACGGAAGCCACCAGCGCTCCGTGCAGGAATGCAAGAAGAAGATGGGGACAGACCGCAGGAGGTTGAAGGAGAAGGTGGCAACCTTCAGGGCGGCATGTGCTGGCACTGGCGGGGGCCAGCCAGCGGTGTTGGAGCTGCCCCCGGCTGAGGAGAGACTGGCTGCATCAATGCAACGGAGCGCTATTGAGGGCGAACCAGGAGGTGGATTCCAAACAGGTGGAAGCCCATCACTGCACGGTATGACATGGTGGTGGTGTTGGAGGGGGGAAGGTTGTTCACATGCACTCACATGTACTCTCTCTGTTACAGATCCTGTTCGTCTTCAGGAGACGGTGGTGGTGGGTCCAGGAAGTGATGATGACCTGCTGGACATGGAGGAGGGTCCATCCACCTCTGTCACCAGCCAGCATGCACTGCAGCAGCATGCACGCTGGGCCGCCAGCTCTGGTGTCGGTGATTCGGGTGTGGGGGGTGCACAGCCTGTGTCTCAGCAGTCTGGCATGCAAGCATGCCAGCACGCTGTGACTGTGGCTGTAGCATGTACCTGCACCATTGATGATGCAAGGACTGCAATGGGCAGTGATATGTGTGTGTCCCATGATGGACACACAGCAGGCCAGCACGTGCCCCTGGGCCTTTCTGGTTCCAACTTGTGTACCAGCATGTTGGCACAGTCCCAGGCTGTGCCTGTCAGCACCGGTTGGGCAGCACGGTGGCTGTGCAGGTGTCTGGCACTGTTTGTGGCCACAGCGTTCAATGAGTGGACCCTGGGGCACAGCAGTTGGAGGGGCAGCAGCAGCAGTCACCCACCAGGTCTGGGGGTACAGTGTCAAGTGGTGGCACATCTCCGCTGCCCTTTGATCTGCCCATTCCTGGTCCTGGTGAACAGCGCCCACCCTCAAGGGGTGTTGTGCATAAGGACCTTCTACCTCTGGGGACAGGATGCGTTGGGACACAGTACCCATTGAACACTCACCTGCTGCGGGGAATCAGTACAGCTGCAGGCTGAGGGTTTAGCGATCTGTGGAGAGCACTGTCTGTGGCTGTGGAGCAGCACAGCAGGGAGTGTGCTCTGGACCGTGCAGAGCTGGTTCGTATGCGGACAGATGTGACCGCCAGCATTGACAGGCTGACCCAGGCAGTGGTCTCTGTCGTGGATGCATTGGGCACACAGTCAGGTGCCCCTGTACTGCACACCCCACACAGTTCACTCTCCACTCCCCATTCCCGTCGTCGTGCGACACCAGGCCTGTCGATGCCGGGTTCTGCTGTGGGCATCCTGAGCACCCTGGTGCTGGTTTGTTCGGGATGCTGCAGACCCTGTGTGGGCAAGGTCGGCGTTCGGCGCAGTGGGACCCCTGGTGGTCAACAGTGCCACCCATGTGTGGCCTCTGCTCAGTCTGCCAGGGCTGTTGGAGTCACCAGTGGGGTTGCCCACCATCCGCCGTGTGCCGTGGGACAGTGCTACATGACTGACCTGTCTCCCAGTGCAGGCCCTGTCTGGTGCTGCCCTGTGTGCAATGTGTGTCATGGTGGGCAGTGCTTCCTGGGTGCTCTGCTCACACGCCGACACGGACCACCTGCACACCTCCCAACTGCTGTCCACAGGTGCGTGTGCATGATGATGCCTGCATTGTACTGTACACCAAGGTGCAAGGGTGCCCAGCATCTGACACACGTACTTGGACAGTACAGGTGGTGGGGTGGTCAGTGGTTCTGTGTGTTAGCAATGTCGGTTCTGCTGTGCTGTGCATCTGCCCATGTACGCTCTGTGCCTGGTGTGTGTGTGTGTCCATATGAGTGTTCACCCCTTCCTGATGGTATGTTTGTATGCCTGGACCCTTCCACTCCCCTGGCCATCATGCACCCCTGGTGTGTTACCCTGTGTGCCTGTGGTTTGCGCATGGACAGTGTTGGTTGCACATGTCCCCTTGACTTACCTGTGTTGTGCATAGTGCTCCTCTGTGATGGTGTCCCGGTGCAGCTGGGCCTGCCAGATCAGTCGGGGGTCCCGCCATCCTAGAGGGGGGCTGCTCATCACCATCAACACCGGCGCCACTGGCGTCCCCATCGCTGTCCCCCTCTTCAACCTGTAGGGCTATCCCACAGTCTTTGGCCATGTTGTGCAGGATGCAACAGGCCAGGAATATCCCACAGGCCTTTTGGGGGCTGTACTGTAGGGCACTGCCGGTGGTGTCTAGGCATCAGAAGCGTGCCTTGAGCATCCCAAACACCCGCTCTATGATGTTGCGTGTGGAAGCATGTGCCTCATTATAGCATAGCTGTGATGGGGTCATGGGGCGCCGGTACGGTGTGAGCAGCCAGGGACGGAGTGGGTATCCACTGTCACCTGTGTGGAGATAGTGGAGATCAGTATCATGTTCAGGTCCATATTGACCATATCCCTGTGTGCCACTACCATGGCACCTGTGGCATTCCCCACCTTTGCCCCGAGTTTGCATTCCATACATGCATACTCACCCACTAGATGGCCTGTGGGGATGTCCCCACTCTCGAATCAATGGCACAGTGCGGACTGATGCCATATGAAGGCATCATGTGCTCCACCAGGGTGTGGCACAGACATTGATTATGCGCCCAGTGGCATCACACACCACCTGGCAGTTGACACTGGAGAAGCCCTTTCTGTTCCTATATGCAGCCCCATCGGGGCCAGGTGGCGTGCGAATGGCCACATGGGTGCAGTCTATGGCCCCTAGCATGCCAGACATACGTGCCACCCTGTGGAACTCCTGCATGTTTGCTGTACGCTCTGCCGCAGTGCTGGGGAAATGGATGTACTCCGCAGCATGTGGCAGCAGTGTGCTGAGGAATTGGGTGAAGATGCATGACATGGCCGACTGTGTGATGCCTGTGGTGTCCCCTGTCGGCCTCTGGAAGGTGCCCGTGGTGAGCAGGCACATGCAGGCTGTCATCTTGGTCTCCACTGACAGAGCGTGACTCCATCATGAGGGTGCCTGCATCACATCACTGCACAGCTCACAGAGCCGCCTCAGTATTGCCCTGTTCAGGCAGTACCGGCCCACGATCTCTACATCTGTGTACAGCTCATAGCTGATGCAGACATTGTACTGCCTGTTGAGGCGTACCGCCGATGAGCCCTTCCACGGCCTTGTCCCCCTGCAGCTTGCATTCTCACTCCCCTCATTACAGCTTCCATGTGGAAGCTGGCACTGTCCATCTCCCTGGCTCCTGACCCCCCTGGCTGGTGTTGCTGTGTTACCCCCGCTGTCCTCACTGCTACTTCCACTGCACTGGGCACCCCCCGCTGGCCTCTACAGCCTATGGCCCATGCTTGCCTTGCCTGCCCTAGCCTGTCACTGTCTGTCTGTCTGTCTCTCCCTCTCTCCCTCTCTCTCTCTCCCCCACTTGGCATTCTTGTAGCGTTCTTGTGCCGCTTCCTTGAGCCTTTTTACTTTGGCTCATTTCCACTAGTGCGCAATTTCCGGCTGTTCCGCTGTTGCGCATTGCGCAAGTCTTTGAATATCACATTGCGCTCTTTATGCATGGATCCACCCCCTTCGGTTGCGCATGCCTTCATTTGCATTGTGCTGTTGCTCAGCATGTTTTCGGTGGCGCAACTGCCTCCTGCTGAATATCGCAGAATGGCGCACTTTTGGACTTGCGCATGCGCAACCCTTTTGAATATCCCACCCACTGTACACTTTTATTGAGTAGTCATGCAATAAAGACACGGTGCACTTTCATTGAGTAGTCATACAATAAAGATGCAGTGTACTTTCATTGAGTAGTCTTACATTAAAGACACAGTGCACTTTCATTGAGTAGTCACACAGTAAAGATGCAGTGAACTCTCATTGAGTAGTCATACAATAAAGATGTGGTGCACTTTCATTGAGTAGCCATACAATAAAGGCGTGGTGCACTTTCACCAGTGGTCATATAATAATGATGCAGTGCACTTTCATTGGTAATCACACAATAAAGACACATTGCACCTTGATTGAGTGGGCATACAGTATCGACAGAGTGCACTTTCATTGAGTAGTCACACAATAACAATCGATGCACATACTTTAAACATTCATGTAATAAAGATGCTGTGCACTTTCATTGAATAAAGATGTGGTGCGCTTTCATGTAATGGTCATACAATAAATATGGTAAGCACTTTAATTGAGTAGTTAAAAAATAAATATGTGGTACACTTTCATCGAGTGGTCATACAGTATAGGTGCAGTGCACTTTCATTGAGTAGTCACACAATAAAGACATGGTGCACTTTCATTGAGTGGTGATAAAGTAAAGACACAGTACACTTTTATTGAGTAGTTATACAGTAAAGGCACAGTGCATTTTCTTTTAGTAGTCATACAATAAAGATGTGGTGCACTTTCATTGAGTGGTCATTAAAAAAGATGCGATGCACTTTGAGTAGTCATACAGGAAAGACATGCTGCGCTTTCTATGAGCTGGCATACAGTAAAGATGCATCACAATTTTATTGAGTAGTCATATAAAAGCGATGCGTTGCACTTTCATTGCATAGTCATAGAATAAAGACGCGGTGTGCTTTCATTGAGTAGTCAGACAATAAAGACAGTGCACTTTTTATTGAGTGGTCATACAGTACCGACACAGTGCACTTTCATTGAGTAGTTACACAATAAAGATGCAGTACACTTTCACTGAGTAGTCATTCGATGAAGATGCGGTGCACTTTCATTGATTTTTTATTTATTTTTTTATTTATTTATCAAGTCTAGGATTACTAATACCTTTGAGCCAAGGCTCTTTACAAAGGTTCCACGTCAGAGAAATACAAATTATGGGAACATCAAGACAGACATTACAACAATGTGGACATTGCAAACAGATTACAGATTAACACAATTCAAGGGTTAATTGAGTAGTGATATAAGAAAGACACAGTGCACTTTCATTGAGTAGTGATACAATAAAGTCGTAGTGCACTTTGATTGAGTAGTTGCACAATAAAAACACAGTGCACTTTCATTGAGTAGACATACAATAAATATGTGATGCACGTTCATGGAGCGGTCATGCAATAGAGATGCAGTGCACTTTCATTAAGTAGTCACACAATAAAGACATGGTGCAATTTCATTGAGTTATCAACAATAAAGGCGCAGTGCAATTTTATTGAGTGGTCATTCAATAAAGATGAAGTGCACTGTTATTGAGTAGTCATTGAATAAAGACACAATTCACTTTCATTGAGTAGTCACACATTAAAGACACGGTGCATGTTCATTGAGATGTCAACAATAAAGATGCAGTGCACTTTCACTGAGTGGTCATACAATAAAGACATGGTGCACTTTCATTGAGTAGTCATACAATAAAGATGTGATGCACTTTCATTAAGTGGTAATACAATAAAGATATAGTGCACTTTCATTGAGTAGTCTCACAATAAAAGACAGGGCACTTTCATTGAGTTGTCAACAATAAAGTTACAGTGCACTTTCTTTGAGCAGTCTTATAATAAAGATGCAGTGCACTTTCATTGAGTAGTCATACATTGAAGATGGTGTGCACTTTCTTTGAGTACTCATAAATAAAGATGCGGTACACTTTCATGAAGTAGTCATACAAGAAATACGCAGTGCACTTTCATTGAGTGGCCATGCTATAAAGACACAGTGCACTTTCTTTGAGTAGTCACAATAAAGACATGGTGCACTTTCATTGAGCAGTCATACAATAAAGACACAGTACACTTCCATTGAGTAGTCATGCAACAAAGGCGATGCACTTTTATTGAGTAGTGATATATTAAAGACATGGTGCACTTTCATTGGTGGTCATTCAATAAAGATGAAGTGCACTGTTATTGAGGTCATTGAATAAAGAACAATGCACTTTCATTGAGTAGTCACACATTAAAGACACGGTGCATGTTCATTGAGATGTCAACAATAAAGATGCAGTGCACTTTCACTGAGTGGTCATACAATAAAGACATGGTGCATTTCATTGAGTAGTCATACAATAAAGATGTGATGCACTTTCATTAAGTGGTAATACAATAAAGATATAGTGCACTTTCATTGAGTAGTCTCACAATAAAAGACAGGGCACTTTCATTGAGTTGTCAACAATAAAGATACAGTGCACTTTCTTTGAGCGGTCTTATAATAAAGATGCAGTGCACTTTCATTGAGTAGTCATACATTGAAGATGGTGTGCACTTTCTTTGAGTACTCATAAATAAAGATGCGGTACACTTTCATGAAGTAGTCATACAAGAAATACGATGCACTTTCATTGAGTGGCCATGCTATAAAGACACAGTGCACTTTCTTTGAGTAGTCACAATAAAGACATGGTGCACTTTCATTGAGCAGTCATACAATAAAGACACAGTACACTTTCATTGAGTAGTCATGCAACAAAAGGCGATGCACTTTTATTGAGTAGTGATATATTAAAGAAATGGTGCACTTTCATTGAGTGGTCATACAGTAACTACACATTGCACTTTCATTGAGTAGTCTCACAAAAAAGAAGCGGTGCCCTTTCATTGGGTAGTCATGCAATAAAGACATGGTGCACTTTCATCAAGTCATCAAACAATAAAAATGCAGTGCACTTTCATTGAATAGTCATGCAATGAAGACACAGTGCACTTTTATTGAGTAGTCATACAATTAAGACACAGTGCACTTTCATTGAATAGTCATACAGTAATGATGTGGTTCACTTTCATTGAGTGGTCATATAAAAAAGACACCGTGTACTTTCATTGAGGACTCACACAATAAAACACTGTGCACTTTCATTGAGTTGTCAACAATAAAGTTGCAGTGCACTTTCTTTGAGTGGTCATGCAATGAAGACAGTGCATTTTTCATTCAGTAGTCATACAATAAAGATGCAGTGCACTTTAATTGAGTAGTTATGCAATATACACACAGTGCACTTTCATTGAGTAGTCATACAATAAAGATGCAGTGCACTGTCATTGAGTAGTCATACAACAAAGACACAGTGCCCTGTCATTGAGCAGTCAAAATAAAGATGCAGTGTACTTTCACTTGAGTAGCCATGTAATAAAGATGTGTTGTACTTTCATCGAGTGACCATACAATAAAGATGCAGTGCACTTTCATTGAGAAGTCACACGATAAAGATGGTGCACGTTCATTAAGTGGTCATACAGTAATCACACAGTGCACTTTCATTGAGTAGTTACAAAATAAAGAAACCGTGCACTGTTATTGAGTAATCAACAATAAAGATGCAGTGCACTTCATTGAGTAGTCATAAAATGATGATGTGCACTTTCGTTGAGTAGTCCTTCAATAAAGATGCAGTGTACTTTCATTGAGTAGTCATACAATAAAGACGCAGTGCACTTTTATTGAGTAGTCATACAATAAAGACGCGGTGCACTTTTATCGAGTAGTCACACAGTAAAGACAGTGGACTAGATATTGAGAGTGCACCAGGCAGGTGCAAGCCTGAGTGCAGTGCAACTGGGTTGAGCCAGGGCATAGTTCAGGTGATATTCAACGGTGCTGCACCATGGCTTAGCACTGTTGAATATGGCACTGAGGGCACCACGCGCGCACTGCATGGCACAGTGGTACTGCACCAGCGCTTGTGGTAGCAAGGGAGCAGGGGGCTGCACCAGCAGACGTATGGTTGCGCTAGGTGCAGAAGGAGCGATATTCGGCTGTGGGCATGCAAATTAGGCCATAATGCATGCAAGGTGCAAATGAAGCCATTTGCATGTCATTATGGCCCCATTTGTATATGGTGCACTGATCCCCAGTGACTTGCGTCTGGTTTCCTGCCAGGCTGCAGCCATCGGGGACTGCCACCCTACGGCGGGCTCTGCGCCCAAATGCCTATTCACAGGCATATGTCCATAGACATCTTGGTGGTCCAGTGGACCCTACCCCTTCACCCGATCATGGGCATGAATTAATTTAGTCCCTTGAGGTCCAGTGGACCCTACACCTGTGTCTGACCATGTTCATGAATTAATGTAATCCCTGGTGGTCCAGTGGACCCTACCCCTGTGCCTGATCACGTTCATGAATTAATGTAATCCCTGGTGGTCCAGTGGACTGCTATCCCCTGTCTGATCATGGGCATGTAATAAAATGATCCCTGGTGGTCCAGTAGACCAATCTCCTATGCCCACTCATGGGCATTTGACAAACACCCTGGTGGTCCAGTGGTAACCCCCCATACACACCCGCCCACTTAGTCACCCGCCACCTTGCACCCCCCAGTCAGCAGTGGGTGGCAGCTCCCCACCCGCAAGCTGCCTGGCCGCCCGCAAACTGACAGTGTATAGTAGGGTTGTATGCCTATTTGTCCACTATGTGGGCCAATGGGCATGCAGACCATACTGTACTACAGAGGCCTGATTTGTGAATGAGCGTTCATTCACAATTTGGGACTGTATAGTACGGTATGGTCTGCATGCCCATTCACCCATGCAGTGGACCAATAGGTGCACTCCTACAGTATGCTGTGAGTCGGCGGGTGGCCTGCGGGTGGGAGCTGCTACCCACTGCTGACCGGGGGTGCAGAGTGGCGGTGGACTAAGTGGGCGAGTGGGGATAGGGTACCACTGGACCACCAGGCTGTTTGTCAAACTCCCTCAAGTGGGGGTAGGAGATAAGTCCACTGGAACACCAGGGATCATTTTATTACATGCCCCCAATTGGGCAGGGAATAGCGGTCCACTGGACCACCAGGGATTACATTAATTCATGCCCACAATCTGGCACAGGGAGGGTCCATTGGACCACTAGGGATTAACCTAATCAAGCCACAATTGGGCAAGGGTAGGGTCCACTGACCACCAGGGATTAACCAAATCATGCCCATGATCGGCAAGGGGCATGATGCACCCTGCACAGGGCTCTTGGACTGTGTCTGGGGCAGTCAGGTGACCACCTACAACAGGCGGCTGCTGTGTTGCATCCAGAAATATGTCAGCCAGCCTGTAGGTGTCCCCGACTTGTTCCAGGTTTCGACAGGCTCAACATTGCAGCCCCGTGTGAGTGCAAGGTAGGTTTGTGCCTGCATATGCACCACACATCCCGGGCTGAATATTGGGATGTGCTGCATATGCATGGGTGCGATCCTGCACTTGTGCAATATACATTACTGGTGCACCCTGGCTCATCAGAGGTTGCTAATGCAACCAGCCCCTTTGAATATTGCGCCTGGTGCATTGGTGGCTGCACATGGTGCAACCTTTGAATATCCCAACCAGTGTGCACTTTTATTGAGTAGTCATACAATAAAGACATGGTGCAGTTTCATTGAGTAGTCAGAGTAGTCATGTAATAAAGATGCAGTGTACTTTCATTGAGTAGTCTTACAATAAAGACACAGTGTACTTTCACTGAGTAGTCACACAGTAAAGATGCAGTGCACTCTCATTGAGTAGTCATACAATAAAGAGCGATGCACTTTCATTGAGTAACCATACAATAAAGACATTGTGCGGCTTCAATGACTGGTCATACAATAATGATGCAGTGCACTTTCATTGAGTAATCACAACAATAAGACACAGTGCACCTTGACTGGTGGTCATATAGTAACGACGAGTGCGCTTTCATGGAGTGGTCATAGAATGAAGATGAAATGCACTTTCATTGAGTGGTCATAAAATAAACAAGTGGTGCACTTTCATTGAGTGGTCATACAGTATAGGTGCAGTACACTTTGACTTGAGTAGTCACACGATAATGATTTGGTGCACTTTCATCAAGTGCGCATACAATAAAGATGCAGTGCACTTTCATAAGTAGTCTTAAAATGAAGATGTGCACTTTCATTAAGTAGTCTGTCAATAAATATGCTTCTTGGCTTTCATTGAGTAGTCATGCAATAAAGGCGTGAGTGCACTTTTATTGAGTAGTCATACAATAAAGATGCAGTGCACTTTCACTGAGCAGTCACACAATAAAGACACTGTGCACTTTTATTGAATAGTCATACAATAAAGATGCAGTGTACTCTCATTGAGTAGTCTTACAATGAAGATACAGTTCACTTTCATTGAGTAGTCACAGTAAAGATGCAGGACACTCTCATTGAGTAGTCATACAATAAAAACGCAGTGTACTTTCATTGAGTAGCCATACAATTAAGATGTGGTGCACTTTCATTGAGTAGTCACACAATAAAGACATTGTGCACTTTCATTGAGTGGTCATAAAGTAAAGACACTGTGCACTTTTATTGAATAGTTGTTCAATAAAGGCACAGTGCACTTTCATTTAGTAGTCATACAATAAAGATGTGGTACACTTTCATTGAGTGGTCATTAAATAAAGAAGCGATGCACATTCATTGAGTACTCATACAGCAAAGACACGGTGCACTTTCTATGAGTTGGGATACAGTAAAGATGCATCACACTTTCATTGCATAGTCATACAATAAAGACATGTTGCACTTTCATGGCGTAGTCATACAATGAAGACGTGGTGAACTTTCATTGAGTATTCACACAATAAAGACATGGTGTACTTCTTATAGAGAGGTCATACAGTAACGACACAGTGCACTTTCATTGAGTAGTTACACAATAAAGATGCAGTACACTTTCATTGAGTAGTCATACAATGAAAACGCTGTGCACTTTCATTGAGTAGTCACACAATAAAAACACAGTGCACTTTTATTGAGTAGTCATACAATAAAGACATGACACACTTTCATCGAGTGGTCATAGATAGATATGCAATGCACTTTCATTAAGTAGTCACACAATAAATACATGGTGCAATTTCATTGAGTTATCAACAATAAAGGTGCAGTGAACTTTCATTGAGTGGTCATACAATAAAGATGAAGTGCGCTTTTATTGAGTGATCATAGAATAAAGAGCGCGAGTACACTTTCATTGAGTAGTCACACATTAAAGGCACGGTGCATGTTCATTGAGTTGTCAACAATAAAGATGCAGTGCACTTTCATTGAGTGGTCATACAATAAAGATGTGGTGCACTTCCATTAAGTAGTCCTACAATAAAGAAACAATGCACTTTCATTGAGTTGTCATACAGTAAAGACACGATGCACTTTCATTGAGCAGTTGTACAATAAAGATGTGGTGCACTTTCATCGAGTGGTCATACAATAGAGATGCAGTGCACTTTCATTAAGAAGTCACACTATAAAGACATGGTGCAGTTTCATTGAGTTGTCAACAATAAAGATGCAGTGATATTTCATTGACTGGCAATACAATAAAGATGCAGTGCACTTTCATTGAGTAGTCATACAATAAAGATGTGGTGCACTTTCATTGAGTAGCCCTACAATAAAGACACAGTGCACTTTCATTGAATATTGATACAATAAAGACGCAGTGCACTTTCAATGAGTAGTCACACAATAAAGATGCAGTGCTCTTTCATTGAATAGTCATACAATAAAGATGTGGTGCACTTTCATTAAGTGGTCATACAATAAAGATATAGTGCACTTTCATTGAGTAGTCACACAATAAGAGACAGTGCACTTTCATTGAGTTGTCAGCAATAAAGTTGCAGTGTACTTTCTTTGAGTGGTCAAACAGTAAAGATGGTGTGCACTTTCTTTGAGTAGTCATACAATAAAGATGCAGTACACTTTCTTGAAGTAGCCATACAAGAAATACGCGGTGCACTTTCATTGAGTGGTCATGCTATAAAGACACAGTGCACTTTCATTGAGTAGTCATACAATAAAGATGTGCACTTTCATCAAGTGGTAATATAGTAAAGACAGAAGTGGTCATACAATAAAGATCCAGTGTACTTTCATTGAGCAGTCATACAATAAAACACAGTGCACTTTCATTGAGTAGTCATAAAATAAAGATGCAGTACACTTTCATTGAGTAGTCGCACAATAAAGACATGGTGCACTTTCATTCAGTGGTTAAATGCGGTGCAGTTTCATTGAATAGTCACACAATAAAGATGTGGTCCACTTTCATTGAGTATCCATACAATAAAAATGTGGTGCACTTTCATCCAGTGGTTATACAGTAAAGGCGCAGTGCACTTTTATTGAGTAGTCATACAATGAACACACAGTGCAATTTCATTACGTAGTCATACAATAATGATGCGGCACACTTTCATTGAGAAGTCATAAAATAAAGACACAGTACACTTTCATTGGCCATAAAGTAACTACAGATTGCACTCAGTGAGTAACATCACAAAAAAGAAGCAGTGCGCTTTCATTGAGTAGTCATGCAATAAAGACATGGTGCACTTTCATCACATCATCAAACAATAAAGATGCAGTGCACTTTCATTGAATAGTCATACAATGAAGATGCAGTGCACTTTCATTGAGCAGTCAGACAATAAACACGCAGTGCACTTTCATTGAGTAGTCATACAGTAAAGATGAAGTGCACTGTCATTGAGTAGTCACAATAAAGATGCAGTGTACTTTTACTTTAGTAGTCATGCAATAAAGATGTGTTGCACTTTCATCGAGTGACCACACCATAAAGATGCAGGTCACTTTCATTGAAAAGTCACACGATAAAGACACGGTGCACTTTCATTAAGTGGGCATACAGTAAATCATACATTGTACTTTCATTGTGTAGTTACAAAATAAATACACTGTGCACTGTTATTGAGTAGTCATACAATAAAGATGTGGTGCACTTTCATTGAGTGGTCATTTAATAAAGTCGTGATGCACTTTCATTGAGTAGCCATACAACAAACACACGCTGCACTTTCTATGAGTTGTCATACAGTAAAGATGCATCACACTTTCATTAGTGGTCATACTACAAGAGGCGCATTGCACTTTCATGCATACTCATACAATAAAGACACTGTGCACTTTCTTTGAGTAGTCACACAATAAAGACACAGTGCACTTTTTATTGAGTGATCATACAGTAATGACTCAGTGCACTTTCATTGAATAGTCATACAATAAAGGTGCAGTGCACTTTCATTGAGTAGTCATACAATAAAGATGCAGTGCACTGTCATTGAGTAGTCACAATAAAGACGCAGTGTACTTTCACTTGAGTAGTCATGCAGGAAAGATGTGTTGCACTTTCATTGAGTGACCATACAATAAAGATGCAGTGCACTTTCATTGAGAAGCCACATGATAAAGACATGGTGCAGTTTCATTAAGTGGTCATACAGTAATCACACAGTGCACTTTCATTGAGTAGTTACAAAATAAAGACAGCATCAACTGTTATTGAGTAGTCATACAATAAAGATGCGGTGCACTTTCATTAAGTTGTCATATAAGAAAGACACAGTGCACTTTCATTGAGTAGTCAGGTAAGAAAGACGTAGCACACTTTCATTCAGTAGTTACACAATTAAAACACAGTGCAGTTTCATTGAGTTGTCAACAATAAAGATGTAGTGCAATTTTACTGAGTTGTCATACAATAAAGATGCAGTGCACTTTCATTGAGTAGTCATTAAATGAAGCTGTTTACTTTCATTGAGTAGTCCTTCAATAAAGACTCAGTGCACTTTCATCGAGTAGTCATACAATAAACATGCAGTGCATTTTTACTGAATAGTCATACAATAAAGATGCGGTGCACTTCCATTGAGTAGTCATGCAATAAACACGTGGTGCAGTTTCATCATTTATTTTTGTATTATTCTTCGGGAAATACCTTTGAGCCAGAGGCTCGTTTACAGAGGTTCCATGTCAAACACAAATTATACATAAGACTAATAACAAATGAGGAGCAACAGATTTAAAATGACAGTAAAAAGTACACATCTTGACAATTCACAAAATTAGAGCATTAGAGTAGTAGAGAGAGAAGGGGTAATGATAGCAAGATGGGGAGGTAGGAAGTAACGAGAAAGTGAGATGTAGAGCAAGGTCTGCTATAGAGCAGCTCTATTGTCTGAGGGCTAGGTGTTTTTTTTTGATTTTTTTTAGTAAAGTAGAATTGAGAGTAGCTGAGTTCAACGTAGAGGTCTGAGTTGGGCTGGGGGCTCCCATGGTTGTAGGGAGGCCAAGACTGTGTTAAGTCCAATGCTCTCTGTGGCTGGCCATGTCAAGACGAACCCGTAGTTTAGATTTAAACAGACTGAGCTTGGTTCCCTTAAGGATATCTTTGCCTAGGGTATTTAACCAGGAAGGTGCTCAGTATTCATAGGAACATTGCCCCTGGGAGGTGTGACAGTAGGGAACTTTTAGGGAGTGGCTGTTTAAGCCCCTGGTGAATCTGGTGGAGTCTTGTGGCCTTAGGAGGTTCTGTATGCAGGGTGGGGTTAGTCTGAGGATGGACATTTTAGCTAGCAGGCAAACCTGATGTTGTATTCTATTGCTGAGATTAAGCCAGCCTGAAAGGGAGTAAAGGTGTGCCCTTGGATCAGCATTTAGTAAAAGCCTGCAGGCCTTGTCGAGGGTGGTTTTGATTTGTTGGACTGTCGTAGGGGCTTCAGCGCCATATATCACCAGGCTGTTATCTATAGTTGACAGAACAGAGCTAGTGATAGCAGGTTTCATGGCATCTTTGGTAAAGTAGGATTTATTTTTTGTAGAGCAGGCCTAATTTGGCATTGGCATTTTTGTCTACTAGGTCACTGTGTCGGTTATAGGGACAGGGTGCTGTCTAAAGTGTTACAAAGATATTTGAAATGCGTACCATTACGAGGGAGAATTAAGATTGAGTATATGTAGTTGGTAGGACTTGTGTTTGTTTTGGGCAGAGGTGAAGGCATATTTTCATCTTGTTACAGTTCAATAGCAGCTTTGAACTGAAAACCATTTCTCAGCTGCCGAGAATGTGCCTGCATTTGCCTTTCCATCTTAACGGGGTTTGCATAGCTTGTGCACAGTACTGCATAATGTGCATATAGTAAAATGTTATCTTTTGCAGCATGAGGGAGGGTATTAAGGAATAGGCCAAGAGGACAGGGCCAAGAATGGATCCTTGTGGCACTCCTGTTGTAACTGACTAGTTATCTGAGAGGATGCTTCAGATGAAGTCATCAAACAATAAAAATGCAGTGCACATTCATTGAATAGTCATACAATGAAGATGCAGTGCACTTTCATTGAGTAGTCACACGATAAAGACATAGTGCACTTTCATTGAATAGTCATAGAGCAAAGATGTGGTTCACTTTCATCGAGTGGTCATACAATAAAGACACAGTGCACTTTCATTGAGTAGTCACACAATAATATACTGTGCACTTTCACTGAGTTGTCAACAAAAAGTTGCAGTGCACTTTCTTTGAGTGGTCATGCAATTAGGATGGAGTGCACTTTCATTCAGTAGTCATACAAAAAGATGCAGTGCACTTTCATTGAGTAGTCATACAATATACACACAGTGCACTTTCATTCAGTGAGTCATACAATAAAGATGTGGTGCACTGTCATTGAGCAGTCACAATAAACATGCTGTACTTTCACTTGAATAGTCATGCAATAAAGATGTGTTGTACTTTCATCGGTGACCATACAATAAAGATGCAGTACACTTTCATTGAGAAGTCACACGATAAAGACATGATGCACTTTCATTAAGTGGTCATACAGTAATAACACAGTGCACTTTCATTGAATAATTACAAAATAAAGACACTGTGCACTGTTATTGAGTAGTCACACAATAAAGATGTGGTGCACTTTTATTAAGTTGTCATAGAAGAAACACGCAGTTCACGTTCATTGAGTAGTCATGTAATAAAGACATAGTGCACTTTCTTTGAGTAGTCATACAATAAAAACACAGTGCACTTTCATTGAATTGTCAACAATAAAAACACAGGGCAATTTCTTTGAGTAGTCATTCAATAAAGATGTAGTATACGTTCATTGAGTAGTCATAAAATGAAGATGTGCACTTTCATTGAGTAGTCCTTCAATAAAAATGTGCATTTTTATTGAGTAGTCGTACAATAAAGACACAGTGCAGTTTTATTGAATAGTCATATAATAAAGACATGGTGCACGTTCATTGAGTAGTCATACAATAAAGATGCAGTGTACTTTCATTGAGTAGTCTCATAATAAAGACACAGTGCACTTTCATTGAGTAGTCACACAGTAAAAATGCAGTGCACTCTCATTGAGTAGTCATACAATAAAGAAGCAGTGCACTTTCATTGAGTAGTCATTCAATAAAGATGCGGTGCACTTTCATTGAGTAGCCATAAATAAAGATGTGCAGTTTCATCGAGAGGTCATACAATAACGACATTGCACTTTCATTGGGTAATCACACAATAAAGACACAGTGTACCTTGACTGAGTGGTCATACAGTAACAACAGAGTGCACTTTCATTGAGTAGTCACACAATAAAGACGCAATGCACTTACATTGAGTAGTCATACAATAAAGATGCGGTGCACTTTTATTGAGTAGCCATTGAAAAAAGACATGGTGCACTTTCATGGATTAGTCATACAATGAAGATGCAATGCACTTTCATTGAGTAGTCATACAATAAAGATGCAGTGCACTTTCCTTGAGTAGTCTTAAAAGATGTGCACTTTCATTGAGTAGTCCTTTAATAAAGATGCAATGCACTTTCATTGAGTAGTCATACAATAAAGACACAGTGCACTTTTATTGAGTAGTCATACAATAAAGACTCAGTGCTCTTTCATTGAGTAATCACACAATAAAGACACTGTGCACTTGTATTGAGTAGTCATACAATAAAGACACAGTGAACTTTCACTGAGTAGTCATACAATAAAGAGGCAGTGTACTTTCATTGAGTAATCTTACAATAAAGACATAGTGCACTTTCATTGAGTAGTCACACAGTAAAGGTGTAGTGAACTGTCATTGAGTAGTCATACAATAAAGATGCGGTGCACTTTTGTTGAGTAGCCATTCAATAAAGACGTGGTGCACTTTCATTGAGTAGTTGTACAATAAAGATGTAGTGCACTTTTATTGAGTAGTCATACAATAAAGACTCAGTGCTCTTTCATTGAGTAATCACACAATAAAGACACTGTGCACATGTATTGAGTAGTCATACATTAAACACATGGTGCACTTTCACTGGGTAGTCATACAATAAAGATGCAGTGTACTTTCATTGAAGTAATCTTACAATAAAGACACATTGCACTTTTATTGAGTAGTCACACACAGAAGGTGTAGTGCACTGTCATTGAGTAGTCATACAATAAAGATGTCGGTGCACTTTCATTGAGTAGCCATTCAATAAAGACGTGGTGCACTTTTCATTGAGTAGTCACACAATAAAGACATGGTGCACTTTTATTGAGTGGTTATAAAGTAAAGACATGGTGCATTTTTATTGAATAGTTGTACAATAAAGGCACAGTGCACTTTCATTTATTAGTCATGCAATAAAGATGCGTTGCACTTTCTTTGATAGTCATACAATAAAGATGTGGTGCACTTTCATTAGTGGTCATTAAATAAAGATGCGATGCACTTTCATTGAGTAGTCATACAGCAAAGACACCGGTGCACTTTCTATGAGTTGTGATACCGTAAAGATGCATCACACTTTTATTGAGTAGTCATACAATAAAGACGCATTGCACTTTCATTCATAGTCATACAACAAAGCGCCAGGCCCAGATATTCAAGGGGTTGCGCCATGTGCAACAGGGTTCGCATCGCAAGTCCAAAACTCACATTTAGCCGATATTCAGAAGGAGGCAGCGCCCTGAAAACATGCTGAGCAACAGCGCAATGAAAATGAAGGCATGTGCAACCGAAGGGGGTGGATCCATGCATAAAGACTGCAATGCGATATTCAAAGACTTGCACGATGCTCAAGAGCGGCACAGCTGGAAATTGCACAAGCGGAAATGAGCCAAAATAAAAAGGCTCAAGGAAGCGGCGCAAGAACGCTACCAGGCTGCCAAGTGGGGGAGAGAGAGAGAGAGACAGAGACAGACAGACAGACAGCAAAGGGCAGGCAAGGAAATTGTGGCCCATAGTCTGTAGAGGCCAGCGGGGGGTGCCCGGTGCAGTGGAAGTAGCAGTCAGGACAGTGGGGGTAACACAGCAACCCCAGCCAAGGGGGGTAGAAGCCAGGAGATGGACAGTGCCAGTTTCCACATGGAAGCGCTGTAATGAGGGGGTGAGAATGCATGCTGCAGGGGCCGTGGCCGTGGAAGGGCCCATCAGCAGTATGCCCCCACAGGCGGTACCTGCAGTGAGATCGTGGGCCAGTACCGCCTGAACAGGGCAATACTGAGACGGCTCCACAGAGCTGTGCAGTGATGTGATGCAGGCACCCTCACGACGGAGTCACGCCTGTCGGTGGAGACCAAGGTGACAGCCTGCATGTGCCTGCTCACCACGGCACCTTCCAGAGGCTGACAGGGGACACCACAGGCATCACACAGTTGGCCGTCCACGCATCCTCACCCAATTCCTCAGCACACTGCTGCCACATGCTGCAGTGCATCCATTTCCCCAGCACAGCGGCAGGCGTCACAACAAACATGCAGGAGTTCCACAGGTAGCACGTATGTCTGGCATGCTAGGGGCCATAGACTGCACCCATGTGGCCATCCGCATGCCACCTCGACCCGATGGCCACGCATATCAGAACAGAAAGGATTCCCTAGTGTTAACTGCCAGGTGGTGTGTGATGCCACTGGGCGCATAATCAATGTCTGTGCCACACACCCTGGCGGAGCACATGATGCCTTCATATGGTATCAGTCTGCACCGTGCCATCGATTCGAGAGTGGGGACATCCCCACAGGACATCTAGTGGGTGAGTACACATGTATGGAATGCAAACTCTGGGCAAGGGTGGGAATGCCACAGGTGCCATAGTAGTGGCACACAGGGAGATGGCCAATATGGACCTGAACATGACACTGATCTCCACTATCTCCACACAGGTGACTGCGGATACCCACTCCGTCCCTGGCTGCTCACACCGTACCGGTGCCCCATGACCCCAGCGCAGCTATGCTATAATGAGGCACATGCCGCAACACGCAACATCATAGAGTGGGTATTTGGGATGCTCAAGGCACGCTTCCGATGCCTAGACACCTCCGGCGGTGCCCTACAGTACAGCCCCCAAAAGGCCTGTGGGATATTCCTGGCCTGTTGCATCCTGCACAACATGGCCAAAGACCATGGGATAGCCATACAGGTCGAAGAGGGGGACAGCAATGGGGCGCCAGTGGCGCTGGTGATGGTGATGAGCAGCCCCTAGGGACGGAGGGACCCCCGACTGATCGGCCAGGCCCAGCTGCACGGGACACCATCACAGAGGAGCACTACGCGCACACGCAGGTAAGTCAAGGGACAAGTGCAACCAACACTGTCCATCGCAAACCACAGGCACACAGGGGACACACCAGGGTGCATGACGGTCAGGAGTGGAGCGGTCCAGGCATACAGACACACCATCAGGGAGGGTGAGCACTCATATGGACACACACACCAGGCACAGGCGTGCATGGGCAGATGCAGCACTGCAGAACCGACATTGCTAACACACAGCACCACCGACCACCCCACCCGGTACTGTCCAAATGCGTGTGTCAGATGCTGGGCACCCTTCGCACCTTGGTGTACAGTGCAATGCAGGCATCATCATGCACACGCACCTGTGGACAGCATTTGGGAGGGTGTGCAGGTGGTCCGTGTGTCGGCGTGGTGAGCAGAGCACCCAGCAGTGCACTGCCCACCATGACATTGCACACATGGCAGCACCAGACAGGGCCCGCACTGGGAGACAGCTCAGTCATGTAGTACTGTCCCACGGCCACCGTGGATGTGTGGGCGGCCCCGCCGTGACCCAATAGCAGGCAGGCTGAGCAGGGGCCACATGGGGTGGCACTGTTGCACCACCAGGGGTTCCACTGCGTGAACGCGACCTTGCCCGCACAGGGGTCTGCAGCATCCCAAACAAACCTGCACCAGGGGTGCTCGGGATGCCCACAGCAGAACCCGGCGTCGACAGGCCTGGTGTCGCACAATGCCGGGAACGGGGAGTGGAGAGTGCACTGTGTGGGGTGTGCAGTACAGGAGCACCTGACTGTGTGCCCAATGCGTCCACGACAGAGACCACTGCCTGGGTCAGCCTGTCAGTGGCGGCAGTCACATCCGTCCGCATACGGACCAGCTCGGCTCGGTCCCGAGCACACTCCCTGCTGTGCCGCTCTACAGACACAGACAGTGCCTCCACGGACCTTGCAGCCCGTCTCTGCAGCTGTACTGATTCCTGCAGCAGGCGGGTGTGCTCGTCCAATGGGTACTGTGCCCCAATGGCATCCTGACCCCAGGGTGTGGGACGGTCCTGATGCACAACACCCCTTGAGGGTGGCGCTGTTCACCAGGAACAGGAATGGGCGGATCAAGGCGGCGGACATGTACCACTGCTTGACACTGTACCCCAGACCTGGTGGGTGACTGCTGCTGCTGCCCCTCAGTGGGTGACTGCTGCTGCTGCCCCTCCAGCCGCTGTGCCCCGGGTCCACTCGTTCCACCGCTGTGCTGGCAACAGTGCCAGACACCTGCACAGCCACGGTGCTGCGCCCCTCGGGTGCTGACAGGCACAGCCTGGGGCGATGCCAGCATGCTGGTACACAAGTTGGAACCAGACAGGCCCAGGGGCACGTGCTGGCCTGCCGTGTGTCCGTCATGGGAACACAACAATCACTGCCATTGCAGGCCTTCTATCATCAATGGTGCGAGTGGTGCTACTGCCATGGTCACGGCGTGCTGGCATGCTTGCATGCCAGACTGCTGAACACGAGCTGTACCCCGCGCCCTTATCACTGACACCAGAGTTTGCGGCCCAGCGTGCATGCTGCTGCAGTGCCTGCTGGCTGGTGGTGGAGGTGGATGGACCCTCCTCCATGTCCAGCAGGTCAGCATCACTGTCTGGACCCACCACCACCATCTCCTGAAGACGAACAGGATCTGTAACAGAAAGAGAGTACATGTGAGTGCATGTGAACAACCGCCCCCAAACACCACCACCATGTCATACCGTGCAGTGATGGGCTTCCACCTGTCTGGAATCCTCCGCCTGGAATGCGCCCTCAATGGCACTTTCGGTTGCATAGCTGCGACAATGTCTCTCTCAGTTGGGGTCAGCTCCAACACCACTGGCGGGCCCCTGCCAGTGCCAGCACTGCCGCCCTGAAGGCTGCCACCTTCTCCTTCAACCTCCTGCGGTCTGTCCCCATCTTTTTCTTGCATTCCTGCAGGCGCTGGTGGCTTACTGTGGTTAACTGCCCAGAACTACCCCTCCCATGCAGCCACCGGACTGAGGGTGCCCCTCCATCCACTCAGCACTGGCTCCTCATCCAGGTAGGCCTGGAAGAGAGCCTCCATTTCTGCTGCTGTAAAGTTGGGCCTCCTCCTACGCCCACCGTCCTCACCCTCACCTTGGCTCTGCTCGGTCATGGCGATCTGTATGGGGGGAAGTGGACACCTGTCACTGTGCAGTCTACAGCATTTTCCCATGACCATCGTCCTGAACATCACACAGCATGCAACTCACCTCTCACCTGAGTAACCCGAATCTGTGGCGCGGCCCAATGTACACACATTTATAGCGCAATACATGCAAATTAGAGTGGAGCAACTATAATGACATACAAGTCATGCCACTGCACCCTTGAATAGCTGATCATATGATTTGCATGTATCGGCTGAATATCGCGAATCTGCGCTTTGCGCAATATGGAAGAGTCAGCTGAGCCAATGGTGCAGATCTGTGCCTGTGTGGTACACTGCATTGCGCATGCCCAGATAGCTTACGCAGGTGTCTGTCGCACTGCTGACGTGCTGAGCGTGATCGGCAATTCAGGCCATGGCCACCATTGTGCCAGTGGCGCTACAGCAATAGGCATTATATGGCGCTGTGGTACTACTGCGCAATACTCCACTGTGGCACTGGTACGCAGCTGGTCGGTCGCGCAGGATGCCTATACATCAGATGGCGCTGTGCGTAGCCTTGCGTCATTGCCCATGACCTTGTGTATGACCTTTGCCCCCTGGCACTGTTCGCCTGCCATGTGTACGTCCCTATTGCGCTGTCTGGTGACAGCGCTATGTGAAGTGACGGCACTGTTTTAACAGCGCGATTGGAGCCTGTGGTGGTCTATTGAGCAACATCTCCACATGGGGTTACGGCGCAGCTGGGCGCCATATTGCCTGCTGTAAAGTAGGTGCCATGGCTAGGAGGAGGGTGGTGTCCTGGAGCCAGCTTGAAGTGACCAACCTGGTGGCCCTAGTTGAGCCATACTATGATGGCCTTTATGGTGAGGTGCCCCTCACCAGTGCAAGGACTGAGGTGTGGCAGCAAGTGGCCACTGACCTGGTGGGGTCTCTGGACAGTGCCGGTCTGCTGAGCAGTGCCGGCACTGGTACAGTGACCTCCGCCCGGAGAACCAGAGCTTAGCGTGGCTGCGTTCACGTGCCAGGTGGAGGCGTGGTGCCTGGGCCAGTGGGTGTGCCATCTATACACCTGTATTATCTGTAGGGGTGTGTGTGTGTTTTGGTGGCTGTGCATAGGTGATGGCTCGGCCACGGTTGGCTGTGTCAGTGTGTGCAGCTGTGAGATGAATGGGTATGGCTGTGTGGGCAGGCACTGTCACTGGGGCAGGGGGCAGTCTGCTTTTGAGTCACACTGATGTTTGTCTCAACATATGTCTCCCACAGGCCGGGATGTGAGGATGCGGGGCAACATTGATGAGGGCCGTGCCAGGGACCTGGTGCCAGCAGGGGTTGCACCCCACCAGCAGCAGCAGCAGTGCCAGCAACAGCACCAGTCAGAGCTGCTTGAGCAGTGTGAGTATCATGACTTCATGGATGCTATTGCATGCTGGGGGGGGGCAGTAGCCCTGCACAATACAAACATGCAGGAAAGGGGAGGTCATAATTCCACTGTACAAGACACTAGTGAGGCCCCACCTGCAGTACAGTGTACATTTCTGGAGACCAAACCTACGTAAGGACGTAGAGTGGGTAGAGAAGGTTCAGAGGAGGGCAACAAATATGGTGCATGGCTTGCATCACAACTCCTATGGAGACAGGTTGAAGGAACTGAACCTGTACTCCCTGGAGGAGAGGAGGGAGAGAGGGGATATGATAGAGACATACAAGTATCTTACAGGGTGGAACAGGGTGCAGGAAACACTATTTTGAAGTGCAAAGATGTTCCAGGACTACAGGGCATGGGATGCAGTTGGAGGGAGGACGATTCAGAGGAAACATGAGCAAGACTTTCTTCACAGAACGAGGTGGTGTACAAGTGGAACACCCTGCCAGAGGAGTGGTGGGGCTGACACACTCACAGGATTTCAGACTGCATGGGATAGACATAACAGAATTCTTGAGGTCAGGGTGAGGGGCAACAGACTTCTAGGTAAACAAAGTAACTTACAGGCTGAAATGGACAGACTGTGTGGGCCATAGGCCCTTATCTGCCGACACTGGCTATGTATCTATGTCTGTAGGCACGACACAGGTGACATGCATCACTGTCAGTTTCACAGCACGTCTGTGTATGCATCACTGGTGGTCCATGCATGCACTGGGCACATAGCTGTGTAACTGGCATCGCACCATGTTGCCACGCTCACTTGCCAGCCTTGTTTGTGCTGTGATGGACATGGGCAGTGTGTGTGTGCAGTGGTGCGCATAGCTGGTGCCGCCTGTTTGTGATGGCCATGTGCATGTTCACAGTGGGTGGGTGCATGCCATCACAGGTGCGGGACATTGGGCTATATGGCTTGCAGGTTGGGTGGTGTTCAGGGTTGTGGTCAGTCACAGCCATTGACTGTGTTCCCATTTTCCTAGGCCTCGAGGTTCTCCATCGGCTGGCGAGGGATGTCAGGGCCATCCAACAGCTTGTGGCCCAGAACACCAACATCCTGCAGTCAATACACCACCATGGCCTGCAGAGGAGGCGGCAGGGAACTGCAAGACACCAGCAGGAGGATGGCCAGCCGGCTGGCCCATGACCTATCTTCCCTTCCCACTTCTCCCATCCCTACCACCCTGCCTTCCCTCTCCAAGTTTGTCATCCCTACCCCTTGACCAACCCTACCTTGTACCCGTCCCCCCCCTTGTAAATAGTTGTAATTGTTCTTGTTAATGTTTGTTGTGTTAAAATACATTTATATTTTTATACGAATAATGTGTTGGTCTCTGATTTGCAGCTGCCTATGGGTGCTCAGTTGCAGGGGTGTACATGCCATCTGGGCTGGTATGGTCCTGGGTATGTGTGTGTGTGTGTGTGTGTGTGTGTGTGTGTGCATGTGATGTGTGTGCATGGGGAGGTATCTCCAGCATGGCAGTGACTTTCGGTTGGTCTTGCCGTCTGCTGCCACCCACTGCTGGGTGCACAGGATGTGTCTGGCTTGAGGCTTCTGTGCACAGGGTTGACGTGTGCTGGGGGATGCATGGTTTCTTGCAGTGCCAGTCACTGTACATAGGTGGTGTCTTGGGGTCACAGTGCAGGGTGTGCTGTGCGTCACGGGGCTGATGTGCACTGTGGTTGTCAACCCCCTGTGTGTGGCACTCTCAGCCTGCCAGTGGTTATGCTGGGGTGTCATGGCTCTGCTATGCTTTGTTGGCTTGTCCTCATGGGCAAGTAGATCATCCGTCCCACCCCCAGTGATGCTGTGCTTGGGGTGTGCAGGTGTGGTGTGGGTTCTGCAGTGTGTTCCTGTGCCCATGTGTGGCATGGCTGGCGGTGGGCCCCAGCCTGCCTCCCTGGATGTGCAGTTCCATTGCTCTGTGGGGGGCTCTGCTTGCTCTATGGCACCTCTGGAATGCTCAGCTGGGCAGCCCTGGTTGCGCCATAGCGCAACATTTCAGCTCAGCTTCTCCTTCCTGGTTGCGCTATGGCGCAGTATGTGCGATATTCAGATGTTGGTTGCTTGCGCAATTTGTTCTGCTCCATGTTTAAATAGTGCACCTGTTGCGCATTTGCGCAACTGGTTTGTGCTTGCCCCTGCTGTTGCGCTCATTTTGAGTGCAGTTTGAATATCTGGGCCGCAGTGCGCTTTCATTGAGTAGTCACGCAATATAGACATGGTGCACTTTTTATTGAGTGGTCATACAGTAATGACACAGTGCACTTTCATTGAGTAGTTACACAATGTAGATACAGTACACTTTCATTGAGTAGTCATACAATGAAGACGCAGTGCACTTTCAGCGAGTAGTGATATAAGAAAGACAAAGTGCACTTTCATTGATTAGTGATATAATAAAGTCATAGTGCACTTTCATTGAGTAGTCACACAATAAAAGCACAGTGCACTTTCATTGAGTAGTCATACAATAAAGATGTGATGCACTTTCATCGAGTGGTCATAGAATAGAGATGCAGAGGACTTTTGTTAAGTAGTCACACAACAAAGACATGGTGCAATTTCATTGAGTTATCAACAATAAAGGCACAGTGCAATTTCATTGAGTGATCATACAATATAGATGAAGTGCACTTTTATTGAGCATCATAGAATAAAGGCGCAGTGCATTTTCTTTGAGTAGTCACACATTTAAGACATGGTGCTTGTTCATTGAGTTATCAACAATAAAGATGCAGTGCACTTTCATTGAGTGGTCATAAAATAAAGACATGGTGCACTTTCATGGAGTTGTCTTACAGTAAAGATGCATTGCACTTTCATTGAGTAGTTATACAATAAAGATGTGGTGCACTTTCATCAAGTGGTCATACAACAGAGATGTAATGCACTTCATTAGTAGCCACTCAATAAAGACCTGGTGCAGTTTCATTGAGTTCTTAACAATAAAGATGCAGTGTGATTTCATTGAGTGGTCATACATAAAGATGCAGTGCACTTTCATTGAGTAGTCATACATAAAGATGTGGTGCACTTTCATTGAATAGTCCTACAATAAAGACACAGTGCACTTTCATTGTATATTGATATAATAAAGATGCAGTGCACTTTCATTGAGTAGTCACACAATAAAGATGCAGTGACTTTTCATTGAATAGTCATACAATAAAGATGTGGTGCACTTTCATTAAGTGGTCATACAATAAAGATATAGTGCACTTTCATTAAGTAGTCACAATAAAAGACAGTGCACTTTCATTGAGTTGTCAACAATAAAGTTGCACTGCACTTTCTTTGAGGTGTCAAACAAAGATGTAGTGCACTTTCATTGAGTAGTCATACAATAAAGATGTGGTACACTTTCATGGAGTAGTCATACAAGAAATATGCAGTGCACTTTCATTGAGTGGTCATTTTATAAAGACACAGTGCACTTTCTTTGAGTAGTTATACAGTAAAGATATGGTTCATTTTCACGGAGTGCTCATACAATAAAGGCACACTGCACTTTCATTGAGTAGTTACAATAAAGACACAGTGCACTTTCATTGAGTAGTCATACAATAAAGATGTGCACTTTCATCAACTGGTAATATAGTAAAGACAGAAGTGGTCATACAATAAAGACCCGGAGCACTTACATTGAGCAGTTATAGAATAAAGACACAGTGCACTTTCATTGAGTAGTTATACAACATAGAGGCGGTGCACTTTTATTGAGTAGTCATACAGTAAAAAACAGTGTACTTTCATTGAGTAGTCTTAAAATAAAGATGTGGTACACTTTCATTGCTTAGTCATGTATTAAAGACATGGCGCTTTTGATAGTAGTCACAAAATAGAGACATGGGGCTGGATATTCAAAGAAGTTGCGCCATGTCAATAGGTTGCGCCTGCACAAGTCCAAAAATTGCACCATTCAGCCATATTCAGCAGGAGGCAGTTGCGCCCCCCAAGTCAAGCTGAGCAACAGCGCAATGTTAATGACGGCATGCTGAACCGGAGGGGGAGGAACCATGCATAAACTGCACAGCCCGCTATTCAGTGAGCTGTGCAAAGTTGTGCAGGCTCAATCCCCAGCCTGCGCCTTCACAACTTTGAGCCAAAAAAAGAGGAGTAAGTCGAGGGCCACCCACAGGTGAGCTGCCACATTGCAGGGTGCAACACAGCAGCTGCCACCCCTGGGTGGCCCTCAACATACTCCCTGTGCCCCCCTGCAGCCCAATCGCGGGCATATAGTAACCCCCAACTGGCCCGATCGTGGGCAAAGTTTAAACAGCCCCCACCCCGACTGGCCGATCGTGGGCAAAAGTTTAAACAGCCCCCCACCCCCGACTGGCCTGATCGCGGCAAAGTTTAAACATCCCCCACCCCCTGACTGGCCCGATCATGGGCAAAAGTGGAAAATAAAACCCACCCGCTACCAGTCCAATTGTGGGCAGCAAAGAGCCCAACCCCCCCAAGAACATATCCCTGGTGGTCCAGTGGACCTCAAAGCCTGATTGCAGCAGCAAAGAGTCCAACCCCTCCCCAAGAACATATCCCTGGTAGTCCAGTGGACCTCGAAGCCCGATTGCGGCAGCAAAGAGTCCAACCCCCCAAGAACATAACCCTGGTGATCTGGTGACCCTCACCCACCCACCCACGAAGCCCCACCACCCGCTCCCCGTCAGCGGCTGGTGGCAGCATCCCCCGCCTGCCACCCCGCTGCCCGCCGACTGACTGCCCAGTAGGGCTGCATGCCCATTGGTGCAGAGCAAGAGCCAATGGGCGTGCAGCCCCATACCTACAAAGGCAGTCCAGATATGTGGAATGAATGAATTCATTCACATATCTGGACTTCTGCTTAATATGGGCTGCATGCCCGTGGCTCTTGCTCTACGCAACAGGCATGCACCTGGCGATCAGTCGTGGCGGCTGGAGAGGCAGGCGGTGGATCTGCCACCGCCCGGCTGACTGGGGAGCAGGGGTGGTGAGGGTGGTGAGTGGAGGGGTCACTAGATCATAGGCGTAGGTGGTCCTTGGGGGTTTGAACACTTGCTGCCCATGATTGAGCTTTGTGTCCACTGGACCTAGGGTTATATTCTTTGGGGGTTTGGACTCTTTGCTGCCGTGATCAGGCCGAGGTCAGTGGACCACCAGGGATATGTTCTTGAGGGGTTGGACTCTTTGCTGCCGCGATCGGGCTGGTGGGGTGGGTTTTTTTTTCACTTTTACCAGCGATCGGGCCAGTCGGGGGTGGGGAGATGTTTAAACTTTTGTCGTGATTGGGCCAGTCAGGGGGTGGGGGACGTTTAAACTTTTGCCACGATCAGGCCAGTCAGGGGTGGGGAGCTGTTTAAACTTTTCCCGTGATCAGGCTGCGGGCGTCAGTCCCGATAGTTGCTGCCTGGCAGGGTGCCAGGCACAAGTCCTCGGGATCGGTGCACCTGCATGCTAATGGCATGCAAATGGGGCCATAAATAGATTCAAATGGCCCCCGTGCCTTGCATGAATTATGGCCCCATTTGCATGTCACCTTTTGAATATGGGAAATTTGTGCATGGCATAATGGTACTTGCACCACCGCATCTTGAATGCTCCACTCTGACCACTTGCAGTGGTGCAAGTTCCACTGCACCATGCACAGTGGCTGTGGCTGGGGGGTGATATTCAAAGGAGTTGCTCAATAGCACAACTCCATTCAATATCGCCTCGGCCACACCCCTGTGCAACTATTTTGTGCAGCGCAAGGGCTTGCACCACGGAATAGCACAGTTTGAATATCCAGCCCATGGTGCACTTTCATTCAGTGGTACACAGTACAGATGCAGTGCAGTGCAGTTTCGTTGAATAGTCACACAGTAAAGACTTGGTCCACTTTCATTGAGTATCCTTACAATAAATATGTGGTGCACTTTCATTCAGTGGTCATACAGTAAAAGCACAGTGTACATTTATTGAGTAGTCATACAATAAACATGCAGTGCAATTTCATTGAGTAGTCATACAATAATGATGCAGTACACTTTCATTGAGTAGTCATACAATAAAGACACGGTGCACTTTCATCGGTCAAACAGTAGTTACAGATACCACTTTCTTTCAGTAGTCTCACAAAAAAGAAGTGGTGCGCTTTCAAAGAGTAGTCATGCAGTGAAGACGTGGCGCACTTTCATTGAGTCGCCAAACAATGAAGACGCAATGTACTTTCATTGAGTAGTCACATGATAAAGGTGCAGTGCACTTTCATTGAATAGTCTTACTAAAGATGTGGTTCATTTTCATCGGAGTGGTCATGCAATAAAGATGCAGTGCACTTTCATTGAGTAGTCATGCAATATAGACACAGTGCACTTTCATTGAGTAGTCAAACAATAAAGACGCAGTGCACTTTCATTGAGTAGTGATACAATAGAGATGCAGTGCACTGTCATTGAGTAATTCAATAAAGATGCAGTGCACTGTCATTGAGTAGTCACAATAAAGACGCAGTAAACTTTCAGTTGAGTAGTCATGCAATAAAGATGTGTTGCACCTTCATCAAGTGACCATACCATAAAGATGCAATGCATTTTCATTGAGAAGTCACATGATAAAGACATGGTGCACTTTCATTAAGTGGTCATACAGTAATCACACAGTGCTTTTTCATTGAGTAGTTACAAAATAAAGACACTGTGCACTGTTATTGAGTAGTCATACAGTAAAGATATGGTGCACTTTTATTAAGTAGTCATATAAGAAACATGCAGTGCACTTTCATTGAGTAATCATACAATAAAAACACAGTGTACTTTCATTGAATTGTAAACCATAAAGACACAGTGCAATTTCTTTGAGTGGTCACAATAAAGATGCAGTGCACTTTCATTGAGTAGTCACACAATAAAGATGCAGTGCCTTTTCATTGAATAGTCATACAATAAAGATGTGGTGCACTTTCATTAAGTGGTCACACAATAAAGATATAGTGCACTTTCGTTGAGTTGTCAACAATAAAGTTGCACTGCACTTTCTTTGAGGTGTCAGACAATAAAGATGTAGTGCACTTTCATTGAGTAGTCATACAATAAAGATGTGGTACACTTTCATGGAGTAGTCATACAAGAAATATGCAATGCACTTTCATGGAGTGGTCATTTTATAAAGACACAGTGCACTTTCTTTGAGTAGTTATACAGTAAATATGGTTCATTTTCACGGAGTGCTCATACAATAAAGGCACAATGCACTTTCATTGAGTAGTTACAATAAAGACACTGTGCACTTTCATTGATTAGCCATACAATAAAGGTGTTGTGCAGTTTCATCACGTGGTCATACAATAATGACGCAGTGCACTTTCATTGGGTAATCACGCAATAAAGGCACAGTGCACCTTGATTGAGTGATCATACAGTAACAACAGAGTGCACCTTCATTGAGTAGTCACACAATAAAGACCCGATGCACTTACATTGAGTAGTCATGCAATTAAGATGTGGTGTACTTTAATTGAGTAGCCATTGAATAAAGATGCGGTGCACTTTCATGGAGTGGTCTTGCAATGAAAATGCAATGCACTTTCATTGAGCAGTCACACAATAAAGATGCAGTGCCTTTTCATTGAATAGTCATACAATAAAGATGTGATGCACTTTCATTAAGTGGTCATACAATAAAGATATAGTGCACTTTCATTAAGTAGTCATAAAATAAAAGACAGTGCACTTTCATTGAGTTGTCAACAATAAAGTTGCACTGCACTTTCTTGAGGTGTCAGACAATAACGATGTAGTGCACTTTCATTGAGTAGTCATACAATAAAGATGTGGTACACTTTCATGGAGTAGTCATACAAGAAATATGCAGTGCACTTTCATTGAGTGGTCATTTTATAAAGACACAGTGCACTTTCTTTGAGTAGTTATACAGTAAAGATATGGTTCATTTTCACGGAGTGCTCATACAATAAAGGCACAATGCACTTTCCTTGAGTAGTTACAATAAAGACACGGTGCACTTTCATTAAGTAGTCATACAATAAAGATGTGCACTTTCATCAATTGGTAATATAGTAAAGACAGAAGTGGTCATACAATAAAGACCTGGTGCACTTACATTGAGCAGTTATAGAATAAAGACACAGTGCACTTTCATTGAGTAGTCATACAACATAGAGGCGGTGCACTTTTATTGAGTAGTCATATAGTAAAAAAAAAGTGTACTTTCATTGAGTAGTCTTAAAATAAAGATGTGGTACACTTTCATTGCTTAGTCATATATTAAAGACATGGTGCACTTTTATTGAGTAGTCACAAAATAAAGACATAGTGCACTTTTATTCAGTGGTACACAGTACAGATGCGGTGCAGTTTCGTTGAATAGTCACACAGTAAAGACGTGGTCCACTTTCATTGAGTATCCTTACAATAAATATGTGGTGCACTTTCATTCAGTGGTCATACAGTAAAAGCACAGTGTACATTTATTGAGTAGTCATACAATGAACAAGCAGTTCAATTTCATTGAGTAGTCATACAATAAAGACATGGTGCACTTTCATCGGTCAAACAGTAACTACAGATACCACTTTCATTGAGTAGTCTCAAAAAAAAAAGTAGTGCGCTTTCAATGAGTAGCCATGCAGTGAAGGCGTGGTGCACTTTCATCGAGTCATCAAACAATGAAGGCGTAATGCACTTTCATTGAGTAGTCACATGATAAAGGTGCAGTGCACTTTCATTGAATAGTCTTACTAAAGATTTGGTTCATTTTCATCGAGTGGTCATGCAATAAAGATGCAGTGCACTTTCATTGAGTAGTCATGCAATATAAACACAGTGCACTTTCATTGAGTAGTCAAACAATAAAGATGCAGTGCACTTTCATTGAGTAGTGATACAATAAGATGCAGTGCACTGTCATTGGTAATTCAATAAAGATGCAGTGCACTGTCATTTAGTAGTCACAATAAAGACACAGCGTACTTTCACTTGAGTAGTCATGCAAAAAGATGTGTTGCACTTTCATCAAGTGACCATACCATAAAGATGCAGTGCATTTTCATTGAGAAGTCACACAATAAAGACACGGTGCACTTTCATTAAGTGGTCTTACAGTAATCACACAGTGCTTTTCATTGGTAGTTACAAAATAAAGACGCTGTTCACTGTTATTGAGTAGTCATACAGTAAAGTCTCAAAGTAGTCTCAAAAAAAAAAGAAGTATGCGCTTTCAATGAGTAGTCATGCAGTGAAGGCGTGGTGCACTTTCATCGAGTCATCAAACAATGAAGCGCAATGCACTTTCATTGAGTAGTCACATGATAAAGGTGCAGTGCAACCAAACCCCATTCTTATTCTATCGCCCCGCGTAAACTCTCCATCTGCCTCCCTCTGACCAGAGCACTTCTCCTCCTTCTACTCCTAACAGGGAACATACACCCCAACCCAGGCCCTGCCCCTCCCATCCACCACTCAGCCCACTGGTCTTGAGTAGCCTCCATGAACATATTCAGCCTGCTGAAGAAATTTGACGCCCTACAGTGCTGGGCCTTGGCTCACCAACCAGACATCATAGCCCTGGTTGAAACCTGGCTGTCCAAATCAACTCCAGACTCATTTGTCTCCCTCCCAGGCTATACCTTATACCGGGAGGACCGAGTAGGCAAATGAGGGGGAGGCTGTGCAATCTACACCAGGGACACAATACCTGGACACGCACTTCCCACCCCTGCCCTCATAAATGGGGCCCAGGCCCTTACCCTCAGACTCACCCCAGACCCCTCTAGGAGCCCTCTCTATCTCACCACAGCCTATGTTCCCCCAAAGAACCAGCACCCAGCCCTGATATCTTTAACGGACTACCTGGCCACCCTCCACCATAAGGCAGAACAAATCCTAGTGGGGACCTTAATGTAAATTGGCTCAGCACCTCCTCATCCACCACCAGAGACTCATTTGCCACCCAAGATCTGACACAACTCATCACCCAGCCCATGAGACTTAACCTAAAGAGTGGTACCAGCACCCTGCTGGATGTTATTATAACTAACCGACACCCATAAAATCCAAAACATCCAGATCCTCCCAGACTCCCTGAGTGACCACTCCCCTATCCTATTCCACTGGGTAGCCCCAATCCCAAACCCAAAGCCCAGACCACCCTCATGAGCGCCTCCGCCCTGGTGGGCTGAAAGAAGCACTAAGCACTCCTCACCCAGATAGACTGGTCCCCATTCAGCAGGCAACCAACATTGATACTGCCCTCACCTTTTCACTCACACCTTCAACATGGCCTGTGATCTCTTTGCACCTTAACCAAAACCGGTCCAAAAACAGAACGCACCCTGGGTTAGCCCGGCCCTCCTACAATTACTTAGAACCGGGATAACCTCTGGCACCTTGCCACTGAAACAGGTCATCTGTCTGATAGGCAAGCATACAATGCAGCCTGAAATAAATGCTCATGGGCCATCAGGAAAGCCAAGGCAGACCATTACCAGGCCTCCCTTACCTCCTCCTGGGCTCAGCCCGGACCTTCTGGGATAATATTAAGCAACTCAATGGTAAAGCTTGCTCCCCTGCCCCATCCCAGCTCACTAGAAATGGCACAACCTCCACCGAGCCTGCCACCATAGCTAACTGGTTCAACACCACTTTCACTGACCTTAGCTCAGTCCTCCCTAGTAATTTCTTTGACCCTCCCCACAGCCAAACTCCCCCTGTCCTCCAGCACCCCAGCTTCCTCCTGCGAAAGATTTCCACCCAGGAAGCCAGACCCATCCTAATCAAAGCTCTCAATGGCAACAATCCCGGCAGTGACTCACTGGACCCCAGCATCCTCAGGCTGGTGCTAGATGAAGTCCTTGCACCTCTCACAAGCCTAATTAACCAGTCACTCTGCCTGGGACAATTCCCCACAGCTTGAAAACAGCCATTATCACACCTATTCATAAAGGATGGACAGGTCATCGACCAACAACTACCGCCAATCTCCATCCTCCCTCCCTCTCTAAAGCCCTGAGAAAGTGGTGGCCATTCAAATCACTGATTATCTGGCTAAGCATAACATCTTATGCCCAGAGCAACATGGCTTCGTCAGGGGTCACAGTACCAGCACTGCCCTTATTGAATTCTCCAACCTCCTACACTCCTCCTTGGATACCAGCTCCCTAGCTGGTGCAGTGTTCATTGACCTCTCAAAGGCTTTCGACACTGTCTCCCATCCACTGCTGCTGAATGCACTCTGCCTCACTGGTCTCTCGGCTGGCCCCTGGCATGGTGTGCTAGCTATCTTGACACTCGATCCCAGTGTGTCAAGATTAATAACACACTCTCCGATACCATCCCATTCTCTCTGGGGTCCCCAAGGCTCCATCCTGGGCCCCTCCTCTTCTCGCTGTATCTGAACACCTGCCCAGTGCATGCTCTGGCAAAATTCTGCTGTATGCAGACGACGCTGTCCTTTTGCCACCCACCGTAATCCCATCTCCCTACAGGACTCCCTACAGCAGTCTTTCAACAGTGCTGAGGCTTGGTTTAAGGAGCGCAGACTCATCATCAATCTTAAGAAACCAAAACTATGCTCTTTTCCACACCCCAAAACAAAGCTAGCAACCACCACTCTATATCCTTCCAAGCACCAACCAACCACTGGAACAAGTCTGCTCTACAAATACCTTAGGGTTACCTTTGATTCAGCCTCACATTTCACAACCACATCGACGCCCTAACATCTGCCACCAACACACGGCTTGGCATCCTATTCTGCCATAAAACCTGCCTTCCCCCAAATGCTCTCTGGCTAGCTGTTACATCGTCCGTTCTGTCCCTTGTAGACTATGGTCTACCAGTATACGGTGCTGCCGACACCACTGCACTCAACAAAATTCACTGAACCCTGAATAAAGCATGCAGATTGATTACTGGTGCCCCCAGGCTCACACACACCTGTCAGCTATATGTCGATGCTAACCTGCTTACCCTGGATGAACGGCTCCGATACCAGACCTGTCTCCTCACCAAAAAAACCCTACTCAGGCTCTCCCCCCCCAGGGTAATGGCATCCATCCACCAGAGCCCTCCCACCATTGCAACACGGTCTTCCTACAAGACCACTCTAAAGGTCCCCAGAACGAGAACCAGCTGTGGCCAGAGGTCCTTCAGCTATAGAGCCCCAACCTGGTTTAACTCTCTCCTGCCACCATCACCAATGCCATCACCATCTCCACATTCAAAACCGCACTGGAACCACATCTTCAGCACTGTGAACTGCTCCTGTCTCTGAACATAGCTCCACCTCTTTTTCTCTTGACAATGCCCCAGGCAGCTCTCCACCCAACCATCCCCTCCACCACTTCCTGTACACCATGCCTAGGTTTAACCTGGCCAGTGCCAGCTGTTTCAATGTTTATCTACCAGAATGCTCACTTGATACCGACTTGTGTAACACCTGTTATCAATTACATGTACCCTGTACCCAATTGTATTTGTCTGACCACAATGTGACGTGGCACCTCTGGTGAATGCCTATTGATTTTTTGCAAATCTTTGCTATGTAACGAAATGCAATGTATGTCTTTATGTGAGAGTACCTTTGGAAACGAGCCTCGGCTCAAAGGTTGTAAACTGATTCTTAAATAAATAAATAAATAAAGATGCGGTGCACTTTTATTAAGTAGTCATATAAGAAACACACAGTGCACTTTCATTGAGTAATCATACAATAAAACACAGTGTACTTTCATTGAGTAGTCATAAAATGAAGATGCACTTTCATTGAGTAGTACTTCAATAAAGATGCAGTGCACTTTCATTGAGTAGTCATATAGTAAAGATGTGCAGTGCACTTTTTTGTGTAGTCATTCAATAAACATGCAGTGTACTTTTATTGAGTAGTCACACAATAAAGACATGGTGTACTTTCATTAAGTAGTCATACAATAAAGATGCAGTGTACTTTCATTGAGTAGTCTTACAATAAGACTCAGTGCACTTACATTGAGTAGTCACACAGTAAAATGCAGTGCACTGTCATTGAGTAGTCATGCAATAAAGACATGGTACACTTTCATTGATTAGCCATACAATAAAGGTGTTGTGCAGTTCATCAAGTGGTCACACGTAATAATGATGCAGTGCACTTTCATTGGGTAATCATGCAACAAGGCACAGTGCACCTTCATTGAGTGGTCATACAGTAACAACAGAGTGCACCTTCATTGAGTAGTCACACAATAAAGACGTAGTGCACTTTCAATGAGTAGTCATGCAGTGAAGACATGGTGCACTTTCATCGAGTCATCAAACAATGAAGACGCAATGCACTTTCATTGAGTAGTCACATGATAAAGGTGCAGTGCACTTTCATTGAATAGTCTTACTAAAGATTTGGTTCATTTTCATCGAGTGGTCATACAATAAAGATGCAGTGCACTTTCATTGAGTAGTCATGCAATATAGACACAGTGCACTTTCATTGAGTAGTCAAACAATAAAGACACAGTGCACTTTCATTGGTAGTGATACAATAAAGATGCAGTGCACTGTCATTGAGTAATTCAATAAAGATGCAGTGCACTGTCATTTAGTAGTCACAATAAAGACACAGCGTACTTTCACTTGAGTAGTCATGCAATAAAGATGTGTTGCACTTTCATCAAGTGACCATACCATAAAGATGCAGTGCATTTTCATTGAGAAGTCACACAATAAAGACATGGTGCACTTTCATTAAGTGGTCATACAGTAATCACACAGTGCTTTTCATTGAGTAATTACAAATAAAGCGCTGTGCACTGTTATTGAGTAGTCATATAGTAAAGATGCGGTGCACTTTTATTAAGTAGTCATATAAGAAACACGAGTGCACTTTCATTGAGTAATCATACAATAAAAACACAGTGTACTTTCATTGAGTTGTAAACAATAAAGACATAGTGCAATTTCTTTGAGTGGTCATACAATAAAGATGCAGTGCACTTTCATTGAGTAGTCATAAAATGAAGATGTGCACTTTCATTGAGTAGTACTTCAATAAAGATGCAGTGCACTTTCATTGAGTAGTCATATAGTAAAGATGCAGTGCACTTTTATTGTGTAGTCATTCAATAAACATGCAGTGTACTTTTATTGAGTAGTCACACAATAAAGACTTGGTGTACTTTCATTAAGTAGTCATACAATAAAAATGTAGTGTACTTTCATTGAGTAGTCTTACAATAAAGACACAGTGCACTTACATTGAGTAGTCACACAGTAAAAATGCAGTGCACTGTCATTGAGTAGTCATGCAATAAAGACATGGTACACTTTCATTGATTAGCCATACAATAAAGGTGTTGTGCAGTTTCATCAAGTGGTCATACAATAATTACGCAGTGCACTTTCATTGGGTAATCATGCAATAAAGGCACAGTGCACCTTCATTGAGTGATCATACAGTAACAATAGAGTGCAACTTCATTGAGTAGTCACACAATAAAGACGCGATGCACTTACATTGAATAGTCATGCACTTAAGAAGTGGTGTACTTTCATTGAGTAGCCATTTAATAAAGACGCGGTGCACTTTCATGGAGTGGTCTTGCAATGAAAATGCAATGCACCTTCATTGAGTAGTCACACAATAAAGATGCAGTGCCTTTTCATTGAATAGTCATACAATAAAGATGTGATGCACTTTCATTAAGTGGTCATACAATAAAGATATAGTGCACTTTCATTAAGTAGTCATACAATAAAAGACAGTGCACTTTCATTGAGTTGTCAACAATAAAGTTGCACTGCACTTTCTTTGAGGTGTCAGACAATAAAGATGTAGTGCACTTTCATTGAGTAGTCATACAATAAAGATGTGGTACACTTTCATGGAGTAGTCATACAAGAAATATGCAGTGCACTTTCATTGAGTGGTCATTTTATAAAGACACAGTGCACTTTCTTTGAGTAGTTATACAGTAAAGATATGGTTCATTTTCACAGAGTGCTCATACAATAAAGGCACAATGCACTTTCCTTGAGTAGTTACAATAAAGACACGGTGCACTTTCATTAAGTAGTCATACAATAAAGATGTGCACTTTCATCAATTGGTAATATAGTAAAGACAGAAGTGGTCATACAATAAAGACCTGGTGCACTTACATTGAGCAGTTATAGAATAAAGACACAGTGCACTTTCATTGAGTAGTCATACAACATGGAGGCGGTGCACTTTTATTGAGTAGTCATATAGTAAAAAAAACAGTGTACTTTCATTGAGTAGTCTTAAAATAAAGATGTGGTACACTTTCATTGCTTAGTCATATATTAAAGACATGGTGCACTTTTATTGAGTAGTCACAAAATAAAGACATAGTGCACTTTTATTCAGTGGTACACAGTACAGATGCGGTGCAGTTTCATTGAATAGTCACACAGAAAGAGCGTGTCACTTTCATTGAGTATCCTTACAATAAATATATGGTGCACTTTCATTCAGTGGTCATACAGTAAAAGCACAGTGTACATTTATTGAGTTGTCATACAATGAACATGCAGTACAATTTCATTGAGTAGTCATACAATAAAGACATGGTGCACTTTCATCGGTTAAACAGTAACTACAGATACCACTTTCATTGAGTAGTCTCAAAAAAAAAAGAAGTGGTGCACTTTCAATGAGTAGTCATGCAGTGAAGACGTGGTGCACTTTCATCGAGTCATCAAACAATGAAGACGCAATGCACTTTCATTGAGTAGTCACATGATAAAGGTGCAGTGCACTTTCATTGAATAGTCTTACTAAAGATTTGGTTCATTTTCATCGAGTGGTCATACAATAAAGATGCAGTGCACTTTCATTGAGTAGTCATGCAATATAGACACAGTGCACTTTCATTGAGTAGTCAAACAATAAAGATGCAGTGCACTGTCATTGAGTAATTCAATAAAGATGCAGTGCACTGTCATTTAGTAGTCACAATAAAGACACAGCGTACTTTCACTTGAGTAGTCATGCAAAAAAGATGTGTTGCACTTTCATCACGTGACCATACCATAAAGATGCAGTGCATTTTCATTGAGAAGTCACACAATAAAGACACGGTGCACTTTCATTAAGTGGTCATACAGTAATCACACAGTGCTTTTTCATTGAGTAGTTACAAAATAAAGATGCTGTGCACTGTTATTGAGTAGTCATACAGTAAAGATGTGGTGCACTTTTATTAAGTAGTCATATAAGAAACACGCAGTGCACTTTCATTGAGTAATCATACAATAAAAACACAGTGTACTTTCATTGAGTAGTCATAAAATGAAGATGTGCACTTTCATTGAGTAGTACTAATAAAGATGCAGTGCATTTTCATTGAGTAGTCATATAATAAAGACACAGTGCACTTTTATTGTGTAGTCATTCAATAAACCACGCAGTGTACTTTTTATTGATAGTCACACAATAATAAAGACATGGTGTACTTTCATTAAGTAGTCATACAATAAAGATGCAGTGTACTTTCATTGGGTAGTCTTACAATAAGACTCAGTGCACTTACATTGAGTAGTACACAGTAAAATACAGTGCACTGTCATTGAGTAGTCATGCAATAAAGACATGGTACACTTTCATTGATTAGCCATACAATAAAGGTGTTGTGCAGTTCATCAAGTGGTCATACAATAATGATGCAGTGCACTTTCATTGGGTAATCACGCAACAAAGGCACAGTGCACCTTGATTGAGTGGTCATACAGTAACAACAGAGTGCACCTTCATTGAGTAGTCACACAATAAAGACGCGATGCACTTACATTGAGTAGTCATGCAATTAAGATGCGGTGTACTTTCATTGAGTAGCCATTGAATAAAGACGCGGTGCACTTTCATGGAGTGGTCTTGCAATGAAAATGCAATGCACTTTCATTGAGTAGTCATGAAAGAAATATGTGGTACACTTTCGAGTGATCTTACAGTATAGGTGCAGTACACTTTGACTTGAGTAGTCACACAATAATGGGGCTTGCCACTAAAAGGCAGGCCAGGTTGTCTGGTGACCCCTACCAGTAATGAACAGGAAGGGGGAGGGATGGGGGAGAGAAGGATCAGGAAAAAGGGGGGTGGAGCTAGAGACATCATCCAAGCAGGGAAGATGTAATATGACAGGTGATGCCTGAGCCCCAGGGATTGGCTGGGGGGCGGAGACACAAGGGGCCTGAGCAGGGATGATACAGGGGTATATCAGGCCAGGACAGAGGCAGCACAACCTCTTTTGGTGGGATTTTCTTGCCTAGAACTCAGCACTTTGTTGGCAAGCAGCAGATAAGGCACAAAGAACTACTAGGCCTCTAGGCCATGTGGCCCAGGTGACTGGGCCAAGAGCAGTTTGTTTGTGTGTTTTTTGTCTCTCATTGCTTACATTTAATAGAAGCATAGAATACGATGCTGTTAAACCTGTAGTTGGAATGATCTTTAATGTGGTTTGCTGTAGGATGTGGGTGAGCCTGAAAGTGAGCTTAAAGGTTTGTTTTGCTTTGGAGCAAGGTGTTGGGCACTGAGAAGTAGGCCTGGGGCCTGAAAGAAACAAAGGGTACAGGAAGGCATTTTGTTTGGGTTGTTTATTCCAAGTGCATAATGTTTAGCTGGAAGAAAGCTGTGATTATTTATGGCTCAGCTGTGTAGGAATTTTGTCTAGGAAACTTGTTGGTTAATCCTTGGGGGAGATTTTCTTACAGAAAGGTTGTTCTGAGGTATTTGCAGTGAAGGATCATTTGTGTTTTTTCTTTCACTGGACATGCTGATCTGTTTCAGGTCTGAAAAAATAAAAAATAAAAAATAGAAGCAGAGTGAAGCAAGAAATGGCCACAAGAAGCAGGATCTTTGGGGTGTTGTATTTTCAGTTGCTGGGCATTACACTGTTCAGCATTTTCAGTGGGGCAAGCAGACAGGTCTTATTGCATGGGTCTGCTCTCAGGGGGTTGTGCTTGGAAGCTTTGTGGTAGCAGCATATGCGTGGTAGCACTTTTAAGCTGCAGGGAGGACTAGGTAGCCAACACTAAAGAAGCGTGCTTTTCATTGTAATTGAAGGGTATTTCATCCATTGGCCTAAAAATTGTGATTTTACAGTAGAGCACAGGGGGAGTCGTGCTTCCCAGTGCATTTATGTGGTGATGCACTGAGGGCAAGCATCACGATGCACATTCAGTTGGTTGTTGATTGGTGGCGTGCAGGCTGATTTGGTGGAAAAGTCTGGTGAAGATTCGCTTGGCCTGACTCAGTGGCATGCATGCCTGGAGACCACATGGTCCATTGCGACTGGGCAGAAGACGGAAAAGGTTTTTTGTTTTTTTCTTCTTACCCTGCTTAGGTGGGGGCATGGGGAGACAGCTTAGCTGTGTCTGTGGGAATGAGGGGAAGTCAGCAGACGATGAGGGTAGATTGCTCCATTGTGTCCAGGTTACCAGTGATCCTAGTGGTGCCTTGGGGGGGCCTTTTTTCTATAAGCAAAGCCAGGGATGCAAGTTGGAAGAGCAGCATTTGCTGTGAGTGGGTTGTTGGGGTGTTTGCAGCTGCACGGAGTGTGCAGAAGGGCAAAGGTTAATGGGGCAGCTGAAGGTCGGGCACTGTGATGTGGACAGCCAGTTCTGAGTGCTGTATTATTTTTTTAAATATAAAAATGTATTACTGATTGTCTCTGCTGAGAAATCTGGTGCTCTTGGAATGACCTCCTCATCCCCTCCAGGTCTCTGCTAAAAGATGAAAGCCATGAGCTAATTATAGACCAGGCCTTAATCAACTATCTCCTGTTTGTCTGAGTTAATTATAGCTGTAGTTGCTAAGAGGGAAGATCATATCCATTTTATGATGTGTGGAGGGAAACTCAGGTTATTACACACTGGTGTGAAGCAGGGGTGTCTGCAGGCATACGCAATGTACGCAACAGTGTACAGTCAATAAAAAACAGGCAGGGGAAACACATCAGGCAGGGGCAACAAAAAGAGGAAAGCAAGGACATTGTGAGTCACATTGTATCTGTGTCACGCTGAACCCTTTTGCCTCTGTTGTTTGCTATGGGGCATTGATGCCACCAGCCAAATACACAAACAAGAACAACTTACCAGGCAGGCAGAAAAACAAAGGAAGGGGGATTATAGGAGGAAACTGATTACTTGAACTCAGACATGGCTAGCAGAAGGGGGGGCACAACGGTATGGTGTGGTAGCGCATATTTTGGCTTATGTTTACATAATGGGGGGGCAACAGTGCCTCAGTTTTGAGTACAAGTTTAAAATTCCTGGCTACACCCCTGGTGTGAAGTTGTAAATGTTCCTTGATGACTGTGTGAGACAGGAAGCTTATCATAGGTCAAAGAGAGTCATTTGAAGAACATGAGTTATGCTGAGGTTGCAGAATTTAATACTTGGAAAAGACATCCTTTTTCTTTATAGATTTTTTTTATATATTCTGACAGGGAGGAGCTAGGTGACCTCATGCAAAGAGGAAGGCATAGCCAGCTGTTAGACAATATTCTTTTTTACTTCAGAGACACTTCTATCTAGACTCTGACAAAGAAACATCTGTGAGCACTTTAAGCAGGTATTTAGAGAGAGAGAGAGACAAACTTAAGTAACTGTAGTAGGAATTGCACTGTGAAAACCTGTTTTGTTTAAGTGATTTGTATGTTTTGTGATATAATGGTTCTGTATTTTATGTGTTACATATTTTTATCTATTTTAGTCAAAGTCTATTTTAGAGCTACTTGGTCTGTCTTTGATTTATTTCCTTTACAAGTAGAGTATACACAGTTAAAGCAGACACAGTACATAAGCTTGAATGGTGATACCAAACTGGAAAAAGGTAAGGGGTTTTAAATCTGAGGGTCTTTATTACAGTTTTTAAGGGTTCATTGCTGTACACCTGGTTAGGTGCCTGTGGAAAAGATATCTGGCCACCTGAAGACAGAATTATCTGAGCCTTGTACATTGGCACCTAACAAGAGGGTCACTGTTTGAATCCCTTCAGAACTTGAGACCAAAGGTTGATTCAAATCCACAAAAATAGACAAGAGGGTTACCTTGTTCTGTTAACTGTTCACAAGACTGCACTCGGAGTTTGGCACTTTGGGAGTAGACGGCTGACCTGCTGAGTGGGTTTGTGACAGATTGGTTGGCAGTGGTGGGATAATTTTGGTATCACAAGCTTTTATTGTTCAATGTGTCAGCTGAGACCGTAAGCTCACTTGCAAAGAAAGAAAAAGGCAGTGATTTATTATTAAAAAGGAAACAGAACTATATCACTTGGCGTACAGTCAAGTTCCTACCCATTTAATTTTTTTCTAAAAGTGCAAGTCAGAGTAGCAGTAGTGAGGGAAGAAGATGGCTTCCGACTACAGCAGGCACACTGTAGACTCCTTAAAGCAGACTGTAGACTCCTTGTGTGGTGACAGAGGAGTCCTGTTTGTGGTGAAAGTCAGCAAGCAGAACCTCATAGATGCCCTGATGGTAGCAGATACCCAGAGCAGTGAGTCACGGACTGTGACTGAAAAGGACCAAACCTCGAGTGTGGCAGGGCTGGTGGCCTGTGCAATGTCCAGATTCGATGAGGAGGGCAACAGGGCCACTGTCAGTGAAGGACCACAACAGCAGGGAATGGTCACCAGTATCCTGAATCCGGAAGTACTCAGGCTGCAAATTGAGTTCGCAGGATGGAGCTGGAGTTCAGGAGAAGAGGGTGAGAAAGCGAGAGGTGGACCGTGAGGCAGGCGAGAATGCTGAGAGGAAGAGAACAGAGGGACGAGGCCATGTGGAGCATGAGCCAGTGAGCTGCAGAAGAGAAGGTTCAGAGCGAGAACGCTGTGAGGTACAGGAGTGCCAGAGGCAACATGAACTGGAGAAGCTACGTCTCTGACCAGCGGCACCAGAGCAGTTAAGTGGCTTGGGTTTAACTGGGACTGCAGGACTGGGTTACAAATTGAGTTCCAAATTAATAGCTGGGTTTAAAGAGGGGGAGGATATGGATGCCTTTTTAAATTCTTTTGAAAAAGTTTGTATTCAGGCTAAAATTCCTAGAGAGTCCTGGAGCTTCCAGCTAACCCCCCTACTTACCGGGAAAGCTCAGGATGCATTGGGTCAAATGGACAATGACGACAGTGATGATTACAGCAAACTTAAAGCAGCACTGTTAAAGAAATTTGAATTAACTGCTGAATCATACAGAGCTAAATTCTGTAAGCTCAGGAGAAGCCCTGATATGAGCTACGAGGAGCTAGCCTTGAAACAACGTCAGTTTTTAAAATGTTGATGGGAAGGAATTGAGGCAAACTCTGTTGATAAAATTGAAAATGTGATTTTATTAAAACAGTTTTTCTGGGCGTGCCCAGCAGAGCTGAAAACCTGGCTGGAGGACCAAGATCCCAAAACAGTGCAAGAGGCTGCTGAACTCTCAGACCACTATGTCAAGAGCAGACCTGCTCTGAGAGCAAATGGGGTGGGCGTGGCAGTGCAGAAAGGGAAAAGCACGCCTTCAGAGCAGCTAAACCCTCACTGCCTCCACTGAAACCCATTAGCCCCAGGTTTCAAAGAAAAGATTTCTCTGAGAGAAGAAATGAATGTTGGTTATGTGAAGAATATAAGCATATTGCCAGACGGTGTCCCAAAAAGGTGAGCAATAACACACAACTGGATGCTAGAAAGGAAGTAGGTTATTTATGTGTCCCTGGAAGCATGCCAGTGAACATGAGGGAACACATGCACTCAGTCATGGTGAATGGTGTACAGGCTTGGGTTAAGGACACAGGGCATCCCTGACCTTGGTAAGGGGATCTGGTACAGCCTGGTCAGCTTATACCCAATAAATACATCACTATACAGAACTTCACTGGTGAGGCAAAAACATTGCCCCTCGCTAGTGTTCTCTTAGACTGGGGTGAACCAGGGGGAACTGTGCAACAGGTGGCTGTAGCCAAAACCTTAGCAGTGGATGTGATCCTGGGCAACAATCTCAAACAAGGGATGGTATATGCAGTTACCCGTAGCCAAGCGGCAAGAGAAAATTATAGTTCCCTGAACCCCACAGAAGCCATTGTGGAAACCACTGAGAGGCTGGTTCCCCAGTCTGTGTTTTCTGATATGGAGATTAATGAAAAGGGGGTAGAAATTTCCCCAGTAGCAAGTAACCACTCAGCTACAGAGGGTTACTCTGAAGAGGGTGACCGATTGTCTGAGGGTTGGGATTGACAGTGATCCTGAGGGCCCTGAAGCTAATGCTAGGGACCCTAGCTTAGTGACTAGAGGGACCTGTCCCATGCCTTGGGAATGTGTGAAGGGTTTGCAGCTGCTCAGAGAAGTGACCCTAGTTTAGAGAAGCTGAGGCTTGGGCAGACTCTGATGGAGCACAGGGAGGTGATGGCAGACATAAGGTTTATTGGGAAAATGGGCTTATGTATACTCAGGCAGTACAGACAGAGGGAGGGATGCTAGGCAGGCAGCTTGTCGTTCCCCAGGTGTATCATGAGCAGTTGCTCAAAATTGCACATGATATTCCCTTGTCTGGTCATCTGGGAATCGCATGCAATACACAGCAGTTAGCCCAGAATTTCTACTGGCCTAACTTCACCCAGCAGGTGAAGGAGTATTGCAGGTCTTGTCACTGGTGTCAAGAAATAGGGAAAATGGGCAAGAAAACCCAAGCCGCTCTGATTCCCTTGCCAATAGTGGAGGAGCCATTCCAGAGGGTGGGAATGGATATTGTGGGGCCTTTAAATACCCCCAGCTCCTCAGGGAAGAGATTCATCCTAACTGTGGTGGATTATGCCACCCGGTACCCAGAGGCAGTCGCCCTATCCTTACTTAGGATGGACAAAGTGGCAGATGTCTTACTTGGGATTTTCTCCCGTGTTGGGTTTCTGTAAGAGGTAATCACTGATTGAGGGGGTTTCTTCATGTCAGACCTGATGAAATATTTATGGGAGAAGTGTGCGGTGGTGCAGAGATGCATGACACTGTATCACCCACAAGCCAATGGGCTTGTGGAAAGATTCAATGGTACCCTAAAGTCAATGCTCCCAGCATTTGCTGAACAACATGGGAAGGACTGGGAGAAATACCTTCCCAACTGTTGTTTGCATACAGGAGGTGCCCCAAGGTTGACAGGATTTTATCCTTTGAACTCTTATATAGATGCCAGGTATCGTGGGCCCCTAGACTTGATCTTAGAGGACTGGGAAGCAAACACGCCACCCAGGGAACTCCATTGAAGATTACATTCTTAGGTTTGAGGAAAGGCTGGAAGGAGCTCATGGGGACAGCCCAGAGCAACCTGGCAGCTGCCCAACAGAAACAAAAGTGTGAGTGCGACCGCATGAGAGCAGAGCTCACTTTCAGTACATGGTGGGTCAGGAAGTCATGGTCCTTATTCGGTCCGGAAAGACAAGCTGCAAGCTGAGTGGGCAGGACCGTACAAAGTGGTTAGGAAGGTAAAATGACATGAACTACATTGTGGAGTTACCTGACTGAAGATAGACAGAAAGGATGTACCATGTCAACATGATGAAGCCATATGCAAATAGGGCTGACATGGTGTTTGCAGTGTGCAGTTATGGGGAGGCGACAGAAGAAGGAGACCCCCTTCTGGATTTGCTGGAAGAAAGTAAGCGGGAGTCCTCTATGGAGGCAAGCTGGCCCCGGACCAGATCCAGAAAGTAAGGGAGGTTTTAGCAAACTTTGCCCCATTGTTTAGCACCAAGCCTGGACTAACCCCCTTAGTGACACACAATGTGGAGACAGGGACACAAGCGCCCATACGGCAGACAGCATATCGGGTGTCAGAGGCTGTCCAAAAGAACATTAGGAGGGAAGTGGAGGAGATGCTGAATTTAAGGGTAATCCAGAGATCCCACAGCCTTGGGCCTCACCGTAGTCCTTGTGCCCAAGCCAGATGCCTCGACTCATTTCTGTGTGGACTATTGTGGACTGAATGCAGTCACAAGTCAGGCGCCCACCTGATGCCGGACGGGTGAACTCCTGGACATGTTGGGGGGGGCGACCTACCCTATGACTATTGACCTGACCAAGGGGTATTGGCAGGTAGAATTGACAGACAGAGCTAGGGAGAGGTCAGTCTTCATCACTCCAATAGGCTTATTTGAGTTTAAAGTAATGCCTTTCGGAATGAAGAACACCCCAGCCACTTTCCAAAGGTTGGTGAACCAGGTGTTAAATGGTGCTGAAAGACGTCGTGCGTACATGGATGACATTGCCATCTTTAGTACCAACTGGGGGAACACCTATCTCACCTTAGGGAAGTGTTGGGTAGATACAGAGGTCCGGGCTCACTGTCAAAGCCGAGAGTACCAGGTGGCCATGGGAGAAGTGGCATACCTCGGGCATGTGGTGGGCGGGGATAGCTCTGTCCTAGCCAAATAAAAATAGAGTAATCCAGGCATGGCTCAGACCAGAAACACAGAAGCAGGTCAATAGTTTTCTAGGGACAGCAGGGGTACTAGAAAATCTGTACCCAATTACAGAGCCCTGGCTGCTCCCCATCTGACCTGACAAAGAAAAGGATGCCCAAGAAAATTACCTGGGGCCCAGCCTGTGAGGAAGCCTATTCCAAACTAAAGGAGGCACTGTGCAGTGCCCTGTTTGACAAGTTCTGACGATAGCAAAACCTTTATAGTTCAGACTGACACCTCAGACATGAGTATTGGGGCAGTACTGAGTCAGACATCCAGCCAAGGGACAGATCACCCAGTAGTATACCTGAGTGGAAGTTACTTCCCAGGAGCAAGCATACTTCATGGTGGAAAGGAGTGTCTTGCCATAGTGTGGACCCTAAAGAAATTAGAGCTATACTTATATTGGCAGCATTTTGTGGTGCAGACTGACCAAGCCCCTGATTTTGCTGACACAGATGGGAAGAACAATGGTAGATTGCTAATATGGAGTCTTGCTTTTCAAGGTATGATATGACAATATTACATAGGTCTGGAGCCAAAAATCAGAACTCTGATGGGCTGTCTAGGGTCTATAAAAGTGAACTGATTTGGAAAGCTCATCCCATGCAGGGGATAGAGCCCCAAATTCAATCTAGGTGGGAGGTATTGTGGCGTGGACAGTCAGTTCTGAGTCTAATCATTTTTTTAAAATCTAAAAATGTATTACTGATTGACTCTGTTGAGAAATCTGGTGCTCTTGGAATGACCTCACTCATCCTCCCCAGGTCTCTCTACAAAAGATGAAAGCCATGAGCTTATATAGACCAGGCCTTAATCAAGTATCTCCTGTTTGTCTGAGTTAATTATAGCTGTAGTTGCTAAGAGGGAAGATCATATCCATTTTATGACATTTGGAGGAAGCACAGGTTATTGCACACAGATGCAAAGTTGTAAATGTTCCTTGATGTCTGTGTGAGAGAGGAAGCTTATCATAGATCAAAGAGAGTCATTTGAAGAACATGAGTTATGCTGAGGATGCAGAATTTAATACTTGGAAAAGACATCCTTTTTTTTATAGATATATATTTTTTATGTATTCTGAGAGGGAGGAGCTAGGTGACCTCATGCAAAGAGGAGGGCATAGCCAGCTGTTAGACAATATTCTGTTTTACTTCAGAGACACTTCTATCTAGACTCTGACAAAGGAACATCTGTGAACACTTTAAGCAGGTATTTAGAGAGAGAGAGAGAGAGGGAGACAAATCTAAGTAACTGTAGTAGGAATTGCACTGTTAAAACCTGTTTTGTTTAAGTGATTTGTATGCTTTGTGATATTATAGTTCTGTATTTTATGTGTTACATATTTTTTATCTATTTTAGTAAAACTCTATTTTTAGAGCTTACTTGGTCTGTCTTTGATTTCTTTCCTTTACAAGTAGAGTGTATATGGTTAAAGCAGACATGGTACATACGCTTGAATGGTGATACCAAACTGGAAAAAGGTAAGTGTTTTAAATCTGAGGTCTTTTATTACAGTTTTTAAGGGTTCATTGCTGTACACCTGGTTAGGTGCCCATAGGCAAAGATATCTGGCCCCCTGAAGGCAGAATTATCTGAGCCTGTACATTGGGTACGCTAACAAGAGGTTCTCAGTTTGAATCCCTCCAAAACTTGAGACCAAAGGTTGATTTGAATCCACAAAACAGACAAGAGGGTTACTTGGTTCTGTTAACTGTTCACAAGACTGCACTCGGAGGTTGGCACTTTGGGAGTAGAGGGCTAACCTGCTGAGTGGGTTTGTGACAGGCAGCAGTGGAGAGGCATCTTGTTACCAGGGCCTGCTGGTGGTGTAAGGTTGGGCCTTAAGGAGCAGGCCAGCATGAGGGAGTGCACCTTGCAGGTATATGGTGCAGCAGTCGGTGCAAGTGGATTAGGGTGTTGCATTAGTGTGTTTTGGTTTAAAAAGAGGCATGAACTCCCCCAGCCATTTTCAGACAAGCAGGGTTGTTTTGTGTTGGATGGTGGTATTGCATGGCTATGCTGGGGGGGGCGAGCACACATGGGTAGATCTGGGGCCTAATGGAGCAGGCCCAGAGCAAAGGTGCAAAGAGGGCATACCTCATGGTAGAGGCATTGCGCATGACACAGGAGTAGGTCCACGAGGCCAGGAGCGAGGGCATGTAGCAGGCATGGAGGGTTGGGGGGTTGTATTTGGCACCAAAAGCCATCTGTTTGATGTGGAGAACAGCAAGCAGACCAAGGGAGTTTTTGTTGGAATGCAGCAGAAGGTTGGGAGGGAGTGTCCGGTAAAGTGCGTATTTTCATTTGATTCAGGACACGTGGCTATGCCATTTGTACAGGCAGTGTGGTGGCCATCATTATATATGGATACACACATCAGTAATAAAATAACATAATAGGTAGGGATCTTTTATTCCTCTTGGGGGGAGGTACGGTGACATAGGAGAGCTAATGTATAGATCAGCATGCTATTGAATAAAGGTAGAAATATGTTGAAATAAAAAAGAATGCAAGGGTATGCTGCAATGCATTCATGATGCCATACTGTGGTCACAGGGGTGGGATCATTTGGGTGGAGTTAACATAGAACGTGTGAAAGCTCACCAATTTTGATAAAGGCCACGTGGCGGTGAGCCATTTCTGGATGGGGGGGTTAATGAGAATGCTACAATAAGGCCGAGCCAGCACAGGGGTACCAGAACTGCTTAGTTGGTGAAATAATGCTGAGATTTGGGCCAGCTGTTGTTAGGATATAATCACCTGCAACATTAGAGGAATCCTAGGGGGGACGTGGGTACTAACGTAGCTTTGGAAAATACCCAGAGCTAAAATGGACAGCAGGAACTACCTGCTTCCTCCAGGAAGAGGGCTTACACTTGAAAGCATCCTAGATAGCTTTCTCTGGTAAAACATGGGTGAGTTACCCTTTCTTCTGGAAGTCTGTTAAAACAAAACCAAGGGAGTGAGTCATAAAGAAATTTACTGTTATGGTGGGTGGCAGACTGCTTAATCTTCAGACAACCTTTTTAATACAGGATGTTTTTGAGAATTTTAAATTGATGTCAATTTAATTAGGTAAAGCTGATATAGCTAGGAGAATTTTAAATGAAAGTCTGATGTATTCATGTGATTTGTTCAATATTTTGATGGAAAGCGCTTTGATGTTTCAAGTTGCGCTATATAAATAAAAAGATTATTATTATTATTATTATTGTTAATTCAGGCATTCAAGGCAGCTGGCTGTGAATTGGGTAAAAATCCAAGGCTACATGTTGGATTTGAATAGGTAGGATTTCCCAGTTGTACAGAGAGGACCAGGACTAAACCTAGGGGCCATAAAGGGACTGACAAGGCCTACTAACTGCTTCTGTTTTCTCCACTATCCAAGTACTCGATATTCCCCCACTCTCTGTGTGCTGAGGATCCTTGGTCATTTGAGCTTTAGTTCAAAGGTGGTAATTACAATTTAAAAAATAAATAAATAAAAGGTGGCAATGTCAATATTACATTTTACTTGTATTGTGGTAAGCAACAATCTGATATAGCTATCGTAGGGGTCAGAGGGTAGTCAGGCTTGCAAGTGGCATGGTACCACTACCGCTACTGAGGCCAGGCTCTCAGCCAGGTAAGTCAACAGGACTAACATCAGGAAGGGCATGAGGGCTAACCAGACAGTTTGGGTTTGCTCCAGCATAGGTTTGGGGAAGTCCAGTTATGTGGACATCACTTACTGGTGCTGTTGCAGGTACTGGATTTATCCCCCACCTGGAAGGTTGGCACCCAGGTCAATCATTTTGAGAAGTGATGGGCTGATGTTGCAGCCAATTAAAGTTACAGTTGGGGGGTCTAAGCCAGGTCAGGTACTAGGTAGCTAGGGAGAGAAATAGTTTTCATAAGAGGGTTGGTTCAATATAAGCAAAACAGAGAGGATCACTTTAGGGGCTCAGGGCCAGCTGTAGAGATGAGGAAGGATGCCATGAGTCCAGTGGCATTATGGACCAGAAGAGATTGGTATCCAGCTCACAGCATCTCTAACCCCAATCTTTGGGGTGCCAGCCCCAACAATATAGCAATGTTTCAGTGACCGGGCCACAGTCCCGTGGTATGGCGATGGTTGCTGGTCACGTTGAGGCCTGTGATCTGTCTTTTAGCAGCCAATCTACCAGGCACAGGAGGATATGTATCCCCTCTATTCCTAGGTTGGGAGGGCTAAGGTGGCTGGGTAATGGTGAAGGCCCTTGGGGCTGAGGTAAGCTGAAGGAGAGACATGGACGTTGGACAGGTAGGACAGGATGTAATGCCTTTGATCTGTTGGTAGCTGAATTAGAGAGGATGCTGAAGTACTCATCCTGGAGATGTGGGGGGCTAGGAATCTCCACTCCTAACTGCAGGAGCATGGCAATTTCAACATGAGCACCTTGAGGGTGCAGGAGGGGTTACAAATTCTAAATCTGGAAGAGGCTTAATAACTTGAAAAGGATGGTTATGGAAGGCTGGAGAGACACAGCCAGGGCACTGTACTGGGGTCCCAGGCATCCAACACATCAAGGGCCTATGAAGCAGGGTGGGCAAGAGTCCAGGAATTCAGGGGGAAGCACGGGTGGGACAGGGATGAACCAGCATGGGGTGAGCAGGTAAGGAGGTTTATAGTGGAGAAGTGGAAAGAAGGGCTGGCCCACGCCACAGTAATGGTACACCTGGCTGGCATCAGTTGAGTATGCCAAGACAGCAGTTGGCCCAACGTAGCAGCCTGCAGGGCAGTAAGAAGAATGGTCACAGGCTGGTGGAGGGGACAGATTGCCAGGATGGAGGGGAGGCATCCCATCAGAGGGCAGTTGCTGGAAAAGTACTGGGGGTGACATAGCAGAGGTGCACCTCAGCCCAAGAGGTGGTCCTGTTCAGGGCTGTCTTTGTGGTCATGGCGCAGGGGCCTTCCAGGTGGGTGAAGGGGTGGCCCCCATGGAAAACAGCTGCTGTACAAGCTTTGCAGCACAAGGACATCTGGTGGGGCCAGAAGAGTGGTCATTAACCTGTCAGGCCAGAGACAAGGGAGGGACCAAGGTGACATTGGTAAGGCAGCCACAGTCCACCAATGTGCAGTGGGGCTCTGGATGCATACGTGAGCACCTGAGGGAGGGCTGGGGGGCATTTTTGCTGGCAGAGGAATGGCTCCCAGGTCACCGGTCATGAGGTGGGGGCAGTACTCAAGAGGGCCATAGCTTTCATTGGGGAGGACCCAGGTGAATTTGCCCTGCATTCCTTTAGGAGTGGGGCAGCCACAGAGGCAGCAGAAAAAGGGGCTGCAGTGGAAGCGGTAAAGAAGGTTGGGCACTGGAAGCCCAGCTTCTACAAAAGGTATGTCAGGGATTATAACAGTGACTCAAGCCACAGTGGCAGCAGAAAAAGGGGCTGCAGTGGAAGAGGTAAAGAAGGTTGGGCGCTGGAAGTCCAGCCTGCTACAAAAGTTATGTCAGGGCTTATAACAGTGACTCAAGCCACAGAGGCAGCAGAAAAAGGGTCTGCAGTGGAAGAGGTAAAGAAGATTGGACGCTGGGAGTCCAGCTGCTACAAGAGGTATGTCAGGGTTTATAACAGCAACTCAAGCCACAGAGGCAGCAGAAAAAGGGACTGCAGTGGAAGAGATAAAGAAGGTTGGGTGCTGGAAGTCCAGTTGCTACAAGAGGTATGTCAGGGTTTATAACAGCGATTCAAGCCACAGAGGCATCAGAAAAAGGGGCTGTAGTGGAAGATGTAAAGAAGGTTGGGTGCTGAAGTATAGCCTGTTACAAGAGGTATCTCAGGGTTTATAACAGTGACTTAAGCCACAGAGGCAGCAGAAAAATGGCTGCAGTGGAAGAGGTAAGAAGGTTGGGCGCTGGAGTCCAGCTGCTACAAGAGGTATGTCAGGGTTTATAACAGCGACTCACCTGTTTATCTTGTCTCTATAGCAGGTTCAAAGGAAAGTTTGAACAGTGGGGCACTTCTTCATCTATTGGGCAAAAAGGTGGGTGGTCACCACTTCCATAGGAGCAGAGTTACAATACAATACTGAACACATCAGGGTGCTATGGAAGGGCATTAGGGGTATGAGGTGGGCACAGCTTCTGTTGCTATTGGGTGAGCTAAGAGTGCAGTGGGGTACACTAGACCACATTATCATACACTTGGGAACAATGGCTTGGGGGGCCCGCCATGGGAACTGGAGCAGAACATCCTGGGGGACTTCAAAAGATTAAAGGACGGTGGCTGAGGGTGACAATCAGCTGGTCCAACATCACGTCCCGGTGGGATGGAGAGGGGTCAAGGACATCTGGCTGATTGACAAAGTCAGCGGGCAGCAGAGGCGGCAAGCAGGTGAGCAGCCGCCCACCACTGACTGGGGAGCGGGGTGGTGGGGCTCCAGTGGGTGGGTGGGAGGGGATACTGCTGGACCACCAGGGTTGGATTGTGTGTCATTATTTATTACTGATGCCCACGATCGGGCTGTGAGCAGTCCACTGGACCATCAGGGATATAGGACTATTATTTTTCTACATGTGCCCACGATCGGGTTGTAAGGGATCCACTGGACCACAAGGGATATAGGACTATTATTATTCTACATATGCCTGTGATCGAGCTGCGAGCAGTCCACTGGACCACCAGGGATACAGGATGTTTACATGTCATTCATATGCCCGCGATCGGGCATCAGAGCGTGTTGCCACTTATGCAGGGGGCGCTGGTCCCCGACAGCTGCAGCCTGGCAGGGTGCCACGCAAGTTACCGGATTACAAGATTCTGCATGCAAATGGGCAGCAATGATACGCAAATGACCCCATTTGCACCTTGCACATTATGGACCCATTTGCATGTGCACTTTTGAATATTGCAGTGGTTGCGCCTATCGCAACGGCACTTGTGCTAGTGCATCCCCCTGCTCCACTCTGGCCACTTGTGCTGGTGCAGTGCCACTGCGCCATGTGCACTGCGAGTGGCCAAGATGCGATATTCAACAATGCTGTGCCATGGCGCAGCTCCGTTTAATATCACCCTGTCCACACCCCTGTGCATCCAAGTTGTGCTGCACCCAGGCTTGCGCCACAGCCTAGCGCAGTCTGAATATCCCACCCATGGTGTACTTCCATTGGTGATACAGTAACTACAGATAGCACTTTCATTGAGTAGTCTCATAAAAAAGAAGTGGTGCACTTTCAATGAGTAGTTATGCAATAAAGACGTGGTGCACTTTCATCGAGTTGTCAAACAGTAAAGACACAGTGCACTTTCATTGAATAGTCATATAATGAAGATGCAATGCACTTTCATTGAGTAGTCACATGATAAAGACGCAGTGCACTTTCATTGAATAGTCATACTAAAGATGTGGTTCACTTTCATCGAGTTGTCTTACAATTAAGATGCAGCGCACTTTCATTGAGTAATCATGCAATATAGACACAGTGCACTTTCATTAAGTAGTCAGACAATAAAGATGCAGTGCACTGTCATTGAGTAGTCACAATAAAGACACAGTGTTTATCCCATTGTGTTAGACAGAAAAAGAAGTACAAAAGAAGAAGGAAACCACTTTGGTTCTCAAATACAGTAGCAGAAAAGGTCAGTGCCAAAAGGCTGGCCTTCAGGAAATATAAGGGAACACAGCGGGATGAAAATAGGGAGGCATACCAAACTGCCCTAAGGGAAGCAGGGAAGGCAGTAAGGCAGGCAAAGTCCCAAACTGAGGAAACACTAGCACGGACAGTAAAAGAAGGTGACAAGACTTTCTACAGATACATTAGTGAAAGGAGGAAGTCCAGAGGGGGGTATTGCTAAGCTCAAAGGAGAAAAGGGGCATGTGAGGAGGAGGACCCTGTAAAAGCATCTATCCCACATAGATACTTTTGCTCAGTATTTACTGAAGAGAAGGTAGGACAGGGCCCACAGCTCAGCACCATGGAAACAGGGGGGAGGGAGGTGAGCACTACTCCCTTCGCAAAAGAAAAGGGTCCTACAAGAGCTCGCTAAGCTCTGGGTGGACAAGGCAATGGGACCTGATGGCATACATCCCAGGGTACTTAAGGAGCTAAGGGTGGAACTAGCAGAGCCATTAGCAGAATTGTTTAGTGAGTTTCTGAGCACAGGAGAGGTCCTAGAAGACTGGAGAAGGGCTAATGTGATCCTGCTTCACAAGAGTGGTAGCAGGGAGGAGGCAGGGGACTACAGACCAGTCAGTCTTACCTCAGTAGTGGGCAAGATTATGGAGGCACTCCTTAAGGAAAGGATAGTGCAACACCTGGAATCCATAGGGGCACAGGATCCAAGACAGCATGGGTTTACAAAAGGAAGGTCCTGTCAAACTAATCTCAAAGATTTCTTTGACTGGGTAACCAGAGTGGTGGACCAAGGGGGAGCAGTTGATGTCACCTACATTGACTTCAGCAAAGCTATCGACACTGTTCCACATAGAAGATTGATAAATAAGCTGGGTAGGCTCGGGGTGGGTCAGAAGTTGGTCAACTGGGTGGCAAACTGGTTGACGGGCAGAAAACAGAGAGTGGTGGTAAATGATATACAGTCAGAAGAGATGCAAGTCACAAGTGGGGTACCTCAGGGATCAGTCCTGGGGCCAGTCCTCTTCAATATCTTCATTAGTGACATTGCAGATGGACTGGAGGGTAAGGCTTGTCTGTTTGCAGATGACACCAAGATCTGCAACAGAGTAGATGATCCAGATGGGGTGGCAGAATGAGAAGAGATCTGGATAAACTAGCAAAATAGTCAGAAGAGTGGCAGCTGGGATTTAATGCAAAGAAGTGCAAGATTATGCACATAAGGAAGAGAAACCCTGAAGCCACCTATAGGCTGGGAGGGGAGTTGCTGGCAGTCGCAAAGGAAGAAAGAGACTTAGGCATCATCACCATCATCGACCTGCAATCATCCAAGCAGACCTCTAAAGCAGTAGGTAAGGCTAGGGGGATGTTAAGGTGTATTAGTAAGGGTATCACAAGTCATAAGAGGGAGGTAATAATCCCTCTTTACAAGACACTGGTTAGGCCCTATCTGGAGTACTGTGTGCAGTACTGGAGGACACACCTTCACAAGGACATTAACCAAATTGAGGCAGTCCAGAGAAGGGCAACCAAAATGGTGCAGGGACTGCATCAGAAGACATATGAGGACAGATTAACGGAGCTCAATATGTATAACCTTGAGCAAAGGAGGGAGAGAGGTGATATGATAAAACATTCAAACACCTTAAGGGCATTAACAAGGTGAAAGAGTCTAACATGTTTAAATATAAGAAAAATAGCAGGACAAGAGGACACAGCATGAGATTAGAGGGAGGCCGATTAAGGGGGAATGTGAGGAAATTCTTTTTCACAGAAAGGGTGGTGGATGCATGGAACGGCCTACCTCAGGAAGTGGTGGATATGAATACAGTGCAGGGTTTCAAACAGGCATGGGATAGGCATAAGGGAGCAAAACAGATGAGTATGAATAGATAGGCCACTGACAGAGCAAAGGCTGATGGCACATTTATAAGGTAGAAAAAGAAATGGGCAGACTGGATGGGCCTTGCGGTCCTTATCTGCCATCAACCTCTATGTTTCTATGTTACTTTCACTTGAGTAGTCATGCAATAAAGATGTGTTGCACATTCATCAAGTGACCATACCATAAAGATGTAGTGCACTTTCATTGAGAAGTCACTCAATAAAGACACGGTGCACTTTCATTAAGTGGTCATACAGTAATCACAGAGTGCACTTTCTCTGAGTAGTTACAAAATAAAGACAGCGTACACTGTTATTGAGTAGTCATGCAATAAAGATGCAGTGCACTTTTATTAAGTAGTCATATAAGAAATATGCAGTGCACTTTCATTGAGTAGTCATATAATAAAGACGTAGTGCACTTTCGTTGAGTAGTCATACAGTAAAAACACAGAGTACTTTCATTGAATTGTCAACAATAAAGATGCAGTGCAATTTCTTTGAGTGGTCATACAATAAAGATGCAGTGCACTTTCATTGAGTAGTAATAAAATGAAGATGTGCTCTTTCATTGAGTAGTCCTTCAATAAAGATGCAGTGCACTTTCATTGAGTAGTCATACAATAAAGATGCAGTGCACTTTTATTGCGTAGTCATTCAATAAACACGCGGTGCACTTTTATTGAGTAGTTACACAATAAAGACACTGTGCACTTTTATTGAGTAGTCATACATTAAAGACATGGTTCACTTTCATTAAGTACTCATACAATAAAGATGCAGTGTACTTTCATTGAGCAATCTTATAATAAAGACACAATGCTTTTTCATTGAGTAGTCACACAGTAAAAATGCAGAGCACTGTCATTGAGTAGTCATACAATAAAGATGCGGTGCACTTTTATTGAGTAGCCATACAATAAAGACGTCGTGTAGTTTCCTCAAGTGGTCATACAATAATGACGCAGTGCATTTTCATTGGGTAATCACACAATGAAGACACAGTGCACCTTGACTGAGTGCTCATACAATAACAACAGAGCACACCTTCATTGAGTAGTCACAAAATAAAGATGTGATGCACTTACATTGAGTAGTCATGCAATAATAATGCGGTATACTTTCATTGAGTAGCCATTGATAAAGATGCAGTGTGCTTTCATGGAGTGGTCATACAATGAAGATGCAATGCACTTTAATTGAGTAGTCATAAAATAAATATATGGTGCACTTTCATTGAGTGGTCAGACAGTATAGGTGCCGTACACTTTGACTTGAGTAGTCACACAATGATTAGGTGCACTTTAATCGAGTGCTCATACAATAAAGATGCAGTACACTTTCATTGAGTAGTCACACAATAAAGACATGGTGCACTTTCATTGAGTGGTGATAAAGTAAAGACATGGTGCACTTTTATTGAGTAGTTGTACAGGAAAGGCACAGTGCACTGTCATTTAGAAGTCATGCAATAAAGACAGGGTGCTCTTTCTTTGAGTAGTCATACAATAAAAATGTGGTGGACTTTCATTGAGTGGTCATTAAATAGATGCAATGCACTTTCATTGAGTAGTCATGCAGCAGAGACACGTTGCACTTTCTATGAGTCATCATGGAGTAAAGATGCATCACACTTTTATTGAGTAGCCATGCAATAAAGACGCATTGCACTTTCATTGTGTATTCATGCAATAAAGACGCTGTGCACTTTCTTTGAGTAGTCACACAATAAAGACAAGGTGCACTTTTTATTGAGTGATCATTCAGTAACTACTCAGCGCACTTTCATTGAGTAGTTACACAATAAAGATGCTGTACGCTTTCTTCAAGTAGTCATACAATGAAAATGTGGTGCACTTTCATTGAGTAGTCATACAATAAAGATGCAGCACACTGTCATTGAGTAGTCACAATAAAGATGCAGTGTACTTTCATTAAGTGGTCATACAGTAATCACACAGTGCACTTTCAATTTCAAGTTGTTAAAAAATACAGATACCGTGCACTGTTATTGAGTAGTCGTACAATAAAGATGCAGTGCACTTTCATTAAGTAGTCATATAAGAAAGATGCAGGGCACTTTCTTTCAGTACTCACACAATAAAAACACTGCGCATGTTCATTAAGTTATCAACAATAAAGATGTGCAATTTTATTGAGTTGTCATGCAATAAAGATTTAGTGCACTTTTATTGAATAGTCATTCAATTAAAATGCGGTGCACTTTCATTGAGTAGTCACACAATAAAGACACTGTGCACTTTCATTGAGTAGTCAGGCAATAAAGACATGGTGCACTTTCATCAAGTCATCAAACAATAAAAATGCAGTGCACTTTCATAGAAAAGTGATTCAATGAAGATGCAGTGCACTTTCATTAAGTAGTCACACTATAAAAACTCAGTGCACTTTCATTGAATAGTCATACAGTAAAGATGTGGTTCACTTTCATCTAGTCGTCATACAATAAAACACAGTGCACTTTCATTGAGTAGTCACACAATAAAACACTGTGCACTTTCATTCAGTTTTCAACAATAAAATTGCAGTGCCCATTCTTTGAGTGGTCATACAATGAAGATGGAGTGCACTTTCATTAAGTAGTCATACAATAAAGATGCAGTGCACTGTCATTGAGTAGTCACGGATGTGTTGTACTGTCATTGAGTGATCATACAATACAGATGCAGTGCACTTTCATTGAGACATCACACAATAAAGACATGGTGCACTTTCATTAAGTGGCCATACAGTAATCACACAGTGCACTTCTATTGAGTAGTTACAAAATAAAGACACTATGCACTGTTATTGAGTAGTCATACAATAAAGATGCAGTGCACTTTCATTATGTAGTCATATAAGAAAGATGCTGTGCACTTTTGTTCAGTACTCACACAATAAAAACACGGCACACTTTCATTGAGTTATCAACAATAAAGATGTAGTGCAATTTTATTGAGTTGTCATACAATAAAGATTCAGTGCACTTTCATTGAGTAGTCATACAATAAAGACATGGTGCACTTTCATTGAGTAGTCATAATAAAGGCGAAGTGTACTTTCATTGAGTAGTCTTACAATAAGGACTCTGTACTTTCATTGAGTAATCACACAGTAAAGATGCAGTGTACTCTCATTAAGTAGTCATAGAATAAAGTCATGGTGCACATTCCTTGAGTAGCCATACAATAAAGAAGTGGTGCACTTTCATTGAGTGGTCATACAATAATGATGCAGTGCACTGTCATTGAGTAATCACATAATAAAGACACAGTGCACCTTGATTGAGTGGTCATACAATAACGACAGAGTGCACTTTCATTGAGTAGTCACACAATAAAGATGTGGTGCACTTTCATTGAGTAGCCATTGAATAAAGTTGCAGTTTGCTTTCAGGGAGTGGTCATATAAAGAAGATGCAATGCACTTTCATTGAGTAGTGATAACATAAATATGTGGTGCACTTTCATCAAGTGGTCATACAGTATACGTGCAGTACACTTTGACTTCAGTAGTCACACAGTAATTATTTGGTGCACTTTCATTGAGTGGTCATAAAGTAAAGACATGGTGCACTTTTATAGAGTTGTACAATAAAGGCACAATGCACTTTCATTTAGTAGTCATGCAATAAAGATGCGGTGCACATTCATTGAGTAGTCATATAATAAATATGTGGTGCACTTTCATTGAGTGGTCATTAAATAAAGATGCAATGCACTTTCATTGAGTAGTCATATAGCAAAGACACAGTGCACTTTCTATGAGTTGTCATACAGTAAAGATGCATCACACTTTTATTGAGTAGTCATACAATAAAGATGCATTGTACTTTCATTGCATAGTCATACAATAAAGATCCGGTGCACTTTTATTGAGTAGTCACACAAAAAGGACACAGTGCATTTTTTATTGAGTAGTCATACTGTAACGAGACAGTGCACTTTCATTGAGTAGTTACGCAATAAAGATGCAGTACACTTTCACTGAGTAGTTATACAATGAAGACGCAGTGCACTTTCATTGAGTAGTGATATAAGAAAGATACAGTGCACTTTCATTGAGTAGTGATACAATAAAGTCATAGTGTACTTTTATTGAGTAGTCAAACAATAAAAACAGTGCACTTTCATTGAGTAGTCATACAATAAAGATGTGATGTACTTTTATCGAGTTGTCATACATTAGATATGCAGTGCACTTTCATTAAGTAGTCACACAATAAAAACATGGTGCAGTTTCATTGAGTTATGAACAATAAAGATGCAGTTCAATTTCATTGAGTAGTCACACATTAAAGACATGATGCACGTTCATTGAGTTGTCAACAATAAAGATGCAGTGCACTTTCATTGAGTGGTCATACAATAAAGGTGCAGTGTTCTTTCATTGAGTAGTCTTACAATAAGGACTCAGTGCACTTTCATTGAGTAATCACACAGTAAAAATGCAGTGTACTCTCATTAAGTAGCCATAGAATAAAGTCATGGTGCACATTCCTTGAGTAGCCATACAATAAAGACATGGTGCACTTTCATTGAGTGGTCATACAATAACGACTGAATGCACTTTCATTGAGTAGTCACACAGTACAGACACGATGCACTTACATTGAGTAATCATGCAATAAAGACGTGGTGCACTTTCTTTGAGTAGCCATTGAATAAAGTTGCAGTTTGCTTTCATGGAGTGGTCATACAAAGAAGATGCAATGCACTTTCATTGAGTAGTGATAACATTAATATGTGGTGCACTTTCATCGAGTGGTCATACAGTATATGTGCAGTACACTTTGACATGAGTAGTCACACAATAATTATTTGGTGCACTTTCATCGAGTGCTCATACAATAAAGATGCATTGCACTTTCATTGCATAGTCATATAATAAAGATCCAGTGCACTTTTATTGAGTAGTCACACAATAAAGACACAGTGCATTTTTATTGAGTAGTCATGCTGTAACAACACAGTGCACTTTCATTGAGTAGTTACACAATAAAGATGCAGTGCACTTTCACTGAGTAGTCATACAATGAAGATGCAGTGCACTTTCATTGAGTAGTGATATAAGAAGGACGCAGTGCACTTTCATAGAGTAGTGATACAATAAAGTCGTAGTGCACTTTCATTGAGTGGTCAGACAATAAAGAAGTGATGCACTTTTATTGAGTTGTCATACATTAGAGATGCAGTGCACTTTCATTAAGTAGTCACACAATAAAAACATGGTGCAATTTCATTGAGTTATCAACAATAAAGACGCAGTGCAATTTCATTGAGTGGTCATAGAATAACGATGAAGTGCACTTTTAATGAGTAGTCATTGAATAAAGATGCAGTGCAGTTTCATTGAGTAGTCACACATTAAAGACATGATGCACGTTCATTGAGTTGTCAACAATAAAGGCGCAGTGCAGTTTCATTGAATGGTCATACAATAAAGGCATGGTGCACTTTCATTGAGTAGTCCTACAATATAGACATGATGCACTTTCATTGAGTTGTCATGCGGTAAAGACGCGGTGTACTTTCATTGAGTAGTTGCACAATAAAGATGTGGTGCACTTTCATTGTGTGGTCATACAATAGAGATGTAGTGCACTTTCATTAAGTAGTCATACAATAAAGATGTGGTGCACTTTCATTGAGTAGCCCTACAATAGAGACGCAGTGCACTTTCATTGAATATTGATACAATGAAGATACAGTGCACTTTCATTGAGTAGTCTGATAATAAAGACACAGTGCCCTTTCATTGAATAGTCATGCAATAAAGATGTGCTGCACTTCCATTAAGTGGTCATACAATAAATATATAGTGCAGTTTCATTGAATATTGATACAATAAAAATGCAGTGCAGTTTCATTGAGTAATCATACAATAAAGATGTGGTGCACTTTCATTGAGTAGTCCTACAATAAAGACATAGTGTGCTTTCATTGAATATTGATACAATAAAGATGCAGTGCACGTTCATGGAGTAGTCACACAATAAATACATAGTGCCCTTTCAGTGAATTGTCATACAATAAAGATGTAGTGTACTTTCATTAAGTGGTCATACAATAAAGATATAGTGCAGTTTCACTGAGTAATCACACCATAAAAGACGGATCACTTTCATTGAGTTGTCAACAATAAAGTTGCAGTGCACTTTCTTTGAGTGGTCATACAATAAAGATGCTGTGCACTTTCATGGAGTAGTCATACAAGAAATATGCGGAACACTTTCATTGAGTGGTCATGCTATAAAGACACATTGCACTTTTTTTGACTAGTTATACAGTAAAGACATGGTTCATTTTCACTGAGTGCTCATATAGTAAAGACAGAGTGCACTTTCATTGAGTAGTCATAATAAAGACACAGTGCACTTTCATAGAGTAGTCATACCATAAAGATGTGCACTTTCATCAAGTGGCAATACTGTAAAGACAGAAGTGGTCATACAATAAAGACCCAGTGCACTTTCATTGAGCAGTCATACAAGAAAGTGGTGGTGCACTTTCATTGAGTAGTCATACAATAAAGACACAGTTCCCTTTCATTGAGTAGTCATAAAATAAAGATGCGGTACACTTTCATTGAGTAGTCATATGTTAAAGTCACAGTGCACTTTCATTGAGTAGTCACACAATGAAGACATGGTGCACTTTCATTCTGTGGTTACACAGTACAGATGTGGTGCAGTTTCATTGAATAGTCACACAATAAAGACATGGTCCACTTTCATTGAGTATCCTTACAATAAAGATGTGGTGCACTTTCATCCAGTGGTCATACGGTAAAGGCGCAGTGCATTTTTATTGAGTAGTCATAAAATAAATATGCAGTGCAATTTCATTAAGTAGTCATACAATGAAGACACGGTGCACTTTCATTGAGTGGTCATACAGTAACTACAGATTGCACTTTCATTGAGTAGTCTGACAAAAAAGAAGCAGTGTGCTTTCATTGAGTAATGCAATAAAGACGTGGTGCACTTTCATCGAGTCATCAAACAATAAAGACACAGTGCACTTTCATTGTATAGTCATACAATAAAGACACAGTGCACTTTCATTGAGTAGTCACATGATAAAGATGCAGTGCACTTTCATTGAACAGTCTTACAGTAAAGATGTGGTTCACTTTCATCGAGTGGTCATAGAATAAGGATGCAGTGCACTTTCATTGATTAGTCACACAATAAAACACTGTGCACTTTCATTGAGTTGTCAAGAATAAAGCTGCAGTGCAGTTTCTTTGAGTTGTCATACAGTGAAGACAGAGTGCACTTTCATTGAGTAGTCATACAATATAGACACAGTGCACTTTCTTGGAGTAGTCAGACAATGAAGACATGGTGCACTTTCATTTAGTAGTCATACAATAAAGATGTGCACTTTCATCAAGTGGTAATACTGAGAAGATAGAAGTGGTCATACAATAAAGACCCGGTGCACTTTCATTGAGCAGTCATACAAGAAAGAGGCAGTGCACTTTCATTGAGTTATCATACAGTAAAGACACAGTTCACTTCCATTGAGTAGTCATAAAATAAAGATGTGGTACACTTTCTTTGAGTAGTCATATATTAAAGTCACAGTGTACTTTCATTGAGTAGTCACACAATAAAGACATGGTGCACTTTCATTCTGTGGTTACATATTACAGATGCAGTGCAGTTTCATTGAATAGTCACACAATAAAGACGTGGTCCACTTTCATTGAGTACCCTTACAATAAAGATGTGGTGCACTTTCATCCAGTGGTCATACGGTAAAGGTGCAGTGCACTTTTATTGAGTAGTCATAAAATAAATACGCAGTGCAATTTCATTAAGTAGTCATACAATAAAGACACGGTGCACTTTCATTGATTGATCATACAGTAGCTACAGATTGCACTTTCATTGAGTAGTCTGACAAAAAAGAAGCAGTGCATTTTCATTGAGTAGTCATGCAACAAAGATGTGGTGCACTTTCATTGAGTCGTCAAACAATAAAGATGTAGTTCACTTTCATTGAGTCATCATACAATGAAGACACAGTGCACTTTCATTGAGTAGTCACACAATAAAGATGCAGTGCACTTCATTGAATAGTCATACAGTAAAGATGTGGTTCACTTTCATGGAGTGGTTATAGAATAAAGATGCAGTGCACTTTGATTGAGTAGTCACACAATAAAACACTGTGCACTTTCATTTAGTTGTCAAGAATAAAGTTGCAGTGCACTTTCTTTGAATTGTCATACAATGAACATGGAGTGCACTTTCATTGAGTAGTCATACAATATAGACACAGTGCACTTTCATTGAGTAGTCAGACAATGAAGACGTGGTGCACTTTCATTAAGTAGTCATACTATAAAGATGCAGTGCACTGTCATTGAGTAGTCACAATAAAGACGCAGTGTATTGTCACTTGAGTAGTCATGCAATAAAGATGTGTTGCACTTTCATCAATTGATGATACAGTAATGATACAGTGCACTTTCATTGAGAAGTCACACGATAAAGGCAAGGTGCACTTTCATTAAGTTGTTATACAGTGATCACACAGTGCACTTTCGTTGAGTTACCAACAATAAAGATGCAGTGCAATTTCATTGAGTGGGCATACAACAAAGATGCAGTGCACTTTCATTGAGTAGTCATACAATGAAGATGTGCACTTTCATTGAGTAGTCCTTCAATAATGATGCAGTGCACTTTCACTGAGTAGCCATACTGTTACATGAGGTCCCTGCTCTCTAATTGGCACCCCCAGAGGTACACCACAGAGAGCTAGCATTTAGGTATATGTTATACTAACATATAGGGCTAAGGGCATCTTCTGTACAAGAGTAGATGTCAGGATATGCATGCATATAATTGATATACATTTTACTTTTCAATATACACATGTATTTCTTGCTTATAGGATGTTAGGACATCTGTGTCCTTGTAACCTTGTAATGATTATGATATATAAGTCAGCATTGCCATCTTTTGATGATTTGTATTACTATATGGCTATGTACAAACTGTAGCTCTTTGTTTCTGCAAAGTGATGACTATAACACAATTGTATAATGTTATACAGGACTGAGGAGCCACCTCTAATTTAGCCAATAGGGTGCATCTCCTTAACTAGAAATGTTTCTATCTTACAGTAACCATGGTAATTATCTTAGGTATATAATGTAAGACATTATGTCTTCTACCTTGGAGACCCCAGGAGACATGAAGATTCCTTGAGGTATAGGGAACGCTTAGCATTGGCTCTCAGTTTCTAATGGTAAGAACTGCTTAGAACAACTGTGATTTTCCTTTTGGCAGTAATAAACAAGCTTTATTACTCTTATGCAACATGTCTGTGATTCTTTGCATGCCCATTGTTGCCAAGAACCTGAGAGTGAGGTTTAGACCTCAGGACAATTGGCGACCACGGACAGGCAATATTTGGAGTTTGCAAAGTTTCACTTGTTGCTACAACTTCCTCTTCCCAACGGGGACTGTAGGTGTGCATTCCTGTACAACCTCTCCCATTTTTCACCCACTTTGTAATCACTTGCAAAGTCTAACTGCTTACTGGGTGTGGTCGATGCCGACTCACCTCACCCTACAGCAGTTTTGAATTGCAAACTTACAAGTGCACAGTAGCATGCCTGTGAACTAGTGCACCTGCTGTGGATCGATACACAGCATGGTGCCTTTTCACAGTTTGATTTTTTGTTCCCTCCCACACAATGGCCACCATATCAAATATCTGCGCAGACCTGAGACTCAATGTCTCAAACTTCCTTACCTCCCATGGAGGATGGGCTGACTTTGCGCGGGATGCAAGTCAATCTGAAAACCCTGTACTGGGGATTTCAACCCAGTACTCAAAGATGAGACAAACAGCCAGAAAGTGAGAAGCTAAAGGGCTGTTGGTCGCGGCTCTCTATGCTTCTTTAGATGCCTCCAAAGCAAGGTTTTGAACCCTTGAACTGCAAATCTCATCTCTTAAGCATGAGTTGGGATTGCAGGAAACTGAATGTGTAAGACGTGAGCAGGATTTGAAGTGTGAAATCCAAACTCTGCAAAATGAAAAGGACTCCCTTTTGCATCATTCTGTTCAAGCAAGTGAGCAGGAACTTTGTATGTTGAAGCACGAGTGTGAAAGTATGAGACATGATAAGGGGCAGGCTTTGTAAATGAATGACTTGTTAAGTAGGATGAATGATCAGATGCATGAGGAGATTGGAGAGTTACAGGATGAGATAAACCAGGTACGTAATGACTTAGGAGTAGCTACTAGGGACAATCTCAAATTGAACACTGTGTACAGAGTGTTACAGAAGCAGATGCAGGATGATGTGTATTAGAATGTTGCAAAAGCGAGTCATGAGGCTTGTGAACATAAAATGGCGAAACTGCGCTATCGGCAAGAGATGCTGGCTGGTCATGTCAAGGCAATGGGAGGCATAGCCCCTGCCTTGTTGATGTCATCTGAAAAGGAGGAGTCAGATGATGACATCTCCTAGTACAATGCCCAGTCAGACCCTTACTATGGCCCAGACACCCCTCCCCTGTCAGATGACACCACGTCCCTATGTCAATGATAGCATGATGCATATTATGGGCGATGCCAACATGGAGACCCCCATGATGGGGGGTGCAGGCCCAGGCCTAGTCCCAATGGCACCACCGATAGACATTATTAATGTGGAAGACAGGCAGGAGGTAGAGAAAATGGTTGAGAATGCCTTAGGCAATGTACCCATCTCCGAGAAAAACAAATGGGTTCTCAGGACCCAGATTAAGCAGCTTCTACAAGAGACTGGTACAAAGGAGGGAATAGTCTGTACTGTGGCTGAAGCCACAGCTCAGGTGCCCGAGGCAATCTACCTCCACTTGAGCATCCCAATGATCCCCACTCTGTTCAGCAAATAGCTGACAGTATTGGTCGGATGAGCCCATCCGACAACCTCAGTTGCCACTTGGAAAAGGTGCATGTTAAATGTGAAATGCTTAGTCTCACTGCAGACTACCAGGTCCAGATCCTACGCCAGACCATCGATCCTGGTCTGTGGGCAAAACTCCCCGTTGTTGTCCGTCAGGACGGCCACGCCACCTTTGATGAAGTAGCATCTGAACTCATCACTGCACACAACCCAGGTGTGGTAGGAGTGATGCTCGCATACCCAGTGAAGCAGAATGCATAGGAAAGTCCAGTAACCTTCCACCAGAGGCTCTGGATGGCCTACTGAGCAGGGAAGCACCTTGCAGGAGAAGCCACAGACATGGACCTCATTGAGTATAAGACCCTGTTCCTTAGAAACATGATCCCTGCAGTAAGAGAAAGGGAAGAGCCAACCACCTCTCCCAACATGGAGAGATTTTCCAATATTCTTCAGAAAACAGAGAGAGTTTATCAACTCTACATCCATGATTCAGGCTCCGGTTTCAAGAAAGTAGCTGCTGTGGAAGCCATCCCGGAGGCCACAACGCACTACACAGTGGAGGGGCAGGCCCAGGAGAAACAGCCCCTCCCCACAGATAATCAACACCCCCAGCAGGCCCAACAACAACAATCCTGAGGTGGGAACCAGAACTACCACAAAAATAAGAAACACCATAAGAACAATAAGGGTAAACAACAGAGACCAGGCCCTTCATGTAGGGAAATAGCCTATGAGAACTGGAGTCTCCGAGACCTCCTTGGGAAAGTGCACTCCTCAGTGGATGCTGTTCCAATACAGGCCCTTGCTGCAATACAGCCAGGAGAGCAGATCTCCACAGGCTGCAGGGATATGGGAAGTCCAGACTCTCAGGCCCCTACTGGCCTGAACCCGGAAGTGGCTCCCTATATAGCATCAGTACAGCATGGTGAGATGGTTCACAGGAACCAGACCCAGACTTTCTTTTAAGAGCTCCCCCATGCTGCCACTGGTACAGATTGACAATTTCAGGCCCCAGTCCATATTGTAAACAAACTGGTCTTGGATACAAATGGAAGGCCCTTCACAGAGGCCAAGGTCGGGGGCCACCTACTGACAGTACTATTGGATACAGGTGCGGCTGTGTCTGTATTACAGGATGACAGCCCAGGCGCATCACCTTTGTCTACTGGACGGAGGACCAATATGTCTGGTGTAGACAGAACTAGGTCACCTGCATACCGGTCTCTGCCACTACCTGTGACACTGGGACACCTAAAGGCATATCACACCTTTCAGCTGATGGTATTGCATGATCACCCTAGTATAATCGGAATTGACTTTTTGGCACCATTCGGCTATGTGGTAGACTTAGCCAACATATTACTGATACAAATTCAGGGACAATATCACACCATCATGATCCCTGACTCACATCTGGTTGCAACAATATCTGCAAACAACAAAGATTATGACATCATAGATTTGTTTAAGAACCATGAGCTCTTTCCAAAGCTCCTCCCCATCCTACAAAGGCATTTGGAGGCATTTGCTACCAACAAGCATGATTGTGGCAGGATGCACACTGTCATTGAAGTGACAGGCCCAGTACTTGAGAGGCAACGGCAATACCCCTATCCACCTGAGGCCTTGCCTTCTCTTAGGGAAATAATTACTGTAAATCACTCCTCAAGCAAGGTGTAATAAGGACATGTGTTTTCACTGCAAATTCCCCAGTATGGCCTGTGAAAAAACCCATGGGTGCCTGGAGATTTACTGTTGACTACAGGAGACTAAACCAGGTCACCCCCAGTTGTACCCCAACTGTGGCATCAACACCTGATGTGCTATGACTACTGACCCCTGACCAGCAATGACTTAGTGCCCTGGACATCTCCAATGGCTTCTGGTCATTGCCATTGGCCCCCAAAAGTCAATATAAGTTTGTCTTCACCTTTGAAGGCAGGCAGTACACGTGGACCTGCTTACCACAGGGGTTTCATAACAGCCCCTCCCTGTTCCATTTGCACATGATGGATGCCCGTGAGGGTTTCTCTACACCCCAGTGTCTCTTGCAGTATGTGGATGACCTGTTGGCCACAGCCACACAGGAACAACATCTGGATCTCTTAGATGAACTACTGACCCTCATCCAGAGGGCAGGCCTCAAATGCAACCCAGCAAAGGCACAACTATGTCAGAAAGAGGTACTCTTTCTGGGCCTGAGGATAGCAGACCAAGGCTGAAGCCCTAAGTGGAAGAAGATACAGGGATTGCAAGATCTGCCACTGCCCACCAGCGTGGCCACCCTTAGGAGGTTTCTAGGTATGGTAAATTATTTGAGAGATTTTATTTGTGATTTTGCTCAGAAGGCTGCCCCTTTGTATGAACTACTGAAAAAGGATGTCCCCTGGACTTGGGGTCCCATTCACACCCAAGCTGTGACATCAGTGAAATAGGCCCTGGCCTCAGCTCCAGCTTTGGTTAACCCCAATCCAGCTTTGCCATTCCATCTGGAATGTGCCACCTGTGACACTGCTATGTCTGCAGTGCTGGCCCAGAAGGTCCATGGCATCTGGGGACTCATTGCATATGCATCACAATGCTTGACCCTAGTGGAACAGAAGTATAGTCTCTGTGAAAGGAACCTTCTGGCCACCTACTGGGCTGTCAAGCACTTTTTGTATATTATTGGGTACTGCTCCCTGATCATTAATACAAACCACACCCCAACAACCTTTCTGCTATCAGACAGAGTGAAGGATGGGTTAGTCTTCAATACCAGACTGACACACTGGTCCCTCTTCCAGGACAGAGACATCAGGATCCACCCAACCAAAATGCCATCCATGCTGGTGCATGGTCTCCTTTTCCAAGGAGAACCCCATGACTGTACACTGTAGCCACCTGATCTATCAGATCCAGGTCCTTTTCTTCCTGCAACACCACAACTATGTGATAACACCTCATTGTGTCATGTCTTCACAGATGGATCAGCTTCCTATTATCAGGGAGAACAGATGGCAGGAATGGGCATATTAGTTATTTACCCTTTTGGTAACACTGTTAAGATTTCTAAACATTGCAGTGTCGCATCATCACAATATGCGGAGATGGCAGTGGTGGTCTGTGTCCTTGAGTTCATCAAGCATGGAACCGAGGATACCATCATTCTCACAGACTCTAACTGGGTTTGTTGTTCCCTTACAGAATTTCTTTCTTTCTGGCAGAAGAACTCCCTTACCTCTTCTGATGGCACCCCGGTGAAACACAAGGAACTGGTAATATACATTCATTCATTGGCACAGAAATTTGCACACAAACTCTATGTTCACAAGGTTAAGGCCCACTATATACATGATCCCTATCATACCTTCAGTGACACTGCTGACATCCTTGCAAAGGAAGGTACCCAAGGGGGGGACACCTGGATGGTGGACCATGCAGAAGCCAGAGCTGCTGTGCATACTGCAGCAGTTAGAAAGAAATCTGAACCCTTCTCCCCCCTGGACCTGTCAGGAGCCCAACATGCTGACTCAGAACTAAAAGATGTGTTCAGATTCCTGGACAAAGGTACTGGGAAGAATTTACCTACCCATAACCCCTACCGAAGGCATGAAGGTAAGTTACACCTGTCCCCAGACGACAAGCTCATCTAGTACCAACCAGATGACACTCCCACCAAATTGTGAGTGGTCCCTCATCATCTCAGGTCTGAATTTCTGCACCAAGTACATGCTACCCCCACTGGTGGACACAAGGGAGTAGAAAACACACTCCAAAGGCTCAAGACCACCGCCTGGTGGCCTGGTGTCACCAAGCATGTTAAACAGTACATAGGCAACTGCCTTGTTTGTGCACAAAACAACCCCATCCTAACCAAACAAAAATGCCAAACTACTACCACAATGACATTCTGGCCATTGACATGCCAAACAGATTGATTTTATTTGCCCCTTGACTAATACCAGCAGAAACAACAAACATGCCCTTGTGGTAACTGATCTTTTCTCTAAGTGGGTTGAAGCTTTACCCACTAAGACATGCACTGCTAAAACCACTGTCAAAATTCTGGTGGAACAGATTTTCTCCAGGTGGAGTCTACCTCTCAAGGTAGATTCAGACAAAGGAACCAGTTTTACAAGTGAGCTGATGAAAGAAGCACTTGAACTCCTTGGAGTTCATCAGAAATTCCACATACCCTACCACCAACAATCTTCAGGTCAAGCAGAGACGGCCAACAGATAGATTAAGCAAATGCTTTACAAATTCATTGAGGACAATCTCAAGGATTGGGATTCCCTACTGCCATTACTCCTTATGGCAATTATGGGCACACCCTCAGCCACCACCCAGTTGACACCCTTTGAGGCAATGACCGGTAGAAACATGAGATTACTAGAACACCTGTTGTTTGACCTGCACATCCCTACTGCAGACCATGTCTCTGTGGACCAATATGTGGAAAAACTCAAACAAGACCTCATACACACACATTTGTATGCTGCAAACTGCATGGGCAAGGCCCAGCAACAGTCCAAAATTCAGTTTGACAAACACACACAAGAAGTGGATTTGCAAGTTATGGATCAGGTAATGGTTCTCAGATTTGCGCATCCAACACATTCTTTCTCCAATAAGTGGGAAGGACCCAACCCCATTGTCAACAAGCTCAATCCAGCAGTCTATCAGGTTAGACTCATGCAAAACAACAAACTGACTGACAAATAGTTATAGCCTATAGGCTGGGAGGGGAGTTGCTGGCAATCACAAGGGAAGAAAAAGACTTGGGTGTCATCATCACCGATGACCTAAAATCATCCAAGCAGATCACTAAAGCAATAGGTAAGGCTAGAGGGATGTTGGAGTGTATTAGTAGGGATATCACAATTCGGAAGAGGGAGGTAATAATCCCTCTTTACAAGACACTGGTTAGGCCCCATCTGGAGTACTGCATGCAGTACTGGAGGCCACACCTTCACAAGGGCATTAACCAAATTGAGGCAGTCCAGAGAAGGGCAACCAAAATGGTGCAGGAACTGCATCAGAAAACATATGAGGACAGATTGACGGAGCTCAATATGTATACCCTAGAGCAAAGGAGGGAAGAGAGGTGATATGATCGAAACATTCAAACACCTTAAGGGCATTAACAAGGTGAAAGAGTCTAACATGTTTCAATATAAGAAAAATAGCAGGACAAGAGGACGTAGCATGAGATTAGAGGGAGGCTGATTAAGGGGTGATGTGAGGAAGTTCTTTTTCACAGAAAGGGTGGTGGATGCATGGAATGGCCTACCTCAGGAAGTGGTGGATATGAATACAGTGCAGGGCTTCAAGCAGGCATGGGATATTCATAAGGGAGCAATACCGATGAGTATGAATATATAGGCCATTGACAGAGCAAAGGCTGATGGCACATTCATAAGCCAGAAAAAGAAATGGGCAGACTAGATGGGCCTTGTGGTCCTTATCTGCCATCAACTTCTATGTTTTTATGTTACACGCAAACCAGTTGAAACTGTATAAAGCAGTATAATTACTTTCACCCCATTGAGTGGAATAGTACTAATTTGCTAATGTTTGATTTTCCTTTTCAAATACACTGACAAGATGGCTATCTTGTTCCATTTTCTCCTCATCTCAGGAGTTATTCTCTGCATCCAAGGCATGGTAAAGCACCTCCTTCCTCACCTTGATCCACCTGCAACTACCCCAGAGGGAGTCTCCATCAATATTCCCTACAATTTGATTACTGTCCAGGAAGGTTCAGATGCCTACCTCACTGTCTTGGTTGTTGCTCCTGATAAATCTACCCTACAAATTGAGTGGCAGACCAGGTCTCAAGGACAAATACTCCCCGTGGTCAAACATTCCAAGGGAACTTTCCATGGATGGCCCAACACAAAATTATCCCCAAATGGTACTTTGTCCTTACACCAAACCTCTCTTAGACATTCTGGTTTATACAATATAACTGCCTTAATAGACCCATCATATTGCGATTCATTGTCTAAAGATTCTGCCAGGAAACTTTGTGCTGTACACAACATGGCATCAGCTGCCATGTACCTCTCTGTTTTACCCCCTACTGAGAAACAGCTTTTGGAATGTCCAAAACAACCCCCATGTCCTTGTAGTGGTCTCACAGTCACTGCTTTACCTGGCTCATTGATTAACAATTTACAATATATGCAGGTACCTGTTTTGTTTAATTTGACTTACTGGAATATGAAAGAATTTGGTATGTGTCACACTACTAATACTTCACTGTTTTATAGTACTTTGTTACTTGTTAGCTTAGCAACTTTTCAGATTCGTAACCAAGACCCTATTGCCGGGGAACACAACACCGAGCATAGAGGCAATTTTAGGAGAAAACCTAAACCAGATGATACAAGTCATAAAAGAAATAGCCGTGACACATCTGATGTCACTGGTGCCACAGGTACCCTCACTGATATCTTTGGTTCTGTAATGTCTAATAATAATAATAACTTTATTTCTTTGGCACCTTTCAAAAGAACCAAGGCGCCTTACAAAATTTTAAAACACATATCAAATAATTCAGTTCTTAAAATATGTAAAACAGCTGTCACATTTAGAAAATTAAAATCAGTCACCAAAAGCCTGAATGTATAAATATGTTTTCAGAGCCTTTTTAAATCCATCCATGGTCACGCACTCCCCTAACTGATGGGGTAGAGAATTCCAGAGGGTAGGAGCCACATGCATAAATGCACAGGCCCCAGAAGATTTCAGACACACCCTTGGAATCTCTAGCAACCCCTTGTCAGCTGAGCAGAGCGATCACCCAGGGCAGGATGGGACCAGGAGCTCTTTTAGGTAGTCCAGACCCAGGCCATGTAGGGCTCTAAAAGTCAAAAGACCAACTTTAAAAGTGATCTGCCACTGAACTGGCAGCTAATGCAGTCCACGCCAAACCAGCAAAATATTACTGGACCGAGAGGTACCAGTCAAAAGCCAGGATGCTGCATTCTGCATCAGCTGCAGATGGTGGATTTCCACCCCCGGGAGCCCTAGGTAAAGGGAATTGCAATAGTCCAAGCATGAGGACACAAAGGCATGGACCAGCATAGGAAGATCGCCAAACAGAACAAGATTCCTAACCTTGGAGATATGCCTCAGATGGTAAAATGAGGACTTAACGACGGACGGCACCTGCGAATGCAGAGTCAGCCTTTCATAAAAAATTACCCCTAAGTTACACACCTGTTGAGAGATCAGGAGTGGAACACCCCCAAGAAAAAACCCAGAAGGTGAACTAACCCCCAGCCTCCCTATCCGACACACCGAATCCACAACCAGCACCTCTGTCTTATCCGAGTTCAACTTCAGCCAACTCAAATCATCCACTCCTGGATTTCTTTGAGGAAGTTATTAAAGACCTAGAGAGCTCCATCCTGGTCGGGTGCAAAAGAAAGGTAGAGCTGGGTATCATCAGCACAGCAGTGAAACCTCAGCCCATACCTTCTTACAATGTCTCCGTGGGGCAGCATGTACAATGTGAACAACATGGGGGACAACACCAAGCCCTGAGGAACCCCACAAAACAGGGAAACTGGGTCTGAGGAATAAACCCCGGAAATCACTATCTGTGTTTGTCCGGTGAGGTAAGATGTAAGCCACCTGAGGACTACACCTGAAAGTCCACAGATGAACCACAAGCACTTGAGTAGAACCCCATGGTCCACAGTATCAAAAGCTGATGACAGATCCATAAGAACCAAGATGGAGCAGTTCTTCCAGTCCCTATCCATCAGGAGATCACTGAGCACCTGAACCAGCACTGTCTACTATGCCTCTTTTGAAAACAGGACTGGAGGGGTTCATAGATATCATGGATGGTCAAATGGTTCTTCAGCTGTACGGCCACTACCTTCTCAATCACCTTCCTTAAAAATGGGAGGTTAGAGATTGGTCTGTAGTTTGCATGGCAGTCGGGGTCCAAAGAAGCTTTCTTCAAGAGGGGTGTTACCACTGCCTCCTTCAGGGAGCTAGGAAACTCACCTGTTTCCAAGGAGCACCAGACTATCTGTGCTAGGAACAGACTGATGGAATTAATACAACCCAAAATCAGGGAAGTAGATCCAGGATTCAAACTACAGCATGTAGGGTGCGCACCCCAGACAATCCACATGATATCCATGAACTCTGGTCGGTTGAAGGTGTGCCAGGAAAGCTGAGGTGCAGTGGCCACTCACTGATCCAGAGTAACACCCTTAAAGTGTGCTGATTGGAGTGCCACCCTAATGTCGGCCACCTTAGTTGCAAAGAATTGAGAAAGTTCATCGCACTCTATTTGCAAAAAAGCCTTTTGAACCTGTATGTATGCTGGGTTGCACAGTCTGTCTACAGTGTGAAAGAGCTGAGCCTGTCAGTTGTGAGCAGCTGCAATCTCCCCAGACAGGAACTCTGCCTTCTTACGGGTGATTGCAGATTGATAGGATTGATAATGCTCCATCAATCTAAGGTGGTCATCATCAAGGGAGGATTTACTCCAGCAACACTCTAACCTTTGTCCTGGTCACTGCATCTCCCTCAAGGCGCCATCAAACCATGGGGACTGAGGGTGAAGGGAGAGAGGGTGAACACAGACAGGAGCAATGACATCCAGGGCTACTGAGATAGCCATATTATAGGCTACCACAAGGGCTTCTGGGTCACTGTTTGCCACTGGAAGGGACGATAGCTCGAGTACCACTGCCAGGCCTTCAGAGCTAACATCTCATAAAGGGCAATACCTGACCCCACAGTGTAGTGATCGGACCATCCAACTGGTTCCACCCCCAAATCAGAGGTCTCGATCCCCAGGAGAAAGACCAAGTCAAGGGAGTGACCATGTTTATTGGTATCAGAGGTAACTATCTGTGTAAGGCCCAGAGATTACATCAGCTGGAGGAAATGTTGTCCAAACTGTGAAAATTCATCAACCCAGGCACTGAAGTCTATATGGAATAAAGCAGACATTGCCACTATCAAAGCACATTCACAGAAGTTTGAAACTGGTATGATCAATGACATCATACCCCCATTATTGCTTGGTGTGAATGGCCTTAGTCAGGAAGAAAGATACACTGTTTACAATATGCACGACATTGCTAAGGCATTTACAGATTCTAAAGATAAGATTAACGCTCTTATTGCACAAAACAATAAAGAAGCAGATAGGCAATACATTGCCTGTGAAATATTATGCTCTGCCAGTGGCTCATATATTATCACTACCATCAACAATCTCTTCCATGATCTAGAATCCAGAAGAATACCTGATATCATACACGACAGACGTATCTCTTAACGGTATTGCCCTCATTGAAAATCTCCTAACTGTGTTGTCATGTGTATGTTACAGTCTTTAACCATTCCTATTTCTACTGCTAGAAATTTGGGTTTTGTGACCAGGCACCCTAATACTGGTCGTTGTTTTACTTCTAAGAAATGTTTCATTAAGGATACTATGTTTGTGTCTCTTACTGTTTCTTTACCACATTTTGATCCTACTACAGCTATATTTGATAAACTAGCATCTGTTCACTCCATTGGGCACCTTGATGATGACATCTACAGAGAACGCCTTCACTTGCCTCCTCTACTGGTTTTCCATCCTCTTCTGGATGCATGGGTCTCACCGCACATGGACTGCTGTGCAAAGAATGGGTATACATATTTGTATCGATGTGACATATTTGGTGTTATTCAACCTGTATGTGGATATTCCACAGACAGTATCAATTGGTCCTTTTCCATGGACGATGACATCACTACCAATGGCACAGAATACCAGGACTCAACATCTGCTTCAGACGACTCCCAGTTGTACCAGTCTTATCAGAAGGAGGTTCACTGCCTGTCAACACAGATTTCCAAATAGACTTATACTTGCCCAATACAGTTACAAAAATGGAGACTGCCTACTGTAAATAAGCAATATAATTCAGATGGTGAATTTTGTGTGGTAACTAATTTTAAGACTTTTAAATATGGAGAAAAGGCATGTTCTATTGATGATTCCAATTTCTGTTTCATTCCCCATCGAATCGCTATTATAGGGCATACAGTTATTACCGCTGTCCCCATTATGGACCCTGATATTATTGACGGTAACCCTGATTATCTGCTTACTCTTTCAGAGTATTTACCCTATTTTAATGTTCATATTGATCCTTTAACGTTGACATTAAAATCTCTTTTAGACAGCAAAGACACCCACCTCATCCACATCAGCAATAATATTGCCAAAGCTACTGAAGCAGTTTATGACCTCTTTCATTATGGTGATATGAATAGTGCACTTACTAACACTTGGTTAGAGATTACCTTTAAAGGTTTTGTTATTATATAAGCATTTTTTATATTTTTTCTTGTTATCATGCTTTGCTGCCTAAGGCACACGTTATGCCAACACCATGAGCAGCTGGAGTTCCTTTACAAGGCTCATGCGTCGGGTCTGTAAACCACCCCCTGCTCCCTCTCCACTTCCTTACTCTTGTTTGTGTTGCCCCTTTTGAGGCAACAAGGGGGGAATGTTACACGAGGTCCCTGCACCCTAATTGGTACCCCCAGAGGTACACCGCAGACAGCTAGCATTTAGGTATATGTTATACTAACACATAGAGCTAAGGGCATCTACTGTACAAAAGTAGATGAGTAGATGTCAGGATATGCATGCATATAATTGCTATACACTTTACTTTCCAATATACACATGTATTTCTTGCTTGCCAGATGTTAGGACATCTGTGTCTTTGTAATGATTATGATATATAAGTCAGCACTGCCATCTTCTGATGATTTGTATCACTACATGGCTATGTATAAACTGTACCTCTTTGTTTCTAAAAAGTGATGACTATAACAAAATTGTATAATGTTATCTTGGACTGAGGAGCACCTCTAATTTAGCCATTAGGGCTCATCTCTGTAACTAGAAATGTTTCTGTCTTACAGTAACCATGGTAATTATCTTAGGTATATAATGTAAGACATTACTTCTTCTACCTCAGAGACCCCAGGAGACATGGAGATTCTTTGAGGTACAAGAAATGCTTTACATTGGCTCCCAGTTCCTAATGGTAAGAACTGCTTAGGGCAACTGTGATTTTCCTTTTGGTAATAATGGAGTTTGCCCTTTAAGGGGCAGACCAGGTTGTCCTGGTGCACCCCTTCCCTTTCCATCAAGATGATGTGCTCAGAAGGGGAGGGGAAAGGAAAGGGAGGGGCCAGGGGATAGAACAATGGCCAAGCAACAGGAAGGGGAGGGGCGAGTGGTGGTACATAATGGACAGCACAGAGGTGGTTCAGCCACTTTTGCTGGAGTTTTGATTTGATCCTATACTAAACTGCAGCACGTCGGATTGGCATATTAACTAAGGAAGGTTTGTGCAACAGAAAAGAGGTAAGGAAACAAACAACTAAGGATTGATGAAGTTTGATGTTTAAGAATATATAGATATATAGAAAGGGAAACAGCAAGTTGTAAGAAGGCTGTGTAATGCAAAAAAAAAGAGGAGAAAGGAAATGCATTGTTTTAAAGTTTAGTTGCAACACTACAGCGATAACAAGGCTGTGTAGAACAGACGTGAAGTGCTGAGGAGGGGTGGTGAATCATGCATCGCTATTTGGGGGGTTTAGTGCTGAATGCAGTGATAATTTTGCCTAGTGGAGAGCTGAGAGAAAGGAAGAGGCAGAGTTTTACAGGATAACAAGGCTGGTTGGTATAGCAGACACAAAGCGGTGAAGAATGGCAGTGAATTGCCCATTGCCATTTGGAAAATGGGTTTTTTTGCACTGAAGGCAGGGGTGGTTGCTCAGTGTGGACCAACAGAAGAGGAGACAAAAAATGCATGGGGGGCTTCATTTTTTGCTTTGCAAGTCACAAATGATAAGGAGGTGAGGATGATTTCGCTGAGATGGGGGTTGCAAGGTTGGAGCGGAGCAGATGTGCAATGTGGGGGAATGGGGTGAAGCGTGCATCGCGGTAAGCTGTGGTGGTAGCCCAAAGTGGGGGCCTAGCAAGTCAGGTGGGAGAGGTGCACATGGAAGGGAAGACAGCGTGGTGGCCAGCAGTGGGCCTTGCAGGAACAAAAATTGGGGGGCAAAGAGGAGGGAAAAGCTACAGCACTGAGTGTTGGCCTGAAAGGCCTGAGGGATTTGGGGGCTGTTCATCAGCTAGGAGGATGTTAGTTGGCATGGAAGAAGCCTGGAAAAAGGGATAGCATGGGGCCTACAAGACGGCTATGTGGCATGATGTTACATGCCGCGACCAGGCCGCGATGTGAGCAGGGCCTTTTCTAAGGTGTAGTGGGGGCCAACGAAGGGGCTCTATGTGGGAGGGGAGTATTCCCTACAAGACAGTAAGGCAGAACAATAGGGAGGGAAGCCTGGGAAGGCTCAGGCGATCGGAGGATCGGACGTTGGAGCTACCACGGCGAATAGGCAGGATGTGACATCACAGGCCCAAGGGCCATGTGGTCCAGGAAAGAAGAGATGACAACTCTGCAGCAGGCCTCAAAATGGCAGAGAAGGGAATTGAAGTGCATTGAAGTGGCAGCCCCAACTGGCATAAGTTATAAGGGAATGGATTGGGGCGAGGCATGGAAGCCAGGTGGGGAATAAAAAAAAGAGATGGGTTTCAGGTCCCAAAGAGATGATGCCACATGGCACAGCCCTATGGAAGTGACAAGGAAGGAGAAGGGAAGGGACTAGCCCAGGGGACCAGCAGCCAGAAGGAGAAGGACATGCAAGGAAAGGTTAGGCTGGGAGGGTCATGGGGAAGGGATGAGAGCTTTCTTTGGGGGATACAAGGTGGGGGCCTTTGGAAAAAGAGCACCGGAGCCACGAGGCAATGGCGTGCAGGGGACAGGCCAGGGCACTGGTAAGAAGAGACCGCCATACAGTGACTGGCACATGCCAGGCGGGTCGAGCAATGGAAGGAGACCCAGGATAGGACGACAGTGAACAGGGATGATTTGGGAAAAACCAGGAGCTGTCAAAGGGGCAACAAAAAGGTGTGTTGTCACCATCGGGAGGCTGCCTCTGTAGGGTAAAATGGGCCAAGCACTGGGTTACAGCCCAGGTAGAATTTTGAGTAATAGAATTTCTTTCTTTTCTTCAGTGTCTTCACAAGTTTGCAAAGCCCAAGGAACATGGCACCCAAGAAGAGCAGGCCTTCAAAAGAGGATGCCTACAAAAGGCTATATTGGAGCTGGCAGAAAAAGCCAATAGAATGTGGGAGTTGATGGAAGGGGAGGAACCAGGGAGATCCAGGGAGAAAAGGAAAGCAGTGAAGGGTAAAGGGGGCAGATGGAAACGGCCAGCTGAGAAACCACACAGCCCAACCAGGGTACAACCACTGATGGTGGGACCTACCAAGGGGGCTAGCACAGTACTTCTGCAACCAGTAGACCAGGTACCATCAGTACCTCCCCAGGACCAGGTTGTGGTTCCCCTGGCGGAGCCCAGACCAGAGCCCCAGCGCACAGTGATTCCCCCACAGCCTCTAGTGGGACAACCAACCCTTCAGCCAGGGGAAAACATACTGGGGCATCAGGAAGACAGCAGGCAGCAAGGAGCAGACAAGGCCACAGGTAATGCACCTGGCTCTGTTGGGGATAGCATCAAAGAGTACATAAGCCAAATTGTTTTGGCACTGGGGGCAGGGGGTTTGGGCCAGATGGGATCAGCACTGGCTGAAATTAGGGTAGAAAAGGAGGTGCCAAAAGAAAAAGAAGGAGGAATAGGAAAAGAAGGAAAAGGTACAAGGAATATGAACTCCTGGATGAGAGTTGGGGAACACGTCCTGTTAGCCACAAAGAAAAATATGGAAGGGAGAATATGGATATTTTCACTTTAGTAAGCCAGGAAGCAGCAAAATACGAGAACAGAGAATATAGGAAAAAGTGAAATGGCAGCAGCAGTAGTTTTGTTAGGCAAGAAAAGGAGACAAATTTACCAAGGGGAAGACTTGGGAAGGGTGGTTTGTAGGTTTCACCACATTCTCAGCCACAGTATTGGAGAGGCCTGAGTTGGGCATCCCACTCATCACAAACTCCTTGATAATCAGGAGAGCAAAAGCAAAAGGTGGTGTGGGGTGGATATACTATGATGAGCTCTTTCGGCAGAGGATGGCAACATATGGGGATGTAAGATGGGACACTAAACAACTAGACTTGTGGACAGACTACGTAACTGATCAGGCCACGCCTGAGGGAGAGTTTGGGAAAAAAGGTTCCATACCACAGAGATGTTGCTGGGCTTACAACAGGTATTTTGTTCACAGCCTACAATGCCATTTCAAGGCATGCATGTACCGAAATATGGGGGTTTACACCTGGTGAGCAGGTGCAGGACAACATGGGTGCAGGACAAGGAGCTGGGGAGCAAGGGTCAGGATACAGTTTTTTGGGGGCAGGGTTATAAGGACAGACATGGAATGGAGGGAGGGGCAGAGGACATGCAAGTAGGGTGAGTCCAGAATCATTGATCAGCAAGGCCAGACATCAAGGAAGGGGGGATGATTTTGGCAGGAAAAATGAAATTAAGATAAGAGGAGCAGTTTAAAAGCTAGAACCCCCATCAGGATAGAGGCATGGAGAGAATGGTTAGAGATACCATGATAGGAAAGCAGCAGAGATGATTAAAAGGTTTTACACAGGTTTTGTATTGCAGTGCAAGGGCCCAAAGGCAAACCAGGGAGGTGAAGCAATCTGGGTTCAGTGAGAGGAGGAAAAGAAATGTTAAGGCAAAAAAAATAGAAGAAAAATGCAGCAGGGAGGATTTAGGGACCATGAAACCCCACTGCAGAATATGAGGATTTCTCCATTGGGTTTGGTCCCCAAGAAACAGGAAGAGGGAACACAGGGTGATTCATCACCTATCCTTTCGAGGAAGGCAATTCAGTGAATGATTTTATCAGCGAGGAGTATAGTAGGTGACATATTCCACCTTGGAAGATGCAGTCTGGATTATCGGGCAACTTCGTGGATGCATGGATGGCTAAGACGAACATAAGTCTGCCTGCAGATTACTTCCAGTTAGAAAAGGAGGACTGGGACCTGTTGGGTTTTCAAAATTGGGGGACAGTTACTATTTGACAAAGCCATGCCCATAGGATTTGCTCCATAGCATGTGCAACATTTGAAGCATTCAGCACATGTCTACAGTGGATATTTCAAGAAAAGAACTGGTTAAAAACAGTAACTCACTATTTGGATGACTTCCTTTTTATAGGCAGTGGAAAGAGAGACAGAAAAATGTTGGCCATTTGCAAGATCTGTGTAAGAACTAGGGGGTTCCATTGGCACCTGAAAAACAGAAGGGCCCAGTAAGGTCTTAAATTTCTGGGTATCAAGATAGATGCTCCGGAAATGTTCAATTACCAGACAAAAAGTACAAAAATTGAAGGACTGGTTCAGATACATACATTGAGTAGTATCACACGTCATCTATACTCAACTCACCCACAAATGATCCCACCCCTGTGACCACAGTATGGCATCATGAATGCATTGCAGCATACCCTTGCATTCTTTTTTATTTCAACATATTTCTACCTTTATTCAATAGCATGTGATCTATACATTGGTTTCCATGTCACCGTATTCTCCCCAAGAGGAATAAAAGATCCTACCTATTATGTTTTTTATTACTGATGTGTGTATCCATATAAATGATGGCCACCACACTGCCTGTACAAATGGCATAGCCACGTGTCCTGAATCAAATGAAAATACGCACTTTACCGGACACTCCCTCCCAACCTTCTGCTGCATTCCAACAAAAACTCCCTTGGTCTGCTTGCTGTTCTCCACATCAACAGATGGCTTTTGGTGCCAACAACCCCCACCCCTCCATGCCTGCTACATGCCCTCGCTCCTGGCCTCGTGGACCTACTCCTGTGTCATGCGCAATGCCTCTACCATGAGGTATGCCCTCTTTGCACCTTTGCTCTGGGCCTGCTCCATTAGGCCCCAGATCTACCCATGTGTGCTCGCCCCCCCCAGCATAGCCATGCAATACCACCATCCAACACAAAAACAACCCCGTTTGTCTGAAAATGGCTGGGGGAGTTCATGCCCTCTCTTTTTTTTAAACCAAAAACACACTAATGCAACACCCTAATCCACTTGCACCGACTGCTGCACCATATACCTGCAAGGGGGTGCACTCCCCTCATGCTGGCCTGCTCCTGCAGGCCCAACCTTTACACCACCAGCAGGCCCTGGTAACAAGATGCCTCTCCACTGCTGCCTGTCACAAACCCACTCAGCAGGTTAGCCCTCTACTCCCAAAGTGCCAACCTCCGAGTGCAGTCTTGTGAACAGTTAACAGAACAAAGTAACCCTCTTGTCTGTTTTTGTGGATTCAAATCAACCTTTGGTCTCAAGTTTTGGAGGGATTCAAACTGTGAACCTCTTGTTAGCGTACCCAATGTACAGGCTCAGATAATTCTGCCTTCAGGGGGCCAGATATCTTTGCCTATGGGCACCTAACCAGGTGTACAAGCAATGAACCCTAAAAACTGTAATAAAAGACCTCAGATTTAAAACACTTACCTTTTTCCAGTTTGGTATCACCATTCAAGCGTATGTACCATGTCTGGCTTTAACCATACACTCTACTTGTAAAGGAAGAAATCAAAGACAGACCAAGTAAGCTCTAAAAATAGAGTTTTACTAAAATAGATAAAAAATATGTAACACATAAAATACAGAACTATAATATCACAAAGCATACAAATCACTTAAACAAAACAGGTTTTAACAGTGCAATTCCTACTACAGTTACTTAGATTTGTCTCCCTCTCTCTCTCTCTCTCTCTAAATACCTGCTTAAAGTGTTCACAGATGTTCCTTTGTCAGAGTCTAGATAGAAGTGTCTCTGAAGTAAAACAGAATATTGTCTAACAGCTGGCTATGCCCTCCTCTTTGCATGAGGTCACCTAGCTCCTCCCTCTCAGAATACATAAAAAATATATATCTATAAAAAAAAGGATGTCTTTTCCAAGTATTAAATTCTGCATCCTCAGCATAACTCATGTTCTTCAAATGACTCTCTTTGATCTATGATAAGCTTCCTCTCTCTCACACAGACATCAAGGAACATTTACAACTTTGCATCTGTGTGCAATAACCTGTGCTTCCCTCCAAATGTCATAAAATGGATATGATCTTCCCTCTTAGCAACTACAGCTATAATTAACTCAGACAAACAGGAGATACTTGATTAAGGCCTGGTCTATAATAAGCTCATGGCTTTCATCTTTTAGCAGAGACCTGGGGGAGGATGAGTGAGGTCATTCCAAGAGCACCAGATTTCTCAACAGAGTCAATCAGTAATACATTTTTAGATTTTAAAAAAATGATACGCACTCAGAACTGACTGTCCACGTCACAATACCTCCCCACCTAGACTGAATTTGGGGGGCTCTATCCCCTGCATGGGATGAGCTTTCCAAATCAGTTCACTTCTTATAGACCCTAGACAGCCCATCAGAGTTCTGATTTTTGGCTCCAGACCTATGTAATATTGTCATATCATACCCTTGAAAAGCAAGACTCCATATTAGCAATCTACCATTGTTCTTTCCCATCTGTGTCAGCAAAATCAGGGGCTTGTGGTCAGTCTGCACCACAAAATGCTGCCAATATAAGTATAGCTCTAATTTCTTTAGGGTCCACACTATGGCAAGACACTCCTTTTCCACCATGAAGTATGCTTGCTCCCTGGGAAGTAACTTCCTACTCAGGTATACTACTGGGTGATCTGTCCCTTGGCTGGATGTCTGACTCAGTACTGCCCCAATACTCATGTCTGAGGTGTCAGTCTGAACTATAAAGGTTTTGCTATCGTCAGAACTTGTCAAAACAGGGGCACTGCACAGTGCCTCCTTTAGTTTGGAATAGGCTTCCTCACAGGCTGGGCCCCAGGTAATTTTCTTGGGCATCCTTTTCTTTGTCAGGTCAGATGGGGAGCAGCCAGGGCTCTGTAATTGGGTACAGATTTTCTGTAGTACCCTGCTGTCCCTAGAAAACTATTGACCTGCTTCTGTGTTTCTGGTCTGAGCCATGCCTGGATTACCTCTATTTTTATTTGGCTAGGACAGAGCTATCCCCGCCCTACCACATGCCCGAGGTATGCCACTTCTCCCATGGCCACCTGGTACTTCTCGGCTTTGACAGTGAGCCCGGACCTCTGTATCCTACCCAACACTTCCCTAAGGTGAGATAGGTGTTCCCCCCAGTTGGTACTAAAGATGGCAATGTCATCCAGGTACGCCACGGCGTACTCTTCAGCACCATTTAACACCTGGTTCACCAACCTTTGGAAAGTGGCTGGGGTGTTCTTCATTCCGAAAGGCATTACTTTAAACTCAAATAAGCCTATTGGAGTGATGAAGACTGACCTCTCCCTAGCTCTGTCTGTCAATTCTACCTGCCAATACCCCTTGGTCAGGTCAATAGTCATAGGGTAGGTCGCCCCCCCCAACATGTCCAGGAGTTCACCCGTCCGGGGCATCAGGTGGGCGTCTGACTTTGTGACTGCATTCAGTCCACAATAGTCCACACAGAAATGAGTCGAGGCATCTGGCTTGGGCACAAGGACTACGGGTGAGGCCCAAGGGCTGTGGGATCTCTGGATTACCCTTAAATTCAGCATCTCCTCCACTTCCCTCCTAATGTTCTTTTGGACAGCCTCTGACACCCGATATGCTGTCTGCCGTATGGGCGCTTGTGTCCCTGTCTCCACATTGTGTGTCACTAAGGGGGTTAGTCCAGGCTTGGTGCTAAACAATGGGGCAAAGTTTGCTAAAACCTCCCTTACTTTCTGGATCTGGTCCGGGGCCAGCTTGCCTCCATAGAGGACTCCCGCTTACTTTCTTCCAGCAAATCCAGAAGGGGGTCTCCTTCATCTGTCGCCTCCCCATAACTGCACACTGCAAACACCATGTCAGCCCTATTTGCATATGGCTTCATCATGTTGACATGGTACATCCTTTCTGTCTATCTTCAGTCAGGTAACTCCACAATGTAGTTCATGTCATTTACCTTCCTAACCACTTTGTACGGTCCTGCCCACTCAGCTTGCAGCTTGTCTTTCCGGACCGGAATAAGGACCATGACTTCCTGACCCACCATGTACGAAAGTGAGCTCTGGCTCATGCGTCTGCACTCACACTTTTTGTTTCTGTTGGGCAGCTGCCAGGTTGCTCTGGGCTGTCCCCATGAGCTCCTTCAGCCTTTCCCTAAACCTAAGAATGTAATCTTCAATGGAAGTTCCCTGGGTGGCGTGCTTGCCTTCCCAGTCCTCTAAGATCAAGTCTAGGGGCCCACGTACCTGGCATCTATATAAGAGTTCAAAGGGATAAAATCCTGTCAACTCTTGGGGCACCTCCCTGTATGCAAACAACAGTTGGGGAAGGTATTTCTCCCAGTCCTTCCCATGTTGTTCAGCAAATGCTGGGAGCATTGACTTTAGGGTACCATTGAATCTTTCCACAAGCCCATTGGCTTGTGGGTGATACAGTGTCATGCATCTCTGCACCACCGCACACTTCTCCCATAAATATTTCATCAGGTCTGACATGAAGAAACCCCTCAATCAGTGATTACTCTTACAGAAACCCAACACGGGAGAAAATCCCAAGCAAGACATCTGCCACTTTGTCCATCCTAAGTAAGGATAGGCGATGCCTCTGGGTACCGGGTGGCATAATCCACCACAGTTAGGATGAATCTCTTCCCTGAGGAGCTGGGGGTATTTAAAGGCCCACAATATCCATTCCCACCCTCTGGAATGGCTCCTCCACTATTGGCAAGGGAATCAGAGCGGCTTGGGTTTTCTTGCCCATTTTCCCTATTTCTTGACACCAGTGACAAGACCTGCAATACTCCTTCACCTGTGGTGTGAAGTTAGGCCAGTAGAAATTCTGGGCTAACTGCTGTGTATTGCATGCGATTCCCAGATGACCAGACAAGGGAATATCATGTGCAATTTTGAGCAACTGCTCATGATACACCTGGGGAACGACAAGCTGCCTGCCTAGCATCCCTCCCTCTGTCTGTACTGCCTGAGTATACATAAGCCCATTTTCCCAATAAACCTTATGTCTGCCATCACCTCCCTGTGCTCCATCAGAGTCTGCCCAAGCCCTCAGCTTCTCTAAACTAGGGTCACTTCTCTGAGCAGCTGCAAACCCTTCACACATTCCCAAGGCATGGGACAGGTCCCCTTCAGTCACTAAGCTAGGGTCCCTAGCATTAGCTTCAGGGCCCTCAGGATCACTGTCAATCCCAACCCTCAGACAATCGGTCACCTCTCCCTCTTCAGAGTAACCCTCTGTAGCTGAGTGGTTACTTGCTACTGGGGAAATTTCTACCCCCCTTTTCATTAATCTCCATATCAGAAAACACAGACTGGGGAACCAGCCTCTCAGTGGTTTCTACAATGGCTTCTGTGGGGTTCAGGGAACTATAATTTTCTCTTGCCGCTTGGCTACGGGTAACTGCATATACCATCCCTTGTTTGAGATTGTTGCCCAGGATCACATCCACTGCTAAGGTTTTGGCTACAGCCACCTGTTGCACAGTTCCCCCTGGTTCACCCCAGTCTAAGAGAACACTAGCGAGGGGCAATGTTTTTGCCTCACCAGTGAAGTTCTGTATAGTGATGTATTTATTGGGTATAAGCTGACCAGGCTGTACCAGATCCCCCTTTACCAAGGTCAGGGATGCCCCTGTGTCCTTAACCCCTGCGTCTGTACACCATTCACCATGACTGAGTGCATGTGTTCCCTCATGTTCACTGGCATGCTTCCAGGGACACATAAATAACCTACTTCCTTTCTAGCATCCAGTTGTGTGTTATTGCTCACCTTTTTGGGACACCGTCTGGCAATATGCTTATATTCTTCACATAACCAACATTCATTTCTTCTCTCAGAGAAATCTTTTCTTTGAAACCTGGGGCTAATGGGTTTCAGTGGAGGCAGTGAGGGTTTAGCTGCTCTGAAGGCGTGCTTTTCCCTTTCTGCACTGCCACGCCCACCCCATTTGCTCTCAGAGCAGGTCTGCTCTTGACATAGTGGTCTGAGAGTTCAGCAGCCTCTTGCACTGTTTTGGGATCTTGGTCCTCCAGCCAGGTTTTCAGCTCTGCTGGGCACGCCCAGAAAAACTGTTTTAATAAAATCACATTTTCAATTTTATCAACAGAGTTTGCCTCAATTCCTTCCCATCAACATTTTAAAAACTGACGTTGTTTCAAGGCTAGCTCCTCGTAGCTCATATCAGGGCTTCTCCTGAGCTTACAGAATTTAGCTCTGTATGATTCAGCAGTTAATTCAAATTTCTTTAACAGTGCTGCTTTAAGTTTGCTGTAATCATCACTGTCGTCATTGTCCATTTGACCCAATGCATCCTGAGCTTTCCCGGTAAGTAGGGGGGTTAGCTGGAAGCTCCAGGACTCTCTAGGAATTTTAGCCTGAATACAAACTTTTTCAAAAGAATTTAAAAAGGCATCCATATCCTCCCCCTCTTTAAACCCAGCTATTAATTTGGAACTCAATTTGTAACCCAGTCCTGCAGTCCCAGTTAAACCCAAGCCACTTAACTGCTCTGGTGCCGCTGGTCAGAGACGTAGCTTCTCCAGTTCATGTTGCCTCTGGCACTCCTGTGCCTCACAGCGTTCTCGCTCTGCCTTCTCTTCTGCAGCTCACTGGCTCTCATGCTCCACATGGCCTGCGTCCCTCTGTTCTCGCTCTTCCTCTCAGCATTCTCGCTCTGCCTCACGGTCCACCTCTCGCTTCTCTCACTCCCTCTTCTCCTGGAACTCCAGCTCCATCCTGCGTAACTCAATTTGCAGCCTGAGTACTTCCGGATTCAGGATACTGGTGACCATTCCCTGCTGTTGTGGTCCTTCACTGACAGTGGCCCTGTTGCCCTCCTCATCGAATCTGGACATTGCACAGGCCACCAGCCCTGCCACACTCGAGGTTTGGTCCTTTTCAGTCACAGTCCGTGACTCACTGCTCTGGGTATCTGCTACCATCAGGGCATCTATGAGGTTCTGCTTGCTGACTTTCACCACAAACAGGACTCCTCTGTCACCACACAAGGAGTCTACAGTCTGCTTTAAGGAGTCTACAGTGTGCCTGCTGTAGTCGAAGCCATCTTCTTCCCTCACTACTGCTACTCTGACTTGCACTTTTAGAAAAAATAAATGGGTAGGAACTTGACTGTACGCCAAGTGATATAGTTCTGTTTCTTTTAATAATAAATCACTGCCTTTTTCTTTCTTTGCAAGTGAGCTTACGGTCTCAGCTGACACATTGAACAATAAAAGCTTGTGATACCAAAATTATCCCACCACTGCCAACCAATCTGTCACAAACCCACTCAGCAGGTCAGCCGCTCACTCCCAAAGTGCCAAACTCCGAGTGCAGTCTTGTGAACAGTTAACAGAACAAGGTAACCCTCTTGTCTATTTTTGTGGATTTGAATCAACCTTTGGTCTCAAGTTCTGAAGGGATTCAAACAGTGACCCTCTTGTTGGCGTACCCAATGTACAGGCTCAGATAATTCTGTCTTCAGGTGGCCAGATATCTTTGCCTACAGGCACCTAACCAGGTGTACAGCAATGAACCCTTAAAAACTGTAATAAAAGACCTCAGATTTAAAACCCTTACCTTTTTCCAGTTTGGTATCACCATTCAAGCTTATGTACTGTGTCTGCTTTAACTGTGTATACTCTACTTGTAAAGGAAATAAATCAAAGACAGACCAAGTAAGCTCTAAAAATAGACTTTGACTAAAATAGATAAAAAATATGTAACACATAAAATACAGAACCATTATATCACAAAACATACAAATCACTTAAACAAAACAGGTTTTCACAGTGCAATTCCTACTACAGTTACTTAAGTTTGTCTCTCTCTCTCTCTAAATACCTGCTTAAAGTGCTCACAGATGTTTCTTTGTCAGAGTCTAGATAGAAGTGTCTCTGAAGTAAAAAAGAATATTGTCTAACAGCTGGCTATGCCTTCCTCTTTGCATGAGGTCACCTAGCTCCTCCCTGTCAGAATATATAAAAAAAATCTATAAAGAAAAAGGATGTCTTTTCCAAGTATTAAATTCTGCAACCTCAGCATAACTCATGTTCTTCAAATGACTCTCTTTGACCTATGATAAGCTTCCTGTCTCACACAGTCATCAAGGAACATTTACAACTTCACACCAGGGGTGTAGCCAGGAATTTTAAACTTGTACTCAAAACTGAGGCACTGTTGCCCCCCCATTATGTAAACATAAGCCAAAATATGCGCTACCACACCATACCGTTGTGCCCCCCTTCTGCTAGCCATGTCTGAGTTCAAGTAATCAGTTTCCTCTATAATCCCCCTTCCTTTGTTTTTCTGCCTGCCTGGTAAGTTGTTCTTGTTTGTGTATTTGGCTGGTGGCATCAATGCCCATAGCAAACAACAGAGGCAAAAGGTTCAGCGTGACACAGATACAATGTGACCTCACAATGTCCTTGCTTTCCTCTTTTGTTGCCCTGCCTGATGTGTTTTCCTGCCTGTTTTTATTGACTGTACACTGTTGTGCGTGCATTCATGTATGCCTGCAGACACCCCTGCTTCACACCAGTGTGTAATAACCTGAGTTTCCCTCCACACATCATAAAATGGATATGATCTTCCCTCTTAGCAACTACAGCTATAATTAACTCAGACAAACAGGAGATAGTTGATTAAGGCCTGGTCTATAATTAGCTCATGGCTTTCATCTTTTAGCAGAGACCTGGAGGGGGATGAGTGAGGTCATTCCAAGAGCACCAGATTTCTCAGCAGAGACAATCAGTAATACATTTTTATATTTAAAAAAAATAATACAGCACTCAGAACTGGCTGTCCACATCACAGTGCCCGACCTTCAGCTGCCCCATTAACCTTTGCCCTTCTGCACACTCCGTGCAGCTGCAAACACCCCAACAACCCACTCACAGCAAATGCTGCTCTTCCAACTTGCATCCCTGGCTTTGCTTATAGAAAAAAGGCCCCCCCAAGGCACCACTAGGATCACTGGTAACCTGGACACAATGGAGCAATCTACCCTCATCGTCTGCTGACTTCCCCTCATTCCCACAGACACAGCTAAGCTGTCTCCCCATGCCCCCACCTAAGCAGGGTAAGAAGAAAAAACCAAAAAACCTTTTCCGTCTTCTGCCCAGTCGCAATGGACCATGTGGTCTCCAGGCATGCATGCCACTGAGTCAGGCCAAGCGAATCTTCACCAGACTTTTCCACCAAATCAGCCTGCACGCCACCAATCAACAACCAACTGAATGTGCATCGTGATGCTTTGCCCTCAGTGCATCACCACATATGCACTGGGAAGCACGACTCCTGTGCTCTACTGTAAAATCACAATTTTAGGCCAATGGATGAAATACCCTTCAATTACAATGAAAAGCACGCTTTTAGTGTTGGCTACCTGTCCTCCCTGCAGCTTAAAAGTGCTACCACGCATATGCTGCTACCAAAGCTTCCAAGCACAACCCCTGAGAGCAGACCCATGCAATAAGACCTGTCTGCTTGCCCCACTGAAAATGCTGAACAGTGTAATGCCCAGCAACTGAAAATACAACACCCCAAAGATCCTGCTTCTTGTGGCCATTTCTTGCTTCACTCTGCTTCTATTTTTTATTTTTTATTTTTTCAGACCTGAAACAGATCAGCATGTCCAGTGAAAGAAAAAACACAAATGATCCTTCACTGCAAATACCTCAGAACAACCTTTCTGTAAGAAAATCTCCCCCCCAAGGATTAAACCAACAAGTTTCCTAGACAAAATTCCTACACAGCTGAGCCATAAATAATCACAGCTTTCTTCCAGCTAAACATTATGCACTTGGAATAAACAACCCAAACAAAATGCCTTCCTGTACCCTTTGTTTCTTTCAGGCCCCAGGCCTACTTCTCAGTGCCCAACACCTTGCTCCAAAGCAAAACAAACCTTTAAGCTCACTTTCAGGCTCACCCACATCCTACAGCAAACCACATTAAAGATCATTCCAACTACAGGTTTAACAGCATCGTATTCTATGCTTCTATTAAATGTAAGCAATGAGAGACAAAAAACACACAAACAAACTGCTCTTGGCCCAGTCACCTGGGCCACATGGCCTAGAGGCCTAGTAGTTCTTTGTGCCTTATCTGCTGCTTGCCAACAAAGTGCTGAGTTCTAGGCAAGAAAATCCCACCAAAAGAGGTTGTGCTGCCTCTGTCCTGGCCTGATATACCCCTGTATCATCCCTGCTCAGGCCCCTTGTGTCTCCGCCCCCCAGCCAATCCCTGGGGCTCAGGCATCACCTGTCATATTACATCTTCCCTGCTTGGATGATGTCTCTAGCTCCACCCCCCTTTTTCCTGATCCTTCTCTCCCCCATCCCTCCCCCTTCCTGTTCATTACTGGTAGGGGTCACCAGACAACCTGGCCTGCCTTTTAGTGGCAAGCCCCATTATTGTGTGACTACTCAAGTCAAAGTGTACTGCACCTATACTGTAAGATCACTCGAAAGTGTACCACATATTTCTTTCATGACTACTCAATGAAAGTGCATTGCATTTTCATTGCAAGACCACTCCATGAAAGTGCACCGCGTCTTTATTCAATGGCTACTCAATGAAAGTACACCGCATCTTAATTGCATGACTACTCAATGTAAGTGCATCGCGTCTTTATTGTGTGACTACTCAATGAAGGTGCACTCTGTTGTTACTGTATGACCACTCAATCAAGGTGCACTGTGCCTTTGTTATGTGATTACTTCAATGAAAGTGCACTGCATCATTGTATGACCACTTGATGAACTGCACAACACCTTTATTGTATGGCTAATCAATGAAAGTGTACCATGTCTTTATTGCATGACTACTCAATGACAGTGCACTGCATTTTTACCGTGTGACTACTCAATGTAAGTGCACTGAGTCTTTATTGTAAGACTACTCAATGAAAGTACACTGCATCTTTATTGTATGACTACTTAATGAAAGTACACCATGTCTTTATTGTGTGACTACTCAATAAAAGTACACTGCGTGTTTATTGAATGACTACACAATAAAAGTGCACTGTGTCTTTATTATATGACTACTCAATGAAAATGCACTGCATCTTTATTGAAGTACTACTCAATGAAAGTGCACATCTTCATTTTATGACTACTCAATGAAAGTACACTGTGTTTTTATTGTATGATTACTCAATGAAAGTGCACTGCGTGTTTCTTATATGACTACTTAATAAAAGTGCACCACATCTTTACTGTATGACTACTCAATAACAGTGCACAGCATCTTTATTTTGTAACTACTCAATGAAAAAGCACTGTGTGATTACTGTATGACCACTTAATGAAAGTGCACCGTGTCTTTATTGTGTGACTTCTCAATGAAAATGCACTGCATCTTTATGGTATGGTCACGGATGAAAGTGCAACACATCTTTTTGCATGACTACTCAAGTGAAAGTACGCTGTGTCTTTATTGTGACTACTAATGACAGTGCACTGCATCTTTATTGAATTACTCAATGACAGTGCACTGCATCTTTATTGTTTGACTACTCAATGAAAGTGCACTGTGTCTATATTGCATGACTACTCAATGAAAGTGCACTGCATCTTTATTGTATGACCACCGGTGAAAATGAACCAAATCTTTAGTAAGACTATTCAATGAAAGTGCACTGCACCTTTATCATGTGACTACTCAATGAAAGTGCATTACGTCTTCATTGTTTGATGACTCGATGAAAGTGCACCACGTCTTCACTGCATGACTACTCATTGAAAGTGCACCACTTCTTTTTTTTTTGAGACTACTCAATGAAAGTGGTATCTGTAGTTACTGTTTAACCGATGAAAGTGCACCATGTCTTTATTGTATGACTACTCAATGAAATTGTACTGCATGTTCATTGTATGACAACTCAATAAATGTACACTGTGCTTTTACTGTATGACCACTGAATGAAAGTGCACCACATATTTATTGTAAGGATACTCAATGAAAGTGGACCACGTCTTTACTGTGTGACTATTCAATGAAACTGCACCGCATCTGTACTGTGTACCACTGAATAAAAGTGCACTATGTCTTTATTTTGTGACTACTCAATAAAAGTGCACCATGTCTTTAATATATGACTAAGCAATGAAAGTGTACCACATCTTTATTTTAAGACTACTCAATGAAAGTACACTGTTTTTTTTACTATATGACTACTCAATAAAAGTGCACCGCCTCCATGTTGTATGACTACTCAATGAAAGTGCACTGTGTCTTTATTCTATAACTGCTCAATGGTGCACCAGGTCTTTTATTGTATGACCACTTCTGTCTTTACTATATTACCAATTGATGAAAGTGCACATCTTTATTGTATGACTACTTAATGAAAGTGCACCGTGTCTTTATTGTAACTACTCAAGGAAAGTGCATTGTGCCTTTATTGTATGAGCACTCTGTGAAAATGAACCATATCTTTACTGTATAACTACTCAAAGAAAGTGCACTGTGTCTTTATAAAATGACCACTCAATGAAAGTGCACTGCATATTTCTTGTATGACTACTCCATGAAAGTGTACCACATCTTTATTGTATGACTACTCAATGAAAGTGCACTACATCTTTATTGTCTGACACCTCAAAGAAAGTGCAGTGCAACTTTATTGTTGACAACTCAATGAAAGTGCACTGCTTTTTATTGTATGACTACTTAATGAAAGTGCACTATATCTTTATTGTATGACCACTTAATGAAAGTGCATCACATCTTTATTGTATGACTATTCAATGAAAAGGCACTGCATCTTTATTGTGTGACTACTCAATGAAGGTGCATTGCATTTTCATTGCAAGACCACTCCATGAAAGTGCACCGCCTTTATTAAATGGCTACTCAATGAAAGTACACCACTTCTTAAGTGCATGACTATTCAATGTAAGTGCATCGCGTCTTTATTGTGTGACTACTCAATGAAGTTGCACTCTATTGTTACTGTATGATCACTCAATGAAGGTGCACTGTGCCTTTATTGCATGATTACCCAATGAAAGTGCACTGCGTAATTATTGTATGACCACTTGATGAAACTGCACAACACCTTTATTGTATGGCTAATCAATGAAAGTGTACCATGTCTTTATTGCATGACTACTCAATGACAGTGCACTGCATTTTTACTGTGTGACTACTCAATGTAAGTGCACTGTGTCTTTATTGTAAGACTACTCAATGAAAGTACACTACATTTTTATTGTATGACTACTTAATGAAAGTACACCAAGTCTTTATTGTGTGACTACTCAATAAAAGTACACTGCATGTTTATTGAATGACTACACAATAAAAGTGCACTGCATCTTTACTATATGACTACTCAATGAAAGTGCACTGCATCTTTATTGAAGTACTACTCAATGAAAGTGCACATCTTCATTTTATGACTACTCAATGAAAGTGCACTGCATCTTTATTGTATGACCACTCAAAGAAATTGCACTATGTCTTTATTGTTTACAACTCAATGAAAGTACACTGTGTTTTTATTGTATGATTACTCAATGAAAGTGCACTGCGTGTTTCTTATATGACTACTTAATAAAAGTGCACCGCATCTTTACTATATGACTACTCAATAACAGTGCACAGCGTCTTTATTTTGTAATTACTCAATGAAAAAGCACTGTGTGATTACTGTATGACCACTTAATGAAAGTGCACCATGTCTTTATTGTGTGACTTCTCAATGAAAATGCACTGCATCTTTATGGTATGGTCACTTGATGAAAGTGCAACACATCTTTATTGCATGACTACTCAAGTGAAAGTACGCTGTGTCTTTATTGTGACTACTAAATGACAGTGCACTGCATCTTTATTGAATTACTCAATGACAGTGCACTGCATCTTTATTGTATCACTACTCAATGAAAGTGCACTGTGTCTTTATTGTTTGACTACTCAATGAAAGTGCACTGTGTCTATATTGCATGACTACTCAATGAAAGTGCACTGCATCTTTATTGTATGACCACTCGATGAAAATGAACCAAATCTTTAGTAAGACTATTCAATGAAAGTGCACTGCACCTTTATCATGTGACTACTCAATGAAAGTGCATTGCGTCTTCATTGTTTGATGACTCGATGAAAGTGCACCATGTCTTCACTGCATGACTACTCATTGAAAGTGCACTACGTCTTTATTGTGTGACTACTCAATGAAGGTGCACTCTGTTGTTACTGTATGACCACTCAATGAAGGTGCACTGTGCCTTTGTTGCATGATTACCCAATGAAAGTGCACTGCATCATTATTGTATGACCACTTGATGAACTGCACAACACCTTTATTGTATGGCTAATCAATGAAAGTGTACCATGTCTTTATTGCATGACTACTCAATGACAGTGCACTGCATTTTTACTGTGTGACTACTCAATGTAAGTGCACTGAGTCTTTATTGTAAGACTACTCAATGAAAGTACACTGCATCTTTATTGTATGACTACTTAATGAAAGTACACCATGTCTTTATTGTGTGACTACTCAATAAAAGTACACTGCATGTTTATTGAATGACTACACAATAAAAGTGCACTGCATCTTTACTATATGACTACTCAATGAAAGTGCACTGCATCTTTATTGAAGTACTACTCAATGAAAGTGCACATCTTCATTTTATGACTACTCAATGAAAGTACACTGTGTTTTTATTGTATGATTACTCAATGAAAGTGCACTGTGTGTTTCTTATATGACTACTTAATAAAAGTGCACCGCATCTTTATTTATTTATTTATTTAAGAATCAGTTTACAACCTTTGAGCCAGAGGCTCGTTTCCAAAGGTACTTCGTCACATAAAGACATACATTGCATTTCGGTTACATAGCAAAGATTTGCAAAAAATCAATAGGCATTCACCAGAGGTGCCACGTCACATTGTGGTCAGACAAATACAATTGGGTACAGGGTACATGTAATTGATAACAGGTGTTACACAAGTCGGTATCAAGTGAGCATTCTGGTAGATAAACATTGAAACAGCTGGCACTGGCCAGGTTAAACCTAGGCATGGTGTACAGGGAAGTGGTGGAGGGGATGGTTGGGTGGAGAGCTGCCCGGGGGCATTGTCAAGAGAAAAAAGAGGTGGAGGCTATGTTCAGAGACAGGAGCAGTTACGAGTGCTGAAGATGTGGTTCCGAAGTGCGGTTTTGAATGTGGAGATGGTGATGGCATTGGTGATGGTGGCAGGAGAGAGTTAAACCAGGTTGGGGCTCTATAGCTGAAGGACCTCTGGCCACGGCTGGTTCTCGTTCTGGGGACCTTTAGAGTGGTCTTGTAGGAAGACCGTGTTGCAATGGTGGGAGGGCTCTGGTGGATGGATGCCATTACCCTGGGGGGGGAGAGCCTGAGTAGGGTTTTTGGTGAGGAGACAGGTCTGTATCGGAGCCGCTTATCCAGGTGTAAGCAGGTTAGCATCGACATATAGCTGACAGGTGTGTGTGAGCCTGGGGGCACCAGTAATCAATCTGCATGCTTTATTCAGGGTTCAGTGAATTTTGTTGAGTGCAGTGGTGTCGGCAGCACCGTATACTGGTAGACCATAGTCTACAAGGGACAGAACGGACGATGTAACAGCTAGCCAGAGAGCATTTGGGGGAAGGCAGGTTTTATGGCAGAATAGGATGCCAAGCCGTGTGTTGGTGGCAGATGTTAGGGCGTCGATGTGGTTGTGAAATGTGAGGGCTGAATCAAAGGTAACCCTAAGGTATTTGTAGGAGCAGACTTGTTCCAGTGGTTGGTTGGTGCTTGGAAGGATATAGAGTGGGTGGTTGCTAGCTTTGTTTTGGGGGTGTGAAAAGAGCATAGTTTTGGTTTTCTTAAGATTGATGATGAGTCTGCGCTCTTAAACCAAGCCTCAGCACTGTTGAAAGACTGCTGTAGGGAGTCCTGTAGGAGATGGGATTACGGTGGGTGGCAAAAAGGACAGCGTCGTCTGCATACAGCAGAATTTTGCCAGAGCATGCACTGGGCAGGGTGTTCAGATACAGCGAGAAGAGGAGGGGGCCCAGGATGGAGCCTTGGGGGACCCCAGAGAGAATGGGATGGGTATCGGAGAGTGTGCTATTAATCTTGACACACTGGGATCGAGTGTCAAGATAGCTAGCACACCATGCCAGGGGGCCAGCCGAGAGACCAGTGAGGCAGAGTGCATTCAGCAGCAGTGGATGGGAGACAGTGTCGAAAGCCTTTGAGAGGTCAATGAACACTGCACCAGCTAGGGAGCTGGTATCCAAGGAGGAGTGTGAGGTTGGAGAATTCAATAAGGGCAGTGCTGGTACTGTGACCCGCACGGAAGCCATGTTGCTCTGGGCATAAGATGTTATGCTTAGCCAGATAATCAGTGATTTGAATGGCCACCACTTTCCCAGGGCTTTAGAGAGGGAGGGAGGATGGAGATTGGCCGTAGTTGTTGGTCGATGACCTGTCGATCCTTTATGAATAGGTGTGATAATGGCTGTTTTCCAAGTCTGGGGAATTGTCCCAGGCAGAGTGACTGGTTAATTAGGCTTGTGAGAGGTGCAAGGACTTCATCTAGCACCAGCCTGAGGATGCTGGGGTCCAGTGAGTCACTGCGGGATTGTTGCCATTGAGAGCTTTGATTAGGATGGGTCTGGCTTCCTGGGTGGAAATCTTTCGCAGGAGGAAGCTGGGGTGCTGGAGGACAGGGGGAGTTTGGCTTGGGGAGGGTCAAAGAAATTACTAGGGAGGACTGAGCTAAGGTCAGTGAAAGTGGTGTTGAACCAGTTAGCTATGGTGGCAGGCTCGGTGGAGGTTGTGCCATTTCTAGTGAGCTGGGATGGGGCAGGGGAGCAAGCTTTACCATTGAGTTGCTTAATATTATCCCAGAAGGTCCGGGCTGAGCCCCAGGAGGAGGTAAGGGAGGCCTGGTAATGGTCTGCCTTGGCTTTCCTGATGGCCCATGAGCATTTATTTCAGGCTGCATTGTATGCTTGCCTATCAGACAGATGACCTGTTTCAGTGGCAAGGTGCCAGAGGTTATCCCGGTTCTAAGTAATTGTAGGAGGGCCGGGCTAACCCAGGGTGCGTTCTGTTTTTTGGACCGGGTTTTGGTTAAGGGTGCAAAGAGATCACAGGCCATGTTGAAGGTGTGAGTGAAAAAGGTGAGGCAGTATCAATGTTGGTTGCCTGCTGAATGGGGACCAGTCTATCTGGGTGAGGAGTGCTCTATGTTTCTTCAGCCCACCAGGGCGGAGGCGCTCATGAGGGTGGTCTGGGCTTTGGGTTTGGGATTGGGGGCTACCCAGTGGAATAGGATAGGGGAGTGGTCACTCAGGGAGTCTGGGAGGATCTGGATGTTTTGGATTTTATGGGGTCGGTTAGTTATAATAACATCCAGCAGGGTGCTGGTACCACTCTTAGGGTTAAGTCTCATGGGCTGGGTGATGAGTTGTGTCAGATCTTGGGTGGCAAATGAGTCTCTGGTGGTGGATGAGGAGGTGCTGAGCCAATTTACATTAAGGTCCCCCACTAGGATTTGTTCTGCCTTATGGTGGAGGGTGGCCAGGTAGTCCGTTAAAGATATCAGGGCTGGGTGCTGGTTCTTTGGGGGAACATAGGCTGTGGTGAGATAGAGAGGGCTCCTAGAGGGGTCTGGGGTGAGTCTGAGGGTAAGGGCCTGGGCCCCATTTATGAGGGCAGGGTGGGGAGTGCGTCCAGGTATTGTGTCCCTGGTGTAGATTGCACAGCCTCCCCTCATTTGCCTACTCGGTCCTCCCGTATAAGGTATAGCCTGGGAGGAGACAAATGAGTCTGGAGTTGATTTGGACAGCCAGGTTTCAACCAGGGCTATGATGTCTGGTTGGTGAGCCAAGGCCCAGCACTGTAGGGCGTCAAATTTCTTCAGCAGGCTGAATATGTTCATGGAGGCTACTCGAAGACCAGTGGGCTGAGTGGGTGGATGGGAGGGGGCAGGGCCTGGGTTGGGGTGTATGTTCCCTGTTAGGAGTAGAAGGAGGAGAAGTGCTCTGGTCAGAGGGAGGCAGATGGAGAGTTTACGCCGGGAGCGATAGAATAAGGAATGGGGTTTGGTTGCACTGCACCTTTATCATGTGACTACTCAATGAAAGTGCATTGCGTCTTCATTGTTTGATGACTCGATGAAAGTGCACCACGTCTTCACTGCATGACTACTCATTGAAAGCGCACCACTTCTTTTTTTTTTGAGACTACTTTGAGACTTTACTGTATGACTACTCAATAACAGTGAACAGCGTCTTTATTTTGTAACTACTCAATGAAAAAGCACTGTGTGATTACTGTAAGACCACTTAATGAAAGTGCACCGTGTCTTTATTGTGTGACTTCTCAATGAAAATGCACTGCATCTTTATGGTATGGTCACTTGATGAAAGTGCAACACATCTTTTTTGCATGACTACTCAAGTGAAAGTACGCTGTGTCTTTATTGTGACTACTAAATGACAGTGCACTGCATCTTTATTGAATTACTCAATGACAGTGCACTGCATCTTTATTGTATCACTACTCAATGAAAGTGCACTGCATCTTTATTGTTTGACTACTCAATGAAAGTGCACTGTGTTTATATTGCATGACTACTCAATGAAAGTGCACTGCATCTTTATTGCATGACCACTCGATGAAAATGAACCAAATCTTTAGTAAGACTATTCAATGAAAGTGCACTGCACCTTTATCATGTGACTACTCAATGAAAGTGCATTGCGTCTTCATTGTTTGATGACTCGATGAAAGTGCACCACGTCTTCACTGCATGGCTACTCATTGAAAGCGCACCACTTCTTTTTTTTTTGAGACTACTCAATGAAAGTGGTATCTGTAGTTACTGTTTGACCGATGAAAGTGCACCATGTCTTTATTGTATGACTACTCAATGAAATTGAACTGCTTGTTCATTGTATGACTACTCAATAAATGTACACTGTGCTTTTACTGTATGACCACTGAATGAAAGTGCACCACATATTTATTGTAAGGATACTCAATGAAAGTGGACCACGTCTTTACTGTGTGACTATTCAACGAAACTGCACTGCATCTGTACTGTGTACCACTGAATAAAAGTGCACTATGTCTTTATTTTGTGACTACTCAATAAAAGTGCACCATGTCTTTAATATATGACTAAGCAATGAAAGTGTACCACATCTTTATTTTAAGACTACTCAATGAAAGTACACTTTTTTACTATATGACTACTCAATAAAAGTGCACCGCTCTATGTTGTATGACTACTCAATGAAAGTGCACTGTGTCTTTATTCTATAACTGCTCAATGTAAGTGCACCAGGTCTTTATTGTATGACCACTTCTGTCTTTACTATATTACCAATTGATGAAAGTGCACATCTTTATTGTATGACTACTTAATGAAAGTGCACCGTGTCTTTATTGTAACTACTCAAGGAAAGTGCATTGTGCCTTTATTGTATGAGCACTCGTGAAAATGAACCATATCTTTACTGTATAACTACTCAAAGAAAGTGCACTGTGTCTTTATAAAATGACCACTCAATGAAAGTGCACTGCATATTTCTTGTATGACTACTCCATGAAAGTGTACCACATCTTTATTGTATGACTACTCAATGAAAGTGCACTACATCGTTATTGTCTGACACCTCAAGAAAGTGCAGTGCAACTTTATTGTTGACAACTCAATGAAAGTGCACTGTCTTTTATTTTATGACTACTTAATGAAAGTGCACTATATCTTTATTGTATGACCACTTAATGAAAGTGCATCACATCTTTATTGTATGACTATTCAATGAAAAGGCACTGCATCTTTATTGTGTGACTGCTCAATGAAAGTGCATTGCATTTTCATTGCAAGACCACTCCATGAAAGTGCACCGCATCTTTATTCAATGGCTACTCAATTAAAGTACACCACATCTTAATTGCATGACTACTCAATGTAAGTGCATCGGGTCTTTATTGTGTGACTACTCAATGAAGGTGCACTCTGTTGTTACTGTATGATCACTCAATCAAGGTGCACTGTGCCTTTATTGCGTGATTACCCAATGAAAGTGCACTGCGTCATTATTGTATGACCACGTGATGAAACTGCACAACACCTTTATTGTATGGCTAATCAATGAAAGTGCACAGTGTCTTTATTGTAACTACTCAATGAAAGTGCATTGTGCCTTTATTGTATGAGCACTCCGTGAAAATGAACCATATCTTTACTGTATAACTACTCAAAGAAAGTGCACTGTGTCTTTATAAAATGACCACTCCATGAAAGTGCATTGCATATTTCTTGTATGACTACTCCATGAAAGTGTACCACATCTTTATTGTATGACTACTCAATGAAAGTGCACTACATCTTTATTGTCTGACACCTCAAAGAAAGTGCAGTGCAACTTTATTGTTGACAACTCAACGAAAGTGCACTATATCTTTATTGTGTGACCACTTAATGAAAGTGCACCACATCTTTATTGTATGACTATTCAATGAAAAGGCACTGCATCTTTATTGTGTGACTACTCAATGAAAGTGCACTGCATCTTTATTGTATGACCACTCAAAGAAATTGCACTGTGTCTTTATGGTTTACAATTCAATGAAAGTACACTGTGTTTTTATTGTATGATTACTCAATGAAAGTGCACTGCATGTTTCTTATATGACTACTTAATAAAAGTGCACCATATCTTTACTGTATGACTACTCAATAACAGTGCACAGTGTCTTTATTTTGTAACTACTCAATGAAAAAGCACTGTGTGATTACTGTATGACCACTTAATGAAAGTGCACCATGTCTTTATCATGTGACTTCTCAATGAAAATGCATTGCATCTTTATGGTATGGTCACTGATGAAGGTGCAACACATCTTTATTGCATGACTACTCAACTGAAAGTTTATCATGCCTTTATTGTGACTACTCAATGACAGTGCACTGCATCTTTATTGAATTACTCAATGACAGTGCACTGCATCTCTATTGTATCACTACTCAATGAAAGTGCACTGCTGCCTTTATTGTTTGACTACTCAATGAAAGTGCACTGTGTCTATATTGCATGACTACTCAATGAAAGTGCACTGCATCTTTATTGCATGACCACTGATGAAAATGAACCACATCTTTAGTAAGACTATTCAATGAAAGTGCACTGCACCTTTATCATGTGACTACTCAATGAAAGTACAATTGCGTCTTCATTGTTTGGCGACTCAATGAAAGTGCGCCACGCTTCACTGCATGACTACTCTTTGAAAGCGCACCACTTCTTTTTTGTGAGACTACTGAAAGAAAGTGGTATCTGTAACTACTGTTTGACCGATGAAAGTGCACCGTGTCTTTATTGTATGACTACTCAATGAAAGTGTACTGCATCATTATTGTATGACTACTCAATGAAATTGCACTGCATGTTTATTGTATGACTACTCAATAAATGTACACTGTGCTTTACTGTATGACCACTGAATGAAAGTGCACCACATATTTATTGTAAGGATACTCAATGAAAGTGGACCAAGTCTTTACTGTGTGACTATTCAACGAAACTGCACTGCACTGCATCTGTACTGTGTACCACTGAATGAAAGTGCACCATGGGCTGGATATTCAAACTTGTGTTATTCCGCGTGCAAGCCCTTGCGCTGCACAAAATAGTTGCGCTGGGGTGTGGCCAGGACGATATTCAATGGAGTTGTGCTATTGAGCAACTCCTTTGAATATCACCCCCCAGCCACAGCCACTGTGCATGGTGCAGTGGAACTTGCACCACTGCAAGTGGTCAGAGTGGAGCATTCAAGATGCGGTGGTGCAAGTACCATTGTGCCATGCACAAATTTCCCATATTCAAAAGGTGACATGCAAATGGGGCCATAATTCATGCAAGGCACGGGGGCCATTTGCATCTATTTATGGCCCCATTTGCATGCCATTAGCATGCAGGTGCACCGATCCCCGAGGACTTGTGCCTGGCACCCTGCCAGGCAGCAACTATCGGGGACTGACGCCCCCGGCAGCCTGATCACGGGAAAAAGTTTAAACAGCTCCCCACCCCTGACTGGCCTGATCGTGGCAAAGTTTAAACGTCCCCCACCCCTGACTGGCCCAATCACGACAAAAGTTTAAACATCTCCCCACCCCCGACTGGCCCGATCGCGGGTAAAAGTGAAAATAAAACCCACCCCACCAGCCCGATCGCGGCAGCAAAGAGTCCAACCCCCTCAAGAACATATCCCTGGTGGTCCACTGGACCTCAAGCCTGATCACGGCAGCAAAGAGTCCAAACCCCCAAAGAACATAACCCTGGTGGTCCAGTGGACTCACAAAGCCTAATCATGGGCAGCAAGTGTTCAAACCCCCAGGGACCACCTACCCTGGTGATCTAGTGACCCCACCCACCCACCCACTCAGAGCCCCACACCCTGCTCCCCAGTCAGCCGGCGGTGGCAGCATCCCACCCGCCTGCCTCCCGCCACCACGACTGACTCGCCGGTGGCTGCATGCCTGTTGCGAGAGCAAGAGCCAATGGGCATGCAGCCCATATTAAGCAGAAGTCCAGATATGTGAATGAATTCATTCATTCACATATCTGACTGCCTTTATGGTATGGGCTGCACGCCCATTGGCTCTTGCTCTGCACCAATGGGCATGCAGCCCTACTGGGCAGTCAGTCGGCGGGCAGCGGGGTGGCAGGCGGTGGGATGCTGCCACCAGCCGCTGACGGGGAGCGGGGTGGGGCTTCGTGGGTGGGTGGGTGAGGGTCACCAGATCACCAGGGTTATGTTCTTGGGGGTTGGACCCTTGCTGCCGCAATCGGGCTTCGAGGTCCACTGGACTACCAGGGATATGTTCTTGGGAGGGTTGGACTCTTTGCTGCTGCAATCAGGCTTTGAGGTCCACTGGACCACCAGGGATATGTTCTGGGGGTTGGGCTTTGCTGCCCACAATTGACTGGTAGCGGTGGGTTTTATTTTCCACTTTTGCCCATGATCGGGCCAGTCAGGGGTGGGGGATGTTTAAACTTTGCCGCGATCAGGCCAGTCGGGGGTGGGGGCTGTTTAAACTTTTGCCCACGATCGGCCAGTCGGGGTGGGGGCTTGTTTAAACTTTGCCCACGATCGGGCCAGTTGGGGTTACTATATGCCCGCCGACGGCTGCAGGGGGCACAGGGAAGGTGTTGAGGCCACCCAGGGTGGCAGCTGCTGTGTTGCACCCTGCAATGTGGCAGCTCACCTGTGGGTGGCCCGACTTACCTTTTTTTGGCTCAGTGTTGTGAAGGCGCAGGCTGGGGATTGAGCCAGACAACTTTGCACAGCTCACTGAATAGCGGGCTGTGCAGTTTATGCATGGTTCCTCCCCCTCCGGTTCAGCATGCCGTCATTAACATTGCGCTGTTGCTCAGCTTGACTTGGGGGGCGCAACTGCCTCCTGCTGAATATGGCTGAATGGTGCAATTTTGGACTTGTGCAGGCGCAACCCTATTGCGCATGGCGCAACCCTTTTGAATATCCAGCCCCATGTCTCTATTTTGTGACTACTCAATAAAAGTGCGCCATGTCTTTAATACATGACTAAGCAATGAAAGTGTACCACATCTTTATTTTAAGACTACTCAATGAAAGTACACTGTTTTTTACTGTATGACTACTCAATAAAAGTGCACAGCCTCTATGTTGTATAACTACTCAATGAAAGTGCACTGTGTCTTTATTCTATAACTGCTCAATGTAAGTGCTCCGGGTCTTTATTGTATGACCACTTCTGTCTTTACTATATTACCAGTTGATGAAAGTGCACATCTTTATTGTATGACTACTCAATGAAAGTGCACTGTGTCTTTATTGTAACTACTCAATGAAAGTGCAGTGTGCCTTTATTGTATGAGCACTCCGTGAAAATGAACCATATCTTTACTGTATAACTACTCAAAGAAAGTGCACTGTGTCTTTATAAAATGACCACTCAATGAAAGTGCACTGCATATTTCTTGTATGACTACTCCATGAAAGTGTACCACATCTTTATTGTATGACTACTCAATGAAAGTGCACTACATCTTTGTTTGACACCTCAAAGAGTGCAGTGCAACTTTATTGTTGACAACTCAATGAAAGTGCACTGTCTTTATTGTGACTACTTAATGAAAGTGCACTATATCTTTATTGTATGACCACTTAATGAAAGTGCACCACATCTTTATTGTATGACTATTCAATGAAAAGTCACTGCATCTTTATTGTGTGACTACTCAATGAAAGTGCACTGCATCTTTATTATATCAATATACAATGAAAGTGCACTGTGTCTTTATTGTAGGACTATTCAATGAAAGTGCACCACATCTTTATGTATGACTACTCAATGAAAGTGCACTGCATCTTTATTGTATGACCACTCAATGAAATCACACTGCATCTTTATTGTTAAGAACTCAATGAAACTGCACCAGGTCTTTATTGAGTGGCTACTTAATGAAGTGCATTACATCTCTGTTGTATGACCACTTGATGAAAGTGCACCACATCTTTATTGTATAACTACTCAATGAAAGTGCAATGCATCTTTACTGTAAGACAACTCCATGAAAGTGCACCATGTCTTTATTTTATGACCACTCAATGAAAGTGCACTGCATCTTTATTGTTGATAACTCAATGAACAAGCACCATGTCTTAAATGTGTGACTACTCAAAGAAAATGCACTGCGCCTTTATTCTATGACTGCTCAATAAAAGTGCACTTCATCTATATTGTATGATCACTCAATGAAATTGCACTGTGCCTTTATTGTTGATAACTCAATGAAATTGCACCATGTCTTTGTTGTGTGACTACTTAACAAAAGTCCTCTGCATCTCTATTCTATGACCACTCGATGAAAGTGCATCACATCTTTATTGTATGACTACTCAATGAAAGTGCACTGTGCTTTTATTGTGTGACTACTCAATGAAAGTGCACTATGACTTTATTATATCACTAATCAATGAAAGTGCACTTTGTCTTTCTTATATCACTACTCGCTGAAAGTGCACTGCGTCTTCATTGTATGACTACTCAATGAAAGTGTACTGTATCTACATTGTGTAACTACTCAATGAAAGTGCACTGTGTCATTACTGTATGACCACTCAATAAAAAGTGCACCATGTCTATATTGCGTGACTACTCAATGAAAGCGCACTGCGGCCCAGATATTCAAACTGCACTCAAAATGAGCGCAACAGCAGGGGCAAGCACAAACCAGTTGCGCAAATGCGCAACAGGTGCACTATTTAAACATGGAGCAGAACAAATTGCGCAAGCAACCAACATCTGAATATCGCGACATACTGCCATGCATAGCCAAACCAGGAAGGAGAAGCTGAGCTGAATGTTGCGCTATGGCGCAACCAGGGCAGCCCAGCTGAGCATTCCAGAGGTGCCATAGTGCAAGCAGAGCCCCCCTCAGAGCAATGGAACTGCACATCCAGGGAGGCAGGCTGGGGCCCACCGCCAGCCATGCCACACATGGGCACAGGAACACACTGCAGAACCCACACCACACCTGCACACCCCAAGCACAGCATCACTGGGGGTGGGACGGATGATCTACTTGCCCATGAGGACAAGCCAACAAAGCATAGCAGAGCCATGACACCCCAGCATAACCACTGGCAGGCTGAGAGTGCCACACACACAGGGGGTTGACAACCACAGTGCACATCAGCCCCCGTTACGCACAGCACACCCTGCACTGTGACCCCAAGACACCACCTATGTACAGTGACTGGCACTGCAAGAAACCATGCATCCCCCCCAGCACACGTCAACCCTGTGCAGCACAGAAGCCTACAAGCCAGACACATCCTGTGCACCCAGCAGTGGGTGGCAGCAGACGGCAAGACCAACCGAAAGTCACTGCCATGCTGGAGATACCTCCCCATGCACACACATCACATGCACACACACACACACACACACACACACACACACACATACCCAGGACCATACCAGCCCAGATGGCATGTACACCCCTGCAACTGAGCACCCATAGGCAGCTGCAAATCAGAGACCAACACATTATTCGTATAAAAATATAAATGTATTTTAACACAACAAACATTAACAAGAACAATTACAACTATTTACAAGGGGGGACGGGTACAAGGTAGGGTTGGTCAAGGGGTAGGGATGACAAACTTGGAGAGGGAAGGCAGGGTGGTAGGGATGGGAGAAGTGGGAAGGGAAGATAGGTCATGGGCCAGCCGGCTGGCCATCCTCCTGCTGGTGTCTTGCAGTTCCCTGCCGCCTCCTCTGCAGGCCATGGTGGTGTATTGACTGCAGGATGTTGTGTTCTGGGCCACAAGCTGTTGGATGGCCCTGACATCCCTCGCCAGCCGATGGAGAACCTCGAGGCCTAGGAAAATGGGAACACAGTCAATGGCTGTGACTGACCACAACCCTGAACACCACCCAACCTGCAAGCCATATAGCCCAATGTCCCGCACCTGTGATGGCATGCACCCACCCACTGTGAACATGCACATGGCCATCACAAACAGGCGGCACCAGCTATGCGCACCACTGCACACACACACTGCCCATGTCCATCACAGCACAAACAAGGCTGGCAAGTGACGTGGCAACATGGTGCGATGCCAGTTACACAGCTATGTGCCCAGTGCATGCATGGACCACCAGTGATGCATACACAGACGTGCTGTGAAACTGGACAGTGATGCATGTCACCTGTGTCGTGCCTACAGACATAGATACATAGCCAGTGTCGGCAGATAAGGGCCTATGGCCCACACAGTCTGTCCATTTCAGCCTGTAAGTTACTTTGTTTACCTAGAAGTCTGTTGCCCCTTACCCCTGACCTCAAGAATTCTGTTATGTCTATCCCGTGCAGTCTGAAATCCTGTGAGTGTCAGCCCCACCACTCCTCTGGCAGGGTGTTCCACTTACACACAACCGTTCTGTGAAGAAAGTCTTGCTCATGTTTCCTCTGAATCGTCCTCCCTCCAACTGCATCCCATGCCCTGTAGTCCTGGAACATCTTTTGCACTTCAAAATAGTGTTTCCTGCACCCTGTTCCACCCTGTAAGATACTTGTATGTCTCTATCATATCCCTCTCTCCTCCTCTCCTCCAGGGAGTACAGGTTCAGTTCCTTCAACCTGTCTCCATGGAGTTGTGATGCAAGCCATGCACCATATTTGTTGCCCTCCTCTGAACCTTCTCTACCCACTCTCGTCCTTACGTAGGTTTGGTCTCCAGAAATGTACACTGTACCGCAGGTGGGGCCTCACTAGTGTCATGTACAGTGGAATTATGACCTCCCTTTCCTGCATGTTTGTATTGTGCAGGCTACTGCCCCCAGCATGCAATAGCATCCATGAAGTCATGATACTCACACTGCCTCAAGCAGCTCTGACTGGTGCTGTTGCTGGCACTGCTGCTGCTGCTGGTGGGTGCAACCCCTGCTGGCACCAGGTCCTAGCACGACCCTCATCAATGTTGCCCGCATCCTCACATCCCGGCCTGTGGGAGACATATGTTGAGACAAACATCAGTGTGACTCAAAAGCAGACTGCCCCTGCCCCAGTGACAGTGCCTGCCCACAGCCATACCCATTCATCTCACAGCTGCACACTGACACAGCCAACCGTGCCGAGCCATCACTATGCACAGCCACCAAACACACACACACCCCTACAGATAATACAGGGTGTATAGATGGCACACCCACCTGGCCCAGGGCACCACGCCTCCACCTGGCACGTGGAACGCAGCCACGTTAAAGCTCTGGCTCTCTCCGGCGGAGGTCACTGTACCAGTGCGGCACTGCTCAGCAGACCGGCACTGTCCAGAGACCCCACCAGGTCAGTGGCCACTTGCTGCCACACCTCAGTCCTTGCACTGGTGAGGGCACTCACCATAAAGGCCATCATAGTATGGCTCAACCAGGGCCACCAGGTTGGCCACTTCAAGCTGGCTCCAGGACACCGCCCTCCTCCTAGCCATGGCACCAACTTTACAGCAGGCAATATGGCGCCCAGCTGCGCCGTAACCCCATGTGGAGATGTTGCGCAATAGACCACCACAGGCTCCAATCGCGCTGTTCAAACAGCGCCGTCACTTCACATAGCGCTTCACCAGACAGCGCAATAAAGGACTTACACTGCATGCGAGCGAACAGTGCCGGGGCAAGGTCATACACAAGGTTTCATGGGCAATGACGCAAGGCTACGCACAGCGCCATCTGGATGTATAGGCATCCTGCGCGACCCGACCAGCCGCGTACCAGTGCCACAGTGGAGTATTGCGCGGTAGTACCACAGCGCCATATAATGCCTATTGCTGTAGCGCCACTGGCACAATGGTGGCCATGGCCTGAATTGCGATCACGCTCAACACGTCAGCAGTCGACGAACACCTGCGTAAGCTATCTGGGCATGCGCAGTACACGTGCCACACAGGCACAGATCTGCACCATTGGCTCAGCTGACTTCTTCAGATATGCAGCGCAGATTCGCGATATTCAGCCGACACATGCAAATCATATGATCAGCCATTCAAGGGTGCAGTGGCACGATTTGCATGTCATTATAGTTGCTCCACTCTAATTTGCATGTATTGCGCTATAAATGTGTGACATTGGGCTGCGCTGGCCAGGTCAGGTTACTGCAGGTGAGAGGTGAGTTGCATGCTGTGTGATATTCAGGGCGATGGTCATGGGAAAATGCTGTAGACTGCACAGTGACAGGTGTCCACTTCCCCATACAGATCGCCATGACCGAGCAGAGCCAAGGTGAGGTGAGGACGGTGGGCGTGAGGAGGAGGCCCAACTTTACAGCAGCAGAAATGGAGGCTCTCTTCCAGGCCTACCTGGATGAGGAGCCAGTGCTGAGTGGATGGAGGGGCACCCCTCAGTCCCGTGTGGCTGCATGGGAGGGGGTAGCTCTGGCCGTTAACCTGCACGGAAGCCACCAGCGCTCCGTGCAGGAATGCAAGAAAAAGATGGGGACAGACCGCAGGAGGTTGAAGGAGAAGGTGGCAGCCTTCAGGGCGGCAAGTGCTGGCACTGGCAGGGGCCCGCCAGTGGTGTTGGAGCTGACCCCAACTGAGGAGACACTAGTCGCAGCCATGCAACCGAGTGCCATTGAGGGCGTACCAGGCGGAGGATTCCAGACAGGTGGAAGCCCATCACTGCACGGTATGACATGGTGGTGGTGTTTGGGGGGGGCGGTTGTTCACATGCACTCACATGTACTCTCTTTCTGTTACAGATCCTGTTCGTCTTCAGGAGATGGTGGTGGTGGGTCCAGACAGTGATGCTGACCTGCTGGACATGGAGGAGGGTCCATCCACCTCCACCACCAGCCAGCAGGCACTGCAGCAGCATGCACGCTGGGCCGCAAACTCTGGTGTCAGTGATATGGGTGCGGGGGGTGTACAGCCTGTGTCTCAGCAGTCTGGCATGCAAGCATGCCAGCGCGCTGTGACCATGGCAGTAGCGTGCACTCGCACCATTGATGATAGAAGGCCTGCAATGGCAGTGATTGTTGTGTCCCCTGACGGACACACGGCAGGCCAGCACGTGCCCCTGGGCCTGTCTGGTTCCAACTTGTGTACCAGCATGCTGGCACGTTCCCAGGCTGTGCCTGTCAGCACCCGTGGGGCAGCACCGGTGGCTGTGCAGGTGTCTGGCACTGTTGCCAGCACAGCGGTGGAACGAGTGGACCCGGGGGCACAGCGGCTGGAGGGGCAGCAGCAGCAGTCACCCACTGAGGGGCAGCAGCAGCAGTCACCCACCAGGTCTGGGGGTACAGTGTCAAGCAGTGGTACATGTCCGCCGCCCTTTGATCCGCCCATTCCTGTTCCTGGTGAACAGCGCCCACCCTCAAGGGGTGTTGTGCATCAGGACCGTCCACACCCTGGGGGTCAGGATGCCATTGGGGCACAGTACCCATTGGACGAGCACACCCGCCTGCTGCAGGAATCAGTACAGCTGCAGAGACGGGCTGCAAGGTCCGTGGAGGCACTGTCTGTGTCTGTAGAGCGGCACAGCAGGGAGTGTGCTCGGGACCGAGCCGAGCTGGTCCGTATGCGGACGGATGTGACTGCCGCCACTGACAGGCTGACCCAGGCAGTGGTCTCTGTCGTGGACGCATTGGGCACACAGTCAGGTGCTCCTGTACTGCACACCCCACACAGTGCACTCTCACTCCCGTTCCGGCATTGTCGCGACACCAGGCCTGTCGGCGCCGGGTTCTGCTGTGGGCATCCCGAGCACCCCTGGTGCAGGTTTGTTTGGGATGCTGCAGACCCCTGTGCGGGCAAGGTCGCGTTCACGCAGTGGAACCCCTGGTGGTGCAACAGTGCCACCCCATGTGGCCCCCGCTCAGCCTGCCCGTGCTATTGGGTCACGGCGGGGCCGCCCACACATCCACGGTGGCCGTGGGACAGTACTACATGACTGAGCTGTCTCCCAGTGCGGGCCCTGTCTGGTGCTGCCATGTGTGCAATGTGTGTCATGGTGGGCAGTGCACTGCTGGGTGCTCTGCTCACCACACCGACACACGGACCACCTGCACACCCTCCCAAATGCTGTCCACAGGTGCGTGTGCATGATGATGCCTGCATTGCACTGTACACCAAGGTGCAAGGGTGCCCAGCATCTGACACACGTACTTGGACAGTACCGGTGGTGGGGGTGGTCGGTGGTGCTGTGTGTTAGCAATGTCGGTTCTGCAGTGCTGGCATCTGCCCATGTACGCCCTGCTGCTGGTGTGTGTGTGTCCATATGAGTGCTCACCCCTCCCTGATGGTGTGTCTGTATGCCTGGACCGTTCCACTCCCCTGACCGTCATGCACCCCTGGTGTGTTCCCCTGTGTGCCTGTGGTTTGCGCATGGACAGTGTTGGTTGCACTTGTCCCCTTGACTTACCTGCGTTGTGCGTAGTGCTCCTCTGTGATGGTGTCCCGGTGCAGCTGGGCCTGCCGGATCAGTCGGGGGTCCCTCCGTCCTAGGGGGGGCTGCTCATCACCATCATCACCAGCGCCACTGGCGTCCCCATTGCTGTCCCCCTCTTCGACCTGTATGGCTATCCCATGGTCTTTGGCCATGTTGTGCAGGATGCAACAGGCCAGGAATATCCCACAGGCCTTTTGGGGGCTGTACTGTAGGGCACCCCCGGAGGTGTCTAGGCATCGGAAGCGTGCCTTGAGCATCCCAAATACCCACTCTATGATGTTGCGTGTTGCGGCATGTGCCTCATTATAGCATAGCTGCGCTGGGGTCATGGGGCACGATGCAGGTGTGAGCAGCCAGGGACGGAGTGGGTATCCGCAGTCACCTGTGTGGAGATAGTGGAGATCAGTGTCATGTTCAGGTCCATATTGGCCCATCTCCTGTGTGCCACCTACCATGGCACCTGTGGCATTCCCACCCTTGCCCAGAGTTTGCATTCCATACATGTGTACTCACCCACTAGATGTCCTGTGGGGATGTCCCTCTCGAATCGATGGCACGGTGCAGACTGATACCATATGAAGGCATCATGTGCTCCGCCAAGTGTGTGGCACAGACTTGATTATGCGCCCAGTGGCATCACACACCACCTGGCAGTTAACACTAGGGAATCCCTTTCTGTTCTGATATGCGTGGCCGCCGGGGCCAGGTGGCATCGCGGATGGCCACATGGGTGCAGTCTATGGCCCCTAGCATGCCAGACATACGTGCTACCTGTGGAACTCCTGCATGTTTGCTGTGCGCTCTGCCCGCGGTGCTGGGGAAATGGATGTACTCCGCAGCATGTGGCAGCAGTGTGCTGAGGAATTGGGTGAGGATGCGTGGACGTGGCCAACTGTGTGATGCCTGTGGTGTCCCTGTCAGCCTCTGGAAGGTGCCGTGGTGAGCAGGCACATGCAGGCTGTCACCTTGGTCTCCACCGACAGGCGTGACTCCGTCGTGAGGGTGCCTGCATCACATCACTGCACAGCTCACAGGAGCCGTCTCAGTATTGCCCTGTTCAGGCGGTACTGGCCACGATCTCGCTTGCGGTACCGCCTGTGAGGGGCATACTGCTGATGGGCCCTTCCACGCCACGGCCCCTGCAGCATGCATTCTCACCCCCCCTCATTACAGCTTCCATGTGGAAACTGGCACTGTCCATCTCCCTGGCTTCTGACCCCCCTTGGCTGGGGTTGCTGTGTTACCCCCACTGTCCTGACTGCTACTTCCACTGCACCGGGCACCCCCCGCTGGCCTCTACAGACTATGGGCCACAATTTCCTTGCCTGCCCTTTGCTGTCTGTCTGTCTGTCTCTGTCTCTCTCTCTCTCTCCCCCACTTGGCAGCCTGGTAGCGTTCTTGCGCCGCTTCCTTGAGCCTTTTTATTTTGGCTCATTTCCGCTTGTGCAATTTCCAGCTGTACGCTCTTAGCATCATCGCAAGTCTTTGAATATCGCATTGCAGTCTTTATGCATGGATCCACCCCTCCGGTTGCACATGCCTTCATTTCATTGCGCTGTTGCTCAGCATGTTTTCAGGGGCGCAACTGCCTCCTTCTGAATATCGCTAAATGGCGCAGTTTTGGACTTACGCATGCGCAACCCTGTTGCACATGGCGCAACCCTTTTGAATATCTGGGCCTGCGTCTTTGTTGTATGACTATGCAATGAAAGTGCAATGCGTCTTTATTGTATGACTACTCAATAAAAGTGTGATGCATCTTTACGGTATCACAACTCATAGAAAGTGCACCGTGTCTTTGCTGTATGACTACTCAATGAAAGTGCATCGCATCTTTATTTAATGACCACTCAATGAAAGTGCACCACATCTTTATTGTATGACTACTCAAAGAAAGTGCACCGCATCTTTATTGCATGACTAATAAATGAAAGTGCACTGTGCCTTTATTGTACAACTATTCAATAAAAATGCACCATGTCTTTACTTTATAACCACTCAATAAAAGTGCACCATGTCTTTATTGTGTGACTACTCAATGAAAGTGCACCACGTCTTTATTGAATGGCTACTCAATGAAAGTGCACCGCATCTTTATTGTATGACTACTCAATGACAGTGCACTACACCCTTACTGTGTGACTACTCAATAAAAGTGCAATGTGTCTTTATTGTAAGATTACTCAATGAAAGTACACTGCATCTTTATTGTATGACTACCCAGTGAAAGTGCACCATGTGTTTAATGTATGACTACTCAATACATGTGCACAGTGTCTTTATTGTGTGATTACTCAATGAAAGAGCACTGAGTCTTTATTGTATGACTACTCAATAAAAGTGCACTACATCTTTATTGTACAACTACTCAATGAAAGTGCACCACGTCTTTATTGAATGGCTACTCAACAAAAGTGCACCGCATCTTTATTGTATGACTACTCAATGACAGTTCACTACACCTTTACTGTGTGACTACTCAATGAAAGTGCACTATGTCTTTATTGTAAGATTACTCAATGAAAGTACACTGCCTCTTTATTGTATGACTACTCAGTGAAAGTTCACTGTGTCTTTATTGTATGACTACTCAATACAAGTGCACAGTGTCTTTATTGTGTGATTACTCAATGAAAGAGCACTGAGTCTTTATTGTATGACTACTCAATAAAAGTGCACTGTGTCTTTATTGTATGACTACTCAATGAAAGTGCATTGCATCTTTATTAAAGGACTACTCAATGAAAGTGCACATCTTTTAAGACTACTCAAGGAAAGTGCACTGCATCTTTATTGTATGACTACTCAATGAAAGTGCATTGCATCTTCATTGTATGACTAATCCATGAAAGTGCACCATGTCTTTTTTCAATGGCTACTCAATAAAAGTGCACAGCATCTTTATTGTATGACTACTCAATGTAAGTGCATTGCGTCTTTATTGTGTGACTACTCAATGAAAGTGCACTCTGTTGTTACTGTATGACCACTCAGTCAAGGTACACTGTGTCTTTATTGTGTGATTACCCAATGAAAGTGCAATGCGTCATTATTGTATGACCTCTCGATGAAACTGCACATCTTTATTTTATGGCTACTCAATGAAAGTGCACCGCATCTTTATTGAATGACTACTCAATGAAAGTGCACTGCTTCTTTATTGTATGACTACTCAATGAGAGTGCACTGCATTTTTACTGTGTGACTACTCAATGAAAGTGCACTGTGTCTTTATTATGAGACTACTCAATGAAAGTACACTGCATCTTTATTGTATGACTACTCAATGAACGTGCACCATGTCTTTATTATATGACTATTCAATAAAACTGCACTGTGTCTTTATTGTACGACTACTCAATAAAATGCACATTTTTATTGAAGGACTACTCAATGAAAGTGCACATCTTCATTTTATGACTACTCAATGAACGTATACTACATCTTTATTGAATGACTACTCAAAGAAATTGCCCTGTGTTTTATTGTTGACAATTCAATGAAAGTGCACTGTGTTTTATTGTATGACTACTCAAAGAAAGTGCACTATGTCTTTATTACATGACTACTCAATGAACGTGAACTGCGTGTTTCTTCTATGACAACTTAATAAAAGTGCACCACATCTTTATTGTGTGACTACTCAATAACAGTGCACAGTGTCTTTATTTTGTAATTATTCAATGAAAGTGCACTGTGTTATTACTGTATGACCACTTAATGAAAGTGCATCATGTCTTTATCGTGTGACTTCTCAATGAAAGTGTACTGCATCTTTATTGTATGGTCACTCGATGAAAGTACAACACATCTTTATTGCATGACTATTCAAGTGAAAGTACACAGCATGTTTATTGTGACTGCTCAATGACAGTGCACCACATCTTTATTGTATGACTACTGAATGAAAGTGCACTGTGTGTATATTGTATGACTACTCAATGAAAGTGCACTGCATCTTTTTTGTATGACTACTGAATGAAAGTGCACTCCATCCTAATTGCATGACCACTCAAAGAAAGTGCACTGCAACTTTTTTGTTGACAACTCAGTGAAAGTGCACAGTATATTATTGTGTGACTACTCAATGAAAGTGCACTGTGTCTTTATTGTATGACCACTCGATGAAAGTGAACCACATCTTTGCTCTATGACTATTCAATGAAAGTGCACTATGTCTTTATCGTGTGACTACTCAATGAAAGTGCACTGCATCTTCATTGTATGACTATTCAATGAATGTGCACTGCATTTTTATTGTTTGATGACTTCATCTGAAGCATCCTCTCAGATAACTAGTCAGTTACAACAGGAGTGCCACAAGGATCCATTCTTGGCCCTGTCCTCTTGGCCTATTCCTTAATACCCTCCCTCATGCTGCAAAAGATAACATTTTACTATATGCACATTATGCAGTACTGTGCACAAGCTATGCAAACCCCGTTAAGATGGAAAGGCAAATGCAGGCACATTTCTCGGCAGCTGAGAAATGGTTTTTCAGTTCAAAGCTGCTATTGAACTGTAACAAGATGAAAAATATGCTCTTCACCTCTGCCCAAAACAAACACAAGTCCTACCAACTACATATACTCAATCTTAATTCTCCCCTTGCAATGGTACAGCATTTCAAATATCTTTGTAACACTTTAGACAGCACCCTGTCCTATAACCGACACAGTGACCTAGTAGACAAAAATGCCAATGCCAAATTGGGCCTGCTCTACAAAAATAAATCCTACTTTACCAAAGATGCCATGAAACCTGCTATCACTAGCTCTGTTCTGTCAACTATAGATAACAGCCTGGTGATATATGGCGCTGAAGCCCCTACGACAGTCCAACAAATCAAAACCACCCTCGACAAGGCCTGCAGGCTTTTACTAAATGCTGATCCAAGGGCACACCTTTACTCCCTTTCAGGCTGGCTTAATCTCAGCAATAGAATACAACATCAGGTTTGCCTGCTAGCTAAAATGTCCATCCTCAGACTAACCCCACCCTGCATACAGAACCTCCTAAGGCCACAAGACTCACCAGATTCACCAGGGCTTAAACAGCCTCCCTAAAAGTTCCCTACTGTCCACACCTCCAGGGGCAATGTTCCTATGAATACTGAGCACCTTCCTGGTTAAATACCCTAGGCAAAGATATCCTTAAGGGAACCAAGCTCAGTCTGTTTAAATCTAAACTACGGGTTCTCTTGACATGGCCAGCCACAGAGAGCATTGGACTTAACACAGTCTTGGCCTCCCTACAACCATGAGAGCCCCCAGCCCAACTCAGACCTCTCGTTGAACTCAGCTACTCTCAATTCTACTTTACTAAAAAAAATCAAAAAAAAACACCTAGCCCTCAGACAATAGAGCTGCTCTATAGCAGACCTTGCTCTACATCTCACTTTCTCCATTACTACCTCCCCATCTTGCTATCATTACCCCTTCTCTCTACTACTCTAATGCTCTAATTTTGTGAATTGTCAAGATGTGTACTTTTTACTGTCATTTTAAATCTGTTGCTCCTCATTTGTTATTAGTCTTATGTATAATTTGTGTTTGACATGGAACCTCTGTAAACGAGCCTCTGGCTCAAAGGTATTTCGAAGAATAATACAAAATAAATGATGAAACTGCACCACGTGTTTATTGCATGACTACTCAATGGAAGTCACCGCATCTTTATTGTATGACTATTCAGTAAAATGCACTGCATGTTTATTGTATGACTACTCGATGAAAGTGCACTGAGTCTTTATTGAAGGACTACTCAATGAAAGTAAACAGCTTCATTTAATGACTACTCAATGAAAGTGCACTGCATCTTTATTGTATGACAACTCAGTAAAATTGCACTACATCTTTATTGTTGACAACTCAATGAAACTGCACTGTGTTTTAATTGTGTAACTACTGAATGAAAGTGTGCTCACGTCTTTCTTACCTGACTACTCAATGAAAGTGCACTGTGTCTTTCTTATATGACAACTTAATGAAAGTGCACTCTTTTTGTATGACTACTCAATAACAGTTGATGCTGTCTTTATTTTGTAACTACTCAATGAAAGTGCACTGTGTGATTACTGTATGACCATTAATGAAACTGCACCATGTCTTTATCATGTGGCTTCTCAATGAAAGTGCACTGCATCTTTATTGTATGGTCACTCAATGAAAGTGCAAACATCTTTCCTGCATGACTACTCAAGTGAAAGTACACTGCGTCTTTATTGTGACTACTCAATGACAGTGCACTGCATCTTTATTGTATGACTACTCAATGAAAGTGCACTGCACCTTTATTGTATGACTATTCAATGAAAGTGCACTGAGTCATTACTGTATGATCACTCAATAAAAAGTGCACTGTGTCTTTATTGTGTGACTACTCAAAGAAAGTGCACAGTGTCTTTATTGTATGAGTATGCAATGAAAGTGCAATGCGTCTTTATTGTATGACCACTCAATGAAAGTGTGATGCATCTTTACTGTATGACAACTCATAGAAAGTGCAGCGTGTGTTTGTTGTATGGCTACTCAATGAAAGTGCATCACGACTTTATTAAATGACCACTCAATGAAAGTGCACCACATCTTTATTGTATGACTACTCAATAACAGTGCACAGTGTATTTATTTTGTAACTACACAATGAAAGTACAATGTATGATTTACTGTATGCCCACTTAATGAAAGTGCACCGTGTCTTTATCGTGTGACTTTTCAATAAGTGACCTGCATCTTTATGGTGTGGTCACTCGATGAAGTACAACACATCTTTATTGCATGACTACTAAAGTAAAAGTACACTGCATCTTTATTGTGACTACTCAATGACAGTGCACTTCATCTTTACTGTATGACTACTCAATGAAAGTGCACTGCGTGTTTGTTGTCTGACTGCTCAATGAAAGTGCACTGCATCTTCATTGTATGACTATTCAATGAAAGTGCACTGCATCTTTATTGTTTGATGATGTGATGAAAGTGCACCATGTCTTTTGCATGACTACTCAATGAAAGCGCATCGCTTCTTTGATGTTACTCACTGAGTGCAATCTGTAGTTACTTTATGGCCAATGAAAGTGTACTGTGTCTTTATTTTATGACTTCTCAATGAAAGTGTGCCGCATCATTATTGTATGACTACGTAATGAAATTGCACTGTGTGTTCATTGTATGACTACTCAATAAAAGTGCACTGCGCCTTTACTGTATAACCACTGGATGAAAGTGCACCACATTTTTATTGTATGGATACTCAATGAAAGTGGACCACATCTTTATTGTGTGACTATTCAATGAAACTGCACCGCATTTAACCACTGAATGAAAGTGCACCATGTCTTTATTGTGCGACTACTCAATGAAAGTGTACTGCATCTTTATTTTATGACTACTCAATGAAAGTGCACTGTGTTTTATTGTATGACTGCTCAATGAAAGTACACTGGATCTTTATTGTATGACCACTTCTGTCTTTACTATATTACCACTTGATGAAAGTGCACATCTTTATTGTATGACTACTCAATGAAAGTGCACTGTGTCTTTATAGCATGACCACTCAATGAAAGTGCACCGCGTATTTCTTGTATGGCTACTTCAAGAAAGTGTACTGCATCTTTATTGTATGACTACTCAAAGAAAGTGCACACCATCTTTACTGTTTGACCACTCAAAGAAAGTACACTGCAACTTTATTGCTGACAACTCAATGAAAGTGCACTGTCTCTTATTGTGTGACCACTCAATGAAAGTCACTATATCTTTATTGTATGACCACTTAATGAAAGTGCACCACATCTTTATTGTATGACTATTCAATGAAAGAGCACTGCATCTTTATTGTGTGACTACTCATTGAAAGTGCACTGCGTCTTTATTGTATCAATATTCAATGAAAGTGCACTGTGTCTTTATTAGAAGCTACTTCAATGAAAGTGCAATTATCTTTATTGTATGACTACTCAATGAAAGTGCACTGCATCTTTATTGTATTGCCAGTCAATGAAATATCACTGCATCTTTATTGTTGACAACTCAATGAAACTGCACCATGTCTTTATAGTGTGACTTCTTAATGAAAGTGCACTGCATCTCTATTGTATGACCACTCGATGAAAGTGCACCACATCTTTATTGTACAACTGCTCAATGAAAGTGCATCGTGTCTTTACTGTATGACAACTCAATGAAAGTGCATTGTTTCTTTATTGTAGGACTACTTAATGGAAGTGCACCACATCTTTATTGTATGACCACTCAATGAAAGTGCACTGCATCTTTATTGTTGACAACTCAATGAACATGCACCGTGCCTTTAATGTGTGACTACTCAATGAAAGTGTACTGCGTCTTTATTCTATGACTACTCAATAAAAGCGCACTTCATCTTTATTGTATGACCACTCAATGAAAGTTCACTGCACCTTTATTGTTGATAACTCAATGAAATTGCACCATGTATTTATTGTGTGACTACTTAATGAAAGTGCATTGCATATCTATCTATGACCACTCGATGAAAGTGTGTCATGTCTTTATTGTATGACTACTCAATAAAAAGTGCACTGTGTTTTTATTGTGTGACTACTCAATGAAAGTGCACAGCGTTTTCATTGTATGACTACTCAATGAAAGTGTACTGCATCTTTATTGTGTAACTACTCAATGAAAGTGCACTGTGTCGTTACTGTATGACCTCTCTATAAGAAGTACACCATGTCTTTATTGTGTGAATACTCAATGAAAGTTCACCACGTCTTCATTGTATGACTACGCCATGAAAGTGCAACATGTCTTTATTGTATGACTATGCAATGAAAGTGTGATGCATCTTTACTGTATCCCAACTCATAGAAAGTGCACCGTGTCTTTGCTGTATGAGTACTCAATGAATGTGCATCGCTTCTTTATTTAATGACCACTCAATGAAAGTGTACCACATCTTTATTGTATGACTACTAAATGAAAGTGCACTGTGCCTTTATTGAACAACTATTCAATAAAAGTGCACAGTGTCTTTACTATGACCACTCAATGAAAGTGCACAATGTCTTTATTGTGTGACTACTCAATGAAAGTGCACCACATCTTAATTGTATGGCTACTCAATGAAAGTACACTGCGTTTTTATTGTATGACTACTCAATGAGAGTGTCCTGCATCTTTACTGTGACTACTCAATGAAAGTGAACTGTATCTTCATTGTAAGACTACTCAATGAGAGTACACTGCATCTTTATTGTATGACTATTCAATAAAAGTGCACAGTGTCTTTATTGTGTGACTGCTCAGTGAAAGTGCACTGCATCTTTATTGTATGACTACTCAATAAAAGTGCACTACGTCTTTATTGCATGACTACTCAATGAAAGCGCACAGCATATTTATTGACAGACTACTTAATGAAAGTGCACATCTTCATTTTAAGACTACTTAATGAAAGTGCACTGCATCTTTATTGTATGCGCACTTGATGAAAGTGCACCAAATCATTATCGTGTGACTACTCAAGTCAAAGTGTACTGCACCTATACTGTATGACCACTCAATGAAAGTGCACCACTTGTTTATTTTATGACCACTCAATGAAAGTGCATTTCATCTTCATTCTATGACCACTCCATGAAAGCGCACTCTGTCGTTACTATATGACCACTCAGTCAAGGTGCACTGTGTCTTTATTGTGTGATTACTCAATGAAAGTGCACTGCATCATTATTGTATGACCAGTCATTGAAGCCGCACAATGTCTTTATTGTATGGTTACTCAATGAAAGTGCATCGCGTCTTTATTGTATGACTACTCAATGAGAGTGCACTGCATCTTTACTGTGTGACTACTCAGTGAAAGTACACTGTGTCTTTATTGTAAGACTACTCAATGAAAGTACACTGCATCTTTATTACATGACTACTCTGACTACTCAATGAAACTGCACCATGTCTTTATTGTATGACTACTCAATAAAAGTGCACACTGGGTGGGATATTCAAAGGAGTTGCACCATGTGCAGCCCACCAATGCACCCCGGCGCAATATTCAAAGGGGCTGGTTGCATTGCGCAACCTCTGATGAGCCAGGGTGCACCAGTAATGTATATTGCACAAGTGCAGGGTACGTACCCATGCATATGCAGCACATCCCAATATTCAGCCCGGGATGTGTGGTGCATATGCAGGCACAAACCTACCTTGCACTACACGGGGGGCTGCAATGTTGAGCCTGTCGAAACCTGGAACAAGTCGGGGACACCTACAGGCTGGCTGACATATTTCTGGATGCAACACAGCAGCCGCCTGTTGTAGGTGGTCACCTGACTGCCCCAGACACAGTCCAAGAGCCCCTGTGCAGGGTGCATCATGCCCCCCTTGCCCGATCATGGGCATGATTTAAGTTAATCCCTGGTGGTCCAGTGGACCCTACCCCTTCGCCCAATTGTGGCATGAATTAAGTTAATCCCTAGTGGTCCAATGGACCCTCCCCCTGTGCCAGATTGTGGGCATGAATTAATGTAATCCCTGGTGGTCCAGTGGACCGCTATTCCCTGCCCAATTGGGGGCATGTAATAAAATGATCCCTGGTGTTCCAGTGGACTTATCTCCTACCCCCACTTGAGGGAGTTTGACAAACAGCCTGGTGGTCCAGTGGTACCCTATCCCCACTCGCCCGCCCATTAGTCACCGCCCTCTGCACCCCGGTCAGCAGTGGGTAGCAGCTCCACCCGCAGGCCACCCGCCGACTCACAGCATACTGTAGGGGTGCACCTGTTGGTCCATGCATGGGTGAATGGGCATACAGACCATACCGTACTATACAGTCCCAAATTGTGAATGAGGCTCATTCACAAATCAGGCCTCTGTGAGTACAGTATGGTCTGCATGCCCATTAGCACATAGTGGACAAATAGGCATACAACCCTACTATACACTGTCAGTTTGCGGGCGGCCAGGCAGCTTGCGGGTGGGGAGCTGCCACCCACTGCTGACTGGGGGGTGCAAGGTGGCGGGTGACTAAGTGGGCGGGTGTGTATGGGGGGTTACCACTGGACCACCAGGGTGTTTGTCAAATGCCCATGAGTGGGCATAGGAGATTGGTCTACTGGACCACCAGGGATCATTTTATTACATGCCCATGATCAGACAGGGGATAGCAGTCCACTGGACCACCAGGGATTATCGTAATTCATGAACGTGATCAGGCACAGGGTAGGGTCCACTGGACCACCAGGGATTACATTATTCATGAACATGGTCAGACACAGGTGTAGGGTCCACTGGACCTCAAGGACTAAATTAATTCATGCCCATGATCGGGGAAGGGTAAGGTCCACTGGACCACCAAGATGTCTATGGACATATGCCTGTGAATAGGCATTTGGGCGCAGAGCCCGCCGTAGGGTGGCAGTCCCCGATGGCTGCAGCCTGGCAGGAAACCAGACGCAAGTCACTGGGGATCAGTGCACCATATACAAATGGGGCCATAATGACATGCAAATGGCTTCATTTGCACCTTGCATGCATTATGGCCTAATTTGCATGCCCACAGCCGAATATCGCTCCTTCTGCACCTAGCGCAACCATACGTATGCTGGTGCAGCCCCCTGCTCCCTTGCTACCACAAGCGCTGGTGCAGTACCACTGTGCCATGTGCAGTGCGTGTGCCCTCAGTGCCATATTCAACAGTGCTAAGCCATGGTGCAGCACCGTTGAATATCACCTGGACTATGCCCTGGCTCAACCCAGTTGCACTGCACTCAGGCTTGCACCCCTGCCTGGTGCACTCTCAATATCTAGTCCACTGTCTTTACTGTGTGACTACTCGATAAAAGTGCACCGCGTCTTTATTGTATGACTACTCAATAAAAGTGCACTGCGTCTTTATTGTATGACTACTCAATGAAAGTACACTGCATCTTTATTGAAGGACTACTCAACGAAAGTGCACATCATCATTTTATGACTACTCAATGAAGTGCACTGCATCTTTATTGTTGATTACTCAATAACAGTGCACGGTTTCTTTATTTTGTAACTACTCAATGAAAGTGCACTGTGTGATTACTGTATGACCACTTAATGAACGTGCACCATCTTTATCGTGTGACTTCTCAATGAAAGTGCACTGCATCTTTATTGTATGGTCACTCGATGAAAGTACAACACATCTTTATTACATGGCTACTCAAGTGAAAGTACACTGCATCTTTATTTTGACTGCTCAATGACAGGGCACTGTGTCTTTGTTGTATGACTACTCAATGACAGTGCACTGCATCTTTATTGTATGACTACTCAATGAAAGTGCACTGTGTGTATATTGCATAACTACTCAATTAAAGTGCACTGCATCTTTATTGTATGACTACTGAATGAAAATGCACTGTCTTCATTGCATGACCACTCAAAGAAAGTGCACTGCAACTTTATTGTTGACAACTCAATGAAAGTGCACAGTGTTTTATTGTGTGAGTCCTCAATGAAAGTACACGGTGTCTTTTTTATATGACCACTCAATGAAAGTGAACCACATCATTACTGTATGACTATTCAATGAAAGTGCACTGTGTCTTAATTGTATGACTACTCAATAAAAGTGCACTGTGTCTTCATTGCATGACTATTCAATGAAAGTGCACTGCATTTTTATTGTTTGATGACTTGATGAAAGTGCACCATGTCTTTATTGCATGACTACCCAATGAAAGGGCACCGCTTCTTTTTTGTGAGACTACTCAATGAAAGTGCAATGTGTAGTTACTGTATGACCACTCAATGAAAGTGCACCATTTCTTTAATATATCACTACTCAATAAAAAGTGCATCGCCTCTTTGTTGCATGACTACTCAATGAAAGTGTACTGTGTCTTTATTGTATGACTGCTCAATGAAAGTGCACCATGTCTTTATTGTGACTACTCAAAGAAAGTGCACTGTGTCTTTATAGCATGGCCACTCAATGAAAGTGCACCGCGATTCTTGTATGACTACTTCATGAAAGTGTACCGCATCTTTATTTATGAGTACTCAAAGAAAGTGCACACCATCTTCAATGTATGACTACTCAATGAAAGTGCACTGCATCTTTATTATAAGACCGCTCAAAGAAAGTGCACTGTATCTTTATTGTTGACAACTCAATGAAAGTGCCCTGTCTTTTATTGTGAGACTACTCAATGAAAGTGCACTATATCTTTATTGTATTACCACTTAATGAAAGTGCATCACATCTTTATTGTATGACTACTCAATGAAAGTGCACCATGTCTTTATTGTATGACCACTCAGTGAAAGTGCACTGCATCTTTATTGTTGACATCTCAATGAACATGCACCGTGTCTTTAATGTGTGACTACTCAATGAAAGTGCATTGTTCTTTATTCAATGACTACTCAATAACAGTGCACTTCATCTTTATTGAATGACCACTCAATGAAAGTGCACCATGTCTTTAATATATCACTACTCAATAAAAGTGCATCGCCTCTTTGTTGCATGACTACTCAATGGAAGTGTACTGTGTCTTTATTGTATGACTGCTCAATGAAATGCACCATGTCTTTATTGTGACTACTCAAAGAAAGTGCACTGTGTCTTTATAGCATGGCCACTCAATGAAAGTGCACGCGTGATTTCTTGTATGACTACTTCATGAAAGTGTACCGATCTTTATTTATGATTACTCAAAGAAAGTGCACACCATCTTCAATGTATGACTACTCAATGAAGTGCACTGCATCTTTATTATAAGACTGCTCAAAGAAAGTGCACTGTAACTTTATTGTTGACAACTCAATGAAAGTGCCCTGTCTTTTATTGTGAGACTACTCAATGAAAGTGCACTATATCTTTATTGTATTACCACTTAATGAAAGTGCATCACATCTTTATTGTATGACTACTCAATGAAAGTGCACCATGTCTTTATTGTATGACCACTCAGTGAAAGTGCACTGCATCTTTATTGTTGACATCTCAATGAACATGCACCGTGTCTTTAATGTGTGACTACTCAATGAAAGTGAATTGTGTCTTTATTCAATGACTACTCAATAACAGTGCACTTCATCTTTATTGAATGACCACTCAATAAAATTGCACTGCGCCTTTATTGTTGATAACTCAATGAAATTGCACCATGTCTTTATTGTGTGACTACTTAATGAAAGTGCACTGCATCTCTATTGCATGACCGCTCCATGAACGTGCATCACATATTTATTGTATGTCTACTCAATGAAAGTGCACTGTGTTTTTATTGTGCAACTACTCAATCAAAGTGCACTACGACTTTATTGTATCACTACTCAATGAAAGTGCACTGTGTCTTTCTTATATCACTACTCAATTAACCTTGAATTGTGTTAATCTGTAATCTGTTTGCAATGTCCACATTGTTGTAATGTCTGTCTTGATGTTCCCCATAATTTGTATTTCTCTGACGTGGAACCTTTGTAAAAGAGCCTTGGCTCAAAGGTATTAGTAATCCTAGACTTGATAAATAAATAAAAAAATAAATAAAAAATCAATGAAAGTGCACCGCATCTTCATCGAATGACTACTCAGTGAAAGTGTACTGCATCTTTATTGTGTAACTACTCAATGAAAGTGCACTGTGTCGGTACTGTATGACCACTCAATAAAAGTGCACTGTCTTTGTTGTCTGACTACTCAATGAAAGCACGCGTCTTTATTCTATGACTATGCAATGAAAGTGCAACGCATCGCTTTATATGACTACTCAATAAAATTGTGATGCATCTTTACTGTATGCCAGCTCAGAAAGCGCAGCATGTCTTTCCTGTATGACTACTCAAAGTGCATCGCTTTTTTTAATGACCACTCAATGAAAGTGCACCACATCTTTATTGTATGACTACTAAAAGAAAATGCACTGTGCCTTACTGTATAACTACTCAATAAAAGTGTACTGTGTCTTTACTTTATCACCACTCAATGAAAGTGCACCATGTCTTTATTGTGTGACTACTCAATGAAAGTGCACTGCACCTATACTGTATGACCTTTCGATGAAAGTGTACCACATATTTATTTTTAACTACTCAATTAAAGTGCTTACCATATTTATTGTATGACCATTACATGAAAGCGCACCACATCTTTATTCAATGAAAGTGCACAGCATCTTTATTACATGAATGTTTAAAGTATGTGCATCGCATTGTTATTGTGTGACTACTCAATGAAAGTGCACTCTGTCGATACTGTATGCCCACTCAATCAAGGTGCAATGTGTCTTTATTGTGTGATTACTCAATGAAAGTGCACTGCATCATTATTATATGACCACTCGATGAAAGTGCACCACGTCTTTATTGTATGGCTACTCAATGAAGTGCACCACATCTTTATTGTATGACTACTCAATGAGAGTTCACTGCATCTTTACTGTGTGACTACTCAATGAAAGTGCACTGTGTCTTTAATGTAAGACTACTCAATGAAAGTACACTGCATCTTTATTGTATGACTACTCAATGAAAGTGCACCGTGTCTTTATTGCATGACTACTCAATAAAAGTGTACAGTGGGTGGGATATTCAAAAGGGTTGCGCATGCGCAAGTCCAAAAGTGCGCCATTCTGCGATATTCAGCAGGAGGCAGTTGCGCCACCGAAAACATGCTGAGCAACAGCACAATGCAAATGAAGGCATGCGCAACCGAAGGGGGTGGATCCATGCATAAAGAGCGCAATGTGATATTCAAAGACTTGCGCAATGCGCAACAGCGGAACAGCGGAAGTGCGCACTAGTGGAAATGAGCCAAAGTAAAAGGCTCAAGGCGGCACAAACGCTACAAGAATGCCAAGTGGGGAGAGAGAGAGAGGAGACAGACAGACAGACGGTGACAGGCTAGGGCAGGCAAGGCAAGCATGGGCCATAGGCTGTAGAGGCCAGCAGGGGTGCCCAGTGCAGTGGAAGTAGCAGTGAGGACAGCGGGGTAACACAGCAACACCAGCCAGGGGTCAGGAGCCAGGAGATGGACAGTGCCAGCTTCCACATGGGCTGTAATGAGGGAGTGAGAATGCAAGCTGCAGGGGACAAGGCCGTGGAAGGGCTCATCGGTGATCGCCCCACAAGCAGTACAATGTCTGCATCAGCTATGAGCTGTACACAGATGTAGAGATCGTGGGCGGTACTGCCTGAACAGGGCAATACTGAGGCGGCTCTGTGAGCTGTGCAGTGATGTGATGCAGGCACCCTCGCATGATGAGTCACGCTCTGTCAGTGGAGACCAAGATGACAGCCTGCATGTGCCTGCTCACCACGGGCACCTTCCAGGAGCCGACAGGGGACACCACAGGCATCACACAGTCGGCCATGTCATGCATCTTCACCCAATTCCTCAGCACACTGCTGCCACATGCTGCGGAGTACATCCATTTCCCCAGCACTGCGGCAGAGCGTACAGCAAACATGCAGGAGTTCCACAGGGTGGCACGTATGTCTGGCATGCTAGGGGCCATAGACTGCACCCATGTGGCCATTCGCACGCCACCTGGCCCCGATGGGGCTGCATATAGGAACAGAAAGGGCTTCTCCAGTGTCAACTGCCAGGTGGTGTGTGATGCCACTGGGCGCATAATCAATGTCTGTGCCACACACCCTGGTGGAGCACATGATGCCTTCATATGGCATCAGTCCGCACTGTGCCATTGATTCGAGAGTGGGGACATCCCCACAGGCCATCTAGTGGGTGAGTATGCATGTATGGAATGCAAACTCGGGGCAAAGGTGGGAATGCCACAGGTGCCATGGTAGTGGCACACAGGGATATGGTCAATATGGACCTGAACATGATACTGATCTCCACTATCTCCACACAGGTGACAGTGGATACCCACTCCGTCCTGGCTGCTCACACCGTGCAGGCGCCCTGACCCCATCACAGCTATGCTATAATGAGGCACATGCTTCCACACGCAACATCATAGGCGGGTGTTTGGGATGCTCAAGGCACTTCTGATGCCTAGACACCACCGGCAGTGCCCTACAGTACAGCCCCAAAAGGCCTGTGGGATATTCCTGGCCTGTTGCATCCTGCACAACATGGCCAAAGACTGTGGGATAGCCCTACAGGTTGAAGAGGACAGCGATGGGGACGCCAGTGGCGCCGGTGTTGATGGTGATGAGCAGCCCCCCTAGGATGGCGGGACCCCCGACTGATCTGGCAGGCCCAGCTGCCGGGACACCATCACAGAGGAGCACTATGCACAACACAGGTAAGTCAAGGGACATGTGCAACCAACACTGTCCATCGCAAACCACAGGCACACAGGGTAACACACCAGGGGTGCATGATGGCCAGGAGTGGAAGGGTCCAGGCATACAAACATACCATCAGGAAGGGTGAACACTCATATGGACACACACACACCAGGCACAGAGCGTACATGGGCAGATGCACAGCACAGCAGAACCGACATTGCTAACACAGAACCACTGACCACCCCACCACCTGTACTGTCCAAGTCATGTGTGTCAGATGCTGGGCACCCTTGCACCTTGGTGTACAGTACAATGCAGGCATCATCATGCACGCACCTGTGGACAGCAGTTGGGAGGGTGTGCAGGTGAGTCCGTGTGTCGGCGTGTGAGCAGAGCACCCAGAGTGCACTGCCCACCATGACACACATTGCACACAGGGCAGCACCAGACGCAGGGCCTGCACTGGGAGACAGGTCAGTCATGTGGCACTGTCCCACGGCCACCCGGCGGATCCGTGGGCAACCCCACCGTGACTCCAACAGCCCTGGCAGACTGAGCAGAGGCCACACATGGGTGGCACTGTTGACCACCAGGGGTCCCACTGCGCGAACGCCGACCTTGCCCACACAGGGTCTGCAGCATCCCGAACAAAGCCAGCACCAGGGGTGCTCAGGATGCCCACAGCAGAACCCGGCATCGACAGAGCCTGGTGTCGCCACGGCAGCAGAATGGGGGTGGAGTGAACTGTGGGGTGTGCAGTACAGGGCACCTGACTGTGTGCCCAATGCATCCACGACAGAGACCACTGCCTGGGTCAGCCTGTCAATGCTGGCGGTCACATCTGTCGCATACTGAACCAGCTCTCGCGGTCCAGAGCACACTCCCTGCTGTGCTGCTCACAGCCACAGACAGTGCCTCCACAGGCGTTGCAACCCTCAGCCTGCAGCTGTACTGATTCCCCGCAGCAGGTGAGTGTTCAATGGGTACTGTGTCCCAACGCATCCTGTCCCCAGAGTGTGAAGGTCCTTATGCACAACACCCTTGAGGGTGGCGCTGTTCACCAGGACCAGGAATGGGCAGATCAAAGGGCAGCGGAGATGTGCCACCACTTGACACTGTACCCCCAGACCTGGTGGGTGACTGCTGCTGCTGCCCCTCCAACTGCTGTGCCCCAGGGTCCACTCATTGAACGCTGTGCCACAACAGTGCCAGACACCTGCACAGCCACCGGTGCTGCCCAACCGGTGCTGACAGGCACAGCCTGGGACTGTGCCAACATGCTGGTACACAAGTTGGAACCAGAAAGGCCCAGGGGCACGTGCTGGCCTGCTGTGTGTCCATCATGGGACACACACATATCACTGCCCATTGCAGTCCTTGCATCATCAATGGTGCAGGTACATGCTACAGCCACAGTCACAGCGTGCTGGCATGCTTGCATGCCAGACTGCTGAGACACAGGCTGTGCACCCCACACACCCGAATCACCGACACCAGAGCTGGCGGCCCAGCGTGCATGCTGCTGCAGTGCATGCTGGCTGGTGACAGAGGTGGATGGACCCTCCTCCATGTCCAGCAGGTCATCATCACTTCCTGGACCCACCACCACCGTCTCCTGAAGACGAACAGGATCTGTAACAGAGAGAGTACATGTGAGTGCATGTGAACAACCTTCCCCCCTCCAACACCACCACCATGTCATACCGTGCAGTGATGGGCTTCCACCTGTTTGGAATCCACCTCCTGGTACGCCCTCAATAGCGCTCCGTTGCATTGATGCAGCCAGTCTCTCCTCAGCCGGGGGCAGCTCCAACACCGCTGGCTGGCCCCCGCCAGTGCCAGCACATGCCGCCCTGAAGGTTGCCACCTTCTCCTTCAACCTCCTGCGGTCTGTCCCCATCTTCTTCTTGCATTCCTGCGGAGGCGCTGGTGGCTTCCGTGCAGGTTCTGTCTGACTACCCCCTCCCATGCAGCCCTTGCAGGACTGAGGGGTGCCCGCCCGTCCACTCAGTAGTGGCTCCTCCTCCAGGTAGGCCTGGAAGAGGGCCTCTGTCTCTGCTGAGGTAAAGTTGGGCCTCCTCCTACGCCCACCATCCTCACCCCTCACCTTGTCTCTGCTCGGTCATGGCAATCTGTATGGGGAAGTGGACACCTGTCACTGTGCAGTCTACAGCATTTTCCCATGACCATTGTCCAGAACATCACACAGCATGCAACTCACTTCTCACCTGCAATTGCCCGAATCTGGCCAAGCGCAGCCCCAATATCGCACATTTATGGCGCAATGCATGCAAATTAGGAGTGGAGCAACTATAATGAGATGCAAATCGTGCCACTGCGCCTTTGAATGGCTGATCAGATGATTTGCATGTGTCGGCTGAATTCAGCGTGAGAAAGCCAGCCGCATGCGTTGAGCCAGCTGAGCCAATGGCGCAGATCTGTGACTGTGTGGTACACTGCATTGCGCATGCTCAGATAGCTTACGCAGGTGTCTGCCGCGCTGCTGACGTGCTGTGCGCGATCAGCAATTCAGGCCATGGCCACCATTGTGCCAGTGGTGCTACAGCACTGGCACTATATGGCACTGTGGCACTACTGCGCAATAGTCCACTGTGGGACGGGTACGCAGGTGGTCGGTCGCGCAGGATGCGTATACGTCAAATGGCGCTGTGCGTGGCCTTGTGTCATTGCCTATGACCTGGTGTCCGACCTTTGCCCCCTGGTGCTGTTCGGCTGCCATGTGTACGGCCCTATTGCACTGTCTGGTGACAGCGCTATGTGAACTGATGGCGCTGTTCGAACAGCGCGATTGGAACCTATGGTGGTCTATTGTGCAACATCTCCATGTGGGGTTACGGCGCAGCGGGGCGCCATATTGCCTGCTGTAAAGTTGGTAGCATGGCATGCGGGAGGGCAGTGCAATGGAGCCCCTTGGAAGTGGCCAACTTGGTGGCCCTGGTGGAGCCACTATGGGGCACTGTAGCAGTGGTGCCCCTCACCATTGCTAGGACCCAGGTCTGGCAGCAAGTGGCCAGTGACTTGGTGGGGGTCACTGGGCAGTGCCGGTCACCTGAGCAGTGCCAGCACCAGTACAGTGACCTCCACAAGAGGATCCTCAGCTATTGCGGCTTCAGTCACGTGCCAGGTGGGGCATGGTGCCTAGGCCAGGTGGGTGTACCATCTATGCACCTGGATTCTCTGTAGGGTGTGAGGGTGTTTTGGTGGCTGTGCATGGTGATGGCTCTGCCATGGTTGGCTGTGTCAGTGTGTGCAGGTGTGAGATGCATGGGTCTGGCTGTGTGGTCAGGCACTCTCACTGGGGCAGGGGCAGTCTGCTTTGAGTCGCACTGATGTTTTCTCAACATTTGTCTTCCACAGGACGGGCGGAGAGGATGCAAGCATGGGGTGAGGAGGGCAGTGCCAGGGCCCGGTGCCAGGTGGTGGAGCTGTGGGTAGTGCACCCCAGCAGCAGCAGCAGCCACAGCTGCTTGAGGGTGTGAGTATCATTACTTCATGGATGCTATTGCATGCTGGGGGCATGACCACCAGCCATGCACAACCTAACCATGCACACACAGGCGACATTCATCACTGTCCAGTGTCCGTGCGTCTGTGTATGCGTCACTGGTGGTCCATGCATGCACTGGGCACATGGCTGTGGGACTGGCATCGCACCACATTGCCACGTCACTTGACAGCCTTGTTTGTGCTGTGATGTACATGGCCAGTGTGTGTGTGCAGTGGTGCACATAGCTGGTGCTGCCTGGTTGGGCGTGTCATGTGCATGGTCACTGTGGGTGGGTGCATACTATCACAGGTGCGGGGCACTAGGCTTTATGCCTTGCAGGATGGGTGGTGTTCAGGGTTTTGAACAGTCACAGCTATTGACTGTGTTCCTTTTCTAGGTCTCAGCATCCTAAGAAGGATGGGCGTGCCTTTCATCGGATCTCACGTGTCTCCATTGCACGCATGGGGATCCTGAATGACATGTACCGCCATGGGATCCGGAGGCGGCGGAGGGGACAGAGATGGCGGCAGGCAGCGGCAGACCAGCCTGCCAGGCCTTGATTGTGCTTCCCCTTACCACTTCAACAATCCCTCCCACCCTGCCTTCCCTCTCCCAGTTGTTCACCCCTACCCCTTACCCACCCCTACCTTGTACCCCACCCCCCCTGTCTTGTACATAACTGTATATAGTTGTTCTTGTTCTTGTTTTTGTATTTTATTGTTTCTATGAATATATATATTTTGTTATGAATACTGTGGTGGTCTCTGATTTGGCTGGCTATAGTTGCTCAGTTGCAGTGGTGTGCATGCCATCTGGGGTGGTATGGTCCTGTGTGTGTGTGTGTGTGTGTGTGTGTGTGCGTGTGTGTGCATGGGAGGTGTCTCCAGTGTGGCAGTGTCTTTCTGTTGGTCTTGCCATCTGCTGCCGCCCACTGCTGGGTGCACAGGGTGGGTCTGGCTTGTATGCTTCTCTGCTACACGGGGTTGATGTGTGCCAGGCAGGATGCATGGTGTTTCCTGCAGTGCCAGTCACTGCACATGGCTGGTGTCTTGGGGTCACGGTGCAGGGTGTGCTGTGCTTGTATGCTTCTCTGCTACACGGGGCTGATGTGCACTGTGGTTGTCATCCCCCTGTGTGTGGCAGTCTCAGCCTGCCAGTGCTTATGCTGGGGCATCATGGCCCTGCTGTGCTTTGTTGACTTGTCCCCAGGGGCCAGTGGATCATCCGTCCCACCCCCAGTGATGCTATGCTTGGGGTGTGCAGGTGTCTTGTTGGTTCTGCAGTGTGTTCCTGTGCCCATGTGTGGCATGGCTGCGGTGGGCCCCAGCCTGCATCCCTGGATGTGCAGTTCCATTGCTCTGCGGAGGGGGGCTCTGCTTGCGCTATGGCACATCTGGACTGCTCAGCTGGGCTGCCCTAGTTGCGCTATAGCGCAACCTTTCTGCTCAGCTTCTCCTTCCTGGTTGCGCTATGGCGCAGTTTGTGCAATATTCAGACGTTGGCTGCTTGCGCAATTTGTTCTGCTCCATGTTTGAATATCGCGTCTGTTGCGCATATGTGCAATTGATTTGTGCTTGCTCCTGCTGTTGCACATTTGGGCGCAGTTTAAATATCTGGGCCAGTGTCTTTGTTATGACTACTCAATGAAAGTACGCATCTTTATTCTATGACCACTCAATAATAGTGCACTGCAACTTTGTTGTATGACTACTCAATGAACGTGCACTGTGTCTTTATTGAAGGACTAATCAATGAAAGTGCACATCTTCGTTTTATGACTACTCAATGAAAGTGCACTGCATCTTCATTGCATGACTACTCAATGTAAGTGCATTGCATCTTTATTGTGTGACTATTCAAAGCAACTCAGCTGTGTTTTATTGTGTGACTACTCAGCGAAGTGCACTATGTCTTTATTACATGACTACTCGGTGAAAGTGCACTGTTTCCTTCTAATATGACTACTAAATGAAAGTGCACCACATCTTTGTTGTATGACTACTCAATAACAGAGCACAGTGTCTTTATTTTGTAACTACACAATGAAAGTGCACTGTTTGATTGCTATTATGACCACTTAGTGAAAGTGCACCATACTTGTGTATGAAGCTTCTCAATGAAAGTGCACTGCATGTTTATAGGTGCAGGTCACTCAATGAAAGTGCAACACATCTTTATTGCATGACTACTCAACTGAAAGTACACTGCGTCTTTATTGTGACTACTCAATGACAGTGCACTGCATCTTTATTGTATGACTACTCAATGAAAGTGCACTGTGTCTTTATTGAATAACTGCTCAATGAAAGTGCACAGTGTCTATATTGCATGACTACACAATGAAATTTTATAATGTCTTTATTGTATGACTACTCAGTGAAAGTACACTCCATTTTCATTGTATGACCACTCAAAGAAAGTGCACTGCAACTTTACTGTTGACAACTCAATGAAAGTGCAAAGTGTTTTATTGTGTGAGTACTCAATGAAAGTGTGCTGTGTCTTTATTATATGACCACTCAATGAAAGTGAACCACATCATTGCTGTATGACTATTCAATGAAAGTGCACTGCATCTTAATTGTGTGACTACTCAATGAAAGTGCATTGTGTCTTCATTGCATGACTATTCAATGAAAGTGCACTGTGTTTTTATAGTTTGACGACTTGATGAAAGTGCACCATGTTTTTATTGCATGACTATGCAATGAAAGTGCACCACTTCTTTTTTGTGAGACTACTCAATGAAAGTGCAATGTGTAGTTACTGTATGACCACTCAATGAAAGTGCACTGTCTTTATTGTATGACTACTCAATGAAAGTGCACAGTGTCTTTATTGTGTGACAACTCAATGAAATTGCACCGTGTCTTTATTGTATGACTATTCAATAAAAATGCACTGCGCCTTTATTGTATGACTACTCAGTGAGAGTGCACTGCATCTTTATTGTATGACAACTCAATAAAATTGCACTACATGTTTATTGTTGACAACTCAATGCAACTGCACTGTGTTTTTATTGTGACTACTGAACAAAAGTGCACTACATCTTTCTTACATGACTACTCAATGAAAGTGCACTATGTCTTTCTTATATGACTACATAATGAAAGTGCACTGCATCTTTATAGAATGACTACTCAATAACAGTGCACACTGTCTTTATTTTTTAACTACTCAATGAAAGTGCACTGTGAGATTACTGTATGACCACTTAATGAACGTGCACCATCTTTATCGTGTGACTTCTCAATGAAAGTGCACTGCATCTTTATTGTATGGTCACTCGATGAAATACTAACACATCTTTATTACATGCTACTCAAGTGAAAGTACACTGCATCTTTATTTTGACTGCTCAATGACAGGGCACTGTGTCTTTGTTGTATGACTACTCAATGACAGTGCACTGCATCTTTATTGTATGACTACTCAATGAAAGTGCACTGTGTATATTGCATAACTACTCAATTAAAGTGCACTGCATCTTTATTGTATGACTACTGAATGAAAATGCACTGTCTTCATTGCATGACCACTCAAAGAAAGTGCACTGCAACTTTATTGTTGACAACTCAATGAAAGTGCACAGTGTTTTATTGTGTGAGTCCTCAATGAAAGTACACGGTGTCTTTTTATATGACCACTCAATGAAGTGAACCACATCATTACTGTATGACTATTCAATGAAAGTGCACTGTGTCTAATTGTATGACTACTCAATAAAAGTGCACTGTGTCTTCATTGCATGACTATTCAATGAAAGTGCACTGCATTTTTATTGTTTGATGACTTGATGAAAGTGCACCATGTCTTTATTGCATGACTACCCAATGAAAGGGCACCGCTTCTTTTTTGTGAGACTACTCAATGAAAGTGCAATGTGTAGTTACTGTATGACCACTCAATGAAAGTGCACCATTTCTTTAATATATCACTACTCAATAAAAGTGCATCGCCTCTTTGTTGCATGACTACTCAATGAAAGTGTACTGTGTCTTTATTGTATGACTGCTCAATGAAAGTGCACCATGTCTTTATTGTGACTACTCAAAGAAAGTGCACTGTGTCTTTATAGCATGGCCACTCAATGAAAGTGCACTGCGTATTTCTTGTATGACTACTTCATGAAAGTGTACCGCATCTTTATTTATGAGTACTCAAAGAAAGTGCACACCATCTTCAATGTATGACTACTCAATGAAAGTGCACTGCATCTTTATTATAAGACCGCTCAAAGAAAGTGCACTGTATCTTTATTGTTGACAACTCAATGAAAGTGCCCTGTCTTTTATTGTGAGACTACTCAATGAAAGTGCACTATATCTTTATTGTATTACCACTTAATGAAAGTGCATCACATCTTTATTGTATGACTACTCAATGAAAGTGCACCATGTCTTTATTGTATGACCACTCAGTGAAAGTGCACTGCATCTTTATTGTTGACATCTCAATGAACATGCACCGTGTCTTTAATGTGTGACTACTCAATGAAAGTGCATTGTTCTTTATTCAATGACTACTCAATAACAGTGCACTTCATCTTTATTGAATGACCACTCAATGAAAGTGCACCATGTCTTTAATATATCACTACTCAATAAAAGTGCATCGCCTCTTTGTTGCATGACTACTCAATGGAAGTGTACTGTGTCTTTATTGTATGACTGCTCAATGAAAGTGCACCATGTCTTTATTGTGACTACTCAAAGAAAGTGCACTGTGTCTTTATAGCATGGCCACTCAATGAAAGTGCACTGCGTATTTCTTGTATGACTACTTCATGAAAGTGTACCGCATCTTTATTTATGAGTACTCAAAGAAAGTGCACACCATCTTCAATGTATGACTACTCAATGAAAGTGCACTGCATCTTTATTATAAGACTGCTCAAAGAAAGTGCACTGTAACTTTATTGTTGACAACTCAATGAAAGTGCCCTGTCTTTTATTGTGAGACTACTCAATGAAAGTGCACTATATCTTTATTGTATTACCACTTAATGAAAGTGCATCACATCTTTATTGTATGACTACTCAATGAAAGTGCACCATGTCTTTGTTGTATGACCACTCAGTGAAAGTGCACTGCATCTTTATTGTTGACATCTCAATGAACATGCACCGTGTCTTTAATGTGACTACTCAATGAAAGTGAATTGTGTCTTTATTCAATGACTACTCAATAACAGTGCACTTCATCTTTATTGAATGACCACTCAATAAAATTGCACTGCGCCTTTATTGTTGATAACTCAATGAAATTGCACCATGTCTTTATTGTGTGACTACTTAATGAAAGTGCACTGCATCTCTATTGCATGACCGCTCCATGAACGTGCATCACATATTTATTGTATGTCTACTCAATGAAAGTGCACTGTGTTTTTATTGTGCAACTACTCAATCAAAGTGCACTACGACTTTATTGTATCACTACTCAATGAAAGTGCACTGTGTCTTTCTTATATCACTACTCAATTAACCCTTGAATTGTGTTAATCTGTAATCTGTTTGCAATGTCCACATTGTTGTAATGTCTGTCTTGATGTTCCCCATAATTTGTATTTCTCTGACGTGGAACCTTTGTAAAGAGCCTTGGCTCAAGGTATTAATAATCCTAGACTTGATAAATAAATAAAAATAAATAAAAATCAATGAAAGTGCACCGCATCTTCATCGAATGACTACTCAGTGAAAGTGTACTGCATCTTTATTGTGTAACTACTCAATGAAAGTGCACTGTGTCGGTACTGTATGACCACTCAATAAAAAGTGCACTGTCTTTATTGTCTGACTACTCAATGAAAGCACACCGCGTCTTTATTCTATGACTATGCAATGAAAGTGCAACGCATCGCTTTTATATGACTACTCAATAAAATTGTGATGCATCTTTACTGTATGCCAGCTCATAGAAAGCGCAGCATGTCTTTCCTGTATGACTACTCAAAGTGCATCGCATCTTTTTTAATGACCACTCAATGAAAGTGCACCACATCTTTATTGTATGACTACTAAAAGAAAATGCACTGTGCCTTTACTGTATAACTACTCAATAAAGTGTACTGTGTCTTTACTTTATCACCACTCAATGAAAGTGCACCATGTCTTTATTGTGTGACTACTCAATGAAAGTGCACTGCACCTATACTGTATGACCACTCGATGAAAGTGTACCACATATTTATTTTTAACTACTCAATTAAAGTGCTTACCATATTTATTGTATGACCATTACATGAAGCGCACCACATCTTTATTCAATGAAAGTGCACAGCATCTTTATTACATGAATGTTTAAAGTATGTGCATCGCATTGTTATTGTGTGACTACTCAATGAAAGTGCACTCTGTCGATACTGTATGCCCACTCAATCAAGGTGCAATGTGTCTTTATTGTGTGATTACTCAATGAAAGTGCACTGCATCATTATTATATGACCACTCGATGAAAGTGCACCACGTCTTTATTGTATGGCTACTCAATGAAAGTGCACCACATCTTTATTGTATGACTACTCAATGAGAGTTCACTGCATCTTTACTGTGTGACTACTCAATGAAAGTGCACTGTGTCTTTAATGTAAGACTACTCAATGAAAGTACACTGCATCTTTATTGTATGACTACTCAATGAAAGTGCACCGTGTCTTTATTGCATGACTACTCAATAAAAGTGTACAGTGGGTGGGATATTCAAAGGGTTGCGCATGCGAAGTCAAAAGTCGCCATTCTGCGATATTCAGCAGGAGGCAGTTGCCACCAGCAAATGCTGAGCAACAGCACAATGCAAATGAAGGCATGCGCAGCGAAGGGTGGATCCATGCATAAAGGCGCAATGTGATATTCAAAGAAGCGTAATGCGCAACAGCGGAACAGCGGAAGTGCGCACTAGTGGAAATGAGCCAAAGTAAAGGCTCAAGGAAGCTACAAAGACGCTACAAGAATGCCAAGTGGGGAGAGAGGAGAGGGAGAGACAGACAGACAGACAGTGACAGGCTAGGGCAGGCAAGGCAAGCATGGGCCATAGGCTGTAGAGGCCAGCGGGGGGTGCCCAGTGCAGTGGAAGTAGCAGTGAGGACAGCGGGGGTAACACAGCAACACCAGCCAGGGGGGTCAGGAGCCAGGGAGATGGACAGTGCCAGCTTCCACATGGAAGCTGTAATGAGGGGAGTGAGAATGCAAGCTGCAGGGGGACAAGGCCGTGGAAGGGCTCATCGGTGATCGCCCCAACAGGCAGTACAATGTCTGCATCAGCTATGAGCTGTACACAGATGTAGAGATCGTGGGCGGTACTGCCTGAACAGGCAATACTGAGGCGGCTCTGTGAGCTGTGCAGTGATGTGATGCAGGCACCCTCATGATGGAGTCACGCTCTGTCAGTGGAGACCAAGATGACAGCCTGCATGTGCCTGCTCTCACACGGGCACCTTCCAGAGAGCCGACAGGGGACACCACAGGCATCACACAGTCGGCCATGTCATGCATCTTCACCCAATTCCTCAGCACACTGCTGCCACATGCTGCGGGTACATCCATTTCCCCAGCACTGCGGCAGAGCGTACAGCAAACATGCAGGAGTTCCACAGGGTAGCACGTATGTCTGGCATGCTAGGGGCCATAGACTGCACCCATGTGGCCATTCACACGCCACCTGGCCCCGATGGGGCTGCATATAGGAACAGAAAGGGCTTCTCCAGTGTCAACTGCCAGGTGGTGTGTGATGCCACTGGGCGCATAATCAATGTCTGTGCCACACACCCTGGTGGAGCACATGATGCCTTCATATGGCATCAGTCCGCACTGTGCCATCGATTCGAGAGTGGGGACATCCCCACAGGCCATCTAGTGGGTGAGTATGCATGTATGGAATGCAAACTCGGGGCAAAGGTGGGAATGCCACAGGTGCCATGGTAGTGGCACACAGGGATATGGTCAATATGGACCTGAACATGATACTGATCTCCACTATCTCCACACAGGTGACAGTGGATACCCACTCCGTCCCTGGCTGCTCACACCGTGCCGGCGCCATGACCCCATCACAGCTATGCTATAATGAGGCACATGCTTCCACCACAACATCATAGGCGGGTGTTTGGGATGCTCAAGGCACGCTTCTGATGCCTAGACACCACCGGCAGTGCCCTACAGTACAGCCCCAAAGGCCTGTGGGATATTCCTGGCCTGTTGCATCCTGCACAACATGGCCAAAGACTGTGGGATAGCCTACAGGTTGAAGAGGGGGACAGCGATGGGGACGCCAGTGGCGCCGGTGTTGATGGTGATGAGCAGCCCCCTCTAGGATGGCGGGACCCCCGACTGATCTGGCAGGCCCAGCTGCACCGGGACACCATCACAGAGGAGCACTATGCACAACACAGGTAAGTCAAGGGACATGTGCAACCAACACTGTCCATCGCAAACCACAGGCACACAGGGTAACACACCAGGGTGCATGATGGCCAGGAGTGGAAGGGTCCAGGCATACAAACACCATCAGGAAGGGTGAACACTCATATGGACACACACACACACCAGGCACAGAGCGTGCATGGGCAGATGCACAGCACAGCAGAACCGACATTGCTAACACCAGAACCACTGACCACCCCACCACCTGTACTGTCCAAGTCACGTGTGTCAGATGCTGGGCACCCTTGCACCTTGGTGTACAGTACAATGCAGGCATCATCATGCACGCACCTGTGGACAGCAGTTGGGAGGTGTGCAGGTGGTCCGTGTGTCGGCGTGTTGAGCAGAGCACCCAGGGTGCACTGCCACCATGACACACATTGCACACAGGGCAGCACCAGACAGGGCCTGCACTGGGAGACAGGTCAGTCATGTAGCACTGTCCCACGGCCACCCGCCGGATGCGTGGGCAACCCCACTCGTGACCCAACAGCCCTGGCAGACTGAGCAGAGGCCACATGGGGTGGCACTGTTGGACCACCAGGGGTCCCACTGCGCGAACGCGACCTTGCCCACACAGGGGTCTGCAGCATCCCGAACAAACCAGCACCAGGGGTGCTCAGGATGCCCACAGCAGAACCCGGCATCGACAGGCCTGGTGTCGCACGACGACGGGAATGGGGAGTGGAGAGTGAACTGTGTGGGGTGTGCAGTACAGGGGCACCTGACTGTGTGCCCAATGCATCCACGACAGAGACCACTGCCTGGGTCAGCCTGTCAATGCTGGCGGTCACATCTGTCCGCATACGAACCAGCTCTGCACGGTCCAGAGCACACTCCCTGCTGTGCTGCTCCACAGCCACAGACAGTGCCTCCACAGACGTTGCAACCCGCCTCTGCAGCTGTACTGATTCCTGCAGCAGGTGAGTGTGCTCGTCCAATGGGTACTGTGTCCCAACGGCATCCTGTCCCCCAGAGTGTGGAAGGTCCTTATGCACAACACCCCTTGAGGGTGGGCGCTGTTCACCAGGACCAGGAATGGGCAGATCAAAGGGCAGCGGAGATGTGCCACCACTTGACACTGTACCCCCAGACCTGGTGGGTGACTGCTGCTGCTGCCCCTCCAACCGCTGTGCCCCAGGGTCCACTCATTCCACCGCTGTGGCCACAACAGTGCCAGACACCTGCACAGCCACCGGTGCTGCCCAACCGGTGCTGACAGGCACAGCCTGGGACTGTGCCAACATGCTGGTACACAAGTTGGAACCAGAAAGGCCCAGGGGCACGTGCTGGCCTGCTGTGTGTCCATCATGGGACACACACATATCACTGCCCATTGCAGTCCTTGCATCATCAATGGTGCAGGTACATGCTACAGCCACAGTCACAGCGTGCTGGCATGCTTGCATGCCAGACTGCTGAGACACAGGCTGTGCACCCCACACCGAATCACCGACACCAGAGTTGGCGGCCCAGCGTGCATGCTGCTGCAGTGCATGCTGGCTGGTGACGAGGTGGATGGACCCTCCTCCATGTCCAGCAGGTCATCATCACTTCCTGGACCCACCACCACCGTCTCCTGAAGGCGAACAGGATCTGTAACAGAGAGTACATGTGAGTGCATGTGAACAACCTTCCCCCTCAACACCACCATGTCATACCGTGCAGTGATGGGCTTCCACCTGTTTGGAATCCACCTCCAAGTGCGCCCTCAATAGCGCTCCGTTGCATTGATGCAGCCAGTCTCTCCTCAGCGGGGCAGCTCCAACACCGCTGGCTGGCCCGCCAGTGCCAGCACATGCCGCCCTGAAGGTTGCCACCTTCTCCTTCAACCTCCTGCGGTCTGTCCCCATCTTCTTCTTGCATTCCTGCGGAGCGCTGGTGGCTTCCGTGCAGGTTCTGACCTGACTACCCCCTCCCATGCAGCCGCTTGCGGACTGAGGGTGCCCGCCCGTCCACTCAGTAGTGGCTCCTCCTCCAGGTAGGCCTGGAAGAGGCCTCTGTCTCTGCTGGGGTAAGTTGGGCCTCCTCCTCGCCCACCATCCTCACCCTCACCTTGTCTCTGCTCGGTCATGGCAATCTGTATGGGGAAGTGGACACCTGTCACTGTGCAGTCTACAGCATTTTCCCATGACCATTGTCCAGAACATCACACAGCATGCAACTCACTTCTCACCTGCAATTGCCCGAATCTGGCCAAGCGCAGCCCCAATATCGCACATTTATGGCGCAATGCATACAAATTAGGAGTGGAGCAACTATAATGAGATGCAAATCGTGCCACTGCGCCTTTGAATGGCTGATCAGATGATTTGCGTATGTCGGCTGAATATCGGCGCAGTTGCGCTTGGCCAGCTCATGGTTGATCAGCTGAGCCAATGGCGCAGATCTGTGACTGTGTGGTACACTGCATTGCGCATGCTCAGATAGCTTACGCGGGTGTCTGCGGCGCTGCTGGCGTGCTGTGCGCGATCAGCAATTCGAGCCATGGCCACCATTGTGCCAGTGGTTATACAGCACTGGCACTATATGGCACTGTGGCACTACTGCGCAATAGTCCACTGTGTGCGAATGCGCGGGTGGTCGGTCGGCGCAGGATGCGTATCGTCAAATGGCGCTGTGCGTGGCCTTGTGTCATTGCCTATGACCTGGTGTCCGACCTTTGCCCCCTGGTGCTGTTCGGCTGCCATGTGTACGGCCCTATTGCACTGTCTGGTGACAGCGCTATGTGAACTGATGGCGCTGTTCGAACAGCGCGATTGGAACCTATGGTGGTCTATTGTGCAACATCTCCATGTGGGGTTACGGCGCAGCGGGGCGCCATATTGCCTGCTGTAAAGTTGGTAGCATGGCATGCGGGAGGGCAGTGCAATGGGGCCCCTTGGAAGTGGCCAACTTGGTGGCCCTGGTGGACCACTATGGGGCACTGTATGGTGAGGTGCCCCTCACCATTGCTAGGACCCAGGTCTGGCAGCAAGTGGCCAGTGACTTGGTGGGGTCACTGGGCAGTGCCGGTCACCTGAGCAGTGCCAGCACCAGTACAGTGACCTCCACAAGAGGGATCCTCAGCTTCGTGAGCGGCTTCAGTCACGTGCCAGGTGGGGCATGGTGCCTAGGCCAGGTGGGTGTACCATCTATGCACCTGGATTCTCTGTAGGGGTGTGAGGGTGTTTTGGTGGCTGTGCATAGGTGATGGCTCTGCCATGGTTGGCTGTGTCAGTGTGTGCAGGTGTGAGATGCATGGGTCTGGCTGTGTGGTCAGGCACTCTCACTGGGGCAGGGGGCAGTCTGCTTTGGAGTCGCACTGATGTTTTCTCAACATTTGTCTTCCACAGGGCCAGGCGGAGAGGATGCAAGCATGGGGTGAGGAGGGCAGTGCCAGGGCCCCGGTGCCAGGTGGTGGAGCTGTGGGTAGTGCACCCCAGCAGCAGCAGCAGCAGCCACAGCTGCTTGAGGGTGTGAGTATCATTACTTCATGGATGCTATTGCATGCTGGGGGCATGACCACCAGCCATGCACAACCTAACCATGCACGACACAGGCGACATTCATCACTGTCCAGTGTCTGGCCGTCTGTGTGTCGTCACTGGTGGTCCATGCATGCACTGGGCACATGGCTGTGGGACTGGCATCGCACCACATTGCCACGTCACTTGACAGCCTTGTTTGTGCTGTGATGTACATGGCCAGTGTGTGTGTGCAGTGGTGCACATAGCTGGTGCTGCCTGGTTGGGCGTGTCATGTGCATGGTCACTGTGGGTGGGTGCATACTATCACAGGTGCGGGGCACTAGGCTTTATGCCTTGCAGGATGGGTGGTGTTCAGGGTTTTGAACAGTCACAGCCATTGACTGTGTTCCTTTTCTAGGTCTCAGCATCCTAAGAAGGATGGGCGTGCCTTTCATCGGATCACACGTGTCTCCATTGCAGCGCATGGGATCCTGAATGACATGTACCGCCATGGGATCCGGAGGCGGCGGAGGGACAGAGATGGCGGCAGGCAGCGGCAGACCAGCCTGCCAGGCCTTGATTGTGCTTCCTTACCACTTCAACAATCCCTCCCACCCTGCCTTCCCTCTCCCAGTTGTTCACCCTACCCTTACCCACCCCTACCTTGTACCCCACCCCCTGTCTTGTACATAACTGTATATAGTTGTTCTTGTTCTTGTTTTGTATTTTATTGTTTCTATGAATATATATATTTTGTTATGAATACTGTGGTGGTCTCTGATTTGCAGCTGGCTATAGTTGCTCAGTTGCAGTGGTGTGCATGCCATCTGGGGTGGTATGGTCCTGTGTGTGTGTGTGTGTGTGTGTGTGTGTGTGCGTGTGTGTGCATGGGGAGGTGTCTCCAGTGTGGCAGTGTCTTTCTGTTGGTCTTGCCATCTGCTGCCGCCCACTGCTGGGTGCACAGGGTGGGTCTGGCTTGTATGCTTCTCTGCTACACGGGGTTGATGTGTGCCAGGCAGGATGCATGGTGTTTCCTGCAGTGCCAGTCACTGCACATGGCTGGTGTCTTGGGGTCACGGTGCAGGGTGTGCTGTGCTTGTATGCTTCTCTGCTACACGGGGCTGATGTGCACTGTGGTTGTCATCCCCTGTGTGGCAGTCTCAGCCTGCCAGTGCTTATGCTGGGGCATCATGGCCCTGCTGTGCTGTTGACTTGTCCCCAGGGGCCAGTGGATCATCCGTCCCACCCCAGTGATGCTATGCTTGGGGTGTGCAGGTGTCTTGTTGGTTCTGCAGTGTGTTCCTGTGCCCATGTGTGGCATGGCTGCGGTGGGCCCCAGCCTGCATCCCTGGATGTGCAGTTCCATTGCTCTCTGGAGGGGCTCTGCTTGCGCTATGGCACATCTGGACTGCTCATCTGGGCTGCCCTAGTTGCGCTATAGCGCCAACCTTTCTGCTCAGCTTCCCTTCCTGGTTGCGCTATGGCGCAGTCTGTGCAATATTCAGACGTTGGCTGCTTGCGCAATTTGTTCTGCTCCATGTTTGAATGTCGGTCTGTTGCGCATATGTGCGATTTGTGCTTGCTCCTGCTGTTGCACACATTTTGGGCGAGTTTAAATATCTGGGCCAGTGTCTTTATTGTATGACTACTCAATGAAAGTGCACCGCATCTTTATTCTATGACCACTCAATAATAGTGCACTGCAACTTTATTGTATGACTACTCAATGAACGCACTGTGTCTTTATTGAAGGACTAATCAATGAAAGTGCACATCTTCGTTTTATGACTACTCAATGAAAGTGCACTGCATCTTCATTGCATGACTACTCAATGTAAGTGCATTGCATCTTTATTGTGTGACTATTCAAAAACAGCTGTGTTTTTATTGTGTGACTACTCAGCGAAAGTGCACTATGTCTTTATTACATGACTACTCGTGAAAGTGCACTGTTTCCTTCTAATATGACTACTAAATGAAAGTGCACCACATCTTTGTTGTATGACTACTCAATAACAGAGCACAGTGTCTTTATTTTGTAACTACACAATGAAAGTGCACTGTTTGATTACTGTATGACCACTTAGTGAAAGTGCACCATATCTTTATCGTGTGGGTTTTCAATGAAAGTGCACTGCATGTTTATGGTACGGTCACTCAATGAAAGTGCAACACATCTTTATTGCATGACTACTCAACTGAAAGTACACTGCGTCTTTATTGTGACTACTCAATGACAGTGCACTGCATCTTTATTGTATGACTACTCAATGAAAGTGCACTGTGTCTTTATTGAATAACTGCTCAATGAAAGTGCACAGTGTCTATATTGCATGACTACACAATGAAATTTTATAATGTCTTTATTGTATGACTACTCAGTGAAAGTACACTCCATTTTCATTGTATGACCACTCAAAGAAAGTGCACTGCAACTTTACTGTTGACAACTCAATGAAAGTGCAAAGTGTTTTATTGTGTGAGTACTCAATGAAAGTGTGCTGTGTCTTTATTATATGACCACTCAATGAAAGTGAACCACATCATTGCTGTATGACTATTCAATGAAAGTGCACTGCATCTTAATTGTGTGACTACTCAATGAAAGTGCATTGTGTCTTCATTGCATGACTATTCAATGAAAGTGCACTGTGTTTTTATAGTTTGACGACTTGATGAAAGTGCACCATGTTTTTATTGCATGACTATGCAATGAAAGTGCACCACTTCTTTTTGTGAGACTACTCAATGAAAGTGCAATGTTAGTTACTGTAATGACCACCAATGAAAGTGCACTGTCTTTATTGTATGACTACTCAATGAAAGTGCACAGTGTCTTTGATTGGTGACAACTCAATGAAATTGCACCGTGTCTTTATTGTATGACTATTCAATAAAAATGCACTGCGCCTTTATTGTATGACTACTCAGTGAGAGTGCACTGCATCTTTATTGTATGACAACTCAATAAAATTGCACTACATGTTTATTGTTGACAACTCAATGCAACTGCACTGTGTTTTTATTGTGACTACTGAACAAAAGTGCACTACATCTTTCTTACATGACTACTCAATGAAAGTGCACTATGTCTTTCTTATATGACTACATAATGAAAGTGCACTGCATCTTTATAGAATGACTACTCAATAACAGTGCACACTGTCTTTATTTTTTAACTACTCAATGAAAGTGCACTGTGAGATTACTGTATGACCACTTAATGAAAGTGCACTGTGGGTATATCGTGTGACGTCTCAATGAAAGTCCACTGCATCTTTATTGTATGGTCACTTGATAAAAGTGCAACACATCTTTATTGCATGACTACTCAAGTGAAAGTACACTGAGTCTTTATTGTGACTACTCAATGACAGTGTACTGCATCTTTTTATTATGACTACTCAATGACAGTGCACTGCATCTTTATTGTGTAAGTACTCAATGAAAGTGTACTGAGTCATTACTGTATAATCACTCAATAAAAGTGCACCATGTCTTTATTGTGACTACTCAAAGAAAGTGCACAGCCCTCTTTACTGTATGAGTACAAATGAAAGTGCAAGCATCCTTATTGTATGACTACTCAATAAAATTGTGATGCATCTTTACTGTATGACAACTCATAGAAAGCCGGCGTGTCTTTGCTATATGACTACTCAATGAAAGTGCATTGCACCTTTTTAATGACCACTCAATGAAAATGCACCACATCTTTATTGTATGATTACTAAAAGAAAATGCACTGTGCCTTTACTGTACAACTACTCAATAAAAGTGCACCATGTCTTTACTTTATCACCACTCAATGAAAGTGCACCATGTCTTTATTGTAGGACTACTCAATGGAAGTGCACAATGTCTTTGTTGTATGACCACTCAGTGAAAGTGCACTGCATCTTTATTGTTGACATCTCAATGAACATGCACCGTGTCTTTAATGTGTGACTACCTCAATGAAAGTGCATTGTGTCTTTATTCAATGACTTCTCAATAAAAATGCACTTCATCTTTATTGAATGACCACTCAGTGAAATTGCACTGCACCTTTATTGTTGATAACTCAATGAAAGTCCACGCCTTTGTGTGACTACTTAATAAAAGTGCACTGCATCTCTATTGTATGACCACTCGATGAAAGTGCATCACATCTTTATTGTAAGTCTACTCAATGAAAGTGCACTGTGTTTTTATTGTGCAACTACTCAATGAAAGTGCACTACGACTTTATTGTATCACTACTCAATGAAAGTGCACTGCGTCTTTCTTATATCACTACTCAATTAACCCTTGAATTGTATTAATCTGTAATCTGTTCGCAATGTCCACATTGTTGTAAAGAAAGTGCACTGTGTCTTTATAGCATGGCCACTCAATGAAAGTGCACTGCATATTTCTTGTATGACTACTTCATGAAAGGGTACCGCATCTTTATTGTATAAGTACTCAAAGAAAGTGGACACCATCTTCACTGTATGACTACTCAATGAAAGTGCACTGCATCTTTATTATAAGACCGCTCAAAGAAGTGCACTGAACTTTATAGTTGACAACTCATTGAAAGTGCCCTGTCTTTTATTGTGTGACTACTCAATGAAACTGCACTATATCTTTATTGTATTACCACTTAATGAAAGTGCATCACTTCTTTATTGTATGACTATTCAATGAAAGGGCACTGCATCTTTATTGTGTGACTACTCAATGAAAGTGCACTGCGTCTTTATTGCATCAATATTCAATGAAAGTGCACAGCACCTTTATTGTCAGACTACTCAATGGAAGTGCACCGCATCTTTATTGTATGACTACTCAATGAAAGTGCACTGCATCTTTATTGTATGACCACTCAATGAAATTGTATTGCATCTTTATTGTTGACAAATCAATGAAACTGCACCACTCAATGAAAGTGCACTGCATCTTTACTGTATGACAACTCACTGAAAGTGCACCATGTCTTTATTGTAGGACTACTCAATGAAAGTGCACCATGTCTGTATTGTATGACCACTCAGTGAAAGTGCACTGCATCTTTATTGTTGACATCTCAATGAACATGCACTGTCTTTAATGTATGACTACTCAATGAAAGTGCATTGTGGCTTTATTCAACGACTACTCAATAAAAGTGCACGTCATCTTTATTGAATGACAACACAATAAAATTGCACTGCGCCTTTATTGTTGATAACTCAATGAAACTGCACCATGTCTTTATTGTGTGACTACTTAATGAAAGTGCACTGCATCTCTATTGTATGACAACTCCATGAAAGTGCATCACATCTTTATTGCATGTCTACTCAATGAAAGTGCACTGTGTTTTTATTGTGCAACTACTCAATGAAAGTGCACTACAACTTTATTGTATAACTACGCAAAGAAAGTGCACTGCATCTTTCTTAAATCACTACTCAATTAACCCTTGAATTGTATTAATCTGTAATCTGTTTGCAATGTCCACATTGTTGTAATGTCTGTCTTGATGTTCCCCATAATTTGTATTTCTCAGACGTGGAAACTTTGTAAAAGAGCCTTGGCTCAAAGGTATTAGTAATCCTAGACTTGATAAATAAATTTTAAAAAATAATCAATGAAAGTGCACGCGTCTTCATTGTATGACTACTCAATGAAAGTGTACTGCATCTTTATTGTGTAACTACTCAATGAAAGTGCACTGTGTCGGTACTGTATGACCACTCAATAAAAAGTGCACTGTGTCTTTATTGTCTGACTACTCAATGAAAGTACACCGCATCTTTATTGTATGACTATGCAATGAAAGTGCAACACGTCTTTATTATATGACTACTCACTAAAAGTGTGATGCATCTTTACTGTATGCCAACTCATAGAAAGCACAGCGTGTCTTTGCTGTATGACTACTCAATGAAAGTGCATCGCATCTTTTTTAATGACCACTCAATGAAAGTGCACCACATCTTTATTGTATGACTACTAAAAGAAAATGCACTGTGCCTTTACTGTACAACTACTCATTAAAAGTGCACCGTGTCTTTACTTTATCACCACTCAATGATAGTGCACCATGTCTTTATTGTGTGACTATTCAATGAAAGTGCACTGCACCTATACTGTATGACCACTGATGAAAGTGCACCACATATTTATTTTTAACTACTCAATTAAAGTACATTGCATCTTCATTGTATGACCATTCCATGAAAGTGCACCACATCTTTATTCAATGGCTACTCAATGAAAGTGCACAGCATCTTTATTACATAACTGCTTAAAGTATGTGCATCGCATCTTTATTGTGTGACTACTCAATGAAAGTGCACTCTGTCGATACTGTATGACCACTCAATCAAGGTGCAATGTGTCTTTATTGTGTGATTACTCAATGAAAGTGCACTGCATCATTATTATATGACCACTCGATGAAAGTGCACCACGTCTTTATTGTATGACTACTCAATGAGAGTTCACTGCATCTTTATTGTGTGACTACTCAATGAAGGTGCACTGTGTCTTTAATGTAAGACTATTCAATGGAAGTACACTGCATCTTTATTGTATGACTACTCAATGAAAGTGCACCATGTTTTTATTGCATGACTATGTAATGAAAGTGCACCCGCTTCTTTTTTGTGAGACTACTCAATGAAAGTGCACTGTCTTTATTGTATGACTACTCAATGAAAGTGCACAGTGTCTTTATTGTGTGACAACTCAATGAGAGTGCACTTTGTCTTTATTGTATGACTATTCAATAAAAATGCACTGCGCCTTTATTGTATGACTACTCAGTGAAAGTGCACTGCATCTTTATTGTATGACAACTCAATAAATTGCACTACATGTTTATTGTTGACAACTCAATGCAACTGCACTGTGTTTTATTGTGACTACTGAACAAAAGTGCACTACATCTTTCTTACATGACTACTCAATGAAAGTGCACTATGTCTTTCTTATATGACTACATAATGAAAGTGCACTGCATCTTTATTGTATGACTACTCAATAACAGCGCACACTGTCTTTATTTTTTAACTACTCAATGAAAGTGCACTGTGAGATTACTGTATGACCACTTAATGAAAGTGCACTGTGGGTTTATCGTGTGATGTCTCAATGAAAGTGCACTGCATCTTTATTGTATGGTCACTTGATAAAAGTGCAACACATCTTTATTGCATGACTACTCAAGTGAAAGTACACTGAGTCTTTATTGTGACTACTCAATGACAGTGTACTGCATCTTTATTGTATGACTACTCAATGACAGTGCACTGCATCTTTATTGTGTAAGTACTCAATGAAAGTGTACTGAGTCATTACTGTATAATCACTCAATAAAAAGTGCACCATGTCTTTATTGTGACTACTCAAAGAAAGTGCACAGCCTCTTTACTGTATGAGTACACAATGAAAGTGCAGCGCATCCTTATTGTATGACTACTCAATAAAATTGTGATGCATCTTTACTGTATGACAACTCATAGAAAGCGCAGCGTGTCTTTGCTGTATGACTACTCAATGAAAGTGAATTGCACCTTTTTTTAATGACCACTCAATGAAAATGCACCACATCTTTATTGTATGATTACTAAAAGAAAATGCACTGTGCCTTTACTGTACAACTACTCAATAAAAGTGCACCATGTCTTTACTTTATCACCACTCAATGAAAGTGCACCATGTCTTTATTGTGTGACTACTCAATGAAAGTGCACTGCACCTATACTGTATGACCACTCAATGAAAGTGCACATATTTATTTTATAACAACTTAAATAAAGTGCATTGCATCTTCATTGAATGACCATGCCATGAAAGCGCACCACATCTTTATTACATAACTCTTAAATGTATGTGCATCGCATCCTTATTGTGTGACTACTCAATGAAAGTGCACTCTGTCGATACTGTATGACCACTCAATCAAGATGCACTGTGTCTTTATTGTGTGATTACTCAATGAAAGTGCACTGCATCATTATTATATGACCACTCGATGAAAGTGCACCATGTGTTTATTGTATGGCTACTCAATGAAAGTGAACCGCATCTTTATTGTATGACTACTCAATGAGAGTTCACTGGAACTTTACTGTGTGACTACTCAATGAAAGTGCACTGTGTCTTTAATGTAAAACTACTCAATGAAAGTACACTGCATCTTTATTGTATGACTACTCAATAAAAGTGTACAGTGTCTTTATTGTGTGACTATTCAATGAACGTGCACCGCGTCTTTATTCTATGACCACTCAATAAAAGTGCACTGTGTCTTTATTGTATGACTACTCAATGAAAATGCACTGCGTCTTTATTGAAGAACTAATCAATGAAAGTGCACATCTTCATTTTATGACTACTCAATGAAAGTGCACTGCATCTTTATTGCATGACTACTCAATGTAAGTGCATTGCATCTTTATTGTGTGACTATTCAATGAACATGAACTGTGTTTTTATTGTGTGACTACTCAACGAAAGTGCACTATGTCGTTATTACATGACTACTTAGTGAAAGTGCACTGTTTCCTTCTTATATGACTACTAAATGAAATGCACGCATCTTTATTGTATGACTACTCAATAACAGTGCAGGTGTCTTTATTTCGTAACTACACAATAAAAGTGCACTGTTTGATTACTGTATGACCACTTAATGAAAGTGCACCATGTCTTTATCATACAACTTCTCAAACAAAAGTGCACTGCATCTTTATGGTATGGTCACTCAATGAAAGTGCAACACATCTTTATTGCATGACTACTCAAGTGAAAGTACCTGCGTCTTTATTGTGACTACTCAATGACAGTGCACTGCATCTTTACTGTATTACTCAATGACAGTGCACTGCATCTTTATTGTATGACTACTCAATGAAAGTGCACTGTGTCTTTATTGTCTGACTACTCAATGAAAGTGCACTGTGTCTATATTGCATGACTACACAATGAAATTTTACTGCGTCTTTATTGTTTGACTACTCAATGAAAGTACACTCCATTTTCTTTGTATGACCACTCATAGAAAGTGCACTGCAACTTTATTGTTGACAACTCAATGAAAGTGCACTGTGTTTTTGTGTGACTACTCAATGAAAGTGCACTGTCTCCTTATTTTATGACCACTCGATGACAGTGAACCACATCTTTGCTGTATGACTATTCAATGAAAGTGCACTGCATCTTTGTTGTGTGACTACTCAATGAAAGTGCATTGTGTCTTCATTGCATGACTATTCAATGAAAGTACACTGCATCTTTATTGTTTGATAACTTGATGAAAGTGCACCACGTCTTTATTTCATGACTACTCAATAAAAGTGCACAGCTTCTTTTTTGTGAGACTACTCAATGAAAGGGCAATCTGTAATTACTGTATAACCAAAGAAAGTGTACCATGTCTTTATTGTATGACTACCGAATGAAAGTGTGCGCATCATTATTGTATGACTACTCAATAAAAGTGCACTGCACCTTTTCTGTATGACCACTGGATGAAAGTGCACCACATCTTTATTATAAGGATACTCAATGAAAGTGGACCACATCTTTATTGTGTGACTATTCAATGAAACTGCACCGCATCTGTACTGTGTAACCACTGAATGACAGTGCACCACATCTTTATTGTGTGACTACTCAATGAAAGTGCACCATTTCTTTAATATATGACTACTCAATAAAAGTGCATCGCCTCTATGTTGTATGACTACTCAATGAAAGTACACTGTGTCTTTACTGTATGACTGCTCAATGAAAGTGCACCATGTCTTTATTGTGACTACTCAAAGAAAGTGCACTGTGTCTTTATAGCATGGCCACTCAATGAAAGTGCACTGCATATTTCCTGTATGACTACTTCATGAAAGGGTACCGCATCTTTATTGTATAAGTACTCAAAGGAAGTGCACACCATCTTCACTGTATGACTACTCAATGAAAGTGCACTGCATCTTTATTATAAGACCGCTCAAAGAAAGTGCACTGTAACTTTATAGTTGACAACTCATTGAAAGTGCCCTGTCTTTTATTGTGTGACTACTCAATGAAAGTGCACTATATCTTTATTGTATTACCACTTAATGAAAGTGCATCACATCTTTATTGTATGACTATTCAATGAAAGGGCACTGCATCTTTATTGTGTGACTACTCAATGAAAGTGCACTGCGTCTTTATTGCATCAATATTCAATGAAAGTGCACTGCGCCTTTATTGTCGGACTACTCAATGAAAGTGCACCGCATCTTTATTGTATGACTACTCAATGAAAGTGCACTGCATCTTTATTGTATGACCACTCAATGAAATTGCATTGCATCTTTATTGTTGACAAATCAATGAAACTGCACCACTCAATGAAAGTGCACTGCATCTTTACTGTATGACAACTCACTGAAAGTGCACCTTGTCTTTATTGTAGGACTACTCAATGAAAGTGCACCATGTCTGTATTGTATGACCACTCAGTGAAAGTGCACTGCATCTTTATTGTTGACATCTCAATGAACATGCACTGTGTCTTTAATGTGTGACTACCCAATGAAAGTGCATTGTGTCTTTATTCAACGACTACTCAATAAGTGCACTTCATCTTTATTGAATGACAACACAATAAAATTGCACTGTGCCTTTATTGTTGATAACTCAATGAAATTGCACCATGTCTTTATTGTGTGACTACTTAATGAAAGTGCACTGCATCTCTATTGTATGACCACTCCATGAAAGTGCATCACATCTTTATTGCATGTCTACTCAATGAAAGTGCACTGTGTTTTATTGTGTGACTACTCAATGAAAGTGCACTACAACTTTATTGTATAACTACTCAAAGAAAGTGCACTGCATCTTTCTTAAATCACTACTCAATTAACCCTTGAATTGTATTAATCTGTAATCTGTTTGCAATGTCCACATTGTTGTAATGTCTGTCTTGATGTTCCCCATAATTTGTATTTCTCAGACGTGGAAACTTTGTAAAAGAGCCTTGGCTCAAAGGTATTAGTAATCCTAGACTTGATAAATAAATTAAAAAAAAATCAATGAAAGTGCACTGCGTCTTCATTGTATGACTACTCAATGAAAGTGTACTGCATCTTTATTGTGTAACTACTCAATGAAAGTGCACTGTGTCGGTACTGTATGACCACTCAATAAAAAGTGCACTGTGTCTTTATTGTCTGACTACTCAATGAAAGTACACCGCATCTTTATTGTATGACTATGCAATTAAAAGTGCAACACATCTTTATTATATGACTACTCAATAAAATTGTGATGCATCTTTACTGTATGCCAACTCATAGAAAGCACAGCGTGTCTTGCTGTATGACTACTCAATGAAAGTGCATCGCATCTTTTTTAATGACCACTCAATGAAAGTGCACCACATCTTTATTGTATGACTACTAAAAGAAAATGCACTGTGCCTTTACTGTACAACTACTCAATAAAAGTGCACCGTGTCTTTACTTTATCACCACTCAATGATAAGTGCACCATGTCTTTATTGTGTGACTATTCAATGAAAGTGCACTGCACCTATACTGTATGACCACTCAATGAAAGTGTACCACATATTTATTTTTTAACTACTCAATTAAAGTACATTGCATCTTCATTGTATGACCATTCCATGAAAGTGCACCACATCTTTATTCAATGGCTACTCAATGAAAGTGCACAGCATCTTTATTACATAACTGTTTAAAGTATGTGCATCGCATCTTTATTGTGTGACTACTCAATGAAAGTGCACTCTGTCGATACTGTATGACCATTCAATCAAGGTGCAATGTGTCTTTATTGCGTGATTACTCAATGAAAGTGCACTGCATCATTATGATATGACCACTCAATGAAAGTGCTCCACGTCTTTATTGTATGGCTACTCAATGAAACTGCACCGCATCTTTATTGTATGACTACTCAATGAGAGTTCACTGCATCTTTATTGTGTGACTACTCAATGAAAGTGCACTGCGCCTTTATTGTTGGACTACTCAATGAAAGTGCACTATCTCTTTATTGTATGACTACTCAGTGAAAGTGCACTGCATCTTTATTGTATGACCACTTAATGAAATTGCACTGCATCTTTATTGTTGACAAATCAATTGTGTGACTACTTAATGAAAGTGCACTGCATCTCTATTGTATGACCAGTCGATGAAAGTTCACCACATCTTTATTGTACTACTACTCAATGAAAGTCATTGCATCTTTACTGTATGACAACTCACTGAAAGTGCATCGTGTCTTTATTGTAGGACTACTCAATGGAAGTGCACCATGTCTTTATTGTATGACCACTCAGTGAAAGTGCACTGCATCTTTATTGTTGACATCTCAATGAACATGCACCGTGTCTTTAATGTGTGACTACCTCAATGAAAGTGCATTGTGTCTTTATTCAATGACTTCTCAATAAAAGTGCAATTCATCTTTATTGAATGACCACTCAGTGAAATTGCACTGCACCTTTATTGTTGATAACTCAATGAAATTGCACGTCTTTATTGTGTGACTACTTAATAAAAGTGCACTGCATCTCTATTGTATGACCACTCGATGAAAGTGCATCACATCTTTATTGTATGTCTACTCAATGAAAGTGCACTGTGTTTTTATTGTGCAACTACTCAATGAAAGTGCACTACGACTTTATTGTATCACTACTCAATGAAAGTGCACTGCGTCTTTCTTATATCACTACTCAATTAACCCTTGAATTGTATTAATCTGTAATCTGTTCACAATGTCCACATTGTTGTAAAGAAAGTGCACTGTGTCTTTATAGCATGGCCACTCAATGAAAGTGCACTGCATATTTCTTGTATGACTACTTCATGAAAGGGTACCGCATCTTTATTGCATAAGTACTCAAAGAAAGTGGACACCATCTTCACTGTATGACTACTCAATGAAAGTGCACTGCATCTTTATTATAAGACCGCTCAAAGAAAGTGCACTGTAACTTTATAGTTGACAACTCATTGAAAGTGCCCTGTCTTTTATTGTGTGACTACTCAATGAAAGTGCACTATATCTTTATTGTATTACCACTTAATGAAAGTGCATCACTTCTTTATTGTATGACTATTCAATGAAAGGGCACTGCATCTTTATTGTGTGACTACTCAATGAAAGTGCACTGCGTCTTTATTGCATCAATATTCAATGAAAGTGCACAGCACCTTTATTGTCAGACTACTCAATGGAAGTGCACCGCATCTTTATTGTATGACTACTCAATGAAATGCACTGCATCTTTATTAGTAGGACCTCAATGAAATTGTATTGCATCTTTATTGTTGACAAATCAATGAAACTGCACCACTCAATGAAAGTGCACTGCATCTTTACTGTATGACAACTCACTGAAAGTGCACCATGTCTTTATTGTAGGACTACTCAATGAAAGTGCACCATGTCTGTATTGTATGACCACTCAGTGAAAGTGCACTGCATCTTTATTGTTGACATCTCAATGAACATGCACTGTCTTTAATGTATGACTACTCAATGAAAGTGCATTGTGTCTTTATTCAACGACTACTCAACTAAAAGTGCACGCATCTTTATTGAATGACAACACAATAAAATTGCACTGCGCCTTTATTGTTGATAACTCAATGAAATTGCACCATGTCTTTATTGTGTGACTACTTAATGAAAGTGCATTGCATCTCTATTGCATGACCACTCCATGAAAGTGCATCACATCTTTATTGCATGTCTACTCAATGAAAGTGCACTGTGTTTTTATTGTGCAACTACTCAATGAAAGTGCACTACAACTTTATTGTATAACTACTCAAAGAAAGTGCACTGCATCTTTCTTAAATCACTACTCAATTAACCCTTGAATTGTATTAATCTGTAATCTGTTTGCAATGTCCACATTGTTGTAATGTCTGTCTTGATGTTCCCCATAATTTGTATTTCTCAGACGTGGAAACTTTGTAAAAGCCTTGGCTCAAAGGTATTAGTAATCCTAGACTTGATAAATAAATTTTAAAAATAATTAATGAAAGTGCAGCGTCTTCATTATATGACTACTCAATGAAAGTGTACTGCATCTTTATTGTGTAACTACTCAATGAAAGTGCACTGTGTCGGTACTGTATGACCACTCAATAAAAAGTGCACTGTGTCTTTATTGTCTGACTACTCAATGAAAGTACACCGCATCTTTATTGTATGACTATGCAATGAAAGTGCAACACGTCTTTATTATATGACTACTCAATAAAATTGTGATGCATCTACACTGTATGCCAACTCATAGAAAGCACAGCGTGTCTTTGCTGTATGACTACTCAATGAAAGTGCATCGCATCTTTTTTAATGACCACTCAATGAAAGTGCACCACATCTTTATTGTATGACTACTAAAAGAAAATGCACTGTGCCTTTACTGTACAACTACTCATTAAAGTGCACCGTGTCTTTCTTTATCACCACTCAATGATAGTGCACCATGTCTTTATTGTGTGACTATTCAATGAAAGTGCACTGCACCTATACTGTATGACCACTCGATGAAAGTGCACCACATATTTATTTTTTAACTACTCAATTAAAGTACATTGCATCTTCATTGTATGACCATTCCATGAAAGTGCACCACATCTTTATTCAATGGCTACTCAATGAAAGTGCACAGCATCTTTATTACATAACTGTTTAAAGTATGTGCATCGCATCTTTATTGTGTGACTACTCAATGAAAGTGCACTATGTCGATACTGTATGACCACTCAATCAAGGTGCAATGTGTCTTTATTGTGTGATTACTCAATGAAAGTGCACTGCAGCATTATTATATGACCACTCGATGAAAGTGCACCACGTCTTTATTGTATGACTACTCAATGAGAGTTCACTGCATCTTTATTGTGTGACTACTCAATGAAGGTGCACTGTGTCTTTAATGTAAGACTATTCAATGGAAGTACACTGCATCTTTATTGTATGACTACTCAATGAAAGTGCACCATGTTTTATTGCATGACTATGCAATGAAAGTGCACCGCTTCTTTTTTTGTGAGACTACTCAATGAAAGTGCAATGTGCAGTTACTGTATGACCACTCAATGAAAGTGCACTGTCTTTATTGTATGACTACTCAATGAAAGTGCACAGTGTCTTTATTGTGTGACAACTCAATGAAAGTGCACTGTGTCTTTATTGTATGACTATTCAATAAAAATGCACTGCGCCTTTATTGTATGACTACTCAGTGAAAGTGCACTGCATCTTTATTGTATGACAACTCAATAAAATTGCACTACATGTCTATTGTTGACAAATCAATGCAACTGCACTGTGTTTTTATTGTGACTACTGAACAAAAGTGCACTACATCTTTCTTACATGACTACTCAATGAAAGTGCACTATGTCTTTCTTATATGACTACATAATGAAAGTGCACTGCATCTTTATTGTATGACTACTCAATAACAGCGCACACTGTCTTTATTTTTTAACTACTCAATGAAAGTGCACTGTGAGATTACTGTATGACCACTTAATGAAAGTGCACTGTGGGTTTATCGTGTGACGTCTCAATGAAAGTGCACTGCATCTTTATTGTATGGTCACTTGATAAAAGTGCAACACATCTTTATTGCATGACTACTCAAGTGAAAGTACACTGAGTCTTTATTGTGACTACACAATGACAGTGTACTGCATCTTTATTGTATGACTACTCAATGACAGTGCACTGCATCTTTATTGTGTAAGTACTCAATGAAAGTGTACTGAGTCATTACTGTATAATCACTCAATAAAAAGTGCACCATGTCTTTATTGTGACTACTCAAAGAAAGTGCACAGCCTCTTTACTGTATGAGTACACAATGAAAGTGCAGCGCATCCTTATTGTATGACTACTCAATAAAATTGTGATGCATCTTTACTGTATGACAACTCATAGAAAGCGCAGCGTGTCTTTGCTGTATGACTACTCAATGAAAGTGAATTGCACCTTTTTTAATGACCACTCAATGAAAATGCACATCTTTACTGTATGATTACTAAAAGAAAATGCACTGTGCCTTTACTGTACAACTACTCAATAAAAGTGCACCATGTCTTTCTTTATCACCACTCAATGAAAGTGCACCATGTCTTTATTGTGTGACTACTCAATGAAAGTGCACTGCACCTATACTGTATGACCACTCAATGAAAGTGCACATATTTATTTTATAACAACTTAAATAAAGTGCATTGCATCTTCATTGAATGACCATGCCATGAAGCACACCACATCTTTATTACATAACTCTTTAATGTATGTGCATCGCATCCTTATTGTGTGACTACTCAATGAAAGTGCACTCTGTCGATACTGTATGACCACTCAATCAAGATGCACTGTGTCTTTATTGTGTGATTACTCAATGAAAGTGCACTGCATCATTATTATATGACCACTCGATGAAAGTGCACCATGTGTTTATTGTATGGCTACTCAATGAAAGTGAACCGCATCTTTATTGTATGACTACTCAATGAGAGTTCACTGGATCTTTACTGTGTGACTACTCAATGAAAGTGCACTGTGTCTTTAATGTAAAACTACTCAATGAAAGTACACTGCATCTTTATTGTATGACTACTCAATAAAAGTGTACAGTGTCTTTATTGTGTGACTATTCAATGAACGTGCACCGCGTCTTTATTCTATGACCACTCAATAAAAGTGCACTGTGTCTTTATTGTATGACTACTCAATGAAAATGCACTGCGTCTTTATTGAAGAACTAATCAATGAAAGTGCACATCTTCATTTTATGACTACTCAATGAAAGTGCACTGCATCTTTATTGTATGACTACTCAATGTAATTGCATTGCATCTTTATTGTGTGACTATTCAATGAACATGAACTGTGTTTTTATTGTGTGACTACTCAACGAAAGTGCACTATGTCGTTATTACATGACTACTTAGTGAAAGTGCACTGTTTCCTTCTTATATGACTACTAAATAAAAGTGCACCACATCTTTATTGTATGACTACTCAATAACAGTGCACGGTGTCTTTATTTCGTAACTACACAATAAAAGTGCACTGTTTGATTACTGTATGACCACTTAATGAAAGTGCACCATGTCTTTATCATCAACTTCTCAAACAAAAGTGCACTGCATCTTTATGGTATGGTCACTCAATGAAAGTGCAACACATCTTTATTGCATGACTACTCAAGTGAAAGTACACTGCGTCTTTATTGTGACTACTCAATGACAGTGCACTGCATCTTTACTGTATTACTCAATGACAGTGCACTGCATCTTTATTGTATGACTACTCAATGAAAGTGCACTGTGTCTTTATTGTCTGACTACTCAATGAAAGTGCACTGTGTCTATATTGCATGACTACACAATGAAATTTTACTGCGTCTTTATTGTTTGACTACTCAATGAAAGTACACTCCATTTTCTTTGTATGACCACTCATAGAAAGTGCACTGCAACTTTATTGTTGACAACTCAATGAAAGTGCACTGTGTTTTTGTGACTACTCAATGAAAGTGCACTGTCTCCTTATTTTATGACCACTCGATGACAGTGAACCACATCTTTGCTGTATGACTATTCAATGAAAGTGCACTGCATCTTTGTTGTGTGACTACTCAATGAAAGTGCATTGCGTCTTCATTGCATGACTATTCAATGAAAGTACACTGCATCTTTATTGTTTGATAACTTGATGAAAGTGCACCACGTCTTTATTTCATGACTACTCAATAAAAGTGCACAGCTTCTTTTTTGTGAGACTACTCAATGAAAGGGCAATCTGTAATTACTGTATAACCAAAGAAAGTGTACCATGTCTTTATTGTATGACTACCGAATGAAAGTGTGCCGCATCATTATTGTATGACTACTCAATAAAAGTGCACTGCACCTTTCTGTATGACCACTGGATGAAAGTGCACCACATCTTTATTATAAGGATACTCAATGAAAGTGGACCACATCTTTATTGTGTGACTATTCAATGAAACTGCACCGCATCTGTACTGTGTAACCACTGAATGACAGTGCACCACATCTTTTATTTGTGACTACTCAATGAAAGTGCACCATTTCTTTAATATATGACTACTCAATAAAAGTGCATCGCCTCTATGTTGTATGACTACTCAATGAAAGTACACTGTGTCTTTACTGTATGACTGCTCAATGAAAGTGCACCATGTCTTTATTGTGACTACTCAAAGAAAGTGCACTGTGTCTTTATAGCATGGCCACTCAATGAAAGTGCACTGCATATTTCCTGTATGACTACTTCATGAAAGGGTACCGCATCTTTATTGTATAAGTACTCAAAGGAAGTGCACACCATCTTCACTGTATGACTACTCAATGAAAGTGCACTGCATCTTTATTATAAGACCGCTCAAAGAAAGTGCACTGTAACTTTATAGTTGACAACTCATTGAAAGTGCCCTGTCTTTTATTGTGTGACTACTCAATGAAAGTGCACTATATCTTTATTGTATTACCACTTAATGAAAGTGCATCACATCTTTATTGTATGACTATTCAATGAAAGGGCACTGCATCTTTATTGTGTGACTACTCAATGAAAGTGCACTGCGTCTTTATTGCATCAATATTCAATGAAAGTGCACTGCGCCTTTATTGTCGGACTACTCAATGAAAGTCGCATCTTTATTGTATGACTACTCAATGAAAGTGCACTGCATCTTTATTGTATGACCACTCAATGAAATTGCATTGCATCTTTATTGTTGACAAATCAATGAAACTGCACCACTCAATGAAAGTGCACTGCATCTTTACTGTATGACAACTCACTGAAAGTGCACCATGTCTTTATTGTAGGACTACTCAATGAAAGTGCACCATGACTGTATTGTATGACCACTCAGTGAAAGTGCACTGCATCTTTATTGTTGACATCTCAATGAACATGCACAGTGTCTTTAATGTGTGACTACTCAATGAAAGTGCATTGTGTCTTTATTCAACGACTACTCAATAAAAGTGCACTTCTTCTTTATTGAATGACAACACAATAAAATTGCACTGTGCCTTTATTGTTGATAACTCAATGAAATTGCACCATGTCTTTATTGTGTGACTACTTAATGAAAGTGCACTGCATCTCTATTGTATGACCACTCCATGAAAGTGCATCACATCTTTATGCATGTCTACTCAATGAAAGTGCACTGTGTTTTGTTGTGTGACTACTCAATGAAAGTGCCTACAACTTTATTGTATAACTACTCAAAGAAAGTGCACTGCATCTTTCTTAAATCACTACTCAATTAACCCTTGAATTGTATTAATCTGTAATCTGTTTGCAATGTCCACATTGTTGTAATGTCTGTCTTGATGTTCCCCATAATTTGTATTTCTCAGACGTGGAAACTTTGTAAAAGAGCCTTGGCTCAAAGGTATTAGTAATCCTAGACTTGATAAATAAATTTAAAAAAAAAATCAATGAAAGTGCACCGCGTCTTCATTGTATGACTACTCAATGAAAGTGTACTGCATCTTTATTTGTAACTACTCAATGAAAGTGCACTGTGTCGGTACTGTATGACCACTCAATAAAAAGTGCACTGTGTCTTTATTGTCTGACTACTCAATGAAAGTACACGCATCTTTATTGTATGACTATGCAATTAAAAGTGCAACACATCTTTATTATATGACTACTCAATAAAATTGTGATGCATCTTTACTGTATGCCAACTCATAGAAAGCACAGCGTGTCTTGCTGTATGACTACTCAATGAAAGTGCATCGCATCTTTTTAATGACCACTCAATGAAAGTGCACCACATCTTTATTGTATGACTACTAAAGAAATGCACTGTGCCTTTACTGTACAACTACTCAATAAAAGTGCACCGTGTCTTTACTTTATCACCACTCAATGATAGTGCACCATGTCTTTATTGTGACTATTCAATGAAAGTGCACTGCACCTATACTGTATGACCACTCAATGAAAGTGTACCACATATTTATTTTTAACTACTCAATTAAAGTACATTGCATCTTCATTGTATGACCATTCCATGAAAGTGCACCACATCTTTATTCAATGGCTACTCAATGAAAGTGCACAGCATCTTTATTACATAACTGTTTAAAGTATGTGCATCGCATCTTTATTGTGTGACTACTCAATGAAAGTGCACTCTGTCGATACTGTATGACCATTCAATCAAGGTACAATGTGTCTTTATTGTGTGATTACTCAATGAAAGTGCACTGCATCATTATTATATGACCACTCAATGAAAGTGCTCCACGTCTTTATTGTATGGCTACTCAATGAAAGTGCACCGCATCTTTATTGCATGACTACTCAATGAGAGTTCACTGCATCTTTATTGTGTGACTACTCAATGAAAGTGCACTGCGCCTTTATTGTTGGACTACTCAATGAAAGTGCACTACCTCTTTATTGTATGACTACTCAGTGAAAGTGCACTGCATCTTTATTGTATGACCACTCAATGAACTTGCACTGCATCTTTATTGTTGACAAATCAATTGTGTGACTACTTAATGAAAGTGCACTGCATCTGTATTGTATGACCACTCGATGAAAGTTCACCACATCTTTATTGTACTACTACTCAATGAAAGTCATTGCATCTTTACTGTATGACAACTCACTGAAAGTGCACCGTGTCTTTATTGTAGGACTACTCAATGGAAGTGCACCATGTCTTTATTGTATGACCACTCAGTGAAAGTGCACTGCATCTTTATTGTTGACATCTCAATGAACATGCACCGTGTCTTTAATGTGTGACTACCTCAGTGAAAGTGCATTGTGTCTTTATTCAATGACTTCTCAATAAAAGTGCACTTCATCTTTATTGAATGACCACTCAGTGAAATTGCACTGCACCTTTATTGTTGATAACTCAATGAAATTGCACGTCTTTATTGTGTGACTACTTAATAAAAGTGCACTGCATCTCTATTGTATGACCACTCGATGAAAGTGCATCACATCTTTATTGTATGTCTACTCAATGAAAGTGCACTGTGTTTTTATTGTGCAACTACTCAATGAAAGTGCACGACTTTATTGTATCACTACTCAATGAAAGTGCACTCCGTCTTTCTTATATCACTACTCAATTAACCCTTGAATTGTATTAATCTGTAATCTGTTCACAATGTCCACATTGTTGTAAAGAAAGTGCACTGTGTCTTTATAGCATGGCCACTCAATGAAAGTGCACTGCATATTTCTTGTATGACTACTTCATGAAAGGGTACCGCATCTTTATTGTATAAGTACTCAAAGAAAGTGGACACCATCTTCACTGTATGACTACTCAATGAAAGTGCACTGCATCTTTATTATAAGACCGCCAAAGAAAGTGCACTGTAACTGTATAGTTGACAACTCATTGAAAGTGCCCTGTCTTTTATTGTGTGACTACTCAATGAAAGTGCACTATATCTTTATTGTATTACCACTTAATGAAAGTGCATCACTTCTTTATTGTATGACTATTCAATGAAAGGGCACTGCATCTTTATTGTGTGACTACTCAATGAATGTGCACTGCGTCTTTATTGCATCAATATTCAATGAAAGTGCACTGCACCTTTATTGTCAGACTACTCAATGGAAGTGCACCGCATCTTTATTGTATGACTACTCAATGAAAGTGCACTGCATCTTTATTGTATGACCACTCAATGAAATTGTATTGCATCTTTATTGTTGACAAATCAATGAAACTGCACCACTCAATGAAAGTGCACTGCATCTTTACTGTATGACAACTCACTGAAAGTGCACCATGTCTTTATTGTAGGACTACTCAATGAAAGTGCACCATGTCTGTATTGTATGACCACTCAGTGAAAGTGCACTGCATCTTTATTGTTGACATCTCAATGAACATGCACTGTCTTTAATGTATGACTACTCAATGAAAGTGCATTGTGTCTTTATTCAACGACTACTCAATAAAAGTGCACGTCATCTTTATTGAATGACAACACAATAAAATTGCACTGCGCCTTTATTGTTGATAACTCAATGAAATTGCACCATGTCTTTATTGTGTGACTACTTAATGAAAGTGCATTGCATCTCTATTGTATGACCACTCCATGAAAGTGCATCACATCTTTATTGCATGTCTACTCAATGAAAGTGCACTGTGTTTTTATTGTGCAACTACTCAATGAAAGTGCACTACAACTTTATTGTATAACTACTCAAAGAAAGTGCACTGCATCTTTCTTAAATCACTACTCAATTAACCCTTGAATTGTATTAATCTGTAATCTGTTTGCAATGTCCACATTGTTGTAATGTCTGTCTTGATGTTCCCCATAATTTGTATTTCTCAGACGTGGAAACTTTGTAAAGAGCCTTGGCTCAAAGGTATTAGTAATCCTAGACTTGATAAATACATTTTAAAAATAATCAATGAAAGTGCACCGCGTCTTCATTGTATGACTACTCAATGAAAGTGTACTGCATCTTTATTGTGTAACTACTCAATGAAAGTGCACTGTGTCGGTACTGTATGACCACTCAATAAAAGTGCACTGTGTCTTTATTGTCTGACTACTCAATGAAAGTACACCGCATCTTTATTGTATGACTATGCAATGATCAGCCAGGGGAAAACATACTGGGGCATCAGCAAGACAGCAGGCAGCAAGGAGCAGACAAGGCCACAGGTAATGCACCTGGCTCTGTTGTGATAGTATCAAAGAGTACATAAGCCAAATTGTTTTTGCACTGGGGGCAGGGGGGTTTGGGCTAGATGGGATTCAGCACTGGCTGAAATTAGGTAGAAAAGGAGGTGCCAAAAGAAAAGAAGGAGGAATAGGAAAGAAGGAAAAGTTACAAGGGAGATATGAACCCTGGATGAGAGTGTGGGGAACACGTCTGTTAGCCACTAAAGGAAAAGATATGGAAGGAGAATGCGTATATTTTCACTTTAGTGTTGTAGCTAGCAGCAAAATGAGAAACAGCGAATATAGGAAAGAGTGAAATGGCAGGGTGGTAGTTTTGAAAATAGGGCAAGAAAAGAGGTGAGGACAATATTACTGGGAAGACTTGGGAAGGGTGGGTTTGTAGGTTTCACCACATTCTCAGCCACAGTATTGGAGAGGCCCTGAGTTGGCATCCCACTCACTCGCCAAACCCTTGATAATCAGGAGAGCAAAAGCAAAGGTGGTGTGGGGTGGATATACTATGATGAGCTTTTTCTCGCAGAGGATGGGCAACATATGGGATGCAAGATGGGACACTAAACAACTAGACTTGTGGACAGACTACGTGAATTTGACTGTGCTTACCTGAGGGAGAGTTTGGGGAAAAAGGTCTCCATACCACAGAGATGTTGCTGGGCTTACAACAGGGTGTTTTGTTCCTGGCCACAATGCCATTTCCGGCATGCATGCTCGAAATGTTGGGGTTTACACCTGGTGAGCAGGTGCAGAACAACATGGGTGCAAGGAGCCCAAGGAGCTGGGGAGCAAGGGTCAGGTCAACAGTTTTTTTGGGGGCAGGGTTATAAAGGACAGACATGGAATGGAGGGGGGAAGGGCAGAGGACATGCAAGTAGGGTGAGTCAGAATCATTGATCAGCAAGGCCAGACATCATGGGGGATGATTTTGGCAGAAAATGAAATTAAGATAAGGAGTGTTTAAAGAAGCTAGAACCCCATCAGGATAGAGGCATGGAGAGAATGATGAGAGATACCCAGATAGGAAAGTGCAGAGATGATTAAAAAGGGTTTTTGTACAGGTTTTTAAGCTGCAGTGTGAGGCCCCAAGGCAAACCAGGGAGGTGAATAACCTGGGTTCAGTGAGAGGGAGGAAGAAACTAAGGCAAAAAAAATAGAGAAAGAAAATGGCAGGGGAGGATTTAGGACTATATGATACCCCCACTGCAGAATAAGGATTTCTCCATTGGGTTTGGTCCCCCAAGAAACAGGAAGGAACACAGGGTGATTCATCACCATCCTTTTCCGGAAGGCAATTCAGTGAATGATTTTATCAGCGAGAGTATAGTAAGGTGACATATTCCACCTTGAAGATGCAGTCTGGATTATCCGCAACTCGGGTGGATGGATGGATGGCTAGACAGACATAGAGTCTGTCTTCATTACTTCCAGTTAGAAAGGAGGACTGGGACCTGTTGGTTTCAAAATTGGGGACATTACTATTTTGACAAAGCCATGCCCATGGGTTGCCCATAGTATGTGCAACATTTGAAGCATTCAGCACATGTCTGCAGTGGATATTTCAAGAAAGAACTGGTTAAAAAACAGTAACTCACTATTTGGATGACTTCCTTTTTATAGGCAGTGGAAAAAGAGAGACAGAAAAAATGTTGGCCATTTTGCAAGATCTGTGTAAAGAACTAGGGGTTCCATTGGCACCTGAAAAAACAGAAGGGCCCAGTAAGGTGTTAGAATTTCTGGGTATCAAGATAGATGCTCTGGGGGAAATATTTCAATTACCAGACAAAAAAGTACAAAAATTGAAGGAACTGATTCAGATGCATACCAGTAGAAGAAAAGTACAATTAAAACAGGTACAACAAGTATTGGGACACCTGAACTTTGTATGCAGGGCAATTGGGCCAGGGAGGGCTTTCACAAAAAGGTTATCAAGAGTTACAGCCGTGATGGCCAGACCACACCATTGGGTACATGACAAGGGAGTCAAGGAGGATTTAAAGTATGGGAGGAATTCCTTCAGACTATAATGGCTGCTCCTTTCTTTGGCAGGAGTGAATGGGTGTATAAATCACAGACCCTCGGGATCTTTGCTAATGTACTTGCGCCAGAGGTGTAAGCATGTGGGGTTATCTGAGGTGCAGATGGTTTGCAGAACTGTGGCCATCAGACTGGGTGAGGAATGGTATGGTAAAAGATATAACATTGGTAGAGATCATGCCCATCTGGGCATGCACCCTGGTCTGGGGGGAATAATTACGGGATCAGAAAGTAACATTTTGGTGTGACAATAGAGCAGTGGTAGAGGTCCTAAACAACAGGGGAGCCAGATCAGAAATGGTCATGCAAGTGTTGCACCTGCTGGTGCTAACGGTGTTGCAGTTGAACATGTCATTCAGAGCGAAACACATAGAAGGGGTACATAATACCCTGGCTGACAGCCTTTCCCGTCTGCAGCTGGATGTTTCCGGAGGCTAGCACCGACAGCAGAGGAGCAGAAAACACCCATACCAACGTAACATATGGACCGCTGGCAAGAAGAAGCTAAGAAAGCCCGTGAACATCACAGACTTGGGAGGGCCTACGATGTGCCCAGTGAGTGTTTCAAACATTCAGCAGGGCAACACACCATATGGAGGTAAGTAGGCCGGGCCACAGAAGAGAGTTGTGCTAGAAGTTCACTGGTAGAGCAATGGCAAAGGCACAGCCCACACCACAATGGGGGTCTATTTGGTAGGGATTAGTGTTATTTGCAGGCTCAAAAAGGATGGAAGGATCCGACAAAAATCAATGTTCATTAGAAGAATGATGCAGGGATGGGGTAGATTAAAACAAGGGACGGTGATAATAGAAGACCAATAGGGGAACAACACTGGCAAAACTAAAGGGCGTGTTACCAGCAATATGCAGATCAAAGGCCGAGGCCCAGATATTTCACACAATTTACATTGTAATGTTTGCAGGGGCCATGAGAGTGAGTGAGGTGGTAGGCCATGGCAGGTAAGACGAGAAAGGGGGATTGGAATGGGAGGATATAAGCTGGGGGATGAGGGAGATAAGGATCAGGATTAAGAAGTCAAAGATGGATCAAAGGGGACAGGGTTGCATGGTAACACTAAAGAACCATGTGGAGGATGCAGTGTGCCCAGTGCAGGCTTTGTGGGCTTTCGCCGCAGAGCATGGGAGTAGGACAGAGAGATTATTTCTGCATGGTGACGGAAGTAGGGTCACAAGTTATCAAGTCACAGCATTGCTCAAGAAGAGCATGCAATTCCTGGGGGAGGATCCAATTAATTATTCCTGCCACTCCCTGCGGATAGGGACTGCCTCACAGTGGGCAGCAGCAGGCGAGACTGTGAATAATATTTTGGAAAAAGGGCGATGGCGGTCTGCCAGTTATAAGAGATACATTCGAGCACTAAAGTGTGGAGACTAACGTATCACCTATGTTTTTGTTACAGATATGGAGCCACATGGGGGGGCAGGGAGAGGTGATATCATGGTAAGAAACTAAGACCATATATAAAGAAATTTATTTTGTTTAAACCCTATAGGAAGAGGGAGGAACACGGAAGTCTGGATCTGCAGCCACTATTATATTTATTGGGCAGAAAGGAGAGCTGAGAGAAAGGCTGCTGGAAAACAGCTTTACCAAGATGTGAAACAATGTAGATTGGTTTGGAGTGGCATCCGGGGGATGAGATGGGCACAACTGCTCCTCACATTGAAAGAGCTAAAGGAGTGGCGACCCATTCCAGACTTAATCATTATACATTTAGGGGGTTATGACCTTGGGGCAAGCCATGGGTGGACACATACATGCAGATAAAAAGGGACCTAGAGACAATACAGCAGTGGTGGCCCCGTGTAAGCCTTGCCTGGTCAGATATGATACCAAGTAGGGTTTGGAGACAGGAGCACAGCCATAGAGCTATGGATAGGGCCAGGAGAAAGATGAACAGAAGGTAGGGACACTGGTAAGGAGATTGGGAGGCCAAGTAATACTGCGGGGTGTAGAAGAGTGGGTAGAAGATTTCTACAGGTCAGATGGCATGCACCTGTCAGAGTTAGCCATAGACACGTTTAATACGGAAATGATGGGTTTTATAGAAGCATGGAGGAGGCATGAAAAAATGGAAGATAAATAAAAAAAAGGGAAAAAAATTGGGAAGAAGAGAAGAGAAGGATCCAGAAGGAAGTTTCCCTGAGGTATGGGATACCAATACCCTAAGTGAGGGGAAAGCCAGTCATCCAACGCAAGCTGGATACTGGCTAGTGGGGAAAAAGGGGGGAAGGAGGGGAGGGGGAAGAAAAAGGAATAAGACAAAAAGAGGAAGAAGCTGAATGAGGAAAGCGGTCTCGGTTTTCACCGTTACCTAACAGAAAAGGAGAAGAAGAAGGCACCCAGGTTTTCACCTGGGGGAGAAAAAGAGGAAGAAAGAGGGATGATCAGAGATGGATATATGGATGAAAATAAATGAAATTGTGAGAGATATAATAATAAAAGATGATGAAATGGAACATGTAATTAGGATATATAAATAAATTAATTGCCAATCTGAGCACAACAACAAACAATGGTCTCAGTCTTTTTGTGACGGAAAAGGGGGGGAATCTGGGACAATGGAGTTTGCCTTTTAAGGGGCAGACCAGGTTGTCCTGGTGCACCCCTTCCCTTTCCATCAAGATGGTGTGCTCAGAAGGGAGGGGAAGGAAGGGGAGGGGAGGGGCCAGGGATAGAACAATGGCCAAGCAACAGGAAGGGGAGGGGCAAGTGGAGGTACATAATGGACAGAACAGAGGTGGTTCAGCCACTTTTGCTGGAGTTTTGATTCTTCCCACCGACCCTACAAGATAGAGCAAGAGGGAAAGACAGTCAAAAAAGGGACTGTATGGTAGGTCTGTAAAAGGTGGATGACAGATGTGTCTGGGTGGACAGTTATGGGACTGCCAAAGGTGGATGGCAGGTAATAATATGGTTATTGGACTGCCAAAAGAGGAGGGCAGGTGATAATATGGTTATTGGACTGCCAAAGGTGGATGGCAGAAAAAGGGGGGGGGGAAGGAGGGGAGGGGGAAAGAAAAAGGAATAAGACAAAAAGAGGAAGAAGCTGAAGGAGAAAAGCAGTTTTGAAACCGTTACCTAACAGAAAAGGAGAAGAAGAAGGCACCCAGGTTTTCACCTGGGGGGAGAAAAAGAGGAAGAAAGAGGGATGGTCAGAGATGGATATATGGCTGAAAATAAATGAAATTGTGAGAGATATAATAATAAAAGATGATGAAATGGAACATGGAATTATGATATATAAATACATTAATTGCCAATCTGAGCACAACAACAAACAATGGCCTCTGTCTTTTTTGTGAGGGAAAAGGGGGGAATCCAGGACAATAAACAAGCGTTATTTCTCTTATGCAACTTGTCTGTGATTCCTTGCATGCCCATTATTGCCAAGAACCTGAGAGTGAGGTTTAGACCTCCTAACAATACAATAAAGTTGCAGAGCACTTTTGTTGAGTAGTCATACAATAAAGACACAGTGCACTTTCATTGAGTGGTCATACAGTACCTACACATTGCACTTTCATTGAGTAGTCTCACAAAATAGAAGCGGTGCACTTTCATTGAGTAGTCATGCAATAAAGACGTGGTACACTTTCATCAAGTTGTCAAGAGCAATAAAGACGCAGTGCACTTTCTTTGAATAGTCATCCAATGAAGACACAGTGCACTTTCATTGAGTAGTCACATGATAAAGAGGCAGTGCACTTTCATTGAATAGTGATATAGTAAAGATGTGGTTCACTTTCATCGAGTGGTCATACAATAAAGATGCAGTCCACGTTCATTGAGTAGTCACACAATAAAACACTGTGCACTTTCATTGAGTTGTCAACAATAAAGTTCCAGTGCACTTTCTTTGAGTGGTCATACAAAGAAGATGGAGTTCACTTTAATTGAGTAGTCATACAATAAAGATGAAGTGCACTTAAACTGAGTAGTCAGACAATGACGCAGTGCGCTTTCATTGAGTAGACATACAATAAAGATGCAGTGCACTGTTATTGAGTAGTCACAATAAAGATGCAGTGTACTTTCACTTGAGTAGTCATGCAATGAAGATGTGTTGCACTTTCATAGAGTGACCATACAAGAAAGATGCAGTGCACTTTCATTGAGAAGTCACATGATAAATACACTATGTACTGTTATTGAGTAGTCATACAATAAAGATGCGGTGCACTTTCATTAAGTAGTCATATAAGAAAGACGCAGTACACTTTCATTGAGCAGTCATGTAAAAAAGACGTAGTGCACTTTTGTTGAGTAGTCACACAATAAAAACACAGTGCACTTTCATTGAGTTGTCAACAATAAAGATGCAATGCAATTTCATTGAGTGGTCATACAATAAAGATGCAGTGCACTTTAATTGAGTAGTCATAAAATGAAGATGTGCACTTTCATTGAGTAGTCCTTCAATAAAGATGCAGTGCACTTTCATTGAGTAGTCATACAATAAAGACGCAGTGCACTTTTATTGAATAGTCATACAATAAAGACACAGTGCACTTTCATTGAGTAGTCACACAATAAAGACACTGTGCACTTTTATTGAGTAGTCATACAATAAAGACACGGTGCACTTTCATTGAGTAGTCATACAGTAAAGATGCAGTGTACTTTCACTGAGTAGTCTTACAATAAAGACGTGGTGCACTTTCATCGAGTGGTCATACAATAATGACGCAGTGCACTTTGATTGAGTAATCGCACAATAAAGACACAGTGCACCTTGATCGACTGGTCATACAGTAACGACAGAGTGTACTTTTATTGAGTAGTCACACAATAAAGATGTGATGCACTTACATTGAGTAGTCATGCAATAAAGATGCGGACCACTTTCATTGAGTAGCCATTGAATAAAGATGCAGTGCACTTTCATGGAGTGGTCATACAATAAAGATGCAATGCACTTTCATTGAGTAGTCATAAAATAAATATGCGGTGCACTTTCATCGAGTGGTCATACAGTATAGGTGCAGAACACTTTGACTTGAGTAGTCACACAATAATGACTTGGTGCACTTTCATCGAGTACTCATACAATAAAGATGCAGTGCACTTTCATTGAGTAGTCACACAATACAGACATGGTGCACTTTCATCTAGTGGTCATAAAGTAAAGACACAGTGCACTTTTATTGAATAGTTGTACAATAAAGGCACAGTGCACTTTCATTGAATAGTCATACAATAAAGATGTGGTGCACTTTTATTGAGTGGTCATTAAATAAAGATGCAAAGCACTTTCATTGAGTAGTCATACAGCAAAGACATGGTGCACTTTCTATGAGTTGTCATACAGTAAAGATGCATCACACTTTTATTGAGTAGTCATACAATAGCAGGGTTTTAAATAATTGATTAGCAATTTTTTTCTTGGGACAATGCTAATTGTACAGAAAGTATTTATATAGGTTTTCTAGAAATGTTATGTTTGTTAAACACAGCGAGGCAAGTGCTATGCATTTTCACAAAGTTTTAGCACTTTTATGAGCAAAACGCTAATCAATTTTTTGGAGTTAAATAAAACCCTGCAATAGAGACGCATTGCACTTTCATTGCGTAGTCATACAATAAAGATGCGGTGCACTTTCATTGAGTAGTTATACAGTATGACATGCTGCACTTTCTTTCAGTAGTCATACAATAAAGATGTGGTGCAAAGCTCTGTTCTACATCTTTGTTGTATGACCACTCAGTAAAAGTTGTATCAGCTACTTCGGTGAGCGCTCCACTTTCTTTTTTATGTTTACTGAGCGCGCATGCTCAGTGAATATTTTGTTAGCAGCATGGCTTTTGAATGGTGTAACACTGTCAGGCCACTGCAGAGTGGTTTCCAACGGGCTCATCAGTGTTACAACAGTCATCAACTATGCTGATCATGACACTGTTCTGGCTTGCTGAGCAGAAACTTTGTGTAGATCAAAGGAGAAAACCAACCCAATTATAGGTTGCCTCTTTCCTTTGATCTACATAACTGCCAACAAGGAAGCATCACTGATCTGTCACCCTCAGCCTGCTGATGTTGAATCACACCATGCAAAAATGAAAACCATCCATCGATGTTTGTTTCTGCTGCTGCCCTTACTTCCCCCCACCTGACCCTGCCATTTAGCACCATCACCCCACACAGCCCGACAAACATAACATCGACACTGGGTGCCCAATGTCCAGTGTTGCCACCTGAAATAAAACTGTCCCTTTTTTTTTCAATATAACCTGTAAAAAAAAAAAAAACAAAAAAAAACTGTCCATTGTTGTCTGTTACTGCCACCACCATCATTAGTTCCCCCATCCGACCCTCCCACTCAACACCCGCCACCTCAAACCCCCTCAAAGCCCTTACTTACTCATGGGGGGGTCCAACACCGTAATCCTCTCTGTACTACAGACACGTCTTCACTCTTCAATGCTGGACTATGAACTGAGGAAATCGGGTATGTGGTTCAATGAATTTCCATGGAGTTTTGTACTTAGTGGCATAACTTAGTCATTTTTGAATATTTTTGCCCCAGGTTTTCAACATGCCTTTTTTGTGACTCCACCTCATGAACAATAGTAGTGAAACTAGGCAAATCTGTCCTGAAAGGTGATTTTGTGGTTGCTGCATGAAATCACCTTTCAGGCAGGAGCTGAACATTTTCTCCACCCTTGTTCATGATGGGGTCATAGGAAGGTTATGTTGAAAATATGGTGTAAAAATATTTAAAAACAGCAATGTTATCAGCCTACTTTGAAATTTACAAATGCAAGCTCGTACTTTGGTAATTTTCTATGTTTTGACCCCAAATTTTAACATAGCCATTTCTTCATAGTACCTCAGGAATATGGTGGCTGTCATTGTTCAAATCCTGGCCAAAATGTGTTTTCACACCTATGGTATAAAATCACCTTTTCGGCAGGATTTCACAATTTTCTCTGCCCTTGTTCATGAGGTGGGCTCATAAGAAGGCTATGTGGAGTCATAAGAAAGCTATGTTGAAAATCTGGGGTACAAATATGATAAAACAACAAAGTTATGATTCTACATTGCAATTTGTCAGCACGTTCGTAACTGTGGCAATTTTCAATATTTTGACTACAATTTTTTAACGTAGCTATATTTGTACACCACCTCATAAATGTGACAGCTGTAATTTTTTAAATCCTACCTAAAATGAGTTTTAACAGTTGTGGCACAAAATGACATTTCAGCCATCATTTTATAAATGACACCTGCCATGCTCAGAAGTAGTGGTCATCAAAAGATTATGTTGAATATTTGGGGTAAAAATGTGAAACACCAATTAAGTTATTAGGAAGCTAATTGTTCCAACATTTATTCATAACTTTATTTTTGCAGATTTTGGTCCCTGATGTTCAACATTTTCCTTGTGTTACCCCACCTTCTGAACATGGCAGGTGTCATTTTTGAAATCCCTTCCAAAACTTGTTTCCACAAGACTGTTGGACATTTGGGGTCAAAATGTGGGAGCCCACTTAAAAGCAGAATATAGCCTCTCAGCTGCCCTATCCTGGGTAATTATAATCGAACAATATGTCAAAGCAGGACACCACTGAAAATGAGTTTGTCTTTCCTAGGGGGAAATTGAGGTGGACAGCCTGCAATTTTTTAAGTGTTATGGGGGGGTCTACCACAAGACGGCACAGATTCAAGCTGATTTGGGAGGTTCAGAACAGATGTTGAAGAAGCATTTTTTCCCAAAGAGAGTGGTGGAAAGGTGAAACGGATTGCCTAGGGAGGTGGTGAAAATGGAAAGTGTGGAGAGCTTTAAGAGAGGATAGGACACTATAAGTGGCTGATAAGAATCAAGAAGAACTCTGGGAAAGGAAGGGGTGCTGAGCTATCACTGGGGCCACAGCAATGCACACACAGTTTTAGGCTGGTGGGGTGCGAGTTGGGTAGGAGCACAGCAGATTAGATGGATTTAGTTTTTTGTTTCCGCCTGAAAGATTAGTATGTTTTTCATTTCTTTCAGTATAATCTATCCAGATAGTCCAGCTGAGATGTGACATCTCATTTTCATTGAGGGCTTGCTTTTATCTATTTTTTACAATTATTTACCCAGGATAGCACAGTTGAGATGTAACAGCTTGTTTTCAGTGAGGTCATTCTTTTACACATATTTATGTTTTAAAATATAATGTATTATATCAGGATAGCACAGCTGAAATGCAATATCTCATTTGCAGTTGGGTCCTGCCTTTACGCATTGTTTTAAAATCAGTATTTTCTTTATCCCCCTTCACTGATGCTCTTCACCTCCCTGCTTTGTTCTTCCCTTCGCCATCCTGTCCCTCTGGGGGGAATTCCACTGGGGACAGAGGCAACTGTCAGCATGCTTGACAAATGTGGGAAGGCAGTGGGCTGTTCTTTTGGCCAGGCCCAAGTGATGGAAGTCAGCATGTGCTTGCGTTGGGCAGACCCAAGTGTTGGAAGGCATTCATGTTGCCCAGGCCCATGTGCGGGAAGGCAGTGGGAGGTTACTTTGTCCAGGACAAAGTGTGGGAAGGTAGTTGGAGGTCACCTTGTGTAGGATCAAGTGTGGGGAGGCAGTGGGAGGATGTGCCGGCCAGGCCCATGTGTGGGAAAGCAGTAGGAAGTCAGTTTGTCCAGGACAAAGTGTGGGAAGGCAGTTGGCTGTCACATTTGATAAGCCAAAGTATGGGAAGGCAACTGGCAGTCACGTTGGCCAGGCCTAAGTGTGGGAATGTAGCAGGAGGTTGTATTGGGCAGGTCCAAGTCAGGGAAGGCAGCAGGCATTTGTGTCATCCAGGCCCAATGGGCATTCATGTCATCCAGGCCCAAATGTGCAAAGGCAGTTGGAGGTCACCTTAGGTAGACCAAAGTGTGGGGAGGCAATGGGAGGATGTGTTGGCCAGGTCCATGTGTGGGAAGGCAGTGGGAAGTCACTTTGGTCAGGACAAAGTGTGGGAAGGCAGCTGGCAGTCACATTGGCCAGGGCCAAGTGTAAGAAGGCAGCAGGAGGTTATATTGGGCAGGTCCAAGTGAGGAAAGTCAATGGGCATTTGTGTCGTCTAGGCCCAACAGACATTCGTGTTGTCCAGGCCCAAATCTGGGAAGGCAGTTGCAGGTCACCTTGGGTAGGCACAAGATGGGAAGGCAGCAGAAGGGCATGTTTGGCAGGCCCATGTGTGGGAAGGCAGAGAGATGTTGCTTTGGCTAGGCCAAAGTGTGGAAAGGCAACTAGCGATTGTATTTTCTGAGCCAAAGCGTGGGAATGCTCCTGGCAGTCACATTGGCCAGGCCCAAGTGTGGTGAAGGTGGTAATAGATTGCACTGGCCAGGCCCAAGTGTGGGAAGGCAGCAGGAGGTCACGTTGGGCAAGTCCAAGTATGGATAGGTAGCAGGCAGTCACACTGGCCAGGCCCATGAAGGCCAGCTTTATGCTGCCAGATTTTTCCCTATTAGTTTCTTCCATCAATCTAGGACACCATAGAAGAGGACTCCAAGGTGTGCAATCCCTTGCATGGTGAGCCCATGCACAGGAGTCAGATGGTGTCCTTCCTCCTGTGTGTGGCTCCAACTGCACTGTCACCTGTGATAACAACCTGGTGGGACCATACTCTAGTGGTGGTATTGCAGTAAGGTGGCAGTATTGCACTCTGGTGGAGGTACTGCAGTTAGGTGACAGTACTGCACACTGGTGGCAGTATTGCAGTAAGGTAGCAGTATAGCAACCTTGTGGTGCTATTATTGTAAAGTGGCAGTATTGCACCCTGGTGGCAGTATTGAACCTTGGTGGCGGTATTACAGTAAGGTGGCAGTATTGCACCCTGGTGGCAGTATTGCAGTAAGGTGGCAAACATGGCACTGTTGCACCCTATTGGTAGTATTGCAGTAAGGTGGCAGTACTGCACCTTGGTGGTGGTATTGCAGTAAGATGGAACACATGGCAGTATTGCACCCTGTTGGCAGTATTGCAGTAAGGTGGCAGTAGTACACCCTGGTGGCGGTATTGCAGTAAGGTGGCAGTATTGCACCAGAGCTCACTCTTTCCCTGGATGAGGAAGAGGAGGTGGAGCGTATCCTCTGAGACACTCCGTTCTCCTCCCAACCAGCCCTGATGCCTCGGGCTCATTCTCAAACCTGGATCAATGGCACTGCAATTTATATTCCTGCTGCTGCATTAATGGTCCTGGGTACCTTTACGTGTAGATACAATTTATTTACCCAAGATGGCCTAGCTTAGCTGCAACATCTCCTTTTCAGTGGGGTCCTTCTGTTACCCATTTCTACAGCTGGGCACACTGAAGCACTGTCTGGTCAAATGACTTAAGCAGGGGCACATGGTGAGTAAGTAGTCCTGATGGGATTTCAGCCTGAGTCTACCAGTTCCCAGTCTCGTACTAGCATATGCCATGTATACCATGCCTTATAATTTTTTTGGGGGAGGGGGCCCTTTTGTTGGCCCTAAACATTGATTTTTGTTGTTCCACTGCTTGATCTCAACCCTCTACTAATGTTATAAAGTGATTGTTTGTGCTCTGTTTGACTTAAATGTAAAGTGAAAAGCAATAAACTATGACTTGTGGTAACTTTTTCACTTCATTAAACATAACATGGATATGAGAAGAGGGCCGGGGATGAGCAGGGCTATGTTTATGAATGAGGGAGGGTGGTACCAAAGAAAGTGCTGGTGTACAGAATTAGTTGTCCTTGCTGCACTACTGGTCCTTGTCACATCAAAGTATTGTAACCTTTTGTATATATAGTTTTTTTTTTTGCCTACCAATTTGCCTCTAGTCCTTGGCCCTGGGGCCATACTCCTGTGGCAACCACCCCAGCTCCAGTCTACTCTAGTGCCCACAGCATGGGGCCCCAGACTGTTGCTGGCCTTCATCATGGCAGTGAGGTGGGTATTACATCTTAATTTTTTCCTTCCCTTCACCCTTCTCTGACAGAAGTCCATGCCTCTTGTGGGCCTTGAAGGGCACAGCACAAGGGTGCAAACATGAGAGGGCAAACTTCCTGACCCACCGTGAGTGGCCACTGCTACAGTAGAACCCAGCTGTCTCACTCTCCTTAACTTGGATGCACTTCCCAGCCCTGGCCATGATAAAAAAATATCTTTTTAATTCTTCATCTTCTATTCTCTCTTTCATCCCACCCTGAAATCTTTCATTTTATTTATTATTTATTGTTGTAAAAGTTTCACCAGGAAAGCACACTGAGCAGCACTGCTTGTTTCCAGGTGCATCCTGGGGGAAAGGGGAACAACTAAGCAATTACAGCAAAGTAACAAGTGTAACAAAAACATAACAGAGAATAAGATAGTTACATTATTACATATTGCTCAACAGTTCAGGCTAACAGGCAAAGTGTAGCAAAGTCAACAAGTGTACACAAAAATGTGACAGAAGATAACATAGTTACAGCATTACACATTGTTCAATATTTCAGGCTTTAGCATTACACATTGAAAGTGCAACTTGAAGGGGGCTTGCAAGAGACTGAGGCATAGTTTAGCAGAGGTACTACTGAGTAGGATTGGGAGAGAAATGCGCTCGGTATACAAAGGTGCAACATGGATCCTGCATCCGGTAGGTAACTACTGAAGTACAGAAAGGGAATATGGGATGAGTCAGAGAGGGGCCAGGCAGAGGTGAGTAGGATTCCTAGCTTGGGCAGTTAAGCTGTAAGGGTGGGGGTATGAGAGAGATAGTAAGGATGGTGCAGGCATAGAGTGAGAGGGGAACAGATGATTGGGGGAAATTAAGAGCAGCTACAAGTAGGGGTAAAGAAGTTTTGTAAGAGAGAGAGGAGAGCACAGGAGGGGAGTTGGCGTAGTGAATGGACAGAGAAAGGGAATTCCACAGTGTAGGGAAATGGTGAGAAAATGCAGCCTGACCAGCAGAGGAGGACCTAGGAGGGACAGCCATGGTTTTAGAGTCTTGGCTTCCAAGGGAGTGGGGGTGGGTGGGGTGATAGAGAGGAGGAAAGGTGTAGGAGAAAGATTTGAAACAGAATTTGTTTTTTATTTTTGTTTAGTATTTGGTAACCAGGTAAGGCCTACTAGGCACAAGTGCCTGTTTTCAGATGTGACCTGGGAGCACTGAGGAGGTTAAGTGACTTGCTCAGAGTCACACAGTATGCAAGTGGAGGTTGTGGAAATCAGTTTCAGGTCTGCTGAATGTACCAACTTCATTCAGAGCTCATTACTCTAGGGTATACTGCCAGCTCCAATTTAGCTATGAAGCTGGTGCAGTGAGAGTGGCAGCTGTCATCAAGAGAGGGGAAAAGAGAGAGATTGGTAGAGAGCACAGTGGTGGGTGGAAGGAGAGCACTCGAGTTTGAAGTGATAGAAGGAATGGAAGAAAGTGTCCAGTCTGGCTAGGGAAGTTTTGGGAGCAGCACTGTAGATTACATCACCATAGTCATACACTGGGAGGATCATTTTCTGGACCAGGGCATGTCAGGAAGGCAATGGGAATGCAACCATAGTTTCTGTACAGGGCACCTAGCTTGGGGTGCAATTTTTTGAGGATGGCTTATATGTGTCGAGAAAAGTCGAGGTGTTCATCAAGCTAAACCCCAAGATACCCAAAGGAGGTGCCATCCTCAAGTGTAGTCCCATCAAGGGTGTGGAAAGTGGGGGAGGGAAGGGAGCTGAGAGAGTCTCTCCTTTGTGCCAAAGGTCATTGAGTTGGTCTTCTTGGCATTCAAGAACAACTGATGTGTGCGTAACCAGAGCTGAACTTTGTCAAAGTCTCACAGAAGTCTGGATGCCACATCTGAGGGGGAAGGACCAGAGGTATATAGGAAGGTGTCATCTGCATATATGTGGATAAAGGTGGAGGAGCAGACAGCAAGAAGGTCATTTAAGAATACAGAGAAAAGAAAGGGACCAAGCACAAATCCCTGAAGGACTCCAGTATTGATGGGAGAGGGTGGAGATAGAGAGTCAGCAATCCAAACAGATTGTGTACTTCCCATGAGTTAGGCATGGAACCAGTTTGTGACAGTGTCTGAGAGCCCTGCTGCATAGAGCCTGGCAAGAAGAAGAGGGTAATGGACAGTGCCCAAAGCCTTAGTGTGGTCCACAAAGATGGCAGAGGTGATGAGGCCACAGTCCATCCCGATAAGAAAGGAGTCAGTGAACCTGAGGGGGGAGGAAGGGAGTGGAGTGTTGCTTTTGGAACCTGGACTGGAAAGGGGTGAAAAAGCAGGAAGAGTCAAGGTAGGAGGAGAGTTGGGATAGTACCACAAGTTCCTGGAGCTTGGCAAGGATTGGGAGAAGATATATAGGCTGGTAGTTACCTGGAGTATAGGGGTCACCACCTTTGGAAAGAGGAAGGACAGTAGCATGTTTCCAGGCAGCTGGGACAAAGGCAAGTGAGAAGGGGAGGTTAGGAAGAGAGGCAAGGGGGGAGATGATGTCAGAGGCAGACAGATAAAGGAGCTTAGAGTCTAGCCCATCAGGGCAGGTATCCTTGGATAGGTTTAGGGTAAGGAGGGCTTTCAAAGGGGAAGAGTGGGATACAGTGGAGAAGGAGAAAGAGAAGGGTTGGGGGAAGCATCAGTTGAGGAGGTGGGGAGGGGAAAGGAGGAAGGAGGGAAGAGAGCTGGGTGGAGGCACAGGATGTAAAGTAGGTATAGAATTCAGAGTCAACCACTAGGGGATCAGACAGACTGGTGTCATTAACACAGAGTACAGGGACAGGGGGCCAGACAGTTGAGGAGAATAGGGCATGAACTACCTTCCAGAATTTGGAAGGATGGTTTATGTTAGTCTGGAAGGTAGTTTGGAAGTATTCAGCCCTGGTGAGCCTTACTGCTCTAGTGCATGCATTACAGAGAGCATGGTACCATTGGTAGTCCACAGGGGATCCAGAAGATTTTTGTACCTTCCAGGCCAGGTCACAAGCACGTAAGCATGCCAGTAGTTTGGGGGTGATCCAGAGGAGGTGGTTTCCACGCACCCTGGTACACCTAAGAGGGGCATAGTGGTTCCAAATGGCAAGGAATTTTACTTTGAAATAGTCCAAGGTTTGGTCAATGACCCCCATTGACCAAACCTTGGACTATTTCAAAGTAAAATTCCTTGCCAGCAGGAATGGGGGACCAATCCATGGTTAACAAATCCTCAAGAAGAGGGGCAGAGTCCAGGGATCTATAGGTACGATCTATAGGTACGAGTCAATAAGATCCTGGGAGGGGATTTAGTCTGGTGAATTTTATGTACTAGATAGATCAGGAGGTGAGCACTTAGGGTATCTAAAAGGATGCTGGCTGCAATTATTCAGTGTGGATGAGAGGTGAGAGCCCAGTCGATGAATGTATGATTTTGTGATTTTTTATTTAAGCGGGTAGGTTCATTTATTTATTTATTTATTTATTATTTATGGCTTTGTTAACCAGGTAGGTGCATTGATCCCAGGGACCATTTTCAGGCATGACCCGGGCCATGTAAGGCAGCACAGAGTAGAAACATCAAGATAACAAGAACATAACAAGAGCAGGCTATACATAGTGAAAGGTCACAGTTGTTACATTTGGCAATACATGGTGGCATTAGTTGAGGGACAAAAAATAACAAAGTAAAGTAAGGATCATGGTGGTACAGTTTCAGTAAATAAGAGAACCTATTTGGCCCTACCCCTGGAACCTATGGGGGGGGCTAGCCCTTAGAGCAGTGGCAGGTGGATGCCAACAGGAGCCAGTCTTTGAGTCAAGTCTTGAACTGATGGTGAGTGTTTATGGTGCACAGTTCAGTGGGCAGCTTGTTCCATAGTGTTGGGGTTGCTACAGACAGGGCTCTAGTGCCCATGTTTGTGGCTACATTGGGGATTTTCAGGGATGGGATATTGGAGGAGACTAGGCAGCGGTGTGAGGGTTGGATGGTGAGAAGGGGAGCAAGAGGGGATTTCTGGCCAGTACAGATGGCAGAATCAATAAAACTGTAAAGTGCAAGTTCAAAGCAGGCTTGTAGTGGGAGCCATCCCAGTGTAGTGTAGAGTGTACAGTGGTGTGTGGAGAAAGGGGTCAGCAGGGAGAAGTGGCAGGCATTGTTGTATGCAACTGATAGTTTTGCCATGGTGGATACAGAGGTCTTGGAATAGATGGGAGAGCAGTAGTCCAGGATAGGTAGCAGGTTTCCCTGGATGATGGCATGGTGGGCTTCATGGGTGAAGTATTGCTGGTATCTGTAGGCAGCCCCTAGTTTTTGGTGACATCTTAGAACCAGGGAGTTTATGTGCTCTATAAAGGAAAGGGAAGGATCAAGCACAACTCCTAGATATTTGAAATGTTTGACATCCTCTAGAGCATGGCCATCAGAGGACGTGATGATTAGGGGTCAGTTAGATTTGCTTTTTGTTAGGAAGGGCTTAGATCTGAACAATATTGTTTTTGTTTTTTTGGCATTGACCAGAAGGAGGTTATCAGAGAACAATTGTGGGCTGCAATGTAGTTTTGTGAGAGGGCTGCAGAAATGAGTGTAGGAAACTTTCCGCTGTAGAAGAGCACAAGGTTGTCTGCGTAAAGGACTGAGTGACAGTTGAGACTATCCGCTGGAAGGGAGTTAATGAATAAGGAGAAAAGGAGGGGTCCCAGGATAGAGCCTTGTGGGAACCCCAGTAGAGACAGGCAGGGTGGGTGAGCAGGCTGGGCCAATGCACACAAACTGGGAGCGCCTTGCAAGGTAGCTTCCAAACCAGGTGGTGACTTCTGAAGGGCAACCAAGGTGATGCAATTTGGAGAGGAGGAGCGAGTGATTGACCAGGTTGAAGGCTTTGCAGAGATCAATGAAAACTGTGCCAGTTGCATTTCCATGGTCCATGTTTGTGAGGATGTGGTCAGTTAGGAGTGTGAGGGCAGTGGTGGTGGAGTGATTCTTGTGGAAGCCATGTTGTTGGCTACATAGTAGGTCATGTTTACCTATGTAGTCAGCAAGTTGGTGATGGACGGCTTTTTCAAGTAGCTTGCTTAGGTGAGGAAGGATGGAGATGGGGCAATAGTTGTCTGTGGATTGTGGGTCCCCAGCTTTATAGATGGGAATGACCTTCACAGTTTTCCATGTATTGGGCATGGAGGAAGTGGTCAAGGCGAGGTTGAAAATGAACGTTAGGGGGGGCGACGATGGCAGGGGAGATAAGTCTAAGGAAGACACTGGATAATTTGTCTGCTCCAGGGGAGACTCTTTAGGAGTTTAACTATGTCAGGGTGTCAGAGTAATTTGAAGAAAAAGGGGGGAGGTGAAGGTTGAGAAGTAGGTCCAGCGGATGATGTCGTGGGGGCCTGCAGGGGGACAGGGTTTTTTTGCAGGTCATTTGAGAGATTGCTCAGGTACATAGTGAGGTTGGAGAATTTGTCATTGAGGGCCTTGGCCACTTCTTGGGGATCAGTAATGAGGCCAGCAGTAGTGTGTAGCTGTGGGACAGGCTTACTGAAGGGGGGGTTAGTAGCAAGCCAGTGGATGCCAGAATTGTTTAGGGTCCCCGAGGTTAGTTTGCTGGAGATTGTGAAAATGTGTCTGAGAGCTTTGGCCAGGTGTTTGCAAAGGTTCCTCTGATGCCTATAATCATTACATAGGGTAGGGGATTGGGATGCTTTATAGGTTGACCAGGTACGGTCCCTGTCTTTCATGAGGGTAAGGAGGTCTTTCATGACCCATCGTGAGTAGCCACCCCTCACCCTTCTGGTGGTGACTGGAAAATGCTTGTCCTGTAGAGTCAGGAGAGTTTGAGTGGACATGGATGCTGCCTGGGTCACATTTGATTCTAAGAAAATGGCAGACCAGTCCAGTGCCTGTGCCTCAGAGAGAAGGACGGGGGTGTTTGGGCTTCTGAATTTATGGAAAGACAGATATTTGGGCAGGGCTGTTTAAGCTTGGGTGACCAGAGAAGGTATGTAGGGGAGTGATCTCTAATGGAGTCAGCCATGGTACTGGCGTGCAGGACACAGTCTTCTCTGTTAGTTACAATCCAATCCAGGAGTGTCTGTGTGCCCTTGCGAGGGTTCTGGCTTGTGGGAAGGTTAATAGTTTGGGCCAGGTTGCATTGTTTTAGGAGGGAGGCATAGTCAGGCTGGTGGTAACAGAACCAGTTTACATTGAGATCACCCAAGAGAATTAAGTCTATGTGTGGGGATATGGAGTCCAGACCAGAGAGGAAGCTGTTTAGACCCTTGGTTCTGGCTGTAGGGGGATTGTAGCAGCACCTGATGTAGAGTTTTTTGCTAGTTCCCAGGGTGAGTTCAGTGAGGAGCCATTCACTGGGAGAGGTTGGGTTGGAGCAGAGAACTATATTGGCTGATAGGGGTCCCTTGATGAGCAGAGCTACTCCACCCCCTTTTTTTTTTACCAGGTCAATCCAGGCGGTGGGAGGAGTACCCAGGTAGTTGGTATGTGGCATCAGTAATGTGAGGTTTTAGCCATGTCTCACAGAGTCCCAAGATGTGGGCATTGTATAGCTCAACCCATGCTTCCAGGTCCTGGTATTTGGAGGGGAGACTGCATACGTTTATATGGGTGATTTTTAGCCCTGGGGCATTTGTCCAGGTGCTATTGGAGGGGGCTATGTGGGAATTGGGGGCTGGGGTTGCTCTCAATGTCTCCTGCATGGAGTAGGAGGAATAGGAATGGGATGCAGGTGCAGGAGGGAATGGCAATAGAGCAGGATTTGGAGGTCAGGTAGTGACCAAGTAAGTGACATTCCATGTTTAAGAGGAAGGAGAGGGTGATGTGACCTGGGTAGGAGAGTTTCCATGAGGGGAGGAGTGTAGGGTGTACCAGGGGAGTGGGATTCTGAGAGGTAGGCAGGGTACATTTGGTCATGGGCCAGTGCTGAGGCCCATACATCCATCAGCACCAGGGCAGATGCTAGGGAGATCGCAAACAGTGTGAGCTGGGGCAGGTTCATGGTGACAGCAGACGTTGGTAGAGAGGAGGTGAAAAAGCTGGAGTCCAAAACGCAAGTCTAGGACACTTTTTCATGAGCAGTGCTGGGTGAGAACAGCAGACCAGTGAGGAAGCTCTAAAGAGAGAGAGAGGAAATGAACAAAGGGGTGGGTGGGTGGGGAGATGGATAGCTTTAAGCTTCAGAGCTGTAGTACTGGGAGTCAATGGGAGAAGGACGGTGTAGGGGAGGGAGGAGCTTAAGTGTACTTAAAGGTGGCCTGTTAGGGGGAGAGGAGTGTGGGATGAAAAATTTGGCAGCGGAAGCAGCAGCCATACCTGATACTTGTTTCTGGGGGCTGGTGGAAGTAGGTTCCTTGGCCCCAAGAGAGGCACAGAGTGGTTTCCAGGCATGCAGGAGGTGAACCACAGATGATGTTAGGTAGCCCAGTGGGCTACAAGGACACCTGTTGAAAGAGGGAGAGGATAGGGATTAATAGCACTCTGAAGTAGTGGGAGTGAAAATAAAATTAGCATACAGACAAAAGAGCTACAATTTACTAAAAGAGGGCCAAATTGGGAGGCAGAAAGCAGACAGCTTAGTTAATCGCCAACTCTGTAACTGAGATAAAAAAAACAAGGGGGTCACAATCGTGGGGGGTGAAACAAAGACAGAAATTAAATTGGTAGCTGCACTGGATTAAATACAACAAATTAGCAGGCTATGGAGACTTTCAGCAAAGAAATCCTGAACTCTAAATCCTGTACTCTAATAAACTTAGACAGAGCGACTGAGGTAGCAGGTTTAACACAATACAAAAAAATGACTGTACGCAGTTGCACAGGGAAAATCTGCAGAGGGGAAGCTGTGTGGAACAACTTGGCACACTGAAACTGAGAATTGGCACTTGCAGGGAGACAGGATCCCCGTAAGTGCAGGGTTTCAGCTGCACTGTAGGAGGGAGAATAAAAATAAATATATTTCTTTGCTAGTTCCAGATTGTTTGAATGGAGGCAGCCCAAATTAATTCACTGGCTTAATATCTAACAGCTGAGTCCGGTATCAGGAGAGCAAAAAGACAGTCTGTCAGGCAGCCAATCAGGACACTCCAGCTCAGGAGCAACCAATGAGGACTTTTCCTGGGAAAGGCACCAATTTTCAAACAACTCGGCAGCAGAAGCAGCAGCAGTGGAGGCCGGGGCCATGTATAGGCCATACCTGATGCTTGTTTCCAGGGGGCTGGTGGCAGCAGGCTCCTAGGCACTGAGAGAGGCGCAGAGTGGTGTCCAGGCATACAGGAGGTGAACCGTGGATGGCGGTAGGTAGCCCAGTGAGTTACAAGGATGCCTGATGCCTGTTTCCAGGGGGCCAGTGGCAGCAGGATCCTTGGCACTGAGAGAGAGAGAGAGGCCGGGACAAGTTAAGGGAAGAGATATCACTACGGGTTTTGGAGTGTGAGAAGGACAGCCAATTCAGATTAAAGTCACCCGTGATGCAGAGTTCACCTGAGGAGGCATGGGACAAAAAGGTGGCCAGCAGGTCTGTGATAGTACAGGGGGAGAGGCCAGGGTGACAGTAGATCCCTGCTACAAAGATTGGGAGGGAGAAAGGGAGTGTGAGCTTGGCCAGGAGAAGCTTCTAGGCTTTCAGGAGTGTGGAGGATAGAATAGGTGTAATCTGTATTGAAGAGGCGATATATATGGCCACTCCGCCACTTATACTGGACAGGTCTTGTTGGACAAGGGAGTAGCCAGTGATAGAGATACTGTTGTCAGAGATTTTGCAGTTGAATCATGATTCAGAGAGGATCAGTAAATCAGAAGCTAGGGTTAAGGTGAGAGGTTGTAATTGTGGTGAGCTAGCCACTGCCAGTCATATTTACAGACATCAAATAGAAAACAGAATGGCTACTCAGTAATCGACAAAAAAAGGACCTGTGAGCTAAGGTCATATATAAAGCTTTTAATGAAACAACTTTAAAAGCAAGGAAACAAAACAGCACTGTAGAGCCACAGACGCACGTTTCACGTCTTAAATGACGCTTTTTCAATGTGATGCTGGCTCAAAAAATTACACACCTTAAATAGATAATAAACCCATTAACATAAAAACCAATTATAATTAATGCAATTAGACCTAACGCACTTGATTCCAATTTAGAAAGTTAGAAAAGACAAAGGCAGTGTGGATCACTAATTAAATGACATCTAGCAATTTAAATATATCAACTAAAAATCCCTTCTATATCTAGAGCAACCAAATAGATATATATTTGACAAAATAGCCAAAAATATCACATCAAATAAATACAACAAGATGTAATAAACAAACCTAACAAGTGATTAGCTCAAAATAAAAAGAAAAATAATAAAACTTTCAAGTCATATTATGTACCTACAACTTGATGACATATAAACATATGGAACCTGATTTAAAAACTCATTTAAGATAAGAAATAATGCTAAACATGGCATTCAGACCTTTATTTCTATGTGCCCCTAACAGGCACTGCCATTTGCTTTCAGCTTTTCAGATCCTATTGTTCAAGACCCCCGGATACCTAATGTGATTTTTTCAAGACCTTGGAACTTAAAAGAATGTCCACTTCCCTTTTGTATAATGTGCAAAACTAATGCATTTGTAACATCTTTGTTTGTAACATTCCTCAAGTGTTCTGCTATTATGTTTTTAAACAATCTTTGAGTTTTACCAACATAGAAATCCTGACAAGAACACTGTGCTAAATATATGACATTAGCTGTAGAACAACTGATGAATTCACGATTATAATATTCCTTTTGGGTAATAGGATGTTGAAACACAGTACCTGTATGTACATGACAACAAAATGTACAGTTACCGCAATGAAAAGTCCCGCTTGGTAATGTCATATTGTTCGGATTATTAGGCGACTCAAAACAGCTGCTAGTCACCATATCTGCAATGTTCCGTCCTCTTCTATAAATCATCCTGGGGGGGACTGCAACATGTTTAGCCAATTTTGGTTCCAATGCAAGAATGTTCCAATGTTTTAAAAGAATCTCGGAGATAGCTGAACTCTGTGGTGTATAATCTGAGATGAAATTAATCTTTGTAAAATCATTCTGAGTATTGCAACATTTATCACTTTTATTATCATTGTTTTTAAATAAAGTATCCCTGTCCATACAGTTTACAATCCTCTCTGGTTTTAATAAAGATGTTTTGTCATACCCTCTTCTTTCAAATTTATCAATAAGTTGCTTTACATCAGATGTATACTGCTCAGGTATAGATGTATTTATTTTTAAATGCATCACTTGATCTTTTGGTATATTATCTGGAATATGTCTAGGATGACAGCTATTATATAACAGTAAAGAATTTCTAGCTGTTGCCTTAGTAAACAGTTTTGTGTCCAATCCATTCAGTTTATTTTTACTAATGCTAAGATCCAAAAATTCAATTTCAGAATCTCCCACCTTTCTGGAAAAAAATAAATTCCTGCTAGTTGATTCCAAAAAGGACACAAATTCATCCAACATATGTATACTGCCTCTCCAGATAAACAATATGTCATCAATAAAACGAACATAAAAAACTAAATTATGAAAAAAAGGATTTGTTTCCTCAGATACCACAAACTCCTTTTCCCACTGCATAAGGTAAATGTTTGCATAATTGGGGCAAAAGAAGCCCCCATTGCAGTACCCTTCAATTGCAGAAAAAAAGTTTTATCAAAAACAAAAACATTATTAGTAAGAACCAATTCAGTTAGTGTAACCAAACATTCAACAAAGGAATTTGAAAAAGAGGTTCGTAAAGCCTCGAGACCTCCCTCATGAGGAATGTTGGTGTATAATGCAGCAATATCTAATGTTAGCAAAAAATCCTCTTTTTGAATCACCAATTCCCTAAGTTGTAAAATAACATCCGTTGTATCTCTGACATGTAAAGACCATAAAGGAACAATTTGTTTGATATGCTGATCAACAAATTTAGAAAGGGGTTCCATGACAGAACCTATTGAAGCAACAATAGGCCTATCTGGAGGATTCCCAAGGTCCTTGTGGATTTTGGGAAGTCCATACAGTACTGGACAAACTGGAAAGGGAACAGTTAAATAATCATAAGTTTGTTTAGAAAATAAACCATTCAAAAACATTTCATGGAGAAAAATATCAATATGTTTTTTACACTCCAAAGTAGGATCTGATACCAATTTCCTATAAAAAAGAGGGTTATTCAATTGACTAAACATTTCTGACTGATACTTAACTTTATCAAGTACTACAATTGCACCACCTTTATCCGCACTCTTAATTTCAATTGCTGCATTATTTTGTAAAGATTTTATAGCAGCTCTTTCTAAATTGGTGCAATTGTTATAACAAGGTATAGAGCCTTTAGATGTAAACTCCAAAATATATTTTTCACATGCTTTATAAAAAACATTGACTATTGGATTTTTTGGAGGCATGTAAATGGAAGGCTTTTTAAGTTGTTCAATGTTAGAAAAGTCTCCATCAATTATCTCTTCAGTTGACAATTCATCCTGTGCATCCTGTGCAAACATAACCTTTAAAGCCAATTGTCTGACAAATTTGTGTAAATCTAACATAACCTGAAATTCGTCGATCTGTGTAGTAGGTACAAAGTTCAGTCCCTTTTGGAGTATAGCAGTTTCAGATTCTGTCAGTTCATATTGAGATATATTAACAACCAAAGTGTCTTGAAAGGTGCTTATTCCCACTGAGCTCTCCTCCTGTTCCAACGTCCTTGATTTCTTCCTTGATTTCAACTGCCTCTGTACACAGTATTTTCTCCTCTTGCCCCGTGTATCTCTTCTGGTCTTTCTTCACAAAAATTTACAAAGCGTGGACTTCTCCTCAAATTCTTCTGCACCATCGGTAACTCTGGTAAATTCGGGTATACATTTTCCAAGGCTGTCTCCCTTCCCACCTGTTTTGGAATAGGTAAACTCTACATTATTTTCTCCTGTTGTTGTAGGATGGGGGTATTTTACTTCCCCACTGTTTTCTCTACAATCTCTTCCTCCAAAACCTGATTCTGCGAAGACATTTCTGCTGATACCTGTGTTAGACTTGGTAAACTCTGTGGTTTGGGGGGGGGGAGGTAAAATTAGAACATTTTTTCCAATAGTGCTGTGTCCTAAAAAAGGTTGTGGTGTTAAAATCCTTTCATTTGTTACTGTATTACCATCAGATTCTGAATCAGATCCACTTGTATATGTGTCACTATCTGCATTTCGATGTACCCTTTTAAGTATGGATTTAACGTCCAATGTTCTTTTTGCTCCACTCAAAAGTATGCCTTTCAGCATAATCATGTCTATCCCTTTCAAATTTTGTTTCTTTAATTTTTCTGATTCTTATATCATGTCTTTGAATTGTAGATTCCAGTTGTTCTCTATATTTTACATAGTCCACATCATGTTGAAATTGTAACACTTGTTGCTCTTTTTCTAAAATCAAAACTTTCATTTCTCTTTCTTGTTCATCTCTATCATCCAAAATTAATTGTATCAGACTGGCCCTGTAGTTAAGGCAATGCGTTTGCCATTTCGTAAGAAAGGGTATCCGATTTTGACCAAATGCAGGTTGCATGTTAATCTTAAACCTCTCGGGGCTCTGTGGACTGTTAAATAAGTCGACATAGTGACTTTTTGCCAATATAGACATCTTGTTTAAGCACCACTTTCTCTAATTGAAAAAAAGCTTGCTTGATTGTAAGTGGTGTATCTTGTATGGCCATATTATTTGGTCTTTTCTGAGCCTCTCCTGTACTGGACTTAACAAGCAAAGGATTAATATCCCCTTTTTTGTAGAATAAAGATTCTACAAAATTGTCCTTTATTTCAGTGCTGTCCGATGAATGGGCAACAAAAGTGTGAGTGGTCATATTTAAAAGATTCACATCTGTATACTCACGGAATAAGATAGGAGTGCTGCTCGTAATTTCCAGTGGATCCAAGTTGTTATCCACACCACCACTCGCCATAATTATCGTGGTGGAAAAATAGTTGATATCATCATGCCTGCCGCTAATATAACATATATATACAGGAAGGTGGCTACCGATGAAAAAAACTGGAGGCAAGCAATAAGGACATCAAATAGAAAACAGAACGGCTACCCAGTAATCGACGAAAAAAGGACCTGTGGGCTAAGTTCATATACAAAGCTTTTAATGAAACAACTTTAAAAGCAAGGAAACAAAACAGCACTGTAGAGCCACAGACGCACATTTCACATCTTAAATGATGCTTTTTCAATGTGATGTTGGCTCAAAAAATTACACACCTTAAATAGATAATAAATCCATTAACATAAAAAACAATCACAATTAATGCAATTAGACCTAACACACTTGATTCCAATTTAGAAAGTTAGAAAAGACAAAGGCAGTGTGGATCACTAATTAAATGACATCTAGCAATTTAAATATATCAACTAAAAATCCCTTCTATATCTAGAGCAACCAAATAGATGTATATTTGACAAAATAGCCAAAAATATCACATCAAATAAATACAACAAGATGTAGTAAACAAACTTAACAAGTGATTAGCTCAAAATAAAAAGGAAAATAATAAAACTTTAAAGTCATATTATGTACATACAACTTGATGACATATAAACATATGGAACCTGATTTAAAAACTCATTTAAGATAAGAAATAATGCTAAACATGGCATTCAGGCCTTTATTTCTATGTGCCCCTAACATGCACTGCCATTTGCTTTCAGCTTTTAAGATCCTATTGTTCAAGTCCCCCCCCCCAATACCTAACGTGATTTTTTTCAAGACCTTGGAACTTAAAAGAATGTCCACTTTCCTTTTGTATAATGTGCAAAGCTAATGCATTTGTAACATCTTTGTTTGTAATACTCCTCAAGTGTTCTGCTATTCTGTTTTTAAACAATCTCTGAGTTTTACCAAAATAGAAATCCTGACAAGAACACTGTGCTAAATATATGACATTAGCTGTAGAACAACTGATGAAATCATGATTATAATATTCCTTTTTCGTAATAGGATGTTGAAACACAGTACCTGTATGTACATGACAACAAAATGTACAGTTGGGGAAGTCCTACCTCCCTTTCACTACTCTCCATGTCAGGAGACACTGGCTGGGAAACCAGACTCCCATTATTTCCAACAGGGGCTTCTCTGGAGTCCAGGGAACTACAAGTGGCCTTTGCCATCTGATTGTGGGTAACTGCACACACCACCCACTTCTGTAGATTATTCCCTATAAACACATCCAGGGCAATGTCGTCTGCCACTGCCACATTTTGCACTATGTTGGTTTGTATTACAAACAAAGATGTTACAAATGCATTAGCTTTGCACATTATACAAAAGGGAAGTGGACATTCTTTTAATTCTATTCTATTTACAAGGAAAAGTCCTGCTTGGTAATGTCGTATTATTCTGATTATTAGGCGACTCTAAACAACTGCTAGTCACCATATCTGCAATGTTCCGTCCTCTTCTATACATCATCCTGGGGGGGACTGCAACATGTTTAGCCAATTTTGGTTCCAATGCAAGAATATTCCAATGTTTTAAAAGAATCTCAGAGATAGCTGAACTCCGTGGTGTATAATCTGAAATGAAATTAATCTTTGTAAAATCAGTCTGTGTATTGCAACATTTATCACTTTTATTAAAAGCTGAACGCAAATGGCAGTGCCTGTTAGGGGCACATAGAAATAAAGGTCTGAATGCCATGTTTAGCATTATTTCTTATCTTAAATGAGTTTTTAAATCAGGTTCCATATGTTTATATGTCATCAAGTTGTATGTACATAATATGACTTGAAAGTTTTATTATTTTTCTTTTTATTTTGAGCTAATCACTTGCTAGGTTTGTTTACTACATCTTGTATTTATTTGATGTGATATTTTTGGCTATTTTGTCAAATATACATCTATTTGGTTGCTCTAGATATAGAAGGGATTTTTAGTTGATATATTTAAATTGCTAGATGTCATTTAATTAGTGATCCACACTGCCTTTGTCTTTTCTAACTTTCTAAATTGGAATCAAGTGTGTTAGATCTATTTGCATTAATTGTAATTGGTTTTTATGTTAATGGGTTTATTATCTATTTGAGGTGTGTAATTTTTTGAGCCAGCATCACATTGAAAAAGCGTCATTTAAGACGTGAAACGTGCGTCTGTAGCTCTACAGTGTTGTTTTGTTTCCTTGCTTTTAAAGTTGTTTCATTAAAAGCTTTGTATATGACCTTAGCTCACGGTCCTTTTTTTGTCGATTACTGGTTAGCCATTCTGTTTTCTATTTGATGTCCTTATTGCTTGGCTCCAGTTTTTTTCATCGGTCACCGCCTTCCTGTGTATATATATTTACAGACATATTCTGTATATTGTTATGTTATTTTGTGTATGTCACAATGCCACAAGAATGGCAGTGTTGATGAAAGGGTCACATAGAGAGAGAGAGAGAGAGAGAGACTGGATTTTTCAAATGTTTGACCTTCTCTGTGACCTGAGGGAGAAGTTTGCTGGGCAGGAAGCAAATTACTTCAAGGGCTGCTCAACAAGGACATGCCAACATCCATTTGCCTGTAATAAACTATGTCCTTCAAGGGAGAGAACTGTCTTGCAAAAATATTTGACATCCCTCCGTGAACTAAGAAAACTGATTAGCAGAAAGCTATAAGTCCACTTTCAAAGGGTATTTCTCTGGTTAACTAACTGAGGGAAGCAGAGGTAATCAAATGTTTTAGGAGATAACCCTTTTCACTACAAAACAGGATGCGTGGGAAATCAGGATCTAGGAAGTAACCAGTCTTGACAAGCTGATGTGAATTGTATTACCAGTAAGAGAGTGAGACAGCAAAAGACAGCTAGAAAAATTGGGGTTGTGGGGAAAGCACAAGAGTGACATTTACTGGCCTAAAAGTTATGACCAGACTAGGGATTTTGACCCACTGTGTAAGTGATGAGACAGAGTCATTCTCTCTCAATTTTTCCTGGAGCATTTCATTTTTGACACTCCCCTGACACACCAGAAGCAAGACTGCTACAGAAAGGACTGAAACCTTTGAAAAAACAGTTATCCTTTGGACTTCAATTCACTACGGACTTAAGGTAGCAGTTAGATAACAGTTATAGTGTGTTTTCTTGTACATATCCCCTTTATTTGTGTTATTCTTTAACCAAATTCATGCATCTTTTAGTTGTTTAAGTATTTAGTAAAAACATTTGTGTTCCTAAAGAAAACCTGCCTGAGTGAGATTTTTATATTGTGTGTGAATTGTGGGACAGCTAATAATCTGTGATCAAACTGTTATTGCTAAAGAGGTACCACCTTAAGCAACCAATCATGCAAGGATCTATAAGGGAAATCTGGGTAAAGATAGGGAGAATACAAAAGTCTCAGGGAAGAGTCTGTGGGGATTTGAACCAGGTTATTGCATGTTCTGTGGGAGAAGACAAAATCAGGGTCACATGGCTACCCTGAAGAACATGTAATGCCTGGATCTTCCCCTTTTGTGTAACAGCCAAAGAAGGGTTCTCATTTGGCTACAAGACTCAAAACTAGAATTGTATCCTTATCCATAGTTTAAAGAGAGACACCCTGGGACCTCGTGGAGGGTGTTCAGTTGTGAACTTAGTGAGCACTCTGGAAGGACATGAAGAGGGTATTCCTGTCCCCCCATCATGGATTGCACTTAGGGGTGGGCACTGTGAGCTCAGTGGACCAGACCCCCAAGAGTGGGTTCGTGACAGATCTGGTGGCAGTGGGGGGATCTGAGAGATCTGGTTGCATATTGTTGTGATTCGAGAGATATTAGAAGCACAGGAATAACAGCTGGATTGGAGGCCAGTGTATCAGATTGATGAACTGAAAACAATCCACACACAATCAAGGCAGAGGTTTGAAAAAAATAATTTTGTTACACTATAAAGTTCCCTGCCTGCTTTTTTTGTGTGTGTAAGATAGTGTAGTAGTAATAGTTAGGGACGAAGATGGCTTCCAACTACCACAAACACACTACAGACTACCTAAGGCAGTTGTGTCAGGAAAAAGGGGTCCAGTATGAGGAGTGAACCACAAAGCACCTTGTGGAGCCTCACATGGCAGCTGATGAGCAAGCAGTTACCCCGATCCTCGAGTCACAGCAGGTGACTGAAAGGGATCAGACCTTGGGTGTGGGGGTGCCAAGGAACATCACAGAGTCCAGTTGCAAGGAGGAGGACAGTGAGACTAGAGGGAACCCAGGGCCATAGCACCAGGGGAAGGTCACCACAATGCTGGAGCCAGAAGGGATCAGGCTGCACCTGGAGTTGAGGAAATTGGAGCTGGAATTCGAGCAGAAAAAGTCTGCAGCACAGCAGCAAAGGTAATTCAAGAAGAAAAAGTTTGAAGCCCAGAAGGAAAGAGAGCAGAAGAGGTTTGAACTAGAGATGCAGGAATGGCAGTGCCAGTGAGAGGCTGAGGAAAAGGAAAAACAATGCCAGAGAGAGAGTTTGAACTGGAGAAGCTAAGACTCCAATGACCAGCGCCAGAGGAGATAAGTGGCAGGGGTGGACCTGAAATTACAGGGCTGGGGTATAAATTAAATTCCAAATTAATAGCTGAATTTAAAGAAGGGGAGGATATGGATGTATTTTTAAATTTCTTTTGAAAAGGTCTTTATTCAGGCCAAAATATCCAGGGAGTCCTGAAGCTTCCAGCTGTCCCTGCTACTTACTGGCAAGGGGCATGAGGTGCTAGGCCAAATGGATAATGAGGACAGTCAAGATTATGAGAAACTTAAAACTGCTTTGCTTAAAAAGTATGAACTGACTCCTGAGGCTTACAGGGTTAAATTCCATAAACTCCGAAAAAGTCCTGACATGAACTTTGAGGAACTTTGCACAAAGCAACGTGGGTTTTTGAAACATTGGTGGGAAGGGGTAAAAGCAAACTCTGTGGGGAAAATTAAGGAGGTTGTACTTTTAGAGCAGTCCTTTTGGGCTCGCCCAGCACAGCTAAAAATCTGGTTAGAGGACTGAGATCCAAAAACAGCACAATAAGCTGCTGAGCTCTAGGATCACTATACCAGAAGCAGGCCTGCTCTGAAAGAAAGTGTGGCAGGTATGGCAGGGCAGAAATGGAAAAGCGTGTCTTCAGTACAGCTAAAACCTTACAGCCTCTGCAGAAAGGGGGAAGCCAGGTTACCAAAAATGGATTTCTTAGAAAAAAAGAATGATGAATGTTGGTTTTGTAAACAGCCAGGGCATCTTGCTAGACAGTGTTCTAAAAAGGCACAGAGTGGACAAAGTGGTGCTTGAACAAAGTTGGGTTGTTCGTGTTACCCTGAAAGCATTCCTGTAAACGTAAGGGAGCACATGCACCCGGTTACCATAAATGGTGTGCAAACCCATGGGTTAAGGGACACGGGGATGTCTCTTACCCTGGTGAAAGGGAATTTAGTTGGGCCTGACCAGCTTATACCAGATCAGTTTATCACTGTGAGGGGATTCACTGGGGAGGAGAAAACTCTGCCACTCACTAGTGTTCTCTTGGATTGGGGTGAAACCAGAGAGACAGTGCAAAATGTGGCAGTGGCAGACAACATCGCCCTGGATGTGATTATAGCGAATAATCTACAGAAGGGGGTGGTGTGTGCAGTTACCCACAATCAGATGGCAAAGGCCACTTGTAGTTCTCTGGACTCCAGAGAAACCCCTGTTGGAAATAATGGGAGTCTGGTTTCCCAGCCAGTGTCTCCTGACATGGAGAGTAGTGAAAGGGAGGTAGGACTTCCCCAAGTAGCAGTTCATAAGAAAGCAACATAAGGTTACTCTGAGGAGGGAGGGGTAGCAAATGGTCAGAATGTTATGGATGGCAGTGACCATGAATGCTCTGATGCTAGCGCTATGGACCCCAGTTTAGGAACTGAGGGGGACATGTCCCATGCCTTGAGAAAATGTAAAGAGTGTGCAGCTGCTCAGAGAACTGACCCTAGTTCAGAAAGGCTGAGGGCTTGTGCAGAATCTGACAGGACACAGAGGTGACATAATACATAGGGTATTTTGGGACAATGGACTGTTTTATACCTAGGATGTGAGGACAGAGGGAAGGGTGATGGATAAAAGCTTGTCGTTCCCCAGGGATCTTGTGAGCGATTGCTCAAGATCACTCATGACATCCCCGTGTCCGGACATCTGGGAATCATGCGCATCACAGCGATTGACCCAGAATTTATATTGGCCCAACTTCACCCAGCAGGTGAAGGAATATTGCAGGTCTTGTCACCAGTGCCAAAAATAGGGAATGCGGGTACTAAAACCAAAGCTGCCCTAATTCCCTTGCCATTGAGGAGGAGTCATTCCAGAGGGTAGGAATGGATATTGTGGGAGAAGTGTGGGGTGGTGTAGAGAATGGGCCAATGGGCTTGTGGGAAGGGTTAATGGTACCCTAAAATCAATGCTCCAAGCATTTGCTGAACAGCATGGGAGGGACTGGGAGAAATACCTTCCCCACCTATTGAGGTGCCCCAAGACACGACAGGGTTCTCCCTCTTTGAAGTCTTATATAGACATAGAGTGCATGGGCCCCTAGACTTGATCAGGAAAGACTGGGAAGGCAGGCATGTCACCCAGGGAACTCCCATAGTGGATTATGTTCTGAGGTTTAGGGAGAAGCTGAAGGAGCTTATGGGGGCCAGCCCAGAGCAACCTGTCAGCTGCTCATCAGAAGCTGGTATGACCGCAGAGCCAGAGCTCACTCGTACAGTGTAGGTCAGGACATCATGGTCCAAATTCCAGTTCAGAAGGACAGCTGCAGGCCAAGTTGGCAGGACCATATAAGGTAGTCCGACAGGTCAATGACATGAACTATATTGTAGAACTGCCTGACAGGAGACATACCCATAGGATGTAGCATGTCAACATGATGAAGTCATATGCAAATAGTGCTGACATGGTGTTTGCAGTGTGTAGTCTTCGGGAGAGGACGGATGAGGAAGACCACCTTCTGGACTTGCTAGAGGAAAGAAAACAGGACTCATCTGTGGAGACAAACTGTTGCCCCAGTTGACCCCTGAAAAGTCCCAGGAAGTAAGAGAGATTTTAGAAGACTTGCCCCTTTGTTTACAACCAAGCCTGGATGAACCCCCTTAGCAACACATGATGTAGATACGGGGATGCAAGCACCCACATGGTGGACAGCCTACTGGGTGTCTGAGGCCATCCTAAAGGACATTAGGAGGGAGGTGGAGGAAATTCTGGATTTAGGGGTAATCCAGAAATCCCATAGTCCCTGGGCCTCACCCACAGTCCTCCTTTCCAAGCCAGATGACTTTACTCATTTTTGTGTGGACTATCATGGACTCATCGCAGTCATGAAGTCTGACACCCACCCAATGCCACAGATGGATGAACTACTGGACAAGTTGGTGGGAGCAACATACCTTACTACAATTGACTTGACAAAAGGGGACTGGCAGGTGGAGTTAACTGCAAGGGCTAGGGAATGGTCGGCCATCATCACTCCAATAGGGGTATTCAAGTTCTGGGTAATGCCTTTTGGGATGAAGAACGCCCCTGCCACCTTCCAAGGGTTGGTCACTCAGATGTTACATGGTACTGAAGAGTATGCAGTGGTGTATCTGGATGATATTGCCATCTTCAGTACCAGTTGGAAGGAACATCTGCTCCACCTGAAGGAAGTGTTGGGCAGGATACAGAGGGAAGGGCTCACTTGTCAAGGTTGAAAAGTGCCAGGTGGCTATTGCAGAGGTAGCATATCTAGGCCATGTAGTGGGGCAAGGGCAGCTTCATCCCAGTCAAGCAAAGATTGAAACGATACAGGCGTGGGCCATGCCTGAAACCCAGAAGCAGGTTAGGAGCTTTCTAGGGACCACAAAGCACTATCAAAAGTTTGTACCAAATTACAGTATCCTGGCAGCTCCCCATCTGTCCTGCTAAAGAAAAGACAGCTCAAAAAGGTAAAGTGGGAGCCAGCCTGTGAACAAGCCTTCACATGACCGAAAGAGGCACTGTGCAGTGCCCCTGTGTTGGCCAGTCCAGATTACACTAAGCAATTTGTAGTCCAGACAGATGCCTCAGATGTGTGGATTGCAGCAGTCCTCAGTCAGACATCTAATCAGGGAAAAGACTACCCAATCATATACCTGAGCAAAAGGTTACATCCCTGTGAGCAGGCATATTCCATAGTACAAAAGGAATGCCTTGTGCTGGTTTGGGCCCTGAAGAAATTAGAGCTGTATCAATACAGGAGATGCTTCAAGGTACAGACAGATCATAACCCCCTGGTGTGGCTAAATCAGATGGATAAAACAAATGGTCATCTCTTAATGTGAAGTATTGCCCTACAGGCCTATGATATGACCATTATGCACAGGGCAGGGTCAGCCAACGCAAATACAGATGGCCTATCTTGCCAGTCAGAACATTAGCAGAATATGTGAAAACCTTACGATGTGGTAGTGGGCGTGTTCCCACAAATTCAGTTTAGGAGGGAGGAATGTGGTGAGCTAGCCACTGCCAGTCATATTTACAGACATATTCTGTATATTCTTATGCAATTTTGTGTATGTCATAATGCCACAAGAATGCTAGTGTTAATGAAAAGGTTACATAGAGAGAGAGAGACTGGATTTTTCCAAATGTTTGGCCTTCTCTGTGACCTGAGGGGGAAGCTTGCTGGGCAGGAAGCCAAATTACTTCAAGGGCTGCTCAACAAAGATATGCCAAAATCCATTTGCCTGTAATAAACTATGCCCTTCAAGGGAAAGAACTGTCTTGCAAAAATATTTTATATCCCTCTGTGAACTGAGAAACAAACTGATTAGCAGGAAGCTAAGAGTCCACTTTCAAAGGGTATTCCCTGGTTAACTAACTGAGGGAAGCAGAGGTAATCAAATGTTTCAGATAACCCTTTTCGCTTCAAAGCAGGATGCTTTGGAAGCCAGGATCTAGGAAGTAACCAGTCTTGACAAGCTGGTGCCAATTGTATTACCAGTAAGAGAGTGAGACATCAAAAGACAGCTAGGAAAATTGGGTTGTGGGGAAAGCGCAAGAGTGACATCTACTGGCCTAAAAGTTATGACCAGACCAGGGATTTTGACCCACTATTTAAGTGATGAGACAGAGTCATTCTCTCTCTCTCTCTCTCTCTTTCCAGGAGCATTTCATTTTGGACACTCTCCTGACACACCAGAAGAAAGACTGTTACAGAAAGGACTGAAACCTTTGAAAAAACAGTTATATTTTGGACTTGAATTCATTATGGGCTTAAAAAGCAGCAGTGCAATGAAAATAGTTATTCCAAAAACCTAATTATCTGCTAAGGTTATGAAAAATACTGGCAGAACTGTTGACTTGGGTTTTCTGGATGTTTCCTATGCTGTGCACTGTACATTTGCATTTTTGGCTGGATTCTTACACTCATCAGGTCCTCAATATTATTTCTATGCAAAAATGAAGCAACCATCTTTTTTTCTTGAGAAATAATAATTTTAAAATATTCATGAAATTCTTACATGATAATGGAAACTGAAAATGTTACCACCAAAATAAACTGGAAGACATCTGGCATTGATTAAGAAGAAAAAAAGGTGGGGTCAAATTTTAGCCCATTTTCATTGCATTGCTGCTTTATGGTAGAAATTAGATAACAGTTATAGCGCATTTTCTTATACATATCCACCTTTATTTGTGTTATTCTGTGACCAAATTCATGCATCTTTTAGTTACATATGAACATATGAAAACGCCAGTAGATACAGGCCTCACGGGCTATCTAGTCTGCTCAATTATGCAGCTAGCCCTTACATTGCAGCTGTCCTCCCACCTCCCTCTTCATACTTACCCCGTCACTCTATCCCATCCTCTCTTAAAGCCGGCCCATCATTCTACAGGCTACTACCTCCTCAGGCAGAGTATTCTACTTGTCCACCTCTTTGTAGAAATACTATCTCCTGACTTCCTCCTGAACCTTCCCCTCCAACCTCAGCTGATGCCTCCTCATAACCCTTCCCCTTCTGATCTGGGAAATCCCTTCAGTACTAGTCTTGTTTATCCCCTTTAGGTATTTAAAGGTTTTGATCATGTCCCCCCCATCTCTCCTCTCCTCCAGGGAATATATGTTCAGCTCACTTAGCCTCTCCTGATAGCAGTATCCCTTTAATCCATGGATCATCTTTGTCGCCCTATCCTGTACACCCAACAGTAATTTGCTGTCCTTCATCACGAATGGGCACCAGAACTGCACACAGTATTCCAGGTGTGGCCTGACAAGCAACCTGTAGAGGAGCAGGATCACTTCCCCATTTCTAGAGGAGATTCTCTTTGCTATGCACCCCAGCATTCTGTTGGCTTTTGCTGCCGCCTTCTTGCATTGAGCCAAGTTGTTCATACTCCCCATTATGAGCACCCCTAGATCCTTCTCCTTCTTCTCGGTGCATTCCAGCTGTACCCCCCCAGCTGATAGCTCCTCCCCTGGTTCTTAGCCCCAAAGCACAGCACCTTGCACTTTTTGGCGTTAAACACCAACTGCCATGCCTCCAACCACTCCTGTAGCTTGGTCAGGTCCTCCTGCAGCCCCCTCCACCCTTCAATGTCATCTACCACTGCTCCCATTTTTGTGTTGTCGGTGAAGAGTCTGATCTTACTCCAGACCCCGTGGGAGATATAAGCAATGAAAATCTCGAACAACATTGGTCCCAACACTGATTCCTGTGGTACCCCGCTTATCACATTCCTCAGTAAAGAGAGTCCCCACCACCACCACCCTTTGCCGCCTACCCTTCAGCCAATTAGTGATCCATTTCACCATCTTTGTTCCCATCTCTATATATTCCAGCTTCTCCCCCAGCCTCCCATGTGGCACAGAATCAAAGGCCTTGCTGAAGTCCACATACAGGATATCCACCACATGGCCTTTGTCCAGTTCCCTTGTCACCCAGTCATAGTACTCAATCAGGTTTGTCTGGCAGGATCTTCCTGAGACAAACTCATGCTGCTGACCATCCTGGAGACCACTGTTCTCCAAAAAGGTCACCAGCCTCTCTTTTAGGATCATCTCCATCAGTTTTCTCACAATTGATGTGAGGATCACTGGTCGGTAGCTACCTGGTTCATCTTTGGGTCCACTTTTGTGAATGGGCACCACATGGGCCATCATTCAATCCAGTGGTATGCATCCTGTATCCAAGGAGGTATTGAACAGGTCAGCCAACAGACCTGACAGGAGCTCCGCTAGCTCCTTATGTACCCTAGGGTAAATGCCATCTGGACCCAGTGCTTTATTCCCCCCTCAATGCCCTTAATCTTTTCAATGCCCTGTCCTCTGTGATGCCTGTATCAGTCGCCTCTCCCCCCGCCCACCCCTCCTCTACCAGGTGGTGCCTGCCCCCTTTCTTCTTTGTGAACACAGAGCAGAAGTAATCACTTAGTGTCTCTGCCTGATCCTTCCCCTTCTCTACCCAGCCTCATCCTTCTTTAGCCTCACTGTCTGATCTTTGTTTTTCCACTTTTCACTGTTGTGTCTGAAGAAGTCCTTCTCTCCGATCTTAATGCCCTGCACCAATCCCAGCTCCCTGGAAGCATTGGCTGCTCTGACCAGCCTGGTAACCTCCCTGGACTTCTTCACATACATCTCCCTGTTGTCCTCCCCTCTCAATTTCTTGAGTCTCCAAAATGCCTTTTTCTTGGCCCTTACCCTCTCCATGACCTCCTGCATCAGCCAGCTGTTTTTTTTGCCCTCCTCTTCTTACTCCTTGTTCTTGTACATGTCCCAGTAGCCTCCACCAGCCCTTTCTTAATGATATCCCATTTCTGGCTAGCATCCATGCATTGTCGAATACCTGCCAGATGCCTGCCCACAATCTCCCCCATCCTTTTAAAGTCTGCCCCCTTTAAATTCAATCACCCATGGTACTTGTACCTCCTGATTCCCAGCCCATGTTGAGCATGAACCATACCATGTGATAGTCACTCTCAACCAGAGGGTCCTCCACCTCCCAGATCCCTTACAGCCTCCCCATTTGGCAGGACTAGGTCTAATGTCCTATCCAATCTAGTTGACTCCTGGACTCTGCACAGTAAGCTGTCCTGGAGTGCCTCTAATATGACGCACTCCTTTGCACTTGTGGTGATTTGGGTGCTCCACTCAACCCCCAGTAGGTTGAAGTGCCCCACCACCACAGTGTTCCCTTTCCTACATACCATTCTGATTTGCTCAGCTTTATTTATTTATTTATTTGTAAAATCAGTTTACAACCTTTGAGCCAGAGGCTCGTTTCCAAAGGTACTTCGTCACATAAAGACATACATTGTGTTTTTGGTTACATAGCGTAGGTTTGCAAAACAATAGGCGTTCAACAGAGGGCGCCACGTCACATTGTGGTCAGACAAATACATTTGGGTTACAGGGTACATGTAAGTTGAGAACAGGTTAACACAAGTTGGTATCAATAGTGAGCAATCTAGTAGGTAAACACTGAAACAGCTGGTACTGGCCAGGTTAAACATAAGCATGGTGTACAGGGAAGTGGTGGTGGGGATGGCTAGGTAGAGAGCCACCCGGAAGGCGTTGTCAAGAGAAGTAGAGGTGGAGGCAGCCAGAGACAGGAGCAGTTACAGTGTTGATGATGTGGTTTCAAAGGGTGGTTTTGAACTTAGAGATGGTGGTGGCATTGGAGATGGGGGCAGGGAGAGAGTTAAACCAGGTTGGGGCTCTAAAGCAGAAGGACCTCTGGCCATGGCTGGTTCTTGATCTGGGGACCATTAGAGTGGTCTTGTTGGAAGACCGTGTTGCAATAATGGGAGGGCTCCAGTGGATGGATGCCGTTACCCCGGGGGGGAGAGCCCAGGTAGGGTTTTTTTTGTGAGGAGACAGGTTTGGTATTGGAGCCGTTCATCCAGGGTAAGCAATTTGGCCTCAACATACAGCTGACAGGTGTGAGTGAGCCTGGGGGCACCAGTAATCAATCTGCAGGCTTTGTTCAGGGTTAAGTGAATTTTTTTGAGTGCAGTGGTGTCGGCAGCACCATACACTGGTAGGCCATAGTCTACAAGGGACAGAACGGATGATGTAACAGCGAGCCGGAGAGCATTTGGGGGAAGGCAGGTTCTATGATGAGAAGCTCAGCCAGATGTTAGTGGTGGATGTTAGGCATCGATGTGGTTGTGAAATGTGAGGGCTGAGTCGAAGGTAACCCCAAGGTATTTGTAGGAGCAGACTTGTTCCAGTGGTTGATTGGTACTTGGAAGGATATAGAGTGGGTGGTTGCTAGCTTTGTTTTGGGGTGGGAAAAGAGCATAGCTTTGGTCTTTTTAAGATTGATGATGAGTCTGTGCTCCTTAAACCAGGCTTCGGCACTGTTGAAAGACTGCTGTAGGGTGTCCTGGAGGGAGATGGGATTGCGGTGGGTGGCAAAAAGGACAGCGTCATCTGCATACGGTAGAATTTTGCCAGGGCAAGCACTGGGCAGGGTGTTCAGATAGAGCGAGAAGAGAAGGGGGCCCAGGATGGAGCCTTGGGAGACCCCAGAGTGAATGGGACGGGTATCGGAGAGTGTGCTTTGATTTTACTACACTGCGATCAGAGTCAAGATAGCTTGTGCACCATGCTAAGGGGCCAGCCGAGAGACCAGTGTGGCAGAGTGCATTCAGCAGAAGTGGATGGGAGACAGTGTCGAAGGCCTTTGAGAGGTCTATGAATACTGCACCAGCTAGGGAGCTGGTATCCAAGGAGGAGTGTAGGAAGTTGGAGAATTCAATTAGGGCAGTGCTGGTACTGTGACCAGCACAGAAGCCATGTTGCTCTGGGCATAGAATGTTATGCTTAGCCAGATAAACAGTGATTTGAATGGCCACCACTTTCTCCAGGGCTTTAGAGATGGGGGGAGGATGGAGATTGGCGGTAGTTGTTGGTCGATGACCTGTTGCCCCCTGTGAATTGGTGTGATAATGGCTGTTTTCCACACTGGGGAAATTGTCCCAGGCAGAGTGACTGGTTAATTAGGCTGGTGAGTGGGGCAAGGACTTCATCTAGCACCAGCCTGAGGATACTGGGGTCCAGTGAGTCATTGCCGGACTGTTGCCATTCAAAGCTTTGACTAGGATGGGTCTGGCTTCCTGGGTGGAAATCTTGAGCAGGTGGAAGCTGGGGTGCTGGAGGATAGGGGGAGGTTGGTTGGCGGGAGGATCAAAGAAATTACTAGGGAGGACTGAGCTAAGGTCAGTGAAAGCGGTGTTGAACCAGTTAGCTATGGTGGCAGGCTCGGTGGTGGTAGTGCCATTTCTAGTGAGCTGGGATGGGGCAGGGGAGCAAGCTTTACCATTGAGTTGCTTAATATTATCCCAGAAGGTCCGGGCTGAGCCCCAGGAGGAGGTAAGGAGGCCTGTAATGGTCGGCCTTGGCTTTCCTGATGGCCCATGAGCACTTGTTCCGGCTGCATTGTAAGCCTGCCTATCAGGACAGACGACCAAGCTTCAGTGGCAGAGTTGCGGAGGTTATCCTGATTCCTTAGTAATTGTAGAAGGGCTGGGCTAACCCAGGGTGCATTCTGTTTTTGGACGGATTTTGGTGAGGGGCGAAAGAGATCACAGGCCATGTTGAAGGTGTGAGTGAAGAAGGCAAGGGCAGTGTCAATGTCAGTAGCATGATGAATGGGGACCAGTTTATCTGGGTGAGGAATACTTTAAGTTTTTTCAGCCCACCAGGGCGGGAGCCAGGAGGGTGGTCTGGGCTTTGGGTTTGGGATTGAGACAGCCCATGAAATAGGATAGGAGAGTGGTCACTAGGGAGTCTGGGAGGACCTGGATTTTGGATTTTATGGGGTCGGTTAGTTATAATAACATCCAGAAGGGTGCTGATACCTCTCTTAGGGTTTATTCTCAGGGGCTGAGTGACAGTTACGTCAGGTCTTGGGCGGCAAATGAGTCTCTGATCGCAGATGAGGAGGTACTGAGCCAATTTACATTAGTCCCCAACTAGGATTTGCTCTGCCTTATGGTGGAGGGTTGCCAGGTAGTCTGTTAAAGATACCAGGGCTGGGTGCTGGTTCTTTGGAGGAACGTAAGCTGTGGTGGGATAGAGAGGGCTCCTAGAGGGGTCCGGGGTGAGTTTGAGGGTAAGAGTCTGGGCCCCATTTACAAGGGCAGGGGTGGGGACTGCGTGACCAAGTATTGTGTCCCTAGTGTAGATTGCACAGCCACCCCCTCGTTTACCTACTCGGTCCTCCCGGTATAAGGTATAGCCTGGGAGGGAAACAAATGAGTCAGGGGTGGATTTGAACAGCCATGTTTCAACCAGGGCTATGATGTCTGGTTGATGAGCCAAGGCCCAGCACTGTAGGGTGTCAAATTTCTTCAGCAGGCTGCATATGTTCATGGAGGCTACTTGAAGACCAAAGGGCTGGGTGGGTGGTGAGAGGGGCAGGGCCTCGGTTGGGATGTATGTTCCTGTTAGGAGTAGAAGGAGGAGAAGTGCTCTGGTCAGAGGGTGCCAGATGGAGAGTTTACGCCGGGAGTGATAGGATGAGGAAGGGGTTTAGTAGAACAGGGGTGGGTAGTGCAGCACAGGCAGAGAAGGCTTGTGTGATCAGAGGCACAAGGGAGTTGGGGGGAGGAAAGGTAATGTCTGGATGGGGGTGAGGTGAGAGGAGCATATGGGTGTGTGGAGGAGGAGGGAGGGGAGAAGCAGTGGTAGAGGAGGAGGGAAGACGGGGTAGGTAGGAACACTGGAATAGAGAGGCTGAGGGTTAATAGGGACAATAGGGTTGGTGGAAGGCAAAGAAGGAGGAGGAGGAGAAGAGGAGGCTGGCGAGCAGGGGTGCACATGCATAGTTGGTAAGGGTGGGGGAGCTGAAGTAAGAACGAATGGGGTACTAGGATGATAGAGGGAGATAGTAGTAAAGGTCACTTCTAGCCTTAGTTGCTGCTATGGTGTCGTGGCAGGGTTGGTGCCTGAAATGCACAGAGTAGTAGGTTCAAGTCTTGACCAGGGTAGCAGGAAGGAGCCCAACCAGTGGCTGTAGCAGCAAGGAGTTGGGTTCAAGGTCTGCTGACGCACTCAGATAACACTTTAGCAGTGTCTGAGGGTTAGAGCGGTTTTAGAGTTTTGAAATCCTGCAGTAATAATAGACAGGTGTGCTAGCTGAGTGGTGGGACTGCTGACTTTGGAAGTGAGGGTGCAGGGTGCAAAGGCAGCAAGAGAGAAGTGGTAAACTTATATTTTGGCAGGTGGGGGGGGTAAGAGATTAAAAGGCTCAGAAAGTAGGAATAAAATAGGTAGGCAATGTGGTCCAGAGGCAGAGCTGCTGACTCTGACTACAAGGGTACTGGGTTTGAGCACAGCTCAGGGACAGAGTGTAGAAAGTTTTTTTAATTCAGAGAAGGAGGGAGGAAGGGTTAAGAGTTTGAAAGTAGAGGTGGATGTTGGCCTGCTTCATCGGCTTAGTGGTTAGTCAGTAGACTTTGGACAAAAAGGAACCAGGATTGATGCTGGCAGGTGCTTAGTGGTAGGCTGATGGGAGGAGTGAGAAGAGTAGGTGGTAGAATGATTCAAAAGGAACTGCAGTGACCTCTAGTGGGTCAGCTTTCAAGCAGTGGCTAGGAGGGGTAGAGAGTTGAAAAAGGAGCTAGAGTGGAGAGTGCAGCGACCCCTAGGGGTAGGTGTCTATAAGCTGCAAATGGGAAAGTGGACACTTAGTAAAAAGGAGGTAGGTCACGTGATGTAACATGTGACCTGCCAGCAGCAATAAATGAAGTGCTGACCCTGGTTGGGGTGGGAAGTGCCTCACAACAGTCAGGCTGTAGTGCAGGACACTTTACCTCTTACAGGCTCTGGCAATCCCCAAATTCAGTCTCCGCTGCTGGGCTGAGTTCTGAGTTCCCTATCCAGGTCATCCTCTTGGGCTGATGGCCTGTACACCACCCCCATCCTCAATGTCCTAATTTTTAAGTCTTGGAATTGTATCCATAGGGTCTCTGTTCTGTTTTCCTCCCCCTCCTCCCTTATACACCTTATCCCCTACCATACATATATTGCCATGCCCCCCCCCTTTTCCTTTAGCCCTGTTCTTCCTGAAAATCCTATAACCTGGGACCATCAAATACCACTCATGGTACCGGGTGGCTCACGTTTTCATGATGGCCACAATGTCCACTCTCCCTATTGCCAATACAGCCTGCAATTCTGCTGATTTATTACCAAGGCTTCTCGCATCAAGTAAGACCACCCTCCAACCTGACCCTGACCCCTCCCCTCTCTGGGATACCCCCCTTTTAATCCCCCCATGCCACTGCTCCAATTATAGTCTTGCTAGCCTGGGGGGGTAAGCTTGTTTGGCTCTCTTCTCTGGGATCCATGTCTATCATCTGTTCCCTCACCACCCCCTGACCTAATTTAAATCCACCTTCATAGCCATGTATTCCCCTACCCTCTGTTTAAATACCTCCTTCCTTCCCCTGCTCATATGTAGCCTATCCACAGCAAAAAGTTAATTGCTGTCCCAGAGTCTGTCCCAGCCCCCTACCAGCCCGTATCCCCTGGAACAACACCATTCCCTCAGCCAGGCGTTGAACTCCCCAATTCTTACCTTCTTATCAGTGCTAGCGCTGAGTACTGGGAGCACCTCTGAGAAAGCAACTGATTCCTCCAGTTCCCCACACAGCCTGCCCAGATCCTCAAACCTCTCCCTCACTACTTCCACCGTCTACCCTGCCAGGTCATTTGTATCCACATGCATCACGAGATGTGGTTTCCTCCTATCCCTCCTAGCACACTTAAGAACTGACTACCCCACCCTGTCTCCAGTTAAGCCAGGTATGGACTCCACCCAGATGCGACTATGTCATTCCCCCTTGCTGCCCCATCTTATCCCTTCCAGTATTGAATCCCCCAGCACTAATACTCCTTCCTCTCCAACCCTCATCACCCCCTCCCCCCCCTTTACCTTGGTGACTACTGCTGATTTTGCCTTAGCTGAAACCCCCTCCTACAGAACCCTCCTTCATCCTAGACCTATCTCCGCCTCCCCTCAAGGCCCCCTCACAGTCCACCCTCCTTCCCTTCCACCCTGTGCTCCCACCCTCCCAAGTCCTTTCTTATTCACCTCTCTCACCTTGCTCCTCTCCTGTTTACCCCTGCTCTCTTCTTCCATCCTTCCAGCTGTGCCCTTTCCCCTTACCACTACCACCATCCTTCACCAGATTTCTGTCTCCCATGCCATCCCCTCACTTCCCATTACCTACCCCTTCCTGGAGATCTCCCACCTCCCCCTTCCCCTCCTCCTCCAATGTTGCCAGCACCGCAAACCTATTACCTGCCCTCCCTGTCTTGCTGGGTGTAGGCTCCTTCCTCCTTCCCCAACTCCCCCTCTCGTGCTTTGCCAACCATTTGTATTGCCCATGCCCCTCTTCCCCATCCCATCCGCCAAACCATTGTTCCACCAACATGGTGTCCTCCTGTTGCTCTCTACCCCAGAAAACCTCCCCCAACTTCTTCAACTCGCTACCAAGCCACTGCACTTCATCCTCGAGTCTCTTTAGCCTGTCACAGATCAGACACCCTCCTAGCTTCCACAATACATTCTTCCAGACTGCCACCCGACATCCATTGCAACACACTATTCTTCCCCATAGGCCCCTCTAGCATCCTGTGGCCCCCTGTACCCCCTCCTCTGCTGTCCCCGTCCCCCCTGCTAATGCCTCCCCACCCCCTAGTGTGTCCTTCCCCGATTCCCTCAATTTTCTCACCTCGGCTTCACCTTAATTCCTGCAATATCCCCTAGAACATAATCCTTCCTATCTAGTGTGTCCCTTAACAAACCCCTGCCCTACTTCCTGCCAAGATCATGGACCTCAGTACCCTCAATCATGCAGCACCTACAATTGAATTACATGCTAGAAAAACAGTTACAAACCTCACCAAATGTCATACATCAATCTCTTTAAGTTCCCCTTAGAATACAGAGCCCAAACAGCTTCCATACTCCCCAGGAGTCAAATCCAAACACAGTGCCCCTGTTCTGAAGCTGCTCATCCAGAAATGGACAGTCATAGTACTTTATTCCAGACACAGCCCTAGTGCCCCCAACACTTTAACAGAATCACCAAAAATTGAAAAGTCACAATACTTTAGTCCAGTAGCAGTTCCCTTCCTGCAGGATTTATCCCTACCTTCCAGGTCACCCAGGGACCTCTCCTTCCAATGAGCTCCTCCTCCTGTCCCTTCTGATAGGTCCTCTTCACCCCAGGAGTGACTTACCTCATCCTCCACAGCCCAAGCTCCACTGGATGTGATGAGCCCTTTTTTGGCTTGGTTATCCTCCTTTGTTCTCAGTCCATCCTCTAGAGGGTGGTACCCTCCACAATTCTTCCTCCCTTGACTGGTGACTACCCCAGGAGATGGATCCACCCCTGCCTTGGGCACCTAACAGCAGTCAGGGCCAGGAGGAGGGCAGTCAGGCTGGGAGGAGGGTGGAACAGCTCAGTCTCTGTGCCCTCAGCTGTTTCTTTTCCTCCTCCTCTGCTCCTGTGGATGCTTCTCCAATCCCCTTCCTAGCTGGTTGTGCACTGGCTGGTGGTCTTTTTAAATCCGGCCACTGTGATGCCTTTCAACCAGCTTGGCTCCTCAGCGAACCAACACAATTCCCCCTCCACCTCCCGATTGGAAGTGGCCCTACTGCTGGATTGGCTCTGACCTCAAGCTGCTTTTGCTGCAGCTTCTCCTCAGCTGCCCGCAGGTGTAAAAAAAAGCTCAGTCTCTTTGCCCCCAACCGCTTCTTCTCCTCCTCCTCCTCTGCTCCTGTGGATGCTTCCCTGATGCTCTTCCTAACCTAGTTGTTTAAGTATTTAGTAAAAACATTTATTTTTCTAAAGAAAACCTGCCTGAGCATGATTTTTATATTGTGTGTGAATTGTGGGACAGTTAATTAATAATCTGTGATCAAACTGTTATTGCTAAAGGGGCACCACCATAAGCAACCAATCGAGCAAGGATCTGTAAGAGAAATCTGAGTAAAGATAGGGAGAATACAAAAGTCTCAGGGAAAAGTCTGTGGGGATTTGAATCAGGTTATTGCATGTCCTGTGGGAGAAGACAAAATGGGGGTCACACATCTACCCTGAACAGAGAGTAATGCCTGGATCTCCCTTCTTTGTGTAACAACCATAGAAAGATTATCGTTTGGCTACAAGACTTGAGACTCGTATTGTATCCTTATCCAGAGTTTAAAGAGGGACACCCTGAGACCTCATGGCAGGTGTTCAGTTGCAAACTCGGCTAGCACTCTGGAAGGAGATGAGGAGGGTATTCCTGTCCCCCCATCACGGATTGCACTTCGGGGTGGGCACTGTGAGCTCAGTGGACTTGATCCCCAGGAGTGGGTTCATGACAGTAATAAGGAAATTTTGGGAGATGAGGCTCTGAATATTTACAAGGGCAAGCTTTACGCCATGAGGGAGTTGGGTGGGGTGAGAGGGTGCAGGATCGGGGTTAGGTTCAATGTCACCTGGCACAAGCAACAGTAGGAAAATGAGGAGCTTGGGGATGGAAGAAGCCCTGCTCTTTGTCAATGAGAAGGTTGAGTGAGAGGGATGCAAGAAGGAGGTGGGGTGGAGGGACTGGAGCTTCAGCATGAGAAACCCAGCAAGGAATCAATGAGCAGGTAGAACAGATACCCCAGGGGACCAGGAGTAGTGGGACAAGGCAGGGAAACATTGGAAGGATTTCATGACTGAGGGCAGGTCAGGACATAGCATAAAAACTGGAATGGGATGGTAGAGGGCTGGGAGGCATAGGGTAGGATGCAGGGGGAGAGATGTAATAGAGAAGAGGAAATGGAGGATGCAGAGGGCAATTAGGAACATGGGAAAAGGAGAGCAAGGAAGGTTGAAGATGCCAGATACAACTAAAAACAATAAGGAGGGTGGGAGGAAAAACTGGCTGGGTTACCTAGTGATTCCTGTTGAGCACACAATGTGGAGGTGAAATTTAGGCTAGATAGTCAGGCTGCTTTCCTGTGGAAAATAGTGTAGATTGAGGACTTTGCTTAAAAGGACTTGTTATTTGGGTTATGAGGCCAAGGGGAGGAATGAGAGAGACGCAATAGTGCAAAATAGTAGCTTGCAGACTAGGGAGGATGACAGGGAGGTACCCGATGACAGCACAGACACAAGGAATGAACCAAGTGGAAGGGAGAGATGGGAGGGTGGAGGGAAGCAGGTGATATCAAGTAACAGTACAAGATGAGGGTAAGAAAGTAAGCTGATTGGTATGAACAAACTCAGAACACAATATAAACTGCAACACCCTGGGTGGGCAGGTGGAGTGGGTAGGAGGGAAGTACTAGGTGTCACTGCGCAGTGGTGCTGCCCCAACACACTAGAACTAGGAGCAGTACCTGGAGCGCAGGTTGTGAGAAGAGGGGAGGGCTGCTTCTGAGATTAAGCCCTCATGACCCAGGACACCAAAACAGCACTCAGGAGCGAAGCTGGAGTGCAGATAGTGAAGAGAAGGAAGGGCTGCTTCTGAGAGTAAGCCCTCATGACCCAGGATGCTGGAACAACACTCAGGGGAGAAGCTGGAGTGCAGGTAGTGAGGAGAGGGGTGGTCTGCTTCTGAGATTAAGCCCTCATGACCCAGAATGCTGGAACAGCACTCAGGGGAGATGCTAGAGTGCAGGTAGTGAGGAGAGGGGAAGGCTGCTTCTGAGATTAAGCCCTCACAACCCAGGACACTGGAACAGCACTCAGGGGAGAAACTGGAGCACAGGTAGTAAGGAGAGGGGAGGGCTGCTTCTGAGATTAAGCCCTCATGACCCCAGGATGCTGAAACAGCACTCAGGGGAGAAGCTGGAGCACAGGTAGTGAGGAGAGGGGAGGGCTGCTTTGGAGATTAAGCCCCCATGACCCAGGATGCCAGAACAGCACTCAGGGGAGAAGCTGGAGCAGAGGTAGTAAGGAGACGGGGGGCTACTTCTGAGATTAAGTTCTCATGACCCAGGATGCTGGAACAGCACTCATGGAAGAAGCTGGAGCACAGGTAGTGAGGCGAGGGGAGGGATGATTCTGAGAGTAAGCCCTCATGACCTGGGATGCTGGAACAGCACTCAGGGGAGAAGCTGGAGCACAGATAATGAGGAGAGGTGACTCAGGACACTTGGAACAGCACTCAGGGGAGAAGCTGGAGCACAGGTAGTGAGGTGAAGGGAGGGCTGCTTCTTTTTTCTGTCCACCCCCCCGATCCTCCACTTGGAGGTCAGCCCTGCCCTGCCTTCCATCCTCACATACCCAGGCTTGCCCCCAGGGTGGGTGTGGGCCCCCCAATGGACACTGTTGGCAAGCCCCAGCTTACCCCCCCGGGTCGGGGCGACAGGAGTGGGATCCCTCCCCTGTGGACATTAGTGGCAGTGGAGACAGTGGCAGAGCAAGGCATCATGCCCAGGGGATGGCTTTTTTGTGACTGCTGGATCCTTCAGGGTGGGGATATGCAATGACGTCTACCATCCACCCCGCCCCCTTGAGTAATGCCGCTGGCTGCAGCAGTACCCCCAGCCTCTGCCAGGGGTCTGTAAAGTGATGGGCACTCTTCCCCCCTCCCCCCACAGAAGGAGAGCAGTCCCCAGGATGCTCGATCCTTCTCACCCCCTGGCCGGCCCTCTGACTCCCAAGCCCATCATCAAACCCAGGATGTCAGCACCACAAGTGGACGGGAAGGCTACTTCTGAGATTAAGCTCTCACAACCCAGGACACCACAGAAGCACTCAGGGGAGATATTGGAGAGAAGGTAGTGAGGAAAGGGGAGGACTACTTCTGAGATTAAGCCCTCATGACCTGGGATGCTACAACAGCACGCAGGGGAGATGCTGGAGGAAAGGTAGTGAGGAAAGGGGAGGTCTGCTTCTGAGATGAAGCCCTCACGACCTGGGACATCAGAACAGCACGCCCACTTTTCTGCTAGTCTTACTAGTTCCTCACTATTCACAGCATGCTCAGTAGGATACATCAGGTGGGGCTTCACTAGTTGTATAAAGGGTTGATATTGCCAGCCATTGTACCTGTCATTGGTTAGACCATGCCTAGCGTATTGCATGCAGTTTTGGTACCCAAATCTGAAGGACAGGGAGAGATTAGGAACTATCCAGAGGAGGGCTATGAAACTGATCCAGGGCAGCAGGGTAAGACCTACAATATGAGGAGACTGGATAGTCTTAATTCACTCTCTGGAGGACAGTAGAGGAAGGGAGAATATAGAATAGAAACATACATACTACATGCAGGGATATAATAGGGTATACTCTACATAGAGAATACTGGTTGGGCAACCATGCACAACCAGCCTGTGCTGCCACAGAAGGTTTCTGATTACATCAGATGCCTGAGGTGGCAGCACAGGCTGGTTGGGCATGTGGTTGCCCAATTTGTAATTCTATAGTGTACATTTTTTGTTTTTTTTAACAAAAGTGTTTCCACAGCACTCCATGGCAGCAGCGAACATGTCAGTGGTTTCTGTTCAGAACTTGAACTGATTGCTGTGCATGTGGCAGCCTGTGTAAAATATGAGCTGCCACAAGGAGTTTCAATCAGTTGGAATGCTGTTGCACCACATGAGGGTACAACCGCATTCCATGACCTTTGAACTGTGGTACAACAACGTTTTAGCTGGCATGGAAATCCATGCAGAACAAACCCTCACTATACACTATAGAATTGTTTAAGTTGAAGAACAGCACAACCATAAGGGGCACAACCTTAAACTGGAAGGAGGGACTAAAGAAGGACATCTTGAGTAAGGCTGTAATTAATTTAAGGGGATCACGGATTTCACGATTTCCGTGAAATTTACCCAATTCCGTGAGATCAGTGGTTCCCCCTGAAAATATGTTTCCATAAACAAACAAAGAGACACCTGAAAATACTGCCAATTTCAAGCTGAATGGCAGGACCGTAGAACTGATGGAGAACTCCAGGAGGCAGCTCAATAAATGGGGTGGATGCCCAGGGATGCTTCATGCCGGCGAGTGACTTCTATGGAGAATGCTGAAGCGAGTGGTAGATGGAGGTTTGAGAGGAACCACTAGCACTAACAGTGCAACGAGGTGACAAAAAAAAGAGGGTGCCAAAAGAAATGCAAATGGGATGCATGGAGGAGGTAGATAACGGGGAAGATAAAACAACACAAGAATAGGGAAGGGGAAGGAGGAGAAATACTGGAGAGTAGAGAGTGGGAGCCTCAATGTTTTGCACAGCTGGCTTTGTCAAGAGGCACTGCTCCCCCAGCATTCATTATGTTATACAGAGTAAGAACTTCAAGGGGGATTAGAATAAGTGCATACTTTAATAAAATAAAAAAGCACTCTCAGTCCAGCAACTGCCTTCTCAATGACAAGGAAGGTGGAAGAACCGTATATTCTCTGAAGTATTCATCTATTTTTGGTTCATGAAATTCTGTGAAATTGACTGTTTTTCTCTGTGATAAAATTACAACCTTAATCATGGGTACTTCTTCATGGAGTAGGTGATGGAGAGTTGGAATAGTCCCTCCAGTATTGTGATCAATGCTGAGACTACCTCTGGGTTCAGAACCCAATGGGGCATCTTCAAGGGGTTATAAGGAACAAAAGGGAAGCCGGGGAGTGGGGGTAGGCAAGCTCTGTAAAAGTAAAGCAATGTAGACATATTTACGTTAATATTTTATTAGTTTCATACTACAAAAATACAATACAATAATCATTATATTATTGGAAACAGACATTCATAAAAACAAGAAACATTAACCAGATACTAATAGATTACACACACCATAACTTAGTCAGACTAATAGGACAGAAATTTAAGGACTGAGATCAAGTAACAAAACCATAGCATGCAGTAAAATGATAGTATACAACCCTGGAAAGCAAATGAAGAAAACATACAGGACGTCACACTACCAGTGTCTAAAAACTCTTATGATTGATTGAGCAGGAGGTGACAAATTCTCTCATTTTCTGCTAAGACTGACATATAATTGTACCATTCAGTCAGGGAGGGGATAGCCTGTTCTTTCCACTTAGAAAGTAAAAGTCTCTTATGGGCAAGGGCTGCTGGCAGAATCCAGTTAATCTGTTTTTTCCGAAGTGGAACTAGTTGTGAGGACTGTCCCAATACAAAAGTCAGAGGAGACAACAAGATCTTAGACCCTGTAATTAACTCACAGATCTTATGAATCTGCTCCCAAAGCTGATACACCTGAGGACAGCTCCACAACATGTGTAAGAGATCAGCGTGAGGCGTATTGCACTTCCAGCATTTACCCCCAGGGCAGAAACCCATTTTCTCCAACCTACTTGAGGAATAATAGTATTGATGTAAAATTTTGTATTGTATGGTTCTCCCCTGAACTTCTTTGAAAGTTTGATGAGCATTTCTCCAAGCAGAGTCCCAATCCTCTAAGGAGATATTCAGACCATGAGTGGATTCCCATTTAGATTTTGCATTTTCATTATGAACAGAAGTGTCAGTACAACTACATATTAATTTGTAAATCTTTGATACCCCACCCTTAGAACTAGCTGCTCCACAAATTGGAGACCAGTCCTGCCCTCCATTAGGTAGCACAAGATTGGGGCCTAGAATGTTTTCTACCAGGGCTTTCCTAACCTGCAGATAGGTCACAAAATGAAACTTAGGTAGATTAAACTCCTGACTAAGCTCTTGGAATGACTTCAGTATCCCAGAACTGTGATCAATTAGGTCACCTACCCTAGAAATGCCCTGTCTGAACCAATCAGTATTTTGCAATATTTTGTCCCCCATCTGTATATTAGGATTAGACCACAAACCTTCTAGATGTGAAAGTAACCTGTCTAGTGATAATTTGTCCTGGAGCATCTTGATTGTTTTAATCGAACTGAGAATACACGGGTTAGTAATATAAAAACTTGGTCTTGTTTTAAGTAAAAGATCAGCTGGTTTCCCCAGTTTGCATAGTTGACTTTCCACCTCAAACCAAAGAGGGAAATCAATAGATTGGGGAAGGGTGCTAATTTGTCTGGCCAGGTCTCACTCAGCAGGGAGGCAGAGCTGAATCAGGTGTGGAGTCAGTGCTTTGGCTTCTCAGAAGGAACTGGATGGGGGACAGGATCAGATCTACAGTACAGTAGCTTCTTGTTTTACATTGTTTTTCATGGATTCTACTTGGTAGAATGTTTATTTTCTTTCTTACTACTAAGGGGCTAGCAGGGTATTGTTTGGGGCTGTTGGAATTTTGAAACCTGTTTTGGTAGCTAAAAGTGGGCTCATTTGTTTGGTTTTACGGTGTGGCAGGCTGCATTTGTAGAGGCCTATTTCTTCTCTTTAAACATAATTGGTGTAATTTAACTGGTCTGTTTCTTTGAATTGAGACCTATATCTTATAATTCCAAACCTATTTTGATGTATTGTTGGTGAAGCTGTTTGAATTGGTGTCCTGTTTCTTTGGGTAGAATTTATTCATTGTTGCTGGCTTCACTAGCTGCAAAGTTTTGAGTGGGGAAGGGTGCTAATTGTCTGACTAGAGGCCTCAGCTACCTGATTGTTTCCAGAGGACTTGGCTGGTCCCACCCACCCAAACCCTCACCCCACCCACCCCCGGTCAATTATTCCCTTTGTACTAGGGGTTCTGACATCACTTCTCAAACAGGCAAAGGATTTGCACCTGTCATAACAGAAGCAGACATCCAGGAAAGGAACTGCAGCAAGTGAAGAGGTGACGGCTCTCTCAGTGGAAGGGAAGTAATGCAAATCTAGGCGCTTTCATGGTACTACTTCACATAGTTATTGCATTGGGTAAAGGGGGAGTAGGAGTTGAAGAAGGTGTGCAATGGCTACTTAAAGTATTTTTGAGTGAGGATAGGAATATACAAAGCAGTTGCTCAACATATCTAAACGTGTGCAACAAAGGAGGTAAGGGACATAAAGAATGTTTTGCACTGATAGAGGGGGGAGAGTGGGGACTTGGGGGAGTGTTTGGTATCCTGCATCTGGAAGGGTGGGGGGTCGCTGGTGGGCAACGACAGCAATGGGTAGGGTGAGAAGCTGCAACAACTGGTGGTGCACCAATTTTCTCAAACATTGCCTGAGAGTAGGAGGATGTTTAGTAAAACCACATAGAAAACTTAGAAAGGAGATTGAGGGTCTGCAGGAGGAACTAAGACAGGCAAGGCAGATTGGGGGTGGGTTTAGCCCAATACTGGAGGGAGGAAGAAGGGGAGATGAGGGAGGGCAATTTAAGCCAACAGTGGTGAGGAGAGGCTCAGAAGAAGGGAAGCAGAGACAAAGGGGCCCAGGCCAGGAAGAACGATTGCCGGGGAAACCAGGTCAGGAGACAAAAGTCAAATGGAAGGAGGCAATAGGGACTTGTGAGGGGAGGCGAAGAAGTGGCAAAAGTCATGGAGTGGAAAGGAGAGAACAGGTTACTATGCAGAGAGAGGGAGCAGGCATTTGTGAAGGATCTTCAGAAAATAGTTTTGCACTGCTAGAGAGGAAGAAGGTGGAGGAGGAAGTGATGAAATTAGAGGAGTAATTGATAAATGCCTGGACCAAACTGGGGAAGTTCTGCTGGGAGAACTGCAACAGGGGTAAAAGGCATAATAATGTGCAGGAGGAAGAAGAGGAGCTGGAAATGAGGGAGGGAGATGAAAGGAAGCAAGCAGGGAGTAAGAGGGTGGAATCTTGGCTGGGGACTCCAATACTAAGAGGAGTTAGGTGGGGTAGTAAGGCGGAGAGGCATAGTCGCATTTGGGTGGAGGCCTTGCCAGGAATGACAGCGGAAAGGGTGGGACAGTCTGTTCTGAAATATGCTAGAAGGGTAGGGACAAGCCTCATTTAATTATACATCTTGGGACAAACGACCTGGCTGACAAGACAGTGGATATAGTCCAGAGGAGGTTTGAGGAACTAGCACAATTATGTGAGGGGCAGGAAGATCAGTAACTTTTTCCGAGATACTTCCGTGCAAAGGCAAGCACAACAAGAAAGCTGAGAATAGAGGAATTTAACAGATGGCTAAGAACCTGGGTTGTGCTAAAGGGTATGGGCTGTTGGGGGGTGGGAGGACCTGGGAGGACAGTAGTCTCTATGCCAAGGACAGACTACACTTTGTGAGGAAGGAAAGAAAGTGTTGAAGCAGAGGATGGAAGAATATATAGAGGAAGTTTGGAGTTTAAACTAGGGAGTGGGGTGGCAGTTGGGGAAGAGATATGCAGGGACCACAGGTTGGGAAATCATATGAGCTTACCCCCATAACAGTGACAAAGGACAAATGGCAAGTACTATTGGTGATGCTAGGAAAGGAGGGCAGGATGGGAGGAGGGAAAAGGGTGGAAGGTGGTTACCCTTAATGCTAGGAGCTTTGGGAGGAAAAACTGCAGAGTTGCAGGTTCTCATGGCAGAGGAGAGGTGGACATTGCAGCTAACACGGAAACATGGGCCACCCAATATAATGATTGGGACCTGTCTGTACCAGGGTACAGGTTATTTCAGTAGGGACAGGGTGACTGGGAAAGGAGGGTGGCACTATATGTGAAGGAAGGACTGAAGTGTGTAAGGGAGGAAGGGAGGAGGGCAGTACAGAGTCACTTTGGGTGCAAACCAGGATTCCAAGAATAGGAGTCTTAGAATGGAGTAGGTACAGGCCACCATCTCAGATGGAGGAGTTAGACAGGGAACTAGCGGGACAGATCAGGAGGACCTGCGAGAAGGGTAGTGTGGTGATTGTGGGGGACTTCAACATGCCAGAAGTGGACTGGAGCACCCCAACAACCAGGAACAGAAGGGAGCAGGTACTGCTGGATGCCTTCCAGGACAGCTTCCTGCTGCAAATGGTCAGTGAACCAACCAGGTTAGGGAATACCCTTGACCTTGTGCTGGCAAATGGGGACTTTGTGAGAGAACTTACAGTGGAGGAACTGCTGTCAGGGAGTGACCACCACTCAGTATGGCTCACATTGATATGGGCAAGGAAGGAGTGGAATCTGGCACAAGAGTGCTGGACTTCAGGAGGGCTGACTTTGGGAGGATGGGGAAGTGGTAAAAGGGTACCTGGCCAGAATTCAATCTAGTATGGATACTAACCAGAGATGGGAGCTCATAGTTGGGATAGTGGAGGCAACCAAAACCTGCTGCAAAGCCCAGAGCAAGAAGGCTAGAGCTAAGAAACCGAGCTGGTTGAGCAAGGAGGTCATGGAAAAGGTAAGGAAGAAAGAGCTGCCTTTAGGAAATACAAGAAAACAGGGAGGGGGAGGACAGAGAGGAGTACTTGACTGAATCGAAGGAGGTGACAAGGGCAGTAAGGGGAGCCAAAGCATCTACGAACTCAGGCTGGCACAAGGCATTAAGAAGGGGAGAAGGACTTTAGGTACATCAGGAGAAAAGGAGCTGTAAGGACCACATAGTAAGGATTAGGAAGGAGGGGGTTGGTGGAAGCAGGGATGATAAGGCGGAAGCACTAAATGAGTACTTCTGCTCAGTATTTACTAAAGAGAAGAGGGGGGTGACACCCAAGATGGGTGAAATGGCAGACGCAGGGGGGGAAGTGGTGACAGATGGGGAAATCATGGAGGACAGAGTTCGAGAGGGTTTGAAGGCACTGAGGGTGGACAAGGCACTAGGCCAGATGGCATCCACCCAGGGTACTGAAGGAGCTGGCAGAGGTCCTTGCAGGACCTTTGCAGACCTATTTAATTCTCACTACATTCGGGGTGTGTACCTCAGGACTGGAGGGATGGCTCATGTGGTGCCCTCCACAAGAGTGGCCCCAAGGATGAACGAGAACTACAGACCAGTGAGCCTCACATCCATCGTGGGTAAGCTAATGGAGACTATCCTGAAGGAGAGGCTGGTGGCCCTCTTAGAGGCCAAAGGACTACAGGACAGCAGACAGCATGGCTTCACACGTGGCCGATCCTGCCAAACCAACCTGGTCGGGTTCTATGACTGGGTAACTAGGCAACTGGATGGGGACATGCAGTGGATGTCCTGTATCTGGACTTCAGTAGGCATTAGACTTCAGTGCCACATGGAAGGCTGGGAAGGAAGTTAGTAGGCACAGGGGCAGGTGCAATGCTGGTGAGATGGGTAGGAAACTGGCTGCAGGAAGGCAACAGAGGGTGGTGGTGGGTGGGGAGCCTCACACACCCAAGGGCAGTGACGAGTGGTGTCCCTGGAGCCTCGGTGTTGGGACCAGTGTTGTTTGGGATATTCATTGCAGACATATCATGGGACATCAAGAGCAAGATCAGTCTGTTTGCTGATGATACCAAGGTTAGGTATCGGTGGTGGATGACCTAGGGGATGGCAGGGGTTGCAGGATGATCTGGCAAGCTTGAAACCTGGTCAGACACCTACAGCAGCACGGCTTTAATGCCAAAAGTGCAAGGTGATGCATTTTGGGATGAAGAACCCAAGGAGGACTTACCAGCTAGGGAGTGCAGCTAGCCCAGACAGAGGAGGAGAAGGATCTGGGTGTGCTCATCACAGGGTCAATGAACAACTCGGCACAGTGTAGGAAGGCAGCTGCAAAGCCAACAAAATGCTGGGTTGTATTGCAAGGGTATATCCTCAAGGAGGAGGAGGTGATTCTGCCACTGTATAGGTCATTAGTTAGACCACACCTGGAGTACTGCGTGCAGTTCACTGGCGTCCGTATCTGAAAAGGGACATTAAGTTACTGGAGGAGTGCAGGCGCAGGGCGACAAAGATGATCAAGGGTCTTGGGGACTTATCATATGAGAGGAGGTTGAAGGAGTTGAACATGTACTCACTGGAGGAGAGGAGACAGGGGGACATGATTGAAACCTAAATACATGAAAGGAATAAACAAGACAGGTACAGAGGGGCTGTTCAAAGTAAGGAGGGAGGGCCACCAGGGGCCATGATATGAGACTGGAGGCGAGGAAGGTTCAGGAGGAGATGAGGAGACACTTTTTTACAGAGAGGGTGGTGGCTGGGTGGAACGTCTACCTGCAGAAGTGGTATGCAGAGAACAGTGGACTGCTTCAAACGAGGATGGGACAGGACAAGGGGAGGGTTAATGAAGGGAAGGGTGGAAGGGAGGGGAGTGCACAGAATAAGGGGTGCTAGCTGCACATTCGAGCAGACTTGATAGACCTCTAGGCCTTTATCTGCTGGCAAATTTCGTATGTTCGTATGTTCGTATAGATGGGGGCAAGAGATAAAATACAGCTTGTTTAAAAAGAAAGGCTAGCTGATACATTTCCCACCTAGGAAGTCCAAATCCACCTTTTGACCAATGGGACCTGAGTTTTTAAAGGGATAGTCTGGGTGCTGTGGAACCCCACAGGAAATTCCTAACCTTAGATGTAATTGTCTTAAATTTAGAGGCGCCAAATACTAATGGGATATTCTAGAATAGATAAAAAAGTTTGGGAGCCAACATCATTTTGACAGAATTGACCCCCGAGACAAGGATAACTTGGCTCATTTCCTCAGGTCATCCTTTATGTTCTTCAATAAAGGATCCAGGTTAGTATCCACTATAGTGCTAATATTTTTCAGGATTCTCAGTCCTAAGTACATGAGAGAATCTGTCTTCCAACACTCTTTCTCTAAAATATTATCTCCCTCGTCTGGTCTACCTTCCTCACAAACCTGTAACACCTGTGTTTTTTTAACAATTAACTGAAAGTCCAGAGAGGCCAGCAAACTGATGAAGTACTGTTTTAAGTTCTCTTACGGAATTGCCCAACTGCGATAAAGTAAACAGTAAATCATCTGCATATGCAAAGGTCTTATTAACTATCAGACCTGTTTTGAACCCCTGAATATTTGGATTTGCTTGGATAAGTTTAATAAGTGGTTCTAATGCCAGAATGAACAAATATGGAGAAAGTGGGCAACCCTGTCTCGTCCCTCTATATAGTCTAAATGAGGTTGAGATTTTCCCATTTGTTGTTACTTCTGCAGTGGGAGCATTGTAAAGGGTATTAATCCACTGAATGAAACCCTTCCCCACATTGTAAACCTTTAACACCCTAAATAAATAGTCCCACTCAAGACTGTCAAAAGCTTTAAAAAAATCTATAGATAGAACACTTAAGGACATTGTGGCTTTCTTAGCTGAAAATATCACACTGAGGAGGTGTCTAACATTCTCCATGCCTGACCTGCCTGGAACAAAACCCACCTGTTCTCCACCTACCATTTTCGTTATCAGGTTACGGTTCTAAGGGACAGGGCCTTCGACAAGATCTTGTAATCTCCATTTAGCAATGATATTTGTCTGTAACTTTCACAAGTCAAAGGGTCCTTCTCTTTTTTAGAAATCAGGGTGATAAAAGCCCTGGTGAGAGATTCAGGTAATTTTTCTCCTTTGAATGCTTCAGCAAAAACTTTACATAAATACTTAGGAATCCGGGGGCCCATTGCTTTGTAAAGTTCCCCTGGTATTCCATCAGGTCCTGGAGCCTTATTACTGGGAATATCTTTAATAATCTGGTAAATTTCTTCAACTGAAATTTGTCTATCTAAAGCTTCTCTATCTACATCGTCTATGGGAGTAAAATGTGAGACGCCCAAGAAATCAGACAACTGATCACACTCTGCCATGGCAGAGCTAGAGTATAGTTCTTTATAAAACTCAATTAATATTTTATTAATGTCTTGATTAGTCACTTTAATACTGCCCTGCTTATCTCTTATCCCTGCAATCAGATTCTGGTTAGACCTTTTTTTAAGTCTATAAGCAAGTAATTTGCCTGACTTCTCACCAGACTACCAGAATTTCTGTTTAGTAATTGCCAGGACAAATTCAGCCCTTGCAGAAAACACCTTGTTAACTTCAAACTTAAGCACCATAATCTCATGGATCCTGATTTGTGTCCTATTCCTTCCTTGTTTAAACTCCTTTTCTAACTAAGTTTTTCCTCCTTTGTTTCCAAATCCTTAAGTGCATTCTTTTTTTGTGAGATGCAAATGATATTATTCTTCCCCTGAGATATGTCTTAAAGGCATCCAATAGAATAGCATAAGATACGTGCCCATCAGCATTGCTCTTGAAATATTCAGACACTGCCCCCTCAAGAAATTCCCTAAAAGCTTTATCCTGCAAAAGGGATGTGTTGAACCTCCGTCTATCTGAGCTAAAATCTCTGTTTACAATAAGTTGTGCTGTCACCATGCCATGATCTGAGATCACACCACTTTTACTATCTGCTGAGAAAAAAGCTGTACTTAACCCCTTGGACATCAACAAGTAGTCTATTCTACTATATGAGGAGTGCCTATACGAGTAGAAAGATTAGTCCCTCCCATCCGGGTGAAGTGTCCTCCAAATACCTATCAACCCCACGTCTTCTTTTAAATTTACCAGGGCCCTTCTGGGACTTGGTATCAACTGCTGTATCCTAGCATTGGATCTATCAAGGAATGGGTCAAGCACTTCATTAAAATCTCCCCCACATATGATCTCGAAATCATTGCATGAACTTACCTGAAGGGTAATCTCATTGAAAAAACTGCTCTGGTCTCTATTGGGGGCAACACATTACAAATGACCACTTTTTCTCCATTTAAAGTACCCTTCAGAAACTGAAAGCGCCCTTCTGGATCCGCTATATGATTACTCTTAATAAAGGAGATCCCTTTTCTAATTAATATGGAAGTGCCCCTTTTTTTTGAAGAAAAACAACTGTATTCAGCTTGCCCCACCCATGCCCTGACTAGTTTTGCCACCTTTTCTGGTAGAAGATGAGTCTCCTGAAGGAGGGCTATATCCACTCTCTCTTTCCGAAGATAGCTTAGAACTTTCTTTCTTTTAATAGGTGATCCTAATCCTTTGACATTCCAAGAGGCAATACAAATGTTATTAGAAGACATGGTGTAATTGCGTACTATGCTATGTATACAGTCCTATAGAGTTAATACCGCTACACACAGTTGACGTAAACTCTTAACAGTAACTACCAAACCAGCAGTAAACACAAAGGGAGAGCAATTTTGAAAAATAAAAAAATTAATAAGAACCTATATAAAATAAACCTTTTAGAATTTAATAGTAAATTCAGATAATTATAGTACTGTGTATTTTAAAATTTGTAGCACCTAGTCTGCCAAGCAAATTCCCCTTATAAGCAACTAACTACCGGATGTATAAAAGGAAAGGAAGAATACAACTTTGTCAGTTAATGTATATAATATCAAATAACCTGTATCCAATCAGTTAATATCCTATATCTAATCTGACAGCAAAATTTACCCGACAACGGAATATATAAAGAAAGGGAAAGAAATATATAACACTAAAGCACTCAAACAGTTATAGCTAGAAAAATATGAATTCAGTAGGAGAAACAAAAAAATGTAAACTCAGGAAATCAGTTATAATTATACGAACCCCTAAAAAAAAAATTGTTAGGAGGGGGAAGTAAAAAGTAGGGTGGAAATCTACTTCGGTACTCTTAGTTCACCAGATTAATAGTCCAAGGTGACAAGTTAAACCTGTGGAACAATGAGACTAAACAACAAAACACAAAAGAGGGTGAAAAAGGGGATCCCAGTCTGAAACCATATTATGTAAGGAGAGAAAAAACACTTAATGACAACAATCTAATTAATAATAACAGTAACGGTTAACCATTGTTGGCAACTTATTAACCCTTACTAGCAAGTAGACTGTAACCCATTGAGCCTGCAGAAACTTCTAGATGCTACCAGATTTAGCATAGTTTAGTTCCATTATGAATCTGTTAAGCCTCCTTCCATCTGTCTCAGTCTCCCTCGACCATCAGTGACCAGTACTAATAAACACAGGTAGCCCATGTCCACTCAGAACTGTACCAAATATGCTAAGGCAGCTGTTGTCAGCTTATATGAACACAGGTTGAACACATGATAATGATGTTTATGTTGGGATCTACCAACTAAGCCTGGCTACCCAGGCCAGGTTGATACTCTTCCCATATAAAAATATGAAAGTAGTTAGGAAGTGGTCTAATATGAGGATTGATGAAAGGTACACCTGACTCCCCAGATCACCCTGTCACCTTTCCCATAAATGTACATGAAACTTCTTCCTTGAACACTGTCTTGTGGGATCTATCTGTGCAAGCCAGGCTTCCCTTGCTCCAAGATACTCTTCCTTGACACCTTCTTCAGCGTTCTAGTCGAGATTTCATTTAGCAATCTAAAAATCACTGCCCCATAAAGCACAAAACCAGGTAAAAGTATGTAGCTGAAAACAAAAACACCCTACTGCTCAAAAGTGACCCATCACCAATCATGAGTTCAGGAAGACCAAGACAAAAGAGGAGGAGGAGGGGCAAGATCAGTATATAAAATATCAAATAGGCAGACATCTGTAAGTACTCCCCAGCTCAAGATGAAATTGCCAGTCACTAACGTATTTTAAGAAGAAGAAGAAGAAAGTTAACAGCCAACCAGGAGGAAACTATAGAAACTTTTGAAAAATATTTGTAAACTTTACCTTTCATGCCATATAGCATTTCTGACAATACCATTAAATCTTGAAACCAACAAATTTGTACGAAATATAGTCTGTTCTCTAGTTTGTAATTAATCTGTTCTCTAGTTTGTAATTAAGAGGGATATATTATCAGCTGCATACCCTCACAGTTAGCAAAGTCCAGCATGATATATATGTGTCCTAAAAAAACAACTGGATCATTTCTTTATAAATAGAAGAAAACCCCTGAACCAAATGCATAATAAATGATAGGGGAATAACTGTCCAGGTGAGTTTCCATGTTCCGCTTACTTACTTAAGCTTTCCCAAAGCAAAACACTGAAAAAATAGGAGCTGCATTTCCAGTGCCTTGCAATATCAATAGGGGATGACCAATCAAGATCCCAGTGAGGTTTTTTGATCCAATGGGTGCAACTCTACGGGAAGTGAGCTCTGGACAGCTGCTTTATCCTTCGGTTCCTCTTCTGCAAACTGCTTAGAGGCTGTTGTAATGGGGGGGCACATAATTCAGTAACCATCTCAGCCACTTCCTGCTCCTCGGAGCTGCATGGGGAGGAAGCATTTGTATTAGAATGAGTGGGGATATCTCTGCTGTGACTATGCTTTTTAAAGTTCCTATTAGTAATGTTGGACTTGGAGCAACTTTAAGCTTGTCTTTGGAATGGTCTTTATCTTCTCTGGACCTCTGGAGACCGAGTACCCTGCCAATCATTCCTTTGCTTAGAGCTTGAAGGGCTCAGGTAAGTAGATGGGCTGTCTGTATACTTAATGGATTGTTTATTTAAAGCAGAGCTTTGGGAATCAAGGTGCTGATTTTTTTGTATTGTTGTGTCTCGCGACAGAAGGTTAGCACGATCTTCATTCAAAACGCCGTGTGGTGATTCTGAAAAGAACTTCTTTTGCTGGGGTTTGGATATAGGTTTTGAATTATCTTTATGGTTCTCCAGTCCTAACTGCAAATATTCCCAAACATCAGTTACTGCTGAACAAGAGACAGTACTGCCATTATGTTCCTTTATTACTAATGTAGCAGGGTATTTAAAGTGGTATTGCACACCAGCTTTTAATAGTTCCTGTTTAACTTCATAAAACTCACGTCTGTTTTCCATTAGAGCCCCTGAGTGATCCTGGAAAAATAATATTTTCTCCCCATTGAAAAACAAAGATATCCGTTCTCTGGCTAACTTCAGTACTTGTTCCTTGACTGAGAATCTTAAAAAATAAGCTCTTAATGGTCGAGGTTTGGCTCCTGTTTGTGGTTTTGGACCCAGAGATCTGTGAGCCCTTTCTATTTCTAAAGGGTGTGGCCATTGATATTGGAGTAAATCAGGAATAAACCTCTGAAGAAAACCGGGCATGTTATCGCCTTCCCAGCCTTTGGGTATACCTAAAATCCTTAAGTTATTTCTGTGACCCCTATTCTCAATATCTTCTACTTTGTTTGTCAGGAAATCAATCTACTTAGCCTGAGTCCTAGCTAACTCTTTGAGTAAGACCACCTCTCTGTGTAATATAAGCAGCTGTTTGTCATTGTCAGACAGTTTATTCATCATAGTGTCTGTGTCTGACCTGAGAGTAGAGGTGCAGGCTTTAATCTCATCCATCCTAATTTTTAGCTCTGCCATCATCCTCTTTATCTGATTTGTATCCTCTTTACTAGCTTGCATGGTGCTAAAGTTATTTGGGTCATCCGTCATTTTTTTGGCCTCCGTGGGTACTTTCCCTGTTACCGTTAGTGTTTTTTTACCTCCATTAACCCCGTTTGACATTTGAAAATTTTTGATGAATGGCAACTCTTAATTACTGACAGAAATGTTCCTCCGAGGTTTCCAGCGACTGCTACTGACTTTTAACCGTATTGGATTTGCCATGAAGAAGTTTAAATAAATAAACTGAAGGTTTCAGACTGGGAGCACTTGTTCAAATGACAGCCATCTCCACAGTACCATGCGCTGTCCAGCAATGTAGACATACCAGAGCAGACTCGGACTCATAGGCCTGAAGTTTCAGATGTCTTGACACGGTATGCTGACCGTACGTTGACACCACCATAGCGAAGACCATCACAGTGACAGAATTCGATGAAAAGTGTTGAGTCTCTTTGATGGTCCCCTCAGACACTGACGGTGCATCTCCTGGTGTTTCTCCCCCTTCCCGAGACAACTCTGACTTGGAGTTGTATAATTAGAGACCAGGGAGGTTGGGGGGCACAGCCCCCCGCCAAAGAAAACACACTGACATCCCCGACAGTACAATGCTGACACTCGACATTGTGTCTGTCCCTGTCGGGGATGTCGGGAAGTTAGATGTCGCAGCACTATAGGTAAACCCTTGACATAGCTTAGTACAACTGTCCCAGCTGCATCCATATAAATGCACCAGAATGTTTGTAGGTGCTTTTCAAATATTCTGGCACATTTATGACACTTTGCTTAATGTACAGCTGAACAATAATCATGTGTCAACTATTTGATGCATACATCTTTTTTTTTTGTTAGTTTGTTTATCCCCCTGCATTGACTGACCACCATCCTCCAGTTTCCCCAGCCTTGTCACCCCTGTAACCTCCAGGATGTACCTTGTCTGCCTGTTCCTCAGGGGCTTACCCCTTCCCTGGAGGAATCAGCCATACCCCACCAGATTTAGGATCCGACTGGCATGGACTCATGCCCGGATAGCCAGATGTGGGACCTGTGGGAGACTGATGTCATTCTACCAGTTATTGCCATTTTCCTCTGTTTTTCTTCCTCTTCTGAGGTTCAGATGTACAATGTTATGATGCATGCCACGTGCTCCAGCGTGACATGTATTGATGACTGCCACACTTCATGTGTGTCTTGATAGCCTGACATGCCCGACTCCATATCACCCACCTCCTAGAGGAGAAGAGCTGTCCCTCAGAGGTTCGATTTTCCTCTCCTAGGCTGGCCCTGCAACTTCTGAGCTCGCTTCCAAACCACGGGCAGTAGTGCTATAGCTGCACCAGTGGGTCAGCTGCAACGTGTGCATCATGTTTAATGCACAGCTCATGCCACTTGAGACAAGAAGTTTGACCACGTTTTCTGTGATTGAGCAGTTTATTGCAAGTACTGCAAGTGCAGGCAAATTATGCCACAACTGACTGAAAATTCAGCCTGTAATCTTATTCTGTCCTAAATCATCCATGTATCTATGTATGCATCTAAGGCATCCTGACTGAAACACCTTGCTGCTGCACAATAAAACTGAACTCTGTGCAGCACTATGTGTCTTTATTGCCCTCATAGCCCATCCACAACATTTACAGCTGTGTTTGCTAAGCTGACAAAATTTGATCAAATACACATGTAACATAAAGTTTGTCACTGGTTTATGGCAACTGAAAAAAAAACAGCAGTGATGCTAGTGTTTGGACTGGCATTTTTGTATTTCCTATTATAATACACCAGGTGAGTTTCCATAATTCTGTCTATTAACAAATAAACACCACGAAGTAGAATACTTGCAAACCCACCACCCTAACCAGCTCAGCTCCAAGGTCCATATACTAAAAATATTTGTATCGGCATTTCCGTTGCTCCAGACTGTGATGAAGCTAATTTTACTTTTTAATTTAACTTTAAGTTTACAGTTTCAGAGGCAGCATGGTCTAGCAGATACACATATAAGCTGGAGGACCAGGAGACTTGAGGCTAACCTCATCAGAGCCATTTACTCACTGTGTGACCCTGAGCAAGTCACTTAACCTCCCAGTGCTTCAGGTAACCCACCTGTAAAATGGGTAAAAGTGGAACCCTACTGAAACAACATATTGCATTTCAGCTGGGCTATCCTGGGTAAATGCATGGTAAAACTGGGTAAAAGCAGGGCCCCACAGAAAACAAGCTATCACATCTTACTTGGGCTATCATTGGTAAATATATTGTAAAAATGGATAAAAGGAAGACCCCGCAAAAAACGAGATATTGCATCTCAGCCGGACTGGGCTATCCACAGTCCATAAGTAATAAAATAACAAAACTACAAAGCAGGATTTTCAAAATGGCTAGACTGCTGAAAGCCCCAGGTGTGCCGAACATATGGCGCATGGGGCTTGCTGCATTCCCTGGCCGGTGATCGGGACATTCTATCCCATGTGCCAATTGCCGCATGTTAGACCAACCTTTTGTGGTCTAGCTTGCAGCAATCCTGAGGGCCTTTTTTATGGAACGTGCACCAGATATTTGGCGTAAGCTGCTGTAAATTGTGGAAACTGTCGCAACTGCTCCTGAGATTGTGGAATCAGGCGCAGTTGCTGTGAAAGGGGTTTGGCACACCACCAGAACCTAAGAGCCATGGTGCAGGGCTTGTCACAAGCCCTGCACCATGCTTTGAAAATCCAGCCCATAATTGTAGTAGGAATATATCTGCCCAGAATTTTAAGGGATATACAGTAAGCAGGATTTATAACTGCAGTAAATTCCTGTGACATCCCTAGAAATTCTGTAAAAGCAGTTCTTTATGCAAAAATTGCCTGATACTTTTCTAGAGAGACCAAATTACACGTGCAAAGGTTGTGGATATTGCATGTGCAGAGGCTGAGAATATTGCATGTGCAGAGGTTGTGGATACTGCATGCACATAGTCTGTAACTGTTACATGTGCAAAGGCTATGGATATCTACCCCTATCACGTGCAAACATTGTGGATATCTTTCAATATCACATGCAAAGATTCCAGCTATCTTCCCCCTATCATGCAAAGGTTGTGGACATTCGTTCCCTACCATGTGCAAAAGTCGTGGATAGCTTCCCCTTTTCACATGCAAATGTTGTGGATATTGCACATACAAAGGCTGTGGATATCTGCCACTGTCATATGCAAAGGTGAATATCTGCCTCTATGATGAGCAAAGGCTGTGGATATTGCATGTGAAAAGGTTGTGCATATCTGCCTCTATGATGAACAAAGGTTGTGGATATTGCATGTGCAAAGGTTGTGGATATCTGCCACTATCATGTGCAAAGGTTGTAGATGTCTGCCTCTATGATGAGCAAAGGTTGTGGATATTGCACGTGCCAAGGTTGTGAATATCTGCCTCTATGAAGAGCAAAGGTTGTGGATACTGCAAGTGCAACGTTTGTGAATATCTGCCTCTATGATGAGCAAAGGTTGTGGATATTGCATGTGCATAGGTTGTGGATATTGCATGTACAAAGGTTGTGGATATCTGCCACTATCATGTGCAAAGGTTGTGGATATCTGCCTCTGTGATGAGCAAAGGCTGTGGATATTGCATGTGCAACGGTTGTGAACATCTGCCTCTATGATGAGCAAAGGTTGTGGATATTGCATGTGCAAAGGTTGTGGATCTCTACCACTATCATGTGCAAAGATGGATATCTGCTGCTATGATGAGCAAAGGTTGTAAATATTTGCCCTTATCATGCGAAAAGGTTGTGGATATTTACCTCCTATATCAGGAATTGTACTCCTATGGATCAGATACCAGTTGGTAGACTAGGCAGGATTGCTGCCCAGTGTTTTTGTGGTTGTTGTGCTACACAAAGGACATTTTAGTTGTTATAATGTTCCTTCAGTCAAAAGCATTGAAACGTTGATAACTTTCACATCTTGTATTCTAACCAGCTGCCTCCCTTCTCTTGTTTTATATGTATTAGAAATATGTTTTCTGTTAGTTTTGGAGACAGCAGCTCTGACTTAAAATGAAGTTCTGCTGACCAGTGAATAAAATAAACAACTGTATTTACTGAGAACAGCTCTTCTTCATACCCATCAGCATTTGGTGAAAAGCTGGGACAGAATACTGGGGGTGGTGGCTAGCTTGGGCAAGGAATCTGTCTTGAGCTTTAATGAAGTTACAGAAAGAGATTCTCAGTGCTGGTTAGTTTTCTTTGTCTCCATTGAAGAGACCTGGGAGGTTTTGAAAGATAGTGTAAAAACTCCTCATTTAGTCTAATGAAAGGTACTACCACAAAGAAAGTGTGCTCAAATTAATAAAAAAAAGTTACAACAACTTCTGGAAGCTAAACAGATTGAGAAATAATGTAAAAAAGCCATGTTCCTACCGACGATTGGAGCAAAAACATTTGCCTTATTTAGGAATCTTTTGTCTGCAAAGAAACCAGGTGAGGCTTTATTTTCAGAGCTTCTTACATACCTGAGAAACTGTTATCTGCCAAAGACTAACATGACAGCTTAAAGGTTTAAGTCTCATAACTGAAAGCAACAACTAGCTGACACTACTGTGTTATAGAATATATTGCATGTTTGAAGAAAATGTTTTCCTTCTATGAATTGGGAACAAGCCTCTGTGAAGAATTGGAAGACTAATTTGTAAGCAACACTTTCAGTCTCATCACAGCTGCTTTTTTTTCTGAATTGAAATGATATCTTGGCATAAGTCACTTGAAGTAGCCAATACCTTTAAAGAGACTAGCCAAACTTACAATAGTTCAAATACCGGAAGCAAGTGAATGTCTTGGAATCAACAAGGACAATGGTCGCTAGTGCAAAGCCTGCTCACAGAAAAAGTCACCTGCTACAGGTGTGGTTGGATAAATCCTCCATAGCATAACAACTGGTTCAGCATACATCAGTGTAGGATCAGCCACCGAATGCAACAACTGGCCCAAGCCTATGGACAGATGGGATCACACAAATTGACCATGGAACAACTCACACAAACTGCTTGTGAAAGGAATCACTGCCTCAGATTGAAAGGAATCACTACTTCAGAACTACAAGCACTGTCACATCTTCACACCAGACTTTGTACATGATGTCACTGATGAAGCAGAAATGCTGGACTTGATTTTCAAAAGGCAGGGAATGGTGCACAGTGCCTGCACCAACCAAAGGGGCACTCTGCACAACACCATGCATCATTCCCGATTATAATACACAGTTTGCACCTCAAGTGGGGCCACCTGTGCCAAACTGGCCTGTGCCATGCTGGAACCAGTGATCCAGCTGCGCCATGGCAGAAAGGGGGTTTGCAGCACAACCCTGCTGCACCATCCCCTAAGGTGTAATTTTAGAAACTGACAGATCCTGTCCTTGATTAGACCAGCCAGAGCTGGTCTAATGGCCCCTGTGCTGTAGCTAATGGACGGTCTGAAAGACCCAGCCCATGGGACTCCCTCTGAAGCACACTGTTGTGTGACAAACACCCCTGGTAGGAGTGTACACAGCAAAGGACATCCATGTGAGTACAAGGGTGTGTGAATGCACATGGTAGTAACCACAGGATGCCCTGTAGTTAGAACCCACATGGTGAGAAATTTGACAAACACCGAACGTACATGAGGACAGGGGAAATATGCAAAACCTAGTGCCACTAGTAGAAGCAGTGGATGAGCATGGTGTGCTCTCCTTTCTCCTCAGTTACCCTCCCCTCTCTCTCTTTCCCCTTGGGCATACCTGAAAATCGGGGGCTGTAGTCACCCAGGAAGCAGCTCCTCCACCCGCCCACTGACTCTTCTCAGGTATGGATAATTCTCTGCAGCCAGAACCCCAATGGACTCTCGGACTCTGTGCCTTGCTGCTCCCACCACTGCTTCCATGGTGGCTGTCCCATCCACCTCCCACCCTTGGCTGTCCTTTAATTTGTAGGGTGTAAGGTCACATGTTTTTTAATTTTTTTCTATCTCCCTACTTTCCCATTAGATTTTTATCAGCCACTCCCACTCGATGTCACTACATCCTGTGTAGCAGCTCAGCAGGAGTGTTCCTACATGTAGCAGCTCTGCAGGAGTGTTCCTACTTTTTTGTTTTCCTCAGTATATTTCCTTTTATTCTCACAAGCACCTCTCAAGACAATAATCCCCTTACTCCTCGGACCCACTCCAGTCGACCCTCCCCCCCTTTACCATGAGGGTGTTTTTTTCCCCTTCACCCTCTACTTTTGTCCTTGCGAGACTCTCTCAATCTCTGTCACCACTTATCTTCCACCTCTACCATTCTGTTTTCCCACACAGTTTGCCTCTCCTGACCTTCTCCCTCCCCCTCCAAACTCCCCTCTTTTGTCACCTGCTGCTTCTTCTTCAAACCTCTCCCCTCAACCTGTTCTAGTCTCTCCACTCTGTCTTGTTCTCTGCTACCCCCTCCCTTCCCCCTTTCCTCACTCCACCTCCCAACCACTAGCTCCACCTTTCTTCCCCATCCTTCGACTACACATCCTAGCTTGCTCCCATTTTCCTCTCTAAATCTTGAGGCCCTCTCCTCAGTGTCTGCCTCTCCCCCCCCTCCACTCATGCTCCCCTAAAATATCCTCACCGATTCTCCCTTTACCTATTCCTCCTCTTCTCTGGGGATGTTGAAATCAACCTTGGCCCTCCTCCCTCCCAGATTCCCTCTGCACAGCACAAGGGCTTATGCATCTTTCATCTTAATGCTAGGAGTCTTCTTCCCAAATTGGATGACCTAAAGGTCTGGATCTCCCAACACTCCCCTGATGTTCTTTGTGTGTCAGAGTCCTGGCTGTCAGCTGACTACAACCTTTTCTGTCTAGGGTAGCCACCTTTGAATGGGGCAAAAACCGGATCCTATGCTCCACCCCTAACCCCACCCCTTTTAATGACTCATAATTCATTGTTCCTCCTAGAAAGCCATTTGTTATATCAATAAAAGACAACACATAAAACAGCAGTACAACAAAAATGTTAATATACTGTATTGTACCTGTTAAGTTACTTTCCTAGGTTCTTCCTAGTCATCCATTTACTTATGTATTTATTTATTGACATTGATTTACCAAATAAACATACAGAGATAAAAGATATATCATTTACAGATATGATCTGGGGGGACACAAGGGAAATACTGTAAATAGCATACAACAGTATATATGGTATGTAATAATACAAAAGAAATTGTTCCTGTAATGTGCACTTTATATCTTTTTCTGGCTCCATTCCCTGTTCATGTACACAGTACTATTTCAAAGCCAAAGAAGAGACCATACTTTTTTCTTGAGGAAAAAAATCATTGAAAAATATTTAAAAATGCCTAAATTCTTTTAGAGATGAAAATATTTACTAGCAAATGAAAGTGGAAGACAACTGGCTCTGTTACTGTTACAAAAGGTGGGGGCAGCCATGCTGCTATGCCACTTTAAGATGCAGTGGAAAAGATTAGGTTAAGTAAGTGCTAACGGTGTTAATGGCCATATTTTACACCTCCCAGGCTGACTGCTTTCACAAACAAAGGGCTATATTGACGACAGATCTTGTTTGTAAGCTGGACATGCAGCTGAAACAATGAATAATATGACAACATTTGTTTCAAAAGTATGTGAGTGCTCAAAATGGCTCAAAAATCTGACCAGCATGGAGCAAAACCGGATCACCTGACAGAGACACACTGAAAACCTGATCACCAGGTAAAAAACCTGACAGGTGGCAACCCTATTTCTGTCAGAACTGTGGTAAACGTGGTGGGGGCATAGCTATCTACACCAGGGAATCTCTCCCATGCTCTATCTCCCTCTAAGATGCTCAACCCTCCTCCCATGAGCTTCTAATCATCCGTCTCTCCCTACTCTCCACCTTCCCTCTCTAGATAGCAGTACTATACTGTCCTCCCAAAGTACTACACAACTCCTTGGTCGATCGCATCTCAGCTATCTCCTCACATGCAAGTGCAGGCAAGCTGATCCTGCTTGGGGACTTCAATATGGACTGGCTATCTCCAATGCCAAACCCTCCATTCTTAAAATTGAATCGTTAAACCTCTCACAGATGATTTTGGATCTTACTCGCATGAACACCAAATCCTCCAATCACACAATCCTCAACTGGATGCTCTCTTCCCACCCTCACCGTATTTCTGATGCTGGTGTACTCCGCAATGCCCTTAGCGACCATCGCATCACATACTGTGTGAGAAAAGCTGTAATTCCCCAATCAGCCTCTAAATATATTTGGTACCACCCTCTCCGCAACCTGGATTCTAATTCCCTTCTCCAGGACCTGACTTATACAGATTGGTCTCCTATGTATTCTGCCCTTAACGTTGATGCTGCTGTCCAACTCTTTTCTGACACCTTCACCCGAATGTGGAATACTCATGCTCCCCTTAAAAAGGCGAGAGTAAAATGCCGCCACCTCCCCTGGATTACTCCTGACCTCCTCTCCCTCTGTAAATCACAAGACAAACTCTGGGCAAGATTTAAGGCCTCCCACCTACCCTCAGACTACCAGCTGTACAGGTCCCTTAGAAATGCCTGTACCCAGGCCATCAGAAAGACCAAATCCAGCTATTTTAGGTCTCAGCTTCAGACCAGTTCCAACTCCCCAGCTAATTTCTGGAAAGCCATCTGCAACCTCTTAGATACTCCCACCGCTCAAGCTCCACTTATCCTAAAAAGTTGATGGAGAATCAGTTTCTGACTCTGCCACTATCGCTGCGACCTTCAACAAATTTTTTACCACCTGTGCCCTCCTTGACCATCCCGTACCCCCCCACCTCTGACTCTCCTACCTCCACATAGCCTGGCTTCACTTCCCCCTATATCCACCAAAGAGGTTTACAAGGCTTTAATGGTGCTTAACCCTACCAAAGCCAGTCCGGATGATCTCCACCCCAAGATGCTCCTTATCTCCTCCCAAGCCATTGCAGCCTCCCTTGCTCATCTCCTATACCTCTTCCGCTCTACCAGCTCCATCCCCCAAGCTTGGAAACTGGCCAAAGTGCTCCCCCTACATAAGGGTGGGGATCCCACCTTACCCGGCCATTACAGACCCGTATCCGTATCTCTCCTATCGACCCTCGCCAAGCTCCAGGAGTCTCTTATCTACTCTAGGCTCCTAGAACATACAACAGCCACCAATAGTCTTTCCCCCTTCCAGTCCAGCTTCAGGAAGCAGCACTCTGCTGTCTCCTCCCTGCTCTGGATCACTGACACAATCCAATCCACTATGGACAAAGGCTTTGTCACATCAGCCATCTTTATAGACCTGGCCAAGGCCTTTGACTCCATTTCTCATGCCCTACTCACCCAAAACTGTCATTCTTTTGGTCTTACCCCCACTGCCACCAATTGTTTCAGATCATACCTCCATCAAAGGCAGCAATCTGTGCTGGTAGGAAACACCCTCTCCTCCCCCTCCCCATCCTAGCCAGTGTCCCCCAAGGTTCCTTACTGGGACCCATTCTATTTTCTGTTTTCATAAACAATCTCCCCCCTGTTTGCTCCCCCTCCAAAATCCATCTGTATGCAGATGACACCATATTATATTTTTCTGGGCCACTCTGCCACTGATGTTACAGCCCCCTTCAAAGCAACTTTAATAAAGTTCAAAAATTATTCCACCAGAACCAGCCGAAACTAAATTCTAAAAAATCTGTTTCCATGTTCTTGGCATGAGGCAAAAACAATCCAAAACTCATAGCCCCCTAATTTCTACACCCTCAACAGTTCACCACTCCAATCAGTCAATTTTTTCAAATACCTCGGGGTCTGGCTAGATAGCAGCCTTGACTTCTCTGCTCCATGCTCCGCCCTAAACTCGGTGTCCTCTACTCACACAAAGGGTCTAGTACGATTGTGCGACTCATGTTTCCCTGACAGCTATCAGCCCGTCACCGATTTCCCAAAATGTTGTTTCCCATCCAGATAATCTCACCGATACACATTATCCCAACACAGCACTATATGTAGCACTGAACAAAAGCCTAGTCGAGTGTCATTTCCGGCTTCTAGTTGTAGTGGTGTAGACAAGACTACAGCAGGATTTCCTGATTTCTACTCCCTGTGAAGTGGAAGGATCTGCTTTTTCTCTGTGTACTCAAGGGGTAATCCCATGAAAGTTCTGTGGTGATTTCAGTTGCCTTGGATAGGAGCTGAAACAGACTGTTTGGACCGGCTACCCAGAAGAGTGCCTTTCCTTTTCCTTTTTGGTTGTTCCATGCCCAGTGGATGGAAGAAGTTTCTGTGAATACTGTAATGGAGCCTAGATCGCTATATGTTCTTATGGGAGTGGATAGTCTGGGGTGTGTGCCCATAGATAAGGCTGGATCATATCTGTCAGTGCCCTTAGTCTCACCAGTATGAGTGAAGAAAGTTAAACTGTGGACCCCAGTGAGTGCAGTTTATTTTCTCTGTGTCACCCCAGTGTTGTGACAAGTAAAGTATGGGGCCTCTAGCATTTCAGTGGGGTATGGAGGTTTCAATGGTATAACCCTGAAGAATGGCAGAGACTGTTGGTTGGGGCCAAGGGTGGGAGGAACGCCATCTAAGCTCTTACAAGGCAGGACTTCCTGGCTCATAAAGTACACCAGTATTTTTATCTGCGCAAGTGGCCAAACTGCAGGTTAAGGTGTGTGGCTGAGTTTCACATAATGGCATCTATGTCCGAGAAGAGTTCTGAGTGTGTGGCTTAGATTCACTAAATAACACTCATGGGAAGAACGATGTGCATGTGTGTGGCCCGGTGTCCACAAATGCACTTTTGGGAATTTGGGAAGAAGCTGTTTTTGTTTTGTTCATGAACTGTACTGCACACAAGGAGAGTTCTTGAATTTGTACCTGTCCAGCCTGGACCAACCCTTGGGGGTCCATTTCAGCTTTTACTTGCCATCTGTTGAATAAAGCCATACTGCACAATCCCAATCACTGTTATGGACATTCCAATTATTGCTTCTGGTTGTGTGGATTTACTGAGGCCCCCTCAGCAGGTTAGATCAAGCATATGCCTAGCAGCCTCCACCCAGAACTTGGGTTGTTATTTGTACAGGGTTCAAGTTGTTTGTTTCTGTATCCCCACCCCTCTCTTCTTCTAGAAAATGAGCCAGGTATACATCCTAACACCAAGGGTGGTACCTACCTTTTAGTAAAGTAAATGGTATGCCAGTATATGGACACCAGTGTCTCCAGATATTTAATTTAAGTGAGCACTACAGAAAATGGGGGATGCGCACACTAGTTAAATAAGTGGCCTTGGGGTTACACTTGTCTCAGCCTGCTGGCGGTACTATGCCACTGCCACCATTCATGGGGGCATGGGGTCATAATGTTGCAAGACATTATGCTGCATAGAAAAATCATGCTGCCAATACAGCATGATTTCTTCCATGTGACATGTCTTTTTTTTGCTGGAGGCTTCAGCCCCCCACACCCCCATTATGGGGGACTGCACAACCCCTGAACCCCCCTCAATAAGGATTCTCAACTCTGGGGGGTTCAACATGAAACTGCACAAAAGTATGAAAAAAAAAAAAGTTTCTGGGATTGGGAATCAAACCCGGTCCCAGACACAGCGTCTGGATTCCTTGCTGGAGTGGCTCAGTCCATTGAGCCATGGCAGATGCTCAGCAGAACCCCATCCCAGCAGAGGTCTTATCCTCTGCCTGGGATAGTGCAAGTGGTGCAATACTGCATACAGCAGTATTAGCGTTATTGCACCATTCACTTTCTACTACGGTGCTGTTCTGGGTTAACTCTAATGTCGTATGACATTATGACCCAGTAGGATTGGGGGCACAGACAGGTAGGAGGCACGACAGGATGAGAGGGATGCTGCAGGGTGTGCATACAAGCAGCTACTCAACATGTGGCATGAGATGCCTAGTCATCTGTACTCAGTTACAGTGTTAGGACTACAGCTGGTGATACTCCTGTTGCTTTCACAACAGTTAGTGGGGTGTGACATGGGGCACATCCCACTTGTACGTCATCATTGCTGCGATGCCTGGTAAATATCATGCCAGATCCCACAGGTCCCCATGTTTCCTTATGTTCTGCTGCAGCCATGATGGTGGGGACTGGGGGCAGTACATGACAGCCATGGCATGAAGGACTACTGCTGACAGGGGGGGTTCTACATCCATGTGTCCGTGGCATGATAGTGTGGGCTGCTACTTCTATTCCTGAGACTTCAGCAGGCACACTGTGAGGGAGGCTGTGCCTTTCTGTGTGATGTGCACCCTTCCCAGTGTCCTACGATATGCTGGTTGTGGGGGATGCGCAGAGATTGGCAGCCTGGACCACATCATCACATTGTGCAGCTGGCATTGCATGTCACTGCTTCTGCTGGCTCCTATCTGCCATCTAGTTATCTCCTGCTGGTGTTGTTTCAGTCAGTAATGCTGAGCAGTGTTCCCTGGCTACAGCAGGGTGAGGATTACTGCTTACTCCCCTCCTCTGCATCACTGCGTCTGCACCCCCCACTTCTGCCCAGCCTCTGTGAGACCTATGGGAGACACATTTCCACATGGCATGCCACTATCTGGTCAGCAACTCCATGCACCATAAAAATGGGCACTAAGGACATTTTCCAAGGACCCTTGTGCACAACTAAGGATGTCCCAATGGTGCACATATGCATGTGGACGTACCCTTGGTACAGCTGTTGCACTGAAACATAGAAACATAGAATTTGACGGCAGATAAGGACCGCTTGGCCCACCTAGTCTGCCCATTTCCCTACCTAATGGATAAACTGCAGATCCTAGTTAACCAACAGCCTACTTCCTCCTACCCCCCACTAGAATTGCCTTATGTCTGTCCCATGTATTCTTGAATTCCTCCACTGTTTTTGACTCCACAACCTCCTCAGGAAGGCTGTTCCATGCATCCACAACCCTCTCCATGAAAAAATACTTCCTCAAATTACCTCTGAGCTGTCCCCTTCTATCTTCAAATTGTGCCCTTGTGCTTGCACATCTCTTTTTCTGAAAGATGCTACCTTCTTGGACTTTGCTGATTCCCTTGAGGTACTTGAACATTTCTATCATGTCCCTCCCTCCTGCTTTCCTCGAGGGTATACATATTACGCCTCCTTTAGTCTTTACTTCATATGTCTTCTGGTCCAGACCTGCACCATTTTGGCTGCCCTCCTCTGGACAGCCTCCACCCTGTCTATGTCTTTGTGGAGATGAGGTCTCCAGAGCTGTACGCAGTACTCCAGATGGGGTCTCACCAACTGTCTGTACAGAGGGATAATGACTTCCTGTTTTCTACTGGTGATGCCTCTCCCTATACATCCCAGTTCCCCCCAGCCATCCTTACTGACTTCTCACATTGCTTGCCCACCTTTAGCTGCTTCTCTTATTCAGTGGGCTGTGCTTTATATGCTTTTCAGGGTGGTTTTCATGTCTGTTCATGTGCTTCTGCATTGTTGTCAGTAACTGTCTTGTCTATGGTTGCACTGCAATGTGCTATGTGTTGTCATTATTGTTGGGCTTACGGGTTGTCAGTCTGATGTGACATATGCCATGATCACGAACTGGGACTTTATTCTTTTGGGCTGGATTTCCCCTGGACAGGGGATGATGGCAGCCTTCATCAGTCCCCTCCCTGGCACTGTCTGCTTGCCACATCAGTCCGCTTGCGACAGCATTGGGGATTTTGGTGCTGGGACACCACTTTTACCAAAATTCAGAGTAGGGTCCCTGGCACACTGGACTTTGCTGCAAGTGGCTGTTGGGCTAAGTCTGCATGACTCCAACAGTCTCTTTGAAAATTGAGCCTGCTGTGTTCAAAATATAATTTTGTGCTCAACGCAGACATAGTGTCATTGAATGGTATTGAATCTAAATAACATATCTGTAAAAACAGTGTCAAAAGTTTGTAAGGCTTGGTCTGGGCCTGATGCTTTCTAGGAAACTGTAACAGTAACTGTAAAAATTAGAACTGGAAGGCATAATTTCACCAGTAGCTTATAGCAAATAAGCAGCACCCATTGTATATATACCCAGAAATGATGGAGGGGTCAGAATGTGTGGGTATTACAGGGACAGGATAACACAGGGTTGGACATAAAGCAGTACCCTATTTGTATACTTCAAGGTTTGTTTACTATACCAGCTGGAGGAAACAAAATCCACAAAGCTGGTCTTGCCATCAGCTTATCAGCAGGTAGTATTAGATGCAAAATGCAAGCTATAGTGGTAGTAAGTAGTTCAATGCTTGTGAAATAGCAATAGGAAGAAATGGGGTAAACAGTGTTTGTGTAACTTGTAGTACTTTTTGTGGCTTTACTCTATTCCCACCCTTGAGTAGTAGGCATGTAGGTGGTAATTTGAAGGGAATAAAAGGGCCATGAACAAGGGTGAGAAGAGCATCAGAGAAAGAGGAGGAGGGGATGGTGGTAGACAAAAAACACACCCTAAGCAAGGGAAGTGCATTAGAGGAGGGCTTAATTAGAAGTTGTGGGAGGAGCTATTCCCAACATTGACCCTCGGGCAAGCCCTCCTATTCAATGTTTGTAGAATAGCAATAGGGAGAGATGGGGGTATATAGTGCTTGTGTAACTTGTACTACTTTTTGTGGCTTTACTCTATTCCCACCCTTGAGTGGTAGGTATGTAGGTAGTAATTTGTAGGAACTAGAAGGCCCAAAAAGATACCTCCTCCAACTCAAGGAGACTATGACCCCCTGGCACTCAGGAGAGGAAAACCCCCCAGGTGAAGGAAACCTCTGAGAACTCATGGCTGGAGGTCTGCCCATTCTCTGGGCATACTAAATGAAGAAGGATGTAGGTTCTAGTAACCATAGCTAATTTGAAGTTGGTGAGCTGCTTGGAGAGACAATGATCCATCCTCAATCCATGGATGATGCTGATTGTACGATGATCCTGAGGTTGAAGAGTAGGTCTTTTCTGCATGAGCGATAGAATCCAAAGTATGACGTCAATCCAGGTCAAGGAGGGCAAAGGAAGTCAAATTTTCCAAGGGGATGAATGATGCTTGTCCCACGGAATTGCAAAGGCGTGATGAGCAGAGGAAGCATGACTGGATCGATATGGTACTAAACTGGAAATGGTGGAAATGCAATGGTATAAGAAGTCATTGGTGAATGATTCAATTTGTGAAAAGTATGAATATCAAGGTATGGTCTGGAGGCAAGGAATTGAGTAATGAACGAGGAGTCACCAAGGAAGCATCCATGGAGTAGAAGAGAGTAGTTGAGTGCCTTGGAGATGATGATTCATTCTCAATCTGAGGACAATATAGACTAAATGATAATCCTGAGGATGGAGGGTATTTCTTTTCTGTAAGGATGATTGAATCCTATATGAGGAGCAGGTCCAGTTAAAGAAGAGCTAATGTAGTCCGTATTTCCAAGGTAATGAAAGACGCATATCCAAAGAGATTGTAGGGGTGTAATGCATTGGGAGAGCATAATTTGATCGATATAAAAACCAGACTGTACACCGTGGGATTTGTGATGATTTGTAAAGTTATGGTGACTGCTCCAATTCGTGTAAGGTTTGATGTTCAAAGTAGTCTGGTGGTAAGGAACTGATTAGTGAGCAATAAATCGCTAAGTAAGTATCCCAGAGTGAAATGAGTAGATGAGAGATTGATTGATTGGTGAGTGTAATGCCATAAGTGATTAGTAAATAAATAGAAGAAAAGTTCAGGAACAGTCTAGATGGTACCCTAATGTATAGGAATTGACTGGAAATTCAGTATGAGGGATGGATGGCTTCTTTTGGACATCAGATTCATGACTTTATAAGTAAATACTCTGCTGGTATGCTGCCTGAAGTAAGAGTGGTTATGTCTGTGGTGATGATTGTCTAGGAGATGCACTGTGGTAGCATAAGTTGGTTAAGTGTACAGGTAAACCTGATGCTGAAGTACTGAGAAAAGCTTGGAGGCAGATGTAATAAAGAGTCTGTAAGCTGGATTGGCAGTGAGATCGATTAGTGCCGGATGTTATAGAATTTTAGTGCTACAGTTGAGTAATACTGAGTGGGAGTTGATGAATTTGTCTTAACAGTTATGAATTGCTAGTTAGAATTTAGGAGAGCCAGTTCTCAGTGATTGTCTTTACAGCAGAGGTTAACTAAGGTAATTCGAGAAGGAAGAGGTTGAAGGGTCTGCTGGAAGAGCGGTTAACCTGCTCAAGGTACTAGGTAAAAAGTACAGATGAGTGTAGTGTGGAATAGCGATGTGCAGAAGCAAAAATGGTGATTTGGATGGCGTGGAGTTAGAAATCAGCTAGATGGTGGAGATTCCACATTGAATGTTCTTGAAGATATCTGTGAAATTTCCCCCAACAAATGAGCAAAGTCTGTTGAGAAGTAGGAGTCAAGTAACTTGATGAACAGAGACACTGATGAAAGATGAGGTTGAGATGAAAAAATGGATAATGTCCTTAGTTGAATGGGTTCTCTTATGATTCCCGGTATCCACAGAAGCAATGCTGACTACTATGACAGAGCATAGCAGAAGGATTTAAGTTCTTTCCATGTATGAAGATATTCACTGAGATGAGGCAGTCCAGGAAGTCACGGAGATTGACTAGATGGGATTCGGTTTGTACATCCAATAGAGACAAAGAAGAACGTCCTAATGTCCAGGCTAATGGGATTCATTGAATGATCATGAGGAGCTGATTTAGGCAGTGTAAAACTCTATAATGGCATAAGAGATTATGCGGCATGTTAGCTAAGGGATGTTTGCTGACAGGAATATATCTCCTGAGTAAGGAACGAGTGATCCATTGAGTAGTAGATTGGTACTGTTAGAATGGCCAGAGTAGGAGTATGTGATGGATCGTATGGATAACTGGGTATGTGTACTGGCCAGAGATAGGGTACAAGGCCCAAAAGAGCCACAGCAAACAGTATGAAGCCCCGAGCCTGCACGGAGAAGATGAAAAACAGCCATCCAAATGGGAAGGAAGTCCAGAGTGGATCCCAAGGAACTGAAGGAATAAGCAGGGGAAGCCATGGGCTAGGTGAAGCTGGAGGAGATCCAGAGTAGGAAGGTACAGGACCGGGTCAGATCTATGGTGAACAGCAGTGAAATGCAGGAAAGCTGAAGCAAGGCATCAGACGATGGTCCACGAAAGGCCAAGGAGCCAAGCCAAGCACCATGAGCAACTGAGGTGAGATACAGGAGTCCCACATCTGACAAAGTCTAGAAACGACTAGAGAAAATGATGGAAGGTGCAGGAGCGACAAAGGACAAGGTCCACAATCTGTAAAAGAAAACAAGTTTGCACAGCAGCTGGACGGGTGACCTGCAGCAAAGAAGTCCATGAGGCAGTCGACTTGGAGGAAGAGAAGGATGGAATGAGACGGCAGGAACCATATGATGAGGGAAAGGAGGCCAAAGTGGCTAGAGAATGAAGGTACATGGAAGAGCAGGATGGCTAGTGGAGTCATTCAAAGCAGAAGAGTCCTGTGATTGAAAGGAAGTGGCAAACTGGCAGGATGGAGACAAACAAGTCAATGAGGTCCTGGTTCCATGGTTGAAGTCGTAAGCAGAAGTAGGAGGTCCAGGTCCAGAAGGGTCGTGGCATTGGGTAGCAAGTGAAGAAAAACACATGTGAAGCAGCAGAATGGAAGGACATGCATCCAGATGGGACATTCGAGGCAAGATGATCCGGACTGGATTCAGCTAGTAAATGAAGAACGATGAAAGAACTTGGTTGAAGAAGTTCTGTTCCTGAATGGAAATGGCAATCTGCATCAGTGTAGATGCAAACAGTGGAGACGGTCCAAGTTAGAGTCAGGCTCCCAGCTATGGAAGTCAGCAGATAGGACGAATAGTCTAGGCTGCAGATAAGATAAGATGGAGAAGCAAGTCGGGCAAAGTCCTGTTCCTGAAGGGAAGCGGCAGCTGGGTATCGGGGTGAGAACATACTGTATAAGATGAAGTAGTAGACTGTAGACTCAGGCAACCGTCAGGGATGGCAGAGGTGGATGATAGTAACTTGGGGCAGCCAGGCCTAGTTAGGATGATGAGGGTACGTGGGGTGTAGGAGTTCTGTTCCCAAAGGGAAGCGGCGACTGGTATGAGGCAGAGAAGGTATGGTAACAGTCTGTAGATTGTAGACATGGCTCCCATCCCTGGTAGCTGGGACAAGCTAACCTGCAATCAATGCTGCCAAGCAGAGATAGGGATGGAGAATGTCAAAGTGGTAAGCAGGAGGTAGTTCTGTTCCCGAAGGGAAGTGGCAACTGATATGAGGCAGAGAAGGTAAGGTAACAGTCCATGTATTGTAGACCTGGCTCCCATCCCTGGTGGTCGGAGTGTGCTAACCTTCACTCGATGCATCCAGCAAAGTTAGGGACAGAGGATGTCTGGTTGGTAAGTAATAGGAGGTAGTGAATGTAACAGAATCCCATCCCTGGTAGACAGGGGAAGCCTACCCTCACTCAGCACCTCAGAAAGTGTGAGTTAGGGATGAAGTCCGGAATACTGCTGGTATGGCCTGGCCAACGCACAACACTGCTGTAGAGAGAGGAAAGATGTAGTGGAGCAGGAATAAAACAGTAAAAGAAATAGTAGATGAACTGGTAGGTATATCAGAACTAGTGGAAGGGATGGGAAACATATAACAAGAAGGGTATAACATAGACAGATGATGGAGGAAATAGGGTAGAAGCTCTGGAATGTATTGTGGGGAGGAATTTGGAAATATCGAGCGGAGGTCAGATACTGAATTGTGAAATATGCTTTTAGAGTTGCATTTCTGAAGTGGGCATTCCTTTTCTAGGAAAGGCTTCACGTTCAGATGTTTCAGTTCACCTGGCTGAGGAAATGTAGAGAAGATGTTCGCAGGACAGTAAGTTGGTATTTGTCCCTTGAATTGTTTTCGAAAATATAAGGAAAGGCAGATGAATCAGGACCCCACTGGAATAAGGGCTCCTGAGCATCCAGCTATAAATTAGGCAGAGAGGGAATGGTGCTGGAATGAAATTGTGAATTCCAGGTGGGCTATCATAGGCATAAATCATTTAAATGAATTGCAGGCACACACTTGGCATTTAGCAGCTATATCCCCCCAGGAGAGAAGCAGAGTTTCGCAACTGCAGGAGGAGGCGAGGAAGCAGAGATGCAGATGCAAACCATATTAAAGCCAGATACTTAGCATGTGACCCACTGGGTTACTGGTCTGTCCAGTTATGATACCGCAGAATGCTTCCCTTAGATGAATTTATATATTTTATTTAGTTTATTTAGTTTTTGTTGACTGGGTAAGTACACTAGACAAATCCTGCCTATTTTCAGGCACAACCCGGGGGAGGGGGATACAGATGAATGCCAATTGACCTTGAACCAGATTAAGCTGTTGGTGGTATTTTTAGTGAATGAGGGAAATTTGGCCAGGACACTAGGGAAATTCTCCTACTCTGCCAGCAGGGGGCTTGAGTTCCTGTGGAGTGGAGGAGCTCAGTTTGGAGCCGGACAGCAGTGGAGGAGGAGGAAGTGCTGATGTGGCAGAGTGAGTGAGATGCTGGATGAGACAGAAGTCCCAGATGATGGAGGGTTGGCCTCCACATCTACCTTAAAACTGCCTTTGGATGCTGAATCTGGAATTGAGGAACTCATGTTAACATCAAGAACTGAGGAAAATGAGATGGATATTTTTGTATCTACTGAGGATCTCAGTACAATGGAAAAAATTAACGAAACAGTGAGTCCTGACCTTTCTGAGATGACACCCATTGAGAATGTGATCTGGCTAAAAATTCAAGCAGAAAATTGCAAGCATTTGCAAGAGAAGGACCGTTTAGCTGCTCAGCTTGCTTCTCTGCAGGCTGGAAATCCACCCATCAATGTTCTCGGCCTACCTGTCAAGCCAACACCCTTTTCAAGTGACGTAGTAGCATCAAAGAGCACTGAGAAGGCGAGTGAGTCAGCAAATGTTGTACTTTTGCATTCTGTGGGAAATCCTTCTGTTAGTGATATGCAACAGGCTGGCAGTAAAAGTGCCGAGGGAGGCGCATGCCTAAAACCTCAGATAGACTCCACTACTGGGCAAAAACAAACTTCTATATCCACTGATGTGGGGGAGTTGTCAATAATAATATGACTACTGATAATGGGGAGGTCAGGGCTGAAGAGACAGGAAATATTACTGGACAGAAATGCCAATCTTCCACCACTCTCTCTAAAACTGCAGGGTTTGTTCTCTGGAAAACAGCAGTGAATGATCCTATTAAAACTGATAATGGCATAGTTTATCAAACCTTTAACAAACTGCAGGAAGATGTAACCACCTTTTCTTTCTCGGCACGACAGTCTTCTGCTAAAATGGGGGCTAGGGAAGAACATAAGACCAAACGCACAGCGATAACCCTAGCAAATAGAAATATTACTGAATCCCCAAAAATGCTATCAGCACCCACTACTACCAGCCCCCTTCCTGAGACAATGGGGCATCGGAATTTAACTACCACAGCAGCTATTTCTAAAGCCTTTGCTCTACCTATTGATTCAAACTTCTCATGTGAACACTGGTCTCCCCAGACAGCACTAAGTGGAGCAGGGTGGAAGCAGATCTCTGATGGATCATGGCATCTGCACCCAAATTGGAGCCCTAAGCTTAACTTCGCACAGGACTCTCATGAGTGGTGCCCCTCCACCAATTGGCAAACCTCAATGCTGCAACCCAATGACAACTTTAAAACAGATGTTCCACAGCCCTGTCAAACCACAAAGGAACAAAAAGCTCTCGAGCTCCCTTCTTTGCCTGGAGGGGGGCTGAACAGGAGCATAAGAACCAGCACAAGGACTCTGAAACACCACAACATACGGAAGAGAGTCAAGGACCAAGTGCTCAGCAGAGACCACTCTTATCAGAACTCTTTTCAAAAATTAAAAAAGAAGCTGCACCATGAAGAAATGTGATGAGAATCCGGTATAAAGGTGGACTGGAGACTCGACCGGATAGACATTATGTTGGGAAATTACTGTTGAAAGGCTCTTTACACTTCTCCCCCAGAGAAGTGTTCACTTTCATTAACATTTCAGGGGAGGATCATTTTGATTTCAGCTTTTGATCTGCACATGCTCTTGATTTATTCTGGGAGCATTATAGTCAAGTTAAATTATCCCCTTTATGGTCTCCATTCCAGGTAATTCCCCTGTCAAAACCCCTCATTAAATTTGTCACCGTCATGTTCAGAAATGAGGGGGTCCATATTGACAATATTACATACTGGCTTTCACAGAAATGTGAGGTACTCAGTAGCCCGGAGGCTATTTTAGACACTGAGATGTTTTGGACTGGGGGGGGGGGGTGGAGGTATAAAGTGAAGCTATGGCAGTCAGACTCAGGAATAGGTCACATTCCAAATTCTTTTATGCTGGGAAGGGACAGGGGCATATGTTTTTATGCAGGTCAGCCCCAAGCTTGCTATAAGTGTGGGTCACAAACCCATCTGTCCAGTTCCTGTGATAAACCTAGGTGTGAAAACTGTGGGGAGATAGTTCATTCCACCTTTCAGTGCACAAATCACACTAGGTGCGACCTCTGTGAGGATACTGGCCATACCTTTTCTGAATGTTCTTGGGCTGCCAAGAACAAAGCTAGCTGCAATAGTCCAGACCTTCTAATCCAGCAAGCTCAAGATTCCCATAACCCTCCTCCTGAACATGCAAATACAACAGAGGAGCAAGCTCCTGCCCCCCCAACCTGTTCCAGTTATTAAATCTGAACCCAGGACTGCCCCCCATCCCCCTAACCCCTGTTTGCTATTCAGATCCATGAGACGAGCCTGACATGCCTCCTCCAGAACTCCCACAGACCTCCTTGCCAGTGCGTAGATCTTCTAGGAACATGAAAACCCCCCGTCCATCCTCCTGACAATATTGAGACCGAGAACTCCTTTGCAGCCCTTGCCACACAGTGGGGAGACTCGGAAATGGAAGTAGCCAACTCTGATGTTCAGTCTACTGTATCTAACAATATCCCAACTACCCAGAACACAGCCAGCTATATAGGGAAAAAGAAAAAGAGATGGAAAAAAGATCAGTAGAATTGTAGTTTGAAATGTTGAACCCTAGCTTTCTTACGTATAGGATCTTTAAACATACATAGTATGCTGAATCCAGATAAATGTTTCTCTATTTATAATTATGTAAGACTTGCTGCTTTTGATTTTTTTCTTCCTGCAGGAAGCATGGGACCAGGCTAGGTTTTTTCAGAGGGAATGGCAATGGGGACCATCTTATTGGTCCTTCGGCACGGACAATGCAGATGGGGTGGGTTTATTATTTGGCTCTTATGATTTTTCCCTCTTAAAATTGATTGACTTAATTCCTGGTAGGGTGTTGATTTTGGATGGTGTATGGAAAGGGATGACTTGTCGTCTCATAAATGCATATGGTCCACAAACCAAAGCAGACAGGGTTTCCCTACTATCTGCTCTGCAACCTTTTTTAATTACCACTAATACTATTTTTCTGGGTGGAGATTTTAATTGTCATATCGCACCAGAAAAAAGAAAGCCGTACAAGATTCTGGAAAAAAAACAGTATTGTGACTCAAAAGCACTATGGCTTTTAGTTGAGACTTCTGATCTATATAATTGTAGTTTAAATCAAATAACAGGGCCAACATTTACATACCAAATAAACAAACATAAATCCACCATAGATTATATATTCACATCTAAAAATGTACAAAATAATTCCTTTGAAACAGTCCCCATAGAATTCTCAGACCCCCTTCTACTTAAATGTGCTCTTCAGGAGGCACCTAGTCTGCCAAAGACAAGGCCTTGGTGGAAGTTAAAACTCCTCTGTCTTGACCGACACACAAGTAAGGGCCAAACTGTTGGGGATAATAAATGTGAGACTATCAGTTAGGTTTCTGTACACTGATGTATGTGAATGGTGGGCAGATTCCAAAGCAGACTTCAAATCCTGTTTTTTGAAATATGGAAAGAATAAAGAAAACCAGAAATTTCTTAAATATCTACAACTCCAGCAACAGCTCCAATATTCATATTCCATTTCAAATACTTCCAGACAAGATTATGCAGCCCAAATCCACAAACTAAAAGAGGACATGAAAATGTACCAGTATGACCGGACTCACACCATTAAAGCAATACTGCAAAATGGAACCCAGAAATCCCCACATGGAGATCCCTTCGAAGCCAGTAAAAGGTTTAAAAATTCAGTCTCCATGGTAACTCTGAAAGATGCTGATGGGGATATTAAAATCTCCACAGCAGACATCCATAACATTATTAGAGATTTCTTACACTCCCATGCTCCATCAGATCCCTCCTCTGAAATATCAATAAAACAGTGTTTAAGTTGCATACAACCCCTCCCTCCCCAAGATTCAGGAAATAATATGTTCCAGTCCATTACAGCTCTTGAAATTAAGCAAGCAATAAAAACCCTAAAAAATGGAACATCCCCAGGATCAGATGGGCTTCCAAATGAGTTATATAAGACCTTTGCTAAAGATCTAGCTGTATGTTTAGAACCTGTTTTTTCCTATTTATTGTCCTTACACAGCATTCCAGAATGGTTCGCTGAAGGACTGCTGATTTTCTTATTTAAAAAAGGTGATAAGACATCCATAAATAATTGGAGACCGATTACCATACTAAATACTGATTACAAAATCCTGACCTACATTTTAAATACCAGACTAGGAAACTATGCAGCCACAGTACTCTCCCCGTTTCAATTTAGTGGTATCCCTGATAAAAATATAAAGCATGCACTAATGATCATAAGAGATATTATAGATTATTTGTCCCTACATGGCAGGAAAGGCTGTATTATCTCTCTTGATTGGTATAAAGCATTCAGTCGGGTTTATCATCCATTTTTATTTTGTACATTGGAAGCGTATGGTGTGCCCCCGAAGGTCATCAGTTAGGTTAAACTGTTGTACACCTCAGCAGTAGTGCACCCAATTATAAATCATCAAGTAACAGAGGGGTTTAAAATAAAGGCGGGGATTAGACAAGGCTGCCCACTTAGCCCTTTATTATATATTTTCACGTTAGACCCACTACTCAGACTTTTGACTGACCAACCCCTATGGGAAGGCATTTCTGGGACCCAGAGGAATACAGCAATGTACCTCCAGGCATACACGGATGACATATGCCTATTTTTTTCTGACCCTTCTCATTTGACCCATTTTTTAGCTTTTATGGATCTTTATTCTTGGGTTTCAAATGCAAGGCTCAATATGCAAAAAAGTAGAGTTCTCTTTATAGGCGCCGGCCAATTTGAGCCTGTACAAATAGAAGGAATAACTATCTCCCCTACACCCCTATAAATATTGGGCATCACTTTTGGACCCCAAAATATGCAAATGGAAAATTGGGACACTGTTCTCCAAAATGTGGACCTTAAAGTACAATGATGGAAGCAGTGGAAAATGTCAAAACTCAAAAGAATCCAAATTATAAAGCAATTTATTGTTCCTATCATCTTGTACATAGCTATGATTTTTTCCCACTCCACCAACAGCGGAAACTAAACTATATAGTCTTTTTTTCAAAATGCTGTGAGGCAGTAGGCTCAACCTTATAAAGAGACAATATACATATTTACATAAAGAAAAAGGAGGTCTGGGGATGATTGACCCTGTGTTTTTTTTTCATACTCTTTTTTTCTCCCAAACCATAAAATGTGGTCTAAATGCCTCTAATTCTTTGCAACACAAATGGGCAACTTTGAATCTGAGCAGATACTTTAGAGCATGGACAAATATTCTACCAAAGATATCTCCCCATCTCTACATACCTGAGTATTTCTGATCAGCAGCCCAAAAACTCTATAAATGGTGTTTAACAAAAACAACAAATAGTGCAAGAAACAAGGCTTCAGTTACATCACAATGTAATGACTAGCATTTACCCAGAGGTCTCTAGCTTCAAAAACTGCCCACCACTCTCATTCCGCAGGTTCTTAAACAGTTGAACAATAAAAGGATTCCCACTCATATGTGAGAATTGTTATGGTTATCTATGTACGGAAGGCTTAATATCCGGGGGAATCTTAAGCACAAAGCAAAGGAAGAGCGAAATTGCCCATATCTAGCTTGTATAAATATGGAAGAAACAATGGAGCATTTTTTCTTCCATTGTACCTATGCTAAATCCCTCTGGAAATATCTAGCAGACAAATGGAAGATGGGATGGCTGAATACATTGTCATATGATACCCTAATTTGGGGACAGTTTTCTCAATAGGGCACGCAATACCATCCGGACACTTTGATTATTTTCTGCTGCATTCTAAAATACTATCTATGGCATGCTAGATGCCAGTGGACCTTATATCAGTGAATGATGCCCTATGAAACTAGCAGTATTCTGATTCAGCAAGCAATGCAACAAGTCTATGTTTCAGATATAGCGGTGCACACCCCAAGGAAGGTATATAAATGGTGAAAAGGGTTTTCCATGTTTATTAAATTCAAGTAAAAAAAACGAAGGGCAAGTATGTCTTCAATAATAATAGGAATATTATGGGGGAACCTGTCTAAAAGAATCCTAGGGAAATGATGTTCTTTTCAGTTTATTTATTATTTAAATTTTTTTTTTATGTGTGTGTGTTCTTTTGGAGTGTTATTTATTGTACAAAGTTCTACCTAATTGCTGCTATTGATTTCTTTTGACCTTTTCAGTTAATTATTACAAAAAATATAATGTAATATTTTTTGTGTTTCTTTTGAGTTTCATTAATTGTACAAAGTTTTTTTCTTATGTTATTGGTTCTTTTTGATGTTATTGAAATAAAAAATTCCCCTACTCTTTTCGATAAGTGCCATGGGATCTTTAACATCCACCTGAACTACCATCAATTCAGGCAGATGGGACCTCGGTTTAACGTCTCATCTAAAAGACGGCACCTCAGAATTGCAGCACCTCTCTCATGCTGCACTACAGTGTCAGTACAGAGATATTAACCCAAGTGCCAGATAGGTGAATGCCCATATGTCTATCTCCATTAAGTCATGTTGACACCTGCATTAGCATTTTCAGATATAGAAAAGCAATATTAGTGGCACTACTTACAGGCAACCATTGGCATTTGAAGGGAGAATCCTGTTGCAGCTGAGAGGTAAGAGACAAGAGAAAGGAAAGGGAGGCAGAAGAAAAGAATCCTGGCTGGCAGGCAGTACATTGTTGCTATGATTCCTTGAGAGCGCCATTGAATTGCAAAGCATGGGGCAATGTGACGATGGAAGCATGAGGAAGCACATGTACTGCTATGTGCAGGAATTCAAGGGAGTAGCACCGAGAGGCAGGGGAGTTGGTGCTACCGAACGCTGACATAGATTGAGGCTGGTGCCAAAAGGGGAAGTAGCGCTAGACGTAGCACGCAGGAGGGGGGAAAAGGAGGAGGCACTGCAAGAGCTAGGAGGTAGATGGAAAAAGCCCAAAAGAAAATGGGAAAAAAGGAAAAAGAGAGATCCCAGGATGAGGGACAAGCAAGGGGAGTGGAGAGGAGAAAAGGAGGAGGGAAGAAAGACAAAATGAGGGGAAGTACAAATGCAAGGAGCAGGAGGAGGAAGAAAAACAAACCAAAGCAGCAGTGGGAACACAAGGAGCAGTCACACAAGCCAAGCAGGAGTCCAGGCAAAAATCACTCCCTAGGTAAGGGAGGTGCATTAGAGGAGGGCTTAAACAGAGGTTGTGGGAGGAATTGTTCCCCACATTAAACCTCGGGCAAGCCCTCCCATAGTTTTATTAATGGATAAGCATCCCTTCAATGCATCACTAGTACAACCAGCAAAATGTACTGCACAATACAAAATAGCAGGGAATAAAAAGCTGAACAGCAAGACAAACTGTACAACTATAACATTCCCAGCTTCTACACAATTCAAAAACACAGGCTCAGTTTGTCTGCATGATTAAAAAAAAACATGCAGCATCAGATGGTGTTTCTATAGATATTTAAAGAAAGTGAGGGGACCAGCAGATCAAATCTCCACAGAGAATGAGTTCCGTAGAATGGAGACAGAGACCATAACAGCACGGTTTTGAGTTGACTGCAGCTGAGAGAGAGGCAACCACGACCACCCCACCCCTGGATCCCAGCTCCCTAATGGGTGCATGGGCAGGCAGGAATTCACTGAGATACTGGGAGCCCAGTTTATTCAAGGCCTTGTATGTTAATAATAGCACCTTGTAGTCAATGCACCATCTAAATGGCAGCCATCCCAGAATTCGCAGAGATAGACCAATGTCATCCAACTTCTAAGCAGAGGTCAGAATCCTCACTGCCGCCATCTAAACCAGCTGCAGATGATGCAATATATATCTCTCCATTAATATGCAGAATGGCTTGTTTCACTTTAATCAGTTGCCCTATCAGGTAGCCAGTACTCCAGCAGGGTTTCAATGCACTATGAACCAGTTAATACAGGGCAGCTGTAAAAAGATTCATGTAAATGAAATAATTGAGAATCCTAATGAGTCAAATGCAGAAGATCATGTATGCAATAGGGTTGCTCAGAATCCATCCGATGGAACTGGATACATTGGACTACAGGCTTTTTTTCTGGAATTCTGATTTTCAGCATTGAGGGCCAAAAACCCAAATTCTGAAAAATAGAAACGGATTCGGAATCTTATTCTGAATCCACTGTGAGTTCCCTACAAAAACAAACAAACCAAACCCAGTGTAGTCCTCCCCTAGTCTCTCCACCCCACTACCCTTTGCTCTTAGCTCCTTGTGTGCTGCCAGTGCCATAGTCCAACTCAAGTCCTCTCTGTCCTCCTTGTGGACAGTGGCTGGCCACCACATCCAGTAGCTGCCAGGCTCATCCCTCCATGTGTGTGTGTCTGATGGCTCCCCTATGGTTTTACACCTGGCCTAATCTCTGGTCTCCGTTCCTTTTTCCCTGCACAGATATTTTCTTCTACCTTGTCCCAGTGACTGACATTTACTTAGGGACAATCTCACTCAGCTACCCACCTCAGTCTGACTCACACTAAGGAACATACTTGGTTGGAGGAGGATGCTATGGGTTGCAGTTTGCCAACAGCATCTTTCTCATAGGGTTCCCATGTCAGTAACACACTGAAGACAATGTGTGACTATGAGGGAACCCTGGGTTACCAGCAGGCTGCTCACCTACAATTGTCCCAGAACACTTTGGGGCTGGACTCAGCACTGCAGCAGTCAGTCAGGAATGGGATTGAATGAAGTACAAGTGGAGGAGACATGTGGCCATGGGTGGATGCCACCGCAGACCCGGTGGTGTTTTGTGTCACTGTCAGGTGGGAGAATCTGGTCAGGTCTCTCTAAGTCATTGCTGACAGCTGCCAAACTCAAATCAAAACTGAGGAACTGCTGCTTGTGCTTGATGGACTGGGCTTCCCACCAACACTTGCCTAGGGTCACCGGCAGACAAGACAGGATGGTGTCCACCCAGTGCCCAGTGAGGAAGCGGAGATACCCACTACACCAACCCCAGCCAGCTCAGCAGGTACTGTAAGCGGGGTTAGGAGATGGGAAATGTTGTGGGGTTGGGGGAGACACTGAAAAGTTGCAAACACTCAATCTTGTTTGTTGCCTACTGGGTCAGAAGCAGAATTAAAAATTCTGTTCTGTTCCCAGTTCCATTCTGATTCCTTAAACAGAACTAGTCCAGAATTGGTATCAGTAATGGAATGGCTTACATTCTAACTTTCTGCTGCTGGGACAGATTTGGGGGAACCAAGCACACTTAGGCCCAGATATTCAAACTGCTCCCAAAATGTGCGCAACAGCAGGAGCAAGCACAATTCAATTGCGCATATGCGCAACAGATGCGATATTCAAACATGGAGCAAAACAAATTGCGCAAGCAGCCAACGTCTGAATATCGCACAAATTGCGCCATAGCGCAACCAGGAAGGGGAAGCTGAGCAGAAAGGTTGTGCCATAGCGCAACAAGGCCAGCCCAGCTGAGCAGTCCAGAGGTGCCATAGCGCAAGCAGAGCCCCCCCAGCAGAGCAATGGAACTGCACAACCAGGGAGGCAGGCTGGGGCCCACCACCAGCCATGCCACACATGGGCACAGGAACACACTGCAGAACCAACAAGACACCTGCACACCCAAGCACAGCATCACTGGGGTGGGACGGATGATCTACTGGCCCATGGGGACAAGCCAACAAAGCACAGCAGGCCATGACGCCCCAGCACAACCACTGGCAGGCTGGAGACTGCCACACACAGGGGTTGACAACCACAGTGCACATCAGCCCCCCTGATGCACACAGCACACCCTGCACCGTGACCCCAAGACACCACCCATGTGCAGTGACTGGCACTGCAGGAAACACCATGCATCCCCCCCGGCACACGTCAACCTCGTGTATCAGAGAACCATACAAGCCAGACCCACCCTGTGCACCCAGCAGTGGGTGGCAGCAGATGGCAAGACCAACAGAAAGTCACTGCCACACTGGAGACACCTCCCCATGCACACACACACACACACACACACACACACACACACACACGCACATATACCCAGGACCATACCACCCCAGATGGCATGCACACCACTGCAACTGAGCAACCATAGCCAGCTGCAAATCAGAGACCAACACAGTATTCATATCAAAATATATATATATTAGAAAAATGTAAAGTACAAAATGAACAACAACAAAACTATTTACAAGAGGGGGTAGGGGTACAAGGTAGGGGTGGGCAAGGGGTAGGGATGAACAACTTGGAGAGGGAAGGCAGGGTGGGAGGGATGGGTGAAGTGGGAAGGGGAAGCCGGCCTAAGGCCTAGCAGGCTGGTCCTCCGCTGCCTGGTGCCGTCGTGCCTGGCTGTGCCTCCTCCGTAGCCCATGGCGCTGTATATCCTGGAGGATGGTCCTGTTTTCCATGGACACCCGGGTCAGCTGTTGCAGTGCCCGCTCAATTCTGTGGAGCACAATGAGGCCTAGGAAAAGGGAACACAGTCAATGACTGTGACTGACCACAACCCTGAACACCACCCAACCTGCAAGCCATATAGCCCAATGTCCCGCACCTGTGATGGTATGCATCCACCCACAGTGACCATGCACATGGCAAGCCCAACCAGGCGGCACCAGCTATGTGCACCACTGCACACACACACACTACCCATGTCCATCACAGCACAAACAAGGCTGTCAAGTGACGTGGCAATGTGGTGCGATGCCAGTTCCACAGCCATGTGCCCAGTGCATGCATGGACCACCAGTGACGCACACACAGACGTGCAGTGACACTGGACAGTGATGAATGTCACCTGTGTCATGCATGGTTGTGTTGTGCATGGCTGGTGGTCATGCCCACCCCCTCCAGCATGCAATAGCATCCATGATGTAATGATACTCACACTCCGCAAGCAGCTGTGGCTGCTGCTGCTGCTGCTGTGGCCCACCCCTCACAGCACCACCGACCGCCACCGGGGCCCTGTCACGGCCCTCCTCATCCCATGCCTGCATCCTCTCTGCCTGGCCTGTGGGAGACAAATGTTGAGAAAAACATCAGTGTGACTCCAAAGCAGACTGCCCCCTGCCCCAGTGAGAGTGCCTGCCCACACAGCCAGACCCATGCATCTCACACCTGCACACACTGACACAGCCAACCATGTCAGAGCCATCACACATGCACAGCCACCAAAACACACTCACACCCCTATGGAGAATACAGGTGCATAGATGGTACACCCACCTGGCCTAGGCACAACGCCCTCCTGGCACGTGACCGTAGCCTCCTCATGTAGTCCGGCTCCCTCCCGCGGAGGTCACTGTACCTGTGCCGGCACTGCTCGGCAGACCGGCGCCGCCCAATGACCCCCACCAGGTCATTGGCCACTTGCAGCCAGACATGGGTTCGAGCCATGGTGAGGGGCTCCTCCCCATACAGTGCCCCATAGTGGGGCTCTACCAGGGCCACCAGGTTGACCACCTCCACCGGGCTCCATTGGAGTGCCCTCCTGTGTGCCATTGTTCCAACTTTACAGCAGGCAATATGGCGCCCCGCAGCGTGGCAACCCCACGTGGAAATGTTGTGCAATAGACCACCATAGGTTCCAATCACGCTGTTCGTACGGCGCCATCGGTCCACATAGCGCTGTCACCAGACAACGCAATAGGGCCGTATACATGGCAGCCGAACAGTGCCAGGGGGCAAAGGTCGGCCACCAGGTCAGGGGTCTATGACGCAAGGCCACGCACAGCGCCATCTGACGTCTACACATCCTGCACGACCGACCACCTGCGTGCCAGTGCCACAGTGGACTATTGCGCAGTAGTGCCACAGCACCATATAGTGCCCAGTGCTGTAGCGCCACTGGCACAATGGTGGCCATGGCCTGAATTGCCGATCACGCACAGCACGTCATCAGCGTGGCAGATGCCTGCGTAAGCTACCTGGGCATGCGCAATGCAGTGTACTGCACAGTCACAGATCTGCGCTATTGGCTCAGCCGGCTCAACCAGATGGCAGCGCCAATGGTGCGATATTCAGCCGACGCATACGCAAATCATCCGATCAGCCATTCAAAGGCGCAGTGGTGCGATTCGGTATCTCATTACAGTTGCTCCACCCTAATTTGCATGCATTGGCGCTATAAAAGGTGGACAGTGGGCTGCTGGCCAGATTCGGTTACTGCAGGTGAGAGGTGAGTTGCATGCTGTGGGATGTTCTGGACAATGGGCATGGGATAACGCTGTAGACTGCACAGTGACAGGTGTCCACTTCCACCCATACAGATCGCCATGACCGAGCAGAGCCAAGGTGAGGTGAGGATGGTGGGCGGAGGAGGAGGCCCAACTTCACCATGGCAGAGACTGAGGCCCTCTTCCAGGCCTACCTGGAGGAGGAGGCACTACTGAGTGGATGGCGGGGCACCCCTCAGGCCTGTGTGGCTGCATGGGAGGGGGTAGCCTGGGCAGTGAACCTGCACGGAAGCCACCAGCGCTCCATGCAGGAATGCAAAAAGAAGATTGGGACAGACCGCAGGAAGGTGAAGGAGAAGGTGGCAGCCCTCAGGGCGGCACGTGCTGGCACTGGCGGGGGCCAGCCAGCAGTGGTGGAGCTGACCCCGGCTGAGGACCGACTGGCTGCATCAATGCAGCGCAGTGCTATTGAGGGCATACCAGGAGGTGGATTCCAGACAGGTGGAAGCCCATCACTGCACGGTATGACATGGTGGTGGTGTTGGGGGATGGTTGTTCACATGCACTCACATGTCCTCTCTTTCTGTTACAGATCCTGTTCGTCTTCAGGGGATGGTGGTGGTGGGTCCAGGCAGTGAGGATGACCTGCTGGACATGGAGGAGGGTCCATCCACCTCTGTCACCAGCCAGCATGCACTGCACCAGCATGCACTCTGGGCTGCCAACTCTGGTGTCGGTGAGTCGGTGTGGGGTGCACAGCCTCATGTCTCAGCAGTCTGGCATGCAAGCATGCCAGCACGCTGTGACTGTGGCTGTAGCACGTACCTGCACCATTGATGATGCAAGGACTGCAATGGACAGTGACATGTGTGTGTCCCATGACGGACACACAGCAGGCCAGCACGTGCCCCTGGGCCTTGCTGGTTCCAACTTGTGTGCCAGCATGTCGGCACAGTCCCAGGCTGTGCCTGTCAGCACCAGTGGGGCAGCACCGGTGGCTGAGCAGGTGTCTGGCACTGTTGCGGCCACAGCGGTGGAACAAGTGGTCCCTGGGGCACAGCGGTTGGAGGGGCAGCAGCAGCAGTCACCCACCAGGTCTGGGGGGTACAGTGTCCAGCGGTGGCACATGCCTGCCGCCCTTTGATACGCCCATTCCTGGTCCTGGCAAACAGCGCCCACTCTCAAGGGGTGTTGTGCATCAGGACCTTCCACACCCTGGGGGACAGGATGCCGTTTTGGCAGAGTACCCATTGGACGAGCACACCCGCCTGCTGCGGGAATCAGTACAGCAGCAAAGGTGGGTTGCAACGTCTGTGGAGGCACTGTGTGCGGCTGTAGAGCAGCACAGCAGGGAGTGTGCTCTGGACCGTGCAGAGATGGTCCATATGCGGATGGATGTGACCGCCGCCATTGACAGGCAGACCCAGGCGTTGGTCGCTGTCTTGGCTGCATTGGGCACACACGCAGGTGCTCCTGTACCATGAACCCCACACAGTACGCTCTCCACTCCCTGTTCCCGGCATCGTGCGACACCAGGCCTGTCGATGCTGGGTTCTGCTGTGGGTATCCCAAGCACCCCTGGTGCAGGTATGTTTGGCATCCTACAGACCCCAGTGTGGACAAGGTCGCGATCATGCAGTGGGACCCCTGGTGGTCCATCGGTGCCACCCCATGTGGCCCCTGCTCAGCCTGCCAGTGCTGTTGGGTCATGGCAGGGCCACCCACACATCCACGGTGGCCGTGGAATGGTGCAACATGACTGACCTGTCTCCCAGTGTGGGCCCTGTCTGCTGCTGCCCTGTGTGCACTGTGCATCATGGTGGGCAGTGCACTGGTGGGTGCCCTGCCCATCACGCCGACATACGGACCACCTGCACACCATCCCGACTGCTGTCCACAGGTGCATGTGCATGATGATGCCTGCATTGTACTGTACACCAAGGTGCAAGGGTGCCCAGCATCTGACACATGTGCTTGGACAGTACAGGTGGTGGGTGTGGTCTGTGGATCTGTGTGTTTGCCATGTCTGTTTCTGCTCTGCTGTGCACCTGCCCATGTACGCTTTGTGCCTGGTGTGTTTGTGTGTGTGTGTGTCCATATGACTGTTCGCCCCTCCCTGATGGTGTGTTTGTGTGCCTGGTCCCTTCCACCCCCTTGCCGTCATGCACCCCTGGTGTGTTACTCTGTGTGCCTGTGGGTTGCGCCAGGACAGTGTTGTTTGCACATGGCCCCTTGACTACCTGTGTTGTGCATAATGCTCCTCCGTGATGGTGTCCCAGTGCAGCTGGGCCTGCGGATCAGTCGGGGTCCCGCCGTCAGGGGGCTGCTCATCACCATCAACACCGCGCCGCTGGCATCCCTCATCGCTGTCCCCTCTTCAACCTGTACGGCTATCCACAGTCATTGGCCATGTTGTGCAGGATACAACAGGCCAGGAATATCCCAAGCCTTTGAGGGGCTGTACTGTAGGGCACCACCGGAGGTGTCTAGGCATCGGAAGCGTGCCTTGAGCATCCCAAACACCCGCTCAATGATGTTGCATGTGGCGGCATGTGCCTCATTATAGCGTTGCTGCGATGGGGTCATGGGGCACCGGTACGGTGTGAGCAGCCAGGGACGGAGTGTGTATCCGCTGTCACCTGTGTGGAGATAGTGGAGATCAGTCTCATGTTCAGGTCCATATTGCCCATATCCCTGTGTGCCACTACCATGGCACCTGTGGCATTCCCACCCTTGCCCCGAGTTTGCATTTTCTACATGCGTACTCACCCACTAGATGGCCTGTGGGGATGTCCCCACTCTCAAATCGATGGCACAGTGTGGACTGATGCCATATAAAGGCATCATGTGCTCCACCAGGGTGTGTGGCACAGACATTGATTATACGCCTAGTGGCATCACACACCACCTGGCAGTTGACACTGGGGAAGCCCTTTCTATTCCTGTATGCAGCCCCATCAGGGCCAGGTGGCATGTGAATGGCCACATGGGTGCAGTCTATGGCCCCTAGCATGCCAGGCATACATGCTACCCTGTGGAACACCTGCATGTTTGCTGTATGCTCTGCCGCGGTGCTGGGGAAATGGATGTGCTCCGCAGCATGTGGCAGCAGTGTGCTGAGGAATTGGGTGAGGATGCGTGACGTGGCCGATTGTGTGATGCCTGTGGTGTCCCCTGTAGGCCTCTGGAAGGTGCCTGTGGCGAGCAGGCACATGCAGGCTGTCACCTTGGTCTCCACTGACAGAGCATGACTCCGTCATGAGGGTGCCTGCATCACATCACTGCACAGCTCACAGAGCCGCCTCAGTATTGCCCTGTTCAGGTGGTACCGGCCCACAATCTCTACATCTGTGTACAACTCAAAGCTGATGCGGGCACGGTACTGCCTGTTGGGGGCATACTGCCGACGGGCCCAACCACGGCCACGTCCCCCTGCACCTTGCCTTCTCACCCTCATTACAGCTTCCATGTGGAAGCTGCCACTGTCCATCTCCCTGGCTTGTGCCCCCGCTGATGTTGCTCTGTTACCCTGCTGTCCTGACTGCTACTTCCACTGCACCGGCACCCCCGCTGGCCTCTGCAGCCTATGGCCCACACTGCTTCCCTTGCCTGCCCTGGCCTGTCACTGTCTGTCTTTCTCTCTCTTCCCGCTTGGCATCCTGTGGCGTTCTTGCCGCTTCCTTGAGCCTTTTTATTTTGGCTCATTTCCGCTGGGGCGCAACTTCCGGCTGGTCCGCTGTTGCGCATTGCGCAAGTCTTTGGATATCGCATTGCGCTCTTTATGCATGGATCCACCCCCTTCGGTTGCGCATGCCGTCATTTGCATTGCGCTGTTGCTCAGCATGTTTTCGGTGGCGCAACTGCCTCCTGCTGAATATCGCAGAATGGCACACTTTTGGACTTGCGCAGGAGCAACCCTATTGTGCATGGTGCAACCCTTTTGAATATCCCACCCCTAGTGTACAATAATTGGGAACTAGAAAACGTTTTAGGTAATGAAAATGTGCAGGTAGAGGACACACAGAGTGTACTAGTTGTTGTATTTTGTAACACAGCCTTGTGAGTGGTTTAGTTACTAGGCAGTAATTCAGTTTTAATTTTTAATATGAGTAGCACCCGGAATCCTGGTAGTGTGGCCATTTATTTTGTTCGTTTAAAGGACACACAGACTCCTTCTGAAATGTCTAATGAACAAAGAAATGCTGACCTTCTATGAAAACCTAAATTAGTTGGTAGCCCAAGGCCTCAACATGTCTGGAAGTCCCTGAAAGATTTAAACATTGAAGAACATATTTAAAGTGAAAAATATATTTTTATTTACAGGTAAGGAGTTGTAATGTCTTGCAAAATTTTAGAGGTCAATTAAAGATATTGTAACAAGCTATTGGAAAGGCTATTGTGTACATTGATGCTAAATCTACATTTATTTCTGAAGTATTTTTTTTTTTATTCTTTGGTAGCTGGGTAATGCCCACTAGGCACAAGTGTCTGTTTTAGGGCTGACTGGGGGGCACTGGGGTAGTTAAAGGAGTACTACAGTCAGAATTTACAAAAATATATGTTGTGCAGTGTTTGGATCTGTGTGCATGGTCCCAGTGAGTCTTTCCTTTTGCTTGCTATTAGGAGTTTTTTCTAAATTAGTCTGCTAGTTTGATGGCAGTTTTACAGCCCCTAGAGATCTGCATCTCAGCATGGTTTATTGAAATAGGGTGGACACCCCGGGGGGGAGGGGTGGCCATGAGGGAGGACCTGAAGATTCTGGAATGGTGGTCGGAAACTTGGCAGCTGACATTCAATGCCAAAAAGTGTGAAGTGATGCACACGGGGCATAAAAACCTGCAAGCAGCTTGGGAGGGGGGTTATTAAGCCAACTGAGCAGGAGAGGGATCTGGGGATTATAATATTAAGCAACCTTAAGGTAGGTAACCAATGCAGCAAAATGGTGGGAAAGGCAAATAGAATGTTGGCATGCATTAGAAAGGGCATACTGTAACTAGCAGGAGGGAAGTACTGATGCCTCTTTATAAAACCATGGTGAGGCCACACCTGGAGTACGGGGTCCAGTTCTGGAGACCACACCTATGCAAGGACATAGATGGGATTGAGAATGTGCAGAGAAGGGCAACTAAGATGGTACAGGGTATGCAGGGGAAGCCATATGAGGAGAGGTGGAGGGAATTGGATCTGTACATATTGGAGACTAGAAGGGAGAGGGGGGACATGATAGAAACATTTAAGTATGTGAAGGGATCAATAAGGTGAGGGAGGGGAGCTTATTTAAAAGCAAGGTGGGGCAAAAACTAGAGGGCATAGTCTAAGATTAGAAGGAGGACGATTTAGAGGCAATGTGAGGGGGCATTACTTCATGAAGAGGGTGGTGGAGGCCTGGAATAAACTATCAGAGGAAGTGGTGGGGGCTGAAATGGTGGAGGGATTCAAGAGGACATGGGACAGACATAAGGAGTTGGCAAATGGGGGGAAGGCGAGGTCCCGTGACATAGGTGATGAGTAAGGGGTGGGGGGAGGGGCAGACTCGATGGGCCAGATGGGGTCCTTTTCTGCCAACAGATTTCTATGATTATATGATTCTATGCTTTTCTTGTGTTCTACAATGCCTCGTGTCCCATGTGACAGTGATGGATCCAGAACCATGGATTCAGCAAGTACTGGTTTAGAGTCAGTTTTACAATGGCAAAGCTGTGATATTATGTAACTTTCCTTTTTCAGTGAGCACTAATGACTACATTTACAGTTTAGCAAATACCTGAGGGCTAAGTGAGTGGGTGATTCTGTAAGAAACATAGAAACTGACAGCAGATAAGGGTTGCTTGGCCCTTCTAGTCCACCCTTTTGTGTTGTGCTGCTTTCACTACAGAACCTTCCAGGCTTACGGCACTTTCTCTTCCACCTCTTTCCTATCCCTTATGAGTCTCTTGTGCCTATCCCAGTATTTTTCTAATCCCACCACTATTTTCACCACCATTACATCCACTAGAAGACTGTTCCAGGCATTCACCACTCTTTCTGTGAAGAAATATTTCATTTCATCTCTCCGGAACCTACCCCACCCCCACCCCATGCTTCATATTGTGACCCCTTGTTGCAGAGCACCCTTTCCTCCCAAAAATACTTCCTACCTTTACCTTATTCACCCCCATGATGAATTTAAAGGTCTCAATCATATCCCTTCTCTCCCTGCTCTCCTCCAGGGTGCACATGTTTAGTTTCTTTAGCCTCTCCTCATAGGGCTTTTGGTGCAAAACCAGCACCATCTTGGTAGCCCTCTTCTGGACATCCTGTACTCTGTCTTTGTCCTTCCTGAGATGTGGTCTCCAAATCTGGACACTACTTCAGTTGGGGTCTTACCAATGACCTATATAGGGGCAACATGACTTCCCTCTTCCTGCTGGCGATACCCCTTCCTATATACTCCAGCATCCCACTAACTCTCCTGATCACTTTGTCACATTGTCTGGCCACCTTCAGGTCATCCGATATGATTACCCCAAGGTCCCTTTTCTGCTTGGTCATTGCAAGTATCTCTACCCCCATTTTGTACTGCACTCCCCAGTTTCTGTGACCCAAGTGCATTATTTTGCACTTTTTTTGCATTAAACCTTAGCTGCCAAACTTTTGACCACTTCTCCAGTTGTTTTAAGCCTCTTTCCATCCTTTGCACCCCGCCCCTGGAGTGTCCACTCTGTTGCAGATCTTGGTGTCATCCACAAAGAGGCAGACCTTCCCTTCCAGTTCCTCTATGTCACTAATGAAGACATTCAAAAGGACTGGCCCCAGTACTGACCCCTGAGGTACCTCACTGGTCATTCTCCCCTCCCCAGAGTGAACTCCGTTTACCACCCTCATCTGCCTCCTATCCTCTAACCAATTTCTTACCCAGGTTGTCACCTTATTGCCCCTTCCCATGCTACCCAACTTGTTTATCAGCCTCCTATGTGGAATGGTGTCAAAAGCCTATACCTTGGTTACCCAGTCAAAAAAATCTATTAGATTTGTTTGCCATGACCTCCCCTCTGTGAAGCAATGCTGCCTTGGGTCATGCAGTCTATTGGATTCCAAGTGTTCCTTGATTCTTTCCTTTAATAGTGTTTCCATCAATTTCACTACCACAGATGTCAGACTGACAGGCCTATAATTTCCCACCTCCTCTTTGCTACCACTTTTGTGAAATGGGACTATGTCCGCTCTTCTCCAGTCATCTGGAACCATGCCAGTGAACTGTTAGTACCTCCCTGAGTTACTTCAACACTTTTGGATGCACTCCATCTGGCCCCATGACTTTGTCCACCCTCAGGTTAATGAGTGCTTTCCTAACCCTCTCCTCAGAAAAGATACTGGTGTTCACTTCCCTTCCCTCCAAGCTCTTGGTGTTTATTTGTGGTCCCTCCACTTTTCCTTCTGCTGTGAACACTGAGCAGAAGTATTTGTTTAAGATGTTTGCCTTTTCTTGGTTCTCCTCTGTACAGCCCTCTCCCTCCTTTTTGAGCCATACAATCCCTCCCTTGGTCTTCCTTTTCTTGCTAGTATAACAGAAAACTGTCTTGGTCCCCTTCAATACTATCTGGGCTATTCTTTCCTCAGCTTGCATCTTTGCACTCATTACTGTTTTGCCTGCCTCCCTCCCTCCATTTTTCCAGATACACTTCCCTTTCCTTCTCTCTCTGGGTCTCCTTACACCTTCTGAATGAATGTCACAGTTTTTGCCTTTATCTTTTCTACCACTTCCTTCGAGAACCATAATGGTCTCCTCCTCCTTCTGCTTTTGCTTATTTATCTGATGTACAGGTTTGTGCCTTTACTATAGCCTCTTTTAATCTTGCCCATTTGCCTGCTACCCCACCCACAACATCTCCCCCTGCAAGGTCCTCTCAGAGGCATTCCCCCATCTTTGTAAAGTCAGCTCATCTGAAATCCAGAACTCTTACCCATGTGTGGTTGGATTCTGCTGCTGTTCTTATATTAAGCCACACTGTGCAATGGTCACTGGTTCCGAGATGACTTCTGATGCTGCTGTCTGCAGCACTGTCCCCATTAGTAAGTACCAGGTCCAGTATTGCCCCACCCTGAGTAGTTTCACTGACTAGCTGCCTGAGGAGTGCCCCCTGCAGGGAGTCCAAGATGTCTCTGCTCCTAGCTGATGCTGCAGCAGGTAGGCTCCACTCTACATCTGGCAGATTAATGTCCCCTACCAGTGCCACCTCCCCCTTCTTAGTCATTTTGCCTATGCCTTCCAATATTTCTTTGTCTAAGTCATCTCCTTGTGTTGGAGGCCTGTATACCACTCCTATCCAAATGGTGGCTCCATTTCCCGACTCAAGGTTGACCCATAACACCTTGACCCCACTTCGAATTCCCTGTACCTCCATCACTTTGATGTTTTCCTCACCATAAAGCACCACTTCCCCACCTTTCCTTCCTACCCTGTCTCTTCTGAACATCATGTAGCCAGGTGTGACCATTTCCCAGACAGTGTTGTCAGTGCACCATATCTTGGTGATGGCCACAATATCAAGGTCTGCCTTGGCCATGGTGGCCTCCAGGTCTGGTATCTTATTTTCCAGACTTCTAGCATTGGCACACATGGCTGTTTAGATTTTGTTAGTCCTTATCTTATCCCTTCCGTTGTTTTCTACCTGTTTCCTCTCCTTTTAATATTGCCTGCTTCTCTTTCCCCTTCCTCAACTGCTGATTCTGGTGAGAATCTTTTCCCTCAGGATTTTTCTATCCACCATCATAGCCTGTGGGGGGGGGCAGTTGCTGCCACCACCTTGCATTCCACCCCCCCTCAACTAGTTTAAATGTCTGCTGCTCCCTTCCTGGATGGATACAGGCTGTCCCCCCAGTGCAAGCTCTGATCCCTCCAGGTGGAGCCCCAGTCCCCAATGTAGCCATACCCTCCTCTCTGCACCATTCCTTCAACCATGAGTTGAAGGCCTTACTGTGGCGCTCCCTCTCCTTCCCCCTGTAGACAGGCAGGACTTTCATAAAGCCTACAGTGCATGCTACCTGCCTAAGACCCTTCCCCAGCTCCTTAAGCTGCTCCTGCACTGCCCCATTCTTTCCAAAGCTAGGTCATTCCTCCCCAGGTGGACAATGACATCTGGCTCCCCCTTCCTTCCTATTACCCTCATGATCTGCTAGACATGCTTTCCATCCCTCCGAGCCACTGTGCCAGGTAGAAAGTTAACCTCCCATTCTACCCCCTTTTCTTCCTCCAACTCAATCCCGCTGACAATAGAGTCCCCCACCAGAAGTTGCTTCCTCCTTCTCTGGGGACCACCTCCCCCCTGCCAGGACTCCATTCAGGCAGACCCCCACATCCTCACTGTCTACCACCTTGGGTTCCCCTTTTAGCAGTCCAGCTCCACCAGAATGATGTAGGAATTTCTTAGTAGCACTGGATGAGGAGTGTGCCTGTTATCTGCTCTTTCCAGCCCTCCAGATCCTACCATGCCTGCCCTTCTTGAACCCACCATAGTCCGACTGCTCCTCCCTTCTAGCATCCTTTGAGGTAGTGGTGTCTGGCTTGGTGGTCCCTGGATGGCAGATGTGGTACCCTGACTCCTCACCAATGTGACTTCGAGTCCAGGGATGTTCTCCTGACTCATTAATACATAGCAAGTGTTTTACAGCAAGTCCCTACACCCTAACATACCCAGCAACTGATTAACAGTAGGCCCCGATCCCTGAAACACACTAGTACCTAGCAACACTAATGCCCAGTAACAGTTTAAAACATACAACAGAGAGAAAACAAAACAAAAAATCCAGAAAAAAGCAAGCCCCTGAGCCCACTGACACACAGCCACCCTACAATGCAAGCCTCAACAGGCTTACCAGGGTAGGGGTCTATTTGAGTTGGCAGGGGAGCAGAGTGTCTGGCTGCTTCATTGGGCTGACTCCAATGGGCAGAGTCCAATGTTCTTTGTGCATTTGTCCTTCATGCAGGGGGGCTGCTTCATGGCCCATTCCTTAAGAATGTCTTTGTCCCACTTCCTTTAACCCAGGCAGCTCACAGGATTGACTGCCTGGCATAGAGGAAGGTGTGGCCCTCCTCAGTTTGGTTCCCCTGCAAAACGTGATGTAGCTATAGTCTTTATTAATAAAACAGCTAGAGTCTTTACTTATTACAGCATTGATGACCTGGAGTGATTTCTGTGCTTTTTATTGCTGTGTGTAGTTTGAGCAAATAAAGAGTTTTAAAAGTCAAACATTTTCTTCTGCTCACCAGACCTGACACAAACATAGAAAACAAAACTATTGAATTAGAGCTATTTAGTGGAAGTCAGAACGTCAGGCTCCTATCTGTAGTACTTGCTGAATCAGTGGCCCTGGATGCATCACTGTCACATGAGACAGGAAGCATTGTAGGAACAAGAAAAAAAATAAACCATGCTAAGATGGAGATCCCCAGGTGCCATAAAACTGCCATATAACTAGCAGGCTAATTTAGAAACAACTCCTAATAGCAAACAAAGGGAAGGGCACTACCAGGACTACAAACACAAATTAAAACACTCTGCACAACAAATGTTTTTGCCAATTTTGTCTGTAGTATTCCTTTAAGTGACTTACTTAGAGTCACACAATATGCAAGTGGTAAGTAGTGGGAATCAAACCCAGTCTGCTGGATATACCATGCTCATTCACAGCTCATTACTCTAACCTTTAGTCTATACTGCCAGCACATCTATTTATAGAATATAGATACATTTTTTAAGAGTTTAAAAATGGAAAGAAAGGTTCTTTGACCCATACTAAGAAACCTAAAATGGCTTCCTATGTTATGTCACTAAGGGTGGGCAGCAGTCCAGTAGTACAGTAATCATTATTTAGTGTGCCACTCTTATAGCCAGGTTTAGGAGAAGGCAAAGGAGACAACGTCCTCGGGCCCAGGTCACAGGGGTTTGGGTGAGGGGTGAATAAAATACAAGATTTTAGTAAAATAAATTATAACCTCCTAGTCCTGCTTAGGTATGTTGCCTAGAAACAATAAATACATGTTAGGGTTTCTCACCTATAGATTGTCAGCCAGACAACTAGCTTAGACTCAGCAAGTACCAAAGTGTGAACTGCCCCATTCACTTAATTGGTGCAGTAGATTCAGTGGCATTGAGATATTAAATTACAAATTTTATTCAACAAGACAATAAAAGAATAGCTTTATTTAGCATCTGAGAACTTACTTGAAGTCAGAGAATGTATCTTTTTTATACCCTGTACACTTTTTAAGCTTGATGCATATGTGCAACAAACCTTTTGTTATGAGTGGAAGGGGATTTCAAAGGTGTGTCTCTGTCAGCCTATTGCAGTTAAAAACTGTAGAGGTGAAGCATTCTAGCCCAATAACCATGCACTTAAACTGTGACACCGCTGTTCTTTGGCTGAATGCACTTCAAAAGAACCAAGCCAATAAATTAGAGGGTGTCAGTCCTTTGATGCGAATGAAGCTATTCAACAAACAGCTGATGGGCTGTCAACACCAGCAGCCTGTCATTAAAATCAGCAGCAGTAATAACCTGAGCAGACTACATAAGAAAATAGAGGGAGATCTACAGAAATTTTGAACTGTGTTGTGCCAGTCTTTATTATTTCATTACTGTTTTCCTACTTCTTCTGCTTAGTCTGTAGGCAGTTTGAAACTGGCCACGATGTCTCAAATTACAGCCTTTTTTCCCCTAAACTAGCAAGTCTCCTAAAAAAAAATTACCCTTGCCTGCCTCTCTGTAGTATGGATGTTAGTCTCCTTACTGTGGCAACTTTTAAATATAGGAAAAAAAAATAACAATATACCTCCGTTTCTCTCCACCAGCAAGTGTATATTGCAAACGGTGTAAACCTAGGCAAAGACACATATTCATTCTAAACTTTTCTGTGTCTGTATTACATGAATGTCATTTGAAAGGTGAACCCTCACTTGTGGAACTGTGGGTATATGGATGTCACCAACTTTTGCAATCCTCTCCTGTCCTTCCCCCATTTCCTTTTTCATCACCCCTCCTCCCATAACTGTTATGTTCCCTTCCCTATGCCCCAGCCATCCATACCCTCCCCTGTATGCTACTCTTACCCCTCCCTTTTAAGCTGTTGCATATATACCAAGACCTGCCATGATCTGAGTGATGCATAGATCTTGACATGGCTATTGTATTACATATATTGACATTCAATAAAAAGAATAACTGGCAGATCCCTACATGTATTTTTTTTTCTTGCACACAACTGTTTTGCTTGCCATCCTTCCTGCAGTGATCCCAGTATTTGTCTTCTGTCCATGGTGATCCTCTGCACCAGCTCTCTCCTAGCCTCAAGACAGTTATTATTCTCCTAAATGCCCTGTTTATTCAGTACCCTTGATATCTGTCTAGGTATAAAAAAACAAAATGGATTTTTCCCAAAGTGAATGTTGCATACTCAGTGTTGTCCATAGCATCCTGTAAGAGAGCTGCTTGCCGTACCCAACATTCCTTGCACTCGTAGCCCAAGTGCCCATGTAACATCTGAGGATGTACTGATGTAAAGCATCAAACCTTCGGCATCGACAAATGCTTGTTTATGTTAAGTTAGAGCACTGTAAAGTTTCTTCAGTTTCATTTCAGTTTCTGAAACTGCGGAAAACATCTTTGAAAGATCTCTACAATTTGTGACTTAGAAAAAAATGCATGGAAAAGGGAAATGTGTAAAAAATGTCTTCACTATCATATTACTTGGTTACTTGGTTGTTATAGACATAAGAGGGCATAAGCCCATCATGAATGTCTCCCACTGTCTGGTAGGTGGATTAGCCTATGTTGGTATTCTAATTTAGGTATTTGCCTGGCTTTGTTCTGAATGTTATAAAATCCTTTGCTTCTAGTTCTTCTTGGGGAAGTTAGTTCCATGCCCTGGCTGCCCTAATAGTGAGGTAGTGATCACTTTTAGTGGTGCTGACTTTAGGAATCACTAAGTTTTTGTTGTGGCTTCTTAGGTTAGTCATTTGAATTGCATACTGGAGGCCGCATTGCATTGGCAAATCTGAGTTTTGTAATATTTTATATAACTGCAATAGGACCCCCTGCTTCTTCTTTCTGCTAGGCTGATCAAGCCAGTTATGTTTAACCTCTCTTGATAGGTCAAGTTTTGTAGCTTTGGAACCAGTTTGGTTGTCCTGCATTGCACTCTTTCCAAAAGATTAATGTCTTGTTTTAAATATGGATTCCAGAAAGGGGACCCAAAGTCTAGGTGTAGTCGAATGTAAATTCTGTACAGTGGTATAATACAGGCTTCACTTTTGTTTACAAATGTATGTTTGACATTATTAAGTATTGTGTTTGCTGTAAGGGGTACTTTTTTTGCAATGTTCTGTTAATGTTAATCTGTTGTTAATGGTAATTCCTAAATCACGTTCCTTGTCTACAGCTTTTAAGATTTTACTATTTAGGGTATATGTGTATTTGGGATTCTTGCTTCCAAAATGTAGTACTAAACATTTATTTTGATTTAAGCTCATTTTGTTGTCTTTTGACCATTGTTCAATATATTTTAAGTCCTGAGCCAGATGTAAATGCTTGATGGGTGTGTCCACTTCTCCTCCCACTTTCGTGTCATCAGCAAATTTTATTAGAGGATCGATAATATTTTCATTGATATCACCAATGAAGAGATTAAATAATATTGGTCCAAGGACAGATTCCTGCAGAACCCCACTGCTGACCTCACCAAGACCGGAGAGTTGACCCCTGACCCTCACCCTCTGTGTTCTTCCCATAAGCCAGTTATTAATCCATCTGATTAAGGTATGACTTAGGTCCATGTTTGTAAGTTTTTTAACCAATTTGTGGTAAGGAACGGTGTCAAAAGCTTTACCAAAAATCAATAATATAACATCTGCAGGTGTAATGTTATCCATGCTTGAGCTGACATTGTTATAGAATGTGATTTGTTGATTTTTTTCTGCTAGTAAATACAAATTACAGAAATTCATGCAAAATGTTATGGAAATCCTTGTAAAAGCAGCTTCAGCAGGACTTCGATAATGTCTATTGTTAGTTACGTGCAAACCAGATCACTCTATGTAAAATTTTCATCTTAGTGACATTTAACACCAGAAAGTGGTGAAACTGTGTTCTGCTCCAGTATTCCCAAGCATGAACAGGATCCATCTGAAGAAAGCCCCCTTTATTTCAATACCTTGGCATCTGGTTGGATTATCACTTCAGTGTCTCTAGTCAAATTGATACCGTTCACAAGAAGCTCTTCCTAGACTTGAGACACAGTACAGGAACAAAGCGTGCCACACTTTCCTCTGTGTGCACTATACCAAAAAAAAAAACTTGTATCCCCTCCCTGCCCTCCATGACATTGTTGTTAAACTTATCCTCCTGCACATTTGACTACAGGGACCTGGTTTATAGCACATCCTGCAAATCGCTCAGGCTAGACAACATTCCTGTTCACTCATTCTGTCACTTTACTCTTAACTCTTCACCTCACAACTATCAGAGCTCCTTATATTCCAATCTCTTCCTTCCCTTCCTGGAGGGTAGACACCCTTTTCACTGTGTCTCGTTCACTTATTCTGTCACTTTACCCTTAACTGGCTCCCCCATATCCATCACAGCTGTTTATATTAAAACCTCTCCCTTCCCTCCCTGGAGGGTAGACACCTATTTCACTGTGTCTAGTTCACTCATTCTGTCACTTTACCTGTAACTGTCCCCCCATACTCATCACAGTTCCTTATATTCCAACCTTTTGCTTTCCTCCCTGGAGGGTAGGTGCCTCTCTCACTGTGTTTCGTTCATCTCCAAATTCTGGATTGGTATACTTCATGGCTATCTAAACTCTCTACTTGCTGACTCCTACTCCCTTGGAAACACTGAGCCACCATTCCTATTCCACTACCATAAGACCTTAGCTAGGTAGGGCACCAGCTCCCACAGGCTTCCCCTACTCTGGACTAAGTTACCCCCATCACTCTCATTTCACTGTGAAAGCTCTGCTCTTGGAACAGTGAACACCCTATCCATATCTGTTCCTGTAGCTAATCCTTTACTCCCTCCCACCTTCCTGCTCTCCATCCCTCTATCCCACATGACTACTACCACTCCCCTCTCTCTTCCTCCTACTGCTATCCCCCCTTTCTCCCTTTATCTTCCCTTGTTTCCTCTACTACTGCCCTCGAGCTGACCTTGTCTTTCTGGTTGGCCAGATCTGTGTAGTACCTCCCTACACATTGCACTGCTCTTTTTCTCCCACAGAGCCACCTTCACCCACAACCCATTGCTGCTGGTTTGCATTGGTTACCCAGAACAGTAGAAAGAAAATACAGATGAGTCAGACAGGTCACAGAGAACCTGTATAACAGATACCTAAAGGCAAGTAGGTTCAAGCGATACAATCCAGATCAACATGGTTTTAAGGAAGGGAGACCCTGTATAACAAATTGATTGTGTTTCTACGAAAAAGTGAGCCACCACTTGGATACTAAGACACTGTGTGATGTAATTTTTTTGGACTTTAACAAAGCATTTGATCTTCATAGAAAAATTAAAATCACAGGATGTTAACTCACAATGTGTTGTATGGATCTCTAACTGGTTGGAGGAGCATACTCAGAAGGTTGTAATCAACGGCTTCTTGTCAGATAAAGGCAACATAACTAGCGAAGTACCTCAGGATCAGTATTGGGTCCTCTCATATTTTATATCTTTATGTCAGACCTAACAGAGAATATAAGTAGCCTGAGTGTGAAGTACACCGATGACACAAAGATAGGTGATACATGCAACTCAATAGAAGAAGAAAAACAGGATTCATGAAGATCTAAATCATATCACAAATTGGGCATCAACTTGGCAGATGCATTTTAATCATGTTAAATGCAAAGTTATGCATTTAGTGGCCAAGAATAAAAAAAAATCCATACTTCTTGTGTGGAAAACAACTCATTGAAACTAATAATGAAAAATATTTAGGGATCATGATAAGTAATGATTTAAGCGGCACTAAGAGCATTAATGAAGCTATTAATAAAGCTAACAAAATTATATGGTCCATCCATAGGAATATAAAGTCCAGAGATCAAATAGTTTTCGCTCCCCTTTACAGGTCCTGTATTCACCCATACTTGGATTATATCTGCCAGTTCTGGTGCCCTTATAAAAGAAGTGATGTTCTCAAAGTAGAAAGGGTACAGAAAAGAATGGCAAAATACATATTAGGATTACAGGGATCTAGTTATCCAGATAAATTACAACATTTAAATCTCATGACACTTGAGATGAGACATTTAAGAGGTGACCTGCTACTTATGAAGGAAATTGTCCAAGAGCCTTACTAGGGATGAGTGAACTGTCTCTGATGCAGTTCTGACCCCCCCAGACCAGGCCAATTTGGCTCTGATTGGGAAAACCAAGCCTTCTGTGGCGCAACTTAAATTGCCAAGTTGGCCAGTTCAGAAGTGTGATCTGGTCCAGAATAACACTCTCACCACCAGTGCTGCATGAAAAAAGCAGGGCAGGGTGCAGAAAGGTGCAGAAAAAAAAAATCTCCATTTTTCCCCAATCTCTGCTGAAGACTCCCGAGTCCCTGGACCATCACATGACCAACAATGGGAAGGACTCGTGATCATGGGGCACTGAAGGGAGCCAACCAGTGAGGGTCTCTTTTCTGTGATTGACACAGATTCTAGTCAATACTCTGTGTCAGCCACCACAGGAGAGCCCTAGGAAACTGAGTATCATGCACATTTGGGTCTTTGCATTCAATGGAGACAGTCGTGTGTGTGCATGTGTGTGTGTGTGTGTGCAGATTCCCCCTTCCCAAAAAAACAGTGAAAATCATTTTGTTAGAGAGGGGGAGAGAGAAAGGGAGAGAGGGAGAGTAGAGACTGAGAGATCAAAGAATTCAACAATAGACAACAAACAGCAGAGAGCAGAAAATAAAAAAAAATAAAAAAACATATTAAGGAGAGCAGAGTCAGACAGGACAGGAGGACTTGGTCTGAAGGCCATAGTGCTCCTGTAATTTTGATGTAGGGGCTTAAAGTGCAATACGGATTTTGAAGAGGGGTATCACCCTCGGTTCCATGTGATAAGAGCGAAGATTTTTTAGCAACTACAATAACAGTGAATGCACATCGCTGACTACAACGGTGATGCGTACTATGCCAAAACCAAACAGTGATAGGCAGTAACAGGTTATCTGGGGGAAAAATTGTTATTATTTTTATGTGGGGGGGGGCTGTGCTCCACCCCCCCCACACTCTCCATTATAATAATAATCAACTCCGAGGAGGGGGGCCTGACAATGGGGTACAGGGGAATAGTCGGGAGGGGGCCACACATTTGGAGATCTCGAGGAACACCATCCATAAAAAAAAATACAGAAGTACAGCAACACAAAAACAGTATTCCTCCCCATCTGACTCCAAACCTGGGTCCTGCTGCACCAGAGCCATTTACTGACTCCACTGCACCACACAGCCAGCTTGGCAATGCCTGGCCAAATGCTCCCCCATATCTTCACACAAGACAACTCCCTAGCAAAGTTGCTGTGTGTGCATACTGTCACTGTTTTGTCCTGTAATACGAGCTGTTACTGCCTTTCGCTATGCTGTTCCACTCACTCTTCTTACAGGTACTCAAATTGAGTCGTTCATATTGAGTCACTCAATTTGAGTTACCCATATCACTGGATACTGTCACCCACATGTCAGACTCTGTGTTGCCCATCTCTGTGCTTCCCTGAAAGGTCATAGTGCCATAAACTCTGTGTTGCCCATCTCTGTGCTGCCCTGAAAGGTCATACTGCTCTAGATTCTGTGTTGCCCATCTCTGTGCTGCCCTGAAAGGTCATACTGCTCTAGATTCTGTGTTGCCCATCTCTGTGCTGCTCTAAAAGGTTATACTGCCATAGACTCGGTGCTGCCCATCTCTGTGCTGCCCTGAAAGTTTATAGTGCCATAGACTCTGTGCTGCCCTGAAAGGTTATACTGCCATAGACTCAGTGCTGCCCATCTCTGTGCTGCCCTGAAAGGTTATACTGCCATAGACTCTGTGCTGCCCATCTCTGTGCTGCCCTGAAAGGTTATAGTGCCATAGACACTGTGTTGCTCATCTCTGTGCTTGAACTACTACTAGGCCATAGTATCATATAGACTGCGCTGGGGGGGGTCACGTATCAGACTCTGTGTTGCCTATCTTTGTGCCTGAGCTACTATTAGGTCATACTGCCATAGCATAGACTCTGTGCTGCCTATCTTTGTGTCTGAACTGCTACTAGGTCATAGTGCCATATAGCTTATGTAGGATATATTATGTTATCTGGAAACTCAGGGTGGGATATTTTGACATGCGCCAGAGGCAGGTGCAGGAGTGGCGCAGCACAAGTCCACTGCGCCATGGCGCATGGAACGTGATATTCAAAGGTTGCACATGATGGCCAGCACCCGCGCAACACAGCTGAATAATGCAGGGATGCACCATAGCGTAACCAGGGCTGTGCCAGGGAGCAAACCAACATGCGCCATAGCACAACCAGGGCTGTGCAAGGAGCAGAGGTGCATGCGCCAGGACACAGGACAACAGGCACAGCAAGGAGCATGCCACCAGGGTGGGATGGACTGCCACCAGGGTGCAGAGGATGCCATGAGGGAGGCATGGCAGGCACACAGCAGCAGGCCCCTGACCATGTGCACCACAGTGGTGCACGGAGGCAGGGTGGCACCAATGACCACTGGCAAACAGCCACCGGCAACCCCCACAGGAAGGCACGTGACATGCCACCTGGACCACAGCTGGCAACACACAGGCCAACAGCACACAACGCACACACCACACAACACAAACAGAGAGCCCACAGCTTCCCCAGGGCACAGCCACCAGCCATTGGGTGGAGACCACCAGGCACAACCCCCAGTCCACCCCAGACATACCACTCAGCCACCATGCACACCACTACAACATGGCTCCACACGCCAGCCGCAAAGCAGACACAGACACAGATGACCAACCATAGAAATGTGTATTAAAGCAGGCATAAAACAACTATATACCTATTAATAGGTAACTGGGTACATGGAGCAAGGAATGGGGAGGCCACATACAAACTGGGAGGCTGGGAAAGGGAGGCAGGGGGACAGAGAACATGGCTAGACAAGGGGACAAGGGAGAGGGAGGACAGGGAAGGGAAACAGTAGCAGGCCAACAGGCCCTACAGCTGTCCACACCCCACCGGTGCCTGACACCGACGTCTGCACTGTGGCCTGCACAATGTCCATTGTAGCAGCCATGCCACATGGAGCGTGACAGTGGTGAACCAAAGGATCTGCCTCAGGAGCCTGGTATTGACATCAGGGCAACGGACACCTAGAACAAAGAAGGGGACATGGTCTAAGTGCATGTCCATATGACCATAGCCCACCCACCATGCGTAGCGGACAGCAGTGACATGCACCCCTGAGATGGCACACAGCCTCCTGCAGTGTGTGCACCCACATGAGCCGCCAACCTTGACTATCCACAGCCACGCAGAACACTGCACACCAACACCACCCATGTGCCGCACACCACAACCATAGCAGCCAGGTGACAGGGTTAAGCAGTGGGATGGCAGTGGCACAGCTGGAATCCAGGTGCACCCACAGCTCACCTGTGGCAGCCACACACATGTGCGATAGCCACGGCATGGTGCAATGGACACCGCGGACAGTGCACGGCTGGAATGGCCATGTGCACAGGGGGCTGTGGCCCACCTCCACCCTGCACAACAACATACCTTGGAACAGTGCCTACCTGCATGCTGCGGCACACCCTGCACCTGTCTGTCAGCACCACTCATGCGACCTGCATCCTGTGCCTGAGCCCCTGTGGTGGCCCACCCTGGCCCACCTGCAGCGCCAGCCAGCTGTGCCCTCCTTCTATCCTCAGGACCTAGTAAGGAAACATGGAGAAAGACACATCAGTACCTGGCAACACCAGATGCCCCCCAGCACAGCATGTCCCCTGGCCTAGCACAGCTGCAGCACGGTGGAACAGCACACCCATGGTGCGCTGCCACGGCCAACAGAATGCATAAACCCAGTCACCCCCTGCAGCATGGTGTGTCACCCTGCTGGCCACCACAGAACACTGGATGGGCATGGACATGGGCTTAGTGTACTTACCTGGAAGTGGCACGGCGCCCCTCCGGACGTGTGCCAGTAGTGCCCGTAGCCTCTCAGGGTCCCTCCGCTGCAGGTCCCCATAGCGGTGGCAGCATTACTCACTGCTGCGCTGTGTCTCTGTGGCCTCCTCCAGCCCCTCAGCCACTTCGTGCCACACCTCCATCCGTGGCCGATTCAGGGGCACCTGGCCGAATAGACCGCCTGCATGTGGCTCCACAAGGGCCACAAGGTTGATCAGCTCCACTTGCAACCAGTTAGGTGCCCTGGCACTGCTGCGATGCAGCATGATTGCATCGGCAGTAGCACAACCAAAATGGTGTCCAGTACAGCACGAGCCACACATGCTGGGGTTGCGTGCCTCGCATGGTGATGCGCTGCCATCACCAATCGTGCAGCCACAGGGATGCGCGACACAGCTGGTGCAGCACTGGCAAGTGCCGCAGGTTACCCAGATGGTCAAAGGGCAATCGTGGGGTCAAGGGTTGGCATGCGCACCATGCACAACAGTGCGATTGGGCTCACCATGCATGGGGCACAAAAGGGGCATGTGGGCACCATGGTCCATGGGCCAATAGTGCCTAGGCACCATAGGGCATACAGCGCACGAGCGCCACATGCCCAATAGCAGCAGAGCACTGTACCACATATAGCGCAGTGTGCATAGGCTGCACAAGTGATGTACGTGACAACACTGCATGCATGCACACTGCTGGCCTATTGCACATGTCACAATGTTGCGCCACAGCTTGTGCATGCGCAACACCAATGCGCCATGCGCAATTTCTCGATATTCAGCCGGCATATGCAGATTAGCAAGTCAGCATATCCACGGTGCATCGGAGGCATTTGTATCTCATTACAGTTGCGCATCCCCTCATTTGCATGAGATGTGCTATAAAGGCGCCATGGGACTGCACAGGCTGTAGACCAGTATTGCATCCTTCAGAGGTAAGCCACCAGGCTGTGGGTCTGTTGGGACAGTGGATTGGGAGGGCGGTGTGGGTTGTAGCCATCACTGACCACATGTTTATTCCCACAAGACTAAGCATGATGGATCATGAGGAGGTTGAGGAGCGTGGGCCTGCACGGAAACGCAGTCCCAACTTCACGAGGGCAGAGACCGATGCCCTATTCAAGGCCTACCTGGACCAGGAGAATCTCCTGAGTGGCTCGACAGGCACCCCACAGGCCCGGTTAACAGCATGGGTGGGTATGGCCAGGGCCATGAACCAGCAGGGCATCCATCAAAGGACTGCACAGGAGTGCAAGAAGAAGGTTGGCACAAACCGGAGGCAGATTAAGGAGAAGGTGGCTGCCATCCAGGCCACATGTGCTGCCACGGGCGGTGGACAGCCTGACGTGCCACAGCTGTCCCCGCAGGAGGAGTTGGTGGTGTCCATGCGGGGCAGCGCTATCGAGGGGGTACCCAGCAGTGGGGTCCAGACAGAAGGCAACCCATCACTGCATGGTAGGTACAGCAGTGCCTGGGGCAGGAGAGCAGGGCTGTGTGCCAGTGGCACTAATGTGACTGTGTTCCCTTTCAGCTCTGGAGTGCCTGCATGCTGCGGCAGGGGTGGGGATGTCCACCATGGGGGTGGTCCTGGACCTAGAGGACTGTCCTTCCACCTCCACCAGTGTCCGGGGGCTGGACCACAGGCAGCCTAACTCCACTGTCCATCTGGATGCCTGTGGCATGGTTGCGGATGAGGCCCTGGCTGTGTTTCAGCATGACGCCAGCCATGGCGTCCCGTATGCCAAGACACAGATCGGGGCGGGGTCCATGACCGAGGACGACGGGGCTATTATCCTGGATAGTGGTGTTGCCATTCAGGGGAAGGCATCCATACCACATGCCCGCCACAGCAGCACAAACGGTGCCCTGGTGGTGGTTATCAGCCCACCGGCCCCCACACCCGGCATTGCCGTGGGTGCCATCGGTGCAGCACAGGCTGATGGGGTGGCAGTGGTGGTGCAGCCACACCAGCACTGCTCAGTGCACAGCAGCTGGAGGGGCAGCAGCGGCAGCCAGATGATGTCAAAGTGGGGCTGGGAGCAGTACCTGCCGATAGTGCACCGCAGAATGAGCAGCCCCAAGACGGCCCTGCTGTGCAGCCCCCACCAGTGCAGGGGTCTGAGCTGCGGGGTTGAGCACCACCAGTGGGTAGGCACAATGCCCATGCTCCCCAGGGTGCTGACCCCTTGACTGAGCACACCCATCTGCTACGGGCCTCCAAGGAGCAACAGGTGCTGGTCGTGGCAGGGGTGCACGCACTCTGCGCAGAGCTGTGCCAGGCTGCAGGGAGGCATGACAGGGACTTTGAACAGCTCCTGGCCAAGGGCACACATGTGTGGGAGGACACGACCGCAGCTCTGGATCGGCTTACCGCTGCGGTCATGGCCGGCCTAGCACCACTGGCTACCCTGGTGCATGGCTGTCTGCTGCAGACCCCACAGAGTGCATTCACCACCCCTCGGTCATGGCGTCGTGCGACCCCCTCTGTGTCGACTCCGGGATCCACTGTGGGCATTCTGGGCATGCCTGGAGCGTGTATGTTTGGGAGCCTACAGACACCTTCAAGGAACCGGTCATGTTCCCGCAGTGATACACCTGGGAGACCATCACAGACACCCCCTGTGGCTATCGCACAGCCTGCGTCTGCTGGGCGGTCTTGGTGGGACCATCCACGTGTCTGTGGTGGATGTGCAACCGCACGGAGGTCCTGAGCCGCCATCCTCCCTGTCCGCTGTCTGCCGCTGCCCTGTGTGCACATTGGTATGGCGTGTATGTGTGCATTCCAGGGACGTGGTATCCATGGTCGATGCCGTAAACAGGCCTTGTGCACACACACCCAGCCGCTGGCCACTGTGGCATGTGCATGATGATGCCAACACAGCGCCGGCCGCTACTGTGCACCAGTGTTCAGCGTCTGACACATGCCGGGTGGCAGCCTCTGGGCATGCACATGTAGGTGCCCTTGTGCATGTGCATGTGTGTGCCGGTGTGTGTGGGAGTGTGTGGGTGGGGTGTGCAGTGCTGTACGGGGTGCTTCCAAAGAGTCCAGTCCCATGCCCATCCACGCTCCCCTCCAGCTGTTACTGTCATGGGGCCCACCCTTGCATGCCTGAATGCTGTGCCATGGTCCCTGGGATGTACATGTGGTCATGCTCACAGACCTGCATGCACCATAGTGCTCCTCTGCAATTCTGTCTCAGTGCTGCTGGGCCATCCTGTTCAGCCAGGGTTCCCTTCAGCTGGGGGCGGGCTGCTCACCACATCATCCCCACTGCTGTTCCCCTCTTCAACCTTGACAGCTATCCCACGGTTGGTGGCCATGTTGTGTAGTATACAGCAGGCCAGGAATAGGCCACAGGCCTTTGAGGGGCTGTACTGTAGGGCACCACCAGACCTGCCCAGGCAACAGAACTGGGCCTTCAGCAGCCCAAACACATGCTCGATGATGTTCGTGTGCTGGCGTGTGCCTCATTGTTTTGCTCCTACACTGGGGTCGATGGGCACCGGTATGGGGTTAGCAGCCAGGGCCGGAGTGGGTATCTGCTATCACCTGTGTGTTGACATGTGTGGTTAACATGGTGGTCTGTGTAGCTGCACCCCCCTGCCTTCCCGGCTACACCCTCTGGTGCCCCTGGTCTAGCATCCCCCACACCCTGCCCTGTTGTGCCAGGCTGACCATTCCAACAGCATACTCACCTACTAGGTGGCTGGTGGGGATGTCCCCAGTCTCAAACCTGTGGCACAGTGCTGACTGGTGCCAGATGAAGGCATTGTGTGCTCCACCAGGGTGTGTGGCACAGACATTGATTATGCACCCCCTGGCATCGCACCCCACCTGGCAGTTGACTCTGAGGTAGCCCTTCCTGTTGATGTAGGCTACCCCCTCCAGGCCAGGTGGTGTATGGATACCTATGTGGGTGCAGTCGATTGCCCCTAGCACGCCAGGCATACGTGCCACCCTGTGGAACTCCTGCATGTTCCCTGTATTGTCTACCTGTGTGCTGGGGAAATGGATGTATTCTGTAGCATGTGACAGCAGTACATTGAGGAATTGTGTGAGGAGCCATGATGCGGCCAACTGGGTTATGCCTGTGGTGTCCCCTGTTGGTCTCTGGAAGGTACCCGTGGCAAGCAGGCACATGACGGTCATGACCTTGGTCTCCACCGACAGAGCGTGGCTCCATCTTGTGGGTACCTGCATCTCATCACTGCACAGCTGACAGAGCTGCCTCAGAATTGTCCAGTTCAGGCAGTGCCGGTCCACAATCTCTGTATCACTGTACTGTTCAAAGGTGGTGCGGGCACGGTACCACCTGTTCCAGGCATACAGCCGATGGGCCCTTCCACGGCTACGCTGCCCTGCCACCTGCCTCCTCACACCCCTCATTACTGCCTCCATCTGGAAGATGGCACCGGTCATGGCCTGGGCTATCCTGCCCCCCGGGAGGCTGTCTTCCCAGGCACCCTGGTTGTGTGCCGCTGCGTGTGCCCCTGCACTGGGCACACACCTGTGTTCAGGGTTCCCAGCTGGCGGCCTGTTGGCTGTAGCCTCTGCCTTCCACCCATATGGGCACTTTCACTGCCCCTCCTATGCCAGGTATCGCAGACACACGCTGCTGATGTTGCCCCCGCACCTGTCTTACACGTACGCACACACACAGTCGCTCACACATGCAGGCACAATCAGTGTCACACGCCCAGTTCCACACTCTGTTGCACTTCCTGCCTGCCTCTATCTCTTTCTTGCACCTCTCCTGCTGTCCTGCCTGCCCACTCACTCTCCCTCTCTATTGCTCCCCTGTGGCGCAAGCCTCCATCCCTTGCTTGCTCCCTCTTTTTATGGGCTCAAGTTTGCTCCACGCATGTCCCTATTGCTCTGCGCTTGTGCCATTTGCTTGCTGTTGAATATCGCACTGCACCACTTATTCATGGTTACGCCCCCTGCACTTGCGCATACATTCATTAGGGTTGTGCATTGGTGCACTGCAAATTGCGCAGTGCAATGGCTCCTACTGAATATCGCTCTTTGGCACATTTCTGCACTTGCACAGGCGCATCTCAGTTGCGCCATGTACAACTGCTTTGAATATCCCACCCTCAGTATCCTGGCACTCAGGATACCGAGTCCAGATAAACAAAAATGACAATCCCCATGGCACCACTTGCCCAAGGTAATGTCGGGCAACATGGCAACAAATTCCATTTCTTTCAATGCAGGGGGCAGTGCCCCCACAACCCCCACACTCCCATAACTAAAATAATTAACTCCAAAGGGGAGTGGACCCTGGAGTTAAAAACTAACAGTTATGGGGGGCAAAAGTATATAGTCAGACCAGAACCTGGGTCCAACGGTGCACCCTGGCCAAGTTGCCTGTGTTACAGCCTTCCACACCACAGGGGCAGCTTGGCCAGCTTCTGGATCTGACAGTGTTTTCAGGAGTAAGGTAGCAAGCCATCACATCTGCTACCTTACCCCATCCTGTAACACCGTCGGGCATATATCTGTCAGCATGATCGCTATCGGGACACTGCACCTGTCAGGCAATAGTGCCCAGGCAAGTGCGTGTCGGTATAGTGAGCCACGATTAAACATAAGGGTACCATTGTGAAAAGGTGGTTCATGTCTCAGACTCTATGTTGCCCACTTCTGTGCCTGAACTACTGCTAGGTCATACTGCCATAGCGTAGACTCTGTGTTGCCCTTGCCCCTCTCTGTGCCTGAACTACTATAAGGTCATATAGTGCTTCACATATTTTGAGAGGGCGGCATCACATTTCAGTCTCTGTGTTGCTCATCTCTGTACCTGAACTACTACAATGTCATATAGTGCCTCAGGTATTTTGAGAGGGAGGTATCATGGCTCAGACTCTGTGTTTCCCATCTTTGTGCATGAACTACTACTAGGTCGTATAGTGCTTGACATGTTTTGAGAGGGCGGCATCACATTTTAGACTCTGTGTTGCCCATCTGTGTGCTTGAACTACTACAATGTCATATAGTGCCTCACGTATTTTGAGAGGGGGGTGTCATGTCTCAGACTCTGTGTTGCCCATCTTTGTGCATGAACTACTACTAGGTCGTATAGTGCCTCATGTATTTTGAGAGGGGGTATCACGGCTAAGACTCTGTGTTGCCCATCTCTGTGTCCAAACAAGTACTACTAAGCAAGTAATCAAGCTGGACCCCAAAAAATGGATTCAGAATCAGAGTCAATTATGGAAATGGAACATGTGGCCAACACCAGCAGTGTGGCTGAAATTGGGACACATAACAATAAAAATATTTCCCAAAAACAAATTCAGAAAAAAGGGAAATTCACTGCTGAAGATATCATTAATACAATTAATGAAAATGAAGCAACACAACCAGAAAAAGAAAACAAAAAACACATACAACAAGCACCACCAGTAGCCACAGACAATAGTAGAAAAACAATCAATAATCACAGTAGCTCTTCTAGGGACCGACACAGTGTACATGAATCAGGGTCAGAAACAAGTGCCACCACAATTGCCGCAGTTTCTGGCATGATGACAAAATGTTCCACCTCAGTTGTGTGGAGCTATTTTCATACAAGTCCCAAAAATGAATGTGTTGCTGTCTGCACCTTTTGTCATTGGGAAGTTAGGGGGGAAGTGAAGGGCCAGTTCTGGACAACATCACTAAAAAGGCATTTGCAAAGAACAAATCCAACCATTGGGCTGGGCAGCAGTCCTGAGCAAGGGACAAATATCTGTGATGAAAATAATCCTACAGGTAATAGTGATGGTGAAGAGACTGAGAGACAGGGCAGAAAAAAAAACATTTAACTCCGCTGACAAAAGCATTTGGACAAGTTACATCTTTGCCACTGCAGTCCCCATGGTTTTTGCGCCCCTGCACAAACTACTGTAAACAGCAGATCATTACTGCCATATTTGAAGAAAAATCTGCCTACAATAGAGCACATCAAATCATTTTAAACATTAATCAGTTAATAGCTGAATTTATTGCCAAGGACCTGCAACCAGTTTCTGTGGTGGAGAATGATGGTTTTAGAGCCCTTTTAAAATATTTTGCTCCATGTTACAACATACCAAGCTGTAAATAATTTGGGACTGTGCCTTTTCCCAAAATGTATGAATGTATGCAAAGTAAAATAAAATTGACTCTTCAACAGAGTGAATGTGGTGCTGTGCACTTGACCACAGACATGTGGACGAGTTCTTAAACCACTGATTATATTTGCTTTACAGCACATTGGGTGTCATGATCATCTTCAAACACCACCACAAGCAGCAGTGTACATGAAGGTAGACAAACATCACACCACTGACAATATTTTGAAAGAGTTGTGTGACAAAATTTCTGAGTGGGTAGAGCCCCTGGGACTCACTACTGAATTTATGGTTTCAGACAATGGTGCCAATATTGTTAGTGCATTGAAACATGGTGGTTTTACTCACAGTCTGTGCTTTGCACACTCATTTAATCTGTTAGTACAAGCTTTTCTTTCCAGTGACAACAGTATTGTAACATTAGTGGGAGCTGCAAAGAAATTCTGTGGCCATTTTAGTCATTCTGTAAAATCACGTGGTATCTTGACTGACATCCAGAAAAAAAACTAAAACAAGATGTTCTGACAAGATGTAACTCAACATTTTACATGTGTGAGAGACTTCTCACACAAAAGAAGGCAGCCTGTGAATATACCATGGAGCACATATTAGTCTAGGAATTAATACCTTTGAGCCAGGGCTCTTTTACAAAGGTTCCACGTCACAAAGAACATTTAACAAAGCACGATGCACATTACAGGTAAAACCAGACAGGAAAGTTACATCATAAAAATGCTATTAACAGTTTAAGGCAGTAACATTTTTAAGTTTCATAGAAAAACAAGCTATAACAGGTTCAAGCGAGTAGACAATTTCGAGGTTAAGGAAACTTCCAGGGAGAGGGTGATCATTAGGCGCCAAAGGAGGCTAGAGGGAGGAAGGTGGTGGCGGAGAGTAAGTGAGAGGGACAGGAAAAAGGGAGTGAGTTTGGGTGGGAGACAGGAAGTAGTAGAGGTACCAGAGGGTTCATTAGTCAGGAGGAAGAGGCCTCAGATGTGAGGATGGACATGAGGAGTAGTAGTCTTTTCTAGCGCAATCACAGTTGCTAGTGGTGGTGAGGTGGGCATAGAGCATGGATTTGAAAGCTTCAAGCGAGGTTGAGGATAGAGTAGGTGGACTAACGCATTGAACCATGTCGGGGCCCTGTATGCAAAAGATCTTTGTCCCTGTGCAGTCCGGCATCTCAGAACCAGGAAAGGTTGGTGTTCAGATCTGGTGGAGGTCGTGAGCCAGGATTCAGTCGGAGTAGGTTTGAATACATAATGGAGTCAGTCCCAAGATAGATTTTTTGCCATTGTGCAGGTGAGATAAATAAGACGATTTGATAGGTTCAACCAGCCTGATTCATAGTACAGATCACTGCGTGTGAGTCAGTCTTTGAGCCCCGTGAGGAGCCGGCAGGCCTTATTTAGAGTGATTGAGATACGCCTTAGAGCAGTGGAGGTAGCTGAGCCATAAATAATAAGGCCATAGTCAATGATTGAGATTATGGAACTCTGTATAGCTATTCTCAATGCCGCTTGATTTAGAAATTGACGTTACGGAATAGTATTCCAGCGTTGGTTCACTGTTTTCGCAGTGTTGTCAATGTGGGTTGCAAAGGTGAGCCCTTGGTCAAAAGTGATGACAAGGTATTTGAAAGTATTTACTTGGTCCAGTGTAATTCCGCAGAGGTTTGTATGGTGAGTGGAGTATGCCTATTTTTGTTTTGGTGATTGGAGAAGAGCATAGCTTTTGTTTTATTGTGGTTTAGCACAAGTTTACTATCCAGGAACCACCTTTCAACACTAGAGAAAGCAAGTTGCAGGCTTTTCATAGGAGTTTGGATCCTGTGGGAAGAGAATTACAGCATCATCAGCGTATAAGATTATTTTCTCCTGGCAGATATCTGGGAGGAGTTAAGGAACAGGCTAAAGAGGAGCGGTCCAAGAATTGATCCTGTGGTACACCCGAGAGAACTGGTTTGAAGTCGGAGAGTTCATTAGAGATTTTTACAGCCTGTGACCGATTGGACAGGTAACTTTTTACCCAAGCACAAGGACCTTCGGCCAGGCCTAGGCTAGAAAGTAGGGAGGTAAGTAGGCCATGATGGACTGTGTCGAAAGCTTTTGTAAGATCGATAAAGACTGCACCTGTTTGGCACCCTTTGTCCAGGGCTGAGTGGACTTCTCCAGAGAAATCAAGTAAGGCTGTTGTTGTACTATGTCCTTTCCTAAAGCCATGCTGTTGATTACAGAGTAGATTGAATTTGTCCAGGTAATCAGAGTTGGTCTGCCACTATTACGTTCAAGTGCTTTGGAGGGAGAGAGTATTGATATTGGTTGATAGTTTCATGCTGAGGTTTCCCCCTTTGTGCACTGGCGTAACTATGGCGAGATTTCCATTTGTTGGGAAATTGACTTTGGCAAAGTGACAGATTAAGAATTTTTGCAAGGGGTGAATTACTTCATCCAGGGTGAGAGACAGGATTTTCAGATCTAGCGTGTCACTACTTGTTCTGGATTTGGAGCAGGCCTTTCTTATGTACTTGTGTGCTTCGTGCACTTTGATTTTCTTGAAGTAAAATTGTGGTTTGTCACGAGGGGTGTTTTGTGATACTAGGCTAGGCACAGGTAAGTCCGAGAAGAAATCTGGGGGGAGGACCCCACTGAGGTCTGTGAATGTCTTATTAAGCGCATCTGCAATAGACTTTGGGTCAAGAGTGGTGGATCCATCAACTTTCATAATGGTAGGTGACAATTTTGATTGTTTACCCATTATGTTTCGGATGTTGTACCAAAAAGCTCTTCCATCACCCCAGGTGGATTCAAGGGCATTTTTGAAATAGGCACTCTTCATTTGCCTAATTTGTGAGGTACATATATTTTGTGCCTGCTTGTATTTTAGGGTATCATGAGGTGAGCCTGTGTCTCTGGCAACTGCCCAGAGGTGTCCCGAACCTTGAGCTCGGCAAGTGGTTGGCAGTAATCCATGGATTTGATAGCTTTGATTTCGTTTTTTTACTGGGCGTATAAGTCGCATGCAGAGTTGAAAGATTTAATGAAGTATTCTAGTGCGGTATTAATATCAGTTGATTCAAGGATTGGCGTCCAGTCCTGTTGTAGGAGATGAGTTTTCAACTTGATAAGATTCCCATAAGGCAATACTCTGCTTGTTATAACTTTGGGGGTGGCTTGAGAAATTTATTAGACCAGGTACAGGACACTGGGAGTGGTCACTGAGAGTCAGGGAGGACTTTAATGTTTTTATCGGTCAGGGTGATTTGAGAACCCAGTCAATAAGGGTGCTTGTACCAGTTTTGTAATTTTTCCGGGTTGGGGAGGTTACCATCTGAGTCAGGTTTGCTGCTAGGATGTCATCTTTGTAAGAGCCAGTGTCAGAGGCGAGCCAGTTTATGTTGAAATCCCCAAGGAGGAGGAGCTCATTTTCAGAGGGCTGCAGACTAACAAAATCAAGTACAGACTTAATACTGGCACGGTGGTCTTTTGGAGGGATATAGGCTGCGGCCACTGTGAGAACTTTGTTTTGTGCACCAAGAAGCAGTTTGATAGGGAGGAGTTGCATCTGCGTATTTGTGGGGGTGAAGCTGCCATGTAGCAGAAGGTGTGCTGAATTCATTCCGGTGGGGCCTCATGTAGCGTCTTACATTGCTCTTGACTCCCTTTGAGGAAGCAACTCGACAGATTAGCACAGAATGCTGCTCTAAGCCAGGTCATTCCAATCACAAATTTATTGAACAAGGAACTCAAGAGGCTGCAGTGTCGGGTAAAAAGAGTGAAGGAATGACAGCAAGTCAATAATGGTGAATGAAAAACAGCGTATGTCATTTCTGCGAAGTGGTAAGTATAGTGCATGTCATTTCGGTGATGTAGGTGGTATCATTGTGTCAGACAAACCACTGTAACTTCCTGACTGTGTGCTGCTTCACCGTCCTGCCACATAAAAACATAGAATTTGACGGCAGATAAGGACCGCTTGGCCCACCTAGTCTGCCCACTGTGGCTTACAGGCTAGAGTCACACTCTGTGAGTGGCGTTAGGATGTACAGCTGACTCGGGTTCGAGTCTCAGGGTGCCATGTTACTTTTTTTCCCTTGTTTGCCATCATGCCCCCTTCCCAACTTTGTCCCCCTTCCTGAGTTGTGTCCCCTCCTCCACAGGCACCTTAATAATCTGCCCCCTCCCAACTGTCTTCTGCTCCCTGAGTTGAATCCCATTAGAGTCACTTTAATAAATCTGCCCCCTCCCAACTGTCTCCCGCTCCCCAAGTTGCACCCCCCCCCAGAGTCAGTTTAATATATTTTAAAGGAGGTTGGGGGGGCATTGTGGAACATTTTGTTCTTTTGACGGTTTGCTGTGATTGTTATTTGCTGTGTTGGCCGGCACTGATATTGTGTTCGCTATTTTTGTTTCATTCTTTTCACATAGAACCAGAGTCTGCGTAGAGGTTTTGATCAAAAAGGAGACAAATCTGGTGTATCCCTAACAGACTGACTGATACAGCATTTCCAAAATTGCAGAAGACTTCACAATATCACGACAGAAAAATGTTCTTCTTTCCACTCTTTTTGACCCTCGGTTTCAGTTGCAACAGCTGCCTCCTTCAGAGCTCGGTGACTCTTATCTCAAATACAAACACATGGTGATTGCATCAACTGCACAGGGAAAGGATGGGACTGTATTCGACAATACAAGTGAATCACGAGATGTGGATGCTGCACCTGATGATGCAAGATCTATTGGTGGTGACAGCAATAATTTCCACTTAGTGCCACCACATACTTCTTCATCAACATTGGGTAGTCCTGCACAAAGTCCTCTTTCACAGCCTTTGAAAAAGGCATGTCATTCTGAAAAGCACAGAGATGACTCTCACATTTCTTAGTCAAAACTCATGGAAACTGCTAATTCCGATTGGTCTGTTGTGGAGTCACCTTCTTTGTCTTTGTCTGATATTGTAGATACCTATTTACAAGAATCACTCATTAATATTATTGATGACCCTTTTGAGTACTGTCTGGAAAAGAAAAACATCTGGCCTGCACTCTCTGTCTTTGCTGTTAAGTTTCTTATGCCCTCCCACTAGTGTTTACCATGAGCGTATATTTAGCACAGCTGGAAATGTTGCCTCTGATGGCTGCACAAGGCTTACTCCTGAAAATGTACGGCACCTTATCTTCCTAAAAGTCAGTCTCAACAAATTCTCTTACCAGTTCAGTGAAGAGTGGAAGGAACATAAAAGCAATGATGATGAACAGGTGTCTTCTGATAAGGGTGCTTCCTTGTTGGTGTTTGAAGACTATGGTGATGAGATTATCTAATTTAATGATTTATTTCTTTGAATTTAGAGGATCAAGGTCAGCAATCATAACAGAAAGAACAAAAATGCCTTCTTGTGTGGTCACGGTGTATATTACAATATATCTATTGCTGTATGTGTTTTTCAATTTGGGAACCCAGGTGGAGTGTACTGTGCAGATCCCCGCTGGCTTGACAATGGGGGGGGGCAATAGGGTGGTAACAGGGCTTGGGAATGGCACATGGGCTTCATGGCAGGAGTAGGTGGTGGTTGGGGCCAAGCAGCTCTATAAAAAATAAACAAAAAAAACTGCAGTGCTGGGGGAGGGGGGCAAGGTGAACCAGATTAGAAAACAAACATTTGTCAATGCCGAATGTTGTCTTGTTGGCATTGGCATTGGTAGTGCAGGAGTTAGAGATGCATAATAGGAAAGGCAGTGAAGTATTAAACTGATGCCAGCCTCACCCCCCACCCTGCAGAGACTGACAGGTGTTGAGGTGTGCCTTTGGGTCGTCAGCTAGAACGCTCATGCCATTTTCCTCACCCTACCCTGTAGAGACTGACAAGTGTCGTGGTGTGCTTTGGGGTCTTTAGGCCTTATACTTACCCCATTCCATAAGGAAATACACTGAGATGGGTGCAGTATAGGAGAATGGGGTGAACTTTGGGGTTGAACACTGCAAGGCACACGTCGATGCCTGTCACTGGCTGCAGGGTGGGGGTGAGGATGGAATGGCATGAGCATTGCAGCCAATGATCCCAAGTCACACTCCTGACGCCTGTCAGTCTCTACAGGGTGGGATGTTAGTTACAGTTGGAAACCCTATCGCCATAGGCGTTTGTTGGTATTTTCACTCCAAATTTTCAACATGAGCTTTTGTGACCCACCTCATGAAGAGCGGCACTATCAGTTTGTTAGCCGAAAGGTGATTTTGCACAGCCACTGCACCATTTGGCGCCACAGGTACAAAAACACATTTTGGGCAGGATGTGAAAAATGACAACTGTATTGTTCATGAGGAGGTGTGAAAAAATGGCAACATTGAAAATCTGGAGTGAAAATATGAAAAATTGGTGAAATCATGAGTACACATAGAAACTGCGCAATGCACGTCTGTAATCCAATTATTTTTGGGATTTTTTAACTACGTTTTCAACATAGGTATTTTGGGACCTCCCCTCATGAACAGTGGCACTGTGATTTTGTTAATCTGTCCCAAAAGTTGATTTCCCACAGCAACCACACCATTGTGTGCCACAGGTGCGAAAACACATTTCGGGCAGGATGTGAAAAATGACAGCTGTACTGTTCATAAGGAGGTGTTCACAAATGCCAGTGTGGAAAATCTGGCATGAAAATATTGCAAATTTGTGAAGTTATAAGGGTGGGTGGAAACTGTGCAACACATGCTTAGAACACAGTCATTTTATGGACTTTCATCACCAAATTTTCAGCATAGGCATTTTAGGACCTCGGCTCATGAACAGTGTCACTGTCTTTTTCTTAATCTGTCCCTAAAACTGATTTCCCACAGCGACCTTGCTATTCTGCGCCAGAAGTGTGAAAACACATTTCAGCCAGGATATGTAGGTAAAATGATAGCTGTACTGTTTATAAGAAGCTGTGAAAAAATATGTCAATGTTGAAAATCTGGAGGGAAAATATTACAGATTCACGAAGTTATGAGCGTGCGTGGAAACTGCGCAACACAGGTTTGTAAAACAGTCATTTTTTTTAATTTTTCACCAAATTTGCAGCATAGGCTTTTTGAGAACCCACCTTATGAACAATGGCACTGTCGTTTTGTTAATCGGTCCTGAAAGGTTATTCCATGCAGTGACCGCGAAATCACCTTTCCGGACTGAATAATGCCATGACAGTGACTGAATTCATGAGGAGAGTCCCAATAACCCCATGTTGAAAATTTGGTGCCAAAATTCCCCAGAATGCTCGAGATATGCTCCAAAGTTGAAAAAAAAAACTATTTATGCCATTATACAGCTTACCGGCATTTCTTCAGTTCGCGGTCGGCTTTGATGAGTGCAGACGTGTTCCCCGTCCACCAAAGATCGTCCGCTGGGCTCCGGAGGTAATTATGGGGTGGGGGGTTGGGAGGCAGGGTACGCAGAGAGTGGTTGTGGGTTGGGGGAGGGGGTAGGAGAGACTGCGAGGGACCATTGTCTTGTTTTACAGGGAAAGGGGAAAAAAAAGACAATGAGGGTTGGTTTTCTTTTTTTTGCAGGTGTTGTTTGGTACACTGGGATGGGCTCCCAGTGTGCCACCTGCATTTGTGGGGAGGGGGACTGAAGCCAATGGGGATTGGATCCCCATTGGCACAGAAACAGCAGGGGGCATGATGCCAAGGGGGATTAGGTGCCCCCTCGGCACACAGCAGAAATCGGGGGTGGGGACATTATGCCAGTAGGGAGTGGGCTCCCCCATCAGCAAATTGAACTGGGCAGGGGGGACTGAAGCTAACAGGGATTGGGCCCCCCATCAACAAAAAAGACTGTTGGGGGGTGCATGATGCCAAGGGGGATTGGGCACCCCATCGGCACACAACTGAAATGGGCGGGGGGGCATTATGCTGATGGGGAGTGGGCTACCCAATCAGCAAATCAAGTGGGTTGGGGCATGCTGACAGGGGGATTGGGCACCCCTGAAGTTGGCATTGCGCACGGTGGCAGTCAGTACTGCCATGTTTATTGAAAAACTTCAGCAGTAAAGGCATGTCGGGAGGCATGTTATTGTGCAGCTGCATGCTGCGCTTGCCTTTCATTGCAGTGGTGTGCACCCGGCAGTTGTTAAGCAGAGACCAACAGTCAAAGCAAAAACTGAGGCAGTTATGTATCGTGAAGATAATTGTAATTGGTAATGGAACCATTCAAAATTATACCTAAAAGGGGAAGAGTCGGCACTAAGAGCACCACACCCAAGTGTGAGGCTGGTCCCAATATGCACTTTGTGAGCAAAAACATTTTTTTTTACTTACTGTGTACTGGTATATGTGACAACAAACCTCTCCCTCTGTGCTGCAACAGCTTTTAGAGAGGTGTCTGTCCTCGGGTATTCACTGCCACCAGCTGGATTCGTTCAGCGCCAACCTTCAAGTTCACAAACTTGAATAATCAAACGTGCAATTGCACAAGTTAAAGTCTGGTAGTGTGTCTCTCTCGGGTGGCGGATGCTACAAAGAGTTTACCTCAGCCAGTGGAAACCAAATATTACCTTAGAAAAGTGACATCACAGTCACAACTGTTGAGCAAATAAATAGCTTTTTACTTAACAGAAAGTGCATTGAGCATGTACAGGATATATATTTACAACACAAGATAATAACAATCATACAGGAAAAGTAAATAAATGTTTTTTAAATAACAGATGGCAGAAGAAGAAGGCTATTACTGCAATATGCTATCACTAAACTTACCCCTCCCTGTCCTTACAAGAGACACTGGACCCTGTTCTAACTGCCAGCTCCCACAGACCATAGCTACAAGGTAGGCTCCAAACTTATGTTTCCCCTTCCAGCTTCCCCAAAGCAAGAGAGAGCCTTCTCTGTCTTTCAGAAGGTTATGTATTCTCTGGAGAATAGATCATTCCTATTCTCCCTTTGAATGCACCAACCAACTAACATGTATGTATTTAATTGTCCCAATCAGAATGAACACCTATCAGTGACCAATTATATTCCCTTTTCACCTTAAGTTTATATTTGAATGATCCAATCCATTCAAACTGCCCTGTGTACGGATCTGCAGGTCTATGTGTATGGAGATGTCCACTCAAGATTTATGACCCAGCTCTTATCTAGCAGCTAGAAATTCCACAAGCTGGATGCAGCTGGACAGAGTATTTTAGCCTGAGTGTATTTTTTTCAAACTGCTGAAAAAATAAGGCACCTACAGAATCCAAACCATTAACTCTTTCCTTCTCATTTCTGTCACATCTCCCTCCCCCAGATAATGAATGCGTGTCCCTTGGGCCACCCCAAGTGACCCAGCCATTCATGCAATTACTGGGAAGTGGCCAAAAATATCCAGCCAGGCCATTAGCCCTGTCTAGATAGCCCATCCGCATTTGCATTTTGTTTGCCACTGTGATGCTGGATGGTCATGTTGTATGCCTGCAGTACCAAACTCCAACGTAGTAGTTTTCCATTTTGCCCACTTGACCTATGAAGCCAAATCAGGGGATTATGATCTGTGACCACAGCAAATTCTCTCCCATATAGGTAAGGCTGCAGCTTCTGAAGGGCCCACATTATTCCCAAGCATTCCTTCTCAATCGTGGCGTATGCCTCCTCTCTGGGCAAAAGCCTCCAGCTGAGGTACACAACCAGGTGCTCCTCCCCCTGCTGGGTAACTTGGCTCAGCACAGCCCCCAACCCATGATCTGAGGCATCCACATGGACCATAAACTTTAAATTATAATTAGGGTTAGCCAATACAGCTGGGCCGCTTAAGGCCTTTTTTAGCTCCTGAAAAGCGACCTCACATCCTTCTGACCACTTCAATGTATCTGGCTTTCCCTTCTTGGTTAAGTCTGTCAGGGGCTTAGCCAGATCACTATAGCGGGGAACAAACCTTCGGTAGTACCTTGTTGTCCCTATAAATGCCCTGACCTGTTTCTTTGTGGTAGAAGTAGGCCAGGCCAGGATGGCATCAACCTTGGCAGACTCCGGACAGATGTGTCCACTACCCACCCGGTGCCCAAGGTAGGATACTTCTGCCATACCTATCTGGCACTTCTTTGCCTTGACTATTAGACCTGCCTTCTTTAACCTGTGGAACACATCCCGCACATTCTTGATGTGCTGATCCCAGGTCTGGCTGTATATGGCTATATCATCCATATAAGCCAATGCAAACTCACCTACCCCAGACAGAATGCGATCTACAAGCCATTGAAAGGTTGCAGGTGCATTCTTCATTCCAAATGGCATTACCTTAAATTTGTATAAACCAAATGGAGTAACAAAAGCTGATCTTTCCCTGGCTGCAGGGGTCAGTGGTACCTGCCAATAGCCCTTTGTTAGGTCTATTGTGGTCAAATACTTGGCTCCCGCCAGTCGCTCCAGGGTCTCATCTGTTCTGGTCATGGGATAGGCATCAGACTCCATGCAGCTATTAAGCTTCTGGTAGTCCATGAGGAATCGTGTGGTGCCATCCATTTTGGGGATCAGTACCACGTGTGATGCCCAGGGGCTACTAGATTCCTGAATTACCCCCAGTTCCAGCATCTCTTTGAGCTCCTCTTTCACAGTCTGCTTAATGTGCTCAAGTACCCTGTAGGGGGACTGTTTCAGGGGAACCTGGGTCCCTGTATCCATATGGTGCTCTGCCATCATGGTGTACCCCGGTTTCCCTGTAAACATGTCCTCAAATTCTCTCAGCACACCCCTAATTTCTTGCACCTGGGTTGGCGTCAGCTGTTCAGAGAGGGTAAGGTTGTCCACAGAGGATGCAACCTGGGCCTCCCCAAGCAGGTCCACCAGTGGATCTATCTCAGTTTCCTCCTCTGGGGCATTGCATACAGCGAGGACCGTTTCCTCCCTATCATGGTAGGGCTTCAGCATGTTAACATGATACACCTTTCATTTGCATCTCCTGTCTGGTAGTTCTATCATGTAATTGACATCACTAACCTTTCGGGCAATGGAGAATGGCCCCGCCCATGTTGCCTGTAATTTATTCTGTTGGACAGGGATGAGTGCCATCACTCGCTGTCCCACCTCATATTCTCTGGCTCTGGCCCCACGGTCATACCAGACTTTCTGCCGCTGTTGTGCAGTGGCCAGGTGCTCCTGAGCAAACCCCATGAGCTCCGTAAGGTGGGTCCTGAAGTTCAGGACATACTCCATAACAGACTCCCCCTGGGAGGCACGGTCACCCTCTCATTCATCCCGAATCAAATCTAGGGGCCCCCGCACCCTATGACCAAACAGGAGCTCAAAAGGTGAGAACCCTGTGGACTCCTGTGGGACTTCCCTGTATGCAAATAGGAGACGAGGCAAATATTTGTCCCAGTCCCTCTTATGCTGGTCAGCAAAAGTCCTTAGCATGGTCTTAAGGGTTGAATTAAATCGCTCCACCAGACCATTAGCTTGGGGATGGTATGAGGAGGTTTTGAGCTGCTTTACCCCACACTTCTCCCACAAATTACTCATTAACCCTGACATAAAATTGGCACCCTGGTCTGACATTATGTCCTGGGGAAAGCCCATCTGGCTAAATATTCCCAACAGTGCATCTGCCACTGGTTCTGCCTCAGAGGATGTTAGGGCCACTGCCTCTGGGTATCTGGTGGCATAGTCTACAACTACCAGGATATACCACTTGCCAGTATGACTTGGGGTGCTCAATGGCCCCACTATGTCCACAGCTACCCTCTTGAAGGGTTCCTCAATAATGGGCAGGGGCACCAAAGCTGCCTTGGCCTTGTCCCCCATTTTCCCCACCTGCTGGCACCGTGGACAAGTCCTGCAATAATTTGCCTCATCCTTGCCAATACCAGGCCAGAAGAAATTGTTATTTAGATGCTTTTTCGTGCACCTCACCCCAAGTGCCCTGAAAAAGGGATATCATGGGCAAGGGCCAAAAGCTGCTGACGGTGAACCTTAGGGACTACCAGCTGCTGGAGTACCTCACCATCTAGCCCTTCCTCTGTTGTACATTCTCTGTACAACAGCCCATTCTTAGTTAGTTCGTTTTTGTTGACCGGGTAAGTGCACTAGACAAATCCTGCCTATTTTCAGGCATGACCCGGGGAGGGGGATACAGATGAATGCCAACTGACCTTGAATCAGATTAAGCTGTTGGTGGTATTTTTAGTGAATGAGGGAAATTTTTCCAGGACACCAGGGAAATTCCCTTACTCTTTTGGATAAGTGCCATGGGATCTTTAACATCCACCTGAACTACCACCAATCCAGGCAGATGGGACCTCGGTTTAATGTCTCATCCGAAAGACGGCACCTCAGAAGTGCAGCGCCCCTCTCATGCTGCACTACAGTGTCAGTACTGGGATATTAACCCAAGTGCCAGATGTGGGAACTGAACCCACAGCCCTCTGATCTCCCGGCCTCAGAGGTGAGTGTGCTACCTACTGAGCCACTGACTCGGCATTGCCCAGTAAATGGACTCTTTACCCCCCCCGGGAATGCTCAGCCCTATGAGCTATTTCCCTCAGTTTTTCCATGGTAGGGTCGGTTCACTGTGCAGCACTCAGCTGCCCTCATCTGACCCTTCCTAGTGCCCCTTCTGAAAGAAGTCCTGTGGGCTCCTCTATTTGTGACTGGGGCTCCGGACTGCTGCTTCTAGCCAGCCCCTCCCCTGTGCTAGACACTTCCTCAACTTCTGAGAGTGTGGCTGGACCTCCCAGAGTCACCTCCTCTTCACCCTCAGAAGCTTGCCCTTGTGCCTGACTACGAGTTACAACATACACCAGTTTTTTACTGGGGTCCAAATCCTTCCCCACAATCATATTTACAGGTAGGTCCTCTACAACTCTCACCTCCTTTTCTCCACGGCCCCCTTCCCAGCTCAGGAAGACTCTAGCTATTGGTAATTGGACTGGTGGTGCTGTGAATGCCCGGACCCTGGAGTATTTCTCAGGCACCATCTGCTGTGCCCGAATGAGATCCTGCCTTACCAGGCAGATGTCAGCGCCTGTGTCTCACAGTCCCTGTGTTACTATTCCATTAACTGTAATGGGATGCAGATTCTCATCATAGGAGAGTGGTTCTTCAGACTAGACACACCCTACAAACACACCAATGCTCTTTTGATCACCACCTCCCCCATACCTCTGCCCCTTAACCAGTTTCTGAGGGCAGTTATATCTCAAGTGTCCCATTTGATTGCAAATATGAAATTTCTTGGGTCCTATTTCTTGAGTCCCCTTGGAACCAGAGGGCTCTACTTTGGGCTCAGGTGCAGGCTGGTTTCCTTTGGGCTGCCCCCCATGGGATCCCTTATAACCATGAGCTGCCCCCCACCATAAGACTTACGCTGTGTGTATGGCCGGCTAGACAGATACACGTCAACGCTTCCTGCCACCTCTGTGGAAGAGGCGCATGCCCTGTCTATAAGCCATACAGGCATGTCCTCAGGTACAATTTTAAGGAATTGTTCTCTCACCAATACATCTTTAATCAGTTCCACAGTAGTTGCTATAGCTCCCTCCATCCACCTATCAAGGTAAGTATGCAGTTGAACCTGCAGTTCTGCATAACTGTCTTCTGGGCTTTTCTTTAACTCCCTAAATTTCCTTCTATAAGCCTCAGGAGTTAATTCAAAACATTTCAACAACACTGTTTTAACTTTAGCATAATCAGCATAGTCTTCATTACTCATTTTAGCAAATACATGCAAAGCTCTCCCCGTTAGTAAGAGTGTGGGATAAGTTGACCAGAAAGCCTTAGTCAATTTTAATTGGTTGCATACTCTCTCAAATTACCTTAAAAATAAGTCAAGGTCATCTCCTTCTCTAAGCTGAGGGAACAATTTAGAATTAATTTTGGCTTCATGAGGCAAACTCACTCCACCATTACTCACGGTTTGCTGGCTGCGCAGGGTAATCATCTCCTTTTCATGCTGTCGTTCTTTTTCTCTTTCTTCACATTCTTTCTCTCTGTCTGCCAGTCTCTTTTCTTCAAGTTCTTTCTCTGCTTCCAACCTTCTTGCTTCTGCTTCAGCATCCAGTCTTTTCACCTCCAGCACTCTTTCTTGCAGCAACAGCTGCAGTTGCAGTGCCTCAAGCTGGTTTGGGAGGTCTGCTGCCTCAGTTCTTGACTCACCCCCAGCGACTGTCTGCTTCAGATCATGTGCCAGGAGGGTAGCTATAAGGTCTGCCTTTTTCTTATGTTTTAGACCTTCAGGCTGAATCCCCTTTTCCTGGCATCTTTCAAAAAGCTGTGGCACAGTATGTGAGTCATACTCCATGGAGCTCATTTCCTACTGCTACGCTCTACTGTGCTAACTAGAAACAAATAAAAGTGTTGTACAAATGTATTCCCTTATATATCCTGTTTTGCAATGCTAAGGTAACTGTTCCACTGACAAACTCTGTATCTCAGTGTGCTACGCAGTCCGCTATCATCACGCCACCACTGCCAACCAATATGTGACAACCCACCTCTCCCTCTGTGCTGAAACAGCTTTTAGAGAGGTGTCTGTCCTCAGGTATTCACTGGCACCAGCTGGATTCATCCAGCGCCAACCTTCACATTCACAAACTTGAATAATCAAACATGCAATTGCACAAGTTAAAGTCTGGTAGTGTGTCTCTCTCGAGTGGCGGATGCTACACAGAGTTTACCTCAGCCAGTGGAAACCAAATATTACCTTAGAAAAATGACATCACAGTCACAACTGTTGAGCAAATAAATAGCTTTTTACTTAACAGAAAGTGCATTGAGCATGTACAGGATATATATTTACAACACAAGAGAAGAACACTCATACAGGAAAAGTAAACAAATGTTTTTAAATAACAGATGGCAAAAGAAGAAGGCTATTACTGCAATATGCTATCACTAAACTTACCCCTCCCTGTCCTTACAAGAGACACTGGACCCTGTTCTAACTGCCAGCTCCCACAGACATAGCTACAAGGTAGGCTCCAAACTTTTGTTTCCCCTTCCACCTTCCCCAAAGCAAGAGAAATCCTTCTCTGTCTTTCAGAAGGTTGTATATTCTCTGGAGAATAGGTCATTCCTATTCTCCCTTTGAATGCACCAACCAACTAACATGTATGTATTTAATTGTCCCAATCAGAGTGAACACCTATCAGTGACCAATTATATTCCCTTTTCACCTTAAGTTTACATTTGAATGATCCAATCCATTCAAACTGCCCTGTGTACGTATCTACAGGTCTGTGTGTGTATTTTTTTTTTATTTAGTTGTTTAACCAGGTATAGCACACTAAGCTAAAAGCTTTTTTACAGGAGCGACCTGGGAGCACAAGGAGGTTAAGTGACTTGATCAGGGTCACACTGTATGCAAGTGGAAGCTGTGGGATTCAAACCCAGGTCTGGTCTGCTGGAGCAGTATGTCTGTATGGAGATGTCCACTCGAGATTTATGGCCCAGCTCTTATCTAGCAGCTAGGAATTCCACAAGCTGGATGCAGCTGGACAGAGAATTTTAGCCCGAGTGTATTTTTTTTCAAACTGCTAAAAAAATAAGGCACCTACAGAATCCAAACCATTAACTCTTTCCTTCCCATTTCTGTCACAGTATAATAGATTGTATCAGACTAATCTTGTTGACTTCCAAGCTGACATTTTCTGTAACTACAAATCCTAGAATCCCAGGCAGCTGACATCAGAGCAGTGCTGCAGCAGTGGGAGATTCAATACCCTGCAATACATTTTAGAGTTTTTATAAGCTCTGGGGCCCAATATTCAAAACTTTGTGCTCAGCGCAAACAGTTTTCACCTGGATTTCACCCTGTTTGCATGGATAGCAATATTCAAAAGGCCAAATAGTGCCAGTGCAACAGTGCAGCACCACTGCAAAAAAATGTGTGCACAGTGCTAAGTGCGGGGTGAAGACATGAATACAGGCGCAGTGGTATATTCAACACTATAGCGCCACACAACGTATGATAACATGACATGCAGCATGATGCAAGTTAACGCCTATAAAAAGGTAGTCTTAACTCTGGGAAAAACAAGGAGGGGGGCATGGACACAGCAGCAACAGGCAACATGGCTGTATGCAACAACAGCATTATGGGGCACATGATGGCTGCAGTCATTGAAGAGGATGAGAGGGAAGAAGGCCACCCTGGGCCACTCCGTAGGCCAAGAAGCAGATATGCTGCAAACAGAATGTATTGGCCCCGAGTGTCCTTTGAAACACTCACAGATGACCACCTTGTAGGCCAGTATTGACTCTGTTTTATTATGAAGTGCTCTGAGCCCCTGAATAGGGTGCTGTATAAATAAAATTTGCCTTACCTTGCCTTGCCAGTAGGGCCCTGTTGAGACAGCTCTGTGAGCTCCTGCATGAGCAGCTGCATTCTGCCACCCAGCACAGCCATGCCATGTCAGTAGAGGAAAAGGTGACAACTGCGATGTGTTTCTTAGCCACCGGGTCCTTCCAGTGCCACCTCGCAGCTCCTGACCCAGTTCCTAGATGCCCTGTTACCACATTCTGGTGAATTCATCATATTCCCCAGTAAGGCAGTGGAGCGCAGAGAAGCAATGCAGCAATTCTATCAGGTTGCACATCTACCAGCAGTAACTGGTGTCATTGACTGCACCCACATTACTATCCAGGCACCCCCTGGTGAAGTGGGAGACACCTTCCTGAACAGGAAGGGGTACCACTCTATCAATTGCCAAGTGGTGTGTGATGCAACTGGGCACATCATCAGTGTCCTAGCATGGTACCCCGGCAGTGCCCATGATGCCTTCATTTGGCACCAGTCACAGCTGTGCCAGAAATTTGAGGGTGGCAAATACCCAGTGGACATCTTGTTGGTGAGTAAATGCAGCAGGCACACCCACGATCCCCCCATAGGGGGACAGTGCCACAATACAGCAGCCACAGGAGGTATAGTGGGGAGGGTGGGGAGGTGAGGGTGTAAAGATACACAGGATGACCAACCGACCAATGCAGTAGGGGCTGTCAAGTAGTCAGGGTAAGCTACACAGTGAACATGTGCTAACATTTGGTTATGTTTGCTGCAGGGGACAGTGCCTATCCCTTGCGACCCTAGCCTCTTACCCCAGTCCTTCAGCCAGCAAATGTGGCCAAGGAGACAAACAATTAGGCATACAGCACAACATGGAAAATCACTGAGTGTGTCTTTGGCATCCTCAAAATGCGCTTCAGATGCCTGGACCGTTCAGGTGGTGCGCTACAATATACCCCTCAGAAGGCATGTTGCATATTCCTAGCTTGTTGTAAGTTACACAACATGGTGTGCAACCATGGAATATGCCTGCCAGAACCTAAGAGACATGTCAACAGTGACATGGAGCCATAGGTGCATGGGATAGTGGAGCAGCTTGATAGGCATGACCCACACGTGGCCAGGAGGTCCCAGAAACATCACCAGAATATCATCAGAACACTGACAGGGATGGGCATGTGAGTAAAAACAACATGGACAACATTCATGCTTGCAACAGTGTATTGTCATAAAATGTACAAACAAAAAATGCGAAAGAATGCACACAACCAACAAAATAAACACAGGATACTACACTGGTGATACAGGGATGGGGTGGGGTGTGGACACATGCAACGAGGGCATGGGAAGAGTGCATGTGAGGAAGGGGAATGTCAGGTGCAGCCCACAACATCAGACAGATGATCTGCCATGAGGCTGTGTAGGAGGGGCCATGTGGACCAAGGAGCTATAGGGTGATGTCTGTTTGAATGGTGACACCTTGGGATGACCGTGGCCACACCTCGGGCTGGGTGATGCCAAGACTAGGTGTTGCCCAGTGGATCGGAGAGTGCCCATGGGTGATGCTGTTGCAACTGTGCTGGCAGACTCTGACCTGCCACTTTGTGCTGTTGACATATGCCGGGGGGAGTAACCACACACTGACGGCATGCGCTGATGTTATGTTGCTGCCTGGACAGACCAACCTCCCTCACTGTGGCAGTGAGCTCCCTCACTGCCCCAGTCAGTTCCCCAAAAACATGGTGGAAGGTGTCGAGGAACTATGCCTCACGCTCCTCTGCACACTGTTCTGCATGCTGCAGGTCAGCATGCAGGGTCTCCCGGAAGTGAACCAATTCCTGCCACATTTCCCTCTGCAATGTGTGCAGCTCACTTTACATGGTGGACTGGAAGTCTACCACAGACCAGAGCAGCTGCTGAGCCTCCAAGTGATCCTGTCTCTGGGGGGCATTGTCATCTCTGACAGTATGTATGTGTGGGTGTGGTCGACTAGTGGGGTGTGTGTGCCCCACACCCTGTGTGGATGGTGGTGGCAGTGCCTCACTGGATGTGGGGTTATGCATGCTACAGGAGTTGGAAGCTGGGGCAACATGTTGTCTGCCCACAGACACCACTGGAGTGGTCCATGTGGTGTGGGAGCTGGAGGATGTGGAGGTCACACCTGTGGCAGTGATGGTGGGGGTGGTGGTGGTGGTGGTAGTAGAGGTAGAGGTGGCATGACTCTCCAGGGACCCTGCCAGCACAGATGGAACAGTGGGCCTGGTGGGCGACTGCCTGTTGATTGTAATGGCCTCCCAGGTGTCTGCTTCTGCCTGGTCTGGGGTGTCAAGGGACACCTTTGATGGAGAGGACCCCCACAGTGCAGCAATGGCAGCTAGATAATCCCCAAGGGGAATTTAAGTGTCCTCATCGCTGTCACAGAGGTCATTGAGAAATGTGTCCAAGGACTCCACCTCCTCCTCCTCCTCCTCCTGTGCTGCCTGCCACTGGACTCCTGACGTGGACAGGCCAGTGTCCTCCTCCTGGGCAACCTCCTCGGTGGTGTCATAACCCTGTGCTGTGGACAGAGAAGAGCACTGTCAGTGTGATGCACAGTATACTGTGGTCCTGTACCGGTGATGACACATGCATACTCGACCATTGCAGTCCATGTCACTCAGTGCCAGCATACAACAGGTGACTACAGTCAAAGCACCCACACATCCAAGGTGCACACACACCTGTGGGTGGAATGTGGACCCTAAAGGCATGCCCTTCCCTAACACCAATGTATCCCACACACCTCCACACACGTGCAGACTGCCACCAATAAGGATGGCATGGGTAACGCATCCAGTGACACATGTGTCAGCATGCAACAACCCATGTGGAAATAACCCTTGCAGCCTTGACACACACATTATGTGCATGGGTACATGGCATCTGTGTGCAGAGTATGACATGACTGTTTGTGTGGCACATGACGCTAGGTAAGTATTGTGATAAACACAGCAGTAGACAGTGCCATACAGCACACAGGCCTTCCCAATGCACACATGTGTACACTGGCCAGTGCTGCATTGTGCCACAACACTAGCAGAGCTGCACATATACCCATGCACATCATGCTAGTGCACAGCCATGTACTTACACATCCGGTTGGATGCCACCTGTGTCTCACACCCACCGCTTTTGACACCTTCCACATCCATGGTCCACAGGATTGATGCCACGGTGCAACCGCTGATGACTGGTGTCTGTGACATAGACAGCCAGTTCTGAGTGCTGGACAATATTTTTTTAATATAAAATGTATTATGACTGTCTCTGCTGAAAATCAAATGCTCTAGGAATGACCTCTCTCACCCCCCCCCCCAGATTTTAGCTGACAGATGCAGGCTAAGAGAACTGCTGCCAGCATTGTATCACACACTCAGTCTTTTTAGAGACAATGAGTTACTGGAAGACTTTTATTAAGGATCCTGTTTCTCTGAGCTAATTATAAAGTTGTTATGTTAATTTTGTTAAGAGAGAAATCATAAACTAGGTTTATGACATTAAAATAAGGGACGCTAGGATGTTACATAGAGGTGTAAGGTTGTAAATGACCCTATGAAGCCTGTGTAAAGAGGGTACAGCATGAGATCAAAAGAGGTGTCATTGAAACTTGAGTTATGCTAAGGTTGCAGAATTAATACATCCTGTATAGCTGTATAGTATAGATTAATAAAATTACATCCTGTGGTTGTATAAAAACAAATTTTTGTTAGATATTTGACCAGAGGAGGGGCTGGATGACTTCATCCAAAAGGGGGTTGGCCAATGCTGCTTGAAAAGATTATTCTCTTTCACTATAGAGTGGCATTTGTATCTGACACTGACTAAGGAAATATCTGAGCACTGAAAACAGGTATTTAGAAAGCTAGACAAAATCTAAATATAGTTGTAGGAATTGCACTGTTTTAAACCTTGTTTTGTTTAAAGATATGTATGTCTTGTGTTATAAGAGTTCTGTATTGTATGTTTGCCGTATTATTATATATTTTAGTAAAAACTCTAATTTTAGAGCAAACCTGGTCTGTCTTTGAATTGCTTTCTTTTGCTAAGACATATTTATGGTTCAGCAGACATAAGCTTGTATGGTGGTACCAAACTGGAAACAGAAGCATTTCAAATCTGAGGTCTTTATTAAGTTTTAAGGGTTCATCTCTGAATACCTGATTAGGTGCCCATAGGCAAAGATATCTGTCCCCCTGAAGACAGATATATCTGAGCCTGTGCATTGGGTATGCTAGCAAGAGGTTACAGTTTGAATCCCTCCAGAACTGAGACCAAAGGTTGATCTGAACTCACAAAAACAGATAAGAGGGTTACCTTGCTTGTTACACTGTTCACAAGACTGTGCTCAGAGGTTGGCACTTTGGGAGTAGAGGGCCTGACCTGCTGAGTGAATCTGGGACAGAGTCCACCACCCGTGGCGTGCAGTGTATGGTGGCATGCTGCCAGATCATTCTTTGCACAGTGCTGTAGGTCATTCTACCACTTGCGTACAGCATCCCCAGCCACCAACAGCATTCACCTCTGCTGTTATCTCTCCCCACATCACATGGACTGTGGCATCAGTTGATTTGTATCACCTCATGTTGTGCTCCCTGGCCTTATAGGCATCTGCCAGTGCCTTCAGCTCCTCCCTCGAGAACTTATGGCTTTAGAGGTGTTCACGTCCACCAGAGGCACCTGTTGGGGAATGGATATGATCTAGTTGTCAGTGGCTGTTCTGTAAGTGGTTGGTGTGTGCGTGTGTGTGTGTAAGTGTGACTCCACTCTGCCAATAGGACACACCGTGGCAGCGGCTTTGGGTATATGTCACAGGGATGTAGGGGGTTTGGGCCCCCCCAGGCTGTCCCTGCCTATCAATGATCCACGCATGTCTGTCCTTGAGCAGTGGACACCTGTAGGTGTGAATGTGTGCCACACACATGCCATCAGCAGCCTGCAGGGTGCAAGGTGCAACAGGCCCTATGCCGTGTAGCTACAACAACAAGTGTGGGACATGTGTTGGATGCACAGACCTGTGTTGTTGGCTGTGTGATCACAGTTCTGTTCATAGCACAACACAGCATGGGGTACACATCCACATGATGTGTCACAGAGATCACCCATGGGAACAGTATGCCTGTGATGTGTGTTGTGTCTGTATGCCCCCCGGATCATGTGCAGCATACCAGTAGATGCACATGGGCTTCTGTTTGTGTGTCATACTGTGCGACCCCAGTGCCAATGTCACAGCATAGACATGTGGTAGGATAGTACGACAGTACTGCACACTGTTAGACACACCTACCAGCTGGGCCTGGTGTATGTGTAACAGCATCAGTCGGCAGTACCTGGCTGACAACACTGTATATTTGTTCCCCATCAAAAACTGTAGCCCCATGTCACTGTAACAGAATATACACACTGAGGCAGAGCATGATAACTGTGTATGGCTCAGGGAACACCTACCTGTGCCTGTGGAACTTTTCTCCTGTGACATTTTCAGGCCAACTGTTGAAAACGCAGACTTCTGTCAACAGCTTGCAGTACCAGTGAGCTGTGCAGGCAGCGCTGTGTCCCCCCTGAAATAGCACAGGCAATTCATACATGGTGATACATGCAAATCAGGCCAAAATGACATGCCAATGTGGTGGTTTGCACCCTGACAGCCTAAGTAGGCTCATTTGCATAGCACCTCTGAATATTGCATGTATTTCCACCGGGTAAACAGATTATGCTACGGCGCAGAGCTGTATGAATTCCGCGGTGCTAAATGTAATAGGGCCGCTCTATCCACTCATGTGTAATGATGTCATCACTGGGAAGGTAATGCAAGGGTCGTGCATGCTCAGTGAGGCCATTTCACATTAGCGCTGTAGTAGTTTGCATGGTGCCTTCCTTTGCTAGCCCCGCACTAAGCCACACGCATTTCCAGTTCTGTTGTGGACACCTTTACAGGCACATTGGTGCTAGTATGGACTTTCCCGCAGTGTCTTCATGAAAGTGGCCACTAGGAGAAGGCTTAGGGTAGTGGTTCAGAGGGACCAGCGGTGGCGGGAGGTGGAGCTGGCCAACATGGTGCAGCTGGTGCTGGCCAGGGAGTGCCAGCTCTTTGGAGAGGTGCACAAGGGGGATAGGCTAAGGTGTGAGGTATGGGCATCTGTGGTGCACCACCTCACTGCCCACACAGGCATCCACCACACCAGGGAGCAGTGCAGGCATCCTTACATGGACCTCCAGAGGAGAGAGAGAGAGAGAGAGAGAGAGGCAGAGGCTGCCCAGGATCTGGAGCATGGTGCGTAATGGTATTGCGCCTGTGCCAGGTAAGTGGACATGTTTATTATAGACCAGCATTATTTTTGTTTTTTTATTTTAGTCTTTGGTAACTGGGTAAGGCCCACTAGGCACATGTGCCTGTTTTCAGGGGCGACCTGGGAGCACTGGGTGGTTACGTGACTTGCTCAGAGTCACACAGTATACAAGTGGAGGTTGTGAGAATCAAACCAAGGTCTGGTCTGCTGGATTTACCAAGCTCGTTCACAGCTCATTACTCTAACCTCTAGGCTATACTGCCAGCCCATTATGCACATCAAAGGGTGTGGGCAGGCATAACCACAGTACACATGTGGGTACATATTTGTAGGACAGGTCGCTGTACACATGCCTATTATGCTAGTGTCATTCTCATGCACTGCTGTGTGCAGACCACTATGGGTACAGTGGTTTCCATGTGTGGGTCAGCATTGCCGGTGAATGGGGTAGTACATGTCATGTGCACAGAGGTATCATGTGACATGTTGAACATGTGCACATATATGTTACATAGGTTGTGCAGTTGGATGGTGTGTGTGTACAATAAATTGTCCAGCCACATCTCCGTACATTGACAAGGTCTGCCACGGGAGGGCCTATTCACCACACACTGTCCAGACATGTGTGAAGATTGCAGACACAATGCTGCCTGTGTTACTGGCATGGTGGCCATGGACCCTCCCTGTGAGTGGACATGGTGCACACTGTGTGACAGGGCCAGGACTGTTGCTGACCTCTGCTATATATGTTGATAACATCCTCCCAGTGTAGGCAAATATCTGCCTGTGAGTGACGGATAGCTGCCCATTATGTTCCATGGGCTCAGTGCTCCATGTTCTCCACCGGCCACGTGACATTGGGCCGTGCTGTATCCAGTGGTCAGCTGACACACATGTCAGTCACAGTAATGGGCACTGTAGTGACACTGTCTGTGATGGGTGTGGTAGCCACAGCTGTACTGCTGTATCCCCTGTCTACCATAGTCATACAGTTGTATATGACATATGGCCTCATCAGTGGGCCCCCTGGTACATATTGACAATATGGCATGGTCCACTGGGGGGCCACAGGTGTGTCACAGCTATGGACCATCCATGCTGTGCATTGGTGGTATACTGTCAGGGATGACATTTGGTTGTTTGTCATCCAAAGGAGATATGTGCTGGGTGCATACAGCTGTGTACACGTCTGTCCCACTGTTGTTTGTGCAGTGCTTCTCCAGATGATGTCAGATGGCCTAGCATGTGGGATGTACATGGGCCACTACGGTACAAAGTACCAACATTGCACATGTGTCCCATATGCCATATGCTGGTTGGGGAGGGACACAGTACACTGTTTGAGAGTTGCACACAGTGTCACTGGCACAGTTTATGTGGGGGTGTATTGATGCCCATGAGAGTACTGATACTGTCCTATTCCCTTCATTCTGCAGACCGCACCACTAGGGGACACCGTCAGCAAGGGTGCAGCCAGGAGACCGTGGCTCACAGCCAGCAAGCTAGGGATGGCAGTGATGGGCAGCAGGATGCCACACATGAGTATGCTCCTTTGTGGTTTACATATGTTACATTCCTTGCTAGGCAGTGCATGTATGGTACATATGAGTTTGCTCTGTGTCATGTCACCAGTCCCAGGAGCATGTGGCCATGGGGTGCCCATGCTGCTGTGTTGCTGTGCACAGCATCATACACACCTAATGCAGCCTGTGGAACAGTGTACCTGGCTAGTGAATCCACTGGCCACACACTCTGTGGGCCTGTGTTGTGAAAGCACATGTCAGCTCACAGTCCTGCACTGCTGCATGCCCGGACCATGCAGTGCTTGTACTCTGCATGTAGCACTCCCCTACATGGGCACACACCCTCCTTGATGCTGCTGTCCTGCATCTGCACCCTGAGGGGTTGCAGGTCAACCATTCAGTGGCCCTGTCTCACATATGTGACTGAAACATGCTGGCATGGGCACGTCTGCCTCCTTGCACCTTGCACATTGGACTACATGTGGTGGCCTATAGTCCACTGTGGGCACATACATTCAACACCAATGGGACGTGTAGGTGGCACTGTTGTCCCACTGTATTCTCCATGTGTGCTGTGCATGGTCTATCTGGTACCATTCCACAGCTGTATTATACCATTGATTGGAGCTGTCTCCTCATGTGGCTTGTGGTGTACTACTCCCATACATATAACATGGACATGTTTGCTTCATATACATTGTATGGCAGGATTGTGTACTCATGACTGTTGCATGGCAGGTGTGTGGTGTGTGGTATTTATGACTGTCATGATGGGTGGGTGTATTGTCTGGTTCCTGTGGTTGTGTGTATGTCCACAGCATGCGCATGCAGCATGATGTGCCTATGGCCTGGATATGGTCTCTGTAGATGTTGTGTGCTCACAGTGATGTGGGCATGTGTGCGTCATCTGCATCAGGCATGCATACCAGTCACATTGCACTGTGCTGTTCTGGTGTGCCACCATGACAGAGCTGTGCTGCACACTGTGGCCACTGACCCATTGTCTGACCATGGGGGGGAGTGTTGTTGTATGGCTCAGTGGTGTGTCAAAGCCTAGAGTACTATGTCCATTACATGACCACACAGAACACTTGTGTCATGGACAGTGTGTGTGGCTGTCCAGGGGAGTGTGGGTACACTTGCACAGTGTCTGCAACACAAACCTGTGGCTTGGCACTACAGGCCACAGTATGTTGCCATGTAGACTGTAGTTGTGGGGCTTCTGACAGTGTTGTCACAATGCTTCATAGGGCTATGTTCTGTTCCATTGGGCAGCATGTCCTGGTCATTCTGTTGCTACAGCATATTTGATATTGCTATGGTGCTGACTGGGGTTTACCTCAGGGGGGCTGTTTGGCAGTTTGACAGGGGTTACATTGTGTATGCATGGGGCGGTGTCCCATTGGTGGTGGTGGTGGTGGCAATGGTCATACAGGCCTTCACATCTGCATGGGATGGGCTTGTGTGTACCATGGAGTTATGTGATGCCGCATACTGGCATGTCAGGTGGCATTTGCACAGTTTCCATTGTTGGGTACATGGGCATACTAGTTGGGACATGCTGTCCTTCTCTGGGGCCACATTCTGGGTGATCCAATGGAACCTGGGGTTCTATTCCTACTTCTTCTTCATCCACAAATCCACCAAGGACTTGAGGTCCATCCTGGATTTGTGAAACCTGAACTACTACATCCAGTACACAATGTTCAGGATGGTCATCCTCCTGAGCCTGTTGCCTGTGCTCCAGAAGGGAGACTGGATTTGTTCTCTGGATACACAGGACGCATACCTGCACATCAAGGTCTGCCTTCCCCACAGGAAGTACCTCAGGTTCCTGTTTCAGGGGGAGTGCTACCAGTTCTGGGTCCATCCCTTAGGCTTGTCTTCAGTGCCATGGGTCTTCACTAAATGCCTAGTGGTGGTGGCATCAGCCCCCAAGAGGGAGGATCTCTACCTCTTCCCCTACCTAGACAACTGGTTACTCAAAGCTCAGTCTCAGGAGCAACTGTCTTTGGCCCTGACATGTACCATGCAAATTGTTCAACAATTTGGGAATCACTATCAACCTCTCCAAGTTGGTGTTGTCCTTCGGCCAGTGTCTTCAGTACATAGGAGCTATACTGGACACAGCCCAGAGCTTTGCCTTCCTGTCCCCAGATGGTGCAAGCCCACAAACTCTACAACAGTCACTTTGTCACAGCCAGGACACATCTCTGGCTGTTGGGCCTGATGGCAGTGGCCACTGCCATGGTTCCTCTGGCATGGCTGCATATGTGCATCCCTGAATGGACTTTGAGAGTGCAGTGGGATCAGTGAACTGACAACCTTGGAGCAGAAGGTTATGGTCTTGTCGCTGGTAAAGAAGGTTCTCCTGTGGTGGATGGAACCCAACCATTTGCTAAAGGGAGTTCCATTCCTCATTCCCTCCCCTCATCTGATTCTCACAACGTAATGTCTCGGAGATAGGCTGGGTTGCACATCTGGATCCTTACTAGACTCAGGGGACATGGACTCTGCTTGAGGCCTCACTCCATATCAATGTCCTCCAGATGAGAGCTGTCCTGTACGGCCTGCAGGCCTTTCAGTGCCACCTATCCCTGGATCCTCTGCTAGTGTAGATGGAAAATATCAGTGTGGTGCATTGCATTAGCAAGCAAGAGGGCACTCACTCTTATCCCTTGTGCTGGGAAGCGATGAGAGTTTGGTACTGGGCTCTGAACCATGTCCTCAAACTGTCAGCCATCCATGTTCCTGGTACCCAATGTGACACTTAGCTAGCTGGTTATGATTGCGCTATGAATTTAAAAAAAATAAAAATGTAGTGTGAGTGTCTGTCTTGAGACATCCTGTGATCCTGGGATGACCCCCCCCCCAGGTTTCAGTTCTAAAATAACAGGATATATGTTAACCTGAAACCGGGAGATAATTAAAGACTAGAGACATAATTAAGGGTCTCCTATTTATCTGACTTAATTGTAGCTGACCAGCTGCCAGGATAGAGATCATAAACTTTTATGATGTTTAGAGGAAGAAAACCTATTATATCACTATGGTGCTAAGTCATAAAAATCCTCAGATGTGCCATGGGGAGAGGAAATGCTTGAGATCAAAGAGGGAATTTAAAGACTGTCATAATTTGGGAAAATTAGTTTTTTGCTGAAGTCACAGTAATTAATATACCTCTTGATAAGACATCCTGTTTTATATATTTTTTATATTCTGAGAGGAGGAGCTAGATGACCTCATGGAAGGGGTTGAAACACAGCATTTTAAAATTGTATTCTGTGTTGCATCACAGAGACATTCCTGTTGGACTCTCTTGAAACAACAACATCTAACTATAAGCACTGTAAGAAGGTATACATTAAATAGAGAAAGTCTAACTGTATGTTGGTAGGAATTTTTACTTTTACTTGTTTTCTTTTAAGTGATTGTATGTGTTGTGACATATGGTTCTGTGTTTACATTTTACCTATTTTTATCCATTTTCGAAGTAAATTTCTTATTTTAAAGAAACTGCATGTGTCTTCGAAATTCTTTTGCCTGTGAAGTACAGATGGTTAAAGCTGACACTGTTCATAAGCTAAATGGTATACCAAACTGGGAAAAGGTAAGAATTTATGTAAGGTCTTTCATAGAGTTTTTAGCGGTTCATTTTGTATACCTGGCTAGATGCCCTTGGCGAAAGATATCTGGCATTTCCCTGAAGAGCAGAATTATCTGAGCCTGTACATTTGGGTGTGCTAGCAGAAGGTTCACAGTTTGAATCCCTCCAGACCTTGAGACCAAAGGTGATTTGGACCCACAAAAACAGACAGGAGGGTTACCCTGTTCTGTTACACTGTTCACAATACTGCGCTCAGAGGTTGGCACTGTGGGAGCAGAGGGCCTGACCTGCTGAGTGGGGTTGTGACACCCAAAACATCCTAGCAGACAAGCTAAGCAGGTTGCAGTCTGGAATGCACAAATGGGAGCTGCTCTTCTCTGTGGTAGAAGACCTGTTTGTCAGGTGGGGTCACCCAGAGTGGAACCTTTTTGCATCCCCACACAACGCAAAACTGCTGCTTTTCTGCTCTCTCAACTGAGGGTCTAGAGTTTTCTGGTGAGATACACTGCCCCTCTGTTGGAAAGGGAGGTTTCTTTATGCCTTCCCCCTGATTCTGAGAGTGCTAATCAAGCTCCAAATGGAGGGAGCCACCTTGATCCTGGTGGCCCCTTTTTGGCTGTGTCAGATCTGGTTTCCACTGTTGCAACAGTTAGCAGTGGAGCTTCCAGTACCCTTTCCTCTGCGCCCAGGCTTGTTGTCACAAGAGGGGGAACCCTGGTCCATCCAAACCTCTGGTCTTTTCACCTGCATGCCTGGCTCCTGAATACATAGCCATTGCCAGGGTTGGTGTCTCCCCTAAAGTGGTTGACATCCTGGTGGCCACCAGCAAGCCTTCCACTAGTGTGACTTATTCCATGAAGTGGAAGTGTTTTGCTTTGTATGTGACTTCCCATCACTTGGACCCCTTCACCTGCCTGGTGAGTCAGATTCTAGAGTACTTGCTGTCCTTGTCTGAACTGGACTGAAATACTCTTCAGTAGAGGTGCACTTGTCTGCCATATCACCCTTCCATGTGCCCATTGAGGGTTGTACAGTAGCCCAGTTAGAAGTGGCCCTTACATTTCTGAGAGGCATCCTGCATATGAAGCCTCCCATTAGTGAACTTGTCCCAGCGTGAGACTTGAACTTTGTTTTAGAAAAACTTACTTTGGATCCTTTTGAGCCTGCTGCAATTTGTGAGATATGCTTTCTGTCATTGAAAGCGTTATTTTTAGTTGCTAATGGTGGCCAATCAGTGGGACAAAGCAGTGGGGAAAGCTAGTGGGATGCTAGGATGCATAGGGAGGGGTATCACCAGCAGAAAGAAAGAGAGAGGTGGTATTACTGCTGTATAGATCACTGGTGAGATCTCATCTAGAGTACTGTGTCCATTTCTGGAGACCATGTCTCCAGAAGGAGAAAGACAGGGTAGATGTGGTCCAGAAAAGGGCAACCAAAATGGTGCAGGGTCTGCATCACAAGCCCTATGAGGAGAGACTGAAGGACCTCAATATGTACACCCTGGAGGAAAGGAGGGTGAATAAGGATATGAAAGAAACATTCAAATACCTCATGGTATAAACAAAGTTCAAGAAGGAAGGATTTTTTCAGAAAAAAGATGCTCAAGAACAAGGGGACATGCTATGAAGCTTGGGAGGGGCTCAGGGGAGATGTGAGGAAGTACTTCACTAAAAGAGTGGTGGATGCCTGGTGCTTGGATGCCTGGAACAGTCTCCCCATGGAGGTGGTGGGGGCACAAATGGTAACGGGTTTTAAGAATGCATGGGATAGACATAGGGGAACTTTAGAGGTCCAGAAGGGGGGTAAAGTCAGGAATCTGTGGTGTTAGAGCTGGTAGGGAAAATGGGCAGACTAGGTGGGCCAAGCAGTCCTTATCTGCCATCAGTATCTCTGTTTATATGTTTCTATTACTTCTTCTCAAAGGATTTCTGAGCTACAGGCGCTTATGTGTGAGCAACCTTATTTGATTTTCTCAGAAAGACAGGGTGTCTTTGCATACTATCCCTAAGTTCTTGCTGAAGGTGGTGTCTGAGTTTACTCTGAAACAAGCCATCCACCTGCCATCTATTACCCAGAGCATGCCAATCCAGGGGAAGCATTTCTCCACACTTTGGATATACATAGAATTCTTAGATATTATGTTCACCGCACGAGGGACTACAGGAAGCCCTTGCAGTTGTTTGTTTCATTCTCCCCTGGGAAAGAGGGTGTACCGGTTTCTAAACAGTGTCTGTCCAAATTGTTGGCCAACTGTATTATTTTCTGTTTCAGAAAGTACAGTAAGGAACTTCCTGGGGATATCAAGGGCCACTCCACAGAGGCATGGCCACTTCTGTTGCCTGTTTCAGGAGGGTTTCTGTAGATGAGATTTGTGGTGCTGCCATCTGGAGTACTGTCCACACTTTCACTAGGCACTACAATCTGGACATCACCTCTAGATGGTGGGCAAATTTCAGCCTAGCTGTTTTCCAGGGCCTCCTTTCTTAGGTCGCTGTTTTCCAACCATCCAGTCTGTACTCCTCTACAGTACTGCTTTGGACTTATTCCTAAGGTGTGACCTGCTGCAAAAGATGTCCTCGAAGAAGACAGAACAGTTATGTAAGAACTTACCGTAACAGTAGGTCTTTGAGATAGTATCTTGCAGAAAGTCACGCCATCCCTCCCACCTTCCCCCTTCATTCAGAGTCTCCTTTTCTTGTTCTTCCTTCTCCAGGATGGTCAGCCTTCTGTTTCCTGTGCTCCTTCTGGTGGGCCTCTCTGGTTCTCCCTCAGTTCCCTTGGGAGCATGTCCTTGCCGGATGGTCTGCAATGGGGAACTGAAGAGGGTGTGGCACTGCCCATGGCTATATAGGGGAATGCCATTGTGGTAACATCACTGTGGGTGGCCCCAGATAGACTGCTAGTGAAAAAGCTTCCACGTGGCCCTGGTGCTTGATGGCAATAGTTCCTGAGGTGTGACCTGCTGCAAGAGATTCTCTTGAAGATCTTCTGCTACAGTAGTTTCTTATGTAACTGTTCTTTCCACATCCCAAAGACCTGCAGAGTACTGGATGGGAGGGGTAAAACTGAGCACTACAGCAGAAGAAAGGGATGTGGGAGTCATCATTAGTGACTCACTCAAACAATGAAACCAGTATAACAAAGCCAATAGTAAGACTAATAGGATGCTGGGGTATATTGGAAGGGGTATGAACGGAAGTATTGCAACCTCTATATAGGTCACTGGCAAGGCCACACCTGGAATACTGTGCTCAGTTATGGAGTGCTCAGTTAAGGAATGACAGGGACAGGTTGGAGACCATACAACACAGGCTGATTAAGATGATTCAGGGCCAACAGGGCAGACCTTTTGAGGATCTTCTCAAGGCACTGAACATGTACTTGATGGAGACCATATGAGAGAGGGGGAGATATGGTAGAGACCTTCAAGTTCTGAAAGGAATAAACAACATGAACTGTGGGGAACTATTCAGCATGAATAAATGTTACTCCCCCCAACAGGCGGGGCTTACCTTCAATTGTCTCCCTGGGCTCCTCCTTTACCCTCTATCTGGCCATGCTCCAGCCCTGTGTTCTGCCCTTTTGAACCTGGGCTAGTGTCCAACATTAAGGTTTGAATCCATGTAAAGTAGTGCTGTGTCCATGGTTGCCACGCGACCGTGTGAGCTGACACCATCGCACTGCAGCTTTAAGAGCTCAGTATCTGTAGATAGTGTCCATAGCCTGAGCTGGGTCCAAGTGGTCTGCAGCGTACGACTGGCTAAGGAACGCTCCTATCAACTCCACTCTTGCATTGGATAATAGTGTAAATGGAGCCCTGCTAAATCCTGTAAATGTTCACATTTAAAACTGTTGTTTATAAAAATGAACTTTAAAGTTGGACTGCTAGCTGTTTGCCCTTAGGCAGCTATCTTGTTATTTTGACCTTTGTTTTCAGTCAGTTTGAACTCAGAGGGTCCTGAGGGGTCCTTAGCTATGGTTGCTGTCAAGAAGTGAAGACTGTGTCTTTGGCACCTTCCGAGTGGCCAGTCGGAGAGTCAGAACTGTGACTGACAACCTAGTCTACCAATCGGATTACAATATTGTGTTTTCTTCAGTTAAATAGGGACAGTTTAACAGTGCAGTTCTGAGGTAGCCTCCAGAGAGTGAGGAGGTTCAAACTGTTTGCTCTGCAGGAAAGTTTGGAAGCCTGTTTGGGTTTCCACAGCAAATAGCCCAGTGCGATCTGCTTGAACTCCAGTATCTGCAGTTATTACCAGAAGCTTTTGAGGAGAGAGGGAGTTTTCCTATGTAAGTCAAATCTGTTGGTTTGCCTGAACTACATCAGAAACTGTTTTTACAGCAAAGCTGAATTGCTGTGAAGTGGGAATCCTGAGTCAAGCTGCCAGAGTTGAAATTGAGAACCCAGCCCGTACAAGTGGTTCCACCAGCCAGAGAATTGTTTTATCCAGAACTACACCTGCCAGAAAGGTACTGCCTATGCAAAGCATCCAGAGTGAGTTTGTTAAAGCCTGTTTATGCAGAGACTGTATCCAGTTTGTTGATCCAAAGTATCCAAGACTGTATCCTGAGCTAAAGTTGCATTTGCATCTGAACCAGCAGGGGAAGTCAGCTACTAACACAACAGTCAGTGTTGGTTTGCGGTTACCTTGGGGTGAGTAATACCAGCCCTGGTCCTTTCTGCTGGTCCTTGCTCCAGAAGCTAAAAGCCAACAGCCTGAAACTCAGACTCCAGAGGTTTGAGACTGCCCTAGGGAGCCACCCATCTTGATTACCATTCAGAGCCCGAAGAGCTGCAGAGTCATGAGTAAATTCAGGGCTAGCCCTGCTACAAATGTTTATTTCTTTCAAGTTGTTGTTAAAGTGTTTTGCAGGCCATCGGGCCTGGGATTACAAATGCCAGTTTGCCAAAGAGTCAAGCCATTTGTTCTTTAATGTTCAGTCACTTTTGCATAGTTAAAAAGTTAATTCAAATCCGTTGTTTAAGTGCACCAATGCCGGCCAACCAACTGCGATGTGCCAGACCTGCAACGGTTCAGTCTGAGTACCTAGTGAAGATAACTGGGATTGTCCATCTGGACTATTAATTCTGGGCTGGATATTCAAACTGCGCCCAAAAAGTGCACAATAGCAGGAGCAAGCACAAGTCCATTGCACCCATGCACAATAGACGCGATATTCAAAAAAGGAGCAAGCCAAATTGCGCCAACAACCAATGTCTGAATATCGCACAATTTGTGCCATAGCACAACTAGGAAGGGGAAGCTGAGCAGATACGATGCGCTATGGCACAACAAGGGCAGCCCAGCTGAGCAGCCCAGAGGCGCCATAGCGCAAGCAGGGAGCCCCCCAGCAGCAGAGCAATGGAACTGCACAACCAGGGAGGGAGGTAGGTAGGGGCCCACCACCCATACCACAGATGGGCACAGGAACACACTGCAGAACTGACAATGCACCCCCACACCCCAAGCACAGCACAACTGGTGGAGTGCTGGAATATCCACCGGCCCATGGGGACAAGCAAACAAAGCACAGCTGGGCCATGGTGCCCCAGCACACCCACCGGCAAGCTGAGACTGCCACACAAGGAGGGCGGACCACCCATGGCACAGCAGCCCCCCCTGTGCACAGCACACCCTGCACCGTGACCCCAAGACATCCCCCATGAGCAGTGACCACCACTGCGGGAATCCCCATGCATACCACTCACCCCCACTGCCACACTGCAACCTCATGTACCACAGAACCATACACAAGCCAGACCCACCATGAGCCACAGCAGCTGGCACGACACCCACAGTGGTGCATGGAAGCATGCAGCACACTGGATGCAACACAGTGCAGGGGTAAACACACACCCATACCCACGGGGACACTAACACAGGGATGCAGTAGTGTGGCAACCAAGCCCCCAGTGTGGGCCCATGAAAACTGTGCACACACAGCCTGCAGTCCTCCATGGCACAGGGGTGACACTGACCCTGTGCATGAACTGTGACCCTGTACGCCACCAGCGTATGCCTGGATCACAAGTCACAGACAGTGGTGCACAGCCCCTGCAACACACACAAGCCACAGCATGGAGGTGGGACAGCAACTGCGGAGGCCACTGTGTCACCCGAGGCAAACATGCACCACACCATTGACAGGAGGCAACCCAGCATTGTGACTGTCACAGTGGATGACCTGCAGGGACAGCCACCACTGACAAGGCAGCAGACCTCGCAGGCCACAGACATGCAAGGGTGTCAGCTGCACAGGCCAAGGACAGGTTGACAGGGGCACAATGGACACAGAGCAGGCACCATGGACCACTGCACACAGTAATGCAATGCACAGAGAACACACACACCACAGATACCAACTGATAGCCACTCCCACACCAGAGACACTTCCCCACGCACACACACACATACCCATGACTGAACCACCCCAGATGCCATGCACACCACTGCAACTGAGCACCTATAGCCAGCTGCAAATCAGAGACCACCACAGTATTCATATCAAAATAACTGTATTCAAAAAATATAACAACAACAACAACTATTTACAATTATGTACAAACATGGGGTGGAGGGACAGGAACAAGGTGGGGGTGAGTAAGGGGCAGGGGTGAACATATGGGAGAGGGAAGGCGGGGTGTGAGGGTTAGTCAAAGGGGGGAGGTTGTCTGTATTCACTGGCGGCCAGCCTGGTCCTCTGGCTGCCTGGGGCTGTTGCCTGGGTCACCTCCTCCTCCTCACCCTATGCCGCTGAAGATCCCTCAGGATGGCGAGGGACTCTTGCACCACCTGCACAAGATCCTGGATGGACTGCTGAATTCTCAGGAGTATCCGCACACCTAGGACAAGGGATCAGAGTCAATGGGTGTGACTGTCCATCCCCCTGCAGCCCACCCATTATGCATGGCATACAGCCATGTGCCATGCTCCTGTGATGGTGTGCACCCACCCACAGTGACCGTGTCCACAAGACATGCCCAACCAGGCAGCAACAACCGTGTGTACCACTGCACACACCCACCGCCCATGTCCAGTCCAGCACAGCACAACCAAGGCCGTACAGTAACGTGTCTATGCGGTGGGCAGGCAGTGCCACAGCCATGTGCCCAGTGCACGCATGGACCACCATTGATGCACTCCCAGACATGCAGTGCCATTGGACAGTGCTGACTGTCACATGTCGCATGCATGGCAGTGGTGTCCATGGATGGTGGCCATGCCCTGCTTCCCCACCCTGTCACACAGCATGCAATAGCAATCATGATGTCATGGCACTCACCCTCATCGGGATGTTGCTGGCATTGGGGTTGGTCCCCAACATGCCCCCGTGCAGCGTCCCCCACCCTCTGTTGCTGCTCCAAATTCCTCCTCCGCTCGGCCACGCCTGTGGGAGACAAAAGGAGAGAAACACATCAGTACAAACCCAAAGCATATTCCCCCTGCCCCAATGTGTGTGTGCCCACCCACCCAGCCAGACCCACCCATCTCATACCCTGCAAACACTGCCACAGCCAACCCTAGACCATCCCTCCCCTATGCGCTGGACACATAAGACAGTGTTACCCATATGGACCATACAAGTGTGTAGACGTATCTCCCACCTGGACGAGGCACCAAGCCCCTCCTGGCACGCGACCGCAGATGTGCAAGTAGCTCCGGCTCCCTCCTTCTCAGGTCCCCATACCGGTGCCTGCACTGTTTGGCTGTTTTCCTGCGGCCAGTGGTTGCCTCCAGGTCAGTGGCCACCTCTTGCCAGACCTGAGTCCTGGCCCTGTCCAGTGGCACCTCACCAAACAGTGGGCCATAGTGTGGCTCCACAATGGCCACAAGGTTGGCCAGCTCAAGGGCACTCCACTGAGGGGCTCTCCTGCATGCCATCTCTAATGCTATAGTAGGCAATATGGTGCTCCGCAGTGTGGCAACCCCACATGGAAATGCTGCGTGGTACATCGCTGCCATTCCCTATCGTGCTGTTGGTAGAGCACCACCATTCCTTATCGCGCTGTCACCGAACAGCGCGATAGAGGTGCAGCCATGCCAGACGTATAGTGCCAAGGGGGCAAAGGTCGGGCACAGGGTCATGGGTCTCTGGCGCAAGGCCATGCACAGCGCCATTGGACATCTATGCATCTAGCGCGATTGGTTGCCTGTGTGCCATCGCCACAGCGAACTGTTGCGCAGTTGTGCCACAGCGCCATGTAGTGACCCTCGCCATAGCGCCACTGGCACAATGGTGGCCATGCCCTGAATTGCCTACCACGCACAGCACATCATCAGCGTGGCAGATGCCTACGTAAGCTACCTGGGCATGCGCAGTACAGTGTACTACGCAGGCCACAGAACTGCGCCATTGGCTCAGCAAGTTCAACACATTTGCGCAAAGCGCAAAAGCGCGATATTCAGCCGTCATATGCAAATCATCCGATCAGCCATTCAGTGGCACAGCAGCATGATTTGCATCTCATTAAAGTTGCTTCACACCTAATTTGCATGGATTGCGCTATAAAAATGTGACACTGTTCTGCAGTCGCTGTATTCGGTTACTGCAGTTTATAGGTGAGTTGCATGCTGTGTGGTGTTCTGGACTGTGGTCTCAGGGACTTGCTTTGTACTGCACAGTCACAGGTAACCACTGTCACCCATACAGGCTGAAAAATGACCGAGTGAGGACTGGGTGAGGAGGACGATGGTGGGCAGAAGAGGAGGCCCAATTTTACTAAGGCCGAGACGGAAGCACTCTTCGAGGCCTACATCAATCAGGAGCCACTGCTCAGTGGACGGCCGGGCACCCCTCAGGCCCGTGCTGCTGCATGGGAGGGGGTGGCACGTGCCGTCAACCTGCATGGCAGCCACCAGCGCTCTGTGCAGGAGTGTAAGAAGAAGATGGGTACTGACAGGAGGAGGGTGAAGGAGAAGGTGGCTGCCATCAGGGCGGCACGTGCTGCAACAGGCGGGGGCCAGCTGGAGGTGGTGCAGCTGACTCCAGCAGAGGACAGGCTCACTGCAAGCATGTAGTGCAGTTCCATTGAGGGCATTCCAGGAGGTGGCTTCCAGACAGGTGGTAGCCCATCACTGCATGGTGCATCATGGTCTGTTGGGGGGGTAGATCACATGCACTAACATGTCCTTACTTTCTGTTACAGATCCTTCGTGTCTGCAGGGGTCAGCGGTGGAGGGCCTGTCCACTGTGGACAGCCATCTGGAGTTGGAGGAGGGACCATCCACCTTCGCAGGTAGCCAGCATGCATTGCAACAGTGGGTCCGCCTGGCTGTCAACACTGATGTCGTTGAGACAGGTGTGGGGGGGCCCTTCCTGTGTCTCAGTGGTCTGGCGTCCAAGGATGCCAGTACACTGTGGCTGTGGCACAGACCTGCACCATTGATGATGCAATGACCATTATGGGCAGTGACATGTGTGTGTCACAGAATGGACACACAGCAGGCCAGCTCATGCCCATGGACCTAGGTGGTTCCGACGTGTGTGCCAGCATGTCAGCACAGTCCCAGACTGCACCTGTCAGCACCAGTGGGGCAGCACCGGTGGCTGGTCAGGTCAGTGGCACTGTTGTGGCCACAGCGGCAGAGCAACTGATCCCTTGGGCACAGCAGGCAGAGGGGCAGCAGCAGAAGTCACCCACCAGCACTGGGGGTTCAGGGTTCAGCGGTGGCATCTGTGCACCACCTGTGGACTTGCCCATACCTGGTCCTGGTGAGCAGTGCCCACCCTCAAGGGGTGCTGAACATCATGCCCTTCCATACCCTGAGGGACAGGTTGCCAAGGTGGCAGATGACCTCTTTGATGAGCTCACCCGCCTATTGCAGGCATCAGTACAGCAGCAGATGCGGCTTGCAATGTCCGTGGAGGCACTGTGTGTGGCTCTGGAGTGGGTTGAAGAGCGACACAGCAGGGACACCGATAGGATCCTGTCACGGATTGACCATTTGCAGGAGGATGTGACCGCTGCCATTGACAGGCAAACACAGGTGTTGGTCGCTGTCATGGCCACAATAGGCACACAGTCAGGTGCCCATGTGTCACTCACACCGTGCAGTTCACTATCCACTCCCCATTCCCAGTGTCATGCGACACCCACCCTGTTGACGCCGGGTTCAGCTGTGGGCATCCCGAGCACTCCTGGTGCAGGTATGTTCGGTGTGCTGCAGACACCTGCGCGGGCACGGTCACGTTCGTGCAGTGGAGCCCCTGGTGAACCATCGGTGCCACCCCATGAGGCCCGTGCTCAGCCTGCCAGTGCTGCTGGGTCTCGGCGGGGCCACCCATGCATCCAAGGCAGATGTGGCACTGTGCCGCAAGACTGACGTGTCTCCCCAGTGCGGGCACTGTCTGGTGCTGCTCTGTGTGCATTGTGTGTTTTGGTGGGCAGTGCACTGGTGGGTGCCCAGCCCTACATGCAGAGACACGTTCCACCTGCACACCCTCCCGACTGCTGTCCACAGGTACGTGTGCATGATGATACCTGCATTGCGCTGTACACCAAAGTGCGACGGTGCCCAGCATCTGACACATGCACATAGACAGTCAGTGGACATGGTGGCCTGTGGACATGTGTGTTGCTAGTGTTTGTGTTCCAGCTCTGTTTTGCACCTGACCCCTGTGCACTTTGTGCCTATTGTGTGTGCGTGTGTGTGTGTCCGTCCATGTGGCGTGTTACTGTTCACCCCTCCCTGGTTGTATGTGTGTGCTTCTGTGCCCTGCCACTTCCCCTTGCCGTCATTCACTCCTGGTGTGTTTCCATGTGTGTACGTGGGTTGTGCCCTAGCCACTGGTGGTTGCACATGGCCCCATGACTTACCTGTGTTGGCTGAAGTGCTCCTCTGTGATGGTGTCCCGGTGCAGCTGGGCCAGCCGGATCAGTCGGGGGTTCCGTCAGCCTAGGGGGGGCTACCCATCCCCATCGTCACCGGCATCACTCTCGTCCCCATCACTGTCCCCCTCTTCAACCTGTTCGGCTATCCCACAGTCTTTGGCCATGTTGTGCAGGATACAACAGGCCAGGAATATCCCACAGGCCTTTGAGGGGCTATATTGTAGGGCACCGCCAGAGGTGTCCAGGCAACGGAAATGCGCCTTCAGCATCCCAAACACCCGCTCAAAGATGTTGCGTGTGGTGGCATGTGCCTCATTGAAGTGTTGCTGCGATGGTGTCGTGGGCCGCCGGTAGGGTGTGAGCAGCCAGGGACAGAGTGGGTATCCACTGTCACCTGTGTGGAGATAGTGGAGGTTAGTGTCTTGTTCAGGGTCAGACTGCCCCAAACCCTGTGTGCCACACCCATGGCACCTCTGGCTTACCCCCCCTTGCCCACGATTTGTCAGTTCTACATGCATACTCACCCACTAGATGACCTGTGGGGATGTCCCCACTCTCGAATCGATGGCACAGTGCCGACTGGTACCAAATGAAGGAATCATGTGCTCCCCCAGGGTGCGTGGCATAGACATTGATGATGCGCCCACTGGCATCACACACCACCTGGCAGTTGACACTGGCATATCCCTTCCGATTCATGTAGGCGGCCCCATCGGTGTCAGGTGGCATGCGAATGGCCACATGGGTGCAGTCTATCTCCCCTAGCAAGCCAGGCATACGTGCTACCCTGTGGAACTCCTGTATGTTTGCTGTGTGCTCCGCCACGGTGCTGGGGAAATGGATGTACTCCGCAGCATGTGGCAGCAGTGTGCTGAGGAATTGGGTGAGGCTGCATGACGTGGCTGACTGTGTTATGCCTGTGGTGTTTCCTGTTGGTCTCTGGAAGGTACCCGTGGCGAGCAAGCACATGCAGGCTGTTACCTTTGTCTCCACTGACAGAGCATGACTACGTCCTGTGGGTGCCTGCATCACATCACTGCACAGCTCACAGAGCCGCCTCGGTATTGCCCTGTTCAGGCGGTACCAGCCCACAATCTCGACATCTGTGTACAGCTGAAAGCTGGTGCAGGCTCGGTACTGCCTGTTGGGGGCGTACCGCTGACGGGCCCTTCCACTGCCACGTCCCCCTGCAGCATGCCTTCTCACCGCCCTCATTACAGCTTCCATGTGGAAGGTGGCACTGTCCATATCCCTGGCTTGTGTCCCCCAGCTGTTGTTGCTTTGTTCCCCCGCTGTCCTGACTGCTACCTCCACTGCACTGGGTACACCTACTGGCCTCTGCTCTCTGTGGCCCCACACACCTTCCCTTGCCCCTATTCTGTGGTTTTGTTTCGCCTGCCCTTCTTCTCCTTCTTTCTCTGTCTCTCTCTCCCCTCATGTGGCTTCCCTGTAGCGTTTTTGCGCCTCTTCCTTGCTCCTTTTATTTTGGCTCATTTCCCGCTGTATGCAACTTCTGCCTGGTCCACTGTTGCGCATTCGCAGAAGTCTTTGAACATCGACTTCGCACTTCATGCATGGTTCCACCCCTTCAGTTGCACATGCCTTCATTATCATTGCGCTGTTGCTCAACATGTTTTCAGTGGTGCAACTGCCTCCCGCTGAATATCGCGGAATGGCGCATTTTCTGACTTGCGGCGCTACAAGCTATTGCGCATTGGCGTTAACCTTTGAATATCCGCCTTCTGTGTTTAATGTTTTCCAACCTAAAGCCTATGCAATTATCCAGCCTTTAATTTGCATCTCTTCATCCCACTGTTTATTCCCCTAATAAATAAGGTTTATTGTCCATGTTAATACTATACTATTACAGAGTGCTAATTTTCTGTGTCTAATTGTAAAGTGTATTACTGTTGCTAGTAGCTAAAAATAGTAAGTAAAAATATAAAAATAAAAGATCAAAACCCCAGTGGCTTACTCCAGCAATAAAGAAACTTACAAACAAGAAACATAAGTTATATAAAAAATGGAGAGCTAGTGGTACAGAAATAAATAGACAAAACTGAATTTTAAAAATAAAATTAAAACTGCAAAGGCAAACTATGAGCATAAATTAGCTTCTGCAGTTAGCCAAAACTATAAATTATTTTATTCATATATTAATAACAAAAAAAGAAATTCACACAATGTGGGACCTTTAAAACGTCAAAATGGGGAATTAATATCTGATGATAATTCCATGTCCAACCTACTTAATGTATATTTTTCATCTGTATTTAATAACAAAGTGAGTAGCATTCAGAGTTTACAGGTCACTGACACAACATACCAACAAAGAATAATTATAAATCCAACTGATGTAGAGGCTAGATTGAAGAAACGTGATTCTAATAAATCACCGGGACCAGATTATCTGCACCCAAGAGTATTGAAAGAACTAAGCAACCAAACTGCAGTACCCCTGACATACATATTTCAGGCTTCTCTGGAAACAGGGGAGGTAGCAGACAACTGGAAAAGGCTACTGTAATTCCATTATTTAAAAAGGGAGCAGGACCTGACCCGGCTAACTATAGACCAGTGAGCCTGACCTCTATTCCATCAACAATATTAGAGGGCATACTAAAGGATAATATACTAGATACCTTAAATCAAAATAATTTAATGGACAGCACATGACATGGTTTTATTAAAGGTAGATCCTGCCAGACAAACATGTTGAAGTTTTATGACAAAGTGCTAAGGGAGCTCAACGATGGGAGGGTGGTGGATGTCGCCTTCCTGGATTTTTCAAAAGCTTTCAACAAGCTACCACATGCAGGTCTATTGTTAGCTATGAGCAATATAGGTATCCCATATCCTATGATATGCTGGGTGCAAGGTTAGCTAACTAACAGAAATCAAAGTGTTAGCATAAAGGGATCTTATTCTACATGGACAGAAGTAACAAGTGGTGTCCCCCAGGGTTCAGTATTGGGACCTCGCCTTTTTAATTTATATATATCTACATTACAGTATGATACAGAGGGTGTTTGGCTATGTAAATTTGCAGATGACTGCAGGTTGGGAGCTATAGTCAACCACAGCACCACGAATTCCACTCTACAAGCAGCATTAAATCAAGTTTCAGAATGGACAAATAAGGCTGGATTATCATTAATCTCAGATACATGTGCTATTATGCATCTAGGGAGAAATAACCCAGAGCAGGAATATGTGTTAGATGATAAACTAATAAGAACTACATTAGAGGAAAGATATTTGGGGATTATGGTTTCAAAGGACATGACATTTATATCACATTGTAGGCAGATATCACAGAAGGGGAATAACATCTTCAATTGCATCTTTAGGCATATTGATGCAAGAAGAGAGAGGTTGTTTTGCCTCTTTACATACATTTGGTGAGGCCTATATTGGAGTACGGAGCCCAGGTTTGGTCTCCCTATAAAAAGGGACATGTAGCTATGTTGGGGAGGATCCAAAAGAGGGTCACAAGAGGAATATTAAACAGGAAGGGTAAATCATACCAATAAAGGCTGGATGAATTAAATCTGTTTTCCCTGGAGTACAGGAGAAAAAACAACCAACAAAGTATATAGCATTAGATCCCACCCATTACAGTTAAAGGCAAGACAATCAAGGCTTTTGAGATCAAGAAACTGGTTTAGTCAAAGGGTGGTAAATGATTGGAACAGATTACTCACTGAGGTGGTGGCTAATAGCACCACACAGTCTTTTAAACATAAACTGGACAAATTGTATAAATGTTATTTGATATCCATGGTGAGCATAATGGACGTAAGTCTTCAGGCTCAGTATAATTCCTATGATTACTATTATTCCTTGTAGGAAGCCTGGGGGGACCTGCAATATCCAGAGTCTGTTGCTAAGTGTAGTCAGTGTGAGCATATTATTAGCTATCACCAATAATTGCGCAATCTTATGCAAGTTGAATTGTTGTATGCTAATCCATGTGTGGGACCACTGGTTGGGGCAGTGGGTAGGTACAGCATCCCAGAGGGTTGTACTAGCTTATCATCAGACCCAATTATAGTTTACTCTAGGTGGAGGCTCTGCACTAGTTATTCAGCTACTGATAGCAAACCCTTTTTACCTTCTGAAACAATCCCAGTCCCCTCAACCTGTATTGTGGTCATCAGGCAGGGGTAGTAGCCTGTTGGTACATGGCGCCTAGGTTACATCTTTGGAGGCACCACTGGGATCTCCTGTTTACCAGTTGGGCTCTACATGAAATTTGCCACCAGTATGGGCAGCGTTTCTAGTCCCAGTCTTGAATTCCCTTCCAGGAAAATGGCTGTGTGACATTTGCTTGGTTGGTGTGGGGAGAGGATCTTGACCCCCAAAAAGCCCTCATACTCCTAGGTATACCTCTGGACACTGATAAAGGCACTAAAGAGGAAGCCCCCTCTGAAATAAAATGTTTTGTCAAAGCTGTTGTAAAAGGCTGAAATGCTGACTTGACTACACAAACCTTAACCGCAGAGGTAGTAGCCCATTGGTACATAGTGTCTAGGTTACATAAAGATTTAAGAACCCAAGGCCATGAGTGAAAACTGGTGGGGAGAAGATTTTGAGGGATGTGAGGAAGTTCTATTTTATGAAAAGAGTGGAGGAGTTGTGGAACAGTCTGAAGTGGATGTGGTGAGCGCCAAGACTGTTAATGGGTTCATGCATGGCTAGGACAGAGGGAAGTGGTTGTTGGTTAGTAAGGTCAATAACAGTAGGGAGAGGAGCATGGGGTGGACAGGGAGGACTAAAACCACATATGGACAGTAGGTACTGGGGTAGATAGGGAACTATGGGTAGACTAGATGGATCTTTGGTCTTTTTCTGCCATCATTTTCTGTTTCTATGTTTCTGTTGTGTGTTGTTGAGAGTTCCCCCTTCCACACCAGGCTGTACTGTAAATTCCAAGTTGAGTATAGTAGAATAAAGATAAAACCCTCCTTAAGTTAAGGATGTTGAGTTATTGGCTAAGCATACAGAATACCTCCGACAATCCACTCTCATTATTATGTTTAAGAAGAAAATTGATTTGGGAATGGCAATAAATAAATAAATAAATACAACTTCTGGTCTGGGTTACTGCAGTAAAATTGTACCTAGGAGAAATTAATATGTTACATTTATGGTTTGATTATTTTTTTTTGCTCCTTCCTCCTCGCAGCCCCCATCTCTTCGGGAGTCACCTACGGCCTTTTCAGCCCTCGCTCACCTACCTGGTGACCAGAGCAGTCCATCCCCCATTGAGCCATGGTTATACCCCCCAGGCGGGGTACGGGGTTGGGGCCCATGCACACCGAGATGTCTGCCTTTCATCGGGATGCTGTCTCTGGGCAGGTAGGGACATTGAGAGTCGGGGCCTGGTGCTCCGTCTACTGGGAGGCGCAAGATGTTTTTCCAGTGTTCTTGCGAGTGCCACGTCCCTGATGTCAAGGCGCTTAAGCCTGATGTTCGGTGCACATCCCTCCTATTAAGGCCGGACTTGTTATACCCTCGGTCTCCATCTGGGGTCAGACAAGAGCCAAGCTCTGTTCCCCTCCCCTGGAGGATGAGCAATCCCTGGGACTCTCAAGCCCTCCTCCTCTGCTGGCCCTCAGCTTCCCGGCTCGCTCTAACCCGGATTGCTGGCATCGCAAGTGAAATCCAACCCGTACCAAGGGCTAGCTATGGTTTGATTTTTTGAGGACTATTGTTATCTTAGCTTCTTACAGAAATATCATAAAAGGAAAACTTTTCTTTCAGGCCCAGTTCCAGGATTTGAATTTAGTGAAACAGTCAAAATTATGCACCCTGCTTGCTATGAGGTGAGACACACAAAGATGAGGCTCCTGGATTTCAGGAGGGCAGAGTTCAAAGAAATGGGTGACTGGCTCAGAAAATGCTGCAAGAGGAGGGATAGCCAGGGAGGGGTGGAGCTGCCGTGGAAGGGAATATGGGAGGGTATCATTAGGACAACAAGTGTCTTCATGAAGGAGGTAAAAAAATGGCAGGAAGAAAAGGAGACCATTTTGTTCTCCAAGGCAGTGGCAAAGGCAGTGAAGAAAAATAGATCATCTTTCAAAAGGTTCAGTGAAACTTAAAGGAAGGAGGACAGAGATGTGTACCAGACCAGGCAGAAGGAATCAGGGAAGGGGGTTAGGAGAGCTTAGGCACAGGCAGAGAGGAAAGAATTCCAAGGGAAGTGAGGAAGTGGGATAAGACTTTTTTCCAATGCGTCAGCGAAATGTTAAGTGTGGGATAATGAGGATAAGAAGGGTGGAAGGGATGACTTACGGTGAGGTCACCAGGGGAGGAGCAGTTAGGCAGCTGAGTTCTGTTCCCCGATCCTTCAACATTGCCAGCAATCATCACCTTAAAAACAGATTCAGACACCAAACAGGACAGAGTTCAATTAATAAAGATGTTGGTTCAGGATAGGCAGCCCCCAGCCAAAGAAATTGCTTCGATATCAAAAGGATGGCCTAGCAGGCCCTTCATCATTGAAGCCAGCCAAGCTGGAAGCCAGAGAATGCATCAGCAACCTTGAGGACGATGATGCAAACTACACTATAACATCCTGAAAGCTCATCACAGAACTCCTAAAGATTGGGAATGCCCTTAAAGATCTACAAACTGAACTGGCTGACACCCAACAGAAGGTCTGAGATATAGGGTCCAGAACAAGTGATCTGGAAAAGGGGCTCACAGAAGTTGCAGAGCAATGTGACTCCACCCTCCCAAGCCTGACTCTCCATTTATTGCTGCAGATAGGTCACGTGACCCATCACATGTCCTGCCCTATGCCCCACTTTTTTTCTAAGTGTCTGTTTTTCCATCTGGAGGTTATACTCAGTAACCACTAGGAGTCACTGCTGTGCACCCTCAAACTCCTGTTTCACACACTGCTCTGCCACTCCACCTTACCCCCGCTCTCTACTTTCCTTAGCTGTCACTGACACCTAGTCTGTGATATTACCCTCTTTTTGCCTGTGTAGTCAAGGTTCCCCATGCTATATCTGAACCTGGTACCCTTGGCACTGAAGTCCATGACCCTTCCACTGTACCACTGGGTCAGTACAAAGTTACACTGCTTTTTCTCACTTATTCTTTTTTGGCCCCCCCCCCAGAGCCCACCATACTAACCTGATCATGACCTCACGCTCCATTAAAAAGAGTCACTATTGTCCTCTACCTCTTGTCTTACTCTACATCATTATCAGGATAGATGCCCCTCTGATCTACTGCACATCAGGGCCCTGCCTATACACCCCAGAGTCTGTTTCAGAAAAACTGACCCGCCATCCATGGAAATCCCCCCCCCTTCCACCATGGCCAATAGGACTCCCGGGATCCTCCTGCCAATCCCAAACCATGGTGGACTAGCCACTACCTTCCACTGGTCACTGCCTAGTTTTGCTTTTCCTTCTTAAGGACATGCCCATCCCTGCCTGTGTGCTGCTCTCTGCTTGTCCTACCCGGACACGCACCAGGGCATTTAAAATGTTGAGGCTCACCTCCCTGCGGGTATTAATGCTACTCCTCCTGAACTCTGGAAACATCCACCCCAACCCTGGTCCTACCCCCTCCATTGCAGCTAATCAAACAGCATCTGGGGGACTCCATATAGCCTCCATTAACATTTGCAGTTTGCTAAAGAAATTTGACAATCTACAAGGATGGGTTGTTCAACAACGACCACACATTCTCTCAGTGGTGGAAACCTGGCCCAATGGCTGCATACCCAACTCTGCCGTAGCCCTGCCAGGGTACACTATATTTCATGCAGACAGGCTAACGAAAAAAGGGGGAGGATGTGCAATTTACCTTCATGATACTCTTCAAGGTGTCACGCTGCCATCCCCAACTCTTGACCATGGTGTTCGGGTCCTCTCCCTCCAAGTCAGTGTCGCCCCCTCCAGGGCACCTCTTTTCATCTCCTCGGTCTACATCCCACCCAGGAATCAGAAAAAAGCATTCCAATCAGTTCTGACCCACCTCCAGCAACACCCAGAAAAGACAGAAATTATTGCCCTGGGTGATTTTAATATCAACTGGCTAGCAGACACTGCTGCACCCTATAGGGATGCTGTTGCACCCTCAGTCTGTCACAAATTGTGCCTTCAACCACCCATCACAACCCAAGAACAGGTACCTCTACCCTCATCGACTCAATTCTCACTAATCACCCTCATAAATTCACCCAGGTTTCTGTGCTATCTGACGCACTGAGTGACCACTCACCAGTACTTGGCCGCTGGTCTTCTTTGTCTGCAAAGGTCCCCCCAATAGTTATCTTTCAGTGAAAACTGAGACCGGGCAAGCTAAAGCTCCTGAAGCACCACCTCATCCATTGGGTCTGGTCACCTACTGCTGCCTCACCTGACATTGACTCAGCCCTGGAGTACTTTGTCAATTCTTTCAATGCCGCCTGTGACCTCTTTACACCCTACTGAAAATGGGTGATGAAAGGAGCTGACACCTCCTGGATGTCCCAGTCCCTACTGGACCTTATGCGTGAGTGGGACAATCTCTGGAACATAGCCCTGGAGACTGGGAGGCCAGCTGATAGGCAACGTTACCAAGAGGTCAGGAACCACCGCACCTGGCAGGTCCAACAGGCAAAAGGCCGAGTACTATAGAATAGCACTCACTGACTCCTGGGGAACGGGGTGCAATTTCTGGGACTCCCTCAAAGAACTTAGTGGCAAAACATCTACTGCCCCCTGTCACAAACCCATTCAGCAGGTCAGCCCTCTACTCCCAAAGTGCCAACCTCTGAGCATAGAATTGTGAACAGTGAACAGAACAAGGTAACCCTCTTGTCTATTTTGTGGGTTCAAGTCACCTTAGTCCCAAGTTCTGGAGGGATTCAAACTGATAACCTGTTGTTAGCGTATCCAATTGTCAGGCTCAGAGAATTATGTCTTCAGGGGGCCAGATATCTTTGCCTATGGGCACCTAACCAGGTAGTTCAAAATTAACCCTTAGAACTCTATGTAGGACCTAGAGAACTCTTTTCTGTTTCCCAGTTTGGTATCACAATAAGCACATGCACAGTGTCAACTAAAACCATCTAAGTTTCACTTATAAAAAAAGAAGTTTCTAGGCACACTAGGCAGTTTCTGTTTTTAAAATATATATCTTTACTTCAAAATAGATAAAAATAGCAAAACAGTAAATACAGAACAAGATATCCCAAGACATACATCCTTAAAAACTAAACAGGTTTAAAAGTACAAATTCCTACAATCCATACACTCAGACTGGTCTTAGCTAATTGTATTCTTACTTTCTTAATCTTTCAGTGCTTCGATGTTCCTCTTTCTCAGTCAGAAAAATGAATGTTATCTCTGTAAGGTCTGCTCAGTCTATTTACAAGCAGTCTTGAGCCGGCCTTTTCTCTGAGGTCACCTAACTCTGCCTTGGTGTGTTAAAATTTATATTTTATAACACAGGATGTCCTTCTAAGATATTTAAAAAAATAATAGGTGACATAATGACTCACCTCTCTTTATGACTGGTCAAAACCGGTCTGTGATCTGCTTCACCCAGACATCAAAAGTCTCTTTGATGTAATTCACTGTATACTCCAAGCAAATGCTTATTGGACTTTCCTAATTTAGTCTGGGACCTGCTTTACCCAGACATCAAAGCCTCTTTGATGTAATTCACTGTCTTTGTGGGAAGATACCCAAAACACATGACTAGGCCCCTTTTTCTTATGACACCTAGTGCAAATCAAAGGATTTCCCTGAGGGCATTATAAAATGGATACATTGGTTCTTGGCTTCAAAGCAAACTGACAAGGGAATTGCATTTTAGATATCTGTAGTTTAAACTACCTCCTGTCCTTTGAACTTATCCCTGGGGAGGTTGATGTGTCAATTTCAGCAAGCATTTCCTCCTGACAGACAGTCCATCACACATTTTTTTTATATTTACAAAAAATGATACACGGATCAGAACCAGTTGTCCAAGTGTGACCCCCCCCCCCAGATGCTGGTCAATGTCAGTATTTCCACGGACCCCGAAACAATAGCAAATACACTGAAATCCTCATTCTCAGACCTTAGCAGCATGCTCCCTGCCTACTTCTTTGCACCCACCCCTACCACAAAACCAACACTCACCCAAGTGCCCCTTCCACTTTAAAGTTGTCTCCCAGCGTGATGCTGCCCTCCTCCTGCTAAAGGCATTCAGCAAATCTCATTTCAGCAATGACTCTCTCGATCTTAAATTACTAAGGCTGACCCTCTCCAAAGCACTCTACCCCCTCACTGCCCTGCTTAACCATTCCCTTGCCCATGGTCAGTTCCCATCCATATGGAAAGCTGCCCTCATCACTATGATCCTGAAGTGTGGTGACCGTACCCAGCCTGGTAATTATCGCCCATTTCAATTCTACCCCCTCTCTCTAAGGTTCTTGAAAAGATAGTTGGCACCCAAGTCGCAAACTACATTGCCCAGCACAATCTCCTCTGCCCCGAACAGCATGGTTTTCGTAAAAACCACAGCACCACAACCGCACTTTTGGAATATACCAACACCGTCCATGCAACCCTTGATGCAGGTCAGGTTGCCGGTGCTGTATACATAGATCTCTCCAAAGTATTTGACACCATCCACCACTCACTTCTCTTGACCACCCTAACCCAAATAGGTTATTCTCAGGATGCCACTTCTTGGTTCTTGAACTACCTGTCTGGCATAACCCAGAGAGTCAGACTAGCACAAACCCAGTCATCCCCCCCTCCAGGTTACTTTGGGGGTCCGGCAAGGGTCAGTCCTCGGCCCACTACTTTTCAGTCTATTCCTTAACTCCCTGCCCAAGACGTGCTCCGGGAGTCTACTACTGTATGTGGATGATGTAGTTTTATTCAACACCCACACCAACCCTGCTGCCCTCCAAGTAGCCCTCCAAAGGTTTTTTAGCGAGGTCAAACCCCGGTTTGCTGACCATAGGCATGTCCTAAACCATAAAAAAACAAAGTCCATGCTGTTTACCCATGCCCAAAACAAGCTTAGCAGCCACCCCCTGCTCATCCATAACTCCCAAAATGAATCCCTGGAACAAGTATCTACTTTTAAATTCTTGGGTGTTACCCTGGACTCCGGGCTCACCTAGCATAAACACATCCGCCGACTTAGTACAGCTGTAAATGTGCATATTGGTCTGCTCCACTGCTGCAAACACTGTCTCCCTCCTGAAGCTCTACAGCTAACCATCTCCTCCTCTGTCCCGTCTCTCATAGATTATGGGATCATTATCTATGGTGCAGCTGACAGCACCTCCCTTAACAAAATCAGGGTTTCCTTGAATAAAGCCTGTAGGCTGGCCACAGGATGTGACTGGCTCACGCACACCTGCATGCTCTATAGCAGTACAATTTGGTTAAACCTCGATGATCGCCTAAAATATCAGACCTGTCTTCTTGCCTAGAAGATCACAACCGACCTCATCCCCCTGCCCTTTTGGCACTGCTCCCTCCTCCTTGCAGCACCAGATGCACACGTCACACTGAGAAAGTGCTCTAGCAGGTTCCCCTCTGTAAAACCTCTATGGGTCAGAGAACTTTCAGGTACTGCACCCCCAGTTAGCTGAATTCACTCCCCAGGCCAGTCCTCTTGGCTCCTGCCCTGGGTCTGTTCAAATCCCTTCTCCATAGCCACATCTTGCAGAATTCAACCTGTGATTGTACTTGACCTTCCCCCTCATCCAAAATGTGCCATGACAATAGAGCCTCTTGGTCCTGCCTCCAGAGTGCTTGTCCTTGGCCTCTGTCTGATGGAGGCCTCAGACCAGTCATTGGTCTGCACTGCATGCACTTGCATGTCATAAAATTATCTACAACAACTGCTTTATTGTATGATCACCTCTGTAGATACTGTACAATGTATTTTGCCTCTGTATTTCATTTGTCTCTGACTGTTGTAAATATCCTGTACCGCATTTGTCTGTTTGTCCTATACTCTGTATCAATTTCTGCACTGCAATGTCTGACACTGTATGCTTTGTATTGTTTTTCTATGATGTGGAGCCTTTGTAATGGAGTCTCTAACTCAAAGGTATTAATTCTGATATGTCTCAGTAAATCAATAAATCAATATGAGTGATTTGAGTGGGGACTAGAAAGGTGGCAACAACAATCTCTGTAAATATGGGTTAGTGAATCCTCACACTCTGGATAGATACCCTAGGCCTGACTAGGGCTGGACAGGTCTCTCCAAAGAGCTTTCAAGAACTGGCCAGAAAATGTATGCCCACCTTCCACTCATGTCACCCATGCCACCGTAGCCATTCAACAATGGGCACTCTGTTTAACTAACTGCACATTCTTTTCGCTGCTTAATTTTTCCATCTTGCAGGTTGAAGTGAGATTTGTCTAATCAAATTGTGAGCTGTACATATTTCTGTAAATAGCAGCCAGGGGGGTGAATGATACAGGGAGCCTGCCATTCAGTATGCCTGCATATGGAGTTAGACAGGAGGTGGGCATATATCGTGTATTTGATTGATGCAAGGAGGGCATGCTGCAGCAGTAGAGCATGTGGAAACCTTTGGGGGGGCATGAGCCATGGGCACCCTTTATGGGCTCGAGAAAGAAGGGGAGGATACCATAATTACCGATAAGAAGAAGGCTCAGTGGACTGTGGCTCATTTTGGGGAAGGGTGGATGGGAATCACCTGACAAAAAAGGGAGGGGGGTCTCACTATTCTTTCATGAAAGAATATACTAGATGGTGTACTCACAAACAGGGACAGCGTTGAAGATGTGGTGGTGGGATACTGCCTGGGTACAAGTGATCATAGCACAGTGAGTTTCAGGATACAAACAGGGACGATAACAAATAAGACCAGTACAAAGGTTCTGGACATCAGGAGGGCAGACTTTGAAATAATGAGGGAGATTTACACAGAAGAAATGGAGGGCAAAGACCAGACAGAGGATGTAGAGGAATTGTGGAGATGTATCAAGGAGGCAGTACCAAAAGCCGCAGAACTATGTATAAGAAGGATAGGAAAAAAAACAAAAACAAGCATTTGTCAATGCTGAATGTTGACTTGCTGGCACTGGCACTGGTAGTGCAGGAGTTAGAGAGATGCACAATAGGATTGGCAGTGAAGTAATGAACTGATGCTGACCCCAGCCCCACCACACAGAGTGTGACAGGCATTGGGTGTGTCTTTGGGTCGTTGGCCATAACGCTCATGCCATTTCACCTTACCCTACCCCACAGAGACCGACAAGTGCCGCGATGTGCCTTGGGGTCTTCGGGCCTTACGCTCACCCCATTCTATAACGTAATATACGGACATGGGTGCAGTGTAGGAGAATGGGGTGAACATTGGGGCCCGAAGAGTCCAAGGCACACCTCGACGCCTGTCACTGGCTGCAGGGTGGGGAATGGAATGGCGTGAGCATTAGAGCCGACAATGCCAAGTCACACCACTGATGCCTGTCAGTCTGTACAGGATGGGGCATTACAGTTGGCAACCCTAATGCCCAGGACATTTGTTGGTATTTTCACTCCAAATTTTCAAAATGGGCCATTTGTGACCCCACCTCATGAACAGTGGCACTATGAGTTTGTTTGCTGAAAGGTGATTTTGTACAGTGATTGTGCATTTTGGCACCACAGGTGCGAATACACATTTCGGGCATGATGTGAAAAATGACAGCTGCACTGTTCATGAGGAGGTGTAAATAAATGGCATTGTTGAAAATCTGGAGTGAAAATACGAAAAATTGGTGACATCACGAATGTGCGTAGAAACTGCGCAACGCATGCCCTTAACACAATTAGTTTGGGGATTTGTTTAACCAAATTTTCAACATAGGCATTTTGGGAACTCTGGTCATGAACAGTATCACTGTGATTTTGTTAATCTGGCCTGAACATTGATTTCCCACAGTGACCACGCCATTGTGTGACACGTGTGAAAACACATTTTGGGCAGGATGTAAAAAATGACAGCTATACTGTTCATAAGGAGGTGTAAAAAAATGACAATGGTGAAAATCTGTAGTGAAAATATGAAAAATTGGTGCTATCACAAGCGTGTATAGAAACTGCGCAATGCACGCCTGTAACACAATTATTTTGGGTAATTTTTTTTACCAAATTTCAACATAGGCATTTTAGGACCTCCACTCATGAACAGTGTCACTGTGATTTTGTTAATGTGTCCTAAACATTGATTTTGCACAGCGACCACGCCACTGTGCGCCACATGCTCGAAAACACATTTCGGGTAGGATGTGAAAAATGACAGCTGCACTGTTCATAAGGAGATATGAAAAAAAGGGCAATGTTGAAAATCTGGACTGAAAATATTAAAAATAGTCAAAGTTACGAGTGTGCATTGAAACTGCACAACACACGCTTGTAACATGATCGTCTTTTGGAATTTTTCCACCAGATTCTCAAAATAGGGTTTTTGGGACCCCATCTCATGAACAGTGGCATTGTCATTTTGTTAATTGGTCCTGAAAGTGATTTCACACAGTGACCATGAAATTACCTTTTGGGGCCGAGTAACAAGATAACAGTGCATGTGTTCATGAAGTGGGGTCCCAAACACCCCATGTTGAAAATCTGGAGGCAAAATTCCAAAAAATGGCTGAAATATCCACTTAAGTTGAAACCCCCCATTTATGCCATTATACAGCTTACCAGCAATTTTTCAGTTCGTGGTCGGCTTTGAAGAAGAGTCCAGATGTGTTCCTGGTCCACCGAAGATCATCACGTGGGGCTCCGGAGGCAAGTATGGGGTTGGTGTGTGTGTGGGGAGGTGTGGTGCGCAGAGGGTGGCTGCAGGTTGGGGGAGGGGACCCCATGGCGAGGGACCGCTTTCTTTCTTTCTTTCAGGTAATTAAAAAAAACAAAACACCACGGACAGTTTTCTTTTTTTACAGGTGTATGAAAAACTGGTGTGCACACTGGGGTGATCTCCCAGTGTGCCCCATGACTTTGGGAGGGTGATTTTGGCCACACATGGGTGGGCTCCCAGTGTGGCACAGAATGGGGGGCATGGGCCAGAACATACCGACGACGGTCGGCTTTGATTATGGGGAGGCACACTGGGGTGGGCTCCCAGTGTGCCACACAATCTTGGGGGTTAGTTAGCATGCTGACTGGGTGTTTGGGCACCCCTGAAGTCGGCTTTGTAGGCATTGTGCAGCAGGTGGCGGCAGCAGGCACTGCCGCCATGTTTATTCAAATACTTCACCAGGAAAGGCACGTCAGGAGGCATGTTATTGTGCCACTGCATGACAAGCTTGTCTCTCATTGCAGTGGCACTTTCTTTACAAGTTTTGACCACTTTACATATTTCTTGTGTGAGCGCCTGCATGCTGGCTTATTGGGTAATGAGGGATGCACCTACTAAAGCATGCCCTGCATTCACCCACACTGACACACCTCTGAAATCTGCTACCACCGCAAGATGTTGGCTTGCGCACAGGCGTAAGCCAACATCAAAAAGGAGGCCTCTTTGGTTTAATAGGGATGTTGTTGGGGCATTCAGGGATAGAAGGAGAGCATTCAGAAAATATAAGAAAACTCAGAGTGAGATAGACAAAGTTAATTATAAGGGAAAACTGAGACCGGCAGGGACATTGATTAGGAGAGCAAAAGAAGAAACAGGAGAAAATTGCTAAACACGCCAAAAGGGGGATAAAACTTTTTTTAGATATGTGGGGGAGAAAAGGAGAATCAGAGAGGGGACTGTGAAGTTGAGGGGGTATAAATGTTGAGAGTGACTTGGAGAAAGCAGAGGTTCTAAATACTTATTTTTGCTCTGTTTTCGGGTGATCACGTGATGAGCTAGCGGTGGAAGGATGTCTTGAGCACTGCTCCCAGGCCCTGCTAAACCCGACAAAGTTTTTAAATATCCTTGATTTCAGTGCGGGGTTAGAAAAGCTTAAATCCAACCTGTTAACGATTCCAGTATCCCTCGAGGAGTCAGGCTGTGTGGATCTGGGGAGCTTCTGTGAGATAGGCACTTCACCTGAGGGCCGCTTGCTATGGAGTGCGGAAGCCCCGAAGTCCTCGATGCACGAGTGCCGGCAACAAAGCGATCAAAGCCCCCTTCACCAGTGCCAGCGGACCAGGAGGACTGCTCGGATGTGGAAGAGAAAGGCCAGGCATCCTCAGAAGACATCTCTGAAATTAAAACGCTCCTTCGGGGGCTGGTATCCGATTTTTCTGCATTTAAACCGACGCTGAATGCCCTGGCACAAAGAATAGGGGATGTGGAGGTTAGAATCGCCTCCCAGGAGTGGAAAACCTCTGTCCATGAGCAGGAATTGGTGGCTTTGAGGAGACAAGTGAAAAAACTCGAAGATCGAGTTGAAGACCAGGAATCTCGCAGTCGAAGAAATAACTTGATTTTAGCAGGTCTGCCAGAGTGGTCAGAAGGCTCCAATTGTATAGCCTTTATTCAAGGCCTATTGCTGAAGATGCTGGGTCCAACACCATTTGGAGAGCATATAATATTGAGAGGGCACATCGGTCTTTAAGAGAGATCCCCCCCACCAGGGGCTCGCCTCAGGGTTCTTATCATGCGGTTTTTGAATTACAGAGAAAAAGCGCATGTTCTTTTTTTTTTTTTGTTATTCAATTTACTTTATTAGCACATTAATATTACATGAAAAGTGCCAATCTATTCAGTCTAACAGTTACAAATCAAACAGGACATTGTCAAGAGTACATAGTAATAGAAACTGTCTCGTCAAGACGAGAACCACAGAAATTGAGATGACACTTAGTCAAATATCCTAATTAAGTTTACCCACAACACAACCCTCCCCGCCACCCCACTCCCCAGCAGCATCTACAATCAAATTGAGACATTATACAAACACTCATTATAGGAAAGAAGCAAGTGCACTGAGAGTACGTCAAGCCACAGGACATTACCAACGGCCATAGAGATTAAACTTGCCAACTGATTAGGACTGCATCCAACAGGCCCCATTTGGAGCCATAGAACTGGATCCTGTTATTCATTCTGGCTATGTGATATTCTAGTTGTAATGCCATTATGATTTCCTTATACCATTCTAGGATTGGTGGAGTAGAAGCGTCCTTCCAGTGTCTAAGGATAACCGCTTTGGCCGTGGCTGATATAATAGCCATGTATAATTTCCTTTGTCTAATCTCACCTCTAGGGAAACTATTTAACAGACAACTTTCTGGTGTAAAAAGGAGCTCCAGACCTAATATTGATGGTAGTGAGGTGCAAATTGCCCTCCAAAAGGGCTGGATCATAGGACAATCCCACAATAAGTGGTACAAATCCCCCTCTTTAGCTGCACACCTGCTACAAGTAGGTGATGACAATTTGCCCATCTTGTGCAGTCTGGCTGGGGTATAGTACAGGTTATGTATAATGTTAAATTGCTGTAGCTTGTATCTGTCCTGCCTGATGTATTTATGGTTGTTGACCCATATCTGTTCCCAATCTCTGCTATCTACTATCATCTGTAGCCTTTGCCTCCAGTATGGGCAACGTTAGCGGGTAGGCCAACGTCTATCCTCTGTAGTTCACTATAAGTTCTTGAGACAGAATGTGGTTGGTCTGCAACCTTTAGCAGTCTAGACAGTTCAACTCTGTTTTCCTCCCAGGTTGTCACCCTGCGTAGATGGGCTTTGATTGAGTCACAGACCTGCCGGAATTTAAAATAATACCCTTTTAGGTTTGGGAACTGAGTACATGCTTGCTCATACGATAGTAACTTTCCTTGGGGCGCCAAATCTCCCAGTTGTAGCCCCATTTATTGGCCTCCAAAATGTAGAAGGGATGGGGACTCGCTGTAATAAAAAGTGAATGTTATGTACCAGGAATTGTTCTGGTGAAGTCTGCCAGTTCACCTTTAGGAGCTTCTGAACCTGATGTAGAACTTTTAAAGTCCACCCTATAGGCGTATTTTTAAGTGACTTAGGGAGGAGTTTTAGAGTGGTATAGGCAATTGATTCTAGATTTAATGAATATTTTAAGCACTAGGTCCTTCTCAATAGTAACCCAGGGAGGCACATAAAAATTCAGGGCCGATGCATCAATCACCTGTTTCCACGATACTACTTTACTAATATGGGAGGCAATATAGTATTTGAAAAAGGAAAGGAGTACAAGGCCTCCTGATTTCTTTGGTCCTGTAAGTTTCTGGTAGGCTCTCCTAACAGCCTTCCCTTTCCATAAAAATACATTGAGTATCTTTTGCAGGTTCCCGAACCAGGTTTTGGGCAAGTAGCACCTTCAGCATATTTAGGGATAAAAATCCTTGGTAATACATTCATTTTAACTGTTTCTATTCTTGCCCAAAGTGACAAGGGAAGTGAACTCCATCTGACCAAATCTTGCCTAATTATTTTAACAAGATTATTAAGGTTTTCTTATCATCGAACTTATCTCCTGGTAACTCTTGATGCTAAGATATCGCAGCATCTTTGGCTCCCAGCTTAACCCATATTTGTTTGCTAAGCTAGGATAGCATTTGTTATTTAAAGGGAAAAGCTTGGTCTTGGAGATATTAAGTTTATAATTTGAAACTTTGGAGAATTTTGCGATTTCATGTAGAATTATTGGCATACCATTCTCTGGGTCTTCTAAATGCAACAGCAGATCATCAGCATAGGCTGAGATTAAATACCGCTTGTTCCCTATCTTTATTCCCTTAATATCTTGCAATGCAAGTAACCTATAAATTAGGGGTTCCAGATACAGATTAATTAGGAGCGGGGAGAGTGGGCAACCCTGTCTTGTGCCGCAGAATAAAGGGAAAGGATCCGATAATATACCGTTGCACCAAATCCGTGCCGTGGGCATACAGTATAGTACTCGGATCCAGTGCAAAAATCTATCAGATAACCCAAATTTAGCCAAACAGCGAACAGGAAATCCCATGACACCCGGTCAAATGTCTTTTCGGCATCCAGTGCAAGTAGGACTAGCGGTGTTTGTAGGTTTTGTGCAAGTACAATTAGATGGTGGAGTTTGCGTATATGGTCACTAGAGACCCTACCACTCATAAAACCTACTTGTACCTCACTTATAAGCTTGCTCATTAATGGGCTGAGTCGGTTGGCTAAGACTTTAGCCAGTATCTTAATATCGACATTTAACAAAGAAATTTGGCGGTAGCTGCCAGGGAGCACAGGGTCTCGTTCCGGCTTTGGTATAAGAGTTATGAGGGCTTCCAGAAAGCTCATTTCTGAGTAACCCTCATCAAACCAGAAGTTATATACCTTGGTTATTATTGGACAAATCACTTCCACATATGACTTATATAAGTTAGTGGTAAAACCATCCGGCCCGGGGGACTTGTCAATGGCAAGTTGAGTAATCGCTTGATTCACCTCCCACTCTTGTATAGGTGATCCCAACTGATCCGCCTCAAGATTTGTGATTTTGACCAGGGCAACTGAATCTAAGAATTTTTGAATTTCTCAGATGTGGCTCTATTAGCTAATGGGACACAATATATTCGCTGAAAATATTCCTGAAAATCGTAGCAATTTCTCTAGGGTTATTAATTATATCATCTCCCCATTATTTTGTAAAAGGCTATAACTCTATTAGAATCTAGTTGTTTAGTCTAAGGCTAAAGTTTACCCGCTCTATCAACAGATTCCAGGTACCTGATTTTAGTTCTCCGAGGGCCAGCTCTGCCTTCGTATCATGATCAAGAGTATTGAGCTTGTAATTGATGCAGACTAATCCAGTCCGCTCGTTGATTGGCGGGTGATGTTATTTTCTCTGATCCTAATAGTTTTACTAATTTCATCTAATTGTGAACTGACTTTCTTAGCCCTAGTGGATGTAATTCTGATACACTCACCCTTTAACGTATATTTTAGGGCTGCCCACATAATATCAATGCTGGTAAATTGAGTTGAGATTTCTCTCAACAAAGTGAGATATAAAGTTCCTTAAGTGCCCATGAGTAAAAGAGTCCTGCAATAGCTGATTATTAAATCTCCATAGGGGGTCTCTCATTATACTAGGATTGGGTGCAAATAAAATGGAGACTGGGGAGTGATCTGATATGACCCTAGTATGTATCCTTGCATCTACAATAAAGGAGAATGTGTTAATGTTAACTTGAAAGTAATCAATTCTGGAACAAGTTTTGTGCGCATGGAAAAAAAGGTATATTGCCTAACTCCCATATTGTTCATCCTCCAAATGTCAATGAGACCTAAGCTCTCCATCAGTTCCTTTAAAGCTCTCTGAGCGGGCGATAGCCCTACTCGCCTATTGTCAGATCTATCAATGAGCAACTGAGGAGTTATGTTCCAGTCACCCCTTATTAACAATGACCTGGTTACATAGATATTTAGCAAATCCAAGAATTGCATAAAAAATTGTGGGGAATCCACGTTAGGGCCATAGATGGACCCAATAACTACTTTATTTGCTACCAGAGTCCCAACCAAAAAGAGATATCGGCCCTGCACGTCCCATATTTCCTTCTCGAGCTGAAAAGGTGTTTTTTTGTGAAATAAAATTGTGACACCCCCTTTGCTTGAGGATGAACCTGCACCATATGCCTGACCAACCCAATATCTCGTAAATAGCTTGACCTCTTCTCTGTGAAGATGTGTTTCCTGTAAGCAGGCAATCTCACAATTTAATGCAGAGAGATGTTTCAACACAATCTGTCTTTTACATCTGTCCCGAGCCCCTTTAATATTCCAACTAAAAAGATTAATACCCTTCAATACTATCCTCTACCTTCTGATAATAAAATACTCTGGTATCCTCCATTCATATGTATTCAGGCTTGTTAGCAAGAGCAATCTTATTTCTCCCTAACCAAACATGTTGATGCTGCCCCTTCCACATCCCACCCCCAAGAACCCCTCTAACCACCCAAAATTCCAACTACTACCCCCAGTTCTAACAACTGCACTATCTAACCACCTCGTCATGTGATGTAACATCCAGCCCAGACGGACGCAAACTCACTTCCCAGCCCAGTTCTATTCCCTGTCACTGTCATTATTCCTAAACATCTACACCCTTAATAAAATCATAACTGATCCTACTTTTCTGAGAACTTTTTCTCTTCCCACGTTGATCCCAATAGCAGAAAATTATCACAACCTACTCAATAATTAAGTATAAAATAAACAGAAATATCAGTTGTTCCAGCCTATTTCACCGCCCCCCATTCCATAGAATTCGCACCTCTTAGTATGGAGAGAAAAATCCATTCCATGATCCTTGTCTCCCTCTTGTGGGGAGAAGAATGAAGTACCTTAAATTATAAAAGAAAACTGAAAAGGGGGCACTAACGTAACGAGCAGTTCCATCTTGTCTGAACTACACGACAATTCCGATTGACACTTTCACCCTCCACGACGTCAGGATTAGTCCCACTAAACAGAACCAAAATGTTCTTTTTTAATCGGTGAGAACCGCAATGTTGAAAATGAATGCCAACTGACCATGAAGTCCTTCTCAGTATGCAGAGGTAAGCCGCAATGTTTCCACAATCAAGCAGGTCAAATTTGTCTAACATTTGGAACCCTGAACACCAGTCCCTTTCAGCACAGAGTCACCTTTAGGAAGCAATATCAGAATGCTGAACAGGATGAACTTGCACAGCTCACCCGACACAGCGCTATCAGCCGAAAATTATCACTGTCGCTGTGTTTCATAGAAGTAAGCTCCTCACTTATATGCAAGGAATATGATCATCTTGTAGGCGATCACCTTCAGGAATACACTCGTGAATGAACAAGAGCAGCTGAGTGTTTCATTGTGAATCTAGTCAAGTATCCGAGCTCGCCGGAGTTAGGGATCGCACTGACACTCAGCGGCAAGTGAGATGAGGACCACACTGCAGCTAAGATTATTGCATTTCCGGGAACTTAGTTTGAACTTCAGGTCTCGATAGCAAGTGTTGTGCACTACCACAAGTTGGGTGCCGTTTCATCTCCCTCCAAATGTGAGTTTTCAGACGCTGGTCAGTGAAGTATTTAGCCAGTCCCTAGAACGAGATTTATTTGTCCACAGATCTTATAATATAAGAAAGCTTAAGTGCATTTACATCAGCCGGGACAGTGATCCAACCAGGCTATTATTGAACCTTTGGTATTGTCATTGAGACATCATGTCAGTCGAAAGCAAAAGGAAATTAATCAGGCTGCGAGAGCGGGGAAAAGTCGCTTTCCCGATTCAAGAACCATTATTGTTGTCAGTCTATTCAGTTATATTACTCTGCCTTGTCTCTCAAACCATCCCATTATTTAAATAGCTCTGGCAATGCTCTTTTGAGCTCCTGCTGAGCAACCTCAGAATTTTCATAAGAGAGCCACTGATCTTTAATCTTAACTTGGAGTGTCGCCGGGTATTTTACCCTGTTCTGTATTCCCGCAGCAATCAGTTTAGAAATGATGGGATGTAGCTCTTGTCACTTGAAATGAACCGATTGATGCAAGTCATGAGTTATCCTGATCTTCTTACCCTCCCAAGAAACTTCCTGCAGAGCTCTAATTTTGCTTAAGATGTGCTGTTTATCCAAATAATTCAGCAATTTACAGATTATCGGCCGTGGCTGAGCTCCGGGGAGGACGGAGGGATCTGTGCGCTCATCGATAATGTAGGATTCATTATTTGGAGATGGGCCAGCAATCTTTTCAAGAAGTTTTTGAACAAACTGGATAGGTATTGCTCACTCTTCCTTCTCTGGAATCCCGATCATAATCAAATTGTTTCTCCTGCTTCTCCCTTCCAAATCTTCAAGTTTATCTTCGAATTTTTTAATTCGTCTGTTGAGAGAGACACGCTCTAGATCTTGCTTGTCCAGTTTCATTTCGACAGATTTTATTTTGATCTCATTGTCTCCCACTCTAGTGCCGAGGGAGTCCAGCGCTGATTTAAAACAATGAATTTCATCCAAAATCTCGTAGATCGATGCTTGCATTGGTGCAATTATTTCCAAAAAGCGCTCTTCCGTTAAAGCTGAGGGCCCCGAGGTAGATTTATTGGAACCCTGCTGAGGACGTTTTGCGGCCTGCTCTTTCTCCGGGGAAGGAGGCAGCGTATGTTTGGCTGGTTGTTTCTTCACGAAGGCTTCCATCTTATAAAAGATCCCCAGCCTAAGCAGCTTCTCCGATGTTTATTAGACACTTTTCGGACAAAAGTTCCACAAATTATTTGCTGATAAGAGCTGTAATCTGGGTTGAGAACAGAGCTGAGTGCAAAGGCTGCTTTCCCTAGGCTGCCATCACGTGACCCACCAACCAAAGCTCATGTTCTTAACAGAGCAAAAGCACTCAAGAACCTGCAATGGAATGGGGCTGCTATATGGCTATTTCAAGACCAGACACCTGCCATTCGTGAAAAGCAGAAAGAATATTTAGACATTAAGAAAAAGTTACATCTCACGGGTGTGAAGTTCAGAAAGCAACACCCGGCTACCCTGGTGGTTAAGCTTCAGTCTGGAGATTGCAGATTTCTGATAGCGAAAGATGCTGCAGAAGGGCTGAGAGCTGAATTTCTGGATTTGTTTAGGTCTGCACCCTGAATGTGTGAGGAGAAAGAAGATGTCGGACAAGGCTGAGAAATGTTTCCTGCATATATAAGTATCTATGGGGCAGGATGGACTGGTAGTGACTCCCTGCAGCCCCCTTGAGAGGACTTTGTGGTTTAAGATTCATGGGGTTTATGGGGGGGGATTTTGTGAGGTTTTTCTTCTTTTTGCCCTCGTCAATGACTCCGGAAGGTATGGTCAAGCGGAGATATACGACTGAGGAGATAGAACTAATTATCGATAATTATGCATGATATGCTATGCTTATTTGTTTGTGTAGATCGTTTTATTCAACCTGTGTATTGCTTGCAGTTTGAATGTAAATGGTAACTGGGACTTCATAATCATGGGGATTTGAAATTGGTAACGTGCAAATATAGTTGTTCCTAGGGTATATGGGGCCACTTTGCTACCACTACTAATGCCATTTGTTTTTGAGTTCATAGGATCAGGGCAGAGTGGGTATATTAATGGGACGTTTTAATTTTAAAAAGGGGAACTTAGCCCCAGCCCTATGGGGCACTCAAGGGGGACAAGAGGCCTTGGCTCTCAATAAGGGTTTGCTGGCAGGGGGCGCTCTGAGGGCTGGCCTATTTCGTTTCACTTTGATAGGAGGGGGCGAATCGGAGGATCGGGAATATGGTAAAGCGGGGAAGGTTTGGGGTGGGAAGAGAGAAATCAAAAGGTAGATAATTCTATTTCGGCAGACTTTGTTGCATGATAGGAAGGGGTAAGGTAAGCCACTATGATAAATATTAACATTGTATCTTGGAATGTTAAAAGCCTCAGAGGGAGGAAAAAAAGGTTGGTGATTTTAAGGCATATATATCAGCTGGGGGCTCAAATAGCAGTATTGCAGGAAACCCACTTGTTAAAGGAAGAGTTAACTCTTTTGAAGAGACTCTGGGTGGGCCGAGTTTTAGGAGAGGGGAAAGCAAAAGCTTCAGGGGGCATAGCGACCTTGATTGTGAAAAGTTGTCCGTTTGTGCCTTCGCAATTTAAAGCAAGAGAGGATGCTCGAGGGGTATTTGTTACGGGCACTAATTTGGGTAGGTTATTAACAATTGCCTCTGTATATGGACCAACTCACTCTAACCCCGACTTCTTTGCCTCGCTGGAATTAGATTTAGCTACCCTTTCAACTCACCCTTTAATTATAGCAGGTGACTGCAACCTGTGTCCTAATAATCTATTGGATAGGAAACCCCCATCTAAAAAATTACCCTCCAGGGTGCAGGTGGCTTTGGCTAGATTTCTAGAGGTTACAGCACTAATGGACCCTTTTCGGGTGTTTAATCAAGGGGACTGCAATATGACTTTTTATTCAGGGGCACACAAAACTCAGTTGCGTATTGATTTTTCTTTTGTTAACAAGGAGGCCCTGCAAGGTGTTAGGAAAATCCTAACCCATAGCAGAATTTTATCCAACCACTCTCCAGTGCAGCTGTCATGGATGCTGGAGTCTGTTCAGATGAAACCCTTCAGATGGAGGTTAGATGAATCACTATTTTTAGAAGACAATATGATACCCTGACTGGAGGAAGTTTTGAGGGATATTGTCCAGACCCAAATTCCTACACTTAATAATAAGAATTTAGCATGGCCTATCTGTAAAGTACTATATGCTGGTGAAGCCCAAAGATTTACCGCCAGGAGAAATGGTATGAGAAAAGCAAGGGAGGAATTCATATGGGGTGCTATTAACTCACTTACCCCCTTAGAGGGTTCTACTGAGGAGGTAGATAGTGAACTTAAGGATTTGAGGGACGAAATGACAGATATCCTTTATGGTAAGTTGGAGGCCTGGATTGAAAAGCTTCAAGCTAACTATATTTTACAAGGGGACATACCTAGTAAGCTTCTTGCAAACAGAGTCAAAGAGTGGGAGGCAGCTCGAACGATCTCTTTAATAGAATACCAGGGGGAAGTGATAACAGAGCTGCAGAGAATGGCGGATGCCTTTGCGGATTACTTTGCAGAGATCTATCAAGGGGACTCCCTTAGTAGTGAGGAGGAGCTGTGGGGTTTTTTGGAGAGCATAAGTTTTTCCTAGACTGGACCAAGCACAAGCTCAGACACTAGCGGCCCCCATATCAGAGTCTGAAATCAGGGAAGTGATTAATGCATTACCTAAGGGCAAAACTCCGGGACCGGATGGCTTATCAGCTCAGTTTTATAAAGTCCATTCGCAAACTCTCCTACCCTTACTATTGGATTTATTTTCTAATATTATGTCGGATGGGGTTCCCCATCTACCACTATATCAAGCTTATATTACACTTATCCCTAAGCCAGACAAACCTAAAGAATTACCAGGGAGCTATAGACCTATTGATGAACCAGGACCTTAAGTTATTAACTAAAATATTAGCTAATAGAATCCTAATGATTGCTCCTCTAATTATTAGTCAAGACCAAATTGGATTTATGCCAGGTAGGCGGGCACACGATGCTCTGCGAAAGTTTCATCATGTACTTTGTGAGGCCTCTAACTCTTGGTCAGCTATGGCGCTAATTTCTTTAGATGCCGAGAAGGCCTTTGACAGAGTCTCCCCACTCTTTTCTATTTGCTACTATGGAGAAGATGAGTTTCCGGAAGGTCTCCTTAGAGGTATCAAGAATCTGTATGCTGCGTCACGGCTAGGGTCCTCTGCAATGGTTATTTATCGAAAGAATTTCACCTTGATAATGGACTGACAGGGTTGTCCCCTCTCACCAATTTTATTTAATATATATTTGGAGCCCCTATTGAGAGCGATCCAGGTAGACCCAGAAATACGGGGGATTGTTGTTAAGGGGAGAGAAATGAAGTTGTCGGTTTTTGCAGACGATATTTTGTTACATCTGCAAGACCCAGCGAAGAGCTTTAAAAGGACTCTTGAAATTATAAAGAGATTTTCTAGGTTCTCTAATTATAGCTTAAATCTGAATAAGACTCAGGTTCTCCCCCTTACCCCATTTGCGCATAAGGCAGATTTTGAACCTCTGCAATTGAACTGGGCTCCAGATAGGATTAAATATCTTGGTATTTGGGTTACTGCTAATCTGGAGGAAGGAGTGGAAGCAAATATAAATAAGGTACTTTCAGTAGCCAGAGCAGACATAGTTAGGTGGAATAAAATTCCCCTGAACTTGACGGCTAGAATCGGTTTAATTAAAATGAACCTATTGCCCAGGTTTTTGTATCCAATATATTTGTCCCCGTATAATATTCCAAAGAGTTGGTTTATTAAGATACAAAAATTACTTTCAGATTTCTTATGGAATTCTAAACCACCTAGGAGGAAACATAATGTACTGCGCCTTCCCTATAGTTTGGGGGGTCTCAAAATTCCAGACCTTCATTTATATTATGTAGCTGGACAGTTAGCTATAATGGGTCGGTGGAATAGGACACAGGAGGAAGAGGGCTATACTCCAACCTGGTTACACATTGAGAGACAAAATTTTGAGGGATATGGGTATTTCCCCAGATGCAATGCTCTATATTAATCCAGAAAGTTTGCCGGAGGAAGGGAAAGGTACTCCAATATGTAAGTCAGTCTTGGCTTGGTCGGCTCTTTTATCTCCGTCCCAGAAAAAACTGCAGAGGGGCTGCAGGGACCAACCTATCTTGGGTAATCCCAATATGACCATTGGGGGTCGAATAATTAGGAAATACTGGGCCTCAATTATGCAATTTTGACTGGGCAGATTTTATTCTAGATGATAGGGTAGTTTTCCAGCTCAGTGTAGAGTATTAATTTTTTTAAGAGGATACAGGTTACCAAAATGCTGCAGAAGGTGTTGAGAGAATAGAGGTCCCCAGGAGACTGCATTTACTTGGGATAACCTTAAGGAACTTAACTACTCATAAACCTCTTTCACTGCATATATAAAGTGCTGTTGGACTTCTTAAGTAGGGATATCTGTAAGGGTAGCATATTGGGAAAAAAAATACTCACCTGAGGCGGATTGGAAAGAAATTGAAAAGCTCTGGTTATATACCTATACCCAAATATAGGACTATGCAGTTCTTTATATTTTCTAATATGTACTATACCCTTCCAAATTATGTTCTAGGAGGCTTAGACAGACAGATCTATGTTTTAGATGTGGATTGAGTCCAGGGGATACACTGCATATATTCTGGGACTGTCCTAGGATCTACCCCCCTTTGCGTTCAAGTTAAACAAAATATGGACCCCATTCTAAACTATGAGGAATTTATCCTGCCCGAGATCTGTGTATTGGGGGATATGGCCCAAATCTCAGGGTTGCATATTAAATACCATATAGCGTTGATGTCTGCTCTAATTAAAGCTTTTGTTTTGAGGCATTGGAAAAGTGACCATATCTACTCATATGACCAATGGATAGAGGACTTAATGAGGGCACTCGGCAGGATCAAGGGGAAAATGTTCCGGAATGGAAAGAAAGGAACATATGACAGGAGGTGGAGATCCTTAGAGGTAATATATTCACTTCAGGCTAAAGGTCCCCGAGCACTCATCTGTCTGTCTGAGTGTAGTTAATTTAATGACTTAATGGTGAAGAATAAATCCCTAGTAGGGGCTTATTTGTTTTCCTTTTTATGCTAAGGGAATGGGTGTACTATGGTTGATTTTACTAGGACGTTAATGTATGTAGTTCTTTGTCTATCAAATGATTCTAATAGGGGGATTCTCTCTCTTTCCCTGGGACACCGCTGCAGGACTATACCCCAATCGATAGATGGATGTAGTGAGTTTAGATCACTGGATTAGGATTATCCTCAAATGGTGGCTGTTCATGATAAGATCTTGAATTTTGAATGCGTAAGCATGATTATTGAAGGGTTAGAGCAATTGTTAAGACAATTGGGAGGGGTGTCCACTGTAGCTGTGTATGTATATAGTTATAAATGTATATAGTTGCCCTACCCAGTTTGGGGGTGGGGACTAGGGAAGTCCTGGGTATTAATGTGTGTCTGTCTGTATGTCTAAGAAAATGTCAATAAAGATGGTTTAAAAAAAAATTGCTCTGTTTTCACAGTGGAGGAGGAAGGTAAGGGAACTGAGTTAAAGGGGAAGGGAAAAGAATGTGGAATGGATCAAAGCCCATTAAGTGAGGACAGAGTAAAGCAAGAACTTGGAAAATTAAAGGTAGATAAGGCAATGAGGCCTGATGGTTTGCATCCAAGAGTTCTTAGAGAGTTGAGGGATGAACTGGCATCACATTTGAAAAAGTTATTTCATTTATCTATGGATACGGGGGGGGGTTCCAAGTGACTGGAGGATGGTGAATGTAGTACCAGTTTATAAGGGGGGTCTGCAGGGAGGAGGTGGGGAATTACCGCCCTGTCAGCCTCACATCAGTGGTGGGTAAGGTGATGGAGGTGCTAATAAAGGAAAGACTGGTAAAATACTTAATGGACAATAAACTATTAGATGAAAAACAACATGGCTTCACCAGTGGGAGATCTTGCCAGACAAATCTGATCGCATTTTTTGATGGCATAACAATGGTTATTGATCAAGGGGGAGTTGATGTGGCCTACCTGAACTTCAATAAGGTCTTTGACTCTGTTCCTCACCTTAGGCTAGTAAACAAGACAGACAGCCTGGGGGTGGGACAGAAATCAACTAGATGGGTGGAAAACTGGCTGAAGGATAGAAGTCAGAGGGTGGTGGTAAATGGTGTACATTCTAGGATAATGAGGGTGATGAGAGGGGTTCCTCAGGGGTCAGTACTAAGACCAGTCCTTTGTAACATATATATCAGTGGTACTTGAAAGGAAAGTGTGTCTTTTTGCGGATGATGCAAAGTTATATAATAGGGCTAACCTAGCAGGAGGGGTTGAGGCCACGAGGAAAGATCTGAGCACCCTAAAGAAGTGGTCAGACATTTGCAGCTGAAGTTCAATGCTAAGAAGTGTACAGTGATGCATGTGGGGAGTAAAAATCCACTGGCTGAGTACTCATGGGTGGGGGGGGACTGATAAAGCAAACAGAACAGGAAAGGGACCTGGGGATTATAATCTCAAACAACCTTAAGGTAGGAGACCAATGTAGTAAGGCAGTAGGGAAAGCTAATAGAATGATGGCGTGCATAGGAAGGGGTATAACAAGTAGGAAGAGGGAGGTCTTGATGCCTTTATATAAGACCATGGTCAGACCGCACCTGGAGTATGGGGTACAGTTCTGGAGGCCTCATTTTATTTATTTTTTTATATCAACATTCTTTTACCTCCTTACTCTGCAGAGTGGGCTTGACAGAATGTCTGTCCACCAGCACTTGCACTCCCGGACCCAGGTCTGGTCAGCAACATGCTCTCCTCCATGCAGGCTGGCATGCAGTGTCCCCACCCCATGGGTAACTGGATCCAATATCTGAGGGGTGCACCTCTCTAGGTCCAGGGGCACAGTGCATGGCCATCAGCTGCCATGACTGCCCCACAATTTTCTTCCTGGATTTTCTCCCTGGAGTCAGATGTGAATGGCGTCAATGCACTGTGTGCTGACGCCTGCCGTGCTCCAACCTCCAGCTGTATGCTGCTCTTTGCAGTGCTCCTGACTTCTGCCAATTGCCGCTGCAGAGCAACATAAACCCCTTACTCACCCCAGAGGGAGGAGAGCTATCATGGGATGCTCGATCCTCCCCCTCCCCTGCTGACCCCCGATGGCCCGAGTCCATTCCCAAACCCGGGTCGCCGGCGTAGCTGTGAGGTGTGGCATCCAGTGCCTCAATCCTCAGTGCCACTGGGCCCTTGGAGGCCTCATTTAAGAAAGGAGATATATGGGTTGGAGAGGGTTCTGAAACGGGCAACAAAGATGATGCAAGGTATGCAAGAGAAGCCATACAAGACTAGATGAAGAGAATTAAATCTATACCTCCTGGAGGTTAGAAGAGATAGAGGAGACATGACAGAGACTTTTAAGTATATGAAGGAAATAAATAAAGTGAATGAGGGCAGATTATTCAAAAGGAAAGTAGGACTTAAAACAAGGGGTCATAATTTAAGATTGGAAGGGGGAAGATTTAAGAGCAATGTAAGGAGATGTTATTTCACTGGAAGGGTGGTGGAACCTTGGAACAGATTACCTAATGAGGTGGCATGTACAGAAACAGTGGAGGAATTCAAAAGGGCATGGGACAGACACATGGGGTTACCTGATGGGCAGAGGAAAATATCCCTGGGAAGTGGAGAGAAGTACGGGCAGGTGGGAAATGGACAGACTAGATGGACCAGGATGGTCCTTTTCTGCTGACACATTACTATGATACTATGATAAATGCAAATTGGAAGGTCGAGAAATGATGGTGCTGGGAGATTTTTTCTCTGGTGATATATTTGACAGTGATGGGGGGGCTCCTTTACTTGGCATAAGGGGGCAACCCATACTCTCAAACCTGAGAGGGACAGGGTTAGTAACATCATACCACTATGCTTTTGATGTGACATTGGCCAATGCCACTACAAGAAAGCAGCAAAGCGATACCTTGAAGTATAACACAGATGAAGTCTGGATGATTCTGAAATGGGTGTGGCAAAAGATACAGCAAAAGGCTCAGTTTGGAGGATCCAGGTTCTCTAACAAAATGCCTCTCCCACAGTTTAAACTTTTATCTATTGTGCAGCCTGCAGTGCATTGATGATAGGAAACTGAGAAGAGTCACCCCAGGCTTGAATAGAGTATACAGTGATGAGTGAGCCTGGGAGGGAACTGATAGTGCAAAGCGGCAGATGCTATGTAGTATGTGTTCCACTTTTGCAGGGCCCCTTTGTTGGCATCCATGAAAGTCATGAGCCCATACGCAGGGCTAGGTCTGAGAGCCCCTGAGCAATGGCCCGTCTTGCTGTAGTAGTAAGAGATGACCTGATGTTATAGGCTAAACCCAACTTAATGTTTAGTGCTTTGCAAGCAGTTGATATGTGTAGATTAAAATCCAGCAATGGGTCTAAGGTAACTCCAAGATACTTGAATGAGTCAACCAATTCCAGCGGGGTAGGCTGTGACATCGGCGCCTGAATTAAGGCACCGTCCAAAACGGTGACGAGTTGTGGGCGAAAGCCCAAATGGCAATGGGGGGGTAGGCAACTGGATGTGGTGGGGTTGGCGACTGTAGCGACAGGATGTCACTATATGTACACGCACGCGGGGGGGAGCTAGCACAGTGAGTGTGGCCTGGGAGGGGGCGGAGGGGATGCAGGGGGTTGTGCTGTGGTCGACTGCTGAGCTGCACCATGGCATCAGGGGTTGGCCTCCACTTGCGGTGCGTGTGGTACCGAGTTCGGGTCTGGGTGCTACTGTGTTTTTGTTGCGCCCGACCAAACTTGTATTTTTGCCCCCAACATGCACCCCCTGGAGTTGAGAATCATTTAGTAGTAGCGTGGGGAAAAGACCCCCGCATGTGTGTGTGTGGAGGGCGCAGCCCCCCTTCACAGAAAGCAAAAAAACTAAGTCCCTGGTGCCTTTCCTCCATGCGCCGAGGATGTCAGGGTAGCAAAAATGTTTATGCCACCCTGACATCGCAATAACACGGCTTGCCATTCAGCAGTCGCCGTTATCACATAGATCCTTCCAGCGGGGAGCCATCTGAGACAGTAGCATCCCTGCTGGAGATCTGCAGCCACGTGGCCCATTGGGCCCCCCCCACTTGGGCCAGCTTGTCCAGCTCAGCACCTGCCCCACACCCTCCCGCTACTAAATAGTGAAACATATATTAGAGCTCTTGGTGAGGATGATGCAATCACAATTTTAAATAGCAGCAGCACAAGTAATAGAACTTGGTTTCTCTTCTGGTAGAACACCATTCTGAAGCATGAATGACAACAGGAAGAACTTTAGCATTGCTCTAGTAGCAGAAAAGATGTTTTAAATGTTTTGGGATAGATAACATCAGAAGTAATCAGTAGATAACTGTCTGATACTAAAAGAGACAGTCCATGTTTATGACAGCAATCCTGGCAGACTCCAGCAGAAAAGGACTAAGTTCTACCCTGCAGGGTATATACTCGATAGCTGGATGAAATCCCATGGTCTGCACCTTTTCACTGAAGCTTTGACAGGAACTCAGGCAGTATACGAGGAGTGAGATGAGCACACCTCCCTCACAGCTCTGGCACAGGTGGCAGTCCTATGAAATCGATTTCAGCAAAACATCTGATAACACACTGACTGATGCTCCTCTCAGCAGCAGTTATACAGCACAACCGGCTGCTCACCCTGCACATGCCCCAGAGTAGAAGCTGCACGAGCTCTCAACTGGAGGTGCCAGCAGACAACATCACTGAAACTTTAGGAACCATTCAGGATACCCAGGGGATTACAGTAAGCTCATCACACAAGGACTGTGATTCCATCTTGGGGTTCTGGTGCCATCATCCTAACACTCATGCTTCACTGTCAAGCTTTATGACGTCAAGGGAAGCCCTGCCTTATTGTACATGGCTAGCCATCTAGTATTCTATTTGTCTCTTACAGGTAGAAGAGTGTCCTTTCACCCATCCCACTACATTTTGCTTCAGCTTTTAGAAGCAGCAGCAAGCAGCTGAAAGGGAGATAGTATTTACTTCTGCTTCAGCTTTTAGGAACAACAGCTAGCAACTAAAAGGGAGCTAGCATTTACTTTTAAAAGCACCTCATTTTGGTGAGGGAAGCTAGCAACTGAAAGGGAGCTAGCATTTGCTTTTAAGAGTACCTCATTTTGGAGAAGAAGAGGGGAATCAGCTAAATCTCCCCCTTCCCCATCACTTAACTGCCAACAGCAACTGCTAAGGGGTGGCAATAGTACTGCCCTGCCAACTATCCATGGTCTTTCTACATTTATAGAAGCTCAAGGGAACTCCTGCAGGGCTCTCAAGGGAAGACACCAGTGAGAATAGGAAGAGAGGACAGAGAAGACACAGTGAAGTGAAAAAGAAACAGTGACACCTACAGGTCAGGAGGAAAACAGACATGGACATCCAGATCTGCCAGAACTGCGGAGGGCTGGTAGCAAGACAAACACTCTGGAGACTGGTATGCCCCTTCTGCAGGACAGCTGTGGAACTATGGAGGGAGCTATGGCAGGCAAGAGAAGAGATCACAAGGCTGCAGAGGAGACTGGATTGGGGATGCCCACCATCCCCCCTTACCCACCCACTCTCCCAAAGGCCCACAGGCTTTGGGGATGGAGGAAGGTGAGAGGGGGCAGTGGTACACCTAGAGCTAAGATGGGGCACCGCTGGCCACATGCTATCCACACGCAGAATCATTTTGCGCCCCTAGCCAGGGGATAGAAACCAGGTGGGGAAGAAGGATGAATCGAGCAGGACAAACCTAATTCAAGAAAGCAGGAAGGAGGTACAAGAAAGAAGGAGAAGAAGAACATACAGAGCAACAGGAGGATTCTGGTCATGGAAAACTCTAGAGAAGTGGAGGCACAGTCCATCAGTGCAAAAGGAGCTGAAACCATGGTGAAATGCATGCCAGGAGCATCTGCAAGGAGACCTAAGGACGGAGTAGGACGGCTGGTGAGAAGAGATGAGGATTTCACAGGAATCATTGTCCACCTTGGGACAAATGATATAGCAAATAGGACTGTGGAAGAAGCCAAGGCAGACATGAAGACCATAGGGGAGAGCCTAAAGGAGTACACAACTACCTGGCCTTCTTGGAGGTGTTGCCAGTTGGGAGGAAAGACAGAAGTGAGGACAAGATCAGAAGTGAAGAGATCAGGGAATTCAACCGGTGATTCCAGGGCTGGTGTACAGACAATGGGATGCACTACAGTGGAGTCTGGGGGACCTTCTGGGACAGGAAACTCTTCAAGCATGATGGTCTGCATCTCACCGGAGAAGGAACAAGAGCTCTTAGGCAAACCTTGGAGGTCTTCGTGGAGGGTTTAAACTGGGAGGTCTCCAGCACAGAGAAGACCTAAATGAGGATGCAGCAGAAAGATATGAAGGTAAGGGGATCAGTGAAAGGAAGGGATTTCCCCGACATCAGACTAAAGGAAATAGGTGTAACCCCCCTGCAAATGGGGGTTCCCAAAAAGTCTTCCAGGAGCTTGCTTGAATGCTCCAAGCCTGAATGGTGTTTGGCGTTTAAGCCATTTATCTGTGAGTGCTTTTAGGGCCTCTGGTACTGTCTCTTTAAGAGCTGTCTGCTTGCAGACATAATTAGTCTATATGGGGGGACTGTGTGTTTTCCTGCTTGAGTCCCACTCGAGCTGCTGCCAATTCACTCCGTTTTTGCAGTCGCTAAGAGTGCAAAGGGAGCCTATCTGAAAGATGTAACTGTTTGCCAGAAATCATTTAGAGTAATAATGAAAATACAGTTTGTCTAACTAGCTTTCCTTTGTAGCCTGAATTGTTTTGCTTAGCCCTCCATTCTAGTTTTGAACTGCTGAACTGGACCAATCAGCAAGGGGGACCTTTTAAAGTGGAGCCTGCTGCTGGCAAATCAGAACTTGGACTCTTAAGTTGAGTCAGCCACAATGGGACTGTATGGCAGATGCTTCTGGGAATTGTAGTTTGGACTTCGGCGCCTTTTAGCACCGACAGGGGGAGTCTATTGTGGGTGACAGCCAAACTAGCCAACTGAACTGGGAGGGACTCAAAGGAAATGCCTGGTTTTGTCTACTGGAGAGTCAGTTCAGTTTTAGCAGTGAAGAGACAAGGAGCCCAGTGCTTCTTTGGTGTGTAGTTTAGCGCGGGAAAACGCGTGTAAGGCCCTAAGTTTCGGTCTGCAGCTTGTGCAAGCGCCTGTTCAGACAGAATCCGACCTGTGAAGAGAATCAAGGAGATCTGAAGAATAGAAACCAGGCTCACCCTGTAGAAGACTGGAGAAATTGCTGAATCGCACTCGGTCTGTCAGGAACTGAATCTGCTGTGTATTCTCCCAGGTATTGTGCAGTAATTGCGATCGGGATCGAGAAGCAGCCTGCCTGGTATAGTACTTTCCTTTTACATATAAATGTGTGTAGTGCTTGTGGCGAATAACGTTTCAAATCCCCTGTACAGTGAATTGAGTGCATGAAGCTGGAAGTAAACCCCAGCTTAAACTGGGCTACATCCATTTGCTCCAAACTGCAGTGTGGTCCAGTCATAAGGACCTTGCCCACATGGTCTGCTCCTCCTGGCAATCCAGGACAATCTGCCTTCCATCCAGTTCCCAGCCTTGAGTTTGTGAGTACAAAGCAGGGTAGCTCCCTGCCATCTGTTTATCGAATTGCAAGTGTGTTACCTAATTGGTGTTGTTTCGCGAACTGAGCCACCCGGCTCCGGATTACAATTGGGTATTGTGCATGCATTTTCCATCCTCAGGGCCCCAACCAGCTGCATCAAATAGGCTAGCCTCTTATTGCCTGGGTACCCAGTAAGAGTGACATTTGGGACATTTGGGACTCTGAAATATGTGCACAGTACTGTGATTTTTAATGTGGCTAAACTAATTAACCTGATTTCTCCCTCTCCTTGTTATATCCCCCTAAACAAATCAGATCTGTTTGTTTCAGCAAAGTTACACTGCCTGAGGTATTCATTTATGTTAAAGTATTGTACTGTGTTTTTTGCACTGTATCATCTTGTTTTACAGGGGATCCCCAGAGTCTGGCTGACCGAACCAGTCCTGGGGGTAAGTGTATACTGTGAAGGTAATTCTGATATATTGTGTGGGCCACTAGTGGGAAGAAAGGGTGGTCGCAGTGTCCCAGGGGGCTGTGACCAAGTTAGTTTAACTATTGCAAACCCTGACCTCTGGGTGGAGGCACTCGCCATTAGACCTAGGCCCCTCAACCTGTTAGTAGTTAAGCATTCAGGGGTAGTAGCCCTTGGGGTAGCACCACCTAGGGGTTACATCTTGGAGGCACTGCTGGGATTAGCGTCCTCTAGTGGCCACATTTATGAATTACTGTTAAAAATAAATGGATATCCCAACAGAAGCGGCTGTACACCAGTTGGTGAAGTGGTGTCTGGGCAGGAGATCGACCCCCAAAATGCCATACTTGTCTTGGATATCCCGCTGGGTACCAATTCAGACACTGTAGAGGGAGTACTCTCCAAGGTCGAATGTTTATGAGACCCTGTGGTAGGGGGGCGACAGGCTGATTTGCTCACCCAAACTTTCATTGCCCTAATAGAGTGTAAGGATCCTGTAGACAGTTCTAAAGTGCCACAGACTATTACCCCAGGGGAAGCTCTCACTGCCTGGAGAGTGATAACCAAGGACAGTAAAGACCCGGGGGGGGGATAACCCCCCCCACTATCTGAAACTTTTGAGGAGAAATTTGCTAAATTGTTGCTGGAGGAGGGAAAAACTGTGGAGGATTTAAAGAAACTATTATTGCCACCTAGGGGCATTCCTCTCCCAACACCCCCTCCCCTCCAGCACCCGTTATTGCCCCTCCTTTTGTGCCAGTGCTAGCCTCCATGTTTGTACCTGCCATTAGTCATGACTCTTACCGCAAGCTCAAAGTATTCTTTGGCATCCACCCTACTCCAAATGGGGAGGTCAATCTGGAAACCTGGATAGACTCTGCTACCCTTGCGGTACAAGACTGGCAATGCTCCGAGGCAGAAAAAAGGGCCCGCCTGGGGGAGAACCTCCAGGGACCCGCCCAATGAGCTTTTTGCTCCCTGAGGGTCTCTGACCCTGACGCCAAAGCCCAAGAGTACATAATTGCCCTTGAAAATGTGTTTGGGGGCACCACTAGTGTTGAGGCCTTGAAATGGAAGCTCAAAGATGTTAGACAACAGCCGGAGGAGTTGTTATCTGCCTATATGGATCGATTAGAGGGAATCCTGCAAACCATTTTTCAAAAGGGGGGTTGGACCTCTAGTGAAGTGGACCGGGTAAGACTGGATCATATACTCTGCTCTGCCCGGCACCCTAGCTGGGTGTTGCTCAAATTACAACTGCATCAAAAGAAAGCTAGTCCCTTGCCTTTCCATGTGTTGATGAAGGAGGTACAAGAAGTTGAGGAGGAGGAAGGTTTTTCAGAGCCCTGTGCAGTTGTAGCTGCTACATCCTCTGCTTCAGGTGCGGGGTCGGACGCGGATGGTCTGGAATCACCAAAATCACATGACGGAACCCGAGACCCAAAGGTCAGCCAAGGGGGGCCCAGTCAGAGAGGGATGGCTACCGATGTTCTGCCGTGGGATGAACTGCTGAGAGAGTGCAGGGAAATAAAAAACAGTCTCTTTATGAAGGCCACTCCTGCAAGTACAGGCCCTGACCCTCATCTGACTGCATCTGTTATGGGGGTTGGGGTACCCACCCATGCATCTCCTACTGACAACAGCCCACAACTCAATGTCTTGACCATGGAAGAGGGGAAATTGATGCGATGTCTCCAAATGCTTATCACGCTGCAGACGGAGATGGCACCAAGGTTTCCAGTTAGTAGTACCCCCACCCTGGCTCCCAGTGTGACGCCTCAGCCAGCTCAAAATCCAGAAAGTATGTTTTGTTATAATTGTGGGAAGGATGGGCACATGAAGAGAGAATGCCAGTCACCAAAAGACACAGACAAAGTTGTATATAGGCTACAAGGAGACCTTCGGAGAACAAATCAGTGGTTAAGAGGTGCACAAAATGATCCCAGTGAGGGCCCCAAAAATGCTAACTCACGTCCTTTTGTGGCAAAGTCAGTTGCCCAGGCCCCCGCTACCACCTCTCCAGATTGGTCCACAATAATGGGTCCCTCCATGGAGACCACTGTAAAGGTGAATGAAGTGTCTACAAGCTGTATTAGACAGTGGCTCCCAAGTGACAATCATGTTCCAAGATTGGTGTCAGAAGCATTTGTCAGACTTACCCTTACAACCATTAAAAGGACTGCATGTATGGGGGTTAAGTGAGAAGGCCTACCCCATTCCGGGTATATCCGAATTTGGCTGTCTTTCCCCACCTCTGTGGCTGGAGTGGCTGAACAAGTAGAGACCCTAGCCTTAGTGTGTCCCCCCACTGGACTGTATGATGGTGTCCCTTTGTTGTTTGGAACAAATGCTCATATGTTTGGATGACTGGCACAGTTGTGTTATGAAAAACAGGGGTCAAGGACTGGTACAGCTTTAAGAATTCTGGCTTTAATTAAGAAGGCCTATGAGGCACAGAGAGATGCTGAAAAAGTAGAACCAGAGGAACTGGTCGGAATTGTCTGGAAGAAGGATCCTGAGTCTCTGATCCTGGCGCCAAATGCCCAGTGTACTTTACAGGGAGAGGTCCGTATCAGAAAGGATGTTAAGAATAAAATATTAATGTTGGATGCACCAGACAATGGAAAATTGCCTGAGGGACTGCTGGTCAAGCCTAGTATTTTGCCTGCTAGAGCCCATGCTTATGCCAGAAGGGTAATGGTTCAAGTTCATAATGTGTCTGACAGAGAGATTCGAGTAAATAGAGGTTGCATCCTGGCTAATGTGCATTGTGCAGACACTGCAGTGCTACCCAGCAGCAAGAGTTCGGGGAAGAATGGCAGAGTAACGCCTGACTTGTTTGATTTCGGTGACTCCTCGTTACCAGCTGAATGGAAAGTAAGAATCAGTGAGAAGCTTGCTCAGAGAGACCAGGTGTTTTCTTTAAAGGAATGGGACATAGGATGCACACAAGGAGCTGAGCACCATATCAAGCTGCATGATGAAAGACCATTTCATGAGAGGTCTCGACGCCTGGCACCTGCTGACATAGATGATGTGAGATGGCATCTGCAAGAGATGTTAGCTGCTGGTGTAATACAAGAATCCAGAAGCCCCTATGCTTCCCCCATTGTGGTAGTGAGAAAAAAGAATGGGACAGTAAGAATGTGCGTGGATTATCGCACCTTGAACTGGCGGACTATCCCTGATCAGCATACAATGCCCCACATCCAGGATGCTTTGGACTGCCTGAATGGTAGCAAGTGGTTCTCTGTGCTGGATCTTCGCAGTGGGTACTACCAGATCCCGATGGCCCCAGAGGACTGTGAGAAGATAGCCTTTATCTGTCCGCTTGGCTTCTATGAATTCATGAGGATGCCTCAAGGGATTTCAGGTGCCCCAGCCACTTTTCAATGATTGATGGAGTGTGCAGTGGGGGACATGAACTTACTAGAGTGCCTGGTATACCTAGATGATGTTATTGTGTTTGGCAGCTCACTGGAGGAACATGAGAGCAGATTATTCAAGGTATTGGACCGACTGGAAGACTTTGACCTTAAACTGTCCATTGATAAGTGTCAATTCTTTCAAACATCAGTAAAGTATGTGGGACACATAGTATCCACCGAGGGACTAGAGACTGACCCAAGTATAGTTGAGGCCTTGACCACCTGGCCACAGCCCAAAAATTTGAAAGAACTGCAAAGATTCCTGGGATTCTGTGGTTATTATCGACGTTTCATCAAGGACTATTCAAGAGTGATCCGCCCTTTACTTAACCTTACTCAAAGGTATCCCCCAACCCACAAAAAATACAAAAAGTCAGCGTCCCTCGAGACAGAAAGAGTGTATTTTCATCCAAGTGAAATATTTGGGGCCCGCTGGACTCCTGATTGAGAGACTGCTTTTCATGAGATCATATATCAACTTACCCATGCTCCAGTGCTGGCCTATGCCGATCCAAGAAAATCTTATGTCCTGCACACTGATGCTAGCTTGCAAGGGTTGGGGGCTGTGTTGTACCAAGAGCACGAGAATGGCCTGAGACCAGTGGCCTTTGCTAGTAGAAGCCTGACCCCATCCGAAAAGAACTATCCTGTACATAAGTTAGAGTTCCTAGCTTTGAAGTGGGCTATTGTTGACCAATTCCATGAGTACTTGTATGGGGCTAAGATACTAGTAAAAACTGACAATAATCCTTTGACCTATGTGCAGACTTCAGCTAAGTTGGATGCCACTGGCCATAGGTGACTTTCCGTATTATTTACATGCAACTATGTTGTTGAATACAGAGCAGGCCTGAACCACATAGATGCTGATGCTCTCTCCCAGAGGCGTGTTCCCCAGAATGATTGGGTCAGATTGTCAGAAGCTGATATTCGAGCACTCTGCCAGAAGTTTGACAGGGAGGAACAAATGTCCACGGAAGCAGTGGACTGTATGGTGGATTGTTTGGGACCCTCTGAGAATTGCATACCTGCTGCTTATTGCCACTTTTCTGCAATAGACATTGGTGCACTGCCTCAGCTGGACAATGACAGTATTCGGCGGGCTCAATCCCGCGACCCCATGATCAAATCAGCTTTAGAAGCCTCTATGCAGGAAAAGATGTGTCCAAATTACGCCCACTGATTTGAGAACTGCATTGTTATACAAAGAAGGTCCTAAGTTGAAACTGATCAATAGACTGTTATACAGAGAAACAGTAGACAGAGGGGGACAAGTAGACAAACAACAACTAGTGCTGCCCACTGCCTTTCGAGACTCAGTGCTGAGGTCCTTGCACAACCACATGGGGCACCTTGGTATAGACAGAATACTTGACTTGGTGAGATCCAGATTCTATTGGTCTAAGATGGGGGCTGATGTGGAGCAACACATTCAAACTTGTAGTCGCTGCTTACAGAGGAAAGCTTTGCCCCAGAGGGCTGCCCCCCTTGTTAACAGCACCACCAGTGCACCCATGGAGCTGGTCTGTATTGATTTTCTGAGTTTGGAGTCAGATCAAAGGAATATTAGTAATGTGCTGGTGGTCACTGACCATTTTACGAGATATGCCCAAGCTTTCCCCACCAAAGACTAGAAAGCATCCACTGTGGCCAAAGTACTTGTAGAAAACTTTTTTTGTTCACTATGGGGCTCCACAAAGAATCCATTTTGATCAAGGGAGAGACTTTGAGAGTCGTCTAATCAAAGAGATGCTTTCTCTGTGGGGAGTGCGAAAGTCCAGAACCACCCCTTACCACCCCCAGGGGGGCCCACAGCCTGAACGTTTCAACCGCACTTTGTTAGATATGCTAAGCACCCTACACCCAAAGGACAAGCCTAGATGGAGCCAACAAATTAGCACCCTGGTATATGCTTATATCTGCACCAAAAGTGATGCCACTGGGTTCTCCCCCTACCACCGGATGTTTGGAAGAGAAGCTCGACTGCCGGTAGATGTGTGTTTTTGTGGTCTCTCCTGATGGGTTTCAAGTTGACAACTATTTACAGTATGTGCAAAAGTTAAAGGCCCAGCTAAATCATGCATACCAACTGGCTCAAACCATGGCTGCCAAAAGAAATCTGGCCAACAAAGAAAGATATGATAAAAAGGTGAAAGCACAGGAACTCCAGGAGGGAGATCGGGTATTGCTAAGAAATCTGGGACTGCATGGCAAACACAAGATTGCTGACAGATGGCACCATCTCTCTCACATTGTAGTGGGCAAACTAGATGATCTGCCAGTGTACAAAGTAAGGCCTGAGAATAATTCAAAAGATGTGAAAATAATTCATAGAAATCATTTACTGTCCATTGGACAAATCTTGATTGAGTCTGAGACCCCAGAAAATGCCCCCTCTGGACCAGTGACTAGAGCTGCTGCTAAGAAAAAATCAAGAAAGTCTGCACCTACAGAAGCTGAGTTAAAGTGTTCCCCTCCACAAGTCCCAGTTGAGCATGACTGTCAGTCCGTAACAGAGGAAAGTGAGTGTGACTTTGAATACTACCCTTCTTATGAGCTGAGTTAATTGTTTCGGGGCAATCCCCTAGTCAATACTGGAGACAAAACTGGGCCTTCTGGACTGTCTAAGCCCCCAGCTTCGTCCCTGGAGCCAATGCTCTCAGGAAGTGAAGTGCAAAGCATCAAGTCAGATGAAATGGAATCATTGTGTATGGTTGAACTGTTTGAACTTTCAGGGGAGGAAAATGATGGACTGGAAAGACTGGTGATACACCAGAACAAGAAGAGTATTTTGAGTGCCCTGATGGTCCACTGCCAGTGTCCGAAAGCTCTCCATGTGAGCCCAATGTTGTGGACTCAGAGATTGTAACTCCTGGAGCTGAAAGTGCCCCAAGTTCTAGCCTCTCTACCCCCATGGAGACTCCCCTGACAAGTGAGGACAATGCTGAAAATGAGGCTCAGAGTGCAGAGACTGTAACAGTTCCCCCTAGAAAGACAGGTCAAGCTGTAAAGCCTGTGGTGCACCTCAGTTATGATTCCCCTGGGAGGCCTGTGGACTTGCCTCTCAATGTTGTCCATAAAGGAGTGTATGTGTCCCCGAGCTCATTGCCCAAACTGACCATCAGTGCTAACTCCAAGTTACTTGTGTTGCCCTCTAGGTATGGTGCCCATGCCCCATCCAGCCCCAAGGTAGCTGATAAGGAAGGGCCCCCTCTCTTCAGATTTCATGTACAAGAGATAATAACCTGAGTTATGGTACAATGTGTGTGTGAAACTGTGTAAAGAGTGACGTACTGCAAAGTTTCAGAAATGTGTTTCTAGTAAAGTGATATATTGACTGATGATTACATGTATGAGCCTAATGTGATACTGATACAAATGTATATGGGTGTATTGAAACTTATGGGGGTACTTGCTTGACGCGGACGTCAAGCTTTCCCAGGCCAGGAAGAGTGTAACCCCTCTGCAAATGGGGGTTCCCAAAAAGTCTTCCAGGAGCTTGCTTGAATGCTCCAAGCCTGAATGGTGTTTGGCGTTTAAGCCATTTATCTGTGAGTCCTTTTAGAACCTCTGGTACTGTCTCTTTAAGAGCTGTCTGCTTGCAGACATAATTAGTTTGTATGGGGGGTGGATTGTGTGTTTTCCTGCTTGAGTCCCACTCGAGCTGCTGCCAATTCGCTCCGTTTTTGCAGTCGCTAAGAGTGCAAAGGGAGCCTATCTGAAAGATGTAACTGTTTGCCAGAAATCATTTAGAGTAATAATGAAAATACAGTTTGTCTAACTTGCTTTCCTTTGTAGCCTGAATTGTTTTGCCTAGCCCTCCATTCTAGTTTTGAACTGCTGAACTGGACCAAACAGCGTGGGGAACCTTTTAAAGTGGAGCCTGCTGCTGGCAGCCACAATGGGACTGTATGGCAGATAGAAACATAGAAACATAGAATTTGATGGCAGATAAGGACCGCTTGGCCCACCCAGTCTGCCCATTTCCCTGCCTACTGGATAAGCTGCAGATCCTAGTTAACCAGCAGCCTACTTCTTCCTACCCCCAACCCCCAGAATTGCCTTATGACTATCCCATGCATGCTTGAATTCCACCACTGATTTTGACTCCACAACCTTCCTCCGAAGGTCGGTCCATGCATCCACAACCCTCTGTGAAAAATACTTCCTTAAATTACCTCTGAGCCGCCTCTCTATCTTCAAATTGTGCCTCTGTTCTTGCACACCTCTTTTTTTGAAAGATGCTACCCTCTTGGACTTTGTTGATTCCCTTGAGGTACTTGAAAGTTTCTATCATGTCCCCCCTCTCCCTCCTTTCCTCGAGGCTATACATATTAAGCTCCATAAGTCTCTCTTCATATGTCTTCCGGTGCAGACCCTGCACCATTTTAGTTGCCCTCCTCTGGACAGCTTCCATCCTGTCTATGTCTTTGTGGAGATTGGGTCTCCAGAACTGCACACAGTACTCCAGATGGGGTCTCACCAGCTGTCTGTACAGAGGATAATAACTTCCTGTTTTCTACTGGTGATGCCTCCCTATGCATCCCAGTATCCCCCAACCCTCCTTGCTGCCCTCTCACATTGCTTGCCCATCTTTAGGTCATCTGATATGACTACCCCAGGTCCCTTTCCATTTTGCTGTTGTTAGTATCTCACCCCCATTGTGTACTCTTCCCTGGGTTTTGTTTCCCAGGTGCATTACCTTGCACTTCTTAGCATTGAATCTAAGCTGCCATACATTTGACCATTCCTCTAACCTTGCCAAGTCCCTTCTCATCCTTTCCACCCCACCCTGTGCATCAACTCTGTTGCAGATCTTAGTGTCATCTGCAAAGAGACATACTTTTCCTTCCAGTCCTTCTGCAATGTAGCTATAAAGACATTGAAGAGGACCGGTCCTAATACTGAACCCTGTGGTACCCCACTAGTAACCCTCCTTTCTTCTGAGTGGACTCCATTTACTATTACTCTCTGTGTCCTATTCTCCAGCCAATTCTTTACCCAGGCTGTCATCTTGGGACCCACCCCAGGCTGGCTAACAGTATATTAATCTTTTGTGTGGGACTGTGTCAAATGCCTTGCTAAAGTCTAGGTAGGCCATGTCCACAGCCCCTCCCTGATCTACTACTTTGGTCACCCAGTCAAAAGAAATCTATCAGATTCATCTGGCATGACCTTCCCGCTGTGAATCCATGCTGCCTAGGGTCCTGTGCCCCTCTGGCCTCTAGATACTCAACAATTCTTTCCTTTAGAAGTGATTCTATCATTTTCCCTATCACTGAGGTTAAACTAACAGGTCTATAGGTCAAAAGGCCTCTCACACAGCCTCACCTTCTGGGAATTGCAGTTTGGACTTCGGGGCCTTTTTGCACCAACAGGGGGAGTCTACTGTGAGTGACAGCCAAACCAGCCAACTGAACTGGGAGGGACTCAAAGGAAATGCCCAGTTTTGTCTACTGGAGAGTCAGTTCAGTTTTGGCAGTGAAGAGACAAGGAGCCCAGTGCTTCTTCGGCGTGTAGTTTAGCACAGGAAAACGCGTGTAAGGCCCTAAGTTTCGGTCTGCAGCTTGTGCAAGCCCCTGTTTGGACTGAATCCAACCTGTGAAGAGAATTAAGGAGATCTGAAGAGTAGAAACCAGGCTCACCCTGTAGAAGACTGGAGAAATTGCTGAATCGCGTTCGGTCTGTCAGGAACTGAATCTGCTGTGTGTTCTCCCGGGTATTGTGCAGTAATTGCGATCAGGATCGAGAAGCAGCCTGCCTGGTATAGTACTTTCCTTTTACATATAAATGTGTGTGAGAGGCCTTTCGGCACCATGCAATTCTGCTTAAAGTTGAACCAGCATAACATTCTGTGGTGATTTGCATATGCAGCCCATGATGCTTTGCATTGTGTGGGCATGTGTGATTTTGTATTTTCTTGAAACTTTTCTTCCCAGCCAAATGCCCTTTGGGGTAACCCTTACCTCAGTGTTTGTGCACAGAGGTTCTTTGTCTTTTAAATAGTTTTTTATTTTAATGGGTTCACCACAACATAACCCAGACAGACCATCTTAGGGTACCTGGTTCATTCCACTGGGGTGTCAAACAGATGAGGCATACTGATGAGTCCTAGTAGGATGAAAAACGTGTCTATGTCATCTGTTAGCACCCTTTGCAAACTGTGCAAGAGGCCTTTTGGCACCATGCAATTCTGCTTAAAGTTGAAAGAGGAAACCACTGTAGTTCTCAAGGGGAGTAGCAGAGCTAGTAAGAGGAAAAAGATGACATTTCTAATGTACAAGGCAGCACAAAGCAAGGAGGACAGGCAAGACTACTTGGAAAAATGAAAGGAAGTGAACAAGGCAGTAAGGGCAGCAATGGCCTAAACCAAGGGAAAGTTACCTAAATCAGTGAAGGAAGGAGGGAAGGCATTCTTTAGGTATATTAGCGAGAGAAGGAAGACAGGAGGAGGGATTGGGAGACTTAGGGAAGAGGGAGGCAGGGTAGTGGAGAAAGACATTGACAAGGCGACTGTCCTCAACAAATACTTCTGCTCCATATTCACGGAAGAAGTAAATGGGGATGGTCCCCCATTAATGGAGAAGGACAAACAGGGAGAAGGGGTGGACATTAGACCTTTTTCAGAGGACAGAGTAAAAAGAGTACTAGAACAGCTTAGGGTGGATAAAGTTCAAGTTCAAGTTTATTGCAGGAAAACTCCATTGAGCAAGCTCATTCACAAGGAGGTCCTGTGACATAAATACTTAAAGTACAAACACAGATAGGTAATAACAGTATATACATGAAATACATGTTACATGATACAGGCTGGATAGACATACAAGGGTACCACATAGGGTGACCGCAGGTGGTAAACATTGATATGAGACAGGGAAGCGACTTACAGGTCGCATGTGATAAATGAAACATGATGACTGGTGGTGCAATACATATACAGTATTTTGCAGCTAGAACAAACAACAGTCTACAACTGATATGGGGGGGAGGAGAGATTTGATAGAGTAGCAGTGGAGCGTAAGCAAAGATAAAGCCAGGCGTAGAAGGGGAAAGGAAAGCAGTTAATATGACAAATCAATTATACCTTACCAGTGGATAAATATGGCACACATGGGGAAGGAAGAGACTTAATGACAGTTATAGGTGTCTTTTATTTTGGCTGAACTTAGCGATTTGTAGAAGTTTATTGAAACTGTGCTAGTTAGTTTCAATACAGTTTGTAATTGGTTCCAAATGGAGGGAAGGGCATATGCAATAGCACGTTTACCAAAGGAAGTCCGTGTCCTTGGTATGTCAAGCATAATAAAGTCAGATTTTCTTAACGAGTATGCACGGTGTGAGATACTAATAAGGGAAGAGATAGCTTGGCAATTTCTGCAGGAGCAGTTTAAGAGTCCATAGCCCGGCATGGAGCAGGCGCCTAGTAGTAAGGTGATGCCCAACCAACAGCTGCACATAAGTCACAGTGGTGCGAACGGTAAGGGGAGTTGGCATGAAACCAGAATGCGACGGTGATAAAGGATGTCCAGTTTACTTAGATTTGCAAGACTGGTGGAGGAATAGATTACATCGCCATAGTCGAGTAGGGGAGAAAAGTGGCCTGTACAAGCTTGTTTCGAGTTTCAAGGGGGAAAAGGGGCCTATTTCTGTAGAAGAAACCTAACCTTGCTTTTAACCTTCTAGAGACATCTTCGATGTGGTCACTGAAAGATAATTTATTGTCGATCCAGATACCTAGATATTTAAATTTGGTTACAACTTCCAGAGGCTCGTTTAGCGTGGTGACAATGAAGTCTTGGGCAAGAGTATTGGGGGGGCCTGAGACAGCACTGCGGGAGAATATCATCACTTTAAAGTTATGGGGCTCAATGGGATACACCCGTGGATCCTAAAGGAGCTCCGGGAGGAACTGGCTAAACCTCTGGCTAGGTTGTTCAGTGGATCACTAGAAACAATCATGGTTCTGGAGGAGTGGAGGAGGGCACAAATGGTACCCCTGCACAAAAGTGGTAGCAAGGAGGAGGCAGAAAACTATCACCCGGTCAGTTTGACCTCGATAGTAGGTAAAATGATGGAAACCCTACTTAAGGAAAGGCTGGTGGACTACCTGGAAACATGGGGGCTGGTGGACCCAAGGCAACATGTATTTACTGCAGGGAGGTCATGCCAGACCAACTTGATTGATTTCTTTGAGTGGGTGACAAAGGAAATAGACCAGGGCAGAGAGGTAGATGTGGCCTATCTGGACTTCAAGAAGGCCTTCAACACAGTCCCACAAAGGAGACTAATCCACAAGCTGGCAAATCTGGGGGTGGGGACAGAGATGGTCACCTGGGTTAAAAACTGGTTGAGTAACAGAACACAGAGAGTGGTGGTAAATGGGGTTAGCTCACAGGAGGGATGGGTAACAAGTGGTGTACCCCAGGGATCAATGCTGGGACCAGTGCCTTTCAATGTCTTCATAACCGATATCGCAGAGGGTCTAGAAGGGAGGGTTAGCCTGTTCACGGATGATATAAAGCTATGTAAAAGGGTAGATACACAGGGAGGTATAGAAAAAATGAGGAGAGATATGAAGAGGCTAGAAAACTGGTCCAAGGAATGGCAGTTGGGTTTCAATGCAAAAAAAGTGCAAGATTATGCACCTGGGGAGGGGAACTTAGGGCTGAGTATGAACTAGACGGGGTAACACTGGAGGCCACCACAGAGGAAAGGGATCTAGGGGTAGTCATAGAAGACAACCTCAATGTGGCTAAACAGTGCGACAAAGCAGTTGGAAAGGCTAACTGTTTGTACGGCGCCTAGAGCCTCTGGGATTGGGCATTTTTAAATAAACTTTGCCTTGCCTAACGTTTGCCTAACAGAATGCTAGGGTGCATAGGGAGGGGTACAACAAGTAGAGTGAGGGAAGTGGTGGTACTGTTGTACAGCTCCCTAGTAAGGCCTCATCTGGAGTACTGTGTTCAATTCTGGAGGTCCATCTCCAAAAAGACATAGACAGGATGGAGACGGTATAGAGGAGGGTGACAAAAATGATGTTGGGGATACAGCATAAGTCGTATGAGGAGAGACTCAGAGCTCTAAATATGTACTCCCTGGAGGAAAGAAGAGAGAGGAGGGACATGCTAGAGACCTTCAAATATCTAAAGAGGATCAACAGGGTACCAGAGGGGAGCATCTTTCACATAATGGGAAATAGCAGAACAAAGGGGTACAGTATGAGACTAAAAAGTGGAAAACTTAGAGGGAACTTGAGGAAATTCTACTTCACTGAAAGAGTGGTGGAGCGATGGAACAGTCTCCCCCAGGAAGTGGTGGGGGTGGCCACGGTTCAGGGATTCAAGAATGCATGGGATAGGCACATGGGAATTATCAAGCTAGGGTGAAGGGGGGCTTGTAGCATCAAGGGTACCTTAAGCATTAGAAACAGTGATAGGGCAGACTGAATGGGCCACAAGGCCCTTATCTGCCAACAACATCTATGCATCTATGTATCCCATGGTAAAGAGCATAGCGGATTAAAGGGAAGGGGTACAGGCAATCTGAGTGTAACCCCATGTCCCCTGGGGTTACTAGAATCCCATCAGTGTCAGTGCTAGGTAGGGAAGGCAGCTGGTGAATAACTAGTTAAATGTTTTTTCATCTGCTCCCTCTCTGTTTACTTGGTCTCAGCTGAGAGGAGAGGTGATGTAATTTAGAACTCTTGCAGCAGCAGAAGCCATGCTAGCTGGCTGTGAGTGGGGAGCTTTAGAATTTTCAGGGAGTTCTGTGTCAGCAGCAGACAGAGTGAGCAGTTGGAGGACTGAAGAGCTGCAGTATGGGCTCTGAGGGGAGCCTACTTTTTCTCACCCTAGTGCTGAGAACCATCTGCCTGCCAGTAGAAGTGGTGGAAACCATCTAGCAGGAGTTCCTGAGTTTTCTCATCCCCTGTGAGATGAGAGGGACTGCAGAATGGATCTGAGGGGCAATCCCCTGACTTTGATCCAGGACATTGAAGCTGCCTGTTTGTGTATAACCCGGAGTAATCTGACTTTGGGTATCCCAGAAGGAATGTATCTGTTTTCTTTTGGGGTGTGCTCTGACAAAGGGACATATACACCAAGTTCTGTTCTAGTTTGAGACTGTTCTCTCATCTGGATTTAAAGTTGGCTGACAATCATGAAGTCCCCAGTGAGACTTGACACATTGTTCAGGACTTTAATTTACACTCAGAAGTAGTGTGTTTCAAATGCTGAATGTGAAAGTCATTCCAAGATGCATAGTTCTATTGTTTTACTAAAAGTTTGAGGTGTAACTCTTAAAGAATTGCTGGGTATGGACTGTGAAAGCAAAGGGTGGGCAAACCCCCCATCTGGAATGACCAGTTCAGCACTAAAGGGTCCGTAAGGGCGCCTGTTTATTCAGGACATGGCGGCCAATACCTGAAGAGAATGTTTACCCCCTGGTGGGGGTTGTGCTAATTTTGAGCACCAGTGTGCTCCGTCATGGGTAGTTGCCACATTGCCAAAATGTTAAATCCTATGCCATACGGGAAATGTTCTAAGTTGTGGCCAGTTCCACTAGAAGAAATTGTGTGCTTCATTGTGGCCAGTGCCACTAGAAGAAATTTATGTTTTGGCTGAGGCTTTGCCGCTGAAAAGAGTTCAAGGTCCTATGACAAATGAGATGTTTAGAGTTTCTGTCTGCTATGGATGTTTGTTGTTCTGCATTGCTTTGTATCACAAAGTGTAAACATTTGGGGGTCCACCTTTGCTTTAGTGTACCATCTTTGGAATAAAGCCACACTCTAGAACCCCAACCTGGTTTGGACGTTTGTGTTACTGCTTCCTGTGTGGAATTACTGGGTACCCCTCCAGAAGTACAGACCTAGCATAGCCCTAGGCAAAAGTTCTCTCCTCAGGACCTGGGAATTTTGGTCATTTGTGTGTAATTTGCTTTTGTATACCCCCACCCCTTTCTGACCTCTAGAAGTAGCTGGCCTAGTATACATTCCCAAAGCTAGGGATGGTACCACCAAAGTGTCCAAAGTAGTTTGGGTGCCCTCTGGAGGGTACCAAGGGGTAGCTTACTGTGTAAAGTAACAGGGGGATTACATAAGGATGCAAGAGGTGACACTTTCATACCCATAAGAGGCACCCTTAGTGTCCCTTTACACATTATAAATCATTAAGTTGTGTTTAATGAACTGTGGTACATAAAAATCTAAGAAATCCCATGTTTTTAAACATAAAAAATACCTTACCTTTCCATGTGCAATATTTCATTTTTTCTGACCCTGAGTATACAGTAACTGGAGATGTTGCGAAGTTTTACTCCACCTGTGAGTTCCCTGTGAAGTCACCAACTTTGTACTGCAAAATATTTTGTGAAATTGGCTTCTGGTTATGAAACTTTGCCGGTAAACTTGTAAGTTAACTTCAACTTTTGTTAGTAACTTCAAAGTTAATGAAAAACATGATTTGTCACATGATTCACTTACTGCAGGTCACATGGGAGACTCTTGGTAGGCAGGAAGTGAATGCTTCAATTTCATTTTGGCGATTAGAGCTGGTTCAGACCAGATCTTGTTGTTGAGAGAGAGTGGTTGGAGAGTGAAACAGGCATAGCTAGAGCAGAGTAGGAGATATCTATATTTTGTAATTTTTTTTTTACACAGAAAGCTCATTTAGTTTAAAGTTTATTTTTACTTTTGTTTTCTGAGAACTTCTGTTAGTGCTTAATCTCTTTTTTGTCAGTTTAGGTGTGTGTGTTAGTGTGCGTGTCTCTTTTGTTCTTTACTTTATTGACCTTTGTTTTTGGGTGTAAAGCCCTTTTTCTTCAAAATAATGGATGGCAAGGATGCAAGCCGGAAGCTGGGTGGGGCAAGTATTTGCCTTAGTCAGCATGCTTTTAAAAGAGGCACTGATGCTCCCCACTCCCAGCAGAGGATGGGAGTTCCACTGCTCCCCAGAAGCAGCTACAGCAGCAGGATCCAGTAGCCCCCACCCCCCAGCTGGAGCCTGTGGTGTCCATCCAACCCACCAAACCTACCAGTGCCACCATCAGCAGCTCCACCACTGGCACTGGGAATGAGGACATAGCCCCATAATAGTTTTACCTGGTGCCCCCCCCTTTCCTGTGGCACAGCGATCATTAGCTTGGGAGTTTTTCTGCCTCAATCCTGCAGATGGCACTGTTGTCATCTGCAAGACCTGTGGCCGAAGTGTGAGGCAGGGGAAGCAAGGCAGCCACCTGGGGACCGGTGGCTGGCACGCACACCTCAAAAGACACCACTTGGTTGAGTGGAAAGCAAAGGAGAGTGAGTTGGCAGCACATAGTGGTGGTGATGGTGAAACTGCAGAGTCCAAAGGGGGGGCAAAGTGAGGTCGTAAGTCATGCTACTGACAGGGAGACTCGCCACACTACTCATCCTCGAGCATCTAAAGGTCAGCAGGTGGCAGCTCAATTACCCTCCCTATCACCAATGAACCCCAGAGAACCTGTCTCACAGGCAGATGTGGCTGTCCTGTGGGATGAAGTGTGAGAGCTGCATCAAGATTTCAATAAGTTCTGGCAGGAAGTTTGAGATGGCATGGAGAAACTAATGTCCAGCCAGGAGAAGGTGCTGAACTGCCTACATGAGCTTTGTAGTGGTGGTGGTGATGGGCCTGGCACTGCTACTGGCAGTGGTGATGTGGAACAGTAAATTTTCAATTTATGATTAGTAATTTAGTTTGTTTATTCTGCACACACTGTGTTCAGAATCCCCCCAAAACAAACACCAAAAAAATGATAAAATGTGATAAAAAAAAAACTTGTCTAGTTCCTCTCTCTCTTTTTTCGTTCTGTGCGATATTTGTTTTTTAATTTTTTTGTGTAATTGTTTTATGTTATGGCTCCTATTTCATTCCATCCTTTCTCTTATTCATTCCTTGAATTTGTCCCTCATGTAGACTGCTTCATTCCCTTGCGCTGATGACCCTGCCCTGTCCTGTTATGTCCAATACACATGAATCACTTTCCTTCCTTTATTTTTGTTACTGATTTATGTGTACTCCTTCTGTCCACAAATGTCAAGTATTTGCCACATTAAATAAATTGTTTCCCAATGCTATGTGACGGTGTGTGACTGGTAGTTATGTGCAACTGCCAACCACCCAAAGAAGTGCAAAGCCATAACCCAAACATGAGGTATTCTCCTGAGAAGTTCAACATACATCTGTTTTAAGCACTTAACGTTTACTGAGTTTGGCAGAAATATCAAGTTGTGTACCCACAGACATAATGCTTCCCTTCTGTCAAATACTGTTGCCGCACAGACCTGAGAAGGTGGTGCAAACCTCATGTGAAACTTGCAAGAGAACTTAAACATAATTATGGTACTAAGCATTTTTGGGCCTGCTGCCACCCCACCACCACTGTGCCAGAAATGTCAAGTTGTGTCCCCAGACAGAAACTGCTTTTCTTCTGTTAAATACTGTTCCTGTACATGCCAGACATGGTGTTGAAAACCAGATCAGGAAATTGCAAGAGAAGATAAGCATAATTATGGTACTAAGCATTTTTGGGCCTACTGCCACCCCACCACCAGCCTCCACCACCACCACCACTGTGCCAGAAATGTCAAGTTGTGTCCCCAGACAGAAACTGCTTTTCTTCTGTTAAATACTGTCCCTGCACACACCAGACATTAATCAATCAATCAATCAATCAATCAAAATTTTTATTTATCCAGGCGGGCACCATTGAGCAGGGCTCATTTGCAAGATGGACCTGGTCATACAACAATCTTAGTACAGTAACATGGAAAAACATAATGCAATATTATACAAAGAAGAAAAATATACATATGTACATCAACATTCGAGTGAGAGGGCCTTTACAACAGATAGGCTCATAACTGGATACAGCCAGGATGTTCACGTAAAAGGAGAGAGAGAAAGGCAAGAAGAGGGATACCAGCTTAGGAAGAAATGACGGGGTTGGAATAGTTAACTGGCATACTTCAGGGAAGGGTGTGGAACTTGACCATGGCTAAAGAGAGGCAGAGAAGCCGGTATTTTGGTAGGGAGAGACAGGCAGGGGCAGAGGCAGGGCGGTAGGCAGGATGGGCAGGAGGGAAACTAGAAAATAGGTGAGCTAGCGATGTGGGAAACATTTGCAGGAATCCTTCACGGAGTGGTCATAGAACGACTTGAAAATATTCAGGCTAACAGGACAGCTCAGCTTCAAGTTTTTTTGCATATTGTTCCACAAGGAAGGCAACGAGAAACTTATGGCAGCTCTGCTGGAAACGAGAGATTGACCTTAGGTAATTGCAAGGCAATTAGGGAATAGCTTCTTAGAGCACAGGCACCTATATCACACTCAGGGAATACAATCAGAGAAGTATAGGGGGAGCTTGTTGGTAACCGCTCTGAAAGCCCATAGAGCGGCATTTCTATTTCTCCTATAATGAAGGGAAGTTCAGCCCACCGCAGTGTACAAGGAACGATGGTGTGTGGAAAGTGGAAGGCCTGTTATGAACCTGATTGCTCTGTGGTATAGGATGTCCAACTTAGCCAGGGCAGAGGCAGTACAATGGCTATAGAGAAGGTCCGCATAATCTATTAATGAAAGGAATATGGCTTGAACCAACCGCTGCTTGGCGTGGCTTTGAAAACATGGCATTGAAAACCAGATTAGGAAATTGCAAGAGAAGATAAACATAATTATGGTACTAAGCATTTTTGGGCCTGCTGCCACACCACCAACAGCCACCACCACCACCACCGTGCCCGAAATGTCAAGTTGTGTCCCCAGGGAAAGAATGCTTCCCTTCTGTTAAATACTGTTGCCGCACACACCTGAGAAGGTGGTGCAAACCACATGTGAAACCTGCAAGAGAACTTAAACATATTTATGGTAGTATGCATTTTTGGGCCAAAATGGCCACTGGGAGCAAATGAGTTAAAACAAATATTAAATACTTCTAGTAAAGAATGCAGGAGGAAATCACAAAAAGTACTGTGTGTGCACACAGGGCACTAACAAACACAGTTTTGAAGAAATTTGACCACCAAAATGCTCTTTTATATAATAAACTCTGCTCTCTAAGTCTCTCTCCAACACACTACACTCAGAGAATGATCAAACTAGCTTCTCATTGGCTGTTCATCAAGATGTGACCTCCTATCCCTTGGTACATTGCAAACTTTGCATATTATGCTAAACTTCAACGGCAAAGTTTCAGCTTCACAGATCTGGGATACTTCCACTATTATATTAACATGCGTCGAAATTTTTTACTTCAAAATTTCGCAAAACTGCCAATAGTACGTGAAGTGCAACTTCGAACTGCGAAAAACTTTGCAGAACCTTAAAAACCTGTGAAATTTTAAGCGGAGTGAATTTTTGCAACTTCACACACCTTTAAGTACAACATCTTCCAATAGATATGAGTCTTCATGTGAAGCCTAATCTCTATGTTACTTGCTCAGTTCAGTACTGTCGATTTATAATGCAGCATACAGGTAAGCAATCAGCATACCCATGGGGTCTATGCCTTTGTTTTCATATGCCCTGGGTCTGCTGTCCTGTATCTGATGTTTATGAATGGCAGTCACTAGTACCAACTGGTAGAGTCTGAATAGTAAAGCTGCTCCTTCAGAGCTTCCCCACAGCAGAGTCCACCTGCTACCATTTTTGGTTGACAGCACCAGTAGCACAGAGCAGCTAACAGTATGAAAGATATAGGCTGCAGGACTGCAACTATCCAGTTTGGGAGGAACTACCCATTTTATGTTTGCTTATGTGCATGCGCAAGAAACATGTCGTGGCAGCTTGCTGCAAAAGCAGGTAGTGGAGGTGCGGCACTGTTGTGGCCAATGTCACCACTGCATTTTGGGGCTTGTGTGTTGCACACCAATAAAGGAGGATGCTGCCCATGACACTAATTTTAAAGCGTGCCACCACCTTGAAAGAAAATAGTTGCACCAGCTTGGGAGCGCCTCGTCATAGCAGCAGCAGCCTGTTGTTTCGGCCTGACAATGTGCATGGAGATAGAACTGGACCTCTTGCCATATGCAGTTTGCCGAAAGACGCTGAGGCTGCGATGGCGGAGCGGCCCCGATTGATGCAGCACAGTGTTGCTCTTCTGGCAGAATGCTTTTATGCCCAGTTCAATAGATGGGGAAGCCCACTCCCCATCAGCATAATGCCCCCCATTTGTTGTGTGCCAAGGTGGTGCCCAGTCCCCCTCAGCATCATGAACCCCCCAACAGTCTTTCTTTGCTGATGGGGGCCCAATCCCTGTCAGCTTCAGTCCCTCACCCTTCCCAGTTTAATTTGTTGATGGGGGATCCCACTCCCCGTCAGCATAATGTCTCCCCCCAATTTGTTGTGTGCTGAGGGGGGTACCCAGTCTCCTTTGGCTCTTGTCCTCCACTCCGTATGTGCAGACAGGGGTGCCCAATCCCCCATCGGCTACAGCCCCCCCCATAAAAACACTCAGGTGGCATGCTGGGAGCCCACCCCATCATGCCAAATGTCCCTGTAAGAAAAAACAAAAAACTTTCTGCGATGTTTTTTGTTTTATTTTCCTTTTTTTAAACCTGTAAAACAGAAAATGGTCCCTTGTTGAGTTCGTGGACCTTTCCCCAACCCGCGCCCACCCTCTGTGCACCCCACACACCCCCACCCCATACTTACGCCCAGAGCCCAGGGCGATGATCTTTGGTGGACCGAGAACACGTCTGCACTCTTCAAAGCCGACTGTGAACTGAAGAAATGCCGGTAAGCTGTATAATGGCATAAATAGGTATTTTTCAACTTTGGTGCATATTTCGGGCATTTTTGGGAATTTTGGCACCAAATTTTCAACATGGAGTTATTGGGGCCCCTCCTCATTAATTCAGTCACTGTCATGGCATTATTCAGTCCCAAAAGGTGATTTCGTAGTCACTGCACGGAATCACCTTTCGGGACCGATTAACTGCATTAAACGACAGTGCCACTGTTCATGAGGTGGGCTCTCAGAAAGCCTTTGTTGCAAATCTGGTGAAAAAATCAAATAAATGACTGTTTTATGAGTGCGCATTGTGCAGTTTCCATGCACACTCATAACTTTGCTAATCTGTAATATTTTCACTCCAGATTTTCAACATTGGCATTTTTCCACACCTCCTTATGAACAGTACAGCTGTCATTTTACACATCCTGTCCAAAATGTGTTTTCGTACTTCCAGTGCAGAATAGCGCAGTCGCTGTGGGAAATCAGTTTTCCGGATAGATTGAGAAAATGACAGTGACACTGTTCATAAGTAGAGGTCCTAAAATGCCTATGTTGAAAATTTGGTGACGAATCTCCATAAAATGACTGTGTTACAAGTGTGCGTTGTGCAGTTTCCACACACCCTTATAACGTCTCAAATTTGCAATATTTTCATGCCAGATTTTCAACACTGGCATTTGTTAACACCTCCTTATGAACAGTACAGCTGTCATTTTTCACATCCTGGCCAAAATGTGTTTTCGCACTTCAGGCGCAGAATAGTGGGGTCGCTGTGGGAAATCAGTGTTTGGGACAGATTAAGATCGAGTGAGTGAGAGAGGGAGAGTGAGAGAGCTCTTCCTTTGTGGGCAGAAAAAGGCGCCAATACAGGCTGGAGCCCAGTACAAAAGGGCAGCCTGCAATGCCAGGAGAAACAGAACGAGCGAGTGAGAGAAGGGGAGTGAGCAAGCTCAGCGGAGAGCTCTGTCAGGACTGCTGCAGATAGCCCAATACAAAAGGGCAGCCTGCAGCACCGGGAGAAACAGAATGAGCGAGTGAGAGAGGGGGAGTGAGCGAGCTCAACGGAGCTCTGTCGGGACTGCTGCAGATTTTGTTGTGGGTAGAAAAAGGCGCTAACGCAGGCAGGAACCCAGTACAAAAGGGCAGCCTGCAACACCGGGAGGAAGAGAACAAGCGAGTGAGAGAAGGAGTGAGCAAGCTCAACGGAGCTCTGCTGGGACTTTTAGTTGCCCACTCTCCCGCCCAGGGTCCTCTGTGGTCCTATATTACAGCAGGGTCTCTGGGGTGGAGACAAAGCAATGACTGGATACTTTAAGGATTACTCTAATAATATAGATTAAGTTGTTCTGTTTATTTCTCTAACTGAGCTAAGTACTGAGCTATACTGTTATGATTGCTTTAATAATACATATTTATTTGTTCTGTTTATTTCTCTGAGCTGAGTAATACTTGGAGTGCAATAGGATTTCTAACTGGGCTAAGTGAAACTACAGTATATGAGAACTGAGAACAAAAAATATGGCAGCTGAGGGATGAAAAACGGACAAGGAGGCTTTAGGATTGCTACAGTAATACAGTATCTAATGGATGAAATTTGAGACTGAATTAACCCAGTCGGCAAGGGGGCAGTAGGGGCACTAGTGTGTGGGGGGACAGAAATTTGAGTAAATAGGGGCCTAACAGTTGTAGTATGGTACAGAACCTGGGAGTAAGAGCCCATAACATAAGATAGGGGCCAAAATGGGTCAGGTGCCACATGTCAATAGGTCAGGCATCTTTGGAAAGGTGGTGGGGTGTACAGGGTGTGGGTCCGCTATGATCCAGGACTGTGCTTGGAAGATGGGAGGTGTATGGTCTGTAGATGACTGGCTAGTTTGAGGGAGGAACTGTGGAGGTTAGGGAGAAGTCTAAGTGGCAGGGCAGATGAGTATGGTAGGCATCCTAGCTTGGGGGGATAGGGGATGGCAAGGGGCCAGGGAAGAACAACTAGGGACCGAAACTGACCCCTGTATCAGATGCACTAGCAGAAAAGAGAGGAGAAGGAGAGGGTGCCAGAGGTGGGGGGGCTCTGATGGGGAGAAAGAGACCACGAGGCGTACCAGGGAGAAAGCAGATGGCTGTGGGTAAGGAGGAACCAGGGGTGGCACAGAGGGGAACAAGTACGAGGGGAACCAATAGGGGGAAGAGATGTAGGTGGGGTATCGACTAGGAATAGATTCGAGCCTCTGCTATGAGAGAGGGGGGAGCAGGTATATATTGAAGGGGGGATTACAAGCAGGGCATGAGAGGGATGGCAACAGGTAGGGGAAGAGATACGAGGATGAAAGTGTAGAAGGGGCAAGTAAGGAAGGAGGGGGTGGTGACTGGAGGAGAGAAAGCTATGGGAAGGAGGAAGGATGGGAGGGGCTTCACAATCAGGGTAGAAGGGAATGGGGGCTCTAAATTGACAACAGCGAGGATAGGAGAGGAGTTGGAAATCAGCAGTGGAGGAGGGGAGGTCGACATGGGAAGCCCAGTAGGAAGTAGTCCGGCTGGGAAGGGGTTCAAGGGGGATGGGAGCTATCCCCAGGTTGACTGCAGGAGGGGCAGGGCAGGCACTGCTCAAGTGTGCAGCGAGGGGGAGGAAGAAACCTCATTTATTGTTGAATGTGGGTACAAATGACTTGGCGGGGGAGACTGTGGAAGTAGTGAGGGGGAGGTTCGAGTAGTTAGGCAGGCAGGCAGTGTGAGGGTGTGGGGGAGTCGGTGGCATTTTCGGAGGTACTCTCGGTACTATGTGCAAGCATGGGGAGGAGGGGTAGGATTGAGGAGTTCAACAAGTGGCTGAGGGATTGGTGCCATACCAACAATCATGGGTTAGGGACTAACTGGGGTAGGGTCTGGGGGAATAGTGACTTGTACGCAGGGGACAGGGTACACTTGAGCAGGAAGAGGAGGGGTGTATTAAAGGCAGGATTAGAGGGGCATATCTCTAGTAAGATAGATTTAAACTATGGAGGGGGTGGCCAAAAGACTGAGGTTGGTAGAAAGGTCAGAGGAGCCTAATGAGCTCACCCCCTAGATATAGGTAAAGTCAGAGGTGTAGTAACCCTGTGAGGGGGTGGGCAGAGTGGTCTAAGTGTAATACAGAAGGCACCACTACCCAGTAAGAATAAGGAGGAGAAAAGGTGCGGACTACTGGGAGGAGGGACACAGGCCAAGGAGGAGAAGAGTGAGGAGAAGGAGGGGTACGGGTGGAAGGTGGTCTCTCTCAATGCAAGAAGCCTGGGGAACAAAATTGCAGAGTTTCAGGTGTTCCTTTCAGAGGGAAAGGTCGATATTGCTGCAGTGACAGAGACTTGGGCCACAGAGTACCATAACATTGCCATCTCTTCACACCTCCCTCTAAATGGTACAACTGTCATCCTTCACATCCTGTCCGATCTGTGTTTTCGTACATGTGGCGCACAATAGCACGATCACTGTGGAAACTCAAATTTCGGGACACATTGACAAAATCACAGTGCCACTGTTCATGAGAAGAGGTCCAAAATACTTTCATGAGGTGCAGTCACAAAATGGCCATGTTGAAAATTTGTATCGCAAATACCAGTAAATGCCCGGGGCATTACGGTTTTTAACCATAACGTCCCTTCCTGTACAGACTGACAGGCATCAGGGGGTGCCTTTGGATTGCCGACTGTAATGTTCATGCCATTGCAACCCCCACCCTGCAGCCACTGACAGACATCGAGTTGTGCCTTGGATTCTTCAGCCCCAGAGTTCACCCCATTCTATATTGCACCCATTTCAGCTTATGTCCTTATGGAGTGGGGTGACTGTAAAGCCAAGCACCCCAAGGCACACCTCAACACTTGTCAGTGTCTGCAGGATAGGGTGAGGTGAAATGGCATGAACGTTATGGGTGACAACCCAAATGCATACCCCAATGCCTGTCTGTCTCTGCAGGGTGCAGGTGGGGTTGGCGTGAAGTTCAATACTTCACTGCCATTCCTACTCTGCATCTGTCTAACTCCTGCATTTCCAATGCTAATACCAGCAAGCAAACATTCAGCATTGACATATGCTTGTTTATAGTTTATTTACTGAGGATAGCCCAGCTGAAATGCAACATCATGTTTTCAGGGGATCTTTACCCGCTTTTACCCAAGGAGGTAGTATAGCGCAGTGGTTTAAGGCTCTGAACTGCAAATCTGGTGACATCCAGCACACCAGACTGGGGCTTGAATCCCACAGCCCCCACTTGCATACTATGTGCCCCTGAGCAAGTCACTTAACTTCCTTGTGCTCCCAGATTGCACCTGGAAACAAGCTTCAGCTTAGTGTGCCTTTCCTGCTTAAACAATTTCCCCTTTCCCTTTTACAATGTCTTTACTTAGGACAGTCCTGTTGAAATGCAGTACCTCATTTTCATTGGGATCCTGCATCTGCCCATTTCCACAGCTGGATGGACTGGAATACTGGGAGGCTAAAGGAACAAGCTCATACCTGTAGTGTCCTCTACCTCACCATGACTCAATGCTCAACTAGCAGTTTCTGCCATGATTCCAAATATTTTGTTGCCCAGTTCACTTGCTTTTTTTTATTTTGTGGGACTCGGATCCGAGTATGTTGCACCATAGCTATCCATAATCCACTGTCTACCTATGATTCTGCTGTGGAGCTGATATCACAATACAGTCTGTTGGCTTTTAAACCACTTTTTTATGATTTCTTTCTACTGCACCTGTATCAGTACATGAATTTTTCAGCATGTAGAAGTTTTTCGGACTTGTAAAGCCAGACAGGACTGTGGCACGTGGATTGACTAGCAATAGCACTTTGTAAAATCTCGTTCAGCCATAAGTATGAGCCAGCCAAAAGGACAGCATGACTCTGAGGATGCACAATGTGCGAAACATCAGTTGATGCCTGAGAACATTGTCTTGGTGTCTTTTGGGCTTACTGTGCTGGATTGCTAAAATCTTCCTGCACTTTCATTCTTTTAAACTGCCGTTTGCACTTTTTCTTTATCATAAGATACCTCAATAAAGAGATTGCACTTATGAGTCCTAAGCTGTGAAATGGTGGTCTGTTAAGTCTTCATGAAAGGGAGGTGAGTGCTGCTTCTCTGCTTTTTCTGTGATATTTGTTCAACTGAACGTAGCACCACCAAGCCAGGGAGCTCTCTGTTTTTGAAACCACTTACAATCTGTCTGCATTTGGTGCTACAACAGGTAATGCACACATGTGCAATATTCCTGAATCAGCCAATAGGAGGGATGTTAAGTGTGTGGAATCAGAACATGGCAGATATGTACTCATTCCTAACCTGCCATGTTGGACATGAATCTTTCATGGTTTTATGTGATGTGATAACAGCGAGTCTCTTACTTCGCCGATCACAAAACCCGAAAGCAAAATCACCCGACGTCAAAAGGGTGACTACAATTACACCGACTGTCACAAAGAGTGATGGCCACTTCTTCCATCAAAAAAAAACAAGATAAGCATTTTTATGTGAGGGGCAAGCCCCCCGCTCCCCCCTTTGCAGGGAGCAAGCCCCATTCCCCCCAATCTAAAGATTGCTATCTTCAGGTGGAGCGGAGAGAGGAATTTGGGACTCAGATCAGAGCTATAAGGAATGATAAATAAAAATAAAAACCAAAAAGTCTCCTCAAGCAAGACCTGAGATCCGAACCCAGATCCACCTACTCGAGCAGCAGTGGCTCTAGCCGCTATGCCCAATGGCCAGCTCGGCAGGGCTTGGCCAAACAAATGGTTATATCTTGTTCCAACAAGTGCAGCTCACTGCTACACTCACTGTAACTTGCTTAGCTGCATTTTTCCCCACTTGCTCTTAGTACGAGCAGTATTATTGAGTCACTCAAATTGAGCCACTCAATAATACTCACTGACAACACTGTATATCATCTTTCACAGATAGCTTCTGTAACCAGCGTTTGCCCACTCTTGTAGGTCTCAGTACAAATAGATTGCACTGGGACAGCAGCACTACAGCGTGATTGTGGGAGACAAGAGTAGATTATGGATAACTATGGTGCACCATACTCTCTGATTGGAGTGTCCACAAAATAAAAGTGGTCACCGGAAAATTTGGCTTCAAGTCAGAAACTGGTAGCCATGGGTGGTGCCTCTGGATGCTGAATGCTGGTTGTCAGAAGAACCCTTTCTTTTAAGTGATGACTTAACCAGTGTCACACAATTAAAATATGGCTCTGCTGGGGTTTGAACCTGAGATCTTGTGGTCCCAGGCCAGTGCTCTAACTACTAAACCACACTTCTTTCAACAGTTACTCATGGGGGGGGGGGCGCATAGCAATGAACTAAGGAACCACATACTGTAGAAAGCTACATGATGTGGTTCTGGTATATGGAGTGATCCAGAAAGCTAAGTCAAAGTGGTCTGTTGTGTTTATTTTTGCACAAGATGCCGTTCTGATCTGCAGGTGGGATAGGATATTGCAATATGAAAAACAGAGATAAGAAAAAGAACAGAAAGACAAGGTACCATACTGACACTAGAGGATCCAACTACATGTACACAGTGAAGTGATACCTACCTGCTACCCTTTAGAGCAGCAAATAGTGGCTGGGGAAAGTGCTACCCCTTGACAAATGGGCTGGCTGCTCCCTTAACTTACTTCTGAATCTGCCCCTGACATACAGTACCTACTCTGGAGAGAAACTACAGTTCTGTGATCAAAGGCAACTTCAGAGACCTGTGTGTTCAGTCTGTGGGACCTGGCTGGCTATTGCCTCAGAGTTTAACTTTTTGGATGCAGATGGAAATCAGTAATGCCTGGAGAGTTAATAGCTGCTAATGTTTTACAGACTTCTGAAAGGGGGATAATTGTCTTCGTTGACCTTCAGTCAACTGTAGGAGAACTCGTAAAGCATGTTGGTAAAACTTTAGCAAGCCTCTTTCAATGAGTCACCAGCACTTAAAGAGGCAGTGTTGTTTATCCTTAGTGGACTTTTTAAAGATGTCAGATCCACCCCCACCCTTTCCTGTCTCCCTATACTTTATATGGTGTTAGGGAGGCAGGATCTGAAAGTCATTCCATAGTGGAGCAGCTGTATACATTGCTTAAAGTAGTGCAGAAAGATTAATGTAAACTCATCTTTGTCTGTGACATCTCAGAGAACTCTGAATAAAAACATAATTTTTACCCACAATTTTGTTCATATTTCACATTTAGTATGTATTTAGCATCCCCTCAGCCTTTATTACTAAGGATAGCTGCTTGAAAATATGATCCTTGTTCCTGAGACTTCATCTGCTCCTGCTGCCTGTCTACTCAGGATTTTTATAATCCTCTGTTTATATAAATATTCTTTGCAAAAAACGTGTCAGTGCACCAGTTAGGATTCAAGTTAACACCATAAAAGTAGGGAAATGTGCTGTTAAGGTTTCCAACCTTAACTCCCCACCCCCAGCCTCCAAGCAGCAAAAGGAAAAAAAAACATTAGGGTTTGGGGTCTTTGGAATCTTGGCAAATTAGTGGTGCAGTTGTTTTTGGGGTTGTCAACCCTAATGCTCACCCCTCCCCCAACCAGCACAGAGCCTCCTGTCCAAAGCACAAGGTACAGTTGCAAGCTAGTGCCTCATAGTGGTACAGTCTTTAAAGGTAGAGAAGTATGTCTCACCACATATTGCCAACACTATCTGTTGTAGTTTGCACACCCTGCATGAAAAAAGGAGATGACATCTGACATTGTTTGCTCAGGGAACAAGGTGGGTATTAGGGTTGACAACCCCAAGAAGTCCCCCACCACTGATTCACCAAGACTCCAGAGATCCCAAACCTTAATATTTTTTTCCTTTTGTTGCTTATGGGGTGGGGGTTGGGTGTTAGGGTTGGAAACCCTAATGCCACATTTCCCTACTTTTATAACATTAATTTGAACCCTAACTGTTGCATTAACAAAGTTTTTTTTGCAAAGAATTTCCTTTCTTTTTGAGATATGGGACCTGGGTGAACACATGCAGACATGCAGGGCCCTTTGGCCTCTGTGCCAAAGGAAGACTACATCTGCCTATGGAAGTATAATGACAGATGTCAAGGATTGATGGGACTGTCTTGTGGGCTGCAGAAGCCAGGGCAGTCTGGTCCCTGTGCTTCCATGTGGTAGCAGATACAGAAACACAGGGCAAAGAGTCCACTTCCAGACAATGCATGGGGCTTTTTGCCACCCATGGGTGCAGAGGTGCAGGACCCTATGCCAAGAGAAGTGCTGTTTTCATTATGTGGTACCCAGGCCTGTGGGGGCAACCCTGCAGCTTTCATTACCTTTCTGTGGGGTGTCACATAACAGCACCATCCCCCCATCCTCATTCCAAGTACCTGGGTCACTGAGCTCACCCCCAAACACAGGTTACTTGCATCACAAAGCATACCTGCTTGGGTGAACAGTGGCACTACGCAGAATGTTCCTTAATAATTAAAAATTTTTAATTTGACCCCGAATTTTCAAGATAGTCATTTTATGACCCCCTTATAAACGTGACATGTGGCATTTATAGTGTATTATCCAGAACATCATTTCACACCACAGGTGCAAAAACACATCTTGTTCAAGATTAAAAAAATTACACCTGTCAACATTTATGAAGTGGTATGGAAAAATGGCTATGTTGAAAATTTGGAGTTAAAATATTGAACATTTGCAAAGTTACGAGTGAATGTTAAAATACTGCAACATTGCCTCATAATCTGGGCATTTTACCACACTTTTCTACTACATTTTCAGCATAACCTTCTTATGAACCCACTTGCTGAGCCTTGTAGGTAAACATTTTCAAATCCCTGCCGAAACATCATTCCATGTCACATTTGTGAAAACACATTTTGGTCAGAATTTGAAAAATGGCAGCTGTCACATTCATGAGGTGGTGTGAAAAAATACGAGTGTTGAAAATTTGGGGTTCAAATATTGAAAATTACCAAAGTTTATAAGTTGTTGTAAAAAAATGTCCAATGCACTTTAATAACTTTGTCATATTTACATATTTTGACTGTACATTTTCAACATAGCCCTCTTATGACCCCACCTCTTGAATAAGGGCAGTGAAAATGTTCAGCCTCCCACCCCCAAAGTCGATTTTGTAAAGTGACTGCAAAATCATCTTTTGGACCAGATTTGTATAATTCCACCACCATTTGTCATAAGATGGAGTCCCAAAAAGGCCATGTTGAAAATTTGGTGTTAAAATATGCAAACTCCATTGAAATACATTAAACTGGACTTACTTTATTTTCTCATATGGCAGTTGGCAGTCCTAGCAGCAAGACTCATCTTTGATCAGAGAGTGGATCTATGCAGTGGGACATGTTCAGGTGAGTGTGGGTATGTGGAGGGGGGTTGGGGTGTGGGTGCTGAGTGGGATGTCGGGGTGGAGTGGATGTGTGTGTATGGGTAGTGGGGTCAGATTGGTGAGGGACCATTTTCTTTGTTATAGGTAAAACAAATCAATGAGGGACAGTTTTCCTTATTGCAGGTGTAACCCCCTTACAAATGGGGGTTCCCAAAAGTCTTCCAGGAGCTTGCTGGGCTCTCAAAGTCTGGATGGTGTTCGGCGTTTAAGCCGTCTTAAGTGGCACTGCAGCGAATGTTTTTAGAGCCTCTGCATACTGTCTCTTTAAGAGCTGCCTGCTTGCAGACTCCAGTGACTGTGTAAGGGGGACTGTGCTTCCTTGCTCGAATCCCGCCTGAGTTGCGGTGACATCGCTCCCATTTTACAGTCACTGTAAGCGCAAAGGGAACCCTCCTGATAGATGTAACTGCTTGGTTATAATTGCTTAGAGTATTAGTGAAATTACAGTTTGTCTAACCTGCTTCCATTGCAGCTGGGACTTTGTGTGCTTGGCTCCTCCATTTTGGACCTGGTCTGTTTGAGGGTCCAATGAGAACAAGGGGGGGGTACCTGAAATGGAGTAAGCAGCAGCCAACCAGAATTAGGACTCTTAAGGGAGCCGGCTGACCAATGGGACACAGCTAGTAATTCTGGGAAGTGAAGTCTGGATTATGGCACCTTGTTTGCACCAATAGGGGCACTAGTAAGTGACTGGCATCTGCAGCCCACCTATGGGATCAGGTGGCGCCTGAATTGTGGGGCTTGCCCTGACTGCCCAGGACAGAGACGTTGTGGCTGTGAGTGAGGAAAGAGCTCTGGGCTCCTGCACTCTGAAGCGTTCGTGCGGGAAGCGCGTGTGGAAGGCCTGAAGTCGGCGGTTTCAAACACCAGCAAGTGTCAGACTAAATCTGCTAGGCAGCATTCAGAGGAGGCTGTGCAAAAGCGCAGCTACCTACCAGGCTTACCCTGTAGAGGACTGGAGAATCTGCTTCAATCGCGCTCGGTCTGTCAGAACAAGTGAAGCTGCATCGTTTCCGCCTGGTGTGTGCAGTGAAAGCGATTGGGAGGTATACAGCAGCTGTCTGGTATGGTACCCCCTCTGCCTTTCATAGAAATGTGTGGAGAAGTGTTTGAATTCCAGGCTCGACCCTGCAAGTGGTGTGAGAGTGCTCTTTCTACTGGAGTCGTGAGTACTAAATCAGGGTAGCTCCCTGTCAAATGATCCTAGTGAGGGCAAGGTCTTCTGGTTTCCTTACTGGCTACACTAACTGAGGCTGCTGGTTCTATCTGATCTTCGTAGGAATCAAATGCTCGTTTCTGTGTCAGGGCCCCAACCAGCTGCATCGAGGGACTAGCCTTTATTGCCTGGGTACCCAGAGACAGTGACTTATAGGTTAGGCCTGTGCACAGTGCCCTAGATAGCTACTTATATATTAGAGAGGTAAGCTGATTAAACTGATTTCCCCCCAGTCCTTGCTATTTCCCCCTAAATAAATCAGATTGATTGTTTTGCAAAGGTATACTGGCTAACTTGTATGTTTATGGTGAATTACTGTACAGTGATTATTGTGTAACTGCATCTTACTTTTCAGGGGGTCTCTGGAGCAAGCTGATTGATTCAAGCCTGGGGGTCAGTGTACACAGTGTGGGTACTGTGATTGATTTGTGTGGGCCACTAGTGGAAAGAAAGGGGGGTTGCAGTGACCCAGAGGGCTGTGACCAAGTCATACCAGACTGGCTCAACCCCGACCTCTGGGTGGAGGCACCCGCCATTGGATCCAGGCCCCTCAACCTGTTAGTGGCAAATCAGGCAGGGGTAGTAGCTCTTGGGATAGCGCCCCCTTGGGGTTACATTTTGGAGGCACCGCTGGGATTAGCGGCCCCTAGTGGCTGAGTGGACAAAGTACCTCAATATGACTAAATTAAAGAAAAAGCTGGAAAGGGATAGCATGACTAAGATTAAGCTGGACCTTATTAAGATGATGGTATATAAACTGATGGGGTGGGGTGAAGCAGAAGAGTTGGACTCCCAGAAAATTGTGTTACTACTAGATGTACCTCTGGGGACAATGAACACTGACCTTATTTCTGCAGTGGAGTGTGTTAAATGTTTAGGCAAGGTAGAAGTGGAGGGGTGTATGGCTGATCTACTCAATCAGACTTTGCAGGTGTTACTGTTATGCAGTATAGCTATCGACCCCAAGAGGATACCCCCAGTGATCTACCCGGAAGGTGCCCAACAGGGGTGGAGGGTCATTCACATCTGGAGTGAGTCAGTCACCCCCAGAGGGTCTCCCAAAACTAATAGCTTCAAAGATAAACTGCTTAAATTGCTAGCTGTGGAGGGGATGACTACCCAGGAGTTACTGCAGCTGTTGGACCTTTCTAGTAAACCCACCCCCCAAGCCTCCCCAGGTACTTCTCCCGGGTCCCCCAAAAACTCTATCTTGGCTTCACCACCCATAGTGGTTCCCTCTATCCAACTAGATTCCTACCGCAGACTAAAACTTTTTTCTGGCACTGTGCCGGTGCCTCCAGGGGAAGCTGATTTGGAATCGTGGATGGACTATGCTACTCCCCTAGTCCAAGAGTGGCAGTGCTCCGAGGGGGAGAAATGAAAGAGACTGATGGAGAGCCTGTGAGGCCCAGCTTTGGAAGCCATTTGGTTCTTGCAGGCTACTAGCCCGGAAGCTACCATGGTGGAGTACCTTTCTGCCTTAGAGGGAGTGTTTGGGAGTACAGAAACTGGGGAAGATTTATTATGGAAATTCAAGTCTGCCAAACAATGGAGGAATGAGAAATTGTCTGCCTTTGTCACTAGGGTGGAAAGGGCTTTGCAGAAAGCTTATCAAAAGCAGGGAATCACGGCCATAGCCTTGAACCAGGTCTGGCTGGAGCATATTTTGAAATCTGCTAGGTTTTCCAGTGTGATATTGTTAAAACTTAAGTTACATGACCGACGGGCTGCCCCTCCCCAGTATTGTCAATTGATGAAGGAGATTTGAGAAGTAGAGACTGATGAAGAAGGGTGGGAACCCTATGTGGGGGCTGTGAATCTGTGCCAAACCCCTGAGTCTAGTGAACCAGATGAGACCCACTCCTCAAGGGGGCTTGATGTTTCTCCTGTACTCCCAGAGGCCCAAGGAGGGGTGGGGGTGCATGCTATTTCCTCTGATCCCCAGGTAGAAAGTGATTTGAGGGCTGAGATTAGAGATTTACGAGAGCTGGTGAGGGACTTGAAGCAAACTGCTACCCACCCTGTTAGGTCTGGGGAACCCAAGTTATCTAGAAACAAATGCCCTAGCCAGGAGGAGCTCCCCCATCCCAGGATGGCCCCCAGCAGGTGAGGTATTCCCCTCCCAATAAAGACCCCCGAGACACCAAGTTCTGTTACCATCGTGCGGAGGATGGACACTTTCAGACCGAGTGCCAGTTACCAGAAAATTTAAGAAAGGTCAACAGCAGGCTGATCGCCTGGCACCGCAAGGCCTATACCCGACCCCCCTAGGAAGAGTTTTGTGACCCGGGCCAATGCCCAAGCAACTTTCAAAGCTGAGCCCCTCGAATGGTCTGATGTGGTGGGGCCTTCGATGGAGGCCCCTGTGAGAGTGAATGGGATACCCACCCGGGCTGTGTTGGACGGTGGCTCTCAGGTGACCATTATGTTCCAGAACTGGTATCAGAAACACTTGCCTGAGGTGCCCTTGCAACCCTTGGATGGTTTATATGTTTGGGGGCTGGGTGGTAAGGCCTTACCGTATTCTGGGTATATCCAGATCTGGTTGTCTTTCCCTACTTCTGTGGCTGGAGTGGCCAAACAAGTTGAAACTCTGGCCCTAGTATGTCCCCCCACCAGGTTGTATGATGGAGTGCCCTTGTTGATTGGAACCAATGCTCACATGTTTGGTCGCCTAGTGCAGCTGTGTTCTGAAAAGCAGATGTCCAGGACTGGGCTAGCCCCTTAGAATCCCCACCTTGATTGAGAAGGCCTATGAGACTCAGAGAAAGGCTGGCCAGATGGAACCTGAAGGCCAAGTGGGTGTTGTCTGGAGGAAGGATCCGGAACCGTTGCTATTAGCCCCAAATGCCCAGTGTGTTTTGCAAGGAGAGGTCTGGACTAAAAAAGACGTTAAGAATAAGATATTCTTGTGGATGCACCCAGTGAGGGAAAGTTGCCTGAGGGGCTGCTGGTTAAACCCAGTATCTTACCTGCCAGAGCCCATGCCTTTGCCAGAAGAGTAATGGTCCAAGTGCATAATGTGTTTGATTGAGAGATTCGAGTGAAACGGGGTTGCATCCTGGCTACGGTGCATTATGCTGATACTGCTGTTTTGCCCCACAACAAGACTCCCAGAGGAGGTGACCAAGTGACCCCTGAGCTGTTTGATTTCAGTGATTCTCCACTACCAGCAGAATGGAAGAAAAGGGTCAGTGAATGGCTCGCCCAGAGGGAACAGGTGTTTTCTTTGAAGGAGTGGGATGTGGGATCTGTGCAAGAGGCTGAGCAACACATCTGGCTGCAGGATGAGCAACCTTTTCGTGAGCAATCTTGACGCCTAGCCCCTGCTGATATAGATGATGTGAGGTGCCACCTGCAGGAGAAGCTTGCAGCTGGGGTGATACAAGAGTCCAGGAGTCCTTATGCATCCCCTATTGTGGTAGTGAGGAAAAAGAATTTAGCTGTTCGGATGTGTGTGGATTACCGTACTCTAAACCAGCGGACCATCCCAGACCAGTATACCATGCCATGCATACAGGATGCCTTGGACTGTCTGAATGGCGGTAAGTGGTTCTCTGTGTTAGACCTCCGCAGTGGGTACTACCAGATCCCGATGGCTCCAGAGAATCGAGAGAAGACTGCTTTCATTTGCCCCCTAGACTTCTACAAGTTTATGCGGATGACCCAAGGAATTTCAAGTGCCCCAGCTACTATTCAGCATCTGATAGAGTGTGCTGTGGGGGACATGAATTTGCTTGAATGTTTGGTTTTTTTAGATGATGTTATAGTGTTTGGCAGCTCCTTGGAAGAACATGAAAGTCGGTTGCTCAAAGTCCTGGATCGGCTGGAAGACTTTGGTCTCAAATTATCTATAGACAAGTGCCAATTCTTTCAAACCTCTGTAAAATATATGGGGCACATAGTATCCACTGAAGGCATAGAGACTGATCCCAGCAAAGTAGAAGCTTTAACTACTTGGCCTCAACCAAAAAACTTGAAGGAGCTACAGCGGTTCCTGGGGTTTTGCGGGTATTACAGACGATTTATTAAAGACTACTCTCGGGTGAGCCGCCCTTTGTTTAACCTTATGCAAGGGTATCCCCAACCCATAAAACGTATAAGAAGACTGTACAATCTGAGACTGAAAAAAATTATTTCCACCCAAATGATGTGTTTGGCACCTGCTGGACTGCTGATTGTGAGGAAGCTTTCCATGACATTATATATCAACTTACTCATGCCCCAGTGCTGGCCTATGCTGACCCTGCTAGGCCATATGTTCTCCATACGGATGCCAGTCTGCAAGGATTGGGGGCTGTATTATATCAAGAGCACATAAATGGTCTAAGACCTGGAGCTTTTGCCAGCAGAAGCTTGACTCCTTCAGAAAAGAACTATCCAGTGCACAAACTAGAGTTTCTAGCCCTGAAGTAGGCCATTGTGGATCAATTTCATGACTACTTGTACGGTGCTAAAAATATTGGTGAAGACTGATAACAATCCTGTAACATATGTGCAGACCTCGGCTAAGCTGGATGACACTGGCCATAGGTGGCTCTCTGCATTGTCTACCTATGACTATGCTGTCGAATACAGAGCAGGCCTAAACCATATATATGCTGATACTCTCTCCCGGAAGCCTGTGTCCCGAGCCGACTGGGTCAGGTTGTCAGAACCTTTTTTTTTTAAATTTAACTTTATTAATTTTAAAGTTACAGCAATTCACAGATTTACATCAGAGCTTTCATAGGGTTGATTAACAACTCCCCTGTACATCAAAGTAGTAAATGGAACATAAAATAGGAAAAAGAAAATCCCCCTGTAACCTTAGACCACCCTCCTTCCCCCCAACCCTAGCCCTCCCAGAGTGAGCTTATTTAGTTTATAATATGGTATTATTATAATGCCATAAGACTATAAAATTAATGGTAAAGTAGATAGGGGAAGAGAGCATCAGAGACAGAACCAAAAGGTCACTGGTGTAAATACAATGTGTACAATTTGTCCCATTTTTTGTGAAACAAATCCATACGGTTGCAGGAACTAGCAGCGAGTCTCTCCATGTTAAAACAAGTTGATAGGTCTTTCAACCACTCGATATATGTTATGGTTAATTGGTCCGTCCAATGTTTGAGCACCAGCCTTTTAACCACCATAGAAATTAGTGCAATGTGGAATCTGCGCTTATGGTTCTCGACTTTGGAATAAATACCCAGGATACATATTTCTGCGGTGAAAAGGCTATCCAGACCCAAAAGAGGATCCAGGTTGGACTGAATAGAACGCCACAAGGGGGCCACTTTTTCACATTGCCAAAAAATGTGGAGCAGGTTCCCTTCTGGTTGTAAACATCTGGAACAGAGAGGAAGAGGTAGTTTCCCTAATCGAGCCAATTTGACCGGAGTATAGTACATGTTATTTAGTATATGATATTGAGTGAGTCTGAACCTATCTCGAGTGTGGTATCTGTGTAGATCCTTCCAAATCCGTGGCCAGTTAGGGGTGGTATCTGGTAGGAGATAAGTCCAGACACTGGAGCCTGAGAGGGAGTCCGGGTATTTAAGACCCAGCAAATAGGAGTATATAGATGAGATGCCATGGGATTTGGAGGCTAAGTCCTGCACTTGGAAGAAGAAGGGACTGACCTGTGAGCAGCGATATTTGGAACCAAAGTTGGTGCTAATGAGATGTCTCATTTGGTATATCTTGAAAATCTTATTATTAGGGACACCAAACCTGGCCATAATATTCAGAGAAGAGAGAAGAGAGTCTTGAGAATTTAGGTTCTCCACCAGAGCTTCTCGGATTTGAGGAAGCCAATCTGGGGTAATCACTGAACCTCCTAACCGAATGTTGAGATTTAGGATAAGGGATTGTGCCATGTCTCTTTTGGGGGAAATTTTAAGATAGTGAAGGCACTGAGAAAGAATTTTGAGAGAAGTGATGATGGTTGGATTCGACATTGAGGATGGGAGTGCTGACCTGGGAAGAAAGAATATGGTTGGAGAGCAGAGATTGGCCTCTAGAAGTATTCGTCTTTCGATTTGGAGCCAGATCGGGAGGGGTCCTTCAGCCCTGTTTGGGAGCCATCTGCCCAATTTGGAGAGGTGAGCTGCCCAGTGATAAAATAGTAGGTTAGGGAGACGAAGTCCTCCCTTGTGTTTTGGAAGGCATAGTTTGGAGAAAGAGTGTCTGGGAGACTTACTTTGCCAGATAAATTGAGAGAAAGTGGAGTAGAATCATTGCAGATATGAGAGGGGTAGCCAGAGGCCCACTAGGCTGAGAGGGTAGAAGATTCAGGGTAAGACATTCATCTTAATGATGTTGATCCTGCCCCAAAGAGAAATGGGGAGTTTGGACCATCTTTGTAGATCTAGCTGAATGTTGGTCATAAGGTCATCCAGATTAAGCTTCTTAAGTAAAGTTGGGTCATTGGTGAAATGTATGCTCAGATACTTAATCGATTTAGAAGACCATCTCATACCAAATCTAATAAGACTAGCTTTATGTGTAAAGCAATTCAAAGGGAACACTTCTGATTTCGCTAGATTCAGTTTGTAATGGGAAAGACGGCCGTACCACATAATAAACTGAAGGGCGTGCATTAATGAGGTTTGGGGGTGGGCCACGTGAAGTAGGATGTCTTCCGCGTAGACAGAAAGGACCAACTCTTGTTGTAGTACAGGACAGCCCTGGATATATGGGGATCGTTTGATATTGAGGAGGAGAGGCTCTAAGTATAGATTAAACAAAAAGGGGGAGAGGGGACAGCCTTGCCTGGTACCAGTAAAGAGGTGGAAAATTGAAGAGAAGATCCCGTCACAATAGATCTTAGCCGAGGGAGATTTATATATAACCTGGATCTACTTAATAAACAAAGTTGGAAAATCCATCTTGGCGAGCGTTGCCCATAGAAAATCCCAGTTAACTCTATCAAACGCTTTTTCAGTGTCTAAAGAAATTAGAGCTATTGGAGTATGTGATGATTGGGCTGCATGTGAAATATGAGAGAGGGTCCTAAGATGGTCAGCGGGAGAACGGGCTTGTACAAACCCTACCTGCTCTGGGCTCAGAAGGTGAGTCCAAATCTTTTTAATCCTCTCGGCTAAGATCTTGGATAGAATCTTAATATCACAATTTAGGAGAGAGATGGGACGATAACTTGCAGGATCTTTGGGTGGCTTATCCGGCTTAAGGATTAACACAATCGTGGCTTCCAGCAATGTAGGATCGATGGTATCAGCTTCAAACAAGTAATCATAGAGCCTGAGGAGGAGAGGGGCTAGTTCCTTACTAAAGGTTTTGTAAAAGTTAGAAGGGTAACCATTGGGGCCCGGTGCTTTGTCAGGAGCTAGGGAGGCAACAGCCTCCTCAACCTCGAGCAAGGTGATAGGAGAGGTGAGGGTATTTTTATGGTGTGGAAGGAGGCGGGGAAGTTTGAGGTCTTCTAAATAAGTAGCAATATCCAAAGGGGATGCTGGAGAGGGGTGCCTGCTATAAAGTTTACTGTAAAATTCCTCAAAAATCTGGGTGATTTCTCTGGGGTAGTTTTAACTAGTCACTCCGGAGTTTGCTGCATCGGGATCAATCTCGAGCTCTCTGTCTTACGCAGTCTTAGAGCCAATAGCCTACTGGCTTTTTCGCCTTGATCGATATATTTGGATTGGGTTTTTAAGATAACATATTCAGCTTTTTCTTTAAGTAAGTCCGCGTAGTTGTTTTTTAATTTTAGTAGGGATTCGAATGAACCTGAGGGGGAGGAAGGGGAATATGAGCACTCCAACTCTTTAATTTTGGTTAACAATGAAGCAGCTTGTGCCAGCCTATTTTTTTCCTCAAAGAGGCCAATTTGATTAACTCCCCCCTGAGGCAGCATTTCAGGGAGCACCAGATTGAGTCCTCCCTCGGGGTGGAGTCGTTATTGAAATCCAGAAAATTAGAGATGAGTTCTTTAATATGGGAAACAATCTGGTTATCCTTGAGAAGTTGGGTGTTTAGTTTCCAGATAGTGTCCCGTTGAAAGTTGGGGTCTGGTGAGATCCTGACCCAGACTGTTGCATGGTCTGACAGCACTATCGGCTCGATACCTGACTGGAGAAGACCAGGAAGGAGTGACTTACTGGTCAAAATGTAGTCTATTCTAGACCATGAGTTATGCACCTGAGAAAAGAAAGAAAAAGACCGGAGTGAGTGATTAGTAAGCCGCCAAGGGTCGCATAGGCCCAAAAGCTGCATGAAGTCCAATAGGGCTTTTTGAGCTGGAATTGCTGGCCTTATTGGTGTGTGGGTTCTGTCAAGGGTTTGACTAGGTGGGACGTTCCAGTCCCCCCCCTAAGATTAATTGTGAGGGTAAAAGATTGCCAATCTTCTGCTAGGGTCATAAAGAACTCAGGACTCCCTCCCACTGGTCCATAAACAGAGCTGAGTACAATGTTCCAGTTGTTGAGACAGCCTCTGACCAGTATACATCTGCCCTCTGGGTCTGCTATTTCTTCTTCAGCCAGAAAAGAGACATGGTTCTTAATTAGAATGGCCACCCCTTTGCTAGCCACAGATCCACTCGCTGAAAAAACTTGAGAAAAACCAGATCTATGCAACCAGATTTTTTCATTATTAACCAAATGGGTTTCTTGAAGCATAAGTACGTCAATCCTGAGTAAATCACAGTGATTTAAGACCTGGAGCCTTTTGGCTCTATCTCTGAGCCCCCGCACATTCCAAGTAGCTGTCTTAATTGACATCATAGCCATTTCTGAACATTTAAGCTGAGAAAATAGGAAGTAATTTACCTTCGAAATGAGAGATAGGAATAGCACACTCTAAAACCCACTGTAAACCAGCCCAATCTATATAAGGAAAAACGTCCGAACCCCTGGTATGTAGAAACTGTCAAGAGAAAGTTAGTAACCTTGAAGTGTAGTTGGAGAACTATGTCCTGAAACCAGAAGCAACCTCCCCCCCCCATGCAAAAAAGGAAACCATCCAACTATGTACAAAGTAGTTCCAGGTTTGGGCGGGCAAACCACGAAAGAACCGAAACCTGAAACCAAAGCCCCAATGGCGAATCCCAGGAATTTTATGAGCCAGTAACTACCTAATATGGCATTATCACCAAAATGGGGAAGTGGGCTGTTTAGGTGTGTCAACCAACAAGGTATAAAGCTGGATCCCATGCTATTTTCCTGAAGGTCGCCATTTACCCCTTTTTAGCTCATGAGGCAGCTTCCTGTGAGCATGTCGCATCCCAGGCACCCCACACCCCTGTCTTAACAATGGCAGTTTGAGGCACGCCCTGTTGTGACCAAGGGAAACGATCTGATAGACAAGCAGGGCCAGCAGCTAAAATCAGACTCAAACATGGGAATATATCACAAGTCAACTTTTGTTCTGTTAACTAGTCGCCACCGTGATCTGTATAATCAAGCCCCGGTAGCAAAACCATTTACAGGTGTGGATGAGTAGCAAGGAGTACCTATGTCCATCCACCGTTAAGTGACTAAGCATCCCCTCACAGCTGGAAAGCCCTGGGGGGCATGATTTATTGCAGGACCAAAGTCGGTCCTTGGCCAATTCGGCCGGCCAGAACAAAGAACCCAACACAAAGGTTCCGAGACTGTACTTGGGAAAATCAAGGGGATCACGGCCTTCCGGAACCAGTATCTAAGAGCCTCCTACCCCTCCTCAAACCGCGCGACCCAACCCCATCCAACCAGAACAAACAGGTAAATATCATGCATATCTAAACATTATTGAGAAGGAAGCACAACCGCTGTAGCAACTGAACAAAACAGAACTTAGTTCATCCCTCCTTGAATAGGTTGGGAAGCCTGGAGGTTAAGTCCTTGATGGCTAGGTCAGGAGACTCATAGGTGAATGATGAGCCTTCAATTGTAACTTTCAAATTGGCTGGATACAGCATCCTGAATCGGATACCTGCTGGATTATCTTTTGGACAATAGGGTGGAAGGCGGTTCTTTTCTGTCTGGTCTCGATCGGAAGGTCTTGAGCGATTCTTATCCTGGATGTCCCCCAAGTTATGGATTGTAGCTCTCTGGCTTTAGTGAGGACATGCTGCTTCTCGATGAAACTTAGGAATTTAATAATAATCGGGCAGGGAGGAGAATCCGGTGGAGGCCTCGGCCTCAGAGATCGATGGGCCCTTTCAATGTGATATTGGGGGTTCAGAGGTGAGGGACCCACGATTTTACGTAGGAATTTCTGGAAAATGCAATGACATCTGAGCCTTCTTCGGTTTCCGGCAACCCAATAATTGGGAGGTTGTTCCTCCTGCTGCGCCCTTCTAAGTCCTCCGTTTTAAGCTGGAGCTTCCGGACTTGCTGCTTCAACAGGATAATTTCTGGCTCTGTTTTGTCTCTCCATCTTTCTTGAGACGTAATTCTGGTTTCCGAGTCAATCATTCTGCTTTTTAAGGTGGTAAGATCACCCTTAATCGATTTAAGCTCAGAAGTGATACTTTCCAGTGCTTCCCGAAGAGGTGATACCTCCTGAAGGAATCTTTCCTCACACAGAGGGACTACTGAGGGATTAGTACCGCCCACCTTACTCGAGTTTCCAGAGGCCTGGTTCCTCGCTTTCTTGGGAAGCTTTTCTGGTGTGTTGGGTGGAGTGTGCCGCATTGTGGCCTGCTTCATCTCTGCCTCCATCACTGTGGCAAAGCTTTGCGATGCCAGGAGAAGTAGATGAAATCAAAAGGCAGAGATTAAGGAGTCTCCAGTTGCTATTATTTTGTGGTTTAGAGGACTAGAGTCGATTTAAAATTGATTTATAGCGAATGGATGGTAGGAGCCCAGGGTATGTGCAGCCTTCAGGCAGCTTGCATCACGTGACTCCCAGGTTGTCAGAACCTGACATTAGAGCCCTTTGCCAGAAATTCGACAAGGAGGAACAGGTGTCTCCTGATACTGTGGACTGCATGGTGGATTGCTTGGAGCCATCTGAGAACTGTATACCTGCTGCTTACTGCCATTTTTCTGCATTAGACACTAGTGCGCTGCCCCAGTTCAATAATGATAGTCTCCAGCTGGCTCAGTCCCAAGATCCCATGATAAAAACTGCGTTAGAGGCTCTGCAAGCAGGGAGAGATGTGTCACAACTGTGTTTCACTGACCTGAGAACTGCCCTGTTATATAAAGAAGGTTCAAAGTAGAAGCTGATCAATAAACTATTATACTGGGGGACCGTAGACAAAGAGGGGAGAGTAGACAAACAACAACTAGTGCTGCCCACTGCTTTTAGACAACTGGTGTTGAGGTCCCTGCATGACCACATGGGACATCTTGGCCTAGACCGAACCCTTGACTTAGAGCGGACCCAATTTTACTGGCCCAAAATGAGTGCTGACGTAGAGCAGTATGTTAAGACCTGTGGCCGCTGTTTACAAAGAAAAGCTCTGCCTCAGAGAGCTGCCCTTCTGATCAACATCACTACCAGTGCCCCTACAGAACTGGTTTGCATTGATTTCCTGAGTTTAGAACCAGATCTGAAGAATATCAGCAACATATTGGTAGTTATTGATCATTTCACCCGGTATGCACAGGCTTTCCCCACCAAAGATCAGAAAGCAACCACAGTGGCTAAAGTTCTTGTTGAGAATTTCTTTGTTCACTATAGGCACCCCCAGCGAATCCATTCCGATCAGGGAAGAGATTTCAAAAGCCGTCTGATTAAAGAAATGCTATCCTTGTGGGGGGTACGGAAGTCAAGAACCACCCCATACCATCCCCAGGGCGATCCTCAACCTGAGAGATTCAACCGCACCTTGCTCGATATGTTGGGCACCTTGCACGCTAGAGACAAACCTAGATGGAGCCAGCAGATCAGTGCCTTAGTCCATGCCTATAACTGCACCAAAATTGATGCTACTGGGTTTTCCCTATATAGACTGATGTTTGGAAGAGAAGCCAGATTGCCAGTGGATGTTTGTTTTGGGGTCTATCCCAATGGGGTTCAAGCAGCTAATCATCTACAGTATGTGCAGAAGCTGAAGGCCCAACTCAATCATGCCTACCAACTAGCCCAGACCATGACTGCTAAGCGGAATTTGGCCAATAAAAAAAGGTATGATAAGAAAGTGAAAACAGTGAAACTGAAAGAAGGAGACAGAGTGCTATTGAGGAACCTGGGATTGAATGGTAAACATAAGATTGCTGACAGATGGCATCACCTCCCTCATGTTGCCGTGGGAAAATTGAAAGATTTACCTGTATATAAAGTGCGGCCTGAAAACAATTAAAAAGATGTGAAAACTACACACAGGATTCACCTGCTGCCAATTGGACAAATTTTGATAGGGGCTGAACCTTTCAATGTCCCCCCCCCCGGGCCTATAACTAGAGCCACTGCCAAAAAGAAATCCAGATGGGTTGACTCCTCAGAACTCAAACTCAAGAGGCCTTCTCCATCCCCCTCTGATGAAGTTGGTCCTCAGTCTGTGTCTGAGGACAGTGAAAATGATGTTGAGTATTACCGCTCTTATGAACTGAGTTAACTCTTTAAGGGCAATCCCCTAACTAACTCTCGGGACGAGGTTGGACCTGGACTGTCTGAGCCCCCAGCTTTGTCTCTAGAGTCCATGCTTCCAGAGGACAAAGTGAGTGGTTCCAAGGGCGAAGAAGTGGGATCGTTGAGCCTGGCTGACTTATCTGGCCTGGCTGAGCTGTCTGACTTTTCAGAGGAAGGAAGTGATGTGGGGGAGCTCGTTAGTGATATGCCGGAGCAAGAGGAATACTTTGAGTGCCCTGACAGTGTCCCGGTAGTGACAGAAATGTCCCTAGCTGAACCAAGCAGTGTGGGTCCTGATATAGAGGGTCCTGTTCCCAAAAGTACTAAGGGTCCTGGGTCCCCTTCCCCAATGGAGGTTCCCCCTACTAATCTAAGTGAGACTGACATGGAATCAGGGCCTGTAGCATGTTTTGCCGAGACCACTAGACACACCGGCCGAGAAGTACGGCCTGTAGTAAGGCTGAGTTATGAGTCCCTGGGTCAGACTGTGGACCTGCTGTTAAATGTAGCCCATAAAGGGGTGCATGTGTCCCCAAGCTCCTTGCCCAAGTTAGTCTTGGGAAATGATGTCCAACTGTTAGTGTTACCCTCTGAGTATGGGACTACTGCCCCCATAAGCTCTCAGATAGCTGATAGGGAAGGGCTACCTCTATCCAGGTGTCGGGGCCAGAGGTAATGACCTGAGTTATAAATGAAAAGAAGGCTGGCTGTATGTGTAATGTTGCATAATCAATCGTGAAACTGTGCGTTACAGTATTTAATGTATGTAACCAAAGGTCTGATGTTCTGTCAGTGTAAACTGCTTGCCTTAAAGTGATTTAAGGGTAACTACTTGACGTGGATGCCAAGTTCTTTCCAGGCCAGGAAGGGTGTAACCTCTTTACAAATGGGGGTTCTCAAAAGTCTTCCAGGAGCTTGCTGGGCGCTCAAAGTCTGGATGGTGTTCAGCGTTTAAGCCGTTTTAAATGGCACTGCAGCGAGTGTTTTTAGAGCCTCTGCGTACTGTCTCTTTAAGAGTTGCCTGCTTGCAGGCTCCAGTGACAGTGTAAGGGGGACTGTGCTTCCTTGCTCGAATCCCACCTGAGTTGCGGTGACATCACTCCCAATTTACAGTCACTGTAAACGCAAAGGGAACCCACCTGATAGATGTAACTGCTTGGTTAAAATTGCTTAGAGTATTAGTGAAATTACAGTTTGTCTAACCTGCTTCCATTGCAGCTGGGACTTTGTGTGCTTGCCCCTCCATTTGGACCTGGACTGTTTGAGGGACCAATGAGAACTAGGGGGTACCTGAAATGGAGTAAGCAGCAGCCAACCAGAATCAGGACTCTTAAGGGAGCCGGCTGACCAATGGGACACAGCTAGTAATTCTGGGAAGTGAAGTCTGGATTATGGTGCCTTGTTTGCACCAATAGGGGCAATAGTAAGTGACTGGCATCTGCAGCCCACCTATGGGATCGGGTGGTGCCCGAATTGTGGGGCTTGCCCTGACTGCCCAGAAACAGAGACGTTGTGGCTGTGAGCGAGGAAGGAGCTCTGGGCTCCTGCGCTGTGGAGCGTTCGCGCGGGAAGCATGTGTGGAAGGCCTGAAGTCGGCGGTTTCAAATGCCAGGAAGTGTCAGACTAAATCCACTAGGCAGCAGTCAGAGGAGGCTGTGCAAAAGCTCAGCTACTTACCAGGCTCACCCTGTAGAGGACTGGAGAATCTGCTTCAATCGAGCTCGGTCTTTCAGGACAAGTGAAGCTGTGTTGTTTCGGCCTGGTATGTGCAGTGAAAGTGATCGGGAGTTATACCTCAGAATTGGAATGTCCTTGTGTAACCCCCAAGGGGCGCTATCCCAAGGGCTACTACCCCTGCCTGATTTGCCACTAACAGGTTGAGGGGCCTGGATCCAATGGCGGGTGCCTCCACCCAGAGGTCGGGGTTGAGCCAGTCTGGTATGACTTGGTCGCAGCCCTCTGGGTCACTGCAACCCCCCTTTCTTTCCACTAGTGGCCCACACAAATCAATCACAGTACCCTCACTGTGTACACTGACCACCAGGCTTGAACCAATCAGCTTGCTCCAGAGACCCCCTGAAAAGTAAGATGCAGTTACACAATAATCACTGTACAGTAATTCACCATAAACACACAAGTTAGCCAGTATATCTTTGCAAAACCATCAATCTGATTTATTTAGGGGGAAATAACAAGGACTGGGGGGAAATCAGTTTAACCAGCTTACCACTCTAATATATAAGTAGCTATCTAGGGCACTGTGCACAGGCCTAACCTATAAGTCCCTGTCTCTGCATACCCAGGCAATAAAGGCTAGTCCCTCGATGCAGCTGGTTGGAGCCCTGACACAGAAATGAGCATTTGATTCCTACGAAGATCAGATAGAGCCAGTAGGCTCAGTTAGTGTAGCCAGTAAGGAAACCAGAAGACCTTGCCCTCACTAGGATCATTTGACAGGGAGCTACCCTGATTTAGTACTCACAACTCCAGTCAAAAGAGCGCTCTCACACCACTTGCAGCACTAAGCCTGGAATTCAAACACTTCTCCACACATTTATATGAAGAGCAGAGGGGTACCATACCAGGCAGCTGCTGTATAATCCAGATCACTTTCACTACAGTACACCGGGCCCAACGACACAGCTTCACTTGTCCTGACAGACCGAGTATGACTGAAGCAGATTCTCCAGTCCTCTACAGGGTGAGCCTGATAGGTAACTGCACTTTTGCACAGCCTCCACTGACCGCTGCCTAGCGGATTTGGTCTGACACTTGCTGGCGTTCAAACCACCTGAATCTGGCCTTCCACACATGCTTCCCGCGTGAAAACTCAATGGCGCAGGAGCCCAGAGCTCCTTCCTCGATTACAGCCTCAACGACTCTGCCCCTTGGCAGTTTGGGCAGAGCATCTCAGTTCGGGCGCCACCCGATCCCATTGGTGGGCTACAGATGCCTGTCACTTAATTCTGCACTCATTGGTGCAAAAAAGGCGCCACAGTCCAGAACTTCATTTCCCAGAATTACTGGCTGTATCCCTATGGCCAACCGGCTCCAAAGAGAGTCCTGATCCTAACTGGCTCAAGCGGTCTGCATTTTAGTTACCCCTCTCTACCCCATTGGCCCAGCTCAACAGTCCAGGTCCAAAATGGAGGGGCCAAGCACACAAAGTCCCAGCTGAAATAAAAGCAGGTTAGACAAACTGTAATTTCACTAATACTCTAAATGATTATAACCAAACAGTTACATCTATCAGAAAGGCTCCCTTTGCGCTTACAGTGACCACAAAATTGGAGCGATTTCACCGCAGCTCAGGCGGGATTCGAGTAAGGAAATTCCAGTCTCCCTTGTACAAGCCACTGGAGCCTGTGAGCAGGCAGCTCTTAAAAAGACAGTACTGGAGGCTTTAAAAGCCCTCACAACAGCCGCATTTTGGTGGCATTGCGCCGAACACCAGTTAAGCAAGGAGCTATTAAGCAGCTCCGGGAAGGCTTTTAGGAACCCCCATTTGCAAGGGGGTTACACCCTTCCTGGCCTGGAAAGAACTTGGCGTCTGCGTCAAGTAGTTACCCTTAAATCACTTTAAGGCAAAGCAGTTTAAACTGACAGAACATCAGACCCTTGGTAACATACATTGGTACGGTAAGACACAGTTTACTAATAGTTATACAACATTACACATACAGACAACCTTTTTCTTTTATAAATCAGGTCATTACTTCCTGCCCATGACACTTGGATAGAGGGAGCCCTTCCCTATCAGCTATGTGTAGCTAAATGGGGCAGGGCACCATCTCAGAGGCGATACTAACAGTTGAGAATCATTTCCCAGGGTCAGTTTAGGCAAGGAGCTCGGGGACACGTACACCCCTTTATGGACCACATTCAGAGGTGGATCCACAGGCTGACCCAGGGACTCATAACGTAACCTCACTATAGGCCGTACTTCACGACCAGTCCGTCTAGGAGTTTTGGATAAAATTTCTGAAGGTTCTGACACCCTCTCAGCCCCACTGGGATGGGTCGGGGAAACCACTACGGGGGAGGGGACCCAGAGTCCATATTACCTTCAGGGCCTAGTTCTACCATTTCTGAGCTTGCAGCATTTGGGTCAGTGGGGGAAATCTCTGGTACTGTCAAAGAACCATCCAGGCACTCAAAATATTCTTCAGGTTCTAACATATCACTAGCTTGCTCCCCCACATCCTTCTTCTGAAAAGTCAGCTAAGCTCAGCACATGGACGAGTTCAACCAGGCTCAGGGATCCCACTTCTTCGGCTTTGATATCACTCACTTCATCCTCTGGGAGCATTGGCTCCAGAGACAAAGCTGGGGGCTCAGACAGTCCAGGAAGCCCAACTCCGTCCCCAGAGTTAATTAGGGGATTGCCCCTAAACAGCTGGCTCAGTTCATAAGAGGGGTAATACTCAATATTATTTTCACTGTCCTCAGACACAGACTGTTGATCAACTTCATCTGAGGGGGGAGTGGAGAAGGCCTCTTTAGTTTGATTTCTGAGGGGACAACCAATCTTGTTTTTTTCTTGGCAGCAGCTCTAGTTACAGGCTCGGGGGGGAGGCATTGGGAGGCTCAGCTTCTATCAAAATTTGTCCGATTGGCAGCAGGTGATTTCTGTGTATAGTTTTCACATCTTTTAAATTATTTTCAGGCTGCACTTTATATACAGGTAAATCTTCCAGTTTTCCCACAACAATATGAGGGAGGTGATGCCATCTGTCAGCAATCTTATGTTTGCCATGCAGTCCCAAATTCCTCAATAGCACTCTATCCCCTTCTCTCAGCTCCATTGCTTTCACTTTCTTATCATATCTTTCCTTATTGGCCAGGTTTTGCTTAGCAGCCATGGTCTGGGCTAGTTGGCAGGCATGGTTGAGTTGGGCCATCAACTTTTGCACATACTGTAGATGATTAGCTGCTCGAACCCCATCAGGAGAAACCCCAAAACATACATCCACCGGCAGTCTAGCTTCTCTTCCAAACATCAGTCGGTACGGGGAAAATCCAGTGGCATCACTTTTAGTGCAGTTATAAGCATGTACCAAGGTGCTAATCTGCTGGCTCCATCTAGGCTTCTCTTTAGGTTGCAGTGTGCCCAACATATCAAGCAATGTGCAGTTAAACCTTTCAGGTTGGGGATCTCCCTGGGGATGATACGGGGTGGTTCTTGACTTTCGTACCCCCCACAAGGATAGCACTTCTTTAATTAGACGGCTTTCAAAATCTCTCCTCTGATAGGAATGGATTCATTGGGGGGCCCCACAGTGGACAAAGAAATTCTCAACAAGGACTTTAGCCACCGTGGTGACTTTCTGATCCTTAGTAGGGAAAGCCTGTGCATACCGGGTGAAATGATCGGTAACTACCAATATATTGCTAATGTTTCTTAGATCTGGTTCTAGACTCAAGAAATCAATGCAGAACAGTTCCATAGGGGCGCTAGTAGTGATTTTAACCAGGGGGGCAGCCCTATGAGGCAGGGTCTTTCTTTGTAAACAGTGGCTACAAGTCCTGATATACTACTCCACATCAGCACCCATTTTGGCTCAATAAAATCGGGACCGCACTAAGTCAAGGGCTCAGTCTATGCCGAGGTGTCCCATGTGGTTGAGCAGGGACCTCAACACCAGTTCTCTAAAAGCAGTGGGCAACACCAGTTGTTGTTTGTCTATTCACCCCTCTTTGTCTATGGTCTCCCGGTACAATAGGTTATTGACCAGTTTCAATTTTGATCCTTCTTTGTACAACAGGGCAGTTCTCAGGTCAGTGGAACACAGTTTTGACACATCTCTCCTTCCCTGCAGAGCTTCCAAAGCAGTTTTTATCATGGGATCTTGAGATTGAGCCCGCTGGAGGCTATCATTGTTGAAATGGGGCAGCGCACTAGTGTCTAATGCAGAAAAATGACAGTAGGCAGCGGGTATGCAGTTCTCAGATGGCCCCAGGCAGTCCACCATACAGTCCACAGTATCAGGAGTCACCTGTTCCTCCTTGTCAAATTTCTGGCAAAGAGCTCTTATGTCAGGTTCTGACAACCGGACCCAGTCAGCACGGGGCACAGGCCTCCAGGAGAGGGCATCAGCATCTATATGGTTTAGGCCTGCTCTGTATTCAACAGAGTAATCATAGGTAGACAACGCGGAGAGCCACCTATGGCCAGTGGAATCCAGCTTAGCTGAGGTCTGCACATATGTCAGAGGATTATTATCAGTCTTCACCAATATCTTAGCACCATACTAGTCATGAAATTGATCAACAATGGCTCACTTCAGAGCCAGAAACTCTAGTTTGTGCATGGGATAGTTCTTTTCTGAAGGAGTCAAGCTTCTGCTGGCAAAAGCTACAGGTTGTAGACCATTTGGGGGATCTTGGTATATTTAGCTCCCAACCCCTTGCAGACTGGCATCAGTATGGAGAACATACTGACTTGGCAGGGTCAGCATAGGCCAGCACTGGGGCATGGGTAAGTTGATATATATTGTCATGGAAAGCTTCCTCACAATCAGCCGTCCAGCGGGTGCCAAACACATCATTTTGGCAGAAATATTTTTTCTCAGTCTCAGAGGGCACAGCTTTCTTATACTTTTTGTCGGTTGGGGGATATCCCTGAGTAAGGTTAAGCAGAGGGCGGATCACTCAAGAGTAGTCTTTGATAAATCGTCTATAATATCCACAGAACCCCAGAAACCATTGCAGCTCTTTCAAATTCTTTGGCTGAGGCCAAGTAGTCAAAGCTGCCACTTTGCTGGGATCAGTCTCCATGCCTTCAGTGGATACTATGTGCCTCACATATTTTACAGAGGTTTGAAATAATTGGCATTTATCTATAGATAATTTGAAACCAAAACCTTCCAGTTGATTCAGGACTTTGAACAACCTGCTTTCATGTTCTTCCAATGAGCTTCCAAACACTATGACATCATCTAGGTAGACTAAACATTCGAGCAAATTCATGTCCCCCACAGCTCGCTCCATCAAATGCTGGAAAGTAGCAGGGGTGCCTGAAATTCCTTGGGGCATCCGCATAAACTCATAGAAACCTAGGGGACAAATGAAAGCAGTCTTTTCTCGGTCCTCCGGAGCCATCGGGATCTGGTAGTATCCACTGTGGAGATCTAACACGGAGAACCATTTACTACCATTTAGACAGTCCAAGGCATCCTGAATGCATGGCATGGTGTATTGGTTGGGTATGGTTCACCTGTTTAGAGTACGGTAATCCACACACATCTGGACAGCTCCATTCTTCTTTCTCACTACCACAATGGGTGAGGTGTAAGGGCTCCTGGACTCCTGTATCACCCCAACGGCAAGCATCTCCTGCAGGTGGCACATCACATCATCTATATCAGCAGGGGCTAGGCGTCAAGATCGCTCATGGAAAGGTCGCTCATCCTGTACCCGAATGTGATGCTCAGCTCCTTGCACACATCCTACATCCCACTCCTTCAAGGAAAACACCTGTTCCCTCTGGGCAAGCCTTTCGCTGATCCTTTTCTTCCACTCTGCTGGCAGTGGGGAATCCCCGAAATCAAACAGATCAGGGGTCACTCAGCCACTTCTCCCAGGAGTCTTGTTGTGGAGCAGGACAGCAGTATCTGCACAGTGCACCATGGCCAGATTGCAACCCCATTTCACCCGAATCTCTTGATCAGATAAATTATGCACTTGAACCATTACTTTTCTGGCAAAGGCACGAGCTCTAGCAGGTAAGATACTGGGTTTAACCAACAACCCCTCTGGCAACTTTCCCTCACCTGGTGCATCCAGCATCAATATTCTATTCTTAACATCCTTTTTAATCTGGACTTCCCCCTGTAGAACACGCTGGGCATTTGGGGCGAGTAGCAAGAGTTCTGGATCCTTTTTCCAGGCGACACCAACTGGGCCTTCCGATTCCACCTGGCTGGCCTTTCTCTGAGTCTCGTAGGCCTTCTGAATCAAGGCAGGTATTCTGAGGGCTCTTGTAGCCCTGGACATCTGTTTTTCAGAGCACAGCTGTGCTAAGTGACCAAACACATGAGCATTGGTTCCAATTAACAAGGGCACACCATCATACAGCCCAGTGGGGGGACAAACCAGTGCTAAGGTTTCCACTTGTTCAGCCACCCCAGCTACAGAAGTAGGAAAAGACAACCAGATCTGGATATACCCAGAATAGGGGTAGGCCTTATCACTCAGCCCCCACACATGTAGGCCATCCAAAGGCTGCAGAGGCACCTCAGGCAAGTGCTTTCGATACCAGTCCTGAAACATAATGGTCACTTGGGAACCACTGTCTAACACAGCCCAGTGGGTACTCCGTTCGCTCTCAAGGTGGTTTCCATTGAGGGACTCACCACGTCAGACCATTCAGGGGGCATGGTTTTGGTGGTCACTTGAGCATTGGCCCGGGTGACAAAACTCTTCTGAGGGGGCCCTCCCCGAGGTCTGGCATAGGCCTTTCGATGCCAAGCCACTAGTCTACTGTTGACCCTCCTTAAGTTCTCGGGTAACTGGCACTCTGTCTGAAAGTGTCCATCCTCCCCACAATGGTAACAGAACTTAATATCTTGAGAGTCTTTGTTGGGAGGAAAATATCCCACCTGCTGGGAAGCATCGGGGGCTCTGGAGTGCTCCTCTTAGCTAGGTTGTTTATTTCTAGATAACTCATATTCCCAAAATTCGGGGGGGGGTTGGCAGTTTTGTGTCTCAGTTCTCTCACTATTTCCCTTAGATCTCTAATCTCAGCCTTCAAATCACTCTCCACCTGGGGATCAGAGGAGTCAGCATGCACTCCCACTCCACCCTGAGTTTCTGGGGCACAGGAAAAGCACCTGGCCCCTGGTTCAGTCCCCTCGGGGGGTGGGTCTCATCAGGTTCACTGGGCTCAGAGCTCTGGCACAGATTCAGGGCCCTCACATAGGGTTCCCACCCTTCTTCATCAATCTCAACCTCTTGAATCTCTCTCATCAATTGGCAGTATTCAGGAGTGGTGGCCTGTCAATCATGTAACTTGAGTTTTAACAATATCACACTGGAAAACCTAGCAGACTTCAAGATATGCTCCAGCCAGACCTGATTCAATGCTGGGGCAGTTACTCCCCCTTTTCGATAAGCTTTTTGTAATGTCCTTTCCATTCTGGTGACAATGGCTGACAGTTTCTCATTCCTCCACTGTTTAGCTGACTTGAACTTCCACAAGAAGTCTTCCTCAGTTTCAGTACTCCCAAACACCCCCTCTAAGGCAGAAATGTACTCTGTTGCAGTGGCTTCAGGGCTAGTAGCCCGCATGAAATGAATGGCTTCCAAAGCTGGGCCCCTCAGGCTCTCCATCAGTCTCTTTCATTTCTCCCCCTCAGAGCACTGCCACTCTTGGACTAAAGGGGTAGCATAGTCCATCCAAGTCTCCAAATCATCTTCTCCCGAGGGCACAGACATAGTACCAGAAAAAAGTTTCAATCTTCTATAGGAGTCTAACTGTATGGGGGGAACTACTATAGGTGGGGAAGCCAGGATAGAACTCTTAGAGGACCTGGGAGATGCACCCGGGGATGATTGGGGGGTGGGATTGCTGGAAAGGCCTAACGCCTGTAGTAATTCCTGGGTGGTCCTCCCTTCTGCGGCTAACAGTTTAAGCAACTTATCTTTAAAGCTATTAGCATTGGGGGATCCCCCTGGGGTGACCGAGCCACTCCGGACATGAAAGACCTTCCACCCCTTCGGAGCACCTTCCGGGTAAATCACTGGGGGCACCCTCTTGGGGTCTATAATTACACTGCATAACAGCAGCACCTGTAAGGCCTGGTCGAGTAGGTCGGCCCCTTCAACTCCACCTTGCCCAGATATTTGACACGCTCAACTGCAGAAACAAGGTCAGCGTTCTTTATCCCCAGAGGTACAACCAGCAGTAACACAATTTTCTGGGAATCCAACTCTTCAGCTTCACCCCACCCCATCAGTTTATGCACCATCATCATAACAGGGTCTAACTTAATTTTAGGCGTGATATCCCCTTCCAGTTTTTCCTTGACTTTGGCCATGGTGGAGGTAGTTCATATATTCGGCCACTAGGGGATGTACTATCCCAGCGGTGCCTCCACAATGTAATCCCTAGGGGGCGCTATCCCAAGGGCTACTACCCCTGCCTGTTCAGCTAATAACAGGTTGAAGGGCCTGGATCCATTGGCAGGTGCCTCCACCCAGAGGTCGGGGTTGGAACAGTCAAATATGACCTGGTCACAGCCCTCTGGGTCACTGCAACACCCCTTTCTTCCCACTAGTGGCCCACACAAATCAATCACAGTACCCTTGCAATATACACTTACCCCCAGGATTGGTTCAATCAGCTTGACTCTGGGGACCCCCTGTAAAGTAAGATGCAGTTATACAATAACCACTGTACAGTAATTCAACATAGATACACAGTTTAAGCAGTATACCTCTGCAAAACAACCAATCTGATTTATTTAGGGGGGGAATAACAAGGACGAGGAGGGATCAGGTTAATTAGCTAACCACTCTACTACAAATATATACATATATATATCTATCTAGGGCACTGTGCACAGGCCAAACCCTATGAGTCACTGTCTCTGAGTACCCAGGCCATAGAAGGCTAGCCTCTCGAGGCAGCTGGTTGGGGCCCTGATGCAGAAAACAAACACTTGATTCCTAAGAGGATTAAGCAGAACCAGCAGGCTCAGTTCGTCTAGCCAATAAAGCAGCCAGACAAATCTTGCCCTCACTATGAACATCTGACAGGGAGCTACCCTGATTTAGTACTCACAACTCCAGCCAAAAGAGCACTCTCACACCACTCACAGGACTGAGCCTGGAATTCAAACACTTCTCCACACATTTATATGAAGAGCAGAGGGGTACCATACCAGGCAGCTGCTGTATAATCCCGACCGCATTGCTAAAATTGTTCACAAAGCAGGAGAAAACATTGATGTCCTAGTACACATAGGGACTAATGATCTCGCCAGCCGGTCAGTTGTGGAGACCAAGGAACACCTGACTAGGCTGGGTGACAAACTATCATCTATTTCGTCCGGCATCTCCTTCTCTGAGATCCTGCCAGTCTGGGAGAAGGGAGCAGATGGACGGAAGGTCAGAGAAGGGGAGATAGGGGAGCTAAACACGTGGCTCAAGGACTGGTGCCAGGAAAAAGGACACAGATTTGTAGGAACTGGCAACAGTTCTGGGAGCGAAAGTTCTTTAAATTTGATGGACTGCATCTGACTAAAGAGGAGTCAGTGCATTGGGGCAGAAGTTTGACGTCTTTGCAGAATATTTAAACTAGCAAATGGGGAGAGGGGTGCAGCACCCATACGTTGAATGGGAAGAACACCTCCCCTCAGCTAGTGGTCAACTGGAATTCAGTGTGTTTGCCGTTCATTTGCATCACCAGGTAAGAAAAAGGTTTGTCTCCCCATACGATGCACAGGGTAATGCCAAACCTCACCCAACAACTAACACACCAAAATCTGGCCAATGGAAAATCATACACAAATGCTCACAGCCTGGGAAATAAGATCCCAGACCTGCAGGCAATAATGTCAGAGGCTAAACTGGACATAGTAGCAATTAGTGAGACGTGGTTTACCAGTAAACCACATTGGGAGACTTCAGTACCTGGCTATGTATTGTTCAGAAGAGACCGAGGTGCAAAAGGGGGGAGGAGTGGCCCTGTATGTTAATGAAAATATCAAAGCTACAGAAATTCAGAATACACATAAGGAGCCAGAAGAACTGTGGGTCACCCTGGAAACAGGAAATGGGACAAGCCATAAGAACTGGGGTTGTCTACAGGCCCCAGACCAGAGGGAGGACATAGACACATTACTGTTAGAAGATATACAAAACATGACAGCTAAAGGGAGGTTCTGATAATGGGAGACTTCAACATGCCAGATACAGATTGGTCAATACCAGCAGGAACATCTGCCAGAACTAGACTCATAGTGGATTCCCTGCAGGAGGGCCTCAAACAACTGGTACAGCAACCCACAAGAGACAGGGCTATCCTAGATCTAGTACTGACTAACAAAGAAGGGATCACAGATCTCCAGGTAGAAGGTCACCTGGGGCCAGTGACCATCACATGGTATGGTTCAATTTGGCTACTACATCTAAATCATCCCATTCCAAGGCAAAAATATGGGACTTCAGAGGAGCTGACTTTGATAAGATGGCCAACAGAGTTAAGCTAGCCCTGGCAAAAAGAAACACAGGTGAGGAGGTACAGGCAAAGTGGGCAAGCATTAAGGATACAATACTTGAAGCAACATCCCATTGTGTTAGACAGAAAAGGAAGTGCAAAAGAAGAAGGAAACCACTTTGGTTCTCAAATACAGTAGCAGAAAAGGTCAGAGCCAAAAGGCTGGCCTTCAGAAAATACAAGGAACACAGCGGATGAAGATGAGGGGCATACCAAACTGCCCTAAGGGAAGCAGGTAAGGCAGTAAGGCAGGCAAAGTCCCAAACTGAGGAAACACTAGCACAAACAGTAAAGAAGGTGACAAGACTTTCTATAGATACATTAGTGAAAGGAGAAAGTCCAGAGGGGTATTGCTAAGCTTAATGGAGAAAAGGGAGCATGTGAGGAGGAGGACCCTGTAAAAGCATCTATCCAAATAGATACTTTTGCTCAGTATTCACTGAAGAGAAGGTAGGGCAGGGCCCCAGCTCAGCATCATGGACACAGAGGGGAGGGAGGTGAGCACTACTCCCTTCACAAAAGAAAGGGTCCTACAACAGCTTGCTAAGCTCAGGGTGGATAAGGCAATGGGACCTGATGGCATACATCCCAGGGTACTTAAGGAGCTAAAGGAGGAACTAGCAGAGCCATTAGCAGAATTGTTTAGTGAGTCTCTGAGCACAGGAGAGGTCCCAGAAGACTGGAGAAGGGCTCATGTGATCCCGCTCCACAAGAGTGGTAGCAGGGAGGAGGCGGGGAACTACAGACCGGTCAGTCTTACCTCAGTAGTGGGCAAGATTATGGAAGCACTCCTTAAGGAAAGGATAGTGCAACACCTGGAATCCATAGGGGCACAGGATCCAAGACAGCATGGGTTTACAAAGGAAGGTCCTGTCAAACTAATCTCATAGATTTCTTTGACTGGGTAACCAGAGTGGTGGACCAAGGGGAGCAGTTGATGTCGCTTACCTTGACTTCAGCAAAGCTTTTGACACTGTTCCACATAGAAGATTGATAAATAAGCTAGGTAGGCTCGGGTGGGTCAGAAGTTGGTCAACTGGGTGGCAAACTGGTTGACTGGCAGAAAACAGAGAGTGGTGGTAAATGGTATACAGTCAGAAGAGATGCAAGTCACAAGTGGGGTACCTCAGGGATCAGTCCTGGGGCCAGTCCTATTCAACATCTTCATTAGTGACCTAGCAGATGGACTAGAGGGTAAGGCTTGTCTGTTTGCAGATGACACCAAGATCTGCAACAGAGTAGATGATCCAGATGGGGTGGGCAGAATGAGAAGAGATCTGGATAAACTAGCAGAATGGTCAGAAGAGTGGCAACTGGGATTTAATGCAAAGAAGTGCAAAATCATGCACATAGGGAAGAGAAACCCTGAAGCCACTTATAGGCTGGGAGGGAGTTGCTAGCAGTCACAAAGGAAGAAAGAGACTTGGGCATCATCATCACTGATGACCTGAAATCATCAAGCAGACCTCTAAAGCAGTAGGTAAGGCTAGGGGGTGTTAGGGTGTATTAGTAGGGGTATCACAAGTCGAAGAGGAGGAGTAATAACCTCTGTACAAGACATTGGTTAGGCCCCATCTGAGTACTGCGTGCAGTATTGAGGCCACACCTTCACAAGGACATTAACCAAATTGAGGCAGTCCAGAGAAGGGCAACCAAAATGGTGCAGGGACTGCATCAGAAGACATATGAGGACAGATTAACGAGCTCAATATGTATACCCTTGAGCAAAGGAGGAGAGAGGTGATATGATCAAGACATTTAAACACCTTAAGGGCATAAACAAGGTGAAAGAGTCTAACATGTTTAAATATAAGAAAAATAGCAGGACAAGAGGACACAGCATGAGATTAGAGGGAGGCCGATTAAGGGGAATGTGAGGAAATTCTTTTCACAGAAAGGGTGGTAGATGCATGGAATGGCTTACCACAAAGTAGTAGCTATGAATACAGTGCAGGGCTTCAAACAGGCATGGGATAGGCATAAGGGAGCAATACAAATGACTATGAATAGATAGGTCACTGACATAGCAAAGACCGATGGCACATTTATAAGGTAGAAAAAGAAATGGGCAGACTGGATGGGCCTTGCGGTCCTTATCTGCCGTCAACTTCTATGTTTCTATGTTTCTACAGTACACCGGGCCCAACGATGCAGCTTCACTTGTCCTGACAGACCGAGAGCGATTGAAGCATATTCTCCAGTCCTCTACAGGGTGAGCCTGGTAGGTAGCTGCACTTTTGCACAGCCTCCTTTGACCGCTGCCTAGCGGATTTGGTCTGACACTTGCTGGTGTTTAAGCCGCCTGAATCTGGCCTGCCACACGCGCTTCCCGCATGAAAACTCAATGACGCAGGAGGCCAGAGCTCCTTCCTCACTCACAGCCTCAACGACTCTGCCCCTTGGCAGTTTGGGCAGAGCATCTCAGTTCGTGCGCCACCCGATCCCATTGGTGGGCTGCAGATGCCTGTCACTTAATTCTGCCCTCATTGGTACAAAAAAGGCGCCACAGTCCAGAACTTCATTTCCCAGAATTACTGGCTGTATCTCCTATGGCCAGCCAGCTCCAAAGAGAGTTCTGATCCTAATTGGCTCAAGCAGTCTGCATTTTAGTTACCCCTCTCTACCCCACTGGCCCAGCTCAACAGTCCAGGCCCAAAATGGAGGGGCCAAGCACACAAAGTCCCGACTGCAATAAAAGCAGGTTAGACAAACTGTAATTTCACTAATACTCTAAATGATTATAGCCAAACAGTTACATCTATCAGAAAGGCTCCCTTTGTGCTTACAGCGACTACAAAATTGGAGCAATTTCACGGCAGCTCAGGCGGGATTTGAGCAAGGAAACTCCAGTCCCCCTTGTACAAGCCACTGGAGCCTGTGAGCAGGCAGCTCTTAAAGAGGCAGCACTGGAGGCTTTAAAAGCACTCACAACCGCTGCATTTTGGCAGCATTGCGCTGAACACCAGTTAAGCAAGGAGCTATTAAGCAGCTCCAGGAAGGCTTTTAGGAACCCCCATTTGTAAGGGGGTTACACCCAGCAATGTGAAGGAAGGTAGATGTGAACTAGGTGGCCAATGTGTGTGCCAGCAAAGGCGTGGACTTAGTAAAGCTGCAAGCAGCAGAAAATGTGGGATGACATCGTGCAAAAATGTACAATATTCCTGAAACGTTTGCGTGGCACTAACACATTTGCGTAGGTTTAGCGTGGAGCTAAGCCATTTGCCCGGTGCAATCACGTTTACCTGGGGCAAAACTTTGCTATATTTAAAGGTGACATGCAAATTAGCCTACTTAGGCAGTCTCTGGGCAAACATCCAGAGTAGCATCTCATTATGACCTGATTTGCATGCAGTTTGCCCAGCATTACTGCAGGGTCTTACTGCTCCACCTGTAGGTCAGTCTGGAAGTACAGGGGCTGGCTGGATCTGCCCACAGCTCCACATGTAGGTCAGTCTGGAAGTACAGGGGCTGGCTGGATCTGCCCACAGCTCCACCTGTAGGTCAGTCTGGAAGTACAGGGGCGTGCTGGATCTGCCCACAGCTCCACCTGTAGGTCAGTCTGGCAGTGCATTGTGGCAGCTGCAGGCTTCATTTATACAGTACAGCATAGCATATTGTGCCCCAGGGGACTACACAGCACAGGTACAGGTGGTGGTGCTGTATGCAACTCTCAAACTGTAGGTCATGCTACAATGCACAGCAGACACTACAGTAGCAAGGGGGCTGGTAGTGTGAGGGACACAGCAATGCCTATGGTGTATAGGGCAGTGATGACCACTGCACTGGACACAGTGACAGGCCCAACTGGCAGGTGTTTACTGACAGTGGACATTACTGTTATGCTGTTGTGTGACTCACAGATGCTGCACCACTAGCATGGGATGTCCACAGTGACATATACACAGCTAGCTGTGTGTGCTGTGCTGTCTGTACAGATGTGTGGCATGTGGCTGGGGTGGGGCACAAACAATTAGACAGGCACACTGGTGTTGTGGTATTCCCAACACTGACCCATGTGAACTGTGTGATTCCTCCCACCCTTGTGGCCACACCCAGTCTATGGTTCAGCCTTGCCACTTGTACACCATCCCCTCAACTCCCTCCATACCCACAGTGCTGCGTGTGTGTGTGTGCTGGCATCTATTGGTGTCCACAGAAGTGTGATCTGCAGGTGTGTGCTGTATGGATGCACTGTCATGGTGTCCACTGGGAGCTGGGTCACCACTTACTGTCTGGCATGGCTGGGACTGCTGGCAGATGATGGCATCATAGTAATGCCATCAGTGAGCAGCAAGTGTCCTCTATGTCTGACTTATTTCTATGTGTCATACTTATTGGCTAGGGTTGCGCAAAGCCGTGCAAAAGTCGCGCAAAGGCTGCGCAAAGCCACAAAGTCGGTTTGCCCAGAGTTATAACGACCTTTTCCTAGGTGGTAATTTGCACCACACAAAGTGTTGTGCTAATGTCACACAACACCATTTTGCACAGCGCTATTCACTCAATATAGCATTGTGCTGACATGAAAATACAAAATCACACATGCCCCCACAATGCAAAGCATCATGGGCTGCATATGCAGATCACCACAGAATGTTATACTGGTCCAACTTTAAGCAGACTTGCATGGTGCCGAAAGGCCTCTCACACAGTTTGCAAAGGGTGCTAACAGAAGCCATAGACACATGTTTCGTTCTATCAGGACTCATCAGTATGCCTCGTCTGTTTGAGACCCCAGTGGGATGGACCAGCTACCCCTTAAGGCAGTGTGCCTTGGATATGTTGTGGTGAACCCATTAAAATAAAAAACTGTTTAAAAGACAAAGAACCTCTGTGTACAAACACTGAGGCAAGGGTTACCCCAAAGGGCATTTGGCTGGGAAGCCAAGTTTCAAGAAAATACAAAATCACACATGCCCCCACAATGCAAAGCATCATGGGCTGCATATGCAAATTACTACAGAATGTTATACTGGTCCAACTTTAAGCAGAATTGCATGGTGCCAAAAGGCCTCTCACACAGTTTGCAAAGGGTGCTAACAGAAGACATAGACACGTGTTTCGTCCTATCAGGACTCATCAGTATGCCTCGTCTGTTTGACACCCCAGTGGAATGGACCAGCTACCCTTAAGGCAGTGTGCCTTGGATATGTTGTGGTGAACCCAATTGTGCTGACATGCCCCCTCAGGTTGCCCCTTGCATACATTATACTTTTGCCTGGCGCTAATGCACTTTGCGCATGCTATTTGACCTTTTGAATATAGAAACATAGAATTTGATAGCAGATAAGGACCGCTTGGCCCACGTAGTCTGCCCATTTCCCTACCTAATGGATAAGCGCAGATCCTAGTTAACCAACAGCCTATTTCCTCCTACCCCCCACTAGAATTGCATTTATGTCTGTCCCATGCATTCTTGAATTCTCTCACTGTTTTTGACTCTACAACCTCCTCAGGAAGGCTGTACCATGTATCCACAATCCTCTCTGTGAAGAAATACTTCCTCACATTACCTTTGAGCCGTCCCCCTTCTATCTTCAAATTGTGCCCCCTTGTTTTTGCACATTTCTTTTTCTGAAAGATGCTACCCTCTTGGACTTTGTTGATTCCCTTGAGGTATTTGAAAGTTTCTATCATGTCCCCCCTCTCCCTCCTTTCCTCGAGGCTATACATCTTTAGTTCCTTTAGCCTTTCTTCATATGTCTTCTGATGCAGACCCTGCATCATTTTGGTTGCCCTCCTCTGGGCAGCCTCCACTTTGTCTATGTCTTTGTGGAGATGGGGCCTCCAGAACTGTACACAGTACTCCAGATGTGGTCTTACCAACTGTCTGTACAGAGAGCCAACAACTTCCTGTTTTCTAGTGGTGATGCCTCTCCCTATGCATCCCAGTATCCCCCCAGCTCTCCTTACTGCCTTCTCACATTGCTGGCCCACCTTTAGGTGGTCTGATATGACTACCTCCAGGTTCCTTTCCATTTTTGTTGTTGTCAGTATCTCACCCCCCACTGTGTATTCTTCCCCTGGGCTTTTGTTTTCCAGGTGCATTACTTTGCACTTCTTTGCATTGAATCTAAGCTGCCATACATTTGACCATTCCTCCAACCTTGCCAAGTCCCTTTTCATCCTTTTCACCCCACATTGTGTATCAGTCCTGTTGCAGATCTTTGTGTCATCTGCAAAGCGACATACTTTCCCTTCCAGTCCCTCTGCAATGTCACTTATGAAGACATTAAAAAGGACCGGCCCCAGTACTGAACCCTGCAGTACCTCACTAGTAACCCTCCTTTCTTCAGAGTGGACTCCATTTACTATTACCTACTGTGCCCTGTTGTCCAAACAGTGTTTTACCTAGGCTACCATCCTGGGACCCATCCCAGGCTGGCTAATTTGTTTATTAATCTTTTGTGCAGGACTGTGTCAAATGCCTTGCTAACCTGGCACTAAACCTACACAAACAGTCTGCCTCCGGTGCAAAATTTTGAATATCTGGCCCAAAGTTTCTTATATACAAAGGAAGGATAAAGTTAACCTACTAACATGTATCAGTGCAGCTGACGTACTGCACATGACATTACTGTACAATCAAGAAAAAACTCTGATATAAAGTGATATCACTGGGCCAACAACAATCAAACCTAACTTGATAACATGGGGCTGAGAAAATCAAATATAAGACAGTAATATGGTAAACAACAATGAAATATAAAACCTTAATATGGGGACACAAAATCAACAATCAAATGATTTGTTTATATATTTAGTTTTTGCAGACTGGGAAAGGAAGACTTGGCAATTCTGCCTATTTTCATCCTCATCCTGGGGGAGGGCAGTGAGAGATACAGATGCAAACTGCCCTACGGAATCCAGTTAAGCTGCTGGTAGTATTTGTAGGGAATGGGGGAAATTTGGTCAGGACACTGGGGAAATTCCCCGACTCTTTTTTGAAGGTGAAACAATGGAAGCTAATACCTGAGCATTTTAGACTTTGTACTAGGAAAGCATTATACTTAAAAGTGGTAAATTCTAGCTTTACCGAGCCCCTGGTGTTTCCTAAAGGGCCCATATACTGTAGACAGTTTCATATACAGTTAAACAGTTAATAGAACCTAAGCATCTAGTCCAAATGTGGGATATGGTTAACATGTCACAGTAGAGTGGGTGTGCAAGATTCTCATAAGCATAAGCAGATAACTGAAAGATATGTATTTATTTAGTGTTTGTTTACCACGTAAGGTGTACTAGACAAATATTTGCCTATTTTCAGGCACAACCCAGGAGAGTACAAACATTTATATTTAATAACGCAGTCCAGTTCAACAGTGACAACCTTGGTATGTACAAATATAATATTAGCCATTGTATACACAAACATTTGGGAAAGCAACAATTACAGGTCAATATTGTGCAGTAAACTTGCAAGTCCATCAGTAAACATGGCATTAGATTGAACAAAAGAGGGCAAGGCAGCTCAAGGCAAGGAAGGATGGCAGAAATACATAAACTAGTACAATAGCCTTGTCAAAGTGATACATGTAATGGATTATTGGAAACCCAAATACATTTATTTTTTGAATGTCCATATGTGAAGGGGTTATGGGATCAGATTGCTACTGGTCTAAAATGCTCAGGTTATACTGCAGTAACATATGAGATGTTAATTTTAGGCATTTATAAGGGACAATGGACTAAATATCATCCTAGTACCTTAAGGATAATTTGTGGCATGTGGAAATATTACATATGGCAAGCTAGATGTAAACTTGTGCTTCAGCAACAATACTAGAAGCAAAAGGAATTATTTACTTATATTAAAATTATTTGCTAAAAACTTCATTAATGTACCAGTCAGGGAAACTTAATGCCACAAAGTAGGGAAATGTGACATAAGGGTTTCCAACCATAACTCCCCACCCCCACCCCTCTTGCAGCAAAATAAAAAACATTAGGGTTTTGGGTCTCCAGAGTCTTGGTGAATCAATAGTGGGGTCTTCCTTGGGTTTGTCAGCCCTAATGGTCCCCCCCCCCCAGTTTGTAGCCTGTAATCCAAAGCACAAGGAACAGCTCTGAGCCAATGCCTCATAGTGATACACTCTTCAAAGGCAGAAATATGTCTCACCACATGTTGCCAACAGAATTTGTTGTAGCTTTCTTTGCAGAGATCATATGTGATGTTGTTTGCTCAGGGAACGTGGTGTGCATCAGGGCTGAAAAACCCAAGGAAGACCCCACCACTGATTTGCCAAGACTTCGGAGACCCAAAATCCTTATGTTTTTTCCTTTTGCTTCTTGGGGGTGGGAGTGGAGAGTTAGGGTTGGAAACCCTAAAATCACATTTCCCTACTTTTGTGGCATTAAGTTATCCAAACTGGTACATTAACAAAGTTTTTTTGCTAAGAATTGCCTTTCTTTTTGGGATAGTGGAATTGTATCTTCAGGAACCTCTGTGAACAGATGCAGATGCTCTGCACCAAGGGAAGACTCCGTACACCTACAGAAGTGCAGGGCCCTTTTGGGCCCTGCAGTTCTGAGCAACAGTGGATGTGAAGAATTCATGGAGCTGTCTGGTGGGCTGCGGAAGTGCAGGGCTCTGTGGTCCTTACACTTCTATGTGGCCACTGCTGTAGATGCACAGAGCAAAAAGTGCATCTGTCAGCCAATGTACAGGGCCCTCTGCCACTCAAGGTGGGGAGAGGTGCAGGGCCCTATGCCAAGATGACAGTTGTCTTCACTACATGGTAGCTGAGCCCATGCAGACAACCTTGCACCTTTCATTCCCTGGTTGGAGGGGTGTCACATAACAGCGCCATCCCCCCAAGCTCACCCCATCCAGCTGGGTCACTGATCTCACAACCAAACTCTGCTCACTGGCATGGGATCACAAAGCATATCCACTGGAGTGAAGACTGGCACTACACACAAAATTTGCTACCAATTTTTTTTTATTTTGACCCCAACTTTTCAAGATACTCATTTTATGATGCACTCATAAACATGATGTAGTATTTATAGTATACTAAACAAAATGGCATTTCAAACAAGAAGTCTGAAAACACATCTCATCCAGGATTTAAAACATGACACATGTCATGTTTATGAGGTGGTGTGGAAAAATGCTACGTTGAAAGTTCGGAGTCAAAATATTTTAAATTAGTGAAGTTATGAGTGACTGTTGAAATACTGTAACATTCACTCATAACATCGGCAATGTACTTGTACACCAGGGGCCAGATATTCAGAAATGTGCTAAACACCAGCACAAGTCCGGCACAGCATAACTCAAATGTGCCATGGCACAGTGAATGCGATATTCAAAAGTTGCGCACGGTGACATGCGCCAGATCAACATGGCTGAATATTGCAGGGATGTGCCATGGCGCACCTAGAGGTGCACCAGGAAGCAAACAGACCTGTGCCATAGCGTAACCAGAGATGTGCCAGGGAGCAAAGGGAGAAGCGCCAAGGCACACAAGGACCAGCCCCAGGCAATGGTGGGAGCAAAGCAGCAGAGGGAACACAGTTAGGGACAGTGGCAGGGATGCACAGAGGTGGGCCATAGTTGACCACTGCCTGCAGGGTGCAGACAGGCAGCCAGCCTCCCCACCCAAGCACCAGGGCACTGGATGCAGGCAACAGGTGGTAGCAATGGCCAAGGGAGATCTGCCACTGGAACCCCTGGAACCCCCCACTGGATGCCAAGCCCCCAACCACCCAGACCATGGCCAGCCACACCCTGGTACATGGTGCCCAACATACATGCCACACAACCTGGACAGCCAGCCCATGGCCACCCCAAGGCACAGCCACCGACCAAGTGGCAGGACACCACCATGCACGGGTACACCATACAGACACCCACCACGGCACTGCAGCATGGCTCCACAAGCCAGCTGCAAAGCAGACATGGACACAGGCAGTTAAGCATGAAATCTGTATTAAACAAAACCATTTACAAAGTAATGGGGTGGGAAAGGGTAGGAGAGTGAGAGAAGGGAACAGGGGACAGGGACTGTACAGTGGGAATGGGGAGGGAAGGGGAAGGTATGACAGGGGTGAAAGGGAAACAGTGGGGCCAACTATGGGCAGCCATGGCCTGCCGCCGCCTGACACTTCCGCCGTTGTCTGTCCCAGAGTACCAACTGCCTGGTTTGTTGAGCCACCTCCAGGGTCGTCGAGGTGATTAATATAATCTGCCATAATGGTCAGCAATAGAGCACCAGCCGTGACCTCCTCTGGTTGCCTATGACAAAGGAATGGACAGGTGATCAGTGCAAGTCCCTAGGAACCATACCCTCCCACTATGTGCAATGGGCAGCGAGAACACACACCCCTGGAGTGGCACCCTGGCCACCCATAGTGCGTGGGCCAAAGCTTGCCGGCATCCCAGCATGCCATGACAGTGCACAGCAGTGGACACCGCTGCCCAGTGGCCACCCGACCATGCAGTGACAGGCAGGTGGTACAGGACTGCAGCAGCACCACAGCAGCACTGGTGACAGTGGGGCACACACCCATCCCCACCAACAGCTAGTACATGTGTGCAATGGCTGCCCTACAGTGGCATGCATGCTGCACAGTGTGCAGCACACAGCTGACATGGCACATGGCACAGGTGGCCATGGCTGCACCCTCACCCCCGCTGACCACCCGGTAATGAGTAGAGGAAGACAACAGTGCCTACCTGCCTGCTGCTGCACCGCTCATGCTTGTTCCACTGCCGCTCCACCTTCATCAGTTGGACCCACACCACCAGATGATGGTCCTGCAGTGGCCTGCTGCACCATGCCAGGCACCCCGCCACTCCTGCATGGCGCTGATCTTCAGGCCCTAGGAATGGAACAAAGACAGACACATATCAGAGTACAACCATGGCATGTGCCCACCACCCCCACACCTGTGCACAGTGTGCGCCCCCAGTCTGACATGACCCACAAGGCAGTAGCGCAGTGCACCCAGTGTCCAGCAATGCCACACCACATGACACATGCCAAAAGTGCCCCCCCCCACAGGGCATGTCAGGCAGCCCAACCAACACCACAGTATAGTGGTTGGGCACACATGCAGTATGTGACGACTTACCAGGCCATGGTATAGCCCCCCTGCGGATGCGTGTCTGCAGCATCCTCAGCCTCTCGGGGTCCCACCGCACCATGTCGCAATACTGGTGGCAGCATTGCTCACCAGTCTGAGGCACCCCAGTGTCCTGAACCAGGCCTGCAGTGATGGCCTGCCATATGTCAGTTCTGGCCTGCTTTAGGGACTCCTGGCCAAACAGACCAGGTGCATGTGGCTACACATGGGCCACAAGGTTGACCAGCTCAAGGTCCATCCAATTACAAGCACGTCGCATCCCTCACCATGCCATGCTCTCTAGACAAGTTGCTGATCTAAAATGGTGGCCAGTAACGCATGTGTGCAACGTGCGTGGGATGCGCACCTCGTGGAGGCATGCGCTGCTTATGCCAATCGTGCATCTCCATGGAGCACAGCATGTGGTGTAATTCTAGGGGCATAGGGTCAGGTCAGGGGTCAGGGGTCACCCAGTGCACAGTGAGGCAGAGAGCAATAGGGGCCATGGCACATAGTGCGCCATGGCCCCTATAGCACCGGAGCGCAATAGAGGCCATGGCGCATAGTGCACCATGGCCCCTATAGTGCTCTGAGTGCACAGTGCATGACAGGTGGTAGCACAGGCCACGACACATGTGTACTGTGGGCAGCGCACTGCACATGTCACGGCATTGTGCCATGACATGCGCCGGAGCAAGTCCATTGTCCAAGGAGCAAGTGCACGATATTCAGCCGCCACATGCTAATGAGCTCATCACTGGGGAAATTAGCATGACATTATCATTGCGTCACAGCTCATTTGCATGCAATGCGCTATAAAGGTGCTGCACAACCACACAGGCCATGGACCGGTATTGCAACCATCTGAGATAAGTTGCACCTGCTGTGGCAGCAGCCAGCACAGCAGGGTGAATAGGGTGGGCAGCTGCAGACAGTGACACACATGTCCTTGTCCACAGGTAGCCACCATGTCAGAGCGTGAGGAGACTGAGGAGCGTGGGCCTGCCAGCAAGCACAGGTCCAACTTTACGAAGGCAGAAGCCAATGCCCTGTTCGAGGCCTACCTCGACAGGGAGCAACTGCTGAGTGGTGCCACTGGCACACCACAGGCCAGGGCTGCGGCCTGGGTAGAGGTGGTAGCGGCTGTGAACCTGCAGGGCAGCCACCAGTGGTCTGTGCAGGTGTGCAGAAAGAAGGTGGGCATTGATAAACGTGAATAAAAGAGAAGGTGGCGGCCATATGGGCAGCCAAGACAGCCAATGGAGGGGGCCATGCTGCTGTGCCACAGCTCACAGCACAAGAGGAGCAGGTGGGGCCACCATGTGGTGCAGCACCATTGAGGGTGTGCCGGGTGGTGGCTTCCAGATAGGAGGGAGCCCATCACTGCATGGTACACATGCCATGCCTGGGGGGGATGCTGGTATTGCAGCACTAACACATCTGTTTTCTCTTACAGCACCAGCACGCCAGCATGCAGTGGCAGGGGCACCAGCGGTAGCCATGGGGGCAGGCCCAGCCCAGGAGGACCAGCCATCCACCTCCATGGGCATCTGGGGACCTGATCAGCTACAGTACACCACTGCCGTCAGCTGGATGTCCTGGACTTGGTGTTGTATGAGGCCCTGGCTGTTTTCCAGCAGTATGCCAGCCATGGCGTACTCTGCATGGAGACACAGATCGGGGCAGGGTCTGACACTGATCACGACATGATCATCATCCTGGACAGCATGGGCGGTGTCATGGGGGAGACACCCATACCTACTACTATCACTGACACCGTGGCCAGTGGCCTGTCAGCGGTAGAACAGCTGCCCACCACCACCTTTGGTGCCACCATGTGCACAGCCACAGTGGTGTCATGTGGTGGTGTTGGTGGTGCATCCGCTCAGGTGCTGGCCAGTGTACGGGGGCCGAAGGGGCAGTGGTGGCAGATGGCTGGGGACATTGGGTGGCCAGACACAGAGTCCACTGCCGGGGCACTAGACAGTGACCTACCCATGGGGACCCCACTGTGCAGCATCCACCTGAGTGGGGGGCCATGCAACTCAGTCATACACCACCGGTGGGAAGGCAGCACGCCCATCCAACCCATTGTCAGAGCACACCCAATTGCTGCGGACCTCCATGGAGCAACAGGTGCTGCTCATAGCTGGGATGCATGCACTTCCCGCAGAGGTGTGCCAGGCAGCTGAGCTGCATGAGAGGGGCACCACACAGGTCCTGGGGGCTATACAGCGCCTATGGGAGGACACGACCACATCCCTGGATGGCATTGCCAATGCGATCTCAGTTGGCCTTGCACTGCTGGCTGCCACAGGGTGTGGCCACCAGCCACAGACACCACAGAGTGCACTGTCCACCCCACGGATCCAGCGTTGAACTACTCCCTCCATGTCAATGCCGGGTTCTGCTATCGGCATCCCAGGCATGCCTGAGGCGGGCCTGTTCAGGTGCCTACACACCCCTGCGTAAACCCAGTCACATTTCCACTGTTCAACCCCTGAGGGGCACTTGCACACACCCCCTGTGGCCATTGAGCAGCCAGTGGCTGCCGACCGGCCCTGGTGCATCTGCCCCATGTCAGCAGCAGCCATGGTTCTGCATGGTGGACCTGATGTGTGCGCCGCCCTGTCTGCATTCTACTGCCACTGCCCTGTGTGCACATGGGTGATATGTGTGGGTGCATGCCACAGTCATGGCAACTGTGTGTCATGCCACACGCTGCCTGTGTGCGCACCTGCCCAGCTGCTGGCCCAAGCGGCATGTGCGTGATGAGAGCAGCACAGCACTGGTTGTGCCTGTGCACCGGCACCCTGCATCTGATCCATGCCACGTGCTGGCACCTGGGCACATGTCTGCATATGTGTGTGTGTGTGTGTGTGTGTGTGTGTGTTGCTGTATGGTGCTGCATGCTGTTGTGTGTGGCTGTGTGGCACTGACACCCCCACCCCTGCCTCACATCTGTGGGTGCATGCCCATTGCCATGCCTGCCCAAGCTCCTGTGCTGTGCCATTGTTTCTGGCCACTGCGTGGGTGCTGCTCCACCTACTTGCATGCACCAAAGTGCTCATCTGCAACTGTGTCCTGGTGCTGGTGTGCCATCCTTTGGAGCCAGGGATCCCTCAGCCCAGGGGGGGCTGCCCACTGCCCTCAGCCCATTGCCCCCCACTGCTGTCCCCCTCTTCAGCCTTGACACCTATCCCACGGTCAATAGTCAAGTTGTGCAGTGTCCAGCAGGCCAGGAATAGGCCACAGGCTTTCGAGGGGCTGTACTGTAGGGCACAGCCAGACCTGTCAAGGCAATGGAATCGTGCCTTCAGCATCCCAAACACATGCTCAATGATGTTCCATGTGCTGGCATGTGCCTCATTATAATGGTCCTCTGCTGGGGACGACGGGCACCTGTAGAGGGTGAGCAGTCAGGGCCTGAGTGGGTAGCCACTGTCACCTGTGTGGACAGATACATGGATAGCCTAGTATCCTCTATCACTGTGCCCCTTGCCCATCCCTGGTGCCCCCACCAGTGCACCTGCCCTGCCTGCCCCATCCCATGCCCTGCTGTTCCCAGCTCCCCATGGTCATCCCATAATCACCCACTAGGTGGCCCGTGGGGATGTCCCCACTCTCGAACCTATGGCACAGTGCAGAGCTGTGCCAGATGAAGGAATCACATGCACTCCTAGGATGTGTGGCACAGACATTGGTTTTGTGCCCCCTGGCATCGCACACCACCTGGCAGTTGACACTGGTGTAGCCCTTCCTGTTCATGTATGCTATGCCCTCAGGGCCAGGTGGCATGCGGATGCCCACATGGGTGCAGTCAATGGCCCCAAGCACACCAGGCATCCGTGCTACACTGTGGAAGTCCTGCATGGTTGCTGTATGTTCTGCCTGTGTGCTGGGAACTGGATGTATTCCACAGCATGTGGCAGCAGGGCGTTGAGGAACAGTGTGAGGAGGTGTGACGTGGATGACTGTGTTATGCCTGTGGTGTCCCCTGTTGGTCTCTGGAAGATGCCCGTGGTGAGGAGGCACATGACAGCTGTCGCCTTCTTCTCCACTGTCAGGGCGTGGCTTTGTCTAGTGGGTGTCTCCATCTCCACACTGCACAGCTCACAGAGCTGCCTCAGAATCACCCAGTTCAGGTGATACCAGCCCACAATCTCCATATCAGAGTGGTTCTTGAAGCTGATGCGGGCACGGTACCACCTGTTCTGGGTGTCCCCACGACAGGCCCTTCCAAGGCCATGTCGCTGTTCCTCCTGCCTCCTCACAGCCCTCATTACAGCCTCCATCTGGAAGGCTGCACTTGCCATGGCCCCTGCTGTCCTGTCTCCCCCTGGGCAGTTGGCTCCAGTGGTCTGCTTGCCACCGTGGGGCAGTGGCTTTCACTCTGCCTGGCTCCCTTTTGCTTCCCCTGCCCCTGGCTCGCACTCCACTGCCACCTCTGTCCCACACCCCGCTGGCTGCCTGTTGCATTCCCTCAGTCCCTTACAGGCTTTGTCTCCCTTTTGTCTTCTGTTCCCCCCCCAGGGTCTGGTGGCTTTCTCTCTCTCTCTCTTGCTTCCCTTTGGTGCAAGTGCTGTCCCCCTGCCTGCTCCCTGTATTTATGGGCTCAAGTCTGCTCAGTGCATCTGGCCATAGCTCGCACTTGCGCCATGGGTCGGAGGTTGAATATCGCACTGTGCTACATATTCATGGGCACGCCCCCTGCCCTTGCGCATGCATTCATTTGGGTTGCACATTGGTGCACTGTTACTTCCTCTGCACACTGGCTCCCACTGAATATCGCTCCATGGCACAGTTTTGCAGTTGCGCAGGCATAACTGCTTTGAATATCTTGCCCCAAGTTTTCAGCATAGCCTTCTTATTACCCCACTTCAGGAATCTCCCTGCTGAAATGTCTTTCTGCTCCACTAAAACGTCATTCTGTGCCACAGTTGCAAAAATACATTTTGGCAAGAATTTGAAAAATGACAGCTGTCATGTTAGTGAGGTGATATGAAAAATGGCTATGTTAAAAATTTTGAGTCAAAATATTTAAAATTACCAAAGTTACAAGCAAGCATAGAAACATTTCAAGGTACACACATAACTTTGCTATTTTTACATATTTTGACCCCAAATTTCCAATATAGCCTTCCTGTGACCACAGCTCATAAACATGTTCATGAAAATGTTTAAATCCCACCCAAAAAGTGATTTTGCTCAGCGACCACAAACTCACCTTCTGGGTCTGGTTTACACAATTCCACCACCGTTGGTCATGAGATGAAACCCATAAAGGCCATGTTGAAAATTTGGGGTCAAAATATGCAAAAATATGCAAAAATGGCCAAGTTATGCATCAAAGTTAAAAAACCCCATTGAAATACATTGAACCTCACTTACCTTAGTTTCTCATATTGCAGTTGTCAGTTCCAGCAGCAAGACGTGTCTTCGATCAGAGAGTGGATCTTCACCCTCGGACGTGTTCAAGTGAGTGAAGGTGTGTGGGGTATGTGGGGAGTCTGGGGTGGTGGGTGTTCAGTGTGTGGTCGGTGTGCGGGGTTGGATCGGCGAGGGGCCATTTTCTTTTTACAGGTTTAACAGAAAAAAAACATTGAGGGACAGTCTTTTTTATTACAGGTATAACATTAATGCAGGGATGGCAATTGGAGAGTGGAGGACTTTAGGTACCACGAAAGATTATATAATGTTATTGACTGTAATGTGAATGTTATTGACTTAATGTGTCAGTTATTGCTGAAATTGTTGTATGATGTTAAGTATGATGTTAACTAATGTAGCGTTATGTATTGTTGTTTGTAATTTGTATTGCATTTATTTATAAGTTGTAACATCTGGGCAAACTGTCCAGGGTCATGCCTGAAAAGGGGCCTTGGTTCATTGCACTTACCAGTAATCAGAAGTTGAAATAAAAAATAAAAATAAAAAATAATTATATGAATAGACTTTGACTTTGATGGCAGATAAGGACCACTTGGCCCACCCAGTCTGCTAATTTCCCTACCTACTGGATAAGCTGCAGATTCTAGTTAACCAACAGCCTATTTCCTGCAACCCCACACTATAATTGCCTTATGTCTGTCCCATGCATGTTTGAATTCCTCCACTGTTTTAGACCCCACAACCTCTCTAGGAAGGCGGTTCCATGCGTCCACCACTCTCTCTGTGAAAAAGAATTTCCTCACATTACCCCTGAGCCGTCCCCCCTCTAACTTTAAATTGTGCCCCCTTGTTCTTACACATCTCTTTTTCTGAAAGATGCTACCCTCCTGGACTTTGTTGATTCCTTGAGGTACTTAAAGTTTCTATCATGTCCCCCTGTCCTCCTTTCATCAAGGGTATACATATTAAAGCTCTCTCAGTCTCTCCTCATATGGTTTCTGATGTAGACCCTGCACCATTTAGTTGCCCTCCTCTGGACTGCTTCCATCCTGTCTATGTCCTTGCATAGATGAGGTCTCCAAACTGCACGCAGTACTCCAGATGGGGTCTCACCAACTGTCTGTATAGAGGGATAACCACTTCCCTTTTTCTACTTGTGATGCCCCTCCCTATGCATCCCAGTATCTCCCTGGCTTTCCCTACTGACTTCTCACATTGCATACCCACCTGTAGGTCATCTGATATGACTACAACCAGATCCCTTTCCATTATTGTTGTTGTTAGTACCTCCCCTGCTATTGTGTACTCTTCTCCTGGATTTTTATTTCCCAGGTGCATTACTTTGCACTTCTTTGCATTGAATCTAAGTTGCCATATGTCTGACCATTCCTCCAACCTTGCCAAGTCCCTTCTCATCCTTTCTACCCCCCTTGTGTATCAACTCTGTTACAGATCTTTGTGTCATCCACAAAGGGCATACCTTTCCTTCAGACCCTCTGCAATGTCACCTATAAAGGCGTTAAAGAGGACTGGACCCAATACTGAGAAATGAGGTACTCCACTAGTAACCCCCTTTCTTCAGAATGTGTTCCATTCACTATTACCTTCTGTGTCCTGTTGTGCAGCCAGTTTTCTGCAGGCTACCACCCTGGGACCCACTCCCAGGCTGGCAACTTGATTATTAATCTTTGTCGAGACTGTGTCAAATGCCTTGCTAAAGTCTAGGTAGGCCATATCCACAGCCCCTCCTTACCTATTACTTTGGTCACCCAGTCAAAGAAATCGATGGATTTGTCTGACATGACCTTCCTGCTGTGAATCCATGCTGCTTGGGTCCAGTGCCCCTGCCTCTAGGTACTCAACAATTCTTTCTTTCAGAAGTGATTCCATCATTTTCCCCACCACTGAGGTCAAACTAACAGGTCTGTAGTTTCCTGCTTCTGTCTTGCTCCCACTTTGTGAAGGGAATCACATCTGCCCTCCTCCAGTCCTCAGGTACCACCCCATCTTCCCATGATTTGTTAAAAAGTGTGGTTAGTGGTGTCACTAGGTCCTCCTTAGCTCTTTTAGGATTCTAGGTGAATCCCATCAAAGCCCATTGCTTTGTCCACCTTGAGTTTTAGAAGTTCTTTCAGTACTCTTTCTTCTTTAAATGGACTGGTATCAACCCCACTATCCAGAGTGCTTCTACTGTTTGGTTTAGGTAATTCCTCCTCTTCTTCTTTTGTGAATACTGAGCAAAAGTATTCATTCATTATCTCTGCCTTTTCACTGTCTCCCTCTGCCCACCTCCCCTCTCCTTTATTAATCTTCACTATCCCTCCCTTAACCTTTCTATGTTCCCTAATGTACCTATAAAAGGGTTTATCCCCCTTCTTAACTGATTTGGCTATCCTTTCCTCGGTTTGGGCTTTTGCTTTTCTGACTGCCTTCCCCACTTCTTTCTGCTTTAATTGATACAGTTCCTGTCGTGCTGTGTCTGTGATTCCTTATACTTTTGAATGCAGCCTTTTCTCCTTAACCTTCCTGACACTTCTTTTGAGAGCCATAGTGTTTTTATTCCGCTTTGTTTCTTTATTTGTTTCACACAAAGGCTTGTTGCCTCCATGATGGCAGTTTTGATTTTTCTCCATTGTTCTTCCACCCCTCCTTTCTGGCCATTTGCTAATGCATTCCTCAAGTATTCACCCATTTTGCCAAAGTCAGCCCTTCTAAAGTCCAGTATCCTTGTATTTGTATGGCTTGTCTCCATGGTTGTGTTTATTGTGAAGCACACTGTGCAGTGGTCGCTTGTTCCCAGGTGTCTACTGACTTCTAAATTTGTGATCATCTCTCCATTTGAGAGTACCAGGTCTAATATTGCTCCCTCCCGAGTGGGTTCCACCACTAGCTGTCTAAGGCATGCTCCCTGTAGGGCATCGGGAATGACCCTGCTCTTGGATGTGGCTGCAGTCCATGTTGCCCAGTTAACATCTGGCATATTCAGGTCCCCCATCAACAGTATCTCCCCCTTTTTCAGCCATTTTGAGAATGCCCTCTATCATTTTCTTGTCCATTTCCTCCCCTTGAGATGGGGGTCTGTATACAACCCCCTGTGCGGATTGTGATGCCATTCCCTGTCTCCAATGTGACCCAGAGTTCCTCTTGTCCTCCCCCTTTACCTTTTAGTTCTGTTACTTTGATCCCTTCCCTTATGTAGAGAGCTACTCCACCTCCTCTTTTACCCTCCCTATCCCTTCTGTAGATTGTGTACCCTGGTATGTTGACATCCCAGTCATGGTTCTCCATGTACCATGTTTCTGTGACTGCCACAATATCCAAGTGTTCCACTTCCATCAGGGCTACTAACTCTGGAAGCTTGTTTCCAAGACTACATGCATTGGTACTCATTGCCCTCCATTTAATGTTGGCTTTATCCTTTTTTACCCCATCCCTGCTCTTATTGCCCTTGTCCATTTTTTCATTTACTCCTGTCCTGCCCTCTGTCAAGCTCTGTACCTCAGTGTCTACCCTACTACCTGCCATGCTTTGTGGGGAAGCTTGAACTTTCCTGTTTCCTATCAGCACCTCCCCCCTTGGCTAGTTTAAAAGCTTGCCAAGGAAGCCTTTAAACCTGTCACCTAGGAGCGTGTTTCCCTTCCTGGACAGATGCAGACCATCATGCCAGTATAGACCTTCATCTCTCCAGGTGGATCCCCAGTCCCCAATGAAGCCAAAGCCCTGTGCTCTGCACCAGTTTTGCAACCATTCATTAAACCGAATGAAGGGACGGTGAACAGAGGGTGGGGGGGCACCATTAGACACCAGTGAAGCATTGTATGAATAATGGGACAGTGATCAGAGGATGGTGGGGCATCACTGGATATCAGGGAAATATTATATGAATGAGGGGACAGCGATCGGAGGATGGTGGAGGACACCATTAGACACCAGGGGAACATTATATGAATGAGGGGATGGTGATTGGAGGGTGAGGGTGCCACTAGATACCAGGGAAACATTGTAAGAATAATGGGACAGTGATCGGAGGATGGTGAGGCACCACTGAATACCAGGGAAACATTATATGAAAGAGGGGACAGTGATCAGAGGGTGAGAGGGCACCACTAGACACCAGGGAAACATTATATGAATGAGGGGATGGTGATTGGAGGGTGAGGGTGCCACTAGACACCAGGAAAGTAGCGGCTCACTGCTTTCACAGGAGCCTGCAGCATGAGTTCTAACTGTGGCTGCAGAACTCCAGGAAGTCCCACTGTTCTCATACAGAGAATGTGGGTCAATGGCTCCTCTCACTAAGCTGGGCACCCTGCATTTTGGGGTACTCAGAAAACATATCTGTGGCAAATTTTAAAAACAAACAACAGAATCTAGCTAAATGGGTCCCATTTAGCTAGCTTCAGGTGTTTGTTTTTTTTAAAGATATTGTTATGCATTTTCAGTGTTTGTGAGGTTAAAATAAGAAGTAAAATGGAGGCTGACACAATCAGTATTATTTCAGTACAAGAGGTAAATCATTTCAATAGGCAATCTTTTTTTTTTACTGTTTTTGTCAGGACTTTAACTCTAAAATAGTTATAATTCTGGAACCATACAATATTTTTTAATGAAACATTCCAAAGACACACCCTTGGCATGGGCCCCTTCAACCCTGAAAATGCCATGAAAAAATATCACTCCATTTAGGCTGTAGGTGAGAGCACAAAATACCAAATGTTAAGTATAGGGAAACCAAACATGTTTTTTTTTCTGTTTTTTTGGTACTCCATATCTTAAAAACCAAATAAGATGCCATCATGAAATTTTTCCCATTTTGAGATTCTGGCTATTTCATTAAAAGATGCCAAAGTTATTAAGGTGCAAAAACTGGGGTTTAACATCAAACAGCCTACTCAACCCTAACTATTGGGGTGCTACCGCACACCTGCAACACAAGTAAAATCTCTTTATGAAATGGAGAAACAGAAATTCATTAAGGTGTGTTATAGTAATCTGTGGAAATTTTTTGGGGAATGGATAGGGTAAAGTATGAGGAAATATAAAAAAAGAAGGGAGAGAAGGGGGAAGAGGGTTAGAGGAAGTTTATAGGTATGGGTGGAGGTATGTTTGTGAAATCTGTAAACAACATATGATGTAATTATGCAATGTATGATTTATACTTATATAAAAAATTCCTCTACTCTTTTTGAGAAGTACCCAGGGATCTTTAACATCCACTGGAACATGCAGTAATAACCTTGGTCTAGTGTCTCATCCAATAAAACAGTACCTCTTGAGTGCAGCACCCCCCAATGCTGCACTACCATGTCAGTATTGCGATTTTACCCCAAGTTCCTGGTGTGCAGTTAGAACCCACAACCTTCCAATCTTCTGCCTCAGAGGCAAGTGTGCAACCTGCTGAGCCATTGACACTGATAAATATGAGGGCCATTAAAATCGAATATAGAATAATAATCTAGGGCCAACAAAAATCAAATATAAAATTATAATATCAGGCTAACAAAACTGAAATATAAAATGATGATATGGGCCAACAACAAATATAAAATGATAATATGAGATCAAATAATTGAATATAAAATAACATGGAGTCAACAAAAATCAAACTATAAATTTATATTTATGGGGCTACAAAATTAAATATAAAATGATAATTTTGGACCAATAAAAATCAAATATAAGATAATAATATGGGGACAGTATTCATGATGGTATACAATAATTTGTAAACAATTATTAGGGAGAAGGAAAGGCCACCAAAGAAGCTGGCAGAGGGATCAGGTGGCAGGAAGCTGTTAAAAGTGAAGAAAGGAAGAAGGCAGGAGGAAACTGGCACAGGAGCAATGACATTAGCCCCATGAAGGGGTTTGAGTTTGAAGACTGATGGGGAGATGTGACTAGAGAGTAGGGACCTGTTTCAGAAGTTAGATAGGTAGACAGAGAAGATGGATTGGACAGCAGAGGTTTTACAGCATGGAAACACAGAAACATAGAATTTGGTGGCAGAAAAAGACTGCTTGGTCCACCCAGTCTGCCCAGAATGTCCCTGGCTAATCTGCTTTTGCAGACCCTAACTGGTCTAGAGAGATCCTCTCTCCTCCCTGCTTATTTACTAATATTCACCTATATCTATCCCATGCATGCGTGGAAAAGGAAGGAACGTGTGCAAGAGAAGTAAGAGAATGGTATGGAGGAAGATAGGATAGAAAGTTGGTGGGGGGGTCAGAATTTGAATGGAAGGAAAAGCAATGAGAGTGATGATGAGATTTAAGGAATGGAAGTGAGAGGACAGGTAGAGAAAGCAGTGGTGGCTTAGAGGTGGGGCATTAAGGATGGAATGACAGAAGGAGTGGCAGAGGGGTCCAGTCAGGTAAGGGCAGATTTGCTGTATGGGCAACACTGTGAAACATGTCCACATAGTAACACTGGCCAGATCATCTTTAGGATAATTTCACAATGGACCAGGAGTGGGAGACAGGACTTGATGCGATACAGTGCACTGATCACGAAGCTTAGGGTGGAATTTTGTGTGCATGGCATCAGGTTTGGGCAGAAATCCAGGTTTTGATACAGTCACACAAGTGGGGGTGTTCTTCGAGGAAGGTGCCAAAGACCACAATAGTAGGCAACCTGTCAAGTTTCTGTTTCCTGTCCAAAATACTAGATTATCATTTTGTCAGTAAGAGAGAATTGTTTAGAGCAGAACAAGTGCTGGATGTTTTTAAAGTCACACTGTAGCAACCATTCCAGTTCAATGACAGGAAGGAGAGAGATGGTGTGTTAAATCTCAGGGGAAGAGGAATCCTCCTATTTGAATATGGGATTGACTTTAGCCTGCTTCTAGACCTAGGGAATCTTCCACGGATTGAAGGAGAGGTTAAGCAGGGTAGCAGAAAAAGTAGCTATTGCAGGAGCACAGAGACGTGGGAGTTTAAGGTCCAGACTGTCTGATTAAAACCCTTAGAGGTGTTAAGGAAGTGCAGAAGAGGCAGGGTGGGAGTAGGGGAGATGTAGGAGAATTACAGAAGAGAGAGGGTGAGGGTAGGGGCAGGGAGAGGAGATGATGAAGTCAGAGGGAGGGTCAAGCAGGAGGAAGGGAGGTGGGGATGTTCACTCCTTTGCAGATAGATCAATAGTGTGAACTATCTGCTTAAGTAGAGTGGATAGCACTCTATCTGAATCCATTAGCCATGCTCAAGTGCTAAGATTCATTCCAGTAGTACGCTATGGGAGCCTCTGCAGAACCCAAATCCAACTGAAAATATCTGTAACGTAGACAGCCAGCTCAGAGTGCTGTATCATTTTTTTAATATAAAATGTATTACTGAATGTCTCCTGCTGAAAATCAAATGCTCTAGGAGTGACCTCACTATCCCCTCTCCCAGATTTCAGCTGAGAGATGGAAGCCAAAAGAAAAATGCTGACAGCATGTGAGTTCACACCCACTCAGGTTTTAGAAACCATGTGTTACATGTAAGACCTTAATTAAGGATCCTGTCTGTCTGAGTTAATTACAACCATAGTTGCTATAACATATCCATTTTATGATGTTGGAAGGAAAACCCAGGTTATTACATAGAAGTGCGAAAATCATAAAGATGCTTTCACGTCCTAGAAGGAGGAAACTTATTATGAGATCAAAAGAAGTGTCATTTGAAGGATATGAATTATGCTGAAGATGCAGAATGTAATATTTTTGCATACGATATATATTTTCATATATCCTGACAGGGAGGAGCTAGGTGACCTCCTGATAAGAGGTGGGGTAAAAGCCAGCTTTTAATTTAGTCTGTTTTACTTCACAGAGACACTTTTTTACCTAGACTCTGACCACAAAACATCTTGGGAGCACTTTTAAGCAAGTATCTAGAGACTAAGTACTGTAGTAGGAATTGCACTGTTTAAAACCTTGTTCTTTTAATAGATTTGTATGTCTTGTGATATGAAAATTCTGTATTTTGTGTTTTACATATGTTTAAATATTTTAGTAAAATTCTTTTTAGAACTTACTTGGTCTGTCTTTGACTTCTTTCTATTTGTAAGAAAAATACATGGTTATAGCAGACAATAGACATAAGCTTGAATGGTGGTACCAAACTGGAAAGAGAAGCGTTTTAAATCTGAGGTCTTTATTAATGTTTTAAAGAGTTCATCTCTGTATGCCTGTTTGGGTGCCCGTAGGCAAAAGTATCTGCCCCCCCGAAGACAGATAAATCTGAGCCTGTGCATTGGGTGTGCTAACAAGAGGTTAACAGTTTGAATCCCTCCAGAACTTGAGACCAAAGGTTGATCCGAACTCACAAAAACAGACAAGAGGGTTACCTTGTCTGTTACACTGTTCACAAGACTGCACTTAGAGGTTGGCACTTTTAGAGTAGAGGGCCTGACCTGCTGAGTGGGTTTATGACAGATTGGTTGGCAGCGGTGGCATAATTTTGGTATCACCAGTTTGTTTTGTTCTGTGTCAGCTGAGACCGTAAGCTCTCTTACAAAGAAAGAAAAAGGCAGAGTTTTATTTTAAAAAGGAAACAGAACTATATATCACTTAGCGTACAGTCCAGTTCCTACCCATTTTATTTATTTTTCTTAAGTGCAAGTCAGAGTAGCCGTAGTCAGAGAAGAAGAAGATGGCTTCCGACTACAGCAGGCACATTGTAGATTACTTGAAGCAGTTGTGCGGGGACAGTGGAGTCCCATTCGAGGTGACAGCTAAAAAGCAGAACCTCATAGAGGCCCTGATGGTAGTAGATACCCAGAGCAGCGAGTTACCGACCGTGACCAAAAAGGACAGCAGGGCCACTGTCAGTGAAGGGCCACAGCAGCAGGAGATGATCACCAGTATCCTGAATCCAGAGGTATTCCAACTGCAAACTGAGTTGCGCAGGATGAAACTGGAGGCACAGCGAGAATAGAAGGAGGCAGACCATAAGGAGCGTGAGCACCAGTGAGCTGCAGAGGAGAAGAGAGAGTGAGAACAGAGGGAGGCAGACCGGGAGGCAGATCGACAACAGAGGGAGGCAGACCATGAGGAGCATGAATGCCAGCGAGCTGCAGAGGAGGAGAAGAGAGAGCGAGAATGCAGAGAGGCAGAGGAGAGGAGAGAGGAGCACCAGTGGCAACATGAACTGGAGAAGCTATGACTCCGACTAGCGGCACCAGAGCAGGTAAGTGGCTTGGGTTTAACTGGAACTGCAGGACTGGGTTGCAAATTGAACTCCAAATTAATAGCCGAGTTTAAGGAAGGGGAGGACATGGATGCCTTTTTAAATTCTTTTGAAAAAGTTTGTATTCGGGCTAAAATTCATAGAGAGTTCTGGAGCTTCTAGCTATCCCCGCTACTTACCGGGAAAGCTCAGGATGCATTGGGTCAAATGAACAATGAGGACAGTGATGATTACAGCAAGTTAAAAGCTGCACTGTTAAAAAAAGTTTGAATTAACTGCTGAATCATATGAAGCTAAATTCCATAAGCTCCGGAGAAGCCCTGATATGAGCTACGAGGAGCTAGCCATGAAACAACATCAGTATTTAAAACATTGGTGGGAAGGAATTGAGGCAACCTCTGTTGATTAAATTGAAAATGTGATTGTATTAGAACAGTTTTATTGGGCATTCTCGGCAGAGCTAAAAACCTGGCTAGAGGACCGAGATCCAAAAACAGTGCAAGAGGCTGCTGAATTCTTGGACTGCTATGCCAAGAGCAGACCTGCTCTGAGAGCGAATGGGGTGGGCACGGCAGCAGAGAAAGGGAGAAGCACGCCTTCAGGGCAGCTAAAACCCTCACTGCCTCCACTGAAACCAGTGAGCCCCCAGGTTTCAATGAAAAGATTTATCTGAAGTAAGAAATGCATGTTGGCTGTGTAAGCAAACTGGGCATATTGCCAGACAGTGCCCCAAATAGGCAACCTAAAATACACAACAGGGTGCTAGAAAAGAAGTGGGTTGTTTGTGTGTCCCTGGGAGCATGCCAGTGAACATGAGGGAACACATGCACCCAGTCATAGTAAATGGTGTACAGACACAGGGGTTAAGGGACACAGGGGCATCCCTGACATTGGTAAAGGGGGATATGGTACAGCCTGGTCAGCTTATACCCAATAAATATGTAACTGTACAATGGTTTACTGGTGAAGAGAAAACATTGCCACTCGCTAGTGTTCTCCTGGACTAGGGTGAAACAGGGGGAACTGTGCAACAGGTGGCTGTAGCCAACACATTAGCAGTGGATGTGATCCTGGGTAACAATCTCCAGCAGGAGGTGGTAGGTGCAGTTACCCATAGCCAAGAGGCAAACGGAAATAGTAGTTCTCTGAACCCCACAGAAACCAGTGTAAAAACCGCTGAGAGGCTGGTTCCCCAGCCTGTGTCTCCAGATGGGGAGACTGATAAAAAGGGGGTAGAAATGTTCCCGGTAGCAAGGAACCACACAGCTACAGAGGGTTACTCTGAGAAGGAGGGGTGACCTCTTGTCAGAGGGTTAGGATTGACAGTGATCCTGAGGGCCCTGATGCTAGTGCTAGGGACCCTAGTTTAGTGACTAAATGGGACCTGTCCCATGCCTTGGGACTATGTGAGGGGTTTGCAGCTGCTCAGAGAAATTACCCTAGTTTAGAGAAGCTGAGGGCTTGGGCAGACTCGGAGGGCACACAGGGAGGTGATGGCAGACATAAGGTTTATTGGGAAATGGACTTATGTGTACAAAGGCAGTACAGACAGAGGGAGGGATGCTAGGCAGGCAGCTTGTCATTCCCCAGGGATATCGTGAGCAGTTGCTCAAAGTTGCCCATGATATTCCCTTGTCTGGTCATCTGGGAATCGCATGAACTACACAGCGGTTAGCCCAGAATTTCTACTGGCCTAACTTCACCCAGCAGGTGAAGGAGTATTGCAGATCTTGTTAACGGTGCCAAGAAATAGGGAAGGCGGGCAAGAAAACTCAAGCCGCCCTGATCCCCTTGCCCATAGTGGAGGAGCCATTCCAGAGGGTGGGAATGGATATTGTGGGGCCTTTAAATACCCCCAGCTCCTCAGGGAAGAGATTCATCCTGACTGTGGTGGATTATGCCACCCGGTACCCAGAGGCAGTCGCCCTATCCTCTCTGAGGACAGACAAAGTGGCAGATGCCTTACTTGGGATTTTCTCCTGTGCTGGGTTTCTGCAGGAGGTAATCACCGATCGAGGGGGTTCCTTCATGTCGGACCTGATGAAATGTTTATGGGAGAAGTGTGGGGTGGTGCAGAGATGCACGACACTGTATCACCCACAAGCCAATGGACTTGTGGAACGATTCAATGCTACCCTAAAGTCAATGCTCTGGGCGTTTGCTGAGCAGCATGGGAGGGACTGGGAGAAATACCTTCCCCACCTGTTGTTTGCATACAGGGAGGTGCCCCAAGAGTCGACACGATTTTCCCCCTTCAAACTCTTGTATGGACACGGGGTACGTGGGCCCCTAGACTTGATCCAGGAGGACTGGAAAGGCAAGCACGCCACCCAGGGAACTCCCATTGTGGATTATGTCCTTAGGTTTAGGGAAAGGCTGAAGGAGCTTATGGAGACAGCCCAGAGCAACCTGGCAGCTGCCCAACAGAAACAAAAGGTGTGGTATGACCGCAGAGCCAGAGCTCGCTCATACATGATGGGTCAGAAAGTCATGGTCCTTATTCCAGTCCAGAAAGACAAGCTGTAAGCTGAGTGAGCAGGACCATACAAAGTGGTTAGAAAGGTAAATGATGTGAACTACATTGTGGAGTTACCTGACTGAAGAAAGACTGAAAGGATGTACCATGTCAACATGATGAAGCCATATGCGAATAGGGCTGACATGGTGTTTGCAGTGTGTAGTCATGGGGAAGGGACGGATGAAGGAGACCCCCTTCTGGATTTGCTGGAAGGAAGTAAGCGGGAGTCCTCTGTGGAGGCAGTAAAATTGTCTCCCCAGCTGGCCCTGGACCAGGTCCAGAAAGTAAGGGAGGTTTTAGCAGACTTTGCCCCCTTGTTTAGCGCCAAGCCTGGACTAACCCCCTTAGCGAAACACGATGTGGAGACAGGGACACAGACACCCATACAGCTAACAGCATATCTGGTGTCAGAAGCTGTCCAAAAGAACATTAGGAGGGAAGTAGAGGAGATGCTGGATTTAGGGGTAATCCAGAGATCCCTCAGCCCCTGGGCCTCACCCGTACTCCTTGTGCCCAAGCCAGATGGCTCTACTCATTTCTGTGTGGACTATCATAGACTGAATGCAGTCACAAAGTGAGATGCCCACCTGATGCCCTGGAAGAACGAACTCTTGGACAAGTTGGGAGGGGTGACCTACCTTACGACTATTGACCTGACCAAGGGGTACTGGCAGGTAGAATTGACAGACAGAGCTAGGGAGAGGTCGGCCTTCATCACTCCAATAGGCTTATTTGAGTTTAAAGTAACGCCTTTCAGAATGAAAAATGCCCTGGCCACTTTCCAAAGGTTGGTGAACCAGGTGTTAAATGGTGCTGAGGAGTACGCTGTGGCATACCTGGATGACACTGCCATCTCTAGCAACAGCTGGGAGGAACACCTATCCCACCTTAGGGAAGTGCTGGGCAGGATACAGAGGGCCGGGCTCACTGTCAAAGCCGGTGGCCATGGGAGAAGTGGCATACCTCGGGCTTGTGGTAGGCCAGGGACAGCTCCACCCTAACCAAATAAAGATAGAGGTGATTCAGGCATGGCCCAGACCAGAAACCCAGAAGCAGGTCAGGAGCTTTCTAGGGACAGCAGGGTACTACAGGAAATTTGTACCCAATTACAGTGCACTGGCTGCTCCCCATCTGACCTGACAAAGAAAAAGATGCCAAAGAAAATTTCCTGGGGCCCAGCCTGTGAGGAAGCCTTTACCAGACTGAAGGAGGCACTGTGCAATGCTCCTGTTTTGACAAGTCCTGACTATAGCAAAACCTTTATAGTTCAGATGGACGCCTCAGACGTGGGTATTGGAGCAGTGTTGAGCCAGATGTCCAGCCAAGGGACAGATCACCCAGTAATGTACCTGAGCAGAAAGCTGATTCCCAGGGAGCAAGCGTACTCCACGGTGGAAAAGGAGTGTCTTGCCATAGTGTGGGCCCTAAAGAAATTAGAGCCATACTTGTATGGGCAGCATTTTGTGGTGCAGACTGACCACAAATCCCTGGTTTGGCTGATGCAGATGGGGAAGAACAATGTCAGACTACTAAGATGGAGTCTTATTTTACAAGAATATGATCTAAAAATCGTACATAGGGCTGGAGCGAAGAATCAGATCTCAGATGGGCTGTCTAAGGTCTATGAGGAGTGAACTGATTTGGGAAGCTGATTCCATGTAGGGGATAGACCCCACCAAATTCAGTCTAGGTGGGGAGGAGTGTCACGTAGACAGCCAGCTCTGAGTGCTGCATCATGTTTTTTTTAATATAGAATGTATTACTGAATGTCTCCTGCTGAAAATCAAATGCTCTAGGAGTGACCTCACTCATCCCCCCCAGATTTCAGCTGAGAGATGGAAGCCATAAGAAAAATGCTGACAGCATGTGAGTTCACACACACTCAGTTTTTAGAGACCATGTGTTACATGTAAGGCCTTAATTAAGGATCCTGTCTGTCTGAGTTAATTACAACCATAGTTGCTATAACATATCCATTTTATGACTTTGGAAGGAAAACTCAGGTTATTACATAGAAGTGCAAAAATCATAAAGATGCTTTCATGTCCTAGAAGGAGGAAGCTTATTATGAGATCAAAAGAAGTGTCATTTGAAGGATATGAATTATGCTGAAGATGCAGAATGTAATACTTTTGTATTAGATATATATTTTCATATATCCTGACAGGGAGGAGCTAGGTTACTTCCTGAGAAGAGGTGGGGTAAAAGCCAGCTTTTAATTTAGTCTGTTTTACTTCACAGAGACACATTTTTACCTAGACTCTGACCACGAAACATCTTGGGAGCTCTTTTAAGCAAGTATTTAGAGACTAAGTACTGTAGTAGGAATTGCAATGTTTAAAACCGTGTTCTTTTAATAAATTTGTATGTCTTGTGATATAACAGTTCTGTATTTTGTGTTTTACATATTTTTAAATATTTTAGTAAAATTATTTTTAGAACTTACTTGGTCTGTCTTTGACTTCTTTCTATTTGTAAGAAAAATACATGGTTATAGCAGACAATAGACATAAGCTTGAATGGTGGTACCAAACTGGAAAGAGAAGTGTTTTAAATCTGAGATCTTTATTAAAGTTTTAAAGGGTTCATCCCTGTATACCTGGTTGGGTGCCTGTAGGCAAAGATATCTGCCCCCCTGAAGACAGATATATCTGAGCATGTACATTCTGTATGCTAACAAGAGGTTAACAGTTTGAATCCCTCCAGAACTTGAGACCAAAGGTTGATCCGAACTCACAAAAACAGACAAGACGGTTACCTTGTCTGTTACACTGTTCACAAGACTGCGCTCAGAGGTTGGCACTTTGGGAGGAGAGGGCCTGACCTGTTGACTGGGTTTGTGACAATATCTACCTCTTGACTTTCAGCCATTTGCACACAATTACATTGTATATTGCTATACACATAAATGACATTTCACTCTGAAATTCCTGATCTGCATTGGGACTGGACAGAAATATGAAGTGTGGGTTAGTTCAGAGTAATCAAATCTACCATGTTTAGATGAGTTTGGTTTTATTCCAATCCAATTGTCCTCAACCTTTCTCATTCTTTGCAGTAGCCCTACTGCATGGAATACATTTTTTTTTGCTTTGCTTTAATTACAAGAATTTTTCTGATTTTCACCCAAATCATAGAATAAAGAGTGCAGCTGTCTGATGAATGGCCATTGATAAGTCATGAATAAACTTAGTTTGTTTTTTTAATTCTCTATTTATTCCTATGTCCAAGAGACCATCTGTGTCAACCCAGCTTCCTATTTCAGGTGTCAGCATGGCTCAATTGTTAGCACATCTGCCTCTGGGCCAGAAGGTCATGGGTTCTAGCCCCACACCAGGATTAGGCTCATACCTGAAAAATGCTGGCTCTCGAGTATGGTATTGGGGGGGCTGTACTGATTGGGTGTGCCGTCATTTGGATGAGATGTTAAACCAAGGTCCCTTCTACCCATCTCTGGTGATGTCCAGGTTAAAAGTAAAAGAACCCAAGGCACTTTTTACAGGAGTAGGGGAATTTTTTATTTGTTGTAACATCAAAACAAAGAATAAATTCAAGTAGTATTAACATATACAAACAGTAAAGAAATCATAAGATACAAAGAAATCAAAAATACGTATTACCTTCATACATCTTTAAATTAAAGTATAAACATGCCTTCACTTGTACATTTATGGAAGAAAATCATAATTACCCTTTTGTACTATCCCTTTTTATGTTGGCTCGTGCATGCGTAGCCAACATATTGCGGTAGTAGCAGATTTGGAGGCGCGGTCACTGTTGGGCGAATGCAGGGCACACATCAGCATTCCCCAATCAGGCAGCATGCAAGCGCCACATCAGCAATTTGCAATGTGGCCACCAGATCTAACAAAAGGTCCGCTGCAATGAGAGCAGAGCTCTTATGCAGCGTGACCACAACATGCCCCCCGACGTGCATGCAACACTGCCACCACCTCTTGTCAGAATGCTGACGGGGAGCCCACTCCCCATTGGCATAATAACCCCCCTCCCATTTACAATGTATGTCAAGGGGGTTCCCAATCCCACTCAGCATCATGCGCCCACCCAACAGTTTTTCTTTGCTGATGGGGAGCCCAATTCCCGTCGGCATAATGTCTCCCCCCCCGCTTTTGTTGTGTGCTGAGGGGGGTGCCTAAACCCCCTCGGCTCATGTCCCCCCCCTTCAGAATGTGCCAATGGGGTGGCCAATCCCCCATTGGCTACAGCATCCCTCCCAAAAAAAGTAGTTAGGTGGCACACTGGGAACCCACCCCAGTGTGTCAAATACCCTGTAAAAAACAAAACAGTCCTGAGATTTTTATTTTATTTTTTTTTAAACGTGTAACAAAGAAAACGGTCCCTCATGGTCTCCCTGCACCCTCCCAAAACCCGTGCCCACCCTCTGCGCACCCTGCCTCCCTACACCCCCATCACCCCATACTTACCTCTGGAGTCCAGTGCGACAATCTTCGGTGGATCGAGAACATGTCTGCACTCTTCAAAGCTGACCGCGAACTGAAGAAATACCGGTAAGCTGTATAATGGCATAAATAGGGTTTTTTCAACTTTGGTGCATATCTCGGGCATTTTTGGGAATTTCACCACCAAATTTTCAACATGGGGTTATTGGAACCCCTCCTCACAAATTCTGTCACTGTCATGTTGTTATTAGGTCCTGCGAAAGGTGATTTCGTAGTCACTGCATGGAATCACCTTTCAGGACCGATTAGCGAAATGACACTGCTGCTGTACATGAGCGGGGCTTTCAAAAAGCATATGTTGCAAACTTGGTAGAAAAAAATCCCAAAAATGGCTGTTTTATGAGCACGCATTACTCAGTAATGTAATGTTTTCACTCCAGATTTTCAAAATTGGAATTTTTCCACACCTCCTTATGACCAGTACAGCTATCATTTTACATATCCTGGCAAAAATGTGTTTTCACACTTCCAGCACAGAATTTTTTATTTTATTTTATTTAGCTTTTGTTGACCAGGTAAGCGCACTAGACAAATCCTGCCTATTTTCAGGCATGACCTGGGGGAAGGGGATACAGATGAATGCCAACTGACCTTGAACCAGATTAAACTGTTTGTGGTATTTTTAGTGAATGAGGGAAATTTGGCCAGGACACCAGGGAAATTCCCCTACTCTTTTCGAGAAGTGCCATGGGATCTTTAACATCCACCTGAACTACCACCAATCCAGGCAGATGGGACCTTGGTTTAACGTCTCATCCGAAAGACGGCACCTCAGAAGTGCAGCACCCCTCTCATGCTGCACTACAGTGTCAGTACTGGGATATTAACCCAAGTGCCAGATGTGGGAACTGAACCCACAGCCTCTGATCTCCTGGCCTTAGAGGTGAGTGTGCTACCTACACAGCCACTGACACTGGTTCCGATCTTCAGGGCCTAGGAGGAATGAATGGAGAAGGAAACATCAGCACTGGGCAAAACCACAGGGCACCCCCCGGCACAGTGTGACACCGTGCACAATGTGCCAGTGGCACAGGGCAGCCACAGTGTACCACCACTCCCAATGGGGCACGCAGCCCCAGCCCCCACCCCCTGCAAGGTGAGCCAATGGCACCACCCCCCCGAAACACAGGATGAGAATGGGAACAGGCACTGTGCACTTACCTGGCCATGGCACAGTGCCCCTCCAGATGCGTGCCTGTAGTGTCCGTAGACGTTCTGGGTCCCTACGCATGATGTCCATGGCAAGTGACCCTACCAAGCTAAAAATGACAGATCTGATTTGTTTAATCTTGGTTATGGCAGTGTTCCAGACAAGCACGCTATAGTGCAGCATGGACAGTATACTGAATTAGGCTTATGTTTGTCTGGTGACCCTGCTCATTTATCTCACTGATTCAATATTCTCTATGTGATGTGATGGTTACAGAAGCATTCTGTAACATTTTTGGGCTTTGAATTTCAATTGCCAAATACTGGATTACATTTCCAAGCATCTCAGCATCTATCCAGATGATTCCATTTCCCTCTTCATTATCAACCCTCCCACAAAACTTTGTGTTATCTGCAGGCATACTGTATTCACTTCCTCCTGTATTTCTAACCTGATGTCACTTATGTATGTTAGACAGCACTGGCCCCAAAGACAGACCCCTGATGGTACTGCACTAGTCACTTCCTTGATACAGTACTTTTTAAAAATAAATTTCCCTTATTTTTAGTTTAATAGAGCCACAGCAATATAACAACACAACAGGAACAAGAACAAGAACAACTACAAGTACAAGCACTGTGTGAGACATTGCTCTGCACAGCTTCTTTGCCTCGATATTTATTGATGAAACATTGTAAATTGAACATTTATTGTGTGAGTCCCGTAGTGAATGCGGGTAGAGGGACCTTGTTCAGTGATATATTTTAAATTGTACCTAAGGCTGTAATAGTCTACACCACTTGCCAAGTGTGGGCTGTCATTTTAAATAAGAAACCACTCAAATTGAAGTGGTCAGGGCTTGAGCGTGTGGTCGGCGATCCCTCAATCTCACTTCTGGGTTGGGCTGCTATAAAACCGTGCCCTATAGCAAGCAGGGCGAGCCAAAATGGGGTGAGCACTTGACGAGCACGGAGATGCATGCAAAGACATGCGAGTGGAGCGAGAATCAGTCAGTCTTTTAGAAAAGCTTTGCCATGTTTGCCTATCGGGGTAAGATCACTGTTTCACATAGAAATAAGCTTAACAGCACCCAGCCAATCGACAAGATGGACAATTTGTATAAACAGTGCAATTGCTGTTCTATGTTTGACCTAGGAATTCTTGATCCAGAATCTATTTGCTAACAACTGTGTGCTGATGAAATCTTTGCAAGACCAAATTTCTGGTCTTCTTAATTGAGTAACTGTTAACTGTGATATTACTAGTTTGGAATCCGTTATTGACCAGGCAGTAGAACACTTCATTTTTGGTAATCCTACTCCTGCTGTTTCCTTGTCTGAACCTATCACCTTGGAATCTGTAAATTCACATACTCAGTCTGTTGTGGATGATTGGGCTATGGTTCCTAGATGTAAAACCAAACGTGGGGGGGGGGGGCAAATACACCGGTCTTTTCAAATACCATTACAAAATAGATATTCACCATTAAATAACACTGTACCCCAGGAAACAATCATTTCCTCAAATAATTGGGCAGTTTATCCCACACTGAACATCAGTACAACTCTAAAACCCATATCTCTGGGAAATACATCAACAGAGAAATCTCAAAGCCCCCTTTATTTGTCAGATAATGATGCTCAGAAAAGCCAAAATGATTTAGCTCCTATTATACCTACCACTCAGAATACCTTATCTCCTCATTTATCAGTTATTAAAACCACTCACAATTTAACACCGACTTCAGTGCCTTTTTCAAATCCAGTTGGGTCTCCCACCCCCACAGATGTCCCTAAGCAGATATTTGTTCTCGGTGATTCCCTCATTAAGCATTCGGATAGGACTATTTGCAACCCAGATAAGATCAATCGTACCTGTTCTAGCTTTAGGGGGCAAAAATAAGTGACATCACGGCCAGGATCCCCAACATTCTACACAATGCAGGTCCCAATCCTTTCATCATAATTCATGCAGGCATAAACAATATACAGAATACTACCCTTAATAAGTTGAAACAGGACTTTGTAGCTCTTAACAATTTGCTTGTGGACAAAGGATGCACTGTTTGTTTTTCAGAAATTCTGCCTGTTCCTAGAGCAAACCAGGATTTAATTTCAAAAATTAAATCCGTAAACAACTGGCTTAAGGAATGGTGTATCAGTCAGAACATTCCCTGTCTAACTCACTTGGAAATTTTTGCTGATAACTCTCCTCTATATTGCTGGGATGGTTTGCATCTGAGTAGGAGAGGTAGCATTATGCTGGGTAAATCCTTTTTAAACATTATAAACAATCATTTAAACTAAAAAAAAGGAGGAGAATGGGAATCAGCCCATGTCTCTAATTAAGTCCAATACCCAGTTACCTGGAACATTTAAAATCCTATCCTTAAATGCTTGCTCCTTGAACATGTCTAAACTATTAGAACTAGAAACAAAAAGTAAACTACTAAACCTGGCCATAATTGCAATAACAGAAACCTGGTGGGATTCACATTCCCAGTGGAATCAACAAATAATGGGTTATAAACTTTATCATAAAAACAGAGTCGATAAGAATGAGGAGGAGGTCTGTCTCTACATTAGAGATGACATTTCATCCTTTGAACTTTTAGCCCTGAATAATTCTGAAAGCATCTGGGTGGCAGTTCAACCTAAAGGACTTCAACAAATAATTATTGGGAATTACTATAATCCCCCTTCATGTGATTTAAATAATTGGAAAGCTTTGATTAAAGATCTTGCACTTTATTAGCCAGAGGGATGCAATAATACTGGGTGATTTTAATATGCCTTACATAAACTGGTCCTCCAACCAAGGACATAGCAATCGTGATTGTGAATTTCTATCAGTATTTACAGATAATGGCTTAGTGCAACTTACTTCCGCTGCTACCAGAGGAACTAATATTCTGGATCTCCTCATTTCTAATATTAGTCACAAAATAACCAATATTCAGATTTTGGATCCCTTAGGCAATAGTGATCATTATTCAATACTGTTTGATCTGATAGGAGCCCAATGTAGTTTATCTAATAAGTCAACATACACAAATTATGATAGTACAGACTATAATAGCAGCAATAGAGAATTTAACAATATTCAGTGGGATTAGGTTTTCCAGGGTCTTTCTACAAATGAGGCTTGGACCTTATTAAAAGATTTCATTTATTCATTCAAAAAAATATGTTCCAACTCAAAATACACACAACAAAAAGGGTAGGATACCAAAATGGTTGAATAAATCAATTAGGCTGCAAATAAATAAGAAAAAAAATTTGTTCAGGAAACTTAAAAGTCGTCAATGTAAAAGCAATAGTGCAATTCTTATTGAGTATAAAAAAAATTACAAAAACTCAAACATATGATTAAGCAGGATAAAATGAAAATTGAGTTTAAGTTGGCACATACCTAAGATGGATACAAAGCGCTGTTTTCATATTTAAATAACAAAAAAGGTAATTCCCATAAGGTAGGGCCACTAACTCAAGATGGTATTCCCATACAGTCAGATTTGGACATAGTTAATCTTTTTAATTCTTACTTTTGCTCAGTTTTTGCTAAAAAAAGTTTTCATTTGCCTAAAACAAATATTAGATTGCATCCTAAATTAATTCACTCATATAGTATTAAGGCTTCTGATATACATCCATTCCTCAGAAATCTAAAGAAAATTACAAGCCCAGGTCCCAACCTGATTAACGCTAGATTCTTAATTAATACTGCCAAGGCTTTAGCCTTTCACTTACAAATAATATTTAATACAGCTCTTCATAAAGCAGAAATTCCTCTAGACTGGTTAACTGCATTTGTTACTCCAATCTACAAAAAGAGTAGCAGGTCTATAGTTCAGAACTATCGTCCAATAAGCCTCACTTCAATTATTTGCAAAGCAATGGAAAAACTGATAAAATCATTTCTCGAAAAAGAAATGACTGAACTAAATATTGTCGATCCTACTCTACACGGGTTTGGAACCAATCATTCCTGCACAACTAACTTAATATCATTCTATAATAATATTAGTCAGGGCCTGGATAACAAAAATCAACTGGATGTTATCCTATTGGATTATAGCAAGGCCTTTGACAAGGTTCCTCACAGTATTCTTATTAATAAAATGTACCATTTTGTTTTTTCAGACCAATTAATCAATTGGGTTTCTGCATGGTTGTCAAATACAACCCAAAGAGTAGTATTAAATAATTAACTCTCTGATTTGGCACAGTTACTAGTGGAGTTCCCCAGGGCTCAGTGCTGGGCCCAATTTTGTTCATTATTTATATAAGCGATATGCAGGTATCAAATAATAGCTGGCTGTCTACATTTGCTGATGATTCAAAGCTTGGGGGCCTAGTAAATAATCAATCAGACTTTAATTCTCTCAACTCTGATCTACAACTGATCGAAAAATGGGCTACTGATAATTTGATGGAGTTTAATATTGATAAGTGTGTAGTTCTGCATTTTGGATCTCAAAATCCCCAAAATAAATATTACATTTGTAACTCACTATTGAATTCATCATATGTGGAAAGGGACTTGGGTGTTCTAGTTAATTCTAAATTTTCAGCAGTTGATCACTGCACTAAAGTGGCTAATTCTATCAACGGTCTACTAAGACAAATCCAGTGATCATTTGTAAATAAAACCAAACAGTGTATGATAGCCCTCTATAGATCATGTGTCCGACCCCTTATCTACTATGGGTCTCCTTTTTGGAGCTCCTTCCTAAAGGCTGATATTGATCGCTTAGAAAGAGTGCAAAAACGTGCAACAAAGATGATCCCTAGGCTAGTTAAATTGCCCTATAAATCCAGACAATCTATTACTGGTCTACATTCTCTTCAGAGTAGAAGTGTTAGGGGGGATTTACTCTTAATATATAAGCTTCAAAATAAACCCTGACCTGATGAATAAATGTGGACTGTTGTACGTTACCAGATGTATTGTTCCAAAATATCACACTAAACAACTTATGGTCCCTAAGGTAAAAACAAATCTAAGATTAAACTTTTTCTCACTAAGGGCACCAAGACTGTGGAACAGACTTCCTCATGAATTGGTTGATTCAACTAACATTGAATAATTCAAAAAGGGTGTTGATATTTGGCTGACCAAGAAATATGTTATGTGAAATGTTCCCACTTAGTGTTGGGGGGGGGGGACTCTAGATGGGCCTCTGCCTTCTTTTTTCCCAAACAAACCAAGTAAACAAACACATATACCCCCACCCTCATCCCTTCCCCCATTCTCCCACATACCAGGGAATGGAGTACATAAAATTTAGGTCCAGGCCTAAGAACAGTGAGCTGTTCACAGATAACACAAGAACGATCCACAGAAATGGGAAGTAGAGCAGCACAACTAGAGCATGACATTACAACCAATACTACAAGATAACACAGATCAGAACATGTTAAAGGAGGCAGATGAGACAAATGAGACAAGACAAGAGGGTGCTTGTTCCAAGTTGACTAAACAGAATATAACGTGTACAGTCTGCTCCATTTGGTGTCATAAGAATGGAGTTGGTTGTGAATACTAGCAATCATTTTCTCCAAACAAAGGTTAAAAAGGAATTCCTGTATCCAACCCTGATAAGATACTGTATACTGTCTTGGTCTTTTCAGTTCTGGAGAACAACCCTTTTGATTGAATTCGAAATAATGGCCATGATATATGTCCATTCTTTAACTGAGACACCTTCATAATCCCCTACTATACATACCTCAGGGGTAAATAACTGGGTTATCGGGGATTGGCCTTCGACTTAACGGCCTCCCATAAATGATGAACCTTACAGCATTCCCAAAAAAATATGAAATAGGGTGCCCTCAGCTGTGCCACATCTAATACAAGTTAGAGGGCGGGCATGACCAATTTTAAAAATCTTTAAGGGGTATAATATAAATTGTGTAGAATACTGAATTGTGTGAGATGAAGTTTAACATTGGCTGTCTAGGTGTGCATGTCTCACCAAATGTGGGTCCAGTTAAAATACCTAGAAGGGAATAACCATATCCCAACGGTGACAAATCCCATTTATGTGATGAAATAAATTAGTAAGAATTAAATGATATAACTGAGAGACAGCATGGGATTGAGAGGCCAGATATGCAGCGGAGCCCAAAAAGTCAAACTATGATCTGTTCGCAGGACTTTAAGCCATAATCACATGTTTAAGCTGGAACATTTTAAATATAGAATTGTTGTCTAACTGGAATGTATGATATACGTCATGTGAAGACATAAAAATACCATCTTGGGGCAAATAAGCAACACTATCTATTGTCAGCTGAGAAAACCAGTTTCTAGAGAGACATTTGCATCACCCATGTCATTAAATCTGGTCTCCTCCCCGATGCCCTTAGTGACCACAACCCCATTTTCATTGTACGTAAGGTTCATTGCCCCAAATCTCCCCCTAAAATCATATAGCTCTGGTCCTTTAAATCCTTATACCTTACACCAATCAGCTCTGCACTCGCTTCCACTGATTGGGCCCCCCTCTCCACTGCCATTGCTGTTGACCAAGCGCTTGGATATTTTAAGGATAAATTCATTGCCACCTGGAATGCCTTTGCTCCTTTCAGAAGGACCATAGTCCATGGGCTTCACCTCCCCTGGATCACCCCAAACTACTGGCCTGCTTCGGGTAGCATGACTGGGCCTGGAGAAAACACAAATCTACTAAACATCCAAATGACTATGCCAAGTACAGAACGCTACACAATTCATGTACTAAAGCTACTAGATTGGCTAAGTCCCATTATTTCAACTCCTCATTCCTGACTAACATTAACTCTTCATCTAAATTCTGTAGGGTAGTTCATGCCCTATTCTCTCCTCCCTCTCACCCTTCCCCTCCAGTTCTCAAAATAAATAATTCCCTTGTTTCTGACCCTGGCTCCATGACCAATAACTTTAATGCCTACTATGCCTCGTACATCTCTTTTAAATTCCCTCTCCCCATTGCCACCTACTAACTTCAGCCCTATGCCTCAGCCAGTGCCTACCTCTCTCCCATTTTCCTTTTCTACTATCTCCTCTGATGTAGCTCTTAATGCTCTCCTATCCCTCAACCCCTCTAAAGGCTCCTCGCCAGATGAGCTCGATCCTAAATTTCTCTACCTTTCTGCTCCTGCAATTGCTTATCCTAGCTCCCTAATCCTTAACCTGTCCTTTATTTCTGCCCAAGTACCCTTATCCTGGAAACACGTTGTAGTCCTTCCTCTCCCCAAGGGTGGTGACACATCCACTCCTGGCAACTATCGCCCCATTTCCCTCCTTCCTACCCTTGTCAAACTTCAAGAACATTTAGTTCTCCCTCAGCTATCACCCTTCCTCTCTGATTCCTCCTTCTTCACTCCCTTCCAGTCTGGTTTTTGGAAGAACCACTCAACAACCACCTCCCTCCTCAGGCCTACTGACTCCATCCTTTCTGGGATGGATGATGGTCTGATCACCTCTGCCATCTTTGTTGACCTAGCCAAAGCTTTCAACACTGTTTCCCATCCCCTGCTTCTTGATTCATTCTCAGCAGCTGGCCTTGCTCCGTCAGCCACCAACTGGTTTAAATCCTACCTTATTGGCAGGACCCAGTCAGTGAAAATCCTTGATTCCATCTCCCCTCCACTCCCCATCAATACTGGTGTCCCTCAGGGCTCAGTGCTTGGTCCCCTACTCTTCTCCATTTTCCTTAATGATCTTTCCACAGCCTGCTCATCCTCTTCTATCCACATGTATGCTGAATGCTGACGATACTGTTTTGTACAGTTCCGGTAAAAACCCTGCTGCTGTGCAAACCAGCCTACAGCATGACTTCAACCAAGTTCAGCACTAGTTTGCTTCTCCCCAGCTCTTTCTAAACACCAAGAAGACAGTCTCAATGGCCTTTGGCACCAGGCAGAGTCTCTCCAGGCTCCCGGCTCTATCCACCTTCCACACCCTTGATGGGACCATCTTGGAGGACACCTCCTCAATTAGATATCTGGGAGTTTGGCTGGATCAGCACCTCAACTTCTCTGTGCATATCGATGCTATCCTGAAGAAACTGCACCCCAAACTTGGTGCTCTGTACAGGAATCGTAGTTGCATCCCACTGACTGTGACGCGCAGAAATGTTCAGAAGATGATACTCCCTATCTTTAACTACTGTGATGTAGGCTACGGTGCTGCTCCCAAATCTTCCCTGACCAAGTTGGACACTCTCTTTAATTTCTTCTGCCATTTTGCTATCGACTCCCCTTCCCACTCCCACCACTGTGAACTTTATCGCTCTTTAACCTTCCTTCCACTATCTCACAGACGCATCTCTCACTGTGCCAAACTAACCTCCAAATTCTGGTTTGGGGGGCTCCCCTTCTATCTCTCATCCTCTCTCTCCACTCCACCTCCCCCCACCCACTCTCTCTCAGATCAAATGATACCTGCACCTTGACAGTCCCTCGCCGCTCCACCCTCATCGGTCAGACTGGTTTCACCCATCGTTTCCCTAAAATCTGGAATTCCCTCCCCCTCTGAAATATGACACTCCTCCTCCAACTACTCCCTTACCTCTGCCCTACACAATTACCTTTCCCTCAGCTGTTCCTGCTTTAATCCACCTTAATACCTATCCTCAGTTTCTGCCTTTCTACCATGACCCCCCTCCCCCGGCAGGGTTCTCAACATCCTGAAGGGGGAAATCAGGAAATGGCTACCTCTTCTCCTCATATTCAGTTCTTGCCTCTCCCCCTCTCTTCTCCACCTGCTCTTCTGTGTCACCAGTATGCACAACCTAACCTCATCCTTTTTACTCCAACAGCACTTGTGTACTACCTCGAGCCTGCTCCTGGTACACTCATGCAGTATAAATGGTTCTATCACATTATTACTGTTTTGTACATTTAGATGTTCTTTTGTATGATTTTGGACATGCATTGTAATTTACCCAATGTTCCACTACTGTTTATTGTACAATACCTTGTGTTCCAACTGTTGCACAATCTTACAATGTTCACAACCCTATGTAACCCCTCCCCCCAGGTTGCAACGTGAGACGAGCAACTTGTTGTTCAGTGTGCCCTCCTGGTGAAACATTTCAATAAATAAATAAATTTGCCACCCACCTTAAAGTTAGGATTCCCAAACACTGGTTAAGTAACGTCTTTGCTGAAATGGTAGCATAAGGCCCTACCCAGTTGTTCATCCACCTTTAAAGATAAACCAATTGTAGAGGCCTGGGCCACTTTTGTGAGTCTGAAAGCTCATAAAAGATAGTGCAGAGGATGACAGACCCATCTTTGCAATGACATCAAGTTCCAAGTCCAACCAAATTGTGACATATTTACGAGAGGTCACGTCACTATCACAGGTAAGCCACTGCAAATATTTGCTGACGTAGCTAGCAAAATAGCATGTGGTAAAACAGGATAACCTGAGCCCCCATTAACCATTAAAAAACTGGCTACCTATTGTATGCTCATCCAGAGTGTTTACCTAACCAAATAAAATCAGAGACGAGGGTGTGGACTCTCCTAAACCTTCTTAAATCCGTCTTTTGGATGAGACGTTAAACCGAGGTCCCATCTGCCTGGGTTGGTGGTAGTTCAGGTGGATATTAAAGATCCTAAGGCACTTATTGAAAAGAACAGTTTTTCAGAAATCCTCTGTACTGCAAGTTTTTCAGAAATCCTCTGTACTGCAAGGTACTAGCCCTGACATTTGGATTTGGTACCAGTGGAAGCTGATTTCCAAGTGGCCCATACTATCTGCTGCTGAACACACCTCTAACTACTGTATATTCCTCTGTGTCTCTAGTTGAATTTATGTGCTAGGGTTTAATGATTTGTTTAATCCTTACAGTCATTTTAAGTTCTGAGTTGATATTAGAAGTGAATTTAGAGGTTTTTTTACAGTCATTTTAAGTTCTGAGTTGATATTAGAAGTGAATTTAGAACCTTGACTGTGTAAATCCTTGTTTTGCTGTCTGCTCTGCAACCTCTCTCCTCTCTCCTCCTCCTCCCCACACCATCTGCTTTGCTCTCTGAACCTGCCCACTTATATTTATTCTCTTTGTTCTGATGTGACCAGCCCACTTCTCCAGCCTTTAAAAATCCTGTTTTTCTACTTTATTTCAGGGATCCAGCGTGCCTTGACCAGGCCACGGACCCCTCTATTTCTGGAACCTAAACAGTTTTTCAGAAATCCTCTGTACTGCAAGGTACTAGCCCTGACTTTTGGATTTGGTACCAGTGGAAGCTGATTTCCAAGTGGCCCATACTATCTGCTGCTGAACACACCTCTAACTACTGTATCTCCCTCTGTGTCTGACTTTTCCATTAGCAGATTATATCCTCTCACCACTAGAGGGCTATATCTCTATCTCTTTATCTAGTACATAAGCCATGTGGTCTCTCTCTGCCTTTCTCTCGCCTCTCCTCCTCCTCCTCCTTGCCCTGGCCCCCCTCTTCTCTCTCCCTGGTCCTAGCCACCCCCCACCCCTGCCACCCTCTACTCTGGTTTCCACTGCAACTCCAAGGGAACTCTCCACTTCCACTTGAGACTTGTGCTTGGTGCACCATTTGGATATTTCTGGTTACTTAACACGACCACTACTCTCAACAAGTGTAGTCACCTCTCTACACTGTACCACCTTGCAGTCCATATAGAACACCGCCTGGAACCTTGCAACTTCTACTCCAGGAAACAACAATCAAAACTATCCCTCAAACAGCTGCGACTCTGCTCCTTAAAACTCCTGCTCCTCCTCCTTCTCATCTCAGGCAGCGTCCATCCCAATCCTGGCCCTAGGAGCTCAGGCCACACACAAACTCCAGGTGCCCTTATCCTTGCAACCATTAATATCTGCAGCATACTACCAAAGCTGGATGCACTCCAAGCCTTCATATGCCAACACAACCCTGACATCCTTGCAGTGGTGGAAACTTGGCTGACACCTAAAGTCCCTGACTCAGCAGTAACAATACAGGGCTACAATGTTCACAGGCTGGACCGGATATCCAAAAAAAGGTGGTGGTTGCGCAATCTATATCAAAGACTCCTTGTCTTGGCACCCTGTAGCAACTCCATCACTTTCTGCCTCAGCCCAGATTCTGCCAATAAAAATCATCCTAGGTCCCAACCATAAAGCTCTGACTATTGTCTCCATATACATCCCACCCAGGGACCCTAAACATGGATTCAACGATGTTCTAAACTATATCAACTCACATCCTCCCGAAACTGAACTTATTCTACTAGGGGATTTCAACATAAACTGGTTAGCATCGAGTGCCAGTGCCTATAAAGACTCCATCTCAGCTGCTAACCTCATGCAAATGGTAAACTCCCCTACTAGGATTAACTACAAGACTGGCACCAGTACCCTCTTGGATTGGGTCCTCACCACTCACCCTACAAGGATTTCTCATACGACCATTCTCCCAGACTTACTCAGTGACCACTCCCCAGTCATGTGTGCATGGTCTAACAAATTCCTTAAGCCCCCTTCCAAAATTATTGCTAGCAGAGTCCTTCCTCGTGGAAAACTTCCACATCTCAAACAACACCTGCTTCTACAAGATTGGCTACCCATCTATGAAGCAACAGATGTTAACTTGGCTCTTGATCACTTCATCTCAATTTTCAACAAAGCCTGCGACCTCTTTGCCCCTGCTAAAAGGCGCAAAACAAAATCTCTCTCTAACCCATGGGTCACCGTGGTTCTTCTCTCACAGCTGAAACTAAGGGATCACCTCTAGGCAGTTGCCAGGGCCACTGGCAAACAACTGGACATCCAAAATTACAAACAAGCATGAAATGCCTGCACAAAAGCCATACGGCTAATGAAATCCACCTATTACAAAGATGCTCTCACCAATACATGGGGAAATGGTCTTGCTTTCTGGGACAATATCAAGGATGTAACAGGGAAGCAGCCAAAAACCTCTCCGGCCATGTTAATTGTTGATGGATCCTCAACCCTTGACCCCAAGGTGATCGCAAACATCTTTAACACGGCTTTTTCAGACCTTAGTGCTGTTCTACCCCATGACTTTTTCGAAAACAGGGCCTACTCCCCAAATACCTCAGCCCCTCAGTCTAACCATCCCCTCTTCTACTTCAGGAAGGTAAGGCTGAATGAAGCTCGCCGCTATATTACTGCAGCTATCTCTAAATCTAGATCTAGTAGCGACACCCTGGACCTTAAGCTTCTTTTGCTCACCCTCGATGAGGTAATTCATCCATTAACAAAAATCCTAAACCTCTCTCTCAGCTGTGGAAAATTCCCGGACCTATGGAAAACAGCCACCGTGACACCCATCCATAAAAGTGGGGACAAGACGGTTCACTCAAATTATCGCCCTATCTCCATACTGCCCCCACTCTCTAAGGCACTTGAGCGCATCGTGGCTGATCAACTTACCAACCACTTGGATAAATACAATATACCTTGTCCACAACAACACATCTTCCAGAAAGGTCACAGCACCACCACAGCCCTTCTTGAGTTCACTGGAGCTTTGCACAAATCCCTTGACAACGGCCTTCTCACAGGGGCCGTTTTTGTCAACCTCTCCAAGGCCTTCGATACAGTACACCATGGATTATTAATACACCAACTACTGAATGCCGGGCTATCACCTGACTCTTCTCTCTGGTTTAAAAGCTACCTAGAAAACCGGTCACAGAGAATAAAAATTGCGGACGCTCTTCTAACACCCTTCCTGTTCGCTCAGGTGTCCCACAGGGATCCATACTGGGACCCCTCCTTTTTAGCCTTTTCCTAAACTCCCTTCCTTACCACTGCTCTGACCAGATCATACTATATGCCGATGATGCTGTTGTATTCTCCACTCACAAAGATCCTGCAACTCTTCAACACAACCTTCAACTTGGTTTCAGTTCTGTAGAGACATGGTTTCTTAATCATAAACTGGTCCTCAACGACATGAAAACCAAATCTATGCTCTTCTGCAGCTCTCATAACCCACACAAGATACACCACTTGGCTATCTCCACCACCCAGGGGAACACTCTAGATCAGGTGGGGTCCTTCAAATACTTAGGGTAACAGCTTGACCCTAATCTCTCCTATGGACTTCATGTAGATAATGTAGCTAGAACTGCTAATACACGGCTTGGTCTCTTCTACAAACACAGACCACACCTCACGCCAGAAGCTTTGAAGGTTGCAGTCCTGAGCTCTGTGATCTCTGTAATAGACTATGGTCTCATCATTTATGGCTCAGCCACAACCACAACCCTTAGATGCCTCTCAACTACCTTAAATAAAGCATGTCGGCTCATCACTGGTGCTCACCGTCTCACCCACACATGTGACCTGTACACTCAGACCGGCTGGCTCCAACTATCAAACCGCATAAAGTTTCTCACCTGCTCCATGGTGAAAAAAATCTACCTTGGCCTTGCACCTTCTGGGGTCTCAACTCTGTTACAACACCGAATTAACAAATGGCACCTTAGAAGATCCACGCTATAGCTACTGAAAGTCCCCCACTGTCACACTTCACAGGGACAACGCTCTTTTGCTTATCGAGCGCCACTCTGGTTCAATGGCCTCAGCCCAACCATCTCCTCTGCCCCAACTATTGGTATGTTTAAAACTAGGCTCCGGGACTATCTCGCTACCAACAGCTCCTGTGACTGCCCAACTTAACCTTGTTCTCCACTTCCCTTTCTGCTCTAGTTATCCCCCCCCCACTGGATTCTACCCTCACATCTTGGTATACCCAATGCTGCACTTTTCACCCTCTTGCCACCCTTCCTACATTCCTTCTCCCCGCCTACCCTCTTCCCTCTCCCTATGACTCTGGCACTTCTTATCTGTTGTCTATCTTCTCTGACAAATGCCGCTGGCTGCCTTGTTACAATGCTACCCTTGAACTGTATTAATCTGTACTCTGTTTGCAATGTCCACATTGTTGTAATGCCTGTCTTGATGTTCCCCATAATTTGTATTTCTCTGACGTGGAACCTTTGTAAAAGAGCCATGGCTCAAAGGTATTTGTAATCCTAGACTTGATAAATAAATAAATGATAAATAAACAGGGGAATTTCCCCGGTGTCCTGGCCAAATTTCCCTCATTCACTAAAAATACCACCAACAGCTTAATCTGGTTCAAGGTCAGTTGGCATTCATCTGTTTCCCCCTTCCCCGGGTTGTACCTGAAAATAGGCAGGATTTGTCTAGTGCACATACCCAGTCAACAAAAACTAAATAAAATAAATAAATAAACCCGGTCAAGGGAAGATAGGGATTGAGCATATTCAGTGGATAAAATAAACAGGGAAATATATGCATTTTGATAATAATTATTCTTCCCTAAAGTGTGAGTGGAAGTAGTTTACATCTAGACATGTCTTGTTTAATAGTCAATAAAAGAACATCTAGATTCATCTTTTTAAGTTGTGTCTGATTTTTGGTGATATATAATCCCAGGTACATAAGCTGATTAGAAGCCCAGAAGAGTCCCCATGATAGCACATCTGCCTTGAAAACACTGGCATTCAAGGGCATCACTACAGTTTTATCAGTATTAAGCTTGTAGTTAGCAATGGCACTAAAATGCCGAATAATTTCCAGGGCAGCAGGAATAGATGTGGCAGGATAATTGATAAGAGTACTTTGCACTCAGACTATTCTCTGAGTCCTACCAGTCGACACATTCCAAATACAGCTAGATATCCATCCCCTAGTCCTAAATCACCTATCTTCTTTACAAGCTTTTAGCTTGTTTTTTGTTTTTATTGGGCTTACCACAACATAACCCAGATAGACCATCTTAGGGTAGCTGGCTCATTCCACTGGGGTGTCACACAGATGAGGCACACTGATTAGTCCTGGTAGGACAAAACACGTGTATGTGTCTTCTGTTAGCACCCTTTGCAGACTGAGTAAGAGGCCTTTCAGCACCATGTATTTCTGCTTAAAGTTAAACCAGCATAATATTCTGTGGTGATTTGCATATACTGCCCATGATGCTTTGCATTATGGGGGTATCATGTGATTTTTGCACAACTTCTTTACTAGCCTTCTATGCAACAATGAATCAAAAGCCTTGCTGAAATCTTAGTAACTTATATTTACTATCTGGCCTCAATCAACCACTTAAGACATCAAATTGAAAAAAGCAGCTAAGCCTATTTAAAACATTCTACCTCTCTTGAACCCATGCTGATTCGTATCCATGAGCATGCTTACCTCCAAGAATTCACTTATCTGTTCTTTAATAACTGTCTACACTAGTCTGTCTACTATTGATGTCTCATTCCCAGGCCTATAATTACCCAGATTCTTCCTATCCCTACTCTTGAGGAGGGGACCACATTTGCTGCTTCCTGTCCAGTGGCAGTTCCCCGGTTTTCCGGTGTTTGACCATTGATAGGGTCTATCCATGCTTAACCAAGGCCATGGTTAATCTGTGTTGTAATATTGTTTATCTACATTTGACCATGGCCATGGTTTAACTATGTTTGATGATGGTCATAGTTTATACATACTTGACTATGACTGTGGTCAATCCATGTGGTGCCACTGTTTATCTATGCATGACCATGGCCATGGTTTATCTATATTGAGCCATGGTTTATTCATGTGTCTGTGTTTGATCATGGCTGTGGCCTACCTACTTTTAAACATGGTCATGGCTTCTTTATGTTTTCCTATGGCCATGGATTATTGGTGTTTGACCATAGCCATAGCTTATCACTTATCTGTGCTTGACCATGGCCATAGTTTATCTATTTTTGAACAAAGTCATAATTTATCTGCATTTGATCATGACTATTGTTTAGTTATGTTGAGCTATGGTCATATTTTATCTACATTTTACCATGGTCATGGTTTATCTGTGTTTGAACATGGTCATTGTATATGTACATTTGACCAAGACTGTGACTTATCTATGTTTGACCATGGCCATGCCTTATCTATGTTAGGCCATGGCTATGGCTTATCTATGTTTTGATCATGGCTTCTGTACATCTGACCATGACTGAAGTTAATCCATGTTGCACCAACATTTGTCTATGTTTGGCCATGACCATGGCTTATGTTTGACCAAGTCCATGATTTACCAATGACTTGCATGTGTTTAATCATGGCCATGGCTCATCTGTGCTGGACTGTGACTGTGCTCAATCCATGTTTTACCATTGTTTATCTATGTTTGATCATGGCTGTGGCCTACCTACTTTTAAACATGGTCATGGCTTCTTTATGTTTTCCTATGGCCATGGATTATTGGTGTTTGACCATAGCCATAGCTTTTCTGTGTTTGGTCACAGTCATGGCTTATCTGTGTTTAAATACTGCCATGGCATTTGTTGTTTTGGCCATGCCTGTAGCTTTTCTATGTTTAATTATGAATGTGACCACAGCCATGGCTCATTTTGACACTGTCTATGGTTTATTTGTTTTTGACCATTGTTTATTTATGTTTAATCCTTTCTGTTGGTCTTCCATGTTTGGCTTACCATTGTTTATCATGTTTGACAGTGCTATGGTTTTTCCATGCAGTGAGGAGGCTGGCAATTATAGGCCAGTCAGCCTAACATCGGTGGTGGGAAAGTTAATGGAATTACTGCTGCAGGAAAGGATTGTGGAATATTTTTAATCCAGTGGGTTACAAGAACCAAGGCAGCATGGTTTCACAAGGGGTAGGTATGTCAAATGAATCAGCTAGATTTTTTTGACTGGGTGACCAAGGAACTAGATAAGGATGGATTGTTGAACATGGCCCACTTAGATGTCAGTAAGGCGTTCAACACCATTCCACAAAGGAGACTAGTAAGCAAGCTGGGTAGCTTAGGAGTGAGTCCAAAGGTGGTAAACTGGATACAAAACTGGTTAGGGGATAGGTGACAGGCGATAGATGGTGGTGGTGAATGCAGTTCACTCCAGGGAAGGGAAGGTGACCAGTGAGGTGCTTCAGGAATCAGTCCTGGGACCAGTCCTCTTTAATGTCTTTATAAGTGTCATTGCAGAGGAGCTGGAAAGAAAAGTATGCCTCCTTGTGGATGACACCAAAATCTGCAGTAGGGTGGGCACTCCAAGGGGGGAGTTGGAAAGGATGAACAGAGACCTGAGAAAACTAGAAGAGTGGTCATGGTATAACAGCTGGGTTTTAATGCAAATCAATGCAGAAAAAATTACTTTGGGCACAGAAACCTAGGGGTGGAGTACAAAATGGATGGAGTAGTATTGACAACAATCAAGCCGGAAAGAGACCTGGAGATAATCATATTGTATGACCTAAAAGTGGACAACCAGTGTGACAAGGCAGTAAAGAGACCAAATGGGATGCTGGGGTGCTTAGGGAGGGGCATCACCAGCAGAAAAAGGGAAGTGGTGTTGCCTCTGTATAGACCACTGATAAGAACCCACCTAGAGCATTATGTCCAGTTCTGGAGACCACATCTCTTGAAGGATATAGACAGAGTGGAGGTGGTCCAGAGGAGGGCAACTAAAATTGTGCTGGATCTGCATGAAAAGCCCTATGAGGAGAGACTAAAGGACCTCAGTATATACATCCTGGAATGGGGGTTGGGGGTGATATGATAGAGACCTTTAATTATCTCACTGTGGTAAATAAGGTGCAGGAGTATTTTTCAGATGAAAAGGTGTTTAGGAACAAGGGGACGTGCTATGAAACTGGGGGGGTGGTAGATTCAGGAGAGATGTGAGGAAGCACTGCTTCATAGATAGAGTGGTGGATTCCCGAAACAGCCTTCCAGCGGAGGTGGTGGGGGCAAAAACAGTGGTGGGGTTCATGAATTCATGGGATAAGCACAAAGGAATCATAGTGGAAAGGAATGGGGGAAGGAGAAAAAGCTGTAGATTGGGCATGGTCTGATGTGATAGTGTAGGTATGGAGAAATGGCAGACTGGTGTATCCATGTGGTCCTTATCTGCCATAAAATTCTATGTTTTCCCATGGTTTATCCATAACTGAACATTGGTTATGTGTGTTTGCCCATAGTTTATCCATGTTTAACTATTGTTTATGTATAGTTGATTGTATTTGGACATGGTTATGTACATTTGATCACAGCCACTGCATATCCATGCTTGATCATGACCATGATTCATCCATGTTATACCAATGTTTATTGCAGTTGGACCACGACTGCAGTTCATCCATGTTTGACCCTACCCATGCTTTATCACTGTTTGACCCTGTCATGGGTTATCCATGTTAGACCCTGCAATTGTTTATGAATGTTTTACTTCACCCATGGTTTATCCATATTTACCCATTGTTTATCTGTGTTGTACTTCGATTTATGTATGTTTGTCTATAGTTTATCTGTGTTTTTTCTATGGTTTATGTATATTTGTCCATTATGAATCCATGTTTGACAGTAATTTATCCATAACTGATCATTGTTTATAGAAACATAGACTTTGACGGCAGATAAGGACCGCTAGGCCCATCTAGTCTGCCCATTTCCCTACCTACAGGATAGGCCGCAGATCCTATTTAACCAACAGCCTATATCTTCCTGCCCCCCACAAGAATTGCCTTATGTCTGTCCCATGCATTCTTGAATTCTCCCACAGTTTTAGACTCCACAACTTCCTCAGGAAGGCTGTTCCATGCATCCACTACCCTCTCTGTGAAATAATACTTCCTCACATTGCCCTGAACCTCCTCCTTCTATCTTTAAATTGTGTCCCCTTGTTCTTGCAAGTCTCTTTTTCTAAAGATGCTACCTCTTGGACTTTGTTGATTCCCTTGAGGTACTTGAAAGTTTCTATCATGTCCCCCTCTCCCTTCTTTCCTCAAGGGTATACATATTAAGCTCCTTTAGTCTGTCCTTATCACGGCTTCTCTTGCAGACCCTGCTCCATTTAGTTGCCCTCCTCTGGACTGCCTCTATCCTGTCTATGTCCTTGGGAGATGGGGTCTCCAGAACTGGACACAGTATTCCAGATGGGGGTCTCACCAACTGTCTGTACAGAGGGATAACAACTTCCTGTTTTCTGCTCGGATGCCTCTCCTATACATCCCAGTATACCCCTAGCCCTCCCTACTGCCTTCTCCACATTGCTTGCTAACCTTAAGGTCATCTGATATGATTACCCCAGGTCCCTTTCCTGTTTTGTTGTTGTTACTACCTCCCACCCATTGTGTATTCTTCCCTGGGTTCTTGTTTCCCAGGTGCATTATTGCACTTTTGCATTGAATCCTAGCTGCCATCGTCTGACCATTCCTCCAACCTTGCCAAGTCCTTTTCATCCTTTCCACGCCTCCTTGTGTATCAACCCTGTTGCAGATCTTTGTGTCATCTGCAAAGGCATACTTTTCTTCCAGTCCTCTGCAATGCCACTGATGAAGACATTAAAAGGACTGGACCCAATACTGAACCCTCTTGGTACCCCACTAGTAACCCCTTTTCTTCAGAAGTGGACTCCATTTACAATTACCTTCTGTGTCCTGTTGTCCAGCCAATGTTTTACCCAGGCTACCACCCTGGGACCCACTCCCAGGCTGGTTAATTTGACTAATAATCTTTTGTGTGGGACTGTGTCAAATGCCTTGCTAAAGTCTAGGTAGGCCATGTCCACAGCCCTCCCTGGTCTACTACTTTGGTCACCCAGTCAAAGAAATCTATTAGATCTCTGAGGCAAACCTTCCGCTGTGAACCCATGCTGCCTTGGATCCTGTGTTCCACTGACCTCTAGGTACTCAACTATTCTTTCCTTCAGAAGTGACTCCATCACTTTCCCTACCACAGAGGTCAGACTGACAGGTCTGTAGTTTCCTGCCTCTGTCTTGGTCACACTTTTGTGAAGGGGAATCACATCCACCTTCCTCCAGTCCTCGGGTACCACACCATCCTCCATGATTTATTAAAAGAGTAGCCAGTGGTTTCACTAGTTCCTTCCTTAATTCTTTTAGAATTCTGTGGTGAATTCCTTCAGGACCCATTGCTTTGTCCACCTTCAGTTTTAGGAGTTCTTGCAGAACCCTTTCTTCTGTGAAAGGACTGGATCGACCCCCCTATCAAGAGTGCTTCTGTTAATCGGATTGGGCACTTCCCCTCCTCTTTTGTGAATACTGAGCAGAAATATTCGTTCCAGTATTCCTGCTTTCACTGTCCCCTCTGCCCACCCACCGTTTATTCTATTCAGCCTCACTATCCCTCCCTTTGTCTTTCTACGCTCATTTATGTATGTTTGCCCTTTCTTTGCCCCTGGGTGAACTCCCTTGCTACCTCTCCCCCTCATTTATAACACCCCCTCCTCCTTCCCACTCCCTCAGACCTACTGACACTCGCATACTAACTGTCCCCCACTGCTCCACCCTCTCCAGCCAGTTTGGGTATTCTCACCATTTCTCTAAAATATGGAACTCTCTACCTTCCTAAATTCAACACTCCTCCTCCCTCTATTCTATCAACACTGCCCTCTCCAACTGTCCTGCACTTAACTGTTCCTATTATGACCCACCTTACTTTCCTTTGTCTTGCTCCTTACAGTTCATCCCCCTTCAAAATTTACCTAATGCCTGTATCGACTCTACTGCTTCTACTGACCCTAGCCCCTCCTAGGTGCTAGTTCTTATACCTTTCTCCCTTCCCCTACTCTCTCCCCTTTTTCCCTAGCCTTCACACTCCCCTTTCAGGGTTCTCAGCATCCTGGAGGGGTCCTATAGTGCCTAGGCTTGCCACCTTTTCTTCCCCCATTTACCTATCTTTGGCCTTCTAGATCCCCTTGCAGGGTCCCCAGCATCATGGAGGGTTCCTTGGATTAGGCCTCATCCCCTCCCAGGTGTTATTTTTCATTCCCTCCCTCTCACTATCCCTCTACAACTACAACGCCTAACCACAGAAGGGTTTACAATTGCCTGAACTTCTCTGCCCCCTTGCAGGATTCATCGCATCTGGAAGGGTTGTCTTTTTGGGTCAGGCCTTATTTCCCCTCCTAGGTGTTAATCATACTTACTCCTTCTCTTTCTCTGCCTCTCTAATCCCTAATCCAGTCTCCTGTCCCCTTGCAGGGTTCCCTGCATCCTGAAGGGGTCTCTCCAGGGCACAACTCTGCACTATCTGCACTATCTGTCATCTCATCCTCTCTCTCTTCACCCTTTATTTCACGATAGCACTTGTTCACTTATTACCATGGCACTTATTAATTGTTCTCACAAATTACATATGTATGCAACACTGTTTGCAACAACTGCCTTAATTAATTGTATGCTATGTTGATCTTTGTAACTTGAATGTAAAATGTTTCATCTCTATTGTACCCCTTCCCCCAGGCCACACCGGTAGACAAGCAATCTGTTGCTTAGTGTACCTTCCTGGTGAAACATTTCAATAAATAAATACAAATGTTTAGCCACAATTTATATATATCTGTTCATGGCCATGGTGTGTGTATATTCATTCATAGTTTATCCATGTTACACCAATGTTTATATATGTTTTGACCTTGGATTATGCATGACTACCCATGATTCATCCATGTTTGACCATTGGTTATGTAAGTTTCATCTTGGTTAATGCATGGCTGCCCATGATTTAGTCACATTTAAATATAGGGTATGCCTGTCTGTTCATGGTTTGTTCATGTATTATCATGGTGTGCATATATGTGGAACCTTTGTAAAAGAGCTCTCAGCTCAAACGTACTTGTAATTTGAATCAATAATAAAATAAAATAAATATTTGTCCATAATTTATCGATGTTTGACCATTGTTTATCTACATTTGCCCTTGGTAAATGTATGTTTGCCAGGGTTTATCCATGTTTGACCATGTTAATGCATGTTTGTCCTTGGTTTATCCATATTTGACTATTGTTTATGTATATTTGACCTTGGTTAATGCATTTTTGCTTGTGGTGTATGTTTGACCATTGTTTATGCATGCCTGATTTGTTTGACCTTGCTTAATGCATTTTTGTCCATGGTGTATTCATGTTTGACCATTATTTATGTATGTTTGACTTGGTTTACAGTATTTCATTAATTACTAGCCACAGCTTCTATTTCACTCAGCCAAAATCAGCAGTTTATATTATGAAGCCACTCCCTGGCTGATTGCTTGCATACTGTTATCTGTATAAAAAAAGTTATTACCCAGATTCTCTTTTTTCCAATATAACCTCTATTAATGTTTTTTTATCAAAGTAAAATAAATTCATTGGTACACACAAATAATTATCTTAATATATATAATGTCATTTAGTCTGTTGTAACACATCCTTAATTTACCAAAAAATGCCTATTTCCTCAACTGATCCTAAATGACCTTGTAGCACCATTTGTAGTTGTAATAATGGTGGCAACATATTAATAACAGAGTTTCAAGTGGCATCAAAAATATCTTCTCCTTCTGTGGTGTGATCTGTTATATGTTCGTAAATCATTGTTTCCCTAAACATGTAAGCCATTTGTTTGTATTAAAATGGTCTAATGGGCGAAGGATCCAAAAGTGAATATGAGATGTTTCTTTGCCATGGAGGCAACATCACAGATATTTTGGTCCTTTTCCTAATTCCACATCGAAAAAAATCATTGAGCAGCACCAATTCTGGAGAACAGGGAATATTTTTCTGAATGATTTTAAGCAACTAGATGTGTGCCTATGTCCACCATTTCACGATTTCTTTATATTCACATAAAAGATGGTAATGTCCTACTTTGACATAGATGCCAACATTCGATTTTACTTGTTGGTGTCATAGCTTGTAAGACATAAATATATCTTATAAAATGGGTCAAGAAAATACCTAAATCTGATTGGCTAGAAGGACCTTTGAGCCGTGTCCTTATCAGCCTATATCTATGCCAGCTGGCACTCTTATTCCCTGGGCAACCTCACAACAGGGAAATATCAATGATCTGACCAAGCTTCAAACTGATTTTATAGTCAGGCACACACCAAGCATGACTTCCAGCCCCTCTCACCCCCCCCCCCATCTGTCACTGGAGCCAGAATTTACACTGCACAATATCACCACAGAAAAACTTTTTATTGTTTTGCTTTCCCTAACATAAAAATAACAAACTAACCTCAACAGCAAGATAATTTGTTCAGGGTGAGCTTACCAACTCGCGCGTGGTGCAGCTTTCAAATGAAGGTCATATCCAGTCATCCACCAGTCGCCACAGCCAATTCTGTCCCACACTTCCACCAGGGCTCCCAAAAATGTATTGATTTATTTGTACTTTCCAGGTTCAGAGCAAGTTGCTGAAACCATGATAATGGAAGCGCTACAGTGGGAGCCTAAACACGGCACGGTGATGTAAGAGCTACAAGTCTCATATTCAAAGGATTCCCAGCCTGTATTCCCACAATCAGATGATATGCTCCCATTTCCATAACTAAAGGTCCATTTCTTCCACCAGATCTTACAAAAGCTTTCCAGATATTTATGAATTCCAGCTTTTCCTGAATTGCTGAAACCATGATAATGGAAGTGGTACAACGAGACCCAAATTACAGCGACTGGTGAGGGACACACTCGCTCCTGCTTTTAGAAGAAAACTCGCTTTGCATGGCCTCATTTATTCAGACAAACATGCAAAAACAACAAAAACCTTTTGAGGAGGATCTCTGTGTATGCGTGTTTATAAAAAGATGGGGGAAGGGGTCAGGAGACGGACACTATCATACAACAACTAAATACAACATCTGGCTCCCATTCCTGTAAGTCAAACTCTGAGGGTTTGCAAAAAAAACACACACACAAGAAGATTTTGTGTCTGAGTACCAGTGAGGAGGAGGGAAGAGACAGGCTCCACAGTCTCCTGGTTAGTTTCAATCAAACATGTCCACAACAATACAATGAGAGGGACTACTTTTTCAGTTTTTGAATTCATATCATATTTTTCTAATCTTTTTATTTAAAGTTCTCAAGTGCATTTCTATTGAACTTTTTTATTGGAGAGACCCATTTTATAAGCACAATAACACACTCCGAGGTGTGGGTTACATGCTGATAAAAGCACATCCAGGGGCATAAGGCACTTGGCGCAAGTGCCTCGTGTCTTAGTACACCTCTGGGTGTGCTCTTATCAGCATGTAACCCACACCTCGTCGTGTGTTATTGCTTGCATATCTTATAATCTATTTGGACATTATGTAAACCCTATCTATGATATTACACAGAATTGTTTTGTTTTATACAAATCTATATAGTTTACTGGCATTGATGCATATTTATCTCCATTTTAATAAATGTAAGTTTCTGTTAATTTCTATTTCCCATTTTTCCTGTGACTTTTGATAAATATTCCCTAAATTATGTTGAGTTAGTGAGGTAAACATAGGATAAAAATATGCCATGACACTACAGGACAGATATTCAAAACTTTGCGCCAGGCAAACATGCAAGTTTAGTGTAGGATTAGCATGGGTTTACTATATTCAAAAGGCCAAATAGCGAAGGCAAACTGCATTAGTGCTGGGCAAAATCATAATGTATGCAAGGGGCAAACTGACATGAATAGAGGCGCAATGCTATATTCAGCGACTAGTGCCACCCAAAGTGGTTTTGCACGACTTGGTGCAGTGCACATTACCGCCCAGGAAAAGGTCGTCTTAACCCTGGGCAATCAGCTGTGCACTGTGTTTGCGCAGCTTTGTGCAGCTTTGCGTGACCCTAACAAATAAATATGACACATAGACAAAGCCAAACACAGAGGAAACATGCTGCTAACTGGTGGCATTACAATGATGCCATCATCTTCCACCAGTCCCAGTCATGCCAGGCAGTAAGCGATGACCCTGCCACCAGTGGACAGCATGGCAGTGTGGCCATACAGCACACACCTGCAGATCACTCTCCTGTGGACACCAACAGATGCCAGCACACACATGCAGCACTGTGGGCATGGAGAATGTTGAGGGGAGAGTGTATGGGTGGCCAGGCTGTGCCACAGACCAGGTGTCCAAGAGGATGGGACACATCATGCAGTGCACATGGGCCATTATTGGGCATACCCCAACACCAGTGTACCTTTCTGATAATATACACCCCCCAGCCACATACCACACAGCTGTACAACTGCCACAGCACACAAAGCTGGACATGTATATGTCACTGTGAGCATCCCATGCCAGAGGTGCAGCATCTGTGGGTCACACAACAGCGTAACAGTAATGTCCACTGTCAGTAAACACCTGCAGGTTGGGCATCTCACTGTGTGTAGTGCAGTCATCATCACTGCCCTACACACCATAGGCATTGCTGTGTCCACACACTACTGGCCCCCTTGCTACTATAGTGTTTGCTGTGCACTGTAGCATGACCTACAGTGTGACAGTTGCATGCAGCAACACTACCATTTGTGTCTATGCTGTGTTGTCCCAGTACAGCTGTAGGCAGCAGCGCATGTGAAAGTACAGTGTTCAAAACTGTGTAATATTCCCCAAACTGTTTGCGCAGTGCTAACACATTTGTGTGGGTTTAGCGCAGGGCTGAACTGTTAGCCTGGTGCAAACTGCATGCAAATCAGGGCATAATGAAATGCTAATCTGGATGTTTGCCCAGAGACTACCTAAGTAGGCTCATTTGCATGTCACATTTGAATATGGTAAAGTTTAGTGCCGGGCAAACGTGTTTGCACCAGGCTAACGGTTTAGCCCTGTGATAAACCTGTGCAAACATGTTAGCGCTGTGCAAACAGTTCGGGGAATATTTTACAGTTTTGCACACTGTATCTCCACATACGCTGCTGCTTGCAGCTGTACTGGGTCCATGCATTTTCTGGCACACACATTGGCCACATAGTTCACCTGTGCCTACCTTCACATCGCTGTGCACTGTGTTGCTGTTGTGGTTTGCACTTTCTGGTTGCCATATTCAGAGTTGTCTTCTTCCAGGGCTAAGTTTGCCCTGCACTCCCAGCCCAGTTTGCCCAGCCTTGTTCCCATGCTATATTCAGAAGCTGTTTGCCCTGGGCTATTCCTTTTGAATATGGCTTGCTTTGTGCTCCGGGCTAAGTTTGCCCGCCAGGTAGTGCTAATTTAGCCCTGGGGACAAAGTTTTGAATATCTGGCCCTACTTTTGTTTTACTTTTTGATGTTTGACTAAAGTTATTATATATTTAAATTTATCTATATTTTCAGTGTTGCTAATATAATCTGAGGGCCGGATATTTGAAAGGGTTGCGCAATGCGCAATAGGGTTGCACCAGTGCAAGTCAGAAAATGCGCCATTCTGCGATATTCAGCAGGAGGCAGTTGCGCCACTGAAAACATGCTGAGCAACAGTGCAATAATAATGAAGGCATGCGCAACCGAAGGGGGTGGAGCCATGCATAAAGTGCACAGTGCGATGTTCAAAGACTTGCGCAATGCGCAACAGTGGAGCAGGTGGAAGTTGCGCCATAGCGGAAATGAGCCAAAATAAAAAGGAACAAGGAAGAGGCGCAAGAATGCTACAGGGAAGCCACATGAGGCAGGGAGAGAGAGACCGAGTAAGAGGGAGAAAGAGGGCAGGCCAGGGAATCAAGATGACAGAATAGGGGCAAGGGAAGGTGTGTGGGGCCACAGAGAGCAGAGGCCAGTAGGTGTACCCGGTGCAGTGGAGGTAGCAGTCAGGACAGTGGGGGGAGCAAAGCAATAACAGCTGGGGGGGGGAAACACAAGCCAGGGACATGGACAGTGCCACCTTCCACATGGAAGCTGTAATGAGGGGGGTGAGAAGGCATGCTGCAGGGGGACGTGGCCGTGGAAGGGTCCGTTGGTGGTACACCCCCAACAGGCAGTACAGAGCCCACACCAGCTTTGAGCTGTACTCAGATGTCGAGATTGTGGACCGGTACCACCTGAACAGGGCAATAGTGAGGTGGCTCTGTGAGCTGTGCAGTGATGTGATGCAGGCACCCACACGAAGGAGTCATGCTCCGTCAGTGGAGACAAAGGTAACAGCCTGCATGTGCTTGCTCACCACGGCTACCTCCCAGAGACCAACAGGGGACACCACAGGCATAACACAGTCGGCCACGTCACGCATCCTCACCCAGTTCCTCAGCGCACTGCGGCCACATGCTGTGGAGTACATCCATTTCCCCAGCACCGCGGCGAAGCGCACAGCAAACACACAGGAGTTCCACAGGGTAGCATGTATGCCTGGCATGCTAGGGGCAATAGACTGCACCCATGTGGCTATTCACATGCCACCTGGCCCCAGTGGGGCTGCATATTGCAACCAGAAGGGGTTCTCCAGTGTCAGCTGCCAGGTGGTGTGTGATTCCAGTGGGCGCATCATCAATGTCTGTGCCACGCACCCTGAGGGAGCATATGATTCCTTCATATGGTACCAGTCGGCACTGTGCCATCGATCTGAGAGTGGGGACATCCCCACAGGACATCTAGTGGGTGAGTACTGTATGCATGTAGAACTGACAAATCATGGGCAAGGGGAGGTAAGCCACAGGTGCCATGGGTGTGGCACACAGGGTTAGGGGCAGTCTGAGCCTGAACAAGACACTAACCTCCACTATCTCCACACAGGTGACAGTGGATACCCACTCCGTCCCTGGCTGCTCACACCCTACTGGCAGCCCACGACCCCATCGCAGCAATGCTTCAATGAGGCACATGCCACCACACGCAACATCATTGAGCAGGTGTTTGGGATGCTGAAGACGCGTTTCCGTTGCCTGGACACCTCTGGCGGTGCCCTACAGTATAGCCCCTCAAAGGCCTGTGGGATATTCCTGGCCTGTTGTATCCTGCACAACATGGCCAAAGACTGTGGGATAGCCATACAGGTCAAAGAGGGGGACAGCGATGGGGACAACGGTGACACCGGTGACGATGGGGATGGGGATGGGCAGCCCCCCCTTGGATGACGGGACCTCCAACTGATCCAGCTGACCCAGCTGCACCGGGACACCATCACAGAGGAGCACTTCAGCCAATACAGGTAAGTCATGGGGCCATGTGCAACCACCAGTGGCTAGGGCACAACCCACGTATACACATGGAAAAACATCAGGGGTGCATGATGGCAAGGGAAGTGGCAGGGCACAGAAGCACACACATACAACCAGGGAGGGGTGAACAGTAACACGCCACATGGATGGACACACACACACAATAGGCACACAGTGCACAGGGGTCAGGTGCAAAACAGAGCCAGAACACAGACACTAGCAACACACATGTCCACAGGCCACCACGTCCACTGACTGTCTATGTGCGTGTGTCAGATGCTGGGCACCATTGCACTTTGGTGTACTGCGCAATGCAGGCATCATCATGCACACGCACCTGTGGACAGCAGTCAGGAGGGTGTGCAGGTGGACCGTGTGTCTGCTTGTAGAGCTGGGCACCCACCGGTGCACTGCCCACCAAAACACACAATGCACACAGGGCAGCACCAGACAGGGCCCGCACTGGGAGACAGGTCAGTCTTGCGGCACAGTGCCATGTCTGCCTCGGATGCGTGGGCGGCCCCGCCGAGACCCAGCAGCACTGGTAGGCTGAGCACGGGCCTCATGGGGTGGCACCGATGGTCCACCAGGGGTTCCACTGCGTGAATGCGACCGTGCCCTCACAGGTGTCTGCAGCACACCGAACAAACCTGCACCAGGAGTGCTAGGGATGCCCACAGCTGAACCCGGTGTCAACAGGGTGGGTGTGGCACGACGCCGGGAATGGGGAGTGGATAGCGAACTGCGCGGTGTGAGCGACACATGGGCACCTGACTGTGTGCCCATTGTGGCCACGACAGCGATCAACGCCTGTGTTAGCCTGTCAATGGCAGCGGTCACATCCTCCCACAAATGGTCAATCCGTGACAGGATCCTATCGGTGTCCCTGCTGTGTCGCTCCTCGACCCGCTACAGAGCCATACACAGTGCCTCCACGGACGTTGCAAGCCGCATCTGCTGCTGTACTGATACCTGCAGCAGGCGGGTGTGCTCATCAAAGAGGTCGTCTGCCACCTCGGCAACCTGTCTCTCAGGGTATGGAAGGGCCTGATGTTCAGCACCCCTTGAGGGTGGGTGCTGCTCACCAGAACCAGGTATGGGCAAGTCCACAGGCGGTGCACAAATGCCACCGCTGAACCCTGTACCACCAGTCCCGGTGGGTGACTGCTGCTGCTGCCCCTCCGCCTGCTGTGCCCAAGGGATCGGCTGTTCCACCACTGTGGCCGCAACAGTGCCACTGACCTGACCAGCCACCGGTGCTGCCCCACTGGTGCTGACAGGCACAGCCTGGGACTGTGCTGACATGCTGGCACACACATCAGAACCAGCTAGGTCCATGGGTGTGTGCTGGCCTGCTGTGTGTCCATTCCATGACACACACATGTCACTGCCCATAATGATCATTGCATCATCAATGGTGCAGGTCTGTGCCACAGCCACAGCCACAGCGTGCTGGCATGCTTGGATGCCAGACTGCTGAGACACAGGAAGGGCCTCCCCCACACCTGTCTAAACGACATCAGTGTTGATAGCCAGGAGGACCCACTATTGCAATGCACGCCGGCTACCTGCAGAGGTGGATGGTCCCTCCTCCAACTCCAGCTGGCTGTCCGCAGTGGTCAGGCCCTCCACCGCTGACCCCTGCAGATGTGCAGGATCTGTAAAAGAAAGTAAGAACATGTTAGTGCATGTGATCTACCTTCCCACCCCCCCGACAGACTATGATGTACCATGCAGTGATGGGCTACCACCTGTCTGGAAGCCACCTCCTGGAACACCCTCAATGGCACTGCGCTGCATGCTTGCAGTGAGCCTGTCCTCTGCTGGAGTCAGCTGCACCACCTCCAGCTGGCTCCCGCCTGTTGCAGCACGTGCCACCCTGATGGAAGCCACCTTCTTCTTCACCCTCCTCCTGTCGGTACCCATCTTCTTCTTACACTCCTGCACAGAGCGCTGGTGGCTGCCATGCAGGTTGACGGCACGTGCCACCCCCTCCCATGCAGCAGCACGGGTCTGAGGGGTGCCCCGCCATCCACTGAGCAGTCACTCCTGATCCAGATAGGCCTCGAAGACTGCCTCCGTCTCAGCCTTAGTAAAATTGGGCCTTCTCTTCCGCCCACCATCGTCCTCCTTACCCAGTCCATGCTCGGTCATTATTCAGCCTGTATGGGTAACAGTGGTTACCTGTGACTGTGCAGTACAAAGCAAGTCCCTGAGACCACAGTCCAGAACACCACACAGCATGCAACTCACCTATCAACTGCAGTAACTGAATATGGCCACTGCAGAACAGTGTCACATTTTAATAGTGCAATCCATGCAAATTAGGTGCGGAGCAACTTTAATGAGATGCAAATCGCGCTGCTGCACCACTGAATGGCTGATCAGATGATTTGCATATGATGGCTGAATATCGCGCTGTTGCGCTTTGCGCAATTGTATTGAATGTGCTGAGCCAATGGCACAGTTCTGTGGCTGCGTAGTACACCACACTGCGCATGCCCAGGTAGCTTACACAGGCGTCTGCTGCTCTGATGATGTGCTGTGCGAGGGAGGCAATTCAGGGCATCACCACCATTGTGCCAGTGGCGCTATGGCGAGGGTCACTACATGGCGCTGTGGCACAACTGCGCAATAGTTCGCTGTGGCGATGGCACACAGGCAACCAGTCATGCTAGATGCATAGACGTCCGATGGTGCTGTGCATGGCCTTGCACCAGAGACCCATGACCCTGTGCCCGACCTTTGCCCCCTTGGCGCTATACGTCTGGCATGTCTGCAGCTCTATCGTGCTGTTTGGTGACTGAGCGATAGGGAATGGCGGCGCTGTACCAACAGCGTGATAGGGAGTGGCGGTGATGTATTGCGCAGCACTTCCACATGGGGTTGCCGTGCTGCGGAGCGCCATATTGCCTACTATAGCACTAGAGATGGCACGCAGGACAGCCCCTCAGTGGAGTGCCCTTGAGCTGGCCAACCTTCTGGCCACAGTGGAGCCACACTATGGCCCACTGTTTGCTGAGGTGCCACTGGACAGGGCCAGGACCCAGGTCTGGCAAGAGGTGGCCAATGACCTGGAGGTGGCCACTGGCCACAGGAGGATGGCTGAGCAGTGCAGGCACCGGTATGGGGACTTGAGATGGAGGGAGCCAGAGCGACTGGCATGTCTGCGGTCGCGTGCCAGGAGGGGCGTGGTGCCTCGTCCAGGTGGGTGATACGTGTACACACCTGTAGGGTCCATATGGGTAACAATGTCTTATGTGTCCAGCACATAGGGGAGGGATGGTCTATGGTTGGCTGTGGCGGTGTTTACAGGGTATGGGATGGATGGGTCTGGCTGGGTGGGTGGGCACACACATTGGGGCAGGGAGAATATGCTTTGGGTTTGTACTGATGTGTTTCTCTCCTTTTGTCTCCCACAGGCCTGGCAGAGTGGATGAGGGTCACGAAGCAGCAGCAGAGGGTGGTGGACACTGCACGGGGGCATGCCGGGGACCAACCCCAACACCAGCAACAACCCGATGAGGGTGAGTGCCATGACACCATGATTGCTATTGCATGCTGTGTGACAGAGTGGGGAGCAGGGCATGGCCACCATCCATGGACACCACTGCCATGCACGCAACATGTGACAGTCAGCACTGTCCAGTGGCCCTGCATGTCTGGAAGTGCATCAATGGTGGTCCATGCATGCACTGGGCACATGGCTGTGGTACTGCCTGCCCACTGCATAGCCACGTTACTGTACGGCCTTGGTTGTGCTGTGCTGGACATGGGCAGTGTGTGTGTGCAGTGGTACACATGGCTGTTGCTGCCTGGTTGGGCATGTCTTGTGGACACAGTCACTGTGGGTGGGTGCACACCATCACAGGAGTGTGGCACATGGCTGTATGCCATGCATAATGGGTGGGCTGCAGAGGGATGGACAGTCACACCCATTGACTCTGATCCCTTGTCCTAGGTGTGCGGATACTCCTGAGGATTGAGCAGTCCACCCAGGATCTGGTGTGCGTGGCGGCAGAATCCCTTGCCATCCTAAGGGATCTCCATCGGCACGGGGTGAGGAGGAGGCGACCCAGGGAATGGCCCCAGGCAGCAGAGGACCAGGCTGGCCACCAGTGACCATGAACAACCTCCCCCCTTTGACCAACCCTCACACCCCACCTTCCCTCTCCCATTTGTTCACCCCTGCCCCTTGCCCACCCCCACTTTGTTCCTGTTCCTCCACCCCATGTTTGTAAATATATGTAAATAGTTGTTGTTGTTATATATTTTCTAATACAGGTATTTTGATATGAATACTGTGGTGGTCTCTGATTTGCAGCTGGCTGTAGGTGCTCAGTTGCAGTGGTGTACATGGCATCTGGGGTGGTTCAGTCATGGGTATGTGTGTGTGTGCATGGGGGAGTGTCTCTGGTGTGGGAGTGGCTATCAGTTGGTATCTGTGGTGTGTGTTGTTCTCTGTGCATTGCATTACTGTGTGCAGTGGTCCATGGTGCCTGCTCTGTGTCCATTGTGCCCCTGTCAACCTGTCCTTGACCTGTGCAGCCGACACCCTTGCATGTCTGTGGCCTGCGAGGTTTGCTGCCTTGTCAGTGGTGGCTGTCCCTGCAGGTCATCCACTGTGACCGTCACAATGCTAGGTTGCCTCCTGTCACTGGTGTGGTGCATGTTTGCCTCGGGTGACACTGTGGCCTCCGCAGTTGCTGTCCCACCTCCATGCTGTGGCTTGTGTGTGTTGCAGGGGCTGTGCACCACTGTCTGTGACTTGTGATCCAGGCATATGCTGGTGGCGTACAGGGCCACAGTTCATGCACAGGGTGGGTGTCACCCCTGTGCCATGGTGGATTGCAGGCTGTGTGTGCACAATTTACATGGGCCCACACTGGGGGCTTGGTTGCCACACTACTGCGTCCCTGTGTTAGTGTCCCCGAGGGTAAGGGTGTGTATTTGCCCCTGCACTGTGTTGCATCCAGTGTGCTGCATGCTTCCACACACCAATGTGGGTGTCTGTGCTGGCTACTGTGGCTCATGGTGGGTCGCGTTGTGACACCTGTCTACTGTGCAGGGTGCTGTATCAATGGCGGTGGTGTCAGGGGCACGCCCTTTCCCGTGTGGGGTACCTCTTGTGGTGACACATGTTCAGTCTCTCAGCTGTGCCTCAGGGGGATTGTGCATGTTAGCACTGTGTCTGCCATTGTTGCATTGCCGTGTGCTGCCACCCACTGCTGGGTGCTTATGGTGAGTCTGGCTTGTATGGTTCTGTGGTACACGAGGTTGCAGTGTGACAGTGGGGGGGTGGTATGCATGGGGATTCCTGCAGTGGTGGTCACTGCTCATGGGGGGTGTCTTGGGGTCATGGTGCAGGGTGTGCTGTGCACAGGGGAGGGCTGCTGTGCCATGGGGTGGTCCGCCCTCCTTGTGTGGCAGTCTCAGCTTGCCGGTGGATGTGATGGGGCACCATGGCCCAGTTGTGCTTTGTTTGCTTGTCCCCATGGGCTGGTGGATATTCCATCCCTCCACCAGTTGTGCTGTGCTTGGGGTGTGGGGGTGCATTGTCAGTTCTGCAGTGTGTTCCTGTGCCCATCTGTGGCATGGGTGGTGGGCCCCTACCTACCTCCCTGGTTGTGCAGTTCCATTGCTCTGCTGCTGGGGGGCTCCCTGCTTGTGCTATGGTGCCTCTGGGCTGCTCAGCTGGGCAGCCCTTGTTGCGTTATAGCACATCGTATCTGCTCAGTTTCCCCTTCCTAGTTGTGCTATGGTGCAAGTTGTGCGATATTCAGACGTTGGCTGTTAACGCAATTTGGCTTGCTCCTTTTTTGAATATCGCGTCTATCGTGCATGGGCACAATGGACTTGTGCTTGCTCCTGCTATTGCGCACTTTTTGGGTGCAGTTTGAATATCCAACCCTGAGTGTTTTACAAATGTATTACATTTCTTCTCTAATGTCTAGTATTTTATCCATGAGTTGTTAACATTTTCTATTCTACATTTTCTTTCAAAATATTCCCAAGCCATTTCTTTATATTTTTATTATAAAATCCCCCAGTTCACTAAGCCAATTTTGTAAAAATTCTTTAGCCAAACTAATGGTATAATTTCTTTATGGTACCCCGTACTGCAATAAGGATTGCCTCTCTCCACTGACCTACTGGGAGTTCATCACAAAAATGGTTCTCCTGGTCTTTGACTATGTGGATGTGGTATATGCACTGCCCTATCTACTTCCCTGGCCAGACTGGACAATGCCATCTGCTGCCCCACCATGAACTCTGCCTCTTGCACTCACCACTGCTCCCTTTATTCCTTTCTATCTGTTCTCCCACGCTCCATATGTCATCAGTTCCACTGTGCCTCCCTTATATCTAAATTCTGGTTTGGATCTCTCCCCTCCTACCTTTCCCATCTCCTCTCATATTCCCAATACTCTCCTCCCCCAATCCTCATGCTCCAGGGATCCGTGCATCTTCTCCATTCCCCACCCACACTCCTCAGCTGGAAAATCTGCCTTCTTATACTTGCTCCTATCTCTATGGCATCCGCTACCATTCTCCATCCATCTCTCTCCCTTCCTCCCCTCCATTAGTTGCCAACTAAAACCTCTCCTGTCTCCCCCTTGTTCCCGCATACCCACTTCTTGAACCCTTCTTAGCTGGTACTGAGTATTGGCTCAACATCCCATCATCCGGGTTCCACCACACTGTTATTTTTAACTTAGTTGTAAACTTGTATTGATTCTGCATGCAGTTTTGACATTACTGTCTGTACTGCTCTTCTGCTTTTGCACGCTATACCACTGTTTTTGTAGCTGTCATTAACAGCCTGGTTTGTTTTTCTGTGTAACTGTGCTTTTCCTGTCCCTTTCCCTTGTGTCACACATCTGGAAATGAGCCTTAACTCAGTGTGCCTCTTCCAGTCACCAGTGTTCAAATCAATCACTCCATCAATCAATCAATCAATCAATCAACCAATCAACCAATCACTCTCTCAATCAATAAACAAATACCCAAATTAAAAAATTCCAGCATAAGTGCTTTGCATTTTTGTGGGGAAAGAGTTATGCAATTTATTACAGATCTTAACCACAGCTCCAATAAGAAATTCCCAGATATCTCACAAAAAAGGGGGAACTATCCTTTGCTATATCTAACCCATGCACCTGGAACTCCCTCCCCCCCCCCACATCAAACTCTTCAAATACCACAAAGCCTTTAAACTGGGTCTTCGTGCCCACCTAATAGAATCTGATGGCTGCTCCTGTGCTGTAACATGAGACTCACTCCTGGCAGATTTCCTTCCCTACATGGCACTTACTGTTTCCCCTCATGTTCTTACTTCCATCACGAATCCTATTCTTATAACTGCTACATATTTTTTAGTTGTTGTAGTATGTTGTCAGTTAATCATTATTGTATCATCTAGTGCAATTAGTTAATGTAATATTATTTGTCTTCTCTCAGTTTCCACTGATACGGCTTGCTCTTGTCAGTAAACTGTGTAATGTTTTGTTCTCACTTCATGCTGCGTCATGAACTATTGTCAGCTTGTTGTACATTGTTTGGACTTTGTTTTCTCCTGCCTGTACTCTCCCGGGGCATGCCTGAATATAGGCAATACTCTTGTCTAGTGTACTTACCCAGTAAACGAAAACCAATAAACTGTTTTTTTAATCTCCTTGAAGATCCTTGGATATGCCAGTAAATTATGTATCTCTGAAGAAGAGTTTTCTATGTTTCATACTTCTATAAATGAGACATATACACTCCTTTATTGTTAATTTTAGTATTTTCACATCTTTCTAAATTAGTGCCTGTTTTAGTTTTGCTGCCCAATAGTACAATTCTACATTGGAACATCCTATACCTCTGTCTTTACACAGTATAATTGTTTTTTCGTGCAATTCTAAGGACTCCCCCATGCCAAAGAAACTTTTAAAACATTTTTCACATTTATTCTCCTTGTAGTCCTTGCTATAGGTACATTAGATGAGGCATAATGAGCATTTTCAAAACCTCACTTCATGACCCAAAGGAGATAAGGCCCTATCTTTTCATGTTTCAAGTGACATTTCATGATCCCTTAAACCATTGAAATATAAATTCCCATTTTAACTTGTGGATTTTGCTAAAAAAAGACAAAATATTTTATTTTGTTGTCAGTTTTTATTTCATTTATAGGGGACTTGCCAACCCCCTTAGATTTCAAACTGTCTCTAGTTTAAAAAAAAACACTTTATGATGGGTCATGTTCTGCAGAAACTGCTGATGTAGCTGGTATAGAGTCCAAGGCAGTAACGCGCTCAAGTGTAGAGTGAGAGGTGCAGGCAGGGGGTGGCAACCCCCTATAGCTCCAAAACTCACAAAGTGTCTGCACTCACAAGTGCAGACACTTAGTGAGTTTTGATGATGCTGGTAGCTTGACTCTGATTCTTTCTTTCTTTTTAAAAGTGAAGAAAAGACCACCTGCCATACTGGTGTTACCACGTAAAAACATATTTGTCTAGTTCTTGATCAGCTCCCACTGCATCTTTCCTGGACTTGGGAACACCCTTAATATAATCTAGTCATTTTGTATTTTTTTCCAAATGTGGTTCAGTAAAGGCTCTGAACTTAAATAAATTGGGGACAATGGGTACTCCTGGTGTATACATTATGCATGTAAAGTGGGTATGACCTGAACTGATTAATTTTAAAACAGCAGAGGGGTTGCAGTACAATGCTTTGATCAACTGAGATAGAATGGGGAGCAAACCCTAGGCCTTTAATGCCTCAAACGTGAATTTTTAGCTTAAAGAGCTAGTGTACTTCTTGGAATTAACAGTAATTTTCAGATGTAGTCAGCTATCACTTCCAATATGTGAAGTCTTTTTTTTATTTTCTGTTTGCTAATTAGAAGGTTTTCCACCTGGCAGTACTGGGGTGATTTGCAGAACAACTCTTTGTCTGGAGGGAAAAAAGTCAGATCTGTTCCTCCCACTACATTGTCAGAAAGGACACCAAACATCTTGATGCACCACAATCCTTGCAGCCTGAGCAGTGACTTTCACAAGCTACAAATCAATATGCAGGAAATTGTGACATCACTTGTAACCAGGGAGAGCCAGTCCCTGCTGCTTCATGTGAAAGTGAAACCTGGCAGGGAGAAATGGTTCTCATTGGTTACTAGTGATGTCATAGTCCGTGTTGTCTCAGTGTTGATGTAGTGAGAGGAACAGAACTGACTTTTTTTCCCCCCTCCAGACAGAGTGCTGCTCCACACAGCACCCCAGTACTACCAGGTGGAACATCTTATAATTGACAAACAGAAAAGAATAAATACTTGAGATATAAGAAGTGATAGCAGACTACTTCTGAAAGTTACAGTTAACTGAAGGCATTTTCCAGGCAGTACACTAGCTCTTTAATAGAGGAAAGGGTGATTGAGGAGTTCAGTACACAGTGTTGTGGTATGTTAATAGCAAGTGTTAAGTAGTGATGTTCAACAGAAAATAATATGATTTGGAGTTTAAACTCCATGTGCTCTTTTCATGTAGGTGGCCTGAGTACATGTCAAATGTGTATACCTGGGCCATAGACACCCACACTGGCTGTGCAGCATACATTGCAAGCCTTGCACGAAGAACAGCCCCACATCCCTGGTGCCACCCCTACACATTTAGTAGTGCAGGGGTTTAAGGTGGCATGGCATGGACAGCCCAGTGATCAGCAGGGTTATGCAGTTGTATGGCCCTCCTACCAACAGTCTAGATCCCTGCTTCCCATGGAGTGAAGGATTATGGGATATGGCAGTCCTCCTGGGACCACTGTGTTATTTAAAGGAACCTACCAGTCCACCGATGTGTTATGCTATGCCACCGGCCCTGATGGTATACTCAGAGGGCTGGGTTAGTAGGGTTGGGAGGCCAGCGCCTTTCCAGGTGGCCAGGTGGGAGTGGGCATGTATGGGCTATGGCAGAGTCCCTGCCAGCATAGCTTGTGCCACCTCCATCAGTGCTCCATATGGTGGATACTGGATTGTGCATGGCACATAGCCATGCCTAGCCCCCAGTCACCCTCTCTGCCGAGCCACACACATAGTCTGGTAGCTGAACAAGGGTGGGGGTGAAGAAGAGGTGCAGGTCCCCATCATGAATGTGCAAGGGTCTGAGGCCACCCCTGCTGCATGGTGAGGAAACATACTGAAGTCTGTGCACTGCATATATGTGGTACACAGACTTCTTGAATAGAGTCGCATGTTGCCAAAGCGTGCTTAGAGGCAGGGGAAATCAAACTGTCACAAACACTGTCTCAAGCCTGATAACAAGCAAGTGCAAGACTGGTGGAGTAAAATCCCTAAATTAGAGGAAAAGTTAAATTCAGCCTGAGAAACTGGCAATAACAAAAAGTGCCGGTGGCTAGATATGCAACAGTAAAACACATTACCTCTAACAGGAAGCAGATCTAGCCAAATGGATCTCCCAGCAAAGAGATCAGCATCAGGTGATTGCCCTTAAGGCATCCTCACTGATCCACAAACCTTCTTTTAAAGCTAGTCACTGCGGCATCAACTGATTCTTGTGGTGTTGGGGTTCCACTATCCAGCATTGTACCAAAGTCTGTCAGAGACTGCAGAGTGATTATGTGCTCGTGGTGGTTGAATTTGTTTCCATCTGTTACATGGCTATCAAGGCACACAACATAATATTCTCATGCAGAGGAGATATGGATGAGAGCAGGATTTGGGCTGATATGACTGGGAAGAAAACTATCAAATTAAAGAGGGCTAAATCAGTACCATGGATGACAACTGGGCATGAAAAACAGTGCATGACAGTTTGTTTAGCTGCCACGGTCAATAGCCAAATGTTGCCCCCTTTATTGTTATAAAAGGAAAAAGAATTCCTAAAGACCTCAGCAGCATCCCTGGTGCTGTTATTGCTGCCTCTGAGAAAGGTTTGATGATGAAGAACTTACCCATATGTAGCTTGGGAATAGGATACATTCAGGTGCCACATCTGGATAGGTTCATAGGGTCATAGGTACGGATACAGGTCAAATGGCTACTAGAGCCATAGTAGATCTGCCACCATGTTAGTGGTATAAATCCCTGACCTTAACACCCATGTACCTGTCAACCCTCATCTTAAATGTCTGGAACATTGGTGCATCTACCACATCACTTGGTAACGCATTCCACATGCTCACCACTCTTTGACTGAACCAAAGCCCTCTTCTCTTAGTTCTAAACATTTTCCCTAGCAACTGCTTACTATGCCCCCTGCTAACCCTTATCATATCTGTTTTTCACATAATACAGCCGATTCAAGCAGCGCATTGTTTTTAGTCAGTCTTTAGTCACTGTGGGAGCATGTGTGATTTTGTATTGTCTTTAGTTGCCCTATAAACAAACATCACATCCCCCTCTCACTCCCCTGCATGACAGAAAGTATAAGGACAGTTCTTGCATCCTTTCTTGGTACAAGCTATTTTTTACCTTCTAGACCTTTTTAGTAAATCTCCACTGAACCCATTTAAGTGACTTGTTGCTGGTAATACTCTGTGGTGTGGAAAATGGGGCCTTACCAAAGTCCAATAAAGGGGTATTAGGACCTCCTTTTTCCTACTTTGTATGTTTCTAAGTATGTTACCCATTACTTTGCTTTTTTTTATTGAGTATCTATTATGGAGTTCAAAGCTTAGTTTATCAGAAATATACACTCCCAGGTCTTTTTCACAATATATGGCACATACAACATTGTTGTTTATTTTATACACTGCCCTTTTATTATTGTGTCCAAAACGCATGACTCTGCATTTGCTCTCATTGAAATTTAATTTATGTTGATAGGCCCCACTGTTCCAGTGACTGTAGATAATTTTGTAATTTCTGAACTGAGTCATTATTATTAACAATAGCCCCCACCTTTGTATCATCAGCATACTTTCGTATCCATATTCCATCCAAACCTTGCATACTGGATACAAAAGCGGAGAATAGTGTAGGGCCTAAAATTGACCCCTGTGGGACCCCACTTGTCACCGTGCCCCAATCAGAAAAATGTCCCCTAATCTGTACTCTTTGTAGCCTATTTAGAACCAAGATTGTATCCATTTGAGAATACTAGTGTGTGCCCCCATTTCCACCAACACCTCAAGCATTTTCTGATGTGACACAGAGTCAAACGCCCTACTATCCAGGTACACAACATCCACTGGTAGTTCCTGATCTAGGGCATGATTTACAGGCACAAAAAAGTCCATAAGATTTGTAAAACATGACCTTCCCTGTGAAAATCCATGTTGCGTTATGTCCATAACACCTAAACTGGTAAGATTATCTATGAAGAATTGTTTGACAAATCCCTCAAGTAATTTGGCAACTGAGGATGTTATATTAATACAGCAATAGTTTTCTACCAATGCCTTATTCCCCTTTTTATGTTGGCTCGCGCTTGCGCGCCAGCCAACATATTACAGTTTTGCAGAATGGGAGGTGCGGTCACTGTGGGCGAATGCAATGCAGGGCATACATCAGTAGGTGCATCCCTCATTCCCCAATAAGGCAGCATGTATGCGCCACACCAGCAACACGCAATGTTGCGAGCACATCTAAGGAATCACTGCAATGAGAGCCAAGCTCGTCATGCACCGGCACCTTCTGGACGTGTTCTTTACTGGTGAAGCAACCATGGCGGCAGTGACTGCCATCACCGCCACAATGCCGAAGTTCGGGGCACCAATCCCCCTGTCAACATGCCATCGCCTCATTTCATGTGCCGCATCGGGCAGCCCCTCGACTGCATAATGCCCCTTCATTTGTTGTGTATTGAGAGGTGCCCAATCCCCTCGGCACTTGCCCCCTTCGGTATGTGCCAGCAGGTGCCCAATCCCCATCGACTATCCCCCAAACAGTCAGGTGGCACATGGGAGCTCACCTCAGCATGCCAAATGCCCCTGTAAAAAAAAAAAGTCCCTCGATGTTTTTGTTTTAAAACCTGTGAAAGAAAACAGTCCCTTGCGGTCTGTTCTGTCCCTCCCAGCCCACGCCACCCTCTCGCACCCTGCCTCCCAATTCCCCCCTTCACTGCATACTTACCTCTGGAGCCCGGCGTGACAGCCTTCGGTAGACTGGGAACACGTCTGCGCTCTTCAAAGCCGACCACAAACTGAATAAATGCCGGTACACTGTATAATGGCATAAATACATTTTTTCAACTTTGGTGCATATCTCAGGCATTTTGGCACCAAATTTTCAACAAGTGGTTATTGGGGCCCCTCCTCATGAATTCAGTCACTGTCATGGCATTATTCGGTTCTGAAAGGTGATTTCCCAGTCACTGCGCAGAATCACCTTTCGGGACTGACTAATGTAATGACAGTGGCACTGTTCATGAGGTGGGCTCTCAAAAAGCCAATGTTGCAAATTTGGTGAAAAAAATAAAAACAATGACTGTTTTACGAGCGTGCGTTGCGCAGTTTCCACACATGCTTGTAACTTCATGAACTTGTAATATTTTCACTCCACATTTTCAGCACTGGCATTTTTCCACATCTCCTTATCAACAGTACAGCTGTCATTTTACATATCCTGGTGAAAATGTGTTTTCTCACTTCCGACACAGAATAGCGCGGTCGCTGTGCGAAATCAGTTTTCAGGACAGTTTGACAAAATGACAGTGACACTGGTCATGAGCAGAGGTCCTAAAATGCAAATGTTGAAAATTTGGTGATGAAAGTCCAAAAAATGACTGTGTTACAAGCATGCATTGCGCAGTTTCCATGCACCCTTGTAACTTCGCAAAAGTGCAATATTTTCAAGCCAGATTTTCAACACGCGTTTTTACACCTCTTATAAACAGTACATCTGTCATTTTTCCATCCTGCCCAAAATGTGTTTTACGCACCTGTGGCGCAGAATGGCTTGTCACTGTGAAATCACCTTTGGGACAAATAACAAATCACAGTGCTGTTCGTAGAGGGTGTCCCAAAATGCCTATGCTGAATGTGTTTCTTCAGGGTAGGGGTGAGGTTGACGGCAGTTCAATACTTCACTGCCATTCCTATTACGCATCTGTAACTCCTGCACTACCAATGCCAATGCCAGCGAGACAACATTCGGCATTGACAAATGCTTGTTATATATTGGGGTGATGTGTGCCATTTTCCAATATTGAACCACCATACCTGAAGCCAGGGATTTGTTAAACAACAGGGCAAGTGGTACAATTAACTCTACTGCCAATTTGCTCAGTAACATGGGATGAATATCATCTGGTCTACAGGATTTATTGTTGTCTATTTTTGTTAAGTTTTCCAAAACATCAGCTACATCTACAATATATTTTTTGCCCATCCTGTCCTCATACCCATTTGCCTTAATATGTCCCTCTGACTTTTGATATACAGACAAAAAGTAAGAGTTAAACATATTAGCCATGTCCATCTCATTATCAATAACTTTATGATCATAAGATATATTGGAAAGATATTTGTTCCCAGACCTTAAGCTTCCAATGTAGTTGTAAAACTGCTTCCTGTTATCATTAGAGCATGTCAGTTCCTGCTTGGCCTTAATCTCAGCCTTAGCAGCTGAAATAGCCTTTCTACATTTATTTAGCAAATCTTTGTATTTCTCAGCTCTTTGGTCATTGGGGCATCTTTTGAGCTTTTTATAGGCCTTGTTTCTATTATTGATAAGTCTCTTTATTGTCCCTGAAAACCATTTGGTATTCTTCCTCACTTATCATATTCGTTTACTGCGGGAACAAACTTTTCCATACAGTAGTGTATTTTTTCCTTGAAAATTTCCCAGGAATCGTCCAATTCTCTGTCCATCAAATCTTTTTCCCAGTCCTAGCCACCAAGATACTGTTTAATCTTATCAAGATTCATTTTTCTGTAATTCTTAATTCTAGTTATGCCTGATTCTTTTTTTAATACTTCCTTCATTGTACACATGACCATCATATGATCACCACCTCCAAGGGAGGGGACAGTAAATATGTTCCCTATACAACCTTCCATGTTACATAGTATCAGATCAAGTATATTGTTATTTCTGGTCTTCTCCTTAACCATTTGCTCCAAATTATTACTAATGCAGAAATCTATGAACCTGTTTTCTAGGCTACTGGAACCTTGCAGATTATTTCAATCTATTTGGGGAAAATTAAAATTTCTTAGTAGTATACAATTACTGGTTAGACTAGTCTGTTCTAGAGCTTCAATAAATATGGCATTCTCTTGATCGCTCAGGCCTTGAGCTCTATAACACACCCCTAACAAAATATCTTTCCTGCCGGTTGTAATTTTGACCCACATTTGTTAACATTATGGTCATTTTTCATAATCCTCCTGTGGTTTAAGATGTGTTGCAATAAAAAGGCCCACCTCTCCACCTATTTTGTTCACTTGATCCCTGTGTATAAAATCATAACCATCAATATGATATCCCAATCTGCCTGGTTCAACCAGGTTTCTGTTACAGCACAAATGTCTATTTGCTTAGAGGAAAGTTTGTACTCTAATTCTGCCATTTTCTTTCTTATATTTCTCGCATTCAGTAGTATCATATTTATACCCTGATCTTTGCTTTGAGTTGAGGGGCTGCTCTCTTCCTGAATGGTGCCCTGTAAGGCCTCTAACAATTTTTCCATACTCATGACAGCAGGCCCACCCCCCCTCTGTAGGAGTTCAGATTCTTGTCCATTTTACTTTTAAATAGTCACCCCAGCAGTTTACTACCATTCCTATTTGGATGTAATCCGTCCTTGCTATATACAGTGAGTGATTGTTAAAAAATGCCTCCCATTGCCAGCTATTCAATAAACACCATCTCCTGATCCAACTGTTAATTCTAAGAATCTTTTGGTTTAGGGTCTCTGATGCCCTGGGTACTGGTAAAAGTTCTGAGAACACCCCCTATACCATTAACACTCTGAATTATTCTGGTGATGTTCAACAATTCCAGATATGTCTGATCCTCTCTAGTGTGCTTAATGTCGTTTGTGCCTGCATGAATAATTATAACTGGCCTATCAATTCTCATTTGTACTATTTTAGGCAGTAAGTGTCCTACATCACTTAACTTGGCACTAGGAAGATAGGAACTGGTGACCAGCTCTTTCTGGTCCTTCGTTGAGTAGGCATCAGTGTACCTTATGATGGAGTCACCTATAACAAATACCCTAGTCGGAGTCTGAGGGGGTTCATCATATGTTTCCATTTCATTCATCTCTTGTGCCATTGTGTGCTGGGCAGTAAGGAAATCTTTAACATTATTTCTCCTATCATTCAGGTCTTGTACCAGGATCAACACAGTCTCCTGAACCGCACTTGGAACCGCATCTGGGGTATCTTTCTGTCTGTACGCCCATCATTACCCCCTGCCTACCTAGCAGGTTCAGAATATCCTGGATTTCATTCTCTGCTGAATCTATAAAGTAAAGTTACTTAAGGGGACAAATCTGTTACTTATACTTACTGAGAAATCCATTGCTCTCCTACCCTTCTTAGTTTTATTAACATTAGCTGGGACGTCCCAGCCTAACTCCTGCTCAGTTTCATTTCTATGTCTTTTAGGGTTTGTTTCCCTCAGGCTAAGAGTCATTTGCTGTTCATTAAGCCCATCTGTTCTGGTTTGTTTAAACATTTTAATTCCATCTTCAGGCCTAGCAATTTCATTTGTAATTCTTTAAGTTCAATACACTGGGTACACACATACTCAAATAAACCAGTACTCTCTTTCAGGGTAAAGTTCCCACACTCCTAGCATTTTATGCCCAACTCCGGTGTTTTGAGCATCACCATGAAACTGTCCATAATAGCAAAGTGCTATTTAGAATGCTCAAATTAATGGATGCAATCCATGCACTTACTTAATGCCTCCTATCTCTGCTTCCCGCTAACTTGCGAATTGCAGAGAGACATGCATGTCTCTGCATGCATTGACGCCCGCCTGCATGCACTTTGCTCTGCTTGCTGAGTAGTGAGCATTACTTATAGCCCTCAGACTGCGGAAGTAACTCCATTCTCCCAAGACTGCCTGGTGTCGCTAGGCATGGAATCACCCACGCTGTATGTAGGATGTCATCTCAAAATTCCTCACTTGGGAGAAATGCCGGAGTTGCAAGTTTAAAATACAAGTTCCCCTAAAATATCTGGCATGCAGCACCTCATGCAGTACTCTGCCTTGCAGCACAGCTCACACACAGTCAAACAAGGGCTTGCTGTCTATAAAACCACAAAAAAATAAGAACACAATCACTTTACAGCTATCTGTGTGTGTGTCTGTGTCTGTGTCTGTGTGTGTGTGTGTGTGTGTGTGTGTAGGGTGCACAGGTTGTTGCAACCCATGGATATTTTGTGGAATGGCCCCCTTCAAATTAAAGGGACACTCTCAACCTCTTTAGACCTGAACTTGTCCCTAGTCGAAGAAACACATTTTATGACTGCTTACATTCTGTAAAGACTGCTGTTGTAGCTTGTTTGGTTCTGGTTCCTTTTTTCTTTTTTAAACGTGAAAAACAGACTGCTACCCATACTGGTGTTACCACACAAAAACATGTATGTTTACATTCCATGATCAACATTCACTGCATCTTTCCTGGACTTGGGAACACCCCAGCACAGTCTAGCCACTCATGATGCAATGAGAGGAGAGGAGATTATTGCATCATAACAGTCTGCACTGTTTAGGGGTGTTTGTAATGTTCAGGAAGTATGCAATAAGAGCTGATCAATGATTTGAAGCAAAACATTGCTGGGTATAATTACACCATTGCCATGCATTTCAGTTCTGCTAAGAAAGTAAGCAGATAAAACAACCAACAACATCAATTAATTTTAGAGAAGGTAGGCAATCATAAAATGTGGGTTTTCAACTAGAAATAAAGTGATGCAAAAATGGCTGACAGTCTCCCTTTCAGAAAACGTGAGTGCTATGACAAAACATAAAGTGAACTTACAAGCTCAAATAGGCAGACTGGGTGGGCCATAGGCCCTTATCTGCTGACAGTGTATATCTATCTATTTATTTATGTTTGCCCATGGTGTTTACATGTAGGATCACTGTTTATGTATGTTTGACCATGGTTAATGTCAGATTCTGCACTTACATGCACCAAAAGGGCAAAAGTTGCATCCTGCCCAGAAATTACCCCCTTCCTCTTGCCAGTGGGGTCCAAACTGATGCATCTACTCTATAACAATATCTAAAGGAAGGGAACATGAAGGGTTCAAAATCTACCATTGATTATGTTTTGACCCACAAGGTTCCTGTTTAGACCCACATTTGTTATATCAGTGGGTCGGATTTGACCCATGTTTTAAATCCCACAGCGCTGTCACTGGTTAACGCATGTTTGCCCATGGTGTATACATGTTGGATCATTGTTTATGTATGTCTGACCATGGTTAATGCACCTTTGCCTGGGGTAGATCTATGTTTGACAACTGTTTATGTATATTTGACCTTGGTTAATGCATGTTTGTCCTTTGTTTATCTTTGTATGGCCTTGGTTAACGTATGTTTACCTTGATTTGTCCATGTTTGACCAGTCTTTATGTATGTTTGAACATGTCCATGATATAACCATGTTTGAATATGATTTCTTATGGCACTAAGACTAGGAATTACTGATTGTAATTCAGGTCAGTACCTTACTCAACAGAGTTAAATGCAGCTCCCCTTAAAATAATTTAATAAACAAATGTAATGTCTTGGTGGCAAATCACATCTTGTTTGGTCTCTTATAGCCAAATGAGGTGTTGGCCCAGGCTTGACATGGCCATTAAAATGGCTGACTTACCCACGCACATATGCAATGTATAATGGGACACAGTACAACCCAGTGGTTAGAGTACTGTAGAGACATGTGAATCTGGAGAGGAACAGATCTGGGTTTGAAGCCCACAACTGCTATTTGCTTGCTGTGTGAGCTTGAATATGCCCTCTGTGTTTCATTCTTTTTCAACCCCCTGATCATTCCATGACCTACGTATGCATGCCTAATGTCTTCTGCTAGCTGTTTATGGATTGTAAAGTACTTTGAGACGTATTGTGTATGCAAGGAAGTATAACAAATCAAATTTCTTCCTGTGCCTGTACCCAGTGGTTTCACATCAGTTCACAGAATACTAGGTTTTGCTAGTCTGTCTGCATTATTTGATGCAATTTTCTATTTCACTTTGGCAAGATGCACAACAGCCGCTATAAGTAACTGTCTTCCTGTTGCAGGGCATTCTTTGGCATGGGAGAGGGGAATTTTCTTTTATAAGTATCTGTGTGTGTGTGTGTGTGTGTGTTTGGGAGCTGTCTTTGCTCTATTTTTCTGCAGACCACCCAGAGCCCTGCTGATGAACTGAGCTGGAATGCACACTATTTGTGGTGAGTCTTACCTGATAAACAGAGCAACAGTGACCTGTTTATGGTACTCCACACTGACAGGCAGCATTTGATGCTCTGCAGGCCTGCTTGGTGTCAGGAATACAGTGGTTTAACCCTCTCCAGGCTGCTGGCTGTAATGGAATGTTGGCAGGGAGGGAGCTGGGCTTCATAGAGGGCATGCATTTCTCTGACAAACTATATGATGAAAGCAAGTACGGCAGACATATGCTGTTTTCTGTAAAGCTGGAGTGAGTTCCATGAAAGTTTTAATTCCACAGGCCATGGAGTTTTATAATAATGTAGCACAACCTCTACATGGTAAGTGTCTGGTCAAGAACATTGTTCATTTAGATTTTTTGCTCTGGCAAGCTAAGGCACGCCGAGCTAAACCTCGTTTCCAGGTGTCACTTGGGACTCACAGGGGGGTGAACTGACTTGCTCAGGATCACACAGTATGCAAGTGTATGTGTGAGATTCAAACTCAGGTCTGCTGGGTTTCTAGGTTCACAGCTGTCTGCTCTAACCTCTAGGCTATACTGCCTCCCTTATGGCCCTACAGTAGGTCTCTATTAAGGTCCAAACTAAAAACAGTTACTCCAGAAATGGCCAGGCCACAAACGCACAGCCAACAGAGCTCTAAATGTTTGAGCACTATGGCCACACCACTTCATAGAGACAAAAATAAAGTATCCAAAAACCTTTAATAAACACTCCAACATGAGAATGAAACATTTCAGGGCTATACCTCTTCATCCAAGCCTCGATAAAGTGCACACTCCTGTGCAAAACATTGGTACCAGTTTTACACTGATGCTGTCCGTAAGTTATTATCATTTTTCTCATGTCTGAGTATTTACTAAATGTCTTTTTGATACTTTATTTTTGTGTCTATGAATATGTATGACTGTAGTGCTCAAACTTTCGGAGCGCTCTCTCTATTAATGTCCCCCTTTTTCTATGCATATTTTGCCCTTCCCTTTCCCGTTTGTGTCCCTCCCACTGCATTTGGACCTTGACATCAGAGAGAATCTCTAAAGAACACTATTGCGCTATATTTGAGTGTATTTTATTAGTTAATCCCATTTGTTGTTGTTGTTTAACCTTCTAGTTGGTTTTAACTGTAAATCATCCTGAATTTTCGCAATTTTCCTGGTTAAAAGTTTGAATTCTATAAACCTGTCTTCAGCCACAGTGGGGGAGGGCAGTGAGTGGCCTTCTCTGTGACTAACACAAAATCCAACTCATCATTTCCTGTATGTGATGCATTGTAGTGACTAATGCCAGGCTCTACCATCCACCTCCAGCAACCTGGGGTGTGACAGAATTGGGGCCACTCCCAAGCCCTAGCCTTTTGAACCTCAGTTCAACACATTATTGCTAAACTATTGGACCAATGTTACCATTCTCTCTAAAAGTCAAAGGTAATTTTATTTTATAATTTAGGGTTTCTCTTTTCCCCTGGTTTACACAGAAATATGGAAAAACAGATCATGACAACTGAAAAAAAAAGCATTGGTCCATCCAGTCTGCCTGTAACACCGTACCATATCCCGAGACCTTTTGCAAGTATGGGGATTTTGTTTACACTATCTACCCCCTTGCTCCCTGTCTTGTTACTAACCCCATGAGTAACTATTAATCCCTTAACCCTGTCCTCAGCCGTGCTGGAAGCCTTTGATGGTTTTGGTGTCCACCATCTCAGCTGGCAGATTATTCCATGGCTCAACCACTCTCTGTAAGATAAAACATTCTCATGTCCCTTCTGAAGCCACCTGCCAGCTTCCACTTATGACCTCGAGTTCTAGATTAGCTGTGTTACTCACAGTTCACCTTGTTCATTACTTTCAAGATCTTGAGTGTCTTTATCATATCACTCCTCTCTCATCTGGCCTCCAGTGAGTACATATTTAGTGCTCTAAGCCGATCATTACAGGATCTGCTGGCTGGCCCTGAATCATTTTGGTTACCCAGGGCCGATTTCAAGATGACTAGCATAACTTGCACACAGTTGCATGTTACGCCAGTCGCCCCTATGCCAGGGACCCTACACCACATTCCAGAAGTGGCAGGGTTCCTGCACTTGCAACAGGAGAGATACACCATGCATGTGGCGGTAGCCCATGCATGGTGTATCACAGCCTCAGGTCAAGTCCCCCCAGCCCTGGACCACATCGGCAGATACCAAAGGGTATGGAGGGGTAGGCCACATGGCACAGGCATCTGGGGGGATGCTCCAAAATCAGACCCCTTGGGGTCCATGACGATTGGGGGTTGGGGGCAGGGGTGTGCTACAGGGGGCTAGGGGATCCCTATGGCGCCATCACCAGCGCTCTGCGTGGTAGCATCTGATGGTGCCAGCCATCAGATGCCACTTAGGACAGCTCTGAGCAGTCTGAAATTCTCTACGCCATTGCAGCTTTGAAAATTGTAACTGTGGGTTATGACAGCCGCCCACCTGGAATTGGGCTATGTGGATGTTGTAACCTGCAGTTGCGCCAGGTGTTGCAGGCTGCGGCGTAAGTTGTGTCATATCTTGCGACTGTCACAGCCCACAGACACACTGGTGCAAGTCGTGTCCTGGAATGGCAGGGCGTATCACGTGGTATAAGTTGAGGGACATGCCATGGAGAGTGACGTATCCTGCCTTACGCTGGCATAGCCTAACTTGGAATCGGGCCCCCTATGCTGAACCTTCTCCAGCCTGCATCTGTCTTTCTGTAGGTGAAGACTCCAGAACAGAGTGCAACTCTAGAACTGAACTTTTCCCATGTCTTGTTTACCCCAAGAACTGGAGTCTCCATCCTTCCCCCAGCAGAAGGACAGGTGAGGGTATGCTTTTACAGTTGATGCCAATGCTACCGTGATTGGCCATCAGGGGGTTCTCAAAAGCTAGACATCTAAAGCTTTCCCTTGTCATGAGCCAGGTGCCTCACCCCTGTAAGTCGCTCAGCCCAGAACTACAGATAGTTTCATTCGGGAGATATTTGACTTCTAAAAATGAAGTCAAAAGAGGTTTGCGACCCCTTTTTGCATAGACATGCAAGATGCTACATCTGGGGGGGAAAGCAGAGTGGGACCTGCACAGTGTAAAGGGCTTCTCTTTCCGCAGTCCAAGAGAAAAAGGACCCAGTAGTCATAACAGAGATGGGGCTAATGCACGACAGCTAGTGCATAGTTACTGTCAAGAGGGCCAGCAGACTGCTGGGGTGTTGAAAAGAGCAAGGGAAGTAATCCTGCCACTTTACGAGGCCAGGCCCTGACTGAAGCATTGCATGCAGTTTTGGTCTCCTCTGTAAAAAAAGAACACTGAGGCAGTCCCGTGGGTGCAACACAGAGCAAACAAAATGATAAGGGGTATGAGGACTGTGGGATAAAAGCTATAAGGAGAGGCTCAAGTCCCTTAACATGTTCACCCCGGAAAAAAAGGAGGCTTAACCTCCTTCTATTACAGTCTACCCAACAGTATAACTGGGCAGAAACAGCACCCAACTGCAAATGAGATACTGCGTCTCAGTTTAGTTATCCAGATCTATGTTTTTTTTTGCCACTTGTATTGGTGCTCCTGCCTGCTGCCATCAGTCCACTATTTCAGGCTGCCCAAGTACAATCCCTGCTGCCCACTACCTACTCTTGACGTCCACCTCCAGGCACCCTCAAGTCCAGCAATGCCCCATCAAGTCCTTCCAGGGGTGGGGCTTCTCTGTTGCCACTACGGAAGGGTGCTGTCAGTCATCTGAGGAATGTTGGCTGAGGGGGTTGAAGCTGGTGCACTACTTGGATGGGTGACATGGAAGGGACTCCAGGAAGCTGTCAGCTGGATGGACATTTAACCAGTGTGCACACACAGTGGCATCGGGGGAGGGAAGCATCAGGTGGCATGTGTTCACCTACTCATAAATATGTTCTAAAAAAGAGTGTCTGTCTCTCAAAATCATTTGTTTAATTATTTATTTCGTTGTTGTTGATTAGCAAAGGGCTAGACAATACTGTTTACTTTCAGCTTCATCCTGGGGTAGGGGGATTTGACACAGATGCAAACCAACTGAAATCAAACCAGAATAAGTTGTTGGCAGTATAGTATTTTACTGAATGTCAGAAATATGGCCAGGACACCAAGGACATTCCCCTACTCTTTTCAAGAAGGGCTATGAGATCTTTAACGTCCACTTGAACCACCAGAAAAGACAGACAGGACCTCAGTTTAATCTTATCCAAAGTACAATATACCTCAACAGTACACATCCCCCTAGACCTACACTTGGGTGTCAGCATTTATAGTATGAGCCCAGTCCTGGTTTGGGATAAGAACCCACAACCTTCTGGCCCAGATGTGTATGTGTTACCAGCTGAGCCACTCTGACACCTAAGCTTGTTAAAGCAGCAATTCATAAAATGGGAGGAAGAGGTATAGATCTCTAGAAAAAGAGATGTGGCATAGGTGCTGTCAGGATGCAGGAAGGGTAATTAGTTCCCACATATGGTGGGAGCACATGTGCAAACATGTCATCCATTTCTTTTGAATTACGGTGGTGACAGCACATGCTATGGGAGGGGGAATTCTGCATGTTGGACATGGGGGGGCACCTAAAGCGACTCATACCCACATAATGTGGACATGCCTGAGAATCAAAGCCTTACTAGGAGAGGTGAAGAACAACATGGCCAAGGCAATCCTGCAACCAGTCACCTTGACGGTGGAGCTCTACTGCCATATCAAATATCTAGCATGCATCATGTCTGTAGCCTGTAAAAATGCATCACTAAACTCTGGCTGACCTAACAGAAACCCAAGATTGAGGACTAGTGGGAAATAATCACCCAAATTCATAAAATTGAAAAGATAACATATTCACGAAATGGTAGGGTTGAACAGAATAATAACAGATGAAAAATGTAGATTACTTTTTAAGGTTAGGGACCTGAGTTTTGTGCCCTAGACACTGATGACTTGTGGGCAGCTGGTCATTCTTTCCCTCCCCATTTATGCAAGCCTAGCTTGAACCGCTGGTTAAGGCATGCCTTTGCCCTTCCCTCCCATCTTCTTTTGCTCTAAGTCGCCAACTTTGGGGTGAAGTCTAGGTAGAGACACTCTATGGCTCTTACCCATATTTCTGTGTAAATGGCAGCTGGCTACTCATATATTCCATTAGTGAGATTACTAGATGACATAATCTGTATCGTGTTGTTCTCATATGATTTGTAAGTTGTTTCTAATATGTACCATGTCGTCCGATGTATTTAATTCTGTAATTTCCTGTACTCTCCCGGGTCGTACCTGAAAATAGGCAATTGCCTTGTCTAGTGTACTTACCTGGTTAACAAAAGCTAAATAAATAAATAAATATGTTGGATTCTGATTAATGCAGCGGGGCCTGCCACTTGCTGTGAGGTAGAGAACAGTACTGGTACATTTCTACCCTTGTGGTCACTGCTCTATAATTCTGAAATGTTGATGAATATCCATTCCTGTGTATGTGCAGCTCATTGTATTTATATTTGCACTTGTTTCTGCCTTTAAAAAAAAACAAAACAAAAAAAAAACAGTGATTCATGTTGCAGGGTCAAGTTTTTCCCTTGCTCTAGACCGTGTTATCCATTTTAGGAATCCTCTTTCCTGTCCTCTAAGATGTCCTCTTCCCACCTGTTTTGAGCCATTTCAGCTGTTTTTGAATCAGGGTTCAAGGTGGATCTAAATAAGTAGTGATACTGTGTATGAGATCAGCATAACGGCACATAGTAAACTTAAGCTACATTATAAAAACAGAATTTTATAGCTGGGTAAATGAAAATATTAGTGCGGCTGTACCACTGAGGGAGTTGGTGGTACAGCATACCACGGTTCACCCATGTTGTGGTGACAAGAAAAAGGGTGACCGTCATGAAGGCGTCAGCACAATGCCAATGGCAGTATGGGGTTATAGGGATTTAATTCACGCCTCGGGTGTGTTGTGGATCATGAGATCACAGGCTGAGGTGGCATGGATTAAATCCCTACAACCCCATACCCTATCGTGGGTTATTGCTTACTTATTTAACAAGAAGTGTTGCTGGGATTGAATCCTAAGCTTCTGTTTTTTTTTGGGGGGGGAGGAGGTAACTTGCTGGCACTACTTGCATAACATGAACCTTTCTGACTTAACCCATCTCTTTCACTTCTGCAGTAGCCTGCTTATTCACTCCCTGTGAGCAGCTGTCATAGTTGAAATTAATTGTTATTAGCAAGAACCATATTGTGTCAGAACAGTAATAATTCATTGGGTTTACATACCTGCTTCTGGACGGCATCATATTTCAGAATGTGTTGAATCCGTAAAAGTAATAGGTCACAATTTACATCCCCCAAAAAGAGCTGCACACTTGAAGCTTAATTAGGTTTAAAATGGTGAGGTTTTGTCACTCAGAGCTGTTGTTACAATTTCTTTGTATGCACATGGTACTGATACTATGGTTTTATTATACGTGTGTGTGTGTGTGTGTGTGTGTGTGTGTGTGTGTGCCTGTTGGATTCCTTTCCCTTAGTCAGGGTTTGGTTTTGTGTGTGTTTACATGTAGGCCTTGTTGACAAAGTGGCCCTTATCAGTGGAGCGTAAGGATGCTTTCAGACGTGTAATGGATAGTCCTTATTTTCCTTTTGAACATTTAACCCTCCAGGTCTGTTAGCAGACTGGGACTGGGGAAGCAGTCCCTCATGTCCAACAAAGGAAAGCATCCAGGGTGGCTGAGGGAGCTCAGGGAGGTGCTGGCTGCACCTCTGACAGCTCAGTTTAACAGATCACTGGAGACCAGAGTGGTCCCGGATGACTGGAGAAAGGTAGAAATAGTCCCATGTCACAAAAGTGCTAGCATGGTAGAGGCAGGTAATTATAGGCCTGACCTTGGTGGTGGGTAAGTTAATGGAAACACTACTGAAAGAAAGGATTGTGGAATATGTGGAATCCAGTGGGTTACAGGATCTGAGGCAGCATGGATTAACCGGTGGAAGGTCATGCCAAACAAATCTGATTGATTTCTTTGACTGGGTGACCAAGCAGCTAAATCAGGGAGGACTGGTGGACATGGCCTACCTGGATTTCAGCAAGGCTTTCAACACCATTCCACATGGGAGACTGGTAAGCAAGTTGGGTAGCTTGGGGGTGGGCAACGAAGTGGTAATCTGGGTAAGAAACTGGTTAGGGGAAAAGAGACAGAGGGTAGTGGTAAATAGAGTTTGCTCTGAAGAAGGAAGAGTGACCAGTGGGGTACCTCAGGCATCAGAACTGGGACCGATCCTCTTAAATGTCTTCATAAGTGACATAGTGGAGGAGCTAGAAGGGAAGGTCTGCCTGTTTGCAGATGACCAAGATCTGCAACAGAGTGGACAGTCTAGGGGGTTGGGAGAGTGGAAAGGATAGGCAGGGATTTGAAAAAAACCCAGAGTGGTCAAGGGTATGACAGCTGGGTTTTTATGCAAAAAAGTGCAAAATAATGCACTTGGGCCATAGAAATTTGGGGGCAGTGTACACAATAGGGGGAGTCATACTGACAATGACCAAGCAGGAAAGAGACCTAGGGGTACTCATATCAGATGACCTAAAGGTGGCCAGGCAATGTGACAAGGCAGTTGGGAGGGCTAGTGGGATGCTAGGGTACAGAGGTAAGGGTATAACCAGTTGGAAGAGGGAGGTGGCATTACCCTATAGAGATCACTGGCCAGACCCCACATTGAGTACTGTGTCCAGTTCTGGAGACCACATCTCAGAAAAGACATAGACACAGTGGAGGCAGTCCAGAAGAGGGCTACGAGAATTGTGCAGGGTCTGAATCAAAAACCCTATGAGGAGAGGCTAAAGGAGCTCAATACATACAGCCTGAAGGAGAGGAGGAGGTGGGGTATGATTGACACCTTTAAATACCTCACAGAGGTTAATAAGGTACAGGTGGGGAGTATTTTTCAGAGAAAATGGTGCTCTAGAAAAAGAGAATATGTTATGAAACTGGAGGGAGGTAGATTCAGGAGAGTTGTGAGGAAGTATTTCTTCACAGAAAGGGTGGTGGATTCCTGGAACAGCCTTCCAGCAGAGGTAGTGGGGGTGAAAACAGTGGTGGGGTTACAAAATTCCTGTGATAGACACAAGGTAATCATTGAGGTAAGGAAGGGGCAAGAGACAGCGCCATAGATCAAGTAGGGTCTGCAGCAAAAATGAAGATAATAAAAATGGGCAGACTTGGAGGGGCCCAATGGCTTTTACCTGCAATCAGTTTCTATGTTTCTAATGTAATGCTGACAAGAAAGTGTCTATCAACTGGCTCTACCATCCAAGGTGGAAAAGGGGACACAGATAAGGAAAGTGAGAGAGACACTGACAGCAGGAGAGTGCCTGAGATAGGGAGAAAGGTCTAAAAAAGAGATAGAATGTGGAGATGGGGCAGAGAGAAAGGGACGTTAGATTAAATGACTAGAGAGTGAATAAGATGATCAGAAGCCTAGTGGCAGAAAGAGTGACTAAGACAGAAAGAGGGAGACTGGCAAATGGGGAAAGAAGAGAGTGTTAGAGAGAGAGCAGTTCTAAACACAGAACAAGCATTGGTCGTGCTGAATGTTTGCTTGCTTGTGTTTGATGTGTAGTTGTTGAGCATAGATACAGAAGCAGTTTAACAAATTAATAACACGAGTTATACTAGGGAAATTGTCATGACTGGAAAATGGAAACCAAAAGCACAGCACCCACTAAGAGGTCATACAACTGAAGCGGATGTCAAAAAAGATTTAATTCATCAGTAGTGCAATACAAACCAAGTGCAGCATGTGATAAAAGTCGTTACAGTACACCGTCGCTTACTGAATGACATTTCACCAGAATCTGATAAAGCTAGGTGAAACATCATTCAGTAAGCAACAATGTGCTTTAACGCGTTTTATCACATGCTGCACTTGGTTTATATTGCACTGCTAATGTATTAAAACTTTTTTGACAACAGCATCAGTTGTGTGACCTCTTAGTGGGTGCTGTGCTTTTTGCTTCCATGATGTCTGGTTTGCTTTAGCACCACTAACTTGTTACCAATGCTCATTCTACCTGCTTCAATGATTGGAAAATGAAGAGGTTCACACATAACGCTGTGCCATTTATCTAATGTGACCCAAAACATGATTTTTTGGAATGACTGCGAAAACAGGTTTTGGAAGGGATTTGAAAATGACACCTGCCATGTTAATTTGATGGGATAAAAAAGCATGACTTTGCTGAAAATGTGAGTTCAATAAGTAAAACAATATCAGTATTATGAGTAAACATTGAAAAATATCAACATTTTCTCTTAAGTTTGCTGTTTTTTGAGATTTTGACACCAAATGTCCAACACAGAAACATACAGACATATAATCTGACAGCAGATAAGGACTGCTTGACCCACCCACTCTGCCCATTTTTCCCTGCCTATCCTATCCTGTCCTTGCAGACCCTACTTGATCTCTGGCCCCCACCCTTGCTAAGATTCTCTTGTGCTTATCCTATGCATGCTTGAAGCCCACCACTGTTTTCGCCCCCACCACCTCTGCTGGAAAACTGTTCCAGGCATTTAGTACTGTTTCAGTGAAGAAGTACTTCCTCGCATCACTCCTAAATTTTCCCTCCTTCCAACTTAATTGCATGTTCACTTGTTTTCATGCATCTTTCCTTCTGCAAAATACTCCCCTTCTGTACCTTATTTAACCCTGTGAGATATTTGAAGATTTCTTTCATGTCCCCCACCTCCCTTCTCTCTTCTAGGGTGTACATATTCAGGTCCTTTAGTCTCTCCTCATAGGGTTCCTGATGCAGACCCTGCACCATTTTAGTTGCCCTCCTGTGGACAGCCTCTGCCCTGTCTGTGTCCTTCCTGAGACATGGTCTCCAGAACTGGACACAGTACTCCTGGTGACACTGTATAGTCCTTTTATGACACCACCTTATGAATATGATAGGTGCCATTTATAAAATCCTGGCCAAAATGTCATTTTGTGGCATGAGCATGGCAGGATTTGACAAGTGATACTTGTCATATTCATGAGGTGGGGTAACAGGCCTTGTTGAAAATCTGGGGTCACAATCTGACAAAATAGTAAAGTTATAAGTCAATGTTGAAGTATTTCATGGTGTCAGTGGCTCTGCATGTTGTACACTCACCTCTGAGGCCAGAAGATTGAAAAGTTGTGGGTTCTAGCCCCACCCAGGAACTAGGGGTAAATTCCAATACTCACACATTAGTGCAGCATGAGGAGGATGCTGTACCCCTGAGGTGCTGTTTTTTTGACTAAGACATTAAACCAAGGTCCCATCTGGTGGTAGTTCAAGTGGATGTTAAAGATCCCGTGTCACTTCTCAAAACAGTAGGGGAATTTTCCAGCGTCCTGACCAAATATCCCCCATTCACTAGAAATCCCACCAACAGCTTAACCTGGTTACATTTCAGGTAGTTTCCATTTGCATCCACCCTCCCCCAGGACAGAGCTGAAAATAGGCAGCATTACCTAACCCTCCTTTCCCGGTCAACAAAAACTATAATAAACATAAATACATACATACATACATATACACATACATACATGCATAAATGAAAAAATAAATCAACACATGCTGTGTTCATGAGTTGAGGTAACAAAAGGGCAGTGTTAAACATTTAGGGCCAAAAGCTGCAAAAGTAAGTTATGTGTAAATGCTAGAAAATTCAACATTTCTGCATCACATTGATGTATTTTGACCCCAAATTTTCAACATAGTCTTTAGCCCACTTTATGATCAAGACAGATGGAATTTTTTTAATTCTCTCTGAAAGGTAAATTGACGGAGCAACTGTGAAAACATGTTTTGGAGGGAATTTGAAAAATGATGCCTGTCTTTTTTATGAGCAGGGTAACAAAAGGGCTATGTTGAAAATCTGGCCTCACAGTCTGGCAAAATAGCAAAGTCATGAGTAAATGTTGAACAATTTCAACATTTCTTCATAATTTTGTTGCTTTTGAAGTAATTTTTTTTTTGTCAATTCTTTTTTGCTTCGGTCACCAACCTCTTGGGCATCTCTCTGATGGGGACCCACACAACGTTGCCTCCACCACCCACTGTGCCCTTTCCCTGGCTGAGGAATCGGGTGCTGGGTCCCACCCTCCCATGGCCCTGAATGGGAGAGGAGGGGACCACAAATAGTCAAGTTGGGATCGGAGCTGGTATTGGGTGTGTGGGCTCAGCCACTCGAGCCCTGCCATCTCCTCCCAGGAAATTGGGGGTTTTCCACCTTGGTTATGTCCCCAATAAGGTGTGGACATGCAATGATGTCTGCATTGAGGGCGTACCCTTAGCTGATGTCCGTTGCCGCCTCACCCCTATAAGTGACCCGCTACTGTAGTATCTCCAGTCTCCACCAGGGGCTTCTGCAGAGCAGTGCATCCCCAGATACCCACCAAAGGTGAGGAGAGTAGTCCTCCAGGACGCTCAATCTTCCCCTCCCCTCCCCTCCCCTCCCCTGCCAACCCCTGATGACCTGAGTCCACTTCTGAGCTCAGGTAACCAGTGTGGCACGAGATGTGGCATCCTGCGCCTCAACCCTCAGCGCCAACGGGCTGGCCTGCTTTTGAGATTCTGACACCAAAGTTTAAAAATAGTATTTTTATGACCCTGCTTTATGAACAAAACAGGTGTGTTTTATGAACTCCTGACCAAAATGTCTTTTTGTGGCACGAGCATGAGAAGGTGTTTTTGGTGGGATTTGAAAAATGTCACCTGTCATTCATAAGGTGGGGGTAAGAAAAGGGCTATATTAAAGATTTGGGGTTGGGCTAAAAGCTGAAAACATGTGTAAACATTGGACAAATTCAACTTTTCTGCATAACTTTGTTGTTTTGTGGCATTTTGACCTCAAATTTTCAACATAATCTTTTATGACCCCACCAAGATAGGTGAGTTTTTTGATATTCTGTCTGAAAGGTGAATTTGTGAAGCATTTGTGAAAACAAGTTTCAGAGGGGATTTCAAAAATGACATCTGTCATGTTCATGAGGAGGGGGTAACAAAAGGGCTATGTTGGACATTTGGGGCCAAAATCTGCAAAAATAATAAACTTATGAATAAATATAAAAAAAAAATCAGTGCTCCAATATTTCTTTAGTTGTTTTCTGACATTTTGATCCCAAATTGTGCTCCCAGGTCGCTCCTGTAAAAAAGCTTTCAGCTTAGTATGCTATACCTGGTTAAACAACTAAATAAAAATAAAAAATTAAAAATATTCAGCTTGGACTTTCATAGAACAATAGACAATGATGGCAGAAAAAAACAAAGGTCCATCTAGTCTACATGGAGTCTCCTATCTGCCCTGGGACCTATTGTCCATATGGGGTTTTATCCCTCCTGGTCCACCCCCCGCTGCCCTCCCTACTGCTGCTGACCTGAGCAACCACCAAACCCTCTACTATGTCCCAGCCATGCTTGAAACCATTTATGGTCTTGATACCCACCACCTCTGCTTGTAGAGTGTTCCATGGTTCCACCACCCTTTCTGTGAAATCTTCCTCAATCTCTCTTAAATCTTCCTTCCACCTGCCAATTTCCACTCATGACTTTGAGTTCTTCACTCTGTACACCTTCTAAATAGTTAACCACAGTTCACTTTGTTTATTTCCTTCAGGAACTTGAAGGTCTCTATCATATCCCCCTCTCTTGCCTGGTCTCTCCAGTGAGTACATGTTCAGTGCCTTAAGACGATCTTCATAATATCTGCACTGTTGGCCCTGAATCATCTTGGTCATCCTGTGTTGCACTGTCTGTAGCCTATCCTTGTCCTTTCTTATGTGAAGACTCCAGAACTGAGCACAGTATTCCAAGTGCAGCCTCACCAGTGACCTATGTAGAGGTAGTAGTACCTCCTTTTTCCTGCTGTCAATAACCCTTCTGATACACCCAAGCATTCTATTAGCCTTTTGATAGGCCTTGTTACACTTGCTTGATTACTTGAGGGAGTAACTAATGATGACTCACAGGTCCCTTTCCTCTGCTGTAGTGTTCAGTTTAACCCTACCCATCCAGTACTCTGTCCTTTTTATTTTCCCTTGGTGCATAACCTTGCCTTTTTTGGCATTAAATTTCAACTGCCAAACCTTAGACCACCTCTCTATCCATTGTAGATCCCTTTGCATCTCACTCATCCCTTCATCACTATCTACTCGATCGCAGAGCTATGTGTCATCTGTGAAGACACACAGCTTGCACCAGATGCTCTCTCCAATGTCGCTGATTAATATTTTGAAAAGAACATGACCCAGGAGAGATCCCAGCGGCACTCTATTCGTGACTTCCCTCTCTTCCAATCTGACCCTGTTTACCGCCACCTTCTGCTGTCTGTCTCCTTCAACCAGTTTCCCATCCATCTAATTATATCGCTAGCTGCACCCAGGTCCTACAGCTTCTTCAGTAATATTCTACATGGCACTGAGTCAAACTCCTTACTGAAATTGAAGTACAGTAAATTTACAGCATGGCCCTTATCTACTGTCTTTGTTACCCAGTCAAAGAAAATTATCAGATTGGTCTGATAAGACCTTCCTGCCACAAACCCATGCTGTTTACTATCCTGTAGACTGTTGCTGTCTAGGTAGTCCACAAGGTCCCCTTTGATCAGTGACTCTATCAGTTTACCCACTACAGAGGTAAGGCTGACAGGTCTGTAATTCCCAGGTTGCTCCTCATCCCCCACCCCTTGTGTAGCGGTACTATGTTCACTACCCTTCAGTCTTTCAGAACTACCCCTATCTGAACTCAGCTGTTGAATTGCACAACTAGGGATACAGCCAATTCCAGAGCCAATTCCTTGAGTACCTTTGGGTGCATCCCATCTGGCCCTTGGGCTTTATCTACTGTTAGGGCTTCAAGCCCCTTCTGGACCCTTTCTTTAGTAAATACTGGCTGCCTCATTTCAGGAATGCCCCTGTCAGCCACTTTCAGGCACTGCAGAGGGACCTGCATATGTTAGGGGCATGGGCAGAGGAATGCCCTTGCCGATGCCACTTTCAGGCAGGGGTCTGGGGTCTTCCCTTGTGAAGACAAAGCAGAAGTCATCGTTAAGGATGGCTGCATTTTGTTCATTTTCCTCTAGTATCGTCCCCCCTCTTGTAGCCTAACAGTACCCCTCTGCTTCCTTTTTTTCCATAATATATCTGAGGAATTGTTTTTCCCTACCCTTGACCCCCTCCACAATACACAACTCCATTTCTGCCTTTGCCTTCCTGACCATTCTGTTTGCTTCCTAGTTTTTATTTGGTACTCTATCCAGTCCTTCTCCCCACTGCTTATCCTTGTACTTGCATAAAGCCTTTTTCTTGCCCTTGTGGCTTCTCTGACCCTTTCTGAGAACCATATTAGTCTCTTGTACCGGTTTCATTTTGTAACAGTTCCTGTGCATGACTTTGTTGCCTCAGGAATGGTCCTCTTGATTCCTTCCCATCTTTGCTCTACACCTCTGATGCTGTCCACTCTAGTCAATTTGTCTCAGACCAGCTCCCTCATCCAGTTGAAGTCTTCTCTTCTGAAATCTAGGACTTCAGTTTTTGATAGGGGCATTCTGGTCCCAAGGGCCAGCCTGAACCAAATAGAGTTATAGTCCCTGGACCCCAATGGCTCTTTTACCCTCACCCACCCACCATCTTTGAGTTGGTGAGCACAAAATCAAGAATGGCCACCTGTCTAGGGGGTTCCTCAACCAGCTGCACAAGCAGGTAGTCCTGCAGTGTATCCAACAGGGCTTGAGTTCTGGTGCACCTGGCCACTGGAATGTCCCAGCTGATATCTGGCAGGTTCAGATCACCCAACACCACTACTTCGCAATTCTTCACTCTCCTTGGGCTCTTCCCTGGACTCCCTATCACTCATCGCCTTTTGCTGGATGTCTATAGATCATCCTGTGATGATAGCCATCTGCTTGTTATTATTTGTATTATATTTTTGATATAAATATATGTTTAGACTTCTGCTTAGAAAAACAGGCCAAGCAGCAAAGCCTGATGGAACATGGGATTTTTGAATAGAGAGAAAAGAAGGATATGCCCTATCCCTGACACAGTAGAAAGACTGTTTAAGAGCTTCCTTTTCATACCAGGTTGTAACAGGTTGTAAAACAACCCCTGCGTTGAATCTAGGAAACTGGCCATAACAGACTGCATTTTACAACCTATCAGGAGGAAAGCAAATTCTGACAGAGAGGTGTGAAAATCCTCACAGCTTAGAGAGGTGTTTTGCAGGATGTTCTTCTGAAGATCAAAGAAGTAATTCTGAACCGTCATAAAGCATGCTACTCACTAATTAAAAAGTATATATATATTTTTTAAGTGAAATGTGTAGCAGTGTGCAGATGCATGTAACTAATTCAGTATGCAGGAATGAGAGTGATCTCACAGCCAGCATCACCACAGAGCTATGGCCTTGCAGGCTGGGTGGGACCCTTTTCCCCTAATGATATTGTCAAGGCTGAGGGAACATTGTACTCTTTACTTTTGGACTCCTGAAAGGACACACTCTGGTTTCAACTTTGCAAGACTTTGTATACTTGTGTTTGGACTTTCAAGAGACTCTTGTGTTCTGGACTTTTAAGGAGCACTTCTACCAAAAATTAGGTAATTTCAGCACCACTAATTACCAACTGCAACTGGGGTAGGATTAGCTATTCAGTATAAGGTGGTTTGTGTACAATTGTCCATTTATTTTTTTATGTCTGTACCATTAATGTTATACGTTCTGTGTTTTGTATTTTATTTACTATTTTTAATTCTAGTAAACATGGTTTTCCTTTCATTTCTACCTGAGTCATTCTTTCATTTTGAGTGTGAATGCTGGGACAGTGTTGATAATTCTGACAGAACTGTTAAAGTGCTTATGTGTGTTACCATATGCACCAAGGTAAAGAAATACCTAGGTCTCAACTGAGTCAGAAGGGGGATTGGTAACCAGCTTGTGTGCCTGCTGGGTTAAATATTGCACTGCATTCCCCAAAGAGGGTGTGATATTTGGACCTGTCACCTTGGTGCGCTAGCGAAAAAGGGTTCACATTTGACTCCTGGACTTGAGACTGGTAGTTGTTTGGACCCATAACAGACAGGAGTGTTACCCTGTTTGTCTCCTGTTCACATATTGCACTTTGAGGTTAGGCATTGTGACAGCAGAGGGCCTGACCCCCGGAGTATGTTTGTGACAGATCTGTTTGGCAGTGGTGTGATCTAAAAGATTTGGTTTGCAGTGCTGCAATCAAAAAGATTTGTTTGCACACTGTGAAATTATTTGGTGACACAAGCATTAACAGTCCAGTGTGTTGGATTGATAAACTGTAACAGTTCACATATAAAAAAAGGTAGTGATTTTAAAAAAAAAAGAAGAAGAAAGATATCATTTTGGTTACAGTCAAAGTTTCCTACCTGTTTTATTTTTTTCCGGTGCAAGCTAGTGTATCCATAGATTAGGGAAGAAGATAACTTCTACCTACAGTAAGTACACTGCAGAATACCTGAGGCAATTGTGCCAGGAGAGAGGAGTCCATTGCGAGCTGTGAAACAAACAACACCTTATGGAGGCTCTTGTGGCAGCCGATATACAAACAACTGTCCAAGATCTTGAGTCATAGATGGTGACTGAAAGGGACCAGACCTTGGGACAGTGGGACCAATAGGAACTGAGAACCACAGCACCATGGGAGGGTCACCATCATGCTGGAGCCAGAAGGGATCAGGCTGCAGCTAGAGTTGTGGAGAATGGAGCTGGAATTCGAGCAGAAAAGGTTTGAAGCCCAGCAACAGATGGAGCTTGAACAGAGGAAGCTGGAGATGGAGAAAGAGAGAGAGACAGAGGAGAAGTGAGAGCAGCGAGAGGCAGAGGAAAAAGGAAACCAGCATCAAAGAGAGAGACTGAGTGAGATGAGAGAGAGCACCTGAGGAAGTTTGGACTGGAGAAGCTACTACTCCAAAGACCAGGGCCAGAGCAGGTAAGTGGCATGGGTGAACTTGTACCTCCAGGACTGGGTTACAAATTAAATTCTAAATTGATAGCTTTACTTAAAGGGGGGAAGCTATGGATGCATTTTTAAACTCATTTGAAAAGGCATGCATTCAGGCAAAAATTCCCAGAGAGTCCTGGAGCTTCCAGCTATCCCTGCTGCTTACCAGGAAAGCTCATGACGCATTGGGTCAAATGGACAATCAGGACGGTAATGATTATGGCAAACTTAAAGCTGTATTGTTAAAAAAGTATGACTTGACAACTGAAGTGTACAGAGTTAAGTTCCATAAGCTCAGGAGAAGCCCTAACATGAGCTATGAGGAGCTAGCTACCAAACAATGTCGGTTTTCAAAATGGTGGGAAGGGGTATAAGCAGACTCTGTAGAGAAAATTGAGGATGTTGCACATTTGAAGCAGTTCTTTTGGGCTTGTCCAGCAGAACTGAAAACCTGGTATAGGACAGAGATCCAAAAACAGTGCAGGTGGCTGATGAGCTCTCGGATCACTATGCCAGGAGCAGGCTTGTTCTGAAGGGAAATGAGGCAGGTGTGGCAGTGAAGAAAGGGAAAACCACACCTTCAGGGAAGCTAAAACCCTCACTGCTTCTCCAGAAAGTGGGCAGCCCCAGGTTACAAAGAAAGGATTTGCCTGATAAAGAAATGATTGTTGGTTTTGCAAACAACCTAGGCATATTGCATGACAGTGTCCTAAAAAGGCACAGAGTGCACAAAGTGGTGCTGGGAAAGAGGTGTTCTTTTTGTGTGTATCCCTGAAAGCATGCCAGTAAACATGAGGGAACACATACACCCAGTTATTGTGAATGGGGTGCAGGTCCATGGTTTAAGGGACACGGGGTTGTCCCTTACTTTGGTAAAAGGGGATTTGGTTGAGCCTGAACAGCTTATACCTTATCAGTTTGTTACAGTATGGGGATTCACTGGGTTGGAGAAAACCTTGCCACTTGCTAGTGTTGTCCTGGACTGGGGTGGGACAGGAGAGACTGTGCAAAAAGTTGCAGTGGCAGAAAATCTTGCACTGGATGTAATTACAGTATAGGGAACAATCTCCAAAAAGGGGTGGTGTGTGCAGTTATCTGCAGTCAGGCAGCAAAGGCAGAGTGTAGTTCCCCAGACCCCATAGAAGCCCCTGTGGAAAACACTGGGTGGCTGGTTCCCCAGCTTGTGTCTCCTGATATGGAGAATAGTGAAAGGGGGGGTAGAAATTCCCCAGGTAGCAGTTAACAGAACAGCTACAGAAGGTTACTTTGAGGAGGGAGGAGTAGCCAATTGTCAGAGAGCTAGGGACCCTAGTTTAGGAATTGAAGGGGACCTGTCCCATGCCTTGGGAATGTGTAAAGATTTTGCAGTTGCTCAGAAAAATGACCCTAGTTTAAAGAGGCTTAGGGCTTGGGCAGAATCTGATGGGATACAGGGAGGTGACGGGAGAAATAGAGTGTATTGGGAGAATGGACTGCTGTATACGCAGGATGTAAGGACAGAGGGAGAGGTGATGGGCATGCAGCTTGCTGTTCCCCAGGGTTGCCGTGAGTTGTTGTTCAAGATTTCTCGTGATATTCCCATGTCTGGACATCTGAGGTGTTACACGAGGTCCCTGCACCCTTACTGGTACCCCCAAAGGTACACCGTAGACAGCTAACACTTAGACATATGTTATACTAACATATAGGGCTAAGGGCATCTACTGTATAAGAGTAGATGTCAGGATATATATGCATATTATTGTTATACACTTTACTTTCTAATACATATATGTACTTCTTGCTTGCAAGATGTTAGGACATCTGTGTCCTTGTAATGATTATGATATATACTGTAAGTTGGCATTTCCACCTTTTGGTGATTCGTACGACTACACTGATATATGTAGAACTGTGCTCTTTTGTCTTACAAAATGATGACTACTACAAAATTGTATAATGTTATCTTGAACTTGTGGAGCCACATCTAATTTAGCCAATAGGGCTCATCTCAGTAACTAGAAATGTTTCTATCTTACAGTAACCATAGTAATTATCATAGGTATATAGTGTCAGACATTACATCTTCTACCTCAGAGACCCCAAGAGACGTGGAGATTCCTCGAGGTATAGGGTATGCTTAGCATTTGGCTCCCAGTTCGTATCGGTAAGAACTGCTTAGGGCAATTGTGATTTATCCTTTTGGTAGTAATAAACAAGTTTATTACTCTTATGCAACGTGTCTGTGATTCCTTGCATTCCCATTATTGCCAAGAACCTGAGAGTGAGGTTTAGACCTCCTGATAATTGATGACCATGTGCAGGCAATTAGTTTGCAAAGTTTCACTTGTTGCTTACAACTTTTTCCTTCCCAATGGGGACTGTAGGTGTGCACTGCCACATCACCTCTCCCAGTTTATGACCACTTTGTAATAACTTGCAAAGTCTGGCTGCTTTCTGGGTGTGGTCGATGCCGACTCGACCCACTCCATGGCAGTTTTGAATTGAAGCTTACAGATGTACAGTAGCCCCACTGTGTATAAAGTGCACCTGCTGTGGATCAATACACAACATGGTGCCTTTTCCACAGTTTGAGTTTTTGTTCCCTCCCACACAGTGGCCACTGTATCAAATATCTGCGCAGAACTGATACTTGATGTCTCAAACTTCCTTGCCTCCCATGGAGGATGGGCTGACTTCACGCGGGACACAAGTCAATCCTAAAACCCTGTACTGGGGATTTCTACTCAGTACTCAGAGATGAGACATCAGCCAGGAAGCAAGAAGCTAAAGGGCTGTTGGTTGTGGCTCTCTATGCTGCTCTGGAAGCCTCCAAAGTGAGGTTTCGAACCCTTGAACTGCAAATCTCATCTCTTAAGCAGGAGATGGGGTTGCAGGAAACAGAATGTGTGAGACATGAGCAGGATTTGGAGTCTGTACTTTAAACACTGCAAAATGAAAAGGATTCACTTTTGCATCATTCCTCCCAGGCAGGCGAGCAAGAAATTTCTATGTTGAAGCTGGAGTGTGAAAGTTTGAGACAGGATAAGGGACAGGCTTTGCACATGAATGACTTCTTAAGTAGAATGAATGAACAGTTGAGTGAGGAGTTGGGAGAGATACAGGATGAGATAAGCCAGGTTCGTAATGACTTAGAAGTGACTACTAGGGATAATCGCGAGTTGAGCGCTGCGTATAGAGTGTTGTAGAAACAAATGCAGGCTGAGGTTGATGTGAATGTTGCAAATGTGAGTCATGCTGAATGTGAATCCAAGATGGCGAAACTGCACCATCAGTGAGAGGTTCTGGCTAGACTTGTTAAGGCGATGGAAGGCGTAGCCCTGGTCTTACTATGGCCCAGATACCCCGCCCCGCCATCCACAACATGGAGGATCCCCTTTACACCCACAACATGTCATACATCCTCAATGTCATGACACACACCATGGGCAACACCAACATGGTGACCCCCATGATAAGGGGGAGTAGGCCAAAGCCTAGGCCAAACGGCTCCACTAGTGGTCGTTATTAATGCAGAAGACAGGCAGGAGATAGAGACGATGATTGAACATGCGATAGTCACTGTACCTATCTCTGAGAGAAACAAATGGGTCCTCAAAACCCAGATTGGGCAGCTTCTGCATGAGGCTGGCACTCAGGAGGGCACGGTTCATACCACGACTGTGGCCGCAGCCCGGGCAGCCTTGGATGGCACCCGAGGCAACCTACCTCCACCTGATCAGCCCAATAATCCCCTACAAATGGCCTACTCTGTTCAGCAAATAGCTGACAGTATTGGTCGGATGAGCCTGTCCGACAACCTCAGCTGTCACTTGGAAAAAGTGAGTGCTAAATGTGAGATGCTTAGTCTCGCTGCAGACTACCAGGTCCAGATCCTACGCCAGACCATTGGTCCTGAACTGTGGGCTAAACTCCCCAATGCCATCTGTCAGGATGGTCACGCCACCTTTGACGAGGTTGCAGCTGAACTCATTTCTGCACACAGCCCAGGTGTAGTAGGAGTGATGCTTGTATACTCTGTAAAACAGAATGCAAAAGAAAGTCCAGCGACTTACCACCAGAGAATCTGGATGATCTACCGTGCCGGAAAGCACCTCACGCAAGAAGCTGCAGATGTAGATCTTATCGAGTATAAGACCCTGTTCCTTAGGAACATGATTCCTGCAGTAAGAGAAAAGGTAGAGCCAACCACCTATCCCACCACGGAGAGGTTTTCCAACATTCTTCAGAAAACCGAGAGAGTTTATCAACTTTACATCCATGACCTGGGCTCCAGTTCCAAGAAGGCAGCCGCCGTGGAGACTACTCTGGAGACCACGATGCACTTCACGGTGGAAGGGCAAGCCCATGAGAAACAGCCCCTCCTTGCAGATAACCAAAACCCCCATCAGGCCCAACAACCACAACAGTAGCAACAACAACAATGGGGTGGGAACCGGAATTACCATAAGAATAAGAAACATCATAGGAATAACAAGGGTAAACAACAACAAAGACCAGGCCCTTCATATAGGGAGATAGCCAAAGAAAATCAGAAGTTTAGAGAACTCCTGGGGCAAGTGCGCCCCGTAGCAGATGCTGTTCCCACTCAGGTCCATACAACCGGGAGAACTGACCTCAACAGGCCATGGGGATACTGGAAGTACAGGCCCTCAGGCCCACACAGGCCTGAACCCAGAAGTGCCTCCCTATATAGCATCAGTGCAGCATCACAAGTGGTTCACAGGAGCCAAGCCCAACCTGTCCATGCCACTACTAATACAGATTGACAATTACAGGCCCCAGTCCGTATTGTAAACAAGCTGGTCTTGGATGCAAATGGAAGGCCCTGCACTGAGGCCTAGGTCGGGGGTCACCTACTTACGGTACTATTGAATACAGGCACGGCTATGTCTGTATTACATGATGACCACCCAGAGACAACTCCTTGGTCCACCGGACGGAGGACCAACATGTCAGGAGTAGATGGAACTAGGCTGCCTGCATACTTTCTCTACCACTACCTATAGAGTTGGGACACCTGAAGGCCTATCATACCTTCCAGTTAATGGTACTGCATGATCATCCTAGTATAATTGGAATCAAATTCCTAGCACCACACGGCTGTGTGGTGGACCTAGGTAACATGCTATTGATACAGATTCAGGGCCACTATCATACCATCATGATCCCCGATTCACATGTGGTGGCAACAATATCTTCAACAACAAAGAATATGACATCATAGATTTGTTCAAGATCCATGAGCTCTTCCCAAAGCTCCTCCCCATTCTACAAAGATGTCTGGAGGCATTTGCCACCAACAAGCATGACTATGGCAGAATGCACACTGTCACTGAAGTGCCAGGCCCAGCACATGAGAGGCAAAGGCAATATCCTTTTCCACCAGAGACCTTGCCTTCTCTTAGGGAAACAATAAAATCACCCCTCAGACAAGGTGTAATTAGGACATGTGTTTCTACTGCCAGCTCTCCATTGTGGCCTGTGAAAAAACCCACAGGTGCCTGGAGACTTACTATTGACTACAGGAGACTGAACCAGGTCACCCCCAGTTGTGCTCCAACTGTGGCATCAGCACCTGACATGCTACGAATTTTGACCCCTGACCAAAAATGGTTCAGTGCTCTGGACATCTCCAATGGTTTCTGGTTATTTCCAATGGCCCTTAAGAGTCAATATAAGTTTGCCTTCATCTTTGAAGGTAGACAGTACACGCGGACCTGCCTACCACAGGGATTGCATAACAGCCCTTCCCTGTTCCATCTACATATGATGGATGCTGTTGTGGGTTTCTCTACCCCCCAGTGTCTCTTGCAGTATGCGGATGACCTGTTGTTGGCCACAGCCACACAGGAACAGCACTTGGATCTCTTGGATGAACTACTGACTCTCATTCAGAGAGCAGGCCTCAAATGTAACCCAGCAAAAGCACAACTACGTCAGAAAGAGGTACTCTTCTGGGCCTCAGAATAACTGATCAAGGCCGAAGCCCTACCTGGAAGAAGATACAAGTATTGCAAGACTTGCCGTTACCCACCAGTGTGGCCACTCTTAGGAGATTTCTAGGTGTGCTAAACTATTCCAGAGATTTTATTTGTGATTTTGCTCAGAAGGCTGCTCCTCTGTACAGTATGAGCTACTGAAAAAGGACATTCCCTGGAATTGGGGCCCCATTCACACCCAGGCTGTGACATCACTGAAACAGGCCTTGGCCTCGGCTCCAGCTCTGGTCAACCCCAATCCAGCATTGCCATTCCACCTGGAATGTGCCACCTCTGACATAGCTATGTCAGCAGTGCTGGCCCAGAATGTTCATGGTGCCTTGTCACCCACTGCATATGCATCACAGCTCTTGACCCCAGTGGAACAGAATTACAGCCTTTATGAAAGGAACCTTCTGGCTACCTACTGGGTTGTCAAGCACTTTTTGTATATCATTGGGTACTCTCCTCTGATCATTAACACAAACCACACCCCAACTACCTTTCTGCTATCAGACAGAGTGAAGGATGGGTCAGTCTCTAACACCAGGCTGACACACCGGTCACTTCTGCTCCAGGATAGAGACATACAGGTTCACCCAACCAAAATGCCATCCATGCTGGCACACAAACTCCTTTTTCAAGGAGAACCCCATGACTATACACTGCAACCTCCTGATCTTCCAGATCCAGGTCCTTTCCTCCCTGCCACACCACAAATACTCGAGAACACCTCATTGTGTCATATTTTCACAGATGGTTCAGCTTCCTATTACTAGGGAGAACAGATTGCAGGGATGGGAATCTTAGTGATTTATCCTTATGGTAACACTGTCAAACTTTCTAAGCATTGCAGTGTGGCATCATCACTATACGCTGAGATGGCAGGGGTGCCCTTTGCCCTTGAGTTCATCCAGCATGAGACTGAAGATACCATCATCTTCACAGACACTAACTGGGTTTGATGCTCTCTTACAGAATTCCTCCCTTTCTGGCAGAAGAACTCCTTCCTCTCCTTGGATAGCAGCCCAGTGAAAAACAAAGAACTGGTAATATACTTACACTTACTGGCACAAAGATTTGCACACAGACTCTATATACACATGGTTAAAGCTCATTCCATACATGACCCCTACCATATCTTCAATGACACAGTGGATACCCTTGCCAAGGAAGGGGCCCAAGGTGGGGGTACCTGGATGATGGACCATCCAGAGGCCAGAGCGGCTGTACATATTGCAGTGGTCAAAAAGACACCTGAACCCTTTTCCCCCTTGGACCTGTCAGCAGCACAGCATGCTGACTCTGAATTCAAAGATGTGTTCAGATTCCTTGACAAGAGCACTGAAGAAAACCTACCCACCCATAACTCCTACCAGAGGCATGAAGGCATGTTATGCTTGTCCCCAGATGACAAGCTCATCAGGTACCAACCAGATGACACCCCCACCAAATTGTGGGTGGTTCCCAGACACCTGAGGTCCAAATTTCTGCACCAAGTGCATGATACCCCTACTGGTGGACACCAAGGAGTGGAAAATACTCTCCAAAGGCTGAAGACCACTGCTTTGTGGCTTGGTGTCATCAAAGATGTCAAACAGTACATAGATAATTGCCTTGTTTGTGTGCAAAACAATCCCATTCCCACCAAACGAAATGCCAGACTACTACCACAAAGACACTCTGGGCCTTGGCATGCCATTCAGATTGATTTTATTGGTCCACTGACCAATACCATCAGAAACAACAAGTATGTCCTTGTGGTAACTGATCGTTTCTCTAAGTAAGTCGAGGCTTTCCCCACTAAGACATGTACTGATAAAACCACTGCCAAAATCCTAGTGGAACAGATTTTCTCCAGGTCGGGCCTACCTCTCAAGGTAGACTCTGATAAAGGAGCCAGTTTTACAGGTCAGTTGATGAAAGAAGCACTTGAACTGCTTGGAGTTCACCAGAAATTCCACATACCTTACCACCCACAATCTTCAGGTCAGGTAGAAAGAGCCAACAGACAGATTAAGCAAATACTTTCCAAATTCATTGAGGATAATCCCAAGACCTGGAATTACCTATTGCCCTTATTCCTTATGGCAATAAGGGGCACACCCTCAACCACCACCCAGCTGACACCCTTTGAGGTGATGACTGGTAGACAGATGAGATTACCAGAACACTTGTTGTTTGACCTGCATACCCCCACAGCAGACTGTGTGTCTGTAGACCAATATGTGGAGAAACTGAGACAAAACCTCATACACACACACACACACACACACACACACACACACACACACTTGTATGCTGCTAACTGCATGGGCAAGGCCCAGCAACAGTTCAAAATACAGTTTGAAAAACATGCACAAGAAGTAGATTGGCAAGTTGGAAATCAGGTGGTGGTTCTCAGATTTGCACATCCCACACACTCCTTCTCCAGTAAGTGGGAAGGCCCTTACCCCATTGTCAACAAGCTCAGTCCAGCAGTCTATCAGGTTAGACTATTGCACAACAACAAACTGCCTGACAAATGGTTACATGCAAACCAGCTGAAACTGTATAAAGGAGTATAATTACCTTTCCTCACCCCATTGGGTGGAATAGTACTAACTTACTAATGTTTGGTTATCCTTTTCAGGTACCCTGACAAGATGGCTGTCTTGTTCCACTTTCTCTTCATCTCAGGAATTAACCCCTGCATCCATGACATGGTAAAGCACCTCCTTCCTCATCTTGATCCTCTAGCATCTGCCGCAGAGGGAGTTTCCATCAATATACCCAACAATGTGATTATTGTCCAGGAAGGTTCTGATGCCTACCTCACTGCCTTGGTTGTTGATCCTGATAAATCTACCCTACAAATTGAGTGACAAACCACATCGCAGGGACAAATTCTCCCTGTGGCCAAGCTCTCCAAGGGAACTTTCCACGGTTGGCCCAACACCAAATTATCCTCTTACGGTTCGCTGTCCTTGCTCCAAACTACTCTCAGACATTCTGGTTTATACAATATTACTGCCTTGATTGATCCCTCATATTGTAATTCCATGTCTAAAGACTCTGCCAAGAAATTTTGTGCAGTACACAACATGGCCTCTGCTGCCATGTATCTTTCTGTGTTACTCCTCATTAACAAACAGCTTTTGGAATGTCCAAAGCACACCCCTGGTCCTCGTAGTGGTCTAACAGCCACTGCCTTACCTGGTACACTTATTAACAACTTACAATTTATGCATATACCTGTTTTGTTTAATTTAACTTACTGGAATTTGAAAGAATTTGGTATGAGTCATACTACTTACACGTCAGCATTTTACAGTACTTTACTGCTTGATAGTCTAGCAGCTTTTCAGATTCGTACTCAAGACCCTTTTGCCAGGGTACACACCACCAAGCATAGATGTAACTTCAGAAGAAAACCCAATCATAAATGTAATACACGTGAAGTTGACAGTTCTGATGTCACTGGTGCAACAGGCACTGTCACAGGTCTTTTTGTTACAGCTATGTCTATTTGGAATAAGGCAGACATTGCTGCTATCACATCTCATTCTGCTAAATTTCAAACTGGTTTGGTTAATTATATTTTACCCCCATTATTGCATGGTGTGGATGGCCTTAGTCAGGAAGAAAGATACATTGTATATAATATGCACAACATTGCTAAGGCATTTACAGATTCTAAAGATACGAGTAACGCACTCATTGCACAGAACAACAAAGAAGCAGATAAACAATATATTGCCCATGAGATCTTATGCTCAGCCTATGACTCATACATTATCACTACCATCAACAATCTTTTCCGTGATCTAGAATCCGGAAGGATCCCTGACATCATTCATGACAGACGCATATCTAAATGGTATTGTCCTCAGTGTAAATCTCCTCGCTGTGTTGCTATGTGCATGCAACAAACTTTTACTATTCCTATTTCTACAGTTAGGAATTTGGGTTTTGTGACCAGACACCCTAACACTGGTCCATGTTTTACTTCTAAGAAATTTTCTATTAAGGATACAATGTTTGTTTCTTTTACTGTCTCTTTACCATGTTTTGATCCTACCACAGCTTTATTAGATAAACTTGCAACAATTCACTCAGTTGGGCACCTTGATGAAGACATCTGTAGAGAACGCCTGGACTTGCCTCCTCTACTGGTCTTCCATCCTATCCTGGATGCCTGGATCACCCCGCACTCAGATTGCTGTGTGAAGAAGGAATATATTTACTTGTGTCAATGTGATGTATTTGATGTTATTACACCTGTATGTGGTTATTCTCCCGACAGAACTGATTGGTCCTTTCCATGGACGATGACATCAGCACTAATGACACAGACTTTTCGGACTCAATATTGGCTCCAGACAAGCTCTACCAATCTTATTGAGAGGAGGTTCATTGTCTGTCAACACGGATTTCCAAGACCAGCTACACCTGCCCGTTACAGTTGCAAAAATGGAGACTCCCCACTGTTAAAATGCAATATAATTCTGATGGGGAGTACTTGTGGTAACCAATATTAAGTCTTATGTTTACAGAACTCAAACATGTGTTATTGATTACCCTAACTTTTGCTTTGTCTCCCACCTTGAAATCAGTCATTGGACATACCGATATTACCCCCGTCCCCCTTATGGATGCTGATATCATTAATGGTAATCCTGATTATCTGCTCACCCTATCTGAGTATCTATCGTATTTTAATGTACACATTGACCCCCTTACACTCACATTAAAATCACTTTTAGAGAGGAAAGATACTCATCTCATCCACATGTGACCCCCCTGTCACCCAGGGTTACAAGAATCCCACTTAGATCTAGTGGCAGGCAGGGAAGGCAGCTTGTGAAACACCAGTTAAATGGGTTTCACACTGTCTCACTCTGTCCTCAGTCTCAGCTGAGCTGGAGGGCTGACATCATACAGAATTCTCGCAGCAGCATAAGCCACATTGGAATGTTGCATCTGGGAGTTAGGTTAGAACCTTGGGGTTTTCAAAGTCAGTCTGTAGTGCAGTCTGTAGTAGTCTGGTGGGAGACTCAGTGGAGGGAGGAGGTGCACTGCACTTGGCAGTCCCTCATAGCCATCAGCTCTGTAATAGCACTACCTCTGTGGTGGGCGGGTGTTCTCGCCCTAGAGAAGGACACAGAAGGTACCTGTTTGAAGTGGTTGAGACCATCCCCTAGTTGTTCCAGTGCCCCATCCCTGAGAGGGATGGGAGAACAAGACCAGCTCTTCAGGGACAATTCCTCTGGCCCTGCTGAAGGAAAAGAAGCTGCCTAGAAGATTTGGGCTGATGCACCCAGAATTTTGTTTGTGTTTTCCAGAGAGAAGCCTGAGGGCACCTGCAAACCTGGGTGAGTCTGCTCTGCCAGACAGCCTATGTTTCACCAAGACTGTTGTGTTACGTAGCTGCTACTGTGGGTCAGGAAAGGATGCCAAGTACAGTACCTAAGTCGTGTATGGCTTGAAATGAGTCTAATCAGTGGGGGTCTACAGGGATGGACATAGCCACTTAAAGAAAGTTACAAGTCAGGACATTTTTTACCTAAGACAATAGATTGTTAAATGTGACAAACATTTATAGATAGCATTCTACAACCAAAGAGGTTCACAAAGAAAGGTGTGGATTCCAAATAAATGGCTGGGCATGAATTTGGGGACAAATGGTGGGAGACCCCCCGCCACCTGGAGAATTCAGATTTACCTCTATGGATTTACTTTGAGCACCTATAGCTTTCTTCCGGGCACTTGACCAGTGTTCGCAGAAAGTACTCAGACATGGGATTGATGATGATGATTTCCCTTATGGAGCTAGGAAGTGCTCATGGGTGGTAGAGGGAGCCACCAGATAAATATCCATGCTATATGGAAAAATGTCCATGTGCTGGCTGGAGTGCCATGCCAGGGAATCCGAGAGAGAGTGAGAGTACCAGTTCGGGCTGAGGGCCCAGTGTGCTCAAAATCTGGAGGGTAGAAGTTGTGATAATGATGAAGAAGATGTGTTCTGACCTCAATAGTTCTGTACAACCAGTGAGTGTAGCCCCGTGGGGGTCCATCCTGCTTTGTATTCCTGTGTGTGTGTGAATAAAAGCCCCACTTTAGAATCCCACTCCTGGTTTGGACATTCACAGTTTTTGTTTCCTGTGTCTGGAGTTACTTGGGTGCCCCTGTCCATAAGTACAAACCTAGCCCTGATGCCGAGTGTATGTTTTCTCCCCGAACCCCAGGCTTCCCAGGTAATGGGCTCTAAAATGGAGGCACTGTGGCGCTAAATAAATTAACATCAACCCAGGTCCTGGTTACACACATCAGCAATAATATTACTAAAGCTAATGAAGCTGTCCTTGCACTAATTAATGATGGTGATATGAACGGTGCACTAACTAATACTTGGTTATAAATTACCTTTAAAGGTTTTGTTATTATATAAGCATTTTTTATATTTTTTCCTGATCATTATGCTTTGCTGCCTACAGCGCATATTGCGTCAACACTGTGAGCAGTTGGAGTTCCTTTACAAGGCTTTCACATCAGGTCTGTAAACGGACCCTGCTCCCTGTCAATTTCCCTATTTTTGCTGTGTTGCCCTGAGAGGCAACAATGGGGGAATGTTACATGAGGTCCCTACACACTTATTGGTATCCCCAGAGGTACACCGTAGACAGCTAGCACTTAGGCATATGTTATACTAACATATAGGGCTAAGGGCATCTACCGTATAAGAGTAGATGTCAGGATATATATGCATATCATTGTTATACACTTTACTTTCTAATACGAATATGTATTTCTTGCTTACAAGATTTTAGGACATCTGTGTCCTTGTAATGATTATGATATATAAGTTGCCATTGGCACCTTTTGGTGATTTGTACTACTACACTGATATATGTAGAACTGTACTCTTTTGTTTTACAAAGTGATGGCTACTACAAAATTGTATAATGTTATCTTGGACTGTGGAGCCACCTCTAATTTAGCCAATAGGGCTCACCTCTGTAACTAGAAATGTTTCTATCTTACAGAAACCATGGTAATTATCATAGGTATATAATATGAGGCATTACATCTTCTACCTCGGAGACCCCAAGAGACACAGAGATTCCTTGAGGTATAGGGAACGCTTAGCATTTGGCATACATTTCGCATTGGTAAGAACTGCTTAGGACAACTGTGATTTATCCTTTTGGTAGTAATAAACAAGTTTATTACCCTTATGCAATGTGTCTATGATCCCTTGCATTCCCATTATTGCCAAGAACCTGAGAGTGAGGTTTAGACCTCCTGACATAGATATCAATTAGGGTGCAGGGACCTCATGTAACATTCCCCTCCTTGTTGCCTCAGAAGAGGCAACACAAACAAAAATAGGAAAGTGGAGAGAGAGAGAGCAGGTGTTGTTTACAGACCCGACACATGAGCCTTGTAAAGGAATTCCAGCTGTTCATGGTGTTGGCAGAGTGTGCGCCAGAGGCAGCAAAACATAATGATAAGAAAAAATATCAAAAATGCATGTATAATAACAAAACCTTTAAAGGTAATCTCTAACCAAGTATTAGTAAGTGCACTATTAAAATCACCATCATTAATAAGATCATATATTGCTTCATTTGCTTTGGTCATATTATTGCTGATGTGGATGAGGTGTGTATCTTTCCTATCTAAAAGTGACTTCAGTGTTAAAGTCAGCAGCTCAATGTGTACATTAAAGTAAGGTAAATACTCTGAAAGAGTAAGAAGATAATCAGGGTCACCATCAATGATATCTAGTTCCACAAGGGGAACAGGGGTGATAACTGTGTGCCTAATAATAGTTGTCTGGTGAGGTATGAAACAGAAATTGGGTTGAGTAATAACACATAAGTGAGTTTCATAAGTAAATTGCTTAAAATTAGTTACCACACAAAATTCACCATCCGAATTATATTGCATTTTCACAGTAGGTAGTCTCCATTTTTGTACTTGTACTGGGCAAGTGTAAGTCTGGTTGGAAATCTGTGTTGACAGGTGATGAACCTCCTTCTGGTAAGACTGGTACAATTGAGAAGCATCTGGAGCAGATATTGAGTCCTGGTATTCTGTGCCATTGGTGATGTCATCGTCCATGGAAAAGGACCAATTGATACTGTCTGGGGAATATCCACATACAGCTTTAATAACATCAAATACATCACATCAACACAAATAAATATACCCTTTTCTTAGCACAACAGTCCATGTGCAGTGAGACCCATGCGTACAGAAGAGGATGAAAAACCAGAAGAGGTGGCAAGTCGAGGCGTCCTCTGTAGATGTTTTCATCAAGGTGCCCAATGGAGTGTATGGATGCTAATTTATCAAATATAGATGTATTGGGATCAAAACATGGTAAAGAAACAGTAAAAGACACACTGGCCCAGATATTCAAAAGGGTTGCACCAGCGCAAGTCCAAAAATGCGCCATTCTGCAATATTCAGTGGGAGGCAGATGCACCCCCCAAATCACAATGCGCAAGAGCGCAATGATAATGAATGCATGCACAACTGAAGGGGGGAGGAACCATGCATAAATGGCGCAGTGCGATATTCAACAACATGCACCATGCGCAATAGGGGAGCAAGCGGAAGTTGCATGATAGCAGAAATGAGCCAAAATAAAAAGGAACAAGAGAGAGGTGCAACAACGCTACAGGGAAGGCACATGTTGCTGAACAGCAGGCAGCCACACAGGCACCACACACTGGGAGCAGGACAGGGCAGGAGAGAGACAGAGCACCTGGAACCCCCAGGAACAGGGAAGGTGTGGGGAGCCTCTGCCACAGTGCAGGCCAAAAGGGGGAAGTGCCACACAGCACTGAGGTCACTACAGGGAGGTGTTCCCGGTGCAGGGGGAGTAGCAGCAAGGACAGTGGGGGAAACACAGAAACAGCTGCTGGGGGTAACACAAGCCAGGGACATGGCCAGTGCCACCATCCAGATGGAGGCAGTTATGAGGGGGGTGAGAAGGCAGGCAGCAGGGGGGTGCGGCCGTGGAAGGGCCTGTCGGCGGTATGCCCCCAACAGGCAGTACTGAGCCCGCACCAGCTTTGAGCTGTACAGTGATACTGAGATTGTGGGCCGGTACCGCCTGAACCAGGTGATTCTGAGGTGGCTCTGTGAACTGTGCAGTGATGTGATGCAGGCACCCACACGATGGAGCCATGCTCTGTCAGTGGAGACCAAAGTGACAGCTTGCATGTGCCTGCTCACCATGGGTACCTTCCAGAGACCAACAGGGGACATGACAGGCATAACCCAGTTGGCCGCGTCACACCTCCTCACCCAATTCCTCAGCGCACTGCTGCCACATGCTGTGGAGTACATCCGTTTCCCCAGCACACCGGCCGCACGCACAGCAAACATACAAGAGTTTCACAGGGTAGCACGTATGCCTGGCATGCTTGGGGCAATAGACTGCACCCATGTGGCCATCCGCACACCACCTGGCCCAGAAGGGGCCACATACATGAATCAGAAGGGGTATGCAAGCATCAACTGCCAGGTGGTGTGCGATGCCAGGGGGAGCATAATCAAGGTCTGTGCCACGCACCCTGGGGGAGCACATGATGCCTTCATCTGGCACCAGTCCACACTGTGCCATAGGTTCGAGAGTGGGGACATCCCCACTTGCCACCTAGTGGGTGAGTATGCAAAGCACGCAGAAAGACATGGAGCTTGGGAGGGGCATAGTCAGAGGTGACATGGGTATTGGCCTAGATGGCCCAAGGCAGGGCGATGCTGATCACCAAACTAACGTTCACCCTCTACACACAGGTGACAGTGGATACCCACTCCGTCCCTGGCTGCTCACACCATACCGACGGTCCGTGACCCCATCGCAGCAACGCTACAATGAGGCACATGCCACCACACGCAATGTCATCGAGCGGGTGTTCGGGATGCTGAAGGAACATTTCCATTGCCTGGACATGTCTGGCGGTGCCCTACAGTACAGCCTCTCAAAGGCCTGCAGGCTATTCCTGGCCTGTTGCATCCTGCACAACATGGCCAATGACTGTGGGATAGCCATACAGGTCGAAGAGGGGGAGAGCGATGGGGACAATGAAGACGCTGGTGAAGATGGTGATGGGCAGCCCTCCCTTGGTTGAAGGGACCCCCAACTGATCCAGATGGCACAGCTGCACCAGGACACCATCACAGAGGAACACTTTAATCAACCCAGGTAAGTCATGGAGCCATGTGCAACCACCAGTGGAAAAGGCACAACCCATAAACATGCATGGACAATTTTTATTTATTTATTTATTTAGTTAGTTTTTGTTGACTGGGTCAGTGCACTAGACAAATCCTGCCTATTTTCAGGCATGACCTGGGGGAGGGGGATACAGATGAATGACAACTGACCTTGAACCAGATTAAGCTGTTGGTGGTATTTTTAGTGAATGAGGGAAATTTGGCCAGGACACCGGGGAAATTCCCCTACTCTGATGGGTGGGGGGCTCTTCCCATGAGACGTCTGGACTAGGTTCAGAATGTCTCAGTTGGTGGTGAGTGCAGAGGTGGTAGAAGATGGTCCTATAGAGTCTACTGAAACACTCGAGGAGGTTTCATCTGTTCCAGTTGGTATGGAACATTCATGCATCAGCTTATCTGCTGAGGAGGTGGTTCAGTCGGGAAGTACAGAAAGTCGGGAGATGAATAATGAAAACCTGACTATGGCAGCAGAAGAAGAGAAAAAAAGGAAACATCTGGAAAACGGACAGGTAGCTTTTTCTGGCATGTTAAAAAAGTAATAAGCAGGTTAACGCTGACCTGATGGAAACAAATGCGGAAGTCCCTGCTTCTGAGGTAGAAGAGGATTCTTTTCCTTTTTCAGCTCGTTTCACTACCTGGTCCCCGGAGAAAGCGTTGGAAAAGGCAGGTTGGATAAAAACTTCAGAAGCTTGGATGCCGGATCCCCAAGTTCCTTTACCGGGCATAGGATCGAAAGCACTGGAGGAACGCTTGGATGCACAGACTTCAGCAAAGGGACAACTCCCAGAGACGGATTGGAATGACGCGTCATTTCCGCCTTCTGTTACTGAATCTCGGGGTCCAGTTTTGCTAGAGCCGATGGTGAAAATGAGGAATCAGCATCAGAATACTTTGGGGATTGGGGTCGCTATGGTACCAAAAACTGCTGCTGCTGTGGACCCTAAATCAGCATCGATGATACAAGGTCAGTACCCACAAATGGAAAAAAATACCGCTAGCTCTTCAGGTATTACTGAACACAGTCTTCCTCCAGTACAATCGGTAAAACAAGCTAGTTATGCTTCTCTTTTTAAACATGCAGACGTCCCGGTGAGAAAACGTTTTGTTGCACGAATCCATTACAAAGGGGGTATGGAGCTTCCCCCTGACCGAAATTATGTGGGCAAAACTCTAATAATAGACTCTTTAGGGATTCGACCTGCAGAAGTATATGCCTTTATCCATTCTTCTGGGGATCACAATTTTGATATTTCTTTAGGTCTGCTGTACTATTGGATAAATTTTGGGCTGCTTATTACACTGCTCGAGTAGACCCTGTCTGGAAACATTTTGTGGTAATTCCTATTACCAGACCAACTGCTAAAATTATAACTATTCTTTTTCGGAATGAAGGAGTCAATGTCCTGGATATTCTGTACTGGCTAGAACAACGTTGTACAGTGAACGGAGTACCACAGACCTTAATAGATGATAATGGGTTTTGGACAGGAGGGTGGAAATTTAATGTACAACTTAAAATAACTGAGGCTGGGGTTCAACATCTCCCTAATTGTTTTTACTTAGGAAGGGATCGTGGTATATTATTTTATCCAGGTCAACCGCGTTCATGTTACAGATGTGGTTCACTAACTCATTTAAGCTCTGACTGTGATCAATTAAAATGTGCATCATGTGGTATGTTGGGTCATTCAGCATTATCTTGTAAGGTCCCTCCCACTTGTAATTTATGTGGTGACACTTCACATGTTTTTGTGACATGTCCATGGGCGGCCCATAATACATCAGATTATACAGAACATGATTCTTATATAGCCAAATCTTCAGCTACTGCTAGAACCCCCCAAGGCTCAGAACATTTTACTAAAAATAAGGAAAAAAAAACATTTATTATCAATCTCTCCTGAGAGTTCAATTATCCCTGACCCTTCTGAAAATTTATCTCATTCAACCCCCCCGACCCCTGACCCCATGGAAACACCAATGTGTGATGAGTCATCCACCTCCCCTAGTGATTCAGTCCAAGCTTTAAAACAGACGATATCTCTCCCAGTAAGGGAAGACGCAGAATTAGGAGAAATTTTGAAACCTCCCCCACCAGTTACTCGATGACTCCGCTCCACTAAACAAGTGGAAATGGTGTCTATACCTCCTGTATAGATAATCCATACGAACCTTTACAAAGCTGGGGTGATGCCATGGAAGAGGAAGAGTTAGGTGATCCCTTTCTTTCCCCTCTTTCTATGGCTACCTCAGTATCATTGTCGTCGGCTGATAATTCAGGGATTCCCGCAAAGAAGAAATCTGTTAGATCAAAGAAAACGAAATGAGGGGGTTACTTTTATAGTGGTTTTTTTCTTTTCTTTTAATGTCTTTTATATGCTTGGCCAGTTTAAATGTTAATAGTATTCGGTCACAGTACAAACGTACTGCTACTTTTTCAGCATTACATAGTTTGGCTTATGATGCTTATTTGTTACAAGATGTTAGATTATAGATAGCTGGGGAAGCAGCAACAGCCTCAAGGGATTGGGGTTTAGGACCTTCGTATTGGTCCTTGGGGCAGGACCTTTGTTCCGGTATTGGATTCTGTTTTAGCTCATCTAACTTTATTTTACAAAAGATAGTGGATTTGGTACCTGGAAGAGTATTATTATTGGACCTTTTATGGTATAATTTACCCTATAGACTTATTAATATTTATGCGCACAACAAAAGCTGCCAGGGTCCAGCTTCTACGCCTGATTAAACCATTTTGCTAACAAACCGGATTGTTTTATGGGTGGAAATTTTAATACTAGCCTAGAAGTCTCTCAATAAGAAAATTTATTGTGATACTTATGCCTTACATAACATTATTAGAAAGATGAATTTAATTGATGTACTAGCCCAATCCCTGTTACCTACTTTTTCAAAAGGAAAACTAACTTCTAGAATAGATTTTTGGTTTTGTTCTCAAACTATTGGGGCGGCAACAGGTATTACAGTACCTATGGCTACTTCAGATCATCATTTAATAGGGATACGAATTCAGTTAGGGGAAGTTTTATCACAGGGTCCTGGAGTTTGGAGAGTTAATTCGTCCTTAATATTGATTCCCGAGTTTTATAATGGGTTCATGGAATTGATTTCAGATCGTATCACAGTAGTTGTCCTCTATGAATCTATGATAGAATGGTGGAATGATACTAAATTGTATATGGTGTCCTACTTTAAATATTATGCTAGATTTTTAGCTGATACCTGACACCATACTTCTAGTCTTTTACGAGCTGAATTATTGGAATTATTTACCAAATCTCATTTGTATGGAACTGATTGTTCTGCCCGTATAAAAAGAGGTTAAACTGCTCAGCTAAAGTACAATATGATAGACAAAAATCTATTCTTTTTGAACAAAAATTTCGAACCACTGGGACACAATGTCAGTTTAACCCTTTTGATGTTAATAAAGAAAAATTTAATGGTAAACACATGTTTCAACTACTGGATGATCAAAAACATATAGTTAAAGGGCAAGAAAAAATTATGGAATACTTGACGGAATTTGTAAAACATACCTTTGAAACTCCAGCTGTTGAATCATCTGACATGACAATTTTATTACTGGCATTGGATGCACCTACCTTAACGACATCTCAAAAGCGTGAAATTATAGCACCCTTTACTGCCGAAGAAGTAAAGCAGGTTATTTTTGGTCTTAGGGATAGAGTGGCTCCTGGCTCAGACGGTCTAGCAGCAGAAATTTATAAGTCTCTATGGAAACTTATGCCAAATCAGTTATTGGCTGTTTTTAATGCCTTCCTACAAGAAGATCGTTTGACAGATCAAATGTATGAAGGGTTGATGCTATTTCTCTATAAAAAAGATGATAAAAATGACTTGAAAAATTGGAGACCGATCACCTTACTAAACACAGATTACAACATTTTTTCCAAATTACTGGGGAATAGGATTTCAAAGCATTTGTCGTCTTTACTTTCACCATTTCAATATTGCTCAGTTTCTGGTAGGTCCATTCAAGATGCTTTACTTTTAATCAGAGAATTGTTTTCTCAAGGCCAACAGGGGGCTCTACAGGGCTATTTATTTAATTTTGACCTCTCAAAAGCTTTTGATGGAATTTCTCAGGAATTTATATGGTTAACCCTCAGAGCCTATGGGTTCCACAAATTTTTGTCAATTGGCTCATTTTATGTTATTCTTTAGCCTACGCAGATCATATATTAATGGTAGGATTGGTTCTCCTTGTTATATCCATCGGGAGTACTGGCAGTTGTCCCTTGAGCCCTTATTATTTGTTATAGCTTTAGACCCTATTATTAGGTTACTTTATAAATCTCCTAGACTTTTAGGTCTTTCTAGTCCTGATTGTAATATTCAAAAGTAATATATTGCGGATGATTTATGTGTCTTGGTACCTACTGTCTCGGTAGGCCGCTTATTATGTAAAGTACTACCGGTTTTTATCAGTTATTGGTTCCAGTTTAAATTTACAGAAGAGTGTGTGTTTAAATTTGGCTTCATCCTTAGAGAGTGTTTTCTATTGGAGGTATTAGGTTAGTGGACTTCCGCATAAATTATTAGGGATTTACTTTGAGTTCGGACATGGCTAAGTATAATTGAGAGATATGTTTGAATAAGGGTAGGAAAAGATGTAAATGGAATATGGTATTTGAGTAAAAGAAACGTATTTTTTGATTAAAACGTGTTTATTACCATTGTTTTTACATGTCGCATATATTTTTCCACTACCCAGATGTTTTTTTGTGCCTCTTCTAAGCCTTTTCTTTTCTTGTTTTTGAGGAAGTCGTCTTAATCCAATTAAACGTAATATTTTGTTACAAAACTACCGGCAAGGAGGAGTATCTATGATTCACCCAATAGTGTTTTTTTATTCAATTTTCTTTACAACCAATTTGAAACCTTTAGTTATGGAATCTATCCAGCTTTGGATTCCTTTGGTACATATGTCCCTTAATAGGATTTTTCAGGAATGGAGTATAGGGGTATTTCTTCATAAAAATAAAAGAAAATATGTTTTATCTAAGGATTGGGTAATAGTGTTTGATATGTTAAAGACATGGCATATTTCAGTACAAATGATTAAAGATTTAACTAGAAAACAATTATATATAGAAATAGTTGAGTCCCAATTTATGGAGGAGGTCTTTCCAGAGTTTACACCAATAGAAAAGAAACAGATTGGTAATCGTTTAATTGATTCTCGTATCCCTGTGACAATGTGTGATATTGCTTGGTTAGGAGTACATGGTAAAATAAATGTACATGGTAATCAGAAACACAAACAAGTATTGGAGAGATATTGTTTTCGAGATTCCTGTACAGATCTTACAGAAACGATGTCTCATTTATATTTTTCTTGTCCTTTATTTTTCGGTTCTGGTTTTGTGTACCGCATTTTGGAATAAAGTTTGCGTCAATGGGATCAGAGAGCCTCTTTTTGGTCTATTTCCAGACTCTTGGTCGGAATGTAATTATAGTACCTTGAATATTGTAGCAATTATAATTTTGTATTGGGTATGGCAGGTTAGATGTTGGTTTTTATTTCAACAACGTTATCTTACTCCTGAGGATTTATTCATGAAAATATTAACCTATATTGATCGTTTTAAGGAAGGAGAAAGGAAAATTCTCAAAAAGAATATGTCGGAACGATATTGGAGTTTTTTTTGACTTATCTTTGGTTACTTATGAAGTGTTTTTTCTTTTAAAATTTTGTTTCCTTCCTTTAGGACATTAGATGAATTTTGAGTTTTCACATTTGAAGATTTTGTAATACTGCTGTACTTGTTTTTTGTGTTAAATTTCTGTATATATGCTTTGTTTTTAAATAAACATACCCCTACTCTTTTCGATAAGTGCCATGGGATCTTTAACATCCACCTGAACTACCACCAATCCATGCAGATGGGACCTCAGTTTAACGTCTCATCTGAAAGACGGCACCTCAGAAGTGCAGCACCCTTCTCATGCTGCACTACAGTGTCAGTACTGGGCTATTAACCCAAGTGCCAGATGTGGGAATTGAATCCACAGCCTTCTGATCTCCCGGCCTCAGAGGTGAGTGTGCTACCTACTGAGCCACTGACACTGCTGATCATCTGGGCAGACACACCCCTGGGGTGCATGTCATTAAGGGAATTGGCTAAGCATGGAACCGCACATGCCATCAGGGATGGGCAAGGTCTAACACAGCATGCAGTCACACACACACACACACACACACACACACCTCACAAGACATGCACAAAAGGTAGGAGGCACGCTGACCCCAACCACCACCCCTAGCCACACACACGTTCACAGACCACCACGCCCAGTGCTTGTCATTGTGCATGTGTCAGACGCTGGGCACCATTGCACAGTGGTGGACAGCGCAACACAGGCATCATCATGCACACGCCACAGCGGACAGCAGCCAGGAGGGTGCACAGATGGAAAGTGTGTGTGTGTGTGCAGGGCCAGGTACCCCACCCGTGCATTGCACGTTGAACACAATGCACACAGAGCAGCATCAGACAGTAGCCATGCTGGGAGACAGGTCAGTCACGCACCACAGTGCCACGGCCACCACGGATGCGTGGGTGGCCCCGCTGAGACCTGCCAGCAGTGACAGGCTGACCAATGGCCTCATGGGGTGGCACCAAGATGGTCCCCCAGGGGTTCCACTGCATGAATGTGACTGTGCTCGCGCAGGGGTCTGCAGCACACCGAACATGCCCGCGCCAGGTGTGCTCAGGATGCCCACAGCTGAACCCGTGTCGACAAGGAGGGTGTCGCTACCGGCTGTTGGGAACGGGAGGGTGGACATTACATTGCATGGTGTCTGCGATGCATGGGCAAATAACTGTGTGCCCATTGTGGCCATGACAGCTGTGATTGCCTGTGTCTGCCTGTCAATGGCAGCAGTCACATCCTCCCACATCCAGTCCATCCCTGCCAGGAGCAGAGCGGTGTCACTGCTGCGCCACTCCTCTGCCTGGTGCAGAGCCACACTGAGTGCATTCACCGCTGTCACAAGCCGCACCTGCAGATTGACTGATTCTTGGAGTATGCAGGTGTGCTCATCTTAGAGGTCATTTGCCTGATCGGCATGCTGTCCATCACAGTGTTCCCCTTGAGGGTGGGCGCTGCACACCAGGGACAGGCCTGGGCATGTCCACAGGCAGTGCACTGATACCTCCTCCTGACACTGTACCCCCATGGCCATTGGCCGACTGCTGACACTTCCCCTCCGGCTGCCACTCTCCAGGGCTCAACGGTGCTGCCACAGTGGCCACAACAGCCCCACTGTCCTTGACACACACCAGTGCTGCCCCACTGGTACAGACAGGCACAGGCTGGGACTGTTATGTCACGCAGTCCTCCACGGTGGCACCACCCACTGCCATGCCCATGATGTCACCTGCTGTGTGGCTATCCTGCGGCCCACATGTATCACTGTCCATGAAGTTAGCTCCATCATCATCAGTGACGGATCCGGCACCAGCCTGAGTCTCAGCATGCTGGCATCCATGTACACTGGCATGCTGGGACACGGGCAGGGCCTCCTCCACACCTGCTCCACCAACATCAGTCCGGATGTCCAGGCGGGCCCACTGTCACCCTGACCCTCGTATGCCTATGGAGGTGGATGGGCCCTCCTCTATCTCCATGCTACCACCCTCAGTGGACAAGCCCACCACCGCTGACCCATGTAGATGCTCAGGAGCTGTAAGGGAACACAGTAACATTAATGTATCTGCCCTACCCTGTCCCCCCACCCCCATTGACAGACCAGGACCTACCATGCAGTGACGGGCTACCACCCGTCTGGAATCCACCACCCGGAACACCCTCGATGGTACAATGCTGCATGCTGCCAGCAACCCACTCTTCTTGTGGGGTCAGGCATTGCACGTCCAGCTGTCCCCCACCAGTCGCAGACCATGCTGCCCTGATGGCATCCACCTTGTCCTTAATCCTCCGCCTGTCCGTGCCCATCTTCTTTTTGCACTCCTGCACGGACCGCTGGTGGCTGCCATGCAGGTTGATGGCATGCACCACCTCTTCCCATGCAGCAGCATGGCCTGTAGTGTTCCCTGGCGTCCACTGAGCAGTGGTTCCTGGTCGAGGTAGGCCTGAAACAGGGCATCTGTTTCTGCCTTGGTGAAGTTAGGCCTCCTCTTCCTCCCACGTCTCTGTTCCTCTTCCTTCACCTCATGATCACTCATTATTCATCCTGTGAGAATGACAGGTGTTACCTGTGACTGTGCAGTCCCATGCATGTCCTGCACACCACAGTCCACACTCCCAAACAGCATGCAACTCACCACAACAGACTGCAGTAACCAACTATGGCCAGAGCAGCCCAATGTCACATTTTTATAGCACAACGCATGCAAATGAGGTGAGGTGCATTTTTAAGTGGATGCAAATGCAGTAGCTGTGCCATTGAATGACTGATTAGCTGATTTGCATATGCCGGCTGAATATCGTGCTGTCGCGCTTTGCGCAATTGTGTTGAACATGCTCAGGCAAGGGTGCATTTCTCTGACATGTGCAGTCACACCGAACTGCGCATGCCCAGGGTGATGACGCAGATGCCTGCTGCGCTGCTGATGTGCTGTGCGCGGGAGGCAATGCAGGGCACAGCCACCATTGTGCCAGTGGCGCTACTGCGCTGTTCACATATATAGCGCTGTGGCACTGGGGCGCCGTAGGCACACTGGGGCCACAGTGTGGTAGGCCGCTACAGCAGGTGGCACACAGGCACCCAATCGCGCTACATGCATTAAGTTCCAATCGCGCTGTGGCTGTCCGTGCGTGAGAGACCCTTGACCCTGTGCACGACCTTTGGCCCTTAGGTGCCACGCATCCGCATGGGTGCACCACTATCGCGCTGTTTGGTGACAGTGCGATAGGGAATGGCAGCGCTGTACTGTGCAGCATCTGCATGTGGCAGACCGTGCTACTGAGCGCCATTTTGACTCCAACTAGCTGCAGAGATGTCACGGAGGAGGGCTGCTGTGTGGATCAGGTTGAGTTGGCCAATTTGGTGGCCATCGTAGAGCCCCATGCTGGGGCACTTTATGGTGATGCACCCCTGGACAGGACCAGGAGTGCAGTATGGGAGGAGGTGGCGATGGCGCTGGAGGAAGCCAGGTGATCGGGTGCATGGCTGAGCAGTGTCACCACCGGTACGGGGACCTCCGGTGCAGGGACCTGGAAAGCCTTGCCCACCTGCGGGGATGTGCCAGGAGGGGCACAGTGCCATGACCAGGTAGGTGGTAGGTGCCCCATCCATACACTGTTAACGTCCATACAGGTATCACAGTTGCATGTGTCTGGCACATGGGGGGGGCCATCCAGTGTTGGTCGTGGTGATGGTATCAGGGTGGGGGGTGGATGGGTACGGCTGTGTGGTATTTCACACACATGGGGGTGGGGGGACTTTGCTACCAGATTGTACAGATGTTCCTCTCTCCATGTTTGCACCTTAGGCCCAGAGGAGTGCCAGCGGGTGAGAGAGAGAGGAGGCGCTGCCAGTAGGACCAGCAGGCCAGGAGGGATGCAGGTCCATAAAGGCGCAGGGACCAGCCTGAAGATGGTGAGTACCTTACATCCATGATTAGTATTGCATGCTGTGTAACAGGGCAGGCAGTGGCGATGGCCACCATCCATTGACACCACTGCCATGCACGCAACTTGTTACAGTCAGCACTGTCCAGTGGCACTGCATGTCTGGGAGTGCATCAATGGTGGTCAATGTGTGCACCGGGTACATGGCTGTGCCACTGCCTTCACACCGCATAGCCATGTCACTGTACAGCCACGGTGGTGCTGTGCAGGACATGGGCAGTGGGTGTGTGCAGTGGTCCACATGGCTGTGGGTGCCTGGGTAGGCAGGTCTTGTGGACATGGTTCCTGTGGGTGGTCGCACACCATCACAGGGGCATGGCACATGGCTGTATGCCATGCACAATGGGTGGGCTGCAGGGGGCTGGACAGTCACACGTATTGACTCTGCTCCCTTGTCCTAGGTGGACAACACTGGATGGCCCTGGAAAGGGGCATACAGGAGCTTCTACAGCTGGCATGGGCATCCCTGGAAGTGTTGGAGTGCATGGAGTGGCACGGGGTCCAGAGGAGAAGAACCTGGAGGTGCCACAGGAGTGGAGAGCGGGGCACAGAATAGGCCCTCCATGACCCCCTGACACCCATAACCCCCCTGGACCCACCCTCACACCCCTTCTTCCCTCTCCCATTTGTGTACACCCCTGCCCCATGCTCACCCACACCTGGTTTGTGGCCCTTCCCCCCACCCTTGTATATATTTGTACATATGTTTGACAGTTGTTATTTTTTAATACATACATTTTGTTATAACAACTGTTGTGGTCTCTGATTTTCAGCGGGCTACAGGTGCTCAGCTGCAGTGGTGTGCATGGTGTCAGGGGTGGTGCAAGCATGGGCATGTGTGCGTGTCCGGAAGAGAACCGCCTATGGTGTGGGTGGGGGGGATCGGTCACTGTCTGTGGTTTGTATGTTGTTCTCTATGCACTGGATGCCTGTGTGCAGTGGTCCACGGTGCATGCACTGTGTGCATGGCACCCCTGTCAGACCATCCATGGCCTGTGCAGCTGACACCCTTGCATGTTTGTGATCTGCAAGGTCTGCTGGCATGTCAGTGGTGGCTGTCCATGCTGGACAACCACTGTACCCAACACAATGCCAGGTTGCCTCCCATCACCAGTATGGGCACATCTGCCTCCAGTGGCACTGTGGCCTCCATTGTTGTTGCCCCCCCATACTGTCGCTTGTGTCTGTTGCAGGGGATGTGCTCCACTGTCTGTCACTTGTGCTCCAGCTGCAAGCTGGTGGCATACAGCTTCATGGTGCCTGTGCACGGTGGCTGGTACACCTGTGCCATGTAGGGGTGCTGGCCATGTGTACACAGCTTCCGTGCCCACATGCCAGTGGCTTGGTTGACCCGCTACTGTGTCCCTGTGTTGGTGTGCCCTTGGGTATGGGTGGGTGTTTGTCCATGCACTGTGTTGCATCCTGTGTGGTGCATGTTTCCATGCAACACTGTGTGTGTCTGTGCTGGCTGTTGTGGCCAGTGCTGGGACAGGATGTGTCCTTGGGAGGGTGTGCAGGGCGCTGTACCACTGGTGGTGGGGTTCGGGGCATGCCCTTCGCATGTGGGGTACCTCATGTGCCGACACATGGTCAGTCTCTCAGCTGTACCTCAGGGGGGCATGCAGGGTGGCACTGTGTATGCAGTTGTTGCTTCGCTGCCTGCTGCCACCCGCTGCAGGGTGCACATGGTGGGGCTGCCTTGCATGGCTCCGTGGTGCACAGGGTTGCATTGTCACAGTGGGGGTGGTGGCATGCATGGGGTGTCCTGCACTGTTGGGCGCTACTCCTGGGTAGGGTGTATGGGGATCATGGTGCAGGGTGTGCTTTGCATTGGTGGGATGGTGTGGCATGGGGTGGTCACCCCTCCTTGTGTGCTAGTCACAGCTTGCCAGGGGGTGTGCTGGGGCACCATGCCCTGGATGTGGGTTGGTTGCTGGTATCCATGGGCCAGTGGTTACTCCAACTGTCCACCAGTTGTGCAGTGCATGGGGTGTGGGGGCGATGTCTGTTCTGCTGTGTGCTCCTCTGCCCATCTGTGGCATGGGTGGTGGGCCCCTGCATCCTGTCCCTGCGCATCTCTGGTTGTGCTGTTGCATTGCTGCCCTGCTCCACAGGGCATCCCTGGTTGCGCTATGGTGCATTTGGACTGCTCCACTGAGCATCCCTGGTTGCGCTATGGTGCATCCGAAATGCACAACTGCACATCCCTGGTTGCGCTATGGTGCATCTGAAATGCACAACTGCACATCCCTGGTTGTGCTATGGTGCAGGTGGTGCGATATTCAGTCGTGAGTCGCAGGCGCATCTTGACCTGCGCAGTTTTTGAATATCGTGCATCTTGCACATGGGCGCAGTGGACTTGCACTTGCTCCTGCTGTTGTGCACTTTTGGGGCTCAGTTTGAATATCCGGGCCATAGTATCCTTAATGGAACATTTCTTAGAAATGAAGCAAGGACCAGTATTAGGGTGCCTGGTCACAAATCCCAAATTCCTAGCAGTAGAAATAGGAATAGAAACAGATTGTAACATACACATGGCAACACAGTTAGGGGATTTGCAGTGAGGGCAGTACCATTTAGAGATACGTCTATCATGTATGATATCAGGGATTCTTCTGGATTCCAGATCACGGAAGAGATCGTTGATGGTAGTGATAATATATGACCCATAGGCAGAACATAATCAGGAGGCACTATAGCGCAGTGGTTTAAGGCTCTGAGCTGCAAATCTGGAGACCTGGGTTTGAATCCCACAGCCCCCACTTGCATACTGTGTGACCCTGAGCAAGTCACTTAACTTCCCTGTGCTCCCAGGTTGCACCTGTAAACAAGCTTTCAGCTTAGTTTGTCTCACCTGGTTAAACAACTGGAAAAAAATATAATAATATTTCATGGGCAATGTACTGCTTATCTGCCTCCTTATTGTTCTGTGCAATAAGGGCGTTAATCTTTTCTTTAGAATCTGTAAATGCCTTAGCAATGTCGTGCATATTATATACAGTGTATCTTTCTTCCTGACTAAGGCCATCCACACCATGCAATAATGGGGGTATGATGTCACTGATCATACCAGCTTCAAACTTCTGTGAATGTGCTTTAATAGTAGCAATGTCTGCTTTATTCCAGATAGACAGTGTAGTACCAAAGAGACCAGTAAGGGTGCCTGTGGCACCAGTGACATCCAATGTGTCATGTGTGTTTCTTTTATGGCTTTGCGAATCATCATTCTGAGGAGTAGGTTTTCTCCTAAAATTGCCTCTATGCTCCGTGGTATGTACCCCAGCAATAGGGTCTTGATTACAAATTTGGAAAGCTGCTAAGCTATCAAGTAATAAAGTACTATAAAAAAATGATGTGTTAGCAGTGAGACACATACCAAATTCTTTCATATTCCAGTAAGTCAAATTAAACAAAACAAGTATATGCATATATTGTAAGTTGTTAATAAGTGTGCCAGGTAAAGAAATGGCTGTGAGACCACTACGAGGACTAGGGTTTTGTTTTGGACATGTCAGAAGTTGTTTCTCAGTGGGAGGTAACACAGATAAATACATGGCAGCTGAGGCCGTGTTGTGTATGGCACAACATTTCCTGGCAGAATCCTTAGAAAGTGTGTTACAATATAAAGGGTCAATCAAGGCAGTAATATTGTATAAACCTGAATGTCTAAAAGAGGTTTGGTGCAAGGACAAGGTACCATTTGGGGATAATTTTGCGTTGGGCCATCCATGGAAAGTTCCCTTGGAGAGTTTAGCCATGGTGAGTATTTGTCCTTGAGACTTGGTTTGCCACTCAATTTGTAGGGTAGATTTATCAGAAGCAACAACTGAGGCAGTGAGGTAGGCATCTGAACCTTCCTGAACTGTAATCAAATTGTCAGGGACATCAATGGAGGCTCTCTATGGGGTAGATGCAGGTGGATCAAGATGAGGAAGGATGTGCTTTACCGTACCTTGGATACAGGGGATTACTCCTGAGATGAGGGGAAAATGAAACAAGATAGCCATCTTGTCAGAATATCTGAAAAGGAAAATCAAACATTAGCAAGGTTAGTACTATTCCACCCAATGGGGTGAGGAAATGTAATTATACTCCTTTATACAGTTTCAACTGGTTTGCGTGGAACCATTTGTCAGTCATTTTGTTGTTTTGCATGAGTCTAATTTGATAGACTGCTGGACTGAGCTTGTTGACAATTGCGTAGGGTCCTTCCCACTTGTTGGAGAAAGAGTGGGTTGGATGAGCAAATCTGAGAACCACTACCTGATCTCCAATTTGCCAATCCACTTCTTGTGCATGTTTGTCAAACTGAATTTTGGACTGTTGCTGGGCCTTGCCCATGCAGTTTGCAGCACACAAATGAGTGTGTATTAGGTCTTTTCTCAACTTTTCCACATATTGCTCCACAGAGACACGATCTGAGGTGGGAGTGTACAGGTCAAACAACAGGTGTTCAGGAAATCTCATACTTCTGCCAGTCATCACCTCAAAGGGTGTCAACTAAGTGATGGCTGAGAGTGTGCCCCTAATTGCCATAAGGAGTAATGGCAATAGGGAATCCCAGTCCTTGGGATTGTCCTCAATAAATCTGGGAAGCATTTCCTTCATCCATCTGTTGGTCCGCTCTTCTTGACCTGATGATTGTGGGTGGTATGGTATGTGGAACATTTAGTGAACTCCAAGGAGTTCAAGGGCTTCTTTCATCAACTCACCTGTAAAACTGGTTCCTTTGTCGGAGTCTACTTTAAGAGGCAGGCCCTAGCTGGAGAAGATCTGTTCCATCAGGATTTTGGCAGTGGCTTTTGTGGTGCATGTCTTGGTGGGGAAAGCCTCAACCTACTTAGAGAAGAGATCAGTTACCACAAGGGTGTATTTGTTATTTCTACTGGTATTGGTAAGGGGACCAAAGAAATCGATCTGTAAAGCATGTGTAACCCCTAGGGGGTGCTATCCCAAGGGCTACTACCCCTGCCTGCTCTGACGTTAGCAGGTTGAGGGGCCTGAATCCGATGGCGGGTGCCTCCACCCAGAGGTCAGGGTTGGAACAGTCTAATATGACTGGGTCACAGCCCTCTGGGTCACTGCAACCCCCCTTTCTTCCCGCTAGTGGCCCACACAAATAAACCACAGTACCCTTGCCATATACACTTACCCCCAGGCTTGGTTCAATCAGCTTGCTCTGGGGACCCCCTGAAAAGTAAGGTGCAGTTATACAATAACTACTGTACAGTAATTCAACATAAACACACAGTTCAGTCAGTATACCTTTGCAAAACAACCAATCTAATTTATTTAGGGGGATAACAAGGACTGGGGAAATCAGGTTAATTAGCTTACCACTCTAATATATATATATATATATATATATATATATATATATATATATATATATATATATATATATATACCTAGGCACTGTGCACAGGCCTAACCTATAAGTCACTGTCTCCGGGTACCCAGGCAATAGAAGGCCAGCCTCTTGATGCAGCTGGTTGGGGCCCTGACGCAGAAAACAAGCATGTGATTCCTACGAGGATTAAGTAGAGCCAGCAGGCTCAGTTCGTGTAGCCAGTAAAGCAGCCAGACAAATCTTGCCCTCACTATGAACATCAGACATGGAGATACCCTGATTTAATACTTAAAACTACAGCAGAAAGATCACTCTCACACCACTTGCAGGACCGAGCCTGGAATTCAAACACTTCTCCACACATTTATATGAAGAGCAGAGGGGTACCATACCAGGCAGCTGCTGTATACTCCTGATCGCTTTCACTGGAGTAAACCGGGCCCAACGACGCAGCTTCACTTGTCCTGACAGACCAAGCGTGATTGAAGCAGATTCTCCAGTCTTCTACAGGGTGAGGCTAGTAGGTAGCTGCGCTTTTGCACAGCCTCCTCTGACCACAACCTAGCAGATTTAGTACGACACTTGATGGCATTCAAGCCACCCGACTCTGGCCTTCCACACGCGCTTCCCGTGCGAAAACTCAACGGCGCAGGAGTCCAGAGCTCCTTCCTCGCTCAGAGCCACAACGACTCTGCCCCTTGGTAGTCTGGGCAAGGACTCTCAGTTCGGGTGCCACCCAATCCCATTGGTGGGCTGCAGATACCAGTCACTTAAGTCGGTCCCCATTGGTGCAAAAAAGGTGCCGTACTCCAGAACTTCATTTCCCAGAATTACTGGCTGTATCCCCTATGGCCAGCTGGCTCCAAAATGAGTCCTGACCCTGGCTGGCTCAACAGATCTCCATTTTAGTTACCCCTCTCTCACCATTGGCCCAGTTCAATAGTCCAGGTCCAAAATGGAGGGGGCAAGCACACAAAATCCCAGCTGAAATGAAAGCAGGTGAGACAAACTATAATTTCACTAACACTCTAAATAATTATAGCCAAAGAGTTACATCTATCAAAAGGGCTCCCTTTGCGCTTACAGCAACTACAAAATTGGACCAATCTCACTGCAGCTCAGGCGAGATTCGAGCAGGGAAACCACAGTCCCCCTTGCACAAGCCACGGGAGCCTGCGAGAAAGCAGCTCTTAAAGAGACAGTACTAGAGGCTTCAAAAGCACTCACAACACCCACACTCTAGCGGCATTATGCCAAACACCAGTTAGGCAAGGAGCTATTGAGCAGCTCCGGGAAGGCTTTTAAGAACCCTCATTTGTGGGGGTTACACCCTTCCTGGCCTGGAAAGAACTTGGCGTCCGCGTCAAGTAGTTACCCTTAAATCACTTTAAGGCAAACAGTTTACACTGACAGAACATCAGACCTTTGGTTATATACATTGGTACTGTAGTACACAGTTTATTATTGTTTATACAACATTACACATACGGACAACCTTTTTCATTTATAACTCAAGTCATTACCTTCTGCCCATGACACTTGGATAGAGGGAGCCCTTGCCTATCAGCTACCTGAGGGCTAACTGGGGAAGTAGCATCATACTCAGAGGGTAATACTAACAGTTTGGCATCAGTTACCAGGGCTAGTTTGGGCAAGGAGCTTGGGGACACATACACCCCTTTATGGACCACATTCAGAGGCAGATCCACAGGCTGGCCCAGGGATTCATAACTTAATCTTACTACAGGCTGTACTTCTTGCCAGTGAGTCTAGGAGTCTCAGAAAAACCTGCTGCAGGCCCCGATTCCATTTCAGCCTCACTTAGGATAGTAGTGGGAACCTCCGTAGGAGAAGGGGACCCAGGGCCCATAGTACTTTCGGGAACAGGACCCTCTATGTCAGGACCCACACTGTTTGGTTCAGCTAGGGACATTTCTGACACTACCGGGGTGCCATCAGGGCACTCAAAGTATCCTTCTTGCTCTGACATATCACTAGCTGGTTCCCCCACATCACTTCCTTCTTCTGAAAAGTCAGATAGCTCAGCCAGGCCAGACAGTTAAGCCAGGCTCAAGGATCCCCCCTCTTCGGCTTTGATGCCACTCACTTCATCCTCTGGGAGCAGGGGCTCCAGAGACAAAGCTGGGGGCTCAGACAGTCCAGGAAGCCCAACTTCATCCCCAGAGTTAATTAGGGGATTGCCCCTAAACAGTTGGCTCAGTTCATAAGAGGGGTAATATTCAATATTATTCTTACTGTCTTCAGACACAGACTGTTGATCAACTTCATCAGAGGGGGGTGGAGAAAGCCTCTTTAGTTTGATTTCTGAGGAGTCAACCAATCTTGGTTTTCTCTTGGCAGCAGCTCTAGTGATAGGCCCGGGGGGGGGGGCATTGGGAGGTTCAGTTTCTATCAGAATTTGTCCGATTGGCATCAGATGATTTCTGTGTATAGTCTTCACATCTTTTGAATTGTTTTCAGGCCGCACTTTATATACACGTGAATCTTCCAATTTTCCCACAACAATATGGGGGAGGTGATGCCATCTGTAAGCAATCTTATGTTTACCATGCAGTCCCAAATTCCTCAATAGCACTCTGTCCCCTTCTCTCAATTCCGTTGCTTTCACTGTTTTATCATACCTTTCCTTATTGGCCAGGTTTCGCTTAGCAGCCATGGTCTGCGCTAGTTGGTAGGCATGGTTGAGTTGGGCTTTCAACTTTTGCACATACTGCAAATGATTAGCTGCCTGAACCCCATCAGGAGAAACTCCGAAATAAACATCTACTGGCAACCTGGCTTCCCTTCCAAACATCAGTCTATATGGGGAAAATCCAGTGGCATCACTTTTGGTGCAGTTATAGGCATGTACCAAGGTGCTGATCTGCTGGCTCCATCTAGGCTTGTCTTTAGGATGTAGTTTGCCCAACATATCAAGCAAAGTGCGGTTGAACCTTTCAGGTTGGGGATCGCCCTGAGGATGGTACGGGATGATTCTTGACTTCCGTACCCCCCACAAGGATAGCATTTCTTTAATCAGGCGGCTTTCAAAATCTCTCCCCTGATTGGAATGAATTCGCTGCGGGGCCCCATAGTGAACAAAGAAATTCTCAACAAGTACTTTAACCACTGTGGTTGCTTTCTGATCTCTAGTAAGAAAAGCCTGCGCATACCGGGTGAAATGAACTACCAATATATTGCTGATGTTCTTCAGATCTGGTTCTAGACTCAGGAAATCAATGCAAACCAGTTCCATAGGGGCACTAGTAGTGATGTTGACCAAGGGGGCAACCCTCTGAGGCAGGGCCTTTCTTTGTAAGCATCGGCCACAGATCCTGATATACTGCTCCACATCAGCACTCATTTTGGGCCAATAAAATCGGGACCACACTAAGTCAAGGGTTCGGTCTATGCCGAGATGTCCCATATGATTATGTAGGGACCTCAACACCAGTTCTCTAAAAGCAGTGGGCAACACCAGTTGCTGTTTGACTACCCGCCCCTCTTTGCTCACGGTCTCCCTGTACAATAGTCTATTAATCAGTTTCAACTTTGGTCCTTCTTTGTACAACAGCGCAGTTCTCAGGTCAGAGGAATGCAATTTTGACACATCTCTCCCTCCTTGCAGAGCTTCCAAGACAGGGTTTATCATGCGATCTCAGGATTGAGCCTGTTGGAGGCTGTCATTATTGAATTGGGGCAGTGCACTAGTGTCTAATGTAGAAAAATGACAGTAAGCAGCAGGTAAGCAGTTCTCAGATGGCCCCAAGCAGTCCACCATGCAGTCCACAGCATCAGGAGACACCTGTTCCTCCCTGTCAAATTTTTGGCAAAGGGCTCTTATGTCAGGTTCTGATAACCGGATCCAATCAACTCGGGACACAGACCTCTGGGAGAGGGCATCAGCATCAGCATCTATATGGTTTAGGCCTGCTCTATATTCAACAGCGTAGTTGTAGGTTGACAACGCGGAGAGCCACCTATGGTCCATGGCATCCAGCTTAGCTGAAGTCTGCACATATGTCAGGGGACTGTTATCAGTCTTCACCAGTATCTTAGCACCATACAAGTAATCATGAAATTGATCAACAATGGCCTACTTCAGGGCCAGGAACTCTAGTTTGTGCACTGGGTAGTTCTTTCCTGAAGGAGTCAAACATCTGCTGGCAAAAGCTACAGGACTTAGACCATTTGGGTGCTCTTGATACAGTACAGCCCCCAATCCTTGCAGACTGGCATCAGTATGAAGAACATATGGTTTGGCAGGGTCAGCGTAGGCCAGCACTGTGGCATGAGTAAGTTGATATATGACGTCATGAAAAGCTTCCTCACAATCAGCAGTCCAGCAGGTGCCAGACACATCATTTGGGCGGAAATAAGTTATTTCAGTCCCAGATGGTACAGTCTTCTTGTACTTTTTGTGAGTTGAGGGATATCCCTGCGTAAGGTTAAGCAGAGGGCGGATCACCCGAGAGTAGTCTTTGATAAATCATCTGTAATACCCACAAAACCCCAGGAACCATTGCAGCTCCTTCAAATTCTTTGGTTGGGGCCAAGTAGTCAAAGCTTCTACTTTGCTGGTGTCAGTCTATGCCCTCAGTGGATACTATATGCCCAACATATTTTAAGGAGGTTTGAAAGAATTGGCACTTATCTATAGATAATTTGAGACCAAAATCTTCCAGTCGATCCAGGACTTTGAACAACCTGCTTTCATGTTCTTCCAAGGAGCTGCCAAACACTATGGCATCATCTTGGTAAACCAAACATTCGAGCAAATTCATGTCCCCCACAGCACGCTCCATCAGACGCTGAAAAGTAGCAGGGGCACCTGAAATTCCTTGGGGCATCCGCATAAACTCGTAGAAGCCTAGGGTGCAAAGGAAAGCAGTCTTTCCTCGAGCCATCGGGATCTGGTAGTACCCACTGTGGAGGTCTAACACAGAGAACCATTTACTGCCATTTAGACAGTCCAAGGCGTCCTAGATGCGTGGCATGGTGTACTGGTCTGGTATGGTCCACCGGTTTAGAGTAAGGTAATCCACACACATCTGGACAGCTCCATTCTTTTTTCTCACTACCACAATAGGGGATGCGTAGGGGCTCCTGGATTCTTGTATCACCCCAGCAGAGAGCATCTCTTGCAGGTGGCACCTTACATCATCTATATCAGCAAGGGCTAGGTGTCAAAATCGCTCATGGAAAGGTCGCTCATCCTGTAGCCAGATGTGATGCACAGCCCCCTGCACACATCCTACATCTGGTTCACTGGATTCAGGGGTCTGGCATAGATTCACAACTCCCACATAGGGTTCCCACCCCTCTTCATCAGTCTCTACTTCTCGAATCTCTCTCATCAATTGACAGTATTCGGGAGGGGCAGCCCGTCGGTCATGTAACTTAAGTTTTAACAATATCACACTGGAAAACCTAGCAGATTTCAAAATATGATCCAGCTGGACCTGGTTCAAGGCTGTGGCAGTTATCCCTCCTTTTCGATAAGCTTTTTGCAATGCCCTTTCCACCCTGGTGACAAAGGCTGACAATTTCTCATTCCTCCATTGTTTGGTGGGCTTGAACTTCCATAATAAGTCTTCCCCGGTTTCTGTACTCCAAAACACCCCCTCTAAGGCAGAAAAGTACTCTACTGCAGTGACTTCGGGGCTAGTAGCCCGCAAGAAACGAATGGCTTCCAAAGCTGGGCCCCTCAGGCTCTCCATCAGTCTCCTTCATTTCTCCCCCTCAGAGCACTGCCACTCTTGGACTAGAGGGGTAGCATAGTCCATCCAAGCCTCCAAATCATCTTCCCCTGAGGGTACAGGCACAGTGCCAGAAAAAAGTTTTAGTCTACGATAGGAATCTAGCTGTATGGGGGGACAACTAGGGGAGGTGAAGACAGAATAGAACTCTTGGGGGGCCCGGGAGAGGTACCTGGGAAGACTTGGGGGTGGGGTCACTAGAAAGGTCCAACGCCTGCAGTAACTCCTGGGTAGTCCTCCCTTTCACAGCTAGCAATTTAAGCAGTTTATCTTTAAAGCTATTAGTCTTGGGGGAACCCCCTGGGGTGACTGACCCACTCTGGATGTGAATGACCCTCCACCCCTGTGGGCACCTTCCGAGTAAATCACTGGGGGTTCCCTCTTGGGGTCTATAACTACACTACATAACAGTAGCACCTGCAAGGTCTGGTCGAGTAGATCAGCCATACACCCCTTCACCTGTACCTTGCCTAAACATTTAACATGCTCCACTGCAGAAACAAGATCAACGTTCATTGTCCCCAGAGGTACATCCAGTAGTAACACAATTTTCTGGGAATCCAACTCTTCGGCTTCACCCCACCCTATCAGTTTATGTACCATCGTCTTAACAGGGTCCAACTTAATCTTAGCCATGATATCCCCCTCCAGTTTTTCCTTTGGTTTGGCCATGTTGAGGTACTTCGTCTACTTGGCCACTAGGGGACGCTAATCCCAGCGGTGCCTCCAAAATGTAACCCCTAGGGGGCGCTATCCAAAGGGCTACTACCCCTGCCTGTTCTGACGTTAGCAGGTTGAGGGGCCTGAATCCGATGGCGGGTGCCTCCACCCAGAGGTCGGGTTGGAACAGTCTGATATGACTGCGTCACAGCCCTCTGGGTCACTGCAACCTCCCTTTCTTCCTGCTAGTGGCCCACATAAATAAACCACAGTACCCTTGCCATATACACTTACCCCCAGGCTTGGTTCAATCAGCTTGCTCTGGGGAACCCCTGAAAAGTAAGATGCATTTATACCATAACCACTGTACAGTAATTCAACATAAACACACAGTTCAGTCAGTATACCTTTGCAAAACAACCAATCTGATTTATTTAGGGGGGAATAACAAGAACTGGGGGAAATCAGGTTAATTAGCTTACCACTCTACTATATCTATCTATATACATATCTATATAACTATATATATATATATATATATATGTACCTAGGGCACTGTGCACAGGCCTAACCTATAAGTCACTGTCTCCAGATACCCAGGCAATAGAAGGCCAGCCTCTCGATGTAGCTGGTTGGGGCCCTGATACAGAAACCAAGCATGTGATTCCTACGAGGATTAAGTAGAGCCAGCAGGCTCAGTTCATGTAGCCAGTAAAGCAGCCAGACAAATGTTACCCTCACTATGTACATCTGACAGGGAGCTACCCTGATTTAGTACTCACAACTCCAGCAGAAAGATCGCTCTCACACCACTTGCAGGACCGAGCCTGGAATTCAAACACTTCTCCACACATTTATATGAAGAGCTGAGGGGTACCATACCAGACAGCTGCTGCATACTCCCGATCACTTTCACTGGAGTAAACCGGGCCCAACGACGCAGCTTCACTTGTCCTGACAGACCGAGTGCAATTGAAGCAGGTTCTCCAGTCCTCTACAGGGTGAGCCTGGTAGGTAGCTGTGCTTTTGCACAGCCTCCTCTGACTGCTACCTAGCAGATTTTGTCTGACACTTGATGGCGTTCAAGCTGCCCGACTCTGGCCTTCCACACGAGCTTCCTGCGTGAAAATTCAACGGCTCAGGAGCCCAGAGCTCCTTCCTTGCTCACAGCCACAATGACTCTGCCCCTTGGCAGTCTGGGCAAGGACTCTCAGTTCGGGCGCTACCCGATCCCATTGCTGGGCTGCGGATACCATTCACTTATGTCTGTCCCTATTGGTGCAAAAAAGGCACCGTAGTCCAGAACTTCATTTCCCAGAATTACTGGCTGTATCCCCTATGGCCAACCGGCTCCAAAATGAGTCCTGACCCCGGTTGGCTCAACAAATCTCCATTTTAGTTACCTCTCTCTCACCATTGGCCCAGTTCAATAGTCCAGGTCCAAAATGGAGGGGCCAAGCACACAAAATCCCAGCTGAAATGAAAGCAGGTGAGACAAACTATAATTTCACTTACACTGTAAATAATTATAGCCAGTTACATCTATCAAAAGGGCTCCCTTTGCGCTTACAGCGACTACAAAATTGGAGCAATCTCACTGCAGCTCAGGCGGGATTCAAGCAGGGAAACCCCAGTCCCCCTTGCACAAACCCCGGGAGCCTGTGAGCAGGCAGCTCTTAAAGAGACAGTACTAGAGGCTTCAAAAGCACTCACAATGCCCACATCTTGCGGCATTACGCCGAACACCAGTTAGGCAAGGAGCTACTGAGCAGCTCCGGGAAGGCTTTCAAGAACCCCCATTTGTAGGAGGGGTTACACATGCTAAGGGCCAGAATGCCTTTGTGGTAGTAATTTGGTGTTTCTTTTGGTAGGGATAGGGTTGTTTTGCGCACAAACAAGTTATCTATGTACTGTTTGACATCCTTGGTGACACCAGGCCACCATGAGGTGGTCTTGAGCCTCTGAAGTGTGTTTTTCACTCCCTGGTGTCCTTCAGTGGGGGTGTCATGTACTTGGTGCAAAAATTCAGACCTAAGATGACAGGGAACCACCCACAATTTTGTGGTGGTGTCATCTGGTTGGTACGAAATGAGCTTGTCATCTCGGGACAGGTGTAACTTACCTTCATGCCTTCGATATGGGTTATGGGCAGGTAGATTCTTCTCGTTGCCTTTGTTCAGCAATCTGAACACATCCTTGAGTTCAGAGTCAGCATGCTGGACTTCTGACAAATCCAAGTGGGAGAAGAGTTCAGGTTTCTTCCTGGCGGCAGAAATGTGCACAACTGCTTTGGCTTCTGGATGGTCCATCATCCAGATGTCCCCTCCTTGAGCCCCTTCCTTAGCAAGGGTGTCAGCTGTGTCATTGAAGGCATGATAGGGGTCGTGTGTAGAGTGAGCCTTAACCTTGTGTACATAGAGTTTGTGTGCAAATTTCTGTGCCAGTGAATGAATGTATATTACCAGTTCCTTGTGTTTCACTGGGGTGCCTTCAGAAGAGGTAAAGGAGTTCTTCTGCCAGAAAGGGAGAAATTCTGTAAGGGAACAACAAACCCAATTAGAGTTTGTAAAAATGATGATATCCCCAGTTCCATGCTGGATGAACTTGAGGGAAGAGTCCACCACTGCCATTTCTGCATACTGTGATGATGCTACACTGCAACATTTGGAAATTTTAACAGTGTTACCAAAAGGGTAAACCACAAATATACCCATTCCTGCTATCTGTGCTCCCTGATGATAGGAGGCTGATCCATCTGTACAAACATGACACAATGAGGTGTTCTCAAATAATTGTGGTGTAGCAAAAAGGAAAGGGCCTGGATCTGGTAGATCAGGTGGCTGCAGTGTACAGTCATGTGGTTCTCCTTGGAAAAGGAGGCCATGTGCCAGCATGGATGGCATTTTGGTTGGGTGAACCTTGATGTCCCTATCCTGGAGAAGGAGGGACCAGTGTGTCAGTCTGGTATTAGAGACAATCCATCCTTTACTCTGTCTGAGAGTAGGAAGGTTGTTGGGGTGTGGTTTGTACTGATGATGAGAGGGGAATACCCAATGATATACAAAAAGTGCCTGACAGCCCAGTAGGTAGCCAGAAGGTTCCTTTCACAAAGGCTGTACTTCCGTTCCACTGGGGTCAAGAGCTGAGATGCATATGCAGTGGGTCTCAAGGCACCATGAACTTTCTGGGTCAACACAGCAGACATTGCAATGTCAGAGGTGGCAGATTCCATATGGAATGGCAAGGCTGGATTGGGGTTGACCAAAGCTGAAACAGAGGCCAGGGCCTGCTTCAGTGACATTACAGCTTGGGTATGCATGGGTCCCCAAGTCCAGGGAACATCCTTTTTCAGTAGTTCATACAGAGGGGCAGCCTTCTGAGCAAAACCACTAATAAAATCTCTGGAATAATTTACCATACCTAGAAATCTTCTAAGGGTGGCCACACTGGTGGGGAGTGGCAAGTCCTGTAATCCCTGTATCTTCTTCCAGGAAGGGCTTCTGCCTTTGTCTGTAATCCTCAGACCAAGAAAGAGTACCTCTTTCTGGTACAGTTGTGCTTTTGCTGGCTTACATTTGAGGCCTGCCCTCTGAATGAGGGTCACCAATTTGTCCAAGAGATCCCGATTTTGTTCCTGTGTGGCTGTTGCCAGCAACAGGTTGTCCACATACTGCAAGAGGCACTGGGGTGTAGAGAAACCCTCAAGAGCATCCATCATGTGCAGATGGAATAGGAAGGGGCTGTTATGGAACCCCTGTGGTAAGCAGGTCCACATGTACTGCCTACCTTCAAAGGTGAAGGCAAACTTATATTGCCTCTTGTGGGCCAATGGCAGTGACCAGAAACCACTGGAAATATCCAGGGCAGTAAACCATTATTGGTCAGGGGTCAGTAGTCATAGCACATCTGGTGCTGATGCCACCATTGGGGCACAACTATGGGGTGACCTGGTTTAGTTTCCTGTAGTCAATTGTAAGCCTCCATGCACCCGAGGTTTTTTTCACAGGCCACACTGGGGAATTTGCAGTGGAAACACATGTCCTGATTACACCTTGCTTGAGAAGTGATTTGATTGTTTCCCTAAGAGAAGGCAAGGCCTTGGATGGAAAAGGGTATTGCCTTTGCCTCTCTTGGGCTGGGCCTGTCACCTCACTGACAGTGTGCATCTTGCCACAATCATGCTTGTTGGTGGCAAATGCCTCCAGATGCCTTTGTAGGATGAGAAGGAGCTTTGGGAAAAGCTTGTGGTTCTTAAACAAATCTATGATGTCATACTCTCTGTCATTGGGGGCTATTGTTGCAACCACATGTGAGTCAGGAATCATGTCAGTGTGGTACTGTCCCTGAATATGTATCAACAACATGTTGGCCAGGTCTACCACACAGCCGTGTGGTTCCAAGAAGTCAGTTTTGATCATACTAGGGTGATTGTGCAGTACCATCAGCTGAAAGGTATGATGCACTTTCAGGTGTTCCAATGTCACAGGTAGTGGCAGGGAGTAGTACGCTGGTAACCTAGTTCCATCTACACCAGAAATATTGGTCTTCCATCTGGTGGACCAAGGTGATGTGGCTGTGTTGTCAACATGCAATACAGACACTGCCATGCCTGTATCCAGCAATACTGTAAGTAGGCGGCCCCCAACCTCGGCCTCTGTACAAGGCCTTCTGTTTGTATCCAAGACTAGCTTGTTTACAATATGGACTTGGCCTGTAATTGTCAATCCATACTTGTAGAGGCATGGGGAAGCTCTTGAAAGAGCGTTTGGACCTGGTTCCTGTGAACTGTTTCACCATGCTGCACTGATGCTGATACAGATAGGGAGCCGCTTCTGGGATCAGGCCTGTAGGGGCCTGAAAGCCTGGATTTCTGGTATCCTCACAGCCTGTGGAGGCCTGCCCTCCTGGTTGTACTGCAGCAAGGGCCTGAACTGGGACAGCATCTGCTACAGAGTGCACTTGCCCAAGAAGATCTTGGAGGCTTCAGTTCTCATCAGCTATTTCCCTATATGAAGGGCCTGGTCTATGTTGTTTACCCTTATTGTTTTTCTGGTGTTTCTTGTTTTTGTGGTAGTTCCAGTTCCCACCCCAGGATTGTTGTTGGACCTGCTGGGGTTGTTGGTCATCTGTGGGCAGGGTCTGTTTCTCTTGGGTCTGCCCCTCCACCGTGTAGTGCAGTGTGGCCTCTGGGATGGATTCCACGGCAACTACCTTCTTGGAGCCAGAGCTTAAATCATGGATGTAGAGTTGATAAACTCTCTCTGTTTTCTGAAGAATATCGGCAAACCTCTCCATGGTGGGATAAGTGGTTGGCTCTACCTTCTCTTGCACTGCAGGGATCATGTTCTGAAGGAAAAAGGTTTTGTACTCAATAAGGTCCGCATCCATGGCCTCTCCTGCAAGATTCTTTCCTGGTCATTAGGCCATCCAAAGCCTGTGGTGGAAGGTCGCTGAACTTTCCTCGCATTCTGTTTCACAGGGTATGAGAGCATCACTCCTACCACACCTGGGTTATGTACAGTGATGAGTTCAGCTGCAACTTTGGATAGCTTCGGGGAATTTTGCCCATAAGCCAGGATCAATGGTCTGGCGTAGGATCTGGACTTGGTAGTCTGCAGCGAGACTAAGCATTTCGCATTTAGAACGCACCTTTTCCAAGTGGCAACTGAGGTTATCAGACGGGCTCATCCGACCATTGCTGTCACTGATCTGCTGAACAGAGTGGGCCATTTGTAGGGGATTGCTGGTATGATCGTTTGGAGGTAGATTGTCTTGGGCACCCCGCAGGGCTGCATGATCTGCAGCTTCAGCCACAGTGTGGACCATTCCTTCCCAAGTAGGAGTCTTCTGTAGCAGCTGCCTAATCTGCATTCGGAGAGTCCATTTGCTTTTCTCGGGAAGGGTCACAGTGCCTAAGGCATTATCGATCACTTTTTCTATCTCTTCCCTATCGTTCACAGAAGCAATCAGTGGTGCTGTTGGGACTGGGCCTGGGCCTGCTCCCCCCCATCATGGGAGTTGCCATGTTGGTGTCACCCATGGTGGTCGTCATGCTGCTGATGATGTAGGGCCGTGGTGTCATGTGATGGGGATCTGCCATGTTGTGGATGGCGGGGTGGGGTCACTGGGCCATGGTAGGGGTGTGACTGAGCATTGTACTGAGAAATTGTGTCATCTGACTACTCCTCTGTAGATGACGTCATCAGGAGACGGGGGCTACACTGTCCATCGCTTTGACGTGACCAGCCAGTACCTCTCGCTGATGTTGCAGTTTCACCATTTTACATTTGCATTCTTCATGACTAACTTTTGCAACATTCTGATCCACATCATCCTGTAACTGCTTCTGCAACACTATACATGGTGCTCAATGCACAATTGTTCCTAGCAGTTACACCAAAATCATTACATACCTGGTTCATCTCGTCCTGGAGCTCTCCCAACTCATCACAGATCTGGTCATTAGTTCTACTTAATAGATCATTCATTTGCAATGGCTGCCCCTTATCCTGTCTCAAACTTTCACATTCCTGCTTCAACATACAAAGTTCCTGCTCATTTTCCTGAACAGAGTGATGCAAAAGTGAATCCATTTCATTCTGCAGAGTTTGGAGTCAGACTCCAAATCCTGCTCTCTTTTCAAACATTCAGTTTCCCACAGTCCCATCTCCTGCTTGAGAGATGAGACTTGCAGATCAAGGGTTCGAAAACTCACTTTGGAGGCTTCTAGAGCAGCGTAGAGAACCGCAACCAACAGCCCTTTAGCTTCATGCTTTCTGGCTGTTTGTCTCGTCTCTGTACTGGGTTGAAATCCCCAGCAAGGGGGTTGTCGGATTGACTTGCACATCCTCCATGGGAGGCAAGGAAGTTTGAGACATCGAGTCACATGTCTGCACAGATATTTGATACGGTGGCCATTTTGTGAGAGGGAACATAAAATCAAACTGTGAAAAGGCGTCATGCAGTGTATCGATCCACAACAGATGCTGTATATCACAGGCAGGCTACTGTGCACTTGTAAGCTTGTAATTCAAAACTGCTGTGGGGTGAAGTGAATCGGCATCGACCACACCCAGTAAGTAGCCAGACTTTGCAAGTAGTTACAAAGTGGGTGAAAAATGGGAGAGGTGATGCGGGTGTGCACACCTTCTGTCCCCGTTAGGAAGGGAAAGCAGTAGCAACTAGTGAAAACTCTGCAAACACCAAATATTGCCTGCACACTGTCACCAATTGTCAGGAGGTCTAAACCCTCACTCTCAGGTTCTTGGCAATAATGGGAATGCAAGGAGTCACAAACACATCGCATAAGAGTAATAAATCTTGTTTATTACTACCAGAAGGAAAATCACAGTTGCCCTAAGCAGTTCTTACCATATAGCTATGCGTTCCCTATACCTTGAGAAATCTCCATGTCTCCAGGTCGCCGAGGTAGAAGACGTAATGTCTTACATTATATACCTATGATTGTTACCATAGTTACTGTAAGACAGAAACATTTCTAGTTACAGAGATGAGCCCTATTGGCTAAATTAGAGGTGGCTCTACAGTCCTAGATAACATTATACCATTTTGTTAAAGTCATTACTTTGTGGAAACAAAGAAGTACAGTTTGTGTACATGGCCGTGTAGTAATACAACTCATTAGAAGATGGCAGTGCCGACTCATATATCATAACACTACAAGGACACAAGTGTCCTAACATCTATAAGTAAGAAATACATGTGTATATTAGAAAGTAAATCGTATAGCAGTCATGTGCATACATATCCTGAACATCTACTCTTGTATGGTAGATGTCCTTAGCCTTATATGTTAGTATAACTTATACATCATTGCTAGCTGTCTGCGGTGTACCTCTGGGGTATCAATTAGGGTGCAGGGACCTCGTGTAACAGTGCACTATGCAGCGATAAACTGCACCGGAGCTCAGGAGAGCTCACAGCCCGCAACAAGGGAACACAGCGTTGGCCTGAAGAGGTAATATTACATGCTTCCTGCTCAGCTTGTTTCCTGGAGGGGGGGTGTTAGCGCCCCCCAGCCACCCTCCCACCCAAGCTCGATCCTTAATTTAAGTACCACCCTGATCACATGACTTCCTGCCAACAGTTTTCTAACTCCCAAGTTTCCCATTAGCAGGTTATAGGACTCAGCCACTAGAGGGACTTCCATCCTCCTGAGTCCTTCTACCTTCTATCCCTCCCATTCCTCTCTACCTTTGACTTCCCTATCTCCCAATCCCTCTACCACTCCCTAGGCTGACCTCAGCTATTCTACCCTAACCTTCAGTGCTAATAAGCTCTACCCCTCAGACCTCCCCATTTTCATCTCCCTACTCAGACCCAGTCACTGTTTGCCACCCCCCCCGCAGTGTCCTTCCTCTATCCACCACCAGGAGTTGCTGCTGTGCTCCTGGTTTTTGCCACTCCAGCCCACGGCTGCCCTGCACCTCCACTCCTCAGTCACCTCTGGGTCTCCGAGCTGTGCTCCCAACCAGGATTTGAACCTGGTACATTCTGCACTAGAGTTCATCACCCTACCACTGAGCCACAGAGACCTCCACAATGATATGTGTCGGTGTGCCACTTATACCACCCCTGGGCCACTCCCCCTTTGATAATGCTAACTGGCCACCCTGTCTCATGCTGTCTGCCCAGATTCCTCCTCATTGCTCTCTCTATCCTGCTTCTTGGTCCCCCTTGCCCCCCTCAAGAGGTCCGCCCCCACCTCCCACCCTCACAAGCCACCATCGACTGCCACCCACCCTATCATGGCCTTTCATTCATCCCTGCCCCCCCAATGTATCACCCAGAAGTAAAACACCAGCACACACCACCTTGCCGGATCACTTTTCTAGCATATCCAACACTTGTCACTCTGTCCATCCCATGTACTATTCGCTCTACAACCAGGTGGCAGCTCTCACTGACACATAGGCAATGATCCCTTGTTCTACTCAGAGTCCTTGCCTTCCTCCTGCTTATCTCGGGTAATGTTCACCCCAACCCAGGCCCTGTGATGCCCAGCCCGAGCTGCATGCACCATGGGCTCAGGATAGCTGCAATGAATATCTGCAGCTTAGCGAATAAAACCACGGGCCTTCAATGCTGGATGATGCAGCATCAGCCTGATGTCATAGCCCTCTCTGAAACCTGGCCCTCCAAAAGGACACCTGACTCAATGATCACCCTCTCAGGCCTCACCCTACACAGAAATGACAGAGTGGGCAAACGTGTTGGGGGTGTGCTGTGTATGTCCAAGACTCCTTGATTTGCCATGCACTTCCAACACCCACTCTAGACCATGGTGCCCAAGCCTTATCTGTAAAACTCACCCCAGAACCATTCAGAGCACCTCTAACTATTATGGTAGCTTATGTACCCCCAAGAAACCAAGCTCCTGCTATACAATCCCTGGCTAACTACATCTCCAGCTTTCCTTCCAAAATGAAATACATCATAGTCGGTGATTTTAATGTGAACTGGCTTGCCAGTTTGGTATCCCAGATCAAGGAAACATTTGCTGCTTTGGAACTGACCCAGCTCATCAAACAACCAATCAGGATGAACTCCACTAAGGGCTCCAGCACCATAAGTGATCTTCTCCTTACAAACCGTCCCCACAGACTCTCTAATATGGTGGTACTTCCAGACTCCCTTAGTGATCACTCTCCCATACTATTTTCCTGGTCTTATTTACAATGGAAACCTAAACCACACAAGTCAGCTCAGCGCCGTCTCCGACCTGGAGGCCTCACTAAACTTAAGAAATACCTAACCTTCTGGGATTGATCCCCTATCTCTCAGGCTTCCTCCATAGATGAAGCCCTTGATTACTTTACCTGCTCTTTTAATAAGGTATACAATATCTATGCCTCTCTCTCAAAAGTGCAGTCTGGGAAGCATAATGTCACCTGGATCACACCTGAATTGCTCCGTCAGCTGAAGCATAGAGATGAACTCTGGCATTTAGCAGTTGCCTCTGGCTCGCAGACTGACAGGCAGGCCTATAAAGCGGCTCATAGCAAATGCACCTGGGCAGTAAAGCAGACCAAATCTGAACATTACAAAAAGATCCTTGCCTACTCCTGGGGGAATTGTCAGTTGTTTTGGGACAATATCAAGGAACACAAAGGCAAATCTCGGAGTCCGCCACCCTCCCTACTATCAATAAACAATATCCCCACCACCGACCCACTGGCCATCGCCGACTGCTTCAACTCATCCTTCTCTGACCTCAGTGCAGTATTTCCAAACAACTTTTTCTACTCCATTCTGGAAATCCTGCCCGCTAAACTTCAGTATGCTCCATTCCACTTCAGGGTAGTCACAATGAATGAGGCTAAACCTTTGCTTGCTAATGCCCTCAGTGGCTCTTGCTGCTGCAAGGATTCATTTGATATGAGGATCCTTCATCTAGTACTGGACTCTGTACTCTCCCCATTGACTGACCTCATTAATTGCTCACTATGCCTGGGACAGTTCCCTAAGGGCTGGAAGACGGCCACTATCACCCCATACTGAAATGTGGTAATACTATGTCCCCCACCAATTACTGGCCCATCTGCATCCTCTCCCCTCTCTCAAATGCCCTAGAAAAGATTATAGCCACCCAGCTCACTGAATACCTGCACACTAACAACCTACTGTGCAGAGAGCAACTTGGTTTCAGATCCGGACATAGTACAACCATGGCCCTCACTGAGTTCTCCAACTTCCTCCACTCGGCCCTGGATAAAAAAAAACATTGCTGAAGCTGTCTACATATACCTGTCAAAGACTTTTGACACCGTCTTCCACCCCCTACTCCTAAGCACACTTCACCACATAGGTCTGTCGGAAGGACCTATATCTTGATTTACCAGCTACCCTACAGATAGATCGCAATGTGTCAAAATAAACAACACCCTCTCAACCACCCTGCCAGTCTTATCCGGGGTCCCTCAGGGCTCCATTCTCAGCCCTCTGTTATTCAGAATCTATCTGAATGCCCTGCCCGAGTTCTGCTCTGGCAAACTACTCTTGTATGCAGATGACGTGGTTCTCTTTGCCTCGCACCCAGATCCCAGTGTTCTGCAGTCCTCCCTCCAACACACATTTAACCAGATCAAGAACTGCTTAGTGGACCGTAGATTCATGGTCAACGTAAAAAAGGCAAAGTCCATGCTCTTTGCCCATCGTCAGAACAAGTCCAAGGATGTGCAACTAACAATCCTCGCCCACTCTCTCCTTCCACTAGAGCAGGTCCATACTTATAAATACCTGGGCCTAACCTTTGACTCGTGCCTCTCATACCACTCACACATTAACAATCTATCCACAGCCATAAACGCCCATATAGGATTACTGTATAGGCACAAAAATTGCCTACTACTGGAAGCCCTCAACCTGGTCATCACCTCCTTGGTCTTCTCTCTCTAGTTGATTATGGGCTCACAGTATACTCAGCTGCTGATCCCACGGCTCTAAACAAAATCCATCTGGCCATAAACAAAACATGTAGACTCCTCTCCAGGGTGGATAAGTGTACCCATACACATACCCTGTATACCCTGGCAAACCTCTCTAAATGTCACTAAATGGCTCAAGCACCCCCTACTCCAGCTGATGAAACATAAGGATAAACTCTGGTTGGTCTGGAAGTCCTCTTCCCTTCAAGCTGACTTCAATGTCTAGAGGTTGGTGCACAACATTTGCAAAAAGAAGATTTGCTTTGCTAAGAGCATGTGCTATTGGAACCTGCTCAGTGCCTCTGCCTCTAACCCAAAATGCTACTGGTCTCAAATCAAGGAAATTCTTGGGAATAATAATACTCTGACTCCAAATGATTTGCTTATAAATGATATCCACTGTAATAATCCTCACAACATAGCTAGTGCCTTCAATGCCCTCTTTTCCACTCTCCCCTCCACACCTACCCCTCTCCCCCTGTTTTTCCCCTTGCCCCTCCCCCCCTCTTCTACGTCTGCTCCCAACATTCTGGTGCTGGCCCCAGTTATGCACCAGGAAGTCTTTAAATTACTTAGGACTATTTCTACTCATGGCAGTGCAGGTCCTGATGGTATTGATCCAAGGATCCTTAGACAATTTGCCTCTCATCTCACTGAACCAGTCACCAGGCTTTTCAATCTCTCAATCAGCACTGCCTCTGTCCCTTCGACCTGGAAAACCACCAGAACTATACCAGTGTTTAAGAAAGGTGATGCCAAAATCCTGTCTAACTATCTCCCCATTTTGCTTTTGCTTACGCTCAGTAAGCTGCTGGAAAAAGCAGTGCATCGGCAGGTCTCTCAGTACCTACTTCACTCCAACCTTCAATCCCCTTTACAAAATGGCTTTAGGGCTGGACACAGCACTACTACTACTCTTACCCACTTCACCAGTGATGTAAAATGCAATATGGACAAAGGCTTACTCACAGGGACTGTTCTCATCGATCGCTCCAAAGCATTTGACATGGTACATCACCCCCTACTGCTGGAAAAATTGCATTCTTTCAGTGCTTCTCACTCCACCCAATCATGGTTCACTAACTATCTTGAAAATTGAAAATCGCTCTCAGACGGTCTCCTTCTGTATGGTTCTCTCTGCTCCTGCCCTTATCACCTCAGGCATCCTTCAGGGTTCTATTCTCAGGCCCCTACTCTTTTCTCTGTTTATTAATGATATCACCAACCCTTCCCCACTCTGTAACACCATCATGTATGCAGATGACCTGGTACTTTACTCTGCCTCTAAGTCCATTACCAACCTTAACCAACAATTAACTCCTGCCTTTCAGAGCCTCCAATCTTGGTTCTCCTCCAATTACCAAATCTTGAACCTATCTAAGACCCAGGCCATGCTTTTTGGGTCCTCCAGATGTGTATCTGCCAAGGCCCCTAAGCTTCTTGTTCGTGACTGTGGTGGGTATCTAGTCTCTAACACTCTGTCTTTCAAATACCTTGGGGTAACGCTTGACCCGGCTCTAGATTTTACAGCACATGTCAATGAGGTCTGTCGCTCAGTCAACTCTAAGACTGATGCGGCCTACAGAGTGTGCCACTCTCTTACTCCAGCTGCCAGGATTGCTGTTGCGAGAGGTGTGCTACTCCTGCAACTGCTTTATGCTCTCCTAGTCCTCCCTCATGCCAATACTGTGATTCTACGTAAATGGGACATTACGTACAACAACATCTGTAGATTTGTTTTAACGGCTCCTCGCCTGACCCGCCACTGCCGACTTTACTCTGCCTTAAATTGGTTGCCTCCCAATTCCCTTAGATCATATGTACTTGGTTACTTTGTGGACTCTTTAACCAGAATGCCTTGCCCTGTGGCACTGGGTGCTATGCTTGCCCATCTCTCACTCTCATGCCCTTAGGTCCTCCATCTTCCCCTTGCTTGCTGTTCAGCCCTGCTTCACTAAAATGGGGGAGCAGGCCTTCTCATATTTTGCTCCATGTTTCTGGAACTCCATTCCCCCTAATGTGAAGGACTCCTCATCTCACCTTGCTTTCAAGCATGCTCTTTTTTCCTACCTTAATGACCCTGGCTACTGTGACTGCACTTTGGGCATTGTGGGGCCTGTTACTGTTCTCTAGCTGCTCTCTTGCTCATTTCTGTATTTCTAATGTATATATATATATGCCTACTTGTCTCCTGTTATCACTACTTAGGACTAGTGACTTGTTATTTGAACAATTTCTGCAACAATTGTATTGACTGTGCTTACTGAAGTATTCTTGATGTTACTCTTACGCTGTTTATGCCAACTGAGTTGTTTGAACTGATAGTATTCTTTGCCTTTGTTACCTCATTGTTGTCCTTACTGCACTACTGTAACTGAACTCTCCTGGGTCGTGCCTGAAAATAGTCAGATTTTGTTGCCTAGCGCACTTACCAGGTAGACGAAACCTAATAAATAAATAAGTACATAAATAAATAAACCTCTACCCTGGACTACGCTATCAAACATGTCTCCTCACTAAAAAAATTCACCTGGGGCAAACCCCCTGGGTGGTGTCTGCCTCTCTCCAATCCCCTCACAACTCAGTGAACACCCACACCGCCAAACAGGTGTGGTCTATACTGAGGGTCAAATCCTCATTAGCCCAAAGGTATTTCCTTTACAGAGCTCCAGTCTGGTACAATAAACTCCCCTCTGATGTCTCCTCCATCTACAACCTAGGTCCCTTTACGCTAGCTCTCAAAGAACACATACTTGCCTCATGGTGCTGTCAATGCACTACCTTGTTTAGGAACCTACTCAGCAGGCCAAGTATTCGTGGCTGCTAAATTCAACCTTTTGACAATGTCTCTGTTGGCAGCACATGCTTGTTACCTAAGCTAGTTTCTCCACTCCTTATATACTCAGAGTTGTTACTTCCTCTAGCACATCTGTGCACTGGTGTACCACTGTAAATTGTTGACTGTCTGCTGAATGTATTATACAACAAGCTGTAATATTGTAAAGAACCTGTAATACAGTGAGCTATTACTGCCTGTAACTCTTTATTTGCTGTGACTGTTTATTGTGTGTCTGCATTGTCTTCTGATGCCGAGTCTTTGTAAATGAGTCTCTGACTCAAAGGTTGTAAATCCTACCGAATATTAAATAAAATAAAATAAATAAAATTGGCCCAGAATTTCTATTGGCCCAACTTCACCCAGCAGGTGAAGGAATATTGCAGGTCTTGTCACCGGTGCCAAGAAATAGGGAAGGCGGGTAGTAAAACTCAAGCCACCCTAACTCCCTTGCCCATAATACAGGAGCCATTCCAGAGGGTAGGAATGGATATTGTGGGGCCTTTGAATACTCCCAGATCCTCTGGGAAGAGGTTTATCCTAACCATGGTGGATTATGCCACCCAGTACCCAGAGGCAGTCGCCCTAGCCTCACTGAGGACAGACAAAGTGGCAGATGCCTTGCTAGGGATTTTCTCCTGTGTTGGGTTTCCATAGGAGGTTATCATCGATTGAGGGGGATCCTTCATGTCAGACCTGATGAAATGTTTGTGGGAGAATTGTAGGGTGGTGCAGAGATACACACCTTATCACCCGCAAGCCAATGGGCTTGTGGAATGATTTAATGGTATCCTTTAATCGATGCTCCAAGCATTTGCTGAACAGCATGGGTGGAACTGGGAGAAACACCTTCCCCACCTGTTGTTCACATACAGGGAGGTGCCCCAAAAGTCAACAGGGTTTTCCCCTTTTGAACTCTTATATGGATGCAGGCTGCATGGGCCCCTAGACTTGATCCGGGAGGACTGGGAAGGCAAGCATGCCACCCAGGGAACTCCCATAGTGGATTATGTCCTTAAGTTTAGGGAAAAGCTGAAGGACCTTATAGGAACAGCCCAGAGCAACCTGGCAGCAGCCCAACAGAAGCAAAAGGTATGGAATGACCGCAGAGCCAGAGCTCGCTCGTACACTGTGGCTCAGGAGGTCATAGTCCTAATCCCAATCCAGAAAGATAAGATGCAGGCTGAGTGGGCAGGACCATACAAAGTAGTCAGACAAGTGAATGACATAAATTACATTGTAGAACTGCCTGACAGGAGACATACCTGAAGGATGTACCATGTCAACATGATGAAGCCATATGCAAATAGGGCTGACATGGTCTTTGCAGTGTGTAGTCCTGGGGAGGAGACGGATGAGGAAGACCCCCTTCTGGACTTGCTGGAAGAAAGCAAGCGGGAGTCCTCTGTGGAGGCAATCAAAATGTCACCCCAGTTGACCCTGGACCAGATCCAGGAAGTAAGGGAGGTTTTAGCAGACTTTTCCCCATTGTTTAATGCCAAGCCTGGACTAACCCTCTTAGTGACACATGAAGTAGATACGGGGACACAAGCGCCCATATGGCAGACAGCATATCAGGTGTCAGAGGCTGTCCAAAAGGACATTAGGAGGGAGGTGGAGGAAATGCTGGATTTAGGAGGTAATCCAGAAATCCCACAGCTCCTGGGCCTCACCCATTGTCCTCGTTCCCAAGCCAGATGGCTCTACTCATTTTTGTGTGGACTAACATGGACTCAATGCAGTCACAAAGTTGGATGCCCACCCAATGCCACAGACTGATGAACTACTGGACAAGTTGGGAGGGGCGACATATCTTACCACTATTGACCTGACAAAAGGGTATTGGCAGGTGGAGTTAACTGCCAGAGTGAGACATAGGTTGGCCTTCATCACTCTGATAGGGTTATTTGAGTTTAAGATAATGCCTTTCAGAATGAAGAACGCCCCTACAACCTTCCAAAGGTTGGTGAACCAGGTGTTACATGGTACTGAAGAGTACGCCATAGCATCTTTGGATGATATTGCCATCTTCAGTGCCAGCTGGAAGGAACACCTGTCCCACCTTAGGGAAGTGCTGGGCAGGATACAGTGGGCCAGGCTCAATGTAAAAGCTGAAAAGTGCCAGGTGGCCATGGCTGAGGTGGCATACCTAGATCATGTAGTAGGGTGGGGACAACTCCGTCCTAATCGAGCAAAGATTGAGGCAATTGAGGCATGGCCCAGACCTGAAACACAGAAGCAGGTTCAGAGTTTTCTAGGGACCATAGAGTACTATAGAAAATTTGTATCAAACTACAGTGCTCTGGCAGCTCCCCTATCTGGCATGCTAAAGAAAAGAATACCTAAAAAGGTAAACTGGGAACTAACCTGTGAACAAGCCTTTACACGGCTAAAGGAGGCACTGTGTGGTACTCCTGTATTAGCCAGTCCAGACTACAGTAAATCATTTGCAGTCCAGACAGATGCCTCAGATGTGGGTATTGGGGCAGTACTTAGCCAGACTTCTAACCAAGGGAAAGATCACCCAATAGTGTACCTCAGTAAGAAATTACTTCCCAAGGAGCAGACTTATTCTACAGTGGAGAAAGAATGCCTTGCAATGGTGTAGGCACTATAGAAATTAGAGCCATACCTATACAGGTGGCACTTTGAGGTACAAACAGATCATAACCCCCTGGTTGGCTGGCACAGATGGGTAAAACAAATGGTAGGCTTTTAAGATGGAGCCTTGCCTTGCAGGGTTATGACATGACTGTTACTCACAGGGCAGGGACGGCAAACACAGACAGGCTATCACATCAGTTAGAGCAGTGAACTGAATTTTGGAAACTCATCCCATGTCTAGGAATAGATTCCCCCCAGATTCAGTCTAGGAGTGAGGAGTGTGTCAATAGCCATCTGCTTGTTATTATTTGTGTTATATTTTTGATATAAATATATGTTTAGACTTCTGCTTAGAAAAACAGGACAAGCAGTAAAGCCTCATGGAACATGGGATTTTTGAACAGAGAGAAAAGAAGGATCTGCCCTATCCCCGACCCAGTGGAAAGACTAATTAAGAGCTTCTTTCTCACACCAGGCTGTAACAGGTTGTAAAACAACCCTGCTTTGAACCTAGGAAACTGGCCATAACAGATTGCATTTTACGACCTATCAGGATGAAAGCAAATTCTGACAGAGACCTGTGAAAATCCTCACAGCTTAGAGAGGTGTTTTGCAGGATGTTCTTCTGAAGATCAAAGGGGTAGTTCTGAACTGTCATAAAGCATACTGCTCACTAATTAAAAAGTATATATTTTTTCCAAGTGGAATGTGTTGCAGTGTGCAGATGCATGTAACTAATTCAGTATGCAGGAATGAGAGTGATCTCACAGCCACCATCACCACAGAGCTGTGACCTTGCAGGCTGGGTGGGACCCTTATCCCCTCATGATATTGTCAAGGCTGAGGGAACATTGTACTCTTTTACTTTTGGACTCCTGAGCGGACACACTCTTGTTTCAACTTTGCAAGACTTTGTATACTTGTGTTTGGACTTTCAAGAGACTCTTGTGTTCTGGACTTTTAAGAAGCACTTCTACCAAAATTAAGTAATTTCAGCACCACTATTTACCAACTGCAACTGGGGTAGGATTAGCTATTCAGTATAAGGTGGTTTGTGTATAATTGTCCATTTATTTTTTTATGACTGTACCATTAGTGTTAAATGTTCTGTGTTTTGTATTTTATTTACTATTTTTAATTCTAGTAAACTTGGTTTTCCTTGAAATCCTGCTGAGCCATTTTCTCATTTTAAGTGTGAATGCTGGTACAGTGTTGATAATTCTGACAGAACTATTAAAGTGCTTATGTGTGTTACCATATGCACCAAGGTAAGGAAATTCCTAGGTCTTAATTGAGTCAGAAGGTGGATAGTGAACCAGTTTGTGTGTCCACTGGGTTAAGTATTGCACTGCATTCCCTGAAGAAGGTGTAATATTTGGACCTGTTACCTGGGTGAGCTAGCGAAAAAGGGTTCACATTTGACCCCAGGACTCGAGACTTGTACTTGTTATGACCCAAAACAGACAGGATGATTACCCTGTTTGTCTCCTGTTCACATATTGCACTTTGTGGTTGGGCACTGTTGGAGCAGAGGGCCTAGCCCCTGACCCCCGGAGTGCATTTGTGACACACCTCACCTTTATTTTCTTGTCTAAAGGTGCCATGAGGTGACCCCATGGTGACTCTGTTTCTCCTTTGCTTTCACTGATGTGTTCATCTTCCACAGACTGTTTGCCCTCCCTGACATCTAGAGCTATGCCCCTCTTTGCCTTTTCATCTATGCTGTCTACACATTGTGTAACCCAGGACTGAAAAGTCCTAATCATTTTTCTGTGTGGCCCAAGTTTCCATGATTGCTATGAGGTCTGTCTCAGTGTCTGTCACTAATGCCTGGAGCCCATTGATTTTGACTTTGGGGGTTGTTGAGTTTTCCAGTGGTGGGGTTGGGATTCCAACTTCCAGACTTTCGTAAGCTAGGTCAGGCAGGAGGAGGGATAACAGCAGCAGGATTAAGCATCCTCTGCTGGTGTTATTGACTAGCTGGGTTGGGTTGGAGGAGGGATACTGGTGGTAGGACTGAACCTCTGCCACTGGTGCTAATGCAGTGTTTAGCAGTGTCTGTGGCTCAGCAGGTAGCACACTCACCTCAGAGGCTGGGAGATCAGAAGGCTGTGGGTTCTATCCCCACACCAGGCACATGGGTTAAATCCCAATACTGACACTGTAGTGCAGCATGAGGGGGGGTGTTGCATTTCTGAGGTGCTGTCTTTCAGAAAAGACATTAAGCCTAGGTCCCATCTGCCTGTTCTGATGGTAGTTCAGGTGGATGTTAAAGATCCCATGGCACTTCTCAAAAAGAGTAGGGGAATTTTTTATGAAACAAATAATTTAAAGTAACAACCAAGGAATTTAAGATAAGAAAACATATTACATCATACATAATCACAATCACAAATAGCTGTGGAAACATACAAAGAAAAGGAAACAAATGTGTACCGTGCTTATACAAAGTCAAAAAAAATTAAAGCATAAGACAATTCAGAAACATTGGGTTCATAACCCTGTCTAATACAAGTATTAAGAATATTTAAACAAAAAATGAAATGTTTTCTTAGAAAATTAATTTATAACAAAACTCATATAGTAATGTATATGGATGTTTATAAAGGTGAGAGAAAAAAAAGGGTACATATCCTATGGTGAGGTAATCAGGGTTCATGACCTTTTAAATCTTAGTTCTCTGGAAATTGCAGGAAATTAGGTTTGCTCACTAGTCTTCTAAAATCCATGCACATGATGCCCAATACTTATTATGCATAGATGTGGGGATTCTGGTCTGTTAGGAGAAATGAAACATATCTCAAATCCCTTACAATCTGATTTACCACTTGAACCCTGTGTAAGTTCTTTGATGTAGTAGTTGGGCACATCTAGCCTGCCACAAAAGTATCTGCAAAGGCAAAAATAAGTCTAAAAGTGTGCTTGGTACGGCACTGAGACATCTATGTTGGAAAAATTCATAAACCAGCATGTCGTAAGTAACATTAGTAATATGCTTATCCTTCCACTTGTGCAGGAACATGGTCCAAAATTCTACACTGTAGGGACATGTTAAAAAAAATGTTGCATTGTTTCCAATTGTGCAGTGCAAGACTCCTAAAACACATTCTATCCCTATAGATTTATGTTTGAGATTATCCTGCACCAAGTCTCCCATGGTATGAGAGCCATGTAATATCCCAGAGTTTCATTGGGAGCCTAGGATCAGTGAGTTGTGAGAACACTAGGGTATTATCTACTGCAAGACCCTGAAGTCCAAAATAATTGGTGTCTCTGAATAACAAGAGTGAAGAATATTTGTATAAAGCTATTTCAGAAACTGTCTGAATCATATTATAGTCCAATTTCCATTGTCTAATTTTCAGTAGAGTAGGAATCAGAATTTTAGGAGGTCCATATTTTCTAAAGTTCCTGGGTAATTCCAATGGAGTTCTAGCCCACACCATATGTAGAGGGTTACCAACATTACTAAGAGAAACCCAACTGGGGGTAGAGATGCAATAAAGATGGGAATAAAAATCTGAGAAACAGACTATGGAAAAACACTAAAGGATGAAGGATTTTCATGCCTCCAAAATAATAATCTGGGTATGTGTAAAGTCATTTCACAGGGTTTAGTGACTGCCCCAGAACCCCTGAAAAAACATCATTAGTTCTAGCTTCTAAAGTGAATGGCAATGGATACACTGGGGCTATATGCAAAAAATAAAGGGAGTATCAGAGTCTTCAAAAGAAGAACCCATTTTCTCTTACAGTAGCTATGGTCCGCCCCATCCAAGATGCCACTACCCTATCAGCTTTGTCTAAGAGCAATGTCCAGTTGTGTACTGGATCATCCTGACTACCCAAAAAAATCCCCCAAATTTTGATCAGGTCTTGTGTAACTGGGATGTTAGTAACTTTATTTGGGGCTAGGGGTGGGAGAATGTGAATGAACTTAGCTACACTCTTGTAGTAATTGAGTTTAGAACCAGAGAACATTTCAAATTCAGATATTGTGGATGTAATGTCGGAGGGAATTAGCGAGGAGGTGGTACAAACTCATACAAAAAATAGGCCTAACGGCTCAACTACCTCAAATCACTAATAATTAGTTAATTGTTAATTATTCCTCAGTTTTGCTTTGTTGATTTTTTTCACATGCAAATGAGTTAGTGGCTAACTCCTCCTAGCTCAACCTACTGCTAACTAATTCTTAACAGTTTCAGCAGTTAGTCATTGACTTATTTCCTAATTAAGAATTAACTAATCCCCATGAATTGAGTATTAGTTTGGCATTCATTAATTACTAGTTGAGCTTATGTAATAAATAATTACATTCAATACTCAACTCGTTGAGCATTAGCTAATAACTGTACCAACATAGTAAGCATAGTTATTAGTTAAGAATAACTAATTTTAACTAGCTCATTTAGAGAGTGCTGCTAGAATCTACCCAGTTGGGAGTCCAGGTAAGCTGTAGGAGCACATCCACTCCTCATTGAAGGTGTCACACATCTGACTGAGGCACCCTAGAGTACCCCTCCACCCCAAAGCCAGAAACTAGTCTCTGTCTGGGGTGGCTCCATCCATGGTACAGCCCTTGGGGATGGCCTGAATGTTAAACAGGAGGCAGAGGTAAGTCCCAAATGATTATCTGAAATAAACTGCATTTATGCAAGTAAAGACTCCTTACCCAGCTGGAGTCACTTGTTTGTAATTTTGTAGTCACCTACCAGCACATAGACTGGGTACATGCTCCAAATGTGCCACTAAAATCCAAGCAACTTTATGGTAACTATCAAGCAATCGACTGATAAGTGCTGAGTAAACTGGGAGTGTGTTGCAGAAATGCTAATGAAGTGCCTTATAGTTGTTCCTGATATACCTCCAATGGAGTACCTTCTCAGTTGGACACTCCTGCATTACTCCAGAAAAGCACCTTTAAAGTGTGTTCAAAAATATTATTGAAGTGCCTTGGAATTATAGTATATACACTTCAAATTGGGTACCCATACTCTGCAAATGCACCTAAGATGCAATTTAAGTACCTTCTTGAGTAAACTTCAATCTTTCAGTGTAAAATATCCTCACAGTTAGGGCACAATTGTAAATTAAAACTTTCCAGAAGACACCTGTGTGCCACAATGGGGTGATGGGCCCATCCCTGTGTAGCTTCAGTGCCCTCCCAGAGAACTGAACTAGGCAAATCTGGTACTCAGAACATGCTCTTGCCATCATGTCAGTTTCTCAGCCTCTGACCTGACTAGCCGCACAAATCTGCAAGCAGAGCAGGACTAAGAAAGGGGATGGGGTGTGCATTTTATTTTTTTTAAATGAGGTTTAGGGAGTCCTGGAAGCCATCACATAGGTGTGTACAAGTACCTTTTTTCAAATTTTCATTGGCAAATACTTTTGCACCTCAGATACTCTGCTATTCATTACTCACTGTTCATATTCCTTTTCAAGCTGACCCCCCTTCCCCAGTCAGCAGCATGGTGTCAAATAGTGTTTTATCACATAATGACCAAGAAAACCCTAGAGATGCTACATTTCAGTGGGGTCCATCTTCATATAATTTTGCAACTTGGACCAGAAGCTCAATGGAGATCAAGATCACTTTCTCAGGGACACACAGTGAGTCAGAGGCTGTGGCTGAGCTTGAACGCAGATATCCTGCTTCACAGTTTCAGAGACAATATTATGATGGAAAGAAGGTCCAACTAACCACAATTCAACACTAAACCCCCTTCCATATTTTAGGACATTTACTTACTGGTGGTGGGGCTTTCTTCAGAAGGCCGCTGGTGTACTTTCATTTCTGCTCATTGAATTAAATACAGTGAAGTCTTCATCTTTCTCAAACATTAAATTTTTCATAATTTCTTGGGAATTTAAATCCTGAATGTGTTCAGAAAAGAAAGGTAAAGGTCATATACACTGTTTAGAAATGAAACTGAAGCCCATACTAAACCACATTTTTCTATCATGAAGTTCAATGGACACCGTCCTCAACTCTCTTTGCGTCTTCCTGGAAACTGTGAATACTCCCAATACAGCATAGACACTCACGGTGCAGTGGGAGGAAAGGAGACTATTTTATCATGAGTAAATGCACTCTTTGGGGGTGTTCCTAATGTTCAAGAAGCATGCAACCAGAGTAGATCAAGGATTTGCAACAAAATGGGAATAAATACACTATTTGCATGCATTTCAGTTATGCTAAAAAAAGCACAGTGGTTAAAACAACCAACAACTTGAGTGAATTGTAGAGAAGGTAAGCAATCATTAAACATATTTTTTCAATTATAAATAATATAATGCAAAAAGGATTGACAAGTGTCCCTTTAACACCAACTCTACACCAAAATGTTTATGTGATGGTCAAACAACAAAACATTTTAAAAGTAATTTTACTGTCAACTAATTCTTTTTCCCAGTTAGTCTTATTTCTCCCTCATGCACTGGCAGCCTCCATTATACCGCCACCCCAGCCAACACCCCCAGGACTTGCTATCCCTCAGAGGCAGCATGGTCTGGGTCATCAGGTACAGGGTGTATAGGCAGCTGGAGTCATCATGCAGCCAGTGCACAGATTTTCTTAGTACTCCCCCTAAAGTGCAGCATGCCCCCATGCGCTGTACACCTGACATCTGCCTCTCCTCTTCCCAATTCTGGTGGTTTCAGCCTGCTTATCCTCAGCCACTGACAGTATCTGGCAAGCACCAAACTCTTCTCCACCCCACCATGAGATGAGCAATCCAGCAGGAACTCAATCTGCTTCCCTCTTGCTGACCCTCCAACCCCTAAGATAACACTTGAAACTTGGGTCTTCAGCACTGCAAGTACAGCACCATCACTACAATGGTGGGCCTGCAAAAATCTAAGATCTGTGAAATGTAACTTGTCTGTACATCCACATGTGTAGTCGTAGGTCCTGTCATCTTATTTTTTGTGGCTATTTCTGCCTTAATAAAACACAGAATCTGTCAGCAGTCAACGACCATATAGCCACCTAGTCTGCCCATTTCCCTACTCACTGCTGAATCCCAGATCCTATCTGATTTTTTGTAAACTGATATTTATTGCCTAAGAACCTCTCAGTCTTTAAATAACCCCAAAAACACCATAATGATGACATTTGGTAGGGGATGAGGCTGCAGGCACTCTGTGGGCATTGCAGGGATCGGGAGGGGTACACCTAAATATACTTGGATCATCTTTGCTGGCAGGTATACATGTATGTGGCTATTTGCCTAGCATAATCATTATGCTGTTTTAGGGCTAGGGCTGCAGTGCTCAGTAGCCACTTGACTCGCAAAGGAAATTATAACCCAGACTTTATGGACTAAACTCTTTATGCAAACCAAAATATGTGATATGTGGCTAAAATAGCTTCTGTGGTAGGCACCATCATGTTGTGAGTGGCCTGCCTGGAACTAGCAATAATGTCAGTTGCTCCTAAAATGCAAGCCCTTCCATTTCCATGTGGAAACAACAAGCTGGAACATGCAGATGAGCTGCAATAGAAGCAGCTGCTTGGTTGACATACCATATGAGGTTCAACAGGCCTGGTCATGGGTGGATTAAGAGCGCTAAGCATACAGTAGCAGGATACAGTGTATAGTAAAGTACTATTCTACATAGAAACCCATAGTTTTCAAAATGCTGTTGTACCACAGTTCAAACGTCATGAAATGTGACTGTACCCTCTGTGGTGGAACAGCATTCTAAAACCTCTAGAGACATGCACAAGTTAATTTCACTGTGAAAAGAAATATAAAATAAAGCATGGAGAGTGTGGTTTATAGGAGATTTTATGCACCTGAGGTGTGTGATGACCCATGAAGCCTGAGTGTTTCTATGGGCATCACACACCGAGATGGTGCATAAAATCCCCATAGAATCACAGTTCTCCAGGTTTATTTTTTCATTTACTGTTTTTGGTTTATTAGAGGGTAACTGTTACTGCTGACAAGCTTGTCTCACACTGGTGACTGACTGTGTGGCTGCTTGTGACGTCCTGCATGAGGACAGCTTGTTGGTGGTTTTCAGGTGATGCTGCAGTACTGTTCTGCCCATGGTTTATGGAGCTCCATAAAGAACACATGTGGTTTACGAAGCTGTTGGGCACTCACTGGCAGTGGTTTATAACCACTAACCAGTAAATATAAAAACAACAATGCACATATTTCACACAATAATATACACTATAAAAACACAGGATGAGCAACTTTATGTATAACCAGTGTGTTGTGCCACCTCGGGGTTCTGATTCCCATAGACCACTCGAGCTTCATGCTCAAAGTCAGAGAGAATCATATGCCCTCTGTGGCAGAACAGTCTAACTGTGCATAGTTACCCATTCAGTATTTTCTATATGCTGATGGTTACCCAGTTTTGTTGCATATAAATATGCTAGTTTTGTTTTGGGCATCATCTTCAACCACTAGCAAGCTGGAAAGAGCTTTGTTGTGGATTTTGGCATACATCACCAAACAACACTCCCCAGTTTGGGCAGTCTTTCCTGCACAAGACTGATGCCTCCTCCTCCTCATCCTGTAACAGGCATTCCCTGCTGTACAGTGCCACCCTCTTTCCACTCATCCTATATGGACCACTCCCTGGTTTCTAGTGGCACCTTCTTCCCACCCCATGCAAAGTTTTCTGTTGTCTAGTGGCATTTGTCTGGCTTTCCCAATATTGTGTTATTCCTGGTGTCCAGTGGCCCCAACCTCCATCTCTATGATAAACACTATAGTGCATGGTGGAGTCGTCATGTATGGAGATCTATACACTGTGGAATGGTCTGGCATGGAGACAGGGTCTCCATTAAGCCACAAAGGGCAAAAGTATTAGATATCAGGAGGCATCTTTCAATGAAATGTTAGATGTTTAAGAGCAGCCCTGGTAATAGAGGGTGGAGAAACAGTGGGGAGACTAAAAGAGTCATTATGGAGGTAACTAACCAATGCAATAGGATAGTGGCCAAAAGAAAAGAAAGAAACCACTATAGTTCTCTAAAGAGGTGGGAGACTAAGTAAGGGCTAAAAGAGCAAGTTTCAGGAAGCATAAGGGAATCCAAAGGGAGGAGTACAGGGATGTGAACCTTGAATGTCTAAGAAGAAGCAGGAAGGCTGTAAGAGAAAGCCATGGCACAGACAGAGTTTAGCACAGACTGAAACAAAATGAAGAAGGTGGGTTTGTGAGGCTCAAGGGGAGGAGGAGAGTGTAGGGGAGGATTTAAACAAGGCAGAAATACTGAACAAATACTCTGTTCAGTATTCACTGAGGAGAGAGGTCAAGGACCACAGTTGGGGAGCAGAGTGCGGGGAGAAGTGGACACCAGTCCATTCACAGTGGAGAGAGAGTTCTGGAGGCACTCACAAAGCTGAAGGTGGAAAAGCCATGGGTTCAGATGACAACACCTGAAGATGAGTATAGAGGAGCTGCACAGGGAACTAGCAGTGCCTCTGGCCACCCTTTTCACAGAGTCACTCAACACAGGTGTGGTTCCAGAGGACTGGAGGAGGGTGCATGTAGTCTCACTGCACAAAAGTGACAGTAGGGTGGAATCAGGGAACTACAAGTGAGTCAGCCTCACATCAGTGATGGGGAATATCATGGAGGCACTGCTGAAAGAAAGGACAGTGGCATACCTGGAATCCACTTGTGCCTAGAATCTAAGGCAGCAAGCATTCACATCAGGAAGGTCTTGTCAAACGATCTGATAGATTTTTTACTGGGTGACTAAGAAATTGAATCAGGGAGGGTCATAGATGTCATCTACCTAGATTTCAGCAAAGCCTTCAATACCGTCTCACACAGAAAGTTGGTTAACAAGATGAGTAGCCTGGGCATGGGGCATAAGGTGATACACTGGGTTAGAAACTGACTGACAAACAGAAGGCAAAGGGCAGTGGTAAATGAGATCCAATCCAGGGAGAGAGGGGTGACAAGCGCGATACAACAAGGATCAGTTTTGGGACCAGCCATGTTCAATGTCTTCATTAGTGACATTGCAGAGGGGCTGGAAGGAAAGGTCTGCCTATCAGCAGATGACAGCAAGATCTGCAACAGGGTGGATACTCCAGAAAAGTGCAGAAAATGAAGAGGGACCTGGAGAAGCTTGAAAGTTGGTCAAGTGTGGCAACTGAGGTTCAGTGCAAAAGTGCAAGATAATGCACTGGTTAGGGGAACCCCAGGAGAGCTACAGAATGGGGAGGTGCTGTCACCAAAGAGGAAAGGGACCTAGAGGTTATCATATTTAATGCCCTTAAGGTATTAAAGCAGTGTGCAAAGGCTGCAAGAAGGGCCAGTAGCATGCTGGGATGCATAGGCAGGAGGTATTACTAGTAGGAGATGGGGTAATGCCATTTTATAAAACACTGGTAAGGCCTCACTTGGAAAACTGCATGCAGTACTAGAGACCACATACACGTAAGGACATTAACAAGGTGGAGGCTATCCAGAGAAGGCCGGCAAACATGGTGCACGGTTTGCATCACAAAACATATGATGATAGACTAAGAGACCTCAATATGTACTCACTGGAGGAAAGGAGGTATACCATCAGTACAGCAACAGAATATGGGCACCAGGTAAAAACATGCACTACATTGGGCACTATAGCTCTTTGGCCACCCGCAAGGGTAGCAACTGTACACAAACGTGAGGGTAGTGGACTGTGTCAGAAGGGGATAGGGAGGGAAGGAGAGGGACAATGAAGGGGTTTGAGAGACGTGTGTCTGCTGCCACCAAGCTAGCCTTGTGGTATGGTGGATAACTCTGGTGCAGCAGGTTCAGGGTTCTGGACCGGTGTGCATAAACTCAGCTGTTGCCTGTGGCACTTAATTTTTAAAGAGGAATTTTGCCTCTGTCTTATACATGTACCCCCTTGAGTTATAATCTATATTCAGAGGGTGCAGGGGCACAGCCCCCCAAACACTTTTTTACCCTTTCTTGTGACATTTAAGTTTTGGTGTCCTGAATTTGTATGATGCATACAATACCTTACAATAAAAAATAAAACTAAAATTTGCATTTTGATACATTTCTTTGAATTTAAAGCAGTGTACCATGTGAAAAAAGTGCTTTTTGCTGGTTTATTCCTGTGCTCTGCTAAGCATGTACCTGGTACTGTTTCCCACCAGTATTGTACTATCACCCTGTAATTTGTTCAGTTATCCTGTTTTTATTTACATTTCTGCTGTCTGCTGCATTGACAGCAGTAGTACTAGATAGCAGCCGCCATATTTTCTGTGGCACTACAACAGTCGTAGCAGATCACTTTCTGATTAGGTAGTACTGCTGCTTTAAAATGTACAATAATAAAAGTGCTGCCTAACACAAGATAAATACCAACTAGTATGCATCTGAGTAAAAGACTCAAAGGAACTCATATAAAATTAGAAAGACCACCTTATATATATTGGCTGAAGAGCTCCGGTCTGCATGTCACACCACCCAGATGGCTTCTGCCATGAAGGTTATGCTAACAAGGGGCTTACTCTGCCATTGGTTGGTAGCCCTCATTAGCATAACTGCTTGTGTGGTAAGCCATCCAGGTGTTGAAATATCCACCAAGGGCTCTGCAGCCAGCATAGATGGAGCAGGTCTTTCTAATTAAACCACCAGACAGCAGGTAAATAAAATAATTTGTTTTATGTAAAAACCCTAATCGGGCATTTCTACAGCAGCTGCTGCACATTGGGGGCGGTACAGGAGTTTCCCTTTAAGAAAATTCTCACTCAGATAAAAAAAAAAGAGAGACTAATGTCTTAATCTCGCTTTTTATTTAAATAAGTTAACTGTAATTCTCAAAATTTTGCTTATTATTTATTCTGGGTGTATAACATGGCAATATTTTTATAGCAAGTACAAGGAGTACAGTTACAACTTTGAAACTCTAGAAACTGGCGTCCAATTTAAACAATATTACCTGATGAAGTGAGTTTCTCCTGGTCTGTTATTGACTTGGAAGCTGTCAAAGGACACAAGGTGAAGCAAAGGCCCTACCCTTTTCCAAGGTCAATAACTCCAGAAGATGCCCTACACTTCACAGGGTAATACTGCTATTGTAAAAATGTTTGGAAACTCACCTTTTGGTACATTTTAAACAGTGTGAGTGGCTAGAGTGCATGCTTAGACTATTTGTTTACATTAGCAGACTCCTTCTGTGAAGTTGCCATCTTGCGTTGCCAGTTAGTGCATTAAGACATTCAGTCCAATGCTCTAGGTATACGATGATGATTATTTCACCTCTTTGGTTGTTGAATGGCAAGGCAAGGCAAGTTTTATTTAAGAGATGCCAACTCCGAAGCCTGGACACATACAACATCAAAATAGATGCAAAACAACATAATAATAAACATTTATATACAATATACCAAACAGTTAAACAGAATTTACTACCCGACAGCAACTAAAATCAGAATAGGTGGAAACTAAATTAAACATCCATTTCTAAAAGACAACTAGGGACTATAAAACATAGTCTGGGAAGGCTGATTATACAAGAAGGCCTTGAGGTGGGCCTTAAATACCTCCACAGAAGGGGACTCCTGATGGCTAAAGAAAGTTACCACAGGATGGTGGCGGAGACACTAAATGTCTGTCAGCCAGCAGTTTTTAACCGTCCTGGGAATCATGAGAGCCTCAGAGGAGGAGCAGAGGGAGCATACCGAGACGAGCAGGTGCAAGAAGGTCCCTGAGTGCCAGGGCCCAGGCAGTGTAGGGCCTTAAAGGTGAGCAAACCCACCTTAAAGAGGACCCTCCACCTAACTGGCAGCCAGTGCAGTTGACGCAGCACCAGAGTGATGTGATACTACTAGGCTGTCCTGTCAACAGCCTCACTGCCGCGTTCTGCACAAGCTGCAATCAGCGCAAGGGACCCCAAGATACAGTGCATTACAGTAGTCAAGCCTGGACGTCAAGAAGGTATGCACCAAAGTGGGGAGGTCCAGTGGCAGAACTAGGGGCTTTATCCTGGCGATATTCCTCAGATGATAAAAACTGGCATGTACAACTGATCAATCAATCAATCAATCAATACGTTATTTATAAAAAGGCGCCTTTCTAAAAACCAAGGCGCCTGTACACCACATGATAAGAGTATTAATAAAACAATAAATTAATCACAGTAATAAGATATTAAAAATCATTATATGCTTGTTTAAAACGATATGTTTTAAGTGCTCCCTTAAAAGTTTCGACAGTCAGGCAATCTCGTACCTGAAGAGGTAGAGAATTCCACAGGGTTGGGGCCACAAAACTAAAAGATCTGGCCCCAGAAGTCTTCAAACGAACCCTGGGAATCTCTAGCAATCCTCAGTCAGTGGATCGGAGAGGCGGGGGGACAGTAGGATGAAGGAGATCTTTCAGGTAGCTGGGTCCCTGATCATGTAGGGCCTTATAGGTCAGCAAACCGACCTTGAAGGTGATACGCCAGCATGATTGGCAGCCAGTGCAGTCCTGAACACAGGCGTTATATGACTGGTCCTAGAAGAACCCGCAATAGCCTGGCTGCTGTGTTCTGCACTAGTTGCAGGTGGCGAATATCAACCCCTAGTGGCCCAATATACAGGGTAGCAGTAGTCAAGATGGGAGGTAATGAAGGCGTGGACCAAAGTAGAAAGATTGTCAGGAGGACCCAGGTGCTTCAGCCGGGCAATAGCTCCCAGTGGTGAAAGAGGCGTTGACAACTGCCAACACCTGTGATTTAAGTGTCAAACAGCTGTCAAAAAAGCAGCCTCAGACTCTGATCTGAAGGTAGTTAGCTGGACACCCTGAGCCATACTAAGCCTGAGGGAGATCCAGTCAACAGACCCCGCCTCCCGGCGACCTGGGACCACGACCAACACCTCAGTTTTTCTTGGGTTCAACCACAGCCAACTTATATTCATCCAGTCCTGGATTTCGGCAAGACAGTTATTAAAGACCGAGAAAACGGCACCTTGGCCAGGTACAAAGGACATGTACAGTTGAGTATCATCTTCATAGCAGTGAAAACTCAAACCGTACTGCCTAATGATCGATCCCAATGGCAGCATGTACACAGCAAACAACATGGTTGCCAAAATGGAGCCCTGTGGTACCCCACAGGATAGAGAATGATGTCAGGAAAAATCCCAGACACCACCCTCTGAGTCTACCTTGAGGAAAGATCGAAACCAACTGAGGGACTGTACCAGACAGTGCACAGATAACCGCAGAGCATTCCAACAAACACCATGGTCCACCGTGGTCAAATGCTGCAGATAGATCAAGAAGGACCAAGATAGAACAAGTCCTTGATCTCTCGCTATCAGGAGATCATTTAGTACCGAATCAGAGCGTCTCGGTGCTATGTCTCTTCCTAAATCGGACTGGAAGAATCAGACATCGTGGCTTGTTAAATGATCATCCAACTAAACGCCATAACCACCTTCTCAATAACCTTTCCCACAAAGGTAGTTAGAGACAAGTCTATAATTAGCCAGACAGTCCGGGTCCAGGAGGCTTCTAGCAGAAGGGCTGCTGCACTACTCTCTTCAGGGGATTGGAAAATCCCCTCTCCAAAGACCTCCAGACTATCTCAGCCAAACGGACCGATTTTATCTACACAACCCACTAGGAGGCGTGTAGGGCCGGATCCAGACCACAGTTGGTCGGACACAGTAATCGGATGACCATCACAATGTCATTGATTGTGGAAGGCTGAAGTCGGACCACACAAACCGTGTCCGACATCTCCTGGCTGACCACCACTACTCCTATTAGAAGTGTCAGACGGACATCAGACCTGATTCTGGCAACCTTATCTGAAAAGAATTGAGCAAGCCTCACACCATTCTTGAGAAAGCTCTTCTGGGTTGAAGACAGACTGGATTGCACAGTCTGTCCACACGGTCTGAAAAGCTGAGCTTGGTCTATTCTTGAGCAGCAGCAATCTCAGGACAGGAATTCTGCCTTCTTACGAGAATTGCTGATTGATAAACACATAATGGTCCACCAATCTAAGTTTGTCACAATCCAAGCCCGACCTCTGACAACATCTCTAACCTTCCTGAAACTCAAGTGTCAATCCGCTCAGAAGAATAAGCCCAGATCACGCACTCCTGAGGAGGCCTTCAATGGTACAGACAAGACAAAGCCTGTCTCTGCACCAGAGCCAACCTATCACACCCTCTGACTTCTACCACCATTACCTCCATCTTACTGGGGTTCAGTCGCAACCAGCTGGAGGCCATCCAGTCATTGATCTCAACAAGGCAGCTGTTAGCCACTTCCACTGCCCAAAGATATTCCAGGCGAGAAGGAAAGATACAGCTAGGTATCATCAACATAACAGTGAAAACCCAGACTGTACTTCCTAATCAGGCTCTCCAGACATATACACGCCTTAAACAATATCGGTAACAAGACTGAACCGAGGGAACTCCACTGACAGGTTGCGGCCAGGAGGAGAAGAAATTCCCCATCACCACCCTCTGCCTCCTGTTAGATAGAAAAGACCTCAAACCAGCAGATGACAGTGCGCAAAGTCCTCAGAATTCTTAGGCGGTCAAGTAACACTCGATCATCCACCATGTCAAATGCTGAAGAGAGATCAGGAGAACAAAATTGTCCCTCCCTTCTATCTCTAGCCCTAAGGAGGTCATTATATGCATCCAAATCCACGCAGTTTTCTTACATCACTATGCCTCCACGAAACCCAGACTGGAGGCCTTTGCACAGATCATGGGCCACAAGATGCCCCTCAAGCTGAAGAGCCCACCATCTTCTCACAATCTTACCCAATAATGGGGAGATTGGAGATAGGACAGTAATTGCCTGGCGTCCAGGGTCCAACAATGTTTTTCAGAAGGGTCTCACCAATGCACTCCTTCAAGACATCAGAAGAAAACCCCTCCAACAAAGACACTGGACAATCAAGGCTAAACACCAAGCCAATGGAGTCAAACACATCTCATTGAGAAATGAGTTGGCACTGGGTCCATTTCACAAAAGGTATGCAGAAGCTTGGAGGCAATCTCACTGACCTCAGACACCTCCACCACTCTAAACTCACCTCAACCAGGCAGGTGTCTCCAGTCGCCCTGGCAGCCACTGTCAGCCAAAGTCTGGTCCACTACCTGATGGCAGACCTCTGTCCAAGAAGAACTAGCCAAACTCCTGCACAATGCGTTTGAAAAGAGCTACCTTCTGCTGTAGACAGGAAGGAAGGAAGAAGAGGCCTGTCCACAGTCCGAAAGAGCACAGTTAGTTGGTTCCTCCAGCAGCAATCTCCCTGGACAGAATTCTGCCTTCTTATAGTTGATTGCCCCTGGTATGCACTGTAGTGCACATGCAGGAGCCGATTCCCTACCTCAGGCCGGACTTTAGCTAGCAGTGCTCTAATCTCAGCAAAGTCTTCATTACCTTGAGCTCCTCATCATACCAAGGAACCTCAAGTGAGAAGACCTTGGTTATGCAGAGCTGGTCGAGGTACTCCAGACCGACAGTGCCTTATTATGCATCCACTGCCATACACCCCAATGCATGCACTGTCCACACTAGATGGGTCAGCCACCATCAAAAACCCTCAGGGGTCAACCCCTCACAGGGTGATAGCAGACCATCTCTGCAGAGGAGGAGGGCTATCAAGGGCCCTGACCAGGACTTCACCGTGCAATGATCAGACCAAATGACCGATCAATGCTGAGACTATTTATCTCAAGCCACAAAGAGAACACCATATCCAACGTGTGGCCATCCTGATAAGTCAGGAGAAACTCATTGAGCAAAGCCCAGAGATGACATCATCTGGAGAAAGTTGTAACCAAGCAGAAAATTCGTCCTCGGCCCAAACATTGAAGTCCCCCAGCACTAAACATCTGGGGGCCTCCAATGTTTCCCTGACGAAGAAATCGGCCATCTCCTGCAAGAAATCTCCCACCACCCCAGAAGGGCAGTAAATTAGGAGAATCAGGCAACCTGCACCCGGACCCCCACGGATGGCCACACATTCAAATAAATGTGGTGCTCTCACTGAGTGCAGGGTGATGCACTTTGCCTTTGGCCTTTTGTCTTAAACTTCAGAGTTCCACAACCCTTCCCCCCAACGCTGTCCCCCATAAACGCATGGCCTGCCCAATATTTCTAAAGAAGTGACTATGTCCTATTGGGTATTGCTTTCCAATTCAAAGAAATGGAAATGAAAGTCTGTGAACCATGCTTGGTTTAAATATATGTTGTAATTTTTAATTTTTTTATTATCTTTTAAATGTTTCCTCACCAGCAATGTAGTTTACAACTGCAGCACTAGTACCAGTGGGGAACTGATGTCTTTGGGCATTTGAGAGCTCACAATGAGGTGGTGCCAAAGTATCTTTCTAAGGAAGTGCCCAACTGCATTGTGTGGCCTTGGCTACACCAGACAACAGTTCCCCACCAGCGATAGCACTGCAAATGTAAACAAAGCTTTGGGGGAGGGGAGCTTGAAGAACTGCTGATGCCTCAAAACTTTGAAAAACATACTGTTTGGGTACAATTCAGCTTGCATTCTGTATATAGTGTATGGTGGAATGTGGTTGTGTATGGAAATCCATACACCGCAAAAAGTTGCTCTGCTGCAGTAATGACGTCCTCACTAATGCAGAACAACTTTTCGTTCTGCGTTAGTGAGGACGTCATAATACAAGGGACTACAGCAGACGTCCCAATTCGTCCCTTGCTGTGTGGGAGGGGCGCGCGAGTGTGCTGGGCAGCGGCAGTTGTGAATCGACGGCCTCGGCAGAACCGAGTGAAAATACGGAAAACTGAGTCTCTTTTGTCATTTTTCGGGCACCATAGAGCCCATTGATTTTGACTTTGGGGTTGTTGAGTTTTCCAGTGGTGGGGTTGGGATTCCAACTTCCAGACTTTCGTAAGCTAGGTCAGGCAGGAGGAGGGATAACAGCAGCAGGATTAAGCATCCTCTGCTGGTGTTATTGACTAGCTGGGTTGGGTTGGAGGAGGGATACTGGTGGTAGGACTGAACCTCTGCCACTGGTGCTAATGCAGTGTTTAGCAGTGTCTGTGGCTCAGCAGGTAGCACACTCACCTCAGAGGCTGGGAGATCAGAAGGCTGTGGGTTCTATCCCCACACCAGGCACATGGGTTAAATCCCAATACTGACACTGTAGTGCAGCACAGAGGGGTGTTGCATTTCTGAGGTGCTGTCTTTCAGAAAAGACATTAAGCCTAGGTCCCATCTGCCTGTTCTGATGGTAGTTCAGGTGGATGTTAAAGATCCCATGGCACTTCTCAAAAAGAGTAGGGGAATTTTTTATGAAACAAATAATTTAAAGTAACAACCAAGGAATTTAAGATAAGAAAACATATTACATCATACATAATCACAATCACAAATAGCTGTGGAAACATACAAAGAAAAGGAAACAAATGTGTACCGTGCTTATACAAAGTCAAAAAAAATTAAAGCATAAGACAATTCAGAAACATTGGGTTCATAACCCTGTCTAATACAAGTATTAAGAATATTTAAACAAAAAATGAAATGTTTTCTTAGAAAATTAATTTATAACAAAACTCATATAGTAATGTATATGGATGTTTATAAAGGTGAGAGAAAAAAAGGGGGGTACATATCCTATGGTGAGGTAATCAGGGTTCATGACCTTTTAAATCTTAGTTCTCTGGAAATTGCAGGAAATTAGGTTTGCTCACTAGTCTTCTAAAATCCATGCACATGATGCCCAATACTTATTATGCATAGATGTGGGGATTCTGGTCTGTTCGGAGAAGTAAACATATCTCAAATCCCTTACAATCTGATTTACCACTTGAACCCCTGTGTAAGTTCTTTGATGTAGTAGTTGGGCACATCTAGCCTGCCACAAAAAGTATCTGCAAAGGGCAAAAATAAGTCTAAGTGTGCTGGCACGGCACTGAGACATCTATGTTGGAAAAATTCCATAAACCAGCATGTCGTAAGTAACATTAGTAATATGCTTATCCTTCCACTTGTGCAGGAACATGGTCCAAAATTCTACACTGTAGGGACATGTTAAAAAAAATGTTGCATTGTTTCCAATTGTGCAGTGCAAGACTCCCTGAAACACATTCTATCCCCTATAGATTTATGTTTGAGATTATCCCGTACACCAAGTCTCCCATGGTATGAGAGCCATGTAATATCCCAGAGTTTCATTGGGAGCCTAGGATCAGTGAGTTGTGAGAACACTAGGGTATTATCTACTGCAAGACCCTGGAAGTCCAAAATAATTGGTGTCTCTGAATAACAAGAGTGAAGAATATTTGTATAAAGCTATTTCCGAGAAACTGTCTGAATCATATTATAGTCCAATTTCCATTGTCTAATTTTCAGTAGAGTAGGAATCAGAATTTTAGGAGGTCCATATTTTCTAAAGTTCCTGGGTAATTCCAATGGAGTTCTAGCCCACACCATATGTAGAGGGGTTACCAACATTACTAAGAGAGAAACCCAACTGGGGGGGTAGAGATGCAATAAAGATGGGAATAAAAATCTGAGAAACAGACTATGGAAAAACACTAAAGGATGAAGGATTTTCATGCCTCCAAAATAATAATCTGGGTATGTGTAAAGTCATTTCACAGGGTTTAGGCGACTGCCCCAGAACCCCTGAAAAAAAACATCATTAGTTCTAGCTTCTAAAGTGAATGGCAATGGATACACTGGGGCTATATGCAAAAAATAAAGGGAGTATCAGAGTCTTCAAAAGAAGAACCCATTTTCTCTTACAGTAGCTATGGTCCGCCCCATCCAAGATGCCACTACCCTATCAGCTTTGTCTAAGAGCAATGTCCAGTTGTGTACTGGATCATCCTGACTACCCAAAAAAATCCCCCAAATTTTGATCAGGTCTTGTGTAACTGGGATGTTAGTAACTTTATTTGGGGCTAGGGGGTGGGAGAATTGTGAATGAACTTAGCTACACTCTTGTAGTAATTGAGTTTAGAACCAGAGAACATTTCAAATTCAGATATTGTGGATGTAATGTCGGAGGGAATTAGCGAGGAGGTGGTACAAACTCATACAAAAAAATAGGCCTAACGCTCAACTACCTCAAATCACTAATAATTAGTTAATTGTTAATTATTCCTCAGTTTTGCTTTGGTTGATTTTTTCACATGCAAATGAGTTAGTGGCTAACTCCTCCTAGCTCAACCTACTGCTAACTAATTCTTAACAGTTTCAGCAGTTAGTCATTGACTTATTTCCTAATTAAGAATTAACTAATCCCCATGAATTGAGTATTAGTTTGGCATTCATTAATTACTAGTTGAGCTTATGTAATAAATAATTCACATTCAATACTCAACTCGTTGAGCATTAGCTAGTAACTGTACACCACATAGTAAGCATAGTTATTAGTTAAGAATAACTAATTTTTAACCAGCTCATTTGCGCAGTGCTGCTAGAATCTACCCAGTTGGGAGTCCAGGTAAGCTGTAGGAGCACATCCACTCCTCATTGAAGGTGTCACACATCTGACTGAGGCACCCTGAGGTACCCCTCCACCCCAAAGCCAGAAACTAGTCTCTGTCTGGGGTAGGCTCCATCCCGCCAGTACAGCCCTTGGGGATGGCCTGAATGTTAAACAGGAGGCAGAGGTAAGTCCCAAATGATTATCTGAAATAAACTGCATTTATGCAAGTAAAGACTCCCCTTACCCAGCTGGAGTCACTTGTTTGTAATTTTGTAGTCACCTACTAGCACATAGACTGGGTACATGCTCCAAATGTGCCACTAAAAATCCAAGCAACTTTATGGTAACTATCAAGCAATCGACTGATAAGTGCTGAGTAAACTGGGAGTGTGTTGCAGAAATGCTAATGAAGTGCCTTATAGTTGTTCCTGATATACCTCCAATGGAGTACCTTCTCAGTTGGGACACTCCTGCATTACTCCAGAAAAGCACCTTTAGAGTGTGTTCCAAAAAATGTTATTGAAGTGCCTTGGAATTATAGTATATACACTTCAAATTGGGTACCCATACTCTGCAAATGCACCTAAGATGCAATTTAAGTACCTTCTTGAGTAAACTTCAATCTTTCAGTGTAAAATATCCTCACAGTTAGGGCACAATTGTAAATTAAAACTTTCCAGAAGACACCTGTGTGCCACAATGGGGTGATGGGCCCATCCCTGTGTAGCTTCAGTGCCCTCCCAGAGAACTGAACTAGGCAAATCTGGTACTCAGAACATATCTTCAGCATCATGTCAGTTTCTCAGCCTCTGACCTGACTAGCCGACAAATCTGCAAGCAGAGCAGGACTAAGAAAGGGATGGGGTGTATTTTATTTTTTTAAATGAGGTTTAGGAGTCCTGAAGCCATCATATAGGTGTGTACAAGTACCTTTTTTCAAATTTTCATTGGCAAATACTTTTGCACCTCAGATACTCTGCTATTCATTACTCACTGTTCATATTCCTTTTCAAGCTGCACTCTCCCCAGTCAGCAGCATGGTGTCAAATAGTGTTTTATCACATAATGACCAAGAAAACCCTAGAGATGCTACATTTCAGTGGGGTCCATCTTCATATAATTTGCAACTTGGACCAGAAGCTCAATGGAGATCAAGATCACTTTCTCAGGGACACACAGTGAGTCAGAGGCTGTGGCTGAGCTTGAACGCAGATATCCTGCTTCACAGTTTCAGAGACAATATTATGATGGAAAGAAGGTCCAACTAACCACAATTCAACACTAAACCCCTTCCATATTTTAGGACATTTACTTACTGGTGGTGGGGCTTTCTTCAAGGCCGCTGTGTACTTTCATTTCTGCTCATTGAATTAAATACAGTGAAGTCTTCATCTTTCTCAAACATTAAATTTTTCATAATTTCTTGGAATTTAAATCTGAATGTGTTCAGAAAAGAAAGGTAAAGGTCATATACACTGTTTAGAAATGAAACTGAAGCCATACTAAACCACATTTTTCTATCATGAAGTTCAATGGACACCGCCCTCAACTCTCTTACGTCTTCCTGAAACTGTGAATACTCCCAATACAGCATAGACACTCACGTGCAGTGGGAGGAAAGGAGACTATTTTATCATGAGTAAATGCACTCTTTGGGGTGTTCTAATGTTCAAGAAGCATGCAACCAGAGTAGATCAAGGATTTGCAACAAATGGGAATAAATACACTATTTGCATGCATTTCAGTTATGCTAAAAGCACAGTGGTTAAAACAACCAACAACTTGAGTGAATTGTAGAGAAGGTAAGCAATCATTAAACATATTTTTTCAATTATAAATAATATAATGCAAAAAGGATTGACAAGTGTCCCTTTAACACCAACTCTACACCAAAATGTTTATGTGATGGTCAAACAACAAAACATTTTAAAAGTAATTTTACTGTCAACTAATTCTTTTTCCCAGTTAGTCTTATTTCTCCCTCATGCACTGGCAGCCTCCATTATACCGGCCACCCCAGCCAACACCCCCCAGGACTTGCTATCCCTCAGAGGCAGCATGGTCTGGGTCATCAGGTACAGGGTGTATAGGCAGCTGGAGTCATCATGCAGCCAGTGCACAGATTTTCTTAGTACTCCCCCTAAAGTGCAGCATGCCCCCATGCGCTGTACACCTGACATCTGCCTCTCCTCTTCCCAATTCTGGTGGTTTCAGCCTGCTTATCCTCAGCCACTGACAGTATCTGGCAAGCACCAAACTCTTCTCCACCCCACCATGAGATGAGCAATCCAGCAGGAACTCAATCTGCTTCCCTCTTGCTGACCCTCCAACCCCTAAGATAACACTTGAAACTTGGGTCTTCAGCACTGCAAGTACAGCACCATCACTACAATGGTGGGCCTGCAAAAATCTAAGATCTGTGAAATGTAACTTGTCTGTACATCCACATGTGTAGTCGTAGGTCCTGTCATCTTATTTTTTGTGGCTATTTCTGCCTTAATAAAACACAGAATCTGTCAGCAGTCAACGACCATATGGCCCACCTAGTCTGCCCATTTCCCTACTCACTGCTGAATCCCCAGATCCTATCTGGTGCATTTTTGTAAACTGATATTTATTGCCTAAGAACCCTCTCAGTCTTTAAATAACCCCTAAAAACACCATAATGATGACATTTGGTAGGGGATGAGGCTGCAGGCACTCTGTGGGCATTGCAGGGGATCGGGAAGGGGGTACACCTAAATATACTTGGATCATCTTTGCTGGCAGGTATACATGTATGTGGCTATTTGCCTAGCATAATCATTATGCTGTTTTAGGGCTAGGGCTGCAGTGCTCAGTAGCCACTTGACTCGCACAAGGAAATTATAACCCAGACTTTATGGACTAAACTCTTTATGCAAACCAAAATATGTGATATGTGGCTAAAATAGCTTCTGTGGTAGGCACCATCATGTTGTGAGTGGCCTGCCTGGAACTAGCAATAATGTCAGTTGCTCCTAAAATGCAGGCCCTTCCATTTCCATGTGGAAAACAGCAAGCTGGAACATGCAGATGAAAGCTGCAATAGAAGCAGCTGCTTGGTTGCATACCATATGGGGTTCAACAGGCCTGGTCACAGGTGGATTAAGAGCAAGGGCTAAGCATACAGTAGCAGTGATACAGTGTATAGTAAAGTACTATTCTACATAGAAACCCATAGTTTTCAAAATGCTGTTGTACCACAGTTCAAACGTCATGAAATGTGACTGTACCCCTCTGTGGTGGAACAGCATTCTAAAACCTCTAGAGACATGCACAAGTTAATTTCACTGTGAAAGAGAAATATAAAATAAAGCATGGAGAAGTGTGGTTTATGGGGATTTTATGCACCTGAGGTGTGTGATGACCCATGAAGCCTGAGTGGTTTCTATGGGCATCACACACCGAGATGGTGCATAAAATCCCCATAGAATCACAGTTCTCCAGGTTTTATTTTTTCATTTACTGTTTTTTTGGTTTATTGCGAGGGTAACTGTTACTGCTGACAAGCTTGTCTCACACTGAGTGACTGACTGTGTAGCGCTTGTGAACGTCCCGCATGAGGACAGCTTGTTCGGTGGTTTTTCAGGTGATGCTGCAGTACTGTTCTGCCCATGGTTTATGGAGCTCCATAAAGAACACATGTGGTTTACGAAGCTGTTGGGCACTCACTGGCAGTGGTTTATAACCACTAACCAGTAAATATAAAAACAACAATGCACATATTTCACACAATAATATACACTATAAAAACACAGGATGAGCAACTTTATGTATAACTAGTGTTGTGCCTCCGGGGTTCTGATTCCATAGACCACCTGAGCTTCATGCTCAAAGTCAGAGAGAATCATATGCCCTCTGTGGCAGAACAGTCTAACTGTGCATAGTTACCCATTCAGTATTTTCTATATGCTGATGGTTACCCAGTTTTGTTGCATATAAATATGCTAGTTTTGTTTTGGGCATCATCTTCAACCACTAGCAAGCTGGAAAGAGCTTTGTTGTGGAATTTTGGCATGGCCATCACCCAAACAACACTCCCCCCCCAGTTTGGGCAGTCTTTCCCTGCACAAGACTGATGCCTCCTCCTCCTCCTCATCCTGTAACAGGCATTCCCTGCTGTACAGTGCCACCCTCTTTCCACTCATCCTATATGGACCACTCCCTGGTTTCTAGTGGCACCTTCTTCCCACCCCATGCAAAGTTTTCTGTTGTCTAGTGGCATTTGTCTGGCTTTCCCAATATTGTGTCATTCCCTGGTGTCCAGTGGCCCCAACCTCCATCTCTATGATAAACACTATAGTGCATGGTGGAGTGTCGTCATGTATGGAGATCTATACACTGTGGAATGGTCTGGCATGGAGACAGGGTCTCCATTAAGCCACACAAGGGCAAAAGTATTAGATATCAGGAGGGCATCTTTCAATGAAATGTGTAGATGTTTAAGAGCAGCCCTGGTAATAGAGGGGGTGGAGAAACAGTGGGGGAGACTAAAAGGAGTCATTATGGAGGTAACTAACCAATGCAATAGGATAGTGGCCAAAAGAAAAGGAAGAAAGAAACCACTATAGTTCTCTAAAGAGGTGGGAGACTAAGTAAGGGCTAAAAGAGCAAGTTTCAGGAAGCATAAGGGAATCCAAAGGGAGGAGGAGTACAGGGATGTGAACCTTGAATGTCTAAGAGAAGCAGGGAAGGCTGTAAGGAAAGCCATGGCACAGACAGAGTTTAGCACAGACTGAAACAAAATGAAGGGTGGGTTTGTGAGGCTCAAAGGGGAGGAGGGAGAGTGTAAGGGGGAGGATTTAAACAAGGCAGAAATACTGAACAAATACTTCTGTTCAGTATTCACTGAGGAGGGAGAGGGTCAAGGACCACAGTTGGGGAGCAGAGGCAATTGGGGGGAGAAGTGGACACCAGTCCATTCACAGTGGAGAGAGTTCTGGAGGCACTCACAAAGCTGAAGGTGGATAAAGCCATGGGTTCAGATGACATACACCTGAAGATAGTATGGGAGCTGCACAGGGAACTAGCAGTGCCTCTGGCCACCCTTTTCACAGAGTCACTCAACACAGGTGTGGTTCCAGAGGACTGGAGAAGGGTGCATGTAGTCTCACTGCACAAAAGTGACAGTAGGGTGGAAGCAGGAAACTACAGGTGAGTCAGCCTCACTTCAGTGGTGGGGAATATCATGGAGGCACTGCTGAAAGAAAGGACAGGGGCACACCTGGAATCCACTTGTGCCTAGGAACTAAGGCAGTAAGGATTCACATCAGGAAGGTCTTGTCAAACGAATCTGATAGATTTTTTTTACTGGGTGACTAAGAAATTGAATCAGGGAGGGGTCATAGATGTCATCTACCTAGATTTCAGCAAAGCCTTCAATACCGTCCTCACACAGAAAGTTGGTTAACAAGATGAGTAGCCTGGGCATGGGGCATAAGGTGATACACTGGGTTAGAAACTGACTGACAAACAGAAGGCAAAGGGCAGTGGTAAATGAGATCCAATCCAGGGAGAGAGGGGTGACAAGCGCGATACAACAAGGATCAGTTTTGGGACCAGCCATGTTCAATGTCTTCATTAGTGACATTGCAGAGGGGCTGGAAGGAAAGGTCTGCCTATCAGCAGATGACAGCAAGATCTGCAACAGGGTGGATACTCCAGAAAAGGTGCAGAAAATGAAGAGGGACCTGGAGAAGCTTGAAAGTTGGTCAGAGGTGTGGCAACTGAGGTTCAGTGCAAAAAAGTGCAAGATAATGCACTTGGTTAGGGGGAACCCCAGGGAGAGCTACAGAATGGGGGGAGGTGCTGTCACCAAAGAGGAAAGGGACCTAGAGGTTATCATATTTAATGCCCTTAAGGTATTAAAGCAGTGTGCAAAGGCTGCAAGAAGGGCCAGTAGCATGCTGGGATGCATAGGCAGGAGGTATTACTAGTAGGAGATGGGGTAATGCCATTTTATAAAACACTGGTAAGGCCTCACTTGGAAAACTGCATGCAGTACTAGAGACCACATACACGTAAGGACATTAACAAGGTGGAGGCTATCCAGAGAAGGCCGCAAACATGGTACGGTTTGCATCACAAAACATATGATGATAGACTAAGAGACCTCAATATGTACTCACTGGAGGAAAGGAGGTATACCATCAGTACAGCAACAGAATATGGCACCAGGTAAAAACAGCGACTCATATTGGGCACTATAGCTCTTTGGCTACCTCAAGGGTAGCAACTGTACACAAACGTGAGGGTAGTGGACTGTGTCAGGAAGGGGATAGTGAGGGAAGGAGAGGACAATGAAGGGGTTTTGAGAGACGTGTGTCTGCTGCCACCAAGCTAGCCTTGTGGTATGGTGGATAACTCTGGTGCCAGCAGGTTCAGGGTTCTGGACCGGTGTGCATAAACTCAGCTGTTGCCTGTGGCACTTAATTTTTGAAAGATGGAATTTTGCCTCTGTCTTATACATGTACCCCCTTGAGTTGATAATCTATATTCAGAGGGGTGCAGGGGGCACAGCCCTCCCAAACACTTTTTACCCTTTCTTGTGACATTTAAGTTTTTTGGTGTCCTGAATTTGTATATGATGCATACAATACCTTACAATAAAAAAATTAAAAACTAAAATTTGCATTTTTGATACATTTCTTTGAATTTAAAGCAGTGTACCATGTGAAAAAAAGTGCTTTTTTGCTGGTTTATTCCCTGTGCTCTGCTAAGCATGTACCTGGTACTGTTTCCCACCAGTATTGTACTATCACCCTGTAATTTGTTCAGTTATCCTGTTTTTATTTACATTTCTGCTGTCTGCTGCATTGACAGCAGTAGTACTAGATAGCAGCCGCCATATTTTCTGTGGCACTACAACAGTCGTAGCAGATCACTTTCTGATTAGGTAGTACTGCTGCTTTAAAATGTACAATAACTAAAAGTACGTGCCTAACACAAGATAAATACCAACTAGTATGCATCTGAGTAAAAGACTCAAAGGGAAACTCATATAAAATTAGAAAGACCCACCTTATATATATTGGCTGAAGAGCTCCGGGTCTACATGTCACACACCCAGATGGCTTCTGCCATGAAGGTTATGCTAACAAGGGCTGCCACTCTGCCATTAGTTGGTAGCCCTCATTAGCATAACCTTTGTGGTGGAAGCCATCCAGGGTGTTCGAAATATCCACCAAGGGCTCTGCAGCCATTATAGATGGAGCAGGTCTTTCTAATTAAAACCACCAGACAGCAGGTAAATAAAATAATTTGTTTTATGTTAAAAACCCTAATCGGGCATTTCTACAGCAGCTGCTGCACTTGAGGGGCGGTACAGGAGTTTCCCTTTAAGAAAATTCTCACTCAGATAAAAAAAAAAGAGAGACTAATGTCTTAATCTATCGTTTTTTTATTTAAATAAGTTAACTGTAATTCTCAAAATTTTGCTTATTATTTATTCTGGGTGTATAACATGGCAATATTTTATAGCGGAGTACAAGGAGTACAGTTACAACTTTGAAACTCTAGAAACTGGCGTCCAATTTAAACAATATTACCTGATGAAGTGAGTTTCTCCTGGTCTGTTATTGACTTGGAAGCTGTCAAAGGACACAAGGTGAAGCAAAGGCCCTACCCTTTTCCAAGGTCAATAACTCCAGAAGATGCCCTACACTTCACAGGGTAATACTGCTATTGTAAAAATGTTTGGAAACTCACCTTTTGGTACATTTTAAACAGTGTGAGTGGCTAGAGTGCATGCTTAGACTATTTGTTTACATTAGCAGACTCCTTCTGTGAAGTTGCCATCTTGCGTTGCCAGTTAGTGCATTAAGACATTCAGTCCAATGCTCTAGGTATACGATGATGATTATTTCACCTCTTTGGTTGTTGAATGGCAAGGCAAGGCAAGTTTTATTTAAGAGATGCCAATCCCAGAAGCTCTGGACGCCATACAACAATCAAAATAGATGCAAAACAACATAATAATAAACATTTATATACAATATACCAAACAGTTAAAACAGAATTTACTACCCTCGACAGCAACTAAAATCAGAATAGGTGGAAACTAAATTAAACATCCATTTCTAAAAGACAACTAGGGACTATAAAACATAGTCTGGGAAGGCTGATTATACAAGAAGGCCTTGAGGTGGGCCTTAAATACCTCCACAGAAGGGGACTCCCTGATGGCTAAAGAAAGCGAATTCCACAGGATGGTGGCGGAGACACTAAATGCTCTGTCGCCAGCAGTTTTTAACTTCGTCCTGGGAATCATGAGGAGCCCCTAGAGGAGGAGCAGAGGGAGCATACCGAGACAGCAGGTGCAAGAAGGTCCTTCAGGTAGCCAGGGCCCAGGCAGTGTAGGGCCTTAAAGGTGAGCAAACCCACCTTAAAGAGGACCCTCCACCTAACTGGCAGCCAGTGCAGTTGACGCAGCACCAGAGTGATGTGATACTACTTAGGCTGTCCTGTCAACAGCCTCACTGCCGCGTTCTGCACAAGCTGCAATCAGCGTAGGGACCCAAGATACAGTGCATTACAGTAGTCAAGCCTGGACGCCGATGAAGGTATGCACCAAAGTGGGAGGTCCAGTGGCAGAACTAGGGGCTTTATCCTGGCTATATTCCTCAGATGATAAAAACTGGCATGTACAACTGATCAATCAATCAATCAATCAATACGTTATTTATAAAAAGGCGCTTTAAAACCAAGCCAGGCCTGTACACCATACATGATAAGAGTATTAATAAAACAATAAATTAATCACAGTAATAAGATATTAAAAATCATTATATGCTTGTTTAAAACGATATGTTTTAAGTGCTCCCTTAAAAGTTTCGACAGTCAGGCAATCTCGTACCTGAAGAGGTAGAGAATTCCACAGGGTTGGGGCCACAAAACTAAAAGATCTGGCCCCAGAAGTCTTCAAACGAACCCTGGGAATCTCTAGCAATCCCTCGTCAGTGGATCGGAGAGAGCGGGGGGGACAGTAGGGATGAAGGAGATCTTTCAGGTAGCTAGGTCCCTGATCATGTAGGGCCTTATAGGTCAGCAAACCGACCTTGAAGGTGATACGCCAGCATATTGGCAGCCAGTGCAGTCCACGAAGCACAGGCGTTATATGACTGGTCCTAGAAGAACCTGCCAATAGCCTGGCTGCTGTGTTCTGCACTAGTTGCAGGTGGCGAATATCAACCCCTGGTAGCCCAATATACAGGGAATTGCAGTAGTCAAGATGGGAGGTAATGAAGGCGTGGACCAAAGTAGAAAGATTATCAGGAGGAACCAGGTGCTTCAGCCGGGCAATGTTCCTCAAGTGGTAAAAAGAGGCTTTGACAACTGCCAACACCTGTGATTTAAGTGTCAAACAGCTGTCAAAAACAACGCCCAGATTTCGCACCTGATCTGAGGTAGTTAGCTGGACACCCTGATTTATAAGCCTGAGGGAGATCCAGCTAACAGACCGCATCCGCGACCTGGGACACCACCAACACCTCAGTTTTTCTTGGGTTCAACCACAGCCAACTTATATTCATCCAGTCCTGGATTTGGCAAGACAGTTATTAAAGACCGAGAAAACGGACCTTGGCCAGGTAAAAGGACATGTACAGTTGAGTATCATCTTCATAGCGTGAAAACTCAAACCGTACTGCCTAATGATCGATCCCACTGGCAGCATGTACACAGCAAACAACATATGGTTGCTAAATGGAGCCCTGTGGTACCCCTACAGGATAGGGGAATGATGTCAAGGAAAAATCCCAGACACCACCCTCTGAGTCCTACCTTCAGGAAAGATCGAAACCAACTGAGGACTGTACCAGACAGTGCACAGATAACCGTAGCATTCCAACAAACACCATGGTCCACCGTGGTCAAATGCTGCAGATAGATAAGAAGGACCAAGATAGAACAAGTCCTTCGATCTCTCGCTATCAGGAGATCATTTAGTACCGAATCAGAGCCGTCTCGGTAGTATGTCTCTTCCTAACCGGACTGGAGAATCAGACATCGTGCTTGTTAAATGATCATCCAACTAAGTGCCTAAATCACCTTCTCAATAACCTTTCCACAAAGGTAGAGTTAGAGACAGGTCTATAATTAGCCAGACAGTCCGGGTCAAGGAGGGCTTCTTAAGAAGGGGCTGCACCTAGTCTCTTCAGGGGTTGAAAAATCCCTCTCCAAAGACCTCCAGACTATCCTCAGCCAAACTGACCGATTTATCTATACAGCCCACTAGGAGACGTGTAGGCCCGGATCCAGACCACAGTTGGTCGGACACAGTAATCGGATGACCATCACAATGTCATCGATTGTGGGGCCAGTCGGACACACACAAACCGGTGTCCGACATCTCCTGCTCGACCTACCACTACCCTATTAGAGAGTGTCAGACGGACATCAGACCTGATTCTTGGCAACCTTATCTGAAAAGAATTGAGCAAGCTCTCACACCATTCTTGAGAAAGCTCTTCTGGTTGAAGACAGACTGGATTGCACAGTCTGTCCACGGTCTGGAAAAGCTGAGCTGGTCTATTCTGAGCAGCAGCAATCTCTCCGGACAGGAATTCTGCCTTCTTACGAGAGATTGCTGATTGATAAACCACATAATGGTCCACCAATCTAAGTTTGTCACAATCCAAGCCCGACCTCTGCCAACATCTCTCTAATCTTCCTGAAACTCAAGTGTCAATCCGCTGTGAAGAATAACGCCCAGATCACGCACCCCAGAGGAGGCCTTCAATGGTACAGAGCCAAGACAAAGCCCTGTCTCTGCACCAGAGGCCAACCTATCACACCCTCTGTTCGACTCTACCACCATTACCTCCATCTTACTGGGGTTCAGTCGCAACCAGCTGGAGGCCATCCAGTCATTGATCTCAGCAAGGCAGCTGTTAAGCACTTCCACTGCCCAAGATGTTCCAGGGGCGAAGGAAAGATACAGCTGGGTATCATCAGCATAGCAGTGAAAACCCAGACTGTACTTCCTAATGAGCTCTCCCGGGCAGCATATACATGGCAAACAATATCGGTAACAAGACTGAACCGTAGGGAACTCCACATGACAGGTGGCCAGGGGAGGAGAAGAAATTCCCCATCACTACCCTCTGCCTCCTGTTAGATAGAAAAGACTCAAACCAGCAGATGACAGTGCCGGCAAGTCCTCAGAATTCTCTTAGGCGGTCAAGTAACACTCGATCATCCACCATGTCAAATGCTGAAGAGAGATCGAGGAGAACAAGAATTGTCCCCTCCCTTCTATCTCTAGCCCTAAGGAGGTCATTATGTATCCGAACTAGCGCAGTTTCTGTACTATGCCTCACTCGAAACCCAGACTGGAGCGGCTTGTACAGATCATGGGCCACAAGATGCTCCTCAAGCTGAAGAGCCACCATCTTCTCCACAATCTTACCCAATAATGGGAGATTGGAGATAGGACAGTAATTTGCCTTGACGTCAGGGTCCAACAATGTTTTTTTCAGAAGGGGTCTCACCAATGCCTCCTTCAAGACATCAGGGAAAACCCCCTCCAACAAGGAACACTGGACAATCAAGGCAAACACCAGGCCAATGGAGTCAACACATCTCATTAAGAAATGAGTTGGCACTGGGTCCATTTCACAAAAGGTATGCCGAAGCTTGGAGGCAATCTCACTGACCTCAGACACCTCCACCACTCTAAACTCACCTCAACCAGGCAGAGTGCTCTCCAGTCGCCCATGGCAACCACTGTCAGCCAAAGTCTGGTCCACTACCTGATGGCAGACACTCTGTCCAAGAAGAACTGAGCAAACTCCTCGCACAATGCGTTTGAAAAGGCTACCTTCTGCTGTAGACAGGAAGGAAGGAAGAAGAGGCCTGTCCACAGTCCGAAAGAGCACAGTTGGTTGGTTCCTCCCAGCAGCAATCTCCCTGGACAGGAATTCTGCCTTCTTATGGTTGATTGCCCCCTGGTATGCACTGTAGTGCACATGCAGGAGCTAGATTCCTACCCAGGCCGATCAGCTAGCAGTGCTCTAATCTCAGCAAAGTCTTCATTACCTTGAGCTTCTCATCATACCAAGGAGACCTCAAGTGAGAAGACCTTGGTTGTACACGGGCTGGTGCGAGGGAGTTGAGTGCACCAGACAGTGCCTTATTATAGGCATCCACTGCCATGCACACCCCCCCAATGCATGCACTGTCCACACTAGATAGGTCAGCCACCATCAAAAAACCCTCAGGGGTCAACCCCTCACAGGGTGATAGCTGACCATCTCTGCAGAAGGAGGGCTATCAAGGGGGGCCCGAACCAGAACTTCACCGTGCAATGATCAGACCAAATGACCCGATCAATGCTGAGACTATTTATCTCAAGCCACAAAGAGAACACCATATCCAACGTGTGGCCATCCTGATAAGTCACGGAGGAAACTCCTTGAGCAAAGCCCAGAGATGACATCATCTGGAGGAAGTTGTAACCAAGCAGAGAAAATTCGTCCTCGGCCCAAACATTGAAGTCCCCCAGCACTAAACATCTGGGGGCCTCCAATGTTTCCCTGACGAAGAAATCGGCCATCTCCTGCAAGAAATCTCCCACCACCCCAGAAGGGCAGTAAATTAGGAGAATCAGGCAACCTGCACCCGGACCCCCACGGATGGCCCACATTCAAATAAATGTGGTGCTCTCACTGGTGCAGGGTGACACTTGCCTTTTGGCCTTTTGTCTTAAACTCAGAGTTCCACAACCCTTCCCCAACGCTGTCCCCCATAAACGCATGGCCTGCCCAATATTTCTAAAGAAGTGACTATGTCCTATTGGGTATTGCTTTCCAATTCAAAGAAATGGAAATGAAAGTCTGTGAACCATGCTTGGTTTAAATATATGTTGTAATTTTTAATTTTTTTATTATCTTTTAAATGTTTCCTCACCAGCAATGTAGTTTACAACTGCAGCACTAGTACCAGTGGGGAACTGATGTCTTTGGGCATTTGAGAGCTCACAATGAGGTGGTGCCAAAGTATCTTTCTAAGGAAGTGCCTAACTGTATTGTGTGGCCTTGGCACACCAGACAACAGTTCCCCACCAGCGATAGCACTGCAAATGTAAACAAAGCTTTGGGGAGGAGTTGAAGAACTGTGATGCCTCAAAACTTTGAAAACATACTGTTTGGGTACAATTCAGCTTGCATTCTGTATAGTGTATGTGGAATGTGGTTGTGTATGGAAACTATACACCGCAAAGTTGCTCTGCTGCAGTAATGACGCCTCACTAATGCAGAACAACTTTGTTTCTGACGTTAGTGAAGGACGCATAATACAAGGACTACAGCAGACGTCCCAATTGGTCCCTTGCTGTGTGGAGGGGCGCTGAGTGTGCTGGGCAGCGCAGTTGTAGAATCGACATGCCTCGGCAGAACCGAAAGGAAAATACGGAAAACTGAGTCTCTTTTTTGTTATTTTTTCGGGCACCATATACATTATAAAGAATACTAGTGGTTACTCATATACACTGTAAGATGTTACTGACTAATGAGACCTCCTCGAGTCACCGAGGTCATCAGTTGGCATTGTATCCACTCGTGGAAGAATAGCTTTGTAGTGTATGGGTAACCATACACTATCCTATATATATATTCTATAGAGTTCTCCTGGTCCATTGATTATTACTGAGAACATTTGCATGAATATGTGATCTTTATTTCTTAGAGTTCATCTACTTCTACAGCTGACTCCCTACTTCAAGTTATAATCCTCTGTTGTGACATAACAAACTGTTGTCATGGGAGCAACTGTGATGTCAAATCAGTGCAGTATGACCTCGGGTAGGGAGAAAGCAGCAGGAATAGATTAACTCTTCAGGAGTAAAGATTCTGTTGTCATGCAGCCGACCTCAGTAATAAATAGTGTGGAGGAAAAATACAGAATGAATGTGAAATACAATCTGAACTATGTCTAAATATAGATGTTTTAAGTTCTACTGAAGGCGTCAGCTGCTCTTTAAAAGGTAACAAATAAAAAAACTAAATTCCAGTACTTTTTATGGTTACCAGGCTCTCCTTTTCCATTTCTTCGAGTTGAAAAGCAGTGGCCAATAGGAGATAGCCAAACTTAAAGTAAGCAATAACCCATAACAGACCGTGGGTGAATTACATACGAACATAAAAAGAAGCCAGCAGAAGAAAGCCATTTGGTCTGCCAAGTCTGCTCATATTGCAGGGTCCACAGCTTGAGCTAATGTCACTGCCCTCCCTCTCCACTCCTCCCATCCCCCTACCCATGATCCTTACCTTTCCCCATGCCTATCCCAGCCTCTCTTAGAGCTGCCCACTGTCTTCAATGAGATGACCTCTTCCAGCAGTGCATTCCAAGTGTCCACCACCCTCTCTGTGAAGAAGTGCTTCCTGACCTCCCTCCTAAACCTCCCATCCTCCAGCTTAAAACTGTGCCCCCCTCATGTTATGGTTGCCACTCAGATAAAAGAAACTCTCCTTATCAACCTTATTTATCCCTTTCAAGTACCTGAAGGTTCCAGTAAAGTCCCCTCTTTCTCTCCTGTCTTCCAGGGAGTACATGTTCAGTGCACTCAACTTCTCCTTGTATGCCGCACCCTATTGACTAGCTATCATCTTAGCAGCCCTCCTCTGGACCTTCTCCAACAGGTTAATGTCCTTTTTGAGGTGTGGGCACCAGTACTGAACTCCCTACTCTAGATGTGGCCTTACCAGTGACCTGTACAAGGACAGTACAACCTCCTCTCTCCTGCTACTGATCCCCCCTAGCTATGCATCCCAGCATCTTGTTTGCCTTTGCTGCTGCTTTCTTGCACTGTGTGGAGTGTTTCAGGTCACTAGTGATCATCACTCCCAGGTCCTTCTTCTCCTCTGATGCAGATACTAGGACTCTACCCAGGTAGAACTCTGTCCTGGGATTCTTGGCTCCAAGATGCATAACTTTGGATTTACAGGTATTAAAGCCAAGCTGCCAGATCCTGGACCACCTCCCCAGCTTTTCCAGATCTTCCTGGAGGTCCGGTATCCCTTCAGCCGTGTCCACTCTCCCACAGAGTTTGTTGCCATCTGCGAATAAGCACATTTTGCCCTTAATGCTATCCCCATTCTCACTGATGAAGACACTGAACAACACCAGCCCCAGCACTGAGCCCTGCGGGACCCCACTGGTTACCTCTCTAGTGCCACATAACTCTCCCCCCACAATGACCCTCTGGGTTCTGTCCCTCAGCCAGTTTTCCACCCATCTAGCCATCTTTTCCCCAACTGCAAGATCCACCAACTTTCTGATCAACCTTTTGTGAGGCACAGAGTCAAAGACCTTGCTGAGATTAAAATAGAGGATGTCTACTACTTGACCCCTGTCTACTGTCTTAGTGACACAGTCAAAGAAGTCAATCAGATTTGTCTGACATGATCTCCCCCCTTGAATCCATGCTGCCTCTCATCCTGGAGATCATGCTCCTCTAGATATTCCAGTAACCCTTCCTTTAGAATGGTCTTCATAAGCTTGCCCACAATGGAGAATTGGGGCATTAATGCATGCCCTGGGTGCACTGTGAGGCATGAGGGCAAAGCCTGAGTGCTCTCCAACCACCAATGAACTGCAATCAATTTCCCTCCTTTTATGATGGTGGAATAGTAAAAGAACAGTTTAGAGATGTCAAACCCTGTATCACCAACCACCTAGCAAGTGAAAGCCTACAGTTAGCACCATTACAAGTTAACATCCTAGCACAGATAAGAGATCTCTTACCGGGTTCCTGTGGAGCCTGGGCTAATGGGGTCTCAGGAGACTATCCAGCTGTACCTGTAAAACAAAAACAGCAATGGGGTCACAAAGGATATGCAGCTCTTTATGAAATAACAATGACAAACAATGTAGGATAAACAAAAAACAATACTTATCTGACACATGTGGTCAGTGTCCTCCTTCATCCAGTCAGCATCCTGTCAGACTTGTGGACATATAAGGGAAAATTGGTCAATATGAAGAATAAAAATACTGATTAGCTGGGTCAACTGGGAAGGACTTACAATGGTTAAAAAAAAAGTGGGTTGTGTGTTTGGGGGGGTATACAGACTGGTACCTCACCATTGACCTGGGTTTTAGAATGGACTCTGTCACTCAGGGGCCATCATGAAGGAAAGTCAGTGCCCCTAGAACTGATTTTCTCTTGGGGTGGGGGTGGGCATTGTACTCCAGCAATCGACTGACACAGGGCAGGACAACGACACCAGTTGTTATCCTTCTTGCACCATTGACAGGGTTCTGGACTGCCAAACTGGTAAACCATCTTGGGATGGGTTGCCATGGCTAATGAGAAGAATGACCTTTCCCCCTCTGCCCCCCCCACAGAGGAAGTGGCTGTACCGAAGGTCCAAATTTAGTCCATGGGATGGTGGGTGATGTAGCTAGGTGGCTGGTGGCAGTATGGCACTTCTCCATGGTGCAGGGCCTGCTCTGACTGTGGCTTCATACTGGCAGCTGCTATTTTTACCAGTTTTCATGCCGGTCCATCTCATGTGACAGTACATAGTCTTGTCAGACCTCACCATATGCGCAGATCCATGTATTTCCGAACTCTATCAGTCCACCACCAGAAAAAATGAGAAAAGCCAGCTTCCCCACTGCTTTCACCAACATGGGCATTCTATTCATCACACCCAAGTGAAAAACAACAGACTCTTCCATCGTACCAACATCAGTAGCTCAACAGCCTACCGGCATGGTCAGCCTCCCTCTAGTACAAATAAAACTAACAGCCAGTTTCCCTTAACCCCACAGCCTCCCTCCCAACAATGCCTCCCCTTTTACCAGCACATCCAACTACCCCAACCATATGACCAGCCCCAGGGTTTTATTTAACTCTAAAAATTGATTAGCGTTTTGCTCATAAAAGTGCTAAAACATTGTAAAAATGCATAGCACCTGCCTCACTGTGTTTAACAAACATAACACTTCTAAAAAAACCTATATAAATACTTTCTGAACAGTTAGTATTGTCCCAAGAAAAAAACTGCTAATCAATTATTTAAAACCCTGCCAGCCCCCTTATCACTCACATTACATTCCCTTTTCTCATACATGTGCTTGCCCAGGTCACTACATCCTGTCACATCCATGGACAACATCCAACCTCACATCTGGCTATCCTCCTCTTCAAATACGGAATGCATCCCATAACATCACCGGGACCACCTTACTGACCACATATCCAGAGTCCACACCCTTCCATTAGCACAGCGCTCCTTACTGGCACACTGCACAAGATCAACATCATTCAGCCTAATCCCCTCCAAGTATAGACCAAACCACCACCACCAGCATAATACTCTAGCTGCCCCCACTCAAAATCAGTCACATGTATCCATGTCCAAATCAGCTGTACCACCAACTATAGTGAATCACCTTGCTGTACATTACCACCCTCCAACCTCCACCACCAAGAGCATCACACTGGTGGTACCTCTAACACTTCATAGAACTTTTTGTCTTACATTCTGGAACACTTGCCTGTGCAACTGGATGTAGTTGGCAGGCAGCAATCTCCCTTAAAGTTCCTTGCCCATTAGATCCTGCCCAATATGCAGGCAGAAAATGCTGGAAGACGCAAGATAAAAAATGTGTTGCACTATGGCCGGCAGCAATCACAGAATTATAGCCTCAGCAAGCCAACACCAAACACAAATATAAACAAACTGGCCAGATGAATTTCTCACCCCACACTTCACAATATAATATATATTATATAGGCAGCCCTGGCAAAGAAAACTACTGTAGGCTTTCCTTTTTAAGTATTTGTTTGCAGTTTTATGTCCAGGGCCATACTGCAGATGTGATTTTCAAAAAAAATTACCCCTGCAAGATTTGTTTCCACTTTGTATGCAGCATCACAAGTCTTACCCGTCTACCACCCCCCCCAATGCCACAACACAACCAGCAGACAAACAGTGTGCTGCCCATTTTTTCAAAGTTCAAACTGGCACAGGTTTTAAAAGGAAAACTGCAGTAAATGAGAATGATCTACCTTTAATGTGTGTCGGCAGTGTTGCAGGCAGGTATGGCAAAGCAGGGTTGCAGTGGGCCTTGCATACTTTTTGTACAGGAGAAGTCTCTTGTGCACTCTAGGAGTTTGTTTTTCTCACCTGATCAGCTGTGATTGTTCCTGGAGGTCTCGCTTGTAATATACTGCGTTGTTTTTATTTTTTTTAAATCGGTTGATTGGTAAAGTTTTAATTAATAAAATAAATAAATAAATATGCAATCTGCCATCCATTTGAGCTGGAAGAGGTCCTTTCACTGTGTCATCACAGCAAGTCTTCTATGGTGTCACACTGAATGATGTCCCATGTTGTGCAACTACTGCCAACATGTGGTTACACCTGTCAGTAACTGGGGGACAGAAATAAGTGATGCACATTCATTCCAGCGTGTAGTGCAGTGTCAGAGCACTGCTGTGTCTGAACAGTTGATAATGACAGCATATGCTTAACACAGAGAATGTTTCAATGAATAAATATTGTAAACAAATGATCTGTGTTGTGTTCAGTTTTCATATCTCCTTATGTATCACAAGCATGCACTTCCTTATTTAGTTTTTTTTTATTTAGAATGTTAGTGCATTGAATCCATTGTACCTCAATCCCAAGGTATTGCCACTTTCAGTATTGATTGGGTCACATTCCTGTATTTTTCCTCCAAAAAACATATCACAGACTCAAAGATTTTTTTTTTTTTATCATATAAAATGTTATTGAACTTATCAGTTATCCAGAGCCGTGCAAGATGGCCTTCATACATAATATGTACAAACATAGCCATACATACTCAATACAAACACATCTTTTCTTCAGGACATAACAGACTATCCTTAAACATACACTACCTATAATATTCTGTAAACAGGTTCTCCTAACACAGGATGCATAGTATAAGCCTTCTCGAACTAAATAGGATGGGACTCACACAGTAGGGAGGATAATAATCATAAACCCTCTATCTAAACCAACAAAATTCAGCAGTTTGTCGTCGGGATTTCACAGCATGATCTTCCGCCATCTACTAAAATAAGCCTCTACCAGATAGCAGCTACACCCTGAGACCCTTAAATGGGTTTAGGTAAAGTTGCCCATCAAATTGGAACAGACAGAATCAATATGACCATAGATAGATCCAAAAATACATGACAATAAGAATTAAAACAGTATGATTTACTAATAGAGACAAGACCACACAGCCACAGATGCCCAAAGTTTGCTATAAGCAGGTTATGCCAACAGCTATGTCAACAGTTATACTCAGGTGGGATTTTGGAATGGCAGGCGTGTCACCGAGCAGATCTAAGAGTGTTTAAGTAGGCTCCCCATTTCTTGTAGTACTTGTCTAGTCGGCCCTTGGCCACCGCTGAGAGCTTCTCAAAGTTAGCCAGCCTGAACATGGCAGAGCGCCACTGTAGAACTGTTGGGGGAGTAGGCTGACTCCAACACATCTGAACTGCCCTTTTAGCTTCCATCAAAGCCACTAGGATCTATGCTGCACTGGAGGGAGAGAGTGGATTTAGCACCGAGGTGTCTCCTAGTAGGAGGGAGTGATTTTGAATCAGGATTGGCTTACCAATTATCCTGGAGCAGTCCCCTAGGACTAGTGTCCAGAAGGTTAACAAGGTCGGACAGGTTCAGAGGACATGAAGCAAGTGAGCAGGAGAGGACTGGCACCACCAACACTGGTCATGCGGTGAAATCTTCAGCCCGTGCAGTACTGCTGGGGTTTTATACCACCTCAGAAGTATCTTCAATTGTATTAATTGACTCTTAGAGTCCTCATAGGCTGTGTGAGCTGATCTAATGCAAAGCGACCATTGTTGAGGGGATATTGGTTGGAGGAGGTCTTTTTCCCAGGCGGCCTTACAGACTCACAGATTTAATAATCTGTTTACATATGTAACCCCTAGATGGCGCTATCCCAGGGGCTACTACCCCTGCCTGATTTGCCACTAACAGGTTGAGGGGCCTGGATCCGATGGCGGGTGCCTCCACCCAGAGGTCAGGGTTTGCAGTAGTTAATCTAACTTGGTCACAGCCCTCTGGGACACTGCAACCCCCCTTTCTTCCCACTAGTGGCCCACACAGTATATCAGAATTACCTTCACAGTATACACTTACCCCCAGGACTGGTTCAGGCACTGGGACCCCCTGTAAAATAAGAAGATACAGTTCAACAATCACAGTACAATACTTTAACATAGACAAATACCTCAGGCAGTATAACTTTGCTGAAACAAGCAGCTCTGATTTATTTGAGGGGATATAACAAGGACAGGAGGAACTCAGGCTAATTAGCTTATCACTTTACTCATCTACCTATGGCTCTGTGCGCAGGCCTATCCCTACCAGTTACTGTCCCTGGGTACCCAAGCCCTAGTGGCTAGTCCAAACCATGGCAGCTGGTAGGGGCCCTTTCACACAGAGAAAAGAAAAATTAGTTACACAGTCAGCAGTACAGTAATTCCATTTGGATTCAGTGTGGCAATTCAACAGGGAACGACCCTGAATTAGTACTCACAACCTCCAAACAAGATAGGGTCCTTCAACATCAGCAGGGCTACTCTTGAGCTCCAAGAGACTCCTCACACATTTATATGACAAACTGCAACAGGCAAAAGTCCTTTAATGGCAGCAGGATTCACTTGAGCTACACAAGCCTCCTCACACATTTATATGGTAAACAGTAACAGGCAAAAGTCCTTTAATGGTAGCAGGATTCACTTGAGCTACACAAGCCTCCTCACATATTTATATGGTAAATGAAAGTACTATACCAGGCAGGCTGCTTCTCTATCCTGATCACAATTACTGCACAATACCCGGGAGAACACAAAGCAGATTCAGTTCCTGACAGACCGAGCGCAATTCAGCAATTTCTCCAGTCTTCTACAGGGTGAGCCTGGTTTCTACTCTTCAGATATCCTTTGATTCTCTTCACAGGATGGATTCAGTCCTAACAAGCAGTTACACAAGCTGCAGACCGGAACTGGGGCCTTACACGCTTCCACTAAAACTGCACACTCGAAAGCACAGGGCTCCTTCTCTTCACTGCCAGAGCTCAACTGAAACCCAGTGAGACAAAACGGGCACTTCTTTGAGTTCCTCCCAGTTCTTGGCTGGATTGGCTGTCACTCACAATAGACTGCCCCTGTTGGTCCAAAAAGGCGCCGAAGTCCAAACTACATCTCCCAGAGTCACTGCCCATACAATCCTCTTGTGGCTGGCTCAGATTATGAGTCCAAGTTCTGATTCATCCAAGGCACCATTTTAGAACTACCTCAACCCACACTGATTGGTCCAGTTCAGCAGTTCAAAACTAGAATGGGGAACTAGGCAAACACAGTTCTGACTGCAAAGAAAGGCAGGTTAGACAAACTGTATTTTCATTATTACTCTAAATGATTTCTGGCAAACAGTTACATCTTTCAGATAGGTTTCCTTTGCACTCCTAGTGACTGCAAAAACGGAGTGAATTGGCAGCAGCTCAAGTGGGACTCAAGCAGAGAAACACACAGTTCCCCCATACAAATTTATTATGTCTGCAAGCAGACAGCTCTTAAAGAGACAGTACCAGAGGCTCTAAAAATACTCATAGATAAATGGCTTAAACGCCAAACACCATTCAGGCTCGGAGCATTCAAGCAAGCTCCTGGAAGTCTTTCGGGAACCCCCATTTGCAGGGGGGTTACACATACATCAGCACTGAGTGAATGAACTTATCACCTTGGAATTTCATTTTTCATATTTTTTTTTTCCATTTAATTTCATTTCTATTGGCTAAACTGGAAAGGCATGTGAGCATTGTTGCCTGTTTACACAAGCATCCAACATCACCTTTGAATTTATTAGCAATTTGTTTTTTTTCAGCATTACTGAAGTACTAATTCTAGCTCATTGTAATACTGCATACCTTCCAAGGGAGGTCTGAGGCTTTGCTAGATTATTTTAGCAAATTTTCAGGAGATTTTCTGGAGGAATAGTTTATCTAAATGTTGGGGGTTTGGGGACTGCTATGACCTCAGAAGCTCTGTGGTGCATTTTGGAGCTTATACACACTTATGTGTATGTTGAATTTAGTAAATGTAATTACTGTCCTGCAACACAGCAGTGTCCTTTGTGTTTGATGAACACTGATGAATGTTGAGCCAACTTCTTGTAACTGTCAGAGCCAGAAATGACCACATTAACATCCATGTGTAGTGGGCAGTGCACAGAGTCCCCAGCATGGGATAGGGGATGGCTCTGGCAGCCTACGGCAAGAGGGGATCACAGTTGGTGGTTAAGTAAAAAAAAAAAAAGCAGAGGTCCAAAGAAAGGGGGAGGGGTTCATACAAACACCAGCTGCCAATGGCCTGCATTAAATTCCCATTAATGAGGGAACAGCATGGTACTCTCACCATAATTTGATGTGCAGCCAACATCAAGGATTGCAGTCTGCCACACTGCTCACTTCCTGCTTTACTCACCTACATAAAGCTTAATGTCACTTCTGCTTGTTTTATTTCTACTCATTCTGGTCACTCCTTGTGTAACTCTTTGAGGTTGATTTTTTTGCGTTAAACCAGTGCGCTATGTCCTGTACATCTTCCCATTTTCAACAATCATTATCACATTCTTTTGAGTTCTGTGTTTCACGGTCTACTGAACCGGAAGTCCAAAGCTGCAATACTTCCTGACCAGTCTTGGAGTTCTCAGAAGTCTAACACTGCAAAGCTTCCTGACCAGTCTTTCTTTCGTTCAAGTTCTGTGAGAAACAAGTGTAATTCCTAGGTGGAGCTATCCCAAGGAATACTACCCCTGCCTGCATGACTAGGCGCAGGTTGAGGGGCCTGGGCTCGGTAGACGGGTGCCACAACCAGAAGAGTTGGTTTAAGGGTAGCGTAGCTGCTCTGGGTATAGCCTTTCGGGACACTGATACCCCTCCAATGGCTTGCACTGGTCAGCTGTTAAACAATCACCATTAATGTCAGAATACAATGTTGAACCCAATCTTGGCACACTTACCACCAAGGCTGGTTCAGCTGCACTGGACCTGGAGACCCCCTGTAAAACGGGACCTGCAATAGAAGAGTGCAATGGCAATACAGTATCCCCTCCACAAAGGTACACACTAGCCAAGTTAAATGCAGAAAGAACAGAATCTGGTTTATTCAGAGAACATGAGCAAGGGTGGGGCAACAATCTGGCATTTGATTTCCTATCTGATTTAGTCAGGTTAAACATGCATGTACTAAGAGTCCCTCTAGCACAGTTACACACACCCTGGGTACACAGTTATTACTCAGGCTAGCCTGATGTATTGCCCGGGGTACTGCAGTTGTTGGGGCCCTTAGAAAAGAAACAAGCAACATGCACTTTAACCCACAATTTATATTCCGGAGCCAGATGGCTCAGTTCATATTGATCAGTCAAAATAAATCAGATGACACACAATACATACAAACATACAAACCTACCACTAGAACAGACCAACTGGTCTATCAAAGTCTGCTCAAGTGTGCAGCTAGCACCCTAGATTGCAGCTACCTCAGCCTCTTCCCCCACTGTCCCTCCCATACCTGTCATAGCCCCTGCCCCTAGACCCTTCCTCTTACTTTGTCCCACTCCTTCTTAAAGCTTCCAAAATGTTACCACCCCCTCTGGCAGAGCATTGCAGTTAGACACCACCCTCTCAGTGAAGTAGTGTCTCCTCATCTCCCTCTTAAATCGTCCCCCCTCCATCCTTAGTCCATGCCCCCTCGTCTCCCTACCTTTCCTCAGTTTAAACACCCTCTCAGTGCTAGGTTTATTTAACCCCTCAAGCATTTGAATATTTCAGTCATATCCCCCATCCCTCCTCTCCTCCAGTGTGCACATATTCAGCTCCTGCAGCCTGACTTCATAGTCCTTTCCTTCCATCCCCTTTAACATTTGTGTTGCCCTCCTTTGTACCCCCTTCAGTAATTTTATATCTGTCTTCAGGTATTGCCTCCAGTATTTCACACAGTACTCCAAATGCGGTCTGACCAAGGATCTGTATAGAGACAGGATCACATCCCTATGCCTGGATGAGAAACCCCTTGCAATAAACCCAGCATCCTATTTGCCTTAGTCGCTGTTTTCCTGCATTGGTCAGAGTTGTTCATGCACACTGTTACCAGCACCCCAAGGTCCTTCTCCTGCTCAGTGAGCCGTAGCCTCACCCCTCCAACCAGTAGCCCCTCCTATGTTTTTTTGCCCCAAAGTGCATCACCTTACACCTCTTCACGTGGAATCCTAGCTGCCACTTCTCCAACCATATCTCTAGTTTGGTGAGGTTCTTGTACAATTGTTTCCATCCATCCTCTTTGTCCATCACCACTCCCATTTTGGTATCATCTGTGAACAGACTGACCCTGCTCCCAACTCCATGTGGCTATATTGGAGATAAAGAGCCCAAATAGCACCAGGCCCAGCACAGAACCCTGTGGCACCCCACTTGTCACTGCTCTGGGTGTCGAGAACTCCCCCCCACAACCGCCCTCTGCACCCTCCCCTGTAACCAGTTCTGTATCCAGTTTGTCAGCTTTTTCTCCACTCCCACAGCAGTCAGCTTCCCTCCAGCCTCCCATGAGGCACTGTATCAAAGGCCTTGCTGAAGTCCAAATACAGGACATTTACCACATGACCCCCATCTAGCTCCTTTGTTACTCAGTCATAATTCTGTATTAGGTTTGTTTGACAGGACCATTCTGAGACAAACCCATGTTGCCACCCATCCTGGAGGCCATTAACCTCGAGGAATGCCACCAGCCTCTCATTCAGTATAGCCTCCATAAGCTTTCCCAATGTGGAAGTGAGACTGACCAACCAATAGTTTCCTGGCTCTTCCCTAGGCCCATTCTTGTGTATGGGCACCACATGGGCCACCCTCCAGTCCGGAGGCACACACTCTGTTTCCAGGGAGGTGTTGAAAAGATCTACCAGCAGCTCAGCCAACACCTCCACCATCTCCCTCAGCACCCTGAGGTGGATGCCATCAGGACCTGGTGCCTTGTCCACCCTTAACACCCTCAGCCCTTCTAGCACTCTATTCCTGATGATCATTTTGTCTGTCACGTCCTCCCCCTCTTCATCCACCCTTCCAGTCCATAATGGTAGTGGTCCATCCCTCTCCTTAGTGAAAGCAGAGCAGAAGTACTCATTCAGTATTTCTGCTTTATTCGCTCCCTCTTCCACCCATTCCCTTCCCCACTTTATCCATGTGTTCTTTGCATTTCCTCTTTTTCCTGACATATCCAAAAAGGTCCTTCTCCCCTTCCTTTAGGCCCTTTGCTAACCTTAATTTCCTGGAGGCCTTGGCTTTTTTCACCTGCCTGGCCACCTCCTTGGACCAACTCCCATAAAGCCTCCTTATTTGCTTCCTTCCTTCCTTGTTCTCCTGTGCTTCCAATATGCAGCCCTCTTTTCCCTCACACCCTGCAGCACTTCACTGTTCAGCCAGCATAGTTTTCTGGCTCTGCCCTTCTTATTCCTAGCCCTGGTGCAGGCTACTGTGGCCTCTGCTAGCCCAGCTTTAATAACTTCCCACTTTTGCTCTGCATCCATCCCTTGCCTTATATCCTGGAGTCTCCCTTACAGTATTTCTCCCATCCTCCCAGAGTCCACTCTCCTAAAGTCCACCACCTTCATGCTCATGCCTCCAGTCTCCCTGCCCAACGTGAGTATGAACCACACTGTTTGGTGGTCACTACCAGCTAGTGGGTTCTCAACCCTTACCTCCTCCACTGCCTCACCATTTGCCAGTACCAGGTCCAGTGTGTTACCAAGCCTTGTAGGCCCACTTACCATTTGTGTCAGAAGTCCATCCTGGATCGCATCCATGAGTACATGCTCCCTGGCACTGTTGGTGGCAGGGGTGCTCCAGTCAACCCCTGGTAGGTTGAAATCCCCACCATCACCACACTCCCCCTACTACACACCCTACTTATCTGCTCTGCCAACTCCCTATCCAGTTCCCCCTGCTGGGTTGGTGGTCTGTACACCACCCCCAGCCTCAGCTTTCTACCCTTGGAGTCCAGAAGCTGCACCCAAATTGCCTCCATCCTCCCATCCTCCCCCTCATCCCTCATGCATTTGATCCCTTCTCTCACATAGAGTGCTAACCCTCCTTCCAACTCCTCTGTCCCTCCTGTATGTACTGTACCCCGGGAGCTAGATCCAAGTCATGGTACTCGGTGTCCCAAGTCTCTGTTACTGCAGCAATATCCACATTCCCCTCTGAGAGGAGTGCCTGAAGTTCCGCAATTTTGTTTCCCAGGCTTCTTGCATTTAGGAGACCACCTTACAGCTGTACCCTTCCTTCCTCTTTCCCCTCTTCTCCTCGGTCTGCTCTCTTCCTCTTGGTAGCCACACCCTTTTTTCACCTTGTTATTACAGGGTGGTAGTGCCTTCTGCACTTCACGCTGCCTACCCTGCATGCCCCTTTCCTGAGTCACTTCGCCTCTACCTTTACCCGTATCTAGGGGTTGAGCTCACTAGGCTCCCCTATCCGGACCTTTTTACTATTCTCAGTCCTCTTGCCACCCCCCCAGTTTAAATCCACCTTAGTTTATATATACCACTCAATTCCACCCTTTAGTACTCCCCTCCCCACTCAAGTGTAGCCTGTTTCCTGCATTCAAGTCACTATTCCCTCAGATCCTACCCCAGTTTGTCACTAAACCGTAATTCTTGGTGTGGCACCATTCTCTCAGCCACTCATTGAACTCCTCTATCCTTCCCTTCTTCCTCATGCTCGCACATGGTACCGGGAGTACTTCTGAGAATGCCACCGACTCCTCAACCCCCTCACACTGCCTGCTCAATTCCTTGAACCTCCCCTTTACCACTTCTATAGGCTCCCCTGCCAAGTCATTTGTACTCACGTGCAACACTAGATGAGGTTTCTTCCTCCCCTTCGATGCGCACTTGAGCAGTGACTGCCCTGCCCTTCCCGCGGTCAACCCAGGAATATCTTCAACCCAAATACAATTGTGCCTTCCACCCCCTTCCACCCCATCTAACTCCTTTCAGTATAGAATCCCCCAGCACAAGTAACCCCCCTTTTCCTGTCCCTTACCCCCTTTCCTCTCTTTTACCCTTTTCTCTACTCCAGAGTTCATACTGCCCTGCTCCTTACACACTCCAGCTGCACTCTCTGTGTCTCCTGCAACTGCTACCCCTCTTTCCACCTCACTCTCTGTCTCTGCCCTGCTCCTGTCTTCCCCCCAATCATCTTACCAGCCTGACTTCTGCCTATTGGGCTTTCCCTATTGATCTCCCCTCCACTCCTGCTGATCTTCAACCCTTCCCCTATCCCCTCCATTGCAGATTTTGAGCACCCATTGCCCATGACCCACAATGATTTGAGTTTTGTTGCAGGGAACTACCCTGATGGTTACTCACGCTACCCAGACCAGGAGGCAGGATTGACAAGATGAAAACCTCAGGATGGTATGCTGTTTGCCAGGGAAAACAGGGCCCACATGATGCACCATGATGGTCGATCCTGTTTGATGGTGTTGAGTAGGAAGCCAAAGTCCCGAGTGAGTCTTTCATTGGATGAATCTCTGCAGCATGAGTGGCAGTCTAGGCTGAGATGGTGAAGCCCAGACCAGGTGAACAGTTTGGATTGCAGTCCATTTTAGGTACTGGATGCAATGTCCGGCTAGTGCGACACATTCAGGGGTGTGGGGAACCAAATCGTGACCCACATTAGACATTCAGCACAATTATAACCAAAACAGCCACATACCGCAGTTTGGATGACAGTCTAGTTGCAATAAAGCAGTGTCTCCGCGCAAACCATACACTCTGCGGTTCTCTCCAATTCCTGACTGGCCGATCGCTCCAGGGGCAAATCTTTCCCCCAGGCGAAATTCATTCTCTCACAATTCAGGATTCCGGTCTCAATAACAGCAATTTGGATAAAGTCCAATATCAGACTGCAGGCTTCTTCACACTGGAAGATGGTAGCAGGCAGGCCAGACATAGCTTTTCCACTGAATCCCCATGCTACCGTGCAGGAGCAGCTGTGTGCTGTTCCAGGCTGACAAGTTGGAATCTTGTCCACAACACATGAGTCTCAGTGGATCATAGAATATAATTTAATACTTATTTAATGATTTATGTAGGCAAACATTCTGGGACATTGCCTACGGTGTGGAAAAGAAATCTGGCAGACAGGGTTTGCAGTATTTGCTGTGCAACAGTGCTGATGGCAGTCAGGGCAGGCATGGAACAGATCAAAATCTAAACTATAATATAAAAGTGCCCAACAGGATTAGACTGCGTGGGGGGGCAGAGTTGTTCAAGTTGAGCAAAGAATACTGGCAACACCTATCCCCCCTAAACTCTATGCAGTAGATGGGCAGCACTTGGAATCACAAAGGCTATGCAATATCCTCCAGAAGCATGTCCTTCAGTACTGGGGCATTGATTGGTGAAAATATGGCTGCCCCTGGGCAGAGGTATTGATCAAGGGTATAAGACTAGTAATCCCCCACCCCACCTGCTATTCTGTAACAGGAAAGTAATTTGGGGTGCATAGTTGGTAACCATCCCCTGATCCTCCTACCATTCAGTGCCTTGGCAATCACCAGAGCATAAGACTGCAATCCCAGCACCACATAGGACAGGTAGGATGGTGGTGTTCCTTCTGGTGGCTGAGGGTAATGGAGGCAGTTCTAGCATTGATCAGCCATATCCAACATTGCTCAGACTGAGTGAATGTGGTGCATGGTGGTGTTCCATCTTAGTTCCATTCTATCAAGACTTGGGAAACTTTGTGAATGACAGGGTACAGTACACATTGCAAGTCCAGTGGTTGGCAGGATCCACCAATGGGCTTCCAGGTGTACAGTAGCTGTCATTCACAGGCAGCTCTATCAGCAGGCAGCTGTGGCAGCATGTGGGTGGCTTGAGCTGCCCACTGACATAGGACCATGCCGTGATGGGGAGGCGGGTAGGGCGGGGTGCCTGAGTGGGTGGGGTCTACTGGTCCACGGGTTGACTTAAGGGATTACGGTTAATGTGTGATTAGGTCAAGCTGGTGGGGGGTCGTATTATTCCTTTACCACTACAGTGTGCAGTATAAAATCAGATTGGTGGGCAGGGAGGTGGCTCATATATGTTTTATTTACTGTTGTAGTGTGCAGCATACAATTGGGATGGCAGGTGGGGGGGTCACTGGACTGCCAGAGTGGGAAAGCTGCCAACTCCTGTCTGCAGTACAGCGGCCTGCCAGTGGGTGAATACCCACTTAATCTACTTGTTGTAGATTTATCTTGAGGAGACACATCTCCGGACTTGCTCTGGGGATGCGCCTCCAATGTGGATTGTGAATGGGGCTGCACACCATATGCACGGGCATGCCTCCTGCACAACCCCTCCAGTTGTGCTACATAACATTAAGGGTGGTGTGTGATGCACATCAATCCCTTGCCAGAATTGTGCCAGTGCACAAGTTGGGGTTGCACCGGCATATCTCTGGTGTGCTGGATGAATCCTTTTTGTGAATCCTGCCCCTAGAGTGGATCATACTCCTGGACAGATGAGTCCATTATCAAGTAGCTTGTGACTGCAAAATATGCTAAGTTAAAATCTCAAGTAATTAATAACTGAGCAATTTCTTGCATTTCAAGTAAAACCACTGAAAATTTTTCTAAGTCGTATAAACAACTAACGCTCAAGCTGGATTATGTTTAAGTAGAAAACTTCAATTAATTCCTAGCTACAGTATTTTTTAGTCTCATTTCTCAACTAATGAATAAGTAAACAGAAACAATTCCCAACTAAGTGCTAGATGGCAAAAGTTAAACATTAATTGAGAACAACTCCTCAACAAATGATCAGGCATAATGCTTAACTTTCTAGTTAGTCATTACCTAATGAAAAGGTAATCACTAGTTATTTGCTAACTAATTTTTTTGTATGGGAATGCATAAGTCATCAACATAAGCACTGATGACAACAGCTGAAAACCCATTTGGAAATATCAATTTAGGAATACAAGGGTGGATCAGTATTTTCCTTAATAAAGGGTCTATTTGGAGTATGTAGAGCAGGGGGCTTAAGGGTCAACCCTGTCTAACTCCTTTTCTGCCCAAAAAGGCTTCCCCAGGAGAATTATTAATATATGGAGTGATCCAAGCTGTACTATATAAAAGTTCTATCCAAGAAATAAACTGTTTAGGGATATGATAATACTGCAAAACTTGAAATAGAAAGCTATGTTTCACCCGGTCAAGGCCTTCTCCTAATCTAATGAAAGAAGAAGATCTGGGGTCTCAGATGAGTAGGAATATACTATACCTCTGAGCAGAGAAAGATTATGTAGCATGGATCTACTGGGGAGAGTGCAGGTTTGTTCCTTAGTAACTACCATAGCTGCAATGTTCTGCTCAGCAGTATCGTAGTGAGTATTTTATAATCAACATTTAAGAGACTGAGAGGTCTCCAATTCTTGACATCAGACCTATCCTCTTTCTTAAATAACAAGATCATAATTGCATCTGAGAAACATTTGGGTATAGAGTGGGTATCTCTGATGTTATTAAGCACACAGGTCAGTACAGGGGCAAAAATGGCTATATATGCCTGGTATAATTCTGTAGTTAGTCCGTCAAGCACCTGGAGAGGTGCTTTTTTTTGTTTAAAAGCACAAGTTACTTCATCTTTTGTTAAGGGGCGGTTAGTGCCTGCAGCTGTTCCATAGGGACCTCAGGGATTTCTAAGTTAGTTAAAAAAGGGGTATAATCCAATTTCTCTGAAGAGGAACTAAAGATTGTTTCCACATAAGACTAGGAAATTTGTTTTATATGAGGGAGTGAAGAGTGCACTATATTAGTAGCTGGAGCTGTGATTTGCTCTATCTGAACAGCTTTTATAGATGTCCAGGGAGGATTTAGACATTTGGGTTCCACACTGGACTTCGAATTTAAGTGAAAATACCCTGTTATATTGAAAGGTAGCCATATCAGTTTTTAATTTCTGTATCTGCTGAGAATAGTCAACCTTGGTCTTATCTGTCAATGATATAGTGTTCAGTAGTTGCTGACATAATCGGGTGTATTTAAAATAAGCAGATAATGCCCTGTGTTTTGCTATTTTAAAGAAAAAATGTTGTAGGTTGGATTTGGTGTCCTCCCACCAGCCTATAGGGGAGTGGTGTGTGTCTATAATGGAGACCCTAGCTTGTAAGAAATGTAGACATTTTTCTGAAATCCATGTGTCTAAGAGTAAAGAATTATTCAATTTCCATCTGGATTTGGGGATATTGGGAAATGGGCCTCCCACAGGAGAACATAGTAGGGGCACAGCCAGATGATCAGAGGTCTCACAAGAGATTACTGCAGGTTGACAAAGTTTGACATTTTTTGGGATAAAAAAGTAATTGCTACAAGTGGCATGGGTCCCTCTGTAATATGTCTTAGCATCATCCGGGTGTACCACTCGATATCCATCAGACAAATGAGCAGTCTGAATTAGTTTTAGTAAAGTAGCTGTACCTCCGAAAGTCTTGTGGGCATTACTCCCCATATCTGCAGGGGAGAGTCTGCAGTTAAAGTCTCCACCAAAATAGACATATCGGGTGGTGAACAAAAAAGGCTGAATCTGGAGAAATAGAGATCTTGCAGCTATGCTCCTGTGGAGTGTCAGTGTTACTCAAACAAAGATTATGTGCCCCATATGCTCCATCAATCATCATAGCCTGCCCTGGGACTGTATCTAACACTTTAGTAAACCCTGACTTTAAATCCTGAAAATAGGATCCCCACCCCATCACAAGTATCCTCTCCATGTGACCAATAGGAGGGCCCTGATGTCCATCTATTCTTAACCTGAGCGAGTTCATGCCTAGTCTTTATTCTGGCATCCTGTATAAAAAAAAAATCATGTTTTAGTGTTTGTAAAAAGCTTAACGTAGAGAGTTGTTTCCTAAACGTTTTAATGCTGCACACGTTCAGTGTACAGCAACGCAGTTGAAAGGGGTTAGGCAATTAGTGTTAGCATATAATGACAAGGGAAGAAAAAATCTAGGCACTGAAAGTGGTGAAAAGGAGAACCTTAATTTGCTCATCATTTTTCACTTATTGGGGCATGATGGGCCTTGAGTTTGTTCTGCAAGAATGTCACCTTTGCCAGATTCTGCAGCAAACTCCATCTTAGAGGAGGATGCCACAGAGGAGTCAGAATCGGCATCCTCCCCTTCTGTGTCCCCCCCACTGGCGTCTTTTAGCTAGGGCATGAAATATATTCTTTGTCAGAATGGTTTTGGTAGGAGTATGAGAGCTTGATTTCCTCTTCCCTTTCCCACGTCTAGACGTTGGAACCGGAGTGAAAGGTTCCTCTACCATGGGGGGGGGGACATACTATCTTGTCCATCAAGCTCTGACTTCAGAAGGGAGTCCTCTCGAGGCTGAGGCCCTTCATGGGCAACCTCCATTCCTATTTTTCAAGCATGGAGGGGGGATCTAGGACCCATGACCTCAGAGACTTCTACCACTTGGGAATCTGTAGATACTGTGGTAGTTCCAGGAAAGGCTGTGGAAAGGGAAAGCTTCTCCTGTCAGGCAACTAACACATTCTGTGACTGTGGACCTCGGCTGTTGATCATTTCTTTTAGCTTTTGACTTTTAAGTCACCAGGTATCAACATTTTCAATTGAAATCAACTCTTAATGTACTTGTCTCTAAGGGCTATCTATCACACAACCATTTTGAAGAACACATGAAACTTTTAGCCTGTTCTCAAAACCACTGCAACTGTGCCCTTACAGTTTCTTGCTATTATGGGAGGAAAAGATTGTTTGGGGCTGGAGAGAGCAGCATCAGAAGGAGCTGCTGCAGCGTGGGCTGGGTTTTTCGGGACCGTCCACTAAACACCATCGCCTTTGTTTCCACATAGAGCCCCAGCTGAATTTCGGCGCCAGACTGCCATTTGAAAAGGCAGCTGCGCCAATTGGCTCCTGCACAAGGTGATGCCTGAGGCAAGGCTAGCGAAAAGGCTAGCCAGATCTTTGCAACACAGTATTCTGGACTGTTTCACATGGGGGGAGCAGGTGGCTCTTGCGAGAGGCTCCCCCTGCATTTCAGGACAAGGAAGGAGCACCTCGGGGTTGAGGCGCCGGTAAACCGGGCGGTCCTCCCCCGATGAACACTGTTCGGGACTTTGCTAGTGCCTTTGGGGAGAAAGGATTGTTTGGGGCTGGAGAGAGCAGCATCAGAAGGAGTTGCTGCAGCATGGGGTTTTCGGCCCACCCACCCCGTTCCCTTCTCCCATTAAATGCCCGGTAGCTACGCCCCTGAATAGACCAGCACCAATTGGCGCTGGCCACAGGTGGGATCTTGGGCATCATAAAGTCTCTAACTCTAACTTAACCTAAAATTGATATACTATCCAGCGCTACAATTATAGCATACACTAAGTAATCTGATTGGACAAACAATATCAGCATAATTTGTTCCATCAATTCCTACAGTACTCTGTGTTACAACCATTAACTAGTAGCAGAGAATGCACAATATTTAAAGTGGTTTGTTTGGTGTAAGATATATCTTTGTTTTAGGAGGGCTGTGCAGTTTGCTGAGGGGCTGGCATACGTTTACCTATATTTAGTGGGGCATCGAGGGTCCACTGGCTTATATTTTTGACTACTCTAACAGTATTAGTATCCCTGTGAAATGTACTGTTTTATAATCCCCAACCTGTTACAGGTAACCTGCCTACCAACACAGCACGGGTGCTCACCAACTTGGGGCTTAGTTTGGTACTCTTGGAGGTATGAGCTCTGAACTGTTGTGGTGAGAATAGATAGGTGGTAATAATAGGTAGGTACTGCAGAAAAACAGGGTGGTATCAGGTGTCTGGTAGTGGTGTGGGAATCACCACTGGCCACGGAGTTGGGGCCAGTGACCAGCACTGACTTCTGGACCATTCCTCTCAGTCAGTATATCACTGGTATGAAGATGGGGAACCCTCAGTACCTATTTAAGCAAATACCACTGCATCCACTCATGTGCACACTAGCCTGTGGTATCCTCACTGTCCTTGGCATCCACTGGTATACTGGTGTGTAGATGTCCCTAGAGTGGGTGAACCATGGGGCACTTGCTCCCCACTGGCGGAAACTGATTTCACGTTCTCCAACCTATTAGCGGAAGGCAGGCCCCCTCCCTGGGTTCTCTGCAGTCTTGACCTGAGGTGCTTTTGGTGCCACACATGTCTGGTCAGGAGATATGGCCGCAGGATGCACACCAGGGATGGCTCCCCTTCCCTAAAACATCTCCTATGGCTACTTCTGGTGACCCTAGCACTATCAGGTGACATCGAGCTAAACCTTGGCCCATCTTGCCAAACGGCCCCTGCTGCTCTGGGCGGGATGGCAGTCAAAGGGCTGAAAATAGCCCATCTCAATATTCGTAGCATCCTGCCCAACCTGGCGGAACTACTGGCTTGGGTCACCCACCACACCCCTGACATCCTGGGAATAACAGAAACCTGGCTTAAACCCACCATACCAAACTCCGCATGTGCCCTCCTGGGCTATGACCTCCTCAGGCTTGATCACCCAGGAAAAAAGAGGGGGTGTGGCATCTTGGTCTGTTATAAAAGCCAACTTAACTTGTCGGTGCTACCTGTCCACAACCTGTGCAGTCCCTTGCGAGTTCCTGCATACGGTGCTGTTGCTCGGGATGACCAAAAAGATACATGTTGTATTCACCTACAATCCCTCAAGGGACGGCCTGGAGGGGCTGTCCATCCTCCTGGATACTGTAGGTGCTGTGACCCAACATAATGAACTAATTATTCTATGTGATCTCAACCTAAACTGGCTTGGTTGCAACTCCAAAGCACATGAATCACTCCTTGCTGTTCTCTCCCTGTCGCAACTGATTAAGAAGCCTACTAGATGCCCACCCAATGGCGGAGGGAGCTCTCACCTGGACTGGGGCATGACAAATTGACCAGCGAGGATCAGCTCATCAGGCATCCTCTCTGACTCCATCTCGGACCACTCCCCTGTGTACGGGGTGTGGAAGATTCCTTCTCTGAAAATCCCATATAAAATTATCCAGGTCCGAGACTACTCAAGATTTGATCTTGGCTCCTACCATGCTGATCTCCAGCACACTGACTGGTCAGCAGTATGGAATGCCCAGGACTCCTCATCAGCAGCCAGTCACTTCCTCACTGCATTCAGGGTGCTGCAGGATAAACATGCGCCCCTCATCAGATGGAGGGTCAGGGGCTCGGCAACAAAGTGGCTGCAGGGCAGTCTGCTAACCCTTATGAAGTACAGAGATAAATGCTAGGCAAAATTCAAGGCCATATTTCTGCAGTACAGGATGCTCAGAAATCAGTGTAAGAAGGCTATTAGGGTGGCCAAAGGGGAATTTTGCAAAAACTCTGCTGCTGCGCACAGCTAGGGACCCCATGAGGTTCTGGAGAAACATTAAGAATATAGTCAGTGGGACCCCGAGTGGTGAGACCTCGGATATGATCATTGATGGTGCCAGTTGCAACAACTCCTGACCATCATGATACATTCAACCAATACTTCTCGGACCTAACTACCTTTACCTCGTCACTCCCCGTGGGAGGAAAAGGTGAAAAATGGATTGCACCATCCTCATCTTACCCGCCCCTTCTTTTTAAGGTGGTGGTGGTGCAAGAGGTGCAGAGACTGCTCTCGGGTCTCTCCCACTTCTCGAGTGCTGGACATGATGGATTGGAGCTGAAACTTCTGAGTCTTGGTGCCAGTGAGATTGCCCCCATGGTAACCCATATCTTCAATCTGTCCCTGTCGTCAGGTGTCATTCCGGAAGTATGGAAAGTTGCCAGGGTGGTCCCAATACTTAAACAAGGAAACCCAAAACTCATAGAAACTACACCGTCAAAATCCATACTGTCAGCGGTCAGCAAACCTCCTCGAGAAGGTCGTGGCAGGGCAACTCTCGGAGTACTTGCAGTCTCATGACCTGTTGTCCCCTGAGCAGCATGGCTTTAGGAAAGGGCACAGCACAACTTCTGCCCTTGTCATGGTCTCATCTTGGATCAGAGCGGCTATGGACCAAGGCAAACTCTCTGGAGCCATCTTTATAGATCTCTCTAAGGCCTTTGATCTTGTTGATCACACCATGCTCTCCACCCAGCTCAGCTCCTATGGTCTATCACCTGAGGTGCTCAACTGGTTTTCCAGCTATCAAAGCGGCAGACAGCAACTTGTTAAGTATGGGAAGGAGTACTCGGACACTATCCCTGTTACCATAGGTGTCCCACAAGGCTCTGTCTTAGGGCCCCTGCTTTTCTCCATATTCGTGAACAAACTCCCGGCTGCTGCTATGCACTGCAAGCCTATCCTTTATGCAGATGACCTGGTCATCCTGACTCACTCCCCTGAGATAGGGGTCATATATCACCCCACCTGACTGAGGACCAGGGACACTGGTTTACCGGGATTGAGAAAGGGCAAATTCCATTTTGCACATTGTAAAAAGCGGTATTGTCACCGGTGTCTACTAAGCCATAATCCGGTTTTACCGGTGTTTGGTTTTGTGTACTTTATTTAACAATTTTTAACTCTGCTAACATGCATTTTAGCAGTTTTAACTCTCCACTGTTGCACATCCTTCCATCCTTGTACCAATTTAAAGTTATTTTAGGTACAAAATATGATGGCAACAACAGCACTACAGCCCCCATCCCTGAGCTGTGATGGAAGCAGCAGTAAGGCCCCCATCCCTCTGGTGCGATGGCAGCACCAACAACACTACAGACTCATCCCTCTGGTGAGATGGCAGCAGCAACAGCAGTGTGTCCCCCCTTCCTCAGGTGTGATGGAAGTAGCAGCACAGCAGTCCCTATCCATTAGGTATGATGGCAGCAGTACCACATTCCGCATTCCTCAGGTGTGATGGCAGTATCAGCACTATGGCCCCCATCCCTCAGGTGGGACAGCAGCAGTACAACATTCCCCATCCACCAGTGGTTATGGCAGAAGCACTATGCCACCCCCCCACCTCTCAGGTGTGATGACAGTAGCAACAATGCAGTCCATATCCCTCAGGGGTGATGGCAGTAGTGACAGCACTATGATCTCCTTTCTTCAACAACCACACCCACATGCACAAGGTACAAATTACTTAGTCTCTTTGCTTGTTAGAACTCAGATGTGAATTAATCTGAACCACCACCACTGCTAAGGTGGACCACATTTGTTTTTTCCTATCATTTAACTGCCTGAATTGGATTTCTGCCTGTGACACCACTGACCAGGGTTTGGGAATAGGTTTGGGTGATGGAAGACCGGCTGGGTGGGGGGGGTGAAGGCTTCAGTGTCCAACAACCACTCGCTTTCTCCTTGGAGGGATGGTATATTGGATTTCTGTCTGTGACACCACTGACCAGGGTTTGGGAATAGGTTTGGGTGATGGAAGACCGGCTGTGGGGGGGGGAAGGCATCAGTGTCCAACAACCACTCGCCTTCTCCTTGGAGGGAGGGTATATTCACAGCTCAGCATTTGCTGGCCCCAGGTGGAGGCTGGAGGCATGGCAACACATTGGCCCTCATTGCAGAAGAGAGCGTGATGGATGTCAGCTTGTGTCTTGACATCATGTGGCCTGTCATGCTCCCACAAAAATGGAAAAACACCTGCTGGCTACTTAGAGGATGGCTTCTGGTCCCTCCATAAGCATGATGTCCCAGACACATGTGTCTTCTGACCTCTGTCATGCCTGGGATATACAGGAAGCTCTTTAGGGTGATTGTCTTTCCTTGTTAGTCTCCCACAGGGATAGGGGCCCACTGATGAAGGGTTAATTTGGGTTACCTGGTAGTATGGCCATAAGGAGAAGTGGATGGTGGGGGGAACTCAGCAGCAGTGGTAGGGGGACTTGGCAGGCCTGAAGGAGTGGATGGCCAGGGGGTAGGAGGAACAAAAAAAACTGCCTGAATTAGCTTCTTTGAAATAGTGTCTTCACCTAAAAAAACATTCACAAGTGATTAGTGGAGGACCTTCTAATGCATCTCACAAACATGTGGATGCCTTTTTTTTTCCCTTGGTCTCCATGAAAAGGGTGTCTCTCAGTTTTCATGTCTGAGCTCTGTTTTGAATTGAGCACCACTCTACCCACTAGCATCATACAGCCCCTGGGGTCTTACCTTCCATGTGTCACTGATTGTGCTTTCAAATCCACTGGCCAAGCATAAGTACACTTAAACACGTAACTTTTGCTTTTTATTAAAGCAGTCTGTCAGAAAACATTTTGTTGTCACAGAGACTGACACAACAGGTGGGAGAGAAGGTGCAAATGATTAAATGGGCAGACTAGGTGGGCCATCAAAGTCTATGTTTCTATGTTTCTATCCCATTCACCTAAATAAGTAGTACAGCAGCTTGTGCCTTGTGAACATACTTTCATTCAGACTCACTTTCAATCAAACAACTGAGGATTTTGGATGGCCCTGCTGATTATAAACTTGAACAAACTAGTTGGTAACAGTGATCCTGCACTTAGCATTCTATATCCTAGATGTTCACATGCAAAAAAAATCAATAATAAAAACATGACTAAAGTCTAAAAACAAGCTTATAAAACACAAAGGCCCAGATATTCAAACTGCGCCCAAATGAGCGCAACAGCAGGAGCAAGCACAAACCGATTGCGCATATGTGCAACAGGTGCGATATTCAAACATGGAGCAGAACAAATTGCGCAAGCAACCAATGTCTGAATATCGCGACATACTGCCCATAGTGCAACCAGGAAGGAGAAGTTGAGAAATGTTGGCGCTTATGGCGAACCAGGGCAGCCCAGCTGAGCGTCCAGAGGTGCCATATAGCCAAGCAGAGCCCCAGAGCAATGGAACTGCACATCCAGGGAGGCAGGCTGGGCCCACCGCCAGCCATGCCACACATGGGCACAGGAACACACTGCAGAACCAACACCACACCTGCACACCCAAGCACAGCATCACTGGGGTGTGACGGATGATCTACTGGCCCATGGGGAGAAGCCAACAAAGCATAGCAGAGCCATGACAGCCCAGCACAACCACTGGCAGGCTGAGAGTGCCACACACAGGGGGTTGACAACCACAGTGCACATTAGCCCCCCGTAAGCACAGCACACCCTGCACTGTGACCCCAAGACACCACCTATGTGCAGTGACTGGCACTGCAGGAAACCATGCATCCCCCCCCAGCACACATCAACCCCGTGCAGCACAGAAGCCTACAAGCCAGACACACCCTGTGCACCCAGCAGTGGGTGGCAGCAGACGTCAAGACCAACAGAAAGTCACTGATGCTGGAGATACCTCCCCATGCACACACACGCACACACATACACACACACACACACACACACACACACACACACACATCCAGGACCATACCACCCCAGATGGCATGTACGCCCCTGCAACTAAGCACCCATAGCCAGCTGAAAATCAGAGACCAACACAGTATTCATATCAAAATAGAAATGTATATTTAAATATAGTACAGAACAAAACAAGAAAAACTATTTACAAAGGGGGATGGGTACAAGTGTAGGGGTGTTCAAGGTAGGGATGACAAACTTGGAGAGGAAGGCAGGGTGGTAGGGATGGGAGAAGTGGGAAGAGTAATAAAATCTATGGGCCAACCGGCTGCTCGTCCTCTGCCTGGTGGCGCCCGTCCTGTGCCACCTCTTCCGAAGGCCATGGCGCCGGATGGACTGCAGGATGGCCTGGTTGTCCACCAACAGTTGTCTGAGGCCCCGAATATCCCGACCAATCCTCCTGAGAACCTCGAGGCCTAGGAAAGGGAACACAGTCAATGGCTGTGACTGACCACAACCCTGAACACCACCCAACCTGCAAGCCATATAGCCCAATGTCCGCACCTGTGATGGCATGCACCCACCCACAGTGAACATGCACATGGCCATCACAAACAGGCGGCACCAGCTATGCACACCACTGCACACACACTGCCCATGTCCATCACAGCACAAACAAGGCTGTCAAGCGACGTGGCAACGTGGTGCGATGCCAGTTACACAGCTATGTGCCCAGTGCATGCCTGGACCACCAGTGACACATACACAGACGTGCTGTGATACTGGATAGTGATGCATGTCACCTGTGTCATGCATACATACATAGATACATAGACAGTGTCAGCAGATAAGGGCCTATGGCCAACCCAGTCTGTCCATTTGAGCTTGTAAGTTCACTTTGTTTTCCTAGAAGTCTGTTGCCCCTTACCCCTGACCTCCACAAGTCCTTTATGTCTATCCCGTGCATTCTGAAATCCGTGATTGTTTCAGCCCCACCACTTCCTCTGGCAGGGTGTTCACTTGTCCACCACCCGTTCTGTGAAGAAATTCTTTCTCATGTTTCCTCTGAATCGTCCTCCTCCAACTGCATCCCATGCCCTCTAGTCCTGGAACATGTTATTCACTTCAAAATAGTGTTTTCCTGCACCCTGTTCCTCCCTGTGAGATACTTGTATGTCTCTATCATATTCCCTCTCTCCCTCCTCTCCTCCAGGGAGTACATGTTCAGTTCCTTCAACCTGTCTTCATAGGACTTGTGATGCAAGCCATGCACCATCTTTGTTGCCCTCCTCTGAACCTTCGCTGCCCACTCTATGTCCTTACGTAGGTATGGTCTCCAGAAATGTACACTGTACTCCAGGTGGGGCCTCACTAGTGTCTTGTATAGTGGAATTATGACCTCCTCTTTCCTGCATGGTTGTATTGTGCAGGGCTAGTGGTCTCCCCCCCCAGCATGCAATAGCATCCATGAAGTCATGATACTCACACTGCTCAAGCAGCTGTGACTGCTGCTGTTGCTGCTGCTGCTGCTGCTGGGGTGCAACACCTGCTGGCACCGGGGCCCTGGCACGGCCCTCCTCAACCCGGGCCTGCATCCTCACATCTCAGCCTGTGGGAGACATATGTTGAGACAAACATCAGTGTGACTCAAAAGCAGACTGCCCCCTGCCCCAGTGAGAGTGCCTGCCCACACAGCCATACCCATTCATCTCACAGCTGCACACACTGACACAGCCAACCGTGGCCGAGCCATCACCTATGCACAGCCACCAAAACACACACACACCCCTACAGAGAATACAGGTGCATAGATGGTACACCCACCTGGCCTAGGAACCACGCCCCACCTGGCACGTGACCGCAGCCTCTCCAATAGGTCTGGATCCCTCCGGCGGAGGTCACCGTACCAGAGCCGGCACTGCTCAGCAGACTGGCACCGTCCAGTGACCCCCACCAGGTCAGTGGCCACTTGATGCCACACCTGTGTGCGGGCAATGGTGAGGGGCGCCTCACCATAAAGTGCCCCATAGTGGGGCTCTACTAGGGCCTCCAAGTTGGCCAGTTCCAGTTGGCTCCAGGACACAGCTCTCCTCCTAGCCATGGTACCAACTTTACAGCAGGCAATATGGCACCCCGCTGCCCCGTAACCCCACGTGGAGATGTTGCGCAATAGACCACCACAGGCTCCAATCACGCTGTTCGAACAGCACTGTCACTTCACATAGCGCTGTCACCAGACAGCGCAATAGGGACGTAAATATGGCAGGCAAACAGCACCAGGGGCCAAAGGTCAGACACAAGGTCATGGGCAATGACGCAAGGCTACGCACAGCGCCATCTGACGTATAGGCATCCTGCGCGACCGACCAGCTGTGTACCAGTGCCACAGTGGACTAATGCGCAGTAGTGCCACAGCGTCATATAGTGCCCATATCTGTAGCGCCACTGGCACAATGGTGGCCATGGCCTGAATTGCCGATCGCGCACAGCACGTCAGCAGCGCGGCAAACACCTGCATAAGCTATCTGGGCATGCGCAATGCAGTGTACCACACAGTCACAGATCTGTGCCATTGGCTCAACTGACTCAACCGTATGCGCTAGCGCTGATTCGCGATATTCAGCTGACACATGCAAATCATCTGATCAGCCATTCAAAGCGCGGTGGCGGTTGCATGTCATTATAGTTGCTCCACTCCTCATTTGCATGCATTGCGCTATAAATGCGACATTGGGCTGCCCTGGCCAGATTCGGTTACTGCAGGTGAGAGGTGAGTTGCATGCTGTGTGATGTTCTGGACAATGGTCATGGGAAAATGCTGTAGACTGCACAGTGACAGGTGTCACTTCCCCATACAGATCGCCATGACCGAGCAGAGCCAAGGTGAGGGTGAGGACGGTGGGCGTAGGAGGAGGCCAACTTTACAGCAGCAGAAGAGAGGCCCTCTTCCAGGCCTACCTGGATGAGAAGCCAGTACTGAGTGGACAGAGGGCACCCTCAGTCACGTCTGACTGCATGGGAGGGTAGCTCAGGCCATTAACCTGCACGGAAGCCACCAGCGCTCATTACAGGAATGCAAGAAGAAGATGGAGGACAGACCGCCAGGAGGTTGAAGGAGAAGGTGGCAACCTTCAGGGCGGCACGTGCTGGCACTGGCGGGGGCCCGCCAGTGGTGTTGGAGCTGACCCCGACTGAGGAGACACTGGCCGCATCAATGCAGTGAAGTGCTGTTGAGGGCATACCAGGAGGTGGATTCCAGACAGGTGGAAGCCTATCACTGCACGGTATGACATGGTGGTGGTGTGGGGGGGTTGGGGGGAAGGTTGTTCACATGCACTCACATGTACTCTCTTTCTGTTACAGATCCTGTTCATCTTCAGGAGACGGTGGTGGTGGGTCCAGGCAGGGATGATGACCTGCTGGACATGGAGGAGGGTCCATCCACCTCTATCACAGCCAGCAGGCACTGCTCCGCAGCACTGCAGTTGGGCGCCAACTCTGGTGTCGGTGATTGGTGCAGGGGTGCACAGCCTGTGTCTCAGCAGTCTGGCATGCAAGCATGCCAGCACGCTGTGACTATGGCTGTAGCATGTACCTGCACCATTGATGATGCAAGGACTGCAATGGGCAATAGGTGTGTGTCCCAGGCGGACACACAGCAGGCCAACACGTGCCCTGAGTCTTTCTGGTTCCAACTTGTGTACCAGCATGCTGGCACAGTCCCAGGCTGTGCCTGTCAGCACCGGTGGGGCAGCACCGGTGGCTGTGCAGGTGTCTGGCACTGTTGCCAGCACAGCGGTGGAACGAGTGGATCCTGGGGCACAGCGGTTGGAGGGACAGCAGCAGCAGTCACCCACCTGGTCTGGGGGTACAGTGTCAAGTGGTGGCACATGTCTGCCACCCTTTGATCCACCCGTTCCTGGTCCTGGCGAACAGCACCCACCCTAAAGGGGTGTAGTGCATCAGGACCTTCCACACCTTGGGGGACAGGATGCCATTGGGGCACAGTACCCATTGGACGAGCACACCTGCCTGCTGCAGGAATCAGTACATCTGTAGAGGTGGGTTGCAATGTCCGTGGAGGTACTGTCTGTGTCTGTGGAGCGGCACAGCAGGGAGTGTGCTCTGGACCATGCCGAGCTGGTTCGTATGCAGACGGATGTGACCGCCGCCATTGACAGGCTGACCCAGGCAGTGGTCTCTGTCGTGGACACATTGGGCACACAGTCAGGTGCCCCTGTACCGCACACCCCACACAGTTCACTCTCCACTCCCCATTCCCGGCGTCATGCGACACCAGGCCTATCAACGCCGGGTTCTGCTGTGGCCATCCCGAGCACCCCTGGTGCAGGTTTGTTCGGCATGCTGCAGATCCCTGTGCGGGCAAGGTCACGTTCGCGCAGTGGGACCCCTGGTGGTGCAACAGTGCCACCCTATGTGGCCCCTGCTCAGCCTGCCAGTGCTTTTGGGTCACGGTGGGCTGCCCACGCATCCGCGGTGGCCGTGGGACAGTGCTACATGACTGAGCTGTCTCCCAGTGTGGGCCCTGTCTGGTGCTGCCATGTGTGCAATGTGTATCATGGTGGGCAGTGCACTGCTGGGTGCTCTGCTCACCACGCCGACACACGGACCACCTGCACACCCTCCCAACTGCTGTCCACAGGTGCGTGTGCATGATGATGCCTGCATTGTACTGTACACCAAGGTGCAAGGATGCCCAGCATCTGACACATGTACTTGGACAGTACAGGTGGTGGGGGTGGTCAGTGGTGCTGTATGTTAGCAATGTCGGTTCTGCTGTGCTGTGCATCTGCCCATGTACGGTCTGTGCCTGGTGTGTGTGTGTCCATATGAGTGCTCACCCCTCCCTGATGGTGTGTTTGTATGCCTGGAGCCTTCCACTCCCCTGACCGTCATGCACCCCTGGTGTGCTCCCCTGTGTGCCTGTGGTTTGCGCATGGACAGTGTTGGTTGCACATGTCCCCTTGACTTACCTGTGTTGTGCATAGTGCTCCTCTGTGATGGTGTCCCGGTGCAGCTGGGCCTGCTGGATCAGTCAGGGTCCCGCCATCCTAGGGGGCTGCTCATCACCATCAACACCGCGCCACTGGCGTCCCCATTGCTGTCCCCTCTTCAACCTGTGCGGCTATCCCATAGTCTTTGGCCATGTTGTGCAGCATGCAACAGGCCAGGAATATCCACAGGCCTTTTGGGGGCTGTACTGCAGGAGCACCGCCGGAGGTGTCTAGGCATCGGAAGTGTGCCTTAAGCATCCCAAACACCCGCTCTATGATGTTGCGTGTGAAACATGTGCCTCATTATAGCGTTGCTGCGATGAGGTCATGGGGTGCGATGCGGTGTGAGCAGCCAGGGACGGAGTGGTATCCGCTGTCACCTGTGTGGAGATAGTGGAGATCAGTCTCATGTTCAGGTCCATATTGGCCATATCCCTGTTTGCCACTACCATGGCACCTGTGGCATTCCACCCTTGCCCGAGTTTGCATTCCATGCATGTGTACTCACCCACTAGATGGCCTGTGGGGATGTCCCACTCTCGAATCAATGGCACAGTGCAGACTGATACCATATGAAGGCATCGATGTGCTCCGCCAGGGTGTGTGGCACAGACATTGATTATGCGCCCAGTGGCATCCACATCACCTGGCAGTTGACACTAGAGAATCACTTTCTGTTCCGATATACGAGCCCGCCGAGGCCAGGTGGTGTGCAAATGGCCACATGGGTGCAGTCTATGGCCCCTAGCTACGCCAGGCATACGTGCTACCCTGTGGAACTCCTGCATGTTTGCTTGCGCTCTGCAGCGGTGCTGAGAAATGGATATACTCCACAGCATGTGGCAGCAGTGCGCTGAGGAATTGGGTGAGGATGCGTGGCGTGGCCGACTGTGTGATGCCTGTGGTGTCCCCTGTTGGCCTCTGGAAGGTGCCGTGGTGAGCAGGCACATGCAGGCTGTCACCTTGGTCTCCACCGACAGGCGTGACTCCGTCATGAGGTGTCTGCATCACATCACTGCACAGCTCAGAGCTGTCTCAGTATTGCCCTGTTCAGGCGGTGCGGCCCGATCTCTACATCTGTGCTACAGCTCAAAGCTGATGCGGGCATGGTACTGCCTGTTGGGGCATACTGCCGACGGCGACCCTTCCACGGCCACGTCCCCTGCAGCATGCACTCCCCCTCATTACAGCTTCCATGTGGAAGCTGGCACTATCCATCTCCTGGCTTTGCCCCACCCAGCTGGTGTTGCTGTGTTACCCCCGCTGTCCCCACTGCTACTTCCACTGCACCGGGCACCCCCCGCTGGCCTCTACAGCCTATGGCCCGCGCTTTCCTTGCCTGCCATAGCCTGTCTGTCTGTCTGTCTGTGTCTCTCTCTCTCTCTCTCCCCTACTTGGCAGCCTTGTGGCGTTCTTCGCCCGCTTCCTTGAGGCCTTTTATTTTGGCTCATTTCCACTAGTCGCGCAATTTCTGGCTGTGCGGCTATTGCCATCGATGCAAGTCTTTGAATGTCGCGTGCGATCTTTATGCATGGATCCACCCCTTGATTGCGCATGCCTTCATTTTCATTGCGCTGTTGCTCAGCATGTTTTCAGGGGCGCAACTGCCTCCTTCTGAATATCGCTAAATGGCGCATTTTTGGACTTACGCATGCGCAACCCTGTTGCGCATGGCACAACCCTTTTGAATATCCGGGCCAAAATGTATATGAACATTTATATTTACCTATGCAACATCATTGCAGCCAGAGTACAACTCAGATAAATTACATGGTACCCTGAATACTGTATGATGTAGTAAACATATACTGGTATTTTTTTTATATATTTTTTTGTAAACTGGGTAAACCCACCAGGCAAAACTGCCTGTTTTCAGAGGCGACCCAGGAGCACAGTGTAGGTTAAGTGCCTTGCTCAGAGTCACACAATATGCAAGTGGAAGTTGTGGGAATCAAACCCAAATCTTCTAAATGTATTCAGTTTGATCAGTGTTTGCTACTCTAACCACTAGGCTATACTATCAGCCATAACACCCATATATAATGTTTTAATATATGATTTCAATAATAGTTCACAGTACCTACAGTGCAAATTATGAACATTAAACACTTTGCAACATTTTACTAAAACTGAATTATTTCCCTCTCCATCTGCTTATGTTTTCTTACATCAAAGTGGGTGTATAGTTGACAGAGCACTGTAAATAGCCTGAGGTAGCACTACTGCTTGCAATGCCAGGGACTCGGGATCAAAAGTGAATTCAGGTTGCTAGAGGCCTAGCCAGGGGAGTAGGATTGAGCAGCTAGGGGCCACTCTCCTCCTCTGGGAATGGTGGCTTGCAGGTCCTGATGCTTTACTGCCACATGGGTGACCACAGGTGGTGGAGCAATGAGGCTACAGAGCATTTGGGAAGAGAGGAAGCTAGCCAGGATCTGGAGAGCAGCATGTCTCTATGTGCCCTACTTCCTTGGATACCCTTGAGTGTTGGTGCCCTCAGGGACAGAGACCAGAAAACCAGTAACAATCACCCCACATCAGCTGCTGGTAGAAGGGACCCAGCTGCCCCAGACTTCATAACCAGTTTCCATGAGGGACCCACTGGGCTGCCTGACACACATTAAAGGACTGTGGAGGGGTGACCTGAGGTCTCCTCCCTTCCCACCTGGGGGTACAACCTAGGCAGGATGGGTGCAGGCTCACAGGAGCTCCTGAGCATTACCTGGGGTGAAGCTAAGGGATAGCCAGCTTAGGGATCTCTGAAAGGTGGAGACTGATGCTGTGAGAAGGGGGCAGAGAAAGAGAAAATAAAACACTTAAAAATATGCTGAAATATTAGGGATTCTGTGCAGTGAAATGCAATTTCCGCGAGGCACCGGTACAAGAATTCAAAATCTGCAAACCAAGCAGGATTCCGTGATTTTTACCAGTGTTACCGGTAAAAACGGAAAACCATTGTCCCCTGCCGAGGACTTGAGAAACATCCAATCCTGGATATTGTCACATAAGTTGGTTCTAAATCTCAGGAACACCCAGGCCATGGTCTTTGGGCCTCAGGCCAAGATTAAGGCTTCCCCTACTTCACTATGTGTTTTTGGTGTCGACGGGGTCAAGATCCCAGTTACTGACAACTTTAAATACCTTGGGGTGATGCTGGACCCACAGCTTGACCTTGGCCGCCACATTCAGAATACTTGCAAGACTGTAAACTGCAAACTGGGTCTGGCATACAGAGCAAAAAGTAATCTTACTCTGGCAGCTCGGATTACACTTGCCAGAGGGGTGCTCCTACCCTCGCTCTGCTATGGGCTCCTCTTGTTTGCCCGCTCATCCAAAGTCCACCTCACTAGGTGGTCCACTGCCTACAATAATGTCTGCCGCTTCGCACTGGCTGCCCCCTGGCTCACTCACCATTGCAACCTCTATAGCAGGCTAAATTGGCTCTCACCCACAAACCACATAGACTTCATCTTAGGGTGTTTCACCGGAAAGGTCCTTGGCACTGGCACCCCTCCAGGGCCTGTGAAATTTCTTGTCCCATCCGTCTCCTCCTCCTACTCCCTCAGGTCCCAGGGACAGGCCCTCTTCAAGACACCAGCTACACAGACTCAAATGGGTGGGCGGGACTTTGCTGCATTCGCTCCCAGACTGTGGAACTCCTTCTCTGCCCAGGTCCGTGCCGTGCACTCACAGATGTGTCTCCGTTCTTCCCTATGGAACCATCTCAAACTTGCCTCAGCCTGTGGCTGCTCCAAACCCCCGTGAATTGATCCATCACAGCACTCCTCTGCTCTGGAGCTACTCCTGGACAAAAGACCAGACTCCAAGAGGTTGCTAAGCTGTATATAGTGTCACATATGAAGGATTTCGATACTGTGCCCCTGGAACTGCTCTTGGCTTCCATAAGGTGTTTATGTTGTTATGTTAATACTGTATAATCTATGCCTTACCACGCTTGTACGCTGTGTTGAATCTGTAACATTACTGCTCTTATCTCCCACAAGGTGTTTATTTTTGTTATGTTAATACTGTATAATCTATGCCTTACCCTGTTTCGTATGCTATGTTGAATCTGTATCCTCACATGAACTGCAACATGTCTAATTTGTACAATGTCGTTGTATGTACCTAAATCTATTATTCCTGTACTCTCCTGGGTCGTACCTGAAAATAGGCAATTGTCTTGTCTCGTGTACCTACCTGGTTAACAAAAGCTAAATAAATAAATAAAGAGCCTGAACCTGTGACTCAATGATTATGTTGGTGTGATCCTGAGGGATGCGGTTGACCCTATTATGGTTGGCTCAAGGACATTGTGGATAGGTGTGACCATGTTTGTCGTACAAGTTACACTTCCTGGAGTTGGGGCACCCTAAGCTAACATGACCATATGTGAGACATAAAGTGCATCTAGGCTGGTTGAGTGTATAGCTTAAATGAGTACGGGAGCCACATTTGTGACATGTGTGAGGTTGTCCTGGGTAGAAGCAAATACCCCTATCATGCCCTATATGGAAGCTGCCAGGTAGATGCATGATCCCTTGCTCAGTCTGTTGCAATTACACCTTGATTTTCCACCCTCCCCTCCATACCAAGTCCTCATCTAAAATTGGACAGGGTGTGTCTAATAACTTGCACCGCTGTTTCAGCCAGTATTGGATGTCATTTATAATGACTCTCTCACTTCTGAATAGTGGAGTAATAAGTTTAACCAAAGGCTTAGTGAGTGGGATCAATAGAAATGAGGTCCATAATGGAGAAGTTTTAACTTGCTCATATTGTACCCCAAATTTCTCCAAGGTGCTTACATTCTTGAAACTTATAAACTGATTCTCCTTTCATATGAATTTTCATTTTATTTTATTTTAGTCTTTGATAACCAGGTAAGGCCCATTAGGCACAAATGCCTGTTTTCAGGGGCAACCTAGGAACACTGGCCAGTTAAGTGACTTGCTCAGAGTCACACAATATGCAAGTGGAGGTTGTGAGAATCAAACTCAGGTCTGGTCTGCTGGATGTATTAAGCTTGTTCACACCTCATTCCTCTTACCTCTAGGCTATACTGCCAGCCCTGAATGAAAGCAAAAAGTTCAGTAGGGCTAATCTCTAGTGTATCTTTTAGAATATTATGCAAAATAGTTCTGCGTGAAGGAGCTGAATTTACATCACCTAGGTATTTAAGGCAGACAGCATTTTGGTGCTGAGCTGGCTCACTAACAGATTCAAACAAGTCACTCAGTTTAAAACTAGAGTTATTTTTATCTTGTATAGGAGGTAAAGGCACAGATCTCTCATTTGAGGTAGGGTTCAATATGTTGGGGTCCAGTAGTTGGTCAGAGGTTTCAGGATGTAGGCAATTGTCCACATGAGTAGTTGGTTGGGTTTGTGTGTTAGATGTAAGTTCCCTAGTTAACCCAGTACCCTGAGGATTAGGTTGCGAGCTTGAAGTAGAAATCTCATTTGCCAATGCAATGATGTCTGCCACTGTGACAGGTTCGTGGGAAGTCCAAGGAGATTCATTTGCAGCTTGCTGCCAACCGACGTCTCTCAGAGCAGCATCCAGAGACCAGGTGCTGCTGGGTTCTACCAAAGTTCCGGTTGTAGGTTGCAAATGCAGCTGAGACATTTGAAAAGGAGTTGCAGAACTAACGTTGTTGATAGCAGGAGCCTGAGCCGTAGGGAGTGCAGAAAATTCATCATCGGGAATAGCACCTTGAGAAATTGCATTGGCTTGTACAAGTTTTATCAGGAAGCTTTTATGATGAAAAAACATTTGTCTAAGCTGGGTTTCTGAGAGTTCGTTCTGGCTTGTACACACCTGAGGCTCCATGGCATGTTTAAAGTCCATTGCTAGGGCATCTTCGGCAGGTAAATCTCGACTGTCATTAGGATGCAATATATCTTCTGCAGACCTTTGTTGAGTATTAGAATCCTTATGTGGAACGTTATCAGTGGTTGTATGTGGAAATTCAGAGCTAGTATATTGAGCAGCACCTCCACCTCCACCTCAACCATTTTGGAAGTTGGCCATCTTGGATAGAGGGACAAAGGTTCCCCCTGCTGACCGAGTAGGGGAGTTTTTATTGGCAATTAGACATAAATCATAACACAACCAAAAAGGAAAAATGGAAGTATTTACAATACAAATCTTATGTCAATCAAATCATCATATATCACACAATTATTAATTTAAATTTAAATCAACTACCTCATATATACTTAATAATATGAGAAAACCTTTTCCACCAGTTTTTGACTTTAGTTGAATTATACAGCTGCATGTCTTTTAAATAAACTTTCTGTAATTCTTTTACAATTAATTGACAATAACCCTCACATGACACTCTTCTTTGATATATCACCCATTGGCATCTAACCTGCCATAAATAAAATCATAAACATCCAAAGAAAACCTGCTAAAGTACTATAATTAAAAGTTACTAAACTGGGAGGATAAATACCTAGAACTAGAGTGCCACAGTTTAAATTCAATAACCAAGGAAAATTCCATTTTTTGCAATATAACCCCACATTTGCCTCACATATGAGCAATATAATAAAAAATGCTCCATTGTTTCTTCTTGGTTAATACAATCTGGGTAAGGACAATTCCTTTCTTCTTTTGCTTTATACTTTGCTGTTCCCCTCACATTTATTCTACCATACATTATAAGCCACTGCATTTCCCACATAAAGGTCGATAGTCTAGGGTTATTTAATTGGTCCAATATGTATGAATTCTGGGCGGTAGGGCAGTTCCTAAAGCTTGGTTCTATTGGGTAGATTTGACACATTATGATCTTATACAAAGATTTTACCATGTTGAAACAATTTGTTGCTTGGATATCTGCCATTTAAATAATTTTTGAACTGCTGGTCTGAAATATGCCGGAGTATGAATATGTGGGTTAAGTTTAGGAGCCAAATTTTGCCACACTTTAAAACAATGGCCTAGTACTATCTCAATCCAAATACCATCTCTACTGTCAGGTTGCGTAAGCCTTCTTTTGATTGTTTGGGTAAAAAAAAGTGAATGAAAAAAGACAATAGAATCAATCATACCCAAACCTCCTTTTTTTTCTCCAAATAGGTAAAACATCTCTTAACTGGATTTAGCCTATTACCCCATAGCATCTGAAAAAAACAGCTGTATAGTCTGGTCTCATATTGTGATGGCAGGGGGAAAAGCATAGCGACATACAGATATTGCAAACAGGGGACTATAAATTGTTTAGGAATATGAATATGTTTAAACTTAGAAAATTTGTACTGTCTCCATCGGGAAACTTTAAGCTCAACTTTTTTTAATACTAGATCCCAATTGTCTTCTGGAAGGTTTTGTGGACCAAACTGGATACCTAATATGTTTAAGGGCTCAGGGGTCATTGAAATATCTTTATAACAAATGGTAGAATGATTACCTGCTCCTATAATCAGACCTCTTGTTTTAATTATGTTAAGTTTAGCATTTGATACCTCTGCAAATGAGTCAAATTTAGTAAAAAAATCCTGTAAATGTTTATAATTACTGAAAACTAAGCAGACACCATCCACATAAGCTTGTACATGCAACTGAACATTTAAATGAGGAACTCTTATCCCTTCCCACTTAGGAGACAGGGAAAGAGAGTGTATGAGAGGTTCCAATGAAAAAATGTATAAAAGAGGGCTTAAAGGGCATCCCAGACGTACCCCTGTTTTCAAGATAATGCCTTTAGTTGGGACCCCTTTAATAAAAGGATACACCTTGGCAGAAGTATATAAGGACTTAATGATATTAACAATCAAAAGGGGGATCCCAAAGAATTGAAGAACCATAAACAAATAAGTGTGATCAACTCTATCAAACGCTTTTTCTAAACCAGCCGAGATCAAATATCCAGTCTTGCCTTCTAATAATAAATACTCTATTGAGTCTCTTATAATCATACGAGCAATTGAATTTGCCTATCTTGTAGTCCACAGGAGGTCAGCCAAGGGCTTGTAATAAATGTGGATCAAAAATTGATAGGGTGATATTACTTTCCTGGCATAAGTCTTCATTCTATTGTTTAGTAGCATGGCAAAATTCTTATAATCAGAATTTAAGATTGTGATGGGTCTCCAGTTTTTAATGTCACCTTTATCTCTCAATTTATAAATGTGAATAATTAATCCATCAGAAAAGGAAAAAGGCATAGCCTTACCAAGCATAAAAAATTGATAAACCCGGTATAAACAAGCAACTATTTCAGTTTTAAATATTTTATAAAGTATGTTAGGAAGGCCATCCAACCCTGGAGAGACTCCATCCTTCAAGTTTTGAATTACTGACTCTATTTCAGTAGTAGAAAATGGCCTTAATAACTTCATGGCTTCTTTTGATGAAAAGGGAGGAGGGGAGGAACCTAAATAATTACTAATATCAGCATTCAGGATAGGAGATTCATCATCATCATCAACATCATCATCAAATCTTTATTTATTCAGGTGAGCATCATTGAGCAAGGCTCATTTACAAGATGGACCTGATAAGGTCAAGGTTCAACAATTGATACACAACAGATACATCATACACTTATATAAAACAGTTATACATACAGGGGAAAAAAGCATTTATAAACACAGTGATGTACAGTAAAATTCACATGTTAAAGTGGGTTATAGGAAAGTTGAGCTAATATTTACAGTATATACAGTGTATACATATCCCAGTGGAGGGGCCATGGCAAACACACAGCATAATGTAATACTAGGATGGTGGAAGGTATTACTGATGCCATAAGATGGGGTGTCTGCCTGGGAAGGAGAACTGAAGAACAAAGATTATGCCATATATGGTGAATTTTTGGGAGGCAGATTGTGAGATGACAAAGCTAGCTCTAACGATAGCAACTGCATTTCTCTGTGAAGAAAACTGTACAACGCTGTTTAAAGGATGCAACTGGAATAATATTGGACAGTTTTAGGGATTTTTGTAGGGTGTTCCATGCTATAGCTATATTCAGGGTAAAGGGATTCAAAATGTGACTCCATAATTGAACCCATGTCTATTTCGTTGTCAACCTGTTTACCTTTTGACACCAAAAAATCCATTGAAGTAGAATCTTTCAAGGTTTTGCAAATTTCAAAGGGGTCTCCTAACTTAGATTTGTGGGTGTGATTTGAGAGTAGGGCTTGAAGAGTCTTAGCTCTGCCATATTGGAATTGTTTCATTTGGGTTTTAATGTTTTCAGTTTGTTCTGAATAGACCATTCTAGAAGTATTTGCAACAGAAGTTAATTGTTGCAACTGCTTTCTGAGTTTAAGGTATGAAAAAAAAATTGCAATTCCTCTGTAGAGTACCATATTTTTTTAACCATCTGCTCAAATCAATTTTTGTCTCCATCCACCATACTCCTAAGTCAGTGTATAAAAAGGCCACTGACAACCAGGCATTTAAAATGGCTAACACCAAATTTATAACATAATCGTTAGAGGGGATGGAAATATTTAACTTCCATCTAATTCTTTTATTTAGTGCATAGGCCAGTTCTCCAAATGAATACAGTAAAAGCAAATGGTCTGAAAGCTCTACAGGAACTATGCGAAAATTTCCAATAGGAACCAAAGGGGATACAAACAAATAGTCAATTGTGGAATATGATTTTCCTTTTATAAAGGTGCAACCAGGCCCAGACTTCAGAAATTGAAGGCAATTTATAAAGCTTGCAATTTTAATAATAGATTCTAGAGAGTGTGAATCACAATATATTTTCTTATTGGTTTGCCCTTTTGACCCCAAACTACAGTTGAAATCTCCACCCCAAAAAATCTTGTATGAAGTTACTAAATATGGTTGGCCAGCTTTCATGCAATCAATTCTACCTGCCTTAGTTTGTGGATTATATATGTTAATGAATCTACAATCCATAGAATTCCATTTCCCATCCAAAATTAAAACCCTACCTTGGATCAGATCAATCAGTTTATAAAGCGAAAAATGAAAGGAATTGAACAAAATACCCACCCCATCAGCACAATCCCTTCCAAAGGACCAGTAAGAGGGTCCCTAAGGCCAATCCCTTTTAAAATAGGCAATTTGTTCAAATGAGAACATCCAAGTTTCTTGTAAAACATTGACAAAAATGTTATCATCATGTAAATACTGAAACAAAGCCTGCCTTTTAATAATATTAATATGCTAAGAGCATTCATAGAACCCCATTTCTATACAACCATTGTTTATTTAGCTAGGCAAAACAAACTATTTATTTTTTTCTTCTTTTCTTTTTCTGTCCTTTATATTCCTTAGCTTGCAGCCCTATATACTCTTGCACAGATTTTTGAGAATCTGAGTCACCAACCTCCATTTTGGAATCCCCTCAATTTGTAAATAAGGCAGCATAGGAATTAGGGGTTTCAGTGGACATAGTAGAAGGAGAAGATTTTGCTTTAACATTTCTGGTAGATCTTCTAGGGGATAAAGGAGAATGGATGATTTTATCAACAGGTGTTTTATCTGAGCTCTCTGGATCTCTGTGACAAACTGGCTCTAAAAGCCCAGAATTAGCTGGACTTTCCTCCAAATCCTCTCTGTTGTCCAAGCCAGTCACACTAGCTATAGAGACAGTGTCATTCAGCTCCAAATTGGAGGGGGTCTTAAGAGGCAGAAGCTCACTCTTAACCACCTGTTGCTGGGAAAAGGAGGATGTTTCAGGGGGATTCACTGATTTTTTTGAAGAAGCCTCCTGGGCCTGCTGAATCAATAAATCAGGACTGATACAAGAGGCCTTATTTTTCACAGCCCTGGGGCATTCTTGAAAAGCATGGCCATACTCCTCACAAAGGTCACATTTTGTGTGATTTGCACATTGCATTGTCACATGCCCTACTTCACTGCAATTATCACATTTAGGTTGATCACAAACACTAGACAGATGGGGTTTTGATCCACATTAATAACAAGCCCTTGGCTGACCTCTGTAAAAACATACCCCCCATCCCTCCCCAGCAGAAAGGAATTAGGAATATGCTCAACACCTGACTGAGTTTGCCTCAATTTAACTTTATATTTCCAGCCCCAGTCCAAAATTGTTCAGAATCGAGGATGGGTTCGGGTTCACTGAGGACTTTGCATTTCTGCGATAGCCAGTACGTTATGTCCCCCACATGGACTCCCTCATTCCTGAACATTACAGTGACATATTTAATCAATGGTTTTGTCAGAGGAATCACTAAAAAGGGGGCCCATGTGGAGGAAAACGTCACTTGCCCATAACGCTCCCAAAATAAATCCAACGCATAGGATGTTCTGAAACATATCAAAATTATCTTCCCCCAAGATATTTATAAAAGCAAATACATCCCTTGGGGAAAAGTGAAGTGAATCTTTTATTAGACACTTTCCCACATAATATCTATCAGGACGTTCAGCTAAGCCCCCTTTATAGCGAATGCGCACAGCATTACGCCTAGGAGCATCTTCTCTTTTAGATTGGGAGAAAAGTTCAGATATCAGTGGTTTCGTAATTTCATTGGAAGGCCCTTTACTACCAACACTAGTACCATCATGTTTGAAAGGGCTTTCATTAATCTGCAAAGGAAACATATAATTCGTTATGCTAGGGGGAACTGTATATTAGGTGCTAATTCATTCACTAAAGGAACATCTAGTAGTTGTTTAGTGTCATTCATAGGCAATATAGAAGTTTTTGGCTTCCAATCAGGGGTAGCACTCTGCAGATCAATGGAGGAATCCCACAGTGGGTCAGGAGTCCAAGAACCAGTAGCTGTCTTCTCCCAACCTGCCTCTAGGAGTGCTTTTTGCAGCGATCAGTTTTCGTCATGAAATTCAGCTTTTGCCAATTCCATCCCTTTAGTTTGTGCTAAAGTTTTGCCTTTAGTGACTGTAGGGAGATCTTCATTATATCCCCCTAAGTTTCCCCTTCCAAATGAATGATAATGTTATTGGAAGAGTGCACAAAACTAAACGCAGTGACTCCAGATTGCCACTTTCCATCCTTTTGAAAAATAACAGGGTTTGCCGTTTCAGATGATTTTTCTTGAGGAACTGGTAACTTAAACACAGACCCTGATTCTTTAGACAAGTGGATCTTCAGACCAAAAGATGAACGCTGAACATCCATCGACTGTGCTGTGTAAACTTCACTGTGTGCAATAGGGATCTTAGCGACTGTTTCCTGCAAGACAGATCCTTCAATAGTAAAAATAGGCTTTAGGCACTTGCTTTTACTAGTGATTGTCCTGCCAGCCATCATAGGAGCCTCTGCACATTTTGCTAAAGTAGTCTTAGGTGCAACAGTTCGAGTCAACTCATCCTCCATTGATAAGCACTCCCGTTGTACTGCGTCACCGACTCTGCTGTCAGGCTTCTCCACCGGCCTGTCAGATGAAGTAGCTGATAATTCAGTGGGCTGAAGGATTGATTCCTGTAGAGGTTTCTTTAGTTGTGCCGCTTGAAACTCAGCTTGGGACTCAGCACGTAAAGCATCCATACTATCGTTGTCAGTATTTCCATTCAATTTGTGATGCTCACTGTTTGGACCAACATCATCTGTAGAAACAAATGCTTCATGGAAAACCTCTTCTAAATCAGCTTCAAGACCATCAGCCTGAACAGCCTCAGCTGGTAGAGAGGTGGGAGGAGAGGCCTTTTCTCCCACCAAGCAAACATCCTCCTCCTCTGGAGTCTCTCCCAAAGTGGCCATCATGGAGTCTGATAGCCCATCCACCTACAGAAGAGTAGGGGAATTTCTCCGGTGCCCTGGCCAAATTTCCCCCCATTCACTAAAAATACTACCAACAGCTTAATCTGGTTCAAGGTCAGTTGGCATTCATCTGTATCCCCTTCCCCTGGGTCGTGCCTGAAAATAGGCAGGATTTATCTAGTGCACTTACCTGGTCAACAAGAAAAAAAACTAAATAAAAAAAACTAAAAACTAATGCACAGCTGTATTGGGTGGGAGGGGGAGTTGCTGCTTTACTGGCCGATGATGCACATGGAAAGGATGCTGCCACACTGTGATAGATGTGGCTGCATCCTTTCACATGTGAGAAGTTTCCACTCATCAGCCAGTGAAGTAGAATCAGCACGAGCCTTGTCAGCATTGGATGTTTTCTTGCACACCTCCTGCAGGCTCAGCTGCATTGGTTGCTATAGCACACATCTTCCCTTCCCCTACACTGCCTGAGCAGCCCCAATATGTTTGCTTTGTGTATGCATGCAAGCAAACATAAAAAGAGAAAACCACTAGGGAGACAGAGAGAAAAAGAGAGGCAAGGAGAGAAGGGGAGTAAGAGAGAGAGAGTGGAAGGGGAAAGAGTGAGAGAAGGCAGTCCAAACTAGTGACAGAGGAAAGATAAACAAAACAGAAGGAATACTATACGAGAGTTTCACCTACTAGAGATGAGCTCCCCCACCTAGAAAGAGTTGCCCCTCCTATCTATTTCCAATTTGACCACTAATTACAGGTAAGTTGGGAAATGGACAGGGGAACATGCTGTAGATGTATTCTATCTGGATTTCAAGGAGTTCTTTGACACTGTGCCACATGGCAAACCCATGAAAAAAATAACAAAATATGGAACTTACAAACTGACAGGAAGTGGACTGCAAGTTGACTGACAGATACGAAACAGAGAGGAGGTGGATGGTTACCATTCAAAAGGGAGTAATGTCCTGAGTGGTGTGCATCAGGGGTGAGTGCTGATTTATTAATGACCTGGAGGATGGGGGCATAGGCTGCTGATGTTTGTTCATGACACTAAAGTGGCAAGAAGCATGCACACAGCACGGGGGGGGTGCACTGCAGAGGGACCTGAATATGTTAGGGGTATGAGCAGAGGAATGGGGCTTACATTTAATATGGGAAAGGGCAAGGTACTACACCTGGGGGTAAAGAATCTGGGTCACACATACATCCTTTATAGTGCAACAGTTGACAGTACAACTGAAGAGAAGGATCTAGGTGTAACTGTGCACAGCATGCTGCAGCCAGCCGGACAGTATGCTACTGCAGTCATGAAATCAGATGGAATGTTGGAATGTATTGGGGTAGGGGATAAGAGCAGGGCAAGGGAGGCAATCCTCCCCCTGCACAAAGCCTCGTTTAGACCATACTTGGAATACTAGTTCTGGTCACTGCAGTATTGAAAGAATATTAAGGTGGGCCACCAAGCTGATTAGCTGCTTCAAGTTCAAGTTATTCAAGTTCAAGTTTATTCAAGTTTATTGCAGGAAAACTCCATTGAGCAAGCTCATTCACAAGGAGGTCCTGTGACATAAACACTTAAAGTACAAACATAGATAGGTAATAACAGTATATACATGAAATGCACTCTACATGATACAGGCTGGATATACATACAAGGGTACCACATAGGGTGACCGCAGGTGGTAAACATTAATATGAGACAGGGAAGCAACTTACAGGTTGCATACTGATAAATGAAACATGATGACTGGTGTGTGCAATACATATATTTTGGCAGCTAGAACAAACAACAGACTACAACTGATATGGGGGGGAGTGATTTGATAGAGTAGCAGTGGAGCGTGAAGCATAGATAAAGCTAGGAGTAGAAGGGGAAGGGAAAGCAGTTAATATGACAAAGCAATTATACCTTACCAGTGGATAAATATGGCACACATGGGGAAGGAAGAGACTTAATGACAGTTACAGGTGTCTTTTATTTTGGCTGAACTTAGCGATTTGTAGAAGTTTATTGAAACTGTGCTAGTTAGTTTCAGTATGGTTTGTAATTGGTTCCAAATGGAGGGAAGGGCATATGCAATAGCATGTTTACCAAAGGAGGTCCGCGTCCTTGGTATGTCAAGCATAATAAAGTCAGATTTTCTAAACGAGTATGCACTATGTGAGATACTAATAAGGAAGAGAGAGATAGCTTGGCAATTTCTGCAGGAGCAGTTTAAGAGTCCATAGCACAGCATGGAGCAGGCGTCTAGTAGTAAGAGATGTCCAACCAACAGCTGCATATAAGTCACAGTGGTGCGAACGGTAAGGGGAGTTGGTAATGAACCGTAACGCACGGTGATAAAGGATGTCCAGTTTACTTAGATTTGCAAGAGTGGTGGAGGAATAGATACATTGCCATATTTGAGTAGGGGGAGAAAAGTGGCCTGTACAAGCTTGTTTCGAGTTTCAAGGGGGAAAAGGGGCCTATTTCTGTAGAAGAAACCTAACCTTGCTTTTAACCTTCTAGAGACATCTTCGACGTGGTCATTGAAAGATAATTTATTGTCGATCCAGATACCCAGATATTTAAATTTGGTTACAACTTCCAGAGGCTCGTTTAGTGTGGTGACAATGAAGTCTTGGGCAAGGGTATTGGGGGCCTGTGACAGCACTTGGGAGAATATCATCGCTTTAGTCTTCTTAGCATTGAGCAGAAGTTTGCCTTTATTAGATTATGCTCAAGTTGTGCGAAGTCCGTTGAAGCACTCCCTGACTTCAGATAACGATGAGCCAGAAGTATACAACACAGTTTCATCTGCAAAAGTGCAGATTGGACGTAGATATGTTAGCATCTAAGTCATTAATGTACAAAGAAAACAAGATAGGGCCTAAGATGGATCCTTGGGGGACTCCTCTTGCAACTGGCAAGGCAGCAGAAAAAAAGCCTTCCGCCTTTACTTTTTGGAATCTTCCAGTTAGGTAGCTAGAGAACCACTGGGTGGTATGGTATGTGGCACCCAACTTTGCAAGGCAATTGACTAATAGTTTGTGATCAACAGTATCAAAAGCTTTGCTGAGGTCCAAAAGGACTGTGCCAGTTACCTTCTTAGCATCTATAGCAGAGATTAGGGTTGTCAGAACCCTCTGAAGTTCTGGGTTCTAGTTCTAGTCTAGAACATTTGAAAAAGTTCTAGGGTTCTAATCTTTTTTAGAACATTTTAGAACTTGAACCCTGTTTTTTTAATTCTGCTGTCAAAATGAAGATAATAGTGAAATACATCATGAAACTATAGGCAAAAACAAATCTGTTCATGTGAGAGAGAGAGAGAGAGTGTGAGAGAGAGAGAAGGAGATGATCACAGGTGACTTTGACAGTACTAGCTAGGGTTACCTGTGGTTTCTTCTCCATTGCTAGTAAAAAAAATAGCCACTTGCAGGTACTTACAGGACCGCCAACCCACCCACCCGTATGAGATACCATGCACTTAGTGCCAGATGGCACATGGTCACACACTAGATACAGTGCACAATGGAGCACAGCAGCACAGATGCAAAATACACCATGCAGCAGTCACAGATATTTGTAAATGAATAACGATTTCTCTCTCTCCGGTCTCTTGAAACACTTCCTAGTCTTTATGTTGTTTGCAAAATACCACACCCTTACTGATCAGTGGCACACGCACACACTGGGTATAGTCAGTGAAGTTTCAGACAGCACATCAAATATGGCAAGAAGAATACCACACAGGAGACACAGATATTTTAAAATGAAGGATTTGTCTCACCCTGTCCCAGTACGGTATGACCATCATCTGATTCAACAATCTGTTGCCACCCTACACATCCTAGTTCTCACATCTGTGCCTTCTCTGTGCCCCAGAAGATCTCACATTTCTGCCCCTTCAAGTCCCAACTCTCACATATCTGCCCCCCACCTCAGTTTTCACATACTGTCAATGTTCGCTCCCTGCCTCATGTCTTACATTTTTGCTTGATGGCTCACAAACAGTATAAAGTTGTATGCAGTCAGATCCACTCAGCTCATGGTGTATAAAACAATTCAATCACTAAATTATTGAAATACATATATAATTCAGTTGAGTATCCAGTATTCTAAAGGGCTTTCACATCTCATAAAATCCATAAATCATGTACCAGAAGATGCCTGGTGCCAGAATCACATCATAAATTATTATTTTTTTTTTTTAGTTGTTTAACCAGGTATAGCACACTAAGCTGAAAGCTTTTTTAAAGGAGCGACCTGGGAGCACAAGGAGGTTAAGTGACTTTCTCCGGGTCACACAGTATGCAAGTGGAAGCTGTGGGATTCAAACCCAAGTCTGGTCTGCTGGATATCACCAGATTTGCAGCTCATAGCCTTAGGCCACTGCGCCATACTGCCTCCAACTAAATTATGTTCAAAGAAGAAAGCAAAGGATACATCCAGGATCAGAAATTCATCATGTAAATCAGTAAAATGCAGGGTCCAAATCAGTTCTTCTCAGCTGGGAGGGGTACATCAGAAGCACCTACTACCAAATGGATGAGAAAGGGGTTATATGCAACCAATAACCAACTTCATTAAATACGGTAGTATAACTCCTCAAACATGTGCATCTTAATGCACCACCCTACTGTGCCCCACTGGCTGTCTTTGAATGCTCAAGTCCTCCACAGATCCCTATAAGATTTAATAAGGCTGTTACATTCTATTACTTCCTGTGGCAAACTGCTCACTCAAGTCATATGTCGTTTTGTGACCAAAAGTTGCCCGACTGTTTTTCCCTAATGGCAGCTGTGACCCTTAAAAATAGATAAGAGCTGTTATAATGTCTCGTATCATATCAAATCTTAGGCAGCTCAACAAACCACATTTCCAATTATCTCACAAAAAAATATTCAAATATGTTTCCACAGAAACAACCATGACTCAGTTTAGTTTTGAATTTCTTTTGTAAAAAATCGTATATTCTGAATTGATCATGTACTATAGGAATGACTATAGCATTGGCCAAAAAAAAAAAACACAAGAACTTAGCTGTAGCTGGTTGTTGCAACTGCTTTGTGTGCTGAAATTCAGAGATTCTATATGAAGTCTGTATTCCATAGGAAAGCGAAATGCAAAGTGCCCAACTGACCTGTGTTAAACTATGGAGTGAATAAACTACCAATGCCGTTTCCTCACCTCCATGGCCGCTCCAGCACTTTGTCAATACTAGAACTTTGAGTGTGTGAGAAGAGAGTGGAAGCGGAAACAGCGGCACTCATCAGGCATAGGACAGTGTCTTTTTTTCTTCATGCAGTATTTCTGTGGGGATTTAAAGAAGCGGTTGCGTAATGTCAGCGCAAGGCTAATTAGTGAATCAACAGTAATGGGTTGACTAGGACAGCTGTACAAGCATGAAAGGAGGATGTGGAGGTGAGCAAAAGATAAAAAAAAAAAGAAAGACCCGGACCCTTATGCGAACCCTCTGGTGTTCGAATTCTAATTTAGAACTCGAACACCAGAGTTCGAGCAGGGTTCAAATCTTTCTAGAACTAGTTCTGACAACCCTAGCAGAGATCCAATCATTGGTTACTTTTGCTAGTGCAGTGATTGTGCTATGATTATCCCAGAAGCCGGATTGAGCTGGGTTAATGAGAGAGAAGATTTTCAAGTGAGATTTTAACTGAATATGGATTAGTTTTTCGAGAACTTTAGAAAGGATAGGCAATATGGAGATAGGCCTATAGTTGTTTACATCGCATGGGTCACCAGATTTAAATAGAGGGAGGATATGTGCTGATTTTCAGCAGGACGGCACAGTAGCAGATGTAATGGAAAGATTGAAGATGTGGAGAATTGGGGCAGTGAGATGGGCGTAGCCTGACCTTAGGAAAAAGGGTTCCAAGCCATCGTCCCTGTGCTTTTTGGGTGTCTAAGTTAAGAAGAGAATTTTCTACTTTATAAGTTATCTCTGCAGTTGGAAGGGCTGGGTGCAGGACTAGATGTAGGGAGGGGTATGCTGGCTCACCGCAGCACCAGCATAAGGCGACGAAGTCAAAGCTAGTCCAGCTGTGGCAAAGTGGGAGTTAAATTCTCCAGGATTAGGGACTTGTTTTCCATAATCTTGCCACTTGCAACTATCTTTGTTGGGACAGAGGGGCCATGGGCCATCCTTCATAGCTTTGATAGTCTTCCATATTTTATGAGGGTTACCTTTAGCTTGTTCGAGAGTAGAAATATAATAGTTAGCTTTAGCAGAGCGAAGTTTTTCACACAGTTATTTCTGGCTGTTCTAAAGGCCTGCCAACCAAGATTCTTTGAATGTCTAGCTTTAGCCCAGAGCTTATCTCGAGCTATAAGGGCTGCCTTGAGATCCGAGGTGAACCAGGGTTGGAATTGTTCCATACCCTTACTTTGATGAAAGGGGCATGCTTTTTATTATTGTAGTGAGTTTGTCATTAAGGATGTAAGCTGCCTTGTTGACATCTTTGGCTAGGTAGAGATCTTGCCATCTGATCATGCTCAGGTCAGATAGGAAGTTTACTGCACTGAATTTGCGAAAGGATCTTTTTGTTATAAAGATGGGTTGCGGCCGGGCCTTAATTTGAGATCTTATGCAAGCAACAATTCCATGATCACTCATGTCGTTGTGGTTAGTACCACATCTAGAATGGAACTGTTGGCAGTATTTAGAGTGTTGTTCCTAGTGGGTTCACTGACTAATTGCTTAGGGAGCAAGTACTGTGAGACGAGACTGGGCATGCTCAATCTACTCTGCCTAGAAAAGAACATTCTGCGATGGGCTGTGATCAGTTTTCAGAACACTAAAGGGGATGGGAACAGTAGAGTATAGTCAGTTGGGGCAGGGATAGGTGATATTAAGTACCTATTGCAGGGACCTTTAGAGCATTCAGCAAAAGCAATTGCTGTAATACATGCAGAAGTAAATGATGGAAGGAGAAATCTATCTGACATTTACAAAGATTTTGAAGATGTAGCATCCTCAATAAAAGACAATAAAAGACATTGGAGGAGATGTTATTATCTCAGGTATTTTGCCAGTATACGGATCAAGGAACCATAAAGTTAAAAGTATTGTTGCAATAAATGGATGACTTAGGAGATGGTGCACTAGGAAGGGTTATACTTTCATAGATCATTGGGACAGTTTTAAGGATCCCAGGTTATTCAAGAGGGATGGACTCCATTTGAATAGGTTTGGCACAAGGACTCTTGCTCAAATATTTAACAACACACTACTCCATCATTTAAACTTGTAGGTGGTGGGTGAAGGGGTGGAACCTAATACCCATAAAATACCCTACCATGTGCAACTCATTCAAAGTAAGGACAAAGTCTTGGAGGGTTTGAATTGTCTGTTAATTAATTCAAGAAGTGTGGGTAACAAATTTGAGGAATTGAAATACATACTGAGTACTCAAGCCATACATATTTGCACAATCACAGAAACATTTATTTATTTATTTATTTAAATTTGGTTACCGGGAAAGGCACACTGAGCCGAGGCTCGTTTCCAGGTGCGACCCGGGTACAAGTGTACACTGAGGTATGCAAAAAAGTACAATAGTAATTTGGAATACAGGCAGTATGTACGACATCAGAAGAAAGTATACATAGTATTACGGAATGCAGGCAGTATGTACAACATCAGAAAAACAATATAAGCATTAAACGTTACAGTATGGTAGAAACAAGTACTGGAATTATATGACTGAGAGGCATAAATTCACTTTGGGACTTGCTGTACAAAGATGACCATAGTGGCCTCTGAGAGTAGGTTAGGCCCAGGTAGGAGTGGGCCCCATGGAGCATCTATGGCGGGGGGGAGGAGCCTGAGGAGTTGTTTAATGGCTGAAAGGGAGGAGGCCTGGCGAAGATAAGGTGGAAGATTGTTCCATAGGAGGGGAGATGATATGAAAAGGCAGCTTGGCCTGCAACATTGTGGGGGCGCGAGAGGTGGAAAGTGCGTGCGTCCCTGTGGTGGAGGGAATAGTCTAGGCAACTGGCTGGTGAGAGGCAGGAAGTGAGGTAGGGGGGTAGGGGAGTCTAACCAATATTTAGCTATGAGGAAGGCACTGTGGATGGTTCTCCTGTGTGAGAGCAGGGTCAGGGAAAGGGTGGTGTAGAGGAGACAGTGATGAGTAAGCATGGTGGGAGGAAGGAGATTGTTGGGACAAGAAAATAGATGGTTATGCTCTATATAGCAAATCTAGAGAATATAGTAAGGGAAGAGGTGTTGCAATTTATGTAACAGTCAGTATATACCTTCAGAAGAATATCAGATTGATATTAGAAATACAGAACAATTATGGATTAAATTAACCCCAAGAAACAAACAGAAAATAGTTCTTGGACTAGTCTATAGACCCCCTCTTCCAGTCTGGATGATGATTTATTTATGTGTGAGCTTATAAGGAACTTGAATCCAGCAGATAGAATTCTACTAGTAGGAGACTTAAACTTGCCGGGTTGGGGGGGTGAACTGGGCTAATCTCCAGGGTTCAAACCAATTAGAACTACGGTATCTGGAAGCTTTTGATCAGGCTGGACTGGTCCAATATGCTGAAGATCCTACTTTTTAAGTAATCTGGGGGATATATTACATGATTGTATAGCAACAACACCCCCAGGTAACAGTGACCATGTAATGGTCTCATTTAAGATCCAAGAGCATTGCTTTATATATCAAGAGACAACTGAGACATTGAACTTGGGCAAAGAAGACTTTGACAGTATGAGGCTCGAATTAAAACAGTGGGACTGGTGGAAACATGATTTTTCAGATAAACCACTAAGTACCTTATGGGACTTGTTAAGTGGAAAACTATGCACCCTAATAAATAATTTCATACTCAGGAAAAAGAAATATAATAAATCAGGAAAAAGGCCACCATGGATGAATAAAAATATCAGGAATCTGATTAATAAGAAAAATAAGGTGTATAGGAATGTTAAGATTACTAATGAGATGCCGGTCCGGTGATGCTGAGGGTTGAGGCGCTGGACATCATACCTTGCACCATGCTGGCAACCTGGGTTTGGGAATGAATCTGGGATGTTATGGGTCAGCAGGAAGGGGAGGCCGGGAGATAGATTGAGTGGCCGTAGGCTGCTCTCCTCTCCCAGGTAGGGACCCAGTCATGCCTGTTGCAAGGCTGTCCTCAGGCGGAGGCCCAAGGGTAGTGCAGACAGGAGTAGCTAGCATAGGAAAGAGGCCACAGATTGTTGTGTGCATGTGCCTCCACATGTACACGAGCAAGGGGAGAGGCAGAAAGAGTAGAAAATAGAGCTGGCAGGCGCCGTGATGGCCCTGCAGCACCTGCACCGGCCCCCCAGAGTCTGGATGTTGGTCTCCCGGGAGGTGGGAAAGTCAACACCCTTCACCCTTGGCCCTGTCACGGGGAGGGAACCCATGGGAGATTGTTGGGTGGGTCAGGTATGGGAGAGTTGGGGACCAGACAGAGCGAGCCTCTCCAAGGGAGAGGCTGGAGCTGTCTGCTAGCTCTGCGGGGAGCATAAACTGTCTATGGAAAAAAAAAGATTACTAATGATGATGGAGTCAGTATAAAACCATCCTTAAGGAAATGAAAACAGCAATAAGAAATGCTAAGAGTGATTATGAAAAAAAACTGGCAGTACAAATGAAATATAATTATAAGGCATTCTATGGGTATATAAATAACAAAACAGGAAATACAAATAAGGTAGGACCTTTAGTAAATTCAGAGGGTACATTGGTCACAGAACCTAAACATATGGCTGAAATACAAAATGAATACTTTAGCACTGTATTTAACGACAAACAAAATAATATAAGTCATGTTACAGAAGAAAGGAAATTACCAAGTTCAGTCATTCTAGATGGGGCAGTTATAATGAAGGAGTTGCAAAAGCTGGATCCAAATAAATCCCCGGGTTAGGATGGTCGCCACCTGAGAATCATTAAGGAGCTGGCCATAGAACTAGCTGATCCATTAGCATACATTTCTCAAAAGTCTATAGATCAGGGAGAAGTGATAAATTCCTGGAGGTCTGCCACAGTAATATCGTTACATAAAAAGGGCAGTAAAAAGGATCCCAATAACTATCGACCAGTGAGTTTGATATCAGTGCTGTCTAAGGTCCTGGGGGTGCTGTCAAAGACTATACTGGTATACATACTGGGTTGGGATATTCAGAAATGCACCAGAGGCAGGTGCAACAGCTGCGCAGCGCATGTACACTGCGCCAGTGTGCACCCAATGCGATATTCAAAGGCTGAGCACAATGGCAAGTGACAGCTCAAGATGGCTAAATATCGCAGGGATGTGCCATCGCTCAACAAGGGCTGTGCCAGGGAGCAAGTCAGCAGGTGCCATCGCTCAACCAGGGCTGTGCAACGGAGCAAGGCAGGAAGCGCAAGAGTACAACACAAGCCGGCCAAGGGACAGAGGAGCATGGGCCATGGCACAGGGCACTCGGCACAGTGTGGAGCAGGCCACAAGAGCAGGACACACAGGCACCAGGGTGCAGGGGATGTCAGGAGGGAGGCAAAGCAGGCACATGGCCACAGGCCCCAACCACGCGAACCACAGCAGTGTATGGAGGTGGCGTGACACCAATGACCACTGGCAGGCAGCCAAGGGCAACACCCACAGGACGGCATGGGACATGCAACCAGGACCATAGCTGACAACACACATGCCGACAGCACACAACACACAGGCCACACAGCCCAGCAGGAAACACATGTATGCCCCAGGGCACACACACCGGCCACTGGGCACAGACCACCAGACACAAGCCCCAGTTGACCCCAGACATACCACACAGACACCATGCAAACCACTGCAGCATGGCTCCATATGCCAGCTGCAAAGCAGACATGGACATGGATGGCTACCAAAATAGAAGTGCATTAAAAGTAACAAACAACAGAAACTATATACAGGGGAACAGGGATAGGGGCAGGGAATGGGAGGCCACAATCAAGAAGATAGGCTGGGGAAGGGGGGTGGGAGCACAGGGACATGGCTAGGCAGGGCACAATGGGAGGAAGGAGGGGGGGTCAAGGGAAGGGAGGGTGATGCAGGCCAATGGGCCCCAGGTGACATTCATGCCCTACCGGCGCCTTGTCCGTTGTCACCTCTGCGGCCTGAACAGGGACTGCCTTATGACGTGGACCACTGCAAGGGTGGCCGTGGTGACCCTCAGGATCCTCTCCAGCAGCCTGGTGTGGACATCCACTTGATGGACACCTAGAACAAAGGAGGGGACAAGAATGAGTGCATGCCCATATGACTGTAGCCCATCCACCGTGAGCAGCAGACAGCAGTGACATGTGCCCTGTAGTAGGCACACAGCCATCTGCAGCATGCGTGCCCACACGAGCCACCATCCCGACCATCCACAGCCATGTACAGCACTGCACACCACCACCAGCCTTGTGCGGCATGCCACAACCATGGCTGCCAGGCAAATGGGCATTGCAGGGGGATGGCAGTGGCCTGGCTGGGATCCAGATGCACCCACAACCCACCCGCAGTGGCCAGACACACGTGCATAAGGCATGACATGGTGCAATAGACCATGCCGGCGATGCACGGCTGTGATGGCTATGTGCATGGGGGGATGTGGCCCACCCCAACCCCACACAACAATGTACACTGACAGAGTGCCTACCTGCATGCTGCAGCACGACTGGTGCCTGTCTGCCAGCACCTCCAGCATGGCCAGCATCCCTCGCCTGCGCGCAACCATTAGCCTGCTGCTGTCTGGCAGCAGCTCCCGCCATCCTCACTCTGTGCCGATCTTCAGGGCCTAGTAGTGAGACAGTGAGAGGCAGACATCAGCACCAGGCAGCAACCCACACACCCCACCCCCCTCCAGCACAGTATACCCCTTGTCTCTGTGCAGTGGCATTGCCATGGCACAGCACACCTATGGTGCACTGCCACGGCTGGCATCATTCCCAGCCACTGCCCCCACCCCCAGCAGCACGGCATGACACCCGCTGGCACCCCACAGAACACTAACAAGGCACAGTCGTAGAAATTTGCACTCACCTGGCCGTGGCACAGCGCCCCTCTGGACGCGTGCCTGCAGTGTCCTTAACAGGTCAGGATCCCTCCACCTCAGGTCCCCATACCTGTGGTGGCACTGCTCCCTACTACACTGTGACCCAGTGGCCTCCTCTAAACCTTCGGCCACCCCCTGCCACACCTTGGTGTGTGGCCTGTCCAGGGGCACCTGCCCATATAGGGTACCAACATGGGGCTCCACTAGTGCCACCAGGTTGACCAGCTTGACCTGGCTCCAGTTGGGTGCCCTTGCTGTGCTTCTGCAAGGCATGCTGCAATCTGCACCGCTGAGACAAAATGGCACCCAGGAGTGCATGATACGCACGTGCGTTGGGTGTGCGACTCGCCTGGCAATGCGCCGCCATCCCCAGTTGCACATGCCTTGTCACTGCACGATATAGCTGGGTTAATGCTGGCACTTTACTGCAGGCACCCAGGGGTCAAGGGACACATGTAGGAGTCAAAGGTCGGCATGAGCACCGTGCGCGACAGCGCAACAGAGCACAGAAGACATGGTGCACTATAGGGTCCAGTGTGCCCCATGGGCCATGTGCCAATGGCACACAGGTGCCGTAGGGTGTACAGTGCACGTGCACCACATGCCCAATAGTAGCAGACCGCCGTACCGCGTAGAGCGCACTGTGCGTAGGACGTGCTACCGACGTACGTGACGTCAGTGCGGCATGTGCTGTGCCAGGTGGACTGCACATGTCATGCAGTTGTGCCATGGCTTGAGCATGCGCATCTCCAATGCACCATGAGCAATTCCGTGATATTCAGCCGGCACATGCAGATGAGCTGATCAGCATATGCGCGGTGCATCGGAGGCATTTGCATCTCATTGCAGTTGCGCATTCCCTCATTTGCATGTGATGCGCTATAAAGGCGCCATGGGACTGCACAGGCACCAGACCGGTATTGCATCCTTCACAGGTAAGACGCCAGGCAGTGGGCATTTCGGGATGGAGGATTTGGGGGGGGCACCTTGTGTGTGGCAGCCAGCACTAACCAGATGTCCTCACCCACAGGAATGAGCATGTCGGTGCACGAGGAGGTTGAGGAGCAGGGGCCTGCATGGATGCACAGGCCCAGTTTTACAAGGGCAGAGTGCTATGCACTTTTTGATGCATACCTGGACCAGGAGCCCCTTCTGAGTGGCTCCACAGGCACCGCGCAGGCCAGGGCGGAGGCATGGGAGGGAGTGGCCAGGCCTGTGAACCTGCAGGGCAGCCATCAGAGGTCAGCACAGGAGTGCAAGAAAAAGGTGGGCATGGACAGGAGGCAGATAAAGGAGAAGGTGGCTGCCATCTGGGCCGCCACGGGCGGTGGACAGCCTGAGGTGCCACAGCTGACACTGCAGGAGGAGCTGGGGGCGGTGACCATGCGGCGCAGAGCCGTTTAGGGTGTTCCCAGCGGTGGATTCCAGATGGGTGGAAGCCCATCACTGCATGGTAGGTACAGTGGCACATGGGGATGGATGTGAGGGGTGCAAGGGGGCAGGGGTGCGTGGTGGTGGCACTAACGTGTATGTGTTCCCTTACAGATCCTGAGCACCTGCGTACAGCTGCAGGGGTGGTGGTGCCCACCTTGGGGGCTGACGTGGACCTGGAGGAGCGCCCATCCACCTCCACTGGAGTCCGGACCACTGCCAGCCCTTCCTCACTGTCCGACCGGATGCCTGTGGCATGGGCTCAGGCGCGGACGAGTCCCAGGCAGTCTTTCAGCGGGATGCCAGCCATGGCATCCAGTATGCTGAGACACTGATTGGGGCAGGGTCCAGGTCTGATGATGACATAACCACTATCCTGGACAGTGGTGATGCCGACTGGGGGGAGGCACCCCTACCACACACCGGACATAGCAGCGCTGATGGTGCCCAGGTGGTGCTTGTCGACCCTCCAGCCACACTGCCTGGTGAGGTGGTGGACGACGTACCTGCGGCGCAGACCATACTGTGTGGCAGTGGTGGTGCAGCCACCCCAGCGCCGTCATGTGCACAGCGGCCGGAGGGGCTATAGCGGCAGCAGGATGGTGCCGAGGGGGGGTCCGGGTGCAGTGGCTGCTGCCATTGCACCACAGACGGTACAGGCCCAAGGAGGCCCCGCTGTGCAGCTCGCACCTGCGTGGGGGGCCATGCCGTGGGGCCACGCAACTCCCACGGGTCAGCACAAGAACCAAGCCCCACAGGGTGCCGACCCTCTGGCCAAGCACACCCGTCTGTTCCGGGCATCCATGGAGCAACAGATGCTGGTCATGGCAGGGGTTCGTGCACTCCGCACTGAGTGCGCCAGTCCGCAGGGCGGCATGACTGGGACTTTGAGCAGCTCCTGGCCGAGGCCACACGCATGCAGGAGGACATGACCGCAGGCCTGGATCGGCTTACTGCTGTAGTCATGACCAGCCTAGCACCACTGGCCATCCTGGTGCAGGGCCGTCCGCAGCAATTACCTCGGAGTGCATTCTCCACCCCTCAGTCCCAGCATCATGCGACCTCGGCATTGTCATCACCGAGATCCACTGTGGGCATTCCGGGCATGCCTGGAGCGGGCCTGTTTGGGGGCCTGCAGACACCTGCGAGGGACTGGTCTCATTCCCGAAGCATCACACCTGGGGGACCATCTGTGACACCTCCTGTGACCGTTGCACAGCCTGAGTCTACTGGGCGGCCTCAGTGGGGCCGTCCACATGTCCATGATGGCCATGCAACTGTGCGGCAGTCATGATCTGCCTCCCTCCCTGTCCGCTGCCTGCTGCAGCCCTGTATGCACAGTGGTGTGGTGTGTGCATACCAGGGCCATGTGGTCCATGGACCAAGCAACATGCTCGCCCTGTGCACACCCAACCGGCCACTGGCCACCATGGCATGTGCATGATGATGCTATCACATCACCGGCCACCACTGTGCACTGGTGCTCAGCGTCTGACACATGCCCGTTGGGGGCTTCGGGGTGTGCGTGTGTGGGTGCCCGTGTGACTGTGCTTGTGTGTGTGGAGGTGTGTGGGGCCGTGTGGGTGGGGTCCACAGTGCCATACGGGGTGCTTCCATGGTGTCATGCCCCTTTCTGTCAATGCTGCCTTCCAGCCGTGTCTGTTGTGGGGCCCAGCCAGGCATGCCTGTATGCTGTGCTCTGGTTCCTGGGACATGTGTGTGGTCATGTTCACCTACCTGCGTGCACCATAGTGCTCCTCTACAATGGTGTCCTGGTGCTGCTGGGTCATCCTGTGCAGCCGGGGTTCCCATCATCCGGGGGAGGCTACCCACCACCGTGTAGCCTGGTGTCCGCATCGTCCCTACTACTGTTCCCCTCTTCGACCTCGATGGCTATCCCATGGTCAGTGGCCATGTTGTGTAGCACACAGCAGGCCAGGAATAGGCCACAGGCCTTCGAGGAGCTGTACTGTAGGGCACCGCCAGACCTGTGCAGGCAACAGAATCATGCCTTCAGCAGTCCAAACACACGCTCGATGATGTTTCGTGTGCTGGCATGTGCCTCGTTGAATCTCTCCTGCGCCGGGGTCTAGGGGCACCGATACAGGGTGAGCAGCCAGGGCCGGAGTGGGTATCCACTGTCACCTGTGTGGGGACATGATGGGTTAGCACTGTATTCTGTGTGGCTGCCCTCCCGCCTACACAGACAGACCCCCTGCACCCCCAGCATAGCATCTCCCCCCCACACCCTGCCCTGCTGTGCAGGGCTGCCCATTCCAGCTGCATACTCACCTGCTAGGTGGCGGTGGGGATGTCTCCACTCTCAAACCTGTGGCATAGTGCAGACTGGTGCCAGATAAAGGCATCGTGTGCTCCTCCAGCGTGTGTGGCATAGACATTGATTATGTGCCACTTGGCATCACACACCACCTGGCAATTGACACTGGGGTAGCCTTTCCTGTTGATGTAGGCCACCCCCTCTGGCCCCGGTGGTGTGCGGATGCCTATGTGGGTGCAGTCAATGGCCCCTAGCATGCCAGGCATACATGCAACCCTGTGGAACTCTTGCATGTTTGCTGTATGCTCCGCCTGTGTGCTGGGGAAGTGGATGTATTCTGCAGCATGTGCAGCAGTGCATTGAGGAATTGTGTGAGGAGCCGCAATGCGGCCGACTGGGTCATGCCTGTGGTGTCCCCTGTTGGTCTCTGGAAGGTGCCCGTGGTGAGCAGGCACATTACGGCCATGACCTTTGTCTCCACAGACAGGGCATGGCTCCGTCTTGTGGGTGCCTGCATGTCATCACTGCACAGTTCACAGAGCTGCCTCAGAATGGCCCGGTTCATGTGGTACCGGCCCACAATCTCGGTGTCATTGTACTGTTCAAAGGTGGTGCAGGCGCGGTACCACCTGTTCCGGGCATACAGTCACCGGGCCCTTACACGGCCGTGCCGCTCAGCCTCCCACCTCCTCACACCCCTCATTACCACCTCCATCTGGAATATTGCACTGGCCATGGCCTGGCCTGTCCTGCCCCCCCCGTGGCTGATGCCCTGGGCTACCCCAGCTGTGTGCTGCTGCCTGGGCCCCTGCACTGGGTGCACTCCTGTGTTGGGGAACCACACACACACACACACTCTGGTCAGCTGACGCTCACAGGCACAGTCAGGGTCACACACCCTGTCCCACAGCCCATTGCACTTCCTGCCTCTGTGCCTGTTCTGCACCCCTGCTGCTGTCCTGCCTGGCCACTGGCCCTCTCTCTGTCTTTCTCTGTCTCTGTCTCTCTCTCTCTCTCTGACTCTCACCCCTGCTCACATGGGCTCAAGCCTCTGTTCCCTGCTTGCTCCATCCTTTTATGGGCTCAACTTTGCTCCGTGCATGTCCCTGTTGCTCTGTGCTTGCGCCATTGGTTTGCTGTTGTATATCGCACTGTGCAACTTATTCATCTACGCCCCCTGTACTTGTGCATGCATTCATTAGGGTTGCGCATTGGCGCACTGCATTATATGCTGCACATTGTCGCCTGCTGAATATCGCTTATTGGTGCATGTCCACTATTGCGCTGGCGCATCTCACTTGCGCCTTGCGCAACCACTTTGAATATCCCACCCACTGTATACAAACATATGAACATATGAAACTACCAGCAGAAACAGGCCTCATGGTCTATCAAGTCTGCTCGAATGTGCAGCTAGCACCCTTACACTGCAGCTGCCCCACCCTCTCCTGCCCCCTAACAGTTACCTTCCCCTCACCCTGTTCCATCCCCCTTTAAAACTGTCCACCATCTTACAGTATATCACCTTCTTGGGCAGAGTGTTCCATTTAGCCACAACCCTCTCCATGAAAAAAAGTCTCCTCATCTCTCTCCTGTACCTTCCCCTGTCTAATCTGAGACCATGCCCTCTTGTGTCCCTCCCCCTCTTCAACTTAAAGACCCCTTCTATACCTGTCTTGTTTATCCCCATCAAGTATTTATAGGTCTCGATCATATTTCCCCATCCCTCCTCTCCTCCAGGGTGTACATATTTAACTCTCTCAGCCTGTTCTTGTAGGGTTTGTCCTCCAATCCCTGGATCATCTTTGTTATCCTGTGCTGTACCCCCTTCAGTAGTCTGATACCCTTCTTCAGAAATGGATGCCAGTACTGCATGCAGTACTCCAAGTGTGGCCTGACTAGTGACCTGTACAAAGGTAGGGTTACCTCCTTACTTCTGGATGAGATTCCTCTCGCAATACACCCCAGCATCCTGTTTGCTTTAGCTGCCGCCTTCCTGCATTGAGCCAAGTTATTCATATTCCCCGTTATGACCACCACTAGATCTTGCTCCTCCTCTATGATACCTAACTGAACCCCTCCCAACTGGTATCTCCTCCCTGCGTTCCTTGCTCCGAAGTGCAGAACCTTGCACTTCTTCGCATTGAAACCCAACTGCCACATTTCTGACCACTCCTCCAGTCTAGTTAGGTTGTCCTGTTGCCCCTGCAACCCTGCTAAGTCATCTACCACCACCTCCATCTTGGTATCATCAGCAAACAGACTGATCTTACTCCTGATGCCATGTAAGATATCTGCTATGAATATCTCAAAAAGCACTGGTCCCAGTACCAAGTCCTATGGAACCCCACTTATCACAGCCTTTGGGGATGAGAGTTCCCCCACCACCACCACACGTTGCTGCCTCCCCTTCAGCCAATTCACAATCCAGTTCACCATCTTTGTTCCCAACCCCCACAAATTTCAACTCCCCCCCCAACTGCCCATGAGGCACAGAGTCAAAGGCCTTGCTGAAGTCCAAATACAGGAAATCCACTGCATGACCCTTATCCAGTTCCTTGTCACCAGTCATAATAGTCAACTAGGTTGGTCTGGCAGGATCTGCCTGAGACAAACCCATGTTGCTGACTGTCCTGGAGTCCATTATCTTCCAAAAAGGCCACCACCCTCTCTTTCAGGATTGTCTCCATTAGTTCTCCTACAGTGGATATGAGGCTTACCGGTCTGTAATTGCCTGGTTCATTCTTTGAGCCACGTTTATGGAGGGGCACAATGTGAGTCATCCTCCAGTCTTGTGGTATGCATCCTGGATCCAGGGAAGTATTGAACAGGTCCACCAGTGGCTCCACCAAGACCTCCGCCAGCTCTTTCAGCACCCTGGGGTGAATACTGTCTGGTCCTAGTGCCTTATCCACCCTCAGTGCCTTCAGAACCTCCAGCACCCTGCTCTCTGTAATTACCTCATCTGTCACCTTCTCCCCCCTGGCCCACCTTCCCCATCCCCTGAGATAGCTGCCCACTCTTCTCCTTCATGAACACAGAACAGAAGTACTCATTTAGTGCTTCTGCCTGCTCCATCCCTTTTTCCACCCACCCCCTGTCCTTCTTAATCCTCACTATCTGGTCCTTACAGCTCCTTCTCTCCCTTATGTACCTGAAGAAGTCCTTTTCCCCACCCTTGGTGCCCTGTGTCAGCCGTAGCTCTCTGGAAGCCTTCGCCACCCTGACTAGTCTGGTTACCTCCTTGGACTTCTTCAAATACATTTCCCTGTCCTTTCCCTCCTGGATTTCTTGAATCTCCTAAATGCTACTTTTTTGCCTATACCCCTTCCAAGACCTCCTGATGCTACCAGCTTGGCTTCTTAGCCCTTTCCTTCTTGCTCTGTCTTGGTGCATGACCCAGTAGCCTCCAACAGCCCTAATTTGATAATTTCCCATTTTTGGCCTGCATCCAGACATGGATTAATTTCTGCCAGGTGCCTTTCCAAAATTTACCCCATCTTGCCAAAGTCAGCATGTCTGAAGTGAACCACCCTGGTTCCTGCACTTACAGCTTCCTTGCCCGTGCTGAGCATGAACCACATCGAGGGGTGGTTACTCCCAGCCAGTGGGTCCTGCACCCCTAGCTCCCTTACAGTCTTCCCTTTAGACAGTATTAGGCCCAGAATTTTATCCAACCAAGTTGGCTCCATAACCATCTGTGTCAGGAAGCCATCCTGGAAGGCTTCCAGTAGGACTTGCTCCCTTGCACTCAAGGTGGATGGGATGCTCCAATCCACTCCTGGTAGATTGAAGTCCCCCATGATCATGGTGTTCCCCATTCTACAGACCCTTCTAATCTGTTCCACTAACTCCCTGTCCAGGTCCTCTGCTTGAGCTAGTGGCCTGTACACCACTCCCATCCTCAGTGTCCTATTTTTCTAATCATGGAATTGTATCCATAATGCCTCTGTTCCACCCTTCTCCCCCTCTTCCCTTGCACACCTTATCCCTTCACTTATGTAAATCGCCATTCATCCCCCTTGCCCTTATCCTTTCTGTATATCCTATACCCAGGGTTCATCAGATCCCAGTCTTGAGATTGGGTGGCCCAAGTCTCCATGATGGCCACAAGGTCCACCAACCCTACTGCCAAGAGAGCCTGTAACTCAGTTGATTTGTTCCCCAGGCTTCTTGCATTTAAGGAGACCACCCTCCAGCTTGTTCACTTCCCTTCCTTAACCCATTTCTCCCCATCCTTAACCCCCCCATGACTCTACCCTGGTACCATACTTGTTAGTATGGGGGGGTAAGCTTGTTTGGCTAACCTCTCTGGTGGCCCTACATCTCTGCTGCACACTAGCCTCCCCCTATACCTAGTTTAAATCCACCTTTGTTACTTTGCATTCCCCCAGCTTCTGTTTCAAACCCCCCTGTCCCGCCTTACTCAAATGTAATCTGTTCTCTGCGAATAGTTCACTGTTGTCACAGATGTTATCCTAGCCCCCCACTAGCCCATACTCTTTGGTTCAACACCACTCTCCCAGCCAAGAGTTGAACTCCTCTATCCTTACTTTCCTCACCATGCTTGCCCTTATTGGGAACACTTCTGAGAAGGCCATTGATCTCCCTGCCTCCTCACACAACTTCCCCAATTTCTCGAACCTTTCCCTTTCCAACTCAACCGTATTACCCCTCAAGTCATTTGTACCCAAGTGCACCCCTACATGTGGTTTCTCCCTTCCTCTCCTTGTACATTTGAGAATAGACTGTTCTGCCCTTCCCGCTGTCAATCCAGGTACTGATTCCACCCATATTCGACTATGCTGCTCCCCTTTACTTCCCTATCTGACCCCTTTTAGGATTGAGCCTCCCAGCACTAAGATGCTGCCCCCCTCACATGCTATGCCTCTGCTGCTGCTGCCTGCTGATCTGTCCCTTCTGCTGTGCCCCAGCCTCTACCCTAGTCCTGCCCCTTCTCCTATCCCCCACCCCAATCCTTTCCCAGCATCATCACCCTCCTTCCCTTTGTTGGGCCCATTCTTCCCGCCTGCCTCCTCTGCCCTATCCCCCCTGCCGTCCCCTTTACCCAATCCCCTTTTTCCTTTACTGCCCCTACCCCATCCCCCCTTCTGCCTGACTATTGCCCCCTGGGATTTCACTACCCCACTGTCCTCCTGCCCCCTCCCGAAGAGCCCCACCTATCATCCACAATTGAAGCCAGTACCACAAACCTATTACCTGACCCTGGACTTCTACTGTTTGCTTCGCTCCTCATGCTATTCCGAGGTTTCCCTTACTGCTTCTAAAATTTTTTATCCTGTTCCCTATCCTCTTTTCCACTGGTACTGTACCCCTGGATCCCTGGGGAGGTGGCCCTGCTGTTCCATTGATCTCACCCATTCACCTAATCGTCACTAACTCCCTTCCTAGCTACTGTACCTCTGCCTCCAGACCCCTCAGCCTGTGACAAATGGGACATCCCCCCAGCTTCCATAATGTGCCCATCCAGATAGCCACCCCACAACCAATGCAACTCACTATTCTTTCCATCCTTGTTTGTCTGCAGTGCTCTGCACCCTGTACCAGTCCCCGTACCCTGCCGCCAGCCCCTCCTCTGCAGCCCTATACCCCCCCACTGCCACCTTTGCTAGCATGCCGCATTGTTGTTCTGCTTGTCCCCACACCTGTGCTCCCAAATTTTGTGCTGGAACCCCTTAATCTGCAGTGTACCTAATACAGTACAGGTGAGAACCTTAGCTCTACACAGTAACGTCACCTACTACAACTGTTAATGAGGTGCCCTATCCAATTCCCTTCTGTTGATAACCCAGCTAATTCCTCCCAGTACCCTGTGTTTTACCACTTTAAGAATCTTTATCAGCTCCCCATCACAGCCCTATTCAAGCATTATAAAATTGAGATTTTTAGTAATACAACTACTACCCCAAGTACCCCTGTGAAATACAGTTATAGGATTCATATCTGCTCCTCCACTCGACTATTAATCAACAGTTAAAAGGTTCAGGCTATTAGCCCACTCTCTTAGAGCTCACCCTCTGGGGTTTTAGAACCCACTCTCACCCTCCAGATCAAGGCATACTCATTAAAACACTCAGACAATAGACTTATTGTACTTCTCTGCATATCAGTCAGCATTTCTCCCTTGGAATAACTTCCTCCCAGTAGTTCTCCACCTCCACTCGGTTCCCACAGGTGCAGCCACCATGGGGAGGAGCCTAGGAAGGTATTTAATTAGTGGAGGTGGTGAGGGATGGGAGGTGGGCTAAAATCATCTTCTTCGGGTCGCTGAACCCCACGCACGGCCACCGACTTTTCTTCCCTGGTCCTGCCTGGTGCCTTACAGCTATGGCCGCACAAACCCCAATGTGGCAATGGCTGCCAAAACCTCCCCAGGAATCACCACTGGAAGATGTGCTGAGGAAGCAGCCTGGTCCTTTTAAAGGCTGCTCACCAGGTTCAAATGTGGCGCTTCTTCCCCTGATTGGCTCCCCGATCCAGAACCAATCCCCGCTCCTTCTCTGAATCTTGAATGTGGCTATAACTGCTGAAAGCTCCTTCTTCCTTGGTCACCGAACCCCACGTGGCTATGGTTGCCGACATTTCTTCCCTGGTCCTACCCGATCCCTTGCGGCTACTGCCACACAAACCCCAGTGTGGCAATGGCCGCCGAAACCTCCCCAGGAATCACCGCTGGCAGATGTGCTGAGCAAGCAGCCTGGTCCTTTTAAAGGCTGCTCACAGGTTCAAACATGGCACTTCCTCCCCTGATTGGCTCTCAGATCTAGAGTCAATCCCCACTCCTCCTCCGAATCTTAAATGCTGTTATGGCTGCGGAAAGCTCCTTCTTCCTCAGTCACCGAACCCCAAGTGGGTATGGCCATTGACTTTTCTTCCCTGGTCCTGCCAGGTCCTTTGCGGCTATGGCCGCACAAACCCTAACACGACAATGGCCGCTGAAACCTCCCCAGGAATCACCGCTACAAATGTAAGACTATGCCTAAAGTTCAGTGGCCAAGCAGCCAGCCACTCCCACTTCCTGACCTATATAAGCAGCAGTTCCTCTTAGTTTCTCTGTGAAGCATTTTTTCTTTGCAGCTGGAGGCTATGTTGGTTTGTCCTCTGAGCTGGCTGGGGCCTACCCCCCCCCACAGCCTGCTGTTTATGTGCGTCTCTGCTGGACTTCGGTGTTTGTTTTCTTGCTTCTGGTTTGTATTCTTCTGGCTGTGTGCTTCCCTGTGTGTTTTGTTTCTTTTTTTTGGGCCTTTCCCTGTTCTGTTTTACTGTGTTTTGGTTTAGTCTTTTTGGGGGCTTTTATTTTCTAAACTCCTAGCATACTGCTACTACAGAGCTCATACTGCTGGCCTTCAGTTGCAACTCTCAAATTACTTGCACTGCTACTGCAAACCTACTCAGAGCTCATGCTACTGCTGTCAGTTACCTACAATTGCAGCCACTGCTGTTTACTTTAATTACTATTGTACCCAGTGCCTGTGTTTTAACACTGTGCTCACCACGCTCAAATACTGCAATGCAACTGCATTCGTTACCTGTGTATTTCAGCTCAACCATAGCTGCTCCTTTATTTGCACTTACAACTCAGTGTACTCGTTTGTTTACTACTGCTGTGCAGGCCTACTTGCTTCCTGCTGCTGCATTGTTTACACAAATTCCTATTGTACTTTGTTTACTCTGAGGTTAGCTGAAGCTCCTGCTGAGGCTATTAAATTAGCTTTTATATCTGCATGTGGTTCTCTGCCTTTCATTGCTTCCTTGCTTGTCCTACGGCGGAGACTGTGAGGTGTTTTGTGGGGGTCGTGGCCTATGTGGTTAATTAATTCTGTTCTAAATCCTGTCTTTGCTGCCGAAAATCCTCACAGTTTGTCACCTTGATTTGGCTATTCATGTCTGGCTGGCTTGCCCCTAATTCAGTGCTGTTTATTTGCTATACAGCTGTTATGCAGGTCCACCTATTACTACTACTGCTTGCTGACCTAACAGGTCCACACTTGCTTACGCAACCATTGCTCCTTGCTTACGCAAAGCATTGCTTCACACCTACTGCCACCCCCTCAGCTTCGGCCTGGGATTCTACTGTTCTCAATATGCATTTGACCTTGCAAGGTCTCAGCAGTCAATGCTCATTATGATCTCAGCATGCCGTGCTCATTCAGCTCACCTGCTTTCAGCTCTCAATCAATTCTAGGGCATGCCAGCCATTCTATTCTGGCGGAGGGTTCCTGCAGCTGACAGTCTTGCTCTGCATTTAGTCTGCATCATCGAATGTGTCCAACTTGGGGCGGGATCCTTCTCACCTGGCCCAGAGCTGGGAATGTCCTCACCCCGGGCTTGGCTTTAGCTGTCTGCTACGTGACAGCAGCTCCTGGTGTAGAATTTAAGACTAGCGGTGAAGGGTGGTTATGATGATCTCCTTTGGCTCTAGTGTTCCAATATAACAATTGGCCATTGACTTTAGTGGTTTCCCTAGCAAGGCACCTTCACCGCATTCTTCCCACGACTGCCTCTGGTTCACCTGGTTTGATTTAGGGCAGGTAGGCCAGGTGAGTGCCTCAGCAGTTGTTGCTCTCCTCCTGTGCCTTGGATGCATGTATTGTTGCAGAGTTTTCTCACAACCTTCCACGACATTCCTGCTAGAGGGTTTGAGTGAGAGCCTCCCTCCAAATTGGAATATTTTTCACCTCCCTTTAATTGGGTTTTCCAAATTGCAGTTGCAGAGCCATCACTAAATACATTTTTCCAAGTCTGGAGGGAAGGTGACCTAGGCCTTGGATCTCCAGAGATTTCCTCCTCATAGGTTTTTTTTTCTCTCCTCCGTTGCCTCAGGTCATAACTCTTAGTTAGCATAGTTGTTTTCCCGAGTCTTTTTAGGCAGGTTCCGTTGTTGGATGGAGGTGGAGGATGTCCTGCAGTTCCCTCTCTCCTTAGAGGATCCCCTTCTCTCAATGTAAGCCATCAGTATCATGCTACGCAAACCTGGGCTGTTACTACAACAACTGAGCATGTCATTGAACTATCAAACTACTAATGCTTCTCTACTACTACGTTACAGTTTACTGTTTCCACGTCACTGTTACTGCTTGCATTATGCTTCGTGTGGCCTCCTTTTTGGTGATGATACTACATTTGTTGGGGGAATTCCTAAGGTACCTTTAGCCATGGGAAATGTCCTATGGCACCTCTAGGGGTGGAACCCTCTTTGAGAGTAACTTGCTGTTGTACCCCTACAGGGTGGTAATTCCTCTGGAATGGAGAGTGCGAACGGCCAAAACCAAACTAACACAGTTGCACAAGCATAACACTATACTGGCTGCATAGGTCAGTGAAATGTAAGGCTATGCCAAAAGTTCAGTGGCTGAGAAGCCAGCCACTCCCACTTCCTGAGCTATATAAGCAGCAGTTCCTCTAAGCCTCTTGGTGAAGCATTTTTTCTTTGCCCCACCATCTTCCCCTCCTCCTCCAGTGGCAGCACTCTCTCCATAGGGGGATTTCTAAGGTACCTTTAGCCATGGGAAATGTCCCATGGCACCTCTAGGGGTGGAACCCTCTCCGAGAGTTCCTTGCTGTCGTACCCCTACAGGGTGGTAATTCCTCTGGAATAGAGAATGCGAACGGCCAAAACCAAACTAACACAGTTGCACAAGCATAACACTATACTGGCTACGTAGGTCAGTGAAATAGAAATATGGAAGATCAGAAACAACATTGATTTACTAAGGGCAGATCCTGCCAAACAAACATGTTAGAATTCTTTGAAAAGATAAATAGAACCATGGACCAAGGCCAGTCAGCAGATGTTATATTTCTTGATTTCACTACGGCTTTTGATAAACTACCACATCAGGAGTTGATAGCAATTTTAGTGGATCTGGGCCTTCACAGCTGTATTAGTTTGGACTATTTCTTGGCTGTCTGCTAGGAAACAGAGGGTGTGTGTATACAGGGGATTTATTCTGATTGGGCTGAAGTTATGAGTGGGGTGCCTCAAGTCCCAGTTCTGGGTTCATATTTATTCTGTCTTTATGTGGTCTCAATCGGTAATGAAGTTGAGAACATATAGTTGTCTAAATCTGTGGAAGATACTCGGATGGGATCAGTAATTGAATCAATTGATGATGCGCTTAAACTTCAAAGTGCAATAAGAACAATTGAATAATGGACTGCAAAAAAGAAATTGAAGTTTAATACTGAAAAATGCAGTTATGCATTTTGGGGGGAAAATATATCCAGGCAGATTACATACTAAATGGCTGCTCATTAAAGGTAGTTACTGAGGAAAGAGACCAGGGGATCATCATCTCGAACAACCTCCAATTTAAAACCCATTGTCATAAAATTACACACAGAGCAAATGGAATATTGAATAGCATACTAAGGCATATCTCCAGCAGAGAAAGGAAGGTCATTGTGCTAACGTATGTATCCCTGGTTAGACCCCATTTGGAATATTGTGCGCAGGTCTGGGCACCATACAGGAAATCAGACATCCAAAAGATAGGGAGAGAGTACAGAAAAGAGCAACGCATGCTGTTATAAAGCAAAGGGATAAAAGTTATAAGAACAGACTGCACAATCTGGATATGTGCACACTAGAATATAGATGACTGCAGGGAGATGTGTTTGCTATTTAAATCTATTTTGGATGACAACTTGTGGGATTTGCTGGGAATGGAGTTTAGGGATCAAACATACAATACACAAGCCCATCCACTACAGCTCTTGGGTGATACATGTCATTCTTACAAAAGACAAAAATGTTTTTCACAAAGAGTAGTCACTCTTTGGAACTCATTACCATTGGAGGTAGTAGCAAGTAAAACCATCAACGAATTTGAAATTAGATTAGACAATTACTGTATAAGGAACAACATCCTAGTTTTTGGATGAATCTTTGGCAAGCATTATGGACAGAAGTCTTCTAGCTCTGTGACTACCTATGATACCTATGACCTATGTATGAGCTGGTGAGTGCAAGCAGAACCAGAGGCCATATGCGTCAAACTGAGCGAGAAGGGACATGTTACAGACCTACAAGTAACTCACTGTGGTTAACAGGGTGCTGGAGGGGAGTCTTTTTCAAATGAGGACAAGCACAAGAACCTGGGGGCATGTAATGATACTGGGTGGGTGGGGGGAGTTACGAGCGATGTGAGGAATTACAGTTTTACTGAAAGAGTGTTGGACATCTGGAATAGACTGACAGCAAAGGCAGTGGAGATGAAAACAATAGAAGGCTTCAAGGATGTATGGGATAGACATAGTGGAATACTAGGAAATGAGCAGGGAAGGTCACCAGAGACCAGTTAGGGTCTGCAGAGACAGACTTGATAGGGACCATCTGAATAAACTGGGTGGGCCAAACAGTCCTTTTCTGCTGACAAATTATGTGTTTCTATGAGGGAGCAGGATAAGGGTAAACATTAGAAAGCTTTACTTAACACATACTGTAGGATGGTTAACATGTAGAATAGCCTAAGCAGTGATGTTGTGGAAGCTACAGCCCTGTTCAATGGCATTGGCTGAAACAGAACAAGGATGGATAACAGAGAGATTACAGAGAGTTTATTAGGGAAGTTAAGTGACTTTCTTAGGGTTACACAGGGAGTAAGTACCAGTTGGGGAATGCAAAAGTGTGTGTGGCCCACATTTTCAAAGGAGAGGCGCGGCACATCTCGAGATGTGCCGAGGCACCACATTCAGATCACAGAGATGTGTCGCGATTCTCCGGATGCACCAAAGCACAACTATAATGTATGTGGTGCATGTGGAGGGGGCATTCCCATGAATGTGCCACGCATCCCAATATTTAGCCAAAATGAGCGGTGCATCTGCGGCACATCATGAAGATGCTCCACCAAAGTTAGGCATAAAAGAAGCATGCCTAAGTGCAAGCCACCCACAGGCACAGAACAGCATAGTAAGTGCACAAGCCACAGATGGGTCTTCCTTTTTGATGGCAGCTGTCATGAGGGGTGTGAGGAGACAGGAAGAACAATAACATGGCTGAAGAAGGGTCCATAGGTGGTATGCCCAACAGAGACAGTACTGTGCCCATGTCACATATGAACATCTCAGTGACACAGAGATTGTGGGTTGGTACCGACTCAACAGGGCACCGCTGAGATAGCTCTGTGAGCTGCTCCATGATGAGCTGCAGGCACCAACATACAGGAGTCACACCATGTCAGTGGAGACAAAGGTGACAGCAGCAATGTGCCAGCTCACCACGGGCACCTTCCAGATACCAGTGGGTGACACCACTGGCATCACACAGTCTGCAACATCCCGTCTCCTCACACAGTTCCTCACTGCCCTGCTGTCACATGCTACGGAGTTCATCCAGTTCCCTAGCACACAGGCAGAGCAGACAGGAACCATGCAGAACTTCTACAGGGTGGCATGTATGCCAGACATGATAGCGGTCATTGACTGCACCTGTGTGGCAGTCTGTGCACCACTTGTTCCTGACAGTGTCACCTACGTCAACAGAAAGGGAGACCATTCTGTAAACTGCTGCAGTGCCACAGGGCACATCACCAATGTCAGTGCCAAGCACCCTGGAAGTCCACACAATGCCAGCATCTAGCATCGATTGGCTCTGTGTCACCAATATGACAGTGGGGAGATACCTAGTGGCCACCTAGTGGGTGAGTGGGTCAGGACAATGTGCCCACAAAACACACACAGTGACACACAACACAGCTGGTGGCAGTGCTGGTCGAGGACAGTGACAGGGAAACTGCACCAGCCAACAGGCATGGTGAGCTGTGGAACATGGGAGACTGCTGGAGTGGGACCCACAGTCAGGTGGGGTGAATGCCAGTGCATGGGATGGGGCAGGGGAAATACACAGCATGCACAGGTGACTGGACATGAAGTGGCACAGGGCCTAAGTCACACACAGTGGCTGCGGTAGGGAAGAGTACCACAGCTGGACAGGAAAGTGGCAGGGTGGCCACAGGGCAGGGCACATGTACTGCAGGACAGGATAGAGGGAAGCCATGCCATGCCATTCCCAGCAAGCAGTGAGCATGCAACAGACATGTGGGGCACCCACTGGCGTGACAGGGTGTGCACGGGTGGGGAGGGGGAATGCCAACAAGGGGGCCATTCAGAGCCAGCAAAGCCAGGCAAGGACAGGGGCATGTGGGACACCCTGGAGATGCCTGATGAACACTAATGTGCTGTGTCCCCCCCAAGTGACAGTGCATGCCCCCTCCAGCCATGGATGCTCACCTCCATATGCTAGCCCACATCCAAGGTGGAGGAAAGGTACAATGAGGCACACACCATGACACGTAATATCATTGAGCGTGTGTTCGACATGTTAAGAATGCAATTCAGATGCTTGGACAGGTCAGGTGGCACCTTACAATACAGCCCAGAGAAAGCCTGTGGCATATTCCTGGCCTGTTGTATGCTACAGAACATGGCCATGGACCATGGAATACTTGTCCAGACACAGGAGAGTGACAGCTCAGAGGATGAGGAACCACTGGCAGGGGGTGGGCAGGCAACCCTTGACCTGAGGGACCCACATGCCACTAGGGCATGGTGGCACAGGGACACAATCATGGAGGAGCACTTTGGTGACTGTAGGTGAGTAACACTGCAGGACCAAAGTGCGCAGTCTCACACACATGGGTGGAGGAGGAACAGATGCGCAGTCAGCAGACACAGCAAGGTAGTAGAAACAGCAAGGTAGCCAAGGACTGCAATGGAATGTGCACACACCCATGCACATGTGGCCACTGCAGTGCTGGCATGTACAGGGAGCACACAGGAGCACTGTGAGGGATGGCATGGATCAGAGGAATCCCACCAAGACACATGCAAAGATCATACACAAGGCTGCACTCGTCATATCCATGCCACACAGCACAACACCAGTGCCCCAACCCGTGCCCAGTACACCACACAGACAACACAGACATGCATGCTACTGGGGCAAGCATGTGCCACAGCACATAGCCCCGGGCATGGACAGCTGGGTGTGTGGGCAGCAACATCTGCAGGGTGCAATGGCCACGTCGACTGCACACAGGTGGCATCACTGTGTGCCACCATGGACACATGGGTGGCCATGCCTCGGCCGGGTGACTCCCTCTGGGGTGTCACCCAACACAGAGGGTGACTCAGCCACTAGGCAGCCTCCACCTTGCAGTTGTATGTTGTTCTGTTGAATCAATGTCAGCAGCCAGGTGGTAATGCTCCTCAAATTCTCTGGAGAATGGCAGATGAACCGGGTGTGCCCATCCTTTCCACAATGGTAGCAGAAGAAAGGTTCTTTAGAGTTTCTAGGGGGAGAGTGGCTGTTTCCTTGCTTAACCATAGCGGAGGAGTCTCGGGGTCCCTCTCTGGGCAGAGGCTTGCTCTCTGGACTTTCTGAGCTTCCCCTGGGGTCAGGGTTCCAGGTAGCCTGAAGCAGATCTCCCACCAAGACTCTCAGTTCTCATGCCTCCTCCAGCAGGTTGCCTTCTAGCCGGGTCTCCGAGGAAATGACATGCACCCCCACCGCTCCTGATGGGACTTCCTTCTGTGTCTCAGGGGTGGCTGGACAAGAAATGGTGTCTTTGGCTGCCTTGGCAGCTTGCTGGCTGACTTGCAGCTCAGTCAGTTCCTTGATTAGTTCCCTCACCTGTTGCAGTTCAGCCTCCTCCCCCTTCTCAGGGGCCAGACAGGGGTGGACAACCCCAGCATAGGGCTCCCATCATTCCTCATCATTCTCGGCCTCACGAATCTCTTTCATCAGACAGTAGTATTCAGGGGGATTGCCCCTATGATCCTGCAGTTTGAGTTTTAACAACATCACGCTAGAATATCTGGCTTTCTTTAGGATGTGATCCAGTCTGACCCTGTTCAATTCACTGGTGGGCATCCCTCCTTTTCTGTGAGCCCCCTGCAAAGCTTGCTCAATCCGAGTGACAAACATTGATAACTTCTAATTTTTCCACTGTTTGGCTGACTTGAACTTCCACATCAGATCATACCCCAACTCTGTACTACCAAATACCTTGCCAAGGCAGTGAGGTATTCAGCAGCTGTAGCCTCTGGGCTAGTGGACTGTAGAAAGTGAATGACCTCCAGTGCAGGGCCCCTCAAGCTTTCCATGAGCCTTTTCCTCTTCTCCCCTTGGTACATTGCCACTCCTGAACCAATGGGGTGGCATAGTCCATCCATGTTTCTAGGTCATCCTCCCCCACGAGCACCAGGACTGTGCCCAAGAAGAGTCTAAGCCTATGGTATGAGTTCATATGCACAATAGGTATCACTATGGGGGAGGCAACTGTAAGGGTAGCGGGGGAGGCTAAGGGGGACTGCATGGGAGTTACATCCTCAGAGAGCTCTAACATTTTCACCAGTTCTGTAGCAGAGCACCACTCAGAGGCTAACAGTTGAAGCAGCTTGTCTCTAAACCCTTCTATGTGGGGGGATCCTCCGGGTACAGCTGGGTCACTATGTAAGTGAATGACCCTCCAGCCCTTCTGGGACCCTTCAGGTGAAATCACAGGGGATACCTTCTCTGGCTCAGTAGGCAGGCTACAGGAGAGTAGGGCCACCAAAGTTTGATCAAACAGGTCTGAATCCTTCCCCCTTACTTCAACCTTCCCCAAACACTTAATTCGTTCAACCACTTCCACAATAGTGGCATTATCAGTACCCAACAGGATGTCCATTTATAACAGAGCTTGCCGGGGGTCCACCCCTCTGCCTCACTCCACCACATCATGTGATGCACTAGCAGCTTGTGGAGAGCAAGCTTAAGCTTAGGTGCAGTGAGCACCTTCATTTTTACCAAAATTTCTAAACGTGGTGTTGTAGTACCCACGTTGGACCATTAGAAAGCATAAATCTCAGCGGTGAGCCTCCAAGATGTAACTCCTAGATGGCGCTATCCCAAGGGCTACTACCTCTGCTTGCTTGGCTAGTTGTAGGTTAAGGTGCCTGGGTACTGAAACGGGTGCCTCCACCCGGAGGACGGGGTTGTTGGTAGCAAGGCTAAGCTGGGTACAGCCCTCCGGGACACTGTAACACCCCCTCTTTCCCTTCTAGTGGCCTGGACAATATACAGTAAACATTTTCACAATAACCCTTGTTCACCATACAAATCCCCACTCTGTCTGCACTTACCACCAGGGCTGGTTCCTCTGGCTCGACCCTGGAGACCCCTTGTAAACAAGGTTCACTGACTTACGCAGCCTGTATAGTTGTTATGCTTGTGCAACTGTGTTAGTTTGGTTTTGGTTGTTCACACTCTCTATTTCAGAGGAATTACCACCCCATAGGGGTATGATGGCAAGGGACTCTTGGACAGGTTCCACCCCTAGAGGTGCCACAGGATGATTCCCGTGGCTAAAGGTACCTTAGGAATCCTTTGAAGGAGAGAGTACTGCCGCTGGAGGAGGAGGGGAAGATGGTGGGGCAAAGAAAAAATGCTTCACAGTGAGGCTGCAAGGAACTGCTTATATAGCTCAGGATGTGGGAGTGGCTGGCTGCTTGGCCACCGAACTCCAGGCATAGCCTTACATTTATGCACAGCAAATAGCAACAGTACAGTACTTTTGACACAAACTGGAACCACAGTCAGGTTAAATGCAAAAAGAGTTAGATCTGATTTATTCAGGGGACTTGAACAAGGGAGGGGCATAATGTCTAAATCAATCATGCAGTCATGCATGCACTTCAGAATCCCTACACAGTCACACACTCTGGGTACCCAGGTGGGAGTAAGTTGGGGTGGGCTAGCCTGGCATGTTGCCTGGGGTAGGTCAGCCTCGCAGCTGGCTGGGGCCCTGTGATGGAAGAAAGAAACATGCACAACCACACACAATTTGTAATCTGGAGCCGGATGGCTCAGTTCATGACAAGAAAACAAGTAAATTAGATGACAACACTTTTGATTTAGCTGATGTTGCAGGGAGCTACCCTGGTGTTTACTCATGATACCCAATACAGGACACATGAGGGATGAAATTGAGACTGCAGGTTGTTGAGCTGGAGTGCAAGGAGAAGCAGGATCCACACAAATCACCTAGGCATCGTTCCTGTTCAAGGCATTGAGCAGGGGGCTGATCCCCAGGCAGGTCTCTCATCAATGGTTTTCTCTGTGGCGTGAGTAATGTGGCTGGGCCAGTGTGACAAGGCCCAGACCAAGGAACAGTTCGGATGCGAATCTGAGAAAAGCTGGATACAGCCTCCAGCTAGCAAGGAAAATTAAACACACAATGGGGAACCAAATTGCAACCCACTAGCTGCACACAGCACATTTATGGTAAAGTAATCACCACTATACCAGGCAGATGACAGTCCGGTTGCAATCACAGAGTCTCTGTGCAAAACCGGGAGTTCAGTGGTAAATGTAGGTCCTGACAGGCCAATCGCGTTCAGCAAATCTTCGGTCTTCTTCAGGATTCAGCATGGTCACCAATTCAATGGCTTAAGTCTCTCTCACAACTTCAGCTGCAGTCCGATTCTTTGGAGAGCTCCCTCACAAGGGACAGCAGAAGGCAGGACAAACTCAGCCCTTCCACAGTTCTTCCGCGCGAACTACCAGGAGCTGCTGCTGGAAAACACTCAAGCTGTTTACTCTGCAAATTCTAACTCCAGACTGACTGTCTGCTGCAAGCAGCCTGGGACTTTCCCCAGGATCCAAAAGGTTTGGTTGGCTGATCCATCTGTCAATCAATGCATGCAAAATGGCGGCCACGCTGGGCTAGCCATCCTTTTCATTAGTTTAGCTGCTCTGAGTTTTTTTTTTGTCATTTATACTGTTTCATCATTTTATTGTTCAATGTTTTATTGTTTTATCATCTGTTATGTGATCCGATAGCTATATAATTTAATTTAGATCTGTTTGTGATGGCCGTTTGTTTCGTCGACCATCACGTTTGAACAGTGACCTGCTGGAGTGAATCCTTTGCTGGGAGCGGTGCGGTGAGAGGCTACATTTCAGTTCGGTTCTCTTTCATGAACTGTTTACGAACTGCTGCCCTGTTATTGGTTTGATTCTGGGCAATTGTGGGACTGACGGCTGGGTTCCGAGTTTAGAGAATGGTCGTCGACTTCCAGATTCTGGATTCCCTTGGGGCTGTATGGACCTGAGCTACGGGGCCAGTCAGTTGTTCATCCTCGGTGCCAATTTCTGGTCGGGGACTGACTGCCAGGTTCCGAGTTTGGAGGACGGTTGTTAACTCTTGGATTCTGGATTCCCCTGGGGCTGTTTGGGCCTGAGCTACGGGGTTAATCAGCTGTTTACCCTCAGCGCTAGTTTCTGGCCGGCGGTGCTGAAGTGGTGCTTCGGGATTATCTTTTTTGGTGAATTGTCGCCTGTGCTGCTGTTTCTGAAACTGTCTTGAGGAGGAATTTCTTGAATCGTGGGAGCGATGTACAATAACGTGGATTGTGAAAGCTTACAGAATTGCCAGTGAGAGTGGTGATCTGTAGACTGGTCTGGCAGGCTGTAACGGTGGGCACCTGGTTTGAAGACTCCCCGGGGGGGGGGATAGAGGGCACTAGCTGGAGGGCTGGTGAAAAAACTCCTTCTCCTGTACTACACTGTGGCCACCAAGTTTATCTGGGTGACTCTGGTGGGTTAAGTGGGTGTCTCACTTCTAGGAGCCTATCTCTAGGCTGTGCTGGGCCAGTAAAATCTGCACCAAGGTCATTTTCTCTTTTGAACTGGCTAATTATTTGTCTTTCCCACTTTGTTCCTGATCAAACTTCTGGCAGTTGGATAACCCTGACTAGGTGTGTAGATTTGGAATTATCTTGCTGTACTACAGCGGAGGTCCATTCGTTATTTCGGTGCCAATAGTGAGAAGGATTTTTTTCTATAAGGACAGCCCAGGTTTTCGGTGGTTTTGACTTGGACTTTATTTTGTTTTGGATTTGGACTGAAGAAACTGGTTTATTAATTTTCATTATTTGGACGACCGGGTGGTGAGAGGACCGTGTCCACTTATTTTATTTATTTTGTTCATTAGATTTGTAGTTCATGTTATTATTATTGTTTGGCATTGAGAGTGCTGCCCTCTCTCCCCAGTGGTGAGAGGACTGGGTGGGGAGGGAATTAATTATTTTAGTGCATACTATTTTTAATCTCTCTTCCCCAGTGGTGAGAGGACTGGGTGGGAAGGGGGAATTAATTAGTTATTTGTTGTATTTTGGGTTTGGGTTTGGGGGGGTGTGAGCCCTTAAATCAACATTTTGAGATCTATTCTGTGCGTTAATTCAGACTTTTATTCAGTTGTTAAATTATTATACAGGGTCTTGTATTTATTTAGTTCTGTGGAGTGGGCTAATTTTGTATTTTGGAACTTTTTTTTTGTTGCTATTTACTTAGGGTGCTAAATATGTGTTGGGACAGCACAAGGATAGTCGGGTATTATTCCCCTTCCAGACTCAGAGACCTCCGTCCTTTTTCCTGTCCTTCCCTATTGCTAGAAGTTTACAGACAGTGTAGGGCTTTGGGGATTGTTGGAAAAAGGAGGAGGACGAGGGCTGGGTCTGGAGAGGGAATGGAAAGGAGTAGTTGGATAGGGATAGTGGGGACAAGGAGATGCCCTGGGGCGAAATGGGTCCAGGAAAGGGGTCCTCCCTGTCTGGTTCCCATACCCAAGGGTTCTGCTTGTAGTCAGCAGGTAGCACAGTCATCTTCGGATGCTCATCCTACTCAGGCAGTGTTGTGCAATGCCAGGTCTATTAAAAAAAAGACTGCTATTATAGCTGATTTTGTTGGGACATCTGACCTGGCGTCCATCACTGAGACCTGGTTGGATGAGAATGCTGGCCAGTTTGGTGACATAATTCAGCGGATACTCAGTGATACACCGCCGAGGATGGATCGTAGGGGTGGGGGTGTTGCTATCTGCTTTAGATCAGAACTGGCCTAGTGGAGGTACCAGTGGGAACTACCAACTCCTTTGAATGTATCATGGGCGAGGGTGTGGGGTGCAGGATACTTCTCGTTTACGGTCCACCAGGTGATGGGAATGTTTTCCTGCGGGAAGTCACAGACTTCATTGTTGACCTGACATTGGGGTCCCTCAGATGGTTGGTTCTGGGGGACTTCAATGCCTGGGTCAACGATGAACTCTCGCAATTTGGTCAAGACTTCCTCCAGTTAATGATTTCACTGGGCTTCACACAAGTTATTTCCTTCTCGACCCATATTGGTGGTCATTCATTGGATTTGGTGTTCCTTCTGGGGATGGAGATATCCAATTTGGTGGTGGAACCAGTCAGATGGTCTGATCATCACTCCATTGGGTTCAGTTTTGAGGCCACCCCTAGTAGGCCGGCCCCTATGGAGATGGCCCGGTATCGCCCTTTAAGGGGTGTTTCCCCAGATAGCCTGATGGCAGTGCTGGACCCATCCAGCTTACTGAGAGATTGCATGGATCCAGGAGACCTGGTACTTGTCTATAACAAGGCAGTGGCAGGGGCCCTGGATTCCATTGCTCCTGTTCATGTTCGACCCCTCACTCTTCGCCCCAGGTCTCCTTGGTTCGATGAGACTCTGAGAGAGCTGGGGAGAGTTGGACGAAGGTTAGAGAGGTGCTGGCGGTGGTCGGTCCGGGATTGTGACAAACTTAGTTTGATGGACCACTATGTGGTCTATTAATCCTCAATCTCTCTTAAGAAGGCAGAATTCCTGTCCAGAGAGATTGCTGCTGCACAGAATAGACCAGCTCAGCTCTTCCGGACTGTGGACAGATTGTGCAATCCAATCTGTCTTCAGCCCAGAAGAGCCTTTTCTCAAGAATGGTGTGAGGAGTTTGCTCTATTCTTTTCAGATAAGATTGCCACAATCAGGTCTGATATCCATTTGACCCTTTCTAATGGGAGTTGTGATGGTCGGCAGGAGATGTTGGACACCCAGTTTGTGTGGTCTGACTTCAGCCTTCCCACAGTCAATGACATTGTGATGATCATCCAATTATTGTGTCCGACCAACTGTGGTTTGGATCCGGGCCCCACATGTCTCTTAGTGGGCTGTGTGGATAAAATTGGCCCTGTCCTCGCTGAGATAGTCTGGAGGTCCTTGGAGAGGAGGATTTTTCCAAATCCTCTAAAGGAGGCTGTGGTTCAGCCCCTTCTTAAGTCCTCCTTGGACCCGGACTGTCTGGCAAATTACAGGCCTGTCTCTAACTTACCCTTTGTGGGTAAAGTTATTGAGAAGGTGGTCGTGTCGCAGCTAGATGATCATTTGACCAGCCATAGAGTCTATGATTCTCTCCAGTTCGGATTTAGGAAAAGGCATAGTACCGAGACAGCTCTTGTCCGGGTACTAAATGACCTCCTAATAGCGAGAGATCAAAGGACTCGTTCCATCTTGGTCCTTCTTGATCTCTCTGCAGCATTTGACACTGTGGACCATGGTGTGCTACTGGAACACTTGCGGTCTATCTGTGGGCTGTCTGGTACAGTCCTCAGTTGGTTTCGATCTTTCCTCGAGGGTAGGACTCAGAGGGTGGTGTCTGGGATTTTTTCTTCGGCATCATTCCCCCTAACCTGTGGGGTACCGTAGGGCTCCATTTTGGCACCCATGTTGTTTGCGGTGTACATGCTGCTGTTAGGAGCGATTATTAGGCAGTACAGTCTGGGTTTTCACTGCTATGCAGATGATACTCAGCTGTACATGTCCTTTGTGCCTGGCCAAGATGCTGCCTTTTTGGTCTTTAACAACTGTCTTGCCGAAATCCAGGACTGGATGAATGTGAGTTGGCTGTGGTTGAACCCCAAAAAAACGGAGGTATTGGTTGTGGACCAGGGTCGCCGGGAGGTGGGTTTGTTGGTCGGATCACCCTTGGGTTTATGGCTTGGTGGTGTTCAGCTAACTATCTCAGACTGGGTGCGTAATCTTGGCGTTGTGTTTGATGACTGTTTGACATTTAAATCTCAGGTGTCGGCATTGTCAAAATCTCTTTTTACCACCTGAGGAACATCACCCGGGTGAAGCACCTGGTTCCTCCAGACGGTTTTCCTACTTTGGTCCACGCTTTCATTACCTCCCACCTTGACTACTGCAATGCCCTTTATCTTGGGCTACTGGGGGTTGAGATTCGCCGCTTGCAGCTACTGCAGAATGCGGCAGCCAGGCTACTGACTGGTTCTTCTAGGTCCAGTCATATAACGTCTGTGCTCCGTGAACTGCACTGGCTTCCAATTTGCTGACAAATCACCTTCAAGGTCAGTTTGCTGACCTATAAGGCCCTACACGATCAGGGACCTGCTTACCTGAAAGATCTCCTTTGTCCCTACTGTCCCTCCCACTCTCTCCGATCCACTGGTGAGGGATTGCTAGATATTCCCAGGGTTCGTTTAAAAACTTCAGGGGCCAGATCTTTTAGTTTTATGGCCCCAACCCTGTGGAATTCTCTACCTCGTCAGGTGCGAGATTGCCCGACTGTCCAAAGCTTTAAGAAGGCTTTAAAAACATATCTTTTTAGCCAAGCATACAATGTGTTTTGAATGCTGCTGTCAAGCTTAATTTTAATATTGTTTTAATTATTTATTGTTTTATCAAGTATTATACAGGTGCCTTGGTTTCAGAAAGGCGCCTTATATAAATAAAGATTGATTTGATTTGATTTGAATACAAAGGCTCCCCCTCCAGGTCCATTTGGGCACCAAAGTCTCAAAACTACAATTCCTACAGAAGTTTGCTCCCACAAGACCCCTGGGGAAAGATACCATTTTAGGGTCCCTAAGGGTACTGATTGGTCCACAATAACAGTCAAGAACCAAGATGGTGGTGTAATGTCTAAATGTCCGTACTGCAAAGAAGGCAGGTTAGACAAACCACAATACCATTACTATTATAACAGACACTCAGTAAATAAGTACAGCTTCTAACAGGGCTCCCACTGCGCAAATAGCGATGGCAGAACGGAGCGATTATCTGGTAGCCATGGTGGGACTTGAGCATAGAAACACTCAGCCCCTCCCAGATTAAATATGCACCACGTTATTGGCAGCTCTTAAAGAGAGAGAGCATTCTCACACAAACACTTTTAAATTCATAAGACACAGGATACCAGCCTGACAGTGGGCATTTAGGCACACCCAAGGAAGACTTTCGGGAATCCCCATTTGTAGGGGGGTTACACTAGTGTTTTACTACTACCATTATTTAGATGTAGACTGGTGTTTTGCCTGTGCCACTACTCAGATGAGGACTGGCATTTTACCAGCGCCACCATTCAGATAAGGACTGGTGTTTTACCAGCGCCGCTACTTAGATGAGTACTGGTGTTTTACTAGCACCACCATTTAGAAGGGGACTGTTTTACCAGTGCCTTCATTCAGATGGAGACTGGTGTTTTACCAGCACCAGTACTCAGATAAGGACTGGTATTTTACCAGCGTCACTCCTCAGTTGAGGACTGATGTTTTACCAGCTCCGGTACTCAGATGAGGACTGGTGTTTTAGCAGCGCCACTACTTAGATGAGGACTGGTATTTTATCAGTGTGATCATTCAAAAGGGAACTTATTACCTGCACAACCATTCAGATGGGAGCAAGTGTTTTACTAACGTCATCATTCAGATGGGGACTGGTGTTTTACAAGCGCTACCACTCAGATGAGGACTGGTGTTTTACCGGTGCCACTATTTAGAAGGGGACTGCTTTACCAGTGCCATCATTCAGATGGGGACTGGTGTTTTACCAGCACCAGTACTCAGATGAGGACTGGTGTTTTACCAGCACCACTACTCAGATGAGGACTGGTGTTTTAGCAGCGCCACTACTTAGATGAGGACTGGTATTTTATCAGCGTGACCATTCAAAGGGAACCTTTTTACCAGTGCCACCATTCAGATGGGAACTAGTGTTTCACTAATGTCATCATTCAGATGGGGACTGGTGTTTTACAAGCGCTACTACTCAGATGAGAACTGGTGTTTTACCAGCTCCACTACTGAGATGAGGACTGGCGTTTTACCAGTGCCACCATCCAGAAGTATACTGCTTTACCAGCACCATCATTCTGATGAAGACTGCTGTTTTACCAGAAGGACTACTCAGATGAGGACTAGTGTTTTACCAGCGATACTGTTCAGATGAGGACTGGTGTTTTACCAGCTTCACTACTCAGATAAGGACTGGTGTTTTACCAGCGTTACTACTCAGATGCTCACTCATGTTCTATCAGCGCCACCACTCAGAAGGAAACTGTTTTACTAGTGCCACCATTCAGAAGGGTAATGTTTTACCTGTGCCATGATTCACAAGGGGACTGCTTTACCAGCACCATCATTCAGATGAGGACTGGTGTTTTAACAGTGCCACTACTCAAATGAGGACTGGTATTTTACCAGCGTCATTATTCAGCTGAGGACTGATGTTTTACTAGTTCCACTGCTCAAATGAGGACTGGTGTTTTGCCAGCGTCACCATTTAGAAGAAGACTGTTTTGCCAGTGTGACCATTCAGCTGGGGAGTAGTGTTTTACTACTGCCATCATTCAGATGGGGACTGGTGTTTTAGCAGCGCCACTACTTAGATGAGAAATGGTATTTTATCAGCATGACCATTCAGAAGGGAACATTTTTACCAGTGCCACCATTCAGATGGGAACTAGTGTTTTACTAACGTCATCATTCAGATGGGGACTGACATTTTACAAGTGCTACTACTCAGATGTGGACCGGTGTTTTACCAGCATCGCTACTCAGATGCGTACTGGTGTTTTACCAGCGCCACTACTCAGATGAGGACTGGTGTTTTACCAGTGCCACCATTCAGAAGTATACTGTTTTATCAGCACCATCATTCTGATGAGGACTGCTGTTTTACCAGAAGGACTACTCATAGAAACATAGAAACATAGACTTTGACGGCAGATAAGGACCACTTGGCCCACCCGGTCTGCCCATTTCCCTACCTACTGGATAAGCTGCAGATTCTAGTTAACCAACAGCCTACTTCCTGCCACCTCCCACTACGATTGCCTTATGTCTGTCCCATGCTTGTTTGAATTCCCCCACTGTTTTAGACCCAACAACCTCCCCAGGAAGGCGGTTCCATGCATCCACCACTCTCTCCGTGAAAAAAAATTTCCTCTTATTAACCCTGAGCCATCCCCCCTCTATCTTTAAATTGTGTCCCCTTGTTCTTACACATCTCTTTTTCTGAAAGATGCTACCCTCCTGGACTTTGTTGATTCCCTTGAGGTACTTGAACATTTCTATCATGTCCCCCCCGTCCCTCCTTTCATCAAGGGTATACATATTAAGCTCTCTCAGTCTCTCTTCATATGATTTTTGATGCAGACCCTGCACCATTTTAGTTGCCCTCCTCTGGACTGCTTCCATCCTGTCTATGTCCTTACATAGATGAGGTCTCCAAAACTGCACACAGTATTCCAGATGGGGTCTCACCAACTGTCTGTACAGAGGGATAACCACTTCCCTTTTTATGTTGGCTTGCACGCATGTGCAAGCAACATCTTGTGCTAGTGTGGGTCTTGGGGGTGTGGCTGCTGTTGGGCGAATGCAGGGCACGCATCAGTAGTTGCGTCCCTCATTCCCCAATCAGCCTGCATGCCACCGCCACACCATGCATTCATAATGGGGCGAGCACATCAAAGCAAAGGTCCGCTGCAATCCGAGCAAAGCTCGTCATACGCAACAGTCCTTTGCTTGCCGTGCTCGCCACCATCTGACCATAGTCAGACCGTAATGACGGCCGCCTCACGCTTCCCTGACTCGGGGTGCCAATCCCCTGTCGGCAACCCCCATGTTTGTATGCCGATGGGGAGCCCACTACCGGTCGGCATCCCCCGCCAAATGTGGAATGTGAAATTGCCAATCCTCGGCTCACGCCCCCGCTTTCTTTGCCATAGCAGGGGCCCTCCCGTCGGCATCAGCCCCCAACTGTTGAATGCGAGGGGTGCCCAATCCTCTCAGCTCATGCTCCCCCTTTCTTTGTTTGCGGCGGGGTGCCCAATCCCCAGCATTACCCCCCGTGTTGTGTGCCGGCGGTGCCCAATCCCGCGCTACTGACACCCCAAAAACCCACTTAGGTGTACGCTGGGAGCCCACCCAGCATACCAAATGCCCTGTAACTGCGAAATTGTCCCATAACGGTTTTCCTTTTTCACCTGCAAATCAAAACTGTCCCTCGTAGTCTAGATGCCCCTCCCCACCGCACCACCCACTGTGCACCTGCCTCCCTCACCCTCCTCATCCCATACTTACCTCCGGACTCCGGCGTGACGATCTTCCGTGGACCGGGAACACGTCTGCACTCTTCAAAGCCGACCACGAACTGAGGAAATGCCGGTAAGCTGTATAATGCAATGAATAGGGTTTTTTCAACTTTGCTGCATATCTCAGGCATTTCTTGGAATTTTGGCACCAAATTTTCAACATAGGGTTTTTGGGGCCCCTCCTCATGAATTCTGTCACTGTCATGGCATTAATCGGCCTCAAAAGGTGATTTCGCAGTCACTGGTGAAATCACCTTTCAGGACCCATTAACAAAATGACAGTGCCAGTGTTCATGAGGTGGCCTCTCAAAAAGCCTATGTTCCAAATTTGGTGGAAAAAATCCAACAAATGCCTCTTTTACGAGCGTGCATTGCACAGTTGCTATGCAGGCTCATAACTTCACGCATTCGCAATATTTTAACGCTGCATTTTTCAGCATTGGCATTTTGTGCACCTCCTGTGAACAGTATGGCTGTCATTTTTCCATCCTGCCGAAATGTGTTTCCGCACTTCAGCGCACAATTCGCGCCGATCGCTGTGGGAAATCAGTGTTTGGCCAGATTATGAAAATGACAGTGACACAGTTCATGAGCAGAGCTCCTAGGAATGCCTATGTTGAAAATTTGGGTGATACTCCATAAAAATGACTGTGTTCTACGAGCGTGTGTTGGCAGATTGCACATGCTGCGTGCCGATCATGCATTGTGATGATTTTCACTCTGGATTTTTCCATTGCCATTTTACACACCTCTTGATGAACAGTACAGCCGTCACTTCACATATCCTGCCCAAAATGTGTTTCCGCACTTCCGGCAGAATGGCGTGGTCGCTGTGCGAAATCACTTCTTAGGACACTTTGAGAAATGACAGTGACACTGTACATGAAACAGAGGTGCTAAATTCCCTATGTTGAAAATTTGGTGTCGACATGCCCATAAACTGGCAGTGTTGCAGCATGCCTGCATATTTCCCATGCACCTTGCAACTCCTAAAATTCCGATGATATTTGTATGCCACATTTTCAGCACTGGCATTTTATTACACCTCCTTATGAACTGTGCAGCTGTCATTTTCACATCCTGCCCAGCATGTTTTCCCGACTGCACTAACAAACACCCACAGGGACACCTAATGCCTCTCACTCTCTGCAGGGTGGGGTGGGTTGGCATCAGTTCAATACTTGACTGCCACTCTATGCTGCATCTCTCTAACTCCTGCACTGCCAATGGCAGCAAGACAACATTCAGCATTGACAAATGCTTGTTCTACTTGTGATGCCCCTCCCTATGCATCCCAGTATCCCCCTGGCTCTCCTTACTGATTTCTCACATTGCTTACCAACCTTTAGATCATCTGATATGACTATCCCCAAGTCCCGTTCCATTTTTGTTGTCAGTACCTCCCCAGCTATTGTGTACTCTTCTCATGGGTTTTTGTTTCCCAGGTGCATTACTTTGCACTTCTTTGCATTGAATCTAAGTTGCCATATGTCTGACCATTCCTCCAACCTTGCCAAGTCCCTTTTCATCCTTTCTGCCCCCTTGTGTATCAACTCTGTTACAGATCTTTGTGTCATCTGCAAAGAGGCATACCTTTCCCTCCAGACCCTCTGCAATGTCACCTATAAAGATGTTAAAGAGGACTGGACCCAGTACTGAGCCCTGAGGTACTCCACTAGTGACCCCCCTTTCTTTGGAATGTGTTCCACTCACTATTACCTTCTGTGTCCTGTTGTGCAGCCAGTTTGCTACCCAGGCTACCACCCTGGGACCCACTCCCAGGCTGGCTAACTTGATTATTAATCTTTTGTGTGGGACTGTGTCAAATGCCTTGCTAAAGTCTAGGTAGGCCATATCCACAGCCCTCCCTGGTCTATTACTTTGGTCACCCAGTCAAAGAAATCTATTAGATTCGTCTGACATGACCTTCCTGCTGTAAATCCATGCTGCTTTCGGTCCTGTGCCCCGCTGGCCTCTAGGTACTCAACAATTCTTTCTTTCAGAAGTGATTCCATCATTTTCCCTACTACTGAGGTCAAACTTACAGGTCTGTAGTTTCCTGCTTCTGCCTTGCTCCCACCTTTGTGAAGGGGAATCACATCTGCCCTCCTCCAGTCCTCAGGTACCACCCCATCCTCCCATGATTTGTTAAAAAGTGTGGTCAGTGGTGTCACTAGTCCTCCCTTAGTTCTTTTAGGATTCTGGGGTGAATCCCATGAGGACTAGAGTTTTACCAGTGATACTGTTCCGATGAGGACAGGTGTTTTACCAGTGCCACTACTCAGATGAGGGCAGGTGTTTTACCAGCACCACTACTCAGATGAGGATTGGTGTTTTACCAGTGCCACCATTCAGAAGTATACTGTTTTACCAGCACCCTTATTCAGATGAGGAGTGGTGTTTTACCAGAACCACTACTTACATGACGACTGGTATTTTACCAGCGATACTGTTCAGATGAAGACTGGTGTTTTTCTAACCTCACTACTCAGATGAGGACTGGAGTTTTATCAGTGCCACCATTCAGAAATGGACTGATTTACCAGTTCTACTATTCTGATGGGGCTAGTGTTTTGCTAGTGTCATTATTCAGATTGGGACTGGTATTTTACCAGCACCACTGCTCAGATGAGGACCAGTATTTTAACAGTGGCACTACTCAGATGAGTACTGGTGTTTTACCAGTGCCACCATTCAGAAGGGGACTGTTTTATAAGCACCACTATTCAGAAGAGGACTGTTTTACCATTGCCACCATTCAGATGGGGACTGGTGTTTTAATTGCACCATCATTCAGATGGGGACTGGTGTTTTACCTGCTCTAGTCCTCAGACGAGAACTGGTGTTTTATCAGTGCCACCATTCAAAATGAGACTTTTTTTTTACCAGTTTCACCATTCAGATGGGTGCTAGTGTTTTACTACTGTCATTATTCAGATGGTGACTGGCATTTTACCAGTGCCACTACTCAGATGAGGATTGGTGTTTTACCAGCGCCGCTACTTAGACGAGTACTGGTGTTTTACTAGCTCCACCATTTAGAAGGGGACTGTTTTACCAGTGCCATCATTCAGATGGGGACTGGTGTTTTATCAGCACCAGTACTCTGTTGAGGATGGGTATTTTATCAGTGTCACTCCTCAGATGAGGACTGGTGTTTTAGCAGCACCGCTACTTAAATGAGGACTGGTATTTTATCAGCGTGATCATTCAAAAGGGAACTTTTTGCCTGGAGCACCATTCAGATGGGAACAAGTGTTTTACTAACTTCATCATTATGATGGGGACTGGTGTTTTACAAGCGCTACTCCTAAGATGAGGGCTGGTGTTTTACCAGTGCCACCATCCAGAAGTATACTGCTTTACCAGCACCATCATTCTGAAGAAGACTGCTGTTTTACCAGAAGGACTACTCAGATGAGGACTAGTGTTTTAACCAGCAATACTGTTCAGATGAGGACTGGTGTTTTACCAGCTTCACTACTCAGATGAGGACTGGTGTTTTACCAGTGTCACTACTCAGATGCTTACTCATGTTTTATCAGTACCACCACTCAGAAGGAAACTGTTTTACTAGTGCCACCATTCAGAAGGGTACTGTTTTACCTGTGCCATGGTTCACAAGAGGACTGCTTTACCAGCACCATCATTCAGATGAGGACTGGTGTTTTAATAGTGCCACTACTCAAATGAGGACTGGTATTTTACCAGCGTCATTATTCAGATGAGGACTGATGTTTTACTAGTTCCATTGCTCAAATGAGGACTGGTGTTTTGCCAGCATCACCATTTAGAAGAAGACTGTTTTACCAGTGAGACCATTCAGATGGGGAGTAGTGTTTTACTACTGCCATCATTCAGATGGGGACTGGTGTTTTACCAGCACCACTACTCAGATGAGGACTGGTGTTTTAGCAGCACCACTACTCAGATGAGGACTGGTATTTTATCAGCATGACCATTCAAAAGGGAACTTTTTTACCAGTGCCACCATTCAGATGGGAACTAGTGTTTTACTAACGTCATCATTCAGATGGGGACTGGCATTTTACAAGCGTTACTACTCAGATGAGGACCGGTGTTGTACCTGCGTCGCTACTCAGGTGAGTACTGGTGTTTTACCAGTGCCACCATTTAGAAGGGGACTGTTTTACCTGTGTCATCATACAGATGGGGACTGGTGTTTTACCAGCACCACTACTCAGATGAGTACTGGTATTTTAGCAGCTTCACTCCTCAGATGAGGACTGGTGTTTTACCAGCGCCACTACTCAGATGAGGACTGGTATTTTAGCAGCTTCACTCCTCAGATGAGGACTGGTGTTTTACCAGCGCCACTACTCAGATGAGGACTGGTGTTTTACCAGTGCCACCATTCAGAAGTATACTGTTTTACCAGCACCCTTATTCAGATGAGGAGTGGTGTTTTACCAGAACCACTACTTAGATGATGACTGGTATTTTACCAGCGATACTGTTCAGATGAAGACTGGTGTTTTTCTAACCTCACTACTCAGATAAGGACTGGAGTTTTATCAGTGCCACCATTCAGAAATGGACTGATTTACCAGTTCCACTATTCAGATGGGGATTAATGTTTTACTAGTGCCATTATTCAGATGGGGCTGGTGTTTTACCAGTGACACTACTCAGATGTTGTCTGTTTCTTTAACAGTGGCACTATTCAGATGAGTACTGGTGTTTTTAGCAGTACCACCATTCAGAAGGGGACTGATTTACCAGCACCATCATTCAGATAAGGACTGGTGTTTTAATAGCGCCACTACTCAAATGAGGACTGGTATTTTACCAGCATCATTATTCAGATAGCGACTGGCATTTTATCAGTGCCACTACTCAGATGGGGACTGGTGTTTTACCAGTGCACTTCTCAGATGAGGACTGGTGTTTTATCAGTGGTACTACTCAAATGAGGACTGGTGTTTTACCAGTACCACCATTGAGAAGGGGACTGTTTTATGAGCACCACTTTTCAGAAGGGGACTATTTTACCATTGCCACCTTTCAGGATGGGACTGGTATTTTACCAGCACCACTACTCAGATGAGGACCGATGTTTTAACAGTGGCACTAGTCAGATGAGGACAGGTGTTCTTCTAACCTTACTACTCAGATGAGGACTGGTGTTTTACCAGTGCCACCATTCAGAAATAGACTGAATTACCAGTTCCTCCATTCAGATGGGAATTAATGTTTTACTAGTGCCATTATTCAGATGGGGGCTGGTGGTTTACCAGTGACACTACTCAAATGTTGTCTGTTTCTTTAACAGTGGCACTATTCAGATGAGGACTGGTGTTTTTGCAGTACCACCATTCAGAAGGGGACTGATTTACCAGTTCTACTATTCCAATGGGGCTAGTGTTTTGCTAACGTCATTATTCAGATTGGGACTGGTGTTTTACCAGCACCACTGCTCAGATGAGGACTGGTGTTTTAACAGTGGCACTACTCAGATGAGTGCTGGTGTTTTACCAGTGCCACCATTCAGAAGGGGACTGTTTTATGAGCACCACTATTCAGAGGAGGACTGTTTTACCATTGCCACCATTCAGATGGGGACTGGTGTTTTACCTGCTCTAGTCCTCAGATGAGAACTGGTGTTTTACCAGTGCCACCTTTCAAAATGAGACTTTTTTTTTACCAGTGCCACCATTCAGATGGGTGCTAGTGTTTTACTACTGTCATTATTCAGATGGTGACTGGCATTTTACCAGTGCCACTACTCAGATGAGGACTGGTGTTTTTCCAGCGCCGCTACTTAGATGAGTACTGGTGTTTTACTAGCACCGACATTTAGAAGGGGACTGTTTTACCAGTGCCATCATTCAGATGGGGACTGGTGTTTTATCAGCACCAGTACTCTGATGAGGACTGGTAATTTACCAGCGTCACTCCTCAGATGAGAACTGGTATTTTATCAGTGTCATCATTCAAAAGGGAACTTTTCACCTGCACCGCCATTCAGATGGGAACAAGTGTTTTACTAACTTCATCATTATGATGGGGACTAGTGTTTTACAAGCTCTACTCCTAAGATGAGGTCTGGTGTTTTACCAGCACCGCTACTCAGATGAGTACTGGTGTTTCACCAGTGCCACCATTTAGAAGGGGACTGTTTTACCAGTGCCATCATTCAGATGGGGACTGATGTTTTACCAGCACCACTACTTAGATGAGGACTGGTATTTTATCAGCGTGACCATTCAAAAGGGAACTTTATGACTAGTGCCACCATTCAGATGGGAACTAGTGTTTTACTAATGGCATCATTCAGATGGGGACTGGTGTTTTACAAGCGCTACTATTCAGATGAGAACTGGTGTTTTACCAGCACCACTACTCAGATGAGGGCTGGTGTTTTACCAGTGCCACCATTCAGAAGGGGACTGTTTTATGAGCACCACTATTCAGAGGAGGACTGTTTTACTAGTGCCACCATTCAGAAGGGTACTGTTTTACCTGTGCCATGGTTCACAAGAGGACTGCTTTACCAACACCATCATTCAGATGAGGACTGGTGTTTTAATAGCGCCACTACTCAAATGAGGACTGGTATTTTACTAGCGTCATTATTCAGATGAGAACTAATGTTTTACTAGTTCCACTACACAGATGAGGACTGGTGTTTTACCAGTGCCACCATTTAGAAGGGGACTGTTTTACCAGTGCCACCATTCAGATGGGGAATAGTGCTTTATTAGTGCCATCATTCAGATGGGGACTGGTGTTTTACCAGCACCACTACTCAGATGAGGACTGGTGTTTTAGCAGCGCCACTACTTAGATGAGGACTGGTATTTTATCAGCGTGACCATTCAAAAGGGAACTTTTTTTACCAGTGCCACCATTCAGATGGGAACTAGTGTTTTACTAATGTCATCATTCAGACAGGGACTGGTGTTTTACAAGTGCTACTACTCAGATGAGAACTGGTGTTTTACCAGCACTGCTACTCAGATGAGGACTGATGTTTTACCAGCACCACTACTCAGATGAGTGCTGGTATTTTAGCAGCTTCATTCCTCAAATGAGGACTGGTGTTTTACCATTGCCTCTACTCAGATGAGGACTGGTGTTTTACCAATGCCACCATTCAGAAGTGTAACCCCTAGGTGGCGCTATCCCAAGGGCTACTACCCCTGCCTCTTTTACTACAGACAGGTTGAGGGGCCTAGGTCCTATGGCGAGTGCCTCTACCCAGAAGTCAGGGTTTGTAGTGGTTAGACTAACTTGGTCACAGCCCTCTGGGACACTGAGACCCCCTTTTATCCCCTCTAGTGGCTCACACAGTACACCAGAGTTACAGTCCCAATACCCCACATTTACACACTGTTCACTCATATAGATATCACTTACCCTCGAGGCTGATTCAGCAGCTTGTATCTGAAGACTCCTGTAAAGTAAGGTTAAGCAACATACACAACAAAACACAATACTGTTTCCATAAGTACCACCACCACAGACAGTATATAGTATAACAACAACAAATTTGATTTATTTAGGGGACAGTAACACGGGAGGGGGAAATCAGCTTAACTAGTGGCATTAAATTACAGTACTGTGCACACATACAGGGTCTGAAAAGTCACACTCTGGGTACCCAGGTTGGGGGTGGGGGCTAGCCTGGTCCGTTGCCTGGTGTTGGTTGGCAGGTGCAGATGGATAGGGCCCTGTAGAAGAAAATATATGCACAACACCCAATTGTAATCTGGAGCTGGAGGGCTCAGTCCATGAAACAGTGAAACAAGAAGAATTAGATGACACACTTGTGATTGAAAAAGAAGCTGCAGGGGAATACCCTGATTTGTACTCACAACACCCAAGCTGAGGATCGGATGGAGAATGTCCCTCTGGATTGCCAGAAGAGCAGGGCATGAGGACAAGGTCCTTGTGACTGCGGACCCCACTGCAGTTGATAGCAAATGGATGTAGTTCGAATTAAGCTGGGGTATACTTCCAGCTTCAGCACACAATTCACTGTACAGGGGATTTGAAATAGCGATTCCCCACAAGTACTACGCACATTTATATGTAAAAGAAAAGTACTATACCAGGCAGGCTGCTCCTAGATCCCGATCGCAATTATTACAAAATACCCGGGAGCATACACAACAGCTTCAGTTCCTGATAGACCGAGCGTGATTCAGCAATTTCTCCAGTCTTCTACAGGGTGAGCCTTGTTTCCACACTTCTAGTGCTTCTTTCTCCTCACAACTCAGATTCAGTCCAAACTGGCACTCATAAAGGCTGCAGACCAAAACTCAGGTCCTCACACGTGCTTCCCGCGAAACTATACACCGCAGAAGCACACAGCTCCTTCTCTCTTCACTGCCACAACTGATCTGATCTTTCCAGTCACAGAGCAGGGCATTTTCTTTAGCTCCACACTATTCTGTTGGCTGGTTCGGCTGTCACTCACAATAAGACTCCCTCTGTTGGTAGAAAAAGGCGCCAAGGTCAAAACTACATTTCCTAGAGTCACTGCCCATACAATCCCCTTGTGGCTGGCTCAGATTAAGAGTCCAAGTTCTGATTCGTCCACAGGCTCCATTTTAGGGCTCCCTTAACCCAATAGGCCCAGCAGAGCAGTTTAGGTCCAAAATGGAGAGGTAACACACACAGAGTCCCAGCTGCAATAAAGGCAGGTTAGACAAACTACAATTTTGCTAATGCTTTTAAATGATTAAAGGCAAACAGTTCAAGCTTTCAGATGGGCTCCCTTTGCACCTTCAGTGACCTCAAACTGGAGCGATTACTCCACAGCATGGGCGGGATTTGAGCATTAAATACACAGTCCCTCCATACAGACTAATTAAGTCTGCAAGCAGACAGCTGTTAAAGAGACAGTACGTGGAGGCTCAAATAGCACTCACTTGCAACCGTAGTTAAGCAGCTCAGACACCGAACACCACTCAGGCTTGGAGCATTCAGGCAAGCTCCTGGGAGACTTTTGGGAACCCCCATTTGCAGGGGGGTTACAGAAGTATACTGCTTTACCAGCACCATCATTCTGATGAAGATTGCTGTTTTACCAGAAGGACTACTCAGATGAGGACTAGTGTTTTACCAGCAATACTGTTTAGATGAAGACTGGTGTTTTACCAGCATCACTACTCAGATGAGTACTGGTGTTTTAGCAGCTTCACTCCTCAGATGAGGACTGGTGTTTTACCAGAGATACTGTTTGGATGAGGACTGGTGTTTTTCCAGCCTCACTACTCAGATGAGGACAGGTGTTTTACCAGCACCACCATTCAGAAATAGACTGATATACCAGTTCCACTATTCAGTTGGTGATTAATGTTTAACTAGCACCATTATTCAGATGAGGGCTGGTGTTTTATCTGCGCCACTACTCAGATATTGTCTGGTGTTTTAACAGTGGCACTATTCAGATGAGGACTGGTGTTTTAGCAGTACCACCATTCAGAAGGAGACTGATTTACCAGCTCCACTATTCAGATGGGGCAAGTGTTTTGCTAGCACTATTATTCAGATGGGGACTGGTGTTTTACCAGCGCACTTCTCAGATGAGGACTGTTGTTTTATCAGTGGCACTACTCAGATGAGGACTGGTGCTCTACAAGTGCCACCATTGAGAAGGGGACTGTTTTACGAGCACCACTATTCAGAAGGGGATTGTTTTACCATTGCCACCATTCAGATTGGGACTGGTGTTTTACCAGCACCACTACTGAGATGAGGACTGATGTTTTAACAGTGGCACTAGTCAGATGAGGATTGGTGTTTTACTAGTGCCAACATCCAGAAGGGGACTGTTTTACAGGCGTCACCATTCAGAAGAGGACTGTTTTACCAGCACCATCACTCAGATCTAGGCTGGTGTTTTACCAGCGTCACTACCCAGATGAGGACTGGTGTTTTACCAGTGCCTCCATTCAGGTAGGGACTAGTGTTATACTAGCACTATTATTCAGATGAGGAGTGGTGTTTTACCAGTGATACTGTTCAGATGAGGACTGGTGTTTTACCAGCGCCATCATTCAGAAGGGGACTGATATACCAGCTCCACTATTCAGATGGGTACTAGTGTTTTACTAGCACCATTATCCAGATGGGGACTGGTGTTTTACCAGTGCTGCTACTCAGATGAGGACTGGTCTTTTAACAGTGACACTAGTCAGATGAGGACTGGTGTTTTACCAGTGCCACCATTCAGAAGGGGACTGTTTCTCAGGTGTTACGATTCAGAAGAGGACTGTTTTACCAGCACCATCGCTCAGATCTGTACTGGTGTTTTACCAGCATCACTACTCAGATGAGGACTGGTGTTTTACCAGTGCCACTGTTCAGAAGGGGACTGATTTACCAGCACCACCATTGATACTGGGATGAGTGTTTTACTAGTGCTATTATTCAGGTGGGGACTGGTGTTTCACCAGTGCCACTACTCCAATGAGGACTGGTATTTTACCAGTGCCACCATTCTGAAGGGGACTGTTTTACCAGCACCACTATTCAGAAGGGGACTGTTTTATCACTGCCACCATTCAGATGGAGACTGGTGTTTTAATATCGTCATCATTCAGATGGAGACTGGTGTTTTACCTGTGCTACTACTCATGTAACCTCTAGGTGGCACTATCCCAAGGGCTACTACCCTTGTCTGCTTGGCTAGTAGCAGGTTAAGGGGCCTGAGTTCTGAAATGGGTGCCTCCACCCGGAGGTCAGGGCTGGTAGTGGTCAAGCTAACCTGGGTACAGCCCTCCGGGACACTGTAACCCCCCCCCTTCCCCTCTAGTGGCCTAAACACTGTACAATAATCACTTTCACAATACCCCTGGTACAGCACATAAGTACCCACACTGTTTGCACTTACCACCAGGGCTTGTTACTTAGATGAGGACTGATGTTTTACCAGCGCCACTACTCAGATGAGGACTGGTGTTTTACCAGTGCCACCATTTAGAACAGGACTGTTTTACCAGTGCCACCATTCAGATGGTGACTAGAGTTTTGATAGTGCCATCATTCAGATGAGGACTGGTGTTTTACCAGCTCCACTATTTAGATGAGTACTAGTGTGTTACCAGGACCACCATTCTGAAGGGGACTGTTTTATAGCATCACCATTCAGAAAGGGACTGTTTTACCAGCTCCACCATTCAGATGCGGACTACTACTTTTCTTGCGCCATCATTCAGATATGGACGGGTGTTTTTCTTGCGCCATCATTCTGATGAGGACTGGTGTTTTACCAGCGCTACTACTCAGATGAGGACTGGTATTTTAAAAGCGCCACCATTCAGAAAGGGATTGTTTTCTAGTGCCACCATTGAGATGAGGACTAGTATTTTACTAGGGCCATCACTCAGGTGGAGACTAGTGTTTTTCTAGTACCATCATTTAGATGGGGACTGGTGTTTTTCTGGCACTATCATTCAGATTGGGACTGGTGTTTTAACATCGATATTACTTAGATGAGGACTGGTGTTTTACTAGCACCACCATTCAGAAGGGGACTGTTTTACCAGCTCCACCATTTGGATGGTGACTAGTATTTTACTAGTGCCATTATTATGATGGGGACTGGTGTTTTAGAAGTGCCACTACTCAGATGAGGAGTGGTGTTTTTCCAGTGCCACTACTCAGTTGAGGACTGGTGTTTTCCAGTGCCACTACTCAGAAGAGGACTGATGTTTTACCAGTGCCACCATTTAGAAGGGGACTGTTTTACCAGTGCCATCAGTCAGAAGAGGAATGTTTTACCAGTGCCATGATTCACTTGGGGACTGGTGTTTTACCAGCACCACTACTCATATAAGGACTGGTGAGTGTACCAGCTCCACTACTCAGATGAGGACTCATGTTTTAGTAGTGCCACTACTTAGATGAGGCTAGGTATTTTACCAGCACCACCATTCAGAAGGGAACTTTTTATACCAGTGCCACCATTCTGATGGGAACTAGTGTTTTACTAATGCCATCATTCAGATGGAGGTAGTGTTTTACCAGCGACACTACTCAGAAGAGGACTGGTGTTTTTCTAGCACCACTACTCAGATGAGGACTGGGGTTTTACCAGCACCACTACTCAGATGAGGACTGGTGTTTTACCAGTGCCACCATTCAGAAGTGGACTGTTTTACCAGTACCATCATTAAGATGAGGAGTGGTGTTTTACCAGAACCACTTCTCAGATGAGGACTGGGGTTTTACCAGCGATACTGTTCAGATGAGGACTGGTGTTTTACCAGTGCCACAAGTCAGATGAGGACTGGTGTTTTACCAGTGCCACCATTCAGAAGGGGACTGATTTACTAGCTCCACCATTCAGATTGGGACTAGTGTTTTAGTAGCACCATTATTCAGATGGGGACTGGAGTTTTACCAGTGCCACTACTCAGATGAGGACTGGTGTTTTACCAGAACCATCATTCAGATGGGGACTAGTGTTTTTCGAGCGCCATGATTCAGATGGGGACTGGTGTTTTACCAGCGTCACTACTCAGATGAGTACTGGTGTTTTACCAGCACCACCATTCAGAAGGGGACTGTTTTACCTGCGCCACCATTCAGATGGGGACTAGTGTTTTACTACCGCCATCATTCAGATGGGGACTGATGTTTTTCGAGCACCACTACTGAGATGAGGACTGGTGTTTTACCAGCCCCATGATTCAGAAGGGGACTATTTTCCAATGCCTCCCTTTTTGATTAGGACTGGTGTTTTATCAGTGCTGCTACTCAGATGAAGACTGGTGATTTACCAGTGCCATCATTCTGATGGGGACAGGTGGTTTACCAGCGCCATCATTCAGAAGAGGATTTTTTTTTTTCTCCATTTTCTTTTTGTCTCCCACCTCCCTGATGATGAGCCTGTTCTCTGATAGCTTTGTGTAATTCAGTGCACTTGTATGCATGCCCTGTCTTTTATGATTGACTAGACCTCCTCAGCCCATTGCAAGGGGCTACTGTGTCAGTGAAGGCTGACATCCTTCCCAAGCTGCTTTTCACCTCACTTGGCAACACACCTGGGCACACCTGACTTCAGCTGTTCAAGTCCACTCTCGAACTTGGGTTACTGGCATAGAAGCACTAGATGCTTCCCCTGAACCATTGGCTGGCTGTCATCTAGTTTTCTTAATGTTGGAAGAGGTCAAAACATGGAAAATTATTACTTTTAGAACACTCTGATCACAAAAAAATGGAAAATAAAATGGGAAAGATTTGAAACCTAAAATTTTTATGCTCATTACATCTTGTTGCAAATGAGTGTCTTCTGATGTTTTGAGAATGAATATTTAAAAAAAAAACACTTGCTGTTAATGCACATTACACTTCTTAGGTACTTTTTCATTTGTTGTTCTCATGCACCTGCTATCACATTGCAGTTGGTAGTGTTAAATCCCTCATTCAAATTGCTCTTCATGGTGGCTCCTGCAATCCATCCTTAGTACCTGTTACAGAAGTTCTCCTAACTCACCAAGTCTGAAAGGTGGTATGATGAGCCTCTCTCCATTTCTGCTAGTGTCCCTCAAACCCCCTGTCCTCACCATTGCAGTGATTTGGCACACCAGGAGCCTTTCCACACTATAGCACAGCACATACTAGGGTTGAGCAGTTTGGATCTGTAATAATCTTAGCAATCTCAACTCTGCTGGAACCAGATATACTGAGTCCGAAACGAGTCTGGCTATTGAGTCGGCTCAGCTTAGATTTTTGAAAGATCCTCAGATCCTCCTCTTCCATCCGTCTGCCAAAAAACACCCATTCCAGTGCAACAACAAAGCAATTTAAGTTTTCTTGGCTGTGCTGCCACTACTCCTGCTTTCCTCTTATGTGTGTCACAGTGCTATAGGGTCACACGTACTTATAGCACTGTTGCAACGAGAGCAAGAGCACGCGTGGAAGCAGGCAGCTGACACTAATAGTGGCAGTGGCAACAGCTCTCACACATGTAAATAATGTCTAGCCATGGCTGGCTAATAATATTTACCTGGCTTACCTGGTAAAATAATTGGTAAAAAAAATATATTTTGATAAGGGCATCAGGTGTGGGACAGCATTGGTGGCAGAAGGAGACACGATGTGTGTAAGGGTTTGGACTGCTACGGTGATGGTGGTGGTAGGGTGATTGGGGTCATGGAATATTGTGCTTTTATGGCTGTGAACTATGGCAGTGTGAAGATCAGCAGATGGGAGGGAGGGAGAGAGGGAAAGGCCCATGCTCTGTATACTTGGCTGTGTGTGTGTGCCAGCAGTTGCAATCTGGTTGTGTGTTGTACATGAGTTGCAGGAGATCCAAGAGATGCATTGGTAATTTGGGAATGTGGTATGTGTTGTAGACCTTAATCAATATGTCAATGAACCTTAACCAAATCCAAACCATAATCCATAACCACCTTGGATTTGCTCAGCTGTTTTCTCCCTCCACTGATTACAACACAAGAATCTCATCCCCATTGTCAGACACCAAATAAAATCAACAACAAAAATTGCCTGTGGTGACATCTCCAAGCCCTGTCCTCCCCCACGCCAACAATTCTTAGTGACACTGGGGGCCCATTTCTGATGTTTAACAACCTTCCCATGCACACAAGTGTGGCCACCGCATGTTCATCCTTATTGGTGTGCTGTAGTGCAACAACCAGTCCCACCTGCAAATATTATGTGGCCATCCTAGGTGGCACGTTGGTGCCCCAATCCTTCCCCCTCCCTGCCAATGTTTTTGATACAAGTACCACATCCTTAGTGCTGGTAAAATTTTAAGGAACAACTAATTCTCATCCCCTCAAACCCACCCAACTTCTCCCCCTCAACCTCCTACAGCACTGGAAGCTCATCTCTGGAGCTGCTGCAGGCCCCTCAGAACTGATTGTGTGGCATTCCTCAGGTTTTGAACCGCCATTGCTTGGTATAGTGCTGGTGTTACCCTAGCTTTAGCACCCATTCTCAAAGTATTGGTGTGTAAGTAAATTTCTGTGCCTGGAAAGTCAGTGCAGAGGTTTGGGTAACACCAGCACTGTGTCTTTCCTCTTCAACCCTAGCTGATGCTTAAACACAGTTTTGTGGAGGTAATGTAACATATAGATGAAAATAATAGTACAGTATATGTCTTCCCTTAAATCCTAATAACCCACATGTATACGTTTATACACTGTAACTAGAGATGACAGTAGAAGCAATTACTGGCAAAGTTTGACTTAAGGTGCTTGTTTGAAATGGTAGATGCATTCTAACAATGTTTCCCATCTGCACCAAACTCTGGCCACTTGTGGCATAAACAAAGTCTTACCATAAATGGCCTTTATGTGGCTGGATACATTGTAACTGAGGAAGTTATCTGAAGATTGTTTGTAAATGTTTTGAAAAACACCACACATGTTGATAAGAAATGCCACAAACTGCAGCCAGTGATTTGGGGCTTGTGACATCTTTCAGGTCTTTAGAAATATGGCCTTTGGTCTCCTGCAGCAAGCATCATCCCTTCCCCCACCTGTCATGTGCCCTAGCTACAGTTAGTTTCATGATGGTAAGCCTCAAGTGCCCCTCTATTGCTGTTTTGAGATCCTTATGGCTGGGGCATGTAGACATCATCCTCTTTCTCACCTTCAGCACCCACTTGAGCTGGTGATGTAGAAGCAACAAGGAGCAGTGAAGCGGATTGCCTACCTCAACACTTCTATTGCAATCAAGTAAGACCACACCACTCCCTACTTTCAAAGTCACTCTTGAAATAGCTCTCCCATGATTTATAGCAGCTTTCTCTAAATGTTTATCTTACAATGTCTTTTGAAAATTGAGGAATTCGGCTTTGTTTAAACATATAACCCTAACACTTGCCTTAAATAGTCAACGACCCCAAAGCTAATAGCAGGTCCAGAGCAAGAAAGCCTTAAACAGACTTGCACCACGTGACATCTGCAAAAGGGCTGTAAAAGATAAATGGAAATATCAGAGCCCCATCAGAACCTGGTGTGTCTGTTTCTGCAGCAAAGTGTTGATGTTCTGATTGGCAGAAGATGTGATAGTATTCCAGTCAACCATTACAGCCGCTCCAGCAGAAAACTTGTAAAAAAGTGTAATTTGATTGGCCACAAGTATGGCTTGTTTTACTTATTTTTTATCTTAAAACTTTACCCAGGAGGATAGCCTAGCTGAGGTTCAGTGTCTCATTCGGGGGGGTCATGCTTCTATGTACGGATACAGCTGAATGGATTGAAGCATGGGGAGGCTAAAAGTTACTCTCTCAAAGCCAAACAGTGTGTAAATGGCTCTGATAGAATTTGAACCCAGGTCTTCTGATTGCTGAGCCTTTGCACCAACCACTACACCACACTGACCCCCCCCCTCAGCTGCTGCTTTGCACCTGCTTTGGGTCATTCTCCAGTATCCTAAGTATATTTGCCACTCCCCCACATTCACACCAGCAGGATCCACATGGGTGGGACTGAGAGTACCAGCACCCTCGTATATCATGGCAGGTGTACATTTAATTTTTTTCTCTTTTTCACCCATGACCTCACACACCCACCTGCATGGTGCCAGGCATCACCCATACAGACCATGTCTGCACATAATGTGTCCCTGCAAAGGAGGAAAGCTTTCTGGCCCACCAGTGGAACTGCTAGTGCAGTGAAACCTGGTCCCTTCTCCTCCCTGGCTGGGAGTGTGGCCACAAAACAGCACCTCCCCAGCCCCCCTGGACCACCCAACCAGCTCCTGAATCCACTCCAGAACCTGTGTCACCAGCATGAGAGTGCAATGTGTTACTCACTGTGCCATCACAAGGCCCAAGCCCATTCATTTCTACAGTATGACTGGTTGCTAATTTGGGGCCCAATGCACTATCAGATCCAGTCCCCACAAAACCAGGTGGGCACCACGCCACACAACTGTACTCTGCACACCCTGCTCCAAAATAACATGTGGGGACAGGATGCACTAACCCTGGGTGTCCTGATGCATGGGTGTGTAGATACATGAAAGGGAAGTGGCCATCCAGGTAGCGGAATTGGTCTTGACACCTGACTTCCAATCTGAAGCCCAAGCTAATTCTAGAGTGGATCCCCTGGTTCATGTAGGGAATCATGGGATATCACATTCCACCTAAGGACTGCCATATCCCAGAATCAGGGATTTATTTATAAAAAACAAAAGTGCCACTGTCGGCATATTCACCACAGCTGTCTGTTACATGAAGGGCTGGGTCCTTAAATGTGGGGCCCTTCTGCCACCTCATCACTTATGTTAGAGGGATACAAATTGTTTATAGAAGACTTTTGACTGGCATAATGAGCCACCCCTGATAGTGGGTTGGCAGAGCCAGTTACTGTAGTGCATGCTGCTCTCTACCAGCTCAGCCCCTAACACACCTGCTCCTTACCTGCAGCCCTAACTGGCTATGCAGAAGTGTGAGAAGCAGCATGGTTGGGGTGTGGGAGGGATATGAGGTGGGGGAAAGTTGTTGTTTGGACACCCAGGATACATGTAACTTGGCCCTACACACTGCATATCATGGTGCTCAGGGCCAAATTTCAGTAGTGCATAGGGCCCTTAGAGTCCAAGAAAAGAAGCAGCAAGAAAGGTGTGATGTGCCCATTTAGCTTTGAAACTTCTTCGGTGTGGAAAAGCAGGATTTCCTTTTTGTAAATTGTTGTAATTTTGTGTTTCATGAGAGTTTTTAAATTTATTTAGACCTGATTAAAATATTATGATTATTTAAATGGTACCTCTTTCTAGTTGTAGTTTTTACTTATATACTGGTTCATTATTCTGTTGATTTGTATGTATAGTTATATATGTCTAGTTAGAGGGCTGGGTCATTGGACTGGGGGGAAACAGCAGAGGGGGGAGGTAAATGGAGTCATGTCAGAGGAGAGGCGGGTCCTTAGTGGGGTGGTACAGGTGTATGTCCTGGGTCTAATCCTTTTTAATATGTACATCAGCAACATGGGAAAGGAATACAGTGTAAGATGTGCCTCTTCACAGATGACACCAAGTTCTGTCGTAGAGTGCACAGCATGGAGGGGATAAAGGAGTTGCAGAGGGACCTGCATATGTTTCAGAGGTGGTTCAATGTTTGGCAATAGAAATTCAATGCCAAAAAGTGCAAGATGATGCACATAGGGAAGCTGAACCCCAAAATGGAATATTGGATGGGATGAGTTAAGGTGGACAATGTGATGATTGGCCAGCTGGTTATGATTATTTAAGCAATAAGGCATGACAAGGTGTGTGTTATCGTGTAATAACGCCACTCCTGGGGTGGGTTGAAGTGCAAGGCAAAGCAGAGTGCTTCCACCACCCCAAGAGTGATGTTATTACACGATAACATACACCTTGGAATGCCTTATTGCAATTATACAATGGCTCAATGTTATACAAATTAAAAAAAAAAGGTTTTAGTAGATCTTTAGCGTAGCAATATATCTTTGTTTCTGAAAAAGAATAATGTCCTCTAACAAATCCACACAGTGATGTTATTGTGTAATATCATCACTGTCTCAGGTACACACTGACCAATCAGAGTCCAGGAAATGTTCTTGCCATTGTATAATGTATGATATTGGTGATGATCAGGGAGGCCCAGGGAAGCAGGGCCGACACAAGTCACCTCCAGGTGGTCGCTACCTGCTTGTGGGTGTTGGACAGGAGGCTGAATCCCCAAGCCGATCTTTTGCCGAAAAGGTTTCTGGAGCATGAGTAGTGGCCTAAACTGAGATAACAGGGCCCAGGCAGGATGAACAGTCCTGAGAAAAGTCTGTGATCTTCTGCTGCTGAAGCCTCCAGCTGGCGTGACAGAGTCTGCCATAAGGGAACCAAATCATGACCCATGAAACACATTCAGCACATTTAAATCACTAATTGCTTTAAACAACTGTTCAGATTCAGTCCAGTTGCAAATTGACAGCTGCATTGCGCAAACCTTTCAATCCGAGTCTAACTCTCTGAATTGCTGGGCCGATTGCTTCAGCAGCAAGTCTTCGGTCCAAATAACCAGTCGCACTAACAAACTTTTTCTTCCTTCTGCCACAGTTCCAAGGCTAGAAATTGGATAGGTTCAACTTCTGCAATAGGCAGTTCGATTCCTGGGGAATGTGTCAGGAAGGCCAGCTCAGCCTCTTCCAGCCGATTCTCCTATGCTCCTTCAGGGAGTAGCTGCTCAAAGGATCAAGCTGTTCACTCTTCAACCTCCAACACTAACTGGTCCACTGCTACAGGCAGTTCTGGGCATTTCCCTTATAATCCTAAAGGTGCAGATGGCTGAGGGAACTGGTTGGCTGACGGAACTGTCAGTCACAGTGTTCACTCCCCCTCCAGGTCCATTTGGGTGCCAACACTACAAAACTACAAAAACTACAGTTTTCCTCACCACAAGCCCTCTGGGGACAGGATCCAATTAAAGTCCCCAGCGGTTCAATTGGTCCAAATACTGGAAGTCCAGAACCTAACACGGTGGCTCTCATCCAAATGTTCGAGCTGCAAATAAAGCAGGTTAGACAGTTTTCTCTATCTTTAACATAACAACAGATAAACAGTAAATAATCACAGTTCCTATGAAAGCTCCCTCTGCGCAAGTAGCGACTGCTGCAGAATGGAGCAAAATAACACTCTGTCTGGCCGGTTGCAAGCCCTAAATCACTCAGACTCAGCCCAGACCAATTTCTACACCCAGATTAGCTATGCTCTTAAAGGCTCAATAGGGCCCTCTCACACAAACAGATATAACTACTTTAGACAGGACACCAGCTTAACAGTGGGCATTAAAGAGCTCAGAAAGACATAGTAAACCCCAATTTGTAGGGGGGCGGTCACAGTATAATATTTTTTTAAATTCTAAATCAAACTTGTAACAAAATCTAATAATTCTGTTAATGAAAACACTATCATTGTCCTAGAAGGGGAAGTAGGGAAGGGTCAGAGTGAGTGTGACCATCCATCACGTGTTTTAGAAAACACATAGGTACTATGGTGAGTAACCTTTTCTTACATACGTATAGTAGGTACATAGATTGGTAGTGAAGAAAAAGAGGGGAACCTCAGGTAGTCCCAGCTCTGCTCTATCCTAGATGTAAATGGAGCTAACTGTTGCACACTTGTTAAACTCGGGAATAAAGATGTCTTGACAGTAACAATAGGCCAACTGGCAATGGCCAACAGTATCGCCAGCACTCACAAATTAAAGATAACAACACGCTTATCCGCTTATCATCAGTAAGACAGGCTGATTTTGTATTTATGCTGGTGATTCATAGAAGCCAAATTAAGATGACTATTAACAGATTTACAGATAGAGGCAGCAGGTCAGATTGCCTGTATCCAGGCAAACGAACTGTCTTTCATTATACTTTCAAATTTCCCTGGATATACCAGCTGTTTCTACAGTACTCGCGATTATGCTGTATGCATGTCAGATGGTGCCTGGCTGTGGAGGTGAGCTGTGGGCTGTGCTGGTCACTGTTGTCTGGAGGAAAAATCAGTGGCCAGGGTGAGGGGGATCCTGGGTGGTGGGTACTCAGTGGGGTGTAGGTGGTGGGTTGTTACTTGGTCAGGGATTGACTCTGTGTCGGGGGGTCCACTAGACTACCAGGGAATTACATAGCATTGAGATACATAGGCGATTGGCGGGGGGGGGTCCAGTAAACACCAAAGAATTAACTGGTTTTAAGATACATGAGTGATAGGGGGAGTGGGGTCCACTAGACACCAGGGAATTAACTGACATTGAGTTATATGGGCGATCGGGGGAGAAGCATCCACTAGACACCTGGGAGTTAACTGACATTGAGATACATGGTCAATAAAGGGAGGTGGTCTACTAAACAGCATGGAATTAGCTGGCACTGAGATACATGGGTCACTGGGGGGGAGAAAGGTGACTACACACCAGGGATCATGTGTAGTACACGACATGACACAACATGGGCAGTTGGGGGGGGCATGCAGCCATACCTCCCCATTAAGGGTAGGGTTTCAGAAGTAGTAAACAGTGCACTGTGGCTATTCAGTGCTGCCAAAAGCTATGAGTATATCACTGCATCCATTATGCATGATCCCTCATTTGCATAGTGCAGCAGTATGTGTCGCGTGACCATACTGCCGGGTTAGCGCAGTGCTCCAGGAACCTCTGAATATGGCCCTGCCCAGAGCACTAGCACTAATCCTAATTGGCATGACACTAACCTGGTTAGTGCAGTGCTAACCATTTGAATAAGAGGGCTTATAATTCTTACAGCAGGAAACAATGTATTCTGATATGCAAATAAGTTGTGCAAATTAAGTTTTTGTCTCAGTCCATCATGGTCCTTTAAAGGTTTTGCAACTTCTTGAACTTTGGGTCAATAAACAGTTCATAAACACGGTTCATGAACTGAACTGAAGGACAACTACTGAACTTTGATGGATGTTCATAAACTGTTTATGAATATTCATCAAAGTTCATGAGTTAATGATCTTCATGGACATGCACCTCATTTCTATTTTTGTTATCTATGGCAGTTGCTAAATTGGGAAACTAAAATATTTCTACTCATTCTTGTAGATGTATCATGTATGGGTATACTTATCCTCTTCGTTGAAGCTGGACCCAACAGTCTCAGGAATTAAGACTCCCCAGTGTCAGTGCCAGGTTCAACAGTCATAGGTTTTATCATGGCAGCCTTCAGGAAAAGTAAAATAAGAGGAAAAATCTGCAAGCACTTTGAAAGGTGAGCCTGTCTCCTCACCTCCAGTGATATCTGGAGTGACTGGTTTCTCCTCACCCTCAAAATGTTCTTCCTCATCTTGAAATGAGGGTTCCACTGGATTTATTACTGCCTGTTTCTTCATGGCCTGAAAGAATTGCCACTTTTGCTGTTGTAACCCTCCTACAAATAGGGGTTCCCGAAAAGTCTTCCTTGAGCTTGCCTAAATGCTCACTGCCAGGCTGGTGTCCTGCATTTTAGAAGTTTAAATGTGATTGCCAGAGAGTGCCTGTATAGCCTCTGTGTACTGCCTCTTTAAAAGCTGCCTGGATTGCAGTTATAAGTAATCTGAGAGGGAGCTCTGTTGAAAGATGTAGCTATTTGCTGAAAATCATTTAGAGTGATAATGATAATGTAGTTTGTCTAACCTGCCTTCTTTGCAGCAAAGACTGTTTTGTTTATCTCCACTATCTTGGTCCTGGACTGCAAATTGGACCAATCAGTACTGGTGGGACCTAAAATGGATTTGGACTACAGGAGCTGTCTGGAGTCAAAATCTGTAGGAATTGTAGTTTTGGGCTTTTTGCGCCGTTTTGCACCTGGCGGCCACTAGTAAGGAAAGAGGGGGGTTACAGTGTCCCAGAGGGCTGTGCCCAGATTAGCTTGACCACTACCAACCCTGACCTCAGGGTGGAGGCACCCATTTGTTGTGACTGACAGGAGGATCAGCCAACCGAACCTTTTGGATCTTGAGGAATTTCCCAGGCTGCAGCTAGTTTCAGTTTTGAGCTAAGAAGTGAAGAAGTAACAGCTCAAGTGAGTTTAAGCAGCAGTTCTGTTTAGTTTTGCATTGGAGGTCTGTGAAAGAGCTGAGTTTTGGCCTGCCTATCTGCCTGCTGTCCCTGAGAGGGAAAATAGAGTTTATTTGGACTGAATCTGAGTTGTGAGGACTATTTAAGCCACTGGACTGTGACCAGGCTTTAACCTGAAGAAGACCGAAGATTTGCTGAGTGCGATCAGCCTGTCAGGATTTCCAGCTGCTTTTGAATCCCCAGTTTGTGCAGAGACTTTGCGATCGTGACCGGAGAGCGGTTTGCCTGGTACAGTAAAATATCCTTACATGTAAATGTACTGTGTATTGAAAGTGGGTCATGATTTGGTTCCCCACTGTGTCAACTGTGTTCTACTTGCTGGTACTGTAGAATTCTTTACATGTAAATGTGCTGTGTATTGAAAGTGGATCGTGATTTGTTTCCCCACTGTGTGAACTGTGTTCTGCTTGCTTGAAGCTTTATCCAGCATAATCGGACAGAATCCGCGTTCATCTCCATTCGGCCTGGGCCATGCAATGCTGACCCTGCCAGACTACCCCACTGCACAGAAAAAGCCATGGATGAGAGACCTGCCTGGGGATCAGTCCCCTGCTCCATGCTTGAACAGGAACGATGCCTTGGCGAATCGTGTGGGTCCTGCTTCTCCTGGCACTCCAGATTAACCACCTGCTGTCTCAATTTTTGTCCGGCCTGTGTCCAGTCTTGGGTATTGTAAGTAATCATCAGGGTAGCTCCCTGCAACAACAGCCTAATCTAAAAGTGTGTAATCTGATTGTCTTGTTGTTTTCTTTTCACGAACTGAGCCCTCCAGCTCTGGAATACAAATAGTGTGTGTTGTGCATGTTGTTTTCTTCCATCACAGGGCCCCAACCAGCTGCAACATTCCTGGCTAGCCCACCATTCCCCATCTGGGTACCCAGAGTGTGTGACTGTTTATGGACCCTGAAGTGCATGCATAACTGTTTGATTGATAGAGCCTTTAAGCAAATTAACTTGATTATGCACCTCCCTTGTTCAAACCCCTTAAATAAATCAGATCTAACTCTTTTCTGCATTTACCCTGACTGTGGTTCCAGTTTGTGCAAGAGTACTGTACTGCTGTTATTTGCTGTGTATAACCTTGTTTTACAGGGGGTCCCCAGGGCCGGGCCAGAGGAAAGCCCTGGTGGTAAGTGCAAACAGTGTGGATACCTGTGTGGTGTATCAGGGGTATTGTGAAAGTGATTGTTGTGTATTGTTCTGGGCAACCACTAGTAAGGAAAGAGGGGGGTTACAGTGTCCCAGAGGGCTGTGCCCAGATTAGCTTGACCACTACCAACCCTGACCTCGGGGTGGAGGCACCCATTTCAGAACTCAGGCCCCTTAACCTGCTACTAGCCAAGCAGACAGGGGTAGTAGCCCTTGGGATAGTGCCACCTAGGGGTTACATGAGTAGTAGCACAGGTAAAACACCTGTCGCCATCTGAATGATGACGATATTAAAACACCAGTCTCCATCTGAATGGTGGCAGTGATAAAATATTCCCCTTCTGAATAGTGGTGCTGGTAAAACAGTCCCCTTCAGAATGGTGGCACTGGTAAAATACCAGTCCTCATCTGAGTAGTGGCACTGGTGAAACACCAGTCCCCACCTGAATAATGGCACTAGTAAAATACTAGTCCCAGTATCAATGGTGGTGCTGGTAAACCAGTCCCCTTCTAAACAGTGGCGCTGGTAAAACACCAGTCCTTATCTGAGTTGTGACACTGGTAAAACACCAGTACAGATCTGAGTGATGGTGCTAGTAAAACAGTCCTCTTCTGAATCATAACTCCTGTGAAACAGTCCCCTTCTGAATGGTGGCACTGGTAAAACATCAGTCCTCATCTGACTAGTGCCACTGTTAAAAGGCCAGTCCTCATCTGAGTAGCGGCACTGGTAAAACACCAGTCCCCATCTGAATAATGGTGCTAGTAAAACACTAGTACCCATCTGAATAGTGGAGCTGGCATATCAGTCCCCTTCTGAATCGTGGCGCTGGTAAAACACCAGTCCTCATCTGAACAGTATCACTGGTAAAACACCACTCCTCATCTGAGCTGTGGGTAGAAGCACCCGTTTTAGAACTCAGGTCCCTTAACCTGCTACTAGCCAAGCAGGCAGGGGTAGTAGCCCTTGGGATAGCACCACCTAGGGGTTACACTGGAGATCTTCCATAGAAGGAAGGACGTTGTTTTACTGGGCTAGGCTGCACTACAGAATCTGCCTCTAGTGCATTTTTTATTTCTAAATATGCTTCTGTTGCCTTTTCCCCAGTGATTGATGAGATGTTTCCCCAACAGGCCCTTTATTTTTGCAATCTTTTTATCTAGAGTGTAGCTCACTAGAGGAGGTAGAAGACTTGGTTTGCTGGCCAAGGCACCTAGCTTCACCTGAGCTCTTTCCTTCTAAGACTGCTTGAAAGGCAGAGTAGAGAAACTTACCAGAGCAAGGGAGAAGGATTAAGACTTAGTTTGGCTAAGCAGATTTACTGTGTGGTGGTGTTTTTATTTTTTACTCACAGGGATTGCTACTGTTTGTTGCTAACATTTCATTGCTTTATTTTTCTCTGATTCAAATTGTTGTTGCTGGTATACCTTCTTCTGCATTATTACAAGGTGTGCCTACAGGTGTGTGCTAACAGGTTACTGCTGTAATCTTCTGATTCAAATTGTCTTTTGCAAGGTATATCTTCTGTTACTGCTTTATTTTCTCTGGAGCAAAGTGTTTCTTACAGGTATATCTTCTCTGAAATTATTACAGGTGGTGCTTTACAGGTTTTACAGTTTTATCTAACATTAGGATAAGCTTTCAGGGTTACTGAATTTGTTGTTGACTGATTGTTTCTGCTCTTACCTCCTTGTTCTTTCGTCCGTGGGTCTTTTTTTAGGCAGGGGAAGGGCCCAGCCACCCACCCCATCCCCAACCACCCCACGCTTACTCTCCTTTATAGGGTACCACAGTTGTGACATTTCCTGTGGCAGAGCAGGAAGAGGGCGGATCAGTGGGGCCTCCACAAGTGATCTCATTTACAGGGCACTAGTAATTTAACTTGTTAACAAGTTAAACAAAGCACAATTAAACCATTACTTGCATTTTTTCCTTTTTTTCCTTCTAATTACTCTGACTAGGTTACAAACCCAGCAACTTATTTGGAATGGATTTCATTAACTGCAGGTACTGTGGAACAATTTTCAGAAGGACAGTCTTACAGGATTTAGGACACTGTCCTACATGCTGGGCCTTTGGAGATCTTAGGTCTCAGCTCCGGGCAGCATGGGCAGAGATTGCACGCCTCAAATTTCATATTGAAGAGGAAATACATTATAAGAACCACCCGCCATTTCCCCAGCATCCAACAGAAAAACCTCGACCGCAGAGGGTAGTTGGTCCAGGAGGTTGGCAGGTGGTTAGGAGGAGCAAATCAGGTGCCCCATCACTCTGCTCTCCAACACATTACCTCCAAAACCATATAAACACTACAAACAGGTATCTGCCTCTATCTCTGAAATCAAATAAAGAGGCAGAAGACACTGCAGAGCAGGACACTAAGGCACAGGAGCTAGCACAACAATACTCACCCAAATCAGGAACCAAAACTAAACAAGCACAAAGGAAATCCAAAAACTTGATCATAGGAGACTCCATGATTCGGGGAGTTGATACCCATCTCAACCAGGGTGATGGTCAGATGTCTCTCAGGTACATCAGCATGGAGAGACACTGACCGCATTACTAAATTGTTCACAAAGCAGGAGAAAACATTGATGTCCTAGTACACATAGGGACTAATGATCTCGCCAGCCGGTCAGTTGGAGACCAAGGAACACCTGACTAAGCTGGGTGACAAACTATCATCTATTTAGTCCGCATCTCCTTCTCTGAGATCCTGCCAGTCTGGGAGAAGGGAGCAGATGGACGGAAGGTCAGAGAAGGAGATAGGGAGCTAAACACGTGGCTCAGGACTGGTGCCAGGAAAAAGAACACAGATTTGTAGGGAACTGGCAACAGTTCTGGGAGCGAAAGTTCTTTAAATTTGATGGACTGCATCTGACTAAAGAGGGAGTCAGTGCATTGGGGCAGAAATTTGATGTCTTTGCAGAATATTTAAACTAGCAAATGGGGAGAGTGTGCAGCACCCCATAATGCCGAATGGAAGAACACCCTCCCCTCAGCTAGTGGTCAAACAGGAATTCAGCGTGTTTGCTCGCTCATTTGCATCACCAGGTAAGAAAAAGGTTTGTCTCCCACACGATGCACAGGGGTAATGCCAAACTTCACCCAACAACTAACACACCAAAATCTGGCCAATGGAAAATCATGTACACAAATGCTAAGCCTGGGAAATAAGATCCCAGACCTGCAGGCAATAATGTCAGAGGCTAAACTGGACATAGTAGCAATTAGTGAGACGTGGTTTACCAGTAACCACACTTGGAGACTTCAGTACCTGGCTATGTATTGTTCAGAAGAGACCGAGGTGCAAAAGGGGAGGTGGCCCTGTATGTTAATGAAAATATCAAAGCTACAGAAATTCAGAATACACATAGAGCCAGAAGAACTGTGGGTCACCCTGGAAACAGGAAATGGGACAGCCATAAGAACTGGGGTTGTCTACAGGCCCCCAGACCAGAGGGAGGACATAGACACATTACTGTTAGAAGATATACTAAAACATGACAGCTAAAGGGGAGGTTCTGATAATGGGAGACTTCAACATGCCAGATACAGATTGGTCAATACCAGCAGGAACATCTGCCAGAACTAGACTCATAGTGGATTCCCTGCAGGGGGAGGGCCTCAAACAACTGGTACAGCAACCCACAAGAGACAGGGCTATCCTAGATCTAGTACTGACTAACAAAGAAGGGATCACAGATCTCCAGGTAGAAGGTCACCTGAGGGGCCAGTGACCATCACATGGTATGGTTCAATTTGCTACTACATCTAAATCATCCCATTCCAAGGCAAAATATGGGATTTCAGAGGAGCTGACTTTGATAAGATGGCCAACAGAGTTAAGCTAGCCCTGGCAAAAGAAACACAGGTGAGGAGGTACAGGCAAAGTGGGCAAGCATTAAGGATGCAATACTTGAAGCAACATCCCATTGTGTTAGACAGAAAGAAGTGCAAAGAAGAAGGAAACCACTTTGGTTCTCAAATACAGTAGCAAAAGGTCAGAGCCAAAAGGCTGGCCTTTAGGAAATATAAGGGAACACAGCGGGATGAAGATAGGAGGCATACCAAACTGCCCTAAGGGAAGCAGGGAGGCAGTAAGGCAGGCAAAGTTCCAAACTGAGGAAACACTAGTACGAACAGTAAAAGAAGGTGACAAGACTTTCTATAGATACATTAGTGAAAGGAGAAAGTCCAGAGGGGGTATTGCTAAGCTTAATGGAGAAAAAGGAGCATGTGAGGAGGAGGACCCTGTAAAGGCATCTATCCTAAATAGATACTTTTGCTCAGTATTTACTGAAGAAGAAGGTAGGGCAGGGCCCACAGCTCAGCATCATGGACACAGGGGAGGGAGGTGAGCACTACTCCCTCACAAAAGAAAGGGTCCTACAAGAGCTTGCTAAGCTCAGGGTGGATAAGGCAATGGGACCTGATGGCATACATCCCAGGGTACTTAAGGAGCTAAGGAGGAACTAGCAGAGCCATTAGCAGAATTGTTTAGTGAGTCTCTGAGCACAGAGAGGTCCCAGAAGACTGGAGAAGGGCTCATGTGATCCCGCTTCACAAGAGTGGTAGCAGGGAGGAGGCAGGAACCTACGGACCAGTCAGTCTTACCTCAGTAGTGGGCAAGATTATGGAGTCACTCCTTAAGGAAAGGATAGTGCAACACCTGGAATCCATAGGGCACAGGATCCAAGACAGCATGGGTTTACAAGGAAGGTCCTGTCAAACTAATCTCATAGATTTCTTTGACTGGGTAACCAGAGTGGTGGACCAAGGGGAACAGTTGATGTCGCCTACCTGACTTCAGCAAAGCTTTTGACACTGTTCCACATAGAAGATTGATAAATAAGCTAGGTAGGCTCGGGCGGGTCAGAAGTTGGTCAACTGGGTGGCAAACTGGTTGACTGGCAGAAAACAGAGAGTGGTGGTAAATGGTATACAGTCAGAAGAGATGCAAGTCACAAGTGGGTACCTCAGGATCAGTCCGGGGCCAGTCCTATTCAACATCTTCTTAGTGACCTCGCAGATGGACTAGAGGGTAAGGCTTGTCTGTTTGCAGATGACACCAAGATCTGCAACAGAGTAGATGATCCAGATGGGGTGGGCAGAATGAAAGAGATCTGGATAAACTAGCAAAATGGTCAGAAGAGTGGCAACTGGGATTTAATGCAAAGAAGTGCAAAATCATGCACATAGGGAAGAGAAACCCTGAAGCCACTTATAGGCTGGGAGGAGTTGCTAGCAGTCACAAAGGAAGAAAGAGACTTGGGCATCATCATCACTGATGACCTAAAATCATCAAGCAGACCTCTAAAGCAGTAGGTAAGGCTAGGGGGTGTTAGGGTGTATTAGTAGGGGGTATCAAGTCGAAGAGGAGGTACAATCCCTCTGTACAAGACATTGGTTAGGCCCCCACCTGAGTACTGCGGCAGTATTGGAGGCCACACCTTCACAAGGACATTAACCAAATTGAGGCAGTCCAGAGAAGGGCAACCAAAATGGTGCAGGGACTGCATCAGAAGACATATGAGGACAGATTAACGGAGCTCAATATGTATACCCTTGAGCAAAGGAGGAGAGAGGTGATATGATCGAGACATTTAAACACCTTAAGGGCATAAACAAGGTGAAAGAGTCTAACATGTTTAAATATAAGAAAAATAGCAGGACAAGAGGACACAGCATGAGATTAGAGGGAGGCCGATTAAGGGGAATGTGAGGAAATTCTTTTTCACAGAAAGGGTGGTAGATGCATGGAATGGCTTACCACAAGAAGTGGTGGCTATGAATACAGTGCAGGGCTTCAAACAGGCATGGGATAGGCATAAGGGAGCAATACAAATGACTATGAATAGATAGGTCACTGACAGAGCAAAGGCCGATGGCACATTTATAAGGTAGAAAAAGAAATGGGCAGACTGGATGGGCCTTGCGGTCCTTATCTGCCATCAACTTCTATGTTTCTATGTTTCTATGAATTATGCCCATTGCTTGGCTTGTTTAGAAGTCTCAGGTTTTTAGAAATATGGCTTCAATGGACATTTTTTCAAGAGGTTCCCAGCCTGTTTTATAGGGGCGCTATCTTCCAAAGATGTTAATAAGGATAGAGCATATCAAGATAGCCTTTTCTTCTTTTTCCTTTCTTGTATTCTAATACAAAGAATTTACAAGAATCACTGTTTAAAAAATTGTGATGTGGGCCTAGACAGTTATGACATTGTATATGCCTGTCTACAGTACCTTAGGGATACACAGGCCAGAGGTCTCACCCTTCCTGAAGCTGGGAGGCCTGTTTTACACACAAAAACAGGTGAATAAACACTGTTCCTCAATAGCTTGGTCCGATTTAATGAAGTTTGCAAATACTGATTTTGAGGTTTGAGACTGAACACAATTTGAACCCCAATGTTTATTTGCCTATTTTGTGTGTAATTTATGGTGGAAAGCACTAAGCTAATTTTATTTTTGTTCTAGTATTTGGAAACTGATAATAAGTTTCAATAAATTTTACTGCGGTTTGGCCACAGTCCTTGGCTTTGAATATAAAAGAGGGAAAAATCATAGCTCCTGGAACCATCTATAAAATGATAAAAAGATGAAAAACCACCAATGAGGGGCTGAAACACAGTGCAAGAACAGAGAAGCACCTGTATTAAAGGGAACAGTCAGCAGTAAGATCCATACACCCAAGTGTGAGGTCGGTCCCAATTTGCACTTTGTGTACAAAACATTTGTTTTTACCTATTGTTTATTGCAGTATAATAGATTGTATCAGACTGATTCTGTTGAATTGCAGGCTGATAATTTTTGTAACTACAGATCCTAGAATCTTCTGCACCTGACATCAAAGGAGGGCTGCAGCAATGAGACATTCACTTGCCCTCAATGCATGTTAGAGTTTTTATAATCTTTGATCAGATGTTTTCCAGTTCTGCCATCCTCCTGGGGCTATGTATAGTCCTCTGGGACTATACTTAACCCAGGGCTGACAGCAGGACCAGTAAACAAAAGATCAGGGGTTATAAAAACTGTAACATGCACTGCAGACTATTGAATCTCCCATTGCTGCAGCTATCCACTGATGTCAGCTGCAGGGGATTCTGGAATTTCTGGTTACAGAAACTGTCAGCTTGCAAGTCAACAGAATCAGTCTGATACAATCTATTATACTGCAGTAAACAGTAAGTAAAAAAATATATATATATTTTGCACACAAAGTGCAAATTGCAACCAACTCCACACTTGGATGTGGTGCTTTTAGCACTGACTGTTCCTCTTTAACAAAAATAAAATTTCTGAACATTTTCTATAGTTTTACAAAAATGTAGCCAAGTCTTTATCTGGCCTGCGGCACACTAGCATGAAAGACTAGACCTAGAGGGACTGATGGTGCACAGCCTGCACATATTCAAGGCTGTAAAACTAAGTGCCAGTGATCCTAGCTCCACTGCTTAACTCTCTCTCTCTTTTTCTTTCCTTCACTTGGAACTCATCTTTTTTTTTATTTACTGTTTATGCCTCTGATTCTCTGGGCTGGTCCTCTGGCTAGGAGCCACTGGGCCCCTCTGATCCACTGCAGCTTGCCCCCACTGAGCCTCAGTTTACCCCCCAGGCAGAAGTAGGTGGTGACCAGCAGCACCCCCAGTCATGCACCTCATTGGACGACCTGTGGTGGCGGCGAGGACTGCCCTGGATTTACTGGGCTCCTGCCAGAAGCCAGCACTAGGGCTGAGCTTTTTGTTCCCCATGCCAATGATCCCTCAGTGATGTTGGCATGCACACGTGCCAATGGAAATTAAAGATCAGCCGTTGGAGAGCTGGGGATCTCAGGACCACCGTAGTGCAGAGGGCATGGGTGTAAGATATACTCTGTGTGCTCCAGGGGTGTTTGTGCCCACCATAGTACAGGGGATGTGGGTATAAGAAGACATACTTCATGTACCCAATGGCATACATTTTTGTTTGTGGGACACATCAAAGGCTGTGCATTGCTGCTCTTATACGACCACACTCTACAAAACAGAGCCCGCTGATACGTTCTATATTTTCATTCTTGGGAGTAGAAAAAACAGGAAGTTGGTCTAATGAGATTGTCTTTGCATCCCATTTAGTGACCAGCTGGCCCTACCATTAGACCCTGTATCCCAAGGACAAAGCAGATGCTACATCACAAGTACTGGTAGTGGCATGTGGCTGTCAAGTATGGATGCATGATAAATGTGTCTGTCAGTGTGGGGAGGAGGCAACAAACAGTGCCCTGGTTTACAGAAATCATGCTTATGGTGCCAGATGGAGCAGAAATGTGTTTATGGTGTGCACATTTTTATATTTGCTTGCGTGCATGTGCAAGAAATATAGTGTGACAGCTTAGGAGAGAAGCAGGGTTTTGGAGGCATGGCACTGCGGCGGCCAGTGCCCCCACTGCATTTAGAGGCTTGGCCCCCTTTTCCCAATGTGGTGGCATGCTGCTGCTTACACTAGTTCAGCAAGCGTGCCACCAACTTGAAACGAAATTGCCGTTGCAATGAGGGAGCGACCCGACATTGCAGGGCGGTACCTTGCCTGGTGTAAAATTACCATTAACATGGTGGCAGCTGTTGCCGTCCACCTCAGAGTCCCCATGAAAGCCAACAGGGGTGCCCCCTCCTATAGTGTAACATTTTACTGAAATATAACTTTTACTTAAGTGTAACCTATGATAATACCTAATCAAATGTCTTGTAGTAACCCTGACAATTTCACAACACTTTATACTTCACAACATCTAGCATCAAATGTCCTATAGTAAACCTATATCAGGATGCTGTGCCCTTATTAGGATGGTAGACACCTGTTCAGGGAGGTGTGCACACAAAGAACCTTCTATAAGTTTAGTAAGCACTTATGAGATTGTGTAAGAAATGTAGTAAACAACTTTTTATGTTGTGTAAGAAATGCAGTCATACCTATGGTTTGACATAAATTCACCACACCCCAAGATTAATATGTTACTTTGTTATATGATTGGCTTATAATGGGGTGTTGGTATTATTTAAGATAATAAATCTTTATATAAGCACTGTATGTAAATTGAATGAGCTAGCACCAAGCAAGAAGAAATAATACATGTATCTGAAATTGATGAACTCACAAGAAAATAAACCAAAGGGAAAAAATCACTCTGTGTGGCTTGACTTATTTGAGGATAGAAAACAAAACATTCACTACCTTACAATTGGCGCCATGACTCGGATATCTGAAGACAGTCTATATGGTTGCTGATTACATCAAACAAACCGAGAAGGAAGTCACTGCAAGGAATGCCTTACTGAACCTGATCTGATCAATCAAGTACGGAAAAGAGTCAAAAGAGGGACTCGAGGAAACAGACTGGTATGAAGTCTGACGTGATTTGCCAGCTAGATAACTGACATAAGTATGGACACCATATTATGTAAATTTTTAGAGATGCACCTTAGAGAAGGTTCATATCGCTCTCCTGTAGAACAGGAAGATTTGTACTTATGTTTATCTACTCAATGCCTAGAAAGAAATGAAAAAGTAAAGGCAGATAAAAGCAAATTAGCCAATATTTGTCAGATGTATGTACAATAGCAATGTGAAATAACAACTAGAACCTGTCTATTAAATAAGCAGTTACTTGACAGTGAAGAAAAGTATTTTCTAGGTGTAGCTAAGTATGTTGCTGAAGCTAAAGATGGTGAATATAAGTTAAATAGCTCTCAGGGAGAGGTATGTGGGCTAAAGATTAAGATTAACCAATTGGAAGAAAATGTTACATTTATTAACAAACAAAGTCAAGCCCAGATCAATGAATTATCTCTGCTGTTACAACAAGCCATAGAGAGATTAGACCATGCTCAGGGACCCTGGTTTTCCATTTTTACCAGTAACATCGGTAGCAATCACGGAATCCAGCTTGGTTTGCGGATTTTGAATTCTTGTACCGGTGCCTCACGGAAATTGCATGTCACTGCACAGAATCTGTAAGATTTTAGCATCTTTTAAAATTTTTTTTATTTTCTCTTTCCATGCTCCCTTCTCACAGCATCAGTCTCCACTTTTCAGAGATCTCTAGGCTGGGTATCCCCTAGCTTCACCCCAGGTAATGCTCAGGAGCTCCTGTGGGTCTGTCCCTATCCTGTCTGGGTTGCACCCCCCCAGGTGGGAAGGGAGGGGACCCCAGGTCACCCCTCCACACTCCCTTAGTGTGTGTCGGGCAGCCCAGTGAGTCCCTCATGGAGCCTGGTTATGAAGTCTGGGGCACCTGTGTCCCTTCTGCCAGTGGCCAATGTGGGGTGATTGTTCCTGGTTTTCTGGTCTCTGTCCCTGAGGTCACCAGCACTAGAGGAGATCCAAGGAGGTAGATCACATAGAGACGTGCCACTGTTCCAGATTCTGGCTAGCATCCTCCCCTTCTGATCACTCTGCATCACCATTGCACCACCACCCATGGTCACACAGGTGGTGGTAAAGCAGCAGGACTTGCAGCCCACCCTCCCAGGAGGAGGAGAGCAGTTCCCCGGGTGCTTGATCCTACTCCCCTGGCCAGACCTCCAGCAACCCGAGTTCTCTTCTGACCCTGAGTCGCTGGCATTGCAAGCAGTAGTGCTACCACAGCGCCAGTGGGCCAACCCAGATTTCAGCATCTTAAAATGAATGTTGCTGTGCTTCACATTCTTTCTGCTTTGCTGTGTATAGAGTCAGTAAGGAAATCACCCGCACTGCTTTGTTGTAACCAGCCATTCAGTTTAACCACCCATGCTTCCCACCAACATCTCCATCACCTGAGGACTGCATTCCTTCCTGAAAAAACACAGTTTTCATGTAGTATGTGCCTAAGTGTCTTTTACTATTTATATAACACTATATGATACAATAAAAATACAAGTATCAGCACACATTGGCAGGGCCACTGGAAAATTGCAGGAAAAGTAACCTGAAATTGTAGAGATTTTTGGCAGAACTTGCTGTGAAATTGCGAGAGTTCTTCTATAGATCCGGAGTACTTCACAATAAGTACTTTACTGTTTTCTGCAGCATAATTAGGCCCTGTCCAGACTAGTTCTTTGGTAACGTTACTGGTGTCCTGTAACGTTACCGCTTGGTCTAAAGACGGTTGCGTCCAGACCTGTAACATTTTAAAAAGCGTTCTCTAAACCATGTTTTAAACCACCAAAGAGCAGGTCTTTAGCACTGTTACTGAAACGTTACCTGATTTTTCTTCAGTCAGATAGACGGGTGAATGAAGTGGTTTTCTGAAATGTGTCCTCCAGTGATCCACAATGCACTGCTTTACCTTTCCAGAGCATAGTGCGGGATTGTGGCATGTGCCAATGGTGCCTACCAGGAAGTACACGCATCATCTGTTCAAAGCTACCTGACGATGTTGTCTCTCCCTCATCACTAGCTGCCACTTCATGGACCAGCAATTCAGGCACAGCAAAACAGCAGTGTTTAAATCAGGCGCCTCCATGTCAGTGGTCTGTTTACATGGAGATGCCGCAATGCCTTATGGGACCATGTGTTGCAGCGTGTAGTGCAGCGTTGATTGCTGGGATATGGGTGGCTGGGGGTTGCCTCCAGAAGACACTACCATTTTTGAAAACAGTACCTGAAAATGGATTACATACACCAATGCAGATGCTTGGTAATGGTTTCAAAACTGATTCAGCTATTCAATGTGGATGCACAGAAACGGATTGAACGGTAATGTTTTAAAAAACGTTTTTACAGCTCATTGCTAGTCTGAACATCATGTTAGTCAGCATAAACTACTAAATGAATACACTGACACTTGAATATGTTTTAAATATGAAGAAAAACATCCGTTTCTAACATGAATCCTAAACGGATAAGATGTGTTGCCTCTTCTAAAATATAAAAACATCTGCCTTATACAGTGCTGGATTCTATTTAGTGAGCCACAGAAAATCAATATTAAATAAATCCAGAATAAACAAATGTTATCTGTTTCTGGATGTAGAATAATGAAGCCTGATCAAAAGCTATTTACAGTGCTCTGTCAACTATTCACCAACTTTGGTGTAAGAAAAAAACAAGCAGATGGAGGGCCAAAAAGTTCAGTTTTAGTAAAATGTTATAAAGTGTTTCATGTTCATAATTTGCACTGTAGGTACTGTGCACTATTATTAATCATATATTAAAACGTTATATATGGGTGTTGTTATGGCTGGCAGTATAGCCTAGTGGTTGGAGTAACAAACAGTGAATGAACTGGGTACATCCAGCAGACTTGGGTTTGATTCCCACAGCCTCTACTTGCATACTGTGTGACTTCAAGCAAGTCACTTAACCTCCCCAGTGCTTCTAGGTCACTCCAGAAAACAGGCAGTTCTGCCTAGTGGGCCTTACCTGATTTACAAATAATATAAAAAAATACCAATATATGTTTAATACATCATAGAATAGTAGTCAGGGTACCATGTAATTTACTTGAGCTGCAATGATTTTGTATAGGTAAAGATAAATGTTAATACATTTTATGTGTTTTATAAGCTTGCTTTTAGATTTTAGTCAGGTTTTTATTGTATTGTTTGCATATGAGCATCTAGGTATGTAGATTGCTAAATGCAGGATCACTGTTACCAACTAGCTTATTCAAGTTTATAATCAGCAGGGCCATCCAAAATCATCAGTTGTTTGAATGAAAACTAGTCTGAATGGAAGTACACTCAGCCATGATTAAATCACGATTTTGGCTGATTCTGTCAGCCTGGCTTTTTGATATCCCAAAAGCAGCAGCTACCTTTGACAAGGAGGTTTTGGGTCCTTGAAGAGCTTCAAGAACCGTAACACGCTCAGCAAGGGACAGCTCCTTACATTTTGAGTCCATGTTCATGTCCAACAAGGAACAGCAGTTGAAAAACACTGCTCACAGGATCTAATGTTATAAGGAAACTCCCCCAAAAATGTCCCAATTAGCCGAAATTGGTGTCCCTTTTAAACAACAGGAGCTCCCATTAACTATAATAGGGGAATAATCAGTTACCATGGAAATGTCCCAATTAAGCGGACATCCTGATTAACCACGTCCTGATTAAGTGGCTTCATCTGTATGTTCACAAGGAAAAAACTTATTACTTATGAAAATACTTCACAGTTAGCACCCCATTTAGGTGAATTGGATCATTCGCAAATTTTCTCCCACCTGCTGTTTCAGTCTCTGTGACAACAAAAAGTTTTCAGATAGACTGCTTCAACAAAAAGCAAATGTTAAGTACTTAAGTGTACTTATGTTTGGCAGTGGATTTTGAAAGCACATTCAGTGACATACAGAAGGTAAGACCCCAGGGGCTGTATGATGCTGGTAGGCGGAGTGGTGATCAATTCACATCTGAGCTCAGACATGAAAACTGGGAGACACCCTTCTCATGGACACCAAGTAAAAGAAAAGCATCCACATTTCTGGAAGATGCATGAATCCATTTGAAGGTCCACTTGTGGATTTTTTAGGTGAAGACACTTCATTTCAAAGAAGCAAGTTCATGCTTTTTTTTTTTTTTTGCTCCTCCTACCCCTTGGCCATCTACTCCTTCAGGCCTGCCAAGGCTGCCTAGCACCGCTGCTGAGCTCCAACCACTATCCATTGCCCCTTACTGCTGTGCTACCAGGTAACCCAACATAACCTTTCATTAAGTGGACCCCTACCCCGTGGGAGGCTACCAGGGGAGAAGAATTGCACAAAAGAGCTTCCTGTCTATCCTGGGCATGGCAAGGGTCAGAATGGACACATGTCTGGGGCTTTTGGCTTATGGAGGGACCAGCAGCCATCCTTCAGTTGGCCAGTGGGTGTTTTCCCATTTTCTTGGGAGCGTGACAGGCCACATGATGTCAAGGCACAAGCTGACGTCTGTCACGTTCCCTCCCGCAGTGAGGGCCGATGTGTTGTTGTGCCTCTGGCCTCCACCAGGGGCCAGAAAATGCTGAGTTGTGAATCCACCCTCCCTCCCAGGAGAAGGTGAGTGGTCGCTGGACACTCAAGCCTTCACCCGCTAGCTGGGCCTCCAACACCCAAGTCAAGTCTGTTCCCTAACCCTGGTCAGCGGTGTCACAGACAGAAATCCAATTCAGGCAGTTAAATTATAGATATGAAAAAACAAAGGTAGTCCACCTTAGCAGTGATGGTTCAGATTAATTCACATCTGAGTTCTAACAAGCAAAGAGAGCAAGTCATTTGTAACTTGTGCATGTGGGGTGTGGGTGTTGAAGAAAGGGGATCATAGTGCTGTCACTATTGCCATCATCCTAGAGGGATGTGGACTGCATTGTTGCTACTGTCATCACACTGAAGGGGTGGGGGCTGGAGTGCTTCTGCCATCACCACTGGTGGATGGGGAATGTAGTACTGCTGCCATCACACCTAAGAGATGGGGCCGCAGTGCTGCTGCTTCTGTCACACCTGAGGAAGGGAGGTCATAGTGCTGTTTCTGCTGCCATCACACCAGAGGGATGGGGGCTGAAGTAGTGTTGGTGCTGCCATCGCACCTGAGGGATGGGGCCATAGTGCTGCTTCCATCACACCTTAGGGATGGGGGCTATAGTGCTGCTGCTGCTGCTGCCATCACATCTTATACCTAAAATAACTTTAAATTGGTACAAGGATGGATGGATGGATGTGCAATAGTGGAGGTCAAAATTGCTAAAATGCATGTTAGCAGAGTTGAAAATTGTTAAATAAAGTACACAGAACCAAATACCGGTAAAACCAGATTTTGGGTTAGCAGACACTGGTGACAATACCATTTTTTTACAATGTGCAAAACGGAATATACCCTTTCTCAATTCTGGTAAACCAGTGTCCCTGACCATGCTAATTAAGAGCATGCCCAAGAATTATCATACAAAGAACAATCCTTGTTTACCTCACAGGCAGAAGCCCAAGTACAGTGTCAGATCTCATTAGAACTTAGACATCAAGTACAAAAGTATAATCAGGCTCCTATACAACAACATCACATGCCCTTTCCATGTGGATGTTATGGGAAAAACTAGCTAGCTCTTCAGATTCTGGGGTTACTGCTTCGGAGGATGAAGAAGGGTATATGCAGTTGCATAAAAAGAAAATGGCTCCTTTTACTACAAAAACCAAAGGAGCAGGAAAGAAAGTGTAGTAATTATGAGGAAAGTGGTTAAAGAAATGAACCTAGAAAAGAAAGGAAGAGTTGGAAACTCTAGATAAACAATTACATAAGGTTATTAAAGAAATGGAAACACGTTTGCAGGAAGATACAAATTTGACAGCAAAGGACTCCAAGGCCCAGATATTCAAAAGGGTTGCTCCATGCGCAACAGGGTTACGCATGCGCAAGTCCTACATTGCGCCATTCTGCGATATTCAGCAGGAGGCAGTTGCTCCACTGGCAACAGGTTGCGCAAAAGAGCAATGCAAATGAATGCATGCTCAACAGGAGGGGGAGGAACCATGCATAACCAGCGAAACCCGATATTCAGTCGGGTTGTGCAGAGTGATCATCATAACCAACCTGTGCCTGCATCCTTGAGCCAAAAAAGGATCAGTTGAGGCCACCCACAGGTGAGCTGCTGTATTGCAGGCGCAACACAGCAGCTGCCACCCCTAGCTGGCCCAACTCAGTCCCTGTGCCCCCCACCAGCCCGATCGCGGGCATAGAGTAACATGAACCCCCACCCACACATCTCCCACAGCCCGATTGCGGGCATCACAGTCATGAAACCTTCACACATATCCCAAAGCCCGATCACGGGCATCACAGTTACATGAAACCCCCACACATATCCCGAACCCGATCGCGGGCAGTACAGGTACATGAAACCCCCACACATATCCGAAGCCCGATCGCGGGCAGTACAGTTCACATAAACCCCCGCCCACATCTCCCACAGCCCGATCCTTGGGCAGAACGTGTATGAACCCCCCAGTGCCCGATCGCGGGCAGATAACCCTCCCCCAGCCGAATGTCTCCCTGGTGGTCCAGTGGACCGTAAAGCCCGATCGTGGGCAGAATGTCACATCACAACCCCCAAACATCTCCCTGGTGTCTAGTGTTCCCCCACCCACGAAGCCCCTCCACCCTCCCCCCACAGCTGGCGGGTGACAGCATCCACCGCCTGCCACCCGCTGCCACCGACTGACTGTCCGGTAGGGCTGCACACCAGTGGTGCAGAGCTACAGCCAATGGCATGCAGCCATACCGTACATGACATCCAGATTATGAATGGACACCATTCACCGTCTGAACTGTCATGTACGGTATGAGCTGCACTTTGCAATGGACACCATCACAAATCTGACTGTCATGATGGGCGGGCTGCACGCCCATTGGCTGTAGCTCTGCACTAATGGGCGGCAGCCTCACCGACAGTCAGTCGGTGGGCGGCGGGCGGCAGGCGGGTGGATGCTGTCGCCCGCCGCCGCGGGGGAGTGGGGTGGAGGGCTTGGGCGGTGGGGGGACACTAGACACCAGGAGATGTTTGGGGGTTGTGATGTGACATTCTGCCCGCGATCGGGCTTTACGGTCCACTGACCACCAGGGAGATATTCGCGTTGGGGAGGGTTATATCTGCCCGCGATCGGGCACTGGGGGTTCATACGCTCTGCCCGTGATCGGGCTGTGGGAGATGTGGGCTAGGGGTTTCATGTAACTGTACTGCTCAGCATCGGGCTTTGGGATATGTGTGGGGGGTTTCATACCTGTGATGCCCGCTAGATTGGGCTTCTTCGGATATGTGGGGTTTATGTACCTGTGATGCCCGCGAATGGGCTTCGGGATATGTGTGGGGTTTCATGTAACTGTGATGCCCGCGATTGGCTGTGCATTGTGCGGTCGTCTCCTCGACGGTTGCCTGGCAGGGTGGCCAGAGCAAGTCCTCGATCGCACACCTACATGCAATGGTATGCAAATGGGGCCATAAATAGATGCAATGGCCTCTGCCTTGTATAAATTATGGCCCCATTTGCATGTCACCTTTTGAATATCGGAAATTTGAGCATGGCGCAATGGTACTTGCGCCACCGCAAGTTTAATGCTCAACTCTGGCAACTTGCGGTGGCGCAAGTTCCACTGCGCCATGCACAAGTGCTGTGGCTGGGGGGTGATATTCAAAGGAGTTGCTCAATAGCGCAACTCCTTTGAATATCACCCCGGCCACACCCCTGCGCAACTATTTTGAGCAGCACAGGGGCTTGAGCCTCAGAATGGAGCAGTTTGAAAATCTGGGCCCAAGTATCTGACTGACCAAGTAGAATTAAAGCCTGATCAGTTAGAGTATAACAAGGGATTGTATGAGCAGGATGAGGAAGCCAGAGCACAAACAAAAAAATTTGAAGAATCAATGGAAGAAGTAGAAGTGCATATGGAATTATCGCAATGAGATCTCTCCATACAGGAATCAATGCAGTTAGTAGATCAGTGAGGGAAATGGGAGCCAGGTCAAAATCCAGACCCATATTGTTCTAAATTAAAGACATCAGTGGCTAATTTTAATTTGACTAACAAAGATGCTTGTAAAATAGTCACTCTGTCACTTCCTGCAGTATTGCTACAAAGTTTACCTGCTAAAATGACAGATAACCAAGCTCACCCAGAGATTGATACCAACTGGGCTACTGTTGATGAAATTCAGGCTGCATTGCAAGCTGTGCATGGAGTCTCACATACTGACTGGAGTAAGATCTATGAGATCACTTTACAACCAGGTGAATCCCCGGTTATGTTTATCAATAGTCTATATGCAGCCTATGCCACATATGGAGGCGTGGCAGACCCAAGCAAGGATAAAGCACCTTTTCTGAGTTTGATTGATCAACATGCCACAACTGTACCTGCATCGATATGTATGTTATGTAAACATGTGGAACGATCCTCAGAAAAGGAAGAATTACTTACGGAGTGGTGGCGAATGCAGATAGATGATGGTCCTGAAAAGGGCAAAGACAAATGAAGGGTAGCTGCTATTGTCAAAACAGAAGAAAAAGGTAGGTTAACCTGCAGCAATTGCAGTAAAGAAAACCACTTTAAATGTGATTGTTAGGCTAAAGGTGGAGATATGGAAGGAAAACAGAAGCAAGTTTTAGAGAGAAGACAAGCTCAACATCCAGGTAATAATGCTAAACCTGGTGGTAAGGCAGACTTACAAAAATGTATTGAAGTGCTTAGTAATTTCATTAATACTAAGACAGTTGCAGCAGTTCGACAGGAACCTACTGCACCTAGTGATAGTGAAGAAGAGGATAAGGAAGAGCTTCTCACCAAAAATGAGAAGAAAAAGAAATGATGGGATGAAGCCCCCACCTTCCAAATCCTTGGTCAATTACAAGAGGATTGGAAGGGCGTCCAACAATATCAGCAATGGTCAGGGGCCGCCAGACTGTGATATTAGTTGATACTGGTACTACTGTTAGTATAACAGATAGTGATATGTCTTTAACAACTCACGGAAAATGACAAATTAATTTGCAAAGTTTCTCAAGGGGTGTGCTAACAGCATATTTGACCAAACCAGTTTTGGTTCAGATAGGTGACCAACAATTGAAATGTATGTTTTGGAACTGTAATACACATGAAGGTACCATCATGGGTATGGACATTCTAGCACAACATGGTTTAGTAGTGGACCTTAGTAATAGGATTCTACGGCAAGGACGCACTACTAACCCAGGACCAAATGTGGACGACTCACATAGTGTGTACACAATAAAGTCATTAAAGATTTATCACACGAGTGATTTGTGGAAACAGGTGCCACAATGGATAAAATCTGTTGTACAAAGGCATGAGTCAGTTTGGGCTAAAAATGCTACAGAGTGTGGATGCATGTCTAATATGGAGGTCCAACTCGAGGGACTAGACCCACCACCACAAAAGCAATATGCATTTCCAAAGGAAGCACAGGAGGAGGTAGGAATTATTTTGCAACAGTTACAATTACAAAAGGTAATTCACCCGATATGTTCAACTGTTAATTCCCCTCTTTGGCCGGTTCATAAATCGAACAGTACTTGGAGATTGACTATAGACTATAGGGTCTTGAATAAAGTAACGCCTTTAGTCACTCCAGTGGTATCTAGACTACCAGACTTAATATCTCGGCTGTCTCCCACTGCAACTATTTATACTGTACTAGATGTGTCAAATGGATTTTGGTCCATCCCTGTACATCCAGATGGTCAGTATAAGTTTGCTTTTACCTTTCAGGATAAGCAATACTCATTCCAATGTTTGCCACAAGGCTTTCACTCATCACCCACTTTATTTCATCAATGTTTGACAGAGATATTATTGGGTTTTTCAGTTCCTGAAGCAATAATACAATATGTTGACAACATTTTATTGCAGACTGATACATACCAAGAGCATGTTAGTTTATTGAATGAGTTGCTAACAGTCTTAGGTAAAGGAGGGTTAAAAATGAACCCTAGCAAAGCACAAATTGGACAGTCACAAGTTACCTTTTTGGGTATGTGTATTAATAAAGAGGGATGAACTGTAGATCCTGATAAGAAGGTGATACAACAACTACCAAGACCCAAGACAAAGGCTGCATTATGACAGTTTTTGGGCATGGTAGGATTTTGCAGGATTTTATTGAAGCCTTCTCTAGTATGGCAAAACCTCTGTATAATCTACTAAAGAAAGGAAAGGAAAATGATATCCTCAGTTGGGAACCAGAACATCAGATAGCTTTTCTGGCTCTAAAGCAAGCACTAATGACAGTTCTGGCTCTCATTAGTCCTTCTGAATCCTCTGATTTTGCAATACAGGTACATGAGACAGATCAGGCCATCAATGCTGTACTGTTACAGAAGACAGCAGGGATTTTACATCCTGTGGGATATTTTTCTCATGTATTAACACCTGTGGAAGAGACATATGAAGAATGTGTGAAACATTTGTTAGCTGTATATTGGACTATACAAGCTACTGAACATATTGTGGGGTTTAATAAAATTATCCTGCAAACTTTTCACACTCCAGTGAAATTTATATTAGAAAGGGATGTGAGAGGTGTGCCTTCACAGTGATTGGTTAAATGGGCTTTAGCTCTACAAGGGAAAAATATCACTGTAGAAAAATGTACCTCACCTTTGTTAGTTGAATTAATGGCATGGGAGGGAGAGGCACATGATTGTGGAACTGTAATGGGAATTGACTTTACGCCCATATTTGCTGCAGAACCAAATACTGAAGCAAGAGATGTTTATGTAGATGGCTCTCACTTTTGGGAGGATGGACATTTCCACACAGGATATGCCATATGGACACTGAGTACTAATCAAGAAATATTAGTACAATGCCCATCATCATTTTCTGTCCCTAGAGCAGAATTGGAGGCAGTCCACGGAGCTATTATGGCTTACCCTCAGGAGGCCATTAATATCTTCTTGGTCTGTGCTTTTGTTGTCAACTCCTTGTTAGATTTTCTTCCTATTTCAACGAAAAGAGGAATGCAGACAACATCTAGAGAACCAGTCACATTTGCCCCATATTATTACATATATGGGATATAGGAGCTCAAACACCTTTAAGAATAGCAATTGGTAAAGTAAGAGCTCTCCAAAAGAAGCCAAAGGATATCCATGAGTTAAACAATAACTTAGTGGACAATCTGGCTCAAGTGGCAGCCAAACAAACAAACTTATGTGTAGACCCTGTAGGAGGTGACTCTACACAATTGTGGGAGATGGGCGAATTTGACAAACACCATATTAAATGGATACCTGCCGTCTCAAAAGTCCCAACCTTGAGGTGTATCCAAGATACAGATGCTTGGATAGTTAGTTGTCGGAACCAATGGAAAGACACTGGACAGTGTGCAACCAAACATGTTACCATATGGGAAGATATGGTAGTATGGGAATGACAACCTGGATTTAGAAAGTGGATTCCACCCACTTAATTTAGAAAATATACTATCATGGATAATCATCAAATTGGAGGTCATTGTGGACTCCACAAAGCTTGTAAAATGTTGGCACAGAAATATTGGTGGCAAAAAATGGGAAAAGATGTCAAGCAATACCTGGAGGCATTTCTCATCTGTGCAGAGATGAATCCTCCAGTACCTGGTAAGAGGGTTCCGTTAGGGCATATACCCCTGGTGGACAGTCCTTGGTCCAGCTTACAAATTGATTATGTGGAGCCCTTGCCTACTGCAAAAGGGGGGGGTCTGATATTTATTTGTCATTGTTGACATATTTTCCAAATGGGTAGAAGCACTACCAGTATGCAATGATAGTGCTACAGCTACTGAAAAAGTATTGTGGGAACAAGTGTTCTCACGTTGGGGTTTTCCCAGAATACTTGAAAGTGATAGAGGGACTCACTTTACAGCGAAAATAATGACAGCTTTATGCGATATTGTGGGTATCACTCAATGCTTGCATTTACCTTGCCATCCACAATCTTTGGGAATGGTGGAAAGGATAAATCACACTTTGAAAAATGCACTGGAAAAGACAGTGTTGGATACTGGTAAAGGGTGGGTGATGCACTTACCTGGAATCCTAATGGGTAGTAGAGGTACGGAAAGCAAGAGTACTGGCTATAGCCCATACCAATTGATGACTGGACAGGATATGTGGCTGTATTATCCATCAGATCCAGATTTGTCAACACCTGTGTTAGATCGCATCAGAACTGTTGTGTTCTTGCAACAGCTGCAAAAACAGTTAGCTATTTATTTACCTCATGCTGCCAGAAATATGGCACAGACTCATTGGAAAAACAAACAGAGACATGATGAAAAAGTGATACTGCCCATTGAACAGGGTCATCAAGTCATGGTAAAAAACTTTGGTCAAAAGGGACCATGGGATGCTAATTGGATGGGGCCCTATACTGTCATTGATGTTTTGGGGCCATGGGTCATTCAGGTCCATCAAATTCAACAAGGGTCTACAGAAACCAAATGGGTCCATGTGGACCAATGTAACCTGTATCAACCTTTAAATGATGACACTGATACTGCTCTGTTTCTCCCAATAGGTGAAGTACAATGATATATCCTGTACTTTTACTGTGCAGTACCTTACTGATCCTGGCAACTTCTGACAGATACAAAGGATGTCCAGGGCACATTTGGAACAGTTTATACAATAAGAACTATGCCAATCATACAGTGTGGGGTCTCCCAGTGATGTTGGGAGGACAACATGAACACACTGGTTATCTTCTTGTCAAATGGCACTTTATTTGCTATGGACAATGTCAAAATGTGACATGGGGATGCTCACCAGAAGCCTGGCCTGGCACGGCGATGTGTGTAGTGAACACGACAGCCCAAAAGGGAATCTATATTCATTCTACCTTGGGTGATATGACCAATTTAACAAGAGAGGAATAAGACTTGTTGCAAATAAAATTAAAGGACATATTACAATATCCATTAAATATATCATTATTACACGAATCGTCTTATCCTGGTACCAATGGATCATGACGTAATATGTGGCATTTTTTGGATAACACATCTATTGTGGAAAAATATATTGTAGGGTTAAAGCAATTTTTCACAGTATTGCCATTAGTGAATGAATATTCTTTGTTAACATTAAGATATACTGCCACTGCACAGTGGCCAGGAATGACTTGTAATGTTAACAAAACATCATGGCGTACTTTTGAAGCATAGAATGTAGAATATCAAAAACAAGGTATATCAGGGCAAACATTCTTGCCCCCATCAGATGATATCATCTTGACGCAAAATTTATATCCTCTATATTATTCATGTAAATTGGAGTATTATAATATTTTACCCTTTCCACGATTACCGCTTCAATGTAAGGATTGGGCATTGGTAGTATTGTGGTAACAATATTATAATAATACTTTGAATCAATACCATGCTAGACATAGAGCGTGGTCATTTAAAATTCCTGCAGAAGCTTCACCAGGCTTATTTCATCATAAAAGAGACGTATGGGGCTGGTTAGGCTCAAGATTAGGAATTGCTAATGATATTGATGCTATGGTTTTAAAGGGTCATATTCATTCTTTAGAAATGACTTTAAAAGATATGGCTACTGGACCATTATCAACTACTGTGAAATTGCAGCCGATATGAAGAAATTGATTGGTTTGCATTTAGAGAAACCTTACAGAATTTTAAAATTATTGCTCAGATAACAGTCCATTTTTATAAATCACTTCCTAGTATGTCTAGAGAAAGCCATATAGAACTAGCTTGCTCTCAATTAGCTGCTGAAGCACATGCTTATTTAGTCAATGAATGAATACAATTGAAACCAATAGGTTACCTTTCAGAACAGGTGAAACCAATGTGACTAGATTATTGGATCATCCCACTGTATTCCTACCACCCTTAGCTATGGTAAAAGTATGGAACTCACCAAATCAATATGCACAAGTGCTGCGACATGTGATTCCCATACTAGTGATAATACCTGTATGTTTTGAACCACCGAAAATATCGTGGCAAATAAGTAATTTGGGAGTATTAATACATGACCAGATCATGAGTCTCCAAATACCAGGTGACACTATTATCTCAGTACACAATGAATATGTTGTCTTACCTAAGCAACAGTGTATACAAGAACATGAAACCTTAATATGTGGGGAAGACACATCAACCACCCCATGGTTTCCTGATCAATTTACCCTAATGTCTGCATATGAATACCACCAATCTATGACATGGAATCAATCATGGTGTGTAATCACAGGTCAACCTTGGAATATATGGGGATATAGTGACAAAACCCATTGGGTTGCAAATTGGACCCTTCGGGAACGTCCTGCCTATAGCCAAACAAATGTTACCCATATCAATGGTTCCAGTATGACCTTGGATTTACTCACTGATTTGGCAACTTCAACTCATTTCAAATTACCCAAAATTGATAAAGTGACACTTGGTACCTTGTTGTATCGTCAACAAACAGAAGGACTTATTTTCTCACCGAAGGCCTCTGCTAAAGAGGTAAAAAGGCAGTCATCATATATCCCCATTATATCCTGGTGGGATTGAGGTTCAGTTGTTTTGGGTACTTGTACAACCCTGATAGTGGTAGTATGTGGTATTGCAGTAATCTGTGTTCTTATTATTGTACAAGTGTTATTGTACCTGTAAAATGAAATGTATGATTAGACAAATACAAATGTTACAACGGCAACAATGTCCTATGTGATCTTCTGTATATAGAGAGTCACAAAGGGGGGATTGTAGTGAAACATGTTACTGAAATATAAATTTTACTTAAGTGTAACCTATGATAATAACTAATATGTCTTGTAGTAACCTCGACAATTTCACAACACTTTATACTTCACAACATCTAGCATCAAATGTCCTATAGTAAACCTTTAACAGGATGGTGTGCCCTTATTAGGATGGTAGACCCCTGTTCAGGGAGGTGTGAACACAAAGAACCTTCTATAAGTATAGTCAGCACTTATGAGATTGTGTAATAAATGTAGTAAACACCTTTTGATGTTGTGTAAGAAATGCATACATACCAATGGTTTGACATTAATTCACCACACTCTAAGATTAATATGTTACCTTGTTATATGATTGACTTATAATGGGTTGTTGGTATTATTTAAGATAAGAAATCTTTATATAAGCACTGTATATAAATTGAACGAGCTAGCACCAAACAAGAAGAAAGAATACATGTATCTGAAATTGATGAACTTGCAAGAAAATAAACCAAAGGGAAGGAATCACTCTGTGTGGCTTGACTTATTTGAGGACAGAAAACACAATGCAGTCACTACCTTACACCTCCCCACTTCATTTACTGACAGAGGAGCCCACTCCCTTTTGGTTTAATGTCCCCGTAGAGTTTGTTTGCCAAGGGGGGTGCCCAATCCCCCTCGGCATCATGCCCCCCCAAAAACAGATCCTTTTTTTTTGCTGATGGGGGGCTCAATCCCCATCGGATCCAGTCTACCCAAAACAAAAACATGCAGGTGGCATGCTGGGAGCCCACCCCAGCATGCCAAATCTACCTGCCTTCAACACAAACCGCAGCACCAAACAGTAAATAATTAAATGTTTTTACTAAAACACTTTCCTGCCTCACAGCTCTGCTCTGCTTCTTACCCGCGAACACCATTTCGGGCAGTCTGCCGACTCCGCTTTCACTCACACACTACGTCCCTTCACCATGCACTCCGTTCTGAAGTCACGTTCATTGTGACAATGCTCTCCCACAAAACAAACAGCAGAAACACTAAACTCAGTTTCTGTTTTCTGTATTAAATAAAAAATTACTTTAGTGCCGCACGTATTTCCTCCTACCTGTGCTCCTCTTCTCATTCGCCAGTAGCATTTTACTCAGTCTACCAAGCACACTCACAGTCACTTTCTACCTATAAGAAACAACAGCATCACCCTCTAGTGGCAAGGGACTATTTTACAAACCCACATTTCTGTTCATTTGTAATAATATTTGACACTTTTTTAAATAAAAACATTATTAAAAAAAAACTAACCTAACACAATTATCCAAGTGTAATAATACCCTCCAGGGTGGGAGTTATGGGATATAACGGACCTTCCAGGGGCTATAAGGCCCTCCGCCTGCGGCGTCAGGCCTCATTACGCCCCGGGCGGTCCGTTATATCCCAATAACGCCCACCCTGTCGGGTATTATTACTTACTTCCTGCATAGTGATTCTTTCTCTGCTGCTGTTTTTGTATGATTATCATGTTTTTCTTGTGTGTATATATGTTATGTGAAAAATTCAATAAAAATTACCAACTGGGAAAAATAGTGGTCTCTGTGCTGTTCATGCAGGCTGGCTCACAGTTTGCAGAAGTTAGGCAGTTTCTTCAAACATGTCCTATATTCTGTTATATCCTCAACCTGTTGCTGTTTTTGACTGTGAAATATAAACCTTAGCATGTTCCTTTTGTTCACAGTAACCACTCAGGAATGTGTGATGCTCTCAAAATGTAATCTCTTTCAGTTCCATTGCTGATGCAAGGTCTCTAAGCAGGGCAAATATTTTTGCTCCAACTACTGATAACAATGAGAGCGCAATTCGTTTATACTCATCCTTACTCAGTCTGCTCTGTTTTCCCAGAAATTGATGCAACTTTTTCCTCATATTAAAGAGCTAGTAGTGCAAAACATAGAAAATGTTAACTTTTAAAAGTGGCTAGTTCCTACTTTTTCTATCCAAAGTATTTTTATTTTTGCATTTACTCACTAGAAGGTTTTACACCCACTAGTGTATTAGGTGTGATGCAAAGAGCAGTACTTTACCTGGATGGTGACATATCTACTTTTATTCTCTTCATACCTCATCAGTGTTGTGACCTCACTTATGGTGACATCGCAAGTGACCAATCTTGACATAGGTGATTGGCTTTTCTTGGTCAAGTTGTGATGTCACAAACAGTGAAGTTGTAGAGTTCATGTATGAAGAGGAACAGAACTAGCTACAGTATGTCAGTCTCCGGGTTGAGTACCGTTTCACGCTTCACACCAAGTACTGTCAGGTAGAAATTCTAATTAGCAAAAAAGAAATGAAAAAAATACTTCAGATATAAGAAATAATACTTCCCTACTTTCGAAAGTTAATATTCATTTTAGGCAGTGCACTATATCTCTATCTTTACCAAAGCTCATATCAGATTTCTTGCCAAGATTTGCAATTTTCCTTTCTTGCTTACTTCAGAAGTGCAATCACCATCCACATCACCAAAATACTGTTGTGTAGTCAAGAAACACCAGAGAGGTCATTCTTACAAAAAGAGGATTTAGGGCTGGTCAGCATAGCAGACCAGTTCCTACTGGCATCAAAGTCAGGAAGTGTTTTCAGCTGTTCTATTGAAATGCACTGAAGGACTGGTATACACCTTTTTATGGTTGTCAATAGGTGAGTGTTATGCCTTGCTATTGCTGCTTGCAGCTGTCTGTAATGCTTTGCTAACTTTCTGTTGCCTGCAAGGAGGGGAGTGCATGAAAACCTGTTGCGCAAGTGGTGCTACTTGTGAACATGCAGCTTACCTTGGTAATACACTGAAGACGTCTTCAGGTTGTTTAGCCCAGCCCCTTCCCACTGTGTTGACAAGAATGACAATTTTATTTATTTATCATTTATTTATGTTGCAATTCAGATTAATACCTTTGAGCTCAAAAGGCTCTTTTACAAAGGCTCTAAGTCGATGTAGTACTCAGTACAGATCAGTTTATCACACACAGTACAGACACAGTAGGATCAAAACTATGAGAAAAAACAGTGATTTCACCCATACAAGCAGGGACAAACAATAGTTACAGAAGTGCATAATGGAAAGGTGAATGTCTTCTTCATAGTCAGGCAAGGACTACATCTTAAGTGCAACCTGTGGCTAGAAGGCGGCCTAGTAAAGGCTTTGTCAGTATATGGATGGTGAAAAGGGGTGAAGTAAGTGGATAAGTGGTGGGTTTGTTGAAAATGGTTCTGAAATGTGCATATAGGACAGTGGGAAATTGGAGAGGGGATAAGGAGGGAGCAGTTGGTGGCAGGGATTTAAGGTGTTGAGATGCAACAGTGGGACAAGTTAGGGTTTAATGTGGGGTGAATGAGCTTACAGAAGAAGTACTAATAAACTCTGTCTGTATAACTTCATAAACAGAAAGCTAACCTTTATTAAAAAAATAAATAACCTGCAAAAAATTGAGTTTTTGTGCTACTAAACTATTACAATGCAAAAGGACAAAGAACAGCATGGCTGTGGTACCATTTGATGCTTGTAGGTACTGGGAAGTATCTCTCCCAACCTCTCTGTATAATGAAAAAATAGCTGAGTTTCCAGTCAGTACGATTAGCCTGGCCATGGACTGGGAAAACTAAGTGGGGGAGATCAGTTGCTAGAGCAAGAAGGGGGGGCCAAGGTAAGACAATTTGCAAAACAACACTTATACTAACATGACTACCATAAACACTGTATCCCAAAGTGTTTTGCAAGGCACAGGAGTTCCATATCGGTAGCGCAGGGAATGTAGACTAGACTACAATAGAATTGATGGTGCCCAACCTGCTGACAGGGAATAAAAAAAAAATCTTGCCCCAACTCCCAATTACCTGAATGATCTGGTGAGCAGCTCAGCCCATCAGGGAGTCAAAAAAACTCTGTCCCCCTTCCCCAACAACCTAGCATGTCCAGTGCCCAACCCAACCCATCAGGTAATAAAACAAATTTGTTCCCCTCCCCCAAAAACCTGACAGTTCCAGTGCCCAACCTGACCCATCGGGGAATAAAAACACAAATCTGGCTCTCTCACCATTTCAACTACCTACTGGTCCAATATCCAATCCAGCTCATCAGGGAATAAAAAAATATGGCCTTCCCTCCCATAAACCTGATGGGTCTGGTATGCACACAGTCTGTCAGGGAATAAAAAAATATGGCCCCCTCCCACTAACACCCTGATGGATCCAGTGCCTAATATGGCCTGCCATGGAAAAAAAACATCTGTCCCCCTCCTTCAAACTGCCTGGCAGGTCCAGTGCCCAACCCGTCCCATCAAGGAATTAAAAACGATGGCCCCCCCCCCCGTCAGCAACCTGAAAGTTCCTTTGCCAATCTCGCCTGTCAGGGAATAAAAAGAAAATCTCACCTGCCCCCCAACAACCTGACAGTCCGGTGCCCAACCCCGCTTGGCAGGGAATAAAAAACTCTGGTCATCATCGACCCCAAAACATCTTACCAGTCAAGTGCCCAACCCCGCCTGGCAGGGAATAAAAAAAATCTGCCCATCATCCACTCCCAAACATCTTACCAGTCCGGTGCCCAACCCTGCCTGGCAGGGAATAAAAAAATCTGGCCATCATCCACCCCCAAACATCTTACCAGTCCGGTGCCCCAACCTGGCTGGCAGGGAATACAAATAAGTCTGTCCCTTCCCCCAACTACCTGTTGGGTCCTGTGCCCAACCTAGCCTGAGTATTAAGCCACACAGATATAAGGTGCAGCAGCAAAGCAGTGAGCTGAAAGTGGAATAGGCAGGGTAGTAAAACATTACTTTACCCATGCCATCCACTCAGGTCACTGTGAGGGGCTTAAACACTGCACAGGAGGTTTGAGGCTGCTGTCACACTGCTGCTACCAGCCAGTTCAGGCATCTTCACCTCCTCTGGCCTGCAGCACACTACAGGCATGAGAGACTAGACCTAGGGGAACTGATGATGCACAATCTGCACACATCCAAGGCTGTAACCCCATGTGCCAATGTTCCCGGCTTCACTGCTTATCTCTCCCTCTCTTGTTCTTTCCTTATCTTGGACCTTGTCTGTTTTATTTTTATTTATTTATTGTTTATGTCCCATATTCTGTGGGCTGGTCCTCTGGCTAGGAGCCACGGGGCCATCCATGATCCTGCCTGATCCACCACGGGTTGCTTCCTGAGCCTCAGTTTACCCTCCAGGCAGGAGTAGGGAGTGGCTGGCTACACCTCCAGTCATGCACCTTATTGGGCAGCTTGTGGTGGCAGCGAAGACTGCCCTGGATTTGCCAGAGTCCTGCTGGAAGCCAGCACCAGGGTCAAACTTTTTGTTCCGGTGCCAATGATTCCCTGGCAAAGTTGACATGCACACGTGGAGGCCAATGCACCGGCACATGCCTAGTGGATGTGAAGAGCAGATCCCCCAGCTGATGTCACCCCCTCCTGTTGTGTTGGCATTCTTGGCTGCACTGCCACCTGTAGACACCCAGGTGGAAGTATTGAAGTGGGAACAGCAGCTCTACCCCTCAGAGAAGAAGAGCAGTCCATGGGACGCTTGATCCTTCTCTCCCTGGCCAGCCTTCCAACAGCACAGGCTCATTCCCAAACCCAGGTTGTTGGTGTTGTGAGCGGTAACTCTACTGTTGCACCAGCAGGCTGGCCTTGGACCTCAGTCTTAGCTCTGCACTCTTCCCAATAAGTACATAGGTATCACACTGCCATGCATACTCCAACCCAGTTTGTTGTGCAACAGAATAGTTTGGTGCTCAACCTGGTCCATCAGCGATTAAAACAAAAATCTGTTCCCCTCTCACAAACTACCTGATGGGGCTAAATAAAATCTGGCCCCCTCTCCCAACTATCTAAGGGGTGCAGTACCCAACATAATCTGTTGTCCCTCCTCCTTCTCCACTCTGGTTACCCCCCACTGTGCAAAACCTGCTGGAACCTGGCACTGTCTGTCGGGGGTCCTGCACCCTCCAATCAGCTCTGACTCAGAGTTGATAATCTTTAAGTGGGGGGGTACGAGGAGCACAACCCCCTGCATTGGGGGTTGGGGGGCAAAGCCCCCCAAAGAAAACAAGGACGGACAGTGCGAACCAGCAGCTGACTGCAGAATGCGGTCGATCTGCCGGTGTCACTGACAGGGTGTTCGAAAAAAATGTTGTCGAGCTCCTGTCGTGGATCCACCCACTCTGCTTCTAGATAAGTACAGGGCCAAACTTGGAGCATCAGGAATGAAAAAAGTCTATCCCCTTCCCTCAACAATCTGATGAATCCCAAGCACAGCCCGTCCTGTCAGGGAATAAAATATATATATATATATATATCTCTGTCTTCCTCTCCCAAACAACCTGATGGGTCTGATGCCCAACCTGGCCCATCAGGGAATAAAAAAAATCTGTCCCTCTTCCCAACTGTCTGATGGGTCTGGTGTCCAACCCGGGCCATCTGAGAATTAAAAAAATATAGTTATATGGGGCTCTATAATTGAGTTTGGTGCTGGGGGGGATTAAATTAATTAGAGTACCTGGTGCTGGGTGGACTTGAACCACTGTGTACAGTGTAGGAAGCATTATTGAAAAGCAGTGCCGGTGTGTCAAAGCCTTCCCTGTAGGCACTGTATATAAAATGTCTGTAAAACTGATTTTGGGACTTACTAAGGAGGTGTTGCTAGACATGCATGCACAACAAAGCATGCCATCTGTGCTCTGAGGTTGTAAGAGGAGTTGTGGAGGTGGATATGTTTCATTTTTAAAATCTTGAACAAGACGTGTTTTCACACTTTCCGGTGTGCACTATATACAAAAAGTCTGTAAAACTGATGTTTGATGTGGTTCTCATATAACTACAGTTATAACACTGGGACTGTTGAGACAGTAAGGCCTGCTACAAAAATAAACAAAGATAACATCATAAAAAGCAAGACCAGCCTTGTTGACATCAGCAAATCTAGTTTATTTTATTTACAAGTCCGATCAAATCATCTTAAATCATTGTAGTTCTCAGTGCTCTCTTTAACTGAAATAATCTCACTCACAACAACAACAGATGCAAGCATCCTGCTATAGCAGGGAACATTCAAAGATAACAAATGACACTAGGAATGCCAAGGGAAAGAAGTAGTGACTGTTGCGTCTATAGTTCCCACCCCTCGCCTGTCCCGGGTATATTTTAGTCATCAGCGCTTGGTGCACCTGGTCAAGCATTGAGATGTTTTGCTTCATCTTAAACAAGTAGGGCAGAAAGCTGTGGGCCTAAGTTAAATAAAAAAAAAACAAGATTTCTCTTTTTTATGTTTTTCTATCATTCAGTTTCTCCTTGGTATATTATAGGGGTGTGGTAGTGCCCCCATAGTTAGGGTTGAATGGGCTTTTTAATGTTAAACCCTAATTTTGCTCCGTAATAACTTTGGCGCTATTTGACGAAATAGTCCAAAATTTGGCACATGTGGTTAGATAGCCAGATGCTCAAGACAAGAACATTTTTGGGATGGCATCTGGTTCAGTTTTCAGGATAAGGAGTGCCACAAAAAATGAAAAAATAAAAAACACGTTTGATTTCTCTATACTTAACATTGGGTATTTTTTGCTGTCACCTACAGCCTAGACCGTGTGGAATTTTTCATTAAATTTTCAGGGTTGAAGGGGACCATGCAAAGGGTATGCCTTTGGAAGGTTTCATAAAAAGATATTATATGGTTCCAGAGTTATAATCATTTTAGTGTTAGTGTCCTAACGCGAACAAAAAAAAGAGATCGTGACTGTTTATTTTTGTGATTTACCTTTCATGCTGACAAAAATATCGATCATGTGGCCCACCATTTTATTTCTCATTTTTAAGTGAAAAACACTAAAAATGCGTAAAAATAATCTCTTTAAACAAACAAACAAACACCTGTACCTAGCTAAATGGAACCTATTTTAGCTAGATTATGCCTTTTTTATTTTTTAAACTTGCCAGAAATACCTTTCCTGGGCACCCCAAAATCCAGGGTGCCCAGCTTAGTGAGAGGAGCCATTGACCTGCATTCTCTGTATAAGAACAGTGGGACTTTCCTGCTGGAACTCGTGCTGCAGACTGCATTGAGAGCAGTGAGCCGCTGATCCCCTGTGGCTGAAGTGCTGTCAGAAAAAGACCTTTCTTTCTTTCTTTCTTTCTTTCTTTTTCTTTCTTTCTTTCTTTCTTTCTTTCTTTCTTTCTTTCTTTCTTTCTTTCTTTCTTTCTTTCTTTCTTTATCTATCTATCTATCTATCTATCTATCTATCTATCTATCTATCTCTTAAGCAGACCCACCCCTGGTACTGCCTCTTTCTCCTGCTCCCCTCCAGGTCACCTGCCCACCCTTCACAATGTTTTATAACATATATGTCTTTTATAAGAGGACCTATATACTGAAATTTCGGCCAATATACTGTAAAAGGTAAATGTCATGTTTATATGCCAAGGCATAAAATGAGTATCTTAAAATTAAATTTGGGATAAAAAAATGTAATTATTAACAAAGTTTGTGTGTAGTGCCAGTCTTGACCCCAGCGAGTATGCTTTGTGATCCCATGCCAGTGAGCTGAGATCGGGGGTGAGCTCAGTGACCCAGCTGGATGGGGTGAGGGTGGGCGGATGACACTGTTATGTGACACCTCCCCAGCCAGGGGATGAAAGGTGCAGGGTTGTTCACATGGGACTGGGTACCATATAGTGAAGACAACTGTCCTCTTGGCATAGAGACCTGCACCTCACCACCCATGGCTAGCAGAGGGCCCCATGCATTGGCTGATAGATACACTTTTTGCTCCATACATCTGTATCTGTGTCCACATAGAAGTTCAGAGACCACAGGGCCTTGCACTTCTGCAGTCCACCAGACCACCCCATGAATTCTTTACATCCATCATGGCACAGAAGTACAGTTCCACAAGGGGCCCTGCACTTCTGTAGGTAGATGGAGTTTTCCCTTAGCGCAGGGCATTTGCATCCATTCATACAGGTCCTGAAGAGGCCTGCATGAATGAGGATACCATTCCATTATCTCAAAAACAAGCATTTGTCAATGCCAAATGTTGTCTTGCTGGCATTGGCATTGGTAGTGCAGGAGTTAGAGAGATGCATAATAGGAATGGCAGTGAAGTATTGAACTGATGCCAAGCCCACCCCCATGCTGCAGAGACTGACAGGCATTGGTGTGTGCCTTTGGGTTGTCGGCCATAATGCTCATGCCATTTCACCTCACCCTACTCTGCAGACACCAAGTGTCGCGGTGTGCCTTAGGGTCTTCGGGCCTTATGCTCACCCTATTCCATGAGGAAATACACTAAGATGGGTGCAGTATCAGAGAATGAGGTGAACTTTGGGGCCAAAGAGTCCAAGACACACCTCAATGCCTGTCACTGGCTGCAGGATGGGGGTGGTGTGGAATGGCGTGAGCATTACAGCCGACAATCCTAAGTCACACTCCTGACGCCTGTCAGTCTCTACAGGGTGGGGCATTACCGTTGGAAACCCTAACACCCTGGGCATTTCTTGGTATTTTCACTCCAGATTTTCAACATGGGCTTTTTGTGACCCCACCTCATGAACAGTGGCACTATCAGTTCATTAGCTGAAAGGGGATTTTGCACAGCGACTGCGCCATTTGGTGCCACAGGTGCAAAAACACATTTCAAGCAGGATGTGAAAAATGACAGCTGTACTGTTCATGAGGTTGTGTAAAAAAATGGCAATGTTTAAAATCTGTAGTGAAAATATGAAAAATTGGTGACATCATGAGCGTGTGTAGAAACTGCGCAAAGCATGCCCATAATGCAGTTATTTCGGGGATTTTTTTAACAAAATTTTCAACATAGGCATTTTGGACCTCCACTCATGAACAGTGTCGCTGTGATTTTGTTAATCTGTCCTGAACATTGATTTCCCACAGTGACTGCGCCATTGTGCGCCACATGTGCGAAAACACATTTTGGGCGGGATATGAAAAATGACAGCTATACTGTTCATAAGAAGGTGTGAAAAAATGGCAATGTTGAAAATCTGGAGTGAAAATATAAAAAATTGTCGAAGTTACGCATGCGTGTGGAAATTGCTCAATGTACGCTTGTAACACCGTCATTTTGGAAACTTTTTTCACCAAATTTGCAACATAGGCTTTTTGGGACCCCACCTCATGAACAGTGTCACTATCATTTTGTCAATCAGTCCTGAAAGGTGATTCCATGCAGTGATTGAGAAATTACCTTTCGGGACAGAATAACGAGATGACAGTGCATGTGTTCATGAAGTGGGGTCCCAGGAACCCCATGTTGAAACTTTGGAGCCAAAATTAAAATAAATGGCTGAGATATCCACCTAAATTGAACCCCCCCCCATTGATGCTATTATGTAGCTTACCGGCATTTCTTCATTTTGCAATTCGACTTTGATGAGTCCAGATGTGTTCCTGCTCCACCGAAGATCACAGTGCTGGACCTCCGGAGGTAAGTATGGGGTGAGGGTGTGTGGGGAGTTGGGGTGTGCAGAGGGTGGGTGTGGGTTGGGGCAGGGGGGTGCCATGGACAACGTGGGACCGTTTCCTTTTTTTCAAGTACAGAAAAAAAAGAACATAGCAGGACCATTTTCTTTCTTTATAGGTAAAATAAAACAAATGTTGGGCACACTGGGATGGGCTCTCAGTGTGCCCCATGACTGGGGAGGTGATGTTGGCCACACTGGGGTGGGCTCCCAGTGTTCCAGACAATGGGGGTGGGGTGGGGGGAGGAACATGCCGACATGGTCGGCTTTCTGTGAGCAGCAGCACACTGGGGTGGGCTCCCAGTGTGCCACCAATGTGGGGGGGTGGCTGACATTCTGACACTGGGATTGCATCCCCTATGTCGGCTTTCTTTGGGGATTGTGTGCTGCCACCATGTTTATTGAAATGTTTCACCAGGAAAAGCACATACAGAAGGCATATCATCTGCACTGCTGTATGACGAGCTTGTCTCTGATTGCAGCGGCACATTTCTTTCAAGTTGGTGGCACTTTACATAATTCTTGCATCAGCGCTAGCATGCTGGCTAATTGAGGAATAAGGGACGCACCTACTAAAACGTGTCCTGAATTCACTAACACTGACACACCTCTGCATTTCTGCCACTACCACAAGATGTTGCTTGCGCATGCGCAAGACAACCTAAAAAAAGGAAATTCTTTTCAAAAACCTTTGTTAATGCACCAGTTCGGGTAACTTAATGCCACAAAAGTAGGGAAATGTGGCATTAGGGTTTCCAACTCTAACTCCTGACCCCCACCCCATGCAGCAACAGGAAAACATTAAGGTTTTGGGTCTCCGGAGTCTTGCTGAATCAGTGGTGGGGTCTTCCTTGGGGTTGTCAGCCCTAATGCCCACCCCATTCCCTGAACAAACAACATGACACATGATCTTTCTTCACACAGGGCCCACAGGGCCCTGCGTGAAGAAAGCTACAACAAACTGTGTTGGCAATATTTGGCAAGACATACTTCTGCACTTTTGAAGAGTTTATCACTATGAGGCACTGCCTTGGAGCTGTACTTTGTGCTTTGGACAGGAGGCTACAGGGTGGGGAGGGTGGGCATTAAGGTTGACAGTCTGAAGGAAGACCATACCACTGATTTGTCAAGACTCCACAGACCCAAAATCCTAATGTTTTTCCTTTTGCTGCTTGGGTGAGTTAGAGTTAGAAACCCTAATGCTACATTTCCCTATTTTTGTGGCATTAAGTTACCCTAACTGGTGCAGTAAGGAAGTTTTTAGCAAAGGAAAAAAAAAAAAAAAATATATATATATATATATATATATATAAAAATACCCTTCCTTAGTAACCTCAGTCTGTACTCTGTGGCCCTCTGCTAAGGGTCCCAGTCAGTCTCAGCTGTGTGTTGCTTTGTCATAATCAAACCAGGTCCCTCTGACCCTAATCAGCCAGACTGACTATGCACTGGGCACAGAAAGGGAAAATAATTTATTGAAATGCATTAACATATAAGTGGTTTACCTAATTTTATGACACTGCTCTTCATTCCATATTGGTTTCTATGGATTTGATTGAATGTTAATTTTTTTGTCTTTTCGTATATTGTATTTATTAGTTTAATAAAAGCTTGTAGTTGCATCTTGGGATCAGGCTGGTGGTCCGCCGCAAGGTGAGCTATCACCTGCCCCAGCCCCTACCTCTTGGTGCTCCCTTGATGCTCTTAATTGAGTGTTCTGGGGGTCCAAAGTGTTTACTTTGAAAAAAATTAGAGGATCCCATTATCAAAAGTCCCCAGGCACATGGCACAAGGGCCTGCTCAGTGCATCCCAGATGTGCCACCCAAAAAAAAATCCATATCTAGTGGATGCACCATAAGATGGCTAAATATACCACCGATGCACTGTAGTGCGACTGCACATGTGCTGCACATTAGGGCAGGTCTGAATATAGCAAATGGAGCAAGTCTGCCTGAGACACTGGGTCAACATGGCATGGCCCAAGGTGGGACATGAGCAGTGTGCAAGTGCAGAAACAGGGGGACCCAGCAGCAACAGCCATGGTGAACAGAGTGGCATGGCAAATCTGCAGGATGTGTATAGCACAGCACCCCATGGGCACAGGACAGGGCATCACACACAGAGAGGTAGGCAATGGGCCTAGCAGGTGCTGTTGGCATGGCACAGATGAGGGCATGCACTAAAAGCCACAACACTGGAGGTGCCAATGGACAGCATGGCCAAAATAGACACCATGACAACAGTGCCAAGGAGCCAAGCATGCCAGATGTGTGTAGGCCACACATGAAGCACATGTCCAAGGGCACACAGGATGGCAAACAATGTCACAGTGCAGCATGGTGAACAGTGCAACAGCATTGGCATGCACAGCACTGGGAGAGGGGCCCACTGGATGTGCCACTGTGGGCAACAGTGGGTGACTGACCAGATGCAGCACATGGACGCCCATGGCAAGCACTGTGTGGGCATAGTAGGGTGGACAGGGTGGATGTGCATGACATGGCACAAACAGCCAAGTCGTGCAGTCCAGGGGGTAGTGGGCAACATATGCAATAGAACAGCTGACCCCAACAACAGCACAGGAATAACCACAGACACAGGGAAAATGTAACTCAACAGGATTTACTAGAAAACAACAGTCATATAAATACAAAAAGGCAACAGCAACAACAAAAACAATGGAAGGTACAAAACAGGTGTGGGGAAGGGCTGAACAGGGAAAAGGGAATGCAGGGGAGAGCAACTATGTACATAATGGGCAACAGGGTGAGAGGAGGATTGCAATGGGACTAACCAATATTATCAAAGAAAACAGTCCAATGGCCATACAGGCCTACTGCTCCTGGCGGTCCCCCACAGGAGGGCGGTTCCCCTGGTCTCCACCATGCAGCACTTCTGTCTGTTCCCTGATTGCCTGCAGGATGGCCCCCAGCCTCCGGAACATGGCCTCTTGTCTGCAGAATATAGCCCTCAGGACATCTGGAGCGGTGTGTCCCTGTGCTTGCCTGCCGCTACCTCTGCAACCAGATCCATGGACATCTCCCTCAGCCCAACAACCTATAGAAATATAGAATTTGATGGCAGATAAGGACTGCATGGCCCACCCAGTCTGCCCATTTCCCTACCTAATGGATAAGCTGCAGATCCTAGATAACCAGCAGCCTACTTCTTCCTGGCCCCACCCGCTAGAATTGCCTTATGACTGTCCCATGCATGCTTGAATTCCACCACTGTTTTTGACTCCACAACCTTCTCCGGAAGGCCATTCCATGTATCCACAACCCTCTCTGTGAAAAAATACTTCCTTAAATTACCTCTGAGCTGCCCCCCCATCTTCAAATTGTGCCCCCTTGTTCTTGCACACCTCTTTTTTTGAAAGATGCTATCCTCTTGGACTTTGTTGATTCCCTTGAGGTACTTGAAAGTTTCTATCATGTCCTCCCCTCTCCCTCCTTTCCTCGAGGCTATACATATTAAGCTCCTTAAGTCTCTCTTCATATGTCTTCGGTGCAGACCCTGCACCATTTTAGTTGCCCTCCTCTGGACAGCTTCCATCCTGTCTATGTCTTTGTGGAGATTGGGTCTCCAGAACTGCACGCTGTACTCCAGATGGGGTCTGACCAGCTGTCTGTACAGAGGGATAATAACTTTCTGTTTTCTACTGGTGATGCCTCTCCTATGCATCCCAGTATCCCCCCAGCCCTCCTTGCTGCCCTCTCACATTGCTTGCCCACCTTTAGGTCATCTGATATGACCACCCCCAGGTCCCTTTCCATTTTTGTTGTTGTTAGTATCTCACCCCCCATTGTGTACTCTTCCCCTGGGTTTTTGTTTCCCAGGTGCATTACCTTGCACTTCTTAGCACTGAATCTAAGCTGCCATACATTTGACCATTCCTCTAACCTTGCCAAGTCCCTTCTCATCCTTTCCACCCCACCTTGTGCATCAACTCTGTTGCAGATCTTTGTGTCATCTGCAAAGACATACTTTTCCTTCCAGTCCCTCTGCAATGTCACTTATAAAGACATTGAAGAGGACCGGTCCTAATACTGAACCCTGCGGTACCCCACTAGTAACCCCCCTTTCTTCAGAATAGACTCCATTTACTATTACTCTCTGTGTCCTATTCTCCAGCCAATTCTTTACCCAGGCTGTCATCTTGGGACCCACTCCCAGGCTGGCTAACTTGTATATTAGTCTTTTGTGTGGGACTGTGTCAAATGCCTTGCTAAAGTCTAGGTAGGCCATGTCCACAGCCCTCCCTGATCTACTACTTTGGTCACTCAGTCAAAGAAATCTATCAGATTTGTCTGGCATGACCTTCCGCTGTGAATCCATGCTGCCTTGGGTCCTGTGCCCTCTGGCCTCTAGATACTCAACAATTCTTTCCTTCAGAAGTGATTCCATCATTTTCCCTACCACTGAGGTTAAACTAACAGGTCTGTAGTTTCCTGCTTCTGCCTTGCTCCCACTTTTGTGAAGGGGAATCACATCTGCCCTCCTCCAGTCCTCGGGTACCACCCCATCCTCCCATGATTTGTTAAAGAAGGTAGTCAGTGGTGTCACTAGTTCTACCCTTAGTTCTTTTAGAATTCTGGGATGAATTTCATCAGGCCCCATTGCTTTGTCCACCTTCAGTTTTAAGAGTTCTTTCAGAACCCTTTCTTCTGTAAATGGGCTGGTATCAACTTCTGTATCCAGAGTATTTCTACTGTTTGTTTTAGGTACCTCCCCCACTTCCTTTGTAAATACTGAGCAATAATATTTGTTTAGTATCTCTGCCTTTTCACAGTCACCCTCTGCCCACCCTCCCTCCTCTAGTGTGTCCCATCAGGACTGTGGGTGCCCAGCATTGCACACACGGGGTTCCAATGAGAGGCAGCCCTGTCCAATGGGGAAACAGAGGACATATACTCAGTGCCATGGCCTACACAGGCCATGCCCCCCCAGAAGGGAGTGATGCGCATGCTGGACATTGATGGGACACATGCACAGGCCCAACAATGCACCACGCACATGATGGACCGGCGGAATGCCGTGCAACAGGGCCACACAGTGACTGGAATGAGGCATAGGATGATGCAATGTCAGCATGTGCATACACTGGATGTTGCCAGGGGACATGATGCTATGCCCACCCAGACTGTAAGGGGCCACTAGCCATGTGCACCATGTCTAGAGGTCCATTGGAACCCCGTGTGTGCAATGCTGGGCACCCACAGTCCTGATGGGACACACACCATACGGTGGACATACATGGGCATGGTGCACAGCGGGATTGCCACACGGTGACAAGACAAAGTCCACAGTGTGTGGACAGGCACACCTGGGGCATACACAGCTTGTGGCCAAGGGGCCGTGGTGGGCACTGGAAATTCACACCCTCACACAAACCACAAACAGCATAGAACCACAAAACAAAAACACTCTTACCTGCCCCAGGCCATGATGGCACCTGAGGAATCCCAGTAGCCACCATCCATGATGCCCTGGCCCTAGACCTGATGTGGCCCATTTCTGCCACCTGCTGTCAATCTTCCTGGTCTGCAAGGGAACAAAATGGAAGGGCAACATGAGCAGCATGCTGTCACCATGCCACATACCCCCCCAGCCCCCACACCCGCCATCCACAGTACACAGAACCCCACCAAGCCCACCCCAGACCCTGCAGCAACCAAATACAACTTAGCCACCACTTCACAACTGCAAGACCATCATGCAGGCAATGTCAGCATGCCCAATATGTGTACATACCTGGGCATGGCACATCCCCCCTTTGGACCTACTCCTGGAGCCTTCGCCGCCTCTCAGGGTCCCTCCTTCTAAGGTCTCCAGAACGGTGCCTGCACTGCTCACCTGTGAGAGGCAGCCCTGTCTGCCTGGCAAGCTGCTCTGTGACCCTGGCCCAGACCTGGGCCCTGGCATCCTGTAAGGCCTCAGTTCCAAAAAGCAGGCCCTCCACAGGCTGGACTAATGCCACCAGGTTGGCCAGCTCTGTATCTGTCCAGTTATGAGCCCTTGGCCCAGTACCCTGCGCATGTGCCATTGAAACAGTGGATTGCTCTGCAGCCAGTGTGTTGCAGCATGCAGCTCTGTGTGAGATATGGCCTTGCCACACCCGATGCACGATAGGCCAGCAAGCAATGCCCAGCACAGCATGCAGATGTCCAATGGTGATGCACGATACACAGACAATGGCACAACACCATGCATGCGTGGTGCCTCAATGCTGGGTGGGAGGACGAGGTCATGCCACTGCACATTGAGCATGCATGGCCTGTTGGGTGGCCATCTTATTGAGGTTGCAGTATGCCACACATGCAGCCAACGGCATCGTGCACTGGACATGACATGCACCATGAGGCAATGAGCGATGCAGGGAAACCCACAGTACAGATGCTTCGCTGTGCATGACATGCATGCTGCAGCATACCATGCATGTGCACAGATGGGCTGTGCTGCGATGAAAATTGGGATGTATTGCCACACATGGCAGGGACGTGCCAGTAAACTGCGCATGCATGGAAATGCGATATACGGAACTGCGTGGCACAAATAGATGTGTGGAGCAAATTGAGATGGGCCAGATGAAAATCTGTTATTTTCAGCCAGGATATGCAAATTGCCTCATTGCCCAATCACAGCGCAAGTCCCCACATTTGCATCTCATTACAGGCAGCACATTTCCTCATTTGCATGTGCTGAGCTATAAATGAGCTGCTCTGTGCCACCACACACCACTGGTGACCGGCTTAGCACTGCAGCTTGAAGATTTGTTTGGTACAGCTACAATGTTGAAGGGTGTATAGCCATGCATCCACCATGCCTGGGAACTGGGCAGCAGGACTTGGAAATGTGCTGGCACCTGTCACTCTTCAACCCCACAGGCACTAGAATGGCTGAGGAGGAGGAGGAGGAAGTGAGATGGAGGAGATGTCCCAGGTTTACTGAGGATGAGCTGAAGGCCCTAGTTGAGGCCTATGTCTGCATGGAGTACCTCCTGCCAGGGAAGACAGGCACACAGCAGGAGAGGATGCAGGGATGGGATGTGATGGCCCAGACAGTGAATGCATATGGGGAGTACAATTGCACTCCTCAGGAGTGCATGAAGAGGATGAACAGTGAGAGGACCAGGGCTAGCGAGTGCCTGGCCACCATGCAGGCATCCCTGCAGGCCACAGGGGATGGGCCACGCATTGTGCCACCACTGACGGCCTGTGAGGAGCTGCTTGCATTCACCCTGACCTGTGCCTCTGTGGAGGGTGTCCCTGGTGGGGGATTCCAGACAGGAAGAGGCCCTTCACTGCACTGTGAGTATGCATGTGTTACTTTGTCTGCATGGCTGCATGTTGTGTTCCTTGGTGTGCAGGGTATGCCACACATGGACGCACACTGTGTCACCATGTCACTGTGTAGGGCTTCTGTCATTGTACGGTCCCCACATGGGCATGCAGTGTCCCTACTGGAGCCCATGGGAGCTGCAGTGGCAGGCTGTGCCAACAGGGATGTAGCTCTGCTGGGATGGGGCCACCGGTGGTAGTCCATGGCCACGTGTGTACACATACCACATCTGTGTACGTCCACCACTCATACTGGTGCACTGCATTTCATTGTGCAGTCACTATTAACAGGGTGTCCACATGCTGGCTGCAGTGTCCTTGCCCTGGGGGGGCATGTGCACATCCCAGGCCCAAAGGCTGTACACACCGCAGAACCATGTGGGCACAACCCAGTGGCATGCATTGCACACACCATATGGTGGTGTGGGTGACACAGGCCACAGTGCAGAACCCTGCCATGTGTGGCAGTACCTGCACACCTGTGCTGCATGGTGCATGGCCACATGTATACCAGTCAGTGAATACCCATGGCCATGATACCCTGACCATGCACTCATGTCTGCCTTGTAGCACCATCATGCCTCAGGAGTGCTGCAGGGCCTGGCCACAGACAGAGGGGCCAGAGGAGGAGGAGGAGGAGGAAGAGGAACCCAGACCATCAACATCAGCCAGGGCCATGGCAGATGCGGGCAGGGCACCCATGTTCCAGGATCGTCTGATGTTTGTGGGTTTGAGCACCCTGTCTGACCTAAAATTGCCAGATGATCTCATGATGCTAGTATATGCCACAGAGGATGATGATGATGATGATGGGGATGATGCCACACAGGTAGTGGTGGCAGCACACAGCAGTGGCACTGCCACAGTGCCGGTGGCTACATGGAAAACTACAGACAGGGTGGGGCACCCTGCCCCATTCATGGTCCCTGTCAGGTCTCCCCTATGCTGACTGCACCTGCAGCAGTTGTGGATGGCCAGAGCTGGGGTGTCACTGTGGGGACTAGGGCTGCCCCCATGGTGCAGCAGGGTGCTGTGCATCAGCAATGTCCTGCCCATGCTCATGATGTGACTGTACCAGGTCACACTGTGCCTGCCCATGCACAGTCCCAGCCAAACAGCAGCTGGCCATAAAGCATCCACCAGCCATGAATGTGGCATTGCAGGCCAGAACACCCCCAACCCATCAGCAACCCCCACAGGACAGGTCTCCTGCTGACAGACTGGACGAGCACACCTGGCTCCTGTGGGCATCCATGGAGCACCAGGGTGTGCTCAGGGAGGCATGTCAGGGCCTACATGTGCAGGTGGGCATCCTGGATGACCATATATCTATGGGGTGCTCCTGATTGGTCGGTGAGATATGCCAACTCTGGGTTGAACTGGTTGGCAATATTCGCCAACTGTGGACAGACATGACCACACAATTCAAGAAGATTGCACAGGTCATTGAGGTGGGCTGTGCTGCCCTGGCACTCTGTGACTTCAGGAGTGCCCACTGCACCCCACGTAGTAACATCAACACTCCCACCACATAGCGTCGCGTAACCCCATTGCTACCGATTCCATACCCTGCCTCAGGTATTCTCAACACCCCTGGGTCCCATCTGGACATCAGGAACAAGACACCCATGGGCACACAGTCCCAATCCCATGGGTCTACCCCTGTTAGTGCAGTTGGGTCACCCGCTGAGCTGGGTGACACCCGAGAGGGGGTCACCTGTCACGTGTATGGCTACCCACGTGTGCATGGTGGCCGTGGTGGGAAACAGTGATACCACCTGTGTGTAGTTGTTATGGCTCAGTCCCCATCCATACGCCGTTGGTCCACACACCCTGCCAGCCATCCCCAGGTCCGCGTGCAGTGGCACATGCGTGCACCTGTGGCATGTAAGTCCGTGATGCCCATGTGGTATTTGGGGCATGTGCTGGGGCACTGCTGTTGTGTTATCTGGCATGGGCATGATGAGTGCAGCCTTGTGTGTCCCCGTGCATGTGTGCAGGCTGTGTCCCCTGATCCATGCCAACCACCACAGTGGCCACACCTGCATAGGTGTGTGCTTCCTTCCCTGTGGTTCTGTCTATCATGCTGTATCAGCAGACCTGTACATGTGGTCCTCCCCAATCCCACCAGTCACTACACATCCCCCTATGGTCCCTCTCTGCAGTGTCTGAAGTACTCCTCCACAATTGTGTCCCTGTGCTGCTGTACCCTGGTGGGCAGCTGTGGGTCCCTATGGTCATGGAGTTCCTGCCCTCTTCTGGTCAGTGGTTCCTCATCCTCAAAGCTGTCACCCACCTCAACATGGACATGGATTCCATGGTCCATGGTTATTTTGTGTAGCAAGCAACAGGCCAGGAATATGCCACAGGCCTCCTCTGGTCTGTACTGCAGGGCACCACAAGACCTGTCTAGGCATCTGAACTGCATTTTCAGCATGATGAACACATGATTGATGATATTGCATGTCGTGGCATGTGTCTCATACTACCTATCCTCTGCCATGATGAGGGCTGGCATATGAGGATGAGCAGTCACAGCCGTAGGGAGTATGCACAGTCACCTGTGGGAGATAAACAGCATTTAGTGTACATCATGCATTCCCAGGTGTGCAGGGTCCCTATGCACATGCATGTCAGCCCCAGCTCTGTGTGGCTCCTGCATTGTCATTCCCACCCCCTACATCCTGGACATGTCCGTACCATCACATTGGTGGTTGCCTGCATGTGTTTTGCATGCAGGGCATGTGCAGGGCATGACATGGCCTCCCACAGCAATGCCCAGCTGTACACATGCCCTGCCCCTGCAGGCACACTGCCACTATCCTGTCAAGCTGTGGGTCTCTGAACCACCATGGCACCTGTGTCAGGCCCAGACCTTGTGCCACCACATGCCTGGACACATGTCACATGTGCATGCTGTGTGTGACCCAGCCCTGCCCCCAGTGCACATCTCCCCCTGCTGCCTATGGTTCACGGTGCAGTGTGCACACATGGGCAACAGCACAGTATGCCTTTTGGCTGTGGCAACCCTGTTGGTGTCCCACCCAGTAGTTCTGCCAGCTGTATTGTGTGCACTGTGTGCTGTGTGGACCTGTTGTCCAGCCCCACTCACCCACTAGTTGGCCACTAGGTATCCCTATGCTCTGAAACAGATGGCACAGGGCCAACTGGTGCCAGATGTTGGCATTGTGTGCACTTCCAGGGTGTGTGGCACAGACATTGGTGATGCACTCCATGGCACTGCACACCACCTGGCAGTTTACAGAGTGGAAGTCCTTCCTGTTGACATAGTCAATGCCCTCAGGACCAGGTGGTGCATGTATTGTCACATGGGTGCAGTCTATGGCCCCTAGCATGCCTGGCATGTGTGCCACCCTGTAGAAGTGCAGCATGGTTTCTGTTCACTCTGTCTGTGTGCTTGGGAATATGATGTACTCCAAAGTATGTGGCAGCAGAGCAGTGAGTAAGTGGGTGAGGAGACAGGATGTGGCAGACTGTGTGATGCCAGTGGTGCCACCCACCAGTGTCTGGAAGGTGCCCATGGTGAGCAGGCACATTGCTGCTGTCACCTTTCTCTCCACCATCATGGCATGACTCCTGTGTGTTGCTGCCTGTGGGTCACCATGGAGCAGCTCACAGAGCTGTCTCAGCAGTGCCCTGTTGAGTCGGTACTGGCCCACAATCTCTGTGTCATTCAGCTGTTCAAATGTGACATGGGCATAGTACCTTCTCTTCTGAGCATACCGCCTATGGGCCCATCCACATCTATGTTGCTGTTCCTCCTGTCTACTCACTCCCCTCATGACTGCTGCCATCAGAAATGCAGATCCATCCATGGCTGCTTTGCGGTGCAATGCTGCTCTGTGCCTGTGGGAGGCTTGGACTTAGGCATGCTTTTTACATGCCTATCTTAGCACAGCAAATCTGCATTATGCACTGCAGATGTGCAGCACATTTTGGCTGAATATGTGGCTGCGTGGCACATTCATGGGAACACCCTCCCCACATGTGCCGCATAGATTATATTTGTGCTCATGTGCATCCAGTGTTGCACTGCACATCCCTGTCCTTTCAGTATGGCCCTGCAGCACATCTTCTTGTCTGTGCTGGTGCATCTTGGGTTGCACTGCGCATCTGCTTTGAATATCCTGGCACAGTGTTCAAAGCAGGCCAGTTGCCTGAATACTTTAGCTAGGAATAATGGAATAGGACTTTGGTTCTATTTTGTTGGTTTTCAGAACTAGGGCCATGATTAAAGATATAATACACAAGAGTTAGGCCATTACTTCATGTGAGAAAATCCTCCTATGCGGGGACTTCAACACAAGAATTGCCACATATGATGGCTATTCTGACAATAATTTTCATAACTGGTGTCATGACAAAGACTATCAATTTTCTAGAATGTCTAAGGATCTTAAGGCTAATCAAGTTGGACATAGATTAACTTGAGATACTTACTACACATTTTTAGCCCCCCCTAAATGGTAGGCTAGAAGGGGACAAATCTGTAAATATTTCACATTATGAACTTTTGCTCCTTCTGTAATTGATCATATATTCTGGAACAGTGATGTGAATTTTTGGGATTTCTGTAAGGTCATCACAAAACCAGATAGCAATCATTTCCCCCTGGTAGTTAAACCAGAAATCCCAAATAAAATAAATACTAACATGCAAGCAATGCCACAGACAGAAATATGGAACCAAAATAGAATAAAATGGCAATATGCATGTGAAAGATCTCTTATTCAAATAATACAAACTTTGATTCTGTTTATAGTTGGTGGCAAAATGGCTGTGAACTCAATGACATGATTCAGGTATGCTTTAAGGAAAGAAGAACAACTTTAATAGATTCAACACTTCAAAATAGAAAAAAACAACTCTTCGAATACATAGTTTGACTCAGGTTGTCGGAAAGCCAAAACAGAATGTACTGTAATCATTTAATTAGGTCCATTAAGTAAAAGAGACCTAAAGGGGAATGTAGGATGTTAAATAAGTCCAGAAAAGATTATAAAACACTCCTGAAAACAAAACAAAAAGAGCTTCAGGTTAAACAATGGAACAAAATGTCTATAATAGAAAACAATGATAACCATTCATGCTGGCTCTTAGCTGCAAAAGGAACAAATAATTTTAAATATGAAATAGACTCCTACATCTCCATGGACACAGGGATTGCACATTATGTTAACATATTTTATGATCCAAGCTTAACATTTCCTGTAGATATAAAGAACATAGATATGGTACACTTTAAACCTGTAACAAATGCTGAAGTGTATTTCTCAATAATTGGTTTGAAAAGAAACAAGACTGCCAGCTGAAGTCTTTCTAATTGTTCCCTCCTGATGGGTTAATATTCTTACTGTGTATATTAATTATTGTTGTAGTAAATTAGACTTTCCATCTTTTTGGAAAGGTGCAAAAATTATATCCATCTATAAAAGAGGTGACAAAAATAATCCATTAATGTACAGACCAATTTCACTTCTGGATAACTTCTTTTCTAGAATAATATTCGAAAGATTAACAGAACAAGTCATGCAAAAAGGTGGTCTGTCAAAATATCAAGCTGGCTTTCGACCTGGTTATTACACAACTGACAATTGTTTTATAATCAGTCATTTGTTTGAGAAATATGTCAAGCTTCGAAAACAAAAATTGAATGCTGCATATATCAATTTCAGCTCAGCATTTGATACTATTTCATGTGAACTATTATGGATCTTAATGACAGAATGAGAATCTCACAAGAAATTATAGGTATTGTGAGAAAATTATATACAGCTACATGGGCTCAGATAAGGCTAGGTGTGAAAGGTTAACTTTCCTCCAGATTTGGAACTAACATTGCACCCTTACTACTCTGCATATATATTAATAAATTATTGTTCAGCTTGACTATCCTGGAACTGAGTCCCCTAAAAGCTTGTCTAGGAACTGTGCTGCATTAGCTTATGTGGATGACTTGGTGTTATTTTCTCTTACTTGATCAGGTTTATTAGCAACATTGAGAAACTTGTACTCATATGCAAGTAATTATAAACTCAAAATCAATGAAGTCAAGAGTCAGGTAACAGTATTCGGTTCAAATTCTGTCAATAAAACCTGGCAGGTTGGGAATAAAAACCTGAAAACAGTTAAGCATTATAATTATCTTGGTCTACAGCTATCTGGTAATGGAAAGTGGACCAAACACATTAACAGCTTGAAAACTAAGCTCAAACAGACTGCTAACTCATTAAACCTATTTAATCGAAACTATGGTCACAATACTATTAGGCCTCTTATTACTCCTATAAAAGCCAAATATAATGCACAAGCATTATATAGTGCCGAAATCTGGGAAACTGATGATTTTGACACTTTAGAGACACCACTTAACAAACTTCTTAAAGTTAGCTTAGGCCTATGCTATTATGTCCCTGCAACATTGATTTGGGCAGATCTAGGGGTTACTAGATTAAAAGCACTTTACTATGCAAAAAAAATCAATTATAAGGTCAAAATTTTACAATTAGACAAACATAGGCTTCCATATCTTTGAAAGAAAAATACACTTGGAATACTACGGGAATCTTCCAATCTACCTGGCTAAAGAAACTCTTTTGTATTCAGACTAATCTTGACTTCTTGAGAATCTATTTTTTCCAGAGGTATTACTATCAGCTTAAAATACCAGAAATATATCCTACAAAAAATAGTTGAGTATTATAAAGTTCAAGATTTAGAAGCAATCAGTAAGCTCCATATTTCATCGTGGTTAGCACAAAATGACATCTCACACCACTATAGACACTATTAGGATGTCCTACAAACTACAATAAAAGGAAACTGTACACTAAGTATAGGTTGGAACTATTTTTGAGTAATGTTTTATTTGCGAGATACAATAACATTACCACTCCACAAACTCGATATTGCTTCTGCAGTCAACAACAAACAGAAAATCGGTATCATGTCATCTTAATTTGCTTAAAGTATGATAAACCAAGAACCCACTGGCTAGATCCAGTAAGGGATCCTTTGCAAACAAATGATCGGGACCTACTCTTTTTTTTTATAATTCAATTTTTATTGATTTTTTTTTAAAAACAACAATGAACAAATCAACATGTCTTAGCAAAACATCACGATACCAGATTACAGAAAAGACTATACAATATCAAGGAACTTCATAGTGAACATATGAAAACATATACACAAATATCTATAAATGCAATCACAATACTTATATTTATGACTGTAATACATTATGGATTGTTAACAATTTGTGAGCAAAATTCTATAAAAGGGCCGCAGGTATCATTAAAGATTTCATTTTGATTGAGTATTGAGTGGCTGATTCTCTCATTATTTGCCCAAACTACTAGTGACACCAAACATTGTCTGATTGAGGGCACCAAAAGCTCTTTCCAGTTTTGAAGTAACAACCTTTTAAAGGCAAGAGCTACAGAAATTAATCATATTGTTTTATGTCTTTGTAAACCAAGAATTCCAGAAATGTCCCCCATGATAAAGATCAAGGGGGAGAAAGGAATGGGTGTCCATAGAAATGTTTGACACGCTGCATGAATTTGTTTCCACGTATTTAAAACTCCTTTACAGTGCCATAGTAGGTGACCCAGGCCTGCATTTGCCATGCCACATCTCCAACATAAATCATCATTAGTCAGACCTATACTATAAAGTTGCCTAGGAGAATAGTAGTAGTAATGTAGTATTTTGAATTGAATTAGTCTTCCTTGGGTTTCCCTGCAATACATGATTGCATTAACCCATAAACTGTCACACGTGTCATCTGAAATGTTAACATCTAAATCAATTTCCCATTTACATTTAGTCGAGTTTGTTAAGAAAGGGTCAGTTACATTGATATTTTTATAAATAAGACTAAAGCCTTTTAGTAAGAATGCTATTTTAAATAAATTGTCCCATGCTTCATGGGATTTGAGAATGTAACTTGCATACAGGAATTGATTTCTCATGAATTGTCTTATTTGTAAGTAAATGCAAAAATCGTATTTGCTCAGCTGAAATTTATATTTAAGGTTCTTAAATGAAAGCAGTCTATTATATTTATCTACTAAATCACCTAAAGTTTTAATAGCTTTACTCATCCAATCTTTGTTTACCAGTCCCTTGCCACACATCGTAAACATTGTGTTATGCCAAATTGGCATGAACCGAAGAGGAATATGTTCCACCTTTTTAGTTTGGCTATACTTTTTGCTGGCCAAAATTGCTATTTGGAGTGTAGGATGATTTTTTTAATTTAGAGGGATTTTCTTAAAAAGAAGATCAGTTAAGTTTAATGGGAAGACTAGGTCCTTTTCTATAGAGAGCCACAAAGGAGAATATTGTATGTCGTTGGGTGCCAGTCAAAGGGCCGCTTGTTTAATCATGAAAGCCCAAAAATATCCCTGCCAACATGGTAATGCCCATCCACCTTTTTTTACAGGTGCTCTCAACTTATTTTTAGATAACCAAGGGTGTTTCCCTTCCCATAAAAACTGTGAAATGACTATCAATTTTGTTAAACCATCCCACTGGGATATTTACTGGGAAGTTGTTCATAAAGTAGAAAAATCTGGGAGCTATAATCATTTTTAGTACATTTATTTTTCCCCAGAGTGATAAGTGTAAATTAGACCATTTGTCCAGAGTGGTTGTCATATCATTAATTAAAGTAGATATATTTTGACGGAGGATCTTTTCAAATGATTCAAAAAGGTGAATATCTAAGTGTGATAAACCCTCAGAAGGCCAAGCTACATCCAAATCATTTTTTAACTTTACCAGTTCCAATAAGGATTGGCTTAGCCTCAGGCATTCTGATTTATCCCAATTAACAAAAATGATGACATGACAATTAAAGCCATAGCAGGCTACTTGGAGGCCATCACCAGAATCCACCTCAAATGTATCAAACATGTGTTAAACTAAAAAGTAATGAGTTAATTTATGATACTATCTTGTAAATTTGCACATTTTACCCAAAGTATTTGTGTTTGTATTGATCTCTATTTATCTGTCTATGTAAAATTAAATGTATTTTGTATGATGTAATTAGGTACTGTATTCACTATGACTGCATTTTTATATTATTGTTTCATTGTATCTATTGTTTATTCCTGAAATGGTCAATCGACTGATCTATAAAACCTTGAGAACCTAGTTGTCTGAATGACAAGACCATCTTTGAAAATGGGCACTTGTTGCCTAAAGATCTTCCTAACAAAAAAAAATTAAAAAAGAACTTGATTTTATATATAACCTGGTGCATTTTATGCAATGTGCATCCCACAGTGTTTTGCAATCCAGGAGAGGAGAGAATTTTGCCACCATTTTCAGTGCACAAGGAAATTCAAATGTGGCAGAGGTAGAAAAGAGAGAGACTACAGAGAGATTAAGCACAGGGAGATAAACTAGGGAGCACAGGGAAGTCAAGTGATTTGTTTAAGGTCTTATAGCAAGTGAGTGGAGTTTGAGGAATTCAGACCTGGGTCTCCAGGTTAACAGATTTACACTGTAACCACAGAAACTGGAATGGCCACGCTCTAGGTTAAGACTGGGTGCTGGAAAAAGTGGTACAGCAAAACACAAATGTACCAGCACTTCAAAGCATCAGCGAGTATCAAATTTTTAATGTGAAACTTCATAAACAAACATGTTCAGTGGTAATCTGATGTCAGAAAAGTGAACCAGTTACTTAACTAGCCCCAGAACTTCGAGGCTACAAAAACCTCTTCATCAGGGGGCATCACTGTAACCATTAGGCAGAACTGCCTCCCTAGGGATATTCTCCCAAGGTCATAAATGTCCAAAACTAGGGATGGGCAAATTTAGTGGCTGTAGTGGTGGTATTGGGTGGGGGAGTTGCATATACCTACCTACCACAAAACAACTAGCCCTGTGTATCCTTCTCTGCTGCTTCCTTACCAGACCTTACTGCCTTACCTTTCCCTTATGCTTGTGTTTTGACTGGCAATTTGACTCACCAGGCAGCTCTCTGGCATCCTGAAGGCTGTTAACAGTCATCTAATTGATTAGCTGGTAGTTAGGTGGTTGGCAGGTGGCTGACTTGACTAACTAGTTGGCTAGATTCTGGCAGCAGGTTTTCATCTGGCAAGCTGATCAGTCAGTGGCTAATAGGCTAATGGACCACCTGCTGGGTGATAGTAGTCTTCGCTGTTCTCTGTTTCCAATTCCCTTCCCTCTTGTTCCAACCTCATTTTCAAACTCTCTTCTCTACCAGTCCAGTGTTCCTTTTTCCCTCTTTCAAACTGTTCTTACTTCATTTCTGTTCTTATTATGATTCCTTCTATTAACCTTCCATATTGCTCACATCCCTTTCTGCTCCTTGGATTCCACCCTGTGTAGATCTTGCAGTGCTGAGTCTGCTCTATCAGTCACCTCTGCTGCTGGGCTGAGCCACTACTGCATAGGGGCAGACAACCCAAATCATTGATGCAGGGAAGGGAAACTTAAAAACAAGAAAGCATGGAGCAAAAACCAAACCCAGACCTTATAGTTTGGTATGGATTCAGAATATACTAGTCCCCACATTTCAGGGGACTTAGACTGAACCCCAGGAAATGTGCTTTTGGCCCATTTGCTATCTATAACACCTCTTCCTTCACTGTCCAAAAACATGCCATATGGGCCTGGGATATGCAAACCTGACCACTGAAATATTGGCCAATATGTATTTGGACAGCTCTGAAAGAACTGGTTCTGATATCAAGTCATGCAACTTGATATGGAAAAGGCTTAGAGTTTTATGTTGAATTTCTCACCCACCCAACATTCTCCTCCTTCTCCTTTAAGTCAGTTGAGGGGTGGCCAATTTTTCTTGCTTGAGCCTCTGTTGTTTGTGAGTGTGACATAGTCCAATTCACCTCTACCAGAAGGTTGAGACACTACCCCTTCTCAGTATGCCACCCTTATGGTGACATCAACACAGTGAAATATACACCTGTCAGCAAAATCAACACTTTGCCGACAGGTCGCTGTGTTGTTGTGCCCGAGAAAATCAGTAAATGAAAGATATGCAGAAACAGAAAAAAAGACTAAACTGAATTCGAAATTGTTTTACCACACTGGTTTTTGACAATATACTGTACTTGCTATACAGATGAGCTTTTCCACAGGTCAATTTAAACAGGGGAGTTTGATATTAAGATTAAGAGAAGTTCTACCAGACAGACTTGATGGGCCATTGGGCTTTTTTCTGACATCATCGCCCATGTTTTTATGTTTCTATGAAATGGATTGACTCCTATTTAGAAACATAGAAAATGTTGGAAGAGAAAGACCCTTGGTCAGCTGGCCCAGTGGCATGGAGGGCTGAGGCAGCGATGCCGTACCTCCTTCTATGCTGGCTACTCATGTTCATGGTGTGAGCTGGTTGACAGGGGTCGACCGGGTTGGGAGAAGATCGAGCATCTGGAGGGCAGCTCTCCTCTTCTGGGGAGGGTTGGGAACAGAGACCAGTGCCTGCCTGCCTGACACCTAGTAGCGGCTAGGTGTTGGCATGCCAGGTTCTGTACAGTGGGGTACAGAGGTGGAGGATCTGACTGGTGTGCTGCACGTGGATGCATGTGTGGCTTGGCCATTGTCAACTTGCATACTCCCCTCTACAGAAAATCCAAAAACAGTGGTCCAGGTTGAGTGGCATGATGGCCATCTGCTGCAGGTGCCGCCACCGATAAGGCACCTCCTGACACTGGATCCATTCCTGGTGGGTTGAGTTGGGGGCTCCCTATCACCCTGCCATGGAGGATAACCCATGGGAGTTCAAGATAGGTGCCTGAAGGTCGAGGGACGGGGCTGGGTGGATGACAGAAGAAAGGGCCAATCCAGACTTGGGGAGAGAGAAAATACCAGTAAAAAAAATAAGAAAGACCCTTGGTCCATCCAGCCTTCCCTGTTTTACCCTGTCCTACCCCATGACCAATGGTCTAGTCAATGCTATTGCCTTCACTTTTCACCTTGCCCCCTGCCCTACTACTTTTCCTTGTGTAACTATTAAGCTGTTTAACTGATCCTAGCTAGGTTTAAAACCATTTATGTTTCTTGCACTCACAGCGTCTACCAGTAGTCTGTTCCACTGCTCAACCACTCTCGCTGTAAAACAAAACTTTATCACATCACTCCTGAAACTCCACCCCAACCCCAACAGCTTCCACACATCTTGATTCACCATTACTGCTAAATCTTTCCCTGCACTCGATGCTGTTCACTTCTGTCAGTGACTTGAAGGGCTCTATCATTTTACCCTTCTCCTTTCTGGTCTCTAGTAAGTGCATGCTCAGAGCCTTAAGGTGATCCTCATAGGATCTGCCCTGCTGGCCCTGGTTAATTTTGCTTACCCTATGCTGCAGCATCTTTAGCCTGTCTGTATATTTTCTTAGGTGGGGACTCCAGAACTGGGCACAGCATTCCAGATGTGGCCTCACCAGTGATCTATCGAGAGGTAGTTTCACCTTTTCCTTCCTTCCTTCCTGCTGTCAAATCTCCTCCCAATACACCCCAACATTCTGTCTGCCTTGTGTAGGCCTTGTTACATTGGATAGCTTGTTTTAGGGATTTGTGTACAATGACTTCCAGGTCCCTTTCCTCAGATGTAGTGTCCAACTTATCCCCTTCCATCTAATGTTCCATCCTGGGGTTCTTGCTCTCCATGTGAATCACTTTGCATTTCTTGAAATCTAGATTTAGTAGTTGCCGTATTGGTCCTTGCAAGAATAGATCCAGAAGCAAATGATTTGATACCTTTTAATGGACCAACATAGATGTAACAACAAGAACAAAGTGCTCTAGCTTTCGGACCAACCAGTCCTTCTTCAGAAGCTCATGGCAGTTGTTTAGAAAATACAATACTTATAACAGCTAGATAATGCAGAGAAAAACAGAAAAAAATCCCCATTGGTTTAAAATACTTATTTAAAAACCAGAAGATGATGTCGGAGAAGTTTAACAGTACAATACTGCCCTCAGTCCAATGAACCTTGGGTTCAGATGTGCTTGTGCAACACACATACAAAGAATCCTACTGCACATAAATTTAATTGACATAAATAACACTGCTGAAGCAGATAACTCCCAAATCAAGCCATGAGTGTCACAGTCAGTATAAGGATGTGATTACTGAAGGCAAACCCCACCAGCTTAAAGACAAACTAAGATAGTTATAGGGCTCATGAAATTACAATGTATGCATTAAAGACAAGAATTACCAGTAAAGTTGTCTAAAAACATCAGTGCACACTGTGTGATGTTAAAAACCTAGCGGACATGCCACCCAGCTGTATTCTCAAGCTAAATAAAAGGCCCAAGAAATTACAAAACCTCAGGACTATATAAATGATAATTTAAATATAAATTGATAATATTAGTGTTAAACAAAAAACTGTAGTCGAGGAACCTCAAAGAATTCAGACCATGCAGCCTGATATGTACTGATGTCAATATATACTGAGAATGTAGCAACTTCATGTACCACAAGTGTCTAGGGAATCTGAAAAAGAGATAAAAATTTAATTTATCTCCTCCTGTTCATACAAACAATACAACCTAACCCACCCCACATCACAATAATGTGGGTGGGGGAGATACATAGCTTAAATGAGATGGTGTCTCTCTCTCTCCCCCTCCTTTTTTCTCTTTCTCTCTCTCTCTCTCTCTCTCCCACACACACACACACACACACACACACACACACACACACACACACACTCAATCTCTCTCCTAGTGAACCTATATTAACTTCAGTCACTGTAATTGTTCCCCAAAGGAATACAACTTGTCATGAAATCCTGAGTAAATTACGACAATATTAGCCTAATGTAAAAAGATATGTGCAGGACCCCCAAGCAAATGAGATCACACATCCCAATATGTACAGAGTTACAAAAATTATATATAACAGTATAAGATAACACCTGTATGTACACTAGCAGGCTGGGTAATCTGAATATGGTACAATGGAATCAATACCCCCACAGGCAAAGATAAAAAGTAAGGAGAAATTCTTTATGTGTGTGAAATAAAATAGTACACATTATAACTCCATATAGTTAAATAGAGACTTACCTCAATGTGACAGCAAGCCCCACATCTGTTATATCCACCATACCTCACAACACATACCCACACATACATACACACGCATCCACATCTGACACATGCTGAAGTCCTATAATATGTCAGTTTGAAGAAGAAAAGGTCTGTGGATGTTAGTTTCTGTAGTGTCCCATAAAGCCAATATCCAAGTTCATCCCATCTGCTACCATATTGAGATGTAAAATAAGTTTAATCTCAAAAGCTCGTCTCTGTTGTGTGTTTTTGAGATTTCCTTTTAAGACCATTACTGACATATCTGAGACTGAGTGGTCAGGCTGGAAGAAGTGATGCCCCACTGGTTTTTCAGTCTTCCTTGCTGTAATAGTATGTCTGTGTGAGTTCATCCTAGTGCGGAGCTGTTGGCGTGTCTCTCCTACATAACCTGTTTGTGGACATCTCTTGCACTGAATGAAATAAACAACATGTCGTGACATGCATGTATAACTCCCATGCACCTGGAATTGTCTGTTTTGTGATGTAACCACACAGTCTGAGGTAGAAATGAGCCCACAAGTCTTACAGGGGCGTTGATTGCAGGGTGTGTGCCATTGTGTGACATGGTATTCTGTTCGGTGAAAGTTTGCTCCTAATAATTAGGCTGGATAAATTTGGCGGTTGTTTAAAAGATAGTAGTGGGAGTTCCTTAAAAATACAATTAAGGGTGTCATCCTCACTAAATATTGGGTGGAGATCTTTAATAATCTTCGCATGAGCGTTCAAGGTCTGGATGATATGTGACTACTAAGGGTATTCTTTCTGTAGCTGTCTTTCTTTATATTGAAGTAGTTGTTGTCTTGGTACTTGCGTTGCCCATTCTGTTATCCTGTCAATTTCCTGGAAGAGTGTCCCTGCTCCATAAAGGTGTTTTCAACATAGCCAAATGTGTATCTCTGTCATCCTCATTTGAACAAATACGTTGACAATGAAGTGCTTGACTGTATATGACAGATTTTTTGTATGGTTTGGGTGGTTACTTTTCCTGTGCAGGTATCTCTGTCTGTCTGTTGGCTTCCTGTAAATACATGTATGTAAGGTTTCATCCTTAATGATGACTGTGGTGTCCAGAAAGTTAACCTTGGTGGTAGAATACTCCAAGGTAAGCTTTATAGTAGGGTGGAGATTATTAAGTTTGTGATGAAAATCTTTGAGTGCATCTGTGCCTTCTGTCCAGATGATAAACAAATCATCAATGTAACGGAAATAAGCCAGTGGTTTGTGGGGTTTGCATTTCTTGGCATTGCATTTTATCTGCCAGACTTTGGACCACCTCTGCAACTCCTTAACACCTTCCTTACTGTCTACCCTGCCACAAAGCTTAGTGTAATCTGTGAAGAGACACATGTTGCCCCATATTCTTTCTACTCTATCACTGAGGAACATATTAAAAAGGACCAGACCCAGGACTGAACTTTATGACACCCCACTCGTGACCTCTCTCTCCCCTGACTTGACCCCATTTACCACCATCCTGTATTTTTTTTAGATTATAGTTTTTATTGGATATTTCTAATCAAACATAGAATTCAATACAATTGAACAATGTACAATTGTAATTTAAAATATAAGATAGATCTTCTAAATTCATAAATTCCCCCAATCTCAAAAGCAACAGTCCTCATATAAAAGAATGTCTAATATTTAGTCATATAATTCAGTACATTATTTAATATTTAAATGAACATCAGTGGTGGCATATTTTGTTCAATTTCTTTCCAATTTGACCTGTATATGTCATCCCACTCCTCTTTGACATCATACGTCAATTTTTCAAAATGCATTGTGTCAGGAGGTCTAAATCTCACTCTCAGATTTTTGGCAGTAATGGGCATGCAAGGAATCACAGACACATTGTATGAGAGTAATACAGCTTGTTTATTACTACCAAAAGGATAATCACAGTTGTCCTAAGCAGTTCCTACCAATACAAACTGGGAGCCAATGCTAAGCATTCCATGTACCTCGAGGATTCTCCATGTCTCTTGGGGTCTCTGAGGTAGAAGATGTAATGTATTACATTATATACCTACAACAATTACCATGGTTACTGTGAGATAGAAACATTTCTAGTTACAGAGATGAGCCATATTGGCTAAATTAGAGGTGGCTTCTCAGTCCAAGATAACATTATACAATTTTGTAGTAGTCATCACTTTGTAAAGACAAGTCCAGTATGTGCATAGCCATGTAATAATACAAATCATCAGAAGATGGCAATGCCAACTCATATATCATAATCATTACAAGGACACAGGTGTCCTAATATCTTATAAGCAAGAAATACATATGTATATTAGAAAATAAAATGTATAACAATAATATGCATACATGTCCTGACATCTACTCTTATACGGTAGATGCCCATAGCCCTATATGTTAGTATAAAATACACCAAAATATTAGCTGTCTATGGTGTACCTCTAGGGGTACCAATAAGGGTGCAGGGACCTTGTGTAACATTCCTCCCTTGTTGCCTCAAAAGGGGCAACACAGTAAGAGTAAGGAAGTGGATAGGGAGCAGGGGTCATTTACAGGCCTGACGCGTGAGCCTTGTAAAGGAACTCCAGCTGCTCACGGTGTTGGTGTAGTGTGTGCTGTAGGCAGCAAAGCATAATAATCAGAAAAAATATCAGAAATGCTTGTATAATAACAAAACCTTTAAATGTAATCTGTAACCAAGTGTTAGTAAGTGCACTATTCATATCACCATCATTAATGAGTGCAAGGACAGCTTCATTAGCTTTAGAAATATTATTGCTGATGTGTGATGAGGTGGGTTGTTTTCTTTCTAAAAGTGATTTTAATGTCAGTGTGAGGGGATCAATATGAACATTAAAGTAAGGTAAATACTCAGAAAGTGTAAGCAGATAATCAGAGTTACCATCAATAATATCAGCGTCCATAATAGGGACGGGTGTAATAACTGTGTGCCCAATAACTGACTTCTGATGGGGCACAAAAAAGTTTGGATTATCAATAGAACATGTCTTAAGTCCGTAAGTGTAACTTTTTAAATTTGTAACTATGCTGTACTTGCCATACGAATTATATTGCATTTTAACAGTAGGTAGTATCCATTTTTGCAACTGTACTGGGCAAGTATAAGTTTGTTTGGAAATCTGTGTTGACAGGTGGTGAACCTCCTCCCAGTAAGACTGGTAGAGCTTGGAATTGTCTGGAACCAATGTTAAGTCCTGGTATTCTGTGCCATTAGTGGTGATGTCATCGTCCATGGAAAAGGACCAATCGATACTGTCTGGGGAATAGCCACATACAGGTTTAATAACATTAAACACGTCACAGCGACACAAATAAATATATCCTTTCCTCGCACAACAGTCCATGTGAGGGGTGACCTAGGTGTCCAGAAGAGGATGGAAAGCCAATAGAGAAGTTAAGTTGAGGGGTTCTCTGTAGATGTCTTCGTCAAGGTGCCCAATGGAGTGTACAGATACGAGCTTATCAAATAAAGCTGTAGTAGGATCAAAACATGGTAAAGAGACAGTAAAAGAAACATACATAGTATCCTTAATGGAACATTTCTTAGTAGTAAAACAAGGACCAGTATTAGGGTGCCTTGTCACAAAACCCAAATTCCTAACTGTAGAAAGTGGAATAGTTAAAGACTGCAACATACACATAGAAACACAGCTAGAGGATTTACACTGAGGGCAATACCATTTAGAAATATGTTGATCATGTATAATATCAGGGATTCTTCCGGATTCAAGATCGCGGAAAAGATTATTAATGGTAGTAATAATATAAGAGCCATAGGCTGAGCATAACATCTCAAGGGCAATGTATTTCTTATCTGCTTCTTTATTGTTTTGTGCTATGAAAGCCTTGATCTTATCTTTAGAATCTGTAAATGCCTTAGCAATATCATGCATGTTATATACAGTGTATCTTTCTTCCTGACTAAGACCATTCACACCATGCAATAATGGGGGTATAATATAATTTACCAAACTAGTTTGAAACTTCTGTGAATGTGATTTCATAGAAGCAATGTTGGCTTTATTCCAAATAGACATGGCTGTACCAAAAAGACCGGAAACAGTGTCTGTGGCACCAGTGATATCAGAACTGTCTATTTCACGTTTATTACGTTTATGAGTTTGATCATCAGGATTAGATTTTCACCTGAAATTGCCTCTATGCTCGGTGGCGTGTACCCCAGCAATAGGGTCTTGAGTACGAATTTGAAAAACTGCTAATCTATCAAGTAATAAAGTACTGTAAAACAATGAAGTGTTAGTAGCATGACACATACCAAATTCTTTCATATTCCAGTAAGTCAAGTTGAACAAAATAGGTATATGCATAAATTGTAAATTACTGATAAGTGTACCAGGTAAAGCGTTGGCTGTGAGACCACTATGAGGACCAGGGATGTGTTTTGGATATTCCAAAAGCTGTTTGTCCATAGGGGGCAACACAGATAAATACATGGCAGCTGAGGCCATGTTGTGTACAGCACAACATTTCCTGGCAGAGTCTTTAGACAAGGAATTATGATATGAGGGATCAATTAAGGCAGTAATATTGTATAAACCAGAATGTCTAAGAGAAGTTTGGAGCAAGGACAGAGAACCATTTGGGGATAATTTTGCGTTGGGCCAACCATGGAAAGCTCCTTTGGAAAGCTTGGCCACAGGGAGAATTTGTCCTTATGAGGTGGTTTGTCACTCAATGTGTAGGGCAGACTTATCAGAAGCAACAACCAAGGCAGTGAAGTAGGCATCTGAACCTTCCTGGACAGTAATCAAATTGTTGGGTATATTGATGGAGTCTCCCTCTGGGGTAGTTGCAGGTGGATCAAGGTGAGGAACGAGGTGCTTTACCATGCCTTGGATGCAGGGAATAACTCCTGAAATGAGGAGAAAATGGAACAAGATAGCCATCTTGTCAGTATCTGGAAAGGAAAATCAAATATTAGTGAATTAGTTCAATTCCACCCAATGGGATGAGGAAATGTAATTATACTCCTTTATACAGCTTTAACTGGTTTGCGTGTAACCATTTGTCAGTCAATTTGTTGTTCTGCATGAGTCTAACCTGATAGACTGCTGGATTGAGCTTGTTGACAATGGGATAGGGGCCTTCCCACTTATCGGAGAAGGAATATGTGGGATGTGCAAATCTGAGAACCATTACCTGATCCCCAATCTGCAAATCCACTTCTTGTATGTGTTTGTCAAACTTAATTTTGAACTGTTGCTGGGCCTTGCCCATGCAGTTAGCAGCATACAAATGAATGTGTATGAGTGCTTGTCTAAGTTTTTCCACATATTGGTCTACAGACACTCGGTCTGCAGTGGGGGTGTGCAGGTCAGACAACAGGTGCTCAGGTAATCTCATCTGTCTGTCAGTCATCACCTCAAAAGGTGTCAACTGGGTGGTGGCTGAGGGTGTAGCCCTGATTGCCATGAGGAGTAATGGCAGTAGGGAATCCCAATCCTTGGGAATGTCCTCAATGAAGTTGGAAAGCATTTGCTTAATCTATCTGTTGGCTCTCTCTACTTGACCTGATGATTATGGGTGGTAAGGTATGTGGAACTTCTGGTGAACTCCAATGAATTCAAGTGCTTCTTTCATCAACTCACCTGTAAAACTGATTCCATTATCTAAGCCCACCTTGAGAGGTAGGCCCCACCTGGAGAAAATCTTTTACATCAGGATTTTGGCAGTGGTTTTAGCAGTACATGTCTTGGTGGGGAAAGCTTCAACCCACTTAGAAAAGAGGTCAGTCACCACAAGGGCATATTTGTTGTTCCTGCTGGTATTGGTCAAGGGACCAATGAAATCAATCTGTATGGCATGCCAAGGGCCAGAATGCCTTTGTGGTAGTAGTTTGGCATTTTGTTTGGTAGGGATAGGGTTATTTTGCACACAAACAAGGCAATTGTCTATGTACTGTTTAAAGTCTTTGGTGACACCAGGCCACCAAGTGTGGTCTTGGACCTCTAGAGTGTATTCTCTACTCCCTGGTGTCCACCAGCAGGGGTATCATGCACTTGGTGCAAAAATTCAGGCCTAAGATGGTGGGGGTATCATCTGGTTGATACCAGATTAGCTTGTCATCAGGGAACAGGTGTAACTTACCTTCATGCCTTCAGTAGGGATTATGGGTAGGTAGGTTTTTCTCAGTACCCTTGTCAAGGATTCTGAACACATCTTTGAGTTCAGAGTCAGCATGTTGGGCTTCTGACTAATCCAAGGAGGAAAAGGGTTCAGGTTTCTTCCTGACTGTAGCAATGTGCATGGCCGCTCTGGCCTCTGGATGGTCCATCATACAGGTGTCCCCCCCTCAGGCCCCTTCCTTTGCAAGGGTGTCAGCAGTGTCATTGAAGGCATGATAGGGATCATGTATGGAGTGGGCCTTAACTTAGTGTACTTAGAGTCTGTGTGCAAACATTTGTGCCAGTGAATGTATGTATATTACCAGTTCCTTGTGTTACACTGGGCTGCCATCAGAGGAGGTAAAGTAGTTCTTCTGCCAGAAAGGAAGAAATTCTGTAATAGAACAATAAACCCAGTTAGAGTCTGTGAAAATGATGGTATCCTCAGTTCCATGCTGGATGAACTCGAGGGCACAGGTCACTGCTGCCATCTCGCCATACTGTGATTATGCCACACTGCAACACTTGGAAATTTTCACAGTGTTACCATAGGGTAAATGACTAATATGCTTATCCCTGCAATCTGTTCTCCCTGGTAGTAGGAAGCTGAGCCATCTGTAAAGACATAACCCAATGAGGTGTTCTCAAGTAGTTGTGGTGTAGCAGGGAGGAAAGGACCTGGATCTGGGAGATTAAGTGGCTGCCGTGTATGGTCATGGGGTTCTCCTTGGAAAAGGAGGCCATGCGCCAGCATGGATGGCATTTTGGTTGGGTGGACCTTGATATCTCTATCCTGGAGAAGGGACCAATGTGTCAGTATAGTATTGGAGACTGACCCATCCTTTACGCTATCTGATAGCAAAAAGGTAGTTGGGGTGTGGTTCATGTTGATGATCAAGGCAAAGTACCCAGTGATATACAGAAAGTGCTTGACAGCCAAGCAGGTGGCCAGAAGGTTCCTTTCACAAACGCTGTACTTCTGTTCCACTGCAGTCAAGAGCTGTGATGCATATGCAATGGATCTCAGGGTGCCATGGACCTTCTGGGCCAACATGGCAGACCTAGCAATGTCAGAGGAAGCACATTCCAGATGGAATGGCAGTGCTGGATTGGAGTTGACCAGAGCTGGGGCTGAGGCCAAGACCTGCTTCAGTGACATCGCAGCTTGGGTGTGAATGGGGTCCCAATTCCAGGAAATGTCCTTCTTCAGTAGCTCATACAGAGGAGCAACCTTCTGAGCAAAATCACAAATAAAACCCCTGGAATAATTTACCATACCTAGAAACCTTCTAAGAGTGGCCTCGCTGGTGGGCAGTGGAAAATCTTCCAATCCTTGTGTCTTCTTCCAGGTAGGACATCAGCCTTGGTCTGTTATCCTCAGACCCAGAAAGAGTACCTCTTTCTGACATAGTTGCACTTTTGCAGGGTTACATTTGAGGCCTGCCTTCTGGATGAGGGTCAATAGTTCATCCAAGAGATCCAGGTGTTGTTCCTGTGTGGCTGTGGCTAGCAACAGGTCATCCACATACTGCAAGAGACATTGGGGAGTAGAGGAACCCTCAAGGGTGTCCATCATGTGTAAATGAAACAGGGAAGGGTTGTTGTGGAATCCCTGTGGTAATCAGGTCCATGTGTACTGCCTGCCCTCAAAGGTGAAGTCAAACTTATATTGACTCGTGGGAGCCAATGGCAATGACCAGAAACCATTGAAGATGTCCAGGGCACTAAACCATCATTGGTCAGGGGGTCAGTAGCCGTAGCACGTCTGGTGCTGATGCCACAGTTGAGGCACAACTGGGGGTGACCTGGTTTAGTCTCCTGTAGTCGATAATAAGTCTTCAGGCACCTGTGGGTTTTTTTGCAGGCCACACTGGGGAATTTGCAGTGGAAACACATGTCCTAATTATACCTTGCTTGAGGAGAGATTTTATAGTTTCCCTAAGAGAAGGCAAGGCCTCAGGTGGAAAGGGGTATTGCCGTTGCCTCTCATATGCTGGGCCTGTCACTTCAATGACAGTGTGCATTCTGCCACAGTCTTGCTTGTTGGTGGAAAATGCCTCCAAATGTCTTTGTAGGATGGGAAGGAGCTTTGGGAAAAGCTCATGGCTCTTGAACAGATCTATGACATCATACTGTTTGTTATTTGCAGAGACTATTGCAACCACATGCGAGTCAGGGATCATGATGGTGTAATATTGTCCCTGAATCTGTATCAATAACATATTCGCTAGGTCTACCACACAGTCGTGTAGTGCCAGGAAGTCAATTCCGATTATACTAGGGTGGTCATGCAGTATCATCAGCTGAAAGGTATGATGGGCCTTCAGATGTCCCAGTGTCACCAGTAGTGGTAGGGAATGGTATGCAGGCAACCTAGTTCTTTCTACCCCAGACATATTGGTCCTCCTTCTGGTGCAACAAGGGGATGTGTCCCGGTGATCATCATGTAATACAGACACAGCCACGCCTGTATCCAGTAGTACTGTTAGTAGGCAGCCCTCAACCTCGGGCCTTCCATTTGTGTCCAAGACCAGCTTGTTTACAATATGGACAGGGGCCTGTAATTGTCAATCTGTATTAGTGGAAGCATGGGGAGGCTCCTGAAAGAGAGCTTGGGCCTGGTTCCTTTGAACCACCTCACCATGTTGTACTGACACTATATAGGGGGTTGCTTCCGGGTTCAGGCCTGTATGGGCCTGAAGGCCTGTACTTCCGATGTCTCCATGGCCTGTTGAAGCCTGCTCTCCCAGTTGTATGGTTGCAAGGGCCCGAATGGGAACAGCATCCATTACAGAGTGCACTTGCACGAGAAGTTCTCGGAACTTCCGGTTCTCGTCGGCTATCTCCCTATATGAAGGGCCTGTTCTTTGTTGTTTTCCAGTATTATTCTTATGGTGTTTCTTGTTTTTGTGGTAGTTCCAGTTCTCACCCCAGGATTGTTGCTCTTGTTGTTGCTGTTGGGCATGGTTGTCTATGGGGAGGGGCTGTTTCTCTTGGGCCTGCCCTTCCACCGTGCAGTGTGTCATGGCCTCTGGAATGGCTTCCACGGCAGCTACTTTCTTGGAACCGGAGCCTGAATCACTGATATAGAGTTGATAAACTCTCTCTGTTTTCTGAAGAATATTGGCAAACCTCTCCATGGTGGGATAGGTGGTTGGCTCTACCTTCTCTCTTACTGCAGGGATCATGTTCCTGAGGAACAGGGTCTTATACTCAATGAGGTCCACGTCAGCGGCTTCTCCTGCAAGGTGCTTCCCTGCCTGGTAGGCCATCCAAACTCTCTAGTGGAAAGTCGCTGGACTTCCTTTTGCATTCTGTTTGACAGGGTATGTGAGCATCACTCCCACTACACCTAGGCTGTGTGCAGAAATGAGCTCAGCTGCTACTTTTTCAAAGGTGGCATGACTGTCCTAGCGGATGGTATCAGAGAGTTTTGCCCACAGTCCAGGATCAATGGTCTGGCGTAGGATCTGGAGCTGGTAATATGCAGCAAGACTAAGCATTTCACATTTGGCATGCACCTTTTCCAAGTGGCAACTGAGGTTGTCGGACGGGCTCATCTGACCAATGCTGTCAGCTATTTGCTGAACAGAGTAGGCCATTTGTAGGAGATTATTGGGATGATCAGGTGGAAGAAGGTTACCTCGAGCACCATCTAGGGCTGCCTGAGCTGTGGCTTCAGCCACAGAATGAACCATGCCCTCCTGAGTACCAGCCTCATGTAGAAGCTGTCTAATCTGGGTCTTGAGAACCCTCTTATTTCTCTCAGAGATGGGCACGGTGCCTAAGACATTCTCAATCATTCTCTCTCTCTCTATCTCCTGCCTGTCTTCCACATTAATAATGGCTACTGGTGGTTCCATCAGGACTAGGCCTGGCCCTGCTCCCCCCTGTCATGGGGGTCGCAATGTTGGCGTTGACCATGATGTGCATCATGGCGTCAATGACGTAGGGTATGGGTGTCATGTGACGGGGGTCCACCATGTTGGGGATGGTGGGGAAGGGCATCTGGGCCATAGTAGGAGTGTGACTGGGCTTTGTACTATCAAATGTCATCATCTGACTTCTCCCCACCAGATGACGTCGACAAGGCAGGGACTATGCCTCCCATCGCCTTGATGTGACCAGCCAGCACCACTCACTGATGGTGCAGTTTCACCATTTTGTTTTCACATTCCTCATGACTCACTTTTGCAACATTCATATCCAACTCATCTTGCATCTGCTTCTGTAACACTATACGGGGTGCTCAATTCCCGATTGTCCCTAGTAGCTACTTCTAAATCATTACGTACCTAGTTTATCTCATCCTGTATCTCTCCCAACTCCTCACTCGGTTGTTCATTCGTTCTACTTAACAAGTCATTCATTTGCAAAGCCTGCTCCTTATCCTGTCACAAACTTTCACACTCCTACTTCAACATACAAGGTTCTTGCTCGCCTGCCTGTGCAGTATGATGCAAAAGGGAATCCTTTTCATTTCTCAGAGTTTGGAGTTCTGACTTCAAATCCTGCTCTCTTCTTGCACTTTCAGTTTCCTGAAACCCCATCTTCTGCTTAAGAGATGAGGTCTGCAGTTCAAGGGTTTGAAACCTCGTTTTGGAGGCTTCCAATGCAGCACGGAGAACCGCGACAAACAGCCCTTTAGCTTCTCATTTTATGGCTGTTTGTCTCATCTCTGAGTACTGGGTTGAAATCCCCAGTACATGGTTTTCAGACTGACTTGCATCCTGCGTGAAGTCAGCCCATCCTCCATGGGAGGCAAGGAAGTTTGAGACATCGAGTCTCAGTTCTGTGCAGATATTTGATATAATGGCCATTGTGTGAGAGGGAATGAAAAATCAAACCATGAAAAAGGCACCCTGCAGTGTATCAATCCACAACAGGTGCACTTATCCACAGTCGGGCTACTGTGCACTTGCAAGCTTGCAATTCAAAACTGCCATGGGGTGGGTTGAGTTGGCATCGGCCACACCCAGTAAGCAGCCAGATTTTGCAAGTAATTAAAAAGTGGTCATAAAATGGGAGAGATGGTGCAGGAATGCACATCTACAGTCCCCTTTGGGAAGGGAAAAGTTGTAAGCAACAAGTGAAACTTCGCAAACACCAAATATTGCCTGCTCGCGGTTGCCAATTGTCAGGAGGTCTGAACCTCACTCTCAGGTTTTTGGCAATAATGGGCATGCAAGGAATCACAGACACATTGCATGAGAGTAATAAAGCTTGTTTATTACTACCAAAAGGATAATCACAGTTGCCCCAAGCAGTTCTTATCATTATGAACTGGGAGCCAATGCTAAACGTTCCCTATACAGCGAGGACTCTCCGTGTCTCCTGGGGTCTCCGAGGTAGAAGACGTAATGTCTTACATTATAAACGTACGATAATTACCATGGTTACTGTAAGATAGAAACATTTCTAGTTTTATTTATTTTTATTTATTTAGTTTTTGTTGACCTGGTAAGTGCACTAGACAAATCCTCCCTATTTTCAGACACGACCCGGAGGAGGGAGGATGCAGATGAATGCCAACTGTCCTTGAACCAGATTAAGCTGTTTCAAGCTACAGAGATGAGCCCTGTTGGTTAAATTAGAGGTGGCTCCTCAGTCCAAGATAACATTATACAATTTTGTAGTAGTCTTACTTTGTAAAGACAAAGAAGTCCAGTTTGTGCATAGCCATGTAATAATACAAATCATCAGAAGATGGCAATGCCAACTCATATATCATAATCATTACAAGGACACAGGTGTCCTAATATCTTATAAGCAAGGAATACATATGTATATTAGAAAATAAAGTGCATAACAATAATATGCATAAATATCCTGACATCTACTTGTATACTGTAGATGCCCATTGCCCTATATGTTAGTATAACATATCTAAATACTAGCTGTCCACGGTGTACATCTAGGGGTACCAATAAGGGTGCAGGGACCTCGTGTAACAATTGTTTCCAAGAATGGACCACCACATCTGAAAATTAAATGTATTAAGCTCTATTTCTTTCCAATTTTCTAAAATAATACGTTTTAGGGCCATGGAGGCAAGTGTAATGATTTTATGCTGTACGTGGTTCAGTTTTATGATGTCAAAATTGTTAAACTGATACATTTCTAATAAGCAAGGTATTGCATTTCCTAGCCAATCAGATATGACTTTATTCACTTGATGCCACCAAGAGTTTATTTGGGGGCACTCCCATAAACAATAGATTAGGTCTCCTTTCTGTTTGCTATTATGCCAACATAAATTAGAGTATTCCATATTTATGTTTGCTATTTGGCTTGGTGTGTAATATGCCCAATCATAAATGTTTCTTTGTATAGATTTATTCTTAGCTGATATATACAATTTGTTACCTTATATTCTAATCTGTTCCCATTCTTTATGATTTAATGATAGCTTTGCCTCTATGTTCCATTTGGGTTTTATGTGATAACGGCAACTCCTAATAAACACCGATCACAAAGAGTGAGACAAGAACCACCTAGCAGGCAAAGGGCAATGGACAGTAGAGTGACCATCGCAAATAGCAATAGCCCCTTACTGCATCTGAAAAAAAGAAAATATATGTATTTTTATGCAGGGAGCTATGCCCCCCCACACCCCCTCTGTGGGGGGGCAAGCCCCTCATGCCCCACAAAATGAATTGCCTATAAAGGGCAAGCCATTTTGTCCAGGAACCAGCTAGAAATCATAAGATGGAGTAAGGGGAGGGGTGGGGTTAGGGTAGTAGCATCTAAAGGGGAGGGCCAAGGAGGGTCATATGACAGGGTAGAGACTCGCTGGCCATTGGCCGAGGAGAGGCTTGTAGGGGTCCTGAGCTGGGGTCCTTAGGAGCTTTATAAGGTCAGGCAACCCCTGGAGAGCCCTCTTTTCTTGCTGATTTGAATTTAATTCCTATCGGCACATCACTGGCAATTCTGTGAGGTAAGACACCACATGGGAATACTAGGCATCTAGGCCTCAGGTGTCCCAGTGGTGGTGGGCTGTTTTTTAAAGAATGGTTGCATTTTGTGGTTTTAAAATGCTGAAAACATTTATTTAAGTTTATTTTTGAGGATTGCTAAAATGCTGGCAGCGTTTTCATGTTTAATTCTGCAATGTTTGTTTTGTGGGCTGTTTTAAAGAGCGGTTGCATTCTGTGGTTTATAAATGCTGAAATGATTTTTAAGTTTATTTCTGTGGATTAGTAAAATGCTGGCAGCGGTTTCATACTGGATTTCATACTGGAATATAGGAAAGTCAAAAAGGCATAGCCCATGTAAGCTTCCAATCCATCATATCCTACCTTGCAACCCTACCCCCAAAGCACAAAAAATTGCTACTGGGGGATTTCAACATAAACTGGCTGGCCAAAACAGCCACCCCTTACATCAATGAGGCTGCAGCCCTCGATCTCACACAGGTCGTCAGAACCCCACCCGACTACACGCCACACGGGTCATCCTCCTCCTCCTAGACCTTGTCTTCACAAACCACCCACACAAAATAACCAGCACCCTAGTCCTCCCCGACACCCTAAGGGACCACTCTCCAGTACTCTGCATCTGGTCTGGTACCCCCCTCAAATCTGCTCCCAAAATTACTGCTCAACGTAGACTAGGGCCTGGTAAACTAGCCCTTCTTAAGGCCCACCTTAGGGATTGGGACTGGACACCCCTAACTAACACCCTCGACTCAGACCATGCCCTCAAACTATTTATCAGCACCTTTAATGCTGCCTACAACATATATGGCCCCCTCACCAAAACCATGACCAAAGGGAAACAAGCCCCTTGGTTCTCGGACCACCTCCAAGGCCTATTACGTCATCGTGACGCCCTGTGGCACCTTGATGATGAGACCCAAAAGCCTCTGGACAGGCAACGGTATCTGGAGGCCCATAACAAGTGCACCTGGGCCATACACACCGCCAAAGCAAACTATTATAAAGCCTCCTTAACCTCGACCTGGGGCACTGGACGCAAGTTCTGGGAGAACATTAAGGAACTCTGTGGCAAGGCCCCAAATACGCCACCAGACCAAATTCTAATAAATGGTAAACTCTCCTCTGACCCTGTCAGTATAGCCACGGCCCTAAATACCGCTTTCACTGATCTCTCCCATGTGCTGCCCCCTAATTTCTTCAATCCCCAACCTGCCCGTACCACCCCACTCCCTCCCCTTGCCCCGCCTTTCCACCTGCTAGTCCTTACCACCGAGTCTGCCAAACCCTACCTCACCAAAGCTATTGGCCAAAATCACTATAGTCATGATTCCCTTGACCTCAGACTTTTCCGCCTCACCCTCCAGGAAGTCCTAGCACCACTCACCCACATTCTAAACCACTCCCTCTGCCAAGGGAAGTTCCCCTCCCACTGGAAATCGGCTTACATCACTCCCATACATAAAAGTGGTGACCGCTCTTCCACTAACAACTACCACCCCATCTCTATATTACCCCCCCCGTCTAAGGCTCTAGAATGCATAGTCGCCGACCAACTCACTGACCACCTTAACAAATACCACCTTCTATCCAGATAGCAACACGGTTTCCGTAAGAGCCACAGCACCACCACCGCCCTCCTCGAATTTACCTCCCATGCCCACACAGCCCTGGACCACGGCCATCTCACTGGAGCCATCTTTGTGGACCTACCTAAGGCCTTCAATACCGTTAACCATGCCCTCCTACTGAACACCCTAGCCTACACGGGGCCCTCCAATGACGCCCTAAACTGGTTCACCAGCTATCTCTCCGATAGAACGCAGTTAGTCAAGGTAGGACCTGTCCTGTCCCCCCGCCTCCCTATTCGCTCCGGTGTCCCCCAGGGCTCCATACTCAGCCCCCTTCTCTTCAGCCTATACCTCAACTCCCTCGTATCATCATGCACTGGAAATATGCTTCTATACATGGATGATGCAGTCCTGTTCGCCTCTGACCTGACCCCCCCTCAAACTTCAAGAAACCCTCCAACACTCTTTCTGTGAGATTGAAGACTGGCTCATCGCCCAGCATCTTACTATTAACTACAGTAAGACAAAAGTCATGATATTTGCCCACCCCCAGAACCCGCTCAAGAACCTCTGCCCCCAATTTCTCACTGCCAACCAGACCCCACTAGAACTAGTTAGCCAGTTTAAATACCTAGGGATCACATTAGACCCTGCCCTAAGCTCTCATCAACATGTCCTTCACCTCTCTACAGCCCTTAGCTCAAGGCTGGGTGTACTATACCGTTTCAAACACTGTCTCACCCCTGAAGCTTTAAAACTTACCATTAACTCCTCAGTCCTCTCCCTACTAGACTATGGCATCCTAATCTATAGTGCTGCACCATCCACAACCCTAAACAGACTTCATCTCATGCTTAACAAAGCCTGTCGCCTCTTCCTTGGATATGATCGTCTTACTCACTCCTGCTTCCTATACAACAGCACAAACTGGCTAAACCTTGATAACCGAATTAGGTACCACACCTACCTTATGACCAAAAAGGACTTACTTGGTCTCATCCCTCCTACCCTTAACCAAATTATCCACCCAATTCCTCCAGGCAAAACAACTCGTAGCTCAAACAAGCGGCTGCTATGGGTCCCCCATGCCCGGACCTCCCAATTCCAGTGTACTTTCAGCTACAGAGCCCCCACCTGGTCTAATGCCCTCCCTAGTCATATAACAAACGAATTAAGGCTTGGCCCCTACAAATCCAAACTGAGGACACACCTTTAGGCCACTAACCAATGTGACTGCCCTTAACACCAGAATGTCCGTTCCCTCCATCACTAAAAAAAAAAAAAAAATCTCTCCTATTTTGCCCCCCTTACCAACTAACCCTCATGAATCTATATGACTATCAGCCTCTACGGAGCCCTCTGTATCTTCTGGCTGTGCTATAGGAATGCAAAGCGAAACTACTGTTAGCCAATCTATTTAACTACCAGTAACTGTTTAATATGTTGTAATGTTTTCTGTAACCTGTATCGACAAGTTTGCTCCACGTGCCTGTATGTATGACGTGAAACCTTTGTAAATGAGTCCCTGACTCAAAGGTCTTTCTGAATATTACAATAAATAAAATAAATAAATAAAATAAGCTTTCCCCACAATTCAGTGGCGGCAATCTAGGTTAGCAACATCATATAGGTACTGATCTACTCTAATCTTGAAGACCTCAGCAGATTCTACATCCACAACTTCCTGGGGTAATCTATTCCACATTCTGATTGCTGTATTCTTAAAGCCATTTTTTCTTATATCTGTCCTACATATTGTCTCCTTCAATTGCCTATTATGCCACCTCATCTAATATATTTGATCTTTATATCCCATTCCCATCTCCTTTCTCATACTCTCATCCTTTAGGATTTTAAAGAGAAACAACATATCCCCTCTTGTTCTCCTATCCCTCAAGGTCCATAGTCCTAGCTTCTTTAATCTTCCCTCATAATCCAGGTCTTTACACCCTACAATCAACTTTGTATATGTCTGCTGTGGCCTTTCCACCATTTTAACATCCTTTACTAGGTAAGGACTCCATACCGTTGAACAATAGTCCATTAGGGGCCTAACCAGAGTCGTAAACAATGGCATTAATACCTCTCTACTTCTAGAGTGGAAACCTTTTCTAATACTGTTTACCAAAAAACATAGCTTTGTTTGATAAGTTTCTACTCTGTATATTATTATTTAAGTCATTCTGGATATAGACTCCCAAGTCCCTCTCACACGTAGAAACCTTCAATTTTAAGCCCTTCATATAATAAGTCTGGTGAAGATTTTTCCTTCCCAAATGCATTATGATACATTTATCCTCATTAAATTTCATTCCATTTCCCTCTGTCCACTCCAGAATTTGTAACATATCTCTCCCAAAAGTGAATCTATCATCAAATGTATCTACAATCCCTCCTATTTTCACATCATCTGCAAATTTCACCAGCCTATTTCCGCTATCTATTTCCAAGTCACTTATGAATAATCAAAACAATAGGGGTCCCAACACAGACCCATGTGGGATGCCACTCCGCAACCCTTGAGGTTTTGACAATAAACTCCTAATTCTAACCTGTTGTTTTCTATTTGTTAGCCACTGTTCCATCCATGTTATAATGCTAGTATTTATTTCAAACCTTTTCATTTTCTCCACAATCTTATTATGTGGTACAGTGTCAAACGCTCTGCTGAAATCCAATAACACAGCATCCACACTCCTTTCTTCATCCACCCATCTATGTATATGTTCATAAAATGGTATAAGATTTGTCTCACATAACCTACCTGCGACAAATCCATGCTGACACTGATCTTTTATTCCCTTTTTAGTCATGGTGTCTTTTATTTCTTCACCTATTATCCCCTCAATTATCTTCCCCACCACCAACGTCAGACTCACCGGTCTATAATTTACCACCTGATCCCTTTTACCTTTTTTATATATTGGCACCACATATGCCCTCTTCCACTCCTCTGGCACCACACCCTCAGTGAGTGACCTTTGCCCCAACAAGGTAATAATAGTTACCAACTCATGCCTCAGTTCTTTTACCATATACGGATGAATCTCATCAGGTCATGCTGCTTTATCTCCTTTTAACCTCATAATCTTTTTCATCACTCTCTCCTCTGTTATTATCTTCTTCACATCAAGATCACCAGCATTTCCCAATTTATTTTCCAACCTAGTACTCTTTTCCTTATTTACAGCACTAAAACATTTGGAAAATTCCTCTGCCATCTCCAATGGATCCGACATTACCTCCCCATTGACTACTAAAGGCCCCACCATATTACTTCCTCCCCTTTGTCTGTTCACATAAGCATAAAAGCATTTTTTATTTTTATTCATTGCCAGTCTCATTTCAAGCCATTTTTAAGATTTCCTTATTTCCTTCTTAAGCTTTCTTAACATCTTTTTATATCTTTCATTATTTACTGATGTTCCGTCCTTTTTCATCTTCCAAAAATAAACTTTCTTTTTCCTGCAAAGTCTAGTTATATTCATTTTCAACCATGGGGGCCTTTTTTCCTTTATTATTATATATTCTTTTCTTGGGAATATGTGTTTCCTTAATCTCATTTATTACTTTTAAGAACTTCTCCCATGCTTTCTCAAGTTTGTTATTATCTATAATATGACCCCAATCTATATTCCTTAGTTCCTCTCTCATGGCCCTATAGTCCCCTTTTTTATATAGATACTTTACAGTATTACCCTTTACCGATTCCATTTCCCAATTTAATTCAAATGATATAGAATTATCATCGCTCATCCCCACTTGTGGTTGAATTTTTACCTGTCTAACAATTTCACTTCTGTTCGTAAGAATGATGTCAAATATATTTTCTCCCCTTGTTGCTTTTTGTATACATTGTCGAATCCCTACTCCCAGGAGTTCTTCCTGTAATCTACTTGAGATATTATTTCCTTTCTGATTTTCACCCCATCTAATTTCTGGCATATTTAAATTTCCCATTAAAACAACATCTGTATTTTCTGCCATCCTCCCCAAGTATTCCGAGAAAGCTTCTGTCTCTATTACATCTGTATCTGGTGCTCTGTAAAACACAGAAATCCTACATTTTTTTCCTTTTATTCCTAACAACTCAATAGTTATAATTTCTACTTTCCCCAGTTCCACTATTTCCTCTGTTCTTCTAATCTTCAGATCCTCCCGAACAAAAAGACCAACTCCCCCTCTTCTTTCCCTCCTATTCCTACTAATCAGCTTATAACCAGGAATATTCTGAGACCAACCATTTTCATTTTTCCACCAAGTTTCGACAACCCCTATCATATCCAACTCCCCCTCACTGATCAAGATTTCCATTTCTGATTTACTTGCTTCATTTAAACTCTTAGCATTAAAAAACATAACCTTTAGGGATTTTACCTTCCTACTTTTACTTCCTTTTAACTCCCTTTTCCTCATATTGCCTTTGTTTGTCCCCCTTCCTTTTAGTTAAAATTTCCAATCTCATTTTTCAATCTCATCCCCAAAATCCTGCTACCCCTAAAAGTTAAATGGAGTCCAACCTTACAAAACAGTTCATTTTTGTTATTAAATGTATTCCACTGCCTAATGAACCTATATCCACTTGTATCAGCCAACTTCAACAACCATTCATTTGTCAAGGCTATCCTCTTTTGTTTATAAACCGACGTCCTGGGCTCAGGTAATATTTCTGATATCAATATCTGACTCCCTTTCTTCTCTAATTTTTCAGTCAACTTCTTATAATCTTTGTGCATTTCTGGCAAAGTTTTCTTTACTATGTCGTTTATGCCCACATGGCTTACAGCAACTGGCCTTTCCCCAGCTTCTTTAAAAATATTGTCTGCCATGTTGACCAAATCCAAAATCCCTGCACCTGAAAAGCTACTAACCATCCTAGTCTTCTTATCATCCCTACAAATATACTGATCAGTATATTTTATAATTGAATCTCTGATAACCACCACCTGTCTTTCACCTCTTTCCCCCATTTCATCCTGTGTTTCAACACCCTCTCTTTCCTCACCATCTCTTTGACTAACCTCTCCTAAAACTTCAAAACTGCTTCTCACTTGTATCCCTTCAGTCATCACTTCTACTATCTCCCTTTCAGTCCCTGGATCAACATTTTCCACTACTTCCCTTTCTCCATTTAACTCATTTATTTCCTGCTCCATTCTAATATCACCTGGGACTGGTAGTAATGGACTAACCCCCCCTTTTCCTTTTTATTCGACTGTTTACTCTCTTATCCACCCGAGTGTTATTTCCTTTAGCCTCACTAATCTTTCTTTTTCCTGAAGCATTTTCTACCCCACAACTTTTTTTACCTACCTCACCTCTATTTAAACATGACATAACTTTCAAGCATTCAGTAAGTTCCATCTGACTTCTTTCCAATATTTCTAACCTTTCTGTTACCCTTTCCAAATTTTCACATAACTCTTTATTATTTTCACATTTTTTACACTCAAACAAATTGTAATCAACCCCAATTCAGCTACTATAAACATCCTACAGTTACCACAACATACCATTAATTCCCCTTCCGATGTTAGTAAGGAAGGTATACCCTTATGCCCTTTTCCAACCATCGACTCCATTTTCCTTTCAATTTTTATTTTTCCACCTTCTCAATTCTCTCCAAGTAGTTTTCCTTTCTCCTTCTCCCTGCTACCATGCTAACATGCAAACACACTTGCAGATGTGTGTGTCTCTACACATGTCAGTGTGCCGATGTGCACCACACATGCTCGCACTGCTCATGTGAGTGTCTGTGGTTAAGTAGCCTTCTGGACCCAAGTTCTGCGGGGCTCTGCTGATACTCCCCCAATCAGTAACAACCTACCTAATACCCTCTAAAAGTGCTGTTACACTATCCACCCCTTTCAATAAAAGAACCAATTTTAGGTATAACCATGCAGGAATATCAATACCCTCTGCCTGACAAATAGAGGGCTTCCTGCTACCTTACTACTGCATTCAACATTGAAATCACACTATGTATTCAAGAACAGCACACATTTCAGCCTCCACACCTCTGTCTCACCACTTTTGGTGGTTGCACAGATTTGTGTAGGAGCTTCTAAGGTGCCACTCACATGAGCATCTGGTTAAGTAGCCTTCTGGACCCGGAAGTTCTGTGGGCCTCTGCTGATACTCCCCGAATCAGTAGCAACCTACCTAATATCCTCTAAAAGTGCTGTTGCACTATTCACCCCTTTCAATAAAAGAACCAATTTTAGGTATAACTATGCAGGAATATCAATACCCTCTGCTAGACAGATCGAGAGCTTCCCGCTACCTTACTACTGCACTCAATGTTGAAATCACACTATGTACTCACAAACAGCACACTTTTCAGCCTCCACACCTCTGTCTCACAACTTTTGGTGGTCGCACAGATTCATGTAGGGTTTCATGTTTAATGCTGCAAGGTTTATTTCACAATGTGTGTTGCTACAGTCCGTATTTTGCAGTGCTGAGGGAGTTGTGGCCTCTTGGAGTGGGTGGTAATATGCGGCAAGTGTTGGAGTGGGTTTCTGGGCAATCTGGTTTGGAAGCAATGATTGGCATGCCTGGCTCTAACTGGCCCAAGGGCCTCAAAATAGAAAGAAGTTGGCTTCTAGTTTATGGTGCAGAACATGGCTAAAGGGATGCTGAGACAGCAGACCCAGGCAGGGCTGCATCATGAGTGATAGGCAGCATGCTCCAGGCCATGCGCTACTGGTGTGTTTTGAGGTGAGGCAGAAGATAGCAAAGCTGAAACAACAAAAGAAAAGGAAATAATGGAGGTGCTGGTGGTGGTTTGTGGTCTCAGATGCAGGGGAGCCTGTTGCAAGGCCACAAGCTTGGAGAGGCAGTGGGACCATAGGGCCAGTGGTTTTGGCTGAGCTGTGCATTGTACATGTTTGTGTGGGCCATGGAGTGGCTGAGAGAAGGCAGGGAGGCATCATGGCTGCTGGAAGGCTGGGGATGAGGGAGAACATGTGACGCAGCCTAGGGGACTGCTGTGGGTGACTGTTCCTCAGGCATCATGGACCACATGGCATGGCCTGGCTGGAAGCCAGCAGCATAAGGGGGAAGGCCTGCATAGGCAGGACACCACAAAGGAAGGAGATGCACATGGTGTGGGCTAAGGGGCCTATGTTTCACTGCAAGCGGCAGAGGTGATGAAGTGGGCTGCATTGGGGGGAAGCCTAAGGACACAGGGGAGGAAAAGGCCTCAAGAGGATCTGACACTGGTGCAGAGGGCAGAAGGTGGCACTTTGCTGCACACATGGTCAGGCCTGTGCGGGGTTGGTGGCCCAAGGGGGGGTGAGACGGAAGTTGAGCAGAGCAGTGTATGGACAGATGCAGGCTGCTGGGGAAGCATGGCCCATGTGACAGGAGCTTTGGATGGGACAGAGTAGTCCCAGACACTGGATGTGTGTCCAGGTGGGGCAGCGAGGGTTGGCCCTCTACAGGGCAATGCTGGGCCTGGTGACTGCAGGTTAGCCTGCATCATGTGGGCCTGCTGATGAAGGGGGGCCTCCAGGAACAAAGGAGGCTGCCAGGGCAAGGGGTGCCCACAGTACACGGGTGGCAAGCAGAGCAGGGGCAAATTTCCATGGGTGGGACCTGTGCAGCCAGCCCAGAAGGGCCAGTGGACATGCCTCAGGGCAGAGACTGGGCAGGTCGGGGTTCACCAGGAAGGAATGAGTGGAGGAGACAGCAGGGTGATGATAATCACTATTGTTTGGTACATATTCTAGTAGGAAAAGATGGCTCCCAAGAAAACACCGGCCTCCAATGCCAAGATGATGGAGCAGGCAGCAAGGCTGATGAGCCAAATGACTGAACTGATGGAGGCGGCCAAGAGAAAGGAGGTGGAGGAGGAGGAGGAGGAGGAGGAGGAGGAGGCCCAGAAAAAAAGGAAAGGGAGAGATGGGAGAGTTGGGGACGGAGGCAGAACAAGTAGCCCAGGACAGCAGAACCCAGCATGGCCCCAGCTCCCATTCCAGATGTGACACCAATGCCACCAGCACCACAGTGGGCTGGGGATGAGACAGGAGTGGACATCAATAATGAGGGGAATTTGAAGGAGTATTTGGAGGGCCTCCTGGGGGATGAAAAAGATGGAGTGGGCACTGCAAGCCATCAAAGAGGGGGGCAGAATGGGGACATCGGGGTGAGGAAGCCTGCTGGGAGCTGGAAGTTGCATGATGGACCACCAGGTTTCACCCTGGGGGACCACGTACCAATTTCCCTGAATGAAAGATTTGGAAGGGCGAATGCGTGGATATTTTTGCCCTAGTGGATGAAGAAACAGCAAAAAGGTAGGTGCAGAAGGAATCAGTGGGCAGGTCACAAATGGGGGTCACTCTGGCAGTAGTGGGACATAGGGCTGAGGAGATGAAGTACAAGGGAAAGAGCATTGACACCTGTCAAGCTGGTTTTCTGAGCTACAGTGTGTAGGTGTTGGAGAAACAGCAGGAGCTGGCCATGCCTCTCTTGACTTATACGGTGATCATTAGGGACGCACATAAGGCGAAGATTGATTTTGTTTGAAGTACGATGAGGCCTTTTGGAAACAGTTGGTGGCAATAGGGGACCTGAGGTGGGACTGCACCTACTCAGAGTTATGGGTGCGGACCCTATCTGGACCGACGGTGGGTCCAGGGGTTGACCAGGAGAGGAGAACCACACAGGCTCTGGGGTGAAAGCCTGCTGGGTTTACAATGGGGCATTGTGTACCTGGCCCAGCTGTGAGTTTCGGCATGTTTGCTCCCAATGTGGGGGGATGCACCTGGCAATGGCCTGTAAGGTATGGGGGGACAAGACCTTCCAGCAAGGAGGACAGCAGGGTCAAGAGTAGCCCTTTGAGGGGGGCCAGGGGGGTCAGGCAGAGGATGAGGTGGGGATGGCCAAGGGGGTATTAACCCCAACTCTGGATGGAACTGGGTGGATGATGGCAGTCAGGTGGTGGGGCTATGAGCTTGCCTGCATGTCCATAGTACTCAGGGTGGTGGATGCATGGATGGCCGGATACCCCAAGGTGGGTGAGGCCGAGCTGCTGAGTGAGCGGTTCAGGGGGCAGTTTCCCATTAGGTTTTAAGGGAGGGTGGGTGGCTATGAGGGCTCAGAACTTAGACTCGGTAAAGGGAAAAGACTATGTGATCTGGGCCAAAATCCTGAAGGAAGTCTGGGCAGGTATGGTGGAGGGGTCCTTGCAGGACCCACCTTGCAAGAATTTTTGAGTATCCCCATTGGGGGTGGTACCCAAGAAACAGGTGGGTGAGTTCAGGCTCATCCATCACCTCTCTTACCCAAACAGAGAGTTGATCAATGAGGGGATCCTAGAGCACCTAAGTGCAGTTTTCTACACATCTTTGGACCAGTTGGTCATGCTGATCAGAGTGGTGGAAGAAGCATGGCTGACCAAGACAGACATTGAGTCTGTATTCCGCCTCTTGCCAGTGTGGTCTGAGGACTGGGATCTACTTGGTTTCCAGTTCAATGGAGGTTAGTACTTCAATAAGGCCATGCCCATGGGATGCTCTGTAGTGTGCTCAACATTTAAGACTTTCAGCTCTTGGGTGGAATGGGTGTTCGGGTCCCGTTATGGGCCCAAGTGGGTGGTCCATTATTTGGATGACTTCCTTTTGATTGGGGCCACCCTGGCTGAAACCCGTGGTATGGTCCAGGACTTCCAGGACATGTGCAAGGTCATAGAGATCCCCCTGGCAGAGGGGAAGAAGGTACGGCTTGCACGTTAGAGCTCCTAGGGATTGAGGTAGATACAGAGCAGGAGTGTTTTCAGTTACCAGGGGACAAGGTAACACGGTTGTGGGGCCTGCTGGTACAAGTTGGGGGTAGGAGGAGGGTGCCACTGGTACACATGCAGCAACTACTGGGACACCTTAATTTCACCTACAAGGCCATCAGCCCAGGTAGAGCTCTTACTAGGCAATTGGGGAGGGCCACAGGGAAGGCAAAACAGCCTCGCCACTTGGTAGACATCAACAAAGGAGTCAGGGAGGACCTGAAAGTGTGGGAGGAATTTTTTGGATCATAGAAGTGGGTGCCATTCTGGCAGGATGACTGGATACAGAACGCAGACCTTAAGCTGTATACAGACATCTCAGGGGCGCTGGGAGTGGGGCGTATTTTAAGGGTGATTGGATGTCAGAGCTGTTGCCAATGCAGTGGTCAGAATGGGGAATCATTAAGGACATCACCTTCCTGGAGATTTTTCCCATTTGGGTGGCAATGAAGGTATCTGGAGACCAGATAAGAGGAAAATGGATCATGCTATGGTGTGACCACAAGGGAGTGGTGGAGGTCATCAACAGGCAGAGTGGGAACACAGAATCAGTGTGGTGACTTCTGAGGCACATGGTGCTGTTGGGGCTGCAGCTGAACCTGAAATTCAGGGTGCAGCATATTGTGGGGCTCAAAAATTAGGTTACTGACTGTCTTTTCTGTTTCCAGATGGAGAGGTTCCAGGAGCTAGCTCCAGGAGCAGCAACATCCTGGACCATGGTGGTGGACAGGTGTGGAAAATTGGAAGGAGAAGGCCAGGGCCCTCTATAGGGGGGTCTGGGTGGACAGTACCCTGAAAGCTTATGAAGAAGCCTGGGCAGGTTTCCAAGAATTCAGGGCCCAGCAGGGTTGGGAGATGGGTGAGCCAGTGCAGGAAGAGCAGGTGATGCAATATATCATAGAACGGTGGGTGGCGGGCATTGCCCATGCCACCATGATGGTCCAACTTGAGGGCATCAGTTGGGTGTACATCGACCGAGGGTGGGTGGATGCAACTGGAGGGAGAGCTGTCCAGAGGATGGTGATGGGCTGGCAAAGAGGGCAGGGTTACAGATAGGACAGGAGATGGCCCATAATGGGACTGCTGCTCTCGAAGGACTAAGTGCCCTGGAGCAAGTGTGCTCCTCAGCCAAAGAGGCCTGCCTGTTCAAGGCCATTTTCTCTGTCATGGCCAAGGGGGCATTCAGGGTTGGTGAAGTGGTGGCGGTAAAATGGGGGATGTCCCCTCAGGCACTACAGCTCAAGGATGTCACATGGGGGAATGACGAGGTGAGCATTCAACTTCCTAAGTCCAAAACTGACCAGAGGGGTAGGGGGACATTGGTGATGGTCCAGAGGCACCCAGGGGATGGGGCATGTGTGGTCAGGGTCATGGAGGAAAACAAGAATGTACAGGGGGGCAGAAAAGGGGGCATGATTCCAACATGGAGATGGATCCCCAGTGATGAGTTACCAGGTAGGGGCTGTCCTCAAGAAGGTGCTTGCATTCATGGGTGAGGATCCCAAGGCATATGCCCCACACTCTTTTAAGATAGGGGCAGCGTCTGAGGCGATGGCAAGGGGAGAGTCGGCAGAAGGGGTACAGTGGGTGGGGCGTTGGAAATCCAACTGTTACAAAAGGTATGTGAGGTGTTGATGGATAACCATTGTTCCTTTCTTTCCACAGAGAGCTCCAACTGACAGGTCTGGATTGTGGGGCACTCGTTCATCTAGTGGGCGACGAGGTTTGTGGCCGCCACAAGGAGAGAAATGCAGTTGCATCCAGAAGTGGAGCAAATGAGAGTTCAGGGGAAAGGCATCCGGGGCATGAGGTGGGCCCAGCTCCTACCCCTGCTGGAGAAGTTGTGGGTGCGGTGGCCCAGGCCAGACTGCATTATTATTCACTTGGGGGAAATGACCTGGGTGGAGTACCATGGGGTAACCTGGTAAAGGACATGGTGGAGGACCTGGAGAAGGTGAAGCGTTGGTGGCTGGGCGTAGTGCTTGGCTGGTCAGAGGTCACATCCTGATGGGTGTAGAACAGGGCAAAAGGGGTCAAAGCAGTGGAAGTGGTGCAGAAGTGCTTCAACAGGAAGGTAGCCAGGACAATGATAGAGATGGGGGAAGTACACATCCAGCACAGAGAAATATAATTTGAGCAGGTAGAGGTGTAGAGAGCAGATGGGGTGCACCTGTCAGAATTTGGCATGTGCCTGTTCCTTAGGCCATTGGGGGACCTGGTGGTGGCAAGGCCTGAGATACTAGCCTGCAAGGGTGGAGCATCATCTTCCATCGCAAGCTGGAGATGGGTCAATGGAAAGGGGGTGGGAGCAGGGGGAAAAAAGTGGGGTAGGAAGGGGGGCAGGAGGTAGGCACCACATGCTGGGGACAAAGGAACCCAGGCATGGGAGTAAATGGAGGGAGGGGATAGAGCTAGGGGTGGATCACCGTGTTCACACCTAATGGGGAGGGGAGTCCAGGTAAGAGTCTGGTACCTAGTTCTGGTGATGGAGAGGGAGCTAGATCAGAGTGTCTGGACCCTGAAGAGCATCTAAAATAGAAGAAGGAGTGATAAGAGGAGGAAGACCTAGACTGATAGGTCCACAATAGACTGATATGTCTAAATAGACTGATATGTCTGATTGTAAAATGTACTGTGTGTTTCTATGATATAACGAGATGTAAAGAATGTAATGTGTGCATTTTAAATAAATATTGCCAGCGAGCATCCAAAGTCAGAAGTTGTAGGGTGATTCATTTCTGGTGGGAATCGGGACAATCAAGCTTGCTTATAAAGGGCAAGCCATTTTGTCCCAGGGACCCTGCCAGAAATCACAAGATGAAGGGGGAGGGGGGGAACGGGGCTAGGGTAGTGACATCAAAAAGGGAAGGGGCCAAGGAGGGTCGAATGACAGGGTAAGGGAGCTCGCTGGCCATTGGCCAGGAGGGGCTTGTAGGGGTCTGAGCTGGGGTCCTTAGGGGCTTAATAAGATTAGGCAGCCCCTGGAGAGCCCTCTTTTTTTGCTGATTTGAATTTTCCATCCACCCACCCCAGGGTAGAAGTGGTTTTGGAAAAGGGAGAGAAGCATACAGTAAAGGGAGGCAAAAGATGGAAGGTTGCCTTGGTGTGGGGCCCAGAAGTGGGCTGGGTGAGCTGCAGAGGGCAGCTGGTGGGCTGGGGGCTAGGTGGAGCCCTGTCGGTGGATGAAGCAAGAAAGGGGGGTGAAAGGGGGTGGGAGCAGGGGAAAAAAGGGGGGCAGGGTAGGCACCACATGCTGGGGACAAAGGAACCCAAGCGTGGGAGTAAATGGAGGAAGGGGATACAGCTAGGGGGAGGATCACCGTGTTCGCACCTAGCGAGGAGGGGAGTCCAGGTAAGAGTCTGGTACCTGGTTCTGGTGATGGAGGGGAAGCTGGATCAGAGTGTCCAGACCCTGAAGAGCATCCAAAACAGAAGAAGGAGTGGTGAGAGAAGATGGGCAAGGAGGAAGACCTGGACTGATAGGTCCACAATAGACTATGTCTAAATAGACTGACATGTTTGATTGTAAAATGTACTGTGTGTTTCTATGATACAATGAGATGTAAAGAATGTAATGTGTACCTTTTAAATAAATACTGCCAGCGAGCATCCAAAGCCAGAAGTTGTAAATTCATTTCTGGTGGGGAATCTGGGGACAATCAATTCCATGAGGGGTGCGGACTTAGGAGAAAACATAAAGATTTGAAAAACCAAAATATTTCCTTTCCAGCCACTAGACCTGAACCTGGGTCACTCACTTCAGGGGCAGTAGCATATACCGCCATGCTACATGGCCAGCTCAGCAGTGCTAGCCCAACCTTCTTGCTATATCCTGCTCTAGTGAGTGTAGCTCCCTGCTGCACTCGTTCTACAGGGTATAGCGACTTCCTTCACCACTCACTCTACTTCCAAACACTATTACTGAATCACCTTGCACCTTAAGTAATTAGATTTGTTTGTTGTTTTATTGCATTCATTAAATTCAACCCTGGTGTCCCAAATTAGTTTGTAGTTTTAAAAATGTTTTCTTTAGCGTATAATAGCACATCTTATTCCATTTAAAAATATGAAGTAAGCTTAATAGTTGTTGGTATGTTGGAAAATCACTGTTAACTAAAAGGTCTTTCAGGAACACTATTTTATTTTCCAGAAGTGGTTTAAAGTCCATTACTGATATAGTCATATCCTTTTTCCTTGGTTTATTTTAAAGTATAGCCACGGGAGTTCTAATCCAACTGGATTTTTTTACCATTTTATGTAATGTTTGAAACCATGTTGGAAGAAACTTAATATAGCCCTTATACACTTCTAAATCTAGCCATAAGTCAATTATTTTGTATCTAGAATCTGGGGAAGAAAATATGATATCTTGAAATAACATTTCTTCATGATTATAAAGAAAGGACCACCGGTAAACCAGTGGTAAAGTATTTGCCACCATGTAATTATACAGCTCTGGACTGCCAAGACCTCCTAATCTTCTGGGAATTGTCATTTATTTCCAAGCAATTCAGGGTTTTCTCCCCCTCTCCATAAGAATTTTAAAAAAATTCTTTTTATTTCTGCAAACTATTTTTCAGATGGAGCTCCAAATGTGTTTTGTATTGTAAATAGTAAGTGTGGCATGTCCATCATTTTGATGGTATCAGCTCTGCCCCAAATAGAAAGTAAGAGATTTTTCCAATTTTCTAGGAGTGATATTATTTTTTATTTGGTTTTATTGAAGTTAATTTTTATATTTGTATCTTGATTAGCTGTTAGATGGATACCTAAATAATTTATGTGTTCTTGTATTTTGAAGTCATTCTTACATTTTTCTAGTGTATCATTATCTTGTTTTGATAATTTAATGATCACAGATTTACTCTTGTTCATTTTATACCCTGATAAAGAAGAGTATGATTGTATGTCTTGAACAAATGCATCCAGAGATGTAGCGTTATTTTTTATTATTAATAAAATGTAATCTGCAAAGACACTGAGTTTCACATATTCATTTCCTAATTGTGCACCTTCTATTAATGGGTTTGCCAGAATTGTATTTAGCAGTGGTTCTAATGTCAGAATAAACAATGTTGGAGACAGGGGACACCCCTGTCTTACTCCATTTAGCACTGCAAATTCTTCTGATAATATATTATTTATCTTCAACTTAACTTTAGTATTTTTGTAAAATTGTTTTATTAAAGTTATTTAGTTCTTTTGGTATGCCCAATCTTGGAGTACTTGTATCATTAAATTTCTGTTTATTAAATCAAATGCTTTAGTTGCATCAACAGCTATTGCATAATAAATGTAATTTTTGAATGTATGATTTGTATGTATAAGCTGAATAATGGTCAGTAATTTAATGTTTGCTTGAGTTATTTTATAACCTTGCATAAAACCATATTGATTTGGATGTATATAGTTATGTATATGGTCTGAATTATATTATTTATAATTTTTGCAATTAGTTTATAATTGGTATTGAGTATAGCAATGGGACGGTAACTATCCAAAATATCTAAGGGTTCTTCTTGTTTTGGGACCAGAATTATTCTTGCCATTTGCATTGAAAGGGGAAGTGCAATTTCTTCTAAATGTAATAGTTCATTTATTATTCTTCCTAACCAAGGGGCCAGTTCTTGTACAAAATCAATATAAATTCATTTGATAGGCCATCCAGCCCTGGAGTTTTATTTCTAGGTAATTTTGAATGGTATCTATGATTTCATTTTGGGTAATCTGTTGGTATCCCAAATGATATGATTTAATATTAGATTTATTTTTAAACTCCCTCAATTTCTGTTGATCTGGATCAAAGCTATTTTGATATATTGTTTTAAAATGGTCAACAAAGATTTTTGCAATTTATCAGAATTTTGAATATTGCCTTCCTGATCCTTTTCCTGAAATAATATTTTTTTGTTTTTCTTGAAGAAGTAAAGTGGCTAGCAATTTCCCTGATTTGTCGATATGGAAGAATTTTAATTTTCTTATAGTTCTGGCCTAATGTGCATTTTCTTAATATGTCAGCTCTTGCTTTTTAGTCCTGTAATTATCCCATTCTTCTTTGTATTTATTATGGTCTATTAATATTAGTTTGTCTAGTTGTTTAATTCTGGTTTCTATAATTTGGGCATTCTTTTTCTTTGTTCTATTTGATTTGATTTGATTTGATGCGAAATTATAGCACCCCTTAATATAGCTTCAAAAGCATCCTAAAGTTGTATAATTGTTTTTTGTCCATTATAGTTACAGAACCTGGGGCTCTCAACTGAAGTGGCCCACTGGTTCCAAGACTGCTTATCCCACAGAAAACAAAGTGTCAAAATCGGGACAGCCATATCTCCTTCAAGGGAAATTACACTAGGGGTCCCCCAAGGGTCAATATTCGGGCTGCTCCTATTTAGTCTATTTATAAATAGACTCCTTGAAGCTTGTGAGAGCAAGATCATCCTGTATATGGATGACACCATTGTTCTGTGCAGCAGCAAGCAGCATATGGCCCTGCAGGCAGAGCTTCAGAACTCATTCAATGGGCTGGAGGATTGAGTCTGCAAAAAAAGCTGCTTCTCAATCACAAAAAGACAAAGACGATGATCATCTCTAGTCCCCTGCACAAGAAAACCTTCCCTGCCCTCACTATCACCAATAACAAGGCTGCCCCGCTGGAGCAGGTACACTGTTTCAAGTACCTAGTGGTTATTATCGATGACATCCTCTCCTTCGCGCAGCACATCGACTATGTGGTAAAAGCAGCAAATGCAAAGCTCTGTGTGTTCTATAGGCACAGGCAATACCTCACACCATTAGCCCTTCATCTCTCAGTCTCCTCCTCCTCAGTTATTTCAGTCATTGACTACGGACTTGTGGTGTATGGGGCCGCCTCCAATATTGCACTTACACGCATTGCAATGTCCCTTAACAAGGCATGTAGGCTAACACTTGGGGTAGACAACCTTATGCACACATGCTCCCTCTTTGAGCAGACCAATTGGCTTAACTTACCCAACAGAATAAAATACCAACCCTGCCTGTTGGGCAAGAAATCAGTACTAGGCAAAGCAGCTCTATTCCTCAGCAGCTTGCTGCCTGCCTGTAGATCTGGGTACCAGATCAGAGGCCACTCCCCGGGGCTACCTAGTGGTTCACTTCAGAAAAACAACACTGGAACAGTGGTTGTTTCTGTACAGTGCTCCCCTGTGGCTTGATGAGATTCCAGCTCACCTACTGACAAACTTGAGCCTACCTGCTTTTAAGGCTGAGCTTAAACAGTACCTCTCTGGAAGCATGGCCTGTTGCTATAGGCAGTAATTGCATTCCCAGCCCTACAAGTCTTAAGACACAATCACCTGGCTAACCAACATGGATCAATTCACCTCCCACACCCTTTTTAGCAAAGCCTCCACAGGGCCCGCTGCCCACATCCCTGATCCCTCACCCCAACTCTCTACATCAATTCCACTATGTAGATGGATCTAGCTGCCTGGCTACTGAAGATTATACCTTTGTGCCGAGCCTTTAGCTGTTGTAAATTATACCAGTGTTCCTGACAATGTTTGGCCTTGTCTTGTTTCTTTGCACTTACCAGATAGATTATGTCTCTGTTAGTAATGTTTCACCCTTGTAATTTGCTTACACTGGGGCTCCACCCTCCTTTGTTTTCTTGTTCTCAGTTGTTCACACTTTGTTGTACCTGACGTGGAACCTTTGTAAAAGAGCTTTTGCTGAAAGGTAATGTCTGAATCTTGAAATAAATAAATAAATAAAGAACCAATATTTGTATATGTTATTTTTTATTGTTTCGATAAATTTGGGATCTTTTAAATACTCATTATTGAATCTCTACTGGTGAATGTTTTGTCTACCCGGATCAGATAAATGTAACTCAGTACTTATTAAATTATGATCAGATATGCAAATGGATTCTATGTCTGTTTTTAGTAAATTATTAGATACATTTTTTGATATTAATAAATAATCAATCCTTGAAAAGGTTAATTTTTTGCCATAATGGGTAAACTTTTGTCATTTGGGTTATTCATTCTCCTAGAATATAATAATGATTCACTTTGTATGAAATTAACTACTTTTTTAGCTGTGCTTATATTTCCTTTATTTGGAACAGAAGATTTATTCATGTAAGGGTTTATCATGACATTAAAATCTCCTGCTATAATAATTTTGTCCATTTGCAATGTTTGAAGTCCTTCGGTAATTTTAGCTAAAAAATTGTATAATTTGAAAAAGGGACATAGAATGACCCCACAGAAATGTTGTGTGCATTAACCAAGATTTTTACCAAAATTATTCCTCCCTCTTGTCCCTAAATTGGTCAATTAACTTAATATTTAACCCCGTTTTAATAAATATCATCATTCCCCTACTTTTTTTTGTTCCTGTGCAATGAAAAAAGATTGCTTACTCATTTCCTTTTTAACTTGTATTTCTTTTTCCTCTAGATGTGTTTCCTGAAGACAAATTATATGGGCTCCTATTTTTTTTTAACATAACTAAGTATCTTGTTTTATTTAATTGGTGTGTTGATCCCATTAACATTAAAGGACACAATTTTTACTTTATTATGAAATGCCATTTAAAAAATGAGTTAAATAATAAGGCTTTCCCAGAAGACTAGCATCTTTGTCACATATATTGAGTTTACTGTCCCTTTTATTTTTTATTAGAAAATGAGTAAAGCAATTAGAGTCTTCTGATTGGCTGAGTGACTTCTCTAGGTAGGCAACTATCAGACAACATATGCCCATCTGTTAAAAGTACCAGCCCAGCCAGCCCCATCAGCAGAATCTTGGTGCCCAGCCAGCTCTCTAATTGGCTAAAACCCCTCATTTCCAATTCAAAAAATCCACCATTTTTTTCTCTTATTGCTTATTGGTCTAGTTCGTGGCCTCCCCGTCGCAAAATAATGACATTATGCATCACAAATGATTGTAAGAAAAATAAATGTAGAAGCCTACAGTAAAAGTGATTGCCTGTAGGAACTCTTAAAAACACAACAGGGTTCAGCATCAGTATTTAGCTGCATATTTGTTTCTCTTCATCTCGAAAGCTGGCGGCTGTATTTCAAACTCCCAAGCCGACCCTGGCACACCGGCAAATGATTCACAGCAACAGCCTGTCCCCCAAAGTGTTACAGCCCCACACATACTACATTCCCCACCCAGTAAATGCAGCATCCACCTCAACTTTGCATAAAAACCATCGTCAAGAATAGACTTTGCCTAATGTAAAACATTGGATTGCATAAACTCCACGGCTCCCACACTGGCTGCTCTGAAATGAAAACCAAACAGTTTATTTAAAAAAAAAACACACACAACAGGTTTTATTTGTAGTTTGAATTATATCTTCTTTTTATAACTGGTTCCCTAGCCTTGCTGTCTGGATTTTCATTGCAACTTCCTGAATGCAAACAGCATATGTCGATAGATCGTGTGTGCCCATTCCCGAGCACACGCATGCCCGACAGTACTATCCCTCGATCTCCCCACCTGTTTAAAAAAGCAAAATAAAAAAAAACTTCTCATACAAAAACACTACCTAATGTTTTAGATCTTTGGTTAGGTCCATTTCACTTTCTAGCTCCTCTGGGTCCCTACCTCCATAGAAAGGCTGAATAGCAGTAGCAAATGGTGCTCCTCTTCACACTCCCAGTCCTCAGGGCAGGCAGTGAGGACTGGGAACTGGAAAACAGCAACACAAAAAAAAAAAATTAAAAAACAGCAGTAGCTTCAGAGTAGGCAGCGAGGACTGGGAAACTCATAAAAAGAAGCATTACTAAAAACTCCTAGGACAAGTAGCACACCGCAGAATACATTTCCTGCTTTCACGTGCAGGGTCAAATAAGGTCGTGCTCTTCCTAAGTGCCACAAGTTCCTAAGCAGAAAAAAAATGTTTACTGGGAAAACATGTTCCAGAGATGGTAGTAGGAGGAGGGCAAAAGTACAAGAGAATGTCTCTATACAGGGGAAGACAAGAAGAGATGGACTACCATGGAAACGTGGGACTACTTTACAACCAAGTAACTTAAACATCATTATTTTTTAATGCTTTCATTTTTTCCCTTAACTTTTTAAAATCCCACATAAAACCATCACAGGTAGACCATTTTCTAAGCACAATAATACTCTCCAGGGTGGGCGGTATGGGCAATACCGGACCTTCCAGGGACTATAAGGCCCTCTGCCCATGGCGTCAGACCTCATTACGCCCCTGGGAAGTCTGGTATTGCTCAATACCACCCACCCTGTCAGGTATTATTGCTTACATATTTCCTTTAAGGTATGTGTAATACTTTTATTCAAAAAATACAATTTATGGACTAAACTGATTTTTTTTATAGTACCCGTTGTCCCACCCTCCCTTAATACATATATGCCCAACTGTTTTTCTTCACACTGCTTTTCTAGTCTCCACTATGTTTTTACACACAAACAAAAAACTCTTACACAAAGACTCAACAATCTTGTTAAGAATAAAAAACTTTTGATCCAAGACAGCCATAAACCATGATCCTGGTAGTACTTCTAATGATGCATCCCCTAATATTTTGGGCCTGGTTGAAAAAAAATAAGTGAATCTTGAAGAAAAATGGAACAGAAAAACATTGGATTAACTTCTGAAGCAAGCCCATTCTTGGTTACCGATACAGATCCCCCCAACCCCACACATACAACTTTTTATACATTCTGTATTCTTTATTCATAAATTTTATCTTTTCTCTTTTTTAATAGTTATTCAACTGTTTTTAATCAAAGATCTCAGGTAGTCTTTGTTTCAGATCTTCTATGGCTTCTTCTGTTGTGTCATAGACATAATGAGACTCATTTATTATTACTCAGGATCTGGCCAGAAATCCCATTGTAGCATGTATTCCTTTAGATCACAGTTTATTTCTGATCCAGTCAAATGTTTTCCTTTGCTGAACGATCTCAGGTGGCAAATCATTGTAAATAGATATCTGAGCGCCCATAAGATTTATTCTCTTTTTTTTATTTACTGCCGCCATTACATTTTCTTTGTCCTTTGTTCTCATAAATTTCAAGATAATGGGCCTTGGCAGTGCTGAGTCTTCTGGTCTTTGTCTTACACCCTGATGTATCCTATCATTTTCCATGTTTAAATTTGCCAGGTCTAACATAGAAACATAGAACATAGAAGTTGACGGCAGATAAGGATCGCAAGACCCATACAGTCTGCCCATTTCTTTTTCTATCTTATAAATGTGCCATCGTCCTTTGCTGTCAGTGGCCTATCTATTCATACTCACCTGTATTGCTCCCTTATGCCTATCCCATGCCTGTTTGAAGCCCTGCACTGTATTCATAGCCACCACTTCCTGAGGTAGGCCGTTCCATGCATCCACCACCCTTTCTGTGAAAAAGAACTTCCTCACATTACCCCTTAATCGGCCTCCCTCTAATCTCATGCTGTGTTCTTTTGTCCTGCTATGTTTCTTATACTGAAGCATGTTAGACTCTTTCACCTTGTTAATGCCCTTAAGGTGTTTGAATGTTTTGATCATATCACCTCTCTCCCTCCTTTGCTCTAGGGTATACATATGGAGCTCCGTTAATCTGTTCTCATATGTCTTCTGATGCAGTCCCTACACCATTTTGGTTGCCCTTCTCTGGACTGTCTCAATTTGGTTAATGTCCTTGTGAAGGTGTGGCCTCCAGTACTGCATGCAGTACTCCAGATGGGGCCTAACCAGTGTCTTGTAAAGAGGGATTATTACCTCCCTCTTACGACTTGTGATACCCCTACTAATATACCCTAACATCCCCCTAGCCTTACCTACTGCTTTAGAGGTCTGCTTGGATGATTTCAGGTCATCGGCGAAGATGATGCCCAAGTCTCTTTCTTCCTTTGTGACTGTCAGCAACTCCCGTCCCAGCTTATAGGTGGCTTCAGGGTTTCTCTTCCCTATGTGCATGATCTTGCACTTCTTTGCATTAAATCCCAGTTGCCACTCTTCTGACCATTTTGCTAGTTTATCCAGATCTCTTCTCATTCTTCCCACCCCATCTGTGTCTAAGTAAGCCGCTGCTACTTGATTAAATGTGTCAGTAAGACTCTTGCCATTGTCCCAAACTTTGGGTATCCCAATTAGCCATATATTTTTCCTTCTATTGTGCAATTCAAAGTCTAACAGTTTAGCTTTTAATTCTGCATTGGAGTGCTGTAGATCTTTGATTTTATTAGGAATTGGCATTATTTCTTCCTGAATGGAGACACTGAGGGTGGGATATTCAGAGCAATTGCACCATGTGCAATAGGGATGTGCACGAGCAAGGCGGAGAAATGCGCCATAGTGCAATATTCAGCGGCAGCGCCTTGACATGCATGCCGCCAGTACAATAGAAATGAATGCATGTACAACTGCAGGGGGCATCCAGGAATAAAAAAGCAGTGCGATATTCATCAGAGGACGTCGTGCGCAGTAGTGGAGCAAGCGGAAGTTGCGCGACAGCGCAAATGACCCAAAATAAAAGGGAGCAAGAGAGGGGATGATGAATGCACCACAGAGGAGCCATAGCATGGGAGTGCAGAGACAGAGTGGCAGGGAGGCAAGACAGGAAGCAGGGGGTAGGTGTGGCCAGGAGGTGGACAGGGCCCATCGGAGGTGTGTGTGAGTGAGAGAAGGAGTGTGTGTGTGTGTGCCCATGTGTGTGTGTGTGAGAGGGCCTGAGTGTGCCACAGAGGAGGGAGGCCAGTGGCAAGAGGCAGGGCACACAGAGGTGAACAGCCAGAGGTGTACCCGGTGCAGGGGCAGCACCGGCAACACACAGCGGGGGGACCAGGTAGACAGCCGCCTGGGGGGGACACCAGCCAGGGACATGGCCAGTGCCACCTTCCAGATGGAGGTGGTAATGAGGGGTGTGAAAAGGCAGGCAGCAGGGAGGCACATCCGTGGAAGGGCCCGTCGGTGGTACACCAGAACAGGCTGTACCGAGCCCGCACCACCTTCAAACAGTACAGTGACACTGAGATTGTGGGCCAGTACCACCTGAACCAGGTGATTCTGAGGCAGCTCTTTGAGCTGTGCAGTGATGAGATGCAGGCACCCACACGCGGGAGCCATGCACTGTCTGTGGAGACTAAGGTCACAGCCGTCATGTGCCTGCTCACCACGGGCACCTTTCAGAGACCAACAGGGGACATGACAGGCATAACCCAGTCAGCAGTGTCACACCTACTCACACAATTCCTCAGCGCACTGCTGCCACATGCTGCGAAGTACATCAATTTCCCCAGGACACAGGCGGAGCGCACAGCACACATACAGGAGTTCTACAGGGTAGCATGGTTGCCCGGCATGCTCAGGGCCATAGACTGCATCCATGTAGGCATCCACATGCCAGCTGGTCCAGAGGGGGCAGCATATATCAACCGCAAGGGCTACCCGAGTATCAACTGCCAGGCGGTGTGCGATGCCAAGGGGTGCATAATCAATATCTGTGCAATGCACCCTGGAGGAGTATACAATGCCTTCATCTGGCACCAGTCTGCACTGTGCCATAGGTTCGAGAGTGGGGATATCCCCTCTGGCCATCTGGTAGGTGAGTATGCATAGCACGCTGGATGATGGGTGCAGACATGGGGGGGTGTGGGGCATTGGCAGGGGTGTCATGGGAAATGGCCATGAGGGCCCATGGCACAGTGTTGCAGACCACAATGCTAATGACTCCTCTCTACACACAGGTGACAGTGGTTACCCGCTACGGCCCTGGCTGCTCACACCATACCGGCACCCCATGACCCCAGCGCAGCAACAGTACAATAAGGCATACGCCACAACACGGAATGTCATCAAGCAGGTGTTTGGGCTGCTGAAGGCATGATTCCATTGTCTGCACATGTCAGGCGATGCCCTAAAGTACAGCCCCTCAAAGGCCTGCAGTCTATTCCTGGTCTGCTGTATCCTATACAACATGGCCACTGACTGTGGGATAGCCATTGAGGTCAAGGACAGGGACAGCAGTGGGGATGAAGAGGATGCCAGTCCAGCTGGTGTTGCCAGCCACTCCCTGGGTGAAGGGACCCCCGGCTGGCCCGGATGGCACAGCAGCACCGGGACACCATCACAGAGGAGCACTTTAGACAACACAGGTAGTCAACGGGGCCATATGCAAACACCAAGGGCAAGGGCACAGCCCACAGACAGGCAGGGGTGGACACCAGGGGAGGACGGTGTCAAGGGCATGGGAATAGGCAGGGGACCACACACAAAGGCAGGGACTGGCAGGCTGCACACGGCATGCACACACATGCACATACACCACAACACATGCCCACAGGGCAACAGGATCGCCCACCCCAACAGGCACCCCCACACCCACACAGGACCACACACAACCATGCCCAGTGACTGGCACTGTGCATGCCTCAGACGTTGAGCATCATTGCACAGTGGTGGACAGTGCTATGCAGGCATCATCATGCACATGCCACAGTGGCCGGGAGGGAGTGCACAGGGACCATGTGTGTGCAGAGCCGGGCACCTCACCCATGCAATGCAAAAAGAACACCACAGTGCACACAGGGAAGCAGCAGACAGTAGCCATGGAGGGGGATGGGTCAGTCATGCAGCACAGTACCACGGCTGCGTGGGCGACCCTGCTGAGACCTGCCAGCCATGCTAGGCTGACCAGTGGCCTCATGGGGTGGCACCAAAGGGCCCACAGGGGTGACACTGCGTGAACACGACCGTGTCCACGCAGGGGTCTGCAGGCCACCAAACATGCCCGCACCAGGCATGCTAGGTATGCCCACAGCTGAACCTGGCGTTGACATAGCAGGGGTCACATGATGCCGGGAATGGGGGGTGGACATAGCACTCTGTGGGGTGTGCAGCGGCTGGGCATCCAACCGGTTGGCCAGTGTAGCCACAACAGTTACCATTGCAGTGGTATGCCTGTCAATGGCAGCAGTCACATCCGCCCACTGTTGAGCCAACTCTGCCAGGAGCAAGGCGTGGTACCTGCTGCACCACTCCTCTGTCTGGCACAGCACCGCACAGAGCACATCCACCACCGCCACATGCCATATCTGCTGATCCACTGAGGCCTGGAGAAGACGGCTGTGGTCATCCAAGGGGTCATCTACATGTCCAGCATGCTGTCTCCCATGGTGTTCCTGGCCCTGCTGCACAGCGCTTCTCGACAGTGGGTGCCACACAATGCTGCCATCCTGGGGTACTCCACACACGATGTACTGCCACCACCCCCACCCCTGTCTCCACGTTGACAATGATCATCTGCTGCCACTGCCCCTCCAGCTGCCAATCACCAGGCAACACTGGCGCGGCCACAGCAGCAACAACAGTCCCACCACCCTGGCTACACGCCAGTGCTGCCCCACTGGAGCATGCAGACACAGCCTGGGAATGGGCTGTTGTGCAGGCAGACATGACATCACTACCCGTGGAACCGCCTGGGCGAATGCCATCCATGGGACCATCCTGTGTCCCATATACATCACTGTCCGGGATGTGCATCACATCATCATCAGTGCTGGAGCTGGCCCCGATCCATGTCTCAGCACACTGGACACTGAGGGCGGTGTCACACTGGGACACAGCCAGGGCCAAGTCTGCACCCACATCACCGGCATCAGTCCAGACAGATGTGCAGGGCTGCAGACCGTCGGTCCCTCGGACACTTGTGGAGGTGGATGGGTGCTCCACCGTGTTCAGGGCCTCCCCCTCGGTGGACACACCCACCACCACTGCCCCATGCAGATGCTCAGGAACTGTAAAGGAACACAGTACCATTAGTGGCTCTGCCTGGCCCTGGGGCCTGCCCCCCCACCACCCACACACTGCCAGTGTCGGACCTACCATGTAGTGATGGGCTACAGCCCATCTGGAAGCCACCACCAGGTACACCCTCAATGGCACTATGCCACATGCTGCTGGCCACCTGCTCCTCCCATGGCATCAAGTGGGGTACATCCTGCTGGCCCCCACTGGTGGCAGCACATGCCGCCCTCATGGTGGCCACCTTATCTTTTATCCACCTTCTGTCTGTGCCAACCTTTTTCTTGCACTCCTGCACGGACCGCTGGTGGCTGCCCTGCTGGTTGACGGCACGTGCCACCTCACCCCATGCCACTGCATGAGCCTGTGATGTTCCCCTCTGTCCACTAAGCAGTGGCTCCCTGTTGAGGTATGCCTTGAACAGGGCATCAGATTCTGCCTTGGTAAAGTTGTGTCTCCTCCTTCGCACCCTTCCCTGCTCCTCTTCATCCTCTCACTCAGTCATGCTCGTGCCTGGGGGATGGACAGGTGTTTCCTTGGACTGTGCAGTCCCATACAGCCCTACCAGATCACTGTCCCCACGTCCAAACAGCATGTCACCTACCTCAAAGGACTGCAATACTGATCCATGGCCCATGCAGCCTCAGGTCACATTTTTATAGCACAACACATGCAAATGAGGGCAGGCGCAACTGTAATGGGATGCAAATGCAGTGGATGCACCGTGGAATGGTTCATGAGCTGATTTGCAAATCCTGGCTGAATATCATGCTGTTGTGCACTGTGCAATGGTGTTGAGCGTGCTCAGGCTGTGGCGCATCACTGTGACGTGCGAATCGCACCGCACTTCGACATGCCCGTGCTGATACGCGCACTGCTGATGCGCTGCACCGGAGGCAGTACAGGACACAGCCACTACTGTGCCTGTGGTGCAGGTGCGCTATATGCCCAGAAGGGCGCTTGTGCCATGATGCACTGTGGGCGCCATGGTGCCACAGCGTGGTAGGCCACTGCATGGTGACACACACATGCACCCTACCTCGCTACATGCAGGGCTTCCCAATAGCACTGTGGCACTTCATGCGCGGACAGACCCTTGGTCCTGCAGCTGACCTTTGCCCTCTAGGCACCATGCGTATGCATGGCTGCACCCCTATTGCACAGTCTGGTGCCAGTGCGATTGCAACTGACAGTGCAGTACTGCACTGCCTCTGCACTTGGGGCACATGTGCTACAGGGTGCCATTTTGTGCCCGCCAGTTACAGCACCATGCCATGCACCAGAGTACCAGTGTGGATGGAGGTTGAACTAGCTAACCTGGTGGCATTAGTGGAGCCCCATGCAGGTGCCTTCTTTGGCCAGGTACCCCTCCTGAGGTCACGGACCGTGGTGTGGCAGGAGGTGGCAGAGGGCCTTGAGGAGGCCATGGGGAGCAGCAGGATTGCAGACCAGTGTCGCCACCACTATGGGGATCTCCAGTGGTGGGACCCCAACTGCCATGGCTGACTGCAGGCACGTGCCCGGCGGGGCGCTGTTCCACAGCCAGGTAGGTGCCCCTTCACAACACTAGTAGTATCCATCTGTCCTGGTATCATGGTGGTCATCAGGCCATACCGCGTGGGGGGCCCGTACCTATGTTGCCAGTGTTGGAGGTGCTTTGTGTACACCCTGGACCACTACATCATGGCTGGGCTCTGCGGGCACGCACACAGCAAGGGAGGGCTATGTTAGTAACGTGTACTGATGTTGGGAACATAAGCAGGAGGCTGGTAAGGACAGAGGTCTGGGGTTATATTCTGTTTTAACTGAAATATTTGAATAGTTTTGTACATGAAATTAGTTCTATGTGTTAAAAATTATTACCTTGAGTTAGAACTGTTACTTGGGCTGTGATATTGTAACTTTTGAGGCTTGGGAACACTTGTTTGGCAGAGATAATTAGAGTGAAATTTAAAATGTTGTTTGCCTGGTGTTGGTAAGACCCTCCACCCACCCTGTTTTGTAGGCTTTCTTAAATAATGAAAAGCCACTGGGGGTTGGGATTGAAGGGCTGAGTATTTCTGTTTGGGACTGAAATTCAAAGCAGCAGGAGCTGGTGGGCCTGTGCCATCACACGGTACCTGATGTCTGCATACACACACTGTTAGTGGGACTGGACACACACTGGACTGTATGTGTTTGTGAGACTTGGGAACTTTATTGGTGGGGTTGAAATCGGGTTTGTAAATAACTGCAGTCAGTATAGAGAGAAACTGTATTCCAAGGGAAAGGGACTGAGAAAGGGTGCCATTATAAACAGAGGGATAAAAGAGTGGCCATATTCCACCATGGCAGGCATCTTCAGAAGGGTTGTAGGCTGCACAGGCTGTGGGATGGCAATAATTCTCAATTGGGCCTGGAGAGAGGGAGGCTGCCCACTCTGTAGATAGCTATCTTGTATCAGGAGTGAGGTATATTGGTTAAGGAGTAAGCTGGGGGAGCTGGGGGGATGTCCAAGGATAAGGGGTGTGGACATGGGCAGCAGAAGGGTGGGGCAGAGGGGAGGCTGGGGCAATGCTCTGAAATTACAGGACGTTATGTTACAGCAAGCAGGAGGGGGGAGATTAGGGACAGAAGACCCTTAGATAGGGATGTTGACGCTAAGGGGAAAGCGTACGGGGTGAACATTCTGAATACAAAGAGAGTGGAGGGGGAAGAGTCAGGAGGGGCTGTTGTGGGAAGCCTAAACAGCAGACTGTGGGAAGGGAGCTCCTAAGGTGAACAGAGCAAGAGGGGAAGAAGAGGGGCAGTTTAGAGGTGCAGTCAGGGGAAACTCGGGGTACTTGATGGAGGCAGACATAGAGTGTCACAATAAATCTGAGCTACCAAGCAACCTAGAGGGGGAGGAAGGGGTTGGTGGAAATGAGGAACGTTATACAGAGGCCGGGGGGAGGGAGTCGGATACCCATAGAGCATCACAGACCAGCAATGGAAAGGATAGAAATAGTCCCAGAGGGAGAAGGGGAAACATAAATGTTAAGCAAATGGGGGAGATGCAACATATTGCAGACATGAGGGAGCAGAGCATGACTGGAGAGAAACTGGGAGACAAGGAGGTGGGAGAGGAGCCCCCCTTCAGCAGGGGGGTCAGTACCAAGGATGGGACTCTAGCTAAAGGGGACCCACAGAGAGCCTCTGGAGGCAGGGGTACTGTTACAAGGGGGGAGGATGGCGGTGTGGGGGAAGGGGAAACCATCAGGGCCAGGATAAATGGTTCGGATAAGAGAGGGTTAAAGGGGTCACCTATTCAGAGGGGGTTTGATTTAAGTGGGCAAAATAACGAGGGAGGCAGAAAGGGGAAGGTGACAAGGGGGTCTCTAATAAGGCAGGAAGACTCCCATGGAATTGAGATCATGAATAAAGGGGGGATGGGGACTGAGAGGGCATAGTGGAGGTAACCATAAGGATGATGGCGGTGTTAAGGTTCTGTTATTGGGAGACTCGATGATTAGGGGTATCCAGTGGGAGGGACAGGGGGTGGATGCCATAGCCAGGTGAAGGTAGTGAGTATCTCTGGCTGACAGTGCACAGAGCAAAGTTCATTGTGTATGAAATGGTTAGGGATTGTGGAGGGAAACTGATTTCCTGTGCATTTGGGAACTAATGATCTAGAGGAAAATAGCGTTTGGAAATCCAAGCAAGGTTCAGAACTTGCCAGAGTCTGTCGGGATAATGGATGCAACATTTCCTTTTGGAGATATTGCCAGTACCAAAGGCCTCAGTGGAGAAAAAATGAAGCTCACAGAGGTTAATGACTGGCTCAGGAAGTAAGTGAAGAGAGTGGGTTGGGTGTTAGGGAACTGGAAAGGAGTTTGGGAGGATAAGGGACTATATGCCAAGGACAGGCTTCATCTTGCCCCATTAGGGAAGGAAGTCCTTAAACAGGGATGGCTGACTACATTCAAGAAAGGTGGGTTTAAACTTGTGAGGGGGAAGGGATAAGGGAGGGCTGACCGAAGCCTCTCCTCCAGATGAGGGGAGTAGCCGTCAAGCACAAAGGGGGGAGGGGGGAACAGACTGGGGGTGGAGGTTTCAGGAGGAGCAGAGGGAGGATGGAAGTATAAGGAATCTGGATGGGGTTCGACAAAGAGGATCAGGGATAAGGGGGGGGTTGGTGTTAGTAAATGCCAGGAGCTTGGGAAACAAGTTGCCAGAGTTCCAGGCCATGCTGTTCGAGGAGGGGGGATGGATGTGGCGGCGGTCACGGAGATGTGGGCCAACAAAACCATGACTGGGACCTAAACGCATGCGGGGTACACTATGCTTAGGAAGGATAGAAAGGAGGGCAGAGGGGTGGAGTGGCTATGTTCATTAGAGATGACATAGAAATTGCTACGGTAGAAGAGGCAGAGGAAATGTGGAGGCCTTATGGGTCACCTTACGATCCCCAGCAGGAGATAAGGTCAAGCTGGGTATAGTATATAGGGCCCCCGGGATGAGTGATGTTCTAGAGGATGGTTTGCTGGACAACATCATTGCCCAGTGTGGACCAAAAGGGGAAGGAGTGGTGTTGATGGGGAACCTTAATATGCCAGGTACAAACTGGGGAACCATGTTCTCTAAGGTGGCCAAGCAGAGGCTGCTGGATGGCTTCCAGGATGTGTTCTTAACACAGCATGTGATGGAGCCCACAAGGGAGGGGCATGTCCTGGACGTGGTTCTGGCAGATGGGGATCTGGTAAGGGACCTGGTTGTACAGGACCCCCTGACTGGGAGCGACCACAATACTGTCTGGTTTCAAATAAGCATGGGGGGGGGGAGATCTAGGACACTGGCAGTGGACTTCAGGGGGGCAGACTTTGTGGGCATGGGAAATATTCTCAAGGATCACTTGTGGGGGACTACATCAATGACAAGTGTGGAAAGGAGATGGGAGGTCATAAAACAGGGACTTCATGAGGCAGTCAGGATCGGCACTAAGTTGAAACGTAAGGGAGCAAGGTCACATAAACCATGCTGGTGGTCCAGTGAGGTACAGGTAGCAGTCAGAGAAAAGAAGGCGGCCTACAAAAATTATAAAACAACAAGAGGGGATAGGGATAAGGAAATGTACCATCTTGCATCTAGAAAAGTCACCCGGATGGTGAGGGGAGCAAAGTCCAGTGAAGAGCAACGGCTGGCACAGGAGATACATGGAGGGGAAAAGGGGTTCTTCCGGTATGTTGCAGAGAAAAAACTAAGGCCATCTCAGCAGATTGAGATCAGAAGGAGGGTGGGAAAGAGCGAGGGACCAGGCAGAGGTATTTAATGAGTACTTCACCTCTGTGTTCACTAGGAGGGATGGGATATCTACAAAGCAAGGCATGAAGGGATAGAAGCGCAGTGAGTGGGATCGGGAGCAACAGAAATGGAGCAAAGGGAGGAGAGGACCCCAAGGGTGTCACATCTGGATAAGGATAAAAGGCCAGTAAGGTGGAAGGACAGATGATGCTATCTCTCCAAAGGGTGTGGTTAGCCCTCAAGGCCTAAAGAAAGACAAATCTCCTGGGCGGATGGCATTCATCTGAGAGTACTATGGGAATTGGCGGACATACTGGCTGCACCCCTGGCGGAGCTCTTCAACAGGTCACTTGAGACAGGGAGGGTACCGAGGGATTGGAGAGAGGCACATGTGGTGCCAATCCATAAAGTGGGGTCGAGGGAAGTACCAGGTAACTATAGACCCATCAGTTTGACCTCGGTGGTGGGAAAATTAATGGAGAGTATACTAAAGGAACAATTGGGGGTGTACTTGGAGGAGATGGGAGGTCTGGATAGTCAGCAACATGGGTTTGTGCAGGTAGATCATGTCAAACCAATCTTGTGGAGTTCTACGAATGGGTAACATCAGAACTGGACAGGGGAAAGCCTGTGGATGTATTATTCTTGGACTTCAGCAAGGCATTTGACTCTGTCCCCCTCAATGGTCTGGTGGAGAAACTGATGGGGTTAGGAGTAGGCCCTTTGATGGTCAGATGGATTGAAACTGGCTAGCTGGACACACCCAGAGAGTAGTGGTCTGTGGGGAGCTCTCGAACCCTAGAGAGGTTGGTAGTGGGGTACGGGAGGGCTCGGTCCTGGGTCCGATCCTGTTTAATGCATACATATCGACATCAGGAGGGTATAGTGTGAAATGAGTCTCTTTCGCAGATGACCCCAAGATGGGAGCAGTAGTAGAGGGAGAAGAGGGAGGTTGGCCTTGCAAGGGACCTGGACACTCTGGAAAGCTGGGCTCACACATGGAAATTAAATTTCAATATCACCAAGTGCAAGGTGTTGCATCTTGTGGAAACCCTAAACACAGGTACACCCTGGGAGGGGCGCTGGAGGCCTCAATAGGGAAAAAGACCTAGGGGTCATGGTGGATGCATGTATGAATAACTCTGAGCAGTGCAGGAGAGCGCTAGCAAGGCAAACAGGATGTTGGGATGCATCGTAAGGGGATCACCTAGGAGCAAGGAAGTGATTCTGCCGCTGTACAATGGACTGGTTAGACCACACCTTGAGTACTGTGTACAGTACTGGAGACCACACTTGAAGAGGGACATACAGCTCCCTGGAGAGGGTACAGAGAGAAACTAAGATGATACGAGGGCTAGGGATTTGATGTATGAGGACAGACTTGAGGAGCTCTGTCTGTTTTCATTGGAGGAGAGGAGAGACAGGGGGGACATGATTGAGGTCTTCAAATACCTCAAGGGAATAAATAGGGTAAACATGGAGGGGATCTTTAGACTAAAGCAGGGAGGTATCACCAGAGGGCATGGTTTGAAGTTGGAAGGTGGAAGGGTGAGGGGAAAAGGAGGAGGTTTTCACTGAGAAGGTGGTGGACCCTTGAATGCACTGCCTGGCGAGCTGGTTCAGAGATCCACAGTGGAGGCTTCAAGAGAGGGTGGGACAGACATAGAAAGTGGATGTATCAGATGATGGCCTGTCCCAGGGGGGTGGGGATGGATGATAGGGGTTTCTGGAGCACAAGGGATGGGAGGGCCTCGGCACCCAACTAAGGATCTAAGGTTCGAGCAGACTCAATAGACCGTAAGGCCTAATCTGCTGGCAAATAGTATGTTAGTATGTTACTCTCTCCATGTTTGCACTCTAGGCCCGGAGGATCACCGTAGGACCCAGTTGGCCTGTGAACAAGGATGGCAGGCTGGCAATGGAGGAGTGGCCTTGCTGGCAGGGCACAGTGGTGGTGCCGGGGGTCAGCAGTGCCCTGCTGACCAGGATGTAAGTGAGTGCTGTGTTTTCCTTACATCTGTGCATGGTGGATTGCAGGGGTAGTAGTAGGGCATGGTCCCCTGCACATGGCCCCTACTGCCGTGCACATCCCATGGTGCCCTCCAAACTGTTCTGTGGGTCAGCATGTGTGGGTGGGTGTCGCAAGTGGGCTGTGCGTGTACTGGGTGCCTGGCTGTGCCACTGCCATCACTCTGCATAGCCATGTCGCTGTATGGCCATGATGGTGCTGTGCAGTGCATGGGCGGTGGGGGTGTGCAGCGGTTTGCATGGCTTTGGGTGCCTGGGTAGGTGGGTCGTGTGGGTGCACCCACTGTGGGTGGTCGTATGCTATCACAGGGGCACAAGCCACAGCTGTATGCCATGCACATTGGGTGGGCTGCGGTGGTTTGACCAGTCACACATACTGACTCTGCTTCCTTGTCCTAGGTGAACAATGCTGGATGACCCTGGAGTGTCACGTACAGGAGATCCTGCAGATCACCCGGGCCACACTGGAGCTGCAGCAGGGTATGGAGAGGAGTGAACAGCAGCGGCACAGAAGGTGCCACAGGGAGTGCAGGGATGAGAGGGGCTGCCAGTAGGGCCTGTGGCACCCACGCTGTTCCTTTCCCTTCCTGGACTGTACCTCACACCCCTTTGTCCCCCTCCTTGCTATTCTCTTTGCCCCCTGCCCGTCCCCCCAAGTTGTAGTCTTGTACTTTCCCGCCTCCACTTTGTATATAGCAATGTAAATAGTTCCTGTTGATTTTGTTACCTGTTCCAGTATAGATGCTTTACATACTACAACTGTGTTGGTCTCTGATTTGCAGCAGGCATCTGATGTATTGCTGCAGTGGTGTGTATGGCAACTGAGGGGTGGTGCCAGCCTGGCCATGGGTGTGTCTGCCAGGGATCCTCCACTGGTGTGGGTGGGGGCCGTGGTCACTGTCTGTGGTATGTGTGTCATGCCCTGTGCGCTGTTTGCCTGTGTGCAGCGGTGTGTGGTGCATGTGCTATGTCCCAGTGACCCCTGGCAGTGTGTGCCTGGCCCATGCAGCTGTGCCCCTTGCATGTCTGTGGTACGCACAGTCATGCCGACCCCACCACCGCATGCATGGCTGCTGAAATGACATTGGTGGCAGTCCATGCCAGCCACCCTCTGGGCACAGCGCCCTGGCAGCTGGTGTCCTGACTCCTGGTCTATTGCACATCTGCCTCTGGTGACACTGTGGGTGGTGCTGTTGTTGTCCCCCTCCATGCTGTCTATGGTGTCTGGGGCAGTGCCTGTGGTCCGCTGTCTGTCACATGGGCTCCAGCTGCATGCTGGCAGCAGACTGGTTCATGGTGCGCACACCACGTGGCTGGCTCACCAGCACCATGGTGGTGTGCAGGCTGTGGGTACATGGCACCATTGGACTCACGGCAGCAGCATCTGTTGCCCAGCTATGTGTGACTATTTGACGGGGTACCCTTGGCACAGGGTGGGGGGGTTGTGCATGCCCTGTGTTGTCTCCTGTGTGGTGCATGCCTCCATGCACCACAGTGGGCTACTGTGCTGTCTGGTGGGGCCAGTGCTGGGACAGGGTGTGTGCATGGGTGGGTGTGCAGGGTGCCGTCCTGTGGTGGTGGCATCCAGGATGGGCCTTGTCACAGGTGGGGTCCCTCAGATACTGACGCAAGGTCGACCTCTTTGCTGTGCCACTGTGGGGGCCATGCAAGGGGGGCCTTGTGTATGCTGTGGTGGCATCAGTGGCTGGAGTTGCCTGCTGCAGGGGGGTCATGGTGGGGCTGTCGTGCATGGTGCCATGGGGCACCGGGTTGCATTGTCACAGTGGTACTGGTGGCATACCTTTAGTGCCATGCACTGTTTGGTTGTGCTTCTGGGCTGGGTATCTCAGGATCGCTGTACAGGGGGTGGTCAGCATTGGTGTGGTGCTGTGGCATGGGAGGGTCCTGGCTCTTCTTGTGTTGTGGTCACTGTTTGCCAGGGGACAGTGCTGGGGGACCTTGCCCTGTGGGTGTGGACTGCTGGCCTGCATCTGCTGTTGGATCAGTGCTGGGGTACATGGGCTGGTGGTCTGCTCAGCCTCACCTCTGGTTGTGCAGCTCATGGGGGGGCCTTGCGGGGGGGTGGTCTGTCTGGCCTGCTGCATGCTCCTCCACTCATGGCACATCCATGGCTAGTGCACTCCTGCTTCCTGTCCTTGTCCCTGCGCATCCCTGGGTGTACTACTGTGCATCGACCCTCCTCCACTGTGCATCCCTGGTTGCGCCATGGCGCATTGGGTGCAATATTCAGCTGTGTTGCACAGGTGCACCTTGGCCTGTGCTTGGTTTGAATATCGCACCCGTTGCACAATGGCACACTGCTCTTGTGCCTGCTCCCGCTATTGCGCATCTTTTTTGGTGCAGTCTGAATATCCCACCCACAATGTTTAATTAAGGATAGCTCTTGCTTTAATTACATGTTCTCCTTAACTAAATTTTGAGTTACATTATAATATGTCAAGTTTTCTTGTATATTCAATAAATGTTCCTTTTTTTTGTGAGATAGTATTCATTTGTGAAAAAAGTATGTGAGCCCGGGGGGGTCCTCAAAATCTTGCACTTCACTGCTATTATATAAGTCTGAGTCCTACTCTGGAGAAGCATGTGCTTGCTCATGTTTTGATATATCTTTTCCATTTACTGGCGTCTGTTGCTCTTGAACCCCTTGGTTTCCTAAAGTAACATCTTTTTCCTCTAATATTGTTTCTGAGTTATTTATTATCACCTTTTCCATTGATGTTACTGCTAGTTGAATTGACTGGGTATTTTTTAAAGAGACAATCTCATTTAAACCTTTGACAGTTTTTTCAATAGCTTCTATTATTGAGGTTTTAATGATCTGTTCTTCATCTCTAGTCGTTTTTGAACTCCAGCTGCTCACAGTGTAGGCGGAGTGTGCACCGGAGGCAGCAGAGTATAATGATAAGGAAAAATATAAAAAAATGCTTGTATAATAACAAAACCTTCAAAGGAAATCTCTAACCAAGTGTTAGTAAGTGCACTGTTAAAATCACCATCATTAATAAGGTCAAATATTGCTTCATTTGCTTTGCTCAGATTATTGCTGATGTGGATGAGGTGCGTGTCTTTCCTGTCTAAAAGTGACTTCAGAGTTAAAGTCACAGGATCAATGTGTACATTAAAGTAAGGTAAGTACTCTAAAAGAGTAAGCAGATAATCAGGGTCACCATCAATCATGTTAGGTTCCACAAGGGGAACAGGGATAATAACTGTGTGCCCAATAATAGTGGTCTGGTGAGGAACGAAGCAGAAGTTAGATTCATTAATAAGACATGTCTTGTCACCATAAGTAAATTGCTCAAAATTAATTACCACACAAAATTCACCATCCGAATTATATTGCATTTTCAGAGTAGGTAATCTCCATTTTTGTAGTTGTACTGGGCAAGTGTAAGTTTGGTTGGAAATAAATGTTGACAGGCGATGAACCTCCTTCTGGTAAGACTGGTACAATCAAGAAGCATCTGGAGCAGATGTTGAGTCCTGGTATTCTGTGCCATTGGTGGTGATGTCATCGTCCATGGAAAAGGACCAATTGATACTGCCTAGGGAATATCCACATACAGGTTTAATAACATCAAATACGTCATATCGATATAAATAAATATACCCTTTCTTAACACAACAGTCTGTGTGCAGTGAGACCCATGTGTCCAGAAGAGGATGGAAAACCAGAAGAGGAGGCAAGTCGAGGCATTCTCTGTAGATGACATCATCAAGGTGCCCATTGGAGTGTACGGATGCTAGTTTATCAAATATAGCTGTATTGGGATCAAAGCGTGGTAAAGAAACAGTAAAAGACACAAACATAGAATCCTTAATGGAGCATTTCTTAGAAGTAAAGCAAGGACCAGTATTAGGGTGCCTGGTCACAAATTCCAAATTCCTAGCAATAGAAACAGGAATAGAAACAGATTGAAACATAAACATGGCAACACAGCTGGGGGATTTGCAGTGAGGGCAGTACCATTTAGAAATATGTCTATCATGTATGATATCAGGGATTCTTCCAGATTGCGGAAGAGATTGTTGATAGTAGTGATAATATACGATCTGTAGGTGGAACATAGTATTTCATGAACGATGTATTGCTTATCTGCTTCCTTATTGTTTGGTGCAATAAGGGCGTTAATCTTTTCTTTAGAATCTGAAAATGCCTTAGTAATATTGTGCATATTATATACAGTGTATCTTTCTTCCTGACTAAGGCCATCCACACCATGCAATAATGGAGGTATGATGTCATTGATCATACCAGTTTCAGACTTCTGTGCTTTGATAGTAGCAATGTCTGCTTTATTCCAGACAGACATTGTACTATCAAAACGACCTGTGACAGTGCCTGTGGCACCAGTGACATCGGATGTGTCACGTGTGTTTCTTTTATGACATTGATCATCTTTCTGAGAAATAGGTTTCTCCTAAAATTGCCTCTATGCTTGGAGGTGTGTACCCCGGCAATAGGGTCTTAGTTAGGAATCTGAAAAGCAGCTAAGCTATCAAGTAATAAAGTACTATAATACAATGATGTGTTAGTAGTGAGACACATACCAAATTCTTTAATATTCCGATAAGTTAAATTAAACAGAACAGGTATATACATATATTGTAAGTTGTTAATAAGTGAGCCAGGTAAAACAGAGTCTGTGAGACCACTGCGATGACCAGGGTTTTGTTTTGGACATTCCAAAAGTTGTTTGTCAGTAGGGGGTAATGCAGATAAATACATGGCAGCTGAGGCCATGTTGTTTACAGCACAAAATTTCCTGGCAGAATCTTTGGAAAGGGTATCACAATATGAGGGGTCAATTAAAGCAGTAATATATAAACCTGAATGCCTAAGAGAGGTTTGGTGCAAGGACAAGGTACCATTTGGAGATAATTTTGCATTGGGCCATCCATGGAAAGTTCCCTTGGAGAGTTTGGCCATGGGGAGTATTTGTCCTTGAGACTTGGTTTGCCACCCAATCTGTAGGATAGATTTATCAGGAGCAACAACCGAGGCAGTGAGGCAGGCATCTGAACCTTCCTGAATGGTAATCAAATTGTCTGGGACATTGATGGAGACTCCCTCTGGGGTAGTTGCAGGTGGATCAAAATGAGGAAGGCTTTACCGTGCCTTGGATGCAGGGGATAACTCCTGAGATGAGGAGAAAATGGAACAAGATAGCTATCTTGTCAGTGTATCTGAAAAGGAAAATCAAACATTGGCAAGGTTAATACTATTCTGAGGAAAAGTAATTATACTCCTTTATACAGTTTCAACTGGTTTGCTTGTAACCATTTGTCAGTCAATTTGTTGTTTTACATGAGTCTAACCTGATAGACTGCTGGATTGAGCCTGTTGACAATGGGGTGGGGTCCTTCCCACTTATTGGAGAAAGAATGTGCTGGATGCGCAAATCTGAGAAGCATTACCTGATCTCCAACTTGCCAATCCACTTGTGCGTGTTTGTCAAACTGAATTTTGGACTATTGCTGGGCCTTGCCCATGCAGTTTGCAGCATACAAATGAGTGTGTATTAGATGTTTTCTCAACTTTTCCATATATTGGTCCACAGAAACACGATATGCGGTGGGAGTGTGCAGGTCAAACAACAGGTGTTCAGATAATCTCATACTTCTGCCAGTCATCACCTCAAAGGGTGTCAACTGGTTGGTGGTTGAGGGTGTGCCTCAATTACCATAAGGAGTAATGGCAGTAGAGAATCCCAATTCTTGGGATTGTCCTCAATGAATTTGGAAAACATTTGATTAATCTATCTGTTGGCCCCCTCTACTTGACCTGATGATTGTGGGTGGTATGGTGTGTGGAACTTCTGGTGAACTCCAAGGAGTTCAAGGGCTTCTTTCATCAACTCACCTGTAAAACTGGTTCCTTTATTGGAGTCCACCTTAAGAGGTAGGCCCCACCTGGAGAAAATCTGTTCCACCAGAATTTTGGCAGTGGCTTTTGCAGTGCATGTCTTGGTGGGGAAAGCCTCAACCCACTTAGAGAAAAGATCAGTTACCAGAAGGGCGTATTTGTTATTTCTACTGGTATTGTTGAGGGGACCAATAAAATAGATCTGTAGAGCATGCCAAGTGCCAGAATGCATTTGTGGTAGTAGCTTGGCATTTCTTTTGGTAAGGATGGGGTTGTTTTGTGCACAAATGAGGCAGTTATCTATGTACTGTTTGACGTCCTTGGTGACACCATGCCACCATGTGGTGGTCTTCAGCTTCTGGAGTGTATTTTCCACTCCCTGGTGTCCACCAGTGGGTGTGTCATGCATTTGGTGCAAAGATTCAGGCCTAAGATCATGAGGGACCACCCACAATTTTGTGGTGGTGTCATCTGGTTGGTACCAAATGAGCTTGTCATCTCGGGACAAGTGCAACTTACCTTCATGCCTTCTGTATGGGTTATGGGCAGGTAGGTTCCTTTTAGTGCCTTTGTCCAAGAATGTGAACACATCCTTGAGTTCAGAGTCAGCATGTTGGGCTTCGGACAAATCCAATGGGGAGAAGGGTTCAAGTTTCTTCCTGACAGCTGCTATGTGCACAGCCGCTCTGGCTTCCAGATGGCCCATCAGCCAAGAGTCCCCCCCCTTGGGCCCCTTCCTTAGCAAGGGTGTTAGCAGTGTCATTGAAGGTATGATAGGGGTCATGTATGGAGTGGGCCTTAACCTTGTGTACATAGAGTTTGTGTGCAAATTTGTGTGCCAGTGAATGAATGTATATTACCAGTTCCTTGTGTTTCACTGGAGTGCCATCAGAAGAGGTAGAGGAGTTCTTCTGCCAGAAAGGGAGAAATTCTGTAAGAGAACAACAAATCCAGTTAGAGTCTATAAAAATGATGGTGTCCTCTGTTCCATGCTGGATGAACTTGAGGGCACAGGCCACCGCTGACATTTCTGCATACTGTGATGAGGCTACACTGCAATGTTTGGAAATCTTAACAGTGTTACCAAAAGGGTAAACTACAAATATACCCATTCCTGCTATCTGTTCTCCCTGGTAAAAGGAAGCCAATCCATCTGTAAAGACATGACACAGTGATGTGTTCTTGAGTAACTGTGGTGTAGCAGGAAGGAAAGGGCCTTTATCTGGTAGATCAGTTGGCTGCAGTGTACAGTCATGGGTCCTCTTTGGAAAAGGAGGCCATGCGCCAGCATGGATGGCAATTTGGTTGGGTGGACCTTAATGTCCCTATCATGGAGAAAGAGGGACCAGTGTGTCAGTCTGGTATTGGAGACTGAGCCATCCTTTACTCTGTCTGCAAGTATAAAGGTTGTTGGGGTGTGGTTTGTATTGATAATCAGGGAGAGTATGCAATGATATACAGAAAGTGCTTGACAGCCCAGTAGGCAGCCAGAAGGTTCCTTTCACAAAGGCTGTACTTCTGTTCCACCGGGGTCAAGAGCTGTGATGCATATGCAATGGGTCTTAGGGTGCCATGGACCTTATGGGTCAACACTGCAGACATAGCAATGTCAGAGGTGGCAGATTCCAGTTGGAATGGCATGACTGGATTGGGGTTAACCAAAGCTTGAGCTGTGGCCAGGGCCTGCTTTAATGATGTCACAGCTTGGGTGTGAATGGGGTCCCAAGTCCAGGGAACATCCTTTTTCAGTATTTCATACAGAGGGGCGGCCTTCTGAGCAAAATTACAAATAAAATCCCTGGAATAATTTACCATACCTAGAAACCGTCTAAGGGTGGCCACACTGGTGGGCAGTGGCAAGTCCTGTAATCCCTATATCTTCTTCCAGGTAGGGCTTCTGCCATTGTCTGTTATCCTCAGACCCAGAAAGAGTACCTCTTTCTGGCACAATCAATCAATCAATCAAATCTTTATTTATACAGGCGGTCACCGTTGAACAGAGCTCTTTTTCAAGGTGGACCTTTTTGAAACATGGATACAGGTTATGCAAACAGCATACATTAGTTACAGTATACAATATGGGCAATGCCCCAACACTGAGTTTATATACAAATATACATAAATATATAAGGTTTAGGATACTAGGTAGGTCTGGCTAGTAAAAAATAATAGCAACAAGTTGTGCAAGCACAGTTGTGCTTTTGCTGGGTTACATTTGAGACCTGCCCTCTGAATGAGGGTCAGCAATTCATCCAAGAGATCCAGATGTTGTTGCTGTGTGGCTGTTGCCAACAACAGGTCATCCACATACTGTAAGAGGCACTGGGGTGTAGAGAAACCCTCAAGGGCATCCATCATGTGTAGATGGAACAGGGAAGGGCTGTTAGGGAACCCCTGTTGTAAGTAGGTCCACGTGTACTGCCTACCTTCAAAGGTGAAGGCAAACTTATATTGACTCTTGGGGACCAATGGCAATGACCAAAAACCATTGGAGATATCCGGGGCACTAAACCATTGTTGGTCAGGGGTCAGTTGTCGTAGCACATCGGGTGCTGATGCCACTGTTGGGGCACAACTGAGGGTAACCTGGTTTAGTCTCCTGTAGTCAATTGTAAGTCTCCATGCACCTGTGGGTTTTTTCACAGGCCACACTGGGGAATTCACAGTGGAAACACATGTCCTGATTACACCTTGCTTGAGGAGTGGTTTAATTGTTTTTCCTAAGAGAAGGCAAGGCCTCGGATGGAAAGGGGTTTTGCCTTTGCCTCTCATGTGCTGGGCCTGTCACTTCAATGACAGTGTGCATCTTGCCACAATCATGCTTGTTGGTGGCAAATGCCTCCAGATGCCTTTGTAGGATGGGAAGGAGCTTTGGGAAAAGCTCATGATTCTTAAGCAAATCTATGACATCATACTCTGTCATTTGCAGATATGTCACAACCACATGAGTCAGGGATCATGGTAGTGTGATACTGTCCCTGAATCTGTATCAGTAACATGTTGGCCAGATCTACCACACAGCCGTGTGGTGCCAAGAAGTCGATTCTGATTATACTAGGGTGATCTTGCAGTACTCTCTGAGGACAGGGTGGGTGCCCCAAGACTGGAAGGTGGTGCATATAGTGCCTATCTACAAGGGGGGATCAAGGGAGGTGGCAGGAAACTACAGGCCTGTCAGCCTGACATCGGTGGTGGGCAAGGTGATGGAGGGCATTGTCAAAGAGAGGCTAGGGGGGACCTGGATAAGTCAGGGTGCCTGGACGATAGACAGCATGGATTCATCCCGGGGAAATCGTGTCAGACAAACCTGGTGGAGTTCTATGACTGAGTGACTAGTGCCTTGGACCTGGGTAGACCAGTGGACGTCCTCTTTCTAGACTTCAGCAAGGCATTTGACTCTGTTCCTCACATCGGCCTGTTGGATAAGCTGGGAGAAATGGGGGTGGGGAACCTGATGATCAGATGGATAGGCAATTGGCTCCAGGACTGGACCCAGAGGGTCATAGTTGGCGGGATAGTCTCATCCCCAAGGAGGGTCATTAGTGGGGTCCCACAGGGATCAGTCCTTGGGCCCCTTCTGTTCAACGCCTATGTCTCTGTCATAAGGACAGGAATCAGGAGTGAGATGAGTCTCTTTGCGGATGACTCAAACTGGGGTGGTGGTGGATGGGGAGGAGGGAGGGTGGCTCCGGGGGACCTGGAGGCTCTGGAAAGATGGTCTAGAAAGTGGAAGCTGAGGTTCAATGCAGGAAATGCAAGGTACTCCACCTGGGGCCAGAAACCGGGCCAAGTGTACACCTCTGGGGAATGCTACAAGTCTCGATGGCTCAGAGGGACCTGGGGTGGTGGTGGATGTCAAGATAAACAACTCTGAGACTTGTAGGAGGGCAGCAGCCAAGGCCAACAGGATGCTGGGATCGCCAGCTGGGGATCACCTCCAGAAGGAGGTAAGTGCTCCTCTGTATAACTGCTTGGTGAGGCCACACCTTGAGTACTGCGTGCAGCTTTGGAGGCCGACTTTAAAGAGGGACATTAACCTCCTGGAGAGGGCCCAGAGGAGGGCAACCAAAATGATTTGGGGCTTGGGGGACAGGACCTATGAGGAGAGGCTCGAAGAGCTAAATATGTACACATTGGAAGAGAGAAGGGACCGGGGGGACATGATAGAGCTCTTCAGGTACATGAAGAGGGTAAATAGGGGAGGAACAGTCAGGGTGCTTCGAAGGAAGGAGGAGGGGCCACTAGAGGGCATGGGTGGAAGCTGGAGGGGGGAAGATTCAGGGGAGAAAGGAGGGTGCTACTTCACTGGAGAGGGTGGTGAAGCCATGGAATGCACTGCCTAGGGGCTGGTGGAGGCAGAGACAGTGGAGGGGTTCAAGAGGGGTGGGACAGGTACAGGGGAAGGGTTCTGGAAGCAAAATCCAATGCAGCAAAAATATCCGGAACTGGGAAGGGAGAAGCCAGAGAAGGCGAGGGGGGCAGCAAGGTCAGCACCCTGGGTGGAGGCTGACCAAACGAGCAGACACGAAAGACCATTAGGCCTATTCTGCTGGCATTTTAGTATGTTAGTACGTTAGTACTATCAGCTGAAAGGTGTGATATGCCTTCAGGTGTCCCAGTGTCACAGGTAGTGGCAGGGAATGGTATGCAGGTAACCTAGTTCCATCTACACCAGACATATTGGTCTTCCATCTGGTAGACCAAGGTAATGTGTCTGGGTTGTCATCCTGCAATACAGACACAGCCATGCCTGTATCCAGCAGCACAGTTAGTAGGTGGCCCTCGACCTCGGCCTCTATGCAGGGCCTTCCATTGGCATTCAAGACCAGCTTGTTTACAATACGGACTGGGACCTGTAATTGTCAATCCGTACCAGAGGAAGCATGGGGAAGCTCTTGAAAGAGTGTTTGGGCCTGGTTCCTGTGAACCATCTCACCATGCTGTACTGATGCTATATAGGGAGCCGCTTCCAGGTTCAGGCCTGTAGGGGCCTGAAAGCCTGTATGTCTGATATCTCTACAGCCTGTGGAGGCCTGTCCTTCTGGTTATATTGCAGCAAGGGCCAGTATTGGAACAGCGTCCACTACGGAGCGCACTTTCATGAGGAGGTCTTGGAGGCTTCGGTTCTCATCAGCTATTTCCCTATATGAGTGGCCTGGTCTCTGTTGTTTACCCTTATTATTTTTCTGGGTTTTCTTATTTTTGTGGTAGTTCTGGTTTCTGCCCCAGGATTGTTGTTGTTTGGACTGCTGGGGGTGTTGGTTATCTGTGGGGAGGGGCTGTTTCCCTTGGGCCTGCCCTTCCACTGTGTAGTGCATCATGGCCTCTGGGGTGGCTTCCATGGCAGCTACCTTTTGGAGCTGGAGCTTGAATCATGGATGTAGAGTTGATAAATTCTTTCTGTTTTCTGAAGAATATCGGCAAACCTCTCCATGGTGGGATAGGTGGTTGGCTCTACCTTCTCTCTCACTGCAAGGATCATGTTCCAAAGGAACAGAGTTTTGTACTCCATAAAGTCCATGTCAGCGGCTTCTCCTGCAAGGTTCTTTCCTGCTCGGTAGGCCATCCAGAGCCTCTGGTGGAAGGCTGCTGGACTTTCCTTCGCATTCTGTTTCACAGGGTATGCGAGCATCACTCCTACCACACCTGGGTTTTGTGCAGTAATGAGTTCAGCTGCAACTTCTTCAAAGGTGGCGTGGCTATCCTGTCCCATAGCATTGGGGAGTTTCACCCATAGGCCAGGATTGATGGTCTGGCGTAGGATCTGGACTTGGTAGTCTGCAGTGAGACTAAGCATTTCACATTTGGAATGCACTTTTTCCAAGTGACAACTGAGGTTATCGGACAGGCTCATCTGACCAATGCTGTTAGCCATTTGCTGAACAGAGTGGGCCATTTGTAGGGGATTGCTGGGATGATCGTTCAGCAGTAGATTATCTTGGGCACCCTGCAGGGCTGCCTGAGCTGTGGCTTCAGCCACAGTACGGACCATTACTTCCTGAGTAGCAGCATCCTGTAACAGCTGTTTAATCTGGGTTCGGAGAACCCATTTATTTCTCTTGGGGAAGGTCACATTGCCTAAGGCAGTATCAATCATTTTCTCTGTTTCTTCCTTATCGGCTACAAAAATAGCAATGATCGGTGGTGCCATTGGGACTAGACCTGGGCCTGCTCCCCCTCATCATGGGGGTCGCTCTATTGACGTCACCCATGATGGTCAACATGCTGTTAATGATGTAGGGAAGTGTTGTCATGTGACGAGGGTCCGCCATGTTGTGGATGGTGGGGTGGGGTTACTGGGCCATAGTAGGGGCATGACTGGGCATTGTACTGAGAAATGTCATCATTTGACTCCTCCTCCTCAGATGATGTCGTCAAGATGGGGGCTGCGTCAACCATCACCTTGATGTGACCAGCCAGCAACTCTCGCTGATGGCGCAGTTTTGGCATTTTACATTCACAATCCTCATGACTAACTTTTGCAACATTCTGATCCACATCATCTTGTAACTGCTTCTGTAGCACTCTATATGCGGCACTCAATTCATGATTGTCCCTAGTAGCCACTCCTAAGTCATTACGTACCTGGTTCATCTTGTCCTGTAACTCTCCCAACTCCACACAAATCTGATAATTCATTCTACTTAATAAATCATTCATTTGCAATTCCTGCTCCTTATCCTGTCTCAAACTTTCACATTCCTACTTCAACATACAAAGTTCCTGCTAATTTTTTCTGAGTAGAATGGTGCCAAAGTGAATTATTTTCATTCCGCAGAGTTTGGACCTCTGACTCCAAATCCTGCTCTCTTTTCAAACATTCAGTTTCTCGCAGCCCCATCTCCTGCTTAAGAGATGAGACTTGCAGATCAAGGGTTTGAAACCTCGCTTCAGGGGCTTCTAGAGCAGCGTAGAGAGCCGCAACCAACAGCCCTTTAGCTTCACGCTTTCTGGCTGTTAGTCTCGTCTCTAAGTACTGGGTTGAAATCCCCAGTACGGGGTTGTCGGATTGACTTGAGTCCCATGCGAAGTCAGCCCATCTTCCATGGGAGGCAAGGAAGTTCAAGACATCGAGTCTCAAGTCTGTGCAGATATTTGATAAGGTGGCCATTGTGTGGGAGGGAACGTAAAATCAAACTGTGAAAAGGCGCCGTGCTGTGTATCAATCCACAACGGATGCACTAGTTCACAGGCGGGCTACTGTGCACTTGTAAGCTTGCAATTCAAAACTGCCATGGGGAGAGGTGAGTCAGCATCAACAACACCCAGTGAGCAGCCAGACTTCACAAGTATTTACAAAGTGGGTGAAAAATGGGAGAGGCGGTGTGTGTATGCCCACCTACTGTCCCCGTTGGGAAGGGAAAGTTGTAGCAACAAGTGAAAACTTTGCAAACACCAAATATTGCCTGCACGCAGTCACCAATTGTCAGGAGGTCTAAACCTCACTCTCAGGTTCTTGGCAATAATGGGAATGCAAGGAATTACAGACACGTTGCATAAGAGTAATAAAGCTTGTTTATTATTACCAAAAGGAATATCACAGTTGCCCTAAGCAGTTGTTACCATTAGGAACTGGGAGCCAATGCTAAGCATTCCCTATACCTCGAGGAATCTCTGTGTCTCCTGGGGTCTCTGAGATAGAAGAAGTAATGTCTTACATTATATACCTAAGATAATTACCATGGTTACTGTAAGGCAGAAACATTTCTAGTTACAAAGATGAGCCCTATTGGCTAAATTAGAGGTGGCTCCTCAGTCCTAGATAACAATATACAATTTTGTTATAGTTTTCACTTTGTGGAAACAAAGAAGTACAGTTTGTACACAGCCGTGTGGAAATACAAATCATCAGAAGATGGCAATGCCAACTCATACATTATAACACTACAAGGACACAAGTGTCCTAACATCTTGCAAGCAAGAAATACATGTGTATATTAGAAAGTAAAGCGTATAGCAATCATGTGCGTACATATCCTAGACATCTACTCTTGTACGGTAGATGTCATTAGCCCTATATGTTAGTATAACATATATATAAATGCTAGTTGTCTGCAGTGTACCTCTGGGGGTACTAATTAGGGTGCAGGGACCTTGTGTAACAGCAAAAAACCAGAATGCTAAAAAAATTAAAAAACAAAGTCCCACACACAGAAAACAAGTAAAAGAATTACCCCTACCAAGCCCTCCCTCACTGCAGGCAGCCACCCTCTCCACCAAACCAGAACGCCAGCTCTGCAGGACTCCCCCAAACCACAGCCCACATTCCTGTGCTTCCTGCCTGGATGCTCCACGTCCTGTCCTTTGATGTTTTCTCCCCCTACCCAGTCACTCTAATCACGCTTGCTACTGTTTCAGGGTAGCTCAAGCCACAAGCGCTCAAACTCGAGTTGCTCAATTTGAGTAGCTATAATAATGTGATTACTCCCCCAGCTTTGTGCTTTCATTTCTGTCATAGTGGGATTTTTTTGTCCCTTCATCATTCTTGGGTTCAAATGAGAGCTTTGATGCCATTGCTTCACAACTATTTTTTTTTTTTTAATGAAAGCTCTGCCTGCGTAATGTCTGTATCTTTTTTTTTGTTCGTCGATTTTCTGCTTCTGTGCTCTCATTTAGTTCCGTTGATAGATGCTCACCTGGGCCTACCTTGTGGGGTATTCCAGCATGCCATTTGGGTGTTATGAGCTGGACCCCTGCGTCTGCAATTGGGTTTTGGTCCAGTGCTTCAGGTCTTTCAACTATTCTTTTTCTCCATGAGCTGAAATACGCGAAAGAAAGCTGCGGAGGATCCTTCCTTGTCGGAATATAAGGTGCCGTCCTGGCTCCTTTAACATTTTTAATTTTCATTTGAGCAGCAGCTGACTTTCTTGTAGCCATAGTTAGGGATTTAACTGTTTTGTTTCATACCTGTTGTGAAGCGTTTAGCGTCTCTTTTTTTGTAGTCATCATACCAAAAGCCAAAAGGTCTTTAGCATTTTGTTTTTTGACCTCCTGTTCAGATGTGTTTGCCCAAGGGTGAGAATTCATTGCATCCAAACATTTTCAAAGGATCTCAAAGTGTGGTTTCTCATGGGAAGTGGCTGCAACATTCCGCAGTCGTGGCATTTAATTGTGCATGCCATGATGCTCTCCCTCACTCCTTGTGGTGGGAGCTCCCCTCCAACAGGTCAATTCTAGCTTTACCACCATTATCTACTATCTCCCACCCAGTTAACGTCCCACTCATCAAACCAGATCCTTCGCTGCACCCAGATCCTCTAACTTCTTCAGCAATCTTCTGAATGGCATAGAGTCAAGTTCCATGCTGAAATCAAAGTAGAGTAAATCCACTGCTTGTCCCTTGTCACTTATTCACTGCCCTTGTTACCCTATCAAAGAACACTATCCAGTGGTCTGACAAGACCTCCATGCTATGAACCCATGCTGCTTCCTACCCTGGATCCCATTTCCCTCTAGGCTAAATCCTCTTTGACTAGTATCTCCATTAGATTTCCTTCTACATTGGTAAGCCTTAATGGTTCGGTAGTTTCCTGGTTGCTCCTTGCCTCCTTCCTTGTGCAGCAGAAATATGTCCACTACCCTCCAATATTTTGTAACCACCCCAACTGTAGCAAGTTATTGAAAAGCCTTCCCAAGGATTCGGCTAGCTCTGATGCCAGTTCCCTGAGCACCCTCAGGTGCATCTGGCCCCGGAGCCTTATATATTTTTAGGGCTGCAAGCCCTTTTCTGAGTGCATATAGAGAGAAAGGCGCCTGGATGCAGAGCTGGAATTAAATGCAGATGATCTTCTTTGTGAAAGTGCAGTTTTTATTGTAAAATAGTTGATTAAAATAACACAGAGGCACATCAGCTGTTGAAAAAGCACTTAATAATGTGAAACATTGGTGTTGCTGGTGGAGAATTGATGTGCTGCTGTATCTTTTGTACTCAGCTATTTTACAATAAAAACTTCACTTTAACAAAAACGATTGTCTCCTGTGTTTAATTCCTGATCTGCCGTTGCCCCTTGCATATACATGGTCAATTCTGGTATTGCTAAGTCCTAGTCCTTTTTCCTGGTGGCTCACATTTCTGTGAAGGCTATGAGGTCTAACCCTGAATCTGCCACCACCACCTGAAAATCACTAATTTTGTCCCCTAGGCTCTTGTCATCAAGGCTGACTGCCCTCCGATATGTGCCTATATCCCTACCATTCTTACTAGCACCTTCCCCTTCCCTCCGTAATTTTCTTTCCCTTGTTTGTTTTGTATGCCCCCACTCCCAGACTTCTTTTTTTAGTTTATTATGGACCCCTGTCAAGATAACTCCAACCCCACTGCTTCTGTCATGCATTTTTGGGAGGGATCATAGGTAGGTTCCACAATTGTTCTCCTTCCTCTGTGGTTCCCCCAGCCTCAGTCTTGCCCTCCTCAGTTTAAAGGTCCACCAACATAGACATCAAAGTTCTGGACCAGTGCACTAGTCCTCTCTCTTATCAGGTGAAGGCTGTCACCTTTGAAGAGCCTCCTGTCCCAGAAGCCTTCCCTAGTCTCCCAAAAAATGGTACCCCACCTGATACCATCCCATCAGGCACCCATTACACTTCTCAGTCTCCTCCTTCCTCATTCTTTCTTCTGCTGTCCCTCCTTCACATAGGGAGGACCTTGGAAAAGGCCAGTGAAGCCAAGTGTGCCTTCAGTCTGTCCCTCAGTCTTAGAATGCTGCATTTCACCATCTCAATAGACTGGTTTACCAGGCTGTTGGTGTCCAGATGTATCAGCACTCCAAGCTCTCCTTCCTCTCACCTCTACCATCCTCCCTGTCCTGTCAATGTCCCAGATGGCTCATGCATCTGGATGGCATCTGACAAACCCCCTTCCTTTCCCCATCTCACACTACCTTCTCCACCCCTCTAATCATGGAGTCCTCTGTTACTAGGATACTCCTTTGTACCTTACTCCTAATCTTTCCCCTGCGTGCCACCAAGTAATCCTGCTCACCCTTCTTGACTGACTCTGAGCCCCCCACCAAAAGAGTCTGGTATCTGATCCTCCTTGAGTGGTACAAAGCAGTTTTCTGTTGAGATATTATAACTCTAGTTGACTCCCTTGTGATTCTCCTTTCTACCTTTCCTCTCCATGCTACCCTGCAGCCCTGTCTGTGGGAGTGAGTGTGCTGGGTGTAGCTGAGAGTATCAGCTCAGCTGGTGATACAGCTGGGATATTTCCTCCCTTGCTGCTACCAGCTGTGCCTGGAGCTCCATGAATGACCTACTGTACATATGGGGCTGTGTCCTCTCCTCCAGAGCATAGCCTGAGAGATGAGTGCCAAACAGTCCCTACAGTTGACTATCTCCCCACTGTACCTGTGCTCCATGCTCTCTGATTTTTCCCATTGCACAGTACCTATTTGATTCATACGTAAACTGAAATACAATCTAGTAATAACCATGCTGTCTTCCACCTGCCTGAAACCCCTTTAGCTACTTCCTACAACACCTTACCCTAGATATGGTGTTTGCTCAATATCAGTTACCCCTTAAAGGAAAACAGCACTCTCTTCTGTTATCATGCCTGTGTACAAACCCTAATTAGGGGTTTTAGCCATAAATTAATTTTTTTAGCTATCTGTTTCTTTGTAAAATATGTTTAATAGAATGCTGCTGTTACTGAAGGGCTTTATCTGTAGTTTGGAGGGGTAGCAGGCAACCACATCACTCCCCCCTCCATGTGGTTAAAGCTGCACATGTCCAAGCAAATTTTTGTTTTCTTCTAGCTGAAGTGTGGTGGGCTTGTCTGCTCTGTCCTAACTGTCCTGTACCTCTGCCACTGCACAGCTGCCTCGGGGCATCCCTCCTCCATTGGCTCTGCATGGTCTCCTGTCACCCCATCTGCTTCATGGTGGCCTTTGGGATCTGATGCAAACTTGCTTGTTACCATGTTGCTCCCTCCCACCGACTGCTGTTGCTCCTCTTGCTTGCCAGACTGTAGCTCTAGATGGTATTTTGTGTGCAGCTCACACTTTCCCTAAGGCTCTCTTTAGCTGAGCTACTCTAATTCAGCACCCCTGTGTTTTGCAATGCTGCAGCCCCTCATGAGTGCCCTGGTGTGCTCTGCTTGATTTGGCTGACTCCTGGGTACCAGTGCCCTCCAGTTCCAACATCAGTTACTAGCATAGCCCCTGCTCTGCTGCTCGGTCTCTCGTTTGACATGGCTTACCTTTTCAGCATTCAGCAGTAGGATGCTCTCCTGTCTCTGCTGTGACTAGCTCAGTTCCGCATTTACCCTCAGAGGTTTCATTCAGATTCATTGTGCTTCAGTCTCCTGGCTGTCCCACACCTTGGCCATGGCTGTCATGCATCTGCCTTTACCAGCATTTAGTGTTTTATTAGTCAAGCCTCGGATAACCTCATTGCTACCATTTTGAGTTAGTTATTTTCTTGTTCAGCCTCCTGACCTGTTTTCACTCTTGTCATCAGGCTTTGACATCAGCCTCCTACAACTCTCCTGCAGCCAGATGCATGCCTACCATGACCATATCTTATCTTCCAGGGCTCTGCCCTCTAAGTTGATGATCTTGCTCTGCTCCGAAGAAGTCCACATCTGAAGGGTGGGTCCCTTGACTTGGGTGGGGTCCTTCTCTTTCTTCCTTCAGATGAGAATGTCATATACTCTGGGGGAAATTTTAGCCATGCAGATCAATGCAATGGCACCTCTTGATGTACTGTTTATGACTTCAGCTACCAGAAGGTGTGGCTTCTAAGACCTTAGGGTCTCCTTTAGCTGTGTGGACCACCTTGGCTGTACCTCCAAAAGCTATTCCTCCCTCTGGTTGTCTAAGTTTCACCTGGTCTCCACCTTCTTCCCTTCCTCTGCCTCTCAAGGGTGAAGGTCATACAGCTTCCACAACTCTCTGTCCCTCTAGGGCTCACTCTTCCTTGACCCGCAAGGGTTCGGCTTCCTCTCTTGGCCATCCTTGGTTGGAGGCCAGGTGAGTGCCTTTCAGCAGTCATTGCTCTCCTCCTTCCTGCCTTGGGGGGGAGTGGGCCTCCTTCTTGAGGAATCTCCTCTGGCTGCAGGGATCGGCTCATGGCATTCTTATTAGAGAGACAGAGTAAGAGTCTTTCCTGCAGAAGACCTTCCCTTAAATTGGGTTTGCAAATTGCAGTAGCTGAGCAATTACTAATTGTATCTGTAGCCTGGTGAGAAGGGGTGTATACCGATGGCACAGTGATGCAAATATCACGAAGTCCATCACAACGACATTTTTGGCAGTTCGCCGTGATGATCTCCAGGTATTCGGACACTGCTGCTGCTGGGGTGTTTGCCCCCCCCTCCCTGAACTTACTCCAACTGGAGTTAGCAATCTTTAGAATGGGGGGAGCGGGGGCAAAACCCCACTGGCATACTTATCCCAGCAATGGCACAACACCAATTGGTGATGTTGTGCTGTTGCTGTTGCTGTGCTGACGGTCGACAAATTTCTTATTGCTGCAGCATAATGGAACCGTGAGAAGGTGACTGAGGCCTTGGATCCTCAAAGGTTTCCTCTTTATAGCGTTTTATCTCTCCTCCATAGAAAAGGTCATAAAAGTTAGATAGATAGTCTTCACTGGAGTTGGAGTAGGTTATGGTGCTACTGGATCTAGGTCTCAATCTGACTGCCTCTCCTCCTTTGGGAACACAGTGCTTTTCTGTCTTCCATTGTACCCTTGAGTCTTCTTCTGTCAGGTGCTTTTGGTCATGGGACTTCATGTGTTTGACAACTCAAGGGCTTGGAACTCTTGTCAGGGCTTCTCATCCTTGTGACTCCCCGACAGTGTTGTAGTCCTTTTAACTGGGACAGAGACACACTAAGCCAAAGACAAAGAACCTCTGTGCACAAACACTGAGGCAAGGGTTACCCCAAAGGGCATTTGGCTGGGAAGCCAAGTTTCAAGAAAATACAAAATCACACATGCCCACACAATGCATTGTGTGGGCATGTGTGATTTTGTATTTTCACTAAGCCAAAGTTCACAGTTGCACAAGTGCTACATACCATTCAGTCTCAATCAATCCTAATCTGTTTAAGAGCTTTATGACCCTTTGAATTGAAGACAGACGAGTTGGCTCCACTGCTATTTTCAGACATGCTATTTAATAGAAACAAGGATGGGGTTGGAAGAGAAGAACATATCCACTATAAAATCTCTCCGGGTTCCTTTTAGAATCATTAAAACAGAGAGAAAATAGACTAGACTGGCATGCAGTAACACTTTTGGAATACCTAAAACAAAAGAGAATCCCTAGAGGACTCATAGTTTTGGTAGAATCACAATTAGGCTTTACACCAGAAGGTTTTCAAAATAAGTGGGATGGAATTAGATCCAAACGTTCTTTTGATTTTATGTTACTATTAATAGAAACATTAACTACTGAACAAACTAATGTGTTAAATGAAATACAATTGATAGAAACAAAGTTGAAGGATACAATTGAGATTCAAAAACTAAAAGAACTAATAGATAGAATAGAACAATCTGGGCCAGATATTCAAAAGGGTTGCGCCTGCACAAGTCCAAACTTGCTCCATTCTGCGATATTCAGCAGGAGACAGTTGCGCCACAGAAAACATGCTGAGCAACAGCACAATGCAAATGAATGTATGCTGAACTGGAGGGGGAGGAACCATGCATAAACTGCACAGCCCGATATTCAGCCGGGCTGTGCAGAGTTGTGCAGGCACAACCCCCAACCTGCGTCTGCAGGACTTTGAAACCAAAAAAGGCTTAAGTCAAGGGCCACCCACAGGTGAGCTGCTGTATTGCAGGCGCAACACAGCAGCTGCCACCTGTGGCTGGCTCAACCAGTCCCTGTGTCCCCGCAGCCCGATCACGGGCAAAGTAGTACTCCCCACCAGCCCGATTGCGGGCATCAGTAGCCCCCTCCTCCCATTCATATCCGTGGTGGTCCAGTGGACCTAAATGCCCGATCACAGGTGGTATGTAATAATTCCACCCCTCCGTACACATCCCTGGTGGTCCAGTGGACGAAATGCCCTACCATGGTGGTATGTGTGATTAAACCACCCCAGAACATAGCCCTGGTGGCTAGTGTCCCCACCCTATCCACCCAGGCCCACCACCGCTCCCCCGGCAGCTGGCGGGCGGCATCCACCTGCCTGCCGCCCGCCGCCTGCCAACCGACTGCCCGGTAAGGAATGCATGCCCGGTGGTGCAGAGCAAGAAGTCAATGGGCGTGCAGCCCTTCGTATGACAGTCAGATTTGGCGATGACGTTTCACCGATCTGGACTATCATCATATAGTCTGCGCCCGATGACTCATCTCTGCGCCAATAGACATCTGTCTGGACAATCGATCGGCATGCGGCGGGGTGGCAGGCGGGTGGTATGCTGCCGCCCGCCGCCGTCCGGGGAGCGGGTGGTGGGCAACTGTGGGTGGGTAGGGTGGGGACACTAGCCACCAGGGTGTTTGGGGGTGATTTTTATCACACATACTGCCCGTGATCGGGCATTTTGTCCACTGGACCACCAGGGATGTGTCTGAGGAGGGGGTAGAATTATACATACTGCCAGCAGATCGGCCATTTTGGTCCACTGGACCACCAGGGATGTGAACGGGAGGGTGGAATTATTATACATACTGCCCGGGCGATCGCGCCTCGTCCACTGGACCACCAGGGATGAACAGGAGGGGTGGAATTATTATACATACCGCCCGTAATCAGGCATTTTGGTCCACTGGACCACCAGGGATGTGAACGGGAGGGGGGTGGGAATTATACATACCACCCGCGATCGGGCATTTCGGTCCACTGGACCACCAGGGATGTGAACGGGAGGAGGGTGGGAATTATTATACATACCGCCCACGATCGGGCATTTCGGTCCACTGGACCACCAGGGATATGTACGGGAGGAGGGTGGGGAGCCACATTGATGCCTGCGATTGGGCTGGTGGGGGGGAGTACACTATGCCTGTGATCGGGCTGCAGGGGGTGTCAGTCCCCGGCGGCTGCTGCCTGGCAGGGCACCAGATGCAAGTCCTCGGGGATTGGCATGCCTACATGCTAATGGCATGCAAATGGGGACATAATCACATGCAAATGGCCCCCCCTTCGCCTTGCATGAATTATAGCCCCATTTGCATGTCACCTTTTGAATATCATGATTTTGCGCATGGCGCAATGGTACTTGTGCCACCGCAAGTTGAATGCTCCACTCTGTCAACTTGCGGTGGCACAAGTTCCACTGCGCCATGCACAGTGGCTGTGGCTAGGGGATGATATTCAAAGGAGTTGCTCAATAGCGTAACTTCTTTGAATATCACCCCGGACACACCCCTTCGCAACTATTTTGCACAGATCAAGGGCTTGCGCCTATGAATGGCGCAGTTTGAATATTCAGCCCCCTGTGTTGGAATATGATACACATATTAAAAACATTAAAATAAGTAAATTCAAAAGAGATATTAATGATTATAAAAATGGCACAGTTTATAACTGGAAGAAATCAGAACACAATACTAATTATTACAACTTAGATGAAAGTTCCACATCCTCAGAAAATTCAGAAGGAAAAACATATAAATTAAAAAATCTTTGAGGACACACATATTTTAGACCTTACAACCAAAGGAGTAGATAACCCCAATATCGAAATAAATCCTTTGGGAGATATTATAACCAACGTGGACATTTTTATGAGAATCAAATGTATAGACAACAGAACTGGCAACAAACAGAAAGAGAAATGGAAAAGGATTTTCAGACTGGAGTGGAAAGGGCAGGTCCATCAGGCATAAAAAGAAAAGAAAAAGAGTCAGGAGGAGGAGAAATAGAAAGAGACAAAATACACGAGTTAAGATCTTGGAATCAACAAAATTAAACATTTATAACCTTTCAAAGAGAACATTAACACCTATTGAAGAAAAGGTTCTCAATTTAGGTTTATCATTCGGCCTAACACAAAAATTTAATCCTTTTGAATTACAGGTAGATTTGGAGAAATTTTATTGCAAGATTAGATTAAAACAGTTTTGGAATGAAACAACATTCACAACATAGTGCCACTGAGATAGCCAAATCTCAAGAAAAATTTGAATTAAAACAAGCTCTTGGAGTCAAATCCAATTTCGATCCCAGTGGTTTCCCTTTGCCAAACATAACTTGTTATATTGACAAAGTGAACCAAGATATTGAAAAAAGTTTGATAGAAAATTCAAAGAAACATCCCCATTACAGTATTACAAAACAAGAAAATGAAGCTTTAAATAGTTTAAGTGAAGATAAGACCATCATAATTAAACCTGCAGATAAAGGTGGTGGGATAGTAATTTTAGATATTGAAGATTATAGAGAAAAATGTTTCAAACAATTAGAAGATGTAAAAACATATGACAAAGTCAGAAATATCCCATTTGAATCACTTAAAATTTTGATTACAGAAACAGTTACAGAAGCTAATGATAGAGGTATAATTGGTCAGTGGGTTATGGAAGAACGTATTAATAAAACGCCTTGAAAACCACTATTCTATATTTTACCCCAAATACATAAAGATTTAAGTAAACCTCCAGGTATACCAATTATTTCAGGAATTGGATCAATTACAGAACCTTTATCAAATTATGTAGACTATTACTGTAAAAATCTGGTAATTAACACTTGGTCGTACATTAAAGACACTAAACATTGTATCCAACTTCTAGAAGAATTAAACCAACAAGAATTGGATCTTACTAATACAGTATTTATAACTTTGGATATCAAAAGCCTCTATAAAAGTATCCCACATGAAGAAGGCCTCAAGGCCATGGATTTTTTTCCTATCCACTAGAACACAAAATTCTCCAAGGATTTTCTTTTGAAATTAATCAAGATTATATTAGAAAATAACTATTTTGCCTTTGAGGGATATACTTATTTACAAAAAACAGGTACAGCTATGGGAGCTATATTAGCACCAACATATGCCAATCTATATATGGCATATTTTGAGACAGAATTCATAATATCATAAAAAAATAGATTTAGGAATAATCTAATTCTTTATAAGTGATTTATTGATGATATTCTGATTATTTGGCAAGGAACAGAACTAGAAGCAAAATCATTTTATGAATATATACAAACAGCTAAAAATAATTTAGCATTCACAATGGAGATTCATTCTGGAGAAATTTCTGTTTTGGATCTTAAATTGATAAAGCAAAATGGAAAGATTACAACTGATTTGTATAGGAAGGAAATATCAACAAATACTATTCTCCATGCCAGAAGTTTTCATCCAAAGAATCTTAAAGAAAATATACCTTATAGTCAGATGTTGAGAATAAAACGAAATAGTGGTACCCAAGAAAAATATGATAGAAATAATACAGAATTAACTCAAAGATTTAAACAAAGAGATTACACAGATTCAATCCTGCCAAAAGCAAAAGAAAAATGTGATTTTAGAGATAGAAATACCCTATTATTAGATAAACCTAAATCATATACAGAAATAGAATCTAAAATTACTATGTCCACACAATATTCAGAAAGCTTTGGGAAAATTAAACATGTCATTTTATCTAACTGTAACATTTTACAATCTAATGAATGGGGACAAAGAATTTTTCAACACAAACCCTGGGTCATAGTCAAAAAAAACACAACTATTGGAAATAAAGTAAATAAAACTCAACATTGGACTCCAATAAACAAATCTAGAACATGGCTCAGAAGTGAAATTAAAGGTTTCTATCCTTGTGGCAACTGTGTCCACTGTAATAATGGTCAAAAGATGAAATCTATAAAAAGTACATGTGATGATAAAGAGTAAAATATCCAAGACTTCATCACCTGCAGAACAGATTTCATCATTTATTGCATCATCTGTCCATGTTCTTTATATTATATTGGTGAAACAACAAGACCCTTAAAACTTCACATATCTGAACACAAAAGCAACATCAGAAGAAATGATATCAGGTCTCCATTAGCAAGACATTTTTTGGACTTTCATCACTCTATTTCAAGTTTAAGATTTTTTGGACTAGAACACGTGAAGATGAATCCTAGAGGTGGCAATAGAGAAATGACCCCATTGCGAAGAGAAGCATGGTGGATCTATACCCTAAGAACACACCAACATAAATATGGACTGAATGAGAACCTAACTTGGTCCACTTTTCATTAAAATCTTCCTTTTTGGATTAAGTTTTTTTCAAATACTATTTCCCTTCCTCCACCCCTCTCCTTCCCTCACCCCCTTCCCTACCCCTAGTCCTCTCCCTTACTCCCCCATAATTTTTTTTCCTTATTATATATAAAGCATCCAGTATAAATTAATTTCCATCATTTTCTAGTTGTGCTGATATTTCATACATTTTTTCTGTATGGTTCCTTCTTTCTGATGATACTGATTGATAGCGCTACACCGAACAAATTAAACTATGCTTGCTAAGTTATTTTAGTGTGAAAATATCACAAGATATTTAAGATTAGCTTAAAATTTTTAAAACGTGGAATTGTTCAATTTCTCTCATGATTTGTAGAAAGCTTTAGAAATATGTGTCTAAAAGGATTAACGCATATTTATGTTGCTGACATCATTGAATGATAACGCTACATCGAGCAAATTAATCTATGCTTGCTAAGTTATTATAGTGTGAAAATATCACAAGATATTTAAGATTTGCTTGAATTGTAAAACGTGGAATTGTTCAACTTTTCTCATGATTTGTGGAAAGTCTTGGGAATATGTGTTTAAAAGGATTAACACGTATTTTTTATGATTCCTTTTTGTGATATTACAGATTGATTTTCCTTTTTTTGGAATGAGAATGGCCAAAAGCACTTTAAGCACTAAAGTAGCTTTTTAGCACATAGAAATTCAAAAACAGAAGGGGACTCAGTGAGATTCAATACTCACTCTGTTTCTTTATAGACTGGGCCACACAGATGATGTCCCTACTGACGTCAGCACGCCACCAGGTGTGTTTATACATGGCCCGGCCCTTTTTGCTCACCTTAGAAGCGTTAGTGTTTGCAACACAAAGCACTACTTTAGTGGGTAATGGCGCCGGGAGTGTTTACGCGAGTCTGCTATTTTTTGTATCCTCGTTTGGATCTGAACATTTAAAACGCATCAAAGAAACAAGAAAAAGATGCATTAACATAGTTAAGGTAACCACAAAATAAAATATAAGTTCTCTTTAAAGTTACCAACAATGTTATTTTTGGGTACTGATTTGGATCTTTTTCACTACAGCGTTTCATAGAAACATTGTTTGACTGTGGTTTTGAGTTGCTTAGACTACGCTAACCATAACGGAGATTTTTCTCAGTAAGTCCCTTTAAAATTGATGATGCTTTTTTATAAATTGTATAAATGTAAACCAAGTGAAGTTTTTTCATTTATCATTCACAGACTTCTAAATTTGAAGTCATTTAGAGACATCACGCATCCTCCCAACACCATTTACTCGAAAGTGATTATGAGATCCTATTAGGTCTGTTCCACCTGATTTCTATATATTAGTTTTGAAACAATATATTTAAGTAATAAGTCAAAACATACATATTTCAAACAGAATTGCTGTAAAACATGTTTTATTACATTTTTTGGTTTTACAGTGAATATTAAGCTCCAGGTCTGATGAAGGAACATTTTTCAAGTTCTGAAACATTACTATTTGGATAAAATAAATCATTTGGGAGCTAATATGAAGAAGTCACATTACAGCAAATCTGTTTTTGTATAACTAATTTTGGAATACAATACTTATCTTTACATAGAGAAGAACTTCATGATTTTGAATGTAAAAATTAAAACTAATAATTTAATATTATAGTAGAGTGAGACTTATATATTCTGAAACAGGTTGGCAGAGAAGACCCAGAGGTCCATCCAATCTGTTTGTAACTCCCCCCTTCCATGTGTCTAGGGGTATACCAGATGGTAACTTGGTGGGAGGGGGTGCTATACAGCCAGAAAGCACAGTCCAGAAATAAGGCAGGAAAACAGTACCTGGATTCCCTCGTGTGTTGCAGGTAATAGATTGGCTCCATCAGGGTACCCACAGACCTCCAGGGGAAGCAGAGATGTTACAGTGGTGAGAGGACGCTGATCTTCACCTGTCTGGCCTTGCCAACTTTGTATGCAGGCCTTTGTAGGCTGTCTTCACCAGGCAGGCCTCTGAACAAATTCCCAGATAGTGTGCTGGTTCTTTGGGATCATGCCCTGGAACACACTGGGAACACAGCTGTGTAGGCAAACTTCTTTTAGCAGCAAAACAGTTCATCCATAAAACAGGAGGCAAACAACAGAACTGCAGAAAACAGGGGATCCCATTTCATGAACAACTGATAAAACAGTAACAGTCACGCCCGGAGCATAAAATACAAGTAGATGGCTCTGGACCATGAGTTCGCATTGGAGGCTCAATAGTCACTCAGGATTGAAAAGGTCACATTGAATCTAGTGGTGTTCTGGACTAAACAGGTCACATTGGAAGCTAAATTCCAGGCCGCTACCTCTAGCTTAGGCAGCTACAGTCCACATGCAGGCAGCAAAATGTGGCCTAATAGGCCTTTGGCAGGCTGGCAGCAAACTTTCCTTCCTTCTGTTTTTCCAACTCCCAGCGAGGAGCATGGACCTCCAGGGAATGACTAACCCTGCCAAGGCCACTCTCTTTGTCTGCTCCTCCTTCAATGTCCACTGAACTCAACCTTCTGAGGGAAGGCTGCCCAGACCCAGAGCCACACTCAGTGCAGGCTCCTTCAGGGTACAGAGCCTGTATCCAGGAATAAACAGTCCCAGCAAGTGGAGGCAGACTAGGACATGTGGATGTCCAGGACCCCTGGCCCCTAATAACACCCCCTCACCTCATGTCTCCGGCTCCTCCAACATGCTCCCTTGTACACAGCATCTTTTTCTCCTGTCCCTTTCTGGGGGACCAAATCTGCAGACTAGTCCTAAACAGGGCTCAACAAATTGATGGCTGCTGCCTTGTCCTTCTCCCCGATTCTGCATGGCCTCTACAAAAAAACAACCACAACCACATGGCCGAGTGGGTTAATGCCCCGCTCCAACCTCCTCCTCTTCTCACTGACTCCCTCTCAAATCTCTCTCTGTTTCCCGTCTCTCCCTTTTTATCCCCTAACCAACAAGATGCCAAAAACACCCAGAGGTCCAATCACGGACCAATCCAAAGACACCAAAAAAACACTGCCCCCCAAGACTTCTGGGACTAATAGTCCCACAAATAACTATTTACATTGGTTCCCCATGGTGCCAGCTGGCACCAAAACTACTTAGATTAAAAGAAGCAACCGCTCCTTTAAATTTCTTACTCTCGGCTGCCGGGCATGAGCAGTGCACACGGGTCCACCATTTTTATTTACATTTATTTATATATTTACAAAATGGGGCATTCCCAAGCCCAACCATCCCCACAACTGGGCCCGAGACCAATCCCTCCAACCCCAGAGGCCCAGACACACCCAAGCCTGAAAAGGCAGAGACAGCAGGGAAACTGGCCGCAGCCACAAGCTGCACCACCAGGGGGGGAGGTCACCAGGCATGACTCCCATCCAGAGTCACATGGCACTCCAAAAGTAAGCCCATAAGTAAGGGGAAGGGCCTTAGACAAGTAGCGCATACGGTAACCTTCTCGGAGGTGTTGCCTATGGCAAGGGTGATGCTAGGGTACTCCTCACCAGGGAATTCAATAAATGGTTGAAAAACTGGTGTGGAGCTCAGGGTTTTGGCTTCATTGGGGACTGGGGAGCCACCTGGAGGGAGGCAGACCTATACTGGTGCTATAGTCTGCATCTGTCTAGGGGGGGAACCATGATCCTAGGTGAGAGGTTTAAATGCTTCATTGGCAAGCATTTAAACTAGCCAAGGGGGGAGGCACTGAAAAGGAGCAGGGAAATCCCAGCCTTCCCCCACAAAACACAGTAATTAGTGAGGTAAACACCAAGGTAGAAAAGTCATTAGGGAGAAGGACAGAGGTAAATGTAAAAAAAGGCAAAGGCAGTAAGAACAGGAATGGGGCTAAAGGGGTAAGGACATCAAAAAGTGGAGGGTGATGAGTACCAGCGCCCGTAGTCTGTGTAACAAGCTCCCTGAACTAGTGGCCTTGATGGAAGAGGGTTGCCTGGATATTGTGGCAGTCACAGAAACGTGGTACACAGAGAACCATGGCTGGGATGTCAACATACCAGGATACACAATCTACAGGAGGAACAGGGAGGGTAAAAGAGGAGGAGGAGGAGTAGCTCTCTATGTAATGGAAGGGATCAAAGCAACAGAACTAAAGAGTAAACAGGGAGCAAATGAGGCACTCTGGGTCACCCTGGAGACAGAAAATGTCACCAAAATCCACATGGTGGTTGCATACAGACCCCCATCTCAGGGAGGAGGGAATGGACAAGGAAATGATAGAAGGCTTCCTTAGAATGGCAAAAAAGAGAAGATATTGTTGATGGGGGACCTGAATGTGCCAGATGTTAACTGGAGCACCTTTGCTGCAGGCACATCCAAGAGCATGGTCATTCTTGATGCCCTACAGGGGGCATGCCTCAGACAGCTAGTATTGGAACCCACTCAGGAGGGAGCAATCTTAGAGCTGGTACTCTCAAATGGGGATGGAGAAAGAATCTCAGATTTAGAAGTGGGTAGCCATCTGTGAATAAGCAACCACCAAACAGCGTGGTTCAAGATAAACACAGCCATACAATCAAGCCATACAAAAGCAAGAGTATTGGACTTTAGGAGGGCTGACTTTGGGAAAATGAGAGAGTGCCTCAGAAAAGCACTAGCAAACAGGCAAGAAAGAGGGGTGGAGGAACAATGGGGAGTAATCAAAACAGCCATCACAGAGGCAGCAAGCCTTTGTGTAAAGCAAATCAACAAAACACAATGAAGGAAAAAAACGCTAGGGTTCTCAAAAGAGGTGGCAGGGAAGGTTAAGGAGAAAAGGACAGCATTCAGGAAATATAAGGAAACACAGAAGGAGCAGGACAGACAACTTTATCAGTTAAAGCAGAAAGAGGATGGGAAGGCAGTCAGAATAGCAAAGGCCCAAACTGAGGAAAGGATAGCCAACTCTGTTAAGAAGGGGGATAAGACCTTTTATAGGTACATTAGGGAGTGAAGAAAGACCAAAGGAGGGATACTGAGGCTTAATAAAGGGGAGGGAATGTGGGTGAGGGTGACAGTGAAAAAGCAGGGATACTGAACTAATATTCTGCTCAGTATTCACAAAGGAAGAGGAGGGAGGTACCTAAACCAAACAGAAATACTCTGAAAGCAGGTCGATACCAGTCCATTTACAGAAGAAAGGGTTCTGAAAAGAACTAATAAAGTCGGAAGGTGGACAAAGCAATGGGGCCTGATGGGATTCACCCAAAATTCTAAAGGAACTAAGGGTAGAACTAGTGACACGCTGACTACTCTCTTTAACAAATCATGGGAGGATGGGGTGGTACCTGAGGACTGGAGGAGGGTGGATGTGATTCCTCTTCACAAAAGTGGGAGCAGGACAGAGGCAGGAAACTACAGACCAGTTACTTTGACCTCAGTGATAGGGAAAATGATGGAATCACTTCTGAAGGAAAGAACTGTTGAGTACCTAGAGGCCAGTGGGGCACAGAACCCAAGGCAGCATGGATTCACGATGGGATAGTCATGTCAGATGAAGCTAATAGATTTCTTTGACTGGGTGACCAAAGTAGTAGACCAGAGAGGGGCTGTGGACATGGCCTACCTAGATTTTAGCAAGGCATTTGATAAAGTCCCACACAAAAGATTAGTACACAAGTTAGCCAGCCTTGGAGTGGGTCCCAAGGTGGTAGCCTGGATAAAACATTGGCTAGACAACAGGATGCAAAGGATAGTAGTAAATGGAGTCCACAGTGAAGACAGGAGGGTTACTAGCTGGGTACCGCAGTATTCAGTACTAGGACCAGTCCTTTTTAATGTGACATTGAAGAGGAACTGGAAGGAAAAGTATGTCTCTTTGCAGATGACACAAAGATCTGCAACAGGGTTGATACACAAGATGGAGTGGAAAGGATGAGAAGGGACTTGGAAAGGTTGGAGGAATGGTCAGATGTATGGCAGCTCAGATTCAATGCAAAAGTGCAAGGTAATGCACCTGGCGAAACAAAAACCCAGGGAAAGAGTACACAATGGGGGGTGAGATACTGACAACAGTAAAATGGAAAGGGACCTGGGGTAATTATATCAGATGACGTAAAAGTGGGCAAGCAATTTGAGAAGGCAGTAAGGAAGGCTGGGGGATACTGGGTTGCATCAGGAGGCATCAATAGTAGAAAACAGGAAGTTGTTATCCCTCTGTACAGACAGTTGGTGAGACCCCATCTGAGTACGGTGTGCAGTTCTGGAGACCCCATCTCCATAAAGACATAAACAGAGTGGAGGCTGTCAGAGGAGAGCAACCAAAATGGTGCAGGTCTGCACCAGAAAACATACGAAAAAGAACTTAAGGAACTTAATATGTATACCCTTGAGGAAAGAAGGGAGAGGGACATGATGAAACTTTCCAAGTACCTCAAGGGAATCAATAAAGTCCAAGAAGGTAGCATCTTTCAGAAAAAGAGATGTGCAAGAACAAGGGGGCATAATTTGAAGATAGAGGGAGGGGGATGGCTCAGAGGTAATGTGAGGAAGTATTTTTTCACAGAGAGGGTTGTGGATGCATGAAACAGCCTCCCTGAGGAGGTTGTGGAGTCAAGAACAGTGGGGGAATTCAAGAATGCATGGGACAGACATAAGGCAGTCATATTGGGGGGTAGGAGGAAGTAAGCTGTTGGTTAACTAGGATCTGCAGCTTATCTGTTTGGTAGGAAAATGGGCAGACTAGGTGGGCCAAGTGGTCCTTATCTGCTGTCACATTCTATGTTTCTATATTTCGGGGGCTTACATGTTAATATCTATGCCTAGCTCCATTCTTGGCATAATGCTGGGCTGGATTTATATATCCAGTAGCCCTAGTGGCTTGATCATAACCTCTGTCCTCAGTCATCCCTTTTCCTCTTCTGCCTGTGGGTCTCAATATTTCCTTATACAGTATCTGTCCCATTCAAGTTTAAACTCTGCCACAGTTGTGGTTGCAACAACCTCTCTGGGCAGTCTGTGCTATTCGCCCACCATCTGCTTTGTAAAGAACTTCTTCACTTCCATCCTGAATCTCCCCCCACCAGACTCCACTTGCGTCTTCTAGTTACTGTACCCTCATTCCTCATAAGCAAGTCCTTAGAGTCCATCCGGTTGATTTTTCACAAGAACTTGTAAGTTTCAGTCATATGAGGCTGAAAATAGTCAGTGTTGTCTAGGCCTCCTTTCCCAGTCAACAAAAACAAAATAAAATATTCCCTTTTCCCTCCTTGCCTCCAGTGTATACATGTTAAGGTCTGTCAACCATTGCTCATACAACGTCATTGCTGCCCCTGGATCAACTTTGTAGCCCACATTTATACAGTCTCTATCTGATCCCTGTCTTTCTCAAGGGCAGATTCCAGATATGCATGCAGTACTCCAGGTGCTCCATTACCAGCTACCTGAACAGGAGCAGTATTGCTACCTTCCTTCTACTATCAAACCCCCTTCCTGTACATCCAAGCATCCTGTCTGCCTGTTTGTACACTCTGTTGCACTGAGCTGTGGGCCTTAGGCTGTCACTAAAGATGACCCCCCGGTCTTTCTCCTTGGTTGTCCACACCACCCTCCCTTCCCCCATCCAGTAATTCATTTTAGGGTTCTTTTTTCCAATATGCATCACCTTGCACTTATTTGCATTAAACTTTAGTTGCCATAATCTGGACTACCCTTCCAATTTTTCAAGGTCTGTATTCATTTTTCTAACCACCTCCTCAGTGTTCACTCTGCCACACATCTTGCTAGTTTCCTCAGTAAAGAGACACACCTTGAGTCGCATGTCACTGAGTTTTGTGATGGCTGCTTGAGTTGGGAGCTATGTGCATCTCTCCTTAAGGGATTGCTTACTGGGTATTAAATGTAGATTATTTCTAGTTTAATTTATAGCTATAGGTGTGTAGACAGTTTGGATTCTGTTTGATCACCTGTTGCTGCCCCAGCAGACTCAAAAAAACCTAAAAAAGGATGACATGCGGGAACCATGAACCTTCCTGAGTTCTCTGCATGGTGGGAACACGATGGACCTAACCAGTGTGGAGAAGATATACTCCTTAGTTGCTGCAGGTAGTGGCACAGGATGTATCATTTATGCAGGTAGATTTAACTGGCATGCACGCAGCCACTGCAAAACTGAATACCATGTACACTGAAGTGGAGATTCAGGTCTCAACACTTGAGGATGTGATGGCAGTGGACAGCATACAGCTGGGGAACATTAATGTTATTTATTTATTTAAGTTTCGGATTAAATGCCTTTGAGCCAGGGCTCGTTTACAAAGGTTCCAAGTCAGGACAAGTACAGTTCAATAAAACAAGATAAATTTTACAGGTTCACAAATAAACAAAATAAACAGTAGACACATAGGAGCAGGAGGTTATAAGGTTCCTGTTACAAAGTATAAGTGTGAGTAATAACAGCACTTCGGGAGTGCGGTACATCGCTTACAGATTTCAGAGTACAGAACTTAGGTCGATATAGTCAATGGGTTAAATAGGAAGAAGTGCAGAGATACAGACAGCCAAAAGTGGCTTTGTCAGAGGAGTAGAGGGAGGACCAGGTGTAGGAGGGTGGGTGGGGCAGGAGGATGAGAGCATGGGGTGGGGATTCAAAGGAGGGGAGGAAGGAGCAGAGGGCAAAGGAGAGAGTGAGCCAGGTGGTGTTGGTGGGGTAACAGGAGGCCTGAAAATAGAGGTCTAGGTTAGATACCATTCTTTCCAGGGCCAGGGTTATCCGGGTTTAGGCAGGGCGACTCCAGCTGTTCTAGATCTTGTATTCTTTTAAATGGTGAGTGCAACTTGCAGTATGTGCCAGGGACCTGGGAAGGGAAAATACGTTATTTTTGTTATTTACAATGGGGGTTGGGGAAAGCTAAGAGGCAGTCCAAGTGCTAGGATTGGAAGCTGTCAGGGCACGCGTAGATTGTTCATAAAGGGGTTAGGTCGTGTTTGGGCACTCACATACACACGTGAGTGCTAGACATGCTTTGAGACCAGCTTTGAATTTGCTGAACTTGTTACATTCAATAAAGTCATGGGGGAGATCATTCATCCACTTAGGCCCTCTAAAGCAGAGAGATCTCTGGACTATGGAGGTACGCTTCAAGGGGACCACCAGCCCTCCCTTCAATGCACTTTGAGTACTGATAGCTGGCTGATTAACTTTGAATAGACACGATGTGGATTCAGGTGCCAACCCGAGCAAGACTTTCTTTGCCAGCAGGCAGGCCTGGTATTGGGCTCTTAGGTGAAATGGTAGCTATCCAGTAGCTTTATAGACGTCACAAGTGTGAGACCAGTGGTCTGCTCCCAGGACTAGTCTACAGGCTTTATTGAGAAGGGTTTTTATCCTATTAAGGGCTGTGTCCATTCCAGTGCCATAGATGATAAGGCCGTAGTCTATGGTAAATAGGACTGTGCAGCTTGTGACCAACTTTAATGCCCCCGGAGGCATGTAGTGAAGGTGACAATAGAGAACACAGAGTTTTGTGTTGGCTGTTTTAACTACATGGTCTACATGAGTAGTGAAAGAGAGGGCAGTATCCAAGTGAACACTGAGATATTTAAAGGTGTCTACCTGCTCCAGCATACACCCCTTACCACTCCGTACCACCAGTTTTCCAAATTTCTTCAGATTCTGAGGAACCGTAAAGATCATGCTCTTGATTTTTTTATAATTGAGCATCAGTTTATTTTTGGAGAACCATGTTTTAAACCTGTGAAAATTTACTTCCAGTTCATGGGCGATGGAGGGCAGATTTTTCCCACTTACTGAGACGACCGCATCATGGCATATACCATGATATGTGCATTGGGTACACTGAGGGCAGGGGGTTTATGAACAGGCTGAAAAGGAGTGGCACCAATATTGAGCCTTGTGGTACTCCTTGGCTCCAAAAGAGATCCTTTGATTTTGAACATTGATTCCTACCCAAGAGGCACCTCTTGAACCATGTAACCGTGTCCATGGACAGGCCTATTGAGAATAGGTATTGCAGGAGGAGCTGATGATTGATGGTATCAAATGCCTTTGTAAACTCTATAAAAATAGACCCCACAGCCAGGCCGTCATCAAAGGCATTGTAAATTTTGGAGGTGAAGTCAACCAGGGCAGTGACCGTGGAATGGTCTTTTCGGAACCCGTGTTACTGGGCACAGAGAAGGTTGTATTTTAACAGGTAAGCCATGAGCTGATCAGAGACAACTCTTTCAAGGGCTTTAGACGTGGGGGGGGAGATGGAGATGGGTCTGTAGTTAGCCAGGTTGGTGACATCCCCTGACTTGCAGACAGGGGTAACATGTGCCTTCTTCCACTTGTCCGGGAACACTCCTGATCTTAGTGAGGCATTAAAGACTTTAGTGAGTGGATCCATCAGTTCATTTGCTATGAGTGCCACCAGCTTCATGTCCGCAAGATCGCTGCCCATCCTTATTTTCCCTAGCACCCATTTAATATATTTGGTGGTGTCATTCCTGCTGAGCCGCTTGAAGTAGAATGGAGGTACTTCACCCCTGGCTGGGTGAGACGGAAGGTGGAGAGGTGTAGATTTAGAGTTGAGATGTGCAGAAACTCTGTATACTGATGGTCAGAGTGGAAGATTTAGAGGGCTGATTGGTGAAACAATCTATATCTTGTTGGATTGCCAAGAATGTTGAAAGGATGAACATGTTAGAATTCCTCACAAAGATGTTGTCTGAAATGCTAGGAATCTGTAAAGTACATTACATTAGTTCTGAAGTGGGTACACAGGACTGCTAGACTATTATTGGCAGCCATGAACCTCCCTGAGCAAGTGTTATGTATTTTCTACAGTACTCAGTGAAGAAGTCAATGTACCAAGGGCGGGGTGAAAGGGCAACCTCATAGAACATAGAATATAGACTTTGATGGCAGATAAGGACTGCTTGGCCCACCTAGTCTGCCCATTTTCCTACCTACAGGATAAGCTGCAGATCCTATTTAACCAACAGCCTATTTCTTCCTACCCCCCACAAAAATTGCCTTATGTCTGTCCCATGCATTTTTGAATTCTCCCACAGTTTTAGACCCCACAACCTCTTCAGGAAGGCTGCTCCATGTGTTCACCACCCTCTCTGTGAAAAAATATGTCCTCACATTGCCCCTGATCCATCCCTCCCATCTTCAAATTGTGTCCTCTTGTTCTGGCACAACTCTTTTTCTCAAAGATGCTACCCTCTTGGACTTTGTTGATTCCACTGAGGTACTTAAAAGTTTCTATCATGTCCCCCTCTCCCTCCTTTCCTGAAGGGTATACATATTAAGTTCCTTTAGTCTCTCCTCATATGGCTTCTCTTGCAGACCCTGCACCATTTTAGTTGCCCTCCTCTGGACTGCCTCCATCCTGTCTATGTTCTTGCAGAGATGGGGTCTCCAGAACTGGACGCAGTACTCCAGATGGGGTCTCACCAACTGTCTGTGCAGAGGGACAACAACTTCCTGTTTTCTACTGGTGATGCCTCTCCCTATATATCCCAGTATCCCCCCAGCCTTCCCTACTGCCTTCTCACATTTCTTGCGTACCTTAGGTCATCTGATATGATTACCCCCAGGTCCCTTTCCATTTTTGTTGTTGTTACTACCTCCCCCCATTGTGTAATCTTCCCCTGGGTTTTTGTTTCCCAGGTGCATTACTTTGCGCTTCTTTGTATTGAATCCAAGCTACCATGCTTTTGACCATTCCTCCAACTTTGCCAAGTCCCTTCTCATCCTTTCCATGCCTCCTTGTGTATCAACCGTGTTGTAGATCTTTGTGTCATCTGCATGTGGGGCCATGCCTAAATTCATTTATTTCAGTACTATGCTCGCGAGGTGGCCAAGGACCAGAGTTCTTATCTGGGCACCAAATAGACTGCCAGGGAGACAGGCTGGCATTTCATGCTTAGGCGTCCTGCAGTTTATAAGGTTTTTAAACATGGAAATGTTGTTTAATACATTCATGAAAGACATTGATGAAGGCATTAAAGGCAAAATCTGCTTTTTTGCAGATGACACAAAGTTCTGTGGGAGGATGACATGGATGAAGGGGTGCTGGACCTAAAAGAAGACCTGGCAAAGATGGAAAGGTGATCCGGCATGTGGCAACTCAGGTTTAATGTGAAGAAATGCAGTGTTATGCACAGAGGAAGAAATAACTAACGGACCAAGTGCAGTTTAAGGGGTCAAGGTCACTGAATAAGAGGAGACAAAGGACTTGGGGATAGCCATCACCAGTGATCTTAAGCTATGCAGTGTAGAAAGGCAGCAGCCAAGGCAAACGGGTCTATGTGATAATGGTGAATGCCTAAAGGTGATCACCGTTATCGCTCAGTCAGAGTACAGAACACATTTTTGGCACTCTCAACCCTAACACCAGAACAACGGCACCAGGATAGAGTATTACTGCTTTCTGTGGGGGGCTGCACCCCCACACACACTTTCCGCACCCCCCTACTTAAGGATTCTCAGCTCCAGGGGGGTGCATGTGGGGGGGGGTGAAAGCAGTAAAAAAAAGTTTTGGGCCGGGTGCAATAAAAAATCACACCAGTGCCCGGACCCGAACCCACTACCTCAGCCACCCCTGCCACTAGCCAATCCCCTATGCCACAATGCAGCTCGACCAGCAACCACAGTGCCACCCCCACAGCCTTTCCACCCCCTCCCAGCCCACGCTCGACATGCTCACTCCCACCCCCCCACGCGGGTACGTATAGTGGCATCCTGTTGCCTAGTTCGCCCACCCCCTCATCCGGTCACCCTACCTTTCCATCGCTGTGAGTGGATTGCGCCAGGAAGGAGTCACCACAACAGATGCTGCCCTTCCTCATGTGCCCACTTCACGGGTTACCAAGGCAAACAGAATGCTGGGGTATATTACTAGAGGGTTCTTGAGCAGAGGGGTGTAGGTTACACTGCCACTATAGAGATCCTTGGTACATCCTCACCTAGAGTATGACAAGCAGTACTGGTGCCCCCACCTGAAAAAGGATGGCAATCAGCTCGAAGCAGTTCAAAGGAGGGCAGCAGAGATGTTTCAAGGTCAGCAGGGCAGGGCATATGAGGACATACTGAAAGAACATAGCATGTACTCACTGGAGGACAGGAAGGAGAGAGGGGACATGATTGAGACCTTCAAGTACCTGAGAGGTATGAACAAGGTGGATACTGAGGACCTTCTTTCAGTGAAAACAAAACCACCAGGGGCACTGTTATAAGCTGGAGGGGGGAAGGCTCAAGAAAGAAATCAGGAGGCACTTCTTTAAAGAGAGACTAGTGTCATGACAGAACAAACTCCCAGCTGAGGTTGTCACTCAAATGATGGGGGGGGAGTCCAAAAGGATGGGACAAGGTCAAGAGGAGGGTCAGGATTGGAGGGGAGTTGGGATGTGACCCACCGTAATCTCTGGATTAGGGATTCCACAATTGAGCAGACACAACAGACAGTCAGGCCTTCATCTGGCCATTTCCTACGTATGTTTGTATGTAATGTTCTATTCCCTACAAGAGGCAATTAGCTGCATAAGGGAGACCCACACCCACTGACTCCCCCGGAGACTTCATCATAGTACCACTCTTTAATGGAGCAGCCTCTATAGCCTATGGTTCTGATTAATGTTCAGAATTCAGGAATATTGGGCTTCAGTTTTGTTTTGTTTTGCCTTGCACTGCAGGACAGTTCACTTTCCATTATGCGATGAGAAAAGTCTGGAGTTTCAAAGAACAGTGGTGTGAACTGCTGATCACTGATTGTTGCCTGTGGACAGGACCATAAGGTAGTTAGCATACTCCCCACCACAGCTGAAGTGGACAGTCAGAATAGTGATATTAATGGTGGGATTGCTGCATGCCCTCCCTCCCCATACTTGGTTTTGACTGCTTCATGGTGCTTGACAGGAAGAAGCGGGAAGCTATTTGACTTGATAAATGCATCTAAATGGTAGTGGATCAAGTACTCCACAATAGTCAACTCCGGACTACAGCTGTGAGATTTCACTGATCTGAGAGGCAGGCCATGCCAGGGATGGGGCCTTGTTGTCTGGATGACAGAGTCGGGGGGGGTGCAATGGGCAGGTTTTTCTTTGGCAGGAAGTTTTCTATCCACCTGAGGTTGGGTGCTACTGCCATGTACATTGTGAACACCACCCACATGATACCAGAGTGACCAGGAATATCTAAGAACAGGGATCAACTGGGAGCTGCTATTGTTTTACACCCGCCCTGAATGTGTTCTCTCGGCAAGGCTTGGGAAAGCATGCTGTGCATAGGGTCATCAGAGGCATGTGGCAGAAAGATATCTGGGCAGGGTGTGTCCATACTAAAGGTTTCCATCTGACTCCATGGTTGGCACAGCTTTATATTGGTGCAGGTTTCTGGTAAGTGGTGCAGGTTTTAGGAGGAGGCAGTACTCAAAATGTCCAGATTAAATTTCCATAAATGGCACACTGCCCTCCCTTTTATATGATTATGAACTCCTCCAGGCATGCCTAACTCCCTGTCGGATCCCAGCAGCTGAGTTGCTGGTGTTTATCCCAACAGCTCAGGCAGGCCAGACTGCATTTTCCTTTTGAGGCAGTCTCAATCCCCCCAACTTCCCCTCGCTGATGATTCTCCTGAGGACCATGAGGTCTTAGAAATGTGAGGGTGGCACAGTGAGCTTTCATCTTGGTGGCCTTGCTGCAATGCAGTCACAGACCATGTTGGAACTCTACCCTCCCACTATTTGTTGGGTGAGATCCACCAATTAGAATGCACTGGTAGGGTTAACTGCTCCCTGAGTTCAAAGGAACTTGTCAGACAATTTTGTTGTACCTGTTACCTGTTTATTCTTATTGTGTTTCTTGTTAACATGTTTGCTCCGAGTTTAAATGGGACACTAGTTTACAAACCTTTTTATATGTTGTCCTGTTTAAATGTTATGTTATGTCATCATGGGATGCCTGAGGTACTTGAACAAGGGATAAAATATGGTGGTTGTGCAGATGGTTGGACTGGTTTAGGAGGTGCAGGTCATACAGAAGTGATATATATTACTGGACCAAAAAGTGATAATTACACACATTCCTGACTAGAAAACAATACATTGTTTTTATATATATATATATATATATATATATATATATATATATATATCATGATAGTACGGTAGTGCTACCATAGTTAGGGTTGAGGAGCCATTTTAAGGTTAAAGAGTCAAACTTTGCACCGTAATAACTTTCCCACCACTTAACAGATTTGCCTGCAATTTGGTATGCATGATTGAGCATGGTAGTTCTTGGGATCTGCCAAGTTTCGTACCAGTCAGATGTACGGCTGTGGAGTTATTAAGCAACAACCAATTACACAATTACGCTTTTTGTGATTTCTTTGCTCTCACCTACAGGTCACACGGTTTATGCAACCAGTCCGAAAACTTCAGGGAACATGCAGCCAAGGTCTCCAATGTGCCTTTTGAAGATTTCGTGGAAAAATATTGAATGGTTCAAAAGTTATTCAAAAAACAAGTTCCCATTATAAGTCAATGGGAAAAGTTAAAAAGTTCAACACTTTCGCAAATGCAGTTTTTACTTTCGCAAATGGCCCTTTTACTTTCGCAAATCCACCATTTTGTTTTCAGTTGGTGATCAGAAAAATGCTTGCCATTTAAATTTGGGACCCTCTAGCAACACAATTATTTTTGTGTTTACCTAGTGGACCCTGAGGATGCTAGGCATGTCTTTATTTTGAGTTAAACACCCTAGAAATATGTTTTCAAGTTTCTGGAAAAGTACTTTCACAAAGTAGTATGCACTCACAAAAGCGTCGCAAAATTTTCTGAGCTTTCATAGATGCGACACTACTTTTTCAGGCTATCGAAAATGACAGCAATTTTGCCACCCTGCTACAATAGAACAGTTTGGTCTTTTGGGCTGAAATTTAGAGCACAGCCAACATCTCACAGATGTGCCTTTCAGTGCTTTGGTGAAAAAATACTACAGGGCGGCAAAGTTATGGCACTCCAAATTTGATGCTTTTTCCCATAGGATAACATTACGGTGTCTGCCGCATTACAGGAATCCTTTGCAGCCCTGCTGCAAAATAACGGTTTGGTCTTTTGGGCTGAAATTTGGAGGGAAGAAAGCCAACATCCCACTGATGTGCCTTTTGGTGATTTGGTGAAAAAATATTACAGGCTGGCACAGTGACGGCACTCTGAAGTTAACACTTTTTCCCATTGGATAACATTACGGCGCCCGTCGCGCCTTTTGGGGCCCGTATCTCGGAAACGGTTAGAGATACGGACTTTTCATCATAAAAATGCTTAGCCCCCTACAAGTGGACTAAGTACAAAACTAGCCAGGAAAGTCATAATTCATATGAAATTTACATTTTTTTCTACGTCGTACAGTTCTTGAGATATAAGCAATTTAATATTCCACGTCCTCATTTTCTGCTCCGAGGCCCATTGTTACGTATACATTCTTTGTTTTCACTGTGTTTTCCAATGTATTTTTTGGGGAAAAGAAGGGTGTGCCCTTTCGTTACTGTGCCAGTTAGTGTTTCCAGTTGCATTTCCGTTACTGTTTCTGGCACCATTATCGTCTGCGCCACCGTGTGCTCTACAGTTTGCGTATTCGCTTGCATTTGCAATTCTGTGTCATTTGGCATTATTGTTGCTGTTACCATTACCAGTTTCATTTGCAATTGCGGTACCATCCACGTGCGTTATGGTTTGTGTTTTCATACGCGCTTGCATTTCTGTTTCGTTTGGCGTTATTTTTGCTGTTACTGTTACCATTTGCGTTTACAATTGCGGTACCATGACTGTGCACGTAACAGTTTGCATTTCTGTACTTGCTTGCATTTGCATTATCTTTCCTTTGGCGTTATTGTTGCTGTTATCGTTACCATTTGTGTTAACAATTGTGGTTCTGTGACCGTGCACTTTACGGTTTGTGTTTCTGTACGCACCTCCATTCCTGTTTCTATTTCTGTTTCCTTTGGCATTATTCTTCATGTTAACTTTACCATTTGCATTTACTATTGTGGTACCGTGGCTGTGCATGTTACGGTTTGCGTTTACGTGTGCGCTCGCGTTTCCATTTCTGTTCCCTTTCGCTTTCTTTTTGCTGTGACATTTAACATTTCCATCTAAAATTCCACTGCCATCACTGTTCATGTTCCCAGTTGTGTTTTTGTATGTGCTTCAATCTTCGTTTGTGTCACTGTTCGCTTTGGCGTCACTTTGCACTTGCGTTTCTATTAATGTTTCCTTTATCATTTATGTTTCCATTACCATGTGCACAACTGTTGGCACTTCTGTTTGTGTTGCTGTTCCTGTTACTATTTCACAAGAAATCATGTGGCGGAAGCTTTGGGCCCGAAGGGCCCCGCACTCCCGCCACTGCATTACTTTCACTATTTGTCATCATCATTCTCCAAAAGAAGGGAAATTAGAGGCAAAAAACTCCATTTAATGCATCAGTTAGGGTTGCTCCACAGCAACAAAAGTGAGGAAATTTGGTGTTAGGGTTGAAAACCCCCTTGGACCCCAGCCCACCCTCCAACTGGCATCGGGGTGCACATTGGGGTCATCGGTCCTAACTCTCACCCTATTCTCCTATACCTCTGCTTCTTTATACATGTGATGGGTGAGGTTGGGGCTGATGACCCCAATGCTGCCCTGATGCCCGGTTGAGGTGGGTGGGATCAGGGGGTTTCAACCTAACACCAATCTTCACTTTTGTCACTGTGGAACAACTCTAACTGATGCATTTTGCTCTAATATATATATATATATATATATATATATATATATACACATAGAAAATGGCATTGTAGTTATAATAGTTCATGGTTAACTGTCTGTTGCACAATTACAACTTTAAAAGAAAGAAAAAGAAGTGACATATATTGTGCCAAGGCATGCAGTTTGATGACTTACACCATGAAGCACCTAAGGAAAAGGAACCCCAAGATGGAGTACTGGATGGGTGGGGTGAGATCTAGCACTACAGAGGAGGAATGGGATCTAGGAGTTATCATCAGTAACTCCCTTAAACAAATGAGCCAGTGCAACAAGGCCTGTAGCAAAGTTAATAGGATTCTGGGATGTATCAGGAGGGGTGCTGATAGCAGAAGAAAAGAGGTAATATTTCCCCGTACAGATCTCTGGTGAAGCCTCACCTGGAGTATTGTGTCCAGTTCTGGAGCACTCACCTCAGAAAGGACAGGGATAGGTTGGAAACAGTGCAGCACAGAGTAACAAAAATGATTCAGTACCAGCAGGGCAGATCCTATGAGGAGCACCTCAAGGCATTAAATATGTACTCACTTGAAATTAGAAGGGAGAGGGGAGATATGACAGAGATCTTCAATTTCCATAATGGAATTAACAAGGTAAACTGTGGGGAATTATTTACCCTGAATACCAACTCAAGGTCACATGGTCACAAGTGGAAATTAACAGAACGGAGGTTCAGGAGGGACATGAGGAAGTACTTCCTTATGGAAAGGGTGGTGGAACCTTGAAGCAGTCTGTCAGCTGAGGTGGTGGGTGCAAACACAGTCAGGGGATTCAAGCAGGCACTGGATTCTATGAAGGGAATGGTGTTTGCCCAGGGTGACAAGACCAGGAAGGAGAATGGGGATAGGACTGGGAGGGTTACTACCTGGAGGAACAATAGGTCCAGGGAAGGTTCCATGGATTGTAGGGAATATGGGTAGACTGGATGGACTGCTGGTCTTTTTCTGCTGGCATGGCTGATGTTTCTATGACTTTGAATGTTTGGGTCATCCTAAATCCACTAAAATGTAAGGCTTGGGGGCACCTCAGGGGACTAGGAGCTTCAGGGAGTTTCCTCTATGAAACTGACCTAGTGGCAAGTGAAGTCACCAGACTGAAGCAAGAGTGGGTGGGTTGGGTGGAGGACAGATGTTATAGCACTAAGACGAGGGAGTGGCCACCCTGATTCACAAACAACTACAGTGGCAGCCATCACCATCAGTAATGATAGCATAAGTTATAGTGCAACATGACCCAATATTGTTCTTGTTAGTTCTGTTACCCAGTGCTTAGAAAGCAATATCATTAAAATGGTAGAATGTGACATGGCCAGATATGGCCTGATAGGGCTACTGATGGCATTGGCTACCACTATAGATTGCCAGATTGAGGATACCAGAAGTGATCTTGTGGGGCAATGGTGCCCCACAATGGTGCAATCAAGCTAAGTTACAGGGCTACTCATTAATTCTGGGCGACATTTATGCACTTACCAGGAATGACCAGGATTTTTTCATGATCTTGCGCAGATGCAGCAGGGATTATGGATGTTCCAATAATCACTGGTAAGGATTTTAGTTTGATACAGGACCCTGTTTTGGAAGGACTGGTTGGGTTCTGGAGTTGGGCTCTTCCTGCTAAATTCAGAGCACTGCAGTTAATGCTGGAGGACCTCAGGTTGACTGACATATAAAGGACAGTGAGACCCACTGATGGTGATTATTATTGTAGGCTCCCCCCAATTGAGGGCTTACCTTGTGGTCCATTTCTCCCATTCTTGCTCCCACTGAGGAGCGCCTCTGTATGCCTGCGAGTGTTCCCCATTGTCCCCAGGTTCACCACCACAGCCCAGGTCCCTATTTGTGCCAGAGATCCCCCAATTGGTCCCCATGTGTGCTTGAGCCTGTTTTGGGCTTAATTCCTTGTTCACAAACCACTGGAATTTCTCTGGTACCGCCGGCACTCGCTCATGTGCAAAATGCATTTTGATCTCCAAACTGCTCAATTTGTGGTTGAATGGGAGATGCTTGTAAGGCCCCGGTGCCCCTCTTCTCCTCACTGGGGACCGGTGACCTGAACCAGGCAGCAGAGAAGCCACATAGCCTCCCAGAAGCAGAGTTTGAGTGAGGGCATTTCTGAGGGGCTTGTAAACATTAAAGAGCCCCTCATTAATATTCATGAGTGGGTTTGCTTGTTCTGTTTGGGGGAACTGCACATTTTGGCAGCAGCTGCAGGGACAAAAGTGTAAATAGATTTAAAATAAAGGCAGCAGCTGCAAGGACACTAATGGGGATAATGACAAAGGGGGGATAAATAAAAGAAAAATGTTTGAACTGACTGCACTGGAGAGTTTAGCCTTGAGAGTCTACCCATACCACGGTACTCTCGGTTTCTTAATCATAAAATTAAAATTATTAACTGGCTTAGGCAATGGTGTTTATGACAGAATATTCAGTGCATGACCCATTGGGAAGAGTTCTCTGTCAGATCTGAGCTTTACTGTCCTGACGGCTTGCATCTTAACAAACTAGGGAATGCATTGCTGAGTCAAAAATTCCTATCTACAATTAACATAAATTTAAACTAAATAATGGGAGGGAGGGGGAATGCAAATGTACACACCTCTTCGTCTCACTGTTATAATGTCTTCAGTAAACAATTGCAGTTTCTTAGTTTTAATGTGAGAAGTTTGACACATAAATTCGATGAGTTACAAACTGTGATTTCGAATAAGGATTTTGATATTATTACGGTTTGTGAAACATGGGGTGATTATAACTCCCACTGGATCAAGCAACTCCCTGGATATATCTTTTATTATCTAAATCGAAGTGAAAGAAAGGGTAGAATTGCTGCCTCATTTATTAACAATAAAATCAACTCAGTCAATATTTCTAGTTCTATAAAAATTCATAATCTCCCGACTGAGAGTCTTTGGCTTAAAATTTTCCTATCCAAACAGGATTTTATTATCCTTGGGACATGTTATGTTCCCCCAAATTCATCTAGTTTAATTATGGTCGCCATTCTTTCCGAATTTGAAATAGCTACTCAAATGGGTTATGTTATTATTACAGGGGATTTCAATCTCCCAGATATAAATTGGCAGCTATTCACAACATCTAGCAGTATTAGTAATACATTTTTGTCCACTTATTCGGAATTGGACTTACAGCACTGGATAACTTCTGCAACCCGAGGTAATAATATATTAGATCTTGTTCTGAGTAGTACCGCCTTAGATATTAGGGATGTGCATATTTCATCACCAATTGGCAGCAGTTATCATAATTCTATTTTATTTAACTTGCAGAGACATATTGGCCCAGATATTCAAAAGGGTTGCGCCATGCGCAACAGGGTTGCGCCATGCGCAAGTCCAAAATGCGCCATTCTGCGATATTCAGCAGGAGGCAGTTACGCCACTGGCACCAGGTTGCACAAGAGAGCAATGCAAATGAATGCATGCTCAACAGGAGGGGGAGGATCCATGCATAACCTGCGCAACCCGATATTCAGTCGGGTTGCGAGGTTGTCATCGCAACAAGCTCGCCCGCACAAGCTTGAGCCGCTCGACAGTCCAGATTTGTGAACGATCATTCACAAATTCTGACTAAGTCATGTACTGTATGGGCTGCATCGCCCATTGGCTGCGCTCAAACCAATGGGTGTGCAGCCCTACTGGACAGTCAGTCGGTGGGCAGCGGGCGGCAGGCGGGTGGATGCTGCCGCCCGCTGGCCGCGGGGAGCGGGTGGAGGGGCTTGCGGGGTGTGGGGACACTAGACACCAGGGAGATGTTTGGGGGTTCTGCGAGACATTCTGCCCGCGATCGGGCTTTACGGGTCCACTGGACCACCAGGGAGTTATTCGGTTGGGGAGGGTTATATTCTGCCCGCGATCGGGCACTGGGGGTTTATCAGGTTCTGCCCGCGATCGGGCACTGGGGTTTATATGGATCGCCCACGATCGGGCTGTGGGAGGTGTGGGGCGACATGTGTGTTCTGCCCGCGATCGGGCTGTGGGAGGTGTGGGGCGACATGTATGTGTATTCCTGCCCTTGATCGGGCTGTGGGAGGTGTGGGGGCATGTAACTGCTGATGCCCTTGATCGGGCCTGCAGTGTGCGTCGGTCCCGATGGCTGCTGCCTGGCAGGGTGGCCAGAGCAAGTCCTCGGGATCGGCGCACCTACATGCAAAGGCATGCAAATGGGGCAAAAAGAGATGCAAATGGCCCCCTGCGCCTGCATAAATTATGGCCCCATTTGCATGTCACCTTTTGAATATCGGAAATTTGCGCATGGCGCAATGGTACTTGGCGCCACCGCAAGTTGAATGCTCAACTCTGGCAACTTGCGGGAGCGAGTTCCACCGCGCTTACGCGCAGCAAGTTGGGAAACAGCTATACGAAAGGAGTTGCTCAACAGCGCAACTCCTTTGAATATCACCCCGGCCACACCCCTGCGCAACTATTTTGAGCAGCGCAGGGGCTTGCGCCTCAGACTGGCGCAGTTTGAATATCTGGGCCATTGTCTTTAATACTAATTCTTCGATTATATACCTGTACGACAAAGCTGATCTTCACAGTATCAATCTATACCTTGAAAAAATAAAGTGGTTATCTTTTTTTGATAACCAGTCCTTATATCAAAGTTGGGTACTTTTCAAATCACTTATTTCGACTCTTCGTGATACTTATATTCCATCAAAGAATAAGAATTTTAATGGGAAACAGACTCCTAGATGGATGAATAAAAACATAAAATGTTTAATAAATATAAAAAATAAAAAACATCGTAACTACCTAAAGAATAGGACAACTTCTAATTGGGAATCCTATTTAAAATCAAGTAGGAACTGTAAATTAGTTATCCGTAGGGCCAAATCTAGATGGGAAATGAAATTGGCAACAACAGCTAGTAAGTCTAATTCCAAACAATTTTACTCTTATATAAACTCCCTCAGGAAAAGTCCAAGTGTGGTGGGGCCTCTTACAACAGAAAACATACTTATCCATGAGCCGAAAGCCATGGCTGATGTATTTAATAATGAATTTTGTAAAGTTTTCTGCATCAGAAGTTCAGTCACCCGTACTCTATGATTTCACCATCAGATACTTTTATCACATTCTCCTGAGTCTACTCTTAAAAACTACACTTATAAAGGTAAATTTTGTTCAGGCCAGACAATATAGCAGGGCATTTACTTTACCTATTATCTAAACATATTGCCTTTCCACTCAAACTTTTATTCAACCTTTTTTTACAATATAATTTTATCCCTTGTGAATGGAAAGAGGCGTTTGTGGTACCAATACATAAGAAGGGATCAAAACATCTATGGGAAAATTATCGGCCGATTAGTTTGACTTCATCCATATGTAAGGTGTTAGAAAGTCTACTAAAGGATATTATTGCCCCTATTATTGATGCATCTGATTTGGAACAACATGGCTTTAAGAAGGGTAGAAGCTGTCTGACAAATTTGCTCTGCTTTTATGAACATTTTAGTTCTTGTTTGGATAACTGTTGGCCTGTGACATTGTCTTTATTGATTTCAGTAAAGCTTTTGACACCATGCCACACTGGGCTCTAATTCAAAACTCACAGGTCTTGGTATTAATAGTCATATAATTACATGGATTCATAACTGGCTTTCAAACAGGACTCAAAAGGTGATGATTAATGGGGCATTTTCTAACTCTGGTAAAGTTTTAAGTGGTGTTCCACAAGGCTCGGTTCTCGGCCCCTGTCTTTTTCAGGCTTTTATATCTGATTTAATTAATTCCTGCCTTTCATTTACAATTAAATATGCAGATGATGTGAAGATCAGAGGACCATGTTCTAATTTAGACCAAATATCTTGTATTCAGCATGATCTTGATATTATTAGTACCTGTGTTAGTAAATGGGGCATGAAGTTAAACTCCACAAAATGCAAAGTAATGCATTTGGGTTCTAATAATTTAAATTTCCAGTATATTTTGGATGATTTACCATTGTGTGCCACTAATGATGAGAAGGATTTGGGTATAAACATTTCAGATGACTTAACATATTCCAAGCATATGCATTTGGTTATTAGTACATCTAATAAAATTATTTGGTCTATTTTGCGTAATATTAGATCTCGAGATCAGGAGATGTTGTTACCCTTATTCAGGTCCTATGTCCGTCCCCATCTTGAATATGCATCGCAGTTGTGGTGTCCTTTTAAAAAATCAGATAGTCACTCTCTTGAAAGGGTTCAGCGAAAATACACTAAAAAAATATCTGGTCTCAAATCCTCATCTTATGAGTTTAGTTTGGATACATTGAAACTAATGCCTCTTACTATCAGATGCATTAGAGGTGACCTTCTCCTATATGACATTATTCATGACCCCTATATCATGACTGAGTTAGGATTTTCTTTTAAGTCATCAATACATAATACTAGAGGTCATGTCCTCCAGTTAACTGGTAAATCTTTTAAACACAATAATCATAAGTTTTTCTTTTCTGTAAGAACTATTGGGCCTTGGAATAGACTTCCATCTGATGTAGTGACAAGTAATACTAAAGAGATTTTTAAATATCGTCTCGACACGCTAATTATGTCTGGGTATGACTTAACATTCTACTCTATGGCCTAACATAGGAGCATTATGGGCTTTGGCCTACTAGCTCTTTCTTCTAACCTTAGTATGACTCAGATAAACAGCCTGCCTGCTGTCTGTGGGCACTTAATTACAGCAGCAGTGACAAGCAATAAACTGAGACAAAACATTAAATTTGGGCAGTGCTTACAAGGGCACAGTAGGGACTACTGAACTGTGGGGCAAGTGGACAAATAAAGTGAACTTTCTGGCTGCACCAGGGCTTTGTATTTGGATACTGTGTTAAATTTGCTTTGGGATTGTGCATTCAGCAGCCATCCTAGTGCAGCAATAGCCAATTGAAAAACCAGGATTTCAGCCAGAACTTGTGGGACTTTTGCCTGGAACTCATGGGACCTTACAAAACACTTATGGGGGAACTACAGGGGCCCAATTTCAGGCACCAAAACAGGGAGCCTATAGTGCATTGAGTGGAGTTAATGAATATTCATTTCTTGGACTGACAGGCAGGATCAGCCAATTACAGTGGGAGCAGTAAATAGCTTCAGCCAATGGGGAGTCACATGGGAGCTCCATATAAGGCAGTGTTTTCTGGCTGTGCAAGTAGTTTGAGTGGGAGCCCCCCACAGGGGTTGGGGGCTCAGGCCCTCAGCAAGTGAAATGTGCCTAGCAATTAAGTGCAAGCCTCTCCACATGGTAGGGAGCTTTTTCTTCTGCCAAGAAAAAGAGCAAGTGGCTGCCTGGAATAAAAGCCGCTAGCCTGGGGGTTACCAGGTTGTCTTCCAGGGCTAGCCAAAGCCTTTCCATGTTGAGGGAAAACATGGGCTAGTAACCTGATGAAACCAGCTGTGAGACAGCTGAACCTGCCTCAGCAGTGAGAGTGCTGACAAATCCAGAAACCTTGCAAGGAGGAATGCAATTTCTGCAAGACACCAGAGTGAGTAAATTGTTTTTGTCTCGTGCAATTCTGATAAAGTCTTTAAGGGGCAGAGAAGCCCAAAAGCCTACCAATAGTGAGTGTCTGTCTGTCTGCACCCTGAATTCACACCAACGCTCAAAGGGTGGACATCTGCCAAGTGACCAGGAAGGGTCCAAGTATTGTGTATAAATGTGTCTGATTTAAAAGTGTCTACAGTACTGGAAGGGGAGTACTCAGAGCTGGGGCTCTTCCTAACTTTGCCTGGGAGGTCCTGTGTTTTGTCCATGGAAGCTGCAAGCACCAGTGTGTACCACAAGAGACTGCATGTTGTATTTGAGTTTAGAGAGCTACAGAAACCGTTTACTGCCAAGTGCAAGTTTAGTGTTAAAAGAGCCTAGAGAGCTATGGTAAACAGTTTATTGCCAAGTGTTAAATGTTTGCATTGAAGGAGTCTACTGCGTCTGTTTGCAACCAAGCAAAGTCTGTGAAAGGGTAGTGAGCATTGCCACAAGCTCAGTCAAGTTAAAGTATCTCAGCTGGTACTGAGCCCAGCCTTAAGCTCGGTCTAGTGTGGTAACAAAAGTTGTGCTTTAAGCTCTGGCTTTAATTGACAAGGAAAATAAGAGTTGTCTTAACTGCTGTTTCCTCTAAGCCATGTGGGAGCCATAACATGGACTCTGGTTGCACACACTGTGCAGGAGTGTGGGTGTTTGCCCCTAAAATCATTGGGAATGCACCTTGTTATCAAGTTCTAGCCTACTGGAAAATGGGGCTATGTCTTCCATGGCCAGCTGGGACACAGGAAAAAGAAACTGTCTAATCTATAAATGTGCTGAATGCATAAATGTACTGAATGCAATGTATCCAGCCTGTTCATCCAAAAAGTGTTCTCAGAATGGGGGGCACTGCCTTCAGAATGTTAAAGTGTTGTTCCACCAGCAAGAGCAGTAAGATCTCCACAGTCAGAAAGGGGGTTACCTGACTGTAAGCCTTTGCTAGCAGTTTAGTCTTGGGAATCAGTGTTCCGCCTGTTGTGATCACCTACATTTTTTGCTACAACCTGTTTGTGACTATCTGGATGTGACATGTGATCTGCAAGTATGCAGGGCCAGTGCCCTGCCACAAAGATAAAAGGGACTATACATAGATTAATATGTTTAAATGGACTGGGCTCCCAGCCACAGATACAATAGCTTTGTTTCCAAGTGAGTTGCCTTGACTAGTACAATTCTTTTCTTCTAAGGGTCCCAACTAGCCAGGCAATATACCACTGCACCTAAAATCAGGCCTGCACCTTTAAGAACTGCTAATTACTGGGTATCCAGGGTTTGCATATGGGATCGCAGGGTTCTGTATGTTCCTGGGAACTGGTACCAGTGTTGGCTTTAATGATAACTGGGCCAACTGATCTATTGCAGCTAGTTAGATAGCCAGGGCTCTGACTATCGCAGAGGCTGGTGGGTGATGTGATTAATGTGTTAAATTTAACTGCTAAATGATTATCTAAATTTCCCTAAAATCAAACTTAAACTGAATGTAAATGTTGTAAATAGTATAACCTCTAATCCCAATTCACCCTTCCTAGCCCTTCCCCGTGTAAATAAACTTGTTGTTGTTTTTGCTCTTGCAGATACTTGTCTTGTAAGTGTATTATTAGTAGTAAGTTGTTAATTAACAGAATGGTTTTGAGTATTGGGTCATGTCTGGGGTTGTCTTATGGTAATTTGAGTGGGTACAGCATCCCAGAGCGCTGTACCAGGTATTGTTGCAACCCACTTAAAGGTATACTCTGGGTGGAGGCATGACACAATTTTATTGTCTTGGGAAGAAGCAATTTTAAAGTAATTTTGGAAACCTAGGCCCCTCAACCTACAGCCTGGGTAGTAGGCAGGGGTAGTACCCCTTGATATTGTGTCACCTAGGGGTTACATTGTTTTGGTCTGCAGCCCATGAGATGCATTCGTGTCTGGATTACTTTCTAATGTCCTCAACCTTGGTAGAGAGGGTGATCAATGGTACCACTGGAATTAGATCTATTTCAACCCCCCATCCCCATATCTTTGCAGGAACTGTCCTGAATCCAGGCTCCTTGCTCCCTCAGTGGGGATTCAACATCTCCTACACAGAGGATGAGGCATACAGTAACTAAATAGGTACAAGAGATTAGGGCATATCTGGACAATAACGATACCTTGATGATAACTAGAGTGACACTATGGGAGGAGCAGAAAGCTTTGTCTGTGGTCGCCTTATTAGCCACATGACTTACAGGAAATGCATCGGCACAAAGCAGATTAAAGAACTGTTCACAATGTCTCTCCCCAGAAGGAAGGCACAAACTCACAGTGGTCCAGTATGAATGCAACAAACTGTACAATCAAACAGCTGAGATTACTCTTTTTCGCATCCAATAATGATATTTCGAGTCAAGGGAGCAAGTGGGGAACCATTTTGCTTATTGTCTTGTGCAGGCAGAACAGAAATCACACATAGGAAATGGGAAAGGGGAAATTGTTTAACCCGGAAAGGCACACTAAGACAGAGCTTGTTTCCAGGTGCGTCCTGGGAAACAAGGAAATTAAGTGACTTGCTCAGGGTCACACAGTATGCAAGAGGGGGCTGATAGGGTTCAAACCCAGGTCTCCAGATTTGCAGCTCACTGCCCAGTGATTGCAGCAGAGCATGGGTGGGGTTCTCACTAAGTGGGAGAATATTAAGTAATTTTAGGGACTTTTACCAACAGCAGTATACTGGTAAACAGTTTTCAACCCAGAAAGATCTGGATTAGTTCTTGGAGGAGATTCATTTGTCAGGTTCCTGGAGGCTAGGTAGTTTATAAACTTTATTTTTATTATTTTCACAACTGCAGGCCAGGTGATCAAGTCACAGATGTGTAATCATACAGTAGATGCACGCTTCTGGAAAGCAAGTGTTCCTTAATCAAAGAATCTATATGCGTTAATCATATTTTGGTGCAACATTGGAGGGGATAGTATAAATATTAGATTAAGTAAATGTTTCAATAAGCGGGCCTGGAGTCCATGAGCAGTATGTCTGCTTCACAGTACTTCAAGTCCATAAGTGTAGTCCATACGGAAACCATCCATAATGGGACATCAGAGCATCACCTATTCCTCCCTAAAGAAAAAATGCAAAATGAGCTATTTGTAACCTATCTAGATTAGTATAAGAACGTATTTTAAACACATTTAAGTTTAACACGCTAGATACCCCATAAAATTGCAAAGCCGTATTATTACACAATACAGTATAACCACAACTTGAACACAGAGCATGGATTTAGAATACTTTAACCTCAATATTGTAGCACATTGCAGTAACAGTGTTACAGACAAAACAGAGTTAAGCACTCATGACACACCCAGAAAAAAAAAAAAAGATTCCAACTGCGTTTATGATGTCCCGTTATAGAGTTCAAAGAGTCATCTCTGGTGCCAAAGTCTAAGATTATATATTACCTGAGGCCACATAACAGCTAAATGTTAATACACTGTAGAATACTTAACTTTTTTGAGGTATGAGGGAAAAAAATGCCATGAAATTACCATTGCAGCACAGTCCATAACTTTCAGGTGTTTTCTTGTGGTTCCTAATATCTGATGTATGTCCCTTTGAGCATCTCTATTGATCTTACCCTTTTCCCCCTGATTGCACCCATTAGCTGGGGGAGTGCTAGCTAGGCCTCCCTCACCTGAGTTCTCCTCTCAGATACCATAGCCCCAGCCTCCTCCTGCTAGTTTAAATGAACAAAAATGTATGCCACCAATGGAGATGATAGTGACTCCTTGTTAAACACTATCAGGGTTGTCATCTGGTGGTTTATGCATAGCCAGTTTCAGAGCCCTGTGGAAATTTCTTGATGGTTTAACACAACTTAACATTACTGCTTTCACTTTGGTATGTAAGGGTTAACACACAAAAACAAATGACAAAAATTATTTTATTTACATCTGTAGAGGGCAGTATTTCACAGTGAGATTTTCAAGTACAGTACTATCTGGAGGAAACTAAAGGATCACGTGCAACGCCTGGGTTTGGTAGCACATGATGGCACTGTGGACCAGCACAGACACCTCTGGGATTGCCAGGTGACTCCACTCCTTCAAGCTTGGGGAGGAATGGTACAAGGGATGCTTATATTAGGACCAAGACTGGAGCTAACCTGGGACTGTGGTTGGAGTTTTGCTGGTGTTGTGCTAGTGCTCAGGCTAAGTCAGGACTGCTCTTGCACAGCAGCTGGGGCTGAGTTGTGGTAAGTCTGAGGTTAAGATACAGCTTATCTGGTGCTAGGTTAGTGCTGGAGCTGATTTGAAGATAATATTCAAGGCTAAGTCAGGGCTGGCCTAATACTGAGAAAGGCTTAGGGATGGACTGGTGCTGGTGCATAATGAGGGCTGGGGCTGGGGCTGAGCTGGAGCTAGGGCTCAACAAAGAGGCCAGATTGGAGCCAAGGCAGAGTCAAGGGGGGGGCTAAACTGGGGCTCAGGCTGAGCCAGAAGCAGGTGTGGGCAAGTTTTTGCTGGGGCATGGACTGGCTCCGCTGAAAACTGAAGAAAAATATGGCTTTTTATTGATTTTTGGTTAACTCCAGTAGTACGATGGGTGTAGAAAGCCTCTTCTAGTATAGTTATACACAATCTGAGTGCAGTAATGATGTCTGTAGAAGTCAAATCAGCAAATGTCAAGATGATTGAGGCACCGCCACTCCCATCCAGGCCACAACCAGCAAAGATGAAGCTGCTGCTGAATTCCCCACCAGAGCAAGAAAAGGTGAATGAGTGGTTGGTTTGTCACGGAGCTGGCATCATAGACTTTGACGGCAGATAAGGACTGCTAGGCCCATCTAGTCTGTCCATTTTCCTACCTACAGGATAGGCCTCAGATACTAGTTAACCAACAGCCTATTTCTTCCTACCCGCCACAAGAATTGCCTTATGTCTGTCCCATGCATTCTTGAAATCTCCCACAGTTTTAGACCCCACAACCTCCTCAGGAAGACTGTTCCATGCATCCACTACCCTCTCTGTGAAATAATACTTCCTCACATTGCCCCTGAACCACCCTCCTTCTATCTTTAAATTGTGTCCCCTTGTTCTTGTAAGTCTCTTTTTCTGAAAGATGCTACCCTCTTGGACTTTGTTGATTCCACTGAGGTACTTAAAAGTTTCTATCATGTCCCCCCTCGATTCTTTCCTCAAGGGTATACATATTAAGCTCCTTTAGTCTCTCCTCATACGGCTTCTCTTGCAGAGCCTGCACCATTTTAGTTGCCCTCCTCTGGACTACCTCTATCCTGTCTATGTCCTTGCGAAGATGAGATCTCCAGAACTGGACACACACAGTACTCCAGATGGGGTCTCACCAACTGTCTGTACAGAGGGATAACAACTTCCTGTTTTCTGCTGCTGATGCCTCTCCCTATACATCCCAGTATACCCCAGCCCTCCCTACTGCCTTCTCACATTGATTGCTAACCTTAAGGTCATCTGATATGATTACCCCCAGGTCCCTTTCCTTTTTTGTTGTTGTTACTACCTCCCCACCCTTTGTGTATTCTTCCCCTGGGTTCTTGTTTCCCAGGTGCATTATTTTGCACTTCTTTGCATTGAATCCTAGCTGCCATACTTCTGACCATTCCTCCAACCTTGCCAAGTCCCATTTCATCCTTTCCCCACCTCCTTCTGTATCAACCCTGTTGCAGATCTTTGTGTCATCTGCAAAAGGCATACTTTTTCCTTCCAGTCCCTCTGCAATGTCACTGATGAAGACATTAAAAGGACTGGACCTAATACTGAACCTCATGTACCCTACTACTAACCTCTTTCTTCAGAGTGGACTCCATTTACAATTACCTCCTTGTCCTGTTGTGCAGCCAATGTTTTACCCAGGCTACCACCCTGGGACCCACTCCCAGGCTGGTTAATTTGATTATTAATCTTTTGTGTGGGACTGTGTCAAATGCCTTGCTAAAGTCTAGGTAGGCCATGTCCATAGCCCCTCCCTGGTCTACTACTTTGGTCACCCAGTCAAAGAAATCTATTAGATTCGTCTGACATGACCTTCCTGCTGTGAACCCATGCTGCCTTGAGTCCTGTGCTCCACTGGCCTCTAGGTACTCAACTATTCTTTCCTTCAGAAGTGACTCCATCACTTTCCCTACCACAGAGGTCAGACTGACAGGTCTGTAGTTTCCTGCCTCTGTCTTGGTCCCACTTTTGTGAAGGGGAATCACATCCGCCTTCCTCCAGTCCTCGGGTACCACACCATCCTCCCATGATTTATTAAAAAGAGTAGCCAGTGGTTTCACTAGTTCCTCCCTTAATTATTTTAGAATTCTGGGGTGAATTCCATCAGGACCCATTGCTTTGTCCACCTTCAGTTTTAGGAGTTCTTGCAGAACCCTTTCTTCTGTGAAAGGACTGGGATCGACCCCCCTATCAAGAGTGCTTCTGTTAATTGGATTGGGCACTTTCCCCTCCTCTTTTGTGAATACTGTGCAGAAATATTCGTTCAGTATCCCTGCTTTTTCACTGTCCCCCTCTGTCCACCCAACGGTCATTCTATTCAGCCTCACTATCCCTCCCTTTGTCTTTCTACGCTCGCTGATGTACCTATAAAAGGTTTTATCCCCCTTCTTAACTGAGTTGGCGATCTTTTCCTCAGTTTGGGCCTTTGCTATTCTGACTTCCCTCCCTGCTTCCTTCTGCCTTAACTGGTACAGCTCTCTGTCCTGCTCCTTCTGTGTTTCCTTATACTTCCAGAATGCTATCTTTTTCTTCCTGACTTTCACAGCCACCTCTTTTGAGAACCATAGTGGCTTTTTCTTTCATTTTGATTTGTTTATTTGCTTCACACAAAAGCTTGTTGCCTCTGTGATGGCAGTTTTGATGATTCCCCATTGTTGCCCTGTGTAACTCTGCTAGAAGTAGCTGAAGACTTCAAATTATTTAAGTCTGCTCTAGAAAATTTCAACCAGCGGTTTGGAGATGCTGAAGCATGGGTGAGCTCTTTGAAGGATGCCCAGCAGAGAGATGAGGAAGAACTCCATGTGCTCAAGAAAAATAGTGATTAAGCTCGAGGATTGGAAAGACCAAGAGGGAAGGAGCTAACAAAGTAATCTGGACTTCATCAGGCTCTCCGAGAAGGTAGAGGTATTGGATATGCTGGCTTTCATGCAGTCTCTTTACTTGATGTGGCAGGTCCCCCAACACATGCAATCAGATACACAATTGAGAGAGCCCACCAACTGCTGAAGCTGCTCTACTGACCAAACTAGCAAACCATGAGAGGTCATCACTAAATGTCTGAATTATCAAGAAAAGCTGAACATCCAGGATAAAGCCAGGAAGAAACAAAATCTGCTATGGAATGACTAAAAGTTCTTCATATTTAATGACATAACACCTGTGGTCTATGACAGATCGCGTACAAGGAAATTAAGAAAAGCCTTCCCTCGATGAAAATTGGATCTTGTGTGCTGCATTCAGCTTGACTTATTGTTTTCACTAACAAGGGCACAGGGGAATATCCATCAACTGACATAGCCAGGATGGAGCTGCCTAAGGTCATCCCAGGCTTCCATCTCCTGTCTGGCAGAAAAGCACACAAACTCCCTAAATCAAACAAATGAGGAAGTAGAAATCAGATTGTACTTTTTAAACAGGTACTGAGAGTGACTGTATATATGTTTGACTTTCTGGATCTGTCGGGCCTGTGTACTGAGATGTTTGGAGGGAATCGGAGAATTGACAACATGTAGTTTCAGCACAAACTGACTGCCTAAACATGCTCATACCGAGAGGGAAATGACTTAAGATGACTCCCAAATGAAGGAGACACTCACCAGCTGGTAATGGGCACTCCTAAATGCCTTCTCCACTGCAGCATTTTACCGCCTAACCATCCTAGCTGGGCAAACCCACTATGCGTATTACCATCGTGCAGCATCACAGTTTGAGCAGGCAACACTTGACGGGACAAGCTTCCTCTTGGCAAGCTACACTGTTTGAGAAGGAAGATCTGTGAAGGTATCAAATCAGTGGTGATGTAGGCAGGTTCAGAAAGTCAAAGGACAACTGGCTCAAAAGCACAAGAGAGCAACGAGGGACACAGAGGTGGCCCTGTGGGGCACAAGAGGCTGGGGCAGTTAGACTTTGGTCTTTGTGGAGATGATTTAGAGCCTGGTCTTAAATTTATTTCAGCCACCAAGGTGATTCATCCTATGTTAATGGAGAGCACTACTGCATATGTGAACTGGTGAGTCCTGACACCTAGGTACTTTTTGCACCTTTGAGGAAGTCTGACATCTAATTGGTCCACTGCTTTAACAATATACTTTTTTTTAATTTTTTCTGTCTTTAGCAATGACATCTGCTACTAAACTGGATGTTTTCATACAGGGAAGCAAAGGACTGTAGTCTCCAGCTGGGGACAGCTAACGGCATTATGAACAAGGTTACGAATATTGAGCCATATGCATAAATGTGCGGGTTGCCTATGCAGAGGCTCGGAGGCAACCCTAAGTCAGAATACCAGCGGGCTTCCGGCGGCATTCACATAAGGTGTACAAACCACTTGTGCACTGATGCCCCCTGCTGGCTGTGCGGCTATGTGCACTAGAAGTCTGGGGAGTATCAGGTGTAAGACCTCTGTACCATGCACAAAAGCATGGAGTACTGGGCACAGGAGGAGACATAGGTTACGGCAGCAGGTACCCTGCTGTAACTGTAGTGTGCACGCCCACCAAAGATACCTGCTGCCTCTGCACAACAGGATAGGCAGACATGAGCCAGACATAGCACCATATATACTGAATTGCCCATGTACACCACTAGAAAAGAGCCATGAGATCCTGACATACAGAATGCCAGCATGTTATGATATATGACATGTATGCCTGGTACCATACCAGAAGGTAGTTATTACAATAACTACTACTACCATATATCTGTGTGGCTACTGGCATAGCGGATATAGCAGCATAGTGCCCGAAGGGTTGCACCTAGCCCTACCATGCAGCTAGGTAGGTTGGGGCATCATGGTGGGGGAGTCTACCTTGGGACGAGGTATCCCCCAATGTGATGCCCAGACCACCTAGCTGCAAGGTAGGGCTGTGGGCAACCCTGTGGGCACTATGCTGCCACATCCTCCACAATGGTAGCCACACAGATATATGGTAGTAATAGGTATTGTAATAACTACCTTCCAGTTTGGTACCATGCATACATGTCATATTTCATAGTGTGCTGGCATTCCGTATATCAGGGAATCATGGCTCCATTCTGTAGCCAGCTGTACTGTACCATTGGTGTCTGTTCTCTGCAAGAGGTTTCACCCATCCTTTACCTATCATGAGACCCGCGCCTGCCCACAATCCCCTGCTCACACAGAGCAGGGGATTCACTATGGGATCTGGGACAGGCATCCTACTGGATGCCCACCTGTGTCCCACCATCAGCCTCTGAGCAGGTGTGCATTGGGGGGGGGCCCCTGGAAAGGTGACCAGTGATAGTGAATGCTGGCTGGTACATGGCTGTCCGCAGGTGTGGAGCTGCACATGCTGGGTACATTCTATAGGGCCCATTACAGGTAGTCTCTGCATAACTTTCAGCAATACTGTAGTTGTTGGACTCTGCAAGTGAAAGATTTGCTTTGTTGTGTAATAATGCTTTGGGTATCAGGTTGGCTCAGGGCGAGGTTCGGGTATCACTTGCTCATTCCCCCCAGAACAAAACAGACGTATGCACCCAGAGCCTCCAGCCTGTTATGGACTGATGAGCATCAGCAACTAATGTTTTTTAAGCTGGAGCCATGAGGATACACCCATGAAGGTGAATGCTGCATGGGCCAGATCTTTAAAGAAGGCAGCTTGCTGCTACTATGAGTACTACTTAAGCCTGTACTTGCTCTTCAGAGTGGGTAGAATTGAGGAATAAGTGCGCTAAAACACAGAGACTCCTTCCATGGAAGGAAGTCATATAAGGATAGTATGTGTCAGGGAACAGGGTGGAGAACTCCAGATGCAAGTACTTGCCATGGAAGCAGACCTCAGTATGCTTCATATTGGTTCTGTTCAGTGTTTTAAATGTTTATAATATTCATATCATTGTTACTTGTATGCAGTAGGTTGAGTGTGAGCACTATTTATTGAACCAATCAGACAGGGATTAAGGACGTGACACTGGTGATGGTTTGTTGGACTATAGATCAGGTTTGCAAATATGGCTTTATAGTAAGACTAAGACACACTCGCTTGGCCAGAAACAAGTATGGACCCCCCTCTACAAAGAATGGCAATGCAGCGATATAAAATCACCTCATGGAACATAAAAGGAGCACAGACTTAGGAAAAGTGCCAGCAGGTCTTAAGGTACCTGAAATCTTTGGGAATACACATCAATCAATCAATCAATCACTCAATCAATCAAAACTTTATTTAACCAGGCATATCACCATTGAGCAAGCTCATTTTCAAAGTGTTTCTGGGTGGAACAAGTACACGATAAATAAAAAGGTAATGAACAACAGCAAAATACGTATGACAATAATTGTGTATGAGGCTATATGAGGACAGGTTACTCAATTTCAGTCTTATATCCTTGGAAAATCGAAGAATTAGAGGTGATTTATTGTTCACATGGGACATTATACATGATCCCTATTTAACTGGAATATGTGGCCTGGAATTTAAGCAGGTTCATGTAAATACCAGGGGTCATCCACTACAATGTGCCAGATGCAAATGCAAAACAAAGAAAAGGGCCCACTATTTTTCGCAAAGAGTAGTAGAGCCTTGGAACAAACTGCCCCTAAACATCATTGTTAGTGAAAATAAGTCCACATTTAAAAATAGACTTGACAGGTATATGAAATATGGTCCCACTTTAAAATACTATATGTAGAAATGAAGAACTATGGGCCTTGTGCATTTCAGCTTCTTTTTTTTTTTTAGTATGATTCTTAGTATAAGAATGTCAGAGACAGAGAATATATAATAAATATAAGTACATTACAACTTGATTGAGTAATTTCACATGTCCTCTGGTGTGCCCCTAGTGAAAAAGTACAACAGACACAACCCACAATAATCAGATACCCCCTACAGAAGTAATTGGAGGAAGGAAGTAGGAGGAGGAGTACAGAAGATAGGTTCCCAAGGCCTCAAGGGAACAAAGGTAAAGGGGGGACTGCATTACTATTGTGGTAAATGCCAACACATCTCAGTTGCTTCTTATCAGACTTTATTCTTAACATCAGCTCAGTTCACCTTCTGCAGGCAGGCAGAATTCCTGTGTCTTCAACACAGGAAACAGGAAAAGACAGTATCAGGTTTCCTCTAAAGGGACTATCTCTAAATGTCACTATTACTACACAGTGAACACTAACTAGGGAACAAATAACAATTACAATATGTAGAACACTTTATAACATCCCTCCTTTTCTAAAATCTGACTATAAATTTTCCTGTCTGGTGCCCTTATAATCCTTTTTTACTTACGAAGCACAGGTACCCACTGGATCACCTTGAGGTGACACCTCTCCTTTTGCCACAACTCCTGTAGCATGATCCTTCTCAGTGGCCATCAGTGAAACATCCCTGGGTGTCTCAACCCTCCCCATTTCTCCCGAAGAGTCTACTACCACTTTTGCATTGGTACCCCTCCATGCTCTCTTGCTCTATATTCCCTTCCAGTCCCCCAACTGGGGAAGGTATCTTTGCCAATACCTCACGGACATGATCCATATATTTTTTACCACTTTCCCCGATGCCAATTGCACCTTAAAGGACACTTGACCTGTTTGTGCACAGAACACCCCTGGCACCCAGTGATTTGTGTATCTGAAACTTGCAACCCAAACAAAACTTTCCACTTGCAAGGAACTTGTGCCTGTCCTATGCCCTCTGGCTCTCTGCATTTCTGCCTGACTATGATGCACTTTGGTCCCCAAAACTGAGTGGACCAAATCCAAATGGGAGCGAAGGGTTCTGTCGAACAATAGCTCTGCTGGCGACATCCATGTCATTGCATGTGGTGTAACTCAATATTGCAACAATAACCTTGCTATATGCGTTTGCATAGATCCTGAACCTCAACCACCACAACCCTTTGTACACTATTTGCACCACCCTTTTGGCTAAACCATTAGAGGCTGGGTGGTAAGGTGCAGTCCAGATGTGCCGGATTCTACTGTGTTCCATAAATTCTTGAACCCCCCTTGACATAAAGGTGGGCCCATTGCCTGACACAAAAGTTTCTGGTGACCTATAAATGGAAAATATTTGCCTAAGTAGGGCCACAGTGGCCTCTGTGGTGACTGAAGACATTACCCGCACCTCCAGCTACTTGGAGTATGCATCCACCAGGACTAATAACATTTTCTCTAGAAAAGATCCTTCAAAATCAGCATGCACCCGTACCCAGGGTCTATCTGGCTACTCCCATGGGTGCACCGGCACTGGAGCTGGTGCATGGCGTGTCTCCTGACAAGCTGTACACTTTGCTGACCAGTTGCTTTATTTCCTTGTCCATACCCAGCCACCAAATCACACTCTGTGCCACCTCCTTCATTCTAGAAATGCCAGAATGTTTGGCATGCAATTGTTGTAAAACCTTAGCCTCAAATGATGGGGTACTACCACTCTGCTTCCCCACATCAGACAGCTGGCATGAATTCCCAACTCAAAACACTGCTTAAAAATTGGCTTTAATGCTTCCTCTAACACCCACCCAGGCCACTCATACTGTACCCACCCCAAAACAAATGCCACTGTTGGATTCTGATGAGTCTCCCTGCTAATATGATTTGCCGTCACTGTGGTCACTGCTAACTATTCCAATAATAGGATCAAGTCTCCTGGCTCTGGAACCTGCTTTGAGTAATCTGGAAAAGGTAGCCTGCTAAAGGCATCAGCATTGGAATGCAACCCTCCAGGCCAATATTTGATTTCATACTGGTAGGAAGACACGGTCAATGCCCACCACTGCATGCGGCTCTATGCCAGTGGAGGCACTGATATGCACTTACCAGAAAGGCTCACCAGAGGCTTATGATCTGTGATGCTTGTGAACTCTTATCCATGTAAATACAGGTGAAATTTCTTTATTCCAAATATTATTGTCAATGCCTCTTTGTCTAACTGAGAATATTTTTTTCTGTGAGTGCCATCGTTCGCAATGCAAACTCAATGGACCTCTCAGATCTTGCTTGTAATACATGTGAGAGGACAGCCCCCACACCATATTGGGAAGCATCATAGGCCAGGACCATCAGTAACCTGGGGTCAAAATGTGTCAGCAGTTGAGAAGACTGCAGCAACTTTTTTGAAGCCAAGAATGCTGCCTCCTGAGCCTTCACCCATTTCCATGGAACCCACTTATGCAAACGAAAATGCAATGGTGCTAACATTGTTGACAACTTGGGCAGGAATTAGTGGTAATAATTTAAAAGCCCCATATATGCCTTCAGTTCAGATACTGACCTTGGTGTAGGGGCTTCTGCAATTGCCCTTACCTTATTCCCTACAGGGTGCAGGCCCTGAGCATCAATTACATGACCCAAAAACTGTAGGCTTAACCAAGAATGAACATGTCATTTGTTCCTGTGGAGCTTCAATCCTGCCTGCTGCAGTTTCTGAAGCACAGTACGTAAAGTGTCCAGATGCGACTCCTGGTTTGGTCCTGTCAGGAGTATGTCATTCAGATACACCAGAACATTTGGTATACCCTGTAACACTCCCTCAGTTACTCATTGAAAAAGGGTCAATGCCACCCCAAAAGGTTGATGGGTATGCCTGAATAACCCCGATATGTATTGATCGCCAATAGCTCCTTAGAGTCCTCATCCAGCAGTAATTGCTGATAAGCATGACTCAGGTCCAGCTTGGAAAACAATGCCCCCCTCCCCCGCTAACAAGCAAACAAATCTTTGATTTTAGGAATTGGGTAAGAGTCCAATTTAGCCACTCTATTCACTGTGATCTTGTAGTCCCCGCAAATCCTTACTGACCCATCACTCTTGATCATGGACACAATGGGGATCTCCTACTTTTAAACTGGACAGGTTCCTGGACCCCTTCCCATTCCAGATGAAGCAGTTCTTCTGTCACTTTACCATGAAGAGCATATGGCACAATACGGGGTCAAAAAAATTGGGGTTGAGCCTCTGGGCTCACCACAATCTGGGCAATCATTCCCTGCAAAGTTCCCAGTCTTGGCGAAAATATAGAAGCTAGCTGATCCAACACCTCTTCCAGTGTTACAGCAAGCATAACCCCTGCCAGCCCAGTTTCTACTCTCGCAGCCAGTTATGGCCTATCAGGCACAGACCCTCTCCCTGCATCACCAATAAGGGAAATAGCTTCTGCTACAACCCATAAGCCACTTGGACCAGCATCTTTCCCACCAATGGAATCAGTTCACTTGTATATGTCTGAAGTCACACTCCTGCTGATTGTAGTACAGCTGCTTCTTCAGGGTCCCAAAAGGTAGAAATAAGCTTCTCCCCCCATCACTGAAAATGATGCCTCTATGCCAACTTCCATATCCACAAAATGGCAGTCCATTATCACTTGCACCCAGATAGGAGGCGAAAGACAATCAGCAACCGTATACATAGCGTAGACTCCATTATCACCCTCTTCCTTCAGCTCTTCCTAATCTACAACATTGGTTTGGCTCTGGTAATTTTGTAGGTTGGGATGACTGGCCCTGAGACATACTCCCAAAGTGACAAAGTCGGGCCACATGGCCCCAGCTCCAGCAGCGCCAACATTCCTCCTCTAAGAACCTGCAAGTCTCTGAGTTGTGTGCTACACCACAACGGACACATTGCTCATGTGTGTCTTTACGAGTGGAGCTTCACTGTAAGACCCCATGTGCAGAGTGCAACTTTGATGATGGTAAGGCAGATCGGTGAGGCTGTTCCACCTGATACAACATGGCAGCCCCTTCCACCATAGAGCGCTGCAACTCTTGAGCCTGTCGAGCTGCACCCTCCATGGCCAGGGCAACTTCCACCACTATGTTGGTACCAGGCATGAAATCAAGCACTGTCTCTGCTAACAAACAATATTGAATGCATTCATCCTGCACTCCACTCACCAACTGGTCCCAAAGTATGCCATCCAAAGTATGTCCAAATTCACGAAACCCCGCCAAACGCCACGACTCAGCCACATAGTCTGCAAATAACAATTATAATAATGGTACTTGAAATTGAGCATTTTGATTGGCTCTAAAGATTCCACCTACCTTACATTAATTTTTAATTAATATACCTGTACAGCCTCATCACAAGAGTAGTGATACTGTATGACTAAAAAGTTTCAACCTTTTTGACATTTTGTACTCAGAATGTCTGTAGTCATTAACACAACCACTAGTGTTAAAATTACCGTTAGATATGAAATATATTACAGCTGGATGAACAAGTTGAACTGCCTTGCCTGTCATTTGCCCTTACATTTTTTCCTTGTGCCCCTTTAACAATATGGATAAAAAAGGAACAGCAGGTCCATGCAGTGAAGCACCATATTAATTGGCCCTCTGACCTCCGGGTTCCTCTCTGTCAGCACTCAGCACCCTCGTAAATGTCATCTTTATACAAAAAAGACTGTCACCAAGTACAAAGTCTAGTGGTATCTTTCCCCACTGTGAGATGACAGGCAAAACTAAAATGTACAAGAAATGGTGGAAGGGACTGGGTCTTATCTTATTTTTAGCACTCTGCTAAGTGACTGGTTTTGGAGGACCCACTCACTCGGCAGGAGAGAGAGTAGCAAGCGACTCACAGAGAATTCTGCCTGTTTTTAATTAGAAACTATATGCCATCTTTGCCTAAATAAAGATATTCTTTGCTACATATTTTAATGAACTGCTCCAATTGTAGCCTCCAAAAGTGTTGTCCCCCCTTATGTGTTCTTCAGGTACGGACTGCAGCAGCAGCACACTGCAGCTGAAGCCAACATTGAGCTCAGCAAGCAGCACTCCATAACTGCAGGGGAGGCAGTATAGTGCAGTGGTTTAAGGCTCTGAGCTGCAAATTTGGAGACCTTGGTTTGAATCCCACAACCCCCACTTGCATACTGTGTGACCTTGAGCAAGTCACTTAACGTCCCTGTGCTCCCAGGTCACACCTGTAAACAAGCTTTCAGCTTACCGTGCTAGTCCTGGTTAAACAATTGCAAAAAAAAAAAAAAACTAAAGTCATAGCGAGTTGAAGAGCTGAGCAGGTGACTGGAGGCTGATTTGGAAGAAAGGCTGGCTTATGGATTAGAGGAGCTGAAAGTGACTGCAGAGTGGTGTGTTAAAGTTGGGAACCAGTTCAGTAATGTAGTGGTAATAGGTAGAGGAGCAGAGGAGAGAAGGGACTCAAATGAATTGGATGGAATGATAGCGGGGCTTTGACGAATCTTTGCATACAGAGGTTTTCTGCTTGGAAATGGTCACTGTGGCCGTTTGTGGGTTGGAAGGAACTCAAATGGATTAAACTACTAGTTAGGAGTACTACTTTTGTATGTTATTTTAATTACTGCATCTTTTTTTTTTTTTAGCAAAATGCAACATGCAACATTACCATAAGAAGTCATTGGCAAATACATGTGTAGCGCCACTCATAGCAGTCTGCTGCAGGAATTAAATAGGATGAGGTGACAATTAATCTTTTCTCCCCCTTCTGATCTGGCGTTTGCATTCTGGCGCTACAGAGGTTCCAATGAGCTAAGAGTTGAGGCAGCATTATCATGACAGCTAAACTCATCAATGACAGACAACATGATAGCTCCCTCCTTCAATCAGTTCACTGCAGGTCAGCTCAGAGGGAGCAGGTGGTTTGAATCATTTTTATGTTGGCTTGAGCAAGCGACATCTTGCAGTAGTATGAGTTGGGGGGGGCACAGCTGCTGTTGGGCAAATGCAGGGCACGCATCAGTAGGTGCGTCCCTCATTCCCCAATCAGCCAGCATGCCGGCACCACACCAGGCATGTATAATGGGGTGAGCACATCTCAGCAAAGGTCTGCTGCAATCTGAGCAAAGCTCATCATACGCAGCGGTTCTCTGCTTGCCGTGCTCGCTGCCATTATGAGCATGGTCGGCGAGCGGCTCAGGCCTGCCAACATCAGGGGTGCCCAATCCCCCTGTCGGTAACCCTCCCCACTGTGTTGCTGTGCCGACGGGGGAGCCCACTCCCTGTCGGCATACCCCCCCAAATGTTGAATTGCCGAGGGGGTGCCTAATCCTCGGCTCATGCCCCTGCTTTCTTTGTTTGCCGACGGTGGTGCCCGATCCTCACATGACCTCTGCCAGGTGCCAACGAGGGTGCCCAATCCCATCGCTACTGACACCCACCCCAAAAAAAAAAACAGTTAGGTGGCACGCTGGGAGCCCACCCCAGCATGCCAAATGCCCTGCAACAGGAAAACTGTCCTCGATGGTTTCCTTTTTTCCCTGTAAAACAAAACCGTCCCTCAAGTCTCGATGCCCCCCCCCCCCACACACCCACCCATTGCACACCCTGCCTCCCTCACACTCCCACCCCATACTTACCTCGAGTCTGGCGCAGCGATCTTCCGTGGACCAGGAACACGTCTGCACTCTTCAAAGTCAACCACGAACTGAGGAAATGCCGGTAAGCTGTATAATGGAGTGAATAGAGTTTTTTCAACTTTGCTGCATATCTCAGGCATTTCTTGGAATTTTGGCACCACATTTTCAACATGGGGTTTTTGGGGCACCTCCTCATGAATTCTATCACTGTCATGGCGTTAATCAGCCTCGAATGGTGATTTTGCAGTCACTGCGTGAAATCACCTTTCGGGACCTATTAATGAAATGACAGTGCCAGTGGAGGAGGCCTCTCTAAAAGCCTATGTTCCAAATTTGGTGGGAAAAATCCAACAAATGCCTGTTTTACGAGCGTGTATTGCACAGTTGCATTCCCAACATTTCAACGCCGGATTTTCAGTATTGGCATTTTTGTACACCTCCTTGTGAACAGTACAGCTGTCATTTCCCACATCCTGCCCAAAATGTGTTTCCGCACTTTCGGTGCACAATGGCGCGGCTGCTGTGGGAAATCAGTATTTGGGCCAGATTATGAAATGGCAGTGACACAGTTCATGAGCAGGGTCCTAAAATGCCTATGTTGAAAATTTGGTGCTGGTACTCCATAAAATGACTGTGTTACGTGCAGTGCGTTGGCAGATTACGCACTAAATGCCGTTGTGCATTCGCGATATTTTCACTCTGAATTTTCACCATTGCCATTTTTTTCACACCTCTTGATGAACAGTACAGCCGTCATTTCACATACCCTGCCCAAAATGTGTTTTCGTACTTCCGGCGCAGAATAGCGTGGATGCTGTGTGAAATCACTTCTTGGGACACTTTGAGAAAATGACAGTGACACTGTACATGAGCAGAGGTGCTAAAATGCCTATGTTGAAAATTTGGTATCGAACGCCCATAAAATGGTAGTGTTGCAAGCGCATGCTGTATATTCCCACGCACCTTTGTAACTCCGCAAGCATTTCGTATTTGTATGTCACATTTTCAACACTGCCATTTTACACCTCCTTATGAACTGTGCAGCTGTCATTTTTCACATCCTGCCCAGCATGTTTTCCTGCACTGCACTACCAAACACCCAAAGGGACACCCTAATGCCTGTCACTCTCTGCGGGGTGGGGGTGGGTTGACATCAGTTCACTACTTGACTGCCATTCCTATGCTGCATCTCTCTAACTCCTGCACTTCCAATGGCAACAAGCCAACATTCAGCATTGACAAATGCTTGTTTGATGTTTGGCACTGTGCTTATCTTTTTTCACCCTTCCCCAGATTAACTTAATACTGTACTGAAAACACCATCAATGACAGCACCTTCATTTTTACCAGTTTCTTTCTTGTTGACAGCCTCTAGTATTACTGCCATCAACACTATAAAGGAACCACACACTGCTCTGAGATGAAGTATTCACCCTTTATGAAAGGAGATATCATGGATGAGGCTGCATTTTAAATGCATTTTTAACCGTGTATAGCGCTGTGCTTTTACATGCCGTTTTAAGTGTGGATAGTGCTGTGTATTGAATGCTGTTTTTAATGAATGCTGTTTTTAATGCAACCTTGTACAATTTTCATTACTGGTTATGTGGTGTTTCTTTTGCTACTGCTGTGTTTTATGTTTTAATGCTGTTTTATACTTTGATAGTGCTGTGTTTCAAATTAAGTTATACGCATGTTTGTTTTTTAAACTTAGAATTTTTATTAAAGTTTTACAGCGGTATATGTCATACAATATAAAAAAAGTACATGCTTGTTCCAGAGTTATAGATACATCTCTTCAACATTGGGAGATCCAAAGGAAAAAAAACAACAAAGGATATTTCCTTTCAAGGTCTTGTGGGGAGAATAATAGGGAACGTGTTGAAATGGAGGGTGAGAAATTGAATTACTGGGGATCCAAGCAGTATGAAAGTCCAATTATGTATCAAGAAGAATGGCCTGATCGGATATAAGCCCTGTCCCCCCTTTCCAGGTGCCCCTGACTCAAGGTACCATATCTCTGGTCTATGGGTGGATATGTATAGGAACCAGATGGTCTATCTGTTCATGAGAGTTTCTATCTTATTCTGCAACTTAGTCGTCATGTTCTCCATAAGATAAATGTTATATATAGTATCTTGCCATTGTTTAACTGTTGGGGGAGTGGGCTATTACCACAATCTAGTGGTTACTTTTTTAGCAGCTATTAATAATATGCTAACTAGGTAGATTTAGTATTTTTGTTTGAACTAGGAGGGGAAATGTAAGAGAATGGCAAGTTCAGGAGTCAAAGGGCCTAGTGTAGGAAACAACTCTCCCAAAGTTTCACCAATCTCTTGCCAATACAGAGTAATGACTGGGCAGGACTAGAGGACATGTGTGTGCGTTGAAAGTTCACAGCCACAGTTCCTCCCGCACAAAGAGTCATGGGAAGATGTACAGTAAATCAGGCTGTGATCTGCAGTGTACAAAAATATTGGGTGGTTATTTTCCAGCCATATTCCCTCCAAGTATATGAGACTGTGGTTTGATGTTGTCGTTTCATATATTGATCCAGTCCTCTGAGGACAGATCCAATGACATTTCTGCCTCTCATGTCGTTTGAGTAATGTCCAGCAAAGACAAGGGAAGGTCAGTGAGAGCCTTATAAAACCTGGAAACCACATGTCTTGTGGAGAATTCAAGTTGCACATGTTGCAAAAGGACCAAAACAGGAGGCAAGGGCCGAGGAGTGACTGTAAGTCAGAGAGACCCTACAAGGAAATGACAGATCTATAGATACCTATAGAAATCTGTTTGTTCTAAGTGGAACTCTACTTGTACTTCTGCAAAGGATTTAAATATGCCATTTCTGTAGAATTGATTAGTGTGCACTAGGCCTTTCCATAGCCAACCTCAGAACCTATAGTCTAGCCTATCGGGTGGAAAATTTGGGTCTAAGACTGGGATCCCTACCCATTTAGTCCCCATTATATGGTCTGCTCTTGTCAGGAAGGTGGTTCAATTTTGCAGTATATTTATAGTATAAAGAGAGGGGTCTCCAATACGTTTGTATTTGTTAGGTTGGAATACACTAATGAAATCTAGGGGACCTGGTGATAAAGTCATTTCTATTTGTAACCATGAGGGAGCTTGATCTAACGAAGTAAACCAGTTTGACATATGACTATGTTGGGCTGCCCGTGCATAATTTAGAAGGTTAGGTAGTGCTAGATCTCCCCTGGCTTTAGGCAACTGCAATTTCCATAAAGCCACCAGAGGTTTTTTCCCTTGCCAAAGAAAAAAAGAGATAGCTCTATACTGGCATGGGGCCATTATGTTGCAGACAAAATGGCGCACGTCAGACCCACGTATGGACAACAGCGTGCAGCAACAGAGCAGCAGTACATAATGCTGCTGCAACAGAAATGGTGCACACCTGAATGGTCTCTTTGTTTTTGTGGGGGACTTTGCACCATGCACCTCCCCACACCCCCCAGAATTATTATAATCAACTATGAGGGGGTGTGGACAAAGGGGCAAGAAGACTATCTCGATCAGCACTTGTCCTTGGTGCATGAACAAAAAAAAAAGTAAAGAGGTTCCCTAGCAGGGAATCAAACCCTGGCCCTCCCCCACCTTTCCACTGCTGGGTTGGGTGCTATCACCACTCCATCACAGGAGTGGCTCAACTGAGCACCCGACTGGTGGTGGTTAAATCCACTTCCCCTTCCTGTGCAGAGCGACAGGGGTAGTGATACTTGCATATCATTCATATACCCCTGTTGCTCTGAAGTACTACACACTATTGACTGCGCAGTTCTTAATGCGCAGTTTAGTTCATGACATAATGACCTGGTACCCTCTATACCTTCTGGTAAGTTCAGACTGAGGGGGTATCCGAGGTATTTTTTGAAATAAGTATGACAATTTTGGTAAAACTGACATTTGAATAGCCTGTACCCAATTTAATAAAGTGATGGGTAAATGCTGCCATGTCTGAAGTCCTGCTTTTATTCACTGGAATAAGAGATTATAATTCTGTGACATTATAGTAGCTGGATAATTTGTTAGGTTTATCCCTAGGTATCTAACCAAAGTTTTATTCCATTTATAGGAAACTTCCCTTGGAGAAAAGAAGAAGGGATGGTAGAAATCGTTAATAACTCCATTGTATGGGAATTTATCTTATTACCCGAGACTAGTTCAATCCTCTGTATTTCTCTTTCTAAGACTAATAAGGAAGTGTCTGGGTTAGTAAGGTATAACAGGAGATCGTCCACATAATATGCTATCTTATGGGTATGGTCTCCAACTCTGTATCCCTGGATTTGCTCCAATTGATGGAGATATTGGGCAACAGGTTCAGCATAAAAGGCAAATAGGAATGCGGAAAGGGGGCAGCCTTGATGTGTGCCTCTAAACAATGGGAAATAGAAGGAGTGGGATCCATTTACTTTAACTGTGGCCTCCAGGTGGGAATAAATCCCTGCAATATTCTAAAGAAATTCTTGGGGAAATCCAAATTTTGAGAAAGTCTGATGTAGAAATGGTCAGGAAACTCTGTCGAAAGCTTTTTGGGCATCCAAATTTAGTATCAGCAGAGATGATTTAGTATTACAAGCATGATTAATCAAATAAATAGTCCATTTGATATTATCTGTTGTCTGTCTTGTTTTGATGAAGCTGAATTGATCGGGATGTATCATGGCAGGTAAAATAGTGTCTAATATATGGGCTAATATGCTAGTGTAAATTTTATAGTCTTGATTCAAAACGGAGATTGGGTGATAAGAATCACATAAATGAGAGGGTTTTTCAGGCTTCAAAATTACTGAGATTGCAGACTGTCTCCAAGAGATTGGATATGCCACTGTTTTATGATGCTTGCGTAGGGCTGCTCTAAGGGGGGGGGGTCTTTTATTATTTCATATATAGTTTTACAAAGCTCAGCCCCATAGCCATCCGGTCCCGGGGACTTCCCATGTTTCAAATGATGTATGGTAGAATATAATTCCTGAGTTGTAATTGGGGCCATCAATGCTGTTTTTTGTTCATCCTCTAGTGAGGGGAGGTGTACCTCAGCAAGGAAGTTTTCTAGCATATCGGCCGGGGCCGAAGTGTCATCCGTGTATAGTTCTGCACAGTAGCGGTGAAAAACTTCAAGAATTTGATTAGTTGTTGTAATAATCTTACCGGAATGTAAATCCTTAATTTTAGTAATAGTAGACATATGAGTCTGTTTCTGGAGGCGATAAGCCAGTATTTTTGAAGCTCAGGCTCCCCCCCATAGTATTTTTGGCGGAGCCAAATTAGGGCTATCTCAGTTTTATCTGTGAGGAGTTTCTATATCTCCTGCCGGATTTGATTCATTTTTTGAGTGAGGGTGTGATATCCTTGCATGTATGCGAGATGGAGGAATTTTAGTTTTTTTTGGAGGTCTTTAAGCCTTGCCTTACTCTGCTTCTTTTTACAAGTGAAGTATGCTATCATGTGACCTCACAGGACAGATTTTAAAGTGTCCCACAGTAATTGTGGGGAGACCTGGGGAGAAACATTGTCCTGCAAGATCTCTGGGATCAGTTCTTTCAGTAGTTCCTTAAAAGTAGGGTCTCTCAGGAGTGAATTGTTAAAAAGCCAACAGGTGTTTTTTCGTTCCTGAACTATGGTCAAGTCTAAACTAACTAGGCATGATCCAAGATATAAATAGTATTAATATCTGAGTTATGTACTAGATCTAAATGTTCACTACTGACGCAAAAATAATCTAATCTAGAATAATGTTTGTGTGCATGTGAGTAAAAAGTAAACTGTCTAGTAGACGGATTATATACATGTTTTTAATAATGTATTTTATTTCACAAACAATGCTGTCTTTTATTTTTCACACTTTCAATGGAAGCGCAAATATAGCAAGAATAAAACTGCATTAATGTTAACCTGGTCTACAGTACTGTCCAGCACCACAACAACTGTTACCATAGAGATTGCTCTGTGGAGGGACTCTTTTTTCTTAAATTGGAAGAAACAAGAATAAATCATTAGTAAAATTAAGTCATCTTCTTTTTTTTTTGTTTAAGCCATTATTATAATAGCAATAAGGCACTCCCAGGGTCATGTTAATGTTCAGTTAATCACTCCCTAGGGGCATTTAGCACTCAGCTATGCCTCATGCCAAATTACGCCCCTAGGGGGTGATTAACAGAACATTAACATAACCCCTGATCATACTTTATTGTTTAATTACAATATGCAGACCACTATATAACAGCAATACTTCAAGAAACACATACCAGAAAGGAGCATAACACCTTGTGGCACAGGGAATGGGTAGAACAATTGTACACGGTTGTCAGTAGCATTGCGAGGGCAGATTTGCCTATTCTTATCTCCCACACTATTTCATTTAAACTAACAGCAGAGCACAGAAACTCAGACAGACAATTCATTATACTAAAGGGCTTGCTAGGACTAATAGACACAATGCTTGCATGCATTTATTATCTTAACAAGGATGACCCAGACTTTTTTGCAAAGTTGCTTTCCATTCTAAACAGCATACATCGATCATGCTTAATTATAGTGGGAGACTGGAATATTGTGGAAGATGGGGATTTAGATAGATCTTCCAAAAGCAAGAAGAAGCTGTCACCTGCACAAAGAGCCTTAAATGATCTCAAAGATACTCTGGGTTATAGACCCCTGGTGTGTGCTATATCCAACTCAAAAGGAGTACACATTCCACTTCCTGATTCATGGCATAGACTCATGTCTTTACTACTTCTTTATAATGCAGAGCCTGATTAGGAGAATGTAAGCATATGAAATAATGGCAATGGTTGTGTCTGACGACGGACCCATCACCTTAACACTTAGCACACAGGATACCCAGAATAGGGACAGGTCATGGAGAGTGAACAACCACCTATTGAAAGACACAAACTGCTTAAAAAATCATTAAGGAACATACCACCAAACACTTCAACATCAATACTAACCCTGTGTAGAGCTTTAATACTATATGGGATGCATATAAATACTCTGTCAGAGGGGAGCTTATTAGACTGGCATCAGTTAGAAAATGGAAAAGGCTTCAGGGAGGTGAAGAATTATTGGAAATCATGAGAAACCAGGAGGGGAACATTAAGGTTACATCTCATGAAAGTGAATGGCACAGCCTTACTGCGAATAGAGTTAAAAATGCTGAACTAATAAGGGAGGGGCAGAGAGGGCCATCTTTAGAGCAAAACATAACTACATAGATCAGGGAGAGAAGGCAGGGATGCTGTTGGCCATGAGACTCACAGAAAATGAGGGCAACGGTGCTTTTGGGAGTTTTATAACGATCTGTATGCTGCTGGGGTGGGGGGGGCATGGCAGCCATCATGACATTCTTGCAAGCTACTACTCTTGCTAAGGTCCCAGGCTTACAAAAAGTGGCACTAGGCAGCTCCATCACAATTGCACAAGTATAAACACTGCCATTAGATCTCTTCATCTGGACAAGACATCAGGGCCAGACGGTTTCTTGACCAACTTCTGTAAGACTCTAAAAGAAGAAATTGCTCCACACCTGACTGCCCTATACAATGCAGCCTATGAGGGGATATAGTTAAACCTAGGTTTCCAAGAAGCATTGATTACACTAATCCCGAAATCAGGGAGTGATCAGGAAACCATCAGTAATTACAGACCCATCTCCTTATTAAATATTGATATCAAGGTTGTGGCCAAGGTGTTATCGAAGCATGTGGCTCAAGTGTGGCAGGAACTTGTGGGCATAGAGCAAATTGAGTTTATGAAAGGCAAATTATCAAGAGACCACATGAGAAAGCGCAGATGCATCCCTTCTGCGTCTGGGGGCACTAAGGTCCCTGCAGTCTTGGCGTTCCTAGACACAGAAAAGGCATCTGATATGGAAGCCTGGGATTACTTGTTTGCAACTCTGACTGAGTCTGTGTTCCTGGATGATTGCATAGAATGGGTTCACCTGTTATATTCTCACCTGTCAGCCAGGGTCAGCTGTAGTGACCTGAAAGAGTCCCTGTTCGCCCTGCGCAGGGAAACACGGTAGTGATGCACCCTATCCCCATTCAACCAATTCTGGGAGCCCCTGACATGCAATATTTTGCAAGATCACAGAGTCACAGGGGTGAAAGTGGGAGACAAGAGATATGCCATATCAACATATGCAGATGATGTCATACAGCACCTAGAGCATACCACTGCCTCAGTACCTGCAGTATATGACATTTTAAGAAGATTCAGAAAACTGTCAGGGTACAAGTGAAATGTAGACAAGATGGTTATAATGTCACTCAATCTACATGCCACCAGAGAGGACACTATGCAGTGTGGGGAGGGGGGCACCTGGGCCCCTAAGTCCCTTACATACTTAGGAATTGAAGTCAGTAGGGACCAGGATCTAATGTGACATCAGAATATCACCAAACATGTCACTCAGATCAGAGCAGATCTCACTAGATGGGCAGCACTCCCATTAATGCTATGGGATAGAATAAACATCATCAAGATGCATATATTTCCTCATATATTAAAACCCCAGAATATGACAGCCTCTTCCTCCCTAAGACATAGTTCTCCTTCCTAAAAACTAGCATATCATCATTCATCTGGAATGGTAAACCACCACGGAGAGCCTGTTCCAAACTGACACCGGCCAAGACCTCTGGGGGACTACGACTCCTTGACTTTTTTCTCTATTATTTGGCATGCCATACATGCCATACCCTTTAGTGAAGAAATGGACCCCCCCCAAGGAAATCCTCAAATAGATGCCTGCCCAGGATCCTGGAGACAGACTTCTGTAGGCAACAGGAAGTGGACTTTAGGGCTTTTAGTAAGCTGCATTTGGGACAAACTCTCTAAACCATTGAAAGATACTCCAGGAGGGTCGTCCATATGAGCCAACAGGCAATTGGACACTCTGTTGAACATAAAGCCCTTATACCGTAGGACCCATTTCAACCCATTTGCCACAATCCCAACTTTATGATAAACGGGAAAATGCTTGGAGACAGCTTCTTACAAGGCACAGACAAGAACAAGCTGCAGTGTGTAATGGAAGAGGGAAGATCAGTACCTTTCTACACCTTCCAGAATAGAAACAACATCAGGCTCATGCAAATCTTTCAGTTTCTCCAACTGCAGCACATGGTAAGCCAAAACTAGGACCCTCACCATGACCAAGCATGCAGTTGAGTGAGTGGACTGACCTAAGTAATTGAGCTGACCAGAGACATGTAATTTCAGCCCTGTAAAAGAAACTAAGGGACATACTGTAGTAGCCAGAACGTTACATTTTAAAAACTTCATTATTGGAAGTCAGCATTCTCAGAATGGTTCCACGTCATAATGGTGATCGCCAAATAGCAATCGCCGTTACAGTGAGTGTACATCGCCGAAAAAAACAAAATGGTGATGTACACTCTCAGCAAGGCAACACCGGTGAAAACAAATGATTTTTATGTTATTTATTAGAGGGGCTGCACCCCTTGCACCCCCCCTTAAAAAGGATTCTCAGCTCCAGAGTGGTGCATGTCAGGGAGGGGAGAACCTTGTAAAAAAAAAAAAGTCCCACACACAAAAACATGAAATATTGTGCTCCTCCCTAGCCCTGAACCCTGTACCCTCCCCATTGTAGCCAGCCCCCCTCAACAGCACACCACACGGCCAGCTCAGCAGCCTCTTGCCGCTCTGCCTCCCACATACCTTCCCTCCTCTTCCATTCCTCATCCTGTGTTTCCGGTCACCTTGCTGCTCGCCGTCACTACCCTTTCAGGGTAGCTCATGTAACAAGCACTGAACTTGAGTCGATCATATCCGAGTCATTCAAGTTCAGTCACCATTTTGATGGGTCACCTCCAGGATTAGCTGACAATGAGTATGTGGATGCAATATGGCAATCCCTACATAAATACTTAAAATTGTACGGCCTTAAGCTGGCCCATTATAAACTGCAGTACAATATGTACTTCACACCACTGACACCAATGACAATGAAACCTTTTAAAATGAATATGTTAGAGACAAATATGTTTACCAAATGTGGATTATCTCCAAGCACACTCAAACATATTTTCTGGGATTGCACTAAAAGGACACCCCTGTGGGCAGAAATCAAAACCAGACTAGACTCTTTGTTAGGCCTACAAGAGGCCTTCACACCGGTGATCTGCCTAACATGTCTGGGCCTAGAAACACTGATCAGGCAAAAAAGGTAATAGATTGCCTTAATCACAGTCAAAACAAGGTGATTGATAGCCAAACACTGGCTTGATGATGCAGTTCTGACTTATAGGGAATGGCTTGCAGCCTCTCTAGAAGACATCTGGATGGAAAAAAATGCTTGAAAGCATACACTGCAGATATAAAACATACACTACTAGGTGGAAAAATGTCAGGTCCTATCAGAGTTTCCAATACTGATCAGTAAGCCCAGATGGAGGTCAATGCAGCACCCTGGTGCAAGGATAACCAAGTATATTTATGTTTCAGTTACACTTAACCACTGCTGCTATCTGTTATGTTGATTGCTCTATTTGTGAGCATGGTCACTTTTTAACACTTGTAATGTACAACATTGCTGTTTTAAAGGTGTTTTTATTGTTAGTGTTTTTTTATGTTTGTTGATGTACCAAATACTATATACATACAACATATGGCCCCTATACATGAAGATGTAGGTACGTGCTAGAGGGCACGCATACCCCACCCACCTGGCTCTGCAAATTCGGGACAGGTATGTTCAGGTCAATATTCAAGAATGGCCACCACCTGTCCATGGCTCCACCCCACTGGCATGCAGGACTCCACAGGGCAGCCTGGGGTGGGGTTGTAGACTCAGGCAGGCATCCAATGGGATGCCCATCCTGGGTCCCAGAGTGGATTACTTGCATAGGTGGCCATGGGACCTGGTAAGTGCATGGCACACAGGCACCCATGGACTGTGCAGATGATCCCTGTCAGCTGGTGTGTCCCAGTCCCGCCCCCACCCCAGTGGCACCCCTCACCACCTGGAGCACAGCCGTCCCCTCCCCAAACATTGTACAGCATCTACCCATGTCCCTTATGCCTGCCCACTGCCCCCAGACATAGAAGTTCCCCAGCACCATCAGTACAGACCCCCCACACATATAGGGGCTCTGTCCCCATGAAGACAGACCCCCCGCACACACCTATTCCCCATGCCCCATAGGTCCACACAGCCTCTCCCAAGTACAGTGCACCCAGTCTTCCCCCAACCCCTGCGCCAGTACCCCTGCCCAACATTGGTGTCCAATGGACCCCCCAACCCCCTTGGCACCAACCACCCCGACACCATACCTGAATGCCGGTGCTGCAGCTCTGGACGGCCAAGGGCACAGCCCTCCTCACACTTCCTTGGCCACTGGCCATCCAACTGATGCTGGGAGCGTGCCACCTATTTGTAGCTGTGCGCTCCCAGCATCAGTTGGATGGCCAGCAGCTGAGGAGGTGTGAGGAGGGCTGTGCTGCTGGCCATTCAGAGCCATGGCACCAGCTTTTAGGTATGGTGTTGGGGAGGTGGTTGGTGCCATAGGGGGTGGGAGGCCCACTGAACATCATTGTGGGGTGGGGTACCGGGTTCAGAGGTTGGGTGTGTTTGGACCAGGGCTCCGGTGTGTGTGGTGGGGGGACATCCTAGGCAATGCCGGGGACCGAGGCAGACAATTGCTGGTGTGTAGTGCAACGGGGATGGGACAGCCTTGTAGGGGGGTTGGCACTACTGGAACATGGCACCACAGTGTACGGGCACTCACCCCATCTACAGCCCTAGCCCTCACCATCAGCCTCATGGGCTGAGGCAGCACGGCAGTTGGATTTCCGAATCCACCGCACCTGTTGGATGCAGTCTGTGGGTGCATGCAGTGGGTTATGGCAGGGTCCCAGCTGCCGTAACCTGTGCCCTCCTCTGCACCCCTGTGGGCAACACTACGTGCCATGGTTTGGTTAGGTTAGGGTCACAAGCCAGAGCCGGACTAAGATCAAAGGCCTTGGTTGGGCTAGGATTAGTGCAGGTTGGGTAAGAAGGGTCAAGAGCAAAGCTCAGTATGGGTATAGGTCTGAAAATAAGGTTGGTCTAGATCTAGAGTCTAGATAGCTGAAAAAGTTAAGAAAAGATACCTTAATTCTAAATGAAGAAATACTAATGCTGTAAATGTAAAATGTGTTGTTCCCTCATGCAGCTAAATATATAACACTTTGACTTACTTGACAGTTAGATGTACCCCACGGATGTGCATTTCCTAATATCTACTGTCTTAACAGGTGTGGTCCATATTGTATGGCTCTACAATGCCGCAGCAACAAAAACATCCTGACCAGACATTACATCAATGGCACTATGTTGACCTCAACTGCTGTCAGCATTGTGCTGTCTGAACACAAATGTGTTTTTTGTGGGGGCTGTGCCTCCTACACTACCCATAATTTATTATAATGAATTCTGAGTCAGAGCTAATTTGTAAAGAGGGTACAAGACCAGGGGAAAGCAGTGCTGGGGTCCTGAGTGGATTTTACAGTGGTCTGTTGATCTTGTCTTTACAACAATCAATGAGATTGTTGTAAAGTTGTTGATGCAGCGATGCCGTACCATATTGTACAGCGCTTTGAGTTTCAGAAATGAACTTTATAAATAGAATTGCTTCACCTTGTGTTGTTTGTTCCTGCATCATAAGAATTTTGGATATGCTGTAAACTTACCTTGATATACCCATGCCCTAATTTCCCCTTTTCATTTATTAATTGCCTGACCACCTCACCTATTCACTTAGCATTTAAATATGCACTGTTTCTTGACAGACTGAATGTTTCTTAGCTTCACTATTCCCCTACCACTGATGGGATCTATTTACAAATGCTTTCTTAGTAGGCCCTTGTCCTCACACAAAATTGTATTTTATACACACCCTGCATTATTGTGTCTGCCTTTTTTCTTGATATGTTTTAATACAGTGATTTATATCCAGTTTATTACTGTTTAGCTTATCCTAAGTTGAGTTTTTCACTATTGTTAAAACCATGTTTTCCCCTCTGCAATTGCATCAACTAACTCCGTAAAATGTGTTATTGCGAAAATGTTTACCTTGCACTATCCCGGGTCATGCCTAAAAATAGACATTTATAATGTCTAGTGTACCTACTCAGTTATCAAAAACAAACAAATAAAAAAAGAAATGGTTTCTGACTGGTAAAATAAATAATCTCTCCTAATGTGGATGTGGTAGTGTCCTGTGGACAGTAAGAGCAGCACTGTACAGGAAAAGACGTTGTTGAGGAGCATTGACGGCAAGGACAGTGTAACAATGATATGTGGAGCAATCGTTTCATTGACTTCAGCAAGGCATTCAGCCCAGTGGCACACAGAGGGTTGCTGATGAAGCCGAAGGATCTGGATGCAGCAAAGGACATAGTTAATAGTTGCTGGCAGTCACAAGGGAAGAAAGAGACTTGGGCATCATCATCACCACCGATGACCTAAAATCATCCAAGCAGACCATTAAAGCAGTAGATAAGGCTAAAGGGATGTTAGGGTGTATTAGTAGGGGTATCACAAGTCATAGGAGGGAGGTAATAATCCCTCTGTACAAGACACTGGTTAAGCCCCATCTGGAGTACTACGTGCAGTATTGGAGGCCACACCTTCACAAGGACATTAACCACACTGAGGCAATCCAAAGAAGGGCAACCAAAATGGTGCAGGGACTGCATCAGAAAACATATGAGGACAGATTAACGGAGCTCAATATGTATACCCCAGAGCAAAGGAGGGAGAGAGGTGATATGATTGAAACATTCAAACACCTTAAGGGCATTAACGAGGTGAAAGAGTCTAACATGTTTCAGTATAAGAAAAATAGCAGGACAAGAGGACACAGTATGAGATTAGAGGGAAGCCGATTATGGGGTAATGTGAGGAAGTTCATTTTCACAGAAAGGGTGGTGGATGCATGGAATGGCCTACCTCAGGAAGTGGTTCATATGAATACAGTACAGGGCTTTAAACAGGCATGGGATAGGCATAAAGGGCATTACAGATGAGTATGAATGGATAGGCCATTGACAGAGCAAAGGCCGATGGCACATTTATAAGGTAGAAAAAAAAAATGGTCAGACTTGGATGGGCCTTGCGGTCCTCATCTGCCATCAACTTCTATGTTTCTATTTTAATATGGGTGGAACATTGGTTGGAAGAGAGACAGCATAGGGTAGTAGTAAATGCAGTCAGATTCGAGGAAAGAGAGGTCACTAGTGGAGTGCCACAAGGACCAGTCCTGGGGCCAGACCATTTCAATTTGTTCATCAGTGACACAGGATAAGGAATTTAGGACATGATGTGTCTCTTTGCAGATAACACTAAGCTCTGTGGTTGGGCAGACAATGAGGAGGGGAGAAAAGAGATCAGAGGGACCCGAAATGGCTGAGGGGGGGCAGGTGTCCAGGGTTTGTCAGATAATATTTAATGCCAGAAAGTTCAAGGTTATGTACATATTGAACAAGAACTCTGGAACACTGTATTGGTTGAGAGGGATTAAGCCGGACACCACTTCTGAGGAAAGGCACCAAGGAGTCATCATAAGGGACTCCCTTAAACAATCAAGCCAGTGTAACAAGGCCTCCAATAAGGCACACAGGATGCTGGTGAGTACTGACTGGAGTTTTGACAGCAGGGGGGAAGAGGTATTACTACTTTTCTATAAATCACTGGTGAGAGCACATCTACAGTACTGTTACCAGTTCTGGAGTCCTTACCTAAGGAAAGACAAGGACAGGCTGGAGATGGGACAGTGGAGGACAACCAAAATGATTCAACGCCAGCAGGGCAGATCCTATGAGGATCAGCTTAGGGCATTAAATATGTCTGGCTTGAGGCCAGACAAGAGAGAGAAGATATGTTAAAGACATTCAAGTTGCTGAAAAGAATGAGTCAAGGTGAACTGCAAGGAATAACTCAACAGTAGAAGCAAATCCAGAAGATGAATTCAAGCGTGGAGGCTGGTGGGGGTGCTGATGGTGGGAGGTCAGGAAGCACATGAGACAGTTTTAGTTTACAGAATGAGTGATTCAGCCATAGAACAGTCTGTCAGTGGAAGTGGCAGGTGCCAAACCAATAGTGGCTTCAAGCATGGCTGTGAAAGAGTCAAGTGCTTTGTAGTTACTCAGGGGTAGTAGAAAAACAGGGAACAAGGGAGTGGATACTGTAGACAAACGCCACATATTGACAGAAGCTCTTGGAGTATTATAGGGTGTTACATGCAGACTAGATGGACTATTACCTTTTTAAAGATGGCAGAACTAGTTGGGAAAAGTTCAGAACAACCCAGAATCTATGCCAATTTCTTTACTAGAACATGATAAGAACTTTCTTTCAGGTTCTGATATGGTTCTGATAATTTTTAAACATTGATTTTGGCACTTAATATAGTCCCTTAATAGGTCTTTATCTAGTAAGGAGGCTGACAGTAGTAGAAGTAAAAAGACTCAAAAGGAAGCTGGAGGTAGTGCAGTACCACTTCAAGTTGTTTTTAGATTCCCTTCCCTTTACTGATAATAGCTTAAGGTTGGATAATGATAGCTACAAAAGTTTCGGTACTGCAAACTTAAAGGTTTTGAAAGTTTTAATAAGGCTCGGATAACTATTAGAACCTTTCAAGGCTTATCAGGAGCTTTCAGAACGTTAGAAGCTTTTGTGATACTCAAATCCCTGGTCTTTTTCTGATGTCATTATTTATTTTGCTCTGTTTCTATGATGTCAAGTGCAGTGTCACATAAAAATGTGAAGCACTGATGGTGAGTACAGGGTCACACAGACATGAGAAGCACAGATAGGGAGGGCAGTGCCACAAAAATATGTGAAGCACTGATGGTGAGTGCACTATCAGAAACATATGTGAAGCACTGATGGTTTGTGCAGTGTCACAATGTTATGTGAAGAACTGATGGTGACTGCAGTGTCAGAAAGATATGTGAAGCGCTGATGGTGAGGGAAGCATCACAAAGACCTTGTGAAGCACTGATGGTGAGTGTAGCATCCCAAAGATACGTGAATCACTGATGGGGAGTGCAGTGTCACAAAGATATGTAAAGCACTGATGGTGGGTGCAGTGTTACAAAGATGTATGAAGCACTGATGGTGAGTACAGTGTCACAAAGACATGTGAAGCACTGATGGTGAGTGCAGTATTACACAGACATGAGAAGCATAGATGAGGAGGGCTGCATCACAAAGGCATGTGAAGCACTGAAGGTGAGTGCAGTTGCATAGAGATTTGTGAAGCACTGGTGGGAAGGGCAGTGTCACAAAAATATCTGAAGCACTGATGGTGAGTGTAGTGTGACACACTCATGTCAAGCACTGATGGTGAGTGCAGTGTCACAAAAATATGTGAAGCACTGATGGTGAGTGCAGTATCACGAAGGCATGTGAAGCACTGATGGGGAAGGCACTGTCCACAAAGATATGTGAAGCACTAATGGTAATTGAAGCATCACAAAGATATGTGAAGCATTAATGGTGAGTGCAGCATCCCAAAGATATGTGAAGCACTAATAGTAAGTGCAGCATCATAAAAATATGTGAAGCACTGATGCTGAGTGCAGCATCACAAATATTTGTGAGGCACTGATGGTGAGTGCAGTGTCACACATACATCTGAAGCTCTGATGGTGAATGCAGTGTCATAAAGATGTGTGAAGCACTGATGGTGAGTACAGTGTCACAAAGATATGTGAAGCACTGATGGTGAGTGCAGTGTCATAAAAATATGTGAAGCACTGATGTTGAGTGCAGCATCACAAAGATTTGTGAGGCACTGATGGTGAGTGCAGTGTCACACATACATCTGAAGCTCTGATGGTGAATGCAGTGTCACAAAAATATGTGAAGCACTGATGGTGAGTGCAGTGTCACAAGCATGTGTGAAGCACTGATGGTGAGTGCAGTGTCACAGAGGCATGTGAAGTACTGATGGTGAGGGCAACGTCCACAAGGATATGTGAAGTACTGAAGGTAATTGAAACATCACAAAGGTATATGAAGCAATGATGGTGAGTGCAGCATGACAAAGATATATAAAGTACTGATGGTGAGTGCAGCATGACAAAGACATGTGAAGCACTGATGGTGAGTGCAGTGTCACAAAGATAAATGAAACACTGATGGTGAGGGCAGTGTCAAACAGATATGTGAAGCACTGATGGACAGTTCAGTGTCACAGAGACATGTGAAGCACTGAGTGTGGGTGTATTGTCACAAAGATATGTGAAGGACCGGTGGTGATTGCAGTGTCACACACATGTGAAGCACTGATGGTGAGGGCATTGTCCACAAAGATATGTGAAGCATGGATGGTGAGTGCAGCATCATGAAGTTATATGAAGCACTGATGTTGAGTGCAGCATTACAAAGATATGTGAAGCACTGATTGTAAGTGCAGCATCACAAAGATATGTGACACAGTGATGGAAAGTGCAGCATGACAAAGATATGTGAAGCACTGATATTTAGTGCAGCATTACAAAGATATGTGAAGCACATGGTGAGAGCAGTGTTTAACAGATGTGAAGCATGGATTGTGAGTGCAGCATCACGAAGTTATATGGAGCACTGATGTTGAGTGCAGCATTACAAAGATATGTTAAACACCGATGGTGAGGGCAGTGTCCAAAAAGATATGTGAAGCACTGATTGTAAGTGCAGCATCACAAAGACATGTGAAGCACTGATGGTGAGTGCACTGTCACACACTGATGTGAAGCACTGATGGTAAGTCCAGTATCTCAGAGATATATGAAGCACTGATGGTGAGAGCAGTGTTACAAAGATATGTGAAGCACTGATGGGAAGGGCAATATCAGAAATACATGTGAAGCACTGATAGTGACTGCAGCAACACAAAGATATGTGAAGACCTGAGGGTGAGTGCAGTGGCACAAAGATATGTTAAGCACTGTTGGTGAGTGCAGTGTCAGAAAGACATATGAAGCATTGATGGTGAGCTCAGTGTCTCACACACATATGAGGCACTGATGGAGAAGGGAGCATCACAAAGATATGTGAAGCACTTGTAGTAAGTGCAGCATCAAAACATTTGTGAAGCACTGATGGTGAGTGCAGCATCACAATGGTATGTGGAGCACTGATTGAAAGTGTAGCATCACAAAGATACGTGAAGTACTGATGGTGAGGGCAGTGTTCACAAAGGTATGTGAAGCACTTATGGTAAGTGAAACATCACAAAGATATGTGAAGCACTGATGGAAAGTGCAGCATTACAAAGATATGTGAAGCACTGATGTTGAGTGCAGCATCACAAAGATATATGAAGCACTGATGGTGAGTTCAGAGTCACACAGGCATGTGAGGCACTAATGGTGAGTGCAGTGTCACCAAGATATGTGAAGCACTAATGGTGAGAGCAGTGTCATAAAAATATGTGAAGCACCGTTGATGAGTGCAGTGACCAAAGATACACGATGTACTGATGGAGAGGGCAGTGTCCACAAAGATAAGTGATACACTTTTGGTAAGTGCAGCGTGACAAAGATATGTGAAGCACTTGTGGTAAGTGCAGCATAATAAAGATATGTGAAGCACTGATGTTGAGTGCAGCATTACAATGATATCTGAAGCACTGATGAAGAGTTCAGTGTCACAGAAACATGTGAAGCACTCATGGTGGGTGCAGTATCACAAAGATATGTGAAGCACTGATGGTGAGTCCAGCATCACAACGGTATGTGAAGTGCTGATTGTGAGTGCAGTGTCACAATGATGTGTAAAGCACTGATGGTGATGCAGCGACACAAAGATATGTGAAGTACTGATGGTGAGGGCAGTGTCCACTAAAATATGTGAAGCACTTTCGTAAGTGCAGCACCACAAAGATATGTGAAGCACTGATGGTGAGTGCAGTGTCACACACTGATGTGAAGCACTGATGGTAAGTGCAGTATCTCAGAGATATGTGAAGAACTGATAGTGAGAGCAGTGTTACAAAGATATGTGGAGCACTGATGAGAAAGGCAGTATCAGAAAGACATGTGAGGCACTGATAGCGATTGCAGCAACACAAAGATATGTGAAGACCTGAGGGTGAGTGCAGTGGCACAAAGATATGTTAAGCACTGTTGGTGAGTGCAGTGTCAGTAAGACAGATGATGGTGAGTTCAGTGTCACACACACAGATATGATGCACTGATTGAGAGGGCAGCATCAGAAAGATATGTGAAGCACTGAAGGTGAGTGCAGTTTCGCAAAGATATGTGAAGCACTGGTGGGGAGGGCAGTGTTGCAAAGATATGTAAAGCACTGATGGTAGTTCAGAGTCACACAGACAAGTGAAGCACTGATGGTGAGTGCAGCATGACAAAAGATATGTGAAGCACTGATTTTGAGAGCAGTGTTTCACCAATGTGAAGCATGGATGGTGAATGTAGTGTCACAAAGGAATTTGAAGCACTGATGATGAGTGCAGTGTCACAAAGATATGTGGAGCACTGATGGTGAGTACAGTGTCACACAGACACATGAAGCACAGTTGGGGGGGCAGCGTCACAAAGATATGTGAAGCACTGATGGTGAGAGCAGTGTTTAACAGATATGAAGCATGGATGGTGAGTGCAGCATCACAAAGTTATGTGAAGCACTGATGTTGAGTGCAGCATTCCCAAAGATGTGAAGCACTTATGGTAAGTGCAGTGTCACAGAATCAAGTGAAGCATTGATGGTGAGTGCAGTGGCACAAAGATATGTTAAGCACTGTTAGTGACTGCAGTATCACAAAAACATGTGAAGCACTGCTGATGAGTGCTGTATCACAAAGATACGTGAAGCACTGATGGTGAAGGCAGTGTTCACAAAGATATGTGAAGCACTTATAGTAAGTGAAATATTACAAAGATATGTGAAGCACCAATGGAAAGTGCAGCATTACAAAGATATGTGAAGCACTGATGTTGAGTGCAGCATCACAAAGATATATGAAGCACTGATGGTGAGTTCAGAGTCATACAGGCATGTGCGGCACTAATGGTGAGTGCAGTGTCACAAAGATATGTGAAGCACTGATGGTGAGTGCAGTGTCCCATGCATGTGAAACACTGCCAGTGAGTGCAGCATCATAAAAATATGTGAAGCACTGTTGATGAGTGCAGCGACCAAAGATACATGATGTACTGATGGAGAGGGCAGTGTCCATAAAAATAAGTGAAACACTTTTGATAAGTGCAGCATGACAGATATGTGAAGCACTTGTAGTAAGTGCAGCATTAAAAAAATATGTGAAGCACTAATGGTGAGTGCACCATCACAATGGTATGTGAAGTACTGATGGAACATGTAGCGTCACAAAGATATGTGAAGCACTGATGTTGAGTGCAGCATCACAATGATATCTGAAGCACTGATGAGGAGCTCAGTGTCACAGAGGCATGTGAAGCACTCATGGTGGGTGCAGTGTCACAAAGATATGTGAAGCACTGATGGAGAGTGCAGCATCACACACTTGTGAAGCACTGTTGGTGAGTGCAGTGTCACAAAGATATGTGAAGCACTGATGGTGAGTGCAGCATCACAACGGTATGTGAAGTACTGATGGTGAGGGCAGTGTCCACAAAGATATGTGAAGCACTGATCATAAGTGCAGCATCACAAAGATATGTGATGCACTGATGGTGAGTGCAGAGTCACACACTGATGTGAAGCCCTGATGGTAAGTGCAGTTTCTCAGAGATATGTGAAGAACTGATGGTGAGAGCAGTGTTACAAAGATATGTGAAGCACTGATGGTGAGTCAGAGTCACACAGACATGTGAAGCACTGACGGTGAGTGCAGTTTCACAAAGATATGTGAAGCTCTGATGGTGAGTGCAGCATCACAATGACATGTGAAGCACTGCTGATGAGTGCTGCATTACAAAGATACTTGAAGTACTGATGGTGAGGGTAGTGTTCACAAAGATATGTAAAGCACTGATGGAATGTGCAGCATTAGAAATATATGTGAAGCACTGATGTTGAGTGCAGCATCACAAAGCTATATGAAGCACTGATGATGAGTTCAGAGTCACACAGGCATGTGAGGCACTAATGGTGAGTGCAGAGTCACAAAGACATGTGAAGCACTGATGGTGAGTGCAGTGTCACATGCATGTGAAACACTGCCGGTGAGTGCAGTGTCATAAAAATATGTGAAGCACTTTTGGTAAGTGCAGCATGACAAAGATATGTGAAGCACTTGTAGTAAGTGCAGTATCATAAAGATATGTGAAGCACTGATGGTGAGTACAGTATTACAATGGTATGTGAAGCACTGATGGAAAGTTTAGCGTCACTAAGATATGCGAAGCACTGATGTTGAGTGCAGCATCACAATGATATCTGAAGCACTGATGAAGAGTTCAGTGTCACAGAGACATGTGAAGCACTCATGGTGGGTGCTGTGTCACAAAGATATGTGAAGCACTGATGGAGAGTGCACTGTCACATGCATGTGAAGCACTGATGGTGAATGCAGTGTCACAAAGATATGTGAAGCATTGATGGTGAGTGCAGCATCACAACAGTATGTGAAGTACTGATGGTGAGGGCAGTGTCCACAAAAACACTGATGGTGAGTGCAGCATCACAAAGATATGTGAGGCACCGATGGTGAGATCAGAGTCATACAGGCATGTGATGCACTGCTGGTGAGTGCAGTTTCACAAAGATATGTGAAGCACAGAAGGTGAGTGCAGTGTCACACACATGTGAAACACAGATGGTGAGTGCAGTGTCACACACATGTGAAGCACTGATGGTGAGTGCAGTTTCACAGATATGTGGAGGACTGATGATAGGTGCAGCCACATGAAGATACATGAAGCAGTAATGGTGATGGCAGTGTCCACAAAGATATGTGAAGCAATTATGGTACTATAATATATGGATAATGAAAATAATACCCCAAAAAATGCATGCAAAAAATTCCTTGCAATATACTAGTTAGTCCCGTAATAGTATAATTCCGGTCCTCGTAATACTATACGTCTGGCCCAATAATACTATACTTCCGGTCCTCGTAATACTATACTTCCAGTCCTCGTAATACTATACTTCCAGTCCTCGTAATAGTATCGTTGGGAATACCGATGTGACTACTGTGTGAACCGAGTTTTGTTCTTTTTTGTGAGAGAAAGAAGTGGAATGGAACTGGGAGCGGGAGCAGGAGCAGTGCAGGGGCGGTGTGCGAGTGAGCAGCGAGGAACAACACTCGGGAGTCTTACTAACTCTGCAGACTGCGCCGTCATACTGCAGCCACAAGTAAGAACTTAAAAATTCCTTGCATCCATATATTATAAAAAATAATAAACAGATTCTGGTGTTTCAAGGCAGAGATTCCATTTCGAGGTTCTGGGGACACAAGAAACCTCTTGAGCTTCGCTCTCGAGGTTTCTTGCATGCCCAGAACCTCTCGATGGAATTACTGCCTTGTAATATACCAGAACCTATCTATTATTCTAGTTGTAAATGCAGCATCACAAATATATATGAAGCATTGATGGAAAGTGCAGTATCAAAAAGGTATGTGAAGCACTGATATTGAGTGCAGCATCACAAAGATTTGTGAAGTGCTGATGGTGAGTTCACAGTCACACAGAAATGAGATGCACTGATGTTGAGTGCAGTGGCACAAAGATATGTGAAGCACTGATGGTGAGTGCGCAATGTCACAAAGATATGTGAAGAACTGATGATGAGTGCAGCAACACAAAGATAAGTAAAGTACTGATGGTGAGGGCAGTGTCCACAAAGATATGTGAAGCACTTATGGTAAGTGCAGTATCACAAATGTATGTGAAACACTTGTGGTAAGTGCAGCATCACAAAGATCTGTGAAGCACTGATGTTGAGTGCAGAATCACAAACATATGTGAAGCACTGATTGTGGGTGTATTGTCACAAAGATATGTGAAGGACTGGTGGTGAGTGCAGTGTCACACACATGTGAAGCAATGATGGTGAGTGCAGTGTCACAAAGATATGTGAAACACTGATGGTGAGTGCAGTATCACAAAGATATGTGAAGCACTGATGGTGAGTGCCGCGCATTACAAAGATATGTTAGCACTGAGGGTGAGTGCACTGTCACAAAGATACAGTATGTGAAGCACTGAAGATGAGTGCAGTGACACAAAGACATGTGAAGTACTGATGGTGAAGGCAGTGTCCAGAAAGATATGTGGAGCACTTATGGAAAGTGCATCATCACAAATACATGTGAAGCAGTTGTGGTAAGTGCAGCTTCACAAAGATATGTGAAGCACTGATGGGGAGTGCAGCATCACTAAGATATTTGAAGCACTGATGGAAAGTGCAGCATCACATAGATATGTGAAGCCTTGTGGTAAGTGAAGCATCACAAAGATATATGAGGCACTGATGGTGAGTGTAGCATCACAAATACATGTGAAGCACTAATGGTGAGCGCAGTGTCCACAAAGATATGTAAAGCACTGATGGTGAGTGCAGTGTAAACAAAAATATGTGAAGTAATTATGGTAAGTGTAGCATCACAAAGATATGTGAAGCACTGATGGAAAATGTAGCGTCACAAAGATATGTGAAGCACTGATGGTGAGAGCAGTGTTACAAAGGTATGTGCAGCACTGATGGAAAGGGCAGTATCAGAAAGACATGTGAAGAACTGATGGTGACTGCAGCAACACAAAGATATGTGAAGACCTGAGGGTGAGTGCAGTGGCACAAAGATATGTAAAGCACTATTGGTGAGTGCAGTGTCACAAAGATATGTGAGCACTGATGGTGAGCTCAGTGTCACACACACATATGAGACACTGATGGAGAGGTCAGCATCACAAAGATATGTGAGGCACTGAAGGTGAGTGCAGTTTTGCAAAGATATGTGAAGCACTGGTGGGGAGGGAAGTGTCACGAAGATATGTGAAGCACTGATGGTGAGTTCAGAGACACACAGACATATAAAGCACTGATGGTGAATGCAGCATGACAAAGATATGTGAAGTACTGATGTTTAGTGCAGCATCACATAGATATGTGAAACATTGATGTTGAGAGCAGTGTTTCACCGATGTGATGCATGGATGGTGAGTGCAGTGTCACAAAGATATGTGGAGCACTGATGGTGAGTGCAGTGTCACACAGACACATGAAGCACAAATGGGGGGCAGCATCACAAAAATATGTGAAACACTGGTGGTGAGTGCAGTGTCACAAAGACCTGAGAAGCACTGATAGTGAGTGTAAGCATCACAAAGATATGTAAAGTACTGATGGTGAAGGCAGTGTCCACAAAGATATGTAAAGCACTTATGGAAAGTGCAGCATCACAAAGATATGTGAAGCATTGATGTTGAGTGCAGCATTCCAAAGATGTGAGGCACTTATTGTGAGTGCAGTGCCGCAAAGATATGTTAAGCACTGTTAGTGATTGCAGTGTCACAAAGACATGTGAAGCACTGCTGATGAGTGCTGCATCACAAAGATATGGGAAGCACTAATGGTGAGGGCAGTGTTGACAAAGATATGCGAAGCACTTATAGTAAGTGAAACATCACAAAGATATATGAAGCACTGATGGTGAGTGCAGCATCACAAAGATATATGAAGCACTGATGGTGAGTTCAGAGTCACACAGGCATGTGAGGCACTAATGGTGAGTGCAGTGACACAAAGATATGTGAAGCACTGATGGTGAGTGTAGTGTCCCATGCATGTGAAACACTGCTGGTGAGTGCAGTGTCATAAAAATATGTGAAGCACTGTTGATGAGTGCAGCGACCAAAGATACATGTTGTACTGATGGAGAGCGCAGTGTCCAAAAAGATAAATGAAACACTTTTGGTAAGTGCAGCATGACAAAAATATGTGAAGCACTTGTAGTAAGTGCAGTATGATAAAAATATGTGAAGCACTGATGGTGAGTGCAGCATCACAAAAATATGTGAAGCACTGATGGAGAGCTCAGTGTCACATAGACATGTGAAGCACTGATTGTGGGTGTATTGTCACAAAGGTATTTGAAGCTCTGGTGGTGAGTGCAGTGTCACACACATGTGAAGCACTGATGGTGAGTGCAGTGTCACAAAGATATGTGAAGCACTGATGGTGAGTGCAGTGTCACAAAGATATGTGAAGCACTGATGAAGAGTGCAGCATCTCAAAGGCATGTGAAGCACTGATGGTGAAGGCAGTGTCCACAAAGATATCTGAGACACTGATGGTGAGTGCATCATCACAAAGATATGTGAAGCACTGATGGTGAGTGCAGCATTACAAAGGTATGTTAGAACCGAGGGTGAGTGCACTGTCACAAAAGTATGTGAAGCACTGATTTCGAGTGATGTGTCACAATGATATGTGAAGCACTGAAGATGAGTGCAGCAACACAAAGATATGTGAAGTACTAATGGTGAAGGCAGTGTCCAGAAAGATATGTGAAGCACTTATGGAAAGTGCATCATCACAAATATATGTGAAGCAGTTGTGGTAAGTGCAGCTTCACAAAGATATATGAAGCACTGATGGTGAGTGCAGCATCACAAATACATGTGAAACACTAATGGTGAGGGCAGTGCCCACAAAGATATGTAAAGCACTGATGGTGAGGGCAGTGCCCACAAAGATATGTGAAACACTGATGTTGAGTGCAGGGTCACAAAGATACGTGAAGCATTGATGTTGAGTGCAGCATCACAAAAATATGTGAAGCACTGATGGAGAGTTCAGTGTCACACAGACATGTGAAGCACTGATGGTGGGTGTATTGTCACGAAGATATGTGAAACAATGATGGTGAGTGCAGTGTCACACACACATAAAGCAATGATGGTGAGTGCAGTGTCACACACACATGTAAAGCAATGATGGTGAGTGCAGCATCACAAAGGCATGTAAAGCACTGATGGTGAGGGCAGTGTCCCCAAAGATATATGAAGCACAGATGGTGAAGGCAGTGTCACAAAGATATGTGAAGCTCTAATGAAGAGTTCAGTTTCACAGAGTCATGTGAAGCACTCATGGTGGGTGCAGTGTCTCAAAGATATGTGAAGCAGTGATGGAGAGTGCAGCATCACAAAGATATGTGAAGCACTGATGGTGAGTGCAGCATCACAAAGATATGTGAAGCACTGATGGTGAGATCAGAGTCACACAGGCATCTGAAGCACTGCTGGTGAGTGCAGTTTCACAAAGATATGTGAAGCAAAGATGGAGAGTGCAATGTCACACACATGTGAAGCACTGATATTGAGTGCAGTTTCACAGTCATGTGAAGGACTGCTGATAGGTGCAGCAACATAAAGGTGCAAGAAGTACTGATGGTGAGGGTAGTGTCCACAAAGATATGTGAAGCAATTCTGGTACTGTAAGGGCAGCATCACAAAGATATGTGAAGCACTGATATAAACTGCAGCATCAAAAAGGTATGTGAAGCATTGATATTGAGTGCAACATCACGGAGATATGTGAAGTACTGATGGTGAGTTCAGAGTCACACAGAAATGAGATGCACTGATGTTGAATGCAGTCTCACAAGGATATGTGAAGCACTGATGGTGAGTGCAATGTCACAAAGATATGTGAAGCACTTGTGGTAAGTGCAGCATCATAAAGATATGTGAAGCACTGATGGTGAGTGCAGCATCACAATGGTATGTGAAGCACTGATGGAAAGTGTAGCACCATAAAGCTATGTGAAGCATTGATGTTGAGTGCAGCATCACAATGGTATCTGAAGCACTAATGAAGAGTTCAGTTTCACAGAGACATGTGAAGCACTCATGGTGGGTGCAGTTTCACAAAGATATGTGAAGCACAGATGGAGAGTGCAGTGTCACACACATGTGAAGCACTGATGGTGAGTGCAGTTTCACAGATATGTGAAGGACTGATGATAGGTGCAGCGACATAAAGATACAAGAAGCACTGATGGTGAGGGCAGTGTCCACAAAGATATGTGAAGCAATTCTGGTACTGTAAGGGCAGCATCACAAAGATATGTGAAACACTGATATAAACTGCAGCACCAAAAAGGTATGTGAAGCACTAATATTGAGTGCAACATTATGGAGATATGTGAAGTACTGATGGTGAGTTCAGAGTCACACAGAAATGAGATGCACTGATGTTGAATGCAGTCTCACAAGGATATGTGAAGCACTGATGGTGAGTGCAATGTCACAAAGATATGTGAAGCACTGATGATGAGTGCAGCAACACAAAGATATGTAAAGTACTGATGGTGAAAGCAGTGTTCACAAAGATATGTTAGCACTGAGGGTGAGTGCAGTGTCACAAAGATATGTGAAGCACTTATGGTAAGTGCAGCATCACAAATATATGTGAAGCAATGCTGTTGGGAACAGCATCACAAAGATATGTGAAGCACTGATGCTGACTTCAGTGTCACACAGGCATATGAAACACTAATTGTGAGTGCTGTGTCACAAAGATATGTGAAACAATGATGGTGAGTGAAGTGTCACAAAGATATGTGAATCACCGATGGTGAGTGCAGTGTCTCAAAGGAATGTGAAGCATTGATGTTGAAGGCAGTGTCCATAAAGATATATAAAGGACTGATGATAAATGAAGTATCACAAAAATATGTGAAGCACTGATGGTGAGTGCTGCATCACAAATATATGTAAAGCACTAATGGTGAGGGCAGCATCACAGAGCTATGTAAAAAACTGAAGGTGAGGGCAGTGTCCACAAAGATATCTGAAGCACTGATGGTAAGTGCAGCATTACAAAGATATGTGAAGCACTGATGATGAGTGCAGCATCACAAAGATATGAGAAGCACTGATGGTGAGTGCAGAGTCTCCAATTCATGTGAAACACTAATATAATGTATGGTAGAACGGTGTTAACCTTAGGAAATCGTCATTTCCTAAGGCTGTTAACCTATCAATGTGAAGTAGGAATGTTGCTAACCTATCGATGCTATGTCACATTGATAGGTTAACAACAGCGATTGATCTGCGCATGTGTGTGCCTTTTTTTAGATGGGGAACCGACGGATGAAAGCAGCGTTTAGGGAAGGACTGAACGGCCATGGCGGTGACTTTTTCAAAAAGTAAGCAGGCATTTTACTTTTTAAGTGGGACCATACACAATAAAAAATAATGTATGGTCCCTCTATCGGCAACCGGTCACTGTTAACCATCTCGAGGTTGCCATGGTGATGTAAACCTCTTGAGCTTTGCTCTTGAGGTTTACATGGTTGCCCTGGCAACCCCTCGACAGTTAACTGACCGGTTATCGATAGAGGACCATACATTATGCTCTATGGTGAGTGCAGTGTCACAGAGACACCTGAAGCACAGATGATGAGGGTAGCGTCAGAAATATATTTGTAGCAGTGATGGCAATTGCAGTGTCACAAAGATGTGTGAAGCACTGATGGTGAGTGCAGAGTCATCAATTCATGTGAAGCACTAACGATGAGGGCAGTGTCCACCAAGATATGTGAAGCACTGATCGTGAGTGTAGTGTCACAAAGATGTGTAAGGCACTGATGATAACGGAAGCATCAAAAAGACTTCTGAAGCACTGATGGTGATTGCAACATCCCAAAGATATGTGAACCACTGATGGGCACAGCAGTGTCACAAAGATATGTGAAGCATTGATGGTAAGTGCAGCATCACAAAGATATGTGAAGTACAGATGGTGAGTACAGCATCACAAAAGTATGTGAGGCACTGATGGTGAGTGCAGCATCAAAAATATATTTGAAGGAATGATGGTGAGAGCAGTTTCACTAAGGTATGTGTAGCACTGATGGGAAGAGCAGTATCACAAAGACATGTGAAGCACCGATGGTGAGTGCAGCATCACAGAGATATGTTAGCACTGAAGGCGAGTGCAATGTTGCAAAAGATATGTGAAGTACTGAAGGTGAGGGCAGTGTCACAAAGATATGTGAAGCACTTATGGTAAGTGCAGCATCACAAATATATGTGAAGCAATGCAGTTGGGTGCAGCATCACAAAGATATGTGAAGCACTGATGCTGAGTTCAGTGTCCCACAGGCATGTGAAACACTAATTGTGAGTGCAGAGTCAAAAAGATATGTGAAGCACTGATGGTGAGTGAAGAGTCACAAAGATATGTGAATCACTGTTGGTGAGTGCAGTGTCTCAAAGGTATGTGATGCACTGATGGTGAGGGCACTGTCCACAAAGATATGTGAAGCACTGATGGTAAGTGCAGCATAACTAAAATTTGTGAAGCACTGATGCTGAGTTCAGTGTCCCACAGGCATGTGAAACACTAATTGTGAGTGCAGAGTCAAAAAGATATGTGAAGCACTGATGGTGAGTGAAGAGTCACAAAGATATGTGAATCACTGTTGGTGAGTGCAGTGTCTCAAAGGTATGTGACGCACTGATGGTGAGGGCACTGTCCACAAAGATATGTGAAGCACTGATGGTAAGTGCAGCATCACTAAAATATGTGAAGCACTGATGGTGAGTGCAGTGTCCCACAGGCATGGGAAACACTAATTGTGAGTGCAGTGTCAAAAAGATATGTGAAGCACTGAAGCTGAATGCAGTGTTGCAAAGATATGAGAAGCACTGATGGCGAGGGCATCATCAAAAAGATATATAAAGCACTGTTGATGAGGGCAGTGTCCATAAATATTTGTGAAGGAATGATGGTTGATGAAGAATCACAAAAATATGTGAAGCACTGATCGTAAGTGCAGCATCACAAAGATATGTGAGGCACTGATGGTGAGTGCAGTGTCACAAAGAAATGTGAATCAGTGATGGTGAGAGTAGAGTCACAAAGATATGTGAAGCATGGATGGTGAGTACAGCGTCAGAAAGATATGTGAAGCATTAATGGTGAGTGTATCACTATAAAAGATAGATAAAGCACTGATGATGAGTGCAGCATCATAAAGATATGTAAATCACTGAAGGTGAGTGCAGTGTCAGAAAGATATGTGAAGCACTGATAGTGAGTGCAGTATGAGAAAACGTGTAGCTCTGATGGGAAGTGCAGTGTCACAAAGATATGTGGAGGACAGATGGTTAGTGCAGCATTACAAAGAAATGTGAAGCACTGATGGTGAGGACAGTGTGACAAAGACATGTGAAGCACTAACTGTGAGAGGAGCATCTCAAAGATATGTGAAGCACTGGTGGGAAGTACAGCATCACAAAGACATGTGAAGCACTGAAGGTGAGTGCCGTGTCAGAAAGATATGTGAAGCATTGATAGTGAGTGCAATAACAGAAAGATATGTGAAGCAGTGATGGTGAGGGCTGTCTCAGGAAAACGTGAAGCACTGATGGTGAGTGCAGTGTCACAAAGATGTATAAAGCAATGATGGTGAGTGAAGTGTCACAAAGATGTGTGAATCACTGATGGTGAGTGCAGCATTTTAAAGGTATGTGAAGCACTGATGGTGAGGGCAGTGTCCATAAAGATATGTGAAGGACTGATGGTAAATGAAGTATCTCAAAAATATGTGAAGCACTAATGGTGAGGGCAGCATCACAGAGCTAAGTAAAAAACTGAAGGTGAGGGCTGTGTCCACAAAGACGTGTGAAGCACTGATGGTAAGAGAAGCATTACAAAGATATGTGAAGCACTGATGATGAGTGCAGCATCACAAAGACATGAGAAGCACTGATGTTGAGTGCAGTGTCACAAAGACATGTGTAGCACTGATGGGGAGGGCAGTGTCACAAAGGCATGTGAGGCACTGATGTTGAGTGCAGCATCACAAAGATATGTGAAGCACTGACGGTGAGTGCAGTGTCACACAGACATATGAAGCACTGATGGTGGGTGCAGTGGCACAAAGATATGCGAAACTCTGTTGATGAGTGCAGTGTCCCAAATACATGTGAAGCACTGATGGTGAGTGCAGTGTCACACAGACACGTGAAGCACAGATCAGCATCAGAAAAGATATTTGAAGTAGTGATAGCAATTGCAGTGTCACAAAGATGTGTAAAGCACTGATGGTGAGTGCAGAGTCTCCAGTTCATGTGAATCACTAATGGTGAGGGCAGTGTCCACCATGATATGTGAAGCACTAATGCTGAGTGTAGTGTCACAAAGATGTGTAAGGCACTAATGATGAGAGCAGCATCAAAAAGACTTCTGAAGCACTGATGGTGATTGCACCATCCCAAAGATATATGAAGCACTGATGGTGAGCACAGTGTCACAAAGATATGTAAACCTCTGATAGTCAGAGCTGTGTCAGAAAGATATGTGAATCATTGATGGTAAGTGCAGCATCACAAAGATATGTGAGGCACTGATGGTGAGTGCAGCATCAAAAACATATTTGAAGCAATGATGGTGAGAGCAGTATCACAACGGTATGTGTAGCACTGATGGGGAGAGCAGCAGCACAAAGACATGTGAAGCACTGATGATGAGTGCAGTGTCAGAAAGATATGTGAAGCACTGATAGTGAGTGCAGTATAAGAAAGACATGTGAAGTTCTGATGGGAAGTGCAGTGTCACAAAGATATGTGGAGAACTGATGTTTAGTGCAGCGTTACAAAGATATGTGAAGGACTGATGTTGACTGCAACATCACAAAGTTATGTGAAGCAATGATGGTGAGTGCAGCATCACAAAGATAGGTGATGCACTGATGGTGAGTGCAGTACTGAAAAGTTATGTGAGGCAGTGATCAGCAGTTCAGCATCACAAAGATGTGTGAAGCACTGATGGTGAGTGCAGCATCAGAAAGGTGCAGCATCACAAAGATATGTGTAGCATTGATGGTGATAGTAGCATCAGAAAGATATGTGAAGCACTGAGGTGAACGCAGCATCACAAAGACATGTGAAACACTGAGGGTGAGTGCAGCATTAAAAAGATATTTGAAGCACTGATGGAGAGTGCACAGTCACAATGATGTGTGAAGCACTGTTTGTGAGTGCAGTGTCACAAACATTGGTGAAGTATTTATGGGAAGTGCAGCATCACAAAGACGTCTAAAGCCCAACTGGTGATTGCAGCATCACTTAGATATATGAAGGACTGATGGTGAGAGCAGTGTCACAAAGATATGCAAAGCGCTGATGAGATAGGCAGTATCACAAAGATATGTGAAGCACCGGTAGTGACCGCAGCATCACAAAGATATGTGAAGAACTGAAGGTGAGTGCAGTGTCACAAAGATAGGTGAAGCACTGACGGTTAGTGAAGTGTCACAAAGATGTGTGAATCAGTGATGGCGAATTCAGCATCACAAAGGTATGTGACGCACTGATGGTGAGGGCAGTGTCCACAAAGATATGTGAAGCACTGATAGTAAGTAAAGTATCACAAAGATATGTGAAGAACTGATGTTGAGTGCTGCATCACGAAGATAAGTGAAGCACTAATGGTGAGGGCAGCATCACAGAGCTATGTAAAAAACTAAAGGCGAGGGCAGTGTCCACAAAGATATGTGAAGCACTGATGGTGAGTGCAGTGTCACAAAGAAATGTGAATCAGTGATGGTGAGAGTAGAGTCGCAAAGATATGTGAAGGATGGATGGTGAGTACAGCGTCAGAAAGATATGTGAAGCATTAATGGTGAGTGCATCACTATAAAAAATAGATAAAGCACTGATGATGAGTGCAGCATCATAAAGATATGTAAATCACTGAAGGTGAGTGCAGTGTCAGAAAGATATGCAAAGCACTGATAGTGAGTGCAGTATGAGAAAGACGTGTAGCTCTGATGGGAAGTGCAGTGTCACAAAGATATGTGGAGGACAGATGGTTAGTGCAGCATTACAAAGAAATGTGAAGCACTGATGGTGAGGACAGTGTGACAAAGACATGTGAAGCACTAACTGTGAGAGGAGCATCTCAAAGATATGTGAAGCACTGGTGGGAAGTACAGCATCACAAAGACATGTGAAGCACTGAAGGTGAGTGCCATGTCAGAAAGATATGTGAAGCACTGATAGTGAGTGCAATAACAGAAAGATATGTGAATCACTAATGGTGAGGGCAGTGTCCACCATGATATGTGAAGCACTGATGGTGAGTGTAGTGTCACAAAGATGTGTAAGGCACTGATGATGAGGGCAGCATCAAAAAGACTTCTGAAGCACTGATGGTGATTGCACCATCCCAAAGATATATGAAGCACTGATGGTGAGCACAGTGGCACAAAGATATGTAAACCTTTGATAGTCAGAGCTGTGTCAGAAAGATATGTGAATCATTGATGGTAAGTGCAGCATCACAAAGGTATGTGAGGCAGCATCAAAAACATATTTGAAGCAATGATGGTGAGAGCAGTATCACAAAGGTATGTGTAGCACTGATGGGGAGAGCAGTATCATAAAGATGTGAAGCACTGATGGTGAGTGCAGTGTCAGAAAGATATGTGAAGCTCTGATGGGAAGTGCAGTGTCACAAAGATAGGTGAAGCACTGACGGTTAGTGAAGTGTCACAAAGATGTGTGAATCACTGATGGCGAATTCAGCATCACAAAGGTATGTGACGCACTGATGGTGAGGGCAGTGTCCACAAAGATATGTGAAGCACTGATAGTAAGTAAAGCAGCACAAAGATATGTGAAGAACTGATGTTGAGAGCTGCATCATGAAGATAAGTGAAGCACTAATGGTGAGGGCAAGCATCACAGAGCTATGTAAAAAACTAAAGGCGAGGGCAGTGTCCACAAAGATATGTGAAGCACTGATGGTGAGTGCAGTGTCCCACAGGCATGGGAAACACTAATTGTGAGTGCAGTGTCAAAAAGATATGTGAAGCACTGAAGGTGAATGCAGTGTTGCAAAGATATGAGAAGCACTGATGGTGATTGCACCATCCCAAAGATATATGAAGCACTGATGGTGAGCACAGTGTCACAAAGATATGTAAGCCTCTGATAGAGCTGTGTCAGAAAGATATGTGAATCATTGATGGTAAGTGCAGCATCACAAAGGTATGTGTGAGGCACTGATGTTGAGTGCAGCATCAGAAACATATTTGAAGCAATGATGGTGAGAGCAACATCACAAAGGTATGTGTAGCACTGATGGGGAGAGCAGAATCACAAAGACATGTGAAGCACTGATGGTGAGTGCAGTGTCAGAAAGATATGTGAAGCACTGATACTGAGTGCAGTATAAGAAAAGACATGTGAAGTTCTGATGGGAAGTGCAGTGTCACAAAGATATGTGAAGGACTGATGTTGGCTGCAACATCACAAAGTTATGTGAAGCAATGATGGTGAGTGCAGCATCACAAAGATAGGTGATGCACTGATGGTGAGTGCAGTACTGAAAAGTTATGTGAGGCAGCGATCAGCAGTTCAGCATCACAAAGATGTGTGAAGCACTGATGGTGAGTGCAGCATCAGAAAGGTGCAGCATCACAAAGATATGTGTAGCATTGATGGTGATAGTAGCATCAGAAAGATATGTGAAGCACTGAGGTGAACACAGCATCACAAAGACATGTGAAGCACTGAGGGTGAGTGCAGCATTAAAAAGATATTTGAAGCACTGATGGAGAGTGCACAGTCACAATGATGTGTGAAGCACTGTTTGTGAGTGCAGTGTCACAAACATTGGTGAAGTATTTATGGGAAGTGCATCATCACAAAGACATCTAAAGCCCAGCTGGTGATTGCAGCATCACTTAGATATATGAAGGACTGATGGTGAGAGCAGTGTCACAAAGATATGTGAAGCGTTGATGAAATAGGCAGTATCACAAAGACATGTGAAGCACTGGTAGTGACCGCAGCATCACAAAGATATGTGAAGAACTGAAGGTGAGTGTAGTATCACAAAGATAGGTGAAGCACTGATGGTTAGTGAAGTGTCACGAAGATGTGTGAATCACTGATGGAGAATTCAGCATCACAAAGGCATGTGAAGCACTGATGGTGAGGGCAGTGTCCACAAAGATATGTGTGAAGCACTGATAGTAAGTAAAGCATCGCAAAGATATGTGAAGAACTGATGGTGAGTGCAATGTCACAGAGACATGTGAAGCACTGAAAATGAGGGCAGTGTCACAGAGTATTGTGAAGCACTGAAGGTGAGTGCAGCATCACAAAGATATGTGAAGCACTGATGGTAAGTGCAGTGTCACAAAGATATGTGAAGCACTGATAGTGAGTGTAGTGTCTCACATAGACGTTAAGCACTGCTGGTGACTGCAGTGGCACACAGATATGTGAAGCATTGTTGGTGAGTGCAGTGTCACAAAGTGATGTGAAGCACTTATGGTGAGTGCAGTATCACAAAAATATGTGAAGCACTAATGGTGAGTGCAGCATCACAAAGATATGTGAAAAACTGAATATGAGGGGTAATGTCCACAAAGATATGTGAAGCACTCATGGAAGGATATGTGAAACACTGATGGCGAGTGCAACATCACAAAGACATGAGAAGCACTGATATTGAGTGCAGTGTCACAAAGATATGTGCAGCACTGATGGGGAGGACAGTGTTGCAAAGACATATGAAGCACTGATGGTGAGTGCAATATCACAAAGATATGTTAGCACTGAGGCTGAATGCAGTGTCGCAAAGATACATGAAGCACTGATGGTGAGGGCATCATCAGAAAGATATGTGAAGCACAGATGTTGAGGGCAGGATTCACAAAGATATGAAAATCTCTGAAGGTAAGTGCAGAATCACAAAGATATGTGAAGCCCTGATGGAGAGTGCAGTTTCAAAAAGATATGAGAAACAATAATGGTGAGCGCAGCATCACAAAGATATGTGAAGCATTGATGTTAAGTGCAACATCACAAAGAAATGTGAAGCACTGATGGTGAGTGCAGTGTCATACAGACATGTCAGGCACTGATGGTCAGTTCAGTGGCACAAACATATGTGAAGCACTGTTGGTGAGTGCAGTGTCACAAAGACATGTGAAGCACTGATGGTGAGTGCAGTGTCACTTAGATATATGAAGGACTGATGGTGAGAGCAGTGTCACAAAGATATGCAAAGCGTTGATGAGATAGGCAGTATCACAAAGACATGTGAAGCACTGGTAGTGACCGCAGCATCACAAAGATATGTGAAGAACTGAAGGTGAGTGTAGTGTCACAAAGATAGGTGAAGCACTGATAGTAAGTAAAGCATCACAAAGATATGTGAAGAACTGATGGTGAGTGCAATGTCACAGAGACATGTGAAGCACTGAAGATGAGGGCAGTGTCACAGAGTATTGTGAAGCACTGAAGGTGAGTGCAGCATCACAAAGATATGTGAAGCACTGATGGTAAGTGCAGTGTCACAAAGATATGTGAAGCACTGATGGTGAGTGTAGTGTCTCACATAGACGTTAAGCACTGCTGGTGACTGCAGTGGCACACAGATATGTGAAGCATTGTTGGTGAGTGCAGTGTCACAAAGTGATGTGAAGCACTTATGGTGAGTGCAGTATCACAAAAATATGTGAAGCACTAATGGTGAGTGCAGCATCACAAAAGATATGAAAAACTGAATATGAGGGTAATGTCCACAAAGATATGTGAAGCACTCATGGAAAGATATGTGAAACACTGATGGTGAGTGCAACATCACAAAGACATGAGAAGCACTGATATTAAGTGCAGTGTCACAAAGATATGTGCAGCACTGATGGGGAGGACAGTGTCGCAAAGACATGTGAAGCACTGATGGTGAGTGCAATATCACAAAGATATGTTAGCACTGAGGCTGAATGCAGTGTCGCAAAGATACATGAAGCACTGATGGTGAGGGCATCATCAGAAAGATATGTGAAGCACTGATGTTGAGGGCAGGATTCACAAAGATATGAAAATCTCTGAAGGTAAGTGCAGAATCACAAAGATATGTGAAGCACTGATGGAGAGTGCAGTTTCAAAAAGATATGAGAAACAATAATGGTGAGCGCAGCATCACAAAGCTATGTGAAGCATTGATGTTAAGTGCAACATCACAAAGAAATGTGAAGCACTGATGGTCAGTGCAGTGTCACACAGACACGTGAGGCACTGATGGTCAGTTCAGTGGCACAAACATATGTGAAACACTGTTGGTGAGTGCAGTGTCACAAAGACATGTGAAGCACTGATGGTGAGTGCAGTGTCACACAGACACATAAAGCACAGATGGGGAGGGCAGCATGACAAAGATATTTAAGGTAGTGACGGTGATTGCAGTGTTCAAAGGTATGTAAAGTACTGATGGTGAGTGCAGTGTCACAATGTTGGGTGAAGCACTGATCGTAAGGGCAGTTTCAGAAGAATATGTGAAGCACTGATTGTGAGGGCAGTGTCCACAAAGACATGTGAAGCACTGATCGTCAGTACAGCATCACAAAGATATGTGAAGGACTGATGGGTGCAATGTCACAAAGATGTGTGAGGCACTGATGTTGAGGACAGTGTCAGAAAGATGTGTGAAGCACTGATGGCAAGTGCAGCATAACAAAGATATGTGAAGCATTGATGTTGAGTGCAGTATCAAAAAGATATGAGTAGAACTATTGGTGAGTGCAGTATCACAAAGATATGTGAAGCACTGATGGTGAGTGCAGTGTCACACAGACACGTGAAGCACTGATGGTGAGTGCAGTGTCACAGAGACACGTGAAGCACAGATGGGGAGGGCAGCATCAGAAATATATCTGAAGTAGTGATGGCAACTACAGTGTCACAAAGATGTATGAAGCACTGATGGTGATGCAGAGTCATCAATTACTGTGAAGCACTAATGATGAGGGCAGTGTCCACCAAGATATGTGAAGCACTGATGGTGACTGTAGTGTCACAAAGATGTGTAAGGCACTGATGATGAGGGCGGCATCACAAAGGCTTCTGAAGCAGTGATGGTGATTGCAGTCATCACAAAGTTATATAAAGCAGTGATGGTGAGAAGCAGTGTCACAAAGATATGTCTAGCACTGATGTTGAGGGCAGTGTCAGAAAGATATGTGAAGCTCTGATGGTAAGTGCGGCATAACAAAGATATTTGAGGCATTAATGTGGAGAGCAGTATCAAAAAGATACGAGTAGAACTAATGGTGAGTGCAGCATCACAAAGATATGTGAAGCACTGTTGTTGAGTGCAGCTTCACAAAGATATATAAAGCACTGATGGTGAGAAGCACTGTCGCAGGGACATGTGAAGCACTGATGATGAATGCAGCATCACAAAAGTATATGAAGCACTGATAAGTTCATCATCACAAAGATATGTGAAGCACACATAGTGAGTACAGCATCACAGAGGTATGTAAAGCACTGATGCCGAGTGCAGTATTACAAAGGTATGTGAAGTACAGATGGTGAGTTCAGTGTCGCAAAGTCATGAAAAGCAGTGATGGTAAGTGCAGTGTCACAAAGATAAGTTAAGCACTCATGGGGAGTGCAGAGTCACAAAGACATCTGAAGCACTGATGGTGATTTCAGCATCAAAAAGATAAATGAAGCAATGATGGTGAGAGCAGTGTCTCAAAGATGTGTAGCACTGATGGGGAGGGCATTGTCACAAAGACTTGTGAAGCACTGATGCAGAGTGCAGCATCGCAAAGACATGTTAGCAGTGAGGGTGAGTACAGTGTCACAAAAATATGTGAAGCACTGATGGTGAGGGCTTTGGCCAGAAAGATATGTGAAGCACTGCTGCTGAGTTCTGTGTCACACAGACCTGTGAAGCGCTAATGTTGAGTGCAGTGTCACACTCACATGTGAAGCACTGATAGTGAGTGCAGTGTCACAAAGGTAAGTGAAGCACTGATGGTGAGTGCAGTGTCAGAAAGATGTCTAAAGCACTAATGGTGAGTGTAGCATCTTAAAGGAATGTGAAGTACTGATGGTGAGGGTAGTGTCTACAAGTATATTTGAATGACTGATGGTGAGTGCAACATCACAAATTTATGTGAAACACTGATAATGAGTGCAGTGTCACAAAGATGTGTGAAGCACTGATTGTGATGTCAGTGTCAGAAAGATATGTGAAGCACTGATTTTGAGGGCAGTGTCCACAAAGATATGTGAAAACTGCAGGTGATGGCAATGTCTACAAAGATATGTGAAGCACTGATGGTAAGCGCAGCATTACAAAGATATGTGTAGCACTGATGTTGAGTGCAGTGTTACAAAGATATGTTATCACTGAGGGTGAATGCTGTGTCGCAAAGAATGAGAAGTACTGATGGTGAGGGCAGTGTCCATAAAGGTATGTGAAGGACTGATGATAGATGAGGTATTACAAAAATATGTGCAGCACTGATAGTGATTGCAGAATCACAAATATATGTGAAGCACTAATGGTGAGTGTAGCATCACAAAGATATGTGAAAAACTGAAGGTGAGGGCAGTGTCCACAAAGATATGTGAAGCACTCATGGAAAGTGCAGCATTACAAAGATATGAGAAACACTGATGGTGAGTGCAGCATCACAAAGACATGAGAAGCACTGATGTTGAGTGCAGTGTCATAAAGATATGAGCAGCACTGATGGGGGAGGGCAGTGTCACAGAGACATATGAAGCACTGATAGTGAGTGCAATATCACAAAGATATGTTAGCACTGAGGCTGAATGCAGTGTTGCAAAGCTATGTGAAGCACTGATGGTGAGGGCATCATCAGAAAGATATGTGAAGCACTGATGTTGAGGGCAGGGTCCACAAAGATATGAGAAGCACTGAAGGTAAGTGCAGAATCACAAAGATATGTGAAGAACTGATGTTAAGTGCAGTGGCACAAAAAAATGTGAAGCACTGATGGTGAGTGCAGTGTCACACAGACACGTGAGCCACTAATGGTGAGTGCAGTATCACACAGACACATAAAGCACAGAAGGGGAGGGGCAGCGTCTCAAAGATATTTGAAGTAGTGATGGTGATTGCAGTGACCAAAGATATGTGAAATACTGGTGGTGAGTGCAGTGTCACAATGATGTGTGAAGCACTGATGGTGAGGGCAGTGTTAGAAGGATATGTGAAGCACTGATTGTGAGGGCAGTGTCCACAAAGACATGTGAAGCACTGATCGTCAGTGCAGCATCACAAAGATATGTGAAGGACAGATGGTGGGTGCAGTGTCACAAAGATGTGTGAGGCACTGATGGTGAGTGCAGGGTCTTAAAGGCATGTAAAGCACTGATGGTGAGGTCAGTGTCCACAATATATGTGAAGCCCTGATGGTAAGTGAAGCATCACAAAGACACGTGAAGCACTGATTGTGAGTGCAACATCATAAATATATGTGAAACACTGATGCTGAGTGCAACGTCACAAAGATATGTGAAGCACTGATAGTGAATGCAGTGTCCTCAAAGATGTGCAAAGCACTGATACTGAGGGCAATGTCAAAAAGATGTGTGAAGCACTGATGGTGAGGCCAGTGTCCACAAAGATATGTGAAGCACTGATGGTAAGTGCGGCATCACAAAGATATGTGAAGCACTGCATACATTTGATATCTCCCTCTTTACGCAGGAGACTCCTGTTTTTTTTGACTGAACTCCCACCCTCCCTCCTGGGAAACAAAATCTCCTGCTTAAGTAAAATTCTGTCCAACATATCCATTTCTTTTGGCAGATGAAGACAAAAAAAATTAAATCAGTGATGCACAATGTATCTGATAACTTTATATAACTAGTTGTTTCTTCTTTTTAGTGCTTATTCTTGACAAAATGAAATGCATTACATTTTTGTAATGACTTTTTTCTTATGTTTTTGACACCATTTAAGGACAAACGTACAATGTTACGGCATCTCCCTACTAGCAGGCCAACCTCCCTCCTAATTTGACCCAAATCTCCCTCTTAAGCAATGTGGCAGGCCAATCTCCCTCCTAATTTGACCCAAACCTCCCTCTTAAGCAAGTTGGACATATCACATGTATGGCACTGAGGTTGAGTGCAGTATTAAAAAGATATGAGTAAAACTAATGGTGAGTGCAGCATCACAAAGATATGTGAAGCACTGATGGTGAGTGCAGTGGCACAAAGATATGTGAAACACTGTTGGTAAATGCAGTGTCCCAAAGACATGTGAAGCACTGATGGTGAGTGCAGTGTCACAGAGACACCTGAAGCACAGATGATGAGGGCAGCGTCAGAAATATGTTTGTAGCAGTGATGGCAATTGCAGTGTCACAAAGATGTGTGAAGCACTGATGGTGAGTGCAGAGTCATCAATTCATGTGAAGCACTAATGATGAGGGCAGTGTCCACCAATATATGTGAAGCACTGATGGTGAGTGTAGTGTCACCAAGATGTGTAAGGCACTAATGATGAGGGCAGCATCATACAGACTTCTGAAGCACTGATGGTGACTGCAGCATCACAAAGATATATAAAGCACTTATGGTGAGAAGCAGTGTTGCAAAGACATGTGAAGCACTGATGTTGAGGGCAGTGTCAGAAAGATACGTGAAGCACTGATGGCGAGGCCAGTGTCCACAAAGATATGTAAAACACTGATGGTAAGTGCGGCATAACAAAGATATGTGAAGCATTGATGTTGAGTGCAGTATCAAAAAGATATGAGTAGAACTAATGGCGAGTGCAGCATCAGAAAGATATGTGAAGCACTGATGTTGAGTGCAGCATCACAAAGATATGTGAATCACTGATGGTGAGTGCAGTGTCCCAAAGACATGTGAAGCACTGATGGTGAATGCAGTGTTACACAGACACATGATGCACAGATGGGGAGGGCAGCATCAGAAATATATTTGAAGTAGTGATGGCAATTGCAGTGTCACAAAGATGTGTGAAGCACTGATGGTGAATGCAGAGTCATCAATTCATGTGAAGCACTACTGATGAGGGCAGTGTCCACCAAGATATGTGAAGCACGGATGGTGAGCGTAGTGTCAATCCAATCCAACTTAATTTATATAGCGTCTTTCAAGTCCAAGGCGCTGTACATAAAAACATATACACAATAATAACATTTTTCATACATTTAAATATATCATCCATGACTGAATAAAAGCTAAACTAAATAAATATGTTTTTAAACCAGCCTTAAAACTATCGACGGTTGGGCATTCTCTCAACCAACGAGGTAGAGAATTCCACAGGGTTGGTGCTGAAAAAGCAAAAGCATGAGATCCTGATGTCTTTAATCGAACCCTGGGAATCTCCAGCAATCCCTCATTGGCGGAACGGAGAGGACGGAGGGGGCAGTAGGGAATCAGAAGATCTTACAGGTAACCAGGTCCCTGATCATGTAGGGCTTTAAAGGTTAGTAAACCAACCTTAAAGGTGATTCGCCCCCAAACAGGCAGCCAGTGCAGTTCGCAGAGCACTGGCATAATATGACTGGTTCTAGAAGTCCCAGTCAAAAGCCTGGCTGCCGCATTCTGCACCAGCTGGAGGTGGCAGATATCAACCCCAGGTTGCCCTAGGTAGAGGGAATTGCAGTAGTCTGGACGGGTGGTGACAAAGGCGTGGACCAATGTTGGAAGATCACCCAGAGGAACCAGGTGTTTCACCAGGGTGATATTCCTCAGATGGTAAAAAGAGGATTTGATGGCAGCTGACACCTGAGATTTTAGGGTCAGACCGTCATCAAAAATAACACCCAGATTTTGCACCTGATTGGAGGTAGAGAGTGGTATACCACCAAGTAACAACCCTGATGGTTGTCCAGCTCCCAAACCCACCCCTGGATGACCAGGGTCCACTACCAATACCTCAGTCTTATCTGGATTCAGTCTCAGCCAGCTGGAACTCATCCAAAGTCTGATCTCTGCAAGGCAGTTATTCAGCACAGAGAGTGCATCACCCTAACTGGGGAGAAAGGACAGATACAGCTGAGTATCATCTGCATAGCAGTGAAAACCCAGACTGTATCACCTGATGATTTCTCCCAATGGCAGCATATATACTGCAAACAGCATGGGAGCTAAAATGGAGCCCTGCGGTACCTCACAAGGCAGGGAGTGAGCGCCAGAGGAAAAAATTCCAGTGGCAACTCTCTGGGACCTGTCCGTGAGGTAAGAATGAAACTATTTGAGGACTGTACCAGACAGCCCACAAAAAACCTGCAGGCACACCAACAGCACTCCATGGTCTACAGTGTCAAATGCAGCAGAGAGATCGAGAAGGACCAGAATGGTACATGCCTTTTGATCTCTAGCCATTAGGAGGTCACTCAGTACCCAGACAAGGGCAGTCTCTGTGCTATGCCTCTTCCTAAAGCCAGACTGGAGAATATCATAGACATTGTGAGTTATAAGATGATCATCCAATTGCAATGCAACTGCCTTTTCAATAACCTTACCAACAAATGGCAGGTTGCAACACCGGTGACCTGGGTTCAGGAATGGACCTGGATCATCAGAGGGCCAGCCAGAGGGAGAAGGATGGAGCATCCCACAGACTGCTCTCCTTCTCTGGGGGGAAGGTGAGGGAAGTGTTCGATGCACTGAGGACTCCTAGTGGAGGCTGGGGGATCTCAGGTATGAGACGAATGCAGTTCTGGGAGGCAGGGCGGACACTCATGTCATTGCACGTCCCCGTCTCCATAACAAAAAAATGGAGGAAAAAGAGTGAGGTGGGCAAGGACCACCATGCACATGAAGCCCTCCCTGGAGGACCTCACCACACCACCGTCGCTGCGGGTCCCCGATCAGATGTTGGTTCTGTGGTCACCAAAAAGGTGGCAGCGTCCCGCCCTCAGGAGTGGCCAGGTGGCCTGGGGACTCGGCAGCCCATAGACAGTGGTGGAGGTCTCTGGGGGCCGTGACCAGGGTTGTTCAAATGACGGGGTCCTGCCAGGGGAAAAAAAAAGATAAAATTAATAAATAATAAATCACTCCTCCACTCTCTCTCACAGAGGGGGGAACAAACAAAAACCAAACACTATTATGCATTTAAAAGAGAAAATTTAAAATAAAACCCCAACCCAAAATATAACCCCACAATAACAATAAAATACAATAACAAATTAAAGTATCAGTTATTGTCCAATAAGACGCAATGTCCAGTGTCTTCAAAAGTTGCTGAATAATGAACCCGAACTGAAAAAATGTGGTGCTCTCACTACCACAACAAAGGATAGTAGTGGGAGAGAACTAAAAAATAACTAGAGCTGATTACTAAAATAAAAAAGAAAGAAATCTGTTTTATGACCTCGATGCAGCACCTCTCAAGTGCATGCAAATCCAGCAGAATCATCAGTATATCAGAATAACTTAAAAAGTGCTGTATATACCCCCAACACCACCTCTCACATGGTGGGGGAACCTTCATAAATTAATTCACAAATTAATCCATAACTGTCTGAAGAAATAAAACAGTGTGCACAGCACACTTACCACCTGTATATCCAGGACAAAAGCAGGGAGGAAGAGCAAGTCAGTTTCTCCAATGATACCAATTACATCCACATGTCACAAAGATGTGTAAGGAACTGATGATGAGGGCATCATCACAAAGACCTCTGAATCACTGATGGTGATTGCAACATCACAAAGATATATAAAGCACTGATGGTGAGAAGCCGTGTCACAAAGACATGGGAAGCACTGATGGTGAGTGCAGCATTACAAAGGTATATGAAGCACTGATGATAAGTGCATCATCACAAAGATATGTGAGGCACAGATAGTGAGTGTAGTCACAAAAATATGTGAAGCACTGATGGTGAGTGAAGTGTCACAAAGATGTGTGAATCACTGATGGTGAGTGGAGCTTCACAAAGGCATGTGAAGCACTAATGGTGAGGGTAGTGTCCACAAAGATGTGTGAAGGACTGACGCTAGGTGAAGTATCACAAAAATATGTGTAGTACTGATCGTGAGGGCAGCATCACAAAGATATGTGAAGCACTAATGGTGAGGGCAGCATCACAAAGATTATGTTAAAAAGTGAAGGTGAGGGCAGTGCCCACAAACATAAGTGAAGCACTGATGGTAAGTGCAGCATTACAACGATATGTGAAGCTCTGATGGTGAGTGCCACATCACAAAAGTATGTGAAGCACTGATGCTGAGTGCAGTGTCACACAGACATGTGAAGCACTGATGGTGAGTTCAGTGTCACAAATACATGAGAAGCATTGATGGTGAGTGCCGTGCCACAAAGATAAGTTAAGCACTCATGGGGAGTGCAGCGTCACAAAGACATCTGTAGCACTGATGGTGATTGCAGCATCAAAAAGATAAATGAATGATGGTGAGAGTAGTGACTCATAGACATATGTAGCACTGATGGGGAGGGCATTGTCCCAAAGACTTGTGAAGCGCTGATGCTGAGTGCAGCATCACAAAGACATGTTAGCACTGAGGGTGAGTGCAGTGTCACAAAGATATGTGAAGCACTGATGATGAGAACTCTTTCCACAAAGATATGTGAACCACCGAAGGTGAGTTCAGTGTCACCCATACCTGTGAAACGTTAATGTTGACTGCAGTGTCACACACACATGTGAAGCACTGCTTGTAAGAGCGGTGTCACAAAGGTAAGTGAAGCACTGATAGTGAGTGCAGTGTCAGAAAGATGTCTGAAGCACTGATGGTGAGTGCAGCATCTTAAAGGAATGTGAAGCACTGATGGTGAGGGCAGTGTCCACAAATATATGTGAATGACTGATGGTGAGTGCAACATCACAAATATTTGTGAAACACTGAAGGTGAGTGCAGTGTCACAAATATATATGAAGCACTGATGGTGAGTGTAGTGTCATAAAGATGTGTGAAGCACTGATGGTGATGATAGTGTCAGAAAGATATGTGAAGCACTGATGGTGAGGGCAGTGTCCACAAAGATATGTGAAGCACTGATGGTAAGTGTAGTATCACAAAGATGTGTGAAGCACTGATGGTGATGGCAGTGTCAGAAAGATAAGTGAAGCACTGATGGTGAGGGCAGTGTCCACAAAGATATGTGAAGCGCTAATGGTAAGTGCAGCATCACAAAGATATGTGAAGCACTGATGGTGAGTGCAGTATCAAAAATAAATTAGAAGCACTAATGGTGAGTGCAGCATCGCAAAGATGTGTGAAGCACTGATGTTGAGTTCAGCTTCACAAAGTTATGTGAAGCACAGATGGTGAGCGCAGTGTCAGAAAGGTATGTGAAGCACTGATGGTGAGGGCAGTGTCCACAAAGATATGTGAAGCACTGATGGTATGTGCAGTATCACTAAGATATGTGAAGTACTGATGGTGAGTGCAGTATTAAAAATATATGAGAAGAACTAATGATGAGTGCAGAATCACAAAGATATGTGAAGCACTGATGTTGAGTTCAGCATCACAAACATGTGAAGCACTGATGGTGAGTGCAGTGTCACACAGAGACATTAAGCACTGCTGGTGACTGCAGTGGCACAAAGATATGTGAAGCACTGTTGGAGAGTGCAGTGTCACAAAGTCATGGGAAACCCTTATGGTGAGGGCAGCATCACAAAAATATGTGAAGCCATACCTCTCAACCTCCTGCCTCATAAATCAGGGACAAAGCTTAAAAAAATCAGGGACAAAGGACCAAAATCAGGGACACATTCTCAAAATTAGAGATATCCACCCAGAAAGCTGGTAGTACATGGGGCTTAGTGCAAAATACATTTTCTAAAGAAGAACAAGTCTGTAACTTTAATGCTTGACATTGTTTTGTGCTTACAGTCCCCACTGTTTAGCCACAAAAACACAAAGTTTAGGAGGGACAGAGTAAAATTTTGAGGCAAAATCAGGGACGGCCCTGAAAATCAGGGACACTTGAGAGGTATGTGTGAAGCACTGATGGTGAGTGTAGCATCACAAAGATATGTGAAGAACTAATGGTGAGGGCAGCATCACTTAGCTATGTGAAAAACTGAAGGTGAGGGCAATGTACACAAAGATATGTGAAGCACTGATGGAAAGTGCAGCAACACAAAGATATGTGAAACACTGATGGTGAATGCAGCATTACAAAGACATGAGAAGCACTGATGTAGAGTGCAGCGCCACAAAGATATGTGCAGCACTGGTGGGGAGGGCAGAGTTACAAAGACATGTGAAGCACTAATTGTGTGGGCAATCTCACAAAGATATGTTAGCACTGAGGCTGAATGCAGTGTTGCAAAGATATATGAAGCACTGATGGTGAGGGCATCATCAGAAAGTTATGTGAAGCACTGATGTTGAGGGCAGGGTCCACAAAGATATGTGAAGCACTGAACATAAGTGCAGAATCACAAAGATATGTAAAGCACTGATGGAGCGTGCAGTTTCAAAAAGATATGAGAAGCAATAATGGTGAGTGCAGCATCATAAAGATATGTGAAGCACTGATGTTAAGTGCAGCACCACAAAGATATGTAAAGCACTGATGGTGAATGCAGTGTCACACAGACACATGAGGCACTGATGGCCAATGCAGTGGCACAAACGTATGTGAAGCACTGTTGGTGAGGGCAGTGTCACAAAGACGTGTGAAGCACTGAAGGTGAGTGCAGTATCACACAGACACATAAAGCACAGATGGGGAGGGCAGCGTCACAAAGATATTTAAAGTAGTGATGGTGATTGCAGTTTCCAAAGATATGTGAAGTACTGATGGTGAGAGCAGTGTCACAATGATGTGTGAAGCACTGATGGTGAGGGCAGTGTCAGAAGGATATGTGAAGCACAGATTGTGACGGCAGTGTCCACAAACACATGTGAAGCACTGATCGTAAGTGCAGCATCACAAAGATATGTGAGGGATTGATGGTGAATGCAGAGTCACCAAGATGTGTGAGGCACTGATGGTGAGTGCAGCGTCTTAAATGCATGTGAAGCACTGATGGTGAGGTCAGTGTCCACAAATGAATGTGAAGCCCTGATGGAAAGTGAAGCATCACAAAGACACGTGAAGCATTGATTGTGAGTGCAACATCATAAATATAAGTGAATCACTGATGCTGAGTGCAGCGTCACAAAGATTATGTGAAGCACTGATAGTGAGTGCAGTGTCACAAAGACGTGTGAAGCACTGATGTTGAGAGCAGTGTCAGAAAGATATGTGAAGCACTGATGGCGAGGCCAGTGTCCACAAAGATATGTGAAGCAGTGATGGTAAGTGCGGCATAACAAAGATATGTGAAGCATTGATGTTGAGTGCAGTATCAAAAAGATCTGAGTTGAACTAATGGTGAGTGCAGCATCAGAAAGATATGTGAAGCACTGTTGTTGAGTGCATCATCACAAAGATATGTGAATCACTGATGGTGAGTACAGTGTCCCAAAGACATGTGAAGCACTGATGGTGAGTGTAGCATCACACAGACATGTGAAGCACAGATGAGGAGGGCAGCGTCAGAAATATATTTGAAGTAGTGATGGCAATTACAGTGTCACAAAGATGTGTGAGGCACTGATGGTGAGTGCAAAGTCACCAATTCATGTGAAGCACTATTGATGAGGGCAGTGTCCACCAAGATATGTGAAGCATTGATGGTGAGTGTAGTGTCACAAAGCTGTGTAAGGCACATATGATGATGGCAGCATCACAAAGACTTCTGAAGCACTGATGGTGATTGCAGTCATCGCAAAGATATATAAAGCACTGATGGTGAGAGCAGTGTCACAAAGATATCTGAATAACTGATGGTCAGAACAGTGTCACAAAGATATGTGAAGCATTGATGATAAGTGCAGCAGTACAAAGATATGTAAAGCACAGATGGTGAGTGCAGCATCATAAAGGTATGTGAAGCACTGATGGTGAGTGCAGCACCACGAAGATATCTTAGCACTGAGGGTGAGTGCAGTGTTGCAAAGAAATATGAAGCACTGATGGTGAGGGCAGTGTCCACAAAGATATGTGAAGCACTTATTGAAAGTGAAGCATCACAAATATATGTGAAGCAATGCTGATGGGTGCAGCATCAGAAAAATATGTGAAGCACTGATGGTGACTTCAGTGTCACACAGGCATGTGAAACACTAATTGTGAGTGCAGTGTCACAAAGATATGTGAAGCACTGATGGTGAGTGAAGTGTCCAAAGATATGTGAATCACTGATGGTGAGTGCAATGTCTCAAAGGTATGTGAAGCACTGATGGTGAGGACAGTGTCCATAAAGATATGTGAAGGACTGATGATTAATGAAGTATCACAAAAATATGTGAAGCAGTGATGGTGATTGCTACATCACGAAGATATGTGAAGTGTGAATGTTGAGTTCAGCATCACAAAGTTATGTGAAAAACTGAAGGTGAGGGCAGTGTCCACAAAGATATGTGAAGCACTGATGGTAAGTGCAGCATTACAAAGGTATGTGAAGCACTGATGGTGAGTGCAGCATCACAAAGACATGAGAAGCACTGATGTTGAGTGCAGTGTCACGAAGATATGTGTAGCACTGATGGGGAGGGCAGTGTCACAAAGGCATGTGAAGCACTGATGGTGAGTGCAGTATCCCAAACATGTGTTAGCACTGAGGGTGAATGCTGTGTCACAAAGATATGTGGAGCACTGATGGTGAGGGCATTGTCAAAAAGATATATGAAGCACTGATGGTAAGGGTAGTGTCCATAAAGATTTGTGAAGGTCTGATGGTAGATGAAGTATCACAAAAACATGTGAAGCACTGATGATGAGTGCAGCATCATAAAGATATGTGAGGCACTGATGGTGAGTGCAGTGTCACAACGATATGTGAAGCACTGATGTTTTGTATTATCTGTTTTTCTGCCGCGTGCCCACGGGTCCTCCACTCCTTCAGGCTCTGCCAAGTTCCTTCTGACCTCTTCTGTCCTTTTGCCCAGTCCTCCTCTTGTCCCCAGATTGCAGCTGACCCCCGGGATTTCCCAGTGTATCCCTTCACTGGGTGGGTCCCTCTCCTCCGAGGGGGAAAGCACTGGGGGACAGCCCCAGCACATCCTTTGTCTAGGGCCCAGGGATGCTGCTGGGGAACAGGAGGCACCGGGAGGACACTGGAGGCCCCCAGGAACAGAGAGCCATCATCTTGGAGGGCCAGCGAGCAATTTTTCCTGTCCTATCATTTTCTGTTGGGGGCAGCGTTGTGACATCATGGCTTATGCCGACGTCCGCTCCTCCCCCAGTTAGTACTAGGCTGTGCATCCTGCGATGCTCCCAGCCTCCGCTAGGAGCCAGCAGGTGCTGGGCCAGACCTCCTCCCCGGAGAAGGAGAGCTGTCCCTGGGATGCTCGATCCTTCTCGGCTAGAACTCTCCAGTGACCCGGGTCCATTCCCGAACCCCGGTCACTAAGGCCACAATCAGAAATCCAACCATTGAACCGGCGGGCCGGCTAGTGAAGCACTGATGTTAAGTGCAGCATCACAAAGATATGTGAAGCACTGATGGTGAGTGCAGTGTCACACAAACACACGAGACACTGATGGTCAGAGCAGTGGCACAAACATATGTGAAGCACTGTTGGTGAGTGCAGTGTCACAAAGACATGTGAAGCATTGATAGTGAGTGCAGTATCAGACAGGCACATACTGTAAAGCACAGTTGGGGAGGGCAGAATCACAAAGATATTTGAAGTAGTGATGGTGAATGCATTGTCCAAAGATATGTGAAGTACTGATGGTGAGTGCAGTGTCACAATGATGTGTAAAGCACTGATGGTGAGGGCAGTGTCAGAAGGATATGTGAAGCACTGATTGTGAGGGCAGTGTCCACAAACACACATGAAGCACTGATCGTAAGTGCAGCATCATAAAGATATGTGAAGAACAGATGGTGAGTGCAGTGTCACAAAGATGTGTGAGACACTGATGGTGAGTGCAGTGTCTTAAATGCATGTGAAGCACTGATGGTGAGCTCAGTGTCCACAAATATATGTGAAGATCTGATGGAAAGTGAAGCATCACAAAGACATATGAAGCACTGATTGTGAGTGCAACATCATAAATATATGTGAACACTGATGCTGAGTGCAGCGTCACAAAGATATGTGAAGCACTGATAGTGAGTGCAGTGTCACAAAGATGAGTGAAGCACTGATGTTGAGGGGCAGTGTCAGAAAAATATGTGAATCACTGATGGTGAGGTCAGTGTCCACAAAGATATGTGAAGCACTGATGGTAAATGCCACATAACAAAGATATGTGAAGCACTATTGTTGAGTGCAGCATCACAAAGATTATGTGAAGCACTGATGGTGAGTGCAGTGTCCCAAAGACATGTGAAGCACTGATGGTGAGTGCAGTGTCACACAGACACATGAATCACAGATGGGGAGGGCAGTGTCAGAAATATATTTGAAGTAGTGATGGCAATTGCAGTGTCACAAAGATGTGTGAAGCACTGATGGTGAGTGCAGAGTCACCAATTCATGTGAAGCACTAATGATGAAGGCACTGTCCACCAAGTTATGTGAAGCACTGACGGTGAGTGTAGTTTCCCAAAGATGTGTAAGGCACTGATGATGAGGGCAGCATCACAAAGACTTCTGAAGCACTGATGGTGATTGCAGTATCACGAAGATATATAAAGCACTTATGATGAGAGTAGTGTCACAAAGATATGTGAACCACTGATGGTCAGAGCAGTGTCACAAAGTTATGTGAAGCATTTATGATAAGTGCAGCATCACAAAGATATGTAAAGCACAGATGGTAAGTGCAGCATCACAAAGGTATGTGAGGCACTGATGGTGAGTGCAGCATCAAAAAGATATTTGAAGCAATGATGGTGAGAGCAGTATCACAAAGATATGTGTACCACAGATAGGGAGAGCAGTATCACAAAGACATGTTAAGCACTGATGGTGAATGCAGCATCACAAAGATATGTTAGCACTGAGGGTGAGTGCAGTGTTGCAAAGATATGTGAAGCACTGATGGTGAGGGCAGTGTCACAAAGATATGTGAAGCATTCATGGTAAGTGCAGCATCACAAATATATGTGAAGCAATGCTATTGGATGCAGCATCACAAAGACATGTGAAGCGCTGATGCTGAGTTCAGTGTCCCACAGGCATGTGAAACTCTAATTGTGAGTGCAGTGTCAAAAAGGTATGTGAAGCACTGATGGTGAGGGCAGTGTCCATGAAGATATGTGAAGGACTGATGATAAATGAGGTATCACAAAAATATGTGAAGCACTGACGGTGAGTGCAACATCACAAAGAATATGTGAAGCACTAATGGTGAGGGCAGCATCACAGAGCTATGTAAAAAACTGAAGGTGAGGGCAGTGTCCACAAAGATATGTGAAGCACTGATGGTAAGTGCAGCATTACAAAGATATGTGAAGCACTGATGATGAGTGCAGCATCACAAAACAGAAGAAGCACTGATGTTGAGTGCAGTGTCACAAAGACATGTGTAGCACTGTTGGGCAAGGCAGTGTTACAAAGGCATGTGAAGAACTGATGGTGAGTGCAGTATCACAAAGATATGTTAGCACTGAAGGTGAATGCAGTGTCTCGAAAATATGTGAAGCACTGATGGTGAGGACATCGTCAAAAAGATATATGAAGCACTGTTGGTGAGGGCAGTGTCCATGAAGATTTGTGAAGGACTGATGGTTGATGAAGAATCACAAAAATATGTGAAGTACTGATGGTAAGTACAGCATCACAAAGATATGTGAGGCACTGATGGTGAGTGCAGTGTCACAAAGAAATGTGAATCAGTGATGGTGAGAGTAGAGTCACAAAGATATGTTAAGCATCGATGGTGAGTACAGTGTCAGAAAGATATGTGAAGCATTAATGGTGAGTGCATCACTATAAAAGATAGATAAAGCACTGATGATGAGTGCAGCATCACAGAGATATGCAAATCACTGAAGGTGAGTGCAGTGTCAGAAAGATATGCGAAGCACTGATAGTGAATGCAGTATGAGAAAGACGTGTAGCTCTGATGGGAAGTGCAGTGTCACAAAGATATGTGGAGGACTGATGGTTAGTGCAGCATTACAAAGAAATGTGAAGCACTGATGGTGAGGACAGTGTCACAAAGGCATGTGAAGCACTAACTGTGAGAGGAGCATCTTAAAGATATGTGAAGCACTGGTGGGAAGTGCAGCATCACAAAGGCATGTGAAGCACTGAAGGTGAGTGCTGCATCAGAACGTTCTGTGAAGCACTGATAGTGAGTGCAGTATGAGAAAGACATGTGAAGCTCTGGTGGAAAGTGCAGTGTAACAAAGATATGTGAAGCACTGATGGTGAGTGCAGTGTCACAAAGATATTTGAAGCACTGATGGTAAGGGCAGTGTCACAAAGATATGTGAATCACTGATGGTGAGTGCAGCATCTCAAAGGTATGTGAAGCACTGATGGTGAGTGCTGCATCACAAATATATGTGAAGCACTAATGGTGAGGGCAGCATCACAAAGATATGTGAACCACTTATGGTCAGAGCAGTGTCAGAAAGATATGCGAAGCATTGATGGTAAGTGCAGCATCACAAAGATATGTGAAGCATAGATGGTGAGTGCATCATCAGAAAGGTAAGTGAGGCACTGATGGTGAGTGCAGCATCAAAAAGATATTTGAGGCAATGATGGTGAGAGCAGTATCACAAAGGTATGTGTAGCACTGATGGGGAGAGCAATGTCACAAAAGATATGTGAAGCACTGATGGTGAGGGCAGTGTCACAAAGATATGTGAAGAACTTATGGTAAATGCAGCATCACAAAGATATGTGAAACACTGATGGTAAGTTCAGTGTCACACAGGCATATGAAACATTAATTGTGAGTGCAGTGTCACAAAGATATGTGAAGCACTGATGGTGAGTGAAGTTTCACAAAGATATGTGAATCATTGATGGTGAGTGCAGTGTCTCAAAGGTAAGTGAAGCACTGATGGTGAGGGCAGTGTCCATAACGATATGTAAAGGACTGATGGTAAATGAAGTATCACAAAAATATGTGAAGCACTGATGGTGAATGCAGCGTCACAAAGACATATGAAGTGCTGACGGTGAGTTCAGTGTCACAAAACTATGTGAAGCATTGATGCTAAGAATAGAATCACAAAAGTATGTGTAGCACTGATGGTGAGTGCAGTGTCAGAAGGATATGTGAAGCACTGTAGCACTGATGGTGAGTGCAGCGTCAGAAGGATTTGTGAAGCACTGATGGTGAGTGTATCATTACAAAGATATATGATGCACTGATTTTGAGTGCAGCATCACAAAGACATAACTAGTATTAATAATAATTACATTTATTTGATATAGCACCTTTCACATATCAAAGCACTGTACATTCAAAATAAAAACAGAATACAATAAATACAATAAAATCAAGAAGATACAGAATAGGCCTTTCCCCACAAAAAAGTCTTAAGAGCCTGCTTGAAACACCCCGTCGCCTTGCACTCCCGAAGCTGACGTGGCAGAAAATTCCAGAGGGTAGGTGCTACAAACCCAAAAGCACATGCATCTGATGACTTTAAACTTACCCTCAGAATCTCTAGCAACCCCTCATTGGCCGAGTGGAGCTGTCGCAGAGTGGTGTCAGGAACCAGGAGCTCTTTCAAGTAATCAGGACCCTGGCAGTGTAGGGCTTTGTAAGTCAATAGATCTACCTTAAAGGTGATCCGCCACTGAATAGGCAGCCAGTGCAGACCGTGCAGCACAAGGGTAATGTAAGTTCTTCTAGATAACCCAGTCAACAAATGTGCTGTCGCATTCTGCACTAGCTGCAAGTGGCGGATATCAACCCCACAAAGCCCTAAGTAAAGGGAGTTGCAGTAATCAAGGTGCGATGTTACTAAGGCATAGATCACAACAGGTAGGTCACTAGATGGAACAAGGTGCCTAATCCTTGCAATGTTCCTAAGATGGTAAAAGGCCAGCTTGATGGCTGCCGACACCTGATGACTTAGGGTCAGACCATCGTCAAGCACCACTCCTAGGTTACGCACCCATTCAGAGGTGAGAATCTGAGCCCCCCAATACTAAGCCAGAGGGGAGCTCAGTCCTCAGCCCCTCTGTCCTATGACCCGGGTCCACAACCAGAACCTCTGTCTTTCCTGGGTTCAACTTTAAACAGCTGGTGCTCATCCAATCTTGGATTTCTGTGAGGCAGCTGTTCAATACTGAGATAGCACTATCTTGGTCGGGGGAAAAAGACAGGTAGAGCTGGGTATCATCAGCATAGCAGTGAAGCCTCAGCCCATACCACCTTACAATGTCTCAGAGGGGAAGCATATATACTGCAAATAACATGGGGACAGCACCAAACCCTGGGGTACCCCACAAGGCAGAGAGAAAGCACCAGAAGAAAATATACCCGAGAGAACTCTCTGCATTCTACCAGCAAGGAAGGATGTAAACCATTTGAGAACTGTACCAGACAGCCCACAGATGGTCCTCAGACGTTCAAGCAGAATCCCATGATCCACGGTATCAAAACCTGATGATAAATCAAGGAGAATCAAGATGGAATGGTGTCTCCAATCTCTCACCATCAGAAGATCATTGAGCACCTGAAACAGAGCAGTCTTAGTATTATGCCTCTTACAAAAACCCAGTTGGAGAGGTTCATATAAATTATGGATGGTTAAATGGTTATCCAGTTGAGCTGCCACAACTTTCTCAATCATCTTCCCCACAAAAGGGAGGTTAGAGATAAGCCTGTAGTTTGCTAGGTTATCCGCTTCTAAAGAAGCTTTCTTCAGGAGGGGTATCACCACCCCCCACCTTCAGGGAGCTAGGAAACTGACCCGAGTCCAGACAGCATCGGACAATCCGAGCTAAGACCAGGTCAATGATGTCACTACAACCCAAAATCAGGCAGGTAGGGTCTGGGTCTAAACTACAGCAGGTGGGATGCATCGCCTGGATGATACTCATAATATCCACGAACTCCGGCAGATCAAAGGTACTCCAGGAAACTCCAGGCCCTGTGACATAGCACCGATCAACAGCATCACCCATAGAGTGAAGTTGGAGGCATTCCTGCCTGATGTCAGCCACCCTATTCACAAAGAAGTGAGCGATCTCATCACAATCATTTTGTGAAAAAACTCGACGGAACTGCTGACAGGCTGGGTTGCACAGTCTGTTAACAGTTCTGAAGAGTTGAGCCGATCAGTTCCGTGCGACAGCTATTTCCCTGGACAGGAATTCTGCCTTCTTATGGGAAATTTCTGTATGATAGAGTTTATAATGCTCTAACAAAATAAGGTGGTCAGCATCTAAGGCTGTCCTCCCCCAATGACGCTCCAGCCTACACCCCTGTTTCCGCAATTCCCTTAGAGTCCCATCAAACCAAGGAGCCCCAGGATTATGCGGAACATGAAGAGAAACAATCAGATCAAGACCCGAAGAAATGGCCCTATTACAGGCAGCAACTAACCACTCAGGATCTGTGCTAGTCTCATCCAATAATGAGAGGTCAATTACCACCATCAGGTCTTCAGGGACCACATCCTGTAAAGGGCGATAACTGACCATCTCCACAGGGGCCAACCTACCCAGGGGGGCCAAAAAATGTAACCCAAAAGAGTAATGGTCGGACCAGCTGGTTCCACCACTAAGTTGGAGGCCTCGATCCCCAGGAGGAAGACCAAATCAAGAGAGTGACCACCCTTTTGAGTAGCTGAGGGAACAACCTGTGTGAAGCCCAGAGATGTCATCAACTGGAGGAAGTGTTGACCAAAATGCATGGATTCGTCATTGATCCAGGCATTGAAGTCACCCAGAACCATCAATCTGGGCGACTCCAATGCCATGTTGGCAGCAAAGTCTGCTACTTCCTGCAAGAACAACTTCTCATCACTTGGTGGACGGTAAATGAGAGCTATCTTGCACCCCACTCTAGCTACCATGGTACACTCAAATGACCTAGACACCTCAACTGGTACACTAGTTAGGCCCAATTCAGTCTTGAAACAGACCGCAACCCCCCCACGGTCCAATCTCAGGCAATGTAAAACTGAATACCCAGCGGGAACAGCTGCCTCTAAAATAGAGGCAGCATTCCCAGCTAACCAGGTCTTGGTAACGCAAACCAGATCTGCCCCTCCAACAAAGTCTGCAATAAGGCCAGTTTTGTTGCAGACAGATCTGGCATTGCATAACAATGCCTGAGTCAGGTGAGGTTGGCGAGCTGTCCCAACTACTTGCCCTCCCAAAATGGAGGTGCCCTTGGGTATGGGAACCAGAACTGAGTCACCACTTTCCAGGTATCATTTCACCCCAGGGCATCTTCTGGTCCTAACCATCCCTATGGGAGAGCACCACTCATTTGGACCCCGCTTTCCGTGAACCCCCACCCACTCCTGACTCCCTCACAGTGAGCAATCCCCAGCACTCGACAGTGCTGATAAACTGAAGCAGGCAGGGGGAGAGGAAATTGGTCAGAGGGTGCAGTGAGCGGAGGCCGAATAGCACAGGACGGGGGGGGGGCAAGCAGGCACATTCCAGTAATAATTATAACAAAATAAAAGGGAAAGCACATGAAACACCAAATTCCCAGATCCAAAGCGAAACTGCAGACAATTTAAAAAAGCCTCAAAACAATAATAACTTATACAATAAACCTTACCCTAACAAAACATATTAAACTACCCTCTCCCATTATAGGATGACTTTAAACCCTAGAATAAAATAATAATAATAAAAAAACACTAATACAATCCCCTCTCACAGGATAAAGCAATCTCGTCTCACAGGATTAAAAAAAACAGACACAAATATAAATTCCCCCCTCCCACAGCCCTCTCACAGCCAAGGAAGAAAGGAAAATAATCAAACAATAACTAAAATAAACATAAACATCAAAATAATATGAAATACAGGCACCCTGGACCTCTCACCACCAGGAGACCACAAAACAAATTAATAAGTCCGGGAGAGAAAGTCATCGAGCAGTAGGAGGAGCCATGGAAAAAATTCAAAGCAGTATAAATCCAAGTCATAACAAAAGTTTCAAATAATCCAATATAGGTAAAATCCAAAAAACAAATAAGAAGCCGAGCAGCAGAGATTCCCTCAGATTCAGATTAGGGCTTCCTGAATGTGAAAACACATACGGACTCAGTATAAATCCAGAGACGAACCACAAAGTCTCCAAAAAGAGCCAGAGAAATAAACAGGCCAAGTCACTGGGAGTGGAGGCTCCCCTCCTCCCACACCCTCAAACTGCCTCATCAGTTTTAATTATACCACCAGGACCTGCAGCTACAGATGTCCCAACACCAGATCACTCAGACAGACCATGAGACAACTTAGGGGCCCCCACACTATTCCCTAGGGAAAACTGAGGTAGCTCCTGCTTGGTCCCGAGTGGCACCCAAGATTACCCAAGCATAAAGGGGGGGCACAGCCTCTCACCACCAGACCACTGCTATGGGCACTCAAACTCAGGAGACAGTAAAAGTAAAGTTGCAAGAAAAAAGGGCCTCTGATCAATAAATCAGACTCTGTTACTCACAGTACTCCAGGAAAGTCCACAGCAGTCCCTCCGGCCGATATCCAAAACTATTGCATTGCAGAAGTGCCTAGTCCCAGTTCTTCCTTATCCAGCACTGCGAAATACATCGCAAATCAGCAAGTTTAGGGAAAAGATGTCCAAAAACTGAGACACCAGGGACAAACTCAGAATAAATTCACCAATATCAAGTTCCAATTTCAAAAGGCAGCTCCAGGAAAGATAATCTACTCTCCAACTCTCAACTCCCGATTATGAGCAGACTGCTAGCTCAAACACTCAAAACACTCTCTTTCTGAGTGCAAGCACTGGAGAAATTGACTGATGCCACAGCCACGGCCAAACACTAATTTAAAAAATTGTAAAAATATTGTAGACAGAAACTATGGCTCTATCGAACAGTCCAACTTGAATTTTGCCACCAAGGCAGTACAAAAACACAGGATCGTGCCAAAACACTGACCGGCAGCAAAAACAGTGACCGCTAAAGCAAAAGCAAGTAAGCACTATAGCAAAGAATGCCTTTAAACTAGAAAATACAATAAAGACAAAAAGAAAAAAGAAAATAAAACAAAATAAAACAAAATCAATCAGGGCAGCAAAACAGGTAGTAAGGGCTAGTACAGCACAAGCTAGGTGCAGCATCACAAACATATGTGAAGCACTGATGGTGAGTGCGGTGTCACAAAGATACGTGAAGCACTGATGCTGAGTGCAGTGTCACAAAGATATGTGAAGCACTGATGGTGAGTGCAGTGTCACAAAGATATGCGAAGCAATGATGGTGAGTGCAGTGTCACAAAGATATGTGAAGCACTGAAGGTGAGTTCAGTGTCACAACGATATGTGAAGCACTGAAGGTGAGTGCAGCATCACAAAGATACTGTATACCAGGAAATATTCGCTATCATTTTATTTTCGCTATTTTAGTGTTTTAGAAAAAAGCGCGAATTTAAAGGGATAGCGAATATTTCCCAGACGAAAATACAGGCCTAGCGCTTCTCAAAATAGGTGTGCCAGAGCCACTGCTAAGACTGGCTAACCCCCAAGTAACTCCAACAGAAGAAAAGGTTGCAGTGTATTCAGAAACAGAAGGCAAAACCGACTGGTTTAGCAAAACATTCCAATTTATTGAGCGAAGTGCAGATACAGTGTAAAACAAATAACACAGCCACTGTTGTACCCCAGCACTTTGCCATATGAGGCCTCATCATGGGCAGGGTTCTGAGACCTGTAAGTTATTTAAATATAGTTACAAAGTGATAAAAAGTACAGTGTGATATCAAACAAATATAATAAGTAAATTCCATAAAAAACAAGTTCAAATAGACTTCACATAATTAAACAGACCCGCTGAAAATTAATTTCAAGAAGTATTATTTTCATTTCCTTTAAATCATCTGTAAAGTCAATTTCAAACAGTGTGGCACATGACTTAGGGGAATATAATGAGAGAAAGTATACAGACAAGCTATGTAATGTATGTAATTTTAGCACATGGTGAAAACCGCGAACAATAGCGGGCACGAATAAGTTTATGGAACTCCATGCGCTAATGTTAGGGGATGCGAATATATTCTGTTATACAGTATTTGAAGCACTGATGGAGGGTGCGGAGTCACAAAGATATGTGAAGCACTGATGGTGAGAGTTGCATCAGAAAGATTTGTGAAGCACTGATGCTAAGTGCAGCTTTACAAAGATATGTGAAGAACTTATGGTGAGAGCAGCATCACAAGGACGTGTAAATCACTAATGGGAATGGAAGCATGACAAAACTATGTGAACAACTGATGGAGAGTGCATTGTCACAAAGATATGTGAAGCACTGATGGTGAGTGCAGCATCAGAAAAATATTTGTAGCACTGATGCTGAGTGCAGCGTCAGAAAGATATGTGAAGCACTGATACTGAGGGCAGCATTACAAAGACATGCGAAGCACTGATGGTAATGCAACATCACAAAGACATGTAACTCATTGATGCAGATGGCAATGTTACAAAGACATGTGAAGCACTGATGCTGACTGCAATATCACATAGATAAGTGAAGCACTGATGTTGAGAGCAGCTTCAAAAAGTTATGTGAAGCAAAGATGGTGAGTGCAGTACTACAAAGATATGTGAAGCACTGATGGTGAGTGCAGCATCGGAAAGTTATGTCAAGCAGTGATTGGCAGTTCAGCATCACAAAGATGTGTCAAGCACTGAAGGTGAGTACATCTTTACAAAGATATGTGAAGCTCTGATGGTGAATGCAGCATCACAAAGACATGTAAATCACTGAAGGTAAGGGCAGTGTCAGAAAGATATGTGAAGCACCGATGGTGAGTACAGCATCTCAAAGATATGTGAAGCACTGATGATGACTGCCATGTCACAAAGATATCTGAAGCGCTGATGGGGAGGGCAGTGTCACAAAGCTATGTGAAGCACTGATGGTGAGTGCAGTGTCACAAAGACATGTGAAGCACTGATGGTGAGTGCAGCATCACAAAGATATCTGACACACTGATGGAAAGTGCAGCATGACAAAGATCTGTGAAGCACTTATGGTTAGAGTAGCATCAGAAAGATATGTGAACCTCTGCTGGCGAGTGCAGTGTCAGAAAGATATGTAAAGCACTGATACTGAGGGCAGCATTACAAAGATATGTGAGGCACTGATGGGAAGTGCAATGTCACAAAGACATCTGAATCACTGATGGTGATGGCAACATCACATGTGAAGCATGGATGGTGAGTTCAGTGTCGCAAAGACATGTGAAGCAATGATGTTGACTGCAACATCACAAAGATATGCGAAGAACTGATGGTGAGTGCAGCTTCACAAAGACATGAGAAGCACTGATGTTGACTGCAGTGTCACAAAGAGATGTATAGCACTGATGAAGAGGCAGTGTCACAAAGGCATGTGAAGCACTGATGGTGGGTGCAGTATCACAAAGATATGTTAGCACTGAGAGTGGATGCAGTGTCACAAAGATATGTGAAGCACTGGAGGTGAGGGCATTGTAACAAAGATATGTGAAACACTGATGCTGAGGGCAGTGTCCATAAAAATTTGTAAAGGACTGATGGTAGATGAAGTATCACAAAAATATGAGGAGAACAGATGATGAGTGCAGTATCAAAAAGATATGAGTAGCACTAATAGTGAGTGCAGCATCACAAAGATATATGAAGCACTGATGTTGAGTGCAGCATCACAAAGATATGTGAAGCACTGATGGTGAGTGCAGTGTCATACAGACACATGAAGCAGTGATGGTGAGTGCAGTGGCACAAAGATATGTGAAACACTACAGGTGAGTGCAGTGTCCCAAAGACATGTGAAGCACTGATGATGAGTACAGTGTCACACAAACACGTGAAGCACAGATGGGGATGGCAGCGTCAAAAAGATATTTGAAGTAGTGATGGTGATTGCAGTGCCAAAAAGATGTGCAAAGCACTAATGTTGAGTAAAGAGTCGCCAATTCATGTGAAGCACTAATGGTAAGGGCAATGTCCACCAAGATATGTGAAGCACTGATGGTGAGTGTAGTGTCACAAAGATGTATAAGGCACTGATGATGAGGGCAGCATCACAAAGACTTCTGAAGCACCGATGATGATTGCAGCATCACAAAGTTATATAAAGCATTGAAGGTGAGAGCAGTGTCACAAAGATATGTGAACCACTGATGGCCAGAGCAGTGTCACAAAGATATGTGAAGCACTGATGATAAGTGCAGCATCACAAAGATATGTGAAGCACAGATGGTGAGTGAAGCATCACAAAGGAATGTGAAGCACTGATAGTGAGTGCAGTGTCAAAAAGATATGTGAAGCAATGAAGGGAAGGGCAGTATCACAAAAACATGTGAAGCACTGATAGTGACTGCAGCATCACAAAAATATGTGAAGACCTGAGGGAGACAGCAGTGTCATAAAGATATGCGAAGTACTGATGGTGAGTGCAGTGCCACAAAGACATATGAAGCACTGATAGTGAGTGCAGTGTCACACACATGTGAAACAATGGTGGAGAGGGCAGCGTCACAAAGATATGTGAAGCACTGAAGGTGAGTGCAGTTTTGCAAAGATATGTGAAGCACTGGTGGGCAGGGCAGTGTCAAAAAGATATGTGAAGCACTGATATTGAGCACAGCATCAGAAAGATATGTGAAGCAGTGATGGTGAGAGCAGTTTTACACACACATGTGAATCACGGATGGTGAGTGCAGAGTCACAAAGATATGTGAAGCACTGATGATGAGTGCAGTGTCACAAAAACATGTAAAGCCCTGATGGTTAGTGCAGTCTTACAAATGCTAGTGAGGCACTGATGGTGAGGGCAGTGTCCACAAAGATATGAGAAGCACTGATGGTGAGTGCACTGTCACAAAGATGCGTGAAACACTGATGATGAGGGCTACATCACAAAGACATCTGAAGCAGTGATGGTGACTACAGCATCAAAAAGATATATCAAAACACTGATGGAGAGAAGCAGTGTCGCAAAGAAATGTGAAGCACTTATGGAGCAGTGTCACAAAGACATGTGAAGCACTGATGGTGAGGGCAGCATCATAAAGGTATGTGAAGCACTAATGATAAGTACAGCATCACAAACATATATGAAGCACAGATGGTGAGTGTAGAGTCACAAAGGTATGTGAATCACTGATGGTGAGTGCAGCATCACAAAGGCATGTGAAGAACTGATGGTGAGGGTAGTCTCCACAAACATATGTGAAGGACTGATGGTAGGTGAAGTATCACAAAAATATGTGTAGTACTGCTCGTGAGGGTAGCATTACAAAGATATGTGAAGCACTAATGGTGAGGGCAGCATCATAAAGATATGTTAAAAAAGTGAAAGTGAGGGCAGTGTCCACAAAGATATGTGAACCACTGATGGTAAGTGCAGCATTAAAAAGATATTTGAAACACTGATGGTGAGTGCACATTACAAAGGTATGTGAAGCACAGATGCTGAGTGCAGTATCACAAATGTATGTGAAGCACTGATGGTGAGTTCAGTGTCACACAGACATGTGAAGCACTGATGGTGAGTTCAGTGTCACAAAGACATGAGCAGCACTGATGGTGAGTGCAGTGTCACAAAGATAAGTTAAGCACTCATGGGGAGTGCAGCGTCACAAAGACATCTGAAGCACTGATGGTGATTGCAGCATCAAAAAGATAAATGAAGGAATGATGGTGAGATCAGTGTCTCGAAGACATGTGTGGCACTGATGGTGAGTGCAGCATCACAAAGATATGTTAGCACTGAGGATGAGTGCAGTGTCACACAGATATGTGAAGCACTGATGGTGATGGCAGTGGCCACAAAGATATGTGAAGCACTGATGGTGTGTTCAGTGTTACACAGACCTGTGAAATGCTAATGTTGAATGCAGTGTCACACACACATGAAGAAGTGATGGTGAGTGTAGTGTCACAAAGGTAAGTGAAGCACTGATGGTGAGTGCAGTGTCAGAAAGATGTCTGATTCACTGATGGTGAGTGCAGCATCTTAAAGGAATGTGAAGCACTGATGGTGAGGGCAGTGTCCACAAATATATGTGAACGAATGATGGTGAGTGCAACATCACAACTATATGTGAAACACTGATGGTGAGCAAAGTGTCACAAAGATATATGAAGCACTGATGGTGAGAGTAGTGTCACAAAGATGTGTGTAGCACTGATTGTGATGGCAGTGTCAGAAAGATATGTGAAGCACTGATGGTAAGGGCAGTGTCCACAAATATATGTGAAGCACTGATGGTAAGTGCAGCATCACAAAGATATGTGAAGCACTGATGGTGAGTGCAACATCACAACTATATGTGAAACGCTGATGATGAGTGCAGTGTCACAAAGATATATGAAGCACTGATGGTGAGTGTAGTGTCACAAAGATGTGTGAAGCACTGATGGTGATGGCAGTGTCAGAAAGATATGTGAAGCACTGATGGTGAGGGCAGTGTCCACAAAGATATGTGAAGCACTGATGGTAAATGCAGCATCACAAAGATATGTGAAGTACTGATGGTGAGTGCAGTATCAAAAATAAATTAGAAGCACAAATGGTGAGAGCAGCATCACAAAGATATGTGAAGCACTGATGTTGAGTTCAGCTTCACAAAGTTATGTGAAGCACTAATGTTGAGCACAGTGTCAGACAAAGATGTGAAGCATGGCTGGTGACTGCAGTGACACAAAGAAATGTGAAGCACTGTTGTTGAGTGCAGTGTCACAAAGTCATGTGAAGCACTTATGGTGAGGGCAGTATCACAAATATATGTGAAGCACTGATGGTGAGGGCAGCATCACAAAGCTATGTGAAAAACTAAGGGTGAGGGCAACGTCCACAAATATATGTGAAGCACTGATGGTAAGTGCAGCATTACAAAGATATGTGAAGAACTGATGGTGAGTGCAGTATCACAAAGATATGTTAGCATTGAAGGTGAATGCAGTGTTGAAAAGATATGAGAAGTATTGAAGGTGAGGGCATCATCATTAAGATATGTGAAGCACTGATGGTGAGGGCAGTATCCATAAAGATATGTGAAAAACTGATGGTAGATGAGGTATCACAAAAATATGTTAAGCACTGATGGTGAGTGCAGCATCACAAAGATATGTGAAAAACTGAAGGTGAGGGCAGTGTCCACAAAGATATGTGAAGCACTAATGGTAAGTGCAGCATTACAGAGATATGTGATGCACTGATGGTGAGTGCAGCATTACAAAGACATGAGAAGCACTGATGTTGAGTGCAGTGTCACAAAGATATGTACCGTAGTGATGGGAAGGACAGTGTCACAAAGACATGTGAAGCAATGATGGTGAGGGCATCATCAGAAAGAGATGTGAAGCAATGATGGTGAGGGCAGGGTCCACAAAGATATGTGAAGCACTGAAGGTAAGTGCAGAAACACAGAGATATGTGACGCACTGATGGAGAGTGCAGTATCAAAAAGATATGAGAAGCAATAATGGTGAGTGCAGCATCACAAAGATATGTGAAGCACTGATGTTAAGTGCAGCATCACAAAGATATGCTAAGCACTAATGGTGAGTGCAGTGCCACTCAGACACATGAGGCACTGATGGTCAGTGCAGTGGCACAAACATATGTGAAGCACTGTTGGTGAGTGTAATATCACACAGACACATGAAGCACAGATGGGGAGGGCAGCATCACAAAGATATTTGAAGTAGTGATGGTGATTGCAGTTTCACAAAGATATGTGAAACACTGATGGTGAGTGCAGTGTCACAAAGATGTGTGAAGCACTAATGGTGAGGGCAGTGTCAGAAGGATATGTGAAGCACTGATAGTGAGGTCAGTGTCCACAAAGACTTGTGAAGCACTGATCGTAAGTGCAGCATCCACAAAGATATGTGAAGGACTGATGGTGAGTGCAGTGTCCCAAAGATGTGTGAGGCACTGATTTTGAGTGCAGCGTCTTAAAGGCATGTGAACCACTTATGGTGAGGTCAGTGTTCACAAATATATGTGAAGCCCTGATGGTAACTAAAGCATCACAAAGACATGCGAAGCACTGATTTTGAGTGCAACATCAGAAATATATGTGAAATACTGATGGTGAGTGCAGCGTCACAAAGATATGTGAAGCACTGATAGTGAGTGCAGTGTCACAAAGACATGTGAAGCACTGATATCGAGGACAGTGTCAGAAAGATATGTGAAGCACTGATGACAAGGTCAGTGTCCACAAAGTTATGTGAAGCACTGATGGTAAGTGTGGCAGCGCAAAGATATGTGAAGCACAGATGGTGAGTTCAGAATCAAAAAGACATTAGTAGAACCAATAGTGAGTGCAGCATCACAGAGATATGTGAAGCAATGATGTTAAGTGCAGCATCACAAAGATATGAGAAGAACTTATGGTGAGTGTACTGTCACAAAGATGTGAAAGGCACTGTTGATGAGGGCAGCATCACAAAGACTTCTGAAACACTGATGGTGGTTGCAGCATCACAAATATATATAAAGCACTGATGTTGAGAGCAGTGTCACAAAGATATGTGAACCACTAATGGTCAGAGCAGTGTCACAAAAGTATGTGAAGCATTAATGATAAATGCAGCATCACAAATATATTGGACGCATAGATGGTGAGTGCAGCATTCCAAAGGTATGTGAAACACTGATGGTGAGCGCAGCATCAATACAATATTTGAAGCAATGATGGTGACAGCAGTATCACAAAGATATGTGTAGCACTGATGGGGAGAGCAGCAGCACAAAGACATGTGAAGCACTGATGGTGAGAGCAGCATCACAAAGATATGTTAGCACTGAGGGTGACTGCAGTGTCACAAAGATATGTGAAGCACTGATGGTTAGGGCAGTGTCCTCAAAGATATGTGAAGCACTTATGGTAAGTGCAGCATCACAAATATATGTGAAGCAATGCTGTTGTGTGCAGCATCATAAAGATATGTGAAGCACTGATGGTGAGTTCAGTGTTACACAGGCATGTGAAACACCAAAAAAATAAAGCACTGATGGTGAGTGCTACATCATGAAGATATTTGAAGCAGTAATGGTGAGGGCTGCATCACAAAGCTAAGTAAAAAACTGAAGGTGAGGGCAGTGTCCACAAAGATATGTGAAGCACTGATGGTAAGTGCATCATTACAAAGATATGTGAAGATTGATGGTAAGTGCAACTTCACAAAGACATGAGAAGCACTGATGTTGAGTGCAGTGTCACAAAGAAATGTGTAGCACTGATGGGGAGGGCAGTGTCACAAAGGCATGACAAAGACATGTGAAGCACTAATTGTGAGAGGAGCATCTCAAAGATATGTGAAGCACTGGTGGGAAGAGCAGCGTCACAAGGACATGTGAACCTCTGACGGTGAGTGCAGCATCACAAAGATATGTGAAGCACTGATGGTGAGAACATTGTTACAAAGATATGTGAAGCACTGATGGTGAGGGCAGTCTCAGAAAAATATGTGAAGCACAGATGGTGAGTGCAGTATCACAAAGATATTTGTTGCACAGATGGGTGCATGGTCACAAAGATATGTGAAGCAGTGATGATGAGAGTACCATCAGAAAGATATGTAAAGCACTGATGGTGAGAGGAGTATCACAAAGAAATGTGAAGCACTGATGGTGAGTGCAGCATCACAAAGGCATGTGAAGGACTGATGGTGAGTGCAGCATCACAAAGATATTTGTAGCACAGATGATGTGTGCAAGGTCACAAAGATATGTGAAGCAGTGATGGTGAGAGTAGCATCAGAAAGATATGTGAAGCACTGACGGTGAGTGCAATGTCACTAAGACATGAAAATCACTGATGGGGACGGCAACATCACAAAGATATGTGAAGCACTGAAGGTGAGAGTGGCATCACAAAGTTATGTGAAGCACTGATGGTGAGTGCAGTGTCAGAAAGATATGTGAAGCACTGATGGTGAGTGCAGCACCACAAAGACATGTGAAGCGCTGATGATGAGTTCAGCATCATAAAGATATGTGAAGCATTGATGGCAAGAATAGCATCACAAAGGTATATGTAGCACTGATGGTGAGTGCAGTGTCAGAAGGATATGTGAAGCACTGATGATGAGTGCATCATTGCAAAGATATGTCAAACACAGATGGTGAATGCAACATCTCAAAATTATGTGAAGCAGTGATTGGCAGTTCAGCATCACAAAGATATGTGAAGCACTGATGGTGAGGGCAGAGTCTAAAAATATGTGAAGGCCTAATGGTGAGTTCAGCATAAGAAAGATATGTTAAGCACTGATGGCGAGTGCAGTGTCACAAAGATATGTGAAGCACTGATGATAAGTGCAGTGTCAAAAATATATATGAAGTACTAATGGTGAATGCAGTGTCACAGAAATTGTTGAAGCACTGATAGTGAAGTGAGACAAATATATGTGAAGCACTGATGGTGAGTGCAGCATAACAAAGATATGTGAAGGTCTTATGATGAGTGCAGAATTACAAAGGCATATGAAGCCCTGATAGTAACTGCAGAATCCCACTAATATGAGAAGGACTTATGGTGAGTGTAGTGTAATAAACACATGTGAAGTACTGATGGTGAATACAGCATCACAAAGATGTGTGAAGCACAGATGGTGAGTGCAGCATCATAAACATATGTGAAGCACTGATGTTGATTACAGCGTTAGAAAGATATGTGATGCACTAATGGTGAGTGCAGCATCGAAAAGATATGTGAAAATCTAATGGTGAGTGCCTTGTCACAAAGATATATGAAGTATAGATAGTGCAGTGTAACAATGCTCAGTGAAGCACTGATGGTGAGTGCAGTGTCACAGAGACATGTAAAACTCTGATGAGGAGAGCAGGGTCACAAAGATATGTGCAGCGCTGATGGTGAGAGCAGTGTTACAAAGACTTGTGAAGCATTGATCGTGAGTTCAGCATCTCAAATATATGTGAAGCACTGATAGTGAGTGCAGTATCACAAAAACATGTGAAGCACTGATGGTGAATGCAGCCTCTCAAAAATATGTGAAGCACTGATGAGGAGGGAAATGTCACAAAGATATGTGAAGTACTGATTGTGAGTGCAGCATCACAAAGACATGTGAAGCACTGATGGGGAGAGAAATGTCACTAGGAGATATGAAGCACTGATGGCGAGTGCAATGTCAGAAAGATATGTGAAGCACTGATACTGAGGGCAGCATCACAAAGATATGTGAAGCATTGATGGTAAGTGCAACATCACAAAGACATCTAAATCACTGATGGTGAGGGCAACATCACATGTGAAGCACTGATGGTGAGTGCAGTGTCACAAAGACATGTGAAGCACTGATGTTGACAGCAACATCACAAAGATATGTCAAGCACTGATGGTGAGTGCAGCATATCAAAATTATGTGAAGCAGTGATTGGCAGTTTAGCATCACAAAGATTTGTGAAGCACTGATAGTGAGGGCAGAGTCAGAAAAAATGTGAAGGTCTCAAGGTGAGTGCAGCATCAGAAAGATATGTGAAGCATTGACGGTAAGTGAAGTGTCAAAAAGATATCTGAAGTACTAATGGTGAGTGCAGTGTCACAAAAATTGTTGAAGTACTGATAGTGAAGTGAGACAAATATTTGTGAAGCACTGATGGTGAGTGCAGCATTACAAAGATATGTGAAGGGCTTATGATGAGTGAAGAGTCACAAAGACATGTGACGTTCTGATAGTAACTGCAGAATCACAATAATATGTGAAAGACTTATGGTGAGTGCAGTGTCACAAACACATGTCAAGTACTGATGGTGAGTGCAGCATCACCAAGATGTGTGAAGCACTGATGGTGAGTGCAGCATCATAAACATATGTGAAGCGCTGATAGTGATTGCAGTGTTAGAAACAAATGTGATGCACTAATGGTGAGTGCGGCATCACAAAGATATGTGAAAATCTAATGGTGAGTGCAGTGTCACAAAGATATATGAAGTATAGATAGTGCAGTGTAACAATGCTTGGTGAAGCACTGATGGTGAGTGCAGTGTCATAAAGTCATGTAAAACTCTGATGCGGTGGGCAGGGTCACAAAGATATGTGAAGCACTGACGGTATGTGCAGTGTTACAAAGACTTGTGAAGCACTGATCGTGAGTGCAGCATCTCAAATATATGTGAAGAGCTGATGGTGAGTGCAGCATCACAAAAAACATGTGAAGCACTGATGGTGAGTGCAGCCTCTCAAAAATATGTGAAGCACTGATGGGGAGGAAAATGTCACAAAGATATGTGAAGTACTGATACTGAGTGCAGCATCACAAAGACATGTGAAGTACTGATGGTGAGTGCAGCATCACAAAGACATGTGAATCACTGATGGTGAGTGCCCGCATCAGAAAAATGTCTGTAGCACTGTTGGTGAGTGCAGCATCACAAAGACATGTGAAGCACTGATGGTGAGTGCAGCATCAGAAAGATATTTGTAGCACTGATGGTGAGTGCAGAGTCACAAATATCTGTGAGGCACTGATGGTTAGAGTAGCATCAGAAAGATTTGTGAAGCACTGTTGGTGAGTGCAATGTCAGAAAGATATGTGAAGCACTGATACTGAGGGCAGCATTACAAAGATATGTGAAGCATTGATGGTAAGTACAACATCACAAAGACATCTAAATCACTGATGGTGATGGCAACATCACATGTGAAGCACTGATGGTGAGTGCAGTGTCAGAAAGATATGTGAAGCACTGATGGTGACAGCGACATCACAAAGATATGTGAAGCACTGATGGTGAGTGCAGCTTCACAATAATATGAGAAGGACTTATGGTGAGTGTAGTGTCACAAACACATGTGAAGTACTGATGGTAAATGCAGCATCACAAAGATGTGTGAAGCACTGATGTTGATTGCAGCGTTAGAAAGATATGTGATGCACTAATGGTGAGTGCAGCATCGAAAAGATATGTGAAAATCTAATGGTGAGTGCAGTGTCACAAAGATATATGAAGTATAGATAGTGCAGTGTAACAATGCTCAGTGAAGCACTGATGGTGAGTGCAGTGTCACACAGACATATAAAACTGATGGGGAGCACAGGGACACAAAGATATGTGAAGCGCTGATGGTGAGTGCAGTATCACAAAAACATGTGAAGCACTGATGGTGAGTGCAGCCTCTCAAAAATATGTGAAGCACTGATGGGGAGACAAATGTCACAAAGATATGTGAAGCACTGATTGTGAGTGCAGCATCAGAAAAATGTCTGTAGCACTGTTGGTGGTCACAACATCACAAAACATGAAGCACTGATGGTGAGTGCTGCATCACAAAGACATGTGAAAACACTGATGGTGGGTGCAGCATCACAAACATATGTGAAACACTGATGGTGAGTGCAGTATCCAAGGATATGTGAAGTACTGTTAGTGAATGCATTGTCATAATGATATGTGAAGCACTTATGGTGAGTGCAGTGTCGCGAAGACATGAAAAGCACTGATGCGGAGGGCAGTGTTACAAAGACATGTGAAGCACTGATGTTCAGTGCAGTATCACAAAGATATTTTATGCACTGATGGTAAGTGCAGAGTCACAAAGATGTGTGAAACACTGATGGTGAATGCAGCATCACAAAGATATCTGAACCATTGATGGTTAGAGCAGCATCATAAAGATAGTTTAAGCACTGATGGTGAGAGCACTGTCACAAAGAAATGTAAAATATTGATACTGAGTGCAGTGTCCCAAAAATATGTGAATTACTGATAGTGAGTGCATCATGGCAATGATAAGGGAAGATCATCATGGTGAGTGCAGTATATGAAGACATATAAAGCATTGTTGGGGAGGTCAGTGTTACAAAAACATGTGAAGCACTGATTTTGAGAGCAGTATCACACAGATATTTGAAGCACTAATGGTGAGTGCAGTCTCAAAAAGATATGTGAAGCACTGATGGTGAGTGCAGTGTCACATAGACACGTGAAGCACAGATGTGGAAGGCAGAGTCAGAAAGATATTTAAAGTAGTGATGGCGATTGCAGAGTCACAAAGATGTGTGAAGCACTGATGGTGAGTGCAGTGTCCACCAAGATATGTGAAGCACTGATAGTGAGTGTACTGTCACAAAGATGTGTAAGGCACTGTTGATGAGGGCAGCATCACAAAGACTTCTGAAACACTGATGGTGATTGCAGCATCAAAAATATATATAAAGCACTGATGTTGAGAGCAGTATCACAAAGAAATGTGAACCACTGATGGTCAGAGCAGTGTCACAAAGGTATCTGAATCATTAATGATAAGTGCAGCATCACAAATATATTTGAAGCACACATGGTGAGTGCAGCATTCCAAAGGTATGTGAAACACTGATGGTGAGTGCAGCATCAATACGATATTTGAAGCAATGATGGTGACAGCAGTATCACAAAGATATGTGTAGCACTGATGGGGAGAGCAGCAGCACAAAGACATGTGAAGCACTGATGGTGAGTACAGCATTACAAAGATATGTTAGCACTGAGGGTGACTGCAGTGTCGCAAAGATATGTGAGGCACTGATGGTTAGGGCAGTGTCCTCAAACATATGTGAAGCACTTATGGTAAGTGCAGCATCACAATTATATGTGAAGCAATGCTGTTGTGTGCAGCATCATAAAGATATGTGAAGCACTGATGGTGAGTTCAGTGTTACACAGGCATGTGAAACACCAATTGTGAGTGCAGTGTCACAAAGATATGTGAAGCACTGACAGTGAGTGAAGTGTCACAAAGACATGTGAATCACTGATGGTGAGTGCAGTGTCTCAAAGTTATGTGAAGCGCTGAAGGTGAGGGCAGTGTCCATAAAGATATGTGAAGGACTGATGGTAAATAAGGTATTACAAAAATATGTAAAGCACTGATAGTGAGTGCTGCATCATGAAGATATTTGAAGCAGTAATGGTGAGGGCTGCATCATAAAGCTATGTAAAAAACTGAAGGTGAGGGCAGTGTCCACAAAGATTTGTGAAGCACTGATGGTAAATGCATCATCATAAAGACATATGAAGCACTGGTGGTGAGTGCAGAATCAAAAAGACATTTGTAGCACTGATAGTGAGTGCAGCATCACAAAGATATGTGAAGCAGTCATGTGCGAATCACATCAGAAAGATATGTGAAGCACTGATACTGAGGGCAGCATTGCAAAGATGTGAAGCACTGATGGTGAGTGCAATGTCACTAAGACATGTAAATCACTGATGGGGATGGCAACGTCACAAAGATATGTGAAGTACTGATGGTGAGTGCAGCTTCACAAAGTTATGTGAAGCACTGATATTCAGTTCAGCATCACAAAGATGTGTAAAGTACCAAATGTGAGTGCAGCATCACAAAGTTATGTGAAGCACTGATATTCAGTTCAGCATCACAAAGTGAAGTACCAATTGTGAGTGCAGCATCACAAAGATATGTGAAGCACTGATGGTGAGTGCAGTGTCAGAAAGAAATGTGAAGCACTGATGGTGAGTGCAGTGTCAGAAAGAAATGTGAAGCACTGATGGTGAGTGCAGCATCACAAAGACATGTGAAGTGCTGATGATGAGTTCAGCATCATAAAAATATGTAAAGCATTGATGGTAAGAATAGCATCACAAAGGTTTATGTAGCACTGATGGTGAGTGCAGTGTCAGAAGGATATGTGAAGCAGTGATGATGAGTGCATCATTGCAAAGATATGTCAAACACAGATGGTGAGTGCAGCATCTCAAAATTATGTAAAGCAGTGATTGCCAGTTCAGCATCACAAAGATATGTGAAGCACTGATGGTGAGGGCAGAGTCTAAAAATATGGGAATGCCTAATGGTGAGTGCAGCATGAGAAAGATATTTTAAGCACCGATGGTGAGTGCAGTGTCACAAAGATATGTGAAGCACTGATGATAAGTGTAGAGTCAAAAATATATATGAAGTACTAATGGTGAGTGCAGTGTCACAGAAATTGTTGAAGCACTGATAGTGAAGTGAGACAAATATATGTGAAACACTGATGGTGAGTGCAGTATAACAAAAATATGTGAAGGTCTTATGATGAGTGCAGAATCACAAAGATATATGAAGCCCTAATGGTGACTGCAGAATCACAATAATATGAGAAGGATTTATGATGAGTGTAGTGTCACAAGAACATGTGAAGTACTGATCGTGAATGCAGCATCACAAAGATGTGTGAAGCACTGATGGTGAGTGCAGCATCATATACATATGTGAAGCACTGATGTTGATTGCAGCATTAGAAAGATATGTGATGCACTAATGGTGAGTGCAGCATCAAAAAGATATGTGAAAATCTAATGGTGAGTGCAGTGTCACAAAGATATATGAAGTATAGATAGTGCAGTGTAACAATGCTCAGTGAAGCACTGATGGTGAGTGCAGTGTCACACAGACATTTAAAACTCTGATGGGGAGGGCAGGGTCAGAAAGATATGTGAAGCACTGATGGTGAGAGCAGTGTTACAAAGACTTGTGAAGCACTGATCGTGAGTTCAGCATCTCAAATATATGTGAAGCACTGATAGTGAGTGCAGTATCACAAAAACACGTGAAGCACTGATGGTGAGTGCAGCCTCTCAAAAATATGTGAAGCACTGATGGGGAGGGAAATGTCACAAAGATATGTGAAGTACTGATGGTGAGTGCAGCATCACAAAGACATGTGAAGCACTGATGGTGAGTGCCGCATCAGAAAAATGTCTGTAGCACTGTTGGTGAGTGCAGCATCACAAAGACATGTGAAGCACTGATGGTGAGTGCAGCATCAGAAAGATATTTGTAGCACTGATGGTGAGTGCAGAATCACAAATATCTGTGAGGCACTGATGGTAAGAGTAGCAACAGAAAGATATGTGAAGCACTGTTGGCGAGTGCAATGTCAGAAAGATATGTGAAGCACTGATACTGAGGGCAGCATTACAAAGATATGTGAAGCATTGATGGTAAGTGCAACATCACAAAGACATCTAAATCACTGATGGTGATGGCAACATCACATGTGAAGTACTGATGGTGAGTGCAGTGTCAGAAAGACATGTGAAGCACTGATGGTGGCAGCAACATCACAAAGATATGTGAAGCACTGATGGTGAGTGCAGCTTCACAATAATATGAGAAGGACTTATGGTGAGTGTAGTGTCACAAACACATGTGAAGTACTGATGGTAAATGCAGCATCACAAAGATGTGTGAAGCACTGATGGTGAGTGCAGCATCATAAACATATGTGAAGCACTGATGTTGATTGCAGCGTTAGAAAGTTATGTAATGCACTAATGGTGAGTGCAGCATCGAAAAGATATGTGAAAATCTAATGGTGAGTGCAGTGTCACAAAGATATATGAAGTATAGATAGTGCAGTGTAACAATGCTTGGTGAAGCACTGATGGTGAGTGCAGTGTCACACAGACATATAAAACTGATGGGGAGCGCAGGGTCACAAAGATATGTGAAGCGCTGATGGTGAGTGCAGTATCACAAAAACATGTGAAGCACTGATGGTGAGTGCAGCCTCTCAAAAATATGTGAAGCACTGATGGGGAGACAAATGTCACAAAGATATGTGAAGCACTGATGGTGAGTGCAGCATCAGAAAAATGTCTGTAGCACTGTTGGTGAGTGCAGCATCACAAAAACATGTGAAGCACTGATGGTGAGTGCTGCATCACAAAGACATGTGAAGCACTGATGGTGGGTGCAGCATCACAAACATATGTGAAACACTGATGGTGAGTGCAGTATCCCAAGGATATGTGAAGTACTGTTAGTGAATGCATTGTCATAATGATATGTGAAGCACTTATGGTGAGTGCAGTGTCGCGAGGACATGTAAAGCACTGATGCGGAGGGCAGTGTTACAAAGACATGTGAAGCACTGATGTTCAGTGCAGTATCACAAAGATATTTTATGCACTGATGGTGAGTGCAGAGTTACAAAGATGTGTGAAACACTGATGGTGAATGCAGCATCACAAAGATATCTTAACCATTGATGGTTAGAGCAGCATCATAAAGATAGTTTAAGCACTGATGGTGAGAGCACTGTCACAAAGATATGTGAAATATTGATACTGAGTGTAGTGTCCCAAAAATATGTGAATTACTGATATTGAGTGCATCATGACAATGATAAGGGAAGACCATCATGGTGAGTGCAGTATATGAAGACATATAAAGCACTGTTGGGGAGGTCAGTGTTACAAAAACATGTGAAGCACTGATTTTGAGAGCAGTATCACACAGATATTTGAAGCACTAATGGTGAGTGCAGTCTCAGAAAGATATTTGAAGCACTGATGGTGAGTGCAGTGTCACACAGACACATGAAGCACAGATGTGGAAGGCAGAGTCAGAAAGATATTTAAAGTAGTGATGGCGATTGCAGAGTCACAAAGATGTGTGAAGCACTGTTGGTGAGTGCAGAGTCAGCAATTCATGTGAAGCACTAATGATGAGGGCAGTGTCCACCAAGATATGTGAAGCACTGATGGTGAGTGTACTGTCACAAAGATGTGTAAGGCACTGTTGATGAGGGCAGCATCACAAATACTTCTGAAACACTGATGGTGATTGCAGCATCACAAATATATATAAAGCACTGATGTTGAGAGCAGTGTCAGAAAGATATTTGAACCACTGATGGTCAGACCAGTGTCACAAAGGTATGTGAAGCATTAATGATAAGTGCAGCATCACAAATATATTTGAAGCACACATGGTGAGTGCAGCATTCCAAAGGTATGTGAAACACTGATGGTGAGCGCAGCATCAATACAATATTTGAAGCAATGATGGTGACAGCAGTATCACAAAGATATGTGTAGCACTGATGGGGAGAGCAGCAGCACAAAGACATGTGAAGCACTGATGGTGAGAGCAGCATCACAAAGATATGTTAGCACTGAGGGTGACTGCAGTGTCACAAAGATATGTGAGGCACTGATGGTTAGGGCAGTGTCCTCAAACATATGCGAAGCACTTATGGTAAGTGCAGCATCACAATTATATGTGAGGCAATGCTGTTGTGTGCAGGATCATAAAGATATGTGAAGCACTGATGGTGAGTTCAGTGTTACACAGGCATGTGAAACACCAATTGTGAGTGCAGTGTCTCAAAGATATGTGAATCACTGATGGTGAGTGCAGTGTCTCAAAGGTATGTGAAGCACTGAAAGTGAGGGCAGTGTCCATAAAGATATGTGAAGGACTGAAGGTAAATAAGGTATCACAAAAATATGTAAAGCACTGATAGTGAGTGCTGCATCACGAAGATATTTGAAGCAGTAATGGTGAGGGCTGCATCACAAAGCTATGTAAAAAACTAAAGGTGAGGGCAGTGTCCACAAAGATTTGTGAAGCACTGATGATAAATGCATCATCATAAAGAGATATGTGAAGCAGTCATGGTGCGAATGACATCAGAAAGATATGAGAAGCACTGATACTGAGGGCAGCATTGCAAAGATGTAAATCACTGATGGGAATGGCAATGTCACAAAGATATGTGAAGTACTGATGGTGAGTGCAGCGTCACAAAGTTATGCGAAGTACTGATATTCAGTTCAGCATCACAAAGAGGTGTAAAGTACCAATTGTGAGTGCAGCGTCACAAAGATATGTGAAGCAGTGATGGTGAGAGTGGCATCAGAAAGATATGTAAAGCAGTAATGGCGAGTGCAATGTCAAAAAGATATGTGAAGCACTTATGATGAATGCAACGTCACTAAAACATTTAAATAACTGATGGGGATGGCAACATCACAAAGATATCTGAAGCACTGATGGTGAGTGCAGTGTCACAGAGACATGTGAATCACTGAAGGTGAGTGCAGCATCAAAAGATATTTGAAGCACTGATGGAGAGTGCAGAGTCACCAAGATATGTGTAGCATTGATGATGAGAGTAGCATCAGAAAAATTTGTGAAGCACTGATGCTGAGTGCAGCATTACAAAGATATTTGAAGAACTCATGGTGAGAGCAGCATCACAAGGATATGTAAATCACCAATTGGAATGGCAGCTTGGCAAAAATATATGAAGAACTGATGGGGAGTGCATTGTCACAAAAATATGTGAAGCCCTGATGGTGAGCGCAGCATCACAAAGACATGTGAAGCAGTGATGGTGAGTGCAGCATTAGAAAGATATTTGTAACACTGATGGTGAGTGCAGCGTCACGAAGATATGTGAAGCACTGATATTGAGAGTAGCAACAGCAATATGCGAAGCTCTGATGGTGTGTGCAGTGTCAGAAAGATATGTGAAGCACTGATACTGAGGGCAGCATTACAAAGATATGTGAAGCATTGAAGGTAAATGCAACATCACAACGACATGTAAATCACACATGGGAAAAGCAGCGTCACAAAGATATGTGAAGCACTGATGGTGAGTGCAGTGTTACAAAGACATGTAGAGCACTGATGTTGACTGCCACATCACAAAGATATGTGAAGCACTGATGGTGAGTGCAGCTTCACAAAGTTATGTGAAGCAGCGATATTAAGTGCAACATCATAAAAATATGTGAAGCACTCATGGTGAGTGCAGCGTCAGAAAATTATTTCAAGCAGTCATCAGCAGTTCAGCATCACAAAGATGTGTCAAGCACTGATGCTGAGTACAGCATGACAAAGATATGCGAAGCACTGATGTTAAGTACAGCATCACAAAGATATTTATAGCACTGATGGTGAGTGCAGCATCACAAAGATACTGTATGTGAAGCAGTCATGGTGAGAATAGTATCTGAAATCTATGTGAGGCACTGATACTGAGGGCAGCATCAAAATGATGTGAAGCACTGATGGTGAGTGCAACCTCACTAAGATATGTAAATCACTGATGGGGATGGCAACATCACAAATATATGTGAAGCACTGAGGTGAGTGCAGTGTCACAAAGACATGTGAAGCACTGATGCGGACTGCAACATCACAAAGATATGTGAAGCACTGATGGTGAGTGCAGCTTCAAAAAGTTATGTGAAACAGTGACATTCAGTTCAGCATCAAGAAAGATGAGTGAAGTACCGATTGTGAGTGCATTTTCACAAAGATATGTGAAGCACTGGTGATGAGTGCAGCAACAGAAAGAAATGTGAAGCACTGATGGTGAGTGCAACATCACAAAAACATGAGAGGCACTGATGGTGGGTGCAGCATAACAAAAATATTTGTAGAACTGATGTTGAGTTCAGCTTTACAAAGATATGTGAAGCAGTTATGATGAGAGTAGCACCAGAAAGAAATGTGAAGCACTAATGGCGAGTGCAGCATCAGAAAGATATGTGAAGCACTGATACTGAGGGCAGCATTACAAAGATACTGTATGTGAAGCACTTCAGGTGAGTGCAACGTCACTAAGACATGTAAATCACTAATGGGGATTGCAACACCACAAAGATATGTGAAGCACTGATGGTGAGTGCAGTGTCAAAGAGACATGTGAAGCACTGAAGGTGAGTGCAGCATCAAAAAGATATTTGAGCACTGATGGAGAGTGCAGAGTCACAAAGATATGTGAAGAACTGATGGTGAAAGTAGTGTAAGAAAAACTTGTGAAGCCCTGATGCTGAGTGCAGCGTTACAAAGATATGTGAAGAACTCATGGTGAAAGCCACATCACAAGGACATGTAAATCACTAATAGGAATGGCAGTATGCCAAAAATATGTGAAGAACTGATGGGGAGAGCATTGTCACAAAGACATGATGGTGAGTTCAGCATCACACAGACATGTGAAGAAGTGATGGTGAGTGCAGCATTAGAAAGTTATTTGTAGCACTGATGGTGAGTGCAGCGTCACAAAGATATGTGAAGCCCTGATGGTGAGAGTAGCATCAGAAAAATATGTGAAGCACTGATACCGAGGGCAGCATTACAAAGATATGTGAAGCATTGATGGTAAGTGCAACGTCACAAAGACATGTAAATCACTGATGGGGATGGCAACGTCAGAAAGTTATGTGAAGCACTGATGGTGAGTGCAGTGTCACAAAGACATGTGGAGTACTCATGTTGACTGCAATATCACAAGGATATGTGATGCACTGATGGTGATTGCAGCTTCACAAAGTTATGTGAAGTGCCGACAGTGAGTGCAGCATCATAAAGATATGTGAAACACTGATAGTGAGTGCAGCATCAGAAAGTTATTTCAAGCAGTGATCTGCAGTTCAGAATCACAAAGATGTGTGAAGCACTGATGCTGAGTACAGCATCACGAAGATATGTGAAGCACTGATGGTGAGTGCAGCATGACAAAGAAATGTGAAGCAGTGATGGTGAGTGCAGCATCACAAAGATATGTGAAGCACTTAGTGTCTTAAATATATGTGAAGCACTGATGGTGAGTGTATCATTACAAAGATATGTGAAGTGCTTATGGTGAGTGCAGCATCACAAAGAGATGTAAATCATTGAAGGTCAGTGGAGTGTCAAAAAGATATGAGAAGCACTGATGGTGAGTGCAGCATCTCAAATATATGCGAAGCACTGATCGTAAGTGCCATGTCACAAAGCTATCTGAAGCACTGATGGGGGTTGAAGTGTCACAAAGATATGTGAAGCACTGATGGTGAGTGCAGCATCAGAAAAATGTCTGTAGCACTGTTGGGGAGTGCAGCATTACAAAGACATGTGAAGCACTAATGATGAGTGTGGCATCAGAAAGATATTTGTAGCACTGATGAGTGCAGCGTCACAAAGATATGTGAAGCACTGATGGTTAGAGAAGCATCAGTAAGATATGTGAAGCACTGATGGCGAGTGCAACATCAGAAAGATATGTGAAGCACTGATACTGAGGGCAGCATTAAAAAGATATGTGAAACACTGATGGTAAGCGCAACATCACAAAGACACCTAAATCACTGATTGTGATGGCAACGTCACATGTGAAGCATTGATGGTGAGTGCAGTGTCACAAAGACATGTGAAGCACTGATGGTGACTGAAACATCATAAAGATATGTGAAGCACTGATGGTGAGTGCAGCTTCACAAAGGTAGGTAAATCACCGATGGTGAGTGCAGCATCACAAAGGTATGTCAAGCCCTGATGGTGAGTGCAGCATCTCAAAATTATGTGAAGCAGGGATTGGCAGTTCAGCATCACAAAGATATGTAAAGCACTGATGGTGAGTGAAGCATGACAAAGACATATAATTCACTAACAGGGATGGCAGTGTTTCAAAAATATGTGAAGCACTGATGGTGAGTGCAGTGTCACAAAGATATGTGAAGCATTGATAGTGAGTGCAGCATCACAAAGACATATGAAGCACTGATGGTGAGTACAACATCACAAAGATATTTATAGCACTGATAGTGAGTGCAGCATCACAAAGATATGTGAAGCAGTTGTGGTGAGAATAGTATCAAAAAGATATGTGAAGCACTGATACTGAGGGCAGCATTACAAAGGTGTGAAGCACTGATGGTGAATGCAATGTCACTAAGACATGTAAATCACTGATGGGGATGGCAACATCACAAAGATATGTAAAGCACTGATGGTGAGTGCAGTGTCACAGAGACATGTGAAGCACTGATGTGGACTGCAACATCACAAAGATATGTGAAGCACTGATAGTGAGTGCAGCTTCACAAAGTTATGTGAAGCAGTGATATTCAGTTCAGCATCAAAACGATGTGTGAAGTACCAATTGTCAGTGCAGCGTCACAAACATATGTGAAGCACTGGTGGTGAGTGCTGCATCAGAAAGAAATGTGAAGCACTGATGGTGAGTGCAGCATCACAAAGGCATGTGAAGCACCGATGGTGAGTGCTGCTTAACAAAGATATTTGTAGAACTGATGGTGAGTGCTACGTCACAAAGATATGTGAAGCAGTGATGGTGAGAGTAGCATCAGAAAGATATGTGAAGCACTTATGATGAGTGCAACATCACTAAGACATGTAAATCACTGATGGAGATGGCAACATCACCAAGATATGTGAAGCACTGATGGTGAGTGCAGTGTCACAGAGACATGTGAAGCGCTGAAGGTGAGTGTAGCATCAAAATGATATTTGGGGGGGGCGCTGTGGAGCCCCAGCGATATGGATGTGGGTCTTTAGAGCTCTGAAATCCAGCTTCAAAAATATAAGTTATTGAACATTATCAACAGTCAAATTTTGATTAAAACAGAGAAATATTGTTTCAGAAGTTTTGAATAATTAAAATGCTGCATCCTCAGAGAGACAAAGGACAAGGGGAAGGAGCAATTACCAAAAATGTAGCAGGAGCTCCCACCACACGTGCAGCACAGGCCCGAGACCAAGAACAAGCTGAGGAGGCTCCAACCGAAATGCTGCAAACCTTTGGGGCTAAATTGAATGTACTAATTAAATTAGTTACCGGTTTGTCAAACAAGTTTGATGCCCTTACTCACAGGGTTACAGCTGTGGAGACCCAGATTGATACGATTGCTACCACATCTTTAGAAGCTAAAAAGACAGCAGAATCTGCAATGGGTACAGCAGACAAGACAATAAAAGAAAATTCTCATCTATGGTCTCGATTACAAACCTTGGAAAACCAAGCAAGATCCCACAATTCGCACCTCTTTGAATTGCCAGAAGGCTGCGAGGGAGATCATCTCCTGATGTTTTTAAGAGACTGGTTTACTCAGCAATTAGGAGAGGAAGTGCTTCTTGAAGTACAGTGCTTCCAAAAAGCTTATTGCATCGCTCTGAGGGGTCGACCTGAAAACCCTGAAGCCCCGAGGAAAGTAGTGGTGGTCACGGATGGAGTGGGCTCGAGAGATCGTTTGTTAGCCCTGGCCAGAGTCAAGAGATCCTTACTGCAGGATGGCCTACAGATCAAGATGTTCCCCGATTTAAGTTATGCCATGCGGCAGAGGCATAAGGGCTTCGATGGGGTCCGAGCCATACTGAGAGAGGCCAGAATATCACACAGCCTAATCTTTCCAGCGAGGCTGCGTATTGCCCATCAAGGGAAGGTTTTTGTCTTCACAGATGTTATGGATGCCATGAAATGGGCCCAGAGGAACACCCAAGATCGTATTCGTAGGCATCAGGATGATGAATCGGGATCTGAAGAGGACGATCAAACATGAAGTGCCTCTACAAATGTGCTGAGATGAGTCAGGTACTTTTAAGGACAGAGTTTTCCCTGATTGAACTCTTTTGTTAAAATTCCTTTGTTGCTACAGAACAATTTAAAACAAACTGTGTGAAGTTCTCGGAGTGTTGGATGTTCATATTAAATTTAAAATTAATACTAATTGTAGCCTGTTGCTGGACTTAGGAGGTAAGAAGGTGCTTTTACTGCTCGATAGTTAAAATTTTGTTATGTTTAAAGATTTCTCTGCTTATGCTACTTCGGATAATATTTTGTCTGGGGATGAGACTGGTTAGCCTGCAGCCCATAAGACCTACGGAGATCAAGTAAGACTAATAGCTCTAAGGTGAATACCATTCTGGTGTACTAATTAGGAACTTACATGGTGAGTACAAGTATTTGTACCCTCTGGTAGGGTTAGAAACTGGAGACTTTGCGAACAATATAACTTTAAAGTGTCACGATGCTGCTCAGGGGTTCTGTTACAGCTTTTTGCTATAAAATGTTTTCTTTCATGTTTAAAATTACTCCCCAGTAATGTATCTTATAACTTTCAATGCACACATCGACTGTATTAAGAGAAGTGGCACTCTCATGCTTATTAATTTGAATGCTAGATTGATTGTTAGGAAAATAACTGTATGTTCCTGTGAAAACAATAAACATAAAGTTTAAAAAAAGATATTTGAAGCATTGATGGTGAGTACAGAGTCACAAAGGTATGTGTAGCACTGATGGTGAGAGTAGCGTCAGAAAAATGTGTGAAGTGCTGATGCTGAGTGCAGCATTACAAAGATATGTGAAGATCTCACGGTGAGAGCAGCATCACAAGAATATGTAAATCGCTAATTGGAATGGCAGCGTGACAAATATTTGTGAAGAACTGATGGAGAGTGAATTGTCACAAAGATATGTGAAGCACAGATGGTGAGTGCAGCATCATAAAGGCATGTGAAGCAGTGATGGTGAGTGCAGCATTAGAAAGATATTTGTAGCACTGATGGTGAGTGCAGCATCACAATGATATGTGAAGCACTGATATTGAGAGTAGCAAGAGAAAGATATGTGAACCTCTGCTGGTGAGTGCAGCATCAGAAAGATATGTGAAGAACTGATTCTGAGGGCAGCATTACAAATATATGTGAAGCATTGATGGTAAGTGCAACGTCATAAAGACATGTAAAGCACACATGGGGACAGCAACGTCACAAAGACATGTGAAGCACAGATGGTGAGTACAGTGTTACAAAGACGTGGAGCACTGATGTTGACTGCAACATCACAAAGATATGTGAAGCACTGATGGTGACTGCAGCTTCACAAACTTATGTGAAGCACCGATGGTGAGTGCCGCATCATAAAAATATGTGAAACACTGATGGTGAGTGCAGTGTCCGAAAATTATTTCAAGCAGTGATCAGCAGTTCAGCATTGCAAAGATGTGTGAAGCACTGATAGTGAGAACAGCATCACAAAGATATGTGATGCACTGATGGGGAGTGCAGCATCACAAAAATATTTGTAGCACTGATGGTGAGTGCAGTGTCACAAAGATATGTGAAGCAGTCATGGTGAGAATAGTATCAGAAATTTATGTGAAGCACTGATGGGGAGTGAATTGTCACAAAGATATGTGAAGCACAGATGGTGAGTGCTGCATCATAAAGGCATGTGAAGCAGTGATGGTGAGTGCAGCATTAGAAAGATATTTGTAGCACTGATAGTGAGTGCAGCATCACAAAGATATGTGAAACACTGATATTGAGAGTAGCAAGAGAAAGATATATGAACCTCTGCTGGTGAGTGCAGCATCAGAAAGATATGTGAAGCACTGATTCTGAGGGCAGCATTACAAATATATGTGAAGCATTGATGGTAAGTGCAACGTCATAAAGACATGTAAATCACACATGGGGACAGCAACGTCAAAAAGACATGTGAAGCGCTGATGGTGAGTGCAGTGTTACAAAGACATGTGGAGCACTGATGTTGACTGCAACATCACAAAGATATGTGAAGAACTCATGGTGAAAGCAGCATCACAAGGACATGTTAATCACTAATGAGAATGGCAGCGTGACAAAAATATGTGAAGTGATGGGGAGAACATTGTCACAAAGATATGATGGTGAGTTCAGCATCACAAAGACATGTGAAGCAGTGATGCTGAGTGCAGCATTAGAAAGATATTTGAAGCACTGATGGTGAGTGCAGTGTCACAAAGATATGTGAAGCCCTCATGGTGAGAGTAGCATCAGAAAGATATGTGAAGCACAGATACTGAGGGCAGCATTACAAAAATATGTGAAGCATTGATGGTAAGTGCAACGTCACAAAGACATGTAAATCACTGATGGGGACGGCAACATCACAAAGATATGTGAAGCACTGATGGTGAGTGCAGTGTCACAAAGACATGTGGAACACTGATGTTGACTGCCACTTCACAAGGATATGTGAAGCACTGATGGAGAGTGCAGCTTCACAAAGTTATGTGAAGCACCGATGGTGAGTGCAGCATCATAAAGATATGTGAATCACTGATTGTGAGCGCAGCATCGGAAAGTTATTTAAAGCAATGATCGGCAGTTCAGCATCACAAAGATGTGTGAAGCACTGATGGTGAGTGCAGCATGACAAAGAAATGTGAAGCATTGATGGTGAGTGCAGCATCACAAAGATATGTGAAGCACTGAGTGTGAGTGCAGTGTCATAAATATATGTGAAGCACTGATGGTGAGTGCATCATTACAAAGATATGTGAAGCACTGATGATGAGTGCAGCATCACAAAGAAAAGTAAATCACTGAAGGTGAGTGGAGTGTCAGTAAGATATGAGAAGCACTGATGATGAGTGCAGTGTCACAAAGACATGTAAATCACTGAAGGTGAGTGGAGTGTCAGAAAGATTTGTGAAGCACTGATGGTGTGAGCTGCATCAGAAAGATTTGTGAAGAGCTGATGCTGAGTGCAGCATTACGAAGATATGTGAAGAACTTATGGTGAGAGTAGCATCACAAGGACATGTAAATCACTAATGGGAATGGCAGTGTGACAAAAATATGTGAACTGATGGGGTGTGCATTGTCCCAAAGATATGTGAAGCATTGATGGTGAGTGCAGCTTCACAAAGGTCTGTGAAGCACTGATGGAGACAGTAGCATCAGAAAGATATGTGAAGCTCTGATGGTGAGTGCACTGTCACAAAGACATGTAAATTATTGATGCGGATAGCGACGTCACAAAGACATGTGAAGCACTGTTGGTGAGTGCAGTGTCCCAGAGATATGTGAAGCAGTCATGGTGAGAATAGTATCAGAAATTCATGTGAAGAATGTGGAGCACTGTGGAGCACTGATGTTGACTGCAATATCACAAAGATAAGTGAAGCACTGATGGTGAGAGCAGCTTTACAAAGTTATGTGAAACACCGATGGTGAGTGCAGTGTCGGAAAGTTATGTCAAGCAGTGATTGGCAGTTCAGCATCACAAAGATGTGTTAAGCACTGAAGGTGAGTACAGCATTACAAAGATATGTGAAGCATTGATGGCGAGTGTAGCATCACAAAGACATGTGAAACACTGAGTGTGAGTGCAGTGTCACAAAGATATGTGAAGCACTGATGGTTAGTAAATCACTCCTGCAAGCCGGCCGTAGGACGAGCGGCCACCGGGCGGTTGGCGCTTCTACAGCCGCCGCCTGAGACCTCTGCACCGGACTCTCCCTGCCTGAGAGGGACTCCTGCAAGCGGCCCGTGGGGCCGGGCCACCGGGCGGTCGGGCGCTCTCCAGCCGCCGCCTGAGACCTCTGCACCGACCTCCCTGCCTGAAAGGACTCCTGCAAGCCGGCCGCAGGGATCGAGCCGGCCACCGGGCGGTCGGCGCTTCTACAGCCACGCCTGAGACCTCTGCACCGGACTCTCCCAGTCTGAAAGGGACTCCTGCAAGCCGGCCATAGGACGGCGGCCACCCAGGCGGTGGCGCTTCAACCGCCGCCTGAGACCTCTGCACCAGACTCTCCCTCCTGAAAGGACTCCTGCAAGCCAGCCGTGGGAGCAAGGCCACCGGGCGGTCGGCGCTTCTACAGCCGCCTGAGACCTCTGCACCGGACTCTCCCTGCCTGAAAGGGACTCCTGCAAGCCGGCCAGGGACAAGCGCCACCGGACAGTCGGCGCTCTACAGCCGCCGCCTGAGACCTCTGCACCGGACTCCCTGCCTGAAAGGTATCGGCGAGCGCGAGCCAATCGGAACGCGAGCCTTTTCTAGGCGGATTCCCGATTGGTTTGCCTTTACACCCTTGATTCTAAGCTGAAAACTTGCCGAAAGGGCTGCTCTCTTGCTTACAGGGATATTTTGGATTTTGTAAAATGTTTGTTTAACTGAAAATATGACTAAATGAGTGTAATCATTTGCCAGAAGTGTTAAGGGAGGTGTGTTTAAAGTCATTACAGCCCTTCTTTTGTTTTGCAAGAGCAGAAGCCAGCTAGACATGGGGCCAGAAATCGCTCCTATTGTCCTGCAAATTTCTAGCTCTGCATCACACTGCTCTGCCCACCCTCAGCCGACTGGGACTAGTACTAATAGTCCCCCTTCTGTCTTCCCTAGGGACTCCTGCAAGCCGGCCGTAGGACGAGCGGCCACTGGGCGGTCGGCGCTTCTACAGCCGCCGCCTGAGACCTCTGCACCGGACTCTCCCTGCCTGAAAGGGACTCCTGCAAGCTGCCGACGCAAGCGCCACCGGGCGGTCGGCGCTTACAGCCGCTTGAGACCTCTGCACCGGACTCTCCCTGCCTGAAAGGGACTCCTGCAAGCCGGCCGTAGGACGAGCGGCCACCGGGCGGTCGGCGCTTCTACAGCCGCCGCCTGAGACCTCTGCACCGGACTCTCCCTGCCTGAAAGGGACTCCTGCAAGCCGGCCGTAGGACGAGCGGCCACCGGGCGGTCGGCGCTTCTACAGCCGCCGCCTGAGACCTCTGCACCGGACTCTCCCTGCCTGAAAGGGACTCCTGCAAGCCGGCCGTAGGACGAGCGGCCACCGGGCGGTCGGCGCTTCTACAGCCGCCGCCTGAGACCTCTGCACCGGACTCTCCCTGCCTGAAAGGTACGGCGAAGCCGCAGCCAATCGGAACGCGAGCGCCTTTTCTAGGTGGATTCCGATTGGCTTGCCCTTACACCCTTGATTCTAAGCTGAAAACTTGCCGAAAAGGGCTGCTCTCTTGCTTACAGGGGATATTTTGGATTTTGTAAAATGTTTGTTTAACTGAAAATATGACTAAATGAATGTAATCATTTGCCAGAAGTGTTAAGGGAGGGTGTGTTTAAAGTCATTACAGCCCTTCTTTGTTTTTGCAAAGAGCAGAAGCCAGCTAGACATAGGGGCGCCCAAGAAATCGCTCCTATTGTCCTGCAAATTTCTAGCTCTGCATCACACTGCTCTGCCCGCCCTCAGCCGACTGGGACTAGTACTAATAGTCCCCCTTCTGTCTGCCCTAGGGACTCCTGCAAGCCGGCCGTAGGACGAGCGGCCACCGGGCGGTCGGCGCTTCTACAGCCGCCGCCTGAGACCTCTGCACCGGACTCTCCCTGCCTGAAAGGTACGGCGAAGCTGCAATTTTTCGGCCACCCACCCATCTCCCTCTCTGAGTGTTATTTTGTAGCCCACTAGCTCCGCCTACAGCCCTCTATTGGCCTGGCCCATATGGAGTAGGCGTCTCTCCTTCTTTCCCGCGTTTTAGCAATAAAAAAAAAAAAAAAAATATACTCTCCATCCTTCCCCACCACCCAGTAAAAATCATATTAACTAAACGTGGCTTTAAGCGTGTTACTGCTAAAGATTATACCTAGCTGCCTTCATCAAATACTAAAGTCAAGAACCTTCCGCAGTAGCACCTTTTGCACAAAATTTTGATAGCGTAAGAGATTCTGGTTGGCAGCTCTTGTGGCGGTTTACCCCACTTTGTGAAAAACAAATATGGGCAGCATTATTTGGCTTTGCCTACTAGCTAATATCATTCTGATACATAATATAAATGAACTCCTTGACAGACCCGACCTAATTACAGAGACATGTTCCGTCCCACTGGTCCTCACACACAATAAATTTGTGTACTTATCATGCTGCCCCTGTCTGCCACTGATTAACTCGAAGTACGTTGTTATTACCAACAGTGGTACAGCAATTTACTACGCCACGACTATCCCCAAACCTCTGGTACCTAAACAATGTACAGGTTACTACTACCCTGCCTGGATCCTAAGTTACGTATCCATAGGGCATAGCAAGAGGTCCATCCGACCACTGGACCCATGCGCTTTAGCCTGTAGCAAACGCAGAAAGACCCGTGCTCTTAAAAATCTCCTTGTCCATCTGAGAAGAATTCTCCTCCTTCTACTACTGTGTGCAGGAGACATCGAATTTAATCCTGGCCCCACAAAGTTGCTTTCATCACCATCCGAAATTACTACTTTGAAAGGAATCAGCTTCTTGCATGCTAATATCTTCAGCCTTCTAAAAAAGTTGGATTCTGTCCAGGCTTGGATCATTCACTCCTCTCCAGACATTTTTGTGATCTCGGAATCATGGCTTCGGGCATCCACGCCGGACAGCGAGGTTAATATCCCAAATTACCTACTTTTCAGAGCAGACAGAAAGACTAGAGGAGGGGGGGTAGCAATTTATGTTAAAAATAAATTCACAGTATCCATATTAGACGCTACATCAGTGGCTGGAGGATTTGAATGCCTGTCTCTCAGAATTGAAGCATCTCACTCAGTGGTCTTCCGCATAATTGGCTGCTACAGACCTCCTGCAGCAGGACCACAGCTCTTGACTCACCTGTCATCACAAATGGATGCAACACCCATGGAGACAGTCCTACTAGGTGACCTAAACTATGACTGGCTAACCAATGGATCCCTACCCCTAAAGCGATTCTGTGACTCACATGGGTTCACCCAACTTATATCTGAACCAACCCGTATCAACAAAAAGAATCCTACGAGGAGCACCCTTTTGGATGTGCTTCTTGTTAACAAACCTCAATACTTTTCACACGCTGGTATCCTGCCAGCTGACATTAGTGACCACTGTATAACAGCTGGCATCAGAACCATCACCAAGCCACTATCCACTTCAAAATTCTCTATCAAAAGATCCAAACGGAACTTCGACCCCACAGCTTATTTTAATGATCTAAAAAACTCTCTGCTCTGGCAGAACTTCTACCTAGCCAAATCAGTGAGTGAGGCTTATGATATTCTGCACGAAATCATAGCCAGTACCCTTAATACCCATGCTCCCTTGAGCAAAACTCGGATAAAAACAAGGACCTGCCGTTGGTTTACGCCAGAACTGAAAAAAGCCTTGCTCAAAAGAGACCAGCTATGGAAAAATGCCCGAAAATCACATGCTGATGCTGATTGGTGTCTCTTTAGGTCAGCTAGAATGCCTGTACAAAATGATCAGGAAACTAAGGCTATTTATTACCAAAAGGTATTATGCTCTGCATCCACCAACCCTACCAAATTCTGGTCCACTATAAAGAACTATCTGGACACTCACCAAGTAGTATGCTACCATCTAAAATTATGATTGACAATGTCACTGTCTCTGACAGATCTGAAATTCTCCAAGCTTTCAATAACCATTTTGCCACAGCAGGCATGGCTTTTGATAATGCACCAGTAAGCAGTCTTCATCCGTTTCCAAAGCCTACATGAACCAATTAACATTAGTATGACTTTCTCCTTTTCCACAATCAACATAAAAGAAGTTGAAGACCTGCTGCTACGGTTGGACACTAGGAAAAGCGGGAGCTGGTTATTCGACCCATACTTTCTGAAAATAGCTTATCCATACTTGCCGCACCCATCTCGCATATTCAACCTATCCCTAACCCAGGCTCTCTCCCACAGAATGGAAAACTGCTCATGTTATTCCGCTTTCAAAGCAGGGGACCCAAGTGACCTGAACAACTATAGGCCAATCTCTCTACCTATACTTTCGAAAATGCTGGAAAAGTTGTGGATACACAGTTGAGATCATTCCTAGACAACTCTGCATTTTTTAACCCCATGCAGTCCGGATTTAGAGCTAAGCACAGTACTGCTACGGCACTGGCCAACGTTACTAATGACTGGCAACGGGAACTCGATAAAAAAAAATTTGTGCAGTGTTTCTAGACCTCAGCAAGGCATTCGACACCGTCGACCACTGCCTACTTCTTTCCACGCTAAACACCATAGGTCTGGACTCTATCTCACTGAAATGGTTCCAGGACTACCTGTCTGGTAGGCAGCAACAAATCAAAGCTGAAGGAGAACTTTCTCCGCTCAAACCACTAAAAAGAGGAGTTCCTCAGGGTTCCGTATTGGGCCCCCTACTGTTCAATATCTACATTAATAATCTGGACTCAGGAATCAAGAAAGCCAGTATCCACCTGTTTGCTGACGATACAGTGCTCTAGCTAAGTCGTGACTCTCCTGGAGCTGCATGCTTAGATCTCCAAGCCGAATTCAATACGCTACAAAACCAGCTTATCAACAAAAAACTATTGCTAAATGCAAAAAAAACTAAGGCCATGCTGTTCTCTCCATCCAGCATTGGGGCCAAATCCACACTAGCTGGTACAGTTGCTCCTATAACCACCCTACTAGGTGAAAAACTTGAGTTCGTAACTAAATTCAAATACCTGGGTCTATGGCTAGATAACAAACTCTCCTTTATGGAGCACATTGAAGAATTGATGAAAAAACTAAGACAGAGGCTTGGCCTATTTTATAGAATTAGACATCTCCTGACAGTAGCCGCAAAAAGACAGCTAGTTCATTCTACCTTCCTTTCTTTAATCGATTACGCTGACATCATATATGGACAATGCTCTGTTTCATACCTTGCAAAACTGGATGTACTGTATCATAGAGCATTAAGATTCATTACTGGCCTCCATCCTCCACACATCACTGCTTGTTATACACTGCAGTAGGGTGGCCTTCTCTAAATACAGGCAGCATAGAAATGCAGCTCTCTGGCTACGCCATTGCACTTACCAACAAACTCCCTAACTACATTGTTGATTGCCTCCCGTTGTCCACAGCACCTATGCCATAAGCCTCTCACTAACTTCACTAACAATCCCCAGAATCAATAACCACTTTGGTAGGGCAGCTATAAGCCATGCCTTGCCTACACTCTGGAAAAGGATACAAGGTTCACTGAAACTTAGCTCTCCTATCAGTATCTCCGTGTTTAGGAACCTGTATGACAGAACATTTGCTGAAATCTGCAAATGTTTCCATAACACATAGTAGTTGTTATAGTCATCACCTAGCCTTACCATATGCAGCTATAAAACCCAACCCTCCCCTGCCATGCATAAACCTATTCAGCATTCAGCTGCCATGCTGACCACTAGAACCATAGACATTTTTCTTTTTCCTTTTCCTCCCTCTGCCACCCAAATAAGTGAACACCATGGGCTCCCCGAAGCCCTGGTCACCTCCCATGCACTGAACTTGACCGCCGAGGCCTGTAATGCTATTAACTTGTACCATCCTGTAAAGTCATGGACAAATATGCAACTCTAAATCCTATGTCATTAAAGGCTGTAATTAATGTCATGTAATCCTATGTGAATACTTGGAATTGTATTTATTGCACCCACCTCATGTTTGTAAGTTTATTCTTTTGCCTTCCTTACATTGTTTAACTCATCTTTAAGTTATGTGTGTATAACTGTCATTTTACAAATGCAGGTCCACCTTGTAAATGAGCTTGCTCAACGGTGTCCGCCTGGATAAATAAAGATTTGATTTGATTTGATTTGATGAAATCATTACAAAGATATATGAAGTACTGATGGTGAGTGTAGCATCACAAAGATATGTAAATCACTGAAGGTGAGTGCAGTGTCAAAAAGATATGTGAAGCACTGATGGTGAATGCAGGATCACAAAGATATGTGAAGCACCGATGGTGAGTGCAATGTCACAAAGATATCTGAAGCACTGATGGGGAGGGTAGTGTCACAAAGATATGTGAAGCACTGTTGGTGAGTGCAGCATCACAAAGACATGTGAAGCACTGATGGTGAGTGCAGCATCGGAAAGATATTTGTAGTACTGAGGGTGAGTTCAAGTTTATTCAAGTTCAAGTTTATTGCAGGAAAACTCCATTGAGCAAGCTCATTCACAAGGAGGTCCTGTGACATAAACACTGAAAGTACAAACACAGATAGGTAATAATAGTATATACATGAAATGCACGTTACATGATACAGGCTGGATATACATACAAGGGTACCACATAGGGTGACCGCAGGTGGTAAACATTGATATGAGACAGGGAAGCGACTTACAGGTTGCATACTGATAAATGAAACATGATGACTGGTGTATTTTAATACATATACAGTATTTTGGCAGCTAGAACAAACAACAGTCTACAACTGATATGGGGGAGGAGTGATTTGATAGAGTAGCAGTGGAGCGTAAGCAAAGATAAAGCCAGGAGTAGAAGGGAAGGGAAAGCAGTTAATATGACAAATCAATTATACCTTACCAGTGGATAAATATGGCACATGGGGAAGGAAGAGACTTAATGACAGTTACAGGTGTCTTTTATTTTGGCTGAACCTGTAATTTGTAGAAGTTTATTGAAACTGTGCTAGTTAGTTTCAGTATGGTTTGTAATTGGTTCCAAATGGAGGAAGGGCAATAATACAATATACACGTTTACCAAAGGAAGTCCGTCCTTGGTATGTCAAGCATAATAAAGTCAGATTTTCTTAACGAGTATGCACTATGTGAGATACTAATAAGGGAAGAGAGATAGCTTGGCAATTTCTGCAGGAGCAGTTTAAGAGTCCATAGCCCGGCATGGAGCAGGCGTCTAGTAGTAAGGGATGCCCAACCAACAGCTGCACATAAGTCACAGTGGTGCGAACGGTAAGGGGAGTTGGTAATGAACTGTAACGCACGGTGATAAAGGATGTCCAGTTTACTTAGATTTGCAAGAGTGGTGGAGGAATAGATTACATCACCATAGTCGAGTAGGGGGAGAAAAGTGGCCTGTACAAGCTTGTTTCGAGTTTCAAGGGGGAAAAGGGGCCTATTTTTGTAGAAGAAACCTAACCTTGCTTTTAACCTTCTAGAGACATCTTCGACGTGGTCACTGAAAGATAATTTATTGTCGATCCAGATACCTAGATATTTAAATTTGGTTACAACTTCCAGAGGCTCATTTAGCGTGGTGACAATGAAGTCTTACAGTGCAGCATTACAAAGATCTGTGAAGCACTGATGGTGAGTGCAGCATCACAAAGATATGCCAAGCACTGATGGTGAGTGCAGTGTCACAAAGTTAAGTGAAGCACGGATACTGAGGGCAGCATTACAAAGATATGTGAAGCATTGATGGTAAGTGCAACGTCACAAAGACATCTAAATTACTGATGGTGATGGCAATGTCACATGTGAAGCACTGAAGGTGAGTGCAGTGTCACAAAGTTATGTGAAGCAGTGATCGGCAGTTCAGCATCACAAAGATATGTGAAGCACTGATGGTGAGAGTAGCATCAGAAAGATATGTGAAGCACAGATACTGAGGGCAGCTTTACAAAGATATGTAAAGCACTGATGGTGAGTGCAGTGTCACAAAGACATGTGAAGCACTGATGTTGACTGCAACATCACAAAGATATTTGTAGCACTGATGGTGAATGCAGTGTCCCAAAGACATGTGAAGCAGTCATGCTGAGAAAAGATATGTGAAGCACTGATGGTGAGTGCAGTGTCACAAAGACATGTGGAGCACTGATGTTGACTGCCATATCACAAGGATATATGAAGCACTGATGGTGAGTGCAGCTTCACAAAGTTATGTGACGCAGCAATGGTGAGTGCAGCATCATAAAGATATGTGAAGCACTGATGGTGAGTGCAGCATCACAAAGTCATGTGAAGCAGTGATCGGCAGTTCAGCATCACAAGGATATGTGAAGCACTGATGGTGAGAGTAGCATCAGAAAGATATGTGAAGCACAGATACTGAGGGCAGCTTTACAAAGATATGTGAAGCACTGATGGTGAATGCAGTGTCACAAAGACATGTGAAGCACTGATGTGCACTGCAACATCACAAAGATATGTGAAGCACTTATGGTGAGTGCAGCTTCACAAAGTTATGTGAAGCAGTGATATTCAGTTCAGCATCACAAAGATGAGTGAAGTACCAATTGTGAGGGCAGAGTCACAAATATATGTGAAGCACTGGGGGTGAGTGCAACATCACAAAGGCATGTGAAGCACTGATCGTGAGTGCAGCATAACAAAGATATTTGTAGAACTGATGGTGAGTGCTGCCTCACAAAGATATGTGAAGCAGTGATGGTGAGAGTAGCATCAGAAAGATATGTGAAGCACTTATGGTGAGTGCAATGTCACTAAGACATGTAAATCGCCAATGGGGATGGCAACATCACAAAGATTTGTGAAGCACTGATAGTGAGTGCAGTGTCACAGAGACATGTGAAGCACTGAAGGTGAGTGCAGCATTAAAAATAAATTTGAAGCACTGATGGGGAGAGGAGAGTCGCAAATATATGTGTACTGTAGCACTAGGGTGAGAGTAGTGTCAGAAAAATTTGTGAAGCACTGATGCTGAGTGCAACATTACAAACATATATCAAGAACTCATGGTGACAGCAGCATCACAAGGATATGTAAATCACTAATTGGAATGGTAGCATTACAAAAATATGTGAATAACTGATGGGGAGTGCATTGTCACAAAGATATGTAAAGCACTGATGGTGAGTGCAGCATCACAAAGACGTGAAGCAGTGATGGTGAGTGCAGCATTAGAAAGATATTTGTAGCACTGATGGTGAGTGCAGCGTCACAAAGATATATGAAGCAGTGATGGTGAGAGTAGAATCAGAAAGATATGTGAAGCTCTGATGGCAAGTGCAGCATCAGAATGATATGTGAAGCACTGATACTGAGGGCAACATTACAAAGATATGTGAAGCTTTGATAGTAAGAGCAATGGTACAAAGACATGTAAATCACTAATGGGGTGGCAACGTCTCAAAGATATGTGAAACACTGATAGTGAGTGCAGTGTCACAAAGACATGTGGAGCACTGATGTTGGCTGCAACATAATAAAAAATATATGAAGCACTGATGGTGAGTGCAGCTTCACAAAGTTATGTGAAGCACTGATGGTGAGTGCAGCGTCACAAAGATATGTGAAGCACTGATGGGGACTGCAGCATCACAAAGATATTTGTAGTACTGATGGTGAATGCAGTGTCCCAAAGACATGTGAAGCAGTCATGGTGAGAACAGTATCAGAAATCTATGTGAAGCACTGATACTGAGGGCAGCATTACAAAGATGTGAAGCACTGATCGTGAGTACAATGTAACTAAGATGTGTAAATCACTGATGGGGATGGTAACATCACAAAAATATGTGAAGCACTGACGGTGAGTGCATTGTCACAGAGACATATGAAGCATTGAAGGCGAGTGTAGCATTAAAAAGATATTTGAAGCACTGATGGAGAGTGCAGAGTCACAAAGATATGTGAAGCACTCATGGTGAGAGCAGCATCAGAAAAATCTGTGAAGCACTGATGCTGAGTGCAGCATTACAAAGATATGTGAAGAACTGAAGGGGAGTGCACTGTCACAAAAATATGTGAAGAAGTGATGGTGAGTGCAGCATCACAAAGACATGTGAAGTAGTGATGGTGAGTGCAGCATTAGTAAGATAGTTGTTACTCTGTTGGTGAGTGCAGCGTCACAAAGATATGTGAAACCCTGATGGTGAGATTAGCATCAGAAAGATATGTGAAGCTCTGATGGCGAGTGAAGCATCAGAAAGGTATGTGAACCAGTGATACTGAGGGCAGCGTTACAAAGACATGAGAAGCATTGATGGTAAGTCCAACATCGCAAAGACATATAAATCACTGATGGGGATGACAATGTTGCAAAGATATGTGAAGAACTGATGGTGAATACAGTGTCACAAAGACATGTGGAGCACTGATGTTGACTGCAACATCACAAAGATATGTGAAGCACTGATGGTGAGTGCAGCTTCACAAAGTTATGTGAAGCACTGATGGTGAGTGCAGCATCATAAATATATGTGAAACACTGATAATGAGAGCAGCATTGGAAAGTTATTTCATGCAGTGATCAGCAATTCAGAATCACAAAGATGTGTGAAGCACTGATGGTGAGTACAGTGTCACAAAGAAATGTGAAGCATTGATGGTGAGTGCAACATCACAAAGATATGTGAAGCACTGAGTGTGAGTCCAGCGTCATAAATATATGTTAAGCACTGATGATGAAGCATCATTATAAAGATATGTGAAGCACTGATGGTAAGTGCAGCATCACAAAGATATGTGAAGCACTGATGGTGAGTGCCATGTCACAAAGATATCTGAAGGACTGAGGGTGAGGGCAGTGTTACAAAGATATGTGAAGCTCTGATGGTGAGTGCAGTGTCACAAAGGCATGTGAAGCACTGACAGTGAATGTAACATCGGAAAAATATTTGTAGCACTGATGGTGAGTGCAGCATCACAAAGATATGTGAAGCACTGATGGTGAGTGCTCAGTCAGAATGTTATGTGAGGCACTGATACTGAGGGCAGCATTACAAAGCTATGTGAAACATAGATGGTAAGTGCAACATCAAAAAGATATGTAAATAACTGATGGGGATGGCAACGTCATATGTGAAGCAGTCATGCTGACTGCAGTGTCACAAAGACATGTGAAGCACTGATGTTGACTGAAACATCACAAAGTTATGTGAATCAACAATTGTGAGTGCAGCATCACAAAGTTATGTGAAGCAACGATGGTGAGTGTAGCATCACAAAGATATGTGAAGCCCTAATGATGAGAGCAGCATCAGAAAGAAATGTGAAGTATTGATGGTGAGTGCAGCATCAAAAAGACATGGGAAGCACTGAGTGTGAGTGCAGCATCATGGAGATATGTGAAGCACTGATGTTGGGTGCAGTTTCAGAAAGATATGTGAAGCACTGATGTTGAGTTTATCATTACAAAGATATGTGAAGCACTGATGGTGAGTGCAGTATCACAAAGAGATGTGAAGCACTGATGGGAAATGCCATGCCACAATGATATCTGAAGCACTGATGGTGAGGGCAGTGTCACAAAGATATGTGAGCACTGATGGTGAGTGCAGCATCACAAAGATATGTGAAACACTGATGGTAAGTGCAGTGCCAAAAAGATGTCTGAAGTACTAATAGTAAGTGCAGTGTAACAAAGGCATGTGAAGCACTGATGGTGAGTACAGCATCACAAAAACATTTGAAGCACTAATGGTGAGTGTAGCATCACAAAGATATGTGAAACACTGATATTTTGTGAAGTGTCAAAAGGACATGTGAAGCACTGATAGTGAGTGCAATGTCACAAAAATTGTTAAAGCACTGATAGTTAGCGAAGTGTGACAAATATATGTGAAGCACTGATGGTGAGTGCAGCATCACAAAGATTTGTAAAGGGTTTATGGTGAGTGCAGACTCAAAAAGGCATGTGATGCCCAGATAGTGACTGCAGCATTACAATGATATGTGAAGGAGTTATGGTGAGTGCAGGGTCACAAACATATGTGAAGTATTGATTGTGACTGCAGCGTCACAAAGATGTGTGAAGCACTGATAGTGAGAGCAGCATCACAAAGATATTTGAAGCACTGATGGAGAGTGCAGAGTCACAAAGATATGTGAAGCACTGCTGGTGAGAGTTGTATCAGAAAGATTTCTGAAGCGCTGATGCTGAGTGCAGCATTACAAAGATATGTGAAGAACTCATAGTGACAGCAGTGTCACAAGGACATGTAAATCACTAATGGGAATGGCAGCATGACAAAAATATGTGAACAACTGATGGGGAGTGCATTGTCACAAAGATATGTGAAGGACAGATGGTGAGTGCAGCATCGGAAAGATATTTGTTGCACTGATGGTGAGTGCTGCATCACAAAGATCTGTAAAGCACTGATGGTGAGAGTAGCATCAGAAAGATATGTGAAGTTCTAATGGTGAATGCACTGTCAGAAAAATATGTGAAGCACTCATACTGAGGGCAGAATTACAAAGATATGTGAAGCACTGATGGTAAGTGCAACATCACAAAAACATGTAAATCATTGATGCGGACGGCAACGTCACAAAGACATGTGAAGCACTGATAGTGAGTGCAGTGTCACAAAGATATGTGGAGCACTGATGTTGACTGCAACATCACAAAGATATGTGAAACACTGATGGTGAGTACAGCGTCACAAAGATATGTGACACAATGATGGTAAGTGCAGCATCACAAAGAAATGTGAAGCATTGATGGTGAATGCAGCATCAGAAAGACATGTGAAGCACTGAGTGTGAGTGCAGCGTCACAAAGATATGTGAAGTAGTTATGGTGAGTGCAGCATCACAAAGAGATGTAAATCACTGAAGGTGAGTGCAGTGTCAGATGATATATGAAACACTGATGGTGAGGGCAGCATCACAAAGATATGTTATGCACTGATGGTTAGTGCCATCTCACAAAGATATCTGAAGCACTGATGGGGAGGGCAGTGTCACAAAGGTATTTGAAGCATTGATGGTGAGTGCAGCATCAGAAAAATATCTGTAGCACTGTTGACGAGTGCAGCATCACAAAGGCATGTGAAGCACTGATGGTAAGTGCAGCATCGGAAAGATATTTGTAGCACTGATGGTGAGTGCAGCGTCACAAAGATTTGTGAAGCACTGATGGTGAGAGTAGCATCAGAAATATATGTGAAGCATGGATGGCGAATACAGCGTCGGAAAGATATGTGAAGCACTGATACTAAGGGTATAATTGCAAAGATATGTGAAGCATTGATGATAAGTACAACGTCACAAAGACATGTAAATCACTGATGGTGATGGCAACATCTTATGTGAAGCACTGATGGTGAGTGCAGTGTCACAAAGACATGTGATGCACTGAGGTTAACTGCAACATCACAAAGATATGTGAAGCACTGATAGTAAGTACAGCTTCACACAGTTATGTGAAGCACCGATGGTGAGTGCAGCATCACAAAGTTATGTGAAGCAACAATAGTGAGTTCAAGATCACAAAGTTATGAGAAGCAACGATGGTGAGTGCAGCATCACAAAGATATGTGAAGCACTGATGGTGAATGCAGCATCAGAAAGAAATGTGAAGTATTGATGGTGGGTGCAGCATCAAAAAGACATGTGAAGCATTGAGTGTGAGTGCAGAATCATGGAGATATGTGAAGCACTGATGTTGGGTGTAGTTTCAGAAAGATATGTGAAACACTGATGTTGAGTTCATCATTACAAAGATATGTGAAGCACTGATGGTGAGTGCAGTATCACAAAGAGATATGAAGCACTGATGGGGAATGCCATGCCACAAAGATATCTGAAGCATTGATGGAGATGGCAGTGTCACAAAGATATGTGAAGCACTGATGGTGAGTGCAGCATCACAAAGATATGTGAAACACTGATGGTAAGTGCAGTGCCAAAAAGATGTCTGAAGTACTAATGGTGAATGTAGTGTAACAAAGGCATGTGAAGCACTCAGGGTGAGTACAACATCATAAAATCATTTGAAGCACTAATGGTGAGTGCAGCATCACAAAGATATGTGAAACACTGATATTTTGTGAAGTGTCAAAAGGACATGTGAAGCACTGATGGTGAGTGCAATGTCACAAAAAATTGTTAAAGCACTGATAGTTAGCGAAGTGTGACAAATATATGTGAAACACTGATGGTGAGTGCAGCATCAGAAAAATGTCTGTAGCACTGTTGACAAGTGCAGCATCACAAAGCCATGTGAAGCACTGATGGTGAGTGCAGCATCGGAAAGATATTTGTAGCACTGATGGTGAGTGCAGCGTCACAAAGATTTGTGAAGCACTGATGGTGAGAGTAGCATCAGAAAGATATGCGAAGCACGGATGGCGAGTACAGTGTTAGAAAGATATGTGAAGCACTGATACTGAGGGCATCATTACAAAGATATGTGAAGCACTGAGGATAAGTGCAGCATCACAAAGACATGTAAATCACTGATGGTGATGACAACATCTTATGTGAAGCACTGATGGTGAGTGCAGTGTCACAAAGACATGTGAAGCACTGATGTTAGCTGCAACATCACAAAGATATGTGACGCACTGATGGTGAGTACAGTTTCACAAAGTTATGTGAAACACTGATGGCTAGTGCAGCATCACAAAGTTATGTGAAGCAGTGATCCACAGTTCAGTATCACAAAGATATGTGAAGCACTAATGGTGAGGGCAGAGTCAGAAAATATGTGAAGGACTCATGGTGAGTGCAGCATCTGAAAGACATGTTAAGCACTGATCGCGAGTGCAGTGTCACAAAGATATGTGAAGCACTGATGGTAAGTGCAATGACAAAAAGATATCTGAAGTATTAATGGTGAGTGCAGTGTCACAAAAACACTTGACTCACTAATGGTAAGTGCAGCATCACAAAGATATGTGAACCACTGATATTTAGTGCAGTGTCAAAAGGACATGTGAAGCACTGATGTGAACTGGAACATCAGAAAGAGATGTGAAGTACTAATGGTGAGTGCAACATCACAAATATAAGTGAAGCACTGATGGTGAGTGCAGCATCAGAAAGAAATGTGAAGCACTGATAATGAGTGCAGCATCACAAAGATATATTAAGCACAGATGGTGAGTGCAGCATCATAAAGATATGTGAAACACTGATGGTGTTTGCAGTGTTAGAAATATACGTGATGCACTGATGGTGAGTGCAGCATTGCAAAGATACATGAAACTCTAATGGTGAGTGCAGTGTCACAAAAATATGTGAAGTACAGATAGTGCAGCATAACAATGAAACATAGAAACATAGACTTTGATGGCAGATATGGACCACTTGGCCCACCTAGTCTGCCCATTTCCCTAACTAGAGGATAAGCTGCAGATCCTATTTAACCAACATCCTATTTCTTCCTACCCCCCCAAAAAAAATTTCCTTATGTCTGTCCCATGCATTCTTGAATTCTTCCACAGTTTTTGACCCCACAACCTCCTCAGGAAGGCTGTTCCATGCATCTATCACCCTCTCTGTGAAAAAATACTTCCTCACATCGCCCCTGAGCCGTCCCCCTCTATCTTCAAATTGTGTCCCCTTGTTCTTGCACATCTCTTTTTCTGAAAGATGCTACCCTCTTGGACTTAGTTGATTTCACTGAGGTACTTAAATGTTTCTATTATGTCCCCCCTCTCCCTCCTTTCCTCAAGGGTATACATATTAAGCTCCTTTAGTCTCTCCTCATATGGCTTCTCTTGCAGACCCTGCACCATTTTAGTTGCCCTCCTCTGAACTGTCTCCATCCTGTCTATGTCCTTGCAGAGATGGGGTCTTCAGAACTGGACACAGTACTCCAGATGGGGTATCGCCAACTGTCTGTACAGGGGGATAACAACTTCCTGTTTTCTGCTGGTGATGCCTCTCCCTATACATCCCAGTATCACCCCCAGCCCTCCCTTCCGCCTTCTCACATTGCTTGCCAAACTTAAGGTCATCTGACATGATTACCCCAGGACCCTTTCCATTTTTGTTGTTGTTACTACTCCCCCACTGTGTAATCTTCCCCTGGGCTATTGTTTCCCAGGTGCATTATTTTGCACTTCTTTGCATTGAATCCAAGCTGCCATACTTCTGACCATTCCTCCAACCTTGCCAAGTCCCTTCTCATCCTTTCCATGCTTTCTTGTGTATCAACCCTGTTGCAGATCTTTGTGTCATCTGCAAAGAGGCATACTTTTCCTTCCAGTCCCTCTGCAATGTCACTTATAAAGACTTTAAAAAGGACTGGACTCAGTACTGAACCCTGCGGTACCCGACTAGTAACCCTTCTTTCTTCAGAGTGGACTCCATTTACAATTACTTTCTATGTCCTGTTATCCAGCCAATGTTTTACCCAGGCTACCACCCTGGGACCCACTCCCAGGCTGGTTAATTTGACTATTAAACTTTTGTGTGGGACTGTGTCAAATGCCTTGCTAAAGTCTAGGTAGGCCATGTCCACAGCCCCTCCCTGGTCTACTACTTTGGTCACCCAGTCAAAGAAATCAATTAGATTCATCTGACATGACCTTCCCACTGTGAACCCATGCTGCCTTGGGTCCTGTGCCCCACTGGCCTCTAGGTACTCAGCTATTCTTTCCTTCAAAAGTGATTCCATCACTTTTCCTACCACAGATGTCAAACTGACAGGTCTGTAGTTTCCTGCCTCTGTCTTGGTCCTACTTTTGTGAAGGGGAATCACATCTGCCTTCCTCCAGTCCTCAGGTACCACACCATCCTCCCATGATTTGTTAAAAAGTATAGTCAGTGGTGTCACTAGTTCACTGCTTAATTCTTTTAGAATTCTGGGGTGAATTCAATCTGGCTCCATTGCTTTGTCCACCTTCAGTTTTAGGAGTTCTTTCAGAACCCTTTCTTCTTTGAAAGAACTGAGATCGACCCCACTATCCAGAGTGCTTCTGTTAATTGGATTTGGCACCTCCCCCACCTCCATTTTTGTAAATACTGAACAGAAGTATTCATTCAGTATCTCTGCTTTTTCACTGTCCCTCTCTGCCCACCCACCGTCCATTCTATTCAGCCTCATTATCCCTCCCTTTGTCTTTCTATGCTCCCTGATATACCTATAAAAGGTTTTATCCCCCTTCTTAACCAAGTTGGCTACCTTTTCCTCAGTTTGGGCCTTTACTATTCTGACTACCCTCCCTGCTTCCTTCTGCCTTATCTGGTACAGTTCTCTGTCCTGCTCCTTCTGTGTTTTCTTATACTTCCTAAATGCTATCTTTTTCTCCCTAACCTTCACCGTCACCTCTTTTGAGAACCATAGTGACTTTTTCTTTTGTTTTGATTTATTTGCTTCACACAAAGGCTTGTTACCTCTGTGATGGCAGTTTTGATATTTCCCCATTGTTGCTCCACCCCTCCTTCTAGCCTGTTTGCTAGTGCGTTTCTAAGGCACTCTCCCATCTTGCCAAAGTCAGCCCTCCTGAAGTCCAGAACCCTCACTTTTGTATGGCTTGACTCTGTAGCTGAGTTTATCATGAACCACACTATTTGGTGATCATTTGTTCCCAAATGGCTGCCCACTTCTAGATCTGAGATCCTCTCACTGTCCCCATTTGAGAGTATGAGGTCTAAGATTGCTCCCTTATGAGTAGGTTCCAAAACTAGCTGTCTGAGGCATGCCACCTGAAGGGCATCGAGAATGGCCCTGCTTTTGGATGTGGCTGCAGCAAAGGTGCTCCAGTTGACATCCGGCATATTAAGTTCCCCCATCAACAGTATCTCCCCTTTCTATGCCATCCTAAGTATGTCTTCTATCATATCCTTGTCCATTCCCTTCCCCTGATATGGGGGCCTGTATACAACCCCTGTGTGGATTGTAGTGCCATTTCCAGTCTCTAAGGTGACCCCACAGTGCCTCCTCTCCTCCCTGTTTACTCTGTTGTTCATTGCTTTTATCCCTTACCTTACATAGAGAGCTACTCCACCCTCTCTTCTCCCCTCCCTGTCTCTCCTGTAGGTTGTGTACCCTGGTACGTTAACATCCCATCATGGTTCTCTGTGTACCATGTTTCTGTGACTGCTATGATATCCAGGCATCCCTCTTCCATCAAGGTCACCAGTTCAGGGAGCTTGTTGCCCAGACTATGAGCATTAGTACTCATTACCCTCCATTTCTTGATGGCCTTACCCCTTTTTGCCCCATCCCTGTCCTTATTGCATTTGTCACTTTTTCCATTTACCCATGCACTTCTCCCTATTGACATCTCTATATTGGTGTCTACCTCACTTAGCACCCTGATTTTTTGGGGGGGCTAGGATTTCCCTGTTCCTCTCCAGTGCCTCCCCCTTGGCTAATTTAAATGCTTGGCAATGAAGCATTTAAACCTATCACCTAGGATCCTGGGTTCCCTCCTGGACAGATGCAGACCATCACACCAGTATAGGCCTGCATCCCTCCAGGTGGACCCCTAGTCCCCAATGAAGCCAAATCCCTGAGCTCTGCACCAGTTTTTCAACCACTGATTGAATCCCATGGTGTGGAGCACCCTAGCCTCACCTGTGCCATAGACAGGCAGCACCTCTGAGAAAGTCACTGTGCATGCTATTTGTCTAAGGCCCCTCCCCATCTCCACAAATGCTTCTTGCACAGCTCTGATCCCTTTCTTAGCCAGGTCATTTGTCCCTAGGTGGACAATGACATCCAGCTCCTTCCCCTGTGCAGCTGCTCCTGCAAGCCTGAGGATTCACTCCCTGTCCCTCCAAGCCAGGGTGCCAGGCAGGCACCTTACCTTCCTGTCCCCTTCCTCCCCCAGTTCTACCTTCCTAACAATGGAGTCCCCCACCAGGAGTTATTTCCTTCTCCTGTGGGGTCCCATGCCACCCTCCTGTGGGTCTCCTTTGTGGAGGTTCCCAGCATCCTCCTTGGTCTCAACTCTGGGTGTCTCCATAGAGGAACCACACTTTTCCAGAATGGCATAGAAATTGTGGAGAGGTTCAACTGGAGGGATGCACCTCTGTTCCACCACCCTCACCCTCCCTGAGCCCACTGTGGTCCAACCACTCCTCTTTCTTGGCAATCTCTGAGGCAATGGCAGTGACCCTGGTGGTCCCTGGGTGGGAGAGGAGGTCCCACAAATCCTGGCCAACTCAGCCTGGAGATGAGCAACCTCCTCCCTCAGCCGGAGAGGTGTCTGCAGATGGGACAACACTGCATCCTCCAGAATGTCTCTTGGAAGACTGCTGAGCCACAGTCACTGCACTGCACCACTCCCATCATGTCTTATTTCTGGCCCCCTAATTGTTGTTTGGAATACTTACTCTTTCCTCTGTTTATTTCTCTTTTTTTCTGTCCCTACTTACACCTCTGTGCTCTTTTAGCTCCAGATCTTCCTGTTCTGAGACAAGAAGTTCCTATATTTCTCAGTAGTCTCCTTACTTGCTCAGAGTCAGACCTCCTACAGCTGGGGGGGGACAGAGAGCTACTCTTGCCCTTTTAGGATGGTGAGTCTTTGGTGGCTCTGTGATCACACACTTCCTGCTCCTAAACAGGAAGTTTCTGTTGTCAGTTAAATCCTGTGCCTATAAAAGTAGAACTGCCTTTGGGTGGGGGGGGTGGAGGGAAGGGATGGAGGGCAATATAGTCCCAGTAGAGAAGTTTAGTTATACCAGCAGGTCCTTCCTCCTGGTGCTCTGCTTCTTCTCTGGCAGAAGCTATCTAGGGCAGTGTTTAAATCTGGTTTTAACCTGGCTCCTTCTAGCTAAGCCACTCCCCCTACTTTGCAAATCTTTCTACACTTAGTTAATTTCACAGATAATTCCCTTCAGCCACCTTTGACAAGCACCTAGGTAAATACACAGATAAAACAGATAACAGATAACAATTCACTTCAACTAACTCTGACAAACACACTAACTTTTTTTTTTACCCTAAATTGAAGGTCCCAGTACAAGAGTTCTAGTTCTTAGTCCCAGTAGATAAATTTAGTTATACCAGCAAGTCTTCCTCCTGGTGCTGTGCTTGTTCTCTGGCAGAAGCTATCTAGGGCAGTGTTTAAATCTGGTTTTAACTTGGCTCCTTCTAGTGAAGCCACTCCCCCCACTTTGCAAATCTTTCTACACTTAGTTAATTTCACAGATACTCACCATCAGTGCTTCACATATATTTGATATGTGAAGCACTGACTGTGAGTGCAGTGTCGCAAAGACATGTAAAACTCTGACGGGGTGGGCAGGGTCACAATGATATGTGAAGCACTGATGGTGAGTGCAGGATCCCCCAAAAAAGTGAAGCACTGATGGTGAGAGTAGCATCACAAAGATATGTGAAGCAGTGATGGTGATTGCAATGTCAGAAGAATATTTGAAGCACTGATGGTGAGAGCATTGTCACAAAGATATGTGAAACACTGATGGTGAGTGCAGTGTCCCAAGTATATGCGAAGTACTGATAGTGAGTGCATCGTCACAATGATATGTGAAGCACTGATGGTGAGTGCAGTGTCATGAAGACATTTAAAGCTCTGATGGGAAGGCAGTATTACAAAGACATGTGAAGCACTGATATTGAGTGCAGTATCACAAATATATGTGAAGCACTGATGGTGAGTGCAGAATCGGCAAGACATGTAAAGCACTGATGGTGAGTGCAGCATCACAAAGTTATGCGAAGCATTGATGGTGAGAGCAGCATCACAAAGATATGTGAAGCACTGATGGTGAGTGCAATGTCAGAAAGATATGTGAAGCACTGATGGTGAGAGCAGTGTCACAAAGATATGTGAAACACTGATAGTGCATGCAGTGTCCCGAAGATCTGTGAATTACTGATAGTGACAGCATCCTCACAATGATATGTGAAGTCACTCATGGTAAGTGCCGTGTCACAAAGACATGTACAGCACTGATGGGGAGGGCAGTGTTACAAAGATATGTGAAGCACTGATGTTAAGTGCAGTATCTCTAAGATATTTGAAGCACTAATAGTGAGTGCAGCAACAGAAAGATGTGTGAAGCACTGCTGTTGAGTGCAGTCTCGGAAAAATATGTGAAGCACAGATGGTGAGTGCAGCAGCACAAAGACATATACATCATTAATGTGGATGGCAGCATGACAAAAATGTGTGAAGCACTGATGGTGAGTGCAGCATCACAAAGACATGTGAAGCACAGATGGTGAGTGCAGCATTACAAAGATATTTGTAGCACTGATGGTGAGAGCAGCATCACAAAGATATATGAAGCAGTGATGGTGAGAGTAGCATCAGAAAGATATGTGAAGCACTGATACTGAGGGCAGCAACACAAAGATATGTGAAGCACTAATTGTGAGTGCAATGTCACTATGACATGTAAATCACTGAAGTGGACGGCAACGTCACAAAGATATATGAAGCACTGATGGTGAGTGCAGTGTCACAAAGACGTGTGAAGCCCTGATGTGGACTGCAACATCAGAAAGATATGTGAAGCACTGATGGTGAATGCAGTTTCACAGTTATGTGAAACAGTGATTTGCAGTTCAGCATCACAAAGATGTGTGAAGCACTGATGGTGAGTGCAGCATCACAAAGATATGTTAAGCACTGGTGGTGAGTGGAGCATCAGAAGAAATGTGAAGCAATGAAAGTGAGTGCAGCATCACAAAGACATGTGAAGCACAGAAGGTGAGTGTAGTGTCACAAAGATATGTGAAGCACTGATGGTGAGTGCAGCACCAGAAAGAAATGTGAAGCGTTGATGGTAAGTGCAGTTTTACAAATATATGTGAAGAACTGTTGCCAGAAATATATGAAACATTGATGGTGAGTGCAGTGTGACAGACATTTGAAGCACGATGGTGCGTGCAGCAGCACAAAGATATGTTACGCACTGATGGCAAGTGCAGCCTCACAAAGATATGTGAGGAACCGATGGTAAGTGCAGTGTTGAAAAAATATGTGAATTATTGATGGTGAGTACAGTGTCACAAAGACATGAGAAGCACTGATGGTGAGTACAGCATCACCAAGACATTTGAAGCACTGATGTTGAGTGCACCATCACAAAGATATGTGAAGCACTGATGTTTAGTACAGTGTCACAAAGACATGTGAAGCACTGATGGTGAGTGGAGTCTCACAAAGATTTTTGAAGTACTGATGGCTAGTGCAGTGTGACAAATAAATGTGAAGCACTGCTGATGAGTGCAGTATCACAAAGATATGTGAAGGACTTATGGTGAGTGGTGCATCACAAAGATATGTGAAGCACTGATAGTGAGTGCAGCATCACAAAGATATGCGAAGCGCTTATGGTGAGTGTAGCATCACAAAGACGTGTGAGGCATTGATGGTAAGTGCAGCATCACAAAGATATGTGAAGCACTGATGGTGAGCGTAGCTTCATAAAGATATGTGAAACACTGTTAGTGATTGCAGTGTCAGAAAGATATGTGATGCACTGATGGAGAATGCAGCATCTCAAAGATATGTGAAACTCTAATGGTGAGTGCAGTGTCACAAATATATGTGAAGTACTGATAGTGCAGTGTCATAATGATATGTGAAGCACTGATGGTGAGTGCAGTGTTACAAAGAAATGCCAACCACTGATGGTGAGTGCAGCATCTCAAAGATATGTAAAGTACTGATGGTGAGTGCAGCATCACAAAGATATTTGAAGTGCTGATGGCGAGAGTAATGTCACAAAAATATATGAAGCACTGATGGTGAGTGCAACATCAGAAAGATATGTAAAACACTGATGCTGAGTGCAGCATCACGAAGACATATATATCATTGAGGTGGACTGCAGCATCACAAAGATATGTGAGGCACTGATGGTGAGTATAGCATCACAAAGATATGTGAAGCTCTGATGGTGAGTATAGTATCACAAAGATATGTGAAGCACTGATGATGAGTGCAGAGTCACAAAGATATGTGAAGCACTGATGGTGAGGGCAGTGTCACAAATATATGTGAAGGGCTTATGGTGAGATGCCCTGATAGTGACTGCAGCATCACATGATAAGTGAAGGAATTATGGTGAGAGCAGTGCCACAAACACATGTGAAGTACTGATGGTGAGTACAGCATCACAAAGATATGTGAAGCACTGATGGTGAGTGCAGCATCATAAAGATATCTGAAACACTGATGGTGATTAAAGTGTTAGAAAGATATGTGATGCACTGATAGTGAGTGCAGCATCACAAAGATATATGAAACTCTAATGGTGAGTGCAGTGTCACAAAGATATGTGAAGTACAAATAGTGCAGCGTAGCAATGATGTGAAGCAGTGATGGTGAGTGCAGTGTCACAAAGACATATAAAACTCTGATGAGGTGGGCAGGGTCACAAAGATATGTAAAGCACTGATGGTGAATGCAGTGTTACAAAGACACATGAAGCACTAATGCTGAGTGCAGCATCTCAAATATATGTGAAACACTGATGGTGAGTGCAGCATTACAAAGATATTTGAAGCACTGATGGTGAGTTCAGCATCAGAAAGATATGTGAAGCACTGATGGTGAGTGCTATGTCAGAAAGATATCTAAAGCACTGATGGTGAGAGCAGCATCACAAAGATATGTGAAACACTGATGGTGAGTGTAGTGTCCCAAGGATATGTGAAGCACTGATGGTGAGTTCAGCATCACAATGATATGTGAAACACTCATGGTGAGTGCAGTGTCATGAATACATGTAAAGCACTGATGGTAAGGCAGTGTTACTGAGGGAGAAGGGTGTGGGGTCACAAACAGGAGAAGATGATCGAGGGGGGTCATCGTATTGGGGTGGTTGGGACCAGCAGGCACCCTGGGGTGAAATGGAATCCAGATCGTGGTTTTCCATGTCTGGTGCCCATACCCAAGGGCTCCACCGATTATGGTGGGCAGATGGCCTGGGCGGCCCGCAAGGTTTGTCCAACTCGGGCAGTGTTGTGCAATGCCAGGTCCATTAAAAATAAGACCGCAATTATTGCTGATCTTGTTGGTATGGTGGACCCCGCTTAAATTACCGAGACCTGGTTGGGCAATAATTCTGGCACCATTTTGGAGGCTATGACTCCAGCCAGGTACTCGGTGTTACACCGGCCAAGATTGGATTGCAGGGGGTGGGAGTTGCAGTCTGTTTCAAGACCAAACTTGGCCTCATGGAGGTCCTAGTGGGGGGGTTGAGTCCTTTGAGTGTATAGTAGTAGCATTTGTAGGCTTTCGAATCACCCTCATTTACCATCCACCCAGTGATGACAAGTGATTCCTTCAGGAAGTGGCAAACTTCATTGTCGATATGGCGTTTGAGTTGTCCAGATTGATGGTTCTGGGCGACTTCAATTCTTGGATTGATGACAAACTCTTGCAAGTTGGTCAACACATCCTCCAGTTAATGACAATGCTGGGCCATACACAGGTGGTTTCCTCTGCTGCACATAAATTTGGACACTCTTTGGACCTAATCTTCCTTCTAGGGGTCGAGGCATCCGATGTGGGGGTGGAACCTGTCAGTGGTCAGACCATTACACTGGGGGGTTCAATTTTTGCACCCCTCTAGAAGGCCTGCCCCTGTGGAGTTGGTTAGGTACCGCCCTTTGCGGGATATAGATTCCCAAGACCTTGTGGCGGTGCTTGACCTCTCATCCCCCACGTTGGCAGGCATTGATTCAGAGACCCTCGTGTCAGCTTATAATATAACCATTGCGGGAGCTCTGGATTCCATTGCTCTACTTTGTGTTCGCCTCCTTTCCCTTTGCCCCAAGTCCCTCATGGTTTGATGGGACGTTGAGGGAGATGCAGAGACAGGGGTGAAGGTTAGAGCATTGCTGGTGAAAGTCCGCCCTTGAGGCCGACCACCTTAGATTGATGGATCATTATTCAGTCTATCAATCTGCAATCACCTGTAAGAAGGCAGAATTCCTGTCCAGGGAGATTGCGGTTGCTCAGAATCGACCAGCTCAGCTGTTTTGAACTGTGGACAGACTGTGCAACCCAGCCTGTGTGCATGTTCAGAAAGCTTTTTTGCAATTGAAGTGCGATGAGCTTGCTTGGTTCTTCGTAAATAAGGTGCCCTACATTAGGGCGGAACTGCTGCCATCACACTCTAGGGAGGTTGCCATGGACCGGTGTGAGATCACGGTGCCCCAGTTTTCCTGGAGTTCCTTCAGTCAGCTGGAGTTCATGAATGTCATGAGGATCATCCAGCATATGTGCCCTACGTGCTGTAGTTTGGACCCTGGACCAACCCCTCTAATTTTGGGTTGTATTGACATCATCGATCCAGTCCTTGTGCAGATAGTCAGGTGCTCCTTGGAATCTGGTGAGTTTTCTAGCTCCCTGAAAGAGGCGGTGGTGACACCTCTCTTGGAAAAAGCTACTTTGAGCCCTGACCGTCTTGAAAACTACAGACCTATCTCTAACCTTCCCTTTGTTGGGAAGGTGATTGATAAAGTAGTGGCTGCACAACTGGAGGACCATGTGACCATCCATGATGTTTATGAACCCCTCGGTCCGGATTTCACAAAAGGCATAGCACTGAGACAGCGCTGGTTTAGGTGCTCAATGATCTTGTGATGGCTAGAGATCAGAAAAGCCATTCAATCTTGGTTCTCCTCAACCTTTCTTCAGAGTTTGACACCATAGATCACACGGTGTTGATAGAATGCCTGAGGCTGCTTTGTGGAATATCCAGAACTGTCTTAAGATGGTTCACATCATTCCTCACTGGGAGATCACAAAGAGTTGTGTCCTGGGTTTTTTCCTCGGATTCAACAGCTTTGTCGTGTGGGGTGTCTCAGTGTTCCGTATTGTCACCCATGTTATTTGCGGTGTACATGCTACCCATCAGAGACATTGTAAGGAAGCATGGGCTGAGGTTTCACTGTTATGCAGATGTTACCCAGCTCTATCTTTCTTTTGCCCCCAACCAGGAGGGAGCTCTCTCAGTCTTTAATAACTGTCTAAGAGAAATCCAGGAATGGATGAATTCTAGCTGGCTGAGGTTGAACTCTGATAAGACTGAGGTACTGGTTGTGGACTCGGGCCGACAGATAGGGGGGTTGGGTGATGTTGCCTCTTCAGGAATTTTTCTTGGTGGCGTTTCTCTCCCAACCTCTGAACAGATGCAGAACCTGGGGGTAGTTCTTGATGATAGGCTGACACTGCATTCGCAGGTGTCAGCAGTCATCAAGACTTCATTTTTTCATCTTAGAAACATCGCCAGGATTCAGCATCTTGTTCCCTCTGCTGACCTGCCAACTTTAGTCCATGCCTTCGTGTCCTCGCACTTGGATTATTGCAACTCCCTTTATCTAGGGCTTTCTGGTGTTGAAATCTGTCACCAACAGCTAGTGCAGAACGCTGCAGCTCGGCTTTTGATGGCTTCTAGTAGATCCTGCCACATTACTCCAGTACTGCGCGAACTGCACTGGTTGCCAATTTGGTGGCGGATAACCTTTAAAGTTGGCTTGCTGACTTTTAAAGCCCTACACGATCTGGGCCAATCTATCTGAAAGAACTTCTGATTCCCTATTGCCCTGATCGATCACTCAGCTCGGCAAATGCGTGAGTGCACCTCTGTGGAGGACTTTAAGAGGGGTTTGAAGACCTTTTTGTGGGATATTGCATTTCCAGAATACTGACTGGTTTAATGTTTTGGTCTGGCTGTATTTTTTTAAATGTTTTAACTGTTATTTATGTACGGTGCCTTGATAACTGAATGGTGTCTTATAAATAAAAAATTATTATTATTATTACAAAGACATATGAAGCGCTGATGGTGAGTGCAATATCACAAAGATATTTGATGCACTGATGGTGAGAGCAGCATCACAATGATATGTGAAGCACTGATGGTGACTGCAATGTCAGAAAGACATGTGAAGCACTGATGGTGAGAGCAGTGTCACAAAGATATGTGAAACACTGATAATGAGTGCAGTGTCCCAAAGATATGTGAATTACTAATAGCGAGAGCATCATCACAATGGTATGTGAAGTCACTCATGGTGAGTGCAGTGTCACAAAGACATGGAAGGCACTGATAGGGAGGGCAGTGTTACAAAGATATGTGAAGCACTGATGTTGAGTGCAGTATCACAAATATATTTGAAGCACTGATGGTGAGTGATGGTGATGGTGGACACTAACCAGAGGTGGGAGCTCATAAAGCTGGGGACAGTGGAGGCAACCAAAACCTGCTGCAAAGCCCAGAGCAAGAAGGCTAGGGCTAAGAAACCAATCTGGTTGAGCAAGGAGGTCATGGAAAAAGTAAGGAGGAAAAGAGCTGCCTTTAGGAAGTACAAGAAAACAGGGAAGGGGAGGACAGGGAGGAGTACTTGACAGAATCGAAGGAGGTGACAAGGGCAGTAAGGGGAGCCAAAGCATCTACGGAACTCAGGCTGGCACAAGGCATTAAGAAGGGGGAAAAGGACTTCTTTAAGTACATCAGGGAGAAAAGGGCTGTAAGGACCCATAGTAAGGACTAGGAAGGAGGGGTTGGGTGGAAGCAGGGTGCGATAAGGCGGAAGCACTAAATGAGTACTTCTGCTCAGTATTTACTAAAGAGAAGAGGGGGGTGACACCCAAGGTGGGAGAAATGGCAGAAGCAGGGTGGGAAGTGGTGACAGATGGGGAAATCGTGGAGAGCAGAGTTCGAGAGGGTTTGAAGGCACTGAGGGTGGACAAGGTGCCAGGCCCAGATGGCATCCACCCCAGAGGTACTGAAAGGAGCTGGCAGAGGTCCTTGCAGGACCTTCGGCAGACTATTTAATGCCTCACTACATTACGGGGTGTGCGTCAGGACTGGAGGATGGCTCATGTGGTGCCCTCCACAAGAGTGGCCCCAAGGATGAACCGGAAACTACAGACCAGTGAGCCTCACATCCATCGTTGGTAAGCTAATGGAGACTATCCTGAAGGAGAGGCTGGTGGCCCTCCTAGAGGCCAAAGGACTACAGGACAGCAGACAGCATGGCTTCATATGTGGCAGATCCTGCCAAACCAACCTGGTCAAGTTCTATGACTGGATAACTAGGCAACTGGACAGGGGCCATGCAGTGGATGTCCTGTATCTGGACTTCAGTAAGGCATTCGACTCAGTGCCACATGGAAGGCTGGGAAGGAAGTTAGTAGGCACAGGGGCAGGTGCAAAGCTGGTGAGATGGGTAGGAAACTGGCTGTAGGGAAGGCAACAGAGGGTGGTGGTGGGTGGGAGCTCTCACACCCAAGGGCAGTGACGGCGGTGTTCCACAGGGCTCAGTGTTGGGACCAGTGTTGTTTGGGATATTCATTGCAGACATATCATGGGACATCAAGAGCAAGATCAGTCTGTTTGCTGATGATACCAAGGTAGAGCGGTGGTGGATGACCTAGGGGATGGCAGGGTTGCAGGATGATCTGGCAAGCCTGAAACCTGGTCAGACACCTGGCAACTGGGCTTTAATGCCAAAAAGTGCAAGGTGCTGCATTTTGGGATGAAGAACCCAGGAGGAGTTACCAGCTAGGGAGTGCAGCTAGCCCAGACAGAGGAGGAGAAGGATCTGGGTGTGCTCATTACAGGGTCAATGAACAACTTGGCACAATGTAGGAAGGCAGCTGCAAAGGCCAACAAAATGCTGGGTCGTATTGCAAGGGGTGTATCCTCGAGGAGAGAGGAGGTGATTCTGCCACTGTATAGGTCATTAGTTAGACCACACCTGGAGTACTGCGTGCAGTACTGGTGTCCGTATCTGAAGAGGGACATTAAGTTACTGGAGGGGGTGCAGCGCAGAGCGACAAAGATGATCAAGGGGCTGGGGGACTTATCATATGAGAGGAGGTTGAAGGAGTTGAACATGTACTCACTGGAGGAGAGGAGAGATGGGGTGACATGATTGAAACCTTTAAATACATGAAAGGAATAAACAAAATGGGTACAGAGAAGCTGTTCAAAGTAAGGGAGGGGAGGGCCACCAGGGGCCATGATATGAGACTGGAGCGAGGAAGGTTCAGGAGGGAGATGAGGAGACACTTTTTTACAGAGAGGGTGATGGCTGGGTGGAATGCATTACCCGCTGAAGTGGTATGCAGTAGAACAGTGGACTGCTTCAAACGAGGATGGGACAGGACAAGGGGGAGGGTTAATGAAGAGGAAGGGTGGAAGGGAGGGGCAGCTGCAGAATAAGGGGTGCTAGCTGCACATTCGAGCAGACTTGATAGACTCTAGGCCTTTATCTGCGGGCAAATTTCATATGTTCATATCAGAAAGACATGTGAAGCACTGACGGTGAGTGCAGCATCACAAAGATATGTGAAGCAGTGATGGTGAGAGTAGTGTCAGAAAGATACGTGAAGAACTGATACTGAGGGCAGCATTACAATTATATGTGAAGCACTGATGGTGAGTCCAGTGTCATAAAGATATGTGAAGCACTGATGGCTAGTGTAATGTCACTAAGACATGTAAATCACTGATGGGGATGACAACATCACAAAGATATGTGAAGCACTGATGGTGAGTGCAGTGTCACAAAGACATGTGAACCACTGATGTGGACTGCAACATCAGAAAGATATGTGAAGCACTGATGGTGAGTGCAGCTTCACAAAGTTATGTGAAGCAGTGACGGGCAGTTCAGCATCACAAAGATATGTTAAGCACTGGTGTTGAGTGCATCATCAGAAAGAAATGTGAACCACTGATGGTGAGTGCAGTGTCACAAAGATATGTGAAGCACTGATGGTGAGTGCTTCATTACAAAGATATGTGAAGCACTGATGGTAAGTGCAGCATCACAAAGACATGTGAATCGCTGATGCTGAGTGCAGCTTCACAAATACATGTGAAGCACTGTTGTCGGAAAGATATGAAACACTGATGGTGAGTGCAGTGTGACAGACATTTGAAGCATGATGGTGCATATGTAGCAGCACAAAGATATGTTAAGCACTGATGGCGAGTGCAGCCTCACAAAGATATGTGAAGCACTGATGATAAGTGCATTGTCAAAAATATATGTGAAGTACTGATGGTGAGTACAGTGTCACCAAGACAAGTGAAGCACTGATGGTGAGTACAGCATCACAAAGATATGTGAAGCACTGATATTTAGTGCAGTGTCACAAGGACATGTGAAACAGTGATGTGAGTGGAGTCTCACAAAGATTTTTGAAGTACTGATGGTTAGTGCAGTGTGACAAATATCTGTGAAGCACTGATGATGAGTGTAGTATTACAAAGATATATGAAGGTCATACGGTGAGTAGAGCATCACAAATACATGTGAAGCACTGATAGTGAATGCAGCATCACAAAGTTATGTGAAACACTTATGGTGAGTGCAGCGTCACAAAGATATGTGAAGCACTGATAGAGATTGCAGTGTCAGAAAGATATGTGATGCACTGATGGTGAGTGCAGCATCACAAAGATATGTGAAGCTCCTATTGGTGAATGCAGTGTCACAAATATATGTAAAGTACTGATAGTGCAGTGTCATAATGATGTGTGAAGCATTGATGTTGAGTGCAGTGCCACAAAGACATGTGAACCATTGATGGTGAGTGTAGCATCTCAAAGATATGAAAAGCACTGATGGTGAGTGCAGCATCACACTAACATGTGAAGCACTGATGGTGAGTGCAGCATCACAAAGATATTTGAAGGACTAATGGTGAGAGTAGCATCACAAATATATGTGAAGCACTGAAGGTGAGTGCAACATCAGAAAGGTATGTGAAGCACTGATGCTGAGTGCAGCGTCACAAAGATATGTGAGGCACTGATGGTGAGAATAGCATCACAAAGCTATGTGAAGCACTGATGGTGAGTGCAGCTTCATAATTTTATGTGAAGCATTGGTTGGCAGTTCAACATCACAAAGATCTATGGAGCACTGATGGTGAGTGCAGCATCACAAAGATATGTGAAGCACTGATGGTGAGCTCAGTGTCAAAAAGGTATGGGAAGCACTGATGGTGAGTGCACCTTCACAAAGATATGTGAAGCACTGATGTTAAAGGCAGCAACACAAAGATATATGAAGCATTGATGGTGAGTGCAGTGTCAAAAACATATCTGAAGCACTGATGGTGAGCGCAGTGTCACATAGATATTTGAATCACTGATGGTGAGGGCAATGTCACAATTCTGTGTTAAACACTGAGGGTGAGTGCTGTGTCACAATGATATGTAGAGCATTGATTGTGTGTGCACTGCCACAAAGATATATGAAGTACTGTTGGTGAGTGCAACATCATAAAGATATGTGAAGCAGTGACGGAGTGGGCAGTGTCACAGATATGTGAAGCACTGATGGGGTGGTCAGTGTCACAATACTATGTTAAACATTGAGAGTGAGTACAGTGTCACAATTACACGTGGAGCATTGATGGTGAGTGAACTGTTGCAAATATATAAAAGGATCATGGATGGTGAACGCAGTGTCAAAGTGATGCAGTATGTGGAGCATTGATAGAGTGAGCAGTGTCACAAAGAAACATAAAGCACTGGTGGTAAGTGCAGTGGCATAATGATACGTGGAGCACTGACTGTGATTGCAATATCACAATGATACATTGAGCACTGATGGTGACTGCAGTGTCAAAATAATATTTGGAGCATTGATGGTGAGTGCATTTTCACCGTGATGTATTGAGCATGTGTAGGGAGTGCAGTTACTGAACAATACGTGGAACTTTGATGGTGAGAGTGAAGAAATCAATTACACTAGTCACATCAGAGTGCACCAGGCTAGTGATCAAATCCAAAATGAGAAGGAAACAACTCTGGTTCACAGAAGATATAGCATCCCAAAGCAAAGAGAAGAAGAAAGCATTCAGGAATTACAAGGAACCAAAGAGAACAGTGATAAGGAGGTATATAGGGAATTGCTTAAAGAGCTGGGAAGGCAATTCAGACTGCAAAAGCTCAAACAGAGGAAAGGATTGCAAAGGGAGTCCAACATGATGACAAAACTTTCTACCGGTATATGAGAGAGAAAAGAAACAGCAAAGTGGGAATAGTTAGAGTAGCTAAGAACAATGTCCAGCAAACAGAATATGATGGGGAGAAAGCAGAGGCTCTGAACAAATACTTCTGCTCAGGTTTTACACAAGAATAAACAGGCAAAGGACCATCTTTCTGCAGGAAGGCACACCACCTCAAGGGAGCCGACACAAGTCCTTTCATGGAGGCAAGAGTCCTGGAGGAAAGAAATTGAAGGTTGGCAAACCAATGGTGCCAGACAAAATACACCCAAGACTTCTACGGGAATTTGTGGAGGAATTAGCAGCCCCACTGGTGGAGCTCTTCAACAAATCACTGGAAAGTGAGGAGGTCTCTGAAGACTGGAAAAGGGCTACAGTAGTACCCCTACACAAAAGTGGCAGTAGGGAAGAAGTGGGAAACAGTCACCCAGTCAGCCTCACCTTGGTGGTAGGGAAGCTCATAGAATCCCTACTGCAGGCCATCCCAGCTGCTATCCTCAGATTAGAGTTGGGACAGTTCTCATTTCAGGTCTTGCTGACAGAAAGACAATTTCTTTTCACATTAAAACTCTTCCTTCTTCAGGAAAACCATCTACCTAGGGAATGCCTAGAAGAGGAGCTAAATTACTCGTCATTAGAGTCTGAGGCCTGACTATACAATTAATCAGGGCATTTTTTTTCCTAATGGATAGGAACATGTGCTTTGAGAAATTTATCTTAGTTCGTGGGTGAATATAATTATGTTGATTAAAACTAGACTCAGAAATATGGACATAGCCTGGAATTACAATCACTTAGGGGAAACCAAATTTTTCAGATGGTTCAAACAAATAAAATTCCACCATGGTCTGGAACCATATTTTATTAAAATTACAAATCCAAAATTAAGAAAGCTTATAACCAGATTCAGGTTAGAAATCTATGATACACAATATAGTCATTTTACATGAAAGAGACCAGATATCACTACTCCAGTCTATAAATGTGGGAATACTGTAATACTGAGGACAATTTAAAACATGCTTTTTTGGTGTGTCTCCTCTATAATTCACAGAGAACTAAGTGGTTGGATAACATCATGGGTGGTCTCGACCTTCCTTCTGAAAAAAGTATGGATTTTTTTCTCTGTTCAGACAACAAACAGATTCTAAATAAAATAGCACACTTTTTTTAATACTACACAGTATATTTATAAATTAAAACAAGGTCCTTCTGACTGAACATGCATAAACTCTTGATCAACTATTATTATAGTAGTAGGGTGATATGTGTGTTGCTAAAAGGTACCAAACATGTAAAGCTTTGAACTGCACTGAATAATGTGCAATTACTAAAAATGCACACTGAAAATGATAGGCTTATACCAATATAAAGTGCATAAATAGTTTATAATAACCAGCTTCCCCTTTTTCTCATAGGGAAACCGTGATGTAATTTGCCATTATAAAGGAGTGTTTATAATGGCAAACATGCGCATGGTTTCCCTTTCTGCGCGCATCCTTACGCAGCAGCGCCACCACTCAAGACCACTGATCGCTTCCATCTCTCCCAAAACAGCACCGCCACCACCAGAAGAACTCGGCAGTAAGTTCTTTTCCCCCCCTACACAGTGAAAATCTCACAAACCAGGAGAAAAACAAAATGTTTTAAAATACGCCAATTCAAAATCGGCACCTGAGAAGCCACGTGGTGGAGACACCGGAAGCTTTTTATTGTATATAATTGCTGAGATGAAAAAGGGAAACCCAGCAATTATATAAAATAAAATATGGGTCGGATGTGTGTCAAGCTTGATTTTACACACACCCGAGTTGTGGGATGCTTTTCACAAACCCCTCGGGCTTCGCCCTCAGGATTTATGTAGTATCCCACAACTCGGGTGTGTAAAATCTCGTTACACACCCTGATCCATACTTTATTCTCTATATTATGTCTCTTTATCCAGTACGTCATCCGATGACACCCTAAGCGAAACCGGTTGGAGGTTAGCTTGTTGTGAGGAGCTCCTGCTGGTGTTCCTGTGTAAGATACTGGATATAGAGACCTAATAAACTATTTATGCACTTTATATTGGTGCAAGCCTGTATTTTCAGTGTGCTAGTGGTTGGTGCTGCTGTTACATTGCTTTGTTGACTGCACAATGATCTCAGGATGAGTTTAATAATACCCATGCAATTATTGTATGCTTATCCAAGAATCATCTGTCCTAATGATTCCTGATGACAAAAAATGTAAATAAGACTGCTTCCAGTTTTTTAATGCCCCCCCCCCAATTGGGGGCTTACCTTATTTCTACTTGTCCCCTGTAGCTTCTGTTTGTGGAGTACCTCCTGTGTGCCTGCAGGTTTCCCAGAGTGCCCCCAGGCTTCACCACCACAGCTCTGGGTCCTCTGATGTCCTGTTTTTCCTCTCTAGCAGCCCAAGTGTCTCAGTTCAGCCCATTTGGGCTTAAAAAACTTGTTTGTAAGCCACCACTGTTGTTAATACTCCTCGGAGCAAATGGCGCTCACGCATGTGCAGAAAGCGCCTTTGATTTACCGACTGCCAATTTTGTGGTTGATCTGGAAGTGATTCGGTGGTCTTGGTGCCCCTGTTTACCAGATTGGGGACCAGTGACCTCAGGAAGGCCAATAAGAATTTTCTTTGAGTTTTGAAATGAGAGTCTGAAATGGGGCACAAATGGGGGCTAATACATATGTATGACAGCCTAATGAATATTAATGAGTAGCTGCCTGCCACATAGGGGGTTAGTGTTTCAGTGGCAGCGACTGGAAAGCTATTGTAAAGAAATGTTAAATAATGTCAGAAATAAACAGGGCACTAAAGGGGCTGTTAAGCAAGGGGGATACAATACATAATGTATTGAAGCGAGCTGTGCGGTGCCTCACATTTACAATAATGGAGTCCCCCCAGCATCTGCCATACTTCCGGGTCGTGGACTTTTCTTTATTAAAGTTTGTTGCGGTCTTGAAAAATGTCACAACATGCTTAAGCTTAACGGAAGGTAAGCCTTGGGGTGGGAATCTGTATTGTTGATCGCTTTACTTTAAGCTTAAGAGAAGCTGCATGTGACCAGCTGTATTGCCAAGTAAAGTTGTCAAATGGTGGAAAGCCAAGTCTCAAGCTCTGTCTGATGATATTAAAGATTCAAGTTACAGTGCATGGACTGTGAGAGACTCAGTCACCCTAGCCTTAGGGAAGAAGCACCCATCAGTTGAAACTTGTATCTGCAAGCTCGAGAGGACCATGGTGGCCATGCTGGCACATGATTGAATGGATTGTGACTATTGTGAACTAATGCTTAAATGTGCTACTGATAAATGTGCTGAATGCAATGCAACAATCTCAGATTTTCCTGGGAGTACAGCCTGGTAGTGTGCTACCTAGGGTGCTGACATATGCACTTCTCCTAAGGGGTATAGCCTAGACGTGGGGTCTGAAGTGTGCCAGGCCCGGTCCCAGCCTGGTCTGACCCAGAAGGTGACTTCAGCCCAGAGAAGGGGCACTACAAAAGAAGCTAGAGATGCTTTCCATCTGCAAAAGCTACAAGATCCTGTAGCCAGTAATCAGGCCCTGGCTTTAAGCCTTTGCCCAGCCTCTTAGCCTCCGGAGTCAGAGCACGCCTGCTGCAATCACCCAGATCTGCTTTGTACAGTCTGACCGTGACTTGCCTATGATGACTACCAAACTGTGAGTACACAGGGTCCAGCTCTGTTACACCCAGATTGACTTGTACATAGCTTAATGGTTTTGCCTCAAGCCGAGTACAGCATTTAAAGAAAAGTCTGTCTAAATCAACCAGTTTTAAATTCTTTGATCTACAGACAGAAATGTGTCTCGACATGTAAAATAAAGTTAATTTGTTTATTTTCTTCATGGGCCCCAACTCAGCCGGCCATCATAGCTGCACCGTACAATGGGACTGCACCTCTAAGACTCTAGTACTGAGTACCCAGATAATGGTTTTGGGATTGCGGAGTCCTAAGGCAATTTGAGGACTAGTATTATGTGGGCATATTATCATGTTTGTCATTGAACATCTTGCTATGGTAGTTGGATTTTGAGAGGCATAACACTGTCTGTCCAATGCAAAGTAGTGTTTTAGGGGCAAATCTGTGTCACTTGAATCATCATTCATGCTGATAATGACGGCATTTGGGCTGGGTGGAGTGGAGACTGTATGAACTTAAAAAGAAACAGCCAACCCAATCCTGTAACAGCTCTTTCATTTGATGTACAGTAGAAGCACAGCTGTCTGTGTAATAAGCCTAGAATTTCAAGCATGCAGAGACTCAGATGGTCTGTAATAGAAAAAAATAACTGTGTTTGTCTCTCTCTCTCTCTCTCTCTCTCCCCCACACACACTATGCTTGCTGTATTTAAACATATTCAAATGCCAATAACTTTAAAATGATAAATGACAGCATGGTACTGTGAGCAAGAAAGTTATTCAGTACAAAAATACATACAAAATGAGTTGTGTTTCATTTGCAAATACCTTTTAGATTTTTTTATTACTAGCAAAAAAGAAAGCAGAAAATTCATTTTTTTTCACTGTTTTGACAAATAAATGCAAAGAATTTTAAAACAAAAAATGATAGCATGCTACTGTGAGCATGACAATTGTTAAGCATAAAGCTATCTACAAAATGAGTGGTGTTTCCTTTTATTATACCTTTTAGTTTTTTTATAATTAGCAAAAGACAGTAGAAAGTCATTTTATTTTCATTTATTGCAACATACAAATGCAAATAACTTTTAAATGAAAAATTATAGCATGGTCCTTTGAGCACAAAGGTTGTTCAGCACAAAAATATCCACCAAATGAGTGGTGTTTCATTTATAGATACCTTTTTGATTTTTTTATAATCAGCAAAAAACGGCAGGAGAGTAAATGTTTTTTTTTTTTTCAATTTATTGGTGGTATAGGCATAAATGGAATATGCTACCCCCACTGGGAATATTGTGGATATTTTTTGTTCTACAGCTGATTGACCTGATGACATCAGTGACATCATGAGTGGTGAGCACCTCTAATTACCAGTAGTTGCAACGATGATCTCAGAATTGCTCAGGATAGGCTTGGTTTGGTTTCTAGCCAGTCATGGGACCACCACTGGGAACTTTTGGACCACTCTTGCCACAGTCTGACATTATTCATGAATTATTGGTGAGCACCTCTAATTAGCAGAATTTGCAACAATAGTTGTGAAATTGCTCAGGGTAGGCCCAGTCTGGTTTCTAACCAGTTATGGGACCACCACTGGGAACTTTCAGACCACTCTAGCCACAGTCTAACACTGTTTCTGAATTATTGGTGAGCACCTCTAATTAGCAGAATTTGCAAGAATGGTTGTGAAATTGCTTAGCATAGGTCCAGTCTGGTTTCTAACCAGTTATAGGACATCTACTGGACACTTTTGGACCACTGTTACCACATTCTGACACTGAGAATATTGGTGAGCTTCTCTAATTAGCAGAAGTTGCAATAATGGTCATGAAATTGCTCAGGGTAGGCCTGGTCTGGTTTTTAACCTGTCATGGGACATCTACTGGACACTTTCAGATCACTCACGCCATGGTCTGACACTATGAATTATTGGTGAGCACCTCTAATTAGCAGAAGTTGAAAGAATGGCCATGAAATTGCTCTGAGTATGCCCGGTCTGGTTTTTAGCCAGTCATATATCCTCCACTGGACACTTTTGAATCACTCTTTCCACTGTCTGACACTGTTCCTGAATTATTGGTGAGCACCTCTTATTAGCAGAAGATACAACAATGGTTGCAAAACTGCTCAATGTAGGCCCAGTCTGGTTTCTAACGATCATGGAACATCTACTGGACAATTTCAACACACTCTTGCCATGGTCTGATACCATTTGTGAATTATTGGTGATCACCTCTAAATAGCAGAAGTTGCAAGAATGGTCACGAAACTGCTCAGAGTAGGCCTGATCTGATTTCTAACCAGTCATGGAACTTCCACTGAACACTTTCAGACTACTCTTGCCACAGTCTGATACTGTTTGTGACATTTTGGTGAGCACCTCCAATTATCAGAACTTGCAACAATAGTCACAAAATTGCTCAGGGTAGGACCGGTCTAGTGTCTAACCTGTCATGGACTGCCACTGGATACTTTTGGATCATTCATGCCATGGTCTGACACTGTTTGTGAATTAAATTAGCAAAAGTTGCAACAATAGTTGTGAAATCATTCAGGGTTGGCCCAATCTGGTTTCTAACCAGTCCTGGGGCATCTATTGAACACTTTTGGACCACTCTTGCCACCGTCTGACACTGTTCATGAATTATTGGTGAGCACCTCTAATAAGCAGAAGTTGCAACAATGGTTGCAAAATTGTTCAGGGTAGATCCAGTATGGTTTCTAACTAGTCATGGAACCTCCACTGGACACTTTCAGACCACTCTTGCCATGGTCTGACACTGTCCGTGAATTATTGGTGAGCACCTCTAATTAGCAGAAGTTGCAAGAATGGTCATGAAATTGCTTTGAGTAGGCCCAATCTGGTTTTTGCCCAGTCATGTGACCTCCACTGGACACTTTCTGACCAGTCTAGCCACAGTCTGACACTGTTCCCTGAATTAATGATGAACATGTCTCATTAGCAGAAGTTGCAACAATGTTGCAAAACTGCTCAAGGTAGACCCTGTCAGGCCCTGTTTCTAACCAGTCATAGAACATCTGCTGGACACTTTCAACCCACTCTTGCCACAGTCTGACACTGTTTGTGAATTATTGGTGAGCACCTCTAATTAGCTCCACAAAGAGCAGCCACTTGCTGACTCTCCCAAGTCTTCAGCATGCACTTCCATCACAGCATAGGTGCCTTTAGCACCTGAGTGAAGACATACACAATACCCAGATGGTTGAGGCACTCAGCTGAGCCTCGTGCCTCATAATCCACATGGGCTGTGTGGTAGTTTAGCATTACCGCCCCCCCGTGGTGTGTTATTGCTTACTTACTATTTATAATGTGGTTCTATGGGAAGTTTATATTGTACTTCACAGGTGGTTGAAGACACTCGGTGTACCATCGTTCACACTGCAATCATGAAAAGCATCTAGTACCACAGGGCTTCTTTACCAGTGACAAACATCCGGCATTGACAAATGCTTGTTGTTTCTGCTATCACTGTAGTTAGCTAGATACAGTAGGTAGCAAATAATCTGAATACATCAGAGGTTAGTGTTAGCCACTGTGATTAACGCTTAACTCTAAATGCACAATGATTATCTCTATTACAACCTAAACCCATTGCCAATCAAATGTAAATAGCTTAAACTCTCATCCATTTACCCTTTCCTAACCCTCACCCCTTGTAAATAAATTGCTGTTACTGTTTTTGAATACATCTGTGATCGTGAGCATATTATTAGAGGGAGTCATTAATTCAAAATTATTGAAATTACAGGTTTTGAATGGTGGGTTATGCTTGGAGTGGCACTATGGTATTGTGGGTGAGTACTGCATCCCAGAGGGATGCACCAGGTTTAATCTAAGCCCATGTAAGCACACTCTGGGTGGAGGCACTGCACAGTTACTATATCTTGGGAAAGAACCAGTTTTAAAGTAAACTAGGAACCCAGGCCCCTTAACCCTGTGTTGGCCAGCAAGGCAGGGGCAGTGTAGCCCCCAGATGAATGGTGCCAGGGTCACATGTTTCCTGTTTGACTGGAAAAATAAATTTTTTTTAGAGCAGAGATTGCTTGAGAGAGAAGCAGCATGAAAGATCCAGGCAAGGTTGTCAGAGGTACTGTAAAGCTGGTATATCAAGACTGGGTAACTTAAAACAGTGGGATCTGCACTAGAATATGAGATGTGGTGCAAAGGGACACCAGCATACACAAAAGGACATTTTAAATGTAGTTAAAAACAGTATTATAAGATGGGTCAGGAAATTTCTGCATGCTGGTTGACTGAGAGGTACCTCTGGCCGTGTCCTTATCAGCGCATGCCATGCCAGCTGGCACCTCTTCATCCAGTCAGGATGAAGAACATCATGGATCGCTGTGCCACCTTCTGTCTTGTAGTGGTCAGCCGAGCTGGAGCCACCCTGCCCAATACTGTGAAACACAACCCAAGCGCCCAGCATTTCACCACCCTGTGTGATAAACTACTGTATAAGTAAATTTAGGACCTCTGCTGCCATCCAGATTAGAAACAGTCATCGAGAAAAATCTAATAAAAAAAAAAAACACCTGGAGACCACCGAGCGTCGTCGCACCTGCAGCTGAGGAAACAGCTTTCAAATGAAAGTTGACTCCCCCATGTCTACCACCTCCGTGAAACACCAGGTAAAATACTGAAAAAATTTCCTAAATCAATTCTTACCTCAGGCAACACAAAGTTATTTGAAACCGGGAACAGCAGATGAAAATAAAATGGTTGTTTCTTACAGTACAGCAAACGCAAGCCGCTCACTATCACATCTCTTGAGGGACACGCTTGCTCCTGAAAAGGCAGCAAGCACACAATAACATAGCACACTATCAATGTTTCATAAGGTAAAAAATACATCAAACCCAGAAAAAACAAGCATTTGTCAATGACGAATGTTTGTTTGCTTGCGATTATTAGCATTGGACAGATGCAGAGTAGGAATGGCAGTGAAGTACTGAACTTCACGCCAACCCCACCTCCAACATGTAGAGATGGACAGGCATTGGGGTATGCGTTTGGGTTGTCGCCCATAACATTCATGCCATTTCACTTCATCCTATCCTGCAGACACCGACAAGTGTTGAGGTGTGCCTTGGGGTGTTCAGCTTTTTAGTCACCCCACTCCATAAGGACATACACTGAAATGGGTGAAATATAGGAGAATGGGGTGAACTCTGGGGCTGAAGAGTCCAAGGCACACCTCGATGCATGTCACTGGCTGCAGGGTGGAGGTAGAATGGCATAAGCATTACAATCAGCAATCCAAAGGCACACCCCTAATGCCTGTCAGACTGTAGAGGGTGGGACGTTTTGGTTAGAAACCCTAACGCCCTGGGTGTTTGTTGGTATTTGTAGTAAACATTTTCAACATGACCTTTTTGTGACCCCCCACCTCATGAAAGCATTTGGGATCTTTTCTCATGGGCAGTGGCACTGTGAGCTTGTCAATGTGTCCCGAACTTTGAGTTCCCACAGCGACCGTGACATTGTGCACCAGATGTACGAAAACACAGATCAGGCAGGTTGTGAAGAATGCCAGCTGCACCATTCATGGAGAGGTATGAAGAGATGACAATGTTGAAAATCGGTAATGAAAATATTAAAAATGCTAGAACTTCCGAGAGTACATGGAAATTGCACAACACATGCACGTAACACAGTCATTTAGCAGAATTATTTCGCCAAATTTTCAACATAGGCATTTTGTGACCTCTGCTCATGAACACTATCAGTATAATTTTCTTAATCTGTCCTGAACATTGATTTCCCACAGCAACTGCGCTATTTTGTGCCAGATGTGTAAATGCATATTTCGGGCAGGATGTAAAAAATGACAGCTGTACTGTTCATAAGGAGGTGTGAAAAAATGCCAGTGTTGGAAATCTGGAGTGAAAGTACTACAGATTTGCAAAGTTACAAGGGTGCAAGGAAACTGCACAATGCACACTTGTAACAGTTATTTTATGGACTATTTTTCACCAAATTTTCAACATAGGCATTTTAGGACCTCTGCTCATGGACAGAGTCACTGTGATTTTACATATGAACATACATATGAACATATGAACCTGCCAGCAGAAGAGACCAATTGGCCTATCTAAATCTGCCCGAGTGTGCAGCTAGCACCCTAGATTGCATCTGCCCCAGCCTCCTCCCCCTCAGTTCCTCCCCCACTTGTCCCAGCCCCTGCCCCCCTGACTCTTCCTCTTGCATTATCCCAGTCCTTCTTAAAGCTATTGACTGTCCTACATGTTACCACCACCTCTGGCAGCACATTCCAACTAGACACCACCCTCTCAGTGAAGTAATGCCTCCTCATTTCCCTCTAGAAACGCCCCTTTCCAACATTAATCAGTGCCCCTCGTTCTCTTTCACTCCTTAGTTTAAACCCCTCAGTGCTAGGTTTATTTACCCCCTAAGGTATTTAAACGCTTCAATCATATACCCCATCCCTCCTCTCCTTCGTGTGTACATGTTCAACCAGTTCAGCCTAACTTCATATTCCTTTCCTTCCATACCCTTTAACATTTTTGTTGCCCTCCTCTGCACCCTCTCCAGTAACTTTATATCTCTCCTCAGGTATGGCCTCCAGTATTGCACACAGTGCTCCAGGTGCGGTGTGACCAATGATCTGTAGAGAGACAGAATCACATCCTTGGGTCTGGATGAGAACACCCTTGCGATGCACCCCAGCACCCTGTTTGCCTTTTCTGCTGCTCTCCTACAGAGGGCTGAGTTGTTCATACTCCCAGTTACCAACACGCCTAGGTCCTTCTCCTCCTTTGTGATCCCCAACCTCACCCCCCAACCAATAGTTCCCTCTTTTGGTTCTTAGGCCCGAAGTGCATCACCTTACAATTGTTTGCATTGAATCCTAGCTGCCACTCCACTGACCATGTCTCTACTTTGGTTTAGTCCCCCTGCAGTTTTTCCCATCCATCCTCTTTGTCCACCACTGCCCCAGTATGGTATCATCTGCGAACAGACTAACCCTGCTCCCCACTCCATGTGCTATATTGGAGATAAAGAGCCCAAATAGCACCAGGCCCAGCACCGACTCTTGCAGCACACTGCTTGTCACTGCTCTAGGTGCCGAGAGCTCCCCCACCACCATCACCCTCTGCACCCTTCCCTGTAACCAGGTCTCTATACATTTAGTTAGCTATTTTCCCACCCCCACTGTCGTCATCTTCCCCCCAGTTTCCCATGAAGCAATGTATCAAAGGCCTTACTGAAGTCCAAGTACAGGACATGTACCACATGACCCCTGTCCAATTCCCTTGTCACCCAGTCATATTATTCTATCACACAAACCAAAGAAGGTGAAGGCACACAAGCTGCAGATTTTCCAAGTACTTTTTATCAATGTAATTTAATCACCACAAGTAGCACAATATAAATGATGGTAGGTATGACCTTTCCTACCACTAGTTACAAACTTTAAATAAAGTAAATGATGCAGCTCAACGACAACAGTTCGGAGAGAAGTAAAGACCCAGAGCTTCCACTCCTAACCAGAGTCTTCCTAAGGTTTTTAACTAGTGGCAGGAAAGTTCACACCTACCATCATTTACAGTACATTGTGCTACTTGTGGTGATTAAATTACATCGATAAAAAGTACTTGGAAAATCTGCAGCTTGTGTGCCTTCATCTTCTTTGGTTTGTGTAATAGCGTAAAGGGAATGGGGGCTCTAAATCAACAACAACGGTGATAGGAGAGGGGTTGGAAATCATCAGGGGAGGAGGGGAGGTCAACATGGAAAGCCCAGTAGTCAGGCTGGGAAGGGGTTCAAGGGGGATGGGAGGAATAAAGCACAGAAAAGATGTGAGGCAGAAGTAGGGGTTGCAAATACAGAAGTCACAGAGGCTGCGGCTGGCGGGGGTAAGGGGCAGGGAAGAACGAATACTGGGGTGGTGGAAGGCACATTAGAAGGGAAAGGGGTTCAGGCACAGAGGGTATTTGTCCTGGGGGATTCTTATACTGAAAGGGGTGATATGGGGCAGAAGAGGGGAAAGGCACAGCCGTATTTGGGTTGAAGCTATCCCCAGATTGACTGCAGAAGGGCCAGGCACTACTCAAATGTGCAGGAAGTGGGAGGATGAAACCTCATTTACTGTTGCATGTGGGTACAAACGACTTGATGGGGGAGACTGTGGAAGTAGTGAGGGGGAGGCTCTAGGAGTTGGGCAGGCAGTGTGAGAGCGTGGGGGAGTCAGTGGCATTCTCGGAGGTACTCTACCTCTCTCCTTCACTTATTCGGTTTTTCATGGTGCTGCAGGCTTCCCTTTTGTACTGGGCTCCTGCCTGCACTGGTGCTTTTTTCTTCCTACAAAGAAATCCGCAGCCATCCTGACAAAGCTCTGCTGAGCATACTCACTCCCTCTCACTCACTTGTTGTTAATCTGTCCAAATACTGATTTCCCAGTGCAACCAAGCTATTCTGCACTGGAAGTGCGAAAACACATTTTGGCCAGGATGTGAAAAATGGCAGCTGTACTGTTCATAAAGAGGTGTGAAAAAATGCCACTGTTGAAAATCTGGCATGAAAATGTTGCAAATTTGCGAAGTTACAAGGGTGCATGGAAACTGCACAATGCATGCTTGTAACACAGTCATTTTATGGACTATTGTCACCAAATTTTCAACATAGGCATTTTAGGTCCTCTACTCATGAGCAGTGTCACTGTCATTTTCATAATCTGTCCCTAAAACTGATTTCCCACAGCAACTGTGCTATTCTGCACCAGAAGTGCGAAAACACATTTCAGCCAGAATGTATAAAATGGCAGCTGTACTGTTCATAAGGAGGTGTGGAAAAATGGCAATGTTGAAAATCTGGAGTGAAAATATTACAAATTCATGAAGCTATGAGCAGGCATGGAAACATGCACGTAAAACAGTCATTTTTGGGATTTTTTCACCAAATTTGCAACATAGGCTTTTTGAGAGCCCACCTCATGAAGAGTGGTACTGTCGTTTCATTAATCAGTCCCAAAAGGTGATTCCATGCACTGCGTGAAATCACCTTTCAGGACTGAATAACACCGTGACAGTGACTGAATTCATGAGGAGGGGTCCCAATAACCCCATGTTGAAAATTTGGTGCAAAAATTCCCCAAAATGCCCGAGATATGCACCAAAGTTGAAAAAAAACTATTTATGCCTTTATACAGCTTACTGGCATTTCTTCAGTTTGCGGTCAGTTTTGAAGAGTGCAGACGTGTTCCCGGTCCACTGGAGATCGTCATGCTGGGCTCTGGAGGTAAGTATGGGGTGGAGGGTGGGGTGGCAGGGTGAGCAGAGGCATGGGTTGGGGGAGGGGGCAGGCGAGACCGCAAGGGACTGTTTTCTTGTTTTACAGGTAAGAAAATAAAGACAATGCAGGTCAGTTTTCTTCTTTCACAGATATTGTTTGGTACGCTGAGGTGAGCTCCCAGTGTGCCACCTACATTTGTGAGGAGAGAGACTAAAGCCAGTTGGGATTGGGCCCCTCATCAGCACAGAAATGGGGGGGTGCATGATGCCGAGGCGGACTGGGCACCCTCTCGGCACACAGCAGAAATCGAGGGGGTGGGAACATTATGCCGATGGGGAGTGGGCTCCCCCATTGTCAAATTGAACTGGGAAGGGGGGACTGAAGCCGACAGGAATTGACCCCCCTGTCAACAAAGAAAGACTGCTGGGGGAGTGGTGCATGATCCCTAGGGGGATTGGGCACCCCCTCAGCACACAACAGAAACTTGGGGGGAGACATCATGCCGATGGAGACTGGGCTCCCTGTCAGCAAATGAAGGGGGTCAGGGGCATGCCTACAGGGGGATTGAGCACCCCCATCAGTCCTGTGGTCACTGCAGAGTGCCACCATGTTCCTGGTGCTGTTACACCTGGCAAGGTACCACGCTGCAATGACAGGTCACTCCCTCATTGCAGCGGAATTGCTGATGCTGCAATGATGAGGCAGCCCCTCATTGCAGTGGCCAAACCATTTCAGTTGGTGGCACTTCTGCAGAACCAGTGTCATCAGGACACTGGGCCTGCATTGGGTGCATACCACCATGCCCACAAATGCAGTGCTGGCATTGGTTGCCACACTGCCGCACCTCCACAACCCATTTCTCTCCTAAGCTGCTGCATAATATTTCTCGCACATGCGCTCAAGCAAACAAAAAACTAATATTAAAAAAACTAGCCTGTGTCTGAGTTAGTGGGAGGGGCCTCCACTATCATTTCTTGCTCCCTGGCAGATACCCTTAGAAAAGTGACGCAAAACTTAATAAATAAAGAGACACACCATAAAACTGTGTGCAACAGATGGTCATGGTGTGTGAGTGTAGCAGTGATGGACACACAATCTGAGGAATATATAGGAAGCCTTCACCCTCACATATGAAAGTATACACATATGAAAGTACTTTAATAGGGGGACTATTTTTCTTTTTTTTACTTTTTGAGGTACTAAAACTTTTTTTAATTTTGGCTTTTTTTGTTCTTTTTTTTTAATAATTACTTGGGGGACCCATTTTGTAAGGGGAATAAGACACTCCGAGGTGTGGTTTATGGGCTGATAAGAGCACTTCCCAGATGCTAAAGGCCAAGCACCTTGTGCCTTATTACTCACCAGGGGCATGCTCTTTTCAGCCCATAAACCACACCTTGGAGAGTCTTATTCCTTACTTGTTCAATAACCCTTTCTGTTGAACAGTATGTCCATGTGATTCACAATATTCTCCCAAATGTAGAGCACAAAGGGAAACTACCTGCCACCTGTCTGACGTTTCCCAGTTTAGCTGTTTTTATTTTTCAGTTAATGCTAGCTGCCTTTTCTTTAAATGTATGGCACAATTTAAATGATATTTAAACATGGGCAAAATATTTCCTGGCCTCTGGTTGGCTGAAACCCCTGGCAAGGGTTACATTTATGTTCCAGCAGAGACTGGAAAATAACTACTCCTGGTACCAGCCTGTCCTTCCAAAAAAAGTCAATGTGCCAAATCAAAATCTGACAGCCGCCATTTATTCCTTGCTTAGCGAGATTGAACTCTGTCTTCCCACTTGCAACTTCACAATTGAACAAATGTAACATACCATTATTCCACTGTTTTCAGACTTTTAACTGTAATTGAACTTCCAGCTCACTGTAATTTTATCCTCGCTCTACGCCCGAGTCCATTCCCATGCCATCCACGATCCTCTGGCAACCCACCCACATCTTGTGCTGCAGAAAGCTGGCAGCACATCTCCGTCTGTGGCAGCCGTAACTATGAAACTTCTGCTCCTCTCATCCATGCAGTAGTTTTGTGGTTACAAACGGTGCTCACCAGTAAACAGCACTAATGAAACAGGAGGTGCAGAAGGAAGCAGGCCAGGAAGGAAAGCAAGGAGAGGGGAGTCAATCAGGACATAACAACAGTAATGAAACAGGAAAGGTACTGTACAAGAAAGTAGGATGGGTAGGATAGCAAGGAAAGTGGGGAGTCAGGACAGAACATTCACCACAGTGGCAAGGCACAAAACACAACAATGCCCTCAACTGCCCATGCCAGAAGTAGAAGGACTGCTTTGCACAAAATGTTTCTAATAATTTAAATTACCTATTTAAACTGATTATTTTAAATTTAAAATTTTGTGTCCCTAAAATACAACGTAAATCCCATTTTCTAAGCACAATAATTCCCTTCAGGGCGTGTGGTATTTGGGTATACTGGACCTTCCAGGAGGCTATAAGGCCCTCTGCCTGAGGTGTCAGGGCTTATTACACCCCTGGGCTGTCCGGTATGGTCTGATATCGCCCACCCAGTTCAGTATTATTGCTAGCATATTTCAGGTTACCTACAGTAGGCCATATTGATATGCCAGATGAAGAGGCATTTTTTAAATTGTTTTTGGAAATCTTTCTTTACATCTTATTTGATATGTGGCTAACTGGCTTAATTTCAGTAGTATTATTTTTTCAGGTTTATATCTCACAATGTAATAATTAGGTGAAGGGTAAAGTATCATATTGTGGCTGTTCTACTTTTCACCTTTTACAGAGCTGTTATTTTTGTAATTATATGCAGTAAAACTATTTAAAAGTGCAGGTGCAGGGCTTTTTTTCAGGGGGCTCAGCCCCCAACACCCCCGGCGTGGGGGCTTCATTCCCCCCTGGACTTCAGTATTTGTCTTCATTATTCGTGTACCTGTGGAGGAGTAAAAAAATAGCTACCCACCTTCCTTTCCAACCCAAATGCATTAAAAACAACCCTTGTTCCCCTACACTCTGCAACAAGCCCACTCCCACCCTCCTCGTCCCATCATCCATGATTTCAAGATTAACAAAATTTACTATGATGGGCAATGTTAGGTGGTAGTCTATAGGGGGTGGGGGAGAGGCAGGGGTGAGGAGAATACACTGGGGTAGATAGGGGTAAGTAGCAAAGTCAGGGGTTGAATAGACGTGCTATTGTCAAAGAGACAGAGATCCGATAGAAAGAGAGCAGGTCATAGGAAGCAGTTACACTTAATTTGCATTGTGAGGTGATTGCGGAGTTTGGATATAAAAGGACCAATTTTTGGTTCAGCAAGTAGATCTGTTGGAAGGGAGCTAAACCAGAGCAGAGCACGATAGCCAAAGGATCTCTGGCCTTGCAAGGTACAATGGAAAGGGACCTTGAGTGGATTGCAGTTTGATGCTCTGGTCAGCCTAGATGTTTCTGCTGGGTGGAGCATAGAAAGTACTCCAGGCGCCAACAGACCTATGACAGCTTTTCTGGCAAAGAGTCATACCTGATGATGACAATAGTCTATAACAGAGAAGATCAAGCTTGTAATGACTAGTTGAAGGGCTGCTCTGGTTAGAAAGTGTCGGTGTCTATATAGCTGACTGAGCTTATGATTTGCTGACCTAGTGACTAGGTCAACATGGGAGGAGTAGGAGAAGGAGCTATCTAAGGTAATGCCTAGATTTTTAAAGTTGTTCACCATCTTGATCCATCATTTTGTTTGTTTCTATAGAAATCATGGCCAACTTGTGACGACTGTGGGTTTAGGCAAAGAGCATGGTCTTTGTTTTTTTGTAGTTTAATAGTAACCTAGCATTACAAAACCAGTCTTCAACATTTTTGAAGTCATGCTGCAGTTGAGATTCCAGGGTGGTGGGATCGGAGTGGCTTATGTAAATGATTGTGTCATCTGCGTAAAGGAGGATTCTATGATGACATGCTTGGGGACATTTATTTATGAAGAGGCTGAACAACAGTGGACCCAAAATGGAACCTAGGGGGACTCTAGTACTCACACACTGAGTATCTGAGAGTTTGTTGGTGATTGTTACCTCCTGTTCATGCCCAGAGAGAGACAGAGAGACAGAGAGAGAGAGATAGCTCCTGAACCAGCACAGTGAGTGAGATGATGTGGCACCTAGTTGCATCAGAAGGAGTTCGTGGTTGACAGTATTGAAGGTCTTGGTGAGATCAATAAAGATAGTGCCCACCAAGTGCCCTCTATCAAAAGCATCATGAATATAACCCAAAAACTCGATCAGTGCAGTTGTGGTACTGTGCAGTTTTTGAAATAAATGTTGCTGTTGGGTTGTTGTTAATGTGATTAGTCTGGGCAGGAAGATGGGGGGCTGTTTTTTTACTCCCCCCCAGAGGTACATAAATAATGAAGTCAGATACTGAATTTCGTATTTTGGTTGGGCTAGGGAGGAGAGTGGGGGGTTATTTTTCAATTTTTTTTGTGTATGTTTCCCTAATACGAATAGGCATGGATAGTGCCACTATTCCTCATTCAGACCTGAACAATGAATAGTGCATTATTCGTGGTATTCTGGAAATATTATTCAGCATTCACACACCCCTACTCAGGGCATGAATCAGGGTCAAAGGTGATGGTTTAATTTTTTTTTTTTGTAGGTTACCTAGGCAGTAAGATTGTATAAAATGATTTTTAATTCCCAAATAACAGCAATGATAGAGTAGCCATTCTTTAGGATTGAATATATAAAACTTTTCACTATAGGAGTGTGCGAGTATTAAATACTAATTTCTGAGTACCACAAATAATAGGGTATTCCTTGGATCCAAGTAGCAAGTATTTTTCCTATTCTTAGGTATTCAGAGAAAAATATTCAGTATGCTTAAAAAAACTTTAAGAAGTGATATTCCCTATCCATGCCTGAACAAGTCCCATGACCACCCACTCCCAATTCCAGATTTTCCAACCCCCACCCCTTCCTCATCCTCCAAGCGAGAAGAAGAAAGAGAGAGAAGGAGATATTTTTAAAATGCAGTTGTCTTTCGAAAGCCTTCCCACACCCTGGCCTAATCCTTAAAATCCCAAAAAATGCTATAATTTTATTTATTTTTCTTGGCCCCTCCTGACCCCAGTCTATAATTTAGGGGTCCAATAATGAGAAATCAAAGCTTGTCCAGTCATCCCCTCCACAGCTTGCCATCCCTTTTGACCTGCAGCAGTCACTGATACAGCGTAAGGATATATGAAATCTGGAAGGGTAGCAGAGCTGTTTGTATAATCAGTAATGTAAAGCACTCATCCCCTCCCTCCTAGTTCTGCATATCTGTGTTACACAAGGTCCCTGCACCTTTATTGGTACCCCCAGAGGTACACCGAAGACAGGCCACACTTAGGCATAAGTTATACTAACATATAGGGTATAGGGCATCTACCGTATGAGAGTAGATGTCAGGACATGTATGCATATTATTGTTATACACTTTGCTTTCTAATACATATATGTATTTCTTGCTTATAAGATGTGTCACTTGTAACACTTGTGTCCTTGTAATGCTTATGATATATAAGTCAGCATTGCCACCTTTTGGTGATTTGTACTATTACACTGATATATGTACAACTATGCTTCCTTTGTCTTTACAAAGTGATGACTATTATAAAATTGTATAATGTTATCTTGGACTGTGGAGCCACCTCTAATTTAGCCAATAGGGCTCATCTCTGTAACTAGAAATGTTTCTATCTCACAGTAACCATAGTAATTATCATAGGTATATAATGTAAGACATTATGTCTTCTACTTCGGAGACCCCTAGAGACACAGAGAAACCTCAAGGTATAGGGAATGCTTAGCATTGGCAACCAGTTCTTATTTGATAAGAACTGCTTAGGGAAACTGATTTATCCTTTTGGTAGTAATAAACAAGTTTATTACTCTTACACAATGTGTCTGTGATTCCTTGCATTCCCATTATTGCCAAGAACCTGAGAGTGAGGTTTAGACCTCTTGACAATTGGCGACCAAGGACAGGCAATATTTGATGTTTACAAAGTTTCACTTGTTGCTTAAAACACTTTCCTTCCCAATGGGGGCTGTAGGTGTGCATTCCCACATCACCTCTCCCATTATACGACCACTTTGTAATTACTTGCAAAGTCTGGCTGCTTTCTGGGTGTGGTCGATGCTGCCTCTACCCACTCCACAGCAATTTTGAATTGCAAGCTTACAAGTGTTCAGTAGCCTGCCTGTGAATAAAGTGCTCCTGTTGTGGATTGATACAAAGCATGGCACCTTTTTCACAGTTTGATTTTTTGTTCCCTCCCCCACAATGGACACAGTATCAAATATCTGCACAGAACTGAGACTCGATATCTCAAACTTCCTTGCCTCCCATGGAGGATGGGCTGACTTCACGCAGGACGCAAGTCAATCTGAAAACCCTGTACTGGGGATTTCAACTCAGTACTCAGAGATGAGTCAAACAGCCAGAAAGCAAGAAGCTAAAGGGCTGTTGGTTGCGGCTCTCTATGCTGCTCTGGAAGCCTCCGAAGTGAGGTTTTGAACCCTTGAACTGCAAATCTCATCTCTTAAACAGGAGATGGGCTTGCAGGAAATGGAATGTATGAGACATAAGCAGGATTTGGAATCTGAACTCCAAACTCTGTGTAATGAAAAGGATTCCCTTTTGCATCATTCCGCCCAGGGATGAGAGCAGGAACTTTGCAAGTTGAAGTTGGAGTGTGAAAGTTTGAGACAGGATAGCAGTCAGACTTTGCAGATGAATGATGTGTTAAGTAGAATGAATGATCAATTGAGTGAGGAGTTGGGAGAGGTACAGGATGAGATAAACCAGGTACGTAATGACTTAAAAGTGGCTACTAGGAACAATCGCGAATTGAGTGCAACGTATAGAGCGTTGCAGAAACGGATGCAAGATGAGGTTTATATGAATGTTGCAAATGTGAGTTATACAGTATGTGACTCCAAGATGGAGAAACTGCGCCACCAGTGGGAGGTTCTGGCTGGACATGTTAAGGCTATGAGAGGCGTAGCCCCTGCCTTAATCACATAATCTGAGGGGGAAGTATCAGATGATGACATCTCCCAGTACAACATCCAGTCACACCCCTACTATGGCCCAGTTGCCTCACCCCACCATCCACAACATGGCGGATCCCCATTACACCCATCCCATGTCAAACATCATCGATGTCATGACGCACGTCATGGACGATGCCAACATGGCGACCCCCATGATGGAGGGGAATAGGCCAAAGCCTAATCCCGATGGCTCCACGAGTGGCCATTATTAATGTGGAAGACAGGCAGGAGATAGAGACGATGATTGAACATGCAATAGGCACTGCACCTATCTCTGAGAGAAACAAACGGGTCCTTAAAACCCAAATTAGGCAGCTTCTGCATGAGGCTGGCACTCAGGAGGGTACGGTTCATACCGCGGCTGAGGCTGCAGATCGGGCAGCCTTGGATGGCACCCTGAATTCTACCTCCGCCTGTTTGGCCCAATAATCCCTTACAAATGGCTGGCTCTGTTCAGCAAATAGTTGACAGTATTGGAAAGTTGGGGGGGAGGACAGGGAGGTAAGGTGCCTACCAGGTGCTATGGCATGGAGGGATGGAAGGAAGATCCTGGGGATCACTGGGAAGGCAAGACAGGAGGGTGAGCTGGATGTCATTATCCACCTAGGTACTAATGACCTGGCAAATGGGGAGCCAAAGGAAATTCAGGAAGAGTTTAGGAAACTGGGGAGGGGTCTCAAGCAAGTAGCTACTTCTGTCACTTTCTCAAGTACTACCTGTGAGAGAGCAGGAGAGCATAGAGTGCATGCACAGGAACTTTAACTCATAGTTGAAGAACTGGTGCTGTGAGGAAGGGTTTGGATTCATTGGTGACTGGGGACCCACCTGGAGGATGGAGGTTTGTTCAAGCCTGATGGCCTGCATCCATCCTGGAGGAGTCCAAGCACTCAATGATAAGTTTAAATGCTACATTGACAAGTATTTAAACTAGCAAAGGGGTGGCAGGCCAGCAAGGAGGGTATCTCCTTTCACCCTCACAGCTAGCAGTGGAACCAGTGAACCAGAGGAGTGGCTATCTCTGCAAAGCAGTGTGCAAAAGATGGAGATTAGTGCCCAAGAGGTGGATAAGCAGAAAGGGCAAAATTCAGCAGAAGGACAGACAGCAAGGAGAACCAGGGATAAATGACAACCAAGGAAGGGGCTGAGTAGAACAGTGAAACAGTCTAGGGAGGTCAAATCATGGAAAGCCATGTGTGCAAATGCCAGGAGCCTTAGCAACAAGATGGAAGATCTGGAGGCTGTCATGGTGCAGTCAGACCTGGACATTGTGGCCATCACTGAAACCTGGTGTAATGATAACCATGACTGGGAGATGGCCATACCTGGCTACAACATATTCAGAAGAGACAGAGCAGGCAGGAAGGGAGGAGGTGGCACTGTATGTGAAAAATGAGATAAGGGCCACAGAGATCCAGGAGGAACAAAATGGGGAGAGATACTGTGGGTTAAGCTGGAAAGGAAAATGGGGACAGCCATCCGCACAGGTGGTCTATAGACCACCAGCCCGGAGGAAGAAACAGATAGAGCTGATGCTAGCCATCCAAGGATGGCAGACAAGAGTGAGGTAGTACTGGTTGGAGACTTCAATATTCCAGGCGTGGACTGGAGCATCCGGCAGCAGCATCAACTAGGAACAGATTTATCCTGGACTCCTTCAGGGTGCCTTCCTCAAGCAACTGGTCATGGAACCAACTCGGCAGAAGGCAATACTGGACCTTGTGCTCACAAACAGGGACAGTGTGATGGGGAGTAACAGTGGGGAGCACCTGGGAAACAGTGACCACCAGTCATTGTGGTTTGAAATCACAGAAAGAGCAGAACCAAACCACACAAAACATGTATCCTGGATTTTAGGGGGCAGACTTTGGGAAAATGGGAGATACTTGAAAGAGGCATTAAGGGAATGGGACAGGAATCAGGGGTTGAGGAACAGTGGGCAGTATTTAAAATGGGATTACAAGAACAACAGAATTATGTATTAAGCAGGTTAGCAAGAGGAAAAGGAAGGAGACCATTATGGTTTCCAAAGAGGTAGCAAAAGCGAAAGCCAAAAGATTGCATTCAGGCAATACAAAAAGACACAGGCAGAAGGGATAGGGAAAAGTACCAGGAGAAGCAAAGGGAGGCAGGGAGGTCAGTAAGGAAGCCAAAGCTCAGACAGAAGAACACATTGCAAAATCAGTGGATAGAGGGACAAAACCTTTTACAGGTACATAAGTGAAAAAAGAAAGACAAAGGGAGGATAGTGAGACTGAAGGGGAGGATGGGGGCGCATGGAGGATGACAACAGTAAAGCTGACATATTGAACAGGTATTTCTGCTCAGTCTTTACTGAGGAAGAGGAGGGTAATGGGTCTGAAGGAGTACAAGGGTGAGAATGGTGCAGAAATGGACACAAGTCCTTACACGAGAAAGGGTCCTGAAGGAACTGGAAGTAATAAGAGTTGATAAAGCAATAGGGGCCAGATGGGGTGCACCCAGGGTCCTTAAAGAACTAAGAGGTGGTGGCTGAACCGCTGGCTATCCTGTTTAGCCGATCACTGGAAACAGGAGGTACCCAAAGACTGGAGGACAGCAGATGTAGTCCCCTTATACAAAAGTGGGAACAAAGAGGCAGAGAACTACAGACCAGTCAGCCTCACCTCGGTAGTGGGAAGATCATGGAAGCACTACTGAAGGAGAGATTGGTGGAACATCTGGTTGTCAATGGACTACAGGACCCAAGGCAGCATGGTTTCACCAGGGAGGTCATGTCAAACCAACCTCGTTGAATTTTTGACTGGGTGACTAGGGAGGTGGATCAGGGGAGGGCAGTGGACATGGCCTATCTGGACTTCAGCAGGCCTTTGACACTGTGCCACATAGAAGACTATTACACAAACTGGGAATATGGGTGTGGGCAGGACAGTAGTGTGGTGGGTAGGTAACTGGCTGGGTGGCAGGACACAGAGGGTGGTGGTAAATGGCTGTCACTCCACAGAGGAAGAGTGACCAGTGGGGTACCACAGGGATCAGTGCTGGGACCGGTCCTATTCAACATCTTCATCAGTGACATGGCGCAGGACCTAGAAGGCAGAATTTCACTGTTAGCTGATGACACAAAGCTCTGTAACAGAGTAGACACACCAGAGGGTGTAGACAGAATGAGAAGCGACCTGCAGAAACTTGAAGAATGGTCAGGGTTTGGCAGTTGAAATTCAATACAAAAGTGCAAGATAATCCATATGGGGCACAAAAACCCTGGCACAATATATCAGTTGGGGGTGAGGATATAGCATGCACAAGCAGGAAGGGATCTTGGGGTTATCATCTCTGATGACCTCAAGGTAAGGAAACAGTGTGACAAGGCAGCAGGTAAAGCAAATAGGATGCTGGGATGTATAGGCAGGGGCATCACCAGCAGGAAAGGAGAGTCATAATTCCGCTATACAAGACACTAGTGAGGCCCCTGGAGTACAGTGTACAGTTCTGGAGACCATACCTACATAAGGACATAGACAGGGTAGAGAAGGTTCAGAGGAGGGCAACAAAGATGGTGCATGGATTGCATCACAAGTCCTATGAAGACAGGTTGAAGAAACTGAACATGTACTCCCTGGAGGAGAGGAGAGAGAGGGATATGATAGAGACATACAAGTATCTTACAGGGAGGAACAGGGTGCAGGAAAACACTATTTTAAGTGAAAAAGATGTTCCAGGACTAGAGGGCATGGGATGAAGTTGGAGGGAGGACGATTCAGAGGAAACATGAGAAAAATTTCTTCACAGAATGGGTGGTGGACAAGTGGAACACCCTGCCAGAGGAAGTGGTGGGGCTGAAACAATCACAGGATTTAAGAATGCATGGGATAGGCATAAAGGAATTCTGGAGGTCAGGGGTAAGGGGCAACAGACTTCTAAGAAAACAAACTGAACTTACAAGCTCAAATGGGCAGACTGGGTGGGCCACAGGCCCTTAACTGCCGACACTGTCTATGTATCTATGTATGTATTGGTCGGATGAGCCCATCCGACAACCTCAGCTGTCACTTGGAAAAGGTGCATGTTAAATGCAAAATGCTTAGTCTTACTGCAGACTACCAGGTCCAGATCCTACGCCAGAATATTGATCCTGGACTGTGGGCTAAACTCCCCGATACTGTCCGCCAAGATGGCCATGCCACCTTTGACAAGGTTGCAGCTGAACTCATTTCTGCACACAGCCCAGGTATAGTAGGAGTGATGCTTGCATATCCTGTGAAACAGAATGCAAAAGAAAGTCCAGTGACTCATCACCAGAGGCTCTGGATGGCCTACCAAGCAGGAAAGCACCTTGCACAGCAAGCTGCTGATGTGGACATCATCAAATATAAGACCCTGTTCCTCAGGAACATGATCCCTGCAGTAAGAGAAAATGTAGAGCCAACCACCTACCCCAACACGGAGAGGTTTGCCGACATTCTTCGGAAAACCAAGAGAGTTTATCAACTCTACATCCGTGATCTGGGCTCCAGTTCCAAGAAATTAGCTGCCGTGGAGACTACTCTGGAGACCATGACACACTACATGGTGGAAGGGCAGGCCCATAAGAAACAGACCCTCCCCACAGACATCCAACACCCCCAGCAGGCCCATCAACCACACCAACAGCAACAACAACAATGGGATAGGAACCAGAATTACCATAAGAATAAGAAACACCACAAGAACAACAAGGGTAAACAACAAAGACCAGACCCTTCATATAGGGAGACAGCTGAAGAGAATCGGAAGTTCTGAGAACTTCTGGGACAAATGCGCTCTGCAGCAGATGCTGTTCCCACTCAGGCCCTTGCAACCATACAACCAGGAGCACAGGCCTCAACAGTCCATGGAGATACCGGAAGTACAGGCCTGATCCCAGAAGCTGCTCCCTATATGGCATCAGTGCAGAATGGTGAGGTGGTTCAAAGGAGCCAGGCTCAGTTCCTCCATGCTTCCATGTGTACAAATTGGCAATTACAGGCCCCAGTCCATATTGTAAACAAGCTGGTCTTGGATGCAAATGGAAGGCCCTGCACTGAGGCCGAAGTCGGGGGCCACCTATTGACAGTACTATTGGATACAGGCATGGTTGTGTCTGTATTTCATGATGACCACCCAGAGACATCCCTTTGGTTCACTGGATGGAGGACCAACATGTCAAGAGTAGACAGGACTAGGTTGTCTGCATACCATTCTCTACCGCTACCTGTAGAGCTGGGGCACCTGAAGACCTACCACACCTTACAACTAATGGTATTGCAAGATCACCCTAGCATAATTCAGCCCAGCAGCAGAGACTGAAATCAGGGATTGCCAGAGCTTGTAAGAGGTAAAGTGTCCTGCACTACAGCCTGACTGTTGTGAGGCACTCCCACCCAGGGTCTGCACTCCATATGTTGCTGCTGGCAGGTCACATCACATGACCTACCCTCCTTTTTACTAAGTGCCCACTTGCCCATTTGCAAGTTATAGGCACCAACCACTAGGAGTCACTGCACTTTCCACTCTAGCTCCTCTGTCCTCTCTATATCCCTCCTAGCTACTACCTCACAGCTGTCCCACTAGCGGTCACTGCAGTTCCCTTGGATTCCTTCTACTACCTATTTTCTGCACTCATCCTTCAGCCTATCTCTAAGCTACTGCTAGTATCAAACCTGGTACCCTTCTTTCTAAATTCTACTGACTATCCTCTAAGCCACTGAACCAGGCCAACAACTTCCTCTATTTTTTATGCTCTTAACCATACCTCACTCCCTCCTGCCCAGATTTAAAATATTGGCCCTGTCTACACTCTGTCCCTGAGCTGTGTCCAAACCCAGTACCCTTGCAGTCAGAGTCAGCTGCTCTACCTCTGCACCACAGTGCCTACCTATTCTATTACTACTTTCTAAGCCTCTTAATCACTTCCCTACCCAATCTGCCAAAATATAAGTTTACCTCTTCTTCCTGCTGCCTTCGAACCCTGCACCCTTGTTTCCAAAGTCCACAGTTCCACCACTCACCTAGAACGCCTGCATATTTTTACTGCAGGATTTCATAACTATAAAGAACGCACTAACCCTGTGACACAACTAAAGTGTTATCTAAGTGCTTCTACAAACCTGAACCCAACTCCCTGCTGCTATAGCCACCAGTCTAGCTCTCTCCTATTACCCTGATCAAGACTTGAACCTGGTACTCTATGCATTTCAGGCACATACACTACCACCACACCATAGCAGCAACTAGACTCAGAGGTGATCTCTCACTACTATCTCCCCTCTTTCATCCTAGTCCCCCCATTCTTTCCTCACTTCAGCTCCACCAGCCTTCCCAACTATGCACATGCATCCCCTGCTCGCCAGTCTATCTCTCTCCTCCTCCTCCTCCCTTTGCCTTCCACATACCCTAGTGTCCCTATTAACCCTCAGCCTCACTACTCCAGTGTTCCTACCTACCCTCCTGTCCTCCCCTCCTCCTTTACCACTGCTCCTACCCCTCCCTCCTCCTCCACACATCCCATATGCTCCTCTCCACCTCACCCCCCTTCCAGACATCACCTGTCCTCCCCCTACAGCCCCCTTGCACTTCTGATCACTCAGGCCTTCTCTGCCTGTGCTACCCTACCCACCCCTTGTGCAACCAAACCCCATTCCTTATTCTATCGCTCCCGGCGTAAACTCTCCATCTGCCTCCCTCTGACCAGAGCACTTCTCCTCCTTCTGCTCCTAACAGGGAACATACACCCCAACCCAGGCCCTGCCCCCTCCCATCCACCCACTTAGCCCACTGGTCTTCGAGTAGCCTCCATGAACATATGCAGCCTGCTGAAGAAATTTGATGCCCATACAGTGCTGGGCCATGGCTCACCAACCAGACATCATAGCCTGGTTGAAACCTGGCTGTCCAAATCAACTCCTGACTCATTTGTCTCCTCCCAGGCTATACCTTATACAGGGAGGACCGAGTGAAGCAAACGAGGGGAGGCTGTCAATCTACACCAGGGACACAACACCTGGACATGCACCCCCACCCCTACCCTCATAAATGGGGCCCAGGCCTACCCTCAGACTCACCCCAGACCCCTCTAGGAGCCTCTCTATCTCACCACAGCCTACGTTCCCCAAAGAACCAGCACCCAGCCCTGATATCTTTAACAGACTACCTAGCCACCCTCCACCATAAGGCAGAACAAGTCCTAGTGGGGATCTTAATATAAATTGGCTCAGCACCTCCTCATCCACCACCAGAGACTCATTTGCGCCCAAGATCTGACACAACTTGTCACCCAGCCCACGAGACTTAACCCTAAGAGTGGTACCAGCACCCTGCTGGATGTTATTATAACTAACCGAACCCATAAAATCCAAAACATCCAGGTCCTCCCAGACTCCCTGAGTGACCACTCCCTATCCTATTCCACTGGGTAGCCCCAATCCCAAGCCCAAAGCCCAGACCACCCTCCATGGCACCTCCGCCCTGGTGGGCTGAAGAAACTAAGGCACTCCTCACCCAGATAGACTGGTCCCCCATTCAGCAGGCAACCAACATTGATACTGCCCTCACCTTTTCACCCACACCTTCAACATGGCCTGTGATCTCTTTGCACCTTAGCAAAACCGGTCCAAAAAACAGAACGCACCCTGGGTTAGCCCGGCCCTCCTACAATTACTTAGAAACCGGGATAACCTCTGGCACCTTGCCACTGAAACAGGTCGTCTGTCTGATAGGCAAGCATACAATGCAGCCCGAAATAAATGCTCATGGGCCATCAGGAAAGCCAAGGCAGACCATTACCAGGCCTCCTTACCTCCTCCTGGGGCTCAGCCGGACCTTCTGGGATAATATTAAGCAACTCAATGGTAAGCTTGCTCCTCTGCCCCATCCCAGCTCACTAGAAATGGCACAACCTCCACGAGACTGCCACCATAGCTAACTGGTTCAACACCACTTTCACTGACCTTAGCTCAGTCCTCCTAGTAATTTCTTTGACCTCCCCCAGCCAAACTCCCCTGTCCTCCAGCACCCCAGCTTCCTCCTCGTGAAAGATTTCCACCCGGGAAGCCAGACCCATCTAATCAAAGCTCTCAATGGCAACAATCCGGCAGTGACTCACTGGACCCCAGCATCCTCAGGCTGGTGCTAGATGAAGTCCTTGCACCTCTCACAAGCCTAATTAACCAGTCACTCTGCCTGGGACAATTCCCCACAGCTTGGAAAACAGCCATTATCACACCTATTCATAAAGGAGGCGACAGGTCATCGGCCAACAACTACTGGCCAATCTCCATCCTCCCTTCCCTCTCTAAAGCCCTGGAGAAAGTGGTGGCCATTCAAATCACTGATTATCTGGCTAAGCATAACATCTTATGCCCAGAGCAACATGGCTTCCGTGCGGGTCACAGTACCAGCACTGCCCTTATTGAATTCTCCAACTTCCTACACTCCTCCTCCTTGGATACCAGCACCCTAGCTGGTGCAGTGTTCATTGACCTCTCAAAGGCTTTCGACACTGTCTCCCATCCACTGCTGCTGAATGCACTCTGCCTCACTGGTCTCTCGGCTGGCCCCTGGCATGGTGTGCTAGCTATCTTGACACTCGATCCCAGTGTATCAAGATTAATAGCACACCTCCTAGTTACACCCGTCCCATTCTCTCTGGGGTCCCCAAGGCTCCATCCTGGGCCCCTTCTTCTCGCTGTATCTGAACACCCTGCCCAGTGCATGCTCTGGCAAAATTCTGCTGTATGCAGACACGCTGTCCTTTGCCACCCACCGTAATCCCATCTCCCACAGGACTCCCTACAGCAGTCTTTCAACAGTGCCGAGGCTTATTTAAGGGCGCAGACTCGTCATCAATCTTAAGAAACCAAAACTATGCTCTTTTCCACCCCAAAACAAAGCTAGCAACCACCCACTATATCCTTCAGCACCAACCAACCACTGGAACAAGTCTGCTCCTACAAATACCTTGGGGTTACCTTGATTCAGCCCTCACATTTCACAACCACATCGACGCCTAACATCCATCACCAACACACAGCTTGGCATCCTATTCTCGCCATAAAACCTGCCTTCCACCAAATGCTCTCTGGCTAGCTGTTACATCGTCCGCTCTGTCCCTTGTAGACTATGGTCTACAGTACACGGTGCTGCCGACACCACTGCACTCAACAAAATTCACCTAACCCTGAATAAAGCATGCAGATTGATTACTGGTGCCCCAGGCTCCACACACCTGTCAGCTATATCGATGCTAACCTGCTTACCCTGGATGAGCAGCTCCGATACCAGACCTGTCTCCTCACCAAAAAACCCTACTCGGGCTCTCCCCAGGGTAATGGCATCCATCCACCAGAGCCCTCCCACCATTGCAACACGGTCTTCCTACAAGACCACTCTAAAGGTCCCCAGAACAGAACCAGCCGTGGCCAGAGGTCCTTCAGCTATAGAGCCCCAACCTGGTTTAACTCTCCCTGCCACCATCACCAATGCCATCACCATCTCCACATTCAAAACCGCACTCGAACCACATCTTCAGCACTCGTAACTGCTCCTGTCTCTGAACATAGCCTCCACCTCTTCTCTTGACAATGCCCCGGGCAGCTCTCCACCCAACCACCCCTCCACCACTTCCCTGTACACCATGCCTAGGTTTAACCTGGCCAGTGCCAGCTGTTTTCAATGTTTATCTACCAGAATGCTCACTTGATACCGACTTGTGTAATACCTGTTATCAATTACATGTACCCTGTACCCAATTGTATTTGTCTGACCACTATGTGACGTGCCACCTCTGGTGAATGCCTATTGATTTTTTGCAAATCTTTGCTATGTAACCGAAACGCAATGTATGTCTTTATGTGACGAAGTACCTTTGGAAACGAGCCTCTGGCTCAAAGGTTGTAAACTGATTCTTAAATAAATAAATAAATAAATAAATAATTTGGATTGACCTAGCCAACATGTTACTGATATAGATTCAGGGTCAATACCACACCATCATGATTCCTGACTCATATGTGGTGGCAACAATATCTGCCAATAATAAAGAATATGACATCATAGATTTGTTCAAGAAACATGAGCTTTTCCCAAAGCTCCTCCCCATTCTACAAAGGCATTTGGAGGCCTTTGCCACCAATAAGCATGACTGTGGCAAAATGCACACTGTCATAAAAGTGACAGGCCCAGCACATGAGAGGCAAAGGCAATATCCTTTTCCACCAGAGGCCTTGCCCTCTCTTAGAGAAACAATAAAATCGCTCCTCAAACAAGGTTTGATCAGGACATGTGTCTCTACTGCCAACTCCCCAGTGTGGTCTGTGAAGAAACCCACAGGTGCCTGGAGACTTACTATTGACTACAGGAGACTGAATCAGGTCACCACCAGTTGTGCTCCAACTGTGGCATCAGTACCTGATGTGCTATGACTTTTGACCCCTGACTAAAAATGGTTCAGTGCCCTAATAGCTCCAATGATTTCTGGTCATTGCTATTGGCCCCCAAAAGTCAATATAAGTTTGCTTTCACCTTTGAGGGTAGACAGTACACATGGACCTGCTACCACAGGGGTTCCATAACAGCTCTTCCCTGTTCCATCTACACATGATGGACGCCCTTGAGGGTTTCTCTACTCCCCAGTGTCTCTTGCAGTATGTGGATGACCTGTTGTTGGCAACAGCCACACAGGAACAACACTTGGCTCTCTTGAACAAACTATTAACTCTCATTAAGAGAGCAGGCCTCAAATGTAACACAGCAAAAGCAGAACTGTGTCAGAAAGAGGTACTATTTCTGGGCCTGAGAATAACTGATCAAGGCCAAAGCCCTACCTGGAAGAAGATACAATGACTGCAAGATCTGCCATTACTCACCAGTGTGGCCACTCTTAGGAGATTTCTAGGTATGGTGAATATTCTAGAGATTTTATTTGTGATTTTGCTCAGAAGGCTGCTTCTTTGTATGAATTACTGAAAAAGGATATTCCCTGGAATTGAGGCCCAGGCTGTGACATCACTGAAGCAGGCCCTGGCCTTAGCTCCAGCTCTGGTCAACCCCAATCCAGCTTTGCCATTCCATCTGGAATATGTCACCTCTGACATAGCTATGTCAGCAGTGCTGGCCCAGAATGTTCACGGCACTTTGAGACCCATTGCATATGCTTCACAGCTCTTGACCCCAGTGGAACAGAAGTACAGCCTTTGTGAAAGGAACCTTCTAGCCACTTACTGGGCTGTCAAGCACTTCTTGTATATTACTGGGTACTCTCCACTGATTATCAACACAAACCACACCCCAGTTACCTTTCTGCTGTCAGACAGAGTGAAGGATGGGTCAGTTTCTAATACCAGGCTGACACACTGGTCACTCCTTCTCCAGGATAGAGACATCCAGGTCCACCCAACCAAAATGCCATCCATGCTAGCGCATGGCCTCCTTTTCCAAGGAGAACCCTGTGACTGTACATTACAACCCCCTGATCTTCCAGATCCAGGTCCTTTCCTCCCTGCCACGCCACAAATACTTGAGAACACCTCATTGTGTCATATCTTTACAGATGGTTTAGCTTCCTATTACCAGGGAGAACAAATTGCAGGGATGGGTATTCTGGGGATTTATCCTTATGGTAACACTGTTCAAATTTCTAAGGGTCGCAGTGTGGCATCATCACAATATGCCGAGATGGCAGCAGTGGCCTGTGCCCTCAAGTTCATTCAGCATGGGACTAAGGATACAATCATCTTTTCAGACTCTAACTGGGTTTGTTGTTCTCTTACAGAATTCCTCCCTTTCTGGCAGAAGAACTCCTTCTTCTCCTCTGATGACAGTCAAATGAAATACAAAGAACTGGTAATATACATTCATTTACTGGCAGAGAGGTTTGCACACAAACTCTATGCACACGAAGTTAAAGCTCACTCCATACATGACTCCTATCATGCCTTCACCAACACAGAGGACACCCTTGCCAAGGAAGGGGCCCAAGGGAGGGACACCTGGATGATGGATCACCCAGAAGCCAGGGCAGCTGTACACATTGCAGCAGTTAGAAAGAAGCCCAAACCCTTTTTCCCCTTGGATCTGTCGGCAGCCCAGCATGCTGACTCTGAACTCAAAGATGTGTTCAGATCCTTGACAAGAGCACTGAACAGAGCTTACCTACCCACAACCCCTACTGGAGGCATGAAGGTAAGTTACACTTATCCCCAGATGACAAGCTCATCTGGTACCAACCAGATGATACACCCACCAAATTGTGGGTGGTCCCCAGACACCTCAGGTCCAAATTTTTGCACCAAGTGCATGACACCCCTACAGGTGGACACCAGGGAGTAGAAAACACCCTCCACAGACTCAAGACCACTGCCTGGTGGCCTGGTGTCACCAAAGATGTCAAACGGTACATAGATAATTGCCTTGTTTGTGCGAAAAACAATCCCATCCCTACCAAACAAAATGCCAAACTACTGCCACAAAGGCATGTTGGCCCTTGGCATGCCATACAGATTGATTTTATTGGCCCATTGACCAATCCCAGTAGAAACAACAAATATGCCCTTGTGGTAACTGATCTCTTCTCTAAGTGAGTTGAAGCTTTCCCCATTAAGACATGTACTGCTAAAACCACTGCCAAAATCCTGGTGGAACAGATTTTCTTCAGGTGGGGTCTACCTCTCAAGGTAGACTTTGACAAAGGAACCAGTTTTACAAGTGAGTTGATGAAAGAAGCACTCAGACTTCTTGGAGTTCACCAGAAATTCCACATACCTTACCACCCACAATCTTCAGGTCAAGTGGAAAGAGCCAACAGACTGATTAAGCAAATGCTTTCCAAATTAATTGAGGACAATACCAAGACTTGGGATTCCCTATTGCCATTACTCCTTATGACAATCAGGGCCACACCCTGAGCCACCACCCAGTTAACATCTTTTGAGGTGATGACTGGCAGACAGATGACATTACCTGAACATTTTTTGTTTGACCTGCATACCCCCACAGTAGACCATGTGTCTGCAGACCAATATGTGGAGAAACTCAGACAAGATCTCATACACACACACTTGTATGCTGCTAACTGCATCGGCAAGGACCAGCAATAGTATAAAATACAGTTTGACAAACACGCACACGAGGTGGATTGGCAAGTTGGAGATCAGGCAATGGTTCTCAGATTTGTGCATCCCACACATTACTTCTCCAATTAGTGTGAAGGCCCTTACCCAATTGTTAGCGAGCTCAGTTCCACAGTCTATCAATTCAGAATCATGCACAACAACAAATTGACTGACAAATGGTTACATGCAAACCAGTTGAAACTGTATAAAGGAGTATAATTACTTTTTCTCACCCCATTGGGCGGAATAGTACTAACTTACTAATATTTGGTTTTCCTCTTCAGGTACTCTGACAAGACGGCTATCTTGTTTCACTTTCTCCTCATCTCAGGCATTATCCCCTGCATCCAAGGCATGGTAAAGCACATCCTTCCTCATCTTGATCCTCCAACATCTGCCCCAGAGGGAGTTCCTATTAATATACCCAACAATTTTATTACTGTCCTGGAAGGTTCCGATGCCTACCTCACTGCCGCGATTGTTGCTCCTGATAAATCTACCCTACAAATTGAGTGGCAAACCACATCACAAGGACAAATTCTCCCTGTGGCCAAGCTAGCCAAAGAAACTTTCCATGGCTGGCCAAATGCAAAATTGTCCTCTAATGGTTCGCTGTCCTTGCTCCAGACTGCTCTCAGATATTCTGGTTTATACAATATTACTGCCTTGATTGATCTCTCATATTGTAATTCCTTATCTAAAGACTCTGCCAGGAAATTTTGTGCTGTACACAACATGGCATCTGCTGTCATGTATCTTTCTGTGTTACCCCCTACTGATAAACAGCTTTTGGAATGTCCAAAACATACCCCTGGTCCCTGTAGTGGTCTAACAGCCACTGCCTTACCTGTTACACTTATTAATAACTTACAATTTATGCATATACCTGTTTTGCTTAATTTAACTTACTGGAATATGAAAGAATTTGGTATGTGTCATTCTACTAATACTTCAGCATTTTACAGTACTTTATTGCTTGATAGTTTAGCAGCTTTTCAGATTCGTACTCAAGACCCTATTGCCGGGGTTCACACCACCAAGCATAGAGGTAATATCAGGAGGAAGCCTAATCCTGATGATCAAAGTCATAAACGTAATACCCGTGAGGTTGACAGCTCTAATGTCACAGGTGCCACAGGCACCATCACAGGTTTTTTTGGTACAGCTATGTCTATTTGGAATAAGGCAGACATTGCTGCTATCAAATCACATTCAGCAAAATTCCAAACTGGTTTGGTAAATGATATTATACCACCATTATTGCATGGTGTGGATGGCCTTAGTCAGGAAGAAAGATACACTGTATACAACATGCACGACATTGCAAAGGCATTTACAGAGTCTAAGATAAGATTAACACCCTCATTGCACAAAATAACAAAGAAGCAGATAAAGAATACATTGCCCGTGAAATCTTGTGCTCAGCCTATGGCTCATATATTATCGCTACCATCAATAATCTTTTCCGTGATCTGGAATCTGGAAAGATCCCTGATATCATTCATGATAGACGTATCTCTGAATGTTATTGTCCATGGTGTAAAACCCGTAACTGTATTGTAATGTGTGTTCAACAAACTCTAACCATTCCACTTTACACAGCTAGGAATTTGGGTTTTTTGATCAGGCATAATAACACTGATCCATGTTTTACTTCTAAGAAATGTTCTATTAAGGATACTATGTTTGTCTCTTTTACTGTCTCTTTACCACGTTTTGATCCCACTACAACTCTATTTGACAAACTTGCAATGGTACATTCCGTTGGACACCTTGATGAAGATATCTACAGAGAACACCTCGACTTGCCTCCTCTACTGGACTTCCATCCTTTCTTGGATGCCTCGGTCACCTCATACATAGATTGCTGTGTGAAGAAGCAGTACATTTACTTGTGTCAATATGATGTATTTGATGTTATTAAACCTGTATGTGGTTATTCTCCCAACAGTATTGATTGGTCCTTTTCTATGGACGATGACATCAGCACTAATGGCACAGACTTTTCGGACTCAGCATTGGCTCCAGACAAGCTTTATCAATCTTATCGAGAGGAGGTTCATCGCCTGTCAACACGGATTTCAAAGACAACCTACACCTGTCCGGTACAGTTGCAAAAGTGGAGACTCCCCACTGTTAAACAGCAATATAATTTGATGGGGAGTATTGTGTTGTGCCTAATATAAAGTCTTATGTATACGGAATTCAAACATGTGTTATTGATAACCCAACTTTTTGCTTTGTCCCTCGTCAGCAGTCAGTTATTGGACATACCACTGTGACCCCGTTCCTCTTATGGATGCTGATATCATTGATGGTAACCCTGATTATCTGCTCACCCTATCTGAGTATTTACCATATTTTAATGTACACATTGACCCTCTTACACTCACATTAAAATCACTTTTAGAGAGGAAAGATACTCATCTCATTCACATCAGCAATAATATCACTAAAGCTAATGAAGCTGTCCTTGCACTTATTGATGATGATGATATGAACAGTGCATTAACTAACACTTGGTTAGAAATTACATTTAAAGGTTTTGCTATTATACAAGCATTTTGATATTTTTTTTCTCATTATTATGCTTTTCTGCCTACAACGCACATTACGTCAACACCGTGAGCAGCTGGAGTTCCTTTACAAGGCTTGCGTGTCAGGTCTGTAAATGACATCTGCTCTCTGTCCATTTCCCTATTTCTGCTGTGTTGCCCTGAGAGACAACAAGTGGGGGAATGTTACATGAGGTTCCTGCACCCTTATTGGTACCCCCAGAGGTACACCATAGACAGCCAGCACTTAGGCATATGTTATACTAACATATAGGGTATAGGGCATCTACCGTACAAGAGTAGATGTTAGGATATGTATGCATATTATTGTTTTGCACTTTGCTTCCCAATACATATATGTATTTCTTGCTTATAAGATGTTAGGACACTTGTGTCCTTGCAATGATTATGATATATAAGTCGACATTGCCACATTTTGGTGATTTGTACTATTACACTGATATATGTACAACTATGCTTCCTTCGTCTTTACAAAGTGATGACTACTACAAAATTATATAATGTTATCTTGGACTTTCGAACCACCTCTAATTTAGCCAGTTGGGCTCATCTCTGTAACTAGAAATGTTTCTATCTCACAGTAACCATAGTAATTATCATAGGCATATAATGTAAGACATTGTGTCTTCTACCTCGGAGATCCCACGAGACACGGAGAAACCTCGAGGTATAGGGAATGCTTAGCATTGGCTCCAAGTTCTTATTTGGTAAGAACTGCTTAGGGCAACTGTGATTTATCTTTTTGGTAGTAATAAACAAGATTATTACACTTACACAACATGTCTGTGATTCCTTGCATTCCCATTATTGCCAAGAACCTGAGCGTGAGGTTTAGACCTCCTGACATCTGTAAACCACTTATCCCCTTCCTCCTAATTATGCACATCTGTAAACCACTCATCCCCTCCCTCCTAGTTATGCACATCTGTAAACAACTCATCCCCTCCAACCTAGTTCTGCACATCTGTAAACCATTCATCCCCTTCTAGTTCTGCACATCTGTAAACCACTCAACCCCTCCCTCCTAGTTCTGCACATCTTTAAAACACTCAGTCCTTCCCTCTAGTTATGCATATCTATAAACCATTCAACCCCTCCCTCCTAGTTCTGTACATCTTTAAGCCACTCTTCCCCTCCCTCCTGATTTTGCACATCTTTAAACCACTCATCCCCTCCCTCCTAGTTTTGCACATCTGTAAACCACTCATCCCCTCCCTCCTAGTTTTGCACATCTGTAAACCACTCATCCCCTCCCTCCTAGTTCTGCACACCTGTAAACCACCACTCAACCCCTTCCTCCTAGTTTTGCACATCTGCAAACCACTCTTTCCCTCCCTCCTAGTTCCGCATATCTGTAAACCACTCATCGCCTCACTGTTAGTTTTGCATATCAGTAAACCTCTCATCCCCTCCCTCCTACCTCTGCACATCTGTAATCCACTCATCCCCCTCCTAGTTCTGCACATCTGTAAACCACTCATCCCCTCCATCCTAGTTATGCATATCTGTAAACCATTCATCCCCTCCCTCCTACTTATGCACATCTGTAAACCACTCATCCCCTCCCTCCTATTTATGAATATCTGTAAACCACTCATTCCCTCCTTACTAGATATGCATATCTGTAAACCACTCATCCCCCTCCTAGTTCTGCACATCTGTAAACCACTAATCCCCTCCCTCCTAGTTCTGCACATCTGCACACCACTCATCCCCTCCCTCCTAGTTCTGCACATCTGTAAACCACTCATCCCCTCCCTCCAAGTTCTGTACGTCTGTAAACCACTCATCCCTCTCCTAGTTCTGTACACCTGTAAACCACAACTCTTCCCCGCCCTCCTAGGTTTGCACATCTGTAAACCTCTCTTTCCCTCCCTCCTAGTTCTGCATATCTGTAAACCACTCATTGCCTCCCTGTTAGTTTTGCATATCAGTATACCTCTCATCCCCTCCCTCCTACCTCTGCACATCTGTAAACCACTCATCCCCCTCCTAATTCTGCACATCTGTAAACCACTCATCCCCTTCCTCCTAGTTATGCATAGCTGTAAACCACTCATCCTCTCCCTCCTAGTTCTGCACATCTGTAAACCATTCATCTCCCTTCTAGTTCTGCACATCTATAAACCATTCAACCCCTCCCTCCTAGTTCTGTACATCTTTAAATCACTCATCCCTCCCTCCTATTTCTGCACATCTTTAAACCACTCATTTCCTCCCTCCTAGTTTTGCACATCTGTAAACTACTCATCCTCTCCCTACTAGTTCTGCATATCTGTAAATCAATCATCCTCTCCCTCTTAGTTCTGCACATCTGTAAACCTCTCATCCCGTACCTCCAAGTTCTGCACATCTGTAAACCACTTATCCCCCTCCTAGTTCTGCACATCTGTAAACCACTCATCCCCTCCCTCCAGGTTCTGCACTCCTGTAAACCACCACTCATTCCCTCCTTTCTAGTTTTGCACATTTGTCAACCACTCTTTCCCTCCCTTCTAGTTCTGCATATCTGTAAACCACTCATCGCCTCCCTGTTAATTCTGCATATCAGTAAACCTCTCATCCCCTCCCTCCTACCTCTGCACAGCTATAAACCACTAATCCCCCTTCTAGTTATGCACATCTGTAAACCACTCATCCCTCCCTCCTAGCTCTGCACATCTGTAAACCACTCATTCCCTTCCTCCAAGTTCTACACACCTGTAAAACACTCATCCCTTCCCTCCCTCATAGCTATGCATATCTGTAACCCACTCATCCCCTCCCTCTCTCCTAGTTCTGCACATCTGTAAACCACTCATCTCCTCCCTCCTAGTTCTGCACATCTGTAAAGCACTCATCTCCTCCTTCTTAGTTCTGTATATCTGTAAACCACTCATTCCCTCCCTCCTAGTTCTGCACATCTGTAAACCACTCATCCCCCTCCCAGTTCTACACATCTGCACACCACTCATCCCCTCCCTCCTAGTTCTGCACATCTGTAAACTACTCATCCCCTCCCTCCAAGTTCTCCACACCTTTAAAACACTCATCCCTTCCCTACCTCCTAGCTATGCATATCTGTAAACCACTCATCCCCTCCCTCTCTCCTAGTTCTGCACATCTGTAAATCAGTCATCTCCTCCCACCTAGTTCTGAACATCTGTAAAGCACTCATCCCTTCTCTCCTAGTTCTGCATATCTGTAAACCACTCATTCCCCGCCTACATTTATGTGCTGTATCCATAATGGATAGAACCTGAAAGAATGGTGTACTGTCTGAGGAGGGATGACTGGGCAGGACAGGTTGTCTTACTTTTGGAATCCCATGCAATCATGGACTGGAGGAGGGGAAGGGAGGAGGATTAGTATTAAAATCCTATTATTTGAAATGGTGGTGTTGGCTCCTGCCAGAGTGCCAGCAGCTAGCATTATTTCTTTTAAGTTTATTCATTATTTAATTTAATCTTGCTTTACAGTCAGAGACCCTGCTTACCTAGTCCACACTCACCTGCTTACTCTCCAATGCACTCATAGCCCCCACATCCATTACCCAGACATCACTCCATCCTTTTCCAGTACGGCCCTGATATTAAACTCACATGCTGTCAAGTACCAAAGAGCAGCCGAGGTCTTTGTGGGGTAGGAGGCCTCCATGGCATTGTGTGGCATATGGGAGGGCAGCCTCCTACATCATCATTTGTCCAGCTAGTATTTTTTCTCTTTGGTTTCTTGACCAACTTTCACCCCTGGATTTATCCAATGGTACCTTTCAGTACCACCCATCTGGTGGGTGCTGGCTGATGCAACGTGGTCATCCACTGCATTAAAACCTGCAGTGCTTCCCACCAGAGGAGGCTGTAAGACACTCACCACTCTTGTCCCTGAGGGTCAGCGTGCAATGCCTCTGCACTGCATCCCAGACCACACCAGCCAAAGGAGTTGAGCTCGGGTCTTGAACCTCGGTCTCTCATGGACTTACTGGGCATCCCCTTGTCTTACCCCACAGCTTACCCCTGTAACAGGGTTAGCAATTCCCCAAAACTGCCAGTACAGGATCTGGTTCTTTAGGTGCAGGTTATGATGCTGGTGCAGGGCCTGGGAGGGATCAGACCCTCATATGCACCATTTCATAGGTTTCATAGGTAACCCTGAGCTCTATAAGGACCAAGGTTCATTTTGCTCACCATCTCAATCAACTAATACCCCACAATGTTTTTACTGTTCAGGTAGCAGTCAAGGGAATGCTTGAAAGCTAACATTGTTTTACTTCCAACCACCTCGATTGGCAGTGCATTCCAAATTTTAACTACTCTTACTGAGAACCAATGCTTTTATGCCTGCGTATTGAATCTATCACATTTAAGATGTAGGGGCTGGGCTCGTGTATCATAAATCTGGTCACTGAGATTAAGGCACAGTTTCTCCCACAGTTGTTGATCAGACAGAGCCCGGTAGATAAGGCACATGTACCCTCTTAGCCTACAATATTCCAAGGAATACAGGTCAAGTCTTTTTAGCCTTTCCTCATAATCCAATGCCTGCACTTCTCTAATTCTTCTTGTCACCCTTCTCTGTATTTTCTCCAGGGCATTTATATTGCCCTTGTTCCCAGGGGCCCAAAACTATGCACAGTACTCGGTGTGAGGCCGCACCAATGAGATATGAAGAGGGAGCAAAACCTCTTTACTCCTGCTCTTGATGTGTCTATGCATGCAACTCAGGATACCACTAGACATTTTTACCACCTGGTTACAATGCGAGTGGAATTTGAGGTTATTGCTATCCCTAATCCCTAACCTGTTCTTCATGCACTACTCTGAGCACCTGCCCTGCCAGTGTGTAATCTACTTCGGGATTTCTTCTACACAGGTGCATCACTGTACATTTGTCGATGTTAAATGAAGCCTTGTTCTCCCATGCTTAAGTCTGCAAGTCACCTAGTGCTTCTTGTAGTATCAACGCATCAGATTGGCTATTTACTGGGAAACCCAAGCGCATGTCATCTGCAAATTTAGAAAGCCAAATTTCAGCTTTTAGCTTCATTGTTGAAATATAAAGATTAAACAGACATGGTACCAATTCAGATCCCTGGGGCACCCCGCTTGTAACTTCTGCCCAATTTGACCATTCTCCCAGTACACATACCCTTTGACTCCTCTCAAACAGCCAGTCCCTAATCCAACTCACTATTTTTGGCTGTACCCCTAAATTAGAAAGGGTTTCAATCAGCTGCTCATGAGGGACTTTATAAAATGCCTTTGCAAAGTCAAAAATATAACATTGACAGAACCGCCTTCATCTAGTGCTTTACTAACTCTGCTGTAGAATTCAAGTAGGTTAGTTTGGCATGATTGACCTTTTTTAAATCCATGCTGTGTGTTATCTATAATCCCCACAAGCTCAACATTATTCACAATCAGATATTTGATTATGCCCTCAAGTATTTTCCCAAAGGCAGAGGTCAGGCTGATTGGTCTATAGTTGCCCACCTCCTGTTTGGATCCCTTTTTGTGTATAGGGATGACTGCTGCCTGCCTCCAAGCCCCAATAACCTGGCCTGTCTCCAGGGATTGTTGGAATAGTAACGTAGCAGGCCCTGCCAAGCTATCTGCCAATTCTTTTAGCAATCTTGGGTGTAACCCATCTTCATTTTGTCCTCCTGGATTTTCTCCCCATATGAGATGCCGATGTTAGGGTGTGCACAAGCTCAAAGTGTGCCAAGTGTGCCAAGTGTATTACCATCACCATTCTTCCTCCCAGAAAAACTCTGTAGGCACACTGACACCTGTAGTCACCCAGGTGTCAGTATAGAGCCAGAGTTGACTGCCATCCCTCCCCAGAGGAGGAGAGCATCCTCTGGAATGCTCAATCCTCCTCTCCCTGCCTGACTCCCAATGGTCCAGGTTCTCTTCTGAATCCAGGTTGCCAGTGTTGTGAGCAGTAGCACTACCGCAGCACCTATGAACTAGTTGGAGTTAACAGTTTTTAAAAACAGGTCTCTCTTACTTGGAAGATGGGGAAGGAAAAAAAGTGGGTCAGAGAATTCCATAAAGGGTAAAAGCAATCTGGGTTGTTTGTCTGCTGGATTGCTACCGTGGGAGGGCAGGTCATTAGGCAGCTGCTGCATTGCGATGTATAGTCCAAGACTGGCCTAACCCGATGACTGGGACTTCACAAAGTGGTAGGATGATGGGGGCATTGTGAGGGAGTGCCAGTACAGTGTACCCCTAGAGGTAAATGTACACCCTGCAATGTGGGCACCAGCCCAGCATGTTAGTAGTAAACCCTCTAGTGAAAATCCAATGGAAAAAGGCATTGTTGAATTACATGCAATTACCAAATTGAGGGCTAGTAAAGGTGGGCATAAGAAGTCCCCAGGCACTGTGATGCCTCTCCTGGTGAAAGAGCAGGGCCAGTCTAGGAGCTATGTTGAAATATAAGCCACAGGGAGTGACAGTGGACATTTACTGCCATAGCGGTATTGCTCAGGGTAAGATATTTGAAGTATTACAATCCACTGTACAGAAGCTGAATGATTTTTGTCCATGGGCCAGAAAACAGTATATTGCACCTATGAATTTGACCAGCCTCCTAGTAAAGAGAGTCAAGTGTTTGATGCCCAGTTTTTCCATGTGTTCTGTTCACCCATGAAAGGTGCCCATGTCCAGCATCTCCTACAAGAGGATAAGTGAATCCATAAATATTGTGAGTAAGGAGCTCCTAGCAAGCATACCAACAAAGGGGGGGTCCTGGGTTGCCCACTCCACTAGGTGGCTAATGCGATTTGATGAAGGAACTCCAATGGCAACAGTCCAAAACACTGAAAGGAGAGCTCAGCTCCATAGGATAATCCTGTTATTTTAGATGAAATAACAATATTATCCTACAGAGTTGAACTCTTCTTCTTTTTAGTGCTCCCAGTGAGCATGGCATTATACTCCTTGGCATGAGAGTACCCTTGGCCATGCCCATCCCGATCCTGGGCAGCAATGCAGGTCAGCCACCATACCATCTGAAGGGGGTTGCTTACTGTATCTATGGTCCAGTGTGCCAAAAAGGTCCATAATTTATGCAGCATCACTGTGAATCAATCCTGATATCATTCTAGAATCATCCTGATGTCATCCTAGAATAGTTATTGGGATTACTTCTTAATTCATCACTAGAGTCATCTAATTTAAATATTTTGGCCTCCTGGCATACTCTAGGATGACTTCAGCTGTATATGGAAGCTGATTTGAAGATTACATCAAGATGGGCTTAGGAAGAACTCATCCGATGACTTTAGGATGATTCTAGGAAGAGCTTCCATTCCAACTTGTGTTGGTTTGGCAAACCTGTAAACTACCACTGTTTCTCCAGTCTCTAATTATTATCCACCTCTGCACTTTCAAGGGTCAACTCAAAATTCACCCTTGTATTAGGAGACCCCTGGATGTGTACATAGCTGGTTTTAGGCACCAGTGAAGCTTGTGGTTGCTTGGGGCCCCCTTGCTCATGGGAGACCCCCATCCAGAGCAGTTTACTGTATTATTTTTTGTTGTAATTTTTGTTTTTCTTCCTAAAACAGAAATTAAAGTCTGTGCTGCTTTTTCTGATGTGGAATCATGATGTCAAGAAATGTCTCACCAAGCTATGACCCACCCAATAAGAGGCAGATGGGCAACAATGGATTGGATGGGAAGAATAACCCCAAGGAGTAACACTGCTATTTCTGCCTAAAAAATATAGATATACCAATGGTTGTAGTGAAACTAAAATATAATATGCTTAAGGATTACAGTCGAGCACATGTGGTGCAGGTGGGCCAAGTAGTGGGGCCCCATGACTTTTCAAATCCTGCTAGGGGCCTCAAAAACCCTAAATCCGGCCCTGTGTATGCTGAGTTTAACCATTTGATTCAGTTTGAATCAATGGGAGTAAAGACTCCTAAAATAATCTGACAATCTACTTTGTGGCCTGATGCAGTATTTCTCTTGTGTTTGTAGCCACCCATCTTAAATGGAGATTTTACACTTTGGTGCTATTGTGCTGAATTGTGCATCAGTTATCACTTTAACTGAGTCCTGATCCCCTTCTGCAGGAACAGGCTGTTTTTTTTGCTAGTGTTTAGTAGATGTGTTTGTGTGTGTTGGTTTGGGGGGGAGGAGGAGTGTTTGGTGTTTAAAGGTTGTTAAAGGAAGTAGAAACACCGAACCTCCATTAACTCTCTGAAAAGGAAATTCAGAAGCATTAGTTCTGCCTCCATGTTTTGGGAAAATGAGCATTTGATAAACAAGATGGTATCAGTTGAGCAGAAATTGCAGAGAATTATGTCCTTATGTCATGCACTAAATGCAGCCTTCTGCCTTTAACCGCTTGCAGGAAATATATCAGGAACAGGCTGGCTGTTACCCAAGCATTGTAAATAGCCACTCAGGGGTGACAGCCTCACCCTCTTTTGTCCCAGGGTACAGTGTTAACCCTTTTGGATACTTCTTTCAAGAAATCTTCAACAAAATATCTATTTATAACATTTCCATTTTAGCCCACCAAACAAAATATCTTCATGGTGGGTGGGCTGCATGAATTAGCAATTTCAGGGCTGCAGAGTTTGGATGCCGAAATGGACAGCTGGCTGCTGAAATACCTTCTTCTGTCTGTCCCTGCACTATCTCTGACCTTGCTTGGCTGACCACTTCCTGTTTGCGTTTTGTTCCTTGTTATTCCAAGAACTACTGGTTTGGGTTATTAAGGAAAAACAGAGACAGGATTCTCTAAAGTTGCAGCTTTCATCATCACTGTTTTTTAGTGTAACTTGTTTGTGACTTGCGGTGTTGGTGTTAATAATGTGATAGCTGTTTGATTATTACTTGCAGTGAGCAGGTTTAAGGGGACTTGTACTTCTGCTTAAAGAGACGCTCCAGTCACCAGCAAAATTACTTGTCAGTAGCTGAACTCATGTACAAAACATCCATGATGTTTGAGTTAGGAGCCCTTTCTTTCATTTTTAAGGGAAAGCCACATAAAAATTGAATCTTCGTTCCTTACAGTAGACTTGTAACTGAGGCGGAGTCTAGAGATGAAATCAAAATGCCCTGCTTGTGACATCATAGTCTAAATGACTATGATGTCACAAACAGGGCATTATGACTTAAGCTCTTTAATAAGCCTCAAATGTAAATGAACTAAAAGGAGAAAGAATCATATTTTCATCTACATACCTTCAGCAGTGAAGAATGGTTTGAAATTAATTTTTTTAGTATGCAGTGCAATAGATCGGCTGATGCTAATAGTAAAATGTTGTGGTTGGTTGGACCCCCTCTCTAAGAAAATCAAGGCATGTGTTTCAAAACAGCTAAAGAAGAAATTGTGGCTTTTCCATACAGGTACTTACAAACCTTTTGGAGTCACCTGTGTTACTTAACTGCTAGATTACTGGCTACCTGTTTTTATGTTGTCTTGAGCACACACAAGCAACATATTGGGGTAGCTTGGAATAGCAGGTTTTGGAGGTGTGGTCATGTCGTGGCCAGTGGTGCCACTGCTTTTTCAGGCTGGGCTTCATGGCATGAATTAGATTGCAAGCTGTCTATGACACCAGTGCAAAAGTGTGCCACAACTTTAAACGAGTTAGCCACTGCAATGAGGGAGCACCCCCTCATTGCAGGATGTACCTTCCATGGTATAACATTTCAATAAACATGGTGGCGGCTGTTGCCGCCCGCCTCTCACAGTCCCCAGAAAAGCTGACATCGGGTGTGCCCAGTCCCCCTGTCAGTATCATCATGCCCCTCTCCCCAGTTCATTTGCCAATGGGGGAGCCCAATCCCTGTCGGCATAATGTCCCCGTGCCAGTTGCTTGCCAAGGGAGGTGCCCAATCCCGTTGGCATCATATCCCCCAAACACCGACCTTTTTTTGTTGCCGGCCAAGGTGCCCATTCCCTTTGGCTCCAGTCCTCCACCCCAAAACACACAGGTGGACACTGGGAGCCCAAATTCTAGCACAATGTATCTGTAAAAAGAGAAAACCTTCCGCAATGTTTTAATTTTTAAAAAAATATCTGTAAAGTAGAAAACGGTCCCTCGCTGTCGGCAGCCTCCTCCTCCAACCTGCACCCACCCTCTGTGCACTCCACCTTTCCAGACCCCCTTCACCCCATACTTACCTCCAGAGCCTGGCGTGACGATCTTCAGTGGACCGGGAACACGTCTACGCTCTTCAAAGCCGACCGTGAAATGAAGAAATGCTGGTAAGCTGTATAATGGCATAAATGTTGTTTTTTTTCAACTTTGGTGCATATCTCAGCCATTATTGTCAATTTTGGCACCACATATTCAACATGGGGTTCTTGGGACCCCACATCATGAATTCAGTCACTGTCATCTCATTATTCGGTCCCGGAAGGTGATTTCGTGGCTACTGCGCAGAATCACCTTTCGGGACCAATTAATGAAATGACAGTGTACTGCTCATGAGGTAGGCTCCCAAAAAGTCTATGTTGCAAATTTGGTGATAGAATTCCACAAAATGACTATGTTACAAAGCGTGCATTGCGCAGTTTCCATGCACAGTTGTAACTTAGAGAATTTTTAATATTTTTACTCCACATTTTCAACATTGCCTTTTTTGCACACCTCCTTATGAATAGTACAGCTGTCATTTTTCACATCCTGCCCGAAATGTGGTTTCGCACATCTGGTGCACAATGGCGCAGTCGCTGTGGGAAATCAATGTTTGGGACAGATTAACAAAATCATAGTACCACTGTTCATGAGCAAAGGTTTCAAAATGCCTATGTTAAAAATTTGGTGAAAGAAGTCCAAAAAATGAATGTGTTACGACCGTGCATTGTGTAGTTTTCACGCACACTCGTAACTTCAAGAAGTTTTAATATTTACACTCCAGATTTTCAAAATTGCCATCTCTTCACACCTCCTTATGAATGGCCCAGCTGTCGTTTTTCACATCCTTCCTGAACTGTGTTTTTGCACCTGGCACAGAATGGCACGGTCGCTGTGGGAAATCAACATTCCAGACAGACTAACAACATTACAGCGCCACTGTTCACGAACAGAGGTCCCAAATGCTTTCATGAGGTGGGGTCATAAAAAGGCCATGTTGAAAATTTGGAGTGCAAATACTAACAAATGCCCTGGGCATTAGGGTTTCAAACCATAATGTCCCACCCCGTACAGAGTAACAGGCGTCAGAGGTGTGTCTTTGGATTGTCAGCTGTAATGCTCATGCCATTGCACCATCACCCCCACCCTGCAGCCAGTAACAGGCATCAAGGTGTGCATGGACTCTTGACCCCAAGTTCACCCTTTCTCCTACACTGCACCCATCTCAACGTACTTCCTTATGGAATGGGGTGAGTGTAAGGCCCGACGACCTCAAGGCACAGTGCGACACTTATCAGAGTCTGCTGAGTAGGGTGAGGTGAAATGGCATGAGCATTATGGCCGACAACCTAAAGGCGCACCTCAATGCCAGTCACTCTCTGCAGGGTGGGGTGGGGTTTACGTTGGTTCCATACTTCTCTGCCATTCCTATTATGCATCTCTCTAACTCCTGCACTACCAATGCCAACACCAGCAAGACAACATTCGGCATTGACAAATGCTTGTTTAGTCTAGTGGGAGAAAGCATGCGTCAGTATAATAATTATGGAAATGTTGCATATGGTAAACATTTGTGTGCACGAATTTCCATACACTCGCAAATCCTGTTGCACCCTATCAGTGACATAACTACTATGGCACAACTTGTTCTTGTAGCACAATAACCACCTTACAGACCCAAGCATGTGAGCAACAGTGTAGTGGCTACACAAAATAGCCTCAGGGGATAGTATGATTTGGGGCAACATGGGAGTCACATTAACCGGGTGGCAGCAGTTAGTAAGTAAGGGCAGTGTTTCTGTATGGTGGACTATATACTGTATAAAATATACGATCAACCATACCAACTCATAGAAACATAGAAACATAGAAGTTGACGGCAGATAAGGACCGCAAGGCCCATCCAGTCTGCCCATTTCTTTTTCTGCCTTATAAATGTGCCATCGGCCTTTGCTCTGTCAATGGCCTATCTATTCATACTCATTTGTATTGCTCCCTTATGCCTATCCCATGCCTGTTTGAAGCCCTGCACTGTATTCATAGCCACCACTTCTTGAGGTAAGCCATTCCATGCATCCACCACCCTTTCTGTGAAAAGAATTTCCTCACATTCCCCCTTAATCGGCCCCCTCTAATCTCATGCTGTGTCCTCTTGTCCTGCTATTTTTCTTATATTTAAACATGTTAGACTCTTTCACCTTGTTAATGCCCTTAAGGTGTTTGGATGCCTCGATCATATCACCTCTCTCCCTCCTTTGCTCAAGGGTATACATATTGAGCTCTGTTAATCTGTCCTCATATGTCTTCTGATGCAGTCCCTGCACCATTTTGGTTGCCCTTCTCTGGACTGCCTCAATTTGGTTAATGTTCTTGTGAAGGTGTGGCCTCCAGTACTGCACCCAGTACTCCAGATGGGACCTAATCAGTGTCTTGTAAAGAGGGATTATTACCTCCCTCTTACGACTTGTGATACCCCTACTAATACACCCTAACACCCCTAGCCTTACCTACTGCTTTAGAGGTCTGCTTGGATGATTTCAGGTCATCAGTGATGATGATGCCCAAGTCTCTTTCTTCCTTTGTGACTGCTGCAACTCCTCCCAGCCTATAGGTGGCTTCAGGGTTTCTCTTCCCTATGTGCATGATCTTGCACTTCTTTGCATTAAATCCCAGTTGCCACTCTTCTGACCATTTTGCTAGTTTATCAGATCCCTTCTCATTCTCCCACCCCATCTGGATCATCTACTCTGTTGCAGATCTTGGTGTCATCTGCAAACAGACAAATCTACCCTCTAGTCCATCTGCAAGGTCACTAATGAAGATGTTGAAGAGGACTGGCCCCAGGACTGATCCCTGAGGTACTCCACTTGTGACTTGCATCTCTTCTGACTGTATACCATTTACCACCACTCTCTGTTTCTGCCCGTCAACCAGTTTGCCACCCAGTTGACCAACTTCTGACCCACCCTGAGGCCTACCCAGCTTATTTATCAATCTTCTATGTGGAACAGTGTCAAAAGCTTTGCTGAAGTCAAGGTAGGCGACATCAACTGCTCCCCTTGTCCACCACTCTGGATACCCAGTCAAAGAAATCTATGAGATTAGTTTGACAGGACCTTCCTTTGTAAACCCATGCTGTCTTGGATCCTGTGCCCTATGGATTCCAGGTGTTGCACTATCCTTTCATTAGGAGTGCCTCCATAATCTTGCCCACTACTGAGCTAAGACTGACTGGTCTGTAGTTCCCTGCCTCCTCCCTGCTACCACTCTTGTGGGCGGGATCACATGAGCCCTTCTCCAATCTTCTGGGACCTCTCCTGTGCTCAGAGACTCACTGAACAGTTCTGCTAATGGCTCTGCTAGTTCCACCTTTAGCTCCTTAAGTACCCTGGGATGTATGCCGTCAGGTCCCATTGCCTTATCCACCCTGAGCTTAGCAAGCTCTTGTAGGACCCTTTCTTTTGTGAAGGGAGTAGTGCTCACCTCCCTCCCCCCTGTGTCCATGATGCTGAGCCGTGGGCCCTGCCCTACCTTCTCTTCAGTAAATACTGAGCAAAAGTATCTATTTAGGATAGATGCTTTTACAGGTCCTCCCTCGCATGCTCCCTTTTCTCCATTAAACTAGCAATACCCCTCTGGACTTTCTCCTTTCACTAATGTATCTATAGAAAGTCTTGTCACCTTCTTTTACTGTTCGTGCTAGTGTTTCCTCAGTTTGGGACTTTGCCTGCCTTACTGCCTTCCCTGCTTCCCTTAGGGCAGTTTGGTATGCCTCCCTATCTTCATCCCGCTGTGTTCCCTTATGTTTCCTGAAGGCCAGCCTTTTGGCTCTAACCTTTTCTGCTACTGTATTTGAGAACCAAAGTGGTTTCCTTCTTCTTTTGCACTTCCTTTTCTGTCTAACACAATGGGATGTTGCTTCAAGTATTGCATCCTTAATGCTTGCCCACTTTGCCTGTACCCCCTCACCTGTGTTTCTTTTTGCCAGGGCTAGCTTAACTCTGTTGGCCATCTTATCAAAGTCAGCTCCTCTGAAGTCCCATATTTTTGCCTTGGAATGGGATGATTTAGATGTAGTGGCCAAATTGAACCATACCATGTGATGGTCACTGGCCCCCAGGTGACCTTCTACCTGGAGATCTGTGATCCCTTCCCCTGTTAGTCAGTACTAGATCTAGGATAGCCCTGTCTCTTGTGGGTTGCTGTACCAGTTGTTTGAGGCCCTCCCCCTGCAGGGAATCCACTATGTGTCTAGTTCTGGCAGATGTTCCTGCTGGTATTGACCAATCTGTATCCGGCATGTTGAAGTCTCCCATTATCAGAACCTCCCCTTTAGCTGTCATGTTTTGTATATCTTCTAACAGTAATGTGTCTATGTCCTCCCCCTGGTCTGGGGGCCTGTAGACAACCCCAGTTCTTATGGCTGTCCCATTTCCTGTTTCCAGGGTGACCCACAGTTCTTCTGGCTCCTTATGTGTATTCTGAATTTCTGTAGCTTTGATATTTTCAATGACATACAGGGCCACTCCTCCCCCCCCCTTTTTGCACCTCGGTCTCTTCTGAACAATACATAGCCAGGTACTGAAGTCTCCCAAACGTGGTTACTGGGTAAACCACGTCTCACTAATTGCTACTATGTCCAGTTTAGCCTCTGACATTATTGCCTGCTGGTCTGGGAACTTATTTCCTAGGCTGTGAACATTTGTGTACATGATTTTCCATTGGCCAGATTTCGGTGTGTTAGTTGTTGGGTGAGGTTTGGCATTACCCCTGTGCATCGTATGGGGAGACAAACCTTTTTTCTTACCTGGTGATGCAAATGAACTGCAAACATGCTGAATCCTGTTTGACCACTAGCTGAGGGAGAGGTTTTCTTCCCATTCGACGTATGGGTGCTGCACCCTCTTCCCATTTGCTAGTTTAAATATTCTGCAAAGACGTCAAACTTCTACCCACTGCACTGACTCCTCCTTAGTCAGATGCAGTCCATCAAATTAAAGAACTTTCGCTCCCAGAACTGTTGCCAGTTCCCTACAAATCTGTGTCCTTTTTCCTGGCACCAGCCCTTGAGCCACATGTTTAGCTCCCCTATCTCCCCTTCTCTGACCTTCTGTCCATCTGCTCCCCTCTCCCAGACTGGCAGGATCTCAGAGAAGGAGATGCCGGATGAAATGGATGATAGTTTGTCACCCAGCCTGATCAGGTGTGTTCCTTGGTCTCCACTACTGACTGGCTGGCGAGATCATTAGTCCCTATGTGTACTAGGACATCAATGTTTTCTCCTGTTTTGTGAACAATTTTAGCAATGTGGTCAGTGTCTCTCCATGCTGATGTACCTGGGAGACATCTGACCATTACCCCTGGCTGGAGATGGGTATCAACTCCCCGAATCATGGAGTCTCCTATGATCAGAAGTTTTTTGGATTTCCTTTCTGCTTTTTTTGTTTTGGTTCCTGATTCGGGTGAGTTTTGTTGTGCTAGCTCCTGTGCTGCAGTGTCCTGCTCTGCAGTGTCTTCTGCCTCTTTGTTTGATTTCAGAGATAGAGGCAGATACCTGTTTGTAGTGTTTATATAGTTTTTGAAGGTAATATGTTGGAGAGCAGAGAGTGATGGGGCACCCGATTTGCCCCTCCTAACCACCTGCCAACCTCCTGGACCAACTGCCCTCTGCGGTCGAGGTTTTTCTGTTGGATGCTGGGGAAATGGCAGGTGGTTCTTATAATGTATTTCCTCTTGAATATGAAATTTGAAGCATGCAATCTCTGCCCATGCTGCCCGGAGCTGAGCCCTAAGATCTCCAAAGGCCCAGCATATAGCACAGTGTCCTAAATCCTGTAAGACTGTCCTTCTGAAAATTGTTCCACAGTACCTGCAGTTAATGATATCCATTCCAGATAAGTTGCTGGGTTTATAACCTAGTCAGAGTAATTAGAAGGAAAAAAATGCAAGTAATAGTTTGATTGTGTTTTGTTTTTGTTTAACTTCTTATAACAAGTTAAATTACTAGTGCCCCTGTAAATGAGCTCACCTTGTAGAGGCCCCACTGATCCGCCCCTTCCTGCTCTGCCACAGGAAATGTCACAACTGTGGTACCCTATAAAAGGAGTGTAGTTTGGGGTGGTTGGGGATGGGGGTGGGTGGCTGGGCCCTTCCCCTGCCGAAAAAGAAGAACCACGGACGAAAGAACAAGGAGGTAAGAGCAGAAACAGTCAACAACAAATGCAGTAACCCTGAAAGCTTATCCTCATGTTAGATAAAGCTGTAAAACCTGTAAAGCACCACCTGTAATAATTTCAGAGAAGATATACACTGTAAGAAACACTTTGCTACAGAGAAAAATAAAGCAATGAAATGTTAGCAACAAACAGTAGCAATCCATGTGAGTAAAAAATAAAAACAACACCACACAGTAAATCTGCTTAGCCAAAAGAAGTCTTAATCCTTTTCCCTTGCTCTGGTAAGTTTCTTTACTCTGCCTTTCAAGCAGTCTTAGAAGGAAAGAGCTCAGGTGAAGCTAGGTGCCTTGGCCAGCAAACCAAGTCTTCTACCTCCAAGATATCAACTAACCTGACCTTTTAACCCTTCTTTCTGTTGGAAATTACTGACAGTTTGCCAGCTCCATACCCCACATACACACCTAATCCTTTGGAAGAGCTGTGGGAGGAATGCAATTAGCTCCTTCAATGTGAGAAGGAGACTGAAACACCTCTGAGACAACAAACTTTTTCCAAAAAAAAAAAGTTTCCTTCTCATTGACTGTTATTACATCAAGGACCTCTTGAGCTTCACTCTTGAAGTCTGTGATGTTATCTAAAGCTAGCTGTTATTGAATTATGCTATTGTATTGTTAGATGATGGGATATGGGACATACAGGATGATCTGGAACAGCTGGGGAGGTGATCTGGGGTCTGTCAGCTTGGCTTCAATGCCAAGAAATGCAAAGTTATGCACATTGAAGCCATGAATCCAAGGATGGAGTACTATCTGGGTGGAGTCCAGCTATCTGCATCAGAGGAGGAGAAGGACCTGACAGTGATGATCACTAGTGACTTGCAGCTCTCCTCGCAGTGCAAGAAAGCAGCAGTAAGGCAAACAAGATGCTGGGATGCATAGCTAGGGGGATCAACAGTAGGAGGAGGTTATATTGCCCTTGTACAGGTCACTGGTGAGGCTACATCTGAAGTATGGAGTTCAGTACTGGTGCCCACACCTCAAAAAAGACATTAACCTGCTGGACAAGGTCCAGAGGAGAACTACAAAGATGATAGTGTGTCAGCAGGGTAAGGCATATGAGGAGAGGTTGAGGGCACTAAACATGTACTCCCTGGAGGAAAGGAGAGAGAGAGGGGACATGACTGGGACCTTCAAGTACTTGAAAGGGATAAATAAGGTGGATAAGGAGGGTCTCTTTAAGTTGAGTGTTAACCATAACACAAGGGGGCACAGTCTTAAGCTAGAAGGGGGAGGTTTAGGAGGGAGATCAGGAAACACTTCTTCACAGAGAGGGTGGTAGACACTTGGAATGCACTGCCAGAAGAGGTGGTCTTGTTGAAGACAGCGGGCAGCTTCAAGAGAGGCTGGGATAGGCATAGGGGAAGGTAAGGATCGTGGGTAGGGAGGATGGGAGGAGTAGGGGGGGCAGGGACAGTAGCTCAAGCTGTGGACCCTGCAAATACTAGCAGATTTGATAGACCAAATGGCCTTCTTCTGCTGACTTCTTCATATGTTTGTTCATGTGTTATTACAACCTCTTGATGAATAAACAGGCCTTGTTATTTATGGTACTTATACATAATATTATATATAGTATGTGGTTAGGGCTTGTTGTGCTCTGAAATCAAGCGCCTCAAAAACCTTGCAGAGCACATTCTAAAGTTGTGCACATTCTATAATCATGGCACCCGTGCCCCTCTCGCCTGACTACTGCCTGTCTGCACTGACTGCCACCCACCTGCTTCCATTTTCTTTTGACTCAGTCACTAACATTACAGTAAAGCAACAGTATTCATTAGCATTTCAAAATACTTACAGTACAGCTGGATTCAGGTTTTGCTTTGTCAGGTATTCCAGTTTCAATTTTTTAATTAAAGAGATGTCCATGACCATGGTTCATTCTGACCATTACCAGAGTGTAGTATACAACAGTTTACTGTGTGCGTTCCTCTCTTATGTGTGTGGCTAATTTGCTATCTGTGATCACAATGAAACTTATACAGATATTTGCCAACTGTAATGGCTCACATCACACCTTTGTACAGTAATTTAAAAGTCACTATTTAACAATAGTCAAAACACAATATTTATTTGCTTCCCTGCAATTGCATTGTTTCATATTACACTGATTTCTCTGTTTTCATCATTCTATTAACAAAACTACTATTGTACTATTTCTATTAAAACCATATATGTTAAAAAATAAAATATGGGTGACCATATACAACTCGCCTTGTGTTTCCATCCTGGAGTTGAGATGACAGCACGAACCTCTTGAGCTTTGCTCTTGAGATCTCTATGTTGTTTTCTCAACCTGTCGATGGATACACAAGATTGTTGTGTACTGTCACCCATACATTATTCCTTATATAGTGTAGGGCTGTTCACTTCTCCCACTAGGAAAACCATGACATCAAAGCCTTGTGGAGTTATCATTCTGACACCAAGATGCTGCTGTACTATTGTTTTGATGTTGGGATGCTGTTGTATTATTGTTCTTATGTAAGGATGCTATTGTACCATCGTTCTGACATCAGGATGCTGCTGTACTATTGTTTTGATGTCAGGATGCTGCTGCAATATTGTTCTTCTGCCAGGATGCTGTTGTACTGTTGTTCTTATGCAAGGATGCTATAGTACCATTGTTCTGACATCAGGATGCTGTTGTACCATTGTTCTGACATCAGGATGCTGTTGTACCATTGTTCTGATATTAGGATGCTGTTGTACCGTTGTTCTGATATTAGGATGCTGTTGTGCTATTGCTCTGATGTCAGGATGTGGTCATACAATTGTTCTGATGTCTGAATGCTGTTGTAACATAGTTCTGATATCAGGATACTGTTGTGCCAGCATTCTGACATCAGGATGTGAATGAACAATCCTTCCAATGTCATGATATTGTTGTAAATTCCATCTTTCTGACATCAGGATGTGGCTGAACAGTCCTTCCAATGTCATGATGCTGTTGTACATTCCTTCTGATATCAGGATGCTGTGTTACCATCATTCTGATATCTGGATACTGTTGAGCCATCCTTCTTATGTCAAGATACTATTGTACTGTTGTTCTGATGTCAGGAGACTGTTGTACCATTATTCAGATATTAGTAAGCTTTTATATCATTGTCCTGCTCTCAGGATGTTGTTACCTAATCATTCTGCTGTCAGGATGCTTTTGTACCATTGTTTACATGTCAGGATGCTGTTGTAATACCTTTCTGATGTCATGCTACTGTTGTACAATTGTACTGGTGTCAGGATGCTGTGGTTCCCTTGCTCTTGAAGTTGAAGTTTATTGCAGGAATTACTCCATTGAGCAAGCTCATTCACAAGGAGGCCCTGTGGACATGAAACAGTTAAATATACAGACAAGGCAAATTATATACAATCATGATAGGCTGCTGTTGTACCACCAATATGATGTCATATCATTTGTAGAACAGCACTAGAAGTTACAGTAGATCTCTAAGCTGGGTCAACATTCAAAGGAAACTATCACTTTCAGTGCTTGAAACTGCCAGAACATGTGCTCAATTTTTAGGTCACATGGCCAGCCCTATACTATACAAAATGCAGAGGGTCAAATGGGCAAAGATATCATGACAGTGTGCATAATGGAAACACAGCCTTGTTGTGCACAGCTGACCAACTAATATTCCATTGATTACTCCAGCTTTGGTCTCATGGTTTATGATGTCAGAAGGCCCCCTCAATGGGAGCATGGCCTTGTTGGGCACTGTTGGCTATTCTATTGACTGCAGCTGGCCAAGTAGCACAGCAGTCATGCTACCACTTTCAGAAATGAACATGGATCATCAGGGGATGACCAGAGAGGAAGGACTGAGCATCACAAGGACTGCTCTCCTTCCTTGGGGAGGGAAGGATGCTGTTGCCCTTGTGTGGCTGCAGACTGATGGAGACCAGTTGGTAGCACAGCAGGGAGCACCAGTGGGAAGGAGTTGCCACCAGATGCAAGTCCCACATGCATGCCAATGCACACATGAGTGATGGCATCATTGCAGGCTGGCACCCCAGGGGAGAAAATGGAAGCTGGAGGGAAAAGCCAGGCTGTTGAGGCAGGGACAGTAGCTCAAGTACTGACTTACATGGCTGGTCACCCATCTTAGATGGTCCAGAGTAAGTGATGGATAATGGGCAAGTCCATGAAAAGGTCAGTTATAGAGCTGGGGGGGGGTGCTGGTGGGCAGACTTTGAACTGAGAAAGCTTTTTTTTTAGTTGTTGCTGACTAGAGATGTTGCGAAGTTTTAATTTGCCGGCGAAGTTGACAAATCCACCTCCACAGGTCATTTCACAAAATTTTTCTATTTAATTGGAAATTCGCCATTTGTGACTTTGCCTTGCCACTTCGACTGTAAATTCTCCTTAATGGGGCACACAAAGGTGAAGTTGGGTCAAAATGACTTCTACCAACTACTCCATTGCAAAATAAAACTGTCCCTGGTTTCTAGTGGTCCCCCCTTCACCGGTTGCCTGCCCATTGTATGTAATAAAATGTCCCTGGTGTCTAGTGGCCCCCCCTGCCGACTGCATACAATAAAATTTCCCTGGTGTTTAGTGGTCCCCCCACCGATCACCAGCCTGTTGTATACAATACAATTTCCCTGGTGTCTAGTGGACCCTCCCCCCACCGATTGCCAGCCCATTGTAGAAAATAAACTTTCCCTGCTGTCTAGTGGTCCCCCCTGTTGATCACTGGCCCGTTGTATACAATAACATTTCCCTGGTGTCTAGTGGTTAACTCCCCTGCCGCTGATCACCGGCTCGTTGTATAAAATAAACTTTCCCTGGTGTCTAGTGGTCCCCCCCACCCAACGATCGCTGGCCCAATGTAAATAAACTTTCCCTGTGTCTAGTTGCCCCTCCATGTATCACTGACCTGTTGCATAAAATAAACTTGCCCTGGTATCTAGTGCCCCCCACACTGATCGTTGGTCCATTGTAAAAATATCCTTTCTCTGGTGTCTAGTGCCCCCATTGATCACTGGCCCATTGTATACAATAAAATGTGTCTGGTGTCTAGTGGTCCCCCCCACCGATCGTTGGCCTATTGTATGCAATAAAGTTTCCCTGCTGTTTAGTGGTCCCTCCCCCTCCTGCTGATCACTGGACTGTTGTATACAGTAAAATATTTCCAGTGTCTAGTGGCCCCCACCCCCGCCGATCGCTGGTCTGTTGTAAAAAGTAAATATCCTTTCCCCCGTGTCCAGTGGTCCCTTCCGTCGATCATTGGCCTGTTGTATACAGTAAAATTTCCCTGGTGTCTAGTAGTCCCTCCTCCCCACCAATCACTGGTCCATTGTAAAAAAACATCTTTTCCCTGGTGTCTAGTGGTCCCCCTCGGCTGATTGCCAGCCCGTTGTGAAACATACACTTTTCCTGATGCTAATGGTCCCTCCCCACCCAGAACCATGCCCAATATTTCAATGATATTCTCTTGTGTCCATGGGCCCCCATTCTGATCCCTTATAAAATAAAGACACACCATTGCCTGGTGTCTAGCGGACCTCTTTCCTACCCCATATCCCCTGTAACATAATGTTCCACCATTCCTTGGTGTCTAGCAGACCACCTGTCTCCCAGCCCTGCAGGTAGTGTCTCACCACACCACTCCCCTCCCATCCCGACCCCAAGCTGGTGACCGGCACAGCCTCCACTCCATAGCATGGTCATCTGCCAAATGAGCTGTCAGTGAGTATGCACTGTCTCAGTACGCGCTCACTGGCAGCTCAGTCAGCAGCCAGATGTGATGGAGAGCAGAGAGATGTGCCATTCGCAGGCTCAGGGTCGGGATGGGGGGAGCAGAGTGTGTCTGCTACCTGGGTGGGGACGGGTTCACTAGACACCAGGGAATGGGTATCTTTATTTTACAGGGATCAGGATGGGGGGACCACTGGATACCAGAGAAGACAAATCTAACATCAGGCATGGTTGTGGGTGGGGTGAGGGACCACTAGCACCAGGAAAAGTGCATGTTTCACAATGGGTCAGTGATCGGTGGATGGTGGGGGCCACTAGACACCAGAGAAAGTTTATTTTGTACAAGGGGCAGGTGACTGGTGGTGGCGGGGGACCACTAGACATCAGGCAATGAACACTGCAAATTTCACCGGAATTATCAGTTTTCTGCAAATTTGGACTTTGCACAGTGCGTTAACCTCACAAAATAGGGCAAATTCATGAATTAATCCATGGAGCAAAGTTTCCCAGCTTCACACATCCCTACTGCAGACTGAGAAAGAGGGGCTAGACAATTCTGCTTATTTTCATCCACATCCATGGGTGGGGGGAGATACAGACGCAAACTGGCATACTGAATTAGGTTGAACTGTTCGTGGTATTTTTAATCAATATTTTAGTGAGAGTGTAGTAGGAAAAAATACTCTATTGATTCATCTTCGTTCTCATGTTTTATTTTGTTTGGTCAAAATATTACTTTATTACATCACCAGTAATAATAAAACAAAGTTCACAACATGTTGCCATTGCTGTTTAGTAGTTAAAAGCTTTACTGACATTTTTCTAACACAAATATATACAAGTGGATCATACTCAGATCTATTACATACCCTGGTGTGCAACAGGTGCCTTTACTCTCTTTTTACAACAAAAACAGGAGGAGACCTAAAGTAAACCTGGTAACTTTTGGAAGAGTGTACATGAGTTATTGGGAAGGGATAGTAATTCAACCATTAATGTGTTAGAGGGCAATGTCCTTAATTACAGATTATTTTGAAATGTCTAATCTATTGAATAACTTATTTTGTAACATTGTTCCAGAAATTAGTGTTGCTCAGATAGTGCTGTTGTGGATCCTACCACCCTCCATCAGATAGTGCTGGTATCTTACCTAGGATCCTACCAGGAATCCTATACCAAAGACAGATGTAGGACCCAGGGTCATATAGTGATGGATCCTAATTAAAATCCAGGGATCCTAGGTCAGATCCAGAGATTCTAGGTCAAATAGTGCTGGTATCCTACCTAGGATACTACCAGAAATCCTACCAAAGATGGATGTAGGAGCCGGGGTCAGATAATGCTGGATCCTAGTTAAGCTCCAGGGATCCTAGGTCAGATAGTTAGGATCTGAGCTGTATCTGTTGGTCAGAACTGTGGCTCTGGTGCTAGGATCCACAAGATCCACAACATTTGTTGTTAGGATTCACAGGATCCACAACGTTTGTTGCTAGGATCCACAGTGTTTTGTTGCTAGGATCCACAGGATCCACAGTGTTTCTTGCTAGGATCCACAGGATTCACAGAGTTTGTAGGATCCATGTAGTGGATCCTAGAGGGTAGGATCCATGATCAGATAGCATGCTATCCTCCCACAGCAACTATCTGGCCAAATGGGAGGTATCTGTTGGTATCCTAGTTTCTAGGATAATATCTGAGCAACACTACCAGAAATCCATCAAAGAACATTAGGGTCCTGATATTCAGAACAGTGCACTAACATTATAATTGCTCTGTGCCTGCACTAGCACTTGCGCCAATCCCCTACTGTGATATATTCAAAGGCATTGCACCAGCTCTGTATGCAGTTAATATAGGGTGGACTGCATGCCACGCAAATGACATGCACTGGCACAGTGCAATGCATTTGGGCAGCTCTGAATATAGCAGCGAGGATAGTGCTGAACACTGGGGGTGGCTGTGGGTGTGGGAGAAGGATACCAATATGTACAATGGCCAATGGTACATGAACAAAACAAAACAAGATATACTTACAATAAAGGGGCAACTGCCTGTAGAAAAATGGAGGGGAAGGAATAAGGGCATCCCCCATCAGGAGCAAAGGGGGGGAGAAAATAAAATAACCAGGGTACCCACCCATCAAGAGAAAAGGGGACGCTAACATCATAATAATAACAAGAAATAAAACAAGGGCACCCACCCGGTATAACAAAACAAGTGAATCCGCTTGTCACATAAAAACACATCAAGGGCAACAGCCCATTAGGAAGTCCAACATGAGGCCCATGGCCCACCAAGGTGCTGCAGATAGTGGTGGTGGTGGCTTTTGCCTTAGCTCATGGCTGATGGCTGCTCGTAGGCCCTCTATAACACAAGCCCAGTCCCCTACTAGTTGAGCCAGTAGTTGCAGCAAGTGAATCTGACACCTAAGTAGGTCATCCTGTCCCTCCTGCATCAACCAATCCTCATGTCTGCTCCCAGCTCCTGGATCCTACTGGGCACCTATGGAAAGAAATACACTGAAATCAGCCAGCAGTGCACACCTGATGAAGGACACAAGAGTGGCATAACATGCGTAGCAGATGTACAACCGGATGACACATGGGTCTCCATGCTACACATGTGCATGGCATGGCACTAGGTTAGAAGCACGAACACAACAACAGCATTGCCCAAAACAGTGCAGCAACAATGGTGCCTACAAAAATAGTACCCGGTGAAAACACACACGCCCGCATGGTAGCCATCCAAACACACACCAAGGAGCGATACCAATGATATAAAACAAAATACTCAATTTATATTTTTTGCGGGGGCTACACAGCCTGCACCTCCTGATACGGGGGTCTGCCCTCACACCCCCATTACTAAAATAATCAACTCCGAGGGGAGTTGGATTTCAGGGGAAATGTGAAACTCATGTGGGTGGGGGAATTGTGAGATGGGACATGTGAAAAATTTAGTAAACCTGTCTCACAGAAAAATATCGGAGACCGGGATCAGAACCTTGGTCTTCAGAACTACACTGGCCGAGCTGCTCTATGCCTTAGCCTTCTTCAACATGGGAGCAGCTTCACCAGCTACCAATTTTTTTCCAGCTCTTCTTTACTTCCTCCAGTCACTCCCTGTGACAGTTATAGGGATAGCAATAACTGCCATTCACTATTCTACCCCCGTCACTCTCCTTGTTTCGCTATCCTTACAAGCAGTGTTCTTAACATGCACTGTTAAGGAAACACTCTTCTAACAGGGTACTGCGTGGGCACACCAGAGACAGCACTGTGGGCCCAAACAGTAGAGGACTGCACATACAATGAGTGTGCCATGTTGCAACACAGCAGGACAGAGCCATGCAAGTGACAAACAACACAGGCAGTCATACCAGATGTGGAACTGCAGCACAAGCAACAGCAGCACCAAGCGAGGGTGCAATAGGCTGTGGAATGGCATGAGGTGTTTAGAGATGCACAGACACCCTTTGCCTTGCACACCAGCAATGCAGTATGCAGGACAACACACAACTAGACAGCTATAAGCCACCCTTGTTGGCTGTAGGGTCATGGCCAGGCATACAAGTGTTACACACAGCACAGCTCTATTTGGATGGCACCATTCTATAGTATTATATGCAGCAGCCAGGGTAACACATGAGTGCAGTGATGTTGTACATGGGGGGGTACTGTACACATGCAACTTTGTCAGCACAACACTGGTGGGGGATACAGACCCACCTGGAGGCACCCTCCCCACCTAGAAGAAGTCGTCACCACCCTAGGTACAGGGCTGCCACGCATACAGAGCCAGTGCAAGACATTGATCATGCAAAGACCCAGTTGTGTCCAAATGTGTGCATGGCCCTGCCTATGTACAATAGAATAATCATACCCTGATCATCACTGCGTTAGTTAGACATTACCGACTATGCTTCACAATGTCACTCACATATGGAAAACAACATGCAACGCCCACCAATGCACCCTCCTCCGCTAACCCTATGCCATTTAAGTGGGTCTCTGTTGCAATGCAAAGGTATGACACTCAGTGCATATGGCATTGGGGATGGAATCCCTGCATGCAGACCACTATGGGTGCTGTATGATGCACACAGCATGACACAGTGGTGTACTGGTACTACATTGGTCCATTCCTACCTCAGGAAGGCAGACATACATACACAGCCCTGAGCATGTGGTACAACAGAACCCACTCAAACTAACATTTGTAGCAATCAGGGCTGTGAGCATTACCACCAACTCTGTAGTGCTCCAGGTCAGCGACACAGGGGACATGCCACTGCATGACGTAAGGTATGCCATGGTACAGTAAACACACACAGGGCACTATGCCTGCTGCAGGGAGGTGGACAACAGTAGACTGCACAGACCATGACATACCACACTGTCAATGGTGGGACAATGCCCCAAGTGCAGGGTGAGTGTCCCCTACCACAGCTGCATAGGTGATGCCTCCACAGACATGTGTGCAGCATGGCAAGTCACACATGGACATCCATCTCCAACTGCAAACACTTGCAGCATAGTGCAGACATGCAACCCCAAGTGTGATGCACAATGCAGGGTACTTACATGGATGCCTGTCCATTGAATGGCTCTGCTGGGCCCCATCACAACCTGGTGGGTCTTTGAGCTGGACCTCCCTGTACCCCTGGAGTTACGAATATATGAACATAAAAAATTTGCCCACAGATAAAGGCCTAGAGGTCTATCAAGTCTGCTTGAATGTCTAGCTAGCACCCCTTATTCTGCAGCTGCCCCTCCCTTCCACCCTTCTCCTTCATTGACCCTCCTCCTTGCCTGTCCCATCCTCTTTTGAAGCAGTCCACTATTCTACTGGATGCCACTTCTGCCGGTAATGCATTCCACCCAGCCACCACCCTCTCTGTAAAAGAGTGTCTCCTCATCTCCCTCCTGAACCTTCCTCCCTCCAGTCTCATATCATGGCCCCTGGTGGCCCTCCCCTCCCTTACTTTGAACAGCCCCTCTGTACCCGTCTTGTTTATTCCTTTCATGTATTTAAAGGTTTCAATCATGTCATCCCTGTCTCTCCTCTCCTCCAGTGAGTACATGTTCAACTCCTTCAACCTCCTCTCTTATGTGATAAGTCCCTCAGCTCCTTGATCATCTTTGTGTACCACTGCCCCTCCAGTAACTTAATGTCCCTCTTCAGATCTGACGCCAGTACTGCACGCAGTACTCCAGGTGTGATCTAACTAATGACCTATACAGTGGTAGAATCACCTCCTCCTCCCTCCTCGAGGATATACCCCTTGCAATACAACCCAGAATTTTGTTGGCCTTTGCAGCTGCCTTCCTACATTGTGCTGAGTTGTTCATTGACCCTGTAATGAGCACCCTCAGATCCTTCTCCTCCTCTGTCTGGGCAAGCTGCACCTCCCCCAGCTGGTAACTCCTCCTTGGGTTCTTCATCCCAAAATGCAGCACCTTGCACTTTTTGACATTAAACCCCAGTTGCCAGGTGTCTGACCAGGTTTCAAGCTTTGCCAGATCATCCTGCAACCCCTGCCATCCCCCTAGGTCATCCTTCACCACCGCTCCTACCTTGGTATCCTCAGCAAACAGACTGATCTTGCTCTTGATGTCCCATGATATGTCTGCAATGAATATCCCAAACAACACTGGTCCCAACACCAAGCCCTGTGGAACACCGCTCGTCACTACCCTTGGGCGTGAGAGCTCCCCACCCACCACCACCCTCTGTTGCCTTCCCTGAAGCCAGTTCTCTACCCATCTCACAAACTTTGCACCTGCCCCTATGCCTACTAACTTACTTCCCAGCCTTCCATGCGGCACTGAGTCGAATGCCTTACTGAAGTCCAGATACAGGACATCCACTGCATGGCCCCTGTCCAGTTGCCTAGTTACCCAGTCATAGAACTCGACCAGGTTGGTTTGGCAGGATCTGCCCAATATGAAGCCATACTGTCTGCTGTCATGTAGTCCTTTGGCCTCTAGGAGAGCCACCAGCCTCTCCTTCAGGATAGTCTCCATTAGCTTACCCACGATGGGTGTGAGGCTCACTGGTCTGTAGTTTTCCGGTTCATCCTTGGGGCCACTCTTGTGGAGGGGCACCACATGAGCCATCCTCTAGTCCAGAGGTACACACCCCAAATGTAGTGAGGCATTAAATAGGTCTGCCAAAGGTCCTGCAAGGACCTCTGCCAGCTCCTTCAGTACCCCGGGGTGGATGTCATCTGGGCCTGGTGCCTTATCCACCCTCAGTGCCTTCAAACCCTCCCAAACTCTGCCCTCCATGATTTCTCCATCTGTTCCCGGGCCCTGGCCCTGGCCTGGCCCTGCTGCCTGCTTAGGTCTGTAGAGGAGGAGGAGGAAAAGTAAGATGTGATCAATATCATGTAGTGGAAATGCATTGCACTGTGCTGTACTGTACACCCTACACAGTATACACATCCACATGCCTGTACTCTGCACCAGCTGCCACATGTGTATGATGCAGAGGGACAGATCTGGGCAGGACAGTGTGGTACCATTGTGTGAACAGCTATGGCACCATACACAGGCATGGCATGGCCCAGGTGCAGTAGATATGATACATACCACTGTGGTAGGTATAGCCTGGCACAGTGTATGTTGGCTCATGTAGTGCCCACATCCTGCCATTCTTCCAGCCCCTGTACAACATACCCATAAATATTGGCTACAGACCGTGTACACTTCAAAGAATGCATTTGCATGCATGGAGCACCTGGTCACATACAACAGGGGCAGAAGAGGCATACCAGTGCAATGGTAGGGGAAGGCAGGGTGCTGTAGGTGTAGTCCTTCACAGTGGCTGGTACAAGCCTGGCACACCCTGTGTAATACAACAGTGCCCCATGCATTACCTGCAATATGCTACCAGCACTCATATGGCATAACTTGGACAATGTACACGACACAGACAGTGGCCACATCTACATGCTGGTGGGAACACCGACATGAACAGCAACTTGTAGAACACATGTGACATCCTCTTGGGTCATATCTGACAATAGGAACTAACATGTCCTGTTTACCATAGCTGGCAACCAAACCCTGAATAACACTCAGTGACACTATACACTTCCCCTGTCATCCACCCTGACACTACAGCCATGACACTCTGATTGCACACAACCATGCTGCCATGGCAGATGCATGCCTCAGGGAACTACAGTGGGTCCTGTCATGTACTGGGCACATGGACGTCAAGTGGGACAGTGGGTCAGGCACCTGCATACATAAGGTCAGGCCATAGAGTGGGGCAAGTGTCCCAGAGGACAAAGGAGACACAACAGGACACACAGGTACAGTGCACATTCCCTCAGGGACACTGCCCCAGAGGTATATAATCATGAAACAGGACATCACACAAGACACTACCCAAATCATACACATAATCCTCTGTATTTACTGGCCTTGGCATGATGCCACTGTACACCATTGCCCACAGTTGTTGCAGGTGATGTGCCTCCCTCCTCTGCAGATCATTCTACTGGTGCTGACATTGGTCACTTATGCGTGTGACCTCTGTGCGCCATGTGAGATGCCATCCCACAGATGCCCACACCTCACACCATGGCCTGTTAGACCGTAGCTAGTCCCCCCCCAGCTACCACCAAGTCTACCAGATTGGCCAGCTCTGTGGTAGACCACATCTGGTCCCATTACTGCACAGGCCTGCTCTGTCTGCCTACCATTTTGCTCTGTTGCCTAGGCCTAGCCCTTACACCAAGCTCTTGAAAGTTTCAGGGCTGTATGTCCATCTGAGCAACACGTTTCTGTGATAGCACCATGCTACCATTACTTTTCGCAGTGCAGTGTGTACACCTAGTGAGGGCCCCTCAGCACATGGTGAGCATGGGGTGGCACATGTATGGGGTGCGTATGCACAGCCCTGTGCATGAACATTGCACAATGGCATGGCGCGCATGGCTACACTGTGTGGTGGCATTGACCATGGCATGTGATGTCATGTCTGCACCGCCTACCGATGTTGTGTAAGTACAGGCACAGTGCAAGCGCATGCCCTAACTTAACAACATTAGCGTGTGGAGCAAAACTGCAGTATTCAACCAATGTATGCAAATTAGCTAATTTCGCAGTCCAAGGGCAAACACCCATAATAGCATGTCATTACTGGAAGGTGTGCATACACTAGCATGCCTCACTACACCTGGAACATATAAAAGGAGCAAAATACACCACCTAGTTTCCAAATCAGAATTGCAGGCAGCCAGAGGAAGGTGCTTGTGAAATGGCCTAGAAAAGGACTGCAGCTGTACATTGGACATGTTAAGGTGGCGAAACTCTCACATCTTGATCTGTTGGTGGTGGTGGAGTCATGGCTAGGTGGAGGATCTCACCTATAGCAATCAATGGACAATAGAAACATGCTGACAGCAGATGAGGACCGCAAGGTCCATCCAGTCTGCCTATTTTTTCTACCTTTTGAATGTGCCATAGGTCTTTGCACTGTCAATGGCATATCTATTCATACTCATCTGTATTGCTCTCTTATGCCTATCCCATGCCTGTCTGAAGCCCTGCACTGTATTCATATCCACTACTTCTTGAGGTACGCCATTCCATGCATCCACCACCCTTTCCGTGATAAAGAACTTCCTCACATTACCCCTTAATCGGCCTCCCTCTAATCCCATGCTGTGTCCTCTTGTCCTGCTACTTTTCTTATATTGAAACATGTTAGACTCTTTCACCTTGTTAATGCCCTTCAGATGTTTGAATGTTTTGATCATGTCACCTCTCTCCGTCCTTTGCTCTAGGGTATACATATTGAGCTCCGTTAATCTGTCCTCTTATGTTTTCTGATGCAGTCCCGGCACCATTTTGGTTGTCCTTCTCTGGACTGCCTCCATTTTGTTAATGTCTTTGTGCAGGTGCGGCCTCCAATACTGCATGCAGTACTCCAGATGGGGCCTAACAAGTGTCTTGTAAAAAGGAATTATTACCTCCCTCTTAAGACTTGTAATACCCCTACGGAGTCACTTTGGATGCAAATCCAGGATTCCAAGAATAGGATTCTTAGAATGGGAGTGGTGTACAGGCTGCCATCTCAGATGGAGGAGTTAGACAGGGAACTAGCGGGACAGATCAGGAGGACCTGCGAGAAGGGTAGTGTGGTGATTGTGGGGGACTTCAACATGCCAGGAGTGGACTGGAGCACCCCAACAACCAGGAACAGAAGGAAGCAGGTACTGCTGGATGCCTTCCAGGACAGCTTCCTGCTGCAAATGGTCAGTGAACCAACCAGGTTAGGAAATACCCTTGACCTTGTGCTGGCAAATGGGGACTTTGTGAGAGAACTTACAGTGGAGGAACCGCTGTCAGGAGTGACCACCGCTCAGTATGGCTCACACTGGATATGGGCAAGGAAGGAATCTGGCACAATAGTGCTGGACTTCAGGAGGGACGACTTTGGGAGGATGGGAGAAGTGGTAAGGGTACCTGGCCAGAATTCAATCTAGTATGGACACTAACCAGAGGTGGGAGCTCTAAAGCTGGGGATAGTGGAGGCAACAAAACCTGCTGCAAAGCCCAGAGCAAGAAGGCTAGGGCTAAGAAACCGATCTGGTTGAGCAAGGAGGTCATGAAAAGGTAAGGAGGAAAAGAGCTGCCTTTAGGAAGTACAAGAAAACAGGGAGGGGGGAGGACAGGGAGGAGTACTTGACAGAACCGAAGGAGGTGACAAGGGCAGTAAGGGGAGCCAAAGCATCTACGGAACTCAGGCTGGCACAAGGTATTAAGAAGGGGGAGAAGGACTTCTTTAAGTACATCAGGGGGAAAAGGAGCTGTAAGGACCACATAGTAAGGACTAGGAAGGAGGGGGGCTGGGTAGAAGCAGGGTGCGATAAGGCGGAAGCACTAAATGAGTACTTCTGCTCAGTATTTACTAAAGAGAAGAGGGGGGTGACACCCAAGGTGGGAGAAATGCTAGAAGCAGGGGAAGTGGTGACAGATGGGAAATCATGGAGAGCAGAGTTCGAGAGGGTTTGAAGGCACTGAGGGTGGACAAGGCGCCAGGCCCAGATGGCATCCACCCAGGGGTACTGAAGGAGCTGGCAGAGGTCCTTGCAGGACCTTTGCAGACATATTTAATGCCTCACTACATTGAGGTGTGTACGTCAGGACTGGAGGATGGCTCATGTTGTGCCCCTCCACAAGAGTGGCCCCAAGGATGAACCGGGAAACTACAGACCAGTGAACCTCACATCCATCGTGGGTAAGCTAATAGAGACTATCCTGAAGGAGAGACTGGTGGCCCTCCTAGAGGCCAAAGGACTACAGGACAGCAGACAGCATGGCTTCATATGTGGAAGATCCTGCCAAACCAACCTGGTCGAGTTCTATGACTGGGTAACTAGGCAACTGGACAGGGGCCATGTAGTGGATGTCCTGTATCTGGACTTCAGTAAGGCATTCGACTCAGTGCCACATGGAAGGCTGGGAAGGAAGTTAGTAGGCACAGGGGCGGGTGCAAAGCTGGTGAGATGGGTAGGAAACTGGCTGCAGGGAAGGCAACAGAGGGTGGTGGTGGGTGGGGAGCTCTCACACCCAAGGGCAGTGATGAGCGGTGTTCCACAGGGCTCAGTGTTGGGACCAGTGTTGTTTGGGATATTCATTGCAGACATATCATGGGACATCAAGAGCAATATCAGTCTGTTTGCTAATGATACCAAGCTAGGCGCGGTGGTGGATGACCTAGGGGGATGGCAGGGGTTGCAGGATGATCTGGCAAAGCTTGAAACCTGGTCAGACACCTGGCAACTGGGCTTTAATGCCAAAAGTGCAAGGTGCTGCATTTTGGGATGAAGAACCCAAGGAGGAGTTACCAGCTAGGGAGTGCAGCTAGCCCAGACAGAGGAGGAGAAGGATCTGGGTGTGCTCATTACAGGGTCAATGAACAACTCAGCACAATGTAGGAAGGCAGCTGCAAGGCCAACAAAATCCTGGGTTGTATTGCAGGGGTATATCTCGGAGGGAGGGAGGTGATTCTGCCACTGTATAGGTCATTAGTTAGACCACACCTGAGTACTGCGTGCAGTACTGGCATCCGTATCTGAAGAGGGACATTAAGTTACTGGAGGGGGTGCAGCGCAGAGTGACAAAGATGATCAAGGGGCTGGGGGACTTATCATATGAGAGGAGGTTGAAGGAGTTGAACATGTACTTACTGGAGGAGAGGAGAGACAGGGGTGACATGATTGAAACCTTTAAATACATGAAAGGAATAAACAAGATGGGTACAGAGGGACTGTTAAAAGTAAGAGAGGGAAGGGCCTCCAGGGGCCATGATATGAGACTGGAGTGAGGAAGGTTCAGGAGGGAGATGAGGAGACACTTTTTTACAGAGAGGGTGGTGGCTGGGTGGAATGCATTACCCGCTGAAATGGTATGCAGTAGAACAGTGGACTGCTTCAAACGAGGATGGGACAGGACAAGGGGGAAGGTTAATGAAGGGGAAGGGTGGAAGGGAGGGGCAGCTGCAGAATAAGGGGTGCTAGCTGCACATTCGAGCAGACTTGATAGACCTCTAGGCCTTTATCTGCTGGCAAATTTTCGTATGTTCGTAATACACCACAATATCTCTCTAGCCTTTAGTTGTCTGCTTGGATGATTTCAGGTCATCTGTGATAATGATGCCCAAGTCTCTTTCTTCCATTGTGATTGCCAGCAACTCCCCTCCCATCCTATAGGTGGCTTCAGGGTTTCTCTTCCCTATGTGCATGATCTTGCACTTCTTTGAGTTAAACCCCAGTTGCCACTCTTCTGACCATTTTGCCAGTTTATCTTGATCTTTTCTAATTCTGCCCACCCCATCTGGATCATCTACTCTGTTGCAGATCTTGGTGTCATCTTCTAACAGACAAACCTTACCCTCTGGTCCATCTGCAATGTCACTGATGAAGATATTGAAGAGGACTGGCCCCAGGACTGATTCATGAGGTACCCCACTTGTGACCTGCATCTCTTCTGACTGTATACTGTTTACCACCACTCTCTGTTTTCTGCCCGCCAACCAGTTTGCCATCTACTTGACCAACATCTGACCCACCGAACCTACCCAGCTTATTAACCAATCTTCTATGTGGAACAGTATTGAAAGCTTTGCTGAAGTCAAGATAGGTGACATCAACGGCACCCCTTGATCCACCACTCTGGTTACCCAGTCAAAGAAATCTAGAAGAATCAGAAGAAGAATCAGCATTTATATAACACTTTTCATACACAGTATCCCAAAGCACTTTACAAGCAATACTAAACTTGTAGTGAAGTGACTGAATGTGTGGTGGCGGCCATATCGCACATCATCACCCACACACAGCCTGGATAATTGCATGAACTGGTTTTTATGGGAAGGGGAATGTTGGCCAGGACACCGGGAATGTTCCCTGTTCTTTGCGAAGAGTGCCCTGGGTTCTTTTACTTCCACCTGGACATCCACCAGGACAACACCAGGATAGGCAGAAGGGACCTCGGTTTTAACGTCTCATCCGAAGGACGGCACACCCCAGCAGTACAGCACCCCCCAATACTGCACTCAGATGCCAGCAATTTTAAGGTGCAAGTCCAATCCCAGTGTGGGACAAGAACCCATGACCTTCTGCTCCAGAAGCAGATGTGCTACCGACTGAGCCACGCTGACACTAATCTACAAGATTAGTTTGACAGGACCTTCCTTTTGTAAACACATGCTATCTTGGATCCTGTGCTTCTATGGTTTCCAGGTGTTGCACTATTCTTTTCTTAAAGAGTGCCTCCATAATCTTGCCCACTACTGAGGTAAAACTGACTGGTCTGTAGTTCCCTGCCTCCTCCCTGCTACCACTCCTGTGAAGCAGGATCACATGAGCCCTTCTCCAGTCTTCTGGGACCTATCCTGTGCTCAGAGACTCACTAAACAGTTCTGATAATGGCTCTGCTAGTTCCACCCTTAGCTCCTTTAGTACCTTGGGATGTATGCCATCAGGTCCTAGTGCCTTGTCCATCCTGAGCTTAGCAAGCTCTTGTAGGATAGTTTCTTTTGTGAAGGGACTTGTGCACATCTCCCTCCCCCCTGTGTCCATGGTGCTGAGCTGTGGGCCCTGCCCTACCTTCTCCTCAGTAAATACTGAGGAGCAGAAGTATCTATATAGGATAGATGCTTTTCCTTGGTCCTGCTCCACACACTCCCCCTTATCCCCTTTGATCTTAGCAATCCCCCCTCTGGACTTTCTCCTTTCACTAATGTATCTATTGAAATTCTTGTCCCTTTCTTTTACTGTTCGTAATAGTGTTTCCTCGGTTTGGGCCTTTTGCCTGCCTTACTGCCTTCCCTGCTTCCCTTAAGAAAGTTTGGTATGCCTTCTTATCTTCACCCTGCTGCGTTCCCTTATATTTCTTGAAGGCCAGCCTTTTGGCTCTGACCTTTTCTGCTGCTGCTTTTGAGAACCAAAGTGGTTTCCTCATTCTTTTGCTCTTGCTTTTTCAATGATGATAGAGGCTGTGATACTCTCACATACTTGCTTAGGAGGTGATGGACTAGGGTTCCTTTGGGTCTGTGCCTCTTTCAGCCTTGTCTGTATTTGACCTTGTCTATGGCTGTATCTGCACATAGGCAGGCCTGTGTCAGGCAGGCTGCTGGCTGTGTTAGGATGTGCATTGCCAGCATGCATACATATCTCTGATGGTCTGTGAGGGCTTCATCCCAATGTACCTGTAATCTGTGTTGCACTGTGTGTATTCCCTGCTCACCTGCATTCTGCACTCAAATACAGCAGATACTATGGATGACACAGACAGATTATGGATCCACTGCTTCTCTGAGGAGGAGCTGCAGGCACTGATACAGGCCTATTGGTCAGGGAAGAGGTCCTGTCCCAGAGGCAGAGCACAAATGCCCAGATACATCAGGCCTGTGTAGAAATCACAGACGTGGTCTATGCCGTCAGTGGCTGGAACAGGCCCATGGAGGCAATGCATAAGCACTTCAGGGACATGTGGCAGTGGACAAAGGGGGTCCTTTTAACGACACACAGGAAAATGCATGTGACAGGCAGGGGCCCATAGGCCTCAGTGGCTGTACGTACCTTAGACCCTGCAGAGGAGTCAAGGGCCTCCATCCCTACAGCCTGAAGAGGTGATGGGAGTGCCAAGTGGAGTCAGCCTACCCATGTGAGTGACCGATGTGGTTGTGTCAGTTCAGTCAGGAAGTGCATATATATTTGTATATATGTATGTATGGGTGCATGTATACGCCAGTGCTGTGTGACACACTGGGTGTAGACCACAAGACTGCTTCTATGTTTCCTAGTGTGTAGCCATCTGTGTGGTACTCAACTACTCTGCCCCATGTGTTGTCGTCTGTGTGCTCACTGGTGCTGGGGTGTGACTTCACTGGTGCTGGGATATGGGCTCACTGGTGTTGGGGTGTGTGCTCCCTGGTGCTGGGGTGTGTGCTCACTGGTGTGGGTGTGTGTGTGTGTGTGGTGTATATGGCCACCGGGGTGGTGGTATTGGTGTTGCACCACACAAACAGCATGGGTGTTGTGTCTCTGTACACTGGGCATGCATGCTGCCTTGACCGGCACACAGCTCTGCATGGACCTGACTATATCTCTCCTCTCTCAACAGCTCACTCCATCATACTGGACATGGTGGAGGATGCTCCAGGTCCACCCCTGTGACAGCTACCCTGCTGGCCACCAATGTGCACCCACCAACCGACACTAATGAAGAGGGTGCAGTGGATTATGACAACGAGACATTCAATAGGAGCTGGGGAGAAGATGGGACCACCCCAGACCAGGAAAGGTTGTCCACCTTTGTCAGCCCCCATAACAATGGGGTCCAGTTGTTGCCCCACACAGCACTGTGGTCACAGCAGTCACAGCTGTACAGCCCCCCAGAGCCTCTAGCATAGTCACTTTTGTGCCACCACATGACCCCACCTCCAACACGGCCATTGCCCTGCCACTCCTGACAGATCCCACAGGGCCAGCCACTGATGTGCCTCACCATAATCCTTCCACTGGCATAACCACAGCCTTGCCACCCCAGGCCCATCCTACTGGTCTGGCCTCAGCTGTCCCAAAATGCATCACAAAACCAACTGTGGTGCAGCCCTGGGTCATACAGGGACAGAGGGTGCAGCCCTGTCCCAGTGGACAGTCTCTGCCAACAGCGGGATGCAGCTGCCAACTGGCAGCTACTGCAATTGGCTGTGGAGGCACAGAGTGTTGTGCAGTAGGAACTGACACGCATCTGCCACATGCTGCACAACGTCATGCAACATGTAGAGAAGTGGGCAGAGGCATGTCATATGGAGCACATGGTGGCCATCTGCAATCTGCAGCAGGATATTGTCACCAGCATGGACTGTCCCTGTGCCACTATGCTAGAGGCTGTAGCCATGGTGGCAGGCACTGTGGGGGCCAGCCGTTTATTTATTTATTTGTTGAAATGTTTCACCAGGCAGACATACTGAGCAACATTGCTTGTTTCCAGATGAGTCCTAGGGCTAAAGGGAATGGGATAATACAATAGATGGTGCAAAATTGCTACAAATAGGAAACACAAGCAAATTTGCTACAAGAGGACAGCACAAGGAAGTGCTACAATATGCTAAGGAGTTATAATAAAAATAAAAATAACATCACTGAAGAGCTAAGTCATAGTAGTTACATACATTTGACATGCAATTTACATAGTACAACAGCATGGTACAATAGCATGGTACTAAAGCTTAGGGAGCTGTGATTATGTGCAGTTGCATGTGGGGGTAGTGAATGAGCACATGAGGGAAGTGAGGGTACCAGACGAGGGGGAATTTCAGAAGTTGATGAGGAGGGAGTTCCAGAGCTTAGGCCCTGGCCTGTCCAGTGGGAGTAGTGCCACCCCACGGTGGACAGCATGGCACTCGGTCACGCCACACAATGCCGAAATACAAATGCCCAGCACACTTGGAACACCCAGGACACCAAGGACACCGCACGTTCCAAGACATGGCCTGCTCCTCGCTGGAGTCAGTACCCTGTGGTGCCATGGCTGACGGCAGCTAACACCACCCCCATGTTCTTCCCTCATGTTGTGGATGATGACCTTCCCAATCATACCGGGTACAACACACATAATGTCCGTACTCGGGGAGGTGGTATGGGACTCATGTAAGGTGCAGCCTGCTACCCCTTTCCAACATGTTCACCCTCAGTCCTCCTACAATACCCATGTGTCATTGCCCCTCGCCCTGTGGCCTATCCCATCCATTTTCACCCTTCTGTATGGCCTGTAGTTCTGTTTACCCCCTTGGAACCCCCCACCTGGCTGGCATGTTTACACCCCTTTAGAACTCCCCCTGCTAGACTGGGCTGTATATCTATGCACGTCTTAGTTGCTAACCCCCCCACCTGGATGGACTGTATTTCTGTTAATCCCCCCTTTTGCTGCCTCCTGCCTGGATTGCCTCTATGTATGTACTGGTATTATTATGTGATACTACATTGACTAAACATATTGCAATCTCCTGAGCGGTCTGTAGTCACCCTCCATGTCCAGAAAGGTCTGTTATGAGGATGGCTCTCTACTCCTGGGCCCTCCTGGATGTCCTGGGGTTATGCCTGTGGAGCTGCTCCTGTATCCCCTGGTCCTCTGGCTCTGGCTCTGCTGCAGATTGTTCCTCTGGGGCTGGCATGCATACCCCATGGTTGAGTGCCATGTTGTGTAATATGCAACAGTCAAGGAATATTGCACATGCCTTCTGTGGGGTGTATTGTAGGTCACCTCCGGAATGATTAAGGCACCTAAACTGCATCTTCAGCATTCCAAAATCACACTCATTGATGTTGCATGTGACACTGTGTGCCATGTTGTACCTGCCATCTTCAATGGATGCGAGTCGTAGGAAAGGTGTGAGGAGCCAGGGATGCAAGGGATATGCACCGTCCCCTGTGTAGTTAGAAGGCATTAATAAGATTAATGTGTCACTGTCTGCATCATGGGGGGAGGTCTTTAGGGTATACTCACCATTGATATGGCCACTACGGGTGTCTCCACTTTCAAACCTCTGGCACAGGATGGAGTTATGCCAGAAGGTGCCGTGGACATTGCTGGGGTACCATGCCAGGACATTGATGATGCACCCTGTTGTATAACACACCACCTTGTAATTGATGGAGTGGTACCAATTTCTACTGACGTAGACATCCACTCCTACGATAGTGGGTGCCAGGATGACAACATGGGTGCAGTCAATGGCAACAAGTACAAATGGTAGATGCGCAGCTCAGTAGAACTGCTGCATGGTTGCTGCTTGCTGAGCTGGTGTGCTGGGGAATTTGATGAACTCCACAGCATGGTTCAGCAGGGCCTCAAAGGACTGGCCCAGCAGCCACAAGGTAACTGACTGAGAGATACTGGTGGTGTCTCCCACCAGCCTTTGGAATATTCTGGTGACCAGTAAGTAAACTGCAGCCATCACCTTCAGCTCTACGGACAATGCAAGGCTGTGCCAGGTGTCTGTGTGGAGCTGGTCCTGCAGGAGCTCACACAGCTGCATGAGCATGGACCTGTTGAGCCTGTACTGGCCCATGATCTGGTCATCACTAAGGACTTCAAGTGTGATTCATGGATGATACTGTCTGTTTGTAACATAGCACCTCTGCAGCCTGGGCCTGGGCCCAGGGGTGGGCATTGGCCCTCTCCTCATCCTCCATGATCTGCTGCATCAGGTACATGATGTGTGCTGTGCTGTCATGTGAGTCATCTTGGTGTGTGGCCTGCAGTGTCTTTCTCTCCACCTCTCGGTTTGCTCTGGCTTAAGACTGCCTTTTTATGTTGGCTTGCGTGCATGCTCAAGCAACATCTTGCGCTAGTATGGGTTTTGGGGGCGCTGCTGCTGTTGGGCGAATGCAGGGCACGCATCAGTAGGTGCATCCCTCATTCCCCAGTCAGCCTGCATGCCAGCGCCACACCATGCATTCATAATGGGGTGAGCACATCAAAGCAAAGGTCTGCTGCAATCCGAGCAAAGCTCATCATATGCAGCGGTCCTTTGCTTGCCATGCTCGCCGCCATTATGATCATGGTCGGTGAGAGGGCGGCCGCCTCACGCTTGCCGACATCAGGGGTGCCCAGTCCCTCTGTTGGCATCCCCCCATGTTTGTGTGCTGACGGGGAAGCCCACTCCCCATCAGCATCACCCCCCAACTGTTGAATGCCAAGGTGCCAATCCCCTCGGCTCGTGCCCTCTCCACTTTCTTTGTTTGCCGGGCGGGGTGCCCAATCCCCGTCGGCATTATCCTCCCATGTTAGCGTCATGAGGGTGCCCAACTCCTTCATCGGCTAATGACACCCCCAAAAATATTTAGGTGGTACACTGGGAGCCCACCCCAGCGTGCCAAATGCCCTGTAACACTAAAATTGTCCCGAACGGTTTTCCTCTTTTTTTTTTCTGCAAAACGAAAACCGTCCTCTTAGTTTAGATGCCCTCTCCCCACCCACACCCACCCACTGTGCACCCTGCCTCCCCACCCCATACTTACCTCGACTCGGCACGACGATCTTCCATGGACCGGGAACACGTCTGCACTCTTCAAAGCCAACCGCGAACTCAGGAAATGCCGGTAAGCTGTATAATGCAATGAATAGAGTTTTTTCAACTTTGCTGCATATCTCAGGCATTGCTTGGAATTTTGGCACAAAATTTTCAACATGAGTTTTTGGGGTCCCTCCTCATGAATTCTGTCACTGTCATGGCATTAATCGGCCTCAAAAGGTGATTTCGCAGTCACTGCGCGAAATCACCTTTCGGGACCCATTAACGAAATGACAGTGCCAATGTCCATGAGATGGCCTCTCAAAAAGCCTATGTTCCAAACTAGGTGGAAAAAATCCAACAAATGCCTGTTTTACGACCGTGCTTTGCGCAGTTCCTATGCAGGCTCATAACTTCGCGCATTTGCAATATTTTAATGCTGGATTTTTAGCATTGGCATTTTTGTGCACCTCCTCATGAACAGTACAGCTGTCATTTTCCACATCCTGCCTGAAATGTGTTTCTGCACTTCCGGCACACAATAGCGCAGTCGCTGTAGGAAATCAGTGTTTGGGCCAGATTATGAAAATGACAGTGACAAAGTTCATGAGTAGAGGTCCTAGAATGACTAAGTTGAAAATTTGGAGCTGATACTCCATAAAATGACTGTGTTATGAGCGTGTGTTGGCAGATTGCACGCACGCTCTTACCGTCATGCATTTGTGATATTTTCACCCTGGATTTTCATCATTGCCATTTTTCCACACCTCTTGATGAACTGTACAGCCGTCACTTCACATATCCTGCCCAAAATGTGTTTCCACACTTCCGGCACAGAATAGCGTGGTTGCTGTCCAAAATTACTTCTTGGGACACTTTGAGGAAATGACAGTGACACTCTACATGAGCAGAGGTGCTAAAATGCCTATGTTGAAAATTTGGTGCCAAATGCCCATAAACTGTCAGTGCTGCAAGCGTGCCTTGCATATTTCCCACACACCCTTGCAACTCCGCAAATTCCGTATATTTGTATGCCACATTTTCAGCACTGACACTTTATTACACCTCCTCATGAACTGTGCAACTGTCATTTTTCACATCCTGCCCAGCATGTTTTCCTGCACTGCACTAACAAACACCCAAAGGGACACCCTAATGCCTCTCACTCTCTGCAGGGTGGGGGTGGGTTGGCATCAGTTCAATACTTGACTGCCACTCCTATGCTGCATCTCTCTAACCCCTGCACTGCCAATGGCAGCAAGACAACATTCGGCATTGACAAATGCTTGTTATAGGTGGTATTTGTGCAGTGATATGTGACCTGCATAATCCTGTTTGTTCCATGCTACCTTGCTGATTATTACTCTACACATATTGTAGAGGTTTCCACCCCCAGTTTGGGTGCTGCATACATTATCTCTGCACTAGTGTGCTGATGCTAATAGTGTGTGCAGCTATGCCCTCTGAAATTGGGATTCTGGTGCAAATACATGAACAACACTGGTGCAACTTTGCTCCTGAAGCATAGATTGAATATTTGGGCTCTAATGTTTTGAATTATTCTTTTCCTACTTCTTATGATCAACTTTAATCTGTGACACAGAAAGAAGCAAAGAAATATATTCAACATTTGAGACCATGCCCATGAAATACCAATGATGATCTAGATCTCCTACTAAGAAAGATTGCAGCTAGTCAGATACTTGTACCCATATCAAAACTTTTCAGTGTATTCCTGATTTTTCAGTCATTTCCATCAGTGTGGAAATTAGCTGAGGTTGTCCCTATTTGCAAATCTGGTGATTCTACCAAAGCAAATAATTATAAGCCTGTCTCAGTACTTTTCCCCTCTATCAAAAGCATTGGAATGTGTAGTGAATTAATTACATATTTGGGAAAATGCAATCTTCAAACTGCAGTTCTACGCAGTTTTCATAAGCATTACCACTGCAGCTTTAGTTCAGCTGACTGGATTTTTATATTCAGCCTTGGACAGCCCTGTGTCAGTTTGTATGGACCTATCCAAGGCTTTTGGTACAGTTGACCATGGAGTTCTCATATCTAAGCTGGTCTTCTTTGGTCTCTCTGTTCAATTCCTTGGTGGGTCACAGATTATCTTGCTGACAGGTTCCATAGAGTCTGTTTTAGTAATGTCATTCTAGATGCTTTTCCTGTTAAAACAGGTATTCTCCAAGGATAGACTCTTGGGGCTTGATTTTCAAAAGATCGGAATGACGCATGGTGCATGCACCAACAAGGTATGATGCAAGGGGTACCTTGCACCACACCATGCACCATTCCAGATTTTGAGATGCAGCCTGTTCTAAAATAGGGTTGCTTGTGCTGTCCCTGCATCGGACACACAACTGTAGCATGGCAGGTGAGGGCATGCACCAGTACACCGCTGTAGCATCCTATAATTGGGATTCTCAAAGGCTGACTGTCCCCCAGAAGTTAGGCCACCCAGAGCTGGTCTAAGGACCATTGTGCTGAACCCTGAGGTGATGGTGGGCATGCCCCACTGACACTGGGACCCCATCAGGCATGGTGCTGCATGTAGGCATGGGCAGAAGTGGCACTCCTGCACTGCACAGAACTGACACAGTGCCAGCAGTCCCCCACATCATGCTAGCCTGGCTCATGTTCAGCAGGACTCAGTCTGGTCTTACAGCCTCTACATTTATTCTGTGACATACAGTACAGTTATGGTGTGCTTGGCTAGTTGTGAGCTTGCCAGTCCTCTGTTGGGTCCTGTTATGTGCTGTTCTACTGTTCTGTCCAGATGTGCAATTCCTGTATCCTTTTTGCTTCCCAAACATACAGTATGTGGCATCACAATCACTGCAGGAAATTAAGTAGCCGTTTTAAATTAAGATGAAGAAGTGTAAAAAGAAAGATCACTAACAGCACCATATTGGTGACCTTTACTAAAACTATTATGAAAAGGCTTGCAGAACTACACATTTTCAATACTCTTTTCCAACATTTGAGAGATTCTAATAATTTCCCTGGCAAACACCTTCTGAAGTATAGATTTATTCAGCAGTCTGTACAGGGACAATGCAGGTTCTAAGGTAATGTGCAAAATATCCTCATCTGGAATTTCCTTTACTGAGAGACTATTGAGGTATGAAATTGTAAGTAATCTTGTAGTCTATTTACTGTGTTTCCTAGTGCAAGAATATTCCTTTTGGACAGCACATTTGAGAAATGTGGCTCAGAGTGTCAATGAACGTAGCCTTAATATCATGTAAGCAATAATAAAAAACAGGGTGGGTGGTATTGGGCAACACCAGACCACCCAGGGGCGTAATGAGGCCCAGCGTCACAGGTAGAGGGCCTTATAGCCCCAGAAAGGTCCAGGGTGGAAGGGAGGGGCAGCTGCAGAATAAGGGGTGCTAGCTGCACATTCGAGCAGACTTGATAGACCTCTAGGCATTTATCTGCTGGCAAATTTCGTATGTTCGAATGTTCGTAGGTAATACCCCCGAACCCTGGAGGGTATTATTGCACTTAGAAAGTAGGCTAAATGTAAACTTTTTGTGAACTATTTAAAAAATAAAAAGCAATAGTAAAAAAATCAGTAAAAATTTACTCATGGTTGCTTTGTTGGTAAAGTAGACCATCTATTAGTATACTTACTATACTTTCCAGTAGAGGGCAGTGCAGGGTTTCACAGTAGTTTTCTTATTGGTATGTATGTGTATAGCGTGTTCCCTTCTTGGTCTTGAACCATCACACCCCCCCCCCCAGCTCCCTAACATTTTTTTGGGGTTTGTTTGGTTCCTTAGTGACACCAGGATGTAACCCATTCATCAGGCTGATTTGCATTTTTTTTTCCTTTGGATACAGGCGGCTGAGAGTGGCAGTGTGATTGTTTGAGTGGGGAAACAGAAGGTATAGATGTAGTGATTTTATAAAGGTTAGCAGGACTCAATTTTGTTTAAAAAAACAAACAGATGTTTTACTGGAGTGGGAGTGGGGCCAGAGTGACTGAGTTATAGAGTTTTCAGAACTGTTGTCTGCGAGTGGCGCTCAGCACGTGACGTCCTAGTGCTACTAATTTAAAAAGAGAGCATCTTTTTTTTCTTCTTCACTGCGGGCGAACTGTGACGAAATCGACAGTATGAGGCAGCTCAGTGTGTGGGGTGTGCTTGATTTTTGTGTGCTCTACTCATGGCAGTTGTTTGTGATTTGGGAGCCACTACTGTAGGAGCCGCCGTTGGCGTGCTGTATTTGTGATCAGGGATCCACTGTCTGTGTCTAGCTAGCAAAGCAGGGATGATAGGGATCAAATAAGAAGTAACTCTCTGTTTCAAATGTGGAAACAATCACTACAGGAAAGCTAAAGATGACCTAGGGTACAACTGTGCAGACATTTACCCTTTAAGTGTGAATACTGGCAGGGAAGAGGTGAAGATCGGTCACTAGTTTACCATTTGCTTAGTGAGCACATAAAATGATGTCTGGTCAGCCTGAAACTGGCACTCATCTTTTACTGGGCTCTATTGAAAAATAAATGCATGCCTTACCATGGTTTTCAGGCATTCAGAATGCTTTATTTTTCAAACCAATTTTCTAATTTGAAACTATCATTTCACTGAGAAATTAGGATTGCTATGAGTCTTCATTGTGACTGGCACTGGTCAGCTGCAGTTATGGGATGGTGCACAACAATAGTCAGAGCAGGGTATCCTTACCACACTCTCTAGTGGACATGCTGGCCTCCATTCTTGCAGACATGTCAGACCTCGAAAATACTACCCTACTGACATGAACACGGCTAATGGGCCAGCAGTACACATACCTAGGTCTTGATGGAAGCCTCTATCAACTCCTTGCTGTGCACCAGCATCTGATGCATGGGTCCACTTGCAGCATTTTTGGGGACTTTGGTGCCAAGATCCCTCTGTTATCAAAACAGGACACAGAGTCCCTGGTGCACCAGAGGTTGTCACAAGTGACTGTTTGGTGCATCTTGCATCGCTCCAAGGGGGCTCTGAAAATCGAGCCCTTGCTCTTTTGTAGTTTAGTTTATTTTTGAATGAATTTCCTTTGGCGAATAGTGATACTATGTGAATGATGCCAGGATTTGTACCAATAATAACACTTTCCCAGCTATATACCATTTCCTTAATTCTAAGTTCCACAGCTTCTAACATTGGCATCTTAACAATAAATTGGCAATTTAATATAAAAAGGACAACATCAGTTCTCTTTGCAATTAATAAAAAAAGTGTTGAATCTACAAAGTTTGAAAATCTTAACCCCGAGAAAGAGATAAGATAGAGTTGGTTCATTCTTTTAATTATCTCAGCTTACTCCTGCTGTAGACAGTACCTTACCTGGTTCTGACTTTATTGATCACATTTTCACATCCATCAGTCTTTGCATTGATCCTTTTTACTGGAATAAGAAGAATGTCATTAAGGAACATAACTGGTTGTTTCAAACTTATGTCTTGCCTATTACAGACCTATTTATTCCAGGGCATACAGCACCACTATTCTGAGAAGCCAGGTTGCTTTAAATAGGGCTTATTGTTGTGCCTTGGGAAACGGCCCTCACACTCATCCATGCACATCGTACAGTATACTTGGTTGGTTATCTCTGTCACTGACCCTCTTTTAATTTACTTCTTTGTGCCATAAAACTGATGACATCTCAGTGATCTGGACAAATCTTGTGAAATGTTAACACCAGTTTCTAATACACTGTGCATGACACAAGATAGGTGACTAATAAAGGACATAACTTACCAATGAGTAAAAGAACCATGAGCGGAACGTCTTTTATCTTTGTGCGTCTTAACTTCTAAATGGGTTACTTTCGGACCTTGCATATCTTGAAAAATGTACACCTTTAAAGATGGCCCTTAGTATAACCCCCTCCCCCCCGGCTACTTTGCACAGTAAGCTACCCCTCAGTACCCTCGACTGGACACCCAAACTACTTTGGACACTTTTTGGTACTATCCCTAACTTTGAGAATGTATACCAGGCTCACTACTTCTAGAAGTTGGAAAGGGGTGGGGTTGGGGTGTACAAAAGCAAATACTGCAAATGTGGCTAAAATACCCAGGTCCTGAGGAGAGAACTTTTGCCTAGGGCTATGCTAGGTCTGTACTTCTGGAGGAGCACCCAGTAATTCTACACAGGAAGCAGTAACATAAATGTCCAAACCAGGCTGGGGTTCTAGAGTGCGACTTTATTTCAAAGATGGTAAACTAAAGCAAAGGTGGACCCCCCAAGGGTTTATACTTTATGGCACAAGGCAATGCAGAACAACAAAAGTCTGTAGTGGACAGCAACTCCACACATCCTATATTGCATAGGACCTTGAACTCTCTTCAGTGGCAATGGCCTCAGCTGAAACACACATTTCTTCTAGTGGCACTGGCCACAATGGAGCACACAATTCCCATATGGCATAGGATTTAAACATTTCAATGTGGCAACTGGCCTTGATGGAGCACACTGGTGCTCAGAATTAGCACAACCCACACCAGGGGGTAAACTTTTTCTTCAGGCATTGGCCACCATGTCCTGAATAAGTAGGTGCCCTTACGGAACCTGTAGTGCTGAACCGGTCACTCCAGATGGGGGGGTGGTTGCCCACCTTTTGCTTCCATATCCATATCCAACCATTCTTTCAGAGTTACACATCAAACTTTTAGTAAAAAGTAGAACTATGCATCCTGGAATGTCTGTCACATCCTGCATAAAAACACTACTTTTGAGTATAAATTAAAAGTCCTGAACAATGTACCAAGTCTCTCTGGGGACTCCATGATTGTCAGACAACTTTAAGAAAGGATGAGAGAACAGTTTCAAACTAGAACAGAACTCGGTGCACATTTCTCTTTGCCAGAGTACACCCCAAAAGAAAACAGGTACATTCCTCTTGGGATACCCAAAGTCAGATTACTCATGGTTGTACACAAACATGTTGCTTCAATGTCCTGGATCAAAGTCAGGGGATTGCCCATCAGATCCACTCTGCAGTCCTTCTCATCTCACAGGGGATGAGAAAAATCAGGAACTCCTGCTAGATGGTTTCCATCACTCCTACTGGCAGGCAGATGGTTCTCAGCACTAAGGTGAGAAAAATAGGCTCTCCTCGCAGACCCCACACTGCAGCTCTTCACTCCTTCAACTGCCCACTCTGAACTCCATTCACAGTCTAACTGAAAATTCTAAAGCTCCCCATTCACAGCTAGCTACTGTGGTTTATGCTGCTGTGAGAGTTCTAAATGATATCACCTCACTCCTCTGAACTGAAACCAAGTGAACAGAGAAGGAGCAGGTAAAAACCATTAAACTAGTTATTCACCAGTTTCTTTCCCTACCTAGCACTGATGGGATTCTAGTAACCCCAGAGGACTGGGTGGTTACACTCGCCCCTAGGCAGGTAAATGACTGTCTGCAGTAATTTTTCCACCCGGCACCAGGTCATCCTACCCTCTGTGTTACCTGTGGGGAGGGGTGATCAGGCCCTTCCCTATCATGTGCCAGGCACAGGCAGGTGACATTAAAGACACAGAGGCTGGCTGATGAGACTTCAGCCCCTTTTCTACAATCTATCTATGGATATTCAGTGGCTCCAAGAAACTACCTGTAGCATGCCCTAATAGACCAGAACTGAGGTCCATACTGCAGCTCAGGACTACAGTGTCTATCCTGCTAACCCTCTAGGGAAAATCTATCTGACTAAGCTGCCCACTGGGGAACCCCCCCCCAAGCTCCCAGAGTACCTGCAAACAAAAACAACAAGGAAACAGCACATTGCAATGCATTACATTTCCCAAACTTTTCCCACAATCTCACACCTATGAAGAAAAAACATGTTAACAATTACCACAAACAACCCAAAAAACTTTAAAAAATGGGTAACTTGGCTGAGCTCCAGCATTCTTTTCTTTTCTTCTCCTCTTCTTCAACAGCTTAATCTGGTTCAGTTTAAGTTGGTTACCATCTGTATCCCCCCTCCCCCCCAGTTGCCCCTGAATAAGGGACTTCTAGTCTCAGTGGCCTAACGGGTCACCGATATTCAATCAATCAATCAATCAATATATCAATCTTCTTCAGGAACAGCTGCCAGAGAAGAAAAACTCAAAACACATTCTGCATACCACACAGTGCCTAAACCTCCACCTGAACACTAGAGAATCCCAAAAATATTTTTCTATAAAAGTACAAAAGCAAAACTAGTGACAGAATGTTGTTGCCTGAGGGCAAAGTCCATAAAAGAGTCTCTCCTAGGCTGGAGTCCACTGAAGAACAGTCCTGGAACAGGGCAGGGCCTGAAAAGCATTGCAATTCATGGGGAGAGTCTCTGAGGACAGCAATATAGTTTGTGGTCAGCCTGCCAGTGTAAGTTGTGTTGTGCAAAGTCAAGTCAGTTAGGTAACAAAAAAATATGGTCTTATCAGTTTCTTGAATACCGAAAACAAAGGATCACCTTACTTCGCCAAGCTTCCCTTCATACCAGGTGGCATCTTCGAATACAGCTGGGTGTGGTCCTCTGAAAAACCAGGCCATGAAACAGGAAAACTGCTGGGGTGATGTCTTCTGGAAACTAAATGATGGAACAGGAAAACAGCTGGGTTGATGTAATATAAAAACCAGGTGATAAAACAGGAAAACAGCTGGGGATTTTTCATCTGGAAGGCCATGCAATGGAAGTGGGAAAACACTGCTGGGCTGATGAATCTGGATGCACCTGAAGAATCCTGGAATACCATTAGAGCTGCATCTTCCTCCTTGGATACTGCTGCTGCTGGATGACAGACACCGGTCTGCCACTGCTCACTTGCCTCTAGGCATGCTGGCCATATTTACAGGGAGTGGTACCATTAAGGGTAGCAACACTTGGAGTGAGGTGCAAGAACTGTGACACCATCTGGGTGTTCAAAGTTGATGTTGTGGAATGTCTCATTCCCTGCCTTGTCCACAGTTCACACAGTGTCCATAAACAGAGCTCTGCCCAATTTCCAGAATTTAAGTTGATCATTTATGACTCTGTCTCAGACACATTCTGCTGCACCAGAATAAAAATCCTTGCTTGCCTCTTCCAACAACCAGGATTGTCTGTTCTGTTCAATTTCCTCCCAGACTAAACAAGGAAAGGTGGGAAAGGACTTCCCATAGATGGTATCAGCCCTCCTACGTATCAGTTTCTCCTCCTTGCTACTTTTCATGAATGTGCAGCCCATGGCCAGGTTTGCAGGTGGCCAGTCCTGGTTGAGCCAGTGCCGCATACTTAAAGAACAAAGGAACTTGTCCCTGACCATCTCTGTGGGCAGGTTACTGGAGCCTACTTCTTCTCTCCCTGGATCCTCTGAGGCAAGAGCTTGAGGTGACTTGAGGTGACTCACAGGGACCCTCAACATGAAGATACATTTCTTTATCCTCCTCTTCCTCACTTAGGATCTGAGCTCAGGAGTGAGAAGATGTTCTCACTCCCAAGACAGTCCATTCCTCACTAGGAGTGGAGGTAGACACCTCCCAGTTTAGAGTCTCATGCAGTTCATCCTCCCCTACTAGGCTAGGACTTGGACCCTCCTTCCATAGGTCCACGGATCCTTCCGTTGAACTGTCCATCTGGGACACAGGTGTGGAAACCCTTCTTTGTTCCTGGTCTTGCAGTAGATCAGTGCTGCACTGTCCTTCTGTGCCACATTCTATGGGGCTTCCCCCAACAGGTTCAACCTGGTGCTGCATGCTGCTACATGCAGAGTTTCATACTCTGGTCCACATGGGAGCCAAATGGATTTGAAAATGCCTGATGGTGGAGAGTTTTAAGTCTGCATTAAAAACCTATTTATTTAATCTTGCTTTTCCTGATGCTACTTGATCAACTGCAGATGTTTTTATTTGTTCGATAAGTGTATTAGTTTTTATGTGTTTTATGATTATGTACTAGCGCTATAGTTTTAGAATAGCACTATTTACAGAATAACTAAAAACTGATTGATTGTTTAATTGATACCCTCTCTGGCACTGCACCCCTGCTCATATCGTACTTCACAAGGCAGTCTGAACAGTGGGGTATCAGAAACACATCCGTTCCAGCCTTGAGGCACATAATGCACAGTCTCACTGAATAGCTAGGGATTGCTGCATCTGGAGGTAACCCTTCACCATAGAAAGTTCTCTCTATTTCTCTTAGTGCTGCCACCTCCTCTGCGGTCATAGCTCTGGCATGATCCGGGTAGCAGGGAATTCTCGAAGCCATGTCTGAAAGCAAACATAAAAAAGTCAGTTGTTACTGAATTGTCCACTAGTTTCTTTAGTCTCACAAAATGACTTCCTGCTACTGTGTTTACATTGCTAACCCCACCCTGTGATGGTGGTGGTAGCCTCCTCATGCATCAAATCTGTTTCTGACTCAAACTGTGTTTACGACCTTTTCTGACTACTGATTTTTGCTCAAAAACTGTAATTGATTGCACTGCTTGTATCTCTTAGCACATTCATATGATTTCAACTTGACTTCATGATCAGCATCAAATCAAAGAACTCTTTACACATGCTCAAAGTCACGTGCAAGCTACAGTATTTCTATTCACACAGGATTGCCTGTTTGCTGCAGCCTAATATACAACTCACAGTCCCTCTTTGCTTAGAAACATTTTAATGTTGCTGGACCCTTTATGAATGCTCACAGTCTATGCTCAGAATTTTTGTTTGTTACCTTGCTGTTTCAACGTACAGTCCTTCTTTGCAAAGCAATCACACTGCTTGCACACAGATTCAGCTGACTTGAAAATCACACACAGTTTGATGCTCAGTTAGCTGGGTTTTACTCACTGAAATCAGTAGCTGGCTTTCTCCGGTGGAAATTTTTGGCCTGGTGCTGATCCTGGAAGGCCTCTGGGGTGAAACAGGCTGGTGGTCCTGATGATCGTAGCCACAAATGCCACACTCACTTTACAGTTAGTCAGACAACTGGTTGAGCCTGAATTTACACTGCAAAAGTCTGTTTTCTATGGATAAGAACGTTCACAAGCCCCTCAATGGTTGATCCTGGTCTGACCAGCTTGCACGCCACTTGCTCTCTCCTTCTCAAACACTTGGCTACACACAGAAACTGGCTAGGGGGAGGGACTGATTGCAGTTGCACCAATCACTCGATGCCATGCAAATGAGCCTCTCTCTCCTTCATGGTGATCATCAAGCAGATGCAAATTTGAACTGCAAACTGTAACTTTTTTCTCAGCTGCAATTTCAGCAGTGGGAGTGCAGTTTTGACCATTTTCTCCACAGATTCTGGCAATTTCTCAAGGGACTCCCTCAATTTGCACACAAAGCACATGAAACTTTCAGGGCACATTTCTTTCTCTGTTTCCTAAACTCCACACTACAGTACTTTTGGCATTTGAAAACTGCAAGTTAAATGTTTTGTACATAATCTGGATGCAGAGACAAGGACATAAACTTCCAGGCTTTACTGTCCATTGCAAGTTGACAAACACACAGCAGCACTCTCTTCTTTCTGTATTAACAGGCATGCAAGCAGCACATTTGGATGCCACTCTCCTGGGCAAAATCTTTTTGTGCAAAGCTTTCTTTCCTGTTTTGGGCTTCCATGCTACCAGACAGACAAACTCTAGCCATACCCACAAGCCCCCAATTTTTGTAACCCCCCACCACTACTTTGTATAGTAAGCTTCCCCTCGGTACCCTCGATTGGGCACCCAAATGACTTTGGACACTTTTTGGTACCATCCCTTGCTTTGGGAATGTATACCAGGCTCATTACTTCTAGAGGTCAGAAAGGGGTTGGGGAGTACAAAAGCAAATACTACACACAAATGACCATAATACCCAGGTCCTGAGGAGACAACATTTGCCTAGGGCTATGGTAGGTCTGTACTTCTGGAGGAGCACCCAGTAATTTCACACAGGAAGCAGTAACATAAATGTCCAGACCAGGTTGGGGTTCCAGAGAGTGGCTTTATTTCAAAGATGGTACACTAAAGCAAAGATGGACCCCCAAGGGTTTACACTTCCTGGCACAAGGCAATGCAGAACAACAGAAGTCTGTAGCAGACAGAAACTCTACACATTTCATATTGCATAGGACCTTGAACTCTCTTCAATGGCAATGGCCTCAGCTGAAACACACATTTCTTCTAGTGGCACTGGCCACAACGGAGCACACAATTCCCATATGGCATAGGATTTAAACATTTCAATGTGGCAACTGGCCATGATGGAGCACACTAGTGCTCAAAATTAGCACAACCCACACCAGGGGGTAAACTTTCTCTTCAGGCATTGGCTACCATGTCCTGAATAAGTAGGTGCCCTTATGGAACTTGTAGTGCTGAACTGGTCACTCCAGATGGGGGGTTGCCCACCTTTTACTTCCACATCCATACCCAGACATTCTTTCAGAGTTACACCTCTAACATTTAGTAAAGCAGTAGAACTATGCATTCTGGAATGTCTGCCACATCCTGCATAAAAACACTACTTCTGAGTATAAATTAAAGTCCTGAACAATGTGTCAAGTCTCTCTCTAGGGACTCCACAATTGTCAGCCAACTTTAAGAAAGGACGAGAGAACAGTCTCAAACTAGAACAGAACTTGGTGCACATTTCTCTTTGCCAGAGTACACCCCAAAAGAAAACAGGTACATTCCTCTTGGGATACCCCAAACTCAGATTACTCACGGTTGTACACAAACAGGTAGCTTCAATGTCCTGGATCAAAGTCAGGGGATTGCCCCTCAGATCCATTCTGTAGTCCTTCTCATCTCACAGGGGATGAGAAAAATCAGGAACTCTTGCTAGACAGTTTCCACCACTTCTACTAGCAGGCAGATGACACTAGGGTGAGAAAATAGTCTCTCCCCACAGAACCCACACTGCAGCTCTTCACTCCTCCAGCTGCTCACTCTGAACTCCACTCACAGACTATCTGAACATTCTAAAGCTCCCCACTCACAGTTAGCTACCGTGGCTTATGCTGCTGTGAGAGTTCTAAATGATATCACCTCCTCTCAGCTGAGACCAAGTAAACAGAGAGGAAGCAGATGAAAGCCATTTAACTAGTTATTCACTAGCTGCCTTCCTTACCTAGCGATGACACTGATGGGATTCTAGTAACCCCAGGGGACTGGGTGGTTACATTAGAATGTATTTTAACCAGCCACTGTGTCTTTCCCCTCAGGACACCTCTGGAAATGAGCTGCTATAGCTCAGTGTGATTTTTCCTGGTAAAACTCTTGAAAACTCTTGAAATAAATAAATAAAACAAATAAATCATTGTTTTTGGCATGATTAAAAATTTTAAATATTTATATGATGAGTGCTTTTGAATACTTTTCTGTTTGGTACTTTGTACATATGATCTAGGACATCTCGGAGAACAAGCATTTGTTTGCTCAGAGGTCTTTCCTGAAATCAATAAAATAAGATGATAAGGAAACAGATACAGAAAATTACATTATAGGATTTTCCCTAAGCCAGGATACCGAGATCCTGTAATCTAAAGTTGTTGCTGTATAACTACATTTTTTTGCTGAAGATGGACCTTAGATTTAAAAAACTAATAGTGTTACTGAAAGTAGGGTATTTTGTTAGCTGGCTGAGGGGTTAGTGTTCTCTTACATAGACATTTTCAAGTGTATACAGCAGTTGTGACAGGTGTGTATGTGGGGGGGGTTAAGTTGAGCAAACTGCTCACCCTTGCTGTTAATAGTGTGGTACCTGAGGACTGGAATAAGGCTGATGTGATTCCCCTTTCACAAAAGTGGGAGCAAGACAGAGGCAGGAAACTACAGACCTGTCAGTTTGACCTCTGTGGTAGGGAAAGTGATGGAATCACTTCTGAAGGAAAGAATTGTGGAGTACCTAGAGGCCAGTGGGGCACAGGACCCAAGGCAGCATGGGTTTACAGCAGGAAGGTCATGTCAGACAAATTTAATTGATTTCTTTGACTGGGTGACCAAAGTAGTAGACCTGGGAGGGGGTGTGGACATAGCCTACCTAGACTTTAGCAAGGCATTTGACACAGTCCCATACAAAAGATTAGTAGTCAAATTAACCAGCCTTGGAGTGGGTCCCAGGGTGGTAGCCTGGGTAAAACATTGGCTATACAACAGGACACAGAAGGTAATTGTAAATGGAGTCCACTCTGAAGAAAGAGGGGTTACTAGTGGGGTACCACAGGGTTCAGTACTGGGTCCAGTCCATTTTAATGTCTTTATAAGTGACATTGCAGAGGGACTGGAAGGAAAAGTATGCCTCTTTGCAGATGACACAAAGATCTGCAACAGGGTTGATACACAAGGAGGCATGGAAAGGAAGAGAAGGGACTTGGCTAGGTTGTAGGAATGGTCAGAAGTATGGCAGCTTGGATTCAATGCAAAGCAGTGCAAAATAATGCATCTGGGAAACAAAAACCCAGGAGAAGCTTACACTATGGGGGGAGGTAGTAACAACAACAAAAATGGAAAGGGACATGGGGTAATCATATCTGATTACCTTAAGGTTGGAAAGCAATGTGAGAAGGCAGTAGGGAGGGCTGGGGGGACACTGGGATGTATAGGGAGAGGCATCACCAGCAGAAAACAGAAAGTTGTTATCCTCTGTACAGACAGTTGGTGAGACCCCATCTGGAGTACTGTGTCCAGTTCTGGAGACCTCATCTCTGCAAGGACATAGACAGGATGGAAGCAGTCCAGAGGAGGGCAACTAAAATGGTGCAGGGTCTGCAAGAGAAGCCATACAAGGAGAGACTAAAGGAGCTTAATATGTATACCCTTGAGGAAAGGAGGGAGGGGCATGATAGAAACATTTAAGTACCTCAGTGGAATCAGCAAAGTCCAAGAGGGTAGCATCTTTCAGAAAAAGAGGTGTGCAAGAACAAGGGGACACAATTTGAAGACAGAAGGGGGACGGCTCAGGGGCAATGTGAGGAAGTATTTTTTCATAGAGAGGGTGGTGGATGCATGGAACAGCCTTCCTGAGGAGGTTGTGGGGTCTAAAACTGTGGGAGGAATTCAAGAATGCATGGGACAGACATAAGGCAATTTTTGTGGGGGATAGGAAGAAATAGGCTGTTGGTTAAATAGGATCTGCAGCTTATCCTGTAGGTAGGGAAATGGGCAGACTAGGTGGGCCAAGTGGTCCCTATCTACTGTCAAAGTCTATGTTTCTATGAGGTAGAGAATTCCACAGGGTTGGTGCTGCAAATTAAAAGGCATGAGTGCCAGATGTTTTTTAGATGAACCCTGGTAATCTCCAGCAATCGCTCATTGGTAGATTGGAGCAGACAATTGGGGGAGCACTGAGTCAGGAGGTCTTTAAGGTAGTCGGGTCCCTGTTCACGTATTGCTTTAAAGGTAAGCAAGCCTACCTTATAGGTGATCCACCACTGAACTGGCAGCCAGTGCTGTTCATACAGGACAGGTGTAATATGACTGGACCTAGAGGTACCGGTCAACAACTTGGCCGCAGCGTTCTGCGCCAGCTGCAAGCAGCGAATATCAACCCCTTGACAGCCCTAGGTAGAGGGCATTGCAGTAGTCTAGATGGGTAGTAATGAAGGCATGGACCAATGTTGAATGGCCACCTGTGGGAATCAAGTGTTTCACCCTGGCAATATTCCTCAGATGGAAAAATGAGGATTTGACCACAGCTGACACCTGACACCTGAGGCTGTAGGGTCAAGCCATCATCAAAAATAATGCCCAGGTTTCACACCCAATCTGAGGTAGCGAGCTGGGCACCATCAAACCAAAGGCCCAACATTTGCCCAGCACCAACACCCACCCCCAGGTGACCCAGTTCCACAATCAGCACCTCAGTCTTATCCGGATTCGGTCTCAGCCAACTAGAGCTCATCCAGTCTTTGATCACAGAGAGGCAACTGTTTAGCACAGAGATCACATCAACCTGTCTGGGTACAAAGGGCATATACAGCTGAGTATCATCTGCATAGCAGTGAAAACTCAAGCCATATCACCTGATGATATCTCCTAATGGCAGCATATACACTGCGAACAACATGGGTGCCAATATGCAGCCCTGGGGCACCCCGCAAGGCAGGTGGAGGACATCAGAGGAATAAATTCCTGTGACCAACCTCTGAGACCTGCCTATCAGGAAAGATCGAAACCATTTGAGGACTGTACCTGACAGTCCACAAAGAAGCTGCAGGGTCTCCAAAAGCACCTCATGGTCCACAGTGTTGAAAGCTGCTGAGAGGTTGAGAAGGACCAAGATGGTACGAGCCTTTTGATCTCTCGCCATTAGGAGATCATTTAATACCTGAACAAGGGCAGTCTCTGTGCTATGCCTCTTCCTAAAACTAGACTGGAGAGCCTCATAGACACTGTGAGTTACCAAGGGATTGTTCAGTTGCACTGCAACCACCTTCTCAATAACCTTCCCAGCAAAGGGAAGGTTAGAGACAGGTCAGTAGTTAGCTGGATTGTCAGGATCCAAGGAAGGTTTTTTTAAGGACTGGTCAAATGACCACCTCCTTTAAGGGGTCCTGAAAGTCTCTCCTCGCCTCTCCAAGATCTCCATATAATATCAGCTAGGATCGGGCAGATAACATCTACACATCCCACCAGCAGGGAGGTAGGGCCCAGATCCAAACTACAACAAGTTGGGCACAAGGTTTGGACAATCTTCACAATGTCCACAAATTCCAACTGGCTGAAATCCATCCAGACAGACTGAGTGCTCATCGCCTCCCGTCAACCTCCGCAACCCCTCATGGAGAGAGTAATGGTGACAATGTCCAGGTCAGCCTTTGCCATAATGGCCTCTAGGTCCAGGATTTTGTTTCCCAGACTTTGAGCATTTGCACACATGGTCTTCCAGAATCTGCTACTCCTGCCACCCTCTGTCCCCTTTTGTCTTTTGTCCATACCCCCTCTGTTTTCATTCCCATCTCTCTTCACGTCTCCCATTTTGTTTCTTTTGTTGTTGGGTACCTTTGGGGATTTCTCTCCATTAGGATACTTCCTGCTGCCTACTTCAGTTTGGGAGGGGGACAGTTTGCGTCTCCCTGTTTCCTTCCGCCACCACTCCCCCCAGCCAGTTTAAATGCTTGCTAGTGTTACATTTAAACTGTTCATTGAGGACTGCGGTTCCTCTACTGGATGGATGCTGGCCATCTCCCCTGTATAGGCCCCTATCCCTCCAGGTGAGACCCCAGTCCCCAATGTAGCCGAACACCTTCTTTCTGCACCATTCCTTCAACTATGTGTTGAAGCTCCTGGTGTGGAGTACTCTGTCCTTCCCCTGTCATAGACCAATAGCACCTCAAAAAATGCCACTGAGTGTGCTACCTGCCTAAGACCCCTCCCAATTCCCTGAACTCATCCTGTACTATCCTAGCCTTGTCCCTATTCAGGTCATTGGTCCCTAGGTGGACAATGACATCCAGCTCTTCCTCCTGTCCTGCAACCCCAGTGATCCCCAGGATTTGCTTCCTGTCCCTCTGAGCAGTGACACCAGGTAGGCACCTAACCTCCCTCTCCATCTCTCTTCCTGTCCCCAAATCTATAACCCTAAAAATTGAGTCCCCACCAGTAGTTGCTTCCTCCTCTTGTGGGGTCCTCTTTCACCCTCCTTGAGGTCTCCTCTACAGTGGACCCTCAAATCCTCCCTGGTCACTACTGCAGGTGCCTCCATGGGACAGTCCAGCCCTGGCAGAGCAGTGAAGGAGTTGTGTACTAGTACCATGTTGGGGATGTGCCTCTGAACAACCATCCTTACCATTCCCGAGCCCACCAAAGTCCAGCTGCTCCTTCTCCTTGGCATCCTTTGAGGTCGCGGCAGCAGACATGGAGGTTCCTGGCTGGGGGAGGAGTCACCCTGAATCCTAGCCAACTTGGCCTGGAGTCTAGCAACCTCTCCTTCAGCCCAGAGAGGTGCATGCATATGGGGCAGCACCTCAGTCTTCAGAATGTCTCCCTGAAGATTGCTGCCCCACAGCCATTGCACTGCACCGTTTCATCATATCTATGTGCTACCCTGCCTGTTTTTCTGTTTGCTTCCCTTTAAACCCCTTTTTACCCCTTCCCCAGATAATGCCTTTTACCTATACCCAAACTATTTCTTGACCCTAACTCACCTCTACCCTGCCTGTTTTTTGTGTTGCTCTTTTTAAACCCTTATTTACTCCTACACTAGATAGCGTGTTTCGCCTTTATTCAGACTGTTGACCCTAACTCTAGACCTTAACTAGCCACTGCCTTACCTGTTCTTACCTTTTTTAATTTTTCTATTTTTCCCTTTCTACCTGTACCCTTTGTATTGCGTGTCCTTGACCCTTCCCACTCCCATGCTATGTGTGTGCAGTTACAGGAATTTAAACAGGAAGCATACCAAACATATCCTGGTGTCCTGCTTCCTCCTTCCTTCCTCCTTCATTGTTCCCCTGCTTGTCTGTTTGGTTGCAAAGTAGCCAGCTGCCAGTTGTCTCATAAGGCTGACTCCAGTAGACAGACTCGTCTGTGCTGTCCTTGTTTGGGAGGTCCTTCGTGCAGGGGGGGGGCTGCAGTTTGGGGGGATGCTTGATGACCTGCTCCTTATGTAGGCCTGAGCTGGATGCCTGTCTGTCCCAGCTGCTCCCTGATTGTCTGTCTCTGTGGAGGAAGGCATGGTTGAGTTCTGATTGGCTCAGTTCATAAGTCTCTCAAGCTGTGTTCCTTCTCTGTTCCCCTGGTGTCTGTAGCTCCACTCTTGCACTGGTGGGGCTGATCTGTGCCTTCTTCCTGCCTTTGAGCTTGAAAGGTGGTCTGGTATCTGGCAGCTGAGACTCAATGCAAAAAAAGGCAATGTCATGCACATTGGGTGCCAAGAATTTGAGTGCTGAATACTTGTGTGTGGTGGGTGGCAGTCATGGTATCAGAGGAGTGTAACCCCCAAGGGGCGCTATCCCAGGGGTTACTATCCCTGCCTGATTTGCCACTAACAAGTTGAGGGGCCTGGATCCAATGGCGGGTGCCTCCACCCAGAGGTTGGGGTTAAGACAGTCGGGTATGACTTGGTCACAGCCCTCTGGGTCACTGCAACCCCCCTTTCTTCCCACTAGTGGCCCACACAAATCAATCACAGTACCCTTACCATATACACTTACCCCCAGGCTTGAACCAATCAGCTTGTTCCGGGGACACCCTGAAAAGTAAGATGCTGTTACACAATAATCACTGTACAGTAATTCACCATAAACACACAAGTTAGCCAGTATACCTTTGCAGAACAATCAATCTGATTTATTTAGGGGGAAATAACAAGGACTGGGGTGATCAGGTTAATTAGCTTACCACTCTAGTATATATGTATCTATCTAGGGCACTGTGCACAGGCCTAACCTATAAGTCACTGTCTCTGGGTACCCAGGCAATAAAGGCCAGTCCCTCGATGCAGCTGGTTGGGGCCCTGACACAGAAACGAGCATGTGATTCCAATGAAGATTAAATAAAGCCAGCAGGCTCAGCTAGTGCAGCCAGCAAAGTAACCAGAAGAGCTTGCCCTCACTAGGAACATTTGACAGGGAGCTACCCTGATTTAGTACTCACAACTCCAGAAGGAAGAGCGCTCTCACACCACTCGCAGGACCGAGCCTGGACTTCAAACACTTCTCCACACATTTATATGAAAGGCAGAGGGGTACCATACCAGGCAACTGCTGTATACCTCCCGATCACTTTCACGGCACTCACCGGGCCCGACAACTCAGCTTCACATGTTCTGACAGACCGAGCACGATTGAAGTAGATTCCTGTTGTGCCTTTCAGCGACTACACAAAGCAAATGATTTCCCTGCAGCTTAGGTGGGATTCAAGCAAAGAACCCCCGGTCCCCCTTGTACACACCACTGAATCCTGTGAGCAGGCAATTCTTAAAGGGACTGTACTGGAGGCTTTGAAACACCCACAGAGGCCACATTTTGGCAGCATTGCGCCGAACACCAGTTAAGCGAGGAGCTCCTAAGCAGCTTCGGGAAGGCTTTTAGGAACCCCATATCAAAAGGGGGTTACAGGAGGAAGGTATCTGGGAGTAGCCATAACCAATAACAATCTGTGCATTGTATAAAGGCAGCAGTCAAGGCAAGCAGAATGATGTGGTGCATAGATAGAGTGTTCTCAAGCAGAAGGAAGGAGGTGATCCTGCCACTGTACTGATCCATGGTGCGAATGCATCTGATCTGCTGTGTGCAGTATTGGAGCTCCCATTTGAGAAAGGACATAAATCATCTAGATGCAGTTCAAAGAAGGACACCAAAGATGATTCAGGGTCAGCAGGGCAGCTGATACAAGGACAGGCTAAAAAACCTAAATGTATACTCATTGGAGGAAAGATGGGAGAGGGGATACATGACTGAAACCTCCAGTATGTCAAAGGTATTAATAAGGTTGCTATCAGGAGCATCTTTACCTTAAGCGAGAATAGAAACACAAGTGGGTACAGCTATAAATTGGTTGGGTGGAGGTTCAAGGAGGAGGTCAGGAGACACTTCTTCATGGAATGGGTTGTGTCAGGGTGGAATGAACTGCAGGCTGAGGTTGTGAACCACAGAATGGTAAGTTGATTCAAATGGGGGTGGTAAAAGGCAAAAGGGAGGGCCAGAATTAAAAGGGAAGAGGGTGGTGGGACCCATCATAATTCAACATACAAAAGGCCCACATCCAGCAGACAAGAAAGACTATATGGCCTTTTTGTACGGGCAAATGTGTATGTTCATAGGGAATTGGCACCCTCTAAGTCTACTGAACGTGGACCAAAGAATTTTGTCAAAAATACGAGCAAACAGGCTTACAGGAGTTGTGGAACATCTTCTGAGTCAGCACCAATCTTGTGCTCTACCACACAGGTAAGTATCAGATAATTTAATTTTAAGAGAAGTTTGTGAACATGGTTAGATGAGTCAGCTAGCTGGTTATTTGTTGTCTATTATTCAGGCTAAAGCATTTGACAGCATTTCCTATGACTATCTTTCTAGTGTATTAGATAAATATGGTGTTCCAAACACATTTAGAAATTGGCTTGCTTTACTGTATTCTGAAGCACTCATTGCTCCTGTCATTAATGGTTGGATGGGGTCACCTGTACCAGTAATCAGAAGAGTTAGCAAGGCTGTCCTCTGAGTCTGCTACTTTATGTGTTCTGTCTTGATCCACTTTAGAGAATCTTGGAATCCCATCCTGATATTTAAGATTTAATACTCGCCACTCAACATGCACCGCTCGACACCCAACAGTGCCTGCCACTCAACACCCAGCAGTACCTGCCACTCAACACCAAGTAGTACCTATGACTCAACACCCAGCAGCACCCGCTGCTTAATGCCCAGCACTCAACACCCATCAGTATCAGCCACTCAACATTCGCCACTCGACACCCATCATTACCCACAACTCAACACCCAGCAGTGTCTCTTTTGGCATATGCTGATGATATCGACTTACTTTTAAGTGATTAACTCTCTGGCACTGTTGCCCATGATTTTCTCCGGGCTTTTCTGATGCTTCAGGGTCCAGTATTAATCATTTAAAAAGCAAGGGGACCATCACGGGCCATGTTAGTATACCTGTTCCTTCCCTGGTTGCAAATATTCCCAAAGTAGATTCACCCATAAAAAGTTTAGGGTTGCAGTTTAGAGGTGAGATCTTGATAGAATAAATTGGGATCTGTGTCTGTCTACAATAAGCAGCTTGGAAGGTATTCGAAAAAGCTGGTATTTGTCAAAGAAAAAGAGAATTATTTTAATAGAAATATTGTTAATTCCCAATTTTCTATATGTTAGTGCAGTGCCCCCCCCCACCACCATTGGTGGTGGAAATGCAGCTTTATAGCTTATCTTTTTAGCTCCTCAAGGGAAACAGGCTAAATCTAGTAATGCGGTATGTAATGTATAGGGTGGTTTCAAAAGGGGGCTTAGGAATGAGAAAACATATTTTTTTCACAACATTCTTATATCAGGAATTTCAACACTGTCTGGTTGGGGAGGTGGGTGTGGGTATCGGTGGGCAGCCATGCACAGGTGTGTGGGCCAGGACCATCACGTTGGGGCTGTGTGTGTGTGTGTGTGTTTGTGTGTGTGTGTGTGTGTGTGCTTTAACTACTGAGCCAGGGCACAGACGGATCAGGTGTGCCATTCACCGCAGAGGACAGGGCTCGGCTGTGTGTGTCGGGGGGCCATATGGCTGCCACCAGTGGTGGGGCTCAGATGTGTGTGGGGGGGATACCATGCACATGGGTATGGGGCTCCGCAGGGGGACCATTGTGCACTTGGACATTGCATGGGGATGGGTATTGGGCAAGGGAGGGTTCCTGGCAAATGGGGCCATGGCACACAGGTAGTGACAATTTGTGCACCCAGCCCTGTGCATACCTGCACGTTGGATCCACTCTGGGACCCAGGTCGGGCAACTGATTGGATGCCCACCTGGGTCCGTGGTCTCCACCCTGGCCACTCTGCTGAATTTAAAAAAAGTCAGCTGTGCCATGGACAGGGTGGCAGCCATTTGTGACTGCTGGCCTGGCACACCTGTCCATGGGTGCAGAGTTACGCGGGCAGGGTACACACCTCTAGCCCATAATTTCTGCCCAGTCATGCATAGCGGAATATTTGTACTCCCATAAGAAAACTTAAATTGTGGTTGGTGTCCCCCTCTCAAGTGCAGCAATATACTAGAAAGCAGTGATGCAATAGTATTTTGTCCCCTATACTTGATTCAGAGATAGAGCTTCCTAATTGCACATTATTAGAGAGACCTTCAGTTTTGGAGCACTTGCAAGATAAGAGACTCTTGATTTTTATGTGGTATGTGGTGTGACTCTCCTGCCATAGTAGGTTAGGAGTTAAATATACCCACCAGCACATGAGGGAAGACACAAAGAATTGTCCGAGACCTGAAACACAGGAACATCTGCATGTTGAGTGCCCATGTGTTTAAGATTTTTAGAAAGCCGCTGCAACTTCCTGGCATGAACCTTTGTTTTGTCTTTGCATTATAAAGAATTGGCACTAGGAATTCCATCCACACTGGTTGAAATATCATAAAAATACAGTCAGAGAATTGTTTGCGTTGCTGAAGAATTATATTTTGCAACCACACTGTGCCTTTGCCACACAACAAAATGTGGTTCTGTGGCAAAGGCACAATAGGCTTTGCCACACAACCACCTTTTGTTGTGTGGCAAAGGCACAACGGGTTTGCCATATAGAAAGTGATTGATTATGGAGGACTTATCCATAATATAAAATGTGGTCTACAAAGTGTCTATCATACTGATCATGCATTCCATAGGTCAAGAGGTAAAATGCAATTATGGAATAACATCAAATAGTTTGAATATGACTAAGTACTAGATGAGCACAAGATTGGATTTTCTAAACACTGGTATGTTTTTTTTTTCTTTCTTTTATTCTGTTTCATTGTCTCCATACTCATTTGGAATTTTTTTAGTTTTCTTCTGTTAACTGATGTATTTCACCTGATTATTTGTTAAAGGTTGTGTGGCGATGTTACTAGGTTTATTGCTTTGTATTTTCATTGGAATTCCTCCATATCAGTTTAATTCTTTTAATAAAAATTCCCCTGCTCTTTTTGAGAAGTTCCCTGGGTTCTTTAATGTCCATCTGAATAAGCATCAGGCTATGGCAGATGGGACCTTGGCTTAATAGGGGCAGGTTAGTTAGGGTAGACAGCATCAGTGGAGTATTAAAAATATGGGGGGGTCATAAAAGGTGCTGCTCTCACAGCAACTAAAATCTGCATAAGAACAGTTGTCAAGAGAAACAAGTATGAGACCAATTTGGCTCTCTGAAAAGGTCAAGGAGGCAGTGAAGGCCAAAAAGAAGGCCTTTATCAGGTACAAAGAAAAACAGGGGGATAAGGAATGGGACAAGCATCAAGAAAAACTAGAAAAGCCACGAGGGCAGTCAAGATCACAAAGGTAGACACAGAACTGCATAGAGGGTCAAGGGAGGGGGGAAAAACTATTTTTTAGATAAATAATGAAAAAAAGAAAGATGGGATTGGAATTATCAGGATAAAGTGGGGGGGGGGCAGAGTAATAGAGGAAGATGGGCAGAAAGCAGTCACACTGAATGATTGCTTCTCCTTGGTATTCACTACAGAGAACACCGGGTCCTTGCCAGAGAGTGGCATAAAGGCAACTGACAGAGAGGTTTCAGATGAGGTTGAAGAAATAAACTAGTGACAGCCAGAAAAGGGTTAGCAGCTCTGAAGGTAAAGAAGTCCCAAGGGCATGATGGGATGCATTTGAGGGTACTAAGGGAACTGCCATTGGTGTTAGCCAAACCCCTGGCAGGGCTATTTAGTAGCTCTTTGCAGCAAGTGGTTGTTCCCAAATACTGGAGTATGGTAGACCTATTTCCGTTACAGAAGGTAGGGGACAATGAGCACCTAGGAAACTACAGACCTGTCAGCCTTACCTCCATGGTGGTAAACTAATGGAGACACTAGTCAAAGAGGACCTAGTGGAATGCCTGGAGAACAGTGGGCTTTGGGATAGTAAACAGCATGGGTCTATGGCAGGGAGGTCTTGTCAGAACAACCTGATAGTTTTTTTTTGACTGAGTAACCAGGATAGTTAACAAGGGGCACACAGTAGACTTACTGTACTTTGACTTCAGCAAGGCATTCGACTTGGTACCATTCTAAAGGCTGCAGAAGAAGTAGGGGGACCTGGGTACAGCTAGGGAAATAATAAAGTGGGTAGGAAACTGGTTGGAGGGAAGCACCAGAAAGTTATGATGAATGGGGTCAGATCAGTGGAAAGAAAGATCACCAGCAGAGTAGCAGAAAGGATCTGTGCCAGGCCCAGTCCTCTTCAATATATTCATCAGCGACATAGGAGAGGGAATCCAGGGCAGGCTGTGTCTATTTGTAGTTGACACTAAACTCTGTGGTAGAGTCGACAATGTGAAGGAAAAAGGGAACTGCAGAGAAACCTGTAAAGGCTGGAAAATTGGTCCAAAATCTGACAACTGAAATTCATTGCCAAGAAGTGCAAAATGATGCACTTGGGGACCAAAAACCCCCAGAACAGAGTATTGGATGGGTGGAGTTTAGCTGGAGACAACATCAGAGAAAAAAGGGATTGAGAAGTCATCATCAGTGACTCCCTCAAAGAAGCCAGCAGGTATAACAAGGCCTTCAGCAAGACTAACAAGATGCTAGGATGCATTGGCAGTAGGATACAGGCGGTACTGTTTGATCTGTATAAGTCATTGTTAAGGTCACACCTGGAGTATTGTGCCCAGTTCTGGAGTCCCCACCTACAAAATGGACAGGGGCAGGCTAGATATGATACAACACAGGGTGAGAAGGATGATTCAGGGCCAGGAAGGCAGATTCTGTGAGGATCAGCTAAAGGCACTGAACATGTATTTACTCAAAACCAAACAAAAGAGGGTGGATATGATTGAGACCTTCAAGATACTGAGAGGAATAAACAAGGTGAACTGCGAAGAGCTATTTACCAGGAACTGAAATGCTAGGACATGGGGTCACAAATGGAGGTTAATGAGGAGAAGATTTAAAAAGGATGGGGTTGGCCCAGGGTGCTGAGGGTTGAGGTGCTGGATGCCACACCTCATGCCATGCCGGTGACCTGGGTTTGGGAATGGACTCGGGCTGTCAGGAGTCGGCAGGGGAGATGGAGAGGGAGGATTAAGCATCCTGCGACAGCTCTCCTCCCTCTGGGGTGGGTAAGGGGCCTACATCACTCTGCAGCAGCAAGTGGCAGAAATCTGGAGCACTGCAAGTAGCAGCATACAGCAGAGGGCTGGAGCGTGGCAGGTGTCAGCACATAGTGCACCAACACCATTGCATGTCTGACTCAAAGGGAGAAAATCCAGATGGAAAAATTGTGTGGTGGTCATGCCGGCTGATGGCTGTACGCCGCACCCCCGGACATGAGAGGTGCACTCCCCAGGTATCAGGATCCAGGTTCCCATGGGGAGGGGATACTGCATGTTGGCCTGCATGGAGGAAAGCATGTCACTGACAAGACCAGGTCTGGGGGTAAGGGTGCTGGCAGCCAGACAACCATCAGCCCACTCTGCAGAAGTAGGAGATAAATGAATGTTGTGATAAAAAAACAAAAAAAAGGATGTGAGTATTATTTTACGGAAAGAGTGGTTTCAGCCATGGAATGGTCACTGGCAGAGGGGTGGGTGCCTGAACCTAAACGACTTCAAACACATCTGGAACAGAGCTAAGAGTATAGTGGTTACTCAGCAGGATGAGGGAAGTGGAAATACAGAGAACAAAAGGGGATAGGGTAAGTGTTAACCCACAGAGACAATAGATCCCAGGCTATGATACGGTAATGTGGTCAGACTAAATGTACCATTGGTCTTTTTCTGCCATCATCGTTATGTTTCTATATTTTGATGTAACATCTCATCCAAAAGAGGGCACCTCAGAAGTGGAGCAGCCCCCTCATGCTGCACTACAGTGTCAGTTTTGGGGTTTAACTCAAGCTCCTGGTGTGGGGCTAGGGCCTACAACCTTCCAGTCTTGAGGCCTCAGAAGCGAGTGTGCACCCTGCTGAACAACTGACACTGACTTTAATAAGAGAATTACAGGAAACTCTGTGGGCCTTTTTATATTTGCTTGCGCCTGCACAAGAAATATCTTGTTACAATAAATGGCATTTCAGAGGTGCGCCATTGCTGAGCTCATTGCAGCTCAAGCTGGAAGGGGCTTGGCAGTCTAGACCAACGACCACACACTGTGGTCATGACACCACTCACTGCTTGTGGGGTGGAAACTTGATGTAATTGAAAGGACCAAAGCTGCTTCTACCAGAGGGGGCTTCAGTCTTTTCATTTGCGTGAAGCCAGTCAGCAAGCAGCTTATCGGCTTTCAGCATTAGGAGCACGAGAGTGATTGCATGTTATCTATCTATCTATCTATCTATCTATCTATCTATCTATCTATCTATCTATCTATCTATCTATCTATCTATCTATCTATTTATCTGTCTGTCTGTCTGTCTGTCTGTCTGTCTGTCTATCTGTCTATCTATCTATCTATCTATCTCTAAGGTTACTAAGGTTTGAAAAGGCAAAAATAGGCACAAGGCCTATCAGACTTGTCTCCCAGTCCCCGGTGGGTATATTATTCCCTATAAGTTGATTCCAAATATTTGTCCAGTCAAAGTTTAAAACTGCCAAAATTTTGTGACTCCACCAAATCCTTTGATAGCTTATTCCATACTCTTGCAGCCCTAAGTGTGAAGTAGCTATCCCCTTTTTTTTGTATTTGTTCTTGGTATTACTAGTTGTTTTGCATGTGATTTTAAATTTACTTTTCTATTGGCAAACTCCAGACCACACTGTACCATCAATTGGGGATTTTGTAGGATATTAAAAAGTTGTACAACATCACCCCTTTTTCACCTTAATTCTTTGCAGAATAGTCCAGTTTCTGTCAGCCTGTCTGTATAAACAAGGTTTGTTAGCCGGAGGATTAGTTTAATAGTTCTCCTTTGGACTTTTTTAATTAATTCAATATCGCCTTTTTGATAGGGGTTCCAAAAGGAGGACCCATGATCCAGATGGGGTCATATGCAAGTCTGATAAAGAGGGATGATACAGTGTTCTTTCCTAGTAACAAATAAACATGTGACAGTTTTTAGTAGCCAATTAGCAGTTTTCACTAATTTCTTGCAGTGATCCAAAGGGGTTAATTTATTATTTATTTGGGTGCCAAGGTCATGTTCCTTTTCTGCAACCCTAATTGGTTTATTTCCCAGAAAATATGGGCAGCAGGGGTTGCTTCTTCCAAAGTGCAGAACAATACATTTATCATAGTTAAAACACATTTTATTCCTATTGGCCCATAATGCTATGTTTCCAAGGTCCCTAATAAAGGTATAATGTTTAGTTATGGTATCCATTCTGATGCCTTATTTGGTGTTGTGACAACCCACCTCTCTTTTTTGGGCTGTAGCAGCTTTCAGAGAGGTGTCTATCTTTGGGTATTCGCTGCCACCACCTGGGTTCTCCCAGCACCAGACTCCCCACTTGCACAGAACTGGGAGGTCAAACCTGCAATTGCACAGATCAAAGCCCGGTAGTGTGTCTCTCGGGTGGTAGATGCTAAACAGAGTTTGCCTCAGCCAGTGGAAACCCTACAATACCTTAGAAATAATTCAACTCACAGCCACAGCTGTTGAGTAAATAAATAGCTCTTTACTTAACAGAAGGTCAAAAGTTGCATTACATGATATATATATGTTTAACACAAGATAATAACACTGTTACAGGAAAAGTAAATAAATGTTTTTAAATAACAGATTACAAAAGAAAAAGGCTATTACTGAGATATGTTATTATTCTTACCCTTCCCTATCCATTAAGAGAAACTGGACCCTATGCTATTTTCCAGCTCCCATGGACATAGCTAGAAGGGTAGGCCCTGATCTTGGCCTCTCAGATGTAACTTCCCTCAGCAACTCCAAGAGCAACAACAACCCTGTAACTGTCTTTCAGATTCTTATATTCTCTCTTGAGAATAGGTGATTCTTGTTCCTCCTTTGAATGCACCAACCATTTACCATGTATGTATTTAATTGTCACAATCAGACTGAACACCTATCAGTGTCCAATTATATTCATTTTTAACCATAAGTGTATATTTGAGTGATCCAATCCCTTTAAACTGTGAGTCTGTATGTACAGTATATGTCCACTCCCCTTCTTGGTCACTGTGTCTGAGAGTTATTACTCAGCTCTTATCTAGATGCTGGTGGACAGTGGAATCCCAGAGTGTGTGTGTGTGTGTATGTGCATATGTGTGTGTGTGTGTGTGTGTGTGTGTGTTTCCAGACTGCTAAAAAAATACCAGCCTAAAATCCAAGCTATTAATTCCTTCCTTCCCATTTCTGTCACAGGTGTCATTGGTGAACATTGTAGTCTCTATTCCTTTATTCATATCACTTATGAATAAGTTAAAGAGGCAGGGCCTAGGACCAACCCCTGAGGAGCTCTGCTGCTAACCAGTCCATCATCAGACAGTTTCCTGTTCACTTGGACCCTTTGATTTTTATCAGATACTCATCCCTCAATCCATCTGACCATACAAGGATTTATACCCATAGTCCTAATTTTGTCAATAAGTTCTTGGTGGATCACTTTGTTGAAGGCCTTCCAAAGTCCAGCAACACAACCTCTACCAGCATGCCTTCATCTATGCTTTTCCTAATTGGTTCATAAAAAGTCAGTAGATTCGTAGTACATGAGAAATTTTTCTTAAACTCATGTTGGGAGATGTCATTTAGTCCCATATTATTTATTTCAACATCTAATTATGTGTGATTCATAGCTCAGTGCTTATGCTTGTTACTGCAGTTTAATGTAAGTTGTGCTTGGATACAGAGGCCAACAGATGTAGAACAATGCTGTCACAGTATTAGTAGTAGGAGTTGATTAGTGCTTAGGTACTTTTGTAGATTTGAGTAGGTCAGTGGTTACTGTATCTGTAAACTGGATAGTATAGGCATAGTGCTTGATTGTTTCAGCTGGTAAGTGAGTTGATAAGACTTGATGTTTTGGCCTTACTATGTATCCCACTGTAGGAAGGCTGCTTAGTCGAGTAGGAAGATATCCCCCAAAGAGAAAAAGTATTAAATGGTAATTAAATGATTATCTCCTCCAGTTCTGAAGAGTATGGCCAGTAGCATGCAGGAGAGGAAAACTCCATTTGGGGGAAACCTCCGAGGACCCATGGCTACTGACCTGCCCATCCTTCTAGGCATACTAAAGGAGAATAATCCTAATTAACAATATTAAGTTGTCAGCTAATCCGAATTTCAGGGTTGTAGATACTGATCCAAAGAAAGCTAGGAAGCTGGAATCGAGATACTGATGTTAGAATGTCGGTGAAGATGGCAGCACGTCTTCTAGTGATTTCCTAATCCAAGAGTTCCATGTCCAGGGCAAATCTTATAGTAGATTGAGAACAAAGCCAAGCATGAATAATTGGAAGTGTACTACAGTTGCATTAGTCAAGCAATCCGAAGGTGAGGAAGTCTTCTCAAGGGCACCTGAGATGAAATGACTATGTCTCTAAGACTCAGAAAATAAAGACTGGTGGTCGATGTACTGAATGGCACGATTGCAAATGAAGGCCTTGATGATAGAGTGCAGGGTTAGACAAAGGCTACGAGAGCTGGACAGGGCAGTGACTTAGGAACCTCTGGTCTGGAGTAGGTAAGTAAGTAAAGTGACTAGTCAATAATTATGTTTGTATGAATCAGTAGACATAAATCTTGATGGACTTCCAAGCTCAGAGGGGTGAAACAGATTGTAGAAATAGGTGACAGCCTGTGATGAACCTCCAGGCCCTGGCAGGGCGAAGCAGGTAAGTATGAATGGATAACTCATGAGGACTTGCGTGTAGGTAAGCTGTAGTGGTAGTAATATCGACCTGCATGATGCAGACATAGTAGCAGAGGAGTAGTAGTATTGAATAGATTACGTAAGGTACAGTGGAGCATTGAGGAAATGTAATTAATCACGTAAACGAAGAGCTTCTCATTATCTAAGTAACATAGCTCATTAGAGCGATGTATCTGTATGGTTGAGGACTGAATCACATGAAGTGGCAATGTAACAGAATCTAATGAGCCTTATAGCATTGGAGTAGAGTTATGTTGAGGCCTACAACATAAGATGGAAGGACTTCAGATAGGGCTCAGTTAAGTGTCCTAGTGGGAGTGAAGAAGTAGTAATCCATATGAACTGAAGTGGCCAAGCAGAAGCATCCAAAGGAACTGATGGTTAATTTCCAAACTAATCTAGATATACAGTAAATCCATAATAGAACATGGAGCTCCTCGAAGGCTAGCATGCATGGTGAGCAAGCAGGCATAGAGAGTAATATGCAAACCTCCAGGCCCCGAAGCTGGGTAAGGCAGGTATGAAATATCAATAATCAAACCTCCAGGCCCGATGGGCGAAGCAGGTCCTGTAGCAGGTGAGATAATATGCATTTGTAATAGAAGTTCAAGGGACCTCAGGGCCCCGTAGGGGTGCAGGTTATTCAGAGTGTGATGTAGTGATGCTGTCCACCCTGTGGGGCAAAGCAAATGTTGAGCAGTGGTAAAGTGTGTAGAAGTGATCCCAGAGGCTGGAGCCAAAGATGCTGGTAGGTAAGAGCATGTATGCATAAGCAAGTAAGGACTTGCAAGTGGGTCAGTAGTAGTAGTAGTGACAAACCTGCATGGAATGCAGAAGTAGTGGCCAAGGAGTAAACTGAGTAGATTTTACATGGCACTGTGGAAACCATGGATGGCATGAAACAAGCAGGTAATTAGGAGCCTTCTGTTAGCTGAGCAAACAACTGTATAGGCGGTATGTACAAACATTAGGAAGGAGCCAGGATGAGGTGGCTAGCTGACAAATGAACTCATGAGATCGGTCTAACAAGTTCGAACACACACATAGAGCTCCTGGTGGTCAAAATATGGCAGAAGAACACGGTTTATGTCATAGGCCTGTATGACATAGAAAAGATCTAGGATTGAATTGCGAGGAGGTCATGGGAAATCCATACGAACTGAAGCAGCATAGCAAAAGCATTCAAGGAATTAATTGCCACTGTCTTAAGTTGTAATCCAGATGGAAGTCCAAGGGACTATAGAGGATATCTTTGATTAAGTAGGTGCAAGTAGCAAGGTGAGGATGCAGTATCCAGACTCTAGTAAAGTGACTTGAAGACAAGAATCGGTGGTAATGTATCCAAGCTAATGAAAGTCGATATGACTATATGACAAGGCAGGAAGGCTTCAGCAGGAAGCACCATGATAGAGTGCAGGGGTAGAATATGAAGACAGAAGTTTCAAGAATACAGGCAAGCAACCAGCTAGGACCCTGAGTGGGGTAGGATGGGTGGCTGGACCACACGTAGGTCAGCCAGAGGAAGGAGCAGAGCGGTAGCGAGACCCACAAAGGCTAGCTAACCATGAAAACACCCTGACGCAGAGTGGCAAAGAGCAAGGAGCTTGCTAGGTAAGCTCTCCACTGCCAATGCAGTGCAGGAAGTTAGAAACTAGGCTTGCGATGCGAGACTAGACAGGGATGTCTAGATCTGTTGGAAGAGCCTGCAGAGGCAGCAGGAAGCATAAGCATCAGACAGCAGGTTAGTAAGCTGCTGAGCACTGAATTGTTCTGCTCCTCATGTACGGTGAATGGGCGATAGAAATGAATGAAGCCAGGAAATGGGGAACCTGGTTGAAGGGTAAGTGTGTGGTGTAACCAGGAGGGTAGTAAATAGATGGAAATCCAAGACCCGTAGGGCAAGGGAAAGGAGAAGAGTAGTACTGAGGCCACATCTTGGAAGTCTCGTCAGCAGGGAATGTGAACTGAATGGACCGACCCTTGTGAATGTGGGATCAGGCATATGCAGATCTTTGTTGACTTTGAATGGTGAGAGCAGTACAGTAACTATGGTTAGGGTGACATAAGTATCAGCAGTGCTCAGATGTCTTCTATCCAGCTGTGTCTTTGCCACATTTACAGCACTACAAAATGTAGAAATTAGGTGCCAGATCTTGTAGTTAGATCATAATGGTGCCTATTACCTGCTATGGCACCTATCACTGGTTTCTGCTATGCAAGGAATTTGGTATAATAAAAACATTTACAATAAAGTATAATAAATAGCCAGGGAGAATTCTAGTTGCATATTATGTTGTAGAGCAATCCTGGCAAGTAGTCAGAGGTGTCTTGCATTCCTCATTGCAAATGGCAAGGGTCTGAATAGTATAGTCTGCATACTGCATAAGCAGGGCGGAGTGAGGAATAGGCGGTACTGAATAGCAGCCCCAGTAAGGTGGAATGAAGGGAGCAAGCTCCGAATGAAACAGGAGCTGGCAGTAGAGGCGGGGGAATGCCAGGCAGAGAAAACCGAACAGGCAGGTAGTACAATTCATGAGGTCGGAGAAAAGGGTATCCTGCAACAGAAAGGGCTGAGTTGGCTGTGGCATTGTTCCACTGTGAAGAAAGCTTGACTGAACTGTGTCTGGCACAGTGAACCTCGGGATGAACCCAAAGAGAACTGGGTAGGGACACTGGGAAGGAGCAGTAGTTATGTGGAGGTATTCCAAGAAGAACTGGATGTGCTGTTGCAAAGGAGCCCAAGGTGTGAATAATGAGCAGAAGGACCAGGAGGGGAATCTGGGTGCAGCTAGGAAGTGACACAAGACAGTACAGGCTCCAGGAAAGGTGCAGACGGTGGTCTGAAGTGATCCACTGAGGGAGGTGAACGAGCGAAGGATGGCACGAACTGCGGCACTGCAGCTGGAGGCAAGGTAGAACCCCCCCCCCAAAAAAAAGGAGACATAAAATAAGAACACATTGGTGGGTGGGCAGAGGAGAGAGAAACAAAAGGGAGGCAGAAGGAGCAAGGAAAGGATAGAGCATGGCAGGGGAGGACAGGGCGGGGGGGGGAAACAAGCCCCAGCACGCAGCATGGAGCGAGCACAGCAAGTGCGACTCACTCTAAGCAGAGCACCTGTAGTAGGTTCGTTTAAGCAGTGTGTGGGGGAAGAGCTCTTCTCCCACATATCTATAGGCAAGCCTTTTAAATGTTCCTTTATGAGCTGTTCCATGCCCTTCCCACATATAGAGGTCAAGCTAATAGGCCTATAGTTTTCTACCAGTTCCCTACTACCTTTTTTGTAAACAGGGACAACTACAGCAGTCCTCCATTCTCTCGGAACTACCCTGGTTGTCATTGATTTGTTAAATAAAATACTCAATGTGTATGCTAGATCAGATGCCAGTTCTCTCAGGAATATGGGATGAATGTTGTCAGGGCCAGGGGGAAGTATTTACCTTGATGTTATTCAGGATAGATAACACATTTTCTCTGCTAAAATGTATAGTGCTTAGTGTATCTGACCAAGGTGTTTTATTATACATTTGCTTGCCAAATACAGAGCAGAAATAATTATTAAAAGTGTTTGCCATTTCATGATCATCCTGGACCAGACTGGAGGTGTCCCATAAGAGGCCTATCTTCCCTGTGCTGCCTTTTTGTTTCTGGTTCACATAAGCAAAAAAAAAAAGCTTTATTGTTATCCTCTTTATGTGTTATTCTAAATTATTCCTTAATTATTGCCCTCTTAATCATGTGCTTTAATAGTTTAAGTTCAGATCTATACTTGTCTCTAATGGATAAACAAAGTTTCCTTTTTAACCTAGAATAGGCTTTTTCTTTGTTCCTGATTTGTTTTCTTATAGCAGGTGTAAGCCACATTGGTATTTTACACTTTGTATTGGATAACTTTTTTAGTGGGATATGTTCCTGTTCTAAATCAGATATACATGTTGTAAGGTACTGCCAGCATTCTACAGCCGTCATGGCCAGTCATGATAACCAAGGCCTCTGATTTTCGATTTTTACTGGTAAACCTGATAAAATTCCGGAATTAGAGCTGCCTGTACACCGGTTAAAACAAAGATTTCATGGAATCTGGCATTTTATATCGATCAATAAATCTACAAAACTTGTATTTTTCTTATAATTGCTTCCTGTACTCTTTTCAGTTTGCTTTATTTAATGCTCTGTATATTAAGCCTTCTTTTATTCTGATTATTTATGCACATACTAAAAGAATGACTGCAGAATCCTGGTAAATTCCGGAAATTAGAGTAACAATTACCAGTGCAGTTCCGGAATCTGATGTCTTGAAAACAGAATGTCATTGTTTTAATCACTGTAAATCAGTGGTCTTGATGATAACATTCCAGTCCAGTGAGTCTAGGTTACTCCTGATGCCTTCAAAATTTGCCTTATTGTAGTCCCTTATTATATGTGTACCCACGATGTTTTGTTTGCAAGTGGCCAATGTACACTTAACAGTATTGTGGTCACTTGTGCCCAAGGGACTCCCTACTTGAATACCAGTAATGTGGTTTTCAATACTGGTAATAATGAGGTCCAGTATATTTACTCCCCTTGTGGGATTGGTTACTAGCTGGTCAAGTCCCAATTCCAGCATCATATCCACAAGTGATCTCGTTACTTCATTTGTGCCTGAAAAGTCTATCCAGCTAATCCCTGGCAGATTAAAATCTATCTATCTATCTATCTATCTATCTATCTATCTATCTATCTATCTATCTAACCTTTCTGGAGAAGCACGACGGGTCATTGCAAACTGCAACCTCCTTCCTTCATTGCTATATGGCTCCCCAGTACTTCAGTCCCTCAGAGAGTCTGAGCTAAGCAAGCTCACCACCCTATACCACCGCATTGCTCATTTTGGAACCAACTCCCCCCCAAGGAGACATCACTGTGAGGCTCTTAAAGACCTACACTGGCCGATACTAAGGCATAAATTATCCTATGCCTCTGCCTGCCTTACCTATAAATTCTCCTCCATTGGCCACCCACCTCACCTTAGCGGTCTGCTCACCCCTAAAGTCTCCATCTGAAACCCTCGGTTTACTACCACTCAGCTCCTGAACATCCCCCGTATTCGGACCAACCAAGAAAAGTGCTCCTTCCAGTACATTGCCCCTCACTTCTGGAACTCACTCCCAGCAAGCTTGGTGACAAGCCCTCCCTCTCCTCGTTCAAAGCCGGTCTTAAAGCGTACCTTATTGAGCTGAGCCTCTGCGGCTGTAATCGCTAGATCATTTACTTAACCTAACCCCTCTTAACCCTTAGGCTGCCGGAAGAGTTAGAATGCATAGGTTTTTAGGACAAGATATCTTGTCGGCGGCAGCTTAATTGACAACTGACTAAAATCTCGCTCCCCTTGGACTAGCTAAAAGCTAACGCTAATGTTACTGTAGACCTGGTGCAATGTAACTGTACTCTCCAACCCTGTCTAATTGTACCCTACTGACAGTGTATGTACTCTGAAACTGTCTTACTGTATCCTCACCTAATGTACTGACTGTGTATGTACTCTGTAACTGTTTTACTGTAACCTCGCCTAATGTAAATTGGTTGGTGTACTCAACCCCGGGTTGCCCCTGAAAAAGGGATCTCTGGTCTTAGAGAGCTTACCTGGTCAACAAAATCTAAATAAATAAATCTATCTATCTATCTATCTATCTATCTATCTATCTATCTATCTATCTATCTAATCTAATCTATCTATCTCTCTGTCTGTCTGCCTGTCTGTCTGTCTATCAGTCTGTCTGTCTGCTTGCCTGTCTGTCTGTCTCTGTCTGTCTATCCATCTATTAAGCAGACTGGGGTGATCACCCGGTACTGCTTCTTTCTCCACCTCCCCTTTAGGTCACTTGCCCACCTGCCCTTCCCAATCTTTATAAATATTTTTAATATGTAAGTGGACTGGGGTGCCCATGCCCGGTACTGCTTGTTCCCTTTATGTAGGTGGCGGCACCTGGGTGCTCACCCCTGGTACCACCAAACATGAGCCCATGGTGCCCAATCCCAGTGTCAGAATATCCCTGAAATAAAGAAAACCATCCTTTTATGTTTTTTTTTTTGTAAACCTGTAAACAGAAAATGGTCCCTCGCCGATCTGCTCCACCCTACCTCACCCCGACCACCAACTACCCCACACTCCCCACACTCTCTCACTCACCTGAACATGTCCCAGAGTGAAGAGCCACTCTCTGATTGAAGACATGTTTTGCTGCTGGAATGCCAACTGTAATATGAGAAACCAAGGTAATTGTGGTTCAATGTATTTCTTTTTTTCGCAGTTAATCTTTTTATTGAGTGTCAGAGATTTATAACAAACAACTGTACATTTTACACTAACAAAAACTTTTCAGTATGGTTACAGTCATATCTTACATCAACATGTTTACTTAGGCCTGGATATTCAAAGGGGTTGTGCAAGACGCAACCACAGGGATCGCCATGTAACCACCGGCATGTGCAATATTCAAAGGCAAATTGCGGCGCAACTCCGATGTGCCAGGGTGCATTGGTAATGTATGCAGCGCAAATGCAGGGGCGGCCCATGCATATGTGACACATCCCGATATTCAGCCCGGGATGTGCGGCGCATATGCTGGCACAGCCCTGCATCGTGCCGCACAGGGGGGCTCAAAGTTCTGCCAGAAAAAACAAGGCACAAGTCCAGGCCACTCACAGACAGGCTGCTGTATTGCATGGCACAACACAGTAGCCACCTGCCATGGGTGGCAGCCCCCAGACATGCCGGCACCGCACTGGTCTGAGTGGGACCCCTCTTTCCCTGTTAGCCTGATGGTGGGCAAAGGTAACCGTACAAGCCCTGGTGGTCTAGTGGTATCCCCCTCCCTGCCCATATCCCCGATAGCTGTATGGTGGCATGGTTTAAACACCCTGGTGGTCCAGTGGTTCCTCCCTCCCAGCCTGTAACTGCGATCACCATACAATGGAATGAATAAAACCCTGGTGGTCTAGTGGCATCCTCCTCCCTCCCGTTCTGCCCGATCACGTGCATCCATCCGATAACATAATCTCCGGTGTCCTCAGTGGGTGGAGGGGAGGGGAGGTTCCACTGGCACACTGGGGACTGAGTTATCGGATGGATGCCAGCGATCGGGCAGAATGGGATGGAGGGGGATGCCGCTAGACCACCAGGGTTTTATTCATTTCATTGAATGGTGAGCATGGTTATGGGCAGGGAGAGGGGAACCACTGGACCACCAGGGTGTTTAAACCGTACTGTTGTATGGCTATCGGGGATACGGGCAGGGAGGGGGATACCACTAGACCACCAGGGCTTGTATGGCTACCTTTGCCCACCATCGGGCTAATGAGGAGGGAGGGGGGTTCCACTAGACTACCAGGGCATGGGATTACTACATTTTACTGCACTCGCGGTTGTGGGGCAGGGGTTGCCCCAGGACCCCCTTAGTCCCCACTGCAGTCTGTGCAGGGTGCCAGGTGCATTTCACCAGTCTGCTCTGTGCAACGCATGCAAATGGGGCCATAATGACATGCTAATGGCCCCATTTGCACCTTGCATGCATCACGGCCTCATTTGCATTCCCCAGGCTAAATATTGTGGGTGATGCACCTAGCGCAACTGGACTTGCGTATCCCCATGCTCCCATTCTGCCTCTTGCGCTGCGCAGTGCCACTGTGCCATGCGCAGTGCGTGCACCCTCAGTGTCATATTCAGCAGTGCTGAGCCATGGCACAGCACCGTTGAATATCGCCTGGTCCATGCCCTGGCGCAACCCAGTTGCGCTGCACCTGGGCTTGCTCCATTGCCTGGCACAGTCTGAATATCCAGCCCTCAGAGTTTAGTTTTAGATGTCTTGCTTGTCGCAAACACTAAGGTTCACAGCCCAATACGTTCTAGTGGTATTTAGTTGTCTTGCTTGTTGCAAACACCTTTTTAATAAGTTCTTGCCTTTTCTGGCCCTACACAGAGAAGTTCAAGTTCAAGTTCAAGTTTATTGCAGGAAAACTCCATTGAGCAAGCTCATTCACAAGGAGGTCCTGTGACATAAACACTTAAAGTACAAACACAGATAGGTAATAACAGTATATACATGAAATGCACATTACATGATACAGGCTGGATATACATACAAGGGTACCACATAGGATGACCGCAGGTGGTAAACATTGATATGAGACAGGAAGCGACTTACAGGTTGCATACTGATAAATGAAACATGATGACTGGTGTGTGCAATACATATACAGTATTTTGGCAGCTAGAACAAACAACAGTCTACAACTGATATGGGGGAGGAGTGATTTGATAGAGTAGCAGTGGAGCGTAAGCATAGATAAAGCCAGGAGTAGAAGGGGGAGGGAAAGCAGTTAATATGACAAATCAATTATACCTTACCAGTGGATAAATATGGCACACATGGGGAAGGAAGAGGCTTAATGACAGTTACAGGTGTCTTTTATTTTGGCTGAACTTAGCAATTTGTAGAAGTTTATTGAAACTGTGCTAGTTAGTTTCAATACGGTTTGTAATTGGTTCCAAATGGAGGGAAGGGCATATGCACAGCACGCTACCAAAGGAAGTCCGCGTCCTTGGTATGTCAAGCATAATAAAGTCAGATTTTCTTAACGAGTATGCACTATGTGAGATCCTAATAAGGGAAGAGAGATAGCTTGGCAATTTCTGCAGGAGCAGTTTAAGAGTCCATAGCCCAGCATGGAGCAGGCGTCTAGTAGTAAGGGATGTCCAACCAACAGCTGCATATAAGTCACAGTGGTGCGAACGGTAAGGGGAGTTGGTAATGAACCGTAAAGCACGGTGATAAAGGATGTCCAGTTTACTTAGATTTGCAAGAGTGGTGGAGGAATAGATTACATTGCCATAGTCGAGTAGGGGGAGAAAAGTGGCCTGTACAAGCTTGTTTCGAGTTTCAAGGGGAAAAGGGGCCTATTTCTGTAGAAGAAACCTAACCTTGCTTTTAACCTTCTAGAGACATCTTCAACGTGGTCACTGAAAGATAATTTATTGTCGATCCAGATACCTAGATATTTAAATTTGGTTACAACTTCCAGAGGCTCGTTTAGCGTGGTGACAATGAAGTCTTGGGCAAGGGTATTGGGGGGGCCTGTGACAGCACTGCGGGAGAATATCATCGCTTTAGTCTTCTTAGCATTGATCAGAAGCTTTGCCTTTATTAGATTATGCTCAAGTTGTGCGAAGTCAGCTTGAAGCACTCCCTTGACTTCAGATAACGATGAGCCAGAAGTATACAACACAGTATCATCTGCAAAAAAGTGCAGATTGGACGTAGATATGTTAGCATCTAAGTCATTAATGTACAGAGAAAACAAGATAGGGCCTAAGATGGATCCTTGGGGGACTCCTCTTGCAACTGGCAAGGCAGCAGAAAAAAAGCCTTCCGCCTTTACTTTTTGGAATCTTCCAGTTAGGTAGCTAGAGAACCACTGGGTGGTATGGTATGTGGCACCCAACTTTGCAAGGCAATTGACTAATAGTTTGTGATCAACAGTATCAAAAGCTTTGCTGAGGTCCAAAAAGACTGCACCAGTTACCTTCTTAGCATCTATAGCAGAGATCCAATCATTGGTTACTTTTGCTAGTGCAGTGATTGTGCTATGATTAGCCTGGAAGCCAGATTGAGCTGGGTTAATGAGACAGAAGGTTTCCGAGTGAGATTTTAACTGACTATGGATCAGTTTTTCGAGAACTTTAGAAAGGATAGGCAATATAGAGATAGGCCTATAGTTGTTTACATCGCATGGGTCACCAGATTTAAATAGAGGGAGGATATGTGCTGATTTCCAGCAGGACGGCACAGAAGCAGATGTAATGGAAAGATTGAAGATGTGGAGAATTGGGGCAGTGAGATGGGCGTAGCCTGACCTTAGGAAAAAGGGTTCCAAGCCATCGTCCCGTCGCTTTTTTAGGTGTCTAAGTTAAGAAGAGAATCTTCTACTTCTTTATAAGTTATCTCGCGCAGTTGGAAGGGGCTGGGTGCAGGACTAGATGTGGCGGGAGGGGTATGCTGGCTCACCGCAGCACCAGCATAAGGTAGCCAGTCAAAAGCTAGTCCAGCTGTGGCAAAGTGGGAGTTAAGTTCCTCCAGGATTAGGGACTTGTTTTCCACAATCTTGCCACTTGCAACTATCTTTGTTGGGACAGAGGGGGCCATGGGCCGTCTTTCTATAGCTTTGATAGTCTTCCATATTTTATGAGGGTTACCTTTAGCTTGTTCGAGGGTAGAAATATAATAGTTAGCTTTAGCAGAGCAAAGTTTTTTCACACTGTTATTCCTGGCTGTTCTAAAGGCCTGCCAATCCAAAGATTCTTTGGAATGTCTAGCTTTAGCCCAGAGCTTATCTTGAGCTATAAGGGCTGCCTTGAGATCCGAGGTGAACCAGGGGTTGGAATTGTTCCGTACCCTTACTTTGATGAAAGGGGCATGCTTGTTTATTATTGTAGTGAGTTTGTCATTAAGGATGCAAGCTGCCTTATTGACATCTTTGGCTAGGTAAAGATCTTGCCATCTGATCATGCTCAGGTCAGATAGGAAGTTTACTGCACTGAATTTGCGAAAGGATCTTTTTGTTATAAAGATGGGTTGTGGCCGGGCCTTAATTTGAGATCTTATGCAAACAACAATTCCATGATCGCTCATGTCATTGTGAAACACTGCCGAATGAGATATTTTGTATGGATGGGTGGTTAGTACCACATCTAGAATGGAACTGTTGGCAGTATTTAGAGTGTTGTTCCTAGTAGGTTCACTGACTAATTGCCCAAGACCTAGCTCGTCACAAAGGGATTTGAGGCCGTGTGATTTAGGTGACAGCCAGTCCATATTTAGATCTCCTAGAAATATTGTTTCAGTTTTTGCATTTACGAACATGGATTTCAAAAGATTAAGGACTTCATCACCACCAGACGGGGGTCTATAGCCACCTAGGATAGTGATACATTCCGAGGAGGGGAGATGAAGGCTCAGCGAAACTAACTCAAATTCCTTGGCTAGAGATTTGCAACTAATATTGTGACCAAGTACTTAGATTTGGCATAGATAACCACACCCCACCTCTAGACTCTCTATCTGCTCTAAATAAATTGTAGCCCTGCAGTGATATTTGTTGATCAGTGTTAGTCTTTTTTTATCACGGCTCAGTAATTATATGATAAGGTCTGGGTCAACGTGTGCAGCCCAGGCTTGCAGCTGTACAAGTTTTTAGGCAGGCTTAAAATGTTGACCATCATCATTTTGAGACCTGTGGCCTCAGCAAAATCGATAGGCGAGGTAAGTTGTGGGGGGCCAGAGTTGAGCTCCACATTTCCTGAGCAGAGAAGAAGCAGAAGTATAACTTTCTTTAAGGAGCTTATAAGAATGGAGACTGCTTTTTTATTTCTTCGTGGCAACCCATATCGTGCTGCACAAGAGGCGGCACCACTGTAATGACAGTTGATCGTGATCAATGTAAGTGCAGACATAGGTGAGGACAGTAGCAAGGGAGTGTAGGCTAACCGTGGGGAATAGACTAAAAGGGGAGAGGAGAATGACATAGTGTCTGCACGGTAGACTGTTATAACATTAGGTATTGATAAGGTACATTGGAGAACTGAATTGCATTGAGGTACTTCAAATTGCACTGTATTGCTGAAAACTCTGCACCTTAGGAGCAATAAAAACACAATAAGGAGAGCCATGGTCCCAGATTGAGTGGTCTCGTGATTTGTATTAGTGTAATATTTTCTAGGCAAGTAATTTGCCCACCTAGGTACTCACTAAAACCTAGATGAGAAAATACAGCAGAAAGGGGAACAAGGAGAGCAGGAGCAGCTTAATTAGTGACCATCCACCTTCAGACTCAAGTCCCTTAGCAGCACCGGAAAGAAGTAGAATGATAATGACAGGCCATATTGCCCACTGAATGAATACAGTGATTTATGTAGAAGACCAAGAACCCTCTAGTGGCAGGTCTGTATAACCTGCTAATGGAAAACTAGCCTGGATGGGGATGCGCTACTGCAGGAAGAGCAGTCAGACAGAAGAGGTGTAAGCACTTTAAAACAGTAGTAGAAATTACAATCCAGCTAATACAGTTGAAAAACTCCTAATAACACAGTTGAAATGTGCTTAGTTCTATCGAAAATCTAACAAAGTGCCAGGTGTCTATAGCAGGGAAAACTCCTGGCCAGTCAGAGTGGGTTTGCTGGAAGCACCCGTGTTCCGATTGGCTGCGCTGTCCAGTACCTTCCAAGGAGCCGCAGGCGAGTGTCCTGGTCTTGGTTGGTGGCTGGCTGGGTGCCGGCCGACCGTGGGTGAGCTGAAGCAGCCCTGTTCAGGGGCAAGCAGCTTCCCAGGAGCTGCAGGCGAGTGTCCTGGTCTTGGTCGGTGGCTGGCTGGGTGCCGGCCGACTGTGGGTGAGCTGAAGCAGCCCTGTTCAGGGGCAAGCAGCTTCCAAGGAGCTGCAGGTGAGTGTCCTGGTCTTGGTCGGTGGCTGGCTGGGTGCCGGCCGACCGTGGGTGAGCTGAAGCAGCCCTGTTCAGCGGCAAGCAGCTTCCAAGGAGCTGCAGGCGAGTGTCCTGGTCTTGGTCGGTGGCTGGCTGGGTGCCGGCCGACTGTGGGTGAGCTGAAGCAGCCCTGTTCAGGGGCAAGAAGGCGGTTGCAGGGAACACCACAGCAGTCACTTTACCTTTTAAAGACATTCAGACAGAAAAGGCAAGACAACTAAATACTAAAGAGCATATTGGGCTGTGAAACCTCAACTGCTATGATTTTCAAGAATTCCATTTTGGGGAACATGGAACTTAACTAAAAATATTTTTAGCAAGTAAATTATATGTGCATTCCCTGATGAAGGAATTTTTTCCGAAATGTTGGAAACAATCCAGAATATATCTGACTTATTTTTTGCACCTGATTCCTTGCTAAATAAAAATTAAAAACTGAAATACATAAGCCTGATGTTTCCAATCTTCCAGATTGTCTGTTTAGAGGATAGAGACCCCCCTCTTTGTTTTACCCGAGGAGCTATGAACCTCCCACCTTACCCGTTCTCTAGTCATTTTTTGTGCCTCTAGTTTTGTGAGTTTAGTTTCCTGCACAAAAGTAACTTGAGTTTTTAATTGTTTTAGTCTAATACTTTTTTCCTTTTAACAGGCGAGTTTGAGCCCCTCTCATTCCATGAGGTGACTTTTAAGACTTCAGTATTAGCCATTACTCAGTTTGGTATGTGTATACCTTTTAATCACGTCTGCATGTATCTGATATTGCCTTCGTGCAGGGTTGTCCTCACCAGATTCCTTTAGACCCCCTTTTGTGTTCAGGCTTTCTCTCTTTCTCCTTTTATCATGCATCCCTGTTTTGTAACTCTTTGTGACATAGTCCTCCCTAGGTATCGCTGTAATTTCATTTTTCTGCTCCATTCAGGTTTTCTCCATGCCCCCTTCTCCTCTGTGCCCTTTAGCCATTTGTATTTTCCACAGCAGGATCTAGGCTCTGGGGGCTTGGAGACAATTATCTTCAGTTTATACCATTTCTGAAAGGGGGCCTTCTTTTTTAACTAGTAACAAAAACATTGTGATAGCATTAAATTTCCACGGTTTTTCTTCCTCTAGGAGATCTCTCTGTGACAACCAGGCATGCCCTTGTAATGCATGTCAAGGGTTCAGAGAGACCCCCCCCCTTGGTAGAGCTAGCAAGAGTATTTGCACTACAAGGCAAGTGCTAACCAAAAGACATGACAGGAATTTTCCTGTTATCGGCTTTCTTAGAATCATAACTTTATACATACCCGGGGGTCCCTTCAACCTTATATGTCAGCTGGGGCCATTCCTGATTCTCTGGTATGTCACCATGGGTGTTAGAGCCCGCTCAATTAAATTGGTCTGAGTCAGCTTGATTGTGCTCCGAAGAGCTTTACCCATAGGTATCATTACCTGGAGTGGTCCATGTTTAGCTTCCTGTGTGAGCTTGCACTAGACTTAATTATTCCCTTTATTTGGCATCATTTAGTTATACTGAGTTAGCTTCTGTACCTGCTACTCTTTTACTCCACCCTCCCTTGACCCGTAGTAGTATCCCTTTCTTTCAATAACTTTTCATATTGGTTCCAACATAATTATATCTTAACACTCCCCCTTCCCTTATCTCCAACAGCATCCTGTCTCAGGTTCACTGTGCCATGTGCTGTTGGAATACACCAATTAGTATGGTAAGGGGATCAGATTCACCCCTCTTTCCCCTTGGTCTCAAGCCACATTTTGGTGTCTTGGGCATTGGATTTTATGCACCCGTGCCTTAGGCTCTGTGTAGAGGGGTTGTGGGATAACAGATGGACCAGACACTGAACTTCAGGTTCAACACATAAGCTCTGTGTGATGTTTATTCAAAATACAGGAAATAAGATGCTGCAATGCCATATTCCTTCTTCAGTACATCAGTTTGCAGCAACAGACTATGAATGTCCTTTCTGAGCACTTAGCCAGCACCTACTGACACTGATCTCTGATCTAACCACTTTTCAGTCAAAACCCTTCATCCCTTTGTGGGCCCTGTTTGCTTGGGTAGTGGGGACTCAAAAAGGAAAAAACAAAACAAGCTAAAAATAAAGAACCTCAATGCAGAAACACTGAAACACGGGTTACCCCAAAGGGTATTGACAATATGCCAAGTTTCAAAGAAACACGACATCACACATACTTCCCTAATGCAACACATCATGGGATATATGCAAATCAACAAGCCATTTCAGACTGTCTCAGTTTACAGCAATTTACATGCATTTTAATTAGCACAATTAACTTAATTTTTATAATACAGTCAAGTGGTACTTTTTACCTTTATCAAAAACATCTAGTGCCATGGTATTTTCAACATTTACAGGTTTCATAAACATAAGGGGGTGGGATCTTCAAAGAGGTTGCACAGTGCACAACTGGGATGCACTTGAGCAACTGCAAAAATGTACCAGAGCGCGATAGTCAGTGACAGCAACTGTGCAGCACAAGTGGCCATGCGCTAATGCACAATGGGAATGCATGCGTGTGCAAGTGCAGGGGGCGTAGCCATGAATAAGCGTTGCAGTGTGATATTCAACTCTGGACAAATGGCGCAAGCATGGAGTAAATGGCAATTGCGCGGAGCACACTTGCACCTATAAAAAGAGGGAGCAAGCAGGTGAAGGACACTTGCTCCAGAGGGGAGCAGGAGAGAGGGAGCTAGAAAGGCCAGCCAGAACAATAGGAGGGGTGCAAGAGAGGGACAGAGGCAGTGAGGGTGTGAAACTGAGTGAGAGTGTGTGTGTGTGTGTGTGAGACAGGCAGGGTGGCAACAGTGTGCGCATGTGCCTGTGACACCTAGCACAGGAGGGGCAGCACAGGAGCCCAGAGAGGTGGGCACAGAGGCCACAGCCCACAGGCTACCAGCTGGTGGCAGGACATGCAGGTGTTGACCCAGCAAAGCAGTACACAAAGCAGCACATAGCTGGGGGCCAGAGGAGTAAGGTGCTCGTGGGGACAGGACAACAGGAACCATGGCCAGTGCCATCTTCCAGTTGGAGGCAGTAATGAGGGGTGTGGGAAGGCAGCAAGCAATGTGGTGTGGCCGTGGAAGGGCCCGTCGGTGGTACGCCCAGAACAAGTGGTACCGTGCTCACATCACCTTCGAGCAGTAAAGCGATATGGAGATTGTGGGCTGGTATCTCCTGACCCAGGTGATTCTGAGGCAGCTCTGTGAGCTGCGCAGTGAGTAGATGCAGGCACCCACTAGATGGAGCCAAGCCCTGATGGTGGAGACAAAAGTAACAGCAGTTATGTGCCTGATTGCCACCGACACCTTCCAGAGATCAACACGAGACACCACAGGCAAAACCCAGTCAGCCGCATCATGGCTCCTCACACAGTTCCTCAATGCACTGTTGCCACGTGCTGTGGAATACATCCACTTCCCCAGCACACAGGCAGAGCATACAGAGAACATGCAGAAGTTCCACAGGGTAGCACATATGCTTGGCATGCTAGGGGACATTGACTGCACCCATGTTGGCATCTGCATGCCACCTGGACTGGAGGGGGTAGCCTACATCAACAGAAAGGGCTACCCCAGTGTCAACTGCCAGGTGGTGTGTGATGCCAGGGGGTGCATAATCAATGTCTGTGCCACACACCCTGGAGGAGCACACGATGCCTTCATCTGGCACAGCTTGGCACTGTGCCACAGGTTTGAGAGTGGGGGCATCCCCACTGGCCACCTAGTAGGTGAGTATGCTGACAGCACAGGCAGCCTGGCACAACAGGGCAAGGGGTGGAGGCTGCCAGAGTAGGGGGACCTCAGGGTGCAGCCTGGAAGGATGGTAGGTGCAGCAACATAGTCCACCAGGCTAACCATATCTCTCTCTCTCCACACAGGTGACAGTGGCTACCCCTCTGGCCCTGGCTGCTCACCCCATACTGGCACCCGTTGACCCCTATGGAGGAGAGATACAATGAGGCACATGCCAGCACACGGAACATCATTGAGCATGTGTTTGGGCTGCTGAAGGTATGGTTCCATTGCCTGGACAGGTCTGGTAGTGCCCTACAGTACAGCCCCTCAAAGGCCTGTGACCTATTCCTGGCCTACTGTATACTGCATAACATGGCCACCAACCATGGAATAGCTGTCAAGGTCAAGGAGGGGAACAGTAGTGGGGACGATGCGGCCATCTGGCTATGTGACAGTGGACAGCACTCCCCCAGGTGAAGGGAACCCTGGCTGAACAGGATGGCCCAGCAGCACTGGGACACAATTGTGGAGGAGCACTATGGAGCATGCAGGTAGGTGAACATGTCCCCATGCATGGAATGGTGACTGTAGCACAGCGCACACGCATGTGTGGGCGAGCCCTGTGTCATGAACAGCTGGGCAAGGGGCATGGGCGGGCATGGGTCGGGACCCCACGGCAACATGCAGCACAGCACAGCACACCCCACCCTGACACACCCTCCCACACACCCACCCACACACCCCCGCACACACCCACACACGCACACTGGTGCATGCAGATACGCACACGGGAACTGGCACCAGACATGTGTCAGACACTGAGCACCAGGGCACAGGTGCATTCGGCATTGTGTTGGCATCATCATGCACATGCCACACTGGCCAGCAGCCAGGCGGGTGTGCACACAGCCTGTGCATGGTGCCATCCACTGATGCCATGTCCGTGACATGCACACACCACACCAATGTGCACACAGGGTGGTGGCAGCAGATTGCAGACAGGAGGGTGGGCACCTCAGGACTGCCACAGTTGCATGGCTGCCGCAGACACGTGGATGGCCCCATCAAGGCTGCTCAGAAGACCCAGGCTGTGTGACAGCCACAGGGGGTGTCTGCGACAGTCCCCCAAGGGTGTTACTGCGGGAACACGACCGTGTCATTGCAGTGGTCTGCAGGCTCCTGAACATTCCCACTCCAGGCGTGCCCAGAATGCCCACAGTGGATCCCGGCATTGACAACAAGGGGGTCACTCGATGCCATGTCTGAGGGGTGGACAATGCACTCTGTGGGGTCTGTGGCAGCCGGTCATGCACCGTGGTGGCCAGTGGGGCTAGGCCAACTGTGACTGCAGTGGTAAGCCAATCCAAGGCTGAGGTCGTGTCCTCCTGCAGTCAATTGTTGTTGGCCAGGAGCTGCACAAAGCCCTGTCATGCTGCTCTGCAGCTTGGTGCATCTCAATGTGGAGTGCATACACCCCTGCCATGAGCAGCACCTGTTGTTCCATGGAGGCTTGCAGCAAATGGGAGTGATCGGGCAAGGGGTCAGCACCCAGGGGCACCTGGGCATTGCGCCAAACCATGGATGGCATTTGACGTCACTGCCCAGCCTCCCGCTCCAGTGGGTGCTGCACAGTGGGTCCCCTTGAGGCCACTCAGTCACTGGCGCACCGTTGAGGGGTGCTGCACCCGGCCCCCCAATGTCCCCAGCTGTCTGCTGCCCCTCTGGCTACTGTGTGCTGTGCAGCACCTGTGCGGCTGCACCACCACCACCACCACTATGTGCCGGTGCTGTGACACTGATGCCCATGGCAACACAGGGAGTGGTGGCCGGTGGGTGGACAACTGCCACCAGGTTACTGGCGGCGCCACGAGGGAGGGTGGTAGGTATGGGTGCCTCCTCCTCGATGGCAACACCACAGTCCAGGACAATGGTCACATCATCATTGGTGTCGGACCCCACCCTGATCTATGTCTTCGCACACTGTACGCCATTGCTGGCATCCCACTGGAACACAGCCAGGGCCTCATCCACTACCATGCTCAGGACATCCGGCCAGACAGTGGTGGAGTGCTGCAGCTGATCAGGCCCCCAGACTCCGGATGAGATTGAAGGCCACTCCTCCAGGGCTGGGCTTGCCCCCACAGCTGACACCTCCACCCCTGCCACTGCACGCTGGCACTCCGGAGCTGAAAGGGAATACAGGCGCATTAATTCTGCTGTCACACAGGCCGGCCCCCCCCCACCACCACCGCCCCCCTGCCCCAGATGCTACTGTACCTACCATGCAGTGATGGGTCCCCACCTGTCTGGAAGCCGCCGCCAGGTACCCCCTCGATGGTGCTGTGCTGTATGGTAGCCACCACCAACTCCTCCTGTGGTGTCAGCTGTGGCACGTCAGACTGACCACTGCCCATGGCTGCATGTGCGGCCCGGATGGCCACCACCTTCCCTTTGATCCTGCGCCTGTTGGTGCCAACCTTTTTCTTGCATTCCTGTGCTAACCACTAATGGCTGCCCTGCTGATTCACAGCCTCCGCCACTTCCACCCAGGCTGTGGCCCTGGCCTGTGGTGTGCCAGTCAAGCCACTCAGCAGTGGCTCCCTGGTGAGGTACACCTCTAACAGCGCATCCGCCTCTCCCTTAGTAAAGTTGTGTCTTCATTTGCGTGCAGGCCCACGCTCCTCACCATACTCACGATTGGTCATTCTGCCACCTGTGGGCAATGACACGTGGTCAGTGTCTGCTGCAGCCCACACCTCTCACCCATTCGATGGTTCTGTCATTCCCCACAACGGGGCAACTTACCTCAGAGGGTTGCAGTACTGGTCCATGTCCTGTGCTGTCCCTGATGCCTTTATAGCGGATCGCATGCGAATGAGCAGATGTGCAGCTGTAATGAGATGCAAATGCCCCCGATGCACTGCAGATAGGCTGATGAGCTAATCTGCACACACCAGCTGAATATAGTGCTGTTGCACCTTGCACACAATGGACTTGCGCTGGCTCAAGTTGTTGTGCACATTGTGACGTGTGCAGTGTGACCGTCGGTATGCATGCATGCACGGCCAGTACCTACGCCAGTTGCACAGCATACACTCACTGTGCAATACACGATACGGCACTCAGCCACAATCGGGCATGTTGCACTTGGGCTCTATGCAGCCTATGGTGCACGGGCACTATGGGGCTAATGGCACCTGGGTGCTACTGGCTTGTAGGCCATGGTGCCCTCATGCCCCTATTGTGCACCTTGCATAGCAGTCCCAGTAGTGCACTCGTGCACAGTGCCCCTGCTGACCCCTGACCCTAGCCCTGCCCTTTGTCCCTCAGGGACCTCTGCACCACATACCAGTGTGGCCATGCACGTATCATGCATCCCCAAGGAATGTGCAATTGCCATGGGCAGTGTATCTCTCTGCGAGGCACGCATCCCCAGCACGTGTAGCTCATGTGCTACAGGGTGCCATTTTGAATTGCACAGCAGCAATACCACAATGCCATGTTGCAGCAGTGCATGGGATCCAAATTGGAGCCAAATCAGGCTCGTCAACCTGGTGGCCCTGGTGGAGTCCCACACAGGCAGCTTGTTTGGCCAGATGCCCCATGACAGGCCTAGGACTGAGGTCATGCAGGAAGTGGCCGAGGAATTGGAACAGGCCACCGGTGTGCAGTGCATGGGTGAGCAGTGTTGCCATCACTATGGTGACTTGCAGCAGAGGGACCCACAGTGGCTACAAACACTGCAGGCATGCATCTGGAGGGGGACCATGCCACAGCCAGCTAAGTGTGTGACACTTGTGTCTGTGCCCATCCAGTGTTCCATGGGGCCGGCAGGGTGGCATGCTATGCCCAGGGGAGACCTGGAGCTACGCACCTTGTAGCCCGAGGTGGCGCGATCTGTGTGCGTTGTGCCACCGCACCATGACTGGGCTGGGATGGGGTGCACACTGTGCGGGGGGGGGCATTTGGTGTTGCCGGGTACTGATGTGTACATGTCTATGTTTCCATCCTAGGCCCTGAAGACAGGAGGAGGGCACATGTGGCAGGTGCTGCGGGTGGGCCACTGTGGGCCACCACAGGGAATGTACCTCAGGTTGCAAGCCATGGGGTGGTGCTGCCAGTCCGGCATGTAGTGTGCAGCAGCATGTAGGTAGGCACAGTTATATACTACTGTGTTGTGCAGGGTGGGCAGTGGGGATGGGGGTGGGCTATGGCCCCCTGTTCAATTAGCCATTGCAGCTGTGTACTGCCCGTGGTGTCTGTCACGTCATGCTGTGGCCATCGCACGTGTGTATGGCTGCTGCATGTGGGCCATGGGTGCATCCGGCAGCCATCTGTACCGCTGCAGTCCTGCCGCTGTACCATGTCACCTATCTGACACGTTGGTGGCAGGTGACCCATGGATGGTGATGGTGTGCAGCATTCTGCATGGCTGTGATATGCTGGGATGGTGGCACATGTGGGCGCACCCACTGGGGGTGGCTAGGGTGCCATCCCAGGGGCACTGTTCACTGCGCATGGTGGGTGGGCTGGGGTGAGCCAGACATGCACTGACCCCACGTTCCCTCCTTTGTCTTAGGTGTGTGGTGCCAGGCACCGAGCAGCTGCCCCCTGAGGAGGATCCTGGAGGTTTCGATGGCTGCTCTTCAAGTTGTACGGCTGCTGCAGAGGATGCTTCGTAGACAGCAGTGAGGCAAGGCCACCAGTAGGGCCCATAGACCTACGACCCCACTTACAACCCTGTCTCCCCTTCTCTTAACCTCCCTTGTCCCCTCGTCTGGCCCTGACCCCTGTCCCCTTATCTCCCTTCCCTGGCTGAGGCCTGTTTGTATGTAGCTTCCACATTTCTCGTACTCTGTGCCACTGTATCTTGTATATATTTTTATTTACTTTTTCTACCTTTGTACAATACAGTTATTTATGGTTACCCATCTGTGTCTGGGTCTGCTTTGTGGCTGGCGTGTGGAGCCATGCTGCAGTGGTGTGCATGGTGGCTGTGTGGTGCACCTGAGGTGTCCAGGGGGATATGCATGATGATGTTCACTCATTGGTCAGTGGCTGTGCCCTGGGGTGGCTGTGGGCTGTCTGTTCTGGTTGTGTGGCATGTGTGTTGAGTGCCGTTTGCCTGGGCATTGCCGGCTATGGTCCCGGTGGCATGGCGCGTGCCATCCTGCAGGGGGTTGCCAGTGGTTGTCCACCCATGGCCATTGGTGCCTCCCTAACTCCGTTCACCACTGTGGTGCACGTGTGTGGGGGCCAGCTGCATCCCCATGCATCCTGGGCGGTGATCTGTCATGTGCCGGCTGTGCCTCACTCCTGGCACCCTCGTCACCATGGCAGCAGCACCTTCCACGCCAGTGGCTTGCTCCTTGCTGTGCCTGTGGCTGGTCCATATGTGTCCTGGCACATCCACCTAGGCCCCTTGTGCATCCCTGGTTGCGCTATTGTGCATGTTGGGTTGTTCCCTGGTGCACTCCTGGCTGCGCTCTGGCACATCTGTGCCATATTCAGCCATGTTGCACTGGTGCATGCCGCCTTGCGCAACCTTTGAATATCATGCTCAGTGCACAATGGTGCAGTGGATTTGTGCTGCGCAGGTCTTGCGCCAGCCTACGGTGCATTTCTGAATATCCCACCTAAGGTATATACATCAAGGTATTTCATGACATAGCAGTGCTATAATATACTAAATCCAACAACAATAAACACAACCTGTTTTACATACGTTTGGAGGTCACCACAATAACCTCCCTGTATGAGGACCTGAGAGGGAAAAGGAAAATTAAAGAGGACACTATTTATTTATTTATTTATTCATTCATTCTAGGATTACAAATACATTTGAGTGCCAGGCAGCTAATTTACAAAGGTTCAATGTCAGTAGACAGGGTTACATACAGATACTGGGAAACAGACAAATTATACAGAATATTTCAGAGCATATAGTGTTTACATTATAGTATAGAACAATTAGCTTCTGATTATATACACATCAAGCAAAACTTGATCAGAGACAGGGGGATAGAGAAGTAGAAGAAGAACCAGGAAGGAGAGGAGCAGCCAGGCAGCATTGTCAATTTGCAATTACAATAGTGGGGAGGAAAGAGACTAGAAAGGGGGAAGAGAGAGGGGAAGGGGGAAAGGTGAAAAAGCAGGGAGGGGGGTGGTAGGACAGAGGTGATAGAGGTAGCAGCAGTAAAGGGAAGGTCCAGGAGAAAAAGTGGGAGGATGGAATGGAAGAGGTCCTGAAGATGGACCTGGAAGTTAGGTGGAGCAATTACAGGAGGTTTCAGTTAGGAAGTGAGTTCGGAGTTTATGCTTGAACTCTCCAAGATTAGTAAGGTTAGCTAGACTATTATGGAGACCATTGAACCAGGAAGGCACTCTGCTACAAAAGCGTGTTGGCATTGCGTGGTCCAGCACCTTGGGACTAGTAGGAGTTCAGTGGATGAGGTCTGTGTGTGTGTTGAGTCTTTGGAGATTTGTGAAGTAAATAACACAGTCCCATCATCATGGACCCAAGGAGAATCTTCTTTGTGATAAGGCACGTGTGGTATTTAATTCTCCCATACACAGCATACTCAAGAAAGGGGAGCGGGGTGCCCATAGGTGGCCAACCTTATGGACTAGAAATAGTAAAGGATAGATTAGGCTTAGAAATAGAAGAACTGTTGCAACAGATTTAACAAAAGGTTGGTCCTCAAGAGTGGCTAGAGCTCCCTGTCACATATCCCCCATCTTAAGAGGGAAGCAGTTATTACAGACTGCTTACCACCTTCCTGTCCCAGGAAGGGATGGAGCTTCCACCCCCCCATCTTCAGAAGCAACATCTCAGGGTCCCTATTAATGATAAACATTCTATCATAAATATAGTGGACATCATCATTCTTTACCCTGAGGCATTAACACATTTCTCAACAGAGACTAACAGCATCTTCCCATCTCCTTTTAGGGAACATCTGTAATATTTCTTAACCAAAAATCTGGACAACTCTAGTACCATAGAACAACTTTCTCTTGGCTGAGCAATTACCTGCTCCAACCCCACCAGACATGTCAGTTTTAAGCAGGGGTCCAGTCCTAGGTTCATCCCCTCTATATAAACCCACTGTCTTTTGATTCATTTCACTTGTTAGAGATATAGACACCTGTGGGTAGACACTCTAGGTGTTACCCCAACACAGGTTCCTATCCATTTTCCACCCACCTCCTCCTTTGTAGGTTTTTTATCAAAAAATAAAAATAAAACACATGTACTATACATCCTTGAACTTAACATATTGTAACATTTTGGCAATATTAGCATCTTTAGCCTACAGTATACCACAGTCAATATGGTTACTAGATTTAGCTGTATCAGTACAAGAAAACGTCTCTCCAGCCTCATAGGCTTCTTCTTGCTTGCTTGGAGTCTTCATACCCAGCACTATATCACTAGGCACAGTCTTACCAGTGGTCTCAAATTCAAGTGCCATACTTGCATCTCCAACCTCCAACAGGTAACATCCTGTGAAAACAAGAAACAAAGGAATATCCTGCTTAGTCAGGGGGTCCTCCTCCAGCTGAGCCCACAAAAAATCCTCCTCCAATTCTAAACTCTCTGGCAGGGACCTCTTGAGCACCTGGTACCAGTGTTCTACCTCTCTGTGTAGTCAGTCTGACTCCAGCCATTGCCCACTCATCCAGTGGATTATCCTCATCAGGGTCTCCACCTCCGGGGTGTTGTCTCTTGCACCTCCAGTCTGCCTCGACCTGCATCTCTTCATTGTCTTCAGGCTTGGCTGTCCTCCAAGCTCCCAGGTCCAGTCCAGGCAGCAGCTTCTCTCTGTCAGCCATGGTTCTGGGCAGACCTCCACAGACTTTCTTCTCTGGGTTCTCTTCTGGCAACTCCTGGTGCATCGATCCATCTGGGATATCTGGGCGACATCCACCAGAAAACATCCCTCTTCAGCCAGTCCAAATGCTTCCAGCAAGTTATCCCACTTCTAAAACCAAGTCTGTGGCGGGGTTGTGGGATAACAGCTGAACCAGACACCGAACTTCAGGTTCAACACACAAGCTCTGTGTGATGTTTATTCAAAATGCAGGAAATAAGCTTCTGAAATGCCATATTCCTTCTTCAGTACATCAGTTTTCAGCAACAGACTATGAATATAATTTCTGTGTACTTAGCCAGCACCTACTGACACTGATCTCTGATCTAACCACTTTTCAGTGAAAACCCTTCATCCCTATGTGGGCCCTGTTTGCTTGGGTAGTGGGGGCTCAAAAAGAAAAAAAAAACAAAACAGGCTAAACACAAAGAACCTCAATGCAGGAACACTGAAACATGGATTACCCCAAAGGGCATTGACAATAAGAAACACAGCATCACACATACTTCCCTAATGCAACTCATTATGGGATGTATGCAAATCAACATGCCATTTCAGACTGTCTCAGTTTACAGCAATTTACATGCATTTTAAATAGCACAACTAACTTAATTTTATAATACAGTCAACTAGTACTTTTTACCTTTATCAAGAACACCTAGTGCCATGGCATTTTCAACATTTACAGGTTTCATAAACATACGGTATATACATCAAGGTATTGTATGAGGTAGTAGTGCTATTACATACTAAATCCAACAACAATAACCACAATCTGTTGTTTTACATACGTTTGAAGGTCACCACAATAACCTCCCCTGTATGAGGACCTGAGAGAGAAAAGGAAAATTAAAGAGGGCACTATAGCATAGTCAAGAAAGGGGAGGGTGCCCATAGGTGGCCAACTTTATGGACTAGAAATAGTAAAGGATAGATTAGGCTTAGAAATAGAAGAACTGTTGCAACAGATTTAAGAAAAGGTCGGTCCTCAAGAGTGGCAAGAGCTCCCTGTCACACTCTGTCCATGGGGAGGAGATATTTACTGTGTTCTGTCCCCAAGTCTAGAACTTACATATTCTCCTCACGGGCAAGGGGAGGGGGTGTGACCACCCATCCTCCTCTCGCATTGTTGGACTTCCAGGTACCTTTCTAATACTCAGTGGGTCCCCGGACCTCCTGCTCCCATCTCTGCCAGCAATTAATTCTAAAATGGAGCTATGACCGATGATGAAAACTGGGTGGTGCAATCAACAGAAAGGGCAGCAAGCCCACATACAAGCATAACCAAGCAGAAAAGTCAATGCACTCTTTACCTTTTAGCAACATAAAGTGCTCATCCAGGCAAATGAAGAGTACCAAAGGGTAGTTTAATGGCCAAGACTGGATTGAGCTTTCCCCAGTGCTTCGACTTGCAATGAGTCTTCCTCAGGGGGGTGGAGCTTCTCCGGTACAAGCAGGTACTTAATAGTGCAACAATTAAATTCAAACCAGTTTTAGTGGCATTCACACTTCAGATATTAATACCATTAATTTCTTAGTTCTTACACTGATAGGGAATGCCACTACTGAGAACATTGAGAGTAAATGTTTCAGAAAACCCACAGCAACTAATTCTCTGCTCTTAGTATCAAGTGCCCATCCATGCAACCTCAAAATTCTATACCATTCGATACCATTCAGCCAGCTTTTGAGGCTTCGCAGAAATTGTAGCTCAGATAGCTTATATAACCAACAAGTCTCTGAACTTATTAAGGATTTGCTACTCAGAACAAAAGAAAACATTTACTATATTGAGAGTGAGACTTTGCTACAGGGCCGAGCAGAACAAACAACTAACATAAACACAGCTCCATGCACTTTTGTCACAGAATTCTGTGTACCTCGATCCAGTCTTGGCCATTAAACTACCCTTTGGTACTCTTCATTTGCCTGGATAAGCATTTCTTGTTGCTGAAAGGTAAAGAGTGCATTGACTTTTCTGCTTGGCTTTGTCAGCAATCCCCTGCATTATTCAACCTGCAAACAAGAAAAACAATACAAGTTCTGTATTTACTGTTTTGTCCAGCCGCTATATCTATTTAAACTGCTAGCTGCACACTCAACCAGTTCAGCAACCACTTTAATAAACATGTCCAGTGAGAGAGCGAGAAGGAACCCTTTGAATTCCACCTGCAACTCACGTGTCAGCATTAAACAGTGGGAATTTTTCAAGTAGATTCTAGTACCCAGCGTGGTGCATTGGGTGAAGTAGCACTTTTACAATAAATGCCAGTCACCCCCCTTGCCATTGCTGGTTTTTCTGCTGGATGGTGATTTGTTTGCAGTGTGAGCGTGTCATTACATTGTGTGCAGGGTGAAAGGGAGTTTGGCAAATGGGCTGGTACAGTTTCTCAGGGGAATGCAACTTGTTATAGTCAGGTGAAAGGAGAGCATGCGAGTCAGTTCAATGGTGTGTCAAGGAGGTCATGCAGCAAAACAAACTACTGTACATCCTACACTGCTGGTTTGAACTCACCAGCCATCAGACATTCAGATCCGCTGGGACGGGGGCCTGGATCTCTCCTGTTGTGTCCCCCACACAATCTGCCCATTACTGGCATAAGGGTGCCCAATTGGTTAGGGGACTGTGGCAGTGGGACAGTTCAGTGTTCGAGGAGGTGTCTTTGCTGGACAGATCCAGCATTGTGGGTGTCAGCTCCTCCAGGGGGCCATAACGGTTTGAGGATTTCACTGGAGTGTCCTCTGGGGAGCTAGCACTTGCATCTGATAGGTGCTGAATTCTTTGTCTGCTCCTCAAGCGTTTTTTCTGTGGTGCAGGTGACTTCTTTGGGATGTTCTGCTTGTTAAGTTTCTTCACTCATCCGCTTTGGACTTTTTTCCAGGGTTCCTCATTTTCTGTAGTTGACATGGGACGATGTTCAAGGAGTTGCTCTCCTGCTTCTGTCACCTCCATGTATTCCCATACAAAAAAATAAGTTAGCAAATAACTAGCGATTACCTTTTCATTAGGTAATGACTAACTAAAAAGTTAAGCATTATGCCTGATCATTGGTTGAGGAGTTTTTCTCAATTAATGTTTAACTTTTGCCATCTAGCACTTAGTTGGGAATTGTTCTTGTTTACTTATTCATTAGTTAAGAAATGAAACTGAAAAATACTGTAGCTAGGAATTAATTGAAGTTTTCTACTTAAACATAATCCAGCTTGAGCATTAGTTGTTTATATGATTTAGAAAAATGTTCTGAGTGTAACCCCCAGGGGGCGCTATCCTAAGGGCTTCTACCCCTGCCTGCCTTAACTGTAACAGGGTGAGGGGCCCAGATCCATTGGCGGGTGCCTCCACTCAGAGGTTGGGGTTAGAACAGTCAAGGTTGACTTGGTCACAGCCCTCTGGGTTGCTGCAACTCCCCTTTCTTCCCACTAGTAGCCCACACAGTTCAGTTACAGTGTCCTTACCATAGACACTTACCCCCCCAGCTCGAACCACTCAGCTCACTCCGGGTACCCCCTGAAAAGTAAGGTACAGTTACACAATATTCACTGTGCAGTATTTCACCATTAATACACAAACTAGCCAGTGTACTTTTGCAAAACAAGTAATCTGATTTATTTAAGGGGAGATAACAAGAACTGGGGGGAATCAGGGTGATTGGCTTACCATTACAATATATGAGTATCTGTCTAGGGCTCTGTGCACAGGCCTAACCTATAAGTTACTGTCTATGGGTACCCAAGCCATAAAGGCTAGTTCCTCGATGCAGCTGGTTGGGGCCCTCACACAAATGAGCATTTAATTCCTACGAAGATTAGATGGAGCCAGCAGGCTCAGTTAGTGTAGTCAGCAAAGTAACCAGAAGATCTTGCCCTTGCTAGGAACATTTAACAGGGAGCTACCCTGATTTGTACTCATGACTCCATAAGGAAAAGTGCTCTCACACCACTCTCAGGGCCGAGCCTGATCTTCAGACACTTCTCCACACATTTATATGAAAAGCAACAGAGGGGTACCATACCAGGCAGCTGCTCCTCAGGCCTGACTGAACTCACAGCAAATCGGGGAGTCAACGCAGCTTTACTTTTTCCTGTCAGAGCGAGTGTGATTCAGCAGATTCTCTAGTCCTCTACAGGGTGAGCCTGGTAGGGAGCTGTGCTCCTGCACAGCCTCCTCTGACCGCTACCCAGCAGATTTAGTCCGATACTCACTGGTGACCGAGCCACCCAAATCTGGCCTTCCACACACGCGCTTCCCACATGAAAACTCAATGGTGCAGGAGCCAGAGCTCCTTCCTCACTCACAGCCACAATGTCTCTGCCCTTTGGCAGTTAGGGCAAGTCTCTCCATTCGGGCGCCACCCGATCCCATAGGTGGGCTGCAGATGCCAATCACTTGATACTGCCCCTATTGGTGCAAACAAGGCGCCATAATCCAGACTTCACTTCCCAGAATTACTGAGTCTCCATTGGTCAGCAGGCTCCATTGAGAGTCCCGATCCTGGTTGGTCACCAGTTACTCCATTTCAATCACCCGTTACCCTATTTTCCCAGCTCAGCAGTCCAGGTCCAAAATGGAGGGGCCAAGTACACAAAGTCCCAGCTGCAATGAAAGCAGGTTAGACAACTGTAATTTCACTAATACTTTAAAGGATTATAGCCAAACAGTCACATCTATCAGAAGGGCTCCTTTTGCACTTTTCAGCGACTACAGGATGGGGCGAATACATCGCAGCTCAGGCGAGATTCAAACAGGGAAACACCAATACCAGCCCGCTGAAGCCTGCAAGTAGGCAGCCCTTAAAGAGACAGTACTGGAGGCTTTAAAAGCACTCACAACACCCACATGTTGGCGCCATAACACTGAACACCAGTTAGGCAGGGAGCATTTAGGCAAGCTCCGGGAAGGCTTTTAGGAACCCCCATTTGTAAGGGGGTTACATGTGGCTTTACTTGAAATGCAAAAAATGGCTCAGTTATTAATTACTTGAGATTTTAACTTAGAATATTTTGCATTCACAAGCTACTTGATAATGGACTCATCTGTCCAAGAGTATAATCCACTCTAGGGGCAGGATTCACAAAAAGGATGCATCCAGCACACCAGAGATGTGCCGGTGCAACCCCAACTTGTGCACTGGCACAATTCTGGCAAGGGATTGATGTGCATCACACACCACCCTTAATGTTATGTAGCACAACTGGAGGGGTTGTGCAGGGGGCATGCCCGTGCATATGGTGCGCAGCCCCATTCACAATCCATATTGGAGGCACATTCTCAGAGCACGTCCAGAGATATATCTCCTCAAGATAAATCTTCAACAAGTAGATTAAGTGGATAGTCACCCACTGGCAGGCCTCTGTACTGCAGACAGGAGTTGGCAGCTTTCCCACTCTGGCAGTCCAGTGCCCCCCCACCTGCCATCCCAATTGTATGCTGCACACTACAACAGTAAATAAAACATACATGAGCCCCCTCCCTGCCCACCACTCTGATTTTATACTGCACACTGTAGTGGTAAAGGAATAATAGCTGACCCCCCCCACCAGCTTGACCTAATGACACATTCACCGTAATCCCTTAAGTCAACCCGGTGGACCAGTAGACCCCCTCACCCACTCAGGCACCCTGCCCCACCCCGCTCTCCCCCATCACGGCATGGTCCTTATGTCAGTGGGCAGCTCAAGCCACCAGTATGCTGCCACAGCTGCCTGTTGATACAGCTGTCTGTGAATGACAGCTACTGTACACCTGGAAGCCCATTGGTGGATCCTGCCAACCACTGGACTTGCAATGTGTACTGTACCCTGTCATTCACAAAGTTTCCCAAGTCTTGATAGAATGGAACTAAGATGGAACACCACCATGCACCACATTCACTCAGTCTGAACAATGTTGGATATGGCTGATCAATGCTAGAACTGTCTCCATTACCCTCAGCTACCAGAAGGAACACCACCATCCTACCTGTCCTATGTGGTGCTGGGATTGCAGTCTTATGCTCTGGTGACTGCCAAGGCACTGAATGGTAGGAGGATCAGGTGATGGTTACCAACTATGCACCCCAAATTACTTTCCTGTTACAGAATAGCAGTTGTGGTGGGGCATTACTAGTCTTATACCCTTGATCAATACCTCTGCCCAGGGGCAGCCATATTTTCACCAATCAATGCCCCAGTACTGAAGGACATGCTTCTGGAGGATATCGCATAGCCTTTGTAATTCCAAGTGCTGCCCATCTACTGCATAGAGTTTAGGGGGGGTAGGTGTTGCCACTATTCTTTGCTCAACTTGAACAATTCTGCCCCTCCCCACACAATCTTACCCTGTTGGGCACTTTCATATTATAGTTTAGATTTTGATCTGTTCCATGCCTGCCCTGGCATTGACACTCTTGCACAGCAAATGCTGCAAACCTTGTCTGCCAGATTTCTTTTCCACACCGTAGGCAATGTCCCATAATGTTTGCCTGCATAAATCATTAAATAAGTATTAAATTATATTCTATGATCCACTGAGACTCATGTGTTGTGGACAAGATTCCAATTTGTCAGCCAGGAACAGCACACAGCTGCTCCTCCACGGTAGCACGGGGATTGGGTGGAAAAGCTATGTCTGGCCTGCCTGCTACCATCTTCCAGTGTGAAGAAGCCTGCAGTCTGATATTGGACTTTATCCAAATTGCTGTTATTGAGACCGGAATCCTGAATTGTGAGAGAGTGAATTTTGCCTGTGGGAAAGACTTGCCCAAGGAGCGATCGGACAGTCAGGAATTGGAGAGAACCACAGAGTGTATGGTTTGCGCAGAGACACTGCTTTATTGCAACTAGACTGTCATCCAAACTGTGGTAAGTGGCTGTTTTGGTTATTATTATTGTGCTGAATGTGTAATGTGGGTCACAATTTGGTTCCCCACACTCCTGAATGTGTCGCACTAGCTGGACATTGCATCCAGTACCTAAAATGGACTGCAATCCAAACTGTTCACCTGGTCTGGGCTTCACCATCTCAGCCTAGACTGCCCCTCATGCTGCAGAGATTCATCTAATGAAAGACTCACTCGGGACTTTGGCTCCCTGCTCAACACCATCAAACAGGATCGACCATCATGGTGCATCGTGTGGGCCCTGTTTTCCCTGGCAAACAGCATACCATCCTGAGGTTTTCATCTTGTCAATCCTGCCTCCTGATCTGGGTAGCGTGAGTAACCATCAGGGTAGTTCCCTGCAACAAAGCTCAAGTCATTGTGGGTCATGGGTAATGGGTGCTCAAAATCTGCAATGGAGGGGATATGGGAGGGGCTGGAGATCAGCAGGAGTGGAGGGGAGATCAATAGGTAAAGCCCAATAGACAGATGTCAGGCTGGTAAGATGATTTGGGGGATGAGAGGAGCAGGGCAGAGACAGGGAGTGAGGTGGAAAGAGGGGGAGCAGTTGCAGGAGACACAGAGGGTGCAGCTGGAGTGTGTAAGGAGCAGGGCAGTATGAACTCTGGAGTAGAGGAAAAGGTAAAAGAGAGGAAAGGGGTAAGGGACAGGAAAAGGGGGTTACTTGTGCTGGGGGATTCTATACTGAAAGGGGTTAGATGAGGTGGAAGGCACAATCGTATTTGGGTTGAAGATATTCCTGGGTTGACCACGGAAAGGGCAGGGCAGTCACTGCTTAAGTGCACATCGAAGGGGAGGAAGAAACCTCACCTAGTGTTGCACATGGGTACAAATGACTTGGCAGGAGAGCCTGTAGAAGTGGTGAAGGGGGAGGTTTGAGGAGTTGGGCAGGCAGTGTGAGGGGGTTGGGGAGTCAGTGGCATTCTCAGAGGTACTCCCGGTACCATGTGTGAGTATGGGGAACAAGGGAAGGATAGAGGAGTTCAATGAGTGGCTGAGAGAATGGTGCCACACCAAGAATTATGGTTTAGTGACAAACTGGGGTAGGATCTGAGGGAATAGTGACTTGAACGCAGGAGACAGTCTATACTTGAGCAGGGAGGGGAGTACTAAAGGATAGAATTGCGTGGTATAGATCAACTAAGGTGGATTTAAACTGGGGGGGGTGGCAAGAGGACTGAGAATAGTAAAAAGGTCTGGATAGGGGAGCCTAGTGAGCTCACCCCCCCAGATATGGGTAAAGGTAGAGGTGAAGTGACTCAGGAAAGGGGCATGCAGGGTAGGCAGCATGAAGTGCAGAAGGCATCACCACCCTGTAATAACAAGGTGAGAAAAGGGTGTGACTACCAAGAGGAGGACAGCAGACCAAGGAGAAGAGGGGGAAAGAGGAAGGAGGGGTATGGATGTAAGGTGGTCTCCTAAATGCAAGAAGCCTGGGAAGCAAAATTGCGGAACTTCAGGCACTCCTCTCAGAGGGGAATGTGGATATTGCTGCAGTAACAGAGACTTGGGCCACCGAGTACCATGACTTGGATCTAGCTCCCGGGGTACAGTATATACAGGAGGGACCGAAGAGTTGGAAGGAGGGGTAGCACTCTATGTGACAGAAGGGATCAAATGCATGAGGGACGAAGGGGATGATGGGAGGACGGAGGCAATTTGGGTGCAGCTGGACTCCAAGGGTAGAAAGCTGAGGCTGGGGGTGGTGTACTGACCACCAACCCAGTAGGGGGAGCTGGATAGGGAGTTGGCAGAGCAGATAAGGAGGGTGTATAGGAGGGGGAGTGTGGTGATGGTGGGGAATTTCAACCTACCAGGGGTTGACTGGAGCACCCCTGCCACCAACAGTGCCAGGAGCATGTACTCCTGGATGCAATCCAGGATAGCCTTCTGACACAAATGGTAAGTGGGCCAACAAGTCTTGGTAACACACTGGACCTGGTACTGGCAAATGGTGAGGCAGTGGAGGAGGTAAGGGTTGAGCACTCACTAGCTGGTAGTGACCACCAAACAGTGTGGTTCATACTCACGTTGGGCAGGGAGACTGGAGGCATGAGCATGAAGGTAGTGGACTTTAGGAGGGTGGACTTTGGCAGGATGGGAGAAATACTACAAGGGAGACTCCAGGATATAAGGCATGGGATGGATGCAGAGCAAAAGTGGGACGTTATTAAAGCTGGGCTAATGGAGGCCACAGTAGCCTGCACCAGGGCTAGAAATAAGAAGGGCAGAGCCAGAAAACTATGCTGGCTGAACAGTGAAGTGCTGCTGGGTGTGAGAGAAAAGAGGGCTGCATATTGGAAGAACAGGAGAACAAGGAAGGAAGTGGATAAGGAGGCTTTATGGGAGTTGGTCCAAGGAGGTGGCCAGGTGGGTGAAAAAAACCAAGGCCTCCAGGGAATTAAGGTTAGCAAGGGGCCTAAAGGGAAGGGAGAAGGACCTTTTTAGATATGTCAGGGAAAAGAGGAAGGGCAAAGAACACATGGATAAAGTGGGGAGGGGAATGGGTGGAAGAGGAAGCAAATAAAGCTTAAATAGTGAATGAGTACTTCTACTTTGCTTTCACTAAGGAAAGGGATGGACCACTACCATTATGGACTGGAGGGGTGGATGAAGAGGGGGAGGAGGTGACAGACAAAATGATCATCGGGAATAGAGTGCTAGAGGGGCTGAGGGTGTTAAGGGTGGACAAGGCACCAGGTCCTGATGGCATCTACCCCAGGGTGCTAAGGGAGATGACGGAGGTGTTGGCTGAGCCACTGGCAGATCTGTTCAACACCTCCCTGGAAATGGGGTGTGTGCCTCTGGACTGGAGGGTGGCCCACGTGGTGCCCATACACAGGAATGGGCCTAGGGAAGAGCCAGGAAACTATTGGTTGGTCAGTCTCACTTCCACTCAAGGTTAATGGCCTCCAGGATGGGTGGCAACATAGGTTTGTCTCAGAAAGGTCCTGTCAAACAAACCTAATAGAGAATTATGTCTGAGTAACAAAGGAGCTAGATGGGGGTCATGTGGTAAATGTCCTGTACTTGGACTTCAGCAAGGCCTTTGATACAGTGCCTCATGGGAGGCTAGAGGGAAGCTGACTGCTGTGGGGGTGGAGAAAAAGCTGACAAACTGGATAGCGAACTGGTTACAGGGGACCGTGCAGAGGGCGGTTGTGGGGGGGAGTTCTCGACACCCAGAGCAGTGACGAGTGGGGTGCCACAGGGTTCAGTGCTGGGCCTGGTGCTATTTGGGCTCTTTATCTCCAATATAGCCACATGGAGTTGGGAGCAGGGTCAGTCTGTTCACAGATGAGACCAAAATGGGAGTGGTGATGGACGAAGAGGATGGATGGAAACAATTGCACAAGGACCTCACCAAACTAGAGACATGGTCGGAGAAGTGGCAGCTAGGATTCCACGTGAAGAGGTGTAAGGTGATGCACTTTGGGGCAAAAAACCATAGGAGGGGCTACTGGTTGGAGGGGTGAGGCTAGGGATCACTGAGCAGGAGAAGGACCTTGGGGTGTTGGTAACAGTGAGCATGAACAACTCTCTCCAATGCAGGAAAACAGTGGCTAAGGCAAACAGGATGCTGGGTTTATTGCAAGGGGTTTCTCATCCAGGCATAGGGATGTGATCCTGTCTCTATACAGATCCTTGGTCAGACTGCATTTGTAGGGACCCTGGTTTTCCATTTTTACCGGTAACACCAGTAACAATCACGGAATCCTGCTTGGTTTTCGGATTTTGAATTCTTGTACCGGTGCCTCACGGAAATTGCATGTCACTGCACAGAATCTCTAAGATTTCAGTATCTTTTTAAATTTTTTTATTTTTTCTTTCTATGTCCCCTTCTCACAGCATCGGTATCCCCTAGCTTCACCCCCAGGTAATGCTCAGGAGCTCCTGTGGGCCTGCCCCTATCCTGCCTGGGTTGTACCCCCCAGGTGGGAAGGGAGGGGACCCTAGGTCACCCCTCCACACTCCCTTAGTTTGTGTCGGTCAGCCCAGTGGGTCCCTCATGGAGCCAGGTTATGAAGTCTGGGGCACCTGGGTCCCTTCTGCCAGTGGCCAATGTGGGGTGATTGTTCCTGGTTTTCTGGTCTCTTTCCCTGAAGGCACCAGCACTAGAGATCCAAGGAGGTAGGTCACATAGAGACATGCCACTGCTCCAGATCCTGGCTAGCGTCCTCCCCTCCTGATCACTCTGCAGCACCATTGCACCACCAGCTATGGTCACTCTGGTGGTGATAAAGAAGCAAGACCTGCAGCCCACCCTCCCCAGAGGAGGAGAGCAGTCCCCCAGGTGCTCGATCCTACTCCCCTGGCCAGACCTCCAGCAACCCGGGTTTGCTTCTGACCCTGGGTCACTGGCATTTTAAGCAATAGTGCTACTGCAGCGCCAGCGGGCTGACCCAGATTTCTGCATCTTAAAATGAATGCTGCTGTGCTTTGCATTCTTTCTGCTTTGCTGCATATAGAAACAGTAAGGAAACCACCTGCACTGCTTTGTGTAATCAGCCATTCAGTTTAACCACCCATGTTTAGTGGTTAGAGTAACAAATGGTGATTGAACTGGGTACATCCAGCAGACTTGGGTTTAAGTACCACAACCTCCACTTGCATCCAAGCAAGTCACTTAACCTCCCAAGTGCTTCTAGGTCACTCCTTAAAAACAGACAGTTCTGCCTAGTGGGCCTTACCTGCTTTACAAAGAATATAAAAAAAATACCAATATATGTTTACTACATCATAGAATAGTAGTCAGGGTACTATGTAATTTACTTGAGTTTTACTTTGGCTGCAATGATTTTGTATCGGTAAAGATAAATATTCAGATATGTTTTATAAGCTTGTTTTTAGATTTTAGTCAGGTTTTTATTGTATTCTTTGCATATAAGCATCTATGTTGTAGATTGCTAAACGCAAGATCACTGTAACCAACTTACTTATTCAAGTTTATAATCAGTAGGGCCATCCAAAATGCTCAGTTGTTTGAATGAAAGCTAGTCTGAATGAAAGTATGTTCACAAAGAAGAAACTGCTTTACTACTTATGAAAAGACCTCACAGTTAGCACCCCATTTAGGTGAATTGGATCATTTTCACCTTTTCTTCCACCTGCTGGTTCTGTCTCTGTGACAACAAAATGTTTTCTGATGGACTGCTTCAACAAAAAGCAAATGTTAAGTATTTAAGAGTACTTACGTTTGGCCAGTGGATTTTGAAAGCACATTCAATGAGATACAGAAGGTAAGACCCCAGGGGCTGTATGATGCTGGTGGGCAGAGTAGTGCTCAGTTCACATCTGAACAAAGATATGAAAACTGGGAGACACCCTTTTAATGGACTCCAAGTAGAAAAAAAAAAAGCATCCACATGTCTGGGAAATGCATGAATCCATTTGAAGATCCTCCACTAATCACTTGTGGATTTTTTAGGTGAAAACACTTTATTTCAAAGAAGTTTATTCAAGCAGTTTTTTTTGCTCCTCCTAACCCCTGGCCATCCACTCCTTCAGGCCGGCTAAGGCCCCCTACCACCGCTGCTGAGTCCTGACCACTATCCACTGACCCTTACTGCTGTGCTACCAGGTAACCCAAAGTAACCCTTCATTGAGTGGGTCCCTACCCCTGTGGGAGGCTACCTGGGGAGAAGAATTGCCCCAAAGAGCTTCCTGTGTATCCTGGGCATGTCAGCGGTCAGAACAGACACATGTCTGGGGCTTCTGGTGTATGGCGGGACCAGCAGCCATCCTTCAGTTGGCCAGCGGGTGTTTTCCCATTTTCTTGGGGGCTTGACAGGCTACATGATGTCAAGGCACAAGCCGACATCTGTCACACTCCTCCTGCAGTGAGGACTGTTGTCTTGTTGTGCCTCTGGCTTCCACCATGGGCCAGCAAATGCTGAGCCGTGAACCCGCCCTCCCTCTCAGGAGAAGGGGAGTGGTCAGTGGACACTCAAACCTTCACCCACCAGCTGGCCCTCCAACACCCAAGTCTGTTCCCTAACCCTGGTCAGCATTGTCACAGACAGATATCCAATTCAGGCAGTTAAATTATAGATAGGAAAAAACAAAGGTAGTCCACCTTAGCAGAGATGGTTCAGATTAATTCACATCTGAGTTCTAACAAGCAAAGAGATCAAGTCATTTGTAACTTGTGCATGTGGGGTATGAGTGTTGAAAGGGGATCATAGTGTTGTCACTACTGCCATCACCCTAGAGGGATGTGTACTGCATTGTTGCTACTGCCATCACACCGAAGGGGTGGGGGCTGTAGTGCTTCTGCCATCACCACTGGTGAATGCTGCGTCGCACCTGAGGGATGGGGGCCATAGTGCTGATACTGCCATCACACATGAGGAATGATGACCGTAGCACTGCTGCCATCACACCTAAGGGATGGAGGCCACAGTGCTGCTGCTTCTGTCACACCTGAGGGAGGGAGGTCATAGTGCTGTTGCTGCTGCCTTCTCACCTGAGGGATGGGACCGTAGTGCTGCTCCCATCACACCTTAGAGATAGAGGCTATAATGTTGCTGTTGCCATCACATCTTGTACCTAAATTAACTTTAAATTGGTACAAGGATGGAAGGATGTGTAATAGTGAGGTCAAAATTGCTAAAATGCATGTTAGTAGAGTTAAAAATTGTTAAATAAAATACACAAAACCAAATACCAGTAAAACTGGATTTTGGCTTAGCAGACACCAGTGACAATATCGTTTTTTACAATGTGCAAAACAGAATATGCCCTTTCTCAATCCCGGTAAACCAGTGTCCCTGCACATTTGGAGTGCTGTGTGCAATACTGGAGGCAATACCTGAAGACAGATATAAAATTACTGAAGGGGGTACAAAGGAGGGCAACACAAATGTTAAAGGGGATGGAAGGAAAGGACTATGAAGTTAGGCTGCAGGAGCTGAATATGTGCACACTGGAGCAGAGGAGGGATGGGGGATATGATTGAAACATTCAAATACTTGAGGGGTAAATAAACCTAGCACTGAGTGGGTGTTTAAACTGAGGAAAGGTAGGGAGACGAGGGGGCATGGACTAAGGATGAAGGGGGGGACAATTTAAGAGGGAGATGAGGAGGCACTACTTCACTGAGAGGGTGGTGTCCAACTAGAATGTGCTGCCAATGGGGGTGGTAACATGTTGGAAGCTTTAAGAAGGAGTGGGACAAAGTAAGAAGAAGGGTCTGGGGCAGGGGCTATGACAGGTATGGGAGGGACAGTGGGGGAGGAGACTGGGGCAGCTGCAATCTAGGGTGCTAGCTGCACACTTGGGCAGACTTTGATAGACAAGTTGGTCTATTCTACTGGTAGGTTTGTATGTTTGTATGTATTGTGTGTCATCTGATTTATTTTGGCTGATCATTATGAACTGAGCTATCCAGCTCCGGAATATAAATTGTGGGTTAAAGTGCATGTAGTTTGTTTCTTTTCTAAGGGCCCCAACAACTACAGTGCCGGCTTACCCTGGACAATGCATCAGGCTAGCCTGAGTAATAACTGTGTACCCAGGGTGTGTGTAACTGTGCTAGAGGGACTCTTAGTACATGTATGTTTAACCTGACTAAATCAGAAAGGAAATCAAATGCCAGATTGCTGTCCCACCCTTGTTCATGTTCTCTGAATAAACCAGATTCTGTTCTTTCTGCATTTAACTTGGCTAGTGTGTACCTTTGTGGAGGGGATTCTGTATTGCCATTGCACTGTTCTATTGCAGGTCCCATTTTACAGGGGGTCTCCAGGTCCCGTGCAGCTGAACCAGCCTTGGTGGTAAGTGTGCCAAGATTGGGTTCAACATTATATTCTGACATTAATGGTGATTGTTTATCTGCTGACCAGTGCAAGCCATTGGGGGGGTATCAGTGTCCCGGAAGGCTACACCCAGAGCAGCTACGCTACCGTTAAACCAACTCTTCCAGTTGTGACACCCGTTTACTGAGCTCAGGCCTCTCAACCTGCACCTAGTCATGCAGGCAGGGGTAGTATTCCTTGGGATAGCTCCACCTAGGGATTACACTTGTTTCTCACAGAACTTGAGCAAAAGAAAGACTGGTCAGGAAGCGTTGCAGTGTTAGACTTCTGAGAACTCCAAGACTGGTCAGGAAGTATTGCAACTTTGGACTTCCGGTTCAGTAGCTCATGAAACACAGAACTCAAAAGAATGTGGTAATGATTGTTGAAAATGGGAGGATGTACGGGACATAGCGCACTGGTTTAATGCAAAAAAATCACCCTCAAAGAGTTACACAAGGAGTGACCAGAATGAGTAGAAATAAAACAAGCAGAAGTGACATCAAGCTTTATGTAGGTGAGTAAAAGCAGGAAGTGAGCAGTGTGGCAGACTGCAATCCTTGATGTATGGCTGCACATCAAATTATGGTGAGAGTACCATGCTGTTCCCTCATGTAATGGGGAATTTAATGCAGGGCCATTGGCAGCTGGTGTTCGTATGAACCCCTCCCCCTTTCTTTGGACCTCTGCTTTTTTTTTTTTTTTTACTTAACCACCAACTGTGATCACCCCCTTGCCGTAGGCTCCCAGAGCCATCCCCATCCCATGCTGGGGACTCTGTGCACTGCCCACTACACATGGATGTTAACGTGGTCATTTCTGGCACTGACAGTTACAAGAAGTTGGCTCAACATTCATCAGTGTTCATCAAACACAAAGGACACTGCTGTGTTGCAGGACAGTAATTACATTTACTGAATTCAACGTACACATAAGTTTGTATAAGCTCCAAAATGCACCACAGAGCTTCTGAGGTCATAACAGTCCCCAAACCCCCAACATTTAGATGAACTATTCCTCCACAAAATCTCCTGAAAATTTGCTAAAATAATCTAGCAAAGCTTCAGACCTCCCTTGGAAGGTATGCAGTATTACAATGAGTTAGAATTAGTACTTCAGTAATGCTGGAAAAAAACAAATTGCTAATAAATTCAAAGGTGATGCTGGATGCTGGTGTAAACAGGCAGCAATGCTCACATGCCTTTCCAGTTTAGCCAATAAAAATGAAATTAAATGGAAAAAAAAATATGAAAAATGAAATTCCAAGGTGATCAGTTCATTCACTCAGTGCTGATGTATGGAAACAGATTATTAAATCTGTGAGTCTGTAAGGCCGCCTGGGAAAAAGATCTCCACCCAATATCCCCGCAACAATGGTTGCTTTGCATTAGATCAGCTCACACAGCCTATGAGGACTCTAAGAGTCAATTAATACAATTGAAGATACTTCTGAGGTGGCATAAAATCCCAGCAGTACTGCACGGGCTGAAGATTTCACTGCATGACCAGTATTGGTGGTGCCAGTCCTCTCCTGCTCACTTGCTTCATGTCCTCTGGACCTGTCCGACCTTGTTAACCTGCTGGACGCTAGTCCTAGGGGACTGCTCCAGGATAATTGGTAAGCCAATCCAGATTCAAAATCACTCCCTCCTACTAGGAGACACCTCGATGCTTAATCCACTCTCTCCCTCCAGTGCAGCATGGGTCCTAGTGGCTTTGATGGAAGCTAAAAGGGCCGTTCTGATGTGTTGGAGGCAGCCTACTCCCCCAACAGTTCTACAGTGGCGCTCTGCCATGTCCAGGCTGGCTAACTTTGAGAAGCTCTCATCGGCGGCCAAGGGACGACTAGACAAGTACTACAAGAAATGGGGAGCCTACTTAAACACTCTTACATCTGCTCGGTGACACCCCCGCCATTCCAAAATGCCACATGAGTATAGCTGTTGGCATAACCTGCTTATAGCAAACTTTGGGCATCTGTGGCCGTGTGGTCTTGTCTCTATATTAGTAATTCATACTGTTTTAATTTTTATTGTCATGTATTTTTGGATCTATCGATGGTCGTATTGATTCTGTCTGTTCCAATTTGATGGGAAACTTTACCTAAACCCATTTAAGGGTCTCAGGGTGTAGCTGCTATCTAGTAGAGGCTTATATTAGTAGATGGCGGAAGATCATGCTGTGAAATCCCAACACCAAACTGCTGAATTTTGTTGGTTTAGGTAGCAGGTTTATGATTATTAGCCTCTCTACTGTGTGAGCCCCATTCTATTTAGTTCGAGAAGGTTTGTACTATGCATCCTACGTTAGGAGAACCTGTTTACAAAATATTATAGGTAGTGTATGTTTAAGGATAGTCTGTTATGTCCTGAAGAAAAGATGTGTTTGTATTGAGCATGTATGGCTATGTTTGTACATATGATGTATGAAGGCCGTCTTGCACGGCTCTGGATAACTGATAAGTTCAATAACATTTTACATGATAAAAAAAAATCTGTGAGTCTGTGATATGTTTTTGGGAGGAAAAATACAGGTATGTGACCCAATCAATACTGAAAGTGGCAATACCTTGGGATTGAGGTACAATGGATTCCATGCACTGACATTCTAAATAAAAAAAAACTAAATAAGGAAATGCATGCTTGTGATACATAAGGAGATATGAAAACTGAACACAACACAGATCATTTGTTTACAATATTTATTCATTCATTCTCTGTGTTAAGCATATGCTGTCATTGTCAACTGTTCAGGCTCTGACACTTTGCACTACACGATGGAATGAATGTGCATCACTTATTTCTGTCCCTCAGTTACTGATAGGTGGAACCACATGTTGGCAGTAGTTGCACAACATGGAACATTATTCAGTGTGACAGAATAGAAGACTTGCCGTGATGACACAGTGAAAAGGACCTCTTCCAGCTCAAATGGATGGCAGATTGCATATTTATTGATTTATTTTATTAATAAAAACAACGCAGTATATTACAAGCAAGGCCTCCAGGAACAATCACAGCTCATCAGGTGAGGAAAACAAACTCCTAGAGTGTACAAGAGGGCTTCTCCTTTACAAAAAGTATGCAAGGCCCCCTGCAACCCTGCTTTACCATACCTGCCCCCAACACTGCAGACACACATTAAAGGGAGATCATTCTCATTTACTGCAGTTTTCCTTTTAAAAACTGTGCCAGTTTGAACTTTGAAAAAATGGGAAGCTCGCCGTTTGTCTGCTGGTTGTGTTGTGGCATGGGGGGGTTGGTAGACAGGGGTAAGACTTGTGATGCTGTGTACAGAGTGGAAACAAATCTTGCAGGAGTAATTTTTTTGCAAATCACATCTGCAGTACGGCCCTGGACATAAAACTGCAAACAAATACTTAAAAGGGAAAGCCTACAGCAGTTTTCTTTGCCAGGGCTGCCTATATGATATATATTATATTGTGAAGTGTGGGGTGAGAAATTCATCTGGCCAGTTTGTTTATATTTGTGTTGGGTGTTGGCTTGCTGGGGCTATAATTCTGTGATTGTTGCCAGCCATAGTGCAGCACATTTCTTATCTTGTGTCTTCCAGCATTTTCTGCCTGCATATTGGGCAGGATCTAATGGGCAATGAATGTTGGGGGAGATTACTGCCTGCCAACTACATCCAGTTGCACAGGCAGGTGTTCCAGAATGTAAGACAAAAAGTTCTATGGAGTGTTAGAGGTACCACCAGTGTGATGCTCGTGGTGGTGGTTTGGGGGGGGGGTAATGTACAGCAAGGTGATTCACTATGGTTGGTGGTACAGTTGATTTGGACATGGATACATGTGACTGTTTTGGGTGGGGGCAGCTAGATTATTATGCTGGTGGTGGGGGTTTGGTCTATGCTTGGAGGGGAGCAGGCTGAATGATGTTGATCTTGTGCAGTGTGCCAGTAAGGAGCGCTGTGCTAATGGAAGGGTGTGGACTCTGGATGTGTGGTCAGTAAGGTGGTCCCGGTGGTGTTGTGGCATGCAGTCTGTATTTGAAGGGGAGGATAGCCAGACGTGAGGTTGGATGTTGTCCATGGATGTGACAGGATGTAGTGACCTGGGCAAGCACATGTATGGGAAAAGGGACTGTAATGTGAGTGGCAAGAGGGCTGGCAGGGTTTTAAATAATTGATTAGCAGTTTTTTTCTTGGGACAATACTAACTGTTCGGAAAGTATTTATATAGGTTTTCTAGAAGTGTTATGTTTGTTAAACACAGTGAGGCAGGTCCTATGCATTTTTACAATGTTTTAGCACTTTTATGAGCAAAACGCTAATCAATTTTTAGAGTTAAATAAAACCCTGGGGCTGGCCATGTGGTTGGGGTAGCTGGCTGGGCTGGTAAAAGGGGAGGCACTGTTGGGAGGGAGACTTTGGGGCTAAGGGAAGCTGGCTGTTAGTTTTATTTGGAGGAGAGGGAGGCTGACCATGCTGGTAGGCGGTTGAGCTACTCATGTTGGTGCGATGGAAGAGTCTGTTGTTTTTCGCTTGGGTGTGGTGAATAGAATGCCCATGTTGGTGAAAGCAGTGGGGAAGCTGGCTCTTCTCATTTTTTCTGGTGGTGGACTGATAGAGTTCAAAAATGTATGGATTTGCGCACATGGTGAGGTCTGACAAGACTGTGTACTGTCACATGAGGTGGGCCGGCATGACAACTGGGAAAAATAGCAGCTGCCAGTATGAAGTGACAGTCAGAGGAGGCCCTGCACCATGGAGAAGTGCCATACTGCCACCAGCCACCTAGCTACATCATCCACCATCCCATGGACTAAATTTGGACATTCGGTACAGCCACTCCCTCTGTGGGGGGAGGGCAGAGGGGGAAGGGTCATTCTTCTCATTAGCCATGGCAACCCATACCAAGATGCTTTACCAGTTTGGCAGTCCAGAGCCCTGTCAGTGGTGCAAGAAGGATAACAGCTGGTGTCTTTGTCCTGCCCTATGTCAGTTGATTGCTGGAGTACAATGCCCACCCCCACCCCAAGAGAAAATCAGTTCTAGGGGCACTGACTTTCCTTCATGATGGCCCCTGAGTGACAGAGTCCATTCTAAAACCCAGGTCGATGGTGAGGTAATAGTCTGTATCCCCCACAAACACACACCCACTTTTTTAACCATTGTAAGTCCTTCCCAGTTGACCCAGCTGATCAGTATTTTTATTCTTCATAGTGACCCATTTTCCATTATATGTCCACAAGTCTGACAGGATGCTGACTGGATGAAGGAGGACACTGACCAGATGTGTCAGATAAGTATTGATTTTTGTTTATCCTACATTGTTTGTCATTGTTAGTTCATAAAGAGGTGCAGATCCTTTGTGACCCCATTGCTGTTTTTGTTTTACAGGTACAACTGGATAGTCTCCTGAGACCCCATTATCCCAGGCTCCACAGGAACCCAGTAAGAGATCTCTTATCTGTGCTAGGATGTTAACCTGTATTGGTGCTAACTGTAGGCTTTCACTTGCTAGGTGGTTGGTGATGCAGGGTTTGACATCTCTAAACTGTTCTTTTACTATTCCACCATCATAAAAGGAGGGAAATTTATTGCAGTTCACGGGTGGTTGGAGAGCACTCAGGCTTTGCCCTCATGCCTCACAGTGCACCCAGGGCATGCATTAATGCCCCATTTCTCCATTGTGGGCAAGCTTATGAAGACCATTCTAAAGGAAAGGTTAGTGGAATATCTAGAGGAGCATGATCTCCAGGATGAGAGGCAGCATGGATTCAAGGGGGGAGATCATGTCAGACAAATCTGATTGACTTCTTTGACTGTGTCACTAAGACAGTAGACAGGGGCCAAGCAGTAGACATCTTCTATTTTAATTTCAGCAAGGTCTTTGACTCTGTGCCCCACAAAAGGTTGATCAGGAAGTTGGTGGATCTTGCAGTTGGGGAAAAGATGGCTAGATGGGTAGAAAACTGGCTGAGGGACAGAACCCAGAGGGTCGTTGTGGGGGGAGAGTTATATGGCACTAGGGAGGTAACCAGTGGGATCCCACAGGGCTCAGTGCTGGGGCTGGTGTTGTTCAGTATCTTCATCAGTGACAATGGGGATAGCATTAAGGGCAAAATGTGCCTATTTGCAGATGACACCAAACTCTGTGGGAGAGTGGACACAGCTGAAGGGATACCAGACCTCCAGGAAGATCTGGAAAAGCTGGGGAGGTGGTCCAGGATCTGGCAGCTTGGCTTTAATGCCTGTAAATGCAAAGTTATGCATCTTGGAGCCAAGAATCCCAGGACAGAGTACTACCTGGGTGGAGTCCTAGTATCTGCATCCGAGGAGAAGAAGGACCTGGGAGTGATGATCACTAGTGACCTGAAACACTCCACACAGTGCAAGAAAGCAGCAGCAAAGGCAAACAAGATGCTGGGATGCATAGCTAGGGGAATCAGTAGTAGGAGAGAGGAGGTTGTACTGTCCTTGTATGGGTCACTGGTAAGGCCACATCTAGAGTATGGAGTTCAGTACTGGCGCCCACACCTCAAAAAGGACATTAACCTGTTGGAGAAGGTCCAGAGGAGGGATGCAAAGATGATAGCCAGTCAGTAGGGTGAGGCATACAAGGAGAAGTTGAGTGCATTGAACATGTACTCCCTGGAAGACAGGAGAGAAAGAGGGGACTTTACTGGAACCTTCAGGTACTTGAAAGGGATAAATAAGGTTGATGAGAGTTTCTTTAATCTGAGTGGAAACCATAACACGAGGGGGACAGTTTTAAGCTGCAGGATGGGAGGTTTAGGAGGGAGGTCAGGAAGCACTTCTTCGCAGAGAGGGTGGTGGACACTTGGAATGCACTGCTGGAAAAGGTAATCTCATTGAAGACAGTGGGCAGCTCTAAGAGAGGCTGGGATAGGCATGGGGAAAGGTAAGGATCATGGGTAGAAGGATGGGAGGAGTGAGGAGGGAGAGAAGCGACATTAGCTCAAGCTGTTGACCTTGCAATGCAAGCAGACTTCATAGACCAAATGGCTTTCTTCTGCTGGCTTCTTTTTCTGTTCGTATGTAATTCACCCACGGTCTGTTATGGGTTATTACTTACTTTAAGTTTGGCTATCTCCTATTGGCCACTGCTTTTCAACTCAAAGAAATGGAAAAGGAGAGCCTGGGAACCATAAAAAAGTACTGGAATTTAGTTTTTTTTATTTGTTACCTTTTAAAGAGCAGCTGGCCTTCAGTAGAACTTAAAAACAACTATATTTAGACATAGTTCAGATTGTATTTCACATTAATTCTGTATTTTTCCTCCACACTATTTATTACTGAGGTCAGCTGCATGACAACAGAATCTTTGCTCCTGAAGAGTATATCTATTCCTGCTGCTTTCTCCCTACCCAAGGTCATACTGCACTGATTTGACATCACAGTTTCTCCCATGACAACAGTTTATGTCACAACAGAGGATTATAACTTGAAGTAGGGAGTCAGCTGTAGAGGTAGATGAACTCTAAGAAATAAAGATTGCATATTCATGCAAATGTTCTCAGTAATAATCAATGGACCAGGAGAACCCTATAGAATATATATATATAGGATAGTGTATGGTTACCCATACACTACAAGGCTATTCTTCCACCGAGTGGATACAATGCCGACTGAGGTCTCCAAGTCAGCACTGTATCTACGAGGTGAAAGAATAGCCTTGTAGTGTTATGGGTAACCATTGACTGTTCTTTATAATGTATGGTGCTCGAAAAAAAGACAAAAAAGAGACTCACTTTTCCGTATTTTCACTCGGTTCTGCCGAGGCCGTCGATTCACAGCTGCCGCTGTCCAGCACACTCGCGCGCCACTCTCACACAGCAAGGGACAAATCGGGACATCCGCTGTAGCCCCTTGTATTATGACGTCTTTACTAACACAGAACGAAAAGTTGTTCTGCGTTAGTGAGGACGTCATTACTGGCAGCAGAACAACTTTTTGCGGTGTATGGATTTCCATACAGAACCACATTCCACAATACACTATATACAGAATACAAGCTGCATTGTACCCAAACAGTATGTTTTTCAAAGTTTTGCGGCATCAGCAGTTCTTCAAGCTCCCCTTCCCCAAAGCTTTGTTTACATTTGCAGTGCTATCGCTGGTGGGGAACTGTTGTCTGGGGCAGCCGAGGCCACACAATGCAGTTGGGCACTTCCTTAGAAAGATACTTTGGCACCACCTCATTGTGAGCTCTCAGCTGCCCAAAGACATCAGTTCCCCACTGGTACTAGTGCTGCAGTTGTAAACTACATTGCTGGTGAGGGAACATTTAAAAGATAATAAAAAAAATAAAAATTACAGCATATATTTAAACTAAGCTTGGTTCACAGACTTTCATTTCCATTTCTTTGAACTGGAAAGCAATACCCAATAGGACATAGTCACTTCTTTAGAAATATTGGGCAGGCCATATGTTTATGGGGTACAGGGTTGGAGTGGAGGGTTGTGGAACTCTGAAGTTTAAGACAAAAGGCCAAAGGCAAAGTGCGTCACCCTGCACCCAGTGAGAGCACCACATTTATTTGAATGTGTGGCCATCCGTGGGTGTCTGGGTGCAGGTTGCCTGATTCTCCTGATTTACCGCCCTTCTGGGGTGGTGGGAGATTTCTTGCAGGAAATGGCCGATTTCATCGTCGGGGAAACATTGGAGGCCCCCAGATGTTTAGTGCTGGGGGACTTCAATGTTTGGGCAAGGATGAATTTTCTCTGCTTGGTTACAACTTCCTCCAGATGATGTCATCTCTGGGCTTTGCTTAAGGAGTTTCCTCCGTGACTCATCAGGGTGGCCACATGTTGGATCTGGTGTTCTCATTGTGGTTTGAGATAAATAGTCTCAGCATTGATCGGTTCATTTGCTCCAATCATTGCACAGTGAAATTCTGGTTCGGGCCCCCCTTGATAGCCCTCCCTCTGCAGAGATGGTCAGCTATTGCCCTTTGAGGGGGTTGACCTCTGAGGGTTTTTTTGATGGTAGCTGACCTATCTAGTGTGGACAGTGCATGCGTTGGGGGGGGTGTGCGTGGCAATGGATGCCTATAATAAGGCGCTGTCTGGTGCACTCGACTCCCTCTCACCAGCCCGTGTACAACCAAGGTCTTCTCACTTGAGATCTCCTTGGTATGATGGGGAGCTCAAGGCAATGAAGACTTTGGGTCAGAGATTAGAGCACTGCTAGCAGAAGTCCAGCCTGGAGGTAGACAAACTGGTGCTGCATGTGCACTACAGTGCATACCAGGGGGCAATCAACCGTAAGAAGGCAGAATTCCTGTCCAGGGAGATTGCTGCCGGGAGGAACCAACCAACTATGCTTTTTCAGACTGTGGACAGGCCTCTTCTTCCTTCCTTCTTTCCTGTCTACAGCCGAAGGTAGCCTTTTCGAATGCATTGTGCGAGGAGTTTACTCAGTTCTTCTTGGACAGAGTGTCTGCCATTAGGCAGTGGACCAGACTTTGGCTGACAGTGGTTGCCATGGGCGACCGGAGAGCACTCTGCCTGGTTGGGGTGAGTTTAGAGTGGTGGAGGTGGCTGAGGTCAGTGAGATTGCCTCCAAGCTTCGGCACACCTTTTGTGAACTGGACCCGGTGCCAACTCGTTTCTTAATGAGATGTGTTGACTCCATTGGCATGGTGTTTGCCTTGATTGTCCAGTGTTCCTTGTTGGAGGGGGTTTTCCCTGATGTCTTGAAGGAGGCATTGGTGAGAACCTTCTGAAAAAAACATTGTTGGACCCTGACGTCAAGGCAAATTACTATCCTATCTCCAGTCTCCCGTTTTTGGGTAAGATTGTGGAGAAGGTGGTGGCACTTCAGCTTGAGGAGCATCTCGTGGCCCATGATCTGTCCAAGCCACTCCAGTCTGGCTTTCGTGTGAGGCATAGTACAGAAACTGCGCTAGTTTGGGTACATAATGACCTCCTTAGGGCTAGAGATAGAAGAGAGGGGACCGTTCTTGTTCTCCTTGATCTCTCTTCAGCATTTGACATGGTGGATGATCGAGTGTTACTTGACCGCCTAAGAGAATTCTGCGGACTCGCTGGCACTGTCATCTGCTGGTTTGAGTCTTTTCTATCTAACAGGAGGCAGAGGGTAGTGATGGGGAATTTTTCCTCCTCCCTCCCGGCCACCTGTCATGTGGAGTTCCCCTGGGTTCGGTCTTGTTACCGATGTTGTTTGCCATGTATATGCTGCCCCTGGGAGAGCTCATTAGGAAGTACAGTCTGGGTTTTCACTGCAATGCTGATGATACCCAGCTGTATCTTTCCTTTGCCCCTGGAACATCTTGCGCAGTGGAAGTGCTTAACAGCTGCCTTGCTGAGATCAATGACTGGATGGCCTCCAGCTGGTTGCGACTGAACCCCAGTAAGACGGAGGTACTGGTGGTGGAGTCAAACAGAGGGCATGATAGGTTGGCCTCTGGTGCAGAGACAGGGCTTTGTCTTGGCTCTGTACCATTGAAGGCCTCCTCTAGGGTGCGTGATCTGGGCGTTATTCTTCACAGCGGATTGACACTTGAGTTTCAGGTGGCATCAGTTGTCCGTGCCAGTTTTTATCATCTGAGGAATATTGCCAGGATAAAGCCCCTAGTTCTGCCACTGGACCTCCCCACTTTGGTGCATACCTTCGTGACGTCCAGGCTTGACTACTGTAATGCACTGTATCTTGGGGTCTCTGGGGGTACCCTGCACCGACTGCATCTAGTGCAGAATGCGACATGAGCTGGTTGACAGGACAGCCTAAGTAGTGTCATCATCACTCTGGTGCTCGTCAACTGCACTGGCTGCCGGTTAGGTGGAGGGTCCTCTTTAAGGTGGGTTTGCTCACCTTTAAGGCCCTACACTGCCTGGGCCCTGGCTACCTGAAGGACCTCCTTGCACTTGCTGTCTCGGTACGTTCCCCGCCGCTCCTCCTCTAGGGGCCTCCTCACGATTCCCAGAACGAGGTTAAATACTGCTAGTGACAGAGCATTTAGTGTCGCCGCCCCTGTCCTGTGGAATTCACTTTCTTTAGCCATCAGGGAGTCCCCTTCTGTGGAGGTACTTCGGGCCCACCTCAAGGCCTTCTTGTATAATCAGGCCTTCCTGGACTATGTTTTATAGTCCCTAGTTGTCTTTTAGAAATGGATGTTTAATTTAGTTTCTACCTATTCTCATTTTAGTTGCTGTTGAAGGTAGTAAATTCTGTTTTAACTGTTTGGTATATTGTATATAAATGTTTATTATTATGTTGTTTTGTATCTATTTTGATTGTTGTATGGCGCCCAAAGTCTCTGGGATTGGCATCTCTTAAATAAAACTTGCTTTGCCTTGCCAGTCAACAACCAAAGAGGTGAAATAATCCTCATCGTATACCTAGAGCATTGGGCTGAATGTCTTAATGCACTAACTGGCTACACAAGAAGACAACTTCACAGGAGGAGTCTGCTAATGTAAATAAATAGTCTAAGCATGCACTCCAGTCACTCACACTGTTCAAAATACACCAAAAGGTGAGTTTCCAAACATTTTTATGTTTGCTTGCAAGCATGTGCAAGAAACATAGTGCCATCATCTGAGATTTCGGAAGTGTGTCACCCCCTCTTCCAATTCAGTCGGTGTGTTGGCAGGCATGGCCCCTGTCTGCCAATGCATGCTGGAGCTGTCTATGACAAGCTCCAAAATGCAGTGGCATACAGTTGAAAGGTGGAGCTACGCTTCAGTGAGTAGCGATAAGATATCGCCTGCTCATCGCTCCCCTACACACACACACACACACACACACACACAGAAGCACGCGCATACTGCATGCTGCCCTCCCCGCATACACATATAGCCGATGGGGTGCCCAATCCCCGTCAGCTTGTGCTGCGCTCCCCCAAGCCTTCCACATGCCACGCTGGGTGCCCACCCCAGCGTGGCCTCAAAATAACCGACTGGGGTGCCCAACCCCTGTCGGCTCCACTGTCCTCACCCCCGAGTACTGGGTGCCACGCTGGAAGCCCACCCCAGCATGGCAAATGATCATATAGTGACGGGGTGCCCAATCCCGTTGGCTCCACGGCCCCAGCCATCCTTGTGCCATGTTGGGAGCCACCCAGCGTGGCAAGCGTCTCCGTCGTCTTTTTTTAAATCCTGTAAAAAAAAGCGGTCCCATGCAGTCTTCCTGCCCCCTCCCACAACCTTGACCCACCCTCGCACCCAGCCTCCCCACCCCATGCCTCTGGAGCTCGGTGCGGCGATCTGCGGTGGACCGGGAACACGTCTGCACTCTTCAAAGCCGACCCTTGAACTGAGGAAATGCCGGTAAGCTGTATAATGGGCTAGATAGGGTTTTAAACTTTGTTGCATATCTCAGGCATTTTTGGAATTTTACACATTTTCAACATGGGGTTTTGGGACCCCTTCTCATAGATGATGTCACTGTCATGGCGTTATTCGGGCCCCAAGGATGATTTACGATCACTGCGTAAAATTACCTCGGGGCTAAATAGCACCATGACAGTGACATCGATATCTGAAGAAAGTCGCTTATGTTAAAATTGATACCAAAATCAAAAATTCTGTTCTGAGAGCATGCGTTGCGCGGTCCTCACTGAGCTCGTAAGTTCACGAATTTTCAGTGTTTTCACTCCAGATTTTCAACATTGCCATTTTACCACACCTTCTTTATGGTGAGTACAGCTGTCATTTTTCACATCTCACCCAAAATGTGTTTCCGTCCATGTAGCACACAATGGCGCAGTCGGTGTGCGAAATCAATGTATGGGACAAATTAAGAAAATCACAATGACAATGTTCATGAGCAAAGGTCTTAAAATGGCTATGTTGAAAATTTGGTGAAAAAATTCCTAAAAATGACTGTTTCTGCGTGCATTGCACAGTTACTACACTGCTTTCAGTAAGTTCGCAATTTTCAATATTTTCACTCCAGAGTTTCAACATTGCCATTTTACCACACCTCCTTATGAGCAGTACAGCTGTCATTTTCACATCTTGCCCAAAATGTGTTTCCACCCATGTGGCGCACAATGGCGCGGTCGATGTGCAAAATCAGTGTGGGACACATTAAGAAAATCACAGTGACACTGTTCATGAGCAGAGGTCTTAAGCGGCTATGTTGAAAATTTGGACGAAAGTCCATAAAATGACTGTGTTATGAGTGAGCATTGCGAGTTTCCACGCACCCTCAATAAGTTCATGACTTTGTAATATTTTCAGTCCAGATTTTCACCAGTGGCATTTTCCACACTTCCTTATGAACAGTACAGCTGCCATTTTTCACAACATGGCTGAAGTGTGTTTTCACACTTTCAGCGCAGAGATCTGATGGTCGCTGTGGGAAATCATTGTTCGGTACAGATAAAGAAAATCACAGCGACACTGTTCATGATCGGAGGCACCAAAATGCCTGAGTTGACAATCTGCTGCAAAAAAATCCCCAACCTAATTATATTACGGGTGTGCGTTGCACAGTTTCTATGTACGCTCGTGACTTCACCAGTTTTTTTTAATATTTTTACTGCAGATTTACACCTCCCCATGAACAGTACAGTTGTCATTTTTTACATCCTGTTCGGAATGTTTTTGTACCTGTGGTGCTAAATGCCCTAGTTGCTGTGCATAAGCAGCTTTCGGCTAACAAACTGATATTCCCCCTGTTCATGAGGTGGGGTCACAAAAAAAAACACGTTGAAAATTTGGAGTGGAAATACCAACGAATGCCTGAGTTATTAGGGTTTCCAACCATAACGCCCAACCCTGTAGAGAATGACAGGCATCAGGGGTGTGACTTGGGATTCTTGCCTGTAATGCTCATACCATTCCACACCCTGCAGCCAGTGAGAGGCAGCCGAGGTATGCCTTGGACTCTTGACCGCAAAGTTCACACCATTCTCCTATATCGCACCCATCTCACCGTAGTTCCTAATGAAATGGGGTGCGCATAAGGGCCAAAGACCTCAAGGAACACCGTGACACTTGTCAGTGTCTGCAGGGTGGGTTACGCCTGACGACCCAAAGGCACACCCCAGTGCCTGTCACTCTCTGCATGGTGTTGGTGGGGTTGGCTTCAGTTCAATACTTCACTGCCATTCCTATTACACAGCTCTGTAACTTCTACACTACCACTGCCAATGCCAGCAAGCAAGCATTCGGCATTGACAAATGCTTGTTACAATAGCATTGTTACCCTGTGAAGTGTAGGGCATCTTCTGGAGTTATTGACCTTGGAAAATGGTAGGGCCTTTGCTTCACCTTGTGTCCTTTGACAGCTTCCAAGTCAGTAACAGACCAGGAGAAGCTCACTTCATCAGGTAATATTGTTTAAATTGGGTGGCAGTTTCTAGAGTTTCAAAGTTGTAACTAAACTCCTTGTGCTTCGCTATAAAATATTGCCATGTTATACACCCAGAATAAATAGTAAGCAAAATTTTGAGAATTACACTTAACTTATTTAAATAACAAAATGATAGATTAAGACATTAGTCTCTCTGTTTTTCTTATCTGAGTGAGACTTTTCTTAAAGGGGAATCTCCTGTATCACCCCTAAGTGCAGTAGCTGCTGTAGAAATGTCCGATTAGGGTTTTTAGCATAAAACAAATTATTTTATTTATCTGCTGTCTGGTGGTTTTAATTAGAAAGACCTGCTCCATCTATAATGGCTGCAGAGCCCTTGGTGGATATTTTGAACACCCTGGATGGCTTCCACCACAAAGGTTATGCTAATGAGGACTACCAATAAATGGCAGAGTTGGCAGCCCTCGTTAACATAACCTTCATGGCGGAAGCCATCTGGGGGTGTGTGAAATGTAGACCCGGAGCTCTTAAGCCAATATATATAATTTGGGTCTTTCTAATTTCATAGGAGTGTCCCTTTGAGTCTTTTACTCAGATGCATACTAGTTGATATTTATCTTGTGTTAGGCACGTACTTTTAATTATTGTACATTTTAAAGCAGCAGTATTACCTAATCAGAAAGTGATCTGCTACGACTGTTGTAGTGCCACAGAAAATATGGTGGCTGCTATCTAGTACTGCTGCTGTCAATGCAGCAGACAGCAGAAATGTAAATAAAAAACATAGGATAACTGAACAAAGTACAGGGTGATAGTACAATACTGGCGGGAAACAGTACCAGGTACATGCTTAGCAGAGCACAGGGAATAAACCGTCAAAAAAAGCACTTTTTTTCACATGGTATACTGCTTTAATTCAAAGAAACGTATCAAAAATGCAAATTTTTGTTTTTATTTTCTGTATTGTAAGGTATTATGTGCATCATATACAATTCAGGAAACCGAAAAACTTAAATGTCACAAGAAAGGGTTAAAAGTGTTTGGGGGGGCTGTGCCCTCCTGCACCCCTCTGAATATAGATTATCAACTCTGGGGGGGGTGCATGTCGGGCAGGGGGCAAAATTCCATATCGCACAAAAATTAAGTGCCATAGGCAGCAGCTGAGTTTATGCACACCCGGTCCAGAACCCTGAACCTGCTGCACCAGAGTTATCCACCCATACCACAAGGCTAGCTAGGTGGCAGCAGACACACCCATCTCTCAAAACCCCTTCATTGTCCCTCTCCCTCCCCTCACTATCCCCCCTTCCTGACACAGTCCACTACCCTCACGTTTGTGTACAGTTGCTACCCTTGCAGGGTAGCCCAAGAATATAGCGCCCAATATGAGTCGCTGTTTTTACCTGGTGCCCATATTCTGTTGCTGTACTGGTGGTATACCCTCCTTTCCTCCAGTGAGTATATATTGAGGTTTCTTAGTCTATCCTCATATGTTTTGTGATGCAAACCATGCACCATGTTTGCCACCCTTCTCTGGATAGCCTCCACCTTGTTAATGTCCTTACGTGTATGTGGTCTCTAGTACTGCATACAATTTTCCAAGTGAGGCCTTACCAGTGTTTTATACAATGGCATCACCCCACCTCCTACTAGTAATACCTCCTGCCTATGCACCCCAGCATGCCACTGGCCCTTCTTGTAGCCTTTGCACACCACTTTAGTACCTTAAGGGCATTAAATATGATAACCTCTAGGTCCCTTTCCTCTTTGGTGACAGCACCTCCCCCCATTCTGTAGCTCTCCCTGGGGTTCCCCCTACCCAAGTGCATGATCTTGCACTTTTTTGCACTGAACCTCAGTTGCCACACCTCTGACCATCTTTCAAGCTTCTCCAGGTCCCTCTTCATTTTCTGCACCTTTTCTGGAGTATCCACCCTGTTGCAGATCTTGCTGTCATCTGCTGATAGGCAGACCTTTCCTTCAAGCCCCTCTGCAATGTCACTAATGAAGACATTGAACATGGCTGGTCCCAAAACTGATCCTTGTTGTATCACACTTGTCACCCCTCTCTCCCTGGATTGGATCTCATTTACCACTGTCCTTTGCCTTCTGTTTGTCAGTCAGTTTCTAACCCAGTGTGTCACCTTATGCCCCATGCCCAGGCTACTCATCTTGTTAACCAACTTTCTGTGTGAGGCGGTATTGAAGGCTTTGCTGAAATCTAGGTAGGTGACGTCTATGGCCCCTCCCTGATTCAATTTCCTAGTCACCCAGTAAAAAAAATCTATCAGATTCATTTGACAAGACCTTCCTGATGTGAATCCTTGCTGCCTTAGTTTCTAGGCACAAGTGGATTCCAGGTGTGCCACTGTCCTTTCTTTCAGCAGTGCCTCCATGATCTTCCCCACCACTGAAGTGAGGCTGACTCACCTGTAGTTCCCTGCTTCCACCCTACTGCCACTTTTGTGCAGTGAGACTACATGCACCCTTCTCCAGTCCTCTGGAACCACACCTGTGTTGAGTGACTCTGTGAAAAGGGTGGCCAGAGGCGCTGCTAGTTCCCTGTGCAGCTCCCATAATATCTTCAGGTGTATGTCATCTGACCCCATGGCTTTATCCACCTTCAGCTTTGTGAGTTCCTCCAGAACTCTCTCCACTGTGAATGGACTGGTGTCCACTTCTCCCCCCAATTGCCTCTGCTCCCCAACTGTGGTCCTTGACCCTCTCCCTCCTCAGTGAATACTGAACAGAAGTATTTGTTCAGTATTTCTGCCTTGTTTAAATCCTCCCCTTACACTCTCCCTCCTCCCCTTTGAGCCTCACAATCCCACCCTTCGTTTTGTTTATGTACCTGTGGAATGTCTTGTCCCCTTTTTTTCACAGTCTGTGCTAAACTCTGTCTGTGCCTTGGCTTTCCTTACAGCCTTCCCTGCTTCTCTTAGACATTCAAGGTTCACATCCCTGTACTCCTCCTCCCTTTGGATTCCCTTATGCTTCCTGAAACTTGCTCTTTTAGCCCTTACTTAGTCTCCCACCTCTTTAGAGAACTATAGTGGTTTCGTTCTTCTTTTTCTTTTGGCCACTATCCTATTGCATTGGTTAGTTACCTCCATAGTGACTCCTTTTAGTCTCCCCCACTGTTTCTCCACCCCCCTCTATTACCAGGGCTGCTCTTAAACATCTACACATTTCATTGAAGATGCCCTCCTGATATCTAATACTTTTGCCCTTGTGTGGCTTAACAGAGGCCCTGTCTCCATGCCAGACCATTCCACAGTGTATAGATCTCCATACACAACGACGCTCCACCATGCACTATAGTGTTTATCATAGAGATGGAGGTTGGGGACACCAGGGAATGACACAATATTGGGAAAGCCAGACAAATGCCACTAGACAACAGAAAACTTTGCATGGGGTGGGAAGAAGGTGCCACTAGAAACCAGGGAGTGGTCCATAGGATGAGTGGAAAGAGGTGGCACTGTACAGCAGGAATGCCTGTTTCAGGATGGGGGAGGAGGAGGAGGCATCAGTCTTGTGCAGGGAAAGACTGCCCAAACGGGGGGGGGGAGTGTTGTTTGGGTGATGGCCATGTCAAAATTCCACAACAAAGCTCTTGCCAGCTTGCTAGTGGTTGAAGATGATGCCCAAAACAAAACTAGCATATTGATATGCAACAAAACTGGGTAACCGTCAGCATATAGAAAATACTGAATGGATAACTATGCATAGTCAGACTGTTCTGCCACAGAGGGAATGTGATTCTCTCTGACTTTGAGCATGAAGCTCGAGTGGTCCATGGGAATCAGAACCCCGAGGTGGCCCAACACACTGGTTATACATAAAGGTGATCATCCTGTGTTTTTATAGTGTATATTATTATGTGAAATATGTGCATTGTTGTTTTTATATTTACTGGTTAGTGGTTATCCACGCCCCCAGGGTCCACCACACGTATTCTTCCGTCCACTGGTCAAGTAATGACTGACCCCCTGTCTTACCTCCCGAATGAGGTCACCTGCCCCCCCTCGTTAGCTCATCCCGAGGTCCCTCCCCACATGCTGGCACTTATTCAGCTTAACATATGACTGAACCTGTGTTATGGTTATTATGTGCACTGCACCTACCTTGCTCTAACCCTTTTGAGCACTGTTAACTACCTACCCAAATCATTCTAAAGCGTACCATCTCCTCCTTGAGTGCCATATTAGTTTTGCCTGCTCTCCCGTTACATGTAAATCTTGACTCACTCACTGTTTGTGTATGCTCTAGCTTGTAACTGTCCCGGGTCATCTGTAACACCCCCCGGGTTTGTGACTTGTTACTGGTTGTCATTCTCTTCCATCACCTGTTATTCCATTGTATGTAAAAATGATTTATCACTGTACCTGCCTACTTAAGTTTGTAACTCTCCCGGGTCACACCTGAAAATAGGCACTTGGCTGTCTAGTGTGACTTACCCGGTCAACAAAAGCAAATAAATAAATAAATAAATAACCCACTGCCAGTGAGTGACCAACAGCTTCGTAAACCACATGTGTTGTTTATGGAGCTGCATAAACCATGGGCAGAACAGTACTGCAGCATCACCTGAAAAACCACCGAACAAGCTGTCCTCATGCTGGACGTTCAGAAGCGCTACACAGTCAGTCACTCAGTGTGAGACAAGCTTGTCAGCAGTAACAGTTACCCTCGCAATAAACCAAAAAACAGTAAATGAAAAAATAAAACCTGGAGAACTGTGATTCTATGGGGATTTTATGCACCATCTTGGTGTGTGATGCCCCTAGAAACCCCTCAGGCTTCATGGGGCATCACACACCTCGGGATGCATAAAATCCACATAAACCACACTTCTCCATGCATTATTTTATATTTCTCTTTCACAGTGAAATTAACTTGTGCATGTCTCTAGAGGTTTTAGAATGCTGTTCCACCACAGAGGAGTACAGTCACATTCCATGACGTTTGAACTGTGGTACAACAGCATTTTGAAAACTATGGGGTTTCTATGTAGAATAGTACTTTACTATACACTGTATCACTGCTACTGTATGCTTAACCTTGCTCTTAATCCACCTGTGACCAGGCCTGTTGAACCCCATATGGTATCCAATCAAGCAGCTGCTTCTATTGCAGCTTCAGTTGCATGTTCCAGCTTGCTGTTTTCCACATGGAAATGGAAGGGCCCGCATTTTTAGAAGCAACTGACATGATTGCTAGTTCCAGGCAGGCAACTCACAACATGATGATGCCTACCGCAGAAGCTATTTTAGCCACATATCACATATTTTGGTTTGCATAAAGAGTTTAGTTCATAAAGCCTGGCTTATAATTTCCTTGTGCAAGTCAAGTGGCTACTGAGCACTGCAGCCCTAGCCCTAAAACAGCATAATGATTATGTTAGGCAAATAGCCCCATACATGTTTACCTGCCAGCAAAGATGATCCAAGTATATTTAGGTGTCCAACCTCCCCGATCCCACTGCAATGCCCACAGAGTGCCTGCAGCCTCATCCCCTACCAAATATCATTATGGTGTTTTTAGGGGTTATTTAATGACTGAGAGGGTTCTTGGGCAATAAATACCAGTTTACAAAAATGCACCAGATAGGATCTGGGGCTGCAGCAGTGAGTAGGGAAATGGGCAGACTAGGTGGGCCATATGGTCATTGTCTGCTGACAGATTCTGTGTTTATTAGGGCAGAAATAACCCACAAAAAATAAGATGACAGGACCTACGACTACACATGTGGATGTACAGACAAGTTACATTTCACAGATCTTAGATTTTTGCAGGCCCACCATTGCAGTGATGGTGCTGTACTTGCAGTGCTGAAGACCCAAGTTTCAAGTGTTGGCTTGGGAGTTGGAGGGTCAGCAAGAGGGAAGAAGATTGAGTTCCTGCTGGATTGCTTATCTCATGGTGGGGTGGAGAAGAGTTTGGTGCTTGCCAGATACTGTCAGTGGCTGAGGATAAGCAGGCTGAAACCACCAGAGTTGGGAAGAGGAGAGGCAGATGTCAGGTGTACAGCGCATGGGGGCATGCTGCACTTTAGGGGGAGTACTAGGAAAATCTGTGCACTGGCAGCATGATGACTCCAGCTGCCTACACGCCCTGTACCTGATGACCCAGACCATGCTGCCTCTGAGGGATAGCAAGTCCTGGGGGGTGTTGGCTGGGGTGGCCAGTATAATGGAGGCTGCCAGTGCATGAGGGAGAAATAAGACTAACTGGGAAAAATAATTAGTTGACAGTAAAATTGCTTTTAAAATGTTTTGTTGTTTGACCATCACATAAACATTTTGGTATAGAGTTGGTGTTAAAGGGACACTTGTCAATCCTTTTTGCATTATATTATTTGTAATTGAAAAAAATATGTTTAATGATTGCTTACCTTCTCTACAATTCACTCAAGTTGTTGGTTGTTTTAACCACTGTGCTTTTTTTAGCTTAACTGAAATGCATGCAAATAGTGTATTTATTCCCATTTTGTTGCAAATCCTTGATCTACCCTTGTTGCATGCTTCTTGAACATTAGGAACACCCCCAAAGAGTGCGTTTACTCATGGTACAATAGTCTCCTTTCCTCCCACTGCACCGTGAGTGTATATGCTGTATGGGAGTATTCCCAGTTTCAGGAAGGCATAAAGAGAGTTGAGGGACGGTGTCCGTTGAACTTCATGATAGAAAAATGTGGTCTAGTATGGGCTTCAGTTTCATTTCTAAACAGTGTATATGACCTTTACCTTTCTTTTCTGAACACATTCAGGATTTAACTCGAAGAAATTATGAAAAGTTAATGTTTGAGAAAGATGAAGACTTCACTGTGTTTAATTCAATGAGCAGAAATGAAAGTACACCAGTGCCTCCTGAAGAAAGCTCCACCACCAGTAAGTAAATGTCCTAAGATATGGAAGGGGGGTTTAGTGTTGAACTGTGGTTAGTTGGACCTTCTTTCCATCATAATATTGTCTCTGAAACTGTGAAGCAGGATATCTGCGTTCAAGCCCAACCACAGCCTCTGACTTACTGTGTGTCCCTGAGAAAGTGATCTTGCTCTCCACTGAGCTTCTGCTCCAAGTTGTAAAATTATATGAAGATGGACCCCACTGAAATGTTGCATCTCTAGGGTTTTCTTGGTCATTATCTGATAAAACACTATTTGACACCATGCTGCTGACTGGGGGAGGGGGGTCAGCTTGAAAAGGAATACGAACAGTGAGTAATGATAGCAGAGTATCTGAGGTGCAAAAGTATTTGCCAGTGAAAATTTGAAAAAAGGTACTTGTACATTCCTATGTGATGGCTTCCAGGACTCTCTAAACCTCATTTAAAAAAAAAATAAAATGCGCACCCCATCCCCTTTCTTAGTCCTGCTCTGCTTGCAGATTTGTGCGGCTAGTCAGGTCAGAGGCTGAGAAACTGACATGAGGGCAAGAGCATGTTCTGAGTACCAGATTTGCCTAGTTCAGTTCTCTGGGAGGGCACTGAAGCTACACAGGGATGGGCCCATCACCCAATTGTGGCACACGGGTCTCTTCTGGAAAGTTTTAATTTACAATTGTGCCCTAACTGTGAGGATATTTTACACTGAAAGATTGAAGTTTACTCAAGAAGGTACTTACATTGCATTTTAGGTGCATTTGCAGAGTATGGGTACCCAATTTGAAGTGTATATACTATAATTCCAAGGCAATTCAATAACATTTTTGGAACATACTCTAAAGGTGCTTTTCTGGAGTAATGCAGGAGTGTCCCAACTGAGAATGTACTCCATTGGAGGTATATCAGGAACAACTATAAGGCACTTCATTAGCATTTTTACAACACACTCCCAGTTTACTCAGCACTTATCAGTCGATTGATTGATAGTTAGCATAAAGTTGCTTGAATTTTTAGTGGCACATTTGGAGCATGTGCCCAGTCTATGTACTAGTAGGTGACTACGAAATTACAAACAAGTGACTCCAGCTGGGTAAGGGAGTCTTTACTTGCATAAATGCAGTTTATTTCAGATAGTCATTTGGGACTTAACTCTGCCTCCTGTTTAACATTCAGGCCATCCCCAAGGGCTCTACTGGCGGGATGGAGCCTACCCCAGACAGAGACTAGTTTCTGGCTTTAGGGGGTGGAGGGGTACCTCAGGGTGCCTCAGTCAGATGTGAGGCACCTTCACTGAGGAGTGGATGTGCTCCTACAGCTTACCTGGACTTCCAGCTGGGTAGATTCCAGCAGCACTGCGCAAATGAGCTGGTTAAAAATTAGTTATTTTTAACTAATAACTATGCTTACTATGTGGTGTACAGTTACTTATCAGCTAATGCTCAACAAGTTGAATATTGATTGTGAATTATTTATTACATAAGCTCAACTAGTAATTAATGAATGCCAAACTACTACTTAATTCATGGGGATTAGTTAATTCTTAATTAGGAAATAGGTCAATGACTAACTGCTGAAACTGTTAAGACTTAGTTAACAGTAGGTTGAGCTAGGAGGAGTTAGCCACTTACTCATTTGCATGTGAACAAATCAACCAAAGCAAAACTGAGGAATAATTAACAGTTAACTAATTATTAGTGATTTGAGGTAGTTGAGCATTAGGCCTATTTTTTTGTATGGGTTGCCACGCGGCGCCTTGTGGCAGTTGTGGGGGCTGCCATGACACTTGCCCTGCGCTGGTAAAACTTTGCAGAAACCTTTTGACCTCTTCAGGTGAGTTAAACATTAGAAACTCACCATTGAGCTGCACTGTCAGAGTAGAGGGGTACCTCAGAGAAGCTGGGATATTCCACTAGTACAATTTCTGTTTGACCTCTGCTTATGCCCTTCTTTTTTTTTAATAGTCTGGAACGTAATCCTGATAAAGCTGCACTGGACACCCCTGTCATTGCACATTTCATTTTTCCCTTGCTTCCCTCAGGTACATTTCTCTGGTAGGGTAGCGAAAGAATTTATATAGGATTGGGTGAGGGGGCTCCCTGTGCTTGGGCTTAGGTACTAGCGATCTGTGAGCCTTCTCCAGCTTGGGGGGGGGGAGTGTTGTTCAACTGTAACATATGACAATACATGTTTCAAAAACACCACCATGTCCCTGCCCTCCATACCTTCTGGCATGCCAACTATACGTATGTTCTTTCTGCGTGCCTGGTTTTCCATGTCATCTGCCTTGGTCATTAAGCACTGTATATGCCCATACTGCTCCCGGAGTTGCCCGTCATGGTGCTGGAGCTGAGTGGTGTGCTGTTTCACAATGGATTCAGTGCCAGTTACTCTTGCCACCAGCCCCTGCAAACCTTCATTTGTTTTAGTTGTGGTAGCTTTGAGCTCAGCAGTGTCCTATCAAACCTTAGCCAACATTCTGGTTATTTTCTCTAGCTCCATTATCTGTGCTGGGTGGGTGTCTTGTTCTGCCATTTTCACTCATTTAGCTCCTGGTAATGCCACCTCTGGCTAGAGCTTTCTGACAGGTGAGTCAAAACCCTAGGGCTGGTGTTATTTTGCCCCCTCAGGTGGGGACTATGTTATTTCAGCAGTCACACTGCACCTCGCTTTTTCTCTGTGATGCGAGGGCTGATTCTAGCTCCAGTGGTCTTGTTCAGTAACCCTTGCACTCCAATTATTTTAAGGGTTTTAAGTGAATTGTAGTAGTTCCATTATATAAGAGTGGTAGAAACTTAAATTCCCCCGGTTTCTCCTTCACAGTTACCTAGCCACCATCTTAGATGCCAGGCTCGCCAATGCAGTTCAATGTATTTCAATAGGATTTTGAACTTCGATGCATAACTTTGTTACTTTTGCATATTTTGGCCCCAAACTTTCAACATGGCCTTTTTGGGACCTCACATCCTGGCAATGGTGGTGGAATTATGCAAATCAGGCCTGAAAGGTGATTTCATGGTTGCATTGTAAAATCACCTTTGGAGCAGGATTTGAAAATTTTCACCACCCTTGTTCATGAAATGGGGTCATAAGAAGGTTATGTTGAAAGTGTGGTGTTAAAATAGTAAAGTTATTCACATGTTGACATTTTTCTACACTTTTTTTTTTTTTTTAGTTGTTTAACTAGGAGTAGAACAATAAGCTGAAAGCTTTTTTACAGGAGCGACCTGGGAGTACAGGGAAGTTAATTGACTTGCTCAGGGTCACACAGTATGCAAGTGGAAGCTGTGGGATTCAAACCCAGGTTTAATCAGCTGGATGTCAGTAGATTTGCAGCTCAGAGCCTTAAACCACTGCACTATACTGCCTCCTTGCTTGTAACTTTGGAAATTCTTTATATTTTGACCTCAAATTTTCAGCACAGCCATTTTTTTCACACCACCTCACGAATGTGACAGCTGCCATTTTCTAATCCTGGCCAAAATGTGTTTTCACACTGGTGGTGTGGAATGATGTTTCAGTTGTGCAGAATGATGCTTTTGCAGGGATTTGAACATTTTCACCTACTGGGTTCATCAGGTGGGGTAATAAGGTTATGCTGAAGATTTGGTGTACAAATACAGTAATATGCCTAGGTTATGACAGAATGTTACAGTATTTAAATGTTCATTAATAACTTCGCTAAGAAACATAGAAACTTGGAAACATAGATTTTGACTGTAGATGGTGGCTTGGCCCACCCAGTCTGTCCATTTCCCCTACCTATTGGATAAGCTGCAGATCCTAGTTAACCAACAGCCTACTTCTTCCTAACCCCCACCAGAATTGCCTTATGTCTGTCCCATGCATTCTTGAACTCCCCCACTGTTTTTGACCCCACAACCTTCTCAGGAAGGCTTTTCCATGCATCCACCACCCTATCCATGAAAAAATATTTCCTCATGTTGCCCCCTTCTATCTTCAAATTGTGCCCCCTTGTTCTTGCACATCTCTTTTTCTGAATGTTGCTACCCTCTTGGACTTTGTTGATTCCCTTGAGGTACTTGAAAGTTTCTATCATGTCCCCCCTCTCCCTCCTTTCCTCAAGGGTATACATATTAAACTCCTTTAGTCTCTCTTCATATGGCTTCTGGTGCAGACCCTGCACAATTTTAGTTGCCCTCCTATGGACTGCCTCCATCCTGTCTATGTCCTTGCAGAGCTGGAGTCTCCAGAACTGCACACACAGTACTCCAGATGGGGTCTCACCAACTGTCTGTATGGAGGGATAACAATGTCCAGTTTTCTACTGGCGATGCCTTTCCCTATACATTCCAGTATCCCCCAAGCCATCCTTACTGCCTTCTCACATTACTTGGTAACCTTTAGGTTATCTGATATGACTACCCCCAGGTCCCTTTCTATTTCTGTTGTTGTTAGTACCCCCCCCATTGTGTACTCTCCCTTGGGTTCTTGTTTCCCAGGTGCATCACTTTGCACTTCTTTGCATTGAATTTAAGCTGCCATACTTTTGACCATTCCTCCAACCTTGCCAAGTACCTTCTCATCCTTTCCATCCCCCCCTTGTGTATCAACCCTGTTGCAGATCTTTGTGCCATCTGCAGAGAGGCATACTTTTCATTCCAGAATCTCTGCAATGTCACTTATAAATGAATTAAAAAGACTGGTCCCAGCACTGAACCCTGTGGTATTCTGCTAGTAACTCCCGTTTCTTCAGAGTGGACTCCGTTTACTATTAACCTCTGTGTCCTGCTGTCCAGCCAATTTTTCACCCAGACTACCATGCTGGGACCCACTCCCAGACTGGCTAACTTATTTATTAATTTTTTGTGTGGAACTATGTACAAATATCAATTTTTAATGTTTTGACTCCAAATCTTCAGCATAGCCATTTTTCCACACCACTTCATAAACATGACACATGTCAGTTTTAAAATCCTGGACAAGATGTGTTTTCACACATCTGGTGTGAAATTATATTTCGACCAGTATACTATAAATGGCACGTCATGTTTATAAGGCGAATCATAAAACAAGTATCTTGAAAAGCTGTGGTCAAAATAAAAAAAAGAATAACAGTTTAACAACCTTTGTGTGTAGTGCCAGTCTTTATCCCAGTGGCCATGCTTTGTGATCCTGTGTCAGTGAGCTGAGTTCAGGGGTGAGCTCAGTGACCCAGCTGGATGGTGTGAGGGTGGGGGATTAGTGCTGCTATGCGACCCCCCCCAGCCAGATAATGAAAGGTGCAGTGTTGTCCGCATGGATCCAGATACTATATAGTGATGACAACTGTCCTCTTGGCATAGGGCCCTGCACCTCTCCACCCATGGATGGCAGAGTGCCTTATGTATTGGCTGATAGATACACTGTTTGCCCTGTGCATCTGTTTCTGTGGCCACATTGAAGAGCAGGGACCACAGGGCCCTACGCTTCCACAGCCCACCAACCAGTCAGTCCCATGAATTCTACATATCTGTTGCTGTACAAAAGTGCAGAACCTTTGGATGGAGTCTTCCCTTGGTGCAGGACATCTGCATCAGTGCACTGTCAGTATCAAACATCTACACAGCACATACATGCAAGCAAAATTTCGGCATTAACAAATGTTTTTGGAAGTCTGCTATGAAGATAATCAGGTAGTGGTCAGAAAAAGCTTTGTTCCATATAAAGTACAAATCCAGTCAATTACTTACTGTGGGGGAAGGGGATACATCAACAAATTGTACAAAGCAATGTAGATTCAGAATGAATGCAGTTACTAAAAGCCCCACGTACCATAGCACGATCCACCGTCCACATCCTAAGTGGAACCTTATCATTTTAATTGGACCTTGTTATAATTATACAAGTTCCTTTTAAGGTTAAAAACAATGGGCTTAGATTTGGATTTATATAAAAGCAGCCTGTTTTCTTAAAGCCAGTTACAACCATTTTAATTCAGATTGCGTTTTCACTCTAAGCCAGGGAAGTATTTATCAGATGTAATACTAACAGTGTCATCATAGACTTAAAACAAAATGTGAGATGAAGTACAGATATTTGCCAGTTTATTTATACACAATACAAGGGGGGCCCAATATATAGCCTTGAGGAATACCATATGAAACTGGTGGAAGGTCTGACAGAGTGTTTGAAATGTCCACAAATGCTGTAGATAGTAAATGGACAAATATGAACAGAACCAATTACGCACCAGGGTATGCTATCCAAAACAAGGATGCCTGAACAATAGAATAGAATGATTATGCATAACTGAATGAATTCTGAAGATCAAGAAACCTTGTCATGATGCAGTTTCCTGAATCTTGTTGTTACTGTAACTCAAATCTGAAAATATATTCAAGGCACAATCACTCCAAGAATGTAGCTACATGCTAAAGAATTAAAGCTTTCATTAAAAAATAGGTTTGTCTGTCCCATCACTACTGCTCACGATGCTGGCAACCCAAATTCGGGAACAAGCTCAAAACATCAAGGACTGGCTGGGGAAAGGAGGATTAAATATTCCCAGAAGATGTTCTCCTTCTTTGGGAAGGAAGGGAGGGAGCGCTGCACTCCCCTACTGCTATACTGCCACCTGGGTAACCACAGGTAGCAGTGCAATGATTAAAGCATAGATGATCTGAAATCATTAGATGAGCTCAGTGGTATCTGGTCATAATAGCGCAACAAAGTGCCAGCATTTAGTACGTGTTCTTAATAGCATGGCATATATCAGTGACCATGACACTACAGCATCTTACATCTTTGCCACGAGGAATGTGAAGCTGCACTGGCGCTTAATATTTAAGTGCTTCCTATGAAGCTACACATTGTCAGAGTTCCCAAGCCAGTGCAGTTCATTGTTGAATCAAACCCTATCCCTGCTAGTTCTAGTCCCAGGGGTGAGGCGGCATCTATTGGTCCATCTACCTTGAGCAAAGACCCTACTGCAGGCTTCAGTGCTTTCCGGAAAGAAAGTAATAAGAAATGTGTTGGAGTGTTGGAGTGAGAGGTTAGGTTGCAGGCATAGTGGGTAGATTCAGAAGTGCAGTTAGACAATGTTGGTGCAGAAGGCAGCAGATTGAAAGGAGGCACTGTCAAAGCATATGGGAGTGTCTGAGGTGTGACCTGCACTGAAGGGTTTCTACTTGAGGCCAAGGATGGAGAGTCCTGTAATCGACTCAGAGAGCAGCTTGCAGACTGCATGTTGGTGGGTCAGATCTTGATCTTCTGCCACTGCCTACTATAGCCACTCTTTTTTTTTTTATTTATAAAGATGGCTGCAGTGTGAATGGGATTTGGGGCATTCTGGCAAGGGCAATAATACCTACAGGGGAGAGGCATTTTAGCTGTGATTGCCCAGATATTGCTTACACATACCGGTGACTGCAAGTGCTTTTTATGCTCCTGAGCATTTTTCACAAGTGCAGCATTTGACATACGCTGAAATATCAGTGCTGTAATGAGCCACACTATTTTGGTTGTGTGGTATTGATAGTGAACCAGGGTCAGCACTATATGTTTGCATGCCTTTGCATGGCACTTCATGCATGCCAATGTCCTGAGAGAGTGGGATCTAGAAGACCAAGAAATACCCTGGTGCATGGAGGATGACCCCTGGCATGCTTGGGTTTCAATGCCTGCTGTTAGCCTCCCCTCCACCATGGGCTTTGCCTGCCCCCAGACTGAGTTGGACATGTAATATTGATGGCTTTTGCTGGATCCTGCCTTGGGGGTAAGCTGGGGGGCAAGAAGGGGGAGTAAGTGCTCAATACGCAGAAGGACGGAGCTGGCTTTTTCATAGGAAAGGGTGCCATACCGGAGAGATAAGGTGGCATACAGAACAAATAAAACAAGATTTGGCTTGTGCCAACAAGGCTGGTCTTGCTTTTTTTGATGTTGTTATCTTTGTTTGTGTTATTTTTCATAACCATGGCATTAAAGTCATTACATCATGGGTTACAGCCCACCTGATAGGCTAATGATACACATGTGACCCAGGATCAAATTTCACAGTATACCTTGTTCCCAGGAGTCTCTGTTTCCCAGTTCTTTCTGTGCATCTGATGAAGGCTACAGCACACCAGGAGTTCTCTGCGTGATCCTAGTTTTTCAGCCTCAAAGTAGGCCTCAGTTGCCTTTTGAACCACAGTGTTTCTACTGAATTTTTAAACTATTGTTTTTTTCTGATTAGCTTAATTGAATAATTGATTTTTATACTTGATCGATACTCTTTAAGGATCCTGTTTCATTGCTGTTAATTATTACACGGGGCGGGGGGATGCCTCTTTTAGCCTGACCTGTGGGCCAGCTTTAATTGGCCCTCCCTCAGTAAGTCTTAGTATTTGCTATTGTGTTAGTAATTCAGTTGGATTATCCTAGAAATCTAGTACTCTGGCTAGGCTAAACCTTTGCATTGTAAACCGTTGGTTGAGTTCTGACTGCAGTCCTGAATTAGGCAGGCACGTTCTAAGTTTTAAAGGCCATGCACTCTGTCCACTTAATCCCAGGGTTTCTACAGCATGCTGAAAGCACAACTCGCCCCACATAGCATGATACCAGTCGCATGCCTGGCATCCATTCCTAGGTCTCTGGGCCTTGGGACCTCATGGTGCCACATGGCGTCACCTCATCTTCTGGCACACAAGCTTCCTCCCTGGCTGATCTCTTCTATCAAGTAGGGACAGCCTGGAACACTGATGGTTTAAATTTTTTTTTCTTCCCCCCCTTACAAGCAGGGCAGGAAAATCTCCAGACTCTTCCACGCTGTGGCACTCCCCTCCTTCAGTTAGCGCGGGACACTAAGCATCATGGCCACAGTTCTCCACATCATCTGACCCCCTTACAAGCAGGGTTGGACATTTTTAAGTCTCCAGCTCAGACCAGTCCATTCAGTTGGGATCCACGGCCCCTACACAGTGACCGGTAATCCCACAAATCAGGCCCAGTACAATCTTTCCCTGCAGGCACCTTTGTTCAGAAGCCTAAAGGGGAAAGCACTTTCAAAATCAAGTTTTGGGCCATCTTGAACTGTGCGGTCCCCGTAAGCACCTCTCTCAGTTGCTCACAGGGGCACGTAGACATCAAGAGCTCCCGCAATGTGGGAGTCCTTATTTGGTGAACCTTCTCCTTTTTATTATACAATATTTAATCCTATGGTTACCTCTCGGGTCTACAGGGCCCTTCTTCTCTCAGGTCGCCATTTGCTCACTAGGCCACAAGTTTGGCCTATCCCTCAGGCATTATCCTTGGCTCATATGGCCAGGCTGCCATGTTAGGGAAGCTTAAATCTTCACAGCCTCAAATTATCCACCCATGAATGGAGCGTAGAGGCGGCCATATTTTTAGTCCAGGCCTTGCTTCCATGCACTTGCTGCTGGGTGAGGGGTGGTCATGTTTGTAGTCCCATTTGTCCGATTTCATGCATGCACAGATCGGAAGTGGCAGCCATATTTATAGTCTGCTTCTCGCATCCGCAGAGAGAGAGTGGTGGCAATCTTTGGAGTTCAGTCCTCATGTGCAAGGGAAACAGTGGACAAACTTTGTGAGGGTGTTCAGCTTCTTCTTTCAGGGCTGCAGTCAATTTGGTGTATTTGTTCTTTTGAGCAATTAGAGCATTGTATAGAGAGTATTCAGGGGGTGGGGTTCCCAACCTACCTGGATGCTCACCATGGCTTTCCCTAATTTTCTCTCCTTCTCCCCATCTTTAGATGGTGAAGGCTTAGAAATGCACCTCATGCAGTGCCACCTTGATGCCCCACAGTTCGGGGCCTCAATACCCAGCATGTTTACGTGATGAAGGTGATCTATCTGTAGAGCAGTACCCATCACTGGAACCTAGCAATCCAGGAACCAGCGGTACCAACTGGGTTAATCCAGGGACACTACTTCTCCAGAAGCAACAGGCCGCAGTGGCCATGATAGAGAGTCAGCACAATGCCATTCTCAAAGTGAAGGAAAGGCTGGATGTCTTAACACAAACAAGGCCATCGACCATGTCCCTGGCTCCACTACCAGAACCTGGCACCCCACAACTTGACAACAACTCAGTGGGAGCCAAGGCCATCCCTGACATTCTAGAGCCAATCCCAGGAGATGAAAACAGGGATAAGGAATTACCAGATGAGGAGAAGGACATAAGATTGGGTGAGGGAGAGATAGATACCAATCAATCCAGCCCCTTGCTTACATCCAAACTATGCTCCTTTGATCTAATACATGGCCTCATGATGGAAATCATATCTGCAATGGGGTTTGAGCTAAAACCAGCAAAAACTGAATCCAAACTCGACTCTGTGATCCAACAAAAGCAGACCATCAAAGAAACCTTTCCCATCTGCCCAGAGATTGGCAATATCTTCATCAAGAAGTGGGAATCCATGGAACAGGGTTGACTGTCTGAGAAGATAAACATGGACAGGATGTATGCAGTCCAGGAGGATAAAATAAATCTCTGGTGCGTGGCTCCCACCATTGACCCACAGATAGCGTCCCTCAGTAAAAAGATGGTCCTACCTTGTGGTGCCATTTCTTTAACAGATCTCACCGACAAGAAGGTGGAAGATATGTTGAAGAAATTGTTTGAGATCACAGGAATGGCTGCAAGAGCATCCACTGCAGCAGTTTACGCGGCTAGGGCACAAATCTGCTGGTTGGAGGAACTCTTGGAAAAAGCAAACCCCAAATCCAGGGAATCCAAGTTGAGTGAATGTACACTGGACACAGCTAAATATTTAGGAGACATGGCAATAAATACTCTCAAGCTTGAGGCAAGAGCATACGCATTACCTAATAGAGCCAGAAGAGCTCAATGGCTCAAATTATGGGAAGTCAACAATGAGTTTAAAAGTCTGCTACAGAATTTACCCCTGAAAGGGAAACATGTATTTGGAGAAGGTCCCAAAGAATACTTAAAACAAAAGGAGGAAGATAAAGACCTAAGCAAGCATAAGAACAGAAAAACGTATCTGCCATCCAGTAGATGTCGCTTTGGGGAGGGGGCAATAATTTCCAGAAGGGCAGGAGACAAATGAATTACAACAGCTCCACTCCTTTCAGGGTAGAGGGTACCAGTACAACAATGGCCATCATGCCCCCTTCCACTCCAACAACAATTCCACCGCATTTAGAGGAAGAAACTCAAAATTCAGAGGTGGGGCAGAGGAGGAGGAGGCAAACAACGACTGCATCCTCACACTCCTTCCCGCAACTTCACAGGAGCATCAATACCCTCCAGTGGGGAAAAGACTATCGATGTTCCAAGATCAATGGCGACACACAACCCTGGACAAGTGGGTCCTGGAGGTAGTGTCACTGGGGTATGCAAGAGAGTTAACAGAAAGACCAGAAAGACACAGGTTCATTCAGTCCCCGGTAATGAAAAGAAGAGCATCTGCCCATCAGGTTCAATGAGTGGTGCAAGAACTGATTCAAAACAAGGCCATACAGATAGTTCCAGACAATGAACAAGGATTGAGGAATTACAATTTTTTTTTCCCTGGTACCTAAAAAGAATGGGGATCTACGTCCCATCTTAGATCTAAAATTTCGAAATGACTATGTCACCACCCACAAGTTCAAAATGGAAACCCTGAGATTGACCCTAAGGAGCATTTGGGTAGGTGACTACCTGACCTCTATCGATCTAAAAGATGCTTATCTCCACATCCCAATCAGGCCAAGCCATTAGCAGTTCCTAAGTTTCCATATCCTCAGACAACATTTTCAGTACCAGGCCTCACCCTTTGGACTAGAGTCTGCATCGAGGGTGTTTACTAAGATCTCCAGCATCCTCGCAGCCTGTCTGTGGGAGCAGGGCATGGGCATCATCCCTTACTTGGATGACTGGCTCATATGAGCTTGCTCCATAGCAGAATCAGAGAAAAACACACAACTGGTCCTGCAGGCCCTGGCAGAACACTGTTGGGTAGTCAACCATACCAAGCGCTCACTTCTGCCGTCCCAACATATAGAGCATCTGGGGGCAGAGATCAATACATCTGAGGGAAAGGCAAGGCCATCTCAAAAACAAATGGAAAACATCATTGGCCTAGTCTGAACACTGAAGACCGGCAAGCTCCCCACAATTGAGCAAACAGCTCAAGTCCTAGGTTGCATGGCCTCATGCATCGATCTGGTACCATGGGCCAGATGGGACATGAGGCTTCTCCAGAACTATCTCCTAACTCAGAGCTTTCCATCTGGGGAGAACCGGGGAGACAAGGTACCACTACCTCTGACAGTGAGACTATCCCTGTCCTAATGGACCCACAGGTACAATCTCATACGAGCACCCCAGTGGAACTATCCTACAAAGCCACTCTGGAGACTGACGCCAGTTTGTCAGGGTGGGGGGCATGCATGGATTCATCTTCTGCCCAGTGTCATTGGACAACATTGCAGTCCAGAGATGAGGGCAGTATATGATGCCCTGCGGGCATTCAAAGAGACCATCACCATCGGTCAGTCCTGGTATGATCTGACAACCAGGTCACTGTAGCATACATAGCCAAGCAGGAGGGCACCAGAAGCAGAGCCTTGCAAAGAGAGGTGACAAGGGTAATGGTGTGGGCTCAGATCAACCTCGCTAACATCGGCGCCATTTACTAGGCAGGCTTAACAATAGGACGGACTGGTTCAGCTGGCAATGGGTGCAACCGGGGGAGTGGCAGCTACATCTGGACATCTTCAGGATGATACAGAAGAGATGGGCCCCATAAGCATGGACCTAATGGCCTCCAGGGCAAATGCCCATTTAGACAGATTCTTCTCAAGATACAGGGAACATCAGCCCAGGGGAGTCAACGCACTGACACAGGATTGGACTTGAGACTGAGCCTATGTGTTCCCTCCCATTTCCTTAATCCCACAGGTCCTATCCAAAATTTGATAATCTCAGAGTCTCATCATTCTAGTGGCCCCCTACTGGCCATGGAGGGCTTGGTCCTCAGGGGCAATGGCCATGACAGTAGACAGATGGAGTCTACCATTCAGACCTGACATGTTGATCCAGGGTCCAATGACCCATCCGGACCCAGAAGCTCTAAAGTTGTCAGTTTAGCTCCTGAGAGGCAGAGATTGCTGAAAGCAGGTTACCATAGCTCGGTCATCTTGACTTTACTGCAATTCAGGAGGTCATACACCACCTCCACCTACGGACAGCAGTGAAATATCTTCTCATCCTAGTGTAGAGAAAGAGACATGGAACCAGAAAAAGACGACATACCGACAATCCTGCTGTAGCTGCAACAGGGGTTAGACAAAGGGTTATCTCCTTCTTCCCTCAGGGTGCAACTGTCAGCCATAGGAGCTGCACTGGGCTGGACAGACAACACAGCCCAGGTGCTGTGAGATTCCTGAAGGTGGCCAAGGTGATCAGACCTCATACCCGATCCCCTATAGCTCCTTGAGACCTCACACTAGTCCTTGAGGCCCTAGGTGTGCCCCCTATTGAGACATTCCATGAGACAGAGTTGTACTGGGCAGGCCTTAAAACTTGTTTCTGCTGGCCATCTGCTCAGTGCAAAGGATACGTGAGCTAGGCGCACTTGCCTGCAAGGAACCCTATACTATCTTCACTTCAGAGGGGGTATCACTCAAAACAGTTCCCGCATTCCAACCAAAGATATCCTCACTATTCAACAGGGAGCAATCAATCGAGCTCCCAACTCTATACGGACATACAGAGCAAGGAGACAACCAAATCTCTCATCATTTAGACGTCAAGAGCACCCTGGCAGCATACATCACAAGAACCCAGGCAATATGCAAATCAAAAAGGCTGTTTATCATTGCACAGGGACAGAAACAGGGCATGGCAGCATCCAAGACCGCTATTGCTGGATGGCTGAAGAGAACTATTCAGGAGGCATACAAGGCAAAGAGCCTCACCCTGCTGGAAGGCATAAAGGCTCACTCGAACAGGGTAGTGACCACCTCCTGGGTGGAAAGGGCAAATGCCTCCACTGAAGATATTTGCAGAGTGGTAACATGGACTTCCATCTACACTTTTGCCAGACATTACAGGCTCAAAGCATCATACAAGCAGAGAGTCTCATTTGCAAACAAAGTTCTCTCTGCAGCATATGCAGCTAGTCCAGCCACTGATCACTCTGTCCTGCCCTGATGGGATTGGTGCTGCTGTTTAAGTACCCATGATGTAATGACTGGAGTGACATGGATATAAAACATAACACAATGGGTGTTTACTCACCTGGTAAAGACGATTGTGTTAACTTACATCCATGACACTCCATGGCCCTCCCATCACAGCGATCAGTGTGGCATGATGATTTGTAATGAAGGTGGACATGATATATTTCATAGTGATATTAATAAGAGGTTATTATGATGGTTATGGGTGGCAGTTACACCCTCAGTAAAGGGTGTGGGGTTATATATAGTCTGTTGTAGAAGTGTGTGAAAGATGCCCATCAGTTACACTAGGTGGCTCAGTCTTCGAATTCTTTCAATAGATAAATAAAACAGCATCTAGTACGAACTTTAATTTGAATCTATTTCCTTCATACTGTGGTTCAAAGAGGTATGTCTTTTGTAAGTAACAATTTATTTCAGCTATGGAAGAGTTGAACTGGGGAACAGGGACTCCTGGGATCAATGTGTACTGTGAAATTTCATCCTTGGTCACATGTGCATCATTAGCCTTTCAGGTGGGCTGTAACCCATGATGTAATGACAGGAGTGCCGTGTATATAAAGTAACACAATCACCTTTACCAGGTGAGTAAATGCCCATTATTTTGATAGAAGTCTTTACTATCTCACTAGTCTCACTGTTATAATTGTAGTTATATGAGGACCATATTCAATGTTATTTTTACAGATTTTTTTGCATACAGTGCCTACAGGGAAGGCTTTGACACACCGGCACTGCCTTTCGATAATGCTCCCTACACTGTACATAGTGGTTCAAGTCTGCCCAACACCAGGCAAGCAGTTTCATCCCCCCCAGTGCCAAACTCACTTATAGCCTGCCCCCTGTATCACCATGCTTATCTTTTATTCTCCTGTGGTCTGGGTTGGACACCAGACCTATCTGGTAGATTGGGAGGAGTGGAAAGCCAGATTTCTTTATTCCCTGCTGTGCCAGGTTAGGCATCCGACTGATCAGGGACACAAACTTTTTATTCCTTGACAGGCTAGGTTTGGCCTGAGATTTGTCAGGTTATGTGGAGTGGTAGATATGGTTTTTATTCCCTGATGGTCCGGGCTTGGCTCTGGACTCATCAGGTAGTTGGGTGGAGTGGCAGGGACAGATTTTTTATTCTCTAGCAGATTGTGTTGGGCACTGGACCCATTAGGTAGTTGGGGCAGATTTGACTGTTTTCCCTGATAAGCCAGGTTGGGCATGGCACCCATCAGGTATTTTGCAGAAGGGGGACAGTTTTTGCTTTATTCTCTGATGAGCCAGCCTGGGCACTGGACTATTCTGTTGTGCAGCAGGCTGGATTGGCATGTGCACTGGCAGTGGTAAGAGCAGCAGCAGTCCCAAGTCTCCTGTGCAGTGTTTGAGCCTTTCACTGTAACCTGAGTGGATGGACATAGGGAGAGCAATGTTTTACTACCCTGCCTATTCCACCTTCATCTCACTGCTTTGCTGTTGCTTCTTATTTCTGTTTGGCTTAATACATGGGTTGGGCAGGGCACAGGACCCTTCAGGTAGTTGGAGTGATGGGGATAGATTTTTTTTTAATTCTCTGACAGTCCTGGTTGGGCACCGGACCTGTCAGGTTGTTTGGGAAGGGAGGCAGTTTTTCCCCCTGAAGGGCTGGTTAGGCACTGGATCCATCAAGTTGCTTGGGGGATGGGGACATCAGTGGCGGATCCAGGATGTTACAATGGGGGTGGTGGGGTAGTGTGTATACTTGATATGCAATTTTTAAAATTTGTATAATAATCCTTTATATTGCTTGTTAGTATCACCTTTCCGTACATTTTTGACAGAAAAACAAATGTAATTTATAGTTTTGAATGTGAACTTTTGTACAAGCAATACATCAGACTTCTTCAACAAATTGAAATGCAGCAGCAGCAAGCAAGTATGTTACAATGGAGGGTGCACCCTTCACCATCCCCTAGACTTGCCACTGGGGGGCATATTATTTTTATTCCTTGAGACCAAAGCCAGGAAGTGTTTGGCAGGTTTTCCCTTGAAATGCATTGGGGAACTGGGATACTCCTTTTTATGGCTGTCAGTTAGTAATTTATGCCTCGTTATTGCTTCTTGCAGCCATCTGTAACACTTTGCTAGCTACTCTATTGACTTCAAGGAGGAGAGTGCATGAGAAACTATTGAGCAAATGGCAACTGTCTTGTGAACATGCAGCCAAACCCAGGAGGTACTGTATTTTGGGAAAAAGGGATATTTTTTTTTATTCCCTGATGGGCTAAATTGGGTACTGGGTCAGTCAGGTAGTTGGAGAGAGGAAAGGGAGAAGTTAATTTTTCATTCGTTAGTTTGTATTTATTTATTTATTGAAATGTTTCACCAGGAGGGCACACTGAGCGACAAGTCGCTCATCTCCCAATGAGACCTGGGGGGAAGGGGTACAATAGGAGTGTATTATGATGGGTCAGGTTGGGCACTGGATCCATCAGGTTGTTGGAGGATGGGAGAGATTTGTTTTATTCCCTTATGGGTTGGGCACTGACTCCATCGGGTAGTTTTGCACTGGATCTGTTAGACTGGTAGGGGAAGGGGTGTATTTTTTTATTCCCTGACAGGCAAGGTTGCATATCAGAGACCAATCAGGTAGTTTGGAAGAGAGGAACACATTATTGTTATTCCCTGAAGGGCTGGGTTAGGTATTGGACCAGTTTGGTAGTTGGAGGGTGGGGCAGGCACATTTTTTTAGTACACTGACGGGTCAGGTTGAGCACTTCATCTGTCTAGTTTTTGGGGGAGGGAGACAGATTGTTTTTATTCCCTGATGGGTCAGGCTGGGTTGGACACTACAACCATCAGGTAGTTTGGGGAGGGCGGCAGATTTCCTTTTTTTTTTATTATTGCCTGATTGACCCAGCTGTTCACAGGACCCTATTCTATTCGACATTCCCCTTGTTACTGTTATGGAACTCCTGTGTCTTGTAAAACCCATTGGTAAACAGTGTGTATGAAAACCATGTTGGCTAAGTGTTGTTTTGCAAATTTCTATACCTTGGCCCCCTCTTACTCCAGAAACTGATCTCCTCTTTATACTTTTTTTTCTCTAGTCCCTGGCCAGGCTACTCAAATAGACTGGAAACTCAGGTGTTTTTTTCATTATATAGAGAGGATGAGAGAGACTTCCTAGTTTCTACAAGCATCAAACTGTGCTGGAGCTATGTCATTCTTTGTTCTTTTGCATGCCAATAATTTAGTACCATAAAAACTCTTGCTTGTGTACAGGTAAATTCATATTTTTTTTCCCAGAAAAACATAAAGGCAAGCTTTCCCTGCAAAAGTTGTGAAGACCGAGAGTTAATCTACTTCCTCTCTGAGCTCATTCTTGTCATCACAGTTTTGTGTGTGGGGCGCGGGTAGCTGGCTAGGCTAAACAACCCAAGGACTTCTTCAGTGATATCACGTAAGTCAGCTGCATGTTCACAAGAGAGCTGCCATTTGCTCAATAGGTTCTCATGCACTCTCCTTCTTGCAGTCAACAGAGAGCTAGCAAAGTGTTACAGACAGCCGCAAGAAGCAATAACAAGGCACAACTTACTAACTGACAGCCATAAAAAGGAGTATCCCAGTTCCCCAATGCATTTCAAGGTAAAACCTGCAAAACACTTCCTGACTTTGGTCTCAATAAGAACTGGTCTGCTCTGCAGGCCAGCCCTATAAAATATATGTTTCACAGTCTCCATGGCACTGAGTGGAGTGGAACTACTATGGCATGCAGTCAAATTGGGTTGATGCCCTGAGTTTGGGACATCTGAGGTTGAAGGCTGGCAGGGAGAGTTGGGAGTGTCCTTGTGGATGCTCCCCTTCCTGGTGGAGTGGGTCCCAAGCACCATTCATGTAGCACCACCTAAGGGAGGCGTACAGTGTCATGGGATGCATATGCAAATCCCCATGAAGAATTAGACTGAGTCTACCTCTCACACAATCTGCAAAGGTTGCGAACAGAAGACACAGACAAATGTTTCATCTTGCTCAGGTTGGCTTTATTGCCAGTGTCCCTTTTGGGTAATCTTTACCTTAGTGCTTTTGTGCTGAGGTTCTTGTCTTTTTAGTCCCATTATAGTACTTTCTACAGTGTACTCCCCTGCTGGATTGAAGTCCCATTACAACAACAACCACAATCTCTGTCACTTGTGGATTACAGTCCCATTACAACAACAACCACTTTCTCTGTTCCTACTGACTGCGGTCCCATTACAGCAGCAACCGCATCTTCAGTCCGTTACTGACAGGAATCCCATCACATCAGTCAACACATGCATTACCACTGGTGGACGACAGTCCCATTAAAACAGTCATCAAAAGCTCCATCCCTGCTGAACTGCAGTCACATCAAAACAGTCACCATAAGCTCAGCCCCTGGTAGACTGCAGTCCCATCTCAACAATAACCATAAGCTCTGTCCCTAATAGACAGCACTACCATTTCAACAATCACCACAAGCCCCTTTCCTGCAACTGCACTCCATTACAACAATCCCCACAAACTCCATCCTTGGTGGACCATAGTCCCATCATAACAATCCCTACAAGCTCCATCTCTGGTGAATTACAGTCCCATTACAACAAACACAACCTCAGTCCCTTGTGGAATGCAGTGGCAGTACAAAAACCACCACAGCCTCCATCTATGGTGGACGGAAGTCCCATAACAGCAGCCACGACAAGCTGTAGACCTGGTCGACTAAAGTCCTGACACAACAACCATCACAAGCTCTGTCTATAGTGCACTGTAGTTCCATTGCAACAATCACATCATAATCCAATCCTAGTGGATTGTAATCTGTGTATAACCACCACACCTGCCATTCCTGGTGGACTGCAGTCCCATCACAACAATCAGTGCAAGTTCTGTCCATGGTACACTGCATTCCCCTTATACCAGTCATTACATGTTTCCCTGGTGACTGCAGTCCCATTACAATAATCAGCCAACCACTTTGACCCTAGTGGACTGCAATGACATTACAAGAACCATCACAAGCTTACTCTGTAGTGGAAAGCAGTCCTATCACCATAACCATTGCAAGCTCTGCCTCTGTTGGACTCGGGTCCTATTACAAAAGCCAGCACAATCTTGGCACCTGGTGAACTGCAGTCCCATCCCAACAATCACCAAAAGTTCTGTGGACTGTTACCATTATAACAATCACCACAAGCTCCATGCCTGATGGACTGCAGCCTCATTGCAACAACAACCACAAATTTCCTCACTGCTGGACAGTCCCTTCACCAGTACAAGCTCTGTTCCTGGTGGTTGTAATCCCATTACAAGAATCACTGCAATTTCCATCAGTTTTGGACTACAGTTCCATTATGCCAACTATATCATAAGCACTGTCACTGTTGGACTGCAGTTCCATTATAACCACCACAACAATCTCTGTCCCTAGTGGACTGGACTCCTATCACAACAAGCGCAACAATCTCCATCCTTGTTGGGCTAAAACTGCATTACAAGCACCACAGGCTCCATCTCTGGTGGACTACAGTCCCAGTGCAAACACCAAAAGGTCCATCACTGGTGGACCGCAGTACCAGTACAACCACCATAAACTTTATCCCTGCAGACTGCAGTCCCACTACAATCACCATAAACTCCATTCGAGATTGATTGCAGTCCCAGTGCAACCACCATAAACTCCATCCGTGGTAGACTGCAATCTCAGTACAACCATCAAAAGCTCCATCCGAAGTGGACTGCAGTTCTAGTACAACCAACATAAGCTCCATCTCTGGCAGACAGCAGTCCAACTGCAGCCACCACAAGCTCCATCCCTGGTGGACTGCAGTCCCAGTACAACCACCATAAGCTCCATCCCTGCTACACTTCAGTCCCAGTACAACCACCATAAGCTCCAGCCCCTTGTGGATTGCAGTCTCAGTACAACCACCATAACTTCCATCACTTGTGGACTGCAGTCTATTTACTACCACTACAAGCCCCAGCCTTTGGACTTCAGTTGGTTTATAAACACCACAAACACAATCCTTGGTAGACTGAACTCCCAATTAAACAATCAGGGCAAGCTCTGTCCTTGGTGGGCAGAAGTCCCATGACAACAATCACCACAAGCTCAGTCACTGGTGGAATGCAGTCCCATTACAAAAACCACCACAACCTCTGTCCCTAGTGGAATGCAGTCACATTACAACCACCACCACCATGACCCCCCTGTGCAGTGGACTGAAGTACATAACAGCAACCATCACAAGCTGTGGACCTTATGGAGCGTAGTCCTGACACAGCCACTATCACAAATTGTATCCATCGTGGATTGTAGTTCAACAGAAACAAGCAACCTTGATAAACAACAGTCTAAGTATAACCACCACAAGCTTCATTCCTGGTGGCTATGGTCCCATTACAAGCACCACAAGTTTCATACTTAATGGACTGCTATCCCATTGTAGTCAGGGCTTCAGTTAACTCCATTTTGGGAGTATTTGACTCTCACAAATAAGGCAAAAACTTCCAAAAAAAAGAGGTAGGAAGTCATTGACTTCCAAATGTAAAAAATAAAACTGGATGACTTCCCAAACTGAAGGCACATAAGCTCAGAAATTATGGATCTTTCTAAAATAAATTGTATTTTACCACTAATGTTCATATTAACATCCATACATCAACCCTTCTTAGAATACTGACTTTCAAACTGTGGGGTCTGGGAAGTATTTTGACTTCCCAAAAATTGGAATGACTTCCAGATTTTGACTCATGGACCGTAGTTGTATTCTCGTTTGTTGCTTTGACCATGTATTGTTGTCTATATGCTGTTACCCTGGCCCCACCTGTGTGTGGGTGAGACTGTTCCTTTGTCCATTCAATGTCCTGGGTACTGTTTTCCATTTGGTCCACTTGTAGTTGTGGGCCTGTATGCTACCCTGTATGTGTACCATGTTTCTCTGTACTGTAACCTTCCAGGTTGCACCTGAAAATAGGCACTCATTGTCTAGTGTGCTTACCTGGTTAACAAAAACAAATAAATAAATTCCTCAAAAAATAAATTAACTGAACCCCTGATTATAGTCACTGCAAACTCCATCCCTGGTGGACTGCAGTCCTATTACAACAACTACCACATGCTTTTCCACTGGAGGACTGTAGCCTCAATACCAAAACTATCTTAAGCAGAACAGATAAAAGATTCATTAAAATCACCACAACCTGGTGGACTGTAGTCCCATAGCAACAATTAGCACAAGCTCTGCACCTGGTGGACTGCAGTACCATTGCTACAGTCAGCACAATCTCTGTCCCTGGTGGACTGTAGTCCCACTGCAACAATCAGCACAATCTCTGTCCCTGGTGGACTGCAGTACCACTGTAACAATCAGCATAGTCCCATTTACTGGTGGACTGTAGTCCTATTACAACAACTTAAAATCTTTGTACCTGGTGGACTGCAGTCCCATTGCAGCAATCAACACAAGTGTTTTTCCCCGTGGACTGTAGTACCATTACAACATCCGCCACAAGCCCCATTCACTGGTATTTTGCAGTCCCATTTAAACAAGAACAATCTCCACAAGCTCCATCCCTGATGGACTGAAGTTCCTTTTCAACAACTACCACAAGCTCTGTAGCTGAGGAACTGCAGTCCCATTTTAACAATCACCACAAGGTTCTCTTTTGGTGGACTGCACTTCCATGACAATATCCGCAGTGCAGTTCAGTGTAGTTTGGCCATCTTGGATCCGAAGCAGTTCCCACTGAATTAGTATGGGTGATAATGCATTAACTACTTACCTGCTAATGCAAAGTGTAGAATTTGAGCAGCCAGGTTTAAATAATTAAGAGACTTTCATGCACTATGTATGGTGACAGGGATAAGGAGTAATCTGAGCTTTCTGTGTACTGATTGGCTTTAGAATTCTGAAATAAATGGTTATCATATTTTAATTGAATTATGGATCATGTCCTCTTTTGCAGTGCTGTATGTTTAGTCCCAAAATGTTGTGGCTAAATGGGTACTGGCAATTGAATAGACTATTGAAATACATTTGAATTTTTTGGAAAATGTCTTGGTGTGACAGACTTCATTTTTATGTTGTCTTGTGCACGTAGCGCAGACAACATATTGTGGTTGCTTTAGTGGAGAAGCGGGTTTTGGAGGTGCAGTCCTGCTGCAGCAAATGGTGCCACTGCTTTTTGAGGCTGGGCTCTGTGGGGCCAATGGCAGAGCATGCTGTCTCTGACAGCAGTTGAAAAAATGTGCCACCACCTTGAAAGAAATTATCCACTGCAATCAGGGAGTGCCACGAGGTGGTCCCTGATTGCAGCAGCCAATTACTACTGGTGTCCCCTGTCATGGCGGTGGTGATGGGGAAGCCGAGGGACAGCAGCCGCCTCACACCGTCCCTTAGAAAGCCGATGGGGGTGCCCAGTCCCCCCCATTGGCATGCCCCCTCGTAACTTAATTTGCCGACGGGGGGGTGCCCAATAACTGTCGGTATGTTCCCCCCATTTCTTGCATGCCGAGGGTTGCTCAATCCTCCTCGGCTCATGTGACTCCCCCCAGTATGTGCCGAAGGGGGTGCCCAGTCCCTGTCGGCTCCAGTCCCCTCCACCCCAAAACACGCAGGTGGCATGCTGGGAGCCCACCCCAGCGTGCCAAAAGTACCTGTTGAAAGGAGAAACCACCCTGCAATGTTTGTAACTTTTTTTTAAACCCTGAAAAGAAGAAAACGGTCCCTCGCTGTCTGCGTCCCCTTCCCCAATCCGCATCCACCCACTACATACCCCACCTCCCCACATCCCCCTCACCCCATACTTACCTCCGGAGTCCAGCGTGATGATCTTCGGTGGACTGGGAACATGGGGTTATTGGGACCCCAGCTCATGAATTCAGTCACTGTCATGGCGTTATTCGGTCCTGAAAGGTGATTTCACGGTCACTGCACAAAATCACTTTTCAGGACCGATCAACAAAATGACAGTGCCACTATTCATGTGGTGGGCTCTCAAAAAGCCTATGTTGAAAATTTGGTGAAAAAAATCCAAAAAATGACTGTTTTAAGAGCATGCATTGGGCAGTTTCCATGCACGCTTGTAGCCTCACAAATCTACAATATTTTCACTCCAGATTTTCAACATTGGCATTTTCCACACCTCCTTATGAACAGTACAGCTGTCATTTTCCATATCCTGGCTGAAATGTGTTTTCGCACTTCTGGTGCAGAATAGTGCGGTCACTGTGGGAAATCAGTGTTCGGGACAGATTAAGAAAATCACAGTGATAGTGTTCATGAGTAGAGGTCCTAAAATGTATATGTTGAAAATTTGGTGACAAAAGTCCACAAAATGAGTGTGTTACAAGAGTGCATTGCGCAGTTTCCACATGCACTCGTAACTTCGAGATTTTGTAATATTTTCTCTCAACATTTTCAACATTGTCAGTTTTGCACTCCTCCTTATGAACAGTACAGCTGTCATTTTTAACATCCTGCCCGAAATGTGTTTTCGCACAACTGGTGCACAGTGGCGCGGTCGCTGTGGGAAATCAATGATCAGGACAGATGAAGAAAATCGTAGTGACAGTGTTCATGAGCAGAGGTCCCAAAATGCCTAAGTTGAAAATTTGGTGAAATAATTCCACTAAATGACTGTGTTAAGAGTGTGAATTGTGCAGTTTCTATGTATGCTCGTAAATTTGAACATTTTTAATATTTTTATTCAAGATTTTCAACACTGCCATCTCTTCACACCTACCTATGAATGGTACAGCTGTAATTTTTCACATCCTGCTCGAATGGTGTTTTCCCACATCTGGTGCAGAATATCACGGTCGCTGTGAGAAATCAACGTTCGGGACAGATTAACAAAATCATAGTGCCGCTGTTCATGAGCAGAGGTCCCAAACACTTTCATGAGGTGGGGGTCACAATAATGCCATGTTACAAATTTTTTGTGCAAATACCAACAAACGGCCAGGGCACTAGGGTTTCTAACCATAACGTCCCACCCTGTACAGACTGACAGGTATCAGGGGTGTGCCTTTGCATTGTCGGTTTTCATGCTCACACCATACCATCCCCCCCACCCTCAAGCCACTGACCGGCATCAAGGTGTGCCTTGGACTGTTCAGCCCCACAGTTCACCCCATTCTCCTATGCTGCACCCATTTCAGCATATGTCCTTATGAAACGGGGTGACTGTAAAGTCAAACACCCCAAGGCACACCTCAGCACTTGTCAGTGTCTGCAGGATAGGGTGAGGTAAAATGCCATGAGTGTTATGGCCGAATGGGGTGAGCGTAAGGCCCAAGGACCCCAAGGCACAATGCGATATTTGTTGCACTTTAGGGTAGGGTGAGCTGAAATGCCATGAACATTCTGGCCGATGCCCAAAGACACACCTCAGTGCCTGTCAGTCTCTGTAGGGTGATGTGGGGTTGATGTCACTTTCATACTTCACTGCTATCCCTATTATGCATCTGTTCAACTCCTATGCTACCAATGCCAATGTCAGCAAGACAACATTCGGCATGGACAAATACTTGTTTTCTTATGCTTCTTCTCCCAGAAAAATGGTTCTCAGAACTAGTTCTGAGACCCATTATCAGAAGAGTGCATAAGAAACCTGCACTGATCCTAGCCTGTTGATAAATGAAGGTTACAGCCTCCAGTTCCATCAATCTTTTGTTACAAAGGCATAAAAAGAATACAAATATAAAATAATCAAGAGGGGAGGTTGGAGATGGTGGTGGGGGTTGGGGAGTCAGCCGTGATCTGCATTCTGTCTGAAATGCACCGACTTGTACGTCTGAATGTTTTAACATCACTTCTCCAATGAAACATCAAGCGGCACTCGCCAGAAATATTTTTAGGTTAATAGAATAAAATATTTAGTGTGGTTTAGAGCAATTTCATGTCACAGCTGTAGCCTGATTATAAATATTTGAACGACTAAAGAGACTATGAAAATCACCCAGCCTTCCATTTTTTTTTGTCTAATTGAGGCAGACTATTTTTTTAAACTAAGTTCAAATAAATGTTCTTTCCATCAGACAGAGCACTAGAGTATTGTTTTTGTCAAAATGAATATTTACCTAGAGTGGGCCCTCTCTGCATGGAGCTAAATGTTCTGCATGGTATTATGTGGTAGGTGTTATAGGTGGAGTTGTTAATGAAGTCCCTGGTCTAAAGGCCACATGGTGATGAGAGATTCAGTTTCTGCTCTGTGAAAAACCTAGCTCTAACTGGAATATCTGACCAACCAGACTTCAGCACAATGGGCATTTTGTAAACTTATTTTGTCACCCATGATAACCCAGCTGAGATGCAACATCTCATTATCTGGGAGAAGGCAAAAGTCCTTCTATTTCAAAAGTGGGGACCCCTCCTCCCTGGGAAATACTGTCCTATCTCCCTTATCCCTGTACTGGCTAAAATGTAAGAACAACTCATATTTGCTCATCTTTCTTTTCTTGATACTTCCTCCTTCCTAAGCTATGTTAAGTCTTGCTTCTATAAATCACACTCGTTCCTCCCTCCTTAGCCCAATAGACATCTTTCCTGAAAGCAATAGACATGGAACTTGACGACCCTGCTGTCTTTGCCAAGGCCAATGACATGATAACAAACCCAGTCATCCTTGACAAGCTCAGTTGGGTGGGACTCTCTCAACTCCCAGTCAGGTGGTTCAGCTCCTACCTAGATGACAGATCCCAATGAAGTAACGGTGTATTCCCAATGAGCTAATGGGAGGGAAGAAGTTGACTCAACAACGGTTTTCTTATTTTTTTCCTGTTCAGATTTTTCCCTACCCCAGCACTCATCATTAGTTATGCCCTGACCAGGAATGTTCTCTGTTCAGGGACACAGTTGTCCACCTCAGTCACTCTCCTCCATCCCTAATATCCCTTATGGCTTCCCCCTTCATAGCATGTGCTCTAGGGAGGGCTGTCTTTTCTCCCCCAAAGCAGTCCTTTGCAGGACTAGGATCTGGTGGTGGAGTTGCAGTTCATGGACTGGGGCCTGGCAGCTGTGGCCATCACACAGACAGTGCTGTGATTTCTTCCCATTTGTACTCTCTGCCCTCCCCCCTGTCCTGATGGGGGCAGAGCCCATGGTGTCCTCAGCTGCATGCAGTGTACATCCTGCAGTGGGAACAGGTTCCCTTGGTCCACAGCAAAGGTTGCTGCAGCACAGGTGCCCACCTACAACCTCCCTAACCACAGTGCACTGCCAAGCAACAGCTGCTATGGCTAGGCCTGAACTAGACAAGATAGAACAGAGGCTCGTGAGACACAAAGAGCTGCCAAGTAAGTTTTTAAACTGTTTATTGCAGCCACAGTCAAAGTACAACTATTATGCAAAAAAGCCTTCACAAGAATAGGCAATGCCAAATAGTAAAAATCAGTAAGCATCAAAGATAGAAAGAAAAACGTATATAGGTAGCATAATGAAACAGAAAAGAGCCTGGCGACTGCACAGACCACCTCTATGTTTGGCCTCATATGATGCTTTGACTGGGAACTGAAAAGTGATCTGGCAGAAGGGCACTTTAAATACTCCCCAGACTGGGTTGTAAGTGTCAACCTGCAGCATGACAATCTCAGGCAGGTGTTTAAACATCAAAAGGAATCAAACTGCCATACACTAACATAGTGCCCCACCACCACAAATGTGAGAGAAACATTAACTGCAGTTAAAAAAGCTTTTAAAGAGATAGCACATTATATTACCCAGCATACAAACTAAATGCATTCCTGTGGCCTGGCCTGCCTCTGATGTCAATCCTCCAACTCATTCTTGAACTTGGGTCACCAGCATGGCAGCACAGTGTGCTGCACTGGACAGTTGCAGTGGTCTACCTATCTTCTGTCCCCTTATCTGTCTACCTGTCTATCTACTTGTCTGTCTGTCTATCTATCTATCTATCTATCTAGTCTGTCTGTCTGTCTGTCTCTATGTCTGTCTGTCTGTCTATCTATCTATCTGTAACCCCCTTGTCACCCGAGGTTACTAGAATCCCACTTAGAACTAGTGGCAGGTAGGGAAAGACGGCCTGTGAGACACCAGTTAAATGGGTTTCACACTGTTTCATTCTGTCCTCGGTCTCAGCTGAGCTGGAGGGATGACATCACCATAGAATTCTCACAGCAGCATAAGCCACACTGGAATGCTGCAGCAGGGGGTTAGCTGTAGAACGTTGGGGAATTCAAGAGTGTCTTCAGCCAGACTCCAGAGAAGGAGGAGGTGTGCTGCAGTTGACAGCCCCTCAGAGCCTAGCTCTGTTATAGAGCTACTCCAGAAAGTGGGCAGTGTGTTCTCACCCTAGAGAGGAACACAGAAGAAACCACTCGGAGAGTCTGGGAGGAGATTGAAAGAGACAGGAAATCCTGGATAGTAGAACAAAATATGTGCATCCTGGTGCAAGTCGATTTGTCAGAGACAGAGTAACTTCAGAAAAATTCAAATATTGGAAAATGGTCAGGACACTGTTCATAGACACTGTTCAGATCGTGGATGGAGAAGACTGTGAAACCTTCTACAATGTAAATTATGAGCGCACAGACTGAGTAATAATTCTTGCATCTGACCCATTGTGGTACTTTCCTCAATGCAACCAACTCCCTGCGAATGTGCCCATGCCTACCAAGTGGAAAGCAGAGCAGTGGTAGACAGTGCTGCCATCCAGCCGTTGCAGTACCTATGTTGTTCCACCAGACTGGTATTTCAGGAACCAGGTGCCCCAGATTTGTCAGCCTTGCAGTGTACTGGCTTTCCAGATTCCATCGCCTGGCCTTCCAGATGACATCATATCCAGAGAGGACACCAGCCCAGCTGTATCCTGATTCATCACCTGGGATTTCGGATGACTTCAGACCAGCTGTTTCCTTTCCTGTTCCAAGGTTCCATTTCCTAGATGATATCAGCCCAGCAGTTTCCAGATGTGCCATCCTGCTGTTTTCCGGAAGATGTCCACCCATCTGTATCCGAAGAATGCTGCCAGGGAGAGTCTTCGGTGGGAAATCCTGGTGCCATATCAATTTTGTTCTTCAAGGGACTGGTAAGTCCAGACTCTTCTATCTTAATGACATTGCAGTACACAACCTACACCTAGCAGACTTCAGACTGTTTGAACTGTCCTGAAAGACTCTCCCCTTCGGGATTACAGTCTTACCAGAACTGTGCTTCACCGGGCTCCGGCCCAGGAGAGAGACTCTTTTTTGGCCTTGCCTTCGGGCACTGTTGTCACTAGATGGGACTTTTAGGGCCTTCCATTCCCAAAATGTGTATTGCAAATAATGTTGTTGTTTTTCTACTGTTTCTACTGTTTCTACTGTTTATATTGTTTTTCTACTTTTCTAAAAAATGTATTTTTGGGATTCTCCAGTGTTTTGATGGTAGAGGTTAGATAGTTACTGTGTTTGCAGATTAGGGGTCGTTTTGTCTTTTCTCTTGCAGGTGATCTTGAAGAAGACAAGAAAAGAAGATGAGAAGACAAGAAGAGGAGGAGGAACTCATCGGAGTCCCTCATGTGCTTTAAAGTAGTTGTGTTTGTTTTGTTTTTTTTTGCATAAAAATGTTTATTGGAGCAATCTGAATTTTATACATAACATATTCCATATCATATTCGCCCCAAAGGATTTAACATGTGAAAACCCTTCCTCGTACAACTACATGCATTAAGACAACACAAACAAATCAGACATCCTACCTTTATATACATACAGTCAATGTTAATATCCGTTTCATGGCGTAAGCCCTTGGAACCAGTAATCACTAGCAAACATAAATGAAGCATGGGCTTCTCTACTTTAATATAACTTTAGCACAGTTATTTAGAACCCCTCTTGGAGGATCCGCACCTCTCCCAGGGAAAGCGAGCCCACAAATGGCCCCCACTCCCGCCAAGACCTCTCTTCCTTGTTTTTAAGTACAAAAGTCAGTCTCTCTAGGGCCAGGGCATGGACTGCCAGGATTTTCCACTGTTTCACATTTGGGGTGGTAGCTGATACCCATGTGTTTAACACACACTACCTTGCTGAGTCTGCAGGACCCTCACCCATCTGGGCAGAGGAGCCCATTCAGCAGATCCGTCTCCCCTCATCCCAAATAGTAATGTCAGAGGGTCCACCCCTATATTTTCACCCATCATTCTGCCTATTTCCATTGCTGTTTCCCCTCCAAAACTGTTTCAGGTTAGGGCAGCTCCAGAAATAGTGAAGGCATGTACCTAGACCTCTATTGCATCTGCCACATATCGGGGAAACCTCTGTGTTGAATTTGTGGACCAGGATCAGGAGGCAATATAATCTATGTAGGAATTTATATGTAGATTCTTGATATTTATTGCAAATGAGAATTCCCCTGTGCAATTTTAGCATCTGTCTCCAGTTCTCCGACGAAATCTCTTTTCTCAGGTCAGCCTCCCAATACCCCCTTACCTTATGTGTGTAGTCTGGCAGGAATGTTATCCCTAGCCTAACCACCTTACCTATCAAGCCTGTCATCTCCTTCCTTGCTTGCACAACCATATATTCCACCTGGGATAAAGGCGATTCTGAAGCTTTTTCTCTACCCAATCCTTTAATATAAGACTTTGCCTGGAGCAGCCTGTAATACCTACCCATAGGCATTGCTTCTCTGCTACCCAGCTCTGTCATGGAAGCCAGCTGGTCTCCAGCATAAAAATCCCTAATGCACTTAACCCCATTCTCCTCCCATTTCCTAAACTCCAGGTGTTCCAGTCCTGCCAGGAAGGCCGGGTTCCCAGCAACCAGCAGCAGCAGTGTTTCGTCTTGAGGGGCTCCCATCAATTTTTTTGGATTTTCCCAGGCAATAAGGACTGATTCTACCAGTGGGTTTCCATCAGATTTCCTCCTGTATTTCTTTAACCCATCCCTGCATAGGTAGGCTTCCAGCCTACCCTTCGAGTCAGTCTCCTCCAGCTCCTTCCAGCTCACGACCTCAGGCCTATGGATCCAGTTGCTGATATATCTAACTTGGGTTGCAAGGTAGTAAAGTCTCAAGTCAGGGAAATTCATACCCCCGGTATCCTTGTCCCCCTGCAATCTTCTTAGGCTTGCCCTGGGTTTCTTGGCCTTCCACAGGAACTCAGAGAACACCCTCTCTAGGCGTTTGTGGTCCCTTTTGTTGGGCCCAAGATGCAACATCTGCCTCAAGTACAAAATCCTCGGGAGTATATTCATTTTAATAACATTAATTTGACCTAGCCAGGATATGTGCAATTCCCTCCACTTACGTAGGTCCTCCTCAATTTTCTTAATCAAAGGGGTATAGTTCAGACCATAGAGAAAATTTAAATCCTTGCCTATATGAACTCCCAAATATTGAAAGGATGTCCCCACCTTCTTCAGGCCCCAGCTCTAGCCCCTGATATCATCTTCGGATCTGCCCCATATACTCACCTCCGATTTCATAATATTAATTCTGTAACCTGAAAATAATGCAAATTGGGCAGTCAGGTCCAGTATAAGCAGCACAGATCTCCTTGGCTCACAAAAATACAGCAGCACATCGTCTGCATACAAGGTTATTTTACACTGCTGCCCACTCTTACCAGCAACCCCCAGAATTCTGCAGTCATTTCTTATACTGCTTGCTACAGGCTCAAGTGCTACTTGTCCCCCTCCGCAAAGAGATCTGCCCCGTCCCTGAACCATTCACCAATACTCTAGCCATGGGAGCAGCATAAAGGGCATGCACCCATCTGAGGAACCCATCCCCCAACCCATATTCCTTAAGTACCAAGAAGGGGTACCCCCATTCAATCCTATCAAAGGCCTTCTCTGCATCCATCGACAGCACTGCAGTTTCCCCTTTTGACCTGGAAGCCAGCCACACCATGTTCAACAGTTTCTTAATGTTACTAACATACTAAAATGCCAGCAGAATAGGCCTAACGGTCTTTCGAGTCTGCTCAATTGGTCAGCCCTCACCCTGGGTGCTGACCTTGCTACCCCCCTCGCCTTCTCTGGCTTCTCCCTTCCCAGTTCTGGATATTCTTGCTGCATTGGATTTTGCTTCCAGAACCCTTCCCCTGTACCTGTCCCAGCCCCTCTTGAACCCCTCCACCGTCTCTGCCTCCATCACCCCCCTGGGCAGCGCATTCCATGACTCCACCACCCTCTCAGTGAAGAAGCACCTCCTCCTTTCTCTCCTGAATCTCCCCCCCAACTTCCACCATGCCTTCCAGTTGCCCCCTCCTTCCTTGAAGCACCCTGACTGCTCCTCCCTATTTACTCCCTTCCATGTACCTGAAGACTTCTATCATGTCCCCGGTCCCTTCTCTCTTCCAATGTGTACATATTTAGCTCTTGAGCCTCTCCTCATAGGTCCTGTCCCCAAGCCCCCAAATCATTTGGTTGCCCTCCTCTGGACCCTCTCCAGGAGTTTAATGTCCCTCTTTAAATGTGGCCTCCAAAACTGCATGCAGTACTCAAGGTGTGGCCTCACCAAGCAGTTATACAGAGGGAGTATCACTTCCCTCCTTCTGGAGGTGATCCCCCTAGCGATGCATCCCAGCATCCTGTTGGCCTTGGCTGCTGCCCTCCTACAAGTCTCCGAGTTGTTCATTTTGACATCCACCACCACCCCCAGGTCCCTCTCAGCCATCGAGACTTGTAGCATCCCCCAGGGTGTACACTTGGCCCGGGTTTCTGGCCCCCAGGTGGAGTACCTTGCATTTCCCTGCATTGAACCTCAGCTTCCACTTTCTAGACCATCTTTCCAGAGCCTCCAGGTCCCCTGTAGGCCACCTTCCTCCACCCCATCCACCACCGCCTCAGTTTTGAGTCATCCGCAAAGAGACTCATCTCACTCCTGATTCCTGTCCTTATGTCAGAGACGTGGGGCGTTGAACAGGAGGGGCCCAAGGACTGATCCCTGTGGGACCCCACTATGATCCTCTTGGGGATGAGACTATCCCGCCAACTACGACCCTCTGGGTCCAGTCCTGAGCCAATTGCCTATCCATCTGATCATCTGGTTCCCCACCCCATTTCTCCCAGCTTATCCAACAGGCCCACGTGAGGAACAGAGTCAAATGCCTTGCTGAAGTCTAGAAAGAGGACATCCACTGGTCTACCAAGGTCCAAGGCACTCATCACCCAGTCATAGGACTCCACAAGGTTTGTCTGACACAATTTCCCTGAGACGAATCCATGCTGTCTATCGTCCAGGCACCCTGACTTTTCCAGGTCCCCCACTAGCCTCTCCTTGACAATGCCCTCCATCACCTTGCCCACCACCGATGTCAGGCTGACAGGCCTGTAGTTCTCAGCCACCTCCCTTGATCCCCCCTTGTGGATAGGCACTATATGCGCCATCTTCGAGTCCTGGGGCACCCACCCTGTCCTCAGAGAGATGGTGAAAAGCTCCGCCAGGGGTTTCGCCAGGACATCCGCAAGTTCCTTCAGCACTCTGGGATGTAATTTATCCGGCCCCGGTGCTTTCTCCGTCTTAAGGGAGCTGAGGGCTTCCCTCACTCTCTCTGCTGTGATTTCCACTTCCAGTACCTCTTCTCCCGCTTAGCCTCCCCTCTTGCCAGTGATGCCTCCCCTCTCCCAGACCCGCCCGATCGGTGAGGGTCCCCCTCCTCAGTATCTCTGTCTCCTCCCATGTATGATGCAGCACCCCCATTTTCCTTGGTGAAAACTGAGGTGAAGTACTCATTTAGTACCTCAGCCTGCTCCCCCAGGTCTTGTGCCCATCTCTCACCTGATTTAATCCTACTAATCTGCCCCTTCACCCTTCGTTTTTCCCCAGTGTATCTAAAGAACCCCTTGTTCCCTCTCTTGATTTCCCTGGCCAGGTTCTGCTCCTTCCTTGCCTTAGCTGCCCTCACCACCCTAGTGGCCCTTCTAGCCATCAGCTCAGCACTCCCCTCGATCCCTTTCCTCCTTGAGCACTTGAATTGCCAATAGGCTGCCTTCTTTCCCTGCACCACCTCCTGGACCTCCCTGGTCCACCAGCAGAGGTTTTTGGGCCCTACCGCGTTTTCGTCTTACTCTTGCACAGGTGCTGGTAGTATCTTGCACCCCTCTCCTGATGATTTCCCACCTACTATCAGCGTCCATGTCTGACTCAATCCCATCCAAATGCTCCTTAAGGATCCTTCCCATTTCCTTAAAATGTTATGATATGACTGTCTACCACAGACAAACCCTGTCTGGTCTGGGTGAATCAAATTTGACAAGAGCTGGTCTAATCTACAAGAGAGTACCTTAGCCAGGATCTTGGCATCACAGTTCAGGAGGGAGATTGGTCGGTATGAGGCACAATCCAGTAAGTCTTTACCCTGTTTAGGTATTAGACAGATTACTGCCTCGGAGAAAGAGCTGAGTAGGGCCCCCCGAGTCTCTTGAAATGTCTTCCGCAGAGGTTCAACCACCTGATCCTGCAATGCTCTATAAAATTCTATAGGGTAACCGTCAGGCCCACTTGCCTTCCCTATTTTCAACCACTGAATTTCCTCCCTTATTTCCTTGCCTGTAATCTCCTGACCCAATATCTTACACTGATCCTGAGAAACCCTGGGCAAATTAAGCTTATCTAGAAAGGCCCTGGCTTGCTTCTCTGTGCCTTCACACCCCAAGGTATATAGCTCCTGATGAAAGTGCTCAAATCTCTTTTCTAGATCACTCTTCCCCCTTACAGTTGCTCCAGTTTTGGTTCTGATGCCAGGAAATTTCACCTGTGTTCGACCCCCTTTTATAAACCTGACCAACAGAGGGCCTTATTTCACCACTCAAAAAATGTATTTTTGGCAAAGAAGCAGGAGATATGTGCCTCAGTCAGAGTATGAGCAGTAGTTGTGTTTAAAGTACGGTGTTGTTTTTAACTGTGTTAACTTTTCCTTCCACAGGTATGGTTGTGGGAGATCGTGGGAGTAATGCTTAGAGGGTAGTGTTAGCCCGTTGTGGTTTGGTTGCTGGTGTCCTGGGATGGGAGAGGTTACCCTGTTTTGGGTAATTTGGGTTCTGGTCAGATAGGTTTTTCCTAGAGTGCTAGGGGGATAGACAGGCTGTGGTCTGCAGTAGGGACCACAGTACTGGTCTATTAGGGCTATGCTGCGGACAATTCTCCCAGGGCCACTAGTTAACCATAGAAAGATCGTAGAGTAGAGGCTGATGCATAAGCCGATGGCCTCTGGGCCCTTAGTGTTACCTGCCTGTGCCTGGCACATGGTAGGAGAGGGCCTGATCACTCCTCTCTGTAGGTAGTACATAGGGTACAATGGCCTGGGCCGGGTAAATAATGACTGCGTGCAGTCATTTTCCTGGCCGAGGGTAGATGTAACCTTGTCACCGAGCGTTACTAGAATCCCATAGAACTTGTGGCAGGATGGGAAAGGCAGCCTGTGAGACACCAGTTAAATGGGTTTCACACTGTCTCACTCTGTCCTCAGTCTCAGCTGAGCTGGAGGGATGACATCACCATAGAATTCTCGCAGCAGCATAAGCCACACTGGAATGCTGCAGCAGGGCGTTAGCTGTGGAACATTGTGGAATTCGAGAGTGTCTTCAGCTGGACTCCAGAGAAGCAGGAGGTGTGCTGCAGTTGACAGCCCTTCAGAGCCTAGCTCTGTTATAGAGCTACTCCAGAAAGTGGGCAGTGTGTTATCACCCTAGAGAGGAACACAGAAGAAACCAGCAGAAAGTGGTAGAGACCATTCCCCGTGTTGTTCCAGTGCCCTACCCGGGAGGGATGGGGGGAACCCAGCATTTCAGGGGCAATCCCCTGGCCCTGCTTGGAATGGGAAAAGCTGCCTGACAGAAGAGTTTGTACTGATGTACCAGAGAATCTGTGTTTGTGGGAAGAAGCCCTGGGACATCTGCATACCACAGTGAGTCTGCTCCGAAATAGAGCCTATATTTCACCAAGACAGAGTTATGTAAAAGTAACTGCCTACTGTGGGGTTAGGAGAAGGCTGGCCAAATACATTACTTTTAATTTTGTGTATGGCTTGGAAGCATCTAAAACAGTGGGGGTCTATGAAGACGGACATAGCCACTTACAGAACTTTTCAAGTCAGGACACCAGCTAAATATAGAGTAGAATATTAAATGTTATATACATTTTGAGATAGCATCTACAACCAGAGAGTTCGAAGAAAGGTGTTGATCCAAATGAATGGCCGAGTATAGATTTGGGAGCAAGAGGTGAGAGACCCCCATCTGGAGCAACCAGGTTTACCTCTCTGGGTTCACTTTGTGCACCTATAGCTTTCTCCCAGGCACTTGGCCAGTGTCTGCAGAAAGTACCCAGACGTGGGATTAATGATGTTTTCCATTTAGAGCTAGAAAGTGCTCATGGGTGGTTTAGGGAGCCACCACCAAACTCCATGCCATATGGAAAAGTGTCCTAGTGCTGGCCGGGGTGCCATGCCAGAGAATCCAAGAGTAAGAGTACCAGTTCGGGTTGAGTGAGCCCAGATGTGTTCAGAACCTGAGGGTTTTTATGTAGTGAAGAAGATGTGCTCTGTCCTCTGTAAATCTGCATTTCCAGTGAGTGCAGCTCCGTAGGGGTCCATCTTTGCTTTGTTATTCTTGTGATGATGTGAATAAAAGCCACACTCTAGAATCCCATTCCTGGTTTGGACATTTCGAGTTATATCTATCTATCTATCTGTCTGTCTATCTATCTATCTATCTATCTATCTATCTATCTATCTTCCAAAAACATGAAAAACAAATACATATGTAAACTGGAACAAGTACTGTATCAACTTCAATTAGCACTAAGTAGAGTGCTAAAATGATTTGACAGAGGTTGGAGACCATCTCGACATAGACTCAGAGAATTTAAGAGATACTGCCTACCACTTTTATGTTGGCAGCCTCATAAGAAAAGAATCCTTAAACAGAGACCTAAGTTTAAGAGACACCCAAAGCAAGACCTTTTCATGTTTTTCCAGGTAAAAATGATCCTTAAATCAGTCCTAAATTTGAGTGGTAGCCAAATCTGCAAGAAGAACCAGCATTGTTGTCTGTATTTGTTCAGTTTAGTTTGAGTCAGCAAGTGCCAGCAGGGTATTTAAACTGTTCAAAGGCTCCCAAGGTGCCTGAAAGCACAGTGAGAAAAAAAAATCATTTAAAACCTTAATGTTCACCTAACATCAAAAGGAGCTCAGCCCGGGAATGTTTCTCAAATGGTAAAATAAATGTATTCAAACTGTCAATGGTTGAGACTTGAAACCGACTCTGGGGTTGAACTGATGGTTCTAGAGTCTGGTTGTTACTCAACACGATTACAAATGAAACAAGCATTTGTCAATGCCGAATGTTCGCTTGCAGGTATTTGCAGTGGTGTTTGGCATGTATGGTGCTTTACCCTAATGCCCTGTGCGATTGCTGGTATTTGAACAATAAATTGTCAGCATGACCTTGTTGTTACCCCCATTGTGCGCTACATAAGCGGAAACACGTTTTGGGCAGGATGTGAAAAATGACAGCTGTACTGCTCATAAGGAAGTGTGGTAAAATGGCAATGTTGAAAATCTGGAGTGGAAATATTGAAAATTCGCAAACCTACGAGCGTGCGTGGGAACTGTGCAACATACGCTCGTAAAACAGTCATTGTAGGATTTTTTCACCAAATTTTCAACATTGCCATTTAAAACCTCTGCTCAATGAACAGTGTCACTGTGATTTTCTTACTGTGTCCCATACATTGATTTCGCACACCGACTGCGCCATTGTGCGCTACATGGGTGGAAAGGCGTTTTGGGCAGGATGTGAATGAAGCAGTACTGCTCATAAGGAGGTGTGGTAAAAATAGCAATGTTGAAAATCTGGAGTGAAAATATTGAAAATTTGCAAACTTACGAGCGTGCGTGAGGAACTACATAACGCAAGTCATAAAACAGTCATTTTAGGAATTTTTTCACCAAATTTTCAGCACAGCCATTTTAAGACCTCTGCTCATGATCAGTGTCACTGTGATTTTCTTAATGTCCCATACATTGAGTTCGCACCGACTGCGCCATTGTGTGCTACATGGGCAGAAACACATTTTGGGCAGGATGTGAAAAATGACAGCTCTACTGCTCATGAGGAGGTGTGGTAAAATGGCAATATTGAAAAATCTGGAGTGCAAATATTAAAAATTCACAAGCGTGCAGTGTGCGTGGAACTGCATGCAGCTAAATAAAAACAGTCATTTTAGAATTTTTCACCAAATTTTCAACATAGCCATTTTAAGACCTCTGCTCATGAACAGTGTCACTGTGATTTTCTTAATGTGTTCCATACATTGATTTCGCACACCGACTGCGCCATTGCGTGTTACATGGGCGGAAACACATTTTGGGTGAGATGTGAAAAATGACAGCTGTACAGCTCATAAGAAAGTGTGATAAAATGGCAATGTTGAAAATCTGGAGTGAAAATATTGAAAATTCGCGAACTTACGAGCCTGCGTAGGAACTGCGCAACGCACACTAGTAAAACAGTCATTTTTTGGAATTTTTGCACCAAATTTTCAGCATGGGGTTTTTGGGACTCCTTCTCATGAATGATGTCACTGTCATGGCATTATTCAAGGCTGAAGTGTGATTTCGCGCAGTGACTGCGCAGTGCCTGCGAAATCACCCTTCGGGCCCGAATAATGCCATGACAGTGACATCATTCATGAGCAGGGGTCCCAAAAAACCCATGTTGAAAATTTGGTGCAAAATTCCAAAATGACTGAGATATGCAATAAAGTTGAAACCCCTATGTAGCCCATTATACAGCTTACCGGCATTTCCTCAGTTCGCGGTTGGCTTTGAAGAGTACAGACGTGTTCCGTCCACGAAGATCGTCCGAGGTAAATATGGGGTGAGGGGGTGTGGGAGGCTGGGCGCAGTGGGTGGGTGCGGGTTGTGGGGGGCTGGGAGGCGTCCGCGGGACCGCTTTTGTTTTACAGGTTAAAAAAATAAAAAAGAGACGACGTGGGATGTTTGCCATGTTGGGGTGGGCTCCCAGCATGGCAGAAGATGACTGGGGGCTGAGGAGCTGACGGGGATTGGGCACCCCGTCGGCAAACTAAACCACCGTTTGCCACACTGGGGTGGGCTCCAGCGTGGCAGCAGGACGACTTGGGGTTGGTGGAGCCGACGGGGATTGGGCACCCCGCCGCAAGCAGCATTTGCCACACTGGGGTGGGCTCCCACCGTGGCACCAAAGTTTTGGGCGGCGCTCAGTATGGCAGCGTGCCTTCCTTTGAAGCAGAGGAACACCACTGTCATACTGAGCTCCTGCACCCATTGGTGCAGGACACACGTCTGCTCAAGAGGCAGTGCATTGGTGGGAGAGGCACACCTCCGCGTTGCTTTTTTCCCAAAACGCTCCCTATGCGCATGCGCCGCGTAAGCGAACGTATAAAACAGCACTCCATTTTTAAAGTGCTTCGCATACAATTTAGTTATCTGGGAAAATTGTAGAGCACTTTTTTGTATCAGTATAATGCCCATCCAGTGTCTGCAGAGCTATCAGCACAATTCATAAGCACCATAAAGTTGATACGTTTTGTGGCACTAAAATTGATAAAATATTGTTAATACAATTAAAATTAAGAATCAAAAGGATTTACAAATATATAATTTCTAAGTACTGTATGTAAATATAGACTAGATAAGTGTTTTACTTATGGAATTAGTACAGTACTATAAATATAGAATTCATATATGTTGTATAGAGAATTAAATTGTTGTAATTATAACATTAAGTGCTGTAAATACTGAATTGATACATACTGTAAATATAAAATTGATAACTGTAATACATATAGGCACAGTATGTGCACAATGGAATGTGCGGCCCAATGCAGATGCACCATTGGAAACGGACACCATATTCAAAAGATGCGCCAGAGAAATGCGCTGGTGCAAAGCACACTGAATATAGCAAAGATGCACCACCGCGCAACCAGATATACACTGGAGCAACCAGGATTGCACATGAGTACACAAGTATGCAGAAGCCAGCAGGCAGAGCAAGCACAATAGGCAAAGGGGAGCACAGGCAGGGTTGCACAAGAGCATACTACCAGGCCAGCAGTGGCAGACCCAAACCACAAGGGCACACTGGCCAGGACACTCTGCAGAGGCACTGGGCCAAGGGCCACACAGGATGCCAGGCTGCCAACACCAATACATGTCGTGAAGCATACCAACACATATGCCCTGAAGGCATGCCCGCTGGCAGCCCTATGCCAGTGCACCACCACCACAACCCTGACAGTCAGCACCATATGGGACAATGTCACAGCCATGGTGCAAGGTCACCATGCACACACAGTGGACAGAAGTAAATGAGACAGTGATGCACAGGGGAACAAGGGGCAAATGGCATACCAAAAGGCAGGGACACAGGGCACAGCACCACAGTGCATACCAGCACTAGCAAGGGCAGCACAGTAGGTGGACAGCAGGGCAGCACAGGCAGATAGGGACAGAGGGCAGTGGACTGCACACAGGGCAGGGGGAGACCCACTGCCCATGGGCACACAAAACACTGGAACACAGCAAACAGGACCCAGCGCACACAGCAGCACAACCCAAAGGACACAACAGTGGGACAGGAGGGGACACACCCAAAAGGCACAACACTACAACTGCAGCACAGTGCAACAGGCTGCCTGCAAAGGAGACACAGACACAGATGTGGTAGAAAACTAATGATTTACTGCAACAAAAACAAACAGTGGTGTGCCAACAGGGCACACAGTAACAAATAGAAAGGGTTCAATACAAGGAGTGGCAAAGCGGGACAATAGGGGAATGGGACTAGGAGGAAGTACAGAGGTGAGGAAGGTGGAATAATCAAAGTGGAGGAGGGTAGGGGAAGTCCATGAAACAGCAGGGGTGGGGGGACAGAATCAATGCCGCTGCCATCACAGCATGGTCAGCAGTCTGTGCACCTCCTGGACCAATGTCTCAGTCACCTCCAGCTGGCACCGTCCCACTCCGAGCAGCATAGTTGTGTGGCCGATGCTTCTCCGCATCAGCTGGTGGAGAATCAGCAGGCCCCCCAGGATTAGCCCCAGTCTATGTCTTCAGGCCCATGGCCCAGCCTGACCTAGAAGAAGGGACAGAACAGGCAATAAGTGATGTGCAACAAGGAGGCCAAGCCCACCCATGTGTGCGCACTGGGCAACTGATGCAACCACAGGTCGATGGAATCCACAACAGCACATGCACAGTGGACAGAAATGGCGTACCCTGATGCACCCTACAGCTAGACTGCCAGGCCCTCCCAGGGTGACATGCACCCACACATCTGCAGTGTACCCACAGTGCTGGTGCAAGTCCCCCCTCAGGTGGGCTGTAAACACCCAGCAGCAGTCACACACAATGGGGGATCATGCACAGACCCACCCTACCAGGGTCAGCACTGGGGTGCCACCACACAGAGGCCATGTGCATGGTGCTGCCACACATTGCACAACACAGCACTGGCGGTGGAGGCACGCACCTACCCAAGCAGTGACCATGCATGGTGGCAGTGCCCAAGGCTGGCCACAACACCCAACCCAGTCACACACACACACACACTGTACACCATGCTGCGCACACTCACCTGCCCGTCCATGCACCAGTGCAGCTGCAGCACCACCATCACGCCACTGCCTGTCCTGCCCTGCAGCCTCCCTGGCCCTCTTGCGGTCTTCTGGTCCTCCGGAAGGAACAGAGATACAGACACAGACATGAGTGGCATGTCATGCACAGCCCCCCCATCACCAACACCATTCACACTGCTGGTACAGCACAGGGAGGTACACTGACCCATCTGTGGACACTGGCACCTGGCCAACAGCACCACGCACTGTAGAAGTGTGCATTGCAGCACCACAGGACAAGCAGCACCCACCAGCTCTGGGCCCCTCCCTGAGCAGCCGCATATGCAGTGCACCTGTCAGCGCAGTTATTGGACAATGTGAGCATGCGCAGTGCAGGTGGACACCTACCTGGCTGTGGGACAGCCCCCCATTGCACCCTTGCCTGCAGCTGTCATAGGCATACTAGATCACACCGTCTTAGGTCCCCATAATGGTGGTAGCACTGCTCCCCCATGTGTGGCACACCCCTATGGTACTTCAGCCTTGCCGCCACCCTATCCCACACCTGGGACCATCGCACCTGAAGATCTGTCATCCCAAACAGCTGGTCAGCCACAGGCTCCACCAGGGCCACCAGGTTGCACATCTCAACTTCACTACAGTTAAGAGCATGGCGCGAACAGGACTCGGACCCCAACATACTGTAATGGTAGCAGACACTGCGATAGTGTGACCACTGCAGCCTACAATGCAGGCACATGGAACTGTGCAGGTATGATGCGCAAAAGGGGGCTATGGACCACAGCTGCACAGCACAGAGGTGCACGATAGACGTGTGTAGTGGAGGCCTATTGTGCATTATTACACATGCGCACTGCATCATGACAAGGTGGAAGTATGGGGTCACAGCTGTGACCCACATACATGCCATGCCATGCAATGTCACATGTGCGCCAGTCGCACAGTGTCCAGCAATGCGTGGTCAGCAGCATAGTGCGTCTGGCACAGTTGTGCAATGGGGGCCAGGCAGTGCAGTGTACCCAAATGTGCCGCATGCGCACATTGCCACATGCACAATAGAGGAACATCACGCATCGCACACAGCTGTGTGATAGGCCATAGAGTGAGGTACCGCCAATGGCACACTTGCGCACCACATGGCAGCGCACAGCGCATGCATGTGAATGCACCAGTCAGTTGCTCTGATGCATTCGTATTGCACAAGGTGCAACTTTGCAGTATTCAGCCTGTGTATGCAGATAACCTCATGAGACAATGCCATGCACAGCTGAGTACATTAGCATCTCATTACAATTGCGCTTCTGCTCATTTGCATGTGTTGAGCCATAAAAGCACCACAATACAGCACTGGACACTGACAGGTATTGCAGCCATTGAGGTAAGGAGCAACACATGTTGTGAAATATCTGGGCATGTTATTAGTGCTGCACTGTTCCAGATTGGCCTGCCATGCCACTAAGCAGGCAATTATATGACTGTTCACAGGTAGCAACATGTCTGAGACAGAGGGAGCTGAGGAACAGGGGCCTGCACGGAAGCGCAGGCCCAGCTTCATGAAGGACAAGCAGCAGACCCTGTTCAAGGCCTACCTTGACAGGGAGAAACTGCTGAGTGGGGTCACTGGCTCCCAGTAGGAACTTGCCACCGGGTGGGAGGAGGTGGCAACCTATGTCAATGCCCATGGCAGACATAATAGGAGTACAAGAAAAAGATGGGTATGGACCGTAGCTGCATCAAAAAGATGGTGGCCACCATCAGGGCATCCCGCAGCAGAACAGGCGGGGGACCCAGAATCGCCCCTGTATTGATGGCAGGGGAGGAGATGGTGGCAGTGACCATCAACCATGCCACCACTGAGGGCGTACTGGGAGGAGGATTCCAGATGGGTGGCAGCCTCTCACAGCACTGTGAGTCAGTGGGTGTCGTATGTGGGTGTGAGGGGGTGTGCTGCCTGGCAGCGTGCAGGTGTGGCAGCAGCATTGATGTGTGCCCCTTGCAAGTGTGGTGTGCAGCAACACATGGTGCACATGTGGCCACCGTGCACAGCATTGTCCACCTGTGTACGGTGGTACAGCAGCATCGGCACCATACTGTGTCCAAGGCTCCTGCTCCAGGATGTGCAGCACTGCTGGCCTGCCCCACAGTGATGCTTGCCCAGTGAACCAGTGGCATGACATGGTCCACTGGGGTGCAGGCACCCGCACGGCACACCACTGGTGGTGTAGCCCTTGGGGGTTGGCGGCACATGCATGCCAGCCATCTGTTGCTGAGATACCATGTGCTGCATCCACTGAACATGGGTGGCCTGACGTGCACTGTCTGTGGCATGTCCACCGTTCTGTGTGGTGCTTCACGGGCATTCTCTGTTGCATGCTGGCACTGTGTTGGCATGCATGCCTCCCCCACACACAATGGTCACAGCTCTGTGTGCACAGTGCCATCCTCAACATGTATAGCACTGTTGTGTCTTCCAGCACCATCATGCCTCAGGGATGAGTTCAAGGACACCACCAACAATGCTGGACGCGATGAGGCAGAGCCATCTATGTCCACAGGCATCAAGGCCATGGACCACTGGTGATGGGGCAGTGTGGGGCTGCTGGAATTCCTGGGTCTTGGTGACAACAACCTCCTGGTGGACCTACTGCTCACTGAGGCCCTATCCATACTTTTACCGGGGAGACAGGAGGGTGGGGAGTAGGACATGATGATAACCTGACACTGAGCCTGGGTGGCACGGGACTACACACACCACCCAGGGTACAGGCCTGTACACAGGCAGTGGTTGCCTCCGGTGGTGTTATGGTTCCCACACAGCCGCCCTCTGTCCGTGGCCACACAGTGGTGTATGTGTGTGGCACGGCTGGTGTCGCTGAACATGGGGGATGCTTCAGCGGATACTGGTGGCATGTGGATGGACCAGCAGGCAGTGGCAGCAGGCTGCAGTGGCCGCCATGTTGCACACCTCAGTGGCCACCGATGGTGCACCTACACATTCCCCACCCCCCTGCACAGTCCTCTGTACAGTGTCCCCTGGCATGGGATGCTGCAGGGCATGCTGCCACACCCCCAGCAGGTCAGTGTCAGCCCCAGGATGTGCAAGGCACTGACAGACTGGACAGCACACCAGGCTGCTGTGGTCTTTTGTGGACAACCAGGCAATGCTCAGGGCCAAGTTCCATGCACTGCAAGTAGAGTTGCGCTACCTGTCTGAACATGCAGACATTGGACATGTCCAGCTGATTGGTGATATCCGTCAGCTGCAGGAGGCCACGACCGCATCGCTGGCCCGCATTGCCGGTACCATCGCAGCTGGATTTGCATCACTGGCATCCGGTGGGCATGGCAGGGCACGTAGAATTCCCCGTCATGTGGCATTAACACCATGGACCTGGTGTCTGGCGATCCCAGCATGGCTGATGCCGGGCTCTGACATGACCATCCCGGACACACCCTGCAATACTCTCTTTGCCTGCCTTTTCATGCCAGCGAGGACCCGGTCACGTTCTCAGGCCTCTACCCCCATGAGTGTGTTGAGTGCACCTCCAGTGGCTGTTGAGCAGCCTTTGGCTGCCACACAGCCCGGGCGTGGCCACCCACATGGCCATGGCAGCCGTGCAACTGCATGTTAGGCCTGCTGGTTGTGCTGTCCCATCCTGCTGCCCGCTGCTGTTGCCTTGTGCGCACTTGGCTGGGTGTGCACTTATGCATGTGGCGGCATGTATGTGTGGCGTGTGGCTCACCCTCCATGTGTGCATGTTGTGCTTCTGGGCCTTGTGGCATGGGCATCATGAGGTCAGCACTGTGCCGGCCTCACCTGTGTGCCAGTACATTCAGTCTTATCAATGCCACATCCAGCTGCATGTGTATGTGCGTGAGTGTTGCCACTGCATCCAACACTCCTGACTGTGCCACACACATGCCCCACTGTGCCCAGCTGTGTGCCTTGTGATGGTGCTGGTGTTGCTTGTGCAGGTCGTGTTACGGGAAGGTCTGTGTCCAGCCTAGGGCCCACATGTGTGTGCGCATGCACACATGCCTGTGCACTGGGCTGTGGTTGTGTGGCTTTGTGTATGTGCTGTCTCTGTGCCTGCTGTGTGTGTAAAGTCCCTGCATGCCTCCCTTTGTGGCCATGCATCTGTGTATGTATGTGTGTGTATATATATATATATATATATATATATATATATATATATGTGTGCGTGTGTGCATGTGTGTGTGTGTTATCCGTGCGTGCACAGCTGGAGTGTCTGGTACTCACCTGCAGTTCCCAAAGTGCTCCTGTAGAATTGTTGCCCATGCTTCTTGGCCCATGTGGCCATCCTGGGGTCCCTCCTCTGCATGGATGGCTGCACACCCCCATCCGACCTGTCATCCCCATCCTCTTCACTGCTGTCGCCCTCATCCACCTGGACAGCTATCCCATGGTCAATGTCCATGTTGTGCAGCATGCATCAGGCCAAGAATAGGCCACAGGTTTTCACAGGGCTGTACTGTAGGGCACCACTGGATTTGTCTAGGCATCTCAGACATGGCAAAGACTCACTGAATGATGTTGCATGTAGCGATGTGTGCCTCATTGTACCTGTCCTCTGTAGCATTGGATGGGTGCTGTATGGGGATGAGCTGCCAGGGATGCAGGGCGTAGGCACTGTCACCTGTGTGGGTAAGACATGCAGGTTAGCACATGGCATTGCTTGTTCCCCTCTGCTCACCCCTGCCACCTATGGCCACCCTCTCAGCTCCTGCCATGTGTGGCATGGGCCTCTGCCCCCTGCTTGGCTGCCCATGCACCCCACCACATGCCATGCTCACCTAACAGGTGACCCATGGGGATCTTCCCCATGCTTGAACCTCTGGCACAGGATGGATCTGTGCCATATGAAAGCATTGTGTGCACTCCCAGAGGGTGGGTGGTGCAGACATTGATGATACACCCTGTGGCATTGCATACCACCTGGCAGTTTATGGGTGGGTACCCCTTTCTATTCATGTAGGTGGCACCCTCTGGGCCAGGTGGTGTGTGTATGAGGTGCAGTCTATGGCCCCAGTCATGTTTGGCATGCGTGCCACCCTGTGGAAGTCCTGCATGTTTGGTGTATGCTCTGCCTGTGTGCTTGAAAATTGAATGAACTCCAAAGCACATGGCAGCAGGGCGTTAAGGAAATGTGTGAGGAGGCGGGACGTGGCCTACTGGGTTATTCCAGTGGTTGTCCCTGTTGGTTTCTGGAAGGTGCCCGTGGTGAGCAGACACATTGTTGCTGTCACCTTGGTCTCCACTGTCATGGTATGTCTCCTTCTGGTGGGTGCCTGCAACTCATCGTGGCAAAGCTTGCAGAGCTGCCTCAGAATTGCCCTGTTCAGTTGGTACCGGCCCACAATCTCCACATCCCTATAGTCCTCAAAGGTGAGGTGGGCATGGTACCATCTGTGTTGGGCATACTGCTGATGGGCCCTTCCTTGGCTATGTTTCTTTTCCTCCCTCCTCCTCACACCCCTCATTACTGCCTCCATCACAAATGGCCCAGCACCCCTCTCAGTCAGTTTCTGTGGCTTGCACAGCTGCTGTGTGTGTTTGAGCCTCCTTTTATAGGCTCAGTTCTGTCTGGCACATTCTGTCAGTTGCTCCTGACTTGTGCCATGATTTTTGGCTGAATATGCCATTGCACAGCTTATTCATAGGAATGCCTCCTTGTACTTGCGCTGCATACATTACTGTTGCACATCTGCACATTGCATTTTGCACAGCACATTCATGTTAGTTGAATATGGCTCCGGGGCACATTTCTGTGGTTGAGCATGTGCAACTCCTCTGAATATCTGGGCCATAGAATTGATATGTGTTATAATTATAGTACTGACAAAGTACTACAAATACACAATGTGTTAAATATTTAATATTAAATTGATAAGTATTGTAAATATACAATTGATAAGTGTTGCATATTATAGTGATGCAGTAGCACCACTATAGTTAGGGTTGAGCAAGGGTTTCTATGTTAAACCTCAAACTTTCTACTTTAATAGCTTTGCAGCCATTCAACAGATGTACAGTACTTGAAATTTTGCATGCATTGTCGGGGGATCTCCTGATATTCAAGTTTTGTTTCTGTTGGATGTGCAATTACTGGGATTCGGATAGTGAAAAAAGTAAAACATTGTTGTTGTTTTCTGCTTTTTGTCATTGCCTAGTGCCCAGACAGTTTTGAATTTTGGTCTGACATTTTCAGGGTAAAAAAAGCTTGACCCACAGTTTTGCCTTTTGCTGGTTTGGTGAATGAAATATTAATATGTTCAGGAAAAAGTCAGAAAGGTGGCTACACATAGCAATGGACCAGTGCCAAGGTAAATAGGTAAACAAGTACTAACAGAGAAAACAATATTGGCATCTCAGTCTCCATCCAAATCCAAGAAAAAAAATCTGTTGGTTCAAGTAGAAAATCATCTTATTAAATCCAAAAGGTAAAGCATCAACAGTAAGATAAACATGTACCCCTTCCCGAGACTACAGCCAAATGTTTTCACATGAGCAAATTTTTTTTCTTGGATTTGGATGGAGACCTCGATGCTGATGCTGTTTTCTCTGTGAGTACTTATTGATATGTTCCAAAGATATTAAATTTTGAAATTTCAGTTCTGAGCATGCTCATTACAGTTTTTTGGGTAAGTGCATGGAAAGAAAAAATAATTAGGTCCATATGAAAAAGGATCCTTATTTGTATGGGGGTAATCCTTTTTCACGAGCAAAAAATCATTGTTTATATGGCCACCATCTTGTTTCCATTTTTTCAAAAAATAAATTTCAAAACCTGCAAAAATGAGGTTGTCATCTTAGGGGACCTAAACTTAAATTGACTTGGGACAGCTCTCAGTTCTCTTCAATCTCTGACTCATAGCTACAACCTGCATCAGATGGTAACAATGCCGACTAGAAGACTGACTTCATCACCACTAGGCACACTATTGGACTGGGTGCTGGTAAACCAGATTGAACACATCTCAGCCGCTGGTACTCTTGCTGATGCCTTAAATGACCACTCTCCTACTTTCTGCATCCTGTCCTTGGGGGCACCTCCATCTCCTCCACCACATCTCATCACTCTCACAAACTTTGCTCTCCTAGACCAAGAGGTGTTTCTGTATGACGTCTCCAGAACTGATTGGTTGGAGATCTATCACACTGTTCTCAGGATGCTCTTAACCTCTTCATCACTAAATTCCTTACAGTTCAATGTAAACATGCCCCAAAGATCACCCGGAGAGTAAGGGTTATACAAACAAGATGGCTAAACAAAGACTTGCTCAAAAGTTTGCGCCTCAAAGATAAACTCTGAAAGCTCTACAAAACATCAGGCCAGCAATCAGATTTCAATGCTTACTGTACGCTACGGAATTCATGTAAAAGATAAGTCAGAGCTGCTAAGAGCATGTACTGTAAAGATCTACTGATTAACTTGGCCAATGATCCCAAAAAATTCTGGTCACACATCACATCCTTCCTAGGATCTTCACAGTCAACTACCCATGGTGATATGCTAATAAATGATGTGCATTGCAATGACTCACAGACCTCAGCTAATTCTTTCAACCTGCATTTCTCTGATCTCTCCCAATATACCTCTTCCTTCAATCCCACTGCAGTGTCCTCCCACTCCTCATCAGGAACCTGTCTGGATAAGCTGGATGTATTGTCCCCTGTGCCTCCTTATACTCCTCCATTCTATTTTAAGGCTGTGTCTAGAAAGGAGGTCCTGAAGCTCCTGAGGTCCATCTCTGATCATACCAGCTATGGCTCAGACTCCCTGGAACCCCACCTCTTGAAACTTGCAGCTCCCCTTATTGCACTACCGCGGGCCAAAATTTATACGTTATCACTTTCAGGTGGAATGGTCCCTGACCTCTGGAAAGCTGCTCGGATCACGCCCGTACTTAGAAAAGAGGATCCTAAGGTTGTCATGAACTACAGACCAATTGTCACACTCTTGATACTGAGCAAAATCCTGGAGAAAATTGTTGCAACTCAGACAACTGACTATCTACCTAAGCACAGTCTGCTCTCGGATACCCAACATGGCTTCAGGAAAGGACATGGCACAATGACTGTGCTCCTTAAATTCACCACAGACACTCTTTCAAAAATGGATATTGGCAATCTGACTGGGGCCGTCTTTATTGACCTCACAAAGGCTTTTGACATTGTTGATCACACTTTGCTTCGACACCTGCATTTCTCCTCCTCTGTTGTTGACTGGTATGAAAGCTACCTGACAAATAGAACTCAGGTGGTGAAATTTAATTCCTCTCTATCGAACAGTACCACCATTAACATTGGTGTACCTCAGGGCTCCATCCTAGGGCCCCTCCTATTCTCTCTTTATCTAAATAACATTGGAACTGCTCTAAAATCCTGCTCTGCTATTCTGTATGCTGATGATCTTGTCATCGATACAAGTTCTACTAATATAAACACTATCAATACAACCCTTTTCTCTGACTTTAACAATATCCAAAACTGGCTATATGACCACAAACTGGCTGTCAACACTAGCAAAACTAAAGCTGTGCTGCTTGGATCGGCCCCAAAGCTCCGGGCTTGAACAACAGCACTGACAGTGGAGGACATAGAAGGTCAATTATTGGAATGTGTGACCTCTTTCAAGTACCTTGGCATCCTGCTAGATCAATCTCTTGATCTTAATCTTCATGTACAGTCTGTTTGCAGAGCTGTCAACTCCAAACTGGGCGTTGCATATAAGACTAGTTTTATGCTCATGCCATCGGCTAAAATGGCCATTACGAGGGGATTCTTCTCCCCCCCCAACCTATGGGGCTCCCTAATTTGGGGCTGCTCATAAAACTGACCTACTCAGATGGGATATTATGTATAACAGCATATGTCGCTATGCCTCTTCTGCTCCTCGGCTTAAACACCACTGTCAACTTTATAATGATCTTGGTTGGCTCTCTCCGTTAACTAGTAGGAAACACTACCTTGGCTCTCTTATTGATTCAGTAATTTGAAATCAAACCCCCAGGTGTCGTGCAGCTATGCTTGTTCCTCAGGACACACTCCATGGTCTATGATCAGCTGATAAATCCTTTCTGAATTTGCTGAGGTGCCGCACTAGGAAACGAGCTGTTGCATTTGAGCATGTGGCTCAACAGCTGTGGAATTCCCTTCCCCTCGACATTAGACTTTCTAGCTCCCACACATGCTTTAAGAGAAAATTGCGCTCAAATCTGCTGATTGCTGATACCTGTTCCTGTTTTCACCCTACCTAATGACTGATGTCTCTGGCCATACAATCATATTTACTCACCTCTATATAACCCTCTTACTGCCTCAGCCTGTCCCGGCTCCCTTACCCTGCCCATATACAATCTTGCACTGCAGACATCTCCCTTAAACTTACATACACTCATATAATCTAATTTCATGGCTTGCTCCCCTCTTCCTCACTTACCGACCTTTTCCTTAAGGACACCCCCTGCTCTCAATGGTTATTTCTTCCTTTTGTGTTACCATTTTTTGGTTTTGTGTACCTTGTTCTGTTCATATGATATGTCACCTGATAATTTATTGTCCAAGGTCCTCTCTATTCATTGCATACTGTAGGTAAGCACCTATGAACTTATGAATGGTCTACTCTGTATGTCTCTGATATATTGTATCCACTTTACTCATTGTATGTAAAGCGCTTTACTTTGTGTGTTCTGATATATTGTATTCTCTTTAACTCATTGTATGTAAAGCACTTATAAATTGTTATCTTGTTAAGTTTCTGCATGTCTGTACTTTCCTGGGTCGTGCCTGAAAATAGTCATTTTATGGCTAGTGCACTTACCCGGTTAACAAAAGCTAAATAAATGAATAAACTAAATAAAATAAAAAAAATGACATCCTGCACACACACCAATACATGTATCTTGCTAATTGGGATCCTGTTAGATGGATCCTGCACTTAGTTTGTGGAAAAATGGCCCAAAGTGTAATTTTTATGCATTTAAAAATCCTTTCTCGTGAGACAATTTTCTTTTTTTTTGTATGGCCATATGATACAGGAATTAGCCCATACGAAAAAGGATCCTTCGTACAAAAAAAGAATTTGGACTTAGTCTTTTTTCCATTTCTTTTTTCATATGAATGCATCAGTTTTCACGTGAATGAAAAAACTATATCAAAAAGGATCCCTTCAAATGAAAAAAGAATTAGAAAAAACAATAGGGCCTGGATATTCAAAAGGGTTGCGCCATGCACAACCCACCAATGTGCCCCAGCGCGATATATTTAAAGGGGCAAGTTGCGATGTGCAACTCCCGATGCACTGGGGCGCATCAGTAATGTATGTGGTGCAAGTGTGGGGGGCATGCCCATGCATATGCGACACATCCTGATATTCAGCCCAGGATGTGCGGTGCATATGCTGCCACAACTCCACCTTGCGCCACTCAGGGGGTGCAAAGATGTGTCTGGTAATACCAGGAACAAATCCTGGCCACCCACAGGTGAGCTGCCATATTGCAGGGTGCAACACAGCAGCTGCCATCCATGGGTGGCCACAAGCACACCCAGAACACTGTTCGCGAGTCCCCTGCCCTGGTAGCATTGTGCCCCCTCCACCCCATCACCTGATCATGGGCAGCGGTAATATTAATTTTCCTGGTGGTCCAATGGATACTCCCCATCGGCCTATCGTGGGCATCTGTATCCTTAAATGCCCCATTGCCCGATCGCGGGCATTGGTATCTTAAAATGCCCCATTGCCAGATCATGGGCATTGGTATTCTAAACATCCCCATCGCCCGATTGTGGGCATCAGTATCCTTAAGGTCCCCTTGCTTAAACGCGGGCATTGGTATTCTGAAATGCCTGGTGGTCCAGTGGAACCTCCTCCATCGCCCGATCATGGGCATTAGCATCATGAACCTTGGTGGTTCAGTGGCACCCCCTCCCACCCACCCACTGGAGGTCCCCACCACCCAGCACACCCCATCATTGGTGGGCGGCAGCACCCTGCCGCATGCAGCCCTGCCGCCCACTGAATGACAACATGCAGTATGGTCTGTATGCCTATTGGTCCACTACATGGACCAATGGGCATGCAGACCATACTGTACCACACAGGCCTAACACATGAATGAATTAATTCACATATCGGGCCTGTGTAGTACAGTATGGTCTGCATGTCCATTGGTCCACACAGTGGAACAATAGGAGTACAGACCGTACTGTACGCTGTCATTCTGTGGGCAGCGGGCAGCATGTGGACAGGGTGCTGCTGCCCGGCCATGACAGGGGTGGTGCTGGGTGGTGGGAGCCTTCAGTGGTGGGTGGGAGGGGTACCACTAGACCACCTGGGATTTAATGATGCTAATGCCAGCAATCAGGCAATGGAGGGGGTTTCCACTGGACCACCAGGGAATTTAGGAATACTAATGCCCACGATCAGGCAAAGGGGACCTTAAGGATACTGATGCCCGCAATCAGGCAATGGAGACTTTTAGAATACCATTGTCCGTGATTGGGAGATGAGGCATTTGAGGATACTGAGGCATGCAATCAGGGATAGGGATTTAGGAATGCTACTTCCCATGATCGGCGATGGAGGGAGGTTCCACTGGACCACCAGGGCAATTATCATTAATTCTGCCAATGATTGGGTGTACGGGAGTGGGGGAACCACCATGGGATCGCAGGACGTTGGTCCCTGATGGCTACAGCCTGGCAGGACGCCAGGTGCAAGTCGTGAGGGATCGGTGCACCGCATGCAAATGGAGCCCTAATGACATGCAAATGGCCCCATTTGCACCTTGCATGCATACTGGCCCCATTTGCATGCCTATTGTTGGATATCATGGTTGATGCGCCTAGTGCAACTGAACTTGCACTGGTGCATCCCCCTGCTCCCATTCTGCCACTTGCACTGGTGCAGTGCCACTACGCCATGCACAGTGTGTGCGCACTCAGTGCCATATTCAACAGTGCTGTGCCATGGTGCTGCACTGTTGAATATCGCCTGGTGCAGCCCAGTTGCACTGCGCCTGAGCTTGCACCTTTGCCCGGTGCAGCATGAATATCCAGCCCTAAGTCTAAATTATTTTTTATAAGAAGAGATCATTTTTCATATGTACAAAAAAGGATGCCTTCATACAAAAAAAAAAAAGAATTTGGACTTTTTCTTTCCCTGATTTTTTATGTTTTTTTGTATGAGGGGATCCTTTTACGTATGCTTTTTCATGCATACAAAAAAAGGATGCCCCATACAAAAAGAGATTTGGGACTTAGTTTTTTTCCCATTCTTTTTTCTTATGAATGGATCCTTTTTTGTATGGGTTTTCTGTTCATATGAAAAAAGGATGCTTTCATACAGAAAAAGATTTTGGACTTGTTTTTTTTTTCCTGATTCTTTTTTCGTATGAAGGGTTCCTTTTCATATGGGTTTCTCATCTGATATGGAAAAGGATCCCTTCATATGAAAAAAGATTTTGGATTTAGTTTTTTCCCACATTTGAACTTCAACAAGCCATAGCTCCCTCAATATTTGGACTTAAGGGACAATTCAAAACAAAGGTCTTAATGAATACTACAAGAATCACACATAATCTCTCCCCAAAAATTTAAGGACCATATAAAAAAAAATAACAATTAAAAAATCTAAATTCCCATATGATAATATTGCAACTTGAACAAGCCATACAATAAAGTAAATAAATTGCTATTTTGGCAGAAATGGAAGTGCAGGGCCCTGTGCTTCCACATCAACATACATATATGCATCTCTTGAGGCTCCCACTGGCAAATGAGGATATGATTGTACTGTCTTAGAAAGTAAGGAAATTCATTGCAAAAAAAACTTCATAAATGCACTAGTTAGGGTTAAAGTGACAAAGGTAGGGAAATGTGGTGTTAGGGTTCTCAGCCCCAACACCCTACCCTCACCCTGCAGGCAGCAACAGGAAAAAACATTTCGGTCTGACCTCTCCTGTGTCTCCCCAAATCAGCCATGTGATATACCTTGGGGATGTCAAACCCTAATGCTCACCCCATTCTCATATACTCTACACATCTCAGTTTATTTACTGATGGAATGGGGTGAACATTAAGGTTGACAACCCCAAGGTGTACAGCCCACGGCTGATTTGCGAAGGTGCAGGAGAGGTCATACTAAAATGTTTTTTCCTGCTGCTGCCTGCAGGGTGGCAGAGATGTTAGGGTTGGGAACCCTAGCACCACATTTCCCTACTTTTGCCTCTTTAACCCTAACTAGTGCATTAATTAAGTTTTTTGCAATGGACGTATAACATACACATGTATAGACTTGAGAAAGTACTGCAAATATAGAATTGTAACTATAGAATTGATGCATACTGTAACTTTAGGATTGGTATTGTAAATATAAAATTACAAAAATGGCAAAAAGGAATGCTGCTAGCTGATTGGTCAAGTGAGACCCTCACCCATTATGCCATCATGGGACAACATCATGGGATCAAGCCCCGGCAAACACATGACTACATAGCATGACAACTAAAGCAATTATGCTTCCTCTCCCAACTCCAACTTATCATCACTTAAAGATGCCTGGCATGAACCTTGCAAGTTCAAGGGAACATTTATAAACAGTAATACCTACCTCCCAGTCTGGCATTACCAATCACAAAAGTCCAAAAATAAACAGTCACTTTCCCAGATTTAATGCACTGCTTACGTTTGAGTGGTTATGACCTCCGTTTATTTTAACTATATAGTTTTTCAACAGTTGTCACTCCAAGGGACTTCACAGTATCAGCAGCCATGTCCAGCTACCCAGCAGCATGCAAGAACAATGAACACATGCATGGAAACAAACAAGCATGCAGTCACATTTGAAACATACCAGGTTGTGTCCCAATCCAGCCACTTAAGTCTCATTTTCCACTTGACCTTTGCACACCTGTTCATTTTAACTTTTATTTTTAAAACAACAAATGTAAACAACTTTCTTCCTACCCCCCTTCCTGATGTTTCCTGAATGATGGGTGGCAGAGCGTATTTGTGTGTGTGGAGATGCATGTAGCTTCCTGCTCTCCTTGGGGGTGGGGGGAGCTGCTTAACAAAGTCTAAAGCAGTGCCACCTGCTGGACATAAGGCACAAAGTTAACTATTTTATCTCTAAGTATGCATTCTCCTTAAAATAATTTTCAAAATATGTTAAAATGTATCTTTTCTTAAATGTTTATGTATACATTCAACCCATTTTATGATAGAAATATAGAATTTATCAGCAGATAACTGCCAATTGACCCTTGCATTCTTCCAATTTTTGCCTGTCTATACTGTCACTGCAGATCCTTCCTGATCTCCAGCTACCTCCCTCCCTCTCTTCCTCCCTCCCCTGCTGCTTTCTTACCAAGATTCATTTATGCCTATTCCATACATGCTTGAAGTCCACCACTGTTGTTTCCCCCCACCACCTCTGTTGGAAGCCTGTTCCAGGTAGAGATGTGCAAAATAGCTGAATTTTTTTTTTATCTAAATATTTTGCGTAATCTGGCTGTTTTGCAAACTTTTTAGCAGAAGCAAAATGTAGAATTTTGCCCCGTAGTGCAAAATTTCACCCACAAAATGGCAAAATTCACCACTTGAGGGTGAAATTTTGCCATTTTTTGGGTGAAATTTTGCATTTTGCAGGTGAAATTTCATAACTTCGCATCTTGCAAAATATTTCTTTCCTCCGAAATTGCTGGTTTCGAGGGAATTTTGTCAGCGAAATTTAATTTTGCAACATCTCTAGTTCCAGGCAACCACCACTCTGTCAGTGAAGAAGTAGTTCCTGTTATTCCTCCTAAATTTCCTCCTTCCAGCTTCATTGCATACCCTCTTGTTCTCATGCACCTTCTCCTCTGAAAAATACCCCCTTCAGTACCTTATTTACCCCCATTAGATATTTATGGGTATCTATCATGTCCCTCCTCTCCATGCTCTCTTCCAGGGTGTACATATTGAGATTCCTCAGTCTCTTCTCATGGAGCATTAGATGCAGTCCCTGCACCATTTTAGTTATCCTCCTCTGGACAGCCACTACCCTGTTTGTGTTCTTACTGAGATGTGGTTTCCAGAACTGCACACAGTGCTTCAGGTGGGGTCTCACCAGTAATCTATACAGTGGTAACACCACCTGTCTCCTGCTATTGATACCTCTCCCTGTGCACCCCAGCATCCCGCTGATTTTACTTACTTCCTTGTCACACTACCTCACCATCTTGAGGTCATCCGATATGACTACCTCAAGGTCTCTTTCCTATTTAGTAAACCTCAATACCTCTCCACCCATTTTATATTGCACCTCTGGGATTCTGTTCCCTAAGTTCAGGATTTTGCACCTTTTCCCATTGAAACCCAGCTGCCATACCTTTGAGCACTCCTTCTGTTTTCTCAGGTCTCCACACATTCTCTCCACCCCCTCAGGAGTGCCTACCCTATTTCAGATTTTGGTGTTATCTGCAAAGAGGCATACCCATCCTTCCATCTCTTCTGCCACATCATTTATAAATACATTAAATAGGACTGGTCCCAGTACTGAGCCCTGAGGTAGCATGCTGGTCATTCTCCCCTGCCCAGAGTGAGTGCCACTTCCCTCTACTCTCTGTCACCTATCCATCAACCAATTTTGTACCTAGTTTACCATCTCTGGTCCCACCCCAAACTGCCCAGTTTCCTCACAAGCCTCCTGTGTGGAACAGTGTTGAAGGCCTTGCTGAAGTCTAAGTAGGCCACGTCCACCACCCTACCCTTTTTGTAACTTAATCTTTATTAGTTTTCCATTGAAACTTTACAGTCATATAAAGAATAAATCTTGATCACTTGTATGAACAAAAAGCATACATTAAAAAGCAGAAGCATCAGGACAAACTTCATGAACCATTAGAGAAGAACATAACAGTAAAATAGTACTGAGTAAGTATAAAAGGCCTAAAGGGAGTGAAACTAATTTGTTCATGTGGTAGACACCCTTAGTTTGGGGAGAGGGTCTGGTAGGGGCCAGCCAGTCTGGGGATCCTATTGACCTATAAAGCCCAGATTTGATAAAAAGGGGAACAAAGATAGGGTAAACTATGAGGGTAGCTAATAAGACTTCATGTTATCCCCCCTGTCTGTCTGTCTGTCTGGGGAGCTTCTGAGTTCTGGGAGACATAGATGGGCTGAGCATTACAATCTATGGAACTTTGCAGGAAAGAAAAGGGCCCCACACCTTGTCAAAACAGGAGCACTTATGGCTTGCCACGTTAGACATTTTTTCAGCTTTTCATTCTGAGAGTATGCAGGAGGGGGCAGTCTATTCTCCATCTCAGCAGGTTCTGTCTCTTCACCTTTAGGGCTGCTGGCAGTATCCAGTCTGGTAGGAGAAAGCCCCACCCAGAAGTAGAGAGGTGTCTCCTAGTAACCATGACCATAGGTCTCTAGAGAGGCAAGTTCTGAGGGTGTGAGGGTGTGATCACTGTACACCAAAATCTATGAACAGAATAAGCTCCTCTTTGGGCAGGACCATAGAATGTACTCCAGAGGGCCAATGAAGCCCTGGCACCTCTAGCACAACACCATAGGAAGTTTTCCCATTTTACATAGGAGAGCTGGGGTTCTATACCACTGATGCAATATCTTTCTCTATATAAGCTGATACCAGATGTCTCTGAAGCCCTCATGTGCTCGAAAGAGGAGCTTCTCTCAGGTCTTCTCTGGGATTGGGATGCTCAGCTCCTTTTCCCACTCCAGTGGTTGTTTGTTAAGGTAGGGCAGTGAGGGGCCATAATGTTAGCATGAATATGGCCACTCAGCAACGTGGGAAGCCTGACAAACTGAGAGACTGTTTTTGGAAGTATGGAATCATTAATCTGGCCTAGAGGCAGAACTCTCTTCTGGATTGCCAGTCTTATTTGCAAGTATCTCCAATGGTTGCACTGCTGGATTTGAAATCTCTCACGAATGGCCTGAAAGATATCAAGTGTCCCTGATAAGACATTCATCACCTGCCCCACAGGTAGGAGGCCTTGTCTCCTCCAGTAGCCCCAGTGGATGGGTTTACCATCCACCATGAGATTGGGGTTACTTCAAAGTGGCTCCCAGGGGCTTAAGTGATAAGTGTGCCCATCATGTCCATTGGTAAGGGTCTTCCAGGCCTCTCTGGAAAATGTTTGCAGAGGGGATATCTCCTGGAGCTTGCCCTTCTGTACTTTGCTGCATAGGGAGTTTCTGTATTGACTGTTCAAGGGTGAGCTATGTGGGGAGTTATATTGCTCCGGTTTGAGTCTCCAGAGAGCTTGCAGGATCCCCATTGCTTGGTGGTATGCCCAGAGCCAACAGAGACCCCAGCCCCCTTGCCTACCAAGGGCTCTCAGTTTCAGTTTTGAGAATCTGGATCTGGAGCGCCCCTCCCAACAAGTAGGATAGGATGAGTTTTTCAAGCCTAAGGAAGGATTATTTGGGGATGCATGCAAGAATATTGAGCCAAACGAGGATTTTGAGAAATGCCATCATTTTATATGTGGCTATCTTGCCTCCAAAGTGAGACTGAATTTCTTCCAGTGGCACAGATCTGCCTCAAACTCCTTGATCAGGAGTGTGAGATTTACATCTACTACCTTCTTGAGGCTGGGGGAGATCACAATGCCCGGATAGGTAATGCGGTGTGGCAACCGTCTAATAGGAAGCTGTTGGATTTGCACCTCAGAGCAGGCCCCATTGAGGGGGAGGACTGTGGTCTTCTCCCAATTCACCTTAAGACCTTAAACTTGGGTAAACTCACTCAGCATGTGTAGGATGTGGCAGGGGACATGGAGGGTGGAACACAGTCATTAAGAGATCATCCACATAGGCAAGAGTTTTAAGGAAAGTGGTAGCTATTCTTGAGGAGATGGCGGTGTTGGTGGATGCGGTGTTGTCCCATCTGCAGGCACCTCTCTGGGCTGAGGGGAGGAGGTTGCTCATCTTCAGGCTAAGTTGACCAGGATTCGGGGGACCTCCTCTCCCACCCAGGGACCACCAGGGCTGATGCCGCTGCCTCAGAGGTTGCCAAGAAAGAGGAATGGTTTGACTATGGTGGGCTCATGGAGGGTGAGGGTGAAAGAACAGAGGTGCATCGCTCCAGTTGTACCTCTCCATAATTCATACGCCATTCTGGCAGAGTGCGGTTTCTCTATGGAGGCACCTGCAGTAGACACCAAAGAGGAGGCTGGGAACCTCCACAAAGGAGACCCACAGAAGGGTGGCATGGGACCCCACAGGGGAAGGAAACAACTCTTGGTGGGGGACTCAGTTGTTAGGGGGGTAGAACTGGGGGAGGTAGGGGTGAGGGAAGTAAAGTGCCTGCCCAGCGCTATGGCTTGGAGGGACAGGGAACGAATCCTCAGGATTGTGGGAGCAGCTGCACAGGGGAGGGAGCTGGATGTCATTGTCCACCTAGGGACAAATGAGTTGGCTGGGAATGGGATCAGAACGGTGCAGGAGGAGTTAGTGAAGTTTGGGAGTGGCCTTAGACAAGCAGCATGCACACTAGCCTTCTTGGAGGTACTGACTGTCTATGGCATGGGTGAATCTAGGGTGCTCTGCACCATGGGATTCAATCAGTGGTTGAAAAAATGGTGCAGAGCTCAGGGTTTTAGCTTCATTGGGGACTGGGTGTCCACCTGGAGGGATGCAGGCCTGTACTGGCATGATGGTCTGCATCTGTCCAGGAGGGAAACAAGGATCCTAGGTATAGGTTTAAATGCTTCATTGGAAAGCATTTAAACTAGCCAAGGGGAGAGGCACTGAAAAGGAGTAGGGAAATCCCAACCCCCCCCAAAAAAACAGGGTAGTTAATGAGATAAACACCAAGAAAGATAAGTTAATAGGGAGAAGGGCAGGAGTAAATGGAGAAATAGACAAAGGCAATAAGGCCAGGGATGGGTCTAAAAGGGGTAAGGCCATCAAAAAATGAAGGGCAATAAGTACCAATGCCTGTAGTCTGGGTAACGCGTTCCCTGAACTAGTGGTCTTGATTTAAGAGGGATGCCTGGATATTGTGGTAGTCACAGAAATATGGTATACAGAGAACCTGACTGGGAAGTCAACATACCAGGTTACACAGTCTACAGGAGGGACAGAGGGACAGGGGGGTAGATGAGGAAGAGGAGTAGCTGTCTATGTAAGGGAAGGGATCAAAGCAACAGAACTAAAGGGTAAACAGGGAGGAGGGGAGGCACTGTGAGTCACCCTGGAGACAGGAAATGGCACCACCATTGGTATGGGTGTTGTATATAGACCCCCATCTCAGGGGGAAGAAATAGACAACTAAATGATAGAAGACATCCTTAGGATGGCAGAGAAAGGGAAGATATTGCTGATGGGGGGCCTGAATATGCTAGATGTTAACTGAAGCACCTTTGCTGCAGCCACATTCAAGAACAGGGTCATTCTCGATGCCCTGCAGGAGGCACGCCTCTGACAGCTAGTGTTGGAACCCACTCAGGTGGGAGCAATCTTAGACCTGGTGCTCTTAAATGGGGACAGAGAGAGGATCTCAAATTTAGAAGTGCGTAGTCATTTCGGAACAAGTGACCACCAAACAGTGTGGTTCACGATAAACACAGCCATAAAATCAAGCCATACAAAAGAAGAGGGTACTGGACTTTAGGAGGGCTGACTTTGTCAAAATGGGAGAGTATCTACCAAATTGAGGCAGTCCAGAGAAGGGCAACCAAAATGGTGCAGGGACTGCATCAGAAGACATATGAGGACAGATTAACGGAGCTCAATATGTATACCCTTGAGCAAAGGAGGGAGAGAGGTGATATGATCGAGACATTTAAACACCTTAAGGGCATAAACAAGGTGAAAAGAGTCTAACATGTTTAAATATAAGAAAAATTGCAGGACAAGAGGACACAGCATGAGATTAGAGGGAGGCCGATTAAGGGGAATGTGAGGAAATTCTTTTTCACAGAAAGGGTGGTAGATGCATGGAATAGCTTACCACAAGAAGTGGTGGCTATGAATACAGTGCAGGGCTTCAAACAGGCATGGGATAGGCATAAGGGAGCAATACAAATGACTATGAATAGATAGGTCACTGACAGAGCAAAGGCCGATGACACATTTATAAGGTAGAAAAAGAAATGGGCAGACTGGATGGGCCTTGTGGTCCTTATCTGCCGTCAACTTCTATGTTTCTATGTTTCTATGTTTCTATCTCAGAAAAGCACTAGCAAAGGGGCAAGGAGGGCTGGAGGAACAATTGAAAAACATCAAAAGTGCCATCACAGAGGCAACAAGCCTTTGTATGAAGGAAATAAACAAATCAAAATAAAGGAAAAAAACTACGGTTCTCAAAAGAGGTGGCACGGAAGGTAAGTGAGAAAAAGATAGCATTCAGGAAGTATAAGGAAACACTGAAGGAGCAGGGCAGAGAACTGTACCAGTTAAAGCAGAAGGAAGTGGGGAAGACAGTCAGAATAGCAAAGGCCCAAACCGAGGAAAAATAGCCAACTCGGTTCAGAAGGGGGATAAAACCTTTTATAGGTACATTAGGGAGTGAAGAAAGACCAAGGGAAGGATAGTGAGGCTTACTAAAGGGGAGGGTGGATGGGCAGAAGGTTACAGTGAAAAAGCAGGGATACTGAATGAATACTTCTGCTCAGTACTCACAAAAGAAGAGGAAGGGGAGGCACCTAATCCAATCAATAGAAGCACTCTGGATAGGGGGTCAGTACCAGTCCATTCACTGAAGAAAGGCTTCTAAAAAAGGACTCCTAAAACTGAGGATGGACAAACCAATGGGCCCTGATGGGATTCACTCCAGAATTCTAAAAGAACTAAGGAGGAAACTAGTGACACCACTGACTATACATAGATACATAGACAGTGTCGGCAGATAAGGGCCTATGGCCCACCCAGTCTGCCCATTTAAGTTTGTAAGTTCAGTTTATGTTTTTCAGGAAGTCTGTTGCCCCTTACCCCTGACCTCCAGAATTCCTTTATGTCTATCCCATGCATTCTTAAATCCCGTGATTGTTTCAGCCCCCACCACTTCCTCTGGCAGGGTGTTCCACTTGTCCACCACCCGTTCTGTGAAGAAATTCTTCCCTCACGCTTCCTCTGAATCGTCCTCCCTCCAACTTCATCCCATGCCTCTAGTCCTGGAACATCTTTTCGCTAAAAATAGTGCATTCCTGCACCCTGTTTCTCCCTGTAAGATACTTGTATGTCTCTATCATATCCCTCTCCCTCCTCTCCTCCAGGGAGTACATTTCAGTGCCCTCAACCTGTCCTCATAGGACTTGTGATGCAATCCATGCACCATCTTTGTTGCCCTCCTCTGAACCTTCTCTACCCTGTCTATGTCCTTACGTAGGTAAGGTCTCCAGAACTGCACAGTGTACCCAGGTGCGGCCTCACTAGTGTCTTGTATAGTGGAATTATGACCTCCCTTTTCCTGCTGGTGATGCCCTGCCTATGCATCCCAGCATCCTATTGCTTTACCTGCTGCCTTGTCACACTGTTTCCCTGCCTTGAGGTCATCAGAGATGATAACTCCAAGATTCCTTTCCTGCTTGGTGCATGCTATATCCTCACCCCAACTGATATATTGTGCCAGGGTTTTGTGCCCCATATGCATTATCTTGCACTTCCTTGTATTGAATTTCAACTGCCAAACCCTGACCATTCTTCAAGTTTCTGCAGGTCCCTTCTCATTCTGTCTACACCTCTGGTGTGTCTACTGTGTTACAGAGCTTTGTGTCATCAGCTAACAGTGAAATTCTGCCTTCTAGGTCCCAGAATGTCACTGATGAAGATATTGAATAGTACCGGTCCCAGCACTTATCCCTGTGGTACCCCACTGGTCACTCTTCCCTCTGTGGAGTGATAGCCATTTACCACCAACCTCTGTGTCCTGCTGCCCAGACAGTTACCTACCCACCACACTACTGTCCTGCCCACACCCATATTCCCCAGTTTGTGCAATAGTCTTCTATGTGGCACAGTGTCAAAGGCCTTGCTGAAGTCCAGATAGGCCATGTCCACTGCCCTCCCCTGATCCACCTCCCTAGTCACCCAGTCAAAAAATTCAATGAGGTTGGTCTGACATGACCTTCCCTGGTGAAACCATGCTGCCTTGGGTCCTGTAGTCCATTGACAACCAGATGTTCCACCAATCTCTCCTTCAGTAGTGCTTCCATGATCTTCCCCACTGCCGAGGTGAGGCTGACTGGTCTGTAGTTCCCCGCTTCCTCTTTGTTCCCACTTTTGTATAAGGGGACTACATCTGCTATCCTCCAGTCTTTGGGTACCTCCCCTGTTTCTGGTGATCGGCTAAACAGGATAGCAAGAGGTTCAGCCACCTCCTCTCTTAGTTATTTAAGGACCCTGGGGTGCACCCCATCTGGCCCCATTGCTTTATCAACTCTTATTACTTCCAGTTTCTTCAGGACCCTTTCTCGTGTAAAGGGACTTGTGTCCATTCTGCACCATTCTCACCCTTGTACTCCATTCAGACCCATTACCTCCTCTTCCTCAGTAAAGACTGAGCAGAAATACCTGTTCAATATGTCAGCTTTACTGTTGTCATCCTCCACAGCCCCATCCTCCCCTTCAGTCTCACTATCCCTCACTTTGCCTTTCTTTTTCACTTATGTACCTGTAAAGGTTTTGTCCCCTCTACCCACTGATTTTGCAATGTGTTCTTCTGTCTGAGCTTTGGCTTCCCTTACTGACCTCCTGCCTCCCTTTGCTTCTCCTGGTACTTTCCCTATCCCTTCTGCCTGTGTCTTTTTGTATTGCCTGAATGCAATCTTTTGGCTTTCACTTTCTTTGCTACCTCTTTGAAAACCATAATGGTCTCCTCTTCCTTTCCTCTTGCTAACCTGCTTAATACATAATTCCTACCCTTTTAACAAATCATGGGAGGATGGTGTGGTACCTAAGGACTGGAGGAGGGCAGATTTGATTTCCCTTCATAAAAGTGGGACCAAAGCAGAGGCAGGAAACTACAGACCTGTTAGTTTGACCTCTGTGGTAGGGAAAGTAATGGAATCACTTCAGAAAGAAAGAACACAGGGACCCAAGACAGCATGGATTCACAGTGGGAAGGTCATGTCAGACGAATCTAATAGATTTTTTTGACTGGGTGACCAAAGTAGTAGACCAAGGAGGGGCTATGTACATGGCCTACCTAAACTTTAGCAAGGCATTTGACACAGTCCTGCACAAAAGATTGATAAACAAATTAGCCAGCCTGGGAGTGGGTCCCAGGGTGGTTGCCTGGGAAAAAATTGGCTGGACAACAGGACACCGAGGGTAATAGTAAACAGAGTCCACTCTAAAGAAAGGGAGGTTACTAGTGGGGTACCACAGGGTTCAGTACTGAGTCCAGTCCTTTTTAATGTCTGTAAGTGACATTGCAGAGGGACTGGGGGGAAAAGTATGCCTCATTGCAGATGACACAAAGTTCTGCAACAGGGTTGACACACAAGGGGGGTGGAAAGTCTGAAAAGGGACTTGGCAAGGTTGGAGGAATGGTCAAAGGTATGTCAGCTTAGATTCAATGCAAAGAAGTGCAAAGTAATGCACCTGGGAAATAAAAACCCAGGAAAACAGTACACAATGGGGGGGAGGTACTAACAATAACAAAAATGGAAAGGGATGTGGGGGTAGTCATAGCAGATTACCTAAAGGTAAGCAAGGAATGTGAGAAGGCAGTAAGGAGAGCTGGGGGATTCTGGGATGTATAGGAAGAGACATCACCAGTAGAAAACAAGAAGTTGTTATCCCTCTGCACAGACAGTTGGTGAGACCCCATCTGGAATAATGCATGCAGTTCTGAAGACACCATCTTCACAAGGACATAGACAGGAAGGAGGCAGTCCAGAGAAGGGCAACTAAAGTGGTGCAGGGTCTGCACCAGAAGCCATATGAAGATAGACTAAAGGAGCTTAACATGTATACCCTTGAAGAAAGTAGGAAGAGGGGGGACATGATAGAAACTTTCAGGTACCTCAAGGGAATCAACAAAGTCCAGGAGGGTAGCATCTTTTAGAAAAAGAGATGTGCAAGAACAGGGGTGCACAATTTGGAGATAGAGGGGGGACCGGCTCAAGGACAATGTGAAGAAGTATTTTTTCACAAAGAGGGTGGTGGATGCATGGAATGGCCTTCCTGAGGAGGTCATGGGGTCAAAAACAGTGGGGGAATTCAAGAATGCATGGGACAGACATAAGGCAATTCTGGTGGGGGGGTAGGAAGAAGTAGTCTGTTGGTTAACTAGGATCTGCAGCTTATCCAATAGGTAGGGAAATGGGCAGAATGGGTGGGCAAAGCGGTCCTTATCTGCTGTCAAAGGTTATGTTTCTCTGTTTTCTTATTCATTCATTTATTTAAAACAAAGGCCTATGGACAAAATTGCCCATTTGCATAGGTGACCATACATAAAAACAAACACATACACAAACAAATTTACAAAAACTTATTCCGCCGAGTCATAACATCTGCAAGGACTACAGCATGTTCAAATATGATTTCAAGGTTTGTGCAAAGTGCAAGTAAGAATCAATACTAGTGATTTCATAAGGTAACAAAATCCAGAGGCAACCAGATCTATAATATAAATAATCTTGACTTATCTTTTTTCTACAACATGGTAGTTTCAAAGCTAGCCTCTTAGATGCTGTAGTAACAGTGGAATGTCTAATTCCACTTAACTAACTGACCCAAGTTTTGTGGTACACAACCATATTTCATCTTCCAGGTTCAACATCTAAGTAAATAATCTGTCCGCTGGCTAAGAGTCAGCAGATTTGTAATGGAATAAATAGTACAGTGTGACAATCTGTTGACAGATTATAAGCAAAGCTACATGCTCTATTCAAAAGTATTTCAACTATGCAATGCAGTCTTACCAGCAGATGAATATAACACTAACCCATACTCAATTATTAGACTAACATGGGTCAGGATAATTATTCTTATTCCTTCTGTCTCTGGTTGATAGCGTAGTTTCCTTAGAAGGGCTCCACTGTTATGAGGTAATGAAGTGGGGTCAAAGGACAGCCCTGTCTAGTCCCCTTGGCTAGGAAAAATGGCTTTGATATCAGACCATTCATGAGAACCTGCACCATTGGGTTTGCATACAGGAGTTGCATCCATCCAATAAAAGAAGGGCCAATTCCCACTGTTGACATGGCCTGATAGAGCCCTATTCCACAGAGTCAACGGTCTTCTCTGTGTTTATGCTCATTAGGAAAGCTGGGTGGGATTGGTTGGATGCTGCCCACATGACACTAAAGAGGGCATGAAGATTGTCCATAGGCATGCAGCCTTTGTCAAATCACATTTGATGTTTTTTTATTATATGAGGGATTAGGCCCTGCAGCCGATGCAATAGAATCTTGCCAAGCAGCTTAATATCCACACTGAGTAGGGAAATAGGGCACTGGTTAGACACCAGCTACACATCCTTGCCAGAACACATAAGGATATTAAATTTAGTATTTGAACTCAGTTGACTCACATTTGAGTTGAGGGGAGAGGGGAGTCTGATATTGTGTTGCAACAGTTTTCAAGCTCTTAAAGCAAGCTCTCTAGCTGAGAGAGCTGAAGCCATCACTGCTTCATGGCATGTGCAGGGTAACATAATTCTCACTGATGTGTGTCTGTTGTAGTGTCTTGCTTGTACTCCCCTTCCTCCTTCCCTTGGTCACGCCTGGAAATGAGTCTCATCTCAGTGTGTCTCTCCCAGTTACCAATTTTCAATAAATAAATAAAAATTCTGTTCTGAATGAATCTATGTCATAATGGCGAAAGCCTAAAGACGATTGTCCTTGTGCAGAAGTTAAAGAGTGCCAAAAATTTATTTTGGCACTCTGACACCCCGGCGCACAGCAAAAGGGCACTGGGGATTTAGTTTTTAGTGTTTTCTGTGGGGGAGCTATGCTCCCCACACGCACCTGGGGGACTTTGCCTGCTTCACCCCCCTAATAAAGGATTCTCAGCTCCGGGGGGGGTGCATGTTGGGGAGGGTTAAAACATTTAAAAAAAAAAGTTTGAGCTGGGCACAACAAAAATGCACCAGCACCCAGACTCAAACCCAGTACCCTGCCAACTGATGCTGGCAACCCACCCACCACACCATGAGGTTGGCACAGCAACTGACAATTGCACAAACCCCCCACATCCCTCGCTGTGTGTGCCTGCTCCCACTCCCCTGTGGGTGTGTACGTATAGCGACAGGGTGTCACTATAGTCGCCCACCCCCCCATCCGGCCACCTTATCCCCGCAGAGCTGTTCCTGCAATGCACTGGGGAGTGGGCCACCATTATTGTCAGCACCCTCTCCCCAGTGCCCTCATCACATGCTACTCTCCTGAATGAATGCCTTAAACACCTCCCAGAGCATTCTTCTGGAGACCTCTTGCGAGTCATTTGTGGAGAAATAAATGTTCATCCCATTCTTCAGCCACACTGGAAACTGGGAGTCCTGCAGCAGAAAGCTGTTGAATCTCCTCCTAGAGGAGGTAGGAGGGGCAGGACCCATGGCTATGGCCAAAGAAGCACAGGCATGGTCTGAAATGACTACTGGGCCAATGTAAACTGACTGGCGATTCTGTATCTAATGAGTCCAGATGGCTGCTGGTGCTTTTTTATTTATTTTAGTCTTTGGTAACAGGGTAAGGCCCACTAGGTACAAGTGCCTGTTTTCAGGGCCGACCCGGGAGCACTGGGCAGTTAAGTGACTTGCTCAGAGTCACACAGTATGCAAGTGGAGGTTGTGAGAATCAAACCCAGGTCTGGTCTGCTGGATGTACTAAGCTAGTACACAGCTTGTCACTCTAACCTCTAGGTTATACTGCCAGCCATATTGTGATGGGGTGATAAGTAAAGTCTCTGCCTGAGGAGTGTAGGGCCCCCCAAGGGTCAAATAGCTTGAATTCCTGGGCCAGTCTCACCAGGGATTGTAGTGCCTCAGTGGGAACTACAGCAGAGCTCTTGGCTCAGTCTAGAAGATGATCTCATACCTCATTAAAGTCTTCACTGATGTGGATTTTATCTTCAGACTCCAGCAGGTCAGAGATAACCTGGGCTACAGTCGGGAAGAAGTGCATCACATCCTTATTGGGCCCGTATAAATTGCACATTACCAGTGTCTGGGAGTTATCCGCCATTCTGGCAAGGACTTAGCTCCCTTCTGCACAATGGGCAGTTTAGAGAACTTTGACAAGAATACGCTTGTGCAGGTGTATGGTGACCCCTCGAGCCTTCAATGAGTAGGACCTTCCCACTGCTATACCTACCCATTCCTCTTGGAGCTTATGTGCTTCCACTGGAAGCAGATGTGTCTCCTAGAGGAATGCTATGTCACAGTTTTGCTTTTTAAGATGGGAGAGTACCTGCTTCCTCTAATTGGGGAGTGCAGCCCTTGCACGTTCCATGAAATAATATTGAGTAGACAATTTTTAGAGCCCATACTTACTGGACAACAGAACAGCTGAGTAGGGGTCATGTGGGGTGGTGACCAGCTAAAGTAAGGGGAAAGAAAGAGGGGCTTCAGTTAGTGACATAAGATGAAATCCACAGACCCAGAAAATAAGCTTGTGGGAAATGAAGGTACTATTATCTGTTGGGACTGTTTCCTGTAACTATAGGGGTACCTTGGCTGCTATCTTAAGTGGCTGTCTTACACAAATCAGTATCAATAGACAGAAAGTATGCTTGACTAGCAAGCATAGAACATTGCAATAAATTGGCTGAATTGATCAAAACTACGCAAAACAGTAAACAGGCTAAGCTAATACCAAACAGTAACATTGGCATTAAAAACATCAGTAGTGGAGTGCTGTTGGCTTTTGACTCACCAGGAAGAGACATGCTCCTCAATAGTAGCCAAACAGACCTCTCCAGACTTCCATTGTGCTAATCTTCCTTCACTCCTCAGCGCACCAGGGGGTGACAGGCTTCCCTGCATGAAGACCATGGCTATAAGCAGGTAGAGTGTAGAAAAAAGGAAGCAGAAGGGCTCCAGTACAGAGCAAAGAGGGAGAGTATTTTAGGACCTTGTCCCCAACCATTAACATAGGTTGCACAAGAGTGGAGGAAGTAGGGGTGGGGTGAGAGTAGGATCTTCATAACTGCATCTTGAATTACCATAAAGGAGGACTATGGTGAAATCCATAGCCAGTTGAGTGAGCCCAGTGAAAGGAAAGGGGGGCAGCCAAAAAGATTCCAGCATACTGAGGTCAGTGTGTGTGCTGTCCTGCACTGCAACAGAGGGGGTGTGTCTAGGGACGAGAACAAATGTCAGTGGACCAATTGTGCTTGCATTACTTAGAAGAGTCATGCAGGACCAGAGGAAAGGCTATCCTGCTTATTGACACTGTGGTGCGCATAAAGCCAGTCCAACTTCCTGAGCTCCTCTGCGCATGGGCCAGAACAAGAGGGCAATGGCGGGGTCAAATAATCTCTGATCTGGATGACTTCCACTATCCTTGGAAACTTGAAAGGAGATGATGGTTTGCTAGGAGTTGTACCAGTCAGTTTGCACAGTCAGACTGAACAATACAGTGTGAGGGTCTTCTCACCTCAATGTCCTAATAATGCTTTTAAGATGTTGGCCCCTCTGGCCCCATGCCCCCTCCCTCCAGCCAATACTCTCAGGGTCCGGAAAGGTTTGCAGGTCAGAAATGCACAATGGAAAGCAAGGGGAGGACATGCAGTTAGCAGAGGGTCCTACTAGAGAGCACCTGGGTGTGGGGCAGCTGGTTTCAAGTACCCCATTGTCCCTTGATGGTGCATCGGGGGGAGATTAGGTTAGGCAGAGGTGGAGCAGGTAGTGATAGAGGGAAGGGAAGAGGAGTGAAAGGAGCCTTCCATGGTCTGCTAGGAGTTACTAAATCACTTACAGGGTGAGCACCACCAAGGTGGACTAAGCAATCATATGGGTCTGTGATTTGAAGTGTATGGAGGTGAGTGTGCCAGGGCAGAACAGATGTGGATCCATGTAAATCAAGGGAGAGGTAGGAGAAGCTGGAAAGGAGAGCTGCCAGGGAAGAGCCAGAGGCAATATGGGAAAGGTAGAACATGGCTTTCAGTGGAGTTACCCATGGTTAATTTCTGCCTGCAATAGTGGAGAGGAGTTACAGATCCCCCTGTGTTCTTTAGTGCGGTGAAGGATGCTGAAACCCCACACCAATATACGAATTTAGCACTACCAATTTAAGCCTCCTCCTGGATGCTCACCCCAGTCAGGCAGTCTCTGCATAAAAAGGGGAGAGGGAGGTGCAGCAGCCAGAATCACACCAGGCTGGCAGGAGGTGGGGCACAGGGACCCTTTGTGCACAGGTAACATTTTCAGGGGACTGAGAAATACCCACAGATGGGGAGGGTTGTGTTCTGCAGTGGCCAGATGGGGACAATGTTGGTAGAAACTGAGGAAGCAGGGGTTTTTTTGGCACCTGCAGTATGCACACTGGGCCCAGAGAATGAAATGCATTATTCCACCCCTAAGAAACCAACCATACTGCTTGAGTTCTAGGCTGAGCAAGTGGAGCCATCTGCTACCTATGGTAAGTTGCCCAGTCTTTCTGGCCACAGATGCATATGGGTGGGGTGGGGAAATGTTTGTAAGTTTTCAGCAAGCAGGAAGCCCCTGGTAACAGTCTGATTCTGGCAAGGTAATGAAAATTCCACTCTGAGGCCCAAAGTGGTAATCTCCTCCAACTGTAACCTCAGAATAAGTAGTGGTAATTAGGGAAGGGTTGGTCCACCACTGCTCATCCAGTGGCCATTTTGCTGTTTGTGAAATCTCTGGGTCCCTAGGCTGCTACAGCTACAGGGGGAGGGGTGAAAATCCCTGGGGTCAATGACTAAGACAGCCTGGAGCAGTGGTTGGGTAACATGCCTCTGTTGTAACAGAAAGTTTTATGGGGCACTAGAATAGCTTGTGATTTTAGAGTTTGGCACCACAAAAACAGAGTAATAAGAGGTAAAATTATGAGGATTTGGAGCGAGGAGGCTGTAACGATCACAAGGGGTTGTGCTAGTTCCCACCACCCATGGTATAAACTCAAAACTGGTAGTGGTAGGGAAGGGGAAGGCAAGAGCCAGTGTGTGTGGGCATCCATGAGTTAACTAGGACCACTGATATCATACAACAGCTCAACCTCCTCACTCCAGTTCAGCAACATACACCCTTCTGCTTAATAATAAATGCAAAGTGATCACCCATACAGAAAAAATATATTTTTTTAATATAATTTTAGTTTTTTTGTTATTACTATGTTATAAATGTTTTCTAAATATTAGGAAATGTTCTTTATTCAATATATTTTATTACTATTAATGTCTAAAGATGATTAATTTGTTTTTATCTGTTATTAACTGAAAGTAAATATATGTTTTTATAACCATATATGAATAATAGTACAAAATGGGCACTTTTGTGGTATATGGAAAATATATGGGATATATGTCTTATATACTGTATGAAAAACATATAAACATTAATTTTTCACATGTACTTATTTTACATTACGTTTCTAAAGTATTGCTATGGTGAATGTGTTTTTTTCAAGCACACTGAGCATCCGTGACATGATTCCCATATGTTAAAGTGTATATAATATATATATTTTCTATTTAATTTTTAAAGTATGTAAAATATTATATATGGTTATGTAGAAAATTAATTTGACATAAGTTCCATATATTTTATAACTGCTGAAATTATGTTTCAAGTCTGTTTGTAATGGTAACCTGAGTTATGCCGGCACAAGTGTAGACCTGCGCCAAGGAGCCATATTCAACGGGAGCCAGTGTGCAGTGCAAATCTCATTGCACCAATGAGCAACTATAATGAATGCAGGCACAAGTGCAGAGGCCATTCCCATGAATATCCAGTGCAGTGGGATATTGAACCGTGAAACCATGGCGCAAGTGCGGAGCAAATCAAAGATGCACCGAGCAGACTTGTTCCTATAAATACAGGGCACAAGCACACAGACAGCACCTGCACCAGGTGAGAGGGAGTGAGAGAGAGAGAGAGAAAGAAAGAAAGAAGGAACAAAAGAAACAAAGACAGAGAGAGAGAGAGAGGCAGATAGACCAAGGCTGACAGAGGGAGAGGAAAAGAGGTGGCATTGATGAGGGAGACGGGGCAGAGAGAGAGAGAGAGAGATAGACAGATACACTGCCAGGCAGTGTACCACGGTGGCACACAGCCAGCAGCAGCCAACTGCCCAGGGGATATTGGACAGCAAGGACCATGGATAGTGCACCCTTCATGATGGAGGCCATAATGAGGGGTGTGAGGAGGCAGAAGGAACAGCGACATGGCCGTGGAAGGGCCCGTCAGCAATATGCCCGACACAGGTGGTAATATGCACACATCACCTTTGAGCAGTACAGTGACATGGAGATTGTGGGCCGGTACTGCCAGAACAGGGCCATTCTGAGGCAGCTCTGTGAACTGTGCAGTGAGGAGATGCAGGCACCCACCAGACAGAGCCATGCCATGTCCGTGGAGATGAAGATGACAGCCGTCATGTGCCTGCTCACCATGGACACCTTCCAGAGACCAACAGGGGACACCACAGGCATAACCCAGTCGGCCACATCCCCCCCACACAGTTCCTCAATGCTCTGCTGCAAAGTGCATCAGAATACATCTGTTTCCCAAGCATACAGGCAGAGCATACAGCAACCATGCAGGACTTCCACAAGGTAACATGCATGCCTGGTGTGATTAGGACCATTGACTGCACCCATGTGGGCATCTGCATGCCACCTGGCCCTCAGGGTGTGGCGTACATCAACAGGAAAGGGAGCCCGAGTGTCAACTGCCAGGTAGTATGCAATGCCACGGGGCACATAACCAATGTCTGCACTACACACCCTGGGAGTGCACATGATGCATTCATCTGGCTCAGCTCTGCGCTGTGCCACAGGTTCAAACATGGGGATATCCCCACGGGCCACCTAGTGGGTGAGTATGGCATGGGCAAGGGGTGATGGGCAGTGCATACCTTGGGATGGGGAGAGCAGGGTGTGCATGGTGGCGGGGGCACCACAGACAGGCAAGGGGCACAGCATAGTATAGCAGAGGGCTAACCATGTCATTATCCACACAGGGGACAGTGCCTGTCCACTGCAGCCCTGGCTGCTCACCCCCTAATGGTGTCCATTGTCCCCAGTAGAGGAATGATAAAATGAGGCACATGCCAGCACACGCAACATCATCGAGCGAGTCTTTGGCATGCTGAAAGTATGGTTCCACTACCTAGACAGGTCAAGTGGTGCCCTACAGTACAGCCCCTCAAAAGCCTGTGGCCTATTCCTGGCCTGCTGCATACTGCACAACATGGCCATTGACCATGGGATAACTGTCGTGGCTGATGAGGGTGACAGTGGTGGGGATGATGGAGGCAAAGGGCCAGAGGGAGGTGAACAGCCACCCCCTGGGTGGAGGGATCCCCAGCTGCAACAGCAGGTGAGATGACACTGGGACATCATTGCACAGGAGCACTATAGTGCACACAGGTAGGTAGTGCGATACACATGCATGGGCCACACAAACAGGTACAGCACACATGCGGGGGCATGCACGGCATTGGACGTGCACACACAGAGGTGTAAAGCAGGGGTAGGGGAAGACAGGGACACACACCCACACACAGCACCTCTCACAGCCCCCTCACACACACACATGCACCCACACACAGGCGTGGGTATGTGGCATTGATCAGATGCATCACAGCAGTGCACAGGCATAACTGGTGCAAGACTGACATCATCACTCCCATGCCACATGGCTCAGCAGCCGGGCAAGCATGTACACAGGCAGTATGTGGCATGACACACAGGTGCCACATCAGTGGTAGGCACACACACCACCAATGTGCACACTGGGCAGCAGCTGCAGACTGCAGGTGGGGTGGCCCACACATCAGGTCTACTGCATGGAATCATGGCTACTACAGCCATGGGGGTGGCCGTTCCTGGGCCGTTCGTCAGCCACAGGCTGCACATCAGCCATGGGGGGGTGTGCAGCAGTCCCCCAAGGGTGGCACCATGGGACCGTGACTATGTCCGTGTGGGGTGTCAAGGCACTCAAGCAGCCCGGCCCTGGACATATCTGGGATGCAGACATCAGAGCCCAGCATTGGCTGCAATGGGGTCACCCAACACTAGGTACATGGGGTGGACAGCGCACTGCGGGGGGTCATCTGTGCCTGGCCACACCCTGTGGCTGCTTCACTGGCAAGCATTTAAACTAGCCAAGGGGAGACACACTGAAAAGGAGCAGGGAAATCCCAGCCTCCCCCCTCACATCACAATAGTTAGAAAGGTAAACACCAAGGAAGAGAAGTCAGTAGGGAGCAGGACGGGGTAAATGCAGAAAAGGCAGTAAGGACAGGGATGGGGCTAAAAGGGGTAAGGCCATAAAAAATAAATGGAAGGTGATGAGTACCAATGCCCGCAGTCTGTGCAACAAACTCCCTGAACTAGTGGCCTTGATGGAAGAGGGATGCCTGGATATTGTGGCAGTCATTGAAACATGGTACACAGAGAACCATGACTGGGATGTCAACATACCAGGATACACAGTCTACAGGAGGGACAGGGTGGGGAAAAGAAGAGGAGGAGTCGCTCTCTATATAAGGGAAGAGATTAAAGCAACAGAACTAAAGAGTAAACAGGAAGTTGATGAGTCACTATGGGTCACCCAGGAGACAGGCAATGGCACCACACTCCGCATGGGGGTTGTGTACAGACCCCCATCTCAGGGGGAGGAAATGGACAAGGAAGTGATAGAAGGCATCCTTAAAATGGCAGAAAAAGGGGAGATATTGTTGATGGGGGACCTGAATATGCCAGATGTTAACTGGAGTACCTTTGCTGCAGGCACATCCAAGAGCAGGGTCATTCTTGATGCCATACAGGGGGCATTTCTCAGACAGCTAATGTTGGAACCCACTCTGGAGGGAGCAATGTTAGACCTGGTACTCTCAAATGGAGAAGGAGAAAGGATCTCAGATTTAGACGTGGATAGCTATCTGGGAACAAGTGATCACCAAACAGTGTGGTTCACAATAAACACAGCCATAGAGTCAAGCCATACAAAAACAAGAGTATTGGACTTTAGGAAGGCTAACTTTGGGAAAATGAGAGAGCGCTCAGAAAAGCACTAGCAAACAAGCAAGAAGGAGGGTGGAGGACCAATGGGGATAATCAAAACAGCCATCACAGAGCCAACAAGCCTTTTTGTAAAGCAAATCAACAAAACGAAGGAAAAAAACACTATGGTTCTCAAAAGAGGTGGCAGGGACAGTTAAAGAGAAAAGGATAGCATTCAGGAAATATAAGGAAACACAGAAGGAGCAAGACAGAGAACTTTATCAGTTAAAGCAGAAGGAGGCAGGGAAGGCAGTCAGAAATGCAAAGGCACAAACTGAGGAAAAGATAGCCAACTCTTTTAAGAAGGGGGATAAAACATTTTATAGGTACATTAGGGAGCAAAGAAAAACCAAGGGAGGGATACAGAGACTTAATAAAGGGGAGGAAATGTGGGCAAAAGGTGACAGTGAAAAAGCAGGGATACTGAACAAATATTTCTGCTCAGTATTCACAACAGAAGAGGAGGGGGAGGTACCTAAACCAAACAAGAGAGAAACTGAAAAGGGGGGTCAATACCAGTCCATTCACAGAAGAAAGGGTTTTGAAAGAACTCTTGAAACTGAGGGTGGACAAAGCAATGGGGCCCGATGGGATTCACCCAAGAATTCTAAAAAGAACTAAGGGTAGAACTAGTAATACCACTGACTACTCTCTTTAACAAATAATGGGAGGATGGGCTGGTACCTGAGGACTGGAGGAGGGCAAATGTGACTCCACTTCACAAAAGTGGGAGCAGGGCAGAGACAGGAAACTACAGACCAGTTAGTTTGACTTCAGTGGTAGAGAAAATGATGGAATCACTTCTGAAGGAAAGAGTTGTTGAGTACCTAGAGGCCAGTGGGGCACAGGACCCAAGGCAGCATGGTTTCACAGCAGGAAGATCATGTCAGATGAACCTAATAGATTTCTTTGACTGGGTGACCAAAGTAGTAGACCAGAGAGGGGCTGTGGATATGGCCTACCTAGATTTTAGCAAGGCATTTGACACAGTCTCACACAAAGGATTAATATACAAGTTAGCCAGCCTTGGAGTGGGTCCCAAGGTGCTAGCCTGGATAAAAAAATGGCTGGACAACAGGACGCAAAGGGTAATAGTAAACGGAGTCCACAGTGAAGAAAGGAGGGTAACTAGCGGGGTACCACAGGGTTCTTTAATGTCTTTATAAGTGACATTGGAGAGCACCTGGAAGGAAAGGTATGTCTCTTTGCAGATGACACAAAGATCTGCAACAGGGTTGATACACAAGGTGGGGTGGAAAGGATGAAAAGGGACTTGGCAAGGTGGGAAGAATTGTCAAATATGTGGCAGCTCAGATTCAGTGCAAGGAAGTGCAAGGTAATGCATCTGGGAAACAAAAACCCAGGGGAAGAGTACACAATGGGGGAGTGAGTTAATAACAACAACAAAAATCGAAAAGAGACCTAGGAGTAATTACATCAGATGACCTAAAGGTGTGCAAATAATGTGAAAAGGCAAAAGGGAGGGCTGGGGAGATACTGGGATGCATAGGGAGAGGCATCAACAGTAGAAAACAGGAAGTTGTTATCCCTCTGTACAGACAGTTAGTGAGACCCCATCTGGAGTACTGCGTGCAGTTCTGGAAACCCCATCTCCGCAAAGACATAGACAGAGTGGAGGCTGTTCAGAGGAGGGCAACCAGAATGGTGCAGGGTCTGCACCAGAAGACATACGAGGAGAAACTAAAGCAGCTTCATATGTATACCCTTGAGGAAAGGAGGGAGAGGGGGGACGTGATAGAAACTTTCAAGTATCTCAAGGGAATTAATAAAGTACAAGAGGGTAGCATCTTTCAGAAGAGATGTGCGAGAACAAGGGGGCACAATTTGAAGATAGAGGGGGGATGGCTCAGAGGTAGTGTTAGAAAGTATTTTTTTCACAGAGAGGGTTGTGGATGCATGGAAAAGCCATACTGAGGAGGTTGTCGAGTCAAAAACAGTGGGAGAATTCAAGAATGCGTGGGACAGGCATAAGGCAATTCTAATGGCGGGTAGGAGGAAGTAAGCTGTTGATTAACTAGAATCTGCAGCTTATCCATCAGGTAGGGAAATGGGCAGACTAGGTGGGCCAAGTGGTCCTTATCTGCCATCAAATTCTATGTTTCTATGTGGCAGCCAGCAGCACAAAGTCATCTGAGATTGCAGTGGCAATGCCATCCAGGGATGCAGTCGTGGCCTCCTGCATGCGCTGCATCCCCACCAGGATCTGTATAGTTCCCCTCTCCTGCTGCTCGGCTAACTGGTGCAGCTCTGTGCGCAGTGCACACACCCCAGTGGTGAGCAGCACCTGTTGCTGGACCAACACCCGCAGCAAATGGGTGTGCTTAGCCAGTGGGTCAGTGTCCTGGGGCTTCCGGGCTGGCCACCGATCCCCATGTGGTGACTGGCCACACTGCACAGCCCCTCTCTGGTTGATGTTGAACAGTGGGATCTGCAGGGGGATTGGGTACAGCAGGTGCACTGGTGGTGGACACTGTGTTTGGCTGCCCGGTGGCATCCGCAGCCTGCTGCTGTCACCCGTCCGGCCGCTGCATGCCGCACAGTGTCTGCACGGTTGCACCACCTCCACCGCAGGGCACAGCCAGGGCAGCGCACACCACTGCACTCACAGTGGTGGCGGGTAGCTGTTACGTTGCTGGCAGAGTGCTGGGCTTGCTACCTGTGTCAGTGGCTAGCAGGGGCATCGCCCCCACAATGATGGCCATGCTGTCCAGGATGAGGGAGACGTTGTCATTGGTGTCAGACCCTGATCCGATCTGTGTCTCTGCACAAAGGACACCAAGGCTGGCATTCTGCAGGAATACATCCATGGCCTCGTCTGACCCCAGGTCTAGGACATCCGCCTGCACAGTGGTGGTGAGTTGCAGCCTGTCGGACCCCCGTATGCCTGTGGAGGTGGAAAGCTGGTCCTCCGGGGCCAGGCCAGTGGCCATTGCTGCTGCCGCCACTGCCCCATCATCTAAACAGAGGCATGCTGATGCTGCAAGAGAAAGAGAAGTGTGTTAGTGATGCATTGCCCACATGTGCTCCCCCTGTACTGCCACTGCATGTGTCCTACAGCGTGGCATGTGTGTGGGTGTGCACACATGCACATGCCATGCATTCCAGCTGCATGTACGCCAGCATGGCTATGCGTGGCTGACATACTTAACATGCAGTGATGGGCTGCCACCTGTCTGGAATCCACCACCAGACACACCCTCCATCATGTTACAGTGCTACCACGAACTCCTTCTGCGTTATGAGTGGTGGTGCATCTGCAGGCCCCCTTCCGGTGGCATTCTGGGATGCATGGATGGCCGCCACCTTCTCCTTGATACACCTCTCGTCTGTGCCCACCTTCTTCCTGCACTCCTGCAGCCACCAGCGGTCAGTGCTGCTGGTTGACACATGCTGCCACCTCCTCCCAGGCCCCAGCCCTATCCTGTGACATGCCCATGGCACCACTCAACTGGGGCTCCCTGTCAAGGCAGGCATCGAACAGACCCTCTGTCTCTGCCTTTGTGAAGTTGGGCCTGCACTTGTGAGCAGGCTCACGCTCCTCACCCTCCTCACATTCTGACATGTTGCCTCCTGTGGATATGGACAGCACAGTGTGCCATGACAGTATCACCCTGTTCCATCCCACCCTGCTGTGCTGGCTGCTCTCAGTGAGCTGCAGTGGCATAGGCAACTTACCCCGAAAGGATGCAATACCGGTCCATAGCCTGTGCTGTTCTGTGGTGCTTATATAGCTCAACGCATGCAAAGAAGCGTTGGCGCAATGGTAATGACATGCTAATGCCCCCAGTTTTGCTCCGTGCGTAATGAGATTGCTCTGGAGCAAGTTGCTGCATAATACACATGCATGCATGGTGAGCAGACCCACAGTATGCATATGCTGAACGGTATCATGGTGTCAATCGTGCACTGTGCACTGACTGCACGATGGAGGGCATGGAGAATGATGCACCAGGCCTGCTATTGTGCACTTGCTCATTGTGCAGAGGCGGGCTACCCGACCCCTGCTGTGACCCCTGGGTTACCCCCAACCTGGTGACCCCTCCTAACCACGCCCATGCCATGCATCTCTGAGACTGTGCGATGGACAGACACAGCACATGTTCCCTTGCATCGCACATCTGGTGTATGTCATGGCCACGTGTGCTTACTGCCACCATTTTGCTCACTGGCTTCATCTCACAGCATGGCACAGCAAAGGTCACCGCGAGCACAGAACTGGACACAGGTTGAGCTGGTCAACCTGGTCGCCTGTGTCCAACCCCACGCCCCCCCAACTGTTTGGCCAGGTGCCCCTGCAGCAGCCCACGGTCGCGGTGTGGCAGAGGATTGCTGTCACACTGCAATAGCAGAACAGGGTGGCCAGAACAGGGGAGCAGTGCCGCCACAGGTATGGCACCCTTATGCGGAGGGACCCAGAGTGCCTGAGGAGGCTTGAGGTGCATGTCAGGCATGGGGCTGTGCCACAGCCAGGTGAGTAGGGCCATATTGCATGTGCACCTTGGTGCTGTACTGTGGTGTTGGCTAGGCTGCCTGGCATGTCATGCAGAGCAGTGCACTGCCATTGTGCATATCGAAGGGTGGCATTGCCAGCCGCCGCATGCGTTGAGATGCAGCTTTGTGGGATGTGTCAGGCAGGGGCTCACCCAATGCACAGGGGTTGGGGTGGTGGGCAGCTGCTGTGGATGTTAACTGATGTGTATCTGTCTTTATTCCATTTCCAGGGACTGAGAATCGATGGAGGGTGGTGGTGGTGGCAGCAGCAGCAGCAGGCCGCAGCGGGCTACAGAGGCAGTGCAGGAGTGGCTCTGGCACCAGCGGGGCCATGGAGGGCAGGTAGGCACTGTCACGGTCCTTTGCACATTACATGGGGGGTGGTGGGGGCATGGATGTGGGCCATGGCCACCTGTGCCATGGCAGCTGTGTGTCACACTGTGTGTGGTGCTTGCCACTCTGGCGCATCCATTGGACACGTGCCAGCTGTTGGTGGGGTGGGAGTGCGCTCGGCTGCCACTGACGTTGCTGTGGTGCTGCCGGTGCACTATGCCATGTGACTGCCATTGGGCAGTCGGGTGGCCATTGTGCGGCAGGGACCACCACTTTGCACTGTCGTGGTGTGCTGCGTTACTGGCAGGCATTGGCCCACCCCCTGCTGGTAGCCGATACGGGCCCTCTGGGGGTGTGTGTTCCCGCTGCCTATTGCGCGCTGAGGGCGGGCATGGTTCCTTGGGACATTGCACTGATCACCTGTCCTGTCCCTTATCATAGGTGTCCTGCGTAGAAGATGGAAGCCCATCTACAGCAGACTGCTCTGCCAGCTGATCCTTATCACATCAATGACAATGGAGGCTGTCCTGCCAGTTTGCCACATGCTTCTGGAGGATAGGAGGCAGCAAGGGCACCAACGGGTGGCAGGCTGTGGCCACTGGTGAATGGGCCCCGGCATTCCCCTGTTTCCCCTGCTGTATCTCCCCCTACAGTCCCCCATCCCACTGTACAGTCCCTGTGCCCTGTCCCCTTCTCTTGCTTTCCTACCCTTTCCCACCCCTGTGTTGCTGTACATAGTTTGTTCTTGCAAAGTATATTTTTTGACTTACCTGATTGTGTCAGTGTCTGCTTTGCAGGTGGCGTGAGGAGCCATGTTGCAGTGGCCCAGTGCCTGTCTGTGTGGTGTGCATGTGTCTGGCTGCATTTTGTGCTTCTGTGGTTCACTGCTGAGAGCTGTGGTGTGTCCCAGTGTGGTGGTGTCCCTCCCCTTGGTCAGTGCCTGTGCCTTGAGGATGACCATGGGATGGCTGTCAGGGATGTGTGGTGGGTGTGCGTGTGGTGATTACACACGGCCATGGTCTTTGGTCAGGTTCTGGCCGCACACTGTGTTGGGACCCCTGCTTGGCATTGTGCAGCCTGTCCCATGTGGTCTGCCACATTTCATGCCTCTCGGCGTGGTCCGTGCCTACTGTGTGGGCCGCCTGTGTGGTGTGTGTGTGTGTGTGTGTGTGTGTGTGTGTGTGCTGGGCTGCATGGTCCTGGGCGTAGCCTGCTGTGGTCTGGGTGTGTGGGAGGGGCACGGCTTCCAGCCTGCAGTGGGGCTCCCTTGGTGGCCCTCCATTGGTCATTGGCACCTCCTGTTGCCTACCATCTGTGCCACTGTAGTGTTCTGGGAGGGGGGTCTGGGTGCCTTAGTGCACCCTGCTGTGCTGTTCTGGTGGTGGCCTCCTATGGCCTGTCACTGTGCTTCCCTGGCTCTGTCCCAGGATCTCTTCTCTGTGCCATGCCCTCCCCCCATTGCTCTGCTGCTCTGCTCCCACAGTTGCGCTGGTGCATCTCTTTCTGCACCATGGTGCAACTGTGTTTGCACCATGGTGCAACCCTGGTTGCACCATTATGCAACTGTGCCATATTCAGCTGGGTTGTGCTGGTGCAGTGCGGCCAGCGTAGCCTCTGAATATGGCTCCTGTTGTGCTACGGTGCATCGGATTTGTGCTGCACCAGACTTGCACCAGCCTTTGGTGCATTTCTGAATATCTGGGCCTATGTGTATTAATCATTCATTTAATGTGATCCCTACATTATTTTAATAATATATTGTATTAGTTCCATGTAATGTTTGATGTATGGGGCTTATAAGTTAACATCCAATTTTATATCTGCCTTTAACTGGGTAATATATGTAATTTTACAAGCTATTTTTAATACATTGACCTCGTATTTATTAACTCATTCACACCACAAGAGCTCTTTGAGACTTCCACCACTTGTGCCCTGTATGCTCTTAGCACTGCATCCTGGGCCTTTCTAAGTAAAATCAAGCCATAATCAGCATGTCACAAACAAATGTGAGTACCTCTTGAACTGTTAGTGCTACACACAATGTACGAGGGGCAAAATTGTTCAGCACATTACCTTTCTAACGGTGGTATGCAATCAACTGTAATCCATTTAGATTTTATTTTACACTAGCTGAAATACCAAACTGTGTGTTTTTTTCAGATTTATTCAAGTTGCTTAGGTGAGGCTTGAGAGACAGATGTCAACCATGCACACCATACCTTAAACAAATGCGAATAACTATTAAAGTATACATGATAGACACAAAGTATCAGCAGCAAAATTGTTTAGCACAAAATTACCTTTCTAATGATGCTCTGCAATCAATTCTAAGCAATTTGGTTTGTTTAATATTTAGGTTAAAACTGCTGACTTCCTCAGATGTTTCCAGACCTGAGTGTAAGTCAGCTGAGTACGTCTACAGACGTTATTGGCCTGAGTGGCTATGCTTTCAGACGCCACCTACAGGTGTATCTAGGCTTGAATGAGTTAAATATTGTTAAGAAGTTAAAATTATCATATAATTATATTATTAATGTGTTGTTCATGCAAGGCCAATTAATTTTACATGAATCCCATGTATTGTTATATATGTTCAATATGTGTGTTCTGCCATTCAGTGTATTAAAAATGCTAGATTCATATAATAATTTAGATATGGTTCATATTATTATTAAGATGTTTACTTTAACTGGAAATCACATGTTAATAGTCTATAATGTACTGTCATTCAGTATGTAAAAAAATTAGATTCATATAATAATTTAGTTATGGTTCATAGTATTATTAAGATATTTACTTGATCATGAAATCACATGTTTTTAATGTTTATAATGTACTATATTGTCACAGTGAGTGTTGATTTCATATAATCACCATGTGTATGTAATGTGTCTTCAGTATATAAGATAATATTGACAAAAGTATATACATATATTATTCTATATATTTTTCATGTGCTTTTTGGTTAGTCATTTCAACAGTACTATTGGTATTGGTATTGTATTGGTCATATACTGTATGTCTTGGAGATACCATCACAAAATAGCATGTCCCTCCCTCCTCCCAACAAAAGGATAGTTCAAGGAAACATTGCAAGTCATAAGCGATGAATAATTTTATTTTTTCCAGTATAAATATATGTTTTCATCTTTTTCATCAGTAAAGTATCAGATGTCTCTAATCATACAAGTTGTGTGATACTCCTTAATTAAGAAACATTAATAGTGCTGTCTTCAAAGTTTTTATTTCATTACAATATAATTGATACTCCTTACAAGCTCCTAGTGTCAACCTGATAAGTTCCTCCTTAATCATATTCTGTCTCGATCTGGGTACAAAAGTGGCTGCTAAGTGGTCTTAGCTCAATGTGTGCCAATGCCTGTTGTCAGCTATCAAGGATGCTGTCAGTGCATCTTCACATGGTCACATGGAAGGAGCATGGAGGAGCTATGTAGTTGAAGAGTGCACTCATTGATCAGTCATCAAATTAGCAAGACTGTGTTGATCTTGGGAGATATCTGGACTGTGTGGTTGGAGGCGGATGGTAGGAGCTTCCACGTCAGACAGTGGCAGTGGTTCAGTGAGTGCTGGAAGTGCCTTTTGTTGCCTGTCACAGCATCTGTACACATTCAAGACAGCATCAATGTGCTAGGGTCCTTGTGGTCTTGGGTGAACTGTGCACTTTGCTGCTACACTGATTGAGTCACAGCACTGTTATCTTACTGTGCCATGTACTGGTAGCAGTGGAAGATTTTAACTGAATATTTCAAGAAATAGTATACATTGTATCTGCTATGTATACATATGCAGAATTATGCTAAACAGTGTGTAATTATCAGAGTTAAGGATTGCAAACCTTTCCCTGTTTAACATAAATTTTTTTTTGTAATTTCTTAATGGACGATTACAATACAAAGGTGAATTAGGTGATCAGCTGTTATAATGTAAATGTCAATCACAATTTTGAAATTATTTTAGACTACAAAATGTAAAACATAGAGGATAATGTATGGTCATCGATGGTTAACCGATTTGTTAACCATTGAGAGGTTACCAGAGCGACCATGTAAACCTTGAGAGCGAAGCTCGAGAGGTTTACGTCGCCATGGCAACCTTGAGATTGGTTAACAAAACGGTTAATCATCGATGTACCATACATTAGCTTTTATAGTGTTCGGTACCAGTTCGTCTTTTTAGAAAAGAAAGCAGTTCCTCACTGCTGTTTTTTTCATGTCCCCACTGCTCTGCCATCACCGCCGCGGCCGTTACAAGGCCATCCGATCCAGCTGCGCACATGCCCTGACTGTTCCTGGTTGTTAACCCATCGATGCGACGTACCATCGACGGGTTAACAACATCAATATGTCACATCAATGGTAAAACGTTGTTATAAAAAGGTAGATTTCTACCTGTAACAACGTTCTACCATACATTATAAAACAATAAAAACTGTTACTCAAGACTCGAGAGATGCAACTGAGTAATCCAAGTTGCATTCTCGATCATCATTTTTTCTGATACTGTATCATAGCTCTGATATTTTGCCATTGATGATCTGGCCAATCTATGTGTTTGTAGCTGCTGGATAATTCTTTAGTGTTGCAGCTGGAAACAATGAAAAAATGTTATCAGTATAAAATTTCAGCCTTCTTGAAGGTAGTAACTGTAAAGGATATGACAATTATTTCAGTGCAGTATTGTGGAATGGTAGTCGACAGTCACGGACATTAAGAAACCAGCTTCGTATAGGCAGTGAGGTGGTGATTAAACTGAGGACGGGTTAAATGGTTTGGGTATGTAACAGGCAGATAAGAAAGTCAAACCAATGCTTGCTTGTGGATGGAGATATGAGTCCCAAGTGTATATGTGCTCAAGTTTTATATCCATCCATACATATTCACTAAACACCTTGTTAGGCTTTTCAAGTCGATTATTGACTGTTACAGTGCAGCAGGTTTTGTGCTGATATCTAACTTTTTTTTCCAACATTCCCTATCTTGAAAACTGTCAAATGTGGCATTGTTTTTGTATCTTTTGATAACTTAACTTTGCTATCCCCTGGATCAGCTGGGGTGTTTGTCTATGTATGCTATAACCCATGAGATACCATGGTTTTATCAAGGCATTAATGTACACCCCTGGTACATTGTGAGACACGAGAGCTTGCCCCAGTGACATCAGCCAGCTGGGAAGTGCATTAATGCCCCAATATACCCATGGGGCCGGAGTGGGTTGTCGCACTTACAAAATTGGCTAGCCGATTGTAAAAGCTTTGCTTTTTACAATCTGCATGCTAACTGTTGGTCTACTGGGGTATTAATGAATGGTCAGGTGACACTTTCTGCCCAATGGTAAGTCGTCATTTGGCCTTTCATTAATACCCATTTTATAAGTCTGCATAGTGTGTGGGTAGGCCATCAGTCTCCCATTGATGTTTTCCATCCCCATCACCTTGCTTATCCCTGGACTGACCGAGGTGTATTTCAGCAGCATCCACTGGACATGCACATAGTATCTTGAGTGCTTTTGCTCAGTAATGCAGTTCCTCTGACTGCCCTTTGGTCATCCAAATAGATAGGATGATTTGTGATGCCCTATCCTCATGGAGGATTGTGTGTAGAATGGCATCTAGGGGGATCCTGTGCTTGGTGTCAGTAAGAATGTGCTGTGAGGCACCACTTTACCTTCTGCACACAGAATACTTCCCTGTCTGGTCAATTAATTTTTTCTGTGATGGCTCTCAGGCACATTCATGTTACCTCAATATAGGTTTTTGGTGCTGAAAGCAATGTCATCACTTCTTTTGTTGTGGTACAATCATGCACATACAGTATTTTGCTAGTTAGTACTACAAAATGTAACATACCCTTTTGAAGCAGCAGTAATTGTCACTTAAAGAATAATGTATTGTCACTATGAGATCTCTTTTTGGAGTCAAAAGTGTGTGGTGAGTTACATTGTCCATCATTGTGGATCTGCATCTTTTAATCTGCTTTTGTAATAATAATTTATATCCTGTTTTGTACTTCATGATTCCTGTTATTACACATGGCCACCATACACTATTTTAAACGTGATTTTAAATAGTACAGCAGTGAACCAATGTTTAAGTTTTGCATTCATTTATGTTATAGAAAGTGTAAGTATTAAAATTGTCAAAATTCTCTTTGTTAGACAATTTTTGAAAGAAAAAAGAATTATAATTGTTATGCAGATTATTTTCATCTGAAAACACTATGTTGCTGTGAAACAGACTCAATGAAAAACTAGTAGCGTTGCTTTATACTGAATCCTCTGTGTTTGTTTATCATTAAGTAATCAAGTAAAATTAACTGAATATGTGAAGTAGATAATGGGAAAGCACAATGTTATAGAAACATAGAAAACTGTCAGGAGATACTGATTGCCAGGTCCATCCATTCTGCCCCGTAAGCCCCATTATAACCCCTATCTTGCCACTGGCTTCTCACCCCTCCTTCCCTCTTCTAAGGTTGCCTCAGTCCTATCCCATGCATGTTTAAATCCCTCCACTGTGCTTCATCCCACCACTTCCTATGGCATTATATTACATGTGTCTACCACTATCTCTGTGAGGAAAAACTTCCTCACTGTTCTCTTTAATCTGCCACCTTCCAGCTTCCAATTTCATATCATGCCCCCTCATTCTTGTATTCCTCCTATACTGGAAGATGTCTCCCCCCTGCAATTTGTTAATGCACTTAAGGTATTTTAATGTTTGTATCATGTTTCCCCACTCCCTCCTCTCTCGTAGTGAGTACATATTGAAGTTCTTTAATCTCTCCGCATATGTTTTCTGTTGCAAGCCCTGTACCATCTTAGACGTTGTCGAAGACATTGCTCAAATCGAAGTAGGTGCATGTCCACCGCCCCCTCTTTTACATGTCCTTTGTAACCCAATCAAAACAATCTATCAGATTTGTCTGAGATGACATTCCTGCTGTGATTCCATGTTGCCTTGGAGCACCGATGGATTCCAGTAGTACCACCATAGTTTCATTCAACAGTGCTTCCATGATTTTTCCCACTGCCAAGGTGAGGGCGACCATTCTGTAGTTCCCTGCATCCTCCCTACTACCACTTTTGTGTAGAGGGACTACATGTACCCTGTTCCAGTGCTCTGTAATCACTCCTGTAATGAGTGATTCAGTGACAAAGACTGCCAGGGTTGCTATCCCCCTTGTAGCTTCCTTAATATCCTTGGATGTATGTCATCTGGCAGCATTGCTTTGTCCACTTTCAGTTTTGTGATCCACTGTAGGATCTGTGAATACAGTAGTGTTTACCTCTCCCTGTCCTTTTTGTCTGCTACTCAGGTGTGGTCTGTGACCCTTCCCTCCTTCTGTGAATACTTCTGTCTTTTACAGATCTCTTCATGTTAGTACTCTGCATCCCATCTGAGTCTTACAATATACCCTGTGTATGAAGTGCCATCCCCCCAGAAATGAATATTAATTACCCATACCTAATAATGCATTGATGTTGTTTTCATCCAGCTTTTGTTTCTTTTCTCCTTCTAGACATTGTCAGTTATTGCCACCTCAAAGATTACTATTGATGAGGATCCCTACATCAAACAGTGCCATGAGTATTAGTCATATAAACCCATACATCGACTTGCATTTGTTTGCAATACCCAAGCCAGTTTAGTGATGTAAACATTGGTTCCTGAATGGATTTCAGCCTTGAATAAGCGAAACATTTTTATTAAGTAATTATTGTGATGAAACTACTTCAGTGATCTGCATTATGATATCTGATAAGTCAACTCTCTCAGTAGTCAACAAATGTAGCAGAAAAGAACTCTGTGAAAAGTTTTGTTGACCTGTAATTTTTACTGTGCTTCCAACTATGGTCTTGTTCTTTGCTACTTCACTTCAAAGTTTAAACTGCTATATTTTGACTGGATAACACAGTGTAAGCTGCATAATTTAAAGTTTCAATATGTGTTAGCATTCCAAACTGCAGATGAGCAATATTAAAAACTGTATCCTCCTGTAAAACATATAGTTTGGATGCAGACAGTGAGTTTAGTGTTACTAGGCAATATTGAGAAGTGAGGTTAGTGTGACCAATAAGCTGCAGATAAGGTGAGTACCGACCTATTTTACTTGCCTCATTTTAGGATGTACTCTTCAAAAAACTTTAATGAGTACCAATACTAACCCATTTTTAAATGCAATACACTCCACAGAATAGTGCTTAATAACATAACTGTTGATTCTGAAGGAGCCATTTTTCCAGATTTACAGAACTTGCAAACTGTTTACTCACTCTACTTCTTCCTGCCAACATTATATGGAGTGCTGTTGGCACCTGATTAGTTCTTCTCTAGAAAAATACTATATAGTTTTAAAACATGTACTCTTCATGCCATTCCATCCAGACATCTATATGCATATGAATTTAGTTGTACTTGCCTCACTTTCATAATAAAGAGTACAGTACTCATCCCCAAAAGTCTTATCTGTAGCCCTGGTGACCAAATGCATGCAGTGTGGCTAGGGATGGTCACCCAGTGGGACACCGTCTTTAATGCCAGCATCCCTAAGGTGGATAATGAGCATCAGCAACCAAACTGGATCCAGGAAAGGAACTGGAGGCAACATCTGCCTAGCAGGATGATCCCCACTCTTCACCGTTCCTTCTCTCAGCCAGTCTGACACCTCCCTTTGAACTCACACCACAGATGCTGTGAGCGGGTGGGTGGTTTAGGGATAGAAGGTAACTTGTTGTGGACACCAGTGGTCATAGCTGGAAGAGGGGGCCAGATTGTGGGGTAGGCATGAAGGTAGGAGAATAAATTATTAAAAGGTTTCTGATGTGAACACTGGGGAGGTATAAAATTGAGTATATGGGCCAGTAATTGGACTATGAAGTACATTATGGATGGGAGGACTGGAGAGGGTCAGGATGATTGAAGAGCTATGTGGTGTGAAACCACCTGAATGGCCATACCAAATACAGTTGCTATCTTTTTAGCATTTTTCACTTTTCCCATTGGTTCTTTAAATAAGTGTGACTGTGAAGTACCTTTGAAGCATTTGATTGTGTGTGGGATGGTGGCCCAGTTGGACCAGTCACAGTTGCTGTGTTGTGGCTGTGGCCAGATGATTCAGGTGAAGAAACTGAGCTCTGCCATGAATGAGTTGGTGTCCTGCAAAGTGACTCATCTGATTCACAGCTGAAAAACATAGAGCCATGCTTCACTTGGTCCATCTTCCAAAAGATTCTTCAGGATCACAGGTATGGTTACAGTGAACATTTAGAATTGCACATAGTTAGTCTTTGTTGCATGTACTCCCCCTTTTTTATCATGTTGTCTTTTACCTACAGTTCTCCCCTGCCCTGTATATGCACCTCCCATTGTTACTGTCTAGTCATGTGCAGTAATATGATGTTACTGTCAGGTCTAAAAGTGACACTCAATTTGCATGCTATTATGATTTACTTGAATATTTACATTTCATGGCTGGTTAATTGCAATACAGTTCTTAGACGTTGTTGATACTCATATTTGTTTCTTGCTTTTCTCTGACGTGGAATGCATGGCAATGCTGTTAATATATGTAACCAACACTGATTACAATCCATGATCAGCTGCAGTTCTCATCCATTATGAGTCCCATAAATTGAGCATCTACTTATGATGCAGCACTAGGATATCCGTGAATTTTGTATGATCATGCTCTGTGATGCTGCCTCAAAGGGTAGGCAGTATACAGTTGGAGTTGACCATGGCATGTGTACTTGTTCTTTGTGAACCAGGTAAGGTCCACGTGGCACAACTGCCTGTTTCTGTGGGCTACTGGGGATGTTTGTGCTGCTTAAGTGAAATGCTCAGAGTCACACAGTATGGAACTGGAGGTTGTGCTACTCAAACCCAGGTCTGCAGGTATGAAGCTCGGTCAGAGCTCATTATTCCAATGTGTGTGCTACACTGCTATCCCATCTAATGTAAGTAGTTAGCTGACTGTGTATACACAGTACAATTCTTGGAAGTTGTTCATTCACTACAACACCCACCAACAAATAATCATAATTAAGCAACATGCATACATTTGTGTCACTGAGCTTGTAAAGCAATTCTGTGACATTCACCAATTGGCTTTCTAAAACTATAAGTCAGTGTCAGTGAATCAGCAGGTACAGTAGCACACTCACCTCTGATGCCAGCAGCTCAGAAGGCTGTGGGTTCTATCCCCTCACCAGGCACTTGGGTTAAATCCCAATACTGACACTAGTGCAGTGGGGGTGGGGGTTGGTGCTGCACTCCTGAGGTGCCATCTTTCAGATGAGACATTAAACCGAAGTCCCAACTGCCTGTTCTGGTGGTAGTTCAGGTGGATGTTAAAGATCCCATGACACTTCTCAAAAAGAGTAGGGGAATTTTTTATTTCAGAAACAAAATAAATCACATTTTATACATCATTATACACTGGTTACAACATGTTGTTCCAGAAAAGAAAAAAAAGGACAAAATAATACATAAAGGAAAGGGAAAAAAAGGAAGAGAATCAAATTAAATACATAATAATCACAATAATAAAATAATATACATGATATTGCTACCTCATTCCCTAACATTCTGGAACCATACAAAATGCTTCCACGAACTCCTAGCCTTAATGATATTAGTTTTGCATTCCTCGTTAAACAGTGTTGTTAAATTCTGTTTAATCTGTAGTAAGACCAGCAGTGGGGTAAATTCTTGTTGTTGAAAAAGAAGGGCACATCTTGCCTGCCACAGATAATATTTATAAAGAGCAAAGAAAATTTTGAGTGTACTTGGATGGTATTTGCTCATGGAAACAGGGTATATCCCAAGTATCAATATTTCATATGTAATATGCAAGGTTGTATCTATGCCCCATGACTTTAATGTTAGTAACCAAAATTCTGTTGCAAAACTGCATTCCAAATAAAAATGAGTTTGGGATTCTACTACCCCTAAGCATGTGAGCCTTGGACACATACATTCTTCTACTACTTTAAGTTTGTGTTTACTTCTGACTTCTAGTCTATCATGGCAGGATAACCATACCACATCCCAGAATTTTTGTGATAAACTTTTATCTGTAAGCCGGAAGAAAATAGTTGACATTTTGGAGTCATAGCTGATTAGAACCTGCAGAATCTCATAGAAGTTACTATTTAAAATAAAGGCATAACAGGATTTCTTAGAATTACTTTGTAATGACTGAGGGGTCACATGCCATAATTTCAGTTTCACACACACACTGCATGTAAATGGCATGGGGTCATAATGTCGTAAAACATTATGCCACATGACAAAATTGTGCTGCCAGTACAGCATGATTTATGCCATGAGGCATAAATCTTTTTTCTGTGGGGTGCTCTGCCCCCACACCCCCCATTATGGGGGGCTGTCCCCCATGGATCCCTTCCCACTAAAGATTCTCAGCTCCAGGGGGATCCAACTCAAGGAGTGCACAAGTCCCCCCAAAAAATAAAATGTTTCTGGGACCGGGAAACAAACCTGATCCCAAATGCAGCACCTGGGTTCCTACTGTTGTGGCTCAGTCCAGTGAGCCACGGCAGCTGCTCATCAGAACCCACTCCCAGCAGAGGTCTTGTTCTCCACCTGGGACACCTCTACTGGTGCAATACCACATACAGCAGTATACATGGTATTGCACCAGTAGTGGTAGCATACTGCGCTGTACCGGGTTAGCCATAATGTCGTACGCTATTAAGCGTGTGACATTATGACCCAGTAGGCATGTGGTAAAGTGGAAGTTGAAACCTCTTTAAATTCTGAGGTAGAACATCGGGGGGTGATAATCATTTTTGAGAAGGTTGTTCTAGAATAAAACTCTAATACTTATATCCTTCCTGAATGGGCAGTGATAACAGTGGAAGAAAATTAGGGTAAAAAAACAAACTACAGAAAAATAGTAAAGGGTTAACCATTCATACTCCACCTAGAGGGTAGGCATGATAGGTATGTCCTCTTTTGATGGGGCTGAGTCTGCTACCCCAGAGGCCCTGGAAGAAGATAGTCATTAATCTAGTCTCCATATTAAGGGGTATGGGGAAAATATAAATGATGTATAAAAATAATGGTTCTTCCGGTACATTGGGGAGCGGAGAAAAACTAAGGGCCATCTCAGCAGATTGAGATCAGAAGGAGGGTGGGTGGAAGAGGCGAGGGACCAGGCAGAGGTATTTAACGAGTACTTTGCCTCTGTGTTCACTAGGGAGGGGGATGGGATATCTACAAAGCAAGGCACAAAGGGGATAGAAGCAGCAGGGAGTGGGATCAGGGGAGCAGCAGAAATGGAGCAAAAGGGAGGGAAAGGTACCCCAGGGTGTCACATCTGGTTAAGGATAAAAAGACCAGTAAGGTGGAGGGACGGATGATGCCATCCCCACAAAAGGGTGGTTTGCCCTCAAGGCCCTAAAGAAAGACAAATCTCCTGGGCGGATGGCATTCATCCGAGAGTACTATGGGAATTGGCGGACATACTGGCTGCACCCCTGGCGGAGCTTTTCAACAGGTCACTTGAGACAGGGAGGGTACCTAGGGATTGGCGAGAGGCACATGTGGTACCAATCCATAAAGGGGTCAAGGAAGTACCAGGAAACTATAGACCCATCAGTTTAACCTCGGTGGTGGGAAAATTAATGGAGAGTATACTAAAGGAGCGATTGGGGTTTACTTGGAGGAGGGGGAGGTCTGGATGAGTCGGCAGCATGGGTTTGTGCCAGGTAGATCATGTCAAACCAACCTTGTGGAGTTCTATGAATGGGTAACATCAGAACTGGATAGGGGTAAGCCTGTGGATGTATTATTCTTGGACTTCAGCAAGGCGTTTGACTCTGTCCCCACAATGGTCTGGTGGAGAAACTGATGGGGTTAGGAGTAGGCCCTTTGATGGTCAGATGGATTGAAAACTGGATAGCTGGACGCACTCAGAGGTAGTGGTCTGTGGGGAGCTCAGACCCTACAGAGGTTGGTAGTGGGGTACCACAGGGCTCGGTCCTGGGTCCAATCCTGTTTAATGCATACATATCAGACATCAGGGATGGTATAGGGTGTGAAATGAGTCTCTTCGGGATGACTCCAAGATGGGAGCAGTAGTTGAGGAGAAGAGGGTTGGCCCTGAAGGGACCTGGACACCCTGGAAAGCTGGGCTCACACATGGAAATTAAATTTCAATATCACCAAGTGCAAGGTGTTGCATCTTGGTCGGGAAACCCTAAACACAGGTACACCCTGGGAGGGAGGTGCTGGAAGCCTCAACAGGGGAAAAAGACCTAGGGGTCATGGTGGATACATGTATGAATAACACTGAGCAGTGCAGGAGGCAGCTAGCAAGGCAAACAGGATGTTGGGATGCATGCAAGAGGATCACCTCTAGGAGCAAGAAGTGATTCTGCCACTGTACAATGGACTGGTTAGACCACACCTTGAGTACTGTGTACAGTACTGGAGACCACAGAAGAGGGACATACAGCCCTGGAGAGGTACAGAGGAGGGCAACAAAGATGATCACGAGGGGCTGGGGATTTGACTTCAGAGGACAGACTTGAGGAGCTCTGCCTGTTTTCATTGGAGGAGAGGAGAGACAGGGGGACATGATTGAGGTCTTCAAGTACCTCAAGGGAATAAATAGGGTAAACATGGAGGGATCTTTAGACTAAAGCAGGAGGCATCACCAGAGGCATGGTTTGAAGTTGGAAGGTGGAAGGGTGAGGGGGAAAAGAGGAGGAGGTTTTCACTGAGAGGGTGGTGGACCCTTGGAATGCTCTGCCTGGTGAGCTGGTTCAGAGATCCACAGTGGAAGCTTTAAGAGGGTGGGACAGACACAGAAAGTGGATGTATCAGATGATGGCCTATCCCGGGGGGGTGGGGATGGATGATAGGGGTTTCTGGAGCACAAGGGATGGGAGGGTCTCGGCACCCAACTAAGGATCTAGGTTCGAGCAGACTTGATAGACCATAAGGCCTAATCTGCTGGCAAACAGTATGTTAGTATGTTAGTATAACAGGGAGACCCTTTTCTTTTTAGCAATGGTCCTATTCTTCCTCATTGAGATAATCTGTTCTGCTCTCTGAAGAGCCTGGGACTAGTTCAGAGCTGTATAATTAGAGCTCCCAAATTGGATACCCAGGATTTTAATAGATTGAGGAAATGTCTGTAAATTTGTAAACTTTCTGGGCTGTCTATTAGTGGCTGAGGAGTTAGAACCAATGCCTAACTCTTATCGTAATTCAACTTAGATCCTGATGCTTTTTCAATTATTTCTTGTTTAAAAAGACTTTCATTTAGCTCTGGTGTAGTGCAGATGCAGAGGTCATCTGCATACACACTCATTTTTGGGGCAAAGGAACCATTAGGGAGGGGAATCTCCTAACCAAGGGGTCTATCTGAAATATAAACAATAGGGAGCTGAGTGGGCAACCCTGGTGAACCCCTTTTTTCCCAAAAAGGGCAAGCCTTGAATACAATTAGCATAGGGGATAATCATGGCTGATTTGTACAGTAGAGAAATCCATCTTATAAAATGATTTGGGATATGGTATACCTGCAAAATGTTAAATAGGTAGTTATGATCCACATGATCGAAGGCCTTTTCTTGGTCTAAGGCCAAGATCAATCATTTTATTTTGGAATCAGAAACAGGTGTCATCAAGCCTCTTAGATATATCAGATTTATAAACATTGATCTGCCCTCTATGGCATAAGATTGTGCATCACTATTAACCAATTCAGTTACCTTGGAGAGGCAAACTAACAATATTAATGCTAGGATTTTGTAGTCCACATTAAAAAGGCTAATTGATCTCCAATTGGTGAGATCTCTATTATCACCTTTTTTATACAATAAGATTACCAATGCTTGAGACATAACTTCAGGAAAGGCTTCTGAAGATAAAATGTAAGAGAATACATCAGCCAAGATTGGAGCAAAATAATCTGCATATTTAATATATAGCTCACTGGTAAGTCCGTCACTTCCAGGTGCAGAGTTTTTCTTTAATTTCCCAGAAATTGCGGTAACTTCAGCCAGAATGACTGGGGAGGTTAAGTCTAAAAGGGACGTCTGATCTATGTGGGGGATATTCAAATTCCTTAAATATCCAAGATCACCTGTTGCTGAGGAGGGAGTGCCAAATATTTCCTGAATATAAGTCTGAGACTTTTTGCATTTTGTCGTGATCCGAGTGCTGCTGTTTGGTACATGGGTCAAGAACCGTATCGATTCTAGTATGACTTATTCTATTCTGGAAACTCTTATAAATGTCCAAAGAGGACATTGAGCCTCGGGTGCCAAATTGTGCTTCAAGTTTCAATGATTCAGCTTGATTGTATTGGTACTGAAACATTTCTGCCTTAAGTTCCTGTATTTCACTGCTTAAATCTTATTTAAATTCAGAAGCTCTTGAAATTGTTTTATATAGTTTATCTCTTAATTTTAAGTATTGCAAATAGGTAGATGTATTATTTTTAACAGAATGTCTAATAAAGAAAGCCTTTAACTCAATTTTAGTATCAACCACCAATCTGTGAGTGAATCAAAGGCCTCAATCACAGAAAACCTTGTTGACAGTAAATCTGCTAATTTTTCCTCCATATCTGGGTAAGATAACAGAGAGTTGTTTAACATCCATCTTAAAGTAAATTTGTTTGGGGAGAGAGAAGAGCAAGTGGGTCCCAGGGTTCAGTCTAATGAAACCACTAGGTGGCCTGAAGTTTCACAGGGAGTAACCTGAGCTTGTTTACCATGTAAAAATTTGGAGATAAATATGTAATCTGTACATGTTGGCAGTGGGCCCTTTGAGAAAGTTTTAGCACCCTTAAAGTGAACCAAAACATATCTGTCCACAAGCCTTGCTGTCTTTATGACATCATTCAGATAATTTGAATCACCAAATAACTTAGTGATCCAGCCACCTTTATCCATTAATGAAAAGGGACAATTAAAATCTCCACACAAAATAACATGTTTTCTCGTGTGCAGATAAGGTTGGATTAAAGAAAAAAGTGCAGACCGGGATGCTGTGCTCTGGGGGTCATAAACATTAAGTAACCTAAATGATTCTGTATCTCTGCTTAGGTCTAATAAATGAGCCTTTCCCAGACTAATATCAACCACCCTCTGTACTGTGAACTGATAACCTTTTATTAATATTCCAACCCCATCATGTGTCTGGGCCTTGAGACCAAAAAGATCGTCCCAACGATCAAAGTTTTTTTTGAGTGTGAGACTTCATGTGTTGTTTTTACCCGCATTTCTTGAATAAAGATAAAGTCACTTGCAAAGTTCTTCAACAATTGAAGAGTTGTGAGTGTCTTCTTGTATGTCTTAATACTGCATACGTTGAGGGTTAGGAAAGAAAGGTACTGTTCATCCCTCATTCAGATGCTAAGTTGGGTGGGACTGTGACCCTTTCTGGTAGGATTTCCCAGATTTCTTTTTAACAGTGTCTAGCTGACAGTCTGAAGAGGGGTCTAATTTAGACAATACGGTGGATGAGTCAGAATCATGCCCTTCATCCTCCATGCCACCCCACTGTCTTCTTTTTGCTAAGGCTTGGTAATGATTTCTGGTTACCACCCTGTTCTTCTGGGGGGGATAGTTTGGACAGCTTTCCTTTTTTTTTCTTCTTAGCTGCCACCGTTGTGAACAGTGCCTGCTGGGAAGGGAGGGAGGAAGCATACCTACACTGTCCCAGACCTCAGAGGATGGGTTATGAATGGGAGGGGAATAATCCAGGTCATTAGCCTCACTGGTGGAGGGGGCTGCTAAATCCATCACAGAAGCACCTACCTCAGCTGGAGGGGGAGAAAGAAAAATATTTTCACTCTCTGGGGGCTGTTTGGAGTTTTTCTGCTTCTGAAGGGCTTGTACCTGGCAGTTTTTGATCAACTGAACAGAGTCTTGCTGGGTTCTGTCTAATCTATTCCTTTCCTCCCAAAGGCTATTCCTGTATGTGTGACCCCCTTCATCACACAAGTTACACTTAAGAGGATCGGGACACCCTAGAATGACATGACCATATTCAAAACACAGGTTACATCTTGTTTTTTCACATACTGAACTAAGGTGAGTACGTGACCCACATTTGTGGCAAGTTCTCGGCTGCCCCTGGTAGAAACATAGGCCCCTGTCTCTACCAATATTAAAACTTCCTGGAAGATGATTAATACCTGAGACCAGTTGTTTAAGTTGGACTTTTACTTTCCAGTTCCCCGTCCATACCAGATTGTCATCTGGGATGGGGGATGGGGCTTCTAGAACTGTGCACCTTTGTTGCAACCAGTATTGTACATCAGCTATGTTCAAGCATTAATTCCTAAATAAATGGGTAATGTCTTTAACAGAAGGTTTGGTGAGAGGAATTGTGGTAAAAAGGTTGCCAAAGTGGGGAATTTTAGACCTGTGGATACTTGGCCCAAAATCTGTCTAAGGTGTGACTAGTCTTAAAACTCACATCATAAATAATAATAAAAATGTATTCATTAGGCGCCTTATCAAAAACCGAGGCACCGTACAATTCATAAATGCACACACTTAAAATGCTAACACACAATAATAACATAATGATTAAAAGATCAGAGGTCAGTCAATGAAATCAACAAATTCAATTTCCAAATGCCTGCAGCCACAAATAGGTTTTTAAGGATTGTTTAAAACCCTCCACAGTTGTGCACTCCCGAAGCTGGCGGGGTACAGAATTCCAAAGGGTAGGGGCTGCATACTGAAAAGCTCTTGCACCAGATGTTTTCAGACATACCCTTGGAATCTCTAGCAACCCCTCATTGGCCAAGCGGAGAGATTGTCCAGGGTGGTAAATTACCTCCCCTTTGACATGAATTACAGAAAACAGTTCTGAGGTAGTAATCCCCATTTGGTCTTTTAGCATTGAGTGTAATACAGTTTTTCTGTCTGGTGCATTTATTGGATTTCCATTAAACTTCAGCCTAACTGCATTTCTTCTCTGGGTTGGTTCTCCTCTGTTCTTAAATAAATCAGCTACAAAGAGTTTTTTGGGTTGGTCAGCAGTAATTTTGTCTACAGTTTCATTCATACCTTCAGTCTGACCCAAGTCCAAGTCCTGAGCTCTATTCTCTTGAGAGAAATCACCCATATGTTGACCAGGTTCCCTAGCAACCTGGGAGTGCAGATCAAAAGAGCTGTCCATCTGTGCAAGGTCCGAACATTCGTGACAAGACCTGCAGTTTTGTTGGGCACCTTTGGTGAGCACTCCTTATTGATTTGAGCAGCACTGATCTGGGCCCGTGGAGACCCAGGAGTTCGAATGAGGGTCTCCATTCCAGCTAGCCACTCGCAATGCGGCATCTGGGGACCAGGCCTGGGGTTTGTCAATTGTGTCTTGCACATCTTCCTTTTCTTAGAGTAAGTACCTTTTCTGAAGACAAGTTTATTGGGATTTGAGCATTCTGCTCATCTTCCTAGGCAACCGGGTTAAATAAAGCTGGTATAGAAGATTGACTGGTGCTCGTAGTTGCAGCCATGTCAGTGTCTTCTTGCAACAGTTTAAGTAGAGATTCCTTATTTGATTTTATCGCATTTCCTAACAAAGTTTCTTGATAAGCTTCTTGCTGTACCTGAACCCCAGATGCTGCAGCCTGTTCAGCCTGGTTAATATCCATCAGTATCTTCTGGGGTGGAACATCAGAATCCATGATGACTGTACTTGGTCCTTGAACTCCTTTCACTGCTCCAGACATCCATAGCTTCATGCTGCTTACTGGTTTCAAGTAAATCCATACTTTCCTTAGTAGACATTGTGTCATCCATTGTACTAGCTCCAGTATCACCTCCTCCTACCAACCAGTCATCCGCCATCATACTGGGCTCCTCTATCCTGCCTACAGGAAGTGACAGCACGCCTGCAGGCAGAGTAAGGGAATTTCCCCTCATTCACTAAAAAAAAAAATACCACCAACAGCTTAATCTGGTTCATGGTCAGTTGGCATTCATCTGTATCCCCCTTCCCCAGGTTGTGCCTGAAAATAGGTAGAATCTGTCTAGTGCACTTACCTGGTCAACTAAAATATGCCAAGATACTTCAGTAATTCTATTTGTGATATATGAGGCCATTTCCAAAATAATAGTCATGTGTCTCATGCTGTAGTGCAAGTAGGCCGTGATATGTAGTGTCTTTTAAAGTAGGCTATAACATGGGGTGTATTCTGAAGGACACCTTGACATGGAAGCACCATCTTGAGGTAGCAGTGACCACACTAACAATTATCAATAATTCATAGCCAAAGATTTCAAAAATTTCAATAGCTAAAAACATCCTCCTAAATCCCTTAACCTGTTCTGCTGTATGATTGTAATCAATCTCCATATGATGCTATCAAGCATATAAAGTTGTTTGTCAGAGATGCAGAATTATACCACCATGGCGGCTCTTGATTTTCTTGTAATGCCTATTTCTGCAGGTAGCTTGTGTAATAACATGGGTTATGAAAGTAAACATCTCAATTGGCTGAAGAGTAGCAAGTGGCTGTTCATTAATTAAGCAATTAGGCACAGCATGGTGTGGGTCATTGGGGATTTACCCATGCCTTGTGTGGTGTGTCATGAGGTGCAGCAAAGTGACTTATCCACACAAGAAATTGGTAAATCACCCAATAACTCACATAGAAACATAGAATCTGATGGCAGATAAGGACTGCTTGGCCCACCTAGTCTGCCCATTTCCCTACCTAATGGATAAGCTGCAGATCCTAGTTAACCAACAGCCTACTTACTCCTACCCCCCACTAAAATTGCCTTATGTCTGTCTCATGCATTCTTGACACCCTCACACCCTGGAGTGCCTTATTACGATCATACAATGGATCCATGCGTGAAATAAATTTCAAATGTGTTTAATTATGTTTTTTTATAAATGTCATTCCATAGCTGTGGGTTATGCAGGATGTATCTACAGTCATGTGACATGTTTTGACCAATGAGGTTACATGATTTTCATTCAACATTGTATAATCAATATTAACACATACTGAGAGTAAAAAGTCCAAGCAGCAGTATCCGTGTTAAGTGCCAGGCCTTTATTGTGGATTAACTCATAGCTGGGTGCTGTGAGTGCACTTGGCCTGTGGCCTCATTGTCCACCCAGGTGTTCGTGAATTCACAAAAACAATACACCCTGTCATGGGTTGTTCTGGTAACACTTACATTATTTACAACACTGACACATTTATGGATAGCGCGCAGCGCACGTGGTGTCAGCGCTGTAAATAATGTAAGTGTTACTTGTTATCTCCAGAGTTGGTCAGGATGCAGGTAACATGCCAGTACTAATCTTATTTCTTGAAACACACAATACTTAAAATCAAGCAAATTGATAAGAGATACAATTGCAATATTATAAAAAAACAGCCGCAGCTGAAGATGACATAAGCTTTTCATAAAAATCCCTTGCAAGTTGTGATGTAAGTCCCAAATTTAACTCTACAAGCATTTTTTGCTGCTATGAATGCTGATGCTGTTTACTGTGTTCCATGTTTGTTAATACCAAACCTTATTTTAGGTTTCACTGTAATATAACAGGTACAGTAATAGTGAATGCTATGTGACTCACATTTAACTATACTGGTAGTCAATGACTGGATCTCCTGCTTTAACTCCTGATTCTCATTGACAAGTGAAATATTCTCTAACTTCATATTGATCTCGTCTGACTTAAGTTTTCAGTTTTCCTCTTTCAACTTCTTGTTGATTTGCTCAAGATTGTAGACAGTTTGTTGATTCCTTCCATACTCCTCCTCTCCACCTGAATGTCTTCTTCAGAATTCATGACTTTCCTAAGAATATTTTCAGACCTTTCCTGGCATGCCTGACTGCAATGCAGCTTATGCTGTAACAGAAAGAATCATCATCATTTTATGTGGCTGTAAGAAGATAGGATTCATCAAAAGACATGGTTAACTATGCTATCATTATTAATATCTTAACTTGAATGTTAATTAACATGAAGTGGTTTTACTGTTGTATGTAATAACTACAAAAGTGGCCTACATGTTCAGCAAGTCCTGCATGTAGTCTAGTTGTCAAATATCCTTTAGGTGTTACTCCTGTTGAACAACTACATGATGCACATTATTCAGAAGGTGTACTCCTGTTAATACTGTAAATAGGGTGGTCTGTCTACTTGACAGTGCACTCCACAGAAAGAACGACACTCGTGCTTGAAATCAATTTTAACTGCTTTAATAGAAAACGTTAAGTCAAATACAAGTACAGAGACATGAGGAGTACTGACTTCCGTGGCATCTTAAACATACCCCATGTTATAAGCGCAATAACTGGTTAGCTGACATGTCTTGTCTTGTTCTATTCCTGTCACTAAATCATTAGCTTTGTTAATGAAGTGATTGAGATCAATTCTGGTTATGAACAGCCATTAAGTCGCTGCCAGGCCTTTATTGGTGATGTTACCATCAGTGACATCACAATGCTGATGATTTACTCTGTGTGTGTGTGTGTGTGTGTGTGTTTGTGTACATGTCCATTACCAACTTACAAGTAGTGGGCCATATCTATCTGATTAGGACCAGATACTAGACTTTCTACTGAGCAACTGGGATACTGACACATACTTAAAAACTACAAACTTATACATGACCACAACTTAAAATGTGTAGTCCTTTTTCAGTTTGCCTGTTTTGGCTCCAGTTGCTCTGTTAAATCATGTTTTCTTGGACTCTGATTATACTGTGTATGTTGCAGAACACTGTTAATGAGTATTCTACATCCAGCGGACCCATGTTTCAATCCCAGTACTTCAGCTGCATAGTGGTTGACAGTGAGCAACTTAGTCAGCCTCCTGTGTGTGTGATACTGATCAAGTCACTTTATATCCTCTGAGCTCATTGGCTGGCTGTGACACAGGTACATTGCATAGTGGTTCTAATCTTGCTACCAGTTTAAATAGCTAGTGCACACTGTCATGTTTCCAGCTCCCCCACCCAAACATATATGGATAGCCGACCTGCTGCAGTGTTGAGGGCTATTAATAATTCCATGCAGTTCAGTCCACTAACAAACTTACAGCACTCTTAATGTTTACCACAGGAAAAACAAAGCTGCTTCCTGAACCTGCCAACATGTCCCTAGCAGGCACATGCAGCCACCTGTCATTATGCCAGAAAATGAAGTCTGCATGTGCACTCTTACTTGTATGAGGGTGATTTTTCTATAGCTTTTCTTACTATTTAGAGTTGCGATATAAGCCAACCAAAGTGACTGCTCGAGTAACAGTCCCTTACTCGAGTGGTCTTTTTGATTTGTGTATATCAGAACTCTAAATATTACTAAAAGCTATCGGAAAATTGCCTCCATTCACGTCAATGGAGCACACATGCAGCCTCCATCTTCTGATACAACAACAGAAGGCTGTGTGTGTTTGCCTGGGACCGTGTCTGCAGGTTCAGGAAGCAGCTCTGTTTTTTCTGGGGTAAAAATAAAGAGTGCTGTAACTTTGTTAGCAGACAGAATCACATGGAATTATTAATAGCCCTCAACACTGCAGCAGGTCAGTTACCCATACATGTTTGGGGGGTGCAGGGAACATGACAGTGTGCACCTGCTCTTTAACCACAACAATCCATCTTGCAGATTGTGTACAGCTGAGGTCATGTAATCTGTATTATGGTATTACGATACCATGGTATGTCTATGTACACTTCATGATGCATAGGCATATATTTGCTCTTGTTTGATGATAACATTTTTTTTTTAGACAGGATACATATTTTTGGGATTGATATCCCATTTTCAACAATGTCCTGTTGTCCATTTATAACAAAAATAAAAAGGTGGGAATAGACTAGACTAGACAACATATAAATGTATAAACAATTTACAATATAGCAACATTTTACAACATATTTCATCATTCATTCATACTTTCATTTATTTATTTATTCTTTCATTCCTTCATAAAACTACTACCTAAGAGGACATTTACAGAATGTCCTTTACCCAAAACAGATACAATCAGAATGTAGATAATCTTTCAAAAGTTTTTTGAACAATGTGTGTCCCTGGATCTGCTTTAATTCTGTTGGTATTTTATTTTAATTGGCAGCTAAATTATTTTGTAAGGTATTGTCACCTAATCTATTATTAGATTTACTTCTAGGAGTGAGCACCTTTTTGTACTTGAGAGAGGTTTTCACAGTGCAAGTTGATTCCAGGGTAACCAGTCATCTTAGTGGATGAGTTTCTTTATTATAGATTAATCTGTGACACCATGTTAACCATAAAAAATGTTCTTTTTAGACTTGGTTGTAACCAGCCTAATTTTTTGTAAAGTTTACAATGATAGGTTCCATACTTAGCTTTTACAGCGAATCTTCCTAGCCTATAATATGCTTAGTCTCTCTTGTTTAAAGAAGACTGGGTAGAGTTCATGTATAAGCATGAACCATAACCCAGAACTGGGATTAATAATTTTACTTTTGTTTCACTAGTAAGGCAGCCTGACACCCTTCTTAAGGCTCCCAACCTCTGATGTACTTTTTTTACCTGGATAGAAATATGGTCAGAGTGTGTAACTCCGGGAGTCTACTAAAACCCCTAAATATTTATAACTTCTCACATTGATTATTTGGGTGCTATCCTCCAAACCAAGTTTTAACTGATATGGTATGTACGTTTCTGTATTTGCTGTAAAAAGTATGGATTGAGTTTTCTTGGCGTTGATCTGCAAAGCAGATTCTTTAAACCACTCCTCCATATTAAGAAGTCTACCTGAAGCTGATGCTCCAATTGTTCTTAACTATCAGCTGATAACACCAGTATGGTGTCATCAGCATATAGGTGAATTTCACTTGTTAATATTTTGGATGGTAGACTGTTAATATAAATGTTGAACATCAAGGGGCCCAAAATTGAACCCTGTGGAACCCCTTGATTAACCCCAGCAAACTCTGATAAAGCTGTTCCATTGGACACACACTGTTGTCATTCTGTTAAATAGGACTTGAATCATCTTAATGGTTCTTCTAGTACCCCCATTTCACTCAGTCTGTCCTTCAGCCTTCAATGGTCCACTAAATCAAGTGCCTTGCTGAGGTCCACAGACACCACACCCATCTTTCTTCCCAAGCCTAGGGATGAAGCCACCAGATTGTTGAAGTTGATGAGTGCAGTGTCCGTGGACCTCCCAGCCCTAAAACCATGTTGGTGGTTTGTCAGCAAGCTATGTTGTTCCAGAAATGAGTTCAATTGGCTGTGGACCAATTTTTCTAATTTGTCTTCCTTACACACCAAACCATTTGATTACCCACACATGTGGAGACTGAAGACTCACAGGTGTGGGAGATCAGGTATTGTGGGACTGTAAACCAGAAAAGGATGACACTGTTGATACTCTTGTTTAATCCATATACATCCCATTACAGGTACCTTATAATGTGACATGAGTCACATTGCAAAATGCAGTGTCTGAAGCTCACTACACCTGTAGTGACATGACTTTCACTGGCATGACTGCCCCCCCCGTGAGGTGCACCCCAACCTAAGTAAAAAAAGCCAAAATAACCAACACAATATGAAAAGAAAAGCAGTAACACCTTGCATAGATCTACAGACATACTATGAATCTACAATTCACATTGCTCACTCCCACTACAGATAACTGTGGTCTACCAATGAAACCACCTGTTAACACATAGGTGATGGGTGGCACTGTTCACCGCTGTTGCATGTTAAGTGAATCGTATTTTAACAAAAGGTTATAGAACTGGTCAATGCAAGCTGTACAGATATTGCCTTTTGCCACTGCACATGACCTTTCCCTCATTGCCATGGTTCTGTACATCAGACTGGAAGACTTCCAATATGTCTGCAGTCCAAATGGGGGTGGTATTCTGTCCATGGTAAACAATTGACCATCGGTTCTGTGACAACAAATATGGTGCAGGACTTGCACCACAAAACATATGAGGAGAAACTAAGGGTCCTCAAGATATACTCACTGGAGGAGAGGAGACAGCAGAAGGACATGATTGAAACTTTCAAGTACCTCAAGGGCATAAACTAGGTGCAGGTGGGGGATCTTTTCCAATGTAGAAAAAGTACTAGAACAAGGAGGCACAATATGAAATTGGAAACGGGTAGATTAAGAGGCAATGTGAGGAAGTTTTTCTACACAGAAAGGGTAGTCGATGCTTGGAATAATCTGCTACAGGAGATAGTGGGGGCAAGCACAGTAAAGGGGTTTAAGCATGCCTGGGACAGGCACAAGGGAAGCTTGAGAGGGGAGGGAGTGATGAAAAGCCGTTGATCAGATAGGGTCAGTGGCCACATACAATGTATAGGGCCTATGGGCAGACTGGATAGGCCTAGTGGTCCTTATCTGCTGACAATTTCTACGTTTCTATGTGACATGCTATGCCGTCACATGGTGCTACATAATTTTAAGTTATACGACAATCAGTGTAAATTACTGCTATTGTTTTGTTCAGCACAAGAAACATGTTAAATCAATGGTTTCCATATCATGAAAAGGCAGCAGGTAAAGCAAATAGGATGCTGGGATGTATAGGCAGGGGCATCACCAGCAGGAAAAGGGAGGTCATAATTCTGCTATACAAGACACTAGTGAGGCCCCACCTGGAGTACAGTGTACAGTTCTGGAGACCATACCTACGTAAGGACATAGACAGGGTAGAAAAGGTTCAGAGGAGGGCAACAAAGATAGTGCATGGATTGCATCACAAGTCCTATGAAGACAGGTTGAAGGAACTGAACATGTACTCCCTGGAGGAGAGGAGGGAGAGAGGGGATATGATAGAGATGTACAAGTATCTTACAGGGAGGAACAGGGTGCAGGAAAACACTATTTTTAAGCGAAAAAAGATGTTCCAGGACTAGAGGGCATGGGATGAAGTTGGAGGGAGGACGATTCAGAGGAAACATGAGAAAGAATTTCTTCACAGAACGGGTGGTGGACAAGTGGAACACCCTGCCAGAGGAAGTGGTGGGGGCTAAAACAATCACAGGATTTAAGAATGCATGGGATAGACATAAAGGAATTCTGGAGGTCAGGGGTAAGGGGCAACAGACTTCTAGGAAAACAAACTGAACTTACAAGCTCAAATGGGCAGACTGGGTGGGCCATAGGCCCTTATCTGCCGACACTGTCTATGTATCTATGTAAAACTGTTGCTTGACTCTCCAGTGTTTTGTCCTTACCTGTGTGTCTTCATGGTCCAAATCACTGTAGAAGTCCTCAATATATGTTCTATTTTTCATGTGGATTCTTTTTGCTGCTGGACTCTCTTCTGTTTCAGTCATGTTATCCAATAGTTTGGAAAGTTCAGCTTCTTTGGTTGTGGAAAACAACAAATAAGACACATGTATACACTAACGTCATTGTTACTGACAATCAACTTGTAAGTATACACTGTTTTGTTAAATCCACGCTGTCTGGTTTGTCATGTTCTACCACTGGTTTGTCAGCCACATTTCACTGATGCTGGTCACAAGTCACAATTACGTGGCTTGCATATGTGTGCAATGGGATTCTCCTAAACATATGCTAAAATAATCATTACTCCCCTTGCTATATGTCAGTATGTCCCAGAGGCACTCATAGCTGTACAACAGTGCTTTCACATGCCGACGGCAGCAGCGAGAACAGTGAAGTAACGATTTGATGTCATGGCCACAGCTGAAGGAAAGTGAGAGCAGTGTGACACAGGAAGGAGTGATGACGGGGGACGGATGAATATAGTTTTGCTCAACAGCACTCAATAATAAGGTGAAAAAATACAAACACACGAACATATAAATTTGGCATCAGAAACAGGAAACCTGGTCTATCAAGTGTGCTGAAATGGGCATCCAGCTTCCTTGCCTTTCTGCTGCCTCTCTACCCTCCCCCCTTCACAATAACCACTGCTGTACTCTATCTCATCCACTTTTGAATCCCTAGACTGTCTTACAGAACTGCGCCTCCTCTTGCAAAATGTTCCATTCTACAGTACCACAATAATCTCCATGAAATAGTGTCTCCTCATTTCCCTCCTATATCTTCCCACCTCCAATCTAAGACCCTGACCTGTCATGTGCATGCCCCCTACTTGATGTAAATATCCTTTGAGTACCTGTGTTGTTAATCCCCTTTAAGTACTTAAAAGTCTCAATCACATCCTCCTGTTCCCTACTCTCCTTAAGGGAGTACATATTCGACTTAGGCTTTAATCGTATGTCCTGTCCCCCTGACCCTGGATCATCTGAGTTGCTCTGCACTGTACCCCTTCCAGTAATGTGATGACCATCTATACATATGGGCAGCAGTACTACATGCAGTACTCCAGATGGGGCCAGACCATTGACCTTAAAAGAGGCAGGACCACCTCCCTGCTCCTTGATGAGATTACTTTCGCAATACACCCCAGCATCCGGTTAGCTTTTGCTGCTGCCTTCATGTCCTGCTCTGTGTTGTCCATTTTCCCCATTATAACCACCCCAATGTCTTTTTCCTCATCAGTGGTGCATAGCTGTTCTCTACTCAGCTAGTAACTCATCTCTGTGTTCCTTGCTCTGAAGTGCAGTACCTTGCACTTTTCAGCATTGAACTCTGGCTGCCACACTTCTGATGACTCCTGCATTGTTGCCAGGTCATACTACAGCTCCTGCATCCTTCTGTGTCACTCAACACCACCCCCAACTTTGTATCGTCAGAAATGAGACTGCTATTATTCCTGATGACTTGCGAGATGCTCGCTATGAATATACCAAAAACCGGTCCCAGGACTAATCCAACTGACATCATGCTCATCACCACCCTCGCTGGCGAGAGGCCCCCCACCACTACCATCTGCTGCCTTCCCTGTAGCCAGTTCTTGATATAGTTAACCATTTTATTCCCCACTACCCCCTGCCAAACTCATTTTTATCCACAACCTCCCATTCAGCACTAAATCAAAGGCTTTGCTGTACTCCAACAATATTACATCCATAACACGAGTCTTGTCCAATTCCCTCTTCACCCAGTCATAACACTACCATAGGTTGCTCTGACAGGACCTTCCTGAAACAAACCTATGCTGAAGACCACTCTAGAGTCCATTGTCACTTACATATGTCACCAACCTCTCCTTCAGGATTGTCTCCTACAGCTTCTATAAAATCAATGTAGGCTTTCAGGTCTGTAATTTCTTGGTTCATCCTTATGGCCACCTGTATGGAGGGGCACCACGTGGGCCCTACTCCAGTCTTGTGGCACACACCATGTCAAGGGAGGTATTGAACAGGTCTGCCAGTGACCCAGCCAGTACCTCCACAAGTTCTCTCAGCATCCTGTGATGTATGCCATCCGGTTCTGATGCCTTATACACTCTCAGACCCCTCGGACCCTCAAATGCCCTTCCCTCAGTGATTACACTGTTTGTGACACTGTCCTGGAGACCCAGCTTTCTAGTTGTCCCCTTATCCATCCCACCCCTAAAAAAGGCAGCAGTGTGACACATCTAACAAGTTCTTGTAAAATTTGGTGAGTGTTACATGTCAGTAACATACCTGCCATTTTTAACACAATGAAGTTATACACTGGCCATCCACAACACATTTTTTATTTCCCCGCATGCCACTGTGCCACATACATTCATGAGTCTTCATGCCCACTTGGATCGAATTCTTCTGATTTGACGTTTCTGGCTCATTTGGAGGGGATTGTACTCAGTTTTCCAGCATGTGTCCCACTGATCCACCTTACTAACAGGAACATGACTGTATACAGGCACCTTGATGAAAAATACTAAACATGTGTTACTGATGTAACCTGCTAGCATAACATGCATGTTTCAGAAGTGGCAAACTAAAACCAATATATGGATTACTGGTGTCAAGAACATAGGGAAACTGTCAGAATCTGCTAACTACTATCCACCAAAAGATAGTGTATCAGCCACCATAGCTGATTCACTGTTATTTCAATGGCCCAATTCCAACTGTGAGGCACTAGTTCATTTTCATTGATGGTCTTAAAATTATTTAAAAACACATCCCCACTGTGTATGCCATAAAGTTCCATAAACTCAATGAACTTGAAATGTTTTCAGCTCTGTTGGTGGTGTCAGTTGTTCAGTACTTGTAAGACTGCATCCCAAGCCATAAGATTGTAAGGTTATGGGCTCCCACGACCACCATTTTAGGCACATTCCTAAACTGATAACAGAGTGCATCATGATGTGGATGCTGCATTTCTGAGGTGGCATATTTTGGCTCAGACATGTAAGCAAGGCAAGATTTGCCCTTTTTTGTAGCTATTCAGGTAAATGTGAAATACACCAGGACACTTGTGGCAAACAGTATTCAGATGTCCATTGTGCTCTTGGCCATTTCCACCACACACACACACACACAAAAATATCCCTAGAAAACAGAACTGTCATGCATCAAGTTTTTAATAATTCTGGAGGTGTCCAGACATGAACACACGGATGCTTACCTGAGTGATGGCAGCTGACATTTGCTCTGCATTTTTGTTTTTTGTGGTGGTGATGGTGGTGTACTATAACAGTGCTTACTGCTAGCCCATGGATTTGCCACCAGTTAATCCTCTAAGGTGATCGGATCACATGAGCATGCACAGCACAGGTCTAAAAAAGTTGATGGTAAATATGCATTCATTTATGTGCACACCTGGCCGCTGCTTAAATGAGTTCCCATGCAATCTTGCCCCACACTCTACCACAGCCCATGGTTGTGGCCTACTACCACATCAACTCCTGCCCAAGTGTATCCAGAGCGGGCAGCTGGCACAAGGCCTCCTCTTCCCCTGATCTGGTACACTGAGCCCGAGTTGCCACCAAATCTGTCCTGCAAGCCCCAAACAAAACTGCGGCCTACTGACTGCTGCATCGACTGCCCTGGGGTGGCTACAGAGTGGGCAGCTGGCACAAGGTCTCCTCTTCCCCCGATCCGGTACACTGAGCACAAGTTGCCACTGAATCAGCTCTGCAAGCCCCAAACTGTACTGCGGTCTAGACTGCTGCATTGACTGCCCACTAGTGTCTCCAGAGTGGGCAGCTGGCACAAGGCCTCTTCTTCCCCCAATCCAGCAGAGCCCGAGTTGCCACCAAATCCATCCTGCAAGCCCCAGACAAGACTGCAGCCTACCAACTGTTGCAATGACTGCCCGCAAGTGTCTCCAGTGGGCAGCTGGCACAAGGCCTCCTCTTTCCCCAATCCAGTACACTGAGCCACAGTTGCCACCAGTTAGTCTGCCCCGCATTCTTGCCCCAATCCATACTGTGGATTAAGCAGATCCTTTTGTTCTCCCAGCACAGTGTTTTATTACCTGAACCAGTCCGTGAATTAAATAGAGTCTCCAACAGCCACCAGCCCATTATAGATCAACACTCATGCTGTAACCATTTGAACTGGGCATCTTAGGGTGAAGCATGTAATGGTACAATTCAGCCACGTCACTTAAGTAACCAGCCAGTATGATCTGCTCCATCTTGAATTATGCTGCACATGCGGACTCCGTGTAGTGCAGTAAGAAATCCAATATGATGGTATCCAGAGCACTATGTCACTAGTGTGAAACAGCAGTTGGCTGATGCGGTCACGTGGGCTATGAATGGCCAATGAGACCACACATTTTCATTTGTATCTCATTGCCTGCAGAGCAGTGTCAGATCAGACGTGAAGCACAGAGTAGAAAAAGAAATGCTGGTCGAGGCATAGGGCGCATACACACCGATAAGTCTTTTTGCAGCTACTGCCATTGAAGCAATTAGACAAAAACAGGTAATTAAGCAAACTTAGAAAATGAGGATAGGTAATGCAGCAAGAACAAACATTTCATGGTGGGTGTGGGGTTAAGAGAAATTATGGGGCTCAGGAGAAAGTGACATTAAATGGAAATGAAACTGTGTGAAAATCGAATGGTTTTTCAGCCTGGATTCACACATGTCAGTGGGACACGTTGGTTAGGGCCATCACCCATGCATACCCTGTCCCCCCCCAACACATCACAGTCCTGTAGGGCAGAAAAACAGCATTGGAATATCACTTGACACAATATGCTCCACGCATGTTTTTTTTTTCTTGGGTGCTGTGGAGGGTGGGGGGTGTTACGCTGATGACCAGCACAGCTTGGTCACTTATTCTGATTATTCATACCACGGTATAATGAGGGTTCATTATAGTGACCCAGCTATCTATTATGGCTTGCAAGGGGGAAGGTGTTGCTGAAGCACAGCTTGGTCTCTTATTCTGATTATTCATGCCATGGTATGTGTAGGGTTGTATTATGGTTTGCATGGTGTGTACTTATGTTGTTATGGGGGGGGTTGCTATTTAAGGTGTTTGAACATATACGAAAATGCAAGCAGAAACAGGCAAGATGTTCCATCAAGTATACTCGAATGTGCAGATAGCACCCTTAGTTATCAACTGTCCAACCCACCATCCAGCATTCACATTCAACCCCCACCCTGTCCCATCCTCTTCTGAAAATACCCACTGTCTTATATGATACCACATCATCTGGCAGAGTCTTTCATTGTGCCACAATCTTCTCCATGAGAACTTTGCCTCCTCATTTCCCTCGTATATCTTCCCGGCCCTTCCATTTAAGCCCCTAACCTGTCATGTACCTCCCCCTCCTCAACTTAAACATCCCTTCAGTACTTGTCTTGTGTATCCCCCTTAATTACTTAAAGGTGTCAACCCACCACCCCCCATATCTCCTATCCAAAGAGTACAAGGAGTACAATTTCAACTCCCCTACCCACCTACCTGTTTCTAAAGTCCACCCTGTCTTGCACATGTGTAATTGTATCCTTACCCTTTATGACTCCCCTAGTCACCATCCTGCCCTTCCCCCTCCCCTGATGCCCCTATATCTGACATGCCACCTTTCATCCCTATAGCTGTTACACTGTCCTAATTTCCCCCCTCCACACTTGACCCTCTTCACCATCTCCTTCCTCTGCTGTGACCGTGTCATCCTCATCACAGTGACCTGCCCAACCCAGCATGGTGGTTAGGAGGCACAACTCAGACATCACGGTAATTTCATTTGAACTCAACATGTCAAGACTTTCATCTGTCTGGGAATGGCATTACGGCCTCACTCACACATAGAATATTACATTACCAGTATTGCTGTGGAAGGGCACACTCTTTTGTTGGCCCATACATCCCCACAAGGTTTGACACTGTCTGACCATGGCAAGTGAAAGTGCAGCTGTGTAGCCTTCAGTATCAAGCCTATAGTTCCTATGTCATTGATGTTGCATGACATATGTGGTGGACAGAAGTTATTAGTCGCATGGTCCCCATCAAGACAGAAAACCACAGCGCTAGTGTACTTCTGCCATCAGATGGCATTGGCTGGTGCCCTTCCCTGACATCAGTATCCCACATTGCCATGAATGCTATCTCAAGTGACATGTCTCAGTCCTACCGCAGAAGTACAGGAGTAACTTCTTCTATAATCAGTCTGTTGATTCCACCTGGACACATCAATCTGCACTACAGAGGACATGGTGAGATATGAATGAGATTGATGGGGCTATGTGTTGAACTTGTGAATAGTGGTATAATACAAACACATACAAATAAACATTCAAGTGGAAAATTATGCTTTCCTTAACACGTTACCATGCATTTCTACAAGCAGAGCCAAATGTAATGGCCTTGATTTGGTATGCCACAGGTATAGCGGCATTTCAATAGCAGGGTCCCCTACAGCAACTACAGCACCATGATGCTGTAGGGAACCTGCTGGAACCCGGCACTGTCTGTTGGGGGTCCTGCACCCCCTCAAATCAGCTCTGACTCGAAGTTGAGAATCCTATGTTGGGTATGCCCCCTGCATGAGGGGTTAGGGGGTGAAGCCCCCCCAAGAAAACGCTTGTTTTCATCTGAAACTGCCAGATGACTGCAAAATGCGGTCGACCTGTTGGTTTCGCTATCTGGTTGTTCAACAAAATTTTTGTCGACGATCAGTTGTGGATCCCCTTGATTCTCTGTTCACTTTCAGAAAGAGGACTAACATTACAGTTGTTGGGCTGTAGAGCTGGCATTCTCAGGACAGTAACACAGGGGAGAAACAAGTGTTGTCTATGTCCCTTGGCATACATTAATTGATAATTAGTAACTTGTTTGATAATATTCTGATTTTTAAAATGACATGCAAGCATTGTTACTGAAACTTTTCTGTCTTCATTTTTCATTCTAGTTTGAGAAATGATTTGAAGATGGCAAAGAAATCTAAGTCGACTCCTGCTTTATACAAACAGTACCTGTGTAGAAGCTATGTGATTCCCAAAAGAACAAAAAGTAGACTGAGACAGACAGTGTAAGTATTACCTGGAGTTTCGTAATGTATGGATGTATACATATAACTAAATATGTGTGTGTGTGTGTGTGTGTGTGTGTGTGTGTATGTATATATGTTATGTGTATGTATGTGTATACAGACATATATACACACATAGATATGCATATGTATATCTGTGTGCATATATCTGTATACATATTTATACAGTAGGCATGAGCAGATAACCCATTAGAGAAAAACAGGTATTCTCACTGCAGAGTGACAACTCCAGCTATCACACTCTGATTACATCATCACAGTGTGATAACTTCATCAAACAAAAAAACCAGCACAAAACACACTCCTATTGTATAAAATGGATACATACTGGGCAGCTATGTGATAGCTGAAATATCAGCACTTGTGGCAACTGAGCTCAGGGTTAAATCTCTTGTGGTGAGCTCACTTGCCACTCATGCTGATATTTCAGCTATCACATAGCTGGCCATCACGTATCCCCTTAATATATATTATATATATATATATATATGTCAATATGTGTGAATATAATGGTGGATGGGTATGTGTTCTTGGGTACCAACATACGTCTACTGATAATTGGGTAACGCATCTCTGGAGGGATTGGTGCACAGGGTGACTAAGACCCTGGGCTCCCTCAAGAAAGGCAGTTAGGAAAATAGCACAGCATGTGAGGGAATGTGACTGAAGGACTGTTATGGTTGTATGGCCCTGCACTAGCAAACTGCTTAACTGTAATAATGTCGCAGTGGGAGCACAGGGGAGTTAAGTAGGGTGGGACTATTGGAATAAGAAATTACATTCATTTCAGAGAAAGTACATTACTGCATCAGTTAGAGTACTTAATAAAGTGTCAAAAGTATGTAAATGTGGTGTCAGGGTTTCACACGCCCCCCCAATCAATACCTCAACAGGTGTCGAGGGTGTGCATTGGCATCATCAGTCCTAAGTGTCAATACATTATCCTGCAATGTACCATATGTGATGTTATAGGAATTTAACATACTTATTAGATGGTCCCTAAGGTTAATGTAAGAAGCTGATGATTTGTAGACAGCCACTAGAGTGTGGGGTGTTATGGGAAGTTTGCTTGGCTGGAGCAGTGTGTTTAAGATGGCTGCACAATAAAGATGAGTAAAAACTCATGCTGATTTCATGATTATTAACAAGCAAAACATGGTGTCAGAAGCGGATATCAAAACCTGAAAAGACGGACAAGAACATAAAAAAGAACTCTAGAAGAAGATGGTCTGGTGAAAAAACCAAGACAGAAAAAAAAAGATGGATAAACTAAATCCTCCATTAGGTATGGAATTGTCTGGAAATGTAGCTGAAAATTGGAAGAAATTTAAACAAAGGTTTAACATTTATTTAACTGCAAGTGGTGCGGAAAGCGAAGATGGCAAAACAAAGGCCTCGATCTTTCTACATGTAGTTGGGGAGGATGTGTTAGACATTTACAACAGTTTCCAGTTCAATGAGGGTGAAAACATGGATCTTGATGTAATTATGAAAAAATTTGAAGAGTGCTTTGTACCAAAATGAAACGTTACCTACGAGAGATATACGTTTTTCATATGCGACAAGAAAAAGGGTGATAGCTTTGATCAGTATTTAACAGAGTTACATTCGCTCTGCAAAATGTGAAGTTTGGAGATCTGAAAGAATCATTGATTAAGGATAGAATTATATGTGGAATCACAGACAATGGGCTCAGAAACAGACTGCTTAGTGAGTAAGATTTAACTCCGGACAAAGCTGTAAACATGTGTAGAGCTGCTGAAACTACCAAATCACAGGCTAAAGAGATGAACAAAGAAAACAAGGGCACTGTGCACGCACTAAAGAAGCTTGAGATAAACAAGAAATATTTTTCTAAAACAAAGCAGCAGAAGGAGCAGCAGCCTAATTGAAAAACATGTGGTAGATGTGGAAATAACCATAAACCTAAAGCTTGTCCTGCCCATAGGAAGTCCTGCAGTAAGTGTGGCAGAAATAATCATTTTACTAAATGCTGCAAAATGAAAAGTGAACAAAATAAATTTCACATTGTCAAAGAAGATGAGCCAGAAGAGTTCTTTGTAGATTCCGTAGAGCTGTGTGTTTCTGAAAAAAAAGAAATGGATTGTACCTTTAACTGTGAATGAGACTATCATACCATTCAAGCTTGACACAGGAGCACAGGTGAACCTGATTTCATTGCAAGACTATGAAACTCTGCATGTGTAACCCCTCACCCCTTCCTTTTTACCAAAATGACAGGTGGCATGCTGTTGAAGTTGACAGCAGTACCTGGTGGAGACCTGGGTTCGGGGAGGATGAGGTTACTCAGCTCAGGGGGACCTAGGTTTGGCTACTCTGCATAGGGGCACCCAAGTAAATCCAAACACAGGAAGCAATAACTGTAATGTCCAGAACCAGGAATGGGATTCTTCAGTGTGGCTTTTATTCACAAACTAGCTGAACAAAACAAAGCATAGATGGATCCCCATGGGGCTACATTTCCTGGTAATGCAGATTAGAGGCAACAACGCGGTCCACTGGAAGAATGAACCAATTATACTGTTTTCAGGCTCTGGACCCACCAGGCACACAGCCCGGACTTGCACGTGCTTTGGGTACACAGCTCAACTGGCCCGGCTCCCCCGGCAGCCACTTGATTCACGGTCCATTGGAAGAATGAACCAATTATCCTGTCGTGGCTCCCCACACCACTTACAGTCTGTGACTCCTAGAGAGATTTCTTCCTTACTTCTTAAGACTCCTCATCTCACAAAGAGAATTCTTCTTTACACTTGTTGTGGCTCCTCACACCACTTAGAGTCTGTGACTTCTAGAGAGATTTTCCCTTTTGCAACCCCACGTCTGGGTACTTCCCCCATCACTGGCCAAGTGCATGAGGCAAAGTAGCAACCACAGCAGAAATCCGTAAAGGTGGACCTGGTTACTAAAGATGGGGGGTTTGCCCACCTCCAGCTCCCACAGCCCATACCCGGCCATTTCCCTGGAAGAACTGAAACTTCTGAATGTAGATTAAAGGGTAGATGAACTGGCACATCTCCTCTACATATTACTTGAATCACACAGCACTCCAGCATTTGACACTACTCCACTTGTTTGACCTAGTCCTATAGGCTACCCAAATGTAGCTCAATTTCTAGATTCCCACACATGTCCCAGGGTGAAGAAAACATTTTGCCCTCTCATGTTAGAGCAAACACTCACCCTTTAGTTGCAGGTGCCCCACAGGCAAATCACAAATCTTCCAACTTTCCAAAACAAAGGCTGAACTGAGCTGGCAGCTTTTCTTCCTCTTGGCAGAATTAAGGGGATTGCCCCAGAAATCTGCATGGGGATCTTTACATCCCCCCAGAGGGAGGGGGCACTGAGACCCGAACAGCGGTCTCCACCACTTCAGCACACCTTCATTTTCTCAAGACAAACTGGACTGACTCCTTCTTACTGAAGGCAAACTGTAAACCACACTCTAACACTTTGGAAACTCCCAACGTTCTATCTAACTCCCTCTGCTGCAGATTCCAATGTGGCTTATGCAGCTGCGAAAGTTCTATTGGTGATGTCATCCCTCAGTCTCAGCTGAGACTGAGAACAGAGTGAGACAGTGTGAAACCCATTTAACTGGAGTTTCACAAGCTGCCTTCCCTGCCTACCACTAGGTCTTACTGGGATTCTAGTAACCCCGAGTAACAAGGGGTTACACATGTAAAATCTAAAATTCACCCAGCCAAGATAAAAATAACTGTTATGCAGGAGAGAATATTCCAGTAAAAGGGAGCTACATGACAAAGGTCAACAGTTTAAGGTGTCTCTGTTAATTGTAGAGAAGAATGTGCAAACAATTCAAGGCATAAGTGCCTGTGAGAAACTTAATTTAGTGAGAAGAGTGTTTGTTGTGACATCACAAGCTGAAGCTAAATGTGAATCATTATTTACAGAGTACAGCGATGTGTTCAAAGGTCTAGGATGTTTGCCTGGGGAGCACAAAATAAACATAGATGACCAAGTGCCAACCATAATACACCCCTGCAGAAAAGTACAATTCGCACTGAGGGACAAACTGAAAGAAGAGCTGAATTGCATGGAAGCCACAGGTGCAATCAAGAGAATTGATGAACCTACAGACTGGGTGAGTTCTTTAGTCATAGTTGAGAAGAAAAATGGCCAGCTCAGAATATGTCTTGACCCCAGAGACTTAAACAGAGCTATAAAAAGGGTGCATTTCAACTGACCTAGCAGATAAGAGATAATGTCGCAGTTTGCTGGTGCCAAATGGTTTAGCAAACTGGATGCTTCTTTGGGATTTTGGTAAATGAAGCTAGATAAGACTAGTTCAAAGTTATGCATGTTTAATACTCCAGAAGGAAGATACAGATTTCTTTGTCTGCTGTATGGGATACTGTCTGCTCCAGAGGTTTACCATAAAATAATTCATATGATTTTTGAGCACATTCCAGGTGTTGAAACCATGATGGATGACATCATTGTGTGGGGTTCCACAAAAGATAAACGTGACTTCAGATTGAGACAAGTCCTGGATCTGACAAGAAAAGCAAATCTTAAACTCAACAAAGAAAAATGTGAGTTGTGTGCAAAAGCACTGACTTTTGTGGGTGATATTGTTACAGATCAGGGCATTAAACCTGACCCTAAGAAGACATCTGCAATAATGAATATGCAAAAGCCCAGCTGCAAAGATGATGTCAGGAGGTTCTTAGAGATAATTAACTACGTAGGGAAGTTTATCCCTTAACTTTCAGCACAATCAGCCCCACTCAGATGGCTGTTGGAGCAGAAAACTGAATGGATGTGGTCACATGAACAGGAGCAGAGCTGGAAAAGTCTGAAGAAGACTATTACAGAAGAACCAGTGTTAAGATTCTATGATCCTGCTAAAGAAACAAGAATATCAGCTGATGCTTCACAGTTTGGCTTGGGCTCAGTACTTCTGCAAAATTATGAAGGAATCTGGCAACCTGTAGCATATGCTTACAGAGCCTTGATGAGCGCTGAAACAAGGTACGCCCAAATAGAAAAAGAGTTACTAGCAATAACTTACGCTTGTGAGCAATTTCATCAGTATGTCTATGGTCAAGCCTTCACAGTGGAAACAGACCACAAGCCTCTAGTAGCTATAATGGCCAAGTCTCTAAATGACTGTCCAATGAGAATACAGAGAATGCTAATTAGATTACAAAAGTATGATGTTCAGTTGATCTATAGTCCTGGAAAGTACATGTATGCTGCCGACACACTTTCATGTGCTGTAGACAAGAGTGAAAGCCCGGAAAGTCAAACAGACAGAGAAATAAAGGCACATGTTGACATGATAGTGACCTCTCTTCCTGTGTCCAATGAGAGACAAGAGTAGATCAGAAGAGAAACAGAGGCAGATGAAACAATGAGAATCCTGAGAAATACCATATTAAAAGGTTGGCCGAAGCAGAAAAGTGCCTGTCCGTTGTCTATTCATGATTTTTGGATGTGTAGAAGTGACCTATCTGTTGTCAATGACATTATTTTCAAAGGCAACAAATTTGTTAAGCCAGGAAAACTGTGCAAAAAAATGCTATGCAAAATACATGAAGGGCACTTAGGAGAAGAGAAATGCAAGTTAAGAGACAGAGAAGTAATGTATTGGCCGAGAATGAAATAAAGATATTGCCCAGGTAACTGCAACCTGTGAATTGTGTCTCACCTACAGACCAAAGCAGCCAAGCCAGCCGTTATGTCCTCATCCAGTGCCAGGCAGACCATGTCAGAAAGTAGGTGCCGACTTGTTTGATTGTAATGGGAAAACCCATATAGTTATAACAGATTATTATTCAAATTATCCAGAGGTAGCAACACTGCCTACAACTACCAGTAAAGCTGTAATCACCTGCATGAAGTAAATTTTTGCAAGACATGGTGTTCCAAACAAAGTGTTCACTGATAATGGTCCACAGTTTTCCAGTGCTGAGTTTAAACAGTTCGCCTATGAATGGGAATTCATACACAGTACTTCTAGTCCCAATTTTCCAAGATCAAATGGACTGGCAGAGAGCTCTGTAAAAACTGTGAAAAGTCTCATGAAGAAAACACATGATGGAAAAGAAGATTTTTTTACAAAAGCCCACTGATCTACAGAATTGCACCATTACAGAATGGGCTTTCTCCAGCACAAATGCTTATGGGAAGGAGGATCAGGACAAATCTGCCAACACATGAAGAGCTTCTGAAGACTCATGACTCAGAACAGGTGAAACAAAGCAAAGAAAAACAAAAGGAAAAGCAAAAACAGTTACATGATAGGAGAGCAAGAAACTTACCTGATTTAAGGCATGAGATCAAGTGTGCCGTATAGACTACAACAAAGGAATGTGGCTGCAAAGGGGCACTGTACAAGCACAAATTGCACCAAGGTAATACCAGACTGAAACAGAAAGAGGAGCAGAGGTGAGAAGGAATCGTGTGGATTTAAGACTTCTGCCAAAGGTTGAGGATGCCAATTTGACTGAAGTTGACTTACCAACTTTCACAGCAGTCAGTCAAGACAACACCAAAGAGACTGATAGCAAGGATGATTCGGAGCAGTGTGCATCCACTGAAAAGTCACCAGAGAAGGAAGCGAGATCCAAAAGATAAATTTGACGTCCCGAGAGACTGATTGAAACTTGTTAGGTAAGTACAGTGGAGTGAGTGGTAAAGACTCACTAGACAGTGAAGTACTAGTGATCTCTCCTCTCAAGATTAGGATTAGTTTAATTTGAAACCTCAGTTTTTAAGAAGTTAAAATAATGATAATAATTCAGCCAAGTTACAGTAATCCAATAATTCAGTTTGAAAATAATATAGAACTTTTCTTTTAGTAAGGAAGATGTGATGTTATAGGAATTTAACATACTTATTAGACTGTCCCAAAGGTAAATGTAAGAAGCTGATGATTTGTAGACAGCCCCTAGAGTGTGGGGTGTTATGGGAAGTTTGCTTGGCTGGAGCAGTGTGTTTAAGATGGCTGCACAATAAAGATGAGTAAAAACTCATGCTGGTTTCATGATTATTAATAGGCAAAACACCATATAAGCTGTCTGACGTGGAATCGGGTGACAGGTCTGACGACTCCAATGCACACTCACGACACCCGTTGAGGCATGGGGGGTTAAGGTATTAGAGCTCGAAGCCATAACACCACATTTCCCAAATTTTAACACTTTAGCAAATACCATAACTGATGTGTTACTGATGTTTTGGAGCACTTTATATATTGATATGTAGGCTGAGATATTCAAAAGGGTTGCGCATGGCGCAACAGTGTTGCACCATGCACAACCCACTGATGCACCCCGGCGTGATATTCAAACGAGAATCATGCCTGGCACAAATCCTGATGTGCCATGCGCATCAGTAATTCGCGGCTTACGTGCATCAGAATATTACACCTATATCCCTGGTGGTCCAGTGGAACCCCTGCCCACCCGCCCACTGATCCCCACTGCCCGCTCCCCAGTCAGCGGCAGGCAGCAGCAGCCACCTGCCTGCCGCCCCACTGCCCTGTGACACTGTCGTGAGGGCATGCGCCCATTGGTCCACAGCGTGAGCCAAGGGTGTGCAGCCCATACCGTACTGCACATTTCAGATATGTGAATGGACCCATTCACATTCAATGTGTAGACGGTGAGCGGGGCTGTACGCCCATTGGCTCATGTTGTAGAACAGGGCTTACAGCCCTACCGACGGTATCAGTGGATGAATGGCTGAAGACTGCAACAGCTGTGGACCGCAGGAATGGGGGCTGAGCAGGGAAAGGGAGGACAAGGGAGGAGGACACAGCACACACCTCATGACGAACTTGGCGAACTGCTTGACAATACAGTTGGGGAATGCATCCTTAACTGCTGTGAGTTTTGGTAAATTTTAATAGGTTTCTTCTCAGTTCTTTCAGCCACATGGATAGTGCAAATACAAACAAACTACCTGGGTGCTCAATACAGTGGAGTACCCCAGACAAATAATATTCCTGCTATGGGTGGGAGGGTCCAGGAGGGACCCTGGCACTCATGCAGGCATCAGTGGGATGTGGCTGGGTGGGGGGAAGGGTTTAAAAAACATGAAACGAAAGGCAACATAGACCCGTGTTGTCCCTGTATTTTTTTTTCTTTTTCTCTGGGGACATCCCTGACTCTGCCTGGAAAGTCTCTTCCATCCTTCTCAGCTCTGTAGCTTATAGGAATTTTCCCCGATCCTTTTTTAAAGATAGGGAAAAAAAGGAGAGGAAAAAAGCCCTGACCCTGATGTGGAGGGCAGAAGGTTGAGAGGCATGTACACAAGGGCCAGGAAGATGGAGGGGTGCAGGGGCACCCCTTGGACAACACAAAGGAACAACATTCTTGGTAAATAATGAATTAAGAAAGAGAGGGGGGAGGAGACGGACATCATAAAAGAAACCAGGACTTGGATCACAGGTAAAGCAAACAGCATAACAGTAGGGGGAGCCGGGGGGAAGAGAGGGAAGTAACAAATGGCAGGGATAGGCGACACCATACACCAATGATCATAGGCATCTCAATATGGAATCCCTTAACGCAATACTGGGAGGGGGGAGAGGAAGGGAGCAGATGGGCGATCAACCACTAGGGAGATATCTGTATTGCATGCAGCAAAAAGAAGTCCCCGAGGCAGATCAAAGATGGGTATCATGGCTGACTCTGCCTTTATCTTCAGGGACACACTGAGGCATGCCTCTGGGACTGGGTCTGCCCCTTTTGTACTACAGGTCTAGACAACTAAGCAGGGAGACTGCAGGAACAGAATATGAGCGGATGGGGTGGGTGCAGAACTGCCCGGTTGGGTGTCTTGGCTGAGTTGGGCCTGGTAGCCACCCCCAACCCCTCAGAACACTACTGCTCAAAACAGGGTTGCCCTGCTGGGGCATCGGGGGGGTATTAGTAGGCAAACATAACATACTCTGCTGAATGCAGTAAAATTGGGACATTCGAGGGCAGTGGGAGCCCTGGTCCAGGGCAGCAGACACTGGCGGAGCCTGCTGTGCCTGGAGGGGTAGTCCCTTCCCCTAGCTGTCTGCTATACTGTGAGTGTGTGAATGATTTCTACAAGATGCATGGGTGCCAGGCTTATAAGCTGTAATTGTATGAATGACCCAATGGAGTTTATACACATGAACGGAACCTCGAGGGGTTGGGTAACACATTGTTTTAATGTTGTTTTGATTTGTGTTTGAAGGGAGGGAGGGCTGCAGCTCAGTTAAATCCCTAATGTAAATTTAAATGCTGGGATACATCTCTGGAGGGTGGCAAACCTCCCAAGAGCAGTATCCCTTTAAAAAGACCCCCACTCACTATAAAATATAAGCCCTTTTTGCAGATTGGAGAGCCTTGCACCCTCTTCACAGGCTTCTCCCTCAAAAGTTTAAAGGCGCATACAACTGTAGGAGCCACAAATATGAATCTAGTGGGAAACCAACAGAACTAAGAATGATTAACCTATATTAAACCAAGAACAGGCTAACTCTACAAAGGGGGCAGGGTGGAGAGCAACATGGTACCCTGCAGGACCAGCTCTAGAGCTCACAGCCCCCATTACCTTACAGATAGTGAGAAAACACAGACTAGACCAAGATGGGTGTATTTTGTCTTTTTTATTTCTATACTTTCTTGAATGTAAATTTCTACTGTTATTCTCTATGAGCTCAACTATGTTATATTTCTAACAACAAGAAACACTACGACTACAATGAACTTGTAATGAATGTGAACACTGAAATGCTTAATTTGTATGTACAGGACAGCAGATGCTGGACTGATGACACTTGGGTCGAGGGGACTGCCACCGAGGGGAATAATGGGTCCCAGGGTGCAGATACTGCTAGCACAGTACCAAAGGAAATACGCATGCAAAAGCCATTATTGACAATAATAGCCCCAAACAGAGTAAATGTTTAAGCCTATAAAAATCACAACGTGGAATATTAAATATTAATACAAGTGTTGTTTGGGATATTCATTGCAGACATATCATGGGACATCAAGAGCAAGATCAGTCTGTTTGCTGATGATACCAAGGTAGGCGCGGTGGTGGATGACCTAGGGGGATGGCAGGGGTTGCAGGATGATCTGGCAAAGCTTGAAACCTGGTCAGACACCTGGCAACTGGGGTTTAATGCCAAAAAGTGCAAGGTGCTGCATTTTGGGATGAAGAACCCAAGAAGGAGTTACCAGCTAGGGGAATGCAGCTAGCCCAGACAGAGGAGAGAAGGATCTGGGTGTGCTCATTACAGGGTCAATGAACAACTCGGCACAATATAGGAAGGCAGCTGCAGAGGCCAACAAAATGCTGGGTTGTATTGCAAGGATATATCCTCGAGGAGGAGGAGGGATTCTGCCACTGTATAGGTCATTAGTTAGACCACACCTGGAGTACTGCATGCAGTACTGGTGTCCGTATCTGAAGAGGGACATTAAGTTACTGGAGGGGGTGCAGCGCAGAGCGACAAAGATGATCAAGGGGCTTGGGGACTTATCATACAAGAGGAGGTTGAATGAGTTGAACATGTACTCACTGGAGGAGAGGAGAGACAGGGGTGACATGATTGAAACCTTTAAATACATGAAAGGAATAAACAAGATGGGTACAGAGGGGCTGTTCAAAGTATTGGAGGGGAGGGCCACCAGGGGCCATGATATGAGACTGGAGCGAGGAAGGTTCAGGGAGATGAGGAGACACTTTTTTACAGAGAGGGTGGTGGCTGGGTGGAATGCGTTACCTGCTGAAGTGGTATGCAGTAGAACAGTGGACTGCTTCAAATGAGGATGGGACAGGACAAGGGGGAGGGTTAATGAAGGGGAAGGGTGGAAGGGAGGGGCAGCTGCAGAATAAGGGGTGCTAGCTGCACATTCGAGCAGACTTGATAGACCTCTAGGCCTTTATCTGCTGGCAAATTTTGTATGTTCATATTAAAGGATTTAACCACCCCATCAAGAGGAAAAAAGTATTGGGGTACTTGAGAAAACACCAGATCACCACATCATACCTACAAGAAATGCATCTCACAGATGCGGAACATACCAGACTGAAAAGGGACTGGGTAGGGCAAATATACTACTCATCTTATACCTCACATGCTAGAGGAGTGGCTATGCCAGTACACAAACAGTTGCCATTCAAACACATCTTCACCCAGACAGGCACGTAAAGCAGATGGATGCTGGTGCAGGGACAAATGTACGGACAGAAGGTAATACTGCTGAATGTCTATGGCCCAAATTTTGATGATCGAGAATTTGTTCAGGACTTAACACTTACATTCTCAACCCTACAGGGAGTAGTTATATGGGGAGGAGATTTCAATTTCATATTAGACCCCTGTTTAGATAGCTCGTCCATGCACCCATACCAGCTCACCAAATCATCTAACCTGCTACTCAACCAAATGGGCTGTCTGGGCCAGGTGGACACATGGAGGATGATACACCCAACCACATGGGATTACTCCTACTACTCACCAGTACATCATTCCCACACCCGCACAGATTTGCTACTGCTGTTGGCAGGAGCTATGCACATGGTGGTGCCAGTGGAGCACCTCCCGATATTGATTTCTGACCATGCCACGCTTACTGTGAATTGGGTCCTGGACTGGGCAGAAACAGATCAAGTCGGTGTCTGGCGGATGGACTCCACTCTTCTTAATGACCAAGAATTTATTTCACAACTGGGGGAAGAAATCACTGAATTTTAGTCAAGCAATGCTGGTTCAATCGAAAACATGGGTATGATCTGGGACTCCCTAAAGGCATTTATCAGGGGTCACACAGCGGCATATGCCAGTTACTCCAAAAAACATAGGGAAATGCAAATGGAGGACATTCACTAACAAATCATAGAAATGGAATGAAAGCATGGAGCCACCAGGGACCTGAAAACCTATAGGATCTTGGTAAATCTGCGGGAACAGTATAACGAACTCTTTACTAAAACAATAGAACGGGCCCTCACTTATCAGAAAGTCAGAATTTACGAACAAGGTGACAGATGTGTCAAACTCCTGGCATATTAACTAAAACAAGAACAAGCCCAACACCATATAAGTAAGGTAATATCTACCCCAGGGGAACACATCTGCTCTCAAAAAGGGATAAACCCCCAATTTGTAGAATATTACTCAAATATATACACTAAAGGGGAGACAACCCCATCAGCAGAATAGCCCCAGACATAGTTAAGTTCTATAGAGACCTGACACAAGCAGAAGAGGGGGACAAAGCAACACTGGAAGCCGACATCCACAAAGCAGAGGTCATCAAGGCTGAGGGTCAGCTAACCCCTTGGAAATCACCCGGACCAGATGGCATATCAGTGGAGCTATATAAAAGACTCAGTGCCACCATATCAAGTCCCCCATGTGATATCTTGAAATACACAGTAGAGAAACGTCAGCCACCACCATCATTCCACCAGGTGCGAATATCAGTCCTCCAAAAACCGGGCAACCCCCCCCAACCCGGCTGAGATGGCATTCTATAGACCGATATCCTTTCTAAACTCAGATTATAAAATATACACCAAACTCCTGGCAAACAGACTATTCAATTCAATTCAAGTTTATTGTTGACAAATACAATTGTCGTCACAATTGAAAGGACATACATAAGTAGAAAAAAAGGAACATACACAGTATCCAATAGTTTCCATAAAAAATAAGGTCATAAATCTATTTAAAAGTGTAAATACAAATAAATAATATACAAAGAACATGCATCAGCTTAAATTGCACAATAATATACCCTATTTTCCCTTAAGAATGTGTCTTTTTCTACATTCCAAAAATCTACCAACCCTTGCTACTTTGTCCACTATTACTTTTTCTTCTGAATTCAGCAAATAGTTGATTTGGTACAGTGGATCCATATCTAGGGAAGCAAGAACATCCCCAAGGATTTGTATCCTCTCTTTATTATATAGGGGGTAGAATAGAAGTAGATGAACTAAATCATGTTTACTTTTGTGGCAGGCACACAATTCTGAATCTGATGTCCCATATACACTCCTCAAAGTCTGGCTATCAATATAGCCAAATCTAAGTTTGGTAAATATCTTTCTTAAATTGGGATTTTGTATTAGATATAAATATTTTTTTATCTCATACATTCTCGTATTGTTAATTGACAACCAGCCACTTAGTTTAAAGTTCTTACCTAAGTCCATATCTCTCTGGGCATGAATATCTCTGACTCTGATTTTAATTTCTTACTTAATTTCTACTATTGGTTTTACCAACCTGTCAGCTATGCACTGCAGGAGCCCATAAGGCTTAATGAGCTCCTGCAGAGCATATAAGCCAGGACACGTATATCCTAGATAATTATAATACAGTACCTCCTCCAAACACATCCTAAGGAACCTTTTACTGGACATATTATATGTTTTCAACCAATGTGTGCATAATCTTTGTTCAATATCATTTCTTAATGGAAGTTGTCTGATTTCAAGTCTTGTTAGTACAGGTACTGCACTGTTTGCAGTCCCAGTAATTATTTTATAAAATGTATTCATGCTGGATTCAAGACCATTCTTATTATACTGTCCTCATATTTCTGATCTATAAAGGATTTGTGACTTTGTCTTTGCATTGAACACCTTTAAAGAACCTTTAATAGACTGATCACCGTATTTGTAGGAGAAAGACTTAATTGATGGGGTCAAGCGTTTAATTTTCTGTTACAAAGTAGACATGTGTTCTTGTCTTCCTAGATTATATTTAAACACTATACCCAAATAACAAAATCTTTCTGCTTGTTTAATCTCATTATTTGCACAGATTTGGTGTATTGTTCGATCTCAGATGATTTCTATTAAATATCATAAACTTTGTTTTTTCAAAGTTAATTGGTATGTCAGCTTCAACACATTTTCCATGGAATTTCATCAAACTTCTTTTGATACCTAAAAAACTAGTTGCCATTAAGATGACATCATCAGCATATGCCCGGTAGGGACACTGTCTGGAGCCCAGCCTAGGCATATGCAACCATGGGTCATCCAGATCTTCCAATATTTTATTTAGAAAAAGGTTAAAGAGTATAGGTGACAAAACAACCTTGTCTCAACCCAATGTTTGATGGAAATCTAGGGGTATTATCACCTTCCCTTATTATATCTTATAACTGTGTGATTATCACTATAGATCAGTTTAAGCAAGCAAATAATTGAGTCATCTAGCTTATACTTTCCCAATGTTTCCAATAGGTTTTCCCTATTAACTCTATCAAAAGCTGATTTAAGGTCGACAAATACACAAAATAATTTTTGTTTCTTAATGTGAATATATTTGTGTACCAAATGGGACAATACAAAGCATTGGTCTACAGTTGCATGGTCTGGTTGGAAACCTGCTTGACCTTCATTCAGGATTTCCTTTTCTGTCAACCAGATCATCATTCTACTGTGAATTATTTTAGTGAATAATTTTTGCATTGTATCTAATAGGCTTATGGGCCTAAAATTACTTGGATTGGATTTTTCACCTATTTTATGATTTTGAACAATGATATTTTCTTGCCATGTTGGCGGCATCTTTCCTGTTTCATTTATAAGGTTAAATAACCTGTTAAGAACACCATCCAGAGACCTGGATCATCTTTTATAATATCAACAGGAATTCTATCGGGTCCATTATTTATGTCTTTTAGCTAAACTGATAGCACAAATAATTTCTTCTTCTGAGATTCTGTCTTCCAGTGGTTTCCAGTTTCCCTCAAATAGAATCTCTTTCCTTATTTCTGGAATATGAAAGAGATTTTCATTATAACTGAGCCACAGAGTTGGCTCGATGTGATTCTTTATTGTATAAGGTATATTATCCCATCCGTGAGTTACCATATGCCTATATTTTCTATTATCTTTTGCCAAAGTGGCTTTCTCAAATTGCTCCCATAATCTCTTTCTATAAATGTGTTTCTTTTTTCCCAAAAGTTTTTTATATTCTTTCCTTAACCTGTTTAACATATGTTTATTAGTTTTACTTGGATGTTTAAAGGTATATCTTGCATGGCTATTCACCTTCTTTTTTTAATATTTACACTCCCCATCATACCATTTACTTCCCCTTTTTCCTTAAATGTCAACATTTTGATAATGATCTTAGAAATTCTTTCCATAACCTTTATATATGATTCAAGGAATTGCTCATAGGACATACACTGTAGCATATCCATGATTTCATTCATTATCCCATTATCTTTTAATAATTGTATCAATTTGTAATTCTGTAATAAATCCCATTGTATCCCTTTCTTGACCCTTTCAATGCCTTTATTTTGTTTAATAGAAACATTTTTTGCCTTGTTTAATTTGAAATTTAATCTCTAATGGATTATGTTCACTCTCCAAGCATTTGCCTAGAGACAAATCCACAAAGTGTTTTACTAAATCCAAGGTTATCCAACAAAAGTCAATTATGGAGGCACCCCTTACCTCCAAATATGTAAGTTCTCCAGAGCAATCTCCAGTAGAGCGTCCGTTAATTAAAAGCATATTATTATCTTCCAGTTCATTTACCAATTTTTTCCCTCTCTCACAACCTTTCATATCTTTTGCCACCCTTTCATTTTTAGAATCTGTGACCCCAGGGCCGCACAGGCCTCCCAAATTTCTCTGGTAGGCTCCAGGCTGTGTCCCACCCTGGAATTAAAATCCCCAAGTATAATTTTAGCTTCCAACTCATGTAATTTCCATTGTTTTATTACAGAGATAAGCATGTCAACATTGTTCTTATTTTTATATTTAGATGCAACCGGCGGAAAATAGACATTGACAATAAGAGTTCTCTTATTTTTTATTACGTCAACAACTGCTAATATATGGTTGGAATTCACTAGGAAATAGTCATACTCAATTTGATTTACAATTTTTCCCCAAATTATGAGACCTCCTGATAATCTACTAAATTTACTTGTACTACTTGCCCCTTTATTGAACATCTTACAGCAGTCAATGTATATTTTCCTTGTTAGTCCAAGTTTCTTGCAAGCAAATGATATTAAATTGCTTTAAATAATTTATAAATGTTGGATCTGCCAACCTTTCCCCTAATCCAGTAACATTCTAAGATAAGATATTAAAATCTGTGTTTATGGTAGGATTGGAATTATTTCTTTCTAGCTGTCAATCATCGTCTATGTCTTGTAAGATCTGAAGCCATCTTGATTAAGTTTAACCACTGAGCATTATCTCTTCTTTCCCTATTGTCCCATGGAATCTCATTTTCTCCTTTTAAATTTACATCTAATTTATTCAGCATTTCTGAGTTAGAAAGGAGGAACTTATAATTGTGCTCACTCTTTACCCAAATCGTTATTTGCTTTTGATTTTCCCATTGTTGTGCTTTCAATATTGTTTCATGGAGTTTATTATCTTTTAACAACTTCTGTAGTAAATCTACAATCTTACGTCGCAAATTGCGTGATGTTTCATTTATGAAATTACCAATTCCCAAAAATTGAGATTGGATATTCCTTCTTCATCATTACTTTGTTCTTTGCAAAGTACTCAGGACACATAGACGTCATAGTTACTGTACTGTCTATTTCAAAGCCTAGATCTTTCATTTTCTTCTTTTGATTTTCTATTACTTTGAGTGCGTAGTATTGGTCAGAAAGAAGAAAAAAACAATTCAGTATTGGGTAGAGGTCTGACGGCACTCATCTTATTTATTACACCCCCATACCTTCTATTCCCTTGTAAAACAGCCTCAAGTAATTTCTTCAAATGGACAATAAGTTTAAACTCAGTTTCATCCAGCATTATTGAAACTTTGTATATGGGTAACATGAAGTCAGTTTCCAGGGTCCTTTTCAGGAAATATTTCAATCTAGACTCTGTCTCAGTTGCTTTCTTTATACTATTTTCAACCATTGATGTTTGTCTTATTTTCTATATCATCTGTATCATCTATTATAGTATAACCAAATTGCTCTGTATCAATACTTTGGACTTTGTCTTCCTCTTCTTCTTTTATTTTTATTTTTTGTCAGCTTTTTAGCCTTTACTTTGCTTTTTTTTCCCCAAGCTTTTAGCCCCTAATTTCTGAATGAACTTCTTATTGTTCAGCGTATTTTTATTTTTTCTTGACTTACTTCATTTCTCCTTCTTTTCCTTTGTTTTATTATCTATATTAATTTCTACAATTTCATTACTGTTGTCTATATTTGAACTTTCTGAACAGTCCCAGTCATAATCTTTTCTTTTAAGTTTCAATTTCCTCTCTTTTTCTTGGATTATCCCCTTTTCTCATAATTCAGAATGTCCTGCCTTCATTTCTTCCATTATGCTATCTGGGTCTTCATAACCTTCTGGTAGCATGATTAATTCTGATTCTGATTCCAAGGTATCTTCGCCTATATTAGGAGTAGAGTATGACATATCACCCATACTTGAGTTTATATTCTCAGAATGCAAGGATAGGTCATAAGCTTCCACTGATTGTCTCATATTAATTTTGATGTCATTACCTTGTTTCATCGAATGTTTTACTGGAAGCATATCATACCATTTAAGTCTCTTAAAAATAAGGTCAATCCTTTTTTTATTTTCAATGCAAATTCCCTTGATAAATGATAGTTCTTGTTTTGACAAGATCACTTGTTCATAAATCATTACATTTGCTGTCAAAGGATTTTGCATTACAATAATACAATCCCTGGTCAATGTCTCCATATCAGGGATGCTTTCCTCCTCTGGGCTCATATACAATGTCTCATTCTCCACTCTGATCTCTACTCCCAGCTGTATGTTGTTATCCTTGCTATTATCCTTGCTGACATATTCAAGCTCCTCCTTCCTATTGTAATCAAAAACAACCCCCATATTATTGTAAATTGTACCAGGGTTGTATGGTCCATCTAAATCCAGCTTAAATTTTTTGAGATCTCTAATTTTCTGTTCAATCCTACTGTTAATTTTAATTATTTCCCTTATATTTTCAACTGTTTTACTCACTTCATTATTTACCAACTTGATCAGATTTGGGCTTTGTCTAATAAAACTATTATTGCCCAGAATTTCTGGGCATGAGATATCCCTTTTTTGTTCCCCATCCTGTTGCTTTTTATTTTGTTTCCATGAATCACTGATTAGGGGTTGCAACATAATTTTCCCTTTTTCAGTTTCAAGTTCTACCACTTTCTCTATATCACCTATCTCAGTTTTCCCCATTGAATTTACCTTATTCTTCTTAAAGTTTGTTTTATCCTTAGATTTTTTCTTGTTTTTATTGTATTTATTACCTTTACCAGTTGTATTCTCAATTTCAAGAGATATTTTTACATTAGGAGTTGTTTTATTCTTCTCCTTGTTCATTTTATTTCCATAAGCAGGAGATTTCCTGCTTCTTGTTTCCATAGGCATATTTAATTCATAACCCAATTCCCTACAACTCTATTAAGTTAGAGCAGTTGGAGAAGTGATAACAATATTGGGATTTTAAGATAAAGACCTCACTGGTATTTATTCACATGTTAATTATTACCAATTCTAAATTGCAAAATTCAAGAGTCCAACCAATAATTAAGTAATTAAATAGAGAAAAAGATAACAGCCTAGATTACCCAGTTATATACTGCACAAACCAGCAACAACCAGCATAAAAAAAAGAGTGTGAGACCACCTGCCCCAAAACCCAATATCAATCATTGTCAATTATTGCAATTAGAATAATTAAGTGTATAAACGGGAATACACAGACGTTCAGTATCATGCCTCACTTTCAAAAAAGTGAGAAGAGGTGTCTCTTAATTTTTATTGGGCTTGACTCCACTTAACTCCACTTAATTTCAACAGTTCCTTATCATAAGGTTACTGTAGATCTTAGAGAGTCAATTTCAAATTCAGATCCAATGTCCATTCTGCTTTTATTCTGGAATATTTATCAGTCCAACCCTTAATCTTCTTTCCTGTTATTTTGTATCCGTGAATTTCTTTTCCTTTTCTTTTTCCAGCTGATCCAGAAGGCTTCAGGGGTCATTAAAGGGGGTGGTGGGGGGAAGCAAAAAAACACTAACTAATATAATGAAAAAATCCCATAGGAATATAAAACAAAAACAGGATATGCTAATGGCTAGTATGCTAATATGCTGATGTGCTAATGTGCTAATATGCTGATGTGCTAATATGCTAATATGCTAATGTGCTCATATGCTGATTGATATGCTAAAAAAGGGAGGGGAAATCCTATGAAGTAACCTATAAAATAACTTATCCTCTATAAAAGTTTTTCATCTTGTATATCCAAAAACAAGAGTACACACCATTAATATAACTGATAACATTTCTTATTAGCTCTTAATAACTTACTTTTGAAGGTGAAATCCCTATTGCAGTGAAAAAAAGAAGTGCACCAAAACAGCTTCATGACCTCAGAGAACTACACAAAGGAATTCAGCAAATCATCTCGATCAAAGATGTCGCCAAGGTATATTTAACAAAACTAATAGAATCAGTGAGTCGGTGAGTGGGAAAGAGACAATAACACCAAAACACCAGCATACGCTAGGGTTCACTGAAATCTAGAGTCAGTAAGTGGCTGTGGCTACTGCTGCTCCTTGTCCTGAAGTTGGCGTGTGAATGAATGAATAGGCTGAATTACAACATCTGAGTCTGTGCATTTATATACACCAAATCATGTGATCCTCAAAATCCAATGAGGCAAGGTTTTTTTCTAACTTTACTTCCTGGATTTATTCCACATTTTGTTATATTTTAACAATTTCAGTATCAAGTTGATAAATTACTTTATAACCCTTTCTTCACTGTGACCCTCTCACCTCTTCTACATCACAACCTCAAAATAACAATGAAAAATCAATCGTAACTCTAAAGCCTCTTATAGATCATACAGGAGCCCAGCTAAACGAAAAGTACAAACATAAGCGAACATAGACAAAAAAAAGGAGACAAGGAATGTAATTAGAATAAAAAATGTACAAAGGTATTTACACTAATGCCAATTCAGTAAATGAAGTAAATACAGTAAATATATATATATTAGTTAGTAAAAATGACCTCCAATAAAATTTCCACTGAAAAAGATCCTATAAAGATCAATCGTGGTTCTGATAAAATTATGCTCCTTACTTCTTGCTCTTTACTCCAAAAATAGAATAAGAACTGTACAATGGAGCAAAACAAATCAGCAACATTCAAAGGAGAGGAGAAAAAGAATGGGGAGCAAACAGGCTCTTAAACCCCAATGGGTTTTACTGATGCTCGCTCTTGGAATGGTATGTCTCTGCCACCACACCACACTCCACAGTTCCGTAAGGGAGAGACCAGAGGCCTGCAGCACCTTCTCCCCTACAGCACGCTCCAATCCTGTTTTTATTTTTCCCTCAGAGGTGGAAACCAAAGTTGAACTGGAAAAGTCAGCAAAATTCTTTACTTTAGAGGCCATAGTGGCTTACCTGACATAAACAAAAATAAGGCATTTGCTGACTCCTGCTGCAGACTTTCCTCCTCAGCATCTCAGCGTGTTCCACCTCTGCACCTGTTAAAGTTTTTTTCAGCAAACAGACTAGAGGAAACCCTGTCCAAGCTTATACAAGAGGACCAGGTGGGTTTTGTGAAGGGCAGGGGAGCAGCTTCCAGGCCATAACCATGGAACAGAGAGACTCCAAGGACTACCCGATGGTGATCTCACTAGATGGGGAAAAAGCATTTGACAGGATGGAATGGAACCACCTGTGGCACACGATGAATATGGGGTTTGGCAACAAATGTTTAGAAATGGTCCAAGTGACATATTCCAATCCAATCACCACGGTACAAATGAACAGCTGGATCTTGCCTCCCTTCCCACTATCTAGTGGAACAAGGCAAGGGTGTCACCATCACCTCTCCTATTTGACCTAGCTCTAGACCCCTGGCACAAGCACTGAGGCTCCAGCAAAACATACATGGAATCACAGTGGCGGAGGTGACCGCCTAAGTGTCCCTTTACGCTTATGACCTTTTAATGTGTATCACACAGCCAGAGACATCTCTCCCAGCTATGACTGAGGTCCTACAGGACTTCAGAGCCATCTCTGAATAGAAAGTAAACTTGGGGAAGACAATGATATTACCCCTATGTGGATGCGAGCATGCCCAACTCAGACAGCAATTGCTTTTACATAGCCAGAGGAAGGGTTCAAATATCTGGGGATCAATATTAAAAGCAAAATAAAAGAATTATATGAGGCCAACTATCCACAGCTCTTCCAAACAACTAAAGACCTCTGCTTCAGGTGGTGGGATCTGCACTATCCCTCCTGGGGCAGGCCAACGTTCTGAAAACTGCCATCTTGCTGAAATTTCTACATCTATTTCAGACTCTGCCAATCCCCCCTCCCTGACAGCTTTTTTAAGCAACTCCGGGCATAGGCCACAGCTTGGTTATGGAATTCAAAACCCCTAGAATAAAATATGAGCAACTAACACAAGACTCGGGGAGAGGGGGAATAGGAGCGCCACACTTTAAAAATTACTGCTCAATTAGCGGCAGTCAGAGAATGGTTTAAGCCAGACACTCGAAATGCAGGAATTGGACTTGAAAAAGAATGAACCAGGACCACATACCGAGCCTGCCTACTATACAGCTCCAACATCAGAACTTTGGCTGTTGCTAAACATAACCCCATAGTACAATACTTATTACAGATATAGCATAAGATCCATGCACGAACAGTAACACAAGCAGAACTAACACACCTAACCCCCCTTTGGGATAACCCAACCCTTCCCAAATTCTTGGCAGATCCTGGTTTCTCAAAATGGGCATCTTGCCATAACAGACTGTTAGGGCAAGTGTATGAGGGCAACATGTTGATGTCATTTGAGGGACTATCCCAAAAATATGACCCTCCATGCAATCAATTCTTCACATACCTCCAACTATGACACTGCTTAGAGGGGGAATTGGGACCTGGCCTTGCCCTCCATGCCTCATCAGAAATAGTGCAGGCATTGATGGAGGTGGGGGGCACAAAGGGTCCTACAATGGACACATACTAGCCATGATACAAGGTTCTCAGAAAGTACAAATATGTCAGAAATTCGACATGGGGTCAAAATGTTGCATGGCAGAATGCTGTGCGTCTTAATCGCGTTGCGCGATTCCGGTTCATTTTATTTTCTGTTGGCGGCTCCACCCCTCCACACACCCCCATTATGGGTTTTATATATTTACAGTAATTTGCTCAGTGGCTAACTTACACTGAATACTGTATGTAACCATCATATGCAATACATTTGTGTTATGGTTAGAAATGCTAACAGCTAGATATTCAGAGACAGTTACAGGACAAAAAATGTCGAACACTTGTAACAAACTCACATTAATGTAGTACTTATTACTATATATTGTTATACTTTGCTAATTGTGTACTGAATACTAGAACTGAATTTGGAAACACTTGGTTTTGTAGACATGATGAGCACAAATACCTGTTTTCCTTCATTTTAAAATGTTGATTTCAAATAGAACAGTACAGATCAAACCTTCCTTGGATACTTTATATGATACTTCCATACAGGAAGCAGTTACAGGAAAATTAATGGTAAAGCACTTATAAGTGAAAAAGTAACATCCATGAATTACATGAAGACAATGTTTCACTATGCTTCATTATCTGTGTACTAAACACATATTTTTAATAAAAATGATGTAAAGGAAAAATGTCCTTTTATGTACATAAGGAAAAGCTATTTTCATCTTGAAGACAAATTCAGAGCAATTACAATGCTACTTTAAAAAATGTGAAATAAAATGATGCTGAAATCCAAATCAATGTCTGTTGTTTATCATTTGAAAATAACAGTACAGAGGGTGCATGCTGTACATAGCAAATGTCCACAAGTGCACAGCTCTAAAATACAGGAAGTGTGAAGTGGACAAATATGCATTGGGCATTTGAACACCAATTCATCATTACTAAACTCTATAGCACACAAATTTGAAAGAAAAGCTACATCTATATTACACAGTTATAAATATATGAAAATTACACTATGCAAGTACTCAAAATAAATACAGTATATTTTTATATGATTTTATTGGAAAAAATATTGAGACCATTGTATGGGAAATATACATCATGGCTCAAATTATATTTTAATATGAAAATCATATAATTAACATTTCTTCCATATATTTAAAATATAATTTTTTTCCGTATGGGCAAACTACTGAAACTGTGAGGGATAGAACAGTGACTAGGCCCATTTAAAACCGTACTCCGTGCTGAAAAACTCTCCCACTCCACTTGTGACTGTGCTTAGTCTTTCTCCCCACACCCCTTGCCTGTGACTATAACCTTTTAATTTCTGTATATTGTTATTGTACATGCTGGACTTAAAATGATTTGACATGGGTTGGTCCATTCCACCCTTGAACTGTAACTTGTCTTCACTATATGCCTCTTATTGTTTATACTGTTTCTAAACTTGCAGTTTGGGTGTGTTCTCTTAATATTTATTATTGTTTATCTTGTCATTTCTTGTAATGTATGTATATCTGACATGGAGCCTTTGCAAATGAGTCCTTGACTCAATGGTTGTAATTCTGATTCCTTCAATAAATAAATAAATAAAGCTTAGGATGTAGTCCCCAGAGTATGGTGGTGGTGGTGGGGGGGGGACTGGTGAGGCCCCAGCCACAGGATTTCAGTGCCACCCAAACCTATGGGAATAAATTGACTAACAGATATACCACAGATGCGATCTTAAACAGTGATAACCTCATGGTTTTAAAAGGAAATGGGTCAGTCAAAGTTGTCCATTACCAAGAAGACACGATGGTTACCGTTACAAGGTTCATAAACCAGTGCTGTCACTCAGTGTGAAGAAAAGGTAATTTAAGCTCTCACTGGCCCCTAACCAGTAGCATGAACTAACTGGCTAGTAGAAAGAGTTTTTTTATGCAGAGAATGTTGGCTGAGGTTGCTTCTGTCAATGTTCAAGTGGATTTATGATGCCACCAACAGGATATCTTGTCCTAAACACTTGTACATTCTAAATCTTCTGGCACTGGGCTAATAGCCCTGTTTCTCTGAAAGGAAATATAATTTTAATTGTAGTTATTTACAATTCCGGGGGTGCAATGTGATTCTGTGACCTAGGGAGTTAGTTCCAGGTCACATGGTATTAAAGTCTCATCCCCTAGTGAGCGGGGTGAGTGCTTGGCTCCACATGCAGAGGCGCGCTCTGAGACAAGTGCGTTTGTGCATGTCAGATGTGTCTGGCAGGGACAAACACCCAGCCAAATCAGTAAATCATGAATCGTGATATTTGGTAGGGGGACATGAACAATCACTTCCACCCACTAATTATCATCAACTGATCATCATCCAAGTTGAATGATTTTTGATTATTATCATGGATGATGATCTTATCATGAAACATACTAACATTTTCACATTTTCACTGGTAATTGTTGATGATTAGGTCAATATGCAAGTGGTGTTTATTGATGATTACTTTAATGTTTATTTTTGGTGATTTTTAATAGTTTCTTAAGTTATAGAGGATTGTCTATGGAGAGTCATTCACAACAAGGATATTCTTGATCGAGAGGTATCCTTGGCATGTTAGACCCCGAAAGCGAAGCTCAAGAGGTAGTCCATTGCCAAGGAGACCTCGAGATTTGAGAAGATCCTTGTTTGTGAATGACTCCTCATAGACGTTCTTTTATAGTGTACAGGGAGTCTATTCATGAAAAAACAGTGAATGGATGCAGAAATATTTTAAATCAAGCCTTATTTGGCTTCATGTCGTGACTCACTACAGCACTACTGCTCCCTCGCTGACACAGCTGCTAAATCACACATGCACAAATGTGTTAGATCTTGTGCTGTACCAGTGACATACTCAGTGCAGCACAACAAGATCGTGACACACCAAAGCTAGCACAACAACGCTGTTGGGAGCATGGATTTCCATGCCCAACAGCGTTCTACCATACACTATAAAATTATGATTGTTGATAGTCATGTACTGTAACATTTATGGTGATTTTTAGTGATTAAATGACTATACAAGTTTTGATTTTCTATGATAACAGTAAGCTACATTTGGTGATCATTCGAAAGATAGTATTCATCACTTGCTTGTTATCACTCTTTTTTGTATGTGCTGCTTATGTACCATTAAGCCTTATAAAACATTTAAACAAAATCCTCCATTCTTATCAGTTAATATCACCTTTTATAATATAAAGTTTCCTTCAGCGTGCAACCCCGCACCTAACTTTGTCTTCACATGCTGGGCATATTGTGAGTCATCATGTCCAGCAGCGTTTATGTTTTTCTGTGAAAATGCCTGCTGTAATTCATCCTTTCCATGGTTGAAGCCCATCTCTCACCTAGCACTATGTGTAGTGCACTGTGGCATCCCACACCTCGAGTGTGCATTAAATTCCTTTACCCAAGCAGACTGCTATATTAACAGTATATGAGCATTCAGATGACCGTCTGACTGCAAAAATTGAGTTCCTTAGTAGTATTTTAGCAGTCAATTAGTTTAGCATTTAGTTTAGCAGTCATTCTGAGTTGCTTTCAGTGTTAAATACTGCTAACCAAGTTTACTGTTATTAACAGTTATTAGTGTTCAGAAGCAGTATAAAGATTCCACAGAACATAGCAGTGCAATGCTGGATAGCAACCTAAAATAAATACAAATAGTTATTGAAGACTGTGACATGACTGGCACAAAATCTTGAACTGGACTATAAAACACACACATTTTTGAAAGAACCTTGTTTTTATTAAACAATGTTTTATTGATTGCCATGTTGAAAGAGTTTTGTAGAGCTGGAAAATATCTCTTCATGAGCACCTGTGCAGAACACAACTGAGGTAAAATTTCTGAAATGCTTTTTCAAATTTTTTTTTCAAATTACTATTTTGCTCTGCTTCTGCTGTTTTTTTTTTCTCCAGTTAACCTATTTTCTTTTATTTTACAGTTCTGACGGTCGCAGAATTCTTCCCCATCAGATAAGTATACTTGTGTGTCTAACCTGTCCTTTCCACCACACTTACCCCTTAAGAGCTGCGTATCCTTTGGGACCTCTCTTTCCTTTCTTTTTTTTCTACAGATGCGGCAGACAACATTCCTTCGAGACTCCTACACCTGGCTCCCTAGCATTCAGTTGAGACTCCCTACTTAATTTGACTGCAACAGTGTGCCCATGCCCATTACAATGTATCTGGTGGAGTCTAGCATGTGGGGCCCCTGGGAGGTCCAAGTGGGGGGAGGGGGCCATAGCTGGGAAAGCCTAGTCCGGGGGGGTCTCTTTGATGATTCAGATGGGTAAAAAGGCTCTGGAAAGTTCCTATGGGTGATCTGTTGGGGGCTGAGAATGGGAGATGTGGATTCCTGGTTCTGGGGTTCTAGGAATGGTCTGGTTGGGAGAAGAAGGTGCAGGTGGTAGTCCAAGTGGGAGATGAAGGTACATATGAGTATCTGAGCCCTGTCTGAGGATAATAAGGATAGTATGAGTTGGAGAAGTGTGTGCAGGTGGGTTTCAAACCAACATTTCATGGTCCTAGGGGTGTTCAGGTGGGAGAAGAGAGTGGAGATGAGTGTGCAACCCTTGTATATGAGTCCTATGGCTTGTCTGAGTGTAAAATAAGGGAAGAGGTATGTGCTGGACACCCATCCATCAGTCCAGTGTCTGGTCCTGCATGCAACAAAGGACAGAGATGAGTTTTGGACACCTGTCTTGGGTTCAAGAGCTTGACATTGTGGGAGATGAGTGTGGAGGTTGGTGTCAGATACTTGTCTAGGGCTTGCAGGGCTGGTTCTGGTGGGCAGAATGAAGGACATACTGTACAGTAGGTAGGGAATGCCAGTCTCAGATTCTAGAACTTGTCTAGGTGAGGGTACAGAAGGGACTGAAATAAGAGAGGCCAGCATACTGGTCTTGGGGCTGGTTGAAGTGGAGGGACATGGGGACATAGGTGGGAAAAGCTAGTCCAGGGGTTCCAGGGTGGGGCTGGGGGCAGGCAGGGGAGTCGTAGATGCAGAAGGCTAGTCTGGTGTTCCAAGGATTATTTGGGTGAAGGAACATGGTAACATAGGTGGGAACAATATGGGTTCCCAGGGATAGTCTAGGTGAGCAAAAAGAGATGTTGCCAGGAAAAGCTAGACCTTGGATCCCAACGCTGATCCACAGAGGGACATAGACGATGTTTATTTATTTATTTTATTTATGTCTTTGGTAACCAGATAGGTACACTGATCCTAAGATCATTTTCAGTCATGACCCGGGCCACAAGGTGACAACAACACAGTATATAAGTTCCTAGTATAAAGGAGCATTACATACATGACACAGTAAAAAATCAATAAATAAATAGGTGATGGAGAGAGATACAGTGCTTCCAAGTCTGGTCCAAGTAGGTGGACAATGGGAATGAAGACATGAGAGGCCATTCTGGTCATTCCAGGGCTGGTCCATGTGGGTATACCATGGGGATATAGGTGAGGCAGGCCAGCCCAGAAGTTCCAGGGCTGGTTCAGGGTGGGGGGACAGGGAGAATGTAGATGTGGAAGACTGGTCTGGGTTTGAATTGCTGGTCAGAGTGGGCAGAGATGGGAGATGTAGGTAGGGGATGCTAGTCAGGGGTCCAAGGGCTGGTTATAGTGGAAGAAAATGGGGCCCTTACATGGGAAAGACAAGGTATGTCCTCCCTCCCACTGGTATGGGTTCAAAGATCTTAACAGGAGGATTACCCTGTTGACTGAGGGTAATTTGGTTAACCTACAGTACATGCTAGGGATCCCAAGCTAAATATCCCTCCCTGACTTGGGGACTACGAGTCAGTAATTCAGGTAATAGCCCTTGGCTAGGGCTATGGCAACGATGCTGCTGGGGTGGTTAACTGGCTGGTCCACTCCCTTCCACTTGCTCCTGGCTGGAGTTGACACTGTAGGGCACCTTTAAAATGATCAGAATTTTACAATTTATACCCCACTAGGCTTAACTTGGCTACTGGGGTCCACTTGGCTACTAGCCACCTTTACCACTTTGGGGCACACTCCCTTTACAGTCTGAGGACTTGGTTCCCCTATATAGCCCAGTTGGTAATTTTTATGACTAAAATAAAAAAGATAGCTTTTGGGCTACTTAGCCCTTAGTCAGTAGCCCAAATAGCTAGCTTGGCTAATGTTTTTAAATACGGCTTGCTTTATTTGCCCTGACTGGCTCCCTTATTGCTTATTGTAAAATAAAAAAAAATCAAGCCTGGGCTTTACTAGCCCTTGTAACCCATCTGGCTGACTTGCTTGAACCTGGGGTTTGCCCTTCACTTTCTTTTGGCTGGAGTTTTCCTGCTTTTTTATGTTATTCAGAACCTATTGCCTTATGCTTCCCTGGTGGAGTTTACTATACATTTCTAATGAATTTAAATAACTTAGAATATGGCCACTCATGCCCTATGCTCCGGTGCTGGAACTCAATTTGCATAAATGTTCATACCACCCTCACCTTCTGCTCCCTTGTGGAGCTCAATTTAAATAAATTTGAATTAAATTGCATATTGGTGTTCCTGACCCCAACAACGGTTGTGGCCATTCTCGCTCAGCCCAGAAAATAAACTTTTAAAATTAAAATATCAGTTCTGGCTGACAGCGCCAGCCTGTTGGTGCTGCCGCTGACTCACCGCAGCAACCCGAGGAAAAGCAGCTGGAGAGAGGAGACTGAGGTTTTGGCTGCTGGCAGGTGGACAGACTGCAGGCATGAGAGCAGTCTTCTTTTCAGGGCCTTGCTGTGGTGCTCTGGTGCTCCCACTGGAGAAGTCCACTGCCTGCGAATCACATGATATGGATCCCTTACGAGTATCGGAACTAGCCATAACCATAGAGGAACATGGGAGGCACTTGGTGGAGACAACAGGTGCAATTCAGAGTTGGATGTAATGTTGGAAAACCTTCCGTACTCTTGGGCACCCATGGATATGTGGGGAGGGTATGGACACCACAGGGTAGGGACTGGGGGAGAGGAGGCATGAGTTCCAGGGATTGGTAGGTTGAGGGTAGGCTCCAGACCTGGTTGTGTGGTTAGGCATAGTGGGTGGACAGTTGCACTAACAGTGGCAGGGACCAGAAGGGCAGGGGACGGATAGGCTGCAGAGCCTGTTGCGGTATCATGGACCACCCTTTCCTAGAGACTGTGCAGTAGCCCACCAGTGATATTTAAATTACTGCTCCCACATAGCACAACTCTAGCACCCTGGACCACAAATGCTAAATTATTTTATTCACACTGGGCAACAAGCCCACTTGAATTCCCACTAGCCCACATGGATTACTGCTGCTACTACTGGCCATCTAGGGTTAATAAGACATGATTTGTGCTGAGCCCCCACCATCACCAACCAACCAGCAACATTTGTTTGCTTTCCCCCAATAACAATCAATCAATCCTTATTTTATCAGGCATTTTTCTGCTTTTCTGGCTATTGGCTTGGCCTCCTTCTGCTTCCACCAACTTGGAGTCACTGACCAAGGGAAGACTGCCCCTGCCCCCACAAGACAGATCAAGTTTGGCTTTTTTTCACTTTTTTCATCAGGGGCTGGCACTGTGAGCTGGAAGTCGCCAGAGCACTGCAGGGCAGTAATAGGATGGACCACCACTGTTGGCTCAGCAGAGCAGATGTGACCTAGAAAAAAGACATACTCCTCGTGGGCTTCACACTCAAACCAGTTGTCCCCACACGACACAGCAAAAAGTACTCGCCGCTGCTGGCCTGCTCAAATAAAACTAGCACCACAGTGTTCGGGATCTGTCCTCATCCTGCTGCTCAGACTGAGTGTTGCTGCCAACAATTGTCAGCAAGGTAGGGAAAAGACTGAAAAACACTGCTAAGGGGATGCCCATATGGGTGTGTGTGCCCAATGGTGCCTCTGAGCCAGGGGAAGTACCTTTTTTTTTTTGCACCTCCCACTCTCCCTGGCTTGCCACTCCTTTCAGCCACCTGGGCCCCACAGCCACCCTCCTCCACCAGTTACCATCCTGCTGCCCCCACAACCATCAATTGACCCGCTGGGTGACCTGACATAACCCTTCACCAGGTGGGTCCCCCCCAAGGGAGAAGTGCCCAGAGGTACATCTTTATTAGCCCTGGGGTCAGCAGTCGGGTGGTCAGCACAGGGCTATCCCAGGCTTTGTTGTGTGCTGGGGACCAGTGGACATCATTTGGTCAGGCCAGGGGGCATTTTTAATTTTTCTTGGCCCACCCATTTAACCCTGATTGAGCCCATGGGAGTGGCAACCTTGCAGCAGGGACGGGCGGGGGCATGTTAAGGCTGCACGTACCACAAGCCCATTTCCAATCCAACTGGAGGTGCCAAGGCCCTACCCACCCCGGGAGAGCATCCAATGGATACTCTAGATCCCCTTCCTGACGGTCTCTGCTCCTGGTACCTGGGCTTGGGGTGCTACAGGTCACCAACGTGCCGAGCAAACCCTTTGCTCGGCACCACAGAGCCAGCTTTACCTTCTTTTTTGAGTGTCTCTCCAACCCATGTATTGTTTTCTCTTTTTGTCTCTTGCTCTACATGTATGTCTTAGTATAGCAATTATAAGACAAAATATTCCTTTCTCTATGTTCAAATGTTTGCTTTTTTCCCTTTACCTCTGTTGTCCTTTCCCCTCAATACTGTTCATGTCGCTTGTGAATTATATGTACCTACTTTCCGTAGAACTGTATTCTAGTGATGCTTCTTCTATTATGTACCTATTACCGTATGTAATCTATTGTGTGTTGTTCTGCATCACCTTATGCTGTCCTACCCAGGACCTCCTGGGAAAAGAACTTGCTCAGTGGAGCCTTAACCTGGTAAATTAATAAACTAAACTAAATAAGGTATTAAAAAAGTGATTTTTTTTCCATACACCCCCCCAGAATAGGAGGGCAACAGTAAATAGACTTAATACTGTACAGCTGTTACTATGGGGATTGGATGCTAGAAAAGTTAGAATAAAGGCATGCAACTCACCTCTCCGAAGTTAGCTTGAAATGTGATAAAACTGTCCAGCATCTAAATGGTTACCAGCTATAAGCAGTGCTATTTCCCTTGTGCAGACTCTTTGCTGAGCTGGGACACAACACTGCAAAGCTGGGACAGGGGTCAGCAGGTTATACTCCATAAATCCCCCATTAACAAAATAAAGAAATCAAGCACAAGCAATGTAAATGCCTTGCTTCTAAACAAAGCTGCAGTTTCAAATAGAAGGCATCTGCACTGGTGTACATTTTTTTATTTTGTATTAAATATGAATGAACCCCCTGCTCTGCAATAGTCAGTCCCTACACTGTCTCAGGAAAAAGTTTGTCTGTAGACAGGAAGAGGAAGTTTACCTACAGAGCTGGCTGTTAGGATTGTCTGCAAGAGGCCAGAACAAAAGACCAGAATGGATGTTTTGGATGAGGCAAGTTTGTTAATTCCTTTCTACATTACTATGATACCACCTAGAATTTGGGAAATACTTTGGTTAAGTTGTTATGGCAGACAAAATATATGGGGCAATAACAAACGTAAAGTTACGGAAGAAAGATCATGCCCCAATATCGAATGTTTAGATCCAGAAGAAACGATGGAACATTTTACATTATCATGTCACTATTCAGAAAATCTTTGGATTTATTGAGCTCAACAATGGAAGATGTTTTGGTTGCAGAACATGACGTATGAATTTTTTTTATTAGGTCAGAATACAGTTTTTTGGGAAATACTACAAAGGAACATTATCCGTGTTTCTGACTATATTGAAATTTTACTTATCAATCAATCAAATCTTTATTTATCCAGGCGAACACCATTGAGCATAGCTCATTTACAAGATGGACCTGGTTAGCACAGGAACACAGGAGGTACAATATATGAACAGTCACAAGATAACACCTCAGTAATATTATGCAATACAGAGATACAATAGTTAAATGTAGTCATAAGTGGAGAACAGTTTGGAAACAGTGGTTCAGTTCCTTCGTGGTGTATAATGACTCTAGTAACAGTAGCTGGAAGTACTAACGAGGACAATTGTTAGGTAATTGTATATTACATACAATGCCATAAGTAACAAGACAGACTGGGAGTTAAAAAAAGAAAAACAAACAAACAGTGTAACAGGGTAGAAGGCAGGGTGATAGGTGAGGTGAGATAGGGTATAGGCAGGGTGGTAGGGGATAGATGAGGGACAAATGAAGCCTTAGAGAGGACATAGGACAGGAGGCGGGGGAGTACAATTAGGTATTAGAGAAATGTGAAGGAGAGGCAAGCATGGGTCCAGTGGGTGCTCAGACAGCAGTGTATGCCATATTACGTTATTCAGAAATTGTGTGCAACTGCACTAATGGAAGTATATGACTGAGATGTAGCATATCATCCATTACAAAAGTTCAAATGTGGTGAAGAGGATTTTCATTTACTTTGAAATATAAATAGAGATTAGTTTAAATAGTGAAAATTTGGACACGATGAGGTGATCTGATATTACCTTACTTGGTATGAAAGAAGAGAAGAAGGCCAGAGCCCATCAAGACTGTTCCCCACACTATGTGGGACATTATTTATCTATTATCCCTCAACCAAACATCTAATTTGTTTTTAAAGACAGTGGCACTAGTTACCTCTACCAATTCTTGTGGCAAGGTGTTCCATACAATGGATGCTCTTATTGGAAAAAAGTTTCCCCTTTTACTGGTTTTATAAGTTTTTACTTCAAGCTGTTTATTATGCAGTCTTGGAACATGTCTCCTTTTGGAGAGTGTTAGACCACATTTTTCCATTAGATCTGGTGAATTTATTAAATTAGAAACCATAAACATATCACCTCTTAATCTTCTAGTTTGAAGAGAGAAGAGACCAGTAGCTTTTAATCTGTTCTGATAATCTAAGTTTGTTAATCTTGAAATCATTCTAGTTACTCTCATTTGAACCTGTTCAAGAATTGCTATGTCTTTTTTTTGGTTTGGATTCCAGAAAGGGGAGCCATAGTCTAGATACAGTCTAATGTATGCCCTATACAATGGAATAAGGCATTGTTCAGTGCGTTTAACAAAAGTGCATTTTATTTGCCTCAAAAGTCTGTTCGTCATGCACGCAGTTCTAACACAGTGATCATTTAATGTAAGTTTATTATTAACATATATCCCTAAATCTTTTTCACAATTTGATGAGTGAAGTGGTAGTCTGTTTATATAATATATCGTTTTTGGATTATTTACACCGAAATGCACTACTAAACATTTGTCTTGATTAAACTGCATATGATTTTCATTTGCCCAAAGTGTTAATTTTTCCAAATCCTTCTTTAATGCAGAAATATTTTCTTGATTATTTGGTTGAAAGATGTATCATATGATTATGTATGTTATATTTTTGATTTTCTTCAATACAAAATTCCCCTATTCTTTTCGATATGTGCCATGGGATCTTTAACGTCCACCTGAACTACCACCAGAACAGGCAGATGGGACCTCGGTTTAACGTCTCATCTGATAGACGGCACCTCAGCAGTGCAGCACCCCCCTCATGCTGCAGTACAGTGTCAGTATTGGGATATTAACACAAGTGCCAGGTGTGGGAATTGAACCCACAGCCCTCTGACAAACCTCTGACCTCCTGGCCTCAGAGGCAAGTGTGCTACCTGCTGAGCCACTAACACTGTTTTATAGCAACTGGCCTGAAAGTAGGTGTCAACGGTACGCATACGCCTGCTTTGAACGTGGAGCCTGAGTGCAGGCCTGTTGCAGTGGTGGGAGGGAGGCATTTGGAGAGATAGGGTGGTTACTGAATCTCTTTACACCTGCCTCACCAGTGCTGGTGATGGTGTGATTGGAAGGGTTGTAGTATAGTACACAAACTGCTGGAAGGTGCAGCATAGTATTAACAGGGGTCCCATCTATTTTCATGTGCTGTTCTGGGGGTCTGGCTTGCGGAACCGATCTCGGTATCATGGACCACTCTATCCTAGAGACCTTGGAGGGACTAAGCCGGTGTTAGTAGTGGTTTCTTGTCACTGACATTGATGGTTGATGCTTCATTGTTAGGAGACCACATGGCAGGGGAGAGGAGACAGCATGGACCGAGATTTCCATTTCCTACTGAGATTTGGTATTAAACCCCACCACCAAATTTCCCATTTGGGTTATGTGAGGCTGGGCTTTAGAATGTGGGTCATCTAATTAAGTCACTGTCTGTGAGAGACCTGCTATTAACAGTGAGAGTCAGCTGTCTGGGTCCTGGGATTTGGTGACTTTGTGGTGAGATGGGATTGCACTATGGATGGGTTTGGAATGGAGTGGGAGCTTGCAGCAGCCAGATTAGAGAGAGAGAGTAGCTAGTATGCACTAGGAGCTGTCCTTCCTCTGTGGTAGCCTGCTGGCCTAGTTACCTGTCCTCATGATTTGCCCATGACCTGATTCCTGTTGAAATGTGGGGACCTCACAGACTTAGGGAGGCAGTATAGCACAGTGGTTTAAGACTCTGAGCTGCAAATATGGAGACCTGGGTTTGAATCCCACAGCCCCCACTTGCATACTGTGTCACCCTGAGCAAGTCACTTAACTTCCCTGTGCTCCCAAGTCGCCCCTGTAAACAAGCGTTCAGCTTAGTGTGCTACTCTTGGTTAAACAACTTGAAAAAAAAAAAACCCTGCAAGGACTCACTCAGAGGAGTGGAAAGAGGGCAGACTGGTTGCGTGACCCTGGAAATCTCTGGCAGGTTAAATAGTCCATGGTATCCTGTAGCATCACTACTACCTGATCTCCCGAACCATGCCCTCGATACATTCCTTCATGTCATATACACACTCCTGAGTGCCGATCACCAAATGTGCAGGTGTACATTAGTGGCCCAATAGCCCCAGGCCTCAGTCCAGCACACCTCCAACCCCAGCTCTCCCCTTAGTTGGGGTTGATGCAGTGCTGGGTGTGCGGTGGGGTGGGTTGGGAGCTGCTGGACTGGTGTTTTTGTCGACTGGCATTCGGGGTGGGGGCAAGGGATAACATGGGATGACTGGGATTGTATAGGGGAGATGGCAGCTGGCGTTCATTAGTGGTCCAGTGGCCCCCTACCCAACCCAGCACAGCACCATCCCCAGCCCTCTTCTTACCAGGCAGGACAGGTAAGGAGGGGTGGAGGTGGCTGCTGCATTACGAATGTTTGCTGGTGCATTTGTCAACTGGCATTGAAAGGGTTGGGGTGGGGTTGATACGTGATGATAGGGATTGTATAGTGGACACGGGCTGGGAAACTGGGGGTAGGGGTGCCATGGGATGCCACAAACTATATTGCAATCAGTGGAATGGGTGATTGGGGGGGTTTGTTGCTAGACACCAGGTTAAGTATAGGGGACAGGTCTTGGGGGGCCACTAGATACTGAGGTAAATACTACCAGCAAGGTGATGGAAGTGTGAGGGGGAGGATCCTCTAGACAACAGATTATATTATACTTCATAGCTCTCCTGATCTCTTTCTACATCACTGATTTCTTCAAAAAAAAATGTATACTGCTGTTTGTAAATAAGGTTGATGTTTGTGTTTTGCCATTGTCTATTCAGTATTGCTGCACTCTGTTGCTGTAATAGTACTCTCTGTACAATGTCTTGGTATCAATGATTGCACTGTCAAAGTACTGCACTTCCTGGGTCACACCTGAAAAGGGACTGTCTTGTCTCAGTGGGCCTACCCGGTTACCAAAATTCAATAAACAAATAAAATAAATATATTCATAGCAAAGGGACTGTTATTTGGGGGTGGGGGGTAGTGGGTGCTGCTAGCCACCAGTGATTGACGTAATATATGAGACAGGTGCTCTGAAGGTGGGGGCTGCCACTAGACACAAGGGAAGAGTATACCTGATAGGATGAAAATCTGGTCACCACAGGCTATGCACCAACGATGGGCCCCCTACTGCATTCAGCTGCCTAGCACTGGCACCCTCCCTCTTAGGAACTTACTTGTACCTTTGGTACCCCTCTCTCCACACACACGCAGACACATCCATGATGGGGCTAGAAAGAAGATAAACATCTTCCCTCTTGATTATCAGCCACTTTGAAAGTCTGTCGACTTGGCAGTGTTGCAAGTGTGTGAAAGCTGGTGGTCCCATCCTGCCCTGGTGTGAGATAGTGAGTGGAGCAGCTTGCACTCCTCCCAGAGGAGAGAGGGCCCTAGGACACCGAATTCTGACCATGTCCCCAATGCTGACATCCCAAGAGGCCAAAGTCTGTTCCCAAACCCATGTTGCTACTGGCACCTCCCCTCCTGACCAACCCACATCACCTCCCAAAAAAATTAAATCCCTTTCCACCTGACACAGCTGATTGGTATTTTTATTAGTCATACTAACCTGTTTTCCACTTCGTTTATAGGTCCAGTAGAAGCCAGCCCTGGTGTTAGAGGACACTGACCACATATATCAGATAAGTATAGTTTTATGTTGGTGAGGTGGTGTTCTAGCTGCAGGAAGAGTGATCATGGGGGGGGGGGGTAGTGGCATGTCTGTGGGTGATCTGGAAGAGGTCCAGATGCAGAGAGGGTGGTTGGCTGGGGGGTGGAATTCAGGTTTGGGGGTTGTGGTGTGGTCCAAGGAGGGTTCAGGGCTCAGGAAGAGTGGTCCAGTTGCTGCTTGTGGCACAGCATGGGTTCAGCAGTACACATGGCACTGCACTCTGATGGTGGGAAAGGCAGTTCAGTGATGGAGTGTGGTTAGTTGGATAGACAGGCTGGTCTGGGGTGGTTGCCCAGATTTTGGTTGGCTAGGAGATTGTAGGAGGTTGTCCAGTGGTAGGAAGGGTGGTTTAGATGTGCAGGGAAGGGTTCTGCTTCTGGTGGTGGTGGTGATGGTGGTGGGAGATCTTCAGGATACATTAACTAGAAAAGAGGGCACTACTGGACAACCAGTAATTTTTATGAACTGGGTCTGGCAGCTGGGATCCCAAGTTTCCTAAATTTAAATTTACTCATGCATGTGTTAATGATTGGCCACAGAGCCCCAGTCTATTGATGGCCAAGCTGTGGGGAGACATAACTTAGTGAAGCCTTGAAACACTGCTGACCACTGTCGACAAATGCTAACTGCCCCTCCCCCCTCCAAGACAGCAGCAAGCACTTACCCTGTCTCTTTTTTTTTTTTTTTTAATTTTCTTCTTTTTTACGCCTCTTTGCCGCCATTAGCCCAGGTACTCAGCCCATTCTATGCTTCCACCCCCACATTGACCCGGGCTCCCCGGATACCCCATAGCTTTCCCCCACGGTGGGAGCGGCACTGGGGTGCATGCCTGGACCTTGGATTAGGTCGGGGGCTGGCCTGGGGGCTATATCAAGCTGTGATGGGCTTCATTGAAAGCCTCTGGTAGCTCTCCTTTTTCCTTTTTCGGGGAGGCGGGGATGTGCAATGGCGCAGGCGTCCTGCCCGCCTCCACACAGAGCACAGTGTGAGCGGTCATGCGCTTTTCCTGGCCTCCGCCAGAGTCACGCCAGATTCCGGACACAACCCACCCTCCCCGGAAGGAGAGCAGTCCGTGGGACCTCTATCCTTCTCCCCGGCAACCCTCAGCTGACCCGAGTCCGTTCGAACCCGGGTCACTGGCGTCATGCAGTGGAAATCAACCTCTGCGCCGGCGGGCCATTGCCCTGTCTCTGTGAAGCAGCCTCCACGCTGTGCCTCGTGCAGTGCTGACATGTGCAGTTAACACCACAGCTGTGCAGCTAATACCACAAAGTGCTGCATGCACTTCTGCTGTCTCTGTGCAACACTACCTGCCACTTAAAAGTGAAATGAATGACCCCAGACCTCTGGTCCCTTGACAGCCAACTCATGCTCATCTGATTCAGAGACAACTGTCCTACCAAATGAGTCACACTGGCAAGTATTTTCTGCTGCTCTTACAGCATTATGTCCTGTGTACTACTGTCAATGCACTGTGAAATAATTTCACAAAAAGCTGTCCAATCCCCACACAAGCCCAAGTGCCCATCATTAGCCAAATTGCTTCTCTTCATTTGTTTTCTGTTTTTTTTTTTCCCCAAGTTACAGTTGGGTCATCTCCAGTTTGTTTTGTTAGACCCTTTCACCTTTTGGTGCTGGTGTTGCAAGCACCACACTGCATGTTTTTCATTTAAAGTGCTGATATGTTACAGTCTTCAGGATGAACCGTGCACTTTTCCATCTGCTGAAAAAAAAATATATGTATGTATATTTTTGTGTGTGTGTATATATTGCAGATCATGCTTCCCTGGTGGTCTAGTGGACTTCTCTTCCCTATCCCCGATCTCCCTTTGCAATACAATGAATGCTTCCCTGGCGGTCTGGTGGACACCCCTCCCTGTCCCCGATCAGCTCATCGAATACAATCTGTATCTTTCCCTGGGGACTAGTGGACCCCACCCCCAACAGATAGTGCCCCACCACCAGCTTCCCCCAAGTCCCATCCTCGAGCCAATGACTGGGACAGCCCTTTGCTCTCTACCTTGGCTGGCCAGCGACTGAGCTGTCAATGAGTGCGTACTGTATACAGTATGTGCTCTTTGAGTGACAGTGCACTTACTGAGCTGTCAGTCAATGAGCACATATTGTATACAGTACACATGCATTGACAGCTCAGTCAGTGACTAGGCATGGTAGAGTGTGGAGGACTGTGTCGGTTGCTGGCTCTGGGATGGGGGGAGCGGGATGGTGGCGCACTACCTGCCAGGGTGGGGGGTCCGATAGCCACTCTGGAAAGATAGAGATTGTATTCTACAGGCAAATCAGGGATGAGGGGGCTGATAGACCAACAGGGAAGCATTCATTGTGTTGCAGTGGGAGATCGGGTTGGGAGGTGTCAGCTAGACCACCAGGGAATGATTTTTCTTTCTGATAAAGGGGATAGGGATGTGGGTGGTGATACACTGGGCACCTGGGAAACTGTGTCTGTGTGTTGGGTGGTGGGAGGTGCCACTGGACATCTGTGAATACTATTGTATCCATTTTGTATGGGTTGGGGGGTGGGACCACAGGACACCAGGGAATGTCTATTTTTTACATCAGGCAGAGATCGGAGGGTGGGGAGGATCACAATCAGTAGGGAATCTTTAATTTCTAACCTCGGGCTTGTGATCGGGGGCACCACTAGATGTCGGAAACATTTCTATTTAACTTTGGGACAGTGATTGGTGGGGTGGGTGGGACCACTGGGCTCCAGGAAAATTTTCATTTTACCTTAGGGACAGTGATTGGCAGTGGGGGGGGGGGGCACTAGCACCAGGGAAAAATTGATGTCTCACTTTGGGGATGGCGATTGATGGGGACACACAACTAGATGGCAGGGACTACTGTGTTAGGATTGGGGATATGGAGCATCTTTCACCGACAGCTACGGTTGTGTGGGAGTAAGTCAAGATTTGGATTGGTGGCATATGTGGTGTTCGGGGGCATAGCAAAATGGCCTTGAATGGTGCACATACTCTTACTATTGGACTGTGCCTATATTCAGGTCCCTGCTTTTTATTTCCATTGCACTCCCCTCTGACTATTGCCCAGGTGCAAACAGAGTTTGCCTGCACTAACAAGGCTTTTCAATATTGCCTGCATGGGCAAACATATTTGTGCCTGGGCCTGAAGGCCCCTGGTGTCTTCATCTTGCCCTGTGCTGGTCGATGGGTGCAGCAACATGGCCCCCACTCCCAAGAGAGGTCAGTCCTAAGGACACTAACCCCCCCCCATGACAGGGCCCCTAAGTGATTGAGTCCATTCTAAACTCCAGGTCAATGGTGTGGTACCTACCTTGTGTCCCCCGCCAAACACGCAACACACTTTTTTTATTTACAGGTCCTTTGCAACTGACCCAGCTGATCAGTATTTTTTTTCTTAACACTGTCTCATTTCCCTTTTTATGTCTGCGGATCTGACATGATGTAGACCAGGTGTAGGAGGACACTGACCATATATATCAGATAAGTATTGTTTTTCTTTGTTTACCCTACATTGTTTGTCATAGTTAGTTCATAAAGAGCTGCAAATCCATTGTGACTCCATTGCTGTTTTTATTTTACAGGTATGACTGGCTGTTCCCCTGAGACCCCCATTATTCCAGGCTCCACAGGAACCAGGTGAGAGATATATAATGTATGGGGAGCACTGATGTTACTGACTGAACTCAAACTGTTTACAATGCTGTTATGACATCGATGTGATGTCAAGAGGTTTGTTAACCTTCTTGATTTTGTCACATTGATACCATAACAATGGGAGTGCATATGCGTGGCTTTAAATCAGTGGCTTACAATGAGTGGCTGCAGTGGTGAGAGCTAACCCCAAAGGAGAGCAGCACTGTGGGGAATCAAGAAATAATAAGGACTAACTTAGTTTGAACTGGTGCTCAGTTTAGTTTTTGCCCTTACACTATAAAATATAATGTATGGGTTTTTTTATCAGTAACCTCACTAAAAACGCTTGTCAAGGTTACCGTGACAACTGTAAACCTCTTGAGCTTCGTTCTCGAGGTTTACAGAATTGTCATGGTAAACTCTCAAAGTGATTACATCGTGGTTACCAATAAATCCACATGCGTTACCTTCTATGTTATCTGTGTTAGGAGAATGTTAACCTGTAGTAGTGCAACCCCAAGTATTATGACACTAGGCTTTCACTTGTTAGGTGCTTGGTGATGCAGGGTTTGAAATATCTCTACTATTCTGTTAAGATTCCACTATAACAAAAAGAGGGGAAATTTACTGTGAAATTACATTACTGCAGACATTAGAGTGGAAAAATGCAAAGTGCTCAAAGTACCCCCAGAAATCTAGAGTTTTGAGTCCTAGGAGTCTTGATGAATCAGTGGTGTGGGTGTTCCTTGGAGTTGTCAAGCCTAATGCCCACCCCCTCCTCTGAGCAAACATGATCTCTTGCATCATGCAGGGTCCTATGGGAAGAGATCTGTGATTGGTTCTGTTAGCCACGTGTGCTGAGCCATGTACTTTTTCTTCAAAGAGTAATTGCTCATGAGGCACTGGCTTGGAGCTGTACCTTATACTTCAGACAGGAGGCTATGGGTTGGGAGGAGGGGTGACCATTAAAGTTGGCAATCCTAAGGGACACCACACACTCAATTTGCCAAGAATTCTGAGGCTAAGAACCCTGTTTTTCATTTTCTTTTTTTGTGTGCTTTGCATTCTTCAACCCATAATGTCTGCATTTTTTTTTGCAATTAGTATATACCATATGTATATATGGAGGGGACATGTAGGTCAGTGTCATTGTCAGTGGCTCAGTAGGTAGCACACTCGCCTCTGAGGCCGGAAGATCAGGGGGCTGTGGGTTCAGTTCCCACACCTGGCACTTGGGTTAATATTCCAATACTTACACTGTAGTGCAGCATGAGAGGGGTGCTGCACTTCTGAGGTGCCGTTTTTCAGATGAGACATTAAACCGAGGTCCCATCTGCCTGGATTGGTGGTAATTCAGGTGGATGTTAAAGATCCCATGGCACTTATCGAAAAGAGTAGGGAAATTTTTTATTGGAGAAAACTTCATAAACAAAACAGGGGAAAAACACAAAAGGAAAATCAGAAAATATTAAAATAATAAAATCAAGAAAAAAAAACAACACCCATAACACAAAACCCCACACAATCCCGACCAATATCCTGATAACCCCAAATACTTATACCAAAAACTAGAGTAACAGAAACCCCCCCCAAAAAAACAAAAGTCCAAAAAACAGAAAACCCCAATCAGAAATCTTTAGATATACAAACACAAAAACAGCTATCCCAACAGTCCCCCAACCATCCCCGGTATATAAGGGGAAAAAGAAAACATCCAAATGGCTCATGAAGCACTCAGCAAGTTTCAACAGATCAATCAGAAATCTGTAAGAAGGGAAGAGAACCCCAACCCTTCCACCAATCCTGCATCAGGGATCTAGAAAAAGTGTGTCTTTCTTTAGTAAACAACATATTGATTTCATGCTCTAGTTTATTTTGTAGGCCCAACAAGGATAGCTGTTTTTGTTGCAACACAAATTGACATCTAGTTTGCCAAATGACCCATTTGATAAGAGCCAAGATCACACGAGTTGTCCCTATATGGAATCCACTCCAGAGAGTATGATCATACTGTCCATAAACCAGAGTATTATAATCCATGACCCCTAAGTGAGGGATATTCCAGGAACAAGCCAACAAGGGCCATAAACCAATAATATATTGGCATTGAAAAAAAAGAGATGTAACATCGTCTCCTCCTCCAAACCACAACCCTCCCTCAAACAGGATCTGTCCTGAACACTTTTATGAAAATGATTTCCTCTAACGTTCAATCTAGAGTGACAGCAAAGACATACAGAATCCCATACTTTAGGAAGGAGTCTGGATTCTGTCACTTGGTGGAGAATACTGTCAGCTAGCACTACAGTATCCAGCAAAACAAGACAGGGATCCTTAAAACAGATCTCCTGTAATAGTTTACGGTACTCCAATTTCCTAGTAGAATATAAAAGGTCAAAGGTCGAGATATGCCAAGCTTTTAACTTTTTACAAATTTCCAAAAGGTAAGGAGACAAGCCCTGTGGAATGCCTCAAAATATCCCCCATTGCTGGGTTTCCCATCTCTGCCAAACATAAAGACATCTGTTTTTCAACAAAGAAACCCAAGATATTTGACTAAACAGCAAAATAGAAACAAAATTAGCATAAAGAAATATAGAAAAGAGAAAAATGACAGGATTAACCATGTTCAAACCACCATCACACACAGGCCAATAGGTACAATTTTGTTTTATGGGATGAAGCCGACTCCTCCATAACAACTGAAAAGCCACACTATACATCCTTGCTTCTAATTTAATCAGCAGTGGATACAGATAACCAATATTCAAAAATAGAGGCAAAATAAAAGTTTTATACATAAACACTCTTTTCCTTTTTGTCATAGGAAAACTTTTCCACCTTGCAACTTTCTTCTCTGCTTGGGATAAGGCGAGTTCCCAATTCAAGCAGGCCGGGTCAGGAGCCCCAAACCAGTACCCCAAAATTTTTATTGGTAATGTAGTTATAATAATGCCCCCTATAGTTTGCGGAACAACTCCTAAAATATGGATTCCCACAGCTTTACTCTTTTGTTTGTTAATCCTGGACCCAGAGACAACAGAGAAGGAGTCTACCACTTTCATGGCCTGCTCCCCAGATAACTGATCAGCTACTAGTATGGTAGTGTCATCAGCATAAGCAAAAGCAATTGGAAATAAACCATCCCCTGGACCCCGAAATGGTAAAATCCATGGTACTATGTTTAACATTCTTAATAAAGGATCCAAAGAAAAAAACATAGAGAAGAGGGCTCAAAGGACAGCCTTGCCTAACTCCCCGCTGAATCGGAACAGACTTTCCCAGCCTGCCATTCACCAAGAGCTGAGATGAGGCATGTCTATAAATGATTTGAAGCCAGTCCATAAATTCAACTGGAATACCAAAATGCTGCAAAACCCGGAACAAATAAATGTGGGAAACCTCATCAAAAGCTTTAGCTTGATCTAGGGAGAGTAAATACCCAGAGCCACTTGACCCATCAAAAGCTTCCCTCAGTAATTTGGTAATATCTCCCATACCCCACTGGGGAATGGCACAAGTCTAACCAAGGGAAATCACTTCCTGAGCCACCCAGGATAGATATTTGCGCAATATCTTGCACAAAATCTTCCAGTCAACATTTGGCAAACTAAAAGGCCTCAAGTTTCTAAGATCTGACCTGTCCCCCTTCTATACAGAAAAATTTAAATACTGTCTGCCAAAGCCATAGGAAAAGGGACTAGTCCTGATAAAATATCATTATAAACCATCGCCAAATATGAGCTCAAAAGGCTCACTGATTTCTTATAGAATTCCCCTGGTAACCCATCTGGGCCAGGAGAAGATCCAGATGGTAAGCCATCAATAACATCCACCAATAACATCCTCAACTTCTTTTTATGAAATGAGAGAGGTTAATAGAGATTTATCAGCCTCCAAAAGGTCAGGTATGTGTAATTTACTAAGAAACTCATAAATCCCAGCAATAGGAGGAGAGTTGTCACAAAAGGAAGTCTCCACAAACTGATGAACCACATCCTCTATTTCATCACCAGAATCTACGATCAGATCTGTGTCAGTTCTTAAAGCTTCCATATAGTTCAACTCTACCCTTTGAACACAACAATCGTATGGGTTGATGCCTTGTGCTTTTCCCTGGGTGCCAAACTTTTGTTCTAAAAACAGAGATTGAGTCCTATCATATTGAAAATTACACATCTCAGTTTCGACCATTTTAATGTCCTCTGTTAGGTCTTCTCCAGTTTCCACAGCCTGAGAAAGTAGCCTCTGTCACCTATCTCCCAACTGCAGGTAGGTAAGATATTTAGTATTAGCTGCCCTTTTTGCTAATGAGCCACATAAAATTTTTAAATCTCATTTAGAGTCTTGCCACCATAAAAGAGAATTTTCATATAACTCCTAAACAGAAAACTTGGCTTCTAATTCATCCTGAATGACAGCCCAGATATCAGTATTCTATAAAAGAGTCAAATTCAACCTCCAGACTGGATTCAGGCTAGGTTTGTTTACAGGGGTTCCCACAGACATTTTAATCACTCTGTGGTCAGAGGTCTTAACCGGAGAAACTGAAAAAGTTCGCACAGAAACCCAATGACAGGTAAACAAGAAGTCAATTTGTGTTGACAAATGACCCCTAGAATAAGTATGTTCTGATAGTCTAGAAAAAACAGCAGCACAATCTTTGAGCTTAGCCTGTGTATACATTTTATGCAAAAAATTGGAATCTGAGTATAATTTTTATATTCTACCTGTTTTGTCAGATAATGACAGTATACAATTAAAATCACCTCCTAAAAAAACAGATCTGGTAATATACAAAAATGGTAGAACCTTCTGTAATAGAGTAACCATGTTGAAATTTTGTCTGAAAATTATAGACATTTATAATCCATAATTCATGTGCCCCTAGCTTGGCATCAAGAATGCACGCCTGTCCAGGAACCAAATCAATAATACGAGAGACACGAAGATCAGGGTTCAGAATTAAAAACCCCACCCTGAGCATGGTTCCTCTCCCAAAGACCAAAAAGAAGTACCCCATAACCAGTCTTTCGATGCCCGGTAGATTTCTCTAGTAGTATGTAACCGGGTGTCCTCAATTAAACAAATATCAAGTTGGTGACTGGAAATAACAGAAAAGGTGGTATGTCTTCTTTTATGGTTTTTTATACTATTGACATTTAAGGATTCCAAAGAAAGGTGCCACTCCATGGTCAGGTATTAGAGGCATCCAGCATAATGGGAACCATAGATTTTGAGGTTTTAGTCACTGATCGTTTAGACTTCTTCTCCCCCCCTTAGGCATCTACGAGGGGAAGTTCAGAATCAGTCATATATTCTGTTTGTGATGAAATCAGTGAAGAGGAATCCAAATCTTCCTCCTCCTCCCATTGTTTACATTTAGCAAGGGGAAGAAATCTATTGGACATAGTAGTGCCAGTGGCTCAGTAGGTAGCACACTCACCTCTAAGGCTAGGAGATCAGAGGACTGTGGGTTCAGTTCCCACATCTGGCACTTGGGTTAATAGCCCAGTACTGACACTGTAGTGCAGCATGAGAGGGGTGCTGCACTACTGAGGTGCCGTCATTTGGATGAGACATTAAACAGAGGTCTCATCTGCCTGGATTGGTGGTAGTTCAGGTGGATATTAAAAATCCCATGGCACTTATTGAAAAGAGTAGGGGAATTTCCCCAGTGTCCTGGCCAAATTTCCCTTATTCTTTAAAAATACCACCAACAGCTTAATCTGGTTCAAGGTCAGTTGGCATTCATCTGTATCCCTCTCCCCCGGGTCATGCCTGAAAATAGGCAGGATTTATCTAGTGCACTTACCCGGTCAACAAAAACTAAATAAATAAAATAAATAGGGAGACCAGCTTCACCCCCATCAGAAGTATCCTTGCCCATTTTTTGGGACACACTGCATGTCATCTGCCTATTTTTGATATTCCCAGTCTTGTCTGGAGGAAGGCCCTGGCACTGCATCAGAAGCAATGGGTAGCTCCGTGCTCTCAGGAGTAATGGACAACACCGGAACTGCAACCACCTCTGAGGCTGTGGCAGCTGGAAAAACCACTTTCTTCAACGGGTGGTCGAATGGGATAGTGGAAGGCGGGATCACTCGCCCTGTAGGGGAAGACTCAACTGTGGTAATATCTACAGAGGGTGAGGGAGACCGGGAGTGATATATCTCTACAGGGCAATCTTCTTCCTCAAGCCTCTGGGGTTCAACCTCAACATTCTCTGTAGGGTCATCACCTCCCGCATTGTGTGAAGCCTAAGGACAGCCTCTAAAAGTGTGGGTGGTGTCCTCACAAAGATTACAGACTACAGGGATTTGGCAGGCAAAAGCCACATGGCCAATTCCCCCACAGAGGGAACATTTAATTTTGTTGCAGGCATTACTCAAATGTGTGTGGGCCCCACACCTGAAACAGAATCGAGGCTGCCTGGCATAATAAATAAAGCCTCTGTCCCTCCCAAGGTAGAAGTAACTAGGCAGGTGTTGTATGATACCTTGGTTTTGGGGAAGTTTGACCCAAATCCTCCACTCCCCCAGTCCAAATATCCTCAGAGTCAATGATAGAATCTGGGATACCTAAAACAGAGCATTTTGCCTGTAATCAGAATAGAATATCTGATACTGCCACACCTTCATTCTTAAATAAGACAGTCACCGTCCTGTAAGCAGGTTTAGTTAAAGGGATAACAACAAAGGCCTTCCATTCAGCGTTATTCCGGACTCCTTGATATCGTTCCCAAAAGGGCTCCAAACCCTCGGCATTTTAAAGCTGGCATCAAAATTAGGATTGCCTGAGGTGTTGATCAATGCATAAAGGTCCTGGGCAGAGAAACCCGTACTGTCCTTCAAGAGTGTACGGCCCACATATGCCCTGTCAGGATACAGCTCTAAGCCTCCTTTGTATTTTATCTGTACTGCGTTTCTTCTCTTAGCAGGCTCAGGAGAGGCATGAAAAGTCCTGTACATGACCTGTGGGACGAGTTCCACCTGTAGTCAGGATTAACCCCAGCAGTATCCATAGGAGGATGAGGAGTGGGGAGAGCATGGTGGTCTGGGCCAGGCTCAGGGGCGTCAGACACTGGCTCCAGTCCAGTAGCAGTTTCAGGGACACACAACTTCTCAGATACATCTTTGAGAGGAGAAACCACAGGAAGATCTTACCCAATCAAAAACAAAACCGGGGAGTCAGACAGTTCTAGAGAGGAGGGAAGCTCCATAGGGTCTGACTGAGCAGTCCCCGGTCGCGAAGGAGACACCCACAGCTGATTCAGGCCAGGCTTCACCCAACCAGCAGCCTGTAAGGCCTCCGCTACTGTGTGCCCGGTGACCAACATATTATCATCGAAATCGGGACCTTCCCCAGAAAAATCAACGCTCCGGGAAACGGGAGCGAAAGGTACAGCACAAGCAGCACAACTAGACAGTCTCCGAGATGTTTCAGACCCAGAAGCAGTTTCTACCCCAAAACCCTCTTCTTCTTGCACAGATAAAAGCAAACAATTAGGATCAGTAACATCAGAAGTCTTACAAATATTTTCCCAAGGTGACATACGGGAAGCTTCCTTGTCCACCGAAGCTGGTAACTCACCAATCACCTGCTTCTGGGTTGCAGCAGACCCAGAGCCACAGTCCGCTGTGCAAACAGTAAACGAACTTGCAGACAAAGGAGGAGACATTGGAGGCAGCGAGGCTCCAACAGGTGATACTCTACTCCTTGTATCTTGCAGTTGAACATGGAGCTTGTGGCGCTCTTCCTCAGCGAGAAGCGCCCGCAAATACTCACTCTGCGATCTGAACTGATGACAGCCCTTAAAGTCCGCTCTCAGCATTAAGTCCGCTGAAATTACTGGTGCCTCAAGAGGATCCACACAAGCTGAAGAAGCAGTTAAGTGGTGCTCTGTAATAACAATGGGACTGACAATTGCTGGCATAGATGAATCAAATGCAGGGATCTCAGCAGAATTTTCCACATCCATCTTCTCAGAGATGGAAGAAGCCTCACATGCAAAAGGGCCTGAGGAGGAGGCCAGCTCCTCAGTTCCAGGGACCATCACACATCCACCTCCTCCACCAGGATCCATGGGAGCCGCCATCTTGGCCAGAGACCAGGATGACAAAGGGTCCCCCACAGGAGAGTAGGGGAACTTCCCCAGTGTCCTGGCCAAATTTCCCTCATTCACTAAAAATACCACCAACAGCTTAATCTGATTCAAGGTCAGTTTGCTTTCATCTGTATCCCCCTCCCCCGAGTCGTGCCTGAAAATAGGCAGGATTTGTCTAGTGCACTTACCCGGTCAACAAAAATGAAATAAAAAAAATAATAAAATGCAGTGTTTTGGGGGCACTAGGTCGCCATGAGCAAGCAAGGTGGCAGTATAGCATAGTGGAAAAGGGCATTGAACTACAAATCTGGAGACCTGGGTTTGAATTCCATCAGTATCCACTTATATACTTTGTGACCCCGAGCAAGTCACTTAACTTCCTTGTGCTCCATTGTCACAACTAGAAACAAGCTCTGGCTTATTGTGTCTTTCCTGGTTAAACTGTTCCCCTTCCCTTTAAGCAAGTTATTCTGCACCACTAACATTTTAGAGAACTGAAATACCAATGTCACATGATTTTAGTTTTTATATATGTTTGTCAGGTCGGGGGGGGGGGTTGTGGTTGGTATTCTGGGACTCTCTCTCTGTTCTGTTTGAAATTCCCTATGGACCAAATAGCAGCAGCATTATTTTCCTTCACTTGCACCTGAAACAAACTCTGGCTTAATGTGCCTTTCCAGGTTAAACTATTTTCCCTTATCTGTCAGCAAATTATTCTGGACCACTAACATTTTACTAACTCTGTTTTTCTTTTTAGTTGATATTTTCCATTGGACTTTATAATCTGTACACATTTAGAGGACAAGCTTCAGTTTTCACACTTCCTTATCCCAGGTGAGACAAACTTTACTACACTTTATTCTGGCTAGTCATATCTGTATAGACAGTTCATAATGTGTCTTTCAGGTTAATTGACTGATGATGCATTTATTTTCGTATTTCAAGACAATGCTAGGACAACAGTGACCGGAGAGTTGCTGCTGTCCAGAATCATCATATGCCCAGCATTTCAAAGTTTTGGACTGTGCCATTTCCCTTAATAGGGGAGCACAGTAACAGATATGTAATGATTAACCATTGACAATGTAGGAAGTAACAGAAAAGGAACTTTAAGTAAGGGAAGGAAGGCATTGTAACTGTGGCTAAACTGCTGGATAGCTGATCACTTCATTGCCTGCTTGCTGTTCCCCAATGCTCCATTATGGAACGTCTAACCAGGGAGAGTGCAGGGTGCACCCCAATCAAGATTGTTAGGCTACTTTTCAAAACAGTTTTATGAATGTTTAAGTCACCTTTGATAAAAAATGAAAGCTACTGCTCAAAGGTGGCTTTCATTTTTTATCAAAGGTGGCTTAAATGTCTGTAAAACTGTTTGAAAATGAGCCCTGTAGACTCGGGCATGCCTCCGGGCTCTGCTTGGTTAGACATCACATAATGTTGGAGCACATAGATGCATGTGGACCAGTTAGTGGAAAGGATTAGCCAGCAGTTTAGATGCAGTTACAATACATTCCCTCCCTTACATGACAGTACTAAACCTTATAATGTTGGGACAGATGTACTACCAGGCGGGCTATGAAGCCCAGTAAGGTATGTCACACCCTTGCTCTAAAAGACAGTGTTTGATCGTGATTGATCATGAACAAATTATGCAAATTAATTAAAGCAGAGCAGTCAGTGAGGACCAGGTACATCAATCATGATTAATCATGGCCAAGTCTAAGAAGCATATGAACAAACATGATAAATCATGATCTGTGAAACCAGTTCCGATTGGCTACCACTAACCTGCATCAGGTATTGATTAGCTATTATTAATAATGATTGATAAAGAAAAAACACCATCTGCAACAAAAGAAAAGTGATGATTTATGGCTGCTTTGGGTATTGATAGATAATGATTTAGCACCACCAAATGTACTGATTAAAAATGATCATTACCCAACAAAACAGTTGTGACCAGTGTTGATCAGTCATGATTAATAATGATTAACAAAAAACACCTTGATGCAGTTAACATAATGATGATTAATGAGTATTTCAGGTATTGTGTATTTAGCAAATATCATAAATTCACAAGAAATCATAACTAATAATTTGATGATTTTTGATGGGCCGCGATTTAACGTTGGTGGCCTTTCCTTGTTATTGATGATCTTTTTGGTGATGTTTCATACATGATCATGATCTTTAACAATGAAATGTAAGGAATTTTCATAATCAATCATGAGAACCTCTCATTCATTTCTACTGGGTAGGATGGAGGCCTGAAGCTGTAGGCAAATTAAGATAACAATTGTTGATACGCGTGGTTGACTACCAGAAATACTATTTCCAAGAAGGGAGGGAAAGACTTTTTGTCTGTTCCCTAACAGGAGAATGACCTAACTACATAGTGACAGTAGAGCTGAAAACAGCATCTGGGGTAGTATAATTTTACTTTTGTAGCATAATCCTTGACTGATAAGACTGAACTACAGGAGCTTAGTGTTCTAATGCAAAAAAAATGGAGCCTGGATTTACACAGTGTAAGAGCTGCGACATGTATGCTAAAGGGATAATTGAGGGTGAATTCAAATGCCATTATTTAGAGAGGAAAAGCACAGCACCTGCTGCCCCAAACAAAGAACGAAAGGACTACTATGAGATTTAATGGTCCTTTATACTCTAAAGAAGCTTAGCAGTCTCTCTAAGTGAAAGGTTAGTGATTTTTTAGCCACTGCTTTTGTATGCTGAGTATTTGCCTATTTTTTTTATAAAGGACCAGTAAATCTCATGGTAGTCCTTGCGTTCTTTATTTGGGGCTGTGGGTGCTGTGCTTTTCCTCTCTTGCTTTGGCCTACATTATAACACTGCTGCACATTTCCTGGTGCTCTATGCTCTCCAGTGACTGGAAATGCCATAATTGTAGCACAATTTAAGTCATGAGGATGGACATTGTAAATTTAAGGCAGAGACTAGATGTACATAAAGAAATCATTATACCTTTGAGGAATTTATTGATAGTTCTGTAGCAAGAACACAAGAGGACATCAGCTCAAATTCACAGGACAAAATGAATATAGAGGAAATAGGAGATAAAAGGAAAAGAACAATAAGCGATGAACAGTGGAATGATTTAAATGTCACAGACACAAATTGGTTTACAGTGCAAGGAATGGTTAAGAGGAGGATTGGATGATCATTGGGGGAGGTCCCTATCGAATTAAGAAACAGATTTGCCATATTAGAGCATAGTAACCCAGTTGAGCCAGAAGAGGAAGAGGAAAAGAACACAGTGTTGACAACAACTGGTAGAGGAGGCAATAACACACAGAGGAAAGAGGATATGTGAACCAAGTGGAGATTACACGTGTAGTAGGATGGGTGGAAAACACACTATCCCCTATAGCTACTACCCCAAGGATAAGAAGGCAAATATTGAAACAAGGCAAAGGAATAAGTCACAGAGAAGGCAGACATCACCACTCCTGGCTAGTAAACCTATGCATACAGAACAGAATAACGCTACATGAGACATAATAGTTCTAGGGGACTCTATTCTGAAGTACACAGACTCAGTTATATGCAGAGGCATGAAAGAACAATGTATGGTAGCCTCACTCTCGGGAGCAAAAGTGAGTGATCTTTGGGGTAATATAGAGGGATACCTCAAGGGATCTGTGTCACTAGTCACAGTGTTACATATTGGGACAAACAATGTTGGGTGTAGAAGGCTGTTTGACATACAATGTGATTTTGAAGAACTTGGAAAACCATTAATAAATAAAGGCTGCAATAGTTTCAGGAATACTACCAGTCCCAAGAGCAAGTATGTCCAGGATAAGGAATATTCAAACCCAAACAGCTGGCTAAAAAGATGGTGCCATGGAGAGAATTTTACTTTCCTACATAATTGGAGTGCATTTAGCAATAATGAACTGTTCGGCATGAATGGACTGCATGTAAACAGGAAGGGCTCTAGGATATTAGGTGCAAGGATCAGAAAGGAAATAGATGGTGCTTTAATCTAAATAATGAAGGGCAAGGGGGAGGGAATATGGACCAGGGTGACAAGAAAAATGCACAGATTAATAATAAAATGGTAATCAGCACTGATGTAGGCTGGAGGGATATCTTATTCAATGCATAAAGCTTAGGAAATAAAAAAGATGAGTTATAATATTTTTATCTAAAGAAAGAATACAGATTTGTGGGGTAATGGAGACATGTATGGATGTATGAGGATACATGGAATAGGGACTTACGTAGTCATAAACACTTCGGTAAGGAATGCCATGATAGATGTGGTGGAGGAGTGGTGATTTATATTGCTGAGGATATCACAGTGGAGGAAGTGGAATGGAGTTGCGGGGAACAACTAGAGCATGTCTGGCTGAAGATATTGCCAAGGAAGGGTAAAAAGACCATTTTGGGCATGATGTATTGACCACTGTCACAAAAAGATTGTTTAAACAAAGAAATGTTGCAGTTCCTAGAAAATATAGATCTTGAGAAAAATACTGTCATCTTAAGTGATTTTAATATGCCTAATATTGATTGGGTAACATGGGAAAGCTCTTCAAGACTTGAGAGAGAATTCCTGCAAAGCATCGATAAGATAGGGTTGGAACAGTATGTCATGACACCAACCAGAGAGGAGAGGATCCTTGATCTATTATTTAGTAAAATGGGTGATACTATCTCTAGCTGTTCAATTTCTCTTCTACTTGGAACAAGCAATCATATGACGGTTGGTTTTAGTATAGTAAAACTACTGACGTACAGACAATAAATGGGCTTACTAGACAGAAATGTTTTGTTAAAGGCAACTGAAAAAGCAATGCACAAAGAAACGAGAGAGTGGGATTGGGATCCCAAGTTTAGACACTTAAACATCGAGGGAATGTGGCAAAGGACAGTGAAAAAATTAGATGATTTAGTAGCTAGTTATGTCCCTGTCAAACATACATATAAAAAGTAGAAGGAAAGTCAACCTTGGATGAGCAGCCATATCAATAACATGTTAAAGAAAAGAAACAAGGCATATATATATATATATATATATATATATATATAAAGAATTCTGGTAATGAGGCAAAATGCTTGAAATATAAAACACTAGCCCAAGAGTGTAAATCCAGCATTAAAAAGGCAAAGGCTGACTATGAGATAAAACTTGCTAAAAGAACTAAGGACAATTACAAAGCCTTTTACAAATGTATAAACCACACTAGAGGTAATAGAGTCCAGGTGGGATCGCTAGAAGACGGTCATTAGAACTTCGTAACTGATGACACAGAAATGGCTAATTTACTCAATGAGTATTTCAGTTCAGTATTTGGTGACAGGACAGATATTGACCTTATTAATTCTAGCAATTGGAGAGCTGCAGAAATAAAACTGGACATAGTAGATATAAGAAGCAGACTTCAGAGGATAGATGCCAATAAATTGCAGGGCTCTGATGGATTACATCCTAGGGTAACCAAAGAAAAAGCGAATGAGCTGGCAGGCCCAGTCACAAGATTATTTTAGGAATCCTTAGACAGAGGGGTAGTATTATCCTCCTGGAGAGAGGTTATTAATAATAACGTGCCAATGTTTAAAAAGGGATCCAGGAAAGACTATAAAAAGTACAGATCAGTAAATTTGATGTCTGTGTTGGGTAAGACAGTAGGGGAAAAATTAAAAATCAGATTGAGGACTTTGTATCTAGTCAAGGGTTGGTAGATATCTCAACATGGATTCACTGAAGGAAGATCGGTAACATTTTATTTTAAGTGTCCTTAACTACACTGTAATTACTGTATACCTACAATATAACTGCTATATAAGTACTGTGTAGTTACATGTAACTACAATGTAGTTGGTAATTAGTTTCACATTTTCATAGTATGTAATTAGACACACATTTCTATGAAGTAACTACACTGTTATTGCACTGTAAATACTATGTAGTTGTTAATTACTTTCATATTTGACTGCTGTGTAGTTATACAATTTTCAAGAAGTGGTAGTTACATGTGCGACCACAACTGTTTCTCTTTTGGCACAAATTGATTTATGCTAGAAGTGTAACTACACATGTAACATCTGTTGCAAGGTGTGACATACATAGCTACATTTGCCAGAAAGAATTGATTTGAGGCAGAAGGGAGGCAACAGTAATTGCAGTAACTATCACTTCATGCAAATTGGTGGTACTGTGCTGTAGTTACACAATCTTCCCTGTGTCAGTCTTCACCATTTATCACTGTCTGGGTGACAGCCAGAGGCACAGCACCCAGTGTGAGTTTTTTTTTGTAGGGGGAGGAGCCAGTGCCGACGGTGGTGCTGCCCTTGAGGCCAATGCATTACATGGTGCTCGCAGGTCGGCCAGCAACGGTCGCCAACCCCTCCTCCACCCCAGTTCTGCTTCTCTCACCATCCAGAGTGCAGCACCTCACACCTGCTGAAGAAATTTCATCTGCGACATTGAGGCCTAGTTAGTTGTTTTGATGTCGTTGACACCATTTTTGCTCCATTCCAGTGCCATCATCTGCTAGTAACTTGGCAGGTTACACTTTATTTTAAGTGTCCTTAACTACACTGAAACTACTGTATGACTACAATGTAACTACTATCTAACTTCTGTGTAGTTACATGTTACTACAATGTAGTAGTTAACTAGCTTCACATTTGCAGTTTAGTGTAGCTACACAATTTGCATGAACTGGTAGTTACCACAATTACTGTTGCAACAGCTGTTACAAGTAACTATAGCATTGTTACAAGCCAATAAGTAATTATGTAAATTATTTTTATTGTATAAGTAACCAACGTAGTTGTATAGCAATTAAGAATATTAGATTGCATGTTTATTAAGCAGTAAGTGCATGAGGGACTGATTTCTGAAGGCAAGTGTACATCAAAACTACAGCATTGACATTCAGTGTAAGTGTATAGTAGTTACACCCTTCTTCGTATGCTTTATTTTGAGTGTCAGTTTCTGTGTATTTACTTTGCAAATACATGTTAGTCATTAAGTGTGGAAACAATGCCAAAGAAGCAGCACATTTCATAGTACCTACAGCACAGTTACACCTTCTTCTAACATTTCATTTTAAGTGTCTGTTTCTGTGTACTTACTTTATAGATACATGTTAGTTAGGCATTAACTATGGAAACAATGCCACAGACGCAGCACCTTTTTTAGCAACTACAGCACTGTTAAAAGTCAATAAGTAATTATGTAAATTAATGATTTTTTATTGTATAGCAATTTACAATGTTAAACTGCATGTTTATTTTTAGTTCTGTGTTTTTTGGTCACACAGTATACAAGTGGCGGCTTTGGGATTCGAACCCAGTTCTCCAGGTTTGAGGGCAGTGCTTTTAACCATTATGCTATACTGCAGTAGCTTCATGAGGGAGTGATTTCTGAAGAATAATTTTAAGTGTCACTAACTACGCTGTAACTACTGTATAACTACACTGTAACTGCACTATGTAGTTGTTAACTAGTTTCACAATGCGTATTGTACACTTACATAACGTTTAATGTACTGCTTCTGTAAGATTGACCCACACCTCTACTGCATCCACACCCCTGTCCTACTGCTGCCCAGGTAGGTGGCCGGGGTGAGGCATGGGCTACCCTTCGATGACAGTCCTAATTCTTCTGTACCAAAGACTAAACTGTCCCATTGTTCAATGCTGAATAGTCATCACAAGTCTGATTGTACATCATGTATATTGCACCCACACTTTGGTTGCTACTCTATTGTGTTTTGGCTGTATTCTTGCACTTAATTGTACCTAGCTGTACTCAATACATGCAATGTATTCTATTTCCTGTACCGTTCTCTGTTAATGTAACTATATTGTCTGTATGACCTATGTACCATCTTTATGGCCTGGGTCATGCCTGAAAATGGTCCACTGAATTGGTGTACCTATCTGGTAAACAAACAAAAACACAAAGAAAGAATAAATAAATATCACTGATCTGCTGTGTGGAGTTATGGTGGGTGATGCCAGATACACATGCTGGGATGCCTCCTTAGCCATTACATGCCCTTCCCACTAGCTGAATGAGGTGGCAGCCATGGCACCATCATTCACACCAAGCTACCACAGCCCCTGAATATACCATGAGGGTTGGGGCAAGGTGGTGGTGAAGATGTGCATGTAACAACTAAGGAAGAGTTCCTGCATGTGTATCTGGTACCACCCACCATTACTCCACACAGCAGATATCTGTTTACCAAGGAGGCTGTAAGAAAGGTGAAGGTGGTGGACCCACTGGAAGGGAGTGACCACCAATCTGTGTGGTTCACGCTCAACATCGGCAAGGAGGCGGTTGATACAGGGACGAGGGTGGTTGACTTCAGAAAGGCTGACTTCAGTAGAATGAGTTAAATCTTAGAGTACCTGGCAGGAATTCAGTCTCACTGGGATGCAGATCAGAAATGGGGGAAAAAGACTTCATTGGGGCTTGTAGAAGCTGTTGGGATGGTTCCATGTGATAACGGTGATCGAAGAAAGACAATCACTGTTACGGCAATTGTGCATCACTGAAAATCAGTTTTGGCGATGTACACTCCTGGCGCACAGCAAAAGGACACTGGAGACTTGGATTTTTTTTTTATGTGGGGGATGCACCCCCCTACTAAAGGATTCTCAACTCCAGAGGGACGCATGTTGGGGGGTGTGTGTGTGAAAAACGAAAAAATAAAATTCCCAGACCAGTGCAAAAAATTAACGCAAGCCCAGAACTGAACCCAGCAACCCTATCAACAAAATGGAATGCGCTCCAAAGGTAGACCCACAGAACCAACTGTAAATAATAATCCGAAGCATTGTTGAAGTATATGGCTATTTATTTGTTACAATATTGCCAGTTCCACACTGTCTTCACAGTAAGAGGCTGCTGGGTAGGTCATACCTGGTTGTAATCTTGTCTTACTGTGAAGACCATGTGGAGCTGGCAGTTTTGTACAAATAAATCACCATATACTTCAACAATGCTTTGGATTATTATTTACAATTGGTTCTGTGGGTCTTCCTACCTTTGGAGTGCATTCCTTTTTGTCTGTACTGTTGAGAGCCTGCCAAGCTCTGGATGTGCACCCCTCCCCAATCCCTGGTGAGCACAGTATAAACTGTTACTTTTTGACCCTCCCAACCTGAGCCTGCCACCAATCCATCACACCACATGGCCAGCTTGGCAGCCCACCGCCACACTACATTCCACAAACCCTCTCTCCCCTTCTGCCCATTGCACAGCATGGCCCCCCCCACAGACATGTAGATATAGCGACATCCTGTAGCTATATTCACAGAACCCCCCAACCAGTAGCCCTGTGCACAGATGCAGTGATTGAGTCACCCTTTTTAAAAGTGCTCAGTCACAGCCACCATAATCACAGGCTACCGTTGGGACCTGTACCAAACTACAGAGCAAGAATGGAAGATCTACAAAGTCAAGCTGGATAAGTAGGGAAGTTTTAAATATGGTGAGGTCAAAACAAAAGCAGTATTCTGTACATACAAGAATTCCATGAGAGGGGAAGATAGTTACCTTAGAGGAGTTACCAAGGGTGTTAGAGCAGCCAAGGCCTCTCTGGAACTGAGGCTTGCTCAGGGAATCAGACAGAGAAAATGACTTCTTCTGACACATTAGAGAAAGTAGGAGCTGCAAGAATCAGATAGTGTGGATTAAGAAGGACGGGGGTGGGCAGAGAAAGGAGCAGAACAGGCAGAAGCACTAAATGAGTACTTCTGTTCCTCACAAGGGAGAAGAGCAGGCAGCTTCTGCAGGGGGTGGAGAGGGTGGGGAGGGGGTGAAAGATGGGATAATCACTGAAGGCAGGTATTACAGGGTTGAGGGCTCTGAGGGTGGATAAGGCACCAGAACCAGACAGCATACATCCCAGGGTGCTGAGGGAACTGGCGGAGGTACTGGCAAGGCCACTGGTGGACCTATTCAATACCTCCCTGGATACAAGGTGCATGCCACAGGACTGGAGGATGGTCAGTGTGGTGCACCTCCATAAAAGTGACCCTAAGGATGAACCAGGCAATTACATACCTGTAAGCCATACATCCATCATGGGGAAGCTGATGGAGACAATCCTGAAGGAGAGGCTGGTGACATTTCTGGAGGATAATGGACTCCAGGACAGTCATCAGCATGGGTTTGTCTTGGGAAGGTTCTGTCAGACTAACCTAGTTGAGTACTATGACTGGGTACTGAGGAACCTGGAAAAAGGTCATGTGGTGGATGTCATATTTTTGGACTTCAGCAAGCCCTTTGACTCAGTGCTACATGGGAGGGGGAAATTGAGGTATGTGGGGGTTGGGACTAATATGGTTAACTGGATCAATAATTGGCTTCAGGGAAGACAGCAGAAGGTAGTGGTTGGTGGGAGCTCTTGTCTACAAGGGCAGTTACAAGCAGGGTGCCACAGGATCATTACTGGTGCTGTTGTTGTTTGGGATATTCATAGTGGACATCTCGCATGGTATCAGGAATAAGATCAGCCTCTTCGCTGCTGATACCAAGTTGGGGGCAGTGGTGAGTGACATAGAGGGATGGCAGGAACAGCAAAATGACCTGATTAAACTGGAGGAGTGGTCAGAAGAGTGGCAGCTGGGGTTCAATTCTAAAAAAGTGCAAGGTGTTGCACTTTGGAGTAAAGAACCCAGGGAGGAGCTATCAGCTGGTTTGAGTACAGCTAGGTACCACCGAGGAGGAAAAGGATCTATGGGTGGTTGTAAATGGGAAAATGAACAACTTAGGGCAGTGCAGGAATGTGGCAGCAGAGGCCAACAGGATGCTGGGGTGTATTGGGAGAAGAACTTCCTCCAGGAACAGGGAGGTGTTCCTGCCTCTCTGCAGGTCACTGGTCAGACCCCCACCTGGAGTGCTGCATGCTGTGGTGGTGCCCATTTCAAAAGAAGGATATTGGACTACTGGAAGGGGTACAGCACAGAGCAACTAAGATGATACAGGGACTGGGGGAAAGGCCATATGAGGAGAGGCTGCGTGACTTGATGTACTCCCTGTAGGAAAGGAGAGATCAGGGGAATATGATTGAGACCTTCAAGTACTTAAAGGGGATTAGCAAGACAGGAAAAGAAGGGATATGCAAGTTAAGCAGGGGAAGGGACACAAGAGATCGTGGTCTTAGATTGGAGGGGGTAGATATAGGATGGAAATGAGGAGACACTTTTTCACGGAGAGGGTTGTGGTGCAATGGAACTCTGCCAGAGGAGCTGGTATCCTCAAGACAATGGGGGTTTCAAAAGGGGATGGGACAGGGTAAGATGGAAGGTTATTGTGAAGGGGAGGGGCAGCTGCCAGGTAGGTATTCTAGTTGCACATTCAAGCAGACTTGATAGACCATGTGGCTTGTTTCTGCTAGCAAATTTCCTATGTTGGTATGTTCTTAGGTGCACTGATCCAATGGACTGTTTTCAGGCATGACCCAGGCCATAAAGATGGTATATAGGTAATCCAGACAATACACTTACAATAACAAAGAAAGGTACAGGAAATAGAATACATTGGAGTACAGCTATGTACAATTAAGTGCAGGAATACAGCTGAAATACAACAGAGTTGCAGCTAAAGTGCAGGTACAATATACATGATGTACAATCAGTCAGCCTGTCATAACTGTCTTTTGTTGTACAACAGGACAATTTATTCATAGGTAAAGAAGAGCCCCTCTGGTTACCATTGTCCCAAGAGGGAGATCCCACAGGGTTCAGGGGGAAGTCTTGTCCAGGACAAGTCCTACCCCAAAAAAAAGTGTGGGGGGGAGGGAAATTATATAAGGAGGGAGAAAGAGAGTCCCCGTGGTCCCTCTCCTCTGTACCCCACCTAGGGGAGATCCCCCACCACAGGATCAGACCTCATCCAGGAGGAACCCCCCTGGTTGAGAAGGGAAGGACCTACAGGGAGCCTCTAAGGCCAGGGCAAGAAGCTCTACTTTTCCCTCCCTCCCAGGGTTGGGCCTCTGTTGCTTAGGAAGGTAACAGAGGACCTGGAGGTACCAATAGGACCCAGCCCACAATTGGCCCCAAGGAGGAGTAGGGCAGACAGGGAGGGGTTATTGCCCAGTGACTGAGGCCCAGAAGGGAAGCTGCCAGTGATGAATGGTGAAGATATACAAGATCAAGAGTTACTATAGGTACATCATTTTCTTATCTTCCCAGTGTTAATCTTCACCATTCATCACTGTCTGGGTGAGTACCAAGCCCCCCAAAGGGGGACCAGCACTTCCCTGAGGCACGTGAGTCTCTTAGTCTCTAGTGGAGGAGAACCATGAAAGGAGTAGACCCATTACAGGTCAGTTAGGCCTGCAGCTGGTAAGGGTGAGGTGGGGTCTCCCGTTGCCTGGGAGACAGAAGTCGCCCCTGTAGTTCCCACCTTGCCATATGAGGGAAATGGTGGGTCCCTTGGAGAGCAGAGGCAGCACCCTACACCGTGCCAATGGCAACAACCTTGATAGATGATGCCACGCTGTCCGCTTAATGCAGATCGCTGTCACCGCTAGCCTTGAAGCTACCTCACTGGCATCATAAGACACCCTTGCCTGGTGCCTTGTGAGCTCCAGGCCCTGCACAGAGAGGGCAATGGCCTGTCTGGTTGTCTTCATATCAGGCAGCAATGTCAGCACCTGACTTGGCATTGACCACAGATGCCTGTTGTAGATAGCATGGTGTGCCTGATGAGTGGCAAAGCTGAGCATGATAGGAGTCGAAGAGAACACTATCAGTCTACAGTGATCAAACTCCACAGAGTCCACATCCAGGGGCTGGTTGTACACCAGGTGTCTATGCCCAGAAGGGGTATCCAGTACCCTCACTTCTGAAGTGGGGTGAGGCATGGTCCCTGGAGACCTCTGGTGTGTTCAGTACCTGTGATGGCAGTCCATAGGGGCTGGAGTTGGGGCAGATGAGCACTGCCAGGTGCAGGACAATGCTTCCTGGAAGGGAGTCAGCCAGGAAAGGATGACCAGGTGGTCTGCACCGAATTCGCTAAGGAAGACAAATGTCATCCACTCAGTATTTTATCTTGCGATGTGGGATAGGTGCAGATTACCGACCAGCCTTGATAGGAAGCACTGATACTCTATCCGATCAGTGTCGGAGGACAGATGGACAGAGGTGTCCTGTTCCTTGAAGGAGGAAGATGAGGAGGCTGATGAATCTGAAGATTCCAAGTCTGACTGCTGTGGGGAGACTGGCAAAAGACCTGCTCATCCGTAGCCCTGACATACATCAGGAAGGCGGCAGCAGTGGCTTTGAACTGCTCTCAGGTAAAGGGCCCTGAAGGACCCACATGCCCTGGGAAATGAGGGGGGGTGTGGCAGAGGCAATGGGGAGACACACTTCCCCTTATCTGAGTGACCTCTGCGAGGGCTAGGAGACCTCACTCATGACCTTGGACCTCCTGGGGATCCGCTGGTTTGTGCAGTTACTGGCCACTCAACCAGCTTGAATCAGTCAGGACTGAGCTCTGAATGAGAAACTCCCCTGTGAGGACACTGGGCTGCATAGAACCAGAAAGGTAGACCCCAACCACACCCATTAAGGCCTCCCTTGAAGGGGACGAGGGAGAGAACAAAGGCTTAGCACTGCTATACCTCCCTGAACACCCAAGGGTCCCCAAGGAAAGTCACTCCCCATGTCCTGTCCCCTCAACCCCGTCGATTCTGAGGGCAGCCTCTTCCTCACTCCCAAAACTAGGGACTGCTCCAATCCCTCAGGCCTCCTGAGAGAGGCCACAGAAAAGTGAGTCCCTGTTCTGGCCCGGGGGGGGACAGCACCAGGGCCAACAGCTCTCTGGGCCCATGAGACCCAATCCACCATCCTCTCAGATGGAGGGTCACTATTGGCAGGCATGCTCCTGATGTCACCACTGGAATGGGAGCCAGCACCGATCATAATTGCTGGTGCCAAGGGAAGGGATACCTGGGAGAGCACAGACTTACTGGGCACCAGAGAACCCTCCAACTCTGAGGAGTTGGGCAGCCAGTCCAGATTAGTCTCCCAAGTGTCTGGCTCTAAAGAGAAGGAGATCCAGAAGACCTCCAGATGAGCAGCCCCAGAGGTTTTCCCACTTGTGGTGCAGCAGGAGGGCATAGTGTCGCTCACAGTGCTGATCACCAGAGTCACAAATGGCCCTGAGATACAGAACGGCACCAGTGGGTGGCAATGAGGAGCCACCCATGCTGGGCCCAGCAGGCATGGGCCATGACACCGGGGCAACCTGCACCTCTGAGGAGTTGACTGTCTGTGCGTTGCTCCCAGCCTGACCCCAGAGATCCCCGGACCAATCCTCCAGCACTGCAGAAGAGACCCCCTCCCTAGCAAGGCTAGAAGAAGAGGAGGCCCCCTCCTCACAGGTTTGTATTGAATCATGAGGGGCTCCAAAGGAAGGGTGGAGAGACCTGTGCTTTGAGTCCCTCATACAACACTGCCCTCCGTAAGTCAGTGGATCATGGCTGACTTTCCACGTGCAGTGCTGCACGCTCCATGGAGAAGCAAGCATTGCAACTATCGATATTGTGAGATGGAACCAGACAGGTCAGGTATTGGTCATGCTGGTCCATGATGGACATCTGCCAGTGCAGGGACACCAGTGCATAGGAGGCCAGCCTGCCTTGAAAGAGCGCTTTTTGTCCCCAGGTGAACCCAACATAACTCACAGTAACTAAAATAATAGTAAGAAACAGACTCTGCTCTGCTTCAAGAAAGAAAAAGGAAAGGTCTTACCAGATTCCTGCAGCAAACAGCACCAAGTTACTAGCAGATGACAGAACTGGAATGGAGCAAAAATTGTGTCAACGACGATATAGAAACAACTAACTAGACCGCAATGTTGTAGATGAAATTTCTTCATTAGGTGTGAGGTGCTGCACTCTTGATGGTGGAAAAAGCAGAACTGGGGTGGAGGAGGAGTTGGTGATCGTTGCTGGCTGACCCACGAGCACCATGTAATGCATCGGGCCCAAGGGTGGCACCACCTCTGGCACTGGCCCGTCCCCCTACAAAAAAAACTCACACTGCGTGCTGTGACTCTGTCTGTCATCCAACAGTGATAAATGGTGAAGACTGACACAGGGAAGATTGCTAGTACTGTGCTGTAGTTACACAGTTCGCATGAAGTGGTAGTTACTGCAATTACTGTTGCCTCCCTTATGCCTTAAATCATTTCTTTCTGGCAAATGTAACTATGTATGTCGCAGTTTGCAACAGGTGTTACATGTGCAGTTACATTTCCAGCATAAATCAATTTGTGCCAAAAGAGAAACAGTTGTGGTTGCACGTGTAACTACCACTTCATGCACATTGTATAACTACACACTAGTCAAATGTGAAAGTAATTAACAATTGTGCTACACGAGGTCCTTGCACCCTAATTGGTACCCCCACAGGTACACCGCAGACAGCTAGCATTTAGGTATATGTTATACTTACATATAGGGCTAAGGGCATCTACCGTATAAGAATAGATGTCAGGATATGTATACACATTATTGCTATACACTTTACTTTCCTATATACACATGTATTTCTTGCTTACAAGATGTTAGGACATCTGTGTCCTTGTAATGATTATGATCTATGAGTTGGCTTTGCCGTTTTCTTATGATTTGTATCACTACATGGCTATGTACAAATTGTACCTCTTTGTTTCCACAAAGTGATGACTATAACAAAATTGTATTATGTTATCTTGGACTGTGGAGCCGCCTCTAATTTAGCCAATAGGGCTCATCTCTGTAACTAGAAATGTTTCTGTCTTACAGTAACCATGGTAATTATCTTAGGTATATAATGTAAGACATTACGTCTTCTACCTCGGAGACCCCAGGAGACACAAAGATTCCTTGAGGTATAGGGAACGCTTAGCATTGGCTCCCAGTTCCTATTTATAAGAACCACTTAGGGCAACTGTGATTTTCCTTTTGGTAGTAATAAATAAGTTTTATTACTCTTGTGCAATGTGTCTGTGATTCCTTGCATGCCCATTATTGCCAAGAACCTGAGAGTGAGGTTGGTGACCATGTGCAGGCAATATTTGGTGTTTGCAGAGTTTCACTTGTTGCTACAACTTTCCCTTTCCCAACGGGGACTGCAGGTGTGCATTCCTGCACCACCGCTTCCGTTTTTCACCCACTTTGTAATCACGTGCAAAGTCTGGCTGCTACCTGGGTGTGGTCGATGCCGACTCAACCCACCCCACCACAGTTTTGAATTGCATGCTTACAAGTGCACAGTAGCCTGACTGTGAACAAGTTCACCTTTTGTAGATCGTTACATGGAACGGCACCTTTACATAGTTTGCTTTTTCGTTCCCTCACTCACAATGGCCACCGTAGCAAATATCTGCACAGAACTGAGACTCGATGTCTCAAACTTCCTTGCCTCCCATGGAGGATGGGCTGACTTCGTGCGGGATGCAAGTCAATCTGAAAACCCTATATTGAGGATTTCAAACCAGTACACCGAGATGAGACAAACAGCCAGAAAGCGAGAAGCTAAAGGGCTGTTGGTCATGGCTCTCTATGCTGCTCTGGAAGCCTCTGAAGCGAGGTTTTGATCCCTTGAACTGCAAATCTCATCTCTTAAGCAGGAGATGGGATAGCAAGAAACTGAATGTGTGAGACAAGAGCAGGATTTGGAGTCTGAACTCCAGACACTGCGAAATTAAAAGGGTTCCCTTTTACATCATTCTGCTCAGGCAGGCGAGCAGCAACTTTGTATGTTGAAGTTGGAGTGTGAAACTTTGAGACAGGATAAGGGGCAGGCTTTGCAAATGAATGACTTGTTAAGTAGAACAAATGATCAGATGCATGAGGAGTTGGGAGAGTTACAGGATGAGATAAACCAGGTACATAATGACTTAGGGATAGCTACTAAGGACAATCATGAATTGAGCACCACATATAGAGTGTTACAGAAGCAGATGCAGGATGAAGTGGATCAGAATGTTGTAAAAGTGAGCCATGAGACTGTGAATCTAAAATGGCAAAACTGCACCATCAGCGAGAGGTGCTGGCTGGTCACGTCAAAGAAATGGGAGGCATAGCCCCTGCCTTGTCAATGTCATCTGAAGGGGAGGAGTCAGATGACAACATTTCACTGTACAACTCCCAGTCACACCCCTACTATGGCCCAGACACCCCTCCCCGCCATCCACAAAATGGTGGACCCCTGTCACATGACACCAAGTCCCAACGTCATCAGCATGACGCACATCATGGGTGACGCCAACATGGCAACCCCCATGATGGGGGAGCAGGCCTAGTCCCAACGGCACCATCGATAGACGTTATTAATGTGGAAGACAGTCAGGAGCTGGAGAAAATGATTGAAAGTGCCTTAGGCACAGTGCCCATCTCTGAGAAAAACAAACAAGTTCTCAAGACCAAGATTAGGCAGCTTCTACACAAGGCTGGTACACAGGAGGGCATGGTTTGTTCTGTGGCTGAAGCCGTGGCTCAGGCAGCCCTGGAGGGCGCCCGAGGTAATCTACCGCTGCTTGATCGTCCCAATAATCCCCTACAAATGCCCTACTCTGTTTAGCAAATAGCTGACAGTATTGGTTGGATGAGCCCGTCCAACAACCTCAGTTGCCACTTGGAAAAGGTGCTTGCTAAATGTGAAATGCTTAGTCTCCCTGCAGACTACTAGGTTCAGATCCTAAGCCAGACCATCGATCCTGGCCTGTGGGCGAAACTCCCTGATGTCTTCTGCCAGGATGACCACGCCACCTTTGATGAAGTAGTATCTGAGCTCATTTCTGCACACAACCCAGGTGTGGTGGGAGTGATGCTCACATACCCTGTGAAACAGAATGTGAAAGAAAGTCCAGCGACTTTCCACCAGAGGCTTTGGATGGCCTACTAAGCAGGGAAGCACCTTGCAGGAGAAGCTGCAGATGTGGGCCTCATTAAGTATAAGACTTTGTTTCTTAGGAACATGATCCCTGCAGTAAGAGAAAAGGTAGAGCTAACCACCTACCTCAACATGGAAAGATTTGCCAACATTCTCCAGAAAACAGAGAGAGTTTATTAACTCTGCATCTGTGATTCAGGCTCCAGTTCCAATAAAGTAGCTACCGAGGAAGCCATTCCAGAGGCCACGACATACTACACGGTGGAGGGGCAGGCCCAAGAGAAACAGCCCCTCCCCACAGACAACCAACACCTCCAGCAGGCCCAACAGAAATAACAACAATCCTGGGGTGGGAACTGGAACTGCCACAAAAATAAGAAACACCATAAGAACAATAAGGGTAAACAACAAAGACCAGGCCCTTCATATAGGGAAATAGCCGATGAGAATCGTAGTCTCCGAGACCTCCTTGGGAAAGTGTGCTCTGTAGTGGATGCTGTTCTGGTATGGGCCCTTGCTGCAGTACAACCAGGAGAGCAGGCCTCCACAGGACACAGGGAGTCCAGGCCCTTATAGGCCTGAACCTGGAAGTGGCACCCTGCAGTTTTTATCCCTCCATTTGTTGCTGCACTTGGGGTTAAGTCAACTGTTATTCTCGCCCCTTTAATGGTTTTTTGTTCATCCCCTCTCTCCCTCCCTCTACTCCTACCTTCAGCCCCATTCCCACCCCACCTTGCTTACCTGCACCTCCCATCATTATTCACTACTGGCCTCTTTTTATCCAGACTGCCTACAAATTCTTTAACTAATCTGCTCACATTTGCACTGTTTTGGGCATGGATCCAGCACAAGCACTATATTTATGACTGCTCTCTGATCTATATATGATGTTTGTTATCTGTATATGTATTTTTACTGTATTAGCTAGCATCTGTACTGCTTCATATGATGTAACTTGACTAACTGTATTATTGTTGAATGACCGCAGGTCCACCTTGTAAATGAGCTTGCTCAATGGTGTCTGCCTGGATAAATAAAGATATTGACTGATTGATTGACTGATTGATTCATTGATTGATTGATATAGCATTAGTACAGCATGGTGAGATGGTTCAAAGGAACCATGCCCTCTTTCAGAAGCTCACCCATGCTTCCACTGGTACAGATTGACAATTACAGGTCCCAGTCCATATTGTAAACAAGCTGGTCTTGGATACAAACGGAAGGTCCTGCACAGAGGCCGAGGTCGGGGGCCGCCTACTGACAGTACTATTGGATACAGGCATGGCTGTGTCTGTATTACAGGATGAAAACCCAGACACATCACCTTGGTCTAGCGGACAGAGGACCAATATGTCTGGGATAGACAGAACTAGGTTACTTGCATACCGCTCCCTGCCACTACCTGTGACACTGGGACACCTGAAGGGGTATCGCACCTTTCAGCTAATGGTACTGCATGATCACCCTAGTATGATTGGAGTTGATTTTTTGGCACCACATGGCTGTGTAGTAGACCGAACCAACATGTTACTTACACAAATTCAGGGACAATATCATACCATCATAATCCCTGACTCACGTGGTTGCAACAATATCTGCAGATAAAGAGTATGACGTCATAGATTTGTTTAAGAACCATGAGCTTTACCCAAAGCTCCTCCCCATTCTGTAAAGACATCTTGAGGCATTTGCCACCAACAAGCATGATTGTGGCAGGATGCACACTGTCATTGAAGTGACAGGCCCAGCTCATGAGAGGCAATGACAATACCCCTTTCCACCTGAGGCCTTGTCTTCTCTTAGGGATACAGTCAAATCACTCCTCAAGCAAGGTGTAATCAGGACATGTGTTTCCACTGCAAATTCCCCAGTGTGGCCTGTGAAAAAAAACCCACAGGTGCCTGGAGACTTACTATTAACTACAGGAGACTAAACCAGGTCACCTCCAGTTGTGCCCCAACTGTGGCATCAGCACCAGATACGCTACAACTACTGACCCCTGACCAACAATGGTTTAGTGCCCTGGACATCTCCAATGGCTTCTGGTCATTACCATTGGCCCCCAAAAGTCAATATAAGTTTGCCTTCACCTTTGAGGGCAGGCAGTACACATGGACCTGCTTACCACAGGGGTTCCACAACAGCCCCTTCCTGTTCCATTTGCACATGATGGATGCCCTTGAGGGTTTCTGTACACCCCAGTGTCTCTTGCAGTATGTGAATGACATGTTATTGGCCACAGCCACACAGGAACATCTGGACCTCTTAGATGAAGTACTGACCCGCATCCAGAGGGCAGACCTCAAATGTAACCCTGCAAAACTCACAACTATGTCTGAAAGAGGTACTCTTTCTGGGCCTGAGGATAACAGACCAAGGCCAAAACCATACCTGGAAGAAGATACAGGGACTGCAAGATCTGCCACTGCCTATCAGCGTGGCCACCCTTAGGTTTCTAGGTATGGTGAACTATTCTAGAGATTTTATTTGTGATTTTGCTCAGAAGGCTGTACCTCTGTATGAACTACTGAAAAAGGAGGTCCCCTGGACTTGAGGCCCCTTTCGCACCCAAGCTGTGACATCATTGAAACAGATCTTGGCCTCAGCTCCAGCTTTGGTTAACCCCAATCCATCCCTGCCATTCCATCTGGAATGTGCCAACTCTGACATTGCTATGTCTGCAGTGTTGGTCCTGAAGGTCCATCGCACCCTGAGACCCATTGCTTATGCATCACAGCTCTTGACCCCAGTGGAACAGAGTATAGTCTTTGTGAAAAGAACCTTCTGGCCATCTACTGTGCTGTCAAGCACTTTCTGTATATCATTGGATAGTCCTCCCTGATCATTAATACCAACCACACCCCAACAACCTTTTTGCTATCAGACAGAGTGAAGGATGGGTCAGTCTCAAACACCAGACTGACACACTGGTCCCTCTTTCTCCAGGACAGAGACATCAAGGTCCACCCAAACAAAATGCCATCCATGCTGGTGCATGGTCTCCTCTTCCAGGGAGAACCCCATGACTGTGCACTGTAGCCACCTGATCTACCTAATCCACGTCCTTTCCTTCCTGCTACACCACAGCTACTTGAGAATACCTCATTGCGTTGTGTCTTCACAGATGGATCAGCTTCCTATTACCAGGGAGAACAGATAGCAGGAATGGGCATATTAGTAATTTACCCTTTTGGCAACACTGTTAAGATTTCTAAGCATTGCAGGGTGACATCATCACAGTATGTGGAGATGGCAACAGTGGCCTGCATCCTCGAGTTCATCCAGCATGGAACCGAGGATACCATTTTTTTCACAGACTCTAACTGGGGTTGATGTTCCCTTACAGAGTTTCTTCCTTCCTGGCAGAAGAACTCCTTTACTTTTCCGATGGTACACTGGTGAAACACAAGGAACTGGTAATATACATTCATTCACTGTCACAGAAATTTGCACATAAACTCTATGTACACAAAGTTAAGGCCCACTCCATACATGACCCCTATCATACCTTCAATTACACTGCTGACATCCTTGCAAAGGAAGGGTGCTGGGGGGGATATCTGGATGATGGACCATCCAGAGGCCCGAGCGGATGTACACATTGCAGCAGTCAGGAAGAAACCTGAACCCTTTTCCCCCTTGGATTTGTGAGAACCCCAGCACACTGACTCTGAACTCAAAGATGTGTTCAGATTCCTGGACAAAGGTACTGAGAAAAATCTACCTACCCACAACCCCTACTGAAGGCATGGATGTAAGTTACACCTGTCCCCTGATAACAAGCTTAACTGGTATCAAACAGATATTTGCCCCGTAGTCCAGGTGGTCCCTCATCCTCTTAGGTCTGAATTTCTGCTCCAAGTGCATGACCCCCCCACTGGTGAACACCAGGGAGTGGAAAACACACTCCAAAGGCTCAAAACCACTGCCTAGTAGCCTGGTGTCACCAAGGATGTTAAACAGTACATAGATAACTGCCTTGTTTGTGTGCAAAACAATCCATCCCTACCAAACATAATGCCAAGCTGCTACCACAAAGGCTTTCTGGCCATTGGCATGCCATACAGATCGACTTTATTGGTTCCCTGACCAATACCAGCAGAAACAACAAATAAGCCCTTGTGGTAACTGATCTTTTCTCTAAGTGGGTTGAAGCTTTCCCCACTAAGACATGCACTGCTAAAACCACTGCCAAAATCCTGGTGGAACAGATTTTCTCCAGGTGGGGCCTACCTCTTAAGGTAGACTCTGACAAAGGAACCAGTTTTACAGGTGAGTTGATGAAAGAAGTCCTTGAACTCCTTGGAGTTCATCAGAAGTTCCACATACCTTACCATCCACAAGCCTCAGGTCAAGCAGAGAGAGCCCACAGGTGGATTAAGCAAATGCTTTCCAAATTCATTAAGAACAATCCCAAGGACTGGGATTCCCTACAGTCATTACTCCTTATGGCAATTAGTGGTGAGCCCTCAGTCACCACCCAGTTGACACCCTTTGAGGTGATGACTGGTAGACAAATGAGATTACCTGAACACTTGTTGTTTGACCTGCACACCACCACTGTAGACCATGTCTCAGTGGACCAATAAGTGGAAAAACTCAGACAAGACATCATACACAGTCATTTGTACACTGCTAACTGCATGAGCTAAGCCCAACAACAGTCCAAAATCCATTTTGACAAACACGCACAAGAAGTGGATTGGCAAGTTGGGGATCAGGTAATGGTTCTTAGATTTGCACATCCCACACATTCCTTCTCCAATAAGTGGGAAGGACCCTACCCCATTGTCAACAAGCTCAGTCCAGCAGTCTATCAGGTTAGACTCATGCACAACAACAAACTGACTGACAAATGGTTACATGCCAACCAGCTGAAACTGTATAAAGGAGTATAATTACTTTTTCTCACCCAATTGGGCGGAATAGTACTAATTTGCTAATGTTTGATTTCCCTTTTCAGATACTCTGACAAGATGGCCATCTTGTTCCATTTTCTCCTCCTCATCTGAGGAGTTATCCCCTGAATCCAAGGCATGGTAAAGCACCTCCTTCCTCACCTTGATCCACCTGCAACTACCCCAGAGGGAGTCTCCATCAATATTCCCGACAATTTGATTACTGTCCAGGAAGGTTCAGATGCCTACCTCACTGCCTCGATTGTTACTCCTGATAAACCTACCCTACAAATTGAGTGGCAAACCAAGTCTCAAGGACAAATACTTCCCATGGCCGAACTCTCCAAGGGAACTTTCCATGGATGGCCCAATGCAAAATTATCCCCAAATGGTACTTTGTCCTTGCTCCAAACCTCTCTTAGATATTCCGGTTTATACAATATTACTGTCTTAATTGACCTCTCATATTGTGATTCTTTGTCTAAAGATTCTGCAAGGAAATTTTGTGCTGTACACAACGTGGCCTCAGCTGTCATGCATTTATCTGCGTTACCCCCTACTGAGAAACAGCTTTTGGAATGCCCAAAATAAAAACCTGGTCCTTGTAGTGGTCTCACAGCCACTGCTTTACCTGGCTCACTTAACAACTTACAATTTATGCATCTGCCTGTTTTGTTTAACTTGACTTACTGGAATATGAAAGAATTTGGTATGTGTCATATTACTAATACAAACATACAAAATTTGCCAGCAGATAAAGGCCTAGAGGTCTATCAAGTCTGCTCGAATATGCAGCTAGCACCCCTTATTCTGCAGCTGCCCCTCCCTTCCACCCTTCCCCTTCATTAACTCTCCCCCTTGTCCTGTCCCATCCTCATTTGAAGCAGTCCACTGTTCTACTGCATACCACTTCAGCAGGTAATGCATTCCACCCAGCCACCACCCTCTCTGTAAAATAGTGTCTCCTCATCTCCCTCCTGAACCTTCCTCGCTCCAGTCTCATATCATGGCCCGGTGGCCCTCCCCTCCCTTACTTTGAACAGCCCTCTGTACCATCTTGTTTATTCCTTTCATGTATTTAAGGTTTCAATCATGTCACCCTGTCTCTCCTCTCTCCTCAGTGTACATGTTCAACTCCTTCAACCTCCTCTCGTGTAATAAGTCCCCAAGCCCCTTGATCATCTTGTCACTCTGCACTGCACCCCTCCAGTAACTTAATGTCCCTCTTCAGATACAGACGTCAGTACTGCATGCAGTACTCCAGGTGTGGTCTAACTAATGACCTATACAGTGGCAGAATCCTCCTCCCTCCTCGAGATATACCCCTTACCAATACAACCCAGCATTTTGTTGGCTTTGCAGCTGCCTTCCTACATTGTGCCGAGTTGTTCATTGACCCTGTAATAAGCACACCCAGATCCGTCTCCTCCTCCTCCTCCTCTGTCTGGGCTAGCTGCACTCCCCCTAGCTGGTAACTCCTCCTTGGGTTCTTCATCCCAAAATGCTGCACCTTGCACTTTTTGGCATTAAAGCCCCATTGCCAGGTGTGTTACATCATTGTTTTATAGTACTTTGTTACTTAATAGCTTAGCAGCTTTTCAAATTCATAACTAAGACCCTATTGCTGGGGTACACACCACCGAGCATAGAGGCAATTTTAGGAGAAAACTTAAAACAGATGATCAAAGTCATAAAAAAATACCTGTGACACATCTGATGTCACTGGTGCTGTAAATCACACTGGTAGCAGCAGCAATGTCTATCTGTGTGTGTTTACATTGCTGCTAGTAAATCACATTCACAGAAGTTTCAAACTGGTCTGGGGAATGATATCATACCCCCATTATTGCATGGTGTGGATGACCTTAGTCAGGAAGAGAGATACACTGTATACAATATGCACAACATTGCTAAGGCATTTTCAGATTCTAAAGAACAAGATTAACACCCTAGTTGCACAAAACAATAAAGAGGCAGATAAGCAATATATTTCCCATGAAATCTTATGTTCAGCCTATGGATCTTATATTATTACTACCACCAACAATCTCTTCCGTGATCTAGAATCCAGAAGAACCCCTAATGTCATACATGATAGACTTATCTTTAAATGGTATTGTCCTTATTGCAAATCCCCTAACTGTGTTGCCATGTGTATGTTGCAGCCTTTAACTATTCCTATTGCTACTGCTAGGAATTTGGGTTTTGTGACTAGGCACCCTAATACTGGTCCTTCCTTTACTTCTAAGAAATGTTCAATTAAGGACACTATGTTTGTGTCTTTTACTGTTTCTTTACCATGTTTTTATCCTACTACAGCTATATTTGATAAACTTGCATCCATTCACTCCATCGGGCAACTTGATGATGACATCTACAGAGAATGCCTCGACTTGCCTCCTCTACTGGTTTTCCATTCTCTACTGGATGCATGGGTCACCCCTCACACGGATTGCTGTGTGAGGAAAGGGTATATTTATTTGTGCCAATGTGATGTATTTGATGTTATTAAACCTGTATGTGGCTATTCCCCAGACAGTATTGATTGGTCCTCTTCCATGGACAATGGCATCACCACTAATGGCACAGAATACCAGGTCTCAACATCTGCTCCAGACAATTCCAAGTTGTACCAGTCTTATCGGAAGGAGGTTCACCACCTGTCAACACAGATTTCCAGGCAGACTTATACTTGCCCAGTTGAATTACAGAAATGGAGACTGCCTACTGTAAAAATGCAATATAATTCAGATGGTGAATTTTGTGTGGTAACTAATTTTAGAACTTTTAAATATGGAGAAAAGACATGTTCTATTGATGCTCCCAATTTTTGCTTTGTCCCACATCAAACAACTAGAAACATATAAGTTGATGGCAGATGAGGTCCGCAAGGCCCATCCAGTCTGCCCATTTCTTTTTCCACCTTATGAATGTGCCATCAGCCTTTGCTCTGTCAATGGCCTATCTATTCATATTCATCTGTATTGCTCTCTTATGCCTATCCCATGCCTGTTTGAAGCCCTGCACTGTATTCATATCCACTACTTCCTGATTTAGGCCGTTCCATGCATCCTCCACACTTTCTGTGAAAGAGAACTTCCTCACATTACCCCTTAATCGGCCTCCCTCTAATCTCATGCTGTGTCCTCTTGTCCTGCTATTTTTCTTATACTGTAATATGTTAGACTCTTTCACCTTGTTAATGCCCTTAAGGTGTTTGAATGTTTCGATCATATCACCTTTCTCCCTCCTTTGCTTTAGGGTATACATATTGAGCTCCGTTAATCGGTCCTCATATGTTTTCTGATGCAGTCCCTCCACCATTTTGGTACCCTTCTCTGGACTGCCTCAATTTGGTTAATATCCTTGTGAGGTGTGGCCTCCAGTACTGCATGCAGTACTCCAGATGGGGCCTAACCAATGTCTTGTAAAGAGGTATTATTACCTTCCTCTTCCAACTTGTGATACCCCTACTAATACACCCCAACATCCCCCTAGCCTTACCTACTGCTTTAGTGGTCTGCTTGGATGATTTCAGGTCATTGGTGATGATGATGCCCAAGTCTTTTTCTTCCCTTGTTACTGCAGCAACTCCCCTCCCAGCCTATAGGTAGCTTCAGGGTTTCTCTTCCCTATATGCATGATCTTGCACTTCTTTGTGTTAAACCCCATTTGCCACTCTTCTGACCATTTTGCCAGTTTATCCAGATCTCTTCTCATTCTGTCCACTCCATCTGGATGATCTACTCTGTTGCAGATCTTGGAGTCATCTGCAGACAGACAAACCTTGCCTTCCAGGCCATCTGCAATGTCACTAATGAAGCTATTGAAGAGGATTGGCCCCAGTACTGATCCCTTAGGTACCCCACTTGTGACTTGCATCTCTTCTGACTGTATACCATTTACCACCATTCTCTATTTTCTGCCCATCAACCAGTTTGCCACCCAGTTGATCAACTTCTCACCCACCCCAAGCCTACCCAGCTTATTAATCAATCTTCTATGTGGAACAGTATCAATAGCTTTGCTGAAGTCAAGATAGGTGACATCAACTGCTCCCCATTGGTCCATCACTCTGGTTACCCAGTCAAAGAAATCTATGAGATTAGTTTGACAGGACCTTCCTTTTGTAAACCCATGCTGTCTTGGATCCTGTGCTCCTATGGATTTCAGGTGTTGCACTGTCCCTTCCTTAAGTAGTACCTCCATAATCTTGCCCACTACTGAAATAAGATTGACTGGTCTGTAGTTTCCTGCCTCCTCCCTGCTGCCACTCTTGTGGAGCTGGATCACATGTACTCACTGTTATTGGACACGCAGTTATTACCCCGTCCCCATTATGGACCCCAATATCATTGATGGTAACCCTGATTATCTGCTTACTCTCTGAGTATTTACCTTACTTTAATATACACATTGATCCTTTAACTTTGACATTAAAATCACTTTTAGACTGGAAAGGCACCCATCTCATCCACATCAGCAATAATATCTCCAAAGCAGATGAGGCCGTACTTGACCTCATTAATGATGGTGATTTGAAAAGTGCACTTACTAACACTTGGTTAGAGATTACCTTTAAAGGTTTTGCTATTATACAAGCATTTTTGATATTTTTTATTATTATTATGCTTTGCTGCCTATGGCGCACATTACGGCAACACCGTGAGCAGCTGGAGTTCTTTTACAAGGCTTGCGTGTCGGGTCTGTAAACAACCCCTGCTCCCTATCCACTTCCTTACTCTTGCTTGTGTTGCCCTTGAGAGGCAACAAGGGTGGGAATGTTACATGAGGTCTCTGCACCCTAATTGGTACCCCCACAGGTACACCACAGATGGCTAACATTTAGGTATATGTTATATTAACAAGTAGGGCTAAGGGCATCTACCGTATAAGAGTAGATGTCAGGATATGTATGCACATTATTGCTATACACTTTACTTTCCGATATACGCAAGTATTTCTTGCTTACAAGATGTTAGGACATCTGTGTCCTTGTAATGATTATGATATATGAGTTGGCATTGCCATCTTCTGATGATTTGTATAAATACACGGCTATGTACAAACTGAACCTCTTTGTTTCTACAAAGTGATGACTATAACAAAATTGTATAATGTTATCTTGGACTGTGGAGTCACCTCTAATTTAGCCAGTATGGCTCATCTCTGTAACTAGAAATGTTTCAGTCTTACAGTAATCATGATAATTATCTTAGGTATATAATGTAAGACATTACGTCTTCTACCTCGGAGACCCCAGGAGACATGAAGATTCCTTGAGGTATAGGGAATGCTTAGCATTGGCTTCCAGTTCCTATTGGTAAGAACTGCTTAGGGCAACTGTGATTTTCCTTTTGGTAGTAATAAACAAGTTTTATTACTCTTGTGCAATGTGTCTGTGATTCCTTGCATGCCCATTATTGCCAAGAACCTGAGAGTGAGGTTTAGACCTCCTGACAACTGCATAGTATTTGCAGTGCAATAACAGTATAGTTACTTCATAGAAATGTGTGTCTAACTACTTAATACACAAATGTGAAACTAATTACTAACTACATTGTAGTTACATGTAACTACACAGCACTTATATAGCAGTTACGTTTTAAATATAGATTAATTACAGTGTAGTTAAGGACACTTAAAATAAAGTGTTACCATTGCATTTTAGCCTAGATTCCATTAGCTCCTGTGATTGCTCTAATTTGTCAAGTCTTAAGCACATCTGCTGTATATCTAGTAGTAATTTCTTGTTTGTCACACTTTTCACAAACAATTTACTAGCAATTCCATTAGAAATAATTTTTAATAACTCTCTTCATAAAGCAGAAATCTCCGTTGATTGGTTGACAGCATCTGTTACCCCAATCCATAAAAAAGGTAGTAAGTCTAATGTTCTGAATTACCGCCCTATAAGTCTTACATCGATCATTTGTAAAATTATGGAAAATATGATAAAATAATTTCTTGAAAAATACATTATAGAACTTAACATCAACGATACCACACAGCATGGATTCAGAACCGGTCATTCTTGCACTTCAAACTTGTTATCTTTTTATAATAACATTAGTCAGGGCCTTGACAATGAACTCCAGCTAGACGTTATTTTACTAGACTGTAGCAAGGCCTTTGACAAAGTCCCACATGGTAACCTTATTAAAAAAATGGAATCCTTGGGCTTCTTCTACCAACTAGTTAATTGGGTAAGTGCATGGTTGACCAATAGATCTCAGAGAGTTGTCTTAAATGGCCACTCTTCTGATCCAGGTGCAGTTACTAGTGGGGTTCCGCAGGGCTCAATGTTGGGCCCAATTCTGTTCAACATTTACACTAGCGATATGCAAATCACCACCAAGAATTGGCCATCCAAATTTGCAGACGATTCAAAGCTTGGGGGTCTTGTAAATAATCAATTAGATTCTGACTCACTGAAATTAGATTTGCAGCAGGTTGAAAAATGGCCCATTGAAAACAAGATGGAATTTAACACTGAAAAGTGTGTGGTTTTGCATTTTGGGGCTCATAACCCTTAAAACAAATATTATATTAATAATACTCTATTGAAATCCACTTACTTGGAAAGGGACCTGGGTATATTAGTTAATTCAAAACTTACACCAACTGATCACTGTATTAAAGTGGCCAACTTAACAAATGGGTTACTCAGACAAATTCAGTGTCCCTTCATCACTAAAACTGAACAATGTGTAATTACTCTTTATAGAACTTATGTCAGACCCTTTCAAACAACATGAAGTCTTGCTATATTATGACATAGGCAGTGAGTCCCAACCTTCGAACTGCTCTGGAGGTGAAAGAGTTAACTTTCCATGCCAGGCATGGAATGCTGAGCTCGAGCTCGGTTGAAACTCTGTCTGTTGTTCTTCAAACTCAAACCGTCAGATTCTGTACTCTGCCTCACTGAACAGTCGCTCCGGAGATTTCTCCTTCTGCTCGGTTCATTTTGTCAGTTAAAGTATTGTTTTTCTCGGTTTTTGACCGACTTTAAACCGCAACCGGTCGGTTCAGACTCTGTCTGTGGTATTGTGAGTACTAGATAAGTTTTACATTAATTTCTATTCTGTGTGGAACTTGTAAACGGTTATCGGTTCGGTTTGAACCGATCAGGTTGTTTAAAATATATAAATCTGTCATTTAGAGTGTGGTTACCGGTTCTTATCGGTTCTAAAAAAAATGGATTTTATTACGTTTTTTTCCATGACCCGTGACACGGTTGGGAACCGATAAGAGGGTCTTACCTGGTGGATTGCCATAAACGGGTAAGTTTGGTTAGGCTGGCACTATGTCTGAGAAACCCAAAAGTAAAACCGGGCCCACTGGATTTCAACACTGCAGTGTCTGTGGGGAAGTCTTTGCTAAGGCTGACCCCCATACCACTTGTATTTATTGTCTGGGGCTTGACCACCTCAATGCAGACTGCCAGATTTGTAAAAATTTTCCTGCAGCTACCCTGGAAAAGAGAGTTGGTAGGCTCAGGGAAAGGGAGGCCAAAAAGTCCGCTGAACCGGATGGCCAGTCCGGTTCAGTTCCAACCGAACCGGAGGGAGTGCCCTCTGACCAGGGCGAGACTTCCTCGGGCAAAAGGAGATCCAACTCTGAGGAGTCGGTTCCAGCAAAAAGGACTAGGAAATCAGCTGGTGTGGAGCCAAAACTTTCCTCTCCAACTGCTGAAGAAATAGCCAAAGCGATTAAAATTGCCCAGTCGCTTTCCCCGGTTCCGACCGAACCGGCACCATCAGGTAAGCGTCTGGTTCGGACGGTTCCACCGGTTCAAGAGTATGATTTAGAGGAATATTATGAACCGGAGGAGGGGGAAGAGAAGTATGAGGAGAGTGAATGTGGATTTGAAAGTCTGGATGTGCCCATTGACCCGGACATCTCCCCAGACAGACCTTCAGGAGTGTCTCCTCCTAGGCTTTTGAGTCCCCTTCTCATTTTATGTTTTATAAAAAGTGGCTGAAACCCTCCAGCTCCCTATGGAGGAAGCTGTGGATGATCAAGAGGAGCCTGACTATGTGGAAATGATGGATATCCCAGAGTCTAGGAGACTGTCTATTTCTTTGCATAAATCTTTTGGGAAACAGACAGTTAAAATTCTAAAAACTCCTCACACTATACCTCCTGTGGATAAGAGAATGGACAAGAGGTACACATTGTCAGGCTCTGATACGGAGTTCCTTACACAACAATGCAGCCATGTTGGGGTAGTGCAAGCTGCAGCCTGTGACAAGGCAAATATTCCCTTGGCTTCACACCCCCCTGACAAGGACTCCAGGAGGATTGATGCCATGGCAAAGAAACAGTACATGGCAGCATCCTTGGGACTCAGACAGGCAAATTATATGGCTTATGTTGCTAGATATCAGAAATCCAGATGGGATACTGTTATGGCTCTAGCAAAACAGGTCCCTGGCCAGCTTGCCAGGAGCTGGAGCAGGTGGCTGCTGATAGCATTGAGGCATCCAGGTGCAATTCCATGCTGCAGTGGACTCTAATGATGTGTCAGAGTCATGACTACATCTGTGGCACTTCGCAGAATGGCTTGGCTCAGTTGTACTAGCTTGTCACAGGATACCCAGACTAAGGCCATGGATTTTCCTGTTGTGGGTAATTCTCTGTTTTGGGAGCAGACAGAGAACTACATGAAGAAAATGGATGAGTATAGGACTACCTATAGGAGTGCACAGGCCAAGGAAAGGCAGGCCACTCCTCAAAGGCAGCTTTCCAGGGGCAGGGGCAGGCCTTTTCATAGGCCTTTTTACCAAGCCCAGGCCTCCTCTTCTGCTTATGCCCAGAGGGGGTTCTTTAGAGGGAGAGGCAGGCGGTACAAGCAGGCCTGCTTCCACCCCTCAGCCCAAAGCCCCTGCCAAGCAGGCACCCTGATGGGGTTGCCAGGGCCGATTCTCAGCTACCTGTAGGGGGCAGGCTGGCTTACTTTGTCCAGTACTGGAAGTCTCTGACATCAGACAAGTGGGTCCTGGAAGTAGTAAGCCAGGGACTGGTTCTCAGCTTCAAAAATTTCCAAAGATGAGAACCAGATCCTTTCCACCTGCAAATCCACCAGAGGCACTTGCCCTAGAGGCAGAGGTCTCTTCCTTCCTGGCTCTCAGAGCTGTGGAAAGGGTTCCACCCCTACACCAGGGCAAAGGATTGTACTCCAGGTACTTCCTTTCCCCCAAAAAGATAGGAGAATGGTGGCCCATCCTGGATCTCAGATATTTAAACAAGCACCTTTTAAAACCAAAATTCAAAATGGTGACTCTGGGACTTATTCTACCCTCTCTCTAAGGCCAGGGGACTGGCTAGCGTCCCTGGACCTCAAGGATGCCTACTTCCATATTCTCATCAGAAGCTTCCATCGAAAGTACCTCGGGTTCGAGCTGCCCTCAGGCCATTACCAGTTCAGAGCAATGCCCTTTGGCCTCACCTCTGATCCAAGGGTATTCACAAAATGCCTGGCAGTAGCAGTTGCTTCCCTAAGAAGGCAAAAAATTGCCATCTTCCCTTACCTGGACGACTGGCTCATAGTAGGCCAGTCTCCAGACCAAGTCAAGTTACATCTATAGATAACTCAGCAACTGCTCACATCTCTAGGTTTCCTTCTGAATCTTTCAAAGTCAGTTCTAGAACCTGTCCAGCTCCTCACCTTCATAGGCACACAGCTGAACACAGAGAAAGCCAGAGCCTTCCTCCCTCTGGACAGGGCAAGGACCCCGGTCTCTCTGGCCTCCTCATTCACCCTGCAGGTCTCTCGACCAGCAAGGCATTTCTACAGCTCCTAGGGCACATGGCTGCTTCTACAGCAGTAGTTCAGGGAGCAAGATTTCAGATGAGGGACATCCAGTTCCATTTGAGAGCCTTTTGGTCTCAAAGGCAAGACCCTCTAACCAAATTGATCCCAGTAACTCGAACCCTGATCCAAGCCCTGCAGTGGTAGCAGGATCAGAGCAATCTGAGACAAGGAGTTCCCTTTGTCACTCAGTCTCACTCCTTAATCCTTACTACAGATGCATCCCTCTTGGGGTGGGGAGCTCACATGGGCAACCTCACTACCCAGGGATTGTGGTCCCCTCAGGAATCTCTGCTCCACATCAATCTGTTGGAACTCAGAGCAGTTTTTCTAGCACTTCAAGTTTTTTCCAAATCTGTTCAGAACAATGTTGTACAGGTCAGAACAGACAACACCATCACAATGTGGTACATCAACAAGCAAGGTGGCACTCGGTCTACGGCCTTGTGCACCAAAGCAATGTGGTCTCTGGCTTACTCCCTGAACACCTCCCTTATGGCAGTTCACCTCCCAGGCAAGGACAATGTCCTGGCAGATGCTCTCAGCAGGATTTCCCAGGGCCATCATGAATGGTCACTGGACCCCCTGGTCCTGGAGGTAATATTTGCCAGATGGGGCACCCCCGCAGATAGATCTTTTTGCAGCCCCAGACAATCACCAACTTCCCCTTTTTTGCTGCAGGCCCCCAGTGTTGGGCTCAGTCCCTCTGGATGCCTTAGTTCTCAATTGGGAAGGGAAGTTTCTCTATGCTTTTCCCCCTTCCCTCTCCTGTTCAAAGTGTTAGTCAAAATCAGATCTCAATCCTGCAAGATGATCCTGATTGCTCCAGATTGGGCCAGACAACCCTGGTATCCACTCCTACTGTCTTTAGCAGTCCATCTTCCCCTGTGTCTTCCCAGGAATCACAACCTGTTAACCTGTGCTCAGGGGAGAGTTTGGTACCTGAACCTCAAATCTCTCAATCTCAAGGCCTGGCTCTTGAAGAGTTAGAGTTTGCTGATCTACAACCTCTCCCAAGGTGTAATGGATATATTGAAGGATTCTAGGAAACCTTACACCAGGGCTACCTATAAGTCCAAATGGAACTCTGGGAAGCATATTTCCCCGGAATCTTCTGATTTACCCACAGTCCTGGATTATATGGTCCATTTAAATACCTTGGGGCTGAGACCAGCTACCCTAAAAGTACATTTGGCAGCTGTGTCTGCTTTTATTTCAGCAGGTAACCCTCTTCTCTTTCAGCTCATCCTGTATTCTCCAAGTTTTTTAAGGGATTGCTTCACACCAACCCTCCATTCAGGGCCCCTGCCCCTGCCTGGGATCTTAATGTTTGCATTGCTCAGCTTATGCAACCCTCCTTTGAGCCCTTGTCTTCAGCAGAGCTTAAGCACTTGACTTGGAAGACTGTGTTTCTGGTAGCCATCACTGCTGCCAGATGCGTAAGTGAATTACAAGCTTTGTCAGTGGAGCCTGATTTTATCTCCTTTCATAGAGATAAGGTGGTCCTCAGGACTAACAGGAAGTTCTTGCCTAAGGTGGTTTCAGATTTCCACCTTAATCAATCTATATCTCTTCCAGTGTACTTCACTGACCATTCCTCCTCTGGCGAGAGGAGGCTGCACAACTTAGATGTGAAGAGAGCCCTTAGTTACTACATAGAGCGTACCAAGGGTCACAGGTTTGACTCCCTCCAACTGTTCCTCACTTATGGTGAGGTTGGTAAAGGGAAACCTGCCACTAAAAGATCCATTGCCAGGTGGATTGTCTCTTGTATCCAATTCTGTTATGAAAAGCTGGGTAGGTTCTCTCTCAGGCCTGAGGGCTCACTCTACCAGAGGTACAGCTGCTTCCCTGGCTGCTGCCAGGGACATCCTATTCTAGAGATATGTCAAGCAGCTACCTGGAAAACAGTTCACACTTTCACCAAGCATTACTCCCTGGACATCCAGGCTAGGGTGATGCTCGGTTTCAACAGCTGTGCTTCAGAGCCTATTTCCTAAGTAGGTTCTGTCCCTCCTCCATGGAGGTACTGCTTTGTAGTCTGCATATGTCATAATATAGCAAGACTTCATGTTGTTTAAAGAAAAATTACTCACCTTAGTAATGTTGTTTCTTCTAATGGAGTCTTGCTATATTATGACCTCCCGCCTGCCCCTCTCAGAACCTCTGTTTTGGGATGTGGGTGGGCAGTGCAGTGTTGGCACTAGTAGATGCCCACCTTGTTGTTTTCACCCCTCCTTTTTGGGGTGACTTGGTGTTGTGTTTTTCATTTTTTGGGTCTCCTGACTTGAGTGTTTGTTTTGGGACCAAAAAATGTGTTCTTATGTTTAGTAGCCAGTTGGCTAGTGTAGGTTTACAGCTTCCACACAGGACCTCAGTGAGTTTAGCTCGTAAAGATCTGACGGTTTGAGTTTGAAGAACAACAGACAGAGTTTCAACCGAGCTCGAGCTCAGCGTTCCATGCCTGGCATGGAAAGTTAACTCTTTCACCTCCGGAGCAGTTCGACGGTTGGGACTCACTGCATATGTCATAATATAGCAAGACTCCATTAGAAGAAACAACATTACTAAGGTGAGTAATTTTTTCTTATTGACTATGGGTCCCCTTTTTGGAGCCCTCACCTTAAGTCAGATATTGATCGACTGGAGAGAATACAAAGACGTGCAACTAGGATGGTCCCAAGATTAGCAAATAGGCCTTATCAATCAAGACTTACTGCTACGGGCTTACATTCTTTACATAGTAGGAGAGTTAGAGGGGACCTACTTTTAATATACAAGTTACAAATAAAATGTAGATCTCATGAATAAATGTGGGCTCGTTCCTGACACCAGGAAAATTGTTCCTAGATGTCACACCAAGCAACTTATTGTGTTAAATGCAAGAACTAATCTTAGATTTAATTTTTTCTCAGTGAGGGCACCTCAACTTTGGAATAAACTACTGCAGGAATTGGTAGATTCTGGCAATATCGAAGCATTTAAAAAGGGACTCGACAACTGGTTAACCCAGACTCACTTCCTGTAAATTGTAACCTCACAATGTGGGAGAAAATCTAGATGGGCCTCGGCCTTCTTTTTTGCTAGTAAACCTAGTAAATTTCCCCTTAATGATTTCATCACCTATTAGCATGCACACTGAACATTCTATAAATTTAAAACCAGCATCCCCATTGAGCATTATTATAGTGTCGCTCATGTTTAAGTTCCCAACAATAGATATAGTGAGTATTAGAGGACTATAGTAGAGGGACAAGCAGAGAGGGAATGATGACGATTAAAAAGATTGTATTCCTTGTATTACATTGGATGGTTATAATGCATACAGGTTACAACTCTCAAACCAGCAACTTATATTTTCTAAACCTAGTGAATGTCTGTAAATACTAGCAGTGTAAGGTTTGTCTTGATCTCAGTACACTTTACCTTATCCTGCTTCCTGCTGTTCCCACTGGACATGCGCCAAATGCACGTCTCCTTGTGCATCGCCCGATCAAGCTCGCCCCACTCACTCTGGGTGCTTTTAATATACTGAGCAACCCAGAAGTTTATTCCAGGTCACATGGCCTCCTCCTTCCACCAAACTGCAGAAATATTGCTTTAAAATATTTTTGAATTTGATATTTAGGAAGTTGCCCACAAACTGTATGTAAAAGATAAGACTAACCTGCCTTTTCAGAATAAAAAACAAGCATTTGTCAGTGCCAAATGTTGCTTGCTTGTATGTGCTGTTTAGGTATTTGGAAATCACTGGAGTGTAAATATTGAAAATTTGCGAACTTACGAGCATGCGTAGGAACTGTGCAACGCACACTCATAAAACAGTCATTTTTAGGAATTTTTTCACCAAATTTTCAACATAGTCATTTTAAGACCTCTGCTCATGAACAGTGTCACTGTGATTTTCTTAATTTGTCCCATACATGGATTTCGCACACCGACTGCACCATTGTGCGCTACATGGGCGGAAACATGTTTTGGGCAAGATGTGAAAAATGACAGCTGTACTGCTCATAAGGAGGTGTGATAAAATGGCAATGTTGGAAATCTGGAGTGAAAATATTGAAAATTCACAAACTTACGAGCGTGCGTAGGAACTGCGCAACACACGCTCGTAAAACAGTCATTTGTAGGAATGTTTTCACCAAATTTTCAACATAGCAATTTTAAAACCTCTGCTCATGAACAGTGTTCTCTGTGATTTTTCTAATGTGTTCCATGCATTGATTTCGCACACCGACTGCGCCATTGTGCGCTACATGGGCAGAAACACATTTTGGGCAGGATGTGAAAAATGACAGCTGTACTGCTTATAAGGAGGTGTGGGAAAATGGCAATGTTGAAAATCCCAAATGAAAATATTGAAAATTTGCAAACTTACGAGTGTGAGTAGGAACTGCGCAACGAGCACTCATAAAACAGTCATTTATAGGACTTTTTTCACCAAATTTTCAACATAGGCTTTTTGAGAGCCCACCTTATGAACACTGGCAGTGTTGTTTCATTAATTGGTCCCAAAAGGTTATTTCATGCAGTGACCATGAAATCCTCCTTCGAGCCCAATTAACGCCATGACAGTGCAAGAATTCATGAGGAGGGGTCCCAAAAACCCCATGTTGAAAATTTGGGCCCCAAATTCCCAAAAATGCCTGAGATATGCAACAAAGTTGAAAAAACCCTATTTATTCCATTATACAGCTTACCGGCATTTCCTCAGTTCGTGAGTCGGCTTTGAAGAGTGCAGATGTGTTCCCGGTCCACTGATGATCATTGCACGAGCTCGGAGGTAAAGTATGGGAATGGGGGTGTGGGGTGACAGGGTGTGCAGTGGGTAGGTGCGGGTGAGAACAGGAGACTCGAGGGACCATTTTTTATTTACAGTTTTTTTTTAATTACGACGACACGGGACATTTGCCACGTTGGGGTGGGCTCCCAGCTTGGCAGCTGGAAAGGCTGTTTGGTGGGGCTGGAGCTGACAGTGGATTAGGCACCCCCGTTGGCTATAACAAGATTTGCCATGCTGGGGTGGGCTCCCAGTGTGGCACCTGGAAAGCCTTTTGGGGGGGTGTGCAGCCATGGAGCCAATGGGGGATTGGGCACCCCCATCGGCTATAACATTTTTTGCCACGCTAGGGTGGGCTTCCAGCATGGCACCTGGACAGCTTTTGTTGAGGGGGAAGCATGGAGCTGATGGAGGATTGGACACCCCCATTGGCCATACAGTGAGTGCGTGGGAGGGAGTGCATCAGCACACAATATGCGTGCTTGCATGTGTGTGTGGGGGAGAACTCTGCTCACTGAAGCAGAGCTCTCCCTTTCAACTGTTTGCCACTGCATTTTCAACTGCTGTCATAGACAGCTGCAGCAGTCATTGCAGAACTGCAGCTGCACCTGCAAACTCAATGACTGAATTGGAAGATGGGTGCCACACCTCTGAAAAATCAGGTGATGGCACTTTGTTTCTTGCACGCACGTGCAAGCAACATAATGAAAGGTTTATCACTGCAGATAGTTCCACAAGATGATCCTGTGAACTACAATTCACAAAGTACTTCCTGTTCTCCTAGCACCTTGGATGGTTGCTAGGATACTGCATTTGATTATGTGAGCAAAACACTAAAATAAGTAACTTTTTGAGCACTTTGCCGGACTGTCCCACTGTTTTTGGCAGTCCCACAACTTATGCACAAGTGACTGCCATTTTTACCTACATTAAATTTTATTTGTGGAAGACACAATGTCGGTTGGTACTACAGCAGATACTATGTACTTCTCTTTCTATTCTATTACAGCTGGAAAAAGCACATCAGGATCTTCAACAAACCAAAAGAACTGTTTTTCCCTCCAAAACATTTAAAACTTTCTGGAAGGGTATTTCATGGATTAGCTGATTCTCATTTTCAATTTTTTTTTTCAAAGTTTGTTTTCATCATGCTTTACAGTTAGACTTATAGTTTCATGACCTCTTTTGGTCCTGGAATTAGCAGCAATTCAGAGTAGGGTATTATAATGAACCTACAGGTATATTCATTTTCAGTTTTTGTAAGAGTTTTATGATTTCCTTATTATTTACAGATGTCTCCCAATTTTGATAAAAATGTTTATGTTTTCTATTATTTTTTTTCCTTGTATTGGATGATGTATTTCTTTTGTGTATTCTGTTTCATTTTGGTGTCCAATAAATTTCCCCAGCTCTTCATCAATAAGTGACATGAATCTTCTACTTCCACCTGGACAGTGGGTAGAGATAGACAGAAAGGACCTCGATTTAACATCTCATCTAAAGGACATATGAGCCCCTTCATTCACTGGGACTGACCCCATGCATCGTGGAATGGTGTATGCATCTCTGACCTAGGTGACATTATCTGTTACCTCCCATTGGAGTATTGATTGTGGCTTATAACAAGGACAAAATGACAGGGATTAGCAATCTGTGGACAAAGAATGTTTTATAATGATACCAAACTTAGGTTTTACCTCTACAGGTCATTGTTAATTATGCTATGTGCCTTATGTGTTGCTTGCCCCCTGGCTCATGGTGGTCCTGCTGGCCCTGGGCCAGTCTGCAGGTGCCATTTGGCATTAGTTATGCTTTGGTGAGGATTTGCCTCCTGTTAGGTGTTATCATCTTTGGTCCCTAACCTTGGATGCCTAGTTCACCCATCGATTCACCCAATTGGTACCTACCATGATGCCTATGTTGCCTATCTCTTCTCTATGGCAAGCATTCTAGTTAGTAGTGCTAGTAATTTTACTTGCACACACATTTTTACATTTTTGAAACAGTACTGTAACCTGTCAGGGATTGAATACTCCCCCAATAAACCATCTCCCTAGATGTTACCTAATGGTCTGTGTTCACTAGAAAAAGGTCTGCGAGGTCAAATAGTTGGTGCGGTGGTTGCAGGTGGGGTTACAGGGGGGCTGGTAATATGGTAGTTTCTTCAGTCTCAGTTAGCAAGATGAGCAGTTCTAAAGTCCAGTTACACTCACTCAATGTGAATGGGCTCACTGACCCAGTCAGATGCTCCAAACACTGACACAGATCAAGAAATAAGACACTGTAGAATTTGTGAGAGTCTGTTTGCCTGGGGGGGTAGGGTTACAGAAATCTCAGCTAGGCTGTGGGGTAAAAATATAAAATGTAAGTATTATAAATAAATAATTCCTAAGTATTGGGAATAAAGTATAAACATTGAAAATAATGGATTATCTACTATAAATATATCTTTAATAAGTATTGTAATTATAGAATTGATAAGTGTTGTAAATATAAACTTAAGTACTGTAAATGTAGAATTGATAAGTGTGTAAATAATCAAGTACAGCAAATATATAATTAGGTGCTGTCAATATAGAATTAAGTATAAATATAGAATTGGAAAGTATTGTAACTTTTGAATTTAGTTCTGGTAATATAGAATTAGGAGTACTGCAAATATTGAAATTGATACAGTAAATATTGAATTACTAAGCATTGTAAATACAGAATTAATAAATATTGTAAATATAGAAGTATGTACCGTAAATATAGAACTAAGTACTGTAATTATAGAATTAGGACCTATTAATATAGAATTGAAAAGTATTGTAAATTTCTAATTAAGCACTGTAAATATAGAATTGATAAGTACTGTAAATATAGAGATAAGTGCAACAAATACTGAATCGATAATGAGTGTAAATATATCATTGATAATAGGGATGCACGGATATCTGACTTGATATCTGGATCCAGCCAGATAGTTGGCATTTCTGAAAGATCCAGCCTGGCTATATATAGATATATATATATATATCTATATAGATGATATATAGAGATACATACATATATATACTGTATATCTATATACATACATACATACATACATACATACATACTGGTCCGATAGCCTCCTACTGGTGATGTGTGCTCAATGTCAGCAAGTGTTGAGGAAGTGAGCATGAGTGCAATCCTTTGTGGCTGCCAGGGCTGTAAAGAGAAGCTGTGCCCTGTTCCTACTGCATGTATGAGAGAGAGAGAGAAAAAGACAGGGAGCAGCATGGGTGCTGTCATGTTCAATGTCCGACGGTTGTCTGCTAAAAGTAATGAAACAGAGAAAGGCAGACACACAGAGACACAGGACCAGGACAGCAGTTGAAACAAGTTTGCCTCTCACTCTCTCACTCTCTCTGTTTCTCTCCAATGCGAAACATTTACGGAAAGGTCAATCTCATCCTGCACTAATATGCGGGTATAACCCAGAGTCCCAAATTTCAGAGAGACCCACTTTGGAAAACAATTCTGACTTACGCAGTAATACTCTATGTCTCTTCTTCTCTCCACTGTGCACTGTTCCCAGAAATAACCCGGCTCTGCTTTTCCCCCCACCAAAAATGCTGTAATCCTGTACTGGCTGTTAACATCTGGTTGCTACTTTTGCTCCGTGTATTTCACCTTCCCCCTGAGACTGGGAATACTTCAGAAAGAGCAAGCTACTGGCCTGTCAGGAAACGCTTCTACTACAAAGAGATGGTGGTGGTAATCATTTTATTATAATATAAAGCATCTGATGTTAAACTTGAAACTAATTTTTCCTGGCTAAGTGGCTAAAAGGTTACCATTGACAGCTCACTTAATTAAAAACTTACTATGAGCAGGGCTGAATAAACTTATTTACCGAAAAATACTCAAGTTTAATTTTTTTCCCCTAACTATCCGACCCGATCTGGTTGTCAGAAATAAATACCTGAAATCCGATATCCAGTAGAAATTTGGTTTCCATGCATCTCTAATTCATAAGTACCATAAACATATAATTAAGTATTGTAGGGGGTGCTAGTGAGCTGAGCACCTGACAAGAAGAACATTGCATCAGCTCTGTGCAAGAGACACTCAAAAGAGATAAAATACTTATATTTACTGTTTGCAAAAAACTGCATTAATGCAACATTTAGGGTGTTGGCTACAGCAACAAAAGCAGGAAAATGTGGCTTTAGGGTTTCTAACCCTAAAACCCCACCCCCACTCCTAAAAAAAAATCAAGGGTCCTGTCTTCCTTGGGGTTGTCTGCCCTAAAGCTCCCACCATTCTATACACTCCAGAAACATACACACCTAATGAGGTGAGCTTTAGGGTTGACAACTCCAAGGAAGATGAATCTCTGATTTTTTTTCTTTTTTTTAGGAATGGGGTGGGGTTTTAGGACTGGAAACCCTAAAGCCAAATTTTCCTACTTTTGTTGCTGTAGTCTGAACCCTAAATGTTGTATTAATGCAGTTTTTTGCATAGAAGTTCATTACTTTTTGAGATAGTGTAATCATATCCTTATTTGCCCATGGAGGCATGGGGCTCTCTGTGCCCTGCTCTCCCATGCATGCAGTTTTTCAGATAGTGTAATTGTATCCCTATTTCTCTGACGGAGCACAGGGCCCAGGGCCATGGCTTCCCATCCTTCCATAGATACTTATATGTATGGAGAAGCAACAGAGCTGCACTAGGGTAGGGCAGGATACTCAGTGATATAAAGCACAAACTGAACCAAAAATCATGGCACTCACCAAGCAAACCAGAAAAACTGAAGTTCCGCTCCGTATATATGCTTATAAAACTTCATTTAGTTTTGAGTAGCAGCAAATAAAAATGACCCTCCTTGGTCAGGGAGATGAACAAACAAAACTCTGACATGTCATCTGGTCACAGGCTTTTTCAAAGATGCATATATGTATGTTTATGTGGAAGTGCAGGGCTCAGAGGGCCCTGTGCTTCCACTTGTAGGACAACACCAACTAAATTGTCAATATAGCCTTCTTATTACCCCACTTTATGAATCTGGTGCTAAAAATTATCAAATCCCCACTGAAATGTCATTCCACTTGACCGTAGTGTCATTCTGTGCCACAGGTGCAAAAAGACAATTGAAAAATGATAGCTGTCACATTCATGAGGTGATGTAAAGAAATGGCTATGTTGAAAATTTGGGAGTGAAAATATTGAAAACTAAGAAAGTTACAAGGGAGTGTACATAAATTTCAACATATGTGCATAACTTAACCATCTTTGCATATTTTGGCTCCTAATTTTCAACATACCATTCTTTTGACCCCACCTCATGAACAAGTACAGTGAAAATTCTGAAATTCTGCCTGAAAGGTGATTTCGACAACTGACCGCGAAATCACCTTTTGGGGAGGATTTGTGAAATGACACCAACATTGTTCATGAGGAGGGGTCTCAAAAGGAGTATGTTGGAAATGTGGTGTCAAATTATGCAAAAATGGCAAAGTCCTGCACCAAAGTTCAAAACCCCATTGAAATACATTGAACTGCACTTACCTAAGTTTTTCATATTGCAGTCACTGATTCCAGCAGTAAGATGCGTCTCCCGTAGCAGAGTGGATCTTCAGCCTGGGACATGTTCAGGTGAGTGAGGGTGTGTGTGGGGCTCTGGGGGGGGTGCTGAGTGGTGGGTCCAGGTGGGGGAAGGGGTGCAATCAGCGATGGATATTTTTTTTTACTTTTAGAAAAAAAGGAAAAACATTGAGGGATAATTTTCTATATTTCAAGGATCAAACAAGATTGGGGAGGGGGCCACTAGACACTACAGAAAGTAAAGAAAATAAGGGGGAGCAGAATGGGATGGCGGGGGTGCTACCTAGACACCAGGGTAAAAAGAAACAAGATTATGGGAATGCAATCGGAGGGAGGGGTGTCCCACTGGACACCAGGGATTTATATGAAGTATTCACGAGATGCAATGGGAGGGTGGAGGGTGTCACTAGACACCAGGGAAAAAGATAAATTATGGGAAAGATGATCAGAAGGTGAGGGGTGGAACTAGACACCAGGGAAAAGTGAATAAAATCACAGGGAAGCGATTGGAGGGTGGGAGTGCCAATAGACACCAGGGAAAATATATTTAATATGGGGATGGCAGTCAGAGGGTGGGGTGCCACTAGACACCAGGGAAACAACCTGAAGTCTGGAATGGCAATCAGAACTGAGGGAGCTCATTGTTTTATTGTATTTTTTGCCATGGGCTTGTGGCAAAAAGGTTAAGAATATTGGTCTGACATTTTCAGGGTAGAAAGGGCTTAGCCCACAGATATTTCCTTTGCTATTTTGTGGAAAAAATATTAATCTTTTGTAATGTTGCATAGCTTTAAAATTTCGGTTCTAAGCGTGGTCAGAGAATATGAACAACTCCTAAGCGAGTCATGAAAAAATATTTAAATAACCCAAATTTGGAACCCAAACAACTTTAGAATAGAGAAATATTTTTTGCCTAACCTGCAAAGGAAACATCTGTGGGACAAGCCCTTTGTACCCTGAACATTTCAGACCAAACTTCCAAACTGTCTAGCTGCAAGGCAATGGTAAAAAAACAGTTAAAAAAACAGTGTTGAGTAGAGTTTTTTTCATATGAACAGAATGAAAGCGAGTCACAAAAAAATAGTTAGAAACAAAACAAAAAACACTTTTGGGGGTCCTTTTACCAACAGTCAACTACAGAATCCACCCAATGGAGTATCAATGACCAAAATCCACCTATTGGTCTCCCCCTACTATGCCATTTTTTGTGTGTTTCATTTTTATTTTATTTTTTTTGCAAAAAAATGAAAAACAAGATGGCTGCATACAAAAAACTCACAAAAAGGATTCCTCATATGAAAACTTTATTCAGCTATTTTTTTTGGGATGACTGAGCATGCTCAGAGCCCAAAATCGTACGCCTTACAAGCCTTATGAGGAAAGAGTGAGGGACCTTAATTTGTACATGCTAGAACAAAGGAGAGAGAGAGGTGACATCATAGAAACATTCAAGTATCTTCAGGGCATTAACAGGGTGGAAAGGGACAACATATTCCAGATTAATAGTAGTGCCAGGACAAGAGGATACAACAGGAGACTGAGGGGTGGCTGCATAAGAGGAAATGTAAAGAAGTTTTTTTTTACAGAAAGGGTAGTGGATGCATGGAATAGCCTGTCCCAGGAAGTGGTGGTAACCTGTACAGTGATGGGCTTCAAACATGCATGGGACAGAAACAAAGGAATAATAGAGATATTGTAAGAAGAAAACGCTAAAGCCAATGACCAGATAGGGTTACTGGACACTTCGTTGGGCAGCTTAAAAGGGAAGACTGGATGGACCTAGTGGTTCTAGTTTGCTGACAGCATCTATTTATCTATGTAGCTGGTGAGAAAGTGTATATTTTTGGAATACAGCTAAAATTGTATTTTATCTGCTTTTCTGCAGCAATAAAAAGAATTGTAACATAAGGAAAGTACCTACACCCATAGTTAACAGGAAAGAACAGCATTAAGGACTAAGAGCAATTTTGTACAAAGGAGAGAAACATGTTTAATTAATTACAAAAATAATCTATAATATAAATAAAGGGTAAAATAGTGAATATATGTATTTTTAACATTTCAGACTCAAAAGACCAGTTCCCCTTGAAAAACCCTGTAAAGCAGGGCAAAACATTGAGGCATTTTGAAAATAGAAAATTCAAGAACTCAAGAACTTCATTGTGGCTTTATTCAGAGAGAAACTATTACAACCCACACCTGTTTGAATTAATAAATGTCTGAACAACGTTCAATGGGTTTCAAGAATATGAAAAAAGTAAAGCCATTTCCTATGGCTGCAGTCAATTACAGTGTCAATACTGACTCTGGAAAACTCTCACCTGAGTTTGTGACTTGAAACACTGGAGAATGGGGCCAAATTGATGAATCTGTAGTCAGCAGGCCTTCCCAAAGGCACTGAGGTGGAGGACTTGGTGTCCTATGCATGGGCATCATTGCGAGATGCACTGCTGGAAATGGCCAGGCTAGAGAACACTGATATAACAAAAAGCTTACAGAGTTAATTTCACATCAGTGAATAACCGAGGATGGTGCTGATTGGAACAGAGGTCTGGGACCAGATATTAAACTGGGCTAGAGCCAACTGCTCACTACAGTGTTAGAGTCATGAATTTAAATTGTTCCTTGACTGGTCATTTGTGATCCAAACCCACAGAAAGCAGTTCCATCAAATCAGGCAGCAACTCCTGAGGTAGGCATCATACATGCCCTGCTTGCACTGACCCATCTCAAGATAACATATGGGAGCAAAACATTTCACTTTTTGGACCCCTGATGAATCAGAAAGTGGACTACAAAAACTAGGCTTGGAGAACCTAGGGGAAGAAAGAGGATCATAGGTGAAAGGGGAATAAAGCCTGACAGACTTTCAAATTAATTATCACCATTGTTCTCTATGATAATGTTTTGACTGGATTAAAGAGCATTATGGATAGTTAGATACAATATCATTATTTTCATTAGGGAGTTTTCATCAACTAAAAGTGAAGAGTTTGCTTGATTCTTCTCAGTCAGGATGTCCTCTGTTAGGGCTGATGTCTCCCCAAGGGTGCTCTGGCTGCCCAGCTTGGATGAGTCTGCCCATCACATAAGAAATCATCTGACCTGGGGAGAAGCATGGAAACACAGACAATGTTGACAGAAAAAGATCAGCATTCTATCCAGTCTGTCCTGCTATACCCTATCCTACCCTGAGACCTGCTGTCTAGAATGTTTTTTTGTCCCTAGTCCCCCCTTGTCCTGTGCCTTACTGCTACCACCTTAGTGACTTTTAAGCACTTCACTCTGTCCCAGTTTTGCTTGAAACTATTAATGGTTTTGGTGTGCACCACCTCTGACAGCAGGCTGTTTCATGGCTCATCCACTCTCTCTGTAAAGTAACAGTTTCTGAACTGCCCCCCAACATCAGCTTCCACTCATGACCCCATGTTATTGACTTACTTTTCCTGTTGAATAGTTCCTCAAAGTATTCCCTGTTGATTCCTTGTAGGAACTTAAAGATCCAGATCATACAGACCCTTTACCTTCTGGTCTCCAGTGAGTAAATGTTCAGCTCCTTAAGTCATTCCTCATAGGATCTGCCCTGTTAACCCTATGTCATTTTGATTACTCTAAATGGTACCCTCTCCAGCCTATGATTGCCTTTTCTTAGCTTGGGTTTCAAGAATGGGGCACAGTATTCCAGATGGGGCCTCACCAGTGATCTTTAGAGAGGTAGTTTTACCTCTACTTCCTGCTATCAAAACCCTGCCCCATACACCCCAACATCTTGGTTCCCTCGCTGTAGGCATTGTTACATTAGCTAGATTGTTTTTGGGAGCTACTTATGATGACTCCCAGGTCACTTTCTTGGAAGTAGTGCCTAGCTTAACTTCCCCTATCCAATATTCCATCCTGTGATTCTTGTTCACTATGTTCATCTCCTTGCACTTTTTGGCATTGAATTTCAACAGCAAAACCTTAGACTTCCTCTCTAACACATGCAGGTTTCTTACAACTGCCTTATTCCCACCATGCTGTCCACCCTACCACAGAGCTTAGTGTAATCTAGGAAGAGATACGTCTTACCTTGTATTCATTCTCCCATGTTGCTTATGAACATATTGGAAAGGACTGGACCCAGGACTGACCCCTGTGGCACCCCAATTGTGATCTCCCTCTCCCTGCAACCTGACTCCATTTACCACCAACTTCTGCTGTCTCCCCCTCATCTAACTAAGTTCTTCGCTGTACCTAGGTCATCTAACTTCTTCAGCAGTCTTCTTTGTGGCACTGCATCAAATGCCTTGCTGAAGTCAAAGTAGAATAAATACACTGCTTGTCCCTTATCCACTGCCTTAGTTACCCAGTCACAGAATACTATCAGGCTGGTCTGACAAGACCTCCTTCCAACTAATCCAGGGTGAGAGCTGCAATCCACTTTTTGTGAACTGGACCTAGGCTTGACACAATTACCAGTGAGTTTCATTGAGCAACTGGCTCCAGTGTTTGTGGGATTGTTCAGTGCTGCTTGTTGGAGGGGATCTTTCTGATTGCTTTGAAAAATGCATTGGTGAGATCCCCATCTGAAACAGCCATCTTTGTACCTGGACATACTAGCAAAATATAGACCAGTCTCTAAGCTGCTCTATTTGGGTAAGCTTATAGCCTCTTACCTGTTCCATTTGGGTAAGCTTACAGTCTCTTACCTCCTATTTGTGTAAGCTTACAGTCTCTTACCTGTCCTATTTGGGTAAGCTTGAGTCTTACCTTAGTGATAGGAAATAGAGGTTAGTGATGGGGAATTTCTCCTCATGCCCAGTGCCTCTGCCCTGTGGTATATCCCAGGGATTAGTGCTATTGCCCATACTATTTGCAGTATCATTGTGCTTCTGGGTGGGATTATTAGATGGTACAATCTGGGCTTTCACTGCTATGCATACGATACCCAGTTCTACATGTCATTTGCACCCAGGACACTTGATGCAGTGATGGTGCTGAATACATTTCTGACTGAGATCCAGAACAGGAAATCAAGTTTGCTGGCTGAGACTCACTCCAGACAAGACTGAGGTCCTGGTGATCAACCCAGGTTAGAGGATGGGAGAGGTGGCAGCCGAAGAGGTTACAAGACTTATGCTTGGGTCTGCTAGGCTAGAGGCCTTCACTGGGGTGAATAATCTGGGGGCCATTCTGTAAGATGGGTGGATATTTCAAGCTCAGGTATCAGTAGTAGTCCAGAGTGTCTGTTATCATCTTAGGAACATCAGTCAGATAAAATTTCTTATCTTCTCCAAAGTCCTGGCATCACTAGTGGATGCTTTTTTGACATCCAGACTCAACTACTGTAACACCCTTTACTTGGATGTAAATAAGGGTGTCCTAGGAAGCCTGCAGCTGGTGAAAAATGCAGCAGCTAGGTTAGTGATTTGATGGACATATCTACATGCCCATGTTGTTTGCGGTGTACATGCTTCTACTCGGAGACATTGTAAGACGGTATGGGCTGGAGTTTCATTGTTATGCCGATGATACTCAGCTCTACCTGTCTTTTGCACCTGACCGGAATGGAGCACTCTCGATGTTTAATAACTGCCTCAGTGAAATCCAAGGTTGGATGAGGTCCAGCTGGCTGAAGTTGAATTCTGGGAAGACGGAGGTGATGGTTGTGGATCCTGGCCGGCGGATAGGGGATGGGGGACAAACCATCCCTCAGGTTTATTCCTGGGGGATGTTGAGCTCCCCATTTCTGAACAGGTGTGGAACCTAGGGGTGATTCTTGATGATTGGCTGACACTATGCGCTCAAGTGTCAGCCATCGTTAAAGTCTCCTTTTACCATCTTAGGAACATTGCTAGGATCAAGCACCTGGTTCTGTCCGGGGACCTACCTACGCTGATCCACACCTTTGTGACCTCGCATTTGGACTATAGCAATTCCCTTTACTTTGGGCTTCCTGGGGTTGATATCTGCCACTTGCAGCTGGTGCAGAACTCTGCAGCCTGGTTGTTAACTGGGACTTCTCATTCTTCCCATGTTATACCGGTGCTGCGGAGACTGCATTGGCTGTCAGTTCAGTGGCGGATTACCTGTAAAGTCGGCCTGCTGACTTACAAAGCCCTGCATGGTTTGGGCCCTGACTACCTGAACGAGCTCCTGGTTTCCTAACTCCCGGAGCGACCGATCTGCTTGGCCAGCGAGGGGTCGCTAGAGATTCCAGGGTTATTTTGAAATCTTCAGGTGCCCGGGCTTTTGCGTTCATGGCTCTGACCCTCTGGAATTCTCTACCACATTGGATTAGAGAGTGTGCGACGGTGGGGGGGGTTTAAACAAGCATTAAAATCCTTTCTATGGACTAAGGCTTATGGGGAAGAGGTTGATTTGGTTTGATTTTATTATTTTATCTTGCTGTTTGATGTGATGTATTTTACTGGTTTGTATTGTAATGTTTTATCCTGGTGTGATTTTATAATCTGTTTTGCGCTTGATTTTTGAAAGGCGCATTAAAAATAACGATTATTATTATTATTATTACATCATGCCATATGACTCCAGTTCTGCATAAACTATACTGGCTGGTGAAGTGGCGGAGCACCTTAAAGGTTGGGTTACTAACTTATAAAGTCCTACATGGAATGGACCCAGCCTACCTGGTTGAACTCCTTTCCCTTCACGTGTCCTCTCATCCTCTTTGCCCCATTGATGTGGGCTTCCTTGACATCTCCCAGGCTAGGTTGAAATTATTGGGAGACTGGGCATTTGAGAAAGCTGCCCCAAGAGATCTGGAATTCTCTATTGAGAGCCCTGAGTGGGGCTACATTGGTGGAGGCCTTTAGAGGGGTCTGCAATTCCATCTATTCAAGGAAGCATTCTGTGCCTACTGAAGATTCCCGATATTGTTTCATACTTGCTGCAGATATTTATTTTATATTTGCGCTGTTATTGTATTGTGTTATTGCTACATATCCTACTGTATATGTTTTGTAAGGTATCCTCAGCCTCCTGGGAATGGAGTCATATGAAATAAACTCTACTACTACTATTTTATGTGGTACCAAAGACTGATGGACTATAAATAACCTTCTGCCAAAATGAATGAATTATAAATCACTGCTATATGCAATGTAACATTATTTTATGTCCTCTCATTTTTGTCGTAAGGCATGTTCATTTAAAAGTGAATAAAATATAATTAAAAAAGTAAATATTGGAAGAATTGATAAGTACTGTAAATACAAAGAAAACCATGCTCCTACATCTCGGTATAGCAGTGTAGTATTATGTATGTAGAAAAATACTTCTTTAGGCCATTCGGTATTTTTGCCTTGTCTTTTTATTTGAATAAATTACTGAGCATATCACTCATTTTTTGACTACATATAGGTGCATGAACCCTTCACTTCATCGGAGTCTGATAAAGAGCCAGTTTATCAAAGTCTGATGACGTGTCCCCTAGAGGATGTGATACATTAGGTTCAAGCACCTATATGGCATGAATGTAGCTTCTGCCATTGTTGTGCACTTGATTTGATTTGCTTATTTAAAATCTGGTGAATTCATGAGCAAAAACCTAATTTTCATGGACAACCAGATACCTAAAAAGCAACATATTTGGCCTGATCCTGAAAGGGTGGTGCAAGCTATGCCAATGCAGCTTGTGCTGATTGTCGGTGTGCCAGGGACCCTATGCCTGATTCTCTATTGGGTACGGTCCCAGCACCAAAGTCCCACAGCTTATTTAATTATTTAAAGTTGTTGACTGGGAGAGGCACACTGAGCCATAGCTCATTGCCAGGTGTGACCTGGGAGGAAGGGGAAATTGGAAGTTCAGTTAGACAGTTACACAACTTATAAATTACTATAGAGGTTGAAACAAATACAGTACAGAGTTAAGTAAACAACACAGGATGAGTTAACGAATATGCAATAATGACATCAAAAAGTTGTACAATGAAGTTTTACAGGGTACTATAATAAGCATAGGAGTTTACAGGGTGTGCTGAAAAATTGGTAACAAATAGTTGGGAAGCGAATGAGGTACAGAGAGGGAAAGAACCGAAAGTAGGGAGAAGAGTTAGAGTATGAGGGGGAAGTGCTACAAGGGGAAATATTAATAGACAAGGTGAGAGGGGAGAAATACATGTACTGTTGGTTGAGCAGACGTTGATGCTCAAGGGGACGGGAAAGAAAGCAGGAGGGTAGAAAGGAAGTAATAGAGGAGGAGCAATAGCGAAAGTGCTGTGATGTTGCTGGGAGTATAGAGTTGCATTTTGAGAATGGTTCACAGAGAATCTTTTTTTGGGGGGAGAGCAGGAAGGGGGTAGCAAGTACTTACAAAGGCAGGCATTTGATTGATCAGCTATGCATGACAAAGTGCATTTTAGGAAAGGGGCAGAAGGGGAGTGTCTGGCATGGGAAGGAAGGGTATTCCAGTGTGAGTGTAGTCTGTGAGAAAAGGCAGCTGAGCAAGTGGAAGGCCATGGTAGGGATAAAGTGTGGGTGTCTCTAGACTGAAGGGGGTAGGAGACCTCGGAGGTGGGAGACAGGAGTGAGGAGAGGTAGGATGGTAGGGACCAAAACCAGTATTTTGAGATGAGAAGCAAGGAGTGGAGTAGGCATCAGTGATGAAGAGGGGTAAGGGAAAGAGGCAAGTAAATGGAACAGTGATGTATGTGGGGAAGGGCGTCTAGGGAAAAGCAACAAAAGGTATTGTAGAGGGAGTCCAGCCTGGCTAATAAGGAGGCTGAGGCAGTGCCATACACAATGTCAGCATACTCAAAGAATGGGATAATCATTTTGGTCAGGAGCTGACACTGAGCAGCTAGGGAGAGGGCTTCTTTGTTTCTGTACATCATACCCAGTTTAGGGTGAAGTTTGGCATGGATATGTTCGATGTGTTTTGTATAGTCAAGCCAGGAGTCTGTTCCACCAAGCCACTTCAACAGCAGTTCAGTTGAAAGCCTTTAAAGTGATGACACTATGTCGACCATGATCAGTATTGTGTCTTCAGGAAAAGTGTTTAATTTTTTCAGGGGCTGTGACCCCCGCACCCCTGGAATTAAATATAATCAACTCTGGATCAGAGTTGTTTCGTGAAGGGGGCACAAGACCCAAAGAGACTGTGCTGGGGTTCCATGTGACCATTACAGTGTACTTTCAGATTTCTCGCTGTAATGGTCTTCATGGTATATGTTTAACTGTCCTGATGGTATACCCCGGGAATCAAGCCAGACACCAAGAAATTTGTAGTAGGGGACTAGCTTGTGGCAAATGTGGCCATGCATCAAACAAACGGCACACCTGGGAGGTTTGCCACAAGCTGTGGGGTGGTATAGGTATTTGTAATGGCTTCTGTTACGGTGCATAGCTCAAAAGAGAGCTATAGTAGACACAGTGATGCACTCCAAGACAATAACCCAATGCAACACCACCTTCCTGTGTTGAGATGTTTCTGTAATGAATGATATCACTGTGTCCCCATATAGTGCAGTGGTGTACACTACACCAATACAAAACCATTTATGAAACGATACATACAGTACTCCATTTCATTTTATCTGCATCTTATGAAACATACACAGCCAAAGAGCAAATGTAGTGCAGATGTATGTATTTAAATATATGTACCTTATTCATTTATTTGAAAAGTTTCACCAGGAAGGACATACTGAGCTGCAATAGTTCATTTCCAGATGTGTCCTGGGGGGGATACATAGGAGGGTGCAGAAAAACAACATTACAGAGAGAATACAGCACAATACAGTACACATCATCTGGCTAGGAACAGGAAGAATATACAGAAGCATACCACTTTTTATTTAGAACATATACAGTGGTCGAGATATTCAAAGCAGTTGCGCATGGCACAACTGGGTTGCACCTGTGCAACTGCCGAAATGCACCATGGAGTGATATTCAGTGGGAGCCAGTGCGCAGCGCAAGTAGCAGTACTCCAGTGTGCAATCTTAATGAATGCATGCACAAGGGCAGGGGGCGTGCCCATGAATATGCGGCACAGTGCAATATTCAACCCCCGACCCATGGCGTAAGTGCCGAGCAACATGCAGATGCGCCAAGCAGACTTCAGCCTATAAATACAGGGTGCAAGCATGGGGACAGCACTAGCACCAGAGGGGAGAGAGAGAGAGAGAGCAAGCCACCACACTGTGAAGGGAGGGAACAGAAGGAAAAAGGGAGACAGAGCCTGTGAGGGACTGAGGGAGTGGAACAGGCAGCCACAGGGGTGTGGGAAAGAAGCGGCAGTGGAGTGCGAGCCAGGGACAGGGGAAGCAACAGAGAGAGCCAGGCAGAGTGAAAGGCACTGCCCCACGGTGGCAAGCAGACCGCAGGAGCCAACTGCCCAGGGGGAGACAGGACAACAGGGCCCATGGCCAGCACATCCTTGCAGATGGAGGCCATAATGAGGGGTGTAAAGAGGCAGGAGGAAGAGCAGCATGGCCGTGTAAGGGCCTGTTGGCGGTACGCCTGGAACAGGTGGTACAGTGCCCACATCAGCTTTGAGAACTACTCCAATACGGAGATCATGGGCTGGTATCACCTGAACCGGGCGATTCTGAGGCAGCTCTGTGAGTTGTGCAGTGAGCAGATGCAGACACCCACTAGATGGAGACACGCCCTGACAGTGGAGATGAAGGTGGCAGCTGTCATGTGCCTGCTCACCATGAGCACCTTCCAGAGACCAACAGAGGACACCACAGGCATAGCCCAGTTGGCCACATCACGTCTCCTCACACAATTCCTCAATGCCCTGCTGCCACATGCTGCATGCTGCAGAATACATCCAATTCCCCAGCACACAGGCAGAGCGTACAGCAATCATGGCAGAGCATACAGCAACCATGTAGGACTTCCACAGGGTAGCACATATGCCTGGCATACTTGGGACCATTGACTGCACCCATGTGGGCATCCGCATGCCACCTGGCCCTGAGGGCATAGCATACGTCAACAGGAAGGGCTACCCCAGTGTCAACTGCCAGGTGGTGTGCGATGCCAGGAGGCGTATAACCAATGTCTGTGGCACACACCCCAGGAGTGCACTTGATACATTCATCTGGCACAGCTCTGCGCTGTGCCACAGGTTCAAGCATGGGGACATCCCCACGGGCCACCTAGTGGGTGAGTATCGGATGGCCATGGGGAGCTGGGAACAGCAGGGCATGTGATGGGGGTGGGTAGGGCGGATGTGCTGGCAGGGGTGCCAGGGATGGGCAAGGGGGCACAGTGATGTAGGACACTAGGCTAACCATGTATCTGTCCACACAGATGATAGTAGCTACCCACTCAGACCATGGCTGCTTACCCCCTACCAGTGCCCCTCATCCCCAGCAGGGGACCATTACAATGAGGCACATGCCAGCACATGAAACATCATTGAGCGTGTGTTTGGAATGCTGAAGGCATGATTCCGTTGCCTTGACAGGTCTGACGGTGCCCTACAGTACAGTCCCTTGAAAGCCTGTGGCCTATTCCTGGCCTACTGCATGCTGCACAACATGGCTGTTAACCATGGAATAGCTGTCAAGGCTGAAGAGGGGGACAGTAGTGCAGATGATGAGGGCAATGGGTGGGGGTGGTGGGCAGCCCCCCATGGGTGGAGGGATCCCTGGCTCCAAAGGATGGCATGCCAGCACCAGGACACAATTGCACAGGAGCACTTTGGCACACACAGGTAGGTGGAGCAACACCCATCCAGTGGCCAGACACAATGGTACAGCACATGGGCATGGGCAGGCATGGCAATGGGCATGCACACACAGAGGCGTGGGGCAGGGGTGGGGATGGCAGTGCCACACAGCCACACACAACAGCATGCAGCACCATACAGCAACACACACACACACACACACACACACAGACACACACAAACACACACCCAGGTGCCAGCACATGGTGTGGATCAGATGCAAGGCGCTGGTGCACAGGTGCAACCAGTGCTGTGCTGCTCTCATCACACACATGCTGGCAGCCGGGCAAGTGTGCACACAGGCAGCATGCGGTGCAACACACAGTTGACATGACTGTGGCATGCACCCACACACATCGCCCATGTGCACACAGGGCAGTGGCAGCAAACTGCAGAGACAGCAGCATGCACATCAGGTCCACTGCACAGAACCATGGCTACCGCGGACATGGAAATGGCTGTGCTGGGGCCATTCGGTAGCCACTGGCTGCTCAGTGGCAACAGGGGGTGTATGCAACTGCCCCCCAGGGATTGAACTGTGGGAACATGACCGGGTTCATGCAGGGGTGTGTAAGCACCTGAACAGGCCCGTCCCAGGCATGCCTGGGATGCTGACAGCAGAGCCTGGCATCAACATGGAGGGTTTCGCTGGATGCCGGGTCCATGGGGTGGATAGTGCACTCCGCAATGTCTGAGGCTGGCGGCCATGCCCTGTGGCAGCCAGCGGTGCAAGGTCAACCGAGATTGCATTGGCAATGCGATCCAGGGATGCAGTCATCTCCTCCCGCAGCCAGGACCTGTGTGGTGCCCCTCTCACGCTGCTCGGCTGCCTGGTGCACATCTGCGTGAAGTGCACACACCCCAGCTACAAGCAGCACCTGTTGCTCCATGGAGGTGCGCCACAATCAGGTGTGCTGTGACAATGGGTCAGCACCCAGGGGAGCATGGGAGTGCTGCCATCCCACCGGTGGTGTACAACTGTGCTACATGGACCCCCGCTCAGGTGGACACCACACAGTGGGGTCCCCATGGGGTAGGTCACTGTCTGGCACCCCAGCAGTGGACTCTGTGTTCAGCCACCCCAACATCCCCAGCCATCTGCCGCTGCTTTCCCCTCCAGCCCCTGTACACTGGCCAGCACCTGAGCGGATGCACCACCACCACCACACGGCACTGCCATGGCTGTGCATACAGCAGCACCAGCGGCAGTGGTGGGGCAGCTGTTCCACCACAGACAGGCCACTGGCCATGCTGCCAGTGATGATAGTAGGTATGGATGTTCCCCCATGACGCCACCCATGCTGTCCAGGATGATGGTCTTGTTGTCATAGGTGTCAGACCCCACCCCAATCTGTGTCTCCATGCAGAGAACACCATGGCTGGCATCCTGCTGGAACACAGTCAGGGCCTCATCTGACACCAAGCCCAGGACATCCGGCTGGACAGCAGTGGTGAGCTGCAGCCGATTGGGCCCCCGGATGTCCGTGGAGGTGGATGGCTGGTGGCTGCCACTGGCACCCCTGCCACTACATGCTGGCGTGCCAGTGGTGTAAGAAAAAAAAGATGTGTTAGTGCTGCAATACCGGCAGGCCCCCCCTTGGGCATGGCATATATACCATGCAGTGTTGGGCTCCCTCCTGTCTGGAAGCCACCACCCAGCACACCCTCAATGGTGCTGAGATGCATGGTGGCCACCACCAGCTTCTCTTGCGCTATGAGCTGTGGCACAGCAGCATGGCACCCACCAGTGGCTGTCCTGGCTGTCCATATGGCTGTCACCTTCTCTTTTATGCGGCGTTTAACAGTGCCCATGTGTGTCACTGCCTGCAGCTGCCCACCGCATCCACCCTGCTGTGCTGGCTGGTCCCACAGCAGGCAAAATTTACCTCAGATAGTTGCAATACCAGTCCATGGCCTGTGCTGTTGTGTGGCACCTTTATAGTGCATTGCATGCAAATGAGCTGTGGCACAGCTGTAATGACATGATAATTTCCCAGTGCACCAAGCATTGGTTGATGAGCTCATTAACATGTGGTTGCTGAATATCATGCAGTTGCTCATTGTGCAATGGATTTGCTCTGGCACATGGCATGGTGCAATGCCATGACATGCGCAGTGAGCTGCCCACAGTACACATGCGTCATGTCCTTTGCTACTGCCTATCATGCACTGTGCACTCAGAGCACTATAGGGGCCATGGTGCACTGTGCGCCATGGCCTCCATTGCACTCCAGTGCACTGTGTGCCAGGTGACCCCTGACCTGACCCTATGCCCCTTGGGACTACACCATCACATACTGGGTGGGCCACGCCCATGCTGCACATCCATGGTGATGCACGATTGGTGTACCTGACACATGCCTACACAAGGAGCGCATCCTGTGCACATTGTGCACATGCACTACTGGCTGCCATTTTGAACCAGCACCTTGAGTGGAGAGCATGGCATGGCGAGGTTTGCGACATGCCTGAAATTGGTCAGAACTGGAGCTGGTCAACCTTGTGGCCCATGTGCAGCCACATTCACCCGGTCTGTTTGGCCAGGAGCCCCTGCAGCAGGCCAGGACAGAGATCTGGCAGGCCATCGCTGCATGCCTGGTTCAGGATACCGAGGTGCCATGGACTGGTGAGCAATGCCGCCAGCGGTACAGGGACATGATGCGGCGGGACCCTGAGAGAGTGAGGCTGCTGCAGGCATGCATCTGCAGGGAGGCCATGCCATAGCCAGGTAAGTCATCACATGCTGCATGTGTGCCCAACCACTGAACTGTGGTGTTGGCTGGGCTGCCTGATATGCCCTGTGGGGGGGGCCACTGTCAGTGTGTGCAATGCGGTATGGCATTGCTGGCCACCGAGTGCACTGCGCTACTGCCTTGCAGGTCATGTCAGGCTAGGGTGTACACTGTGCACAGAGGTGGGTGTAGTGGGCACATGCTGTGGTTGTTCTCTGATGTGTGCCAGTCTGTGTTCCTTTCCTAGGGCCTGAAGATCGGTGCCGTGCAGGAGCGGCAGGGGTACCTGGCAGGGCACAGCAGGCTGCTGCGGGACCAACTGCTGGAGGTGTGGGTCCGACCAGTGGAGGTGGAGCGGCAGTGGGATGAGTGTGAGCAGCACTGCAGTGGGCAGGTAGGCACTGTTGTCTTCCTCTATTCAGTACTGGATATTCGGTGGGGGTGAGGGTGCAGCCATGGCCACCTGTGCCATGTGCCATGTCAGCTGTGTGCTGCACACTGTGCGGTGTGCATGCCACTGTGGGGCAGCCATTGCACACGTGTACCAGCTGTATGTGGGATGGGTGTGCACCTAGCTGCCACCGGTGCTGCTGTGGTGCTGCTGCTGCCCTGTACCAACTGCCTGTCACTGCACCGTCGGGTGGCCACTGGGCAGCGGTGTCACCACTGTGCACTGTTGTGGCATGCTGGGATGCCGTCAGGCATTGGCCCACCCACTGTGGGTGGCCAGGGTGCCACTCCAGGGGTGTGTGTTCCCACCGCCCATTGTGCATAGTGGGAGGGCATGGTTCCTATAGACTTGCACTGATCACCTGTCCATTCCTTTTTCATAGGCAACTGGAGGAGGTTATGGCTGCCCCTGTATTGACGCCTCTTTCCGCAAATAATATTGATTACATCCATGACCCTGGAAGTGGCACAGCAGATGAGGGGGATGGTGTTCCAGGACAGGCAATGGAGGAGGTGTCAGGTGGCGGCAGGCCATGGCCACCCATAGTTGGACCCCACTGCTTCCCCTTTACCCCTGCCATCCCTTCCCTTCCCCATCCCACTGTATAGTCCCTGTACCATGTCCCCTTCCCTCACTCTCCTACCCTTTCCTACCCCATTCCATTGTATATAGTTATGTTTAATACAGATTTCCTGCTTAACTGCCTGTGCCGATATCTGCTTTGCAGCTGGCATGTGGAGCCATGCTGCAGTGGCATGGTGGGTGTCTGTGTGGTGTGACTTTGCCATTGTGTGGGCCGTGCATGGTAGTGTCCTGTCCCTTGGTCAGTGGCTGTGCCTTGGGGTGGCCATGGGCTGGCTGTCCAGGATGTGTGGCATGTGTGTTGGGTGCTGTGATCCAGGGTCTGGCTCGCCGTGGTCTGGGTGGGTGGGGGCATGGCATGCAGTGGGGGATTCCAGTGGCAGCCCTCCCTTGGCCATTGGTGCCACCTGTTTTCTGTGTCCTGTGCCATGGTGATGAGTGGGGGCTGGCTGTCTGTCTGCACCTTGCTGTTGGTGGTCACCTGGGACCCACTACTGTGCCTCCCTGCCACTGTCCCCAGCTGTGTTCCTCTGCCTGCCCCACACTTTCCCTCTGCTGCTATGCTCCCACCATTGACTGGGGCTGGTCCTTGTGTGCCTTGGCACTTCTCCCTTTGCTCCCTGGTGCATCTCTGGTTGTGCTATGGCACAGGTCTGGTTGCTCCCTGGTGCACCTCTGGGTGTGCCATGGTGCATCCCTGTGATATTCAGCCATGTTGCGCTAGTGCATGTTGCCATGTGCAGCCCTTGAGTATCGCACTCACTGCACCGTGGCACATTGGAGTTGCACTGCGCTGAACTTACGCTGGCATTTGGCGCATTTCTGAATATCTGGCCCAGTCAGAGTCAAACTCACATATGCACTCATGGGGCATGCAATACATTTCAGATGTGCAGTACAGGACAAGCTTTGTTTTAGTATATACACTAGAATTACAGTGAAACCAAAATGCCAAACAAGCAAAGTCAGAACAAATGGTATGATACATTTTATTGGACCAACAGGGATGTTACATAAAGAACAAATAGCTTTAGCTTTTGGACCAACAAGTCTATCAGTTTGTGAAAACAATTGCATGCCAAACTGTATATTAGCAAGTAAAAAAAATTAAAAATATAAGCCCCAAAAATTACAACAACAGAAATTATCTTTACATGGCATATAGAAGGATGAAAGTGATGTTTGCCCAAAGTGAGTAAGTGTATCATACTGATGAAAGTACAACATACTTTCAACCAGCAATTATGTTCCAGAAACCTTAAGGCCTACAGTGTTGTAGCAAGATTTTATAAATGAAAATATCAATTGTTAGTGTAAGTGCCAGATACAAAGAAGCACTAGTCAAGGACCCCCAAGAAATTGAGACTATGCAACCTGATATGTACAGATTTCAATAAATTGCCAGTGTATAATCAAAATAATACATACTGTACATAGAAACAGTTTAAGGACTCTAAACAAAAATTCCTAGGAATTAAATCTCTCCCCCCCGGGAAAGTAACTACTTAAACTTAAATATAGGTACATGAATCCTAATACACCATCAATTGCACCAATCACTACAATAGTTACCCAAAAAGGAATTACACCTGTCATGAACCCCCAAGTAAATGAGACAATGTGTCCTAATAAGTACAGAATGTAAAAACATAACAGTATATACTCAAACTGCAGAACCAGCAGAAGGAAGTAAATATCCACTATGTATGAACCCAGAGTCCTGGTCACTAAGACACCATAATGTCTTGTACTTGAACATAAAATTACCTCAATATCACCACAATATTCACATCCACTATACCCATATAACCAAACACCTCAAATACCCATATTAAAAAATTCAGTGTGCCACACTTCTTCTGCCCCTGCAACACACACATAAACATATACACAAACCCACACACATACACATACATACACACACACACCCACGCACACATTCACACAATACTAATGTAACCAGTTAAGAGGGACCGTATTAGAGTCAAAGTCCAAGGCTCACTGAAAACTTAAAATATGTATGTCCAACCTTTGAAGTAAAGGTCCATGTAAGTTTATGTGTAATGTGTCATATATCCAACATCAATGTTCAAGCCATCTTCCTCCGTATTAAGAAATAACATAAGTCTAATCTCACAAGCTCGTCTCTGTTGTGTACTGTTGAAATGTCCTTTCAAGAACATCACAGACATATCTGAGATTGAGTGGTCATCCTGAGAGAAGTGTTGTACCACTGGTTTGTCAGTCATCTTCCTATAATATCATACCTCTGTGAATTAATTGTAGTGCAGAGATGTCATTTCCTCTCCCCCACATACCCTGTGCGAGAACATTTCCTGCACTGAATAAGATAAACAACATTACTTGATGTACTTGTACAATTACCCAATACCCTGAACTGCCTGTTTTGTGAGGCAACCACACAGTCTGAAGTGGAAATGTGCTCACAAGTTTTACATCTGCGTTTATTACACGGCTGTGTGCCATATGATGTCATGGCACTCTGTTCAGGTTCAAGTTTACTCTTAATAATCTGCTTGGCTAAATTGGGTGGTTGTTTAAAAGATCGTAGTGACAGTTCTCAAAAAATACAACTAAGGGTTTCATCCTCACTGATTATTGGGTATAAGTCCTTAATAATCTTACATAGAAGTTCAAGGTCAGGATAATACGTGACTACTAAGGGTACTCTGCTAGTAGTGGTCCTTTCATCATATTGCAGAAGGTGTTCTCTTGGTACTTGTGTAGCACATTCCATTGCTCTATCAATTTCTCTGGAAGAGTGTCCCTGCTCAATAAATGTGTTTTTCAACATAGCTAAATGTCTATTTCTGTCCTCCTCATTTGAACAGAGACAGTAGTATCGAAGTGCTTGACTATACATGACTGATTTTTTTGTGTGACTCAGGTGATTACTTTTCATGTGTAAGTATCTCTGTCTGTCTGTTGGTTTCCTGTAAATACATGTATGTAGGGTTCCATCCTTGATGGTGACAGTGGTATCCAGAAAATTAACACTGGTGGCAGAATATTCCAGGGAAAGCTTAATGGTTGGGTGGAGATTATTAAGCTCTTGATGAAAATCCTTAAGTGTGTCAGTGCCCTCTGTCCAAATTATAAACAAAACATCAATGTAACCAAAGTAAGCAAGTGGTTTGTGTGTACAGTGCCTTAAAAGGTCCTCCTCCAAATTGACCATAAAGAAATTAGCATACTGTGGAGCCATCCTGGTGCCCATTGCTGTTCCCATAGTTTGAACATAATGTTTCCCATTAAAGCTGAAGTTATGTGTCAGAATGAATTTAGTGACGACATCAGGGTAGATGTTGTGGTCCAATCCTTTCTCATACAGGTACTTAAGGCAGGCTGAAATGCCTATAGGTCAGCAAGAGGAATGAGGAGTAGGAGGGGGAAAGGTCAGCCTAAGGTCATCACCCCTTCGTGATGCTAAATACCCCACAAGGGGACAGAGGACAGTCATGAGGGAGAGGAAAGAACAAAATCAGCTGGGCTTCATATCAGGGTGGGAGTATAACTAGAGATGGGGGGAATTAGGTGCAGTTGCAAGAGGGGGCTGTGTGTTGTCAGAGGAGACGGGATGGGGAGTGGGGGGACTGAGCAGAGTGGATCTCTAATGGAAGGGAGTTCCAGATACTTGGGAATTGATAAATCTACCTTTGATACTGTAGATCACTCATGATTTAAGGTATGTGTAAACTTTAATATTTTGTTCACATGAAACCATACTTGCTGTTTGAATGTACATACTACATAGTGTGTGGGGACATGGGTGATGGCTGGCGGGTGGTGGCACATGCACCCCCCCCACCTGGGAGGGCTTCAGGGATGGTGCAAGGATCATTTGACCAGTTCTGGCTGACCCAACAGTACTTAGAAATGTGCCCTCTGGGAGGGTTTAGAGAATCCTGAGTTGAGGGAAATCGCAATTTGCATCTTCTGCAAGCCCCCTGGTGCATCCAACAGCTTAGTGAAGACCTGGCACAGGGCTGGTCTGGTGCACTGGGTCCTGGTTTGGTGCAGGGGGCCTTTGAGAATCCCAAAGTCTGCAAGTTTTGATGCAAGGTACTCCTTGCGCCACTGCTGTGTGACGCAGGCACCTTGCATCAAATTTAGAGCTTTGAGAATCAGGCTCAATATATACAACACACAAACAAAATAACAGGAGAGAATACATATGTTAACATATTAACACAGTGTACATAGCTCAAGCACAGCAACATATATCACCGTTCAACACATATTTTTTATTTACAAACTTGAAACTGAGATACTAGTCATGTCATTGAATATCTTCTGTGGTAAAGATTTGTAAAAATGTAGCAATTGACATAACAGTGATCTCTATCCTAGACTTGTTCTCATAGTGGGAATACAAAAAAATTGTGAAAAGCTGAACAAGTGGAAGCAGAATTTTGACTTTGGAAAATATGATGAAATAATTCAGGTACTTTACCCAGGACAATTTTTCTGGCCAGAGTTCCAATATGCAGCTTATATCTTTGGTCTAATGAAAGCCAGTGAAGAGTGCTGTACAGAATACAATGATGGGTACAAACAGGTAGCTGAGTGACAACCCTAACTATCTGATTGTAAAGAGTCCTACTCCTGCATGGCAGTCGGCAGACCCTCCCCAGCTGAGCAGTACAATAAAATACCATAATCAATGATAGGAAGCAAAACACTCTGAGAAAGAAGTAATCTGGTGGAAGGAAGCAAAAAATTATTCAATCTATAAAGAGCAGCCAGCCTCTGATGCACTGTTTTCATCATGATAGAGATACATGATTTGTAAGCGAGCATGCTGTCCAGGGTGAGGCCTAAGTATTTGAAATTTGTGACTTGTTCTATAACAATTCCTTGAGCTGTTTTTAATCCTGATATGTTAGATGATGGAAACCTCCTTCTAACATTAGGGAAAAACATCAATTTACTTTTGAAGGCATTTAATATCAATTTATGTAACAAAAAACAATTCTGAACAAAAATCAAAATCAGTTTGGACTGTCTCCATCAAATCTGGAAGATTAGATCCACTCATTTAGATCATCGCATTATCTGCATATAAGAGAATACTATTTTTTTCTACAAACTTTAGGAAGAGAATGAAAAGGAAACTAAACAAAAGGGGCCTGAAGACTGACCCCTGGGAAACTCCCATTGTAACAGGGGCAGGAGAAGATGAAGAAAGAAAAATTTAGTTTTTTTGTGAAGGATCAGGTAGATAGTACTGACACCAGCCCACATCATCACCAGAAAATCCCAGACCTCCCAAAGCCCTAAGAAGGAACTGATGATTTACCAGCTCAAAGGCCTTGGTGAAATCCATGAAAAATAATAATAATAATTTTTATTTATATAGCGCCTTTCTATTTCCAAGGTGCCTTACATTTAAAACAATTCAAAACAACCATTATAAAATCCAATAATACTTGACACAGCCAAAAGTCATAATCAAATAGACAGTTCAGTTCTCCAAAAAGGCTTTTTGCCAAAGAAAAGTTTTCAAACCATTCTTAAATTCCTCCACAGATGTGCACTCCCATAACCGGCGGGGTAGAGAATTCCAAAGGGTGGGAGCAGCATAAGAAAAGGCTCTAGCACCAGATGATTTCAGATTCACCCTTGGAATCTCTAGCAACCCCTCATTGACCAAGCGGAGTGATCGATCGGGGCAATAGGGTACCAGAAGTTCTTTCAGATAGGCTGGACCCTGACTGTGTAGGGGTTTGAAAGTCAGCAAACCAACTTTAAAGGTGATCCGCCACTGTATTGGCAGCCAGTGCAGTTCGTGCAGCACCGGAGTAATATGGCAGGATCTACTTGAGCCCATCAAAAGCCAGGCTGCTGCATTCTGCACTAGCTGCAGGTGATGGATTTCAACCCCTGAAAGCCCTAGATAAAGGGAGTTGCAGTAGTCCAGGTGCGAGGACACAAAGGCGTGGACCAAAGTTGGAAGGTCGTTAGACGGAACCAGATGCCTAACCCTGGCGATGTTCCTAAGATGGTAAAAGAAGGTCTTGATGACAGCTGACACCTGCAGCTGCAGTGTCAGTCTATCATCAAGAACCACCCCCAGGTTATGCAAGATGGTCATAAAACAGAGGCTCTTATCAACAGCCTCATGGACCACATGCATGAATCCCACCAAGACATTGCTGTACTATGTCCAGGGTGAAAACCATGTTGGGCTGGGTTCAGAATATCATACTTAGAGAGGCATTCTAAAAAATTGATCAAACACAATGCACTTCATAACCTTTGCTAAAGGGGCTAAATGTGATACTGGATGATTATTCTGAAAATTAGATTCTTCTCCAGATTTATGCAAGGGAACAACTATTGCACTTTTCAATATTGAAGGAAACTGACCCAAACAAAGGAAACTATTGAAAATGTTGGCTTGTGGAAAGCATATGATGTCTGCAGTGATCTTGATGAGCCGGTAATCCAACTTATTGATACCCACCAATGGCCTTGGATTCATTTTAATGAGATATCTATAGACTTCAAGGGAGATAAGCACTCTAAAGTAAAAGTCGGAGATAGACTTACTAGAAGAAAACAAAAGAACACTAATATCATCCAGGCATTTAACTGACTTGGGTAGACTATATTTCATCACATTAGTAAAAGATTGGTTAAAGTCATCAGCTATACAGCATGGATCAATACCAGTATCAGTAGATAACATATTGGGGCAGGTGTTGTGATTCTTACCCAACAAATCATTGATGAGACTCCAGACTGCGGCCACATCCCTGTCCACAAATGTTTTTGTTTTTGAAATAAGTATTGTTGTTTCAAGCATCTGACAATCAGTTTACATTTGTTACATACTGTAGTTGTTTACATGTAACTAAAGTGGCTAAGTCCTGGGTTTTCCTGAAATATTTTCACTTTTTATTTCTATCCCTCATGAATTTAATTACCTCAGGGGTAACCCATTCCTGCCTATTACCTGGGTCATACCTGAAAATAAGCATTGCTTGCCTAGTGTGCTTATCTGGTTTACAAAAACTAAACAAAAATGACATTTAATCCTAAGTTTTATAATAGGAATAAATGTTAATAGATCAAATTGAATAATGAACAAAATTCCGACAAGGCATCATCAACAGAAGTAATATTGTTTAAACAAAACCAGACAAGTTGCAAACATTCATCACAAAATTTTGAAGTATCTGACTTTTTAAAAAATTCAGGTGTGACTATACGCTGGTGGGACAGAATTCTGTGCTCAGTACAACAATAGTAAACTGCACAGTGATCTTTGAGACTGTCAGGGAGGATGCTGGATTGCTTTATTTTTGTAGTATCTGTTACCATAATCCAGACAATTACTAAAGAACTGCCAGTTTCATAATTTTTTCTGGTTGAGTTTACAATAATCTGATTCAACTTGGTCCACATGACACACCACACCTATTCTCTGCACTGCTCTGACCTTCTCCTATTGGATGTCCTCAGGACACACAAAAAGCAGGGTAGAGGTGCTATTAGTTATGTATGTCCATCAATATGGAACCACCTGTAAAATACATTGAGGATAACCAAGGTTGTTTCACTAAATTGCTTCAAGACCATGGCCAAAAATGCATTCAAGATAGTATGCCATTGTCCCAATCACGGAGAGGGTTGTGGATGCATGGAACAGCCTTCCTGAGGAGGTCATGGAGTCAAAAACAGTGAGGGAATTCAAGAATGCATGGGACAGACATAAGGCAATTCTAGCGGGGGGTAGGAGGAAGTAGGCTGTTGGTTAACTAGGATCTGCAACTTATCCATTAGGTAGGGAAATGGGCAGACTAGGTGGGCCAAGTGAGCCTTATCTGCAATCAAATTCTATGTTTCTATGTTTCTAAGTAACCAGAATTCTTGTTATCTTGCCCACCATCCAGCTATTTGTCACCACCATCCTTCACCGACCCTGTCCCTCATCTTTTTCCTTTTTTTTCCTTTCTTTGCACATCCATCACCAACCTTACTGCCCTGACCTCACCCCCTCACCCATCTGCCAACTATCCTCAATGACATCTATTGCACTTACTGCCATGCTCTTAAACTGTCTTTCCTTCCTCTGATTTGTAGTAGAACTGTAAATGAAAATTGCCAACCAGATTGTATGTTCCCCTATCGTTAGACACTTCCTATATATTACTTGGTATTACTCGGTTTCAAAAGGTGGAAGAAGGCATTAGCCCATCGAGACCACCTTCCCCACACCTGTGGGGTGTATTTAAATTCCATGGTTAAGGATGTAATCATCCAGGGCATGTTTGAAGGCATCAAATGATTTTTGTCACACAGATTTGAAGGTAGTGAGTTCCATAACCTACTTGTTCAAACTGTGAAATAGTTTTTCCTTCTATTGGTTCTAAACTTAGGAACTTTAAGGTGTCTATAAAGACATCTCAAGCCCTCATGCTTTTCCATCCATTGCAATCCACATTCCTTGGTAAGCTAGGGGTCATTTAGGATATTAAAGAGCATTAACAGATCTCCCCTTAATCTTAGCTTGCTAGATCCTATCTATGTATTAGCTTGTATACTGGTCTACTATTCTTGTCCCCTGTACTTTTACATTGTAATACTGTACACTACTGTATGTGCTAATATATATGTCTGTCGAATGCACACTTGTTTGTAATTGTCTGGCCAGACAAGGACCTCCTTGTCAATGAGCCCTCTCAATGAAGCCAATCCTTTAATAAAATTGAATTGAACTTGCTGGCCCAGTGGCATTGAGGGCTGAGGCGCTGGGTGCCTTACCTCAAGCCACGCCGGCGACCTGTGTTCAGCAACAAGCATGGGTCGTCGGGGCTTGGCAGGGAGGAGAAGGATTGAGCATCTGTTGGACTGCTCTCCTTCTCCGGGGTGGGGGGACGCTAACCGTTGGTGCTCCACTAGCCCCTAGCTGCTGCTAGGGGGCAGTGCACTGATGCTATAGCTGAAGGCCAGGAGACAGGAAGACGCTTGGTGAGAGCATGTGCGGTAGCGTGCATGCGCTCACTGCAGGCGTCATTGCATGCCCTGCCTCCTCACAAGAGGAGAAAAGTGGAAAATAGCTCCAGCTTGATGATGTGGTCCCCGCAGCGCCACCTCCGAGAAGGCACCTCTCTGGCATGGATCCGTTTGGGGTGGGTTGGGTTGCTACCCACCACCCTGCCACGAAGGGTAAGTCGTGGGGTGCACAAGGGAGGGAGTCTAACCTTTGGGGGAGGGCTGTGCTGGGGGACAACTGAAGGCAGAAGCTGGGAGCTCGGAAGAAATAATACATCAAAAAAAAAATTAATTGAACTGAAATTTGAATCAACATTGCATTTGATAAGGCCTCACTTAAACTAATGTCAATTTTACCATTCCAGTTATGATTCATGTCACCCATAATGAGTGTTTCTCTATTTTTAGGGATGGAATTTCTGAATTTACAATTAGTATCAGTGTCATCCAGGTGATAGCCTAGTGGAGCATACAAGAACGCTAAGGACATGAATTTATTGTTATCTAAAACCAAGTTGAGGGACAGAAATTCAGAAGTGATGAATTTTGAAGATTGCTCCAACACACTGTGTAATGAATGATCTTTTGCATAAAGCAGGAAACTCTGTCCCTTTCATCCCTGCTTATGTTCTCTGAAAACATTACAACCATTCAGACTTGATTGAAGAATTAGCATTTTTTTCAGGGTTAAGTCTCAGAAAGTGCAATAAAATCAAAGTTATTATTATAGACCCAAACCTCAAAACCATCCCACTTTGCAAACAAACACTGAATATTTACATGAACAAAAAATTAATTAAGTGCTTAGGACACTTTAATATATATATTTTTAGTATATATAGCTGTTTGGTCCCTGTTGCCTCCTCCCGCCAACTGGCAATGGGGACACAGGGATTTTACAGGTTTTATCCCCTAACCCCCTCGAGGACCTGGCACATGATGGCTCAACGAGCATGTAGAGGTGTGCTACACACCTCATGGCACCAGCTCAGCCCCTTCCACCTCCTGGAACTGTTTGCCACCCCCTCTCTGCCTATACTACCCACCGGACTTCCACCCAGTGGGAGCGGAACTACAGGGGTGTGCCAACCCACCCTCACCACCCTCGGGAGAGGAGCACTACCCACCAGCATGCTCGATCCTGCTCTGCTCTGCCCCCCACGCTGGCACCCTGACAACCCGAGGTCATTCCTGAACCTGGGTCACCTGTACACCACGAGGTGTGGCATCCAGCACCTCAACCCTCAGCGCCACAGGCCAGCACTTTAATAGGTTTTGTAGGCAAGTTGTACTGTCTTCAATAGTCACAGGATCTGGCCTGGAGCAATGTCATGAGGCTATATACTTTATCACTGGTTGTGCTGAAATATCTTTCTGCAGTGACCAATATTGTAGGACATCCAAGAAAATACAAAGCCAGTTTAACCTGTGTAGGCCAAATGACTTTCCAGTCTTGCTAAAATGTGATGGGATCACTAATTTGACTAGACAGTAGATCTGCTATGTAAGCCTCCATCACATATTCTGGTGAGAAGTACGTGCCTTTCTCCAAAATGTTGAGTGGCGCTGGCAGCAAGTGTCAAAATGCTTCCAACTGTCTTGCTGTTTCTGGATCCTCACTATCCAAGTTGTCTTCCATGTCACGCTGACGCCTGGCATTGGATGCATGTGAAGTCATCAGAAGAGGAGGGGGAGGAGGAGGAGGATGAAGAGAAGCAGTACAAGCAGGAGGAACTAGATGCTTGGTTGTTTCTTCACATTGTCTTTGCTGCTCCATTTTAAGTGTACTCAACAGTTTCTGCTTGATATAATCAATGCATCCAAGGGGAAAATGCATAACTTTATATTTGGGATTCAGTAGTGATGAATGGGGGTTTGAGCCTGGCCACCCTCTTCTCCTTAAAAGGGATAATGTCCAATGAGTCAGAGAGGTCTTCCTCAGTGGTGCTACGCATACTGCAAACAAAAGAGATAAAGAGTACTTAACTCCTTATAATGTATGTAAAGAATGAATTTATTCAACAAATTATATTATAAAATGGATTGGGGAAATAAAAACAGGTGAGCGACTGAAATGGGTCTGTGGCTATGTCTTTTATTTACGCTTCACTCAACAGCCACTGTACCAATTGTATCCATGTGGCAGACTGGCATGGAATTTCAACATGATTAGGCTGCCATGTTGATTTATTTTAGTGAGCTGCTTTCTATAAAATCGGAAGCTAGAAACATTTTACAACACTTAAAAAGTGTTATTTTTGCCATACAATCCATCTCTCAGTCCCTCCCAAGCCATCGCTCCCTTTACTGAGCTGCACACATCTTGGACTCAAGGAACTCCCTCCCAACCCACAGGCACACAGAGAGCACTGGGAGTTTCTTGAAATGTGTTACTGCAGATGGTAGTGTGCTGCTGGCAAGACCTTTTGGAAATCAAAGTCTTGCTGGTGGCCTAGGGTAGCATCTCACAGCTCTGTAAAATGACACTACAGCACTGCACAGTGCGTCTAGTAACACTATATGATACAACAGTGCCCCAGTAAGAAATGAAAAGCAGAGGGAATATTTAACATTAAATACTCTTTTTTTTTTATTTTACAAATTTATAAAAAAAAAATTTACAGTACCTGAATATATACCCATTTTAGAAGCACAATAACACACTTGTGTGGGTTAGTGTGGATGAACGCACTTCTAGGGACTGTAAGCTACTCAGCCTGTGGCGTCATGCCTCACTACACTCCTAGGTGTACATTTATCCATACTACCTACACCCAGTTGTGTGTTATTGCTTACATAAGCCACCTAAAACAGCCAAACATTGCATGGCTCCAGGGACACTTCCTCAGGGCCTGTGGTGGTTGAAAAAGATTTATTATTAGTTGCGCTAACCTTATAGCCTTTTATAATTGTACTGTATTTATCAGGAGATTGATGCTAGGATTTCTATGGACATTATTCTCTTAGATTATAGCAAGGCATTTGACCGTGTATCTCATGAGAAATTAATTAATAAACTTTTACATCTAGGAATTTTTATTAATCTAGTCAAATGGATAGATCATTGGCTAACAAACAGAACACAATGGGTAGAAATCAATGGAATCCTGTCAGACATTGGTGAAGTGACATGTGGGGTCCCACAGGGCTCTGTCCTTGGACCAACCTTATTTAACCTGTTCATTTCAGACATGCAGGTTAGCTCAAACACCCTCTTATCAAAATTCACTGATGATACCAAATTGGGAGGGAAAGTGGACTCACTAGATAATGGCAATCAGCTACTTAAGGATTTATCTGAACTTGAGAAATGGGCAAATACAAATAGCACGGATTTTAACATCAATAAATGCACTGTACTTCAATTAGGTAAAAACAACCCACTCCAGTGTTACAAATTAAACATTACATTAAAGGTTACAAGCTGTGAAAAGGACCTTGGGATCATAGTCAATAATAAACTCTCCTCAGTTGATCACTGTAATAAACTGGCCAAATACTCTAATGGACTTCTTAGGAGAAGAGACCATACCTTTGTAACTAAATCAGAACACTGTATAATTCCCCTCTACAGAACACACATCAAGCCACATTTGGATTAAGGGTCACCCTTCTGGAGCTCCTACCTAAAAAAGGACATAGAGAAGGTCGGGGGCATTCAGAGGAGGGCAACCAGGATGTTACCCCACTTGGCACAGCTATGCTATGCAGACAGGCTTCAAAAACTAAAATGACATTCTTTAGAAACAAGGCAGTATGGGGGAGATCTCCTGCTCCTTCATAAAATCTTACAAACTCCTGCCTTAATGCAGAAATGTGGGATACACCTTGCTAATAGAAGGCTTGTACCTAGACTGCATTCTAGACAACTGGAAATTCAGAAAGCTAGCACCAATAAGAGATTGCATTGCTTCACATTAAGGGCTCCAAGAATGTGGAATAACTTACCAGACCATCTTGTGAATAGCACAAACCTTGACACATTTAAAATAAATTTAGACCTCTGGCTGAATGCTAATTAAATCTTAATGATCCACAAAATTGTGGGGGGCATTCTCCATGGGCAATCAGCCTTCTTATGCTCCAGAATACCAAGTAATACCAAGTAAATTGAGGTTACATACCCAAGGTTTCATACAGCACACTTTAAGATCTTCTACAGGAAGCCAACAAAGCAAGGCTAGTAGTGGTCACTGAGCCAGTGGTGCTGGTTGTGGTGGTGAGAATGACAGCGATGATGATGGTGTTTTCTAGGGTCTTAAAACACTCCTGTTTAGGAAGGCTTTTGGACATCTGCAATGGCCACTATATTTACGAAGAAGTGATGCTGTTATTTATTTATTTTTATATTTATTACTAGTGCTATTGCTATACTAGCTCTGTATTATTGCAAATGTTGCTTTGATTGTTTTGTAAGGTACCCTGAGGAAGGGCACAGTATAAAAAAATTAGTATTACTACTCCCTGCCTGACATGCTTCTCTTTTGTGATGTTCTGGCAGTCTAGTGGCCAGTTTCCAACATGTAAAATATTCATGAAGCCCAGTTACTGTCACTGGATGCCTGGGGATCGCAAATATTTTGGTGTTGGAAATAGGCCACTAGATTGCTAAGACATCACAAAACAGAAGAACCAGGTTCCAGCCTGCTGGTATAGTAGTAGTGCTGCTGCTTGTGGTGTCAATGACCCAGGTTTGGGAGTGAACCCAGGGTGTCAGAGGGTTAGTCAGAAGGAGTCTGGTCAAGTATCCATAGGGCTGCTCTCCTCTGGGGAGGGAGGGCTGCAGATCTCAGAATGCATCAGGTCCTTTGTGGAAACTAGGAGGTAGGGCAGTTCAGGCTACCAGTGTGGAAGGAGGAGCAGTGGAAGTCAACACACATGGCAAAGGAATGGTGATGTGTTTTGTTTCATCATTGCATGTTTGCTCCTCCCAAAGAAAGAAAATGAAATCCTGACTGGCAGGATGACTCTGGTTACCCACAGACCCTGCACCCAATGGACTGGACCCATTGGCACATAACTAGATCCATTTTGATGGTGGGAGCTTATGGTCCCTCATTGCTCCCGGGCCAGGGGGATAAGCCTTGTGGTCAGATGTGTCTGGTAAATCCCAGGAGAAGTTGGGGTTATGGGGCCAGGGTTGCTGGAGAATGGGGGTCATCTAGACTGAGAGGGATAAAAAGGATTACCAAAAAACAAACAAACAAAAAAAAACAGTGGGATGAACCACAGGCAGTTATGCCCTATGAAACACTAAGGATTTAACCTCAATTTCAACGTAGGCAGTTAATATGGAATCCTGTTCAACCACCATGGGCCCTGAGGAAAAGACCTAGGAGCCACAAAACATTTGGCTGTATTAGTTAACCTACTATCATTTTTTGAATAAATTCATTCTTTGCATTACATTAGAAGAAATTGAGTCTCCCTTATGTCCTATCTCTGCCATACAGGAGTGTTGCCATGACAACTTGGGTACCCAATCTGTTTTCAAATCTGTATACAATTTGTCTGAATCATCTTTGCCATTTCCTTAATGCATATATCCTGCTTGTGCTGCTGCTGAGTTGACTCTGGTAAACTAGCAGTGTTACCACCACCTCCTCCACCACCATCATTTCTCTCATTCACACCACTGCCACCAGTGCTGCTGGCTTGTCAACCACCACTACTAGCTTTTCTTTGTCGGATTGCTGTAGAAGATCTCAAATAATGGCTTGTGTATTACTCAGGTAAACTCATCAAGGGAAGGACCATGTTAAGAGTTGCTGATTCAGCACTGACATCTTTGGTGGCCTGTTCATAAAGTTTAAGAAGTGAAACAAGAGCGTTCACCTGCCACCAAGCAAAACAGATATTCGTCAGTGAACTGCCATCTTTCTCTCAGAAAATCTTCCTAAAATCCTACCAATAACCATAGTTAATCATCTAAAAGGAGTGTTGGTACATCAATCTAATACCAGAGGTCACCCTTTTAAATTTATGAAGTGATTCACATGACTCAGCTTACCTGAACATCGGCTTTTCCCCCCTAAAATGCCACCCACTGCTGGTAAGGCCAATGGGGGAAGTAGAGCAACAGTGGTTCCTATTCAGTTTCATCTGGTACGGCTTAGAAAAATGACTTGGCTTCTATCAAACGGATGTTAAAAGACATTAAGTTAAGCCAAACATAAATTAAAATAGACAATGCAGATTAAAAAAATGTGGTTAAAGAAGTCACGTAAAGCTCAGATTATATGCAGACAGTAGTAAAAATGGAAGATACATCTGAAAATTTATATAAATAAATACAACCAATTTAGGAAAACTTAGATGATTTGGAAACCAGTGGGTGCAGGAACAACTTAAGGATCATGAGTATTCTGGAAGGTGTTGAGGGACATGACACAATATCCTTACTTCAATCCTTCATCCCTAATTTGCTTGCTTATTATTGGAACTGGCCCTTAGAAATTGGAGGAGCTCATAGATTGCTTACAAACAAACCAAAAACTAAAAATGGTGCTCCACCCAGAGCAGTTGTAGCAAACTGTCAAAGATTTTCAGGGAAGGAGGTAATCCTCAAAAAAAGCCAGTGTAAAAATGGCCTGAAGCTGAAATAGCCATTGAATTCACATATTTCAAGATTTTTCTGGTGAAATAGTTAAAAAAAGAAAGGCATACAATGAAATTAGGGCTATTCTGCAACAAGCTGGGCTCCCCTACATAATTAAATACCCTGCAAATTTATTGTTGGACCATGGGGGAGTCACACATATTTGAAAACCCTGGTTTGGCTTCAGATTTTGTAAACAAGGATCTTCAAACTAACACATTTTTCAAGTCCACACCAGAATTCACCCTCATGCCTCAGCACAAGAACATTCAAGCATGAGCTCTACCATCCCTCCCTCCCTCCCCGCCACCACTGAAAATTCCACTTTCAGAGCAGCACCACAAAATGGTAAAATGAAATCCTGGAAAAAAACTACCTCCAAGGTCTCTACCAAGAGAATGAAGCATGATAAATAGAAAAAGCAAAGGAACAGTCAGAAGCTGCCCTAAATGTGCCTATTATTTTCCTAAATCCACTCATGAGAGAAAACGTAACCACACTGATGCAACAGGAAGATCTAGTTCACTCTCAGTACTAGATAATGCCCTAGTACCACAGGAAGATTATCTACACCCAGTAGGAGAAATGCTTTCTCCAAGACAACTAGAGAATGATTTTCCAAGGGCAGATCTGGTTGCAGATCTAACTGAAGTACCAGCACCTACATAAATGGTATTTCAATACCTTACTGCTGGTAGAGGATTTCCCCTTGTCTAGAACAACTCTCTGCATAGTAACATCAATGAGTAAAATAAGAATCTTTTTCTAAATCTCCATCTGCTATGCTCAAATCAACTGATGCAAGTGGGATATGACTGCCACAGTGCTCTGACTGAGGTGTGGTAAGACTATAAGACTCTTGACATCTTTACCTTATTATACCTCTGCAAAATGGTGATCTGCACACAGCTATATCTTCTTTGGATGCTTTATGACTTATTGCATATTAAGGGATGATTAACATAAAGCAATGCATTAATGCCCTTCCTTTCTTTTGCTATCCTTCCCTGCCATAGTAATTCTATTTTACTAATATACTAACAAGTCATTTGAAGTTTTGATTGATCCTCCCCATTTTTATTAATTATCACCTCCCCCATAGCACCCTCTTCAATAATCCCTTTTAGTCACATTAGCTGCAATAAAGTTGCTTAAAATTGTCCTAAAATGTATTGTTTACATTTAAGGATAATAACCAGCTCATCTAACTGACAGGACCCAAGCAGTCAAATTCAATTCTGCAATGTCAGATAGCACCACAATCAATATTGGAGTGCCCCGAGGTTCAATTCTTGGCCCTCTTCTTTTTTCCCTCTTCATAAACAACATACCAAGCAATATCTCATCCTGCTCCTCTCTTCTCTATGCTGATGACTTGGTCATCTATGCCAGCTCACATAACATAGACTACCTAAACTCATCTCTGACCACGGCCTACAATAATATTCAAAACTGGCTAAGCTCTCATTGACTTGTCCTTAACTCAAGCAAAACCAAAGCTATGCTCCTGGGCACCGCCCAAAAACTCAGATCCTGCACATCCCCTCTGAAAATACTGGACCTAAATAGGAACTCACTAGAGGCTGTCACCTTGTTTCTCTATCTTGGAATTTTGCTTGACCAATCTCTGGACCTTAACCTTCACATTCAAACAACCTGCAAAACAATAAATTGAAGGCTAGGGGCGGCCTACAGAACCAGCTATATGTTAACGCCATCAGCCAAGCTAGCCATTGCCAGAGGGATCCTTCTACTAACCCTAACTTACTGTGCTCCTATCCTGACTACTGCCCATAAACCAGCCATACAGAAATGGGACGTCACCTATAACAATGTATGTCGGTATGCATCCAAGGCCCCTCAGCTCAAACATCGTTGTCAGCTATATAGTGACCTAGGCTGGCTCTCCCCTTATGCTACCAGACTATACTATCTCGGCTGTCTATGTGACTCCATTATCAGGCTGGAAACTCCAGCTTCTCTGGCTGAGTTACTACATCCCGTTACCACTAACCGTGGTCTGAGGTCAACTGACAAATCACTAGTAAGAGTTCCCTGGTGTCACACCTCCAAAGGCACCAGGGCTTTCGGGTATGCTGCCCCCCAGATGTGGAACATGCTGCCACTGGACCTTAGGCACTCCTCATCTCACTACCACTTTAATCGTGGGCTATGTCGCTACTTAGCTACTACTGACCAGTGTACCTGTTTTGACCCTACCTAACCTACCCATGAAATCATGCCCTACACCTATCCCCCCCACATACCTACTTTTCCTGCTGCCACACCCCTCCTCCCCTCCCTTCCCTCTAGCTCACCCACTTACTTACTTACTTATTGCCTTGTTTGTACATTATGTCTACCTGTAGATCACGAAACAACCCTATTTCTGTAATCTATAACTACTATGTCTGCTCCATACTGTACTTAACAAAGCTGTATTAATGTACTGACCAGTGCTGTTTTACTTAGAATATGCCATCAATGTTATCTGTAACTACTACGCTGAGTGCCATATACTGCACTGAACAATGCTGTATTAAGTACTGACCAGTGCTGTCTTAATCAGAATAGGCCCTCACTGTTATCATAGCCAGACTGATGTATAATTTGTGTAATGTTACAATCAGGTGTTTCGCCTCTATTTCCGCCACCCTTGCCCTACTGGAACCCACCATGGAACACCTGCTTCATACTTGGCTTCCCCTTGGGCGGGTGTCGTTGCAGTAGTGCTCCGTGGGAGAGGGAGGCCTCCTCATTTCCAGCCATTTCAGCCTGGAGGTGGGCAATCTCCTCCCTCAGTGCAGATAGTTGCCTGCAAACAGGGCAGCAACGCAGATTCAAGAACTATCCCAGAAAACTGCTGCCCCACAGCTCTTACGTTGCTCCACTCACCCTCATCCCTCTCCCTTATAAATTACAATGTGCATTAAATAACGCACCCCAGAGCTCCCTTGAACCCTCCTCGGTAGTCTCAGGGACCCGCCTTTTTCACCGCCTGCCCAGCATCAACCATTGAAGACTGTGCCTTGCTCCTCCAAGGAAGTCTATGGACAGGGGCTGTCTACCGCGCTCATGCCCTGAAGTAGAACCGGGAGCCCTGCCACTTGCTGGTACCCTGAACCGCCAAAGCTGTAACTGCTGTTAGGTCACTCCAAGCCCATTGGGGCTTTGTATCACTCCTCCACGCTCCCCTGTGCTGCCGTGGACCCACCTCTGTAGCCTAAGGGTCCCGCCTTTTCAAACCGCTTGCCCAGCGGTATCCAACGTAGATTGCGTATTGCTTCTCCAGGAAGCCTGATGACTGGGACTGCCTGCCGTGCTCAAGCCCAGTTGCAGTACCAGGAGCCCGGCCGCCTGTTGGTACCTATAGCCGCCAAAGCCGTAATCATCGATAAGTCCTTCCAAGCCCTTTTGGGGCTTAGGATCGCTCCTCCTTGCACCCAGCGCTGCCATTGACCCACCTCGATAGTCTCAGGAACCTGCCTCTGGAACTGCTGGCCCTGCGGTATCCAGCAAAGACTGTGCCTTCTCCCCCTATGTATCCTGTTTACAGGGGCCGCCCGCCGCACTTATGCCCAGAAGCAGTACCAGGAGCCCGGTCACTTGCGTGTACCTTGAGCCGCTAAAGCCGTAATTCGCCGGAAAGTCCCTCCAAGCCCATTTTCTGGGCTTCAGATCACTCCTCCTCGCACCCCAGTGCTGCCGTGGAACCACCTCTGTAGCCTAAGGGCCCCGCCTTTGGAACCAATTGCCCTTCAGCTAACACTGATGACTGCGCCTTGCCCCTCCAAGGAAGCCTGTTGTCAGGGGCCACCCGCCGCGCTCATGCCAAGAAGCAGAACCATGAGTCCGGTCGCTTGCTGGTACCTCGAGCCGCCAAAGCCATAATCGCTGTTAGGTCCTTTCCCTCAAAGCCCATCGTGGCCTCGGATCGCTCCTCCTCTAGCATCTCCCCATACTCACCTACTTACTTATTACCCTCCCTCTCCTGCTTGTTTGTACTTCTTATCTGCCTGGTGAACATTGAATAACCCTATCTCTTATACTGTTACCCGCACTGCTTGTTATATACTACACTGAACAATGCTGTATTTATGTACTGACCAGTGATGTCTTACCTATATCAGTGCCCTCACTGTTGTCTTAGCCACATGACCTCGGCTCTACTGTCTAAACATTGTATTGCCATACTTATTGTATTGTCTATGTAAACACCCACAGTATGTATTGTCTTGTACTCTCCCGGGTCGTGCCTGAAAATAGTCACCAGCTGGCTAGTGCGCCTACCCGGTTAACAAAAACTAAATAAAATAAATAAATAAATCTACACAAATATATTTACCACATTTGGACTTGTTATATTCTGAAGTGTTACTGAACTGCAGGGTTGGTGCATAAAAGTTCACATAGCATAGACTATCCAACATTGCTAAAACAAATTCTTGGACTGTGCATACGTCTGGTCTGGAAATCAGGAGGTGTTTTGATGACTCACTGTAACCATAGCCAGTCAATTACACTCATAAGCTAACTGAACAAATGGAATGCAGTTATCTTGATGAGTCTGTCTTCATAACACCAGCCTCTGATTTGTCAGTAGCAAATACAGAATATAAATTTGTTGGTGACTGATAATTTTTCTGTTTCGAATGCTCAAGCTAAATGTTACTAACCCCTCGTCCACTCCCTTCTTACCAAACTAACTAATCAGCCCGAAGGGTTACTTGGTATTCTAAGAACAGACACCATTATTCTCATATGAGGATAATATTTCAAACTAAGTCTTCTACATTGATGATTTTTCTGAGGCAGTATGACTTTTAGAAGAAGAATAAACTAACTGGGCAAAAGCAGGTCAGAATTGGGAACCAGCGACAATGCTGTCAATAGAGCCACACGTGGATCACAAGCCAGACTTGACTTCTGAAAACAGACACAACTTTCAACCATTTCAGAAACTTTTTTTTTGCTTCTTTTTAATTACCCACTTTTTTCTTCCTTAGGTAGTAACTGGGTAGTAAAGCCTTTCATATTACCAGTGTACTATTTTTTTATAATACTTGTTTATCTATTTATATTATTATAATATATTGATAGATCATTTTAATATAACAGAAATGCATTAAAAAATCTGGTAATAGTACTGGTCAAAAGTGATAACATCGATAATGAGTCATAATTCTATCATTCAGAGCCTGTAATACTATTGTTCAGAGCTCCGAATTATAGTATTATCAAAGAAACAGAGCAGTGCAAGCACAGCAAATGGCTTGTGCAGAGTGGGAGCCTTCTTTCATTGTAACCATCACATACAGTAAAAGCCTACTCACCGCTCACTAAAAAATAGCAACTAAAAACAATGGCTCTCTCAAAAGAACAGAACACCACAGAGGAGAGGCTCTGATTAATAGAAAACTAAACATGCATTTGTCAATGCTGAATGTTTGCTTGCTGGCATTGGCAGTGGTAGTGTAGAAGTTACAGAGCTGCGTAATAGGAATGGCAGTGAAGTACTGAACTGAAATCAACCCCACCACCACCCTGCAGAGAGTGACAGGCATTGGGGTGTGCCTTTGGGTCATCAGGCATAACGGCCACACCATTTCACCACACCTTACCCTGCAGACACTGACAAGTGTCACGGTGTGCCTTGGGGTCTTTGGCCCTTATGCGCACCCCATTCCATCAGGAAATATGGTGAGATGGGTGCGGTATAGGAGAATGGGGTGAACTTTGGGGCAAGAGTCCAAGGCATACCTCGATGCCTCTCACTGGCTGCAGGGTGTGGAATGGTATGAGCATTACAGGCAAGAATCCCAAGTCACACCCCTGATGCCTGTCATTCTCTACAGGGTTGGGCGTTATTGTTGGAAACCCTAATACCTCAGGCTTTCGTTGGTGTTTTCAGTCCAAATTTTCAACATGTTTTTTTTGTGACCCGACCTCATGAACAGTGGCAATATCAGTTTGTTAGCCAAAAGCTGCTTATGCACAGTGACTACGGCATTTAGCACCACAGGTGCAAAAACATTCCGAACAGGATGTAAAAAATGACAGCTGTACTGTTCATGGAGAGGTGTAAAAAATGGCAATGTTGCAAATCTGCAGTAAAAATATTAAAAAAACTGGTGAAGTCACGAGCGTGCATAGAAACTGTGCAACGCACACCCGTAATGTAATTAGTTTGGGGATCTTTTACAGCAGATTGTCAACACAGGCATTTTGGGACCTCCGATCGTGAACAGTGTCACTGTGATTTTCTTTATCTGTCCCGAACAATGATTTCCCACAGCGACCATGCATCTCTGCGCTGAAAGTGAGAAAACACATTTTGGCCATGTTGTGAAAAATGACAGCTGTACTGTTCATAAGGAAGTGTGGAAAAATACCACTGGTGAAAATCTGGACTGAAAATATTACAAAGTCATGAACTTACGAGGGTGCTTGGAAACTGCGCAATGCTCTCTCATAACACAGTCATTTTAAGGACTTTTGTCACCAAATTTTCAACATAGCCATTTTAAGACCTCTGCTCATGAACAGTGTAATTGTGATTTCTTAATCTGTCCCAAACATTGCTTTCGCACACCGACTGCACCACTGTGCACTACATGTGCGAAAACACATTTTAGGCAACATGTGAAAAACGGCAGCTGTACTGTTCATAGGGAAGTGTAATAAAATGGCAATGTTGAAAATCTGGAGTGAAAATATTGAAAATTCGCAAACTTACGAACGTGCGTAGGAACTGCGCAATGCACGCTCATAAAACAGTCATTTTTAGGAATTTTTTCACTAAATTTTCAACATAGCCATTTTAAGACCTCTGCTTATGAACAGTGTCACTGTGATTTTCTTAATGTGTCCCATACATTGATTCCGCACACCGACTGCGCCATTGGGCATTACATGGTCGGAAACATGTTTTGGGCAAGATGTAACAAATGACAGCTATACTGCTCATAAGAGGAAGTGTAATAAAATGGCAATGTTGAAAATCTGGATTGAAAATATTGAAAATTCGCAAATTTATGAGTGTGCATAGGAACTGCGTAACGCACGCTCATAAAACAGTCATTTTTAGGGATTTTTCAACAAATTTTCAACATAGCCATTTTAAGACCTCTGCTCATGAACAGCATCACTGTGATTTTCTTAATGTGTCCCATACATTGATTTCGCACACCGACTGCGCCAGTGTGCTCTACATGGGTGGAAGCACATTTTGGGCAAGATGTGAAAAATGACAGCTATACTGCTCATAAGGAGGTGTGGTAAAATGGCAATGTTGAAAATATGGAGTGAAAATATTGAAAATTCGAGAACTTACGAGTGTGCGTAGGAACTGCGCAACGCACACTCGTAAAACAGTAATTTTTAAGAATTTTTTCACCAAATTTTCAACATAGCCATTTTAAGACCTCTGCTCATGAACAGTGTCACTGTGATTTTCTTAATTTGTCCTGTACATTGATTTCGCACACCAACTGCGCCATTGTGCGCTACATGGGCGGAAACACGTTTTGGGTGAGATGTGAAAAATGACAGCTGTACTACTCATAAGAAGCTTTGGAAAATGGCAATGCTGAAAATCTGGAGTGAAAATATTGAAAATTTGTGAACTTATGAGCTTGCGTAGGAACTGCACAATGCACGCTCGTAAAACAGTCATTGTTTGGAATTTTTCCACCAAATTTTCAAAATAGGCTTCTTGAGAGCCCACCTTATGAACACTGGCAGTGTCATTTCATTAATCGGTACCAAAAGGTGATTTCACGCAGTGACTGTGAAATCACCTTTCGGGCCCGAATAACCCCATGACAGTGACAGCATTCATGAGAAGGGGTCCCAAAAACCCCATGTTGAAAATTTGTGCAAAAATTTCAAAAAATGCCTGAGATATGCAGCAAAGTTGAAAAAACCCTATCTATCCCATTATACAGCTTATCGAATTTCCTCAGTTCGCGGTTGGCTTTGAAGAGTGCAGGCGTGTTCCCGTCCACCAAGATCGCCGTGCCGAGGTCCGGAGGTAAGTATGGGGTGAGGGGGGTGTTGGGAGGCAGGGTGCGCAGTGAGTGGGTGCAGGTTGTGGGAGGGGGGCAGGGAGAAGCACCGAGGGACAGTTTTTTATTTGCAGGTTTTGTTTTATTTTTTCAAATGACGACGTGGGACGTTTGCCACACTGGGGTGGGCTCCCAGCATGGCACAAGGACGGCTGGTTAGGGGGGTGAGGAGATGACGGGGGATTGGGGCCCCCTCGTCGGCCATAGCATCTGTTGTCATGCTGGGGTGGGCTCCCAGCTTGGCACCCTGTACTCTGGGAGGGAGAACAGTGGACCCGTCGGCTATATGATGAGTTGCCACGCTGGGGTGGGCACCCAGCGTGGCATGTGAAAGCTTTGGGGCGCAGCACAGCTGACAGGGGATTGGGCACCCCTGGCTAAACAGTGTGTGCGTGGGGGGCAACCGCAGTCTTAATGCATGTGTGTGTGTGGGAGCTTGCATGAGCAGGCTACCTGGCCTGCTCACTGAAGCATAGCTCCCCTTTCAACTGTACTCCACTGTATTTTGGAGCTGTCATAGACAGCTTGAGCAGGCATTGGAGAACTGTGGCCGCACCTGCAAACACACTGCCTGAATTGGAAGAGGGCTGCCACACCTCCGAAAACTCAGATGATGGCACTATGTTTCTTGCACATGCGTGCAAGCAAACATAAAAAGCATCAACACAGTAAAAAAGACCACATTCAATCTATGACTCCTCCACAACTACCTGTCAAAAATGGAGGAGTCTAGTCAGATCGAAGACATCCCCACAGAACAGTTAAATACTATTCTAGCCTATTTTATTTTTCAGTTAAAGAAACAGGATGACTCCGAATATGAGCCCAGTACAATAAGAGAGGTACTAGGCAGCACTGACCGTTATCTGTTCAAGAAAAAAAAAAAAACTACCCAGAATCTATTTGCTGGGTCCATCTACAATCTTTAAACAAACCCTGGATACTGTGACAGCGGAACAGAAGTATTTAAAAAACTGGGTATGGGCAACTGACTGAGACAAGCTGAACTGCTGTCAGAAAATAATATCAACCTACTGTATACCAGTGGCACACTTGGGTACCACTCCCTCACAACCCTGTTCCATTTGATTTTTGTAACATAGGGTTCCACTTCACACTCAGAACTAGTGAGCAGTACTAGGTGACCTGAAATCATCCAAGCAGACCACTAAAGCAGTAGGTAAGGCTAGGGGGATGTTGGGTATATTAGTAGGGGTATCACAAGTCAGAAGAGGGAGGTAATAATTCCTCTTTACAAGACACTGGTTAGGCCCCATCTGGAGTACTGTGTGCAGTACTGGAGGCCACACCTTCACAAGGACATTAACCAAATTGAGGCAGTCCAGAGAAGGGCAACCAAAATGGTGCCGAGACTGCATCAGAAAACATATGAGGACAGATTAATGGAGCTCAATATGTATACCCTAGAGCATAGGAGGGAGAGAGGTGATACGATCGAAACATTCAAACACCTTAAGGGCATTAACATGGTGAAAGAGTCTAACATGTTTTGATACAAGAAAAATAGCAAGACAAGAGAACACAGCATGAGATTAGAAGGAGGCCAATTAAGAGGTAATGTGAGGACGTTCTTTTTCTCAGAAAGGGTGGTGGATGCATGGAATGGCCTACCTCAGGAAGTGGAATATATGAATACAGTGCAGGGCTTCAAACAGGCATGGGATAGGCATAAGGGAGCAATACAAATGAGTATGTATAGAGAAGCCATTGACAGAGCAAAGGCCGATGGCACATTCATAAGGTAGAAAAAGAAATGGGCAGACTAGATGGGCCTTGCGGTCCTTATTTGCCATCAACTTCTATGTTTCTATGTTAGATGGGGGACATAGTGCCAAGAAGGGATACCAAATGGAACAACTATCTTGAGTATCATGAACGCCAAACACAAACAAAGACAGGGGCTAACATACATGTCATCAGATCTGTGTCCCCCAAGAATGTACTGCAACACTGTGCATGTAAAGAAATACCCAATAACAGTGTATGAGAAGTACGCTCGACAAAGACCACCAGACATACAAAACCAGATGCACCATTTTACCTTTCACCAAACATGAAGTTAAAACCAGTCAGCTACTGGTATAGATGCAGGACCAATGGCAAGAACAAAATAAGAAGCATAATGAAACTGCTCCAAAAAATCAGCAGGCCTTCCCCTGAAAAAAGAATAAACCACTCAACGAGAAATACTGCAATACAGATATTAATAGATTTGAACATCCCTCCCATCGATGTAGCAGAAATATCTGGATACAAAAACATGCAGTCCAAAAACAACCACAGTACCTTGTCAGAAACTAAGCAAAAAATAATATGTTCAGTCCTTGCAGGAGATCATCAGCAGCCCTCCACATCCTGAACACAAACCGCAGCACAACCTGGATCGAAAACCACACCAGACACTTCCCTTTCAACACCAACTGTACAGCAGGAAATGACGACCACCAACAGGCTCGTCAGTCAAAATTCACAATACTCAGCTACATCAGGAAACATATTTGGCTCACACTGCAATTTCTATGGAGATGTCTCGATTAACATCCATCACTCCACTCCACCAATCAGAAAACGAAGATTTGTCATTTACTCTGACTCAGACTTGGAGTAAACAGTGATGACAGAGAGTGAAGATCCTTTTGAATAAAGACAGTTTCAGATTAAATTTCAACTTTTTATTTTCTGTTTGGCATAATCATTGGCTCATAATTCTTTGGGCATTACAAGATTTTAAGTGTTCTGCAATCTTGTTCTGTGTTTAGAAGTTTAATTCTGCAAACTACAGCAAGTTTCAACTTAGCCTCAAAGTACAAGCCCTCCACATACCAGAAAGGTAAGATCTCTTCAACAGATCAGATCCATATATTACAAAAAATAATAGATAGGTGAGTGTGTATCACAAGGGAGTAATACCATCTCGAGGTTTTGGGGACATGAGAACCTCTCAAGCTTCGCTCTCAAGGTTTCCATGTGCCCGGAACCTCTCGATGGTATTATTCCCTTGTCATACACACTCACCTATCTATTGTTCTATTTGTTATGTTGTTATGGTTACAACTATTTGTAGGACTACTGTTAATTGAGTTTGCAATGCCTTTTAGTCATTTGATTATACTGAAACTCACTAAAATAACGTGTTACATTTTCGAGGTGTTCATACATAGAAACATAGAATTTGACGGCAGATAAGGACCGCTTGGCCCACCCAGTCTGCCCATTTCCCTACCTACTGGATAAGCTGCAGATTCTAGTTAACCAGCAGCCTAATTCTTCCTACCCCCAACCCCTAGAATTGCCTTATGACTGTCCCATGCATGCTTGAATTCCACCACTGATTTTGACTCCACAACCTCTTCCGGAAGGCGCCCATGCATCCAATAACCTCTCTGTGAAAAAAATACTTCCTTAAATTACCTCTGAGCCGCCCCTCTATCTTCAAATTGTGCCCTCTTGTTCTTGCACACCTCTTTTTTTGAAAGATGCTACCCTCTTGGACTTTGTTGATTCCCTTGAGGTACTTGAACGTTTCTATCATGTCCCCCCTCTACCTCCTTTCCTTGAGGCTATACATATTAAGCTCCTTTCGTCTCTCTTCATATGTCTTCCGGTGCAGACCCTGCACCATTTTAGTTGCCCTCCTCTGGACAGCTTCCATTGTGTCTATGTCTTTGCGAAGACTGGGTCTCCAGAACTGCACACAGTACTTCAGATGGGGTCTGACCAGCTGTCTGTACAGAGGGATAATAACTTCCTGTTTTCTACTGGTGATGCCTCTCCCTATGCATCCCAGTATACCCCCAGCCCTCCTTGCTGCCCTCTCACATTGCTTTCCCACCTTTAGGTCATCTGATATGACTACCCCCAGGTCCCTTTCCATTTTTGTTGTTGTTAGTATCTCACCCCGCATTGTGTACTCTTTCCCTGGGTTTTTGTTTCCCAGGTGCATTACCTTACACTTCTTAGCATTGAATCTAAGCTGCCATACATTTGACCATTCCTCTAACCTTGCCAAGTCCCTTCTCATCCTTTCCACCCCACCTTGTGCATCAACTCTGTTGCAGATCTTTGTGTCATCTGCAAAGAGACATACTTTTCCTTCCAATCCTTCTGCAATGTCGCTTATAAAGACATTGAAGAGGACCGGTCCTAATACTGAACCCTGCGGTACCTCACTAGTAACCCTCCTTCTTCTGAGTGGACTCCATTTACTATTACTCTGTGTCCTATTCTCCAGCCAATTCTTTACCCAGGCTGTCATCTTGGGACCCACTCCCAGGCTGGCTAACTTGTATATTAATTTTTGTGTGGGACTGTGTCAAATGCCTTGCTAAAGTCTAGGTAGGCCATATCCACAGCCCTCCCTGATCTACTCTTTGGTCACCCAGTCAAAGAAATCTATCAGATTCGTCTGGCATGACCTTCCGCTGTGAATCCATGCTGCCTAGGGTCCTGTGCCCTCTGGCCTCTAGATACCGACAATTCTTTCCTTCAGAGTGATTCCATCATTTTCCCTATCACTGAGGTTAAACTAACAGGTCTGTAGTTTCCTGCTTCTGCCTTGCTCCCACTTTGTGAAGCGGAATCACATCTGCCCTCCTCCAGTCCTCGGGTACCACCCCATCCTCCCATGATTTGTTAAAGGGTAGTCAGTGGTGTCACTAGTTCTACCCTTAGTTCTTTTAGAATTCTTGGATGAATCCATCAGGCCCCATTGCTTTGTTCACCTTAGTTTTAAGAGTTCTTTCAGAACCCTTTCTTCTGTAAATGGGCTGGTATCAACTTCTGTATCCAGAGTGTTTCTACTGTTTGTTTTATGTACTCCCTCTTCATTTGTAAATACTGAGCAAAAATATTTGTTTAGTATCTCTGCCTTTTCACAGTCTCCTCTGCCCACCCTCCTCTCTCCCTTTATTAAGCCTCACTATCCCTCCTTGGTCTTCCTTCGCTCCCTGATGTACCTATAAAAGGTTTTATCTCCTTCTTAACTGAGTTGGCTACCTTTTCCTGGTTTGGGCCTTTGCTGTTCTGACTGCCTTCCCAGCCTCCTTTCTTTGCTTTAACTGATAAAGTTCCCTGTCCTGCTCCTTCTGCGATTCCTTTACTTCCTGAATGCTTTCTTTTTCTTGAACCTTCACTCTACTTCTTTGAGAACCATAGTGGTTTCTTACATCATTTTGTTTTGTTTATTTGCTTCACACAAGGCTCGTTACCTCTGTGATGGCAGTTTTATTATTCCCCATTGTTCTTCCACCCTCCTTCCTGCCCATTTGCTAGTGCATTCCTTAGGCACTCACCCATTTTGGCAAAGTCAGCCCTCCTAAAGTCCAGTACTTTTGTCATTGTATGGCTTGACTCTATTGCTGTGTTTATTGTGAACCACACTGTTCGATGGTTGCTAGTTCCCAGATGGCTACCCACTTCTACATCTGTGATCCTCTCTCCATCTCCATTTGAGAGAATCAAGTCTAATATTGCTCCCTCTTGAGTGGGCTCCAATACTAGTTGTCTAAGGCATGCCCCCTGTAGGGCATCTAGAATAACTCCACTCTTGAAGTGGCAGCTGCAACTGCACTCCAGTTAACATCTGGCATATTCAGATCACCCATTAGCAATATCTCCCCTTTTTCTGCCATTCTAAGTATACTTTCTATCATTTCCTTGTCCATTTCCTTCCCCTGAGAAGGGGGTCTGTATACAACCCCTGTGCGGATTGTGGTGCCATTGCCTGTCTCCAAATTTACCCACAGTGCTTCTTCTCCTCCCTGTTTACGCTTTTGTTCTGTTGCTTTTATTCCTTCTCTTATGTAAAGAGCTACTCCTCCTCCTCTTTTACCCTCCCTGTCCCTCCTGTAGATAGTGTATCCTGGTATGTTTACGTCCCAGTCATGGTTTTGTGTGTACCATGTTTCTGTGACTGCCACAATATCCAGATGTTCCTCCTCCATCAAGGCCACTAATTCAGGAAGCTTGTTACCCAGACTACGGGCATTGGTACTCATTGCTCTCCATTTTTTGATGGCTTTACCTTCTGTGGCAGCATCCCCCACTGACCGTTCTACCTCGGTCTTTTTCTCATTTAGTACCCTGTTTTGTAGGGAGAGGCTGGGATTTTCCTGCTGCTTGTCAGTGCCTCCCCCTTTGACTAGTTTAAAAGCTTGCCAATGAAGCATTTAAACCGATTGCTCAAAAGACTTGTTCCTTCCTGGACAGATGCAGACCATCCTGCCAGTATAGGCTGGTGTCCTCCAGGTGGAACCCCAGTCCCCAATGAAGCCAAACCCCTGTGCTCCGCACCATTTTTTCAACCATTCATTAAACTGCATGGTGTTAATTACCCTCGCCTCCCCCATGCCTTTGACAGGCAGGACCTCTGAGAAGGATACTGTGTGTGCTACTTGTCTTAGGCCCCTCCCCAACTCGAAATGTCCTCCTGCACTGCTCTAATCTCATGATGAGCCAAGTTATTTGTCCCTAGGTGGACAGTTAAATCCAGCTCAGACTCCCTTGCAGCTGTTCTCGTGATCCTGAGGATGCGCTTCCTGTCCCTCCAAGCAATGGCACCAGGCAGGCACTTACTTCAGTTTTCCCAGCTCCCCCCAGTTCTATACCCCTAATAATTGAGTCCCCCACCAGGAGCTGCTTCCTTTCCCTGTGGTGTCCTCTGCCTCCTTCCTGTGGGCCTCCCTTGTGACAGTTGTCATCAGTCTTCTCTGTGGGTGAAAATCTGGAATATGTTGACAAATTCAAATACCTAGGGGTATGGATAGACAATAAACTAGACTATACTACCCACGTTGAAGAGCTCCTTAAAAAGCTAAGACAAAGACTTGGTCTATTCTATAGGATCAAACACTACCTGACCAAAGATTCCAAACAAAGATTAATCCTAGCATCATTCCTGTCCCTCATTCATTATGCTGACTTCCTCTATGGTCATTGCTCCTCTCCCATCTAAACAAATTAGACACCCTGTATCATAGAGCTATTAGATTCCATTACTGACCTTCCCTCTAGCACCCATCATTGCGCTCTCTACAATGCAGTCAGTTGGACATCCTGCAACATAGAAGAAAAAAAATGCTGCTATCTGGATCTACAAGCTCTGACAAACAAACTCCCTTCCTACATCTCAGACTGCTTCAACCGGATCACATCCAGGCCTCTACACCTTGAGGATCAACAAACTGATCCTGCTGAAGATTCCTATCACCTGCACCCGGTATGGAAGAGCTGCAATCAGTTATTCCCTGGCACTTATCTGGAATTCTATCCAAAAGTCATTGAAAATGAATACACTGATTCCTCTTTCATCCTTCAAAAAGCTGTATACCAGCCTAATCCCAGATCCGTGCACTTGCTTCCACAAGGCCTAGTCCTCCCACACCCCCAACCCCTCCCACACCCCCTCTCTCCTCCACCCCCTCTTTAAAGCTCCTTCCTATTCTTCTATCATTCATCTGGTCCTTTCCCATCAAACCTCATACATATATGCCCACCCATGTACCATTATCCATGCCTTATCCCTACTAGACTGTTTGTCTTCTCCTTTATTAGGTTTTAGGTTTATTGTCCATTGCCTTGTATATATGTAAATATTTGTACATCTATCTCACTCATAAATGGTTGTATTTGTGCTTATTCAATATCATGTTTTTGTATACAATCTGTAACCTTTTTGTTATGACCACTCAGGTCCATCTTGTAAATGAGCTATGCTCAATGATGTTCGCCTGAATAAATAAAGATTTTGATTGATTGATTGATTGATTGAGAGTATAAGAAGAGTGATAGCTTCAATGTGGTACGCGAAAGAACTAGAAGATCCAGCAGTTATTTTATCTCTGGATGCCCATAAGGAATTTGACTTACCAGAATGGGATATCTAGAAGTAGTGCTACGTACATTTGATCTAGGGCACATTTTATTCCAAATTGGTCTCAACAATGCATCAAAACTCCACTGCCAAGATATGCACCAACAGGGACAAATTAGACAAAATAACTCTCGAAAGAGACTTGACAGGGATGCTCCCATGTCATCATTGATATTTATGTTGGCAATGGAGCCTCTTCTAAACACAGTAAGAAAAGATAATGGAATTTCTGTCATGAAAATAAATGGTAACAAACATAAGTCATTGGCGAATGCACATGACTTGGTACTGATGTTACCTAATCCCCAAGAGTCAATGAATTCCACACTTTATCTACTAGAAGCTTTTAAAACCCTTGACAGGGCTTACTATTAATTGATCTAAATCAGGGGTAATGACTCTTATACAATAACCTGGAAAATACTTCTGCAAGAGCAGTATTCTGTAATGAGAAGAAAACCACTTATCTGGGCATTAAAAACCCTTCGGAGTTGTCTAAAATACTGAAGTTGAACCTTGAGCTTATATTAAATAAACCCCCCACAGAACTAAAGAAATGGCATAAACTAAAACTTTCAATCTGGGGTAAAATCAATGACTTTAAACTGATTTCCACCCCTAGGATTATGTATTTTTTGGAAAATTCACTTTTAAATAATAATTAACGGTTCTCCAAAATCAATAGATTGTTTAGAAAACTTTCTTTGGGAAGGCAAATCTCCATAGCTAAACATGAGGAAACCTAGAACCCCATGAAGGAAAGGAGGAATGGGACTGGCTAGTTTTAAAATGTACCAGCAAGCATTTAAACTTAAACAACTAAGTTTTTGCTTTCTTCCAAAACACCTTCAAACTCCATTGCTGAAATATGAACAAGAGATAATAAAGCCTTACTCCCTCATGTATATAATTTACAGGATTCCCAATGCCCTTAAACAAATCTAATCCAGGAAGGATGGCCCTGGCTAGGGTAATCTCCCAAAGTAGCAAACTAATAGGGAACCCCCAAACTCCTATACAGTACATGCCCAATGGAGAAACCCACAAATTAATTTCAATAACACAGTTCTACACGATAAAGACTGGGAATTAAAAGTAGTATCAGTATCAGTATCAGTAGCAGTAGTAGTAGTAGTGGTAGTAGTAGTAGTAATATATTTCATTCAAAAATCATGAAAGAGAAGTAACTCAATTGAGCTGAGCTCATTTTCAATGAGGTCCCATATTGCATTCATTCAGTTTCCATATATCATAACTTATCTACACAAAAATATAAATTAATTTAAATTACTGTATACATGGTACACACTTGGTAAGAATCCTATTCATTAAAAAATAATAATAGGCATTTTAATAACAATCTTAGATATGTGAGGCTAGTCTCGAGTTCTACTCTCAGGTAACTCCCATGTGGCAGTGTGGCAGAGGGCCTTTGCCCAGATCCATATACCATTTTTTTTATCTAACTTTTCTTGATCATATTATTCACACCTTACAGCCCTAGTGGAATTGAATTCCATATTACTGCACCCCTATGCAGAATTGAGGACCTCTCAATTTCCAACCTACAATATTTAACATAAAATTCTATGCCTCCAGCAGATCTTAAACATGGTTTAACCAGTCTGATTTTAAACAGATCCAGGACATACTTTGGGACATTTCCCTTGCAAACTTTATGCATAAAAAATGAGGTGTTGTTCAAATCTCTCCTAACTTGTCTGGGCAACTTCAATGTACAATAAAGATGGCAATGATGGGTCCTGAAGGGGGCATCCTGTACATAACAAGCTAATCTATTGAGCAATACATCCATTTTATCCAGTTACATCTTGGATGCCCCTAAATACAATATATCCCCATAATCTAGAACTGGGATGATCATGGTGTTTACTGTTCTCAGTCTTACATCCATTGGCATATAATGTTTCATACGATAGAGTACCCCTTGTTAATATGCTTGTTCCATTTTAGTGAGCTATCCAGCCAGATTCTGAGATATTTATAACTTGTAACCTATTGAATTACTTTCCCATCATATGTCTGAATTCAAAAATTAGGATTGTTATCTAGGTCAGAGGTCCTGTTGAACAATACTGCTGGGTTTTCTTGACATTAAGTGTACTGTAATTAGATAAGCCTTGAAAAAAATCAGATATAATCAAATGCGGATTGGAGTTTATTTTGGATGTACTCAGTAGATCTCCCCTCAACATAAATCACCATATCATTGGCATATAAATAAAATTTAATGTCCACATCATTGAAACTAAGTTCGTTGATGTAGACATTAAAAAGTAGGGGCCCTAAAATGAAGCCCTGGGGCTCTCCTGATTTTATATAAACTGGGGAGGAACTATGTGATCCCTGTCACAAACCCACTCAGCAGGTCAGCCCTCTACTCCCCAAGTGCCAACCTCTGAGCGCAGTCTTGTGAACAGTTTAACAGACCAAGGTAACACTCTTGTCTGTTTTGTGAGTTCGCATCAACCTTTGGTCTCAAGTCTTGGAGGGATTCAAACTGTGAACCTCTTGTTAGCTTACCCAATGTACAGGCTCAGATAATTCTGTCTTCAGGAGGGCAGATATCTTTGCCTACGGGCACCTAACCAGGTGTACAGAAATGAACCCTTAAAAACTTTAATAAAGACCTCAGATTTAAAACGCTTCTCTTTCCAGTTTGGCATCACCTTTCAGGCTTATGCCTAGTGTCAGCTATAACCATATATACTGTTCTTACAAATGAAAGAAATTCAAAGACAGACCAAGTATGCTCTAAAAAGAGTTTTACTAAAATAGATAATAATGTGTAAAACATACAATACATAACTATTATATCACAAGACATGCACATCTTTTAAAAGAACAAGGTTTAAACCGTGCAAATTCCTACAATATTTAAATTTATCTCTATTTCTAAATACCTGTTTAAAGTGCTCACAGATGTTTCTTTGTCAGAGTCTAGATAAAAGTGTCTCGGAAGGAAAACAGAATAATCTTTAAAAAGCTGGTTTTCCCCAACTATTTGCATGAGGTCACCTAGCTCCTTCATGTCAGAATATATAAAAAAAATATATATAAAAACAGGGTGTCTTTTTCAAGTATTAAATTCTGCAGTTCTCAGCATGACTCATGTCCTTCAAATGACATTTCTTTGATCTCTTGATCAGTTTCATCTCTCACACAGACATCAGCATTTATGATTTCGCACCAGTTTGCTAAACCTGGTTTCCTCCTCTTGAAACGTCATAAAAGGGATGCTGATTTCCCTTTTAGCAGCTAAAACTATAATTATTAACTTAGAAAAGTCTGTAAGTAGCTTCTGACCTGCCATGTAAAAACTTGTATCTAGAACCTGTGTATGTATGATCTCACATGCTGTTTCAGCATTTTCTCATGGCTTTCATCTTTCAGCTAAAACCTGGGGGAGGGGGGTGAGTGAGGTCACTCCAAGAGCACCAGGTTTCTCAGCATCTCTCATGACATACAGTCCATAACCCATTTTGATTTTACAAAAGATGATAGTACAGCACTCAGAACTGGCTGTCCACGTCACAGTCCCAACTCCATAAGTTGCCTTCAGTCCTGTAAATATGACATAAACCATTTCAATGCAGGGCTATGTAGTCCAAGGCCGGTGAGCCTGGAAAGGAGAACATGATGGTTCAGTAAAGTCTATAAATACGGCACCAATCATCATTCCCCCATCCAGGCTTGACTGAAGGTCACCCACCACCTTTACCAGGGCAATTTGGGTGCTCTGGCAGGATCTAAACCCAGACTGATATACATTCACTTTGTCCCTCCTTTTCAAGTAGGCTTTAAACTGACTTGATACCAACCTCTCAAAGATCTTGGATATTTGATACAATAGCAAAATTGGGCAATAGTTACCAATGTCTTGTTTCTGACCTGACTTATGAATGAGAATAACCTTAGTGGTCTTCCATTGTGTAGGAAATTCTCTGCTAGAGAGGGACAAATTGAAGATATATGACAAAGGATAGGCAATGCAAGGGGAAGCATACTTAAGTAATTGTTATGGTATTCTATTAAGGCCTACAGCTTTAGATACATCATGTTTTAGCAGTTCTGTTCTAACTTCTGCCACAGAGATGTTATCAAACTTAAAATTATTAGCCAGCCCTATATTCAGCATATCTTCCTCCCCCTGGGCCACCTCAGATACAAAACATTAGATATTAGATCCCACCCCAGCAGCCCCAGTCCAAGCCAAGTATTCATTAAATGCCCCTGCAGCCTCAGTGCCCATTGGTGTCTACTGACCATTAATTTGAAAGCTACCTGAGTGCTTTGTTTTATTGCCCCTTTTCAACCCAGCCATAATATTCCAAAAGGATCTGGGATTGCTCTTGATCTCATCATCTAGTTGAATTTTAAAGTAATTTTGATTAGCTTTCCTAACAGCTTGAGTATACGTTTTGCAGGCCTGTCTGTATGCTTGCCAATCATATCTATGGCTATGTCCTTTGCCCTATGCCATTATCTGTCCCACTCCCTCTTCAGCTTGTGAAGTTGTGAATTGTACCATGTTATCCCTATGTCTATTACCTTTCTTTTCATTAATGGAGCATGCTTGTCACAAGCCTACATACATTCTTGATAAAAATAGTTTCAAGCATCAAATGAATAAGGACTTAAATCTAACCTGTCCCAGAGGGTTGAGGCGCTGGCGCCTTACCTCATCCCACGCCGGTGACCTGGGTTCGGGAACGGACTCAGGTCGTCGGGGGCTGGCAGGGGCCGGAGAAGATCTAGCATCTGCAGGGCTGCTCTCCTCTCCCGGGGGTGGGTAGTGGGGTCTTGTCACACAGCAGCGGCCCCTGGTGGAGACCAGGAGCACTGCTGATGCATGCAAGCAAGAGGGGGAACCAGAAAAAATGGAAATACCGCTTCACGGTAACCGGATGACGGCTACCCGGCGCTCTGAGGCCATCAAGGGTCCTTCCAAGCTCTCCACCTCAGCAGCATCCCCAGGGCTAAAGTAGGAGTGCTGGCCTCCTCCTTGGCTGGTGCCTTCCCTCTCGGAGGAGTGGGACCCATCCGCGAAGGGTTACGTCAGATCACCCTGGGGATCGGCTGCGATATGAGGTGGGAGTCTCGAGGGATGGATGGGTCTGAGGTCTGCCCTGGCAGCCTGAAGGAGTGGCTGCCGTGGGGCATGTAGGGGGTAGAAACAGATAATACAAAAAAAAAAATCTAGCCTGTCCCAATCTGAGCTTTCTACATCCAACATGAAATGTGTATAGTCAAAGTGCTTACAGTGTTTCAAATGTATAATAGCAGGCCTTTTGTTGTTATTATGCACTTTATTGCATATTGCAAAAATAAGTTGATGATCCGAAAAAGTATTGGCTAATACCCCATTAAGGGAGTATAGATTTGGACAGTTAGTAAAGATAAGATCTAATGTTGTTGATTTATTATTATCTTACTATTAATTCTTGTAGGCTCAATCAATTGAGTAAGTCCCAAATTTACTTGTAAGTCTATGAAACTATGGGTAGTATCAGCTTTAATCCAATTAACATTAAAGTCACCTAGTAATAATATTTTGTGTGAATTTTTATACTCTTGTAAAAAACAACTTGTAGTGCATTAAAGACAATCATATCTGTTTTAGGAGGTTTATAGATCCCTGCTAAAATCAATAGTGTACTAAAAGGTAGTTTAACTTCAGCCGTTACAAATTCTAATCCCCCCTCATTCAAGTTGTTCAATTTTTCATTTGAGACAAGTTGTGAATTAACATAGGCCTGGATTACACCCCCTCATTTATTCCTATTATTTCTGTACATTTGATAGTTATCAACAAGTGAATCTGGAATCCTTTTATTTAGCCAGGTTTTTGTAATTATTATTATCTCAGGATTATAAATAGTTACCCAGTCTTTAATTTTATTAAATTTCTTCCAGACACTCCATGAGCTGAAGTGGACTACTCCAAAATTTCCCTGCTGCAGAATTTCTACATTAATATGAATTCCTTCTAGTGGTCCAGGTTTAGAGTGAACATCACCACATAACAGCAAAAACAATATACCAAAGTATTTAAGTGTATTAAAAAGAAAAGTTTCCTATAGTTTCTTTTCCCTGCTAGAGCCATCAAATTTATGATTTTAAATTTTATGATAGTATTGTTAGTAACTGTGGAATAATGACATCTCAAGATCAGCATAAATTTGATTATATCACTAAAAATGGTCTTAACCATTAGACCCAGATCAGGTAAATTCAATCACCGGTAATGCCAAATGTGACTAAAGCTAATTGTCCCCCTATTCTGCAAATATTCACTTTTTACTTCTGGATCTAAGTATTCAATGTTTCCCTCTCTTTGCATGCAAATTAAACTATAGTAAACAACAAGTGTTAATGCTAGCCTCATGTTACCCATTTTTAAAAGGTCTCGGCAAAAACTTTCTAAAAGGAAAAGATATATCTACTATAAAAAACTATTTGTTTTATAAGTGTACCCTTTCTATAACAAGACTGTTACTAATAAGGGGATCCAACCTGATGGTACAGCAATCACAATAAATACAGAAAGGTTGCCAGAGCAGATGCAGAAAGTGTTAAACTTAAGAGACATCATAGACCCAGTAAGTGGTACCCCACTATGCTTTTCAGGAATGAAAAGCAAATTCTTACTACCAATCACCCAATTTTACACATAGCTTCAATTAAGAGAGACCTTATCTAGAATCTTAGTCAGCAGCCTATCTGGCGCCATTGATAAAGGATGGGAGTTCCTCCTTAACATAGCTGGAGGGAAAGGTGGAACAGATTTATAAAATGCAATTGGACTAACAGGATTTAACTCTTAAAAGAAAAAATGGGGAAAAAGTTTGAATTGTTTAATTTCTGATGAAATGTGGGATTTAGTATGGAGAAATGTATACAAGTCACGCATCAATGTACAAGGCAGACTTGCACAAAATAAGATTATTGATAGCTGGCACCATACACCACTCAGGTTATTCAAAGTGGGCATCGCCACAATGGATACATTTTGGAAATGTGACCAAGATCAGGCAGATCTACTCCACATGTTAAGGAATTGCTCTCCTATATCTCCTTGTTGGATATTAATTCAAAAGGTATGTTCTCAAGGGCTGGACCATTAAGATAGATCCTGGAACTTTCATTCTAGGGGATATGACTCCTTTGTTCTTTTTAGATAGCAATGAAAATAAATGGTTATTGATGGCTTCATGAGATCTCAAAAGAATAATATTAAGCAAATGGAAGGATAAATAAGCACTAAACATAAGTGATTGGGTTAAATATATTACTAGCACAGCATTAAATGAAAGACTGAGCCACACCGCCAACAACACATTTGAGTAATTTAAAAATGTGGACTCCCAATTTTTCTTGGTTAGAATATGGATAAGTATATTCAGTTTAGAATTCTATACCAAAATGTACAATAGCTCCAGTAATGATATACTGTTTTTTTAATTATCTGTTACTGAATAATAATATTGAGATAGCTTATGACAGACTTTAGTCCTTACAATCCTGAGAAAGCTGTTTCTGATTATTTAAGTTTTGATTTCCTTCTTCTTCTTTATTTCTTCATGATTATTAATGTGTAGATAACTATTAAAGAATTAAATGGGAATAAAAGCAGTGGAACAACTTTTTGCTGCACACACCACTGCACCCAGAACAGATATCCCTTGCAAGCCACATTGCTGAATTCCATAGCCCAGAACACAACTTTCTATTCCATCAGTCTCTCCACCATATAAAAGATGGAGTTCCACCTTGTCACCATGTCTTTAATTAAGCAATGCTGTGGAACATTTTTCTCCTGCTGATACTGGCAGAGGAGTTCAGTTTGTTTGGAGGAACACTACAAATATCTAGTGCTCTCCCATACAGCATCAAGTATTTCTTTTAGCTCTGCATATTTGTCAAGCACATAACTCCCCACCAGATTCAGTGCATGTGCAAAACCAGGTGCATGGCAGAAATCCACTTCATTCATAGCCTTCGACATGTTTCTACCACTGTCCATCATGGACATTCTTGGCTTCAGAGCATGAGGATGTATCCAGATGTCCAGTAGTACAAACTGCAAAATGTTTTCCCCACTGTGCATCCCCTCCATGGCCAACACATTAAGAATGGCAGTTCCTCTATTGATGTGTCTCTCAAAGGGTGGTCTGCTTCCTTATGACTGTCATATGAACTGATTGTGATGGAGGTGGGGCAGGAGTGGTGGTGATGCTGCTTGATGTAGACCCAACCCAATGGACAGGGAGACTGAGGATCTTTGGTTTGCATTACTGCTCCAAATATCACAAGTGAAATGCATATAAACCCCTCTGCCTCCTTCAGAAGTGTCAACAACTATGCCTGTACAGACTCATGCACACTAGGGAGGTCATACCTGGAACATGTGAAACATGATGGAATGTTGTATTTGGGCTTCAGGTAATGCAACAGTCTTTGAAAGCCAATGTTTTGTACAGTGGAGAATGGCTGATGATCAAGGACCATCATTTCCCCAAAGAGTTGTGTCATTTGAACAGAACTTGACTGAGTAGGTGGCAGTTTAGTACAGACATGTGCTGACCTGGGCAGGGTAGTTTGTTTTGTTGGTGGTGGTTGGAGTGGGGATTTTGAAGCAGCACCAGTACCTGAGGATGCATCAGTTGACTGCTGTGGCTGCCAGGGTGACTGCATTACTGGAACAAACCATCTTATCCCACCACCTATATCCAAATATTCCTGCTGCTGCTAGTCCATGTAACTTGAATGGGAACTGGGAATTGATGTGACTTAGGACGGTGCTGTGGTCGCACTTTAGATAATCTGTCAGAACACTGATTACCAATGTCTGAGTAGACTGAAGCCAGCTGATCTGTCACACAGACTGCAACATGCTGTCTGTATTTGTGGGTCATCGGTAAAATACTCCCACATTGCAGAAAATCTGCTTAGTGTGTTAGTTAAATGACTGGACTGCTGGGTTCAATACAGTGATGAATGTGAGAAGATTTTTTTTTTCTGCCATAGTGGAATGATGTGGCTGGGCTAGATGTCCTGGCAGGGCAACTTTGGCAGCAGCAGAGCTAGGATTATAATGAGGCTCATCACCTGGGTGTTGGGGCAGATCTGTTTTTTAGATTTCACTGCTTGGCCAACTTGCTTTCTTGATTTTCTCTTCTGCATTTTTTTTATTTGGTTACCTCCTCCCATGATAACCTCCACTCCTCTGTATCACAGACATCACAAGAACTTGGTGTAACTGACAGAACACTTTCAACCTCCTCTGCTTTGGCCAACCTGCTGGTGCAGGGGTAGAGGTACCACTTAGAATGCCAATGCTCCAGTTTGGGAGCAAACCCAGAGCATCAGAGGGTCAGTCTAGGGAAGGATGTTTGAGCATCTGACACACAGCTCACCTCCTCCAGGGAGTGTAGAAGATGGCTCCCAGCAACAATCTGACTCTTAGTGTTGGCTGAGGACTGGTGAGTTGGGGATTGGAGGAGTGGTGAACATCAGCACATCATACATGGAAGAATGCATGATGTTGCCTGAACATCACTGCATGTCCAATCCTCCAGGGCATGAAACATGGAAAATGTGCCACTGGCTAGGCAGGTGATGCCACATCATGTCCACTATGGCTGTCAATGGACCTCACAAGCATGGTTCCTGGAGAACCCTCACCTTCACCTCCACCTGCAGGCAACCAGATGCATGGGCAGTCACCATGTAGCACACCTTGGGGGGGACAAACCATAGAGGTACACCCTGCAGTGGAGTCACATGTGGGCTGGAGGACCAGGGATCCAGGCAGAGGGACCTTGAGAGGATGTGACTTGGGCACTAGTGATGTCCAAAAGAAGGCTTCAGCCAGTGTATGGAAGGACTACATAGTTACAAAAAGCCTCCTCTGCTTTATCCCTCTCCTCTCCTGCATGTACTGCTGCCTCTCCTGTTTCTTATTCTGTTTCTTTTCTTCAGCCTCTTCTTTCCCTTCCCTATGTCCCTCCATCTTGGCCTCATGTGATTCTTTAACTTTCCACTGCCCTTTTGCCACTTCTTCCTAATGTGTGTTTGCTTCTCCTTCCTCCACTACTTCATTCTTATGCCCCCACTGTTCAGATGACTTTGATCTCATATCCTCTTCATTGATACTCTCCTCTACTACAAGTTGCTTTTCTGGTGGTGCTAATAGCTTACTTTTATACAACTGCAGTGTTTGTATACCTTTCCCCACCCCAAATGATTCCACTTTTTTCTCAGATGACAAGATAACAGTAGTATTAGTGCTAAAGCCAGACTCATTGTCATCTTCCTGACACAACTTCTGCTACTCAGTTATTGCGTCACCTTCATGACATAAATGGTGGAGAAGCAGAACTGGGCTTGGTGGTGCTACTGCTGCTGATGCCTGATTTGGGGGCTGGGGTGAGAAGGTATAGTGTAGTGGCTCAAGGCAGACAGGCAGTCAACCATGCCCATGGTGCAGAGGTGGCTATGGTACTGCTGGTGCCACTGACACAAGCATCTGGTGTCATGTTGTTCATGCAAGATGAATGGGGGAGGGACTTGTGTTTAAAGAGTGTGATGGGTCTTTTCTATCCCCATGAGAAAGGGACCTCAAAGAACTTGAAGGAGGAACCTGTATGGCTTCTGGTTTGCTCAGGGTGCTTTCACCACCAGAAGCACTGGATTACTGGGACAGGCTGGGAATGCTGCTGCTTGCAATGGATATGGAATCAGTTCACATATGGGAGCATTGGAGCATGGTTTCTATGGACAGGATATCACACTCCCAGCCCAAGTTCTCCCAGATGTAACCCTGCCCTACTACTATGATTCCTACTCCCTTTCCTGACTCTTTCTCCATCATCACTTATAAAACTGGTACTTGATGAAACTGGCATGGTGGAACCTTTTGCTGCTCATTTCCTTCCCTTCCTCCTCCATTTCTTTTCCTTATGGTTTCTACATCACACAATGGCAGATGCCCACATACACACACATGCCCATCACATTGCCCACTGACACCCCCATCCTCACCCTGCTGAGAGTCCTGCAGCAGTCTACTTACTTTTCACTTGCAGGCAAAAAAACTAGATTTTGGTGTCCCACACTAGTAGCAGTATTGGGTTAACACCTTTTAAGATGCCCAAAGAAGGACATTTCTTACTGAAACATGATCTTTTACAGGGCAATATGTAACCTTGATCAATGCAATATATTTGTTTACTCTAAATAATCAGGATTAAGACTAAGTGTTGTCGTTTTTTAGTTGTTTTGATTGTTTCTTATCATTTTAATGCATTTTAGTTAAAGTATTGCAGTTTTCTGCAACATTTTGAGGAAAGATAGAAAATATTATTTCTACTTAAAGGTCAGGACTTGTAGTATTTTACATGTTTTTCTGCAGGACACAACTGCCCAAATCAGGACTGTCCTGTGAAAATCAGGACAGGTGGTAACCCTAATAGCAGTCAAATAGCTTGTCAAATAAATAAGGGATATGCTGGGGATGCCTGTGGGCTAACCAAGTTATTTGTACAGTTGCCTGTGTCCTTGAATACCTCATGAGTGGCGAAGCCATGAGTGAGGGTTATGAGAGGTCACAGGCAACTGTACAAATAACTTGGTCATCCCACAGGCACCCCCCGCATATTTCATTTATGGAACAGGCATTTTTTGGTTAATATTGAGGACAGTTTTGTTTTATTTCTATTTGTTTTCAGTGGTACTATTTACTTTTCTGCAGCAGTTTCTAGTTTTTTGTTTATGGGGTTCTGAGTCTGACTAGTAGGATGCCAGCATCATCGCTAGGGAACACACGCCAATCATTTAGATGTCCTGGTCTGATTGTCTGTTATTCTGCATGTGGGCAGTCTGGAATTTTTAAAACATATGGCATCTTTGTTTTTTGATTTACCAAGTGAGCGAGGTATACTGTCGTGTAAGTAAAAAGTGCAAGAATGTTTTGTGCTGTTTTTGCACTGGGCAGTTGGTTTGGTGGCTTCAGTTAAATGTAGTATCCTATGAAGTTTTTTTTTAAGTAAAGCGTCTGCTGCCAGTGTGTCAGAGATATGGGCATACAGGTGGACGATATGTGTGAGCAGTAGACTGTAAGTGGACAGTGCAGAGGCTGCCGAGAAAATAAAAAAAAAAACAAATGAAAAGAGAAGCTGCAGGTTAAATAAATATGTTTTTCTATACTAAGTATTGTCAGCTGTCATATGCCACTTTTGGTTGTGGATAGCCAGTGAGTGTGTTTACAGGGAGGTGAGGAATGTCCCAAGATGGTGTGTGAGCTGGTAGTAGTGCTGACAAGGGGGGGTGGGGAGGACAGTGACATAGTTACTGTGTGGATAATTGGTATGAAGTAATCACTATGGTAATGACTTTAGGTTATTACCATAATGATTACATCATACCCATTTATCCACACAGTGACTCAGATAAACAGAGTTTTGTGCCATTTTTTATCCTGACATGTGTTGCGTAAATCTTTAAAACTCCCCCTGTACTTTTTCTAGTCTACTAAAGTCATTATGTCCTACTCCTGCTGCAGGGGAGAAATAAATAAGTCAATGAATAAATAAATATGGATTTCTGTGATTTAAAAAAATGCCATATTTAATCAAATTACTCAAATTTCCCCAAAGTTCATATTTTTCAGAATTTGAAATTTTAAAATGTGCAATTTTAAAAAAAATTACATATTTTAAAATCACTGTTCTAATTCTCACAGTTGTGTGAAATTACATAAAACTGGACCACTACCCTGAAAAGTACAAAATTAATTTTTCTGATTTTCACCTACCACTAGTTTTAACATGACACCACATTACTTTGCTTTAACAAATCTGTTAAGCCAATCTCCCATGTTTTTCTATTCCATATGCCTCAATCAGGTTAATACAACATGAAAAATCAAGATGCAACATCTTGTTTTTATGAGGCTCTCGGAGTGGACAGCAGCAGTCAACAGGTTAACATAGTCTAGCAGTAATAGTTACATACTGGCTAAAATATACACAGGAAAAAACAGCAATGGCAACTACATCAAAATATTAATCAACACAAGCTAACAAAGTGAGGTCACAGCAATGCGCATGAGCAGTGTTTTGCATCAAGATCATGGGGGGGGGACTGGACCCCAAACAAATAGGGGGTTCTGAGGTGGCTGGAAACTTGCAAGGCAGAAGCATTCCTCAGTTGGAGAGGGCCAGGTGTCTGGTGCTACAAATGCAAAGGATTTTCTACCAAATTTACTCTTCATCGTGGGACTAGAGAAGGTAAAATGTGCTTGTTGGATGGAATGAGTAGTCACTGCATGGCTGTATAGAATGGACTATGAATTAATCAGGGGCTTTTCTTTGTGCACAGCTGTAGAACAAAGAAAGCCAGTGGTAGTCATTCCTGATTGTGGGACTTGGCCAGTTTAGCTGGTCATACAGCAGGCAATGAGGGGTAGACTATCCGTAGGGAAGGATGAGCCTACACAACCTGTTGTACAAATGAGCCAGGTATTTATGTATCTCTGCAAATTGTAACTTGTAACTCTTTGTTTTTATTGTTGTCATTGGTTTATGTATCCTTGCATACTATGACCTGTAACTGTGTTTTGTATTGCTATTGCTTTTATAACCTTCCATATTTGATTTGTCTGTTTAAAAATCTGGTAGGTCCATGAGCCAAGGCATGTTTTCATGGGTGACCAGAACATAAATTCATATCAATAATATACTAAATAAACATACTACAATATATAGTTATACTCTATTGCAATCTATAGCTGTGTTTTTAATGTTATTTTTGGTTTATGTATCCCTGTATATTGCAGTCTGTAACTACATGTTTTGTTGTTATAGGTTTATGAATCCCTGTATAATGTAACTTGTGAATCTATGTTTTTTTATTGTTGTCATTGGTTTATGCATTCCTGCACACTGTAACTGCATTTTTACTGCCTTCTGTTTGCAAAATATTTTTATTAACTACTGCAAATAAACTATACAAGCTGATCAAGCTGATCAAGGATACAGAATGAGATGGAATCCATAGAAACATAGAAACATAGAATTTGATGGCAGATAAGGTCCACTTGGCCCACCTAGTCTGCCCATTTTCCTACCTAACAGATAAGCTGCAGATCCTAGTTATCCAACAGCTTACTTCCTCCTATCCCCCACTAGGACTGCCTTATGTCTGTCCCATGCATTCTTGAATTCCCCCACTGTTCTTGACTCCATGACCTCCTCAGGGAGGGTGTTCCATGCATCCACAACCCTCTCTGTGAAAAAATACTTTCTCACATTACCTCTGATCCGTCCCCCCTCTATCTTCAAATTGTGCCCCCTTGTTCTTGCACATCTCTTTTTCTGAAAGATGCTACCCTCTTGGACTTTGTTGATTCCCTTGAGATACTTGAAAGTTTCTATCGTGTCCCCTCTCTCTCCTTTTTTTCCTCAAGGGTATACATATTAAGCTCCTTTAGTCTTTCTTTGTATGTCTTCTGGTGCAGACCCTGCACCATTTTGGTTGCCCTCCTCTGGACAGCCTCCACTCTGTCTATGTCTTTGTAGAGATGGGGTCTCCAGAACTGCACACAGTACTCCAGATGGGGTCTCACCAACTGTCTGTACAGAGGGATAACAACTTCCTATTTTCTACTATTGATGCCTCTTCCTATGCATCCCAGTATCCCCCCAGCCTTCCTTACTGCCTTCTCACATTGCTTGCTCACCGTTAGGTCATCTGATATAATTACCCCAGGTCCCTTTCCATTTTTTCTGTTGTCAGTATCTCACCCCTCATTGTGTACTCTTCCTCTGGGTTTTTGTTTCTCATGTGCATTACCTTGCACTTCTTTGCATTGAATCTGAGCTGCCATACATTTGACCATTCCTCCAACCTTGCCAAGGCCCTTCTCATCCTTTCCACTCCATCTTGTGTATCAACCCTGTTGCAGATCTTTGTGTCGTCTGCAAAGAGACATACTTTTCCTTCCAGTTCCTCTGCAATGTCACTTATAAAGACATTAAAAAGGACCGATCCCAGTACTGAACCCTCCAGTACCCTGCTAGTAACCCTCCTTTCTTCACTGTGTACTCCAATTACTACTACCCTTTGCGTCCTGTTGTCTAGCCAATTTTATATCCAGGCTACCACCTTGGGACCCACTCCAAGGCTGGCTAACTTGTGTATTAATCTTTTGTGTGGGACTGTATCAAATACCTTGCTAAAATATAGGTAGGCCATGTCCACAGCCCCTCCCTGGTCTACTACTTTGGTCATCCAGTCAAAGAAATCTACTAGATTCATCTGACATGACCTTCCCATCATGAATCCATGCTGCCTTGGTTCCTGTGCCCCACTGGCCTCTAAGTACTCAACAATTCTTTCCTTCAGAAGTGAGTCTATCATTTTCCCTACCACTGAGGTCAAACTAACTGGTCTGTAGTTTCCTGCCTGTGTCCTGCTCCCACTTTTGTGAAGAGGAATCACATCTGCCCTCCTCCAGTCCTTGGGTACCACCCCATCCCCCCATGATTTGTTAAAGAGAGTAGTCAGCGGTGTCACTAGTTCTACCCTTAGTTCTTTTAGAATTGCTGGGTGAATCCCATCAGGCTCCATTGCTTTGTCCACCTTCAATTTTATTAGTTCTTTCAAAACCCTCTCTTCTGTAAATGGACTGGTATCGACCCCCATCTTCAGAGTGTTTCTCTTGTTTGGTTTAGGTACCTCCCCCTCCTCTTCCTTTGTGAATACTGTGCAGAAATATTCATTCAGTATCCCTGCTTTTTCACTGTCACCCTCTACCCACATTCCCTCCCCTTTATTAAGCCTCAGTATCCCTCCTTTGGTCTTTCTTCACTCCCTAATGTACCTATAAAAGGTCTTATCCCCCTTCTTAACAGAATTGGCTATCCTTACCTCGGTTTGTTCCTTTGCTATTCTGACTGCCTTCCCAGCCTCTTTCTGCTTTAACTGATAAAGTTATCTGTCCTGCTCCTTCTGTGTTTCCTTATATTTCCTGAATGCTATCCTTTTCTCCTTAACCTTCCCTGCCACTTCTTTTGAGAACCATAGTGTTTTTTTCCTTCGTTGTGTTTTATTGATTTGCTTCACACAAAGGCTTGTTGCCTCTGTGATGGCTGTTTTGATTACTCCCCATTGTTCCTCCACCCCTCCTTCTTGCCTGTTTGCTAGTGCTTTTCTGAGGCACTCTCTCATTTTTCCCAAGTCAGCCCTCCTAAAGTCCAATACTCTTGGTTTTGTATGGCTTGATTGTATGGCTGTGTTTATTGTGAACCACACTGTATGGTGGTCGCTTGTTTCCTGATGGCTACCCACTTCTAAATCTGAGATTCTTTCTCCATCCCCATTTGAGAGTACCAGGTCTAAGATTGCTCCCTCCTGAGTGGGTTCCAATATGAGCTGTCTGAGGCATGCCCCCTGTAGGGCATCATGAATGACCCTGCTCTTGGATGTGCCTGCAGCAAAGGTTAACATCTGACATATTCAGGTCTCCCATCAACAATATCTCCCCTTTTTCTGCCATTCTAAGGAAGCCTTCTATCATTTCCTTGTCCATTCCCTCCCCCTGAGATGTAGAAAGGTTCTTGCCTCCATTTTACACTTTAGGTGTTGGTCTGATTTTGTGGACCATGTAAGGGGTAAAATAAACTATGCAAAAAATGGAATTGTATTTTCCTGTGTCTGCTATTCCAGGAACAAATTTGTGCTACTTATGTTGTTTCCTTCTATTTAGCACTCAGGAGTGCTTCAGAACCTAGGTCATTTGCTTATTGTTTCTGTACTCTCAGGAGGGGTTCCATAGCTATCCTCAACAAGATGGAGTAAAACAATTTGAGGGCTTTACACCCAGTACTTTAGCTAATCACCTGGTATTATATTAGGGACCTGTTTGGGGGTGAATAAGATCTCCTATTATTCCAGATCCTTTACCAAATTTGGAGGCAAGCAAAGAAATCAGCTGGCTGCAACACAAACCTAATTTTCAGTTGCTGAAAAGAGCAAAGCACCCCTTCCCCATAGAAGTCAGATAGGATGGCAAGTCCTTTGATCTTCTTGTGGTCTAGGATTAGGTCTGTTGGGCACTCAGTTCTCATGTTTTGAAGTATTGGCTTGTAATTAAGTTCAGTCAAAGGATCCCTTGGAACTCAAATACTGTAACATTGAAAAATATTTTCAAAAATAAGGAGATAGTCTCTGTTCATGAAAACTCAGCATGGAAAAAATTGTAGTCGAGACTATTTTACTCACCAATCAAAATGTCATATTTTCTCATAACCGTGTTAGTAACAAAAATAATCAATGTTTTGTGACTCTGTGTCACTTCATCAGGATTCAGGCTTATATGTTTGAAAATTATACAATAATTAAAAAAGTTTTACTTTTGTTAATTACAATTTTTTATATATTAATATATGTATGTCTTATTTTTTAGCTTAATTACTTTATCAGTTAAAGCAGAAGGAGGCAGGGAAGGCAGTCAGAATAGCAAAGGCCCAAACTGAGTAAAAGGTAGCCAACTCTGTTAAGAAGGGGGATACAACCTTTTATAGGTACATTAGAGAGCAAAGAAAGACCAAGGGAGGGATACAGAGACTTAATAAAGGGGAAGGAATGTGGGCAGAGGGTGACAGTGAAAAAACAGGGATACTGAATGAATATTTCTGCTCAGTATTCACAACAGAAGAGGAGGGAGAGGTACCTAAACCAAAGAAGAGAAACACTCTGAATAGGGGGGTCGATACCAGTCCATTCACAGAAGAAAGGGTTTTAAAATAACTCTTGAAACTGAGGGTGGACAAAGCAATGGGGCTTGATGGTATTCACCCCAGAATTCTAAAAGAAATAAGGGTAGAACTAGTAACCCCACTGACTACTCTCTTTAACAAATCATGGGAGGATGGGGTGGTACCCGAGGACTGGAGGAGGGCACACAAAAGATTAATATAAAAGTTAGCCAGCCTTGGAGTGGGTCCCAAGGTGGTAGCCTGGATAAAAAAATGGCTGGATTACAGGACGCAAAGGGTAATAGTAAATAGAGTCTACAGTGAAGAAAGGAGGCTAACTAGCAGGGTACCACAGGGTTCAGTACTGGGTCCTCTTTAATGTCTTTATAAGTGACACTGGAGAGCACCTGGAAGGAAAAGTATGTCTCTTTGCAGATGACACAAAGATATGCAACAGGGTTGATACAGAAGGTGGAGTGGAAAGGATGAAAAGGGACTTGGCAAGGTTGGAGGAATGGTCAAATATATGGCAGCTCAGACTCAATGCAAAGAAGTGCAAGGTAATGCATCTGGGAAACAAAAACCCAGGGGAAGAGTACACAATGGGGGTGATAACAACATCAACAAAAACTGAAAGAGACCTAGGAGTAATTATATCAGATGACCTAAAAGTGGGTAAGCAATGTGAGAAGGCAGTAAGGGGGGCAGGAGGGATACTGGGATACATAGGGAGAGGCATCAACAGTAGAAAACAGGAAGTTGTTATCCCTCTGTACAGACAGTTGGTGAGACACCATCTGGAGTACTGCATGCAATTCTGGAGACCCCATCTCCGGAAAGACATAGACAGAGTGGAGGCTGTTCAGAGGAGGGCTACCAAAATGGTGCAGGGTCTGCACCAGAAGACATACGAGGAAAGACTAAAGCAGTTTAACATGTATACCCTTGAGGAAAGGAGGGAGAGGGGGGACATGATAGAAACTTTCAAGTATCTCAAGGGAATTAACAAAGTACAAGAGGGTAGCATCTTTCAGGAAAAGAGATGTGCAAGAACGAGGGGGTACAATTTGAAGATGGGGAGACGTCTCAGAGGTAGTGTTAGAAAGTATTTTTTTCACAGAGAGGGTTGTGGATGCATGGAATAGCCTTCCTGAGGAGGTTGTGGAGTCAGGAACAGTGGGAGAATTCAAGAATGCATGGGACAGACATAAAGCAATTCTAGTGGGGGTAGGAGGAAGTATGCTGTTGATTAACTAAAATCTGCAGCTTATCCATCAGGTAGGGAAATGGGCAGACTAGGTGGGCCTAGTGGTCCTTATCTGCCATCAAATTCTATGTTTCTGTGTTTCTGTTACTGCTGTGTTCTGAACAAAAATAAATGACTTGTTCACTTACAAGTGGATCAAGCTTGTTCCCTCACAGTCATAAGGCAAGTACAGATCCTAAATTTTGTTTCATATAATCTACGTAAGTGCAAACAATTCAGAACAATTTTAAACTTTCATACAAATTAAATACTTTGCTAGATTTAAAACTTGTTATGCAGTGTCTCACAACTCTTATCCAGTTAGTACAAATGGTATAAACAGTACAACATTATTTTACAAGTTATAGCTTTAAACTCACCCTTGAGTGTTTAGTAAAAAAAATGTGGTGTTCATTTGTGTTTTTATAGAAAATGCTCCTCCTCAAAAATTCAACAAAAACAAGATATTTCATATATACTGAATTGACTGAAAGTTTATTTTAAGCTCATTTATAAAATAGCTAGACAAAATCTAGAAAATTCATTGTCTGAGAGACGTCTTCTAACTGTGCGTTATATCTCTATAAATGCATGGTCAGGTGCCAAACCTCATTTTCCTTCCCCCAGAATCCTACTAACAGTTATTTTATAAGTGTAATAAGACCCTCCAGGGTGTGCATTATAGGATTTTAGTGCAATTCCCAAGGGCATAAGGACACTTGGCCTTCTGCCTTGTGCCTTACTACACACCTGGGGTATGCATTAAAATCATATAATGCACACCCTGTCATAGCTTATTACTTATGTATTTTATGCTCTAGAAAAAAGGCTAGATGACTCAGTCTTAGCTGAAGCAGAATTATTATAAACATAAAAAACCTGTGGTAAACTCACCACATTGTGGCATAGTTCCTAATACTTCAGTGTTGTTGTGTGTGGCTTTCATAGCAACACTCCCTCTAAAATGAAAACAAGCACTTAACTTTCAAAATATTTTTCCAAATGGAGCCGGTTACTCATGGCAATTTTAAAAAAAGAAATATTATTTTCCTGTAGCCAAGTTTAAAGGATGGTAACTCACCAATCTGATTATTATTCTAATTGCAAAATGCCAAGACCACCATTTTCATGAGGTGCTGTGCCAGGCCTTGATACTCACCTACCTTTATAGGGAAATACGTCTTTACCCTCAAGCCAGGCAGCCCCATGATGTCTAGACATCATTGCATCAGAAGTCCACTACATTAGTAGCTGATGACATGGACAAAGGGCTTGCCAATCTGCTGAGCTGCCTGGTTACCCTGGAAACCAGGGCATAACTCTCCAAGCTGACAGAGTTCATGTGATGCACCTCAAAAGGTGCAGGGACTCCAAGTGGAAAGACAGCCATGATTATCTGAGGAATAGGACTGCTCAAACATTTACCCAATTTGATTGGCAAAAGAAGAGTGTATAAGTCAAAAGTATTACTTAAGTGACAAGTGATTAAATAGCTCACACGGAGGGTGAAATTAAAGGGGAATACTTATTCTTATCATGAAATATTAAATTAACACCCAACTTAGTTATGCAACCATTTATGAAACAGTTTCTATTCTTGTTGTGATAGCCCACTAAGAAAGAAAGAAATAAGTCTTTCTCTTCTTTGTCTTAAGGTTTGCCACAAACTCTATGTGCATTCTTACATGAAGGTGACCAAATCTATGCTATCATTTAGCACATACTAAGGGTTCATAGCATTGAGTTTTGTTATCCACAATGCTTCTTTTCATAAAAAGAAACAACCCCATTTCCCAACCACATGCTGGTTTGAGTATTTTTCCAATTACAAAAAATCTAAGGCTAGCTACTGAGTGTGTCTCCTACAAAGTGTCTTGCTAAAGAGGAATTTCCATCTTTGTTCCCAATGGAATGTATATGTAACCCCCCCCCATGGGGTTAGGGGCATCATTTTGTGCATTTGGGCATGCACAATTGGGATATTAGGTGGACACCTTCCATCCCTGTGTGCAAAGGATTAATAGTTTGCCACCCCAGGGAGCTTCTGGCATGGGAGTACTCTGGGGGCATGCTGGATATTAAGGGGAGAGCACTGGAAAAGGGAGAGATTGAGGTGGACTTGGATCGAGCGGGGCAGCTGCCCATTTGAGTGGCAGGACAGTTTTCTCATGGGGAAGAGCTAATGGTATAGTGACTGTGGGACATGGCAGCAGGTGCTCCATTTCAAACCCCCTGGTAAGGGAGCAGTATTAGAGAGCCTTCCGCACTGGAGGAAGATGGTTGGGAGAGAGGAGGCCCAAGGGAGAGTAAGTGGTAGCCGAGATGGGAATGGGTTACCGTGAGGTTCCCTGGGGTCATTGCCCAAGAAATGTGGTGAGCTGGTGACAGAATGTGTAGTGACCTGATGTGAGAAGCAGAATGTCCTGATTTGAATTATGGACTTCTGGGAGGAGGGAGCAGTCATCCTGAAGTGAGAGGCTAGCTGAATGCCCCAATGATTGATTTGGACCTGTGAGATAGTGGAGCAATAACCCCAAGGTGAGAGGCCCGGCTGAGCTGTGAGGATGGGAGCAAGTATGTTTGGGGACTGTGAGGGAAATCACCTTGTAGCATCATGTATTTTCTGTGTTATAGGATAAACTGAGCTGCCTGAGATTTGGGGTCATCTGGATCATGCCCCATGAATGGACCTTTGGTGAAGGGACTCAATTAATTATGTGACTTCCTCGGTCAGGAATAATGTGCTGTACCCCCTTGTTTTAATATATGAACTGCTCCATGGAGTGGCTGTACTTTCCTTGAAATAAGTTTATTAAATTTGGAATCCTGTTGTTTCTTTAAGCCAGAGAGAGTTGTCTCATTCTTCAAGGACTGTTGATGCTGCTAACCACTGTATTTCCTTCTAGCTCAGCACCGGTAAGGTCAGCAGGCACCCTGGACTTGGGTAAATGTAAGCCATATGGGAAGGTGTTCTGCTGCTGTGGCCACCCCCTCTCCTTGGACAGTTACCAACATACCCCTAGACACTGGGGACTGGATGGGTTTACATGTGGGGGCTCATCTGGGATGTGTTTTTGAGGTGTCTGTGCTCCACTGGACCCCAATATTGGTGCTGAGTGAGGCCGCTTGATAAGCTGAAAAGTTTGCTTTGAACTGCTGTGCAGTTAACATGGTGCTGTGAACTAGGACAATGTGTGCCTTTTTAGGGACTGTGGGGTGTCAGAAGGTCTACTGGATGGTATCCTATGCCTGGCCCATGTGAGTCCCATGCTAATGGAATGGGTCGAGACTCATGGATTGGACTGATTGATTTTGGTGGAGTGGAGCCCACATTTCCTGTTACCTCATGCTTGTGTTTATAATGGAGGACCACTATGGAAGTTGGTGATTGTTGGGGATTTGGAAACTGTGACTGTATTTTGTATTTGCCTTTGGACTGTTTGAGCTGATCCTCACCAAGATGGCACAAGAGTCCTCAGTATCAGGTATCACTGTACCTCAGAGATGTTCCTGTGGATGCGGGAGTTGATAAGAAAGTCAACTGTGCCCACAACATGTGCCCTGTGTCACAGTAAGAGTCCCGGAGTGGCATTACTTGCTGCGTGTGATGTATGTCGAGGTCCTACTTTGTCTGTCTTTGCACTCAGTTTACCCATCACCTCCCTGACTTCAGATGACATCAGCATGGGTGGTTGGGAGGATTTAGCTTCTTGGTTGAACCTCACTGACATCACCGAAGCTGTTTCAATAGCAGTCAAGCAAGAAATGACCCCAGTGGAGAGTATGGCATGGTGCTGTGGTTGTGGAAGGGACTGAGCAGCCCTGATGGATGAATTGCCCTCCTGATTGTTGACCTCAGTGGATTTTGGCCCAGCTAGGTAGTGAAGTGAAGCCGTCCGAGCTGAGCAATCAGAGATGGTTTTATCCTCAAGGCCTGAGCCAAAACATTAACCTGCTGATGTTGTGATCCCTGGTTCCTCCACCAGTGCACCCTCATCACAGAGCCCATCAGTGGAGAGATTTGAGAGTGCCCAGCATGGGAATCAGGAGGCTGGTGCAGTCAAAGCTTGAACAAAGAGTGAGGGGAAGGATGAATAAGACTCTGTTAGAGATGCAGCATCCCCTTACTCCTCTGTGATGATGATGTCACCCCTAAGGGATCTACGGGGGAAGGTGCCCCACGTTTTTGAACCAAACAGGGCCAGTGTCTTGCCAAAGAATGTCAGTGGCAAGAGTGGGAGTATAACAATGGAGTGTGACTCCCCCAAGGGCAGGCCTTGAGGATGACCATTCTCAGCTTGCCTAAGTAGTGGCAAGCGGAAAGACATGTTAGGCACCATGTAAGGCAGGAGTTTCCACAATATGATTATCCCAAGTTATCTGAACATGCCTGGGATGTCATAGAGAAGAAGAAGTCTGGCATCCTAGGGAAACTGTACTGCAAACACAATCTGCATGCCGGCCTCCCCATGTCTTCCCTGCTGGAGGCCCTAGGACTGCGAAAGGCATCTATGCCTGGAGTGCTTTTGAAGGACTTACTTTGTTCAAGAATTGCATCCTGCTGCAGGACACTGATGGTGGTCATACCAAGTACTGTCAAGGGGCAACTGATTCATATGGTTGCTCTTGCACCAAGCCCCGTTCGGATTACTACTTCAGCAGGGGAGAACATAAGAACATAAAAAGGTAGCCAGCAGAAGGAGTCCACATGGTCTGTTGTGTCTGCTTGATTTATAGAACATCGCTATGATAAAGCCCAGGAGAGTGGTAATGCTTACTGGCCTACGGACTTCACTTCATGGGTGAGATCAACCCCTTATTGTGATTTCTTGCAGTTTAAACTTTAAATCTGAGACATTGGGGGGATTATCTTTCTCAGTTTCTAATCATTACTGCTCCAGTCATTGGGTTTAAGGCAATCTGTATGTTGATCATGTTACGTAAATGAGACCTGAATGTTATTATTTTTTATTTAGTTTTTTGTTGACCGGGTAAGTGCACTAGGCAGATTCTGTCTATGTTCAGGCATGACCCGGGGGACGGGGATACAGATGAATGTCAACTGTCCTTGAACCAGATTAAGCTGTTGGTGGTATTTTTTAAGTGAATGGGGGAAATTTGGCCAGGGCACTGAGGAAATTCCCCTGCTCTTTCTGTAGGTGGCACTGGGACGCTGCCAGAGGAATGGAGGTCCTCAGTCCAGAGGAAGACATTGAGAGAGGAGGACATGCTGATGGTGCTCCAGGGCTCTTGGTGACTTATTCCGGGGATACGAATGGAATTATGGCAGACTGGACACATGAACCTATTCTGGAGGCAGTGCAGACTGCTGAAAATTTTCTGTTGGACACAGATTGTATGGAGGAGGAGGAAGAGAAACTACAAAGGGAACTAGAAACAAAAAAAAACCCAGTTACTGGATTTAATTACTGTGGCTGAACAAGATTTTCAAAAGTGTAGGGAAAAATTAGAGGATGAGAGAAATAAGAGGAAATGATTGATGGCAAGCCTTTCTCAGGAAGGGAATAAAAGACTCCCGCTTGATTTACAAAAGGACCGACAAGAAGTCATTCCAGGTTCAGGAGGAGATACTACAACTGTGCAACGAGTGGCAGTGCTAGTTGTGGGTATGAGCGGTACTGAGCTGGACTGGTGTCTTGAAACTGTATTGAAAAAAGAAGGCTGGGTTTGGCAAAATAATATCTGGGTTCCTGATCCGGAGATTACCTTACCTGGGTCCCCTGTGCATTTCTCGATGCAACAGGAGTCTGGCTTGAGAACAAAGACTACGGGTGAGGTCCAGTGACTGTGGGATTTCTGGATTGCCCTTAAACCCAGCATTTCTTCCACCTCCTTTCTAATGTCCTTTTGGATGGCCTCAGACAGCTGGTAGGCTGTCCCCTGTATGAGCGCTTGCATCCCCATGTCTACATCATGTATTGCTAAGGGGGTTCATCCAGGCTTGGTTGTAAACAAAGAGGCAAAGTCCTCTAAAACCTCCCTCACTTCTTGTAACTGTTCCGGTGTCTACTGGGGTGACAATTTGATTGCCTCCACAGATGATTCCTGCTTGCTTTTCTCCAGCAAGTCCAGTAGGGGGTCCTCTTCATCCGTCCTCTCCTCAGGTCTACACAATGCAAATACCATATAAGCCCTGTTTGCATATATCTTCATCATGTTGACATGGTACATCCTATGGGTATGTCTCCTGTCAGGCAGTTCTACAATATAGTTCATATCATTGACCTGTCGGACTACCTTATATGGTCCTGCTCACTCGGCCTGTAGCTTGTCCTTCTGGACTAGGATGAAGATCATGACTTCCTGACCTGCACTGTATGAGCAAGTTCTGGCTCCAAGGTCGTACCAGTCTTTTTGCTTCTGTTGGGCAGCTGATAGGCTCCTTCAGCTTTTCCCAAAACTTAAGGACATACTGCACTATGGGAGTTCCCTGGGTGGTGTGCTTGCCTTCTCAGTCTTCCCAGATCAAGTCTGGGGTCCCATGCACCCTACATCTATATAAGAGTTCAAAGGGGGAGAACCCTGTCAACTCTTGGGGCACCTCCATGTATGCAAACAACAGGTGGGGAAGGTATTTGTCCCAGTCCCTCTCATGCTGTTCAGCAAACACACTGAGCATCGATTTTAGGGTTCCCTTAAACCTTTCCATAAGCCCATTGGCTTGTGGGTGATAAGGTGTTGTGCTTCTCTGCACCACCTCACACTTCTCCCACAAACACTTCATCAAGTCCAGCATGAAGGTACCCCCTTAATCAGTGATAAACTTCTGCAGAAACCTGACACAGAAGAAAATCCCTAGCAAGGTGTCTGCCACTTTATCTGTCCTAAGTGAGGAGAGGGTGACCACCTCTGGGTATCAGGTGGTGTAATCGACCACCGGCAGGATAAACTTCTTCCCAGAGGAGCTTGGGGTACTCTAAAATCCCACAACATCCATTCCTACCCTCTGGAAGGGCTCCTCCACAATGGGCAAGGGAATTAGGGCAGCTTTGGTTTTACTGCCTGCCTTCCCTAATTGTTGGCATGGGTGACAAGACTTGCAATATTCCTTCACCTGCTAGGCAAAGTAGGGACAATAGAAATTCTGGGCCAGTCGCTGTATGGTGTGCACAATGTCCAGATGTCTGGACATGGGGATATCATGAATGATCTGGAGCAACCTCTCACGGTACCCTTGGGGAATGACAAGCTGCCTACCCATCATCCCTCCCTCTGTCCTTATGTCCTTTGTATACAACAGTCCATTGTTCTAAAATTCTCTATGTCTTATGTCACCTCCCTGTGTCCAGTCAGATTCTGCATAAGCTCGCAGCATCTCAAAACTAGGGTCAGTTCTCTGAGCAGCTGCAAAACCTTCACATTTTCCAAAGGTATGAGACATGGCTCCTTCAGTTCCTAAACTGGAGCCCATAGCTCTAGCTTCTGGGCATTCAGTGTCACTGCCATCCCTAACCTTCTGACCATTTTTTACTCTTTCCTTCTTGGAGTAATCTTTTGTAGCTGTCTTGTGAATGGCTACCTGAGGAAGCCCTACCTCCTTTTCACTACTTTCCATTTCAGGAGACACAAGCTGGGGAACCAGCCTCCCATTTTTTTCCACAGGGGTTTCTATGGGATTCAGGGAACTACAGTCAGCCTTTGCCATCTGACTGCGGGTAGCTGCACACACCACCCCCTTCTGGAGATTGTTCCCTATAATCACATCCAGGGTGAGGTTGTCTGCCACTGCCAGTTTTTGCACCATCTCTCAGGTCTCACACCAGTCCAAGAGAACACTAGAAAGTGGCAGAGTTTTCTCCTCCCCAGTGAATCCCCTCACCATTACAAACTGAATAGGTATAAGCTATTCTGGCCCAACCAAATCCCCTTTTACTAAGGTAACAGACGCCTCTGTATCCCTTAACTCATGAGTCTGCACCCCATTTACAGTAACTCGGTGTATGTGCTCCCTCATGTTTACAGGCATGCTTTCAGGGATACACAATGCACCCAACTCTGTTTGAGCACCACCTTGTCCACTCTGTACCTTTTTAGTACACTGTCTAGCAAGATGCCCAGGCTGTTTACAAAACCAACAGTCATCATTTATTTTATCCAATAAATCCCTTTTTTGTAACTTGGGGCTTCCCCCTTTCTTCAGAGGCTGTGAGGGTTTTAGCTGCCCTGAAGGTGACCATTTCCCTTTTGGCTCTGCCACACCTGCTCCACTTCCTTTCAGAGCAGGCCTGCTCCTGGCATAGTGATCCGAGAGCTCAGCAGGCTGCTGCACTGTTTTTGGATCTCGGTCCTCTAGCCAGGTTTTTAATTCTGCTGGGCAAGCCCAAAAGAACTGCTCTAAAAGTACAACCTCCTCAATTTTCTCCAGAGTTTGCTTCCACCCCCTCCTACCAACATTTCAAAAACTGATGTTGCTTTGTGGCAAGTTCCTTAAAGCTCATATCAGGGCTTTTTCAGAGTTTATAGAATTTAACCCTGTAGGCCTCAGGAGTCAGTTCATACTTTTTAAGCAAAGCAACTTTAAGTTTCTCATAATCTTGGCTATCATTAGTGTCCATTTGGCCTAGCACCTCACACCCTCTACCCGTACACCCGTAAGCAGCGGGGAAAGCTGGAAGTCCAGGACTCCCTGGATACCTTAGCCTGGATACAGACCTTTTCAAACTAATTCATAAATGCATCCATATCCTCCCCTCTCTTTAAATTCTGCTATTAATTTGGAACTTAATTTATACCCAAGCCCTAGAGTTTCAGGTCTATCCCTGCCACTTACCTCCTCTGGTGCTGGTCATTGGAATCTTAACTTCTCCAGTTTGAATTCCCTCTGGTGCTCTTTTTCCTCTCTCTCTCTCTCTCTCTCTCTCTCTCTCTCTCTCTCTCTCTCTCTCTCTCTCTCTCTGAAGCCATTTTCCTTTTCCTCTGCCTCTCTCTCTGATGTGAGTTTTCTTTTTCTTGCATCTCCAGTTCAAACCTCTGCTGCTCAAACTCCCTCTGCTGCTGTGCTTCAAACTTTCTCTGTTCGAATTCCAGCTCCAATTTCCTCATCTCCAGCTGCAGCCTGATCCCTTCTAGTCCCAGCTCTGTGGTGACCATCCCTTGCTGCTGTGGCTTTGGGTTCCCTCAGATCTCATTGTCCTCCTCCCTTGGACTGAACTCTGTGATTGTCCCATGGCACCCTCACACCCAGACCCTGGTCCTTTTCAGTCACTGGCCATGACTTGTGGTTCTGGGCAGCCACTAGTTCATTGACTGCCTCAAGAGCCTCCACAAGGTTCTTTTTGGTTCACCCCTCGTACTGGAACCCCTTTCCTAACACAACTGCCTTAGGTAGTCTGCAGTGAATTCACTTTAGTTGGAAGCCATCTTCTTCCCTAACTACTACTACACTAGCTTACACTGAAAAAAAAAAAGAAAACAGGTGGGGAACTTTATACTGTAACCAAATTATTTTTTTCCAAATCTCTGCCCTGATTGTGTATGGATTGTTTTGAGTTTATCAATCTGATACACTGGCCTCAAATCCAACTGTTATGCCTGTGCAACCAATATCTCTTGAATCTCACTGCTATCAGACCTCTCAGAACCCACCACTGTGCACCAGATCTGTCACAAACCCACTCCTGAGGGTCAGGTCCACTGAGCTTACAGTGCCCACCCCTAAGTGCAATCTGTGACAGGGAGGGGGGAACAGGGGTTACCCTCTTCATGTCCTTCTATAGTGCTCACTTAGTTCACAACTGAGCGCTTGCCACAAAGTCCCAGGGTCCCCTCTTTACTCAGCATCAGGGTACAATACACATCTTGAGTCTTGTAGCCAAATATGAACCCTTCTTGGTTGTTACACAAAGAGGGAAGATCCAGGCATACCAACCTCTTCGATGTAGCATTGTAACCCTGATTCTGCTTTCTCCAACAAGACATGCAATAACCTGGTTCAAATCTTCACAGATCCTTCCTTGAGACTTTGGTATTCCCCCTATCTCTACCCAGATATTCCATTTTCAGACCCTTGTTTGATTTGGCAGCTTATGATGGCACCCCTTAGCAATAACAGTACAGTTACAGATTATTACTGAAACATCCCACAATCACATACATAATATAGAAATCTTGCTCAGGCAGGTTTCTTAAACAAAACAATTGTCTTTACTAAATAATTAAATAATTATCATACATTACAACAAAACGGTTTGGGAAAATTTTGGTCACAGAATAACACAAATAAAAGTGGATATGTACAAAATAAAATGCACTATAACAGTTATCTAAAGGTCTACCTTAAATTCATAGTGAAATGAAGTCTAAAAAAATAAATATTTTTTCAAAGTTTTCAGTCCTTTCTGTAGCAGTCTTGCTTCTTGTGTGTCTGCTGGCAGTTATTCTCTTGTGGTCAGGAGAGTGTCCAAAATAAAAGTGTCCTTAAAATGCTCTGTGGAGGGTCTTCAATATCTGTTGGCAAAGGCACTCTGTAAGTCTTGGTCTGGTCCTAACTTTTAGGCCAGTATATGTCACTCTTGCGCTTTCCTCAAAAATTCTTACTAAGGGACTCTTACCTTTATTAGTCAGACTGTCTTACAATTCCAGTATCCTGCCAGCTAACCAATGTAATTATACCATGACAGCTTCCTGGAATCTAGCACTGTCCTTTGAAGTGTAATTTTTTTTTTTTTTATGACAGGGCTCGCTGTTAACATCGCCTGAGTTTAAAATCCTTTTCCTCTTTAATAGCTACCTCAGTGCTGTCTTCTGAAGCATCCTGGCTTTTCAAGTGAAAATGTTTATTACAGGTGATAGATTCAGGACCTCTGTGTCAGTTAGCCAGGAAGACTCTTTTGAAATGCAATTTTCAGCTTCCCTGAGAAAAAACAGTTTCTCTTAGGTCACAGGAAATTTGCAGATCTTTGAATAAAACAACCCATTCCCTTATTCCATGTGACCCTTTTGTCCATTATTCCTTGTGGCATTTTAAACATACACAAAATGTAACAGAATATAACACCATATATCTGTATATCTGACTGGCAGTGGCATAGCTTGCCACAGGTAGGCAGTGGAGGGATGACTGCAAACTTTCTAGCGCATTAAGAGACAGAGTTTGCCAGTGGATGTTTTATCTTAGCAGTCACAAAACAGGATATATAAGAGAGTACACTTGTACTATTGTTTTTTTTTGTTGTTACTAGTCAGTGCAGCTTAGTGTAGGTAGAGAGAATGCACTGCCAGGACTATAAAGGACTCACTGTGGCACAGCTTCAGGAGAAGTGCCAGCAAAAAGGAGTACAGTGTGAGGTCAAGGACAAGCAAGACCTCATACGGGCGCTGGAGGAACATGACCTAAGGCAGAGCACCACTGTGAATGAGTCAGGAACTGGGGTAGCAGACTCTCTAAATCAGCTCGAGATCAGAAAACTGCAACTGTGGCAGTGAGAACTGGCAAGAAAGCTAGAAATGGAGGTGAAAAGACTGGAAGCAGAGAATGAACTGGAAGAAAAAAGACTGGTGGACAGAGAAAAAGAACATCAGCATGAAATCCAGAAACAACAGCACAAGAGGGAAATCATGACCCTGTGCAAGCAGCAAATCATGAGTAATGGTGGAGGGAGGTTCCCCATGAAGCCAAAATGAATACTAAATTGTTTCTTCAGTTTATAGAGGGTGATGATCTTGATCTATTTTTAAGGTTGTTTGAGAGAGTATGTGAGCAATTTGAATTGGCTAAAGCTTCATGGTCAACTCATCTGACACCCTTTCTTACAGGGCAGGCTTTGCAGACATTTATTAAAATGAGTGATGAAGACTATGTTGACTATGATAGGGTTAAAACTGTGTTATTGAAATGTTTTGAATTAATTCCTGAGGCTTACAGAAAGAAATTTAGGGAGTTAAAGAAAAGCATGAAAGATAGTAGCACAGAATTGCATATTCAATCGTACACTTATCTTGACCGGTGGATGGATGGGACAAAAGCAGACACTGTGGAATTGATAAAAGATTTAATGGTAAAGGAACAATTACTTAGAATTGTACCTGAGGAACTACACATATGGTAGCTAGACAGGGCACGCAGCTCCTCAAATGAGGTGGCAGAAAGTGCTGACCTGTACATGGCTGGCAGACCATATGCACAGCACAAGTATCATGGGAGGCAGCACATGGTTCTAATGGGTCCCATGGGGGTCAGCCTAAAGGAAACAAGCCTGCACCTAAGTCCAAAGCAGAACCTTCTGGTTCTAAAGGGAACCAAGAGCCGGGGACCAGGAAATGTCATATTTGCAATCAAGTGGGGCATTTGAGGTATAACTGCCCTCAGAAAATTGTTAAGGGGAAAGTCCTGGGGAAGGGGGTGATCAAAATAGCACTGGAGTGATGGTAGGGTGTGCACAGCCTGAAGAACCACACACTTCCTCCCAGCATATGCACCCTGTTGTAGTTAATGGGACAGTAACCCAGGGATTGAGTGATACAGGAGCTTACATCTCCCTGGTGAGGCAGGATCTAATCCAGGCAGAGCAGATGCTGTCAGGGCAATACTTCAAGGTCTGGAGAATCACAGGGCCAGCAGTCCAAATACAATGGCTTGAGTCTTCCTGAGCTGGGAGTGTGGCCATAGAGAAAAGGAGGTGGGAGTTGTAGAGGATCCCTCTGTAAATGTGATCATGGGGAATGATTTTTGACCCCAGGGAATCTATGGTGTGTGTTACAACCTACAGCCAGGCAAAAGAACAAGCTTCTGAGGGTGAAGAGAGGATGACTCAACTGGGTCCAGCCCCTCCCTCAGCAGATGAGGAAGTGGCTAACACAGGGGAGGGGCTGGTTAGATGCATCAGTCCTTAGCCCCAGTCACAAATGGAAGAGCCCACAATATTTCCTTCTGAAGGGGAGCCAGAAAGGGTCAGATGAGAGAAGCTGGGTGCTGCACAGTGTGCTGGTCCTACCTTGCAAAAACTGAGAGAAATAGCTATCAGGGCTGAGGATCCTCGGGGTGGGGTAAAGAGTCAGTTTACTGGGATAATGGGCCATTGTACAGAGAATGTAGAGCAGGGGAAGGGCCAGATGGAGAGGTGCTCCAGCAGCTGGTAGTCCCTAAGGCTCACCACTGGCAGCTTTTGGCCTTTGCCCACTGTATCCCTTTTTCAGTCCGCTTGGGTGTGAGGCGCATGAAAAAGCGACTGACCAACAACTTTTTCTGACCTGGTATTGGCAAGGATGTGGCAAATTATTGTAGGACTTGTTCACAGTGCCAGAGTGTGGGGAAAATGGGGACAGGGCCAAGGCCCATTATTGATGTACCCTTCAAAAGGGTAGTTGTGGACATAGTGGGGCCACTAAGCACCACAAGTTGCACTAGCAAGCAGTATATCCTGGTGGTAGTCAATTATGCCACAAGATACACAGAGGCTGTGGCCCTATCATCCATTGAGGTGGAACAGGCGGCTGACACACTGTTGGGAATATTTTGCCGTATGGGCTTTCCCCAGGAGATACTGACAGATAAGGGTGCCAATTACATGTTGGGGTTAATGAGTAGTTTGTGGGAGAAGTGTGGGGTAAAGCAGCTCAAAACCTCCCCATACCATCCCCAGACTAATGGTCTGGTGGAGCAATTTATTTCAACCCTTAAAATCATTTTAAGGACTTTTGCTGACCAGAACAAGAGGCAGTGAGACAAATATTTGCCTATTCTCTTGTTTGCATATAGGGAAGTCCAACAGGAGTCCATAAGGTTCTCACCCTTTGAGTTCCTGTTTGGCCATAGGGTGAGGGGCCCCTAGATTTGGTTCAGGATGTATGGGAGGGTGACTGTGCCTCCCAAGGGGAGTCTGTTGTGGAGTATGTCCTGAACTTCAGGACCCACCTTAAGGAGCCCATGGGACTTGCTCAGGAGCACTTGGCCACTGTGCAACAGTCGCAGAAAGTTTGGTATGACTGCTGGGCCCAAGCCAGAGAATACAAGTTGGGTCAGCAAGTGATGGCACTCATCCCTGTCTGACAAAATAAACTACAGGCAGTATGGGAGGGGCAATTCTCCATTGTCCAAAAGGTTAGTGATGCCAAACTGCCTCCTTTATCCTCTTTTGCTCACCCCCCACACTCCTCCCTTTACCCACCCCTTCCCTAGCAGCTGACACTAGGCCCAAGCCACCATCACTAATTCTCTTGCCACCCGCCCCTACTATCTGACAATGGCCATTGCCTGCTCACTCCTCTCTGCCTCTCTCCTCTTCATTTGCTGTTCCCCTTCAAAATCTACTTATGCTGGCAATTGCTGAATCTCACTGCAAACCACTGTATATATCATGCTTAGTCAACCTTCAGTGTAATATATGTATCTATTGTTTCCTTTGAATTGTTGTTACCCTATTTCCTTTGACGTGGAACCTTTGTAAATGAGCAGTCCCTGCTCAAAGGTACTTGTAATCCTAGAGTTTACTAAATAAAATAATTAAAAATAAAAAAAATTACATGATAGAGCTAACTGGCAGGAGATGCAGGTGAAAGGTGTATCATGTTAATGTGATAAATCCCCACTGTGACCTGGAGTAATTGGTTCTCACTTTATGCAGCACCCCAGAAGAGGAAACTGGGGCTGATCCATTGGTGGACCTTCTCGCGGAGGCCCAGGTTGGATCCTCCGTGGACAACCTCACCCTCTATGACCAGCTGACACCAATCCAGATGCAGGAGATTTGGGGTGTGCTGAGAGAATTTTGGGAAATTTTCATAGGGAAATTGGGATACACCAAGCTGACCAAGCACCACGTGGATACTGAGACCCAAGTGCCCCAGACAGTCTCCCTACAGGGTACCAGAGCAGGTTAAACAGACTGTGAAAGTTGAGCTCAAGGAGATGCTGGAACTTGGAGCAATCCAGGAATCCAGCAGCCCCGGGCCTCATCCATGGTATTGATCCTCAAAGAAGGATGGTACCACCCAATTCTGCATTGCCTACCGGAGGCTTAATAACTGCATGGAGTCAGACACCTTTTCCATGCTCAGAACAGACGAGACCCTGGAGTGACTGGGGGGGAGCCAAGCATCTGACCACAATAGACCTAACAAAGGGCTACTGGCAGGTACCTCTCACCTCTGCAGCCAGGGAGAGATCAGCTTTCATCACTCCATCTGACTTATACAAATTCAAGGTAATGCCCTTTGGAATGAAGAATGCACCCACAACCTTTCAACGGCTGGTAGATCGCATTCTGTCTGGGGCAGGTGAGTTTGCCCTGGCATATATGGATGACATAGTCATATACAGACAGACCTGGGAGGAGCATATCAAGAATGTGCCAGAGGTGTTCTGCAGGCTGAAGGATGCAGGTCTGACAGTCAAGGCAGAAAAGTGCCAGATAGGTATAGCAGAAGTGTCCTACATTGGGCACTGGGTGGGGAGTGGACGCATCTGCCCTGGAGCCTGCCAAGATCGATGCCATCCTGGCCTGGCCCACTCCTACCACCAAGAAACTGGTAAGAGCAGTTCTGAGGACAGTGGGGTACTACCGGAGGTTAGTCTGTCACTATAGTGATCTGGCCAAACCACTGACAGACCTAACCAAGAAGGGAAACCCAGATACTGTAAGTTGCGGTGGACAGAAGGCTGTGAGATTGCTTTTCAGTAGCTAAAGAAGGCCTTAAGTGTGCCAGCTGTATTAGCCAGCCCCAATTACAGTCTAAAGTTCATTGTCCATGTGGATACCTCAGACCATGGGCTGGGTGCCGTGCTGAGCCAGGTTACCCAGCAGAGAGAGGAGCATCCTGTCATGTACCTCAGCTTCTGCCTAGGGAGGAGGCTTAAGCCACAATCGAGAAGGAGTACTTGGGAATAGTGTGGGCCCTTTAGAAGTTGCAGCCTTACCTATATGGGAGAGAATTTACTGTGGTCACAAATCATAATCCCTTGATCTGTCTTCATAGGTCAAGCAGGCAAAATAGAAAACTACTACACTGGAGCTTGGTACTGCAGGCATGCAACATGACCATCCAGCACTACAGTAGTTAACAAAATGCCAATGTGGATGGGCTATCTAGGCAGGTCTGACAGCATGGCTGGATACTTTGGGCATTTCCCAGCAGCTGCATGAATGGCTGTGTCACTCGGGGTGACCCAAAGGACACACCTTCATCACCTGGAAGGAGAGATGTGACAGAAATGTAAAAGAAGGAGTTAATGGCTTGGGTTTTTCTGGCCTTCTGAAAAAAAAAACACTGGGATTCTACTGCCTAGCAGCATCTAGATAAGGTGATAGTCTGGGTAATAAAGCTCAGACAGAGTGACCAAGAGGGGGACAGAACATACACACAGACACACAGAATTTGAACAGATTGGACCACTCAAATATAAACTGAATGTTAAAATAAATATAATTGGACACCTATAGGTGTTCCAACTGATTGGAACAATTAAATACATATATGGAAAATGGTTGGTGCATTTAAAGGGGACAGGAATTGCCTACTTGGAGACTATAAGGCTCTGTACACATTAGGGCTCCTGTAACATTACAGGCAAGTAAAAACATTACAGAAGTTCCTAGACACAGTTCACATCCACACTGGTAATGTTTTCAAACTGCATCAGAAAACTGTGTTTAAACCCTGATAGTATCAGGGTTTTAGCACGGTTTTCGACACGGTTTAAAAATAAACAGGGTTACATGATCAGTGTGGACGGGAGTCCATGCTGTGTTCACTGTGCTTCAGACGATATTGGTCATCTGAGGAGCCAGAATGCACTGCTTCTTATCACCATCACTTCCAGTTCCCGTAAGCTGTACCCTGCCACTGCTGGTGACCTCCCATCCATCCACATTTCCCAAAATGCAGTAGTTGTGTTTTGCCCGAGGCCTCCCTTACAAGCTCTTCTTCAATTACAGGTGCTGATCCTGCTCTGTCCACATCTCTCACTCCAGCAGTGGTGGGTGCAGCTATGTTTAAACATCCTTTGCATGGCAACACCCACTTGCATGCTGGGACTTGCATGGCGCCATTAGCATGTCCCACAGTGCACTATTGGGCTGCGTGATGGAAATCACTTAGCGAACCATTTTCTCCATAGCATGGTTTACTTTGCATATGGACTCGCTTGTCAGCATGGCTTGAAAATGAAGGCTACAGTGTGGACATGCTAGCACGGTAAATGCTGTAACATTTTTGAAAACATTACCGAAGTACAGATACCAGTGTGGACAGGGCCTAAGATGCTAAAAGACAGTTACATCAGGCAGTGTTCTGCTGGATTACCATCCAGAAGGGTTTAAACTGTGAGCCTACTCCTTTAGCTACGGTGGTATGTGGGATCTGATAACTAGCATAGGAATTGAGTCTTTCTTTCTCCAAGCATTGTAGAGGGTAAGAAAGAATATCATACATTAATTAACAGCCTTTTTCTTTTGTCATCTGTTATTTACAAAACATTTGTTTACTTTTCCTGTAACAGTATCTTCTCTTGTGTTAGATATATATAAATTTCCTGTAATATAACTTTTGATCTCCTTTTAAGTAAAAAGTAATTTTTTTTACACAACAGTCATGGTTGTGATTTAAATTACTAAGGTATTTCATGATTTACACTGGCTGGGGCAAAACTCTGTTAGCATGTGCCACCCAAGAGACACACTACTGACTTTGACCTGTGAAACTGCATGTTTGATCTCCTAGCTCCGTGTAGGGGGGAAGGTGATTTTTGCTGGTGGAACCAGCTGGTGGCAGCAGAAAACAGAGACAGACGCCTTTCTAAAAGCTGTTACAGCCCAAAGAGAGAGAGGTGGTTTGTCACAAGTGTTACTTTGCTGTTCGAACTGTAATGTCAAAATTACAATAAAATACATGCAATTAAAAAAGCATAAATCTGGGAAGCATAGATGTAGTTTGACTTTGACATTTGTAGGGGGCAGGGGGCTGAATAGGTTGCATGTAACATTTTTTTTGTATTATCTGTTTTTCCACCCCGTGCTCGCTGGTCCTCCACTCCTTCAGGCTCCACCAAGTTCCTCCTGACCTCTTCTGTCCTTGCCCGGCCCTCCTCTTGTCCCCAGATCACAGCCAACCCCCGGGATATCCTGGTGTATCCCTTCACCAGGTGGGTCCCTCTTCTCCGAGGGGGAAAGCACCAGGAAGGAGGACAACCCCAGCACGTCCTTTGTCTAGAGCCCGGGGATGCTGCTGGGGAACACGAGGCACTGGGAAGACACTGGAGGCCCCCAGGAACAGAGAGCCATCATCTTGGAGGGACAGTGAGCAATTTTTCCTGGCTTTCTGTTGGGGGCAGCGTAGTGATGTCACGGCATAAGCCGACGTCCGCTCCTCCCCCAGTTGGTACTAGGTCATGCATCCTGCAATGCTCCCAGCCTCCGCTAGGAGCCAGCAGGTGCTGGACCAGACCCCTACCCTCCCCCCGGAGAAGGAGAGCTGTCCCTGGAATGCTCAATCCTTCTCCCCCAGCCGGCCCTCAGTGACCGCGTCTGTTCCTGAACCGGTGCGCTACGGCCTGGCAAATCCAACGCTGCGCGGCGGGCAGGTTGTATGTAACTTTTAATCTCTAGAGAAAACACAAATTGCACATACCCCAAAATGCAAAGCATTATGGGAAGCATATGCACATGCCCATTAATTAATTTGAACTGGCTCATCTTTAAGCAGAATTGCATGGTACTAGAAGGCCTCACAGTACAATCAGCAAAGGCTGAGAACAGCTGATACAGACACGTGTTTCATCCTCATTTGGACTCATCAGTGTGCCATAGCTGTACCTCAGCCCAGGGAGAGGGAGCCAGCAAACATTTACATTGTCTTAATATGGAAATACTTACATTAATGTAATTGCAATCTTCTCTCTTCAATTCGGTTAGCATAAATGTTTATGTTGTTCTCTGGGATCAGCTTTACAGTCAAATCAGCTTCTATGTGAAGAAGAACCAGTGATGAAAATCTTTCTTCTCCCATGGTTGAACGCAACCAGTTTCTAATCCGTCTCATTGTAGAAAAGTTTTGTTCAGATGTGACTGCCCCAACAGGCAAAATGTGAGCTAACTGAATAAGTTTGTAATAGTTTGGGTAAAGAGTTTGAGGTACTTCTTCTTGAAGCCTCTGAAAAGTAATAGGAGATTCATTACTGGCAAAAATTTCCATTTCTGCAGCTGCAATATGAGGATTTATGTTTAGTGGGTCTGCATACAACTGCAGGAGTGGCTGAATGCCATATATGTCACAGTTGTAACACTGAATCACAGGCTCCAGCAATTTCCATTGATTCTTTCGAGGATCGCCTTCCTAACACTCCAATCATGGCATCCCAAACAGGAAACTGTAACTGCTGATACCCCCAGGTTTTTTTAGGTGCACTTGCAGCCTCTTCTACACCCTCTCTTTGACCCAATGTGATTGGTACAAGGAAGTCTTTCAGATGCGCTGAGGTTTTTACAGCCCTTCTTTTGGAGCTTGATGTGAATCTTCATCTGGCACAGCAATATTATGCTCTTGGCAGAATTCTGTGATTTCTTTCCACATTTCATTCCAGCCTCCTTCAGTTCTGCATTTCGTAAAGTACACCTTTCATGTTTTCTATTATGCAAGGAGCTTTTGCGAGTGTGATATCGATGCCTTGAAGTCCTTTGTGAGAGGTATGAATTACCTTCAGAATATCTTGTAAAATAATTAAGCATACAATGAACTGCACTCCACTCTTATGCTGATAGAAGCCACTTGCTTCCACAGATCATGTTTCTCCTAATTCTCTGAGTTGTTTAAGACATTGCATGATGGCAGTGTATTGCATTTGTACTGCAAACACACTTTTCCAATTGCATGCCTAATGTGTATAGCTCAACTGCACTGTCTCTCGCTGTTTTAGACCCAAAGCTTTCTGCATATCAAGAAAAATTTGATGGTTGGTTGGCTCAGCAAAAACTGAATACAGTTTCTCAATTACATTAAAAAAAACACAGCAGTATGAGTGACTTTACAGCAATCTACACGGGCAAGGTTGAGTTTGTGTGCCATTCAAGTACATACAGTACATTGCTAATGGATGGTATTCTTTCATCTGCTGCTGAACTCCATTAAGATGTATTGACATTAGGGATGTACCGTCATAAGACTGTGCAACTATTGGCAGATTCTGCAATCCGGTCATCTCTAAAGTGTTCTTTATGGCATTATAAATGCCATTTGCATTGCTGGAAGTTGAACAATTGATGAAGGACAATAACCTCTCTTTAACTTCTAGCTTTTCAGCATATCTGATGCAAAAAGAAAGCTGTTCTGTCTTAAATGACCTGGTCTCATCTTCAATTACAGTAAATAAACCAGTCCTACTCACTGCCCCTACAATTTCAATGCAGACCAAATCTGCAGCACTTCATTTTGAAAGTCAGGGCTTGTGTAGTTAAAATAACTTTCCTGCATTTCCTTGAAAGAGTCATTGTACTTTGAAAAGACATCACAAAATTCAAGGACGTTTCCTTTCAATTTAGATTCTTTTCTCCTCATTGTGCCCTCGAAATGGTAATAAACCAAGTTTCAAAAGTAACTTGACAATGTCACAAACCTTGGCAAGATAGTCCTGGTTTCTTTCAACAATAGTTTTATGTCTTGCTGAAAGCTTCATAGCTGCTGAACCAGTTTCTTGACTAAGTTTGAAGCATTGCCACTTTTTCATATATTTCACATGAACTTGGAAAATGGCATGTTTAGACAACTTTTCTGAGTTTTTTTTTCCAATCTCTCACACCTTTTTTTGATAAATGAATCATCCACATAGCCTGTCTCAATATGAAAGTGACAGCATGGAAAGCAGAATATAGCATCTTGTTGAACTGAATATTAAAGGAAATTACATGTAATGGAAAACAGAAAAAATGATCAGTTGTGTTTCCCAAACATTCTCTTTGGAAAAATCAGGCAAATGTGGTTGATTAGGTCCATTGCATTTTTCTCCGAGATCCATAGTGACAGGTAGGCTAGTCAGATAATTTCTTTCTGTATTATCTCTGATGATAGAAGAAGAAGACCTACTCATACTCATTACCTCTGAAGATATGAGATGATTCTCTTTCTGTGCTCATACTGCAACTAAGAGCTTACCAGAAGCTGTTGCTGCTGTGCCTGGAGGTGTTGTAACATCCTTCTGCTGCTGCTGTGGATCAGGTGCTGGCAGTTTAGAACAATTCGTTTTAATCAGAAACTTGCAAATGTGCATTATCAATTTTAGCCAACTCAGCCGAGTTATAGCTTGCAATAATAGGTTAAATGAACTTCAACTGTTTAAGTAGTGATTCAAGTTAATTCACTATGGCTAAACGTGACTGCTCCCTGCTCAGTAGTATCTCTGACAAAACAAATGTGTACCTACTGCCAGCTGCCACGATGTCTGCCTGGTGTGAGGGGCAGCAGTTGTAACCAGTGGTCCAGTAGCAGACACGGTGCATAGAAAGTGAGACGAAACTCAGTTAAGTAAGAAAGATTTTTTCAAACAAGTTAATTAACTGCCCTGGATGGAGAGAATAAATGCTGTTGTTTTGTTTACTGTGTTGCTATAATGAAAGCTACTCACTCACATTTGAAAGTGAAAGTAACCCTAACAACACTAACAAATTTTAATAATGAAACTGAAGTCCCTGTCTGCCCCAAGTAATCTGTGGTTACTCACCCACCTTAACTAGATGGCTTTTGTGACTGTGTGCCTTTTCTGCAGTGCAGTCAAACAACCACAAGTTCTGCTGTCCACCAGCACTCACAGTTGCCTTCAAAGTTTCCTCAGAGCCAGGCAGGCATGGGCCATGGCAATGGCAGCAGTGCCCCAAAGATATGCTACTACATCGAACCTGTTCCCAGAAATGTCAGATCAGCCACCATCAGCGAACATCTCTCTACAGCCGATAGCAGCTCCCTTCCCAGTTCATCCACTGCCACTCTGCCATGCCAGCTCAGAGCCAAGCACAGAACTAGTCCTATTCCTTCTGTGCTTTTGAGCTGAAGTGGCCTGTCACTCCACTTGGTACTCAATGCATGCGTGAGCGTGCTCACTTCCGAAACAAGTAATGGCATGACGTCTGTTGTTACAGGTCTCACGTCACTCGCACACCCACCGGCAAAGAATGGAATAAACTAGCTACTAGCTAATACATATCAAACTCCTCTTACCTGGAAGGTAAAATCCATCCACAATACAAAACAACATAGGTTAGTTGTCGTGCTTGTTTTTAAATTTAAGTAAGTGGTAAGATGGTCTGATAGTGTAGTAGACAAGCGTAAGCAAGGCATTACGGCCTAGATTTTTTTGTGTAATTAATTTAAAATTTCTGAAACAAGCATGTCAGTCAGGACAAATTTGGGGGGGGCAATCCCCCCAAGCCCCCAATCTCCATGCATGCTGGGAAGTGAGTTTCACAGGGCCAGATCAGCTACCTCAAACATGCAGTGACCCAATGTCTTAAACCTGACATTAAGAACTGCTAGGAGGCTCCCCTCGGAGGAGCATAGAAGGAGAACTGAGCAGTAAGGAAACAGGAGCTCATGCAGATAACCCAGGCCCAGTCTCTGTAGGGCTTTGTAGGTCAGCAAACCAACCCTGAAGGAGATTCACCACTTCAATGGCAGCCAGTGCAGATCATGCAGGACTGGGATCACATGACATGACCTCAGAAGTCCCTCAGTAACCTGATCACCACATTCTGCACTAACTGCAGGTGTCGTAGGACCCCTCCACTCACCCTCAGATACAGAGCATTACAATAGTTGAGCCTGGAGGTCACAGAGACATGCACCAGTGAGGATAGGTCTTCCAGATCAAGTCTTCAATCTGGGAGATGTTACAAAGATGGTAAAAGTCATTCTGGACTACAGAGGACACCTGAGCCTCAAATGACAGTCTTTCATCCAGAATGACACCCAGACTCTTCACCTTGGTAGAAGTCACCAGACTAAAGTAACCAAGTATCAGACCAGTCTTCTCCACTGTTGCCCTCACACCCTGCCATCAACCAGGCTCAGTCACTAGTATCTCCAGCTTGTCTTGGTTGAGTCACAGCCAGTTATAGGACATCCAGTCCTGGATCTCGACCAGACATAAATTCAGTACATTGACTGCACCAGGCATCCGGGTATAAATGACAAATACAGCAGGGTATCATCTGCATAGCAGTAACATTCCAAGTCATGCTGTCTGATGACATCACCTGGGGCAGCATGTATACTACGAACAACATTGGTGAGAGATTTGAACCCTGGGGTGCACCACAGAGCAAGGGCTTTGGGAGCGAGGAAAAATTTCCAGTCACCATCCTCTGCATCCTGCAACTGAGGAAGGACTCAACCAACTGATGACCCTACTAGCAAGTCCGTAGTACTCCCTAAGACAATTCAAAAATAATGTGTGGTCAACAGTATCAAATGCTGACAAGAGACTGAGTAGAATGAGAACTGACCATTCCTCCCTATCTCTAGCCCTAAGGAGGTCATTATGCACCCTGACTAATGCAGTCTCAGTACTGTGCCTGAATCTAAATCTGGACTGGAGTGGCTCATAGATGCTTAAGACTGTGAGGTGGGCCTTGAGCTGCAGAACCACTATCTTCTCAATAACCTTTCCTTAGAATGGAAAGTTAGAGACCGGTCTAAAATTTGCCAATCTGTCTGGGTCCAAATATGTATTTTTTTTCAGACAGGGTCTTATCAGCACATCTTTTAATGCTCTTGGAAAAGCCCCTCCAAAAAGGAACACCAGACTGTCTTGACAAACACGGGACCCAAGAATCAAACACAACTCACTAGGAGGCATTTTGGATCCAGGTCCAGTTCTAAGTGGGCCGCAGCTCAGAAATTATCCCACACACCTCCTCCACCAAAACCAGCCTAAACTTGCACCAGACTGGAGCAGTGCTCCTTGAGACAACCTGGTCCACACTACTGGGCTGCAACAGCCCAGCTGGGGCAGTCCTGGTCCTGGTTGAAGACACCCTGTCAGAGAAGAGCTGAATGAACTCTTTACACCTAGTGGATGAAAACACTTCTATTGGTTAGAGACAGGCAGAATGTAACAACCTGTCCACCATCTAGAAATGCTGAGCCAGTTTGTTCCTCCTGGCCACAATCTCCCTGGACTGAAATACCACCTTCTTATGTGAGGTGGCCCTCTCATACTCAGTGTAGTGAGTTCTCAGAGCCAGTCTGTTTCCATCTGCCCCAGATTACCTCCAACAACGTTCTGATCTGCGACCCAAAGCCTTCATCTTCCTAAGCTCCCTGTCAAACCACAGGGATCTTAAGACCTAGGTTATATATGAACTGGTACAACAGTATCTAGGGATGAGGCAACAGCCCTATTACAGGCTACCATCACTTTCTCCAATCCTGTCCCATATGCAGTCATCACACTCAAGCGGTCTAATGCCTCCTGAAGTCTTGTTGGGGGCAACAGCAGTCTATCTTCACTAGCAGGACAACTGGCAGGGCCCTGAGTGAGAACTTCACAGTGCAGTGATCTGACCAACTGACCCAATCAGTCTCGAGATTATTTATCTCAATCCCCAGTGAGAATGCTAAGTCCAAGGTGTGACAGTATTGGTGAGTTGCAGTAGTAACTGCTTATGCAAGGCCCAGTGATAACATCAACTGGAGGAAATCTTGACCAAACTGCGAGAGTTTGTTGTTGACCCAGGCATTGAGTTCACTGAGAATCAACCATCTGGACAACCGCAACACCTGTTCAGTGATGAAGTTCGTGATTTCCTGCAGGAAATCCCTCTCATGCCCCAGAGGTTGGTATACAAGAAGGATTCTACAACATGCACCTGGATCCCCACGTACAGCCATGCATTCAAACAATGATGTATCTCTCACAAGGTGCACCATGATGTTCAACTGGGAACCAAAACAGATGGCCACTCCCCCACTCCTGTGATCCCTCTGCAGACAGTGAACCACAGAGAAACCAGCTGGGATCGATGTCTCCAAAATAGGCCTCACTTTATCAGCCAGCCAGGTTTCTGTGATGCAAGCCAGACTGATCGTGGAAATTAAGTCCAATATAACTGCAGACTTGTTTCCCACTGATCTCACATTGCACAACACTACCCATAGGGGTCAAGTGGAGACTGCTGGCATACAGGCTATCTGCCAACTTGGTGCAGTGGGAAATTGGGTATGGGAATTAACCACATTTGACCTCTCCCTCAGTCCCATTTCACCCCAGAGCATCTCCTGGTCCTCACTACCCTTACAATGCCCCCCATTAGAACTCCCCTCACCACGCTGCCTACCATCCCACCTCCTAATAATGTCCACCTCCCTACAGCATCAATATGTTACTGCTGATGTGGCGATCATCCAATGGGTGGAGGTCTAGCAGCTGGGATGGGGAGTAACTAAGCCTAATGGAGCCCCAGACCCACACACATTATCCCACTGGTCAACAAAACCCACTGTCCAACCAACAACACCAACACTTTATAATATCCTCTTTAAAAAGTGAGTCTGTACAAGCAAATAACTCTCATTACCCTAATCCAAGGCCCTCAACCATACACATCAACAATCACTCTGAATCACTAATAAATACCTAGTCACCTAAACAAACATACACTAACCTACACTAAAACTAACCACTTTTACCTTCCCCCTTCCCACCCTACTAACCCACCCACCACAGAATTAATAAATAACTAAAAAATACAAACAAAATTAAAATGTTATTGGAGACCACTGGGTGCATTAAGTTGAAGTGCAAATTACAGCTAGCAGCAAGTCCAGCATAAGTCCAGCATTTTAATACTGTCTACAGAAGTTGCAAGACAGGCTCTGTTCTCACTAGAGCAAGTATAACATACAGTATGATATAGCAAAGTAAAACCCAAGCAGCTCTCTCACTACTGCTTGGGAGCTAAGCAGCAAATAGAGTCACAAACAAAGATTCAGACTCACAGGTCCTCTCATCACCTGTGGCCCAATTCCTTAGTCTGCCTTGGTTGTTCCAGTCTTCCTTTCCAGCCTGGAACCCCACATGAAAAAGCCAAGTCCCATACACAACTCCAGCTTACCAGATAATTCCACAGCCAAAACGATGTAGCAAATGGCCAAAACAGATCCAGTTATTCCTTAGAACCAGCCAGTTAGTTTCCTATTACCATGTAATAGGGCCTGGTGCCCTCATCCACTGTTGTGTACTAACCACTTTGGATTCCAGTTTATTTTTTTTTTACAGTTATCCATGGAATTCTCAAGAATGCCCTACTCCCTTGAAGTGCCCCAGTGTCTGAATATTATGTTTTTAATACTACTGTATAAAATTGGCCTGAGTATGTCATGTAAAAGGTTGTTCTATACCTTTCTGGTGTATTCCTGCTCTTGGCTTCCATTGTGTGCATTTTGGCAGTCCTTCCACTGTTTAGCTGTCTTCTCTAGTAATTCTAATTAGTAGCCTCTCTTTATGAATCTCTCTTTCAAATCCTCTGCATTTCTCCTGTACTTCTCATTACCCCCACTGTTTCTCTTGCACCTGGTAAATTGGCTAAATGGTATGTTTTAAATTAATTTCTCAGGCTGGTAAATCTGTGCCATTAATAATGTATCCAAATCATCAGGCTTTCTAAAATGATCTGTTGTCAAGTGATTTTATTCAGTCTTAATCAGTAAATACAAAAATGGTAGTTTTGGTAGAGAGGGGATCAGAGACAGTTGTTGAGAGGTATAATTTGGGTATATCAATGGCGCTGGACTCCATTAAACCAATGCATGTCCACCTGCCAAAGCTCACCATGGTATAATGATGAGCTAATGAGCTGAGGCCGTTGAAAATGACTGGGTAAAATCTGGGGTATTCCTGAAAGGTGGCCTTTTAAGGGCAGCAGATTGATAGCTATGAAGACACTGTAGGGTTATGGTCTGATTTTCAGCCAGTGTTGTTGGAGGAGGTGCTTGAGATGATCTCTGGTTTGCATCCCTCCTACTGTGACCTGGCCCTAGAACCCAGGTCTGTTGATAGGCTGTTATAAGGCCCTTGGTCCCATGTTTGCTGGCATTGTCATGTGTTCCTTCAGGGAGAGTTGTTTTCCTGGGACACTTAAAAACACCTTGGTGAGACCCTTTCTGAAGAAACCATCCTTGGACCCAGATGTGTTAGCGAATCACAGGCCTATTTTGAAATTTCCCTTTTTGGAAAAGGTTATCAATAAAGTGGTGGCGATCTCAGCATAAAGCACAGCTCAGTTCAACAGACATCGGTACCATACAAAAGGCCACACTAGATCAAAATTTTAAAGGATTTATTATACAGCTAACAGAAGTAACATTCACCCTGCTGCAGGCCCACCAAATATTTTCACGTGTAAGCACTTTGTTAAGGCACCTTGACAAAATGCTTACGCGTGAAAATGTTCGGTGGGCCAGCAGTGCTACTTTTACTAGTTGTATAATAAATCTTTTTAAGTTTATTTTGTAACCTAGTGTGGTTTTTTGTTTGGTACTGTTCTCTGTTGAGCCAAGCTGTGCTTTGTGCTGTGTGGACCTGACATGGATCCCTTTAACTGTGTTCTGTAAGGTGGTGGTGATGCAACTGGTGATTTGTCTTGAGAAATATAACATCTATGAACCATTCTAATTGAATTTCCAGCCTCATCACAGCACAGAGACCACACTCATCAAGGTGTTAAATGACCTGCTCCTGGTGAGGGACAGAGAAGAGTAGTCTATTGTCATGGTTCAGCAGGTTGTACACTCACCTCTGAGGCTAGAAGATTGGAAGATTGCGAGTTCTACCCTTACACTGGGAACTTGGGGTAAAATCCCAATTCTGACACTGTGGTATATATTTATTTAGTCAGTTATTATAAGAAAATTAACTGTATTTAATATTGCATACATATTTTATGGTTTTAATAATGGGCTGCCTTGTGCTGCTACCTATGTAATTTGTAATGGTGCCTTGAACCTTGAGGAAGGGTGCCCAAGTAAATAAATCTATTTCTACTGCTGTACTGCAACATGAGGGGGCTGCTGCATTCATGAAGTGCCATCTTTCAGATGAAATGTTAAACCGAGGTCCTGTCTACTTGTTTTGGTAGTTGCTCAGGTTGACGTTAAAGAGTCCATGATGCTTCTCAGAAAGAGTAGGGTTGGGGTATTTTATTAACAAAGCATCAAACAGGACAGTCATACAATCTCAAAAAGGCAAATACAAATTCAAAAATAAACAATTAAATAAAAACTTACTAGCAAGGGAGCATCAAAATATAAGAAGCAGTTCAAGAAAAAAATAAATGAAAACCCAACCATAAGTTTGAAAAAAACAAAGGAGAAAACAACAGTTTATCTTTTAAATAACATTTGAGTAAGGTCGTATGAACCATATTAACAATACTAGCATGTGGTATTTCTTGTTGTTGTAACGTGAAGGCACAATGAGTTTGCCATAACTGATATTTGTTGATAGCAGAAAGAACCTGGAAAGATCTGCTAGAAAACTAACTCCATTCACCCATATAGATACCCAAGACCACTACTTCATAAGTAACAGAAAAAAAGGAGGCAATGCCAACTGTTGCCCAAGGAAGTCCAAAGGGGCAAGCTGCCAGGACAATCAAATAAAAAATGGGATTGAGTTTCTGTAATCCCAGAGCAGGATCTCTAGGACAATTCCCCTCTGCCTGAGATTTATATATCAATTAATCTTTTACAGTCAACCTACCATGCATACTCAGCCATGAAATGCCCCACATATAACAGGGAATGGCCTTATTAATGAGTTGGAAGAGTGCAGTGTCAACCTTCTCTGGGGGCAGAATTTTAGGGCAATGTCAGGCGTATGACATATCCAAATGATATGAGAGTACAAGTCTTTTCTTCCAAGCTGGGCACAGTCATTAAGTATCAGTTTCCAAGTCATGAGTTTCCGCATGGCAAACTTAACTTAAAATGGAGCAACATGCTCATATTCCCTTCCTGGAGGCATGGCTCCATACGTGTTCCAATAAGTCATGAAAGGGAGTAACCAAACTTCTACCAAGGGGACCCAAGAAGAGGAAGCACCATGCAAAACAGGTGTAACAGAAATAAGGAAGATAGTAAAACAAAGCACAACTGGGTGTACCATTTTGAGCCGACCCTTAGTCAGAGGCTGAAAAGTCACATCCCGTTTAATGGGGTTGAGTCTAGAGCCCCCATAAGCCCTGAAAAATCACACTTAACAAATGGGTTTCCATGGAAGATGGAGTTGGAAAAAATCACACTAAGATATGTAAAACAGGGCAATAGCAATGTTTTAAAAGAAAGATCCGTTTCAACTTAGATAAATGACTATATTTCTAAATTGATAAGGCAGTTTCAGCCTTACACAGACAAACTTCCCAGTTATAGCTAACTACGTTGTTGTAATTAAAATACATTCTCAAGAGCTTAATAGGCTCTGTGCACAAGGGAATCCCAGCCACATGCGTGCTATGCAGGGACACCAGGGAACTCAGAGGTACCACCAAACTTTTAGAATAATTAATCCTGGGACCAGACAAGGTGGAATAATTCTGCAACACCTCAGCAACCCTAGCCCCAGACTCCACATCAGGAATTAATATACACAGACCATCTGCATAAACTAAAATGCGGAGATCTCGTGTATCGGGTAAGGGATATCCTTTTAAAAGAGAGAGAATGGTGCAGAAGTCTGAGCAAAGGGTCTATAGAAAAGTCATATAGTATAGGGCTTAAAGGGCATCCCTGACACAACCTCTTGCATGGGGAACAGGTCTGGGCAGGTAAGAATTAACAAAAGGAATCAACATAGCTGACCAATAAAGAAGTTCTAGCCAAGAAATAAATACAGGGGAAAAACCATAAAGACTAGGAGTCTCAAAAGATAGGAGTGATGTACCTTATCATACGCTTGTTCTTGATCAAGTGAGACAAGGTACCTATCACATTACCCTTGGGAACCCTGTTCAAATAACTCCCACAAAGACAAGTTATCCATAATCCATCTATAAGGGACAACATGACATTGGAAAGGGGAGATGATCATTTCTGCAGACAAAGCCAACCTGTGGGCAAGCATGCAGGCAAAACTTTTGTAGTCTGTGTTTAAGAGGCACAAATACCTCCAGTTTTCCAACCTGGTTCTGATCCCCCTTTTTGTAAATGAAAATAAGAAGTGCTTTGGTAAACAAAGGGAGCACAGTATTACTAGCCAACACCTGATTAAAAAGGATCTGCAACATGGGCCCCAGATAATCAATGAATGATTTATAAAAGTCAGGGGGTAGACCATCATATCCCGGAGCAGTGTTGGATGATAACCCCTTAATGGCCTGTACCACTTCAGGAAGTGATATCAGGTGTGTCAAAGAGTCGCAGGAAGATTGAGTTAGAGGTGATATAGGAAAATTAAATCTAGCTAGATAAACAGTGTCACTAGGCAAAAGGGAGACAAATTTACTACAAACGTGTGCATGCACTATGTCCAACACAGTCTCCAAAGTATCAGTCAAGGGAGCAGAATCCACAGTCCTTAATGACTACATATATGTGCTCCATAGTTGAGACACACAAACATTAAAGGAATCCAAAGACTGTCTACCACCCTGGGTACCAAATTTGGATTCCTTATCTAGGGAAAGAGCCCTATCATATTGAAAGGACAGCATTTGGGACTGCAGAGAGGTAATATTCAAAGTGAGATCAGTGCCAGTAACATGCATCCATGATATTATAGGTTCATGGGTTCATAGGCAGTTTACAAGCTCAGTAGGCATTGTTGCCTTTTTTCAACTCTCCACCAATTTAATGGTAGAAAATAAATTATTTGTTTCCCATATATATGTCTAGTCTGTTATTAAAAATATTTATTGTGTTACTGTCAATGATTGCTTGAGGTAGAGCATTCCATGTAGATATGATCCTTTGAGTATACCACTGATTCCTCATGTTTGATTTATTTTGAGTCCCTTTTAATTTCTTGTTGTGTGATCTTGTATTTGTCATGGAGGGATTCATATACAGACTGATGGTTTCGAATATGGATTTATCATTTATTGCTTTATATGCTAAGATTAGATCTCTTCTCATTCTCCTGTATTGTAATGTGTAAAGTCCCAATTTTCTAGTCTATTGCTATACTCCAGACTTTTCACAGCTTAATTTTTTTTAGTAGCTTTACGTTGGACCCTTTCAATAAGTTTGTTTCCTCTTACAGAGGTTGGTGCACATGCGGATGAGCAGTATTCAAGATGTGGTCTGATGAGACTTGTAAAAAGAGGGATAATGATGACCCTTTCATTTCTGTTTTTTTTTTATATTTCGTAGTATACAGACCAAGATCTGATTACCCTTTTTTACAGTATTTGTTGTATGTGTCTCAAAGGACATGTTATTTGAAATGGTAACTCCTAAATATTTTTCATTTTCTGTTATTTGTAGATTTATATTATGTAGTTTATAGGTATAACATGGGTTGTGTTTTCCAAGATGTATTACCTTACATTTATGTGCATTAAATAGTTATTCATTTTCAACAGACCATTTTTCTAGATTTGTAAGATTATTTTGTAGTTCCTGAGCTGAATGTGGATTTGTTACTATACCACCAAGTTTACAATCATCAGCATACTTGACCATCCAGCAATGCTTATTTAAGGGGAGCATGGAAGATATCATTATATTAAAGAGTACTGGCCTCAAAACTGATCTCTGAGGAACCCCACTAGTGACATTTCCCCAAGTGGACAAATGACCTTTTAATGAAACTTGATGTCTACGTCCTGTTAGCCAGGCCTCAATCCAGTTTATTATTGATGGATGTATCTTGGCTATTGTTAACTGTTTGATTATTATATTGTGAGATACCAAGTCAAAAGCCTTCTAAAAATCCAGAAAAATTACGTCCACTGATAAACCTTTATCTAGGGCTTCACTAACTGGTTTGAAAAAATGTAAAATATTAGTTAGACATGATCTCCCTTTTACAAACCCATGCTGGGTAATATATGTTTGCCCTGAGTCTAATAGATGTTGAACTATTCTGTTTTTAATAGTCTCTCCATTAGTTTGCAAAAAATTGCAGTGAGGTTTATAGGTCGATAATTTTGTGCAAGATTTCTTTTTCCATTTTTATATAGAGGTACTGTATTATAGTTGCCTAATTCCAAATTGGAATAGTAGTACCTGTTGTGAGGGGAATGTTGAACATGGTTATCAATGGTCCTACTAGCTGTTTTGCAGTATTTTTTATAAAAAGAGGGGGGATTCAATTAGACCTTGCAGAACTGTTTGATTTAATTATATTTATGACATCCATAACTCCTTCTCTAGAAAAAGGTTTCATTGTTACTAGGGTTTTTATGCATTGTGAAACTGTATCAATTTTAGAATTAAACACATTAATAAAATATTTATTAAGTTCTATAGCTATTTCCTCATCAGTAATTATTCCATTTGTTGTATTTAATGGTCCAATAGTAGGACTGCTCTTTTTTAAGGAACCAATATAATGAAAGACCATCTTCTTGTTATCTTTAATAGATGTAGTTAGTTTTTCTTTGAAAAGCTTTTTGGATGTCCTTATTAAACTTTTGTTTTTATTTACTGATTTTTTGTATATTGACCAGTTTATGTTTGTAGGATGCCTTTTATATCTTTTATACAGTTTCTTTTTTCTACTCTGGTTTCTTTTTATGTTTTTATTCCATCATATGGGAGTTCTCTTATTATTGTTTTGGTTATATTTATGTCTTATTGGTACCCATTTGTTAATACAAAATTGTATCCTGTTTTGTAATTTAAGCCAGATTTCACTAAAATTACAGCTAGAAAAATCATTTGCCCAATCCAAGTCTTTTAGATATTTATTTATTGATGCATAATCAGCTTTATAGAAGTGTTTAATCTTGGTACAACCTTTGCTTACATTATTATGTTTTATATTCGCAGTAATCAGTACCAACTTATGATCGCAATTTGATGATGGTTGAATAATCTTTACTCATGTTATGTCCTCATCTATGTTGGTTAAAAACAAATCCAAAATGTTTTTTGTCTCTTGTTGGTTCATTTACTAATTGATCCATCTTATATAGGACTATTTGGTCCATAAATCTAGATTTTAATACAGATGTACATGTACCATTTTTCCAGAAAATTTTTGGGAAGTTAAAATCATCCATTAGCATATAATTGTTGTCAAGTCCCATTTCTTCAATTGTATTCATGAATAAATCATTTTCATGACTATTTAGGTTAGGGGCTATTTTTTGCAAATTAAACTTTATTCCAAATTAATTTGACATTGTTATCATCGGCTGTGCAATTTACTGGGTAGCTGTTATGTTTGTTTGATATATATATAGAGAGAGAGCAATACCTCTTCCTTGAGAATTGGTCTGGCTTTTTCCTATCTTAGTGTATCCAGTCATGTCTGTACACCAATCTGTGTCATTAAACCAAGTTTTGGTGACCCCACATATGTCAATGTTTTTAGCTATTAAAACATCCCTTAATTCATCCATTTTATTGATTAGACTATGGACATTGATAAGAAGTATGTGGAACTACTCTTTGTTCTGTTTGTTTGTTTTATTGCTTTTTAAATTTCTGATTTTCCTTGTTAGTATTTTTATTGTTGTTTGGAAAATTTGATGAAGCCTCATCTTTACCTCCATAGTTTTTAACGTGTTTTAGATAGTACAATTGTTTTGGCATCTCCCCCCAGTTAGTTTAAATTTTTAATGATATGTGAAACAATATGTTTTCCTAAGATACCATTTCCCTTTCTACTCAGATGTAATCCATCCCATGAAAACAGATCATCTTCAAATACAGGTAAAGAGTCAATACTTTTCTCAGGCATCATCCTCTATATCAGCCAAAACCAATTGTATGACCTCAGGCAGTGATGAGACAGAGGAGGGGGTCCTATCCCCTGTCTCCGGAACCTCCATGCATGTTGACAAGTCCGAAGCATCCCCTACTCAAAGTAGGGTAGTTTATTAGGGGAAAGAAAAATCATACACAGAACAAATTACACAATATAATACACAAACAGAGAGAAAATAACCCATCTTGGTGACAAAAAAAAAACTTGCTGTACCCTTTTTTTCCTGGATTCATGACACCAGTTCAATAACAAAGTTGTTGACCAACCTTAAAGTGATGGATTTATGTCAACCATAATTGTGGTCGGCATAAAGCCATCTAAAGAAAGTTACTTTTCTTTCCGGGGGGGTTCACCCCTCAAACCCCTCATGATCCCCCGTAGAACATATAATCAACTCTGAGTCAAAGTTGATTCAGAGAGGGGGTGAAAGACCCCAAGAAAGCAGTGCTGGGTCCCATTGCAACATTACAGCGGCAACAGCAAATTGTCACTGTAATGTCATTCACTATCTAATTGTCGAACTGGCGTCAGCATATGTTTTTTCCACAAGAAAACAAAAAAAATTGAAGAAAAACAAATTCATTCATTTGTAGACAATAATAAATGTGTAAAATACTGTTTAGCCTAACAGGACAAATCTATCCAACACTGGAACAGAAATATAATATATAGAGGAAAAGAAAGGGGGGGATATGAAGGGAAATATACCTAAGTAATCAAGACATCCTAGTCTATTACCCAGGGCACATTTCTCCAAGCAGACAATAAGAAAACATTTGTAACCTGTTTAGTTTCTGCTTGATAAACAAGTCGTAACTCATGTGCAAACTTCTGGACCAATTCTACTTGAGAAATATATTTTTGATGTAGAGTAAAACAACACCTAGTGGTCCAAATATACCACATAATGACCATAAACAAAAAATAAAGAGTGTCTTTCTGCCAAATTTGCCAGTTCCTTGGGTAGTGACCAAACATAATTATGGTGCAAGAGACTGTAGCCATGCAGGGTTCAGACCACTGATCTGCTAGTAGTTTCCAGAACTCTGAAATAGAGGACCAGGAAAAAACAAATGATCCATAGTTTCTAATTGTTGGATGCAAACTTGTCTGCTGAACTTTTTTCCTCCATCTGCTTGAGCTTCTGGTTGGCCTTACATTCAATTTGCCATGGCATGAGAGCCGATGAACATCCCACATCTTGGGTGGGAGTCTGGTGGTCTTGAGATGATCTAGTAGATAAGGGAGTGACAAAGAAGGGTAAGAAGGAAACATCACAGATTCTGTGTAATGGGCTTCAATAATATAGGCATAAAGAGCTTTTCTCTGCAATGTCAATAGCAATCTCCTAGTTATCGTCCAGACTTTCAATTTCAAAAAGACTTCTCTAATATAAGGTGGAGTCAAGTAAGAACATTTTAAATTGTGTAGGTTGTCTGTGTCCCACTGTCTGAACCATATCTAATGCGTAAAATACAGTAAGCTACTCCAGCTTTTCCCAACATGCACTAACAGTGGTCGAAGATATGTGTAAAGAAAAAATGCTATAAAAGAAGTTGAGAGGGTTAACCATATTTAGTCCCCCTTTTTAATGGGAAGGTATAAGATATTTCTTTTAATTGGATTTAGATGACTTCCCCAGACAGCCTGGAGGAATATGCTGTAAAGGGTAGTTTCCAAACATTTTTTTTTTGGGGGGTGGAGACATAACTAATGTATAGAAAAAGGTGAATCAGGTATGTTTTGATTAAAACAGTTCTGTTCTTTTTACTAATCTGTTGCTTGTTTCATTGAGACTCCAAGGCTTTCCCCTGGTTCAGTTTTGGTTCCCAGTTTAATAGGTCCATAGTCTGGGAACCAAAATGTATGCTTAAAATCTTGATAGGTTCTGACATAAGGTGAATGTCAGCCAGCTCTGTAATGGAAGAGTCATATGTTCCAAGTTGTGCACCTGCGTTTTTGTGTAGATTAAGGGAGGTCTCAGAAAGTTCTCCGTATCTGGTACAAAGAAGCAGGGCTTGTTCTGCAGAAGTTTGTGTGTTAGTGAGAATACATAAGTCATCTGCATAAGCTACGGCTTTGTAAGGGATAACTCCCTCTGCACATTGTAGTGGGGGTTACTAGCAGAGATGAGTTTGGTTTCATGTCACAATAGTGACGGGAATACAGTGAAGGCCATCATAGCAACATTTTCGGTAGTTCGCTGTGATGGTCCGCAGGGTTCCCAACACTGTTGCCTCTGGGGTGTTCGCCCCCTTCCCAAACCAACTCCGACTCAAAGTTTGTTAATTTAAGTGCAGGGAGTGTAGGGGGCAGAGCCTCCTGCAGGGGGATGTGGGAAGCAAAGCCCCTCACAGAAAACACAAGTTCCCCCAGCAATGGCACAACACCTGTTGGTGGTGTTGTGTCATCGCTGTGCTGACAGTCAGCAATTCTGTGTCACTGTGGCATGGTGGAACCATGAATTCAGAGTCTGTAAAACCAGGTCAATGCTAAAAATGTATAAAAGTGGGCTTAGAGGGCAGCCTTGTCTAACCCCCCCTCTTGACGGAGCTCAGGGGCCACAATGACCATTTACTATTGGTATAATTGTGACAGTATGATAAAGACATCTGAGCCATGAAATGAAAGTTGGTGGACTGCCATATTGTGCCAGAGTGAACCAAAGGAAATCATGATTAACAGAATCAAAGGCCTTGCTTTAATTTAGGGCCTGGATGAAACCCCAGAGATTATCCCTGTTCCCCCATTCAAAAATTTCATGTAATAAAATAAGATGATCTAAAATGTTCCATCCTGGAAAAGAACAGGTTTGGTCCAGAGTTATTACATATGGTGCCACAGAGAGCAACTGTGTATTCAGAATTTTAGTTAATATCTTAAAATCGGTGTTTAATAAAACAATTGGTCACCAATTCTGTAAATTTCTTTTTTCTCCTGCTTTGTGGAGATACATCAGTAGCCCTTCCAACATTCACAGTGGTATCTGTAGGGTCATAAGGATGGACGTACAAACCAGTGCCAAGTCAGTGGCTATTTCAGGGCCTATTAACTTATACAGTTCGCTTGTGAGACCATCTTTCTCTGGGGCTTTTTCAGTGTTAAGGGAAGACAGTGCCATGACCACCTCCGAGAGTATAATGTCCAGACTTAGTGCTTCTGCCAGGCTCTCCGAGTATTGTGGGATAAGGAAACTACTAAAGAGATGTGACTGATGTGTAATGTCAGTGGGCTTATCTTGGAAGAGTCCAGTTGTATGTTCAGAAATTACCCTTAGTATGTCTCGGGTAGAGGTGCGTTGTTATTTATTTATGTATTTATGTCTTTGGTAACCGGGTAAGTGCACTGATCCAAAGGACTATTTTCAGGCATGACCCAGGCCACAGGGTGGCAGCAACAGGAAAACAAACAATCAAACAATACATACAGAGTCAGGGAATACACAGCCCGAGCATGAGGTGGTGAGGAAAACAAAAAATATGCAGTTGATGACATTCTTTACAAACAACAATATACAAGTGTATAATGCTCTTTACAATAAAACAAATGTACAAGTGTATAAATATACAGTTGATGATGCTTTTCATAAACATAGTAGAGTTAGACTACAGGATGATGTGAGACAAGCATGATTGTACAGATTAAATGGATAATGGCAAGGATGTCGAGAAGTCAATTATTATACATTAGAGCTAGCTAGGGACAGAGAGACACACCTATGTCACTATACACAATAGTTCAGTTTCTAGGCCAAGGACAGAAGACCTATATCCGTGTATTAAATAAACACAATAGTACTGGCCAATAGTTGTTAGGCCAAGGTCAGAAGACAGTTCCAGGGGTTAATGCAGGAAAAAAGCTACATAGGTTCAGAGCAAAGCATTACTACTGTTGTAAGGTAGGTGAAACTTCCAAGAGTTAGCTGGTTTGGGGGGCTTGAGAAGAGTAAGGTGATGCAGAAGTGACAGTAGAAAGCAGAGGAGGGTAAAGATCCTATGGGTTGAAGGAGAAAGGCGTCTACCCTGTCAATATTATTTTTGAGTGCAGTTACAGTGGGCAGTATTCGAGAGCCAGTTTTTCAGATTCTGCTTGAAGGCCTGGTGGGTTGAAAATGAGCAGACAGACAGTGGGAGTTTGTTCCTCATGGAGGGGGCCGAGACTGAGAACACTGTACCACTCATGGTGGTGGAGACACGGGGTACTGCCAGAGGTGGCACAGAGGACGCTCTGAGAGATCTCAAAACCACCCTATCCGCCAGGAGTTTTGAGGAGAGGGTTCTGAGTGAGTTGTCCACTAGGTAGCCAATCACATAGTTGAAACGTCCTTGGAAAGGGAGCCACCCCAGGGACTGGTAGAGTGAGCAGTGATGGGTGCGGGGTGGGTGCTTGGAGGATGAACCGACAAATTGAGTTATAAGTTGTGGCTAGGCATGAGTGCAAGGAGGATGAGATGTGGGACTATACTGGGGAGCAATAGTCAAGGAGGGACAGGAGGTTACCATGTGCAATAGCAAGGTGTGCTTCAGTGGACAGAACTTTAGTTGGAAAGTGGCACCTAATGTTTGTTGGATTCTCCACACAGTGTTGTTTACATGTTCAGTAAAACATAGGTGGGGGTAAAGTGTGACCCCTAGGTATTTAAAGAACAGCACATTTTCTAGAGAGGGGCCTGCAGGGGTGAGTACTATAAGGGTGAAGCTGGATTTGGCAGCTTTGTCGAGGAAAGGTATGGAGCTGAAGAGCATGAATTCTACCCCTTGACTAACTAGAACTACTGTCATTTATTTGTTATTCACTCTGGGTGGGATATTCAAAGTGGTTGTGCAAGGAGCAAGTGAGATGCACTAGCGTGACTAGTGGATATCGTAAAGCGCGTTGGCCGGGTGACAATGCACTGCACAAATCGCAGTGCCTTGCGTAACCCTAATGAATGCAAGTGCAAGTGCAGGGGGCGTAGCCATGAATAAACAGCGCAGTACAATATTCAACAGCAGGCCGATGGCACAAGCGTGGAGCAACAGGGACATGCGCGGAGCAAAGTTGAGCCTATAAAAGGATGGAGCAAGCAGGGGATGGTGACTTGCACCCAGGGGAGCAGGGGTGAGAGAGGGAGAAAGAGTGAGAGAGAGACAGAGTGAGGGACAGAGACAGTGTGAGACAGTGACAAGGAGAGGGTCACTGGCCAGGCAGGACAGCAGCAGGGGTGCAGGACAGTCACAGAGGCAGGAGGTGCAATGGGCAAGAGCCCGTGGGTAGGAAGGAAGGAAGAAAGGAAGGTAGAAAGAAAGAGAAAGAAAGAAAGAAAGAAAGAAAGAAAGAAAGAAAGAAAGAAAGAAAGAAAGAAAGAAAGAAAAAGAAAAAGAAAGTAAGTGAGGAACAAAGTGTTACAAAAGTAGAAGAAAAACAAGTTAAAATAAATTTATATAAAGTCTGAAACTTAATGAGGAGCACTAACTGCACCATGGGGACACTGTGAGTTGGGGTATAGAGCTGTTGGTTTGGCTGATTGTGTAAATGGGCAAGAAATACACCAGCTCTGACTCGCTTTGCACATATGAAGTGTAGCAGCAGCTAACCCTGTGCGTCAGTCAGGTCAGTGAAGCAGTTATTACAGAATCAGATTCCTTGGTGGAAAGGGGCTTGGCTTAGCAGAACAAGGCTGTGAGGCGCTTGTACACTCCAAGAGATATTGCACTAGAAAGATGATGCCATTTAAGGCAAAGCTGCAGGAATGAAGAACCAAAGCATCAGTGTCATACAAATGTCAAAACACTTCTAAATCTGGACCTGTTGTAACATTTTCCAGGGCTACTTTTCCAGACTTTGACTGAACTCCAAATGCCCTATAAATTACCTTAACAAACAGCCTTGGGGGAGGGGAGTCCTCTCTTTTAGCCTTTCTGTATTGAAAGGAGGCTTATGACTTTAATGAGCTGTGAACAAGCTTGGTACATCCAGCAGGCAGACCTAGGTTTCATTCCTGCAACCTCCACTTGCATGCTGTATGACACTGAGCAAGTCACTTAACCTCTCCAGTGATCCCAGGTTACCCCTGAAAACAGGTACCTGTGCCTAGTGGGCCTTACCCGGTTACCAAAGAATAAAATTAATAAATAAAATGTGATGGTCCTGGTGCATTTTTGTGATTAATATATGGGCTTCCAGTCTGTAGAAACCTCTCTTTCCATTCCACAGTGTTCTGTGGTAGCACAAGATCACTGAGTGCAGATGCTCGGACCTTCACTAGGTGTGTTTACAATACAGCTACAGTTTTACAATGTTGTAGAATCCACATGTTCTGTGCAGTACTGCAGATTTTGATGCATGTCAACAATCAGACACACACACACACACACACACACACATATACACTGGCTGTGGCAGCATTGTGGCTCTCCTAGTTCCCTCCTCCTCTCCCTCCCTCTGCTACCCGACAATGTAGAACTATGCCAATTAAACTGCCCCTGCCACTCCAGTGCAAAAGTTACGGAATGGTTCTCCTCAATTCAATCTCCTCTGGGCAAAAAACTTGCTGCCTCCATTCCAGCAGCAGTTGTTCACATCTTACTGGTTGTGAAATTTGACATTTTATTCTATGCTGAGTCAGACATTATTTGGAGGGGGTCTCAGCATCTTTCAGACCCCTGTCTCTGCTTGCTAATTCATGATGACATTATGATGCTATAAGAGACGCACTGTATACATATGGTGTGGGGCGCTGTTCTATCCAGACCTGCCCTCCATCAACACAGGCTTTTTCTTGTTCCCATGCATGCAACCACATGTGCACTACAAAGCATTGGGGAGGCATAATAGTATCACTAGTTGGAGTTCTACTGGTACTAATGAGTTCAGATTTTTGCTATGAATACAGGAAATGCCAAGAACTTGCATCTTATTGTGCACTACATACAACTGTCCTTTCATGCGTGTCAGTTGTTTTTAAAGACTCCACTCAGCTGCTTATTCCCACTGCTCCACTTAGCTGCCCACTCTCACTGCTGCAGTCAGCCACTCACCTCCATTCTGGAGTTGGTTGAGCAAGCTTTTGCTCCCCCTCGAACCAGTTAGCACCTGAAGCTCAGCTTTAGGGGAGAGATTTGTTGTTGCCTGGAAGAGCAGTACGTTTAGCTACCCACAGCAATATTTGAGTCTGACTGCAGAGAAAATCAGGGGATATTTTGGAGTTGGTTGAGCAAGCTTTTGCTCCCCTTCCTCTAGCACCAAATAGCACCTGAAGCTCAGCTTTAGGGGAGGGATTTGTTGTAGCCTGGAAGAGTAGAGAGTTGTAGCTACCAGCAGCACTATTTTTGTCTAACTGCAGAGTAAATCAATGGCTATTTTGGAGTTTTCATTCTAACCTGGCAGGCTTTGTTTAACAGAAAGATGAAGGAGTGCCATTTTCAGGTGACCACTGAGCTGGGGCATCATGTGACTGTGATCAGCCACTGAGGGTGAAAGCAGGAAGCAGAAACTCCTCACTCCTGCATAAAAACACTCTGTCCCAGTGTGTCCCATAAGGGTCAGTCCCAGTGCATGTGCAGCACAAAGCAAAAGTGGTGTTTTTGCTTTGAAGTCATCTGCAGAGTGTCTATACAAAGTCTATAATCTGCATGATCTCTACGGGGAGGAGGGACACTAGACCAAGATGTTCCTTCCAAGGAAGGGCGTATCTTATCTGGCAAGGATACGTACACTTAACATTCAGTTATTTCAACTACTCCTGTAAGTTAAATGCATAGGATACCCTGTGTTGTGAAGAGAGGATAACACTAATTCATAACTGGCCTGGATTGCTAACTTGGTGTAACTGTGGAATTTTCTTGTGCTGTGCCATAACCTCTCCCTATCTAGGTAATCCCCATAGAGCCAATATGTGTCATTAGGAGTGCTTATTAAAACCACTTGTACTGTACCATAGCCTCACCCTATCTGGGTGACCATATATAACTAACCTGTCTTTCTAATTGAGCTTGTTGGGTTCGCTTGTGTCGCACCATAGCCTCACTCTATCTTGGTGACCCCTATTAAGTTAGCCTGCGCTGTTTAGTAAGAATGTCAAGTGTGCTAGTAAAAATTACTTCCCTATCTAGGTGACCATACATAGGGTAGCCCAGTCTGGTTCGAGTATGAGGGTACTAGACAGGTAGACGAGAACTGGTTGGTATCAGAAGTCTAAGGGTTATTATAAGGATCATTATAGGGATGAGGTTCAGCAGGGAGCAAGTTAGTTGCAGAGAATGTGAGGAACTCTTCTCCAGGGTAACATTCCAGAGGAGGGGTCACTGCCCCTTCTGCAGGACCATTGCAGAGCTCCATACTCAGCTGGTAGCAGCGAGAGAAGAGATATCTCTTCTGCAGCACCAGCTAGGCTTGGGCCATTGCGCTGGGGTGGAAGTTTGATGTCTACCTTGGGCAGTTAAACTGACTTCAGGAGACACCGAGCAGTTAAACTGATTGCAAGGGACAGTGAAGCTAGGGGAACCATGGTAAAGGGAGTGAGGGAAGGGAATCTAGCTAGTGTTCTCCCTATAGAAACATAGAATCTGGTGGCAGAAAAAGATGCTTGCTCCATCCAGTTCACCCAGATGGTTCCTGCCTTCCCTGTCTATACAGGGGACTGGTAGCAGTAAGCTGGGTAAAGAGATGGTTTTCTTTTATTTATTTATTTGTTAATTAATTTTCAGTTTAAGATTAAATACCTTTGAGCCGAGGGGCCCCTTTACAAAGGTTCCAAGTAAAAAAAAAATACAGGACAATACATTAGTTGTAGATAATTGCAGGCAGACAAGACAGCAAATACAGAAAAGGTTACACAGCAATTTCAGTTACAGACGTGTGGGAGAAAACAACAGCACTCCAGAAGTGTGGTACAATGTTTTAGCAGTACAGTATACAACTTAAGGTCAGAAGACACCCAGGTTACCTAAGTACATAGTGTTGATATATTCACAGCCAGAGGAGGCTTTGTCCAGGGTTCAGCAGAGACATTCAATTGAGGGGGGCAGTAGTAGGGATGGGGTTGGGGGGTGAATGGTCTGAGGAGGGTGGGTGTGATGCGACAATACACTGGAGAAACGGAGTGAGCTCTTGTGTTAAACTAGGGTAGCCCAAGTCGATATGGGGCAACAACAAGCAAAGCAAGCAAGCAAGCAAAACTTTATTTATATAGCGCCTTTCATAATCAAGGTGCTGTACACAATATAAGCTACAATAAAAACAATGGTATAGTAAAATTTAAAAATCAGTCAATAAAATAAACACTTAATTAGGGAAAGCCACAGAGAATAAATATGTTTTCAGCATTGATTTAAAGCTGCTGACGGTCAGGCATTCTCTTAACTGATGAGGCAGAGAATTCCATAGGGTTGGTGCCGCAAATGAAAAGACACAAGCTCCAGATGTTTTAAGATGAACCCTGGGAATCTCTAGCAATCCCTCATCGGTGAATCGGAGAGAGCGATTGGCGGAGTAGGGAAAAACAAATATTTTCACGGGCTAGGTAGCATCGGAGCCCACTTTTAAATGGGCCAAACTTATTGCATTCGATAAGGGAGGCAGGGAGGTAATTTATCCACTTAGATCCCTGGTATGATAGAGATCTCTGAGCGAATGTAGTGCACTTAAAGGGCACCAGTAGCTCCCTTTGGTTGCACTTCAAGGGTGGGATATTCAAAGGGGTTGTGCATGGCGCAACAGTGTTGCACCATGCACAACCCACTGATGCCCCCCGGCGCAATATTCAAAATGGGATGTTGCACCATGCAGATCCCGATGCACCGGGTCGCACCAGTAATGTATGTGGTGCAAGTGCGGGGGGCATGACTATGCATATTCCACACATCCCGATATTCAGCCTGGGATGTGTGACGCATATGCTGGTGCAACCTCTACTTGCGCCACACACTGGTGCTCAAAGTTGAGCCACAAAGAAATAGGAGCAAGGGCTGGCCACCCACAGGTGAGCTGCCATGTCGCAGGGTGCAACACAGCAGCCGCCAGCTGTGGGTGGCCACCCGAGCTCCGGGACCAGGGTCTGTCGGCATCGCCCCCCCACATCCGATCACAGGCACTGTAAATGATACGATATCCCTGGTGGTCCACTGGACGCTTCCAGCCCGATCGTGGGCATAGGTATACTTAAAACAGTGAAAATTAACCCTGGTGGTCCAGCGGTACCCCTCCCCACCGCCCACTGAGCCCTGCTACTCCGCTCCCCTGGTCTGTGACTGGTGACAGCACCCCACCAAGCCGCCTGACCGCCCGTTCCGACTGACTGCGTACAGTACAGCTGTATGCCCTTGGTCCACAGCATAGGCCAATGAGCGCGCGCCAGACTTCGTGCCGTACTCACAGTCAGATATGTGAATTGATCCATTCACAAATCTGGACTGTGTATGCAATGCGTCTGCATGCCGATGGTCCACGCGGACCAATAAGTGTGCTACAGCTGTGCTATCGCCAATCATCGTGAACAGCAAGCGGCTTGCGGTGGTGCTGCCGTCCGCCACTGACCGGAGGACAGTGGCAAGGCTCGGTGGGCGGGTGAGGAGGAATGCCGCTGGACCCCGAGGGTAATTTTACTGTTATGTCTATACCCTATGCCTGCAATCGGGCTGGAAGCAGTCCACTGGACCACCAGGGATATCAGACTGGTTATTTCTTACTCATGCCTGCGATCGGGCTGGAAGTGGTCCACTGGACCACCAGGGATATTGGACCTGTTTTATTTCTTATTTATGCCTGCAATTGGGCCTTGGGGCACTTTGCCACACTGTGCAAGTGGCGTTGGTCCCCTACGGCTGCAGCCTGGCAGGGTGCCAGGTGCAAGTCGCTGGGGGTCAGCGCACCTGCATGTAAATGGGGCCATAATTACAAGCTAATGGCCCCAGTTGCACCTTGCATGCATTATGGCCCCATTTGCATATCCACTGCTGAATATCATGCTTCCTGCACCTAGCGTAATCGCACTTGCGCTGGCGTATCCCCCTGCTCCTTTCTTGCCACTTGTGCTGGCACAGTGCCACTGCACCATGCGCAATGTGGGAGGCTGCATTGCCATATTCAACAGTGCTGAACAATGGTGCAGCACCGTTGAATATCACCCAGCACACTCCCTGGTGCATCCCAGTTGCACTGTGTCCAGCTTGCGCCCCTGCCTGGCGCATTTCTGAATATCCCACCCCAAGTGTTTTTAGTGGCTTGGGTGCATTTTAACAAATAAGCAGTGGATTCAGGTGTCAGTCCTAGGAATTACTTTTTCCCCACCAGGTAGGCCTGATATTTTACTCTGAGATGGAGTGCGAGCCATGCAGTCTCCTTATATAGTGCACAGATGTGGGTCACATAATCTGCCCCGAGGACCAACCTACAGGTCTTATTAAGGAGGGCTTTGACCCTTTTCAGTGTGGTGTCCAAACCAGCCCTGTAGATCACCAGCCCATAGTCGACAGTGGACAATACAGAGCTGCACATGACCAATCTCAATGCATCATAGCATCATAGCATGTCTGTGGTGGTAGAGTACTCCTAGCTTTGTATTTGCGGATTTTACGATTTGGTCGGTATGCATGGAGAAGGTGAGGGTGTTCTCTAGGTGAACACCCAGGTATTTAAATGTGCTAACTTGCTGTAGTGTTTCCCCATTTTGGCTATGGATTAACAACAGACAATACTTTTTCTTGTTATAAAGCATTATGATGAGCATGTCTTTGGTCTTTTTGTAGTTGTGCAAGAGTCTATTCTGCATGAACCACGTTTCTAGCATTTGGAAGTTGGCTCCTAGTTCCATTGTAATTTTGGACAATTCCCTGCCAGATACTGAGATGACCGCATCATCAGCATAGAGCACCATGTGAGCCAGGCAGATGGAGGGTAGGGAATTAATGAGCAGACTGAATAGCAGGGGGCTGAGTATTGAATCTTGGGGCACTCCAAGGCTCACTTCCCTTGGTTCTTAGAGTTTTCCACTGATTTGCATGCATTGTGATCTGCGGGAGAGGTAGCTGTCAAATCAGGCTACCATGTCACGGGACAGGCCAATGGATAGTAGGCTGTTTAGTAGGAGTTGATGGTTTACTGTGTCAAACCTTTTAGTGAGGTCTATGAAGATAGACCCCACTGCCATTCCAGTGTCCAACACATCATATAGTTGTGTGCTGTTGTCGATCAGTGCAGTCAGGGTGCTATGATTTTTTAAAAACCCATGCTGTTGTGTACATAGGAGATTGTATTTATCCAGATAGTCTGGTAATTGGTCATACACTGGGACCCTGGTTTTCCGTTTTTACCGATAACACTGGTAAAAATCACGGGATCCTGCTTGATTTGCAGATTTTGAATTCTTGTACTGGTGCCTTATGGAAATTGCATGTCTCTACACAGAATCTATAAGATTTCAGCATCTTTTTAAATTTTTTTAATTTCTCTTTCTATGCCCCCTTCTCACAGCATCAGTCTCCACTTTTCAGAGATCACTAGGCTGTGTATCCCCTAGCTTCACCCCAGATAATGCTCGGGCACTCCTGTGGACCTGCCCCCATCCTGCCTGGGTTGTACCCCCCTGGTGGGAAGGGAGGGGACCCCAGGTCACCCCTCCACAGTCCTTTAGTGTGTGTCTGGCAGCACAGTGGGTCCCTCATGGAGCCTGGTTATGAAGTCTGGGGCAGCTGGGTCCCTTCTACCAGTGGCCGATGTGGGGTGATTTTTCCTGGTTTTCTGATCTCTGTCCCAGAGTGCACCAGCACTTGAGGGGATCCAAGGAGGTAGAGTGCATTGAGACATGCCAGTGCTCCAGATCCTGGCTAGCGTCCTCTCCTGCTGATCGCTCTGCAGCCTTGTTACATCATCACCCATGGTCACTCAGGTGGCGGTAAAGCAGTGGGATCTGCAGCCCACCCTCTCTGGAGGAGGAGAGCAGACCCCCAGGTGCTCAATCCTACTTTTCTGGCCAGACCTCCAGCAACTCGAGTTCGCTTCCAACCCTGGGTCATTGGCATTCCAAGCAGTAGTGCTACCACAGCGCCAGTGGGCCGGCCCAGATTTCAGCATCTTAAAATGAATGCTGCTGTGCTTTGCATTCTTTCTGCTTTTCTGTGTATAGAATTGGTTTGGAAACCACCCGTACTGATTTGTTGTAACCAGCCATTTGGTTTAACCACCTATGCTTTGCACCAAACTCTCCATCAATTGAAGATTGCTCTCCTTCCTGAAACCACAGTTTTCATTTAGCATGTGCCTAAACATCTTTTACTATTTATATTACACTGTATGATACAAAAAAATACAAGTATTAGCACACATGGGCAGGGCCACTGGAAAATTGTGGGAAAAGTAACCTGCAATTGCAGAGATTTTTTTGCAAAACTTGCTGGGAAATTGTACTATAGGCCCTGAGTGCTTCACAATAAATCCTTTACTGTTTTCTGCAACAATATATTAATCAGCATAAACTACTAAATAAATACACTGACACTTGAATATGTTTTAAATATGAAGAAAAACTTATGTTCTTAACATGAATCCTAAACGGATAAGATGTGTTGCCTCTCTTCCAAAATATAAACACATCTGCCTCATACAGTGCTAAAAAGATTCTATTTAGTGAGCCACAGAGAATCAATATTAAATACATCCAGAATAAACACATTTTTTCTATTTCTGGATGTAGAATAATGAAGCCTGATCAAAAACTATTTACAGTGCTCTGTCAACTAGTCATCCACTTTGCTGTAAGAAAAAATAAGCAGATGGAGTGGCAAATAATTAAGTTTTAGTAAAATGTTGTGAAGTGTTTAATGTTCATAATTTGCACTGTAGGTACTGTGCACTATTATTGAAATCATATATTAAAACATTATATATGGCTGTTATTATTGCTGGCAGTATAGCCTAGTTGTTAGAATAACAAATGGTGATTGAACTGGGTACATCAAGCAAACTTGGGTTTGATTCTCACAACCTCCACTTGCATACTGTGGGTCTCTGAGCAAGTCACTTAACCTCCTCAGTGTTCCTGGGTCGCCCCTGAAGACATGCAGTTCTGTCTAGTGGGACTTACCTGGTTTACAAAGAATATATATATAAAAAATAACCAATATATGTTTACTACATCACACAGTAGTCAGGGTACCATGTAATTTACCTGAGTTTTACTCAGGCTGCAATGATTTTGTACAGGTAAAGATAAATGTTCAGATACATTTTATGTGTTTTATAAGCTTATTTTTTAGACTTTAGTCAGGTTTTTATTGTATTCTTTGCATGTGAACATCTAGGTTGTAGATTGCTAAGTGCAGGATCACTGTTACCAACTAGTTTATTCAAGTTTATAATCAGCAGGGCCATCCAAAACCTTTAGCTGTTTGAATGAAAACTAGTTTGAATGGAAGTATGTTCACAAGGAAGAAACTGCCTTACTACTTACAAAAAGACTTCACAGTTAGCACCCCATTTAGGTGAATGGGATCATTTGTATCTTTTCTCCCACCTGCTGTTTCAGTTTCTATGACAACACAACGTTTTCTGATAGACTGCTTCAACAAAAAACAAATGTTAAGTGTTTAAGTGAACTTATGCTTGGCCAGTGGATTTTGAAAGCACATTCAATGGCATCCAGAAGGTAAGACCCCAGGGGCTGTAGGATGCTGGTGGGCAGAGTGGTGCTCAATTCACATCTGAGCTCAGACATGAAAACTGAGAGACACCCGCTTCATGGAGACCAAGTAAAAAAAGCATCCACATGTTTGTGAGATGCATGATTTTCCATTTGAAGGTCCTTCACTAATCACTTGTGGATTTTTTAGTTGAAGACACTTTATTTCAAAGAAGCAAATTCAGACATTTTTTTTTTGCTCCTCCTACCCCGTGGTGATCCACTCCTTCAGGTCTGCAAAGGCCCCCTACCACCACTGCTGAGTCCCGACCACCATCCACTGCCCCTTACTGCCGTGCTACCAGGTAATCCAAAGTAACCCTTCATTAGATGGGCCCCTTACCCCCTGTTGGATGCTACCAGGGGAGGAGAATCACCCCAAAGAGCTTCCTGTGTATTCCAGGTACAGCAAGGGTCAGAACAGGCACATGTGTCTGGGGCTTCATGCTTATGGAGGGACCAGCAGCTATCCTCTGGTTGGCCAGTGGGTGTTTTCCCATTTTCTTTGGAGTGTAAAAGGCCACATGATGTCAAGGCACAAGTCGACATCCATCACGCTTCCTCCCATAGTGAGAGCTGATGTGTTGTGCCTCAGACTTCCACCAGGGGCCAGCAAATGCTGAGCCATGAACCCAACCTCCCTCCCAGGAGAAGATGAGTGGTCATTGGACACTCAAGCCTTCACCCTCCCCCGGCCGGCCCTCCAACACCCAAGTCTGTTCCCAAACCGCGGTCAGCAGTCTTACAGGCAGAAATCCAATTCAGGCAGTTAAATGATAGAGAGGAAAAAAACAAAGGTGGTCCACCTTAGTGGTGGTGGTGGTTCAGATTAATTCACATCTGAGTTCTAACAAGCAAAGAGACCAAGTAATTTGTAACTTGTGCATGTGGGGTGTGGGTGTTGAAGAAATGGGATCATAGTGCTGTCCCTACTGCCATCACCCCTGAGGGTTGTGGACTGCATTGTTGCTATTGCCATCACACCTGAGGGGCAGGGGCCATACTGCTTCTGCCATCACCAATGGTGGATGGGGAATGTAGTACTGCTGCCATCACACCTGAGGGATGGGGCCATAGTGTTGATACTGCCATGACACCTGAGGAATGGGGAATGTAGTACTGCTGCCATCACACCTAAGAGGGCTGCAGTGCTGCTGCTTCTGGCACACCTGGGGGGGCATAGTGCTGTTGCTGCTACCATCACACCAGAGGGATGGGAGCTGTAGTGCTGCTTCCATCACACCTTGGGGATGGGGACTGTAGTGCTGCTGTTGCCGTCACATCTTGTACCTAAATTAACTTTAAATTGGTACAAGGATGGAAGAATTTGCAATAGTGGAGGCAACAATTGCTAAAATGCACATTAGCGGAGTTAAAAATTGTTAAATAAAGTACACAAAACTAAACACCGGTAAAACCGACTTTTGGTTCAGCAGACAATGGTGACAATATCATTTTTCACAATGTGCAAAATGGAATTGGCCCTTTCTCAATCCCAGTAAACCAGTGTCCTGCTATACTGCTTCAAGGTGCCTAAGGTGTAGTATAAGCAGCCCTACGGTCCCCATCCCTCAGGTGTGATGGCAGCAGCAACAGCACTGCTGCCCCATCCCTCAGGTGTGGTGGAAGCAGCAGCACTGTGGCCTCCATCCCTTAGGTGTGATGGCAGCAGTACTACACTCCCTATCTCTCAGGTGTGATGGCAGTATCAGCACTATGGCCCCCATCCCTCTGGCATTATGGCAGCAGCAACAGCACTGCTGCCCCCTCCGTCAGGTGTGATGGAAGCAGTAGCACTGTGGCCTCCATCCCTTAGGTGTGATGGCAGCAGTACTACACTCCTTATCTCTCAGGTGTGATGTCAGTATCAGCACTATGGCCCCCATCCCTCAGGTGTGATGGCAGCAGTACTACATTCCCCATCCCTCAGGTGTGATGGCAGTTTCAGCTCTATAGTCTCCATCCCTCTGTGTTATGGCAACAGGAACAGCACTGCTGCCCCCCCCCAGGTGTGATGGAAGCAGCAGCACTATGGACTCCATCCCTCAGGTGTGATGGCAGCAGTGCTTCACTCCCTATCTCTCAGGTGTAATGGCAAGATCAGCACTATGGCCCCCATCCATCAGGTGTGATGGCAGCAGTGCTTCACTCCCTATCTCTCAGGTGTGATGGCAGTATCAGCACTATGGTCCCCATCCCTCAGGTGTGATGGCAGCAGTGCTTCACTCCCTATCTCTCAGGTGTAATGGCAAGATCAGTAATATGGCCTCCATCCCTCAGGTGTGATGGCAGCAGTGCTTCACTCCCTATCTCTCAGGTGTAATGGCAGTATCAGCACTATGGCCTCCATCCCTCAGGTGTGATGGCAGCAGTGCTTCACTCCCTATCTCTCAGGTGTAATGGCAGTATCAGCACTATGACCCCCATCCCTCAGGTGTGATTGCAGCAGTGCTTCACTCCCTATCTCTCAGGTGTGTTGGCAGTATCAGCACTATAGGCCTCATCCCATCATGTCTCTACATGCCCTACCTCCTTGGATCCCCTCAAGTGCTGGTGCCTTCAGGGACAGAGACCAGAAAACCAGAAATAATCACCCCACATCAGACACTGGTAGAAGGGACCTGGCTACCCTAGACTTCATAACCAGGATCCATGAGAGACTGACTGGGCTGCCCAACACCCACTAAGGGACCCTGGAGGAGATGACCTGGATCCCCTCCCTCCCACTGGGGGGGTACCACCCAGGCAAAATGGGGCAGGCCCAGAGGAGCTGCCGAGCATTTCCTGGGGTGAAGCTAGGGGATACACAGCCTAGGGATCTCTGTAAAGTGGAGACCGATGCTGTGAGAAGGGGCATAGAAAGAGAAAATAAAAAAATTAAAAAGAAATGCTGAAATCTTAGCGATTCTGTGCAGTGACATGCAATTTCCATGAGGCACCGGTACAAGAATTAAAAATTCCCATACCAAGCAGTTTTCCGTGATTCTTACTGGTGTTGCCGGTAAAAATGGAAAACCAGGGTTATATACAATCCTTTCCAGGGCTTTAGATTGGGGGGGGTAGTATTGGCCTATAGTCTGACAGATTGGTTCTGTCACCACTTTTAAAAACAAGGGTGATGAGTGCTGACTTCCATTTGTCTGGGAACACTCTTGTTCTTAGAGATGTATTAAAGATTTTAGTAAGGGGCGCATCCAGCTCATCCAGGGTGAGGGCAGCCATCTTCATGTCTATGAAGTCGTTCCCCATCCTTGTCTTACCTAGGACCCACTTGACATATTTTATGGTATCAGCTCTGGTTATTTGTTTAAAGTAAAATGGTGGTATGCTGTTTTGGTGGAGAGGGTGTGTGTAAAAAAGGTAAAGGCAAAAAGGAAGGCCTTCAGAAAGTTCAAGGAAACGCAAGCGAAAGTGGACTGGAGAAAATACCAGGTGAGCCAGAGAGAAGCCGGGGTAGAGGTAAGGAGGGCAAAGGCACAGACAGAGGAGCGCATTGGTAAGTAAGTGAAAAGAAGAGGACTAGGCAGGGAATAGTCCAGTTAAAAACAAATGAGGGGGAGTTCCTTCAAGGGGACAGAGAGAAAGTGGACCTGATAAATAGCTGTTTTTGCTCAGTGTTCACTAGGGAGGAAGACGGTGAAGGCAGCAGAGCAGGAAAAGTAATGGCAGGGGAGGGGGAAGAGGATATAAGGCCATTCCTCATGGAGGAGATTTTGGGAGAACTAGGCTGCATGAAGGTGGGCAAGGAAATGGGGCCAGATGGGGTGCACCCAAGGGTGTTAAGATAACTAAAGGAGATATTGGCAGTGCCATTGACTGCACTCTTCATTCAGTCCTTGGAGACTGGGGTGGTGCCGGAAGACTGGAGGCAGGCAAATGTGGTTCCACTGCATAAGGGGGAGGGAGGGAGGAAGTGGGAAATTACAGGCCCATGAGCTTGACATCGGTGGTAGGCAAGCTCATGGAGAAATTAATAAAAGGCAGGATCACCAGCTACCTCGAGGAAAGCAGCCTGATGGATCCAAGGCAACATGGTTTTACAAGGGCAGATCCTGTCAAACAAATTTGGTAGAGTTTTTTGACGTGGTCACAAAGGAGCTGGATCAAGGGAGGGTGGTAGATGTGGTTTATCTGGATTTCAAGAAGGTTTTTGACTCTGTGCCTCACAGAAGACTGCTGTATAAAATGTCAGGCCTAGGGCAGGGGTAGAGGGTGGTTAAATGGGTGGGAAGCAGACTGGTGACAGGAGGCAGAGGGTCATTATAAATGGGGTGGCATCCAGAGAGGGCAAGGTCACAAGTGGGGTCCCACGGGGATCAGTGTTGGGGCCCCTACTATTCAATATATTTGTAGGGGACATTGTGGAGGGCCTTGAAGGGGGTGTGAGTCTGTTTGCGGATGATATTCAAATCTGCAATAGGGTAGACACCCAGGAAGGGGCATAAAAAATGCAGAGAGATTTGGGGAGGCTTGAGGCATGGTCAAAGAGGTGGCCACTTTCTTTCAACGCAGAAAAGTGCAAAATCATGCATCTTGGCTACTGGAACCAGAGGGCAGGGTATTGCATGAAGGGCAGAGATCTGGAGGTCACAGAACAAGAAAGGGACCTGGGCATCACTATATCGGGGGACATGAAGGTGGAAAGGCAGTGTGGGAGAGCAGTGGCTAGGGGTGGTGGAATGCTAGGATGCATTGGAAGGGGATCACCAGTAGAAATAGAGAGGTCATAGTACCCTTGTACACTCATCTGGTCAGACCGCATTTGGGATACGGAGTCCAGTTCTGGAGGCCATACCTCAAAAAGGATGTGGGGAGGCTGGAGCGAGTTCAGAGGAAAGCAACAAAGATGGTAAAAGGGTTGAGCCACCTATCCTATGAGGAAAGGTTGAAGGATCTAAACATGTACTCCCTGGAACAGAGGAGGGAGAGGGGGGACATGATTGAGACCTTCAGGTACCTTAGGGGTATAAACAGGGTGCCAGTGGAAAGCATCTTCCAGATGAAGGAAAATCAGAGGACAAGGGGGCATGGCCTGCAGGTGGAGAGGGGTGAGTTCAGGGGTAACATTCGGAAGTACTATTTCACAGAGAGAATGGTGGATAAGTGGAACAGACTCCAGGAGGCAGTTGTTAGAGAAGAAACAGTGGAGGGATTCAAAAGGACATGGGACAACCACAGAGGGGTGTTGAGGGTGGGAGACACAGGTCAAAGCAGATAGCTAGACAAATGGGCAGACTCGGTGGGCCTTGTCGGTCCTTTTCTGCCATCACACTTCTATGAATCTATGAATCTATAATATAGCCATGCTATAATTGTGCTGCGGTATTTGTATTTGGATATGTTTTGTAAGACATCCAGAGCCTGCAGGACTGGATGCCAAAGAAATAAATATACTACTACTCTCAGAACCATTGCAGTTGCCTGCTTCCCTTGTCAATTTCAGCAACATTTTTTGAACTGCAAATAAAATGGCAAGGTACATACAAGATGTCACAAACAAGTGGGAGTCTTCACCAGCCTCCCCCTGTTGAGCAAATACAATAGACTCGAACATACCTAGGGTAAAGGGAAAATAAGGGGGCAGAATAAATGCTGGAAGATGTGCACCAATACAAGGAGTCTTGGCAACAAAATATCAGAACTTCAGGCGATGGCCACAGAAGTAAGCATTGATCTGGTGGCTGTCACAACAACCTTAAATCATGAAGAGGATATGACCATACCAGGGTATTAAGTGTTCAGGAGGGACACAACAAAGAGCAGAGAAGAGGGAGTGGCACTTTATGTAAAAGAGTAGAAAGAACTGAAGAAGACAGCCTAGGGGAGTCAGGTAAAACCCTGTGGGTGCTAACAGCAACAGGAAATGGGAAATAAATCAGGACTGGGGTGATCTACAGACCACCGGGTCAGGATCAGGAGGAAGACAAGGAATTTACTTTACTATGTGTCTTTATTGTGTTGCTATAATCACTGCACTTTAATGTGATATAATTACTGGTGACCCCCTTTAATGAATGGCTCTTGGCTGTTTTTCAAAAGCCGTAATAACTGGGAAACACCGTAATAACTGGTTATTATGGCTTTTGACAGCTCGCGCTCTGCAGTGTTGTTTTAAAAGTGCGAGCAGCCTGCTCTTGAGCGTGGCTTTTAAAAAGTAGGGCAAATATTGAGCCGTGTGTGAGGAGAAAGCGGCAGGAGTCAACGTTTTTAAGCAGAGACTGGCCACGATTTCAGAAACACGGTTCTTTGTATAAAAAAAGTAAATAGGGCAAGCAGCCTGTTTTAGAAGTTCCTGGTGCTGACTGGAGATAGTGAGAGGAGATGAGGAAGCTAAAGAGAGACCGGTTCTGTATGGCACGTTGTGGGTGAAAGCAGCAAGTAGTGTGTGTGTGTGTGTGTGTGTGTGTGTGTGTGAATATCAGCACCAGCAATTGTAAAAAATAAAGTCTGAAACTTTGGTGTTATGGATTTTTTAACACACCCTCAGTGTGTGATGACTTTATAATTACTGGCCAGCAATTTTTTCCATAGGCTGACCGAGTTATAATTTGCCGTTATAACCCGCGGGTTATAACGGCAAACACGCGCCACATCAATCGAGAACAGCCACTCCTGATTGGCTATTAATGTCCTACTGGGCGGGGCTTCACCGTGAGCAAACATGAAAGGCTCCACCCGCACATAACGAGGATGTAGAGGAGCCGCTGAGCCGCCAGACCAAAAGTACTCAACGTCTTTTTAAAAAAAAAAATTAAACAGTCATTTAAATATATGGTTGATCGCGCCATTCGAAAGCCGTAGAAGACAACATGTATGGCTCATAGCTCGCTCCTTCAGGTAAGACGATCGTGATTTCCACACAGAACTTTGGCCAAAGATTAAAAAAAAAAAAAAGCAACGATTAAAAAACAAACTGAAAAAAAAAAAGACGACTGGAAAGACAGACAGGGTGTGTGTGTGTGACAGAGAGTCACAGTGTGTGTGTGTGTATGTGTGTGTGTATGTGAGACATAGAGTCAGAGTGTGTGTGTGTGAGAGAGATTCAGACACAGGGCTGGAACAAATTGCTGTCCAGCAATTATAAAAAATAAAATAAGGGGTAGTATGTGTAAAACTCGGATTTTACACACACCCTCAGTGTGGGATGCAGTTTATAAACCCCTCGGGCTTCGCCCTCGGGGTTTATGTAGCATCCCACAACTCGGTGTGTAAAATCTGCTACACACAATTCAACTACATATTATTCTATATAAACCTCTTGAGCTTCTCTCTCTCTCAATTTATGGGTCATCACACACCTCGGTGTATGAAAAAAATCCATAACACAGTTGCATAACCAATATTCTCTTTTTGCTATGCACCTTTATTGTATTGCTATTATCACTGCACTGTAATGTGATTTACTCTGTACCTTTATTGTATTTATATTATTACTGCACTTTAATATAATTTACTATTCACCTTTATTGTATTGCTATGACCACTGCACTGTAATGTGACTTGCACCTTACAAATGCTGTTTAAGTATGGTTTATTGTGCACCTTTAGTGCATTTATATTATCACTACATAATTACTGGTGACCATAAATATCAACTGGATTACTGTTTTGTTAAAAATACATATCAACAGCATTTCAGGTTACTATGCTCCAAAGGCACTAATAACCCAAAATCCAATTGATATGACACTTCATAATAACCCGAAAAGAGGTTGATATGACATTCCCCAAAGAAAAGACTTTAAAACTGTTGCATTCCATTGTTTCACAAAAAGTATTTCAACTGCAGTATTTTCAATTGTGTTTTATTTATGTACAGTTCAATTGCTTCAAAAATAAAACTGCACTCTAGCTAAAAAAATGACTTTTTCTTTCAAGCTGCTAGAAAGACAATCTAAACCTCCACACCAGCAATTATAAAAAATAAAGAATAGGTAAATTTGATGTTATGGATTTTTTTCACACACCCTTGGTGTGTGATGACCACATAAACCTCTCGAGCTTCACTCTCGAGGTTTATGGGTCATCACACACCTTGGGTGTGTGAAAAAAATCTATAACACACACTTACCTATCCATTATTCTCTATATAATAATATTATTTACTGTGTACATGTATATTGATATCACTGTACTATAATGTGGTTTACTGTGCACCTTTTTTATTGATATAATTGCTGCACTATAGTATCATTTATTATGCACCTTTATTTTACTGATATTATGACCGCACTATAATGTGATATACTGTTCACCTTCGTTGTATTGATATAATCGCTGCACCGCAATGTGATTTACTATGCTTGTTTATTGTACTGATATTAGTCACTGCACTGCGATTTAATTTAATGTGCACTTTTATTGCATTTAATATTATTGTCGCACTTTAATGTGATTTACTATGCACCTTTATTGTATTGATATTATAACTGCACTGTGATGTAATTTACTGTGCACCTTTATTGTACTGATATCATCACTCACTGCATTGTAATTAAACTTAGTATGTGTCACTATTGCATTTAATATTATTTCTGCACTGTAATGGGATTTACTATGCTCATTTATTTTTATTTATTATATTTGAAAGTTGATAACCAGGAAGAGCACCATGAGCCAAAGCTCATTTCCAGGTGTGACCCGGGGAAAGAAAAGAGTACAGGAGTCAGACAAATGCAACAGAAATATAACAATAGCAGAGACTACATATAATTTTACAGCATAGGTACTATGTACATTAAAATAAAATACACACTAGTTGACTATGTACATTAGAGTACAAGCTTGGAAATGAAATATTTACAGTGGAACACAATGGGGGGGCATTAGGGCTGTGATGAGTGGGGATTTAGGATGTAGAACAGGTGCAGGAAGTAACAGGGGTTGGTCTGAGTAGATGCTTGAGAGCATGGAAAGAGGGAGAGGCGGGTTTGGGAGGGGAGGCTGTTCCAAAGGGAAGGAAATCTGTAGGAGAAGGAGAGTTTGCCAGCTGAGGTGCAGACACAAGTGAGAGAAAAGGTGCGGGCACAGCTTGACCATGAGTTACAGGATGAGGGAGAAGCAGGAGAGAGAGGAGGGAAGCTAGGTAGGATGGAAGAGACCCAAGCCAGTATTTGGCTATGAAGGTCAAGCAGTGAGAAGAATGCCTCTGAGTAAGAGACTGTAAGGAAAGAGAAGAGCAGAGGTCACAGTGGTGAGTTAAGAGAGGAGAGGAGAGCTCGAGGCGAACCTACAGAATGCATGAAACAGGATGTCCAGTTTGGCAAGAGAGGTAGAGAGGGCAGCACTGAAGACTATGTCAGTATAGTCAAAGGCTGGGAGGATCCATTTGACTACAATATTGCATAGTACAGGAAGGGAGAGACTGGCCTCATGATGATAGAGTAGCCCAAGTTTAGGCCACAGCTTAGTGTGGAGTGCACTGAAGTGGGAGAAGAAATTAAGGGAGGGATTGAGCCAGACACCGAGGTACTTGTATGTACAGACATTGTCTAGAGGGGATTAAGCTGAAGAGAATAAGACTGGAAGTGAGGGAAACTTGGCGATTTTTTGTTTGGAACCAAAGGTCATGTCAACAGTTTTTTTAATATTCATTTTTAGACTATTTGCATCAAGCCAGGCTGTGACTGCTGTAAGGTAATTCTGGAGGGGGGTTTGGACGTCTTGTGTGGATGGGCCAGACAGGAAAAGGATGGTGTCATCTGCATACATATGCATATTGGAGCAGGAGCAAACAGAGGGAAGGCAGTTTATAAAGAGGGAAAAGAGAACTGGCCCAAGGATAGAGCCCTGGGATATGCCAGCAAGGATGGGGAGGGAGGGAGATGTGACATTCTTGGCTGACACTGACTGTGAGCAGCCGGTTAGGGAGGAGTGGAACCAGGCCACTGAGGCAGGGGATAGGCCAATGGAGCATAGTTTAGAAAGGTGGATAGGGTGGGAAACTGAATCGAAGGCCTTGGCTAAGTCAATAAAAATAGCTGAGGTGATCTGGCTAAGATCCATAGCAGTGTGGATGGTGTCAATAAAGCGGAGGAGATAGTAGAGTGGGATTTCCTGAAACCTGATTAGAACAGGGAAAGGGGGTTAGAAGTGATTAGGAAATTGTTAAGCCTAGAGAGGATGAGGGATTCTTGAACTTTAGCAAGGGCAGGGAGAAGGGAGATGGGGTGGTAGTTACCAGGGGTGATAGGGTCGCCACCTTTGAAAAGAGGGAGAATTGTAGCCGACTTCCAGGTTTTGGGAACAGTGGCAGAGGAGAGCAAAAGATTTAGGATGAAGGTTAATGGGGTAGTAATTGAGGGTGCAGAGATTTTGAGGAGCCTCGGATGCTGGCCATCAGGGCTATACTTGGAGGGGTTTAGTGAGATAAGAGTTCTCAGGACTTCTGATGGCAAGATTGGTGTGAGTTGAAAACTGGAGAGTTGTGGGAGGTGGGGAGGGAGGAGGAGGGAGGAGAAGGAGGGAGGGAGGGTCAGGGGCCCAGAACTTGTGATGGCAAGATTGGTGGGATTTGAAAACTGAAGAGTTGTGCGGAGGTGGGGGAAGGGGGAGGAGGAGGGAGAAAGGGGTCAGGGGCCCAGTCAGAACAGCACAGGATGTTAAATACTTATTTAGAGCACTGGCAACATGGAAGGAATCAAAGATTAGTGAACCATCCTCATGGATTGAAGGAGAGGGGTCTGATTTGGGGTTCAGGAGTGAGTAGAGATGCTGCAAAAAGGAGGAGTGAGTACTGTATGAGGGGTGCAGATGAGATTTAAAGAAATCAGATTTAGCCCAATGGATGCTAATGGTACAAGTGTTTCAGAGGGTACAAAAGGCTTGGAGGGAGGCCTGGTCACCTACGGTTTTAAAATGGTACCAGGCACAATCTCAAGCTCTACACTTAGCCAGAATATGAGGGGTGAGCCAGGGTTGTGGGCACATCTAACTCTTGTTGTCTTTAGTGGGGCATGGGCATCCCAGATCTTCAGGAAGATGGATGTGAAATGGGCAAGGGCCTCGTCGATTGACAGGGAGCAAAGGACAGGGGACCAGTTTGTGAGAGCCAGGTCATGAAAAAGTTTATTCACATCAAGGGATGTGAGGGGACAATATTAGATGTATTTGGGGGTGATGGGGGAGGATGGGACTTCCTGATACAGAAAGTGGGGCAGTGGTCACTGAGCATGTCTGACGAGGTACCAGCAGAGCAAATACAGTGGGGGTGGGATGAGAGTACCCAGTCGAGTAGGGAGTGTGATTTACTTCTAGGGTTGGGTTGAGTAGGTTCTTTAATCAGTTGGGTTAGATGTAATGCTTCAATTTGTTGGCATGAACTTAGTGATGAGGGGGACAGCCAGTCTAAATTAAAGTCGCCAAGAAGGATTAATTCCCCTGAGTTTGCTAAAGTGGAGGTGGCGGTGATGCAGGAGATGAGGGATGAGGGGTGAAGTTTAGGAGAGGCATATAAGACCAAAACAAAAAGGGGAGATGAAGATGGAAAGGTGAGACCGATTAGGAGGAGTTTGTGGAAGCAGGTGGGGTGCTTCCTGGTGGAAAACAGTGCATTTTAAGGAGTTGTGGAAGTAGATAGCCACTCCACCACCTCATTTACTACAATCTTGTCTTAAAAAGGCTGAAGTCAGGTAAGGCCAGTTGGGAGTCAGGGATACGGGCGGATAACCAAGTTTCTGATATGCAAAAGATGTCAGGGAAGTGTTGTGTGACCCACATTTTTAGGTCATCAAGTTTGGAGAGAAGGCTGTGTATATTAGTGTGGAAGATTCGCAGGCCTTAAGGAACAGCCTGATGGGGAGGGGTGGTAGGGCTAATGGGAACAAGATTTGGTTCGATATCCCCAGCTAGGAGCAGTAAGAGGACCAAGAGGCGAAGGAGTGAGGCATGAGGTTTGAGCTTGATTCAGTAATCAGGAAGGGGTACCCATGAAGGGAGTATAGGGGGAAGGAGTTGATGAATGGCTGCTAGGTTTAGGAGGGAGTGGCTGAGTATCCCATGGCGAATTATAACGTGGGGGGGTAATGGCAGGGTGAAAGTCAATAGTAGTAGTAGGAATAGATAGATTGCATGGTGGACAGAAGGTAGTAGGAAAGGAGCTAAAGCCTGGAGGGGGGAAGGCAGGCAGGGCAGAGGGGGGGATCAGAAGGAGGACAAGGAAGGGGAAGGGGAGGACACGAAGGGTACACATGGGGATCATGTGAGAGAGAGGAAAGATAGAAAGACAGAGGCCAAGAGGAATTAGTATTGTAGGTTGAAAGACAGAGTATGGTGGCTATTTTAAGTGTGCCTGAGCTGTCAGTTGAGGAAGGGGTTGCAAAAGAAGGATTAGGAGCTCAAAAAGGGACTATAAAATTGAGCCTGCTGCAGTGGTACAGTGGTAGTGTCGTTGCCTCTAATGCAAGGGGTCAGAGGTTCAAAGCTAGGGGTGGTCAAGTGTGGCAGAAGGCAGTGGGATGAAGAAAAGGCAAGCGTGGAAGGAAATGGCTAGGCTAGGGAGCTAGTAAGAAGAGGAAGACATGCAGAGTAAGAACAGCTCCACAGTACACTCCTGGTGGTAGCTTGATATAACCTTTAAGTGGGGAGATAAAATCTGGCAGAAGAGAGAAGTCACATGACTGGATGTGACCTATATATGTAGGGATGGACTGGAGTGGGAGGGGCAGTCGCTGCACAGCAGCAATGGACTAGCCCAGTTCAGGAACTGTTCAGGAATCCAGTTGCTCACCTTTGCCGGTCAGTGCAGAGGACAGGCAGGAGGAGACTCTGTGCCCCATTCAGGGAGTGTGTGCAGCCTGTATTGACATTATCACTGTACCGTAATGTGATATAATTACTGGTGACCCCCTTTATAACACAGTCTCAAGGCTGTGGCAAATGCTGTAATAACCCAAAAACAGGTTATTGTGGCATTCTGAAAACTTTCGTTCAGGTACCAGTGTCAATCTCAGTTCATGCACCACCTCCTTGGCTGTTACTCTGTGCGTGGGTGGGTGGGCTGAACAGCAGAAGAAACATGGCAGCTCTGTTTTTCCATAACTGACTAACCGCACTGATAGCCTTTCCCTGTCATCTCAGGTAATTTTTTAATATTTTACAATATTTATCTGATCTTGCCTTTATAAGTTTAAAAATTTATCTGGTTGATCTTGCCGTTTGTATTCTTTGAGCAGGGCAAGATAGTGGCTGCATGGAAACGAACCATGGCTCACAAATGTCATTGCGGTTCACTGTGTAATTACAAAAAAAACCAAAAAGAAAACTAAAATAAAAAAAGGAAAAAATGCCTGTACTGAAAGGGAGACAAAGGCAGTGTGAGTGTGTAGTGTGAGTGAGTGTGTGTGTGTGTATGTGTGTGTGTGTGTGTTTGTGTGTGTGTGTCTTTCTCTCTGACAGCAGCATAGCTGCACTAACTTTGGCATCACAAAAATGTTGAGGGAAAAAAAGTCCCTGTACCAGTAATTATGAACAATAAAGGCTATACAACTGTTGCTATTGCTTTTTTTACACCCCCCTCGGTGTGTGATGACCCATAAACCTCGAGAGCTAACACACAGTTCCATAGCCATTATTCTCTATTTACTATGCACTGTTATTGAATTATCACTAAACTGTAATGTGGTTTACAATGCACCTTTATTGTATTGATATAATCACTGAATCATAATGTGACTTGGGTCTCCTACTAGAAACTAAAATCCATTTCCCCGACACACTGTTGCCCGAGCCCAGAATCTCAGACGCAAAATCCAGACAGTGGGATTTTGCTTGTTTTCCGTGTTTCGGCCCATACCCCCCAAAATTAATGTAACAAACTCCAGGGGGACAAAATCCCACTGTCAGAATCTGTAGTTCAGGAGTCTGGGTTCCAGCAACAGTGTGTCAGGGAAATGGGTTTTGGGTTCTTGTAGTGATCCCATGTGACTTACACCTTACAGTTACTGTTTTTAGTATGATTTATTGTGCAATTTTATTGTATTAATATTATAACTGCACTGTAATGTGATTTACACTTCACAGCTGGTTTAGTATGATTTACTGTGCAACTTTATTGTAGTAATGTTAGCAGTGCACTGTAATGTGATTTACTGTTCTCCTTTTTTGTATTCCTGTTATCAGTACAATGTGATTTACTATGCACCTTAATATATTGATAGTATAACTGCACTGTTATAATATGATTTATTATGCACCTTTATTGTATTAATATTATCAATGCACTATAATGTCATTTACACTTCACGGATGCTGTTTTTAGTGCAATTTACTGTACACCTTTATTGTATTGCTATCATCATTGCACTGTAATGCGATTTATTTTGCATATTTATTGCATTTCTGTTATCACTGTACTGTAATGCGCTTTACTGTGAACATTTATTGTATTGCTACCACTGTACTGTTATATGATTTACTGAGCACCTTTATTTTATTAATATTATCACTGCACTGTAATGTGATTTACTCTGCACCTTTATTGTATTGCTATAAACACTGCATAGTAATGTGATCTACTGTTCACCCTTTATTGTATTGATACAGTAGTATCCCTGCACTGTAGCATTATTTACTATGCAACTGTATTGTATTAATATTATCCCTGTACTGTAATGTAATTTACTAGATACCTTTATTGTGTTGTTTAATAGTATCACTGTACTGTGCTGTGATTTATTTTGCTATGCACCTGTATTGATATAATCATGGCACTGTAATGTGATTTTCATGCACCTTAATTGTACTGATTGTCACTGTACTAAAACCACAGCAACATAGAATTGGTTGGCAGAAAAGTCCACTTATTCCCCCCAGTCTGCTCAAATTCCCTGCTAAGTCCGTCTCCATGAACCCTAACTGGTCTCTGATGGCCCTTCCACCTCCCAGCCCATTTTTAAGTTTACCATGCGTGCACACGCAGCGAACTTCTTGTGGTAAAGTGACTTTTGAGAGGTGTGTCACTGTCTGTCCAATGCAGAATAGTCTGCAAGGGGAAGGACAGTGCTATGCCAATCATCAGCCAGGCTGATCATGATGTTATTTTGCCTGAAATGGTCTGCACTTGAAAAGAAAAAGCCATACCAGTCATAATGTGGCTTTTTCTTGTCATCTACAGGACACCACCCAAGAAAACAGCAGTTATGTGTCCCAATCATCCTGGCTGATGTGACATCCCCCCAACCCCATCCCATCTGTCTCTTCCCTCACCGGTGCACCAAGACATGCAGTGATTTGTGTGCCACCCTGCTCCCTGGTCCTGGGTGGCCACCAAGTGCTGCTGCTGGCCTTGTTATCTGTTGGCCTTGACTGGGGGTCAGACAGAGCACAACAGTAAAGCTGCATGCTGCAGCGGGGTGGCTAATCGCCATGCAGCTCAATGTGCGAGCTGTTTAGGTCGACTCTTCATGTCCTCTCTCTCCCTCTCGCATTGCTGAAAACTGCCCCTCATTTTTTGTATGTCATCCCCCCCCCACACAACCCTCCCTCCAAGCACCCACCACCCTACAACTCCCGCCACAGATTAAGAAATTTTCACCTATGGGGTTTATGAGGTATGGTGATAAGAAGACTATGTTGAAAATTTGTGGTCAAAATGTGAAAAAAATTACAAGGGATGCATAGGCACGGGTGTCACCAGCAGAAGGAGGGAGATAGTGATGCCATTATATAAAACCCTGGTCAGGCCTGACAGTGGGTAGGTCATGTCAGATGAATTTGATAGATTTCTTTGACTGTGTGATGAAGGAAGTTAATTAGGGGGGAGGCATGGATGTCATCTACCTCAATTTCAGCAAGGTCGTCGACACTGGTTCACATAAGAGGCTTGTTAACAAGATTGGTAGTCTGGGCATGGTAGACTGGGAAACAAGAACCCAGGGGAAGAATACACGATGGGTGGGGAGGTAGTAACAACAACAAAAAAAGAAAGGGACCTAGGGGTAATCATATCAGATGACCTTAAGGTTAGCAAGCAATGTGAGAAGGCAGTAGGGAAGGCTGGGGGTATACTGGGATTTATAGGGAGAGGCATCAGCAGCAGAAAATAGGAAGTTGTTATCCCTCTGTACAGACAGTTGGTGAGACCCCATCTGGAGTACTGTGTCCAGTTCTGAAGACCCCATCTCCACAAGGACATAGACAGGATGAGGTAGTCAGAGGAGGCAACTAAAATGGTGCAGGGTCTGCAAAAGAAGCCGTATGAGGAGAGACTAAAGGAGCTTAATATGTATACCCTTGAGGAAAGAAGGAGAGGGGACATGATAGAAACTTTTAAGTACCTCAGTGGAATCAACAAAGTCCAAGAGGGTAGCATCTTTCAGAAAAGAGACTTACAAGAACAAGGGGCACAATTTAAAGATAGAAGGAGGGTGGTTCAGGGCAATGTGAGAAGTATTATTTCACAGAGAGGGTAGTGGATGCATGGAACAGCCTTCCTGAGGAGGTTGTGGGGTCTAAAACTGTGGGAGAATTCAAGAATGCATGGGGCAGACATAAGGCAATTTTTGTGGGGGGTAGGAAGAAATAGGCTGTTGGTTAACTAGGATCTGCGGCCTATCCTGTAGGTAGGGAAATGGGCAGACTAGGTGGGCCAAGCAGTCCTTATCTGCCGTCAAAGTCTATGTTTCTATGTTTCTATGTAAGGTGGTGAATTGGGTTAGGAACTGGCTAATAGACAGGAGACAGAAGATGGTGGTAAATACGGTACAATCTGGGGAAGGGGTGACCAGAGGGGTACCGCAGGAATCAGTCCTTGGGACAGTCCTATTCAATGTCTTCATTAATGACATTACGGAGAGCCTGGAAGGAAAGATCTGCCTGTTTGCAGATGACATCAAGATCTGCAACAGGGTGGATACTCCATAAGGGGTGGAGAAAATGAGAAAGGACCTAGGCAGGCTTGAGAAATAGTCTGAGGAGTTGCAACTGAGGTTTAAATCAAAGAAGTGCAAAATTATGCACTGGGGTATAGAAACCCTGGGGAGAGCTACAGGAAGGGGGGGTGCATATGCTGACAGTAACCAAGGAACAAAGGGACCTGGGGGGTTATAATTTCACATGACTTAAAAATGTCCAAGCAGGCTACAAAGGCAGTGGGGAGGGCCAGTGACATGCTGGGGTGAATAAGCAGAGGTATCACCAGCAGAAGGAGGGAGGTACTGATGACATTATATAAAACTGGTCAGGCCTGTCATTGAGTACTGCTTGCAGTTATGGAGGCCGCACCTTCGAAAGGGCATAACCTGGCTGGAGATGGTCCAGAGAAGGGTGACTAAGATGGTACAGGGCTTGCACCACTAAACAAATGAGCAGAGATTAAGGGTGCAGGAAGTCATTTTGGTTTTTGGTGAATTCAATAAGGGGGGCACTTATGTTACTGGCACTTCAGAGAAATTGAGGGGAAATTAGCTCCTTTCTGTAATCAGCAGAAACATAGGAACATAAACACAGAAGAGTAACTTTGTCTGGTGAAGAGAAGGAGCTTGCTGGTGTGTTGGAGATGGAGTGCACAACATTCACGCTGTACTTTGTGGAGGAAAGTAGAGAAGCAGGAAGACAATGTTTGCAAAGGTTTTTGCACAGGCATGCCATTGTTGCCTGTATTGCTTGTCTCCTTTTCAGACTAACTAGCATTGTGGCCCCAGTTGTAGCAAAATTCTCCCAGTGTCTCTCTGTTTATCCTTAGGGAGGAAGGTCCACTGCAGTGGAGTATGGGAATTTTTCTGAGGTGGTGCGGGACCCAGAGAAGAGCAGGAAGTCACTCAGGTTGGCGCTGAACCCCAAGAGTGTTTTGTTCCTATGCCATAGAGATTGCCATGCCAGAAGGTAATGAAAGTAATGAGCAGCTTCAGTCTCACCTATGACCATGACCATGATCAATAGTCTACTACACGTTCTACTTGTGTCTGAATTTTTGAGTTTTTTAACAAGGGGCATTTGTATTTTATTCTATCTTACATTTTACACTTTGTTATATTTTGATACTTGCCTGGACCCAAGTAGAGTTGTGTTGTACATTTGTATACTCTGTTTTGTGTGCTGCGATTGCTTCAGAGAGAAGCTGATTTCTAAGCTCTCTAGGTTTTCTAAGGTTTTCCAGTTTCCTTCTCCTTTTGTTTTAAAAAATATACATTTTAGGTATATTTTAAATATGTTTTAAAATAAAAAACTTGGGCCCAGATATTCAAAGGGTTGCGCCATGAGCAACAGGGGTAGCGTGTCATGAGTCCAAAACTTCTCGTTTGCGATATTCAGAAGGAGGCAGTTAGCCCGAAAACATGCTGAGCAACAGCGCGAATGAAAATGAAGGCATGCGCAACGAAGGGGTGGATCCATGCATAAAGACGCAATCGCGATGATTCAAAGACTTGCGCGATGCGCAATAGCGGCACAGCCGGAAATTGCGCACTAGCGGAAATGAGCCAAAATTAAAAGGCTCAAGGAAGCAGCGCAAGAACGCTACCAGGCTGCCAAGTGGGGGAGAGAGAGAGAGAGAGAGACAGACAGACAGACAGCAAAGGGCAGGCAAGGAAAGTGTGTCCCATAGTCTGTAGAGGCCAGCGAGGGGTGCCCGGTGCAGTGGAAGTAGCAGTCAGGACAGTGGGGGTAACACAGCAACACCAGCCGGGGGTCAGAAGCCAGGGAGATGGACAGTGCCAGTTTCCACATGGAAGCTGTAATGAGGGGGGTGAGAATGCATGCTGCAGGGGGATGTGGCCGTGGAAGGGCCCGTCGGCGGTACTCCCCTGACAGGCAGTACCGTGCCAGCATCAGCTTTGAGCTGTACACAGATGTAGCGAATGTGGGCCGGTACCACCTGAACAGGGCAATACTGAGACGGCTCTGTGTGCTGTGCAGTGATGTGATGCAGGCACCCCTCGACGGAGTCATGCTCTGTCAGTGGAGACCAAGGTGACAGCCTGCATGTGTCTGCTCGCCACGGGCACCTTCCAGAGGCCGACAGGGGACACCACAGGCATCACACAGTCGGCCATGTCATGCATCCTCACCCAATTCCTCAAGCGCACTGCTGCCATGCTGCGGAGTACATCCATTTCCCAGCACCAGCGCAGGCGACAAGCAAACATGCAGGAGTTCCACAGGGTAGCACGTATGCCAGGCATGCTAGGGGCCATAGACTGCACCCATGTGGCCATCCACATGCCACTGGCCCCGATGGCCACACATCGGAACAGAAAGGGATTCCTAGTGTCAACTGCCAGGTGGTGTGTGATGCCACTGGGCGCATAATCAATGTCTGTGCCACACACCCTGGTGGAGCACATGATGCCTTCATATGGTATCAGTCTGCACTGTGCCATCGATTCGAGTGGGGACATCCCACAGGACATCTAGTGGGTGAGTACACATGTATGGAATGCAAACTCTGGGCAATGGTGGGAATGCCACAGGTGCCATGGTAGTGGCACACAGGAGATGTCAATATGGACCTGAACATGACACTGATCTCCACTATCTCCACACAGGTGACTGGGATACCCACTCCATCCTGGCTGCTCACACACCGTGCAGGCGCCCATGACCCCAAGCGCAGCTATGCTATAATGAGGCACATGCCGCAACACGCAACATCATAGAGTGGGTGTTTGGGATGCTCAAGGCACGCTTCCGATGCCTAGACACCTCTGGCGGTGCCCTACAGTACAGCCCCCAAAGGCCTGTGGGATATTCCTGGCCTGTTGCATCCTGCACAACATGGCCAAAGACCATGGGATAGCCGTACAGGTCGAACAGAGGGACAGCGATGGGGACGCCAGTGGCGCCGGTGATGATGGTGATGAGCAGCCCCCCCTAGGACGGAGGGACCCCCGACTGATCCGGCAGGCCCAGCTGCACGGGACACCATCACAGAGGCAGCACCACGCACAACACAGGTAAGTCAAGGGGACATGTGCAAAAACACTGTCCATCGCAAACCACAGGCACACAGGGGAACACACCAGGGTGCATGATGGTCAGGAGTGGAGACGGTCCAGGCATACAAACACACCATCAGGGAAGGGTGAGCACTCATATGGACACACACACACACCAGGCACAGAGCGTACATGGGCAGATGCAGCACTGCAGAACCGACATTGCTAACACACACAGCACCACTGACCACCCCCACCACCCGTACTGTCCAAGTACGTGTGTCAGAACCTGGGCACCCTTGCACCTTGGTGTACAGTGCAATGCAGGCATCATCATGCACACGCACCTGTGGACAGCAGTTGGGAGGGTGTGCAGGTGGTCCATGTGTCGGCGTGGTGAGCAGAGCACCCAGCAGTGCACTGCCCACCATGACACACATTGCACACATGGCAGCACCAGACAGGGCCCGCACTGGGAGACAGCTCAGTCATGTAGCACTGTCCCACGGCCACCGCGGATGCATGGGCGGCCCCGCCATGACCCAACAGCACGGGCAGGCTGAGCAGGGGCCACATGGGGTGGCACTGTTGCACCACCAGGGGTCCCACTGCATGAACGTGACCTTGCCTGCACAGGGGACTGCAGCATGCCGAACAAACCTGCACCAGGGGTGCTCGGGATGCCCACAGCAGAACCTGGTATCGACAGGCCTGGTGTCACACGACGCCGGGAATGGGGAGTGGAGAGTGCACTGTGTAGGGTGTGTGGTACAGGGGCACCTGACTGTGTGCCCAATGCGTCAACGACAGAGACCACTGCCTGGGTCAGCCTGTCAATGGCGGCAGTCACATCCGTCTGCATACGGACCAGTTCGGCTTGGTCCCAAGCACACTCCCTGCTGTGCCCACTCCACAGACACAGACAGTGCCTCCTCGGACCTTGCAACCCGCCTCTGCAGCTGTACTGATTCCTGCAGCAGGTGGGTGTGCTCGTCCAATGGGTACTGTGCCCCAACGGCATCCTGACCCCCAGGGTGTGGACGGACTTAATGATGCACAACACCCCTTGAGGGTGGGCACTGTTTGCCAGGACCAGGAATGGGCGGATCAAAGGGCAGCAGACATGTGCCACTGCTTGACACTGTACCCCCAGACCTGGTGGGTGACTGCTGCTGCTGCCCCTTCAACCGCTGTGCCCCCGGGTCCACTCGTTCCACCGCTGTGCTGGCAACAGTGCCAGACACCTGCACAGCCACCGGTGCTGCCCCACAGGTGCTGACAGGCACAGCCTGGGACCATGCCAGCATGCTGGTACACAAGTTGGAACCAGGCAGGCCCAGGGGCACGTGCTGGCCTGCCATGTGTCCGTCATGGGACACACAACCATCACTGCCCATTGCAGGCCTTCTATCATCAATGGTGCAGGTACGTGCTACTGCCATGGTCACAGCGTGCTGGCATGCTTGCATGCCAGACTGCTGAGACATAGGCTGTGCACCCCCCGCACCCGTATCACTGACACCAGAGTTTGCGGCCCAGCGTGCATGCTGCTGCAGTGCCTGCTGGCTGGTGGTGGAGGTGGATGGACCCTCCTCCATGTCCAGCAGGTCAGCATCACTGTCTGGACCCACCACCACCATCTCCTGAAGACGAACAGGATCTGTAACAGAAAGAGAGTACATGTGAGTGCATGTGAACAACCGCCCCCCCAAACACCACCACCATGTCATACCGTGCAGTGATGGGCTTCCACCTGTCTGGAATCCTCCGCCTAGTACGCCCTCAATGGCACTTGGCTGCATGGCTGCGACCAGTCTCTCCTCAGTTGGGGTCAGCTGCAACACCACTAGCGGGCCCCCGCCAGTGCCAGCACGTGCCGCCCTGAAGGCTGCCACCTTCTCCTTCAACCTCCTGCGGTCTGTCCCCATCTTTTTCTTGCATTCCTGCACGGAGCGCTGGTGGCTTCCGTGCAGGTTAACCGCCCGAGCTACCCCCTCCCATGCAGCTGCACTGGACTGAGGGGTGCCCCTCTGTCCACTCAGCACTGGCTCCTCATCCAGGTAGGCCTGGAAGAGAGCCTCCGTCTCTGCTGCTGTAAAGTTGGGCCTCCTCCTACGCCCACCGTCCTCACCCTCACAATGACTCTGCTCGGTCATGGCGATCTGTATGGGGGGAAGTGGACACCTGTCACTGTGCAGTCTACAGCATTTTCCCATGACCATCGTCCTGAACATCACACAGCATGCAACTCACCTCTCACCTGCAGTAACCGAATCTGGCCAACGCAGCCCAATGTCGCAGATTTATAGCGCAATACATGCAAATTAGGAGTGGAGCAACTATAATGACATGCAAATCACGCCACTGTGCCCTTGAATGGCTGATCAGATGATTTGCATGTGTCGGCTGAATATCGCGAATCTGCGCTTTGCGCAATACGGAAGAGTCGGCTGAGCCAATGGCGCAGATCTGTGCCTGTGTGGTAGACTGCATTGCGCATGCCCAGATAGCTTACGTAGGTGTCTGTCACGCTGCTGATGTGCTGAAGCGCGATCGGCAATTCAGGCCATGGCCACCATTGTGCCAGTGGCGCTACAGCAATGGGCACTATATGGCGCTGTGGCACTACTGCGCAATACTCCACTGTTGCACTGGTGCGCAGCTGGTGCGGTCGTGCAGGATGCCTATCGTCAGATGGCGCTGTCGTAGCCTTGCGTCGTACCCATGACCTTGTGTATGACCTTTGCCCCTGGCACTGTTCGCCTGCCATGTGTACATCCCTATTGCGCTGTCTGGTGACAGCGCTATGTGAAAATGACGGCGCTGTTTGAACAGCCGATTGAGCCTGTGGTGGTCTCTGCGCAACATTCCACGTGGGGTTACGCGCAGCTGGGCACCATATTGCCTGCTGTAAAGTTGGTGCCATGGCTAGGAGGAGGCGGTGTCCTGGAGCCAGCTTGAAGTGGCCAACTTGGTGGCCCTAGTGGAGCCCCACTATGGGGCACTTTATGGTGAGGCACCCCTCACCATTGCCCGGACCCAGGTGTGGCAGCAAGTGGCCACTGACCTGGTGGGGGTCACTGGACGGTGCCAGTCAGCTGAGCAGTGCCAGCACTGGTACAGTGACCTCCGCCGGAGGGATCCTGATCTGCTGGATCGGCTGCGGTCACGTGCCAGGCAGGGTGTGGTGCCTAGGCCAGGTGGGTGTGCCATATATGCACCTGTATTATCTGTAGGGGTGTGTGTGTGTTTTGGTGGCTGTGCATAGGTGATGGCTCGGCCACGGTTGGCTGTGTCAGTGTGTGCAGCTGTGAGATGACTGGGTATGGCTGTGTGGGCAGGCACTGTCACTGGGGCAGGGGGCAGTCTGCTTTTGAGTCACACTGATGTTTGTCTCAACATATGTCTCCCACAGGCCGGGATGTGAGGATGCGGGGCAACAGTGAAGAGGGCCGTGCCAGGGACACATTGCCAGCAGGGGTTGGAGCCCACCAGCAGCAGCAGCACCAGCAACAGCACCAGTCGGAGCTGCTTGAGCAGTGTGAGTATCATGACTTCATGGATACTATTGCATGCTGGGGGGGGGCCAGTAGCCATGCACAATATAAACATGCAGGAAAGGGGAGGTCATAATTCCACTATACAAGACACTAGTGAGGCCCCACCTGCAGTACAGTGTACATTTCTGGAGACCATACCTACGTAGGGACGTAGAGTGGGCAGAGAAGGTTCAGAGGAGGGCAATAGGATGGTGCATGGCTTGCATCACAACTCCTAGGGAGACAGGTTGAAGGAACTGAACCTGTACTCCCTGGAGGAGAGGAGGGAGAGAGGGGATATGATTGAGACATACAAGTATCTTACAGGGTGGAACAGGGTGCAGGGAAACACTATTTTGAAGTGCAAAAGATGTTCCAGAACTACAGGGCATGGGATGCAGTTGGAGGGAGGACGATTCAGAGGAAACATGAGCAAGACTTTCTTCACAGCACGGGTGGTGTACAAGTGGGACACCCTGCCAGAGGGAGTGGTGGGGGCTGACACAGTCATGGGATTTCAGACTGCATGGGATAGACATAACGGAATTCTTGAGGTCAGGGGTAAGGGGCAACAGACTTCTAGGTAAACAAAGTAACTTACAGGCTGAAATGGACAGCTGTGGGGCCATAGCCCTTATCTGCTGACACTGGCTATGTATCTATGTCTGTAGGCACGACACAGGTGACATGCATCACTGTCCAGTTCTGTCACATCTGTGTATGCATCACTGGTGGTCCATGCATGCACTGGGCACATAGCTGTGTAACTGGCATCGCACCACGTTGCCACGTCACTTGCCAGCCTTGTTTGTGCTGTGATGGACATGGGCAGTGTGTGTGTGCAGTGGTGTGCATAGCTGGTGCCGCCTGTTTGTGATGGCCATGTGCATGTTCACTGTGGGTGGGTGCATGCCATCACAGGTGCGGGACATTGGGCTATATGGCTTGCAGGTTGGGTGGTGTTCAGGGTTGTGGTCAGTCACAGCCATTGACTGTGTTCCCATTTTCCTAGGCCTCAAGGTTCGCCAGAGGATGGCGAGGGATGTCAGGGCCATCCGACGGCTTGTGGGCCATAATAGTGACATCCTGCAACACATTCACCGCCATGGTGTGCGGAGGAGGCGGCAGAGACCTGCAGGACACCGGCAGGAGGACGGGCGGCCAGCTGGCCCATGACATCTCTACCCTTCCCACTTCTCCCATCCCTACCACCCTGCCTTCCCTCTCCAAGTTTGTCATCCCTACCCCTTGACCAACCCTACCTTGTACCGTCCCCCTTGTAAATAGTTGTACTTGTTTTGATAATGTTTGTTGTTGTGAAATACATTTTATATTTTTATCTGAATAATGTGTTGCTCTCTGATTTGCAGCTGCCTGTGGGTGCTCAGTTGCAGGGTTGTACATACCATCTGGGCTGGTATGGTCCTGGGTATGTGTGTGTGTGTGTGTGTGCGTGTGTGTGCATGGGGAGGGATCTCCAGCATGGCAGTGACTTTCGGTTGGTCTTGCCATCTGCTGCCACCCACTGCTGGGTGCACAGGGTGTGTCTGGCTTGTAGGCTTCTGTGCTGCAGGGTTGGCGTGTGCTGGGGGGATGCATGGTTTCCTGCAGTGCCAGTCACTGCACATAGGTGGTGTCTTGGGTCACAGTGCAGGGTGTGCTGTGTCTGACGGGGCTGATGTGCACTGTGGTTGTCAACCCCTGTGTGTGGCACTCTCAGCCTGCCAGTGGTTGTGCTGGGGTGTCATGGCTCTGCTATGCTTTGTTGGCTTGTCCCCATGGGCAAGTAGATCATCCATCCCACCCCAGTGATGCTGTGCTTGGGTGTGCAGGTGCGGTGCGGGTTCTGCAGTGTGTTCCTGTGCCCATGTGTGGCATGGCTGGCGGTGGGCCCCAGCCTGCCTCCCTGGATGTGCAGTTCCATTGCTCTGGGGGGGGACTCTGCTTGCGCTATGGCACCTCTGGAATGCTCAGCTGGGCTGGCCTGGTTGCGCCGTAGTGCAACATTTCGGCTCAGCTTCTCCTTCCTGGTTGCGCTATGGCGCAGTATGTGCGATATTCAGACTTTGGTTGCTTGCGCAATTTGTTCTGCTCCATGTTTGAATATCGCACCTGTTGCGCATTTGTGCAACTGGTTTGTGCTTGCTCCTGCTGTTGCGCTCATTTTGAGTGCAGTTTGAATATCTGGGCCTTGATCCCTATGCAAATAAACTCACACGTGGCCTAGTACCATAAAGTATGCATGTACAGCATTTTGAGGCAGACTCCTGCAGATGCAGCATACACACACGTACGAGTGCAGATGACTAAGAGAGCCCGAAGGAGCAAAATTAAGCTCTATGCACAATTTGTTCAAGTAATCCATGTTTTATACATCCCCTGGGAGAATATCTACTTCCTGTAGGAATGACTTTTAATGGTGTCTTTTTTTTTTTTTACAAAAACTTGTGCTGGTTTTCCTAGTATTTAAGTGAAAACTGTGATTTAAGATGGGGCAGCCCTTTTTTTTCTGTTTATTTTGTCTGACAGTCACTTTTTTAATCACTGTATGAGTGGTTTAGCCTCGGAAGACATGACTTCTTGGTGTATAGATCTCTGAGGTTCTTTTAGACCAGCTTTACCTACAGTCTACTGACTCTTTTAAACAACTGTTAGAAGTGAGTAATATGAATTGATCTGAACCTCAGAAATATAGACATAATGCCAACTTTCTGTTTTACTAAGCAGTGAATTTGAAACAGCTCACTGTATAATTAGGTGCTGGTGTTTTATTAACACCAACACTTTGAGTTAACTTAAGCATGTATGCTAGTATAATAGATTATTGTGAGAGATATATTCTGAGACCATTCCTTGAGAGTTCTTATTCTTGTTAGCTAGCTTATCTGCTGTGTAATACTGTCTATGCAAATCTATGGTGCCTGCAGTGTTTAGTAGTGGTGAATACTAGAGAACATCAATTAAGCACCTTACGTTTGGTTGACTAAAACAAATTCATTAACTAATTAAGCCTGACTACTGGTTCTTTCCTCCTTTCCCTCCCTTTCTAAGTTTCATATTCTCTTTTTGTTTTTTTGTAGTGCTACCAATAGAAATCAAAGTACCTATCTTTCTGCACTCACTTTACTTTTTGGATTTACTTCCTGTTAAACTTACTGTTCCAGATTGAACACACAACCATTAGTCCACGAGAGTCCAGTGAGAGACATCTAATATGGATACAACCACTTCGGAGAGATGCAACTACTTTAGGACCAATGAAATAACTGTATCTAATATGGCTTAAATGAGAGAAACTTAGTGAAAGTATTTGAAATAAAAAAACACAATCAAGGATCAACTAAGGGACTAACCAAGGGACTATTTGATCAAAATGCTTCAAGTGAAGTGGACTTATTCAGCTTATTAAATTTGGGAGGAATACCAGCAAGAAGTAAGATTGCGAATAACATATAGAATGGATTGATATTCCTTATGATCTATGGGACTAACTGACTATTAGAAGGTCGAATCTCTAGTCTTTTTGTGTATTCTGCTGTATTATAAGTGTTTCTTGTTTTGACTTCACTTTAATTCCTTCTAGACAGACAATAGGAATCTACAGCATAAGTTAATTCCCTGACTTCTTGTAAAAATGGTTAATTCCAGGCTGCAGAGAAAACATCTAAGCTGTTCTCCCTTATTAGGTGAATCAATGTTGGGAAAACAAAGGAAAAAAGTATCAATTAGACAAACAAAAATTATTGAACATATCAAAACGCAAAACTTAAAAGAGGATGATAAAACCTCAACCCCTTAAAAATACCTATGATGTCCAATAATACATCTATTGAGACTACCCCAGCTTTATTTTACAGCAGTGATCACTCTGTCATTCTAAGTGATGATGTGGTAAGTGGAGTTACATCCCAGAGTACTACTGAGCTATGGGGGAGTGAAGTTCTGGATTATGATGTATCAGACAATGTCAGCTACCTGCCTGATACAGAATTCTCTAAATCTAATAATATAGACATTGACCAGAGGCTACGGATAACTACCCCTAAAACTCAGCCACACCAAAAAGAAAGATTTTTCTACAATCATAATTCCAGATTCTAACAACTCATTACAAAAAAATAGATAACAGAAAAAAAAGGCAAAAGATGCCATAGGCTTTTGTGCCTAACACAGGATCGAACCCAATCAAGTAAATTACCAAAGAAAAGGATGAATAAAAAAAAGCCACAAATAAGGAACTAAAATCCAAAGTACAATGCCAGAGGTACCCAACCCCAATTTTTGTATAGATTTGGGCAAAGAAACTATAGATATTTTAAAACTGAATTCAAGTATTTTACTCTCCAAAGCACAGCCAATTCAACACTTGGCCCCCCTAGAAAAATAGATCAATACTCCAATTCTGCCCTCTTTGAGGGTTGTTGCAAATTAAATTGCATTTGAACGGCTTTTAAATCTTTATAATGTTCAACAAGGTGGGATGAACCACTCAAAAGATGTAAATACTGGAGCAGAAGACCTGAAGGGTAGTAGTAATTTACATCAAAAAGGGAAAAAAAAGTTATCGATTCCTGAGAATAATTAGATATGAGGAATGACCCAAACTTCTTGATATGGATTTAAAAGACTACTTGATCAATAGATATCTCTATGATCTTGACATCAGCTCTATGGACTTTCTTACAATAGGAATTCCAATAGATAGGTGGGTGGGTTAACACCATTGAAGCCCAAAAATCACCTAAATTAGCCAATCATATTTGATACAATGCAGAGTTGTTAGAAACTAGAGGATTAACAATTAGTTTTCCCAATAAAGAACAATTTAACCCAAAAGTTACACCAAGTGGGGATGAAGTTCCAGTAATGTTAAGTATGCATGGTATGGCCCCGTTGAACAGAGAAAATAACTGGAAACTAAAGGGTGCAATTTGTAACCAATTTGCTAATGTATTGAACATCCATCTGGGCTATCAAAGTATCCAAAAAGTTAACAGATCTGTTGATTCTCTGCAAATTGATGTGGAAGTTAGGGATGGGGCACTTGCACAGGAAATACTAAGACAAAGTATGGGCTTGGAACTTTAGGGATCCACCTTGTGGACCCACAGGAAATTTTCAGGCTGCAATTGCATACACAAGGAATCCATGATAATAACAAGATAATTTTGATTAATATTATACCAACAAATATAACTACTCCACAAACATCTATAAATCAAATAGGACATGAAGTTTGACTTAATGATGTACTTGGGGTACAATCTAATATAATAGGGGCAACAATGACAGGAATTTTGTTAATTTCATGGAATATAGCAGACATTGGTAATAAATGGTGTGATCAGGAGTGGAAGGATTACATACAAACAGCAGATATCTGCTTTCAGGAAACACGGCACGGGAAAGATGATAATATATTAATGAATGGTTTGATATGATGCATTCTCCATCCATAAAGGAGAAAAAAATTGGAAGATCATCTGGTGGCTTAATAATTTACATCAGATTGAGACTATTCACAGGGCATGCCATTTTATATGCTGAAAGGAATTATATTATCCTATATTTTGAACACCAGAACTCCTCAATGATCATTTTTAACATATATGTCCCCCCAGACAATACAAAGTACTATAAAGCAAATATTTGGAAGGAACTTGATAATATACTATTCAAACTTAAATTAAGATTCCCTAAGATAGATATACTTGTGATTGGAGACATCAGTGCTAGAACAGGACAGTATGATGGATTATTAGATGTATCGTTGAATGAAATTCGTGCTACAACTGAAACTACTTATAGGAATAATATGGACCCCAAAGTTAATAAAACAGACACCAGTTTAATAGAAATTTTGAAATCTCACAATTTGTATCCCTTGAATGGTAGACTACAGGGTGTCCTGCAGGGGAACTGTTCGTATGTAAAGAATACAGGTATGTCTCTTCTGGACTTAGCACTATGAACAGGTAGTATAAAAAAATGGTATGCCTTGCAAATCCCATGTCACACTGAAAGTGATCATTTTCCATTACATCTCTGGGCCAGTATGGAGAAAATAAACAACAATGAAAGGTATTATCATAGCAAAGAGGGAATGCAGGAAACTAGATATGCCAAGAGACTTAAATGGAATAGTGAACTTAAACATCAAATAGTAGCACAAACCAAGGATGGCCTTGTTAAAATTCTCAGAAGGAATAATCAGGCTCAAACTGCACAAGATATTTGGGTTCAAATGGCCATGGTGTTAGACATAGTAACAAAACTTCTGTATAAGCAAATTTCAGCAAAAAACCAAAAAACAGACACATGGTTTGATTTAGAATGTAAACTTCAGAAAGTGGCATTAATGGTTAAAACTAGAGCAGCAAGGCTAACTAAGGACAAGCAACAATTTAAATCTCTAAATTATCAAAGAAACACCTATAAAATATTTTTAAAAAGGAAAAAGCAGGAATTCCACTGGGACAAATAGGCAGAGATGTTGCACTGTATTGATTTTGGAGATACTAAAACTTTTTGGGCTCTCGTGGCTAGAGGCTCTCATGGATCTATTAATAAAATTGAGACATATCCATGAAGAGGTGTGGATTACATGTTTTATAAAAATTTTTAATGATAGCGAACCACTAATTAATAAATTTCAGTTCGTAACCACCAATAATATATGCATAACTAGACAAGAAGTATACTTAGCCCTTAAGAATATGAAGTGTAATAAAGCTCCAGGGCCAGATAATACCCCAGCAGAAGTATATATGGCAAATGCAATGCTCTGGACAGACATATTTATGGTTCTTTTCAATCAGATAATAAAAGAGACATATATTCCAGATACATGGAAAGCAGCCATTATTGTACCATCCACAAAAAAGGCAGTTACCAAGATCCAGTTATGTATAGGTGGATAAGCCTACTAGATGTCTCTTTATCAAAAAATCTCCACAATCATATTACATACGCTAAATAACAATTTGGAAAGCTTAGGTGGATTGAGTAAATTTCAAGCTGGTTTTAGAATAGGCTATAGTACCATTGACAATTGTTTTGTTTATTTCCATCTTATTGAGAAATATACTTACTTGAGAAAACAGAATCGTTATGTTCTCTATGTGGACTTTAAATCTGCTTTTGATACAGTCAATAGAAGCATATTGTGGTCCTTGATGGCTAATAGGGGAATTTATAGACAACTTATACATATAATCAATAATTTGCACAAGGACTCCTGGGCTAAGTTAGGATAGGAGTAAATGGCAAGCTTACACAACCATTTAGCATAACAAGAGGGGTGAATTGCCAATAAATGGCCCCTGCAGTAAACTGCAGCATTCTGTGATATTCTGCAGCATTTCTGCATTGCATCCTGGCTGTTGCATCTGTATTTCAGCAGTCACAGACCACGGAAAATAAAGTGTGAGCGTGGACCACCGAAAATAAAATGTGTGAGCGCAGAGTGCTGCACCCAGAGGCGACTTTTTGTCACTCCGACATGTTGTTCATTCGCAAGGACTGCAGGAGTCCTTTTTCTCTTAGCAAGAGGCATGCAGGACTCTGCCCACTGCAGCCCTAAAAAGGACCTACAATTCTGCCCCCAGGAAAAAGCTGGTCAAAACTAGGTACAACCACACAATCAGGTAAAAGTAATGAAAAACCAGGAAGAATGCAGTACATAGGAACTTAGAAATTGACGGCAGATAAGGACCGCTTGGCCCACCTAGTCTGCCCATTTCCCTACCTAACGGATAAGCTGCAGATCCTAGTTAACCAACAGCCTACTTCCTTCTACCCCCCACTAGAATTGCCTTATGTCTGTCCTATGCATTCTTGAATTCCCCCACTATTTTTGACTCTATGACCTCCTCTGGAAGGCCATTCCATGCATCTACAACCCTCTCTTTACACCTTAAGACAAAAGAATTAATATTAGAAATACATATTAAAAATACACAAATATCTGTATTTGGTAAAAAAAAAAAAGAGTCTCTGGTTCCTGGTCCTTGGGCTCCCAGAGTTTAACTAAAACTAACGAATATACTTACCTGGGATTATCTTTCTCAACAACCAGCATCTGGAGCAAACAACATTGATAAATGATTGAGCACAGCAAAAAAAAAAAAACTGCTTATGCCTTAAACAAGTTTAACTATGTCTATGTGGAATGACATTAAAACCCCTCATGTAGGCTATAAGGGCTAAATACATCTTTCAAATTACTTATGCAGGAGAGATGTGGGATACTAGCCATAGGGAAAAACTATTGACACCAATACACAAGGTATTAAGGAGAACCATGGGTGTCCCACCATCATTTCCAGCTATATATCTAAGAGCTGAGACAGGAATTTCCAATATAATTTCAGTTTTAGACACAAAAAAATTGAATTATTAGCTCAGATTAACAAGATTTTCAACTGAGCGATTGGCCAAACTCTGTCTCCTGGAAAAAATTACCTGGCAGGATAGAGATTGTTTTAAAACTGGGTGACTCCAACAAGTATACATGCTACTAGATCGTTACCAACTCAAATTTCTTAAAAAAACACACTGAGCAAAATATCATCCTTAGCTTACAGTACAAAAAATGTATAAAAACAAGCATTTGTCAATGTCGAATGTTTGCTTGCTGGTATTAGCATTGGAAATGCAGGAGTTAGACAGATGCAGAATAGGAATGGCAGTGAAGTATTGAACTTCACGTGAACCCCACCTCCATCCTGTAGAGACGGTCAGGATTTGGGGTAAATGTTTGGGTCATCAGGCATGATGGTCAAGCCATGTCACCTCACCCTATTCTGCAGACATCGACACGTGTTGAGGTGTGCCTTAGGGTGTTTGGATTTACAGTCACCCCATTCCATAAGGACATACGGTGAAATGGGTGCAGCATAGGAGAGTGGGGTGAAGTCTTGGGCCGAAGAGTCCAAGGTACACCTCGATGCCTGTCAGTGGCTGGGTGGTGGGGGTGGGATGGCGTGAGCAGTACAGTCGGCAATCCAAAGGCACACCCTGATGCCTGTCTGTCTGTACAGGGTAGGACATTATGGTTAGAAACCCTAATGCCTCCGGCATTTGTTGGTATTTACAGTACAAATTTTCAACATGGTCTTTTTGTGACCCTACCTCAGGAAAACATTTGGGATCTCTTCTTATAAAGAGTGGCAGTGTGATTTTGTCAATGTGTCCTAAAAACTGACTTCCAACAGCGACAGTGCTATTCTACGCCACATGTACGAAAACACAGATCGGAAGGATGTGAAGAATGACAGCTGTACCATCCATAGGGAGGCATGAAGAGATGGCAATGTTGAAAATCTGTAGTGGGAATATTAAAAATGCTCACACTTCTGAGCATACGTGTAAACTGTGCAGTGCATGCGCGTAACACAGTCACTTTATGGAGTCTTGTCACCAGATTTTCAACATAGGCATTTTATGCTCTATGCTTATGAACAGTGTCACTGTGATTTTCTTAATGTGTCCCGAACACTGATTTCCCACAGCAACCACAGTATTCTGCGCCAGAACTGCAAAAACACATTTCGACCAGGATGTGAAAAATGACAGCTGTACTGTTCATAAAGAGGTGCAGAAAAATGGCAATGTTGAAAATCTGGAGTTAAAATATTACAAATGTGCAGTTATGAGCATGCGTGGAAACTGCGCAATGCACACTTGTAACACAGTCATTTTATGGATGTTCATCACCAAATTTTCAACATAGGCATTTTAGGACCTCTGCTAATGAACAATGTCACTGTTATTTTTGTTATGTGTCCCGAACAGTGATTTCCCACAGCGACTGCGCTATTCTGCGCCGGAAGTGTGAGAATACATTTCAGCCAGGATGTGAAAAATGACAGCTGTACTGTTCACAAGGAGATGTGGAAAAATGGCAATGTTGAAAATATGGAGTGAAAATATTGCAAATGTGCGAAGTAATGAGCGTGCGTGAAAACTGTGCACCACACGCTCATAACACATTCATTTTATGGACATTTGTCACCAAATTTTCAACACAGGCATTTTAGGACATCTGCTAATGAACAGCATCACTGTGATTTTCCTAATGTGTCCTGAACACGGATTTCCCACAGCGAGTGCACTGTTCTGCGCCAGAAGTGCAAAACCACATTTCAGCCAGGATGTGAAAAATGACAGCTGTATTGTTCATAAGGAGGTGCAGACAAATGGCAGTGTTGACAATCTAGAGTGAAAATATTGCAAATGTGCGAAGTTATGAGCGTGTGTGGAAACTGCACAACACACGCTAGTAACACAGTCATTTTATGGACTTTTCTCACCAAATTTTCAACATAGGCATTTTAGGACCTCTGCTAATGAACAGTGTTACTGTGATTTTTGCAATGTGTCCCAAACATGGATTTCCCCCAGTGACCACGCTATTCTGCACCGGAACCGCGAAAACACATTTCAACCAGGTTCTGAAAAATGACAGTTGCACTGTTCATAAGGAGATACATAAAAATACCAATGTTGAAAATCTGAAGTGAAGATATTGCAAATTCGTGAAGTTACGAGCGTGCGTAGCAACTGCACAATGCACACTCATAAAACAGTAATTTTTTTGATTTTTCCCACCAAATTTGCAACATAGACTTTTTGAGAGCCCACCTCATAAACACTTGCACTGTCATCTCGTTATTCGGTCCCGAAAGGTGATTCCGCGCAGTGACAGCGAAATCACCTTTTGGGGCTGATTAACACCATGACAGTGAAAGAATTCGTGAGGAGGAGTCCCAAAAACCCCATGTTGAAAATTTGGTGCCAAAATTCCAAAAAATGCCTGAGATATGCATTAAAGTTGAAAAAGCCCTATTTATTCCATTATACAGCTTATCGGCATTTCCTCAGTTCGCGGTCGGCTTTGAAGAGTGCAGACATGTTCCCAGTCCACCGAAGATCATCACGCTAGATTCTGGAGGTAAGTATGGGGTGGGGGTGTGTGGGGAGGCAAGGTGTGCAGTGGGAGGGTGCGGGTTCTGGGGGGGGCAGGGAGACTGCCGAGGGACAGTTTCTTTCCTTACAGGAAAAAAAAAAACAACACATCGATGGATGGTTTTTGTTTTGCAGGGACATTTAACTGGACATTTGGCACGCTGGGTGGGCTCCCAGCGTGCCAATCTACTGTTTGTTGTGGGCGACTGTAGCCAACAGGGATTGAGCACCCCCGGCATATAGGGCGCACTGCCCGGCGGATTGAGCACCCTCAGCACAAACATAGCTTGTGTGTGTGTGTGTTGGGGGAAATTATGCCAACAGGAGTAGGTTCCTTGTCGGGACATCCAACAACTCGGACGGACTGAAGCCGGTGGGGATTGGGACCCCCGTCGGCAAACAAAGACTGTTTGGGGGGGCACTTGCTGCCGAGGGGGATTGGGCACCCCCTCGGCATGGGGGCTGCATAATACTGTTTGTGAACGTGGTGGCCTGCCATGTTCACAAACAGTATTAGGCTAGCTAACGTTCCGCTCTGCAATGACGGGTCACTCCCTCATTGCAGCACAATGACTGACACTGCAATGATGAGGTGGCCCCTGATTGCTGCAGGGAAAACGTTTGTACTTGGTGCACTTTTGGAGACCAGTGTCATCGGCACACTGTGCCTCCATTGGTCCACCACTACCAAACCCCCAAATGCAGTGCCTCCCTTGGCTGTAACAGTGCCGTGCCTCCACAACCCACTTCTCTCCTAAACTTTCACATCATGTTTCTTGCTCATGTGCGCAAGCAAACATAAAACAAGGTCACAAAACACTGGGATAAAAATTATATAGAATTGATATCACAATCTAGGTACTCCCCATGGTTCTTAAAATACTCTTCTAGTAAATTCCAACTCCAATATTATATGGATGTTCTTTTGGATCAGACTTTAAGAAGCACCTTTACCAGGTACAAATCTGAAACTTTTCCTACTAACAGTTTACTTGTATAGTACAATAAAACATAAAACTGCTCATGTAATTGTGATTGTAGTTTGGGTGGACCGGAGAATCTAATACACACTTTGTGGATTTGTAATCGGTAAATTAATCCAAGATTAAAGTGCATGCAAGCTATTTTTCCCATAGACACTCTAGAACAGTTAGGAACAGATCATGAATTTCTAATGCACATTTTAATGCACATGGAAGATCCTATAACCATCAAAGCTCTAGCCAATTACTTTGTAAATGTGGCATGAATCAAAAACAAACTAAGCAATATAAGGAATGACTAATAAAGGTTGGCTATCTTGTAATTGGGAAATGTAAAATGTAACCAAAGATAAATGGATAAGATTGTAATTGAACATTTGCTACTGCTTAAGTGATGTGACTTTTAGAATATATACACATTTTTAAAAAAATGCTTTGTATTTATATTTTGTATATTGTATGATATTTTATGTATGTCCTTTTAATTGTAATGACCTCTGTGTCGAACAATAAACAATTTACAAAAAAAAAAAAAGATTAAAGGACCACAATATATTATGTACTCGCTGGAGGAGAGGAGGTAGACAGGAGACATGATAGAGGCATTCAAGTACCTCAAGGGTATAAACAAGGTGCAGAGGGAAGACATCTTCCAAAACAGGAGGAGTACAAGAATGAGGGGGCAGGACATGAAATTGAAAGGTGGCAGGCTACGATGTAATATGAGTACGTGTTTCTTCACAGAGAGGGTGATGGAAACATGGAATGGTGTGCCGCAGGAGGTGGTGGGAGCAAATACTGTGGTGGGAGTTAAACATGCTTGGGACAGGAATGAGAGTACCATAAAGGTATAGCTGAGGGAGGGTCAGAAGCTGTAGTCAAGTACACAGCTTACGGTCAGAGTGGATTGACCTACTGGTCCTTATATGCCAACAATTTCTATGCTTTAGCCTCTGGCAGCCATGTTCACAGGGTCACTCAACACAGGAGTGGTGCTAGAGGATTGAAGGAGGGCACATGTGGTCCCGCTACACAAATCCGGCAGTAGGGAGGAAGCAGGGAACTATAGGCCAGTCAGTCTCACATCAGTTGTGGTGAAGATCATGCTCACACTGCTTAAAGAAAGGATAGTGGAACATTTACAAGCCATTGGTGCCCAGGACCCTAGGTAGTATGGATTCACAGCGGGTAGGTCATATCACACAAAATCTGATAGATTTCTTTGACTGGATGATGAAGGAAGTAAATGGGGGGTGGGGGGCATGGATGTCTCCTACCTCGATTTCAGCAAGGCCTTCGACACTGTCTCACGTAAGAGGCTTATTAAGAAGGTGGGTAGTCTGGGCATAGGACACAAGGTGGTGAACTGGGTTAGGAACTGGCTAACAGACAGCAGACAGAGGGTGGTGGTAAATAGGGTACAATCTGGGGAGGGGGTGACCAGCAGGAGGCAGGGGTGTCACCAGCAGAAGGAGGGCGGTAGTGATGCAATTATATAAAACCCTGGTCAGGCCTAACAGCGGGTAGGTCTTGACAGATGAATCTGACAGATTTCTTTGACTGGGTGACAAAGGAAGTTAATCAGGGGTGGGGGAGCGTGGGCATCGCTTACCTCAGTTTCAGTAAGGTTTTCGACACTGTCTCACATAAGGGGCTTGTTAACAAGATTGGTAGTCTGGGCATGATAGACAAGGTGGTAAACTGGGTTAGGAACTGGCTAACAGACAGGAGACAAAGGGTGGTGCTAAATAAGGTACAATCTGGGGAGGGGGGTGACAAGCAGGGTACCACATGAATCAGTCCTTGGGACAGTCCTATTCGATGTCTTCATTAGTGACATTGCAGAGTGGCTGGAAGGAAAGGTCTGCCTGTTTGCATATGACACCAAGATCTGCAACAGGGTGGATACTCTGGAAGGGGTGGAGAAAATGAGAAAGGACCTAGGTAGGCTTGAGAAATGGTCTGAGGAGTGGCAACTAAGGTTTAAATCAAAGAAGTGCAAAATTATGCACCTGGGGCATAGAAATCCCGGGGAGAGCTACAGGATGGGAGGGGGAGGCAGATGCTGACAGTCAACAAGGAACAAAGGGACTTGGGGGTCATATTTTCACATGACTTGAAAATGTCCAAGCAGACTACAAAGGCAGCAGAAAGGGCCAGTGGCATGCTGGGGTGCATAAGCAGGGGTACTGTATCACCAGCAGAAGGAGGGATGTACTGATGACATTATATAAAACCCTGGTCAGGCCTCACATGGAGTACTGTGTGAGTTCTGGAGGTCACACCTTTGAAAGGGCATAAACAGGCTGGAGATGATCCAGAGGGGTGACTAAGATGGTACAGGGCTTGCATCACAAAACAAACAAGCAGAGATTAAGGGACCACAATACATTATGTACTCGCTGGAGGAGAGGAGGTAGACAGGAGACATGATAGAGACATTCAAGTATCTCAAGGGTATAAACAAGGTGCAGGGGGAAGACATCTTGCAATACAGGAAGAATACAAGAATGAGGGGGCCAGGCATTAAATTGGAAGATGGCAGGCAAAGAGGGAAAATGAGGAGGAGGTGGAAACATGGAATAGACCACCGCAGGAGTTGGTGAGAATGAGTACTGTGGCTGCAGTTAAACATGCATGAGACAGGCATGGAAGAATCATAGTGGTACAGCTGAGGGAGGGTCAGAAGCTGTACTCAAGTACACGGCTTACGGTCAGACTGGATTGGCCTAGTGGTCCTTATCTGCGAACAATTTCTGTTTCAACCTCTAGCAGCCATGTTCACAGAGTCAGTGTGGTGGCAGTGACAATAGCAATACCAATATCAATGGCGAACTTTCGGCATTGACAAATGCTTGTCTAATATTCCCTTAAGTCTGCCCCATGCATGCTTGAAACCCTGTTCTATTTTTGCCTCCACGACTTCCACTGGTGGTCTATTCCAGGCATCCAGCACTCTTTTAGTGAAGTAGCAATTCTCACATCCCTCCTAAACTCCCCCCAGCTGCATCGCATTCCCTTGTACTTGTAGGTCTCTATCATGTCCTGCCTCTCTCTCCTGTCTGCCAGGGTGTACAAGTTGAGATCCCTCAGTCTCTCCTATTTGGGCTTCTGGTGCAACCCTTACAATATTTTAGTTTCCCTCCTCTGGACTGCCTCCAACCTGTTTATGTTCATTCTGAGATGTGGCATTCAGAATTAGACACAATACTCCAGATGGGGTCTTACCAGTAAGTGATATAGTAGCAACACCACCCCCTCCTCCTCCTCCTCCTGAAGATACCTTTTCCTGTGAATCCCAGCATCCCATTGGCCCTACCCTCTGCATTGTCACACTGCCCTGCTACTTTGAGGTCATCAGTTACGATAAACCCAAGGTCCCTTTCTTGCTTAGTGACTGACAGTACCTCCCCTCATCCTATACTCAGTTCTATGCCCTGGGTGCATGAATTTGCACTTTTTGGTATTGAATTTCAACTGCCATGCTCTTGACTGCTCTTCAAGTTTTCCAAGATCCCTAGGCTTTCTTTTCACCCATTCCTTATTGTCCACCCTATTACAGATTTTGATATCATCTGCAAAAAGACATACATTCACTTTCAATTCATCTGCAGTGTCACTTTTGATGACATTGAAGAGGACCAGTCCCAGTATTGAGCACTGTGGCACTCTGCTGGTCACTCTCCATTCATCAGAGTGAGTTCTGTTGACCACCACCTTCTGTTGCCTATCCATTAACCAGTTTCTAACCTAGTTCACCACTTTGGATCCCTCCTGTAGGCTGCTGAATTTCTGAATCAATTTCACATGTGGCATAGTGTCGAAGACCTTGTTAAAGTCCAGATAGAGCACGTTCACTGCCTTCTCCTAATCTGTTTTCCTGGTCACCGAGTCAAAGAACTCAATCAGATTCATCTGTCATGACCTCTCCCCCCAAGAATCCGTGCTGCCTTTGGTCTTACAGTCCACTGGATTCAAGCTACTCTACCAACCTTTCCTTTAACATTGTTTCCATTAATTTACCCACCACCGAGGTGAGACTTTCTACAGAGGGACCACATCTGCTCTCCTCCAGTCCTCCAGAACCACTCCTAATCCCAGTGAGCTGTTAAATAAGGCCATCAGTGGGACAGCCAGCACCTCCCTGAGTTCTTTCAGTACCTTTGGGTGTATCCCATCTAGTCCCATAGCCTTGTCCACTTTCAGAGCTGCAAGTCCCTTCAGGACCCTTTCCTTTCAAAATGGTCATGAGTCCACCTTCCTCTCCCTTTGTTCCTGCTGTTCACTGGTGGTTCATCCCCCTCCCTCCCTCTACTGAGAAGACCAAGAAGAAGTACCTGTTCAGGATGACTTCTTTTTCTTGGTCCTCTTCTGCACAAAATCACCCTCTGCCACCCTCCTTAGAAACATAGAAACATAGACTTCAATGGTAGATATGGACCGCTTGGCCGACCCAGTCTGCCCAATTCCCTACCTATTGAATACGCTGCAGATCCTAGTTAATCAACAGCCTACTTCCTCCTGCCCTAACCCTTATCCTCATTATCTCTTCCCTTACTTTCCTCTAGGAACCACAGGCAGATTGGATGGATCATTGATTTTTTTCTGCCATCATTGTCTGTGCTTCTGTATTTATCTGTTTCTTCTCACTTATGTACCCAAAGAAAGTCTTATCCCCACTTTCCCCCGTCACCATCCAGAAAACCCTACTTGCCCTTTCCTCCCTCAACCCATCAAAGTCCAGCCCTGATGGTCTGGACCCCAAGCTCCTCCAGCTCTCAGCTTCTGCCATTGCATCACCCCTTACTCACTACTGGTTTGGTTCCCATCCTTCTTATCTCTCCTCTCTCCTTTCCCAACTCCCCCCTACCTCCTATTCCCTCTGTTCTAAAGATCATCACATTTTGCCATGCCTCACCCCTGCTCCTCTGCTGGGCAATCTGCCTTCTCCTATCATCTTCCTCATTCTGGAACCAGCTCTCCTCCTCCCTAAGCCTCTCCCCATCTGCTTCCCTCAGACACCAATGGAAACTTCAACCCCTTCTCACCTGTTCGTGTTAACCTTCCTCCTGAGTGCACCTCCATGGCTAAGCCTTAACCATCCTTGTAAGCAGCTGGCTGGGTCCCCGCTCCTGCCTTGGTTCCACTTCCACACCACAACAGTTTTCTCCCTCCATGACGAAGTCAGGCAATAATTCACCCCTCAGGTCGATCACCTGTTGTCAATACTGTTCTTATTCACCGAGTATTACTGCCACTTCCGAATATGTACCTGCTAGGCATTCATCTGAGCTGTACTGCACTTTACTCTCTGCACATATGATTTTTTTGTATTTTTTCTAATTTTGTACTCATTTTTCCTTTTACCAAATGTTGTTCAAATGTTTTGCCACTGTGTACTATGCTGCTGTTCCTTCACTGTTCCCCTCTCCATGATCACACCTGGAAATGAGTCTTGGCTCAATGTGACTCTCCTGGTTACCAGTTTCAAATCAATCAATCAATCAATAAACTTTGCTACTCATTGGCTGTCTTTTTCTGTCTATGCCTTTGCTCCCATTCACTGCCTTACCTGCTTCCCTCTGTTTTGCCTGGTACACCTCCCTGTCCCCCAACCGCATTTCCTTATACCTCCTGAATGCCACCCTTTTTTCCTTCACCAATGTGGCCACTTCAGAAGAGTACCATAACTGTTTCTTTTTTGTTTTGCTTTTGCTCAGTTCCTTCAAACAGAGGTTGGTTGCCCTAATTATGCACTCCCTTATTTTTCCCCCACTGTTCCTCTACCCTTTCCTGGCATTCCCTTCCCACTAGGCAGTTTCTGAGCCACTCACCCATTTCCTCAAAATCCACCCTCCTAAAGTCCAAGACCCTCGTCCTCATATGGTTTGCCTCTGCTCCCATCTTAGTGCTAAACCACACCGTGTGGTGATCGCTGATACCTAGGGGACTACCCATTGTCATGTCTGCAAGTCTGCCCTTGTTTGTAAGCACCATGTCTAGCTATGCCCCATCCTCAGTGGGTTCATTGACTAGCTTCCTGAGAAAGAGTCTTGTAGAGAGTCAAGGATGGCCCTGCTCCTTGCTGAAGCTACAGCTAATTGGCTCCTATCCAAATCTGGCTGACTGAAATCACCAACCAGCTGCACCTCCCCCTTATTTGCCATCCTGATGTTGTTCCCCCCAAGTACCTTATCCAACTCCTCTCCCTGTGCTGGACGTCTGTACACCACCCCTGTACCATTAGTGTCCTCAGCCCCTGTCTCCAGGAAGAAACAAAGCATGAGGCTCCAGTCCTTCCTTTTCCACTGGGTGCCCCTGCACTTCTGTAATCTTGATTTCCTCCCTCACATTTTAGTACAACCCTTCCTCCCCTACTGTCTCTCCTGAACAGAGAGTAGCCTGATATGGCCACATCCCAGTCATGGCTGTAAGTGTACTATGACTCTGTTATGGCCACCAAATCCAGGCAGACCTCTTCCATGATGGCCTTCAGGTCCAGAATGTTATTTCCCAGACATCATGCATTGGTGCACATACTGCAGCTCTCCATGCCTTACTCCTCCACATGGCTTGCTCCCCTCCTTCTGCCTGTAATATGACTTAAAAATCAATAAGGCGGCTCCACAAACAGCCAAGGACCAGAGCCAAAGAAAAAGAAGCAATAAACATAATATTTAGTAGGCTTGGTTTCCCGATCTCTGCTTCATGAAGTACACAACAGTGCAGTGTTCCAGGATAACAAACTTTATTCAGAATCAGTAGTAAGATACTCCATGCAACCTCCTACAAACAGCGAAATGTTTTTATGTGATACTTGTACTTTCTCAAGGCTGAATTAGTGCGAACATGGTCACCATTATAAAGAGCACAGGTAAAGTGACAGTGCACCAAATGTATTCAAAACCTCTACGATATGGACAAACCATATTATAGTTTGCACTACCACATAAAACCAGGCAAATAACAACAAATACAAAACTCCATAGAGGAAGTTATCATCACACTTCCTGAAAAATATATAGTATAGAAAGCAGAGATAACTGAGAAAGAGGAGAGGGAAGGGGCACCAGGGATGAGGGGGAAGAGAAAAGAATACATTGCATATTTACAGTTATCTTAAGTAAACTATATTATTAACCGTGATCTATAAGTAGGGAGACAACTGAAAATGATAATTTAATCCCGGATATTCATAAGATTTCATCTTATACTGCCATCTTATACCACTGGATAAGAAGTTACTTCAGAGGGAGACGTTCTGGCAGCATAAGATGAACATAGCATTGTCGTGCACTTTGTGAAGCGGAGACCGGGAAGCCAAGCCTACTAGACATTGTAATATGATTTACTTTACACCTTTGTTTTATTGATATAACTGCACTGCAAAGTGACTTATTATGCTCCTTTATTGTACTGATAAGATCCCTGTACTGTAATGTGATCTACTGTTCACCTTTAGTGTATTGATATTATCCCTGCACTTTAATATGATTTATTATGCATCTTCATTGTATTTATATTATCACTGCATTGTAATGTGATTTACTATGCACCTTTATTGCACTGATGTTATCACCGTGCTTTGATGTGATTTACTCTGCTCTTTTATTTTATTGATATTAACACTACACTATAATGCGATTGGCTGTCTACCTTTATTTTACTGATAGTATTACTGCACTGTAATGTGAGTTACACTTCAGAGCTACTGTTTTGGTATGATACTATCCATCTTTTTTATATTGATATTATTACTGCACCGTACTGTGATTTACTATGCACCTTTATTCTATTGATATTGTCACAACGCTGTAATGGGATTTACACTTCAGCCCTTCTCTTTTAGTACAGTGCTATGCACTTTTGTTGTAGTGATATTATCGCTGCACGGTAATAAAGGAATAATGCATGACAGGGTGTGTGTGTCATGTGCAGGATAACTATCATAACAGGTGGTTGGACAGGGGGCCACAGGCTGAGTGGTCCAACACCCAAGAAGTGACGTTATCCCAGCATGACACACACCCTGGAGTGCATTATTCCTATTATACAGTGGCTGTCATATAAAACAAAATACAAAAACATTTATTAAAATATGTTTAAAAGTATTTTTAAGCCATTTTTTTACTGAGTAGGTATACATAGAGGAAAAAGAGTCCTGCTGTATTGTTTGCCCTGTAGATGGTTCTGCTCTTTGTTTGTTTTTTTCCCCACAGTGGTCTGCTTCTAGCTTCCATCTGTACCCCACTCCACTACACAGACACACACACATACACACACACACACCTCTTTTCTGCCATAGAAGTTTAATTGACCTGGTCCCGCTGCCTAATCGGAGACCGGGTGAAGATTGTTTAGGAGCGAGTGGCTAGCAGTACTGAAGCTATCCCACTGACCCCCGCAGCTTTTTTTCAGTTTGTGTTGTTTTTTTTTATTTTGGCTCTACTTCAGGTTCTCCCGGTACAGTTGACGTATGTTTGTAATGGGAGAAGAAAGGGACAGAAAAAAAACGCTTTCAATTTGGGGAGCAGAGTGTGATCTGAGTGGTGAGGAGTGAGCTCATGCTAGGATCAGTGAAGCCTTTCGGCCGCTCGCTTGCTCCCACTCTTCCCTTCACAGCTCTTTATATGTAGAAATTAGGAAACATTTGTGGTGGTTCTCCTGGCAAGTTGACTTCTGTTTGTACTGGAAGAAAATGGGATAGAAAAACACTGTGCGGTCCATGATCTCCTTTTGAAGTGTTGCACTCGGTACATTGGGGTGGGCAGGGAGAGCTGTGGAGTGGGGACTGCTATGAAGCTGATCGTAAAGACAGCTTTCACTTGGCTCATTTTTTTTTTTTTTACTAAGGAAATAAAACTTTGCTTGGGGGAGTGTGAGGGTTCTGGGTTGTAGTACTGTGAAAGCCAATGCTGATTGGAAATGAGGCTTTCACTTCAACTGGGAGCAGGGAGCACTGAAGCCGATGACAGGTTCAGCTTTGGAATGATATTTATTTTATATTTACTGTGGTCATGAGTGTGCTGGGAGTTGATCCATGATGTTATGCTGGGATAACATCATGGGTCCAGTCCCAGATGGACTAATCAGAGTCCAGGATTCTTTTTTGCCTATGCATAATGTGACTTACACTTCACTGCTACTGTTTTCAGCATGATGCAGTGCCCATTTATTCTGTTGATTTCATCGCTGCACCATAATGTAATTTACTGTGCACCTTTATTTTACTGATATTGCCACAGCACAGTAGTGGGATTTACACTTCTGCACTTCTGTTTTATTACAATACTATGCACCTTTACTGTAGTGAAATTATCTTTGTACTGTAATGTGATTTACACTTCACTGCTACTGTTTTTAGTATGATACAGTGCTCCTTTAGTCTGCTGATTTTATCACTGCACTGTAATGTGAGTTTCTGTGCACTTTTATTGCAATGATAATTTGATATAATCACTCCACTGTAATGTGATTTACTACACACCTTTATTGTACTGGTATTATCACTGCACTGTAATGTAATTTACTAGGTACTGTTATTGTATCAGTATTGTTACTGTACTGTGTAACACCCCCCCCCCCGTTACCCGGGGTTACTAGAATCCCAGTAAGACCTAGTGGTAGGCAGGGAAGGCAGCTTGTGAAACTCCAGTTAAATGGATTTCATACTGTCTCACTCTGTTCTCAGTCTCAGCTAAGACTGAGTGATGACATCACCATAGAACTCTCACAACTGCATGAGCCACACTGGAATCTGTAGTTGGAAGTTAGGATAGAATGTTGGGGAGTTTGAAGAGAGTCTGTGTGTAGTCTTGAAGAGAGGAGCAGCACAGCAGTCTGTGGACAGGCTCTTTGAGCCGTACACTCTGTCATAGAGCTACTGTAGGGGAGGTGTGTGTTTCCACCAAAAAGAGGAACACAGTAAGCTGCTTGTGAAGTGGTGGAGACTGCTGTTACTGGTCCATGTGCCCCATCCCTGAGGGGATGGGGGTGGAAAGGGTTTGCCTGTCTTCCAGGGGTGACCCTCCTGGTTCTGGCTAGGGAAGAAGCTGCCTTATTTCAAGTTGTGCTGTGGCACCAGAAGCTGTGGGATGGAAATTCCTGTGAGGAATTGCCTGTGGGGCACCTGCAACCAAAGGGTGAGTTCGCTCTGACAGAGGGCCTATGTTTTCACCTGAACTGTTGGAAAGTGGGGATTGGACTACTTAATTTGTAGGAGGTCTAGTGTAATAGACATTGCCAGTTAATTCACGTAGGTTCAAGTCCAGCACAAAGAGTAAAGTAAAGTGGGGATTGGACTGCTAAATCAGTGGGATGCCTAGAGCAATGGGCTAAGCCAAGTAAAAGTATGTTCAAGTGCAGCACAATGGGAAAGCAAGACAAGTAGAGGAAACGTGACATACATTTATCCTTACTCTACATTGCCAAGCTTTACAGAAAGAGATGCTTAATGTGCAGAGGAATGGCCGGGCATGAATTGTGGAAGCGAAAGGTGGGAGACCCCCCCCATCAGTAGTAACCAAATTCACCTCTACAGATTTGCTCTGTGGCACCTTTACTTTCTCTCAGGTACTTGGCAAGTGTCTGAGGAAAGTACCCAGACATGGGATTAAAAGGAGAACTCCCTGATAGAGCTGAGGTGGTCTTAGGTGGTTTAGGGAGCCACCAGAAAATGTTTCCATGACATATGGAAGGTGTCCGAGTGGCCGGCAAGGGAGCTGAGCCAGGGAAATCCCAGATAGTGTACAAGTTCAGGCTGTGTACCCAAAGCAGCATGCAAGTCCAGGCTGTGTGCCCGGTGGGTTCAGAGCCTGAGGGCTGAAGTGTTGAAGAAGTGTTTCTGATTCTTTTTAATCTGTATTACCAGAAGTGTAGCCCCATGGGGGTCCATCTATGCTTTGTTTGTTCAGTTTGGATGTGAATAAAAGCCACACTTCAGAATCCCATTCCTGGTATTGGACTTTACAGTTATTGCTTCCTGTGTTCGGAATTACTTGGGTGCCCCTGTGCAGAGTAGCCAAACCTAGCCCTTGTGCTGAGTAACCTATTCCTCCCTGAACCCAGTCCCCCACCTGGTACTGCTGTCAGATTCAAACAGCATACCAACTGTCATTTGCAAAAAGGCAGGGGGGTTGGGGTTACAAAATGGAGGCACCGCTTTTGATTTTAAATTTAGGGAGGAAAGGTGCTCGGGCAAAGGGCTAGTGTTTTGGTTATCTGGCAGTGGGTAGCCCAAAAAGCTGAAGCAAGGTTAACTAGTGTGTCGCTGTGTGCTGTTGTCCATATGCTGCTGTTAAAATGCCAACTGTTTACCAAGGAGCAGTAAAGCCTGAGAGAGTATGCCCTTGTTCTGCATCAAAAATTTACAGCATTTTGCCATCTTTTAAAAAACTGTGTGACAAAGAAAAGTGTGGAAGACTAGGGGTAGCAAAAGGAAAATTGTGCCCTGTACATTGGAAATGCTTTCTAGTGAATGGAGAGACTTGCTGTGTTAATGGCCATGAAAATGGTTAAAATGGGCTCCTGCCGTGGAGTCAGTTAAAAAAAAAAAGTGGTTTTGTAGTTTAAATTTGCCTGCTCGACGATCGCCGTGAGGAGAAGAGCACTCACGAGGGAAAGAGGCTCATTTGCATGGCATCGTGTGATTGGTGAGACTGCAATCAGTCCCGCCCCCAAGCCAGCTCTACTGCCACTGCCCAGCATTCGATAGGGATTGTGAGTGGAGTGTGTGTACTGGCTTACTGGAGGAGCGTCGCGGTGACTGAAAGCGCTGTAAAAGTTTCAAAAATGGACTTTTCCATCTAAAATCGGGCTCAACCCGCATCTCGAAAGACTGGACTGTGAGTGTGGTGTTCAGAGGGATGATCAGCAGGACTGCCAACCCACTTCTGTCCCGAGGCCTCCAAGACTGACTGCAGGCCGTTTTCCATCACAGCAAACAGCTACTGATAACAGTGAGTACCAACAAAAATAATTGCACAAACCAGTGATTTTTGCCAAAAGCCAGCTGAATCTGTATGCAGCAGTGTATTCGCTTTGCAAACAAAGACTGTGTCAAGTTTTTACCAGCAAAAGCAAGCCTGTTAAGCCATCGACTGTGAGCATAGTTATGGGGTTCAGTGTCAGAGTAAAGTTTCAAAGCCATGAGAGGGACTGTGAGTTGTATCAAGACATGCAGCAAGAGTTACAGGCAATCCTGTGCTTGAAATACTGAGGCTTTGAGGGACTGTGAGCTAGAGAAATGTTTTCAGCAAGTGAAAAGTCCGTGGCAAATCATAAAAATGTGCTAGGAGAAGAACAGTGCAAGTTTGTGCAATTTGAGCAAAGTTATCAGTAGAGTGTGTAAATCGAATGTGCAGTGGCTTGACCCAATTTCAGAATGTTGATGCACAGGAGTGCTGCCACCGCCATTACAGGGTGGGGTAGTAATGTAAACACAGCAGCACAGGAGCCATTTTAAAAGTAAAAGAAAGTGTTTAGTGATGTGGGACTTTAAATAACAGTGAGCGTTTGTTTGTTTTTCTCTGCAGTCATGGCCTCAAGACCAGCCTGCTACCCGGATCATGCCCGGGCTGTGGTAGCAGCAGAAGTAAACAAGTTAAGGGACATTGAGAGGTGTTTCTATGGAGGACAACTGCCTCTTCATGTGGCGATTCCTGGATACCCAGTGCAAGTGTGCTTAATATGCTTAAATGCTGGAAGGGACATGTTCATGGTACCTCACTGTTCGGGGTGCTTAGAGAAATACGGCTTGTTTAAAGCGCCCAAGATTCGTTTGGCTCCCACATGGACAAAAGTTCAAGAATTTGCAATTGGCAGCACACAGCAACAGGCGGAGCCTGTTGGAGAAGGCCCCTCGGGGGAGTGTGGCACAAAGCTAGAGGGTGCAGATTTACAGATAGAACAATATGCTGATGTTTCGGATGCTGGATCACAGAGAGACAATTCAGGCAGAGCATCAGTAGAACCTTGGAGAGGGGGGCCTAGCCCAAGTCTCATAGGAGAAGATGAGATGAGATGAGGGAGGCCTTTGAATAGGAGGTTATCAACCTCTGCACCCAGCGAAGAATGGATAGTCTCAGGTGTGATGATGACTGCTCACTCCTGGGCACAGATTCTCAGTGAGGAAGAAGAAGAGGGGGAACCTATGTGGCCTTGTGAAAAAGGAACAGGTACACAGCCTCAAGCTCTTTTCTCAGAGGAATGCATGGAAAAGAGTGGTGATTCCACTACCCTGGCTTTGCAAGAAGAAGTCAGGGATCCATTTTTTGTCTCATTGAGAATGCGTAGCTGGCAGAACCAGGACTGGCCACCCCCAAGCCAGGCCAGTGGTCTCAGGTTGACCAAAGCTAGTAAAGAGGAGAGACTGGTTTGTAGGAAGGCGAATTAAATCTATGGGATGTCCTTTCCTACCTTTTCTCGGAGAGTCTGGGAGAGATTGAGAACAACAGGAAATCCTGGATTTGGGCCGAAGCAATGAAATGTGTGTATCCTGGTGCAAACAAGCATGTCAGGAACAGAATGTTTCACGAAAAATACAGCCAGTGGAAAAGAGGCAGGACACTGTTTATGGACACTGTTCGAATAGTGGATGGAGAGGGACGTGAAACCTTTCGCAGTGTGAATTATGTGCGACCAGATGGGGTAATAATTCAAGCTCCTGAACCATGGTACTATTGGCCTCAGTGCAAAGACCTCCCTGCAAATGTGCCCATGCCTAACAATTGGAAAGCAGAGCTGTATCCTGATTCATCGCCTGGTAATCGGATGACGTCAGACCAGCTGTTTTCATTGTTATTCCTGTTCCAAAGTTCCATCTCCAGAGATGACATCACCCAGCAGTTTCCAGATGTGCCCTCCTGTCATTCCCGGAAGCTGTCTACCCAGCTGTATCAGAGGAGTGCTGCCAGGGAGAGTCTTAGGCCAAGGAGCAGGTCGGTGTGTTTTGTTCATTCTACAAGGGGCTGGTAAGTCCAAACTTTTCTATTCTTATGACATTGCAGTACACACCCTACACTAGCAGACTCCAGATGTGTGAACTGTCCTCAAAGACTCTCCCCTTTGGGACTTTTGGCCTGCTAGAACTGTGCTTCACTGGGCTCTGGCCCAGGAGAGTCTCTTTAATGGACTAGCCTTCGGGCACTGTGGTCACTAGATGGGACTTTTAGGGCACTCTATCCCCCAAATGTGTATTGTAAATAATGTCATTGTTTTTCTACTGTTTTCTAATGTTTATACTGTTTTCTACCTTTTATAAAAAAAAATATATATATATTTTTCAGATTCTCCAGTGTTTTGATGGTAGGGGTTTAGATAGACTGTGTATGCAGATTAGATGTGTGTGTTGTCTTTCTTTTTCTTGCAGGTATTCCTGAAGAAGATAGAAGAGTAGACAAGAAGAGGAGGAGGGACTCATCGGAGTTCCTCACTACTACTTTAGTGTGTAGTATTTAAAGTACTGTTGTTGTTGTTGTTACTGTGTAGTAACCCTTTTCTTCCACAGATATGGTTGTGGGGGAGTAAGGGAGTAATGTAATGGTATGGTATCAGCTCCTGGTGTGTGGTTGCATGGTGCCCAAGGTGGGGAAGGTCCCCTGTTTGTTTGTTTTGGGGTTTGAGTTAAAGGCAGATAGGTTTTCCCTAGAGGGCTGGGGGGATAGACAGGCTGTGGCCCTGACCTGCAGTAGGGGTTGCAGTGCTGATCTATTAGGGCTATGTTCTGGACAGTTCTACCAGAGCCACTAGGCACCCATAGTTAGTGGGTAGAGTAGAGGCTGATATGTCAGCCAAAGGCCTCTAGGCCCTTAGTGTTGCCTGCCTGTGCTAGCACATGGCAGGAGGGGGCCTGATCATCCCCCTCCACAGGTAGCACATAGGGTGAGATGGCCTAAGCCGGGTAAATAATGACTACGGACAGTCATTTTCCTGGCCCAGGGTGAGTGTAACCCCCCTGTTACCCGGGGTTACTAGAATCCCAGTAAGACCTAGTAGTAGGCAGGGAAGGCAGCTTGTGAAACTCCAGTTAAATGGATTTCACACTGTCTCACTCTGTTCTCAGTCTCAGCTGAGACTGAGGGATGACATCACCATAGAACTCTCGCAACTGCATGAGCCACACTGGAATCTGCAGTTGGAAGTTAGGATAGAATGTTGGGGAGTTTGAAGAGAGTCTGTGTGCAGTCTTGAAGAGAGGAGCAGCACAGCAGCCTGTGGACAGGCTCTTTGAGCCTTAAGCTCTGTCATAGAGCTACTGTAGGGGAGGTGTGTGTTTCTACCAAAAGAGGAACACAATAAGCTATTTGTGAAGTGGTGGAGACCGCTGTTACTGGTCCATGTGCCCCATCCCTGAGGGGAAGGGGTGGAAAGGTTTGCCTGTCTTCCAGGGGCAACCCTCCTGATTCCGGCTAGGGAAGAAGCTGCCTTATTTCAAGTTGTGCTGTGGCACCAGAAGCTGTGGGATGGAAATTCCTGTGAGGAATTGCCTGTGGGGTACCTGCAACCAAAGGGTGAGTTCGCTCTGACAGAGGGCCTATGTTTTCACCTGAACTGTTGGAAAGTGGGGATTGGACTACTTAATTTGTAGGATGTCTAGTGTAATAGACATTGCCAGTTAATTCAGGTAGGTTCAAGTCCAACACAAAGAGTAAAGTAAAGTGGGGATTGGACTGCTAAATCAGTGGGATGCCTAGAGCAATGGGCTAAGCCAAGTAAAAGTATGTTCAAGTCCAGCACAATGGGAAAGCAAGACAAGTAGAGGAAATGTGACATACATTTACCTTTAATCTACATTGCCAAGCTTTACAGAAAGAGATGTTTAATGTCCAGAGGAATGGCCGGGCATGAATTGTGGAAGCAAGAGGTGGGAAACCCTCCCATCAGTAGTAATCAAATTCACCTCAACGGATTTGCTCTGTGGCACCTTTACTTTCTCTCAGGTACTTGGCCAGTGCCTGAGGAAAGTACCCAGATGTGGGATTAAAAGGAGAACTCCCTGATAAAGCTGAGGTGGTCTTAGGTGGTTTAGGGAGCCACCAGAAAATGTTTCCATGACATATGGAAGGTGTCCAAGTGGCTGGGAAGGGAGCCGAGCAAGGGAAATCCCAGATAGTGTACAAGTTCGGGCTGTGTACCCAAAGCAGCGTGCAAGTCCAGGCTGTGTGCCCGGTGGGTTCAGAGCCTGAGGGCTGGAGTGTTAAAGAAGTGTTTCTGATTCTTTTTAATCTGCATTGCCAGAAGTGTAGCCCCATGGGGGTCCGTCTATGCTTTGTTTGTTCAGTTTGGATGTGAATAAAAGCCACACTTTAGAATCCCATTCCTGGTATTGGACTTTACAGTTATTGCTTCCTGTGTTCGGAATTACTTGGGTGCCCCTGTGAAGAGTAGCCAAACCTAGCCCTTGTGTCGAGTAACCTATTCCTTCCCAAACCCAGTCCCCCACCTGGTACTGCTGTCAGATTCAAACAGCATACCACCTGTCATTTGCAAAAAGGCGGGGGGGTTGGGGTTACAACTGTAATTTGATTTACTGTGCAACTTTATTGTATTATCACTGCACTGTAATGTGATTTACTATGCATCTTTATTGTATTAATATTATTATTGCACTGTCATGTAATTTACACTTCACATGTGCTGTTTTAGTATGATTTAATATGCACCATTTTGTACTGATTTTACCAAAGCTGTATAATGTGATTTACACATCACCACTGCTGTGTTTAGTACAATACTGTGTGCTTTTACTGTATTTATATTATCACTAATCACCAGCCCCCAATGTACAACTAAAACTCCCTGGTGCCAGTGGTATTGTCCCACTGATCACCGGCCCATACTGTAAATAATACAATATCCCTGGTGCTAGTGATCCCCCCTCCTTCTCATTGCTGGCCCATTCTGTAAAAAACAAATACCCCTGGTGCTAGTGGCCCCCACCAATCGCTGGCCTGTACTGTGATAACATGAAATCCCTAGCATCTAGTGGCCCCCCCACCATGGCACAGAAAATCCACTCCCCAAGTCACCTTCCCAGTCTCCTTAGTGCTGCAGGTGCAAACTGCGACCAGTGCAGCACTCCTCCCTACACGGCTGGCCACTGTTTGTCTAGGAAGGGAGCTTGCCTCTTATTTATAGGACAGGTGATGTGTCCTGTCCTATAAATAATGGGCATGCTCCCTGCCTGGACATACAGCAGCCGGTTGAGGAGGTGTGAAGAGGGCTCCATCAGTCACTATGTGTAACTGTGGCAACGAGGGGACTGGGAAGGTGACTGGGGGGGGTTTGGTGCCATGGTCAGGAGCCGTTAGATGCCATGGAGTTCAGGTCATCGCAGTATGGGCTGGTGATTGGCTGGGGGAAGCACTAGAAGCTGGGATATTTGTTTTTTACTGAACGGGCCAGCAATTGGAGGGGGGACCACTAGCACCAGGGATATAGATTTTTTTTAAAGAAGAGGCCAGTGATTGGTGGGGGTCTGCTAGCACCAGGAACATTATGTTATTTACAGAATGGGCCGATGATCAGTGGGGGAGACCACTAGCACCAGGGATATTTCTTTTTTTACAGAACAGGCCAGCAGTTGGCAAGGGGGAACATATAGCACCAGGGATATCTACATGTTTGGCACTGAACAATTGGAGAGGCAGTGCTGCATTAATCTTCCCCACTAGCCATGCAAATGAGCCCATAATGGGCATGCAAATGACCCCTTATTTATTTATTTTTTATTTTATCGACATTTCAGAATTACAACCCTTTGAGTCGAAGACTCCTTTGCAAAGGCTCCACATCAGTACAAACAGAACATCACTTAGAAACAAATTGTACATAGCTTTCTAGTCAAACATTACATTAAGACAAATATTACAAGGTTACTCTGTACAGAATATTTAACGTGCTGGGTTAGTTTCTCTAGGTTTCTCTTAGGGTTACATGGGGACCCTTGTGTGCTCAAAGGGCTCATTTGCATGGGTCCCTTGAATATTGCAGATAGCGCTGTGGCGCTATCCATTCTGGGAGCTCTGGCAGAGCAGTGCTAAGTGGCTTAGCACTGTGTTGACCTGGCCCTATATTCAGTTGAATAGCACCAGTGCGCTATTTGACTGAATACAACATCCTCAGCCACTCGGACAATAGCAAGGTGCACTACAAATATGTGCACTCTGCTCTTCACAATTTTGAGTAGGCCCCAGGTTCTTTTGTTTTATATATATATATATATATATATATATATATATATATATCAGAGTTTTAAATAATTGATTAGCAGTTTTTCTTGGGACGATACTAACTGTACAGAAAGTATTTATATAGATTTTCTAGAAGTGCTGTGTTTGTTAAACGCGGTGATGCAAGAGCTATTCACTTTCACAAAGTTTTAGCACTTTTATGAGCAAAACACTAATCAATTTTTAGAGTTAAATAAAACCCTGTATATATAGATATTATGGTAGCACAGTAGTGCTACCATAGTTAGGGTTCAGTACCCCATTTAAGGCTAATTGGTGAAACTTTGTACCTTAATAACTTTGCCACCATTCAACAGATTTGCCTGAAATTTGGCAGGCACAGGGCATAATCATAGATCTTGGGATCTGCCAACTTTCATACTGGTTGGATATAAAGCTGTGGAGTTGTTAGGCAACATTCTGGGGTGCATTTACTTTTTTTGTGCATTCTTTGCTCGCGCCTACAGGTTGCACGGTTTGTGCGACCGGTCCAAAAACTTCAGGGAACATGCCACTGGGGTTCCCAACCTTTTGTGCCTTTTGAAGATTTTGTGAAACAATATTGAATGGTTCAAAAGTTATTCAAAAAACAAGTTCCCATCAAAAGTCAATGGGAAAAGTTAAAAATTGCAACACTTTCGCAAATGCACTTTTTAGTGTCGCAAATCCGCCATTTTGTTTTCAGTTACTGATCAGAAAAATGCTTGACGTCTAAAATTGGGACCCTCTAGGAACACAATTATTTTTGTGTTCACCTAGTCAGACCCTCAGGATGCTAGCCATGTCTTTATTTTGGGGTTAAACACCCAGAAATATGCTTTCCAAATTTTTTGGAAAAGTACTGTCGCAAAGTAGTGTCGCAGATCACGACACTGCTTTTCTAGACTGGACAAAAATTACAAGAATTCTTTACCACCCTGCTGCAAAAGAATGGTTTGGTCCTTTGGGCTGAAATTTGCAGGGAAGGCAGCCAATATCTCACAGATGTGCCATTAGGTGGTTTGGTGAAAAAATATTGCAGAGATGCAAAGTTACAGCACTCTGGAGTTTACACTTTTTCCCATATACTAACATTGCGGTGTCCGCCACATGACAGGAATGATTTGCCACCCTGCTGCAAAATAACGGTTTGCTCTTTTGGGCTGAAATTTGGAGGGAAGAAAACCAACATCCCATAGATGTGCCTTTTTGTGGTTTGGTGAAAAAATATTACAGGGCGGCAAAGTTATGGAACTCTGAACTTTATGTTTTTTCACATAGGATAACATTATGGCATGCGCCGCGCCTTTCAGGGCCCGTATCTCATAAACGGTGTGAGATATGGACTTTTCGTCAGAAAAATACTTAGCCCCCCCCACAACAGGGACTAAGTGCAAAACTAGCCAGGAAAGTCATAATTCATATGGAATTTTAATTTTTTTTTCCTACGTCGTACGGTTCCTGAGATATAAACAATTTAGCATTCCAACTCATTTTCTGCTCCGAGACCCATTATTATGCATACATCCTTTGTACTCACTGTGTTTCTCTATGCAGCTGTTGGGGAAAACCAGGGTGTGCACTTACGTTACTTTTACCCTTACCATTTCCGCTTGCGGTTACATTCTCGTTTGTGTTACTGTTCACGTGTACGCCACCATTTGCATTACCCTTTGCATTTTCATTTGCTCTTGCATTTGCATTACTGTTACCATTTGTGTCTACAGTACTGTTTCTGTTTGTGTTTTGCTTTGTGTCACTGTGCGTATTACCATTTGCATTTGTGGCAGCCCTTCTGTTTGCGTTTGTCTTTTGTTTTGCGTCATCATTGTTGTTACCATTACCATTTGCATTTCCAATTGAGTTCCCATGCCCATGTGCATTACGGTTTGCATTTCCATATGTGCTTGCATTTGTGTTTCCATTTTTGTTTTCTTTGGCATTATTGTTGCTGTTACCGTAACCATTAGCATTTACAATTGCGGCACCGTGACTGTGCCATTACGGTTTGCGTTTCTGTACGCGCTTGCATTTGTGTTTCTGTTTCCTTTGGTGTTATTATTGCTGTTACCATTACCATTTGTGTTTACAATTGCGGTGTTTTGACTGTGTGCATAATGATTTTGCCTTTCTGTATGCGCTTGCATTTGTGTTTCCATTTCTGATTCCTTTGGCATTATTTTACCTGTCACTGTTACCATTTGCATTTTCAATTGCATTTCCATGACTGTGCGTGTTACGGTTTGCATTTCCGAACGTGCTTGCATTTGCCTTTCCATTTCTGTTTACTTTGCCATTATTTTTGCTGTTACCATTACCATTTGTGTTTGCAATTGTGGTACCGTGACCGTGTACGTTACGCTTTGCATTTCCATATGCGCTTGCATTTGCCTTTCTGTTTCTGTTCCCTTTGGCGTTATTGTTGCTGTAACAGTTAACATTTGCATTTACAATAGCGGTACCTTTACCATGCGCATTACCACTTGCGTTTATGTGTGAGCTTGCATCTCTGTTTGCATCACTGTTCGCTTTGGAGTCACTTTGCGCTTCCATTTCTATTAACATTTGCGTTACCATTTAAGTTTGTGTCACTATGTGCATAACTGTTAGCGCTTGTTTTTGCATTGCAGTTACTGCTACTATGTCACAACACATTATGTGGTGGGAGCATGGGGCCTGAAGGGCCCACACTCCCACCACCACATTCTATTCACTATTTATAGTCCTCATTCTCAAAGAAGGAAATTCATGGCAAAATCTCTGTTTAATGCATATTAGGGTTGTTCAGAGTGACAATTAGGAAATTTGGTGTTGGAGTTTCTCACTTCAGCTCGCTTCCAACCGGCATTGAGGTATGTGCTGGGGTCGTTGATCTAACTTCACCCCATTCTCCTATACCTCAGCTTGCTTACACATGTGATGGGGTGAGAGTGCCAATGACCCCAATGCACACCCCCAATGCCAGTTGGGGGGGCGGGCTTGAGGGTGCAAGGGGGGCTTTCAACCTTGACACCAAATTTCCTCACTTTTGTCGCTATGGAATAGCCCTAACTGATGCATTAAATGGATTTTTTTGCCATGAACATATATATATATATATAAAATACAAAATCACACATGCCCACACAATGCAAAGCATCATGGGCTGCATATGCAAATCACCACAGAATGCTATGCTGGTTCAACTTTAAGCAGAATTGCATGGTGCTGAAAGGCCTCTCACACCGTTTGCAAAGGGTAACAACAGATGACATAGACACGTGTTTTGTCCTACCAGGACTCATCAGTATGCCCCGTCTGTTTGACATCCCAGTGGAATGAACCAGCTACCCTAAGACGGTCTGTCTGGGTTATGTTGTGGTGAACCCATTAAAATAAAAAACTATTTAAAAGACAAAGAACCTCTGTGCACAAACACTGAGGCAAGGGTTACCCCAAAGGGCATTTGGCTGGGAAGCCAAGTTTCAAGAAAATACAAAATCACACATGCCCACACAATGCAAAGCATCATGGGCTGCATATGCAAATCACCACAGAATGTTATGCTGGTTCAACTTTAAGCAGAATTGCATGGCACCAAAAGGCCTCTCACACAGTTTGCAAAGGGTGATAACAGATGACATAGACACGTGTCTTTATTTATATATATGTATATCTATTAATGCTTTACATCATGGGAAACATATGCAAGTGCCCATGAATTAATTTGGACTGGCTCAACTTTAAGCAGAATTGCATAGTGCCAGAAGGCCTCAAAATAGAATCAGCAAAGGCTGAGAACAGCAGACACAGACATGTGTTTTGTACTCATTTGGACTCATCAGTGTGCCATATCTGTATCTCAGCCCAGGGATAACAATTCTGATTCTGTCTAGCAATTGCCTACTTTGTAACTTCGAGCCTTGATTACTGCAATGCCTTATATCTAGGGCTACCGGGGTTGCTATCCACCGATTGCAGCTAGTACAGAATGCAGCTGCCAGGCTGTTGACTGGTCTACCAAGATCTAGCCACATTATGCCTGTGCTCTGCTTTCAGCACTGGCTGCTGGAAAATTGGTGGATCACCTTCAAGGTTGGATTACTGATCTACAAATCCCTACACAGACAGGGACCCAGCTACTTGCAAGATCTTTTTGTTCCTTTCCACCTCCTCCATCTACTCTCCTGACGAGGGATTGCTGGAGGTTCCCAGGATTCGTTTGAAGACATCTAGACCTTGTTCTTTTTCCTATGTGGCACTGACCCTATGGAACTCTCTACCTTGTTGGATAAGAGAGTGCCAGACCACCAAGAGTTTTAAATCAGAATTGAAGATCTTTCTTTTCAACCAGGCATTCCCTTCTAAAGTTTAGAATTGAGAATGCAGTGACAGTCTAAAGTTTTAAATTGCTATTGCTGGGATTTTAACTGTTTGTTTTGTATGATATTTTTAAGTCTCTGTACAGCACCACGATCTTTTTGTAATTGTGCTGAACAAATAAATTATGATTGATTTATTGAGAAGCAACAGCTCACAGTTGAAAAGCTTGACAGTAAACTGCCCAAGGAAAATCTCCTTGTACTCAAGTCCTTAACCTTCCTCCCAGCACAGAGCAGCCTCTTCTCTGGCATCTCTGTGCACAGGAACAGACTTCCACCAGGTCTTCCTCATTGGCCACAACACTGCCCAGTACACTCCAGTACCACAAAAAAACTTGACAAACTGGTGGGGGGGGGGTCAGAAAGACAGTGCCACTCCCACTGTCACCACCACTCAAAGCACCCAATAGTCTGGGGAAACTCTTCATATCAGAAAGCTCTTGGCAGCACCATCACAATCCCACTCCAGCCAAGACAGAAACTCAAGTGTGGATGGCTGCAGACACCAGGATCTACTGAAATGGTCAGTCTGACAATTTCAATGTGGTGGGTGTTAGTTCTTTCAGGGAAAGGTAGCATAACATTCTTATTTCATGGGCTGAATTAGAATGTACAAACAGCAGCAATGGATATGCCACATTTGTTGCAAGTGCTGGGGTGATAGCACTGAAACCAACAACAATCAGTGGCACTCCAAGGCTCAAACCACAAACTGGAGCAGTGATCCTCCATTTTACAGAGAACTAACTAAAAACGAAAACCTCTACCTCCTATCACTATCTCATTTAAAGCTTACTAATGCTAAAGACAAGCCCTACTACTAAAAGCTAGCTAACATAATAATCAAATGCATTAATTTCAGTCACTCACATATACCCCCAAATAGGGCATGTTTTAAAATATAATAGCTCTCCACACAGAGCTCACTGTGACCTTCCCAGCATGGTGGCCATCTCTGTTTGCAGATGTGTACTGGAGGGAGATGGATTGAAGATATTACAATGGGGAAAAAACCTAAATAGTATGTATAAAATGACTTGAATCAAACAAGCAATCTGATTGGTTAGAACTGGTTGCATGACTGAGCAGTACATTCATTACTCTAAAGGTCAAAGAACGTCGGCACAAAAGCACCAAGTCAAGGGTTACCCATAAAGGGGACTGGCAATAAAGCCAGGTTTAAAGGAAATTTTAATTTTTGCTTGCTGTAACTCATTGATTTTGTGGCATATAAGCCGACAATAAAACAAAAGTGATTTTCACCAGCATTTGTGCAGTTACCTTCATTGGAGTTACTGACTCTTGGCTCTGGTGTCCAAGTGCTTTAGATTTATTCCTTTCTGGGTAACCCTTGCCTCGGTGCTTTTATGCTGAGGTTCTTTAACTTCTAGATAGCTTTCCTATTTTGGGCTTCGCCACGATCCAAACCAGTAAGACTAAATTATGACTTATAGATCCTTCCCCTGAGCTATTATAGATGAGGCAGAATGATGAGTCCTGTGTAGGATGAAATACATGTCTGTGTTTTCTGTTTTCAGCCTTTGCAGAGTGTGTGAAAGCTGCATTCAGCACCATACACTTGTGTTTAAAGTGGAAGTAGTCTAAACTCATTCATGGTGATTTGCTTTTACTTCCCATGATGCTTTGCATTATGGAGATATGTGTAATTTTACTTTTCCATTATACTCAGTTGCAGCACGGTTCAAATTTACTTTCCTTCCCCCCCCCCCCTTTTTTTTCACTTTTAAAACTGTTTTCTAAGCACAATCACACACTCCAGGGTGTGCGGTACTACCATAAATTACTACACTTCCTAGGTGGTTGAAGACACTCTGCTGTGACTTATGCCTCATAACCCACCTGGGGCATGTGGTAGTTTAGCACTACAATTAGTAATGAGTCAGAAAGGATAGGATGGAGGTAAGGAAGGAAGGGAGGGAACCAAGCCAGAATTTGGAGGCACAGTGGTAAAGGCACCTGGCATAAAGAAAGAGAGAGAAAGGGCAGAGTAGAATGAGCAGTGACAGGTATGAGGAGGATAGCGTATGGCAAAATGACAAAAGGAGTGAAAGAGGTTCAAGACTGTCAAGGGAAGATTTGGGAGGTCCACTGTAGATTATTTCACCATAGTCAAAAATAGTTCTTCACAGCAATTTCTCAGTGGCAGCATGTGGGAAACTTCTTTCTCAACATTGAGGGACAGTTGGTTTGACAGGGACCAGCACTGAATATTGTCAAAACCAAGATGCATCTATATTGTAAGATTATGGGAAGATGAGCCAGCTGCAAAGAGCACTGTGTCATTAACAGACATATAAATGGATGCAAATGAAATAGCAGCTAGAAGGTCATTAAATAATATGAACTAGTAGATAGAAGGTCGTTCAAGAATACGGAAAGGTGAATGGAGCCCATGACATTCCCCTTTAGGGTACCTGAGCAAATAGGGTTACCTTATGAATAGGACAGCATGTGGCCTGTCTTCACTGTATGAGTGGAACCACATGACTAAGTAGGCAGAGAGTCCCACTGCTCTAAGCTTGTTCTGAAGGAGGGGGCGTGCCACAGTATCAAAAACTTTATCCAATACGACATTGTGGAGGTGATCAAACTAGGGTCCATATCTGATAGGATGGAGGCAGTAAGCGAGAAATGATACATTTCTATTTTAAAAAATAAGATAATTTAGGTATGCTACATTAGTACTATTGTATAAGTTATCTGTGTATTTTATATGTATCTCGCATGCTTTCAGTGAAAGTGAGTTAACCAAAAAAGTACCACAGATGAAAGGAAGTTCATTATATTTGAAAGTGCTTTACTGTAATTACCACAGACTTGCATATTTTGACACGCCAAAGATGAAGTGTTTTTTAGAAGAGTATTTCGCACATTACTTGAAGTTGAACAGGTAAACAGGAATGGACATAAATGAATACAGCAAAACCAGCCTATGCATTCATTCACACCTATTTGCAATTTACTGATTGTGTGCAGTATATTTTTCACAGGAAGTGGTGTTGTTAAAGTTATTAATATATATAAACCACTGAGAATACCATCCATTTTATTGATGACTTATGCCATAATACAAAAAACATATTTGATACTGGTAGTACATAATATCTAGACTAGAAAGTTAGATGATTTGAGAAAGATCTTCAGTGATGTAAGAGTTGTTCTTGAGGTGATGGACTTTTTTGCTTTCCAGGGCATACTACAGTTCAGCACATACAGTCTTATGGATCTGGAATTGTCTCAAGTAGATGGCATACCACTTGTGCAGTTAGAAATAATGACCTGCATTTGGTATTCATTAGACTTTGAATGTGTATTTATGCAGTTTTCTAATTTAATTATACACTTGATACGCATGTATGTAGCTTCAGTAGTACTGTTTCTGCTTGAGGCACTGTCCACCTGTGTTAGGAGGGTATTCAGTTCACAAGAGGTGGTAGGAGGGAAAAGGGTGGCATTCTGTGAGATACTGCTCAAATGAAAAAAAAAATATGAAGGTGCAGAGGTGTCTGGCAGTCACTGCCACATAACAGGCACCTGACAGGGTCTGCTCTTTCAGTGAGGCAAGGGATGTCACCTTATGAAATAAGTTTACTATTAATAATTTTATTTTCATTTTTGCCACTGTGTTCAGGTGGGGAAAGTAGGGTTGGACATATTAATATGTTTGAAAGTGACTATTTTCTCACTTATTACCTATTTTATAAGTGCAGTAAGATGGTTGTGTGTTTATGTGTGTGAATTGCACTTCCAGGTGGTTGAAGTCACTCAGTGCAAGTGCATTGTGCATCACAGTGCATGTGGACATGAAGTTTACAAACAAAAAACTCACACCCTGTTGTATCTTATTGCTTACAAAACATGATACACTATCATCAGGTTATTAGTCGGAACTGACCAATGGATGAGATGCCATAAATATATGTAGTGAATCACATTTCCATTTCTGTGTGTGTGTGTGTGTGTGTGTGTGTGTGTGTGTGTGTGTGTGTAAGGGGAGCTGCGCATGAGCAGGCGATATCTTATCGCTGCTCACTGAAGCATAGCTCCCCCTTTCAACTGTATGCCACTGCATTTTGGAGCTTGTCATAGACAGCGCCTTACCTCCTACCACATCAGTGAACTGGTTCAGGAACAAGTCCAGGTCACTGGAGATCAGGGAGTGAATCAAGCATCCTATAAACTCCTCTCCTCTCCATGGTTGGGAGGCATGCTGACTCAGCCCTTGGCTGAAACCAGGTGGAGGCCTGGGTTATCAGTGGTGTGAGAGTGACAGATGGAAGGGGCCACAGTTCTGTAGCATGTGTACACTTCCACGTGCACATGTTTGTATGTCACCAGCCCAAGCATTTAATTTCTCACAACCTTGATTACCCACTACTGTATTAAGCCAATGCATGCTGGAGCTGTCTATGACAAGCTCCAAAATGCAGTGGCATACAGTTGAAAGGGGGAGCTATGCTTCAGTGAGCAGCGATAAGATATCGCCTGCTCTTGCGCAGCTCCCTCTACTGTCATAGAAGAGCCAGTCCGAAGGGTGATTTCGCAGTCTCTGTGCAGTCACCGCGTGAAATCACCCCTTCAGGCCAGAATAACGCCATGACAGTGACACCATTTATGAGAAGGGGTCCCAAAAATCCCATGTTGAAAATCTGGTGCAAAAATTCCAAAAAATGACTGTTTTATGAGCGTGCGTTGTACAGTTCCTACACACGCTCGTAAGTTCGTGAATTTTCAATATTTTCACTCCAGATTTTCAACATTGCCATTTTACCACACCTCCTTATGAGCAGTACAGCTGTCATTTTTCACATCGTGCCCAAAATGTAAGTCGCCCATGTAGTACAATGCCAGTCGATGTGCAAAATCAATGTATGGGACACGTTAAGAAAATCACAGTGACACTGTTCATGAGCAGAGGTCTTAAAATGGCTATGTTGAAAATTTGGTGAAAAAATTCCTAAAAATGACTGTTTCTCACGTGCGTTGTGCAGTTCCTATGCATGCTCGTAAGTTTGCGAATTTAATATTTTCACTCCAGATTTTCAACATTGCCATTTTATTACACTTCCTTATGAACAGTACAGCTGCCATTTTTCATATGTCGCCCAAAGTGTGTTTTCGCACATGTAGCGCACAATAATAATAATAATAATAATAACATTTATTTAATTAAGCGCCTTTCAAGTTTTCAAGGCGCTGTACAGTTCATAAAACCAGGCAACAAATACAATAAAACAGAACAGCAGTTTCAACAAATAAAACCAATTACAATATGGGTGGAAAGGCCTTATTCCATACAAAGGACTTTAAAGCCCTTTTAAAAATATTCACTGTTGTACTCTCTCGGAGCAGACGGGGTAGAGAATTCCAGAGGGATGGAGCCATAAAGCCGAAAGCACGGGCTCCAGAAGACTTCAAATTAACCCTTGGAATCTCCAGCAACCCCTCGTCAGCCGAGCAAAGCTGTCTCAAAGGGGTGTAAGGCACCAAAAGCTCTTTCAAGTAGTCAGGACCATACCCATGTAGGGCTTTGTAGGTCAAAAGACATACTTTAAAGGTGATCCGCCACTGTATAGGCAACCAGTGCAGAGAGCGCAACACAGGGGTAATATGAGATTTTCTTGAAGCCCCAGACAACAAACGTGCTGCTGCATTCTGCACTAGCTGCAAGCGGTGGATATCAACCCCAGCAAGCCCTAGGTACAGGGAGTTACAGTAGTCCAAGTGAGATGTCACAAAGGTGTGGACCAAAACCGGCCAATCGCCAGGAGGAACCAGGTGCCTAATCCTGGAGATGTTTCTCAGATGAAAAAATGCAGTCCTGACAACAGAGGACACCTGATAACGAAGGGTCAACTCTGTGTCAAGCTCTACACCCAGGTTACGCACTCGTTCAGAAATGGGGATCTGGACGCCCTTAGAATTATTCCAGAGGGGGACCCCACCCCCAAACCCCCAACCCTGTGGCCGGGGTCCACAACCATAACCTCAGTCTTTCCCGGATTCAACTTTAATCTGCTGGAATTCATCCAGTCTTGGATATCTGCAAGGCACTTATTCAACACTGAGACAGCACTAACCTGGTCAGGTGCAAAAGACAGGTAGAGCTGGGTATCATCAGCATAGCAGTGAAACCTCAGCTCATACCGTCTTACAATGTCTCTGAGGGGTAGCATATATACTGCGAATAACATGGGGGAAGCACTGAACCCTGTGGAACCCTGCAGGGCAGAGAGAGAGCCCCGGAAGAATGTAATCCCGAGACCACTCTCTGCGTTCTCCCCTCGAGGTAAGATGAAAACCATCTAAGGACCATACCTGAAAGTCCACAGATGGACCCCAGGTGTTCGAGCAGAACCCCATGATCCACAGTATCAAAGGCTGATGACAGATCAAGGAGAACAAGAATAGAATGATGTCTCTGATCTCTCGCCATCAGGAGATCATTGAGCACCCGAACCAGAGCAGTCTCGGTGCTATGCCTTTTACGAAAACCAGACTGGAGAGGTTCGTATAGACTATGGATGGTATAGACAATGGTGCTGTTGGCATGCGAAAGCAATGTTTAGGACAGATTAAGAAAATGACAGTTACACTGTTCATGAGCAGAGGTCTTAAAATGGCTATGTTGAAAATTTGGTGACAAAAGTCCATAAAATGACTGTATTACAAGTGAGCATTGCGCAGTTTCCACGCACCCTCGTAAGTTCATGACTTTGTAATATTTTCAGTCCAGATTTTCACCAGTGGCATTTTTCCACACTTCCTTATGAACAGTACAGCTGTCATTTTTCACAACATGGCTGAAGTGTGTTTTCACATTTTCTGCGCAGAGATGCATGGTCGCTGTGGGAAATCATTGTTCGGACAGATAAAGAAAATCACAGTGACACTGTTCATGATTGGAGGCACCAAAATGCCTGAGTTGATAATCTGCTGTAAAAAATCCCCAACCTAATTATATTACGGGTGTGCGTTGCACAGTTTCTATGTACGCTAGTGACTTCAACATTTTTTTAAATATTTTTACTGCAGATTTGCAACATTGCCATTTTTATACCTCCCATGAACAGTACAGCTGTCATTTTTACATCCTTTTTGAATGTTTTGCACCTGTGGTGCTAAATGCCATAGTCGCTGTGCATAAGCAGCTTTACAACAAACTGATATTCCTCCGCTCATGAGGTGGGGTCACAAAAAAAACATGTAGAAAATTTGGAGTGAAAATACCAACGAATGCCTGAGGTATTAGGGTTTCCAACCATAACGCCCAACCCTGTAGAGAATGACAGGCATCAGGGGTGTGACTCTGGATTCTTGCCTGTAATGCTCATACCATTCCACACCCTGCAGCCAGTGAGAGGCATCGAGGTATGTCTTGGACTCTTTGGCCCCAAAGTTCACCCCATTCTCCTATATCGCACCCATCTCACCGTATTTCCTAATGAAATGGGGTGTGCATAAGGGCCAAAGACCCCAAGGAACACCGTGACACTAGTCAGTGTCTGTAGGGTGGGGTGTGTGAAATGGCGTGGCTGTTATGCCTGATGACCCAAACGCACACTCCAATGCCTGTCACTATCTGCAGGGTGGTGGTGGGGTTGGCTTCAGTTCAATACTTCACTGCCATTCCTATTACGCAGCTCTGTAACTTCTACACTTCCAATGCCAATGCCAGCAAGCAAACATTCAGCATTGACGGATGCTTGCTTTAATAGTTAACAGTTCCAGAACTCAGTGGTATGAGCTGAGCAGAGGACAGCAGTGAAGCAGACAACAATGATAGCTATTGAAGATGTCAGAGGATCCTTGGAGAAGTTGTGATTGCACACTATATTGCTGAGGAGAAGCATTGGGAACAGAGCTCTGTACAGGCTTTATTTTGCTATCAGCTGGTAAGCCACCATTGCCTGCACGCTGTTGCTAATTTCTCACTTGGGCTGCTTTTTAGATGTTGATAGCAGTTTACAGAGCCTTTCTAGACTTTCATGTGTCACCAGTTGCTATAGTTCCTCTCCAGCTGCTCCAACCAGAGTACACCCAGCCGAAAGGAGTCTGTGGTTGCTGGAGCTGATCTGGCTACCCTGGGCTAGAAAACACCACAAAATGTGAAGGCAGAGGATTTAGGAATTTTTGGATACCAGCTTTTCTGTTTTTTTTCTGCTTTACTGGATGTTAGTAAATGGTTCTCTTCTCCATAGTCCTCTTTTACTTTAGCACAAACTAAGGCTTTACCTTAGCACTCACCCGGGTCAAACTCGTGGTCAAAGCACACTGCCTACTTTTAAAGAAAATACATTTTTAGTGGCTTTGTCCCTTGCAACTGTCATCAATGCACAGGTCAGAAAGCATAGGAAAACCAGGAGCAATTGTAAAATTTGCAACAAGTGATATATTATTTATGACAGTAAAATAAAAAAATAACATTGTTCAGTATAACTATTTACAAAGGCAATATAAACAGAGAAAGTCCATCTGAGTTTCTTCTCAATTTCCAAGCTCAGTCTCTGTGTTTCTGTCTCTCTGTTTTGCAAAAAATTGCAGCTCCTTTTTATAAGTCTGTGCAGGAGTTTGTTAAGAAAATAGCATGCTTCTCACACAGTGTTCTTGTAAGTTTCAACAAGTGCAGCAAAAAGAACATTTTGACCCAGAACTGACCTCTTGCTTATATCTTCTGTAAAAGGCTTAAAAATTGCATCTCAGGTTAACCCCTTGAGTTCCAAATAACTTTGCAATCTTTTCAACAGTATAACTATATACGGTTCCAAACAAAAGAATCTCGGTATCAATCACATTTCCACAAAATGATTCGCATATATTTTTATACCAGAATATATGCAAGGGGGAAGAAAAGATAGAACAGCAAGAGAAGGCAGAGAGATATCGAGGGGCAGAGAATTGCAAGACCATCAGGGTGATCGGGTCCTAGGTCTCACGAGAAAATTTGGTTGCACAACCAGATAGAGAAGAGACAGAAAAGGAGAGACTAGAACAGGCTCTTGCATTTAAACTCTTTCTCCATAACAACTGGGACCAGAGCCTATTCAACCCTGTCATAGCCACATAGGCAAAATTTTTAGACACACCTGTTTTTTAGCACTCGTCTGGTGTATTTTGATGTCCTAGATGATGACTGTCGTTACAGTTCATAAGTTTGGAAGTGGGACTTTAGCTTCCAATACAATAAATAAATATTTTAACAAATAACATATTTTTACTTGCAGAAAGTGCAATATCTGATTAAAAATATTTTTATTTAAGAGATATATATTTTTTTCCTTTTGTGTCTGGAACACATGATTTAAGAATTCAGGCATAAAGTGTGCATGCACTGGCATTCTTTTGGGACCAGCACCATTTTTAAGTGCTGCACTGGCACACTGAGATTACAAAAGCAAACCTGATTCTTCTTCCATATGGTTTCCTCAGGTATGAGAAAGTCTGTATTTTAGTCCCATGGTATCTATTTTTGTGCTTTCTCCTTGTTTTTCCTGTTTATTTATATAGAAACTGAGGCTTGGCTATCTTCTTTTATAAATTTTACAAGGGAGGCATTCTTATTGTTGTTTTTTTTCCTCCAGAATCCTCGAAACTGGCTCAAATGAGCTTTTTGCTCTGCCTAAGCTGGAGATCCAGTGCAGCTGCCAGTGTGTCCACATTTGGCCAGTCTCTTTAGCAGACCTTTTTGTGACTGGTTTTATAAAGGTTTACAACATTAGCAATGCAAACCCCTTTGACAAATATGGTAATTATTTTCTAGACCTAATTTAAACTAAAGATTATTTTTTAAATACATGATTTATTCTAATTTTTCTAGAGTTGGTTAACTCAGTATTTGGCACTGCCTAGTAAATTTCAATCACATGTGGACCAAATCTTAAGATTTTATAGATGGTCAGTCTTGAATTAATTGGACCCAGTTTATAAATATGTAGTTGTGATACTTGATATATTCTGTCCTTTAAAAACTTTTTAAAAAGTTAAAACTTATTAAAGTGCAGGCTTGCTTTATTTTCCTTATTGGTGGGATTGTTTTTTTGTCCATCCGATTAGAATATTCCTTAGGACCTTAAGACCAGGCTCCAGTTTTTAAAGGGAGGCCCAAGAGAAAGTTGAATCCCAAAGGCTCTTCAAGCATGTTCTTATAGAAGTATCCTGGACTTGACCTCGATATATGAATATCTGAGTACCTTTGAGAAGCAAGTTGCTGAAGAAGAGCCTGGTGGTGGAGATTGTTCCCTTTGGCCCTTTGGAGCTTTATATTTTTAGCTTGCTGTAATATTTGGACATTTATTGAACAACATCCAGTGATTTTTATGTGCAATATTAGCCATTGTGGCTTTATTTATTACTAATATATTTATAATTCTATAATTCTAAAATAATCTTACTGTAAAAATTTTGCAAGCTTTAGAGTTTGTCCAAATGCAGATCTTTGCAGGCAATCACATCCTTTTGCTACTTTAAGATATCCTGTTAGGACTTTCATTATGGTTAGCACTTGAAGTGGAAACAATAGTTCATTGATTGTCTCTTCCCCATTAAAAATAGGTCCTGAAATAATAATAAGGGGAAAAAATCCACAAGTCTCCCTGTGATAAACCTATCAATACAGAAAGTACTAATCAACTTAAAATCACAGCCTTTTGGGGGGATAACATGCATGTTGCAAAAGCTCTTTCTACACCAATTACTAGGTCCCAGGATTCCCCCATTATGCCTGGGGCTCCTCCTGCCAATCTCCTTTCTCTTGTTTAGGATGATCCCCAATTGGAGGTTCTGTCCTTGTCTTACAATAGGACATTGTTAGACTGTGAATCTTTTGGGGAAAATCACAACAGTTCTATTTTAATTACATTTTCACCTCAGGAAATTTCCTCAGGGATGACTTCTTCTCCAACATTACCCTATTATGGGATTGAGAAGAAGCTGATACCTTTGAGATTATTACCTCAAGCAGACAATTTATCTTCAGTAATTCAGGACTTGAACCATTCTGTTGAAGGACTTAAAAAATTGGTAGTGACTGATCCAACAATCAAGGGGGTTAGGGATATTAAAACTAGGGACTGGAACTCCCTTTCCTTGACACCAGCTCCAGCTCCATCGATGACTGGAACTGTCCCTCCTGCCCAAGATATAGTTTATGATAACGATTATTTTATTGATGAGGAAAATTTTGTGTCACCTTCTTCTTCCTTATCTTAACACATACTGGACACATTAAGAACTCATACTATGCAAATATGGAAATTTTGGAGAACTTATGGGCATTAAAGAAGGAAATCACTAACCTCAGAACATATATTTTCTACAATCAGGCTGTGCTTAAACAACTCAGAGAGGATATTCAGCCACAGGAAGGGGATAGTATGGAAGAGGGACATAAAGCATTTGAAAATAATGCAATTCAGGTAATTTACCTCCCCCTTTTTCCAAGAAAAGTTTGGCTGAGATAGCTACCTTAAAGTCTGGCCAGGATATAAGGGGAAATAAAAAACCTAAAAAGAAGAAATCTAATAAGAAAGATAGGTCCCATGAACAAGCTAATACTACTAGGAACAGGATTCCATGAATTTTAAAACAAGATAATACTAAGGGACCAGATACAGCTCAAGGGACACAAACTGGAGTTATGACCGATGTAGAGACCACTACTATTTTTCAGTCATTTCCTGATCCAGAGACAAATGTTTTATTGGAAGTCCAGATGGAGACTGAGGAGCAAGACTAGCCTATTAGTTCTACTCCTCAAGTTTATACATCTTTTGTTTGTTTACAGCAGCCAGAAATATGTTTTAAATATTTAATTTAAATCTTTGGGATAGCCAGATTAGTCATGGAAACTCCAGAAAAGTTAAATAAGTGGGTGGGCCATCTTTTACATATTACTGAACAGTCTGATAATTTATATATTATGCCTCACCAAATCCCCTTTTTTCTGACTGTGTTCTATTCTATTGCAAATCTCTGGATACAGCAAAAAGAATTTGGGAACAAGAAGGGACTCTCAATTTGTATGGTATTAATATCATTGCTCCCCAAAGGGTCCCAGCACCAGTAGATGAGATAGAGCTCAGGCCCTTGAATGAAAGTAGGAAGGAGGACTTTAAGAGAAGAATGAGAGTTTCAGAGGTGATCCATAATTTCATTTGTACAGTTTCTCAGTCTTGGGAAAGTAGAACCTTATCTTTGTTTGGCTGCAGACATCAAAAGGTGAAACTGTCGGCTCTATTAAAAGAGAAATTGCCTCTTTTTATCACATACTCTTTGACTAGAAATAAGACACAGTGCATTAGAGTGCATTACAGTCCATAGTGGTGTTTTGGGTTGTCCCCAAATAGATATAGGGCTGGATTTCCAAAGGGCCCTTAGATCCACGCAAGCTGTGTCAAACAACCAGCTTGAATCAGATCTTGGTGTGTCAAATACTGTGAACCATATTTTGCAAGAAAAGTGGTCTGTGTGACAAAATCCCCCAAACTGATGCAAGAGGTCAACTGCATCAACACAAAGGCGTAAGTGATGGGAATGACACAAGCAGCACCAAAATAAATGGTGCAAGTTGAGTCAAAAATGGTGCATGTTAAGTCAGAAAAATGACTCAAGGAATGTAAATGACACAAACCGAGTACAAAAATGGTGCAAACTGATTAAAAATGGTGCAAGCTGATTAGAAATGTTGCAGACTGAGTAGAAATTGTGCGAACAGGTATAAATGGTGCAAGCTGAGTAACTAAAATGGTGCAAGCTGAGTCAAACAAGCATTTGTCAATGCCAAGTGTTGCTTGCTGTCATTAGCAATTGAAGTGCAATAGTTAGACAGATGCAGTATGGGAATGGCAATAAAGTATTGAACTGATGCCAACTGCACCTCCACCCTGCAGAGATGGACAGACATCGGGATGTGCCTTTGGGTCGTCGCCCATAATGATCACAACATTTCAGCTCAACCCACCCTGCAGACGCTTACAAGTGTCGAGGTGTGCTTTGAAGTGTTCGAGCTTTACACTCACCTCATTTCATAAGGAAATATGCTGAAATGTGTGCAGTATAGGAGAATGGGGTGAACTCTGGGCCAAAGGGTCCAAGGTGCACCTCGATGCCTGCCACTGGCTGCAGGGTGAGGATGGAATGGCATGAGCATTACTGTTGACAATCCCAAGTCACACCACTGAAGCCTGTCAGGCCCTACAGGGTAGGGCATTATGGTCAAAAACCCTAATACCCTGGACATTTCTTGGTATTTTTACTCCAAGTTTTCAACATGGACTTTCTGTGATCTCATCGCATGAACAGTGACACTATCAGTTCGTTAGCCAAAAGGTGATTTTGCAGATTGACTGCTCCATTTGGTGCAACAGGTGCGTAAACACATTTTGAACAGGATGTGAAAAATGACAGCTGTACTGTTCATAAGGAGGTGTAGAAAATGGCAATGTTGAAAATCTGGACTGAAAATATAAAAAAACTGGTGAAGTCAAGAGTGTGCGTAGAAACTGCGTAATACACACCCATAATGTAATTAGTTTTGGGATTTTTTACAGCAGTTTTTCAACACAGGCATTTTTGGACCTCTGCTCATGAACAGTGTAACTGTGATTTTCTTAATCTATCCCAATCACTGATTTCCCTCAGTGACTGTGCTATTCTATGCTGGAAGTGCAAAAACACATTTCGGCCAGGGGGTTAAAAATGACAGCTGTACTGTTCATAAGGTGGTGTGGAAAAATGCCAATGCTGAAAATCTGGACTGAAAAGATTATGAATTTGTGAACTTATGAGGGTGCATGGAAATTGCATAATGCACACTCATAACATTTTATGGACTTTTGTCGCCACATTTTCAACATAGCCAGTTTAAGACCTCTGCTCATGAACAGTGTCACTGTGATTTTCTTAATCTGTCCCGAACATTGATTTCACACACTGACCACGCCACTGTGAGCTACATGAGCAAAAACACATTTTGGGTGAGATCTGAAAAATGACAGTTGTATTATTCATAAGGAGGTGTGGCAAAATTGCAATGCTGAAAATCTGGAGTGAAATATTAAAAATGCTCGAAGTTACGAGCGTGCATAGGAACTGTGCAACACACGCTAGTAAAACAGTCATTTTGGGGAATTTATTCACCAAATTTTCATCATAGGGATTTTGGAGGCCTACCTCATGAACAGTGTCACTGTGATATTCTTAATCTGTCCTGAACATTGATTTCACACACCTACTGCGCCATTTTGCGCTACATGTGCGAAAACACATTTCAGGTGAGATGTGAAAAATGACAGCTGTACTGTTCATAAGAAGGTGTGGTAAAATGTCAATGTTGAAAATCTGGAGTGAAAATATTAAAAATGCTTGAAGTTACGAGCATGTGTAGGAACTGCGCAATGCACACTCGTAAAACAGTCATATCTGGGAATTATTTCACCAAATTTTCAACATAGGGTTTTTGGGAGCCTACCTCATGAAATGTGACACTATAATTTTGTTAATCAGTCCAGAAAGGTGGTTCCATGCAGTGACCATGAAATCACCTTTTGGGACAGAATAACAAAATGACAGTGACTGAGTTCATGACGCGGGGTCCCATGAACCCCATGCTGAAAATTTGGTGAAAAAAATCCCCAAAATGGCTGAGATATGCACCAAAGTTAAAAAAAATAAACATTTATGCGATTATACAGCTTCCTGGCATTTCTTCAGTTCGCGGTCGGCTTTGAAGAGTGCAGATGTGTTCCCAGTTCACCGAAGATCTTTGCGCTGAGCTCCAGAGGTAAGTATGGGTTGTGAGGGGGTGTGAGAAGGTGGGGCACACAGAAGGTGGGCATGGGTTGGGGGAGGGACCACCAGAAACAACGAGGGACCATTTTCTAATTTACAGATATATTTAAAAGAGAAAAAACTCAAAACTCACTGGAAGGTTTTCTTTTTTGCAGGGTCATATTTAATTTTGGCATGCTGGGGTGGGCTCCCAGTATGCCACCTGAGTGTTTGGGGGGACTGTAGCTGATGGGGGATTGAGAAACCCATTGGCACATACCGAGTGCTGGGGCAGGACAAGAGCTGAGGGGGATTGGGCACCGCACTCGGCACACAAGAAATTGGGGGGGAGCATTATGCCATTGGGGAGCAGGCTCCCCCATCGGCAAAATTACCAAGAAGGGGCATGCCAACAGGGGATTGGGCACTTGTCGGCACATATAAGGGGGGGTGGCAAGAGCCGAGGGAGATTGGGCACCCTCCTCTGCAGACAACAAATTTGAGAGGGGGGACATTATGCCGATGGGGTGGGGCCCCCGTTGGCAAATTGAACTGGAAGGGGGCATGCCGACAGGGGGATTAGGCACCCCATCAGCTTTTTTTTTTTATTGAAATGTTTCACCAGGAAAGCACATTGAACGGTGGGTGACAGCTTTCCATCGGCTACCTGGGCAATGTGAGAGACTGACGGAGAAGCCATCACCATGGGAATACAGCACAATGGAGCTGTGCCATTGGTTGCTGCAGTCAGGGACATTAACAGCAAAAACAGCTGATTGTGTAGTGACTGGCCGTTCCTTGATTGCAGTAGCTCAGTTCCTTTGATCTAGTGGCCTGCTCATTAACTGCCTATGATTGACAGCATGCTCCTCTATTGGCTGAGGCAGAGACCAGCCCCTGAATGGGCTGCTGCCATTTGGCACAACACTGCCGCACCACCACAACCTGCTTGTGAAAGAAACCTGACACAATGTGTTTCTTGCACATGTGTGCAAGCAACACAACAAATGACTCAAAGGACTAGAATGACGCAAGCTAAGTAAACAAAACAGCAGATGAAATGGCCAAAACTAAGCCCCCAAAATGTTCTAAACTAGTTCTGCAGGAGAATACTGACCCTTAATATTAGCACAGTCAGGTCTGACCACTTGCTTTGGGCTTCTTTAAATGCTCTAGTGCCCCTTAGACCAGCTCTGGCTGGTCTAGCAGCTGACGGTACTTTGACATGTTTGGTGTCAGTGGTGCAGCTTTGAAATTTCCACAGGTACGGTCTTGCACCATTTATGTGGTGCAAGATGGCTTGTGTCATTGTGCTGCTATTTGTATGGCGCAAGGCTGATGCAGCCACCTTTGATGCAGGGCAGACGTTCCATTGACACAGTGCTCCTTTGAAAATCGGGTCTGGTGCAATGTTTGATGCTAAACTCCCTTGAGCCACTATTGTTTGGCACACGTCCCTTGAGTCATACCTGGAGCTTTGAAAATCCGTCCCATAATGTTTAAAAATGCTAAACTGGACACTTTAGTCTTGGAATCTTCTCTGGTGTTCGATGGACTTGGGGTTCTACTAACAGATTGTAAAATGCTGGAAATTGTTCATAGTAGTAATGGACCCAAAAATAATAAGGCCAATTTTACAGTTAGTAATCCTTATGCTATATTTGACTCACAATGACAAACCCATGCAAACATGGAATGACTAATGCCATCAAAGACTGTGGGAGTTTTGACCATTCTCCTGGAATATAGAAGGATTAATGTTTAAATTACTAGATGAGGAAATAAAAAAAAAATGTGTTAACCGCTGACATTTTGTGTCTTCAAGAGACCTGGGGTCCAACTCTCAAAGCACTAAGAGTGATGCAAGGTGCCTGCGTCAACCAAGAAGGATGCAAGTGGCACCTTGCATCAAATGTTGCAGCATCCCCAATTCTGAAATGCAGTCTGCATCAGAATGGGGAGCCTCTGTGCTGAAGGGCTATGCCAGGTTGCAAGGGGGCATGCACCAGGGCAGGGCAGCTGCATCCCCTTTTTTGGATTTTAAAAGGCCCATCAAGGCTGCAGGACAAGGCACTACTTAGACCAGCCAGGAGGTGGCCTAAGTGGCTTGTGCCACTGGGACAGGGTGGGAATGGGGCTGCCATGGGCATATCAGCTGGGGGGTGGCAGAGGAGGAGTTGAGGACAGCTTTGACAGTAGGAAAGGGAATTGGCACCCAGCTGGGTACCTCTACAGTGTAATACATCATTTGAATGCCACTATCTCCTCGTACTGTACTCTACTGTACAGTGCCTACTACCCATCCAGAACTGACAAGTGCAGCCCTAATGTGATACAATAAAAGTGGGAAAAGTGATAACTAAGCACAGTGCAGTAGTGTCATACAGCGGATCACATGACTATACAGAAATATAGACAACACTGTACAGTCGTCCGGTCCACTGTCTGACGGTGCCACATTCTGCCACACTGTGCTTAGTTATCACTTTCCCCACCTTTATTGTGTCACATTAGGGCTGCACTACAGTACGACAACATAGTGGCATTTAAATGATGTATTATGCTGTAGACACAACCTGCTGAGTGCAAATTCCCTTTTCTACTGTCAATACTGTCCTCCACAACTCTTTCTCTGCCATCCCCCATCCATTATACCCCCTTCCTCCCTTCTGGCCAGCATCTCCCCAACCATCTCAGCCCCGCTAGAGTTGCGCCAGTCAAGGGCGGAGCCTGGATCCCTGTGACCATTCCCGCATGTGCACTAATGGTTTGGTGCATCGGCCGACACACAGCAAACCCAGGAACTTTGACACTGGGACCCTGTTTCTTTTAGAGTCAGGTGCAGGGTCCCTGGCACACCCAGAGTCTGCCGCATCCTTAGATTGCTGACTTTTGAGAATCGGACCCTGGTGTCAGAACGAAAGTCCTCCCATGATCCCAGAATATTCAGGGTTTGGGATCTCAGCAATCAGGGACAAAAACTATGGTAGGGCTAAGACAGGTATGGCAATATATGTCAAAAGCTCCCTAAATTACAGAATTACCCCCATTAAAATGTCAATCTAAAAGAGTGCTCCCTTTATTTTTAGAATGCCCAGCTATTAAGATGATTCTTATTAATGTTTACTTTTCTCCTCTTAGTAAATCTAACTCTGCCTCTCATATGATTGAGTAGTCATATTTAGTAACATACTATACATACAGTAGTAACATAATATTTGTTGGCAGATAAGGACTGCTAGGCCCACCCAGTCTGCCCATATTCACTGCCTGCATCAGTGGTAGTTTACCCTACTTGGTCATTGGCTTTAGCCTTTCCTACCCACCTCTAGGGTTCCCTTGTGCCTATCCCATACATGTTTAAATATCCCCACTGTGCTAGCTCCCACTACTTCCTGGGGTAAGCTATTCCATGCATATACCACCCTTTCTGGGAAGAAAAACTTCCTCACATTCCCCTTTATCCTGCCTCCCTCCAATCTCATTTCATGCCCCCTCATTCTTGTTCACCTCCTATACTGAAAGATGTCTTTCACTTGCACCTTGTTTATGCCCTTAAGATACCTGAAGTTTTCTATCATATCTCCCCATTCCCACCTCTCTTCCAGTGTATACATATTGAGGTCTTTTAATCTCTCCTTGTATGTCTCCTGGTGCAAGCCCTACACCATATCTGTTGCCCTTCTCTGAACCACCTCCACCCAGTCTATGTCCTTATGAAGATGCGGCCTCCAGAACTGTACACTGTACTCCAGATGAGGCTTCATCAGAATTTTGTACAGTGGCATCATCACCTCTCTTGTTCTGCTAGTGATACCCCTTCCTATGCACCCTAGCATGATACTGGCCCTCCCCACAGCCTTGGTATACTGTTTGGACACCTTTAGGTCATCCTGAGATGATTATCCCTAAATTCCTTTCTTCCCTGGTAACTGTCAGCAACTCACCCCACAACCTGTAACTCTCAGCAGGGTTTCTGTGCCCCAGGTGCATGATTTTGCACTCCTTTGCATTGCATTTTAATTGCCATACATTGGACCAATTTTCCAGCTTTCCTAGGATCCTTCTTATTTTCTCAACTCCTCCCTCCCCCGGAGTGTCTACCCAGTTCTAGATCTTGGTGTCATCTGCAAATACGCAAACCTTCCCCTCCAGCACTTCAGCAATGTCAGTAATGTAGACATTAAAAAGGACTGGACCCAGGACTGATCTTTGAGGCATCCCTCTGGTTACTCCCTTTCCTTGGATTGGATCCCATTAACCTCCACTCTCTGCTTTCTGTTCCCCAACCAATTTCTAATCCAGTTCTCCACTTTGTGGCCTACCCCCAGACTGCCCAACTTGTTAACCAGTCTCCTTCATGGAACAGTGTCTAAGGCCTTGCTGAAATCGAGGTAGGTGGTGTCCACCTCTCACCCCTGATCTTTATTACCCATTCAGAAAAGTCTGTCAAATTTGTTTGACAAGACCTTCCTGCTGTGAATCCATGCTGCCTTGGATCCTGTGCTGCACTGGATTCCAAGTGTTCCACAATCCTTTGCTTAAGTAGCACCTCCATAATCTTGCCCACTACAGAGGTGAGGCTGACCGGCCTATAGTTTCCTGCCTCCACCCTGTTTGCACTCTAGTGAAGAGGGACTACATGTCCTCTTCCAGTCCCCTGGAACCACTCCTGTATTGAGTGACTCACTAAACAGAGCTCCCAGTGGTGCTGCTGGCACCATCTGTAGTTCCTTTAATATCCTATGGTGCATACCATCTGGGCCCATTGCTTTGTCAACCCTCAGTTTTGTGAGAAGATCTCAGAAGATCTTAAAGAAATGGCCAATAAATATGAAACTTATAGCCAGCCCGGTGGCGCTGAGGGTTGAGGCGCTGGACGCCACACCTTGCGCCAAGCCGGTGACCCGGGTTTGGGAACGGACTCAGGCTGCTGGGGGGTCGGCAGGGGAGGAAAGGACTGAGTGTACAGAGGACAGCTCTCCTTTCCTGGGAGTGAGGGGGGACATAATCCCGCCGTCTGTCAACCCCTAGTGGACACTGGGGGTTCCTGCAGCAGTCGAGATCATAGAAAAACATAGGGGCAGCTGTGGTAGTTCTCCTGCGGGCATGTGCAGATGCGTGCATGTGCCGCACTGGAGAGCATTGCACAGCTGGGCCACTGGGGGGAGATAGTAAGGAAAAATCCCCTCCTGCGCCTGTTAGGTGATGGCTCCCCACAGTGCCTGATGCCACACGTCCAACACTGGGTCACTATCTCTGCCCCTTCTGCCTCTCCATCATCCCTTCCAGTCATCTAGATTGTAGATAGAGTGCCGAGTTGTGGAATGGTGGCCCTGCCCCAAGTGGCTCAGAGCAGGGGGGATTCAACTGGATGGGGATTGACGGAGGACAGCATACCTCTGAGGAGCAGGACCATGGTGGATGGTAGAGCAATCAGGTGAGTTGAGGTAGCCAGAGAGAGTTCAGGTGAGAGGTGGTGATACAAAAAAAATAAAATAAATAAATAAATATGAAACTTATTCTTTTATTATACTTGGAGACTTCAGTGCTGGAATTCAGAAAGATAATCACTTAAGGGATCTTGACAATGTGCTCCTTCTTGGATTAGCTGTTATTAATCCTATACTAAGTACAATTTGAAAATCCAAAGATAAGAAATCCAACCAACAAGGTAAGATTCTGACTAAAATAATGAGCGACCTAGGTTTTATACTCCTAAATGGGTGATCGCCAGGGGATCAAGAGTGAGATTATATTTTTATGGGTCACCTAAGGTCATCTATAATTGATCTAGTATGGGCCACTATAGATGCTTTAAAACTGTTCAAAGATTTAATGATATTGGACCAATTGGACTCTGCTCATTTTCCCCTTATTAATTTGGTTACAAATAGATTTTATTACTGATTGTGAAAACAGACGAAATATGGTTGGCCTGGAAGTGCTCAACTCAAGAAGAATTAGGTATGGGAGAAACAGTGGTGCTTTTTTCAGAACTATTATATTTAGATCATTTGTCCCTGTTACGGGACACAGTTCTTGCAACCAATGATGTTCAGACAGCATATAAAAAATGGATAGAAATTAATAATTACATCAAACCTTTTTGTAGAACAAATAACATTTCTAGATTAGAGAGACTAAAGCAGCTTAATATGTATACCCTTGAGGAAAGGAGGGAGAGGGGGGACATGATAGAAACTTTCAAGTATCTCAAGGGAGTTAACAAAGTACAAGAGGGTAGTATCTTTCAGAAGAAGAGATGTGCAAGAACAAAGGGGCATAATTTGATGATAGTGGGAGGACAGCTCAGAGGTAATGTTAGAAAGTATTTTTTCACAGAGAGGGTTGTGGATGCATGGAACAGCCTTCCTGAGGAGGTTGTGGAGTCAGGAACAGTGGGAGAATTCAAGAATGCATGGGACAGGCATAAGGCAATTCTAGTGGGGAGCAGGAGGAAATAAGCTGTTGATTAATTAGAATCTGCAGCTTATCCATCAGGTAGGGAAATGGGCAGACTGGGTGGGCAAAGCGGTCCTTATCTGCCGTGAATTTCTATTTTTCTATGTTAGAGTATTTAACACAGGTTGGTTTAACAAAATGTGTAAAAAAAAAAGCTAAAAGCAGTTTAAATAGGTTATAGTGTTATTGTAAGAAACATCCTTTAAGAGAAAATTTAAACACTCTTAACAGAGCAAGAAAAGATTACAGAAAGGATTTGGAGGAAGAGAAAAAGAAATACCATCAAGTTATGTGGGAAAAACTAAGAGACACTGTCCTGAAAAAAGACTATAATGCATTTTGGAACCTGGTTAGTCATGGCTACAACCAGTACACTAGGTCTGTGGAAGCTTCTGTCACTCCACAGACTTGGTAGGAACATTTTCATGCCCTCTATTTTTCTGCATCTGAAAATTCAGATAATTTTTATATATATTATGTACCCATAGAAGGTAATGTATAGTGTTTTCCTAGGCCTTTTTTTATTTACAAAGAAGAAACATTACACGCTATTAACTCAATGTCTTCAAATAAGACCCCGGGCCCTGACCAGATTTTGTTAGACATTTATAAATCCTTTGTTGACTGGTGGCTTCATATTTTTGTGGTCATTTTCAAGTTTCTTGTTCAAAAAGGAGACTTTACCTCAAGTTGGAAAGGCAGTATTATTTTGCCTATATTTAATCAAGCATTTGTCAATGCCGAACACTGCTTGCTTGTTAAACAATTTGATGTTTTCCTAGAGAGAGAAGCGAAGAATTGACAGTAATTTTTGGGACTCGGAAGTACAGCCTGAGGGTAGGGTGGCTGGGTTAAAGACACTGCTACAGTCAGTCAGTGAGAGTAGACCTACCTCGACTGGGTCTGGCCCTGCTGGGCCTCTGCAGGTTCTTCTCCTCTGGTGGGTCACTCACTGGGCTGTCAGGCTGCAGGCAGCCTAGGCTGGCAACAATGGGGCACTGGCTGGCTCAGGCTTGGCTGTTCTACTGCGCGAGGACTGTGACCGGACCGATGACAGTTTCTCAATGACAGGCAGACAATAAAGTCCTCCTCTCTCTCCAGGCAACCTGCACTCCTGGACTGGGCTAGGCCTACCTCACTGCTGCCTGGCCTGGGCATCCATCCTCCTCCTCCTCTGCTGCTGGTCTGGTTTTTCTTGTGACACCATGTCCCGTCTCCTTCTCTTTTCTTGATTCTCGGCTTACTGGTACATGGTCTGGGCCATGGGTGGCGTGGTGCAGATAGGTGGATTGAGGAAGGCGGTGATGCAGCGGCTCTCAACTAATGAATGCTCAGGAAGGGCCTCAGTGCAGCTGTGGACTGTGGCTGTCTACACTCACTGGCATCTGGCCCTGGATAAATGAAGGAAGGACCGCAAAGTGGTGGGCGGGCCAAACCGTCAGACCAGACTGCTGACTTGCTTGCTAGCACTTACTCTCGGTCTTGGGGCAACAGTACCAGCGGGTGCTCTGCTGGGTGCTTGTTTTCCCCATCTGTCTGGTAGCTCTCCACTTTATGTAAATTAAAGGACCAAAGCCCTCTCTGATTGGAGCAATTTCAGTCCTTTGAAGTGCATGACTGTTCAGCCCACCCTGCAGAGAGTTGCATCAGGACCACACCAAGTGGTCATTGGTGTAGACTGCCGAGCCCGTTCCGAGCCCCTAGTTTTGTGTATTGCAACAGATTCAGCAGTGACACATACCCCAAAATCCCCTATTGCTACAATACATTGGCTTGCGTATGTGTGTAACCAATGTAAAAAGGGACATTTCTGTCTCAGTGAGCCTTTCTCTCTCTCTACCTGGTTATCAAAATCCAATAAATAAAACCACGTTCTCTATCTTTCAAGAAAGCAATACATTCAGTTCAGACAATGTCCAGTTTTCAAACATGCAATGGCCAATTCAGGCTTGGTTTTAAGTTATGCAAAAATGCTGTAAGACACATTACATCAAGTATGTGCCTACAACAGCTATTGTTGTTCAAGCAATGAAACCAGTAAGATGCAGAAGTCCTACACAGTCCTACACATGGCATAAAAACCAGAAGACTTTTTTTTCAGAAAGTCGCTGAGTATAGATTGTGACTAAATGTACATGCACTGTAAACAAATAACAATACACACCTTTAACTGATTTAAAATCCCTTCAACCTGCTAATTAATATGTACCTCACGGAGCTCAGCTCTGCACTTCTGGGTTACTGTGACTATTTCCAACAAGCATTTATCATTGCAGAATGTTGTCTTGCTGGCATTGGCATTGGTAGTGCATAAGTTAGAGAAATGCATAATAGGAATGGCAGTGAAGTACTAAACTGATGCCAACTCCACCTCCACTCTGCAGAGACCAACAGGCATTGGGTCATTGGCAATAACGCTCACACCATTTCACCTCACCCTACCCTGCAGACACTGACAAGAGTTGTGGTGTGCCTTGGGGTCTTTGGGTCTTATGGTCACCCCATTCTATGAGGAAATATGCTGAGATGGGTGCAGTATAGGAGAATGGGGTGAACTTTGGTGCCAAAGAGTCCAAGGCACACCTTGATGCCTGTCAGTGGCTGCAGGCTGGGGGTGGGGGTGGAATGGCATGAGCATTACAGCCGAAAATCCCAAGTCACACCCCTGACACCTGTCACTCTCTACAGGGTGAGGCATTGGGGATGGAGAAAGAATCTCAGATTTAGAAGTGGGTAGCCATCTGGGAACAAGCGACCACCAAACAGTGTGGTTCATGATAAACACAGCCATACAATCGAGCCATACAAAGGCAAGAGTATTGGACTTTAGGAGGGGTGACTTTGGGAAAATGAGAGCGTGCCTCAGAAAAGCACTAGCAAACAGGCAAGAAGGAGGGGTGGATGAACAATGGGGAGTAATCAAAACAGCCATCACAGAGGCAACAAGCCTTTGTGTAAAGCAAATCAACAAAACACAACAAAGGAAAAAAACGCTATGGTTCTCAAAAGAGGTGGCAGGGAAGGTTAAGGAGAAAAGGACAGCATTCAGGAAATATAAGGAAACACAAAAGGAGCAGGACATAGAACTTTATCAGTTAAAGCAGAAAGAGGCTGGGAAGGTAGTCAGAATAGCAAAGGCCCAAACCGAGGAAAGGATAGCCAGCTCTGTTAAGAAGGGGGATAAGACCTTTTATAGGTACATTACGGAGTGAAGAAAGACCAAAGGAGGGATACTGAGGCTTAATAAAGGGACGGAATGTGGGTAGAGGGTGACAGTGAAAAAGCAGGGATACTGAACGAATATTTCTGCTCAGTATTCACAAAAGGAGAGGAGGGGAGGTACCTAAACCAAACAAGAGAAACACTCTGAAGACAGGGGTCCATACCAGTCCATTTACAGAAGAAAGTGTTCTGAAAGAACTAATAAAATTGAAGGTGGACAGATCAATGAAGCCTGATGGGATTCATCCAAGAATTCTAAAAGAACTAAGGGTAGAACTAGTGACACCGCTGACTACTCTCTTTAACAAATCATGGGAGGATGGGGTGGTACCTGAGGACTAGAGGAGGGTGGATGTGATTCCTCTTCACAAAAGTGGGAGCAGGACAGAGGCAGGAAACTACAGACCAGTTAGTTTGACCTCAGTGGTAGGGAAAATGATGGAATCACTTCTGAAGGAAAGAATTGTTGAGTACCCAGATGCCAGTGGGGCACAGGACCCAAGGCAGCATGGATTCACGATGGGAAGGTCATGTCAGATGAAGCTAATAGATTTCTTTGACTGGGTGACCAAAGTAGTAGACCAGGGAGGGGCTATGGACATGGTCTGCCTAGATTTTAGCAAGGCATTTGATACAGTCCCACACAAAAGATTAATACACAAGTTAACCAGCCTTGGAGTGGGTCCCAAGGTGCTAACCTGGATAAAAAATTGGATAGACAACAGGACGCAAAGGGTAGTAGTAAATGGAGTCCACAGTGAAGAAAGGAGGGTTACTAGTGGGGTACCACAGGGTTCAGTACTGGGACCAGTCCTTTTTAATGTCTTTATAAGTGACATTACAGAGGAACTTGAAGGAAAAGTATGTCTCTTTGCAGATGACACAATGATTTGCAACAGGGTTGATACACAAGATGGAGTGGAAAGGATGAGAAGGGAGTTGGCAAGGTTGGAGGAATGGTCAAATGTATGGCAGCTCGGATTCAATGCAAAGAAGTGCAAGGTAATGCACCTGGGAAACAAAAACCCAGTGGAAGAGTACACAAGGGGGGTGAGATACTGACAACAGTAAAAATGGAAAGGGACCTGTAGGTAATTATATCAGATGACCTAAAGGTGGGCAAGCAATATGAGAAGGTAGTAAGGAAGGCTGGGGGGATACTGGGATGCATAGGGAGAGGCATCAATAGTAGAAAACAGGAAGTAGTTATCCCTCTGTACAGACAGTTGGTGAGACCCCATTTGGAGTACTGTGTGCAGTTCTTGAGACCCCATCTCCGCAAAGACATAGACAGAGTGGAGGCGATCCAGAGGAGGGCAACAAAAATGGTGCAGGGTCTGCACCAGAAGACATACGAAGAAAGACTAAAGGAGCTTAATATGTATACCCTTGAGGAAAGAAGGGAGAGAAGGGACATGATAGAAACTTTCAAGTACCTCAAGGAAATCAACAAAGTCCAAGAGGGTAGCATCTTTCAGAAAAAAGATGTGCAAGAACAAGGGGGCACAATTTGAAGATAGAGTGGGGGGCAGCTCAGAGGTAATGTGAGGAAGCATTTTTTCACAGAGAGGATTGTGGATGCATGGAACAGCCTCCCTGAGGAGGTCGTGGCATCAAGAACAGTGGGGGAATTCAAGAAAGCATGGGACAGACATAAGGCAGTCCTAGTGGAGGGTAGGAGGAAGTAAGTTGTTGGTTAACTAGGATCTGCAGCTTATCTGTTAGGTAGGAAAATAGGAAGACTAGGTGGGCCAAACGGTCCTTATCTGTCTTCAAATTCTATGTTTCAGTGTTACAGCTAGAAACCCTAATGCCCCAGGAGTTTGTTGGTATTTTCACTCCAAATTTTCAACATGGGCTTTTTGTGACCCCACCTTACGAACAGTGGCACCATCAGTTCATTAGCCGAAAGGTGATTTTGCACAACAGGTGTGAAAACACATTTGGGGTAGGATGTGACAAATGACATCTGTACTGTTCATGAAGATGTATAAAAAAATTGTAATGTTGAAAATCTGGAGTGAAAATCTGAAAATTTGGTGAAGTCACGAGCGTGAATAGAAACTGTGCAACGTACGCCTGTAATGCAATTATTTTGGGGATTTTGTTAACCAAATTTTCAACATAGGTATTTTGGGACCTCTGCTCATGAAGAGCAGCACTGTGATTTTGTTACTCTGTCCTGAACATTGATTTCCTACAGCGATCACACCATAGTGCGCCAGATGTGCGAAAACACATTTTGTGCAGGATGTGAAACATGACAGCTATACTGTTCATAAGGAGGTGTGACAAAATTGCATTGTTGAAAATCTGGAGTGAAAATATTAAAAATTATTGGAGTTACGAGCGTGTGTGGAAACTGCACAATGCACACTCGTAACACCACAGTCATTTTTTGAAATTTTTTCATCAAATTTTTAACATAGGCATTTTTGATGTCTGCTCATGAACAGCATCACTGTGATTTTCTTAATCTATCCCCAACATTGATTTCCCGCAGCAACAGCGCCATTGTGCACCAGATGTGAAAAAACACATTTTGGGCAGGATGTGAAAAATAATAGGTATTCTGTTCATAAGGAGGTGTGAAAAAATGGCAATGTTGAAAATCTGGAGTGAAAATATTAAAAATTCTTGCAGTTATGAGCGTGCGAGGAAACAGAGCAATGCACGCTCGTAACACAGTCATTTTTTGGAATTTTTTCCCCAAATATGCCACCCGCTCCGGACCTCCCCACTTTGGTGCATGCATTTATAACATCTAGGCTTGACTACTGTAATGCGCTCTACCTTGGAGTCTCTGAAGGCACTCTCTGTTGACTGCAGCTAGTGCAGAGCGCAGCTGCCAGGTTGTTGACTGGACAGTCAAAATACTATCATGTCACCCCGGTGCTGCGGGAATTGCACTGGCTGCCGGTTTGATGGAGGGTGCTTTTTAAGGTGGGTTTGCTCACCTTTAAGGCCCTACATGGACTGGACCCTCACTACCTGAAGGACCTTCTTACACCCACTGCACCTGTCCACTCCCTGCGATCCTCCTCGAGGGGCCTCCTGGCAATTCCTAGGACAAGGTTGAAAAAGGATGGTGATAGAGCTTTTAGTGTTGCCAGCTCCATCCTACGGAATTCACTCCTACCACTGGAGAGGGAGGCTCCTTCGGTGGAGGCATTTAAAGCCCGCCTTAAGTGCTATCTGTTTAGCTAGACCTTCTCAGGTATTGGATGAGAACATGAACTATCAGTCCCTTTTAAAGTAAAGAAGGTGATTATTTATATGTAGGATACTGCCTTTTCTTTTTATATGTGATTATTTATTATAGTGTGATATATATATATATATATATATATACATACATATATATATATATATATTTTTTTTTTAATTTAAATTTTGTATGTTTGTATGGCGCCCAGAGCCTCTGGGCTTGGGCACCAGAAAAATAAATTTGTCTTGCCTTGCCATTTTGTGGAATTTTGTCACCAAATTTGCAACATAGGCTTTTTGTCATTTCGTTAATTGGTCCTGAAAGGTGATTCTGTGCAGTGGCCGCAAAATCACCTATCAAGACTAAATAACAAAATGACAGTGACTGACTTCACGAGGTGGGGTCCCAAGAATCTCATTTTGAAAATTTGGAGCCAAAAGTCAAAAAAATGTCTAAGATATCCGCCTAAGTTGAAACCTCCCCATTGATGCCATTATACAGCTTATCGTCATTTCTTCAGTTCGCGGTTGGCTTTGAAGAGTGCAGACGTATTCCCGCTCCACTGAAGATAGCAGCATTGACTTCCGGAGGTAAATATGGGGCGAGGGGGGTGTGGGGAGGTGGGGTGCATAGAGGTTGGGTGTGGGTTGGGGGAGGGAGCGGCGTAGACACCGAGGGACCATTTTTTTTGTTTCAGGTACTTAAAAAAAAAGGAACACTGTGGACATTTTTCTTTCTTTACAGGTGTAAGAAAACAAATGTTGCACACACTGGGGTGGACTCCCAGTGTGTCCCATGACTTTGGGAGGGTGATGTTGGCCACACTGGGGTGGTCTCCCAGTGTGGCGCAAACAATGGGGGTGGGGCTGGAGCAGGAACATGTCAATGTGGTTGGCTTCTAAACACCACAGAGGCACTCTGGGGTGGGCTCCCAGTGTGCCACACAATCTTGAAGGGTATTAAACATGCCAACAGGGGGACTGGGCACCCCCAAAGTCAGCTTTCTAGGGACTGTGAGAGGCAGACAGTGCAAGCAGCCACCATGTTTATTGAAATGTTTCACCTGGGAGGGCGCATAGGGGAGGCGTGTCATCTGTGCTGCTGCATGATGAGCTTGTCTTTGTACTGGCATGTTTGTTTCAAGTTGGTGGCACTGCATAAAACTTGTGTCACCCCTAGCATGCTCGCTAATTGGTGAATGAGGGACACACCTTCTAAAGCATGCCCTGCATTTCCCAAAACTGACACACCTCTGCATTTCTCCTACTACCATCTCCTACTGCCACAAAATGTTGCTTGCGCATGCACAAGACAACATAAAAATGAACTCCAGAAGTTTGTTTTAACAGCATTTCCATATACAAATGTTGAGGTTCTGCCTAAATCAGGTTTAGATAATACACCCTTTCTCTTGCACAACTGAAACAGCAGCAGGATGACTCCTGGAAACCAATCATATTTTGAAGTCAGCATTTAAATGTTATGAGCAAGTCTAAAAACACTGGCTCATACCAATGTTATTTTTACCACCTTGCATGCAAACGCTACAAATTCAAAACATTTGAAAATAGAAAGCCGTTCCTCACTTTTGGCTAGATCAAAACTCTTCAGACTTTTCAACTCACTTCATCAAACAAGAGTTTGTCAATGCTGAATGTCTCCTTGCATGGTATATACAGCGTGGTGTATTGTGTTAGAGGGGGATGGGTAACGGAGGGTTCAGGGTGGGCAGCATGCAGAGGGAGGGAGTAGGAGGGTGTAATTGGATACTGAGATGGGGAATGGAGGGTGCGGGGTGAACAGCATACAGAGGGAGGGAGTGGGAGGGTTTAACTGGATGCCGGAACGGGGAACAGAGGGTGCGGGGAAGGACAGTACAAAGTTACGTGCGTGTGTAGGAAAATGTCAACAAACCTGTGTAACATGCCCATTTTTTAAGAATTTTTCCACCAGATTTTCAACATGGGCTTTTTGCTACCCCACCTCATGAACACCGGCACTGTTGTTTCCTTAATTAGTCCTGAAAGGTGATTTTGCTAAATGACTGCACAATTCTGCACCAGAGGTGTGAAAACACATTTTGGGCAGGATATGAAAAATGACAGCTGTACTGTTGATGATGTGGTGTGAAAACTTGTCTATATTGAAAATTTGAAGTGAAAATATTAAAAACTGGCAAAGTTATGCACCTGCATAGGAACTGTGCAAGGCACACTTGTACCACAGCCATTTTTAGGTATTTTTGCACCAAATTTTCAACATAACCATTTTGGGACCCCACCTCATGAATGCTGGCCAGTCATTTTGTTATTGGGTCCGAAAAGGTGATTTTGTGCAGCAACTGCACCATTCCATGCTACTGCTGCATAAATATGTTTCAGGCAGGATGTGAGAAATGCAGCTATACTGTTGATGATGTGTTGTGAAAACTTGCCTATATTGAAAATTTGGAGTGAAAATATTAAGTATTGCCAAAGTTACACACGTGCATAGCAAAATTTCAAAGACCATGCATAACTCGGGTGTTTTTTGGTATTTTTGCAACAAATTTTCAACATCAGCTTTTTGCAGCCCCTCCTCATAAACACTGGCACAGTCATTTCATTAACCAGTCATGGGGGGGGTTGTATTGCCGACACGGGGATTGGGCACCCCAATGTTGGCTTTAAGAGAATGCTGCACTGAGGCTAATGTTTAAGGGGGGGCAGAGGAGTGAGGACCAGGAGAAAAAGCCGCACTGTGGCTAATGGTGAAGACTTTGGGGTGGGAGGGGTCAGAGGAGCGAGGATCGGGAGAGAAAGCTACACCATAGCTACTGTTGAGGCCTTTGGGGGCAGAGGAGGGAGGACATCATTATGGGGGCACGGTCCCACTGCCACCACCACCTCCAACTCTCTCCCAACAGTGACACACACACCACAGTCATACAGCTTTTCTTCTGGAATCAAGGTCAAGTGTGAGTTGTTGTGTGACAGCTGTGCATGAGAGCACTCGCCTGTCTCCTTGGGCCTCCCAGCTGCTGTGGTTGTCGTCTTCCCTTCTCCACCGCAGTACAAATTCAGCTGAAGGACAGCATTGGCTGTATTATGTCAGAATCTCATGATTGCTTGGCTCTGCTGATGTGGGCTTACTGCAAATCAAAGGACCAAAGCCCTCTCTGATTGGAGCGGCTTCACTCCTTTGAAGTACATGACCATTCAGCCAACCTAGCAGAGGATTGTGTCAGGACCACACCAAGTGGTCATTGTTGCTGACTGCTGAACCCATTGCAAGCACCTGGTTTTGTGTACTGCAATTGGCTCAGCAGCGACACCCCCTTCAAAATCCCCTATTGCAACAATATGTTGGTTTTCGCATGAGCGCAACCACAGTAAAAAGGACTTTTGTCAGATCCAAGTGTATATAGACCTATTTGTCTAATTGACACTTCACAGAAAATGTTTTCTAAAATAATTTTAATTAGGTTTCAGGCTTGGATAGGTGAAAACTGTTAGCTTAATAAAGTACAGAATGGTTTCAGAAGTAACAGATCAATAGTTCAACATTGCAATGTCCTGTCCCACCTCATTTGGAAGTATGTCAACATCAAACATTCCAAACTTTTTTGCTGTTTCATTGACCTTAAGTCTGCATTTAACTGCATTAGGTGCAAATTATTATTATGAAAATGTCAAGCATTAAATATTGATATGGATTTATTGACTATCTTAATAAGATTACATCAAAATACATGGATTGAGGTACAATACAACTGAGATGGGGGGTTACTATACCCATTAAAACTTACCTGAGAGGATGCCAGGGTTGTCTTTTGGCTCCTACGTTATTTAATTTACATATTAACAACATAATAGATCAAATAGAACTGTCTCAGATACACTCACCAACAATATTTAATAAAAACATTTTTTATCTAGCATATACAGATGATATTGTCCTGATTTCTACCTAAAATTTAGGATTACAAAGAAAAGTGAATTATTTTTCTAAATTATGTACAGATAGTAAATTAACCATCAATATAGAGAAAATGAAAATGGTTTGGTTTTGGAAAAAGGAAAAGTAGAACCCCAATTCTATTAATTAACAAACAGAAGATACGCACTGAGAAATATTATGATTATCTGGGGGGGGGGGGGTGAGATTTTCTGAAAACTTCACCTGGAAAAGTCATATTCAGTTAACAGAGACCACATTTCAAATGGCCTTTAATGCCATCAAAAGATCCAATGCCTGGCTGGGAAAAGGATCAATAAGTGGCAATACGTAGAGTTATAAATGCAAAAATCAAAACCACATATTATATGCAGCTGAAGTATGGTTTCCACGAATATAAAAAATCTCTAAATTTTACTTAATAAAATGTACCTCTACAGTTTAGCAGGACCTCAGTCTGAACCAGCAGAGGTGTTAAGACTTGAATAAGGCAAATTCTGAATTTATACTCATACCAAAAACTTTTTCTTTTGTCTAAAGATCGTCTCCCCAGACAGTGTCTGGAAGAAGTAAATGAATATTCTAGATGGGGTTTTGTGTTTCCTATGACTAAAAATATTAAGGAAATTATCTTCCCACTAGGATTAGGCCATGCGTTACATACAATGTATTTCAGGCCTGTTTTTGAGACCATTCTCCAGATTAAATGTCAGATTAAGGTTACAGCTATGAAGGAAGATTTTTCACAGATCTCTACCCTCAAAAACTTTTGATGTATAAACAACTCATAACTGACCATTTCCTTCAACTCTATTTAACTATTCTATCAGATCCGTCTGCAAGAAGAATTATAACTAGGCTCACAATGGAACTATGTTACTCTAATTATATTTTGTTTAAACAAAAATGCCTACCTGTATCAGTCACTGCAAATGTGGTATGAAACTGGAGGATGACCTCAAACTTTTACATTAATCTGCCTATTGTATTCTAACAAGATAAAAACTTGGTTGGGCCCTATACTTGCAGAACTCAGTCTCCCTCTGGACCAAGTAATGATATCTTTGTACAATACCAAGGATAAGCCCACACTGGATAGGCTGTTTGTCTATTTATGAACTATAAAATTGTGATCTAATCCAGATAGAAGTCTTGAAATATTGATATAGTTCCATTTTTAAATTAAATAGTTCATTTACATATTGCTTGAAAGATGGATGTTCCCAGTATAACTTCTGATGGTTATTTACAGAAAATATTATTGTGTAGTATTAAATGGACTATGGACATGAAACATATCATTATATTATATTTATAAACTTTAATTGCTGAATTTCTGTTCTAATTTATTTTAAAAGACTTGTAAAGGCCTATGGCTGATCAATAAAATGATGATGATGATGTTAACTCCAAGGTAGCTACTGAAATTATGTAACTGTGTTTTGGTTCATTGTAATCTCAAGATCAGTTGCTGGAACCAATTGAAACTCAAGTCACTTTGGCTCCAGGACTGCTAAGTAATAATATTAATAATTTTATTTATAGAGCGTAATCTCTAAAATCAAAGCGCTGTACAATTCATAAAAACAGTTAAAAATTAAAACAAAGGTATCAAAACAGTTAAAATCAAGAAATAAAAATACAGAAACAAGCAGAAGCATATAACATGACTAGTCACCGAATGCCTGGCAGAATAAAAAGGTCTTTAAAGCTGTTTTAAAGCTCCCCACTCTCAAATCTGATGAGGCAGAGAATTCCACAGGGCCGGGGCTGTAAACATAAAAGCACATGAGCCAGAGGTTTTCAACTGTACCCTGGGACTCTCTAACAACCCCTCATCAGCTGAGCGGAGTGAGCGGGCAGGGCAGTAAGGAACCAGGAGCTCTTGCTGGTTGCAGGAGTAATAAAAGAAGAAACAAGATTATTTGGCTAAAAAAAAACAGCCTTGATATAGGGCCCTAAATAATGGAATAATAAGATGAGCTTAAAACAAAAACATCAAACAATACACTGTGGTGACTGAAAAGACATCACATATCACAAATGTGCAATAATATTAAAAACTGTAAATGATATGTATTATGTTCTCTCTAAATTGTAATCAAGCATTCATGCTTAAAGTAGATTTCATACATTTAGTAATCATTTCATGATGGCATACATTCCATCATGGTGTGGAAGAATTTTATGAGTGATGTGAGGAAATATTTATTCACATAAATAGTCATAGATGCAAACACCTTACTATCAGATGGGTTTCTGGAAGCTAGAAAAGGCTGCAAGCATGCATGTGATAAACACAGTCATATATTAGAACATAGGCACGGTGAAAAAAGAGTCATCAGAGACCAGATATGGTCAGACTGGGGTAGCCAGTTGGTGCCATCCTGCTAACAAACTATATGTTTCTAAGTTTCTGCCTTGGTCTACAGTTCTCATACAGTTAGAATATTTCAAAGGGCTCATGTTACTTGGTGTAGTGTTATGCTTATGCAACTTGATGATAAATTTTGGTGCCATTTGCCTCTCTATCCTACATGGAATATCACTTTGTAGGGGACTCAGAGGCAAGGAACCCTCGAGGACGGTTCCACCCCTAGAGGTGCTGTAAGAAGGATTTCCTTGGCTAAAGGTACCTTAGAAAGAAGCCCCAGGGAGCGAGGCAAGATGTTGGAGGTGGAGGGGAGGACAGTGGGGCAAACAAAAAATTCTTCTGGGAGAAGTTGGAAGGTTTGGCATATATAGCCAGGCAGGAGACATGGCTCATTGTTCCAGCCCATCGTACCGCAGGTGGAGCCTTTCAATTCAATGGGCTTATGCAACTTGGTGTAGTGTTATGCTTGTGCAACTTGATGATAAACCTTTGTGGTAATTTGCCTCTCTGTTCCATGAGAATTTATTTATTTATTTAAAAGTTTCACCAGAAAAGTCATACTGAGCAATCCGCTCATTTCCAAGATGCATCCTGGGGGTGAGGTGGAGGTGGATACAGTACAAGGCATGATAAAGCAGACAACATCAGATACAATTACAATTTAACAAAGTATAATTGTGTGCATTACAGAGTGCAACAGGCCTAGCTGCTAAGTGAAATGCCCTAAAATCACATAGAGTTTGAATTCAACAGAGGGAGGAAGTGGGAAGGTGAGGGGAACAGGAGGAGGGGGGAAGAATATTAGGAACAGTTGCAGGAGGAGGAGGTGAGGCCACAAAGGAGGCAGGAGAGGACTTGAGATGAGGGGGCATTCTGGATGGCATGAGGGAGGGAATTCCAGAGCTTAGGGAAACAGTGTCTGAAAGCAGCTTTGCAGATGGTCGTTGAAGTGGAGGGGACAGCCAGGGTCCAAACATTGGAGCTCCTGAGGGCATGGGAGGAGGGAAGGGGTAGAAAAAGGTAGGCAGACAGGTAGGTGGGGAAGGAACCGAACCAGAATTTGCTAATAATGTTGGCACAATGCGGCGCCTGTCCTCAAGGGAGGGAAAAGAAATAGACTGGTACAGAGAGCAGTGGTGGGTGTGAAGGGGACAGTCAAGTGCAAAGTTGCAAAAAGAATGGAAGTGAGTGTCCAATCTGGTGAGAGAAGTACCAGGGGAAGCACGGTAGATCACATCTTTGTAGCCAAAGATTGGGAGGATCATTCTCTGGATAATAGCATGGTGGGCCAGCAAAGGGATGCAGTCACAGCTTCTGTACAAGGCACCAAACTTGGGGGGCAATTGTTTGACAATAGCATCCACATGACCAGAGAAGCTGAGGTGATGGTCGAGCCAAACCCATAAATCCCTGAAGGTGATGACATCCTCTAGTGGAGATCCATCAAGGGTGTGGAAGGAGAGAAGGGATGGAAGCCTAAAGAGTCTCTGCCTCATGCTGATGGCATGGAGACAGTCTTCTTGGCATTCAGGAATAGCTGGTTTGAGCATAACCAGAGCTGAACTTGGTCAAAGTCGAGCTGGAGTCTATGTGCCATGTCAGCAGTGGAGGGCCAGAGGTAAATAGAATCACATTATCTACATACATGTGAATGGATGAGGATGAGCAGGTGGCAGGGAGGTCATTGAGAAAGATGGAGGATAACAGCAGTCCAAGTACAGAGCCTTGTGGGACCCTAGTAGTTATAGGCAGAGGTGGGGAAAGAGTGTCACCAGTTTTGCCAGATTGGGTCCTGCCCCCAAGGTAGGAGCAGAACCAGCTGATGGCCACTTCTGAGAGGCCAACAGTTGAGAATTTAAAAAGGAGGAGGGGGTTGGAGACAGTGTCAAACACCTTAGCCAGATTGACCAAAATGGCGGAGGTGATTAAGCCTTGACCATGCCTATGTGGATGGAATCAGTGAGCCTGAGGAGGGAGGTAGTCGAGGAATAGTATTGGAAGCCAGATAGGTAAGGGGTGAAGAAGGAAGAGAAGTCTAGGAAGGTTGAGAGTTGCGATAACATAATACGTTCCTGCATCTTGGACAGGATGGGGAGGAGGGAGATAGGGCAGTAACTTTCAAGTAGCAGAGGGGTTGCCTTCTTTAGGGAAGGAAATAACAGTAGCATTCTTCCAATCTGATAGAACAGAAGTGCTGGAGAAAGATATGTTTAGGAGATGTGCCAGAGGAGAGGAGATTGCAGGGGCAGATAGGTAAGGGAGTTTACAGTCCTGGCCATCTGGACTTTTGCCCTTGAAAGGGCTGAGGGCAAGGAGGACATCGAGAATGACAGAGGAGGATACCAGCGAGAAGAAGAAAGAAGGGATAGGAGAGGAGGGCTGCGGTGAGGACCGGAGAGGGATGAGTGGGGGGGGGATGGAGGAGAGAAGAAAGGATGCAGAGAAAGTAAAGAAGGAGTTAAATTCAGAGGTGACTGAGAGGGGTTCAGATAGGGAGGAGTTGCCCACTTTGAGGACAGGTAAAGATGGCTGAGTTGGTGGGGTGAAGAGGGCATGTACTATCTTCCAGAATTTTGACAGGTGGTTGATATTGGATTTGAAAGTGTTTGTGAAGTAGTCAGCCTTAGCGAGCCTTACAGCACTAGTGCAGGCATTGTGGAGGTATCTATACCGCTTTAAGTCTGTGGAGCATGGGTTGTGTTTGTGTTCCAGCCTGGCCTGGTCGCGGGTGCATAAGCAGGCTAACAGCTCTGCTGTGATCCAGGGGAGATGGGGCCCCTTTACTCTGGTATGACAAATGGGGGCATGTAGGTTCCATATTTCGAGGAATTCTGAGTTAAAGTAATTTAGGGCATTGTCGATGATGGAGGCTGAGGAGATTGGAGACCAATTGGTGTTACATAAGTCATTGTGCAGGGGAGTGAGGTCAAGTGATTTGAATGACTGGATGCGTAGTATTTGGGGGGGATCGTGTGAGGCGGTGGCAGTCACAGAAGGTTAGGTGATGGTCACTAAAGGCATATGGGAGGATGCCAGCCTTGATGATGCAGTGAGGGTGGGAGGTGAGGGCCCAGTTGATGAGGGAATGGTTGAGGTTTTATGGTTTAGGCAAGTAGGCTCTTTGATTAGTTGGGTCAGGTTAACAGAGGTGATGTCTCAGTGAGTTTTGGAGAGGGAGGGGGACAGCCAGTTCAGGTTAAAGTCTGCTAAGATAAGAGTTTCACCAGAGGAGGCATGTAACAAGATGGAGGATATGATGTCAGTAATGCTTGAGGGGGAGGAGTCAGGCCAGCAGTAGATATATACGATATAGATAAGGAGGGAGTGGGGGAGGCTGAGCTTTAATAGTAGCAGCTCATAAGCAGAAGGGATGGAAGTAGCTATGATTGGAGTGAGCTGGAGAGCAGAGGAGAGGTACATGGCCACCCCACCAACCCTATTAGAGTGGTCCTGACAGATAAGGGTGTAGCCAGGGATAGCGATGCTCGTGTGGTGTGGGGAATTTTAGAATAATCCAGGTTTCAGTCAGTATTAGAATGTCAAGGTTGAGGGTTAACATGAGGGGCTGTAACTGGGAAAGTTTGAGGAGAAGGCTTCTAATGTTTAGGTGAGCGACCTTCAGTCACCAGGGGAGATGGGAGGGAAGGGAAGGTCCAGGGTTAGATTCTGTGTCCCCTGCTAGCAGCAACAGCAGCAGCAGCAGCAGCAGCAGGGAGCTCATATGAAAGGCAAAGGTGTTTAGTCTCTTCTTTAGCAAAGGTTGAGAATGGGTGGGGCAACAGAGAGATGGGGGAAGAGTGGGGGGGAAGGCTGAGGAGGGCAGCATAGATACAGGAAGATGGTAGGATTGATTCCCTTGGGATCCATGGGCACTGGGAAAAGGTGATAGGAAGTCGGGATACAGTGGGGTGAATTGGGAATTGTGTCAAAGGTCCACCCTGTAGTGGACTTGGAGGCAAGGAACCCTCGAGGAGGGTTTCACCCCTTAGGTGCCGTAGGAAGGACTCCCTTGGCTAAAGGTATCTTAGGGAGAAGCCTCAAAAAGAGTGTTGAGCAGGAAACATTGCATACGATTGACAGAAACCGGTGAATCAACAGCCACCACTGATGAGATTTTCAAAAACGGACATGGATATGAAAGGTATGAAACTGATCAGAAGGGCATGACTTCCTAAGGAGAAAGGGAATGGCAAAAGGAGAGCCACCATCCAACAGCGGAAACCTACTTAGGTACCTAATAGTCCACTACTATCTAAACTAACTAGGTATTACGACCTTTAGCACACAGCAAAGGAAAAACTCCGGATGAGGGCGATCCAAAACCTAGATCGCCTTCCCTCCAGGCTTGGGACATTTTCTTTAGTGACGGTTCTGCTGCTGCAATTTAGAAACCCAATTCAGGGGAGATTTAATTTAGAGGAAGGCTCTCACTCTATCTTTCTGACAGAAATGCTGTGAGGGGCTATGAGTGCACTCTGCAGCAACGGGGTACTCTCACATGGGAGGATCATCCTCCAAGGCAGGCTGGAGGAGAGAGACAACTTCTGAAGGCATTCAGCCAGCCTTCATGAGCTTAAACGCAGACCAGGTGTACCTGAGGAGGTCATAGGAAGAATAGCGTACAAAGGTGCTGCTGAACCCATCAGCAAACTAAAGGAGCCCCCTTGAGCTTAAGGGCCCCACCCCTCATAACCAAAATATTAAATTCTATATTGAGAGGTGCCGCCAATATGTCTGCATGTCTAAAGCTCTGCCTAGAGTGAGGACATTCCCACTATGGGCCAGATAAGAAGGACCGACCCCGAGTTTTGCATGCTCAAGATGTGGACTTCGTGGGTGCAGAGCAAGAACATCGGCCACAGGTGAGCTCTGAGCCATAGTAATTTATGGTCCTGGTTGGCAGGCCGACAATTTGTGAAGGAGGGCATAAATTCAGTTGTGAAGTATTTTAAACCCTCACATAGGTCATGCACGCTTTTCACTTTCTTATATTGCAACTTTTTACTTTCTTATAGTCTTTTCTTTTATCTCTTAGATTCATGTACTTTCACAGCTAGAATGCAATACCTTCACATAGGTATGTCATAAAATGTACATCACAAGCATGGTACGTGGGAATGCATACCAACCAGATACAGTAGGGAAGCTGAATTATTGTGGAATAAAAGTTTTCATTACAGTCTGAATTCATAAGGTTTACATTTTATTTATTTATTTAGATTTTGGTAACCGGGTAAGCCCACTGAGACCAGAGATTCCTTTTCAGGGGCGACCCGGAATTAGTTACAGTAGATTATGTACATAGGTATCAATATACAGTATTTACAGCTGATACATACAGGGAATTGGTATTAAACGCTTAACATAGAGACAGCAGGCTTCACAAAGCTCACAATGTGTTAGACAGGTACACAGGACATTTAACAATTTTGCATAGGAGATTCATGGGAGAAATAGAAGTGGCAAAATTAGTGACAGCATGACAACAGGCTCGGGCAGGGGGCTAGCTCCAGACTAAGTTCCAGAAGGTACACTTTGAGGCCTGATTTAAACCCTAGGAGAGTAGGCTTGTCCACCAGACTTGCTGGGGGGGTGCTCCATAAGTACGGAGCAGCATACTGAAAGGAGCACTTACCTTGGTTGGTGCAAACACGAGGGATGTCAAGGGGACAACTTGCCGAGGAATGCAAGGTATGGCACAGTACTTTTGGAGTGAGCAGCCCCGTCAGATGGGGAGGAGGGCCAAGGGAGGTGAATTTAAAGGCCAAACAAACAGAGGAATAGGCCAACGTGTGCTGTAAGGTGGGCCAGTTTAGGTCTGCGAGGACCTCGCAGTGTTGCCACCTGGGGGAGGAGTTTGTTGCGAAGCGTGCCACCCTGTGGTAGAGCACAGAGAGTTTGCTGAGCTCCTTCTCCTGGCGGAACTGTAGCAGGGTGGCCCCATATAGGATGGAAGGAAGAAGGTTGCAGTTGGCTATGGCACGTCACGCCTTGCCAGAAAGAGAGTTACACAACCGGTAGAGGAGCCCAAGCCTCTGGTGGATGGATTTAGTTAAGGAGTCAAGGTGGGGTTTGTAGGACAACTCCTGGTCAAGGAGAATCCCAAGCTACTTGATCCTGTAAATGGCCTCAACTCTCTTCCCTTGGGCTGTGTTGAGCAGAAGTGGTTCACATCTATCAGTGCCCAGACGTCTGGTACCATACAGAACAGTCTTAGTGTTTTCTTCATTCAGCACAAGAGAATTGGAGGTGAACCAGGCCTCAAGAGCAGAGAAACTGGCCTGCAGTTTGGCAGAGATGACACTGGGTAGTGGGTCACTGCAGTAGACAACAGTGTCATCTGCATATAGGATGAGGTTGCTCAGCCCGCAGACCCCCTCAATGTCACTGAGAAAAAGGGAGAATAGCAGGGGACCCAGGATCAAGCCCTGGGGTACCCTGGAGACCACAGGTCTGGAGCTAGATTGTGTTCCTCTCCAATGGACTTTTTGGGTTCTATTGATCAGGTAGCTATCGAACCAGGAGAGTGAGTGAGCATCCAGTCCTAGTCGGTGGAGTTTGGAAAGGAGAAGTTTGTGGCTGACCAGGTCAAAGGCCTTGGACAGGTCAATGAATAGAGCCCCCATCGGGGAGCCCTGGTTCATGGCCTTGAGGATGTCAGATGTGAGCTGGATAAGGGCAGTGTCAGTGCCATGACCTTTCCTGAAGCCATGTTGTACGTCGGCAAGGAGTAGGTGCTGCTCAAGATAATCCTGTAGTTGATTGTATACCAGTCTCTCTTGCACTTTCCAGAGACGGCAGAGTAGGGAGATATGCCTATAGTTCCCCACGTTGTCCCTGGGTCCTTTTTTATGGACAGGGACAATAGTCGATACCGTCCATTTACTTGGGATTGTTCCTTCGAGGAGGGATCTGTTGATGAGCAGAGTGACAGGGTAGGCGATTGCAGGAGCAGTGGCCCTCAGCAGCTGAGGCTTAAGCAGGTCATGTCCCGGAGAGGAGTTAGGGTTTATTTTGAGTGAAAGGGGAAGTACAGCTGTCGGTTTGACCAGTTTCAGGTGGAACTGAGGCCAAGGAAGCGCCCGGTCTGCACCGCTGTTGTAGGGAAACCCAGAGGGACGGGGGAGAGAGTTCACTGAATTGGAGAAGGAAGCACAGAAGGCTTCAGCTACTGCAGAGGGGTCGTTGGTCAAGGTATTCCCAACCAGGAATGCACCTTCTTGTGCATTAGTGGCACCCTTAAGAAGAGTGTTAATGTGACCCCAGAATTTCTTAGGGTCTCGTAGGTGACTAGTTTGGAGATCTTGCAGGTACTTGGACTTGGCATGTTTGGAAGCTTTTTTGCATTGGTTTCTCAACTTCCTGTACTTCTCCCAGTCAGAGCTACTGCCTGAGGATTTGTAGAGTCCCCAGGCCCTGTCGCGGAGTAACATACTTTGCTTAAGGCCAGGGCTGAGCCGTTTGTGGCACTTGCCCTGTACCCTAAGCTTCTTGCGCGTGGCATGCAAATTGGCCACAGACAGAAATGAATTGGTGAAGTAGTCAAGCGCCTCATCCAGTGTGGGGAGGGAGACTATAGGATCCTAGTCCTTGGTTTGCAAGTCTGAGCAGAGGTTTACTGGTACGAGCCTGCTAAAGGTCCTGGCTTCTATTACCCTAGCAGCAATTTTAGTGGGCTTGCTAGACCAGGTACAGAAAATTGGTGAGTGATCACTCAGAGAGTCAGCCATGATCCCAGCTGTCAATATCCAGTCTGGGTAGGAGACTAGTGCCCAGTCGAGTAGGGAATGATTGCCCGACTTAGCATTATGCCTAGTAGGCAGATCGATGACTTGGGTTAGGGAGGAGTCTAGCATAGGATTCTTGTTAATGGAAGTCCCCAAGGCAAGCCAGTTTAGATTGAAATCCCTGAGAAGAATAGTCTCCCCCAAGGGGTGCTCAACCAGGGCATGGGTTAGGGATTCAAGGGAGGAGGTAGCTGATTGGGGCGGGAGGTAGGCACACCCTATGTACAAGGGTTTGGTGTCTCCGAGGAGCACTTTAACAAATAGGATCTCACTTACCGATCCAAAAAGGGTAGGGTGATCAAACTATGAAACATGTAAGGCAGTGCTGACATAGATGAGAACCCCACCACCTTTTTTCCCAACTCTATCCTTCCTAAAAGCATGATAGCCAACTAAGTCCACTTCATGGGGGAGGATCTGTGGCTTGAGCCAGGTTTCGGTCACAGCTAGTACGTTGAGTTTGTACAGTGCTGTCCATGCCTCAAGGTCTTGGACTTTGTGCCTTAGGCTACCGAAGTTCATGTGCAGCAGCTTGAGTCCACTGGTACTGGCCCAGAGAGGGTTGGTAGGGTCACTTTAAATACATACTGCTTCAAATTCAGAAGCTTTACAGAAACATTTGAAACACTGAATTCAGAATACTCATTACTGTTCATGTAGAATTATCATTACAGTTCACGTCATGAGCTTTGAGTAAGGTTAGTGGTAGTTACTGCTTTCATTCGGTACATTGAATACATTACGCATGTCGTGGCGTGAATATATAGATTGGACTGAAAAAGATTGCAAAGCATGGTTCACCCATGCCACAACAACAAACAACTTACCGATGTCAGTTATGATGTAGGCAACATGTTGTCTGGCATTACAGCACCACGCATTATGTCTTCTGGGAGTTACAGCACTAAATTGTCCTCCCAGGAAACAGTCAGCTATTGTGGAGGGCTTTGCCCCCAGCACCCCCAATGCAGGGCTTCACCAACCGCAGACCCTAAAACTAAATGTGCTTTCCTCTGGAGGGCAGAGTTGTGGGCACAAAGGGCAACATGAGTGAGGGGCAATCTAAAATCAAGATCACCCCTTTCACTATCACCCTTGTTGCGGCGCCTTAATTGTGGCTGCCAAATGTACTTGGAAACTTGACGGGATATGGCGAGGCACTAGAGACGGTGCTTCAAATTTATGAAGTTTACAGATAAATACTTTAATTGCCATTCCAAAACTGAAAAGGATGGCAATGACAAATATGAAATGTACTTGACCTTCACCTAACAGGTAGGCTGAGGGAAGTCAGGTGTAAACAATTAAGGGCTAGCACAAACCAGGAGGGCTTCGCTAGGCACCAGCCTGAAACAGGCAAAACAGCAAGTGGTTAAAACAAACATAAAGCAAAGGGGCACAAAGCAAGCAAACCCCAAAAGGAGTGTAAACAAGGCTGGAGGGGATGGAGAGGGAAGGGGACTAACAACATACAAGCCGTGGAGCACCAAACACAGAATGGACCACAGGGAGGGGGGAAGGGGACACATGAAAACAAGCAGAAACAACCAGCTACAAGAGGCAGCCACAAGCAAAACACAGGGAGCCACAGAACACGGAGAGAGAGAGATGAGACAGGGGGAGAGGAGAAGTATGGGCTGCAGCTGGAGGCAAATGAAAATGAGCAGAAAGACCAGCACACATCAGCAAACCCAAACACAAAGGAGGGGCAGAGTGAGCCCTGACAGAGCCTCTGGCTGTAAAGAAAAAATGCTTCAGGGAGATGCTGGAAGGCTTGGCTTATATAGCCAGGCAGGGGGTGTGGCTGGTGACTCCAACCCATTGAACCACAGCAGAGCTTTTCAAGTGTGAGATAACTCACATGACCAGAAGAGTGTTTTCAAAAGTGGAGTCAATATCATACAACAGTATCTGTTTATTAAGTAATGTTGCTTGGCAGGCGTCAGATAAAAGTGGGTCATTAATTAAATGTGTATAAGAACAGTGGGCCCTATGCACTATGCCAACGCACTGCGGAAACCGGGAACATAGGCATACATACGTGTGAATGCCATGCAGTGGGGGTTCAGCGGATCCCCTGTAGAATTCACCAAGGGTGTGCTGGACAGGTGTGCACACGATCCCCAGGCCGCCCATGCAGCTACACACTAGGGTGGTCCAGGGGCAGAGATGGGACCATGCCCACACTACGCGCCATGCACGCAGACGTGTAGTGCAGTGCACAAGGGGGCATAGGAGGGCACAGGTAATGGTAGGGGGGACCCTGCCATAACCACTGTACATGCTGATCCCTGCACACACATGTCCCCGCCCAGAACATATGAACATATGAATGTGCCAGCAGAAATAGACCATCTGGTCTATCTAAGTCTGCTCGAGTGTGCAACTAGCACCCCTAGTTTGCAGCTGCCCCAACCCCCTCCCCTTTGTCATCCCACTGCCACCCCCACCTTCCCCACCCTCACTCTCCCCTGTTCCTTGTCCCATGCCCTTTTGAAGCTGTTCACAGATTTACATGATACCACCCATTCTGGTAGTACGTCCCATTTTGCTACCACCATCTCTGCGAAATAGTGTCTCCTCATTTCCCTCCTAAATCTTCCCCACTCTATTCTTAGTCCATACCCTCGGTGTCCCTCCCTCTCCTTAGCTTAAAGACCCTGTCTGTCTCATCCTTATTGATTCCCCTCAGATATTTGAATGTTTATTTTATTTATTGATAAATATCGGATAACGCCTTTGAGTCAAAGACTCTTATACAAAGGTTCCACGTTGTACATAAGACAGCGACAACCGTGAACAAATTAACAACTAACAGTAATTAAAGACAATGGTTACAGAATGGTTGCAAATGAATACAGAAAATACAAAATAGCAGCAGAGAATACATGGTAACAGAGAGCTGCTAACAAGGTACAAATTGCAAAAGGATACAGGTACAAACATAACATTTCAGGGCGATGGCGCTAGCCATGCCCAGGAGTTCATTTGTTGGCCAAGACAGGACATTGGGGTCCATTGTCACGGTATAGGCATGCCCAGAGGTGGTGGACTAGTGTTAGGTCCATGGTCAAGGGAGGAGGGGGGAGGTGGGTGGTAGAAACGGAAGGTCAGGTTTAGGGGCAGTCACATACTGATCCCTGGGTGATAAGGTCCCCTAGTTGGGACTTGAACTGACCAAGTTTGGGTTCAGTGAGGAGGGAATTTGGGAGTGAGTTGAGCCAGGATGGGGCCAGATATCGAAACGTTCTTTGGCCTGAGGTGGTCTTGCAGTGAGGAACCCTAAAGTGGGTAGTCACTGATTGCCGTGTGAGGCGGGTAGACAGTGGGGACCGAAGTAGTGAGGAGAGGGCTGGCGGGGGTAATCCTGAGGTGATTTTCTTAACGAAGAGGCAGGCCTGGTACTTTAGCCTCCCATTGAAGTTGAGCCAGTTTGCTGAGGCGTAGAGGGTGCAGGTATGTGTAAGTCTAGGACAGCCTGAAGCAAGTCAGCAAGCCTTATTGGAAGCCAGTCTAATCTTGTGTACATGGGTGGTGTCGGCTGCACCATAGATGATGATTCCATAATCAATTAGAGATAGAATAGATGCAGAGATGGCTAGACGGAGAGGTTCAGGGGGGAGGCAGTGCTTATAGCGGTGAAGACCAACACGTGTATTGACGGTGGTGCTGAGCATCCGGATATGGTTGTGGAAAGTGAGACCAGTGTCTAGAGTGATGCCAAGGTATTTGAAAGTGGTAACCTGCTCAAGGGGATCTTTCAGTGAGTTCAGAATGAACAGGGGTTGTCCTAGGTTCTTGTTTTGGGTGTGTGCTAACATCATGGATTTAGTTTTTTGTAATTTAGTACTAACCTATGCTGAATGAACCAGGATTCAGCTTCAGAGAAGGATTTCTGGAGTGCCGAGTGGAGGGCTGTGGGATCAGTGTGTGAGTTGTAGAGGACTGCATCGTCTGCGTACAATAGAATTTTTCCTGAGCGGGCATTGGGCAGGGTGTTGAGGAATAGGGAGAAGAGAAGTGGGCCAAGAATAGAGCCTTGAGGGACCCCAGACCTGACTTGGTGGGGGGATGACAGGGAGTGGGCAATCCCGACTGTCTGGGTTCTCTCAGACAGTTAGGTGGCAAACCAATCAATGGTCTCATGGGAGAGGCCTATCTGAGTGAGGGAGTCCAGGAGAAGCGAGTGGTGCATGGTATCAAATGCCTTTGAGAGGTCTATAAAGACAGCGCCAGCAGTGTAGTCCAGGGATGTATGGAGGGCGTTTGTAAATTCCAAGAGGGCAGTGGTGGTGCTATGGTTCTGGCGGAAGCCATGTTGTTCAGGACACAGGATACTATATTTAGTGAGGTAGTCTGTTAGTTGGGTGGCCACAGTTTTCTCCAGGGTTTTAGAGAGGGGAGGCAGGATTGATATTGGGTGGTAGTTCCCAGGCAGGGTGCGGTCACCACTTTTAAGGATAGGAGTGATGAGGGAAGATTTCCATTTGGTGGGGAACTGTTCCAGAGAAAGGGAGCGGTTCAAAAGCATGGTAAGGGGGAGGGGAGAACCTCATTGAATGTGAATCTAAGCAGTTTCTGGGCTTTGAGTAGGAGAGGGGCAGCTTCACACTGGGAAACTGCTTTAAAGTGGAAAGGGGGTTGGGGAGGGGGCAGTGTGGTGTAGGGTGGGTGGGTGAGAAAAAGTTGGGGGGGGAGAACACCAGTGAGGTCAGAGAAGGTGTCATTTAATGTGTCTGCGATAAGGGCTGGGTCTGAGGTGATAGATCCATTGGCCCTGATATGGGTAGTAGCGGGCAGTGGAGGCTTGCACTTGCATTTTGAGAGAGTCCCAAAACTTGCGACCTGTGCCCCATGTGTTGGTGAGCAAGGTTTTATAGTACTCAGCCTTTGCTTTTTGACTATCCCATGTGCATTTATTGTGCGCTTCCTGGTAGCGCTGCCTGTCAGAGGGTTTTCTGACATCCTGTGCAATGTGCCACAGATTGTCTTGTTCGCGCATCTGGTCCAAAAGAGCTTGAGATAGCCAAGGTGTGTTGGCACCTTTAATTTTTTGTTTGGTTAGGGGTGCAAACAGGTTTCAGGCAGTGTTGAATGTATGAATGAAATAGAGTCAATGTTCTGAGCATTTCTTATGGGGGACCAGTCAGTAACTAGGAGGTACTGTTTAAGGAACTGTAGCTTGCCAGGTTTGAGGCGGTGTTGTAAGACAGTTTGGGGGGGGGGGGCTTCAGTATGACCAGTGACATAGCACTGGGGAGTGGTCACTCAGAGCATCGGGTAGTACCCTGATCTGTGTAGCTTTATGTGGGGCTCTATCATGTCTCTATCATGTCCCCCTTGTCCCTTCTATTATCCAGAGTGCACATATTCAGCTCTGCCAGCCTGCCGTCATAGTCTCTCCCCTCCATTCTGCATATCATCCTTGTTGCCCTCTTCTACAACCCCTCCAGTATCCTGATATCACCGTTTAGGTATGGCCTCCAAAACTGCACAAAATACTCTAAGTGCGGCCTTACCAATGACCTGTAGAGGGCCAAGATCACCTCTCTTCACCTGGATGAAACCCCTCCTTGCTATGCATTCCAGCATTTTGTTCACTATTGCGGCTACTCTCCTGCACTGGGCAGTGTTGTTCATGGTTCCTGTTATCATTACCCCTAGGTCCTTCTCCTCCTCAGTGATCCCCAGCTTAACCCCCCCCCAGCCAGTATTCTCTCCTTGGGTTCTTCACCCCAAAATACATAAACTTACACTTTGCATTGAACCCCAGCTGCCACTTCTCTGACCACGCCTCTAGCTTTCTTATGTCCCCCTGTAGCTGCTTTCATCCCTCCCATCCATCCAGCACTGCTCCGATTTTGGTGTCATCAGCGAGCAGACTAACCTTGCTCACCACCCCATGTGCAATGTTTGATATGAAGAGCACAAATAATACTGGCTCCAGCACAGATCCCTGTGGCACCCCACTCATCACCGGCCTTGGAGTTGAGAGTTCCCATCTCACCACCATCCATTGCAGCCTTCCACTCAGCTTGTAATCCAGTTCATCATTTTTGGCCCTATCCCAAAACCAGTTAACTTCCCCCCAACCTGCCCATGAGGCATTGAATCGAAGGCCTTGCTGAAGTCCAAGTAAAGAACATCCACCGCATGATCCTTATCTAGCTCGCCTGTCACCCAGTCATAATATTGTATCAGATTGGTTTAACAAGACTTCCCTGAAACGAACCCATGCTGCCTCACATCCTGGAGGCCATTGTTCTCCAGGTACTACACCAGTCTTTCTTTTAGTATAGTTTCCATGAGTTTGCACACTATGGAGGTGAGACTTACCGGATGATAATTACCAGGTTCATCCCTTGGCCCACTCTTGTGTAATGGTACTACATGTGCCATCCTCCAGTCCAGTGGTACACATCCCCTCTCCAGTGAGGTGCTGTACAGATCTGCCAGCTGCTCTGCCAACACCTTCACCATCTCCCTTAGCACCCTAGGGTGGATAACATCTGGCTCTGTTGCCATGTCCACCTTCAGTGCCCTCGGTCCCTCTAGGACTCTACTTGCCTCAATTCTTCCATCTGTCACTCCTCTCCCTGTCCCCACCCTCCCAGCCCATGGTGGTAGCAGTCCCCCCCTTTTCTTCTGTGAACACTGAGCAAAAGTATTCATTCAGTGCTTCTGTCTGCTCCTCCCCCTTTTGCATCCACTTTCCTCTCCTTTTTATCCTCACTATTGTCTCCTTGCACTTCCTTTTCTCCCTGATGTATCTGAAAAAGTCTTTCTCCCCCACCCTGTTAATTCCCTGCGCTAATCTCAGCTCCCTCTGGGCCTTGGCTTCTCTCACTTTTCTGGACACTTTCCTGGACCATCTTGCATATTCCTCCCTGTTCACTTCCTTCCCTGTCCTCCTATACCTCTGGTGTGCCACTCATTTTGTCCTCACCATCTCCACAACCTTGCTGTTCAACCAGCATGATTTCCTTCCTCTGATCCTCTTACTCTGTGTCTTGGTGCAGGCTTCGGTTGCCTCTGCAATGCGCTGTTTAATAATATCCTGTTTCTAGCCGGCCCGGTGGCGCTGAGGGTTGAGGCGATGGACGCCACACCTCACACCACGCCGGTGACCCGGGTTCGGGAGTGAGCTTGGGTCGTCGTGGATTGGCAGAGGGAGATAGACTGGAGCATCTGAGGTCAGCTCACCTTCTCTGGGGGGAGGGGGGACTTCCAGTCCAGCAAGCGGCGACTCCTGGCAGAGGCTGGGGGAAGCAACAGCAAGCTGGAGTCCCTGGGGTATGATTGGTTGCAGGCATAGGCCGGCAGCCAATCAGCCTCGGGGGCTGCTCCTTTGCGGAAGGAGGGGGGGATGCTAGAGTTGCTAGGAGATGCCTTGATGCATGAGCACATAGCGTCCCATGAGGAACATGGGGAAAAACCCACAGAGCCGAGGATGACGGAACGCCGAGCAGGGCACCGATGTGCCAGTACCTACCTGCGACCCAGGGCTCGGATGAAATTTCAAGATTTGAGGGGTTGCCCAACCCCGACCCCACCTGGGGGGTTTCTGCAGCTAGATGGAGGGACTGAAGGTTGCAAGGTAGGTGCTGGCAGGGGCAGGCTTAATGGGTGATTCCCGAGGGTAGCGGCTCTGTGGGAGAGGAGGGAAAAAAAAAAATAAGAAAAAAAAATATATAAATCATATCCTGTTTCTGCTCCGTGTCCATCTCCTGCCTTATGCCCTCCAGTTTCCCTTTCAGTACTTTCTGAATCCTCCCAAAGCCTGCCCCATGAAGTGGACCACCTGAGTAACTGATTTCTCTGGCTTCCCACACATCGTGATATTAAACCACACTATTTTGTGATCACTGTCAGCTAGTGGATCTTCTACCTTTATTTCTAGAACCAGCAGCAGGGTGTAAACCCACCCACAACTGTTGCCCCACCCCAGTCCCGAATGGCAGCCCACCCTCAACACACAGCCAACACCTTGCTCCAGTCAGTCCTGTGACTGCCACCCCTCACACACACACACACACACACACACACACACACACACACGATCCCTGACCCCGTTTGTGCTGAACCCCGTCCCCCTGCACACATATGAGCCTGTACCCATTGTGGAAAATGCATCCCCCCCAGCACACATCTGCCCCATCCCCTTTGTTGTAAATGCAATCACCCCAGCACACGTCATCCTCGGCTCCGGTGTAGTACATGACCACCACCCCCACACACAGAGGTGCCCCGGTCCCTGTCTGCATGACTGAGCCAAACCCCCTGACCCCCAAACCCCAGCTCCTCCATTGGTGGCCAGTGGAAGCCTCCCGTGGCACCGACAACTGCACCCCCACATACCTGACAGTCTGTGCTGTAGCCATGGACAGCCAGTGGCACATCCCCCCCCTCGCACCTCCTCAGCCGCCAGCTGTCCAACTGATACTGTGCCCGTGCTGCCTATTTATAGCAGCATGCTCCCAGCATCAGTTGGATGGCCAGTGGCTGAGGAGGTGTGGGTAGGGATGTTCCGTTGGCCATCCATGTCAGGAATGGGGTTGGGGGTGAGTTGTTAGTGCCATGGGGGTGGGTGAAAATCACAACTACAAATGGAGGAGCTGGTGGTTCCTGGTTCGGGGGTCAGGGGGTGTGACTCAGCCATGTGGACAAGGATCAGGGCACCTCTATATGTGGGAGGTTGTCATGTACTACTGTAAACGGGACTAGCTTCTCATAGAACTCATCCTGTAAATTATTAAACTCTTAAATAAAAAAAAAATACACCAGGGACAGGGATGACGTGTGGTGGGGGGGATTGCATTTGTAATGACAGGGACGGGGATGATGTGTGCTGGGGGGAGAAGCATTTACAACAATGGGGATGGGGAAGACGTGTGCTGGTGAGGCTTGCATTTACATTAACGGGGATGGGACAGTCGTGTTGGTGGGCTGGCATACGGGCCTGGGGCTGGGGTTCTGCTGGTGGAGGTCTGTATGTGCACCAGGTGGGCGTGGTGCCACTGGGTCTTGGGCAGGAGGACCACTGGACAATGGGGCCTGGCTGCTCAGACCTGGGTGCCTGCATTAACTATTCATGCACCCTGACCCACGCCTTTCCGCACAGGAGATCCACTCTGTAACCCAGGACCGGTATCTGATTGGCTGCCTATCTGGGCCTGCTGCTCCGCTCCCATCTGCGCTGCACATTCCTGCACACCGGGAGGGGCAGGGTCATGGACAGGTAGCTGGTGTTATTGAATATCGGCATATTTGCACCTGTCCGCAGGTGCAGTACGCACCCCTGGCATGTACTTTCCACCCATTAGTGCATAGGCACCATTATGTTTTAAGAAAATTTCATGAACAGTTAATGAGAAATCTTGATACCTCCCATACCCTCCTAGAACAATTTTCAGAAACATGCACAGACACACGGGAAAAAAAATTAAACAAATATTAAAAAAACAGTTGTCCACATCTCCATGTGAATTACTCTAATCATGTGTAAAATATTGGAGGAAGTGTTAGGTTGCTGGGATGTTGATATAACAGGTTCAAATGCATATGGTTCTACATCAAGATACATTGCAAAGCAACCATCAAACTTAGGATCCTTTTAATTCATCATCATACACAAAAGTACATACCAGAGGCACGTACTGCACCCGCGGATAGGTGCGAATTTACAGATGGCTCATATGGTGCCCCTCCACAAAAGTGGTCCCTGGGATGAAGATCAAATAGGATCTGGGCTGTCAACACTGAGTAGGGAAATTGGAAGACTAGGTTGGCCATATGGTCCTTATCTGTTGTCAGATTCTATGTTTCTATTATATCAAGCAAGGGTTATTATAAAACGTGTCTCAGTGGTACTGCAATTTAATTGAGAATCTGCATTCTAGTACAGTTTAATTGGATGTCTGCATTCCAAGACCTATACATTAATTTCTGATGTATACACTTCTATTGTCAATGACTACGTGCATTTTAAAGGGTACTGTCAGAACTGATTTGCCGTTGTTTTTTTTTTACACACTGAATGATGTTTCGTGGTTTGGCAGCCTCTTAACCTGTATTTTAACACTTTTGCATGATTTATTTCTCTCTGTGTTGGCCACAGATTTATTTGCAGTAGTTTTTACTCATTTTAGCAGCGGTCTCCCAAAAATCATCATCCACTCTGGTGCATGCTTGTTTCCATGGTCACAGGACATCATCCGTTGTAACAGGGATGAGCAGGCGCACACTACTGTACGGGAGTGGCTTTCGTGTTTTGTATGAGTGCCATACAATGCATCTAAATGGATTTAAGTGACAGCCAAGTTTCAAGCAGTGTTGGCAGGCAATACATCATCCTGAGGTGAGACTACAGAAATAGCTTCTTCGCCTTGAAACTGACAATTTTCTTTCTTTTGCAGATTTAGATTACCTGCTGTTTCTATCAGCCATGATCAGTGAATAGTGAGATCTGTCTCAGTTGCTGCTGTGCGCGTGCTCGTCACGACAGCCAGTTTTTTGACTTAGTTTAGGGGACAAATATATAGCAAAAGCTGCAGAACTGCTATAAATAATGGGGTTTTGCATGGTTCATATGTACTTATGAGCTGTCTGTTCCTCACAGCGTGTGTGTGGGTTAAAACAGGTGATGGTTATAGAAGCTGACATGCCTTAAGTAGCAGCATAACTGCTGCTGAGGCAGTGAGACATTAGTCCTGTTTGTGCTGCATCCCTTCCCCTTACTTTGTAATCATTTATTTATTTCTAAATTCTACTGTATTCAGTGTCCTAGCAAACTGAATTAGGATTTTGAATATTGTATCTTGCATTAGCTGCAGCAGATTATTTTGTCCATCTTGTGATTATGCTTGATTCCATCGTTCATTATGTTACTGAACTGATTTTTGTACTAATGTCACATCTATGTGAGCTGAAGCTGAACTCACATCTGCTTCCTGTTTGTGTCAGAGTATGATTGTACTGTTTATACTGATCACTAAACTTTATGCTTCATTACGGAGTCATCACAGCCACATATTATTACTATTATTATTGGCACTGGAGGAAGTCCTCAGTCCTCTCACTAAGATTATCAACCTCTCCCTCTGCCACTCCAAGTTCCCCCCGTGATGGAAATCAGTATCAGTAACCCCTGCCAAATGAGGTGATCGGACTCTACACAACTACAGACCTATCTCCATACTCCCCCCCCCCTTCAAAGCTCTAGAGAGGATTTTAGCAGATCAGTTTGTCAAGTATCTGAACCAATACCAACTCCTCTGTCCTGAAAAACATGGCTTTTGACCAGGTCACAGTACCATCACAGCATTACTGGAATTCATAGGTTACATCCACCACTCCCAAGACCAAGGTCTTCTGGTAGGAGCACCATTTATTGACCTATCAAAAGCTTTTGATACGGTACACCATGAGCTCCTTCTGTATCAGTTGTCTGCTATTGGGCTTTCTCCAGAATCTGTTTTATGGTTCAACAGCTACCTTCACAACCGATCGCATAAGATCACGCTAGGAGACACCATCTCTGTTAGCAGACCTGTCCCACAAGCATCAATTCTGGGGTCCCTACTATTTAGTCTTTTCCTAAACTAACTGCTGGCCTCCTGTCTGACCCAGATGCTCCTTTATGCAGATGATGCCGTTATCTTCACCAGATACCCCCATCCGGAACAACTAACAGCAGAACTCCAAAGGGGATTCGCATCCACAGAGAAATGGTTTAAGGAGCATAGACTAATCATGAATTATAAAAAGATCAAAGACAATGTTGTACTCCAGCACCCAGAGTAAGTTCAAAGCATTACCCCTTGCAATCAGAAATGAAAGTGGTGACACCCTGGAGTATGTCCAGTTTTTCAGATACCTGGGTATCACAATAGTCTCCACTCTGTCTTATGTCCAACACATTGATAACACTGCAAAGACTATCAATACAAGAATAGGGATTCTTTACCACCACAAGCACTGCTTAACCTATGAGGCATTGAATCTGGCCATCAACAGCTCAACAGTTTTCCTTGTTGATTATGGACTGGCTATGTATGGATCAGCAACCAACACTGCTCTGCAACACATTTCCATCGCACTTAATCAGGTGTGTCGCCTTCTCACAGGTGCTGCAAGACTCATGCACACCTGTGACCTCTACTCACAGACTGGTTGGCTCCAACTAAAGGAAAGAATAAGATACCAATCTTGCCTCCCTGCAAGAAATGCTGTCTCAATCTACTACCGGCAGGGGTCCTGAAACTCCTAACCATGCACTCAAGCTCCCATTTCACAAGAAACTCCACCACCCAGATCTACAAAATTCCTAGACTCTGCACTGCCTTGGCACAACGCGCATTCTGCTACCGTGCTCCTCACTGGACCAATGTCTTATCACCTGACATTTCCGGTGCTGCAACTATTGGTGTTTTCAAATACAAACTACAACAGCACCTTATCTCAACCAGCAGCTGTAGCTGCCTCCACTAACACTCCTCCCTTGCAGCAAGGGTACCATAGCACTCATCTCATGTCTAACTTACTCGTCCAATGTGAGCTTTCCTTAGCACTTCAGGTCACCACCCTACCTCACAACCTTTGCCACCTCTACCCCACCCATTCTGTATACTCGCCCCACTCCCTACCCACCCTCTAGTACCCTTACCACTACCCTCTTACTATCATCTCCTCTCATGCAACCCTATAGGTTGCCCTAACTTTGACTCAGGCAAATTACTTGTTGCCTATGATCCTAAATTTGATGTGTTCTTTATAGAAACCCTGTCTTAAAATGTACTGTATTACTGTATCTTACTGTTACCCTGCCTAAGACATGTACTACTGTTTTGATGTATCTTTGTCCTTGTAACTGACGTGGACCTATAAGTGAGCAACCACTCATGGGTGTAATCCAAGAACTTAATAAATAACATAAAACAAAAAAACAACATATTATACAGTTATGTAGGCCATCTCATTCAAAGGGACTTCTTAAGTTAATTTGGTGAATGGATTGTAAAACAATATCTCAATTCCATACGTGTGGTCTGATCATCTTCCAAACCAGTTTTATAACTGTTTACGCATAAACATAAAATTTGTCATCAGATAAGGACCAACAGGTCCATCCAATCTGGCATTAAATCAGACACCTGGTGTCAACTTATGTCCCTATATGGTTGGTTGCTTCCCCACCTTCTACCACTCCTCCAAGGTTCCATTATGCCTATCACAGGCATGTTTAAATACATCCACAGTGCCTGCCCCCACCACCTCTTGTGGCAGACTATTCCATGCATCCACCAACCTCTTCGTGAAAAAATTAATCATCCCATTCCCTCTTAACCTTACCCCCTCCATTTACATATCATGCATCCTTGTTCTTGTATTCTTCATGTACTAGAAAATGTTTCCCCTCCTACCTTGTTAATTCCATTTATGTACTTGAAAGTTCATATCATGTTCCTCCTCTTCTCTGTCTCATCCAGAAAGTACATATTGATGTCCCTTAATCTCTCCTCATAAGTATTGTAGAGCGGGCCCTGTACCATCTTGTTTGCTTTTCTCTGCAATGCCTCCACACTAACAATGTCCTTGCGAAGATGCTGTTTTCAGATTTGAACACAGCATTCCTAGTGAGGCCTGACAAGTGTGTTATGCAGAGGTGTTGCCACCTCCTACATTCTGCTAGTGAAACGTCTGCCCATGTATCCCAGCATGTTGCTGGCCCTCCCTGCAGCATTTGTACTATGCTTTGATATTGTCAGGACATCTGAAATTATGACCCCCTAGTTCCCTTTCTTCTTTTTTGATTCTTAGCAACTCCCCTCTCTTACTGTATCTCTCCCTAGTGTTTCTCTTGCCTAGGGGTATAATCTTTCACTTCTTAGAGTTAAACTCAAGCTGCCACTCTCTCCATACTATTTTGAAAGCTTTCCCAGGTCCCTTCTCATTTTATCCACCTCATCGGGAGTTTTTCATCATGTTGCAGATCTCGGTGTCATTCAAAATCAGGCAGATCTTTCCCTAGAGCCCATCTGCAATGTAGCTTATGATGACATTAAACAGGTCTAGCCCAAGGACTGATCCTTGCTGTTCTCCGGTGGTCACCCCGTCTCCCCCAGTGTGTATCCCATTTACCACCACCTTCAGTCTCCTATATGTTAACCAGTTCATAACCCAGTTTACCACTTTATGCCTCATAACTAGTCTACTCATTTTGTTCACCAGCCTCCTATGACGTACTGTGTCGAATGACTTGCTGAAATCAAGGTAGGTAACGCCTACAGCATCCCCTTTTTTCACTTCCTTCATCACCCAGTGCTAGATACAGTATCAATATGTTATTGTCTGACACGACTGACTCTCTGTCACAGTTTTAGGTAAAAGAACCACATTTGCCCTATTCCATCCTTTGTGATTCTGTACACATGGCTGCCAGAGGAGCTGTGATCCGTCCTCACAGTTCACTCAAGAACCTTGGTTGAATGCCATCTGGTCCCATTGCCTGGTCCTCTACCATTTTTGTGAACACCGTTAGTACTGTGTCCTCTGTGACTGGATTGGTGAGCACCCCCCTGCCCCCACCCCACATTAATTCTGTTGCTGCATTGTGGTCCATGACCAACACCTTAATCACTGAATATTGTACAGGAGCATTGGTTCAGTATTTCTGCCTTTTCTAGATTAACCTTCACTGCACTCCCCTCACTTCCCTTGAGTCTTACAACCACCCTCCCACTTGTCTTTTCTTCTTTCACTGATGTATCTATTTAATGTATTGTCAATGTTCTTAACTGTCTAACCCAACCCTTCCTCTGTCTGCCCTTGCTCTCTTAACAGATTTCCCTGTCTCTCTTTTAGAAATTCCATGTACATCTCCCTGTCCTCCTCCCTTTGGGTCTCTTTGAATTTCTGGAATGCTACCCTTTCAGCTCTTACATAGTTACATTGCCTACCACATCTTTCGAGAACCATATTGGCTTCATCCGTCTTTTACCACTAGATACCCATCTATAGCACTGGTTTGTCACTTTCAGTATGGCTCATTGTATGTGTCCCCTCTGCTATTACACTTCCTCTCCTTTTGCCATTTTCCTCAGTGCAATCTGGTCACTTTTTGCCATTTCTGTGAAGTCAGCATTCCTTGAATCCAAAACATTTGCCCTTGTGTGACTCAACTGATTAATTGACTCCATGCTAAGCCACTCTATGTGGTGATCGCTTGACTCACATTTGTCCTTCTGCCCTGACCTATGCAAATCTGACCATGTAGGTCAGTACTATGTCCAGAATTGCCCAGTCTCTGGTTGGATGATGCATAAGCTGCCTGAGACCTGCCACTCTGTAGGGACTTCAGGGTGCCTCTGCGTCTAGCTGATGGGTGGACCAATCCACATCTGGTATATTGAAGTATACTGATGAACATGGGTGGGACATAAATGCACCATGTTATGCTATGTTCAGGAGGGATAGGGTGGATAAAAGATAAGTGGTGGCTGCCCTGTATGCCTGATATGCAGTATAAAAGTGTCATGGATACAGGGGAGACAAGGTGATGTAGAGGCACTGTGGTCACAATTGAACATGGCAATGGTGTAGCAATATGCACAAGGGGTTAACTACAAGGGCCATGTCTTACTAAGCTTGTGCTGGAACTCAGCATGCAAAATGTGATTATATACCTGATAATGACCAAACAGGGTCAGAATCACACATATCAAGGTGGAGGGGCAATTGAGATACAACAACTACCACATGGTGTTGTCTTTTAAGGGGACAGGGATCCAGTCAAGTTACACAAAGATGAAAGTTTTTGACTTCAAGAAGTTAAACTCCACTGAGCAGTGGAGATACATCAGAATAGCATTGAATATAGGTGAGGAAGGAGTATGGGTTGAAAGATGAGAGGAGATGTGGCACATAAAAAGTAGCCATAGTGGAACTGACATACCAATGCAACAGACTGGTATCCAAAGTCAAGAAAAGGAAGAAGCAACTATGGTTCTCAAAAGATGTGGTACACAAGGTAATGGTTAAAATGGTGACCATCATGAAATCTAAAGGTACCCATAGGGATGAAGACTGGAAGGTGTGTCTAAATTGTCTAATGGAAGTGGGAAAGGTCTTTATGGTAGCATAGGTGTAAAAGGAAGAAAGGTTGGAGCAGATGGTGAAGAAGGGAGACAAGACATTATATTGGCATATTAGCAACAAAATAAAACGTGTGTGGGGGAGGAGTATTGTAAGACTCAAAGAGGATGAAGTGGAGTGTAAGAAGTTAGACATTTTAGAGGCGGAAATACTAAATAAATTTGGGACTCTCAATGGTCCTACTCAAAATGTTCAGTTATTCTTCATGAGTGAGGGTGTGCACACTTAACTGTAGCTCTTTGTATTCAGCAGCTAGCTTCCGATCAGGGTAATGATACTGTGATTTCATCAGCAATGTGAATTCTGCTCTCTGATTTGTCCTTAGGTTAAGGATAGTCATTGTGACATATCTAATCTCCAGATAAATGTTTAAATGTAGGTAAGACAGTGATAGAAACACATTTATCAGGGAACAATTATCACTACTAGTGTTTCATATGTTTGCTGAAGGGGGGAGGGTCAGAGACCACAGCTGGCAACAGATGAAAGTGGGTGGGGAGGACACCATTCCTTTCACAGTGGAAAGAGTCCTGGAGGGACTCAAAACACTGAAGTTTGACAAAGTAATATGTAATGTGCTCGAGATGTGATGAGGCACCAAGGTCCGAATTATGTGGATAGGATAACTGCTATCCAGACAAGGAGAAGAGGGAGTCAACTTAGTATTTCGATGCACGCAGGGCATTTATTTTGTACCAAGGGTAGAGAGACACAGTCACAAGAAGGAAGAGGGGTTGCCCGAGAACAATAGGGCAATGGAACAGGGAAATACTTTTATCTACCACTTCTACAGTTATTACTACAAGAATAAACTCTAGGCCTACTGCCACTCTTATTCTGACGCTCATCTATACTGTACTTCTATACTCTACATGAGAATCAGGTTACATAGGCTACTCAGCATTGCATTAGGGTGACCAGCATCACACATTTCCATAAGAGTTCAGATATTACAAGAGTCCAGAGATCCGGCGTCTTCGTGTACACCGTTGTTCTTCATTGGTAGCTACAAGGGAAGTAAAACAGAACTGTAAAACCCTAATCTCAATTCCCAGCAAGGACCTAGATAAGGCCACTGGGGTGGTGAGAGGTTTGGTAAACAGACCATATATCTTCGGCAAAAGCTCACTCTCTCCAAGGCTGCCGGAATGTAGAACCAAAGCAACTGGTTCCTGAAATAACACACTAAAACAAGAGGTTCCTCAGCCAAAACCCACTTCCAGAGTTGCCAAGGATGAAGAAAGATCAAGATCTGCGTGGCGATGAATCCAATGGAGGACTACCACGACCTGACTGATGCTGCGGCACTCCAAGGGCCAGCTGGACTCGGAAGGAACTCTGACAGGACCAGGAACCATAAGAATCTGAAGAGATGATGGTTGACTATGCAATCCTAGGATCAGGAACTGACACAAAACAAAGAAACGGCGGACGCGTCCCGTACTGGGCTTCGACGGACTCGACTTTCGGCAAACGACCAGGTGGGGGGGGGCGCAGAACAGGTTCTCCAGGATGAGCTCTCTCTTCTGTAGAGGGCGACCAACTTTGGGACATCTGGAACAGGAACCATACGGAACAATACTGGCACAGCTGTTGTGATGCGTTTCCGCGGACGTACTTTCAAGCTGTGAAAACAAGAAAACGCTGGGTACGACTGGCGATGGACTCGACTTTGGCGTATGACACAAACAGACGGGATGAGCTGATGGATGATCTCCCAGGAGTGAAGAATGCTGAAAGGACGTCTTCTTCTGAGTAGAGACTGATTCTGCATACATGGTGTTACAGACCACACTATGAGACTGCAGTGTGGTAGAAGATTGAGACTGTCTTTGTACAGTAGTAAACATATAACTGAAGAATGCCCAAAGAACTGTGGAATGATACAATAATTTGCCGGAGGAGGGCAAATTATAACTTATGGGGTAATTGTTACTGATAAGGGCCAATGTCCAGGTGCTTAGAGCAATAGTTCAGGTACTTCGGACAATAGTTCAGGTACTTAGGACAATAGTTCAGGTACTTAGGGCAATAGTTCAGATACTTAGGACAATAGTTCAGCATAAGCAGTACAGTAATCACAGTAGTTTCACAGTATAGGCAAATTGAACACTCTCAAATGAACCCCTGTTTCTATAGGTAGGGTATTTTAGAATAGGATCCCTTACTGTACGTTGTGGCTAGGAAATCCTTTAGTACCACTAGGATGGCTTGCCCTATTCTGCTAGGCTGGGGCCCCCCTTTAGTACCACTAGGCTGGCTTGCCCTATTCCACTAGGCTGGGGCCTCCCTGTAGTACCAGTAGGCTGACTTGCCCTATTCCGCAAGGCCGGGGCCTCCCTTTAGTACCACTAGGCTGGCTTGCCCTATTCCGCTAGGTCGGGGCCTCCCTATAGTACCACTAGGCTGGCTTGCCTTATTCCACAAGGCCGGGGCCTCCCTTTAGTACCACTAGGCTGGCTTGCCCTATTCCGCTAGGCCGGGGCCTCCCTAGAGTACCACTAGGCTGGCTTGCCCTATTCTGCTAGGCTGGGGCCTCCCTTTAGACCAGGCTTTACCTCGGACCTAATGCCCTACCTTTACCTCGGGCCTGATGCTCTACATTAGCTTGGGCCTGGTGCCCCACCTTAGATTGGGCCTGGTGCCCCACTTCACAATGGGCCTGGTGCCCCTCGCTGCATTGGGCCTGGTGCCCCACTTTGTACTGGGCCTGATGCCCCACATTACTTTGGGCCTGGTGCCCCACCAAATACTGGGCCTGGTGCCCCAATTTATAATGAGCCTAATGCCCCTCTAAACTTTGGGCCTGGTGCCCCACTTTATACTAGGCCTAGTGCCCTACTTTATATCTGGGCCGGAATTGCCCTTTTAAATTCATTGCCCCTTTTAAATGTGCAGGCTCCCAGTGCCTGCTGTCACTTATGTAGCGAAACCCCACCTTAAATTCCACCACCTGTTAAATATTCATAGGCCACGATGAAGGCCTTGCTCTCTAGCCCCTCCCGTAGGCATCGCTAGCCCCGCCTCCACAATTAATATTAAAATCAAGGGTTCTAATGACCCGATGCCCCTGTGACACTTGTCCGCCTTTTGAGAGTGCCTAATGAGCTTTTCCCACACAATGCAGTCCCCCTAAACAAACTGGCTGTCAGCACAGCGAGTGCTGCCGCCGACTCACCGCTCTGCGGTCTCCGGGAGTTGTTGCAGACACAGGGAGGCAGGAGATGAGCTGGCAGTGGGAGGGAAACTCAAAGGCAGCTAGAGGGATGACTCAGGTGGGGCCTCCGATGCCCGAAAACGATGCGGCACTTCTCTGCCGCCGACATGGGACCGGAGGACTTGGGGCTTAAAATAAATAATCGGAGGGCTTTTAAGCCCTAAAACACAGGGAACGGCCGTTTTCATCTTCGTGGTGCCCCCGATGGCACCACTGACCATGGACTGAAGCAGCAGAGGGAGTCTTCAGGCAGGAGAGGCAGCACAGGACCACAGCAAGCCCAGAGGGATGGCTTCAACACAAGGTAAGCCCTAAACTGTCCCCCTGACTTCTGGGTCCTGTCTCCTCAACCTCTGCCCAGGATCAACTGACTACAACTGACTAACTGTAGAATTGTTTTTTTTCAAACTTGAACCTCCCCAGGGTTCTAGATTGGCTGGAGTGGAATGCTGTGCATGAGCCACCCAGCACGGCATTCCATCCAGGCCATTATGACACATATTGCTTTTAAATTCTGTCTTTTGACAAAGCTGCAAGTGCACAGGGCACTTTTCTATTATTTACAGTATTTTCCCTGTAATGGCCAACTTTGGGGCATTACAAATGTAACCTGATGGCACACACCCAGTGATATAAAGTGATCTGTGAAAAGAGCTAGCAACATCTCTAGCAGCCATGTTCACATAGTCTCTCAATTCTGGGGTGGTTGTAGATGGCTGGAAGATGGCACATGTGGCCCCGCTACATAAATCCAGCACTATGCTGCTTGGTTTTAATGTAACACTTTTCTACCAACACCAAGGCATGTCTCATCGATTATGCAAAACATATTTTTACATTTGAACTTTTTTCTTCAGAGTTATACAGTTGTGTATTTTAAAACATTTCAGTAACTTCTGATACATGAACACTTATTTTTATTGAATTTTAGAATGTCTAACACAACCGCTAGAAAAAGAGGAAGACCACTGCTGTTGACTGAATCTGAGAAGAAGGATGCTAAAAGGCAAGGAGATTCATTCAGAAATAAAACTCACATGCCTATAGGTGCCCAACTGGAATGTTGGCTTTGTGTCAAAGAAACTCTGTAATTAAATTCACATTGTGAGGTGGCAAATTTACTTTTAGATATGTAAGGTCCTAACTTATAACTACGCATTTTATACACTTTAATAATTGCCTGTTATGCATAATTTGAAAGTACACATATTCCTTGTCTGTTTCAAGTATATCTAAGAATATTACATCTCTGTGTTAATAGATATGATGAAAGCACAAGGGTGCAGTCAGATAATGTTGTTTCTACATTAAAGGAATTTAATTTAGATATGCTACAGTTACAGAGAATGCAGACTCCATATCAGACATCAGTGATGTAATAAGTGATGGGAGGTGAAATATGGTCAACAAACCACTTAATTATGCAAAATAGTAATTGTTAATCCATGGCATCCTTCCATTATTTCTGAGGTGGTTACAGTCTAGTCCTCATCATGTGGTGTTTTGTTTTCAAATGGCTGGTCCATTCATGCTTCAGATGAAGCACTATTGTAAAAAGTGTCTCAGAAATGCTGCAATCTGATTGGCTGTTAGGATTCCAACAGCCTTACAATAATCCCTGTTACACTGTCATGTATAGCCTGATCACAATGGCGCATGGATTTGTATTGTCAGTATTCCATCCTCTATCACTGCTGAATGACTGGAATGATGCATTCTGAATTTTAACTAGCATTCATAAACAGTTGGTGGAAGAACTATTTTATTAAAAATATATCTCTAACTGATGAAAACATTCAGAAAGAATACTTTTAACACTTTTATTTTGGATTTTTTTTATAATAGCAATACGACACTCTCAGGAGTTAGATTAAACAGACTGTTAATTTAACCTCTGGTCAAGTCTTATTGCTTAAGTGGAAGCCATCCACAAAATGGCATCAAAAGGGGAAATACTGCTTCTAGGGGACTTCAGCTGACCTGATGTGGATTGGAGCATGCAGACAGTAGGTACAGCCAAAAGCAGGAACATACTGACTGCACTGCAGGGGCAGGTATAACAGCTTGTGGCTGAATCCACCCGAATGTGAGCAATACTTGACATGGTTCTCATCAATGGGGAGAGGGTTAAAGAGGTTAAAGCATGCAGCCATATGGGAACCAGAGGACAATCATCGCAGGTCATAATATAAGCAATTTAACTCTGTGAATTTGCAAAAAGCAAGGATAAGCAAAAGACACACTCGCTTTTGTTCTCGAGAGAAGCGGAAAGGAAAGCATTAAGAAAGTACAAGGAAACGTAAAGGAAAGAAGACAGGCAGTAGTATCTGTAGATACAGAGGGATGCAGGGAAGGCGGTCAAAATCACATGGGTGTAAACAGAAGAATATATAGTATAGCACAGGCTGTAAAGATAGGGAATAAGACCTTATTCATATATCTCAGCCACAGAAAAATGGAAAGGGAGGAGAGGCTGACACCTCTTCATTCACAGATTATATGATTTTATTGTACGTATGTGGGATGTATACCAGATTACATATGTGAATATATGTTCTTAAAGAAGTCAAATAAAGAAATATAAAAATATAATCATAAACATCTTAACAGAACATATTTTGACTCTATGTTAAATTTTTGTATATATTATTGATTGTGCTTTGGTCTTTTATTGTGTAACCAACTAGGTGACTCTAAAGAATAATGATTATATTTACAGCAGATCAGAAGAGGAAATATCTAATGCTGAAGATTTACCAATAGATTAAGTCAATCCAATAGCTTCATTATATGGTTACACTGAGACACTGGACAGTAGCTATTGTTACCTATACATTTCAAAGTAAGTATGCATGATAACACATGATACATACGAACATACGAAGAAGCCAACAGAAAAAGGCCATTTGGTCTATCAAGTCTGCTCGTATTGCAGAGTTCACAGCTTCAGCTACTGTCCCTGCCCTCCCTCCCATGCCTCCCATCCTCCCTACCCATGAGCCTTACCTTTCCCCTATGCCTATCCCAGCCTCTCTTAAAGCTGCCCACTGTCTTCAAAGAGATGACCCCTTCTGGCAGCGCATTCCAAGTGTCCACCACCCTCTCTGTGCTTCCTGATGTCCATCCTAAACCTCCCACCCTCCAGCTTAAGACTGTGCCCCCTCATGTTATGGTTGCCACTCATCTTAAAGAGACTCTCCTTATCAACCTTATTTATCCCTTTCAAGTTCTTCAAGGTCCCAAGCATGTCCCCTCCCTCTCTCTCTTTCTCCTGTCTTCCAGGGAGTACATGTTCAGTGCCTTCAACCTCTCCTCGTATGCCTTACCCTGCTGACCCACTATCACATTTGTAACCCACCTCTGGACCTTCTCCAGCATGTTAATGTCCTTTTTGAGGTGTGGGCACCAGCACTGAATGCCATACTCTAGATGCAGCCTTAGCAGTGACCTGTACAGATCCCTCGAAATATGCATCCCAGCATCTTGTTTGCCTTTGCCACTGATTTCTTGCACTGCGTGGAGTGCTCCAGGTCACTAGTGATTATCACTTCCAGATCCTTCTCCTCCTCGAATGCAGATAGTTAGACTCCACCCAGGTAGTACTCTGTTCTGGGTTTCTTGGCTCCAAAATGCATAACTTTCCATTTCTTGCCATTGAAGCCATGCTGCCAGATCCTGGACTACTGCTGCAGTTTTTACAGATCTTCCTGTAGGTCCTGTATCCCTTCAGCTGTGTCCACTCTCCCGCAGAGCTTGGTGTCATCTGTGAATAGGCACATTTTTCTTTAATGCCATCCTCAACATCATTGGTGAAGACATTGAACAACATCAGCCCCAGCTACACTTTTTTTGACAATTTTCAATGTAGCCAGTAATGGTACATTAAACAGTAAGTGCACTAATTGGCTTACTGGGTTGGAGGGCGGAGGTAACCGTGCCTTACATCCTACCACTCTGGTCATGCGTGATCTCATTGCATGCTTTGAACTGGGAGTTGGCTTGGCAGGGAGAGGATCAAGCTTCCGACTCTACAGTACATGCAATATGTAAGCAATAAGACATGACAGAGTGTGCATTATGGTGGAATAATTGCATGCCTCAGGTGTGTTGTTAGGCATGAGGCACAGCTGAGTGCCATTTAAAGCACCTGAGAAGTGTGACTAATTCACTCAGGAATAGGCAGAGACACTAGGAGGAAGGAGCTGCTGTTCTTATAACTAAACTTCTCTACTGGGACTAAAAGACTAGAACACTACTACTGGGATCGTCAATTTAGGGTAAAAACAAACAAACAAAAAAGTTAGTGTGTTTGTCTGAGTTGGCTGAAGTGACGTGTTATCTGTGCAGTTATCTAGGTGTTTGTCTCAGGTAGCTAAAGGGAATTGTTATCTGTGTCATTAACTAAGTGTAGAAAGACTTTTAAAGTAGGGGGAGTGGCTTAGCTAGAAGGAAGACAGGTTAAAGCCAGATTTAAACATTTGCCTAGATAGCTTCTGCTAGAGAACAGGCAGAGACACCAGGAGGAAGGAGCTGCTGTTATCATAACTAAACTTCTCTACTCGGACTCTATTGCCCTCCTTCCCTCCCCGCCACCCCCCCCAACACAAAACTAGTTCTAGTTTTATAGGCACAGGCTTTGACTGACAACAGGAACTTTCTGTTTGGGAGCAGTAAGTGAGTGATCACTGAGCCACCAAAGACTCACCATCCTAGAAGGAAGAGTAGCTCTCCGTACCCCCTAGCTGCTGGAGGTCTGACTCTGAGCAAGGAAGGAGACTACTGAGAAATATATGAACTTCTTGTCTCAGAACAGTAAGATCAGGAGCTTAAAGGGCACAGAGGCAGTAAGTAGGGAGAAAAAAACAGAGGAAAGAGTAAGTATTCCACACAACAGTTAAGGGGCCAGAAATAAGACATGATAGGAGTGGTGCAATGCAGTGGCTTTGGAACAGCAGTCTTCCAGGAGACATTCTGGAGGATGCGGTTTTGTCCCATCTGCAGGCACCTCTCTGGGCTGAGAAAGGAGGTTGCTCATCTCCAGGTTGAGTTGGCCAGGATTTGTGGGGCCTCCTCTCCCACCCAGGGACCACCAGTGCCACTGCCGTTGCCTCAGAGGTTGCCAAGAAAAAGGAGCAGTTGGACCACAGTGGGCTCAGGGAGGGTGTGGGTGGTAGAACAGAGGCACATCCCCTCCACTTGTACCTCTCCACAATTCATGTGCCGTTCTGGCAAAGTGTGGTTCCTCTATGGAGGCAACCACAATAGAGACCAAGTAGGATGCTGGGAACCTCCACAAAAGAAACCCACAGAAGGATGGCATTGGACCCCACAGGGGAAGGAAACCACTTCTGGTGGGGGACTCCATTGTTAGGAAGGTAGAACTAGTGGAGGAAGGGGAGAGGGAGGCAAGGTGCCTGCCTGGTGCCATGGCTTGGGAGGGACAGGGAGCGAATCCTCAGGATCGCTGGAGCAGCTGCACAGGGGAGGGAGCTGGATGTCATTGTCCACCTAGGGACAAATGACCTGGCTAAGAAAGGGATCAGAGCAGTGCAGGAAGAGTTTGTGGAGTTGGGGAGGGGCCTTAGACTAGTAGCATGCATGGTAACTTTCTTGGAGGTGCTGCCTGTCTATGGCATGGGTGAGGCTAGGGTGCTCCACACCATGGAATTCAATCAGTGGTTGAAAAACTGGTTCAGAGCTCAGGGATTTGGCTTCATTGGGGATTGGGGGTCCACCTGGAGGGATGCAGGCCTAAACTGGCGTGATGGTCTGCATCTGTCCAGGAGGGGAACCAGGATCCTTGGTGATAGGTTTAAATGCTTCATTGGCAAGCATTTAAACTAGCCAAGGGGGGAGACACTGGGAATGGAGCAGGGAAATCCTAGCCCCCCTCAAAAGATCAGGGTAGTAAGTGAGGTAAACACCAAGATAGAGATGTCGATAGGGAGAAGAGCAGAGGTAAATGGAGAAAATGACAAACACAGTAAGGACAGGGATGGGGCAAAAAGGGGTAAGGCCATCAAAAAATGGAGGGTAATGAGTACCAATGCCCATAGTCTGGGCAACAAGCTCCTTGAACTGGTGGCATTGATAGAAGAGGGATGCCTGAATATCGTAGCAGTCACAGAAACATGGTACACAGAGAACCATGACTGGGATGTTAACATAGCAGGGTACACAACCTACAGGAGAGACAGGGAGGGGAGAAGAGTGGGAGGAGTAGCTCTCTATGTAAGGGAAGCGATAAAAGCAACTGAACAAAAGAGTAAACAGAGGAGAGGAGGCACTGTGGCTCACCTTAGAGACTGAAAATTACACCACAATCTGCACAGGGGTTGTATACAGACCTCCATGTCAGGAGGAGGGAATGGACAAGGATATGATAGAAGGCATTCTTCGGATGGTAGAGAAAGGGGAGATACTGTTGATGGGGGACCTGAATATGCCAGATGTTAACTGGAGCACCTTGGCTGCAGCCACACCCAAAAGCAGGGCCATTCTTGATGCCCATCAGGTAGCATGCCTCAGACAGCTAGTTTTGGTACCCACTCATGAGGGAGCAATCTTAGACCTCGTACTCTCAAATGGGGATGGTGAGAGGATCTCAGATCTAGAAGTGGGTAGCCATCTGGGAACAAGTGACCACCAAACAGTGTGGTTCATGATAAACTCAGCTACAGAGTCAAGTCATACAGAAGTGAGGGTTCTGGAGTTCAGGACGGCTGACTTTGGCAAGATGAGAGGGTGCCTTAGAAAAGCACTAGTAAATAGGCTAGAAGAAGTGGTGAAGCAACAATGGGGAAACATCAAAACTGCCATCACAGAGGAAACAAGCCTTTGTGTGAAGCAAATAAACAAATCAAAACAAAAGAAAAAGCCACTATGGTTCTCAAAAGAGGTGGCGGTGAAGGTTAGGGAGAAAAAGATAGCATTTAGTAAGTGTAAGGAAACAGAAGGAGCAGGAAAGAGAACTGTACCAGTTAAGGCAGAAGGAAGCAGGGAGGGTAGTCAGAATAGCAAAGGCCCAAACTGAGGAAAGTATAGTCAACTTGGTTAAGAAGGGGGATAAAACCTTTTATAGGTACATCAGGGAGCACAGAAAGACAAAGGGAGGGAAAGTGAGGCTGAATAGAATGGACGGTGGGTGGGCAGAGAGGGCAGTGAAAAAGCCGGGATACTGAATGAATACTTCTGCTCAGTATTCACAAACAGGAGGAGGGGGAGGTGCCTAATCCAATTAACAGAAGCACTCTGGATTGGGGGGTTGATCCCCGTCCTTTCACAGAAGAAAGGGTTCTGACAGAACTCCTAAAACTGAAGGTGGACAAAGCAATGGGGCCTGATGGAATTCACCCCAGAATGCTAAAAGAATTAAGAAGAGAACTAGTGACACCACTGACTACCCTTTTTAACAAATCATAGGAGGATGGTGTGGTACCTGAGGACTGGAGGAAGGCGGATGTGATACCCCTTCACAAAAGTGAGAGCAAGACAGAGGCAGGAAACTACAGACCTGTCAGTTTGACCTTTGTGGTAGGGAAAGTGATAGAATCACTTCTGAAGGAAAGCATTGTTGAGTACCTAGAGGCCAGTGGGGCACAGGACCCAAGGCAGCATGGGTTCACAGCAGGAAGGTCATGTCAGACAAATCTAATTGATTTCTTTGACTGGGTGACCAAAGTAGTAGACCAGGGAGGGGCTGTGGACATGGCCTACCTAGACTTTAGCAAGGCATTTGACACAGTCCCACACAAAAGATTAATAGTCAAATTAACCAGCCTGGGAGTGGGTCCCAGGGTGGTAGTCCACTCTAAAGAAAGAGGGGTTACTAGTGGGGTACCGCAGGGTTCAGTACTTGGTCCAGTCCTTTTTAATGTCTTTATGAGTGACATTGCAGAGGGACTGGAAGGAAAAGTATGCCTCTTTGCAGATGACACAAAGATCTGCAATAGGGTTAATACACAAGGAGGTGTGGAAAGGATGAGAAGGAACTTGTCAAGGTTGGAGGAATGGTCAGAAGTATGGTAGCTTGGATTCAATGGAAAGAAGTGCAAAATAATGCACCTGGGAAGCAAAAACCCAAGGGAAGATTACACAATGTGGGGGGGGGGGGGAGATAGTGACAACAACACAAATGGAAAGGGGGTAATCATATCAGATGACCTTAAGGTAAGCAAGCAATGTGAGAAGGCAATAGGGAGGGATGGGGGGATACTGGGATGTATAGGGAGAGACATCACCAGTAGAAAACAGGAAGTTGTTATCCCTCTGTACAGACAGTTGGTGAGATCCCATCTCCAGTACTACGTCCAGTTCTGGAGACCCCATCTCCACAAGGACGTAGACAGAATGGAGGCAGTCCAGAGGAGGGCAACTAAAATGGCGCACCCTTGATGAAAGGAGGGAGAGGGGGGACATGATAGAAACATTTAAGCACCTCAGTGGAATCAACAAAGTCCAAGAGGGTAGTATCTTTCAGAAAGAGTTGTGCTAGAACAAGGGGACACAATTTGAAGATGGGGGGACGGCTCAGGGGCAATGTGAGGAAGTATTTTTTCACAGAGAGGGTGGTGAACACATGGAACAGTCTTCCTGAGGAGGTTGTGGGGTCCAAAACTGTGGGAGTGTTCAAGAACACATGGGACAGAGATAAGGCAATTTTTGTGGGGGGTAGGAAGAAATAGGCTGTTGGTTAAATAGGATCTGCAGCTTATCCTGTAGGTAGGGAACTGGGCAGACTAGGTGGGCCAAGTGGTCCCTTATCTGCCGTCAAAGTCTATGTTTTTATGTTTCTATGTAAATGCAGACCCTGGAGTGTCTTATTGCTCTTATAAAATGGCATTTAAATACATGACTTAGAACGAATGTTAAAAAGAAGAAAGCATTTTAAAAAGATAAAAGCTGCACCTTTCATTAAAATGTGCTTCCATTTTAACTCTGAATACAAGAAAAGAGTCCCTGATCTTGTAACTGGGTGTTAGCTAACAATTCCACTGGCAGAATGTCCCTTTCTTAACATACTGTACACAAACACAAAACAACTGCCTCCTTTAGAGCCAGACACACAATTATCTTACTGTTAGGGCAAGCAGAATAGGTTTTCCTGATGATCAGGTAAAGATAGAAGGTGTATTTTTCACTGTCAGCAAATACAAAATTTGTAATGAAAACCATGAATGACACTTAATGTTTTCAATTTTTTATGTATGTAAGGAGAGTGTGATGATCAAGGTAACCATATTTAATTAATTTGTTTTATTTTTCATTTTAGGTGGTTTTATTTTTAGGGTCCAGTTGTAGGTTTTTGAAGTGCAAAGGTAGCAGTCATCTTTGTGGTGAAAGATCAATTCTTCTTGTAGGGGGGACTGATGGGAGATACTTCTGGTTGTGGGAGGATTGATTTGCTTGATTTTTTAGACCCATTCTATGACGTGCAATATTGGACATCCCATGGCTAATAAAGGAACTGTACGCAGCAAGTGGATGGCATTCCATATCATGTACTGACTAGTCACTGTACAGAACTGTCCGCCTTGTCGGGCATTACTGTGTCTAGCTATATATAATTGACAGTAGGAATTATGATGTTACATTGTAGAACAACGTATTGTATTCTTTTTTTTTATTTTAACTCAATTTTATTTAGAAGTTTGAATTCCAATACATACTGAGCAGTGGGGGTGAACATTTCATTCATACAGAATTCCAACCTATAAAAGCCTTGAGATGGTCGAAATGTCCAAAGTCCATCTGTTGTTTCCATATATATGGCTACCCATTATTAAGGGTTACCCCCCCCCATGCCCAGCCTCAGAAAAGGGCTCACTTGAGTTGGTACAATCAAAATTCAACATTACAAACTTGCTGTACACATCTTAAGAAAGAATAAACTTAATATAGAAGTAACTGTAAATACATTCGCTTCATGGCCTGTGGTGGTGTATCGTTAACATGCAACTTAAGAAAAAGGATAAGGTGACACATTTGCTTTACTTAATAAATCATTCATCAGTCTTTTGGACCTATCCAGTCACCAATATATCTGAACTCTATTGGGGGTACTCGGGGAATGTGAGAGAGCAAGGGGAAGCCAGCGAGGGAGGCAGACAATAAAATAAGAAGAAGAAAAAAAAAAGGGGGAATTCTCTTTCTTCTTCTTCAGAAATAAGGTCTCTTTATGGGTGTCACCACCTATTAACTGACCTTCTCTACCCTAGGGACCAGTTCCAGGCCACGTCAGCCAGGGATCCCATATTTCTAGAAATCTTTCTTCCTTCAAATGTATTCTGGCTATGAGCCCCTCTAGGTCCTGGATTTGCCTTATACAGCTAGACCATTCACCCACTGTTAGGGCCTCTTGTTGTAGCCACCTGGAAAAGAGACATTTTAATGCTGCTACAATAAAAATTAGTCCCAGCTTTCTCTGGATAGGGGGGAGGCCCAGGACCACTGGGAACCCCAACACCCAGTTTAGAAAGTTTGAAGGTATGTCCACTAGTAATATCTGTTGTACTTTCATCTTGACTTCATCCCAGAAGTTCCTGATAACTGGACACTGCCAGAAAATGTGCATGTGGGATCCTCAAAAGCTGCACTTCCGCCAGCACTGATCTGAGAAGGTGGTCCCAAAATGTTTTGTAACTACAAGAGTGCAGAAGAATCTAATGATTATCTTCCAAAAGTATTCCCTCCAGTCTGTGGAATCGGTCACCCTCCACCCAATCCTAAACCATTTCTCCCATATATCCTGTGGGATGCTGATGAAGAGTTCTCCTTCCCAGGCATTCTTTATTGAGTTTAAAGGTTCTAAGCCCGTCACCCCTAGCATTCTATATAATACCAAAATATATCTTATCCTGACCCTCAAAGTGGCAACACCATAAATAAAGTCTTCCTACACTGTCATTTGTCGCTGTAAAAGTAGTATCCTGACACCACTCATAATGAAGTGTCTAACCTGAAGATACCTAAAAAATTCAGAATTACTCAAACAGAATTTTTCTTTTAATCTAGCAAAGGACATGCAGGTACCTCTCCCAATGAGTTGAGAAAATCTGGTAGGACCTCTGGCTTCCCAGGTTCTGTATCCAGGGTCTAGTCCTGGAGGAGAAAAACTGGCATGGTGCCTGATAAGAGTCAGAGGGCCCAGGGAAGGCGGCGATGCCAGTTTCCCCCGGACCTTATGTAGGACCTTAAGGGAGTGTTCAGTCCAAATGTTGCTTGTCAGCTCCTGGAGGGAGATGTGCTGATCAAGGCATGCTAAAGCAAACAACAACTTTGAAAGGCCACCACCCACCTCTATCTCATACGAACCAGACTCTCTCCGTTGTTTAGCCCAGGAACACACAGTGACCATCTGGCACACCAGATAGTATCTGTGCAGATCAGGGAGTCCCCCCCCCATCTCTTGCCTGATACAGGATCTTTCTGGCCACTCTAGGTCTGTGGCCTCCCCAAATAAATTGGGTTATGCCCTTCAGGACTTTTGTCCAAAATTGTGCTGGGACTGAGACAGGCAGGGTCGAAAACAGAAAAAGAAATCTAGGAAGCATGTTCATTTTGATGGACTCAACTCAGTCTGGTAGGGGAAAGGGGCAACAATGTCCACCTTGCCAAATCATTCTGGATAACATTCCAAAGATGGTTATGTAACCCCCAGACCCCTGTCTTTTAGGCAAAAATGACAGGTGGCATGCTGTTGAAGCTGACAGCAGTACCTGGTGGGGACTGAGTTCAGGGAGGATGAGGTTACTCGGCACAGGGGATCTAGGTTTGGCTACTCTGCACAGGGGCACCCAAGTAAATCCGAACACAGGAAGCAATAACTGTAATGTCCAGAACCAGGAATGGGATTCTACAGTGTGGCTTTTATTCACATCCAAGCTGAACAAACAAAGCATAGACGGACCCCCACGGGGCTACATTCCTGGTAATGCAGATTAGAGACAACAGAACACTTCTTCACTATTTCCAGCCCACAGGCTCTGAACCCACCAGGCACACAGCCTGGACTTGCACGCAGCTTTGGGTACACAGCCCGACTTCTACACTACTTGGGTTTTCCCCACTGGTCCAGCTCCCCCGCCGGCCACTTGATCCACGGTCCATTTTGGGAAATGAACCAATTATCCTGTTGTGGCTCCCCAAATCACCTTAGAGCCCTTGACTCCTAGAGGGAATTTTCCTTCCAATCCCATGTCCGGGTACTTCCCTCATCACTGGCCAAGTGCATGATGCAAAGTAGAAATCCACAGAGCAAACCCGTAGAGGTGGACCTGGTCACTAAAGATGGGGGGTCTCCCACCTCCAGCTCCCACAGTCCATACCCAGCCATTTCTCTGGAAACTAAACAACTCTTGTACTGAAAGCTTGGCAATGTAGATTACTGGACAAATGTATGTCACATCTCCTCTACATATCTTGACTTCCCATAAGTGCTGGACTTGAACATACTTTTACTTTTGGCTAAGCCTATTACTCTAGACCTCCCACTATTTCAGTAGTCCAATCCCCACTATCACACAAGTCCCAGGGTGAAAAACATAGGCCCTTTAGGAAGAGCAGACACTCACCCTCCGGTTGCAGGTGCCCCACAGGCGATTCACAAATCTTTTTGTTTCCCAAAAGCTCTGGAACAAATAGGCAGCTTCTCCACTAGTAGCAGAACCACGGGGGGGGGTTGCCCCTGGAATATGCAGAAAACCCTTTCCTGCCCCCATCCCCGGAGGGAGGGGGCACTGAGACCCGAAACAGTGGTCTCCACCACTTACAAACTGCTTCTGTGTCTCTCTTTTGGTGGAGACCCACACCCTTTTACCTAACTGTAGCCCTATGTCAAGGCTGAGGCTCCAAGAGCCTGCACAGAGCTGCAGTGCTGCTCCCTCAGCAAACTCCAAACTCCAACTGACCTACAGACTACTGTTCAAACCTTCCAACATTTTATTCCAACTCCCTGCTGCAGATTCCATTGTGGCTCATGCAACTGCAATAGTTCTATGGTGATGTCATCCCCCAGTCTCAGCTGAGACTGATAACAGAGTGAGACAGTGTGAAACCCATTTAACTGGAGTTTCACAAGCTGCCTTCCCTGCCTACCACTAGATCTTACTGGGATTCTAGTAACCCCGGGTAACAAGGGGGTTACAGTTATAATTGACTTCAAATAAAGCAGCATGCACTGTGGTAATCTGAATGCCCAAATAACGTATTTGATTATGTTTAGCCCATGAGAAAGGGAAATCATGCCGCATTGGTTGGGGGCAGCTTCCACTCAAAACTAAAGCTTTTGACTTGCAATAATTGATCTTATAACCAGAGATGGACCCGAACTGCCCAAGCAAGGTCAACAGTTGTGGCAAGGAGGTTTCAGGTTGACTAACATAAAATATGGAGCCGTCCGCATGCAGGGTGACTTTATTTCCCAGCCCCCCAGCCATAATCCCCTCTATCCTCTGATTCTGGCTAATTGCCGCAGCCAGAGGCTCCAGAAACAAGGCAAAAAGAAGTGGGGACGGGGGCAGCCTTGCCTAGTTTCCCTACCAATTGGAAAATGCCCTGAATTAATACCATTTACCCTAACTTGGGCTTTCTGGGATGAGTATAAATTTATTATTATCTCTAAGAATTTCAGGCTGAATTGCATTTTTCTCCATGGTTGCATTTAGAAAGTTCCAATTAACCCTATCAAATGCGTTTTCAGCATCCATGGAGACGGCAAGTTGGAAGGTCTCCCGTCCCCACTGCGCAGATATTATATTAAGCAAACGTCTCACATTATCTTGTAAATATCTGCCAGCTATAAATCCTGTCTGATCTTGATGCACGAGTCTTGGGGCCACCCTCTGCAGGTGGTCCGCCAGGATTCCCGTGAACATTTTTAAGTCCACATTAAGTAGTGAGATGAGGTGATATGAGCCGCACTGAGTGGGGTCTTTCCTTTCCTTTCCTTTGGAATCACTGAGATCAAGGTGGAACGCCAAGACTCCAGGTCCTACCCTCCCTCCTGTATGTGGTGGTAGCACAAGACCAAAGGATGAACCAAGGTCTCCTGCAAGGCCTTATAGAATTCTGATGGCAGGCCATCTAGGCCTGGGGACTTACCCTGCTTAAGGCTTCTGATCTTTGTTATGACCTCCCCTTGGGTGATTGGGCTCTCTAAAAAATCCTAGTCCTCCTGGGTAAGGGTCTGAAATGTCAGAGAGTTAAAAAAATCCACTGTTTGTTGTACCTCACCATTTGGGTGTTCCTGACTATATAACTCATAATATTTGGCAAACGCCCCTGTGATCCCTGAGGGGTCCGTAATAATTTCCCCTATTTTCTCTGGATCCTGCACTCTCAGAACCGCTTTGCCAGTGAACTGCTTTTGAAGAGCACAGGCCAGAAGTCTGCCTGCCCTATTTCCCTCCGCATAATACCTGCATTGTGTCCTCCTAATAGCTCTCTCCACCTGGTATGCCAGTTGTTGCTCCACCTCCCTCTTTTTTTTTTTTGCCAAATGGCCTTATCTGCAGGGTGACGGGTCAGCTTATGTTGAAACTCCGCTTCCCTAAGTTCCTTCTCCAGCCTCTCCAGTGTATCCTGATGTTGTTTCTTTAACCGGGAACTATATGATATGATTTGACCCTGGATGTAGGCTTTAAGGGCATCCAGTCTAACCGAGGGGGAGGTCAAACCCAGATCATTGGCATCCAGGTAAAAAAAGAGCTGTTCTTCAAGTGTAGATTTAAAGTCTGCCGAATTCAGGAGGCCTACATTTAATCTCCAGCTGGAGTTTCTAACTGAGGGGAAGAGTTGCAGTCTAAGGAGCAATGGGGAGTGGTCAGACCATGACATTGGCAGGATATCACAGCTCTGTACCGGATGTAATTTCTCCCTAGATAGAAGGAACATGTTTATCCTCGAATATGCCCCATGCCTATGAGAGTAAAAGGTATAATCTCGGCATGCACCGTGGCCCTCCCTCCAGGTATCTGCCAGGCCGACCTCCCCATCAGTCTCCTCTAGAAGCTATCATCCTGGGAGCCAACCCGCCTACCTCCTGAGTGTGCTCTGTCCCACAAAGCCGAGTCCACTCTATTAAAGTCTCCCCCAAAAATGTATAAAGTATCCGGATCCTGTATGATCTCCATTAACACCTTTTTGAAAAACCCTGTTGTCCTTCGACTCATTGGGAGCATACAGACAGACCATCACACATTTAATATTAAAAATAAGTAAATGGAGCCTGACATAGTGGCCCCAAGGGTCCTGGACCCGAGAGATCACCTGGACCGGAAGGTCCTGTTTAAACAAAATAGCTTCTCCCCTCCAATGGGGGTGGTCTGACCAGCTAGCTGTGCAGACCTCCCCCACCCAGGAGCGTCTCAGTTTAGAGTTTTCAATTTCATTCAAGTGAGTCTCCTGTAGCAGGGCCACACTGGTATTATATCTCTGCAATTCTTGTAAAATTCTGGCCCGTTTAATGGGTCCATTTAACCTGAAAATCATATTCTAAAGGATAACTGAAATACTGCTTCCCCCACCCACCCCCAACATAACTCCCACATCAATACACCACAACGCCAACCAATAAAGTAACCAGATTAAACAGCGTACATAAAACTTTGTAAAACGAAGAGACCAAACCCTTGGCCCCAAAACTGTGAACCTTTCAAGTACTTCCAATAGTGCCACCATCTCCCACCCCCAAACGATCCAATTTTGAGGGGGGTTGGTACAACTACCTAAGGTTATACCTAGCTAAGGCTTGTACCAGCCACAGTATTAGGTGGTGTGCCCAGCGAACATTCTCAGATCACTTGTAAAGTTGGTAACAACATCTGCAGACCTCTCTGAGTCCCCCCGCCCACCCCCCTTTATTTAAGAAATAATATTGATATGTGTTCAAAGAATTTGCTGGCTTAAACAATGAATTATTTAGTTTTTTTTCAAAATGAGCCCATTTTAGCAATCTACGATACTATATGCATTACCTATGTTAGAAGTCCCTCCCCCAGCCCAGAACCAAGAAACCATTAGTAGGTATTGAAGTTCCAAGTAAACAGGAAGAGAGAATCCCACCCCCCCCCTTGAAAGTGTAAGAAATACATGGTAAGGCCTGGGTAGCTTGAATTTAGCCGGGAGTCGCCACATCTAAACATGTTTGCACATCTCTTTCAAGTGTCCTGTTGTTCCCATGCCACTGATGGCTGAGTGGCTTTAGGTGCCCAGTTCTTCCCTTTTCCTCTTGTGGAGTGTTGCTGGAGGGGACCCGAGGGTGGGGGAGGAGTGCCTGATTTGGCTTCCAGCTTCTCCAAAGAAGAATCGTCCACAGTTTTCCCCTTGACTTGTCCCACTTTCCCATGTGTGTGTTACAAACCACATACTGTACCAATTACGGTTCTCCAACTCCTTTATGGTATCAGCATCCAAGATATCAGATAACGTTATAGCCCACTGCTGAAGCAACTTGGCTGCCTCCAATATGGCTGGAAATGTGTGCACTCCAGAATCCGTTGTTATCCTGACCACAGCCAAATAATCCAGGCAGGCTTTCTCCCCCTTCACCCAGAGCTGCTTTAAGATGGGGAGCAGTTTACATCTGTGGTCCATAGTTGTGGGGGCATGGTCATGTTCGAAGAAAAGTTGATTATCCCCAAAAATAATTTCTTTCTTAGCCCACGCCTTTTCCAAGATATCTGCTTTAAATCTGTAGTCCAAGAATGCAATAATAATAGATCTTGGGTGGGCTTTAGGATTCAGGGTCCTGGGACCCAGGGAGTGGTGAGCGCTGATCAGATTAAATTTATAGTCTGAGGGCAAGTTCAAGAGTTCTTTGATGAGGCTCTCTATAAAAACTGTCATTTCCCCTGATTCTGTCTGTTCAGGGAGGCCATGGATACGGATATTAGCTTGCCTTAAACGATTCTCTAAATCTTCTAACTTCTGCTGTATCCAGACCTCCCTGTTGTGCAGCTGGAGAAATGCGCTGTTGTGTAAGTCTATAGCCCCAAAGAAGAATCCGTGGCCTGCTGCTCCAGGTCCGCAATCTTCTGACCCTGTGCGTGTTGCTCAGAATGGATCTTTTTGAGCTCCACTTGTATTTTCTCAATGGTGTCTCTCAGGCGTCTAAGTTCTTTGAAGAGGTGCCTGGAGGTAATCATGAATGCTGATTTCTCATTTGAACTGCACTCTTTGGCCGAGCCAGAACTGGGAGAAGCTGTGCGCCGCAGAGAGCTGTGGCCCTTAGTCGGCATGGGTGCTAGATTAGATTTCTTTTATTCTGAGGAGTACTCACCTCGTAATCATTCAATTTCTGATGCGTCTGCAGCATCATGTCATCCAAAGCCTCTGCTTGCCTCTGATAGCCAGCTTTAAGGGGGATTAGGGCTGATTTAGGTGAAGGCTCAGAGGAGCTGTTTGGCAAGTAGTCCGCCATGTATGCCAGCATCACCGGAAAACGTATTGTATTCTTATGATGTGCACAAACTTAAATAATGGATCTAAAACTAAAACCATGGTAAATTATCTTAATTTTTTTTAATTGCATGCTCAAAATTGTTTAATTACAGATGTCACTCTTCACCTTTTTTCTTCCTTCTACTGTATATGTGCTGCTTCCAATCATGACACAACAGGAGCATACAGGATTATGATCAATTTGCAAAACACATGGATTTTACATATTGGTTGAAATTAGATGACAGTGGCATTGATGTTATTAGCAGTTCAATAAGGTACTCACTGTTACGTCAATTTTTTATAATACCATATTAAACATTTACTACAGTTTGTCTTACATTGTGAACAAAAATGTATGTACATAGCCATCGATATATTGATGAACTGCAGGGGCGTAGCCAGGATTTGGTGGGGGGGGGTTCCCAAACACTTCTAGGGGGTCCGGACTGGGGGCATGCCCCCTGGAAAATTTAAAAAATGTAGGTGTTAAATGGTGAAGTTTTGTGCATTTTAAGCAATAACTGTTGAGTCACAAAAAGTATCAAAATTCAAATCATCACTGTCATCCATCCCTGCAGTCCCAGGTATTTCAGCCAGGTGTTACTTCTAAATTTTTTTTGGGGTAATTTTCACTTCCCCAAATTTAATTTATGTGTTCAGCTCTTGCCTTGCCCTTTATGTCCCACCTTTCCCACCGCATGTATTCCCCTTTTAAAAGCTGCCCGCAGTTTGTATGATTTCTGTTAATTGTCTTCCCTTTGCCTCTACATTACATGCATGACCCCACCTTTAAGTCAAATAATGCTCAGGTACTTTTTATTTTTAAATGTTTATTGTTTAGGTAGTTCTCACATATTAAACATTAATGCATTAAAAATATTTAAACAAGTGCCTGGCTGTTTATATATGTTTAAATATTTTTAATGCATTACTGTTTAATATGTGAGCTGCACTGACTATAGTGCACGCAGCAGGGGATACACAGCTTGTCCCATCAAAAAAAAAAAACATTGAACCAGAAGTCAGAGACCCCTCCCTCCCCATGTTCATTTTTCCATCACCCCATTTCATCATTTTGTTTAGCCTCTTAGTTGATGTTGTTCATGTGATCAGCCAGCCAGCCATGTTTTCATTTCCTGACCTTAGACTCCTGGTCACATCAGTACCAGTGTGATGACTCAGCACAGAATTATAGAAATCCCACTTCTAGGTCACTTTTAGTTTATCAAATTACCACCCCTTGTAATTTTTCCTTATACCCCACCAAATCATGTTTGTGTTACTAGTAAGCCCCATCTAATTGCCTGCTTAGCTGCCACAGCACTGAAAATTGTCAGGACCCCCCCCCATGGGTAATTTTTCCTTTCCCCTGGACCTGAATCCATGTTTAGTCTTAGTTTTTGCCCCATTTCACCTCAGTGCTCAGCTGCAGTGCATTTTTATTTCAGCTACATGAATATCCTCCCTCCTGAGTTCACTGCTGCACCCACTCGGTCACCGAGTCTGCCTCCAGGCTTCTAACACTCAAGGCCTGTAATTTTGCCACCTATGTCCCAGTGAGTATGTTGGCCCAAGTTTCCTTTACTGCAGCCTTCCCCGAGATGCCCCCTGCTGCTGAGGCTGTCTGTTACTCCCCCGTCTCCTAGACTGCAGCTCTGCCACATTGAATCTGCCTTTACTGGCATTGAACATACTATGGGCAGCAAGCTAGCTGCTCAGCACCTCTGCGGCAGGTCCGGAAAGAATCTGCCAAGACAGTGTGTACATTCTGCGCCCAGTGGCTCTCAGCATCATGTGACTGCCAATCTGCAATCACATGTGATGCAGAGCCGAGGATCTTTGTGAGCAAGCCGAGATCTGCCAGCGGAGTCCGAGGCAGAGCTTCATCAGATGACTGACAGCGGGTGCCCTGCCCCGCATGCCATCGCTTTTTTTTATTTTTTTATTTAAATGCCTGGGAATCCATTATCGTGGTGCCAGTCGGAAAAGTTACAGTGATGGGCAGGGCATCCACAGCCTTGGTTTCAGGAAGGCAGATCGACTGTAAGTAAATCCTGGAGGGGGGGATCACAATGACTCGACTCTCTGTGCAGAGTGTCTGGCTAAATGAAAGATTTTGGGATGGGCACAGTCGGCAAGTGGGGGGTGGCGGGGGGGTTCTGAGCACCCAGGAAACCCCCCTAGCTACGCCCATGAACTGCCTGAAGCTTCTCTTCTGAGTGATGTTCTTGGTCTGCAAAGAGATGATGATGCAGACAACGCTAATAATAATAATACCAATACAGTTATTGTGGATATGGCTACTGTGGACAATGCAACACTTTCCGAGAGAACCATTAATGACAAACTATACCATGTGTATTACCAAAATATTCTTCATTTGGCTTGTGAGATCCCTTACAGCAAAAAGTAACAAATGCGATTCAGATATTGAGAGCAGATCCAATGTTATTGGATCATCACTGACACTAAAGTGGGTACGTATGGACAGATTTACTTGTGATGCATAATATATCAACTTTAGTGATCAAGGATCTCACTTGTGTTTAGTTATTGTCACACTTCTTGCTGTGAACCATGGGGGATGGAGTGAGTGCGTTATGACAATGAGTCCATTGTGGCTGACAAAATGAGAGTGACTGGAAGATGTTAGGGGAGAGTGGTGACACAGGCAGAGAGGGGGATGTGTGAACACTTGATCTGTGGTAGACTTGGGTGTTTGAGATTGTGGATTTCTGTTTTTTCTTTTCTTTTTTGAATGAATGTTGTGTGACGCAGAGAGAGGGGGCATAGAGTTAAGGAGACATGAGAGTAGAGAATACAATATTTTTTTTTGAAGGGCTGCCTGCATTCAGGATCGGGTTTCCATAGTTACAGTGTTTTCTGGTAGGGAGCCAGTGTTGCAGAGTGGTACTCACACTCTTTTCTTTTTTTTCGTTTTTGTTCTTGTGGCTCTGTGGAGCAGAAGTATGGAGACTGTGGGGACAGAAGGGAACCAATACTACTAGTAAACAGGAGAAAAAAGAGAAAACAAAATAAAAAGGTAATTTTTGTTTTTGTTTGTGGAGGGGCAGTGGAGCAGGGATTTAACATGGTGGCATGTAGTTTGGATTTTCAGGGTGGATTCATTTGTTGGCACATAGGGATGGCTGGCACTTTTTCCTGTTGGGTGATGACACGAATTACATATTGTAAATCGTGCCAGCTAACCAATCAGGAAGCAGTATTTCTCATGATATCGTAAAATTTGTTATATGTTATATAGAATTTGATGTGTTTGTTTAATTGTTAACACCTGTTTAGTTTAGAGTGACAATACACAATATCTTTCATTACCTTTTTATATGTACTTTATTTACCAGATCTTCATGAACAACCACACTTTTTTTAGATGGTCTTCTCATCCAGCATTGAATCATGGAATGCCTGCTGGTGATCTAATTTTGTCTAGTGGGATACTTTTATCAGGAAATAATTTGGTAAAATAAGCCTACTTGCCAGAACAAGTAATCTTGCAATATTACGTGAGTCATCATTTCAGACTACAGTGGCATTATGTTGTTCCAGCTGTTAAGGTATTTTACAAAGAATGCATCATCAGTATTATTGGACAAAAACAAGGAAAGGCTCTAGTTGTACCAGGTATGTTACTACTGAAAAGGTACTGAGTTCATGAATTAAGAATTAAGTACTTTACATATCGTATGCAATCTCACTTTCACACTTTTTATTTATATAGTCATTTCTGCAAGCACCTGCCTATAATAGTGGGCCATATAATTTTAAAAATAGGAAAAAGAAATGTACCCAGTTATGTTAACTTGAACTGACCATCATATTCATTAGATATTACCAATACATTAAGTGTTCTCATCCCTTTACTGTACTGCCTTTACCAGGACAATGACCTTGTGCATGTTTGCCCTCCAGAACTGCACCTGGTATGCCTGTGGTAGCATCACTATTGATTTATGATTTATTGATTGGTCAAGCACCGTCTAATGGTGGTGCTTGACCTATCGGACTTGTCGAGTGAATGCATGGGTCCAGGGGATCTTGTATTTGTCTATAATAAGGTGGTGATGGATGCCCTGGATTCCATTGCTCCTGTTCATGTTCGACCACTCACGCTTCACCCAAGGTCCCCATGGTTTTATGGGACCTTGAAGAAGTTGTGAAGAGTAGTCTGAAGGTTAGAGAGGGCTTAGCGGAAGTCCGGCATGGAGGTTGACTGGCTTAGATTGATGGATCATTATATTGTCTGTCAATCAACAATCAGCTATAAGAAGGCAGAATTCCTGTCCAGGGAGATTGCCGCTGTGTAGAATCAACCAGCTCAGCTCTTCCAGACTGTGGACAGATTGTGTAATCCGATCTGTCTGCAGTCTGGTGAAGCCTTGTCACAAGAAAGATGTGATGAGTTTGCTCGATTCTTCATGGTAAGGTTGTCACCATCAGGTCCGGTATCCACCCAGCCCCCTCTATGGGGTGTTGCAGAGGATGGTGGCAGGTTGTGAGCACCTGGTTGTTCTGATTATGACTTTGGCCAACCAGGCATCATGGATGTTGTGAGGGTCATTTGGAGTTTGCAGTCAACCAGCTGTAGTTTGGACCCGGGCCCAACATGTCTCCTTGTGGGGTGCATTGAGGAAATCAGCCCAGTCCTCGCTGCGATAGTTTGGAGATCATTGGAGATGGGGGTCTTCCCAGATCCCCTGAAGGGGGCGGTTGTTCGACCACTCCTGAAAAAATCCTCTCTTGACCAAGACTGTCCCTTTAACTACAGACCTGTCTCTAACCTGCCCTTTGTTGGTAAGGTTGTTGAGAAAGTGATTGCGTTGTAGCTGGATGATCATTTATCCATCCATAATATCTATGATTCTCTGCAGTCCAGATTTAGGATGAGGCAAAGCACTGAGATGGCCCTTATTCAGGTGCTAAATGATCTCCTAATAGCAAGAGATCACAGGATCTGTTCTATCTTGGTCCTCCTTGATCTCTCAGTGGCATTTGACACTGTGGACCATGGTGTGCTATTGGAGCACCTGCAGTTCACCTGTGGATTGTCGGGTACTGTGGTTTTGATCTTTCCTTGAGGGTAGGACACAGAGAGTGGTCTCAGGAGCTTATTCCTCTGAACTTCTCCCCCTATCCTGCAGGGTTCCACAGGGCTTCATTTTGGTGCCCACGTTGTTCGCTGTGTATATGCTGCCATTGGGGGACATTATTAGGTGGTATGGTCTGAGTTTTCACTGCTATGCAAATGATACTCAGCTGTACATGTCCTTTGTACCCAAACAGGGAGATGTTCTCTTGGTGTTTAGAAACTGCCTATCCAAGATCCAGCACTGGATGAGTGCTAGTTGGCTAAGGTTGAATCCAGATAAAACTGAGGTGTTGGTGGTGGATCCAGATTGTCGGAAGGTGGGTGTGTTGGCAGGACAATCCTATGGTCTTTGGCTTGGGGGCATCCAGCTTACTATCTCAGATCGGGTGCGAAACCTGGGCATTATTTTTGATGATGATCTGACCCTAAAATTACAGGTGGCCACTGTTATCAAGGCCTCTTTTTACCATCTGAGGAATATTGTCCAGGTGAAACACCTGGTCCCTTCTGAGGATCTTCCAACACTGGTCCATGCCTTCGTGACCACTAGCCTTGAGTATTTGAATGCCCTGTACCTAGAGTTACCTGGGGTTGATATCTGCCACCTGCAACTGGTGCAGAATGCAGATGCCAGGCTTTTGACTGGTACATCTTGGACCAGTCATATTATGCCTGTGCTCTGCGGACTGCACTGGCTACCAGTGCAGTGGTGTATTATCTTTAAGGTCAGTTTGCTGACCTCTAAAACCCTACACAATCAGGGACCCCACTACCTGCAAGATCTCCTTTCTCCCTACTGCCCCTCCTGACCACTCTGACCCACCAACGAGGGATTGCTAGAGATTCCCAGGGTATGACTTCAAACATCTGGGGGCCATTCTTTTGCTTTTGTGGCCCCTACCTGGTGGAATTCTCTACCTCGTCAGATAGCGGAGTGCCTGACTGCCCAAAGTTTTAAAACAGAATTGAAAACTTACATCATTAGCATGACATTTTTAGAAGGAGACTAATATAAATTAGGATGGACTGTCATTTTGTTTTATGATTCTGTTGTTTGTTTGTATTTTAAGATGTTGATATTTTCCTTATTGTATTTAATTGTTGGTGCCAATGGATTTTATGTACAGGTGCCTTGATTGCTGGAAAGGTGCCTTTCCAAAAATAAAGTTTGATTTGATTTTGATTTATATGATGGCATTACCACATCCCACCTTCTGATAGTGATACCACTGTCTGTGCCCTCCCCCTCCCCCACTATGCCACTTGCAATACCTGTTTCCTCTGATCACAGTGAGCAATGCTGCCTGATGCACTGCTAGTTTCTGGCGCAGCTCCATTAATAACCCTTGATGTATGCCAGTTGTCCCAATAGTTTTGTCTACCTTCAGTTTTGTAAGTTCTTCTTAGACAATGCATAATGTATTTCTTTAATTGTGATTTTCTCTTTGAGTTTATTGCTTATAGGAGATGGGCATATGGATAGTCCTAGTCATTGTGCACAATATTGCTCATACACTTGCATGGAGAGTGAGACAAAAGAAATGTTATCAGTGGAAGTATTAGATAAGAGAGAAACTGAATTAAAATCAACAAATATGGAGAGGTTAGGATTTAAACAATCAATAGATACATTGATTGAGAACAAAATAATGGTTCAAGAAGTAGTGGCAGATGCTCATACACAAACCAGGTCACTGTTGAGTAAGCACAATTATTTCAACATTCACTCATAACTTGGTCATTTTACCATATTTGTATACCACATTTTCAGCATAGCCTTCTTACTACCACATCTCATGAACTTTGTAGGTGAAAATTTTCATATCTCTACAATAATGTCATTCTGTACCACAGCTATGAAAACATACTTTTGCCAGGATTTTTGTGGTATAAATACTGAAAATGATCAAAGTTATGAGTGAGCACTCAACATACGCTTATAACTTTGTCATTTTTATATATTTCAACCCCAAATTTTCAACACAGCCTTCTTATTACCCCCACCTCATGAGCAAGAGTTGCGGAATTGTTCAAATCCCTCCAGAAAGGTGATTTTGCAAAGCGACTGAGAAATCACCTTTCAGGTTATATTTGCATAATTCCACTGCCATTGGTCATAAGGTGGAGTCCCAAAAAAGGCCATGTTGAAAATCTGGAGTAAAAATATATTTTAAATTGACAAAGTTATAAATACAAGTTCAGCCCCCCATTGAAATACATTTAACTGTACTTACCTTATTTTCTCATATTGCAGTTGCCAGATTCAGCAGGAAGTTGTGTCTTCAGTCACAGAGTGGATCTACACCATGGGACATACTGAGGTAGTGAAGGTGTGGTGTGGTGGGTGCTGAGTAGGATGTCAGGGTGGGTGGTGGGGGGGGTCAATGTATGCAAATGACTTTCTTCTTTATAGGTTAAAACAATCATCAAGGGGTGGTTTTCTTTATTTCAGGGGATATATTCTGAGATAGAGGATTGGGAACCCAAGTGTCGGGCTAGTGTTTGGTGGCGTGGTGGGTTGGCAACCAGTACCATCATTTCCTTATTGGGAATGGGGGGTTTGGTGACCTGGAGGGGAAGGGGTCAAGAGAAGCAGTACCAGGGGTGGGTACCCTGGTTTGCTAATATTAACATTGGGAAGGGAGCAGGGGGAGAAAGAAGTAGTACTGGGGTGGACACCACTGTCTCAAATGCACTCAGCAGATCAGGCCCTCTGCTCCCACAGTGCCAACATCTGAGTGCAATAGTGTGAACGGATAACAGACAGGGTAACCCTCCTGTCTGCTTTTGGGTCTGAATCACCTTTAGTCTCAAGTTCTGGAAGGATTCAAACTGTGAACCTTATGCTAGCATACCCAATGTACAGGCTGAGATACATACACTGTTCGGGGATTGTGGTGCAATCTTTCACCAGGGGCACCAAGCTAGGCTTCCAAAATGAACTCTTAAAACTCAGTAAAAGACCTTAGGTATATTCTTACCTTTTCCCAGTTTAGTAACACCATCAAGCTTTTGAACATTTTTTGTCAGTCTTAACCCTCTATAGGTCACATGCAAAAAAAAACTGGCAGACGCCAAAGGAGTCTTTCAAATAAAGATTTTACTAAAAGATGATAACAAACATGAAAAATGTAAACACAGGACAATATATCAAAGAGCTCACAATCATATCAAAGAAAAAACAAGGAAAGCTACAAAACATAAACTCCTACCACAATACAATTAAACTTGTTCTATCTAATGTATTACCTCTGTACAGTGCTTAAGTGATATCAGAGAGCCTTGTCTCTCTTGAGTCTCAAAATGATATGTCATATTCCCCAGTTACAAGGATACATTTCAACTCCATCTCCCCACCCCCTTGGTGAGTCATCTAGCTCCTCCTTTTTAGAATTAAAAAAATACAAACAATGATTTCCTGTCAGGATGTATATTAAATAATGTGGCATCAGCAAAAACTCATTTCCCAAATTATGAGTCTCTTTGATCCACCAGTTCCCTTGAAGTTTTACAACCCTGCAATCCCTCGCCCAAGTGTGAGATAGCTGTCAGGAATCAGCTTAATGATGTCCTGTTTCTGAACTCATAAAATGTATATTTTAGTTACCCAGCTTCAGAGCAGCAACAGGCCATAAAATGGCCATTAAATGCAATGTCTCAAGGAAGTTAATTATATTACAGAGATCTCCTGGTCAATTATATATCCTGTAGTTTTCACTGAAACCTGGGGGGGGGGCACCCATAAGCACAGGCGTTCTTATGCGAGACAATCACTTACTATATTTTTATATTACAAATATCATACAACGATCATAACCATAATACAAATTTTAATTAGCTAGGTGGATAGATAGATAGATAGATAGATAGATAGATAGATAGACAGACAGACAGATAGACAGAGAGAACAGAGAGTCGCCAACAGGGAGGCATGGATCTCCCACACCTCAGGTTGTATTATGAGGCAGCCCAGCTACAGTTTATAATGTACTGGTTGCAAAATTCACCAGCACAACAATGGGTGCAACTAGAGAGAGCTTTGCTGCCTACTGAAATCCCAGACACAAGTTTGTTCTATCCAGCATCATTAACTGCGATTGCCCAGTGCTCCTCTCCGTATGTCAGAACTGTGCTATGTATCTGGAATAAGATTTTGATTCAATACTGGTTTAAGGGAAAGCTTCTGTGGCTTCTTCCTCTCCATTTACATTTTGCCCCAGCTGCACTTGATAATGGCTACAAACATTTGTACAGAAGGGGTCTACAGTTTCTATTGTAGATGTTACAGGGAGCTGGGATCCCTACATTGAAGGCAATATGTGATCTCCTTCAATTACCAGTTACACACCTCTTTTGATATTTGTAATCCAGAGTTAATTTGGTTACAGAACACATCCCCCCCCCCTCTTTGCCAAGGCCATCCCTGACTTAATCTTGTCACTAATGCAATCAAAGGTACACTAAACAGTCATTTAATCCCTCGGCTCAGCTCACTGCTTCAGCTGAAGCCAGCAGCATGAGTCTAGCTGCTGCTTCAACATTCAAGAAAGTCCCACTGTTCTCATACAGAGACTGCAGGTCAATAGCTCCTCTCACTAAGCTGGATTTTGGGGTGCCCAGGAAAGGCCACTGTTTTAAAAAGTAAAACCAGAATCAAACTAAATGGGTTCCCTTTAGCCAGGTTCAAGTGTTTGTTTTCTAAAATATGAATTTTTTTATGTATTTTTACTTCAGAGTGAACACGATGACAGCCATCATGTCACAGAATATTTTTTTGGTGTTGTGAGAAGCAAATGGTGAGAAAACAAAAACGGTCTGTGACATGAAATTTTTCATGTCATATCAAAACATTATCCAAAAAAAAACTATTGAACATGCTCAGAATAGCAAAAAGAAAAAAAAAAACATTTTAAATCCTTATAACGCTGGAACTGTTTAATGTGTTTTTTCATGAAACCTTCCAAAGGCACTACCATGGCACAGCACACTTCTACCCTTAAAGTTTCTGAAAAAATCCATTCTGTGTTGGCTGTAGGTGAGAGCAAAGCCAAAAACCCATGTTATGTACAGCAAAAAAATTAGACCGCTACATAAAAATGACATGTGAATCTCAGAAAATGCACAAGCTGATGTCACAAAATTTTCCACATAGACTTTGCCTACTAGACAATGCATAGAAAATTTCAACTAATTTCATTAAACACTGCCTAAGCTATTAAGGTACAAAGTTAGGGGTTTAACATAAAACCTGTCACTCAGCTATAACTATGCTGGTGCTACTGCGCCAGCATAGTATAATATAATATGATATGATATGATATGATATGATATGATATGATATAATATATTATATAATGTAATGTAATATATTATGAACTGAGGATCGAAAATAGAGGAATCTGATTGACCCAGAGCTATTGGAAGCCGTGACGATATTGGGCTATATCATCATGACTTCAAAAAGCTTCCGGCCACCAGTTTCCTCACTCACAAAACATTCCTCCATCAACAGCATTCCCCAGATCCCTCACCATGCTTCACAAAACTGTTCCCACACAGACCATGCCCTCCTATACAATCAAAACACAGATTTCAATATAAAATAAGAAACAACTAAACAGATCAATCCAATCACAAGAGGTAGCTGCCCTGAAGTCGCAGTTGGTAACTCCAGACTTGCAGTTTCAATAGCAGCAGCGCACGAGTGTCAGCAATGAGAGTCTTTTATTTTTTCTTCAAAGCAAGACTACAATAACAATCACTCACGGCCAAAGATTAACAGCGCTACCTGTTCAGATGATTGCACAGCCACGTCAAACTCCCCCATGCTGTTCCTTACCACTACTATTCATTCTCTCACCCCAGCTGCATTCCTGTAAACTGACTTCTCCATGCTGACTCATGGCATCGGCGCTCCATTTCACTGCGCAGCTTTTTACTCATTTAAAAAGGAAACAGTAAGCTCCACAAATCCCCTACAAGTCACTCACTACCACAAAGGAACAGAAACAATTCACGTCTGGATGCAATGTAGAGTGAGACATGAGTTCACATGGACACAACAGCCACACCTCTATCAACTACCAGTATAATAGCGCCACCTACTGTCTTAAGAACTATTTTATCAAAATGTGACCTTACACCACCCAAAACTCATTTTAAAACATTTTAAAACCTCTTTATTTTACTTTTTATTTTAAAACTTTAAACCCAGTTCATAATAGCAATAAGTCACTCCAGGGTGTGGTATATCATGGGATATCATAACTTCTCGGATGGTTGGACGCACTCGGCCTGCAGCCTCATGCCCAGCCACCTGAGGCATGAAGATATCCCATGATATACCACACCCTGTCATGCCTTCTAGCTTAAATATAATAGAATAGAATAGAATAGAATAGAATAGAATAGAACATAACATAATATAATACAGTATAATATATTATATACTGTCAAGGAAATTCCCTGCCCTCTGATTGGTCAGTGGGTGCCTGGAACAGTAATGTTATTTCACAATAGCATCACTGTATGAAGTCCAGGCACACAGATGACTTGATTACTGAAGACCGCTTATACAGATCATTACTCACATGTGCATCAGCACCCTGTTCCTCCTGTCACACTCACACTTTTGTCTTTACTTCCATACCATTCCATTGCCACCATAAACGTCCCCACAGCTCCATGAATTTACTGGCAAACATAAATGGCCAAAGGAAATTAAATTCAAGCTGCTGTCATCAGCTTTCTGCTCTGCTCACTCATCATTCAGTTTCTGTGTAAAGCAAAAGAGTACTAAAATAGCGGCTTTCAGTCCCCCTGATCCAAACGCAATCCTGCCAGCATGAGGATGTTTCAGCATGGTGCTCTACTACACAAAGCAGCAGTTTAAATGGGCACAGTATTTAAATATATTTAGTTAGTCCTTAAAAACTGAACAGAAGCTGACAGGCTGATCAGCTTCTTTATCCACAGCGGCCCCACCCCATACCAGTCCGCGATCATGAAAAGTGCACAGAGGTTCAAAACACCATTCATTCAACAGAAACAGGTGTGCTTTTAAATCCACAGAAATAGCTAAACATATGGCTGCTCTGCATATACTGGCAGTATGTTGGCATCCAAAAAGAATAGGTAGTGTGTGTAAGTGTGTGTGTGTGGTGGGGGACACCGTGACAAATAGAAAGCTTCAGAAACAGAGACAGCACGTACCATGAGAGCTGAGGAGACCAAGAGATGAGGCAGCAAGTAGCAGCAGCACCATCTAGTGGGGAAATCAGAAATTGTAGACTTTTTTCTTTAGAGGTATCCTTTCACATGAAAAAATTAAGAAAAGCAATCAATTTAAAACATTTGTTAACCTGTTTTTCTTTGTAACATAAATAAGCCATTGTGTAATAGCAATAAGGAACTCCAGGGATGTCTGTCATTGTATAATAACATCACTTCTTGGGTGTTGAACACACTCGGCCTGTGGCCTCCTGCTTCAACCACCAGAGGTATGATGTTATTACACAATAACACACACCCTGTTGTGCCCTATTGCTTAAATATAATATAATATAGTACAATTATAATGTAAATGTAGTATAGTATAGCACATATAGTATAATGTAATATAATATAAATAGAATAATAGATAGGTGAGGGTCTATTACAAGGGAGTAATACCATCGAGAGGTTCTGGGGACAAGGAAACCTCGAGAGTGAAGCTTGAGAGGTTCCCCTGTCCCCAGAACCTTGAGCTGGTATTACTCCCGAGTGACAGACCCTCAGCTATTTTTAATTTTTTTAATATATGGAGCTCAATTTTGTTTGCAGCAGTTCTGTGAATGTGGTGCTGTGAGGCTGTGCTACCGCTGCAGTGAGGATTCGCTCACTCACTCTGTGTGTGTGTACTTTCCGTCCCCGGTCTACCTCTGCTTGCCCACCCTCCCACATGTTCGATGCTGTGTCTGTTTTAGTTGAAAAGGATTTTGTTTTAGAGGCAGTCTTACCTTGCTTCTTTAATCATGCAGTTCTGTAGCATAAAGGGGAATAAAACAATACTGCCTGTAAAGCAGAGGGACGATTTTCTCTCACTTAGCGAGAGATGGACACCATGTTTTTTGAACGATTTTTCCCTCCTACAGAGGAACCGCGTCCAATCAGGAGGTGCAGTTTTAGGAATGTCAGCACGCAGGGCTAGGAGGTTGCCTTGGGGATCTCAGGCACTAGCGTATGGTTTTGGAAGATCTTGCGGTTGTGCTTTTCAGGTTTGGTGATAATACTATTCTTCAGAGCTCGAACAATAGTATTATCACTTGCCAATGATAGTATTATCACTTTGGCTACTGCTGTATTACCGGGATTTTTTTGTATGGGATACTGTGGTATTATTTTGGTATCTCCATATAGCGCAAGGAGAATAATGGATAGTTTAGAGTGTATTACCAGTCAGTAATACCATCGAGAGGTTCAGAACATGTAAGAACCTCGAGACGAAGCTCGAGAGGTTCCTACATGTCCTGAACCACGAGATGGTATTCTGACCGGTAACGCACTCTAAACTAGCCAATATTTTTTTTACTATATGGATCCAAGTTGTTTTAGTCTGAGGCCGGCTGCTGACATAAAGGATTGTGTCAGTTGTAGCCGACCGCAGCACTGCCTCGCTCAGAGTGTTTCTCCCTCGCCCGCTTGCCTACATAGAACACTGCCTCACTCCATTTCTTTTTGCTCTGCTGGCTTACACAGACACACAGGTGGTAAAAATGACCTTTTTTTCTTTTTGTTGGGGGCGAGGATCAGCCAGATAAACTTTTAAAAACAAGAATGGGAACTGCCGTGGACACCGCGCTCTCGCTAAGCGAGACATGACCGCCATGTTTTAAAAACTGTTTTGGCTGCCCACAGACAGAGAGCGGCCAATCATTAGCTGCGTTACTGAGTGTCAATGATTGAGTGACATTTTAAACATTTACTGATTTGTGGAGTTGTGGGCTTGCGCTGTTTAACTTGGCTGGTAATACTATCATTCACATCCGAAATGATACTATTATTGGACGTGAACGACAGTATTATCACTCTCGAAGTGTGGTATTATCACTTCGGGAGTGATAGTATTACAGAAAAAAAACTGTATGCTTTAGTAGCATATTAAATCTGCTATCCATATATTAAAATATAATATAATATTATATATATATCTATATATATATATAGATATATATATATGATATAGAGGATAATGTATGATCTTCTACCTATAACAACCGTGTGTTGCCATCGAGAGGTTGACAGTGGTGACCGTTTAAACCTCAAGAGTGAAGCTTCAGAGGTTTCGGTCGCCATGGCAACCTTTAGATGGCAGCTCAAGGTTGTTACAGATAGTGAACCTTACATTGTCTTTTATAGTATATTGTCCACTATTGCTGATAAAAAGAGCAAGGAGGTGCACTTCTGTGTCCTTACTTTTGGGGGTTTTTGCCTCCACACCACTCTCCTCATCTCCTGCTCTCGACACTGCCACCGCTTCCTGACTGGTGGAGGTTCACGAAACGCTCATACATGAAGGTGTTCATCGTTGTTATGCTGCAGTAGCTACGTAGCTAGTGCAGCATAACAGCTACAATGACGTAGCTACTGCAGCATAACAATGCTAGTCTAAAGATGGATTTCCATCCCTAATAGTGTTCCACCATTCACTATATGGCTGTTAGATGCCAGTGCAGCCTAGACTTCTGCCTCTGCCAGAGTGCAGCTGCTGGTCAGAAAAACTTTAACAGCTACAAAACGTTCACTTTATTTTCACTAGTGCTACAGCTGCAAAAAGTGACTACATTCATATCAGTTATCAGAAGTTACAGAAATAGCATTTTGGACAATAAAATTAAATTCTCTTCCCATGCCCAAAAATGAGGGACAATGTGTGACAGTGACCCTCAGAATGAGTGATACATCATTAAATATAAAGATGCAAGGTCAGAACACTGCAGAAACCAGTGATTTTATTTGCTCAGAGTTTAAGTTTGCATAGCATCATAGAATGTTAAGCATATCTGCTTTGAAGTTTGAGTTTACATCATCACTATGTTGCCAGTACCTTATCAAATGGGCGGCAGCACTTCTGAGGGGTTAAATGAGGGACGTCCTCATAATGAGGGACTGTTGAGAGGTATGCAGTGGACCAATGGTCTTCTTTTCTAACTAAAGCTGTATACAGCACCTGTATGTCTTTGTGTATAAGAACCACCTCTGCACGGTAAATCTAGTTACAGTATGAGGACTTGTTAAAATAAAAATGTTACATTTTGTCATCAGTTCAGCTTATACAACTGTAGCTCTTCATACCATTTAGCATGCTGATGGGGATTACACTGTTGTCTGTTTTCAATAACTTCCACATGGAAGTCTCTGATTTCTCGCAAAAGGATTTTTTTTTCCTCAGGGAACTGCCAGTAAAATGGTTCCTAAGTGAGAACACATTACACCATCCTATTTTTCTTATAATAACAGAGGGAGAGCAGTTGGGAGATGGCTTGTTTTTAGGAGAACAGTGGGAAAGACAGTTTTATATAGACATGGATCAATGCCTCAGTGTCTCAAGAGATGCCGGATAGCACTTTCCTTTTAAAGTGTGCTGGAATCCATGCCCTCACTAATAACTGCAAGGTGACCCAAGGAATTCAGTCACATACTTTTTATCTTTTTTTTTTCCTCATGCTTCTCTGAAGTGGTTCCTTCTAACTGAAGCTTCTGTTACCTTCCTGATAGCCATATCATATGTACAGGTAGCCAGTGGTGACCAGAAACAAGTGGCCTGAGTTCTGCCACAACACTGTCCATATTGCTTGTCATTGGGCAGCTTTTTAAGTTTCTTTTAGCTCCTTGGCTTGAATGCAGACCAGTCAGAGCCCTGACTGACCCAATGTGTTTTAGACTTAGGGCCTATGGTAGCAGGAGATCTAGCCTGTGTGAGTACCTTCTCACCTAATATTCAGTACTAAAAATGATTTACTCGTCACATGCCAAAAAGTGGTTTTGATGACCTTTGACTCCAGATAGTGTCTGATCAGGTTTCCCTGACCCGTGTCTTCAAATCTGCAGCTAGGTCTCAAGTGGAAAAACTAGAAGAGGCCCCTTCTTTCAAGTACACCAAGCAAAAACGAGCATGTACTTGTGGGGATGGAATAGGGCACAGCAGCGGGGATAGTCAACCCCAAAAAGCACAGGCTCTGTCCTCTGTGCCAGTACTTAGCACATGAAGAACAATGGGACCAATAAACAAAACGTTAGAGCTTACAAAAACTCTAACATGCACTGCAGGCTATTGAATCTCCCACTGCTGCAGCCTTGCTCTGATGGCAGCTGCAAGGGATTCTGGGATTTATGGCTACAGCAAATATCACCTTGGAAGTCAACAGAATTAGTCTGATACAATCTACTACAATATATTGGCCTAAACAATAAGCAGAAAACATGTGTTTGCACACAAAGTGCAAATTGGGATCAGTCTCACACTTAGATGTGGGTCTCATAGTGCTGACTGTTCACCATTAGTATGCTATCTATTGTGTTTGAAAAAGAAAACATTACAATTTCTAGTTAAGCTAGCTGAATAGACAACCTTGCAGTAAACATACTAGAAATCAAGGCCCCCCTATTCAGACATTGCAGTTTTAGCCCTGTAAAGTAGTAAAAGTAGCATGTGTTTATCTAGAAGGCAATTTATAAGCCAACAAATACTTACAGCAGGCATTGTCAGCACCTGCAAAGTGCATAAGCACAGCACACCACAGCTCCCTGCTGGCAACAGACACCCAGGAGCAAAGGGTGATGGCCTTTTCCTCCTGGGTGCCATATTCCGAGGCCTGCATGTTAATGACCATATGTGACATGCGAAGTGCTGAAGGGCCATTTGTATTCCATTATCTGACCATTAGTAGCTCTGCACAATGCCCCCATGCATATGTATGCATATCTGGAGCACTGTGCAAAGCTTCAACCATTGTTCCCACCCTTTTCCAGTCCCTATACACTAATGTATAAATCCCTAGGAGTCTAGTGGTGCCCCTTACCTGCCCCGATCCCTGTTGTGAAATTAAACTTCCCTGGCGGACCAATGGTTCCCCCTTCTCACACCGATCCCTGATGGGAAAAGAAATTACCCTGGTATAGTCCACTGGTACCTTCCTCTCACCACAGCCCCCATTGTTAAAAGAAAGCACCCTGTTAGTACAATGGTACTCTTTACTACCCCAATTCCTGTTGTAAAATGAATGACATACCCCCTCTCCAACTTGGTCCACCCACTTAGAACCTATCACCGTCTGTCCAGCGCCTGACTCACCCTAAAAAGCCTGTGCATGTGGCAGGCAGAATGGTGGATGACAGCTGGCATAGACCCTCTTTGCACCAACTCAGCCAGCTGCCATCTGAATAACAGGCACAGATTATGTGTGTGCTGTGTTTCTGCTGAAGAATGAGTTTAGATTTGAAATGCTGGTGTTGTCACTGATGAAGTCTGTCTTGTTTCACTTGCCACAGTAAATGCCTGTTATCTGCTATGCAGATTGGTTTGTATTTTGATGGCACCACAATTTTGTTTATCTGTGGCCTCACCCAACTCAGCTACTGTAAGCTCACGGTTGCAGATTTGTTATATTTGCTAACTTTGGATTCTAAGAAAAAAAGACTTACTTGCAAATTATTTGTGCAATTATTATATTACTTTTGTAAGCAGGATCTTCTTTTTTGACCACTGTAATTATACTTGAAAACATTTATAATACCAGAGGTACTACTATTATCAGTACACAGTTTTTAAACAAGTTAATTGTATCAGAAAAACATGGAATTTTATGGACATCAGATCTGACACAGAAACTTTTTTGTATACTTAGTTTATTGAAAAAACATTTCACTGTAAAATTACAACTTTGGCTTTTGCTTACACAATTTATCATTGAATGTACCGTGTAGGTTAAAACAAGAAAAACCTTAATAATTACATTCAGATATATATAGTTTCCATGCTTGATAAATTCCTATTTCACAGTCAAATTACATTAACAAAATTAATTACTTAAAACCATATTAACCTTTAGGGGACATATAAATATCTTAAACTGTAAATATAATAAAAAAACTCAGAACCTTTATAATAGGAGACTATGAGAGACAGAATTCTGGGGAGGGAGTGGGGGAAGGAGTATTACATATATTTTATTGTATCATATCCTTATAAAGTTCCCAACAGGTCCATCTATTCATATATAAATTTATACAATGGTTAGCAGCAAAAGTAATTCTCTCCATTATTTGGATCTAATTAACTATCCCCAGCCAGTCTAGCATCTCTGGTGGAGACTGTTGAAGCCATTTCTTTGTAATATATTTCAGGGCGGCAATACAGAGTACAGCCCAAAGATATTGCCTTTCATTGCTCTTAATATCTGGAGGATAAAGCCCTAATATTATATTTTCTAGGCCCATCTTTATGTCAGCCCCAAATATTTCCTTGAGGTGCTGCTCGATTTTGCCCCAATAAGTTTGGAGGATTGGGCATAGCCAAAAAATATGGGACATGTCTGCATCTAAGCAGCTGCATCCCCTCCAGCATGATGCATTGGTTCTGATACCCAATCGAGCCAGTCTACCCGGGGTTAGGAAATACCTGACTTTAATCTTCCAGGCAAATTCCTGCCAGTTTTGGGATGACGTAGTTCGCCAACTGCCCCTAAATGCCAGACACCATTTTACTTGGTTCAATTGTATTCCCAGCTACTGCTCCCACCTCCTGTGCAGGGAAACTGTGTTGTGCTTTCGGTCGTCCACTATCAAATTCCAGTAAAGCATTGTGATTGCCCCTTTACCATGTGTTGATTCCCAAATGATTTCAAATGCCTTAGGGAAAGGTCTAAAGTCTTCATATTGTATATCTTTTTGCAGCATCCCATTAATATAATTCCTTAGCTAGTAATAATATATAAGTTCCATCTCTGTCCAGGCAGAAACAACCCTTGCCCTTTCAAAAGGCAGAATCATACTCCCACGAAGTAACTGCCAGGCTGCAAATAGCCCTCCATCGGCCTGCCTTTGGTATCAATTAGAAAGACTGGCTGGAGCAAAAGTCTTGTCTTCACTCCACCGAGTGTATTTCCAATTTTTTCTTCTTGTATAATCCCTTTTAATACCCTGATGCCATCCCTGCAGAGTTGCCCTTATCAAGGACAGAGACTCAATCAAATCAGAGGGACGGCCCTGGGAGTCAAAACGTCTAGAGCATAATTGTGTTCTCCCAGTTTTCTGCAGTTCAAGCCATTGCCAGTGGGCCCAATAACTCCCATGGGCCCATAGCAATGTGACCTTCATCTGGGCTGCAATCCAGGAATCAACTATGTACGGACAGGCCCTTCCCCCTTCTTGTTTCGGTAGAAATAATATGTTCTTAGATATTCTAGGGCACTTGCTTCCCCCAAAAAAGGACCTAACCCATCTCTGCCAAACATTAAATTCCCTCCGTGGAATTGTGCATGTAACCATTTGAAATACGTATAGTAATCTCAGCAGGATGTTAGTCTTAATTATTTGTAATCGTGAGTAAAAAGGGAAAGGTATACAATACAATCTCTGTAGGTCTGCTCTTAATTGCTTTATCAATGCTGAGTAATTATTAACATATAGTGTGGATGGGGATTTACCTAACTTAACCCCAAGCTACTTAATGACTTTGCAGTCCCACTTCATTGGTTATTGAGATTTAATAGCCTCCGGAACTGCATCTGACAAGACTAACACTTCAGTCTTGGACCAGTTTAGGGAATAACCAGAAAGGGCTGAGAAAGACTTAATCTATTTAAATACCTCTGGCAATGACATGGTTGGATTTGTCAGATAAAGGAGAACATTGTCTGCAACAAGAGCCATTTTATGGGTAGCATTCCCCATCATTACTCCAGTTATTTGGTTATTTACTCATATGCACTGAGCCAAGTGCTCTATATACAGAGCAAAAGGTAAAAGGGACAGGGGGCAGCCCTGTCTGGTACCCCTTTCTAACTTGAAAGAGCTGGATATGTGGCCATTAGCCCTTATATAGGCTGTGGAGCTCTCATAAAGTTTAAATATCAGATCCACAAAGGGAGCAGGGAAGCCAAAGCCAACCAGGATGCCCCTTAAAAAAGTCCAGGATACCTGGTCAAAGGCCTTTTCAGCATCCAGACTCATTACATATGCCAGAGTTTCCTGATAATTGCAAGTGCTCAATGAAATCCACCAACTTCCTTATATTATTCGAAGTTTGTCGGCCTGGGACAAAACCTGTTTGATCTAAATGGATTATTTCTGGGAGAAATTTTTCTAAGTGTTGGGCCATAACTCCCATTAGTATTTTATAGTCAGTGTTTAATATGAAATCAGTCTATATGAAGAGCAAATAGTGGGTTCCCTAACCGGCTTTGGCAACACTGAGACAATGGCTTGGGCCCAAGATGAAGCACACCTACCCTCCTCTGATAAAAGAACATTAAATGCTCCCTGAATCAGGGGGACAACAATTTCCTTGAATTTTTTTATAAAACTCATTTGGAAGACCGTCAGTACCAGGGCAATTTTCTTCTTTTAATCGAGATATCTCTGTTTGTATCTCCCCCACTGTAAAAGGAGTGGTTAGGATATCTCTCTTCGTTGGTTGGACATTTTAGGTAATTGTAAGGGAGACAGGTATCTTTCAATTTCTTCTGGGGCAGGGCTGGCTCCTTTACTATATCAGGTCTGATAGAAATGTTTAAACGACTCTGCAATCCCTTCCACATTATACTTCCATGTTCTAGATTTAAGGTCTAAAATTTTTGGAATGCACGCCCTTGCCTTATGTTGTCGGAGCCTACAAGTTAAAAGTCATAGTGCTCTTGGACGGCTCACATAGTATCTTTGATGAAGATAGAGTAATTTTTGTTTGACTTGATAGTCTAGGACTTCAAGCAACTCCCTCTTTAACTTTATTAATAGCTTACCCCGTCTCCATTTAGCTGCTGCTGCTGTTGTAGTTCCAGAGTATTTATCTGATCCTGCAACCTCACCCTTCTTGCCTCCCTCAGTTTTTTGTTTCTAGATGATATTTCTATAAATTTTCCTCACACTATTGCCTTCACTGTGTCCCATAAAATCCCCGGAGACACTTCTGGATCTGTATTGTCCCTCACCACTTGCTCTATTACTTTTGTTATTGTTTCCCTGGTTTCCTCATCATGTATCAAGGAAAGGTTCAGCCCCAGAAGGTGGTGTGTCTAATGGTGCCTATTTTTAGTTTCATATAAATTGGGGAATGATCCGATAAAACTATATCACCTAGCCATGAGTCAGAACACAATGCTGTACAATCTCTGGGCATCAAAAAATAATCTAGTCTTGAATATGTTTTATGGGCTGTTGAAAAAATAGAATATTGCCAACTTCCCCATGCATCTACTTCCAAATATTGACTAGACTAAGTTCCCCCAGTAATTTTGCTACTCTCTTAGCCATCCCACACTCTTGCCTGGCCAGAGGTATCCAGATATGTGTTCAGCTGTAAGTTCAAATTTCTCCCTATAATGAGGTGGCCTTCCGCCCAATCAGAGATTTTAAGGAAAACTTCCTTATGAAAAGAGAAGACTGAACCTGGTGGGGCCTATATTGAGACTAAGGAGACAGTAGAACCATTATATTTACCCTTTAGACCCACAAAACATCCCTCCCTACTCTTAATCGAGTCCACCACCTCAAAAGGACATTTATTGGATACAAGAAACGCTGCACCCTGCCGTCTGCCTTTCTTGTATGAATAGGACAGGATTGTTTGGAAACCAAATTTTTTAAGTTTCTCATGCTCTTCCTTATTTAGATGCATCTCTTCGAGCATTATGAATGCTGCTTGTGACTTACGCAGAAAGGACATTGTTCTGCTTCTTTTAACTGGGTGCATTAGACCATTCACATTAAAGGACAAGGTGATAACATCATACTTATCCATATTCCATTTGAGATAGTTGGTGACTCAGAAAACACCCCTTTTTCATATATATTTTCTGCTTAATCCCCCTGTCTCTCCTCAGCAGCTTCCCCCATTCCACAGAGAAAGAGTCCCCAGAAAAAATTGTTGAAACCTTAAACTGTACTAAACAATACCACATCATAAACTCTGATGTAGAGGGAGTATTATTCATAGAACGTTAACAAAATTGTATTTCCAACAATCAAAACCCCTAATGCTTAAAACAGGGATTTCTGGTACCAGCAATCACCCTTCCCACGAGGAGCACCAGAACGAGGAGTATACCTTATTACACCAAGAATGATTCTCCTCCAGAGCCTTAGAGAATATTAATCAGGCTGTTATGTACACTAAACAAGTGCAATCAATGTTGTGACGTCACTTGACTACCTTTACTAAAGTAAAAAAACTTTGATTAGTTGATGTAAGCTAGTATTACCCCCCCTCGCCCATAGGAAACATTTTAAAATAATGCATATTAAAGTATTAGAAGGAATAATACTGCTTACATTCAGCTTTGAAATTAACATATCATTAAAGGCAGTCCTGGTCAAACTTTTGCCTAAGAGACAAATAAGAAAGCCTAAATTGTGCCCTTTAAATCAAATTTCCAACTGGAAAGTATTTAAGACTTCAAGTGTCCTAGTGAAAAGTCTCTGAGCAAGCATATGTTTACCCATAGAAGAGAGAAAAAAGCATTCTGCCATTGAAAGAAAAGTTGTTTACAACTGCATTTCAGTCTGGCAGTAATCGTGTCCAGGAAAGCCAAGAAAAAAGATCAAACAAACTGGCTTTATCAATGCCTGATTATTTCTACCCCACTTGGCAGTGCTGTGACTTCGTCAGAAGGCATCTTACCTGACCTTCAGAAAAAAAAACAGTCCTTTATTCAGTCCTGAGAGTCATATTGTGTGGCCTCTGTGATTTTCCTGAAACTTCTGGAGCAGCATTCGCATCGCGTGAAGGGGCACAGTTGATGTATCAGTGCCGCATCCTCTCTTCCTTCTGCCTAGTGCGACTGCCCAATCCATGGAGCACTCCGATGACTTCTGGGATATTGAGTTCTTGTTAGTGGGGGCTTGGAACTCAATTAGGCTCTTTTCCATCACCACTCTTCTCAATTCCTCTGGTGAGTCATATATTTTAACTCCCTCTGGCCAAAAGATATGGATTTTAGTTGGATAGGGTGTGTGAAAACAGAGACCCCTGGCTTTTAGGGATCCACAACAGGAGTCTGACAGAAATTCTGTCGAACTCCCTGTCAGCAACACCGGCAGGTCGACTGCATTCTGCAGTCAGCTGCCAGTTTGCTATGGATTTCCTTGTTTTCTTCCAGGGGTGTCACCCCCCCCAAACATGCCACACAGGGGCTGCACCCCCACAACCCCACTTAAAGATTCTCAACTCCAGTAAGAGCTAATCGGGGGTGTGCAGGACCCCCGACAGGCAGCGCCAGGGTCCAGTGGGTCTCCCACCATGGCTAGGCGCTGTAGTTGCTGTGGGGGACCTTGCTGCCGAAATGTCGCTGTGAGGGGGGTAAATGGGCCTTTAGCACTTTAATTATATCAGAATATTGCAGACATTGCCATTGATTTTCTTGAGGATAGTCGTGATCAAAAAACAATCTTTTGTTCAAGTATGAAACATCCTTCTGTCTCCAAGTCCTCAACAATATGTCCTCTTTTGTCTTCAAGTCTTTATTTATTTATTTATTTAACCAGGCGTTCATTGTTGAGCAGAAGCTCATTTGCAAGATGGACCTGGGTGGAGCATGAACAATTGTATATACAGGTCAACAGAGGTATTTACAAGGCAATACAGATTATACTGTTTACAGAGAGGAAGAAAAAGAAGTTCATATGTACATAGAAGTATACAGATATTGTACAGATTACAGGGTATTTACATACATGGAAGTGTCTATAGGAAGATAAAGCAGGTTATCTAAGGTTGCAGGAGGAAGTAACGGAAGAAAAAAAAATATACACCAGGTAGAGGTGAAGGTGGTGGGGGGGAGGTAGGGGGATAAAGGCTAGGAGGGCAGGTGCACAGAGAGGAGTTGGTAAAATGGGATGTAGAGAAGGTGGATGGAGAAAAGGAGTATGTGTGAGCCCCGGAATTGAATACTATAAAGTACGGGGCGTGGTAGGATGTCACAACCCAGTGGTAGTGAGCTCCTATCAGAGATTGGGAAAGGAAGGATAAGGGGATGGATGGGCCTAGTGTAGCAGTTAAATTTAATAATGATTGAGCATGATCTAGCTTTTTCATCAGCGGGCCTGGGCTGCAAGGTTTGGTGGGCCCTCTCAATGTTAAACTGATACCATATTGGTAGGTGTAGAACATCCTGCAGTAAGTCGGTGAGAAAGTCAGACATCTGGCCAGTTTCAGATTCCTTAGGGAGGCCATATAATCTAACATTCTCTCTATGTGAGCAACTTTCCAAATCAATACAATGCTCCTGTAGCCTTTCAGTTGGGACCATCAGCGCTTGAAGTATTATGCCTGTTTGAATCACACCGTCCTCATTCTGTGCAATCCACTCCTCTGCCGTTTCAACTCGTTGCTCTAATTCTGTTAATTTGTGATCGAGATTACAAAATTCTAGCTTTGTCTTGGCTCTCATTTCTCTGATTTCCTTAAATAGCTGTTTGAAACGTGAGCGAGATAACTGGTCATTTTCCTCTTCAGTATCCATCACGATAGCCGGTGAAGGGCTACTGCTCGGCCTCCTAGCTGACGAAGGTAATTTCGGTCATCTGGTGGATTTGATTTTTTTTGTAGGCTTTTCCTGACCTAGCTTATCCTTGGAGTGGCTATTAGATGCCATTTTGTGATATATTTCTGCAGTATTATGAGATTATTTTGTTTCCCTGAGCAAACGTGGTAAGGAGCTTCTCTCACTTACTTGCTGTTAGCTCCGTGACGTCACCGGAAGTCCCCTGACACAGAACCTTTAATATGTAAAGATGATTAGATTGTGTATATTCATATTTAATTTTCCCTTGACATTTTTATTTAATGTACTGTTCTTGTGTTTTAACTGTTGTTTTTTTCCATAAAGGTGTTCCTCTGTGGGTTGCAAGTGGGCAGTTGTCAGCCATGTCCCCTTCCCCCAACCGGCACTCACCTCACCTCCCCCAGCCACTGGAGAGTCCACTTCCATGTCAGATGTCCCCTCCCACATGGGGGCCAAAAGGTGAAGAGCCGTCCTCCCGTTGGTACACCATATCCAGATGCCAATGGTTAGGTGACAGTGTGGGCAACAGGAGAGTGGTCATGGCTTCATGAAACCTGCCCCAACCCCTTTCCTGTGTTCTGGTCCCTCCTTATAGCTGGGACATTTATGTCACTGTATTCATGTGGAGGCATAGAAACATAGACTCTGTCAGCAGATAAGAACCATACAGCCCACCCAGTCTGCTCATTTCCATACTCACTGCTGCAGCCCCAGATCCTATTTGATCTGTGGCTGTCCTGCACTGCACATCTCCATGGTACCCTTATGTCTATTCCATGCACTCTTGAACCCCTGTATTGTTTTCTCACCCACCACTTCTGCTGGAAGGCTGTTCCATGGCTCCACCACCCTCCCAATGAAAAAGTACTTCCTAACTTTACCCCTGAGCCTTCCACCTTTCAGCCTTATATCATGCCCCTTGTTTTTGTGCAGAATTTTCTCTGAAATGCTTTCCACCTGTCCCTGTTATTCCCCTTAGGTACTTGACAGTCTCTGTCATATATCCCCTCTCTCTTCTTACCTCGAGTGAATAGTATTTATTTATATTTTTATTTATTTATTTAAGTCTTTGGTAACCTGGTAGGTGCACTAATCCAGGGAACTGTTTTCAGGCACAACCCGGGCCATGCAGGCTGCAGTTATAGAGGTAATGACAGGTAATACAATGAGTGCAAGCCATAGGGATAGACAGATATCATTGGTGCACAAAGTGGAAATACAGACATCATTGGTGAACAAAGAAAGTAACATAGGAAAGAAAATTAATGAGAGGCTGAAAAAAACAATCAGTACATCATGATAAGCAACAATTATTATGCAATTATTTACAAAGGATAAGTGCAAATTAATGCATGATGTAAAAAAGAAAAAAAAACATATAAGACAATAACCAAGTGGGACAGCCTGAGAAGCAGGTAGTAAGGGATGTAAGAAAGGAGTCCAAAGAAAAGAGAGAAGACAGGGGATGCCAAAGCAGCCCAAAAGCAAAAAGTCAGAAAGGTGGGAGAGCGGTTATCCAAGCTAGCAAAGGCATGTAGCCTCATCAAGCAGCCAGGATTTGAGATGTGTCCTGAAAATTGCATGGCAGTCCAGAGAGTGGATGGGTGCAGGGATTCTGTTCCACAGAGTGGGAGCAGCTACAGATAATGCTCTGCTACCTATAGCTGAGTAGACTTTCGGGATATCGGGGGGGACTAGGGGGGACTGAGGATGCACACAGACACCTCGAGGGAGTTCTGGTCTTGAGGAGAGATGTATAAGGGGAGGCTTCATCATGCCTGATGGCACTGTCCAGGAGGCAGCCAAGCCAATAATCACATCTGCAGTGTAGTGGGAGCCAGTCAAGAGTCTGGTAGAGGTGGCAGTAGTGAGTGGAATATGGTGCCAGGAGAGTGAAATGACATATGTTGTTGTACGTGGAGCAGAGGTACGCACGCAAGGCTGAGGAGGTGTGTGAGTAAATAGGGGAGCAGTAGCCAATCAAGGGTAGCAGGTTGCCTTGGGCAATGGCTAAATGGGCTTCCCTGGTCAGGAGTGACTTTATCCGATTGGTTGCACCAAGTTTCTGGTATTAAGGTCCTTAAGTCTCTCCTCATAGGGCTTCTGGTGCAGTCCATGTTGCATCTTTATTTCCCTTCTCTTGACTGCCTCTATTTTGTCAATATCCTTCCGGAGATGTGTTCTTCAGAACTGGACACAGTACTCCAGCTGAGGCCTCACCAGTGATCTGTACAGTGGCATCGCCACCTCTTTCCCCCTGCTTGTTATGCCCTTCCCTGTGCACCCCAGCATTCTGTTTGCCCTCCCCATCACTTTTTCACACTGTTTCGTCACCTTCAGAAGAAGAAGAAGTCCCACAGCTCCCTCCTTACTGTATCACTCCTGCCCCATCCTACCACAGACCTCTACCTGGTGGCAGTCATGTGGCAGAGCCAGCAACCCTTCCTCCCCAGTAGAGGATAGCAGATGCTTGAGCCTCTCCTCCCTGGTCAGGCCCAGAAACCCAAGATCACTCCCATTCATGGGTTGCCAGCTATGTGGGACGTAGCGCTACTATCACACCACTGGACTGGCTTTTAACTGTCATTTTGTATGATACTGTATTATCATTAAAGTTGCTTTCTCTACTAGTATTTTAATATATCTTGTATTATTAGAATGAAATAAAGTGAAATTTATTAATCAGCATTTTAATGTCTCTTGTACTACTAGAATGAAGTGAAATGAAACTGCACATTTAAAGCAATGTGTAGAAGCAGAACCCAACTAGAAATGAGATGTGGCATCTCAGGCTGATCTGGGTAAATACATTGTAACAATGGGTAGAAACAGAACCCTAATGAAAGGAAATATTGCATGTCAGTTGGAGTATTTTGGGTAAATACATTGTGCAAAATCGATAGAAGCAGGACCCATCTAGGAATGAGATGCTACAACTCAGTTGGATCATTCTGGGTAAATAAGTTGTAAAATACAGGGAATTTTCCATATGGGTGTTGTACTTAGTGCTTAAATGCTTAACGGCTCAAAGAGATGTCTAACAAGTTCAAAAATTACATGTATGACCACACATGTAATATATTTACTTAAATATCCTTGTGACAAGTCATACTTAGGTAAAACTTCAAGGACGCTTAAACAATTTCTGAGCACGTACCAGCTATAAGGACTAGAGATGAAATATCAAGTATGGCAAGACATTTTCAATCTATGGGACACTATCACTTCCTTATGCTTCTTTGGTATTGAAAAGGTTTTTATACCAAAAATACCAAAAAGGTGAGGTAGTTGGATCATAGGCTTTTGGGGATAGAGGCTTCTTAGATTCAAAAGTTTGGCACTCTGAAACAGGATTACGGCCTGAATGAATCAATGGACTGACACTGATCTTATAGAATTCTTATATGATGAAATTTTGCTGCTGTGCTGTTTCTTCTGCAATGCTGTACCAAAATGTAATTTGTATGACATGTATTTATTTGCTTGTAGAGCCACTCAGTCTATAACATATTGTTTTTTTGATATGGTTATTGTTGTTAAACATTATTTTGCTCACCAGAATCTCAGTTTCACTTACCAGAAAAGGCAGTACCGGAAATTGTTCTATTTTTTTGTCATTTTTTGATTGACTACTAATATGCTCATTAGTATTGACCTCTGGTTGACATATTTGACCTCTGTGTTAAGTTACAGTATTTTTTTTATCCTAGGATCTTTTTGAGTCAGTGGATCTCGTTTATTGTTTGAACTGCTGTACATTTAGCACATTCTGTATTTCACTTGTATATCTGGGTTGAGTTATCCTTCAGTATCCGCTGCAGGTCAAGGTGTGTCTCTGTCCTTTTAAGCCTGACCCCACCAAGCCTTCTACTTTCAGTCTTTTGTAATGTTGGAAATAAATACAGTGCTCCTTCCTTTATTGGCCCCCCTTATCCATCACCGTCACTTAACACCAATGTGAGCTTCTGTCCCATTTTCCAGAAATGCTGTCTCCCCCTTAATCTGCCACCCTCTATTATCTGCCACCCCCTTTTATCTGCTACAATTTAGGATGTACAGAGGTTGGCAAGTAAAAGAAGAAACATTAAATATCTTGAGGTACTTTATAAATTAAGTTGGTAGTTACAATGATCAGATAATGCTACCAATCTGATCAGATCAATGTTTCCACTGCATTTGATGGCTGGGGTTAGCCTGGACTGACAAAGAGCCCTTGGGGTTTGGGGCTTTAATTTTCTCAGTGTCTTGGATGCTAGGCAACTGGCCTGTGATATCATGATGCAAGCAGCATCATGATGTCATCACGCACTGTGTCCTTGATGCACTGACATCAACTGCAGCAAACTGCTTAAAGAAGAGCCATCAGACGCTGGCCAGCATAGTTCCTGACATGGCGTCTAAACTGTCTTTTCAATACAGACCTTCTGAGGCTGAGTAAACTGTTTAAAGTACTTATCTGACCATAAATTTAACATACTGTACCTAAAGGGTTTCGAAATTTGTAGCTGGTTTTTAAGCTCAAGACAGCTTGTTAACTATTCAAGTAACAAAAGTAACAGACATGGACAATATTTGTAACATAGGACCATTCTCCTTGAACAAGCTCTATTTTTCCAAGGGCAAAATGTTGGAGGTTAAGGTGGCTTGTTATGGAATGAAAATTGAATAAAAGAAGATTCTACTTAATGAATTCAGCTGTTTGGAGTCTCTAATTCATATAATTGATAAAATAAATGTATTGCCAGCATTTACTGGCCCTTTCCAACCACTTCTGTCAGAAAGAGGAGCCAGTGTGGTTTAATGTTGTTGCCATAATGACATATGTTGGGCAGTGCACTGCCACAAAGATTGTGTGCACTGTAAGTGCTTGTATTAATGTCACTTATAATATGAGTTATGAGAAAAGAGGAACCCAATTCGTCAGTTACCATCACCTGCACATTTATTAATTTCCAGTATACACACAGTTTTTATGAAGGGGCAAGATACAGGACCACTGGGCTGACCGGGACTCATTATGAAGCTGAGAAAAATGTAAGTGCAAGGCAGTCATTTGTAAAGGGACCGAAGTGGGAAGTACTGAATGAGAACTTGCAATGTTGTGTTCAGAAGTTCCATAGTGTTATTTCCCCTGCCATCCCCTCGCACAGCCTTTGTGGCCACCGTGCCCCTTGGTTACTGCCACCCAGCCTCCCTGTAGTTGATCACTTCTGTCCTGCTCTCACTGCGCCTGTTCTGTATATATTAATCCTATGCATATTGAGCCTGTGGTGGTTTTGTCACCCTCCATCAAACTGAGTGAACCTCTCTGGGCATGGGTGAATATTATAGATAGTACTCCCTGTCTCTGAGCCTTCTCCTCTGTTCATTGCCCCTTCCCCCAACATAGACATGGTCACCAGGCATACTGACCTTGATCGCCCACAGTGTTGTTAGACTTTTTACTGCCTGTCTGCGGTCCTGCTTCTCCTCCGTTGGGCCCCCCTCTGACACACGCTCACCTGCTGCACCGATCCAGAGTTGCTCCACAGTTTTCAGCCGCAATGTTTCTCTGTTGTGCACCACAGACTGACTGAGATCCACAGAGTGAGAAGCAGACCCCTGAGACAGTAAAACCGAGGGGACAGTGGGTCATGTACATCTCGTTTTTATGCACAGTGAAACAGTGTCATGTATGTCTCTCTCTCTGTCTCTTGACTGTTGTGGCTGTTGGCAGCATGGACAGAGAGAGAGAGTGCGGGACTGCTCCGTTGCTGATCTGAATGCTTCTGAAGTTGAGGAGCCTGTAACAGTGCCCTGTGTGTCTCTCTCTCTGTTCTGTAACATCCAGTTTCTGAGTGTCCCTGCTACTTTTGTAAAAGGGACAGCACGAGATGGAGAGAGACGTCTAGTGTTGGAGGTACTTGGGGAGAGACGGGGAATCATAGGGGGTGAGTGGGCTGCAGCAAGCACCAGAGAGAGAGCGAGAGAGTGCGACATGTTGACTTCAGAGGGACAGACAGAGAGACACACACACACATATATATGACACAGTGTGTGATTCAGACTTGCTGCACTGTCCTGTCTATGTGTATCTCTGTGTGTGTGTGTGTGTGTGTCTCTCTCTCTCTCTCTCTCTCTCTCTCTCTCTTCTCTCTCCCTCTCTCTGTATGGTGTGCCTGGACATTGGGAGCCATTGGGAGAGAGCACAGTTTAGCAGCACATGTGGGAGAGAGACAGTCACATCCCCCACAGTGAAGGCTCTCCATACATCCCATGATACTGTTTTCTGCTGCACCGTGCTTACGGTCAGTGTGCCACACACTTGCACTGCAGAACAGTATGTCATGTTTTGCATGTTATTTTGCTTATCAATGTAATTGTTTCTTCTCTGCAGTGTCCATGTTGTCTCTGCACATACACAAACACACACACACAAACACACCCTGTGCAATGTAACAGTGTGTGTAGTGCTTCATTATGGCTTGTCAGAGACATTTGAACAGTGGGGCTTACTGTAACAGTACCTTTTGTATGTGTGTGTCTCTCTCTCTCTGTTTCATAACATCCAGTTTCTGAGTGTCCCCTGCTACTTTTGTGAAAGGCACAGCGCGAAACAGAGAGAGACACCCAGTGTCGGAGGTACTTGGGGAGAGACAGGGAATCACAGGGAGCAAGTGGGCTGCAGCGAGCACCAGAGAGAGAGAGCGTGACATGTTGACTTCAGAGAGTGAGAAACGTTTTTAAATAAATAAATAAAAAAATTTCTGGGGGGAAGGTTACTTCATAAAATATCTGTTTTTTCATACTTTTATGTGACTTTGCTTTATTTTTATAACACTGTACTGACCACATGTTATAAGTGCAATAATCCACTCCAGGGTGTGTGGTTATTGGGGATTAATCAACACTCCAGGTGCTGTGAGGACACTCAGCCTGCAGCCTTCTGCCTCACAATGCTCCTGGGGTATTGATTAATCCCCAATAACCGCATACCCTGTCGTTGGTTATTGCTTACTTTTTACACAAACATTAATTTCTCTGCCTTTTGTTTCGTACCATTTAATGTATTGTAGTTACTTACTGTACCCTGTATCTTCTGTACTTGTTCCTTTTACCTTGTTTGTGACATTTTTATGGCCTGGGTTATGCCTGAAAATGGTCCCTGGGATCAGTGTACCCACCTGGTTAACAAATAAATGAATAATGGCTAGAGCACTGTTGAGGATTGGTTGGCCACAAAATCAAACCCCACTACAGCCACGTACTCACTGTGTGACCCTGAGCTACTTCCTCAACCTCCCAGACTCAAGTCAACCAACCTATGAAATAGGTAGAAGCAGAGCTCCACTGGAAATGAGATGTTGCAACCCAAATTGGCTATCCTGGGGAAATACATTTGTAAGAAAACAAAGAAAGCAAGCATTTGTCAATGCCAAATGTTTCCTTGCAGTGTAACAGGACTCTAAAGAGCCCCTGATGTTGCTGGGACAACTCTGAAAAACATAATATTAAGGTTCATTTTAGTTTATATTTCACCCTTTTTTGTAACTGTCACCCTTATTTGTTTATTACTAAGGGTATCTGCATGGAAACAGGATCGCTACTGCACTCGATCTGCTTGTCTGCTCGTCTACTTCTTCAGTCACAATTATGTTTTTGACATCCCAATCTGCTGCTGTGGAGATAATTATGATATCATAAACAGCACAGTCTACATGTGCACCATTGCACACTGTTGTCTCTGACTCAACGGGAGTAATGGTGGAAAAGAACCCCTGTCTGCAGGATGATGCTTCCACCATGAAGATACCACACACCACCACCATCCAGGACACCCACTCACACAATGAGGTAAGGAGTAGATGGGGTAAGTCCTGGAGGTGGGGTGAAGGGGCTGGAGTTTGACAGCAGAAGAGGGCTGATGGGGAGGGGCATAAGGATAAAGTCGATATAAAAAAAATATCTGAACAATAAACTGAACTGTGCCTAACTCATGTTTTTCAAAGTTATCCAACTGGTATGAGGGTTTCTTTAAAGGGAACATAAACAATATGTAATTTAAACCAACTATTGTCGGTGTTTCCTCTTCATTATTGACATGCCATTAACATATTTGAAGCTTTCATATTTGCATTCTGCATGCTGTTTTTCCCAACTCTGTTTAGTGCCTTCAGATACAGTAGGTGCCTCTTGTCTACAACTATGGGAAAACACACGTGCGCGCATGCATGCTAACACACACACACACACACACACACACACACACATACACACACAGTGTGAAGCTTGATGATTATCTTCAAAGCCTGAGGATGTCTGCTAGCTGGCTGCTGGGCAGAAAACCAGTGTGATTGGTGAGGCTTTATTCTTCAAACTACCAGAAGTTTCCACCCATCAGCCAATTGAACACTGTCATCAACCACCTTCTCAGCACTGGCTTTTGCGAGGCAAGCCACCTGTATGTCTACATCTATTGGCTTGTACAGTACATACCTACAGATACATAGTCCCACCAGTGCTATAGTACCAATATGTTTGCTTTGCACATGTGCAAGCAAACATAAAAACATTGTCTGCAGTTGCTTGCCTTTTCTGGTCCCCCTTCAGGCCCCCCCCCCCCCGAAGCAGTGTGGTCTAATGGTTAGATCAGTGTTAGGAACCAGGAAATCACAGGTGCAATTCTAACTAGTGAGAATATTCACTGAGTAACCCTAAGCAAATCACTTATTACACAATGGTCTCAAAAATCCTCGATTCTGATTGGCTGGCTGGCACGATTTACCCATTGTAAATTGTGACATCACCAATGGGAAAAGTGCCAGCCAGCCACATCTGGACATGCCCCCCTGCTTTAACTCACTCCAACCCCCGAAAAAGATTTCATGTTGTCTCCCTACTTAGCCATCAGGTAAACCGCGACACTAATCTCAATGGTAACGGGGGAGATTTAAAAAAAAAAACAGTCCCCAAACTGACACAGAATTTTCTTATATTTAAAATTAATATTGACTAATTCCTACCTAATTAGCAAACATGGCAAGACGCTCTAGAGAGCGGGCTAAAGTGAGACCACGGCTCTCTCCCAACTGCAACCCACATATCACTGCCCCCCTTCCCCAGCAGCACTGCAGTCCTACAGACTCAACATCAGCCTGATACTTCAAGCACACAAGCACTCCCCCACAACATTAAAAACAATCCTCCTGCAAGCAATCATAATGCTGTGCAACCTTTTAGCAGGTGACTATATATTTAAAATTAAAACTGTACACGTGAACAAATGAAAAAAAAAACACCTGCGATCGCCCACTCGCAGCACTGAGGGGACCTTCATACTTCTCCCATTAACTCAGAATAAAACTCTCTCCAAATAGGAAGTATTTTGTATGGAACCCTACCAATGTCAAAAAAGTTGAGGTTAACTAAGTCGGTCACTATTTGTGTTTCCTGTTCCCCACCACACAAGCAAGAGATAGAGAGAGAGACAGACAGAGACAGAGAGACAGTAAAGCCTTCAATACCATGGTTGCTGCCTATTTTCCCTGTTCAAAAAAAGGCAAACAAAAAAACATTGTTTTTGCATCTCTCTCTCTCTTTCTCCCCCCCCCCCTCTGTCTCTCTCTCTCTCTCTCTCGTGCCCAGGCCACAGTCAATATTTCCCGCTCCCCATGACACAAGAGAGAGACACACACACGCAGAATATTGTGGTAGCAGCCCACTGTATTTAACCTGTAAAGAACAAAATAAAATACTGTTTTTGCACTCCCTGTCTCTCTCAGAGGGTGCTATTTGTGTCTTCATCTCCCAGGCAACTTTCCCCTATGCTAAAGCAAAGCTTCAATGCTGTGGCAGCCAGGTGTGCTGTCAGAGTCCAAGTTTAAAAACACAAAATAAACCACTGCTGACGAGATCTGTGTTGTGGTCTGGCTGCCAGTGCCTAAGTGACTTCTGGGGGTTGGGGTTGAAAAAACAAAACTAAACCATCACAGGATCTTCTCTTACACATATGTAGGGCAGTATTCTATTCAGCAGAGGGGAGCTATTTTTGGGGCACAACAATAACATCAATAAAAAGTAGTCAAAATGACAAAAAACTATGTTTTTCTTTTATTTCATCTTACAGTAAGTGAAGTGGGACATTGTATAATAGCAATAAACCACACCAGGGTGTGGGTGATGCTGGGATTTACCCATGCCTGGTGAGATTTGGTCACTCTGCCTGCAGCCTCGAGACCGAACCACATCAGGCATGGGTAAATCCAATATCACCCACACCCTGCCGTGGTTTATTATTTAAACATCCTAGTACTCTAGTCCAGCTATCTGCAAAAATAGGTAGAAGCAGAACCCCATGGGAAATGAGGATGTTGCAGGGATTTCATGCCCATACAATCTGGCAGGTACATATGCCCCCCCAATTCTATTCAAAATAGTGCATTTTGAACTGATGAGACCTGTAAAAGTATTATTTAAAGTTCCCCTTAGATTAACGTTGAATTGTGTGTCCAGCCAACCTGACAAAATCTTGTCCTTGTAGCAGTGGCTTTGTCAGCCGAAAGCACTGAAGTACATGTCTAATTTGTACAGTGTCATTGTATGTACCTAAATCTATTATTCCTGTACTCTCCCGGGTCATACCTAAAAATAGGCAATTGTCTTGTCTAGTGTGATTAGTCTGGTTAACAAAAGCTAAATAAATAAATAAAGAAGTGGGACAGGGAGACCAGTACAGCAACTATTGAAAATGCTTTCCCCAATGTCCTCAGCCAAGCTGCTGGTGTGCCTCTGCACACGGCACTGAGTTAAAATGTTGCAGGCAATACAGTGCAGGTAAAACCATACAGTGAAAACAGCTAAAGGCAAAATAGTACAAGGATAATAGAGCAAATAGTGAAAACAGCTAAAAGCGATATCCCTGTAGCTATGTTGCTTTTGGGCAAAGAGGCTAAAGCCTCTGCTTGGTGGTGTGCTGCTGAGCAGTTTGTGTGGCTTACATGGTAGGGCTATAGGCAGGGACAGTGGTGAAGTGCCAATTTCCTGGGGTTCAATTCCCTGTCCCAGGACAGCTGATGCATTTTTTTCATCTCCCTGGGACTTCTGTTTCCCCTTCCTCCTCAAGACCCCCCAAGATTTCCCTCCCTGAGAAGCACCCCTCCGAGTTAGTTATAATAAAGTGGGGGGTTGGGGTGCAGCCCCCTGTAATGGGGGGTGCAGGGGGCAGAGCCCCCCACTAACACAAAGTGTATATGTTGTTTGGTGGTTTTGGCAAAGTAGCACTCATTGTTTTTGCTTTATGTTTGCTGTCTGCATTTTGGCTTTGTGGTTTTTCACCGCACTGTTTATGCTTGTGACATTTTGACCCCGCGCTGCATGTTGCAGAATCTGTACCCTTCGAACTTGCTGAAATCCAGCCACCAGCAAAAAAAGAAAAAAAAATGTGCAGAGTACACCAAATATCCAGCCTATGTGAGATTTGAAGTCAGCAAGCATGCCACAGAGTTTAGTGTGATGCCAGCTGTTTGACTTTATCATCAGAAATACAACAGCATCATCAATGAAAGTAGTACTGTCTGAAAATTCAAGCCTGACTGCCACACCAAACAACGTGATACACCTAATTCCACAAAGTTACCAGCACTGCTCCACACAAAGTCTAAAGGTTGGCCAACACTGCTAGTGGAGGATCTGGAGACACAGCTTTAAAAAAATCATAAAAAGCCTCCATGGTAAATGCTTGTGTGATGCTTGCTGACACAGCTTCTGTCACAGTATGATGGCAACATCACATTTATTCACCAGTGGGCATGGCAATTTTTAGACAGAATGCAGTATTACAAAAGGAAGGGAATGAAGATGGGTAGAAAGACTCCTGAAGAGTTGCCATTCAGTGGTGCAGTGCTAAATTTAGAAGTGTGGAGTTTCTGAACCACAATCTCTCCAACATCTCACAGGCCATGGGCCTGGGGGCTGACAATGCCCCTAGACGATATTAGGTTTTAGATGCATTCTGGTGCATTTTGAGGGTCATTTTGATACTGTTTGGCTGCTTTAAAGCCTTTTTTTTACTAACAACCAATATCACTACCAAAATAACTACTTATTTTCTTTTAAAAAAAATTGTCAAAACTAAAGCAAAAAATCCCACTTCAGCCACCCTTCAAACACCCAACTATATACCACTTCTGTTGAGTACAGTCAGCTATCACTGCAGCAGGCATTACACTCATACTAGGAATCATACTAGGAATAATAGGGTGCAAAAAGGCCTACAGACCCATAAAGCTCCAAAACTTACATATGGCTTGAGGCACTCAAGCATGGCAAGTACCTATCAAGCCTATTTTGAAATGTATTTTTATTAGTACTGATAACTATATTCAGAAGTAAACTGTTCCAATGTTTCACCACTGTTTGAGAAAAATAGGATGCCCTCTTCTGCATTCTAAATGTACGTCTCCCTAATTGAAGTGGATGACCTCTAGTATTAACATTATCTTGCTTAAAATCTAATCCACATCCAATTAGTAAGTTGACATCATTAATGATATCCCATGTAAATAGCAGGTCACCCCTAAGACGCCTCTGTTCTAAAGATATTAAATTGAGTTTCTGAAGTATACTTTCATAAGAGGGGGATTTATCAGAAACAAAGGATTTAGTAATTCTTCTTCTTTGAACCCTCTCAATCCTGTTAACATCTTTACACAAATGGGAGGACCAAAGCTGAGACACATAGTCCCAGTGAGGATGAACGTAAGTATGAAAAAGAGGAAAAAGGACTTTGGGATCCCTAGATACAATATTACGCTTGACTGACCACCAAATTTATTTGTAAATCGAAATTAAGATTTAAATTCAAAAAGATTCCAAGATCTCTTTCGTTAAGTTTGTCAGTAATAGGCTCATTATATAAATAGTACTGATGCTTAGCATTTTTTTTCCAAAATTTAAGACTGTACACTTAGAAGTGTTAAATCTTAAATTCCATCAAAGTGACCATAATCCAAGGGTATCTAAATCATTTTGAATAACTGCACAATCATTAAGATGTCGTGAAATATTTACAATTTTACAATCATTAGCATACTTAGTAATATTACTTTCAGTATTACAAGATAAATCTGATATAAAGATCTGAAATATAACTGGAGCAAGAACTTGTTACCTTGCAACCTGAACAGAAGACTCTGTCCCCCCACCAGCAGTGCACCACACAGTCAGACATACAAGGCAGTAAGAAGGGCACACAAAACACTAGTCTGGAGGTGCATGTGTCTGTCACACAGCAGACACTTACACAGACCAACCATGCCAGAGAATGTAACTGATACACAGGTCTCAGAGGAGGGTCCCTCAAGGCCCAGGGTTGGCACAGGATGTATATCAGGTCATGAATGCTTTATCTGCATGTACCCTGAGCTGAGACAGTAGGAGCAGGGAGGGTAAGGCTCAGCAGGGACAGCTCCATGAAATACAGGGCGAATACCGTGACATCACAGCCCACAGACGTGATGTGCCACAAGGGTGCCGCAACCTGTGTGAGACCTCAGACAATGGCATGACCATAACTGTCACTGCTCTACAGCAAGATATTTCCCATTCATATCCAATACATGGCAGTCAACCCCCAAATCCCCATATGTCATACTGTGGAACCACAACATCATCAAGCACTCCAGCACAGCCCACACATGGCAGCCAACCTGCAGGATGCACAGCCAACTGTAACAGGTGATGACCTAATGCCAAGCATGTCCTATGGCATCTACGCAGCCCAGTCACATGGCAAGGGCAGGGGCAATGCAAGTGGTAGGCTCATCCCATCCTAAAAACCTACTCAGAAGTCATCCCAGACACTAAAGTCAAAAAACACACGTGATCTAATGCCTCATCCGAATGCTGCACAGGCTTTAGTGCTGAAGAATTGCCATCCACCATCAGATGCATGTGGACTTCACTTCATGTGTTCCATGCTCACTTACAGCAGGGGGATGGGAGGCTGGCAGCAAGGGGCAAGATGGGAGGAAGAGAGATCATCGAGTTGCTAGATAAGGCCATTCAATACAAACAAAATTACTGATACAAAACAGCATACTTACCTCACTGCTCCTTTTATAATAAAGCCAGGCTGGTCATTAATTCAAATTCTTTTGTTGGCACTGACCATCTAATTCACCTGGTCCCAGCTGAATCCCAGCCCTTGACTTGTGAGAATTAATCCCTCACAGGCTGACACTGTGCAACTAGTCGACTGCTCCCCACTTGCACTCCATGTAGTACCAACACCACCTCCAGTCACACAAGTACAGCTAGCCGCTTGCTGGGTTAGAAGATTTCTGCAGGACATTCCCCGGATTGCAAATCCATCTTTCACATGAACAGAAAGTATCAACTTCAAGACGAGAACAAAGTTATCACTACCAGGTTATTATTTATTCATTTTATTTAACTCTTTGATTAAGTTACTAATCCTTCATGGAGAAGACATTTAAACATGCACTACTGCTTTGCCACATTAAATAAGTTAATTAAATATATAAGTCCACTATACTGCTCTATCCTGGAAAAATACATAGTAAAAGCTGGACCCCACTAATAATTAGAAAGTACCTCTCACTTGGGCTATTCTGAGTAAAGCCATTATAAGAATGAGTAAAAGGAGGACCCCACTGAAAACAAGATATTACATCTCCACCGTACTATCCTAGGTAAATACAGTGTAAAAACTGGGTCCAACAGAACCCCCACTGCAAACAAGATAGCACAACTCAGCTGGACTATACTGTGTAAATATATTGTAAAAATGTGTAAAAGTAGAAGCCTACAGAAGAACCACACTGAAAAGCAGATGCTGCATCTAAGCTGATCTGTCCTGGAAAAATACATTGTAAAAACATCCTGATCATGCGACTTGTAGCCATCCGATATATTCCTGGTGGTCTAGTGGTCCCCCATAAGGGCATTTGACCCTCTCCTGACTCACCCTTTCAGGCACCCCCGAGCCCTGACTCACATAAGACGAACTACAGCAATAATGATGACTGGCACAGCCCTCCGCTCACCACTTCAACTGGCTTCCATCTGAAGGTCGGTGAGCAACTGTAAGTACTGTACAAACACCTGTTTCTACTGTACTCATGATCGTTCACTGGCAGTCAGATGGTGGTCAGCCAAGGTGGTGTGCAGAGGGCTGTGCAGATCACTGTAGCTATTCTCATACTTCAGCTTAGGTGACCTGAGCAAGGGGGGGGGAGTGTTGGGAGGAGGGTCCTGAGCAGACGGGTCAACAGAGGATCAAATGCTGTTATGGGGGGACCACTACACCACCAGGAATATTCAAGACAGTTACAGGACAGTCAGTTAGGGGGTTGGGGATCACTAAACTACCAGGAATATTCAAGACAGCTACAGGGTGGTCAATCAGGAGGTACAGGAATCACTACACCACCAAGAATATTCGAGAAAGCTACAGGACAGGCGAATGTAGGTGGGGTGGGGGGACCACTAGACCTCAAGGAATACGTAAGACAGCAATAGAATGGAGGGGCCATGCATGCATGTAATTGGGCCCATAGTAGGCATGCAAATGGGCCATAGCGCCTTCTATGCCCAAATGGGTCATTAGCATGTTAGGGCTAAATATGGCCCACAGGAGCCCTGCCACTATCCCATTTAATCTCCACTACCTACATTGCACTCCTGTCAGCCATATTCAGTCTGGGCCTATGTCAGCATAGCACAAAGTTACTATGCACTGTACCAACATGGCCCCATATTTAGACAGTTTGCATGCTCCAGTCGCAATAAGCTAAGTGCCTGAATATTGCTGCCCAGGCAGGCTGTGCACAAATTGCCACAGACTGCATATGGACAGCTCTGAATATGGGGGCCTATACTTCTTAGCCCAGTGGAACCCAAAGTCCATGAAACAATGGCTCAGGGGTAAGAAAGTCATGCCTGTAGCCTCAAGATACTGTTGTTCTAACTCGTAACAGCATGAAAGCAAACATGTTTGGCACTGACATATGCTTGTTTGTTCGTGTAGGAAAACATGCATAGCATTACCATGTCAGCCAAATGCTTCATTTAATACGAAGAGAAAAATATCACACAAGTAGATATGTAGGAAACAATATGAAAAGTCAAAGCAGAGCAGTGCATTCAACTTCAGGGTCTGTGCTATCACGAGTGCATAATTAGGCCCCACCATATGGCAGGTATCAGCTAAGTGTAATCCCAGTTTAATGTCATAGTTTCTTTATCTTGCTGTTTAAATGTTTGATTGTAGCACTAAATAGAGGAGTCTCTGGCTAAAATAAGAAAACCAAACTGAAGCCTGACCCCCCCCCAACCCCTCATCCACCAGCACCATTGGAGCTTACAGTACCTTGCAAGTCCCAGAGGGAAGATAGCCATTAGACGCAGGCACCAATATAACTATCACTTTATTATCAATCAAGCAGTAGTTCCAAATAAACTCCTGGTGTAACCCCCTTGCAAATGGGGGTTCCTAAAAGCTTCCCCAGAGCTTGGGTGAATGCTCCGTGCCTGGTTAGAGTTCGGCATTAAAGCCATTTAAATGAGGAGCCCGTGAGCGCTTTAAAAGGCCTCCATATGCTGTCTCTTTAAGGGCTGCTTTGGTTTGCAGTCATGATTGATCAGGGATGAGGTTTGAGTGTTGCTATGCTCGAATCCCGCCCAGGCTGCAGAGTAAACGCTCCCTTTCTGCCATCGCTAGTGGTGCTAAGAGAGCTCTGAAAGAGGATGTGAGTGTTTGCTTAAAATATCGTAAAATAATAATGGCAGTGTAGTTGTTCTAACCTGCTTCTCTTGCAGTAAAGACTCTTTCGATTGCCTCCTCCATTTTGGTCCAGAACTATTGAATTGGACCAATCAGTACCTTGGGAACCCCCAGAGTCAGTTGACCAATAGGGGAACTGTTTGTATTTGAGAGAGGTATTATGGGCTATGGCGCTTTTTCGCACCACTGAGAGCTGAAGGAAGTGACTGGCAGGTTCAGCTAGCCAATCGAATCGGGTAGCGCCCAAACTGAGAAGATTGCCCCAGGCTGCCAGGGGCAGATGCATTGTGGCTGAGGTGAGGAGAGGAGCTGTGTGCTTCTGCGCTGTGGAAGTGTTTGCGCGGGTAGCGCGTGAAGGCCTGAAGCGGCCGTTTTTGCCCATGAGAGGAGTCGGATTAAACCCGCTGGCATGCGGTCAGAGGAGGCTGTGTCCTGCACAGCTACCCACGAGGCTTGACCTGTTTGGAGGACTGGAGAATCTGCTAAATCGCGCTCAGTCCGTGGGAGGAGTGAATAAAGCTGCCATTTGCAGTGCTTCAGTTACTGTGAAATCTGAGGAGCCCAGCAGCAGCCGCCTGGTGTGGTACCCTCTGCTATTGCTGTTGGAGCTTGCCATATAAATGTGGTGAGCAGGCTCGGAGTTCAGGCTCAGCCCTGCTGGTGTTGAAGGACTCTGTCTGATCTGGAGGTTCTGAGTACTGAATCAGGGTAGCTCCTGTTAAATGTGCAACAGAGGTTCCAAATGGCATTGCTATACTGCTGACTGCTTAATTAAACTTTTCTTTCTTCTCTGTGAAGGGCCCCTACCAGCTGCCACGTTTTGACTAGCTGTTAGGGCTTGGGTACCAGGGACAGTAAACCGTAGGGGTTAGGCCTGCACAGAGCCCCAGGTATATAGAAATAGTGTAAGCCAATCAACCTGATTTTCCCCTTCCCTTGTTATCTGCCCTTTAATAAGATTGTTGTGTTATAACTACACCCTGGCTGGTTTGTACTCTTCTGATGAGTTGCTGTATGGTGACTGTAATATAACTGTACCTTACTTTTACAGGGGGGTCCCTGAAGTGAGTTGAATATATTATTCGTGGGTAAGTGTACTGGTGGAAAGAATTGTTGGCATCCAGTGTGAGTCACTAGTGGGACGGAAGGGGTTGCAGTAGCCCAGAGGGCTGTCAACAGGTAGTCTTAATTGTACTAACCCGACCTCTGGGTGGAGGCACCCACAACGGATCTGGGCCCTCACCCTGCCTCCGTGGGGCAGACAGGGTAGTAGCCCTAAGGGTACCCTTGGGGTTACAAATTGAGGCACAGCTGGGATTGAGTCCCTAGTGGCTCAGTGAGGAAATACATCAGAGATGGAAAAAATGGAAGGGGATATGTTGGAAAAAATTAAACTGGGACCCATCAAAACCATGGTACACAGATTGATGGGTTGGGGTGAAGCCGAAGAGCTAGACTCCCAGAAGATTGTATTATTGTTAGATGTGCCCCTGGGTACCTCAACTGTTGATATTGTTGCTGAGCGAGTAAAGTGTTTGGGTAAGGTTGAAGTGAAAGGGCGTATGGCTGATCTGCTTGACCAGACACTGCAGGTGTTACTCCTATGCAGTGTGGCCATCGACCCTGAGAAGGTACCTCCTGTGATTTACCCGGTGGGTGCGTCCCAGGGGTGGAGGCTAATTCATATCCGAGTGGGTCAGTCACCCTGGGGTTTCCAGATGAACAGTTTAAAGACAAACTGCTTAAATTGTTAGCTGTGGAGGGAGGACTACCCAGGAGTTGTTACAAGCCTTGGATTTATCCAGTGATACTACCCCTGGGGTTCCCGGGCACCTCCCCTGCCCGCCCAAAAGTTCGTGTGGTGCTTTGCCCTTGGCAGTCCCATCCATACAGCTTGATTCCTACCGTAAGTTAAAACTTTTCTCTGGCATGGTACCAGTGCCTTCCGGGGAGGATGACCTGGAGGCATGGCTGGACTATGCCACCCCTTTAGTCCAGGAGTGGCAATGCTCCGAGGGGGAGAAAAGGAAGAGGCTGATGGAGAGTTTGTGGGGTCCTTTCTTAGAAGCCATTAGGTTCTTCTGGGCCACCCACCTGGAAGCCACTGCTGCAGAGTATCTCTCTGCTTTAGAAGGGGTTTTTGGGAATACAGAGACTAGTGAAGATTTACTATGGAAATTCAGGTCTGCTAAGCAATGGCGAAATGAAAAACTGTCCGGATTGCAGAGTGCTTGTAGAAAAGGAGGAATCACTGTTACAGCCCTGAATCAGGTTCGGTTAGAACATATTTTAAAGTCTGCCAGATTCTCTAGTGTAACGCTGCTGAAACTCAAGTTGCATGATCGGCTGGCCACCCCGCCTGAACATTGTCAATTGATGAGGGAAATTCGAGAAGTGGAGACTGATGAAGAGGGGTGAGAACCCTGTGTGGGGGCAGTGAACCCTAGTGGGACCCCTGAGTCTAACACCCCTGAGGAGACTGGCTCGCCTGGAGGGTCCGAGGGGTCCCCAGATTTCCTAGGTACTGTGGGGATGCAAGCTGTTTCCTCTGACCCCTACATGGAGGGTGAGTTGAGGGCTGAGATCAGGAATTTACAGGAACTGGTGAGGGACTTAAAGCAGTCTACTGTGTACCCTACTTGGCCCAGGGCCCCTGAGTCATGTAGAGCCCCGAACCCTAGCCCTAGAGAGCTTTCTCACTCCCCTCAGGGCCCCCCTCAGAATAGTGATCCCCAGGACCCCAAGTTTTGTTATCACTGTGGGGAAGATGGGCATTTCCAGCCTGAGTGCCAGAGGCCGGAGAATTTAAGGAAAGTTAACAGCAGACTGATCGCCCGACACCGCCAGGCCCAGTCTTGGGCCCCAAGAAAGTTTTGTGACTCAGGCCCATGCCCGCCAGGTACTAATGCTGCCCCCCAACTGGTCTGATGTGGCCCATCTATGGAGACCCGGTGCAGTAAATGGAATTCCCACCGAGCTGTATTGGACAGTGGCTCCCAGGTGACCATCATGTTTCAGGACTGGTGCCAAGCACGCTTATCTGAGGTGCCCTGCAGCCTCTAACTGGTCTACATGTAGGGGGTTGGCGACAGGCCTATCCGTATTTGGGGTACATCCGTGTCTGGTTATCGCTCCTGCAACTGTGAATGGAATAGATGAGCAAGTGGAAACCTTAGTTTTAGTTTGCCCACCCACTGGACTGTACGATGGGGTGCCCGTGTTGATTGGGACAAATGCACACATGTTTGGACGATTGGCCCAATTGTGCTCAGAGAAGCAAGCTTTCCAAACTGGGTGAGCTTTGAGCATACCTGCTGTGATTCAAAAGGTCAGGGCCACTCAGGAGAAGGGTAGTCTGGAGGAACCTGAAGGCTCTGTGGGGGTGGTGTGGAAAAAGGATCCGGCCTCCGTGGTACTTGCCCCAAATGCACAATGTGTTCTGCATGGAGAAGTATGACTAAAAACAGATGTCAAGAACAAGTTGTTGATGCTGGATGCGCCTGTGGAGGGAGGGTTACCTGAGGGGTTGTTGCTCAGACCCAGTATTCTGCCGGCTAGAGCCCATGCTTACGTTAAGAGGGTGATGGTTCAAGTGCACAATGTGTCTGATAAAGAGATTCGGATAAGAAGAGGTGTACCCTGGCTAGCTCAATAGCGGATACTGCTGTACTACCCAATAGAAAGAGTTCTCGGTGGGTGATAGAGTTGCTCCTGATCTGTTTGACTTTGGAGACTCCCCGCTGCCTACCGACTGGAAGTGAAAGGTCAGTGAGAGGCTTGCCAAGAGGGACCGTGTTTTTTCCCTGAAGGAGTGGGATGTAGGATGTGTACAAGGGGCTGAACATCACATTCGATTGCACAACGAAAGACCTTTCCGAGAGAGATCCTGACGTCTGGCTCCCACTGACATAGATGATGTACGGTGGCATCTGCAAGAAATGTTGGCTGCTGGCGTAATTCAAGAGTCTAGGAGCCCCTATGCCTCCCCATCGTAGTAGTAAGGAAAAAGAATGGGGCAGTTTGGATGTGTGTAGACTATCGCACTTTGAATAGGTGGACCATTCTGGATCAATATACCATGCTACGCATACAAGACGCCTTGGACTGTTTGAATGGTAGTAAGTGGTTCTCTGTGTTGGATCTTCGGAGTGGATACTACCAGATCCCGATGGCCCCAGATGACTGGGAGAAGACTGCTTTCATTTGCTCTTTAGGTTTCTATGAGTTTGTTCGGATGCCTCAAGGAATTTCGTGAGCCCCAGCCACTTTTCAGCGCTTGATGGAACAAGCTGTGGGGATATGAACCTACTGAAGTGTTTGGTCTATTTAGATGACGTTATAGTGTTTGGCCAATCATTGGAAGAACATGAGCAACGATTATTCAAAGTCCTGGATCGGTTGGAGGATTTCGGCCTTAAGTTGTCTATCGACAAGTGTCAATTCTTCCAGACTTCCGTGAAATATGTGGGCCATATAGTGTCCACTGAAGGCATAGAGACTGACCCTGGCAAGGTGGAGGCATTGACCACTTGGCCTCAACCCAGGAATTTAAAAGAGCTGCAACAATTCCTGGGGTTTTGTGGATACTATAGGCGGTTTGTCAGAGACTATTCACGAGTGATTCGCCCCCTCTTTAATCTCACTCAGGGGTATCCGCCTACTCACAAAAAGTATAAGAAGGGTGTGTACACTGACATGGAAAAGAAGTATTTTTGGCCACACAATATGTTCGGGGATTGATGGACTGCTGAGTGTGAGGAAGCTTTTCACGACATCATTTATCAACTTACCCATGCTCCAGTACTGGCCTATGCTGACCCAGTCAAGCCCTACACTCTTCATACTGATGCCAGTCTACAAGGGTTGGGGGCTGTGTTATACCAGGAACACTCGAATGGGCTGAGACCTGTAGCATTTGCCAGTAGAAGTCTGACGCCTTCAGAGAAAAATTACCCCATGCACAAACTAGAGTTTTTGGCTCTAAAGTGGGCCATTGTTGATCAGTTTCATGACTATTTGTATGGTGCCAAGATATTAGTAAAGACTGATAACAACCCTCTGACCTATGTACAGACCTCTGCCAAATTGGATGCTACTGGGCATAGGTGGCTCTCTGCCTTGGCCACCTACGATTACACTGTAGAATACCGGGCGGGCCTAAACCATATAGATGTGGATGCTCTCTCTCAGAGGCTTACATCCCAGACTGAATGGGTCCGGTTGTCTGAACCTGACATAAGAGCCCTCTGCCAGAAGTTCGACAAAGAAGAACAGGCATCTCCTGATACGGTGGACTGTGTGGTAGATTGTCTGGGGCCGCCGGAAAACTGTATACCTGCTGCTTACTGTCATTTCTCTGCCTTGGACACCAGCTCCCTGCCACAACTCAACAATGATGATCTCCAACAGGCTCAATCCTGTGATCCTATGATAAGAACGGCTGTAGAGGTTTTGCAGGCCAGAAGGGATGTATCCAAACTACGCTCCACTGACATACGGACTACTTTGTTGTATAAAGAAGGGCCCAAATTAAAGCTAATCAACCAACTACTACATAGAGAGACAGTGAATAAGGAGGGTCGGGTACACCGACAACAACTGGTGCTGCCAGCGGTTTTCAGAGAGCTAGTCCTCAGGTCATTGCATAATCAAATGGGGCACCTGGGCATAGATCGAACACTTGACCTGGTACGGGCTCGATTCTATTGGCCGAAGATGAGTGCGGATGTGGAACAGTATGTCAAGACCTGTGGTCATTGTTTGCAAAGAAAAGCGTTACCCCGGAGAGCTGCTCCCCTGGTCAACATTACTACTAGTGCTCCTATGGAACTGGTCTGTATTGATTTCCTGAGTTTAGAGCCTGATCTGAAAAGTGTCAGCAACATATTGGTGATCACTGATCATTTTACCCGGTACGCACAGGCTTTCCCGACCAAGGATCAGAGAGCAACCACGGTGGCTAAGATACTTGTTGAGAACTTTTTCGTCCATTATGGGGCCCCTGCTGATTCATTCTGACCAGGAAGGGACTTTGAGAGTCGCTTGATTAAAGAGATGCTATCTTTGTGGGGGTACGAAAATCACAAACCACCCCTATCATCCGCAGGGAGACCTCAGCCTGAAAGGTTTAATCGTACATTGCTTGACATGCTGGGCACCTTACAATCAAAACATAAATCGAGATGGAGCCAACAGATCAGCACTTTAGTTCACGCTTACAACTGCACGAAAAGTGATGCCACAGGGTTTTCCCCCTATCGACCGATGTTTGGGAGAGAGGCTAGATTGCCAGTGGATGTGTGTTTTGGGGTTTCCCCCGATGGGGTGAGAGCAGAAAACCATCTACAGTATGTACAGAGATTAAAGGCCCAATTAAACCATGTTTACCAACTGGCCCAGACCATGGCTGCTAAACGAAATCTGGCTAACAAGGAGAGATATGACAAAAAAGTGAAAACAGTAGAGTTGAGAGAAGGGGATAGAGTGCTGTTGAGAAATCTGGGGCTGCATGGCAAACATAAGATTGCCGACAGATGGCATCACCTCCCTCATATTGTTGTGGGACAGCTGGCAGACCTACCTGTATATAAAGTGAGGCCTGAAAACAATTCAAAAGATGTGAAAACCATACACAGAAATCATTTGCTGCTGATTGGGCAGATCTTGATTGAAGCTGAACCTTCCACTGCCACTCCTTCCCGGCCTGTGACTATATCTGTTGCTAAGAGAAGAACCAAGCCTGTGGAGCCTTCAACAAGTCCACCAAGGGAGCCTTGTCCCACCCCTCCTGCAGAAGGAGATGATCAACACTCAGTGTCGGAAGATAGCGAAGGTGATATTGAATACTATCCCTCTTATGAACTGAGTCAATTGTTTCAGGGCAATCCCCTTGTTAACTCGGGAACTGAAATTGGCCCGTCTGTACTGATTGAGCCCTCTACTTTGTCCCCGGAGGCAATGCCTCCAGAAGATGAATGGGGTAGCAGACAAGCTCAAGGGTTGAGTCCTTAGGCCTGGCTGAACTGTCTGGCCTGGCTGAATTATCTGACTTTTCAGAAGAAGAGAGTGGGATGGGGAACAAGCCAGGGATATGCCCGAATTGGATGAATATTTTGAATGCCCTGATGGTTCCCCTCTAGTACCTAAACCACCCCCAGATGAGCCCAGAGGGGTGGGTTCAGAGATAGAAAGTCAAGCCCCTAATAGTATCATGAGCACTGAACCTGTTCCCCTTGAGGAGATTCCCATTGCTAATGTCACTGATACTGAAGTGGAGTCAGGGACTGGTTTAGGATCCCCCGAGACCCCTAGACGATCCGGCCGACAAATACGGCCAGTAATAAAGTTGAGCTATGAATTGCTTGGCCAGCCAGTGGACCTGCCCTTAAATGTGGTTCACAAGGGGGTATATGTGTCCCCACATTCCCTGCCTAAGTTAGTCTTGGGGGATAACTCCAGATTGTTAGTATTGCCCTTTGAGTGTGGTGCTCCTGTTTCAGGTGACTCATCAGTGACTAGAAAGGAGGGGTTCCCCCAGTCCCGGTGCCATAAGCAGGAATTAGTAACCTGATTTGAAAAACAAAAGGGAACCAGAGTTATGTGTACAATGTGTATGATCCATAATATATTGTAAATGTAATATTTCTGTATGTAATTCAAAATGTGATATAGTGTTAATTGGGATGTTCGCCTAAATGGTCTCAGGGGTAGTTGCTTGACGCGGATGCCAAGCTTTTCCAGGCCAGGGATGGTGTAACCCCCTTGCAAATGGGGGTTCCTAAAAGCTTCCCCGGAGCTCGGGTGAATGTTCCGTGCCTGGTTAGAGTTCGGCGTTAAAGCCATTTAAATGGGGAGCCCATGAGCGCTTTAAAAGGCCTCCGTATAGTGTCTCTTTAAGGGCTGCTTTGGTTTGCAGTCATGATTGATCAGGGAGGAGGTTTGAGTGTTGCTATGCTCGAATCCCGCCCAGGCTGCAGAGTAAACGCTCCCTTTCTGCTATCGCTAGTGGTGCTAAGAGAGCTCTGAAAGATGATGTGAGTGTTTGCTTAAAATATCGTAAAATAATAATGGCAGTGTAGTTGTTCTAACCTGCTTCTCTTGCAGTAAAGACTCTTTCGATTGTCTCCTAAATTTTGATCCAGAACTATTGAATTGGACCAATCAGTACCTTGGGACCCCCCAGAGTCAGTTGACCAATAGGGGAACTGTTTGTATTTGAGATAGGTATTAAGGGCTATGGTGCTTTTTCGCACCACTGAGAGCTGAAGGAAGTGACTGGCAGGTTCAGCCAGCCAATCGAATCGGGTAGCGCCCAAACTGAGAAGAGTGCCCCAGGCTGCCAGGGGCAGATGCATTGTGGCTGAAGTGAGGAGAGGAGCTGTGTGCTTCTGCGCTGTAGAAGTGTTCGCACGGGAAGCGCGGGAAGCGCGTGAAGGCCTGAAGCGGCCGTTTTTGCCCGTGAGAGGAGTTGGATTAAACCCGGCGGTGTGCGGTCAGAGGAGGCTGTGCCCTGCACAGCTACCCACCAGGCTCGACCTGTTTAGAGGACTGGAGAATCTGCTAAATCACGCTCGGTCCACGGGAGGAGTGAATAAAGCTGCCATTTGCAGTGCTTCAGTGACTGTGAAATCTGGAGATCCTAGCAGCAGCTGCCTGGTGTGGTACCCCTCTGCTATTGCTGTTGGAGCTTGCCATATAAATGTGTGAGGAGACTCGTGGAGTTCAAGCTCAGCCCTGCTGGTGTTGAAGGACTCTGTCTGATCTGGAGGTTCTGAGTACTGAATCAGGGTAGCTCCCTGTTAAATGTGCAACAGAGGTTCCAAATGGCATTGCTATACTGCTGACTGCTTAATTAAACTTTTCTTTCTTCTCTGTGTGAAGGGCCCCTACCAGCTGTCACGTTTTGGACTAGCCGTTAGGGCTTGGGTACCCAGGGACAGTAAACCGTAGGGTTAGGCCTGTGCACAGAGCCCTAGGTATATAGAAATAGTGTAAGCCAATCAACCTGATTTTTCCCCTTTCCCTTGTTATCTGCCCTTTTAATAAATCAGATTGCTATGTTATAACTACACCCTGGCTGGTTTGTACTCTTCTGATGAGTTGCTGTATGGTGACTGTAACATAACTGTACCTTACTTTACAGGGGGTCCCCGAAGTGAGTTGGAATATATTATTCGTGGGGTAAGTGTACTGGTGGAAAGAATTGTTGGCACACAGTGTGAGTCACTAGTGGGACGGAAGGGGAGTTGCAGTAGCCCAGAGGGCTGTAACCGAGGTAGTCTTAATTGTACTAACCCCGACCGCTGGGTGGAGGCACTCGACAATGGATCTGGGCCTCTCACCCTGCCTCCGTGGGGGCAGACAGGGGTAGTAGCCCTAAGGGTAGCACCCCCTGGGGGTTACACTTACAAATGCAAATAAAGTGTAACCACTCACATTTTTCCACAAGATTGTCAATACAAAATCTGGACAGAGGGTGATATGATTGTAACATTACCTTAGTATGGAAAGTAAATTTAGCTTAGCAAATAAAATGATTCACTAAAAAATGAGACTGTCTGTTTTACTCAGTTGGATGATCATCACAATTTCTGCCTGCCAGTCCCAGCCCAGTGATCCCACTGCCACAAGCCAAAACCTGATCTCAAATTACCTTGTGTTCCGATAAAGTCTGTGAAGGAATTCAGCAGAAAAAAAAAACATAAAACAAAGTTCCCTTACACCAGTGCTTCAAAGACTGTTCAGTTGCTGATTTAAGACTGCATAAAAAAAAGTCTTTGAAGACTTTAAAAGTATGGGAGCAGTGCTCCCTCTCATTTAGAAGTAAGGGGTCGTAGCTCCCACTTGATCCTGCAGGATCACACCCCTGTTCCCATCCTTCAAAGAGAATTTCCTTGGATGTATAATAAAACTTGTGAGCCAGGAGTTTACCACTAGAACCTATACTCAGTAGGCAGCCCAATGGGGTGTAGGGCTAAAGTATCCATGTCTCACCTGCTGCCATGCCATTGACCTGAGTTCTGGAACACACCTGGGTCACTCAGGGATTGCCCTGGGTGGAGGACTGAGCATCCCAGTTGACTCTCTCCTCCTCCAGGGAGGGAGGACAGCCTGCTGTGCCAGAAGATTGCCACTTAGGTGACCATGGGTGGTGATACAGGCTAGGAGCAGTAGTTCAGGAGGGGGACACTCCCTGAAGCAAGGTGTCAGCACGTCTGACAATATGCACACGTCAAGCCATCTTCTCCATGGAGCTTCTGAGGGTCAGGGAAGAAAAAAAGGAAACATTGCCAGTTGCAAGCAAGATGAAGTCAGTGACTTCTCACATATCCCACACTGCCTACTGAGCACAGGGCCCACTGCACCGAGCATGGACTTCCAGAGAAGGCTTGGGGAAATCACCCAATTGCTTGCTAAAGAGGCAAGCTGTGGAGGATTAGGTGGATCCTCAAGGATAAACGTCTCATAGATGAGGGAGTGATGGAGTTGGACAGCAAGGGCAGAAAGGAGCAATCCTGGCAATGGGGGGGAGAACTTGTAATCAATATTAATGAAAAGGGACTTAATCTCATCCCCTACTCACAGTGCTCCATGGCAGAGAGCAGCACTAAAGAAATGAAAGTTACTGGCCTAGGTGACCAGTGTCAGGTTTCCTTGGTTCTAGAGAGCACTTTACCTTTTTTAATAAACGTGTTTAGTCTCCAGAGCCAGACTTTGCACATATACCATTACAACGTCGAAATTTCGATATTGAAATCCATTACAGTGACAGCTTCAAGGTTGTCGCTGTAAAGGACCCGATGGCAAAATGTTGCCGATTTCGAGTGTGTCTCTCCCTTCCTTTGAATAAACTCCAACCTGGAGTTTGTTGTCTTGAAGGCAGGGGGTGCAGGGGGTGAAGCCCCCAGCATGGAGGGTGCTGTCGGCACATCCCCTTGCAAAAACGACACTCAATGTTGGACAGTTGAAATTTCACCTGTCAACATTGTTTGTGTCACTGTGCCACTTTTCAACAACTTTGTTGTCGATGTGGCTTGGGGAAACCAACTTTGTGGCTGCTCAGCCACATCCCCAGACACCTTAGACTGTCCCCTATCCTCTCCCCTACATTGGGGCCCATTCCCACATGGATGCTCCCCACAGTGGGGCTAGGGAGAGGGCTGCCCCCCCATGGAGCAAATAACTAAGAAGGGCCTTACCAGCTGGATTGGAAGGGCAGATCCAGGTGTCCTGGTGAGGCGTCATAGACCCTGGTCTGCTCAGCCTTTTTCCTCCATTTTTTTCCCAGTGACCCTCCCAAAACTGCAGCAAGCTTAGAAGATGCCTGTACATGGAGGTGCACATGCGTTCTGGAACTATGGCTCCATCCACCCCCGACCTATGTCTGTTTCCTGTGCATTGGTGCTCCCACCAGGCCTCCATCTAGTGGCAGCCAACAGCTGGGAATGCCCGTAACCCCACTCCGCGAGAGGATAGCTGTCAGGTGGCTGCTCGATCCTTTCTTGGCCCATTCCCTTCTGCTCCCCCAGTGACCAGAGCTCATTCCCCAACTTGGATTGCCAGCATTGCGAGAGGTCAGGCACTCACAGTGCCTCAGATCTCTGCACCACTGGCCAAAGAATGCACTTTATCTGGAGATGTTCTACTACCCCTGGTGATTTACACTGGAAAAACACCAAATTGCCATCCTGCCTATAGGTTCCCAGATGACTGCTGCATCTCACATTCAGAGAGCCACTGGGTTAATAAGAAAACCATGCTCTCTTTTGTTGACAGTGTCCTAGCGCCCCACATTGACTCAATAAAATACAAAAAAAAAATGTCCACCTGTGCTATGCACAAGCCTTATCATGGATCTGTTTTGAGCCCATACAACACAACCTGTCCTTGATAAAATAGAGGCGGTGAACATAATACCTGTGTTTGTTCCTGCCACCTGCACTGCCCTCCTGTAACACCTTACCTGGCAGTAAACACAATTCTAAAAGACTGTAGGAAAAACGTGTTCACTAAGTGGTATGTGGACCTGATAAGCAAGCAGCTGAGCCAGGGAATGCCTGCTTCGAATGTCACTGTGGACCTGAGAATGATGAATCTTAAAACAAAGAAAAAAAACTGTAACTTTATTCAACTCAGAATTTATTGTTTTTTATTTTTGCATCACTAATAAATTCCATCCAGCGTTTCATTGGTGAGACCCAACTTCTTCAGGGAAATTAGTGATGTGATCTGCAGTTTATAAGAAATTATTTTCATTAAAACATATTTTAAACTCAAATGAAAAATAAAAATCAGTGGACTAGGCTGGAAATATATGCATGGCAAAATTACTGTTTGAAACGTAAGTACAACCTGTGACATTAATTCTCTTCAGGTGTGCCTCCTTAAAAAAAATCAAAATACATATAATGTAATACTGTCTGTTATTTTAAACCCATTACAAACAATATATTCAAAATATTATATTTATTACTGGCTTAGCATTTTAATTTTATTATTATTAGGCCAACAATTAGCTTAATTAATATACTGTATCTTTAAATTCTTTAAGTTAAGGAAAGCATAGGCTTAATGAAACAATGAAAGGTACCTTTCCTTTTAACATAATACATTAAAACTGCTCTGAAACTCTTTAAATCACGAATTTCACACTCAAAATTAAGGGTTAATTTACTTGGCTTCATGCTTACAGTGAACCCTATTTCAATTAAGGAACTCAAATATTATTTCATAATAGATCAGTATAAATGATGATGCTCATCTAAAATTGTAAATATAAGAAATAACAGTTTTAATCACTTTCATACATGCTGCTATAAACTTGATAAGAGCCTGTTAAGAAACTGGGCTCTTTAATTGAAATAGGCATCATTAAAAGATTGAAAAACAATAATTTTGCAATGACTGTATTTTTTATTTATTTATTTATGTATGTATTTATGTCTTTGGTTACTGGGTTGGTGCACTGAATCAAAGGACCATTTTCAGGAACGACCCAGGACATGAAGATGACGTAAAAGTACATACAATACAACACATGACATGGAATACAGGCTTCAATAACATGGTAAAAAATATTGCACACAGTGATTGTAGACAAGGGTAGCATAGGTGTGCAGTGCATAGAGTAGGTAGGTACACAGTATAGGTATGCAGTGCATTGAGTAGGTAGGTACACAGTTTAGATATGCAGTGCATTGAGTAGGTAGGTACACAGTTTAGATATGCAGTGCACCAAGTAGGTAGGTACACAGTTTAGATATGCAGTGCATTGAGTAGGCTGGTACACAGTTTTGATATGCAGTGCATTGAGTAGGCTGGTACACAGTTTAGATATGCAATGCATCAAGTAGGTAGGTACACAGTTTAGATATGCAGTGCATTGAGTAGGCTGGTACACAGTTTAGATATGCAGTGCATTGAGTAGTCTGGTACACAGTTTAGATATGCAGTGCATTGAGTAGGTTGGTACACAGTTTAGATATGCAGTGCATAGAGTAGGTAGGTACACAGTTTAGATATGCAGTGCATTGAGTAGGTTGGTACACAGTTTAGATATGCAGTGCATTGAGTAGGTTGGTACACAGTTTAGATATGCAGTGCATTGAGTAGGTAGATACACAGTTTAGATATGCCATGCATTGAGTAGGCCGGTACACAGTTTAGATATGCAGTGCATTGAGTAGGTAGGTAGGTACAGAGTTTAGATATGCAGTGCATTGAGTAGGTAGGTACACAGTTAAGATAAGCAGTGCATTGAGTAGGTTGGTACACAGTTTAGAGTAACAAAACAGCGAAGCTAGTCATACTAGACCCCACACAATAAAAAAGTGCTGTGGCAAAACCGGGGAGAGAAAGCACAAAGCTTCCTTAAACCAAAGAGGTGTATGTAGACTACATTGAATTGAATTATTATGTTTTGGACCCGTATAAGTAACTAGTATTGATTCTCAGTTTTTGGTGTTGACTTTTCTTAGTTTAACTTTTATTTGCCTGGGAGGAACTGTAGCTGGGAGATATTTGCAGTCATTTGTAACTAGACTTGCTACTTAACCTCTGTGAAATAAGTGTCTGAAAGGAAGGAAGGAAGGCACTCCCCATGGCAGAGGGTCAGAGTTGTAGTTGATTGTTCCTGGAGGGCACAGGTTTACTCCCACCCACCCCAAATGCATAACTTCCTTTATAGCAGGGGTTCTGACATCACTTCCCCAAAACTGCTAACATACACCTGCTCATATCCTTAAAGGCACAGCACACTGAATGGGGGCAGAGACACTTACACAAGCTTGTACACACTAAACCAAGAAAAAAAAAAAGAAAAGCATCTGTAACAGGAAGGGACACAGACATGTGAGGAGTGGTGCAATGCACTGGTTGTGGAGCAGCAGTCTTCTGGGAGACATTCTGGAGACTGCATTGCTGCCCCATGTGCAGGCACCTCTCTGGTGTAAGGGAGGAGGTTGTTCGTCTCCATGCTGACCTGGCAAGGATTTGGGAAACCTGCTCCCCCACCCAGGGACCACCCAGGCCACTGTCACTACCTCAGAGGTTGCCAAGAAAGAAGAGTGGTTGGACCACGGTGGGCTCAGGGAGGGTGAGGGTGGTGAAACAGAGGTGCATCCCTCCAGTTGTGCCTCTCCACAATTCATTCACCACTCTGGTGGAGCATGGTTCCTCTATGGAGGCACCCACAGTGGAGACTAAGGAGGATGCTGGGAACCTCCACAATGGAGACCCACAGGAGGGTGACACAGGACCCCACAGGGGAAGGAAACAACTCCTGGTGGGGAACTCAGTTGTTAGGAGGGTAGAACTAGGGGAGGGAGGGGAAAGGGCAGTATGGTGCCTGCCTGGTGCCATGGCTTGGAGGGACAGGATATGAATCCTCAGGATCGTGGGAGCAGCTGTAAGGGGAGAGTGAGCTGGATGTCATTACCCACCTAGGGACAAATGCCCTGGCTGAGAATGGGATCAGAGCAGTGCAACAGGAGTTTGTGGAGTTGGGGAGGGGCCTTAGACAAAGAGCACACATGGTACCTTTCTCAGAAGTGCTTCCTGTCTATGGCATGGATGAGGCTAGGGTATTCCGCACCATGGGATTCAATGAGTGGTTGAAAAACTGGTGCAGAGCTCAGGGATTTGGCTTCACTGGGGACTGGGGCTCCACCTTGAGGGATGCAGGCCTATACTGGTGCAATAGTCTGCATCTATCCAGGAGGGGATCCAGGATCCTAGGTGATAGGTTTAAATGCTTAATTGGCAAGCATTTAAACTAGCCAAGGGGGGAGGCACTGAAAAGGAGAAGGGAAATCCTAGCCCCCTCCAAAAAAATCATGGTAGTTAGTGAGGTAAACACCAAGATAGAGTAGTTGATAGGGAGAAGGGCAGGGGTAAATGGAGAAAAAGACAAAGGCAGTAAGGACAGAGATGGGGCAGAAAGAAATAAAGCCATAAAAAAATGGAGGTTAATAAGTACCAATGCCCATAGTCTAGGTAAAAAGCTCCCCTAAATGGTGGCCTTGATGGAAGAGGGATGCCTGGATATTGTGGCAGTCACAGAAACATGGTACACAGAGTACCATGACTGGGATGTCAACATACCAGGGTACACAATCTACAAAAGGGACAGGGAAGGTAGAAGCGGAAGAGAAGGAGGAGGAGAAGCTCACTATGTAAGGGAAGGGATCAAAGCAACAGAACTAAAGGGTAAACAGGTAGGACAGGAGGCACTGTGGGTCACCCTGGAGACTGGAAATGGCACCACAATCTGCACAGGGGTTGTATACAGACCCCCTTCTCAGGGGGAACAAATGGACAAGAAAATGATAGAAGGCATCCTTAGGATGGCAGAGAAAGGGGAGATATTGCTGATGGGGGAACCGAATATGCCAGGTGTTAATTGGAGCACCTTTACTGCAGCCACATCCAAGAGCAGGGCCATTCTCGATGCCCTACAGGAGGCATGCCTAAGACAGCTAGTTTTGGAACCCACTCAGGAGGGAGAAATCTTAGACCTTGTACTCTCAAATGGGGACGGAGAGAGGATCTTCGATCTTGAAGTGGGTAGCCATCTGGGAACAAGCGACCACCAAACAGTGTGGTTCACAATAAACTCAGCTGTAGAGTCAAGCCATACAAAAGTGATGGTATTGGACTTCAGGAGGGCTGATTTTGTCAAAATGGGAGAGTGCCTCAGAAAAGCACTAGCAAACAGGCAAGAAGGTGGGGTGGAGCAACAATGGGGAAACATCAAAACCACCATTACAGAGGCAACATGCCTTTGCATGAAGCAAATAAACAAATCAAAATAAAAGAAAAAAACACTATGGTTCTCAAAAGAAGTGGCAGGGAAGGTTAGGGAGAAAAGATAGCATTCAGGAAGTATAAGGAAACACAGAAGGAGCAGGACAGAGAACTGTACCAGTTAAAGCAGAAGGAAGCGGGGAAGGCAATCAGAATAGCTAAGGCCCAAACTGAGGAAAAGATAGCCAAATTGGTTAAGAAGAGGGATAAAACCTTTTATAGGTACATTAGGGAGCAAAGAAAGTCTAAGGGAGGGATACTAAGGCTGAATAAAGAGGAAGGTGGTTGGGCAGAGAGCAACAGTGAAAAAGCAGAGATACTGAACGAATACTTCTGCTCAGTATTCACAATGGAAGAACAGGGGGAGACACCCAATCCAGTCAATAGAAGCACTCTGGATGGGGGGGTGATATTAGTCCTTTCACAGAAGAAAGGGTTCTGAAAGAACTCTTAAAACTGAAGGTGGATAAAGCAATGGGGCCTGATGGGATTCACCCTAGAATTCTAAAAGAACTAAGGGAAGAACTAGTAACACCACAAACTACCCTTTTTAATAAATCATGGGAGGATGGTGTGGTACCTGAGGACCGGAGGAGGTCAGATGAGATTCCCCTTCACAAAAGTGGGAGTAAGACAGAGGCAGGAAACAACAGACCTGTCAGTTTGACCTCAGTGGTAGGGAAGATGATGGAATCACTTCTGAAGGAAAGAACTGTTGAGTACCTAGAGGCCAGTGGGGCATAGGACCCAAGCCAGCATGGATTCATAGCGGGAAGGTCATGTCAGACAAATCTAATTGAATTTGTTGATTGGGTGACCAAAGTAGTAGACCAGGGAGGGGCTATGGACATGGCCTACCTAGTTTTTAACAAGGCATTTGACACAGTCCCACACAAAAGATTAATAAACAAATTAGCCAGTCTGAGAGTGGGTCCCAGGGTGGTAGCCTGGGTAAAACACTGGCTGGACAACAGGACACAGAGGGTAATAGTAAATGGAGTCCACAGTGAAGAAAGGAGCGTTACTAGTGGGGTACCCCAGGGTTCAGTACTGGGTCCGGTCCTTTTTAATGTTTTTATAAGTGACATTGCAGAGGGACTGGAAGGAAAAGTATGTCTCTTTGCAGATAACACAAAGATCTGCAACAGGGTTGATATGCAAGGTGGGGTTTAAAGGATGAAAAGGGACTTGGCAAGGTTGGAGGAATGGTCAAATGTACGGCGGCTTAGATTCAATGCAAAGAAGTGCAAAATAATGCACCTTGGAAACAAAAACCCAAGGGAAGAGTACACAATGGGGGGTGAGATACTGACAACAACAACAAAAATGGAAAGGGACCTGGGAGTTGTCATATCAGATGACCTAAAGGTGGGCCAGCAATGTGAGAAGGCAGTGAGAAGGACTGGGGGGATACTGGGATGTGTAGGGAGAGGCATCACCAGTAGAAAACAGGAAGCTGTTGGCCCTCTGTACAGACAGTTGGTAAGACCACATCTGGAGTGCGGTATATAGTTCTGGAGACCCCCATCTCTGCAAAGACATAGACAGGGTGGAGGCTCTCCAGAGGAGGGCAACTAAAATGGTGCAGAGTCCGCAAGAGAAGCCATACGAGAAGAGTCTAAATGAGCTTAATATGTATACCCTTGAGGAAAGGAGGGAGGGGGGGACATGATAGAAATGTTTAAGTACCTCAATGAAATCAACAAAGTCCAAGAGGGTAGCATCTTTCATAAAAAGAGATGTGCAAGAACAAGGGGGCACAATTTGAAGATAGAGGGAAGATGGCTCAGAGGTAATGTGAGGAAGTATTTCTTCACAGAGAGGGTTGTAGATGCATGAAACTGCTTTCCAGAGGAGGTCGTAGAGTCAAAAACAGTGGGGGAATTAGGCAATTCTAGTGGGGGGTAGGAGGAAGTAGGCTGTTGGTTAACTAGAATCTGCAGCTTATCCATTAGGTAGGGGAAATGGGCAGACTAGGTGGGCCAAGCGGTCCTTATCTGTCATCAGATCCTATGTTTCTATGAGTTGGGTACCCCGATAGGGAGTAACAGTATGTAGGGGTGGGAACAGAAGGGGATACTAATGCAGAGTAGGAATCATGTTACCCGGGTGGGCAAGACCATTTGTCTGCCATCAGCAGCCAGGTTTTGAGGTGGGTTTTGAAGGTGAGGTGAAAGTCGGTCATGTGGGGGGACACTTGTATCCTGTTCCACAGGGTGGTGGCAGAGAAGAAGAGAGCTTTACTGCCCATGGCAATGGAGACCCTTGAGACTTCCCGAAGGGGGGGAACCAATGATTCATGGAGACACCTTTGTGCTACTCTGCCCTTGAGGAGGGAAGCATATGGGGACAATCTGCCGCCTCTAAGGCCTCTAGGGTATTGTCAATTAAGCAGCGATGGGCATAGTCATATCCACCTTGGAGTAGGAGTCTACCTAGTGACTGATACAAATCACAGTGGTGGGTAGAGTAAGGAGCAGCATGAACTGACAGATGCAATGACAGATTAAGTAAAGTCCAGAGTGCAAGGCAGAGGACACATGGGAATAAATGGGGGAGCAATAATTAATAAGGGGGAGAAGGTTGCCTTGGGCAATGGCTAGGTGCACCTCTGAAGTCAGGTAGTGATTCTGTCGGTAGACAGCCCCTAGATTCTGGTTAACCCTACATACAATATTGTTGATGTGTTCCATGAACAATAGACAGTGGTCTACAGTTATGCCCAAGTATTTGAAGCTGGGAATGTTTTGCAGAGGGGGACATTCAGGTGAGAGCACTAAGAGGGATGAATTAGTTTAGTTTATTGTTCTAGGAATTATTACCTTTGAGCCAATGGCTCTTTTACAAAGGTTCCACGTCATCAATGTACAAACAAGCAAGACATGTTACATAGAATGATCAGCAAATTATAAATGTTTCAACAAGCCAGTATAATACAGTACATCACAGGAAAAAAACAAAACATTGGAGGAATGTTCAAGGTGGGAAGGGTAGGAGGAGATATGGGGAGGGGAGCAGACTTAGAGTAGTTAGAGGTACTCAGATGCCTTTGTCAAGAAAGGAGCAGAAGAGGAGGATGAAAAACAGTAAAAACAGCCATGAGGGAAGAATCATTAGTCAAGACAGTCACAGGAGCTAGAGGCTGAGAGGTGAGAGTAAAGCATAGATCTGAAAGCTCCTAGTGACGTGGAGGATGTAATGAGCGAGCTCAGGGCATTGTACCAGCTGGGGGCATGATAGGCAAAAGATCTTTGGCCCTGTGTGGCCTGGCATCTGGGGACCTGTTAGAGGCTGGTGTTCCAATCTTCTGGTGGGACGGATGCTGGTATTTGGGCAAAGTAGGTCTTGGATACATGGCGGAGTGCGGCCCAAGATGGATTTTTTTGCCATCAAGCATGTGAGGTACCTTATGCAATTTGAGAGTTGCAACTATCCTGTTTCAGTGTGGAGCTCACATGTATGAGTACGTCTTTGTGCTCCAGTGAGCAGCCGACAGGCTTTGTTTAGGGTGGTTGTGATGCGTTTTAGTGCGGTGGTAGTGGCAGAGCCATAGATAATTAAGCCATAGTCTGTGATTGAGATGACAGAGCTTTGGATAGCAATCGTCAGCGCAGCTTGGGTAAGGAATTGCTGGTTTCGGAATGGGATACCAATGCGCTGGTTCACCGTTTTCACTGTGTTATCAATGTGGGTCGCAAAGGTAAGGCCTTGATCAAAGGTGATTCCAAGGTATTTAAATGTTGACACTTGTTTAAGGGTATTTCCTGGGTATGTTTTGATAGTAAGTGGAATTTGTCTTTTTTTGTTTTGTGGACTGGAGAAAAGCATGGATTTTGTTTTTTTGTGATTTAGGACCAGCTTGTGATCTAGGAACCACTTTTCAACATTGGAGAAAGCAAGTTGCAGGCTCTGGAGTAAGGGTTTTGGGTCCTTATGAGAGGAGAGAATCACTGCATTGTCAGCATAAAGGATTATTTGTTCTGGGCAGGATCTGGGGAGAGTTTAGGAAAAGGCTGAAAAGGAGGGGGGCCTAGGATTGACCCCTGTGAAACACCTGAGAGGACCGGTTTTGAGTCTGAAAGAACTTCTGAGATTTTTACTGATTGAGAGCGTTGGGCCAGGTAACTTTTAACCCAGGCACCTGGTCCTTCCGAGAGCCCAAGACTGTAGTTGTGTGATAAGTAAGCCATGGTGAACAGTATCAAGCGCCTTTGTTAGGTCAATAAAAACAGCTCCGGTTTGATATCTTTTGTCCAAGGCAGTGTGAATTTCTCCTGAGAATTCCAGTAGGGCAGTCGACGTACTGTGTCCTTTCCTAAATCCATGTTGTTGCAAGCAGAGTATGTTATACTTATGCAGGTAGTCTGAGAGTTGGTCTGCCACAATGCATTCAAGGGCCTTGGAGAGGGGTGGAAGTATAGATATAGTCTGATTGTTTCCTGGTAGGGACTTGTCACCACTTTTGAACACTGGTGTGACTATAGCAGACTTTCATTTGCTGGGAAATTGACTAAGGCAGAGGGAGAGATTGAAAATTTTGGTGAGTGGGTGTACCACCTCTTCCAGGGTAAGGGACAGAATTTTAAGATCAATAGTATCACTGCTTGCTCTGGATTTAGAGATAGCCTTTTTTATATATTTGTAGACTTCATGTGCCTTAACTATTTTGAAGTGGAAAAGCAGTTGGTCAGGTGAGGCAGTAGGAGATGTTGGTTTTGGCCAGTCCGTGTCAGAGAAGAAGTCCGGCTGGAGGACCCCACTGAGGTCAGTGAAAGTTTTATTTAAGGCCTTTGTCATGACCATTGGGTCTAGGGTAGTGGTTCCATCGACAGTCATTATAGTAGGAGAGGATTTGGATTGCTTACCCGTGATATTTATGATGTTGTCCCAGAATGATCTCCCGTCACCCCAGGAGTTTGCGAAGGCATTTTTGAAATAGGAGCTCTTCATTAGTCGGATTTGTTTGGTACATTGGTTTCGTGCCTGTTTATACTTCTGGATACCTGTCAAGGAGTTTGTGTCTCTGGCTATGGCCCAGAGGTGGTCCCGAGCTTTGAGTTGGGCCAGTAGTTTGGCCGTGAGCCAGGGATTTGAGAGCGCTTTGATTTTACGCTTTTTTACTGGTGCGTAGGTGTCACAGGCAGTGTTGAAAGTTGTGATAAAATAATCTAGGGCTGCGTCAACATCTAGAATATTGTATATTGGGGACCAGTCTTGCTGTAAAAGACAGGTCTTGAGCTTAGTAAGGTTTTCATGGGGTAGCACTCTGCTTGAGATGGTTTTTGGAGGTGTTTTTTGGAACTTATTTGTCCAGGTGCAGATCACAGGGGAGTGGTCACTGAGAGAGTCCGGGAGAACAACTGTGTTTTTTATGTGAGCTGGGTGGCTAGCAAGGATCCAGTCAATGAGAGTGCAAGTTCCAGTTTTGTAGTTTTTTCTAGTGGGGGAGCTCACCTGCGTTAGGTTAGCTGCTAGGATAGCATCCTTGAGGGACCCAATGTCTGATGTGAGCCAATTTATATTAAAGTCACCAAGGAGAAGGAGCTCGGTGTCAGGTGGTTGCTATCTTACAAATTCAAGAACAGACTGGAGGCCAAACCCTGGATCTTTAGGAGGGATATAGACAGCGGCCACAGTAAGCACTTTATTTTGGGCACCAAGTAGTAGCTTGACAGGGAGAAATTGCACAGAGGAGTTAGTGGTGGAAAACCAGACAGGGTGGCTAGAGAGGTTGTCCTTAATGTAAATAGCACAACCCCCCCCCTTTTATTAGTCCTGTCCAGTCTGAAAATATTGTAGCCTTGTAGTGAGATGGCATGGTCCGGAGTGCTTGGTGTCAGCCAGGTTTCAACAATGGCTAGTGTGTCAGGATTGTGTTGACTGGCAAAGACTTGAAGGGATGCCAGTTTTGGAAGGAGGCTACAGATATTTAAGGTGGCGATGGTGAGACCCCCCTCCATTTTTGCTAGATTTGTTACCCTGGTAGAAACAGGGCCAAGGTTTGGATGGATACTTCCTGACATCAGAAGGAGGAGGAGGAGCAGGAGTTTAAGAGACATCTGCCGCAGTTCATAGTATGACATGTAACGCCTCTGTTTCTTGTTAGTTTGAGTACAGTGTAGTCGTTTAGGGTCCCAGCATAGGGTAATGGCTAGGAGCAGGTGTCGATTTGTCAACTTTCCAGTGACGTGAGCTGTCATTTGCACCCAGTCCTTTGTAGGAGGGTGCCACAAGTGAGGGAAGGGAGGATTTGCCATGGTGCCAGGTTGCTGGTATCGAGAATGAATGGTTAGTGTGAGAGGTAGAGGAGACTGCAAATGTTTACTGTAGCAAGGGTGAGTGTTCCTGAGTGACTCATGGTGAGCTACTATGGACCAGAAAACTAATTGTTACTGTAGATCAAAGACCCAAAAATCCTTTGTTAGAATCTTCCCTTTGTTCTCCAAAACAGTTGTGAATAGACCTCAAAGACAAGCACATATCCTTTAAGAAAGTCAGACGGAAATGTGGATTCAATGCAGCACTCCACAACCCAGAAACTTGTATAAAAGATTTACTGACCTCACTTTTGCTTTTTGATGTCTTCCAAAAAAGTTGATTTATGATGAGAATGCCTATACCTGGTGGTGATGTTTTGTAGTTTCTTAGTCCAGGAAATGTTCATAGATGTTATGTCCAAAAATAGTCCAGTTCCTCCAAGTAGAAACACATGAAAAACCACAAAAACTAAACTACTGACAGAGACAAACACAAACAGCCAGCCACACAGTTGTATCACAGGGAGGAGAATTAGATTTAGTGAGGTTAGAAATGTACAGTTTGGACCCGAGGATCACTGATTTCATTTTTTTTTCATTTACCAATAGCCTGTTGGATCGAAACCACTTGTAAGCAGCACCATAGTTTTGGATGAGTATGGAGGATATGTTAGTTAGGGACTTGTCACTGTGGAAGAGGAAGAGATCATCAGCATACAGCCGTGCCTCACAGGATAGGCTTCTGTCAGGAAGGGAATTGATAAAGATAGACAACAGGCAGGCAGGAAGTGAGGAGGAGTGGCACTGTATGTGAAAAATGACATAAGGGCCACAGAGCTCCAGGAGGAACAAAATGGGGGAGAGATACTGTGGGTTAAGCTAGAAAGGAAAATGGGGCCAGCCATCCGCACAGGTGTGGTCTATAGACCACCAGCCCAGGAGGAAGAAACAGATAGAGCTGATGCTAGCCATCCAAAGGATGGCAGACAAGGTGAGGTAGTACTGGTTGGAGACTTCAATATTCCAGGCGTGGACTGGAGCATCCCAGCAGCAGCATCAACTAGGAGCAGATTTATCCTGGACTCCCTTCAAGGTGCCTTCCTCAAGCAACTGGTCATGGAACCAACTCGGCAGAAGGCAATACTGGACCTTCTGCTCACAAACAGGGACAGTGTGATGGGGGTAACAGTGGGGGAGCACCTGGGTAACAGTGACCACCAGTCATTGTGGTTTGAAATCACAGAAAGAGCAGAACCAAACCACACAAAAACACGTATCCTGGATTTTAGGGGGGCAGACTTTGGGAAAATGGGAGATACTTGAAAGAGGCATTAAGGGAATGGGACAGGAATCAGGGTTGAGGAACAGTGGGCAGTATTTAAAATGGGATTATAAGAACAACAGAATTATGCATTAAGCAGGTTAGCAAGAGGAAAAGGAAGAGGAGACCATTATGGTTTTCCAAAGAGGTAGCAAAGAAAGTGAAAGCCAAAAGATAGCATTCAGGCAATACAAAAGACACAGGCAGAAGGGGATAGGGAGAAGTACCAGGAGAAACAAAGGGCAGGGAAGTCAGTAAGGGAAGCCAAAGCTCAGACAGAAGAACACATTGCAAAATCAGTGGTTAAAGGGACAAAACCTTTTACAGGTACATAAGTGAAAAAAGAAAAGACAAAGGAGGGATAGTGAGACTGAAGGGGAGGATGGGAGCGTGGAGGATGACAACAGTAAAGCTGACATATTGAACAGGTATTTCTGCTCAGTCTTTACTAGGGAAGAGGGGGTAATGGGTCTGAAGGGAGTACAAGGGGTGAGAATGGTGCAGAAATGGACTAGAAGTCCTTTACAGAAAGGGTCCTGAAGGAACTGGAAGTAATAAGAGTTGACAAAGCAATGGGGCCAGATGGGGTGCACCCCAGGGTCCTTAAAGAACTAAGAGAGGTGGTGGCTGAACCTCTGGCTATCCTGTTTAGCCAATCACTGGAAACAGGGAGGTACCCAAAGACTGGAGGACAGCAGATGTAGTCCCCTTATACAAAAGCGGGAACAAAGAGGAAGCAGGGAACTACAGACCAGTCAGCCTCACCTCGGTAGTGGTAAAGATCATGGAAGCACTTCTGAAGGAGAGATTGGTGGAACATCTGGTTGTCAATGGACTACAGGACCCAAGGCAGCATGGTTTCACCAGGGGGAGGTCATGTCAGACCAATCTCATTGAATTTTTTGACTGGGTGACTAGGGAGGTGGATCAGGGGAGGGCAGTGGACATGGCCTATCTGGACTTCAGCAAGGCCTTTGACACTGTGCCACATAGAGACTATTACACAAACTGGGAATATGGGTGTGGGCAGGACAGTAGTGTGGTGGGTAGGTAACTGGCTGGGTGGCAGGACACAGAGGGTGGTGGTAAATGGCTGTCACTCCACAGAGGAAGAGTGACCAGTGAATTTCACAGGAATCAGTGCTGGGACCGGTCCTATTCAACATCTTCATCAGTGACATTGCTGGGATCTAGAAGGCAGAATTTCACTGTTGCTGATGACACAAAGCTCTGTAACAGAGTAGACACACCAGAGGGTGTAGACAGAATGAGAAGGACCTGAAGAAACTTGAAGAATGGTCAAGGGTTTGGCAGTTGAAATTCAATGCAAAAAGTGCAAGATAATGCATATGGGGCACAAAAACCCTGGCACAATATATCAGTTAGGGTGAGGATTTAGCATACCAAGCAGGAAAGGGATCTTGGGGTTGGCATCTCTGATGACCTCAAGGTGAGAAACAGTGTGACAAGACATCAGGTAAAGCAAATAGGATGCTGGGATGTATAGGCAGGGCATCACCAGCAGGAAAGGAGGTCATAATTCCACTATACAAGACACTAGTGAGGCCCCACCTGGGTACAGTGTACAGTTCTGGAGACCATACCTACGTGAGGACATAGACAGGGTGAGAAGGTTCAGAGGAGGGCAACAAAGATGGTGCATGGATTGCATCACAAGTCCTATGAAGACAGGTTGAAGGAACTGAACATGTACTCCCTGGAGAGAAAGGAGGAGAGGGGATATGATAGAGACATACAAGTATCTTACAGGGAGAAACAGAGTGCAGGAAAACACTATTTTAAGCGAAAAAGATGTTCCAGGACTAGAGGGCATGGGATGAAGATGGAGGAGGACGATTCAGAGGAAACATGAGAAAGAATTTCTTCACAGAGCGGGTGGTGGACAAGTGGAACACCCTGCCAGAGAAGTGGTGGGGCTGAAACAGTTATAGGATTTAAGAATGCATGGGATAGACATAAAGGAATTCTAGAGGTCAGGGGTAAGGGGAAACAGACTTCTAGGAAAACAAACTGAACTTACAAGCTCAAATGGGCAGACTGGGTGGGCCATAGGCCCTTATCTGCCGACACTGTCTATGTATCTATGTATCTATGTAACAGCAGGGAGCCCAGAATGGAGTCTTGAGGGACCTCCGTGGAGACAGGCAGGGCAGGGGAGGAGGCTGTCTCAATATTTACTGATTGGGACCTAACTGTAAGGTAGCTCTGGAACCAAGAGGAGGTCTCAGTTGAGCAGCCAAGGAGGAGAAGATTAGCGTGGAAGAGGGAGTGATCGACAATGTCGAAGGCCTTAGTCAGATCCACAAATACTGCATTTGTGGCCTTCCCCTGGTCCACGTTTCTGAGGACATGGTTGAAGAGGGTCAAGGCAGATGTGGTGCTGTGGTGTTTATGAAACCCATGTTGTTGGGGACACAGCAGGTTATTTCCCAACATGCTCAGAGAACTGATGGTGGACAGTTTTCTCCAGGAGTTTGCTCAGGTGGGGGAGAATAAAGATGGGCCTATAGTCATCAGGGGAAAGTGGGTCACCAGCTTTGAATATCAGCACCATGTTAGCATGTTTCCAGGTGCCAGGCACACTGGAAGTGGACAGTGCCAGGTTGAAGATGAAGGTGAGGGGTTCAGAGATAGCGGGGGAGATGAGCCTAAGGAATGAAGGGAAAACACCATCGCTGCTGGGGCTGTCCCCATTGGGGAGGCTTTTCAGAAGCTTGATAGTATCCCTAATGCAGCTGGCCTTAAAGTAGAAGGGAGAAGGAGGAGGCCCAGCAGGAGAGGACTCAGTCTGCCCACCAGAGCGAGGTGGCTGGTGGGTTGGAAGTTTACTGTGGTAGGCAGTGAGGTCAGTAAATTTCAAGTTAAAGGCTTAAGCTACCTTGGAGGGATCAGTCAAAGGGCTGGATGGGGAGTTGAATTGATTAACAGAAAGTATGGATTGAGCAGGGAGCCAAAGCTTGCCCAGAAGCAATGGGGGTTGCTAGGGTTGTCACTTTGCAGGTTGCAGTAGTATTTGCACTTCAGGAATTTGGCGGTTTGCTTGCAGATGTTGCACAGGTGTCTGTATTCATTCCAGAAGGGAGGGATGGGGGATGTTTTATAGGCAACCCACTTTCTATCCCTCTCTTTCATTAGAGACAGTAGTTCCTTGGAGATCCAGCAGGAACAACTGCCTCTCACTCTGTGGGTTGTGAGCAGAAAGTAACAGTCCTGGATCCAAAGGAGGGCATCAGTGAGAAAACTAACTGCAGATGACACATCCATGAGGGAGTATGGAGCTGGCCAGTTCAATGCATGGAGGCTGGAGGTGTCTGGGCAGTTGAAGTTTCTGAAAGACAGCTATTTTAGGGCATGAGAGTTTGGTCTTGGTGGACCAGATAATGTAAGTGGGGTAGTGATCGCTGTTAGGGTCCGACAAGGTCCCCACCTGGAGAACCTTGTCCTCTCTATCAGTAGCCACCCAATCTAGCAAGGAGTGGTTTTGCATGTGGGTGTTGTGTCTGGTGGAGATGGAGATGGTTTGCACTAGGCTGTGCAGTTTTAGTAGGTTGGCATAGTCAGGTTCATGGGCAAGTAACCAGTTATGGTTCAAGTCCCCGAGGAGTATGATATCCCTGGACAGGGAGAGTTGTCCCAGACCAGCTAGGAGGTTTGATAAGCCCGGGATGCCACCTGCCAGGCAGTTGTAACCGTACTCCAGATTACATTTTTTTGAGGAACCCAGGGTTAATTCGGCAATGAACCACTCACAGGGGGATGCGGGGTCAGAGCTGCTGACAGTGGTAGCTGAGAGGGGTTCCCTAATATACAATGTCACACCAGTGCCCTTCATTTTACTGGGTCTATCTTGGCATAACATGGTGTAACCCGGCAGGTGGTATATGTCATCAGGGATAAGTGGTTTCAGCCAGACTTCCATGAGGCCTAGGAAGTGGGGCTTATACAGGGAAATCCAAACTTCGAGATCAGAGAATTTGCAAGGGAGGCTACATATGTTTAGATGTGCAACTTGTATCCCAGGGGAGTTAGCCCAGTTTATGTTAGAGTGGTTGATAGGGATATCTGTGGGACCTGGGTTGCTTTCGACATCACCAGTGAGTAGCAGTAATGAAACAATAGTGTAGTATAGGGGGTGCCAGTGGGGGGGGGGATAGGGTGAGGGAGTGTAGGAAGAGGCCAAGTAGGTGACGTTCATGGTTAGATAGGAAAGCAAAGAGTAAGGGGCCTAAGGGAGTTAGCTCTCCTCTGTTACCTGCAGAGGGAAACACATCAGGCCTGTGGAGGTGGGAGAGGGAGGATAAGCATTGTTGATCATGGGCAAGTACAGAAGCACTGAAATCAGACACTAACAGCAGGCCTAGTAAAGAGGCAACCAGTAGGAGGAGCAGGCAAGGCTTCATTTTGTGCATGCTATAACAGCAATACACCTGTAACAACTGCCGGCAGTGTTGACTTACGGGTTAAGGCTTCTGCCCGTAGCAATGGATGTGCTGTAGCCGAGGTTCAAATCCCACAGCCCCACTTCCGTGGTGATAACATATAATGCTGGGAGGGGAGTATAACTCAGGTGGGGGATGGATGAGGAAGGGGAAAGAGCACAGGGCAGTGAGGAAATAAGTGCAGGGAGGGAAGGGTGCTGCAGTTTTTTTAGGGTGGGCTCTAAGGTGGGGGTGACTTCAATGTTACTTCGGGGGCTGGACCCAAGTGAAGGTGAGGATAAGGGTGCAAATGTGAGCTGATAGGTTCTGGCAGGGATAAAAGGATGACCACCCCTGCATGGGGGGTTGGGTGGGTAGAGCCTAATGGTGTCCAGGTGGCACTGTTCCACAGTCTGGTGGAAGGAGCAGTGGAGCATGCTAGTTGTGGAGGAGGGGGAAGAGCTACTGGACATGCTGGCTGCCCCCTGGATGCCTAAAAATGGTGGAGTAGCACTGCACAGCTGTCCTGGGGCTGGGAGGAGGGAGCTGAAGAGAGAAGCACAAAAGGGAAGGTTAAATACTGCAGGTAAGGGGCGGGTAAGAGAAACCTGGGCCTAAAGGGGAGGAAGAGGGAGCCCAAGCCCACGTCTCGATTGCATAAAGTTGTCCCTGTGGTCCCCACAGAGCTGCAGGGGAAGGGGACAGATTAAAACAGTATAAACAAGCAGTACAATGCAAAGAAATTGGTCTAACCTAGCTAACAGGCAGTGTACTCCTTGGTAAGCAAATCGGAGCTAAACAGCTAAGAAATCCTATCTGAAATAGCAGTTTCAACTACAACTGCAGTCTAGCCCCAGTAGCACACTGTAGTGCAATAATGCTACCAATAGGTGGAAAACAACTAAACAACAGTAGTCGAGTGAGAGCAGTAAGTAAAATCACTACATTCAGGCAGAAATGCTGGCTAGAGTGAAATTCAGGCAGAATATGCTGACTGGTGCTCTTTAAAGTCTCTTAAAGTACCAATTGAAATAATTCTATCTGTAGCCCTCTGACAACTAAAAAATGTCAGATCACGTGATGTGGCACAATTTGAATGTCATGCCTAGCAGTAAGGAGGAGGTAGGAGTGGCTACAGCACCTGTTGTTTCTTGTGTGGAGCAGACTGGTCGTGGGAAGGGGGGAGAGCTCCTGGGCATGCTGGCTGCCCCCTGGATGCCTAAAATGGTGGAGTATTGCTGCCCAGCTGTCCTGAGGCTGGGAGGAGGGAGCTGTTGATCCTTGTATTGTATTGTTTTCATTCTAGTCCACTGATTTTTAATTTTTATTTGAGTTTAAAATACGTTTTAATGAAAAAAAATTATCATAAACTGTAGATCATCATTAATTTCCCCTGAAGAAGTTGAGTCTCAGCAGTGAAACACTGGATGGAATTTATTAGTGATGCAGAAATAAGAAATATTAAATTATGAGTTAAGTAAAGTTACTGTACTTGTTTTGCTTTCTATAATATAGGCCTTTTGGACATTCACACTCCTCACATTAGCTCTTATATTTTTGCAGTACCTAATTGCTCCTGGTCTTTAACACATAAATCTAAGAATTAAACATGCGCTATGGCTCCAGGCGGCATTTCAAAATTAAAGACTCGGTCAGAGGACTGCATTACTGGATTTCAGCCAGCTGTCATTCACAACATGCACAAGGACTCGCTGAACAAGTGGGTCATTTAACATACTGAAAGGTTTGTTCTGGTTTAGAGGAATACAATAAAATGGTCTAGCTCATACTGAGCCTTTGTTTTTTTTAATCACCTCCATTACTGCTGATATGGGCAGGCTGGTGAATGACGAGTTTATTTTCTTGATTTGGTTATTATGCACTTATTTTACAGTATGAAGGTATCATCATTTTTCTGGTAAACTACTGTATCATAGACCAAACTAGAACAGCAGCTGACAGTATTTCGTCCATTCATCATGTCTCTGCAGTTTTTACCATGATGTTGCTGCACCACACGGTTTTGTTAAGTACAACAACTTAATTTCGCTGCAATCTTATTTTTGTGAATCACATATAACCTGGGAAAATAGCAAAAATAAAAGGACAGCAAAATTAACCAGTTCACCAGTACGTAGAGCCACAGAATTCAGTACTTTGGGTGTTTTTCCTTTAAAATGCAGTCTACTTTTCTATAGCTATGGGCTCCTTTCCACTGTTCTTTTGCCAGAAGCCTCTCCTCCACGCTCACAGTCTGTCATCATCAATGACATCACACTGTGGGTGAGTAATATTTTACCACAGCTACCAAAGTGAATTATTAACATTGTAGAAAAACAAAACAAATGCTGCTGCAGAATGTTAGGAGTCATGCTGCAGAAATGTGGACTGAAGTATATCAGAGGACATGGGGCTGTGACAGTAGCAGATTGAAATACAGCTGATGGCTTCCCTCAGGTCAAATGCTGAGAATGTTGAGAATGAGATCCCAGTGTGATGCTACCTCTGTTCTGTGGTTTGTCTCCACCAAGAACTTCCATCCTGGTCTTCTATGCCCTCCCTTGTCTGGGCCATCATATCAAGGTCCACAGATGCCATCAGGCGTTACCACTACAGCTGGTAGCCAGCCACTAGCTGCTGTGCTGGAAATCAAGTACAGTTCCCCACTGTGCAGACTCTGAAACTAGCCACTGAGATTGTTGTGTCACCACACAAGATCAAAACTACTTCGATGTTTATTTATTTATTGAAAATGTTGGTGAATTACCTTTGAGCACAAGTGCTACTTTACAAAGATTCCAAGTCAAATACATATTCACAATTACAAAAACAATAAGCAGTTCCAGAGGAAATGCAGTCAAGTCAGGCTCAAAGCACTTAAGGCAGAACAGTTACATAGTTTTGAACAAAACAAAAAATATTCACACAAATTGTTGTAAAAAAGTCACGGGTAATGTACAGAAAGAAACCAAATAAAACTATTTAACAGTTTCAATTGCATTGGACTGCAAAGGCAGGCCACAAAGATCTCTTAAACTGATTACACATGGGGAGATCCAGCAGTGTATCTGGCAATTCGTTTTACCAGTTAGCAGCCCTGACAGCAAATTATGCTTGTCCTGCTGAGTACACCAATCTTGGTCATGTTTCTGGTGTTTTATTAGTTGGAGACGGTGTGGAAGCAATTTGTTAAGCGTGCCTTTTTAGCTTGCAAACCGGTCTAGAGCTTTATTCTGCTGAATAAAGGTAGATGTGTTTATAACCACACACACACAAAAAATCTCACTTTTCTCCCATTTGAAAAACTCTTGATTTTGTACATTCTCTTTCCAGTTCTGTCTTTCCATATCAGAGCTCTTTGATCTTGTTGACTTCATAAACTCTGCATACCCCCATTTCCCTCCTCGTCAACTTAAATGATTGTGCGAGAGATGCTCATTACTATGATGTTTATTTCTTTAAAATCTCTGAGAAATTGTCAGTCATTTATCACTGTCATTGGGCTATGTTTCTTGAGTCCATCAATTAATTCTTTTGTTTATACTAGACTTCCTAATGCAGGCTCCCACCTCAGCCTTCCCCAGCAGATTAAACAATGAGATGTTATGCCAAAGAGAAATGGTCTTGAAGGTGTGGGAAAAACACAGAGGGGTTAATGATCTCAGAGGCTGGGGAGTAGGGGAGACTGAAGTGAAATATTCAGCATTATAAACATTTCTAACCCAAATGCCTCAAAGGGATGACTAGTAGTCATCATACCCAAAGAAAGGCTAATTAATCAGCTCAGAACATTCTATTTTTCTGCTATGTTTATTTTCCTTTTACCTTTCTGTTTAGAAACCCTCAAAAATAAAACACAAAGGGATGACAAGTTGTCATCATTCCCAAAGAAAGGCTAACTATTCAGGTCAGAACATTCTGTTTTTGTGCTGTGTTTATTTTTATTTTGCCTTTCTGTTTAGCAACCCTCAAAACTAAAACTTACCAAAAGCCATTTGTCTGTGTCTGATCACTATCTCATGGAAGTTAACCAGAAACATTTGAATTCAGCCTAGCACGATCTTCCTCTTTGAATATCCCAAGCTTGAAGCAAGGCATGATCATTTGTCTTGCTGCAGAAAGTGATTTCTACACTTGGGCCCAGATATTCAAAAGGGTTGCGCGTGCGCAACTCCAAAAATGCGCCATTCTGCGATATTCAGAAGGGCCAGTCAGCCGAAAACATGCTGAGCAACAGCTAATGGAAATGAAGGTATGCACAACCGAAGGGGCGGGTCCATGCATAAAGTATGCAATGCGACATCCAACACTCTGCGCAATGTGCAAGAGTGGCTCAGCCGAAGTTGCGAGTACCGGATTTGAGCAAAATAAAAAGGTTCAAGGAAGCGGGCGCAAGAAACCTAGCAGGCCGCAAACTGGGGGAGAGACAGAGAGAGAGACAGGAGCTGGAAGGGCAGCGAGGGACAGTGGGTCAGGAGGACAGAGAGGCCAGTGGGGGTGCCGGTGCAGTGGAAGCAGCAGTGGGGGCAGCGGGGTAACACAGGAACAGCAGCCGGGGGCAGAAGCCAGGAGATGGACAGTGCCAGCTTCACATGGAAGCTGTAATGAGGGGTGAGACACCATGCTGCAGGGGCGTGGCGCGGAGGGGCCCGTCGGTGTATGCCCCCGACAGGTGGTATCGTGCCCGCATCAGCTTCGAGCTGTACACAGACGTCGAGATTGTGGGCCGGTACCGCCTGAACAGGGCAATACTGAGACGGCTCTGCGAGCTGTGCAGTGATGTGATGCAGGCACCCTCACGACGGAGTCACGCTCTGTCTGTGGAGACCAAGGTGACAGCCTGCATGTGCCTGCTCGCCACGGGCACCTTCCAGAGGCCAACAGGGGACACCACAGGCATTACACAGTCGGCCTCGTCACGCATCCTCACCCAATTCCTCAGTGCACTGCTGCCTCATGCTGCGGAGTACATCCATTTCCCCAGCACCGTGGCAGAACGTACAACAAACATGCAGGAGTTCCACAGGGTAGCACGTATGCCTGGCGTGCTAGGGGCCATACTCTGCACCCATGTGGCCATTCGCATGCCACCTGGCCCCGACGGCCAGGCATATCGGAACCGAAAGGGGTTTTCCAGTGTCAACTGCCAGGTGGTGTGTGATGCCACTGGGCGCATTATCAATGTCTGTGCCACACACCCTGGCGGAGCACATGATGCCTTCATATGGCACCAGTCTGCACTGTGCCATCGATTAGAGTGGGGACATCCCATGGGTCATCTAGTGGGTGAGTACACATGTATGGAATGCAAACTCTGGGCAAGGGTGGGAATGACACAGGTGCCATGGTAGTGGCACACAAGGATATGGGCAATATGGACCTGACATGACACTGATCTCCACTATCTCCACACAGGTGACTGCGGATACCCACTCCGTCCCTGGCTGCTCACACCGTACCGGCGCCCCATGACCCCAGCGCAGCTATGCTTCAATGAGGCACATGCCGCAACACGTAACATCATAGAGCGGGTGTTTGGGATGCTCAAGGCACGCTTCCGATGCCTGGACACCTCCGGCGGAACCCTACAGTACAGCCCCCAAAAGGCCTGTGGGATATTCCTGGCCTGTTGCATCCTGCACAACATGGCCAAAGACCATGGGATAGTCGTACAGGTCCAAGAGGGGGACAGCGATGGGGATGCCAGTGGCGCCGGTGATGTTAGTGATGAGCAGCCCCCCCTAGGACGAAGGGACCCTCGACTGACCCGGCAGGCCCAGCTGCACCGGGGCACCATTGCAGAAGAGCACTACGCCTAACACAGGTAAGTCAAGGGGACATGTGCAGGCAACACTGTCCATGCGCAAACCACAGGCACACAGGGGAACACACCGTGCATGAAGGTCAGGGGAGTTGAAGGTTCCAGGCATACCAACACACCATCAGAGGGGTGAGCACTCATATGGACACACACACACCAGGCAGCGTACATGGGCAGCAGCACAGCACTGCGGAAATGACATTGCCAACACACAGCACCACCAACCACCCCACCACCTGGACTGTCACGTCGTGTGTCAGGACCTGGGCACCTGCACCTTGGTGTACAGTGCAATGCAGGCATCATCATGCACATGCACCTGTGGACAGCAGTTGGGGAGAGTGTGCAGGTGGTCCGTGTGTCAGCGTGGTGAGCAGAGCACCCAGCAGTGCACTGCCCACCATGACACACATTGCACACAGGGCAGCACCAGACAGGGCCTGCACTGGGAGACAGCTCAGTCAGGTAGCACTGTCCCACGGCCACCACGGATGCATGGGCAGCCCCGCCATGGCCCAGCAGCACTGGCAGGCTGAGCAGGGGCCACATCGGGTGGCGCTGGTGCACCACCAGGGGTCCCACTGCGTGAACGTGACCTTGCCCGCACAGGGGTCTGCATCCTGCCAAACAAACTTGCACCAGGGGTGCTGGGATGCCACAGCAGGGCCAGGCGTCGACAGGCCTGGTGTCGCTGCGGCGCCAGGAATGGGGGTGGAGGCGCACTGTGTGGGTGTGTGGTACAGGGCACCTGACAGTGTGCCATGCGTCGCCGACAGAGACCACTGCCTGGGTCAGCCTGTCAATGGCAGCGGTCACATCCGTCCGCATAAGGACCAGCTCGGCTCGGTCCTGAGCACACTCCCTGCTATGCCGCTCCACGGACACAGACAGTGCCTCCACGGACCTTGCAACCCACCCCTGCAGCTGTACCGAGTCCTGCAGCAGGCGGGTGTGTGCGTCCAATGGGTACTGTTCCCAATGGCATCGTGACCCCCAGGGTGTGGACGGTCCTGGTGCACAGCACCCCTTGAGGGTGGGCGCTGTTTGCCAGGACCAGGTATGGGCAGATCACAGGCGGTGGACATGTGCCACTGCTTGACACTGTACCCCAGACCTGGTGTCGACTGCTGCTGCCCCCCTCCAACTGCTGAGCCCCAGGTCCACCTGTTCCACCTCCGTGCTGACAACAGTGCCAGACACCTGCACAGCCACTGGTGCTGCCCCACCGGTGCTGACAGGCACAGCCTGGGACTGTGCCAGCATGCTGGTACACAGGTGTGAACCAGGAAGGCCCAGGGGCACGTGCTGGCCTGCCATGTGTCCGTCATGGGACACACACCTATCACTGCCCATTGCAGGCCTGCTATCATCAATGGTGCAGGTGCGTGCCACTGCCATAGGCATAGCATGCTGGCATTCCTGCATGCCAGACTGCTGTGACACAGGCTGTGCACCCCCTGCACCTGTATCACTGACACCAGAGTTGTTGGCCCAGCATGCATGCTGCTGCAGTGCCTGCAGGCTGGTGGCGGAGGTGGATGGTCCCTCCTCCACGTCCAGCAGGTCTGCATCACTGTCTGGACCCACCAACACCACCGTCTCCTGAAGACGAACAGGATCTGTAACAGAAAGAGAGTACATGTGAGTGCATGTGAACAACAGCCCCCAACAACACCACCATGTCATACCGTGCAGTGATGGGCTTCCACCTGTCTGGAATCCTCCGCCTGGTACGCCCGCAATGGCACTCGGCTGCATGGCCGCAACCAGTGTCTCCTCTGTAGGGGTCAGCTGCAACACCACTGATGGGCCCCCACCAGTGCCAGCACGTGCCGCCCTGAAGGCTGCCACCTTCTCCTTCAGCCTCCTGTGGTCAGTCCCCATCTTCTTCTTGCATTCCTGCACGGAGCGCTGGTGGCTTCCGTGCAGGTTGACGGCCCAAGCTACCCCCTCCCATGCAGCTGCATGTTCCTGAGGGGTGCCCCTCCGTCCACTCACTAGTGGCTCATCCTCCAGGTAGGCCTGGAAGAGGGCCTGCCTCTGCCGCGGTGAAGTTCGGCCTCCTCCTACGCCCACCGTCCACACCCTCAGCTTGGCTCTGGTCAGTCATGGTGATCTGTATGGGTGGAAGTGGACACCTGTCACTGTGCAGTCGACAGCATTTCCCCATGAGCATAGCTGCCAGCCCGGGGGGGGCGGAAGCCCCCCACGTTTCCTCTCCGCATGGCAGATACTGATAGAAAGGGTGCCCTTTGTCCCTTTCTAAGTGCCCTTGTCATGCTCAGCCCCCTCAGCCTTTATCATCCTCCGCCCATGAGCATTGTCCTGAGCATCACACAGCATGTAACTCACCTCTCACCTGCAGTAACCAGATCTGGCCAGCACAACCCACTGTCGCATTTTTATAGCGCATCACATGCAAATGAGGTGTGGCGCAACTTTAATGACATGCTAATCGCGCCACTGCGCCTTTGAATGGCTGATCGCATGATTTGCATATGTCGGCTGAATATCGCGTAGTTGTGCTTTGCGCAATACGGAAGGTCCGGCTGAGCCAATGGCGCATGTTTGTGACTGTGTGCCACACTGCATTGCGCATGCCCAGACAGCTACGCATGCATCTATCATGCTGCAGACCTGCTGGAGCCGATAGGCAATTCAGACCATGGCCACCATTGTGCCAGTGGCGCTACAGCACTGGGCACTATATGGCGCTGTGGCACTACTGCGCGATAGTCCACTGTGGCACTGGTGCGCAGCTTGGCAGTCGCGCGAGGATGCCTATACGTCCGATGGGCCAGCGTAGCCTTCGCGCCGTGCCGTGACCTTGTGTATGCCCTCTGACCCTGGCGCTGTTGGCATGCCATGTGTACGTCCCTAATGCGCTGTCTGGTGACAGCGCCATGATAGTGACGGCGCTGTTGAACAGCGCGATTGGAGCCTGTGGTGGTTCATTGCGCAACAACCCACGTGAGTTACGGGCGAGCGGGCACCATATTGCCTGCTGTAAAGTTGGTGCCATGGCTAGGAGGAGGGCGGTGTCCTGAGCCAGATTGAAGTGGCCAACCTGGTGGCCCTAGTTGAGCCACACTATGATGGCCTGTATGGTGAGGCACCCCTCACCAGTGCCAGGACTCAGCTGTGGCAGCAAGTGGCCACTGACCTGGTGGAGATCACTGGATGGGGCCAGTCTGCTGAGCAGTGCTGGCACCGGTACAGTGACCTCCGCCGGCAGGAGCCAGAACTTTTGTCGCGCTCGCGGTCGGCGAGCACAGGCGGGCGTAGTGCCTAGGCCAGGTGAGTGTACCATCTATGCACCTATATTCTCTGTAGGGGTGTGTGTGTGCTTGGGTGGCTGTGCATAGGTGCCGGCTCGGACACGGTTGGCTGTGTCAGTGTGTGCAGCTGTGCGATGGATGGTTATGGCTGTGTGGGCAGGCACTCTCACTGGGGCAGGGGGGCACTCTGCTTTTGAGTCACACTGATGTTTGTCTCAACATATGTCTCCTACAGGCCGGATTTTGAGGACGCAGGGCGAGGGTGAGGTGGGCCGTGCCAGGGCCCCGGTGCCAGGGGGTGTTGTGCTCCAACCGCAGCAGCATCAGCAGCAGCGGCAGACCCAGCTGCTGGAGGAGTGTGAGTATCATTACTTCATGGATGCTATTGCATGCTGGGGGGGGCAAGACCACCAGCCATGCACAACACAACCAAAGGGGAGGTCATAATTCCACTATAAAAGATGCTAGTGAGGCCCCACACTGGAGTACAGTGTACAGTTCTGGAGACCATACCTACGTATGGACATGGACTGGGTAGAGAGGGTTCAGAGGAGGGCAACACGGATGGTGCATGGATTGCATCACAAGTCCTATGAAGACAGGTTGAAGGAACTGAACATGTACTCCCTGGAGGAGGGAGGGAGAGGGGGATATGATGGGGACATACAAGTATCTTACAGGGGGGGAACAGAGTGCAGGAAAACACTATTTTTAAGTGTAAAAGATGTTCCAGGACTAGAGGGCATGGGATGAAGTTGGAGGGGGGACGATTCAGAGGAAACATGAGAAAGAATTTCTTCACAGAACGGGTGGTGGACAAGTGGAACACCCTGCCAGAGGAAGTGGTGGGGGCTGACTTGGTCACAGGATTTAAGAACGCATGGGATAGCCATACAGGAATTCTGGAGGTCAGGGGTAAGGTGCAACAGACTTATAGGAAAACAGAGTGAACTTACAAGGTCAAATGGCCAGACTGGGTGGCCCATAGGCCCTTATCTACCGACACTGTCTATGTATCCATGTATGTAGGCACGCCACAGGTGACATGCATCACAGTGCAGTATCACAGCACGTCTGTGTATGCGTCACTGGTGGTCCAGGCATGCACTGGGCACATAGCTGTGTAACTGGCATCGCACCACGTTGCCACATCACTTGCCAGCCTAGTTTGTACTGTGATTGACGTGGGCAGTGTGTGTGGGCGGTGGTGCGCATAGCTGGTGCTGCCTGTTTGTGATGGCCATGTGCATGTTCACTGTGGGTGGGTGCATGCCATCACAGGTGCGGGACATTGGGCTATATGGCTTGCAGGTTGGGTGGTGTTCAGGGTTGTGGTCAGTCACAGCCATTGACTGTGTTCTCATTTTCCTAGGCCTCGAGGTTCTCCGGCGGATTCACCACGATATTCGGGGCCTCACACGGGTGTCGATCGAAATCAGGCCATCCTCCAATCAATCAGACGCCATGGCCTTCGGAGGAGGCGGCACAGGACGGTGCAGGACCAGGCGGAGGATGAGCAGCCAGCTGGGCCATAGCGGCTGCTACCCTTCCCACTTCTCCCATCCCTACCACCCTGCCTTCCCTCTCCAAGTTGTTCATCCCTACCCTTGAACACCTTCCTTGTACCCATCCCCCTTGTAAATAGTTGTTATTGCTTTGTTTCTTTACTATTCGATATTTAAATATACATTTATATTTTGATATGAATACTGTGTTGGTCTCTGATTTGCAGCTGGCTATGGGTGCTCAGTTGCAGGGGTACATGCCATCTGGGGTGGTATGGTCCTGGGTGTGTGTGTGTGTGTGTGTGTGTGTGTGTGTGTGTGTGCGAGAGGTATCTCCAGCATGGCAGTGACTTTCGTTGGTCTTGCATCTGCTGCCACCCAGTGCTGGGTGCACAGGTGTGTCTGGCTTGTAGGCTTCTGTGTTGCAGGGGCTGACGTGTGCTGGGGGACTGCATGGTTTCCTGCAGTGCCAGTCACTGAACATGGGTGGTGTCTTGGGGTCACAGTGCAGGGTGTGCTGTGCATACGAGGGGCTGATGTGCACTGTGGTTGTCAACCCCCTGTGTGTGGCACTCTCCGCCTGCCAGTGGTTGTGCTGGGGTGTCAGGGCTCTGCTATGCTTTGTTGGCTTGTCCCCATGGGCACGTGGATCATCCGTCCCACCTCCAGTGATGCTGTGCTTGGGGTGTGCGGTGTGGTGTGGGTTCTGCAGTGTGTTCCTGTGCCCATGTGTGGCATGGCTGGCGTGGGCCCCAGCCTGCCTCCCTGGATGTGCAGTTCCATTGCTCTGGGGGCTGTGCTTGCGCTATGGCAGCTCTGGAATGCTCAGCTGAGCTTCCCTGGTTGCTCCATAGCGCAACATTTTGGCTCAGCTTCTCCTTCCTGGTTGCGTGATGGCGCAGTATGTGTGATATTCAGACGTTGGTTGCTTGTGCAATTTGCTCTGCTCCATGTTTGAATATCGCACCTGTTGCGCATTTGCGCAACTGGTTTGTGCTTGCTCCTGCTGTTGCACTACTTTTGAGCGCAGTTTGAATATCTGGGCCTTGGTATTTTTTATAATTTCATTTTTATCCCTCATTGCCCTCATACCTTCTACCGCCTCTTTTCTTCAGGCAGCTGACTGGACTGACTGCCACTTTCACACACCCACCGAAATGAATGTTGGTGGGATTTACACACCAGTTGATATGAATGTTGGTGGGTCTTACACACCAATTGGCATGAATGTTGGCAGGCCTTACACACCCACAGACACGATTGTTGGTGGGCTTTACAAACCCACAGACATAAATATTGTTGGGCCTCACACACCCACAGACACAAATGTTGTTGAGTCTTACAAACGCATTAATGTGAATGTTGGTGGGCCTTACACACCCACTGACTCAAATGTTTGGTGGGCCTTACACACCCAGTGACATAAATGCTGGTGTGCCTTACACACCCACAGACACGAACGTCGATAGGCCAGATCCATGCTGCTCCCCTGTTACTCTATGACTTGCCCCCATGTGGAGGGGTCCAGGTTGACACAACCAGGGCTGGCAGGGTAGTTCCTCCAGACTGGGGTCTCTCCCACTCTCTGATGTCCCAGATTGGTGTTAGCTGCTGTGCTCCATAGAAGTCACACCACTCACTCAGGGTGGCCTCAAGGGGGAGGGTTAAAGAGTCAGAAACCTCACAAGAAAAACCTTGAAAAAACTTAGAACCCAGTTTTTAGTTGCAACTGACTTTTACTAAACAACTGTGACACAAATAAGCAACTGTCTCTTTTCTGCCACTCCTTGAGCTATGCTCAGGGGGTCAGATAGCTCTTCCATGTCAGCATACACCAAATTCGAGATACCTTGTCTTCACGGTAGAGAACTTCTCTTATTTCTAATTGGGATGTTTCATCTGAGTAGCCCTTGTTGCTGTTGTGGTTCTGGTTTTGAGCCATTTCTTCAGCTCTGTGTACTGCAACAGTGGGAGATCAAGTCAGATGTGAAAGGTCATGCAGGAAGTAATTTGCTTTAACAGGGGTCATCTAGGTTTGTATGTTTTTAAGCTTTTTAAGAGGGTTAACTAAATGTTGAGAAGGTATTGTTTTATCGAAGCATGGTTTTGAAGCTGAGGTAGAGAAGTTTCAAGTTTTTTTTTACTGATGATGTCTGTGGCATACATGTATAATTATTATTTAGAAAAAATAAGTTAGGATCAAAAATCTTTGTTTAAATGCTTTATGCAACTCTTGAAGTACTGGCCAAGCAGTGAAATGTCTCAAAGTGTGAATTTTTATTAAAGGTCAAATGGCATGTAGTCTCTGTATCTCAGATGTGACAGAGTTTTCCCAAGCTCCAGAGGTGTTGCCTGACAAACAGAATCTCTCACCTCCACACGGGGGAGGGGGGGCACTATGAGTGGAGCCAGAAGCAGTACATGAGCTGACAGCACTGGTCATAGAAAATAACTTCAAACAGAGCCATAATTCTTGTGAAAGAGACCCCTTTTGATCACTGAAAATAAAATGGATCTATCAGGAACAAAGTGTGAGACAGAGGGAAGTAGAATTGAGGTATCCGTCTGCTTATTCTGTTGGGGATATAGAAAAAGGAGGCAGAAAATACTGAAGCAGTCAGACTATTTGGGGTTGCTAGAGAGAGACTAGGGGCTCAATTTTCAAAGGTGCCTGTGCCAAAAGGATTTGATGCAAGTGGCACCTTGAGCCAAATTTTGTGACAATCATGATTTTTGAGTGCAGGCTGCATCAGAATTGGGATGCCTTGTACGCAAGCAGCCCTGCACCACCCATGTACCAGAGGTGCTGGTGTGCCAGGTCATAAGGGGCTTGCACCACAGAGGGGCTGTGGCATCCCCTTATTTGGGATTTTGGAAGCCCCGCCTTGGCTGCAACTCAGTGCTAAGGTTATACCAGCCATGAGTTGGTCTGACAGTCCTTGCACTGGGTGTCTGGTGTAAGCATATTTATTATTATTATTTTATTTTAGTTGTTTAACCAGGAGTAGCATACTAAGCTATAAGCTTTTTCACAGGTGGGACCTGGGAGCACAGGGAAGTTAAGTGACTTGCTCAGGATCACACAGTATACAACTGGAAGCTGTGGGATTCAAACCCAGGTCTAGTCTGCTGGATGTCACCAGATTTGCAGCTCAGAGCCTTAAACCACTGTGCTATACTGCCTCAATATTGAGGGGAGGGTGTCTGGTATACAGCAGCTGGACTGGTAGGGGTGCCAGTAGTGGGTGGAATGGGAACAGTGGGGAGTGGAAGGGTACATAGGTGGCACTAGGCAGTTATGCCCTGCACTGGCAACAAAGCCACTGAATGGGCATGGGCTGTAGGCTGACAGCGCTCATGTCCTGGACCCCTGATGCTGCCAGCCCTGCCAGCTGACCTGCACCATGCATACTCCCTGACATGCTGTCTACTAGACCTCATGATGGCACCTGCTGAATGGGGTGCCCATTCCACCTGCCATCATTAGTATGGCACCTGTGGCTGTGCATCAGGGCAGGTGGCGCTGCCCTGGGCATGTCTGTCCCCAACTACAGCACCTCATCCCATGCCACCATGGACTGTCACCCCCTGTCGTGGTGGTTGCATGATGCAGCTCAACTGGCAGGGCTGGTGGAATCAGGGGGTTCTGGGACATGGGCCATGCCAGCATATAGCCCATGCCCAGTCAGTGGCTCTGTTTCCCAGTCCAGGGAACAGCTTACCTGGTGCCACCTCTGTACCCTCCCACACCCCACCATGCCCATTTTGCTCACTACTGGCACCCCTCTGATCCAGCTGCATTGTACCATGCAGCGTCCCCAAACATAGCGAGCCTAGGCTAGGGATGTACCAGGCTGTGGGGGGCTTGACGAGACCCTCCGTCACACCCCTCCAGTGCAGTAAAGGTTTACCACAACACTGCCACTGCGGCAAGTCTCGGGACTTTAGCACAGAGACTGCCATTGTTCTGGAATAGAGCACAGAGTTCCTGATGCACCTGGAAGTTGCTGCAGACATCGATCAATGCAGTATGTGCTGATCTAGCAGCTGTTTGAAAAATGAGCCCCAGGTTTCTTTTGGGAAAGACATGTCACTTATGTCCTCTTTGGCCAATGTAACATTTCTACCTGTAAGATGAGCCTTAATGTGCCTGATTCACAACGCCCCTAAACTGATGCAACGTGCTGTGTCAATGCAAGTGGCACTTTGTACCAAAAGATGCCCCAAGAGCTATTTAGAAAAGCAGCCTGCATCAAACATAGGCTGCATGTGCCAAAGGGGACTTGTGCCAGCCTTGTACCACAAAAGTGGCTGCAGCATGGCACTAGGGGGCATGTGACAGATGCAAGTTGCCACATCCCCTATATCAGGATTCACAAAACTGTCTCAGAGGACAATAGTCTAAGTACCATTAGACCAGCCGGGGCTGGTCTCAGGGTACTTAGAATATGTCCCTCTGAGACAGTTGAGCACTCTGAGGCAATGTGCCATGGTACCTCCTTCCCAGCCCGATTCTCCATTAATTTTCATAAATAATCACTGGTGGTCTAATGGCCCCTCCTCCCCAGCCCCAATCCACCATTAATTTTCATGAATAATCCCTGATGGTCTAGCGGTCCCCCTTCCCCAGTCCTGATCCCCTGTTAATTTACATAAATAATCCCTGGAGGTCTAGCGGACCAACACCCTGACAGTGCCCCACCATCCCACTCCCCCCATCCTGAACCCCGAGCTGGCGACCGTCACAGCCCTCATTTCACCTCCGCAGCCAGCCACTGACAGCTCAGTATGTGCTCAGTGACAAGTCAGTTGGAGTCCAGCCAGCTGTGGAGGTGAGAGGAGGACTGTGCCGGTAACTGGCTGGGGGTTTAGAATAGGGGGAGTGGGGATGTGGGGCACTGTCAGGGTGGGCATGGGATGTCTGCTAGTCACCAGGGATTTATGAAAATTAATGAGGGGTTGGGGCTGGGGAGGGGGACCAGACCACCAGGGATTATTTATGAAAATTAATGGGGGCTGGTGGGGTGGGGATCCGCTAGACCACCAGGAATTGTTTTTATTTTTTATTTCTGAACTGGGAACACTGTTGGGGGGGTGACAGCCACCAGGAACTGCTGTTCATGGTGCTATTGCTGCAAGGCTGCCATGCTGTTTGTGGCACACCTTCAGAGTGTGCCACCTGGCACAGTGCCAGGGTTGCTGCAAACCGCAGGACTTTGCTGCCAAGACCCTACCCAAGAGTGAATCGGGTCCAGGGTCCCTTGCTTGCGCCAACCTTTGTGAATCACGTCCAATAAGTCTACAGTTATGTACTTGTGTTTACTGTTTAAAACCTTTATTTTCATATGTTTTTCCTAATCCCATCATTAAACTTACTTACTTTAGAATATGTCTTGTAAATAAACAGCAACTATTTATTAAGCTACAAAGGACTGGTGGTGCACTGTGCAAATTATATTTTGCAGGTCTCAAAGGTATCATTCTTTTTGAAGAGACATGCTAGCATAGCTAATCACAGCTAAGTAATCCTTCCTAATACTAGGAAGGGATAATATAAAGAGTAATAAAAAAGCCTGCACTCCACTTGAGATTCAAGCAATCAGCCTTGGTCTGATCTAAAGGGACTAGTGACTGGGCTTACGGATCCAGTCACAAACCCCTTTAGATCAGACCAAGGAACTGATGACTGGGATCATGGGTCCAGCTGTCCAGGGCATGCAACTACACAGAGGGTCAAGTGTGTGTGCAGGACAAAGAATGGGGCAAACTATGGTGGAGGTCTGTGACAAGGTTGTGCGAGATGGGCAGCAGCCAGGTTGTGAACACACAGTCTGTGACATCTACAATTCGTTGATTAGGTTACTGTTAATACCTCAGACAAAGTTAGGGCTAGTGCATCATGATGTAACAATTGATTTGCTAAATTCGTGTTATGCATTTTTTTCAGATGACTTTTTCAATTGGGAGAGTGGTCTACTCATGTAACAGGGAGGAGAAAATGAGGTGTTTAAACTTCTCTATAGGGAACAGAAGTTGGAGTCAGAGGAGTTTCTCTATATGGCAAATTAGAAAAGAATGGGTGAAGCTGGCCCGGTGGCACAGCAGTTGAGCTATTAATTGTGATGCCGGTGACCGATTTGGGAATGCGCCTGGTTTGTCGGGGGTCAGACAGAGTGAAGGAGGTCTGAGAGTCCCATAGGATGTTCTGCTTTTCCCAGGGAGGAGATGCCATGTTCCGCACAGCACTGCCACCTACAGGTGTGTGGGTAGGGTGCGCAGGACATGGGGAAGGAAAGGATGTGCTGTGTATCGCACGAGCATGGCACCGAACATTCATATCAGGGACATAGTTCCAAACCCGGGATTCCCGTGGGGAAAGGACAGAGCAGCAGACCATGGGAGGAACCAAAGACCGGAAAACACCCTGGCTGGCAGGATGATCACCGACCTCCACAGTCCCCGCATCCAGTGACTCAGGCTCCTCCTGACTCCGGATCCAGATCTCGGCAGGTTGAGGGACTGCCCACCATCCTGCCATGTAGAGAAAGCTGTGGGGAACTCAGGGAGAGGTAAGTCCTGGGAGAAGCCGGGGTAACAGGGCTGGGAGGTTTGGAGGGAAAGAGGTCTAGCCAAGGTGGCAGGAGGTGATAAAGTGTAAATAAAAAAAATGAATGGGTTAAAAGGACTTGATTCCTAAAACATGTGCTAGTTTTTAAAATGTTTTATTTAGATAAATAGCCAACTAACCGTTGGGCAAGCCAGTGTTTCATGACCAGTGTCACTTTCTCAGGAAAATGGTGGTCTTTTGAAAAGGTATACTCAGATTTATTATTGAGGCTTTACAGGTAGTGATCCTCAGTGCCGTATAAATCTTTTTAGTAGGCTTGCTATTCCAGTAACACGATTCAGAATCTGTCTTCTTGGAATGCATCCTTCTCAGGCTCCAAAACAAAACTGCTGTCAGTCATCTCAACAATCAGTTCTCCACTAATAATAGAGATGGTGAGAGCTCACACATGCCGGAGCCTGAGATGGCTGCACTCTGATGAGGCAGATACTGAACAGGCTTAGTCTAAAGCTAGTTAGACAATAATGTTACTGGCCATTTAATCATTGCTGTAAAGAGGCACCTAGCAAGGGAAACAGTCAACCCTTTTTATATTGTATTATTTCTCTTTGAAAACCCACATTTTATGATTGCTTACCTTCTCTAGAACTCATTGAAGTTGCTGATTGGTTGATCTGCTTCCTGTCTTTTTTTTTAACTTTCTGAGGACCTCCTGAACTGGTCTGCTGGTCTGCTGCTCCTCGGAACTCTCTTTCATCTCCACCGACTACCCCACCCCCTGGCTCTGATCCCCCTGAGGTGGGACTGCCTTTACTCCTCCAGTGCTCTATCTAGAATCTAGAAGGGCAGCTGGGGAGTGGAGGAGAGACAGAGACCAGCCAGGTTGGACCCAGCAGTGGGCATGGGGACGTCCTCTGGTCCCACCTTCGTCTGTCCAGCTGCCAGGGTTTTTCCTGCCTTTTCATTCCCGGAGGCATGGACATGCAATGGTGGCTGGCGCATGATGAGCGCACTTCTTCACCTTCCTGCAAGCTGTCCGCCGCTGCTGCCATACTCCAGTAGCATGTCTCCTGCTTGTTGTGATGCCCCCAGTCTCCACTGGGAGCCGCTGTAACAGCGGGAGATGCAACCCACCCAACCCCTGTAGAGGAGAGCAGTCCTCTGGATGCTCAATCCTCTCCTGCCCCTGTCAACCCCCCAATGACCCGAGCTCACTTCTGAACCTGGGTCGCTGATGTGGCGTTAGGTGTGGCATCCAGTGTCTCAACCCTCAGTGCCACTGGGCCAGCCACTGCTTCCTTTCTGAACTGAAATGCATGGGCATGGTGCAGTTATACCCAATATTGTTGTGTTTCAAATCCTTGAACTACTCTTATTGCATACTAAACATTAGGAACACCCCCAAACAGTGTAGCCACTCATGCTACAATAGTCTCTTCTCCTCCTACAGCACTACGAGTGGTTAGAGTGTGTTGGGGGCATTCCCCAGTCCAGGCAGGATGCAATGGAAGTTGATCAAAGAATGCAAACACACACATTTTTGTGTGGTAACATCTGTATAGTGGGCAATCTGTTTTTTACTTTTAAAAGAAAAAAGGAATCAGAATCAAACTGTCAACTACATCAACAATCTGCAGAATGTGAGCAACAGTAATGTGTTTTTTTAATCTAAGTACAATTTGAGGCCTAAGGAGCTTGATAGTGTCTCTTTAAGGCATTCTGGGTGGGATATTCAGAACTGCTCCAAACACCAGTACAAGGCCGGTGCAGCGCAAATCCAATGCACCATGGCGCAATGAGCATGATATTCAAAGGTTGCGCATGGCGACATGCGCCAGCACAACACGACTGAATATTGCATGGATGCGCCAGAGAGCAGTCAGAGGTGCACCAGGGAGCAACTCAACATGCTCAATAGCGCAACCATGGATGCACAAAAGGTCAAGGAAGATACATAAAGGCACAAATGGACCTGCCACAGGCACAGCAGGGAGCAATGCACCGTGGAAGGGGGGTGGCCGTTGTGGAGGCAGTGGAGCCAGGCTGAGAGGCACAGCTGGCCCACAATGGAACACCGCCCAAGGAGCACGGGCACATAGCCAGCCCCCGTCCATGAGCACCAGAGCGGTGGTTGTATGAAAGGCGGCACCAACGGCCAAGGGTCGACTGCCACTGGCCACCCCCCGCTGGATGGCATGCGCCAACCCACCCGGTTCACAGCCAGCCACACCCTGGCACACGGCATCCAACACATATGTCACACAGCCTGAACAGCCAGCCCATGGCCACCCCAGGGCACAGCCACTGACCGATGGGCAAACACCACCATGCAGGGCCCACAGAACATCACAGGTGCACCACACAGCCACCCACCACACCACTGCTGCATGGCTCCACTCGCCAGCCACAAAGCAGACCCGGACACAGATGGGTAACCATATAAAACTGTATTAAATAACAATATAAAATACACAACAGGGAACAAGGCAGGGGAAACTATGTACACAGCAGGAACAGGGTAGATAAGGGAGGGATGGGGACAGGGGTCAGGGCTATTCAAAGGGACAGAGGAAGGCAGGGGAAGGGTGGTCAGGTGCAGGAACAACGTGATCAACAGGCCCTACACTTGGCACTGACCCCTGTGCTGCCCCTGCAGCAGGAGCCGTCTGGTCAGCCGTGCTACCTCCTGGGTGGTGATGGTGATGATTCACCGCAGGAGGCAGCCATAGTGTGGCTGGCGAACACCCCATTGGACATCTATGGCAAAGGAAGGAACAGGTGATCAGTGCATGTCCAGGGCACCCTAGCCCACCCACTGTGTGCAGTGGACAGTGGAAACACATGCCCCTGGGGTGGCACCCTGGCCACCCACAGTGGGTGGGCCTACAACTGCCACTGACCCGGCATGCCACGGCTATGCAAAGCGCTGGGCACTGCCGCCCATGGGCCAACCACCAGCACAGTAGCAGGCAGGTGGCATGGTGCAGCGGCGGGACCACGGAGGCACAGGTGGCAGCCGGACACACCCACAGCCCACCAACAGCTGCCACACATGTGCAATGGCTGCCACACGGTGTCACGCACACTGCGGGCTGAACACAGCTGCCACGGCTCAGCACACAGGGGGCTGAGGCTGTACCCCCAACCCCGCTGACCACCCTGCACAACAATGTATAAATGCACAGCGCCTACCTGAGCACTGTGGCGCAGTGCGCGCCTGTCCAGCAGTGCCACCCCTCAGTCCCGCAGCTCCAGTCGAAGGGCCCACAGCAGCCTGCCGCGGCCTGCCAGGCACTGCTGCTGCCCTGGCTCTCCTCCTATCCTCAGGGCCTAGGATGGGAACACATACAAGCACGCATCAGTACACAGCAACACCATGAGCCCACTGCCCTCACCCCCGAAGCACAGAGTGCACCCTGGCCTGGCACAGCCGCAGGGCAGTGGCACAGTGCACCCAGTGATGTGCAATGCCAGGCCACAGGGCTCGCAGTGACAGCACCCCCCCCGGCATGGCATGCAGCCCTGCCAACCCCATGGAACACTGGATGTGCACAGACGCAGGCGAAGCATACTTATCCGGCCATGGCACGGCCCCCCTCCAGATGCGTGAATGCAGCGACCTAAGCCTCTCCAGATCCCACCTCAGCAGGTTCCCATAATGGTGGCAACACTGCTCCCTGCTGTGCCACACTGTTCAAGGCCGTCCACCACACCCTGTCATACCTCAGTCCTGGGCCTGTTGAGGGTCTGCTGCCCAAATAAGCTGGCAGCACGGGGCTCCACCTGGGCCACCAGGTTTGCCAACTCTACCTGGCTCCAGTTCTGTGCTCTGGGTACTGCATGCTGCAGCATGCTTACTCCACAATGTAGCAGTTCAAAATGGTGTTCTGTAGTTCACAAGCTCCACGTGCTCGGGATGTGTGCCTCACCCGGAGATGAGCTGCCTGCATCAATCGTGCATCCCCGGGGATGCACAGCATGGGCGTGGCCACACTGGCACATGGGGCAGAGGTCCCTGGGGGACATAGGGCAGGGGTCAGGGGTCAGAATGCGCAATCACATGTGCACTATTGGAGCCATGATGCATGTTGCGCGACAGGGACCTGAAGGCACCATGCCCAGCAGGCCCTATAGCGCCCAAGTGCCATGGGCCCTATAGTGCCTGAGTGCCATAGGCCCTACAGCATCTGAGCGCCATGTGCCCAATTGTGCCCAAGCACCATAGGCAAGGCCCCTAGAATTCTGCAGCCACAGAATTTTGGGCAGAACTTCTGCGGTGCTGCAGAATTCACTCTTCTTGGTGATTTTTTATTAATATTTTTTTTTATCCATAGAATCTGGTTCCCTTTCCCTCTTTTTATATCCAAAACCCCCTATATGCTCAGAATGTGATGTTATCATTGCTATAACATCATACATTAGCTAACGAAATGGCTGCATTCTGCAACAGAAGTGAACAGTCACTTATCTTCCACAGCTCCGACTGCCAGAGATGGTGGCACAGCACATCATGCATGGTGATATTTGCTCATCCTGCACTACAGCCTAATACAATTTTCAGTCTTACATTATTGCGCTAGGGCCAACTTAAACAAAACCTTGTCAATAGCACAGACTTGTTAAGTCCATACCTCACTTTGTACAAACCTATTTGTGCCTTTAAGGTATAGAGCTGCCATCTGAAATGAATAACTGGTAAAATGAATTTAACTGTCATTTTTAAGAAAAATAAAGTAATTATGCCCAGAAAAGTGGAATATAATTTATTTATTTATTTATTAAATTTTGGTGACCGGGTAGGCCCACTGGGCCCTGAAGGTCCCTTTTTCAGGGGCGACCCGGGATAACAATATTAGTAATATACAGAAAGAGCAAAACAGAAAGAGAACATTTGTATACATTGTTTGTTACAACATGTGGAAGTTCAAGGACACAGCGGGTACAGGCATGGTTATCATCATGACACAGTTTGAGTAGGTAATTCTCAGTATGTGGTTTAATTTAGAAGGAAACATTTGACCCCAGGCGATGAGGGCAGTTAGGGGTGAGCAGTTGGTAGGCATTTCCTAGTAGAAGGTGTGGTGGGAGGAGGGGAGTGCCTAAGGAGCCTTATGAGCCGTGGCAGTGGCATGAGCTTGAGGTCAGCATATGGGACTTGAGCCTGGTGCAGAAGGTAGTGAGTGAGGGGGCGTCTTGGACAGATGGAGGGAGCTTGTTCCATAGGCAAGGTGCTTGGGAGGAAAGGGACCTAACGCCGGCGTTTGTCCTTACCCTAGGGACTTCTAATAGTGTTCTTGCTGAGGTCCTTAGGTTCCTTGGGTTGAGCTTGAGAGTTATGGTCTTGGCAATACTAGGCGGAGCATGGGGTGTGAGAAGCTTGTAGGCCTGGACAAGCAGGGGAAATTGGAGGCGAGCAACCAATGAAGGCCAGCTGACCTGGGCTAGAGTGTCACAGTGGTGATGTTGTGGGTGGTCTTGAGTGGCAAAGTGAGCTATTTTATTGTACAGGGTTTGCATCCTGGTTATCTCTTGCTTTCCCATGCCCTGTATTATCAGGGCCGCAAAGGGTCAGAGTAGGAAGCAGAACACTAGTGGCAATGGAGAGCCTGGCCTCAGGGATGAGCTGGTCCCTGAGTCAGTACAAGGTGCCGAGTTTGCGATGCAGGGTCCTTGTGACCTGGTCTACATGTTCCTTGTAAGTGATGTTCTGGTTGAGCGTAAGGCCTAGGTATTTAAGGGAGGGAACTACATTGATGTCTTTGCCAGAGAGTGTGGTTAAGCGGAGGAGGGAGGACCTGTCAAGTCCTAGGGATCTTGGGCCGAATAGCATTGCCTTGGTCTTGTCAGCATTGAGTACCATTCTGTTCTCGCATAGCCAAGTCTCTAGGGATGTAAGATCCTTTTGGAGGATAGGGCCTTGAGTAGCTACATCGCTCATGGGACGGAAAATGACAGTGTCATCTGCGTACTGTACGACCGAGCTCTCCCCACAGAAGGAGCTTAGTTCGTTAGTAAACAGGGAAAATAGTAGGGGGCCTAGTATAGATCCCTGAGGTACACCCTGATTTAGGGGTAGCAGATCAGATGTGACGTTTTTCCATGTGACCCTCTGAGCCCGTCCTGATAAGTAGCTTCTGAACCGCTTGAGGGCATGGGTGTCAAGGCCAATATTTTGCAGCTTTTGTAGCAGCAGGTTGTGGTCGGCGAAGTTGAGCATTGGATAAGTCGATAAAGACTGCCCCAGTGGTATCCTTGTCAATCCTGCCCTAAGAACTTCATCCGAGAAGTTGATGAGGGCAGTATCAGTTCCATGGTTTGTTCTGAATCCATGTTGGGAGGGGGCAAGGAGCAGGTGTGCTTCTAGATAGTCTCTGAGTTGATTGTAGACTATCCTTTCTTGCACCTTGGCGAGTGAGCAGAGGAGGGAGATAGGCCTATAGTTATTTAGTTTATCTCTAAGTCCCCCTTTGTGGATAGGTACGACAATAGCGTGTTTCCACTGGTCAGGGACAGCTCCTTCCCTTAGTGATCTGTTGAGGAGCATGGTTATAGGCCAGGATAAGAAGGTCGCCCCTGCCTTGAGAAGCTGGGGACTGATCCCGTCAGGTCCACCTGACCCTTTGGGTTTCAAGTTCCTTAGAAGGGTAAGGACTTCTGTCCGTTTGGCCAGTCTCAGGTGAAAGAGGAGTCGCACCATGTGAGTTGCTTCAGCTGAGGCTGAGGGAGAGGTTGGAGGGGGCTGGCATGTCTTATAGGCCTCTAGGTCTGAGAAGTGCCTGTTGAGGGCAGCAGATATTTGAGAAGAGTCAGTTGAGAGCTGACCGTCGATCTCTATGGGGCAGCATTCAGGCTTTTTACTCCCCTTGATAAGATCGTTAACATGATTACAGAATTTCTTAGGGTTGCCCAGGCTGGATTTCTGGAGGTGTGTTAGGTACTCTCGCTTAGCAAGTTTTATGGCTCTCTTGGCTTTGTTTCTTAGGGCTTTGTAATCCGCAAGATCTGCCGATGAGGAGGAGAGCCTAAACTTTTTCCAGGCTTTGTCCCGAGTGGCCATGAGGACTTTAAGGGAGGGAGTGATCCACTTGAAGCAGCTGCCTTTTACCCTCAGTCTCTTAATAGGAGCGAGGAGATTGGCAGCTGTGTTAAGTTCGCCCTGGAAGTATAACAAGGCCTCAGAAAGAGTTGGGAGAGCATTTATGGGGCTCCAGTCCAGGCTACTTAGATAGTTATTGAATTGCAGCTCTGAGAATTTGGAGTAGTCTCGGGTGGAGAGGATTCTTGGCTGGACCTTGGGTGGTCTGTTTTTCCATATACAGAAAATCGGGGAATGGTCACTCAGGGAGTCTGCCATTGTGCCCGCACACTGTATGTTAGAGGGATTTGACACCAAAGCCCAGTCTAGGGTGGTGTGGTTCCCGGTTTTGTAGTTCAGTCTGGTTGGTTCAGAGATGACCTGCGTCAGACCTGCTTCTTGAGTCAAGGACATCACTGCCTGGTCAGAGTCCTGACCCCAATTTATGTTGAAGTCACCCAGGATAACCTGCTCTGTAGCTGCCTTGCCAGCGAGCAAGTTAGCGATGGCCTCCAGGAATTGGATGGCTGTTTTTGGTGGGTGGTAGACACATCCGATTATAAGTTGTTTGGCTTGTCCTAGGGTTATACGGATGTATATACTCTCTCCCTCGGCAGTGAGATTGGTCTCAGGGGTTAGAGGTGATGCCGAGAGTTCAACCTTTGTGTAGATTAGTACCCCTCCCCCTTTTTTGGATACTCAGTCCGTGCGGAAGCTATTGTAACCTGGAACTTGTATCTCGTGGTCCAGGATGTGGGCTTTTAACCAGGTTTCTGAGATGGCTAGGACATCTGGTTTGTAGAGATCCATCCAGGCTTGGACTTCATTTATTTTAGGTCTGAGGCTGCATATGTTCATGTGTGCAATCTTCAGACCCTTGGTAACTACCCAGTGAGGGTCCAGGGGGGATGCTACCAAGGTATTGGTGGTATTTGGGCCAGGGTTGGGTTGGATATCCCTGGACAGGAGTAGTAGCCCGGCTAGAAACCTAAGAAGACTAGTGATGGTTTTGGAGATGTGGTGTCTTCGACGCGTCCCGCTTACATAGTATAGCAGGTCATAGCAAACTCCCTTTTTTACCATCTCATGCCCATTTAAGTGAGTAGCCAAAGCTGAGATAGGGTAGCTGCTATATAAGTTGAGGGGGGCTTGTGAAGATTGCTCACTGGTTCAGGGTGGCATGGGTCAATGAGCCTATCCACCCAGAGTAGGGTCAGTGAGTAGACTATAGCTAGGAGTATGCCCCTGTTAGGTGGAGGGACACCTTGGTTGTGAGCACAAGGGGGTGCAAGGGAGGTGATACATGCTTCGACAGGCATAATTGGTGATACCTGCACCGTATCAGTTGGGGTTGAGTGCTCTGAGGTTACCTGACTTAGGTCAGTACGGAGAGCAGCAGATGCTGGGCTTTGAGTTAACCTGCAAGCTGAGCAGTCAAGTGTTGAGGTTTCAAGTTTGGCAGCTGGTATTAGGTGTTGCCTCAGTGTGTGCTAGTAGCGTAGGGGGACCTGAGGCTACTGCCGCTCCTTGTGGAAGGGCTATGGTTTTTTTTGTTTTTTTTTTACTCAGAGGCAAGCAGTCATTGACTTAAGGTTACAGATAAGCAGTTGTTCAGATATAATGTACTGTAGGTAGTATAACACGTGAAGAAAAAAATAAACCTTAGTCTGTTGTAAAACGTGAAGAGAAATAAACCTTAGTCTGTTACGTCACTGTTTTGGGGCACTTAGTTTTGCCAGAGTGAGAAATTAAATGGATAGAGATACCTTAGCCAACTAAGATACTGTATAGTAAAGCCAATAATTCTTGCTCAAAGGCAGTCAGCACATTAGTCATGAATTGTTACTCTAAGGCAGTCAGCACAATCACCCTATATGGAGCAAACAGGTAATAGAAGAGGTAGTAGCAAGTGCAGCAGTCGTGGAGAGAAAGAGAAAGTTATTCACTTGTCAAACAGTTTTGAGAGAGATTAGTATCATAGACAGTTTCTCAAGGTGAGAGAGATATATAGCTTTGACCACAGTTGCACATAGAGTTAGTGGCTAGGGGTTCACAAGCATCCGTTGGCCTGTGGTATGAGCACTTAGTAGTTAATTAGTAAATTGCCAGGCGTAACCTCACTAACTCTGTGTAGATTGGCTGGGTGAGTCAGTGGGCGTGGCTCGCCCGTATTTTCAGTCACAACACCAGCGGGGCGGGTGAGCGGGAAAAACAAAAGTCAATGTCTCCGGTCGTCCCCTGCTCCGGTGCAGGGGAGGTGTCGGCTTGGGGTAGCAGCGGTCCACGTGCTTCTGGGCCTGGGTGTGGGGAGGGGGGCCCTCTAGCAGCAAGGTCTCCCTCGCTTCCCCAGCTGGTTCAAGTGATTTCAGCCTGGATAGTGACCCGCGGGGCCTCCGACAGGCCTTTTGTACTAGCCTGAGTCGGAGCGTCACCGCAGTCGGGCAGCCAATCGATAGATCCGCGGATTGAGTTTAAACCTGGCACCAAAAATCGAAGATCAGGTGTCCGTAGGGTCGGTGTTCTCTGGTGACCTGGAGCAGCGCCACGAGGGGAGGAATCCAGGAGTCAGGAGGAGGTAAGCACTGAATTACTGGTGGACTGAGTTAGTTAAGGCATCACGGTAGAAAAGCAGCAAACAAAGCAAGAAGTTAATGTCTCCGGTCGTCCCCTGCTCCCATGTAGGGGAGGTGTCGGCTTGGGGTAGCAGCGGTCCACGCGCTTCTGGGCCTGGGTGTGGGGAGGGGGGCCCTCTAGCAGCGAGGTCTCCCTCGCTTCCCCAGCTGGTTCAAGTGGTTTCAGCCTGGATAATGTGTAGACCTGTTGAAAGGATAGACCTGTTAAATAAATAATTGCACTGTAAGCATTTTTGCCAGGGTTATTGATTACATATTGTCATTGGTTGATAGAATCACCTAAAAGTTATGGAGAAATGTTGTGTGCAGGGACAGCTGTTGGGCCAGAGGGTAGCATGCTGTGTTTCCATGCCAGTAACTCAGGTTCAGAGATTAGCTCTGGGAGCTGGCTGGGCAGCACAAGGATTGGTGGAACACATCACTGCTCAGAGCCTGGGAAGGTATGGTGCAGTGTTCTGTCACATGGTGGACACATTGTGATGGGCTGGAGAGCTCTATCTCACAATTGGTTCATATGCATGTCATGGCCTGATGGTGTTACGCAGTGTGTCAGGGTAAGCAGGTTGACATGAAAAATGAGTTTTGCAATAACTCCTTAATTCCATTTCCAATGGGACCTGTATGAATGAGGATGCAAGTTCATGGAAATTGAAAATATATATACACACACACACACACACACACACACACACACACAGTATCTCTGTCTCTCTCACCACACACACATTTGTATGTATGTTACAGATTGCCTATAGATACATAAGTGATACACAGTGGGAACCTCATGAATGGTGTAGAAAGCACATACAAATCTATAAGTGATAGACGGTGGAAACCTCATTAGTGGGATAGATAGCATACATATAGAAATACCTTATTTATCACATAACATCCCCTCTGCATATGTCATTTATGCAACAGGCTAGGACCTTAAGAGAGAGACATTTGTTTTGCTTTTTTAGGCATAAAATTATTTTTATAAGTCTGTATTTTTTGAACTAGTGTTACTGTGCTTTCCACCATCCTGATTGCTATAACCACTGCCATGAAAGTGAAGTCAGGATGACAAGCTGACACTGTGATGTGGTAGTTTGTTAGTGCCGCAGAACTTCTGCAGAAATTACAAACTACCGCCGTAGAAGTTCTGCAGCAAATGGTAGTCTTGCCGCAGAACTTGGTCCCACTGTGCCGCAGAAAAGTAGGGGTCCTGACCATAGGCCCTACAGCACCCAAGCACCATGGGCCCTATAACGCCCAAGTGCCATGGGTCATATAGCACCAGAGCACCATGGGCCCTATAACATACAGTTGCCAAACGCCCTATTGTGCATAGGGCACAATGGCCACCAATAACGCACCTAGCACACGCTGTGCAATTGGTTGTGGTACATGCTGTGGCGCATGCGTGGTGCCGGTCACACTGCGCACGTCACAGCATTGCACCATGACTTGTGCCAGTGCAAGGTGCAACAGCACGATATTCAGCCGGCATATGCAAATCAGCTCATCAGCCTATCCGCGGCACACTGGGGGAATTAGCATCTCATTACTGTTGCGCATCAACCCATTTGCATGTGATGCGCTATAAAGGTGCCGCAGGAATGCACAGGCTATGGACCGGTATTGCAACCATCTGAGGTAAGTTGCACTTACCAAGGGGACAGACAGCACCGCAGGATGGTCGGCTGGTGTGGGTCGCTGCTGCCACTAACCACATGTCATTGCCTGTAGGTAGCATCATGTCTGAACGTGAGGAGGGAGAGGAGCATAGGCCTGCCCGCAAGTGCAAGCCCAACTTTACGAAGGCAGAGGTGGATGCCCTCTTTGAGGCATACCTCAACAGGGAGCCTCTGCTGACTGGCGCAACTGGTACACCCCAGGCCAGTGCCACAGCCTGGGAGGAGGTGGCGGAGGCTGTGAACCAACAGGGCAGCCACCGGCATTCTGCACAGAAGTGCAAGAAAGAGGTGGGCACTGACAAGCGTCAGATCAAGGAGAAGGTGGTGGCCATTCGGGCCGCAAGGGTGGCCACAGGTGGGGGCCAGGCTGACATGCCACAGCTCATACCACAGGAGGAGCTGGTGGTGGCCACCATGCTGCGCAGCGCTGTCAAGGGTGTGCCGGGTGGTGGCTTCCAGACTGGTGGGAGACCATCACTGTATGGTAGGTATAGTGGCATTGGGGGTGGGGGGGTGGAGATTGGGGGGGCCATTGCATCGGCAGCACTAACTCGTCTGTGTTGCCTTCCAGCACCGGAACACAAGCATGCAGTGGCAGAGGTGGTGGCAACTGCCATGGGGGCATGCCCAGCCCTGGAGGACCAGCCATCCAGGGGCCCGATCGGCTGCAGCTCACCACCACCAACTGGCCGGATGACCGACCTGGGCATGGTGGCAGATGAGGCCCTGGTTGTGTTCCAGTGGGATGTCAGCCACAGCATGCAGTGTGCAGAAACACAGATCAGGGTGGGATCCAACACTGATGACGATGTGATCATTGTCCTGAACAGCGGGGGTATTATCGAGGGGAAGACACCCGTACCATCCACCATCCCTGGCAACACAGCCAGTGGCCTGTTGGTGGTGGGTCAGCCATCCACCACTGCCCTGGTACTGCTGTGTGCAATTGCGGCATGGTGCTGGGGGGTGGCAGTGGTGGTATAGCTGCACAGGCGCTGGCCAGCACACAACAACAACCGGAGGGGTGGAAGCAGCAGACGGCTGGGACGTTGGAGGGGCAGGTGCAGCATCTGCTGCCGGTGCACTTGTCAGTGAGCAGCCACAGGGGGACCCCACTGTGCAGCACCCACCTGAGCAGGAGGCAGTGCAGCGTGATCGTACACCACCGGTGGGTTGGTGAAATGCCCATGCGCCCACGGGCGATGACCCCATTCACAAGCACACCTGATTGCTGCGGGCCTCTGTGGATCAACAGGTGCCGCTCATGGCTGGGGTGCGTGTACTCCACACAGAGGTGCGCTAGGCTGCAGAGCAGTGTGAAAGGGGCTTCATGTAGGTCCAGGACACCATACATCGCCAGCGGGAGGACACGACTGCGGGTCTGGATCACTTAGCCTCTGCAGTTACGGTCAGCTTTGCCCCACTGGCTGCCATGGGGTGCGGTCGGGTGCCGTGACCCCGCAGAGAGCAATGTCCACCTCCCTGGACCCAGCATCTGGTGACCCCTTCGGTGTCGATGCCGGGCTCTGCTGTAGGCATCCCAGGCACACCCGGAGCGGGCCTGTTTGGGAACCTGCAGACCCCTGCGAGTACACACTTATGTTCTCGCAGTTCAACCCCTGAGGGACAGTTGCAGACACCACCATGGCCATCTTGCAGCCTGAGTCTGCTGCGCAGCCGTCCACATGTCCATGGTGGCCATGTGACCATGCAGCGGTGCTGATGTGCCCACCATCCTGTCCACTGCCACCGCCCTGTGAGCACATGGGCATTGTGTGCGTGTGTGTGTGTGTTCATGCCATGGACTTGGCATCCATGGGATGCGCCACACACTGGCCATGTGCACATCTGCCCATCCACTGGTCATGTGGCATGTGCATGATGATGCCACCACAGCACTGGATGCTCATGTGCACTGGTGCCCTGCATCTGATCCATGCCAGGTGCCAGTGCCCGGATGCATGCCTGAACAGCCAGTGTGTATGTGTGGTGTGCTTTGCTGCATGTTGCATGTGGCCATGTGGCATGGCCCCACGTCCGCCCCTGCCCCCCACCTGTCTGGGCATGCTGCAGGGCACACCCACACATGCCTGTGTGCTGTGCCACTGTGGCCATCCCGTGCATGAGTGTTTTTCCACCTACCTGCGTGTGCCATAGTGCTCCTCTGCTATCATGTCTCGGTGCTGGCATGCCATTCTCGTCAGCCGGGGAGCCCTCCACCTGGATTGGGCTGCCCACTGCCACATGGATAATCAGCCACGTCATGCCCAGTGCTGTTCCCCTCTTCGACCTCAACAACTATCCCATGGTCAGTGGCCATGTTATGCAGCATGCAGCAGGCCAGGAATATGCCACAGGCCTTCGAGGTGCTGTACTGTAGGGCACCACCAGACCTGTGCAGGCAATGGAAATGTGCCTTCAGCAGACCAAAGACATGCTCAATTATGTTCCACATGCTGGCATGTGCCTCATTGTACCGCTCCTCTGCAGGGGACAATGGGCGCCAGTTGGGGGTGAGCAGCCAGGGCCAGAGTGGGTAGCCACTGTTACCTGTGTGAATGGAGATATGGTTAGCCTGGTGTCTGCTGTTGCTCTGCCCCTTGTTCTTCCCAGCTGGACTCTGCGGAGCCCCTGCCCTGGCCGGCCCCCTCCCATGCCCTGATGTACCCAGCTGCCCATGGTCTCGGTATATTCACCCACTAGATGACCGGTTGGGATGTCCCCACTCTCGAACCTGTGGCACAGTGCTGAGCTGTGCCAGATGAAAGCATAATGTGCTCCCCCAGGGTGTGTGGCACAGACATTGGTTATGCGCCCCCTGGCATCGCACACCACCTTGCAGTTAATACTGGGGTAGCCCTTTCTGTTCAAAAGGTTGCTTCCACATTCTCATTCAAATCAATACTCTTAAAAGAAGTAGAAGACCTTCTACTCCAGCTTGATACAACTAAAAGTGCAGGTGCAGACTCCCTGGATCCCTACTTTCTAAAAGTAGCACTGCATGCCTTAGCCGCCCCCTCACCCACCTCTTCAATCTGTCACTTGCCACTGGTTCTATCCCCTCAATATGGAAGACAGCTCAAGTGTTTCCATTACTTAAGGCAGGTGATCCCATGGACCTCAACAATTATAGGCCCATTTCCATCTTACCAGTACTATCCAAGATGCTTGAGAAGCTGGTAAACTCTCAGTTAACTGCCTACCTTGATACCAACAATCTCCTTAATCCGGCTCAATCTGGGTTTAGATCTATGCACAGCACCATCTCTGCATTAGCAAAAGTCACAAATGATTGGCAGACTGCCTTAGACAAAAAGAATAATACCTGTGCTGTGTTTCTGGATCTAAGTAAAGCCTTTGACACTGTGGATCATGAACTTCTAATCTCCTCTCTGAACTCCATAGGCCTTGACTCACTCTCTCTTAAATGGTTCAGATGCTATCTCTCCGGAAGATTACAACTGGTAAAAAATGAAGGTGATCTATCTACCTCTAAACCACTCCTAAGAGGTGTACCGCAAGGCTCCATCCTGGGTCCCATCCTTTTTGCCATTTACATCAACAATATTGACTCCAATCTCTCACAATCTAATATTCACCTTTTTGCAGATGACACTGTACTATATGTCAGCAATCCCTCACCATCAAAAGCCTGTGAGCTTCTACAGTCTGAATTCTCCCTCCTTCAGCACAACCTATTAGAAAAGAAATTACTACTAAATGCCAAGAAAACCAAAGCTATGTTCTTTGCCACCAAGAACTGCTCTTCCACTGTCCCATCATTCACCCTCCCACAACTCTCTACCATCCTTGGTGAAAATCTGGAATATGTAGACAAATTCAAATATCTTGGAGTATGGATAGACAATAAACTTGACTATACTACCCACATTGAAGAGCTCCTGAAAAGCTAAGACAAAGACTTGGTCTATTCTATAGGATCAAACACTACCTGACCAGAGATTCCAAACAAAGATTAATCCTAGCATCATTCCTGTCCCTCATTGATTATGCTGACTTCTCTATGGTCATTGCTCCCCTCCCATTTAAACAAATTAGACACCTTGTATCATAGAGCTATTAGATTCATTACAGACCTTCCCTCCAGCACCCATCATTGCTCTCTCTACAATGCAGTCAGTTGGACATCCCTGCAACAAAGAAGAAATAAAATGCTGCTATCTGGATCTACAAAGCTCTGACAAACAAACTCCTTTCCTACATCTCAGACTGCTTCAACGGATCACATCCAGGCCTTACACCCTGAGGATCAATAAACTGATCATGCTGAAGATTCCTATCACCTGCACCCGGTATGGAAGAGCTGCAATCAGCTATTCCTGGCACTTATCTGAATTCTCTTCAAAAGACATTGAAACTGGATATCCTGATTCCTTTAACATCCTTCAAAAGCTGTACACCAGCCTATTCCCAGATTCATGCAACTGCTTCCACAAGGCTTAGTCCTCCCACACCCCCTCCTCCCACCCCCTCTCTCCTCCACCCCCTTTTTAAAAGCTCCCCCTATTCTTCTATCGTTCCTCTAGCTCATTCTCCATCAAACTTCATACATATATGCCCACCCAAGTCCCACTATCCAAGCCTTATCCCTACTAAACTGTTTGTTTCTCTCCTTTAATAGGTTTTAGGTTTATTGTCATTTTGCCTTGTATATATGTAAATATTTGAATATCTGTCTCATTCATAAATGGTTGTATTTGTGCATATTCAGTATCATGTTTTTGTGTACAATTTGTAACCTTTTATTGTTATGACCACTCAGGTCCATCTTGTAAATGAGCTATGCTCAATGATGTTCGCCTGAATAAATAAAGATTTTGATTGATTGATTGATTGATTCTGTTGATGTAGGCTACCCCCTCTGGGCCAGGTGACATGCAGATGCCCACATGGGTGCAGTCGATGGCCCCTAGCATGCCAGGCATACGTGCTACCCTGTGGAACTCCTGCATATTTGCTGTACACTCTGCCTGTGTGCTGGGGAAGTGGATGTATTCTGCAGCATGTGGCAGCAGGGCGTCGAGGGATTGTGTGAGGAGCCATGATGCGGCTGACTGGGTTATGCCTGTGGTGTCCCCTGTTGGTCTCTAGAAGGTGCCCGTGGTGAGCAGGCACATGACAGCTGTTACCTATGTCTCCATTGTCAGGGCATGGCTCCGTCTAGTGGGTGCCTGCATCTCCTCACTGCACAGCTCACAGAGCTGCCTCAGAATTGCCCAGTTTAGTTGGTACTGGCCCACGATCTCAGTGTCAGCGTAGGTCTCATAGCTGATGCGGGGCCGGTACCACCTGTTCTGGGTGTACCGCCGATGGGCCCTTCCACGGCCACGGCACACTGCCTCCTGCCTCCCCACATCGCTTGTTATGGCCTCCATCTGGAATATCACACTGGCCATGGCCACTGTTGTCCTGCCCCCCCGCTCATCCAGCTACACTGGCCCACCCAGCTGTGTGTGGCTGTGCATGCTGCTCTGCAGGGCCCACACCTGTGTACCCTGTTCCCAGCTGGCTGGCTGTTGCCTGCAGCATCTGTCTCCTGCCCCTGTGTGCCTGTGTCGCACCATATGGGCCTGGTGGCACTGTGTCGCACTCACATTCTCTCACACCTGCCATCACCTCCCTATCTGTCACATTCTCACACACATACACTCTCTCTAACATGGAAGCATAGAATTTGACGGCAGATAAGGACCACTTGGCCAACCTAGTCTGCCCATTTCCCTACCCTCTCACAATGTCTCTCCCTCTCTGTCCTGGTCTCTGTCCCTTTCTCTCTCACTGTCTCCTTCTTTGTGGACTGAAGGCCTGTCTGTCTCCCTTTGTCCTGATCCCCTCTATTGCAAGTGCCCTCCTCCTACTTGCTCCCTGTTTTTATAGGCTCAAGTCTGCTCCATGCAATTGCTGTTTGCTCCTCGCTTGCGTCATTGGTCGGAGGTTGAATATCGCACTGTGCCACATATTCATGGGTATGTCCCCTGCCCTTGTGCATGCATACATTGCCATTGTACATTGGTGCACTGCTACTTGAGCTGTGCAGTTGCTGCTGCTAAATATCACTCTGTAGCACATTACCGCAGTTGCACATGCGCAACCCAGTTGCGTAATGCGCAACTGCTTTGAATATCCCACCCTCAATGTTTTTATATGTGTTGTAAAATTTTCTCTTTATGTTTTATGTGTTTTTTGATAAAGTTATTTGATAACTATTTACTTTTAAAACTTATATTACAGTGATAGAATCAATATAAAAAAGATGCGCAGTATATTACTGAACAGCAATAGTGAAGTGCAAGTCACATTACATTACAGTGATAATATCAATATAGTAAAGGCACATAGCAATACATTACAACACAGTGACAATATCAATGCAATAACGGTATATTGTAAATTACATTACAGTGCAGTAATAATATCAAAACAATAACGGTAGATAGTAAATAGAGAACAAGGCCTGTGCAGGTGTGTGTGTTAAGAGGATTTTTCAAACACCTGATGCGCGTGTGATAATCCATAAACCCCGAGATTAATGCTCATGTGGTTTATGGGATTATCACACACTGAGGGTGTGACAAAAATCCTCATAAAACAAACTTTGCACAGGCATTATTTTTTATAATAACTGGTGCAAGGTTTCAACAAAGAGAAAAACTAAGCTGTATTCGTGTGAGTGAATGTGTCCCTGAGCAACCACTGTACTCGCATAAATAGAGTGAAGTAAGAGTGCAAGGAGAAAAATGCCATAACTACCTGCTATCGAGTTATTATGGAATTCAATGGGTTATTATGGCGTTGTATCAGGAATTCATAGCCAGCCATTATGGGGGGGGGGGTCACCAGTTATTATATTACATTACAGTGCAGTGATCCAGGATAAACAATGTAATGAAACAATATCAAGGGCAAATAAATGGTCCATCAGGAGAAACATCCACACCCATAATAGGGGAGGTCATATTTCCTCTTTATAGAGCATGTGACCAGCCCCATCTAGACTATGCCAGCCAATTTCTGTGCCCACACAAAAGGTAGGAAATAAAATTAGAAAAGTTGAAAGAAGAGCCACCAAAATATTTTCAGGATATCATGAATTGTCTTAAGAAAAATGTCTGCCCCTGTACTTAGAAACATAGAAACATAGACTTTGACAGCAGATAAGGACCACTTGGCCCACCCAGTCTGCCCATTTCCCTACCTACTGGATAAGCTGCAGATTCTAGTTAACTAAGAGCCTACTTCCTGCAACCCCCCCACTATAATTGCCTTATGTCTGTCCCATGTATGTTTGAATTCCTCCACTGTTTTAGACCCCACAACCTCTCCAGGAAGGCAGTTCCATGTGTCCACCACTCTCTCCGTGAAAAATAATTTCCTCACATTACCCCTGAGCTGTCCCCCCTCTAACTTTAAATTGTGCCCCCTTGTTCTTACACATCTCTTTTTCTGAAAGATGCTACCCTCCTGGACTTTGTTGATTCCCTTGAGGTACTTAAAAGTTTCTATCATGTCCCCCCGTCCCTCCTTTCATCAAAGGTATACATATTAAGCTCTCTCAGTCTCTCTTCATATGGTTTCTGATGTAGACCCTGCACCATTTTAGTTGCCTTCCTCTGGACTGCTTCCATCCTGTCTATGTTCTTGCGTAGATGAGATCTCCAAAACTGCACGCAGTACTCCAGATGGGGTCTCACCAACTGTCTGTACAGAGGGGATAACCACTTCCCTTTTTCTACTTGTGATGCCCCTCCCTATGCATCCCAGTATCCCCCTGGCTCTCCTTACTGACTTCTCACATTGCTTATCCACCTTTAGGTCATCTGATATGACTACACCCAGATCCCTTTCCATTATTGTTGTTGTTAGTACCTCTCCTGCTATTGTGTACTCTTCTCCTGGATTTTTATCTCCAAGGTGCATTACTTTGCACTTCTTTGCATTGAATATAAGTTGCCATACTGTATGTCTGACCATTCCTCCAACCTTGCCAAGTCCCTTCTCATCCTTTCTACCCCCTCCTTGTGTATCAACTCTGTTACAGATCTTTGTGTCATCTGCAAAGAGGCATACCTTTCCTTCCAGACCCTCTGCAATGTCACCTATAAAGACATTAAAGAGGACTGGACCCAGTACTGAGCCCTGAGGTACTCCACTAGTAACCCCCTTTCTTCAGAATGTGTTCCATTCACTATTACCTTCTGTGTCCTGTTGTGCAGCCAGTTTGCTACCCAGGCTACCACCCTGGGACCCACTCTCAGGCTGGCTAACTTGATTATTAATCTTTTGTGCGGGACTGTGTCAAATGCCTTGCTAAAGTCTAGGTAGGCCATATCCACAGCCCCTCCCTGGTCTATTACTTTGGTCACCCAGTCAAAGAAATCGATTAGATTCGTCTGACATGACCTTCCTGTGGTGAATCCATGCTGCTTTGGGTCCTGTGCTCCCCTGGCCTCTAGGTACTGAACAATTCTTTCCTTCAGAAGTGATTCCATCATTTTCCCTACCACTGAGGTCAAACTAACAGGTCTGTAGTTTCCTGCTTCTGCCTTGCTCCCACTTTTGTGAATGGGGAATCACATCTGCCCTCCTCCAGTCCTCAGGTACCACCCCATCTTCCCATGATTTGTTAAAAAGTGTGGTTAGTGGTGTCACTAGGTCCTCCCTTAGCTCTTTTAGGGTTCTAGGGTGAATCTCGTCAGACCCCATTGCTTTGTCCACCTTGAGTTTTAGGAGTTCTTTCAGGACTCTTTCTTCTATAAATGGACTGGCGTCAACCCCACTACCCAGAGTGCTTCTACTGTTTGGTTTAGGTAACTCCTCCTCTTCTTCTTTTGTGAATACTGAGCAAAAGTTTTCATTCAGTATCTCTGCCTTTTCACTGTCTCCCTCTGCTCACCTCCCTCTCCTTTATTAATCTTCACTATCCTCCCTTAACCTTTCTATGCTCCCTAATGTACCTATAAAGGAATTATCCCCTTCTTAACTGAGTTAGCTATCTTTTCCTCGGTTTGGGCTTTTGCTTTTCTGACTGCCTTCCCCACTTCTTTCTGCTTCAATTGATACAGTTCCCTGTCGTGCTCCTTCTGTGATTCCTTATACTTTTTGAATGCAGCCTTTTTCTTTAACCTTCCCTGACACCTCTTTTGAGAACCATAGTGTTTTTTATTCCGCTTTGTTTTCTTTATTTGTTTCACACAAAGGCTTGTTGCCGCCATGATGGCAGTTTTGATTTTTCTCCATTGTTCTTCCACCCCTCCTTTCTGGCCATTTGCTAATGCATTTCTCAGGTATTCACCCATTATGCCAAAGTCAGCCCTTCTAAAGTCCAGTATACTTGTCTTTGTATGGCTTGTCTCCATGGTTGTGTTTATTGTGAAGCACACTGTGCAGAATTAGAGATCTACTGTTAATGCCTAATATTATTAATGTCCCACAACTGATATACAATATGAATGTGGAATTCAAACAGAATAGTACAAATTTCAGGGGACATCCCTTATAGTTCATGGGACAACAATTTAACACAACCAAAAGAAAACACTTTTTTTTACACAGAGACTTATAAATCCCTGGAATTCGCTATCCACTGAAATCATAATAAGTAAAACTAAATTGTAATTTAAAAATAACCTCAGCCATTATATACAAAATGGTCAAATGGGGGAAATATGTCCACTAAAACCATGGAAGAGCCATAATGGGCCTACGCCTTCTAAGCTTCTAATCTCCTTAGTATGAACCATAGCAGGGGTGTAGCCAGGGATTTCAGATCTGCACACCAAGTGGACTCACTGCTACCCCACCCCCCCCTTGTTAGGGTGAGCTACCCCCCCACCCGGGGTGTAGCCAGACAATATACAAATGTACACCAGGACCGTGTTTGTTCTCTCATTTGGCACAATAAATACAACTCTGATTCTCATGACAGTGGTTGTTGCCATGCATGGGTAAATACAAATGCCATGTATTGTTCCCTAAGACACCCACATACCAGCCCAGAGCCTGTAAAGTTGTATTGTCCTCGGGATGCAAAGATAGTATTAGTGACCAGTCCTTCTAGTTTTGATTCCTATGAATAAAATTAAGGAAAGGTTCAGTATTTTCTTTGTTAGTTTTCATGGAAAAAGGAAGCAGTTCAGAGCCTATTTGCTACCTCCCTTAAATAAAATTGCACACCATGGAGTGCTTGGAGTACGCCTGCCTAGACCCATGAACCGTGGTATAATCTCATAACAATAAAAGTCCATACTAACCCACATTATAGTTCAGTGACAATATCAATACAATAAAGGTGCATAGTCAGTCACATTACAGTGTATTGATAATATCTATTCTTTGCAAAAACTGCATTAATGCACCAGCTAGGATTCAAGTTAATACCTTAAAAGTAGGGAAATGTGGTGTTTGGGTTTCCAACACTAACTCCCCACCCTCCAAGCAGCAAAAGAACAAACCCATACAAGCAACCACAGACAGTCATCATCAGGCAAGACAAACAACACACAACTGTTTCCAGATGACACAAATGCAGTAGCACTGATGTGCTACCTTTGTGGATTTGTATCTGCAACATATACATTGTAAGATGCACACACTCACTTGTTAGCACAGATTAAAATCCAGGGTACTCAAATCACAACACTACTTCTGGGTGCAGAAGCACAGGCCCCTGCGGCCACAAATACAAATCCACAATACCCAAATTACAAGAGTTCTTTTGTCTGCAAAAGTACAGGCCCATAAGGAACCAGCACTTCTGTAGCCTCAGGTACTCATGCACACTATAAGACATACACACACTTGATGGGCCGGCGCTTCTGCAGTCGCAGATGTAAGACATACATGTAGACCTCTTGTTGCAGAAGCACGGGAGCCACAAAATCCATGATACCAAAACTGCAACAGTATTTATGTCTGCAAATGTGCAGGCACCCCAATGGTCTGAATATCTTCAGCCACAGGTGTAAAACATACGCATCAACTTCTGGCTTCAGATGGGCAGGCCCCTGTTACACACAACCTGTTTCTGGAGCTGCTACTTGTGGTATGTTGCATTTTAAATGTTGTAATAAAGCCTTTTTACGTTCACTTGCTCGCATGCGCAAGGAACGTTTTGGGAGAGTAGCACACTTTGGAGGTGTGTCTCTACCTGTTAAATCCACTGCTCAGTTGAGCAGGCGTGGCAGTCCTGCACCAATGGGTGCGGGAGCTGTGTATGACAGCGGTGGTCTTCACTTCAAAGAAACCACCGCTGTCATACAAGCTTACCATCACGCCGCCCCGCATCACGCCGCCCCCGCGCGTCACGCCACCCCCAAATCCCTTGCACCACGCTGGAGCCCACCTAGCGTGGAAAACATCCCGTTCTTTGCCGACGAGGTGCCCAATCCCGTCAGCTCCACAGCCCCCAAGCCATCCTTCTGCCCGCTGGAGCCCACCCCAGCGTGCAAGCGTCCGTTGTTTGCCGACGGTGGTGCCCAATCCCCGTCAGCTCCTTGCCCCAGCCATCCTTGTGCCACACTGGGAGCCCACCCCAGCGGCAAACGCCCCACGCATCAATTAAAAACCTGTAAGTAAAACGGTCCCACGCAGTCTCCCGCCCCTCCCACAACCCGCACCCACCCACTGCACACCATGCCTCCCTACACACCCCTCACCCCATACTTCATCCGGAGCTCAGCGCGATGATCTTCGTGGATCGGGAACACGTCTGCACTCTTCAAAGCCGACCATGAACTGAGGAAATGCGGTAAGCTGTATAATGGGCTAGATAGGGGTTTCAACTTTATGCATATCTCAGGCACTTTTTGATTTTTGCTAATTTTCAACATGGGGTTTTGGATCCCTCTCATGAATGATGTCACTGTCATGGCGTTATTCGGCCCGAAGGGTGATTTCACAGTCACTGCGCAAAATCACCCTTTGGGCCCAAATAATGCCATGACAGTGACATCATTCATGAGAAGGGGTCCCAAAAACCCCATGTTGAAAATTTGGTGCAAAAATTCCAAATAATGACTGTTTTACAAGCATGCGTTGCTCAGTTCCTACGCACGCTCGTACGTTTGCGAATTTTCAATATTTGCACTCCAGATTTTCAACATTGCCATTTTACCACACCTCCTCATGAGCAGTACAGCTGTCATTTTTCACATCCTGCCCAAAACGTGTTTCCACCCATGTAACGCACAATGGCGCAGTCGGTGTGCAGACTCAATGTATGGGACACATTAAGGAAATCACAGTGACATGGTTCATGAGCAGAGATCTTAAAATTGCTGTGTTGAAAATTTGGTGACAAAATTCCTAAAACTGACTGTTTTACGAGTGTTCATTGCGCAGTTCCTATGCACGCTCGTAAGTTTGCAAATTTTCAATATTTTCACTCCACATTTTCAACATTGCCATTTTACCACACCTCCTTATGAGCAGTGCAGCTGTCATTTTTCACATCTTGCCCAAAATGTGTTTCTGCCCATGTAGCGCATAATGGCACAGTCGCTGTGCAAACTCAGTGTATGGGACACATTAAGAAAATCACAGTGTCACTGTTCATGAGCAGAGATCTTAAAATGGCTATGTTGAAAATTTGGTGAACAAATTCCTTAAAATAACTGTTTTACGAGCGTGCGTTGCACAGTTCCCACGCATGCTAGTAGGTTTGCGAATTTTCAATATTTCCACTCCAGATTTTCAACATTGCCATTTTACCACACTTCCTTATGAGCAGTACAGCTGTCATTTTTCACATCCTGCCCAAAACGTGTTTCCGCCTATGTAACGCACAATGGGGGTAACAAAAAGGTCATACTGAAATTTTATTGTGCAAATACCAGCAATCGCACAGGGTATTAGGGTAAAGCACCATACGCGCCAAACACCACTGTAAATACCTGCAAGCAAACGTTCGGCATTGACAAATGCTTGTTTATTATCAGTCAGAGCTAGTGCTGGTATTGCTTTTTCTCTGTGATCTAGTTACATTGTATTCTCTACAGCAACTGAGCTGTCTTGCTTGTTGCCCTGTTACACAGACAGAAGTACTGTTGCAATGTGGGTATTATGATTTCAGCAGTGGATCTAGAAATTGTTCAAGGGGTAGCAGGCTTTCAGATTCAAAAACTGCCACGGTACATCTGTCTGCAGAAGTGTAGGCCCCTGAGGGGGCTCCACAGTAAGACATACACACCGACTTCTGGCTGCAGAAGTGAGGCACACATGGCGCCCGCTTCTACACAGATGGAAATACTGTTACAAGGTGGGTGTCATGGTTTCAACAGCAGATCTAGAAATTGTTTAAGGTCATAGCAGGATGTTAGCTATGCAGCTGTATACAGAAAACCATGCAGTACTGGATCATACTATCTAGTGAGGTAACTCGTGTAGCATGCATGAGTACCTCTGTATGCAATGCCGAGAGGAGTGGCAAGAGCCTTCTGTCTGCAGAACCCTGTACAACATACAAACACAGGTGTGGCCACATCTACAAATCAACAAAGGAGGCACATCAGTGCTACTGCATTTGTGTCATCTGGAAATAGTTGTATGTTGTTTGTTGTCTGTGTGTGGTTGCTTGTGTGGGCTTGTTCTTTTGATGCTTGAGGGGTGGGACGTTAGGGTTGGAAACCCAAACTCCACATTTCCATACTTTTGTGGCCTTAACTTGAACCCTAACTGGTGCATTAATATAGTTTTTGTGAAGAATTCCCTTTCTTTTTGAGATAGTGGAATTGCATCCTCATTCATGCAGGTCCCTTTAGGATATGGGTGAAGACATACAGATGTGCAGGGCCCAAGAGAAGAAAGGGAAGACTCCATCCTCCTATGGAAGTGCCGGGTCCTTGCATACACTGCAGTTCCATACAGAGATAGATGCCAATAATTCATGGGGCTGTCAGGTGGGCTGCAGCAGCACAGGGCTTTATGTTCTCTGCAATTCCATGTAGCTGTAGATACAGATGCACAGGGGAAAGGGTCCACCTGTCAGTCAATGCACAGGTCCCTCTGCCACCCACAGATGCAGATGTACAAGGCTTTATGCCAAGGGAAGTGTTGTCTTCAATATATGTACACATGTCATGTGAGAAACCAATTTAAGTTGTAAAATCAAAAATTATGATGCACAATCAAATTTCAAGTTGAGCAACCAATTTTTGCCATGAAATGGAAAAGCATTGTCTGCTGTTGCCTGCTGCTTAAATCTTCTTCTCACCTTGCTCCACCTAGATTATGCTCTCAATGGAATGTACCCCTAGTGGTTTAGTTCTTGAGGTCATTGGTCATATACTACAGGTTGTGAGAATACACCCTGGTTCTGTCATGTGTGTGCTATCTCAAGTAGTCTGATATATCACTTTAGATACAATCTGTCAGATCTGGTGGTGTTTCTCCTGCTGTGCCAAGTTATTAGATTAAGCTTTTCAAACTTTTATCATGTGCTTTGTATCACTCTCTAGACCTATGTACAGTTCTGTATCTGTGTATTTTTGAGTCTTGATTGCTCATCATAGATACGTATACTGAGAAAATGTTCAATAAAAAGTATTAACGTCAAAAAATGAAATGAAAAATCTTGGTGTGCAATCAAATTTCATGCTGAGAAACCAATTTTCTGCTGTGAAATGAATAAATGTGGTAGCTGTGTTAGTCCAGCCAACAATGTTGAAGAAAAAAACAACAAATATGTTGCAGGTGAAATAATTGTATTAATCCAATAAAAGTTATCACCTGCAACATATTTGTTCTGCTTTTCTTCTGCTGTGCAATGAAAAATGGTCTACAATCAAATTCCATGCTAAGAAACCAAGTTTCTGCTGCAAAAATGAAAAATTCTGATGTGCAGTCAAATTTCATTCTGAGAAACTCATTTTCTGCTGCAAAACTACAAATTATCCTGTGCAATCAAAATGTGTTTCCAACAGATTTTTTTTAATCGCAATAAAAAAAACAGTTTTACAAGTCAAATTTAGTTTTGCACCACCTTAACAATGTGGCACAAAAAAGGGAGTCACGATTCATCAAACAAGAAAGACATTAACATGGCCAGAAGAAATTATATTTATAATCACGATTGATTGAAACAAGTCTCAAAATATGAACCAGTATGTTCTAATGAGGTAGATTCATATTTTGTTTTAAATTATGACTGCTGTAATAAAAGTTTGAATTAGTAGTTTGTTCGTGAGTTGAGAAACAAGATGGTGATTGTCATAAAACACAAAAAAATGTTGGTGTTTTGAGCACAACATCTCAAGAAATAAAAAACAGCCCTTGCAACACCAAATTTTTGATGTATCTGAATGTTATCCAAAAAACCCACTGAGCATGCTCAGAACAGAAAAAAACACAACATTTTAAATCCTTATAACTCTGGAACTGTTTAATATATGTTCACGAAACCTTCCAAAGGCACTACCTTTCCAGAGCACGCTTGTACCCTGAATTTTTTTTGGGAAAATTCCATTCTGTGTAGGCTGTAGATGACAGAAAAAATATCCCATGTTAAGTCTAAGAAAAAAATTAGACGTCCACAGTAAGATGATACATGCAGATCTCAGAAACAGCACAAGCTGCCATCACAAAGCTTTCCGCAGATCTGGATCTTGCCTACTAGACAACACGTGCAACATTTCACCCAATCATCAAATACTGCCAAAGCTATTAAAGTACAAAGTTAGGGGTTTAACACTGAACACCCTACTTAACCCTAACTAAAGGCACGCTACCCCGGCCCTGTAATACAATAAAGGTGCACAGTAAATCACATAACAGTGCAGTGATAATATTAACACAATAAAGGTACACAGTGGATCACATTACAGTGCAGTAATAATAGCAATACAATAAATGTGCACAGTAAATCACATTACAGTGCAGTGATAATATTCAGTATAATGGCGGTGCATAGTAAAATATGGTACATTACAGTGCAGTGAAAATATTAATTAAATAAAGAGGCATAGCAAATGTATTGTATGAATATTATCAGTGAACTATAGGTGCATAGTTGTTTTTTATTCTTTCTATTGTTTTTTTGGTAATGGGGTAAGGCTCACTATGCATAAGGCCTGTTTTCAGGGGTGACCTGGGAGCACTAGAAAGGTCAAGTGACTTGTTCAGGGTCACACCATACGCACATGGAGATTGTGGGAATCAAATCCACATCTGCTGGATGTGCAAGCTCATTCATAGTAAATCACATTACAATGCAGTGATATAGAGAATAATATATGGGGTGGTGTGTGTAACAAGATTTTACACACACCCAAGTTGTGGGATGCTACATAAACCCCGAGGGCAAAGCCCTCAGGGTTTATGAAATGCATCCCACAATGAGGGTGTGTGTAAAATCGAGTTTTACATACACACCCAATTTTATTTTTCATAACTGCTGGTGTGCGCTTTTTCGCCTTAGCAATTATAAAAAAATCATGAAACAGATTGGCTTTAAGGCAGAGGGGACTAGTGAGGATTTTGTGCTGTCCTGGTCCCTGGTCTGTCAACTGACAGTAATTCTCTTTTTTTGGCAAGTCATGGAGCAAGTTCTGTTCTATGCTTTTTTCTAACTCACCGGGAATGGCAGTTGAGCTTTGAAGAGTTTCTGGTAGGAAGAGGTGGGCAGATCCGCTGGCTCTTGCGTGCTGGAGGGAAAACCGAAACCAGACTGTGTGCTTCAGTATTTTCGGTTTGGTTTTCCCTGCCAGTGAGTACAGGAAAAGAGGAGATTTTGTTTTTTTATTAAAAAAATATTCATCGATGACTGCGAGCAACTGCGGTTAGGCAATGTTCTAACCCTTGCAGTTGAAGGAAGAGCGGCGACTGGGACATGCGCGATCCAAAGGAAACCCGGTTATAATTTGCCATCATAGCCAGTTACAACGGCAAATTATAACCGGGTTTCCCTATTGGGAAAAAGCGCTACCCAGTAATTATAAAACCATAGAGAATAATGGATAGACAACTGTGTGTTATTGATTTTTTTTATACACCCGAGATGTGTGATGACCCATTAACCTCAAAAATGACACTCGAGAGGTTTATGAAGTCATCACAGACTGAGGGTGTGCAAAAAAAAATCCATAAAAACACGGTTACCTATCTTTTATTTTTTATAATTAATGGTGCAGGGACTGCAACTTCTGCAATCCCTGCTGCCACTTACAGAGTCCCTCTGGTACATCACAGACACTCATTTTTTTTTTTTTTTTACACTTACAGTGTGGAATCGGGATAGCACTCAGCTGGCCCTATAGACAGTCAGCCATTGCATGCTTTTTACTCTCCCAAAGCTGTCAAACTGCAGGATCAACCAGATAAAAGTTTTACATTTTTAATAGTAGGATCCTACTGGATAAATATTTTTTAAAAATAATAAGAACAAGAGAGACTTGAGAGTCTCATACTTGTGGCTCATCACTGTTTATGAACAGTTTATGAAACTGTTCAGCCCGTCAAGACAATGAGAGCCAATGAAGTAGTGCAATGCATGGAACTGGGAGGACAGTTAAAGGAAAGCACCATAATAACTGGTTTTCCAGTTATTATGGTGTTTGAAAGGTACCCGTTAAAGGTGTGATAAAGGGGGTCACCAGTAATTACCATATTACAGATGTGTCAAGCCAGGATGAAGAGCAGAAATGCTGCAGAATATCACAGGATACTGCAATTTACTGCAGGGGCCATGGTAAGTGAATGGCAATTAAGCCCTTTTGTCATGCAGGATTTTGTGACATGCCATTACTGGCCATTACTGCAAGTTACTGGCATTCATCACGGCTGACACATCTGTACTTGCGTAAATGTCAGCTCGCGTATAAGTCAGCGACCAACATTATGAGTTGAGATTGCTGCATCAGCCATTGACCTGCCTACAAGTCAGTGTGTATAAGTGTCACATAACCTGAAGTCGGTCGCATAGAGACCATGAATCCCATGTCTGACAGGCTTGTATCAACAACAAGTAATTAGTAAGTCATAGAAACACAAGTGGAGACACAAGTGGCATCTTGTAGTTTTCGGTCTGTATTTCTGTGTTTATCTCTGTCTCTCGCTATCTGTGTGTGGACGGGTGTCTTGTGTAGAGTGGCAGGTGTGCGGCAGGTACCATTCTCTGGGGATTCTGTGAGACACAGACAGAGAGAGAGAGAGAGAGAGAGAGAAGAAGAGAACAAAAGAGAGGTAGTGGTAGCGCGACATGATTTCTTGTCTCTCTCTCTCTCTGTCTCTCCATATTCCGTACTCGAGGCAATCATGTTTTTATCATGTTTTTTTTCATCCTTTCCTGGCTGGAAATTTCTCTGGACCTCTCAGTATCTTGTGTATAAGACAGAACTGGCTTTTAAACACTAAAATTAAGTCTCAAATTTCAGACTTATACGTGAGTATATACGATATACTACAATAAAGGTGCATAGTAAATCACAGTACAGTGCAGTGATAATATCAATGCAATAAAGTTGTATAAGTAATCATTTTACAGTGCAGTGTAATGTCAATACAGTAAAGGCACATAGTAAATTACATTATAGTGTACTGATAACATTAATACAATAAAGGTGCATAGTAAATTATGTACTTATGATAGGGTATGCATTATAGAATCTTAATACATGTCCCAGGTGTGTAGTACGGCAAGAGGCTGAAGGCTAAGTATTCTTACCCCATGGAGTGCATTACAGTCCTATGATGCAGCCCTTGAGGGGCTTATTACAATTAGATAATGGCTCTAAGTAGTATTTTGGGGGAGGAAAATGAGATTTGGCACTTGACTCCGCGTTTATAGAGATTTAATGCATTGTCAGGTGACGTCTCTTGGCCAATGAAATTTCTAGAATTTTACTTCCCATTTTATAAAGTATTAATGCAATAAAGGTGCATAGTAAATATTATTACAGTGCAGTGATAATAATATAGAGAATAGTAATAATATGAAGAATGATGCATGGTGTGGAGTGCATTACGAGAGAATTTAATGCACACCTGAGATGTATGATGCTACATAAACCCAGAGAGTGAAGCTTGAGGGGTTTATTTAAGCATTCAATACTGAGGGGTGTGTGTAAAACCTTGAGTTAAACACACCACCCTATGTTTTATTTTATATAATTGCTGAGGAGCGTTTTTTCACCACAGTAATTATATAAAATTCAAACAGCACTGGCACTGTGCAGCCGGAAGGTTGTTTACCCTATTTCCCCATGAGGCAGAGCTGTCTGTTTCTCCTGTGCTCTGATTTATAGACTTTGACTTTGATGGCAGATAAGAACCGCTTGGCCCACCTAGTCTGCACATTTGTATTTGTTTGCTTTTTTTTATATTGTTTCGGGTCATTCCTCCCTCCACACCACAGTGTGTCCTGGTCACAGTTCTCCCAGTACAGTTCAGTGTGATTTTTAAATGTACCAGGAGAAGACTGGATGAGGAACCACAAGTTACCAATGTTTGGAACCTCCACTCCCTCGCTGCTACTCACTGCCGCTCTGCCCAGGATGAAGAACGGGTGACTTTTTGCTGAGAAAGGTACGTGGCAGAATCTTTTTAATTAATAAGATTAAAAAAACAACTTTCTGGCATGTTTCTAAGTTAAGTGTAAAGTGAATATTGTCAGAGATGCACAGCTTTTGATGTTGTGAGGAGGGGAAGATGACCGGCTGCCGCATCCGAAGAGTGAGGGAAACCCAGTGTGAGTTCGCCATTATAACCTGCAGGTTATAATGATGAATTATAACCAGGTTTCCCTATGGGAAGAGAGAATTGAGAACATATGGGGGGTGGAGGTGGCAGGGGAAGGAGTAGAGCTGAGAAGGCAAGGGATTCTGAGTTTGCAGGAGGAGGAGGAGAGAGGCAGCACAAGGGAAGATAAGGCAGAAGGGGAAGCTGAAAGAATGCCAGAAGGTAAAAGAAAGGCTCAAGTTAGTATGTGCCTTGAGGGCAAAATGGAGGAGGTGAATGAGAGGGTAGCCAAATCAATGGGACAATCTGAGGGATCACTGGCACCAGTAGAACAAAGGAGGGGGAATGGGATGGAGGTAAGAGTGGCAAGTGGGAGCAGAGAAGTGGGTAACACCAGTGGGGTGAGCAGGGAGGGAGTAACTCGGAGGGGGTGGCAGGACTTAGGGGGAGGTGGGAATCAAAGGAGATGAAGGGATTAGGTTGACAAAAGAGACACCTGGAACTAGGAGAAAGGGGAAAGTAATAATTAATAGGCATAAGTTAAATGGGGGCAGGGTCATACTTATTGGGGACTTGATTTTAAGAGGAATTAAAAGGGGTGGCAGGTGTAGTGCAGTTTGGGTGGAGTGCTTGCTGGGCATGACAGCATCAAAGGTAACTCATCACATTCCATCATGGGGAAAACCTCAGGATGAGAAATCACACTTGATTTTCCATCTGGGAACAAATGATCTGGATGGAAACATCCTGATGGAAGTGCAGGTGAGAACACGGAGCTGGCTAGGTTTGTAGCAACACGCGCTTGAATCTATAACATTTTGGAGGTGTTGCCTAGAAGAAAGGGGGTTCACGGTGGGGCACTGCAGGGTTCAGTATTAGATGCCTCTCAATGTCTTTATAAGCGACATTGCAGAGGACTGGAAGGAAAAGATGTCTCTTTGCAGATGACACAAAGATCTGCAACAGAGTTGATGCACAAGGTGGGTGGAAAGGATAAGAAGGGACTTGCAAGGTTAGAGGAATGGTCAAATGTATGGCAGCTTAGATTCAATGCTAAGAAGTGCAAGGTAATGCACCTGGAAACAAAAACCCAGGGGAAGAGTACACAATGGGGGGTGAGATACTAACAACAACAAAAATGGAAAGGGACCTGGGGGTAGTCATATCAGATGACCTAAAGGTGGGCAAGCAATGTGAGAGGGCAGTAAGGAGGGCTGGGGGGATACTGAGATGCATAGGGAGAGGCATCACCAGTAGAAAACAGGAAGTTGTTATCCCTCTGTACAGACAGCTGGTGAGACCCCATCTGGAGTACTGCATGCAGTTCTGGAGACCCAATCTCCGCAAAGACATAGACAGGATGGAAGCTGTCCAGAGGAGGGCAACTAAAATGGTGCAGGGTCTGCACCAGAAGACATATGAAGACAGACTTAAGGTGCTTACTATGTATAGCCTTGAGGAAAGGAGAGGGGGGACATGATAGAAACTTCTCAAGTACCTCAAGGAATCAACAAAGTCCAAGAGGGTAGCATCTTTCAAAAAAAGAGGTGTGCAAGAACAAGGGGGCACAATTTGAAGATGGGGGGGAGGCTCAGAGTTAATTTAAGGAAGTATTTTTTCACAGAGAGGGTTGTGGATGCGTGGAAAGGCCTTCCGGATGAGGTTGTGGAGTCAAAATCAGTGGTGGAATTCAAGCATGCATGGGACAGTCATAAGGCAATTCTAGGGGGTAGGGGTAGGAAGAAGTAGGCTGCTGGTTAACTAGGATCTGCAGTTTATCCAATAGGTAGGGAAATGAGCAGACTGGGGGGGCCAAGGGGTCCTTATCTGCCGTCAAATTCTATGTTTCTATGTTTCTAAAGCAAACACTGAAAGGAAACAAAGGATCATGGAGTTCAACCAATGACTAAGAGGCTGGTGCAGGCAGACAGGGTATGGGTTAGTGGGGGAATGGGGGACAACATGGAATGATGAAAGCCTATATGCCTAGGACAGATTACAGCTAAATGGGGAGGGAAAGGCAGTACTGAGAATCAAATTTAAGGAATTCATGGAACAAACATATGATTTAAACTAAATTGGAGGTTGGAGAAAATGACACACAAGTTAAATTGCTAAAAGTTAGGAATGTAGGGGGGTATTCAGCCCCCCCCAGGAAAATGCAAAATTGTTAAGTAATAACATGTCTAGAGGTAAGGAGGAGGGGAGGGTAATTAGTGGAAGGGGCTTTCCACAAATGCAAGAAGCCTGGGAAATAAGATATTAGATTTGGAAGCATTAATGAAAGGGAGGGTTTGGATATTGTACAGTAATGGAGGCCTGATGGTCCGAGCATCAAGACTGGGAGGTGGTGGTCCCGGGGTACAAGTTGTTCAGGAGGGATAGGATAGGCAGGAAGTGGGGGGATGAGTGGTGCTATACATTAGGGAGGGAATTAAGGTCACGGAAGGGAAGGAGGAGCAGGGTGAAGTGGAAAGCTTATGGGTCACACTGGAGAGGAAGATTGGGACAGCATTAAGACTAGGGGTGATATACAGACCCCCCATGCAGAGTGAGGAACAGGACATACAGATGCTGAGGGAGGTTCAAAGAATGGCCCAGAAGGGGGAGAGTCTACTGGTGGGAGACCTGAATCTCCCAGATATAGACTGGGATATCCCATCGGCTAGGTCGGCTAGGAGTGGAGAGATCCTAGGGACACTCCAAAGTGCCTTCCTGCATCAGCTGGTTAGGGACCCCACAAGGGAGGGTAACATACTTGATGTGGTCCTTACCAATGGAGACAGTGTGGAAGGAGTGGAGGTAGGGGCCAGCCTGGGAGATAGTGACCACAGCACCGTGGGCTTCAAGATCAGAGCAGGGTATGAGACTAGTCATACCACCACAAAGGTACAAGACTTCAGGCTGGCAGATTTTCCCAGGATGAGGGAGATTTTCCAGGAGGTAGTTAGAGGGTGGGAGGTGATGGGGGTAGGGGCAGAGCATCTATGGAAAATGATCAAAGGGGGGCACCTTAAAGCTACAGAGGGATGTGTAAAAAGGGTGAGTAAGAACAAGAGAATGAGGAGGCCACTGTGGTTCAATGGGGAAGTGAGGGGGCAATTGGGGAGAAGAAAAGGGCATTTAGGAATATAAGAGGACGCAAGGAAAGTTGGATAGGGAAACTTACAAAGAGAAGCTAAGGGTGGCAGGGTGAAGGATTAGGATGGCTAAAGCATAAACTGAGAAGAAAATTGGCAGGCAGGCCAAAAGGGGGGACAAGACATTCATTTGGTATATTGGGGAAAGGAGGAAGGCAAGATGGGATAAAAAGGACTAAGGGGGAGGGGGGGGATTGCAGGTGGAAGTTGATTTCAAGAAAGCTGAAGTGCCGAATGGTTACTTCAGCTCAGTTTTTATGACAGAGGGGGATGGAAGGCGACCAGAGCTAAATGAGAAAGGAAAGGAAAGGGAGGAGGGGGTGGATCCTAGCCTAATCAGTGTGGAAGAGGTAAAGGAGGAATTAGGTAAGTTGAGGGTGGACAAGGCCATGGGACCTAATGGTCTTCACCCTAGGGTGCTCAGAGAATTAAGGGAGATACTGGAGGAACCACTGGCAGGGTTGTTTAACTTGTCCCTGGATACAGGGTGGGTACTGGAGGACTGGAAGAAGGCAGACGTGGTGCCAATTCATGAAAGTGGCAGCAGGAAGGAAGTGGGTAATTATCATCCAGTCAGTCTCACAACGGTGGTGGGTAAAATAATGGAGGCAATATTGAAACAAAGGATGGTTAGATATTTGGAAGAGGGGGGACTGCAAGACATTTGGCAGCATGGCTTCACTCAGGGATGGCCATGTCAGACAAACTTGATTGAATTCTTTGATGAGGTGATGAGGGTGGCTGATCAGGGTGGGGCAATGGACATGGATTGTTGTGACAATTTAGTGACAGTCCTTTGTCATTGGGCATGGGGCTCCTGCAATCATTTAGCAACACTCTCTTGTGACTCTGTATGGGGTTGGTGTAACCATTTTGTTGCAGTCTCTTATGACTGGGTATGGGATCACTACTGCCATTTAGTGACACTCCCTTGTGACAGTGTATGAGGTTGTAGTGCTCATTTAGTAACAGTTTTTGTGACTGGGTATGAGATCTTTATGACCATTTAAAAAAAAAACATTCTACAATGGGCTGAAACACTCCAGATTGTGTATCATAGCGAGATAGTTCACTCCCACAGATGTAATGCACACTCTGGGTGCAGAGGCACATCGCTCTGCATCTTACCTTCTTATAATGCAAATGTGTGCATTAAGTCCCTGGATCATGCGATAGCTCCCTGAAATGCATGACCTGGAGTATGCTAGGACCTTAATACTGCACAGTACTCCCTCTCTATAATGAACAAAATCAGGTCCATTGTAGTCATTCATTATAGTGGCTTGTTTGTTAAATCAAGGCACAATCAGTAAACATGAGATGTGACACGGATATTGTATAAAAACACAACTCTTTGCTGCAATGTGTAAAATGAGTTAAAATCTTAGACAAAACAATATAAAATACTGTAAGAAATTATGTTCATGGTCACTGCTGTGCATCCGTTTGCTTTTGAAACCCCTTCCTGATCTCTGTTTGGTGGAATGCTGCTTTTAGTGCAAGGCCTCTGGTGTACAAGATTAGCTGGTGTACCTGGAGTAGTATAAGGATGTCTGCTATTTGGAATTACAGCCATACCGGTGTTTTCTCCAGACCAGCTACTGCTTCATTATTCAAGGGTCGGTCATGAGTTGGGATTTTGCCTCCTCTTCCTCAGATTCTGAGGATATGTCCACTCCACTCACTCACTGTGCACACAATTTCTGCATCAGTTAGTAAACATATTGATGAAGGTAGAAATGTGGATGTGATAATGCTAGACTTCTGGAGAGCTTTTGATACAGTCCCATGTCACAAAATTATCGAAAAACCGATAGGATTGAGAGTGGATGGGGCCTTAGTGAGATGGGTGAAACAATGGTTGGCAAATAGGTCTCAGAGGGTCAGACTATGTGGTCACTTATCAGATCCACACAGGGTGAGAAGTGGTGTGCCACAGGGGTCAGTGCTTGGACCTCTGTTGTTCAGCATTTTTATTGGTGATTTAAGAATATTAAGTAAAAATAAGCTGGTTAAATTTGCTGACAATATTAAGATGGGAGGAGTTGTGGATACCTTTAATGATAGATTGATTTTTGGACAAGATTTGATTTACATACTGAAATGGGCAAGGATTAATTGTATGACCTTTAATGAGGAAAAATGCACTATAATGCATTGTGGGAGGCATAATGTTCAACAGTCATATGGCATATTGGGACTAAAATTAAAGATATCAGAGGGGGAGAAAGATTTGGGAGAATACGTACAGAACGATCTTAAAAGTGGTGTGCATAGTAAAAAAACTTCAAGTAATGGTATGCAGCTGGTAAATTGTATTAGATGGGGCTTCCAATCTAGGAGTGAGGAGGTGTTGCTGCCATTGTATAAAACAATGGTCAGGCCCATTTTGGATTATTACTCCACAGTTTTCTGTCCCTATCTTGTAAAATATATTAGGGTAACGGAGAGGCCACAGAGAACCTATACAAAAATGATAAAGGGGTGGAGGGATAGATCTTATGATGAGAGGTTGCAGGGATTGAGTTTGTGGACAATGGAGAGTAGAAGAAAGAGAGGTGATTTATTGCTATTATTTAAAATTTTGAAAGATGAAGTGATAAAGTCTGATTTGGGGCTTGAGTTGATAGATAAACATTATTTACGGTATAATAATAAACAACTGAGGGAGAACATGGTGAGAACAGAGTGGAGAAGAAATGGATTTAAGAACAGGGTGGTTAGATAGTGGAATGGTTTGCCACAGGAGGTGGTTGATGCCGAAAGTATAAGTATATTTAAAAAAAGGTTAGATAGATTTCTTACAGAATTTGGTGACATAGGTCCTCGCCACTGAATGGTGGGGGAGGTCTTTATGGGCAAATGCCTTTTGACTTCCTTATTCACTCCAGTATGAACTCCAGTCAGCTGCTCAAAGGTGGGGGCAGTGTCATCCACAGACAGCCAATCATCAGTGTCACTGGCATTGACAGAGTCTATGAGGTGGAGTTCAGTTGCAATGGCTGTGATGTCTTTGGTGTCTTCGAGATCATCAAGCTCTAAGTTTCAGGTTGCAACATAGCACTGCAGGACTGGTTGAGTGTCAAGACCAAGAAGTATAACACTGTAGCAGGAGAAACCTTTGCCCATGCCTCCCAAGACAGAAGTATGGCATCTTTAACTGTGAGAATTCTGTTACACTCCCCTCATTTTTTTAGAGACAAGAGCCCGGATATTCAAAGGGGTTGCGCATGACGCAACAGGGTTGCACTGGAGCAACCCAGCATTGTGACCTGGTTGGATACTGAAAGGGATGCCAGGTGCAGCACAAATCCCGATGCACCAGGGTGCAATGTAATGGTATGCAGCGCAGATGCAGGAGGCATGCCCACGCATATGCAGCACATCCCGATATTCACCCCAGGATGTGTGGTGCATACACTGGTGCAACCCTACACTGTGCCACATAGGGGGGCTCAAAGTTGAGCCTGTGAAGGGTAGGAACAACTCTTAGCCACCTACAGGCGGGCTGCTGAATTGCAGGGTGCAACACAGTAGCCGCCAGCCGTGGGTGGCCACCCACTCAGCCTGAACACCATCCACAAGCACACATGGCTCCCTTGTAGTCTAGCAGACCCCCCTCCTGATGCCCTCATCGCAGTAAATGTAGGTTACACATTCCCCAGTAGTCTAGTGGACCCCCTCTCTCCCAAGTCCCTGATCATGGTAAATTTCTGACAGATCATTCCCTGGTTGTCTGTTGCCCCCCCCCCACCTGATTCCCCGATCACAGTAACTGTCTGATAGATCATTCCCTGGTAGTTTAGTGGACCGCCCTCCCTCCCTCCTGAGTCTCTGATCACAGTAAATATCTGACAGATCATTCCTTGGTAGTCTAGTGGACCCTCCTCCCACCCGATTCCCAGATTGTGGTAAAGTGCACTACATTAATTCCTGGTGATCCAGTGGCACCCCCCAACCCCTCCCACCCACACAGGACCCCTCGCCACCCCAGCACCCATCATCAGCGGGCAGCTGCAACCCACCTGCATACCACCCAGCCACCTGCTGAATGACAGGTACAGTATGGGCTGTAAGCCCATTGGTTCACAATGTGGACCAATGGGCTTGCAGGGCATACTGTACTAGACAGTCCCAAATATGTGAATGACTGCATGGATGGGGCATGGTAGTCAGAAAAGGGAGGGAGGGAGACAGTTAAGAAGAATATGAGTAAACCAATACGCAAGTTACAGGCTCAGAAGACAGGGACGTTTGATAGCCCATTACATGGGGCATGCTTTGAGCTTGTGAAACATTTACATGATAAGGAAGCTAGACAGAGAGAGGGACTTTTGATAGACAGATACAGTGGCGTGAAAAAGTATTTGCCCCCTTCCTGATTTTCTCTATTATTGCATATTTGTCACACTGGATGTTTTCAGGTCTTTAGAGAAAATGTAATATTAGATAAAGGGAACCTGAGTGAACAAATAACACTTGCTTTTTTTTTTAATTTCACTTATTTAATGAAAAAAAGTTAACCAACACCAACTGGCACTGTGTGAAAAAGTAATTGCCCCCCTTACACTTAATAACTGGTTATGCCACATTTAGCTGCAATGACTGCAACCAAACACTTCCTGTAATTCAATATCAGTCTTTCACATCGCTGTGGAGGAATTTTAACCCACTCTTCCTCGCAGAACTGCTTTAATTCAGTAACATTTGGTAGGTTTTCGAGCATGAACTGCTCGTTTCAGGTCCTGCCACAGCATCTCTATTGGGTTTAAGTCTGGACTTTGACTAGGCCACTCCAAAACTTTAATTTTACTTCTTTTTAGCCATTCTGATGTGGACTTGCTTTTGTGTTTTGGATCATTGTCTTGCTGCATGACCCAACTATGCTTCAGCTTCAGCTGACAGAAGGATGACTGGACATTCTCCTTAAGAATTTTCTGGTACAGAGCAGAATCCATGGTTCCTTTAATTATGGCAAGTCATCCAGGTCCTTAGGCAGCAAAGCATCCCCACACCATCACACTACCACCACCATGTTTGACTGTTGGTATGGTGTTCTTACTCTGAATGCTGTGTTTGCTTCATGAGACATTATGGGATCCATGTTGTCCAAAAGTTCCACTTTGGACTCATCTGTCCATAGAACATTTTCCCAAAAGGCTTGTGGATCATCATCCAGGTGCTTCTTGGCAAATGAGAGATGAGCATTTATGTTCTTCTTGGTTAGCAGTGGTTTCCCTTGCTACTCTCACATGAAGCCCACTTTGCCCAGTCTCTTTTGATTGTGGAGTCATGAACACTGACCTTAGCTGAGACAAGAGAAGCCTGCAGTTCTTGGATGTTGTTTTAGGATCCTTGAGACTTCTTGGATGATTTTACACTGCGCCTTTGGAGTAATTTTGGCAGGCCGCCCACTCCTGGGAAGGTTCACTACTGTTCCAAGTGTTCTCCATTTGGAGATTATGGCTCTCACTGTGGTTTGATGGAGTCCCAGAGCCTTAGAAATAGCTTTGTAACCCTTTCCAGACTGATAGAGGGCAACAAATTTTTTTCTGATCTTTTCAGGAACTTCCTTTAATCATGGCATAATGTGCTTGTTGAATCTTTGTGCTGGCAACGTGACTCTGATGGTAAGAGCCAAAATAAGTGAGGTTTATATTGAGCAGGGCTGGCTATAATCAAGCCTGGCTGTGTTCAATCAGCTGACTCTAATTATCCCTTTAATTGGGTTGATTTAACTAGGGAAATTACTTTTCACACTGTGCCAGTTGGTGTTGGTTAACTTTTTCATTAAATAAATGAAATAAGTAAAAAAAAAAAGTGTTATTTGTTCACTCAGGTTCCCTTTATCTAATATTATATTTTGTCTAAAGACCTGAAAACATCCAGTGTGACAAATATGCAATAATAGAGAAAATCAGGAAGGGGGCAAATACTTTTTCACGCCACTGTACATAGGGGCATCCTTTTCATAAATAGCTTGTGAAAAATGCAAACAATAAGGAAGCTAGACAGCTTAGAAAAAGAAAGAGTGGATCAGCTAGAATTATGGTCCAGGAAACTCATTTGGAGTTGCTAACCCATCATGGCATAAGCATACTTATTTTCTTGGGTTATTAAACATTTAGTAAAATGTCAAAGTTGAACTGTATATCATGGAATGTCAAAGGTGCCCAAGATAGGGCGAATACAAGAAAAATTGTCTGAGAGGTAAAAAGCAATTCAGTTAATCGTGTGTTGTTACAAGAGGCTCACTTCACGGAAAGTGAGCTTAAATATTTTGCTAATCTTTTTCAGGGGGAAGGGCTTGTTGCTCCATACAATACAACTGCTAGAGGGTTAGCAATAATAATTTAAAAACTCATTACAACTTAAGATAGTGTGGTAATTATTATATCCAGCTGGCAGGTATGTCATATTAAAAATTAAAAATAACAATTTGATACACAGTCTGATTAATAGTTATGCTCCTAACAAAGAAAATGCAGATTTTTATATAAATTTATTTTTTAAAATTGTACAATTTCCACCTCCATATACTATAGGAGGCAACTTCAATCTAACATTAGAAAAATTAGATTGCACTACAGGGAAGAAATGGAAACTAAAAGCGGCTAGTATAATTTCAGGTTTTCTAGAAGAAATGATGTTTAAAGATCCGATAGAGTTAAATACCCAGCATTTAGAGAATATTAATTGTTTTCAGCAGTGCACAGGTCTTGCTCACATGAAGATTGTTTTCTTGTTTCAGAATCACTCCTTCACATGATTGAAAAAATTAAGTATGGGGCCATTAACATTTCTGATCAGGCCCCTGTATTTCTCTCAGTCTCTTTTCAGCTATGAAAAGAGACATTTTATGGAGGTTGGACCCACTATTATTGAGAAATAAAACTTTCACAAAGAAAATCTCTCAAGAAATACAATTGTTTTTAGAAACAAACAGCAAAACAGAAATGTCATTGAATCTGGTTTGGGATGTATTAAAGCATATGTAAGAAGAGTCTGCATGTCAGAGGCTACTTATTAGAGAAGAGAGAGGGAGAGAAAAATATGATTATTAGGAGAAAGCCTAAGAGATGTAGAAAAAACATGTAGTATGAGGTAGCCAAGAAGATCTAGTAAGAGTATTACAGCTGAGGGAAAAGTACAATAAAGAGGTGGAAAACGTGGCTCAGAGAGAGGTAATAATGGCAAAATCTAAATATTATTTTTTTCAGTGATAAGCCAGATAAATTACTGGCATATCAGCTAAGATGTAAACAAAATTATAGCAGGATTTCTTGCATCAGGAACCAGGATTGTGACCTCCTGTATAATCCAAATGATATTTGAGCAACCTTTGAAAAATATTAGAAGACACTATACACTTCTGATATTGAATCCACCGAAGAAGAGGTTATGCACTATTTAGAGCAATTCCAATGTCCTGCAATAAATCAGGGGGAAGCAGGAGTTTATGAATAAAGAAATCTCCTTAGAGGAGATGATAGAGGTGATAGAGGAGTTACCAAATGAAAAAGTGCCAGTGCTGGATGGTTTTGGTAACAATATTTTTAAAAGTAAGAAAGACCAAATTGCACCAAAACTGCACAATCTTTTTAACTACATACAGTCCACAGGAAGGTGTCCTCTTACTTTTAATAAGGCTCTAGTCTCACTTATATTATAAAAGGGCAAAGTTCCAGAAATGTGTCGCTCTTCTAGACCAGTCTCTCTTTTAAATAGTGATTATACGATCATAACGAACATTTTGGCAAAAAGATTATCTGCGGTAGTAAGTAAGATTATAGACCATGAGCAAACTGGATTTATACCAAGAGGGGAGCCTCACAAACAATGTTAGAAAATGGAGGATACAGTACGTTTGACGGTTGAGGCAGAAAAAGCATTTGATAGAGTAGACTGGTGGTCTTTGAAGTTGATCTTGACTAAATTTCAGTTTCACAGGACAATTTAACAAATGAGTAGAGATAATACATAATAAACCTAATGCTCAGGTGAAGACTAATTCTAGGCTTTCTAAAAAATTCATTCTATCAAGAGGAACATGACAGGGTTGTCCTCTATCACCTCTGTTATTTGATATTCACAGCGAACAACCGGCGATGCTAATCTGCAAAAGTAAGAACATAGTGGGAGTGGTTTTTAATGAGGAGAAACATATTTCACTATACATGGACAATATTTTATTGTATATACTGTAAGGGGATATTGCTAATACCATTCCAACTCTCTTTGAAATGATCACAAATTTTAGCAGGATTCTGGGCTATTAAGTGAATTGATAAAAATGTGAGGCTCTATCATTGAATTCAGATGTGGTTACACATAGGCAACTTATATCTGGGTGTATGGTTACATAAAAATAGCAAGAAATTGTCTGAGCTGAACTTTGGTCTCTTGATACAAAAAATCTATCAAGATACGGACAGATGGGCACTTCTTCCACACTCCTTAATAGGTAGGGTTAATGCAGTAAGAATGAATATTCTCCCCAGGACAATACTGGCATTTTGCACATGTGAAACATGTGGTTGCTTGGGGCACCAGCACAGCCAGGGTGAAGCAGGACACTGGTTTTTCACCTTTAAGGCAACAAGTATGGAAAAATAGAAATCTGATTGGCCCACTGAATTTTAAAGTCCTGCAGGCATCAAATCTGCTTAACTTGTTCCAGTCCGGATCCCTCCCCTTGCAGCTCTGCATTCCTCGTGTTTCCACCCCCGTCACCCCTCAGTGCAAGTCTGTGGGTTAGGTGGCTGCTCCCTATAATGTCTCTGACAGGCTTGTCTGTCTTCTCACCACCGTCCCTTGCCTACTGTGCCAAATGTGGCTGCGCTACGCTGGCAAGTTAACATCATCTTCCAAGTGCCTTGCTTAAAAAAAAGGGACTGCTAATGTGGTAAGTGGGTGCTTTTAATGGTCTTGGACAAACAATGCTGGCCCATTTTGGCCAGCGTAATTACAGATTTATCTGAAATGCTTGAAGAATGTTCCCACTGTTTATCATAAATAGCAAAAAAGGAGTCACGTAATGCCTTCAGACTGCTAAGATGCTTTAATGTCGGCTCCAGACCCTTCGTATTTCTTTAAGCAATTATATTCATTATTAGTGGCTACGTTTTTGATTTCTACTGGCATATTCTGTGAGAGGAGACGATGGATTCAACAGACCAACAACTCAAATCAATGGACTTACCACCTAGTGGATATTCTTCTGTGTTGGGAAATAATTCAGCTGCGCAATCTTCTAGGCCATTGCTGCCTCAGAAATGCCCGACCCCGGACTCGCCAGAAGCTGATGGTGAGCTGGACAAACTGGATATCCTGATGGCTGACATGGCCGGCATTAAATTAACCCTGACATGCTTGAAGGAGGACTTACAATTCTTAAAACCTACACTGGAAATTTTCAATCGTCGTATTGGGGATGCTGAAACAAGGATCAGCTCCCTGGAAGATGCTCAATCGAAGGAGATGAAGGAATCGCAAGAATTGAAAAAGGGTCGAAAAGTTAGAACTTAAGGTTGATGACCTGGAGGCAAGAAGCTGTAGAAATAAATTAGTGCTGGTGGGGATACCTGAAGCTTCTGAGGGCTCTGATATGATGGTATTTATTCAAACACTGTTGCAAGATGAGGCCTGCCCTCCTCCTCCTTCTGGGAATAAATATCTTATAGAGTGGGCACATAGATCTCTGTGTCCCCAGCCCCCACCTGATAACAAGCCTAAAGCCATCATTATTAGATGCCTAGATTATCAAGAGAAGATCTGGATCCAACAAAAAGCTTGATTTAAGAGACTGCTTCTTTGGCAGGGTAAGCCTCGCTTCATATTTGGTGACACCACTCCCATGGTATGAGAGCATCAGATGGCATATAAGGGCATCAAGCAGGCTCTTTACAGAGCCTGGATAAAGTTTTATATGCGCTACCCTGCATGGCTCTTTGTGCATTCTAAAACTGGTACCCTGGAATTCCTGTCAGTGAATCAAGTGAGGTTGGAGCTCCTAAAATTTTACCCTCAGTTGTTTTCCTCCCCCGCTTCTCAGAATCTAACCTGAACGCCTGCTGCTGGACTATATGGGGGTTTTGCAGATCACAAGGTCAGTTACTTAATTGATCCTTCCTTGAGTTTGTCTTGCTGGATACTGCTTAATTTTAACTCACCAGTGCAACCTATTTAAACTTAATTTATTGTCTGGACTGGAGATGGACCGATGATCAGACGGATTTGTATGGACAGCAAACTTAATTTGTTGTTAGCTTTTCAACAGCTCCCTCAAAATGTTGGAATTACTACAGCTAGTGGTTTTGACATTTTTGGTTGTCTACTTATATGCTTTTCTTACATGCCAGCTACCACAGAGTGACACTCTCAGTTGACAACTTGGTCTATATAGCAGTTTATCTGCTTTTCTCTGTTATGAGGTTTTTGTTCATGGACATTTCCTGCTTTATCAGGGATTGGTGATTCAGACCCAGGTGTCAATTTCTATTTTTTCTTTTGTTGAGGGAGCATAAAGACGACCTTTATGGGTGCAGGGTGAAGACAATCCAGTGTGGCTTTCTGTTGTTTTTTGAGAAAGTTTAAAGACTATATTGACTCCTAATGGCTAAATCATAGTGGCCACTTCTGCCTGTTCATTCATGGATTAGTGGTCATCAGTAATGACTATGGACCTATACTAACTAATCCAGTTTTAGACAACACCGGAGAGTACAGAGACAACCCCTTATTTTTTGGGGTGTTGGGTGTTTAATCCTCTTTCTATATTTTTTCATTTTCTCTTTTCCATCCCTCTCTTTATTGTTCTCTTTCCTCCTCTCCCCTTTCTTCCCTTCTCCCCCCTTTTTTTGCCACTAATTCCAGGGGAATGATATTCATTTTACATCAGGAGATGGAAGCAGATGTGTCACCATCACAGCCTTGAAACAACATGGCCTGTTTCTGGTCAGATGACCTTGAGTCATCACTTGGGGAGTTTTCCCGCCCCCCCCCAGTACACAGAGGGGACAACTGTGGGATCTAGTTCCTGTATTTGTTTGTATCTCAATGTTACTGTTGGTTGTTATTTTCTCTTTTACTTTTTGCATTTGGAGTCTTTCCCATTTCCTTGTAGAGTGGATATATTTCTGTTTGATTGTAATGAATACTATAGTGAGGGTGATACCTATTTTGGTAAGGGGGTTTGTCTTATTGTTTATATGGGGACCTGTTGCACAAGGCTTGTTTTCTTGGGATTTTCATAACATGGCAATCTCACAGTTAACTTTGGTATCATGGAACATTAAGAGGGAAACTCTCCTTTAAAACGTACACAGTTCTTAAACACCTTGCTTCACTGAAGCTTGACATGGCCATGTTATAAGAGACGCATATTTTGGGCAAAGAATCATTATTTTTTTGTCATCTTTGGGTGACACATGCTTTTGGAGCAGGCTTGAATATTCATAGAGTGGGTGTGATTTTAGTGAAAAACATTTTTTGTTCCAAGTCCTTAAGGAGTATCCTGACCAAGAAGGGTGCTATTTATTCGGATTGGACTTCATGAGTTAGTGCTGGTATGTGTTTATGGCCCTAATTCTGACTCACCTATTTTTTTTGGCTCATTTGGGGAACCTAATTACAGAATTTAGTCCCCTTCCACTTTTGATTAGGGGGGACTGGCATTTGACTATAGATAGTTCTTTAGATAGATCAGAAAATATAAAGAAAGGTTTATCACCTGTGCAGAGGGCTATAAGGGATATGATGGACTTGGGAGGTTTAGTGGACATCTGGAGGATATTGCACACTACTTAATGAGAATACACCTTTTATTCATCAGCCTATGGCACCTACTCTTGGATAGACTATATTTTATTAAGTTCAACTGATATCCAGGGAGTTAAGAGTTGTGAAATCCAGTGCAAAGTCCTCTCAGACCATGCCCCAATTTCCATCTCGTTATTTTGTTTCAATTCACTGAGGGGGACAGAGGTTGGAAACTAAAGAACAACCTATTAAAAGAAGAATGGTACTTTAATAAAATTAAGCAATATCTTACTGAGCATTTTCAGATACATTCTTCCTCTTCCCAGATTAGATATTTGATTTGGTGTGCCTTCAAATGTGTAAATCACCTGTGAGATGAACTCCCAGGTACCGTATGGAGGTCAAGTTCCATTTGAAAGGGAAGGAGCTAGCTGCCTCTGGGGAAGGGGAGTAGTTAAATTTTAGAACTTCGGTTTTAATGGTGTTTACCCTGTACCCTGAAATTGCACCAAACTCCTCCAATAGCTGCCAGAGAGGCTGAAGAGACTGCTCTGGGTCTGCTAAGTAGATTATCAGGTCATCAGCATTGCGAGCTAGTTTATGATGTTCTCCCCCTGCTGTCACTCTGTGTATATTCCAAGCTTGCCTAATTGCCTGGGCCAAGGGCTCCAGGTATAGTGCCAATAGCAGGGGTGACAGACCCTGCCTTGTGCCTCTTTGTAGGGGGATTGGGTCAGATATTGATCCATTGATTTTAATTTGGGCCATTGGGTTGTCATACAAGGACCTGAATATACCCATGAACTCCCCAGGGAACTTCATTCTCTGTAAAACTGCCTCTAAAAAAGGCCATGCCACCTGATTGAATGCCTTTTCGGCATCTAAACTTAAAAAGAGGAAAGGGGAGGATGAACGGGAGGCATGGTACATAAGGTGTAATGTTTTCTTTATGTTGTCTTGAGTTTGCCTGGGTGGTATAAACCCACACTGGTCCCTGTCAATCAGTCGTGGGAGAAGCCCTTCTACCTTTTTCACCATTACTGCTGCAAAGACTTTATAGTCAATGTTGAGCACTGATATTGGCCTGTAGGAAGTGCATGCTATAGGGTCCTTCCCAGGTTTTAAGATGATAGAGATGGTAGCGTATCACCAGGATGTTTGCACCTGCTCCCCCTCTAAGACAACCTGACAGCCCAAGTGGAGAACCGGTAGTAACTGTGCCTGGAATGACTTATAAAACTCCGTCGTATAACCATCGGGGCCAGGGCATTTGTTGGTCTGCATCGAGGAAATTGACAGGCAAGTTTCTCTTTAGTGATAGGAGCCTTTAGGGCTTTCTGTTGGTCTAGGAAAAGTGTGGGAAGGGAAAGACCCGATAGGAATTCATCCACTCTCTGAAGGTCTATTGTATGTTCCAGGATATAGAGGGAATGGTAGAAGGAGGTAAAGGTTTTCATAATTCATGATGGGTTCCTCTCTATCCCTCCCATACTGTGGGACCTAATCTGGTTGATATAGGCTTGATTTACTTTTTTCCTAAGCCGATGGGCTAACAACCGAGTGACTCTAGGGCCCCCATCATAGAATTTTTGTTTCAGAAACTGCAGGGCCTGATCTTCCCTTGTCAATCTTCACCATTCATTACTTCCTGGGTGTAAGCCAGAGGCGCGCACCCGTCATGGGGGCTTTTTTTTTTTTTTTTAAAAGCCTAGCTAACGGCACGCCCTCAGAGTGACGTCATGCGTCATGCTTGGCGATAGTAGCGACCGACTCCCTTCTCCAACTCAGTTCTGTTTCTCCCACTTGGCGAGGCAGCACCTGTTCGCGGTAGCTCAGTTAAAAGTGCGTATTCGGCCGACTCCTTTTTCTACACTCGACGCCTACGGTAAGACTGTTCCTTTTTCTTTTGTACGGCGCCGGGTGTATTTCCGACTGTGTTTAACCTTGTTTATTTTGCGTTATGTCCGGTTCTGGAGCGAAACGTTCTTCTAAGACGGGCCGTGCCCCTATGCGTCGGTGCTCCTGCGGCCGGCATTTCTCCGTCTCGGACCGGCATGACGTTTGCCTTCGTTGCCTGGGACCCAACCATGACATGGATTCGTGCGACGCCTGTTTCTCCATGGACCGCCGTGTCCTAGAAGTCCGCGCGTTCAAGCTCGGCAAGACCCCGGCGACCTTCGGGGGACGACGTCGCTCAAGGGACGCCCAGGTAAGGTCTCTAGGCCCATCCCCCGGGTCCCCTCCTGGGCCTATCACGGTCCGAGGAGGAGGGTCCTCGTCTTCTCTTGCCGAGGGAGGCCCTTCCGCGGTGTCGGGGAGCGTCGTGGTCCCTCCGGGATAGCGCTGACACCACCTCGGCAGTCACCTCTTCGAGGTGCCCCGCTGTCGAGGCCCTCGTCTGTTGGGCCTGGCTCGGGTGGACCCTCGCCGCCTCTCGGCACCGTTCTGGATCCCGCACCGTTCATGGTGCTGGTGATTAATCTTGGCGCCATCTCCGGCACTGTTTCGGATCTAGCGCCTTTCATGAGCGGTGATTGGGGCGGCGCCGTTTGGCGCCGCTTTGGATCCGTGCCATTGCGGGCGCTGGATCGGAGCGGCACCGTTAGCGTGCCGTTTTGGCCTCGGCGCCGTTCGCGGTGCCGATGGACATGGCGGCGCCGCCCGACGGTGCCGCTTCACCTCGATGCCGCCCGGCAGCACTCGTGACCTTCCCTCCCGGGCAGTGCGGGCCTGCGGAGCCGCTGGGGTGTGGGGTTAGAGCCTTCCTGCTGCCGGCGTGGGGGCAACAGGCGTCGCGCTTGGTACCGGGGCCGCTCATGGCCCCGTGGCCTGGGGACCCCTGGGTGGCCAGCATCGAGGTCCTGCTGGTCTCTGCCCTCCTCGGAGGAGGATGACTCTGATGTGGACCCATCCTGGCACCCCATTCTTCGATTCTGGGTCCTCGGTGGCTAGGTACCAGGCGCGCGCATGGCCTCCTCTGTCCCCCTGCTGTCTCCTGAGGGTCCTTCGGCTGGGGTGGCCGAGGGCCCCAGGGCAGACGGGGTGGACGGAGGAGGAGGCTCCCCTCTCTGGAGGCCCGGTGACAGCTACCCCCCGGGGTGCTGTTGCCTCCTCTAGGGACAGGGGGACGTTGCAGTCGAGGAGGAGGGCCCTCTCGGAATCCGAGGGGTTGAGGGGCAGGTGGCCTGCTGCCCGGTCTTCTTTGGCCACCTCAGGGGGGGTGGCCAGGAGCCGTAGTGCAGAGCCCCACCCCTCCTCCCAGGGTTCTAGGGTGTCCTCTGGCGGCGTGTGTGTGGACTGCCCTTCTGGATCCATGCAGTCCCGGGCTCGTCACAGGGGAGTTTCTCCCCCAGGGCTCTTCCAGGCTCCGCTTCCCCAGAGTTCCGTTCTGCGGCCTGGTTTGATATCCGGGATCCCTCCTACTAGGGCTCCTTTCCCCGGATTCCAGAGCCCTCGCAGAGAGCAGTTGCCTCCTCGGAGGTGCCCTCTCCCATCTCTCTGCCTTTCACCACCCCGCTCCCGGCCATGTCGGTTCTGGGGCGTTATCCTGGGAGCAGTTCAGGGGTTCTCTGGCCCTCCCCTCATCGTTGGTTACATGCATGGCGGGTCTTTCGACTCTCCCACCGCCGCAGGAATCCTCTGGACATTCAGTTCCCCATCATCCTCGCCTCTCTGAGGGAGAGGAACCCTGCTCATCTGTCCTCCGGCGTTGATTTCACAGAATATCAGCGTTTCCTCCTGAGGATGGTGAGGGATCTCCAGATTTCCTACGCTCGAGAGACAATACCAAATGAGGACGCGTGAATTCCTTGGTGAATTCAGTGCCCAGCATCTGGTGGTACCTTCTGGCCTATCCTTCCAGGAGGCGTCTATCCGGTCCTGGCAGTTCCTGCCACTTCTTCCCCTGCCCCAGCGGACTGCCAGCATAGGTATTGTGCCCCTCTGAGTCTCTAGGTTCCTTCCCAACCCGTCCTCAGGTTTGGTATACCTGGATACTCCTTCTGGCGCTGTTGCCTGGCGCACAACCGCCCACTCGACTGACTCTCCAGTTCGACGTTGCAGTAAGAGTGTTCTCTTCTTCTCATGCGTGCATGTATTGCATCACATCAGGCTCACCACTTGCCTACAACCGGCATCTGTGGTCGATGATGTCCCAGCTGCTGGCATCTATGCCTGACACGGAGCAAACCAGACAAGCCGTTGCCCTCTCCGCGGTAGGCCTGGAGCTGGCAAGACACCAAGCAAGGGCATCTTATGATGCCAATGAGGTGGCTTCCAGGCTTGCGGGGACAGCGATCTGCATCAGGCGGACGGCATGGCTTCGTCTTTCCAGGTTGTCACCCCTGGCCCGGCGTAGGTGATTCGCCCGCCTCCGGGACCCGTCTTTTCTCATCCAGAGCTAGGAGACTTTACAGGGCTCCATCCATCTCCTCGCCCTCGGGAGGCACCTCCTAGCTCTTCTCCCACTTAGGCTTTCTAAATAAGCCAGAGTCTTCCTTCTGTTTCTCACCAGCAGAAGGCTGGGGTCTTGTTCCTCAGGGTGGCCTCTTCCCCTCCAGGAGGAGGAGCTTGGTACTCACCCAGGAAGTAATGAATGGTGAAGATTGACAAGGGAAGATAGGAAAATTACGTACCTACCGTAATTCTTGATCTTCTCTTGTATCTTCACCATTCATTACTTACACCCACCCACCATCCCCTCAGTGGCCTCTTCCTGTGGCTTCTCCACCTCCCGTCTCCTTCCTCTCTCTGCAAAAAAAAACTTTTTGTCTTAATATATAGGAAAAGTTGCTTAATTTTTCCAAAAAAAAAAAAACTTTCTTGGGGGGGGGTTTCTAATTTCTCCAGAAAATTACTTACTTAAGATTCATGGAGCCATCTTGTGGATTGCATTGGCGATCAAACTGCACAACTATCTCTTGCCATTCTTCTGGCAAGATACCTCCTAGGGGTTTTGGCCTGGCTCAGGCTATTCAGTTTTTGATCCTGCAATTCCGTGTTCCAGATAGTTGCCCTGCAATCAATCCCCCCCCCTCTATTCTTGCCTTGCAGAGCAGAGGAACGGGCACGTCTATTCCTTTTTTTTTTGCAAAAAAAAATAATAATAAATGCTGAGGGAACTCTCTTCGACTGTTCTAGGCATCTTGGTATCGGGGTCATGCATCTAGTCTACAAAATCTTATCTGAAAAAAAAAGGAGAGGTAGACAGGAAGGCAATGAGAAGGTAGGCTATCCTTCTTCTAGTTTGCTTGTTGATTTCTCCTTTTAAGTGTCCTCCTGGACAATTTTTGCAGAAGAGCAGTGCTGACCATAGCCGATCCCAGCCAGCTCAAGCTTGCCTGCCTTGGCCAGTCAGTTTGAGTCCCATTTCTATCTTAAAATGCCTGAAAGGCTTCCTTTCCATTTCTAAACCCCTGAGCAGCACTCTCTTGCTGCCTGGGTTTTATTCTTCCCTCCTCGGTTGTCCTCCAGTTAAAGGCCTTCCGCAGCCGGGAGCCCGAGGTGGGTATCAAGAACAATGGCATGTTGAAGATGAGGACTATGCCCTCCTGAGTCTGTCTAGCGGGTTCAGTGAATCCCTCTTCAGCTCTATCTCCGGGGATTCTTGCTTCCCCTTTTAGTCGAGCTTTCAGCTGTAAGCTAACTATGCTCGTTGGGCATTCTGGTCCCTTCAACATCCCATCTCTCTCTTCTCTTTCTTCTTCTTCTTCTATTTTCTCATTTCCTTACTTATCTCTCCTCCCAGAGTCACCCAGGTAAGGAGGCCCTACAGTCCCTAGGCTAGGGATACTCTTATCTCCTCTGTCCTTCCTCCATCGGCTTATTCCTTTTTCAGTTCATTCTTCCTTGCTTTGCTATCCCTCGGCTATCTTGCCTCACTATCTTTATTCTCTGCTTTCTCTTTTGCCTCTCCGGCTCACAGAACTGAGTTGGAGGAGGAGTCGGTCGCTACTAACGGCCGCCCCTCGCGCATGACGCACGTCACTCTCGAGGGCGGTGCCGTGAACTAGGCTTTTAAAAAAGCCTGGATTGGTGCACGCCCGGGCTTACACCCAGGAAGTAATGAATGCTGAAGATACAAGAGAAGATCAAGAATTACGGTAGGTACGTAATTTTCCTTTCTGTTCAGATCTCTAAGATATGCTGGATCCTTTGCCTGGTAGCGTCTATTAATGGGAGTACTCCTGCAATTCTCTCCGCATGCTCTGATAATAATGTTTTTAACTAATTTTGAAGGGTGGACAAAACATGTGCCTGGGTCCTTTTGTGATGGGATGCAAACTTAATAATTTTGCCTCTGAGGACTGCTTTAAGTGTGTCCCACAGAAGGCTTTTTGAGGTTTCTGAGTTGTCGTTGTCTATTAAAATCTGCTGTACCTTATCCTCCACCAGCTCTTTAAATTATGGGAGGTTTAGTAGGAAGTTGCTGAAACACCAGATTGTATTCCTGCATGCCCCCCCCAAAGCTCCAGCCTGATTAGAGAGTGGTCAGAGAGAACTGAGGGCGTCATCTCGCAGGCCACTATGCGATATTGACACTCTCTTGACACATGAAAGAAGTCAATATGTGCTTATGTCTTATGAGAGTAGGAATAATGAGAGTATCCTTTTTTTTGTGGGTGTATGAGGTGCCAGGCATCTGTCCACCCTGTCTCTTTCATATATACCTGGGCAGCTCTTTGTGCTGCTGACTTCCTATTCGGGTTGGGGTTAGTTGTGTCTTGATTATCATATATAAACTTATGGTCCCTCCCTACCACCAGCACTCCTTTATGGTATTCTGTGATTTTTTTGTAGTAGGGCTTTAACCACTGCCGCATCTGAGCCCAGTGGTAAATAAAGACTGGCTAATGTGATCGGTTCTCTCTCATACAAACCCTCCACAATAGCCAATTACCCTTCAGGGTCGAAGTAGGTCGTAGACACCCAAAAATGGGTATGCCTGAGTACTAGGATCACTGTCCCTCTCCTTTTGCCCTTTTTATATGAAGAGGCCACCACCTGTGTGAAGCCAAAGCCCCCCAGTTTCTGATGTTCTGGCCTGCTAAGATGAGTTTTCTGGAGAAGGAGAAATGTAGGTTTTTGTTTCTTCAAGTAACTCAGGGTTTTACGTCTTTTGACAGGGTTATTGCCACGTTTACGTTCTGTGAAAAAATTATTATCTTTCTAGTGTGATCTATCTGAGCTGACTAAGGGATTCTGTGGAACCACCTCCCCTTCTGGAGCCCAAACATTCTGAAGATGTACTTTATTACATGTAAATGTTTCAACAGCTGACCTTCTGATAGTCTGTCTGTTTACCTGGTGAGCCAAAACAATATAAAACAACAACTTTAACCACAACTCTATCAACATATGTACAAAGTTACCTCCAAGACAGAGGAGCTTCCTCTTTAGCTGCTTAGTTTTCACTGTGGAGGAGATCTGCAAACTGTCCACAGGAAGGGTGAACAAGTGACGGGAATGTCCCCCAGTGGCCCCCTGTCCAGGCATATGCTGGACTGTAGCCTGCTGTTCATGGCCACTACATGTAGTCATCACCCAGCCCAGGCTGGTCAACATCTCAGAGCCCTCCAGTAATTCCTATGGGAATATCCCCCACCAAACAGTAACAACAATAAGAGTAAATCTATCAATATATTGGAAGTTCAACATCAAGAGAGGTGGTCTATGGAGAACTAGCTTAATATGCCAAAGCCTGTAAAAGGAAACAACGGGTAATAAGGCACATGAGAGGTAATTATACATCTACATAGCACTTCAAATGGATTGTTATGCCACTAAGAAAAGTTACAATCAGCAGTCAAGGAAAATTCACTGTTCGGGGACAGTCCGTCCCTCGTGGTGAAGCAGGTATGCCCCACTCGCTCTGGATCCGGTGTTTTCAAAAAAGGGCATTCAGCTCTGTTGACAGTTCCAGGTCAGCAGCTGATTACCATCAAGGTCTCAAAGTCACAAACTCGGTTAACAGATGGGAGGAAAAAATCTCAGTGTGAGTATAGGTACGCTGGGTGGGGGGAAGGAAGGGCACCCGGTCAAGTCCGAGAGAAAATAGTCTTGAAACTATTAAACATGGGTTAAGGGTGCTCCCTCTCCTGCACCGAACATGTAATGCTGCCACAAGGTTGAATAGGCCTTGTTGGAGCCCTCGGAAGTCAGAATGAACATGTCAACGCGGACGCTGACTTCAGAAGGAAGGAGAGAAACCCCCCAGTCCCCTTCTTCTAACTGAAGCTCCAAGTGAAAAAACTTACTGCGCTCAGGTTTGTGGTGAGTTTTCTGGGACTGACTCCTCTTCTCTCTGGCCATGCTGTTGTAGCAGTTCACGGATCTCCAGCAGGGTTGCAGGGGCCACCCACCTGGCCTTGTTCTGGTGGTGCTGCTGAGATCCCAGCTGCCATCCATCGCTCGAGGGTCTAGGTTGTTGGTTTCTTGGGGCTGACTCTATAAGTTTCCACCCTTTTGCTGTCATCTCTGCTCTTGCTGCTTCGGGTGTAGAGTAGGTAACAGGACCGGACTCCCAAAAGATTTTAAGTCAGGCAGGGTATGGGGTCTGGAACTTTACCTGTCAGCTTCAGAGCTTCCTCAGGAGATCAGAATAGGCCATTCTCTGATGCACTATTTCAGCCGGGTAGTCGTTATCCAGGATCAGCCTAGCAGTGTTGCATGTTATCGACTTTTTGGTCCAGGCTGCTTGGAGAATCTCCTCCTTGTCTTTAAAGCTCGAAAGCTTCAAAACTATTGAGCATGGCCTTGCTTTGGGGTCAGTTGGACGAGGTGCCAAAGACTGGTGTGTTCTCTCAATTCAGAACCGGAAGGTCGGGGACAAATCCAGGACATCTCTCAGCAGGTCTTCAATGAATTCCGTCATCTTCCCTGTCTCCGAGCCCTCCTGTAAGCCATATATTCTTAAATTATCTCTACAGGATCTGGCCAATAAGTCCAGGAGTTTGGCTTGCATTGCCTCTTGCTGTTTTATAAAGTAGTCGACCACCATGTGGACGTGGTCATTCTCAGACTTGATAGAGGAAATGCATGTCTCCGTCTCCTCCAGGCGCTCCTCCACAGCTGTCAATTGCTTCTGAATTGTTTGCAGTTCTCTACAATTTTCTCCTCTAAAAGCTTTTATCTCCTGGAGCAGCATTTCATAACAAGAGCGAGATAGACATTCCCTTTCAGTGTCAGTGTCTGGATCAGGGCTGGACTGGCTGGTCGGGGAAGCACTCCAGCTGGCTGATGGTCGCTGCTTTATTGCGTCACCATCTGAAGTTGTAGGATGTTTTTTGTTGCCACTCTTGCCAGGCCTATGTCCTCCAGCTGATTTAGATGCCATTGTTTCAAAAATTAACTGTTTTTCTCTTGCCGGAGAAGGTTTGATTGGTGAGTGATTTCAGGATCTGTTACAGCACCGCCATAAGCTCGGTGATGTCACCGGAAGTCAGGTCAGCCATTTGTATTCATGTGGGGTCAACCAAGGGAAGTCAAACCGGATACCTAGGAGGAAGAACAGGGGTATTGAGGGACCTTTTTAAAAAGCACCTTAGGTGCTGTGGAGCTTTTCCAGAGGGGCTGTATCTTGGGGCAGGTCCATAGTATGTGGAATAGTTCTCTTTCCCCACTCTGACATCTCTGACAGTGATCAGTATCAAGGAGCTTGGCTTTACATAGGACAGCAGGGATCTTGTACCATGAGTGCGAGATTTTGTTCTGGATCAGGTGGGATCGGACATCTCAGAGCCATTTATGTATATCTTTCCAAGCCTGGCCCTGTTGGGTGTTGGAGATGTCAGACTGAAGCATTCTTTCCCACTTTTTCTTAGCATCCTCAGACTGAGAGGGAAGGGAGTCCCGATCATCCTGCTAGACCTTTAGGGTGACAGATCCATGTCTGCAAGTCTGAGGGGATGTTGTGTTGTTTGGGCTGTTAAAGGAGAGGTTGAAGTGCTGCTCTGAGTTGCAGGTACCTCCAAAAGTCTTTCTGTGGGAGGCCCCACTTCTGTTGGAGTGACTGGAAGGTAAGGATGGTGTTAAGGCTGGCGTCCCAGAGGTCTTCCACTTCACATATACCCAGCCCAGACCAGTGTTTCCATAGTACTTTCACCTCATACGGTGATCTAGGGATTCTGCCAGAGTGGGATGGAGGGTGTAGGGAAGGGATCCATTTGTAGTCTAGTATGAGTTACATACCAATTCTTCTTGGATGCCGCCACTGTGGAGGAGGTTTGGGCCACATTTGTCTGTTTCTTGGCCTGGGAGATGGATGTCCCTAGATTAACTAAGAGGGAAGGTGCATGCATTGTCCCTGTGATATCTTGTTCAACCTGGACCCATGGAGGAGGAGGAGGGGAGGTTAGCGGGTACATCCAGTGGGCTGTCTGGGCCAGAAGAAATGCCCATCTGTACCCCTCTATCCAGGGGAGGCTCCAGCCCCCTTGTGACCAATGGGCCCTGAGCTTATTATGACTAAACCAGGGTCTGGATCTTTCCCATAGAAAGTCCCCAATCAGCTTGTCAATGGGCTGATGCCAATGTTTGGGGAGAAGAATTAGGATATGGGCAAGGAGGTAGAAGAATTTAGGGCCTATCAACATTTTTATGGCTGCAATCTTCCCCGCAAGGGTGAGATTGAGCAGCTTCCACTGATCAAACTCAGTCTTAGTCATATGTAGGAGGGGCAGTATATTGGCCTGCCTTAGAGACTCAATAGTAGGGGTAATAGTAATGCCCAGAGAGGTAATCCCGTTGGGGGCCCAAAGGAGTCCAGCTGTCTCTGCTATGTTTTGCGAACAGTGACCATTTAGAAGGAGCATTTCAGTTTTGGTCTGGTTTAGTTTTAGTCCAGAGTAACTGACAAAGGATTCAAGTAATGTCAGTAGAGAGAATAAAGCGAGCTGAACATTGGCCAGTGGGAGTAGGAGGTCATCAGCATACGTGAGGGTTGGATATTCCGTATCTCCCACTTTAATGCCCGGGATGTCTGGATGCTGCTTTATTGCTCCTGCCAGAGGTTCAACTGCAAGGACTAAGAGGAGCAGTGAAAGGGGACACCCCTGCCGTGCCCCGCATGTGAGCAGGAATTGGGGAAAGAGCATGGAGTTAGTGGTGACCCGGGTTATGAGGAGGTTATAAATGGCCTGAACTTTAGACAGGAACCGCTCACCCAGTCCCAAGTAGATCAAGACCAGGTATAGATAGTCCCATTTGACAGAGTCGAATGCCTTCTCTAAATCCACCACAATGGCTCTCAGGTGATCCAAGTTGTATCGCCCTGGGATGAATCCCACCAGGGAGGGGTGTATGAGGGATGGAAGGAGGGGTCTCAGCCTGAAGGTTAGAATTTTAGAGTAGATTTTGCTGTCCAGATTAATGAGTGAGATTGGCCAATAACTACCAGGGGTTGGTAGGGTCTTTGCCCTTTTTTGGGATGATTACTATAGTAACCTCTCTGAGAGAGGGTGGGAGAGTGCTCTTAAGCTCTACCTCCTGGAACATCTCCATGAGAAGAGGGGTAATCACTGGCCCTAGGGCCTGATAAAAGTCAGCATTATACCTATCACTTCCAGGGGATTTCCTTAGGTGAAGTCTCTAAATGGCAGAGCTGACCTCCCCATGGGAGATTGGGGCCACAAGGTCTTGAGATTGTTGAGTGGTAAGTATAGGCAGGTGTATGCTGTCAAGGAACCATTGTGTATCTGGCACTGGGCCTAAGTGGGTGGAGGAGTATAATGTTTTATAGAAAGCAGCCATGATCTCATTAATGGCCTCTGGGGTGGTAACTGTGTTGCTTGGCCAGCTGGTTATGATTATTCTATGATATCTGTAATATAAAGAACAGTTTCATCTAGTTCAAGGTTAGTTGGCATTCATCTGTATCCCCCTCCCCCGGGTCATGCCTGAAAATAGGCAGGATTTGTCTAGTGCACTTAACCGGTCAACAAAAACTAAATAAATAAAAAAAATAAAATAAAAATATAGTATGGGATTGTCTCACATAAGACAGCCTGGGCTTCCATGGGTGCCCGCCCCCCACACACAGGTTTCAGTGAAGCTATAGGATATGTAAACTGACCAGGAACCAGTTAATTAATTACCAGAGGGCATTGTATTATCTTTTATAGCCTGTTGCTTCTTTGAAGTTGGGAAACTAAATATACATTTTATTACAGGACAGGACATCATTTAGCTTATTTCTGCTGGCTATATTGCACCTAGGTGATGGATATCAGGGTTGTAAACCTCAAGGAACTGTTGGATAAAAGAATCATAATTTGGGAAATTAGTTTTTGCTGATGTCACCTTATTTAATATACCTCCTAATAGGACATCATGTTTGTATTTTTTATATTCTAAAAGGAGGAGCTAGATGACTCACAGAAGGGGAGTGGAAAGACAGAGTTAAACTAATACTTGTGTCTGAACTGTTTGTCATATACCATCTTGGGACTCTAGAAAGACACAGCTCTCTGATTTAATTTAACTGCACTTACAGAGGTAATACATTAAATAGAAAAGATCTAACTGTACATTGGTAGGAGTTTGTTCTGTAGTTTTTCTTGTTCTTCTTTTATGTGATTGTGATGCTCTTTGATATATTGTTCTTTGTTTACATTTTTTCATATTTTTTTATAATCTTTTAGTATAGAATCTTTTTTTTTTTTTCAAAAGACTTCCTGGGTGTCTGCCAGTTCTTTTTTGCATGAGACGTATAAGGGGTTAAGTCTGACACATGTTCAACAGCTTGCTGGTGTTACTAAACTGGGAAAAGGTAAGCATATACCTAAGGGGCTGGATATTCAAAAGGGTTGCGCCATGCGCAATAGGGTTGCGCCTGCGCAAGTCCGAAATTGCGCCATTCTGCGATATTCAGCAGGAAACAGTTGCGCCCCCCAAGTCATGCTGAGCAACAGCACAGTGCTAATGAAGGCATGCTCAACTGGAGGGGGAGGAACCATGCATAAACTGCACAGCCCGATATTCAGCCGGGCCATGCAGAGTTGTGCAGGCGCAACCCCCTACCTGTGCCTGCACAACTTTGAGACAAAAAAAAGGATCAAGTCAAGGGCCTCCCACAGGTGAGGTGCCACATTACAGGGTGCAACACAGCAGCTGCCACCTGTGGGTGGCCCTCCACTTGTTCCCTGTGCCCCCCCTGCAGCCTGATCGTGGGCATAATAGTAACACCCCCGTAGCCTGATCACGGGCAGATCTCACTCCCCCCGACTGGCCCGATCGCGGGCATAGTGTAAATGAACCCCTCACTGGCCCGATCACGGGCATAACATAAATGAACCCTCCCAACTGGCCCAATCAGCGGGCATAATGTAAATGAACCCCCGACTGGCCCAATCATGGGCAGAATGGAGTTCAACCCCCAAAGACCAATATCCTGGTGGTCCAGTGGACCATGAAGCCCGATCGCGGGCATAAGGTCAAACCACCCCAAAGTCAATTTCCTGGTGATCTAGTGGCCCCTCACCCACCACGGAGCCCACCACCCCTCCCCGTCAGCCGGTGGCGGCAGCACCCCTCACCTGCCACCCTGCCGCCCGACGACTGACAGCTCGATAGGCTGCATGCCCATTGGTTCAGAGCAAGAGCCAATGGGCATGCAGCTTTACATCAGAAGCGAGTCCAGATATGTGAATGAATCATTCATATCTGACTGCCTTGACTGGTATGGCTGCACGCCCATTGGCTCTTGCTCTGAACCAATGGGCGTGCAGCCCTATCGAGCTGTCAGTCGGCGGGTGAGGGCGGCAGGTGGTGGTGCTGCCACCGCCGCTGACGGGGAGCGGGCAGGGCTCGCGGTGGGTGGGTGGGGCCACTAGATCACCAGGAAATTGGACTTTGGGGGTGGGTTTGACTTATGCCCGTGATCGGGCTTTGTGGTCCACTGGACCACCAGGGATATTGGTCTTTGGGGGTTGAACCTGCTCTGCCCGCGATCGGGCCAGTCGGGGAGGTTCATTTACATTATGCTCTCGTGATCGGGCCAGTCGGGGGAGGTTCATTTATGTTATGCCTGCGATCAGACCAGTGGGGGGGTGATTTGCTTCATGCCCGCGATCGGGCTGCAGGGGGCGTCGGTCCCCAATGGCTGCTGCCTGGCAGGGCGACAGGTGCAAGTCATCGGGGATTGGCACACCTGCATGCTAATGGCATGCAAATGGGGCTGTAATTAGATGAAAATGGCCCCGTGCACCTTGCATAAATTATGGCTCCATTTGCATGTCACCTTTTGAATATCAGAAATTTGTGCATGGTGCAATGGAACTTGTGCCACCGCATCTGAATGCTCCACTCTGACCACTTGCGGTGGCGCAAGTTCCACTGCGCCATGCACAGTGGCTGTGGCCGGGGGGTGATATTCAAAGGAGTTGCTCAATAGCGCAACTTTGTTGAATATCGCCCTGGCCACACCCCAGCGCAACTTTTTTGAGCAGCGCAAGGGCTTGCACCACAGAATGACACAGTTTGAATATCCAGCCCAAGTTCTCTTATAGAGTTTTAAGGGTTCATTTTGGAAGCCTGGCTGGGTGCCCCTGGTGTAAAATTGTACTGTAATCCCCAAAGAGGGTACATATCTGAGCCTGTTCATTGGGTATGCTAGCATAAGATTCACAGTTTGAATCCTGCCCAGAACTTGAGACTAAAGATGATTCAGACCCAAAAGCAGACAGGAGGGTTACCCTGTCTGGGTGCTATGTGTTAAGGGTGACTGCAGGATGGCGACCCGAGGAAGGGCGACAATCTGCCAGAGCGACTAAAAAACATAATGTGATTTAATGCAGGGGGCTTTGCTCCTCATGCCCCCACACTCCCCTTACTTAGGATTCCTACTCCGGGAGGGCTCAACTCGGGGAAGGAGGGGAAATCCTAGGTCACCCAAATTGTTGGAGCCATTGTGCCATTGCCCTTCTGACAAGTCACCCACATACAGTAGCCCACATCACAGGCTACCCCCTGTCTGTTACCTGTTCACACTATTGCGCTCTGAGGTTGGTACTGTGGGAGCAGAGGGCCTGACCTGTGGAGTGCGTTTGGTTAGCAGCGGTGTGATAAAAATGGGTAACACAAGCTTTAACTGTTCAGTGTATCAGCTTAATACTGTACAGCTCACTTGCAAAATAAGGCAGTGATTTATTTTTAAAAAGGAAACAGAACTATATCATTTTTTGTACAGTCAAGTTCCTACCTGTTTTATTTTTTTTTTTCAAAGTGCAATTTAGCGTAGCTTAGTTAGGGAAGAAGATGGCTTCCAAGTACAGTGAGCATGCTGCAGACTACTTGAAGCAGTTGTGCAAGGAGAGAGGAGTCCTGCACAAGGGGAGAGCCACCAAGCAGAACCTCATGGATGCCCTGATGGCAGCAGATGCCCAGAGCATTGAGTCACAGACTGTGACTGTAAAGGACCAAACCTTGGGCATGGAGGGGCCAGCGGCCAGTGCAGTGTCCAGATCTGGTGAGGAGGACAGCAGGGTCAGTGCAAGCGTAGGCCCACAGCAGCAGGGGAAGGTCACCAGCATTCTGGGGCAAGAGGCAATCAGGCTGCAGATTGAGTTGTGCAGAATGGAGCTGGTGTTCCAGAGAGAAGAGAAGTGACAGCAGCGAGCTGCAGAGGAGAAGAGTGAGCAAGAACAGAGAAGCAGAGTGAGAGACATGAGCTGCAGAGGAGAAGAGGGAGTGAGAACAGTGAGAGGTGGACCGTGAAGAGCGTGAGCACCAGAGGTGACATAAACTAGCGAAGTTATGACTCCAACCACCAGCCCCAGAGCAGGTAAATGGCTTGGGTTTAACTGGAACTACAGGACTGGGTTACAAATTAAATTCCAAATTGATAGCTGAATTTAAAGACAGGAAGGATATCAATGCCTTTTTAAATTCCTTCGAAAAAGTTTGTATTCAGGCTGAAATTCCTAGAGCGTCCTGTAGCTTCCAGCTATCCCTGCTACTTACCGGGAAAGCTTGGGATGCATCGGGTCAAATAGACAATGAGGACAATGATTACAGCAAACCTAAAGCTGAACTTTTAAAAAAGTTTGATTTAACTACTGAAGCATACAGAGCTAAATTCCGTAAGCTCAGGAGAAGCCCTGACATGAGCTATGAGGAACTAGCCACGAAACAATGTCAGTGTTTAAAACGTTGGTAGGAAGGAATTGAAGCAAACTCTGTAGATAAAATTGAAAATGCTATATTGTTAGAGAAGTTTTTTAAGGCATGCCCAGCAGAGCTGAAAACCTGGCTGGAGGACCGAGATTCCAAAAACAGTGCAAAAGGCTGCTTAACTCTCGGACCACTATGCCAAGAGCAGACCTGCTCTGAGAGCGAATGGGGTGGGCGTGGCAGTGCAGAAAGGGAAATGCAAACCTTCAGGGCAGCTAAAACCCTTGCTGCCTCCACTGAAACCAGTTAGCTCCAGGTTTCAAAGGAAAGATTTCTCTGAGAAAAGAAATGAATGTTGGGTTTGTAAAGAAACTGGGCATATTGCCAGAAAGTGTCCCAAAAGGATAAGCAATATGCAAAATGGCACTAGGAAAGAAGTGGGTTGTTTGTGTGTCCCTGGAAGCATGAACATGAAGGAGCACATGCACCCAGTCACGGTGAATGGTGTACAGACACAAGGCTTAAGGGACACAGGGGCATCCCTGACATTGGTAAAAGGGAATCTGGTAGAGCTTGGTCAGCTTATACCCAATGAATTTGTAACTGTACAAAACTTAACTGGTGAGAAAAATACATTGCCACTCACTAGTGTTCTCCTAGACTGGGGTGAAACAGGGGGAACTGTGCAACAGGTGGCTGTAGCCAAAACTTTAGCAGTGGACGTCATCCTTGGCAACAATCTCCAACAGGGGATGGTGTGTGCAGTTACCCATAGCCAAGCAGGGAGGGGAAATTGTAGTTCCCTGCACCCCACAGAAGCCAGTGTGGAAACCCCTGGGATGCTGATGCCCCAGCCTGTGACACCTGATAGGGAGACTAATGAAAAGGGGGGTAGAAATTTCTCCAGTAGCAGTTAACCACCCAGCTATGGAGGGTTACTCCAAAGAAGGAGGGGTGACCCATTGTCAGAGGGTTAGGGATGACAGTGATCCTGAGTGCCCTGACGCTAGTGCTAGGAGCCCAAATTTACAGACTGAAGGGGACCTGTCCCATGCCTTGGGAATGTGTAAGGAGTTTCCAGCTGCTCAGAAAAGTGATCCTAGTCTAGAGGAGCTGAGAGCTTTTGCAGACTCTGACGGAGTATAGGGAGGTGATGGAAAACAAAATTTATTGAGAAAATGGACTGATGTATACTCAGGATGCTAAGACAGAGGGAGGGGTGATAGGCAGACAGCTTGTCATACCCCAGGGGTACCGTGAACAGTTGCTCAAGATTACACATGATATTCTCTTGTCTGGTCATCTGGGACTCGCATACACTATGCAGTGGTTGGCCCAGAATTTCTATTGGCCTGACTTCACTCAGCAGGTGAAGGAATATTGCAGGTCTTGTCACCAGTGCCAAGAAATAGGGAAGGCAGGTAAGAAAACCCAAGCCACCCTAATTCAATTGCCCATAGTGGAGGAGTCATTCCAGAGGGTAGGAATGGATATTGTGGGGCCTTTAAATACTCCCAGCTCCTCCAGGAAGAGATTCATCCTGATTGTGGTGGATTATGCCACCCGGTACCCAGAGGCAGTCACCCTATCCTCACTGAGGACAGACAACGTGGCAGATGCCTTACTTGGGATTTTCTCCAGTGTTGGGTTTCCACAGGAGGTTATCACCGATCAAGGGGGTTCCTTCATGTCGGACCTGATAATATGTTTGTGGGAGAAGTGTGGGGTGGTGCAGAGGTGCACGACACCTTATCACCTGCAAGCCAATGGACTTGTGGAAAGATTTAATGGTACCCTGTAGTCAATGCTCCAAGCATTTTCTGAACAGCATGGGAGGGACTGGGAGAAATACTTTCCCCACCTGTTGTTTCCATATATGGAGGTGCCCCAAGAGTCAACAGGGTTTCCCCCTTTGAGCTCTTATATGGACACCATGTACGTGGGCCCCTAGACTTAATCCTGGAGGACTGGGAAGGGAAGCACGCCACCCAGGGAACTCCCATAGTGGATTATGTCCTTAGGTTTAGGGAAAGGCTGAAGGAGCTTATTGGGACAGCCCAGAGCAACCTGGCAGCTGCCTAACAGAAACAAAAAGTGTGGTACGACCGCAGAGCCAGAGCTTGCTCGACAACGTGGGTCTGGAAGTCATGGTCCTTATTCCGGTCCTGAAAGACAAGCTGCAGGCTGAGTGGGCAGGACCATACAAAGTAGTCAGAAAGGTAAATGACATGAACTATATCATAGACTTACCAGACAGAAGACATACAGAAAGAATGTACCATGTCAATATGATGAAGCCATATGCTAATAGGGCTGACTTGGTGTTTGCAGTATGTAGTCCTGGGGAGGGGACGGATGAAGGAGACCCCCTTATGGACTTACTGGAAGAAAGCAAGTGGAAGTCCTCTGTGGTGGCAGTTAAATTGTCTCCCCAGCTGTGCCCGGCCAAGATCCAGGATGTAAGGGAAGTTTTAGTAGACTTTGTCCAACTGTTTAGCGCCAAGCCTGGACTAACCCCTTTAGCAACACATAATGGGGTGACAGAGACACAGACGCCCATACGGCGGACAGCATATCGGGTATCAGAGGCTGTCCAAAAGGATATTAGGAGGGAGGTGGAGGAAATCCTGAATTTAGGGGTAGTCCAGAGATCCCACAGTTCCTGGGCCTCACCTGTAGTCTTTGTGCCCAAGCCAGATGGCTCTACTCATTTCTATGTGGAGTATCATGGACTGAATGCAGTCATAAAGTCAGACGCCCACCAGATGCCATGGATGGATGAACTCCTGGACAAGTTGGGAGGGGTGACATACCTTATGACTACTGACCTGACAAAGGGATATTTGCAGGTAGAGTTAACTGACAGAGCTAGGGAGAGGTCAGCCTTCATCACTCCGATTGGCTTATTTGAATTTAAAGTAATGCCTTTCAGAATGAAGAACGCCCCGGCCACTTTCCAAAGGTTGATGAACCAGGAGTTAAATGGTGCTGAAGAGTACGCAGTGGCCTACCTGGATGACATTGCCATCTTTAGTGCCAGCTAGGAGGGGCACCTGTCCCACCTTAGGGAAGTCCTGGGCAGGATACACAGGGACAGGCTCACTGTTACAACTGAGAAGTGCCAGATGGCCATGGCTGAGGTGGCATACCTCGGGCATGTTGTAGGCCGGGGACAACTCCATACTAACCAAGTAAAATAGAGGTGATCAAGGCATGGCCTAGACCAGAAGCACAGAAACAGGTCAAGAGTTTTCTAGAGACAGCAGGGTACCATAGGAAATTTGTACCCAATTACAGTGCCCTGGCTGCTCCCCTATCTGACCTGGTAAAGAAAAAGATTCCTAAGAAAATTACCTGGGAGCCAGCCTGTGAAAATGCCTTTACTAGACTTAAGGAGGTACTGTGCAGTGCTCCTGTATTGACAAGTCCTGACTATAGCAGACCCTTTATAGTCCAAACTGATGCCTTAGACATGGGTATTGGGGCAGTACTGAGTCAGACATCCAACCAAGGGAAAGATCACCCTGTAGTGTACCTGAGTAAAAAGTTACTTCCCAGGGAGCAGGCTTACTCTACTGTGGAAAAAGTGTCTTGCCATTGTGTGGGCCCTAAAGAAGTTAGAGCCATACTTACATAGGCAGCATTTTGAGGAACAAACTGACCACAATGCCCTGGGAAAAACTCTTGGTAGACTATTAAGATGGAGTCTTGCCTTGCAAGGGTATGACATGATGATCTTACATAGGACTGGAGCAACCAATCAGAACACAGATGGCTTGTCGCGTCTATATGAGAAGTGAACTGACTTGGGAAGCTCATCCCATGCAGGGGACAGAGCCCCCAAATTCAGTCTAGGTGGGGAGGACTGTGATGCTTGGCCAGCTGGTTATGATTGTTCTATGATATTTGTAATATAAAAATAAAATATGTATATATAATATAGGGACTTCCATGGGTGCCCCCCCCCACTCCCCAGGTTTCAGTGAAACTACAGGAAATGTAAACCGACCATGAACCAGTTAATTAATTACCTTCCTTCCAGAGGGCATTTTATTATCTTTTATGGCCTATTGCTGCTTTGAAGTTGGGAAACTAAATATACATTTTATTTATTTATTTATTTGCTTTTGGTAACTGGGTAAGTGCACTAGACAGAACTGCCAATTTTCTGGCATGACCTGGGAGAGTGCAAATCAAGGAACGGGTAAAAAACAAATACATTTACAGTGCTGTACAATCAGAGATTCTAAACTATTATACAGAGGTGCAAGTTACATGGTACATAGAGGAGGTACCTATCACACAGTAAAATAGGAACGAAGCAGACAAAAAGGCACAATTTACTGTTAATAATGTACAAAACATGAGAGTGCTGTTGGTTATGGGACAGGACATCATTTAGCTGATTCCCGTTGGCTATATCGCACCTAAGTGACGGATTGCAGGGTTGTAAACCTCAAAAGAACTGTTGGATCAAAGACTCATAATTTGGGAAATTAGTTTTTGCTGATGTCACCTTATTTAATATACCTCCTGACAGGACATCCTGTCTGTATTTTTTTATATTCTAAAAGGAGGATCTAGATGACTCACAGAAGGGACGTGGAGAGACAGAGTTAAACTAATACCTGTGTCTGAACTGTTTGTCATATACCATCTTCGGACTCTAGAAAGACACAGCTCTTTGATTTAATTTAACTGCACTTACAAAGGTAATACATCAGATGGAAAAGATCTAACTGTATGTTGGAAGCAGTTTGTTCTGTAGTTTTCCTTGTTTTTCTTTTATGTGATTGTGATGCTCTTTGATATATTGTTCTGTGTTTACATTTTTCATATTTTTACCGTCTTTTAGTAAGGAATCTTTTTTTTTTCAAGAGACTGCCTGGGTGTCTGCCAGTTCTTTTTGCATGTGATGTATAAGTCTGACACGTGTTCAAGAGCTTAATGGTGTTACTAAACTGGGAAAAGGTAAGAATATACCTAAGGTCTCTTATAGAGTTTTAAGGGTTCATTTCGGAAGCCTGGCTCGATGCCCCTGGCGTAAGATTGTACTGCAATGCCTGAAGAGGGAACATATCTGAGCCTGTTCATTGGGTATGCTAGCATAAGTTTCACAGTTTGAATCCCCCCTAGATCTTGAGACTAAAGGTGATTTGGGACCCAAAAGCAGACAGGAGAGTTACCCTGTCTGTTACCTGTTCACACAATTGTGCTCTGAGGTTGGCACTGTGTGGGATCAGAGGGCCTGACCTGTGGAGTGCATTTGTGACAGTAACAACCACCCCCTGGGTATCCTTCAGGCCTGGGATGTGTCTGCTAGCCAGTTGTCTCCGAAGATGGAATGCAAGGACCTTGCCCCCCCTTGTCCCCACCTTCCCAAAAGGTGCGTCTGAGCCATAGTATGGCCACCACTGCTTTTCTGCTTAGAAGTTGGTTGATCTCTATCTAATCATAGGCCAAGGATTGTCCTACCCATTGGAGAGTTGGGGAAGGGAGAGAGCATAGCCTTAAAATCATCCTTTGCTAGTTTTAGTTGATGTTCCAGGGTTTCCAATTGGCGTTCGCGTCCTCTCCTCTTAGCAGCAGCAAATCCCATGATATTACCCCTCCCTGTGGCCTTGAATGCCTCCCAGGAGTTACACGCTGAAGTATTGGCAATGGGATTGTGGGAAAGAAATAACAAGGCCTAATTTTTCACCCATGGGACAAAGTCTGGGTCTCTCATAAGGAGAGGATCGAGTCTCCAGCTACGAGAGGGAGGGGGAGGAGGAGGTACCCCCACTGGATTATTAGCTGTTCAGGGGCATGGTCAGAGATAACCCTGGAGAGGATCACATCATCTATGTCAGGTGTCAGGGGAGGCTAGCCAGTAATCTAGTCTACTGTGGGAAGAGTTGGGTTCTGAGTGGAATGTGTAGTCTCTGACCCTGGGGTGGAAAAGCCTCCATATATCAGTAAGTATATGGTATGAGATTAGTTGGTGTAATGCCCTACCACTCCTGATGTGTGACTCTTTCCCCATATCATTCCTGTCTAGGGATGGGGTAATTGTGAGATTGAAGTCTCCACCTAGAAGCAGAGGACAGTTAGGTGGTAGGAATCCTGTTAGAGCTTCGGCCAGACTGTGAAAAAACTGGGGGATCTCTTCGTTAGGGGCATATACGTTACAGAAGGTAATAGGACCAGAAGGGATATCAAAGGTGGCCATTACTCATTGGCCTTCAGAGCAGGAAAGGGATTTACTAAGGGTCCAAGGTAAGGATTTGTGAAGGAGGATAAGCACTCTGTGCTTTCTGGTGGGGGCTCCTGCATAAACCTGCTGTCCCATCCACTCCTTTACCATACCAATGTGGTCCTCTTTGGTCAATTTAATTTCTTGTAAAAAGGCAACCATGGCAACTCAACCATTTCAGGTGTGCCAGAAATTTCTTTCACTTTATGGTGGAATTCAGTCCCCACATGTTCCATGTGTGGAAATCCGTATCTGCCATATTTGTCCTGGGGGAAAGGGAGGTGGTTCCCTTAGGCAGCTTGAGCTGTATACCAGGATCCTAAGAGGGTGCAAGTGGGGTACCGTGAAAGACCCTTAAAGCAGCTCTCAGCAAGGTAGCCTACCTCTCATGTAAAGATTTAATGAATGGAATGTCGCCTATACAGTTGCTAAGGTTAGTTGCCCTATTACTGGCCATGTGGGCTAGCACTATGGCCTTTGGTGTATAAAAGTATCCAGAAGGTTAGCAGCCTATGCTCACACTGTACACTAAAATCTACCAGAACAATAAGAAGTAGTTAGAAAAGAATAACACAGGTGAGGGGTGCCTGCTGGACTTAGCCAGCTGAATTACCAGCCAATGGCATGCCCAGCTGTCCCTATGGAAGTAGGTTAGCTAACTGGCATGCAGGAATAAAATGTGTCCTAGCAATGTCTGTGTGGATGTCCAGTCTGAACAACCAATGTTATGGATGGAGCTGGGAACCAAGCTAGCAGGTTTACTATTGTAGCTGCTGTCCAGAGCCTACCAGGGCAATGAGACCTTACAGAGCCCCTACAAGCAGGGGACGTTGCCTAATAAGGGTAAAGTCCACCCATAGATGTCTAGTCTTTTTAGGTACCTCAGCAATAGTTCCACAACAGGTAGAAAGAGAGTTAACTTCCCTTGTGGAGGGGTTTGGGGAGTTGGGAGGCCAAGGGGCTGAAAAGGGGTGGAGTACATATTGGACTGTAGTGACCCCTGATAGGGAATGGTATGGGGTCTTGACAGCTGACCATCGGTCATCTTAGCCCCTTATGAGATCAGGGGATGTGGTGAGCTGTAGGTCTAGGGGGCAGTGAGGGCAGAGAGTGGGTATAATGCTGTGGCAGCATTAAAGGGAGATTGTCAACCCCCTTAGGTCTCAAAGTGTCCCTAGTTTAAGAAAACACATTTTATGATTATTCACATTCTATCAAGACTGTTGATGCAGCTGATAGTTTGATTCAGATCATTGTTTTCTTTTAAAAGTAAAAAACTGACTGCCCACCATACTGGTGTTACCACACCAAAACATGTTTGTATACATTTCTTGACCAAATCCCACTGCATCTTTCCTGGACTCAGGAACATCTCCAACACAATCTAGCCACAAACTATGTAGTGAGAGTAGAGAAGACTATTGTCTCATGAGTGGCTGCATTATTTGAGGGTGTTTCTATTGTTCAGGAAGTATGCACTAAGAGTAGTTCAGTGATCTGAATCAAAGCAAAGTTGGCCATAGCTATACATTACCATGCATTTTGGGTTCTAATAAGCAAGGTGGCAGATAAAACAACCAGCAATATCACTGAATTTTAGAGAAAGTAAGCAATCATAAAATGTGGGTTTTTACCTAAACATAATATGATGCAAAAAAGGTTGACAGTGTCCCTTTAAAGAGGGAAAAAGGACAAAGAAAAGGTGTCCCAGCAGTATTTCAATGCCTTGTCATCCTGTTGCCCCCCTTCTCCAAATTATGCAGAAGCAATCAGAAACAGAGTAAAACTGTTATACCTTGCTCTTGAAGGTATGGTGTGTCGTGGGGGAGGGGGGAGGTATAATGTAACCCCACCCATCAGTACATCCCCATAGTGCAGCATGAAGGAGGCGAGGGAGATCCTTACTCACTAAGACACACAAACTTTAGGATCAGTAATTGCCCCCCCGGCACACTGTACCCCAATTTAATCCACCCCTTTACTCCCCTTCAAGACACAAGACCTATTTAGCACTTATCTGAAGGACTCAATCCTGAATCACACCGGCAGTACATTGTGAGTTGTCTTCATGTCACGCTGCAAGTCATTGGTTGTTGGAAGGCCTGGGGAGTTGTTCAAAGCCCTGGTTGCTATTTTTGAGTCTCTCAGCAGCAGGTCGACATCCGTGGAAGACACCCATGATCCCCTAATCTCCGCAGTCTCTAGACCAGGGGTTTCAAGGGTGGCAGAGTCCATGTCAGAGAGGAAATCTGCATTTTCAGGGGCAGACTGGGTGATAAGCGGAGAGTAATGATTCTTCAAGAAGTAGGGACTGGTGTATTCCCAGTCCTCTCTTCTTTGGACAGCCATCTCTTCTTGGTCTGCGGGTCTTCCTCTCTCTCTCTTGCGGGTGTTGTCGTTTATCATGGGAAGCTGATGGAGGCCTCTTATGGGTTTTAGGAAGCCTGGGTTCAAGAGCTTTATGAGATCCCTGCTTGAATGCCTTAACTGCTGTGACTGGTTGGTCCCTTTTTAAGAGTGATCTATGATCCAGGTATGGGATATGAATCACAGCAGGAGGGCCTGAAACAGGGCTGCGATGTGGGCTAGCAGCAAGGGGCCAGATTTTATTTATATAATTCATGGCAGCATCCAGTGAAGAAAACTGGTGTGGGATTCTATTACAGGTGATTTTCAGGACCGCAGGATATCTTAGCAAGAATGGGACTTGGAGTTCGTGAAGCCTCCTGCGTGCATCCATGTAGGCCTTTCTTCTGGTGGCTAGTTCCCTGAAGTAATCCTGAAAAATCATGATTCGGTGACCGAGCCAGTCCAGAGCTCTCAGTCCTCTGGCTCTGGCTTGAATAGCCTCCTTTTCTGCAAAATTTAGCATACAGACTAAAATTGGCCTTGGGCAGTCTCCGGTTGCTGGTTTGGGTTGTAAGGAGTAATGAGCTCTTTCAGTTACAGCTCTGATCATCGAAGGAAGCTGCAGAAGTTACAGGAGAGACTGTTGGAGAAAGGGGATCATTCTACCTTCTTCACAACCTTCTGGAAATCCCAGAAGCAATAAGTTGTTGTGGTGGCTCTTGTTCTCCAAGTCATCCATTTTGTCTTGGAGAAATTTAATCTGTGCCGCCTGCTTCCTCATAGTCGCATGATGTCCCTGCAAAATCTCTTCATGGGCCATAGTTTTCTGCTCGGATCCGTCAATTCTCGTTTCGAGCTGCTGAACCGTTGCTGCAGTTATTATTAGAGGCCAAAGTCAATGTGTCTATCCTTGTAAGGATTGAGGTGAACATTTCTTTTACCGAGGATTCCCCTCTCCCATTTGAACTGTGTGCCATGTGACCTGTGGTGCAGAGCTCACCCCGTACTTCAGAATGGATTGTTGCTGGTCCCGCTGGTGGAGTCACAGAAAAAAACTGTCAGTAGGTAGGCACTAACATCCAGTTGCATTATTTTAAGTTAAAAGCAGTAGGTTCTTTCAAGGAGTGGATTGATGTAAGGATTTTGGCTCCAGATCGGCATTGAGAGTGAGTTAAGTCACCATCTTGTTTGCTGGCCAAGCCACGCCCTGACCAATTTATGACTTTTGGATTCAAATTCATTCTCACCTGGATCTCCTTTTGGGCCTGCAGGAGGCCTTAACTCCTGAAATTTGACCCTAGAATAGGCCTAGACCATCTGGTGGGTAGGCAGAGATATATAACATTTATAAAACACAAAATAACAGCGAAGCACATCAGAGACCGAGTGACTTCCAAAATGTATTGTGCGGTCGCAACAAACATTTCCCCGGCACTTAGAGGGATCAGTCCCTCTTCATCAGGGGGTAGAGGCAGTACAGCGCAGTGGTTTAAGGCTCTGAGCTGCAAATCTGGTGACATCCAGCAGACCAGACCTGAGTTTGAATCCCACAGCTTCCACTTGCATACTGTGTGACCCTGAGCAAGTCACTTAACTTTCCTGTGCTCCCAGGTTGCGCCTGTAAAAAAGCTTTCAGCTTAGTGTGTCTCACCTGGTTAAATAACTAAACAAAACAAAAAAAAAAGAGTCAAGCTTAATGTTACACATCCTTATAAAGTGCAGACTGGTGATCACATGGTATACATAACTTTGTGTCATTTGAAAAAAAAAACAAATAAAACTATTTTCTGTTATATAAATACATATGACCCAGATATTCAAGGGTTAGCCATACTTAACAAGGGTTCTTGTCGCATGAAGTCAAAAACTGCGCCATTTGCGATATTCAGATGGAGGCAGTTGCGCCGAAAACATGCTGAGCAACAGTGCAATGAAAATGAAGGCATGCGCAACCAAAGGGCGGATCCATGCATAGAGACCGCACGCGACATTCAAAGACTTGGGCGCTGACAAATAGCTGCACAGCCGGAAATTGCGCACTAGCGGAAATGAGCCAAAATAAAAAGGCTCAAGGAAGCGGCGCAAGAACGCTACCAGGCTGCCAAGGGGGAGAGAGAGAGAGAGACAGAGACAGACAGACAGACAGCAAAGGGCAGGCAAGGAAAGTGTGTCCCATAGTCTGTAGAGGCCAGCGGGGGGTGCCCGGTGCAGTGGAAGTAGCAGTCAGGACAGTGGGGGTAACACAGCAACACCAGCCGGGGGGTCAGAAGCCAGGGAGATGGACAGTGCCAGTTTCCACATGGAAGCTGTAATGAGGGGGGTGAGAATGCATGCTGCAGGGGGACGTGGCCGTGGAAGGGCCCGTCGGTGTACGCCCCCGACAGGCAGTACCGTGCCCGTATCAGCTTTGAGCTGTACACAGATGTAGAGATCGTGGGCCGGTACCACCTGAACAGGGCAATACTGAGACGGCACTGTGAGCTGTGCAGTGATGTGATGCAGGCACCCTCACGACGGAGTCACGCTCTGTCGGTGGAGACCAAGGTGACAGCCTGCATGTGCCTGCTCGCCACGGGCACCTTCCAGAGGCTGACAGGGGACACCACAGGCATCACACAGTTGGCCACGTCATGCATCATCACCCAATTCCTCAGCGCACTGCTGCCACATGCTGCGGAGTACATCCATTTCCCCAGCACCGTGGCAGAGCGTACAGCAAACATGCAGGAGTTCCACAGGGTAGCAAGTATGCCTGGCATGCTAGGGGCCATAGACTGCACCCATGTGGCCATCCGCACGCCACCTGGCCCTGATGGCCATGCATATCGGAACAGAAAGGGATTCCCTAGTGTCAACTGCCAGGTGGTGTGTGATGCCACTGGGCGCATAATCAATGTCTGTGCCACACACCCTGGTGGAGCACATGTTGCCTTCATATGGTATCAGTCTGCACTGTGCCATCGATTCGAGAGTGGGGACATCCCCACGGGACATCTAGTGGGTGAGTACACATGTATGGAATGCAAACTCTGGGCAAGGGTGGGAATGCCACAGGTGCCATGGTAGTGGCACACAGGGAGATGGCCAATATGGACCTGAACATGACACTGATCTCCACTATCTCCACACAGGTGACTGCGGATACCCGCTCCGTCCCTGGCTGCTTACACCGTACCGGCGCCCCATGAACCCAGCGCAGTTATGCTATAATGAGGCACATTCTGTAACACACAACATCATAGAGTGGGTGTTTGGGATGCTCAAGGCATGCTTCCGATGCCTAGACACCTCCGGCGGTGCCCTACAGTACAGCCCCCAAAAGGCCTGTGGGATATTCCTGGCCTGTTGCATCCTGCACAACATGGCCAAAGACCAAGGATAGCCGTACAGGTCGAACAGGGGGACAGCGATGGGGACGCCAGTGGACCCCCAACTGATCCGGCAGGCCCAGCTGCACCGGGACACCATCACAAAGGAGCACTATGCACAACACAGGTAAGTCAAGGGGACATGTGCAACCAACACTGTCCATGCACAAACCACAGGCACACAGGGGAACACACCAGGGGTGCATGACGGTCAGGGGAGTGGAAGGGTCCAGGCATACAAATACACCATCAGGGAAGGGTGAGCACTCATATGGACACACACACACACCAGGCACAGAGCGTACATGGGCAGATGCACAGCACTGCAGAACCGACATTGCTAACACACAGTACCACCGACCACCCCACCACCCTTACTGTCAGAAGTCGTGTGTCAGAACCTGGGCACCTTGCACCTTGGTGTACAGTGCAATGCAGATGCATCATGCATACGCACCTGTGGACAGCAGTTGGGAGGGTGTGCAGGTGGTCCATGTTGGCGTGGTGAGCAGAGCACCCAGCAGTGCACTGCCCACCATGACACACATTGCACACATGGCAGCACCAGACAGGGCCCGCACTAGGAGACAGCTCAGTCATGTAGCACTGTCCCACGGCCACCGTGGATGTGTGGGCGGCCCCGCCATGACCCAACAGCATGGGCAGGCTGAGCAGGGGCCATATGGGGTGGCACTGTTGCACCACCAGGGGTCCCACTGCGTGAACATGACCTTGCCCGCACAGGGGTCTGCAGCATGCCGAACAAACCTGCACCAGGGGTGCTCGGGATGCCCACAGCAGAACCCGGCGTCGACAGGCCTGGTGTCACACGACGCCGGGAACGGGGAGTGGAGAGTGCACTGTGTGGGGTGTGCGGTACAGGGGCACCTGACTGTGTGCCCAATGCATCCACGACAGAGACCACTGCCTGGGTCAGCCTGTCAATGGCGGTGGTCACATCCGTCCGCATATGGACCAGCTCGGCTCAGTCCCAAGCACACTCCCTGCTGTGCCACTCCACGGACACAGACAGTGCCTCCACGGACCTTGCAACCCGCCTCTGCAGCTGTACTGATCCCTGCAGCAGGCGGGTGTGCTCATCCAGTGGGTACTGTGCCCCAACGGCATCCTGACCCCCAGGGTGTGGACGGTCCTGATGCACAACACCCCTTGAGGGTGGGCCGCTGTTCGCCAGGACCAGGAATGGGTGGATCAAAGGGTGGCGGACATGTGCCACTGCTTGACACTGTACCCCCAGACCTGGTGAGTGACTGCTGCTGCTGCCCCTCCAACCGCTGTGCCCCTGGGTACACTCGTTCCACCGCTGTGCTGGCAACAGTGCCAGACACCTGCACAGCCACTGGTGCTGCCCCATGGGTGCTGACAGGCACAGCCTGGGACCATGCCAGCATGCTGGTAAACAAGTTGGAACCAGACAGGCCCAGGGGCACGTGCTGGCCTGCCGTGTGTCCGTCATGGGACGCACAACCATCACTGCCCATTGCAGGCCTTCTATCATCAATGGTGCAGGTACGTGCTACTGCCATGGTCACAGCGTGCTGGCATGCTTGCATGCCAGACTGCTGAGACAAAGGCTGTGCACCCCCCGCACCCGTATCACTGACACCAGAGTTTGCGGCCCAGCGTGCATGCTGCTGCAGTGCCTGCTGGCTGGTGGTGGAGGTGGATGGACCCTCCTGCATGTCCAGCAGGTCAGCATCACTGTCTGGACCCACCACCACTGTCTTCTGAAGATGAACAGGATCTGTAACAGAAAGAGAGTACATGTGAGTGCATGTGAACAACCGCCCCCCCCAAACACCACCACCATGTCATACCGTGCAGTGATGGGCTTCCACCTGTCTGGAATCCTCCGCCTGGTACGCCCTCAATGGCGCTCGGCTGCATGGCTGTGACCAGTGTCTCCTCAGTTGGGGTCAGCTGCAACACCACTGGCGGGTCCCGCCAGTGCCAGCACGTGCCGCCCTGAAGGCTGCCACCTTCTCCTTCAACCTCCTGCGGTCTGTCCCCATCTTTTTCTTGCATTCCTGCATGGAGCGCTGGTGGCTTCCATGCAGGTTAACAGCCCGAGCTACCCCCTCCCATGCAGCCGCACGGGACTGAGGGGTGCCCCTCCGTCCACTCAGCACTGGCTCCTCATCCAGGTAGGCCTGGAAGAGAGCCTCCGTCTCTGCTGCTGTAAAGTTGGGCCTCCTCCTACGCCCACCGTCCTCACCCTCACAATGACTCTGCTCGGTCATGGCGATCTGTATGGGGGGAAGCGGACACCTGTCACTGTGCAGTCTACAGCATTTTCCCATGGCCATCGTCCTGAACATCACACAGCATGCAACTCACCTCTCATCTGCAGTAACCGAATCTGGCCAACGCAGCCCAATGTCACACATTTATAGCGCAATACATGCAAATTAGGAGTGGAGCAACTATAATGACATGCAAATCATGCCACTGCACCCTTGAATGGCTGATCAAATGATTTACATGTGTCGGCTGAATATCGCGAATCTGTGCTTTGCGCAATACGGAAGAGTCGGCTGAGCCAATGGCGCAGATCTGTGCCTGTGTGGTACACTGCATTGCGCATGCCCAGATAGCTTACATAGGCGTCTGTCGCGCTGCTGATGTGCTGAGCGCGATCGGCAATTCAGGCCATGGCCACCATTGTGCCAGTGGCGCTACAGCAATGGGCACTATATGGCGCTGTGGCACTACTGCGTAATACTCCACTGTTGCACTGGTACGCAGAAGGTTGGTCGCGCAGGATGCCTATACGTCAGATGGCGCTGTGCGTAGCCTTGCGTCATTGCCTATGACCTTGTGTATGACCTTTGCCCCCTGGCACTGTTCCGCCTGCCATGTGTATAACTTATTGCGCTGTCTGGTGACAGCTATGTGAAGTGACGGCGCTGTTCGAACAGCACGATTGGAGCCTGTGGTGGTCTATTGCGCAACATCTCCACGTGGGGTTACGGCGCAGCTGGGCGCCATATTGCCTGCTGTAAAGTTGGTGCCATGGCTAGGAGAAGGGCGGTGTCCTGGAGCCAGCTTGAAGTGGCCAACTTGGTGGCCCTAGTGGAGCCCCACTATGGGGCACTTTATGGTGAGGCACCCCTCACCATTGCCCGGACCCAGGTGTGGCAGCAAGTGGCCACTGACCTGGTGGGGGTCACTGGACAGTGCCGGTCAGCTGAGCAGTGCCGGCACCGGTACAGTGACCTCCACGGAGGGATCCTGATCTGCTGGATCGGCTGCGGTCACGTGCCAGGCGGGGCGTGGTGCCTAGGCCAGGTGGGTGTGCCATATATGCACCTGTATTATCTGTAGGGGTGTGTGTGTGTGTTTTGGTGGCTGTGCATAGGTGATGGCTCGGCCACGGTTGGCTGTGTCAGTGTGTGCAGCTGTGAGATGACTGGGTATGGCTGTGTGGGCAGGCACTGTCACTGGGGCAGGGGGCAGTCTGCTTTTGAGTCACACTGATGTTTGTCTCAACATATGTCTCCCACAGGCCGGGATGTGAGGATGTGGGGCAACAGTGAAGAGGGCCATGCCAGGGACCCATTGCCAGCAGGGGTTGGAGCCCACCAGCAGCAGCAGCGCCAGCAACAGCGCCAGTCGGAGCTGCTTGAGCAGTGTGAGTATCATGACTTCATGGATGCTATTGCATGCTGGGGGCCAGTAGCCATGCACAATACAAACATGCAGGAAAGGGGAGGTCATAATTCCACTATACAAGACACTAGTGAGGCCCCACCTGCAGTACAGTGTACATTTCTGGAGACCATACCTACGTAAGGACGTAGAGTGGGCAGAGAAGGTTCAGAGGAGGGCAACAAGGATGGTGCATGGCTTGCATCACAACTCCTAGGGAGACAGGTTGAAGGAACTGAACCTGTACTCCCTGGAGGAGAGGAGGGAGAGAGGGGATATGATTGAGACATACAAGTATCTTACAGGGTGGAACAGGGTGCAGGGAAACACTATTTTGAAGTGCAAAAGATGTTCCAGGACTACAGGGCATGGGATGCAGTTGGAGGGAGGATGATTCAGAGGAAACATGAGCAAGACTTTCTTCACAGAACGGGTGGTGTACAGTGGGACACCCTGCCAGAGGGAGTGGTGGGGCTGACACACTCACGGGATTTCAGACTGCATGGGATAGACATAACGAATTCTTGAGGTCAGGGTAAGGGCAACAGACTTCTAGGTAAACAAAGTAACTACAGGCTGAAATGGATAGACTGTGTGGCCATAGGCCCTTATCTGCTGACACTGGCTATGTATCTATGTCTGTAGGCATGACACAGGTGACATGCATCACTGTCCAGTTTTACAGTACGCCTGTGTATGCATCACTGGTGGTCCATGCATGCACTGGGCACATAGCTGTGTAACTGGCATCGCACCACGCTGCTACATCACTTGCCAGCCTTGTTTGTGCTGTGATGGACATGGGCAGTGTGTGTGTGTAGTGGTGCGATAGCTGGTGCCGCTTGTTTGTGATGGCCATGTGCATGTTCACTGTGGGTGGGCATGCCATCACAGGTGCGGGACATTGGGCTATATGGCTTGCAGGTTGGGTGGTGTTCAGGGTTGTGGTCAGTCACAGCCATTGACTGTGTTCCCATTTTCCTAGGCCTCGAGGTTCTCCAGAGGATGGCGAGGGATGTCAGGGCCATCCGACAGCTTGTGGCCCAGAACAGCGACATCCTGCAATCTATTCACCGCCATGGCATGCGGAGGAGGCGGCAGAGAACTGCAGGACACCCGCAGGAGGATGGGCGGCCGGCTGGCCCATGACCTCTCTACCCTTCCCACTTCTCCCATCCCTACCACCCTGCCTTCCCTCTCCAAGTTTGTCATCCCTACCCCTTGACCAACCCTACCTTGTACCCGTCCCCCCCTTGTAAATAGTTGTACTTGTTCTTGATAATGTTTGTTGTTGTGAAATACATTTTTATATTTTTATACAAATAATGTGTTGCTCTCTGATTTGCAGCTGCCTATGGGTGCTCAGTTGCAGGGGTGTACATGCCATCTGGGCTGGTATGGTCCTGGGTATGTGTGTGTGTGTGTGTGCGTGTGTGCATGGGGAGGTATCTCCAGCATGGCAGTGACTTTCGGTTGGTCTTGCCATCTGCTGCCACCCACTGCTGGGTGCACAGGGTGTGTCTGGCTTGTAGGCTTCTGTGCTGCACGGGTTGGCGTGTGCTGGGGATGCATGGTTTCCTGCAGTGCCAGTCACTGCACATAGGTGGTGTCTTGGGGTCACAGAGCGGGGTGTGCTGTGCGTATGGGGGGCTGATGTGCACTGTGGTTGTCAACCCCCTGTGTGTGGCACTCTCAGCCTGCCAGTGGTTATGCTGGGGTGTCATGGCTCTGCTATGCTTTGTTGGCTTGTCCCCATGGGCAAGTAGATCATCCGTCTCACCCCCAGTGATGCTGTGCTTGGGGTGTGCAGGTGTGGTGTGGGTTCTGCAGTGTGTTCCTGTGCCCATGTGTCTCATGGCTGGCGGTGGGCCCCAGCCTGCCTCCCTGGATGTGCAGTTCCATTGCTCTGGGGGAGGGGCTCTGCTTGCGCTATGGCACCTCTGGGATGCTCAGCAGGGCTGACCTGGTTGCGCCATAACGCAACATTTCGGCTCAGCTTCTCCTTCCTGGTTGCGCTATGGCACAGTATGTGTGATATTCAGACGTTGGTTGCTTGCGCAATTTGTTCTGCTGCATGTTTGAATATCGCACCTGTTGCGCATTTGCGCAACTGGCTTGTGCTTGCTCCTGCTGTTGCGCTCATTTTGAGCGCAGTTTGAATATCTGGGCCTTACTGTAAAACCAGTGCTTAAAAAACTTTAAGGTGGAATGTTATAAAAATATACGCACATTAATTCATTTGTTTTCAAATCTCCATCAGAAAAAACTTGAAAACGCTGTGGCACTATTACTTTTGCCTTATGAAATATCACTCAACAAGACTGAATATACCAACACTTTCCCCAAATTTAAAGGCATATAGTTTTGCAAATAGTTTATTTCTTTATGCCTAATTCCATATATCTCCTTAAATTGTATTTAGTGAGAGTTGTTGACTTTTTAGCGAATTAAGGGCATATGTATTGCATAAATCCTGTTTGTCAAGTGACACAGCCATACCAGGATGCCTGATGTTTAAACACTTTTTATTAGATCTGCTGTGTTAAAGCGATCAGAATCCTTTATAATTAATATCATGCTTTCATATATTTTGTATGATAAAGCATCTTGGTAATTCCATGTTTATCAGTGGAGAAAACTGATGAACTGAACTTGAAAGATAAAGACAACTTACCATAATGATAAATGCCTAGCACAGAGTCAATCTAATAAACTCAAATATATAAGTCAAAGTCAAAGTCAAATGTTATTTATAAAAAAGCATTTTTCCATAACCAAAGCACCTGTACAATACATTACTAAAAACTCTTCAAATTAAAATCCCAAATCATAAAAATTCAAAATTGTGTTAAAATCAAGTAATGTCAGGAAATGCTAGTTCAAATAAACAAGTCTTCAATGCAGACTTAAAAGATTCAGTGGACTGGCACTCTCTCACCCAACGAGGTAGAGAGTTCCACAGAGTCAGGGTCATAAAAGCAAATGCTCTGGCCCCTGAGGTCTTCAAATGAACCCTGGGACCCTCCAACAATCCCTCAAACAGAGTGGGCAGAGGGGGCGGTATGGACAAAAGAGGTCTTGCAAATAATGTGGTCCCTGTTCATGTAGGGCCTTATAGGTCAGCAATGTGACCTTGAAGGTGATTCTCCACTGCACCGGCAGCCAGTGCAGTTCACAGAGAACAGGTGTAATATGACTGGTTCTTGATGAGCCAGTCAACAGCCTGGCAGCCCATTCTGCACCAACAGCAGGTGATGGATATTCACCCCCAGAAGCCCTAGGTATAGAGCATTACAATAGTCAAGGTGGGTGGACACAAAGGCGTGGACCAGTGTTGGAAGCTTCTCAGGCGGAACAAGGTGTTTCACCTGGGCAATGTTCCTCAGATGATAAAACAAGGTCTTGACAACAGCCTACTATACAGAAAAAAAAAAAAAAAGATTTGGAATATTACAGTGTTCCAAAAGGCCCCAATTATTTAATAGAATGTTTTTCACTTTGGGTGCAACGCAGTTAAATTCAAGGACAAAACTCATACATATATATATATATATATATATATATATATATATACATATGTATATATATATATATATATATATATATAGAGAGAGAGAGAGAGAGCAAGCGAGATAGACAGACTAAATATAGAGCACGTCTAGAAAAGTTAAAAAGTGAAGGTGGTGGGGAGAGGAGGGGGGAAATACATGTGAAAATTAGAGGAACTATGACTTTATTACCAATATTACTAACAGATTTTATTAAATATTATAAAACATTTACAGCAATAGTACAAATACTAAAAGATCACTAACTTGGTGAAGTTTTTCTATAAGTAAACAGATAGGTCTAGATCTTTATTTAAGCCTTTAGGGAATAGACTTTTCAGAGTAAAAATCCATCTGCACTCCCTTTGGAGCAACATTTTCTTTCCGTCTCCTCTTCTTGCTTGTAGGTTAACATGATCTAGAATGATGAAATGTAAATCCCTTGTAAATGTAAATCACTATTATGGGCACTTTTAAAATGTGCACCCAAGGCAGAGCTGAGATTCATGTTCCTTATATCTCCTAAATGTTCAAAGAATCTTTCCTTAGCTTGCCTAATTGTTTTCCCCACATAAATGAAATCACATCCACATTGTGCCACATATGCAACAAGCATTTGTCAATGCCGAATGTTGATTACGTTGGTCTGTTGAGCTTGCGCAGTGGGCCTCTGTCACTGTCTCAGTCTGTTTGTCCCGGTGCTGCAGGCTGCTCTTTTGTACTGGGCTGCTGCGTGCATTGGCACCTTGTTCTGCTGAGGAAGAAATACGCGGCTGTCCCGACAGAGCTCCATTGAGGTGGCTCACTCCCCCTGTCTCACTCGCTCATTCTGTTTCTCCTGGCACTGCAGGCTGCCCTGTTGTACTGGGCTCCTGCCTTTGTTGGTGGCTTTTTCTACCCACAAAGAAATCCACAGCTGTCCCGACAGAGCTCTGTTGAGGTCGCTCACTGCGCCTGTCTCACTCACTCATTCTGGTTCTCCTGGCGCTGCAGGCTGCCCTTTTGTATTGGGCTCCTGCCTCTGTTGGCGCCTTTTTCTGCCCACAAACAAATCTGCAGCAGTCCCGACAAAGCTCCGTTGAGCTCGCTCACTCGCTCATTCTGGTTTTCCTGCCACTGCAGGCTGCCCTTTTGTACTGGGCCCCTGCATGCATTGCTGCCTTTTTCTGCCCACAAACAAATCTGCAGCCATCCCAACAAAGCCCTATTGAGCTCACTGACTCCCCCTCCCTCACTTGCTCATTCTGTGTCTCCTGGTGCTGCAGGCTGCCCTTTTGTACTGGGCTCCTGCCTGCATTGGCGGCTTTTTCTGGCCAGAAAGAAATCTGAAGCAGTCTCGACACAGCTCCACTGAGCTCGCTCACTGCCCGTCTGTCACTCTTGCATTCCGTTTCTGCCGGCTCTGCAAGCTGGCCTTTTATACTAGGCTCCTGCCTGCGTTGCCGCATTTTCTGCCCACAAAAAAATCTGCAGTAGTCACACTAGAGCTTCGTTGAGCTCGCTCACTACTGCTCTGTCACTCGCTCGTTCTGTTTGTCTTGCCACTGCAGACTGCGCTTTTGTATGGGGCTCCTGGCTGCATTGGCACCTTTGTCTGCCCACAAAGAAATCTGCAGCTGTCCTGACAGAGCTCGGTTGAGGTCGCTCAGTCTCCCTCTCTCATCGCTCATTCTGTTTGTCCTGGCGCTGCAAGCTGCCCTTTTGTACGGGGTTCCTGCCTGCATTGGCCCCTTTTTCTGCCCACAAAGTAATCCCAGCAGTCCTGACAGAGCTCCATTGAGCTCACTAAGTCCCCTTGTCTCACTCACTCTCTCGTTCTGTTTCTCCCAGTGCTGTAGGTTGCCCTTTTGTACTGGGCTCTTGTGTTGGGGCCTTTGTCTGCCCACAAACAAATCCGCAGCAGTCCCGACAGAGCTCAGTTGAGCTCGGTCACTCCCCCCTCTCACTCAGTCGGTCTTAATCTGTCCCAAACACTGATTTCCCAGAGTGACCATGCTATTGTCCGGCAGGAGTGCAAAAACATATTTTAGCCAGGATGTGAAAAATGTCAGCTGTAGTGTTCATAAGGAGTTGTGAAAAAATGCTGCTGTTGAAAATGTGGCGTGACAGTATTACAAATTTGCTAAATTACAAGGGTGCGTGGAAACAGTTCAATGCATGCTTGTAACACAGTCATGTTATGGTAGTCCCAACAAAGCTCCGTTGAGCTCGTTCACTCCCCTTCTCTCACTCGCTCATTCTGTTGTGCCGGCACTGCAGGCTGCCCTTTTCCACTGGGCTCCTGCCTGCATTGCTGCCTTCTTGTGCCCACAAAGAAATTTGCAGCAGTTACAATACAGCTCTGTTGAGCTCACTCACTTGCTCATTCTGGTTTTCCTGCCACTGCAGGCTGCCCTTTTGTACTGGGCCCCTGCATGCATTGCCGCCTTTTCCTGCCCACAAACAAATCTGCAGCAGTCCCAACAAAGCCCTGTTGAGCTCACTGACTCCCCCTTCCTCTCCCTCACTCACTCGTTCTGTGTCTCCTGGCACTGCAGGCTGCCCTTTTGTACTGGGATCCTGCCTGCATTGGTGGCTTTTTCTGGCCAGAAGGAAATCTGAAGCAGTCCCGACATAGCTCCACTGAGCTCGCTCACTCCCCCTCTGTCACTCTCGCATTCCGTTTCTGCCGGCGCTGCAAGCTGGCCCTTCATACTGGGCCCCTGCCTGCATTGCCGCATTTTCTGCCCACAAAGAAATCTGCAGTAGTCACACTAGATCTCCGTTGAGCTCACTCACTACCGCTCTGTCACTCACTCATTCTGTTTCTCTTGGCGCCGCAAACTGCGCTTTTGCATGGAGCTCCTGGCTGTGTTGGCACCTTTGTCTGTCCACAAAGAAATCCGCAGCTGTCCTGACAGAGCTCCGTTGAGGTAGCTCAGTCTCCCTCTCTCATCGCTTATTCTGTTTGTCCTGGCACTGCAAGCTGCCCTTTTGTATGGGGCTCCTGCCTGCATTGGCGCCTTTTTCTGCTCTCAAAGGAAATCCCAGCAGTTCTGACAGAGCTCCGTTGCGCTCACTAAGTCCCCTTGTCTCACTCACTCATACTGTTTCTCCCACTGCTGCAGGCTGGCCTTTTGTACTGGGCCCTTATGCCTGTATTGATGCCTTTTTCTGACCACAAAGAAATCCACAGCAGTCCTGACAGTGCTTCAGTGAGTTTGCTCACTCCCCCTCCCTCACTCGCTCTCTCGTTCTGTTTCTCCCAGTGCTGCATGCTGCCCTTTTGTACTGGGATCTTGTGTTGGGGCCTTTGTCTGCCACAAACAAATCCACAGCAGTCCCGACAGAGCTCAGTTGAGCTCGGTCACTCCCCCCCCATTCAGTCGATCTTAATCTGTCCCAAATACTGATTTCCCAGAGTGACCGTGCTATTGTCCGCAGGAGAGTAAAAACATATTTTAGCCAAGATGTGAAAAATGACAGCTGTAGTGTTCATAAGGAGTTGTGAAAAAATGCCACTGTTGAAAATGTGGCGTGACAGTATTACAAATTTACAAAGTTACAAGGGTGCATGAAACAGTTCAACGCACGCTGTAACACAGTCATGTTATGGAGTTTACACCAAATTTTCAACATAGGGATTTTAGGGACCTCTGCTCATGAACAGTGCCACTGTCATTTTCTTAATCTGTCCCAACACTGATTTCCACAGTGACCACAAGAGTTGTGCCGGAAATGTGAAACACATTTCGTCAGATGTGAAAATGACAGCTGTACTGTTTATAAAGAGGTGTGAAAAATGGCATTATTGAAAATGTGGTGTGGTATATTACAAATCTGCAAAGTTACAAGGGTGCGTGGAAAGTGCACAACGCACACTTGTAACACAGTCAATTGATGGGCTATCATCACCAAATTTTCAACATAGGCATTTTAGGACCTCTGCTCATGAACAGTGTCATTGTCATTTTCTTAATCTGTCCTGAACAGTGATTTCCCACAGTGACCACCCTATTCTGCGCCGGAAGTGAGAAAACACATTTCGGCCAGGATGGGAAAAATGACAGCTGTACTGTTCATAAGTAGGTCTGGGACAATGGCAATGTTGAACATCTGGAGTGAAAATATTTGAAATTCACGAACTTATGAGTATGTGTGCCAACTGCGCAATGCACGCTCGTAACACAGTCATTTTATGGAGTATTGTTACCAAATTTTCAACACAGGCATTTTAGGACCTCTACTCATGAACAGTGTCACTGTCATTTTCTTAATCTGTCCTGAACACTGATTTCCCACAGTGACCGTGCTATTCAGCTGTCTCGACACAGCTCCGTCGAGGCTGCTCAGTCTCCCTCTCTCATCGCTCATTCTGTTTGTCCTGGCGCTGCAAGCTACCCTTTTGTACGGGGTTTCTGCCTGCATTGGCCCCTTTTTCCGCCCACAAAGTAATCCCAGCAGTCCTGACAGAGCTCCGTTGAGCTTACTAAGTCCCCTTGTCTCACTCGCTCGTACTGTTTCTCCCACCGCTGCAGGCTGTCCTTTTGTACTGGGCCCCTGCCTGTATTGACACCTTTTTCTGCCCACAAAGAAATCCGCAGCAGTCCTGACAGCACTTCAGTGAGTTTGCTCACTCCCCCTCCCTCACTCACTCTCTTTTCCTGTTTCTCCCAGTGCTGCAGGCTGCCCTTTTGTACTGGGTTCTTGTGTTGGGGCCTTTGTCTGCCACAAACAAATCCACAGCAGTCCCGACAGAGCTCAGTTGAGCTCGGTCATTCCTCCCTCTCACTCGGTCAATCATAATCTGTCCCAAACACTGATTTCCCAGAGTGACTGTGCTATTGCCCGCAGGAGTGAAAAAACATATTTTAGCCAGGATGCAAAAATGACAGCTGTAGTGTTCTATATGAGTTGAGAAAAAATGCCACTGTTAAAAATGTGGCGTGACAGTATACTATGGTTAGGTTACAAGGATGCGTGGAAACAGTTCAACGCATGCTTGTACACAGACATGTTATGGAGTTTCACACCAAATTTTCACCATAGAGATTTTGGACCTCTGCTCATGAACAGTGCCACTGTCATTTTCTTAATCTGTCCCGAACACTGATTTCCTTAGTGACCATGTTATTCTGTGCCGGAACTGTGAAAACACATTTCGGTCAGGATGTGAAAAATGACAGCTGTACTACTTATAAGGTGGTGTGAAAAATGGCACTGTTGAAAATGTGGTGACAATATTACAAATCTATGGTTACAAGGTGCGGAAAGTGCACAACGCACACTTGTAACACAGTCAATTGATGGGCTATCATCACCAAATTTTCAACATAGGCATTTTAGGACCTCTGCTCATGAACAGTACCATTGCCATTTTCTTATTCTGTCCCGAACAGTGATTTCCCACAGTGACTGCGCTATTCTGCGCCGGAAGTGCGAAAACACATTTTGGCCAGGATGGGAAAAATGACATCTGTACTGTTCATAAGTAGGTCTGGGAAAATGGCAATGTTGAAAATCTGGAATGAAAATATTAGAAATTAATGAAGTTACGAGCGCAGTATGCCAACAGCGCAATGCACGCCATAACAGCAGCCTTTATGAGATCAGTTACAAATTTTCAACATAGGCATTTTAGGACCTCTACTCATGAACAGTGTCACTGGCATTTTCTTAATCTGTCCTGAACACTGATTTCCCACAGCAACAGCGCTATTCTGTGCTGGAAGTGCGAAAACATATTTCAGCCAGGATGTGAACAATGACAGCTGTACTGCTCACAAGGAGGTGTGACAAAATGCCAATGTTGAAAATCTGGTGTGAAAATATTGTAAATTCATGAAGATACGAGCATACATAGCAAATGTGCAACGCACGCTCATAAAACAGTCGTTTTTTGGAATTTTTCCACCAAATTTGCAACATAGGCTTTTTGAGAGCCCACCTCATGAACACTGGCACTGTCATTTCGTTAATCAGCCCCGAAGGGTGATTCTGTGCAGTGACCACAAAACCACCTTTCTGGGCCGATTAACACCATGACAGTTCAAGAATTCATGAGGAGGGGGTCCCAAAAACCCCATGCTGAAAATTTGGTGAATAAATTCCCAAAAATGACCAAGATATGCACTAAAGTTGAAAAAATCCTATTTATTACATTATACAGCTAACCAGCATTTCCTTAGTTCGCGGTCGGCTTTGAAGAGTGCAGACGTGTTCCCGGTCCAGCGAAGATCATCGTCTGAGTCTGGAGGTGGCATGGGGTATGGGGGTGGGGAGGCAGGGTGCACTGTGGTGGTGCGTGTTGTGGGAGGGGCAGGGAGACTACGAGGGACCGTTTCCTTTTTTTCAGGTACAAAACCCAAAAAAGACTTTGCAGGACCATTTTTCATTTACAGGGGCATGTGGCATGCTGGGCTGGACTCCCAGCATGCCACCAGAGTCTTGTTTTGGGGGGGCAGCTGTAGCCAATGGAGGATTGGGCACCCCCGTCGGCAAACAATAAAAGGGGCATGTGGCACGCTGGGGTGGGCTCCCAGCGTGCCACCAGAGTTGTTTTGGATGGGGGAAGCTGTAGCCGATGGGGGATTGGGCACCCCCATTGGCAAACAAAAGGGGGGGTGGGGAATTAATTTCTGCTGATGGGGATTGGGCACCCCGTCGACATTATGCCAACGGGGAGTGGGCTCCCCTGTCGGCAAATAAACATGGTGGGGTACATATTGTTTGTGAATACGGTGGCAAGCTGCCGCCATGTTCACAAACAATATCACAGATCCTACATCCCACCCTGCAATGACAGGTCACTCCCTCATTGCAGAGGATGGCTGACGCTGCAATGACGAGGTGGCCCCTGATTGCAGTGGCTGATTTTTAGAAGTTGGGCACGCTGGCTGAGCTAGTGTCAGCAGCGGCCGCAGCATACTGGGGAGACAGGGACAGCCTGCAGGCTGTGGGGGCATTGGGCACAACAGTACCACGCCTCCACAACCTGCTTGTGGAGAAAGCTGACGCAATATGTTTCTTGCGCATGTGCACAATCAACACAATAAAAGGAGAACAATTCAAAAATCCCTTATCTGTAGTGTAATTTCTTCAGTGGGATGCATGAAAATTTTCATTGGTGCCACATGTTTACATATCTGACAGGACCCACATTGATAAGAACCTGTTGGTCTTGGTGGTAGCCAAGTAGTATTGTTTTTTCTCTGATGTGTAATGGCTGTGACTCAACAGGTCTCCCAAATTCTTGGCCCTACTGTATGTCACCCGGGGTTTATTACAAAACAAGATTTGGAATATTACAGTGTTCCAAAAGGCCCCAATTATTTAATAGAATGTTTTTCACTTTGGGTGCAACACAGTTAAATTCAAGGACAAAATTCATACCATCCTCCTTCTGGCCTTGGTTTTGATTTAAGCAACTCCTTTCTGTCTTTGGTTTCTGCCTGCTGCATTGCATCCAACAAAATTTCCCTCTTGTACCTTCTTTCTAGAAACCTTTTAAGCATTTCATCTGCCTGGGTTTTGTATGTTTCTGTCTCAGAGCAATTTTATCTTAACCTTAAAAATTGACCAAATGGTATAGACTGGATCAACTTGGGTGGGTGTGCACTAGTAGCATGCAAAATGCTGTTACCAGCAATAGCTTTCCTAAAACAAGAGAACTTTACCCTACCCTCTTCTTTTGACGCTGTTAGAGTTAAGCCCAGAAAAACAATGGTTTTCTCATCCATTTTATGTGAAAACCTCAAGTTCAAATCATCGGTATTCAAGTATTCAATAAAGGGATGTAGCCTCCTCTCTGGTACTCCTCCATACCAATAACGGATCATCTATGTAATGACTCCATGAGACAATTTTGACCAAAAATATGTTATTTCTAGAAAAAATAAATTGTTCTTCCCACCATCCTAAATAGAGGTTGACATAACTTGGAGTCACTGTGGACCCCGTCGCCGTTCCTCTTTGCTGTAAATAATATTTGCTATTGAACAAAAAATAATTATGTGTTAATATGTTTTCTATTGCTTTAACAAAAAAGCTTGGTGGCGGAATTCCTGGGATTAAATTCTGATCGAGGAAGTAGTCCAAAGCCTTTAAGCCTTTTTCATGCGAGATACAGGTGTATAACGAATTAATGTCCACACTGATCCACATATACCTATCCACCCAGCACAAGTTGTCCATTTTCTCAAGTATGTGTAATGAGTCTCTAGTATATGATTTCAAATGATAAAATAAGGGTTGTAGAAAAAAAAACATAGAATTTTGATAGATTCTCGGAAAGAGAGCCCAGGCCTGAAATTATTGGCTTACCAGGGGGTTAATTTATTTATTTTATTTATTTGTATTTCAGATGACACCTTTGAGATGAGGGCTCTTTTACAACAGTTCCACGTCAAGGCAATAAGGACAATAAGGTACAAAACATAACATGATCATTACAATGGAACTTACAAAAAAAAAAACGTAAGGTTACAATAATAGCAGCCAAAGACATTGTCAAGGAATTGTGTTGCAAGTTAATTATACAGTACAAGTCATAGGCGGCTCAGTGAAGCTTTGTTTGGAGTGGGTTAGTGGGAGAAGAGAAAGAAGAGTGGTGGTGAGGGGGTGGTATGGGAGACAGAAAGAGGAAGGAGTGGAGAAATGGGGAGGGCATTGCGTTGGGTATGTGGTAGATGGGAAACAGCAAGTGAGGAGGAAAGGGGGGGATGACATCTTTATGGACCTTTGGAAGGTGGCAAAAAGTTGGAACAACAGGTTGTTCCACTTTAATAAACTTACTTTCCTTTTCAGTTATAAAACCCTTCTGTAAAGTGTCATCAATAAAGTCACACACTTTGAAACTGCAAAGTCAGATCTCATCCCAGGATTGGATAGGTTTCAGGGACAGATAATAATCGTAAGGCCTCATTATGTTTGCTTGCAAGCATGTGCAAGAAACATAATGCCATCATCCTATTTTTCGGAGGTGTGGCAGCCCTCTTCCAATTCAGTCAGTGTGTTTGCAGGGGCAGCTGCAGTTCTCCAATGCCTGCTGAGCTGTCTATGACAGCTCCAAAATGCAGTGGCGTACAGTTGAAAGGGGGAGCTACGCTTCAGTGAGCAGCGATCAGATATCGCCTGCTCATGCGTGCTTCCCCTACACACACACATGCATGCACGCACACACGCTGCGTGCTCCCACCCCACGCACACATTGTATAGCCGATGGGGGTGCCCAATCCCCCATCGGCTATGCTGCACCCCCCCCAAAAACACAGTTCCATATGCCACGCTGGGTGCCCACCCCAGAGTGGCTACACATCGTATAGCCGATGGGGTTGCCCAATCCCCCGTCGGCTCCACTGTCTACCCCCCCAGAGTACAGGGTGCCATGCTGGGAGCCCACCCCAGTGTGGCAGCAGATGCTATGGCCGACGAGGGTGCCCAATCCCCCTTCCGACAGGGGTGCCCAATCCCCCATCGGCTCCACGCCCCCAACCAGTCTTCCTTCTGCCACGCTGGGAGCCCACCCCAGCATGGCAAACGTCCCACACGTCATCATTTAAAAAACCCTGAAACTTAAAATGGTCCCCGCTGTGTTTGCCCCCACCGTTTCACCCACTGGCGCACCCTGCCTCTCCACACCCCCTCACCCCATAGTTACCTCCGGACTCCGGCACGACGATCTTCGGTGGACCAGGAACATGTCTGCACTCTTCAAAGCTGACCACGAACTGAGGAAATGCTGGTAAGCTGTATAATGGGATAGATAGGGTTTTTTCAACTTTGCTGGATATCTCAGGCATTTTTTGGAATTTTTGCACCAAATTTTCAACATGGGGTTTTTGGGACCCCTTCTCATGAATGCTCTCACTGTCATGCCATTAATCGAGCCCAAAGGGTGATTTCGCAGCCACTGTGTGAAATCACCTTTCGAGACCGAGTAATGAAACGACACTGCCACTGTTCATAAGGTGGGCTCTCAAAAAGCCTATGTTGAAAATTTGGTGAAAAAAATTCCTAACAGGCATTTGTCAATGCCGAACGTTCGCTTGCCGGTATTTGCAGTGGTGTTTGGCACGTATGGTGCTTTACCCTAATGCCCTGTGCAATTGCTGGTATTTGCACTATAAATTTTCAGCATGACCTTTTTGTTACCCCCACCTCATAAAAGCATTTGAGACCTCTGCTTATGAACAGTCACACTGCCATTTTGTTTCCTAAAAATTCTAAAATGACTGAGTTTTTATTTAGCGTATGCTATGTAGTTCCTTTGCGTATCGCTCATAAATTTGTGAATTTTCATATTTTCACTCCAGATTTTCAACATTGCTATTTTACTCACCTCCTTATGAGCAGTACAGCTGTCATTTTTCAGAATCTCACCCAAAATGTGTTTCTGCCCATATAGCACAATGGGCATGATTGGTCTTGAAATCAATGTATGGGACACATTAAGAAAATCACAGTGATACTGTTCACGAGCAGAGGTCTTAAAATGGCTATGTTGAAAATTTGGTGAAAAAATTCCTAAAAGTGACTCTTTTACGAGAGCTTGTTGCGCAGCCGGGGGGGTGGGGATGGATGATAGGGGTTTCTGGAGAACAAGGGATGGGAGGGTCTCGGCACCCAACTAAGGATCTAGGTTCGAGCAGACTCGATAGACCGTAAGGCCTAATCTGCTGGCAAATAGTATGTTAGTTCCTACGCACACTCGTAAGTTTGTGAATTTTCTATATTTTCACTCCAGATTTTCCACATTGCCATTTTATTACACTTCCTTATGAACAGTACAGCTGCCATTTTTCACATTGCCCAAAATGTGTTTCTGCACATGTAGCGCACAATGGTGCAGTCGGTGTGCGAAAGCAATGTTTGGGACAGATTAAGAAAATCACAGTTACATTGTTCATGAGCAGAGGTCTTAAAATGGCTATGTTGGAAAATTTGAGACAAAAAGACCATAAAATGACTGTGTTACGAGAGCATTGCGCAGTTTCCACGCACCTCATAAGTTCATGACTTTGTAATATTTTCAGTCCAGATTTTCACCAGTGGCATTTTTCCACACTTCCTTATGAACAGTACAGCTGTCATTTTTCACAACATGGCCAAAATGTGTTTTCACACTTTCAGCGCAGAGATGCGTGGTCGCTGTGGTAAATCATTGTTCGGGACACATAAAGAAAATCACAGTGACACTGTTCATGATCGGAGGCATCAAAATGCCTGAGTTGCCAATCTGCTGTAAAAAATTCCCAAACTAATTACATTACGTGTGTGCGTTGCACAGTTTCTATGCACGCTCGTAACTTCACCAGTTTTTTTAATATTTTTACTGCAAATGTGCAACATTGCCATTTTTTCCACCTCCCCATGAACAGTACAGCTGTCATTTTTCACATCCTGTTCAGAATGTGTTTTTGCACCCGTGGAGCTAAATGCCGTAGTTGCTGTGCATAAGCAGCTTTCAGCTAACAAACTGATATTGCCACTGTTCATGAAGTGGGGGTCTCAAAGAAAACATGTTGAAAATTTGGAGTGAAAATACCAACGAATGCCTGAGGTGTTAGGGTTTCCAACCATAACGCCCCACCCTGTGAGAATGACAGGCATCAGGGGTGTGACTTGGGATTCTTGCCTGTAAAGCTCATACCATTCCACACCCTGCAGCCAGTGAGAGGCATTGAGGTATGCCTTGGACTCTTTGGCCCCAAAGTTCACCCCATTCTCCTATACTGCACCCATCTCACTGTATTTCCTGATGGAATGGGGTGCGCATAAGGGCCAAAGACACCAAGGCACACCGTGACACTTGTCGGTGTCTGCAGGGTAGGGTGTGGTGAAATGGCATGGCCGTTATGCCTGATGACCCAAAGGCACACCCCAATGCTTGTCACTCTCTGCAGAGTGGTGGTGGGGTTGGCTTCAGTTCAGTACTTCACTGCCATTCCTATTTTGCAGCTCTGTAACTTCTACACTGCCAATGTCAGCAAGCAAACATTCGGCATTGACAAATGCTTGTTTTCATACTGACTTTTTTTGCATGAAGACAGTATTGGCACCTTTATTCGACCGTCTGAATACTAATTTATCCATTTGTCTTAAGGACTCTACAGCTTGTTTTTCCAAAGCAGTCAGATTACGGGTGGCAAAATACTATTTTTTTGGCAAACAGGTCTTCAATTTGCTTCATAACCACTTTTTGGTAAGTGTTTACTGCAAGGTCTAATATATTGGGGCAAAAGATAGATTTTGGTCTAAATTTCTGATGTCATGAAACATAATTAATTTCACTCAAATTTCTCATTGGTTGGGTCCCTTCATTAATTGTTACATTGCCAAATACATCAACCTCTGACATTTCCAAAGGATACATTGTCTCCTGAACATTTACGTTGTTTTCCTGGTCATTTTTCAAATCAGTATGTTCATTCAAAGCACTTCTATCCAGTTCTGCCCCCATTTCAACAATCCCTCCCATTTCCTTCATGGAAAAAAAAGTATCTTAAATAAATTATTCTAAGTATTCTGAAAATCTCAACCTGTAAAGCAAACCGGTTAACAAAGGGGGATGGTATAAATGAGAAACCCTTTTGTAATACACCGCTTTCCAAGTCAATTAGTTCATGTTCACTTAGGTTTCTTATTTCCCTTTGTCCTTGGAGCGGGTCAATCTATCTCTTCAATGTTCTGTCATTGGTGCCCCCCATTCCTTTTTCTCTTTCTGGTTTTTTTTTTGCCTTTTCTTTTTGTTGTCCCTTCTTGTCTAAACAAACACCTTTTTGTTAGTTTTAGCAGTTGAAAGTGCAGTTCCTGAAGTGCTTGCTAATGCTGGTTCAGCATTGTGTATAGAGAGTGGAGGGGGACAGAAGTGGCAGGAGTGTCTGAAGTGCTAATGTTTTCTTTGGTCTTATTTGAGTTCTTATTATTTTTCCAGTTAAAGTTCCTATTTCTATTTCTATTTCTGCTTCTGCCTCTCGATCCACTGTGATTTTGATTTATATTGCAACCCAGCTTTGCAGTTCTTGAAGGCCTGTCCAAGATAAAAACCAGTCTCTTTAAGTAATCTTGGGAATCTCTTTCATGCATTGTTTTCTTTCTTTTCACAATTTCTTTTTCATGAATATCCACATTTTTATTAAACTCCCTCTCTTTGATTTTAAACAGAGAGTGTTCCTTAAAAACTTGCAACTCTTGTGATCTTTCAATATCTAAATGGACTTCTTTATAGTTAAGTTTGTCTTCTTTTATCAAAATCTGTAAAAGTTCCTCAGAGCACCATGTTAAAGCTCTTAACCACACCTTCCTGTGTTTAAAGTTTTCAATTCTTACAGAGAGTTGGCTGTCCAGTCGTAGCCCTCGTAGTACTCGTTTATTTGTTAAATATTCCCCCTCTAGGCTCTCAGTATTGTAAAATAGTGACAGCTCACATTTTAAGTATTTTTCGAGTGCAGAAAAGATGGATTTTAATGCTTCCATGTTCTCAGGAGGTTCACTTACGGTTACTGGACCTTCCTGCTGCTGCTGACTTAGCGTCTGGTGTCTTTTAATTATTTCATTTAATGACTCCAAGCATGACTCCTGTTGCTCTTCTTCCAAAGAGCGTTCTATTTTGCTCTCCTTGGAACCCAAGCTCATTCCCTCTTCCTGTTCCTCCAGCTCATATATAACACTTATAGCTGCAGTGGCTAAATTAATTATCCTACATTATTGGGTGGATAATCAAGTTCCCACATATAAGGAATGGCACAATGAAATGCTGGAATTCTGTGAATGGCAAAACTGGTAGCCAGTATGTCACATGCCCCCCACTCTTTTAAGAAGGGCATAGGATATTTTGGAGGCACATGGTAGAAGGGAAAGGAGAGGGGTGGTGCTGTATGTGAGGAAAGGACTGAAGTGTGTCAGGGAGGAAGGGGAGGAGGGCAGCACAGATTCTTTATGGATGCAGCTCTAGGACTCCAAAAATAGGACTCTCAGGATATGAGTGGTGTACAGGCCACCCTCTCAGACTGAGGAGTTAGACAGAGAACTGGTGGAACAGATCAGAAGGACCTGCCAGAAGGGCAAAATGGTGATTGTGAGGGACTTCAACCTGCCAGGAGTGAATTGGGATACCCCAGCCACCATGAATAGGAGGGAGCTGGTACTTCTGGACACTTTCCAGGGCAACTTTTTACTGCAGATGGTCAATGAGCCAACCAGGTTAGGGAACACCCTGGACCTTGTACTGGCTAATGGTGAGTTTGTGAGGGAGCTGGAGATGGATGAACTGCTGGCAGGGAGTGACCACCACTCAGTGTGGTTCACAATAAACATGAGAAAAGAGGGAGCCATAACAGGCACAGGGGTGTTAGACCTCAGAAGGGCCAACTTTGGGAGGATGGGGGAAAATAGTACAGGAATATTTGGCCACAGTCTATCCAAATATGGACACTAACCAGAAGTGGGAGGTCATTAAACTGGGAATTGAGGAGGCAACCAAAATATGTACAAGGGTCCACAGTAAGAGGGCTAGGGCCAATAAACCTAGCTGAGTGAGCAGGGGGATCATGGAAAAAGTAAGGAAGAAAAGAGGCACCTTTAGAAAGTACAAAAACACAAGGAAGAGAGGAGGACAGAGAGGAATACCTGAAGGAGTCAAGAGAGGCGACAAGGGCAGTCAGGACAGCCAAGGCATCCAGGGAACTCAGGCTAGCACAGGGCAGTAAGGAGGGGGAGAAGGACTTCTTCAGGTACATCAGATAGAAAAGGAGTTATAAGGACCAAATAGTAAGGATTAAGAGGGACGGGGTGGGTGGAAACAGGGACAAAACAGGCAGAAGTATTAAATGAATACTTCTATTCAATATTTACTAAAGAGAAAGGGGGGGCTGTACCCAAGAAGGGTGGGAGGGTAGGCATGGGGGAGGATGTGACAGATGAAGAAATCACAGTGTGCAAAGTACTGGAGGGCTTGAGGGCACTGAGGGTGGACAAGGCACCTGGGCCAGATGGCATGCACCCCAGGGTGCTGAAGGAGTTGGCAGAAGTCCTAGCAGAACCCTTGACAGACCTGTTCAATACCTCCCTAGACTCGGGGAGTGTACCTCAGGAATGGAGGATGGTGCACATGGTACCCCTCCACAAGAGCAGCTCCAAGAATGAGCCAGGGCTCTACAGACCTATAAGCCTCACATCCATCAAGGGAAAGCTGATGGAGACAATCCTGAAGGAGAGGCTGGTTTCCCTCCTAGAGGCTAATGGGTTGCAGGAAAGTAGACAGCATGGGTTTGTCTCAGGCAGATCCTGTCAGACCAGCCTGGTGGAGTACTATGACTGAGTAACCAGGCAATTAACAGGGGCCATGCAGTGGATGTCCTGTACCTGGACTTCAGTAAGGCATTCAAGTTTGATGCCACATGAGAGGCTAGGAAGTAAGCTGGAAGGCACAGGGCGGGGGGCGAAGTTGGTGGGATGGATAGTGAACTGGCTGCAGGGGAGACAGCAGAGGGTAGTGGTGGGAAGGGAGATCTCAGCTCCCAGGGCGGTGACAAGTGGGGTGCCACGGGGCTCTGTACTGGGGTCGGTGTTGTTTGGGATATGCATCAAGAGCAAGATCAGTCCATTTGCAGATGACACCAAGATGGGGGCAGTAGTGGATGACTTATGAGGATGGCAGGGGTTGCAAGATGATCTGGTGAAATTGGAGGCCTGGTCAGACACTTGGCACAAAAACCCAAGGAGGAACTACCAGCTAGGGGGGATTTAACTAGTCAAGACAGAGGAGGAGAAGGATCTGTGGGTGATTGTAATGGGCGCAATGAACAAATTAACACAGTGTAGAAAGGCAGCGGCAAAGGCCAACAGGATGCTGGGTTGTATTGCCAGGGGCATATCCTTCAGGAAGGGGGAGGTGATACTGCCTCTATACAGGTCACTGGTTAGACCACACCTGGAGTACTGCATGCAGTTCTGGTGACTGTACCTGAAGAAGGACATTAGGTTTCTGGCAGGGGTGCAGCACAGGGCAACACAGATGATCCAGGGGCTAGGGGACTTACCCTATGAAAGCAGGATGAGGAAGTTGAACATGTACTGCCTGGAGAACAGGAGGGATGGGGGGACATGACTGAAACCTTCAAGTACATGAAAGGAATAAATAAGATGGGCACAGAGGGACTCTTCAAATTAATGGGGGAAGGGCACTCGAGGGCATGGGCTGAGATTGGAGGGGGACGTTTCAAGAAGGAAATGAGGTGACACTTCTTTACGGAGAGGGTGGTGTCTGAGTGAAATGCTTACAGAGGAAGTGGTATCAATCAATCAATCAAATCTTTATTTATTCAGGCGATCATCATTGAGCAAGGCTCATTTACAAGATGGACCTGATAAGGTCAAGGTTCGAGTTGATGCACAGCAATTACATCACATACTTATGAGACAGTTATACATACAGAAGAAAAGAAAATGTTATTTATAACACAATAATATACAGAGAATTCACATGTTAAAGCTTGGCCAAGAGAAAGTTAAACTAACATCTACAATACGTACAGTACATATATATCTCAATGAGGATCATGACAGTCACTCACATAATGAGTACAAGGATGTTGAAGGATATTGGTGCCATATACTGGCGGTGTCTGACTGGAAGGAATATGCCATATGTGATTGGAATATGGTTTTGTGGGATGACTATTTTATCTCTAGCGATAGCAGCTGCATTCTCTGTGAAGAAGGCTGTACAGTGCTGCTTGAAGGATGTAAATGGAATGATAATGGACAGTTTAAGGGATTTTGTAGGGTGTTCCATGCTATGGCTAGAGAATAGCTGATTGCTGCCCTCCCTATTTTGGTGTTGACTTTGGGCAATTTGAGCAGGATGATATTGTTGCTTCTTAGGGCATAGAAGCTAGGAGTGGTCAGGTTGAAGCAGTCCAGGATATAGCTTGGGAGTTTTTTTGATAAAGCTCTGTAGATCCATAGATCTGCATTTCTGCTCCTCCTGACATGAAGGGAAACCCATCCAGTTGCGTCATAGAGAGAACAATGGTGAGTATTATATGGCAGGTCTGTAATGAACCTTATTGCTCTATGATATAAGGTATCCAACTTTTGAAGGTAGGGAGTGGGGCAGTGACTATAGAGGAAGTCTGCATAGTCAATGACTGATAGAAAGATGGCCTGGACTAATCTCATCTTTGAATCTCTATTAAGGAAGGGTTTAATCTGTAGAGGAGGCCAAGCCTTAGGCGAACTTTTTCAGCAGTTGTTCTAGATGCTGAGTAAAGTCAAGTCTGTTGTCAATCCACACACCTAGGTATTTGAAATTTTCAACATACTCAGATTTTCTCAAGTATAGTGCATAGCTGGGGAGATTGATTGAAGAGGATGTGTTGGTGGAGTTTTGGATTGTGAACATCATTGCTTTGGTTTTCTTTGCATTTAGCAGAAGCTTTTTCTCGAGAAGCTGATGTTGTAACAGGGAGAATTCTGCTTGTAGGATTTCATGAGCAACTTTAGGTGAAGGGTTGCTAACATACAATACAGTGTCATCAGCAAAGAGATGTACTGAGGACTTGGTAAGGGTTGAATCAATTTTATTTATATAAATGGCAAAAAGGATAGGACCCAGAATAGAGCCTTGGGGGACTCCTCTTGACAGTGGTCTTAATGGGGATAGGTCACCTTCAGCTTTTACCTGCTGTGATCTACCGGAGAGGTAGCATCTGAACCACTTAAGGGAGGATGGATCTAGGCCAATGGAGTGTAGGGATGAGAGTAGCAGTTCATGGTCCACAGTGTCGAATGCTTTGCTTAGGTCCAGGGATACTGCACAGACATTGTTCTTTTTATCCAATTCGGTTTGCCAATCATTGGTGACCTTGGCTAATGCAGTGATAGTGCTATGTTTGGCCCTGAATCCAGATTGAGCTGGATTTAATAGATTAGCATTGTTCAGATATTCCCTTAACTGAATACTCACTAATTTCTCCAGCATCTTGGACAACACAGGTAGGATGGAAATGGGCCTGTAGTTATTAAGATCCATAGGGTCCCCTGATTTTAGAGGGGACCACTTGGCTATCTTCCACAGTGTGGGAATAGAGCCAGAGTTTAGGAAAGATTAAAGAGGTGAGTTAGGGGGACTGCAAGCACATGACACGCAATCTTTAGAAAGAATGGGTCCAGAAGATCTGCTCCTGCACTTTTTTTGGTATCCAGATGCCATAATAGATCCTCAACTTGTTTCAACAGTATAGGTTTGAAGCTAAAGGAGGAGTCAACTCTTTGATCACCAATGCAGTGGGAGCTTAATTGATCCCTTAATAGGTTAGCTGGGGAGGAGTCAAAGGCAAGGCCAGCTGTTGTGAAGTGGTTGTTGAATGCATCTAGGATTTCCATTGTGCCAGTAATGGGGCCATAGTTACTGTGTAATTGGGTTGGAAGGGGGGTGTTAACATCCTGGCCCATCATACCCTTGATGGTGCCCCAAAATCTAACATTATTATGGTAGGAGGAGTCAAGCTCGGCCAGGTAGTAGGCAGCCTTTGCATCCCTAACTTTCCTGGTGCATTTATTCCTGGCTTTCCTAAAGATCATCCAGTCCATGATCTTTTTAGTTTTTCTTGCTACTTTCCAAAGTTTATCTCTCTCCAGCAGTGCAGATTTGAGGTCAGCTGAAAACCAGCAACAGGATTTGTTTTTTATTCGGATACTAGAGATTGGGGCATGGGTGTTAAGGGCATTTATTATAATGCTATTTAGCACCTGCTGAGCTTTTTCTACAGAATGTGCAAGATAGAACTTTTGCCAGTATCTTGCAGAACAGTGGGCTGCTTCAAATGGGGATTGGACAGGGTAAGGGTGAGGCCAAGGAAAGGGGATGAGGGAGGGAGGAGGGTCAGCTGCAGTATAAGGGCTGCTAGCTGCACAATCAAGCAGACTTGATAGACCATAAGGCCTTTATCTGCTGGTAATTTTGTATGTTAATAAGAATTGATGGGAGACATTACATACTCTGCTCATGACTGCATGAACTGTTTTTATTGAGCTTTTTCTTATATGTTGTATGTAGTTATTTTATTATCTAGTGTCTCTCCTCATATTTTTATGTGTGGTTTGTTTTCTTTTGTGCCTGCTTCACATACCCTTCCTCCGTAATACTTGCTGGTCTAGATATTCTTCTCTGGATTATGGTACTCTGTTATAGACCAGCAATTATTATGTTCAAGTGATACTATGACTTATGACTTTTTACTTGCTTTTACGTTGTTTCCACCCTACTGATAAATTTGTATTGTGTTGAGTACTATGTTTAAGCTCTAGTTCTCCTATTTGTTTCTTGGTCCTGACCTGTTTATGTTGGCTCTCACTTGCGTGCCAGCCAACATATTGCATTAGTGGCAGATTTGGAGGCACGGTCACTATTGGGCGAATGCAGGGCACTCATCAGTAGGTGCGTCCCTCATTCCCCAATAAGCCAGCATGCAGGTGCCACACCAGGAATACATAATGTGACGAGCACATCTAAGAAGAAAAAATTACTCATCTTAGTAATTGTGTTTCTTCTAATGAAGTCTTGCTGTATTCTGACATATGCAGTTAGCCCCAGCACTTGAACTGCTCTGGAGAGGAAAGAGTTAACTCTATGCCAGAGCATAGAACATTGGGCTCGAGCTCAGTTCAGACCTCTGTCTGCTGCACTTCAAAGTGTAACCGTCAGATTTTTTTGAGCTAATACTAACTAACTATACCTCCTAGGTGGAAATTGTAAATAAACTAGCCAACAGGCAACCAATTTTTTTGTGGGTCCCCAAAAGACTCAAGTCGAGAACCCCAAAATAATAACCAGGTAGTGAACAAAACATAACTACAAAAACCAACATAAATATAACCCACTTCTCCCTCTCTCTAAAAGGGGGGAGTGCCAAGTACACCCCTGAGGTGCAACACTGTACCTGCCAGCCCACTTCCCAAAAACCAGATTCTGAGAGGGGAGACAGGGAGGGAGGTCAGAATACAGCAAGACTCCATTAGAAGAAACACAATTACTAAGTTGAATAATTTTTTCTTCAAACAACATGAAGTCTTGCTGTATTCTGACATATGCAGACTACCAAGCAGCACCTCCCAGGAGGAGGGACCAAACCTATTTTGGGAATAGGCTCTGCAGTACTGCTGTACCAAACCTAGTATCACTCCTAGCCTGGATATCCAGAGAGTAATGTTTGGTGAATGTATGGACTGTTTTCCAGGTGGCTATTTTGCATATTTCTAGTAAGGGAGTATCTCTGGCAGCAGCCAGAGAAGCAGCTGTACTTCTAGTCAAATGAGCCCTCAGGCCTGAGGGGGGTATTTTGCCTAGCTTCTCATTGCAGAATTGTATACAAGAGACAATCCACCTGGCAATAGTTCTCTTAGTAGCAAGTTTACCCTTTCCCACTTTACCATAAGTGAGAAACAACTGAAGACAGTCAAACCTAAGTGCCTTAGTACGCTCAATGTAGTAGCTAAATGTCCTCTTAACATCCAGACTGTGTAATCTTCTTTCTCCTGAAGAAGAATAATTAGTGAAGAACATAGGAAGAGACATGGACTGATTTAGATGAAAATCTGAAACCACTTTAGGCAAGAACCTACTGTTGGTTCTAAGGACCACTTTATCTCTATGAAATGAGATAAAATCAGGCTCCACTGACAGAGCTTGTAATTCACTAATATGCCTGGCAGAAGTGATAGTGATAGGAACACAGTTTTCCAAGTCAAGTACTTAAGTTCTTCTGAAGCCAAAGGCTCAAAGGGAATTTGCATAAGCTGAGCAATGCAAACATTAAGATCCCAAGCAGGGGTAGGGTCCTAAAAGGGAGGGTTGGTATGGAGTAAACCTTTAAAGAACTTACAGAAAACAGGGTGAGATGCCAGGGAGAAAGCCTTCCCCACTGACAGGAATGCAGAGACAGCTGCTAAGTGTACTTTCAAAGTGGCTGGCCCAAGGCCTAAGCCATTCAGATGAACCATATAAAACAGAATTATAGACAAATCAGCAGTATCTGGTAAGACAGCCCTATTGGAACACCAAATGCTAAATATTTTCCATTTGGAATTATACATTTTTCTGGTGGCAGGTTTTTGAGAGGCTTTAAGAATATCCAGAACCCCCTGAGACAGATGCAGACTTGCATACTCTAACTCTTCAAGAGCCAAGCCTTGAGGTTGAGAGACCGAAGGTTGGGGTACCATATCCTCCCCTGAGAGGAGGTTAACAGATTGTATTTCTTTGGAAGAGACAGGGGAAGATGGACTGTTAGAGACATCAATAGAGGATACCAAGGCTGCCTAGCCCAGTCTGGTGCAATCAGGATCACTTTGCATGATTGTGACCTTATCTTGACCAGAACTTTGAATAACAGAGGAAAGGGAGGAAAGGCATACAGGAATTTCCCCTCCCAACCCAGAACCAGAGCATCCAGGGGAACGGAACCCATGACTGGGGGTCTGCAACAGATGAGAGGTAGTTGATGATTGTCTGGGACTTCAAAGAGATCTATCTCTGGAGTGCCCCATCTTGAGAAAATTACCCTCAACACCAAGGGATGCAGGGACCATTCGTGATGGCCCTGAGATAGCCTGCTCAGGGCATCTGGTAGCACATTGTCCTCCCCTGGAAGGTGGACTGCTACCAGAGATGTCTGCAGAGAATAAGCCAGAGACCATAATTTCATGGCTTCCGTGCACAAGGCCATAGACCAAGTGCCTCCCTGCTTGTTTATGTACTACATGGTGGTGGTGTTGTCTGTCCTCATCTGAAACACCTTGTTCTGTACTGAGTCTGGGAAAGCTTGAAGAGCCAGGTATACTGCCCTGAGCTCCAAAAGATTGATATGAAGTAGAGACTCCTGAGGGGACCACACTCCTTGTGCTGCGAGGGCTCCCAAGTGAGCTCCCCATCCCAGGAGAGAAGCATCTGTGGTTAACGTCACTGAATGAGTCTGGCTGATGAATGGAACTCCTTGTCTGAGATTGTCCTGATCCAACCACCATTGCAGAGCTTGGATCAGAGTCCGAGTCACTGGAATCAGCTTGGTTAGAGGATCTTTTTTCTGAGACCAAAAGGACCTCAGGTGGAACTGAATGTCCCTCATCTGAAATCTGGCTCCCTGTGTCTCACTTGGACCACTGATTCTGATCCCTGTATAAATTTTGTTGTAAATATAAGAAATTAATGTGTGATGACTGCGGCACAGGAAAAGGTTTTCTTACTGGAACAGACACATCAAGACCCCCCAGAGATAGTTCAAAGGACAGGAGGTGGTTTGAGTCTGCAGCTATTTAAAATGCAATTCCTTTGTTCAATTTTCTTTGAAGGCAGGAGCCAAAGTATCCACTTTATAATGCCCTCAGGGAGATCCTTTGACTTGCATAGTTGCCAGGAAGGACTTGTGGGGAGGGGTATCAGAGAGAGACCAGAATGGACATTGAAGAGATTTGATGTCTGAGCCGGGGAGGACCCAGACGAATTTGGAAGGTCAAATACACATTCCCAGGAAGCCTTGGGAGGACATCACAGAACCTGTTTATGTGTGTGTGTGTGTGTGTGTGTGTGTGTGTGGCAGAACAAAAACCAGTTCTGACCAGTTACCCTGAGGAGAGGAAATTGAGTATGTCACTTATCATTTTTTTTAAATCTTGGGATATCCTGTGTGGTAACATATAACTTTTAATACACCAAGGTGGAGTTTAATGATCTCAGAGAGGAGGTCAGCTCAGAACTCTTTTATCCAACTGAGCAAGCCTTAGAGACACACAATACAATATTATCTGACTGAGGGAGAATCATCACAGCACTGAAAGAGAGTAAGATTAGACCAGTCTGAATGTATGTATTGTAGAAACTTGCACTTTAAACCTATTTGTTTTAAGGCTGTATATGTTGGGATATATTTTGTTCTGTAATTATTGTTCTGTTTTGATATTTTTAAAGTAAAGAGATATTTTTACAATGGAACTGTCTGGAGTGCCTTGACATTTCTTTTTATTTAAGTGGAGCTTTTAAAGGTTATAAGTAACACTGTGTATAGGCTTATTGTATACCAAACTGGAAAATGGATAGCGTTCTCTAAAGTCTTGCATAGAGTTCTAAGGGTTCATTTGAAAGACCTGGTTGGGTGCCTGTAGGCAAAGATATCTGGCCCCCCGAAGACAGAATTATCTGAGCCTGATAACTGGGTACGCTAACAAGAGGTTATCAGTTTGAATCCCTCCAGAGCTTGAGACTAAGGTGACTTGAACCCACAAAACAAACAAGAGGACTACCTTGTTCTGTTCACTGTACACAAATCATGCACTCAGAGGTTGGCACTTTGGGAGTAGAGGGCTGACTGGCTGAACGAGTTTGTGACATATTGGTTGGCAGCGGTGGCATAAAAAGTTTGGTGGTATAAGCTTCATTGTTCAGTGTGTTAGCTTGAAACCGTTCAGCTCACTTAGAAAAAGAAAGCCAGTGTTTGATTTCAAAAAGAAACAGAACTATATCTCTTGACTTGCAGTTAAGTTCTCACCCATTTTATTTTTTTTTTTCTGAAGTGCCAGTCAGTATAGTATTAGTAGTGAGAGAAGAAGAAAATGACTTCTGACTACAGCAAGCACACTGTAGATCTCTTAAAGCAGTTGTGTGGGGACAGGGGAGTCCCATTTGGGGTGAAAGCCAGTAAGCAGAACCTCATAGAGGCCTTGATGGTAGCAGATACTCAGAGCAGCAAGTCACAGACCGTGACTGAAAGGGACCAAACCTCAAGTGTGGAAGGGCTAGCAGCCAGTGAGGGGTCCACAGCCGATGAGGCGGACAGCAGGGCCACTGTCAGTGAAAGGCCACAGCAGCAGGGACAAGTCACCAGTATCCTGAATCCAGAAGTTCTCAGGTTGCAACTTGAGTTGCGCAGGATGGAGCTGGAGTCCCAGGAAAGGAGAGAAAGGGAACAGCGAGAGGCAGATCGTGAGACAGAGCGACAACAGAGGGAGGCAGACCATGAGGATCATGAGCTCCAGCGAGAGGCAGAGGAGAAGAGAGAGCAAGAACACAGAGAGGCAGAGGAGAGGAGAGAGGAGAACCAGTGGCAACGTGAACTGGAGAAGCTACAACTCCAACCAGTGGCACCAGGGCAGGTAAGTGGCTTGGATTTAACTGGGACTGCAGGACTGGGTTACAAATTGAACTCCAAATTAATAGCAGAGTTTAAGGACGGGGAGGACATAGATGCCTTTTTAAATTCTTTTGAAAAAGTTTGTATTCAGGCTAAAACCTCTAGAGAGTCCTGGAGCTTCCAGCTATCCCTGCTACGTTCCGGAAAAGCTTGGGATGCATTGCATCAAATGGGCAATGAAGATAGCAATGATTACAGCAAGTTAAAAGCTGCACTGTTAAAAAAGTTTGACTTAACTGCTGAATCATACAGAGCTAAATTCTGTAAGCTCAGGAGAAGCCCTGATATGAGCTACGAGGAGCTAGCCACGAAACAACATCAGTTTTTAAAATGTTGGTGGGAAAGAATTGAGGCAAACACTGTTGATAAATTGAAAATGTGATTTTATTAGAACAGTTTTATTGGGCATGCCCAGCAGAGTTAAAAACCTGGCTAGAGGACAGAGATCTAAAAACAGTGCAAGAGGCTGCTGAACTCTCGGGCGCTATGCCAAGAGCAGACCTGCTCTGAGAGTGAATAAATTGAGTGTGGCAGGCGAGAAAGGGGAAAAACACGCTTTCAGGGCAGCTAAAACCCTCACTGCCTCCACGAAATCAGTTAGCCCCAGGTTTCAAAGAAAAGATTTCTCTGAAGTAAAAATGTTTGTTGGTTATGTAAAGAAACTGGGCACATTGCCAGACAGTGTCAAGAAGGGCAAGCAATATGTCATAAAGTAGTACAAGAAAGGAAGTGAGTTGTTTGTGTGTCCCTGGAAGCATGCCAGTGAACATGAGGGAACACATGCACCCAGTCATGGTAAATGGCATACAGATGCAGGGGTTAAGGGCCACAGGGGCATCCCTGACATTGGTAAAGAGGGATCTGGTACAGCCTGGTCAGCTTATACCCAACAAATACATAACTGTACAAGGGTTTACTGGCGAAGAGAAAACATTGCCACTGGCCAGTGTTCTCCTGGACTGGAGTGAAACGGGGGAACTGTACAACAGGTGGCTGTAGCTAACACATTAGCAGTGGATGTGATCCTGGGTAACAATCTCCAGCAGGGGGTGGTATGTGCAGTTACCCGTAGTCGAGCGGCCAGGGAAAATTGTAGTTCCCTGAGCCCCCCAGAAGCCATTGGGGAAGATACTGAGAGGCTGGTTCCCCAGTGGCCTGTGCCTCCCTCACCCTTTGACCACAGCCCTCTGTGTTTGTGCGTCTTCATGGCACCATGGCCACTACACCTGCGCCACTGCCTCGTGGGTTTCTCATGTGAGAGGGTGCCATCGCTATGCCACTGGTGCTGTTGTGTTGGCCTGGTGCTTGTGCTATGGTCGGTGGGCTGGGGTACTGTGTGCACCATCCCACGGTACTGTGCTGCCTCCAGGACTGAGAGTTCCTGTACTGTGCTATGCTCTGCTAGTGGTGTACTGTGGTCCTATGCCTCTGTGCCACCCTTGCCTGTGTGTCCCTGTGGCCTGTTGCCCTTGCTTAGCCTAGTGGGTTGTGTGTTCTGAGCTGCTCCCGTGCATTCATGGTTTCACTGGAGCAACTGTGGTTACACTATGGAGCATCCTTGCCATATTCAGCCTGGCTTGCACCACTGCGTCTGGGTGGTGCATTGTTTGAATATGGCTCCCTGTTCCCCATGGCGCATATCACTTGCACTGCACCAGACTTGCGCTCACCTTTGGCGCAAGTCTGAATATCTGGGCCATAGAGTTTATTGTATTCCAGCTAGGCTAAATAAATGTAATACCTCTATCCCAGGTAGGTGCTCACATTGTCAAACAGAAGGAGGTACTTTGTTGCATGTGTTTGTGAATTGCTCTTACTTAGCTACATATTGGCAGAAAACTTTATGACTCAATATCTAAAGTGATAGGTATCAATTTTCCTTCTGATTCAGTAATCATTTTGTTAGGGTTCATGAATAATTTGGAACTGATAGAAAATAGAGAGAGGTTAGTTACCTTAAGTCTTATAAACGTGAACAAATTAATACTTCAGCACTGGAAAGATGAGAATCTGCCAACATATGAAAACTTGCTAAATCTTCTGATAGACCTGGCAAAAATTGAAAGGGTACACTACAGTTTGTCTGGCGAACTATACAAATTTGAGGAGTTTTGGAAGAGTTTTTTGGCTAATTTATTATATTTGCTTGTAAGGGAGAGGAGATAGGGACCACATGGGTAGGGAGAACCCCTCCTGGACCTCATAGATCACATAGACTATACAGGTAGTGTTGGGCATTGATGACAAACTTTATCACAGAAAGTGGAGGTTAAGAACTGGGTCTGAGAGCTCCTAGACCTTCTGGATATGTTGATATATATATGGCTGATCCCAAATTAAAAAGAAAAAAAGGAACATGAGTCTGTCTTTGGCTATTCTAAACCCCTTACTTGTGTTGGACTCATTTTTGGCAGCCAGAGTAACATCTGTGAGACACCTCCAGAATAGGTCTGTCTCATCCACATTATACACCTGTTCTGGTAGGTATCCACTTTTCTCCAAAATGTTCCTTAGCTTCGGTATAAACTTAATGGCAGCTACATCGACACAAGACCACTGCTCACCTGTTTTGGTGACTTTGCAGATCCCATGGTGGTGCTAGAACCACCACAGGCACCCTGAATATTACTTGAACTGATATCGGGGGCTGGGTTAATTCTAATCCTTCTCGCTCTCTCTTCAGCCTTTGACACGGTAGACCATTGTGTGTTGCTCAACCGCCTGAGGGAATTCTATGGGCTCACTGGCTCTGTCATCTGCTGATCTAAGTCATACTTAACGAATGAGAGGCAACGAGTAGTAATGGGGAATTTCTTTTCCTCCTCCTCTAGCCTCCTGTTGTGTGGAGTACCTCATGGTTTGGTCCTGTCACCAATGTTGTTTGCCATGTACATGCTGCCCCTGGGAGAGCTCATTAGAAAGTATGGCTTGGGATTTCATTGCTATGCCGACGATACCCAGCTGTATCTTTCCTTTGCCCTGGGAACTTCTAGTGCAGTGGAAGTACTAAATCACTGCCTCATGGAGATAAATAACTGGATGTCCTCCAGCTGGTTGCAACTGAACCCCAACAAGATGGAGGTACTGGTGGTGGAGTCGAACAGAAGATGGAACAGGCTGTCTTCTGGTGCTGAAACTGGTTTATTCCTTGGATCTGTGCCATTGAGGAGTTCCTCTGGGGTGTAAAATCTTGGCATGATCTTTGACAGCGGATTGTCATTTGATTTTCAGGTGTCATCCGTTGTCCAGACAAGCATTTGCCATCTTAGGAATATCACCAGGGTTAAGCCCCTAGTTCCGTCTATGGACCTCCTCACCTTGGTACATGCATTTGTGACATCCAGACTTCATTACTGCAATGCGCTCTACCTCGGGGTCTCTGGAGGGAACCTTTGCCAGCTGCAGCTAGTGCAGTATGGGGCTGCTAGGCTGCTAACTGGGCAGTCAAAATGTTACCATATTACTCCAGACTTGTGTGAGCTGCACTGGCTGCCAGTTAGAGGGGGGATTCTCTTCAAGGTGGGCTTGCTCACCTTTAAGGCCCTACATGGGCTGGGTCCTGGTTACCTGTCAGACCTTCTCACACCTGCCATCCCAGTCCGCTCCCCCGAGTCCTCATCTAGGAGCCTCCTGGCAATTCCCAGGACGAGGCTCAAAACTACCAGCAACAGAGCATTTAGCTCCGCCAGCCCCCTCCTGTGGAATTTGCTGCTTCCATCAATTTGGGAGGCCCCTTTGATCGAGGTTTTCAAGGTCCGCCTCAAGGCCTTCCTGTTTAATCAGGCCTTCCCGGACCTTAGACATTAGTACACCCTGGGCACCCAGCTTATTTGTTTGAACATCAGTTTTTGGAAATATATTTATCAATTATATTTATGTATACTGATATTTCGCTGTTTTTATATTGATTTGTATTGTATTGATAGTTTGTTCCTGTTGTTCGGTGCCCAGAGCCTCTGGGATTGGGCACCAGAAAAATAACATTTGCCTTGCCTTGCCTTGAACTGTGTACCTCCTCTGTGGATTTCTTTGGCAAATTGCTCTGCTTTTTCATGCACAAGGCAGCCAGACATGGCTACACCATTTGCCACTGCTGGCTGAACCACAGCTGGGTAGCATGGTCCACAGTCTCCTCATCAGCATGCCTCGGCTTATTGCAGTGCATTCCATCAGACTCAGAGTACTCTGAAATTAAGTCCTGTAAAGCACCTTCCTGTTTTCTTCATGTGTAAATGGTTGTTTTGGAGTACCCAGTCTCACTACAGATTTTGGTGAGACTCTCTCCAACTGTCAGGTGGTCAAAAATCCTAAACTTAGTTTCAATCGAGTATCCAGAGCATTTCATGTTTTTTGAGTTGTTTTTTTTTGCAGCAGCAGGTCAATATGTCGGGTCACAGGTATAGAACCTAAGGCAGCCATGTAGACCTGAACTCTTTTATGCTGAGCCATAAATCAGATGACCAAATTTAACCTGACAACCTGTCAACCAGCTGACCCACCATATGGAACAGCTGACAGAGGCCATCATTTACACACAGAGTACACCGATTTCACAGACATGCTGACACAGTGCAATTTAAATGGGAGCCAAGTCAAACATTCGTTATAGCTAAATTTTCATTATAATGGAGTCTGTTATAGCGAGGGAGTTCGGTACTATGCTAAACATTCTAACGATAAAAGGGCTGAATATATTGCCACCCGTTGCATATTTCTCTGCACGACATCATTGACAATGAGTTGTTATAATCTTAGACTGGCCCCTACACCCCCTAAAACTTATTTAAAAATATCTAGTTGATCCTTACCCCCAAAACAAGAAAATATTACCACTTCCCCAAGATCTTTGCAGCACCCTACCACCTGTTACCACTGGCACTTTTGGTACTTAAAGGAGAACTGCACTTTAACATGTAAGATACTTTTCCTGTAGAAGTTATTTTTCCAATACTGTTTCTGTCCACTGCCCATTCTGCTATTATTTCATCTTCACTGACCTTCTAAAACACTATGGGTGGGATTTTTAAAGCACTGGACACAGCAATCCTGTCCATATTTCAGATGCATGCTGCATCCAGGCAAATGCATCGGGATGCTTGTGGCATATTTACAAACATCCCGACACATTTGTGGAACAATTCCTGCAGTTTATGGCAATTGCTGTCACAACTGTGGGAATCACATTTGTTTTTCAGATGGAAGTGTGGAGTTCCACGTGGGAAGTTAGACCACTTTTCTTGGCCTAACTTCCCAGATGGATTTCAGCATCTGCATCCACAAAGAGGCACGGGTGTTTGAAAATGCCTTCCAATGTTTTTTTTTTTCCATTTACACACTGCTTGTAGTGACCATTTTAGAACTGTATGTTATAGTTTATGATCCCTTCAGCTACACAGTTCTATAGAAGAGTGCAGACACATTGTTCTAACAATGGAAAAGCTGAGCAAGGACATAAATGATGTCACACAGTTCACAAATGGCCATCACATACAGTGTGTAAATCTGAAAAAAAACAAAAACACTGGGTTTACTGTGAGACCAGTGACGATGGAATAACAACATAATGTAGACCTGTATTTGTATATCTGCTATATATAACGGAACTTTAGGAAGGACACCTAAAGAGAGAGGCATGCTTCTGGAGGAGAAGGGGAGTATGGCAGGGCAAAGAAACAGTGCATCCGAATGAAGCCGGCTTAAATAGCTCATATAAGTGGGTGTGGCTGGTAGCTTCCACCTACTTGAACTGCAGGCACAGTCTTTATCCTATAGACCCAAATATTTAGAAGTGCTGACTTGCTCAGTTCTAGAGTCATCAGTCGAGAATATGTTAAGGTCTTCTGCAGAGGTCATGCATTTCCCTGTCTTAGATGTGACTTTACTGCAGGGCACGAGAGTCATAGGCTCATCATGAATGTTCAACACAAACCCAAAGATAGGGGCTGTAACAGTACAGAGATAGTAGAGCAATCAAATAGCCCCTTTTGATGTACAGCAGATGCTGAGAAAAAATGTGTTTACAAGAACTAAGCTACATGATCAAATAGACTTGTGCAGGTCCTGAGAAAGTGGCCTTGGGGTCAAGAAACACTGGTGTGGATATTAGGTGGGTGGATATACAATAAAAATTTGAAATTACACTTTACTTTGTGGTCTGAGACTCCTTCACAGTCTTACTTTGGGGTAATAATCTGGCATTTTCAGAAGCAGATTCCCCACATTCAGTATCCTGTTTTCACTTGCCCTTTACTAAAAGGCTTGGCCATCTGATTCCACACCCCTTGTGCATTTCTTAGATTAAACTAACATGGCATCAGTTTTTTCATGTTAATTATAAACTGATTATGTATAAGCCATTTTTCCAAATTCTTGAAATCTAATTGCAGTTTTTCTCTAACCTCTTGTTTTTTTTTTTGGTTTTTTTATTTAGTTGTTTAACCAGGAGTAGCACACTAAGCTGAAAGCTATTTACAGGAACGACCTGGGAGCACAGGGAAGTTAAGTGACTTCCTCAGGGTCACACAGTATGCAAGTGGAAGCTGTGGGATTCAAACCCAGGTCTGGCCTGCTGGATGTCACCAGATTTGCAACTCAGAGCCTTAAACCACTGAGCTATACTGCCTCCCATTGTGGGTCATGGGCAGAGAAAAGCAAGTCTGCATACATTTTCATAATGGAAGAAGTTGCAGTTTTAGGTAATATATCAATAAATAAAACAAACACGAGAGGCCCTAGCATAGATCCTTAGTACAGCCCCTATCTATAGCTCTTGCTCCAGAAAGGGAGCCTCCAATAACTACCATTTGTGATCGATCTTGCAGACGAGATCCAAACCACAATCTGGCCTCCTGCCTAATACCCTCTTTTGACATTTTATGCTGTAGGATCCACCGTATGGAAAGCCTTGGTTAGATCCATGAACAACAATCCCAGGCACTTTTTATTTTCCAGTGTATAGGAGACAGCATCCAGGGAATCTAACAAGGCTTTTTGAGTGAAATGTAATGGCCTGAACCCAGACTGCTAGGGAGAGACAAGGTCATAGTCTGAGAGATATACACACAATTGTTTTTATTTCTCCTTTTCTAAGATTTTTGAGGCAAGACAGAGTAAGGCAATGGACTGATAGTTATTTGATGGTGTCAAATCCCTGCCCTTGAAAATTCAGGTAATTTTAGTTGATTTTCAAGTTGTAGGAAAATAACCACTGCACAAACTCCGATTAAAAAGTTTTGTCAGCAGCATTGCAATTATGTCAGCACCCTCCCTCAATAGTCTGGTCTCAAGGCAATCCGCTCCACCTGTCTATTTTATTTTTGTTTTGTGAACATTTTTGTATTGAAATTTACAGAAACAATACATACAAAGGTAGATATGTTGGACAATAAAAGACATCCGAAACCTGACACGCTTGTAGGGTAGCTTTAACAAACCAACAACAGGAACAATAACCAACAAAATGGAACCAAGCAAAAACAAAAATTTGGTCATACATATAATTACATTACACTGCAAATTCATTGTTATAAGTTCAAAGTTCATTAGATGATTTCCGCTAGTTGGTAACATAGATTTAATCATTTCATCAAAGTGCATTTTCTCATAGTGCATTGGAACCTGGAAGTAATTATGGCTTCCAGGGGGAGTTGGATTACAGCCTTCCATATGTTGGTATCTTATAAACCATCCAGTCCAGGGACCAGTGCCAATCCATGGTTATGCATCTCTCTTTGCTGACCCTCCCCAGTGTCTAGAGAAGCCCCCAAAATCAGCACATCTTAGAGGGAGAAGCCACTTAGAGCTGTTTAAAGGGAGAAAATATAATTTTCCAGGGCTGCTGCTAGTTGGCCCCAGATTTTCTGGATCTTACTTGAGTCCCCATTGGCAGATAGTTGTTTTTCTTTCCCAAGGTGCATACACATTCGTAGGTTGTTGGCCCATAGTTAAATTGACAGTGGCTCTTCTGCCAGCCATATCTGGGTAATGCATTTTCTGGCATTAATCAACACAGTGTATTCTTCTCAATGGAGCCCCTGCTGGAGTCCACTCTGAACAAAAATTCTGGAGGTGATTTGGTGAGGGGATGGTACAAAGTACCTGAGTCACCTCACTATATAGCCAACCCCTTCACCAGAACCATGGCCACAATATGGAAGTTAACCGACAAATACCTAGCTGTCTTTCAGGGGCGCTCCACCTGCACATCCCTAATTGCTGCACTAACACTAAAGGCTAGGTCTGGCTATTCCGAACATGTGCACAATAGTCTGCTGGGCTAGGAAAGAAGGACCTGTGCTCCATGGAGTAACTCTTTATAGGGGGCAGGCTGCAGTCTATTTCAGAACTCAGGGAGGAATGGGGCCTACATCCTGGGGAACGTTTAACTTACTTGCACTGGCAAGCAAACATCCTGGTGGCTGTAGATTATGCCACAAGGTACAGCACCCAAAGCCAGTGCTCTTGTCCTCCATTGAGGCTGAGAAAGTGGCTGATGAACTGCTGGGGATATTTAGCCAGATGAGTTTCCCCCAGCAGATTATGTTGGACCAGGGCACCAGCTTTATGTCTGAGGTGGTGACTAGTCTTTGGGAGAAGTGTGGAGTGAGGTAGCTCAGAGCCTTCCTATATCTTCCTCAGACTAATGGTCTGGTTGAGTGATTTAATGCATCTTTTAAGACCATGTTGAGAGCATCTGCTGACCAGCATACAAGGGAGTGGAACAAGTGCTTACCCCTTCTCTTATTTGTAGACAGGGAAGTTCCTTGCCCTTCATGCTCCTGTTTGGCCATGCAGGGACACTGGTTTCCCGTGATTGCAAAAAGGCAAATTCCATTTTGCTGATTGGCAAGACCAGTATTGTCACCAGTGTCTGTAATGGCAAAACCCGATTGTACCGGTGTTTGCTTTGTGACCTGTATTTAACCTTATTTTTTAGTCTGTTAGTGTGCATTTTCACAGTTTGACCTCTGCTGTTGTACATCTATACTTGTAGCTATTAATTTACTGTAATAATTATACGGTGTGAAGTCAGCAGAAGCACTACAGCCCCTATCCCTCAGGTATGACAACAGCACCACTATGGACCCAGTGCAGCCCTCATCCCTCTGGTGTGATGGCAGCAGCAGCACTGCATCCTCCATCCCTTTGTTGTGATGGCAGCAGCAGAACTATGACCCCCATCCCTCTGGTGTGATGGTGGCAGCAGCACTGCATCCTCCATCCCTTTGCTGTGATGGCAGCAGCAGCACTATGGCCCCCATCCCTCTGGTGTGATGGTGGCACAGCACTGTGGCCTCCATCATTCCAGTGTGATGGCAGCAGCAACCCTTATCTGTTAAGTGAAATGGTGGTTGAAGCTCTGCAGCCCATATTCCTCAGTTGTGACACACATGATGAATAAGCCCTGGAGATTGCTGCCTGCCACCACACAATGCAGACTAAGTTCCCATTGCACATCACCCTTTCTTGTTAACCCTCATAATCACAAGCAATGTAAATGAAGTCAATAATAAAAGCAAGGACCACATTTCAAGAAAGAGAGTTTATAAAGTCTGCAAAAGATCAGAAATCAAAAACAGAGAACAATGCAACAGTAGAAAAATATGAACTAAAACAAAACCCGAGTTAAAATGCGCAGACTGTAGAAAACAGTGATAAAATATATAATGAAACCCAAGTGAACTGAAACCTACAGTATACAAGCACTTCAATTCTGCCAAAAGTGCTGCTGTTTCTTTTAATATTGTGCTATATACCTTGCAAAGTGTTGAATTTGTGATTGTGTGTGTTTACAATGTTCCTCGCTAAACGCGAGCGTATTGAGCCCTGTTACCTGGCAACAGTATACAATAGGAGGAGGAGTAGGACCCTCATTGGCTTGCTCATTAAAAAACACTTGCTAGAGCTGGGAATCATTAAACTTAGCTCAGTTGAGGTTTAGAACCTCCTTTGGTAGCTATTTCAGTTTTAAAAAAGTGATTTTAATCACTTAAAGGGTGCCCTGTACTCTGTGACCTCTAGGAGTACTTCTGGGGTCAGATAGGGCATAAACCAAGCCCTGTGGTGAGCAGGCGAGCCTGAGCAGGGTGAGCGAGCATCAGCGCGCGCAAGAAAGACGCATGCAAAGACACGCGTGTTCATGCGGTGTTTTGCGTGTTTGGAGGGTGAGGAGGGACTCAAACAAAAAGTACAATGGAGAACAACATAGGAGGGAAGGTAAATTCATAATTACAAATAAGTTTTCTACTGTTTATTGGTGTGGAATCTATAAGTGAATAGATTCTAGTAGCAGGTAACAAACCCTAATTCCCTTAGTAAAAAGACTGATATTTAGGGCAACCAGACTATAAAATGGAAAATGTTATAACAGTTCAGGAAGATGAAAATCTTTTACAATGTGCAAATTGTTTAATGTATCTATTAACAAAACAAAGCCCTACAGAATGTTTCAAATGTGTGAAATGCATTCGTAATGAAGATTTATTAAGTGAAGTAAACTCCTTTACAGATAGGTTATTACAACTGGAATCTAGTCAGAGACATATGGTGCATAGACTAGGTACAAATCTTGATATGGGCACAAAGATACCACATTTACCCCCCCCCCATTGTTGACAATTACACAGAACTTAGTTAACACTAATTTAACCCCTGAATACTCGTGTACAAACAAACATAAGGATCATGAACTGAACACTAAGAAAAACAATAAAAGAAATAGAGAGGAGGACATTACACAGGATGGGGATGAAGAATGGTACAACATTCAATATACCAAACCTGCAAAAAAAGGAAGGCATGCAACAACATTCGATATACCACTTACAAATGGATTCTCTATACTTGAAAGCTTAGAAAATAATTCTGAAAACATTCAAATACCTATTACAGAAGTAGAAGGGACCACAGAACTCCTTAACATAATAAACAATAATAGCAATATCAGACCTATTGTACAAGCCACTGAGGAAAATAATACTTGTAACAATCTTGTAAATTTGGAATTTGATAATTCTACTCAGTCAAACAACAGAAATCTTTTGGTAATAGGGGACTCTATGATAAAAAGATTGGATAGGAAAATATGTAATCCGAACAAAACAAACAGGACCCTATCAGCTTTCAGCGGGGCCAAAATTGCTGATTTAACAAATATATGTAAAGAGATGGTCAAAGGACTAGGTCACAACCCCCTCGTTCTTACACATGTAGGAACTAATAATTTGTTTAGGGACCCCCTTGTGGACATAAAACAAGACATGATGGCATTAATAAATACACTAACCCACCTAGGATGCAAAGTTATTATTTCTGAAGTTCTGCCCATTCCAAAAGCCACACCAAGAATTAACCAAAAATACATAACTTCAACAATTGGTTGAGAACATGGACTCTCAGGCAAGAAATCCATTGCCTAACACACTGGGAAGATTTTTATCTTAAGACGAGTTGTTCTTCCTAGATGGCCTACACCTAAAAAATAAAGGAAGTGACTTACTTAGCCACAAATTTACCTGCTCTGTGGACAAATATTTAAACTAGCTGGGGGGGGGGATCTCAAAATGAGAATATTGTATTACTACATGGAATTAAAAGCTTTGAACCTACAAAAACTATAGTTACCTCTAATAACCACACTTACCTACAACAAAAAAAAGAAAGTGACATAAAAGTATTATTATTAAATGCAAGAAGCTTGTCTAATAAAATGGGCGAACTAAGATATATAATAGATAAGGAAAAAATCTCTATCTGTGGGGTTACTGAAACATGGTTTCAAGATGAAAGTTGGAATACTGATATACCAGGATTTAACAAAATAACAAAAAACAGGAAGGGTAAAACAGGTGGTGGAATTGCATTATATATCTCTGAAGAATTCCCATTTCACTGCTATCCAAATAACACACTAACAGACTATGAAAGTGAAATTATATGGGCAGAGATCAACTTACCAGCCTTAAAAATATGCAATGGCCTAGCTTACCGTCCTCCTAATTTGAATAAAGATCAAAATATGGAATTCCTAAAACTGATAAACAACTTCGACCAAAAAACAAATTATATACTAATGGGTGACTTTAACTTCCCTAACATTGACTGGAATAAACATACTTGGAAAGGAAATGTGGAGAAAGATTTCCTAGATTTAACAATCAGTCTTAACCTTGAACAAATTATACAGGAAGGTACTAGAAATAACAATATTATTGACATCGTACTAACTAATATGGGGAGTTTAGTACATAATTCGAGATTACTAGATCCCTTAGGAAATAGTGACCATAACATGATTCTGTTTCATATACAGTCCAGGGTAATAGACACTAAAGGGAACACCCTAACTAAGGATTATACAAGAGCGGATTATTCAAAAATTAAACAATATTTTAACATATGGGATTGGAAATCTAATTGGATGGGCCTCAATGTACATCAAGCATGGAACAGCTTATTGATCAAACTCAAATATTGTATAGATAACTGGGTTCCCAACAGGAAAAAATACAACAAGGGATACAGAAATCCTGCCTGGTGGAACAATAAAATCAAAAAATTAATTGTCAAAAAACCAAAAAGTTACAGGAAATATAAAGTTCAACCATCAATAGATAAATGGAAAAATTATAAAAAATATGCCAACAAAGTAAAATCAGAAATTAGAAATGCAAAGAAAAATTTGGAAAATAAATTAGCTACAGACACTATAGATAATAAAAAAAAAATCTATAATTATATTGGTTCTTTGAGAGGCTCCAAAGCTACCATAGGTCCATTAGTTACTAGTTCAGGTACTGTTACTAATGAAATACAAATTGCAGAGGAATTTAATATATACTTTCATAAGATATTCTCAAAAAAGGAGCAATTTATTAACAACTTAAACACAAACTATAACTTAACAACTGTTGAAACTATTACGGAAGATGAAACCATGCAAGAACTACAGAATTTAAAAGTTAATTCGTCTGCAGGACCGGATGGGATACATCCCACTTTATTAAAAGAAATCTCATCATATGTATCAGGACCATTATGTAAATTATTTAACCTATCACTAGAAGAGGGTGTTAGTGTACAAGCATGGAAAGAAGCAGTGGTTATACCTATATACAAAACTGGTGATAAATCTATAGTATCTAACTACCGACCTATAAGTCTGACTTCTGTTATTGGAAAAATCCTTGAAAGATTAATTCTGCGGAGACTTGAAAAAACACATTAATCAATACAACTTATATGATCCATCACAGCATGGCTTTAGAAAGGGTAGGTCATGCTTAACTAATCAACTAAATGTTTTTGAACATGTGAGTGCTTCATTGGATAGAGGACTTCCAGTAGATGTTGTATACTTGGATCTGTCTAAGGCGTTTGACAGTGTGTCACATAGAATTCTTTTAGAGCATTTAACTAAGCAAAAATTTCCTCATACTTTAATCAACTGGATTAATTCATGGCTATGCAACTGAAAACAATGTACATCAATTAAGGGTGCTTTGTCATCATGGGTCGACGTTATGAGTGGAGTTCTGCAGGGCTCTGTCCTGGGCCCTGTTCTCTTTAATGTTTTAATAGCTTCTATGCAGATATCAGAAAACATATGGATATCCAAATATGCTGATGATTGTAAAACTGGATGCATTGTTAATACCACTGAAGCAATAGACTCTTTCCAAAGAGAACTAGAATCACTAGAAATCTGGGCAAGGAACAATAAAATGTCATTTAATGAGCAGAAGTGCAGAATAATGCACATGGGTCATAATAATCTGAAAAAACGGTACTTATTAAACAATATAACACTTCAAATAACAGAAAATGAAAAGGATCTCGGGATAAACATAGATAACAAACTAACATTCGAAAATAATACAATGCTTAAAGTACATAAATGTCAGAAAATTATGGGCTGTATCTGGAAAAATATTAAAAGTAGACATCAACAGGTTATTCTTCCACTTTATACTAGTTTGGTTAGATCACATCTAGATTATTGTGCCCCATTTTGTGCACCTACCACAATTCAAGGAAAAAAAACAACTTGAAGAAGTCCAAAGGAAAATGAAAAAAAAAATTAATGGCATGTTTGATAAACCATATGGTGAAAGACTAAAAATACCTGGTCTATATTCAATCCAATACAGACAACTTAGAGGACATCTTTGCATGATTTATAGGATCCACAATGAACCAGGACTAATGGAAACGTTAGGAATGGAAAGAAAAATATCTGTATCATATACAAGATCACATAATATGAAATAAAAAGGAGTAAACTGTCGAACAAAAAAAGACTACAATGGTTCACGCAGAGAGTGGTTAATTTGTGGAACACCTTACCAGCATCAATAGTTGAGAGTAAAACTATGGATATGTTTAAGAGACTATTGGACAAACATATGGGTAACATTAAATTTGATTACATAGAGAATTAAAACCACCTTTGGGTGGCAAGATCAATTATAGGCAATGCCTCCTGAACTTGTAAACAACTATGAAATTATGAAACCTGAAATGTCAAATGTGCCATGGTACATGTGAAAAAACTACTTAACCTGAATGAAAATGTGCAAAATGTGCAAAGCAGTAAGAAACTACACAATGAAACACAAGTGAACTAAAACCAAGCATATACGAGTACTTGAAATGTCAAATGTGCAAAAGCAATGTGAAAAACTGTTCAAAAACAAAACCTACATGAAAATGTCACATGCAAAACAGTGCGACAAAATAGTGAAAAACAAGTGAAGTAAAACCTACAGTATATAAATACATGACATGCAAATGAATGTGGAAAACCAGCCAACCAAATAACTGAGAAATCTTTAAACCTTATGCACCTACCTCAAATGTGCAAAACTTCTATCAAATTAAAAAGTGCAAAAAAGGATGAAAACTAACGTCAGGCATAAATTTTATCCAGAAAACATCCAAAAATCTAATCCACTGATTTATTATACATAAGCTGTGAAAGCAATTTCAAATTGTCTACCAGCAGGTTATGTCTTTGGTCCATGTGGATCTGTCCATAGACAGAGAAGAATCTCTCCACACTGGCACTCAACATGGGTATCAAGATCACTTGTAGAGCAGCTCGGGCTAGTACTGGTAATTGTGGCTGCACTGACATCCAGTACTGGTCAACATTGAATCCATGATGTCTGGCAGGTCTCCTATGTCCTGACCTACATACATCTCCAAGTCATTTCGTAGTGCTGTTTGGTCATGCAGCACAAATACACAAATGTCAAATGGAGTAGTGTGTGAAGTCCCTACTCAGTTTTGTAAGGTTGTAGGGGTTCAAAATGTGGCAGGATTTCAAGAAATTTATGGCTGGGTTTGTTTCCATGTGCTTTGCCATTTTGTTTAATGCTACTCCAAATGTCTTTTGGAACATTGCAACCTGCTCCTGCTTACCCCGTGGCCGAACAGTAGGGAAATATCCGTCTGTTTTTTCACCAAAGTCTTGACTCTTTGATACACCTAACTGAAAATGCTGTTTTAGTCCCTGTAGTGTATCGTATATCGATCAACCAGGGGTTTGTCTTTCATTGTAGAATGTCTATTGCGCTGATGAGGTCATTGCAGTTTTCTGAAATGAATGTTGTTTGAATCTGCAGCTCTGTAAACCATTCTTGTAAAAGTTTTTTCAATGAATTTGTTGAGTTGCGGTCGCTTGTTTCCTCCTGGAAGAAGTCTCTTAAGTGCTGAAGGTAAAGCAAATGGTACTTTACTGCTTCAAACCAAGTGTTCTAATGGGTTAAGACAGAAGCAGGAGGTAACACTTTTCTTTTAACATTTCACCCCTCCAAGAATACCAAGTACTCTCTCTTCCATTAGGGTGACTGCTGGAATGCATATTTAACAAGTGCCACAAGATTATTGACCAGTTCGAAATAGTCAATCCATGTGTCTCCCACCAAGGAGAGAACATGTGCCCAGCAACTCACATGGATCACAATCACCAATAAGCCCATGTAAAACATCTTTAAAGCATTTCAGCATATACCTTTCATTGTCACTTATCAGGGCAACTACCTGGTCCATCTTAACATCATATGCCTGCAGTGTCTTTGACATGCTTTGTGTGACAGTGGAGTGGTTCACTGCTGTCAACTCAGTTGTGTCTGCAATTATCGATTTTCTGCCCTGCGTGACAAAAATTATGTTGAGTACACAGCGGGAGACTGCATCAGTCATTTTGTCACACAATACCGAGACTGTCTTTCCTTTCAAAAGTTGTGCAATTCCTTCTTCCATTTCTCGTTTCAGTTTGGGCAAGTAGTTCTGCCTTAAGATGTCCGCCTTTGGGAGTGCGCCAATTCTTTTAACGTTTTGCCCCCTCCGCTCTCTTCAGAGCAGTTGATCCAATTTTTCAGTGGGAATGTTTGCACCACACCAAGCCCTCAATACCCCAATGCAGTTTCCTCCCATGCTGCAACTGCAGAAGTTGTTGCAGTAAAGCTGGTGTGAAGTGGCAGCTGTCTGTTGGTATTCTTCTGACTTGCATTCTTTGTATATTTTTTACTTCTGCAGTGATCCACCACTGTATTCTTCCTCACATAGTCAACTGGGTGATCACAAAAGTGACAAAACACATTCCCACCATCCTCATACATGTCATTTGCCTTAAACTGCAAGGCACGGTCCTTAGCGGTGACACTGGAAATTTTAGCCATTTTAGCCATTTTGCTTGGTGTTGCCATTTTGATGTGTAGTATGGATGACTCCAAAGAACTAGAAGTGGAAAATAGTTTGAGATATTAAAAATAGTTTCAGAATGACTCCCTAAAGCTTTCAGAACTACTACAGTAAGGATGAAAATCCCACAGCTAATTCCTGATCATGGACAAGAGTCTGTAGGAGCAGCTACAGTAAATACACTGACCTCAGCAGATCCCAACTATCCATACAAGAAAAAAATATCAAGAAAAGAATACCAGCATCAGAATCTCACTGCTATTCCATGGTCAATCCATGGATGACAGACTAGAGGAGCAGCTACAGAAATCAAGCTGACCTCAGTCTGTCATAGGCTTAACTAGAATACACGATGAAGATAATATTGACATGAAAATATAGCACCAGTCAGTTGATGAGTCTGAATGAGTAGCAGCAGAAATCATGATGACCGCAGCAGTCGTCACAATCAACTACGCCATCAAGAGTCTAACATCACCATCAACATATATCCCTGAACACAGATGAGTCTCGGGAGGGGCAGCAACAGTAAACACGCTGACCTCAGCAGCTCACAACACATCTACAGTAAACATACATACAAAAATATCGAGAGAAAAATACCGGCATCAGAATCACACTTCTAATCCATGGTCAATCCATGGTGGATGAGAGATGAGAGGAGCTGCTACAGAAATCAAGCTGACCTCATAAGCCATCACAGACTTGACTAGAATACACAAAGAATACGGACATCAAAAAATAGCCCTGGTCACAGCTGATGAGTCTGAATGAGCAGCAACAGAAATCATGTTGACTGCAGCTGCCATCAGAATCAAGACTATACTATCAAGAGTTTCTACCGAGTCAAAATGTTGTACGCTTAATAGCGTACAACCTTTCCCCAAAACTGCAACAGTGCAGTGTAAGAGGCCGAGAGGGTGCAATACCCCGAATGGGTCCGTGTGCAGTATTGCACCCTCTCATTGTCCCAGGCAGAGGATAAGATCTCTGCTGGGACAGGGTTCCACCGAGCAGCTGGCATAGCTCAATGGATTGAGCTACTGGCTGCAAGGGAACCAGGCGATGCATTTGGGACTGGGTTTTTGCAAAAAAAAAATACTTATGCCGCATGGCATATATTGCACTGTATTGGCAGCATGGTATGTGCATGTGGCATAATGTCTTGCAACATTATGACCCTGAGCCTCATAAGTTTAACATTGCCAGCAAAAATGATCCCTGTGCAAGGTCATGGTTAAAACAGCAATACTGAAAATAAATACTTTATTCCTTTATTGCGCAGGTGACCTTTGTGTATCCCCTATTTATATTAGCAATGAGAACCACACTATGATTGCAACATACTGTACCTTTTCAAACCAGCTAGAAGGACACAACTCAGCAGACAGGGAAGCAGCACTTCCAAGGTTTGAGGGTACAATGTTCTAAAAGGAAAACAAAAAATGTTGAGACCAAAATCTGGTGCACAGACGCAGCATTCAAAAAAGATTAAACACATTTGCAGGCCACAGATTATAGGACACAATTCAGTGGTTTAAAAAAATGAACAGAGACAGTCGAGCTAGTGGAGTGCGTGTGTGTGTGTGTGTGTGTGTGTGTGGTTGGGGTGACGGGGCAAGACAGGGCAACAAAACTAAACTGTACTCCTGTCCCCCCAAAAAATGTATTACTTTGCAAATAAAGTAATTATGCCAGAAATGTGGAATAATAATGTGTAGACCTGTTCAAAGTACAGATCAACTAAAGGAATAATAGCACTGCACATATTTTTGCAAGGGTTAATTGCTTACATGTTATCATGGGTTGTTGGAATTACATTAAAAGTTATTGAGAAATGTTGTGTGCAGGGCCACCTGTTGGGCCAGAGAGTAGCATGCTGTATTACCGTGCCAGTGACTTGGGTTCAGGCACGAGCTCTGGGAGCTGGCTGGGCAGCACAAGGATTGGGGCAGGGCAGCCCTGTTGCACACTACCGCTCTGAGCCTGGGAAGGTATGGCGCAGTGTTCTGTCACATGAGTGACACCTTACGATGGGCTGTGGAGCCTTCTCTCACAAGGGGTTCACGAGCATGTGATGGCCTGGTGAGGTTACGTAGTGTGTTTGGAGAAGTGGGTTGGCCTGAAAAATAAGTCTTGCAATATCTTCTCTATTCTGTTTATTCCAGTTCCAAAGGAACCGATATGAAGAATGAGGATTCAAGTTCACATTTACAAAAAGGGAAATTTAAGTATATATAAGTGATACACTCTGGGGACCTCACAAGTGGTAAAGTCAGCAAGAGTATATAGACGTTATCACATAAGATCCCCTATGTGCATTTCATTTATGCAATAGCAATAGGATAGAACCTTAATAGATTTTTTTTTAGTTCTTTCCAAAATAAAATTTCTAAAACCATTTTTTTAACTAGTGTTACTGTGCATTCGCCTATCCCACTGCCATGGCTACGAAGTCAGGATGACAAGCTTATGCTGTGATGTGGCAGTTCATTGGTGCCGCAGAACTTCCACAGAAATTGCAAATTACCACCACAGAAGTTCTGTGTGAGTACCCGTCATAGAGCCCTGTCTAAACCCCCCAGGCAGAGACAAATTGGAAGAGGGGCCCCGTGTTCCACCCTTACCCCCATGCTGTACCTTTCTGATTTCATTGGGGTCCTGCAACCAGGCTCCAGGCACCAGTGGATGAGAGCCATCACTTGCTCTCTTGCTGGTGTCGTGCCGAGGCAAAGTGTTTTCCGATGTAGCCCCCCCATGCACGCACCAACATCCGCCACCTTTCCCTCCTATTGTGACTCAGGTATGCTATGTTTCTGGGTTCTGCCAGAGGCCAGTCATGCACCGGGTCATGTGTCCACCCACTGGAGGAGAGCAGCCCCTGGGACGCTCGAAACTCTGCCCGCTGCCAGCCCTCTGACGACCCAGGTTCACTCCCAATCCCAGGTCACCGGCGGCATGAGCGGTACTCATACCACTGCACTGGCAGGCCGTCTAGAACATAGCATCAGGGCTCAAAATTAAGTTTTGCAGTCACTAGCAAGCAAGGCTAGTGACTGAGAAAATCCACTAGCCCAACAGACTTTACCACTGGCCCAGCTGGAGTACTTATTAAAATGTCACCTTTTCCAGTCAGTACAAGCCCACAGGGCTAGTTAAAGGAAAATCTTACTAGACTGATAGAAAATCTACCAGCATTTGGCTAGTGGACCAGTGCCAATTTCAACCCCTGTAGCATGCATTTTTATTATCTTGTGGCAAAAATTTAAAACATGAAAACCATACCTTTTACAGATGATTGGCAGTTGAAACTTACGCCAAGAAGGAATGTTAAATCTACAATCTGGAAAAAAAATATATATATCATTATTATCCAACAAAATCACCCCACTCCCCTCAGCCCACACACCGTCACCCACTTATAAGCCACAAAGCATTACCTTAGGCAACACAAAAAAGGAACAAGACAGCAAACTGTACCTTTGAAAAATGGAAAGGATTTGCAGCAGCAGATCACGTTCAGCATCACTTTGAAGACCTAAACATGTCATTTAAAAGAATTAATACAACAAAGTCACCTGTAGAACAACCCACATTTACCAACAAATGCATTTTGATATTTTTTCTGGGAACACGAGAAACAGTAAACACCTAGGTAGACATGCCATCTGCCTCCTCCTCCACTGTGAACCGGAACCTGGCAGTTCTGCAGGAGGCCACCAGGGCTAAAGGAGTAGCCAATGGCTTTTACCCAAGCAGGGGTCCATGGAGGTAGGGTCTTATTGTGATGGCTCTGCTTGCCAACAACATGCCCCAGTCCCTAGTCATCACCACCCACTGGAAAACACATCTTTGTGCCAAACCGTCCACGATGTGTAAATGAACATTTAAAAACAGACCTCCATCTTTTTCCATTTTGACTCTGGGTAAACATGGTGGGGTGTACCAATAAAACCCAGTGTCACTGAGGATTATGCAGACACCCTCAATTCATCCCAGTCACTCATGGGTAACTCCTCACTAGCGGGGACACTGTAATCTCAATGCCTGCCACCAGGGCACCAGGGACAAAGTCTTCAGCCAGGGTTGGAGCCAGTATCCCCCCAAGTACCTATTTTCTATTTTAATCTGGGCTGATAGTGGAGCCTTTTCATGGCAGCACAATTTACCACCAACACTCCAGACCATCATGCACCAACCAGCTGAAAATAAACACTACCTCTAACAACCCTGACCAAGAAAGTGAGCCAGACACAAAAGTTTACTTTTTAAGTGGAGCAGTAGCAGAAAATCACAGGACATGTTGCTGTTTGCAGGTCTGGGACTCTGGCATCCGCATCAGTCAACAGCCCAGGGTTGGGTGGGAGCTGATCAGCGGTAAGATCAGTAGCAGTGCACAACATTGAAAGCACTGAGAAAGGACTTCAATGTCTAACTCCAGTCAAGATAGTAATGGTGATCCCTCCTCAATCATCACTGTTTGACAGTAGCAGAATTATGATCCTCAACCCCACAGGAGTGATGGCAACTGATGCAGCCCTGATGCCCCCCCACTCAGGAGTGATGGCAACTGATGCAGCCCTGATGCCCCCACTCCTCTGGTATGATGGCGACCGATGGGACCCTGATAACCCCACCCCTCAGGTGTGACGGCAAGCAGTGCAGCCCGAATGCCCCCAACCCTCCCTCAGGTGTGATGGCAACCGGTGCAGTCTTGATTCCCCCACTCCTCCCTCAGGTGTGATGGCAACCAAGGCAGACCTGATGCCCCCACCCCTTCCCCAGGTGTGACAGAAAAAAGTGCAGCCGTGATGCCCCACCCCTCCCTAAGGTGAGATGGCAACCAGTGCAGCCTCGATGCCCCCAGCCATCAAGTGTGACAGCAACTAGTGCAGCCCTAATGCCCCCACCCCTCAGGTGTGATGGCCACCGATGCAGCTCTGATGCCCACACCCCTCAGATGTGATGGCAACCAGTGCAGCCCTGATGCCCCCACCCATCCCTCAGGTGTGACAGCAACCAGAGCAGCCCAGATGTCCCCACCACTCCCTTAGGTGTGACAGCAACCAGTGTAGCCCTGATGCCAAAACCCCTCAGGTGTGACAGTAACCAATGCAACCCTGATTCACCCACCCCTCCCTCAGGTGTGACAGCAGCAAGTGCAGCCCTGATGCCCCGACCCCTCAGGTGAAACAGTAACCGATGCAGCCCTGATGCCCCCACCCATCCCTCAGGTATGACGGCAACCTGTGCAGCCCTGATGCTCACACCCCTCCCTCAGGTGTGACGGCAACCAGTGCAGCCATGATGCCAACACTCCTCCCTCAGGTGTTATGGCAACCAGTGCAGCCCTGTTGCCCCCAACCCTCAGGTGCGACTGCAGCCATGGCATCACTGATGCCCCCACCCCACAGGCGTGACGACAACCAATGCAGCCCTGATGCCCCCACCCCTCCCTCAGGTGTGATGGCAACCAGTGCAACCTTGATGCCCCACCCCTCCCTCAAGTGTGACGGCAACCAGTGCAGCCCTGATGCCCCCCTCCCTCAATCGTGACACCAACCAGTGTAGCCCTGATGGCCCCACCCCTCAGGTGTGATGGCAACCAGTGCAGTCCTGATGCCAAAACCCCTCAGGTGTGACAGTAACCAATGCAACCCTGATTCACCCACCCCTCCCTCAGGTGTGACAGCAGCAAGTGCAGCCCTGATGCCCCGACCCCTCAGGTGAAACAGTAACCGATGCAGCCCTGATGCCCACAACCCTCCCTCAGGTGTGATGGCAACCAGTGCAGCCGTGATGCCCACATCACTCCCTCAGGTCTGACGGCAAGTAGTGCAGCCCTGATGCCCACACTCCTCCCTCAGGTGTGACAACAACCAGTGCAGCCCTGATGCCCCCAACCCTCAGGTGTGACTCCAGCCATGGTATCACTGATGCCCCCAACCCCTCAGCTGTGATGGCAACCAGTGCAGCCCTGATGCCAATATCCCTACCTTAGGTGTGACGGCAACCAGCGCAGCCCTGATGCCCCCACCCCTCCCTCAGGCATGACAGCAACCACTGCAGCCCTGATGCCCACATCCCTCCAACAAGTGTGAAGACAGCCAATGCAGCCCTGATGCACCGCCTGAGGTGTGACAGCAAATGATGCAGCCCTGATGCCCCAACTCCTCCCTCAGGTGTGACGGCAACCAGTGCAGCCCTGATGCCAATATCCCTACCTTAGGTGTGACGACAACCAGTGCAGCCCTGATGCCCCCACCCCTCCCTCAGGCGTGATGGCAACCACAGCAGCTCTGATGCCCACACCCCCTCCATCAGGTGTGATGACAACCAGTGCAGCTCTGATGCACCCCCGAGGTGTGACAGCAAATGATGCAGCCCTGATGCCCCCACTCCTCCCTCATTTGTGTCAGCAACTAGTGCAGCCCTGATGCACCCACCCTTCAGGCATGACAGTAACCGATGCAGCCCTGATGCCCCCACCCCTCCCTCAAGTGTGACGGCAACCAGTGCAGCCCTGATACCCCACCCCTCCCTCAGGTGTGACGGCAACCAGTGCAGCCCTGTTGCCCCCAACCCCCAGGTGTGACTGCAGCCATGGCATCACTGATGCCCCCACCCCTCAGGTGTGACAACAACTGATGCAGCCCTGATGCCACCACCCCTCCATCAGGTGTGATGGCACCAGTGCAGCCATGATGCCCACACTCCTCAAGTCTGACGGCAACCAGTGCAGCCCTGATGACCCCACCACCCTCTCAATTGTGATGCCAACCAGTGTAGCCCTGATGCCCCCACCTCTCAGGTGTGATGGCAACCAGTGCAGCCCTGTTGCCCCAACCATCAAGTGTGACTGCAGCCATGGCATCACTGATGCCTCCACCCCTCAGGTGTGACAACAACTGATGCAGCCCTGATGCCCCCAACCCTCCCTCAGGTGTGACGGCAACCAGTGCAGCCCTGATGCCTCCACCCCTCAGGTGTAACAGTAACCGGTGCAGCCCTGATGCCCACACCCCTCCCTCAGATGTGACGGCAACCAGTGCAGCACTGATTCCCACACTCCTCCCTCAGGTGTGGCAACAACCAGTGCAGCCGTGATGCCACCAAAGCTCAGGTGTGACTCCAGCCATGGCATCACTGATGCCCCCAACCTCAGGTGTGATGCAAACCATTGCAGCCCTGATGCCACCGCCTCTCCCTCAGGTGTGATGGCAACTGATGCAGCCCTGATGCCCCCAACCCTCCCTCAGGTTTAATGGCAACCGATGCAGACATGATGTCCCCACCCCTCCCTTAGGTGTAATGGCAACCAGTGCTGCCCAGATGCCAACATCCCTACCTTAGGTGTGATGACAACCAGTGCAGCCCTGATGTCCCCACCCCTGAGGTGTGACAGCAAATGATGCATCCCTGATGCCCACACTTCTGCCTCAGGTGTGACAACAACTAGAGCAGCCCTGATGCACCCCTCCCTGAGGTGTGACGACAACCAGTGCAGCCCTGATGCCCCCACCCCTCCCTTAGGTGTCACGGCAACCCATGCAACCCTGATGCTCACACCGCTCCTCAGGTGTGACGGCCACCAGTGCAACCCTGATGCCTCCACCCCTCCCTCAGGTGTGACGGCAACCAGTGCAGCCATGCTGCCCACCCTCCGCCCTCAGGTGTGATGGCAACCAGTGCAGCCCTGTTGCCCCAACCCTCAGGTGTGACTGCAGCCGTGGCATCACTGATGCCCACACCCCTCAGGTGTGACAATAACTGATGCAGTCCTGATGTCCCCACCCCTCCCTCAGGTGTGACAGCAACCAGTGAAGCAATGATGCCCCGACTCCTCAAGTGTGATGGCAACCAGTGCAGGCCTGATGCCTCCACTCCCACCCTCAAGTGTTAAGCAACCAGTGCAGCCCTGATGCCCCCACCCCTCAGGTGTTATGGCAACCAGTGCAGCCCTGATGCCCACACATCTCCCTCGGGTGTGACGGCAACCAATGCAGCCCTGATGATCCCACCGCTCAATCAGGTGTGACGGAAACCAGTGCAGCCCTGATGCCCCACCCCTCATGTGTAATAGTAACTGATGCAGCCCTGATGCCCACACCCCTCCCTCAAGTGTGACGGCAACCAGTGAAGCCGTGCGGCCCACACCACTCCCTTAGGTGCAATGACAACCAGTGCAGCCCTGATGCCCACACTCCTCCCTCAGGTGTGACAACAACCAGTGCAGCCCTACTGCCCCCAACCCTCAGGTGTGACTCCAGCCATGGCTTCACTGATGCCACCACCCCTCAGGTGTGATGGTAACCAGGGCAACCCTAATGCCCCCACCCCTCCCTCAGGTGTGATGGCAATTAATGCAGTCCTGATGCCTCCACCCCTCCCACAGGTGTGATGGCAACCGATGTAGCACTGATGCTCTCACCCCTCCCTTAGGTGTGACAGCAACCAGTGCAACCCTGATGCCCCCCCCAGGTATGACGGCAACCACAGCATCCCTGATGTCCACACCCTCCATCAGGTGTGATGACAACCAATGCAGCCCTGATGCCCCCACTCCAGAGGTGTGACAGCAAATGATGTAGCCCTGATGCTCCCACTCCTACCTCAGGTGTGATGGCAACTAGTGCAGCCGTGATGCACCCAACCCTCAGAAGTGACAGTAACCGATGCACCCTTGATGCCCCCACCCTTTCCTTAGGTGTGACGGCAACCAGTGTAGCCCTGATGCCAACATCCTTACTTTAGGTGTGATGGCAACCAGTGCAGCCCTGATGCCCCACCCCTCTCTCAGGTATGATGGCAACCACAGCATCCCTGATGCCCACACCCCTCCCTCAGGTGTGACGGCAACCAGTGCAGCCCTGATGCCCCCACCCCTTCCTCAGGTGTGACGGCAACCAGTGCAGCCCTGATGCCCCCAACCCTCAGGTGTGACTGCAGCCATGGCATCACTGATGCCCCCACACCTCAGGTGTGACAATTGATGCAGCCCTGATGCCCCCACCCCTCTCTCAGGTGTGATGGCAACCGGTGTGGCCTTGATGCCTCCACCCCTCCCTCAAGTGTGATGGCAACCAGTGCAGCCCTGATGACCCCACCCCTCCCTCAATTGTGTCACCAGCCGGTGTAGCCCTGATGCTCCCACCCCTCAGGTGTGATGGCAACCAGTGCAGCCCTGATGCCCACATCCCTCAGGTCTGACAGTAACCAATACAGCCCTGATGCACCCACCCGTCCCTCAGGTGTGACAGCAACCAGTACAGCCCTGATGCCCATACACCTCCCTCAGGTGTGATGGCAACCAATGCAGCCCTGATGCCCACACCCCTCCCTCCGGTGTGACAACAACCAGTGCAGCCCTGGTGCCCCCCAAACTCAGGTGTGACTCCAGCCATGGCATCACTGATGCCCACACCCCCTCAGGTGTGATGGCAACTGATGCAGCCCTGATGCCCCCACCCCTTCCGCAGGTGTGATGGCAACCGATGCAGCCCTGATGCCCCTACCCCTCCCTCAGGTGTGACAGCAACCAGTGCAGCCCTGATGCCCACACCTCTCAAGTGTAACAGTAACCAATGCAGCCCTGATGCCCACATCCCTCCCTCAGGTGTGACAGCAACCAGTGCAGCCATTATGCCAACAACACTCCCTCAGGTGTGACAGCAACCAGTGCAGCCCTGACGCCCCATCCTTCTGGTGTAACAGTATCCGATGCAGCCTTGATGCCCACACCCCTCTCTCAGGTGTGATTGCAACCAATGCAGTCGTGATGTCCACACCACTCCCTCAGGTACCACGACAACCAGTGCAGCCCTGATGCCCCCAACCCTCGTGTGTAACAGTAACCGATGCAGCACTGATGCCCACACCACTCCCTCAGGTGTGACGGCAACCAGTGCAGCCGTGATGCACACACCACTCCCTCAGGTTTACGGCAACCAGTGCAGCCATGATGCCCACACTCCTCCCTCAGGTGTGATGGCAACCAGTGTAGCCCTGTTGTCCCCAACCCTCAGGTGTGACTGCAGCCATGGTATCACTGATGCCCCCACCCCTCAGGTGTGACGACAACCGATGCAGCCCTGATGCCCCCACCCCTCCCTCAGGTGTGATGGCAACCAGTGCAACCCTGATGCCTCCACCCCTCGGGTGTAACAGTAACCGATGCAGCACTGATGACCACAAACCCCTCCCTCAGGTGTGACAGCAACCAGTGCAGCCCTGATGCCCCCACCCTCCCTCAGGTGTGATGCAACCAGTGCAGCCCTGATGCCCCCACCCTCAGGTGTGATGCAAACCAGTGCAGCCCTGATGCCACCGCCCCTTCCTCAGGTGTGATGGCAACTGATGCAGCCCTGATGCCCCCACCCCTTCCTCAGGTTTAATGGCAACCGATGCAGACATGATGTCCCCACCCTTCCCTTAGGTGTAATGGCAACCAGTGCTGCCCAGATGCCAACATCTGTACCTTAGGTGTGATGACAACCAGTGCAGCCCTGATGCCCACACCCCTGAGGTGTGACAGCAAATGATGCATCCCTGATGCCCACACTTCTGCCTCAGGTGTGACAGCAACTAGAGCAGCCCTGATGCACCCCTCCCTGAGGTGTGACGACAAACAGTGCAGCCCTGATGCCCCCACCCCTCCCTTAGGTGTCACGGCAACCCATGCAACCCTGATGCTCACACTGCTCCTCAGGTGTGACGGCCACCAGTGCAGCCCTGATGCCTCCACCCCTCCCTCAGGTGTGACGGCAACCAGTGCAGCCATGATGCCCACACTCCTCCCTCAGGTGTGATGGCAACCAGTGCAGCCCTGTTGCCCCAACCCTCAGGTGTGACTGCAGCCGTGGCATCACTGATGCCCACACCCCTCAGGTGTGACAATAACTGATGCAGTCCTGATGTCCCCACCCCTCCCTCAGGTGTGACAGCAACCAGTGCAGCCCTAATGCAAACATCCCTACGTTAGGTGTGACGGCAACCAGTGCAGCCCTAATGCCCCCACCCCTCCCTCAGGTGTGACAGCAACCACTGCAGCCCTGATGCCCACACCCCTCCATCAGGTGTGATGACAACCAGTGCAGCCCTGATGCCCCCACACATGAGGTGTGACAGTAAATGATGCAGCCCTGTTGTCCCCACACCTCAGGTGTGACTGCAGCCATGGCATCCTGATGCCCCCACCCTCAGGTGTGACACAAGTGATGCAGCCCTGATGCCCCCACACCTGCATCAGGTGTGATGGCAACCAGTGAAGCCATGATACCCCCACTCCTCAGGTGTGATGGCAACCAGTGTGGCCCTGATGCCTTCACCCCTCCCTCAAGTGTGATGGCAACCAGTGCAGCCGTGATGACCCCACCCCTCCCTCAATTGTTACGCCAACCAGTGTAGCACTGATGCCCGCACCCTTCAGGTGTGATGCAACCAGTGCAGCCCTCACGCCCACACCCCTCAGGTGTGACTGTAACTGATACAGCCCTGATGCACCCACCCCTCACTCAGGTGTGACAGCAACCAGTACAGCCCTGATGGCCACACACCTCCCTCAGGTGTGACGGCAACCAATGCAGCCCTGATGCCCCCAACCCTCAGGTGTAACAGTAACCAATGCAGCCCTGATGCCCACACCCCCTCCCTCAGGAGTGACGGCAAGAAAAAATTACTCACCTTAGTAATGTTGTTCTTCTAATGGAGTCTTGCTGTATTCTGACTATAGCAGTTAGGTCCTGCCTTTCAACTGCCCCAGAGAGCAAAGAGTTAACTTTCCATGGCCAGCATGGAATGTTCAGCGCAAGCTCCGTTGAAGCCTCTGTCTGCTGTTGTTTAAACTCCAACTGTCAGATCTTTACCAGCAATACTCACTAGAAGTTCTGTGTGGAAACTGTAAGGCTCACACTAGCCAACTGGCAACTAAATTTATTAAAAAAGAGTTTTTTTGGTTTCAAAGCAAAGACTCAAGTTAGGAAACCCAAAAAACAAAACACAACACACACCCAAAGTAAAGGAGGGTGAAAAGGGCACCTCTAGGGTGCCAACACTGCTCCTGCCCACCCACATCCCAAAAACCAGGTTCTGAGAGGGGAGGCATGGGGAGGTTAGAATACAGCAAGACTCCATTAGAAGAAACAACATTACTAAGGTGAGTAATTTTTTCTTCAAACAACATGAAGTCTTGCTGTATTCTGACTATTGCAGACTACCAAGCAGTACCTGCATGGAGGAGGGACAGAACCTACTTTGGGAATAGGCTCTGAAGTACTGCTGTGCCAAACCGACCATCACTCCTAGCCTGGATATCCAGAGAGCAATGCCTGGTGAATGTATGGACTGTTTTCCAGGTGGCTGCTTGACAAATTTCTAAGATAGGAATATCCCTGGCAGCAGCCAGGGAAGCAGCTGTACCTCTAGTAGAGTGAGCCCTCAGGCTTGTCTAGTTTTTCATAGCAGAATTGTATACAAGAGACAATCCACCTGGCAATAGATCTTTTAGTGGCAGATTTGCCCTTACTGACCTCTCCACATGTGAGGAACAACTGGAGGGAAATCTGAAACCACCTTAGGCAAAAACTTCCTGTTAGTTCTTAGGACCACTTTATCGCTTTGGAAAGATATGAAATCAGGCTCCACTGACAGGGCTTGCAATCCACTGATACGCCTGGCAGAGGTAATAGCTACCAAAAACACAGTTTTCCAAGTCAAGTACTTAAGCTCTGCAGAGGACAAAGGCTTAAAGGGTGGTTGCATAAGCTGAGCAATGCAAACATTAAGGTCCCAAGCAGGAGCAGGGTCCCTAAAGGGGGGATTGGTGTGCAGCAATCCCTTGAAGAACTTACAAAACACAGGATGGGCTGACAGAGGAGAGGGCTTGCCTACTGACAAGAAGGCAGAAACAGCTGCAAGATGCACTTTAAGTGTAGCTGGCCTAAGTCCCAAGCCATTAAGATGAACCATATAGTCCAGGACTGTAGACAACCCAGCAGATTCTGGAGAAATATGCTTATTAGAGCACCAAATAGTGAACCTTTTCCATTTGGAGTTGTAAGTCTTTCTGGTGGAAGGCTTTCGAGAAGCCTTAAGGATATCCAGAACCCCTTGAGAAAGGTGTAGATCAGCAAACTCTAACTCTTCAAGAGCCATGCCTTGAGATTGAGAGATTTGAGGTTCGGATACCAAATCCTCCCCTGAGAGGATGTCAACAGGTTGTAATTCCTGGGAAGAGACAGGGGAAGGTGGACTGTTAAGGACAGCAACAGTGGGTACCAGGGCTGTCTGGCCCAGTCTGGAGCAATCAGAATCACTTTGCATGGTTGAGACCTGATCTTGACTAGCACTTTGAACAGGAGAGGGAAGGGGGGGAAGCATACAGGAACTTCCCTTCCCAATTCAGAATCAGAGCATCCAGGGGGACTGAGCCCAAGACTGGGGATCTGCAACAAAAGTGAGGAAGTTGGTGATTGTCTGGGGCTGCAAAAAGATCTATCTGTGGAGTGCCCCATCTCGAGAAAATCACTTCCAAAACTAGGGGATCTAGGGTCCATTTGTGATGGCCCTGGGATATCCTGCAGAGAGCATCTGCTAGGATATTGTCCTTCCCTGGGAGATGAACTGCTATCAGAGAGGTTTGCAGGGAATAGGCCAGAGACCACAACTTCATTACTTCTGTGCACAAGGCCGTAGACTGAGTGCCTCCTTGTTTGTTGATGTACCACAATGTGGTGGTATTGTCTGTTCTGATCTGGACCACCTTGTTCTGTACAGATTTGGAAAAGGCTTGCAGTGCCAGAAACACTGCTCTGAGTTCCAAGAGATTGATGTGAAGCAGAGATTCTTGAGGTGACCACAGCCCTTGGGTGGTAAGATCCCCCAAGTGGGCCCCCCAGCCCAGCAGGGAGGCATCTGTGGTGAGTATCACTGAATGAGACTGAGTGACAAAAGGAACTCCCTGTTTCAAATTGTCCTGATCCTGCCACCATTGCAAAGCCTGGATCAGGTTTCGAGTTACTGGGACTAGTTTGGTAAGGAAATCCTTTCTTTGGAACCAGAAGGCTCTTAAGTGGAACTGAATAATATTATCTGGAATCTTGCCCCCTTGACCACTGCTGTAGAGGCTGCCATGTGGCCCAGGAGCTGCAAGAAATGCCTTGCTGGTCGAGACACCTGAAGGGTGAATGAAGAGGCCAGTTCTATAAGGTCCTTGCCCTGTCCAGGGAAGGAAGGCTTTTGTTTTATTGTATCCAGCTCTGCCCCTATAAAGGTGAGGAGCTGTACTGGCTCGAGAACTGACTTTGGAAGGTTGAGGAGGAATCCTAAGGAAGTGAGGACTTGCTGAGTTATTTGCAGATGTGACTTGACTTGGTATGGAGACTGGCCCACTATGAGCCAGTCGTCCAAGTATGGAAAGATGGAGATCTTTTTTCCTTAGAAAGCAACCACTACTGCCAGGTGCTTTGTGAACACCTGGGCTGATGTTAGCCAAAGGGCATTGTTTGAATTAATAGTGGCCTGAGGGCAACTCGAACCTGAGGTACTTTCTGTGGGAGCACCTGATGGGAATGTGAAAATAGGCATCTTTGAGGTCCAGGAGGCTAGCCAGTCCCCTGGCCTTAGAGAGGCAGAATTATTCCCAGAGTCACCATTTTGAATTTTGGTTTTAAAAGGTGTTTGTTCAGATATCTTAGATCCAGGATGGGCCGCCATTCTCCTGTCTTTTTGGGGGTTAGGAAGTACCTGGAGTACAATCCTTTGCCCCTGTGTAGGGTAGGAACCCTTTCTATGGCTCTGAGAGCCAGGAGGGAAGAAACCTCTGCCTCTGGGGCAAGGGTCTCTGATGGATTTGCAGGTGGAAAGGATCTGGTTCTCATCTTGGGAAATTTTTTGAAGCTGAGAACCAGTCCCTGGCTTACTACTTCCAGGACCCACTTGTCTGATGTCAAAGACTTCCAGTCCTGGACAAAGTAAGCCAGCCTGCCCCCTACAAGTATTGGAGAATCGGCCCGGGCAGACCCATCAGGGTGTCTGCTTGGCAGGGGCTTTAGGCTGAGGGGTGGAAGCAGGCCTGCTCATTCCCCGTCTGCGTCTCCCTCTGAAGAACCCCCTCTGAGCAAAAGCAGAAGATGAGGCCTGGGCTTGGTAAAAAGGCCTTTGAAAGGGCCTGCCCCTGCCCCTGGAATGCTGTCTCTGAGGAGTGTCTTGCCTTTCTTTGGCCTGAGCACTCCTGTAGGCGGTCCTGTACTCATCCATCTTCTTCATGTAGTTCCCTGTCTGCTCCCCAGAGAATTACCAATGACAGGGAAATCCATGGCCTTAGCCTGGGTATCTGTGAAAGGCTAGTATATCTGAGCCAAGCCATCCTCTGAAAGGCCACAGATGTAGCCATGACTCTAGATGAAACATCATTGGAGTCCACAGCAGCATGAAATTGTACCTTGGATGCCTCAATCCCATCTGCAGCCACCTGCTCCAGCTCCTTGGCAAATTAACACTTTGGGCAAATGAAAATCATATGCAGTTTAATCAAGACAAATGTTTAGTAGTGCATTTCGTGTAAATAATCCAAAACAATATATTATATAAACAGACTACCACTTCACTCATCAAATTGTGAAAATATTTAGGATATATGTTAATAATAAACTTACATCAAATGATCACTGTGTTAGAACTGCTTGCATGACCAACAGACTTTGAGGCAAATAAATGCACCTTTGTTAATCACACTGAACAATGCCTTATTCCATTGTATAGGGATACATTAGACCAGATCTAGACTATGGCTCCCTTTCTGGAATCCAAACCAAAAAAAGTCATAGCAATTCTTGAACAGGTTCAAAGAAGAGTAACTAGAATGATTCCAAGATTAACAAACTTAGATTATCAGAACAGAGTAAAAGCTACTGGTCTCTTCTCTCTTCAAACTAGAAGATTAAGAGGTGATATGCTTATGGTTTTTAATTTAATAAATTCACCAGATCTAATGGAAAAATGTGGTCTAGCACTCTCCAAAAGGAGACATGTTCCGAGACTGTATAATAAACAGCTTGAAGTAAAAACGTATAAAACCAGTAAAAGGGGAAACTTTTTTTCCAATAAGAGCATCCATTGTATGGAACACCTTGCCACAAGAATTGGTAGAGGCAACTAGTGCCACTGTCTTTAAAAACAAATTAGATGTTTGGTTGAGGGATAATAGATAATGTCCCACATAGTGTGGGGAACAGTCTCGATGGGCTCTGGCCTTCTTCTGTTCTTTCATACCAAGTAATAATATCAAGTAATAGTAAGCTGGTTAGGGACCTGTTTAGCCAGAGCCAGCACAGTGTCCCACCTGGACTTCTGGTATCTAGTTGTGTAGGCCATATAGTTAGCCTGCCTGAGTCCCAAAGATGCTGCCATGTACTGCTTTTTTGCCATGGCATCAATCCTCCTGGAGTCCTTATCTGGGGGGTGTGAAGCCAAGGGAATATTTGCCTTATCACAGGCAGCAGCCTGCACTACCCCAACATGGCTGCATTGCTGGGAAAGGAACTCCGTGTCTGAGCCTGAAAGGGTGTACCTCTTGTCCATTCTTCTGTCCACAGGAGGTATGGAATTAGGAGTCTTTAGAATTTTAAATGTCTGTTTCCCAAAAGATTTATGGAGGGGAATAGACAATCTCCTGGACTCTGGGATGTCCATCATCTCAACAAAATCAGGCTCCTCCTGATCCTCTACTGCTTCTTCCATTGAAAGCTGGAGGGTTTCAGCCACTTTCTTGTAAAACATAAAGTGGGAAGGGGACTCAGAAAGCCTAGGAGGAGAAACACCCGAAGGTCTGTCTGGGGAGATGTCCGGGTCAATAGGCACATCCAGACTTTCATAATCACCATCATCATCATTATCCTCATACTCTCCCTCCTCCTCCTCCTCCTCCTCCGGTTCATAAAATTCTTCTAGAGCATAATCTGGAACCGGGGGAACCGAATGAACCAAGCCCCTGACAGATGGAGCCGGTTCGGCCGGAACCGAAGTTAGCGATTGAACTATCCTTATCGTTTTGGCTATTTCATCAGCAGTCAGAGAAAGAACTTGTGGATCCGAACCGGATGATTTTTCCCTTCTTTTTCTTTTAACCGGAACCGACTCCTCAGAATCGGCTCTCCTTTTGCCCGAAGAAGTTTCGCCCTGGTCAGAAGGCACTCCTTCTGGTTCGGTCGGAACCAAACCAGGCTAGCCATCCGGGTCAGCGGACTTCGCGCCTCCCTTTCTCAGTCTACCTATTTTATGCAGGGTAGCTTTGGGGAAAACTTTACAAATTTGGCAGTCTGAATCGAGGTGGTCAAACCCCAGACACAACATAGGTGGTGTGGGGATCAACCTTAGTAAAGGCTTCCCCACACACACACACTACAGTGTTGAAACCCAGTGGGCCTGGTTTTTTTTTTGGGTTCCTCAGACATGGCCAATCCTATCCAAAACTTACCCTTTTTTCGGCAATCCACCAGGCAAGACACCCCTATCGGTTCCTGACCGTGTTACGGGTCTTGGAAAAAAACATAATTAAATTCAGTTTTTTTAGAACCGATACAGACCGGTTACCACACTCTAATAAATTCAAAAGTTTTTTAAAACTAATCTGATCGGTTCAAACCAAACCAATCCAATGTTTACAAGTTCCACACAGAAACTAAATGCAAAACCTATCTAGTACTTACGGTACCACATACAGAGACTTAAACTGACAGGTTCAGTAGCAGAAATTCGGTAGAAACCGAGTGAAAAAACAACACTTTAATCGACTTTTTTTGAACCGAGCAAAGGAGAAATCTCCGGAGCGACTGTTCAGTGAGGCGGAGTAAAGAATCTGACAGTTGGAGTTTAAACAACAGCAGACAGAGGCTTCAACCGAGCTCGCGCTGAACATTCCATGCTGGCCATGGAAAGTTAACTCTTTGTTCTCAGGGGCAGTTGAAAGTCAGGATCTAACTGCTATAGTAAGAATACAGCAAGACTTCATGTTGTTTGAACCAGTGCAGCCGTGATGCACACACCACTCCCTCAGGTGCGACGATAACCAGTGCAGCCCTGATGCCCACACTCCTCCCTCAGCTGTGAAAACAACCAGTGCAGTCCTGATGCCCCCAACCCTCAGGTGTGACTCCAGCCATGGCATCACTGATGCCCCCAGCCCTCAGGTGTGATGGCAACCAGTGCAGCCCTAATGCCCCCAACCCTCCCTCAGGTGTGATTGCAACTGATGCAGCCCTGATGCCCCCAACCCTCCCTCAGGTGTGACGGCAACCAGTGCAGCCCTGATGTCCACACTACTCCCTCAGGTGTGACAGCAACCAGTGCAGCCCTGATGCCCCCACCCCTCAGGTGTAACTGTAACCGATGCAGCCCTGATGCCCCCACCACTCCCTCCGGTGTGATGGCAACCGATGCAGCTTTGATGCCCCCACCTCTCCCTCAGGTGTGACGGCAACCACTGCAGCACTGATGACCACACCTCTGCATCAGGTGTGATGACAACCAGTGCAGCCTTGATGCCCGCACCTCTGAGGTGTGACAGTAAATGATGCAGCCCTGATGTCCCCACTCCTCTCTCAGGTGTGACAGCAACCAATGCAGCCCTGATGTCCCCACACCTCATATGTGATGGCAACCAGTTCAGCCCTGATGCCCCCAACCCTCCCTCAGTTGTGACAGCAACCAGTGCAACCCTGATGCCCCCACCACTCTCTTAGGTGTGACGGCAACCAGTGTAGCCCTAATGCTCCCACATCTCAGATGTGACTATAACCAATGCAGCCCTGATGCCACACCTCCCCCTCAGGTGTGACAGCAACCAGTGAAGCCCTGATGCCCACACACCTACCTTAGGTGTAACGGCAACCACTGCAGCCCTGAAGCCCACACCCCTCCATCAGGTGTGATGAAAACCAGTGCAGCCCTGATGCCCCCACCCCTGAGGTGTGACAGTAAATGATGCAGCCCTGATGCCCCCACTCCTCCCTCAGGTGTGATGGCAACTAGTGCAGCCCTGATGCCCCCAACCCTCAGGTGTGACAGTACCAATGCAGCCCCCATACCCCCACTCCTCCCTCAGGTGTGACGGCAACTACTGCAGCCCTGATGCCCACACCACTCCATCAGGTGTAATGACAACCAGTGCAGCCCTGATGCCCCCACCCCTGAGGCATGACAGGAAATGATGCAGCCCTGATGCCCCCACTCCTCCCTCAGGTGTGACGGCAACTAGAGCAGCCCTGATGCACCCCTCCCTCAGTTGTGATGGCAACCAGTGCAGCCCTGATGCCCCCACCCCTCCCTCAGGTGTGACGGCAACCAGTGCAGCCATCATGTCCCCACTCCTCAGGTGTGATGGCAACCACTGGAACCCTGATGCACCCATCCCTCCCTCAACTGTGATGGCAACCAGTGCAGCCCTGATGTCCCCACCCCTTCCTCAATTCAGACACCAACCAGTGCAGCCCTGATGCCCAAACCCCTCAGGTGTGACAGTAACCGATGCAGCCCTGATGCACTCACCTCTCCATCTGGTGTGACAGCAACCAGTACAGCCCAGATGCCCACACACCTCCCTCCGGGGTGACTGCAACCAGTGCAGCCCTGATGCCCCCCATCAGGTGTAACAGAAACAGATGCAGCACTGATACCCACACCCCTCCCTCAGCTGTGACGCCAACCAGTGCAGCCATCATGCCCACACAACTCCTTCAGGTGTGACGGCTACCAGTACAGCCCTGATTCCCACACTCCTCCCTCAGGTATGGCAATAACCAGTGCAGCCATGATGCCACCAACTCTCAGGTGTGATTCCAGCCATGGCATCACTGATGCCCCCACCCCTATAGTGTGATGCAAACCAGTGCAGCAATGATGCCACCACCCCTCCCTCAGGTTGATGGCAACTGATGCAGACCTGATGCCACCACCCCTCCCTTAGGTGTAATGGCAATCAGTGAAGCCCTCATGCCAACATCCCTACCTTAGGTGTGACAGCTACCAGTGCAGCCCTGATGCCACCACCCCTCCCTCAGGTGTGACGGCAACCACTGCAGCCCTGATGCCCACACCACTCCATCAGCTGTGACGACAAACAGTGCAGCCCTGATGCCCCCACCCCTGAGGTGTGACAGCAAATGATGCAGCCCTGATGTCCCCACTTCTCCCTCAGGTGTGACGGCAACTAGAGCAGCCCTGATGCACCCCTCCCTCAGTTGTGACGGCAACCAGTGCAGCCCTGATGCCCCCACCCCTCCCTTAGGTGTCACAGCAACCTATGCAACCCTGATGCTCACAACCCTCTTCAGGTGTGATGACAACCAGTGCAGCCCTGATGCCCCCAACCCTGAGATGTGACAGCAAATGATGCAGCCCTGATGCCCCCACTCCTGCCTCAGGTGTGATGGCAACTAGTGCAGCCCTGATGCACCCACCCCTCAGGCGTGACAGTAACCGATGAAGCCCTGATGCACCCATCCTTCCCTTAGGTGTGATGGCAACCCGTGCAACCCTGATGCTCACACCCCTACCTCAGGTGTGAAGGCAACCAGTGCAGCCCTGATGCCCCCACTCCTCCCTCAGGTGTGATGGCAACAAGTGCAGCCATGATGCCCACACTCCTCCCTCAGGTGTGATGGCAACCAGTGCAGCCCTGTTGCCCCCAACACTCAGGTGTGACTGCAGCCATGGCATCACTGATGCCCCCACCCCTCAGGTGTGACAACTGATGCAGCTCTGATGCCCCCAACCCTCCCTCAGGTGAGACGGCAACCAGTGCAGCCATGATGCCTCCACCCCTCTCTCAAGTGTGACGGCAACCACTGCAGCCCTGATGACCCCACCCCTGCCTCAATTGTGTCGCCAACCAGATCAGCCCTGATGACCCCACCCCTCCCTCAAGTGTGACGGCAACCAGTGCAGCGCTGATGCCCCCACCCCTGTGGTGTAACAGTAACTGATGCAGCCCTGATGCCCACACCCCTCTCTCAGGTGTGATGGCAAACAGTGCAGTCGTGATGCCCACACCACTCTCTCAGGTGCGACGACAACCAGTGCAGCCCTGATGCCCCCAACCCTCAGGTGTGACTCCAGCGCGGCATCACTGATGCCCCCAACCCTCAGGTGTGATGGCAACCAGTGCAGCCCTAATGCCCCCACCCCTCCCTCAGGTGTGATGGCAACTGATGCAGCCCTGATGCCCCCACCCCTCCCTCAGGTGTGACGGCAACCAGTGCAGACCTGTGGCCCCCAATCCTCAGGTGTGAAGGCAGCTATGGCATCAGTGATGCCCCCACCCCTCAGGTGTGACAAGAACTGATGCAGCCCTGATGCCCCCACCCCTCCATCAGGAGTGATGGCAACCAGTGCAGCCATGTTGCCCCCACTCCTCAGCTGTGATGGCAACAAGTGCGGCCCTGATGCCTCCACCCCTCCCTCAAGTGTGATGGCCATTAGCGCAGAAGTGATGACCCCACCCCTACCTCAATTGTGACGCCAACCAGTGTAGCCCTGATGCACCCACCCCTCAGGTGTGATGGCAACCAGTGCAGCCCTGATGCCCCCACCCCTCAGGTGTGACAGTAACCGATGCAGCCCTGATGCAACAACCCCTCCCTCAGGTGTGACAGCAACCAGTACAGCCCTGATGCCCACACACCTTCCTCTGGTGTGACGGCAACCAATGCAGCCCTGATGCCCCCACCCCTCTCTCAGGTGTGAGGGCAACCAGTGCAGCCCTGATGCCCCTACCCCTCAGGTGTAACAACAACTGATTCAGCCCTGATGCCCACACCCCTCCCTCAGGTGTGACGGCAACCAGTGCAGCCCTGATGCCCCCAATCCTCAGATGTGACTCCAGCCATGGCATCACCGATGCCCCCACCCCACAGGTGTGATTGCAAACAGTGCAGCCCTGATGCCCCCACCCCTCCCTCAGGTGTGATGGCAACCGATGCAGCCATGATGCCCCCACCCCTCTGTCAGGTGTGACGGCAACCAGTGCAGCCCTGATGCCCACATCCCTACCTTAGGTTTGACGGCAATCAGTGCAGCCCTGATGCCCCCACCCCTGAGTTGTGACAGTAAATGATGCAGCCCTGATGCCCCCACTCCTCCCTCAGGTGTGACGGCAACCAGTGCAGCCCTGATGCCCCAACTCCTCAGGTGTAACAGTAATTAATGCAGCCCTGATGCCCCCACCCCTCCCTCAGGTGTGACGGCAACCAATGCAGTCGTGATGCCCACACCACTCCCACAGGTGTGATGACAACCAGTGCAGCCCTGTTGCCCCCCACTCCTCAGGTGTGATGGCAACCAGTGCGGACCTGATTCCCCCACCCCTCCCTCAAGTGTGACAGCAACCAGTGCAGCCCTGATGCCCCCACCGCTCCCTCAATTGTGACGCCAACTAGTGTAGCGCTGATGCCCGCAGCCCTCAGGTTTGATGGCAACCAGTGCAGCCCTGATGCCCACACTGCTCAGGTGTGACAGTAAGCGATGCAGCCCTGGTGCATCCACCCCTCCCTCAGGTGAGACAGCAACGAGTACAGCCCTGATGTCCACACACCTCCCTCAGGTATGACGGCAACCAGTGCAGCCCTGATGCCCCCAACCCTCCCTCAAGTGTGATGGCAACCAGTGCAGCTCTGATGCCCCCACCCCTGTGGTGTAACAGTAACCGATGCAGCCCTGATGCCCACACCCCTCTCTCAGGTGTGATGGCAACCAGTGCAGTCATGATGCCCACACCACTCTCTCAGGTGCGACGACAACCAGTGCAGCCCTGATGCCCCCAACCCTCAGGTGTGACTCTAGAGCGGCATCACTGATGCCCCCACCCCTCAGGTGTGATGGCAACTGATGCAGCCCTGATGCCCCCACCCATCCCTCAGGTGTGATAGCAACCGATGCAACCCTGATGCCCCCACCCCCCCTCATGTGTGATGGTAACCAGTGTAGCCCTTATGCCCACACTCCTCCCCCAGGTATGACGGCAACCAGTGCAGACATGATGCCCCCAACACTTAGGTGTGACTCCAGCCATGGCATCACTGATGCCCCACCCCTCAGGTGTGAGGGCAACTGATGCAGCCCTGATGCCCCAATCCCTCCCTCAGGTGTGATGGCAACCGATGGAGCCCTGACGCCCCCAACCCTCAACCAGGTGTGACGGCAACCAATGCAGCCTTTTTGCCTACACTCCTACCTCAGGTGTGACTCCAGCCATGGCATCACTGATGCCCCCACCCCTCAGGTGTGATTGCAAACAGTGCAGCCCTGATGCCCCCTCTCCTCCCTCAGATGTGATGGCAACCGATGCAGCCATGATGCCCCCACCCCTCCGTCAGGTGTGACGGCAACCAGTGCAGCCCTGATGCCCACATCCCTACCTTAGGTTTGACGGCAATCAGTGCAGCCCTGATGCCCCCACCCCTCCCTCTGGTGTGACGGTAACCACTGCAGCCGTGATGCCCCCACACCTGAGTTGTGACAGTAAATGATGCAGCCCTGATGCCCCCACTCCTCCCTCAGGTGTGATGGCAACCAGTGCAGCCCTGGTGCCCCAACTCCTCAGGTGTAACAGTAACTGATGCAGCCCTGATGCCCCCAACCCTCCCTCAGGTGTGACGGCAACCAATGCAGTCGTGATGCCCACCACTCCCTCAGGTGTGATGACAACCAGTGCAGCCCTGTTGCCCCACTCTCAGGTGTGATGGCAACCAGTGCGGACCTGATTCCCCCACCCCTCCCTCAAGTGTGACGGCAACCAGTGCAGCCCTGATGCCCCCACCGCTCCCTCAATTGTGATGCCAACTAGTGTAGCGCTGATGCCCCCAGCCCTCAGGTTCGATGGCAACCAGTGCAGCCCTGATGCCCACACCGCTCAGGTGTGACAGTAAGCGATGCAGCTCTGGTGCATCCACCCCTCCCTCAGGTGTGACAGCAACGAGTACAGCCCTGACGTCCACACACCTCCCTCAGGTATGACGGCAACCAGTGCAGCCCTGATGCCCCCACCCCTTCCTCAAGTGTGACGGCAACCAGTGCAGCTCTGATGCCCCCACCCCTGTGGTGTAACAGTAACCGATGCAGCCCTGATGCCCACACCCCTCTCTCAGGTGTGATGGCAACCAGTGCAGTCATGATGCCCACACCACTCTCTCAGGTGCGACGACAACCAGTGCTGCCCTGATGCCCCCAATCCTGAGGTGTGACGGCAACCAATGCAACCCTGATGCCCACAACCCTCCCTTAGGTATGACAGCAACCAGTTCATCCCTGATGCCCCCACCCCTCCCTCAAGTGTGACAGCAACAAGTGCAGCCATGATGCCCACACCCCTCAGGTGTGACTGCCGCCATGGCATCACTGATACCCCCACCCCTCAGGTGTGACGGCAACCAATGCAGCCCTGATGTCCCCACCCCTCAGGTGTGACGGCAACCAGTGCAGCCCTGATGCCCCCAACCCTCCCTCAGGTGTGATGGAAACCAGTGTAGCCCTGAGGCCCCCACCCCTCTCTCAGGTGTGATGGCAACCAGTGCAGCCCTGGTGCCCCTACCCCTCAGGTGTAACAACAACTGATGCAGCCCTGATGCCCACACTCCTCCCTCAGGTGAGACAACAACCAGTGCAGCCCTGATGCCTCCAACCCTCAGGTGTGACTCCAGCGCGGCATCACTGATGCCCCCACCCCTCAGGTGTGATGGCAACCAGTGCAGCCCTAATGCCCCCACCCCTTCCTCAGGTGTGATGGCAACTGATGCAGCCCTGATGCCCCCACCCCTCCCTCAGGTGTGATGGCAACCGATGCAGCCCTGATGCCCCCACCCCCCCCATGTGTGATGGTAACCAGTGTAGCCCTTATGCCCACACTCCTCCCCCAGGTATGACGGCAACCAGTGCAGACGTGATTCCCCCAACACTTAGGTGTGACTCCAGCCATGGCATCACTGATGCCCCACCCCTCAGGAGTGAGGGCAACTGATGCAGCCCTGATGCCCCAATCCCTTCCTCAGGTGTGATGGCAACCGATGGAGCCCTGACGCCCCCAACCCTCAACCAGGTGTGACGGCAACCAATGCAGCCTTTTTGCCTACACTCCTACCTCAGGTGTGATGGCAACCAGTGCAGCTCTGATGACCCCAACACTCAGGTGTGGCTCCAGTCATGGCATCACTGATGCCCCACCCCTCAGGTGTGACAGCAACCTGTACAGCCCTGATGCCCCACCCCTCTCTCAGGTGTGACAGCAACCAGTGCAGCCATGATGCCCGCAATCCTGAGGTGTGATGGCAACCAATGTAGTCCTGATGCCCACACTCCTCCCTTGGGTGTGACGACAACCAGTGCAGCCCTGATGCCTCCACCCCTTCCTCAAGTGTGATGGCAACCAGTGCTGCCATGATGCCCACACCACTCAGGTGTGACGGCAACCAGTGCAGCCCTGATGACCCAACCTCTCCCTCAGGTGTGATGGCAACCAGTACAGTCCTGATGCCCCCAACCCTCAGGTGTGACTCCAGCCATGGCATCTCTGTTGCCCCCACCCCTCAGGTGTGACGGCAACCAGTGAAGCCCTGATACCCCCAACCCTCCCTCAGGTGCGATGGCAACTGATGCAGCCCTGATACCCCCAACCCCTCCCTCAGGTGTGGCGGCAACCAGTGCAGTCCTGATGCTCCCAATCCTGAGGTGTGACGGCAACCAATGCAGCCCTGATGCCCCCACCCCTCCCTCAAGTGTGACGGCAACCAGTGCAGCCATGATGCCCACACCCCTCAGGTGTGACTGCCGCCATGGCATCACTGATGCCCCCACCCCTCAGGTGTGACAGCAACCAGTGCAGCCCTGATGCCCCCACCCCTTCCTCAGGTGTGATGGCAACCAGTGCAGCCCTGATGCCCCCACCCCTCCCTCAGGTGCAACGACAACCAGTGCAGCCCTGATGCCCACACTCCTCCCTCAGGTCTGATTGCAACCAGTGCAGCCATGATACCCACACTCCTCCCTCAGCTGTGATGGCAACCAGTGCAGCCCTGTTGCCCCCAACCCTCAGGTGTGACTGCAGCCATGGCATCACTGATGCCCCCTCCCCTCAGGTGTGACGAAAACCGATGCAGTCCTGATGCCCCCACCCCTCAGGTGTAACAGTAACCGATGCAGCCCTGATGCCCACATCCCTCCCTCAGGTGCGATGACAACCAGTGCAGCCCTGATGCCCCCAACCCTCAGGTGTGACTCCAGCGTGGCATCACTGATGCCCCCAAACCACAGGTGTGATGGCAACCAGTGCAGCCCTAGTGCCCACATCCCTCCCTCAGGTGTGATGGCAACTAATGCAGTCATGATGGCCACACCACTCTCTCAGGTGCGACGACAACCAGTGCAGCCCTGATGCCCACACTCCTCCCCAGGTGTGACAACAAGCAGTGCAGCCCTGATGCCCCCAACCCTCAGGTGTGACTCCAGCATGGCATCACTGATGCCCCCACCTCTCAGATGTGATGGCAACCAGTGCAGCCCTAATGCCCCCACCTCTCCCTCAGATGTGATGGTAACTGATGCAGCCCTGATGCCCACACTCCTCCCTCAGGTGTGACGGCAACCGATGCAGCCTTGATGCCCCCATCCCTCCCTCCCTCCCTCAGGTGTGATGGCAACTGATGCAGCCCTGATGCCCCAGCCCCCTCCCTTAGGTGTGAGGCAACCAGTGGAGCCCTGATGCCCCCACCCCTCACTCAGGTGTGATGGCAACCAAAGCAGCCCTGATGCCCCCAACACTCAGGTGTGACTCCAGCCATGGCATCACTGATGCCCCACCCCCTCAGGTGTGACGGGAACCTGTGCAGCCCTGATGCCCCACCCCTCCCTCAGGGGTGACGGCAACCAGTGCAGCCATGATGCCCCCAATCCTGAGGTGTGACAGCAACTAATGCAGCCCTGATGCCCACACCCCTCCGTCAGGTGTAGCAGCAACCAGTGCTGCCCTGATGCCCCCAATCCTGAGGTGTGACGGCAACCAATGCAACCCTGATGCCCACAACCCTCCCTTAGGTATGACAGCAACCAGTTCATCCCTGATGCCCCCAACCCTCCCTCAAGTGTGACAGCAACCAGTGCAGCCATGATGCCCACACCCCTCAGGTGTGACTGCCGCCATGGCATCACTGATACCCCCACCCCTCAGGTGTGACGGCAACCAATGCAGCCCTGATGCCCCCACCCCTCAGGTGTGACGGCAACCAGTGCAGCCCTGGTGCCCACACCCCTCCCTCAGGTGTGATGGCAACCATTGCAGCCCTGATGCCCCCACCCCTCAGGTGGGGTGGCAGTCAGTGAAGCCCTAATACCCCCACCCCTCAGGTGTGACTGCCACCATGGCATCTTGACGGTACTCGCCCAATGCCTTGTACCAAAGCTTGTCTGTCAGAGCTCAGACGTGTATTAAGCTGAACCACCAGATGCCAAGGAGGACTCTGTCAGTTCAGTCCCTAACATTTAGCATCCTATTAAAAAAATCCGAAAGTGATTAATGAGGATGCTAATGGAGAAATACACAATCTCTCCCAAAGAATAAAGAATAAACCAATCTGGAACTGCACCCACAATAAACTGTGCACTTTCTGACTTGGTCTTCATGAAAATGGAGCCTCTTAGTTTTAATGTCAGAGCTCAAACTCATGAAAGGAGTTCAGCAGAGGCGACGCCATGACCACTGTACAGATGCCACAACCACTGTACAGATTGGGGCTTCATCTCTCCTATCTCCCCTGCAGGCAGCATAAATAAATTAATCTGTCTGCCTGATCACTACTACAAACTGGTAACCCTTCCGGTATGTCCAGCATTTTAATTAGGGTGCTATTGAACATGACACACTCTTGCTCATAACATTGCGTGCTGATAACACTGCCTTGCCCCTTTCTGAATAGGTAGGACAATAAAGCCCTAGACATACCCAAGAGATAAATTACGGTATGTAAAAATAGCTCTGGCCATTGGAGATATAAATTTGGTAAAATCTCCATACATAAGGGCACTATTGAGAAAGAGGCAAGGTAACGTCATTAGTTCATGAGCAGAAACATTAAAATGCATGGCACAACAGAATTTACCAGTTTAAGTGATCAGGTACAAAGATTATTTAATGTGTTGCTTGCAGAGGGGATCAGAGATGTGAAGCCCCGATCTGTACAGTGGTCGGGGCTTCACCTCGGCCTGTAGTTCTCCTTTAAGAACTAGTCATTTCTCTGTAGTTCTCCAACCCCATCCAAGCAAACACTGACTGTACTGGCATCAAGGGGGTCCCACCACACCTGTACAACAGACACTATAGGAAGTTTGTGGGAATGACACCTGCAGATACCCATGTACAGTCATGCAGGAACCACCCTCAAAGGTAAGTATTTGTTAGTATTTTTGATTAACAACACCCATGAAAGTGGGTAGAAGGCCTGATTATGGTAGCCCATGTTGCCACTAACACCCCCCCCCCCCAACCATCTACTTCAAAATTGTTTCATCTGGGCACAGACGAAACATGGTTGATTCAGTGTGATGTGCTTTAATAAACTTTTTTTTGTCAGAGTGTGTGTGTCTTTATTTTCACACACACACACACACACACACACACACACACACACACACACACACACACATATACACACACACACACACACACACACACAGACACGCCTAGAAAACCACCTCAAGACCAAGCAACAGACCTTCCCCTGCCCCTTGGGGACTGGCTGGGTCACAGACCAGGGTGCTAAATGAGGACAAGCCACACACATCTTGCTGAACCACACAGTAATGTGAAATTATTACATACACATTGATTTTTGCAAATATTTTCTACTGTAGGATTGCATGCCTCTGAGTCCCAACAGTCTCCAACTTTGACACAGAGGACCATAAATGATGAACCACTGGAGCATGGCATGGACCCAACGGACTGGCATACATGTTGGGAAAAATGGTTCTGTGCCACTCTGCTCCTTTTGCCCCTCTCTCCCAACATCCCCAGAGGATAGAATAATTTTTCCACAGCACATGTGCCAGTCTGCCAAGCCCATCCCTCCAACAATCATCACCAACAACAAGCCTGCTCATGCACCCCCCACCCCATCTTCCTTCTCTTGCTTTCCTATTCAAACAGCAGCAGGGCTATCCCCCCCACACACCAAAAAAAAAAAACAATTGCCAGACTATGATGGCAGGCACTTAGACAGCTGTCCTTGGGCAGCAGATGGCAGGTCAGGTCAGCACAGCAGCACAACTCTGGCAGGGCAGAATGAAGGGCAAGCAACATTACAGCTCCAAACTCACCACACCAGCCCAGCCACTCTCCCCACCCCAACAGACCAGCCCGGCCACTATGCCCATCCCAATGGACCAGCCCGGCCACTATGCCCACCCCAATGGACCTGCATGGACACTATGCCCACCCCGACGGACCCGCCCGGACACTCTCTCCACCCCAATGGACCAGTATGGACATCCTCCCCACACTGATGGACCTGCACGGACACTTTGCCCACTCCGACGGACCAGCTCAGACACTCTCAACCCCAACAGACCAGCACGGCCACTCTCCCCACCCCAACGGCCCTGCCAGGCCACTATGCCCAACCCAATGGACCAGCCCAGCCACTATGCCCACCCCGACGGACCAGCACGGACACGATCCCCACCCAGATGGACCAGTCTGGCCACTCTCAACACCCCAACGGACCAGTCAGGCCACTATCCCCACCCCCATGGACCAGCACAGACACTCTCCCCACCCCAACAGAGCTGCATGGTCACTCTCCCCACTCCACCCAACCAGCATGGCCATTCTCCCCACCCCTGACGGAGCTGAACGGCCCTCTCCCCACCCCGATGGAGCTGAACAGCCTCCTTCTCACCCCGACGGAGCTTTACTGACACTCTCCCCAACTCTGAGATGCACAGTCACGTCCCCTACCCTACCCCGCAAGCCCTGCCACTCTCCCCACCTCAATGGACCAGCCTGGACACTCTTCCCACCCCAATGAACCAGCCTGGCCACTCTCTCTACCTCTGACAGAGCTGAACGGCCCTCTCCCCACCCTGCCGGAGCAGCCCGGCCACTATGCCAAACCCCAACAGACCAGCCAGGCCACTATACCCACCCTAACGGACCAGCACAGCCACTCCCCCCACCTTGACCAACGTGCATGAACACTATGCCCACCCTGATGGACCAGCATGGACAGTCTCCCCACCCGACAGAGCTGCATGGCCACTACCCCCACCCCACCCCACCAGCATGGCCACTTTCTTCACCCCCAATGAAGCTGAATGGCCCTCTCCCCACCATGACGGAGCAGAAAGGCCACTCTCCCCAACTCTGAGCTGCACAACCACTTCCCCTACCCTACCCTACACCACCAGCCCGGCCACTCTCCCCACACCGACGGACCAGCCCAAACACTCTCCCCACCCCGACGAACCAGCCCGGCCACTCTCCTCACCCCGACAGACCTGCACGGGCACTATGCCCACCCCAATGGACCAGCCTGGACACATTCCCCACCCCGACAGACTGGCCAGGATGCTCTCCCCACCCCAACGGACCAGCCCGGCCCCTCTCCCCACCCTGACAGACCTGCCTACCCTTATGAAAAAGTAGTATATTGAAGTATATCATAAATATGCTTAATGTATGCCGATGTACTTGAGTAATACTTTATATACAGGACAATGCAGTATACTTATATACTTTTGTACTGTCTTGTACAAGAAATACATCTGAAATATACTGAGTTGCTTAACACATATTTTCTATAAGCTTACGCCAAGTATACTTGCACCTTTTTACACTTCAATTTTTTTTGTACTTCTGCAAACTATACTTTCAGTATACTGATTTTTGGCCTATGACCGGTACATAAAGTTTATGAGTGCATTTCCATTTTAAAGTGACTCAGTGCCTTTTGAAATATTTTGTCACTCTAAACCTTCTTAAACCAGATGTTTTCTAATTATAAAAAGGCTCTCACAAATGCTTCAATTTGATTAGATGTTTTGTAGACTTCCATATCATGTCACCATGCTGCATGAATTTTTTCTAGGCTGAAATAATGCATTCTGATTCAGAACCTGTTTTGTTAAATAGTTGCTGTTTGAACTATTCAAATAGAAATGTCCCTCTGGATAAGAAAAACATAAAAAAAATATAATTCTAACACTTTTCATTTGGAATAATTATGTTTCTTATTTGTGATAACTGTTTTCCCTTTTTTTTCCATAGGGAAACCTCTTCTTAGTTTGTCAAGTGGCTGTCTACAACTGAATTATTGCACTAAGTTTTTCTGACAACTCACCTTCACACTGATTTGCATTACTTGTATCATGCAGCTTGAAAGTGAAATAGCTGCATTTTATACTTTCAGCTATATGGAGCTCAGGCTGTGACCTGCTGCATGGGGTGGGAGATGGGGCTTCAATTTAAGGTGTTTTCCTGAATTGTGAACAAGTTCTTGATGCCCCCTACTCCAGTTTCCCCAAAGTCAGAACCAACAGCAACCAAATAGTGGCTAGCAAGCCATCACCACCTTCTCTGCTCTCCTCTCCTGAGGAACATCCAGGCGGGAGTGGTGGATGTGGCAGCGGTCACTGAGACCTGGGCCACCGCAGGGCATGACTGGGACCTGAACCTGGAGGGTTACACCTTGTTCAGGAAGGACAGGGGGAGGGAAGGGGAGGAGGGGTAGCAATAATAGCCAAAAACTGCATTGGCATAGGAGGAGTAGAGGAGGCGGAGGGAACAGAGGAGGCGATTTGGGTCACCTTGATAACACCTTGATAACAGCTTAATCTGGTTCAAGGTCAGTTGGCATTCATCTGTATCCCCCTCCTCCGGGTCGTGCCTGAAAATAGGCAGGATTTGTCTAGTGCACTTACCCGGTCAACAAAAGCTAAATAAATAAATAAATAAATAAAAGTGGGGGCAAGAGAGTAAACATAGGAGTAGTGTATAGATCCCCTGCACTGGCAGAGGAGCTGGAGGAGAGACTGGTGGCAGATGTTGGGAGACACTACAGATTGGGCAGGGAAAGGGTGGTGGTGTTGGGGGACTTAAACATGCCAGGAATAGACTGGGAGACTATGACATCCTCGGTGGCTAGGGAACAAAGGTTGTTGGATGTCTTTCAGAACATGTTCCTAACTCAGCAGGTGGGGGAAACCAGGAAGGCATGGGTACTGGATGTGGTCCTGGCAGACAGTGACCAGATTGAGAGACTAGAGGTTAAGGACCCATTGGCAGGGAGCGACCATGCCACGGTCTGGTTCTGCCTGGATCTAGGAGGAGGAGTAGAAGGCTGCACAAAGACGGAGGTAACCGACTTCAGGGGGCAGATTTCAAAGAAATGGGAAGGATCCTTAAGGAGCATTTGGATGGGATTGGGCCAGACATGGACGCTGACAGTAGGTGGGAAATCACCAGGATGGGGTGCAGGAGGCTACCAGCACCTGTGCAAGAGTAAGATGAAAATGCAGTAGGGCCCAAAAACCCTGCTGGTGGACCAGGGAGGTTCAGGAGGTGGTGAGGGGAAAGAAGGCGGCCTATAGGCAATTCAAGTGCTCAAGGAGTGAAAGGGATCGAGAGGAGTACGAGCTGATGACCAGAAGGGCCACTAGGGTGGTGAGGGTGGCTAAGGCAAGGAAGGAACAGAACCTGGCCAGGGAAATTAGGAGAGGGAACAAGGGATTCCTTAGATACACTGGGAAAAAAAGAAGGGTGACGGGACAGATTAACAGGATTAAAACAGGGGAGGAATGAGCAGAAGACCAGGGGGAGCAGGCTGAGGTACTAAATGAGTATTTCACCTCAGCTTTCACCAAGGAAAATGGGGGGGGCTGTATCATACATGGGAGGAGATGGTGAAACTGAGGGGGGGGGGACCCTTACCGAGCAGTGGGTCTGGGGAGGGAGGCGCATCAATGGCAGGAGGGGGGAAGGCTAAGCAGGAGGACAAGGCAGCGGAGGTGGAAATCATGGTAGAGAGAGTGAGGGAGGCCCTCAGGTCCCTTAAGATGGAGAAAGCACCAGGGCCGGATAAATTACATCCCAGAGTGCTGAAGAAACTGGTGGATGTCCTGGCGAAACCCCTGGTGGAGCTTTTCAGCATCTCTCTGAGGACCAGGTGGGTGCCCCAGGACTGGAAGGTGGTGCATTTAGTACCTATCCACAAGGGGGGAGCAAGGGAGGTGACAGAGAACTACAGGCCCGTCAGCCTGACATCGGTGGTGGGCAAGGTGATGGAGGGCATTGTCAAGGAGAGGCTGGGGGGGACCTGGAAAAGTCGGGTGCCTGGATGATAGACAGCATGGATTCATCCCGGGGAAATCATATCAGACAAACCTTGTGGAGTTCTATGACTGGGTGATGAGTGCCTTGGACCTGGGTATACCGATGGATGTCCTCTTTCTTGACTTCAGCAAGGTGTTTGACTCTGTTCCTCACGAGGGCCTGTTGGATAAGCTGGGAGAAATGGGGGTGGGGAACCAGATGATCAGATGAATAGGCAATTGGCTCTAAGTTGTAGTTGGCGGGATAGTCTCATCCCCAAAGAGGGTCATTAGTGGAGTCCCGTAAGGATAAGTCCTTGGGCCCCTCCTGTGCAATGCCTACGTCTCTGACATAAGGATGGGTATCAGGAGTGAGAAGAGTCTCTTTGTGGATGACTCAAAACTGGGGTTGGTGGTGGATGGGGAGGAGGAGAGGGTGGCCCTACAGGGGGACCTGGAGGCTCTGGAAAGGTGGTCTAGAAAGTGGAAGCTGAGGTTCAATGCAGGGAAATGCAATGTACTGCACCTGGGAGCCAGAAATCTGGGCCAAGTGTACACCCTGGGGCGGAATGCTACAAGTCTCGATGGCTGAGAGGGACCTGGGGGTGGTGGTGGATGTCAAGATGAACAACTCAGAGACTTGTAGGAGGGCAGCGGCCAAGGCCAACACGATGCTGAGATGCATCACTAGGGGATCACCTCCAGAAGGAGGGAAGTGATACTCCCTCTGTATAACTGCTTGATGAGGCCGCACCTTGAGTACTGCATGCAGTTTTGGAGGCCACACTTAAAGATGGACGTTGAACTCCTGGAGAGGTCCAGAGGAGGGCAACCAAAATGATTTGGAGCTTAGGGGACAGGACCTATGGGGAGAGGCTCAAAGAGCTAAATACGTACACATTGGAAGAGAGAAGGGACCGGGGGGGAAGGATAGAGGTCTTCAGGTACATGAAGGGGGTAAACAGGGGAGGAGCAGTCAGGGTGCTTCGAAGGAAGGAGGGGGGGGGACAACTAGAGGGCATGGGTGGAAGTTGGAGGGTGGGAGATTCAAGAGAGAAAGGAGGAGGTGCTTCTTCACTGAGAGGGTGGTGGAGTCATGGAATGCGCTGCCCAGGGGGCTGGTGGAAGCAGAGATGGTGAAGGGGTTCAAGAGAGGGTGGGACAGGTACAGGGGAAGGGTTCTGGAAGCAAAATCCAGTGCAGCGAGAATATCCGGGACTGGGAAGGGAGAAGCCAGAGAGGGTGAGGGGGGCAACAAGGTCAGCTCCCAGGTTGGGGGCTGACCAAACGAGCAGACACAAAAGATGGTTAGACCTATTCTGCTGGCAATTTAGTATGTTAGTATGTAACATTAACAATAGTGCCAGGGATCTTCAAATGCAGCCTAATTTCTTTTTGTTTTTTGCACTGCCACAGTACAGCAAACTGATTGAAAGTGGGATGATGAAGCAAGTAAGGGATACAACAGCTTCCCGCGGCTAAGGTATAGGACCAATAAATACACAGAAACAGAAAAATGACGTTATCAATACTTGCGTGTTTAAAAAATGTAGCATAGCAATTTCACAAAACAAAGCATGGTAATGTGTGAAAACAGGAATTTTACACACACACACAGACACACACACCCTCAGTATGGAATGCTTTTCTAAACCCCTCAAACATTTTTCTCAGGGTTCATAGCATCCCACATCTTTGATGTGTGTAAAATTCTTGTTATACACAGCTCCCCATGCTTAAGGCAATATATCAGAAATTAAGAATGTTTAATAATAGGCCTGCCTGCCACCACAGCAGTAGAACTATTGCCTGCAGCATCGACCACCACAGTTCAGGATCTGGAGCAGACCTTTTAGGGTCGGCCCGAGAGGAGGAAACTGAGAATCCACAGGACTGCTTATCTTTTACAGGGATGGAGGGGATCCAGTACCCAGTGTATACCAACCTCTAGCATTGGATGGAGGGTAGAGCAGCCTGGGAACATGCTGTGTTCCCATCATGTGGAGGACTTGCAGACCTCTGCACGTTGGGCGCAGAAACGTGCCAGATTGTGTGCTGAGGTCATTGCACTTCTGCTCTCACGTCAGTGAGGGTGGATGCATAAGGCAAAAACACCTTGGCGTGCATCCCATTAGCACAGAGGTAGGATTTTTGCCTGCAATGCTGGTGACCCGGTTTCAAATCCAGACTCAGGCCGTCAGAAGGTCTACTGGAGGGGGGGGCAGGATTGAGTAGCCCATGCTTGCCTCCTCTGGGGGAAGGGTGTGTGATTGAGTGTCCAGCTGCAAAAGTGTGGACCCCTGGCGGAAGCCAGGATCTGTCAACTGGCGCCTGATATGTGTGGAGGCAGGATGGACGTCAGGTTCATCCCGGTGATGTCATTGCACGTCCCACCTCCTGAGGGGATTAGCAGCCACAAAAAATGCTGTCTGTCCCAGGGATGATGGCGCCTCCTGGTACCATGGCCCTCCCCAAGTATTCGCCCCTGACTGAGACTGTGTCTCGCTGGATGGCCCATGCCCATGGCCCTACCCAATTGGGGTAAACCTAGGGAGCCCTGCCAATGATGTAGCTGGAAACCTGGACCTGTCTCTGTGGGGTGGGGTTGACTCAGCGGTCACACCTAGGGGGGGTAAGTAAGGGTGAATTGGGGATCGGTTAAGGGGGGTGAATCCAGGAGGTAGGGCTGATAATATGGGACAGGTGACAGAAAAAGAAAAAAAAAACACATTGGTGTGAGCCCCGTGATTCCAGGGATCCCAGCAAGTGTCAGGACCTAGCAGATATGGGTGGTCCTCCCCCGGCAGTTACAGAAACCAAAAATACATACATAAACAAATGAGCAGAAGAATAATGTTTAGTAATGTACTCAGAGGTGTTAGCTAATAGTCAATTACTTCCTAGTGATAATATGGCGGTGAGGTTCATGCAGTGCCACATATGCCCCTAGGCGGACATTATTAGACTGCTGATGTAACACCATGCCATAAACAGTCATGACTTTTGTAATCAATAAATTAAAAATGTTCATGTTAGTTTATATTCTTCATATTGTAGTTAGCGACACAGATGTTGAAGCATTAGCTGTGATCTGCCATGCAGGAAGCATGAGCATCATCTTTGTTTGTTGTCAGACAGTTTGCTATGTCACCGGTAGCATCCTGTGGGCTTTGTCACACATATGCCAATAACACAACATTCACAGCTCCATAACTTGATTAACAAAAGACAGGTATAAAACCTCTGTCTGGCTAAACATGCATTTGTGTGTCCCATGCAGTCTGCCTGCAGAGCACAAGGATCCTTGCCAACTAGTTGTATGTGCATTTTAGATGCATTTCTGCACCCTTGGCCACGAAAGACTGCATTGCTGTGTTGTTTCAATGTTAAACCGATGAGTTTCATCCTGAACTAAAATGTCTGGTAGCTGAAAGGTTCTTTAATCTGTTTACACAAATAATTTCTAAAAATTAGTATTGATTTGAAGACTACAGTTTTGTTGAAGTGCATGTTTTTGAAAAGATGTGCAACAACCATACTGTCTTGTGTAATACAAACATAAAAAATACTTGATTTGTGCAAGTTCAAACATGTTTTATCTCATGAAATGAACAGACAACACATTACACAAGACTGACTGTAGTAAAGAGAATTTTTACTGATATCACTGCAACCAGTTAAAGGAAATTTCCGACGTACCAGATGGCAACTACCACTCACGTAGTGTGGTATCTGCCCTTGGTGACAGTCATTGTAGCCAGGATTTAATCCATTTCTTTAAGCCCTGTTTTAATAAAATCACTCATGATTTAGTTTTTCTGAGGGGCTGGCTGTTCATTCTCACAATCCCAGTTCAATTCCAGTCCCCCTGACATGCCCGTGCTCAGGGACGAATGGACGGTGGCCAGGGTGAGTGCGGGGACGCACTCACAAAACTAATGGGCTCAATTTCAATTTATTTAAGCTACAAATGAATACTTAGATTGAGAGGACACCGCCCGACTACAAGGGTCATGTTAGTCCAGCGGTGTCCTCTATTAATCCCCAAGTGACCATTTTGTAGCTTAAAAATGGAATCAAAATTGAGCCCCATTCATTTTAATGGGGGCATGCCCCAGTGATCTCCCTGGCCACACGTCATTACATCCTTGAGTGAGGGGAGGGGGTGTCAGGGGGACTGGGGCTGTGAGAATTCACGGCCAGCCCCATGGAAAAACTAAATTACCAGTGATTTTATTAAAACAGGGCTTCAAGAAACCCTGGCTACAATCCTAAATCCTGGCTACAATGACTATCAGCAAGGGCAGATACCACACTACGGTGAGTAGCTCCTCGTGTAGGAAAATCACTTCAATAGTGAGCTTCTTTTTACAGATGTATCATTTTCATTAAAACTTTAAAAGCAGATGGTCACATTACAAAACACCTCAGTACAGCATCAACGAAGTTCAACATTTTACTGAGCTTGACTATTTACTGATACTATGCCAGGAAGTCAAACTGCAGAATTAAAAGTTCAGATTAATACACTGGCTCATGAATGAAATATCTTTTAGCTACCTTCTGTCAGGGACCAGTGGTCTTTCCTTTTAGCTGCCGCACCCCACCCTTCTCCTCCCCCTGCCTCTTTCACACTGGGTGTTCTGCCAGCACTTCTCCTCAGACTATCGTCCATATGGCAGGATCCTAGATATTGGCTGAGGCCCCACTGATCTGTGGTTCTGGGTGGCCATTGTCAGATGCCTTTGTCTATTCCCCCTATCTTTTGTTCTCCACCCCATCAGCTATGTGGTTCCTCAGCCTCCGTTCTGCCACTAGCCTCCCTCCCTTCCCTTCCCCCTCCCTTTTTCTCCTTCCATCCCTGGGTTGCAGACACTTACTGATGTCATCACTATACTTTATGCTTTATGTTGATGAATGTGTTGATCTGCACAACTTGTAAGCTTGAAAAATGATCTGAGCTGTGGCAGCTGTCGTTCAGTTCAAGGAAGTGCAAAATAATGCACCTGGCTGGATGGAACTCTGGTGAGAGATACAGGATGGGGGGAGGTGCTGGCAATTACCAGGGAAGAAAGGGACCTGAGGTTATCATTTCATATGACCTTAAGGTGTCCAAGCAGAGTACGAAAGCTGCATGGTGGGGCAGTGGCATGCTAGGGTGTGTAGGCAGAGGAATCATTATCAAATGGCAGGAGGTAGTGATGCCATTGTACAAAACACTAGTGAGTCCTCACTTAGAGTACTGTGTGCAGTTTTGGAGGCCACACTGTCGCAAGTATATAAACAGGATGGAGGTGGTCCAGAGAACGGTGACTAAAATGGTACAGGGAATGCGCCAGAAAATATATGATGAGAGATTGAAAGACCTCAATATGTACTCACTTGAGGAAAGGACGGAGAGGGGGAACATGACAGAAACATTTAAATACCTCAAGAGCATAAAGAAGTTGGCTCGGTGGCACTGAGGGTTGTGGCGCTGGATGCCACACCTCATGCCATGCCTGTGACCCGGGTTCGGGAGCGAGCCCGGGCATTGGGGGTTGGCAGGGGAGGGAGTTGGACTGAGCATCCAAGGGACAGCACTCCTCTCCCTGGGAGGGACCCAGGGTTTTACTGGTGTAGTAGAGACACCCAGTGGAGACTGAGGGTACTATTAGCATGGAAATAGAAATCAGGGGATGAGTGTGGCAGGTGTCTATGGTCAGCCGCGTGTTGACGCCATTGCACACTGCGCCCGGGGGCACACAAGACAGAAAAACCCCTTACGCCTGGATAGGCGATGGCTCCTTTCCAGGCCACTGCCACACGCCATCACCGGACATTGCCTCCACCTCTCTCCCCTCCTCCCCAGCCATTACTAGATTGAAGATAGAGCGCTGGTAGGAGTGGCAGCCCTGCCCTAGGGGCTCAGAGCTGGGGGGTTCCTTGGTCGGAGGTCGGAGGAGGGGCAGCATACCCTATGAGGAGGCAGAAGATCAGATCGGCGGTAGAGCGGCCGGTGAGAAGAGGTAGTCCGAGAGAGTTCCAGGACATAAGGAGATTAAACAAAATTAAAAAAAAAAGAGCATAAAGAAGGTGCAGGGGGTAGACATCTTCCAATATAAAAAGAGTACAAAAACGAATGAGCATGACATGAAATTGGAGGGTGGTAGGTTAAAGTGGAATGCAAGACAGTTTTTCATCACAAAGAGGGTGGTTGATGCATGGAATGGTCTGCCACAGGAGGTGCTAGGAGCAAGCACTGTGGAACTGGAATCCTGCCCCTGCAAGGAGGGGTTTCAACCAGTCCTGCTCGGGAGCTTGGAGGACTCAGGTGTGGCGAGAAGGGCAGAGCTGAAGGCTTATCCAGGCATAGAAGTGGGTTGGTGTTTGTCCTGCTGCACTTTGAAGAGCAGGTTCTTATTTCTGCTGTTCTCCCCCTCCCAAACATGTAGGGAAGCTTACCTGTCCCAAATGGATTGTGACATACAGTTGAATGTATTTCCCTTTTGTGTTTACAAAAATAAATTATGGTAATATGCTACAGTGTGTGGAGATCTCACCCCAAATGGTCTTACTTCCTTACCTGGGGGCACCCCCATGCCACAGTACCATGTTTTGTTACATCACTAAATGGAGTGTGTGGGATTGAGTTCCATAGACTATAATGATGCAGTTTTTAAAGGGGTTTTCTTTCTTACACTTTTGAGTGCCCATTTTAAGAAATGAAGGCCACCGCTCAATTAACAACTTTTTACTTGACCAGCTGCCTTCATTTGTCACAACTGGCACTCCAAAGTATGAAAAAAAGGTTTTACAAACTGACCAAATTATACTCTGTAGAATTTGGCACCCCATGATCTCTGTTTAAACTGGTGACCAAAATGTGATGGCATGGGGGGGATGTCTCAAAAAAAGGAAATAAAACCGTTTTGGCTGTGATCTCCCTCCTGTGGACAAATGACATGGCAAGAGACGAAGTGGAGACAGACAGAATCCAGGAGGATTTCAGAAAGCTGGTGGAGGAGCCCGAAGCAGGTAGCACACTTCATCTAGCAAAGGGGAGACTAGGACATGCTGCGTCCAGGAATTCCACTCTTGGTTGAAGGAACGGAGTAGAATGGAGGGGGCTGACTTCATGGGGGACTGGGGCCCCACCTGGATTGATATGAGCCTGAATAAAGATGTTGGTCTGCATGAGTCCGGGAAGGAGAAATTTAAATATTTCAGAAGCATGCATTTAAACTGGCCAAAGGGGGAGAGCATGAAGGGTCAGGAGGCTTAGTATCACCCCCTGATAGGCACGGGTAGGAAAATAAACTGACATCACAAACAACAGAAGTTGCTGGGGGGCAAAGTACATCAGGACCACTCAAGAAGGAGAAATGAGGTAGGGGAAAGCAGCAGATGTACAGTAAAAGGGGCAGGGGAAGACATCTAGGTTACAATACATAGAAGACCATGGTGACTAATGCCTGGGAAATAAAATCCCTGTCCTGGAGGCATTGATAGGAGAGGCAGTCATGGACATAGCAGCAATAACTGAAACCTGATACACTGCAAATCATGGCTGGGACATAAATGTACCAGGTTATGCTCTGTTTAGGAGGGATGGGGGGTTAAAAAGGAGGTGGAGTTGTATTGTATGTCAGAGATGTGATAAAAGCAACACAGTTGCAGGGAAGGCAGGGGGAAGCCAAGGCACTGTGGGTCACCCTTGAACCTAATAATGGTGTGGCAATACGCACAGGGGTGATATACAGTCCTCCAACACAGGGGGAGGAAGTGGACAGGGAGCTAGTAGATGAAATAAACAAGATGGCAGCAAAAGGTGGAATTCTTCTACTGTGGGATTTCAATATGCCTGACGTGGATTGGATTACCCAGACAGCTGCTTTAACAAGAAGCAGAAGCATCCCAGATTCCTTACAGGGGGCTGGTCTCAGGCAGCTGGTGCTTCATCCCACCTGAGACCGGGCATTTCTGGACCTGGTACTGACCAACTGGGACAGAAAAACAAAAGTCTGGGTAGAAGGATAACTGCGGGCCATCAATCACAACATAGTGTGGTTTAACACGGAGACGGGGACTCAATCAAGTCACACAAAGGTGAAGGTTTTAGATTTCAGGAGGACAGACTTTGCTGAAATGTGGAGATGAATTAGACAAGCCCTAAGAAAGGGTAAGGTCGGGGGTGTTTGAAGATCAGTTGGTGGGGGGCTTAAACGAGCCTTATTGGAAGTGACAACCCAATGTATCAGGTTGGTGTCCAAGGGAAAGAAAAGAAGAAAGCCATTATGGTTCTCAAAAGAGGTGGGAGACCAGGTCAGAGTTAAAAGGCTAAGTGACAGGAAAAATAAAGTGACCCAAAGAGAGGAAGACAGGTGGGAATACCTGGAGTGTCTGATGGAAGTAGGGAAGGCTGTTAGAAATATAAAGGTGCAGACTGAGGAGGGATTAGAAAATACAGTGAAAAGAGGGGACAAGACATTCTATAGGTACATCAGTGAAAGGAAAAAAAAAACGGGAGGATTGTAAGGCTCAAAGGGGACAAAGGTGAGTATAAGGAGGGAGAACCAGACAAGGTGGAAATATTGAATAAATACTCGGTCAGTGGTGCTTTAGACAACTACAAAACTATTACAAACAAAAAGTGGGGCACTCACCATCTCAATAAAAATGAATACCATGACAGGTGTGACAAGTTCCATTGTCTTTCAGTAAATGACAATCACATAAAATGTGGATGCCCAAACATTGCGACCACCTGACGTGTTTCTGATAATGATTTCTTGATTCAATGAGTTGGAATTGTCACTTGATATACCATTGTGTATTAACTATTTAATGTAATTTGTGACTGTTTGTCTTACTATCTTACCCTTTGATAAAGGTACTTTGTTTGAACAGGTGGTCATACTGTTTGGGTGTTTACATTTTATGTGACTGTCATTTCTTAAAAGGCAATGCAGCCTGACATACGTGGCGTGGTGTCCATTTTTACTTGGGCACTGTTTGGCAGACTTTTTCTTTTGTAATAGATATGTTTATATCTTTAAATCTACATATACCTATGTGTCGTGTATATAATTGGTTAAGGAAGAGGAGGCAAATGGTAGTTGTAAAGGGTAACCACTCAGGCGATAGGACAGTGACTACTGAGGTTCCACAGGGCTTGGTGCTGTGACCGGTCTACTTCAATGTCTTCATAAGTGACACTGTAGAAGAGTTTCATGGTAAGGTGCATCTCTTTGCACGAGACAAAATTCTGCAATGGGATTGACACTCTGGAAGGGGTGGAATAAAAATGCAGAGGTATCCAAGGAGACTAGATCAGTGGTCTAGGGGAGGCAGTTGGGTTTCAGTGCCAAAACGTGCAAAGTATGCACTTAGGTCTGCAGAACCCATGTGCTGTGTAAAAGAACAATATGGGGGAAGTGGAGCTTACAGTCACCAAGTAAGGAGATAGGGGGTTATCATATCTGATGACCTCAAGGTAGCTGGACAGCAGGAAAAAGCAGTAGGAAAAGACTATTAGGTGTGACAAAATGGTGAGACAAGGCTAACAGGATACTATGTAGGATAATTAAGGGGAATGGGACAGGAATCAGGGGTTGAGGAACAGTGGGCAGTATTTAAAATGGGGATTATAAGAACAACAGAATTATGCATTAAGCAGGTTAGCAAGAGGAAAAGGAAGAGGAGACCATTATGGTTTTCCAAAGAGGTAGCAAAGAAAGTGAAAGCCAAAAAGATTGCATTCAGGCAATACAAAAAGACACAGGCAGAAGGGGATAGGGAGAAGTACCAGGAGAAACAAAGGGAGGCAGAGAAGTCAGTAAGGGAAGCCAAAGCTCAGACAGAAGAACACATTGCAAAATCAGTGGGTAAAGGGACAAAACCTTTACAGGTACATAAGTGAAAAAGAAAGACAAAGGGAAGGATAGTGAGACTGAAGGGGGGAGGGTCAGCGGTGGAGGATGACAACAGTAAAGCTGACATATTGAACAGGTATTTCTGCTCAGTCTTTACTAAGGAAGAGGGGGTAATGGGTCTGAAGGGAGTACAAGGGGTGAGAATGGTGCAGAAATGGACACAAGTCCCTTTACACGAGAAAGGGTCCTAAGGAACTGGAAGTAATAAGAGCTGATAAAGCAATGGGGCCAGATGGGGTGCACCCCAGGGTCCTTAAAGAACTAAGAGAGGTGGTGGCTGAACCTCTGGCTATCCTGTTCAGCCAATCACTGAAACAGGGGAGGTACCCAAAGACTGGAGGACAGCAGATGTAGTCCCTTATACAAAAGTGGGAACAAAGAGGAAGCAGGGAACTACAGACCAGTCAGCCTCACCTCGGTAGTGGGAAAGATCATGGAAGCACTACTGAAGGAGAGATTGTGGAACATCTGGTTGTCAATGGACTACAGGACCCAAGGCAGCATGGTTTCACCAGGGGGAGGTCATGTCAGACCAACCTCATTGAATTTTTTGACTGGGTGACTAGGGAGGTGGATCAGGGGAGGGCAGTGGACATGGCCTATCTGGACTTCAGCAAGGCCTTGACACTGTGCCACATAGAAGACTATTACACAAACTGGGGAATATGGGTGTGGGCAGGACAGTAGTGTGGTGGATAGGTAACTGGCTGGGTGGCAGGACACAGAGGTGGTGGTAAATGGCTGTCACCCACAGAGGGAAGAGTGACCAGTGGGGTACCACAGGGATCAGTGCTGGGACCGGTCCTATTCAACATCTTCATCAGTGACATTGCACAGGATCTAGAAGGCAGAATTTCACTGTTCGCTGATGACACAAAGCTCTGTAATAGAGTAGACACACCAGAGGGTGTAGACAGAATGAGAAGGACCTGCAGAAACTTGAAGAATGGTCAAGGGTTTGGCAGTTGAAATTCAAAGCAAAGAAGTGCAAGATAATGCATATGGGGCACAAAAACCCTGGCACAATATATCAGTTGGGGGTGAGGATATAGCATGCACCAAGCAGGAAAGGATCTTGGGGTTGTCATCTCTGATGACCTCAAGGTAGGGAAACAGTGTGACAAGGCATCAGGTAAAGCAATAGGATGCTGGGATGTATAGGCAGGGCATCACCAGCAGGAAAAGGGAGGTCATAATTCCGCTATACAAGACACTAGTGAGGCCCCACCTGGAGTACAGTGTACAGTTCTGGAGACCACACCCACGTAAGGACATAGACAGGGTAGAGAAGGTTCAGAGGAGGGCAACAAAGATGGTGCATGGGTTGCATCACAAGTCCTATGAAGACAGGTTGAAGGAACTGAACATGTACTCCTGGAGGAGAGGAGGAGAGAGGGATATGATAGAGACATACAAGTATCTTACAGGGAGGAACAGGGTGCAGGAAAACACTATTTTAAGCGAAAAGATGTTTCAGGACTAGAGGGCATGGGATAAGTTGGAGGGAGGACGATTCAGAGGAAACCTGAGAAAGAATTTCTTCACAGAACGGGTGGTGGACAAGTGGAACACCCTGCCAGAGGAAGTGGTGGGGGTTGAAACAATCACGGGATTTAAGAATGCATGGGATAGACATAAAGGAATTCTAGAGGTCAGGGGTAAGGGGAAATAGACTTCTAGGAAAACAAACTGAACTTACAAGCTCAAATGGGCAGACTAGGTGGGCCATAGGCCCTTATCTGCCGACACTGTCTATGTATCTATGTATCTATGGTGCACTGGGAGAATGATTTCTATTGACAGGAGGGAGGTGCTATTGCCACTGTATCGCTCACTGTTTAGGCTACATCTGGAGTACTTTTGCAAGGACATTGAAAGGGTGGAGGTGGTACAGAGTTGGATAACCTCTATGTCTCCTTCTTATTTGGTGACTGTAAGCTCCACTTCCCCCATGCTGTTTTTTTACACAGCTCATGGGTTTCCACTTCCTCACATCACAGGAAGGTGCAATTCAAACAACTGACAACCCACCACACTGGGTGTATGGACCCAAAGCTGACAGAAACATATATTATCAATATGTAAGTGCTCGGGGGGGGAGGCTAATCATAATGCACAGGAAGCAGATAGTGAGCAGAGGATACAAAAGAAAAACCAAACAGTTTCAGGAGGGTACACTAGTCACAGAGGGAAAGAGGGTGAATCAAACCAGAATAGGAAGATGCAGGGATTGGTGCAGTCCACTGAGTGTACAGCAACAGTCTTCAGGAAAATCTCCTGGGTACTGCTGGGCTGCCCCACTTGCAGGCACCTCTCTGGACTGAGGGTGGAGATTGCCAGTCATTGGGCCAAGCTGGCAGGATATCTGGGAACCTTCACCCCCACACATAGGCCACAGTGTCCACAGTCACTGCCAAAACGCCTGCCATGACAGACAGCAGGTTGGACTACAGTGGGCTCGGGGAGACTGAGGGGGGGAGAGGCACACCCCCCCCTCTGTTCTGGCTTAAGAACTCCTATGATGTTCTGAAGATGCGGAGGAGTCCCACAAGGGAACCCAAGTCTGTGACCAGGGAGGAGGTGAGTGTCTTCCAGAAAGGAGACCCACTGGGGGGAGAATGAAGATCCCAAAGGAATAAGGAAGTACTTCTGATGGGGAACTCAGTTGTCAATGGGATGATTCTGGGCAGAGATAGAAGGGAGGAAAGGGAGGTAAAGTGCCTTCTAGGAGGCACAGCTCAGAGAGTGGGGGAGCTGATCCTGAGGATTGCTAAAACGGTGGCAAAGAGAGGGGGTCTGAAGGTCATTATCCACCTGGGAACAAATGACCTATCCAATGGCAAGGTAAGCATAGCACAGATGCAGTAGGACTTCAGAGAGTTGTGAGGTCACCTGGAGCAGGTAGCAAGTTCTGTGACTTTTTCAGAGGTGCTGCCAGTCCATGGAATGGGTAGGGCTAGGGATCTCCATATCAGCAGATCCATTAATTGGTTGAAGGGCTGATGCAGCAAGAAGGGATATGGCATCACTGGTGACTGGGAACCCTCCTGGAACAATGCAGATCTGATCAAAGTGGACGGACTGCTTCCTTTCAAGAATGGGATGGCAGTACTAAGTGAAAGATTTAAATGCATCCTGGATAAGCATTTAAACTATCTGGGGGGGGGTGCATGGGATCAGGGAAACTGACGTACCCCATGCCCACAAGCTAGTGAAGTCTGAAGTGATAGATATAACGGTAGGTTGCAGGCAGGGGCACCAGTGCCAGAAACAGAGGAAAAGATGGGGGTGGGAAGGCAGATAAATTAGGAGAGGGTTGTCAAAAAAAGGCAAGAGGGCAAATACGGGATTGGGGGGAGGACAGCCAACAAAACATGGAGAGCAGTGGTTACCAATGAACAAAGCCAGGGGAATAAAATCCCAGAAATGGAGGCATTGCTGGTAGAGGCAGACCTGGACATGGCAGCAATAACAGAAACCTGGTACACCACTAATCATGACTGGGATGTAAATGTTCCAAGTTACACACTATTTAGGAGAAATCAGGGATGTAATAAGGGTGGGGGGTGGCCCTGTACGTAAGCGAGAACATAAAAGCAACAGAGGTGCAGGGTAGGCAGGGGGAGGTTACACTTGAGTCAAGCAATGGCACAGCAATCCACACGGGGGATCTACAGACCTCCAGTGCAGTGGGAGGAAGGAAGATAGGGATATGGTTGATCAAATTCATGACATGGCAACAAAGGGTGAGGTATCACTTCTCGGTGATTTCAATATCCCAGATGTGGATTGGACCATCCCAGCATCTGCTTCATCCGTGAGCCAGGACATCTAGAATTCCCTTCAGAGGGCAGGCCTGTCAGCTGGTGACTGACCCCATCAGATACAGGGTGACTAACTAATGGGGACAGAATAACAGACATCTGGGTGGAAGGTCAGATGGGACTCAGTGACAACCACACAATGTGGTTTAGCGTGGGGACAGAGACACAAGCTAGCCACACTAACGTGAAGGTCTTAGATTTTAAAAGAGCAGGCTTTGCTAAAATTAGCAGGGATATAGTAGAAACCCTGACATGGAAGGGAGGAGGTGGAGTCGAGGAGCAGTGGGAACACCGGAAGAGAGCTATTGGGGCAGTGACAAGCCAATGCATCAAGAAGGTGATCAAAAGCAAAAAAAAAGGAGGAAACCGCTATGGTTCTCGAGAGAGGTGGCAGACAAGATAAGGGCCAAAAGGGTGCGTTTCAGACCCTATAAGGAGACACAGAGGCTGGAGGACACTGTGGAGTACCGAAAAAATCTAAGAGAAGGAGGGAAGGCTATAAGGAGCACAAAAACACAGTCCAAAGAAAGGTTAGCACAGACCATGAAGAAAGGGGACAAGACATTCTTTAGGTACGTCAGTGAAAGAAGGAAAATGGGAACAGTGAGAGGATCTTGGATTTAGTCGTGGGTAGCCATGTAGGAACAAGTGACCACTAAACAGTGTGGTTCATGATAAGTATAAGCCATGCAAAAGTGAGAGTACTGGACTTTAAGAGGGCAGATTTGGGGAAAATGGGAGAACACCTAAGAAATACACTAGCAAATAGGCAGGAAGGAGGGGTGGAGGAACAATGGAGAAGAATTAAAAATGCCATCCAAGAAGCAACAAGCCACTGTGTGAAGCAAATAAACAAAACAAAATGAAGGAAAAAAACACTATGGTTCTTGAAGAAGTGGCGGAGAAGGTTAGGGAGAACAATATAGCATTAAGGAAGTATAAGGAATCACAAAAGGAGTAGGACAGAGAACTGCATCAGTTAAAGCAGAAGAAGGCAGGAAAGGCAGCCATAATAACAAAGGTCAAAACTGAGGAAAGGATAGCCAGCTTAGTTAAGAAGGGGGATAAAATATTTTATAGGTACATTAGTGAGCGAAGACAGACCAAGGTAGGGATTGGAAGGCTTAATAAAGGGGAAAGTGGGTGGGCAAAGGGTGACAGTGAAAGGCACAGATACTGAACAAATATTTTTGTTCAGTATTCACAAAAGAAAAGGAGGGGGAGGTACTTAAAGCAAACAAAAGAAATAGTCTGAATACAGGAGTTGATATTAAGTCCATTCACAGAAGAAAGGGTCCTGATAGAACTCTTAAACCTCAAGGTGGACAAGGCAATGGGGCCTGATGGGATTCACCCCCAGAATCCTAAAAGAACTTAGGGGAGAACTAGTGGCACTATTAACTACTCTTTTTAATAAATCATGGGAGGATGGTGTGGTGCTTGAGGACTGGAGGAGGGCAGATGTGATTCCCCTGCACAAAAGTGGGAGCAAGGCAGAGGCAGGTAATTACAGGCCTGCTAGTTTGATCTCGGTGGTGGGGAAAATGATGGAATCACTTCTAAAAGAAAGAATTGTTGAGTACCCAGAGGCCAGTGGGGCACAGGACCCAAGGCAGCATGGATTCACAGTAGAAAGGTCATGTCAGACAAATTTAATAGATTTCTTTGAATGGGTGACCAAAGCAGTAGACCAGGGATGGGCTGTGAACATGGTGTACCTAGACTTTAGAAGGGCATTTGACACAGTTCCACACAAAAGGGAGGCAGTATAGCGCAGTGGTTTAAGGCTCTGAGCTGCAAATCTGGTGACATCCAGCAGACCAAACCTGGGTTTGAATCCCACAGCTTCCACTTGCATACTGTGTGACCCTGAGCAAGTCACTTAACTTCCCTGTGCTCCCAGGTTGCGCCTGTAAAAAAGCTTTCAGCTTAGTGTGTCTCACCTGGTTAAATAACTAAACAAAAAAAAAAAAAAGATTAATAAACAAGCTAGCCAGCCTGGGAGTGGGTCTGAGGCTGGTGACCCCGGTAAAAAACTGGCTGAACAACAAGACGCAGAGGGTAACAGTAAATGGAGTTCACTGCAAAGAAAGGGGGGTTACTAGTGGGGTACCACAGGGTTCAGTAATAGGGCCAGTCCTCTTCAGTCTCTTTATAAGTGACACTGCAGAGGGACTGGAAGGAAAAGTATGCCTTTTTGTAGATGACCCAAAGCTCTGCAACACTGATACACGGGGGTGGAAAAGATGAGAAGGGACTTGGCAAGGTTGGAGGAATGGTAAAAAGTATAGCCGCTTAGATCTAATGCAAGAAAGTGCAAAGTAATGCACCTGGGAAACAAAAACCCAGGGGAAGAGTATACAATGGGGAGGGGGGATACTAACAACAACAAAAATGGAAAGGGACCTGAGGGTAGTCATATCAGATGACCTAAAGGTTGGCAAGCAACGAGAAAAGGCAATAAGGAGGGCTGGGGGATACTGGGATATATAGGGACAGGCATCATCAGTCGAACACAGGAAGTTGTCATCCCTCTGTATGGACAGTTGATGAGACCCCATCTAGAGTACTACATGCAGTTCTAGAGAACCCATCTCCACAAGGACATAGACAGGACTGAGGCAGTCCAGAGGAGGGTAACTAAAATGGTGCATGTTCTGCACCAGAAATCATATGAAGAGAGACTAAAGTAACTTAATATATATACTCTCAAAGAAAGGAGGGAGAGGGGGGACATGATAGAAACGTTCAAGTATCTCAAGGGAATCAACAAAGTCCAAGAGGGCAGCATCTTTCAGAAAAAGAGATGTGCAAGAACAAGGAGGCACAATTTGAAGATACAGGGGGACGGTTCAAGAACAACATGAGGAAGTATTTTTTCTTGGAGAGGGTGATGGGCACATGGAACTGCCTTCCTGAGCAGGTTGTAGGGTCAAAAACGGGGTTCAAGAATGCATGAGACAGACATAAGGCAATTAAAGTGGGGTGTATGAGAAAGTAGGCTGAGGGTTAACTAGGATCTGCAGCTTATCCAATAGGTAGGGAAATGGGCAGACTAGGTGGGCCAAGCTGTCCTTATCTGCTGTCAAAGTCTACATTCCTATGAGGTATTTTAATGCTCACAGGGGACACAGGAATGTAAGGAGGGGGACCTGGACAAGACAGAAATACTGAATAAATAATTCTGTTCATTATTCACTGAAGAGGGGGTGGAGCAGGGACCACAGCTGGATAACAGATGCGGGGGGGGCAGGAGACACAAGTCCATTCACAGTTGAGAGAGTCCTGGAGGAGCTCTCAAAGTTGAAGGTGGACAAAGCAATGGGGCTGGATGCCATGCACCTGTGCATATTAACTCACTGCTTCCTAGAAACGTCTGTAGGCGTCAGCAAATCTAACTACAGTGTGTCCCAGAACGCCTACAGAAGTCACCTACAGACTTCCTGTGTGCCCTAGAAACGTCTGGAGTAGTCACTCACATATTTTAATATTACTTGCCAGCCAGAATTGATTAGAATTGACTGCATAGTACCATTAGAAAGGTAATGTTGTGCTGAACAACCTTGCCTCTGACACTTTGTGTGTATCATGTTCAGTTTAGGAGTTATTCATATTTGTTTATGACATTTTGTCAATCTAGAACCACCTAAGCACTTTGAAAAAAAACACACATTCTTGGTATCTTAGCCAGTATAAAACAAAATCCAAACTGAGTACAGCTGATTGCATGGAACCGTTGGAAAGGCAATTTTGTGTGGAACAACTGTGCCACTGATACATTGTGTGTGTCATGTATACTTTAGGAGTTATATGCATTTGTTTATGGTATGGTGTGTATGGCTGACATTTTTATGTTGCTTGCACGCATATGCAAGAAACATAGTGCCATCATCCGAGTTTTCGGAGGTGTGGCAGCCCTCTTCCAATTCAGTCAGTGTGTTTGCAGGCACGGCCACAGTTCTCCAATCGCTGCTGGAGCTGTCTATGACAGCAGTCTGAAATGCAGTGGCATACAGTTGAAAGGGGGAGCTATGCTTCAGTGAGCAGTGATAAGATATCGCCTGCTCATGCACGCTCCCCTACACACACACAGACACACACGCCATATACTACGTGCTCGGCCCCCACACGCGGTATAGCGATGGGGGTGCCCAATCCCCTTCGGCTATGCCGCCCCAAACTGAGTTGCACATGCCAGCGCTGGGTGCCCACCCCAGTGTGGCAACATATATTGCTTGACAGGGATGCCCAATCCCTGTCGGCTCCACTATCCCCGAAGAGACGGCGCCACGCTGAGCCCACCCTCGCTGGCAACAGATGCTTCCGATTGGGTGCCTAATCCCCTGCCGGCTCCACAGCCCCCCAAACAGCATCCTTGTGCCACGCTGGGAGCCCACCCCAGTGTGGCAAATGTCCCGTGTCGTCATCCTGTTTTAAAAAAAAAAACAACCTGCAACACAAAAATGGTCCCTCGCTGTCTGGGCCCTCACCCGCGCCCACCCACTGCGCACCCCGCCTCCCCACACCCCCCCTCACCCCATACTTTCCTCCGGACCTCGCGCGATGATCTTGTGGACCAGGAACACGTCTGCACTCTTCAAAGACCATCGCAACTAAGGAAATGCCGGTAAGCTGTATAATGTAATAAATAGTTTTTTCAACTTTGCTGCATATTTCAGGCATTTTGGGAATTTTGCACCAAATTTTCAACATGGGGTTTTGGGACCCCTTCTCATGAATGCTCTTACTGTCATGGCGTTAATCGGGCCGAAGGGTGATTTATGAGTCACTCGCAAAATCACCTTTCTGCACCGAGTCGCAACTATTACTACCAGTGTTCATAAGGTGGGCTCTCAAAAGCCTATGTTGAAAATTTGGATGGAATCTAAAATGACTTCGCAATTTTCAATATTTTCAGTCCAGATTTTCAACATTGTCATTTTACCACACCTCCTTATGAGCAGTACAGCTGTCATTTTTCACATTTCACCCAAAATGTGTTTCCGCCCATGTAGCGCACAATGGTGCAGTCGGTGTGTGAAATCACTGTATGGGACACATTAAGAAAATCACAGTGACACTGTTCATGAGCAGAGGTCTTAAAATGGCTATGTTGAAAATTTGGTGACAAAATTCCTAAAAGTGACTGTTTTACGAGCCTGCGTTGCGCACTTCCTACGCACGCTCGTAAGTTCACGAATTTTCAATATTTTCACTCCAGATTTCCAAAACTGCCATTTTACCACACCTCCTTATGAGCAGTACAGCTGTCATTTTTCACATCTCGCCCACAACGTGTTTCTGCCCATCTAGCGCACAATGGCGCAGTTGGTGTGCGAAATCAATGTGTGGGACACATTAAGAAAATCACAGTGACACTGTTCATGAGCAGAGGTCTTAAAATGGCTATGTTGAAAATTTGATCACAAACTTCCTAAAAAATGATTGTTTCACAAGTGTGCGTTGCACAGTTCCTACGCACGCTCATAGCTTTACAAATTTTCAATATTTGCACTCCACTGACTTCCAAATACCTACACAGCACATACAAGCAAGCAACATTCGGCATTGACAAATGCTTGTTTCCATCAAGACTCACCTAAGCAGCTTGAATAAAATGCACTTTTTTGACACTTCAGCAGGCATAAAAAAAAATGTATTGATTACAATTGATCGCATAGCATCGTTGGAAAGGCAATTTTGTGCTGATCATCTTTCATGCTGATACTTTGTGTGTATCATGTATACTTTTGGAGTTATATGCATTTGTTTATGATATGGTGTGTGTGGTTGAGATTCATCCCTCAAATCTCACCAAAGCACCTTGACTAAAATGGGGAACTATTATGTTACATAGTAAAAATATATCTTTTTTTTTAACAAACATAATAGTAAACCACCATCTAATGTCTGTATGCTTAATTTGGTGTCAATATTTGACATATTTTCCAATAAAAAATGGCTTATGTTACCTTTTTTTAGTGAAAAAATATTTTTTCCGGTTTCCACCAGCACAGAAAAAAACTAAATTACTTATTATTACATGCATACCACCATTGGAAAGGCAATTTTGTGCTGAATAACTCTGCCACTCATACTTTGTGCCTAGCATGTATGGTTATTGAGCTATTAGCATTTGTTTGTGACATGCTGACTATGGCTTGATTTGCTTAGAAATGCCCAGGATTCACTGTTAAAAGTATACAGGAGATTCAGGAGACAAGTGGTGTAATCTCAGAGTGAGCCTGTGGAGGCAATGAGTTAAGGGAGCTGCATAGAGAGACAGCTAGTAGCACCTCAGGCAGCCCTGTTCGCAGAGTCACTCAACAAAGGTGTGGTTCTAGAGGACTGGAAGAGTGCACATGTCCCTCTGCACAAAAGTGGTAATAGGGAGTAGTAGGTATGATCATGGAGGCACTGCTGAAAGAAAGACTAGTGACACACTTGGAATCCAATGGAGATCAGGATACAAGGCAACATGGATTCACAGCAGGGAGGTTGTGTTAGACAAATCTAATACACTTTTTATGTTTGCTTGCACGCATGTGCAAGAAACATAGTGCCACCATACGAGCTTTCATAGGTGTGGCACCCCTGCTTCCAATGCCCTGAAAGTTTTTGCAGGCATGGCCCCACCACACCAATGAATGTCCCAGCTGTCTATGACACCAGTTTAGATGCATTGGTGTACAGTTGAAAGCAAATGACCGCTACATAGAAACATAGAAGTTGACGGCAGATAAGGACCGCAAGGCCCATCCAGTCTGCCCATTTCTTTTTCTACCTTATAAATGTGCCATCAGCCTTTGCTCTGTCACTGGCCTATCTATTCATACTCATCTGTATTGCTCCCTTATGCCTATCCCATGCCTCTTTGAAGCCCTGCACTGTATTCATATCCACCACTTCCTGAGGTAGGCCGTTCCATGCATCCACCAATCTTTCTGTGAAAAAGAACTTCCTCACATTACCCCTTAATCGGCCTCCCTCTAATCTCATGCTGTGTCCTCTTGTCCTGCTATTTTTCTTATATTGAAACATGTTAGACTCTTTCACCTTGTTAATGCCCTGAAGGTGTTTGAATGTTTCAATCATATCACCTCTCTCCCTCCTTTGCTCTAGGGTATACATATTGAGCTCCATTAATCTGTCCTCATATGTTTTCTGAAGCAGTCCCTGCACCATTTTGGTTGCCCTTTTCTGGACTGCCTCAATTTGGTTAATGTCCTTGTGAAGGTGTGGCCTCCAGTACTGCATGCAGTACTCCAGATGGGGCCTAACTAGTGTCTTGTAAAGAGGGATTATTACCTCCCTCTTCTGACTTGTAATACCCCTACTAATACACCCTAACATCCCCCTAGCCTTACCTACTGCTTTAGTGGTGTGCTTGGATGATTTCAGGTCATCAGTGATGATGATGCCCAAGTCTCTTTCTTCCTTTCTGACTGCCAGCAATTCCCCTCCCAGCCAATAGGTGGCTTCAGGGTTTCTCTTCCCTGTGTGCATGATCTTGTACTTCTTTGCGTTAAACCCCAGTTGCCACTCTTCTGACCATTTTGCTAGTTTATCCAGATCTCTTCTCATTCTGCCCATCCCATCTGGATCATCTACTCTTTTGCAGATCTTGGTGACATCTGCAAACAGACAAACCTTACCCTCCAGTCCATCTGCAATGTCACTGATGAAGATATTGAAGAGGACTGGCCCCAGTTCTGATCCCTGAGATACCCCACTTGTGACTTGCATCTCTTCTGACTGTATACTGTTTACCACCACTCTCTGTTTTCTGCCTGCCAGCCAGTTTTCCCAGTTGACCAACTTCTGACCCACCCCAAGCCTACCCAGCTTGTTAATCAACCTTCTGTGTGGAACAGCATCGAAAGTTTTGCTGAAGTCAAGGTAGGTGACATCAACTGCTCCCCCTTGGTCCACCACTCTGGTTACCCAGTCAAAGAAATCCATGAGATTAGTTTGACAGGACCTTCCTTTTGTAAACCCATGCTGTCTTGGATCCTGTGCTCCTACGGATTCCAGGTGTTGCACTATCCTTTCCTTAAGGAGTGTCTCCATAATCTAGCTCACTACTGAGGTAAGACTGACTGGTCTGTAGTTCCCTGCCTCCTCCCTGCTACCACTCTTGTGGAGTGGGATCACATGAGCCCTTCTCCAGTCTTTTGGGACCTCTCCTCTGCTCAGAGACTCACTAAACAGTTCTGATAATGGCTCTGATAGTTCCACCCTTAGCTCCTTTAGTACCCTGGGATATATGCCATCAGGTCCCATTGCCTTGTCCACCCTGAGCTTATCGAGCTCTTGTAGGATCCTTTCTTTTGTGAAGGGACTAGTGCTTACCTCCCTCCACCCTGTGTCCATGGTGCTGAGCTGTGGGCCCTGCCCTACCTTCTCTTCAGTAAATACTGAGCAGAAGTATCTATTTAGGATAGATGCTTTTACATGGTCCTCCTCTCCTCCTCACACACACCCTTATCTCCTTTGATCTTAGCAGTACCCCCTCTGGACTTTCTCCTTTCACTAATGTATCTATAGAAAGTCTTGTCACCTTCTTTTACTGTTTGTGCTAGTGTTTCCTTGGTTTGGGCCTTTGCCTACCTTACTGCCTTCCCTGCTTCCATTAGAGAAGTTTGGTATGCCTCCCTATCTTCATCCCGCTGTGTTCCCTTATATTTCCTGAAGGCCAGCCTTTTGTCTCTGACCTTTTCTGCTACTGTGTTTGAGAACCAAAGTGGTTTCCTTCTTCTTTTGCACTTCCTTTTCTCTCTAACACAATGGGATGTTGAGTCAATTATAGCATCCTTAATGCTTGTCCACTTTGTCTGTACCCCCCTCACCTGTATTTCTTTTTGCCAGGGCTAGCTTAACTCTGTTGGCCATCTTATCAAAGTCAGCTCCTCTGAAGTCCCATATTTTTGCCTTGGAATGGGATGATTTGGTTGTAGTGGTCAAATTGAACCATACCAGGTGATGGTCATTGGGCCCCAGGTGACCTTCTACCTGGAGATCTGTGATCATTTCCCTGTTAGTCAGCATTAGATCTAGGATAGCCCTGTCTCGGTGGTAATGTGTAGGCAAGTTGCATACTGCCATGCCATCAGCAGTATGCAAATTGTCTACACTCCACAACCGCTGACTGTATCGGTTGTTGTATGCGCCCCCCCATTTGTTGTGTGCCGAGAGGGTTCCCAATCCCCCTCGGCTCATGCACACTCCCCCCCAAGCACACTGTGTGTCTGATGGGGGTGTCCAATCATCATCGGTCCAGTGCCCCCCCACCAAAAAAAACAAACTTCCAGGTGCTACGCTGGGAGCCCATCCCAGCGTGGCAAAAGACCAGTGTCCTCATGTGTCCCCCCCCGCACACTGTATGGCCATCGAGGGTGTCCAATCCCCCATTGGCTCCACTACCCACCCAAACAAACTTCCAAATGCTGTGCTGGGAGCCCACTCCAGCGTGGCAAAAGTCCCGGGTCGTCTTTGTAAAATAAAAATGTGTAACAAAAGAAAAACGGTCCCTTGTTGACTCTCTTGCCTCTTCCCCAACCTGCGCCACCCTCTGCTACCCCACCTCCCCACACCCCTCTAACCCCATACTTACCTCCAGAGGCCGGCATGATGATCTTCAGTGGAGCAGGAACACGTCTGCACTCTTCAAAGCCGACCGCAAACTGAAGAAATGCCAGTAAGCTGTATAATGGCATAGTTTTTTTTCAACTTTGGTGCATATCTTGGTCATTTTTTTGAATGTTTGCACCAAATTTTCAACATGGAGTTCTTGGGACCCCACCTCATGAATTCAGTGACTGTCATTTGGTTATTCGGTCCCGAAAGGTGACTTTGCGGTCACTGTGCGGAATCACCTTTTGGGACTGATTAACAAAAGATGGTGTCACAGCTCATGAGGTGGACTCTCAAAAAGCCTATGTTGCAAATTTGGTGAAAAAATTCCAAAAAATGACTGTGTTACAAGCGTACGTTCCACAGTTTCCATGCACATTTGCAAATTCTTGACTTTGTAATATTTTCACTCCAGATTTTCAACATTGGCATTTTTTAACACCTCCTTATGAACAGTACAGCTGTCATTTTTTATATCCCACAAGAAACAGGGCTATCCTAGATCTAGTACTGACTAACAAGGGAAAGATCACAGATCTCCAGGTAGAAGGTCACCTGGGTGGCAGTGACCATCACGAGGTATGGTTCAATTTGGCTGCTAGAACAAAATCATCCCATTCCAAGACAAAAATATGGGACTTCAGAAGAGCTGACTGATAAGATGGCCAACAGAGTTTATTTATTTATTTATTTATTTGCTTTTGTTAACTGGATAAGCACACTAGACAGCCAAGTGCCTATTTTCAGGTGCGACCCGGGAGAGTTACAGGTAAAAAACTTCATACATAAACAGTTGAGGAATCAAAAGAAATACATAGGAAATAAACAGGCATTTCAAGGCTGGCTCTAGAGCAGGGTTGGCACAAAATTCATACATAGACAGTTGAGGAATCGAGAAAAATACATAGGAAATAAACAGGCATTACAAGGCTAGATCTAGAGCAAGGTTGGCACAAAGTTCATACATGGACAGTTGAGGAGACAAGAAAAAATACCTAAAATAACAGGCATTTCAAGGCTGGCTCTAGGTCAAGGTTGCAACAGTGCGTAACAATAGGATGGGACATACAGGATATAAATTAGGAGGTGAACAGCGGAGTAAACAGAAGCAAAGACAATGGTAAGTGCCTGCGGGAGGGGGTGCCCTTGGCAGGGGGTCAAGTCCAGGATTCTTGGCCGGTTACTAAAGAAGAAGTGCAAGTAGGGCTGAGGCCCCCACCCAACCGGGCTGGAGGGAGGAGAGGGGCAGTGAAGTAGGGCTACGAGGAGCAGGAACAAGGGGAGGAAGGTTTCAGGAAGTTCCAGAGGGAGGCTTTAAAGCTTGGATGGGAGGAGGAGGACCTAGTGAGCTCAGGGAGTGAGTTCCAGAGTTTGGGGGCGTATGTGTAGAAGAGTTAAGCTAGCCCTGGCAAAAAGAAATACCGGTGAGGGGGTACAGGCAAAGTGGGCAAGCATTAAAGATGCAATACTTGAAGTAACATCCCATTGTGTTAGAGAGAAAAGGAAGTGCAAAAGAAGAAGGAAACCATTTTGGTTCTCAAACACAGTAGCAGAAAAGGTCAGAGACAAAATGCTGGCCTTCAGGAAATATAAGGGAAAGCAGCAGGATGAAGATAGGGAGGCATACCAAACTTCCCTAAGGGAAGCAGGGAAGGCAGTAAGGTAGGCAAAGGCCCAAACCGAGGAAACACTAGCTACGAACAGTAAAGAAGGTGACAAGACTTTCTATAGATACATTAGTGAAAGGAGAAAGTCCAGAGGGTGTACTAAGATTAAGGGGATAAGGGTGTGTGTGTGAGGAGGAGGACCATGTAAAAGCATCTATCCTAAATAGATACTTCTGCTCAGCATTTACTGAAGAGAAGGTAGGGCAGGGCCCACAGCTCAGCACCATGGACACGGGGGGGAAGGAGTTGTGCACTAGTCCCTTCACAAAAGAAAGGGTCCTATAAGAGCTCGATAAGCTCAGGGTGGACAAGGCAATAGGAACTTGATGGCATACATCCCAGGGTACTAAAGGAGCTAAGGGTGGAACTAGCAGAACCATTATCAGAACTGTTTATTGAGTCTCTGAGCACATGAGAGGTCCCAGAAGACTAGAAAAGGGCTCATGTGATTCCATTCCACAAGAGTGGTAGCAGGGAGGAGGCAGGGAACTACAGACCAGTCAGTCTTACCTCAGTAGTGGGCAAGATTATGGAGACACTCCTTATTTATTTTATTTATTTATAATGCAATCAGTTTACAACCTTTGAGCCAGAGGCTCATTTCCAAAGGTACCTCGTCAACAATGGTAAGAAATACAGAATAATACAGATAAAACAGAAAAATACAGGTAATACAGAAAGAGGGTACATACAGAGCAGCGCATGATTAATAAAAACAGACATGCATTAACGGCACAAGGTAACAGCAACATTGGTAGTGTGGTACAGAGCAAAATATGGTATAATTGACAATTGAAGAATACAAGGTGTTTAGCAGTATAACGGTATGTCATGTGGGTGTGAATACAGCCAAACAGGTCTACTGTGCCAGATTACAGGGAACGTACTGAATGAGACAGTCACAGTACAGGTAACTCGATAGAGCAGTCACACAGGTGACTTGATATCTGATTACACAAAGTGTAGTGCCTGGAACAGAAGTAGTACACAAGACGGGGGAACGAACCGAAAAGGGCTGGGTAGAACTAAGATAAGTATGAGGAGCATAGGAGTGCAACGTGGTTTGTTCCAGTCAGTTATGATACAGTCGGTAGATGGAATCATGGGGAATAGAGAAGTTGAATAGGAAATAAGGAAGCGAGGGGACGGAGCAGCCCAGAGGGCATTGTCAGAGAAGAGTGGGGGGTTAGAGCATCTGTTAGGCACAGGAGCAGCAGCGCCTGCTGAATAGCTCGCTTTTGAGGGTATTTTTGAAGGTGGAGATGGTGGTGGTATCAGTGATGGCCCGAGGAAGAGAGTTGTACCAAGTGGGAGCTCTGTGGCAGAAAGATCTCTGTCCAAGTGAAGTCCTGGCATGAGGGACCAGGAAGGTGACTTTGCTGGAGGTCCGGGTGCTGACAAGGGGCTGTGCTGGGAAGAGGGCGGAAGTCAGCCCTTAAGGAAAGAATAGTGCAACACCTGGAATCCATAGGAGTAAAGAATCCAAGACAGCATGGGTTTACAAAAGGAAAATCCTGTCAAACTAATCTCATAGATTTTTTTGACTGGGTAACCAGAGTGGTGTACCAAGGGGGAGAAGTTGATGTTGCCTACCTTGACTTCAGCAAAGCTTTCGATACTGTTCCACATAGAAGATTGATTAATAAGCTAGGTAGGCTCAGGGTGGGTCAGACATTGGTCAACTGGGTGGCAAACTTGTTGACGAGCAGAAAACAGAGAGTGGTGGTAAATGGTATACAGTCAGAAGAGATGCAAGTCACAAGTGGGGTATCTCAGGGATCAGTACTGGGCCAGTCCTCTTCAATATCTTCATCAGTGACATTGCAGATGGACTGGAGGGTAAGGTTTGTCTGTTTGCAGATGACACCAAGATCTGCAACAGAGTAGATGATCCAGATGGGGTGGGCAGAATGAGAAGAGATCTGGATAAACTAGCAAAAGGTCAGAAGAGTGGCAACTGGGGTTTAACGCAAAGAAGTGCAAGATCATGCACACAGGGAAGAGAAACCCTGAAGCCACCTATAAGCTGGGAGGGGAGTTGCTGGCAGTCACAAGGGAAGAAAGAGACTTGGGCGTCATCATCTCCGATGACCCAAAATCATCCAAGCAGACCACTAAAGCAGTAGGTAAGGCTAGAGGGATGTTGGGGTGTATTAGTAGGGGTATCACAAGTCAGAAGAGGGAGGTAATAATCCCTCTTTACAAGACATCGGTTAGGCCCCATCTGGAGTACTGCATGCAGTACTGGAGGCCACACCTTCACAAGGACATTAACCAAATCGAGGCAGTCCAGAGAAGGGCAACCAAAATGGTGCAGGGATTGCATCAGAAAACATATGTGGACAAATTAACTGAGCTCAATATGTATACCCTAGAGCAAAGGAGGGAGAAAGGTGACTTGATTGAAACATTCAAACACCTTAAGGGCATTAACAAGGTGAAAGAGTCTAACATGTTTCAGTATAAGAAAAATAGTGGGACAAGAGGACACAGCATGAGATTAGAGGGTGGCAGATTAAGATGTAATGTGAGGAAGTTCTTTTTCACAGAAAGGGTGGTGGATGCATGGAATGATCTACCTCAGGAAGTGGTGGATATGAATACAGTGCAGGGCTTCAAAGAGGCATGGGATAGGCATAAGGGAGCAATACAGATGAGTATGAATAGATAGGACATTGACAGAGCAAAGGCCAATGGCACATTCATAAGGTAGAAAAAGAAATGGGCAGACTGGATGGGCCTTGCGGTCCTTATCTGCCATCAGCTTCTATGTTTCTATGTTTCTATGGCCGAAATGTGTTTTCGTACTTCTGGTGCAGAATAGGCGGTCACTGTGGGAAATCAGTGCTCAGGACAGATTAAGAAAATCACAGTAACACTGTTCATGAGCAGAGGTCTTAAATACCTATATTGAAAATTTGGTCACAAAAGTCCATAAAATGACTGTGTTATGGCGTGCATTCAGTTTCTACACACCCTCATCTTCACAAATTTGTAATATTTTCACTCCAGATTTTCAACATTGGCATTTTTCCACACATCCTTATGAACAGTACAGCTGTCATTTTTCACTTCCTGGCTGAAATGTGTTTTCGCACTTCCGGCGCAGAATAGTGCGGTCGCTGTAGGAAATCAGTGTTCGGGACAGATTAAGAAAATCACAGTATCACTGTTTATGAGTAGAGGTCCCAAAATGCCTACATTGAAAATCTGGTGCAAAAAATTCCCCAAATAATTGCATTACGGGTGTGCATGCGCGGTTTCTATGCACGATCGTGACTTCACCATTTTTTTTTATATTTTCACTCCAGATTTTCAACATTACCATTTTTTTACACCTCCTCATGAACAGTACAGCTGTCATTTTTCACATCCTGTTCAAAATGTGTTTTTGCACCTGTGGCACCAAATGGCGCAGTCACTGTGCAAAAATCACCTTTCGGCTAACAAACTGATAGTGTCACTGTTCATGCGGTGGGGTCACAAAAAGTCCATGTTGAAAACTTAGAGTAAAAATACCAAGAAACACCCAGAGCCTTAGGGTTTCCAACCATAACGCCCTACCCTGTAGGGTCTGACAGGCATCAGGGGTGTGACTTGGGATTGTCGACAGTAATGCTCACGCCATTCCACCCACACCCCCACCCTGCAGCCATTGACAGGCATTGAGGGTCACCTTGGATTCATTGGCCCCAGAGTTCTCACCATTCTCCTATACTACACCCATTTCAGCATATTTCCTTATGGAATGAGGTGAGTGTAAAGCCCGAACACCCCAAGGCACACTTCGACACTTGTCAGTGTCTGCAGGGTAGGGTGAAGTGAAATGTTGTGACCGTTATTGGTGACGACCCAAACATACCCCCCCCAATGCCTGTCCATCTCTGCAGGGTGGGGGTGGAGTTGGCATCAGTTCAGTACATCACTGCCACTCCTATACTGCATCTGTCTAACTCCTGCACTTCCACTGCTAATGCCAGCAAGCAAACATTCGGCATTGACAAATGCTTGTTTCACTGGATGACAAAGCAAGTAAATCAGGGAAGGGTCCTATCTCAACTCCAGTCAGACATTTGACACCATCCAACATAGAAGACTGCTTAACAAGAGGGGGTTGCCTGGGCATGGGCCACAAGGTGAGCGACTGGGTTAGGAACTGGTTAACAGACAGGAGGCTGAGTTTGTTAGTAAATGGGATCCAATTGAAGTAGAGGGGGGTGACCAGCAGGGTATGTGAGGAATCGGTCCTAGGGCTGGTCCTGTTGAATGTCTTCATTAGTGACATTGTGGAAGGACTGGAGCGAAAGGTCTGCCTGTTTGCAGATAACACCAAGAGCATGGTGGATACTCCAGAAGGGGTGTAGAGAATCAGGAGGGACATGGGGAAGCTTGAAAAATGGTCTAAGCTGCTGTAGCTGAGTTTCAGTTCCAAGAAGTGCAAAATAATGCACCTAGGAAGAAGGAACCCTGGTGAGAGCTACAGGATGGGGGTGTTGGCAATAACAAGGGAAGAAAGGGACATGGAGTTATCATTTTAGATGACCTTAAGGTATCCAAGCAGAATATGAAGGTAGCAGGGTGGGGCAGTGGCATGCTGTGGTGTATAGGCAGAGGAATAACTAGCAGTAGGCGGGAGGTAGTGATGCCATCATACAAAACACTAGTGAGGCCTCACCTAGAGTATTGTGTGCAGTTCTGGAGGCCACACCTACTCAAGGATACTGACAGAGTGGAGGCAGTCCAGGGAAGACCAACCAAGATGGTACAGGGCTTGCACCACAAAACATATGAGAGGAGAGAGTAAAGGACCAAAATATGTACTCACTGGAGGAAAGGAGGGGGGACATGATAGAAGTACCTCAAGGGCATTAACAAGGTGTAGGGGGGAGGCCTCTTCCAGCATAAAAGGAATACGCGAACAAGGGGGCATAATATGACATTAGAAGGGAGCAGGTGGAGGGGTAATGTAAAAATGTTTTTCTTCACAGAGAGGGTGGTAAACACATGAATTAGTATGTCACAGGAGGTGGTGGGAGTGAGCATGGTGGAGGGATTTAAACATGCCTGGAGCAGGCATAAGGGAATTTCAAGTATGGGTGTGGGAGTGGAGATAAGCCGTGACCAGTTAGGGTCACAGGTCACAATTGTAGAGCATTCCTTCTTAACCTGCCACCTTCCACATGTGGTGGATGTTGACTGCACTTTGTATACAACAAATGGTGAACAATATTTTTTACTCCACACTAGTGTGGTTTTCCTGATTTGGATGCTATTTGACTGAGTATCTCACTGCTGTTGCCTTTTTTCTTTTAAGAGTCACACTATGGAACACTGCAGTAGCACTGCAAACACTTCATTCAAATTAAGGGGTACCACACAATGAAGTATATAGGTACAGGCCACCATTGTGGGACAATACTCACTTAGGCAGGTCACTATCAGGGGCACTGCACATTCAGAGGCTTGGCAGAGGACACCAGAAGGAAGGAGTGCTGTGTGACTGGACTTCTCTAATGTGACTAAAGAAGTAGAACTCTTCTACTGGGACCTTTAATTTAGGGTAAAAAAAAATATTGTGTTTGTCTCAGTTAGCTAAAGTGGTTATCTGAACAGTTATCTAGGTGTAAATCTCAGGTGGCTGAAGGGGCTTGATTTCTGTGCAGTTTAAATTACTTGTAGAAAGATCTAGTAAGTAGGGGGAGTGGCTTAGCTAGAAGGAAACTAGATTTAAACACTGCCTTAGAAAGATTCTGTCAGAGGCTTGGCAGAGGACACCAGAAGGAAGGAGTGCTGTGTGACTGGACTTCTCTACTGGGACTAAAGAAGTAGAACTCTTCTACTGGGACCTTTAATTTAGGGTAAAAAAACAAACAAAAAAATGAGTGTGTTTGTCTCAGTTAGCTAAAGTGGTTGTCTGAACAGTTATCTAGGTGTAAATCTCAGGTGGCTGAAGGGGCTTGATTGCTGTCCAGTTTAAATTACTTGTAGAAAGATCTAGTAAGTAGGGGGAGTGGCTTAGCTAGAAGGAAACTAGATTTAAACACTGCCTTAGAAAGATTCTGTCAGAGGCTTGGCAGAGGACACCAGAAGGAAGGAGTGCTGTGTGACTGGACTTCTCTACTGGGACTAAAAGAAGTAGAACTCTTCTACTCTACACTCTTCTAAAAGCTATATTGCCCACCTTCCTCCTCCCTCCACCCTCCCACCCAAAGCTAGTTCTACTTTTATAGGCACAGGATTTGACTGACAACAGGAACTTCCTGTTTGGGGAGCAGGAAGTGAGTGATCACAGAGCCACCAAAGACGCACCATCCTAGAAGGGCAGGAGTAGCTCTCCGGCCCCCTCTAGCTGTTGGAGGTCTGCCTCTAAGCAAGTAAGGGGTCTACTGAGAAATATAGGATCTTCTCGTCTCAGAATAGGACAATCAGGAGCTTAAAGGGCACAGAGGCAGTAAGTAAGTAGAGAAAGAAGGAAAAAAAAAAACAGAGGAAAGAGTAAGGATTCCAAACAATAGTGACGGGGCCAGAAATAAAATATGATGGGAGTGGTGCAGTGCCGTGGCTGTGGAGCAGCAGTCTTCCAGGAGACGTTCTGGAGGATGCGGCATTGTCCCATTTGCAGGCACCTCTCTGGGTTGAGGGGGGAGGTTGCTCATCTCCAGGCTGAGTTGGCCAGGATTTGTGGGACCTCCTCTTCCATCCAGGGACCACCAGGGCCACTGCCGTTGCCTCAGAGGTTGCCAAGAAAGAGGAGCAATTGGACCACAGTGGGCTCAGGGAGGGTGAGGGTGGTGGAACAGAGGCACATCCCTCCAGCTGTACCTTTCCACAATTCCTATGCCATTCTGGCAAAGTGTGGTTCCTCTATAGAAGCACCCACAGTGGAGACCAAGGAGGATGCTGGGAACCTCCACAAAGGAGACCCACAGGAGGGTGGCATGAGACCCCACAGGGGAAGGAAACAACTCCTGGTGGGGGATTCCATTGTTAGGAAGGTAGAACTGGGGGAGGAAGGGGAGAGGGAGGTAAGGTGCCTGCCTGGTGCCATGGCTTGGAGGGACAGGAAGCGAATCCTCAGGATTGCCGGAGCAGCTGCACAGGGGAGGGAGCTGATGTCATTGTCCACCTAGGGACAAATGACCTGGCTAAGAAAGGAGCAGTGCAGGAAGAGTTTGTGGAATTGGGGAGTGGCCTTAGACAAGTAGCACACACGGTAACCTTCTCGGAGGTGCTGCCTGTCTATGGCGTACGCGAGGCTAGGGTGCTCCACACCACGGGATTCCATCAGTGGTTGAAAAACTGGTGCAGAGCTCAGGGATTTGGCTTCACTGGGGACTGGGGGTCCACCTGGAGTGATGCAAGCCTATACTGGCATGATGGGCTGCATCTGTCCAGGAGGGAACCAGGATCCTAGGTGATAGGTTTAAATGCTTCATTGGCAGAGTATTTAAACCAGCCAATGGGGAGGCACTGGAAAGGAGCAGAGAAATCTAGCCCCCAAAAAATCACGGTAGTGAGTGCAGTAAACACCAACATAGAGATGTCGATAAGGAGAAGGGCAGGGGTAAATGGAGAAAGTGACAAAGGCAAGAAGGACAGGGATGGGGCAAAAAGGAGTAAGGCCATCAGGAAATGGAGGATAATGAGTACCAATGCCCATAGCCTGGGCAACAAGCTCCCAGAACTGGTGGCCTTGATGGAAGAGGGATGCCTGGATATCGTAGCAGTCACAGAAACAAGGTACACAGAGAACCATGACTGGGATGTTAACATACCAGGGTACACAACCTACAGGAGAGACAGGGAGGGGAGAAGAGGGGGAGGAGTAGTTCTCTATGTAAAGGAAGGGATAAAAGCAACCGAACAAAAGAGTAAACAGGGAGGAGAGGAAGCACTGTGGGTCACCTTGGAGACTGGAAGTGGCACCACAACCTGCACAGGTGTTGTATACAGACCCCCAGGTTAGGGGGAAGGAATGGACAAGGATATGATAGAAGGCATTCTTAGGATGGCAGAGAAAGGGGAGATACTGTTGATGGGAGTCCTGAATATGCCAGATGTTAACTGGAGCACACTTGCTGCAGCCACATCCAAGAGCAGGGCCATTCTCGATGCCCTACAGGTGGCATGCCTCAGACAGCTAGTTTCGGAACCCACTCATGAGGGAGCGATCTTAGACCTCATACTCTCAAATGGGGACAGTGAGAGGATCTCAGATCTAGAAGTGGGTTGCCATCTGGGAACAAGTGACCATCAGTGTGGTTCATATAAACTCAGCTACAGAGTCAAGCCATACAAAAGTGAGGGTACTGGACTTCAGGGGGCTGACTTTGGCAAGATGGGAGAGTGCCTCAGAAAAGCACTAGCAAACAGGCTAGAAGGAGGGGTGGAACAACAATGGGGAATCATCAAAACTGCCATCACAGAGGCAACAAGCCTTTGTGTGAAGCAAATAAACAAATCAAAATGAAAGAAAAGAGCCACTATGGTTCTCAAAAGAGGTGGTGGGGAAAGTCAGGGAGAAAAAGATAGCATTCAGGAAGTATAAGGAAACACAGAAGGAGCAGGACAGAGAGCTGTACCAGTTAAGGCAGAAGGAAGCAGGGAGGGAAGTCAGAATAGCAAAGGCCCAAACTGAGGAAAGGATAGCCAACTCGGTTAAGAAGGGGGATAAAACCTTTTATAGGTATATCAGAAGCGTGAAAAGACAAAAGGAGGGACAGTGAGGCTGAATAGAATGAGCGGTGGGTGGGCAGAGGGGATAGTGAAAAGCAGGGATACTGAACGAATATTTCTGCCAGTATTCACAAAAGGGAGGGAAGTGCCTAATCCAATTAACAGAAGCACTCTGGATAGGGGGTCGATCCCAGTCCTTTCACAGAAGAAAGGGCTCTGAAAGAACTCCTAAAACTGAAGGTGGACAAAGCAATGGGGCCTGATGGAATTCACCCCAGAATTCTAAAAGAATTAAGGGGAGAACTAGTGAAACCACTGACTACCCTTTTTAACAAATCATGGGAGGATGGTGTGGTACCCGAGGACTGGAGGAAGGCAGATGTGATTCCCCTTCACAAAAGTGGGAGCAAGACAGAGGCAGGAAACTACAGACCTGTCAGTTTGACCTCTGTGGTAGGGAAAGTGATGGAATCACTTCTGAAGGGAAGAATTGTTGAGTACCTAGAGGCCAGTGGGGCACAGGACCCAAGGCAGCATGTGTTCACAGCTGGAAGGTCATGTCAGACGAATCTAATTGATTTCTTTGACTGGGTGACCAAAGTAGTAGACCAGGGAGGGGCTGTGGAAATGGCCTACCTAGACTTTAGCAAGGCATTTAACACAGTCACACACAAAAGATTAATAGTCAAATTAACCAGCCTGGGAGTGGGTCCCAGGGTGGTAGCCTGGGTAAAACATTGGCTGGACAACAGGACACAGAAGGTAATTGTAAATGGAGTCCACTCTGAAGAAAGAGGGGTTACTAGTGGGGTACTGCAGGGTTCAGTACTGGGTCCAGTCCTTTTTAATGTCTTTATAAGTGACATTGCAGAGGGACTGGAAGGAAAAGTATGCCTCTTTGCAGATGACACAAAGATCTGCAACAGGGTTGATACACAAGGAGGCGTGGAAAGGATGAGAAGGGACTTGGCAAGGTTGGAGCAATGGTCGGAAATATGGCAGCTAGATTCAATACAAAGAAGTGCAAAATAATGCACCTGGCAAACAAAACCCAGGGGAAGATTACACAATGGGGGTAGTAACAAAAAAAAAGGAAAGGGACCTGGAGGTAATTATATCAGATGACCTTAAGGTTAGCAAGCAATGTGAGAAGACAGTAGGGAGGGCTGGGGGCATACTGGGATGCATAGGGCGAGGCATCACCAGCAGAAAACAGGTAGTTGTTATCCCTCTGTACAGACAGTTGGTGAGACCCCATCTGGAGTACTGCGTCCAGTTCTGGAAACCCCATCTCCATAAAGGACATAGACAGGATAGAGGCAGTCCAGAGGAGGGCAGCTAGAATGGTGGGGTCTGCAAGAGACGCCATCACGAGGAGAGAACTAAAAGAGCTTAATATGATACCCTTGAGGAAAGGAAGGAGAGGGGACATGATAAAAATGTTTAAGTACCTCAGTGGAATCAACAAAGTCCAAGAGGGTAGCATCTTTCAGAAAAAGAGACATGCAAGAACAAGGCGACACAATTTAAAGATATTGGGGGGGGGGGGGTTCAAGGGCAATGTGAGGAAGTATTTTTTCACAGAGTGGGTAGTGGATGCATGGAACAGCCTTCCTGAGGAGGTTGTGGGGTCTAAAACTGTGGGAGAATTCAAGAATACATGGGACAGACATAAGGCAATTCTTGTGGGGGTAGGAAGAAATAGGCTATTGGTTAACTAGGATCTGCAGCTTATCCTGTAGGTAGGGAAATGGGCAGATTAGGTGGGCCAGGCGGTCCTTATCTGCCATCAAAGTCTATGTTTCTATGTTTCTATGTTAGGGGGCATCAAATATCTAGGCCGGCTTTACACAGTTCAGAATAAGTAGTCTTTTGGAAACAGGACACTATAACTGTAAATGCAGTTCATGTAGGCAGGTTTGCAAAACAAGCCCATTGTCTATTTAAATGCCATTTAGTTACTCAGGCTCATACACATTCATCAGGTCATACAGGCCTTTCTTTACAAGCCCCTATGGGGTTTTCATGCTTAGATTTCTTTGTCCTGCCCCCACTGTGTCCTAGCTCCTCTGGAAATTGATGTATTCACCCTATATGTGGTCCTTTATCACACAGTCTTGTTGCTCTGATGTTACACCTGTGGAATGTTTCTTATCCCTCCTGAGAGGCAGTCCTGATGCCTGTCAGAGCCCCTTCCCCTTAGGCCTGGTCCCATGTTGCCTTAATTTACTCTACCCTATGGGCGGTCTCTGTAATGAGGTCTGGCTTGGCCCAACAGTGCTCCTATGAAGCTCTCCCTTTTCTCTCAGACCTCAAGGTGGTCTGGTGTCTGGAGCTGTTCCTGTCTATCCACCCAGCCTCAGACACTTTTGTTTTGCACAGAGTTGGCAGCTATTTGTTGTAAAAAAATATTTCTCTCTCATAATGCAGCTGGCCCCTAGCTGTGGTGTTGCTGCTTTACTTACCATTGTCACCCAGGTTGTTGAAGGATGGAGAGCTGGAGAGGAGGTCTTCTGGGTTACACTACTTCCACTATCCCTGCTAATTCTGCTTGCTTGAAGAAGGAGGAGGGATAAGCTGAATCTGAGCTGTGGAAATATTGTGGCTAAAAGGAGTGGGAGTCACTAACAATGGGGCCTATGCACTACTGGGTGGAAATTATGTGCCAAAGGCACATATCCCACTAGCATAGCTCTACACCTGTAGACAGCTGTGCACTTGACATATTCATCAATGGCTGCCACCTGTCTGTGGGCCTGCCCTGCCCCGGTGTGCAAGTCCGTGCTGAGCTGCCATGGGTGGAGTCCCTGAGTGGATCCCATGCATGGCACAGCACTGGTCCAGGTGCATGAAAAGCCCCACAGGCACCTGGATCCATGCAGCAAAGCCCATGTGGCCAGCAGTACCCACCCAGCACACAGAGGTCGCCCCGTCCCATGCCCATTAAAGGCCCCATAATGCCCATGCCTCCCCCAACATCCCTGGGTGCAGTCACAGGACCCCCACACCCCAGCTACATACTGGCATATCCCTTGGTGTCTGACATATCCCTGACCACCAGCAATGGGAAGCCCATGCCCTGTATGCACACACCAGACACTGAAACCCACAACTTGTGGCTAGCTGTTAACAATGATGTGCAAGCCAACCCCCCCACACACACACACATTGAGGTGCCACACCCGCAACCCGACCAGGGGGCCCTTGCCCCACCAATGGTGGCTATTGTTAGCCCAGCCCCCTCCCCCGCAGCACCAATCCCCCGTACCTTCCTGTCAGTGCCACAGCTCCAGATGACCAACAGCACAGCCTTCCTCTCACCACCTCGGCTGCTGGCCATCCAACTTTTGCCGGGAGCACGCTGCCTATTTATAGGCAGCGTGCTCCCAACATCTTTGTTGGACAGCTGGCGGCTGAGGTAGTGTGTGTTGGGCTGTGCCACTGGTCGTCTGGGGCCGAAGCACTGACAGGAATGTACAGGGGGGTTGTCGATGCCAAAGGGGAGCCCTGCCATCACTGCCAACACTGCAGTGGTGGGGTCTGCGATCAGGCTTAGGGGTTCTGGTGACTCAGTGAGATGTGCTGGGCATGGGTTTGCAGTGCTTGTGGGGGGGGCTCATTCCCATCATCAGGACAGGGCAGCTATGTGTGGTTGGGGGATGCCAACCCAGCACCCAGGGTCGGGACACCACAATGGGCTGGGGGCATGCAGTCTTGGTCCTCATGATGTGCGCACCTGTGTATTGTGGGTTGGGTGACAAAAGCCTAAGGCTGTGTGTGTTGGGGGGGAGGTTCCAATAATGTGCCTTTTGCTGTGTGTGTGGGGCCGGGTGCATATGATAGTTATGGCAGGGGTCTCCCTGATGTAACAGGCACCCTTCTATGCCCCCGGTGCATAGCACTGATCACCATGGTGCACGGCAGATACAGCTGGCATGCCACCGGCTTGCCCTTCACCCACCCCGGTGTGTTGTTGTCTACATGGCCAGGGATCAGATGTGTAGGGCTGTGAGCACTGGGTAGTGAATCCCATGTGGGGGGTGCAATGGGTGCGGAGTGGCTATGCAACAGGTTCCATGATGAGTAACCACTCAGCACATTAGTGCATGGGCCCCACTATGAGGAAGGGGCCAAATCAACTGGAGTTGCTAACCGTCAGTGACTGGAGAGAAAGCACCAAGCAGAGCTGACAGGACTACTTCCAACCAACAGGTAGACCTATTCCTGGTTCTGTCACTCTCTGTGCCCACTTCCTGGTTCTTAGTGCACTGCTCAGCTATCAGTTGCTGTGACCATCCTCTCCAGGCTCTCTCTTGGGTTCCACTACATGAACCACTAGTGGCTCTTCTAGTTTGAAAAGACTACAAGCTGGGCTTAGCTAGGCGCCCTGATGCATCTGTTCCTCATATGCTGCTTACATGCTAGGCTTGGCTAGGCACACTGAGTGCATCTGTTCCTCATTTGCTGCTTACGGTGTGGGGGGGCGCTGTGACAAAAGGCAGGCAGCCAACAGCTGAAAACAAGTAAGCAAAAAGACACAGCAGGGTGGTGGTTATCATGCGTTAATGCATGCTCAATGTGTTTAGTGAAGCACAAGGCATATGCGTCGAGTGCCTTCTGCATCTGGAAGTGCATTAACACATGACGACCCTTATCCCAAAGTGTCTCAGTGTGCTTATAAAATAGGTCCCCTTCCCATGGAAAAAAATATAAATAATAAAATAAAATGAGACAAAAAGAAAAAAAACTTATGTAAATACAATTAGAAGAAAAAAAAATCGTCCCTGTGGGTGTCTGCTTCTATGTAAAAGGGGACTGGAAGATTCGATGTAAAAGGGGGATGGGAGAGAGCAGGATGCTGCTAAGATGCAATAAATAGTATACAGCTGTGCCACTGCCCAGGAATCCAGAACATGGTGCATATTCCCTGGAGGTCTCCCCATTAAGTGCCATGTCAAAATATATGCCTTGGAGCTGGACTTGTGGCACTGAGGATTGAGGTGCTGGACTCCACACCTTGTGCTTCGCTGATGACCATGGTTTGGGAACAGACTCTGGTGGTCGGGGATCCAGAATGGATAGCAGCAGGATTGAGCTGCCTGACAGTTCTCCTCTCCTCTACCGGGGAGGGGGCCACCCTTCTGCAGTCCTGCCACCACCAGGCAGAGGTCCAGTGGCAGTGTAGGTGGGTAAAGTCATGAGGGTGGGAGGGTGGGCGAAAAATGGGGAAAAGGCCAAACAAATAATGGAAATATATATATATATAATAGTGGCACGGTAGTGCCACTATAGTTAGGGTTGAGTACCTCATTTAAGGTTAAATCTGAACTTTGGCAGCTTAATAACTTTGCCACCATATGAGAGATTTGTCTGAAATTTGGCATGCACAGTCTGGTACCAGAGATCTCTGGACCTGCCAAGTTCTGTTACAATGGGATGTACGATTGCAGAGCTACAGAGCACAAATTACGCATTTCTGCGCATTCTTTGCTTGCACCTATAGGCCGCATGATTTGCACGATGCTTCTAAACTAGTTTCAAACAAGTAAGACTATCATGGCTTGAAAGCAGATTTCCTTTTTCAGTTCAAATGCATTTTTTGTTGGGTCTCTAGTTGATTTACCTATTTAACATCATCCCTGCAGTAATTCATGTGTTTCATTGTGAAATGCCCTGCTTGTGAGGGTTGTATAGGCATATGCAAGTGTCTTCAACCAGTTAATTAAGCAATAAGGCAAGACAGGTGTGTGTTATCTTGTAATAACGTCACTCCTGGGGTGGGTTGAAGCACGAGGCGAAGCCGAGTGCTTCCACCACCCCAGGAGTGACGTTATTACACAATAACACACACCTTGGAGTGCCTTATTGCAATTATACAATGGCTCGATGTTATAGAAAACAAAAATAAAAATAAAAATGTTTTTAGTAGATTTTTAGTGAGGCAGTATATCTTTCTTTCTGAAAAAGAAAGGTGCAAGCTCATAAAAACAACACAGTGATGTTATTGTGTAATATCATCACTGTCTCACACATACACTGACCAATCAGAGTCCAGGAAATTTTCTTGCCATTGTATAATAAGTATTACCTCACAGAAATACAAGTGTGCTGCATACGCCACATGCTTAAGTGTGCAATGTTTGCTTGTGGTTAACATACACAAAGTAAACCTAAAGCACATTGTTTGCATATTGCACACTTGACGTGTGCAGCAGCTGAGTTGGTATGAACCTCATCTAGAAAGCACATCAGGTTTGCATGTTGCACACTTGACATGCATGCAGCAGTGAAGCTGATGCATACCTCTTTTAAAAAGCACATCAGTTTTTATTTCCTGCTAGCAAGAAACATTAAAATACCATTAAAATATCCTTTCCATTTATTTCCTATTAAAATTAGGCAAACCCATTAATTCTCACCATTACATTCTATTGCCACCTGCCCCCCTCCCACCACCACCACACACTCTCTGATATCTGACCAGAAATAACTCTGGTATTTGGAAACCACACCGAGTCATCCTACCTTTTTTTTTCATTCGTAATGTATTCCTTCCTTCATTCAGGCATTTTTCTGGGCTCACAGAGGGTGAGTATCTAGACCCATAGAGTGTGTGTGTGTGTGTGTGTGTGTGTCAGTCAGGGTTCTCAGGGGATGGTGTTGGGGGGGGGTGTGCATGCTGAAGACTAGGAGAGTAGAAAAGGTTAATGTTTTTACTGTTTCACTCTTGCCAGTGCTGGACCCAGTGCCTTTCTGATACAGTTTTTGAGTTCGGGAAAAGTTGAAAAGGAAAAAGTGTTTAAGGCAAAGCAAGTGAGTACTGACAGGCTGGGGTGTCTGGAGAGGGAGGGTTGTTTGAGGGGACAGTGGGCGAAGAGAGAGGGGGTGGTGAAGGGTTAATTGTCATGGGCTGTGGAGGCACAGAAGTAATGTCAGGGGCCATGGAGAGATGTGGCTTATGTTGTGGGGGCCATGGAGTGAGGTTGCTAATGTTGGGGGAGCTGTGGAGGAAGGTGGCTACTGTCGGGTGCACTAGATGGAGGGGGCTTGTGTTGGGTGGTGTGGGGTCATAGTGTGGCCATGGAGGGAGGGCGTAATGCCCCTCCGTGTACAAAAAAGACACACAAAAAAAAGAAAAAATCCCTCTCCCTCTGTGAGCTCTTCTATCCCCCCCCCAATTCCAAGTCTACCTTAAAAAACTAATTCAACTCCCTCTCTGTACATAATACTCCAGGGTAGGAAAAATTAATTTGTAGACAGATGTGAGGGTGGCCATAAGCATTTGGTAGCCAAATCAGTTTATTTAGTGGCCACCTGGCTTTCTCATTTGCCCTACTGTACCCCACCTTCTATTCCCAGTCCCTAGTCTATGACCATATGCTAGATTCACCCCTTGAGCTGTGGTCTTGGACCATGAGCTAGATTCACCTTGAGCTGTGTGTGTGTGTGTGTGTGTGTGTGAAAAGAGGAGTAGGGGTGGAGTGAAGAAGCAAGTGAACTGACAGCGACTTTTGCTTATATTGTACTGTACTTTTGTGATCTTTCATTTTAAAGGGAAACATATATCTAAGAATGTTCCACATCACAGTGTAGGGCAGTCACAGATTAGACTTTTCGCCTAACTTCTATGGCACTGGACCAGCAGTGAACAAACCAGAGCTTCAAATAGCTCCATGTATCATTGTAGACAGTAGACTCTCCCATGGCTGTGATCCCAACTCAGATGTCAGTCACAGGAGGTTCTGGGGTGCAACGCATCATGAAAGACGCACTGTTTATAGAATGCCATTGGGAGGGACAGCAGGATCAAACAATAAGCAATAATAACCAACAGGATGGGCAGTATTGGGCTATACTGGATCACCCTGGGGCATAATGAGGCCTGATGCCGCAGGCAGAGGGCCTTATAGCCCCTGGAAGGTCCAGTATTGCCCATACCGCCCATCCTGGAGGGTAGTATTGCATTTAGAAAATGGATGGCTTATCAAATTTGTTGTAATTAAAATGATTAAAAATAAAAAAAAACTATAAAACAAATGCAATTTCATATAAAAGTATGTTTATTGTAAAGTAGTCCCAAAATTGGCACAATTGCCAGTAGAGGGTGCTGGTGTTGGATCCCACCACTTTCTTTGTTACTTTGGCTATCATTACCCCCCCACACACCACCATTCTCTTAGTAGTGAAGCTAGTGTTTCCTCTGGTGGTACCCTCCGTCAGTGTGGGGGTTATGTAGTTTACTAGTTTGTTGTTTTTCTTTTTTTTTTTTGAAATGCTATCACACAGATTTTGATGGTGATCACAAAGGACCAGAAGTCTGAAAAGTCGGGGACAGCTGTGCGTACTGTTGGTGAACATGGTCAATAAAATTAAACTTCAAGCTCCAGGCACTGTCGTCCGATAATTATTGGTCAGCGTGGGAGCCAGGGCTGAACAGGGAGGAGAGACAGCTGCAGATGGCGGAGCAGCTATATTTGCAGTCATTGTGAGTATCATGTGAAAAAAATGAAGATCGGATTTATAGCCTGCAATTCACGAGCTGGAGAATGAACAGCCAAGTGGGAGAACAGAGAGCTAAGCACAAGTGTTTATTTATTTATTTAAAGTTTTACCAGGAAGGCACACTGCTCGATGCTCGATTCCAGGTGTGTTCTGGGGGAAGAGGGCATGGAGAAAGCGGTACATACATAAGCAATGAGACATCCACTAATTTGCAACAACAAGAGTATTTGAGTCATACTTAACAGGAAGCTAGTATACAGACAGCATATAATTGGAGCAGTTTTACACAAATTTTGAGCAAATACAGGAGCAGTGGTAGAAGTACATCATAAAACTAAAACAAATAATACAGAAAATATACAGAATAAAACAAAACAGCAGGCAGTGTGACCATAGGAGACAGGAAGCCCAAAAACTGAATTGTCTGTTGCAAACATAGACAACATATTACCCACAAATACAAGATGACTTGAAATGGGAATTGACGAGACTGCTGAAGTGCTTAGACTGGGGCATATGTCTGATGTCAGACGGGAGGGAGTTCCACAGTTTGGGGAGTTTGTGCTGGCATTAGGAGTAAAAAAATAAAATAAAAAAAGTTTTATGTGATCAGGTTGAAAATGCAGAACTGTTTGGGAGGGAGCATCACCTCCTAGCTCTCTTACTCACTGTCTATGGTAACGCTAAGCACACACGCTGCTAGCACTATGATTTAAAACAAAAACTGTTTTCACAGGTGAGAAAATGGTAGTTTTTTATAATGTGTGCCACTTTTTTTTTCCTAAAAGAGGGTGCTGCTTCTGGTTGCTGTGCTGTTCCCCTGATTGACATCTTTCCCTTCCCAGCCCAGCCAATTAGGGTATGTTGTGGGTGGGACTTCCTGTTCACAGCCTGCTAAATGGCAGTTTGAATTTGGTGCGGAGTAGCTAAAAGGAGTAGCTGACAGTGCTGGGAAAGCTACGAGGCAAAATCATGAGGGAGGTACCCGCAGGTGCAGTTTAGCACCAGAGATCCAGTGCTAATATTTGGATCAGGTGTCAAAAAGATGCCAGTTCATGTAGCTGCGAGTCATGGATCAGGACCCAGCAGCAAGCTAACAATCAAGAGGTATTTGGGTTTTTTTGTGCTTTTCATGCAAACTGTGTCCTACATGTTGGTGCTATATAGTCGCATAGATAACTGAAAAGATTACAGAGAGGCTGAAGGTAAGGAGAATAAAGATGTTTCCCTGTGCCTCTGGAGGTTAGAGACGGTGTGGCCTGCCTCTCCTCCACTCTTATTCGTTGTCTCAACTGCTTTTACTGAATCTTTGACCCAGATGTTCCCTCTAGCTACACTCCACAAACTCATCAGTCACCAAGGGATATACCCAGCTAACGCTGTAGCAGCGCTTCCCATAGCCACACATTCAGTTTGCTGTTTGAAAGTAACTCATATGTCTCCCTGATATTAATTTTTATGTTCAATCAGCCGATAAATGGATCAGGTCTGGAAAGATTAAACATTACAGTGTACCTGGGAATATGGATCTACTATGAAAAAATGACACAAAAAATCCTGACGCCCATCAGCCCAAAACCAACATCTCAACGTGGCACTAACCTGAGAGATTAACATCCCACCCACAGAAAGCCCGACACTGGATTTATGCCTGGTTTGAGGTCTGGTGGGGGGATAGGCACCCTGCACCCCCTATTGCAGGGAGCTTTGCCCCCCCCCACACACACAAATTATTATAACCAACTCAAAGTCATGGCAAACTCCACATTGGGCTTTCCATGGTCAAGACATTAATCTATCAAGTAAGTGCCACTTTGAGATGTCGGTCTCGGGCTGGTGGGTGTTGGGAATTTGAATGTCAGTTTTTCATACTGATACTGGGAATATTCTTCAGATGATTTGTGATTTAAAAAGTGCTGTGTGTTGGCAGATTGGGAGGGGATAATCAGGGGGCTTTAAGTGGAGTTTTGTGGGGATGTAAATTGGAGGGACTGGATCATTCACTAAAGTACCTCTAGGAGCCTCAAAGTCCACCCAATAATTCCAGTCTTGGGAAGAAGATAGAAGAATTTTTTTGGGGGAGGGGAGGGACGGTTGAGATTAGGCATGTATGTACTGGAAGGGCATGTGTGTTGGTGGGGGGGGTACCTTCAGACCAGCATAACCAAATGGTTGGGGGGGTGATGCATGTGGGTTGAACTATAGTGATGGAGAGATGGGAAGACTACAAGGTTGGGTCTTGGCCAGCAGCAGCAGCAGTTACCTGATGCAGCTCAGAAACATGGGGTAAAAAGAGTTAACCAAAATATGTACTGCAGCTGGAGGATGCCGATAAATGGCAGGGATACATACCGTGAGATTGGATGCAGATTGGGAATGGGAGGGTAACAGCAAATGGGATGGGTGCAGGATATGCTTATTGGGATGGGACAGTGTCTATAGATGGAGGGGTGGATTATTGATATAACCTGCTGAGGGCTGTGTCAGCAAATGGGAGGTGGACAGAACACACAAGATCTACTTGCTGTCTGAGGATATGTGTGTATTTCTGTTGCGTGTAAGGTGCCTGCTTGTCTGTCACAGGGTGTGGGCATGTCCAAGGGGGGAGTGACTGTATATTAGCTTAAAAAAAATTTGAACATATTGGTGGACAGTAGATGAGACAAATACAGACAAGATGGTTTAAGATAGATTTTATTAGTTAGCACAGGTAAGTTGTGTACAAAAAGTTTTTTGTGCACACACACACACAGCTTTAGACCTACTGTATGAGGGCAAGTTCCTGGAAAAAATGAAGGCTAAGAGGGTATAATATTTCAGTGTCAAAAATGTTAATGGGTTTGGATGGGAATGAGGATATTTCCAGCTTGTGCAAGGCAATGGAACTAGAAGGGATAGAGGTTTCACCCAGACAGTGGTAAACCTATGGAACAAGCTCCTAAATGAAGTGTTGCAAGTGAGGGAATATTAAAACCATTTTTCCCCAAGGTTTCTTTGTCCTCTGTGGTGAGATGGCCAACTTCGGGCTTCTATAAGCAGCAACCAAGTCCATCTGCCGGTTGCTCCAAGGCTTGGCCCTGCATAGCTGGCCCGTCATGGAGATCCCTACCCTCCATGTTGGTGGCACACTCTGATGGAGTGCCATGAGATTGCGAGGTGGGTGTGTTCTTGAAGATGAATACTCACAACTGAAGATACTGAAGATACTGAAGATGGCCCTGTGCCTCAGTCTGGGGTAGTCCCCGGGAAACACCTGCTGTCACTCAGGATATGACCACCACCCACCACCATCACCACTTTTTAGCAAACTTCTCATGGGCACTTCTTATAGCTGCAATTGTGGATGATCAGGTCGGTGGAGGGAGGCATATTTGCTCTAGCCTCCTCCACCTCCCAAGAATCTCCACTTTTTTCTTTTCCCACCTGCATGGAACATGCTGCACCATGAACTCCATGCAGGCTGGGAGTGAAAAGTGCCTGCCAGCACTTTTCACTCTAGCATGGTCTTGCTAAAATGATAGCTGCATAGCATCAGCCCCAGCATTTCCCCTTGTCTGTAGCTTTCTAACCAATATCCCTGCTTGCCACATACAAGCCGGACCCAGCCCCCCCCCCAGATGCTAGGGAAAGAAGTTAAATATAACTAAAGAAAATACTGTTTGCCACTGGCAGCTAGGAGTTAGTCCATTGGACCACCAGGGTTATACCTTTAAAACAGTGGCCCCTTGGACAACCAATGTTCATTGATAAATAATTCAGGGCCATTAGTGCTACTGAAACCTGCTGGCCACCAGACCACCAAGGGGCACTATGGGGGTTGAGCCCTCCTCCACAACACGCTTTAAGTTGTATTTTTTTATCTCTGTATATCTATTTTCCTTGTTTTGACCTTGACTGTATCTTTTCCTCTAACACTCCCTTTTCTTTGCTCATATGCTGTACTGTACCCTTTTTTTTATCTCTCTGTTCTCTGCCTCTACTGGCGCTACTATATGAAAAAATTACTCACCTTAGTAATTGTGTTTCTTCTAATGGAGTCTTGCTGTATTCTGACTTATTGTATTCTGACTCATTGCAGTTAGCCCCAGCACTTGAACTGCTCCAGAGAGGAAAGAGTTAAATTCTATGCAGAGCATAGAACGTTGAGCTCGAGCTCGGTTCAGACCTCTGTCTGCTGCACTTTGAAGTGTAACTGTCAGATTCTTACGAGCTAATACTAACTAGCTAACCCACTATGTGGAAATTGTAAAATTTTTACTAGCCAAATGGCAACCAAATATTTTGGATCCCCCAAAAGACTCAAGTCGAGAAATCCAAAACCACAAACCAGGTAGTGAACAACTTATGACTATTGAAATAAAGAAACATAACCCACTCCCCCTCTCTAAAAGAGGGAGTGCCCAAATGCACCCCTGGGGTGCAACACTGCACCTGCCAGCCCAGTTCCCAAAAAAAAGGTTCTGAGAGGGGAGGATGGGAGGGAGATCAGAATACAGCAAGACTCCATTAGATGAAACACAATTACTAATGTGAGTATTTTTTTCTTCAAACAACATGAAGTCTTGCTGTATTCTGACTTATTGCAGACTACCAAGCAGTACCTCCATGGAGGAGGGATTTGAACCTATTTTGGGAATAGGATCTGCAGTACTGCTGTACCAAACTGAGCATCACTCCTAGCCTGGATATGCAGAGAGTAATGCTTGGTGTATGTATGGACTGTTTTCCAGGTGGCTGCTTTGCATATGTCTAGTAAAGGAATATCCCTGGCAGCAGCCAGGGAAGCAGCTGTACCTCTAGTAGAATGAGCCCTCAGGCCTGAGAGTGGTATTTTGCCTAGCTTCTCATAGCAGAATTGTATACAAGAGACAATCCACCTGGCAATAGTTGTCTTGGTGGCAGGCTTGCCCTTACCCACTTCTCCATAAGTGAGGAACAACTGGAGGGAGTCAAACCTGTGTGCCTTATTGGCCCAGGGCAGTACTAATCTTCCGGACCTGAGAAAATACTCTGAAGCAGCATTTCTGAAAACTCTTTTATTATGGCTTTCTGATCAGTTTGACTCCCAGTGGAAGAAATTGGAATTTCACTTAAATGATATGTACGATATAAAAAAAAAAAATTTTTTCTTCTCCTGGGAAAACCTCTCCATTGAGAGATTTCACAGGTATTACCTCACAGGTCCTAGCTAACTGGTTTAAAATGCGAGAGAAAGAGCCCCTCCAATCAATCTACGAATATTGCAAAATAATTTCAGAGGATGATCTTTTCATTCCATCCCATAATGATCTAACTTTTTCTCGTTGGCGCAGACTGGGGTTGGAGCAGGCTTTTCAATTTTTAGGACTAAACAGGATTTTACCGTTTGAAGAATTAAAACTTAAATTTAATTTTCCAAATGTGGATTATTTTAGATATCTCCAAATAAAAAACCATCTACTTCGCAATAGAATAATTCAGGTTAAGCTGACTTCCCCTCCTCCTCCCTTTTTAAAATTATTTTTGGACCACTCGTGGGGACAATACTGGAATCACTTAATTGGTCATCTATATAAAATGCGAGACGAATCTAAAGAATCTACAAATTCAATATTAGCTAGCTGGAACAAATACTTAGATCTCATAGTATTTGAAGCAGAATGGTCCTCCTCGTCCTTGCGGGCGGTCAAGATCACCCAGTCTTACATTTGGAGAGAATACTCTTGGAAATGTAGATCAAGATTTTTCAGGTCTCCGGCTAGTCTGACTAAATATCTCCCAATGGAATTCGGAGTATGCTGGAGGGGGTGCGGTGCTGATATGGCAGATTTAGCACATATTCTGTGGCAGTGCCCATATCTAATGCCTTTCTGGTTATGCATACAAAAAGAAATTGGGGAGGGCCTTGTGGAGTATGTCGAGCTCACAGCAGAAATGGTGCTTATGGCTGTTTACCCAGATCGCTCCCCCGCCCCGGACAAAAACTCTACTTCCTGTCTTACTATTGGTGGCAAAAAAATCTCTAACAAATAAATGGATGACCAAAGCAATACCGAACATCCATGAATGGAGACGAATTGTGTATTCTATATACCAGATGGAAAATATCACAGCAAAATTAAATAACCAGGTCGACAAATTTGCCACCCTCTGGCAGAGATGGTCTCTTTACCAGGCCAGAGTTGATCCTGAATTTTGTCCATAGTAGACAGGAACTGGGTTAGTGAGAAAACGAGAACAGATTGAAGTTATGGGTCTATTTATCTTCTAATAACAACCTCTGTCAAGCATAAAAGATATTCATGCAATGTAAACCTGTATCACAACAATTCTGATGTAAGCATAGAAAATGATGTGATTGTACAATGTCTCCTGAATTACAAGAAAAGAAAAAAAAAACCTTAATAAAAATATATTTAAAAAAAAAAACGTGTGCCTTAGTATGCTCAATGTAGTAACTAAGGGCCCTTTTAACATCCAAACTGTGTAATCTTCTCTCTCCTGAGGAAGGATGATCAGTGAAGAATACAGGGAGAGACATGGATTGGTTCAAATGAAAATCTGAAACCACTTTAGGAAAGAACCTCCTATTATTTCTAAGGACCACCTTATCACTATGGAATGAGATAAAATCAGGCTCCACTGAAAGAGCTTGTAATTCACTGATACGTTTGGCAGAGGTAATAGCTACCAGGAACACAGTCTTCCAAGTCAAGAACTTAAGTTCTGCTGAAGACAAAGGTTCAAAAGGGGGTTGCATAAGCTGGGCAATGCAAACATTAAGGTCCCAAGCAGGGGTAGGATCCCTAAAGGGAGGATTGGTATGAAGCAATCCCTTGAAAAATATACAGAAAACAGGATGAGATGCCAGTGAGGAAGGCTTTCCTACTGACAGAAAAGCAGAAGCAGCTGACAAATGTACTTTGAGGGTAGCTGGTCTGAGGCCTAGGCCATTGAGATGAACCATATAATCCAGAACTGTAGACAATTCAGCAGTGTCTGGAAGAATATGCTTTTTGGAACACCAGATGCTAAATCTTTTCCATTTGGAATTATAAGTTTTTCTGGTGGCAAGTTTTCAAGAGGCTTTGAGAATGTCCAGAACCCCTTGAGACAGATGCAAATTTGCATACTGTAACTCTTCAAAAGCCATGCCTTGAGATTGAGAGACCGAAGGTTGGGATACCAGATCCTCCCCTGAGAGGAGGTTAACAAATTGTGATTCCTGGGAAGAGATATGGGAAGGTGGACTGCTAGGGACAGCAACAGGGGGTACCAAGGCTGCCTGGCCCAATCTGGAGCAATCAGGATCACTTTGCAAGACTGCAACCTTATCTTGACCAGGATCTTGAACAGCAGAGGAAAAGGAGGGAAGGCATACAGAAATTTTCCTTCCCAATTCAGAATCAGAGAATCCAGAAGGACTGAGCCCAAGACTGGGGGTCTGCAACAGAAAATAGGAAGTTGGTGATTGTCTGGGGCTACAAAGAGATCTGTCTCTGGAGTGCCCCATCTTGAAAAAATCACTTTTAACACTAGGGGATCCAGGGACCATTCGTGATGGCCCTGGAAAATCCTGCTCAATGCATCTGCTAGCACATTGTCCTTTCCTGGGAGGTGGACTGTTACCAGAGAGGTCTGTAGGGAATAAGCCAGGGACCATATTTTCATGGCTTCCATGCACAAGGCCGTAGACCGAGTGCCTCCCTGCTTGTTGATATACCACATGGTGGTGGTGTTGTCTGTCCTGACTTGAACCACCTTGTTCTTTATTGATTGTGAGAAGGCTTGCAGGGCCAGGTAAACCACCCTGAGTTCCAGAAGGTTGATGTGGAGAAGACACTCCAGAGTGGACCACGCTCCATGGGCTGTGAGAGCCCCCAAGTGAGCTTCCCAACCCAGGATAGAGGCATCTGTGGTTAGGACCACAGAATGAGACTGAGTAATGAATCAGACCCCTTGCCTGAGATTGTCCTGATCCCACCACCATTGAAGAGCCTGGATCAGAGTCTGAGTCACTGGAATCAGAGGATTTTTTTTCTGAGACCAAAAAGCCCTCAAATGAAATTGAATGTCTCTCATCTGACATCTGGCCCTCTGGACCAATGCAGTGGAAGCTTCCATGTGGCCCAGCAGCTGAAGAAAGTGTCTTGCTGGTCGAGAAACCAGAAGGTGGAAGAAAGAAGCCAGCTCCATGATGGCCTTCACCCTTACCAAGGGGAGAAATGCTCTTGCTTTGACAGTGTCTAGTTCTACCCCTATGAAAGTCAACAGTTGTACTGGCTCAAGAAATGACTTGGGAAGATTGAGAAGGAAACCTAGAGAAGTGAGCACTTGCTGGGTCACTTTTAGATCTGACTTGACTTGTCTGGAGACTGACCCACTATGAGCCAGTCATCCAGGTACAGGAATATGGATATATTTGTTCTCCTTAGGAAAGCCACTACTACTGCCAGGCATTTTGTGAACATCCTTGGAGCTGATGTTAGGCTGAAAGGCATTGCTTTGAACTGGTAATGACCTGAAAGCAGTTCGAACCTGAGGTACTTTTTGTGGGAGCACCTGATGGGAATATGAAAGTAGGCATCCTTTAGGTCCAAGGAGGCTAGCCAATCCCCTGGCCTTAGGGAGGGAAGAATTATTCCCAGAGTCACCATTTTGAACTTTGGCTTTAACAAATGTTTGTTTAGGTATCTTAAGTCTAGGATGGGCCACCACTCCCTTGATTTTTTGGGGTAAGAAAGTACCTGGAGTACAGACCTTTTCCCCTGTGTAATGTAGGAACTCTCTTTATGGCCCTTAAGGCCAGAAGAGATGAAACCTTTGCCTCTAGGGCAATGGTTTCAGAGATGTTTGCAGGTGGAAAAGATCTGGCTCTCAGCTTTGGGAATTTTTTGAAGCTGAGAGCCAGTCCCTGGCCTACTACCTCCAGGACCCACTTGTCTGAGGTAACGGACTTCCAGTCCTGGAAATAGTATGCCAGCCTGCCTCCTACAGGAATGGAGGAGTCGACCCGGGCTGACACCTCACGGTGTCTGCTTAGCAGAAGCCTTAGGCTGAGAGGTGGATGCAGCCCTGCTCATCCCTCTTCTGCCTCTCCCTCTGAAGAACCCCCTCTGAGAAAAAGGAGAGGAGTCCTGTGCTTGGTAAAAAGGCCTATGAAAAGGCCTGCCCCTGACCCTAGCTTGCTGCCTTTGAGGAGTTGCCTGCCTTTCCTTGGCCTGTGCACTCCTATTGATGGTCCTGTATTCATCCATTTTCTTCATATAATTCTCTGTCTGCTCCCCAAACAGAGAATTGTTAACCCCAGGAAAATCCATGGCCTTAGCCTGGGTATCCTGAGAAAGGCTAGTACACCTGAGCCAAGCCAGTCTCGAAGAGACACAGATGTAGCCATGACTCTAGATGAAACATCGTTGGAGTCCACAGCAGCATGAAATTGAATCTTTGATGCCTCAATCCCATCAGCAGCCACCTTTTCCAGCTCCTTGATAAGCTGGGGAGGGGCCTGCTTAGCCAGTGCCAGTACAGTGTCCCACCTGGACTTCTGGTACCTGGCTGTATAGGCCATGTAATTCGCCTGCCTGAGACCCAAAGAGGATGCCATGTACTGCTTTTTTGCCATGGCATCCAGTTTTCTGGAGTCTTTATCTGGGGGGTGTGAAGCCAAGGGAATGTTAGCCTTATCACAGGCTGCAGCCTGCATGACCCCAACATGGCTGCACTGCTGGTACAAGTACTCGTGCCTGAGCCTGACAGCATGTACCTCTTGTCCATCCGTCTGTCCACAGGAGGTAATGAATTTGAAGTTTTTAACAGCTTTTGTGTATGTTTCCCAAAAGACTTGTGAAGGGGAATAGACAACCTTTTGGACTCTGGGATGTCCATCATCTCCACAAAGTCAGGCTCCTCTTGTTACTCAACAGCTTCCTCCATAGGAAGCTGGAGGGTTTCTGCCACTTTCCTGTAGAGCATGAAGTGGGAAGGGGACTCAGAAAGCCTGGTAGGGGAAACACCAGAAGACCTGTCTGGGGAGATGTCCAGTTCGATAGGCTCATCCAGACCTTCAATTCCATCATCATCATCATCACCTTCATCATCATCATGATCATCGTCACCCTCCAAGTCTGGTTCATAAAAATCTTCAGGGGTATAATTTTGAACCAGAGGAACTGACCGAACCAAATGCCTGCCAGAAGGCGCCAGATCGGCCGGAACCGAACTAAGCGATTCCACTATACGAATCACTCGGGCAATTTCCTCGGCGGGTGGATGATGCAGTTCTGGATCCGAACCAGCCGATTTGTCTTTCCTTTTTCTTTTTGATGGAACCAATCCCTCAGAATCAGCTCTCCTTTTGCCTGAAGGAGTCTCGCCTTGGTCAGAGGGCACTCCTTCTGGTTCAGTCGAAACCGAACCGGGCTGGCCATCCGGGTCAGCTGACTTCTCAGCCTCCTTTTCCCTAAGCCTGCCAACCTTTTATCCAGGGTGGCTTTAGGGAAATTCTTACAGATTTGGCAGTCTGACTCTAGGTGACTAAAACCCAGACAGTAAACACAAGTGGTGTGGGGGTTGGCCTTAGCAAAGGCCTCCCTACACTCACTGTAGTGCTGAAACCAAGTGGGCCTGGTTTTTTTCTTGGGTTTCTCAGACAAAGCTATAACTAAACCCTTACCCTTCTTATGGCAACTGCCAGGCAAGACACCCTTATCGGTTTCTAACCGTGTTACGGATATTAGAAAAAAAAACCAAAACACATTTTTTTTTAAAACCGATAAGGACTGGTACCTCACACTAAAGTTCCTGTAAAGAAAAAGGAAAAAATCACTAAACCAGAGACCAGTTTAGCCGAACCGGTCACACAAATTCAGAATACAATTTCCACACACTGTCTCTAACTAAGTCCGCTACCTATGAACTTACTGTACCACAAACCGGGATCTGAACCGAAAAACAAATGTGAGAATATCGGTAAAACCGACGATTTTTAAACCGCGAACCGAGAGCAAAGGAGAAATCTTCGGAGCGAGTGTTCAGTTAGGTGGAGTAAAGAATCCGACATTTACACTTCAAAGTGCAGCAGACAGAGGTTTGAACTGAGCTCGAGCTCAACGTTCTATGCTCTGCATAGAATTTAACTCTTTCCTCTCCGGAACAGTTCAAGTGCTGGGGCTAACTGCAATAAGTCAGAATACAATAAGTCAGACTACAACAAGACTCCATGTTGTTTGACGTTCCCATACTAACCTATCTTTCCCTTTATTTCCACAAGTCAGTCTTGATGTCAGCAGTCTACCTATCAGATAAGTATCTTATTTTGTTTAATTCTAATCCCCCAATCTCTCCCCTAGGATTTCCGACCCTTTGTGTCTCCTCAACCTTTTCTGTGCTTCCCTTTCAGGTCCTACCAGAACACATCAACTCCTGATGGAGCAGGTAAGTCCAATTTAACTACCTAAGTGACGTATAGGGTATGACATATAATGGGATGCCCACACCCACTGTAATGTGTAGTAAGTTGATTTATTTATTTCTATGGCCAGGAAAGGAGTGCAAGAAAATATAAAAAAATTACTTACCTTAGTAATCTTGTTTCTTCCAATGTATTCTTCCATATTCATAATTCTCTGCAGTTAGCCTGCTCAGTAGAACTGCCTGGAGAATGGAACTATATGCTAATGATGGAATCATTGGCATGTGGCAATATTCAAACTGCTGCCCTCATCTGCTGCACATTCTATCAACATCTCAGATTTCTAGGAAGCCCACAAGGCAACCTAACTAAAGTGGCTCAAGCTAAAAAACTGCTTGATACAGACAACTCTGTTCTATCACTACCCCTACCACTGATATTAATGATTGTGGTATTAGACCTACCTGAAACACCCAGAATCACCTTGGAAGAAGAAAGGTAAGTAAAAAATCAACCCCACAGGATTAAAGTAAGTGTGCCTGTGTTGGGGACTGTCAAGTAAGAAGACCATTCAGAGGCTCTGGTTTTGGAAGGGGAAGGAGAGTCATGAATATGGAAGAATACATTGGAAGAAACAAGATTACTAAGGTGAGTAATTTTTTCTTCTAACCCCATGTGTTCTTCTCATATTCATAACTCTCTGCAGACTTCAAAGCAGTACCTTTGGAGCTGGGCAGAGAACCTACTTGGGAAAGAGACTCTGCAGGACTGCTGTGCCAAACCTGGCATCACTTCTGGACTGCAAGTCCAAACTATAATGTTTAGTAAAGGTGTGTACTGACCTCCAGGTAGCTGCTTTACAGATCTCCATTAAGGGGATATCTCTAGAAGCTGCTATAGCAGCAGCTGTGCCCCTAGTAGAGTGGGCCCTGAGGCCTGCTGGGGCCTGTTTTCCAGATTTTGTGTAACAAAACTGAATGCTGGAGGGTTACTAGTGGGGTACCGCAGGGTTCAGTATTAGGACCAGTCCTCTTCAATGTCTTTATAAGCGACATTGCAGAAGGGCTGGAAGGAAAAGTATGTCTCTTTGCAGATGACACTAAGATCTGCAACAGAGTTGATGCACAGGGTGGGGTGGAAAGGATGAGAAGGGACTTGGCAAGGTTAGAGGAATGGTCAAATGTATGGCAGCTTAGATTCAATGTTAAGAAGTGCAAGGTAATGCACCTGGGAAACAAAAACCCAGGGAAGAGTACACAATGGGGGGTGAGATACTAACAACAACAAAAATGGAAAGGGACCTAGGGGTAGTCATATCAGATGACCTAAAGGTGGGCCAGCAATGTGAGAAGGCAGCAAGGGGCTGGGAGGATACTGAGATGCATAAGGAGAGACATCACCAATAGAAAACAGGAAGTTGTTGGCCCTCTGTATAGACAGCTGGTCAGACCCCATCTGGAGTACTGTGTGCAGTTCTGGAGACCCAATCTCCATAAAGACATAGACAGGATGGAAGCTGTCCAGAGGAGGCAACTAAAATGGTGCAGGGTCTGCACGGAGGACATATGAAGAGAGACTTAAGGAGCTTAATATGTATAGCCTCGAGGAAAGGAGGAGAGGGGGACATGATAGAAACTTTCAAGTACCTCAAGGGAATCAACAAAGTCCAAGAGGTAGCATCTTTCAAAAAGAGGTTTGCAAGAACAAGAGGCACAATTTGAAGATAGAAGGGCGGCTCAGAGGTAATTTAAGAGTATTTTTCACAGAGAGGGTTGTGGATGCATGGAATGGCCTTCCGGAGGAGGTTGTGGAGTCAAAATCAGTGGTGGAATTCAAGCATGCATGGGATAGTCATAAGGCAATTCTGGGGGTGGGGGTAGAAAAGTAGGCTGCTGGTTAACTAGGATCTGCAGCTTATCCAGTAGGTAGGGAAATGGGCAGACTGGGTGGGCCAAGCGGTCCTTATCTGCCGTCAAATTCTATGTTTCTATGTTTCTATGTTTCTATGTAATGCATTGAACTATCCAGTGAGAGACTGATCTCTTAGAGGCTGGAGTGCCATTTCCCACATCCCCATAAGTGAGAAAAAGTTGCTGTTTATCAGCCCTATGATCCTTGGTGTGAGTTAGATAATAACACAATGCTCTTTTAACATCCAGACTGTGGAACCTGCGCTCTCCTGAACTGGCATGTTCTGTGAAGAAGACCGGCAGTGTCATGGACTGATTCAAGTGGAAATCAGAAACCACCTTAGGGAGAAACCTTCTGTTAGTACGAAGTACTATTTTATCATTATGAAAAGATAAATAATCCTGTTCCACACACAATGCTTGCAACTCACTTATTCTTCTAGCAGAAGTGATTGCTACCAAAAACATAGTTTTCCATGTGACATATTGCAAATGTGCTGATGACATTGGCTCAAATGGAGGTTTCATAAGCTGAGCAATGCAAATATTCAGATCCCATACTGGGACTGGTTATTTAATAGGAGAATGTAAATGGGCTAATCCTTTAAAGAATTTTTTGAAAATAGGGTTAGATGCAAGGGAAACAGTTTTTCCTACTGAGATAAAAGCTGAAATTGATGCCAAGGGCACCGTCAGGGATATATGTTTGAGGCCTTGAGAGTGCAATTCAGTAAGATATTCTAATAATAGTAGAATCTCTGCCAGAAAAGGAGAAACATGTTTGGCATTACACCAGACAGAAAACCTTTTCCATTTTGCATTATAGGTTTTCTTAGTAGATGGTTTTCTATATCATTTTAGGCTATACAGAACAGCCTGGGAAAGCTGCAAATTTGCAAACTCTAAGTCCTCAAGATCCAGGCCTTGAGTTTGAGAGACCTGAGGTTCGGATACAGGATCTTCCCTTGGTGGGAAGTTAATAGGTTGTGCCTCCTGGGTAGGAGGATTGGTGTGGACACTGACATTGACAGCAGAAGGGGATACCATGACTGTCTGGCCCAATCTGGTGCTATCAAAATCATGGACGCAGGCTGTGACCTGAGTTTGAGTAACACTCTGAAGATGAGAGGGAAGGGAGGAAAGGTATATAGATGCTTTCCTGACCAGTCCAAGGCCAGAGTATCCAGAGGAATTGTACCCCTGTCTGGTGGCCTGCAACAGAATAGGGGCAACATGTGATTCTCATGAGAGGCAAAGAGATCTACCTCTGGAGCGCCCCATCTTCTGAACACTGAGTACAGTACCTGTCTGTTCAGAGACCATTCGTGATGTGCCTGGTTGATCCTTCTTAAAGCATCTGCCAGGGTATTGTCCTTGCCTGGTACATGAATGGCTTGCAAGGAAGCTTTTAGACAGTAAGTGAGTTCTCATATTTTCATGGCCTCTGTGCACAGGGGATCCGACCTTGTCCCCCTTCCCCGCTTGTTTATGTAAAACATTATAGTGGTGTTGTCTGTTCTGACCTGCACCACCTTGCCCTGTATTAACAGGGAAAAACATTTTAGAGCCAGAAACACTCCTCTGAGCTCTAGCAGATTTAAGTAGAGGAGAGACTCCACGCTTGACCAAGTACCATGGGTAGTGTGCTCTCCTATAGGAGCACCCCATCCTAACATACTAAAATGCTAGCAGAATAGGCCTAATGGTCTTTCATGTCTGCTCGTTTGGTCAGCCCCCGCCCTGGGAGCTGACCTTGCTGCTCCCCTCTCCCTCTCTGGCTTCTGCCTTCCCAGTCCCGGATATTCTTGCTGCACTGGTTTTTGCTTCCACAACCCTTCCCCTGTACCCATCCCACCCCCTCTTGAACCCCTCCACTGTTTCTGCCTCCACCAGCCCTCTGGGCAGTGCATTCCATGGCTCCACCACCCTCTCAGTGAAGTAGCATCTCCTCCTTTCTCCCCTGAATCTCCTCCCTCCAGCTTCCACCCATGCCCTCTAGTTGCCCCCCATCCTTCTTTCGGAGCACCCTGACTGCTCCTCCCCTATTTACCCCCTTCATGTACCTGAAGACCTCTATCATGTCCCCCCGGTCCCTTCTCTCTACCAATGTGTACATATTTAGCTCTTCGAGCCTCTCCTCATAGATCCTATCCCCCAAGCCCCAAATCATTTTGGCTGCCCTCCTCTGGGCCCTCTCCAGGAGTTCAATGTCCATCTTTAAATGTGCCTCCAAAACTGCATGCAGTACTCGAGGTGCGGCTTCACCAAGCAGTTATACAGTGGGAGTATCACTTCTCTCCTTCTGGAGGTGAGCCCCCTAGCGATGCATCCAAGCATCCTGTTGGCCTTTGCCGTTGCCCTCCTACAAGTCTCCGAGTTGTTCATCTTGACATCCACCACCACCCCCAGGTCCCTCTCAGCCATCAAGACTTGTAGCATTCCCCCCCAGGGTGTACACTTGGCCTGGGTTTCTGGCTCCCAGGTGCAGTACCTTGCATTTTCCTGCATTGAACCTCAGCTTTCGCTTTCTAGACCACCTTTCCAGAGCCTCCAGGTCCCCCTGTAGGGCCACCCTCCCCTCCTCCCCATCCACCGCCCCCAGTTTTGAGTCATCTGCAAAGAGACTCATCTCACTCCTGATACCCTTCCTTATGTCAGAGGCATAGGCATTGAACAGAAGGGGCACAAGGACCAATCCCTGAGGGACTCCACTAATGACCCTCCTTGGGGATGAGACTACCCCTCCAACCACGTCCCTCTGGGTCCGGTTCTGGAGCCAATTTCCTATCCATCTGATCATCTAGTTCTCCACCCCCATTTCTCCCAGATTATCCAACAGGCCCCCATGAGGAACAGAGTCAAATGCCTTGCTGAAGTCAAGAAAGAGGATGTCCACTGGTCTACCCAGGTCCAAGGCACTCGTCACCCAGTCATAGAACTCCATAAGGTGTGTCTGACACGATTTCCCCAGGATGAATCCATGCTGTCTATCGTACAGGCACCCCAACTTTTCCAGGTCCCCTCCATAATCTCTCCTCGACAATGTCCTCCATCACCTTGCCCACCACCGATGTCAGGCTGATGGGTCTGTAGTTCCCTGCCACCTCCCTTGATCCCCCCTTGTGGATAGGCACTATAAGCTCCACCTCCCAGTCCTGGGGCACCCACCCTGTCCTCAGAGATGCTGAACAGCTCCACCAGGGGTTTCATGAGGACATCCGCCAGTTCCTCTCGGCACTCTGGGATGTAATTTATCCGGCCCTGGTGCTTTCTCCATCTTAAAGGGACCTGGGACTTCGTCACTCTCTGCCATGATTTCCACCTCCGCTACTCATGACCCCTGCTTTTGCTTTCCTCCCACCTGCCAGTGATGCCCCCCCTCCCCAGACCCGCCAATCGGTAAGGGTCCCACCCCCCCAGTTTCACCATCTCCTCCCATGTATGATGCAGCACTCCCATTTTCCTTGGTGAAAACTGAGGCAAAGTACTCATTGTGCCCATTCCTCCTCTGTTTTAATCCTGCTAATCTGCCCCTTCACCCTTCATTTTTCCCCAAAGTATCTAAAGAACCCCTTGTTCCCTCTCCTAATTTCCCTGGCCAGGTTCTGCTCCTTTCTTGCCTTAGCCGCCCTCACCACTCTAGTGGCCCTTCTGGCCATCAGCTCGTACTCCCCTCAGTCCCTTTCACTCCTTGATCACTTGAATTGCCTATAGGCCGCCTTCTTTCCCCTCACCACCTCCTGAACCTCCCTGGTCCACCAGCAGGGTTTTCGGGCCCTACCACATTTTCATCTTGCTCTTGCGCAGGTGCTGGTAGCATCCTGCACCCCCTCCTGATGATTTCCCACCTACTGTCAGTGTCCATGTCTGGCCCAATCCCATCCAAGTGCTCCTTAAGGATCCTTCCCATTTCTTGAAATCCGCCCCCCTGAAGTCAGTTACTTCCGTCTTTGTGCAGCCTTCTACCCCTTCTAGGTTCAGGCAGAACCAGACCGTGGCATGGTCACTCCCCGCCAATGGGTCCCTTACCTCCAGGCCCCCAATCTGGTCACTGTCTGACAGGACCACATCCAGTATCCGCTCCTCCCTGGTCGGTTCCCCCACCTGCTGAGTTAGGGACGCATCCTGAAAGACATCCAACAACCTCTGTTCCCTGGCCACCGAGGATGTCATAGTCTCCCAGTCTGTTCCTGGCATGTTTAAGTCCCCAAACACCACCACCCTTCCCTTCCCAGTCTGAAGTGTCTCCCAACCTCTGCCACCAGACTCTCTTCCAGCTCCTCCGCCAGCACAGGGGATCTATACACCACTCCTATTTTTACTCTCTTGCCCCCCCTTGTTATCAAGGTGACCCAAATCGCCTCCACAGTTCCCTCCGCCTCCTCCTCTCCTCCTATGGCAATGCAGTTTTTGACTATTATTGCTACTCCTCCTCCCCTTCACTCCCCCCTGTCCTTCCTGAACATGGTGTAACCCTCCAGCTTCAGGTCCCAGTCATGCCCTGTGGTGGTCCAGGTCTCAGTGACCGCTGTCACATCCACCTTTCCCTCAGTTAGCATCACCTGGAGCTCAGGCATTTTATTATCCAAGCTCCTGGCATTTAGCAGGACTACCTTCCACCCTTTCCCTATACTTCCATTTCCCCTGCTCGTGTTCCTGTGGGGATTCTGTCTTCCCCAGTCCACACCTTACCAATCGGCCTTTTCCTGCATTCCTCCAGCTCCCCAGGGGGGGTGGAGACAGAGTCCCTCCTTTATTGGACCCCCCTCAACAGCCTTTTCTCCCGTCCTAACAGAGAAGCGTCTGTTGTAAGGATGACTGAGGAGTTTTCCCTCTGAAAAGGAACTCCTGCCCTTAGATTGTGGATATCTTTCCACCACTGCAGGGACTGGATCACTGGCCTTGTTACAGGGATCAGTTCTGACATATGGTCTTTTCTTTGGCACCAATGTGTCTGTAGATGAAACTGTTTGTTTCTCATTCGAAGTCTTGCTCCCAAGACCACTCCTGTTGCTGCAGCCATGTGTCCCAGTATTTGCGAGCATCTTCTTGCAGGACATGGCTTTCCCAATTCAAATGAGGCAATCAGTTGCAGTATGGACTGAATTCTTTCCTCTGGAAGAAAAGCTCTGCCCTTTTAAGGTATTCAGTTCTGCTCCTATTAAATGCAGGACTTGAACCGGTGTAAGAATGAATTTTTCCTGGTTTAGCAGGAAGCCCAGAGACTGTAACAAATCTTTTGTTATTTCCAGGTGTGTTTGCACCTGCTGGAATGACTTTCCCACTATTAGCCAGTCATCGAGATAGGGAAAAACTGTAATTCCTAGTTTTCATAGGAATGCCACTACCACTGCCAGGCATTTTGCGAATACCCTTGGTGCTGAGGTTAGACCGAAGGGCAGGGCTGAGAACTGGTAATGACCTGAAAGGAGTCTGAACCTGAGATATATTTTGTGAGACTTCCTTATGGGGATGTGGAAATAGCCATCTTTTAAGTCTAGAGATGTCAGCCAATCTCCCTGCTCACTGACAGGTAAAATTAAGGGTAGGGTCACCATCCTGAATTTTGGCTTTGCCAGGTATCTGTTCAGATGCCTTAGGTCCAGAATAGGCTGCCACTCCCCATTTTCTTCTTGGTAAGAAAACACCAGGAGTAAAACCCTCTGCCCCTCTGATGGTTGGCACCTGCTCTACTGCCTTTATGCTGAGCAGGGTTTGAACTTCCTTTTCCAGGAGCTGCTCTTTGAGAAGGGAGGCTGGTTTGAATAGCCTTGACTTCAGAGGAGGGAAGGACTTGAAACTCAGGGAGAGTCCCTGGCTCACTAATTCCAATACCCACTTGTCTGTGGTTATGGCCTGCCAGGCCTGAAAGAAGTGAGCCAGTCTGCCACCTACTGGTATAAGGGCAAAGGTTTCAGGGATTTTGTTTTGGTGGGGCCTGAGCCTAGGCAGATTGGGAACCCCTCCTGGAGCCCCTCTTGCCTCTGGCACTATAATACCCAGTTTGCTGTGGGTATGGCTGCAGCTGAGAAACAGCTTGAGGCTGATAGAAGGGCCTACCATAGTGCCTTCCTCTACCTCCCCTTCCATAAGGCCTTTAAGAAGTAGAAGGCTTGTCTTTGGATGAACTACTCTTATAGGTAGATTAGTATTCATCTACCTTTTTCATATACTCTTTGGTCTGTTTGCCAAAGAGAGAATGATCTTGAACAGGAAAGTCCATGGCCTTAGCCTGGGTGTCCTGTGTTAGATTTGTAGCCCTTAGCCAAGCAAACCTTCTCAGGGCTACAGTCAGAGCCATAATCCTAGCAGCGTTATCACAGGCATCTGCTGCCACCTGGAACTGGTATTTGGATGCTTCCAGTCCAAATCTGGCTGTTCCTGCTAGGTCATCAGAAGTAGGACCTAGCAGACATGAGCTGACCTAGACCTTCTCTGACATGGCCAAAACAGACTGCCACAGTGTCTTTTGATACTGTGCAGCGTAGGCCTCATAATTAGCTTGTCTGACCCCCAGAGAGGTAGCTAAATACCCTTTCTTTGACATACCGTCAATTTTCCTTGAATCCTTCTCAGGTGGGTGAGAGGATAAAGGAACCCTCACCTTCTCACAGTCTGCCTGCTGGACTATACCCTGATGATCAGGGTGAGAATAAAGGAATTCAGCCCCTTTCCTGTCCAGTTGGTACTTCTTGTCAGCCTTCTTATCCAGAGGCGTGACAGAGTTAGGGTTCTGCAGGACTGTGAATAAATCTTTCTTGAAGAATTTATTGATAGGCAGAAAAATATTTTTAGTGGGTGTTAACCCCATCATTTCCATGTATTCTGCCTCCTCCTCCTCGTCCTCTATGACCTTGGTGGTAGCCAGGTCAAGGGCATCTACTATTTTCCTCACAAAGGAAAAGTGAGAGGAAAAATCCTCAGGCCTAGGAGGAGAGCCAAATTCCTGCTCAGGTGAGATTTCCAGTTCAATGGGCTCACCATCATCTTGCTCTGGTAAATCATACTCCCCAGTATTCATTTCCTGAGACTGGGGGTCCAAGCAGGGAGTAATCTCCTGAACCCTTGGAGGAGGAGGAGGAGGGGTTGGAGAAGGTATAAACCCCTGAATTGCCTCAATGACTTTAATAGCCCTAGCAATTTCCTCAGCAGTAGGCAGACTGTGAGGCACAAAATAATCCCCTGTAGGTTTTGCCTGGGGTTCGACGTGCTTGGTCTTCTTTGACTTTTTGGAGGAGACCAGAGAGTCAGCCGTACCACTCAGTATCTTTAAAGAGGTTGATTCACCCTTGTCAGAGGTGGTAAAGGAAGAAGCTACGGGTTCACCTGCTGATTTTGAAGGTGTTTACTGGTTAGAGCCTGAAGCACCTCACAACTTTTTATTCAACCTCTCCATTCTTTTTTCCACAGTTTTCTGTGGGAAAGATTTTCAAATTTCAGTCAGAATTCACATGGTTGGTTCCCAGGCAGAACACACAACTGTCATGATTGTCTGCTCTGGCAAACACTTCCACACACTTCACACAATTTTTAAACCCTGGGGGACCAGTCTTTTTCTTAGGTTTTTCAGAATGCTCCATTTTCAGGAGAAAAAACCTCAACCGTAAAAATATTCTTTTTTTTTTATGCAGTCAGTTCAGGAACCGATTAGGCCCCAAAAGAACCGATAAATTTAGTGAATTTGGAACCAGGTCAGTGGTTCTCGGAACCGATACAACGGTTCACAGTAACCGGGTTAGTGGTTAAACAGAAACCAGATTAGCGGTTTCAACAAAACAAATATAACTTCAAACACTAAAGATTCTTAAAAGAAAATAGATAAAATAAAGCGGAAAAAATCCGCAACTAATAATAAACTACTCAGTTCCTCAACGGTTATACCGAACCGCGAGGAACCGAGAAATAAATGTTAAGTCTAACTAAGCTAATATAAACTAGATGTTAGAATAAAATTAAACAATAAATGAAGGCAGCAGAAAGAAAATTATGTATAATTAAGGAATTATACTTCACAATAAGCCAACAATGACCTGAGGGATCTCCTGGGCGTCTAGACTTGTGAGACAGAGTAAGAAATCTGAGACGTTGATAGAATGTGCAGCAGATGAGGGCAGCAGTTTGAATACTGTCACGTGCCAATGATTCCATCATTAGCATATAGTTCCATTCTCTGCAGTTCTACTGAGTAGGCTAACTGCAGAGAGTTATGAATATGAGAAGAATGCATGGGGTTAGAAATTCCTTTTCAGCCTCATCCCCACCTAGTGTTTCTTCGAGGTCTCCCATCCTACTACTGACCAGGCTCAGCTCAGCTTAGCTTTTGAGATATGATCGTATAAGACTCCAAGGTGGTAAAAAGGCTGCAGGCAGATATTGATATCCTGAATGGCCTAATCACCACCCCATCCCACAGCATGCCTGGTCACGTGCGCTGTTAATTTGTCAGCTGTTCAATAGAGCATGAGGGCACCTTCGAGTGGGAGGGAATGACCAGAGTGTTACATGTCACTGTCCTGGAGGGGCTTCATAGAGCCTGCAGCCATATTTCACATTTTTCCTGTCCCTCCCCTCACAGCCATGAACACGCACGCAACATGAAGCCATGCTTCAATGTCTCCCGGGATCTGGCGCTGCCCCCTATCCTCCACCAGGAGGCAGCCAAGGAGCAGAACGACATGCCCATTCATCCCCGGGAGAGAAGGGCTATTGTCAAGATGCTCGATCTTCTCCCTACCCTGCTGACCCCGCGGCATCCCAAACTCACTCCCAAACCTGGGTCACCAGCATGGCTTGAGGTGTGGCATCTAGCGCCTCAACCCTAAGCACCCCCAGGCTGGCCCACCATTAAATTTGTTTAACGAGCATTGCATCACCATGAAAATTATTTCCATGTTGTACCAATACATTAATGGCCATTAAAAACAAATGTTTACTATTAAATATTGTAACTGTTTATGACCTGTAGAAACTGTTTTTATACTATTAATATATAGTGTACAGTATGTTAGTAGTTTATACATTAATGGCCAATAAGCAACAAGTATGTGTCATTAAATTTTCAGATTTGTGACACCTATAGAAATTAACGATTTTTGTAACACCAACCCTTTTATCCCTTCCACTACCATATTATTTTGAAAATGCTCGCCCCTCCCCTTATGAAGCTTGCTTGACATGCACTGTCCCAATCAACAGAGGTAAAAGGTGGAATCTAGTGAGATAATTTATTTATTTATTATTTTGGTAACTGGCTAAGCCCACTGAGACCAGAGGGCCCTTTTGCAGGGGCGACCCAGAATTAGTTACATACATCGACCATAATATAACATTTACAGAGAGAAGGGGAGTAGATGCATCCAGGTGGTGCTGGTGAGCAAGTAATGCAAGCATAGTTACAAAGAGCTGACGTGGGGAAGAAGGTCCTGGTCCTGGCCAAAGGGGAGACATCTGGGGTATTATGATATTAAAAAAATTAAAACAATTGAAACCAATGCACTTACTACGTATGATGCTACCTCTCTGTATACACACACACACACACACAATGGATTCAGGTCCCTCCTTAAGCAGACTTGTGATGCAGGGCCCATTATGGTTTAACACCCACATCCTGCTGTTTGATCCTCCCTGAGAACCTTGAGCCATACCTCGACTACAGTACATATAATCTGGACACATACTCTGTACCTCACATTGAAATACTCCTGAACAGATGGCTGAACATATTAGGAGACGTCCACCAGGAGGAATCAGCTGAAGGCCCTTGGGAGAGTATATATGTGTGTGTGGGGGGATCATAGAAGGGATGGAGAGGAGACTATATCAGATGGGGCAAGTGATAGGGGCAGGAAAGGCTTGGAGTTTGTGTGGAGAAACAGGCACAAAAGAGGCCAAAATGATCCCTAAGGAGAGGTTTCAGAAAGGAGGGGAACAGTGAAGATAAATGGGGAGCAGGAGTTTGTTTCATTATGAAAGTGGATGGAAGAGGACGGTTGCTGAGTAGGAGTTAGTGGTAGGCGTGAACAGAATTAGGTTGGAATGAAGGGGTGAGGAAGGGAAGGTAGCAATTTAATGACAAAATAAGTATAGTGGGAGATCCTCTGAGATTTATAAGTGAAGAACATAGTGGGAGAGGTTTGACTAAAAGGAAGAGCAAGGACCCACTGGTGGAGTGTGGCATGACAACTGTAAGAGCAAGCACAGCAGTATACTCAGGATAGTGCAGCAGAGATACAATACCTTGTTTACAGTGAGGTCTGTTTTTGCCTTATACTAGGGTGCCTTAAACATCAAGAGGGACTTGCTCAGGATCATACAGTGAGTAATGGCTCTGGTGGGACTTGAACCTAGATCTCCCCCCGTATTGTGTGTGTGACACATGGACAGCCAGTTCTGAGTACACTATGATTTTTTGTAATATAAAAATGTGTTATGGACTGTCTGTCATGAAAGATGCTGAGACAGCATGTGAAATGACACACACACACACCCAGGTTTTAGATACAAGGTGTTACCTGGAAGGCCAGAAGCTAATTACAGACTAGAACAGACCTTAATCAAGAATCTCCTGTTTTTCTAAGTTAAATATAGCTTTAACTGCTAAGAGGGAAATCAGTATACATTTTATGACATTTTGAGGAGGAAACCTGGTTCGGCACACTGATGTGAAATCATAAATGCTTTGATGTCTATGTGAGAGGGGATACTGCTCATAGATGAAAGGAAATTTACAGACTTGATTGGGGAAATCACATGGGGAAAGGAGTTTCTGCTGATGTAACTTTAATTAACTTTCCTTCTAAAATTATAAAACTTCTTGGGTGTATGATTTTTAATAAACAGAGGAGGAGTTAGGTGACCTCACACAAAGGGGTTGGCAAATACAGTTTTTTAAAGAGTATTCTGTTTTTCCTTTGGAGACACTGTTATCTACACTCTGACAAAGAAACATCTTTGGGCACTTTAAGCAGGTATTTAGAGAGAGAGACAAATCTAAGTACTGTAGTAGGAATTGCACTGTTAAAACCTTGTTCTTTTAAAAGATTGTATGGTTCTTGTGATATATAGTCCTGTATTTTATGTTTTACATATTTTTTTATCTATTTTAGTAAAACTCTATTTTTAGAGCCTACTTGGTCTGTCTTTGAATTTCTTTCTTTAACAAGTGAAGTATATATGGGTAAAGCAGACACTGTGCATAAGCTTGAATGGTGATACCAAACTGGAAAATGGTAAGAATAATCTGAGGTCTTTATTGGAGTTTTTAAGGGTTCATTTTGTACACCTGGTTAGGTGCCCATAGGCAAAGATATCTGGCCCCCGAAGACAGAATTATCTGGGCCTGTGCATTGGGTATGCTACCAAGAGGTTCACAGTTTGAATCCCTCCAGAACTGAGACCAAAGGTTGATTCAAACCCACAAAACAGACAGGAGGGTTACCTTGTTTCTGTTAACTGTTCATAAGACTGCGCTCAGAGGCTGGCTCTTTGGGAGTACAGGGCTGACCTGCTGAGTGGGTTTGTGACAGTGTGCATTTTTGCAACAACTTTAAATAAAAACAAAAATAAAAAACATAGAAACATAGACTTTGATGGCAGATAATGACCGCTTGGCCCACCTAGTCTGCCCATTTCCCTACCTAGAGGATAAGCTGCAGATCCTATTTAACCAACAGCATATTTCTTCCTACCTCCCATAAAAATTGCCTTATGTCTGTCACATGCATTCTTGAATTCTCCCACAGTTTTAGACCCCACAACCTCCTCAGGAAGGCTGTTCCATGTGTCTGCCACCCTCTCTGTGAAAAAATACTTCCTCACATTGCCCCTGAGCTGTTACCCATCTATCTTCAAATTGTGTCCCCTTGTTCTTGCACATCTCTTTTTCTGAAAGATGCATGCTACCCTCTTGGACTTTGTTGATTCCACTGAGGTACTTAAATGCTTCTATCATGTCCCCCCTCTCCCTCCTTTCCTCAAGGGTATACATATTAAACTCCTTTAGACTCTTCTTGTATGACTTCTCTTGCAGACCCTGCACCATTTCAGTTGCCCTCCTCTGAACTGCCCCCATCCTGTCTATGTCCTTGCGGAAATGGGGTCTCCAGAACTGGACGCAGTACTCCAGATGGGGTCTCACCAACTGTCTGTATAGGGGGATAACAACTTCCTGTTTTCTGCTGGTGATGTCTCTACCTATACATCCCAGTATCCCCCCAGCCCTCCCTACCACGTTCTCACATTGCTTGCCAACCTTAAGGTCATCTGATATGATTACCCCCAGGTCCCTTTCCATTTTTGTTGTTGTTACTACCCCCCATTGTGTAATCTTCCCTGGGTTTTGTTTCCCAGGTGCATTATTTTGTACTTCTTTGCATTGAATCCAAGCTGCCATACTTCTGACCATTCCTCCAACCTTGCCAAGTCCCTTCTCATCCTTTCCACACCTCCTTGTGTATCAACCCTGTTGCAGATCTTTGTGTCATCTGCAAAGAGGCATACTTTTCCTTCCAGTCCCTCTGCAATGTCACTTATAAAGACATTAAAAAGGACTGGACCCAGTACTGAACCCTGCAGTACCCCACTAGTAACCCCTCTTTCTTCAGAGTGGACTCCATTTACAATTACCTTCTGTGTCCTGTTGTCCAGCCAGTGTTTTACCCATGCTACCACCCTGGGACCCACTCCGAGGCTAGTTAATTTGACTACTAATCTTTTGTGTGGGACTGTGTGAAATGCCTTGCTAAAGTCTAGGTAGGCCATGTCCACAGCCCCTCCCTAGTCTACTACTTTGGTCACCCAGTCAAATAAATCAATTAGATTTGTCTGACATGACCTTCATGCAGTGAACCCATGCTGCCTAGGGTCCTGTGCCCCAATGGCCTCTAAGTACTCAACAGTTCTTTCCTTCAGAAGTGATTCCATCACTTTCCCTACCACAAGGTCAAACTGGCAGATCTGTAGTTTCCTGCCTCTGTCTTGGTCCCACTTTTGTGAAGGGGAATCACATCTGTCTTCCTGTAGTCCTCAGGTACCACATCATCCTCCCAAGATTTGTTAAAAAGGGTAGTCAGTGGTGTCACTAGTTCTCTGCTTAATTCTTTTAGAATTCTTGGGTAAATTCCATCTGGCCCCATTGCTTTGTCCACCTTCAGTTTTAGGAGTTCTTTCAGAACCCTTTTTTCTGTGACAAGACTGGGATCGACCCCCATCCAGAGTGCTTCTGTTAATTGGATTAGGCACCTCCCCCACCTCCTATTTTGTGAATACTGAACAGAAGTATTCATTCAGTATCCCTGCTTTTTCACTGTCCCTCTCTGCCCACCCACCATCCATTCTATTCAGCCTCACTATCCCTCCCTTTGTCTTTCTACACTCCCTGATATACCTATAAAAGGTTTTATCCCCCTTCTTAACCGAGTTGGCTATCTTTTCCTCAGTTTTGGCCTTTGCTATTCTGACTACCCTCCCTGTTTCCTTCTGCATCAACTGGTACAGTTTTTTGTCCTGCTCCTTCTGTGTTTCCTTATACTTCCTAAATGCTATCTTTTCCTCCCTAACCTTCACCGCCACCTCTTTACCATAGTGACTTTTTCTTTCATTTTGATTTGTTTAGTTGCTTCACAAAAAGACTTGTTGCCTCTGTGATGGCATTTTTGATATTTCCCCATTGTTGCTCCACCCCTCCTTCTAGCCTGTTTGCTAGTGCTTTTCTAAGGCACTCTCCCATCTTGCCAAAGTCAGCCCTCCTGAAGTCCAGAACCCTCTCTTTTGTATGGCTTGACTCTGTAGCTGAGTTTATTGTGAACCACACTGTTTGGCGGTCACTTGTTCCCAAATGGCCACCCACTTCTAGATCTGATATCCTCTCACTGTCCCCATTTGAGAGTATTAGGTCTAAGATTGCTCCCTCATGAGTAGGTACCAAAACTAGCTGTCTGAGGCATGCCACCTGAAGGACATCGAGAATGGCCCTGCTTTTGGATGTGGCTGCAGCAAAGGTGCTCCAGTTAACATCTGGCATATTAAGGTCCCCCATCAACAGTATCTCCACTTTCTCTGCCATCCTAAGTATGCCTTCTATCATATCCTTGTCTATTCCCTTCCCCTGACATGGGGGTCTGTATACAACCCCTGTGCGGATTGTGGTGCCATTTCCAGTCTCTAAGGTGACTCACAGTGTCTCCTCTCCTCCCTGTTTACTCTTTTGTTCAGTTGCTTTTGTCCCTTCCCTTACATAGAGAGCTACTTGCCCCCTCTTCTCCCCTCCCTGTCTCTTCTGTAGGCTGTGTACCATGGTATGTTAACATTCCAGTCATGGTTCTCTGTGTACCATGTTTCTGTGACTGCTACAATATCCAGACATCCCTTTTCCATCAAGGCCACCAGTTCAGGGAGCTTGTTGTACATACTACGGGTGCTGGTACACATTACCCTCCATTTCTTGATGGCCTTACCCTTTTTGCCATATCCCTGTCCTTACTGCATTTGTCACTTTCTCCATCTACCCCTGCACTTCTCTCTATCGACATCTATATGTTGGTGTCTACCTCACTTAGTACTCTGATTTTGTTGGGAGGGGCTAGGATTTCCCTGCTCCTTTCCAGTGTCTTCCCCCTTGGCTAGTTTAAATGCCTGCCAATGAAGCATTTAAACCTATCACCTAGGATCCTGGTTCCCCTCCTGGACAGATGCAGACCATCACGTCAGCATAGGCCTGCATCCCTCCAGGTGGACCCCCAGTCCCCAATGAAGCCAAATCCCTGAGCTCTGCACCAGTTTTCCAACCACTGATTGAATCCCATGGTGTGGAGCACCCTAGCCTCACTCGTGCCATAGACAGGCAGCACCTCTGAGAAGGTTACTGTGCATGCTATTTGTCTAAGGCCCCTCCCCATCTCCACAAATGCTTTTTGCACTGCTGTGATCCCTTTCTTAGCCAGGCCATTCTTAGCCAGGCCATTTGTCCCTAGGTGGACAATGACATCCAGCTCCCTCCCCTGTGCAGCTGCTCCTGCAATCCTAAGGATTCACTCCCTGTCCCTCCAAGCTATGGTGCCAGGCAGGCAGCTTACCTCCCTCTCCCCTTCCTCCCCCATTCTACCTTCCCAACAATGAAGTCCCCCACCAGGAGTTGTTTCCTTCCCCTGTGGGGTCCCATGCCACCCTCCTGTGGGTCTTCTTTGTGGAGGTTCCCAGCATCCTCCTTGGTCTCCACTGTGGGTGCCTCCATAGAGGAACCACACTTTTCAAGAATGGCATAGAAATTGTGGAGAGGTACAACTGGAGGGATGCACCTCTGTTCCACCACCCTCCCACCCTCCCTGAGCCCACTGTGGTCCAACCACTCCTCTTTCTTGGCAACCTCTAAGGCAACGGCAGTGACCCTGGTGGTCCCTGGGTGGGAGAGGAGATCCCAAAAATCCTGACCAACTCAGCCTGGAGATGAGCAACCTCCTCCCTCAGCCCAGAGAGGTGCCTGCAGATGGGATAACACCGCATCCTCCAGAACGTCTCCCGGAAGACTGCTGCTCCACAGCCACTGCACTGCACTGCACCACTCCCATCATGTCTTATTTCTGACCCCCTAACTGTTGTTTGGAATACTTACTCTTTCCTCTTTTGTTTAGTTCTTTTTTTCCTTCTCCCTACTTACTTACTGCCTCTGTGCCCCTTTAGCTCCTGATCTTCCTGTTCTGAGACAAGAAGTTCCTGTATTTCTCAATAGTCTCATTACTTGCTCAGAGTCAGACCTCCAGCAGCTATGGGGGGATGGAGAGCTACTCTTGCCCTTCTAGGATGGTGAGTCTTTGGTGGCTCTGTGATCACTCACTTCCTGCTCCCAAACAGGAATTTCCTGTTGTCAGTCAAATCCTGTGCCTATAAAAGTAGAATTACCTTTGGGTGGAGGGGAAGGAAGGAGGGCTATAGAGTCCCAGTAGAGAAGTTTAGTTATACCAGCAGGTCCTTCCTCCTGGTGCTCTGCCTGTTCTCTGGCAGAAGCTATCTAGGGCAGTGTTTAAATCTGGCTTTAACCTGGCTCCTTCTAGCTAAGCCACTCCCCCTACTTTGCAAATCTTTCTACACTTAGTTAATTTCACAGATAACAATTCCCTTCAGCCACCTGTGACAAGCACTTAGATAACTACACAGATAACAGATACACAGATAACAATTCACTTCAACTAAGTCAGACAAACACACTAACTTTCTTTTTTAACCTAAATTGAAGGTCCCAGTACAAGAGTTCTAGTTCTTAGTCCCAGTAGAGAAGTTTAGTTATACCAGCAGCTCCTTCCTCCTGGTGCTCTGCCTGTTCTCTGGCAGAAGCTGTCTAGGAAGTGCTACTAATAAAATTCAACCCCACCATCCTCCATACCCTTTATTAAAATAAAAACACCCACCTTTATCCCCCGTTATTCACTGCATAGCTGGTTGAGCCTGCTTCCCTGCTGATGTCAGGACATTCATATGTCAGCGTCCTTCCTAGCAGGTTCCAACTTGGCCTGCTTGCTGTCATCTCAGGGACTGCTTTTAGGGGCCCATGTAAACAGATCGGCTGGCTTTTTTGATCATAACATACCGTATATGTAGAACCCAACTCTATCACTCCTTCATTGTATTTGTGCCCCTAAGCTTAGTCCAGTCAAAAAGATCAGTCCGTTCCTATCTTGGACATAGCAACATTCTGCCAGCTGCCTGAATAGTTTATCTAATGGATTTTATCTTGCTGGACGAGCCGAAGTGGGAATCTATGCATTTTTTTCATGTATTTATTACAGGAAACCTTTTATTTACTGCTTGTTATGTATATATATTTTTTTGGGGGGGGCTGCATTCTGAATGGGGCAGGGTGCTCAAAGTCAGCTTGAGCTGGTGGGGATCTGTGTACAAGCAGCAGTGGAGAGATGGGGTTCATAGGCTGCTCGCATCGGGTTCACAGGTAGGATCCCGCTCATGTTCTCCCTCAACTCTTGCAAGCAGCATATAGAGTTCTGTCATAAATACCTACAGAAATAAATAAAAAATATATATATGCCTTTCTTGTGTGCAAATATGGCTGCCTACCATCCATCACCATTTTGCACCAGTAGTCGGGTCTGCAAGCACACCATATAGAGACCACCATGGCACCAATTTTTTCGTTGTTTTTTTTTCTTTTACATAAAATCAGCGACAGAAAGTGTCTTGTTGAACTTGCTGTTGGTGCTATGGAGACTTTTATTTATTTTTTTTTTTTATTCTGTTATATTCCTTAGGCTTATGAAGAAACTACAAAACAAAGCCATGTAATTAAATAAAATATTTATACGGAAGATAATGCAATTCGTGAGCCATTCATATTTTGGGGCACTGTGTGTGTTTAATCCATTTATAAAGAAAGGAAAATTACCTAGCATTGATTGCCTCAGCTGTTTCTCAGTCGACCTGCTTGAAAATGTATTTTTTTACAAGAAATTAGAATAGATTGTTGCTACTTGGGCCAGCCCTATAGATTGTTTTGTGCTGGCATATACGATAGCATGCAGGTTAATGAAATAACATGTTTGCAGTACATACTGAGAGGTAAAATAATATATTTCATTGGTCTTGTGCTATAGAGCACTGTTTGCATTGTGGTGGTATGGCTAAGCCTTTGACTTGATTTGTTTTGATGTATGGGTGGGAGTACATGTAAGAAACAACACTAATATATACTGGGATGTCTGATCTTCTGGTAAACATATTAGTGATGTCTGCTGCCCATGAGTTTACCCCCCACCAATGTGTATGAATCCCATTCTGACAAGCTGTTTGTATGCAAGTAATGAAGGGGGAATCACTTACAAAAGAAGGAGTAAAAAATATTAGGTGTCTCAAGCAAATCTGATGGCTCCTTTTACTCTGTTGTACCCTTTTTTTATGTTTGCTTGCATGCATGTGCAAGAAACATAGTGGCACCATACGAGTTTTCGTAGGTGTGCCATCCCCGCTTCCAATGCCCTGCTCCTTTTTGCAGGTGCAGTCGCACCAATAAATGTCCGAGCTGTCTATGACAGCAGTTCAGATGCAGTGGCATACAGTTCAAAGTAAAAGACTGCTACAATCAGAACAGGAAGGGCGAGAGTTGTAAGGGCACATAGGCAGTAGGAAAGTAAGTGTAAAAATACATACAGGGAGCAGACAGTAAGCATACAAAGCAACAGGAGAGGGGACACAAAATTAGTCAAGATGGGAGTGGTGCAGTGCAAAGGCTGTGGGGAAGCAGTGTTCCAGGAGACATTCTGGAGACTGCGATGCTGCCCCACTTGCAGGCACCTCAATGGTCTGAGGGAGGAGGTTGCCCGTCTCCAGGATGACCTGGCTAAGATTCATGAAACCTCTTCTCCCACCCAGGGACCACCAGGGCCACCACCGTTACCTCAGAGGTTGCCAAGAAAGAGGAGAGGTTTGACCAAGGTGGGCTCAGGGAGGGAGAGGGTGGTGGAACAGAGGTGCATCCCTCCAGTTGTACCTCTCCACAATTCATATGCTGTTCTGGCAAAGAGTGGTTCCTCTATGGAGGCATCTGCAGTGGAAACCAAGGAGGATGCTGGGAACCTCCACAAAGGAGACCCACAGGAGGGTGGCACGAGACCCCACAGGGGAAAGAAACAACTCCTGGTGGGGGACTCGATCATTAGGGGGTAGAAGTGGGGGAGGAAGGGGATAGGGAGGTAAGGTGCTGCCTGGTGCCACGGCTCAGATGGACAGGAAGCGAATCCTCAGGATCGCGTGAGCAGCTGCATGAGGGAGGAAGCTGGATGTCATTGTCCACCTAGGGACAAATGACCTGGCTGTGAATGGGATCAGAGTGGTGCAAGAGGAGTTTGTGGAGTTGGGCAGGGGCCTTAGACAAGTAGAATGTATGGTAACCTTCTCAGAGGTGCTGCCTGTCTATGGCAAGGATGATGCTAGTGTATTCCGCACCATGGGAGTCAATGAATGGTTGAAAAACTGGTGAGGAGCTCAGCGTTTTGGATTCATTGGGGACTGGGGAGCCACCTGGAAGGATGCATGCTTACACTGGCACGATGGTCTGCATCTGTCCGGGGAACCAGGATCCTAGGTGACAGGTTTAAATGCTTCATTGGCAAGCATTTAAACTAGCCGGGGGAGGCACTGAAAAGGAGCAGGGAAATCCCAGCCTCCCCCCATGAAACACAGTAGTTAGGTAAACACCAAGGCAGAGAAGTCAGTAGGGGAGCAGGACAGGGATAAATGCAGAAAAAGGCGATAAGGACAGGGATGGGGCTAAAAGGGGTAAGGCCATAAAAATAAATGGAAGGTGAAGAGTACCAATGCTCACAGTCTGTGCAACAAGCTCCCTGAACCAGTGGCCTTGATGGAAGAGGGATGCCTGGATATTGTGGCAGTCACTGAAACATGGTACACAGAGAACCATGACTGGGATGTCAACATACCAGGATATACAGTCTACAGGAGGGATAGGGTGGGTAAAAGAGGAGGAGGAGTGGCTCTCTATATAAAGGAAGGGATTAAAGTAACAGAACTAAAGAGTAAACATGAAGTTGATGAGTCACTATGGGTCACCCTGGAGACAGGAAATGGCACCACAATCTGCATGGGGATTGTGTACAGACTCCCATCTCTGTGGGAGGAAACGGACAAGGAAATGATAGAAGGCATCCTTAAAATGGCAGAAAAAGGGGAGATATTGTTGATGGGGGACCTGAATATGCCAGATGTTAACTTGAGTACTTTTGCTGCCAGCACATCCAAGAGCAGGGTCATTCTTGATGCCCTACAGGGGGCATGCCTCAGACAGCTAGTGTTGGAACCCACTCAAGAGGGAGCAATCTTAGACCTGGTACTCTCAAATGGGGAAGGAGAAAGGATCTCAGATTTAGAAGTGGGTAGCCATCTGGGAACAAGTGACCACCAAACAGTGTGGTTCACAATAAACACAGCCATAGAGTCAAGCCACACAAAAACAAGAGTATTGGACTATAGGAAGGCTGACTTTGGGAAAATGAGAAAGTACCTCAGAAAAGCACTAGCAAATGGGCAAGAAGGAGGGGTGGAGGAACAATGGGGAATAATCAAAACAGCCATCGCAGAGGCAACAAGCCTTTGTGTAAAGCAAATCAACAAAACAAAATGAAGGAAAAAAACACTATGGTTCTCAAAAGAGGTGGCAGGGATGGTTAAGGAGAAAAGGATAGCATTCTGAAAATATAAGGAAACACAGAAGGAGCAGGACAGAGAACGTTATCAGTTAAAGCAGAAGGAGGCAGGGAAGGCAGTCAGAATAACAAAGGCATAAACTGAGGAAAAGATAGCCAACTCTGTTAAGAAGGGGGATAAAATCTTTTATAGGTACATTAGGGAGCGAAGAAAGACCAAGGGAGGGATACAGAGACTTAATAAAGGGGAGGGAATGTGGGCAGAGGGTGACAGTGAAAAGGCAGGGATACTGAATGAATATTTCTGCTCAGTATTCACAACAGAAGAGGAGGGGGAAGTACCTAAACCAAAGAAGGGAAAAACTGAATAGGGGAGTAGATACCAGTCCATTCACAGAAGAAAGGGTTTTAAAAGAACTCTTGAAACTGAGGGTGGACAAAGCAATGGGGCCTGATAGGATTCACCCAAGAATTCTAAAAGAACCAAGGGTAGAACTAGTAATACCACTGTCTACTCTCTTTAACATATCATGGAAGGATGAGGTGGTGCCTGAGGACTGGAGGAGGGCAAATGTGATTCCACTTCACAAAAGTGGGAGCAGGGCAGTGGCAGGAAACTACAGACCAGTTAGTTTGACTTCAGTGGTAGGAAAAATGATGGTATCACTTCTGAAGGAAAAATTGTTGAGTACCTAGAGGCCAGTAGGGCACAGGACCCAAGGCAGCATGGTTTCACAGCAGGAAGGTCATGCCAGATGAATCTAATAGATTTCTTTGACTGGGTGACCAAAGTAGTAGACCAGGGAGGGGCTGTGGATATGGCTTACCTAGATTTTAGCAAGACATTTGACACAGTCTCACACAAAAGATTATTTTACAAGTTAGCCAGCTTTGGAGTGGGTCCCAAGGTGGTAGCCTGGATAAAAAACTGACTGGACAACAGGACGCAAAGGGTAATAGTAAACGGAGTTCACAGTGAAGAAAGGAGGGTAACTAGTGGGGTACTGCAGGGTTCGGTACTGGGACTGGTCCTCTTTAATGTCTTTATAAGTGACATTGGAGAGCACCTGGAAGGAAAGGTATGTCTCTTTGCAGATGACACAAAGATCTGCAACAGGGTTGACACACAAGGTGGGGTGGAAAGAATGAAAAGGCACTTGGCAAGGTTGGAGGGATGGTCAAATATGTAGCAGCTCAGATTCAATGCAGACGTGCAAGGTAATGCATCTGGGAAACAAAACCCCAGGGGAAGAGTACACAATGGGGGTGAGTTAATAACAAAAATTGAAAGAGGCCTAGGAGTAATTATATCAGATGACCTAAAGGTGGGCAAGCAATGTGAGAAGGCAGTAAGGATGTCTGGGGGGATACTGGGATGCATATGGAGAGGCATCAACAGTAGAAAACAGGAAGTTGTTATCCCTCTATACAGACAGTTAGTGAGACCCCATCTGGAGTGCTGCATGCAATTTTGGAGACCCCATCTCCGCAAAGACATAGACAAAGTGGAGGCTGTTCAGAGGAGGGCAACCAAAATGGTGCAGGGTCTGCACCGGAAGACATACGAGGAGAGACTAAAGCAGCTTAATATGTATACCCTTGAGGAAAGGGGGGACATGATAGAAACTTTCAGGTATCTCAAGGGAATTAACAAAGTACAAGAGGGTAGTATATTTCAGAAGAAGAGATGTGCAAGAACAAGGGGGCACAATTTGAAGATAGAGGGGGGATAGCTCAGAGGTAATGTTAGAAAGTATTTTTTCACAGAGAGGGTTGTAGATGCATGGAACAGCCTTCCTGAGGAGGTTGTGGAGTCAGGAACAGTGGGAAAATTCAAGAATGCATAGGACAGGCATAAGGCAATTCTAGTGGGGGGTAGGAGGAAGTAAGCTGTTGATTAACTAGAATCTGCAACTTATCCATCAGGTAGGAAATGGGCAGACTAGGTGGGCCAAAGGTCCTTATCTGCCATCAAATTCTGTGTTTCTATGTTTTCTATGTAGTAACGTGTAGGCAATTTGCATACTGTTGTCAGCCAGGCAATTTGCATACTGCCATCGGCAGTATACAAATTACCCTACGTCAACACTGCATCTGAACTGCTGTCATAGACAGCTCCATTTTTCATGCAATCCATGGCTCCAGTCCCCCCAACAAACACCAGTAGCACGCTGGGAGTCCACCCCAGTGTGCTCATGCACTCTCCCACCCCTGCACACTGTGGCCAGCAGGCCCATTCTATCAGCTCCACTGCCCCCCCCAAACAGACTTCCAGGTGCCACTCTGGGAGCCCACCCCAGTGTGGCAAAAGTCCCGCATCGTCTTTGTAAAAAAAAAAAAAACAACCTGTAAGAAATAACGGTCCCTTGTTGACTCTCTTGCCCCCCTCCCCGAACTCACGCCCACCCTCTGTGTACCCCACCTCCCCACACATCGCCTCACCCCATACTTACCTCCAGAGGCCGGTGCGACAATATTCGGTGGACCGGGAACACGTCTTCACTCTTCAAAGACAACCACGAACTGAAGAAATGCCGGTAAGCTGTATAATGCTCTTAAAAAAGTTCACCTTAATACAGGCTTGGGTGGCACATACTCTACCTGATTTCCTGGTCATCTCTGAATCTTGGCTCAGACCTACAACAAAGACAGTGTTGTAAACCTTCCCAACTATCAGCTCTTCAGAGCAGATCGCCCTTCCAGGGGTGGTGGGGTGGCCATATACATTAAGGACACCATCTCTGCAACCTGCCTCATCAACACATCTGAACCAAAGGAATTTGAATGTTTGTCAATCAAAATATCCCTTCCTAACTTGTCTTCATTTAAATTGATTGGCTGCTATAGGCCCCCCTCTGCAGGCCTTAAACTACTATCTTACCTAGGGTCAATACTCAATCTAGGCCCTGAAGATACCATCATCCTTGGTGATTTGAATTTAAACTGGCTATCTAATGTATCTGCACCATTGATAACCTTTTGTGACACCTATGGATTTACACAGCTAATTAAAGACCCAACCAGGGTTAACCTAAAAAACTCTAGCAACAGTTCTCTCCTGGATATTATGTTGGTAAACAAGCCTCACTTATACTCGCATGCAGGAGTATTACCGAGTGATGTAAGTGATCATTGTCCTATAGCTGGCATAAGATCTACATTCAAACCACCCAATCCTGCAGAATTTGTCCTCAAAAGGTCAAAAAAGAATTTCAACACTTCAGGTTACCTCCATGATCTGAGTAATACAATATATTTCATGCACCAATCACCAGTATCAGAACTAAAGCAAGATCCTGCCCCTTGGTTCACCACTGATCTTAAAGCAGCCTTGTTAACCAGAGACAAACTGTGGAAAAAGGCAAGAAAAACAAAGGATACCAGAGACTGGCTAAATTTCAGAAAAGCAAGGAATTCATGTACAAAACAAATAAGAACTGCCAAAGCTGCCTTTTATAGAGCTGAATTGGATGCCTCCTACAATAACCCAACCAGACTCTGGGGTACCATAAAAGGAATTCTGGGCCAAAACTCTACTCCTGCCTTAACCTCCAAACTGCTACTAAATGACACAGAAATTACGGGCAAACAAGAAATCCTAAATACCTTCAATGACCACTTCACCACAGCTGGCCTAGCATTTGACTCATCACCTGCAAATCTCCTGAGATCTTCCTTGAACCTGCAATCCACTGTGGGACAAAAGGCTACTTCAACTTTTTCCTTCATCCCAATATCCTTGAAAGAAGTGGAAGATCTCCTCTCTAATTTAGATACTTCTAAGAGTGCAGGTACAGACTCCCTGGATCCCTACTTCCTTAAAATTGCATCACACGTCTTATCTGCCCCCCTCACTCATCTCTTCAATCTTTCCCTAACTACTGGATCCATTCCCTCCACTTGGAAAACAGCTCAAGTAGTTCCACTACTTAAATCTGGTGATCCCATGGACCTCAACAATTACAGGCCCATCTCCATCCTATCAGTACTATCCAAGATGCTCGAAAAATTAGTAAACTCACAATTAAGGGACTATCTGGATAACAATAACCTTCTAAATTCAGCACAATCGGGATTTAGATCAAGGCATAACACATTTCTGCCTAGCCAAAGTAACCAACGATTGGCAGACTGCCTTGGATAAGAAGGACAGTACATATGCTGTGTTCCTGGATTTGAGTAAAGCATTTGACACAGTGGATCATGAATCATTAATCATCTCCCTTAGCTCACTAGGACTGGATTCTCTCTCACTCAACTGGTTTAAGGGCTACCTAACAGATAGGTCACAACTGGTAAAAAATGGAAATTACCTATCCACCTTAAAACCACTGCTAAGAGGTGTACCACAAGCTCTATTCTTGGCCTATCCTCTTTGCCATTTATATTAATAATATAGATGCCAATCTCACTCAATCTAACATTCATCTGTTTGCTGATGATACTGTATTATATGTCAGCAATCCCTCACCATCAAAAGCCTGTGAACTGTTACAATCCGAATTCTCCATCCTGCCACACAATCTACTGGATAAAAAACTACTTCTAAATGCCAACAAAACAAAAGCTATGTTCCTTGCCACAAAGAGTTGCTCTGCCACTACCCCATCACCCACCACCCTACAATTATCCACCCTACTTGGAGAGAAGCTGGAATTTGTTGATACTTCAAATACCTTGGAGTCTGGATTGATAACAGGCTTGACTATACTGTCCATATTGAAGAGCTACTAAAAAAGCTGAGACAAAGGCTTGGTCTATTTTTTAGAATAAAACACTACCTTAACAGAGACTCCAAAAAAAGGTTAATCCAGGCATCATTCCTATCCCTCATTGATTATGCTGACTTTCTCTATGGCCATTGTTCACTCCACCTCTTAAATAAGCTGGACACCCTGTATCATAGGTCCATCAGATTTATTACTGACCTTCCCTCCAGCACCCATCATTGCTCTCTTTATATGGCAGTCAACTGGACATCCCTACAGCACAGAAGAAATAGGAATGCTGCAATCTGGATATTCAAAGCTTTATCAGGCAAACTACCGCCTATATCACAGACTGTTTTACCCAAATTACTTCTAGGCCGTATACCTTAAGGATCAGTAAACTTATCATTCTAAAGTCCCCAATGCCTGCACGGTTTGGGAGGGCCGCTATCAGCTACACTTTAGCAGTTACTTGGAACTCAATCCAAAATCCATGAAGCTAAATAGCCTCTTACCTTTAACATCCTTTAAAGATTATTCTCCATCCTATTTCCAGAACACTGCAATTGCTTTTATAAGGCCTAATCCCTACCCTACCTACCCTCCACCCCTTTTCCATGTTCCATTATGTTAATTCTACTTCTATTTTCCAATCACCTGTTATACTCTCATAAAAACCAACTAGGCCCTACAAATTGTATATTTTGCCTGCTATACCCATTGTCTCCTTTTTCTTACAGGTTAAATGGTTTTACTGGGCCTTGTATATATGTAAATTGTTGTATATTATCTTTTTATGTTATTGTATGACTGCTTATGTTATTCTTGTCTATGTAAAAATACTTGTACTCTTATTTATATGACCACTCAGGTCCATCTTGTAAATGAGCTTCACTCAATGATGTTCGCCTGACTAAATAAAGATTTGATTGATTGATTGATTGATTGATAATGGCATATATATATATATTTTTAACTTTGGTGCATATCTCGCCCGGTTTTGGGAATTTGTTCACCAAATTTTCAACATGGGGTTCTTGGGAACCCACCTCATGAACTCAGTCACTGTCATTTTGTTATTCGGTCCCGGAAGGTGATTTTGCGGTCACTGCATGAAACCACTTTTTGGGACTGATTAATGAAACAACAGTGTCACAGTTCATTAGGTAGGCCCCCAAAAATCCTATGTAAAACATTTGGTGAAAAAATTCCCAAAAATGAGTGTTTTATGAGCGTGTGTTGTGCATTTCATATGCATGCTTGTATCTTTGAGAATTTTTAATATTTTCACTCCAGATTTTTAACATTACCATTTTACAATACCTCCTTATGAACAATGCAGCTGTCATTTTTCACATCTCACCCAAAATATATTTTCGCACATGTAGTGCACAATGGTGCGATTGGTGTGCGAAATCAATGTTCGTGACAGAGTAAGAAAATCACAGTGACACTGTTCATGAGCAGAGGTGTTAAAATGGCTATGTTGAAAATTTGGTGACAAAAGTCCATAAAATGACTGTGTTACGAGCGTGCATTGAGCAATTTCCATGTACCCTTGTAAGTTCACAAATGTGTAATATTTTCAGTCCAGATTTTCAACATTGACATTTTTCCACACCTCATTATGAACAGTACAGCTGTCAATTTTCACACCCTGGCCAAAATGTGTTTTCGCACTTCTGGCGCAGAATAGCACGGTCGCTGTGGGAAATCAGTGTTTGGGACAGATTAAGAAAATCACAGTGACACTGTTCATGAGTGGAGGTCCCAAAATGCCTATGTTGAAAATCTGCTGTAAAAAATCCCCAAACTAATTACTTTACAGGTATATGTTGCACAGTTTCTACACACACTCGTGACTTCACCATTTTTTTTATATTTCCACTCCAGATTTTGAACAATGCATTTTTTACATCTCCTCATGAAGAGTACAGCTGTGATTTTTCACATCCTGTTCAAAATGTGTTTTTGCACCTGTGGTGACAAATGGCGCAGTGACTGTGCAAAATCACCTTTCGCCTAATGAACTGATAGTGTTATTGTTCTTGCGATGGGGTCACAAAAAGCCCATGTTGAAAACTTGGAGTAAAAATACCAAGAAATGCCCAGGATGTTAGGGTTTTCAACCATAACGCCCTACCCTGTAGGGACTGACAGGCGTCAGGGGTGTGACTTGGGATTGTCGACAGTAATACTCATGGCATTCCACCCCCACCCCCAACCTGCAGCCGGTGACAGGCATCGAGGTGCACCTTGGACCCTTTGGTCCCACTGTTCATCCCATTCTCCTATACTGCACCCATTTCTGCGTATTTCCTTATGGAATGAGGTGAATGTAAAGCCCAAACACCCCAAGGCACACCTCGACACTTGTCAGTGTCTGAAGGGTAGGATGAGGTGAAATGTCATAACCGTCATGGGCCACGACCCAAAGGCACACCTCAATGCCTGTCCATCTCTGCAAGGTGAGGGTGGAGTTGGGGTCAGTTCAATATTTTAATACCATTCCTATACTGCATCTGTCTAATTCCTGTGCTTCCACTGCTAATGCCAGCAAGCAAATATTCGGCATTGACAAATGCTTGTCTATCTCTGCTCTCTGTCTTTACTCTCTCTATTATAATTTCCCCAAACTAATCTATTTTCCCATTATTTCTACAGAGCTGGCCAGATTCTATACCAGTCAGATAAGTATCTTTAATTAATTCAAACCCTAGTCTCTCCAGCGATACTGATTGATTACGGCCAGATCACGTTGGTGCGTTGCTTTTAGAGACTGCTCGGTATGGTTTCTCGGAGCGCTGTGTGACTGACAAACAGCCCCCCCCATTCCCCTTGGATGTAAATAGTGCCCAGTACAAAACAATGTACACTTAAACCTGACATAATCTGTCAGTATCGCCAATATTAGGTTCTATGAATTATGTATTAAATTAGGAGCACTTTGGAGCATTTAGAGACACCCCAGCCCCTCGGCTCTTTATTTTTTATTTGTCCTACTTATTTGTCCTACATGTGACTACATAGTTATGTTCATTTGGTATTATTGTTTCTTTCTTCTGTGGGGGTGTTCCACCCCCCACACTCTCTGGGTTCTATGTACTATGTTTTATGTATTTAATTCGGAGCAAATTAGAGCATTTAGAGACCCCCGCTTTATTTTTATATTTGTTCTTGGACAGCTTGCCTTACTACTTGGCACTTTATTAAACACTTTGCTGTATTACGTGACGGAAGAGGCATGACTAAAAGCGTGACTAGCAGCTGAGCCAGGTACCATATAACTTTTAGGTTTTCATGCGTAACTGGCCAGATTTGATCAGTATGACCGTCTCTCCTGTAGGACCACCAACTCTTTGTGCCTCCTCAGCCTTCTCTGTTCTTCTCTTTCAGTTTCTACGCTAATTCCCCTGAACGCAGAACACCCATCTCTGGACTCCCGAATCTGATGGAGCAGGTAAGTCCTATTTTAATTACCTAACTGCCCTGTGCCCACTCCATTGTAATGTGCAGCAACTTGATTTATTTACTTTTTTGGCCTGGAAATGGGAGCGCTATTTCCAGCCTTGTCCCCACCTGTTGTTTGTTGGAGGTCTCCACTTACCAGGTCCAACCTTGCTTATGTATGATATTTGATAATAGAAAGTTCCAAGGTGGTAAGGCTGCAGGCACATATAGAGAATAATGAACCTCCTTTTGTGCAAAACAAGCTATTAACTTCATACTACCTGAGGTTAGTGACCTCACGGGCACAAGCAAAGCTTGAGCACCCTCATGATAACACTAATCTCATGATTTGTGAGGCTACCAGCGTATTCTGCAGGAAGATAGGTTCATCATATATAATGATATGAGCTGGCCGTTTCTAAAACCTACAGGTGACAAGCAAACCCCCTCATGAGTGCTGATTTCAGAACATTGCCTTTTTTATATTTTTTAACTGGGTGCTGTTTTGAAATCTGTGCTTGTGAGGAAGTTTGTCTGTCACCTGTACTAATCAGCTTGTGCTCCAGGGTACCGGGTTAAGATGGCGTGGATAAAACCTTGCATGAAATGCAGAGCTGCAAGAAGCACTAATGACTCTACAGCGACAGGGGTTTTACAGTGTGTGGTAGAAACTGCTACCCTTGTCACTGTAGGCTGCCAGCAAGAAAGGTGACGGGTACCATTGGGGCAGTGCCTGGCCAAGCTGCTCCCGTGGTGGAGAGGCTAGAGCACCTGCCTCCGGTGGCATCAGGGACTTGGGGCTGTGGTTTGGTTCTCCCCAGGTCCCACTATGCTGTGGCTTTTTTTTGGCCCAATAAGAAATTTTCCTGACCTGAGTTATTTTTTGTTTTGTTACCCCAAAGCTGATTATTAGTCCGGGGGTGTGGGGGGACCACAGGGTTGTACCAAGGCTGTATGCATGTAAATGAGCTCTTAATGCTTTGCATGCAGGATTGAGTCATTTGCATGCTGTGGTTGAATATGGTCCAAAGAATCCCTCGCGTTCTCCCATAAGGTTTGCTCTACGCTCTTATGGGGCATGCATTCAGCCCTGTGCAGTGACACTGCACACTGTCACTATGTGCTGCTGTAACCCCACGGGCTACTACCCCTGCCTGCTTAACTACTAACAGGTTGAGGGGCCTAGGTCCAATGGCGGGTGCCTCCACCCAGAGGTCAGGGTTTGTAGTAGCTAAACTAACTTGGTCACAGCCCTCTGGGACACTGTAACCCCCCCTTTCTTCCCACTAGTGGCCCATACAATGCATTAGAAATATCTTCACAATGTACACTTACCCCCAGGACTGGCTCTGTCGACTGGACTCTGGGGACCCCCTGTGAAACAAGATGATACAGTGCAAAAAAACACAGTACAATACTTTAACATAAACGAATGCCTCAATCAGTGTAACTTTGCTGCAAACCAACAGATCTGATTTATTTAAAGAGCTGTAACAAGGAAGGGGGAAGTCAGGTTAATTAAGTTAAACACATTAATAATCACAGTACTGTGCGCATATTCAGAGTCCCAAATTGTCACTTTCACTGGGTAACCAGGATGGGGGGGGGGCTAGCCAGGATCGGTGCAGCTGGATGGGGCCTTGTGATGGAAAAAACACCTGCACAATACCCAATTGTAATCTGGAGCCGGAGGGCTCAGTTCGTGAAGAAATGAAAAAAAAGCAACAATCAGATGACACACTTGCGATTTGATAAACAGATGGCAGGGAGCTACCCTGCTTTGTGCTCACAAACTCAAGGCTGGGAACTGGATGGAAAGCTGATTGTCCTGGATTGCCAGGAGGAGCAGACCATGTGGACAAGGTCCTTGGGACTGGACTCCACTGCAGTTTAGAGCAAATGGATGTAGTCTGGATTAAGATGGGGTTTACTTCCAGCTTCATGCACTCAATTCACTGTACCGGGGATTGGAAAAGCGATTCCCCACAAGCACTACAGACATTTATATGTAAAAGGAAAGTACTATACCAGGCAGGCTGCTTCTCGATCCCGATCGCAATTACTGCACAATTCCCGGGAGAATACACAGCAGATTCAGTTCCTGACAGACCAAGCGCAATTCAGCAATTTCTCCAGTCTTCTACAGGGTGAGCCTGGTTTCTACTCTTCACATCTCCTTGATTCTCTTCACAGGTTGGATTCAGTCCAAACAGGTGCTTGCACAAGCTGCAGACCGAAACTTAGGGCCTTACACGCGCTTACTGTGTGGAACTATACAGCACAGAAGCTCACAGCTCCTTGTCTCTTCACTGCCCCAAACTGATCTGATCTTTCCTGTAGACAGAGTTCCTTTGAGTTCCTTCCAGTTCAGTTGGCTGGTTTGGCTGTCACTCACAGTAAACTCCCCCTGTTGGTGGAAAAAAGGCGCCGAAGTCCAAACTACAATTCCCAGAAGCATTGGCCATACAGTACATAGGTGGCTGGCTCCACAATGAGAGTCCAAGTTCTGATTTGCCAGCAGCAGGCTCCATTACAAAGGTCCCCCCACACTGATTGGTCCAGTTCAGCAGTTCAAAACCAGAATGGGGGACTAGGCAAACACAGTTCTGACTGCAAAGAAAAGCAGGTTAGACAAACTGTATTCTCGTTATTACTCTAAATGATTTCTGGCAAACAGTTACATCTTGAAAAGTGCTCACTCTGCCCACTTAGTGACGGCAGAAACAGAATGATTTGGCTGCAGCTTAAGTGGGACTCAAGCAGGGAAATACACAGACCCCCATCCAAATTAATTATGTCTGCAGGCAGACAGCTCTTAAAGAGGCAGTACCAGAGGTTCTAAAAGCACTCACAGATAAACGGCTTAGATGCCGAACACCATCCAGGCTTGGAGCATTCAAGCAAGCTCCTGGAAGACTTTTTAGAACCCCCATTTGCAGGGGGGTTACACCCTTCCCAGCCTGGAAAAAGCTTGGCGTCCGCGTCAAGCAAGTACCCCCATAAGTTTCAATTGCAACCATATACAGTACATTTGCATCAGGATCACATTAGGCTCATACATGTAATCATCAGTCAATACATCACTTTACCAGAAACACATTTCTGAAACTTTGCAGTACATCACTCTTTACACAGTATTACACACACATTGTACCATAAGAAAAAATTACTCACCTTAGTAATGTTGTTTCTTCTAATGGAGTCTTGCTGTATTCTGACTAATTGCAGTGATCTCCAACCTTCGAACTTCCCCAGAGAGGAAAGAGTTAACTTTCCATGCAAGGCATGGAACGATGAGCTCGAGCTCAGTTGAGCCTCTGTCTGCTGTTGTTTGAACCCCAACCGCCAGATGTTTACGTGCTATACTCACTGGGTGTCCTGTGTGGAAACTGTAAACTCACACTAGCCAACTGGCAACTAAATTTAATAAAAAGGGTTTTTTGGTTTCAAAGCAAAGACTCAAGTCAGGAAACCCAAAAAAGCAAAACATAACACACCCAAAAAGTAAAGAGGGTGAGAAAAGGAGGAACCTCTAGGGTGCCAACGCTGCTCCTGCCCACCCACATCCCAAAACCAGGTTCTGAGAGGGGAGGTGGGGGGGAGGTCAGAATACAGCAAGACTCCATTAGAAGAAACAACATTACTAAGGTGAGTAATATTTTCTTCAAACAACATGAAGTCTTGCTGTATTCTGACTAATTGCAGACTACCAAGCAGTGCCTCCATGGAGGAGGGACAGAACCTACTTTGGGAACAGGCTCTGAAGTACTGCTGTGCCAAACCGAGCATCACTCCTAGCCTGGATATCCAGAGAGTAATGCTTGGTAAAAGTATGGACTGTTTTCCAGGTGGCTGCTTGACATATCTCTAAGATAGGAATATCCTTGGCAGCAGCCAGGGAAGCTGCTGTACCTCTAGTAGAGTGAGCTTTCAGGCCTGAGGGTGGAGTCCTACCCAATTTTTCATAGCAGAATTGTATACAAGAGACAATCCACCTGGCAATAGATCTTTTAGTGGCAGGTTTTCCCTTACCAACCTCCCCATAAGTGAGGAACAATTGGAGGGAGTCAAACCTGTGATCCTTGGTGCTCTCTATGTAGTAGCTAAGGGCCCTCTTTACGTCCAGGCTGTGCAGCCTCCTCTCTCCAGAGGAGGAATGGTCAGTAAAGAAAACAGGAAGAGACATAGACTGGTTAAGATGGAAATCTGAGACCACCTTGGACAAAACCTTCCTATTAGTTCTTAGAACCACCTTATCTCTATAAAAAGAGATAAAATCAGGATCCACTGACAGGTCCTGCAACTCACTGATGCATCTGGCAGAAGTAATGGCTACCAAGAACACAGTTTTCCAAGTCAAGTACTTAAGCTCTGCTGAGGACAAAGGCTCAAAAGGGGGTTGCATAAGCTGAGTAATGCAAACATTTAGGTCCCAAGCAGGAGCAGGGTCCCTGAAGGGAGGATTGGTGTGCAACAATCCCTTGAAGAATTTACAAAATACAGGATGAGCTGAAAGAGAAGAGGGCTTACCTACTGACAAAAAAGCAGAAACAGCTGCTAAATGTACTTTGAGTGTAGCTGGTCTGAGCCCCAAGCTATTGAGATGAACCATATAGTCCAGAACTGTAGGCAACCGAGCAGACTCTGGAGAAATATGCTTACCAGAGCACCAAATAGTGAACCTTTTCCATTTGGAATTGTAAGTCTTTCTGGTGGAAGGCTTTCGAGACGTCTTTAGAATATCCAGAACACCTTGAGAGAGATGCAGATCAGCAAACTCTAACTCTTTAAGAGCCATGCCTTGAGATTGAGAGATTTGAGATTCGGGTACCAAATCCTCCCCTGAGAGGATGTCAACAGGTTGTAATTCCTGGGAAGAGACAGGGGAAGGTAGAGTGCTAAGGACAGCAACAGTGGGTACCAGGGCTGTCTGGCCCAGTCTGGAGCAATCAGAATCACTTTGCAGGGTTGAGACCTGATTTTGACTAGTACCTAGAACAGGAGAGGGAAGGGGGGAAAAGCATACAAAAACTTCCCCTCTCAATCGAGAACTAGAGCATCCAGGGGGACTGAGCCCAATACTGGGGGTCTGCAGCAAAAAAAGGGGGAGTTGGTGATTGTCTGGGGCTGCAAAAAGATCTATCTGTGGAGTGCCCCATCTGGAGAAAATCACCTTCAAAACTAGGGGATCTAGGGACCATTTGTGATGGCCCTGAGATATCCTGCTGAGAGCATCTGCCAGGACATTGTCCTTCTCTGGGAGGTGCACTGCTATCAGAGAGGTTTGCAGGGAATAGGCCAGAGACCACAACTTCATTGCTTCTGTGCACAAGGCCGTAGACTGAGTGCCCCCTTGTTTGTTGATGTACCACATTGTGGTGGTAGTGTCTGTTCTGATCTGGACTACTTTGTTCTGAACAGACTTGGAAAAAACTTGCAGTGCCAGAAACACTGCTCTGAGTTCCAAGAGATTGATGTGAAGCAGAGATTCTTGAGGTGACCACAGCCCTTGGGTGGTCAGATCTCCCAAGTGGGCTCCCCAACCCAAGAGGGAGGCATCTGTGGTAAGGATTAGAGAATGAGATTGAGTGACAAAAGGAACTCCTTGCCTTAGATTGTCCTGATCCTGCCACCATTGCAAAGCCTGGATCAGGGTTTGAGTCACAGGGGCTAGTTTGGTCAGATAATCCTTTCTCTGGGACCAGAAGGTTCTTAAGTGGAACTGAATGTCCCTCATCTGAAACCTTGCTCCCTGGACCACTGCTGTAGAGGCTGCCATGTGGCCCAGGAGCTGCAGAAAGTGCCTTGCTGGTTGAGACACCTGAAGGGTGAAAGAAGAGGCCAGTTTCATAAGGGTCCTTGCCCTGTCCAGGAGAAGGGAGGCTCTTGCCCTTATTGTATCCAGTTCTGCCCCTGTAAAGGTGAGGAGCTGTACTGGCTCCAGAACTGACTTTGAGAGATTTAGGAGGAACCCTAAGGAAGTGAGCAATTGCTGAGTAATCTGGAGATGAGACTTGACTTGGTCTGGAGACTGATCCACTATGAGCCAGTCGTCCAGGTATGGAAAGATGGAGATCTTTTTTCTCCTTAGGAAAGCAGCCTCTACTGCCAGGCATTTTGTGAACACCCTTGGGGCTGATGTTAGGCCAAAGGGCATTGCTCTGAATTGATAGTGGCCTGAGGGCAACGCGAACCTGAGGTACTTTCTGTGGGAGCACCTGATGGGAATGTGAAAACAGGCATCCTTGAGGTCCAGGGAGACTAGCCAGTCCCCTGGCCTTAGAAAGGGCAGAATTACTCCAAGAGTCACCATTTTGAATTTTGGCTTTAAAAGGTGCTTATTTAAATATCTTAGATCCAGGATGGGCTGCCATTCTCCTGTCTTTTTGGGGGTTAGGAAGTACCTGGAGTACAATCCTTTTCCCCTGTGTAAGGGTGGAACCCTTTCTATGGCTCTGAGAGCCAAGAGGGAAGAGACCTCTGCCTCTAGGGCAAGGGCCTCTGAAGGATTTGCAGGTGGAAAGGATCTGGTTCTCATCTTGGGGAATTGTTTGAAGCTGAGAACCAGTCCCTGGCTTACTACTTCCAGGACCCACTTGTCTGATGTTAAAGACTTCCAGTCCTGGACAAAGTAAGCCAGCCTTCCCCTACAGGTAGTGGAGAATCGGCCCGGGCAGACCCATCAGGGTGTCTGCTTGGCAGGGGCTTTAGGCTGAGGGGTGGGAGCAGGCCTGCTCATACCCCGTCTGCCTCTCCCTCTAAAGAACCCCCTCTGAGCAAAGGCAGAAGAGGAGGCCTGGGCTTGGTAAAAAGGCCTATGAAAAGGCCTGCCCCTGCCCCTGGAATGCTGCCTCTGGGGAGTGGCTTGCCTTTCTTTGGCCTGTACACTCCTGTAGGTGGTCCTGTACTCATCCATTTTCTTCATGTAGTTCTCTGTCTGCTCCCCAAACAGATAATTACCAATGACAGGAAAATCCATGGCCTTAGTCTGGGTATCCTGTGACAGGCTAGTACATCTGAGCCAAGCCATCCTTCGAAGGGCCACAGATGTAGCCATGACTCTAGATGAAACATCACTGGAGTCCACAGCAGCATGAAATTACACCTTGGATGCCTCAATCCCATCTGCAGCCACCCGCTCCAGCTCCTTGGCAAGCTGGTCAGGGACCTGTTTAGCTAGAGCCATCACAGTGTCCCACCTGGACTTCTGGTATCTAGCTGTGTAGGCCATATAATTAGCCTGCCCCAGTCCCAAAGATGCTGCCATGTACTGTTTCTTTGCCATGGCATCAATCCTCCTGGAGTCCTTATCTGGGGGGTGTGAAGCCAAGGGAATATTTGCCTTATCACAGGCAGCAGTCTGCACTACCCCAACATGGCTGCATTGCTGGGAAAGGAACTCCGTATCTGAGCCTGAAAGAGTATACCTCTTGTCCATTCTTATGTCCACAGGAGGTATGGAATTAGGAGTTTTTAGAATTTTAAATGTCTGTTTCCCAAAGACTTATGGAGGGGAATAGACAATCTCCTGGACTCTGGGATGTCCATCATCTCAATGTAATCAGGCTCCTCTTGATCCTCTACTGCTTCTTCCATAGGAAGCTGGAGGGTTTCAGCCACTTTTTTGTAAAACATAAAGTGGGAAGGGGAATCAGAAAGCCTAGGAGGAGAAACACCTGAAGGTCTGTCTGGGGAGATGTCTGGGTAAATGGGCACATCCAGACTTTCATAATCACCATCACTATCTTCATACTCTCCCTCCTCCTCCTCCGGTTCATAAAATTCTTCTAAATTATAATCCAGAACCGGGGGAACCGACCAAACCGAGTCCCTAACCGATGGTGCCAGTTCAGTCGGAACCGAAGTTAGCGATTGAACAATCCTTATCACTTTGGCTATTTCATCAGCGGTCGGAGAAAGAACTTGTGGATCCGAACTGGCTGACTTATCCCTTCTTTTTCTATTAACTGGAACTGACTCCTCGGAGTCGGTTCTCCTTTTGGCCGAAGAAGTCTCGCCCTGGTCAGAGGGCACGCCTTCTGGTTCGGTCGGAACCGAACCGGGCTGGCCATCCGGGTCAGGGGACTTCTCGGCCTCCTTTTCCCTCAGTCTACCTACTCTTTTATCCAGGGTAGCTTTGGGAAAACTTTTGCAAATCTGGCAGTCTGAATCGAGGTGGTCAAACCCCAGATAATAAACACAGGTGGTGTGAGGATCAGCCTTAGCAAAGGCTTCCCCACACACACTACAGTGTTGAAACCCAGTGGGCCCGGTTTTTTTCTTGGGTTTCTCAGACATGGCCAGTCCTAACCAAACTTACCCTTTTTTCAGCAATCCACCTGGCAAGACACCCCTATCAGTTCCTGACCGTGTTACGGGTCTTGGAGAAAACCGTAATGAAATCCGTTTTTTTTAGAACCGATATGGACCGGTTACCACACTCTAATACATCAGAAAAAACTTTTTCACAAACCTGATCAGTTCAAACTGAACCGATCTGATGTTTACAAGTTCCACACAGAAAACTAATATAGAAACCTATTTAGAACTCATGGTACCACAGGCAGAGACTTAACCGACAGGTTAGATTGTAGAAATTCGGTTGAAACCAAGAGAAAAAACTACACTTTAACCGACTTTTTTGAACCGAGCGAAGGAGAAATCTCTGGAGCAACTGTTCAGTGAGGCAGAGTAAAGAATCTGGCTGTTGGGGTTCAAACAACAGCAGACAGAGGCTCAACCGAGCTCGAGCTCAGCGTTCCATGCCTTGCATGGAAAGTTAACTCTTTCCTCTCCGGGGCAGTTCAAAGGTTGGAGATCACTGCAATTAGTCAGAATACAGCAAGACTTCATGTTGTTTGAACTCAGGTTATTACCTCTTGTACATGAAACCTGAAGAGAGGGGGCCCTTCCCTATCAGCTACCTTGGGGCTGGATGGGGCAGGGGCACCATACCTAGAGGGCAACACAAGTAACTTGGAGTTAGCACTAATGTTCAGTTTGGGCAATGAGCTCGGGGACACATACACTCCTTTATGGACAACATTAAGAGGCAAGTCCACAGGCCTCCCAGGGGAATCATAACTGAGGTGCACCACAGGCTTTACAGCTCGACCAGTCTTTCTAGGGTGAACTGTTACAGTCTCTGCACTCTGAGCCTCATTTTCAATATTGTCCTCACTTGTCAGAGGAGTCTCCATTGGGGTAGAGAGGCTAGAACTTGGGGCACTTTCAGCTCCAGGAGTTACAATCTCTGAGTCCACAACACTTGGCTCACATGGAGAGCTTTCTGACACTGACAGTGAATTATCAGGGCACTCAACACACTCTTCTTGTTCTGGTATGTCACCAGTCTGTTCCAGTCCATCATTTTCCTCCTCTGAAAACTCAAACAATTCAACCACACACAATGATTCCATATCATCTGACTTGATGCTTTGCACTTCACTTTCTGGAAGCATTGGCTTCAGGGACAAAGAGGGGGTACTTAGACAGTCCAGAAGGCCCAGCTTCATCTCCAGTATTGACTAGGGGATTGCCTCGAAACAATTGACTCAGTTCGTAAGAAGGGTAGTATTCAAAGTCATACTCACTTTCCTCTGATATGGACTGACAGTCATGCTCAACTGGGACTTGTGGGGGCAACGCTTTAACTCAGCTTCTGTAGGTGCAGACTTTCTTGATTTTTCCTTAGCAGCAGCTCTAGTCATTGGTCGAAGGGGGCATTTTCTGGGGGCTCAGACTCAATCAAGATTTGTCCAATGGGCAGTAAATGATTTCTATGCATTGTTTTAACATCTCAGGCCTTACTTTATACACAGGCAGATCATCTAGTTTGCCCACTACAATGTGAGGGAGATGGTGCCACCGGTCAGCAATCTTATGTTTGCCATGCAGTCCCAGATTTCTTAGCAATACCCGCTCTCCCTCCCAGAGTTCCTGTGCTTTCACCTTTTTATCATACCTTTCTTTGTTGGCCAGATTTCTTTTGGAAGCCATGGTTTGAGCCAGTTGGTAAGCATGATTTAGCTGGGCCTTTAACTTTTGCACATACTGTAAATAGTTGTCAGCTTGAACCCCATCAGGAGAGACCCCAAAACACACATCTACCGGCAATCGAGCTTCTCTTCCAAACATCAGGCGGTAGGGGGAGAACCCAGTGGCATCACTTTTGGTGCAGTTTTAGGCATGTACCAGGGTGCTAATTTGTTGGCTCCATCTAGACTTGTCCTTTGGGTGGAGGGTGCCTAGCATATCTAGCAAAGTGCGGTTGAAACGTTCATTCAGGCTGTGGGTCCCCCTTGGGGTGGTAAGGGGTGGTTCTGGACTTTCGCACTCCCCACAGAGAAAGCATCTCTTTGATCAGACGACTCTCAAAGTCTCTCCCTTGATCAGAATGGATTCTTTGTGGAGCCCCATAGTGAACAAAAAAGTTTTCTACAAGTACTTTTGCCACAGTGGATGCCTTCTGGTCCTTGGTAGGGAAAGCTTGGGCATATCTCATAAAATGGTCAGTGACCACCAGCACATTACTAATATTTCTTTGATCTGACTCCAAACTCAGAAAATCAATACAGACCAGCTCCATGGGTGCACTGGTGGTGATGTTAACAAGGGGGGAAGTCCTCTGGGGCAAAGATTTCCTCTGTAAGCAGCGACTACAAGTTCGAATGTGTTGCTCCACATCAGCCCCCATCTTAGGCCAATAGGATCTGGATCTCACCAAGTCAAGTGTTCTGTCTATACCAAGGTGCCCCATGTGGTTGTGTAAGGACCTCAGTACTGAGTCTCAAAAGGCAGTGGGCAGCACTAGTTGTTGTTTGTCTACTTGTCCCCCTCTGTCTACTGTTTCTCTGTATAACAGTCTATTGATCAGTTTCAACTTAGGACCTTCTTTGTATAACAATGCAGTTCTCAAATCAGTGGAGCGTAATTTGGACACATCTTTCCTGCATAGAGGGCTTCTAAAGCTGATTTGATCATGGGATCACGGGATTGAGCCCACCGAATACTGTCATTGTCCAGCTGAGGCAGTGCACCAACGTCTATTGCAGAAAAGTGGCAATAAGCAGCAGGTATGCAATTCTCAGAGGGTCCCAAACAATCCACCATACAGTCCACTGCATCCGTGGACATTTGTTCCTCCCTGTCAAACTTCTGGCAGAGTGCTCAAATAACAGGTTCTGACAGTCTGACCCAGTCATTCTGGGGAACAGGCCTCTGGGAGAGAGCATTGGCATCTATGTGGTTCAGGCCTGCTCTGTATTCAACAGCATAGTCATATGTAGATAATGGAGAAAGCCACCTATGGCCAGTGGCATCCAACTTAGCTGAAGTCTGCACATAGGTCAAAGGATTATTGTCAGTTTTTACTAGTATCTTAGCCCCATACAAGTACTCGTGGGATTGGTCAACAATAGCCCACTTCAAAGCTAGGAACTCTAACTTATGTGCAGGATAGTTCTTTTCGGATGGGGTCAGGCTTCTACTGGCAAAGGCCACTGGTCTCAGGCCATTCTCATGCTCTTGGTACAACACAGCCCCCAACCCTTACAAGCTAGCATCAGTGTGCAGGACATAAGGTTTTGTTGGATCAGCATAGGCCAACACTGGAGCGTGGGTAAGTTGATATATGATCTCATGAAAAGCAGTCTCACAATCAGGAGTCCAGCGGGCCCCAAATACTTCACTTGGACAAAAATACACTCTTTCAGTCTTGAGGGATGCTGACTTTTTGTATTTTATGTGGGTTGGGGAATACCCTTGAGTAAGGTTAAGTAAAGGGTGGATCACTCTTGAATAGTCCTTGATGAAACGTCAATAATAACCACAGAATCCCAGGAATCTTTGCAGTTCTTTTAGATTTTTGGGCTGTGGCCAGGTGGTCAAGGCCTCGACTTTACTTGGGTCGGTCTCTATTCCCTCTGTGGATACTATGTGTCCCACATACTTTACTGATGTTTGAAAGAATTGACACTTATCAATGGACAGTTTAAGGCCCAAGTCTTCCAGTCGGTCCAACACCTTGAATAATCTGCTCGCATGTTCCTCCAGTGAGCTGCCAAACACAATAACATCATCTAGGTATATCAGGCACTCTAGTAAGTTCATGTCCCCCACTGCACGCTCCTTCAATCGTTGAAAAGTGGCTGGGGCGCCTGAAATCCCTTGAGGCATCCTCATGAATTCATAGAAGCCAAGTGGACAGATAAGGCTGTCTTCTCATGGTCCTCTGGGGCCATGCGGATCTAGTAGTAGCACCACTGCGGAGATCAGCACAGTGAACCACTTGCTCCCATTTAGGCAGTCCAAAGCATCCTGAATGCGGGGCATTGTGTACTGATCAGGGATAGTCCGCTGGTTTAAAGTGCGATAATCCATGCACATCCTTACTGTCCCATTCTTTTTTCTCACTACCACAATGGGGGAAGCATAGGGGCTTCTGGATTCTTGTATTACACCAGCAGTTAGCATCTCTTGCAGATGCCATCTCACATCATCTATATCAGCAGGTGCCAGGCGTTGAGACCTCTCATGAAATGGCCTTTCATCATGCAGCCGGATATGGTGCTCAGCTCCTTGCACGCATCCTACATTCCATTCCTTTAAAGAAAACACCTGGTCTCTCTGGGCAAGCTTCTCACTGATCCTCACTTTCCATTCAGCTGGCAACGGGGAGTCACCGAAATCAAACAAGTCAGGCATTACTATGTCATTCTTCCCCGAACTCTTGCAACTGGGTAGCACTGCAGTGTCTGCACAATGCACATTAGCCAGGGTGCAACCTCTATTTACTCGAATCTCTCTGTCAGACACATTATGAACTTGAACCATTACCCTTCTGGCATAAGCATGGGCTCTAGTAGGCAAAATACTAGGCTTGATCAGCAGTCCCTCTGGCAATTTTCCATCGCCTGGTGCATCCAACATTAATATTTTATTCTTGACATCCTTTCTGATACGGACCTCTCCCTGTAAGGTACACTGGGCATTTGGCGCCAGGATCAGAGACTCAGGATCCTTTTTCCAGACAACTCCAACCAGTTCCTCTGGTTCCACTTTGTCAGCATCTCTCTGTGCCTCATAGGCCTTCTTGATCAAGGCTGGAATTATTAAAGCTCTACTAGTCCTTGACCCCTGTTTTTCATAACACAACCGTGCCAGCCATCCAAACATATGTGCATTAGTCCCAGTTAGTAAAGGAACCCCATCATACAGTCCAGTAGGGGGACACACTAAGGCCAGGGTCTCTACTTGCTCTGCCACCCCAGCCACGGAGGTGGAAAAAGACAGCCAAATTCGGATATATTCCGAGTAGGGGTAGGCCTTCTCACTTAACCCCCAGACATGCAGCCCCTCCAACGGTTGTAAGGGTACATCCGACAAATGCTTCTGATACCAGTCTTGGAACATAATTTTCACTTGGGAGCCACTGTCTAATACAGCTCTTGTAGACACTGCATTCACCTTTACAGTGGTCTCCATGGAGGGACCCACTATCCTGGACTAGTCTGGAGAGGTGGTAGCAGGGGCCTGGGCAAATAACCTTGCCACAAAGGGACGTGAGTTAACATTTTTGGGACCTTCACTGTGGTCATTTTGTGCACCTCTTAACCACTGTTTTGTGCTCCAAACCTCTCCTTGTAGCCGGCTCACCACTCTCTCCAAGTCTTTCTGAGACCGGCATTCCCTCTTCATGTGTCCATCCTTCCCACAATTATGGCAAAATATGTCAGCTGAAGTTTGGGGTGACTGAAGCATCACAGTGGGGGCTGTGGCATTGGTACTGTCAATAGAAAACCTTGGTGCCACCTCAGCCGGCGGTGGGGTGGACATTTGGAGACATCTCTTCAGTTCCCTCACTTCCATGGTCAAGGCATCAAGTTTTGAACTGTTGTCAACATGAGGTGCCTGGGTGGGCACCCCCACCCCCATAGCAGAAGCAATCGGGCAAGTGTCAGTGCCCGTACTCGTAGGAGCGGCCTTCATGATGAGACTGTCTCTTGCTTTCCTAATCTCCCTCAGCAGTTCACCCCATGGTTGCACACCCTTTTCCTTCTCAGAACACTCTTTAACTGCCAACCCTTGCCCCAGAACTTCACTTGACGGGTCACCCTCAGTCATTTGGGTCATAGCAGCAGCTATTGGTGCAAGTTCCTCCCAGGGTCGCCTTTTCTCAACTCCTTGAATTTCTCTCATTAGCTCATCACAGGAGGGTGGGGATTCCAGTCGATTGGCCAGGCATAACTGAAGCAACAGCAGTTCTGAGAAGGGGACAGACTTAAGGATCCTGTCTAGCCTGGTTCGGTCCAATTCAGTCGCTGGCAAACTACCCTTTCTGAGGCATTCTTGCAACAATTTTTCCAGCCAATATACATACACAGACAACAACTCCCCTTGATACTGTTGTGCATTTCTTACTCTCAACCACAGGTCCTCATCAGAATCTGGGCTTCCATACACATTCTCCAAGGCCTCAAGATAGTCCTGTGCAGTCGCTTCAGGGTTACTGGCCCGTTTGGCACGGATGGTAGCCAGAGCAGGACCTCGGAGGCTCTCACTTATCCTCTTTCGCTTTTCTGCTTCTGAGCATTGCCATTCTAGCACTTGAGGGGCAACATAGTCTATCCAGATCTCCCAGTCATCCTCTCCTTGTGGGGTGGAGAGGGTGCCGGAGAAAATTTTCAACCTGCGGTACGAGTCGTGATTATTGGCAGGTACAGACATAGGGGCAATAACGGGTGCTGGAGGGGGAGAGGGTGTTGGTGGAGGAACGTTCTCAGGTGGCAATAATAGTTTCTTTAAATCCTCCACAGTTTTCCCTTCCTCCAGCAACAATTTAGCAAATTTCTCCTCAAAAGTTTCAGATAGTGGGGGGCTCATTCTCCCCGGGGTCTTTACTGTCTTTAGTTATCACTTTCCAGGCAGTGAGGGCTTCTTCTGGGGTAATGGTCTGTGGCACTTTAGAACTGTCTATAGGGTCCTTACACTCTATTAGAGCCATGTAAGTTTGGGTGAGCAGATCAGCCAGCCGCCCCACCACCACAGGGTTTTGTAAACATTTGACCTTGGAAAGTATTCCCTCTACAGTGTCCGCACTGGTACCCAGCGGGATATCCAAGATAAGTATAGCATTTTGGGGGTCGATCTCCTGCCCAGTACACCACTTCACCAACTGGTGTACAGCCGCTTCTGTTGGGGTACCCATTTATTTTTAACAGTAATTTAACAGTAATTCGTAAATGTGGCCACTAGAGGACACACAATCCCAGTGGTGAGCCTCCAAGATGTAACCCCTCGGTGGCACTATCCCAAGGGCTACTACCCCTGCCTGCTTAATTACTAACAGGTTGAGGGGCCTAGGTCCAATGGCGGGTGCCTCCACCCAGAGGTCAAGGTTTGCAGTAGTTAAACTAACTTGGTCACAGCCCTCTGGGACACTGTAACCCCCCCCCCTTTCTTCCCACTAGTGGCCCATACAATGCATTAGGAATATCTTCACAATGTACACTTACCCCCAGGACTGGCTCTGTCGACTGGACTCTGGGGACCCCTTGTGAAACAAGATGATACAGTGCAAAAACCACAGTACAATACTGTAACATAAACGAATACCTCAGTCAGTGCAACTTTGCTGAAAACCAACAGATCTGATTTATTTAAGGAACTGTAACAAGGAAGGGGGAAATCATGTTAATTAGGTTAAACACAATCACAGTACTGTGCGCATATTCAGAGTCCCAAATTGTCACTTTCACTGGGTACCCAGGATGGGGGGGGGGGACTAGCCAGGATCGGTGCAGCTAGATGGGGCCCTGTGATGGAAAAAACACCTGCACAATACACAATTGTAATCCGGAGCCGGAGGGCTCAGTTCGTGAAGAAATGAAAAAAAAGCAACAATTAGATGACACACTTTGTACTCACAAACTCAAGGCTGGGAACTGGATGGAAGGCTGATTGTCCTGGATTGCCAAGAGGAGCAGACCATGTGGACAAGGTCCTTGTGACTGGACCCCACTGCAGTTTAGAGCAAATGGATGTAGTCTGGATTAAGCTGGGGTTTACTTCCAGCTTCATGCACTCAATTCACTGCACAGGAGGTTTGAAACGTGATTCCCCACAAGCACTACACACATTTATATGTAAAAGGAAAGTAATATACCAGGCAGGCTGCTTCTTGATCCCGATCGCAATTACTGCACAATACCCGGGAGAACACACAGCAGATTCAGTTCCTGACAGACCAAGAGCGATTCAACAATTTCTCCAGTCTTCTACAGGGTGAGCCTGGTTTCTACTCTTCAGATCTCCTTGATTCTCTTCACAGGGCGGATTCAGTCCGAATAGGTGCTTGTACAAGCTGCAGACCGAAACTTAGGGCCTTACATGCACTTACTGTGTGGAACTATACAGCGAAGAAGCTCACAGCTCCTTGTCTCTTCACTGCCCAAAACTGATATGATCTTTCCAGTAGACAAAGCCGGGCATTTCCTTTGAGTTCCTTCCAGTTCAGTTGGCTGGTTTGGCTGTCACTCACAGTAAACTCCCCCTGTTGGTGGAAAAAAGGCGCCGAAGTCCAAACTACAATTCCCAGAAGCATTGGCCATACAGTACATAAGTGGCTGGCTCCACAATGAGAGTCCAAGTTCTGATTTGCCAGCAGCAGGCTCCATTTCGAAGGTCCCCCCACACTGATTGGTCCAGTTCAGCAGTTCAAAACCAGAATGGGGGACTAGGCAAACACAGTTCTGACTGCAAAGAAAAGCAGGTTAGACAAACTCTATTCTCATTATTACTCTAAATGATTTCTGGCAAACAGTTACATCTTTGAAAAGTGCTCACTCTGCCCACTTAGTGACGGCAGAAATGGAATGATTTGGCAGCAGCTTGAGTGGGACTCAAGCAGGGGAACACACAGACCCCCATCCAAATTAATTATGTCTGCAGGCAGACAGCTTTTAAAGAGACAGTACCAGAGGCTCTAAAAGCACTCACAGATAAGCGGCTTAGATGTCGAACACCATCCAGGCTTGGAGCATTCAGACAAGCTCCTGGAAGACTTTTGGGAACCCCCATTTGCAAGGGGTTACACTGCCATGGCCCAATTTAGACAGCACACTCCAGTTGTGGCAACAATCAGTCTGAATAATGCCTCTGAGCCGGCTGGCACGATATACTGCTCGGTGAGCCTGTTTGCGGTGTGCAAATGGCCAGTTGTAAATATGGGGACCTATGACTCCTTGGTCGGGCAGACAGGCTCTTCTGTCCTGTCACCACTGCCCTTGACTGGCAGGTACCCCCTCAGAACTTACTGGGACCTCAGTGTTCACCCACAAATTGCCTCCTATGGTGGGGCTAGTTGTGGGAGGGCCGTCCTCCATCACTTCTCCCGCCCCCCGGAGGCTCTCATCCAGGTCCTGGGTCAGGGTCATGGTGGTGAACTGGGCTGAAGGTAGGTGAACACGGTGTCATTGTGCCCTGATCGATTATACCGTTTCCTCTGTCCGCTCCACACCAGCCGCAGTTTAGCGTCATTGAATCCAGCTTTTAATTTTTGAGTGTACAGTATCTTCACTCATACTGTGCTAGAATTCTAATATTCTTTAAATAATATAAGGCAGCATCTTTTACCAAAGCGGACACAGCAGGCATTGCTTCTACCTGGTCCTGTACCACCATTAAATGAGTCATAAAATTTTTGGGTGTTGATTTTTGACCTGATCCCATGTGTGTTTTTTTCTTTGTTTTTTTTTTTAGTAAATTTGAGAAAGGGCTCTATGAAATCTGGAAAAACATCATTTTAAAAATGAGTTATTCATGGCCATTCTGATTTTAATGGCTGTATCCATATGCTGGATCATTCAGTCCATAAAGTGGTGCTACCTGAGAACTAAGGTTGTATATTAATTTTGAAAAAAAAATGCTAAGGCTGAGTAAGATAGGATGTGCCATATTTAATCCACCTTTACCCAGTGGAAGATGCAGTATATCTCTTTTAATGAGCTCTGGAGTGGTGAAGAGATATCCTCCAGCCGAGACAGAGACCTCGGCCTACATCATAGGAACAAATAGTAGGCAAAGGCTTATTGCCCTCAGAGGTCACCAATCCTTAGTCTCCTCTAATCAAGTCCATAATTGGTTGGTTGAGTTCTCGACCCAGCTGCCCTAGTATTCACAGTCCTGGCGTCCAGCTAACACCCAGTCCCCTCCCCTGCAGTGCCCACCCAGTCCAAGCACCAGCTGACCTGCCCTGATTTTGACCTTCGCCACCACTCTGGTCTGATGCTCAGCCTTGAAGTCCTCCGGATGCCAGATACCACCTCCAGTCCAACTCAGAGTCCTCCAGCCAGGCCAAAGCCAGCCAGCCAGTGAGCCAGGAGGCTGCTGCTGTGGGCACTCCCCGGCACGTCCTCTGACTCCAGTCCTACTCCACCTCCCCCAGCTGCCTATGAAGTGTGAGTGCGGACTGCAGAGAAAGCTTTGCAGGACTGCAGTGCAGAGAAAGGACCCCCCAAAAGCGCCCTCTGAATCGACTCACCGACCCCACATCACTTACATAGAAATATACAGCCCCAAACTCCTCAGACGTGTGAACTTAGTAACCTGGTGCAGAGCAAGGAGTTGCTATCCCCAAACTACAATCCAAAATAAGCTCTGCACTGTCGTGAAATGAACCACCATCCTCTATTCATTTAAATAATCAAAGGTTTTATTTAGGTCCCTCGGGTTCTCAAACAACGTGTTGCTGCTTTACACCAACAGTGCATCCACCATCGAGCACTATTCCCAGCACTTCGACCATGGACATGGTCTTCCTCAGGGGTGGATAATGCTTAGAGACCCTCCTCTTAAATAGCCACAGTTGCCTTACTAAGGGTGCCCCTATGGGTTAAATGGCAAACTCATGTTTATGTAAGTGGCTCTGGAGAGTCTCGAACCTTGGCTTTCAACATTTATTTTTCATGAATTTTTCACCAAGTTTTGCAAAATAATATTTTCACATTTTAAATAGCTCATAACACTGTACGTAACCTTTTATAAAACATGTGATCCAGATTATATAAAAAATTGAAACTGAAAAAAATTTGAAAATAATTCCAAAACTGATCTTCAGACTAAACTTAAGGCCATTGTTAATGGAACCTTGGTGCAACAGTTACTGTTGATGCAGAAGTGAAATCTAATATACAGTATCATCCAACTTTCAACAACATATTTGTGGTATGTGTTGCACTGAGCACCCTGCAAGGGCTGTGTGCCTCCACCACCACACAGATGCTCTGGTTGGCAAGTGGCACACATTTTCCCACAGTACCATACCAGTTTTACAGTGCCCCACACATCCCTGGTGATCTAATGTCCCCCTCCCATGCCCATGTCCCTTATTAGTACGTACGCCGAGCTGAACCCCTGGTAGTGATGTGGACTCCCATCCCTGCCCCAGCCTGAGTGCAGCAGCCGTAGACCAACCATCATCACCCTGGTGGTCCAGTAAAACCAACAGGCACCCCTCCACACCCTGCTTCCCCATCCCAGCTAATGTCTCAAGTCGGTGTGTGGCACATCCCACCCGCAAACTGCCACGGCTGCCTGCCGACTGTGCTGCCACTGAATGACAGTGCACAGTCCTCCTGTAAACCCATTGGTAGCTCCTGTCAACTAATAGACTTGCAGTGTGTACTGTACACTTTCATGCACAACATTGTGACCGGCCCGATTGTCACATAGTTGTGAATGAAAGCATACAGTACACACTGCAAGCCCATTGGTCGACAGGAGCTACCAATGGGCTTACAAGTGTACTACTGTACACTGTCATTCAGTAGCAGCACAGTCGGCGGGGAACTGTGGCGGTTTCTGGATGGGATGTGCCACCCGCCGACATGAGGCATTAGCTGGGACAGGGGGAGCAGGGTGTTGAGGGGGTGCCTGGGTGGGTGAGGGGGCCACTGGACCACCAGGGAGATTATCGTTGTTCTAAGGTTGCTGCGTTCAGGTCTGGACAGGGAGGGGGGTCCACATCACTACCAGGGGTTTGGCTGGGCATCCGTACTAATGGGGAAACGGACATGGGGGGACACTAGACCATCTGGAATATGTGAGGCACTGTACATTTGGTACTGGACTGCTAGGGTGTGCTGGCTGCCTTGCTGCTGGCTGCAGCATGGCAGTCTGCCTGTGGGTAGCCACCCACAAAAGTCTAGTGTTACTGGGCTTATCTTTTGGCAGCACATGCCCCGGGGATGCACCGCCGATATGGGCTATGAATGGGTCTGGGCCTGGTATGCATGGGCATGCCCCCTTCACAGCCCCTCCAGATGCACCACATATCATTGCTGGCTTTGTGCAGCGCATCTGCGATACATTGGCACGTCGGAGTTGCACCGGCGCATCGAACCCCTTCCAGAATCGCCTTTCGGCGCATGTCGGGCAGTGGCACTGGAACAATTTTTATAGTGGGGTGCTGGAAAGCCATTGAACAAAACTGTATATGAAGCCATAGGGAATTGCATTGCTAAGTGGGGGTGCTGCTGCACCCCAGCACCCCTAGTTCCAGCACCTATGATGTCGGGATGCATTGGCTCCTCCCTTTGTGAATCCTGCCCATTATGTTTATGTTTATATGGCATGTACATTCTTGTAATTTGAGCTCCCCGTCAATGATTAATTGCATGATATTTCCAGTATGTTAAGAAATTTAGCAGATAATACTGAAGGGGGTGTGGCGGAGCCCCCCAGTTACAAGAATTACAATAATGTATAAATATTACCCCACCCCATCCAACATGACACTGAAGGTAACAGCAGACAGCTATTCTCTATCTGATATCGCTCTTTGTAATGAGGGATGTTGTGCTTGCATTTCAGCAGGTTACTGTAAGTAACATAATGAGTGCCCCTGGTCCAACGTCTTCCACAGTTGCTACAGTGGGTATAGTGATCCTGATCGAGGGCACAGGACACCAGAAAAGACCATGACAGTGGAGTTCAGGAGGCAATTGCAGAAATGATGGTGAAGAGGACAGAGAGAAGGGACAGTGGACACCAGGGAAGACTGTAGCAGTGGGGTCTGAGAAGTCTAAATGTACAAGCTATGAGGATGGGGTCAGGGACAGGGGATGCTGTACATCAGGTAAGGCTATGAGAGTTGGGTTTGGGAGGCTAACTGGATAAGCAGTTACATAGATACATAGATACATAGACAGTGTCGGCAGATAAGGGCCTATGGCCCACCCAGTCTGCTCATTTAAGTTTGTAAGTTCAGTTTATGTTTTCCAGGAAGTCTGTTGCCCCTTACCCCTGACCTCCAGAATTCCTTTATGTCTATCCCATGCATTCTTAAATCCCGTGATTGTTTCAGCCCCCACCACTTCCTCTGGCAGGGTGTTCCACTTGTCCACCACCCGTTCTGTGAAGAAATTCTTCCTCACGTTTCCTTTGAATCGTCCTCCCTTCAACTTCATCCCATGTCCTCTAATCCTGGAACATCTTTTTCGCTTAAAAATAGTGCATTCCTGCACCCTGTTCCTCCCTGTAAGATACTTGTATGTCTCTATCATATCCCCTCTCTCCCTCCTCTCCTCCAGGGAGTACATGTTCAGTGCCTTCAACCTGTCCTTATAGGACTTGTGATGCAATCAGTTGTGATAGGACCGGGAACCCTGGACACCAGAAAAGAGAGAATTTACATTTACATGGGAGAGAGAGCCAGCCTGCTGGCGCAGTAGTAGTGCTACTGCTCACAGTGCCAGCGACCATGTTCAGAAGCAAACTTGGGCTTTAGAGGGCCAGCCAGGGGTTGGAGGATTTAGTGCCCAAGGGACTGTTCTCCTCCAGGTAAAGGTGGTTCCAGAATGTGGTATTAGCCTGGCCCTCAGCGGCCACTAGGGGTCAGAATGCTTGGACTAGCAGTAGGGCAGATCACCAGTGTACAGGGAGCGTAGCTTGGTCATTATTGTGATTGAACACCACCTCCTCCATACCAGGTGATGAAATTACAAGGGAATATGGGCACTGTGCACTGGGATGGCACCTGTTTCCCCGCAGGCCCTGCACCCAGCTATCCAAGCGGATATCCATGCAAACTGTACCCTGTCTCCGGTGGGGCTTAGGGGACCCTGCCAGAGGCAGAAGCTCTGGAGGAAGAACCAGATATGCCAAGTCCTGGAGGATGCTGCAGTGATAGGGGGCTTAACTTGGACCTTTGGTACAGCCATGGATTCCCTCTGGGGGGAGGCGTAGGGGAAGGGTCATCATCCCATCCCCCTTCTAGAGACTCTAATCAGCCATGGCACCCCCCACCTTGAGATTCTACCAAGTTGGTGGTCCGGATCTCTGTTGATAGTGCAGGGAGCATAACAGCTAGGGCCTGATATTTGAAAATGGGCTAAGTGGAGTGCAGATATTTGTGCTGTGTCTTGCCCTTGCCTGGGTGCCAGATAATGTTATAGTCTGTGGAATAGCACACTGACAATATTCAACCGAATATTGGGCCATTAAGCCACTTACCTCTGGGCAGACATGGATCCTGAAATAGGGTGTCAGAAAGGCTTGTGCCTGTGCTAAATATCCTGCATTCAAATTGACCCATTCAAATGAGATCATTGGGCATGCAAGGCACTAAGGGCCCATTTGCATGCCCAATTATGGGTTCATTTGCATGGGTAGCCTGGTGATTTAGTATGGCGTTACCCCCCCTCCCCCACTAGCCTAGTCCCAGAGTGCTATCCCTGGTGCTGCTAATAACCCCTCAACCGATCGCCATCCTAAAGTGAAGCATTAATGTTTCCCCAGTGCTAGTGGTCTCTCCCGCCTGCTGATTGCTATCTTGAAGGTAAAACTCCAAGCTTTCCTGGTGTCCAGTGGTCCCAACCCTGCTGATTGCAGTCCTGAAGATAAATATGAACATTTCCCTGGTGCCTAGGGCTCCGCCCCCCGTTGATAAGATCCTGGGGGTTGGGGATTTCAAAGCCCCAAGAATGACATAGGATGCTTGCATCAAAGATGTGTGATGCAACTGGCACCTTGTGTCAAAAGATGAGGCCAGCCCGGTGGCACTAAGGGTTGAGATGCTGGACGCCACACCTCATGCCATGCCGGTAACCCATTTTTGAGAACAAGCTTGGGTCATCGGGGGGATGGTGGCAGGGGAAGGAGAAGATCGAGCATCTGGAGGACTGCTCTTCTCCTGGGTGGGCTGTGGGGATTTCACTGCTTGGTGGAGGCTGGGAGGATGAAACACCTGGGGTGGGGACAGCTAATGGGGTATGGTGTCAGCGGGCATTTGTGGGAGTGGATGGTGTTGCTCACACTGCATGCTGACGCCATTGCATGGCCACATAAGGGGATGGAACAAGAAAAATAGCCCTTCCTCCTGGTAGGCAAGGGGAGAGGAAGACGGGGGCTGCCAACCATGCCCAATGCCTGGTTTATCAGTTTATGTCTCTGGCTCTCTTCCCTGCCTGGTCATTCTGCTAGATTATAGCCCTTCCTTCTGGTGTGCAAGGAGGGGCAGGGGCTGCCAACCATGCCCAATGCCAGGTTTATCAGTTCACACCTCTGGCTCACTTCCCTGCCTGGTCGTTCTGCTAGATGATAGGTAGAGCACCAGGAGGAGTGGACTGTCCCAACTCATGGGAGTCAGAGCCAGTGGGTTAGGTGATAAGGTGGTGGATGGAGAGGTGGCTGATGGAGGGGGGCATGGAGGACCTCAGGTGGGTGAGATCATGGTCGCAACCATGCGACCCCCTGGAAAGAGTCTGGGTAAGGCAGCGTAGAAGCATAAAGGGAATTAGGGGGGAGATGCATCCTGGACCTATTAAGTAAAGCAGCCTGCATCAAATGCAGGCTGCTTGTGGCAAGCAAAGGGGGTCTACACCTGCGTTGCACCACAAAATGGACTGCAGCATGGATGGCACTAGGGGACTTGGTGGCAGATTCAGGCTACTATATTTTCTAATGGCATTTAGAAAATGCTTCCAGAGGACAAAGGTCTAAGTACGGTTAGACCAGCTAAAAGCTGGTCTAACCATACTTGGATATCTTCAGTGAGGGTTGCCAGTTGCGTGCCACTGTCTCTCCCCCCCAACCGCCAAGCCTCAATCCACCTGTAAGCTGTAATATTTCAATACATAACATCCCTGGTGATCTGGTGTATTTCTTCCCCCCCAGCCCGGATCAGCACGCAAGTTGCAATATTATAATACAGAACAGTCCTGGTGATCTAGTGGCCCCCAGCCCTGATCCTCTGGTAGGTGGTATTATTAAAATACAGTGCATTCCTGGTGTCTCCCCCCCCCAGTCCAGAAGGTAGTGCCACCACCTCATCCCATTCCAAACCCCGATCCGGTGACTGGCACAGCCCTCCTCACACTACCATGGGCTGCCCACCAAATGAACTGTCAGAGCACACGACAGGCCCTAATTGTGGGGGGGTGGCAACTAGATCACCAGGTATTTACTATTTATTTTTAATAATCATTCCACCCATTTATGACACCAGTGGCAGTGCATCCAGTCATTGGGGACTACATTTTGAGGTCACTGGCACCTCTGCACACCCCTCATGTGAGGGGGGGGCTACATCCCATCTATATCTTGTGTGTGTGTGTATATATATATACATGTATATGCATGTGTGTGCAAATATATGTAAATACGTATAAATATATATGTGTGTGTACGTGTGTGTGTGTGTGTGTTTGTGTGTGTGTATATACGTGTGTATGGATGTGTGTCCAAATGTATGTAAATATGTATAAATATATATATGTGTGTGTGTGTATGTGTGTGGGTATGGATATGGAGGGAGGGAGAGAGAAACTCCAAGGGGAGGGGCTGGCAAGCTCCCGAGGTTGGTACCTTAATGACAGTTGCACAGCCACTGGCACACAGAAGGCAAGTGGATCACGGGTGGGGGGAGGTCACCAGATCACCAGAGCTGTACTGTAATATTACAACTTACATGTAGATCGGGGGGGAGATACTAGATCACTAGGGATACAGTGTATTGCAATGTTACAACTTATGTGCAGATCGGGGCTGGGAGGGGCCACTAGATCACCTGGGATGTTGGTTATTTTGATAATACCACTAAGGGACGGATCAGATCTGTGGGGGCGAACCACTTGCATGTTCCCTTCCAAGGGTGCAGTTGCTGGCTAACTACCCATGACTTGCAGCTCTTGTGGCACACATGGTGGATGCACCATCTGTTTGGCGAACTGCCACTGATACTGCAGGAGGCAGGCTCTCAGACCCTGATTAGTACTGAATTGGGGGCAGACTCCCTGATGCATGGGAAGTCTGTGCAAGCTGTCATTGTCACAGCCTGCAACCAACCTTTAAAAATCCGACCCCCTGTTGCTAGTGGTGCCCCTCCCCTCATGGACAGCTGTCCCAGAACTGAAACATCAATCAGTGTTTCCCTGGTGTCCAGTGGTCCCCTGCTGATAGCTGTCCTTGTTAAATATGTTCTCCTATTGTCTAGTGGTGCTGCCCCGCCCCCCATAGATTGCTGGCCTGAAGATTCACTGGTTCTAATTGTCCCCCCCCCAACTCCATCAGTCGCCATCTGATGTGTGTAACAACAGCAAAATGACATTCCCTGGTGTCCCACCCCACACCAATGCCTGATCGCTACACAGTATTCCCTGGTGTTCAGTGGTCCTTCCCCTCACCTGATCATCTGCCTGACACAGACACCATTTCCTTGGTGTCCAGTGTATCCCTGCCCCAATCCCAATCCCCAGTATAAGAAAGAGAAACCATTCCATGGTGGTCTAGAGGACCCCCTTCCCTCTCCACAATCTCCCCTTATGTATGCTTCCCTGAATGTCAAGCGTACCCCTTCCATATCCCTAATCTGCCTGTAGGATAGAATCTATATATTTCATATTTCCCTAGTTTCCAGTTGCTGACTTGAAGTTGGGTAGGGTAGTACCTGCTGGGATGGGGGGGGGAGTAAGGGGTCCACTAGGGAAAGATATAGATTATATTCTAAAGACAAATCAGGGATAGGGAGGTGGATCTGCTAGACCACCAGGGATGGTTTCTGTTTCTTATACAGGTGACTGGGAAGGGGGCAGAGATACACTGGACACCAGGGAAACTGTGTTGGTGTTTCAGATGATCTAATGGGAGGAGGGGCCACTGGACACAAGGAATACTATTGTTGCCATCAGGCATGGGTGGGAGGTGGGAACACTGGACACCAGGGAATGTGTAATTTTTCACATTGTGTGGCGATAGACAGAGGGACCACTAGCACCAGGGAATCCTTAATTTCTAACCTTGGGCTGGCAACCGATGGGGGCCACCACTAGACACCAGGGAAATGTTCATTTTTAACTTTGGGATGGTGATGGGAGATCACTGGACACCAGGGAAACTTTCAGGTAGGATGGCAATCGGGGGGGGCACTAGTACCAGGAAGACATTGATGTTTCACTTCGGGGATGGTGATTGGCAGGTGGGTACCACCAGACAGCAGAGACTACTGTGTTGGGAGATGTGTGCTAGAACATAGGGAAAGTGTGGGTGCTAAAGTTCAAAAAGGCACAGGGTAAAAAAGGTGGTTTGTGCACGCAAAGGGGCATTGTGAATGCTCATGGGCAAAATTGGTGGTGCTACAGCTTCCTGTGACCATAGTTTCCTGCACCTATGGTTGGGAGCTGGGGGCCAGGGTGCCACACTTCATCCTCTAACCACTAGGGCTGCGTGGTAAGTTGAGGTGCCTGTTGGCAGAATGTTCACTGCGTATGGGGACTGAGCAAAATGGCCTTGTGAGGTGCACATACTCTGATTCCGCCCTTCATTTCATTGCACCCCTCCCCCAACTGTTATCCAGGTGCAAACAGAATTAGCCCATGCAAACCAGCCTTTTCAAATATTGTGTACCTGTGCTAAGTCCAAATGGCATGGGCAAACTCAGTTTTGTGCCTGGGCAAAGTTTTGGATATCTGGCCCCTGGTGTCTTCATCCTGCCCTGTGTTGGTTGATGGGTAGAGCAACATGGCCCCCCACCGGCCCAAGAGATATCAGTCCTAAGGACACAGAATCCTCCCCCCTGCCTGCTCCTGAGAGTATGTTTTAAAACCCAGGTCAATGGTGTGGACAGGTACTAGTCTGGTACACACACACACTCACACACACACACACACACACACACACACCACTTTGTTTTTCCAACCTCTTCAATTCTTTCCCAACTGACCCAGCTGATCAGTATTTTTATTCTTCATACTGATCCATTTTCCTTTTTCATGGGCGTAGCTAGGGGGGGTTTCCTGGGTGCTCAGAACCCCGCCACCGCTCTGCAGTATGCCATCCCAAAATCTCATTTAGCCAGACACTCTGCACAGAGTCGAGTCATTGTGATCCCCGGATTTACTTACAGTCGATCTGCCTTCCTGAAACCAAGGCTGTGGATGCCCTGCCCATCACTGTAACTTTTCCGACTGGCACCGCGATAATGGATTCCCAGGCATTTAAATAAAAAAAAAAAAACGATGGCATGCGGGGCAGGGCACCCGCTGTCAGTCATCTGATGAAGCTCTGCCTCGGACTCCGCCGGCAGCGCTCGGCTTGCTCACAAAGATCCTCGGCTCTGCATCACATGTGATTGCAGATTGGCAGTCACATGATGCTGAGAGCCACTGCACGCAGAATGTACACACTGTCTTGGCAGATTCATTCCGGACCTGCCGCAGAGGTGCTGAGCAGCTAACTACTGCCCATAGTATGTTCAATGCCAGTAAAGGCAGATTCAATGTGGCAGAGCTGCAGTCTAGGAGACGAGGGAGTAACGGACAGCCTCAGCAGCAGGGGGCATCTCGGGGAAGGCTGCAGTAAAGGAAACTCGGGCCAACATACTCACTGGGACACAGGTGGCAAAATTACAGGCCTTGAGTGTTAGAAGACTGGAGGCAGACTCGGTGACCGAGTGGGTGCAGCAGTGAAGTCAGGAGGGAGGATATTCATGTAGCTGAAATAAAAATGCACTGCAGCTGAGCACTGAGGTGAAATGGGGCAAAAACTAAGATTAAATATGGATTCAGGTCCAAGGGAAAGGAAAAATTACCCATGGGGGGGGGTCCTGACAATTTTCAGTGCTGTGGCAGCTAAGCAGGCAATTAGATGGGGCTTACTAGTAACACAAACATGATTTGGTGGGGTATAAGGAAAAATTACAAGGGGGTAGCAATTTTGATAAACTAAAAGTGACCTAGAAGTGGGGATTTCTATAATTCTGTGCTGAGTCATCACACTGGTACTGATGTGACCAGGGAGTCTAAGGTCAGGAAATGAAAACATGGCTGGCTGGCTGATCACATGAACAACATCAACTAAGAGGGCTAAACAAAAATAATGATATGGGGTGATGGAAAAATGAACATGGGGAGGGGAGGGTTCTCGACTTCTGGTTCAATGTTTGTTTTTTTTGATGGGACAAGCTGTGTATCCCCTGCTGCGCGCATTAAAGTCAGTGCAGCTCACATATTAAACAATAATGCATTAAAATATTTAAACATATATAAACAGCGGGCACTTGTTTAAATATTTTTAATGCATAATATTTAATATGTAAACTACACCTAAACAATAAACATTTAAAAAAAAAAGTACCTGAGCATTATTTGACTTAAAGGTGGGGTCATGCATGTAATGTAGAGGCAAGGGAAGACAATTAACAGAAATCATACAAACTGCGGGCAGCTTTTAAAAGGGGAATACATGCGGTGGGAAAGGTGGGACACAAAGGGCAAGGCAAGAGCTGAACACATAAATTAAATTTGGGGAAGTGAAAATTATCCCCCCCAAAAAAAAAATTAGAAGTAACACCTGGCTGAAATACCTGGGACTGCAGGGATGGATGACAGTGATGATTTGAATTTTGATACTTTTTGTGACGCAACAGTTATTGCTTAAAATGCACAAAACTTCACCATTTAACACCTACATTTTTTAAATTTTCCGGGGGGGCATGCCCCCGGTCTGGACCCCTTAAAAGTGTTTGGGGACCCCCCCCCCAACAAATCCTGGCTACGCCCCTGTTTTTTATATCTACAGGTCTGACAGGACGTTGACCAGGTATTAGAGGACACAGTGACCACATGTATCAGATAAGTATCGTTTTTTGTTTAGCCTACATTGTTTGTAATAGTTAGTTCATAGAGAGCTGCAGATCCCTTGTGACCCCATTGCTGTTCCTGTTTTACAGGTATGATTAGCTGTTCCCCTGGGACCCGCCTTATCCCAGGCTCCACAGGAACCAGGTAAGAGATCTCTTATCTGTGCTAGAATGTTAACCTGTAATGATGCAACCTCAAGTGTTAAGACGCTAGGCTTTCACTTGTTAGGTGGTTGGTGAAGCAGGATTAGAAACACTCCCACTCCTCTGTTCCACTATCACAAAAGAAGGGACATTTACTGCAAAAAACTACGGTAATTCAGACATTAGGGTGGAAGAATGCAAAGTGCACAAAGTACACAAAACAAAAACGTGGTTTTGAGTCCTAGGAGTCTTGGTAATTGGTGGTGTGGTGTTCCTTGGGGTTGTCAAATTGCCCACCCCCTTCCCTAAGCAAACATGATCTCTTGCATCACACAGAGCCCTTTGTGAAAAATGCTGACTGATTCTGTTAGCCATATGTACCCAGCCATACTTTTTCGTCAAGAGTAATTGCTTATAAGTCAATGGCTCTGGAGCTGTACCTTGTGCTTCAGTCAGCAGGCTATGTCCTGGGGGGAAGGGATATCATTAAGGTTTGCAACCCCAAGGAACACCACACAGTTCATTTGCCAAGACACCTGAATCTCAAAACCCTGTTTTTCACTTTCTTTCTTTCTTTGTGCATTTTGCATTCTTCAACTCTAGTGTCTGCATTAATGTAGATTTTTCAGTGAGTATATACCGGGGGGTACATGTTGTGTTTTTGGGGCACTCTGTCGCCATATACAAGCAAGGGGGCAGTATAGTGGATAGGAGCACAGAGCTGCAGACCTGGGTTTGAATCCCATCGGCCCACAGTTACATACAGTACTTTGTGACCCTGAGTGACTCACTTAACTTCTTTGTGCTCCCAGATTGCACCTGGAAACAAGCTCTGCCACAGTGTGCCTTGTCTGGTTAAACAAGTTTCTTTTCCCTATATGGCAAATTAACTGTGTGGTGTTCCTTGGGGTTGCTACCTATAATCTCCTCAGTCCTCTCGTTTTTGTTCCCTCCAACTATCACCTACCACATCTCCACCCTCTCCTTTTCCTCTATATCACTTTTTTATTTCTTCTTTCTTTTCACCACTCCTGACTCTCCCCCCTTCACCCCCCAACCTCTTCTGAGCCCTCAATGATCTTACCCTTTTTGTTGACTAGTTTCAGCCTGCTCCCGGTTGATGACCATGCCGTTTGGCTGCAATTCCTGCCCTCTCCAACTTCGATCCTCACATTTATCTTCATTTTCCACCCTCCCTCCTACTTATCCCTCTGTTACTCTGTGTTCCCATGTATACATTCTACTTATTCTAGCTATTGTATTGATTTACCATTGTAACCAAATATGCCGACCTATTTATTATTTTGTTCCTATTTCTGTAACTTGTATTTTATTTGTTCTCTGACGTGGAACCTTTGTAAAAGAGCCTGGCTCAAAGGTACTTGTAATCCTAGTTGTAATAAAATAAAAAAATTAAAAATTATTCTGTACCACTAACATTAGAGAAGTGAAATACCAGTGTCACATGATGTTTTAAATACATTTGATCTCGGTGATGGTCAGGTAGGGGGGTTGGATTGTGGTTGGTATTCTGGGTCTTTCTCTCTCTCTCTCTCTCTCTCTCTCTGTGCTGTTTGAAATTACTTGTGCACCAAATGGCAGCAGCATTCTTTTCCTTCCCTCTCCTATATTGCAGAAAGGAAGCAGTTTAGTTTTACATAGTGCCTTTCATGCAAAATGTATCCCAAAATGCTTTACAATTGGATGGAGAGAACCCCAATGTTCTTTGGAATGAGGCACTAACTAAATCAAATGTCTGTGGGGTGGGAAACCAGGCTAAGTGAAGGCAGGAATTGGGACAAGTTGGACGTTGGACACAAGGACTCCAGGGTGAGTAGAGTCCTAGGTCGTAAACTTGAACACCAACAGGACACTCAGGAAGAAGGGAGCATGAAGGTGGCACTCTTAGGGGGTTCGATAATCAAAAGAAACAGATGGGGGAGAAAGGGAGCAAGAAACAATGCAGTAAGGGTACAGTATGCCAGGAATGACTACTCTCGAGATGAGGCACCATATTCCTTCTTGGGGCAAGCATGAAGATGAGAGGATGCATCTGGTGTTTCGTGTAGGTACCAATGACTTGGAAGGAAACAGTCTGTTAGAGGTACACAGGCAAGGTTCAAGGAGCTTGCTAGGTTTTGTGGTAACACGTTTTTTTCCTTCCATTTCCTTCTTGGAGGTGTTGCCTGTACCAAGAGCATGCACACCCAGGAAGGAAAAAAATAGCAGCATTCAATAGATGGCTGCAAGGATGGTATAAGCAGAAGGGGTTCCATTGGGTAGGTGACTGGGGATCTATGTGGGAGGAGGAGAGGCTGTATGCCCCCAACAGACTGCACCTGAGTATGGCAGGGGCAACTGTACTAAAGAATTAACTGGAAGATTTCATAGTATGGAAGATTAATTTAAACTAAACCGGGGGGGGTGGTTACAGACAGGGCCACCCTTATGGGTTAAAGTACTGGGAGGCTTTAGCCCCCCCCCAGACAAGGCAGACATAAAGAGACCAGGTAGAAGCAGGGAGGGGTTGGATAAGGAAGAACTGAGAAGCTGTACCCCCCAGATCATATTCCTCCCAAGGACAAGGCAGATATAATGGGAACAGGTAGCAGCAGGGAAGGGTTGGATAAGGAAGATAGAGCTCCATGGTGGAGGGGTTTGGTGGCAAATGCCAAGAGCCTGGGGAATAAACTGGGGGAACTTGAGGCCACCATGGTGGACAAGAGTCTCAACATAGTAGCAGTGTGCAAGACTTGGTAGAATGAGCATCATGCCTGGGAGACAGTGATTCTTGTGTATCGATTGTTTAGGAAACACAAGGTGGGGAAAAGGGGTGGAAGGGTAGCATTATACCTTAAGGAAGAAATTGGGACCATGGAGGGGCAGGAAGAGGAAGGGGAAACAGATAATGTGGGTCACCTTAGATAAGAAAAATGGGGAGCATTTGAGAGTCTGGGTAGTTTACAGACCTCCAACGTAGGGGGAAGAAGAGGATGACCACTTTGTAAAATCAGTAATGAGAATGGCACAGAAAGGGGAAATATTGCTTGTAGTGGACCTAAACCTCCCTGACATCGATTGGGAGGTCCAAACTGCAGTATCAACTAGGAGCAAGGACATCTTAGAGGTACTGCAGAGCATATTTCTACAACAGGTCAAGGAGCCCACTAGGGGAGAAAACCTATCGGATGTAGTCCTCAAAATGGAGACAGTGTGGAGGTGGGGGGAAAATTAGGAACAAGTGACCACAGAGCGGTCAGCTTCAAAGTGAGAGCAGGCAGGGAAAAGAATAAGATGAGAACCAGGATAATGGACTTCAGGAAGGCAGACTTTGGCAGGATGCAGAGGGTGTTTGCTGAAGAAATGACAAGGTTGGGGGACATAAAGGAGGTAGAGGAATTATGGGCAGCCATTAAGGGAGGGGTGCTGAAAGCCACTGACACATGCATCAGGAGAGTCAGGAAGAACAGAAGGAAGAGGAGACCGCTTTGGTTTACTGGAGAGGTGGTGAAGGTGGTCAGAGAGAAAGTTAGGGCTTTCAGGAAGTACAGGATAACAGAAAAGACTGTGGATGGGGAAGCCTACAGGGAAAAAAGGAGGGAGGCAGGGCAAATGATGAGGAGGGTTAAAGAGGTCACAGAGGAGAGGATAGCAAGAAGGCCAGGAGGGGGATAAAACCTTTTTTAGGTATGTGGGAGAAAGGAAGCCACAGCAAGGAATTAGGGGGTTAAGGGAGGGAGGGAGCCAGAACTGTGTTGGAGGGAGAGTTAGAGAACACGGAAGCATTAAACAGCTACTTCTGTTCAATCTTCATGCAGGAGGGAGAGGACAGTGGGCCAGTACAGGAAGGGAAGGGGGAAAACCATAGGCAAATGGATTCTGTAGTATTCATGGCTGACAGAGTAAGTGAAGAACTGGGTCAAATTAGGGTAAATAAGGCAATGGGGCCTCACTGCCTACACCCAAGGGTACCCGTGGAGCTGAGGGAGTTGCTGGCACCACATTTGGTGAGACTGTTTAACTTGTCCTTGGAAACAGGCATGTTGCCTGATTACTGGAAGTGGGCGGAGGTGGTTGCACTACACAAGGGAGGAAGAAAGGAAGAGGTCAAAAATTACTGCCCTGTTAGTCTCACCTCAGTGGTGGGGAAGGTAATGGAAATATTACTAAAGATAAGACTAGTGGAATTCCTGGAGGCCAGTGGTCTGCAGTATGAAAGGTAGCATGGCTTCACTAAGGGTAGGTCGTGCCAGACAAACCTGATAGTTTTTCGACTGGGTGATGCAGATAGTGGACCATGGAGGAGCGGTGGACGTGGCCTATCTGGATTTCGGTAAGGCTTTTGACACCATTCTGCATAGAAGACTGGTAAATAAGCTGGACTGCCTGGGTGTGGCCCACAAAATCACTAGGTGGGTGGAGAACTGGCTGATGGGAAGGTGACAAACAGTGGTGGTAAATGGGACACATTGCAGGGAACAGACAGTGATCAACGAGGTGCCACGGGGTCAGTGCTGGGACCACTACTCTTGAATGTCTATATTAGTGACCTAGCAGAGGGTTTGGAGGGCTTGGTGTGCCTGTTTGCGGATGATACAAAGATCTGCAATAAGTTGGATTCACAAAGGGGAGTGGAGGCCATGAGGCGGGACCTGGAGAAGTGGTCAGAAACCTGAAACTAAAATTTAATGCAGGGAAGTGTGCAGCGATGCACCTGGGGAGGAGAAACACAAGGGCAACTTATTTCCTTTGGGGGGGAGGAAATCAAGGAAAAGGAACAGGAAAAGGACCTGGGGATCATAGTATCAAGGAATCTTAAGGTGGGGAACCAGTGCAGCAAGGCAGTGGGTAAGGCGAATGGTATGTTGGCCTGCATTGCAATGGGCTTTACTAGTAGATGGAGGGAAGTGCTAATGCCATTGTACATAACTATGGTGAGGCTACACTTGGAGTATGGGGTGCAGTTCTGGAGACCGCACTTGAGCAGGGATATTTGAGATGATGGAGAGGGTACAGAGAAGAGCGATCAAGATGGTACGAGGGATGTGGGATATACCATATGAGCAAAGATTGAGGGAGTTAAATCTGTACCCACTAGGGACTAGAAGGGAGAGGGGGGACATGATTGAGACATTTAGTACATGTGACATTCACTAAAATACTACCAACAGCTTAATATGGTTCAAGGTCAGTTGGCATTCATCTGTATCTCCCTCCCCTAGGACGTGCCTGAGAATAGGCAGAATTTGTCTCGTGCACTTACACGGTCAACAAAAACTAAATAAATAAAGTACTTGAGGGGAATAAATAGGGTTAAGGAAGTAAATTTGTTCAAAATGAAGAAGGGAGTGAACACGAGAGGGCATGGCCTCAAATTAGAATGCGGGAGATACAGAGGCAATGTCAGAGGGCAGTTCTTCACGGAGAGTGGTGGAAGCCTGGAACAGACTACCAGAGGAGGTAGTGGGAGCCGAAATGGAGGGCTTCAAGAGGGTATGGGACAGAAAAGGGTTGAGAAAGGGGATGGAAGCATGAAAAGTGGGGTGGGAGGGAACAGGGGAGGATGTAAGGGCAGACTAGATGGGCCATGTGGTCCTTTTCTGCCAGAAAATTTCTGTGTAAAATATTTTTTACAAGGCTTTAAACACTTTTGTGACTTTTTACAGCATGGAAGTCCATCAGAAAAGTTTGTGTCCTAAACATTGTAAAAAAGCATGCCTTTCATTTGCCGCAAACCCATATTCTGGGGTGCTCCATTTTGTCAATGGGAATTCCTAATGACTGGGTATTGTGCACACCCCTTGTAGTGGAAATGGCACCACCAAAGCTTTAGAATGCTGGATACATGAGGATTATGAGCAACAACAACTCTTCAGTTTTTGCTATGCCATGACACGGGAAAGATCAATCAAGTTTCTCTGAAGAAACTTTAAGCTTTTTTTAGCATGAGGCTGCTAGTGACAGGGAGCACCCCTAAATTTAAATTATGCCTGTTAAGCTGCAGGTTTCAAATTTAATTGTATGCCTGTTTTCCTCATTTTTTCAGTGCTTGGATTGGTGGCCACATCTGCCTTTTATTACAATGTTTTATTTTAATGGTTTCTGATTAAACAAGATAAAAATTAAAAAACAAGAGATGCCACAGGTAAGTGATACTTTTCTTGCTTGTGAATATTTAGAGTAAGGCTCCAGGGGACGGGGGTCCCTATGTTTTATTTGGCCATCTGTCCCTAAAACACTCATCCTCCCTCAGTATTGGGTTGCTTTTTATTAAATACCATATGGTTTTCTTTTCTGAGGGAATTGCCCTTCTAAGAGGCATTTCCTTTTTATGTTGGCTTGCACATGTGCAAGCAACATCTTGTGGTAGTAGCACTTTCAGAGATGTGTCAGTGCTATGGCCAATGCAGGGGATGCGTTAGTGGGTGCGTCCCTCAGCCGCCAGTCAGTGAAATACTGGTGATGGCAGCAGTTTCAGAGAGAGCCATGGAGTTCAAAGAAATCTGCTGCACCAATGAGGTGCAATTTCCTCATTGTAGCGTCAGATGACAAGGTTCTGGTATGTGCCTTTCCTGGTAAAATATTTCAATAAATATGGCAGCTCCTGCCACACGCCACACAATCCTCACAAATCCAACATCAGGGATGCCTACCCCCCATGTTGGCATGCCCCCCAGTTCAATTTGTTTACCGACTGGGGTGCCCAGTCCATGTCAGCATCATGTCCCCCCCAAACTCATGGCAAACTGGAATCCCACGCTAGTGTGCCCAAAATAATTGTTTTACCTGTAAATAAAGAAAACCTTCCCCCAAAGTCCACTTTTTCTACCTGTAAAAAAAAAGGGGGATCCTCATTGTCCTCACTGTGCCCCCACCATGCCCCCTCCCAAACACACCCACCCTCTGTGCACCCCACTTCCTCACAGCCCCCCAACTCCATACTTACCTCTGGAAGGCCGACACTGTGATCTTCTGTGGAGTGGGAACACGTCTGAAGTATATTTGTTCAATACTACACACAGGGATAGTATGATAACATAATACTGCAAATATACTTGGAGCACAAGAGAAGTATATGAATAATACATTTGATGAAAACTACATATATTTTAACATTATATGTTTAGTTTATTAATAATTACCGAATCTGTATATTTATAGCATGGCACACGTACAAGGATAGTACTATAACAATATACTGCAAGATACATTTCCAGAACTAGTGCAGTACATGAATAATACATTTTATGAACACTTCGTATATGTCAATAGTATGTTCTTACTGTACTAATTATGAACTGATTTCTATACTCCACATACAGAGCTAGTAATGAAAATATATACTATGAAGTATACTTGAATCACTGGTACAGTACATAATTTAATACATTTTAAGAAAACTACAAATATCACAATAGTATGATTTTAGGGTTCTATGAATGGACAGATTTCTATATTTCTAGTAATCTCTACACATAGGGAAAAGCATATTATTAGAATGCTTAAGCAATATATATAGTACCTATATAAAAACACGGGTGCATTTTAAGTACATTTACCATATACTAATGTGACTAGATAAGTATACTTGACCATGGGACGTATACTTACAGTAAACATCTGAATAAAAAGGCATTTTTAGCATATTGATCCGAAACTGCTATTATACTGATAACATTTACAACATACTTTGCAAAAAGTATGTTAATTATATGCTAAAAACATATTAACTTGGGAAAATGACAGAGAAAATATACTGTAATACCCATATTAATATACTTAATATTATACTTTCAGCATTCATAACCATATACTATTCAGTATTACTAAGTATATTATTTGAATACTGAAGTATGCTGATTTGAGCCAATTCAGGACACAATCAGTATAAGAAGTCCGAAATGAGGATAAAATTAGTAAGAAGAAGTACAAAATTAGTTTACCACAAAACTACGCTTGATATATACTGAGTATATACTGAATGTACTATGTTCATAAGTACACTTACATACTAATTACATAGAAACATAGAAACATAGAAGTTGACGGCAGATAAGGACCGCAAGGCCCATCCAGTCTGCCCATTTCTTTTTCTACCTTATAAATGTGCCATCGGCCTTTGCTATGTCAGTGACCTATCTATTCATAGTCATTTGTATTGCTCCCTTATGCCTATCCCATGCCTGTTTGAAGCCCTGCACTGTATTCATAGCCACCACTTCTTGAGGTAGGCCATTCCATGCATCTACCACCCTTTCTGAAAAAGAATTTCCTCACATTCCCCTTAATCGGCCTCCTCTAATCTCATGCTGTGTCCTCTTGTCCTGCTATTTTTCTTATATTTAAACATGTTAGACTCTTTCACCTTGTTTATGCCCTTAAGGTGTTTAAATGTCTCGATCATATCACCTCTCTCCCTCCTTTGCTCAAGGGTATACATATTGAGCTCCGTTAATCTGTCCTCATATGTCTTCTGATGCAGTCCCTGCACCATTTTGGTTGCCCTTCTCTGGACTGCCTCAATTATATATTTAATATACTAAGATTTCAGTACACTTAAATATCAGAAAAGAATATTACTTTTTCGTAAGGGCGGCCACTCTTCCCACCTCAACGGACCAGTACGGACACTCTCCCACCCCAACGGACCAGCCCGCCCACTCCCCCACCCGACAGACCTGCACAGACACTCTCCCACCCCAACAGAGCTGCATGGCCACTCTCCACCCCACCCCACCAGCATGGCCACTCTCCCCACCCTGACAGACCTGCACAGACACTCTTCCCACCCCAACAGAGCTGAGCGCCCTCTCCCCACCCCGCGGAGCTTTACGGGCACTCTCCCTACCTCTGAGCTGCACGGCCACCTCCCCTACCACACCAGCATGGCCACTCTCTCCACCCCCGGAGCTGCACAGCCACTCTCCCCACCCAACCCCACCAGCACAGCCACTCTCCCTGCCCCACCAGCAGGGCCACTCCCCTGCTCCACACCATTACTGGGCCCTTTATTCTATCTGGTATCCCAGTCCAAGCATCTAGGTCTGTGTCCCCCCCCCACCCAAACAGGACAACAAAATATAAACACATGTTTCTACTGTATTTCTTTGTGGACTCCGAACCCCACCTGTTTCTGTGGTATCACTCAAATTACAAGTCCACCCCCCCCCGACCACCACAACCCCACAGATCAGCCAAGCAAACTACTGAGGTATAGGTCGTCAGCTCATTAAGACCAGTACCAGGTGTGCAAAAAAAAAAAAGGAATCATCAATAAAATATCATTCAAATGAAGAGCACACACTAGGGCAGCAAACTAAGGGCACACATTGAACCAGCAAACACACAACGGAATGGATTTGTTTTCAAATAATAATAATAATTTCATCTCCTGTGTTGTTTAAGCCCTGCCGCCACCACCAGTCGGACAAACGCCAGGTGTGCAGCTGCCCTTCCATCTTACCTACCTTCATCAACACTAGGAGCAAAAAAGAAGAAAAAAAGCGCAATATTTAATTCCTTTAGGGGCACTCTTTAGTCCTCACAATGGAACAGATAGCAGCCCCCGCTGCCACCCCCCTCAACCCAGATTCCAACTGTGGAGGATACGCGTTTGAAACTTCATCCTTAACATCCTCATGAGAGCATGCAGTATTAAATGAATCAATAAAAACAATGGCAGATATGAAGGAATATGCACCCCTACACACATCACAGAGCTTCAGGCTCTACAATGCATCAATAAGGGACAGTTTGGGAATGTGAACAGTTGAGGGGAGTACAATTTTGGGCCATATAGATTTCGGAGATCACATTTCATCACAAGAAATAACATAGAAACTGTAATAGTAGGCTCACTAACACACAGGCAGCAGAAAACAACAAAATACCCAACAGGCAGCAGAAAATGTACTGGGCAACAAATACAGTCAAGGGGAGTATAATTTTGGGCCATATAGATTTTGGAGATGACATTTCATCACAAGAAATAGCATAGAAACTGTAATAGTAGGCTCACTAAAAGACAGGCAACAGAAAACAACAAAATACCCCACAGGCCTCAGAAAACGTACTAGGCAACAAATACTTATGAACTGTCAGGCTTACTAACCCCACAGGCAGCAGGAAACTTACTTCCTTTGGCAGTCCTAATAGAGATGGGCCGGCAGAATGAATTATGAGATCGTTGTAGCAGAAATGGGTCAGGAACACAGGAACGAATGAGCAACAATACTAATGGCAGCAGCAAAGCAGAGCGAAAAGCACAAACACGCTGCACCGCAATTTATAGTGCTCTGTTCTCGGAGTCAGTGAGAAAAAATGCTAGTTCTGTTTTTGGCGCCATTTTCCGTGGACCAATCAGAAGTCTGCTTTCCCATCCTTGTCATCGCATATGTGGTAAACCAGTGTCCCTGGCCATAGGGCGAGGGGCTCCCCTTTATTTGGTAAGGGATGAATGGGAGGGTGAGCTTGCTCCCCAAGGGGAATCTGTTGTGAAGTATGTCTTGAATTTCAGGTCTAGGCTCAAGGAACTTATGGGGTTCACCCAGAAGTACCTAGCCTCTGAGCCACAGAGGCAGAAGTCATGGTATGATCATGGGGCCAGAGCCCCAGAATATGAAGTTAGGCAACAGGTGATAGTCCTCATCCATGTCCGGCAAAATAAATTGCAGTTGGCTTAGGAGGGTCCATACTCAGTGGTCAGGAGGAGGAATGATGTTAACTATGTGGTGGAACTGCCCAACAGAAGGCGCAAGCAGCAGATCTACAATGTGATCATGTTGAAGCCCTACCATGACCGAAATGAGATAGTCCTGGCTGTGTGCATCTACCAGAGGTGGAGATATAGGTGTACCCACTGGTGGATTGCTTGGGAGAGGTTAAAAGAGAATCCTCATTGGACACCGTCACCATCTCCGAGAGGCTGACACCAGCCCAAGTTACCAAAATGTGGAGGGTGCCATGAATATTCAAGGGGATGTTCACAGGAAAGCCAGGGTATACCACACTGACAGTGCACTGCGTGGATACAAGGTTACAGGGCCCCCTGATGTAACCACCATACCAAGTCCTTGAGGATGTAAAACATGCCATGGGGGGGGGGGAGATCAAGGAGATGCTGGCTCTCTGTGTGATTCAAAAGTCCAGTAGTCCCTGGGCCTCCCGAGTGGTACTGATCCCCAAAAAGGATGGGACCATGAGGTTCTGTGTTGACTACCACAAGCTCAAAAGCTGTACACATTCAGGTGCATGTCCCATACCCAGAATAGATGAGGTTTTAGAGAGGTTTGGGGGGCAATGCACCTGACCATCATAGACTCAACAAAGGGCTGCTGGCAGGTGCCCCTGACCCCTAAAGCCAGACAGGTCAGCCTTTGTCACCCCGTTTGGGTTATTTGACTTCAGGGTAATGCAATTCAGGATGAAGAATGCACCAGCCACCTTTCAACAGCTTGTGGACCACATTCTAAATGGGGCAGGAGCTTTTGCACTGGCACACATGGATGGCATTGCCATCTATAACCATACCTGGGAAGATCATGTCATGCACGTGACTGAGGTGTTCCACTGACTACAAGCCACTCTGCTGACAGTCAATGCAGAGAAGTGCCACATAGGAATGGCAGAGGTGTCATACTTTGGGTACAGGGTGGGAACTTGGTACCTCCAGCCTGAGTTAGTGAAAATTGAGGCTGTCCAGGGTTGGGCCACATCCATGACTAAGAAGATGTTTGAGCCTTACTAGGGAAGCAGAGTACTGCCATAAGTTTTTGTCAAATTTCAGCAGCCTGGACAAACCCCTGTCCGATCTCACCAGGAAGAAAATGCCAGACAAAGTTCAGTGGATAGAAACCTGAAATACTGCATTCCATCTGCTGAAGGCGGCATTGTGTTGGGCACCTGTGATCACCTGCTGAACTATTCTCTTAGGTTCATTGTACATGTAGATACATCTGATCATGGCCTAGCCACAGTTCTGAGTCAGGTTACGCATTCAGGAGAGGAACACCCAGCCTTGTACCTGAGCAGAAAGTTGTTGCCTAGAGAGGAGGCCTATGCCAAAATTGAAAAAAAGTGGCTAGGTATTGTCTGGGATTTGCAGAAGCTGCAACCTTATCTGTATGACAGGTAGTTTACCCTGATCACTGACCACAACCCCCTCACATGGCTGCATAGGACCAGTGAACAGAACCCCAAATTGCTGAGGTGAAGCCTGATGTTGTGGTCCTACAATGTGGACATTAGGTACAGCAGTGAGTTGTAGTATGGAAATGCTGATGGGTTGTCTAGACAATAGCTAGGACCTAGAAAAACAACAAAAAAGTGGGAGAGATGCTGTGAGGAACCGGTGTGGGGTTCACACAGACAGCGAACTGAGGGCATTGCAAGTGGAGTCAACCGGCTCACTTAAAAAAAAAAAAAAGCCTCTGTTAGCAATGCTCTTTTGCCCGTACTTTGAATTTAAAGCACCAGATGCACAGCAGAAGAAATATCTAGCCGGGCACCAGATTGCTATCTCACAGAGCACATGAGAGCTCAATGTCACTTTTTCATATACCCCTAATGTGCATGCCTGATTATGGCAGCCATCTTAGATACCCACAAAATGTGTATAACTTTCTGTGGTCGTGACAGCATTTGCAATATTCCAGCTGTAAGATCAAGTTATAGAACACATAGGCCCAGATATTCAAAAGGGTTGCGCCATGCGCAACAGGGTTGCGCATATGCAAGTCCTACATTGCGCCATTCTGCGATAGTCAGCAGGAGGCAGTTGCGCCACTGAAAACAGGTTGAGCAACAGCACAATGCAAATGAATGCATGCTCAACAGGAGGGGGAGGAACCATGCATAAACTGCACAACCCGATATTCAGTCGGGTTGTGCAGAGTTGTGCAGGCGCAACCCCCAACCTGCGCCTGTACAACTTTGAGCCAAAAAAAAAAGGATCAAGTTGAGGGCCACCCACAGGTGAGCTGCTGTATTGCAGGCGCAACACAGCAGCAGCCTCCCGTAGCTGGCCCCAACTCCAGTCCCTGTGCCCCCCACCAGCCCGATTGCGGGCAGAGCGTGAAAAGAACCCCCGCCCAAACATCTCCCTAATGCCCGATAGCGGGCAGAATGTATACTGACAACCCCCCAGTGCCCAATCGCGGGCAGAATGTATAATAACAACCCCCAAACATCTCCCAATACCCGATCGCGGGCAGTATGTATAATAACAACCCCGCCCAAACATCTGCCAATGCCCGATCGCGGGCAGTATGTATAATGACAACCCCCAAACATCTCCCAATGCTCGATCGCGGGCAGAGCGTGAAACAACCCCCAGTGCCCGATCGCGGGCAGAATGTAAAAGACCCCCCAACCGAATATCTCCTGGTGGTCCAGTGGACGTAATGCCCGATCACGGGCAGAATGTCCAGTAACAACCCCAAACATCTCCCTGGTGTCTGTGTCCCCCACCCCACCCACCCGAAGCCCCACCACCCCGCTTTCATTCACAAATCTGGACTGTCATATACGGTATGGGCTGCACTCCCATTGGCTCTAGCTCTGCACCAATGGGCGTGCAGCCCTACTGAGGCAGTCAGTTGGCGGGCGGCGGGGCGGCAGGCGGGTGGATGCTGCCGCCCGCCGCTGCGGGGAGGCGGGTGGTGGGGCTTCGTGGGTGGGTGGGTGGGGGACACTAGACACCAGAGAGATGTTTGGGGGTTGTCACTGGACATTCTGCCACGATCGGGCATTACGGTCCACTGGACCACCAGGAGATATTCGGGTTGGGGGGTCTTTTTACATTCTGCCGCGATCGGGCACTGGGGGTTGTTCTAATGCTCTGCCCACGATCGGGCATTGGGAGATGTTTGGGGGTTGTTATTATACATACTGCCCGCGATCGGGCATTGGGAGATGTTTGGGGGTTGTCAGATACGTTCTGCCCGCAATGGGCATTGGGAGATGTTTGGGGGTTGTCAGTATACGCTCTGCCCGTGATTGGGCATTGGGAGATGTTTGGGGGTTGTCAGTATATGTTCTGCCCGCGATCGGGCATTGGGAGATGTTTGGGGGTTATCAGTATATGTTCTGCCAGCGATCGGGCATTGGGACATGTTTGGGGGTTGTTTTTACGTTCTTCCCGCGATCGAGACTGCAGGGTGCATTGGTCTCCGGCGGCTGCTGCCGCTGGCAGGGGCGCTGGTGCTAAGTCCCTCGGGGATCGCCATCTACGTTAATGGCATGCAAATGAGCCATAATCAGATGCAAATGGCCCTCTGCGCCTTGCATGAATTATGGCCCCATTTGCATGTCACCTTTGAATATCGGAATTTTGCGATGGGCAATGGTACTGCGCCAACCGCAAGTTTAATGCTTAACTCTGACAACTTGCGGTGGCGCAAGTTCCACTGCGCCATGCACAGTGAGCGGGTGATATTCAGGAGCTGCTCAATAGCGCAACTCCTTTGAATATCGCCCCGGCCACACCCCAGCGCAACTATTTTGAGCAGCGCAAGGGCTTGCGCCTCAGAATGGCGCAGTCTGAATATCCGGGCCATAGGCTTTAATGCTACCTAATAACCACTTAAAAGGAATCATGTTTGCTGCATGTTATTCAAAATGCAGGGTGTCCTACTTGTCAGATCCAGTGGATTGAACAAACAGTGACCCAATCCGCTCTCTTAGCCACTTGAGGTCAAAAGGTCATTATCGAATGTATTCAAACTGGCCTTTAGAAATTAAAAATGTTATACCTCCTCGAGACTGTTTCATCCCAGTGATTTAGCACTTAGGGTACTTGTAAGAAAATTTGAACAAATTGTGACCAATTCCACCCATAAGGTCTAAAGGTCATGTATTAAATGAATCCAAACTGGCCTTTAAAAATGTTAAAAAATTTATAATTAGCATGAGTGCTCCTTTTTAAGACTTTCCCTGAGGTGGAGTAATGACAACAATAAGACTTGCCCATTATTGTCCAATATTGGTGAAAATTTTGATAAACTACAGCGAAATACCACAAGATACCCGAGGGTTACTAGAGGTATGAACGAGGCTATGAGTTATATACCATCAGACTCTGCAGTCTACTCAGGTAATACAATATGTGAAAGGAGTAAGGCGCCCTGCGTTTTGAATATTATGCAACCAGCAAGATTCCTTTTAAGTGGTTATTAGGTGACATTAAAGCCTGTGTGTTCTATAACTTGATCTTACAGCTGGAATATTGCAAATGCTGTCACGACCATAGAAAGTTATACACATTTTGTGGGTATCTAAGATGGCTGCCATAATCAGGCACGCACATTAGGGGTAGATGAAAAAGTGACGTTGAGCTCTCGAGTGCTCTGTGAGATAGCAATCTGGTGCCCGGCTAGATATTTCTACTGCTTTGCATCTGGTGCTTTAAATTCAAAGTATGGGTAAACAGAAGCATGGCTATGAAATATTAAAAGGTAATCATACCTCCAAAGAAAATAAAGGTTTTAATATACATGCGCAGTATATGGATGCAGAATACCTGTAAGTAAAAATCATCTTCTAGCTGATTGTTTTGCGAGGGCACAGTTTAGGCCCAACCCCTTCCCACCCTCACCCACCCACCCCTGAAATAGTTCCTTTATACCTGGGGTTCTGACATCATTTCCTCAAGAGTGCAAGGTGCATGTCACTGTCATATCTCTCTAGCACACTGCACTGACAATATAAACATAAACATTATATAATATAAATATATATTTCTACATTACAAACCAATCACACAAAAAAAAAAATGTAGTGCAGTATAATGGCTGGCTGGCAGCAGTCTTCCGGGAGTCTTTCTGGAGGCTGAGATGGCTCTATTTGTGAACAACTGTCTGCCCTGAGGAGGAAGTTGCCTGCCTCAGGCCACACTGGACAGTAGCACGGAGACCTTCCCCCAGGCCACAATGGACAGTAGGAAGGGAACCTCCCACATCCAGGGAGCACCAGAACCACCACCACTACCTCAGCGGTTGCAAAGAAAGCACAGCAGTTGGACCACAGTGGGCTCAGGGAGGATGAGGATAGTGAAACAGAGGCACACCCAGTCAGATGTTACACACCACAATCCATACGCCATTCTGGGGGAGCATAGCTCCCCTATAGATACACCCACAGAGGAGACTAAGGAGGCTGAGGACAACTGTCACAAGGGAGGCCCACAGGAAGGAGGCAGAGGACACCACAAGGAAAGGAAGCAGCTCCTGGTGGGGACTCAATTATTAGGGGATAGAACTGGGAGGAGCTGGGAAATCTGAAGTAAGGTGCCTGCCTGGTGCCATGGCTTGGAGGGACAGGAAGCGCATCCTCAGGATCACAAAACAGCTGCAAGGGATTCTGAGCTGGACGTAATTGTCCACCTAGGGACAAATGACTTGGCTCATCATGAGGTTAGAGCAGTGCAGGAGGACATTGCAGAGTTGGGGAGGGGCCTAAGACAAGTAGCAAACACAGTATCCTTCTCAGAGGTGCTGCCTGTCAAAGGCATGGGGGAGGCGAGGGTAATTGGCACCATGCAGTTTAATGAATGGTTGAAAAAATGGTGCGGAGCACAGGGGTTTGGCTTCTTTGGGGACTGGGGTTCCACCTGGAGGGACACCAGCCTATACTGGCAGGATGGTCTGCATCTGTCCAGGAAGGGAACAAGTCTTTTGAGCAATCGGTTTAAATGCTTCATTGGCAAGCTTTTAAACTAGTCAATGGGGGAGGCACTGACAAGCAGCAGAAAAATCCCAGCCTCTCCCTACAAAACAGGGTACTAAATGAGAAAAAGACCAAGGTAGAACGGTCAGTGGGGGATGCTGCAACAGAAGGTAAGGCCATCAGAAAATGGAGAGCAATGAGTACCAATGCCCGTAGTCTAGGTAACAAGCTTCCTGAATTAGTGGCCTTGATGGAGGAGGAACATCTGGATATCGTGGCAGTCACAGAAACATGGTACACACAAAACCATGACTGGGACGTAAACATACCAGGATACACTATCTACAGGAGGGACAGGGAGAGCAAAAGAGGGGAGGAGTAGTTCTTTACATAAGGGAAGGAATAAAAGCAACAGAACAAAAGGGTAAACAGGGAGAGAAGAAGCACTGTGGGTAAATTTGAGACAGGCAATGGCACCACAATCCGCACAGGGTTGTATAGACACCTTCTCAGGGGAGGAAATGGACAAGGAAATGATAGAAAGTATACTTAGAATGGCAGAAAAAGGGAGATATTGCTGATGGGTGATCTGAATATGCCAGATGTTAACTGGGCGAGTTAGCAGCTGCCACTAAGAGTGCAGTTATTCTAGATGCCCTACAGGGGCATGCCTAGACAACTAGTACTGGAGCCCACTCGAGAGGGAGCAATATTAGACTTGATACTCTCAAATGGAGATGGAGAGAGATCACAGATGAAGAAGTGGGTAGCCATCTGGGAACTAGCGACCATCGAACAGTATGGTTCACAATAAAACAGCAATAGAGTCAACCATACAAAAGACAAAAGTACTGGACTTTAGGAGGGCTGACTTTGCCAAAATGGGTAAGTGCCTAAGGAATGCACTAGCAAATGGGTGGGAAGGAGGGTGGAAGAACAATGGGAATAATAAAAACTGCCATCACAGAGGTATGAGCCTTTGTGTGAAGCAAATAAACAAAACAAGGCGATGTAAGAAACCACTATGGTTCTCAAAGGAAGTGGCAGTGAAGGTTCAAGAGAAAAGAAAGCATTCAGGAAGTACAAGGAATCGCAGCAGGAGCAGGACAGAGAACTGTATCAGTTAAAGCAAAGGAGGCTGGGAAGGCAGTCAGAACAGCAAAGGCCCAAACTGAGGAAAAGATAGCCAACTCAGTTAAGAAGGGAATAAAACCTTTATAGGTACATCAGGGAGCAAAGGAAGACCAAGGGAGGATAGTGAGGCTTAATAAAGGGAGGGAGGGTGGGCAGAGGGAGAATGTGAAAAGGCAGAGATACTAAACAAATATTTTTGCTCAGTATTTACAAAGGAAGAGGGGAGGTACATAAAACAAACAGTAGTAACACTCTGGATACAGAAGTTGATACCAGCCCATTTACAGAAGAAAGGGTTCTGAAAGAACTCTTAAAACTGAAGGTGGACAAAGCAATGGGGCCTGATGGGTTCATCCCAGAATTCTAAAAGAACTAAGGGTAGAACTAGTGACACCACTGACTACCCTCTTTAACAAATCATGGGAGGATGGGTGGTACCGAGGACTGGAGGAGGGCAGATGTGATTCCCCTTCACAAAGTGGGAGCAAGGCAGAAGCAGGAAACTATAGACCTGTTAGTTTAACCTCAATGATAGGGAAAATGATGGAATCACTTCTAAAGGAAAGAATTGTTCGAGTATCTAGAGGCCAGAGGGGCACAAGACCCTAGGCAGCATGGATTCACAGCGGGAAGGTCATGCCAGACGAATCTGATAGATTTCTTTGACTGGGTGACCAAAGTAGTAGATCAGGGAGGGGCTGTGGACATGGCCTACCTAGACTTTAGCAAGGCATTTGACACAGTCCCACACAAAAGATTAATATATAAGTTAGCCAGCCTGGGAGTGGGTCCCAAGATGACAGCCTGGGTAAAGAATTGGCTGGAGAATAGGACACAGAGAGTAATAGTAAATGGAGTCCACTCAGAAGAAAGGAGGGTTACTAGCGGTGCACCGGAGGTTCAGTATTAGGACTGAGTCCTCTTCAATGTCTTTATAAGCGACATTGCAGAAGGACTGAAGGAAAAAGATGTCTCTTTGCAGATGACACTAAGATCTGCAACAGAGTTGATGCACAGGGTGGGGTGGAAAGGATGAGAAGGACTTGGCAAGGTTAGAGGAATGGTCAAATGTATGGCAGCTTAGATTCAATGCTAAGAAGTGCAAGGTAATGCACCTGGGAAACAAAACCCAGGGAAGAGTACACAATGGGGGTGAGATACTAACAACAACAAAAATGGAAAGGGACCTGGGGTAGTCATATCAGATGACCTAAAGGTGGGCAAGCAATGTGAGAAGGCAGCAAGGAGGCTGGGGGATACTGGGATGCATGGGAGAGGCATCACCAGTAGAAAACAGGAAGTTATTATCCTCTGTACAGACAGCTGGTGAGACCCCATCTGGAGTACTGTGTGCAGTTCTGGAGACCCAATCTCCATAAAGACATAGACAGGATGGAAGCTGTCTAGAGGAGAGGCAACTAAAATGGTGCAGGGTCTGCACGGAGGACATATGAAGAGAGACTTAAGGAGCTTAATATGTATAGCCTCGAGGAAAGGAGGAGAGGGGGACATGATAGAAACTTTCAAGTACCTCAAGGGAATCAACAAAGTCCAAGAGGGTAGCATCTTTCAAAAAAGAGGTGTGCAAGAACAAGAGGGCACAATTTGAAGATAGGGGGCGGCTCAGAGGTAATTTAAGAAGTATTTTTTCAGAGAGTTGTGGATGCATGGAATGGCCTTCCGGAGAAGGTTGTGGAGTCAAAATCAGTGGTGGAATTCAAGCATGCATGGGATAGTCATAAGGCAATTCTGGGGGGTTGGGGTAGAAAGAAGTAGGCTGCTGGTTAACTAGGATCTGCAGCTTATCCAGTAGGTAGGGAAATGGGCAGACTGGGTGGGCCAAGCGGTCCTTATCTGCCGTCAAATTCTATGTTTCTATGTTTCTATAAGAGAGCCTCAAAAACACAAAACATTTTAATACAACTTAAAGCTTGAGCACAACAACCAAAACAAGCATTTGTCAATGCCAAATGTTGATTGCTTTGGTCCGTTGAGCTTGCTCACTGCCCCTCTGTCACTCGCTCATTCTGTTTCTTCTGGTGCTGCAGGCTGCCCTCTGTACTGGGCTCCTGCTTGCGCTGCACCTTTTCTGCCCCCAAAGAAATCCACAGCTGTCCCAACAGAGCTCCATTGAGGTGGCTCGCTCCCCCTCTCTCACTTGCTCATTCTGTTTCTCCTGGCGCTGCAGGCTGCCCTTTTGTACTGGGTTCCTGCCTCTGTTAGAGGCTTTTTCTACCCACAAAGAAATCTGCAGCAGTCCTGACACAGGTCTGTTGAGCTCGCTCACTCACGCTCTCTCACTCGCTCGTTACGTTTTTGCTGGTGCTGCAGGCTGATCTTTTGTACTGGGGTTCCTGCTGGCATTGGCATCTTTTTCTGCCCACAAAGAAATCTGCAGCTGTCCCAACAGAGCTCCGTTGAGCTCGCTCACTCCCCCTCTCTCACTCGCTTATTGTGTTTCTCCCGGTGCTGCAGGCTGCCCTTTCGTACTGGGTTCCTGCCTCTGTTGGTGTTTTTTTCTGTCCACAAAGAAATCTGCAGCAGTCCTGACACAGGTCTGTTGAGCTCGCTCACTCCCCCTCTCTCACTCGCTCATTCCGTTTCTGCCGACTCTGCAGGCTGGCCTTTTGTACTGGGTTCCTGCCTGCATTGGCACCTTTTTCTGCCCACAAAGAAATCCGCTGCTGTCACGATAGAGCTCCGTTGAGCTCGCTCACTCCCCCTCTCTCACTCACTCATTCCGTTTCTGCTGGCGATGCAGGCTGGACTTTTGTACTGGGTTCCTGCCTGCATTGGCATCTTTTTCTGCCCACAATGAAATCCACAGCTGTTCCGACAGAGCTCAGTTGAGCTCGCTCACTCCCCCTCTCTCACTTGCTCATTGTGTTTCTCCCGGTGCTACAGGCTGCCCTTTTGTACTGGACTCCTGCCTGCATTGGCACCTTTTTCTGCCCACAAAGAAATCCACAGCTGTCCTGACAGAGCTCCATTGAGCTCGCTCACTCCCCCTCTCTCACTTGCCAGTTCTGTTTCTGCTGATGCTGCAGGCATTCCTTTTGTACTTGGTTCCTGCCTGCGTTGCCGCCTTTTTCTGCCCACAAAGAAATCTGTAGCAGTCATGACAGAGCTCTATTGAGCTCGCTCACTCCCCCTCTCTCACTCGCTCGTTCTGTTTCTCCCGCCGCTGCAGGCTGCCCTTTTGTACTGGGCCCCTGCGTGCATTGCTGCTTTCTTCTGCCACAAAGAAATCCGCAGCAGTCTCAACAGAGTTCCGTTGAGCTCACTTACTCCCCCTCCCTCATTCGCTCGTTCTGTGTCTCCCAGCGCTGCAGGCTGCCCTTTTGTACTGGGCTCCTGCCTGTGTTGCCGCTTTTTTCTGCCCACAGAGAAATCCACAGCAGTTATGATAGATCTCCGTTGAGCTCGCTCACTCCTCTTCTGTCACTCACTCATTGTGTTTCTCCCGATGCTGCAGGCTGCCCTTTTGTATTGGGTTCCTGCCTCTTTTGGTGGCTTTTTCTGTCCACAAAGAAATCTGCAGCAGTCCCGACACAGATCTGTTGAGCTCACTCACTCCCTCTCCCTCATTCGCTCGTTCTGTGTCTCCCGGCGCTGCAGGCTGCCCTTTTGTACTGGGCTCCTGCCTGCATTGCCACCTTTTTCTGCCCACAAAGAAATCCACAGCAGTTACAATAGAGCTCCGTTGAGCTCGCTCACTCCCCCTGTCTCACACGCTCATTGTGTTTCTCCCGATGCTGCAGGCTGCCCTTTTGTATTGGGTTCCTGCCTCTGTTGGTGGCTTTTTCTGCCCACAAAGAAATCTGTAGCAGTCCCTACACAGGTCTGTTGAGCTCGTTCACTTCCCCTCTCTCACTCGCTGATTGTGTTTCTCCCAGTGCTGCAGGCTGCCCTTTTGTACTGGGCTTCTGCCTGCATTGGCACCTTTTTCTGCCCACAAAGAAATCCACAGCTGTCCCGACAGAGCTCCATTGAGCTTGCTCTCTCCTCCTCTCTCACTCGCTCATTCAATTTCTGCTGGTGCCCTTTTGTACTGGGCTCCTGCCTGAACTGCCACCTTTTTCTGCCCAGAAAGAAATCTGCAGCAGTCATGATAGAGCTCCGTTGAACTCGCTCACTCCCCCTCTTTCACTCGCTCGTTCTGTTTCTCCTGCCGCTGCAGGCTGCCCTTTTGTACTGGGCTCCTGCCTGAATTGCCACCTTTTTCTGCCCAGAAAGAAATCTGCAGCAGTCATGATAGAGCTCCGTTGAGCTCTCTCACTCCCCCTCTTTCACTCGCTCATTCTGTTTCTCCTGCTGCTGCAGGCTGACCTTTCGTACTCGGCCCCTGCCTGCATTGCTGCCTTTTCCTGCTCACAAAGAAATCTGCAGCAGTCCTGACAGAGCTCAGTTGAGCTCGGTCACTCCCCCATCTCACTCGCTCAATCCTAATCTTTCCCAAACACTGATTTCCAACAGCAACTGTGGTATTCTGTGCCGGAACTGCAAAAACACATTTCGGCCAGGATGTGAAAAATGAAAGCTGTACTGTTCATAAGGAGGTGTGAAAAAATGCCAGTGTTGAAAATCTGGCATGAAAATATTACTAATTTGTGAAGTTACAAGGATGCTTAGAAACTGTACAACGCACGCTAGTAACATAGTCATTTTATGGATTTCATCACAAAATAGTTAACATAGGCATTTTAGAACCTCTGCTCATGAACAGTGTCACCTTGATTTTCTTAATGTGTCATGAACATTGATTTCCCACAGTGACCGCGCTTTTCTGTGCCAGAAGAGCAAAAACATACTTCGACCAGGATGTGAAAAATGACAGCTGCACTGTTCATAAGAAAGTGCGGAAAAATGACACTGTTGAAAATCTGGAAAGAAAATCTTGCAAAGTTGAGAAGTTACGAGCGTGCATGGAACCTGTGCAACGCACGGTCATAAAACATTCATTTTATGGACTTTCATCACAAAATTTTCAACGTAGGCATTTAAGGACATCAGCTCATGAATAGTGTCACTGTGATTTTCTTACTGTGTCCTGAAAACTGATTTCCCACAGCCACCGAGCTATTCTGCGCCGGAAGTGCGAAAACACTTTCGGCCAGGATGTGAAAAATGACAGCTATACTGTTCCTAAGGAGGTGTGTAGAAATGACAGTATTGAAAATCTGGAGTGAAAACATTGCAAATTGGCAAAGTTACAAGCGTGCGTAGCAACTGCGCAACGCACGCTCATAAAACAGTCATTTTTTGGATTTTTCCCACCAAATTTGCAGCATACACTTCTTGAGACCCCACCTCATGAACACTGGCACTGTCATTTCATTAATCAGTCCTGAAAGGTGATTCCACACAGTGACGGCAAAATCACCTTTCAGGACTGATTAATGCCATGACAGTGGCTGAATTCATGAGGAGGGGTCCCAAAAACCCCATGTTGAAAATTTGGTTCCAAAATTCCAAAAAATGCCTGAGATATGCAAAACAGTTGAAAAAGCCCTTTTTATGCCATTATACAGCTTACTGGCATTTCCTCAGTTCACAGTCGGCTTTGAAGAGTGCAGACGTGTTCCCGGTCCACAGAAGATCATTGCGCCAGACTCTGGAGGTAAGTATGGGGTGAGGGGGGTGTGGGAGGCAGGGTGCGCAGTGGGTGGGCGTGGGTTGTGGGAGGGGCCTGGGAGACCGCAACTGACCGTTTTCTTTTTTACAGGTTTAAACAAGAAAAAAAAAAACATCGCGGGATGTTTTTTTCTTTACAGGGCCATTGGGCACACTGGGGTGGGCTTCCAGCGTGCCACCTGAATGTTGTAGGGGGGCTGTAGCTGATGAGAGATTGGACACTCCCGTTGGCACATATTCAATGCTGGGGGGGACTAGAGTCGAGGGGCATTAGGCACCCCCTCGGCATAAAATGATCATTTTGGCGGGGGGGACCATTATGCCGACGGGGAGTGGGCTCCCCTGTCAGCAACCTGAACTTGCACGGGGACTGCAGCCGATGGGGATTGGGACCCCCATTGGCAAACACATACTGTTGTGGGGGGGCACATGCTGCTAAGGGGGATTGGGCACCCCCCTCAACACTGAGGGCTTACTAATATTGTTTGAGAACATGGTGGCAAGCCACCGCCATGTTCACAACAATATTACAGTACCAGCGTTCCACCCAGCAATGACGGGTCATTCCCTCATTGCAGCGAAATGGCTGATGCTGCAATGATGAGGTGGCCCTTGATTGCAGCAGCTGAAACATTTCAAGGTGGTGGCATGCTGTCTGAACTAGTGTCAGCAGCAGTGTGCCACAAGCGGGCCAAGCATTTAAAGGCTGTGGGGGCATTGGCCACAACAGTCCCGCACCTCCACAACCTGCTTCTGGCAAGCTGCCGCAATATGTTTCTTACGCATGCACGCAATCAACATAAAAAGGGAAGCATAGTTGATTTCAACATTGGTTTTAACTTTCCATGTATCACATCTTTTTGAACTTTAGTTTATTGTTTTAATCAACATAACATATAGTTACAGATTACAAGTAAGGGACATTACAGACAAAATAAATTAATGCACTGAAGGTGCCACTCCTCTTAATAACCATACATTATCCATCCTAAGCTTCTTGATACGCCTATGGAGGGAAAAACATTTAAATTATCCATAGTTAATTACACCGTAAACTGCATAACAAGCCCGTGAGCTGCATGGTAATTAATCTAATAAAGTCATGAACTAATAGTTTCGATACTTTTCACCCGTAAATAAGGTGGTTAGTGTGCCATGCCTTTCCATAGTTGTGCACATAAAGTGCCAAGATTTATGAGATACTGCTACTTTTGTACACATTTTTCAGAATAAAAGATAGGCTAATGCATATGTAGTGCTTTGACCAGTAAACTGCGAATCGCCATTGAAGGAAATAGAAAAAAAAACAAAGAACATAAAAGACAAATCCCCACCCTGGCTTAAATTAAACTTCTTCTAAGGTAATGGAATTTATCAAATTTAGAGGGTATAAAACTATTAAGGGATCATCGTTGAAAAAACAAGGCACAGGAGAAATAAACCCAACTTACTATGGTTTTGTATCAGATGAGTAATGCGACTTGCAGCATTTATATAACATGTAGCTACTGTATGAGGGAATTCTAATTGAAAAAATAGGAATACATATAAACATAGAAACATGGGGGGACATTTTCAAAGGAGATGCACTGGCATGTCTGAGATGCGCTGGCGCATCTCAAGAATTGAGCCACCGTGCGATATTCAAACATTGGAGATACGTTGCGCAAATCCAGATGCACTGCAACGCAACTATAATGTATGTGGCACATCTGGAAGGGGCGTTCCCATGAATATGCTGTGCATCCCAATATTCAGCCCAGATGGGCCACGCATCTGTTGCGCATCTTCCAAGATGCTACCCCAAAAGATAGGCTTAAAAGGAAATGGTCTAAGTGCAAGCCACCCACAGGCAGCCAGCAGAGCAGCAGGTCAGCTTTCCTCATGGTGGAGGTAATGAGGGGTGTGAGGAGATGGGTGGAATAGCAATGTGGCTGTGGAAGGGCCCATAGGTGGTATGCCCAACAGAGACGGTACCATGCCTGTGTCACCTATGAACAGCTGACTGACACAGAGATTGTGGACCAGTACCAACTCAACAGGGATAGTCTGAGACAGCTCTGTGAACTGTGCCATGATGACTTGTAGACACCCACCAGAAGGAGTCATGCCATGTCGGTGGAGACAGCAGCAATATAAGCACCTTCCAGATATCAGTGAGTGACACCACTGGCATTACACATTCTGCCACATCCTGCCTCCTCATACAGTTTCTCAATGCTCTGCTGCCACATGCTTTAGAGTTCATCTAATTCCCTAGCACACAGACAGAGCGTACAGAAACCATACAGCAATTCCATGGGTAGCATGCATGCCAGGCATGATAGGGGCCATTGGCTGCACCCTTGTGGCTATTACGGCACCACTTGGCCCAGATGATGTGGCATATGTCAACTGGAAGGGCTACCATTCCATCAACTGCCAGGTGGTGTGCAATGCCACAGGGCGCATCACCAATGTCTGTGCCACGCACCCTGGGAGTACACATGACGCCTTCATCTGACACCAGTTGGCCTTGTGTTACATGTTCGAGGGTGAGGACATCCCCACCGGCCACCTAGTGGGTGAGTTGGGCAGGACCCATGCCCACACCATGTACTGTGTGGCACAGCGCACAGCAGGTGGTATTGTGAGGGGTGGTGGATGCGGAAGAGTGACAGGGATGGTGCAAAGGTAGACAGCCATGGTGAACCATGGAACCTGGGGTCCTGCTGGAGTGGGATACACAGATACAGAGATAGTGGTGTGAAAGGCAACAGGGCGAGCAGGGCAGGGGTGCAGCACATCAGCCACATGCGGCACTGCGAGAAGCAACAGATGCTCCTAGCTACCACCATAGTCCAGGAGATGGACGAGCACAATGGCTGAACAGGGCAGTGGCATGGTGCCCACACAGGCAGGAATGGGGCCCATAGACCTGGGGAGAGGATGACCTGGCCGGCAAGCAGGACAGAACTGTGGGGCCCTGCAAAGGCAGTACAGGGGCTGTGCATGTGGGGAGGTGGGAATGGCAACTAGGTGGACAGGCAGAGGCAGCATAGACAGGAGGGGGGGTGGCAGCTGTCACAGGCTTTGCACACACCTGAAAGAAACTCACACGTCTCTGCCCCCAGGTGACAGTGCGTACCCCCTCTGACCATGGCTGCTCACCCCCATACAATGGCTCAGCAGTGAGGCTGATGAACGGTACAATGGGGCACACACTACAACATGCAACATCATAGAGCGTGTGTTTGGCATGCTTAAAATGCATTTCAGATTCCTTGCAGGTCCAGTGGTGCCCTGCAATACAGCCCTGAAAAAGCCTGTGGCATATTCCAGACCTGTTGTATGCTACACAACATGGCTATAGACCATGGAATACCTATCCAGGCACAGGAGGGTGACAGTATAGATGAAAATTAACCTCAGGGTAGGGTGGGCAGCCAACCCTGGAGAGGAGGGACTCTCAATGGGCAGCAAGGGCTTGGTGGCACAGGGACACCATTGTGGAGGAGCATTTTGGAAACTGGAGGTGAGTAACCCATGAGGACCCAACTGGGCAGCAAGTCACACACACACACACACACACACACACACACATATGCACACAGACTTAGGCAGACACTGCATGGCAGCTGCAGAGTGCACTGGAGAGCACACACAACTATGCAAAGGCATCCACTACAGTGCCACCAAGGAAAGGGGGTGTCACTGTGGAGACTGGCATGCATCAGAGGGTATCTGACGGCACACATGCATGGCAGACACAATGCTGCACTCATCACGCCCATGTCACACAGCACAACACAAATGCCCCCACACATGCCCCGTGCAACACACAGACAGCACAGGCAAGCATGACACCAGAGTGTGAGTGTGCCACAGCATGTGGCCCTGACCACTGCCAGCCTAGTGCATGGCCAGCAACGGCAGCAGGATGCCAGATCATGCCAACCGCACTTAGAAGGACTCAACATGAGCCATTATGGATGTTGTGGCCTCATGGGTGGCCACGGCTTGGCTGGGCGGATGCCACAGGTGAGTCACCAGCCACAGAGGGTGAAGACTCCACCCCAATAGGGGTTGACACCAGAGACCGTGACCGGGTGCTCATGGGTGTAGCGGTCCTGAAGTCCAGATTGGATCCGGGGGTGTTGGGGATGATGTTGGCCAGGGGCAGTGTCAGCAGCGATGGGGTAACCTGATACCGTGCCCTGGGGCTGCTCATGGTACTGCGCGTGGTGCGGCAGGAACCCCTGCAACCATGAGACACCAGGGATGCAAAGCCTACCGCAGTGACCTGTGCAATCCCATCCAGCGCAGTGGTCATGGTCACCCACAGTTGGCGTAACTCACCAAACAGCTGTGCGTGTCTCATGGCATTGTGTTCATCCATGTGCCCACAGTCCATGGAGCTCCTCCCTGAACACTGCCTGGCCCACCATGGTTTCCCGCAGGAGCTGGGTGTGCTCTTCAAGCCTGTCAGTGGGTGATGCGTTGGGGGCTGGGGGCTGATGGGAAGTGGTGTTCTGGCCTGCTGTGCCATGTCCCTCATCCAGGAATGCTGCACAGGAGGCTGCTGTTTGGGTAGGGACTATGCACAGGCATGCACAGTGGGCTCTGGGGTGGGCAGGACAATGTCCCCCTACCAGCCGTTGCAGCAATGCAGCACCCTGCTAGACAGTACCGGTGGTCCTAGGCCCCACAGCAGCACCGTGTCCCAGTCCACCCTCAGCCACTGCATTGGCTGGTGGAGGGGGGTGCACTTGGGAGGCGTGTGTGTGGGCACAGGACCACCCTCACCACCTGTAGCTGCCCATGTGTGTACTGAGCCAGTGGGTGGGTAGATGCTGCCTGTGTGTCCTCCTGTTTGAATGGCATCATCATCAACTTCATCATCCTCCTCCATGGCCAGTGCAAGCATGGTTATGTCCTCCTGTTCCAGAAGAAGACCGGACAAGGGGTCATCATCAGCCAACCCCAGTAGGTGGACCAGCATATGTGCTGCACCATGGTCCTCAGCACCAGCCCTCTGCCAGTGCCACGGGATGGGCACCAGCCAGCGATGCACCCCTGAGGCATGATGAAGCTGAAAGGCAGAAGAAACACATGGTGAGTGACACATGGCTGTAATGCAGGTGGACAGCTAGATGTGGGGGCATGTGAATGTGAACCACAGGTGTGCCTGTGCCACCACACAGGCCTGGGACTGTCATTGTGGCCTGTGCATCTCAAATGCTCTGGTGGTGTGAGACATGCATGTGTGCAGGGATGTACACTCATGGCAGTGTGTGGCATGGTGCCACAATGGACCCGCTGTGGCTGGGGCAATGCCCCCCCGGCCCTGACACAGACACTGCCACCCTACTGTGGAACACCAGGCCACTGTAGCATGCTGTTTTATGGGCCCACTGTGGATGGCTATGTGGCACCACACATGACATGGAGGCCCTTGTGGGCATGTATAGCCACCAGCAGCCTGTGTTGTCAGGTCATCCCATCCTGGGTCCCACAGCATGCCACTGGTCATGCCCAATGACACACAGGGCAGCATGTGGGCCTACAATATGGCTGTGCACTGGCGTCAGACCTGCATAGAGCACTCTGGACATGGTTCTGGCCCTTGTGTGGCATACCAGGAACACCTGTGGCTGGCACACACCGTCCCCCCACAGTGGGTGACACATGCATATTCACAGTGCTGTGATGGGCTGCCCCCAATCTGGAATCCCCCAGGACACCCACAATGGATGCCCGGCTCCCTAAGGGAAGCAGGGAAGGCAGTAAGGCAGGCAAAGGCCCAAACCAATGAAACACTAGCACGAACAGTAAAAGAAGGTGACACGACTTTCTATATATACATTAGTGAAAGGAGGAAGTCCAGAGAGGGTATTGCTAAGATCAAAGGGGATAAGGGGGAGTGTGAGGAGGAGGACCATGTAAAAGCATCTATCCTAAATAAATACTTCTGCTCAGTATTTACTGAAGAGAAGGTAGGGCAGGACCCACAGCTCTGTACCCTGGACACAGGGGGGAGGGAGGGAGGTGTGCACTACTCCCGTCACAAAAGAAAGGGTCCTACAAGAGCTTGATAAGCTCAAGGTGGACAAGGTAATGGGACCTGATGGCATACATCCCAGGGTACTAAAGGAGCTAAGGTTGAACTAGCAGAGCCATTATCAGAACTGTTTAGTGAGTCTCTGAGCACAGAAGAGGTCCCAGAAGACTGGAGAAGGGCTCATGTGATCCTGCTTCACAAGAGTGGTAGCAGGGAGGAGGCAGGGAACTACAGACCAGTCAGTCTTACCTCAGTAGTGGGCAAGATTATGGAGACACTCCTTAAGGAAAGGACAGTGCAACACCTGGAATCCATTGGAGCACAGGATCCAAGACAGCATGGGTTTACAAAAGGAAGGTCCTGTCAAACTAATCTCATAGATTTCTTTGACTGGGTAAATCAGAGTGGTGGATCAAGGGGGAGCAGTTGATGTTGCCTACCTTTACTTCAGCAAAGCTTTTGATACTGTTCCACATAGACGACTGATTAATAAGCTGGGTAGGCTCGGGGTGGGTCAGACGGCCAACTGGGTGGCAAACTGGTTGACGGGCAGAAAACAGAGTGGTGGTAAATGGTATACAGTGAGAAGAGATGCAAGTCACAAGTGGGGTACCTCAGGGATCAGTCCTGGGGCCAGTCCTCTTCAATATCTTCATCAGTGACATTGCAGATGGACTGGAGGGTAAGGTTTGTCTGTTTGCAGAAGACACCAAGATCTACAACAGAGTAGATGATCCAGATGGGGTGGGCAGAATGAGAAGAGATCTAGATAAACTAGCAAAATGGTCAGAAGAGTGGCAACTGGGGTTTAATGCAAAGAAGTGCAAGATCATGCACATAGGGAAGAGAAACCCTGAAGCCACCTATAGGCTGGGAGGGGGGAGATGCTGGCAGTCACAAGGGAAGAAAGAGACTTGGGCGTCATTAATACTGATGACCTGAAATCATCCAAGCAGACCTCTAAAGCAGTAAGTCTAGAGGGATGTTGGGGTATATTAGTAGGGGTATCACTAGTCGGAAGAGGGAGGTAATAATCCCTCTTTACAAGACACTGGTTAGGTCCCATCTAGAGTACTGTGCACAGTACTGGAGGCCACAATTTCACAAGGACATTAACCAAATTGAGGCAGTCAGAGAAGGGCAACCAAAATGGTGCAGGGACTGCATCAGAAAACATATGAGGACAGATTAACTGAACTCAATATGTATACCCTAGAGCAAAGGAGGGAGAGAGGTGATATGATTGAAACATTCAAACACCTTAAGGTCATTAACAAGGTTGAGTCTAACATGTTTCAATATAAGAAAAATAGCAGGACAAGAGGACACAGCATGAGATTAGAGGGAGGCTGATTAAGGGGTAATGTGAGGAAGTTCTTTTTCACAGAAAGGGTGGTGGATGCATGGAACAGCCTACCTCAGGAAGTGGTGGATATGAATACAGTGCAGGGCTTCAAACAGGCATGGGATAGGCATAAGGGAACAATACAGATGAGTATGAATAGATAAGGCATTGACAGAGCAAAGGCCTATGGCACATTCATAAGGTAGAAAAAGAAATGGGCAGACTGGATGGGCCTTGCGGTCCTTGTCTGCTGTCAACTTCTGTGTTTCTATGTTTCATGGAGGCTACAATCATCTCCTCAGTGGGTGTGATGGTTGGTGCTGTGGAGTGGCCACCACCAGTCAGCCCCAGTGAGGACCATATAGCAGCAACCTTCTCCTTGATCCTCTGCTTGTCACATGTCATGTGTTTAATGCACTCCTGGGGCGTGTGGTTGTACCTCCCATGGGTGTTGCCATATACTGCTACCTCCTTCCAGCCCTTCACCCTCTCCTGCCAGGTGCATGAGTTGCCCAACAGCAGTGCCTCCTGCTGGAAATATGCCTCCACTAGGGCACGCTGCTCATCCTTTGTAAAGTTAGGCCTCTGCCTCTTTGACTGCTCCTCCTCACTATCAGACATTCTGTTGCATGGGGACAGGAATGTGACAGGCATGAGCACATGTCCAGCGTGCTCTGAAGTTGAGCAAAGTCCCACAAAATGCAGTACAAAAGAGGCTGTAGCATGAGGAATGTAAACAAACCTACCTTCCAGGCTGCAGCTCCTGTCAGGTACCTGGGGTGTGGTGTGGTGCTTTTCAGGCCCATCTCATGCAAATGAGCTGTGGAGCAGCCAGTAATGAGATGCTAATCAGTTGGCTTAGGCCTGGATTGGCTAATGAGGTGATCAGTATATCCTGGCTGAATATTACAAAATTGCTCCAGGCCCAAATCAATTTGTGCCATGCATCTGAAATGTGCCGAGCATCTCTGCATGGCACAATGCCCACGCATGCATGATGCCCAGTACCATAGTTGATATGTACAGTGGAGTATGTCCGACGTTATCTGCTGTGTATTGCACATCTCCCTGTGCTGCGCCTTTGCCCTCAATTATGCATATCTGAGAACATGCGCTATGTGGTTGGCTGCCTGTTTGGCATTGTCCACGGATCACTCATCTCACAGTGCTGCACCATTGCCCTCTAGCATGCATATCTGTGCATATGCACCATGTGATTGGCTGCAAGTGTGGCATTATCTGCCCTCAACAAGCTGGCACCTGCGCACAAATGTGTGTCCTTGGATCACTGGGTTGTGATCCCATTCTCTTGCCTGGCCTTTCGCTACTGCGCATGTGCGGTACTGCACTATTGGTGCTAATGGTGCATCCCTATCATGCGTATGTGAGTCACGCAGCGCAATGCATAGCAGGCCTATCGTGCAACAGGTGCGGCCTGGCCACACATTGTGCAGACTGCCACACTGTCACACTGCACTGTCAGCAGCCTGTAGAGAGAGCAGATATGGCACATGCATCTGAGAGCAGGCCCAGAGGACTCAATTGGTAAGATATAGAACTGGCCAACCTGGCACTTGTGGGCCCCCTGGAGGGCAATTATTTATTATTTATTTAGTTTTTGTTAATCGGGTAGGTGCACTAGCCATAGGAATGACTATTTTCAGGCATGACCCAGGAGGTTACAGGGTAACATTACGAAGAATACAATAGGGTAACATTACAGAGAATACAACATAAGGTAGATGCAGCAAGGTATACACAGTGATATTCTGATAGTAGGTTATACAGCATAAATAGGATACAAGCTATTGAGAGTAGGTAACAGGACATATAGCTACAGTCAAAGCATTAGGATGAGGTATGTTGGCAGTAGAGTAAAAACTGTAATTGTAGAAAAATACAAGGGATAACTCAGAGATACATGGCTACACAATTCAAGAAAAGATAGGCATATAGCTGCTGTGACCCTGAAGGAAAAACAATTTTCAACAGACAAGGGAAATATGGGAAACAACATACAAAGAACAGCAAAAACCAAGGACCAAAAAACCAAAACAAAAACTAGAACAAAAACCAAAAACAAAAACGTGAAGCATGCCTGTATGCTGGTGTCAGCAAAAACAAAAAACAAACAAGCAAGAACAAAATAAATAAGTGCCAAAGGGTTAGATGTGGGGTAGGAAGAGGAGGTTATTCAAGTTTGGGTTAGGATAAGTTGAAAGATAGGAGCCAGGCAAGTAGTAGGTGAGGCAGTGGAAACAAGGCGAGAGAGGAAATATCTCGCAAGGATAAGTGGGCAAAAGTGTACTGATGAAGAGGGCAGGGAATAGAACAAGTAGGTGCAAAAGGGGGTTAGAAGCAGGGGATAGGCAAACTGAGATAGGTAGGTAAGGTGCAGGGTGGCATTAGGGGTACAGGCCTGTAGGGTAGTGGTTGCATCTGGGGAGAGGCATAAGAAATGGTATTATGGCGGGAACAGGTAAGGAACTGCAGTCAGGGATAGGGACAGGGAGCTAAGGTGGTTTAAAGCAGGAGCATTGGTTAGATGAGGTGAGGTACTGATGGAGAGCTTTTTTAAAGGTGCCATGAGTAGGTGCTAGGTGGACGTCTAGAGGGATGGAGTTCCACAGCCGAGGAGCGTAGTGGGCAAAAGCACTAGAACCTTTGGAGGTTGAGTATCTCGGCACACTTAAGAAGAATGTATCAGTTGAGCACAGCCCATAGTTGGAGGTCTGTGGCACAAGCAGTACCACCAGAGATTTAGGAGTTTGGGACCTCATAATATTGTCTATAGTGGAGCCAAGGGAGTAGAGCCTGGAGGCATTAGGAGATAGCCAGTTAAGATCAGAATAGAGGAGGCAGTGATGTTTCCACCTATGTGATGAGGCCGCATACTGACAAATATTATTGCAGGCGACATCCCATCTATGGAGATTTGTATTAGGTATAGCAGCATATGAAGATACCCCATAGGTTAGTGTCGGTAGGAGTATGCCTCGGGCAATGATTAGTCTCGCTGAGGGGGCTAAAGCATAGCTAGTATGGTAAGCTACACCTAGCTTGGAGTAAACAGATTTGCACATGTTTGAAATATGAAGTTTGAAGTTTAAGGACTGATCCAAGGTGACACCTAGATACTTAAAAGAGGTAACTAAGCCAATGGGTGAGTCATTTAGGCAGGAGACTCTAAAGTTGTTTTAGTTGGAATTGAGTTTAGAGGGGGTGCCAAATAACATTGACTTGGTTTTGGTCTCATTAAGAACAAGTTTATGATCCAAGAGCCAGGATTGTATGCATTGGAAGTCAGCAGAGAGCCGTAGGTTGATGTTGGATACATTTTTCGCACTGGTATAGAGGACAATGTCATCCGCATAGAGTATGGAGGAGGAGGAGGCAGCAAGGTTTGAGATGATGTCGTTAATGAAAATTGAAAAAAAGAAGTGGTCCCAGGATAGAGCTTTGCGGAACACCAGTACTCATAGTAACTTTATCAGAGTAGGAAGAGTTAAACTTTACAACTTGAAATCTGTTAGACAGATAGCTTGTGAACCAGGTGACTACGTAAGATGCAAAGCCCATAGATTGCAGGGTGGAGAGGAGAAGGGAGCGGTTCACCAGGTCAAAAGCTTTTGTCATGTCAATGAAGACAGCCTCTGTTAGAAGACCTGAGTTCATATCAGTGAGAGTGTCTGTGAAGAATTTAAGCAGGGCAGTAGAGGTGCTGTGACCTTTGCGAAAACTATGCTGGGCAGCTGTTAGAAGGTCATGTTTGAGGAGAAATTCTGTGGTTTGTGTGGTGACTAGTTTTTCTAGGATTTTGCTTAGCACAGACAATATGGCTATGGGCCTATAGTTCGAAGGGTCGTTGGCCTTACCCTTTTTGAGGATAGGGGTGACTCTCGCTGTCTTCCAAATGTCAGGAAAGCAACTGTGACAGGGAAAGAGTGAAAATTTTTGCCAGAGGAGCTGCTATGAGAGGGCCAGCTATTTTTAGAAGCCCAGGCTCGATTCTGTCTGAGCCCGGAGCTGCGCTATCCGAGATCCAACTAAGAAGTTGTGTAACTTCCTTCGATGTAATGGACCTAAAGTGAAAGGAGGGGGCAGCAGGAGCCCTGCTAGAAGAAGCTGGAGTCAAATGCTGTGAGGTGGGGAAGGAGGAAGTGAAATTAGTTAGGTCTGAGAACTGATTATTAAGGAAGTTAGCAATGGTCAGGGGATTGTTGCAGTGAGTTCCATTAAGGATCATTTCTTTAGGGGTCAATGATGGAGCGGATCCCAGGAAAGTTTTTATGTGGGACCAGAACGTTTTGGGATCTTCTGAGGAATTGGTTAGTGTGTTTTTGCAGTAGGAGCTTTTTGCAGACCTTATAGCCTTTTTGCAGGCATTTCTTAGCATCCTATAGGTGTTATAGTCCGCTGGAAGTCTTGAGGACTTAAAACAGTTCCAGCTCCTGTCTCTCTCTCTTTTAATTTAGCAAGCAAGTCCTTTTTGAGCCATCTAGTGTGTTTTCCCTTGACACGGCAGGTAATATGAGGGGAGTGAAGATCCTGTAGTGCTGCTAATTTAGTGATGAAAATGTCCAGCGCAGACTGGACATCACAGAAGTTGTAGAGCTCAGACCAGTCAATGTTGGCCACATCTTGAAGAAAATTTTGCTGATCCAGGTTAGCATAGTTACAGAAGGTGATGAGGTGTGGTTTTACAGGAAGGGGGGAGATTGATCCCTAGATGCAAAAAATAGGGGAGTGATCAGAGATGGCATCAGCAAGTGTGCCAGCAGACTGGATGTGCTCGGGGCGGTTTGTTAGTGTCCAATCTATGAGGGTCCAGTCCCGGGGGGGAGGAGCTCCAGGAGGCGCGGGCCCAGGTATGGGCATGTGTGGGGGCGCAGCTCCAACACCAGATTGGCATCTCCAGGACCAGTGAGCAGTACCACCACAGGTACAGGGACCTCCAGAGGTGGAATCTCAAGAGGCTCTGGAGGCTGCAGGACCACACCAGCACAAGGGCAGTGCCACGCACAGGTATATATATGCTCTGTGCATGCATTCTTCACCTGTTCTTAGTAGTAGTAGTAATAGTTGCAGTAGTAGTAAAAATTTGTGTTCATAAAATATGAACAGGGATAAAACTCTATTGAGCATGAAACTCATTTTCAATGAAGTCCCTTGGGAGTTTCTGGGTGTGCGGCAGGTGCGTGTATCGCTGCCCATGTGGCCGCCATGGCCCTGATTGCAGGGCCGGGTCACTGGTTCCATGCATGCCATGGGTTGCCCTATGTGGCCTGGTGGTCCACTGTTCTGGTGCCATGACACTGTGACATCACATTGTCAGTTGTCCCTCATCCGGGCATACGTCATGCTGTACCGTGCTACATTGTGTTGCTGTTTGGGGGGGTGTATGTTCCAGCATGATGCTTATGGTGCTGTTCCATTGTGTTCCCCTTGCAGGTGGGCAGAAGTGATGACAGGCATGGGAAGGTGATGAGAGACAGTCCGGGGCAACCGGAGGTGGTGCACAGGCGTGTGCCCGGCGTCGTTCTGCAGGTAGTTGCACTGCATGTCTTGCCTCTGTGTGTATATGGGATATGGGGTGTAGGGTTGCATTGCCCACAACTGGCCATTGCCTGCTTCCTGTGCATGTCCATGTGGTGGCGGTCATGCACACGTGGATCATAGTGTCATCAGAGTGTGGTGGTCCTGCTTTGCCCATGGCACCTGTGTGCTTGTCTCCAGTTGCCATGTCTAGGCATGGCTGTGGGTGCCCACCAGTGCTCGCATGGGGTCACCTCAGGGCCTGCGTGCTTGGTGCACAAGGGGGGGAGGTTCCCACACTGTGGGGTACATGGTCACATGTTCCTTGGTGACATTGTCTGCCTGCTCACTGTGCCATTTCCCAGTCACTGTGTGGCTCCATGTCTCAGTATGTTGCCAGTGTGTGCTGTGCATGGTGGGTTGACAGCCCTCTGCATGGGGCTGGCCAGCATCAGGCATGCACACTCATCCCATTGGGGGGGTTGGGAGGGCTGAGCCTTTGTGTGCTGTGGCACTGAGTACGTGTTCTGTTTCCCCAACATAGGTCATCCAGCTGCTGCATCAAGGCGGAGGCCAAGGATGATGGTGGGTGGCAGGATGGTCACTGGGGAACAGATCCTCATGGCGATCTTCCAGAGGCAGGAGGCCCAGTTACGCTTGGTGTGGAAGATGCTAGAGGAGATGCATCAGCTGAGGGAGCAGCTGCAGGGCCAGGTAGCCCATGAACAGGGGCAATAGGCCTCTGTCCTTCTGGACTTGTACATAGCTCCATTGCACCCATTCCCACACCCTTCTTCCCTGTTGTAAATGGTTCTACCCCTGCAGTCTCTGTTCCCCCTTTCACCTTGCCCCACAGTCATTTTATTGTAAATAGTTTGATATTGTGTGATGTTTTTGTTGTTGTTTCATTGTTCTTCCAGTTATTTTTTGTATATATTCTGCTATTTCTTGTCATTAAATATTTTTTTTACTGATATCTGCATGTGTGTGTGTGGTCCTCACTAAACAGTTGTTTCATTCACCTGTTGTGCTGCATGGTTGCCCAATGCCCCTTGCATACCACTGCCCATTTGTGTCTGTGCCTTGGCACAACCGTATGCTCTGTCCACCTTGTTTTACCCCTCTCTGTTTGTCATGTTGTCCCCTTGGTCACCTCTGGGGTGTCCATCAGTGCTGCTCACATTGTTACTTGCACATGCATCTCTACTGCGTAGCTTCTAAATATAGCATTGATTTGCGACAGTGCATTTCAGTTGCGCGGCACAACCACTTGCACCCTTTCCAGGCACAGTTCTGAATATTGGGGCCATAGCATCTGTCGGCAGATAAGGACCATATGGCCCACCTGAAGTGAGCTGAGATAGAGAAGAAGAGAGAGAGAGAATACAATAGGAGGGGTGATAAGGCAGTTTTATTTTTTTTGTTTAACCAGGAGTAGCACACTAAGCCGGAAGCTTTTTTATAGGAGCGAACTTGCAGCTCAGAGCCTTAAACCACTGCGCTATACTGCCTCCCAAAAAGTTATTTTCCTATTTCACTATGTGATGTAATTCTTCACCAAATTGGAGAGGCAGGAAGCACGATTAGAGAAAAGGAACTATTTATTAGCAACTGACCATCGGGTAGGGACAAAAGAAAGGGATAATCATACATACACAAACTACTACTTGTATCTTATGCTTAGATTTCACTATATAGAAGATTATATTTCACTATATGCAAGATTGTATTTCACTATATGCAAGATTATATTTCACTGTATGCAAGAGGAATCGTAGAATAATCAGCTGTAACAGCTACGCTGTAAGAGCATCTTATTTCTATTTTCCTATGAGAGGGGAACTCTATATCACAGAAGGTCAGACTGAATTCGTCGGCTGTAACAGCTACGCTGTAAGAGCATCTTCCCTATACTCGGATGTCTGTTTCAACCCCGAGGTACACCTCTCCCTAAAACTTAGGTTTTAAAATACAGCTATTCTAATACCACAGGAAGAGTCTATGAAGTGGTTGGTTGGCAGTTGGTGCACGTAGGTTTTCTCTTTCGATGAAAAGATGTATTGAACTACTACACTGCCTTTCCAGTGCAGTTAAGGAACCTTAGTAGAAAACTAAAGGATGTAGAGAGGATTTAACAGACCATGGGTTCTCGGCCACACCCCACCTCTCTAGGGTTGCCGGAAAGGCATACAAGATCTGGCTGCAGCCCACTTCTGGACTGCCCTGAAAGAAGAAGCAATGCAAACCACCTGGCCACAATCTGCTTCTGGATTGCCAAGTGAAGAGATGAAGAAGAAGAAGAACAACCAACAGTCCACTTCTGGACTGAAGATGCACTCTGAACTAATGAACACACTGGATTGGGAGAATTGGAACCTCTGGATCATTCTTGGACTCCAGGCAAGCACTCCCTCTGGACTGAAGATACACACCGGCCAATGCTTCCACTGGATTAGTACCTCTGGACCACTCTTGGACTCCAGGCAACCACTCTCTCTGGGCATCAGTGTGTTGGTCTTCTGAGTTCCAAGGCCGGACAAGCCAAAGCATTCACCAAAACAATAAATCATATGTCGAGTTGCAACCAGACTTGGAGTCCACGGCCAGATGAGCCAGGACACACTAAACCAACAAACTGAACGTCACTCAGAGAACTGACACTGACAAGTCAAACAGCACTCCGCTGCAGACCTGAAAACAAGAAACGGATGGCAAACTTCTGCACTGGGCCAAGCCATACTGGGAAACTGTAAGAGGAAAATAAACGGGATGATGCAACTTCGAGACAACTAAGGTACATTGGCTGTTGTCTGCTTCTGGATGCACTAGAGGATGACTCTTGAAGGATAGATATAGACTGACAAGGTTGTGCGTTGGGTTGAATCCATCCCATAGGACTTGCCTGCATGCCTGCTCTGCCTCCAGTGCCCAAAGATCCCTCCTGCTGCTGTGTGTCCCCTTGACTTGCTGTGTCCTCTTGCCTGAACAGGCCAGGAACTGCACCTAACTGAACAAAAATTTGAAAAGTCAGTCCTTCCAGTTCTGGAATGTTTGGATTGGAATGCTGTGCATGAGCTGCTCAGCACAGCATTCTATCAAAGTCATTGTTACACGAGCTGCATTAATTTTCTTTTTTTTAACATACATGTATGTATGTACAGGGCACCTTGCTGGGTATACTGGGAAGAACTGGGGACTACTGGGAAACTACAGGGGTACCTCTGATTTTGGCATATTACATACTCGGCCCTGATAAAAGCATGTCCCCATGTATCCTCCTAAACTTTTGAGAATACACCATACTTTAAAACTTTAAACATTCTTAACTTCTTACCAGCTATCATTTCTATTGTTTAACACTTCTATTATTAAATATTTCTTAATTGTCAGATAATCTATATGTAACACCCACGGGGCCCCACCCCTGCCTTTTTTACTAAAACGACAGGTGGCATGCTGTTGGCATTTGGCAGCAATACCTGGTGGGGGATCCTGGGTTCGGGGAAGGATGAGGTGACCTTGCACAAGGGACCTAGGTTTGGCTACTCTGCACAGGGGCGCACAAGTAAATCCAACTACAGGAAGCAATAACTGTAATGTCCAGAACCAGAATTGAGATTTTTCAGTGTGGCTTTATTTATTAACTAACTGAACATAAACAAAGCATTGCATGGTCCCCCAAAGGGCTATGTTACTGTATGTGCAGATTAGAGGTTAACACAGCGGTCCATTTGAGGAATGAACACATTACTACAGATGTCTGGCTTTGGACCCACCAGGCACTCAGCCCGGACTTTGCATGCGCATTGGATACATAGCCCAACTGGTCCGGCTCCCCTGCCGGTCACTCGACTGATGGTCCACTTGAAGAATGAACCCAAACTTTACTTGGAAAGACATCCCATCACACAAGGAGACTCCCAAACTGTGGCTCCCCCACACCACTTAGAGTCTGCGACTCCTAGAGAGATTTTCAAGTTGCGACCCATGTCTGGGTACCCATCCCATCACTGGCCAAGTGCATGAGGCAAGTAGCAAAAACACAGAAGAAATCCGTAGAGGTGGACCTGGTTACTAAAGATGGGGGGTGGTTTTCCCACCTCCAGCTCCTACAGCCCATACCCGGCCATTTCTCTGGACACACAGAAAACTTTAGGACTTTAAAATGTAGATTGAACGGTGGATGACCTGAAGCACCCCCTCTACAGCGAACTTTAAATCCATTTAAAACTTTAAACTGTTGACTGCTCTATTTGTTTGTCCTAGTTGACATAGTCCTCCCAAATAGCAGTCCACGTTACTTGAAATCCAACTGAAGAAAACAATATGTTTGCTCCTTCAAATGGAGCCAAACACTCACCCATTCATTGCAGGTGCCCCACAGGCGAAGTACTGTAACCTTTGCTGTTATATAAGAATAGGCTGAAATTGAATCAGGCAGCTTCCTTCCATGGTGGGAGAAGGGGATTGCCCCTGGAACCCACAGAGAACTTTTCCTCCCCCCCCCCGGAGGGAGGGGGGCACTGAGACCGGGGGAACGGTCTCCACCACTTTAAAAAGGGTAAACACAGGAACACTTCCTTTTTCTTACTGAGAGATCAAACAGCAGACTGATGCTTCCTTCTTGCTTAAGGATAAACGGAAGAATGACTTTGAATTTCCCAAAGTTCTAAACTCACTCCCTGAGCTGTAGATTCCAAAGTGGCTCATGCAGTTGCGACAGTTCTATAGTGATGTCATCTCTCAAGTCTCAGCTGTGACTGAGGACAGAGTGAGACAGTGTGAAACCCATTTAACTGGAGTTTCACAAGCTGCCTTCCCTGCCTACCACTAGGTCTTACTGGGATTCTAGTAACCCCGGGTAACAAAGGGGTTACATATATTCTAACTTTGTACTGTATTTTTGCTTTAATTACAGATGACCGTTTTGGAATTTATTGGATTTCTTCTATCCAACGTCTTGGGGAACACCTTTTGTTGTACATGCAGAGCTACGTATAGAACTTTCTGTAGACCTAGTAGAACTGGGATTAAACATTGTGATACCTGGTAACTAAGACCATTCTATAGGGTCTCCAGGGGTAGACATATCTATGCCTGTGTGCTCCTGCCTCTCCCATCTGTTTGCTTTGTCATCTTGACCACTGTCTAAACTAGAGGATTGAAATGTGCAAGGCTTTAAAAGGTTTTGGTGCACTATTTTACTAGACTGTCCTCCTCCTCCTTCTTCTGTTCTGACTTTATATACTGGAAGTCCTGGATACAGAATCTCTGTTATCACAACTGGTGTGGGCTCCCACCTAGATGCAAGTTTATGCCCTATGGTATGAGCGTTTTTTAACAAGACTCTGTCTCCTACCAATAAAGGTACAGCATGTGCTTTATGGTCATATTGTTCTTTTTGCCACTGTTGTACATGCCTCATTTGCATTGACACAATGTAAGCTGCTTCTCTAAGTCTACGCTGATGCTCCTCTACCCATAATGAGGTTGATTCTGCTGTTTTTCTATAGGTCAGCTGTACATCAAGAACCATGTCCATCAGGAGTCTCCCACGTTGGCTGAACATTAGATAATAAAGTGTGAATGTACCCTGTAGAGCAGTGCACAGTATTATTATACACATAACAGAATTCTGGAAGTAATTCAGGCCATTTCGCTTTTTGTTCCTCTGGCATTGCTCTTAACATCTCTAGTAATGTATAGTTTGCTTGTCCACATAGACCATTAGTTTGCGGATGATATGGGGCAGGTCTCAGTTTTCTGCTGCTGTGCATAGAACACAGTTCTTTAAATAATATGGATTTGAATGCACCACCTTGGTCAGTCAATATTTGTGAAGGATATCCATATGGTAGGACAAAATGTCTCCATAGAGCTTCAGCAGTGATCTGAGCTGACAAATATCTTACGGGTACTGCCACCAAGAATTTGGTAAAGTGATCAATAATCATCAGCACGTACTGGAATCCACTTTTACTAAGTGCAATCTTTAAATGGTCTAAGGCAACAATCTCCAATGGTTCCTTGGTTACAATTGAGTGTAAAGGTGCTTTCTGTTTACTGTCTGCTTCTTTTTTACGGTTACAAGCCATACAGTTTTCACACCACTGTCTAATGTCTTCTCTCATAGCTATCCAACAAAATCTCTCCCATATCGTTTTCTCCATCTTTTGGTGTCCAAAATGACCCGACCCATTGTGGTAAGTTTCTAGTACAGTATCTGCTTCTGCCTAAGGAATAACGATCTGTATAATTTCTTCTCTTGTTCTTGGATTGCTGGTTTTCCGTACCATTTTCCCTTGTTCTAAGCTAAGATAGTCTCATTGCCTTAACAGTTTGGTTAATTCTGGAGGTAGTTCTTTCTTTCTTTCTTGGGCTTTTACTGTTCTTTTGGTTCTAAGTATCTCTTTGAGCATTTGGAATAGAGGATTTTGATTTTGTAGCTGCATCCACAAACCTGTTTTTTCATCTGCTGGCACTGTCAACATTGCTTCTGCACTCTGATCAGTAGTTTGCAAGTACTGGCAGCACAATTGTAATATTTTTGCTGGAATATGAATAAAAGGTGGCATCTCAAAATTTTCTCTCTGTTTCAACTGTCTCTTCTTCATTGCAGTTGGACAATCTACATAAAGCATCTGCATTACCATTTGACTTTTCTAATCGGTATTTCACGGTGAAATTGAAATTAACCAGTCTGGAGGCCCATCATTGCTCTAGTTTTGCAGTGTCGAGATGTGCCGAGGGGTTGTTATCTGTGTACATGGTGAAAAAAGTAGCTGTGAGAGAGTGCCTAAATTTCTCTGTCACAGCCCACACAAGTGCTAAAAACTCCAATTTAAAAGAACTGTACTTTTTATCATTTCTCTCTGAACCCCTTAATCCTCTGCTTGCATAGGCAATTACCCTTTCTCTTCCTTCTTGTACTTGGGAGAGCACTGCTCCTAGGCCTTTGTTACTAGCATTGGTGATGAGGTGAAAAGGTTTCTGGTAATCTGGATAAACAAGCACCAGTACTGTAGTTAGCACTGTCTTCAGGTGGTCAAATGCAATCTGACATTCTGACATCCAATTTATTCGACAATGTTTGCTGATTTTGATCCTTTGGATTGCCTTAACAATTCGTGCAAAGGGGCTGCTTGCTTGGAAAAATCCTTTACAAATCGGCTAGAATATCTGACAAATCCTAAGATTTGCCTTACATCTCTGATGGTGACCGGACATGGCCATTCTTTTACTACTTCAATTTTCTATGGATCTGGCTCTATCCCTTCTGTGGATACTACATGTCCCAAATAGTTGACTTTTTCTTTTAGGAAATTATACTTTGCAGGTTTAATCTTTAATACATAATATTTTAGGCATTCGAAAACCAGTCCCATATGTTTCAGATGTTCCTTGTGTATTTTTGAATAGACTATGATGTTGTCTAGATAAAAAGCACTGTGTCGAAATTTTCACTTCCCAATCACTGTTTCACTAAGTGCTGAAATGTTCCTAGTTCATGGCAAAGTCCAAACGGCATTCAGGAAAACTCATACAACCCCATAGGAGTCATGAAAGCTGCCTTTTCTTGGTCTTTGGGTGCCAAGGTTACTTGCCAGTATCCACTTGTCACTTCGATGGTTGAGAAAACTGCTGCAGACTTCAGTTCTGTGAGAGCATCCTCAATGCGGGGTAATGGGTAAGCATCCTTGTATGTGATCTGATTAAGTTTTCAATAGTCCACACAAAATCGTATCTGTCCAGCTTACTTTCAGACTAAAACTATTGGTGCTGCCCATGGATTGTGGCTTTCCTTTATAACATCTGCTTTCAACATTTCCTTTAATAACTGTTTGGTTGGCTGATACAATGCAGAAGATATGGGTCTAAATCGTTCCCGAATAGGTGGGTGGTTTTCTGTGGGAATACAGTGTCTCACCTTTGTGGAGCACTCAAAGTCTAGGGCATGATAAGAAAAGGCATCGGTATGTCTCTTTATCACTTTCAACAGCTCTGCCTTTTCTTCTTTTGTGGTCCTTGGATGTCCCATGTCTATTTCCTGTATCCATGTATTGGAGATTTCACCCTTGATTTAATCTTCTTGTATGGCGATAGTGGCACTGGTTAAGTGAGGCATTTCCTCTTCCTCTTCGCCTGGGATTACGACATCTTCCCATTCCACTTTCATGAGATGACCAATGGCCTTCCATCTATACACGGTCACTGGCTGGGTACCATAATTCAGCAGGCGGACAGGGACTTTTTCACCCTTTACCGTGACCAAACTCCTAGCCACCACAACTGGATCTTCTCCTTTGGCCCATTCTGGTTCGACTAAGGCTGTGCAATCTTTTCCTCATAGTCCCACTTTGGTTCTGCACAACAGTGTAGTTTCAACACCCAGTTTTAGTTGGACTGGCCTCTCCCCATTCTTATTGGCAAATCTTTGATGACACTGGAGTACTTTAATGGTTCCTTGTAAGGCTTGCCTCTCTTTCCACAAAAGTGAACTGGTCTGTTCTCTCAACACCTGTAGCAGATCTTCTAGACAATGTTGGAGTAGGTTCATACCCAATATTACAGGTGGCAGGTTGTCCTCATATAAGTTGTTTATCATTATCCCCTGGTTCGAATGTTCAGTCCTTCCTAAGGTAATACGTGCTTCCATGTATCTGATGATAGGAATATTGAGATAATTTCCAGCTGCTAGATTCATCCATTTCTTGGGGAGTTGAGTTAACTGGCCTTTTGTCCAGTGTTCAAAGAAAGTCTTGCCCTGCAGTGTTGTCACCTGCGATCCTGTGTCCAATAACGTCTCCACTTCCATTCCACTAATCTTTATAGTGGTGGTTGGACAATTTCCTATGAACCAGACCTGTGTGGAGTTCTTTAATGGACCTATTGGGAGTTGTCCCGAGGCTCAGTCCTCCACCCCAGGGATTCCCTGTTTAAAGCCATGGTAGGCGTATTTGTCTCCTGTGTGCATCTTCTTGCAATGTGGTCACTGATCCCACACTTCCTACATATGGGCCTTCCCATTTGCATTGAATTGGTCTGATGGCCTTCTCCCCATATTTCTGGCTGCTGGGGGTCTAGATGAGCACCATTCTGATTATTCTGAAAACAAGAAATGGATGGCAGACTTCTGCACTGGGCCAAGCTGTGCTGGGAAACTGTAAGAGGAAAATAACAAATGGGACGATGCAATTTTGAGATGACTGCGGTACAGCTCTTTGTGGATTGGATGTTGTCTGCTTCTGGATGCACTGGAGAATGATTCTTGAAGGATAGGTGAAGACTGACAAGGTTGTACCTGGGTGAAGTGACTCCGAAGACAGTTGAAGACTGATTCAGATGGTTGTCCAGCATCAAAATGCTGGCCCACAGCAATGCAAGACAGTTGTGACGCTCAATAATGTTCGTAGGAGGAATAATAATTCAGGAAAATGCAAACCAAGTGTCAGGTCTTACTATAGTGGTCAATAAATATACAGTCTCAGTGTCCAGACCATAGTAAATATACAAGCAATTTATTATACTGATTCAACCCTAGCTCTAGTGGACCTAACTCTAATGGAGACTCTTCTAGCTAAATCAGGTTCTCCTGTTACTGTGGAAACACTACAGAGAGGAATAGGCTCTCTGGAAGGTTATACAAAAGATAGGTGACTGGGCCACTTTAACACTGGAGAGCTGGCTAGCTAGGCTCCTATCATATCTGGGGATTGCTTCTATAGCTGTGGGCCTAAATGGCTAGCTCCAAGTTTTGGGCCTTGTGTTGCCTCTTTAAATATCTGTGGCCTAAATTGGATTCGTAGACCTGGGCCTAATTTGCCCTATTTAGATCTATGGGAGACAGTGGGCCTAAGCGTGCCCTTGCTTTATTACTGTTGGGCCTGGTGCCCTCGCTTTACTGGGCCTGGTACCCTTAGTACCACTGGGCATGGTGCCCTTTGCTTCACTGAGCCTGGCACTCTACTTACTACTGGGCTGGCTTGCCCTAACTTACTAGGCCTGGGCTGCCCTAACTACTGCTAGGCTGGCTTGCCCTAACTTCCTAGGCCTGGATCCTTTATTACCAAGGGGCCTGGTGCCCTTTGTACCACTGGGCCTGATGCCCTACTTGCTACGGGGCCTGGTGCCCTTTGTACCACTGGGCTTGATGCCCTACTTACTACGGGGCCTGGTGCCCTCTTTTAAATGGGCCTGGTGCCCTCTCTTAAACTGAGCTGAGCATTGCCCTTTTAATCCCTAGGAGGCAGGACCCCTTTAATTCTTCGGATCTCTGAGCCTGCTGTGACTCAGTCTCTCTATCCCGCCTTAAGCTCTGCCCCTGCTGAATATTTAAAAGGCCTTTACTTGGCCTTGCTAGATAGCCCCTCCTGTGGGCATTGCTACACCCCACCCCTCTGTTAAATTATTAAAATTTCAGAGTCCTTGCACCTGACCCTCCCACGGCACTCAGCTGCTTCTTCAAGTGCCTACTGTGCTATATTAAAATAATTAAACAAACACACAATCTCTCCTTGCAGGGAGGTCAGCACATATCAGCATGCTGCTGCCGACTTACCAAACCACCAGGAGATCGAGGAGGTAAACGGGAGGTGGGAGGTGTTCTGGCAGTGGGAGGGAACTGATCAGACAGCAGGGAGGATGGCGGGGGGCCTCAGACAGCCCACAGCCTATGGGCACGATGCGGCTCTTCTCTGCCATTGACGGGGGACAGGAATTACTTTTAAACAAAATAAGGGGGCCAATAAAAAAAAACAATGGGGCTCACAGCCCAATGGCCAAACCAGACGGTGTATCTTTTTTCATGGTGCCCCGATGGCACCACCGACCGGGCCACACAGCAGCAGGAAGGATCTTCAGGCACTGGAGGCAGAGTAGGCACACAGGCAAGTCCTATGGGACGGCTTCAACCCGAGGTAAGCCCTTTACCTGTCCCCTTGACTTGCTGCATCCTCTCTCCTCAGCAGGTACCCAGGAACTGCACCTAACTGAACAAACATTTTTAAATTCAATCCTTCCATTTCTGGAATGTTTGGATTGGAATGCTGTGCATGAGCAGCTCAGCACAGCATTCCATCCAAGCCATTGTTGCAAGAGCTGCATTAAATCTATTTGTTTTTAGATACATATATGTGTGCACAGGGCACCTTGCTGGGTATACTGGGGGGAAACTGGGGACTACTGGGAAACTGCAGGGGTACCTCTAACTTTGGCATATTGCACACCTAGTCTGCTCATTTCCCTACTCACTGCTGCAGCCCAGATCCTATTTGATCTTCATTTCTCCTGCTCTGCACATCTCTAGGGTACCCTTATGTCTATCCCATGCACTCTTGAACCCTCATATTGTTTTTGCCCCACCACTTCTGCTGGAAGGCTGTTCTATTTCTCCACCACCCTTTCAGTGAAAAAAGAATTCCTAACATTACCCCGAGCCTTCCACCCTTCAGCCTCATATCATGGCCCCTTGTTCTTGTGCAGAGTTTTCTCTGAAATATGCTTTCCACCTGTACCCTGTTTATTCCCCTAAGGTACTTGAAAGTCTCTATCATATCTCCCCTCTCCCTTCTTTCCTCCAGTGAATAGATATTAAGATCCTTAAGTCTTTCCTCATAGGGCTTCTGGTGCAGTCCATGTACCATCTTTGTTGCCCTTCTCTGTACTGCCTCTTTTTTGTCAGTACATGAAAAAGAAACCCCCAACTTACTGAAGCCAACTGTCCGCTATGGTAATGCAACTTACAACTTTTATAAAACAGGGAACTAATAACCATTTTCAAATAGAACAAGTAAACGGAAGTCCATTAGAAACAGAGAGGGGCAAATGAAAACCCTGTAGATTTGGTGGCTCACTGTCCCGGGTCGAAAACAAACAAAAAAAAAAAAACACATCTGAGGATAGTAAAATATCCAGTCTTACCTAGGGACAGTGAAATTACACACTCACATACCGGAACAGAAACAGATCCAGATAAAGTCAAGTATCTTTGTCTTCAGAGAACTGATCCTCTTCAGCAATTGCTCAAGCCTCTGAAAAATCATGTTTCTGGACTCACTCTGTGCATCACATTTTTATTGTACATTTTGTTCTTAATATGTGTTGAGTGCACTTCTTTCATATTAGTAGTAGGTTTTTGTTTGTCATTCTTTACTAACTGAATGAATTAAGTGACTTGTTTTAACATATTTCTTGCCAGAACCAGATGTGAGTTGGCTGGTATGCTACACTGTCTTGTTACCATGGCAACCTTTTCACCATAAAAGCAACATCATGGAGAAACAATGTTACCTCTGTTGAAAGGTGTGGTTTAGACACCGACCGTCGGCAAGTGATATGCCGTGCGCGCAGAGCTATGCTCGTGCATCTCCTGTACTCTCCACAGGCCTAGAACAGATATTCTTAATGTCTGGAATACTATGGTTTAAATAAACAGCAGTATCTGCAACTGTGGAATAGGTAATTGAGCCATGTAAAAATAGTTTGCTGTTGATCTGGATGGAATGAAGCTACTAAAAGGTGATCTTTTTTGTATGCAAAAGTGGGAAAATGAGTAGAGAATATTTGGTAAGAAAACATTTAAGTCTACAGACACTTCTTTGTTTATTTAACAGAATGCAAATAGACTTGCCACACAAGGACTCCTTGAGGTGGAGCACTGTGTTTCTATTTATATTCCCTGCTATTTTGCACCTTAAAGGAAAGCTGTCCTTTACAGGGGCTTCCGCCCCTGCAAACCTTACCCTCCAGTTTAGCTTTACTGAGAAAATCGCCATTTTCCTCATGCTGCCAAGTAGTTTATTTTAATTCTGAAAAGTCCACTACCAAGAAGTATGGCAGATGCTTGGGCGGCTCCATTGACTGTAAAGGTGCACCACCACACCTTGTGCTTCAATAGAAATGCATTGAAGTGCACGATGCGACGCTGAACCTTTACAGTTAATGGAGCCTAGCGCCCACCATACTTCCGGTAGTAGGCTTTCAGAATAAAAAAACGGCCTGCCCGGGTGGCATAGGAGGGTTGAGGCGCTGGCACTTACTTCAACCCACACCGCAACCCGGTTCGGGAACAGACGGGCGCTGTCGGTAGGGAAGGAGAGGATTGAGCGTCCGAGACTGCCTTCCTCCTAGGGTTGGGCTGTGGGAGTAAGTCACCTGCAGTGACCTCCAGTGGAGACTTGGGGTAACACAGATGCGTGCAAGTGAGGGAACGTCACCAGAAAACGGAAACTGGCTCTGCATTCAACCGGATGACGGTCGCCTGGCAGTCCGATGCTGTCAATGTCCCAGGAGCCTTCCATCCCTCAGCAGTACCCTGGGACCAAGTAGTGTGCTTGCCTGCCCCACAGGTGCCTCTTCCCTTGGAGGAGGGAGGCTCACCCGGCCAAGGGTCATGTCCAGGTTACCCTGGGGATGACTGCAAATATGAGGGATGGGGCATGAGAACAGGATGGATCGGAGGTGCCTTGGCATAGCCTGAAGGAGTGGCTGAGTGCGGTAGCATGTAGAGGGGAAAAAAGATATCACAAAAAAAAGTAAACTACTTATCGGCACAAGGAAAATGGCGATTTTCTCAGTAAAGCTAAACCGGAGGGTAAAGTTTGCATGGGGAACGAGTCCTTGCAAAGGACAGCTTTACTTTAAAATCCTTGAAGCCATTTGCACAGAGCTTTTTTGAGAACCTAACTGAGGGTCATGTTAGTATTACAGGTATGATGGAGCAAGAATATCAATACAGTCATCAATATGTAAAGCTGGATGATGGGTTCAAAACAATCTTGCATACATACAGTCACATAAGCAGTCAATAGCTTTTCCTTGATCTGTGCCAGTGCTGATTGGGGGAGGGAAGCGGAGGGCCCAAGGCTTATGCTACAGCTAGTACTATCTCTGGGGTGGTGTGTTCTAAGTTGTAGGCCATTCCAGGACCAGTATGGACCTTCTGCACCCATTGTCAGCTGATCAGTCTATGGCACCAGGGAGGCTTTGTGGGATATACCATTGAACTGCCATCTCTGCCAACATACCATAAATTGTGACTGTCTGTTTTGGAGAGAGGAGGTTATGGATTCCATTTGGTAGATCTCCTGAATAATGGCCCTCCATTCATGGACAGTTGTGGCTCTAATTTGCATCCATAAACATGTTATCACCTTTTTTGGCTGCTGCTACATATAAGAAAGCCATGGCTCTGGTTTTGAAGGTGACAGTTTGAGGGAAAAGTACCATTGTGGGGTAAGGAGGTCTCAGGGAACAGAGAGCTTCTCAAACTGTTGAGCTAAAGCCTGCCAGAAGGGGGAAAGGACTTGACAGTACCAGAAGATGTGCTCTTGATCCACATGAAGATACCTGCATTGCCTTCAGCACTGACTGTACTCTCCTGGTTGGAATTTGTCAGAATCACTGGTGTATGAAAAAATGTATTCCAACATTTCCACACAAATTCCCTCCATTGAGTGGACAACATTATTTTAAGAGCAGAGAGAGTGTATTTGATCCAAGAGGAGAAGAGGGTTGTCAGGTCTAGATAATGATTCAAAGAATCTAATATTGTTTAGGTGGAGTTACCCAGACTGTCATGCAGCACTCGATGAAAGTTGCCTATGAGATAGATCCAGGCTGTACCTTGCAGTGGTCTCAAAGGCAGCTGCAACATTAAGGGGACAGGGTTGGACATTTGGGTTCTGTCAGGTGACCTGTGCAACAGGTATGTGCATACCTGAAGATACCAAAAGTGTTCTTACCCAGTAAGGCTATAGCATTGTTGCAGGTCTTCAAATGTTGCCACTCCTTGAAGAGTCAAAAACTAGAAAATGTAAGTTAGACTGAGCTGACACCATCTAAGGAAAGTGTGGTCTGTCTGAGCCAGCAAGAATTCAGCAGCTGCTGACAGTAGTTTAAAAAAGTAAAAGATTGGTTTGAGTTTTGAGAGGTTGCATATCTTAAACCAGATCGCTAGTGTTTGTTCCATGCCTGTCATGTAATATGCTAGTCGGGGTGCCCCAGGGCAGCCAAGAAAAATGTCTCCCATATCAAAGAGGTCATTCAGGACAAATTGTTTTGTTTCTGCAACCCATACCCAGGCCAAGAGCAGCGTCTGGCAACCAGGACCCCCTAACTTGTACCACAGACAAGGCATTAAACCACAAGTTGGCATACATTAGGCATCACCCCTGGCACTGGGGCAAATACCTGGCTCAACATCTAAGAGGTCAGGTGGTTAGGGCACAAAATAACATTTATATTTACTCTGAGTTCTGGGAGAGAGGTGCTAGAGTTATGCTAGGTCTAACTTCTGAAAGGGCCCATGAACAAGATCACATGGGAAGAATAGATGGAATGTCCACAACTAGAACTGGGATTGTGCAGTATGGTTTTATTCTGACACTGATGACAAGACAGAATGGGGTGGTTCCCCAGGCTGAAACTGGTACATGCAGGCTTACCAGTATTTTTCTTTTCCAGAACAACAAAAGTGGGCATTTAGAACATTTCTTTCACACAAACATCAAACTGTCCATCCCTCTGGATTAGGGCTCTCAAAGATATTATCTTTCCCACAAACTTCAGCCCGTCTGCCCCTCTTTCCTAGGAGGTTTATCATGGACTTAAATTCATCCATAAATGTTTATTATGTGGTGGTTTGCCACACACTTAAATACAGTACATCTTCCTGACCTGATGGGCTTTGTTAACTTCCACAGAGTAACCTTGTGCCCCTCAAGTGACCAGTTAGCCCTGACTGAAATTTCAGGTGAGGGTCCACCCACCCTAGCCTCTTCCATCCTCTGCCACCCCTTTGGGGTTGCACAAATTGATCCTTCACCCTCCAACAGGGTGCTAAAGGCATCCACAGTTAACATTAAATATTCAGCACAAATTTGTAGTGAGGCTGGGACCCAGACTGGTGTACTCTAGCTTTGTCTCTGGTCACATACACCATCAGACAGCAACCCAAGAATTTTTTTGTCTCTATTTCTGTACTCACAGTTTTATTTAACCTTGGCATGCAGACATCTGACTGAAGAAACCTTTTCCCATGACCCTTCAATAGCTTTCACAATTGAAACACTCTTTGTTTCCTCACAGGGCAGCTGACACTGTCTTGGTCTCTCAGGGGATTGCCCCTTAAATCCACAGAATTGCAGTCCCCTTTCACTTTCTGACAGGCAAGACCCACTGGGGTCCTGGAATCAACGGTCTCCACCACTTCTGTTTGGCACTGCTGTATCCTCACTCACTAGGGTGAGAAATTGACCAGAGGTCCTTCACCCAGTCTCAGGGCAGGTCAGCAGGCACCTCTCACTCTGAGCACTGCTGCTCACTCAGACCTTCACTACTAAACTGACTGAACTGCTCTGACTCCCATCTGAAAATTCTAAACTGTCCCCCAAGCAGCTGATTTCAAAGTGGTTTATGCTGCTGCAAGAATTTTAATTGACATAATCCAGTCTCCACTCAGGCTAGCTGAGTAAACAATGATGTCATGTTGTAAAGAGCTCCTAATAAGCTCTCTACAGGCTGCACAGGAACCTTCCTAGTCTAATATTGATTGGATTCTAGTAACCTCGGGGGACAGGGTGGTTACATTTCCATGGCGGAGACTTTGGCATAATTATATGGATCTGGTAGGTTAACCCCACATAACTTAGACAACTGTAGAATCGAAAGACAAATCTTGGAGGTTGCCCTCCCAAGATAAAATGGGAAATGAATTTCATCCATGAGGAAGGTAGTAGGTGGCAGAGAATAACGGTAGAGTCTAATCCAGAGGTTAACAGAGTGCCCCAGACAAAGGTCCAGGACACCCTGTCAAAGGCCTGTTCAATGTCTAGGCTAAGTAGTGTAGTTAGGACTGATCTCCGGACTACATACTCAAGCAGGGTAAGTGTAAAGTGGATATTGTCCATGATCTGGTGTTAGCAGATAAAACCTGCTTGCTCTGCCTGAATTATTGCAGGAAGAATAGTCATGATGCCTAAACCTGAATATATAGTTTGTAATCCATACTCAGTATGGATACTGGCTGGAGGAAGGCCAGAAATGTGGGGTCTTTACCTGATTTTTGAATTGCTGAGAGGGAAGCAGACCTCCACAAGGAATCCTCTGAAGTCACTGCCTGGAAAGTATGATGCCTAGTACAGAAAAGCAATGGTGAAAAGGCCTTATACCACTTCACAGGGAGCCCATCAGGACCTGGGCATTTCTGTGTTTTTGCTGTAGACATAACCAATAAGATTTCATTGGTAAGGACTGGGGCTGTGAGTTGTTCCTGTTGAGAATCTGTGAGAAAAGCAGGAGTGAGAGATAAAAGATATATCAAGGGATCAGTGGGATCAGTATGAGAGGAGTCCACATAGGAATCGTGGTAGTATGTACTAAATATCTTCTGAAGATATCTTCTGAATCTGTGCTGAGTCATGGCTCAATTGCCCCATATAGGGGTCTCAATGGTGCAGGATGCAAGACACAAGTCTTTGGACTTGTAACTTACAGGCTAGAAGGGGAACACTGTAGGCCCCTCCCACATATTGTGAATGCTTATTGCGTTGTTAATGCATATTGGACCTGCAAGTCAGAAACTTTCTACAGGTCTTTTTCATAGCCATTATCCTGTCTGCCACATCTCTGTTCCAGCACTGGGTCATAATGTCGTGGACGAAACTACGCATGACCAAATGCAGCAGTGAAAACAGCGACATGCGGCAACAACGAAGTAAAAACACCGCCATTCAACAAAAGCGGACATCCCATTATCGGCAATGGACTGTGTCTTTTTCCAGGGACTATGCCTCCACACCTCCCATGTGAGGCCCCCCCACACCCTCTGGACTTTAAAATAACCTCCCCCGGAGTGTGTGTGCATTTTGGGGGTGGGGTTTACGTCGGGAGGAGGAAAATTCACATTAGCAGTAAAAAAAAAAACAAAAAAAAAACACAACACTGTATTGACCCGGTATCCTCTGTTCCTTGATGTATAGAACTGTTGAAATGTGTGTAACTCATTCAACAGGGTCTCATGTCACTTATAATGCACCTGACATTTCACTGCTGCATAAGAAAGAGTATCTCCCCTTAGGATGACCTTAATCATATCCCATAAAATTGGTGACGAAACTTCATCAGAGCAGTTTTCTGCTGTAGCTTGTGGAATCCATTCCATGATCAGTGTACACAATGCTCAATCTCATAACAGGGCTGTATTCATCCTCCAGAAATTTGTTTTATGTTTTCTCTCCCAAGTCCAGTTTAAGAGTAAGAGAATTGTGGTCAGAAAGATATTGTGGACCATATGTATGGTCACGAACTGTAGACAAATGCTCACAGCTGGCAAAAAATAAACCAATCTCACATAACTTTCATGGCCAGGGAAGTAGTGAGTGTAAGCTTTAAACACTGACTTTTTGGTTCTTGACACATGATTGAGAGAACAGTGATTGCTTTTAAATAGCAAGAAAACAAAAAGTATACTTTTTGGAACAAGACCGCGCACCACTGTGAGTGATCCTATTGTAGTCTTTGACTCAAAGGGGACTGCACTGGAACAAGTTTCTCAGTTTAAATATTTGGGAATCACTCTTGATTCTGGACTGTCCTATTCGCCCCACATACATTTGATATGTCTGAATATTAATCAACAATTGGGGGCATTGTTTCGATTGCAAAATCTTCTTACTGAATAAGCATGACTTGTTATTGCTAACAATGTCTTGCTGTCCATTTTGAACTACAGCTCCTTCTTGTTTCATGACCTGCCAAAATCTGACATGACCTTACTGAGAACAACTTTTCATGTAATATATATAGATTCACATTTAAAAAAAAAAAAGTTTCGCACACATCATTGTATATTAGATCAATTAACTGGGTGGCTTCCTCTGTCTCTGAGTTATATTTATAGTCTTAATTGTTTGACCCATAATGTATTGAGCCTAGGCCCCTCTTCCCCGCTGTTTGCTTTGTTACATCAACAAAATACAGACAGGGCTCTTCGTTCTAACACTTCAACTTCACTTATGGTCCCTAGGATGAGAACCTGTGCTGGAAAGTGAGCTTAGTCTGTCTCTGCTCCTTCTTATTGGAACAAGCTACCCTTAGAAATACAACATTTACAGAATCATGACAATTTTAAGGCTTCTCTGAAGAAATTTTGTTTAGATTCTCTTATATGTAAGTGTTAGTCTATTGTAGGTTTGTGTCTTGTATTGTATGTATTATGTAAATTTGATACTGTATGTGACTCACTCATTTTTGTAACACCTTGACTGTATTTTATGGGTAACCCGTGAAGTGGGTGCATGAGAAAGGGCACTGTCCGTTATGGTGACACTTTCCCTATGCAATTAACTCACAGCGACGGACAGGTGGGGGTGACTGGATGAGGGGTGGGCTAACTAGGGACAGGATGTGTCGCTATATGTCGCTGCGGGTGGGAAGCGAGAACATGTGCGTGGGCTGGGAGGGGATGGAGAGGCTGTAGGGAGTGGCGGCGCTGTGGTTGCCAGTTGAGCTGCATCATTTCGTCGGGGATTGGCTAGTGGTTGGGGTGGCTGAGGTACAGGTTTGGGTCTGGGTGCTGGTGCGATTTTTTATTGCATCGGACCCTAACCTTTTTAGTTTGCTTTCACCCCCGACATGCACCCCTGGGTTGAGAATCCTAAGTAGGGGGTGTGGGGACTAAAGTCCCCACGAGGGTGTGTGTGTGTCAGGGGGCTGGCCCCAACAGAAAGCAGTAAAATATGTCCTGGCACTGTGTGCTGGTGCACAGAGGTGCATTAGTGCCAAAAAGTGTTCGGCACTTGACTGAGCGATAACGGTGATCGCCTTTAGGCATTTGCCGTTATCACATAGACCCTATTTTATGCTCCCAGGTCATGTTCAAAAAAGGGACTTGGCTCATAACACTTACCTGGTTAACAAAAGTTTAAATAAATAAAAGAATACCCAGTTGGAAAGAATTTATGCCACACATCCACAAGGCCAATTTGGACGAGATTAGCCCAGAGGTATTTTTGTGCTAGTGAGGCTCTATAGTTACTTGGGATGGAAGTCTCTAGATCTATCAAAAGGGTAAGGTTGAAAATCCCTGGCAAGAAATAGTTTTTCAACAACTTACCCAGAATGCCACTAGGTACCATTTTCATGGAGTTTGGGGGAAAGTAGACACAAGCTAGAGTGACCGCCACTGCATATAGGGTACCCTGTAGAATAAGGTAATGGCTCTGGGGGTGGACATATTCCTGGGTCACAGTAAAAGGACTGGGGGATGGGATTTGCACTGCTACTCCTCTGCATTCCACTTCCATGTAAAATATATGGACTGAATACCTGTCACCCCATGGGCATTTGAGATGCTCCTGGCCAAACAAATGTATCTCCGGCAGGAATATTATCTTTGCTGGATGCCTTCTGATCAACTGAAAGATCAAGTGTGCTTAATCAGGTTGTCAAGTCAGTTAATGTTCTGGGACCATATGGCCAATGAGGACACAGTCATTACCTTTTGGGTGGTTCACTCCACCAAGACACCACCTCAACTTCAAGGGCCCCCACATCCCCTCATCCCCCCAACTTATACAGCCATGCTGCCATGGACCCCCCCAGGCAACCATCCCATAGGACCTAAAACAATGGGGTACTTGCTGAAGTTGCACCCAAGACTGCCTCGGGAGTCCCTTTAATATGTCAACCAATGTGGGAGAACACTGTATGCACTGCAAATGACCAAGTTTGTTTTCTAACCATGCTAGGAGCCCCAATCATGAACCATCGGTTGCTCACATTATCATTTAGAATTAATTGATAAAGTTCCTTTCTGCCATTATTACATGAAGTCAAGATTTTGTGGAAAACAAAAAATAATTAATAACCTGTAGCCATAATAGGCTTAAAATGCAGAATGGGCATAACTGATAACCTCTCATCCTGCAAGAAAATTACTAAGCAACCTAGGGGCAGCAACTCCGACTGTCCCAGGGAGGGGGGGATAGACAAATATGCCTGTGTGCAGTAGCTTCCATCCCATTAGAACAAGAACTATATACAAGAGTGCATCCGTGGGGGCGGGGGGCAGGGTTATAAACCTGCTCTAAGCACTACAGAGAACTATTAGAAGGTGAAAACTATGGTTCCTAGGCTGGAGGAAAAGCTGAATGGAAAAGCCAGATGGGCCTTCACTGGGGCTAAGTTGTTCCCAAAAAAGTAAAGAAAATGGGGAGAGTGAGGGTGAAGAAAAATGCTAGAAAACATATAAGAACTGATGTCACCATCTACCAACATCCACTACTCAGGCCCCACTATGAACTGTGAACAGGCCTATCAAAGACATCATTGGTGTGACGCTGGCCTGGTTTCTGGAAGTACTGAGATAGTTCCCCATGCTGTGGGGGGTGGGGTGTTAGTTGCAGCTCAGCATCCACATTAAGGAGGGATCCAGCCAATCGCTTCTAGTGTGGCAGGCCAGCCGCCCCACATAAGGCCTCCATGAGAGCCCTTACAGGAAGACTGGGCCCATGGACAAAACCCAGTAGGTAAATCATTCCACACTGGTGTTAAACATGCCTTGCGGTGGTGCCAAATAATGCCCCAGGTGTACCTGGACACAATCTAAGACTAGTCATGTGAGATGCAGTATGAATTTGTCCATTGGAAGTCCAGGTTAAAGTCACATGTTCTTTTTCTCAGAATGAAAAGTAAAAAAGTCTGTCCCACTGAATCTCAATTTGTTCATGCAACTGAACTGTGTATGAGGTGGGTGGAATTATCAACTAAAATTTTGGGGGGGGGGAGACAAACCCAGCCCCTGCAAGCAATATCCACCATTTAACTGCACTCTGTAGGAAGCAGTACAACAATCCATGGTGAAGTCCTGCCAGTCTTTTAAGAAGGCCATTTGGAAACAAAAACCATTCAACCATCAGAAAGTCAGTTCAAGGCAAAAAAAAGGCTCGCAAGACAGGTTACCAGGGTGAGATCAAGCTCTGCGAGTGCCTGGGAAAAGACTGCAGGCCACAGAAAGGGAGAGAGCAAGGTGGATTTATGCAACTAGACAATTATCATTACTAAAGAGAGTTACTGTGAAACCTGAGCAGTAGTACTGATGCTTCAGCAACTGACCCCTGCCCCCTCTGGGGATATATCCCAGGCTATATTTGCCAAGGCTATGGTGTAGATTCTTGGGAGACTGATAACTGAGCAACCAGAGGAAGTGGCCCATCTGGGAAACCATAGGCATCACTATTTTGGAGAGCGCAGTGAGTTCTGCTAATACTTGTTGCACACAAGCATGTTGCTCTCTCTATGGGCTCTATGCATGAAAGGGCGGGAAGTGTGCCCAAAAGTGACAATGCTGGTACGCAGCTACATGGCATTCATACCATCCCAGAAACATGCCATACACTAATGGGCATGCAGGGCATACTGATGTGGGGAGGTGTCTGAGGGCCACATGCAGGGCTACATGTGGTGCAACCTGGGTGGTCCCAGCATGTGTGAACCCACCCCTTGCACCTACTATATATGGGCAGCCACACCACCCATGCAAAACCACAGAAATGAATACCACAGAGGAAGACAGGGAGCAGGCAATGGTGGAGGACAGGAGAGGTACACACAAGCTACCTGATCCACCACCAGAGAACGGTGGTGCTGGACACAGCAACAGAGAGTGCTGTGGACATGTCTAGACCCTTGGTTGGGGATGGTCTTGCTCCACAAATTTCACTGGACAGCATGTGGTGGCCACAGTGTCTGATATCCTTGCCCATTATGCCACCCTCTACAGGGCACAGTCCATGATGACATCAGCTGAGATGAAAACCTGACCGTGACTCGATATACAGGCTGTCATTAACATAGCTAAACCCAAGGCACAGATGCTATTGGCCATCAAACACAAGTGGAGTGACCTGTGGTCGGCCATCAAAAAAAAAGCTAGCAGCTGTTGCTCAGGCATGGCTAGGAACGGACGGTGGGCCACTGCCACAGTGTGTGGGAATAAACTTCAGACGAGGTAAATTTACAGGTTTAGAACACACCTTGGTGTGATATTTAGTTTTCAAAAGTTTGAAAAAGAATAAATGAAAACAAAAAAATTGCAAAGAAAAGCACTACTTAACATCAGTAGTTTCTCCCATAATACAGTCCTGGATCTTAGAGCTCCTATGACCCTTCTCATCTGCATTCGACAGTTTGTCTACAGTAGCAATAGAACCTCTCTCCTCTCTTTCTCTCTCTCTCTCTCTCTGTCAGGGCTGAGCGCCCCTGGGCTGAACTGAAGTGAACTTACTGAAGAGGTATTTATATATTTTAAGTGGGATCACTTGACTGAGCCCTCTTCTAGTTACAAGTCTGGACATGTTGTTTCATGTCTGAACATGTTTCAAAACCAAAGGGGGAAGGGTTATTTCAGGGGACTTCCTGGTTCAGTTGAAGGTACAGTGTATATATCCACAGATATTGACTTTCTATATCTCTGATCCACAGTGATTAAGCTCTGTTATACATAGAACTTTATACAGTAATAAGTTTATAATGTGAATTTATGAAAATACCTTTAGGATTTCTTATAACTGTACTAATTATCATGACATTAGTATTGTTTTATATGACTTCTGACTGCTTTTTTATGTTGATTGTGCACATGTGCAAGAAACATACTATGGCAGCTTTCTCCACAAGCAGGTTGTGGAGGCATGGCACTGTTGTGGCCAATGCCCCCATAGCCTGTAAAGGCTTAGCCCACTTCCCCCAATGCTGTGGCACACTGCTGCTGACACTAGTTCAGCCAGTGTGCCACCAACTCTAAAAATAACCGCTTTCACAATCAAGGGCCGCCTAGTCATTGCAGCATCATCCATTTGCTGCAATGAGGGAGCGACCCGTCATTGCAGGGCGGGATCTTAAAACACTGATATTGTTTGTGAACAGGGCGACAGCTTGCCACCCTGTTCACAAACAATATTCACCCACCCCCCCGCTGATGGGGTGCCCAATCCCCCTCAACAGCATGTGCCCCTCTCCCCCATGTTTGTTTGCCGACAGGGGCCCTAATCCCCGTCAGCTTCAGTGCCGTAATATTGCCGACGGGAAGCCCACTCCCCGTCAGCATTATGTATCTCCACCCTCTCCACTTTTCTTGTCTGCTGATGTGGTGCCCAATCCCTGCTGGCATAATGTCATCCCCCCTTTGTTGTCTGCCAACAGGATGCCCAATCCCCGTCGGCATACCAGACACCTCACCCCCTTTTGTGTGCCAAAGCGCAGCCGGCTGCCCCAAACAGAACTCCGCTGGCATGTTGGGAACCCACCCCAGCATGCCACATGCCTCTGTAAAATTAAAAATGGTCCCTGAATGTCATATATATTTTTTTTTCCTGTAAAGAAGGAAACAGTCCCTTATGGCGGTCTCCCTGCTCCCCCGCATACAACCCGCACCCACCCACCCACTGTGCACTTGCCTCCCCCACCCCCCTCACACCATACTTACCTCTGGAGTCTGGTGCAACAATTTTCGGTGGACCGGGAACACGTCTGCACTCTTCAAAGCCGACCACGAACTGAGAAAATGCCGGTAAGCTGCATAATGGAAGAAAGAGTTTTTTTTCAACTTTGGTGCACATCTCAGGCATTTTTTGGAATTTTGGCACCAAATTTTCAACATGGGGTTTTTGGGACCCCTTCTCATGAATTATGTCACTGTCATGGCGTTAATCAACCCCAAAAGGTGATTCTGTGGTCACTGTGTGGAATCACCTTTTGTGACCAATTAACAAAACCACAGTGCCAGTGTTCAAGAGGTGGGTTCTCAAAAAGTCTATGTTGCAAATTTGGAGAAAAAAATCCAAAAAATGACTGTTTTACGATCTTGCATTGAGCAGTTGCTACGCATGCTCGTAACTTTGCAAATTTGCAATATTTTCACTCCAGATTTTCCACATTGGCATTTTTTCACATCTCCTTGTGAACAGTATAGCTGTCATTTTTCACACCCTGGGTGAAATGTGTTTTCGTACTCAGGCGAAGAATAGCGTGGTCGCTGTGGGAAATCAGTGTTTGGGACAGATTACAAAAATGACAGTGACACTGTTCATGAGCAGAGGTCCTAAAATGCCTATGTGGAAAATTTGGCGATGATTCTCCATAAAATGACTGTTACAAGCGTGCGTTGTGCAGTTTGCACGCACGCTCGTAAGTTCATGAATTTATAATATTTTCACTCCAGATTTTCAACAGTGCCATTGTTCTGCACCTCATTATGAACAGTGCAGCTGTCATTTTTCACATCCTGGCTGAAATGTGTTTTCGCTCTTCTAGTGCACAATAGGGCGGTCACTGTGGGAAATCAGTGTTTGGGACATATTAAGAAAATCACACCGACACTGTTAATGAGCAGAGGTGCTAAAATGCCGGTGTTGAAAATGTTATGATGAAACTCCATGAAATGACTGTGTTATGAGTGTGTGTTGTGCAGGTTCCACGCACCCTTGTAAGTTTGCATATCAGTAATCTTTTCATGCCAGATTTTCAACACTAGCATTTGTTCACACCTCCTTATGAACAGTACAGCTGTCATTTTTTACATCCTGGCTGAAATGTGTTTCCACGCTTCCAGTGCAGAATACTGCAGTCGCTGTTGGAAATCAGTGTTTGGGAGAGATTAGCATCGAGTGACTGGGGGGTGGGTGACCAAGCTCAACTGAGCTCTGTCAGGACTGCTATGGATTTCTTTGTGGCCAGGAGAAGGTGACAATGCAGGCAGGAGCCCCATACAAAAGGGCAGCCTGTAGCGTTGGGAGACACAGAACAAGCGCATGAGGGAGGAAGAGTGAGTGAGCTCAACGGAGCTCTGTTGGGACTGCTGCAGATTTCTTTCTAGGCAGGAAAAGGCAGCAATGCATGCAGGGTCTGAGTACAAAAGGGCATCCTGCAGCGGTGGGAGAAACAGAACGAGTGAGTGACAGAGAGGGAGTGAGCGAGCTCAACCGAGTTGTATCGTGACTGCTGCAGATTTCTTTGTGGGCAAAAAAGGGTGGCAATGCAGGCAGGAGCACAGTACAGAAGGGCAGCCTGCAGCACCGGCAGAAACAGAATGAGTGAGTGAGACAAGGGGAATGAGTGAGAGAGCTCAATGGAGCTGTATCGTGACTGCTGCAGATTTCTTTGTGAGGCAGATGGGGCAGGCAACGCAGGCAGGAGCCCAGGCTACAAAGGGCAGCCTGCACTGCCAGCAGAAATGGAACGGACAGTGAGACAAGGGGAAGGAGTGAGTGAGGCCAGTGGAGCTCTGTTGGGACTGCTGCAGATTTCTTTGTGGGCAGGAAAAAATGCCAAGAGGCAGAAGCCCAGTACAAAATGGCAGCCTGCAACGCCAGGAGAAACAATGAGCGAGTGAGACGAGGGAGTGAGTGACCTCAATGGAGCTCTGTCAGGACAGCTACGGATTTCTTTGTGGGCAGGAAAAGGTGCCACACAGGCAGGAGCCCAGTACAGGCAGCATGCAGCTGGGAGAAACAGAACCAGCAGAGAGGGTATATTGAGCTCACCGGGAGGTCTATTGTGACTGCTGCAGATTTCTCAGTGGGCAGGAAAAGGTGACAATGTAGGCAGGAGCCCAGTACAAAAGGACAGCCTGCAGGCCCGGCAGAAATGGAATGAGCGAGTGAGAGAGGGGGAGTGAGCGACCTCAATGGAGCTGTGTCGGGACTGCTGCACATGTCTTTGTGGACAGACAAAGCCAGCAATGCAGGCAGGAACCCAGTACAAAAGGGCAGCCTGCAGCAGCAGGAGACACAGAACAAGCGAGTGAGAAAGGGGGAGTGAGTGAGCTCAATGGAGCTCTGTTGGGACTGCTATGGATTTCTTTGTGGGCAGAAAAAGGCAGCGATGCATGCAGGGCAGGGACCAGTACAAAAGAGCAGCTTGCAGAGGTGGAAGAAACAGAACAAATGAGTGAGAGAGGGGGAGTGAGTGAACGAGCTCAACGGAGCTCTATCGTGACTGCAGCAGATTTCTTTGTGGCCAGAAGAAGGTGACAATGCAGGCAGGAGCCCAGTACAAAAGGGCAGCCTGCTGCGTGGGGAGAAACAGAATGAGCGAGTGAGAAAGGGGGAGTGAGCGAGCTCAATGGAGGTCTGTCATGACTGCTGCGGATTTGTTTGTGGGCAGGAAGGGGCGACAATGCAGGCAGGAGCCCAGTACAAAAGGCCAGCCTGCAGCGTGGGCAGAAACGGAATGAGCAAGTGAGAGAGGGAGAGTGAGCGAGCTCAACGGAGCTGTGTCAGAACTGCAGCAGATGTCTTTGCGGGCAGAAAAAGCCACCAGCACAGGCAGGAACCCAGTACAAAAGGGCAGCCTGCAGCAGCAGGAGACACAGAATGTGCAAGTGAGGGAGGGGAAGCGAGTGAGCTCAACGGAGCTCTGTTGGGACTGCTGCAGATTTCTCTGTGGGCAGAGAAAGGCAGCAATGCATGCAGAGGCCCAGTACAAAAGGGCAGTCTGCAGTGGCGGTAAAAACACAATGAACAAGTGAGAGAGGGGGAGTGAGTGAGCGAGCTCAACAGAGCTGTATCGTGACTGCTGCAGATTTCTTTATCGGCAGAAAAGGGCAGCAATGCAGGCAGGAAGCCCAGTACAAAAGGGCATACCACGCCGGCAGAAAGCGGAATGAGTAGGTGAGACAGGGAGTGAGTGAGGCCAATGGAGCTCTGTCAGGACTGCTGCAGATTTCTTTGTGGGCAGAAAAAAATGCCAACAGAGGGAGAAGCCCAGTACAAAATGGCAGCCTGCAGCGTCTGGAGAAAAAGAATGAGTGAGTGAGACAGGGGAAGTGAGAGACCTCAATGGAGCTCTGTCTGGACAACTGCAGATTTCTTTGTGGGCAGGAACAGGTGCTAACACATGTAGGAGCCCAGTACAAAAGGGCAGCCTGCAGCTCTGGGAGAAACAGAATGAGCGAGTGAGAGAGGGGGAGTGAGCGAGCTCACCAGAGGTCTATTGTGACTGCTGCGGATTTCTTAGTGGGCAGGAAAAGGTGACAATGTAGGCAGGAGCCCAGTACAAAAGGCCAGCCTGCAGGCCCGACAGAAACGGAACGAGTGAGTGAGAGAGGAACCCAGTACAAAATGGCAGCCTGAAGCAGCGGGAGACACAGAATGAGTGAGTGAGGGAGGAGAAGTGAGTGAGCTCAACGGAGCTCTGTTGGGACTGCTGTGGATTTGTTTGTGGGCAGAAAAAGGCAGCAATGCACGCAAGGGTCCAGTACAAAAGTGCAGCTTGCAGCGATGGAAGAAACAGAACAAATGAGTGAGAGGGGGGAGTGAGTGAACGAGCTCAACAGAGCTCTATCATGACTGCTGTAGATTTCTTTGTGGCCAGAAGAAGGCGGCAATGTAGGCAGGAGCCCAGTACAAAGCGATAGCCTGCAGCACCAACAGAAATGGAATGAGCGAGTGAGAGAGGGGGAGTGAGCAAGCTCAACGGAGCTCTGTCGTGACTGCTGCAGATTTCTTTGTGGGCAGACAAAGTCGGCAATGCAGGCAGGAACCTAGTACAAAAGGGCAGCCTGCAGCAGCGGGACACACAGAACAAGCGAGTGGGGGGGGAGTGAGTGAGCTCAACGGAGCTCTGTTGGGACTGCTGCAAATTTCTTTGTGGGCAGAAAAAGGTGCCAACAGAGGTAGGAGACCACTACAAAATGGCAGTCTGCAGTGCCAGCAGAAACAGAATGAGTGAATGAGACAGGCGGAGTGAGCAACCTCACCAGAGCTCTGTCGGGACAGCTGCGGATTTCTTTGTGGGCAGAAAAAGGTGCCAACGCAGGCAGACGTCCAGTACAAAAGGGCAGCCTGCAGCACTGGGAGAAACACAATGAGTGAATGAGAGAGAGGGGGGAGTGAGTGAGCTCAACGGAGCTCTATCATGACTGCTGTGGATTTCTTTGTGGGCAGAAAAAGGCGGCAACGCAGGCAGGAGCCCAGTACAAAAGGTCACCCTGCAGCGCCATCAGAAATGCAGCAAGCGAGTGAGAGAAAGGGAGTGAGCTACCTCAACGGATCTGTGTCAGGACTGCTGCAGATTTCATTGTGGACAGAACAAGCCATCAACAGAGGCAGGAGCCCAGTACAAAAGGGCAGCCTGCAGCGCCACCAGAAACAGAATGAGCAAGTGAAAGAGGGGGAGTGACCCACCTCAACAGAGCTCTGTCAGGACAACTGCAGATTTCTTTGTGGGCAGCAAATGTGCCAATGCAGGCAGAAGCCCAGTGCAAAACAGCAGCCTGCAGCACCAGGAGAAACAGAATGAGTGAGTGAGACAGGCGGAGAGAGCGACCTCAATGGAACTCTATCAGGACAGCTGCAGATTTGTTTGTGGGCAGAAAAAGGTGCCAATGCAGGCAGAAGCCCAGTACAAAAGGGCAGTCAGCAGCGTTGGGAGAAATACAATGAGCAAGTGAGAGGGGGTGAGTGAGCGAGCTCAACAGACCTCTATTGTGACTGCTGCACATTACTTTGTGAGCAGAAAAAGGTGGCAACGCACGCAGGAGCACAGTACAAAAGGCCAGCCTGCAGCACCAGCAGAAACGGAACAAGCAAGAGAGGGGGACTGAGCCAGCTCAATGGACCTGTGTCAGGACTGCTGCAGATTTCTTTGTGGGCAGAAGAAGCCGGCAACAGAGGCAGAAGCCTTGTACAAAAGGGCAGCCTACAGCGCCAGCAGAAGCAGAATGAGCGCGTGAGAGAGGGGGAGTGACCCACCTCAACAAAGCTCTGTTGGGACAGCTACAGATTTCTTTGTGGGCAGAAACTCATCCCAACGCAGGCAGGAGCCCAGTACAAAAGAGCAGCCTGCAGCACCAGGAGAAACAGAATGAGCGAATGACACAGGGCAAGTGAGCGAGCTCAACGGACCAACGCAATCAACATTTGGCATTGACAAATGCTTTTCTTTAAAAAGGTTTTACTATTTGTATTCTTTCCTATTTAAAATAGCCTTCATGTTTGTTGTACACAAAATACACTTATTCACTGCACACAACACCTCTCCAGGTGTTTGGCATCATTCCAGGGACTGGATGGATGGAAATGGAAGAAGAATGAAAAGAGACAACTAGTAGGAAGTTTAGTAGGGACAGTAAAGAGCTACACTAGGTGGCCAACCTAGGCTTGGGGGGGGGAGAAGAAAAGCAAAGAGAAAAGTGTTAACTGTTGCTAGGAAATAAGGAGAAAGAAAAGTGGTCCATCAGTCGCAGCTGAGGGTGTAGCCTAACTCTGCCACACACCTCCCTCCTTAAGAAAAAAACAGTTCTCAAAACTTTACTGTTTTTTCAAGAACCCACTCTCAGTCATAATTGTTTTTTATTTTTTTTATTTTATTTATTAAACTCTAGGATTACAAATACCTTTGACTAATTACTGCTCATTTACAAAGGTTATGCATCAAAGGATGGAGGGGAACATACATACAGAGTTAGGTCATGGTTACAGGATTAACACATCGAAGGCAAGGTTATAAATTTACAGTACGTAATGGAGAGACATAATGAGCCAGTTAATGAGAAAATATGTTTCATAGCAGACAGTACATTAAATAAAAGATAGTGAATATAGGATAGCAGGGTTAAAGAGGGGGTGGGCAGGCTGAGGGGCCATTGTCAGAAGGTGATGGACAGGTAGCGAGAGTGCAGGGTTGGTAGGAGTTGGTGGACCCAAGATCTGTAAGTGCCTACGAAAGGGGAGGTGGAGGGTGTGATGAAGACAGACAGTTCTAAAGTGCTGTATCATATTTTTTTTATATAAAATGTATTAATGACTATCTCTGCTAAAAAATCAAATGCTGTAGGAGTGACCTCAACCCCCCCACCCAGATTTCAGCTGACAGATGCAGGCCAAGAGAGCTGCTGACAGCATGTATCACACACACTCAGTTTTTAGAGACAATGTGTTACGTGGAAGACTTTAATCAAGGATCCTTTTTCTCTGAGTTAATTACAGAGTTGTTTAAGTTAACTTTGTTAAGAGGGAAATCATAAAAAAGGTTTATGACATTGAAGAGAAAACACAGGTTACTACACAGAGGTAAGAGGTTGTAAATGCTCATATGAAGCCTGTGTGAGGAGGATGCAGCATGAATCAAAAGTGGTGTTATTGAAATTGAGTTATGCTAAGGCTACAGAATTAATACTTTAAAATTTCATCCTGTGGTTGTATAGAAATATATATTGTTTAGATATTTTGACAGGGAGGAGCTAGATGACCTCATGCAAAAGAGGTGGACAAAACCAGCTTTTAAAGATTATTCTGTTTCACTACAGACACACTTTTATCTGACACTGACCAAGAAAACATCTGAGCACTGAAAACAGGTATTTAGAAAGCTTGACAAAATCTAAATATTGTTATAGCAGACAGCAGACATAAGCTTGTATAGTGGTACCAAACTGGAAAAAGAAGTGTTTTAAATCTGAGGTCTTTATTAAAGTTTTAAGGGTTCATTTCTGAATACCTGGTTAGGTGCCCATAGGCAAAGATATATGGCCCCCCGAAGACAGATATATCTGAACCTGTGCATTGGGTATGCTAGCAAGAGGTTAACCATTTGAATCTCTCCAGAACTTGAGACCAAAGGTTGATCCAAACTCACAAAAACAGACAAGAGGGTTACCTTGTCTGTTACACTGTTCACAAGATTGCACTCAGAGGCTGGAACTTTGGGAGTAGAGGGCCTGACCTGCTGAGTGGGATTGTGACAGAGGGTAGGGCAGGGCATTGGTGGGGAAGGGTAGGGGTGGGAGGAGGAAGCAGGTGATCGGGTAGAAAGCTGGGGGGTGGGTTAGACAGATCACCTTAGACTGAGGTGAGGGAGGAGGCTGCCCCAAGGGAAGCAGTCACATTGCGTGGTTGATGTTAAGTATAGATGGAGCTGCCTTTTAAGGGGTCCAAGTGTTGCAGGTGTAAGTACTTCATTGTTAAGGGCACTGTACCACTGAGGAGCTCTGTAGGTGAATGACCTTTGACCCATTGTGGTCCTGCATCTAGGGACCTGGAAGGTTTGATGTTGAGCACTATGTGTATGCTGGGTACTGTTGTATGTCATGAGGAGCCTTTGAACACCAGGCGGCATGAGCCCCAGGAGAACATTCTTGGAGATCAGGCATGTCTGATACTGAATTCTGCTGTGAAGTGGAAGCCAACCAGCCTGCGTGTACAGGTCACAGGTGTGAGTTCGGTGGACAGCGTCAGTTAGGAGCCTGCAAGCTTTATTGAGTATCACCGATATCCTGCGGAGAGCAGTAGGAGAAGCAGAGCCATAGATAGCTAGACCATAGTCAATGATGGATGTGACAAAGCTGTAGATAAGCTAGTCTAAAGGCTTCCATAGTCATGCAGTGTTTGTGCCTGTGGAGCAGACCGATTTGTATGTTGGTGGCCTTTAGTACATTGTTGATGCATCGTGCATAGGTGAGGGAGCTGTCCAGTGTGATACTAAGATATTTAAACTTAGGCACATGTTCAAGTGAAGTGCCAGACTGGTTCTTAATGGTGAGGGACTGAAATTTGTACTTGCTCCGTGCATTGCAGAAGGTCATGACCTTGGTTTTGGTATAATTTTAAGACAAGCTTGTGATCTTTGAACCACTCTTCTACATGCCTAAAGTCACACTGCAGCTGGCACTCCAGGTGTATGATGTCATGATGACTAGTAAATAGGACTGCATCATCTGCACAGAGTACTATTTTCTGGTGGAAAACCCTAGGGAGGTTGTTCAGGAAAAGAGAGAAGAGTAGAGGGCTAAGTATGGACCCCTGCAGAACTCCTGAAAGGACTGGTTTTTCATCAAAGGTGACACTGGCAATCCTAACATGTTGGACCCTTCCCCCGAGATAACTAGTGAACCAGGGTGGTGTGTCATTAGAGAGCCTGATGGTTGGCAGTTGCCTAAGCAGAAGTGGGTGGTTAACTGTATCAAAGACCTTAGTAAGGTTGATGAATACTGCCCCCCCAGTTACCTTGGTTGAGGGTGGCTTTTATGAGCCCTGTAAATTCCAGCAGTGAGGTGGTGGTGGTGTTATGTCCTTTTCTGAAACTATGCTGTTCCAGACATTGGATGTCATACTTGTCCAGGTACTCGACTAGCTGGTGCAAGACTAAACGTTCAAATGCTTTGGATAAGGCGGGGGGGGGGGAGGATGGAGATAGGCCTGTAGTTGGTGTGCAGCGTCTTGTCACCACTTTTGTGGACTGGTGTAATGGATGCCTGTTTCCAGAGTGTTGGGAACTGGCCCAACCTTAGTGAGAGGTTGACGATCTTAATCAGAGGTTCAGGGGTATCATCTAGGAGTAGCACCATCAGCTTCAGGTCGAGAGCATCACCACTGTACCCAGCTTTGCAGATGGCCTTGAGAATATACAGTAGGATCTGGCTATATGCATAGGGACCTCCTTGAAGAAAAACTGTGGAGCCATGTGTATAGGGGGTGCGAGAGGAAGGGGCGTTGAAGAAGTCAGATGGGAGGACACTGCCGAGGTTTGAGACTTATTTTAAGATGTTGGCGATAATGCCCAGGTCTTGTGTAGGCGTTCCATCAATGTTGAGCATTGTGGGAGGAGTTTTAGGATCCTTGCCTGTGAGGTCTTTCATATTATTCCAGAATTTTTTCCCATCACCCCAAGAATTTGTCAGTGAGTCCCTAAAATATTTGCTTTTGGCATATTCCACCAAAACAATAGAATGGGGGTTGGGTGAAACATTCTCTCACCCAGTATGCGAGCTTCACCCCAGGGTCCTTTACTTCAGCTATTTTTAGTATTGTCCACTATACCAAGTTACCGCAATATGAGAATCCTTTCACAACATTACCCTGGGGCTGTCATACAGTTCAGCACAGTATCCATCTATCCTGTCAGAGGATTTCAGTCTGTCGTGCCTGTCTATCCCCTAACTATTTCACTCTGGTTACTACAACTCAGACACTTCATATGTAAGGTTTCTAAACTGATGTTTAACTAAATAAAATAAATAAATATCAGGTACCCATTAGTAGGCATCGTTTCAGCAACCATCACATAACATCATTTCAGAATCCATCACTTGGTATAGTTTCAGCTTTCATCACTTGGTATCTTTTCAGAACCCATCACTTGGCATTGTTTCAAAACCCTGTGCACCAACTATCGTACCTTCATCAGTACATTAAAAAAGAGGAAGCAATGCACAGCAGTTTTATGTTGACTTCTAGTTTCTTCCATACCCATCACTTGGCATCATTTCAGCCCTGTGTACCCTCAACTGACTGTACTCAGCACCAGTCTTGAGGCTGTATTCATTTTAAACATTACATGTTTCATACATTTCGTACCATATCACAGGGGGTTCAAAACATGGGAAAGTCCATTCAACCACCATGGTGTCTTCCCTGTTGCTTGTAGTCTTCACCCCAGAAACATAGAAACATAGACTTTGATGGCAGATAAGGACCGCTTGGCCCACCTAGTCTGCCCATTTCCCTACATAGAGGATAAGCAGCAGATCCTATTTAACCAACAGCCTATTTCTTCCTACCCCCCACGAAAATTGCCTTATGTCTGTCCCATGCATTCTTGAATTCTCCCACAGTTTTAGACCCCACAACCTCCTCAAAGAGGCTGTTCCATGCGTCCACCACCCTCTCTGTGAAAAAATTCTTCTTCACATTGCCCCTAAGCCGTCCCCCCTCTATCTTCAAATTGTGTCCCCTTGTTCTTGCACATCTCTTTTTCTGAAACATGCTACCCTCTTGGACTTTGTTGATTCCACTGAGGTACTTAAACGTTTCTATCATGTCCCCCTCTCCCTCCTTTCCTCAAAGGTATACATATTAAAGAGGACAGGAAATAATTTCTAACTGGTAGCTGTTTATAAGGTTCTTATTCTCAGAAATGATATGTATTCCCTAAATTATCCATATTTAACTATATGTGAATAAAAAATGATGTGAAAAACTGTATTTTACATTCTTTTGTTTTATGGGCAGTATTATGTTATAGTTCTCATCATGGAACCAGTAATTTGAAGTTTTTACTATGTCACAGATTGTGTACAGAATGCTTATTATGAGCTGCTGGCCTATTAGAACCCTGTTTAGAGTTCTGTGCACAAACTGCGACATAGCTAAAACTCCAAATTATTGGTTCCATGACAAGAACTGTAACAGAATGCTGTCCACAAAGACAAAACAATGTAAAATACAGTTTTTCCAATCACCTTTTATTCAGGTGCACTGACATATGGATAGTTTAGGGAATGCACATTATTTCTGAGAATAAGTTTATAAATAGTTGCCAGCTAGAAATGATTTCCTGTGCTCTTTAAGCTCCTTTAGCCTCTCCTCGTATGGCTTCTCTTGCAGACCCTGCACCATTTTAGTTGCCCTCCTCTGATCTGCCTCCATCCTATGTCCTTGCAGAGATGGGGTCTCCAGAACTGGACGCAGTACTCCAGATGGGGTCTCAGTCTGTACAGGGGGATAACAACTTCCTGTTTGCTGCTGGTGATGCCTCTCCCTATGCATCCCAGTATCCCGCTAGCCCTCCCTACCACCTTCTCACATTGCTTGCCAACCTTAAGGTCATCTGATATGATTACCCCCCGGTCTCTTTCCATTTTTGTTGTTGTTACTATCTCCCCCATTGTGTAATCTTCCCCTGGGTTTTGTTTCCCAGGTGCATTACTTTGCACTTTTTTGCATTGAATCCAAGCTGCCATACTTCTGACCATTCCTCCAACCTTGCCAAGTCCCTTCTCATCCTTTCCATGCCTCCTTGTGTATCAACCCTGTTGCAGATCTTTGTGTCATCTGCAAAGAGGCATACTTTTCCTTCCAGTCCCTCTGCAATGTCACTTATAAAGACATTAAAAAGGACTGGACCGACTACTGAACCCTGTGGTACCCCACTAGTAACCCCTCTTTCTTCAGAGTGGACTCTAGTTACAACTACCTTCTGTTGTTCAGCCAATGTTTTAGCCAGGCTACCATCCTGGGACCCACTCCCAGGCTGGTTAATTTGAATACTAATCTTTTGTGTGGGACTGTGTCAAATGCCTTGCTAACATCTAGGTAGGCCATGTCCACAGCCCCTCCCTGGTCTACTGCTTTGGTCACCCAGTGAAAGAAATCAATTAGATTCGTCTGACATGACCTTCCCGCTGTGAACCCATGCTGCCTTGGGTCCTGTTCCCCATTGGCCTCTAGGTACTCAACAATTCTTTCCTTCAGAAGTGATTCCATCACTTTCCCTACCACAGAGGTCAAACTGACAGGTCTGTAGTTTCCTGCCTCTGTCTTGCTCCCACTTTTGTGAAGGGGAATCACATCAGCCTTCTTCCAGTCCTCAGGTACCACACCATCCTCCCATGATTTGTTATAAAGGGTAGTCAGTGGTGTCCTAGTTCTCTGCTTAATTCTTTTAGAATTCTGGGGTGAATTCCATCTGGCCCCATTGCTTTGTCCACCTTCAGTTTTAGGAGTTCTTTCAGAACCCTTTCTTCTGTGAAAGGACTGGGATCAACCCCCCTCTCCAGAGTGCTTCTGTTAATTGGATTAGGCACCTCCCACTTCCTCTTTTGTGAATACTGAACAGAAGTATTCATTCAGTATCCCTGCTTTTTCACTGTCACTCTCTGCCCACCCACCATCCATTCTATTCAGCCTCACTATCCCTCCCTTGTCTTTCACGCTCCCTGATATACCTATAAAGGTTTTATCCCCCTTCTTAACCGAGTTGGCTATCTTTTCCTCAGTTTGTGCCTTTGCTATTCTGACTACCCTCCCTGCTTCCTTCTGCCTTAACTGGTACAGTTCTCTGTCCTGCTCCTTCTGTGTTTCCTTATACTTCCTAAATGCTATCTTTTTCTCCCTAACCTTCACCACCACTTCTTTTGAGAACCATAGTGGCTTTTTCTTTCATTTTGATTTATTTGCCTCACACAAAGGCTTGTTGCCTCTGTGATATCAGTTTTGATATTTTCCCATTGTTGCTCCACCCCTCCTTCTAGCCTGTTTGCTAGTGCTTTTCTAAGGCACTCTTCCATCTTGCCAAAGTCAGCCCTCCTGAAGTCCAGAACCCTCACTTTTGTATGGCTTGACTCTGTAGCTGAGTTTATCATGAACCACACTGTTTGGTGGTCACTTGTTCCCAAATGGCTACCCACTTCTAGATCTGAGATCCTCTCACTGTCCCCATTTGAGAGTACGAGGTCTAAGATTGCTCCCTCATGAGTAGGTTCCAAAACTAGCTGTCTGAGGTATGCCACCTAAAGGGCATCAAGAATGGCCCTGCTTTTGCATGTGACTGCAGCAAAGGTGCTCCAGTTAACATCTGGCATATTCAGGTCCCCCATCAACAGTATCTCACCTTTCTCTGCCATCCTAAGTATGCCTTCTATCATAACCTTGTCCATTCCCTCCCCCTGACTTGGGGGTCTGTATACAATCCCTGTGTGGATTGTGGTGCCATTTCCAGTCTCCAAGGTGACCCACAGTACCTCCTCTCCTCCCTGTTTACTCTTTTGTTCAGTTGCTTTATCCCTTCCCTTACATAGAGAGCTACTCCCCCCTTCTGCCCTCCCTGTTTCTCCTTTAGGTTGTGTACCCTGGTATGTTAACATTCCAGTCATGGTTCTCTGTGTACCATGTTTCCATGACTGCTACGATATCCAGGCATCCCTCTTCCATTAAGGCCACCAGTTCATGGAGCTTGTTGCCAAGATTATGGGTGTTGGTACTCATTAACCTCCATTTCTTGATGGCCTTACCCTTTTTTGCCCCATCCCTGTCCTTATTGCATTTGTCACTTTCTCCGTTTACCCCTGCGCTTCTCCCTATTGACATCTCTATGTTGGTGTCTACCTCACTTAGTACCCTGATTTTTTGGGGGGGCTAGGATTTCCCTGCTCCTTTCCAGTGCCTCCCCCCTTGGCTAGTTTAAATGCTTGCCAATGAAGTATTTAAACCTATCACCCAGGATCCTGGTTCCCCTCCTGGACAGATGCAGACCATCACACCAGTATAGGCCTGCATCCATCCAGCTGGACCGTCAGTCCCCAATGAAGCTGAATCCCTGAGCTCTGCACCAGGTTTTCAACCACTGATTGAATCCCATGGTGTGGAGCACCCTAGCCTCATCCATGCCATAGACAGGCAGCACCTCCGAGAAGGTTACCGTGTGTGCTATTTGTCTAAGGCCCCTCCCCATCTCCACAAATGCTTCTTGCACTGCTCTGATCCCTTTCTTAGCCAAGTCATTTGTCCCTAGGTGGACAATGGCATCCAGCTCCCTCCTCTGCGCAGCTGCTCCTGTGTTCCTAAGGATTTTCTCCCTGTCCCTCCAAGCCATGGTGCCAGGCAGGCACCTTACCTCCCTCTCCCCTTCCTCCCCAGTTCTACCTTTCTAACAATGGAGTCCCCCACCAGGAGTTGTTTCCTTCCCCTGTGGGGTCCCATGCCACCCTCCTGTGGGTCTCCTTTGTGGAGGTTCCCAGCATCCTCCTTGGTCTCCACTGTGGGTGCCTCCATAGAGGAACCACACTTTTCCAGAATGGCATAGAAATTGTGGTGATGTACAACTGGAGGGATGTGCCTCTGTTCCACCACCCTCACCCTCCCTGAGCCTACTGTGGTCCAACCGCTCCTCTTTTTTGACAACCTGTGAGGCAACAGCAGTGACTTTGGTGGCCCCTGGGTGGGAGAGGAGGTCCCACAAATCCTAGCCAACTCAGCCTGGAGATGAGCAACCTCCTCCCTAAGCCCAGAGAGACACCTGCAGATGGGAAAACACTGCATCCTCCAGAACATCTCCTGAAGACTGCTGCTCCACAGCCACTGCACTGCACCACTCCCATCATGTCTTTTTTCTGGCCCCCTAACTGTTGTTTGGAATACTTACTCTTTCCTCTGTTTGTTTGTTTTCTTTTTTTTTTTTTTTCTTCCCCTACTTACTTACTGCCTCTGTGCCCTTTTAGCACCTGATCTTCCTGTTCTAAGACAAGAAGTTCCTATATTTCTGAGTAGCCTCCTTACTTGCTCAGAGTCAGACCTCCAGCAGCTAGGGCGGTCAGAGAGCTACTCTTGCCCTTCTAGGATGGTGAGTCTTTGGTGGCTCTGTGATCACTCACTTCCTGCTCCCAAACAGGAAGTTCCTGTTGTCAGTTAAATCCTGTGCCTATAAAAGTAGAACTGGTTTAGGGTGGGGGGGTGGAGGGGAGGGAAGGAGGGCAATATAGCCCCAGTAGAGAAGTTTTAGTTATACCAGTAGTTCCTTCTTCCTGGAGTTCTGTCTGTTCTCTGGCAGAAGCTATCTAGGGCAGTGCTTAAATCTGGTTTTAACCTGGCTCCTTCTAGCTAAGCCACTCCCCCTACTTTGCAAATCTTTCTACACTTAGTTAATTTCACAGATAACAATTCCCTTCTGACACCTGTGACAAGAACCTAAATAAGTACACAGATAACAGATAACAATTTACTTCAACTACCTCTGACAAACACACTAACTCTTTTTTTTACCCTAAATTGAAGGTCCCAGTACAATATGTCTAGTTCTTATTCCCAGTAGAGAAGTTTTAGCTATACCAGTAGCTCCTTCTTCCTGGTGCTCTGTCTGTTCTCTGGCAGAAGCTATCTAGGGCAGTGCTTAAATCTGGTTTTAACCTGGCTCCTTCTAGCTAAGCCACTCCCCCTACTTTGCAAATCTTTCTACACTTAGTTAATTTCACAGATAACAATTCCCTTCTCACACCTGTGACAAGCACCTAGATAAGTACACAGAAAACAATTTACTTCAACTACCTCTGACAAACACACTAACTCTTTTTTTTACCCTAAATTGAAGGTCCCAGTACAATATTTATAGTTCTTATTCCTAGTAGAGAAGTTTTAGTTATACCAGTAGCTCCTTCTTCCTGGTGTTCTGTCTGTTCTCTGGCAGAAGCTATCTAGGGCAGTGCTTAAATCTGGTTTTAACCTGGCACCTTCTAGCTAAGCCACTCCCCCTACTTTGCAAATCTTTCTACACTTAGTTAATTTCATAGATAACAATTCCCTTCTGACACCTGTGACAAGCACCTAGATAAGTACATAGATAACAGATAACAATTTACTTCAACTACCTCTGACAAAAACACTAGCTCTTTTTTTACCCTAAATTGAAGGTCCCAGTACAATATTTCTAGTTCTTATTCCCAGTAAAGAAGTTTTAGTTATACCAGTAGCTCCTTCCTCCTGGTGTTCTGTCTGTTCTCTGGCAGAAGCTATCTAGGGCAGTGCTTAAATCTGGTTTTAACCTGGCTCCTTCTAGCTAAGCTATTCCCCCTACTTTGCAAATCTTTCTACACTTAGTTAATTTCACAGATAACAATTCCCTTCTGACACCTGTGACAAGCACCTAGATAAGTACACAGATAACAATTTACTTCAACTACCTCTGACAAACACATTAACTCTTTTTTTTACCCTAAATTGAAGGTCCCAGTACAAGATTTCTAGCTCTTAGTCCCAGTAGATAAGTTTTAGTTATACCAGTAGCTCCTTCCTCCTGGTGTTCTGTCTGTTTTCAGTATGCAAATGTCCTGAAAGGGTCTTACCTGGGGCCTTCATCATGTCGTCCTCCAAGTAGCAGCTGCCCAGAAAAATGGGCAACAATGGGATTTCAAAAATCTGACTGGCAACAAAGGTTCCATCGGGGGGGTCCTCCTCCTCTAGAACCCATGGATCCTGGTCCTCTGTCTCCACCATGAAATCCTCCGGTTGGGAGCCCTCAATCAGCACATGGCAGCAGTGCTCTGCCTCTCTCCAGCACTGGTCCACCTCCGCATTCCGTCGAACTCCAATCCGGTTAGTAATTCCCCTCCAGTCCTCCTCACCTGGGCTCTGGTATGCACACCAGTAAGCCCCTCCTCCTGCAATAGATCCTTGTCCTCCACATGATCCTGTGGGTATGCCATCCTGCTCTTTTCCCCTATGTCTGGATACTAGTGCTGGTATCTGGGTACTGGCCTCCAGCTTGTTTCTCTGGACAACCAGTACTATCCCACGTGTGACACCAAGTGTGTCACAGCGTGTGGGAATAAACTTCAGATGAGGCAAATTTACAGGTTTAGAACACACCTTGGTGTGATATTTATTTTTCAAAAGTTCGAAAAAGAATAAATGAAAACAAAAAAATTGCAAAGAAAATCACAACTTAACATCAGTAGTTTCTCCCATAATACAGTCCTGAATCTTAGCGCTACTAAGACCCTTCTCATCTGCATTCAACAGCTTGTCTACAGCAGCAGTAGAACCTCTCTCCTCTCTATCTCTTTCATGGCTGAGCCCCACTGGGCTGAACTGAAGTGAAATTACTGAAGAGGCATTTATATATTTTTGGTGGGATCACCTGACTAAGCCCTCTTCTAGTTACAAGTCTGGACATGTTATTTCATGTCTGAACATGTTGTTTCAAAACCAAAGAGGGAGGGGTTATTTCAAGGGACTTCCTGGTTCAGTTAAAGGTACAGTGTATATATCCACAGATATTGACTTCTATATCTCTGATCCACAGTGACTAAGCTCTTTTATACATAGAATCTTATATAGTAACAAGTTTATAATGTGAATTTATGAAAATACCTTTAGGATTTCTTATAAATGTACTAATAATGACATTATTATTGTTTTATATGACTTCTGTCTCCTTTTTCTTTAAAAAGGCTTTACTAACTGTATTCATTCCTATTTAAAATAGCCTTCATGTTTTTTGTACACAAAATGCACTTATGCACTTTACACAACACCTCTCCAGGTGCTTGGCATCATTCCAGGGACAGGATGGATGGAAATAGAAAAAGAATGAAAAGACAGAACTAGTAGGACGTTTAGTAGGGACAGTAAAGAGCTATGCTAGGTGTCCAACCTAGGGTAAGGGGGGAAAAGAAGAAAAGCAAAGAGAAGAGTGTTAGCTGTTGCTAGGAAATAAAGAGATAGAAAAGTGGTCCATCAGTCACAGCCGAGGGTGTAGCCTAACTCCACCACAACCACCCACACAGGGACTCACCCTCACCCTAACCCATGTGGAGAGGATGGTGGCAGACACCCTCACTAAAGTGGACCTGCATGGGGAGGTGGAGGGCATGGACACAGTGCCAGGTAGGTAGCACTATGCAGGGGCAGGGGCTGGGAGGGCCTGGATGCCACAGAACTGCTAACCCCCATGTATTGCACTCTACAGACACTGATTCAACTGGGCACACCCTCAACTGGGAGACAGCACCTTCCATGGCACCCCCACTGTAACAGGTGCCATGCACAGACAGTGTGGGACTGGAGGACAGTGCAGATGGGTGACCCCTAGGGTGCTCATACAACACCATGGAACACTCACTGCAAGCCTGCTGCATGTAACACTCTTGCCCCAGGTGCACAGCAGTTGACAGTGGCCATGGTGGACATGGAGAAAGAACTAGAGGCCACACAGATGTAGATGGTAGAAGAGTCAGAGGAAGATGACAACACCATCTCCATGGACAGCCAGCCTTCCCACTCCCTGAGGCTGACACAACACCACAGGCACACCAAGGACTACATCCAGCACACATTCCCACCCAACAGCCACACATGGCCAGAATAGATGCATGGACCCCCACCACACAACCATCCTGTGACAGTGGGGATGGGGCCCCTCCAGCCAAACAACCAATCAGATACACAGGACATGCCCACATGGTGTCCTCCACACCAACTATACAGAGGTGTGCCAGCTAGAATGGGAGAGGCTGCAGGCACAGAACAAGAATACAGAGGCCCTTGTAGCCCTGACAGATGAGGTATGGGGTATGTGCCGTGGCACAGACTGACTGGATGACCTCCTTGAAAGGCTGACAGACCACCTGATATCCAGGGGTATCACAGTCAGTCTGTCATCTCCATGTCATGGCAGGATGTGCCATCCCACCCGGCACCCGGCACCCCCAGAATCTGAGGCATAGCTGCATGCCACAACCCTACAGGTACCTGCCAGCCCCACAGGGACAGAGGCACTGCCAAATGCAACAACCCTTCAGACACCCACCAGCCCCACAGGGAGGGAGGTACAGCCAAATTCCACAAGCCCAGAGGCACCCACCAGCACCACTGGTCCAGCGGGACATCCAGCTACAGCATGGGCCAGTGCCACATGTGGTGTATTGACCACACGGAGGGGGCAAGTGCCAGCAAACACATGGCACCTAGTCACACGGATCTCTGCATGGCTAGCACATCAACTATGTAGGAAGCTGTGATGGCTACCACTTGCACCACGCACACATCATAGTGCCATACATGCACATATGCAGTCCCATGCCACACATCCCCACCATATAGCTCTGCACAGTGCATGTCCCATCACACAGCTCTACACCACCCTATATGTACTCCCCAAACATCCATGAATCTCTCTGGGGCAGGAGGCACTCAGGTCCCACGGTCATCACTGTGCCCTGTAGACTCATACCCCCCAATGGCAGAATACCCCCTGCATGAGTGCATGGCATGCTGCCTAACCTGTCCATGTCTGTGTCATGTCCCAGGCACCCCTCATCCCCATCTGCACCTGGCTAGGCATCTCTAGGTCTTTCATGCAGCATGGGTACATGTCAGCGCACAGCAATGTTGTGCAGCATGGTGCATGCTGTGAACACTTTGCAGACCTTCCCATGGCAAACATCACTGTGTCATCTGTACAACCCAGGCACCGGAACCTCATCTTCAACAGCCATTTTGTCCTCTCGATGATGATATGTGTCTTCTTGTGAGTGTTGTTGTATGCCTCCTCTACAGCTCCAAGTGGCCCCAGGCACGTGGTCATCAGGTATGGCTGTAGTGGGTGTCTGCTATCACCAATGCAGAGGGTACACAACAGACACTGTAATGACCTGTAGCAAGGCAGTGGCATGGAAGAGTATACTCACCTATCAGCCATCTGTTCCCTCACCATGTGCAGTGAGTTGGGCACACAGCCTGGAACATATTGAAGATGCATGCGTTGTGACAAGAGCCAGGGGACTTGGCACACACCTTGGTGATGATACCTGCCATGTCCCACACTATCTGGCAGTTTATACTGTGGTTCCCCTTCTGTTCCTGTATGCCTCCTCTGCCACCACTGGTGCTATGATCACCACGTGAGAGCAGTCTATGGCACCCAGTACATTAGGCATGCCATGCATGGCATATAATGACTGTTTCATGGACTGTATCTCCCCTGCAGCAGTGGAGAATGTTATGTGGTCCTGCACATCTTACAGCAGGGCATCTGTAACCTGCACCAGTGCCTGGAACACTGATGACTGGCTGACACCTGTGACATCCCCCACTGCCCTCTGGAATGAGCTAGTGGCACAGTAGGACAATGCACAGAGCACCTGTGTCTCCACAGAGAGCACATGGTATCGATAGGTACATGGTGCAATGGTGTGCTGTACAAGGTTGCACAGCTGCGCAATGCTGTCACAGTCAAAACAAATCTCTCTGTGTAGTGTGTGCCACACATGGAAAGGGCATCCAGATGCAGCCTATATACACATGGCTGTGGACCCATCCATCTCTGCCACCTGTGCTCCATCTTGGCATCCAGCAGGAGGATATTCATTAACATTCCCAGACACATCCTGCGTTACATGGTGGGCTACTTGATGGCAGGTACACTGATGACAATGTGGCTAGCTATGGTGCAAAGCCCTCCGCAGTGGATGTGTGCACTGTTAAATGGGCATGTGCAAGCCACGCCTGTATGCTGACATGATGGGCACAGATATCACCGGGCCACACCTGTCCCATACAGGTAGTAAGATGGCAGCTGCTCAGGTGATCACCTATGTTACTGTGCCACAGGTTGGCAGGGTCAGAGCATACCCACATAAACTGTGGCATATGTCAGTGTCTACATATGTTGACAGCCCTGAGGGGGGTACCCTGTGGAAACTGGAGGTATCGTATCAGGTAGCTATGCTACCTGCAGGGTGTGTCTGGCCATGCATGACATGTGACATGTCAGCTGTACAGCTGATCATTGTGCTCTGTGTCTTTTCCCACGGACTACAGGGGCCATCCAGAGCAGCTTGTTCTGGTCCAATGAGAGCAGCCCGATGGTGCGATGGTGGTGGCATGGAGGGCATGCCGGCACCCGCAGGCAGCTTACTGCCTATCCTGGAGGGTGGGGAGTGAGGGTATATACTACAAAGATGAGATTGGGGAATGCTGGAGGGTGGCAGAGCCATCAAAGGTACATGCGGTGGATGGTAGGGTACCTGTTTCTGGCACATATATACATTGGACTCTGCATGTTGATCCCACTCATGCCTGTCCTCCTTCTGTGTTCTTCTCATTTCAGGGCTACAGTGGTCCACTGCAATGACTGGCACTGATGGTGAGAGGATGGACCCACTCCACACCTCTGGGGTCCAGCAAGGAGGAGAGCTAGGTGCAGCTTGCCAGACCCTGTCACTTCGGCTGTTGTGCAGCTGTGATATGTTGGCTATACCAGTGTCATTTGGTTTTTGTTTTGTTTTGTTCTGTTACACATTGCATAACATTCTGTGTCTACACCCTATCCTTGGGCATAATGCTGTGTATTGCATCTGTTGCTCTGTACTAAGTTGTTCATAATGCAGTAAAGTGTGCGTTACCTATCCCCTGTGTCCTGGTCATTCTTCTGGGTGATGCAGCTGTGTCACAGTCTGGGGGGTTCACAATGCTGGTCTGTGAGCTGCGGAAGGGCTGTGGCCCATATATGGGAGGGGGTTCTGTTCCCTGCAGTGGGAAAAGGCACTATGGAAAGGGTCATTGGCATTACCCCAGGTGCCTTGTGCTGCTCCATTTTCTGCCCACATGCCACTGTGCCAGGTGGTCGTGGGCAATGGCATGTCCACTGCATGACTAGTATTCATCCTGCCATGATTGGTGGGTACATCGCTGTCAGGGGTGTCATGTAGTGGCAGCCAGAAGTTGCGCCTGGGACCTCTGTGAGTTTTTTTGCATAATCTGTTGTCCCCTGCATCCCCTAGACACCCCTGGCATATGATTTCCCTACACGTACATCTTGTCACGTGTGGTGAGTGGGGTGCTTTGTATCCCCTATGATTCAGGTGCACTGCTACTGTATCTCAGTGTGTTGCACTAGTCCAGCCTCTTCCCTGGTACCTACACTCAGTGTGGTGCATCCTGCAGCTATGATGTACAGGTGCTTATGGCAGTCCTCCATATAGCATAGGGCTGTGTGCACCACGCCTTGGGCTGGACTGATGTATTTGCCATGGTGCAGGTACATGGGGTGGCACACATGCTGTTATGTGGCCATGCCCCTCTGCCTGTGCATAGCACTGACACAGCGCAGCTCTGCATGGGTTGCCTATGCCCAAGGCTGCATGTAATTCATGCATGCCGCTCAGCCTTGTTGTACATGTCTGCCATATGTATGTCCTTATGCATGCTCGTTGCATGGTGCATTCACGCTGCATGGCATTTGTGCATAAAGCCCTATATTTGTACAAGGCTATGTCAGTTAAACTATAAGCTCTGCTGTTGATAGGCAAACATGTGCCATTGGTCTGATTAAGCAGGTCCATCAACTCTAGTCCCATTCCATCACCTTCTGCTGCATCTCACCCCTCCCCACGGCCCTCATCCCCAGTCTCACAGACTCACCCTGTGTCTGGTAAGGAAGAGCAGAGAACATTCTGTCCTATTCAGGTTGGTGGTTTCTCTCTGTGACAGGCTTTCAGGTGAGGTCAGTATCACCCAGTGTGTTTTCTGTTTGCTGGTCTTGCTGCTTTGCTGCCAGTGGGGTGTTCCATTTTGGTAGTTGGGAAGAGGTGCTTGACTATCCTGCAGGTCGATCATTAAATGTGAAGCCTCAAGTTTGCATATCTGCTCAGACTTCTACCACAGAATAAGTCTTTTGTCTGTCAGGATAGTGTGCTACTAGTTTCACTGGGTAATTTATTTATTTATTTAAAGTTGTTGACCAGAAGAGGCACACTGAGCTGAAGCTCGTTTCTAGGTGTGATCCGAGGAAGGGGGAGTAGGGGAGTTTGCAGTACAAAATTGAACAGTAATACAGGGAAGTATAACAGAGTACAAATAATATGAGTAGCTCATACAAGGTATGCTAAGAATACAGGTAGCTGAAAAATGCAGTAATACAAAGCACAGTTGGTGAGAGCTGACAAGGAGTAGCAACAGCATTAACCAATCAAGTATGCTTGTGGGGCAGTAGAAGTAGAGAGGAGGAAGGAAAGAGCATAAATGCTAAAAGGGAGTGTACAGAGAGGGACAAACTGAGATAACGAGCAAGAGAAGTGCCTGTTAGTTGAACAAAGGGAAGGTATTTTTTTGCATTAGCAAGGACAGGAGTCAGAGAACACAGCTGAGTGAGATAAGGCACGTTTTATTATTCATTCATTTATTTATTTAATGAATTTTGTTGACTGGGTAGGCCCACTGAGACTAGAAGTCCCTTTTTCAGGGGCGCTCGGGGGGGCGGGATAAAGATGGCAACCAACTTAAATTGAACCAATTTAAGCTGTTGGTGGTATTTTTAGTGAATGGGTGAAATCTGGCCAAGACACAGGTGAAATTTCCCTACTATGACTATAGGAAGAGATACTGTTCATCATGGTGGACAGTCCGGGGTGGCCAGGGGCTGCTGGTGTACCTGCAGGAAAGCTGATCTCCCTCCTTGCAGGTCCAGCCCAGGAGATCATGATTTCATTGGAAATTTGCTCGGATTTGCTGGAAAATAACACTGTACTTGAGAGGTCTGTACCTGAAGCCAAGTTGCAAGGGCGGTTGGAAGAAGAATGGCCAGGGAAATATTGTGGGGAAAATGCCCGCTTCACTTGACACTGCTAAATGACGAACTGCATGAGTCTACTGTGCATGATGGTGTTGAGCCAGCTCTCTCACCAGAAACTGCAGAACAGTAACATTGTTCTACAGAACTGGAACAAGGCGCTATGGAGAAAAGAACTGACAAACAGAGCGAAACTGTCAGTGACCGCACCCAGCTATGTGTGATGCAGCAGCATCAAAGGCATTGTCACTCAACTCAGTGAGAAAGCCGACAGCTGAAGCTTCAGGAGACTCTCTCAATGCAGAATACATGGAAATTATTCCATTGCAAGACTCCATATCAGGATCTCCTGCTCTTTCTTTACTGTGAGTACCTCCAAACCTGGAAATGTTGTACAATTAAAGCCACTTCTGCATACTTTTAATTTGAGACTTAGGAAGGGGAGGACAGGAACCCCATCAAAAATTAAAGATGCCTTAAAAATGAAAAAGACACCTTGGTCTTTAGAGAATTCACTACTATGTGCTGGTTGGAAAGAAACACTTGTTGGTCAGGGAATACCAGACCCAGAACATAGCCCTATTCCTGGGTCTCTTGTACAAAATGCTGCTATAATACAGAGCACAACCCCTTCTATAAATAATTATGATAAACCTGCCTCTCCTCTTATCATGGGGAAAGCTGACCAGTTCGTGACTGAATCTGAGCTAGACTTATGAGCAGAGGATGTTGTCCATGAACTTAAAGAGCCCCTGCACTTCAGGTAGTTCCTGCAGATTCTGACAGAGACTCTGGGGATGAAGGGCCTAGTACTAGACATAACTCCTGTGGGGATAGGATGGATGATGAAGCTTCTGTACCACCTCCTATGTTAAATGCAATTGAATCATCAAGAAATGCATGGGCATCTTTTCATAAAAGGGATAGTTTGTTTTGCCAGCCTTCCCCAGCACAGTGCAGGAATGCTATGCATTTGCAATACATAGGAGGCCTTAATACACCTCTCATAGACTGTGCATCAGCTGAAAGCTCTTCAAAGAATCTGTGTTTTTTTACTAATGAAATCTATGCCCTCATCCATGCTTCTGGTGATATTTTATTTGATGTCAGCTTTAAATTACCACAAGGCCTGGAAAGGTTTTGGGCAAAGTACGACAAACAAAGATTTTCGGCCTTATGGCTACCATTTCAGGCAATACCTCTTATTAGACCAGGTATTAAAAATGTTACTGTATTATTCGAAATGAAAGTGTGGCAATTCATGACATCACTTACTGGCTAAAACAAAGATGTGATTTATTGAGACCACCGCAACCGATCTTTGATACAATTATATGACATGGATAATACAATTACAACTAAGGATGGGACAATTGGAGTTATGTGTGTATCATGCTACATGCATACCCTGGATTCCTATTTGTCTATTTCTGAGTAATATATATGTAAAAAATGTAAGGATAATGCAGAACTAATAGTGATGGTGAATGAGTTTAATACAAGATTGAATGAGCTAGAAAAAAGCCAGAAAGATATAACAAATAGATTCAAAGAACAACATACAGACAATGATATTGTTGTTGCTAATAGTGCTGCTTCAACTCAGAATCAAAAGGTGAAGAAAGGCAAGACACCTATACATAAATCCATTACTTAAAAAAGAACCAGGGAAAAGGAATCATCCACTAATACAGAGGAAGAATGGTTTCATGTTCAGAGCACAAAAGTTACCAAAAGAAGGAAGGGGAAAAATATGGATGTTTTTAACATCTCCCTCCAAAATAGTTTCGACCCCTTAGACCTACAATATGCACCTAATGATGGTACTATTGATATAAATGATGGACCTAATACTATAAAGCCTACAGGGATTAATCAAACAGAAACAAATACCTGTGTACCACATGTATCGCTGGAACCAGAAAGTGATAATAGTAATAAACAAAATGGGGACTTAAACACCCAAACAGGGAATGAAGATGGCCCAGTTAATGACAATAATATGGAGGCAGGTAGTGAACAGTCACTGGATAAAAAACAAATATTTGTTTTGGGAGACTCACTAGTTAAAGGGTTGGACAGAATTGCATGTGATGAGGATAAAGCAACAAGAACCTTATCATGTTTTAGAGGGGCAAGAGTACCTGATATCAATAAAATGACAAGTGACATCTTGAGATATGATGCTCAAAACTCCTCAGTCATAATTAATGCTGGAGCCAATAATATATTCTCACAGAATGAACAGCAAATAAAACAAGAATTTGTAGATATGACTAATAAATTACTGGAATTGGGATGCGATTTTGCATTTTCTGAAATTCTGCCAATGCCAAGAGTTACTTATAAGCAGATGATAAAATTACGAAAGGCAAATAATTGGCTACGATTATGGACCCTAAAACAAAGGATTGAATATATATTTCATTGGGAAGAATTTAGTGTAAATAATGACTACTTTTGTAGGGATGGACTTCATTGGCTCATGTGGTGCCCCTCCACAAGAGTGGCCCCAAGGATGAACCGGGAAACTACAGACCAGTGAGCCTCACATCCATCATAGGTAAGCTAATGGAGACTATCCTGAAGGAGAAGCTGGTGGCCCTTCTAGAGGCCAAAGGACTACAGGACAGCAGACAGCATGGCTTCATTCGTGGCAGATCCTGCCAAACCAATCTGGTCGAGTTCTATGGCTGGGTAACAGGGCAACTGGACAGGGCCATGCAGTGGATGTCCTGTATCTGGACTTCAGTAAGGCATTCGACTCGGTGCCACATGGAAGGCTGGGGAAGGAAGTTGGTTAGTGGCTTTGGGTGGTGCAAAGCTGGTGAGATGGGTGGGAAACTGGCTGCAGGGAAGGCAACAGAGGGTGGTAATGGGTGGGGAGCTCTCACACCCAAGGGCAGTGACGAGCGGTGTCCCACAGGATTCGGTGTTGGGACCAGTGTTGTTTGGAATATTCATTGCAGACATATCATGGGACATCAAGAGCAAGATCAGTCTGTTTGCTGATGATACCAAGGTTGGCGCAGTGGTAGATGACCTAGGGGGATGGCAGGGGTTGCAGGATGATCTGGCAAAGCTTGAAACCTGGTCAGACACCTGGCAACTGGGGTTTAATGCCAAAAAGTGCAAGGTGCTGCATTTTGGGATGAAGAACCCAAGGAGGAGTTACCAGCTAGGGGAGTGCAGCTAGCCCAGACAGAGGAGGAGAAGGATCTGGGTGTGTCATTACAGGGTCAATGAACAACCCAGCACAATGTAGGAAGGCAGCTGCAAAGGCCAACAAAATGCTGGGTTGTATTGCAAGGGGTATATCCTCGAGGAGGGAGGAGGTGATTCTGCCACTGTATAGGCCATTAGTTAGACCACACCTGGAGTACTGCGTGCAGTACTGGCATCCGTATCTGAAGAGGGACATTAAGTTACTGGAGGGGGTGCAGCGCAGGGCGACAAAGATGATCAAGGGGCTGGGGGACTTGTCATATGAGAGGAGGTTGAAGGAGTTGAACATGTACTCACTGGAGGAGAGGAGAGACAGGGGTGACATGATTGAAACCTTTAAATACATGAAAGGAATAAACAAGATAGGTACAGAGGGTCTGTTCAAAGTAAGGGAGGGTAGGGCCACCAGGGGCCATGATATGAGACTGGAGCGAGGAAGGTTCAGGAGGGAGATGAGAAGACACTTTTTTACAGAGAGGGTGGTGGCTGGGTGGAATGCGTTACCTGCAGAAGTGGTATGCAGTAGAACAGTGGACTGCTTCAAACGAAGATGGGACAGGACAAGGGGGAGGGTTAATGAAGGGGAAGGGTGGAAGGGAGGGGCAGCTGCAGAATAAGGGGTGCTAGCTGCACATTCGAGCAGACTTGATAGACCTCTAGGCCTTTATCTGCTGGCAAATTTCAAATGTTCATATGTTCGTATTTGAATAACAAAGGTAAACAAATAATAGGTATACACATGGAAAAATACATCAGAAATCATTTAAACTGACTATTGGGGGTGGGGGGGAGGCTACATAAACCAGACTAACTGTATAATAAACACACACACTAAACATACAAAGACATATAAGATTGAGGATAAACATAGGAATCTTAAAAATAATAACTGTCCTATTACTTAATGCAAGAAGTTTACACAGCAAAATGGATGTGTTGAAATGTACACTGGTAAGCAAACAAGTTGATGTGTGTGCTGTGTGTGAAATCTGGTTCACAATTGATGATTGGGACACTGATATCTTAGGATACACTAAATTTATTAAGAGCAAAAAAAAAAAAGGAGGCATTGCCCTATATGTAACTGAAAGCATAAAAACTGAAACTAAAAAACTCCAGGATGATGATATAGAGGTACTATGGGTTGATCTTTATTTAAATAACAATACAGTGACTCTTGGATTGGGTTATAGATCTCCCAGCCTGGATTCCCACAGTAATATGACTTTCCTTAGTGCAACTGAAAGTATGGAAGTCTCCAACGAGTATATCCTTATGAGAGACTTTAATATGCCAAACATCAATTGGGTGACTCTTGAAGCAAGAGGAACTATAGAAAAAAGATTTCTAGAATTTACTCTGCAGCATAATCTTGAGCAATTAGTCCAGAAACCTACTAGGGATAACAATGTACTTGATTTAATCTTGACCAATATTAGAAATATTGATACTGAGCCAATAGTATTATTACCACTGGTAGATAGTGGTCATAATATGTTGCTGTTCAGTGTGAACATAACAACTAAAGGAAATAATAATGAAATAACAAAAATCAGAGATTTTAACAGAGGTGATTATGATAGTATAAAAAACTATCTAAGTAACTGGAATTGGGTTCAGGAATTAACTGTAAACTCAAACCTGCAAGATCAATGGGATATAATTAACGCCAAGATTATGTCTTGTATAAACACATGGGTTCCATGGAGGATAAAATATGATAATAGATCAAAAAGAATCCAGCTATGGCGGACAAATGAAATAAAGAAAATCATAAATAAAAAAACATAGAGCATATCGAAAATATAAGAAATCTCAGAACACAATTCATCTAATAAAATACAAAACTCTGAGAAAAAAAGACTAAAAATATTATCAAAAAAGGAAACAAGAACTTGAAATTCACCTAGTAACTGATTCTAAAAATAATAAGAAAGGCTTTTTTAATTATATTGGATCTCTAAAGGGTAACCAAAATTGTATAGGACCATTAAAAATACATTAAACAGTAGTTTCCAATGAGTCTGAAATGGCTAATGAGCTAAACATATATTTTCGGAATGTCTTCATCCCTAAGGAATATATTAAAATCAAGCAATTGCGTAATGAGAGAATTGTGAGGTTTATTACTATGAAAGAAGTGGTGGATATTATTAATAATCTGAAGGAAGACTCTGCACCAGGCCCAGATGGTATAGCCCCAAAATTCCTTAGAAAAAATGGTTAATGAGTTAGCTGGCCCATTAGCAGTACTATATAATACATCCATAAATAATGGGACTACATTAAAGGAATGGAGATGTGCAAATATCGTGCTAATACATAAGAGCGGCAGTAAACAATTTGTTGGGAACTATAGGCCCATTAGCTTGACCTCTGTATTAGGTAAAATGATTGAGAGAATAATTCAAACAAGGATGAAGGATCATAGAAATAGAACTGCAGCATGAGATATTTCACAGCATGGATATACACTCGGTAGATCGTGTTTAACCAACCTAATCAGTTTTTTGAGCCAGTTAGTGAATCTCTTGATGAGGAATTGCCTGTGGATGTTGTTTTTCTGGATTATGCTAAGGCATTTGACACCATGTCACATAAAATCTTACTGGAATATTTGTGTAAATTCAAATTCCACAATAATATCATCAAGTGGATTTGCTCATGGTTAGATGATAGGGTACAACGTGTAGTAGTACGTGGACATGAATCAAGCTGGGGTTCTGTGACAAATGGGGTTCCTCAGGGGTCAGTCCTGGGACCCTTGTTGTTTAATATACTTGTATCAACAATGCTGATAAGTGATTATATCTGGATGGGTAAGTATGCAGATGACTGCAAAATCGCCTGCATGGTTAACAATCCTGAACCAGTCACCAAGTTTTAGGAATGTTTGAATAATATAGGTGTCTGGGCAGAGGAGAATAAAATGACATTTAATGAACTAAAATGTAAGGTGATGTATTTTGGAAATAACAACAGGGGGCTAACTACAATAAATAATACAATAATTCAATCAACCATCGAGGAAAGAGATCTGGGTGTAACCATTACCAATGATCTGAAATTTGATGTTCATGCAAAGAAAACAGTCGAAAATGTTTTTCCATATTGGGATGTATAAATAGACATATAAAAAGTAGCAGGGCTGAGGTCCTGATGCCGTTGTATGCAAGTCTTATCAGGCCCCACATGGAGTATTGTGCTCTGTTTTGCACACCTACTACTGTAGGTGCTTTGAGTATGGTGGAGAAGGTTCAATGAAGAGCCACTAAGAGAGTTAAACATCTGGAAAATCTCCCATACGAGGATAGGCTTAAGTCTTTGAACTTATATTCACATAAGTATAGGTTATTAAGAAGTGATCTTATATATATATTCAATACATTACATAACAGTGACACACTTGATATTATATGCTTGGAGAAGCAGGATTGTGAAAATAATACCAGATCACACAAAGATAAAATTAAATGCCCAATTAATAAAACTCAACAAAGACAGAGGTTTTTTACACAGAGGGCATCACCTATATGGAATTAATTACCTGCATATGTTGTTAACAGTGATACTGTGGAAACATTTTAAATACTTCTGGATGACCATATGAAGAAAATAAAATATAAATACCACCATTAATTCATGGTGGCGAGTTCACTATGGGCCTTGGCCTCATGAACTTGTAAGATAGCTATGAAACTATGAAACATTTATGGACTGGAGGCTGGAAATTCAAAGTGAAATTACACATGACCTCTATAGGACCTACCCATTTGCCAAGTAGCCTGTTTCTAGGCAGAGACCGTGGCCACTGCTTTTACCGTGGGCAGCCAAAAATGTGCTTCAAATGTGGGTCTTTTATGCTCTGCCTGTGATAAAATAAACTGTAGTCTCTGTTTGAAATATGGACATGTGAGTGCGGACTGTGAGAATGACATGAAATGCAACCTGTGTGACAAAGTTGGACACTCCTACAGAACTTGCCCATGGGCCACCCATAACAGGACTGACCAGCCAGATCAAGGCACAATTCTGATTAATGCCCCCAAAAAAGACATTGCAGCCCATAAACAGTCCAGCACATCTGCTACTATGCTTAATCCTTCAGTGAACCAGGAAGAGGATTCTGAAGAACAACACATAGATACTGTTGCTCAGCCCACGACTGAACAGACTATACCCTCTGCAATTCCACTTCCTACAGATTCTACCCCTCCTGAAATGACTGTTCCAGTGCCTCATACTGAGTCTGAAACTTCTCTGGGTAATTCTGTGGACTGCCCTGGTAGGAAACCATCTGAAGAAATACCCCCCCCCCCACGATGGTATAAAAAAAAAAGATCTTTACGCTGAGATAACCCAAAATCAAAAGTGGCAAAATCTGCTGTAGCTCCAGTTCCCTTACAAAACAAATATGAACTTTTGCATACAGGATCATAGGATTCTGACTATATTTATAAGACAGTCCAGATTTGTGAATGAATACATTCATTCACAAACTGGACTGTCTTATACGATATAAACTGCCTATTGGCTCTTGCTCTGCACCAATGGGCATGCAACCCCTATCGGCAGTCAGTTGGCGGCGCGGGTGGCAGGCGGGTGGGATGCTGCCTGCCGGCGCCGCGCGCCGGGGAGCGGGTGGTGGGGATTCGTGGGTGGTGGGGTGGGGGACACTAGGCACCAGGGCTGTGTTCGGGGTTTGTTTAATGTTTACATCCCACGATCGGGATTATCCACTGACCACCAGGGCTATGTCTGGGGGTTGTTTAATTATTACATCCGCGATTGGGATTATCCACTGGACCACCAGGGCTATGTTCGGGGTTGTTTAATTATTACATCCCGCGATCGGGATTATCCACTGGACCACCAGGGCTATGTTCGGGGGTTTGTTTAATTATTACATCCCACGATTGGGATTATCGGTCCACTGGACCACCAGGGCTATGTTCGGGAGACATATTGCTGCCCGTGATCGGGCTGGTGGGGTGGCAGGGGATTTTACACGCTTCGCCGCATTCAGGCTGCAGGGGGGCACAGGAGTGGGTTGGGGCCAGCCACATGTGGCAGCTGCTGTGTTGCGCCCTGCAATGCAGCAGCTCACTTGTGGGTGGCCCTCGACTTGCTTTTCTTTGGCTCAAAGTTGTGCAGGCCGGTTGGGGTTGCGCCTGCACAACTCTGCACAGCCCAGTTGAATATCGGGCTGTGCAGTTTATGCATGGTTCCTCCCCCTCCAGTTCAGCATGCATTCATTTGCATTGCGCTGTTGCTCAGCATGTTTTCTGTGGCGCAACTGCCTCTTGCTGAATATCACAGAATGGAGCAAGTAAAGAGGGAGTCAGTGCATTGGGACAGAAGTTTGACGTCTTTGCAGAATATTTAAACTAGCAAATGGGGAGAGGGGTGCAGCACCCCATACGTCGAATGGGAAGAACACCTCCCCTCAGTTAGTGGTCAAACAGGAATTCAGCATGTTTGCCGCTCATTTGCATCACCAGGTAAGAAAAAGGTTTGTCTCCCCATCGATGCACAGGGTAATGCCAAACTTCACCCAACAACTAACACACCAAAATCTGGCCAATGGAAAATCATGTACACAAATGCTCACAGCCTGGGAAATAAGATCCCAGACCTGCAGGCAATAATGTCAGAGGCTAAACTGGACATAGTAGCAATTAGTGAGACGTGGTTTACCAGTAACCACACTTGGGAGACTTCAGTACCACGCTATGTATTGTTCAGAAGAGACCGAGGTGCAAAAAGGGGGTGGCCTGTATGTAATGAAACTATCAAAGCTACAGAAATTCAGAATACACATAAGAGCCAGAAGAACTGTGGGTCACCCTGGAAACAGGAAATGGGACAGCCATAAGAACTGGGGTTGTCTACAGGCCCCCAGACCAGAGGGAGGACATAGACACATTACTGTTAGAAGATATACAAAAGATGACAGCTAAAGGGGAGGTTCTGATAATGGGAGACTTCAACATGCCAGATACAGATTGGTCAATACCAGCAGGAACATCTGCCAGAACTAGACTCATAGTGGATTCCCTGCAGGGGAAGGGCCTCAAACAACTGGTACAGCAACCCACAGAGACAGGGTATCCTAGATCTAGTACTGACTAACAAAGAAGGGATCACAGATCTCCAGGTAGAAGGTCACCTGGGGCCAGTGACCATTACATGGTATGGTTCAATTTGGCTACTACATCTAAATCATCCCATTCCAAGGCAAAATATGGGACTTCAGAGGAGCTGACTTTGATAAGATGGCCAACAGAGTTAAGCTAGCCCTGGCAAAAGAAACACAGGTGAGGAGGTACAGGCAAAGTGGGCAAGCATTAAGGATACAATACTTGAAGCAACATCCCATTGTGTTAGACAGAAAGGAAGTGCTTAGAAGAAGGAAACCACTTTGGTTCTCAAATACAGTAGCAGAAAGGTCAGAGCCAAAAGGCTGGCCTTCAGAAAATATAAGGAACACAGCGGGATGAAGATAGGGAGGCATACCAAACTGCCCTAGGGAAGCAGGTAAGGCAGTAAGGCAGGCAAAGTCCCAAACTGAGGAAACACTAGCACGAACAGTAAAAGAAGGTGACAAGACTTTCTATAGATACATTAGTGAAAGGAGAAAGTCCAGAGGGTATTGCTAGCTTAATGGAGAAAAGGAGCATGTGAGAGGAGGACCCTGTAAAGGCATCTATCCTAAATAGATACTTTTGCTCAGTATTTACTGAAGAGAAGGTAGGGCAGGGCCCACAGCTCAGCATCATGGACACAGGGGAGGGAGGTGAGCACTACTCCCTTCACAAAAGAAAGGGTCTACAAGAGCTTGCTAAGCTCAGGTGGATAAGGCAATGGGACCTGATGGCATACATCCCAGGGTACTTAAGGAGCTAAAGGAGGAACTAGCAGAGCCATTAGCAGAATTGTTTAGTGAGTCTCTGAGCACAGGAGAGGTCCCAGAAGACTGGAGAAGGGCTCATTTGATCCCACTCACAAGAGTGGTAGCAGGAGGAGGCGGGAACTACAGACCAGTCAGTCTTACCTCAGTAGTGGGCAAGATTATGGAGGCACTCCTTAAGGAAAGGATAGTGCAACACCTGGAATCCATAGGGCACAGGATCCAAGACAGCATGGGTTTACAAAGGAAGGTCCTGTCAAACTAATCTCATAGATTTCGCTTGACTGGGTAACCAGAGTGGTGGACAAGGGGGGGCAGTTGATGTCGCCTACCTTGACTTCAGCAAAGCTTTGACACTGTTCCACATAGAAGATTGATAAATAAGCTAGGTAGGCTCAGGGTGGGTAAGTTGGTCAACTGGGGCAAACTGGTTGACTGGCAGAAAACAGAGAGTGGTGGTAAATGGTATACAGTCAGAAGAGATGCAAGTCACAAGTGGGGTACCTCAGGATCAGTCCTGGAGCCAGTCCTATTCAACATCTTCATTAGTGACCTGCAGATGGACTAGAGGGTAAGGCTTGTCTGTTTGCAGATGACACCAAGATCTGCAACAGAGTAGATGATCCAGATGGGGTGGGCAGAATGAGAAGAGATCTGGATAAACTAGCAGAATGGTCAGAAGAGTGGCAACTGGATTTAATGCAAAGAAGTGCAAAATCATGCACATAGGAAGAAACCCTGAAGCCACTTATAGGCTGGGAGGGTGGCTAGCAGTCACAAAGGAAGAAAGAGACTTGGGCATCATCATCACTGATGACCTAAAATCATCCAAGCAGACCTCTAAAGCAGTAGGTAAGGCTGAGGGGTGTTAGGGTGTATGTAGAGGGGTATCACAAGTCGTAAGGGGAGTAATAATCCTCTGTACAAGACATTAGTTAGGCCCCATCTGGAGTACTGCGTGCAGTATTGGAGGCCACACCTTCACAAGGACATTAACCAAATTGAGGCAGTCCAGAGAAGGGCAACCAAAATGGTGCAGGACTGCATCAGAAGACATATGAGGACAGATTAAGGGAGCTCAATATGTATACCCTTGAGCAAAGGAGGAGAGAGGTGATATGATCGAGACATTTAAACACCTTAAGAGGCATAAACAAGGTGAAAGAGTCTAACATGTTTAAATATAAGAAAAATAGCAGGACAAGAGGACACAGCATGAGATTAGAGGAGGCCGATTAAGGAGATGTGAGGAAATTCTTTTCACAGAAAGGGTGGTAGATGCATGGAATGGCTTACCACAAGAAGTGGTGGCTATGAATACAGTGCAGGGCTTCAAACAGGCATGGGATAGGCATAAGGGAGCAATACAAATGACTATGAATAGATAGGTCACTGACAGAGCAAAGGGCGATGGCACATTTATAAGGTAGAAAAAGAAATGGGCAGACTGGATGGGCCTTGCGGTCCTTATCTGCCGTCAACTTCTATGTTTCTATGTTTCTATGTTTCTAAGTTTGGACTTGTGCAGACGCAACCCTATTGCGCATGGCGCAACCCTTTTGGATATCTGGCCCATAGTACACAGATGCAATGAAGAAAAAGATGGAAACATATCCAGTTCCTGTATATCTGATTAATTCTTTGTACTGCACAGCATAAAAAGATGTATCTGACATTGCATAGCATTATGTTTTTGTTAGACTTTCTTTGAATTTGTTGTTGTATCTACTGATTTTGATTGGTTTTTTTTTGTTATGTCTTATAATAAAAAATGTCCCTACTCGCCTATAGGGGAATCCTTGGCTGACAGAGTGGCCACTGCTGGAGATCCTCTGGGAAAGGATGGATGTGCAGGAGCAGAAGAACTAGTCTCCCCCTCTGTCGGTACAGCAATGGAGACTGAACTTTGCTTTGATTCCCCAGGCATGACGGAATCGACTACAGATATTTCCAGTGAAATGGATGTTTTGCAGCAAAAAGACGAGTAAAGAAAATACCCAGGCTCCGCCAACAAAAAAGCAAAAATGCGCCAAACACATGGCAACAGGAGCTGCTGGATGCTATTGCAGTGAAGATCGCACTTGCTAAGGGGAACACCAGATGCAGAGGCCCAGCTGCTGATCACTGGCACAGCAGTAAACACGGCAATGTAAGAGCAAACAAATTGATCCCTGAAACAGATAGTATGGAGAAAACAGACAGAAACAAGACATCAGAGCTACAACCTGCAGCCACGTTTTTGGCAAGTACAAAAAACACAACATTGTTTGTTTTTTTCAGGAAACACGGCTCAGTCAAATGCAGAGGTCTCAACGAGAATGGCAAGAACAGGCAAGAAAACACCTGGCCTAAGACAAGGCCCCGCACTTATGACTGTACCTGTTGGGGAGAAAAAGGTAACTAATGAATGGTCTGTGGACTCAGGATTAACAGCAGCTGGTTAGGAAAAAACAGCGGGAGGGCTGGATATCGGGCTCAACACCCATTAGAACAGATGGGCTTGTTTTAAATGTACCAGAGGGGACAAACCCCACAGCAGTGCAGGAGAGAATGGATTCGGGCACAACTGTGGATGCATTGAACTCCAGCCCTATTTCTGTAACAACTTCACCTATACATATACCTGAAGGGTTGAAGCTCATACAAAACCCACAAATGACATTGCCAGATGACATATACCCCTCCCCCAAAATGATAACACCACAGGACCTCAAAATAAAGGGCCAGAACAACCCACAACACCAGAGCTAACTACATCTGAGCAAGGCCCACCTCCAGGAACAGATCCTCATAATACCTCTGCACAACAACAGACTGGGGCTAATACTGTAACAATCGTAACCCCAGATCATGTGCTTCCTTTTTTGGGGCACCAGTTTTCCAGCAAAATGGCATAATGCTGTCAGACTGATCTACAAAGGAGGGCTAGAGAGATTTCCTGACCATTCCTATGTAGCCAAGACTCTCCTAAAAAGCACCATGCACTTTACAGCACCTGAATTATATACCCTAACACACGTGTCTGGGGAAACCATCTTTGATATCAGTTTTAAATTAGGAAGTGGCCTGCAAAAATTCTGGGCCCTATATTAAACATTAAATACATCACCATTATGGACCCCCTTTGAGGTGGTTTCCTTGACTAAGCCAGCACATCATACCATCACTGTACTTTTTTAGGAATTAGGGGTCAGCATAACGGACCTCATATACTGGCTAAAACAGCGCTGCACCGTGCAAGGCAACCCAAAAGCAATATTTGATGAAGATCAGATATGGACTGGGGGGTGGAAAGTGAAAGTGGTTTTGAATGCTAATGATGCTGGGCTACAACATTTGTCTAATTGTTTTTTTCTTGGGAAGGATAGGGTAGTGTTGTTCTACACCGGGCGGCCCAAGGACCGTTATGGTGTGGCTCTACCAGTCATTTAAGCAGTTTGTGTGATAGACTTAAATGTACCAACTGTAATGAATTGGGGCATATGGCAGGCCATGTAGAAATGACCAGTTATGCAACTTACGCACTGTAAGAGGCTATACTTACCACACCTATCCTAGTACTGCCCACGACCAGCCTGAACAGACAGACAGACAGTGAAGAGCAGAGATTGCTAGTAGCCATAGCCCAAAGAGCAAAAGCCAAGTTGGATGCTACCACCTCTAGGCCCAATCCTGCTCCACAGGCCCCAGTTCTAGTACGAGAAGCACAATACCCAGACATGCCACCCTTGGAAGATACAGCCAGACCTGAGACTGTAAGGACAGAGCAGGCAGAACCCCCTCCAGATATACACACAAACATGGTAGAAGACAAGTCCCCCTCCCAGCCAGCCCGAGAGCAAAGAGCAACTAGACGCAGGCAAGCATGGCAGCAGCTGGTACCTAAAATCTTTAAAACCACTGACCTTATCCCAGCCAATAGATTTGCAGTGCTAGCAGAAAGAGAAGGCAAGTGAGGAAATGAGTCAGATGACTCATCAGTATGGTCTTCACTACCTGATGCTGGGTCAGAAATAGAAGACCCTTTTCCATCAGAGGAAAATTCTGTCACTGCAAGCCACCCTCCTCCCCAGAAAATTAAGAGCAAACAAAAACAAACTAGAATGACACAAAATCAGTTAAGAAACCTCCATGAGGTATACTGTAAGGAAACAGCTCTCTCCCCTTCCTGTTGACTAATGGAGCTTACCATCCCACTATTCACTAGTGATGTTAATAGTATTAAAAGTAACAGGAAGCGGGGGGCACTGCTGAGCAGCCACGAGGAAGCAACACCTTACTCGAGCTCCCAGTGAAGATTTTTTAAAAACTTTAAAATCTTACAAAACCTCAACTTAGACAGCTTCAAAGTTGCTCCAGTGTGTTCGGGATACCAGCGTGTGACAAGATGGGCAAAACTAAAAGTGCTGGGGCACCAGCTGGTAACTTTTTTGCTCCCATAAAACAGAATAGGAAGGAAAGGCCTGAACAGTGTGGTGGACCCGGGAACCCTCCTGACAAGCAACCAGAGGAGGCCTCGTTGACTTCAATACTTGCCACGCTACATCAACTCGTAAAATCTGTGCAGGACCTGGACAAAGAGTTTGATACTCTCACTCCAAGAGTACCTGCACTGGAAACCAGAATGGAGCAATGTGAAGCTGTGGTTCAGCCCTCCGAAACCTCCATCCCTAAACTGATGGATGCAACTACTACACTAATTAAAGAGAACTCGCACCTTCGTCAAAGGCTGGAGACAATAGATAACCAGGCGAGAGAGCGGAATCTTTATGTGATTGGACTGTCTGAAAATGCTGAAGGGGAGGACAGCCTGATCTTCACCAAAATGCTTTTGTCAGCCTTACTGGGCCTTGATGAAACTGACCCTCCTTTGTCCATTGAAAAGGCCTACAGAATGACCCCCAGGAGAGCATTGCTGGCCCCCCATCATCCCGAGAACTTTCCTGGTTGTCTGTACTGGAATTGGGGACAGGGATTGGGTGCTTGCAGTTGCCTAGCATCGCAGGGTTTTAAAGTATGGTGAGGATGAAATCAAGTTATTCCCGGACCTCTCCTTTAGCACCCGCCAATGTCGCGAGATGTTTGATGGACTGCGGGGCCGGCTGCGCCAACTTAAGATGCAGCACTAGTTGCTTCTCCCAGCCAAACACCGTTTGAGGTAGAATGTACAGCAGTACCTAGTTAACAAGCCAAAGGAAGCAAACAAGCTACTCCAGTGGATCAAACAGGAGATGTCTGGAGGAGAAGAAGAGGGGAATTTGTCAGATGAAGACTGAGCAGTTGGGCCAGTTGGTGTAATGACTTTTGGATTGTTGGGTCTGGGACTGTTAAACTTAGCGGCTCAGATTTAAACAGGCAAGCAGTATATTATTTTGATTATTCTGGACTGCAGCTTAGACTGTGATTCCACTGATTACTGCACGTTAGAGACTCCGCCGATTTGAGACACTGTTCAATTGGGCGACTTTGGCTTGAACCTGCCTATGCAGAGCATTTGCGAGACTTTTATTTTATAATTGCTTAACTAAGTTATTTTTTCATAAGAGGTTGCTAAGGGGTTGGGAGCATTGCGTTGGGTTCTTTTCCTGTTTCTCTACACTTAGGGCTGTAGGGGGATTCTTTTTCTTTTAGGATGTGAGAACAAAATGTTTATCCTATTAATAGCTCCCCTGCAGGCCCTTCTTAATAGTTACTGTTCGAACAATCAATTAAGAGGAGAAAGCTGTGTTTGCTCTCTGGGAGTCTTGGGAAAGAGAATTTGCTATATATATATATATATATATATATATATATATATATATATATATATATATATATATACTGATGTATTGGGGAATCAATTAGACTACAAAGTCATAATGGCAATAGGGTAATTCTATTTGTACTCTCTGGTAAGATTCCCTATTGGCCTTCCAGGCTGCATGTGATCGGTGATTTTATCCTGTGTTAATACTGTTAATTGGGAATACCCCCTAAGATGTACCACTAGAGGTGGTGTCATTCACAAGAGCTTTGTAAGAGTCTATCATTTGTAAGGCATAATTTGTGCTATCCTCCTACATGTATGTGCTTTGTAAGTTATGCTTGCAAAATTCAATAAATAAATTAATTATAATACAAGTAACAGGAAGCAATTAGCTGTATATTCTCACTTGTAGTTCTTTTCTTCCAGTATATTTTTTTATACAAGATACAAGGTTTCACATCACTGCTGACTTAAAGCAAGCTATTGGACACTGGCAGGCAGGCCCTTCTTATTAATAATAATAGTAATAAACAACTTTATTTATATAGTGCTCTTCATAATGTATCAGAGCACTGCATAGCAAACAACAATTAAAACCATAAATTATTAAAATACAATTCAATAAATCAATGTTATTATTATTGGTCCAGGGGACCAGATGCTTGTTCGGGGGTTGCTATATTGTTTATAAATTTCAAGTTTCAACTCATCAAACTAGTTGATTTATCACCTGGAAGGGCATTGGTATTAGATGTAAAAACACAAAATATATTATTTCGACTTATTAATATATATGCAGGGCTAACTAAAACTGAACAGATTGAGCTCTTCCAGCTAATACAACCATTCCTATATTCTGCACAAAATGTTATGCTAGGAGATGACTTTAACTGTGGACTACATTTAACTGACAGAGGTAAAGAAACAATCACCAAGACAATTTATTGTGATTTGGCCTTTCTGAAAAACATGCTTACTAATACAGATCTGATAGATGCTTACCTCACAGCCACAGGAAAACTAGATCCCACTTTCCACAAAGGACCACTAGCTACAAGAATTGACTTTTTTTTTTTATTACCCCAACTCTACATATTCATAAAGCTCAAATTTTAATTGCAGAATTTTCTGATCATAACATCTCACACATTCATTTAGGAAATGTATCTATTCCCCCACATGGGCCTGGCAGTTGGAAGCTGAATTCTTCCTTACTGGAACAACCTGATACACAACAAATAATACAATATTTTTTAGATGCCGGGAAAACTGTAATGGTAATGTTTATTTATTTTATTTATTTAAGTCTCGGAATTACAATACTTTCGAGTCAGAGACTCATTTACAAAGGCTCCATGCTAAAGGGTGCTCATATAGAAAATACAATACACAAAAGTTTCAGGCAAGGAATACAAAATGGGAGCAAGGATATACATAGTACAAAGTGAATACAGTGGCAGTAAAATATAGACTTTGTCAGGAATCACAGCAACACACTAATTGCTACAGAAGGAGAAAGTCTGAGGAAAATGTATGAGGATCCTGTGGCCAGGTGGGAGGATACCATCACATGTCTTGCAACCTTACTACAGAACCATAGTAAAACAACTCGTAATGATAAATATTTATCTTATTTACAAAACAGACAGCAACTACGACCATAGAAAAAACATGGAAGCCAAGCTGATCATCCGTCTTGGTTCCCAGCAGCCCTCTGGTTTATATGATAGACTTATTTTCCACTAACATCTTTCAGCCACCCCCCTTTTTTCCCTAAAGTCTATTTGTTTTTGTACTCATTTAATTTCTTTTTCATTTTCACCATAAGTCTCCATCTCTGTCTCATTCCCACACATTTGTCGCCTTTTAGCCTTCTTACTAGGCCCTGTTAATTAGTCCCCACCAGGGAACTTCCCTAGCTCTTTCAATCCTATTATGCTTTATCTTTCCCATCTTCACTGTCACAGGGTGCTCCTGTGAAGGGTTGAGGACCCTGAGATTATATTTGCAAAAATGCTGGATACCTGAAGGTCCGGCTGTTTACTGGCCTAAAGGTGCTGTGATAGTGCGCATCGTAGCACAGGCAGGCTGTTTAGTTCAGCCTGATGTACATCTTTGGGTTGCTGGATTTATGTGCTCATGTTTGTTTAGTTGTAAGGCAACCACTATTCTAGGGGGTGTCCTTGGAAATAATAACATAAGGGAACCTAGCAGCTTGGGTCTGGAGGTACACCCCAGGAAGTTATTGAAGGTGCTCTGTGGAGTTTCTATGTGAATATTTTCTGCTCGAAATGGAAGATTAAGCTACCAGATTATTCTGCTGTAGTGAATTTGTCCTGATGTAAACAACTTCTGAAGAAGAATTAATTAAATCTGGAACTTTTAAAAAGAACTGATGATGTATGTCTCTCTATGATTGCCCACTTACACCTGTGCCCTACCACATATGGTGTCAGAAGTGGGATGCAGTGTGGCCTGCGTAAGGTCTGGTGGGAAGTGAACTTAACAGGACAGTACAGCAGGTCTGATATCCCATTGTTTGCTGCTGCTGTGAGGAGCTGTTCCAATGATGGAGTCGGTGAAGCAATGGACAGATGGTGAGACCTTGTGTGAACAGGCTAAGCAGAATAGTGGCCACCTGAAGGTTTTGCGATGGCTGTATGAGTGCTGGATGAGGCAGAGAGTCGATGCAGGAGTGCTGAGTTACGGTACCAAGAACTATTGAGATGTCTGGTAGTGACTGGAGAAGCGACTACTATTTTGGATCCTATCAGAGAGGAGGAAGAGAAACTATTTCAAGAAGGTAATAAACGTCCTGATTTACCTAAGTTTGAAGGATTGTACTGGATAGAAGATGAGAATCAAGTTCCTAATAAGTCCCCAGGTGAGACCGTTCTGGACTTTGGGGTGAAGGTAGAGAACCATTGTACAACATGTTTTGAAAGTTCTGATTTGCCTTTTGATGAAGGATGGCAAATTCTGAGTAATTCCCCAGTTGAGACTATTTTGAACTGTGGGATGAAGCCAACGGTCATAACAGAGGAAGCAATATCTAGAGAGACTCATAGTACATTTTGTCATGCACCCACAAATGAATTATTTATTGTTAACTGGGAGGTGTTACAGGTGGGGGATCCTGAGATTATACACCTCAGTAAATACACTATTCAACAGAATAAAGGTATAAGTGTGGATGGGAGGAAAGGGCAGTTATGGTGGTACAAAGTAAAAGATGATATATTGTGCCACATGAAACCAAACCCCTGTACTAAGCAGGTGGATTCAAGGGTGCTAATACCTCATAAGTATAGGGAATGGGTACTTGATGAAATTTGTAAGAAAAGTAGGTATTTTGATCGTGGGGAAGTGTTGCGATGTCTAGTTCCATATTATCACTGGCCTGGTATGTACCGACAAGTGGCAGTGTATTTATGGAAACGTGGGAGACATATTGGAAAATGTGAGAAAGATGTAACCCAAAGGGACGATAATCACAATAAGTGGTTACCCTGGGGAAAGGGGAAACTTTCCTATAGGAACAAGGGAACTAGATGTACTAGATGGTAGGTACCCAAAAAGGGTTGTTCTAGGCTGGGGTAGTTTGGGGTATCCTAACCTGAGCAGTACAAATTTGACCCTTTTACTGGGGAAAAAGTAAATAGGGAAGATGGAAATGAATTATTTGAAAAGAGAACAGCCAAGTGAAGGAGCGCTGTTGAATACAGATGGGGGTTTTATTACTTCTTGTTTAGAGTAATTCTATGGGGGTTGTTTTGGGTCAGAATCATCAAATATGTAGTTAGGGAAATTGAAACTGACAAAGTATACTAGCTGTTTCTAGTTATACTGTTTCTGTGTAATTCTCACCTTTATATTGGACAGTAGGTAACAGACTTTGAACAAGTGACTCTGTAAAATGAAGCCTCAGGGTATTGATGTGTAAAAATCCACAATTATGTTAAGAGATAGAGGTCCTAAGGGACCCTGTGGTGGAGCTCTAGGTGTGGGTGGGCCAGAGCTCCACAGGTCTCGGTCCCCTCTGTTATAATGACATCTGAAGTATTAGGACAACCAAATAAATTGTTGCCCTCTTAGGCGGGGAGGAGTGTCACAGGGTGCCTCTGTGAAGAGTTGAGGGCCCTGAGATTATATTTGTAAAAATGCTGGATACTTGATGGTCCAGCTGTTTACTGGCCTAAAGGTGCTGTGATAGTGCGCATCGTGGCACAGGCAGGCTGTTTAGTTCAGCCTGATGTACGTCTTTGGGTTGCTGGATTTATGTGCTCATGTTTGTTTAGTTGTAAGGTAACCACTATTCTAGGGGATGTCCTTGGAAATAATAACATAAGGGAACCTAGCAGCTTGGGTCTGGAGGTACACTCCAGAAAGTTATTGAAGGTGCTCTGTGGAGTTTCTATGTGAATATTTTCTGCTCGAAATGGAAGATTAAGCTGCCAGATTATTCTGCTGTAGTGAATTTGTCCTGATGTAAACAACTTCTGAAGAAGAATTAATTAAATCTGGAACTTTTAAAAAGAATTGGTGATGTATGCCTCTCTATGATTGCCCATTTACACCTGTGCCCTACCACAATCACCTTTTTGTTTCACTTATTCCCTCTTAATCTTATAATTTATCACTTCTTCTCCCTGAGCTTCCCCTTTCTTCCCCCCCACACACATATATCTATATATATATATATATATATATATATATCTATATCTATATATATATATATAGAGAGAGAGAGAGCTATATATATATATATATATATATATATATATATAATTTACCTCCCCTCTACACTAACTTTGTTTTTTTTTCTCTTTTAGATATTTCCTGAAGAAGACCTAAGGTCAAAATGTACATTTTTAACTCTATTTTCTATTTTCAGCATGCATTTAATATAACCATTTTGTTTTGCTTTTAGCAACTACAAAAACTATTAACGCTGTCACACACTACTAAACAAAACTTCACCCCCCAGATGCAGCAAATTAAACAGCAAATGATACAATTTCATATTCAAAAGGTGCAAGGGCTACAATATCAGTAAAGGTTTTGGATACAGGGGAAAAAAGGGAAAATTTGTCCATATGAAGGGTGTAACACCAGGAACCAATAAAAACATATGGATAGTTTATTGAATCCAGACAATGTTTTATACTCTGATACGAAAAATATACAATGAGTAACGCAACATACAATACAGCTTTACAAGCCAGTCTTTGCTGAACACGACTCACTTAAAACCTTTTTATGTTGGAGCGCTTGCGCAGCCAACATCTTGTGGTAGTGCAGATTTGGAGATGCGGTCAATGCAGGGCACGCACCAGTAGGTGTGTCCCGCGTTCCCCAATCAGCCAGCAGCAGGGGCCAATACCCTGCCTAGCTAATGAGGTGAAGAACTGAGAGAAAAGGTCCACTGCAATGAGAGTGAAGCTCTCATGCAGCGTGACCACAACACACCTCCCCCTACGTGCAGACATGGCGGCAGTGGCTGCTGCTGTTGCCTGTCAACAGCACAGTTTATTGTGTGCTGCTGGGGGTGCCCAATCCCCATCAGCATCATGTAACCTCCCCTTTTTGATTGCCGAGGGGGTGCCCAATTCCCTTCAGCATCATGCGCCTCCCCCCAACAATTTGTCTTTGGTGACAGGGCCCAATCCCCGTCGGCATGTATCCCTCCCTCCCCTTGAATTTTGCCGACGGGGGAGCCCACTCCCCATTGTCATAATGTGTCCCCCCCAGTTTTTTGTTTGCCAAGGGGGTGCCCAGTCCCCCTCGGCTTCTGTGGCTCCCCCCCTTTCCTTGTTTACTGATGGGGTGTCCAATCTCCTGTCGGCTAAAGCACCCACCAACACACACACACATATACTGAGGTGGCACGCTGGAAGCCCACCCCAGCGTGCCAAAGCACCTATTAAAAATGAAAACGGTCCCCTGATGTCTTTTAGTTTTTTTTTACCTTTAAAGAAGGAAATGGTCCCTCGGCAGTCTCCCTGCCCCCCTCAACCCGCACCCATCCACTGCGCACCCTGCCTATGCGAGGAAATAACAGTGACACTGTACATGAGCAGAGGTGCTAAAATAGCCCACCCCAGCATGCCAAAGCACCTATTAAAAATGAAAACGGTTCCCCGATGTCTTTTAGTTTTTTTTTTACCTGTAAAGAAGGGAACGGTCCCTCAGCATTCTCCATGCCACCCCCAACCTGCACCCACCCACTGCACACCCTGCCTCCCCACACCCCCACCCCATACTTACCTCTGGAGTCCAGCGCGATGATCTACAGTGGACCGGGAACATGTCTGCACTCCTCAAAGCCGACCGCGAACTGTGGAAATGCCGGTAAGCTGTATAATCAAATAAATAGGGGTTTTTTTCAACTTTAATGCATATCTCGAGCATTTTTGGGAATTTTACACCAAATTTTCAACATGAGGTTTTTGAGATGCTTCCTCATGAATTCTATCACTGTCATATCGTTAATCAGTCCTGAAAGGTGGTTTCGCAGTCACTGCATGGAATTACCTTTCAGTACTGATTAATGAGATGACAGTGCCACTGTTCATGAGGGAGGCTCAAAAGCCTATGTTGCAAATTTGGTGAAAAATCCAAAATGGCTGTTTTACAAGTGTACGTTGTGCAGCTGCTACGCAGGCTCATAACTTCATGAATTCACAATACTTTCATACCAGATTTTCAACATTGTCATTTTTGTACACCTCCTTGTAAACAGTACAGCTGTCATTTTTCCCATCCTGGCCAAAATGTGTTTCCGCACTTCCGGCGCACAATAGCATGGTTGCTGTGGGAAATCAGTGTTCGTGCCAGATTATGAAAATGACAGTGATACTGTTCATGAGCAGAGGTCCTAAAATGCCTATTTTGAAAATTTGGTGATGATACTCCATAAAATGACTGTGTTACAAGCGTGCATTGCCAGATTGCACACACGCTCATAATGTCATGCATTTGTAATATTTTCACTCTGGATTTTCACCATTGGACTTTTTCCCCACCTCTTGATGAATAGTACAGCTGTCATTTCACATATTTTGCCCAAAATGTGTTTTCGCACGTCTGTTGCAGAAAAGCACGGTCGCTGTGCAAAATCACTTTTTGGGACAGTTTGAGGAAATAACAGTGACACTGTACATGAGCAGAGGTGCTAAAATGCCCATGTTGAAAATTTGGTGCCGAGCGTCCATAAAATGACTGTGTTACAAGCGTGCATTGAGCATTTCCCAAGCACCCTTGTAACTTCACAAATTTGCAATATTTACATGCCACATTTTCAACACTGGCATTTTTTTACAACTCCTTATGAACTGTACAGTTGTCATTTTTCACATCCTGCCCAAAATGTTTTCCCACGCTGCACTACCAAAGTCAATGCCAGCGCAGCAACATTCGGCATTGACAAATGCTTGTTAGATTTAGTCACAGACATGGAGTTTCCTTCAGACCTTGAAGGTCAACTAATAGGAGATATCACCCCACAGGAAGTTGAATATGCTATACATACAATTGTAAAAGACAAAGCTCCAGGTACAGATGGTTTAACTAGTGAACTATATAAAGTTATCGGCCCGGCTTTAACATCAGAACTGGCAACTGTTTTTACAAATGTTTTAGCTGCAGGCAATCTATCATTCAGAATGGCCAGTGGTTATTGATCTATTATTTAAAAAAAGGCAATAAACAGAATATCAACAATTGGAAGCCCATATGCCTCCTTAATACTGATTTTAAAATGTTGGCAAAAATATTAAACTCTAGACTTTTATTAGTAGCTAAAATATTAATATCACCAGAATAAACATGCTCAATATCAGGCAGGTCCATCACGGAACATCTCCTACTATTGTGAGAATTATTTGAACAGGGCAGCAGAGATAAAGCAACATGAATGATTCTATCATTGGACTAGCAAAAAGCGTTTGACTCTGTAAACCATGATTTTTTTATGGGCCACAATGCAAAAGTATGGCATACTGCAGAAATTTATAGGATGGATGCAATGCCTGTATCGAATTGTCACTGTTACCCCAATAGTGAGAGGCTGGAAAGGCCCCATGGTGCCAGTCCAGAAAGGTGTCAGACAGGGATGCCCCCTAAGTCTCTTACTTTTTTTTTTAACCAGAAGAGACACACTAAGCTGAAGCTTGTTTACAGGTGTGACCTGGGAGCACAAGGAAGTTAAGTGACTTGCTCAGGGTCACGTTGTATAAAAGTGAGGGCTGTGGGATTCAAACCCAGGTCTCCAGGTTTGCAGCTCAGAGCCTTAAACCACTGTGTTATACTGCTACTACTACATGCCTTCTGCACTGATCCTCTATTACGAGTACTTAAATCATCCCCTAATTTACGCCTCATAAATACACAGAACAATATTATAACAAGTAAAGGTATAGCGTATGCAGATGACCTATGCATCCTGGTAGCAGACAGACAGTCAGCTGAGGAGGCAGTACAAATCTGCCACAAATATAGCATGTGCTCAGGAACTAGCTTGAATATAGCTAAGTGTATAGGGAGTTATTAAGGACATGAGGAACCCTGTCCACATAGCTTGGCAGAAGACACCAAGAGAAAGGACTGCTGTGTGACTGAACTTCTCTGCTGGGACTAAAGTAGAAGAACTTTTGTATTTGGACCTTTAATTTAGGGTAAAAAACTAACACACAAAACAAAAACCAAAAAAAGTGTGTGTTTGGGTTAACTGAACTGAATGGGTAACTGAAAAGTCATCTAGGTGTAAATCTCAGGTGACTGAAAGGACTTAACTGCTGTGAGGTTTAAATTACTTGTAGAAAGATCTGGTAAGTAGGGGGAGTGGCTTAGCTAGAAGGAAGCTACATTTAAAGACTGCCTTAGAAAGATTCTGCTAATAGCTTGGCAAAAGACACCAAGAGAAAGGACTGCTGTGTGACTGAACTTCTCTGCTGGGACTATATTGCCCTCCTTTCCTCCCCTCCACCCCAAGCTAGTTCTATTTTTATAGGCACAGGATTTGACTGACAACAGGAACTTCCCGTCTAGGGGCAGGAAGTGAGTGATCACAGACCCACCAAGGACCCACCATCCTAGAAGGGGAAGAGTAGCTCTCCGGCCCCCTCTAGCTGCTGGAGGTCTGCCTCTGAACAAGCAAGTGGTCTACTGAGAAATATAGGATATTCTTGACTCAGAACAGGACAATCAGGAGCTTAAAGGGCACACAGGCAGAAAGTAAGGAGAGAGAGAGAAAAAAACAGACGAAAGAATAAGGATTGCAAACAGTTAAGGGGTCAGAAATAAGACATGATTGGAGTGGTGCAGTGCAGTGGCTGTGGAGCAGCAGTCTTCCAGGAGATATTCTGGAGGATGCGGTGTTGTCCCATCTGCAGGCACCTCTCTGGGCTGAGGGAGGAGGTTGCTCATCTCCAGGCTGAGTTGGCCAGGATTTGTGGGACCTCCTCTTCCATCCAGGGACCACCAGTGCCACTGCCGTTGCCTCAGAGGTTGCCAAGAAAGAGGAGCGGTTGGACCACAGTGGGCTCAGGGAGGGTGAGGGTGGTGGAACAGAGGCACATCCCACCAGTTGTACCTCTCCACAATTCCTATGCCATTCTGGCAAAGTGTGGTTCCTCTATGGAGGCACCTACAGTGGAGACCAAGGAGGATGCTGGGAACCTCCACAAAGGAGACCCACAGGAGGGTGGCAGGGGACCCTGCAGGGGAAGGAAACAACTCCTAGTGGGGGACTCCATTGTTAGAAAGGTAGAACTGGGCAAGGAAGGGGAGAGGGAGGTAAGGTGCCTGCCTGGCGCCATGGCTTGGAGGGACAGGGAGTGAATCCTCAGGATTGCCGGAGCAGCTGCACAGGGGAGGGAGCTGGATGTCATTGTCCACCTAGGGACAAATGACCTGGCTAAGAAAGGGATTAGAGAAGTGCAGGAAGAGTTTGTGGAGTTGGGGAGGGGCCTTAGTCAAGTAGCACGCACGGTAACCTTCTCGGAGGTGCTACCCATCTATGGCATAGGAGAGGCTAGGGTGTTCTTGCCATGGGATTCAATCAGTGGTTGAAAACTGGTGTGGAGCTCGAGGATTTGGCTTCATTGGGGACTGGGGGTCCACCTGGAGTGATGCAAGCCTATACTGGCATGATGGGCTGCATCTGTCCGGGAGGGGAACCAGGATCCTAGGTGATAGGTTTAAATGCTTCATTGGCAAGCTTTTAAACTAGCCAAGGGGGGAGGCACTGGAAAGGAGCAGGAAAATCCTAGCCCTCCCAAACAATCACGGTAGTAAGTGTGGCAAACACCAACATGGAGGTGTCGATAGGGAGAAGGGCAGGGGTAAATGGAGAAAGTGACAAAGGCAAGAAGGACAGGGATGGGGCAAAAGAGGTAAGGCCATCAGGAAATGGAGGGTAATGAGTACCAATGCCTGTAGTCTGGGCAACAAGCTCCCTGAGCTGGTGGCCTTAATGGAAGAGGATGCCTGGATATCGTAGCAGTCACAGAAACATGGTAAACAGAGAACCATGACTGGGATGTTAACATACCAGGGTACATAACCTACAGGAGAGACAGTCAGGGAGAAGAGGGGAGGAGTAGCTCTCTATGTAAAGGAAGGGATAAAAGCAACTGAACAAAAGAGTAAACAGGGAGGAGAGGAGGCACTGTGGGTCACCTTGGAGACTGGAAAGGGCACCACAATCCGCACAGGGGTTGTGTACAGACCCCATGTCAGGGAAAGGAATGGACAAGGATATGATGGAAGGCATTCTTAGGATGGCAGAGAAAGGAGATACTGTTGATGGGAGACCTGAATATGCCAGATGTTAACTGGAGCACATTGCTGCAGCCACATCCAAGAGCAGGGCCATTCTTGACGCCCTACAGGTGGCAGGCATTAGACAGCTAGTTTTGGAACCCACTCATGAGGGAGCAATCTAGACCTCGTGCTCTCAAACGGGGGCAGTGAGAGGATCTCAGATCTAGAAGTAGGTTGCCATCTGGGGACAAGTGACCATCAAACAGTGTGGTTCACGTTAAACTCAGCTACAGAGTCAAGCCATACAAAAGTGAGGTACTGGACTTTAGGAGGGCTGACTTTGGCAAGATGGGAGAGTGCCTCAGAAAAGCACTAGCAAACAGGCTAGAAGGAGGTGTGGAGCAACAATGGGAATTATCAAAACTGCCATCACAGCGCAACAAGCCTTTGTGTGAAGCAAATAAACAAATCAAAACGAAAGAAAAAGCCACTATGGTTTTCAAGAGAGGTGGCTGTGAAAGTCAGGAAGAAAAGATAGCATTCCGAGTATAAGGAAACACAGAAGGAGCAGGACAGAAGCTGTACCAGTTAAGGCAGAAAAGAAGCAGGGAGGGAAGTCAGAATAGCAAAGGCCCAAACTGAGGAAAAGATAGCCAACTCAGTTAAGAAGGGATAAAACCTTTTATAGGTACATCAGCGGTAGAAGACAAAGGGAGGGATAGTGAGGCTGAATAGAATGAGCGATTGGGTGGGCAGAGGGGACAGTGAAAAAGCAGGAATACTGAACAAATATTTCTGCTCAGTATTCTAAAGAGGAGGGGAAGTGCCTAATCCAATTAACAGAAGCACTCTTGATAGAGGGTCGATCCCAGTCCTTTCACAGAAGAAAGGGTTCTGCAAGAACTCCTAAAACTGAAGGTGGACAAAGCAATGGGTCCTGATGGAATTCACCCAGAATTCTAAAAGAATTAAGGAAGGAACTAGTGAAACCACTGGCTACTCTTTTAATAAATCAGGGAGGATGGTGTGGTACCCGAGGACTGGAGGAAGGCGGATGTGATTCCCTTCACAAAAGTGGGACCAAGACAGAGGCGGAAACTACAGACCTGTCAGTCTGACCTCTGTGGTAGGGAAAGTGATGGAGTCACTTCTGAAGGAAAGAATCGTTGAGTATCTAGAGGTCAGTGGAGCACAGGATCCAAGGCAGCATGGGTTCTGGCCAGGAAGGTCATGTCAGATGAATCTAATAGATTTCTTTGACTGGGTGACCAAAGTAGTAGACCAGGAGGGGCTGTGGACATGGCCTACCTAGACTTTAGCAAGGCATTTGACACAGTCCCACACAAAAGATTGATAGTCAAATTAACCAGCCTGGGAGTGGGTCCCAGGGTGGTAGCCTGGGTAAAACATTGGCTGGACAACAGGACACAGAAGGTAATTGTAAATGGAGTCCACTCTGAAGAAAGAGCGGTTACTAGTGGGGTAGCGCAGGGTTCAGTATTGGGTCCAGTCCTTTTTAATGTCTTCATCAGTGACATTGCAGAGGGACTGGAAGGAAAAGTATGCCTTTTTGCAGATGACACAAAGATCTGCAACAGGGTTGATACACAAGGAGGCATGGAAAGGATGAAAAGGGACTTGGCAAGGTTGGAGGAATGGTCAGATGTATGGCAGCTAGGATTCAATGCAAAAAAGTGCAAAATAATGCACCTGGGAAACAAGAACCCAGGGGAAGAATACACAATGGGTGGGGAGGTAGTAACAACAACAAAACAGGAAAGGGACCTGGGGGTAATCATATCAGATGACCTTAAGGTTAGCAAGCAATGTGAGAAGGCAGTAGGGAGGGCCGGGGGTATACTGGGAATGTAGGGAGAGGCATCAGCAGCAGAAAACAGGAAGTTGTTATCCTCTGTACAGACAGTTGGTGAGACCCCATCTGGAATACTGTGTCCAGTTCTGGAGACCCCATCTCCGCAAGGACATAGACAGGATCGAGGCAGTCCAGAGGGAGAGCACTAAAATGGTGCAGGGTCTGCAAGAGAAGCCGTCACGGGAGAGACTAAAGGAGCTTAATATGTATACCCTTGAGGAAAGAAGGAGGGGGGACATGATAGAAACTTTCAAGTACCTCAAGGGAATCAACAAAGTCCAAGAGGGTAGCATCTTTCAGAAAAGAGACTTGCAAGAACAAGGGGACACAATTTAAAAGATAGAAGGAGGGCGGTTCAGGGGCAATGGAGGAAGTATTATTTCACAGGAGGTAGTGGATGCATGGAACAGCCTTCCTGAGGAAGTTGTGGGGTCTAAAACTGTGGGAGAATTTAAGAATGCATGGGACAGACATAAGGCAATTCTTGTGGGGGGCAGGAAGATAAAGGCTGTTGGTTAACTAGGATCTGCAGCCTATCCTGTAGGTAGGGAAATGGGCAGATTAGATGGGCCTAGCGGTCCTTATCTGCCGTCAAAGTCTATGTTTCTATGTTTGTTGCTGGTATTAAATTAACTACGGAACCAATCCAGATACTATGCATTACGTATGGGCAAGTAAATTCTGACAGACTAAACTGGGAACTTACAGTAAGTTGGTATACACCCCTGACATCGACATTTCAACAGGGGAGTCCCCTACAGCGACAACAACGACACATCGCTCTAGGGAACCCGCTAGAACCCGGTGTGACGTGTGGACAACCAGTTCTGAGTGCACTATGATTTTTTTTGTAATATAAAAATGTGTTATGGACTGTATCTCATGAGAGATGCTGAGACAGCATGTGAGATCACACACACACATATCCAGGTTTTAGATACAAGGTGTTACCTGGAAGGCCATAAGCTAATTACAGACTAGAACATGTCTTAATCAAGAATCTCCTGTTTTTTCTAAGTTAAATATAGCTTTAACTGCTAAGGGGGAAATCAGTATCCCTTTTATGATGTTTCAAGGAGGAAACCAGGTTTAGCACACTGGTACGAGATCATAAACGCTTTGATGTCTATGTGAGAGGGGATACTGCTCATAGATGAAAGGAAATTTACAGACTTGATTGGGGAAGTCACATGGGGAAAGGAGTTTCTGCTGATGTAACCTTAATTAACTTTCCTTCTAAAATGATAAAACTTCCTGGGTGTATGCTTTTAAATAAGCAGAGGAGGAGCTAGGTGACCTCACACAAAGGGATTGTCAAAGACAGTTTTTTTAAACAGTCATATTTTTTTCTTCAGAGACACTTTTATCTACACTCTGACAAAGAACCATCTTTGAGCACTTTAAGCAGGTATTTAGAGAGAGAGAGTGAGAGAGAGAGAGAGAGAGAGAGACAAATCTAAGTACTGTAGTAGGAACTGCACTGTTAAGACTTTGTTCTTTTAAAAGATTGTATGGTTCTTGTAATATATAGTTTGTATTTTATGTTTTACTTACTTTTATCTATTTAGTAAAACTCTATTTTTAGAGCCTACTTGGTCTGTCATTGAATTTCTTTCTGTAACAAGAGAAGCATATATGGTTAAAGCAGACACTGTGCATAAGCTTGAATGATGATACCAAACTGGAAAAAGGTAAGAGTAATCTGAGATCTTCATTAGAGTTTTTAAGGGTTCATTTTGTACACCTGGTTAGGTGCCCGTAGACAAAGATATCTGGCCCCCCAAAGACAGAATTATCTGAGCCTGCGCATTGAGTATGCTAGCAAGAGGTTCAGAGTTTGAATCTCTCTAGAACTGAGACCAAAGGTTGATTCGAACCCACAAAACAGACAGGAGGGTTACCCTGTTTCTGTTAACTGTTCACAAGACTGCACTCGGTGGTTGCACTTTGGGAGTAGAGAGCTGACCTGCTGAGTGGGTTTGTGACACTAGGCACTGTCTGTTGGGGGTCCTGCACCCCACTGAATCAGCTCAGACTTGGAGTTGAGAATCCTAAGTGGGAGGGTGTGGGGGGGGCACAGCCCCCCATGTGGGTGGTTCGGAGGGCAAAGTCCTCTGAAGAAAACACTTGTGTCCTTTGGAAACCGGTAGCTGACTGCAAAATACAGTAGACCTGCTGGTTTCGCTGTTGGGTTGTTCAACAAATATTTTATCGATGACCAGTCGTGGATACCAGTAAGTTGCAGCACAGTAAAACACTAGTGATGTAATGGAACAGAAATCAAATCAGTAAGCAAATAAGAATTCCATTATAAAATCTTATCTATGACCAATTTCTTTGTACATCAGTTATGTATTTCCTCCGCAACAACTACTAGAAACTACATTACTCAGTATTTTCTTTCAAGCAGTATGGGGCAACAGGTTTGAACCCCATTAAAAGAAATACTGTATTACATACATGCCAGTAAGTCATGGAGGATTAGGCATGATAAACCCTGTATTTTTTTTCTATAGTATATTTATACAAGCCAACTTCAAATTAGTGTTAACATTTACTGGTCACCAATGGATTTCGTCCATGTTTTCATCCTGTGAAACCTGGTTCAGGCAATGGGAAAGGGGCAATTTTGTCCCCCTTTGTAGATCTGTGAATGCCCTTAGCTACATCAAGGAAACATTTACAAAGATAAAATCTTGGCAAACCACTAGTCAGATGGTACTTACAAAACACAGGAAAGAGATATACAACTGGGTTTTAATAAATCACTTTCAGGAAGCTGAAACCTTCTCATATTGCCCCCTCCCCCCGCAACATCAAACAACACTGCTTCAATTATTAAGAGAGCCTAGAATCTCTACCAAAATGTGGGATTCCCACTGGTTAAGTTGTCATGACAGGATCAACATAAAGCCTAACCAGAAGCACAAACAGGTAACTGAGAGGATGTGTATCAGAATGCAATATATGCAACAGTTAGAAACTACACAACACTTTTTGTAACATGTTTTTGCATCAGTAATGTCTCACTTCACCTCTTCTCAAGCGAGCAGTACCTTTGTATGGTCTTCTTACCTCTTCCGGTTGCCCTAAAAAGAGCCCTCACTTCCAGTCTTCTTTAAGGTCCTGCACCTCCTGGCAGACTTCGGTCACATTCTGGGTGAGAGTTTCAATCTGTTCCATCCATTCCTGGCTTAGATTCTGTTTCACTTTCTTGTGAGACACTTGGGGTTGAGACCACTGGGTGTATGCCTTGTCACAGTCTGAAAAATGACTTGGGTAACTGTTCAATGATGCTCCCTTATACATGGACCTTGAGTGAAATAGCCTTCCAGGACATGCCTCAGGCTGCCACGAACCCTCCCCTCCCCTACCAGACCTTCAGTGGGGTATTCCAGCCATGCTGCACTCTGAGGCAACCTCTTCTGCCGACAGGCTGCCACTTCCTCTCCCATCTGTACTGATCCCAATATCCTTATGGGCTTTTCTTTAAAATCCAGGAAACTAGCATTGGGATCTTGCCAGTGTAGCAAACAGAGTTCTCTTTTTAGGGACTCACTATTTATTCCCTCTATAAACTTCTCCATCAGTGTTCAATCAGGGTCCTGGGCCTCCCTTAGGTCGACTCTCTTGATGGCTCTCAAGGCCTCCCGAACACTCCTGGAGTGTTTCTTGGGGCCATTGAGTGCACAAAAAGAACTACAACTTCAGCTTAGAGATGGTTCACATGTCAAACATGTACTGCAAGCAACGGAAGATCTGGTCAGCAGTGGCTCTCTCCCTTTCTGGCCAGGATTGGACCTCCCGATGGGCAATTTCTCTCAACTGCCCAATCAGTATCTCTACCTTTTAGTGCTCAGGAATCTGATACAGCCAGAACATGGACTGCATCCTGGAGCAAAACTCTTCCAAGCAACTGGAGTCTCCACTATCATGCTCCCCGGTATACAGCGGACACCAGGGTGCTCCTAAGTAATACAGCATGGATAAATGTGATGGGTGCACCCGACCTGGACCTTCTCCAACTCCTCCACACAGTCCACTGCTGCCTTCCATTCCCAGCTATGTCTTGCTCTGTGTCTTCTCAGGCTTTGGACTCCTTTGAACATTTTCTGTATACTGCCGACTACACCAAGTTTTGTAATGGTGCTGGACTGGTAGACCTTGGGGTTCTTCACTCTGAGAGGTGATGTAACTGTCTCAATACCAGCAGTACCAGTGGCACCTTCAGCAGGTGGGATGGCGAGGGACCGCTGAAGGTTCGAAAGGGTTTGGGTGGTTGGAATCACCTGACAAGGAGAGGTAGGAGTCATACACAGAGGTCAGATGAAGCAAAGATGTTTATTTGACAGGAGGGGAAGGAGGACATTGTCATACAGAAAAATATTAACAACAAAAACAACAGGAAGTATGGACAGCACTGTAGATATCTAGGCAGTAATAAGTAACATATAACTGTATAATTTAAACTCTAAAATTTACTGTAGTTCTAAGACTCTACAAATAGTTCTGCAAGCTATATAACCACTATACAGGCTGTATGAGCACTCTACAAGCTGAGGTGCATCTTGGCCTAGTGCTTATATTTATATGAGTCTATGTTCATGGAAACAGAGTACCAGGGCAAAGATTCATTTCTCCAGCCTATAACTGGTGCAACAAGTGCTTATCAACAGCAATTTTTATATTTGCTTGCACGCATGTGCAAGAAACATAGTACCACCATACGAGAATTCTTAGGTGTGCCTCCCCCACTTCCAATGTCCTGTTGCCTTTTGCAGGCACAGCCACACCCCACCAATGAATGTCAGAGCTGTCTATGACAGCCCTTCAGATGCAGTGGCATATAGTTGAAGGCAAAAAACCACTGCAATCAGAGGTGGTAACATGTAGGCAATTTACATACTGCTGCGTCAGCAGTATGCAAAGTGCCTACATGTCGGCACTGCACTGAATCTGTTGTCATAGACAGCTCTGTCCCCCCGTAACAAATAGCATGCTGGGAGCCCACCCCAGCGTGCTCATGCGCTCCTCCCCCACACACACTGTATGGCCGATGGGGGTGCCCAATCTCCCGTCGACTCCGCTCCCCCCAACAGAGTTCCAGGTGCCACGCTGGGAGCCCACCCCAGCATGGCAACAGTTCCGTAAGGCCGACGGGGGTGCCCAGTCCCTGTCAGCTCCACTGTATCTCCCCCCCAACAGAGTTCCAGGTGTCACACTGGGAGCCCACCCCAGCATGGCAACAGTTCTGTAAGGCCAACAGGGGTGCCCAATCCCCATTGGCTCCACTGTATCCCCCAACAGACTTCCAGGTGCCATGCTGAGAGCCCACCCCACCATGGCAACAGTCCATATAGCCAATGGGAGTTCCCAGTCCCCCATCCGCTCCACTGCCCCCCAAACAGCCTTCCAGCTGCCACACTGGAAGCCCAACCCAGCGTGGCAAAAGTCCTGCGTCGTCTTTAAAAAAACATGATCTGTAAGAAAAAATGGTCCCTCACTGACTGTCTTTATCCCCCACTTGCACCAACCCTCTGCGCACCCTGCCTCCCTACACCCCCACCTCACTCCATACTTACCTCTGGAGGCTGGCGTGATGATCTTCATTGGACCGGGAACACGTCTGTACTCTTCAAAGCCGACCACGAACTGAAGAAATGCCTGTAAGCTGTATAATGGAATAAATAGGGTTTTTTCAACTTTGATGCATATCTCAGGCATTTTTTGGAATTTTGGCACCACATTTTGAACATGGGGTGTTTGGGACCCCTCCTCATGAGTTCTGGCATTATCATGGTGTTAATCGGCCCTGAAAGGTGATTTCATGGTCACTGCGTGGAACCACCTTTCAGGACTGATTTACCAAATGACAGTGTCACAGTTCATGAGGTAGGCCCCCAAAAACCCTATGTTGAAAATTTGGTGAAAAAATTCTCAAAAATGACTGATTTATGAATGTGCATTTCACAGTTCCTACGCACGCTTGTAGGTTTGCAAATTTTTAATATTTTCACTCCAGATTTTCCACATTGCCATTTTACCACACCTTCTTATGTGCAGTACAGCTGTCATTTTTCACATCTCACCCAAAACGTGTTTCCGCTCATGTACTGCACAATGGCGCAGTTAGTGTGTGAAATCAATGTTCAGCACAGATTAAGAAAATCACAGTGACACTGTTCATGAGCAGAAGTCTTAAAATGGCTATGTTAAAAATTTGGTGACAAAAGTCCATAAAATGACTGTGTTATGAGTGAGCATTGCGCAGTTTCCACGCACCCTCGTAAGTTCATGAATTTGTAATAGTCTCAGTCCAGATTTTCACCACTGGCATTTTTTCACACTTTCTTATGATCAGTACAGCTGTCATTTTTCACACCATGGCCATAATGTGTTTTCGCACTTCCAGTGCAGAAATGCATGGTCACTGTGGGAAATCACTGTTTGGGACAGATTAAGAACATCACAGTGACACTGTTCATGAGCAGAGGTCCCAAAATGCCTGTACTGACAATCTGCTGTAAAAAAATCCTCACACTAATTACATTATGGGTGTGCGTTGTGCAATTTCTATGCACACTCGTAACTTCGCCATTTTTTTAAAATATTTTCACCTCAGATTTTCAACATTGCCATTTTTTGCACCTCCTCATGAACAGTACAGCTGTCTCTTTTCACATCCTGTTTGAAATGTGTTTTTGCACCTGTGGTGCCAAATGGCATAGTCACTGTACAAAATCAGCTTTTGGCTAATGAACTGATATTGCCACCGTTCACAAAGTGGGGGTCACAAAAAAAAACATGTTGAAAATTTGGAATGAAAATACCAATGAGGCATTAGGGTTTCTGACCATAACGTCCCACCCTGTAGAGACTGACAGGCATCAGGGGTGTGACTTGGGATTGTCACCTGTAATGCTCATACCATTCCACCCCCCACACCCTGCAGCCAGTGAGAGGCATCAAGGTGTGCCTTGGACTCTTCGTCCCCAAAGTTTACCCCATTCTCCTATACTGCACCCATCTCATCATATTTCCTGATGGAATGGGGTGAACATAAGGGCCAAAGACTCCAAGGCACACTGTGGACACTTGTCAGTGTCTGCAAGGTAGGGTGTGGTGAAATGGCACGGCCGTTATGCCTGATGACCCAAAGGCACACCCCAATGCCTGTCATTATCTGCAGGGTGGTGGTGGGGTTGGCTTCAGTTCAATACTTCACTGCCGTTCCTATTATGCAGCTCTGTAACTCCTACACTACCAATGCCAATGCCAGCAAGCAAACAATCGGCATTGACAAATGCTTGTTATACTATGTTGTTGCTAATACTGTGCACTGATAAAAAAATAAAATGACAGTCTTAACTTGCTTCCAAATTTTCATGTTAATATGTCAAATGCTTCCTTTTTTTGTTTGGCTGAAATGTGACATGAAAACCCATGCCATGTCTACAGTTGTTTTCCTCTGTAATTAAACAATTTTCTTTAAATAAAGCAGTGTGTAATCAAACTGGTCTTGTGTCTTTATTTTTGTTTTCATTTATAGACCCCATTGTACACAGGACATTAAATACTGTCATTCAATTCTCCCCATGGTGTTTGTATGCCTTGTGTCCACAAGAGCAAGCCTAATAATACTTTTGTTTACTTGTGTTTCCCATTCCTTTCACTGTTTTATACAGTCGCCCCCTCCTCCACCGTCCCCATGCGGCATATTCCTCCTCCTTTTCATGTCCGATTCCCAACCCCTAACTCTGGAGACATGACCTTTCACCCAGCCCGACCATGGTGTCTTAATCTAGCGGACGTACATGAGCCACAATCAGGAGCTGGGAACAGGTTTTGGGAGCCTCTAGGAGCCAACTGGTGACGTGGCAGGTAGGGCTCAAAACAGGGCTTTAAAGGTTTGTTTGCAGTTTGCGAGCCCTTCTTAACGCCAGAGTACCATTTGAGAAAGACCCTCATGTCCACCTCAGAGAACCTCCGAACAAACACCACAGTTCCAGTTTGCATACCTGTGCCACGTGTTTTGGGGAGTCTTGGGGTCTCAGAGCCATACCAGAGGACAATTAGCACCAGAGCAAGTTTTGAGCTTAAACACACCAAGTCATGGTATGTTTTTTCCAAAGTGGGGTAGCTCAGTTTCAGGATTATTTTTATCAACAATTGACAAATGTATTGTAATGGACACCAAGCACAGTCTGTGTACATACACCACAAGGTGTGTTTGGTGTCCCTGTACATATCCCACAGTAGTTTTGTTGTCGTAGCTCACAATTTTAGCTGGGATTTGCTTTTATATGTGGAGCAAAAAAAAAAACAATTCTATTTCTTTATCAGAGCCCTCTGTGCTATATATTTTTTGGGTTGCTTTTCTGTTAAAGTCCTGGGATTGACCAAGCTCACCTGAACTGAATATTTAAAAGCACAGTGAGACATTTGTGATGGTGTTGGGTGAAAGTGGAGGTAATTTAAAAAAAATAATGTGCTGTTACTTGCCAATAGGATGTCTGACCGTCGATGGGCAAGCACACCTGGACACATTGATTTAAAAGTGCACTCTGCAAATTCTGGTTCTTTGTCCAGGTGTGTTTGCTCAGAGACACTCAGCCAGCTTGGGCACCATGTGGCCTTGGCTTGTGTGTGGGGGGATGCACTGTTTGCCATTGTGGTTTTGTTGCAAAAATGTTGATTTTGAATGTTATCAGTCAGCAGGATGGCTGACCATTGATGGGCAAGCACACCTGGACAAATTTATTTAAAAGTGCAGTCTGCAAATTCTGGTTCTTTGTCCAGGTGTGTTTGCTCAGAGATGCTCAACCATCTTGTGTACCATGCAGCCTTGGCTTGCTGGGGGGAGATTGTACCGCTTTCCGTGGTTGTTTTGTTGATGAAATGTTTATTTTGAATGTTATCAGCCAGCATGATGTCCGACCGTCGATGACCAAACGCACCTGAGCAAATGTAACAGTTTAGTTTTGTGTTAAATTAAAAAGGAAAAATATGGACCTATCGCTCTTTGTCCCAGTGTGTTTGGTCATAGACGCTCTGCCATCTTGTGCACCATGCAGCCTTGGCTTGGGTGGGGGGGATGAATTGTACTGTTGGCCTCTTGTTTTCTTGCAGAAATGTTTATTTTGAAATGTTGCTTGCCAGCATTATGTCCAACTGTAGCTGCGTGTGCACACCAGGACAAAAAAAAAAAACAACATAAAAATTGTGGCCCTGCAAATGTTTGTCCAGGTGTGTTTGCTCAGAGACACTTGGCCATTTTGTGCATCATGCAGTCTTTGTCCACTTTCCTTTGGTTTGTCACACTGTGTACCATGTGAAACTTTTTTGGTGCAGTCTGTCGTATTGTGTAGCATGTGCAGCCTCCCATGTACACCATATCTGGTGAAATGTGCAGCTCCGTCAGTATGCCATCTTGCCTATTTTCTTCAGTTCATCATCCTGTGTACCATGTGTGACTTTTTAAGCACAGTCCATCATATTGTGTAGCGTGTGCAGCCTCCCAGGTACACTGTATCCAGTGAAATGTGCAGCTCTGTCAGTATGCCGTCTAGTGTCTTTTCTTCAGTTCATCATCCTGTGTACCATGTGTGACATGTGCAGCCTCCCAGGTACACTGTATCCAGTGGAATGTGCAGCTCCTTCAGTATGCCATCTTGCCTCTTTCCTTCAGCTCATCATACTGTGTATGAAACCTTTTCAGCGCCCTTCTTATTTGCTGCAGTATTACTCGATTTGCATGGATTACTTATGTTCTGCTGTCTCCTCGGATCTGAAAACTGATTGTCATCAACTTTATTTTATTTTAAGCCACGAACAACCAAAGGAAAAGACCATGTGTGTCTGCAAACATACTGCTGAAAGCTGCAGTAATTTCAAGCCCTCTCTGCATAAAAGAAAGATTGTGCCATTATAGGGAGAAGACGAAGGCTGACACCAGTCATTATGAAGAATTTAAACAGAAATCCGTGTCCCATGCAAAGGCCTACAGGGAGAACATGAATGAAGACCAGTGTGCTATCCATCTGGAGAAAGAGAAAGAGCACCTTAGTCAGTACCAATTGAAGCTTAAGGAAAAGAAGGCCCTGGAAAGTGTATAGTCACCAGAGCCAGCCAAAAGAATAACCAGAGCTGAGGAAGAGAAAAAGAAGCAAGTGCGTGAAAAATGGAGGGAGCAGAAAAAAGAGCAGCATGCGGCAATGATGGCACAGAAAAGAAGACAGATGAATGAAAGAAGACATGAAAAGTACAATGCAAGATGTGTAGCAGAAATTACTGAAAATACCATCACCACCACCACCACCACCACCCCCACAGAGAAATCAACAATGACACCACAGCCGAGTTTCAACCCTGTCACAGCTGATCCCCATTCAGCAAATGACATCAGGAAAGCAGTGCAAAGGGCACGTGGAGGGTTACCATGATCACCATCCCGCTTTGTTGCCACAGTTACCCGCCTTGTCCATTCTGCATCACCAGCCAAGAAGGCAGCATTTGCAAAACAGAACCTCACTTGCCATACAAACCTGCAGGGGAAATTGGTAGAAGTAATGAAGGAGAAACTGAGCACTCTAAAATGCACCAAAAACCTAAGGGAAGACAATTAAGATGAGAATTAATTAGTTCATTGTCAATTCTGAAAAAATATCATTTGCTACAAATTGTCTGCAAGCAATACTATCAGCATCAGTTGGACCAGGATGATGACCATATTAAGAAGCATTAGAAAAGTGTCATACAAATCTACATTGCCTGGTGAAACTGTCCAGCAAGTGAAGGACTTTCTATGAAGGGGTAGCCACGCCACTGCCACACAAGAAAGCATTCTCCAAATGAACAGGCAAAACAAAGTAATTCCTGGCAAAACTCCTATCTGTGCTGCATGCAGAGTTCTGCACAGAACATCCAGAACTATCAATTGGAAGAAGTAAGTTTAATACTTTGCTGCCACAGCAAATTAAACTTGCAAGGGAACAGAGGCTGGAGCAATGCCTCTGCGAATACTGTGCAAATGCAGTATTGAAGCTTTGTTCATCGAATTGTGCCACCGATACGCATCACACGCTGAACTGTCAAGTGGCAAATATTTATGACATGGTGGCAATTATGATGTGCAGAAGGGTACCTGGACAAATATTTTATGGAAAAGAATGGGTTGAAAAAAACTGACACCTGTAGCACCAGTGTGCTAGAGGACAGATTTGCTGACCTCCTGAAACAGCATGGACAGGATACAGTGAGGTGGCAGCAGTGGGAGATCATAAAAGTAACTCTTAACAATGGGCAAACTAAGTCCCATAAAGTACTGAAGACAGGGGTCAATCTTAATATTGTTTTACTAGCCCAAACCCTAGTGCAAATTGACCAGGGCTAGTGCAGCTAATTCTCTACTTGTCTGTCTTGATTAGTGCAGATTTTCATGGCTGTTAATGACGTTAAAAAAGTCTACCTTAGCAGGCTGTAGTCCTCATGCCAATCTCTCTCAATGTTACAGATGGCCTGGTGTGATTAACAGCTCATTAAGAGCTGCAATTATCTGGCAGTTCAAGAGGGCGATCCCACAAAAGACTCAATGTGAGTCATTATCACTCCACTGTTAGGATTTTCAGCTAGTGTCCAAGGTGTGATCAAGGGCAGAGTGCTGTTAAGTCACTAGCTTCCAGTTTTCTGAGTTTGTTCCATATTATTAAGACCAGTGTCCCTCACTTGTCTACATTTTGAGTGTCTGTATCCAACGTTTCAGTGACAAAATGCAAGGAGGTATACAGGATTGTCCCTGCAGGAGGTAGGTTTTATCCCAGCCTCACCATAACTTCTCCCCCCCCCACAAATCTCAACTATGTTCTTTCCCAGTACACCACTGCAGACCAGACTCTGAAATGACCATCCACAGATCCATAGCTGCCATTACTGGCAAGTGCAGGGGGTCCTCAGCTCTTTCTAAATGGACCCTGCCAGCCATCACCATTCATACAGTCCCTTCCTTATACCACCCAGTGTGTCCTTTCATCCTAAAAACAAAGCTTTGGATCATGTATGGTACAAAAATAAACCTTAATAAAATACATAATTTGAAGGATTAAAATAGGCACTCCCGGAGTGCATAGATCCTATATAGAAATATAGTATAGCATATGCCTTTGTACTGTTTCCCCGGCTGATGAAAGGACAATGTTAAAGAAAAGTCTGTTACTGTTGGTACAGAGCATATTAAAATCAATGCTTTTAAAAATAAAAATGTCATAGTTTTCTATTTCCCAAGTCCCTTATGTTTGTGTAGCCCTCACCCCAAAGAAATCTTAGATGTGCTTCTGGCTCAAGACTGTACAAAAACTTCCAGAAGTACAGGTCTTCATTTGACTATAGGGTGGGGGCTGAGAGTGTCTTTTTCTGCCTAACTGTTCATTTCCCTGTGGGTGGTGGTGAGAGGGTGGTAAGGTGCATTATATGATATCAGTTATTGTGTGTGCAGAGCTAGGACTGCTTGATTGAACATTTGCTGTTGTGGTATCTTCTGGTTTGGGAGGGGCAGAAAGAGGAAGAGGAAGAAAGAAGACCATGGTACAAAACAATGGGGAGGGGGCTCACTGTATGTATTGCAGTCTTTTTTTCTGCTGGGGAGCAAAAAGCAATGAGGGGGCAATACAGATGTGCAATAATCAGAGAATCAGAGTATTTCTTGGCTTGCATTGCTTCCTGTATAAGTGATCAAAATTTACCATTATAATTAAGGGCTAGTGCAGCCATCTACGGGCTAGTGCAATTTTGAATCAGCTTGCCGTGCTGGCTAGTGCAAAAAAGGGTTAAGGTTGATCCCTGTCTGAAGACAAAGAAAATGGCACTTTCTAATTTTGTAGGGATCATGAAGGAAGACTCCACATTTTTGGGGCATCAGTTGCATGTGGCATGATGGCAGCACCACCAATTCAAAACTTTGTGTAAAAATATGCCTGAGGGGTGAGTACTAATGGTTTTGGACTTCACTGAGAATTATGCCTGCAAATATCAAGAAAAAGTGCAGTCATGTCACTGGCATCACGAACAGGCCACTGTACACCTAGTGGTTTCCTACTACCAGTGCAAACACTGTACAAACACTGTCAAGAAATACTTGGTTTTCATTTCAAGTGACTTGAAGCACGACCACAATGTCATGCGTCATTTCATGAAACTGGCAAACACACATCTTCAAACAGTTCTGTCCATAACCATCACTAAGGGAGTGCCGTTCTGTGGTAGCCAGTATAAATCTAAGTCTGTCTTATATGACAGTTCACAAGCACACACAAAATATGGCTTCCCCATTGAACAAGCTTTTTTTTGATCCCGCCATGGAAAAGGCCCTTCTGATGGTGAGAGTAGGGTCATCAAATCAATGGCAATGAAGGCAGTGACATCAGGGCTAGCAGTCATATCCTCGGCAAAAGAACTCCAAGTACTGTAAAAAAAAACCTAACAATGCATCCTATTGATGATGGATGCAAACATTCCTTAAGAACATTCTTTTGGGTGGCTGACAATGAGATACGCATCCAGAAGGACCTGTTCTTAAAACTGTACAGGGGACACACAAAATACAGAGTGCCAGGTCAGTCGCCAATGGTATTGTTTTAGACAGGAATCACAGCTGTTCTGCACTGCTTGCAGGATTGATGAAGGAGTGTGTGAAAATGCCAGCCATGTGGGTCCATGGATGGAAAAGATGCTGAGGGAATCCCCTGGTGTTACTAGAAAGTGGGACATCAACATGGTGCCATCACCTACAGCTGTACAAATTGATAGCACCCATGCCACGGAACAACTTTCTGTCAGCACGCCAGAAAAGAACATGGATGCCAATGTACAGAACACGCCGGACAATGTACTTTCTGACAGTGTCCATGTCAGCACAGAACCCATGCCCACTCCAGTCAAAACTGAAAATAACATGGATGCTGATGTACAGAACACTCTGGACAACATACTTTCTGAAAGTGCCTCTGTCGGCACAGAGCCCACCCCCACATCAATCAACATTGCTCAATCTGCCACAGACTCCACCTGCAGCACACAACAGAAAAAGTCCAAAGACTGTGTATAAACATAAAGCACGTCTATGCTGTTTATTATTCAAACTGCTTTTACATTGGACAAGAGAAATCAGTTACTGAACAGACATTGGAATTTAGCTTTCGGCATCAGCGTGGGGGTTGCAGCATTCACATGGCCCAGACATGACAACTTTGACAACATACGGAGATGTTGAGTTTTCCATGGGCTACTGAACAACTGAACATGTGTGGGAAGCCACCCTTTAAACTGACACCTGAAGAAGCACAGACAATCCAAGAGAAATATGACAAACTGAAACAAAAGTGTAATTAAGGATTGCAGGATACCTGGAGCATAAAATGGACAGCATTGATATTTGGATATTAAAGGGACAAAGGACGTAAATATATTGCTTACTGTTCTTTCTGTAGTTAAGAGCTGTTTAAAGTTTTTCCCATACTTAGATTTATTGCTTAGTTTTTCACGGCTTTTGATTTCTTGCTTAAAGTTTTTCATATAGCTTAGAGTTTTTATGTACTTAGATTTATTGCTTAAAGTTATTTATGTACATAGTAACTATTACGTTTTTGCAATGTTTGCTATGCCATCTTATAGATTTGATTATTAGTAAACTTTTTTTTATCATACAGCAGCTGTTTTGCTTCCTTTGTACATGCATCACAAATGTTTGGTGTCCAACGTACATACACCACAATGAGCACTCTAGTTACCAGTCATCTTTAAGGCAATTACCTTACCACATGCCCACTTTTAACCAGTTTGATGATTTTTATCTCAAAACACATTGAAATGTATAAATTTGCTTATTACTAACATTTGTTTTCCATTACAGTAGCTGATTGGTGTGCATGTACACATGTCACAGCCATTTGGTGTCCATGTACATACACCACAGTGTCCATATACATACACCACGGTGTCCATGTAGAAACACCATGGTGTCCATGTACATATACCACGGTGTCCTCTGTACATACACCATAGTGAACTGTCTAGTGCACGGGAACCATTAAGGCAGTTATCTTAACACATGGCCACTTTTTACTGGTTTGATCATGGTATCTCAAAATATTTTTAAAATTTGTTATATTTTGATTTAAAAAATGTGACCTTCATGTCATACTTTGGTGCACCATTTTCATGAACATAGCCATACATTTAAAGACACACCAGAGTCCAATCACAGCTGAAGTCTTCGTGCACACCGTCGAGTAGACTTGGTAGCTACAGAAAAGATGAAGATGAAGGGGTTTCCTATGACACTCAGATTAGGATCCCAGCACAGATCTAGCTAAGGTCACTGGGGTGATGAGAGTTTTTTTTAGACAAACGGTGTTTCTCGGCATAAAACCCACTCTCTCTGAGGCTGCTGGTATAAAAGAACAAGTGGAACAGGTTCTTGGAATGAGCCCACTGGAGAGCGATCAGAATCAAACTAGATGAAAAAAGCTCCCCGGCCAAAACCCACTTTGGGGCCATCAAGGATGGGAAGGAACAAGGAAAATGCTTGGTGATGAATCCACAGGAGGATTTCCAAGGACCAGACAGTGCTATGGAAATTCTGATACAACCAGGAACCAGAAAAATTTGAGGTGAAGATGAATAATTCTGAAGTGTCAACACAGGTGACTGGAACAAAACAATAAAACAGTGGACACATCCTGCCCTGGGCTTCGATGGACTCGACTTGCGGCAAACGGCCAGGGGATACAGACAAGATTCTTCCAGGATGAGCACACTCTTCGGAGGGCAGCCAACTTTGGGACATCTGGATCAGGAACCAAGAGATGATAATGGAACGATGGAAGCAAAGTACCTGGGCTTCAGCATACTCAACTTTGAGCTGAGGAAAACAAGAAATGGCAGATGCGACTTGCACGGGCTTTGATGTACTCAACTTCGGTGGACGACAGGAATGTGGTCGAGGATCTTCTGAATGGACACCTTCTGGAGAACAAAGATGCTGAAGGATGTTTTCTTCCAGGTAGAGATTGATTCCATAGAAGTAGGATGGCAGGCAACACCATAGAGCAGTATCATGGGCAGAAAATTGAGTCTGTACACATACACTGGCAGCAGTAAAGCTGGCAGAAACACTTCCACACTGCACCAAGGGAACTGTTCATTGCTGGGGCAATTTGCCAGGAATGGGAAAATTACCAGCATCTGGGGCAATTGTTCATTGCATGGGTAATTTGCCAGAAACAGGGGCAGATTACCAGGATCCAGGGCAATTGTTAGTTGCAGGGGCAAATAACCAGAATTCTGGGGTAATTGTTTGTTGCACGGGCATATAACCAGAGTTTGAGGTAATTGTTCGTTGCAGGAGCAAATAACCAGAATCCCAGTAACAACACAGTCTTGGTGCTTTACAATCAACACAACAATTCAGATACTAGTAAATATACATTTTCATCAATTGACAGTCACTAGATGGCAGCTGTGTGCTTAAGCATCCTTCTTTCATTAACCCTTAACAAAGCACTGCACTTGTGGGTCCCTTCTGGTACCAGGACCTGGCTACCCCTGAAGACCTTGGGATTAAATGTCCTTCTTTCCACTGGGCCTCCCTTTCCCTATTTAATACTGGACCCCTCTATCTACTATGGCCTACTGCTGGCCAGATGTGTTGCCCCTTTATATATCCTAGGGCCCTTTGATGGCTGTGCCCCTTTAAGCACTGTGGGCCTTTTTGCTCTTGGCTCCTTTTAGCTGTGGGCCTCTCTACTGGGCCTCCCTTTAAATAACTTGGGCCTGATTGCCCTTTTTAACTATTCTGGGGCTTGCTCTGCTGGGTACCCTTTGACACTGGGGCCTAGCATTGCCCCTTTAAATACTGTGGGCCTACCTGCCCCTTTTAAACCTGGGCCTATCTTGCTGCCCTTTGAATCTTTGGGCCTAGCGTTGCCCCTTTAAATCTTCAGGCCTGACTAAGGCCTTGCTGCCAATCACTTGGGGCCACCCCACCTCTGCACCGCCCCTTTCATAAATATTTACTGCTTTCCCCTATGGGCCTTTATGGTCTGGCCCCTCCCCATGGGCATCGTTGTGCCCAGAATAATTAATTTCTTCTGGCCCTCCCACCCAGTCTTCCGATGGCGCTCTCAGTGCCCAAAACTTCAAATTTTAATTAAGATACTTTTGGCGGCCAGCACTTTTACTCCGTGCTGCCACTGACTCACCGACCCGGCCCAGGATGAAGTTGATTCAGTTGGGAGGAGGGAGGTTTGCTTGCATAGGGAGGGACTGATCGCAGCAGAAACAACAGGCAAGCAGAGTATGACAGAGGGCCTCTGGAGGGCCGACAGCTTTTCATCGCGATGCGGCGGAGAAGGAAAAAAAATGGAATGCTTTAACACTAGGCACTGGCGCAACAGGACTGCCAGGGCACTGCCGACCTCTTCACTGGCTGGAGAAGAGGCACCAGAGGAGTCATCGGGACCACTTCCACAGGCAGGTAAGCCAAGTCCCCGACACACTCCCGTGCTCTCTTCCATTCCACTGCAAGCCTGAAACTGTCAAAAAAATGGCTGGATTTCTTCAAAAGCACTCAGGGTTCCAGTTCTAGAACCACAAGCACCTGCCACTAGCCACCAGCTCTTTTTTAAAACTAACACCATGCACTGGTCAGGGACAGCAGTCCCAGCATGAGGACAGCCACAGCTTGCACTGCCTGCTGGGGGGGTAACACACTGCCCCTCAGATGCCCACATTGCCCTGGGGCACCTTTGCTTTATTTCTGTTGTGCCTCCAGCTTTGGGGTGCTACATATGGGGTATATTATTTAATGGGGTATATTATTTAATTTAATATGAATGTATAATGGCTCACTATGTAAATACTGGAATGTAATACTTTCGTGATGCTGTATTGTTTGATTTTCTTACCTAATAAAAACACCCCTACTCTTTTTGAGAAGTGCCATGGGATCTTTAAAGTCCATCTGAACAACCCCCAGAACAGACAGATGGGACCTTGGTTTAACGTCTTATCCGAAAGACGTTTTAGGAGAGAGAGATGGAAGGGGAGTGTCTGATATGGGAGGGGAGGGTGTTCCAGAGTGAGGGCAGTCTGTAAGAGAACGCAGCAGTGCCAGAACAGGAGGAGGGCCTTGGGAGGGAGAAGGTGCGGACATCCCTAGGTGGAAGAGAGTAGTAGGAGGCCTCAGGGCAGGTAAACAAAAGTGAGGCAAGGTAGAAAGGTAAGGACCCAAACTTATATTTAGAGATGAAAAGTGAAGAGTGGAGTAGCCGAGTAAGGGATCCGGAATTTCAAATGGTTGCTCCACAATGTGTAAAGTAAAGGTATGTATTCTCTGCATGTTTTTTGTAGTGGTGGCCATATAGTCATTATCAAAAAACACTTGCATTTGGCCATAAAATGTGTTTTTTTGTTGCCATGCTTTCTGCTGTATAGGCTCCTTGGTGGCATAGTTTGGGAATCTTATAATTACAGAGCAAGGCTGGGCATCTGGTGTGACTGGTTTGGGGCCGAGGACCCAGTGAGTCCACTCTATGTTGAGTAGTAAGTCAACAGGGAGCTCTACTGCAGTTCAGACAAAGCTGTCCAGAAACTCTTGCTGGGCAGACTGGATGGGCCAAGTGGTCCTTATCTGCCATCAGAGTCTATGTTTGTTGCAGATTAGTGCACTCAGAATTTTCTGGGATGCCATAAATTAGTATGTTTTTCCAGTAAGACTGGTTTTCTGCATCTTCCTGCCTGGCCCCCCATTTGCATTTGGTTTTCTTGGATCTCTTTGATAGCCTATTCGATGGAGTCATTTCTGATGTCCATGGACAATGCCAGTTGTTCCACCGTGGCTGTGTGCTGTACAAGGGTTGCTACAGTACCTCTTTTTTAACTTCCTTTATATCCTGGAGCACATTCTTAACATTTACCATACAGGCTCGGATCTCCCTGTTAATTGTCTCTAGTTTTATCTTTTTGAGTGTTCTCCCCAATTTTGGTGAGGCAGCCATGTCACAGGCCCAAAACATGCCGGGAGCCTGAGACAGATCCAAGTCCAACTGCTTGGAGCAAGATCTGATGACTTCCTCCATTGCTGGCTGCTGTTTTTGACCAGGAGGCTTCACCATAGCAGGTAGACCCCTTATTACAACAAAATCAGATGTTTTTATTAAAGGTGGTCTGTTGAATCAGGGTTTTTGCAGGTCCAGGAGCAGGAGCTCTGTGTCTAGATGACCATACTGCCCCATGAAGCCACTAGGAAGTCCCTTCAGCAACATTCTGACCACAGCATCAGTAGATGACCCTTGAAATGCAGGCCAATTCATGACATGCTCACTATTCCTGGACATAGATGGCTCCTCCTCCTCCTCCTGTCCAAGCAAGCCTCTGGATCTCTGTTTTCCTATAACTATAATGATGCAGGGCAGGCTCCCTCTGTTCTTTTTGTGCTGAGCAGACCATTTCTGTCACTGGCCCCTCTGACCATCCACTGTCTCTGCTGAGGCCCCAGATCAACCCACATATGTCCCGGCTTTCAAACCCTTGGGTTGATTGCAGCCCAACACCTTGCTGTAGTGCCTGTTTCGGGACCCAGATCAGCAAGCCTCAGTCTCTTGCTCGATGCTAGATCTTCAACATTGTGAACTCTAAAACTCAGCAGCTTTCCTTGCAGATCACTTTCACTTTCACTTCTCAAGACCTGGGATGGCACAGTACACACCACCTCCCATCTCAGCAAAAATTCTGCAAACAAGATCTGTCCCAGGCCTAGATGCACCTCCAGCACAGTCTCAGTCCTGCTTGCTCTATGCTGCTATTGGTGCAGGGGGCTGTCACTCCAGGAATGTGACAGCCCACAGAACAGAGAAAGTTTGCCAGAATCTGGGAACCCTCCTTCCCCCAGAAGTCACCTGAAATTCTTTCTGTTGTAATACCAGCTACAGGGGTGGTCCCTCCTGTGCTGGTCTATTACAGTACACACACTCACTTGCACCCACATGTACCTTTATACAGGCATTCACACAGTTCCCAGCTCCTATTTAATTTCTTGCATGTTTTTTTCCCCATTAGTGGAGGCCCAGCTTGGGTGCTCCTTCCAACGTGGCTCCTGTCTCTGCTGTCTCCCGTAGCCTTGCCCGGTGTGGTCAGCTCAAACTAAGCCTCTACATGCACTGTGCAGCTGGTCTGCCCTGAAGAAAGCTCCCCTACCCTGCAAAGGTACGACAGGACTCTGCCAACAGATTCAATTTTTGGCACTTTCCACAGCCAAATCCTGATTGAACAATGCCCTCTGTTGCTGCATCTCGAGTGGCTTTTCCCCAGGCTCATTCTTCCTGATGAGGCAATTGCTGTTTGTACTTAAAATTACTGTTACTGTTTCCCATTAGCAGATTATACAGATTTACCACTAGAGGGACCTTGTTCTTACATTTAAGAAAGTCTTCCCTCAAAGTCAGAGCAACTTTACTTGCTATATAGCTTCCTGGTACTGCCTTCCTACTAAATCCTATTGGACCTCACTTAGTTCCTCTCTTGTCCAATGGCATCACAGGGTGTGAAACAATCTCTGGTGCTTTTCTGCGCACTGTGGGTCCCACTCTCATTTGGATAGAACCCCAAATCGCATACCCCTGTTCTCCTTATAACAGAGTGATTTCTTATCACACTTGGCATGGTCACCAATGCCAATGTAACATACTACGCCCCTTTCTTCCCATGGGAGCTGCACCACAGCAGCTGCACATAAAACATGGAAGTTGTCTGTCCTCTACTGACCCCCCTGTTCTTATGATACTTAAAAGCCTCTCTGTTCCTAAGAGCCCTGTTAAAGTACATCTAAAGGGGAAATCTCACCCTCTTACCCTTTATTGGCAACAAAAACAGGATACGCTTGCCTGTCCAGTATGAACATCTGCAGTCTGTTAAAAAAATGTGATGCCCTCACTGCTTGGGTCACAGTACACAACCCCGATATCCTGTCAGTCGTCGAAACGTGGCTGTCATTATCTACCCCTGACTTAGCCATCATCCTATCAGGCTACTCACTTTTTAGGCAGTACAGACTATCTAGAAGAGAAGGTGGCTGTGCCATTTACCTAAAGGAGTCATTGTTGGTTCATCCACTGTCCCTCCCTGAACCAGCTATGGATATTCACATCCTTGCTGTAAAGGTTATTCTCAGTGCACACAACAAGGCCCTTAGCATTGGCTCAGTCTATATTCCCCCGACCTTGCTGAATGGGGCTTAAAACCCCTAATGAATGGCATCATGAGTCTAAAACAAGACACAGAAACCATCCTGTTAGGTGACTTTAATGTCAACTGGCTCTCGTCAGGTGCCAGAAGGCACAGGGATGAGTTAACAGGCCTGAACTTTATCCAGTTAATAACAACTCCAGCCAGGATAAACTATAAGACTGGGACTAGCACACTCCTGGACTGGGTCCTAACAAATCGTCCAACACATATGTCCCATTCTGAAGTATTGCCTGACACTATCAGCGATCACTGTCCTACCCAGCGTTATTGGACTAACAAATTTATCAAGCCCCCTGCCAGAACAATCACAAGTAGAGTGCTCTCCCGTGGCCACCTGCAGCCACTAAAGTCTCCTCTGGCAGCAAGACTGATCGTACATTGAAAGCACCCCTGATATTGACTCACCTCTGGAATACGTAATTGAATGCTTCATTGCGGCCTGTGACATCCACACCCCTTTTAGGACATGTAGGATAAGGGAACTTGATAATCCCTGGATCTCTTTTAACCTTCTGGCTCAAATGAAAGCTCGTGACCACCTCTGGCATAGGGCCAGGACCTCTGGCAGTCAACCTGACATACAGGCCTATAAGATGGCCAGGAACGCATGTACTAAGGCTATCCATGAGCACAAAGTGGGTACTTTAAGGACATCCTTGCCAAGACCTGGGTAGATGGGAAAAAATTCTGGGGAAACCTTTTGGAAATCACTGGGAAAGTGTCCAAGCAGGCTCCAGCTATGTTAAATGTTAATGGGTCTATCACCCATTCCCCCCCTGTTAATTGCCAACACATTTAATTCATCCTTCACAGACCTTAGCCAAATTCTGCCCCCAAATTTCTTTGAACCACCCAGCACAGCTCCTACGTCCACCAAATCAGAAAAGGCCTTGACCCACCCATATTTCTACTTCAAAGTTATCTCGGAAAGAGAGACCAAGACATACCTACTTAAAGTTCTAGGAGGAACCTTGGACAAGCAGTGATTCCCTCCACCTGAAACTTCTTACCCTAACCCTAGATGAAGTCCTATCCCCCCTCACCAAGCTTCTCAATTGCTCCCTCATACTTTCAAAATTTCCCCAGATGTGGAAATCTGTTCTGGTTACACTAGTTTTTTAAGCGTGGGGACAGATTACTACCTGGGAATTATAGGCCAATATCTATTCTTCCCCCATTGTCCAAAGCACTTTTTTTTCTTCTAACTTTATTTCTTCTCCTAATTTAAGGGACCTCTCTCTGGTGTAGATACACGGCACTCAGTTCTGCTTCCCACCTGAAGCTTCCACCCTCATACTCCGGTGAGCGTTTCTTGCTCCTGCCTCACCCAGCCACCCAACCCCCTGGCTCTGAGCCCCCTTGGGTGGGACCGCCATCTCCTTCCAGTGCTCTATCTATAATCTAGATGAGCAACCAGGGAGGAGGAGAGAGAGAACAGAGGCATGCATGGTTGAGAGACTTGGTGCTGGGCATGGGACCTGGCCACTGATCCCACCTTCACCTACACCCGAGGCAGGGTTTTTCCTTATTTGTTCCATCCCCTGGCTTGGTGTGCAATGTCATCTGTGTGGGTCCTCCCACAGATGACCTGCCATCATCAGACCCCACTTCTTGTCCTCACTACTCAGGCAAAGCCCCCAGCCTCCACCAGGTGTCACCGTTGAGCAAGGAGTCCCCCAGAACCCACCCCAGGAGAAGAGAGCAGTCCTCTGCACACTCAATTTTCTCCTTCCACTGCCAAACCCCAATGGCCCAGGCTCAGTCTCGAACATGGGTCACCAGTGTGGCGCGAGGTGTAGCATACAACACCTCAACCCTCAGAACTACCGGGCTGGCTTGTCCAAAGCACTCAAAAGGATTGTTGCCGACCAGTTTGTGGAATACCTGGAAAAATACAACCCGCAATGTGTCCAACAACATGGTTTTCGGAAAGGGCACAGCACATCTATGGCCCTACTGGAATTCACAGGTTTCATTCACCATACTCTTGATTAAGGTCAACTTGCTGGCGCAACCTTTATTGACATGTCTTAAGCATTTGACACAGTCATTCACCATTTGTTGACACATCAACTTGCCGGGCTTGGTATATCTTCAGACACCCTAAAGTGGTTCACCAGCTATCTAGCAAACCACATACTCAGTCAATTAATCAATCAAAATCTTTATTTAACCAGGTGATCACCGTTGAGCAAGGCTAATTTTCAAGGTGGACCTGGGTATAGCAAGTACAGAATAAGGGATAATACACAATAGTTACAATACAGTGGTATAAACCGCTTGGACATAAACAGCAATGAGACTATGTAATACAAGTTGAGTGCAACATATATAGAGTCAAGCAGAAAATACATCAATATTGTGACACAAGAAAAACAAGGTGATACACAACAATTACAATGTACTAACAAGATGGCAGGGGCGAGAGCAGGAGTCAAGATAAATAATTGTACAGCCAAACAAGCTGTGCAAACAACCAGTGTTGCAGATGGCTTCTGCAACTATGATGCATATGCATGGGTCACAAGGGGAAGGTGAGCTGTCTGGAACCACAAGATCAACATAAGGGGCTAGCAAGGGGGTAGGGGAAGGATGGGGGAAGGGGAGTAGGATAGGAAGAGGGAAGGGGTGACGATTAAAGAGTAGGGGTGCACAGTGCAGACTGTGGTATGTGGTCTTCTAGAAGGAAAAATAACAGAGGGCAGGGCGTGAGCAAAGCAAGTACAGTACCAGAACAGGTCGGGGGAAGTAAGACAGGGAGAGAGACAAGGAAGAGGAAAAGGTGGCGAGAGAGAGGGCCAGGCAGAGGCTGGACCAGTAACTAGAGAAGGCTGCAGTGAGGTGGATAGTGGGCTCCAGATAATGGAAAATTCGTGTTCAGGAATGGCAGACACAGGGTCCTGTGACGTGATGAGAATGTAATGTTTTGAACATTGATAAGCTGACAACATAGTTTTAGAGCTTTTTGCAGTTTGTTCCACATTAATGGCAGCACGTGGCTAATGGCTGCACAGCCAAAATGAGAACTTGCCTTACATTCCTTCAAGGAGAGACAGGAGGCGCTTAGAAACATAGAAACATAGAATTTGATGGCAGATAAGGACCGCTTGGCCCACCCAGTCTGCCCATTTTCCCTACCTAACAGATAAGCTGCAAATCCTAGTTAACCAACAGCTTACTTCCTCATACCCCCCACTAGGACTGCTTTATGCCTGTCCCATGCATTCTTGAAGTCCCCCACTGTTCTTGACTCCACGACCTCCTCAGGGAGGCTGTTCCATGCATCCACAACCCTCTCAGTGAAAAAATACTTCCTCACATTACCCCTGAGCCGTCCCCCCTCTATCTTCAAATTGTGCCCCCTTGTTCTTGCACATCTCTTTTTCTGGAAGATGCTACCCTCTTGGACTTTGTTAATTCCCTTGAGGTACTTGAAAGTTTCTATCATGTCCCCTCTCTCCCTTCTTTCCTCTAGGGTATACATATTAAGCTCCTTTAGTCTTTCTTCGTATGTCTTCTGGTGCAGACCCTGCACCATTTTGGTTGCCCTCCTCTGGACAGCCTCCACTCTGTCTATGTCTTTGCGGAGATGGGGTCTCCAGAACTGCACACAGTACTCCAGATGGGGTCTCACCAACTGTCTGTACAGAGGGATGACAACTTCCTGTTTTCTACTATTGATGCCTCTTCCTATGCATCCCAGTATCCCCCCCCTGCCTTCCTTACTGCCTTCTCACATTGCTTGCCCACCTTTAGGTCATCTGATATCTGCTTTTCAGGGCATACCTACTAATAGTGCAAAGTGGTAAGCAATCAGAGATGTAGTTTGGTAGCTTATTTAGGATGACTTTATATGTCCAGATGGTGGCATTTCTTTGTCGCCTGAAGTTGAGAGAGGACCACCCTATGGCCGTGTACAAGAAACAGTGGTGGGTGGAGTAGGGAAAGCCCCATTACAAACCTTAGGGCTCTGTGGTAAATCGTGTTGAGTTTTGAGAATGCTCGGGCAGGCCCTTAGTTGTACAGGAAGTCAGCATAGTCTAGCAGAGAAAGAAATGTAGTTTGGACTAGGCTCTTCTTGGCTTCCCTGGGGAGGAGGTCTTTTATCCTGAAGAAAAGTCCAAGCCTCTGGTGAAGTTTCTTTATCAGTTCTTCAATGTGTACCAGGAAGGAGAGTCTATTGTTGAGCCATACCCTCAAGTATTTGAATTTAGTCACATACTCCAGCTGCTCACCAAGTATGGTAGTAACCAGGGGAAGAGTCCCAACCAAAGCTGGGTTAGGTAGGTTGGGAAAAGGTGAGAAGAACATTGCTTTTGTTTTCTTGGTGTTCAAAAGCAACTTTTGATTTAGAAGCTGACGCTGCAGAAGATTAAATTCATCCTGGAGGACTGAGTACGTTGTGTCGGGGGAGGGTCCACTGACATAAAACACTGTGACATCCACAAAAAGGTTTATTTGGGCCCTTTTGATGGTGTTGTCTATCCTGTTGCTGTAGATTGTGAATAACAGGGGTCCCAAGATGAAACCTTGAGGTACTTCTCTCAGGACAGGCTTTAAGGGACAGACTTCACCTTCTACTTTTACCTGTTGTGATTGACCTAAGAGGTCATTCTCGAACCATCTGGTGGATAAAGCATCTAGGCCAATATGTCAGAGGGACGTCAGGAGCAGGCCGTGAACAATGGTATCAAAGGCTTTGCTTAGGTCCAAGAATACAACAGCAACAAACAACAGGTGAGAATAGGGTCTACCCTATCTGCTAAACTACCTGTCTGCTCTGGGGTTCCTCAAGGATCGATACTGGGACCCCTTCTATTTAGCACCTTCCACAATAATTTTTCGGCATCCTGTTCTGAACCAGTACTCCGCTACATGGATGATGTGGTCATTTTCTCAAAAACTGTCGACCCTACCCTCCTTCAGGCCCAACTTCAGAAAAGTTTTACTGAAGTTGAGTCCAGGGTCACCTCTCATAAGTTGGTGCTTAATTGCAAAAATACAAACGTCATGCTCTTCCATGGAACCCACAACAAGCATAAAGCCAAATAATTCGTGATTAAAAACAGTGCAAGTGTAGTCCTTGATCAGACTCAATCTTTTAAATACATAGGAGTTAATCTGGATAGTACACTCTCCTACTCCCACCATGGTGAGAATGTTGCCAAGGCAGTTAACATTAATCCTATGCCTTCTACAGAGACACAAACACTGCCTTACTACCAAAGTCCTCAGACTGGCTATCCAAAGTTCAATTGTGTCTATTATTGACTATGATTTAATCATTTATGGTACCGCCACTGACACAACCCTACTGTGGCTCACCACAGCTCTGAATAAGGCATACTATCTGTCACAGATTCACTTAGCAGGTCAGCCCTCTACTCCCAAAGTGCCAACCTCTGAGTGTAGAATGTGAACAGTGAACAGTACAAGGTAACCCTCTTGTCTGTTTTGTGGGTTCGAGTCACCTTAGTCTCAAGTTCTGGAGGGATTCAAACTAATAACCTCTTGTTAGCATACCCAATTATCAGGCTCAGATAATTCTGGCTTTGGGGGGCCAGATATCTTTGCCTATGGGCACCTAATCAGGTATTACAAAATGAACCCTTAGAACTCTATGCAAGACCTAGAGAACTCTATCCATTTCCCAGTTTGGTATCACAATACGCTCATACACAGTGTCAACTATAACCTTCAGAGCTTCACTTATATAAAAAAAAGAAGCTTCAAGGCACACCAGGCAGTTTCTGTTTTTAAAATATATCTTTACTTTAAAATAGATAAAATAGGAAAACAGTTAAATACAGAACAAAATATCCCAACGCATACAGCCTTAAAACAAAGAGGTTTAAAAGTGCAGATTCCTACCAATAATAACATTCAGACTAGTCTTGTCTAAGGTCCTTACTTCTTAATCTTTCAGTGCTTCATGGTCTCTCTTCTCTCAGTCAGAATATGAATGAATGTGTCTTCTAAGGTTTACTAAGTAGGTTTAAAAACAGTCTTGAGCCGGCCTTCTCTCTGAGGTCACCTAACTCCACCTTGGAGTATTAAACTTTATATTCCATAACACAGGGTGTCCAAACAAGATATTTGAAAAAATAATAGGTGACATCAATGAATTTCCTCTTTTCCTGTGATCTTTCAAACTGGTCTGAGATCTACAGACATCAAGGGCTCTTTGATGAAATGCTGACTTCCTGGGAGTAACTCATAACACTGGCCTGTGTCCCTTTTCTCAGAACACCTAGTGCACATCAAAAGATCTCCCTGAGGGCATTATAAAATGGATATCTTGGTTTCCTGCCTTCAAAGCAAATTTAACAAGGGAATTGCATTTCAGATAGCTGCAGTTTTAAGCTATGTCCTGTCCTTTGAACTTATCTCTTGGGGGGTTTGATGTGTCAGTTCCAGCAAGACAACATTTTCTTTTGACACAGTCCATCACACATTTTTTTTTTATACATTTACAAAAAATGATACAGGGATCAGAACCAGCTGTCCAAGTGTGACAATTCCTCCCCACCTAGACTGAATTTGGGGGTCTATCCCCTGCATGGGATGAGCTTCCCAAATCAGTTCGCTCCTCATATACACGGGACAACCCATCTGAGTTCTGATTGGTCACTCCAGCCCTATGTAGAATGCTCATATCATATCCTTGCAAAGCAAGACTCCATCTTAGTAATCGACCGTTGTTTTTCCCCATCTGTGTCAGCCAAACCAGGGGGTTGTGGTCAGTCTGCACCACAAAATGCTGCCCATACAAGTATGGCTCTAATTTCTTTAGGGCCCACACTATGGAAAGACACTCCTTTTCCACCGTGGAGTATGACTGCTCCCTGGGAAGTAACCTTTTACTCAGGTAGGCTATCGGGTGGTCCCTCCCTTCACTGGATGTCTGGCTCAGTACTGCCCCAATACCAATGTCTGAGGCATCAGTCTGAACTATAAAGGTTTTACTATAGTCAGGACTTGTCAAAACAGGAGCACTGCACAGTGCCTCCTTTAGTTTGCAAAAGGCTTCCTCACAGGCTGGGCCCAAGGCAATTTTCTTGGGCATCCGTTTCTTTGTCAGGTCAGATAGGGGAGCAGCCAGGGCACTGTAATTGCATAAAATTTTCTATAGTACCCTGCTGTTCTGAGAAAACTCCTGACTTGCTTCTGAGTTTCTAGTCTAGGCCATGCCTGGATTACCTGTATCTTTATTTGGTTAGGATGGAGCTGTCCCTGGCCTACCACATGCCCGAGGTATGCCACTTCTCCCATGGTCACCTGGCACTTCTCTGCTTTGACTGTGTGCCCGGCCCTCTGTATCCTGTCCAGCACTTCCCTAAGGTGGGATAGGTGTTCCTCCCAGCTGGTACGAAAGATGGCAGTGTCGTCCAGGTACGTCACAGCATACTCCTCAGCACCATTTAACACCTGGTTCACCAACCTTTGGAAAGCCCGAGGCGTTCTTCATTCTGAAAGGCATTACTTTAAACTCAAATAAGCCTATCGGAGTGATGAAGGCCGACCTCTCCCTAGCTCTGTCCATCAGCTCTACCTACCAATACCCCTTGGTCAGGTCGATGGTCGTAAGGTAGGTCGCCCCTCCCAACTTGTCCAGGAGTTTGTCTGTCTGGGGTATCGGGTGGGTGTCTGACTTCGTGACTCCATTCAGTCCACGATAGTCTACACAGAAACGAGTCGAGCTGTCTGGCTTGGGTACAAGGACTACAGGTGATGCCTGGGGACTGTGGGATCTCTGGATTACCCCTAAATCCAACGTCTTCTCCACTTCCCTCCTAATGTCCTTTTGGACAGCCTCTGACATCTGATACGCTGTCGGCCATATGGGCATCTGTGTCCCTGTCTCCACATCATGTGTTGCTAAGGGGGTTAGTCCAGGCTTGGCGCTAAACAAGGGGGCAAAGTCTGCTAAAACCTCCCTTACTTTCTGGATCTGGCCCAGGGTCAGCTGGGGAGACAATTTTACTGCCTCCACAGAGGACTCCCACTTACTCTCTTCCAGCAAGTCCAGAAGGAGGCCTTCTTTGTCCATCCCCTTCCCATGACTACACACTGTGAACACAATGACAGCCCTATTTGCATATGGCTTCATCATGTTGACATGGTACATCCTTTCAGTCTGTCTACGGTCAGGTAACTCCACAATGTAGTTCATGTCATTTACCTTCCTATCCACTTTGCACGGTCCTGTCCACTCAGCTTGCAGCTTGTCTTTCCAGACTGGAATAAGGACCATGACTTCCTGACCCACCATGTACGAGCGAGCTCTGGCTCTGTGGTCATACCATACTTTTTGTTTCTGTTGGGCAGCAGCCAGGTTGCTCTGGGCTGTCCCCACAAGCTCCTTCAGCCTTTCCCTAACCCTAAGGACATAATCCACAATGGGAGTTCCCTGGGTGGTGTGCTTGCCTTCCCAGTCCTCCCAGATAAAGTCTAGGGGCCCACGTAGCCGGCGTCCATATAAGAGTATGAAGGGGGAAAATCCTGTCAACTCTTGGGGCACCTCCCTGTATGCAAACAACAGGTGGGGAAGGTATTTCTCCCAGTCCCTCCCATGCTGTTCAGCAAACACCCAGAGCATTGATTTTAGGGTACCATTGAATCATTCCACAAGTCCATTGGCTTGTGGGTGATATGGTGTCGTGCATCTCTGCACCACCCCACACTTCTCCCATAAACATTTCATCAGGTCCAACATGAAGGAACCCCTTTGATCAGTGATTACCTTCTGCAGAAACCCAACACGGGAGAAAATCCCAAGTAAGGCATCTGCCACTTTGGTTTTCCTCAGAGAGGATAGGGCGACTGCCTCTGGGTACCGAGTGGCATAATCCACCACAGTCAAGATGAATCTCTTCCCTGAGGAGCTCAGGGTATTTAAAGGCCCCACAATATCCATTCCCACCTTCTGGAATGGCTCCTCCACTATGGGCAATGGAATCAGGACGGCTTGGGTTTTCTTGCCCACCTTCCCTATTTCTTGGCACCAGTGATAAAACCTGCAATACTCCTTCACCTGCTGGGTGAAGTTAGGCCAGTAGAAATTCTGGGCCAACCGCTGTGTAGTGCGTGTGATTCCCAGATGACCAGAAGAGAATATCATGTGCAATTTTGAACAACTGCTCATGATACCCCTGGGGAAAGACAAGCTGCCTGTCTAGCATCCCTTCCTCTGTCTGTACTGCCTGTGCATACATAAGTCCATTTTACCAATAAATCTTATGTCTGCCGTCACCTCCGTGTGTGCCCTTCGACTCTGCCCAAGCCCTCAGCTTCTCTAAACCAGGGTCACTTTTCTGAGCAACTGCAAACCCCTCACACTGTCCCAAGACATGGGACAGGTCCCCTTCAGTTGCTAAACTAGGATCCCTAGCACTAGCATCAGGGCCCTCAGCATCACTGTCAATCCCAACCCTCTGACAAGGAGTCACCCCTCCTTCTTCGGAGTAACCCTCTGTAGCTGAGTGGTTACTTGCTACTGGGGAAATTTCTATCCCCTTTTTATCAGTCTCTCCATCTGGAGACACAGGCTAGGAAACTAGCCTCTCAGTGGTTTCCACACTGGTTTCTGTGGGGTTCAGGGAACTACAATTTTCCCTTGCCACTTGAAACATAGAAACATAGAATTTGACAGCAGATAAGCACCGCATGGCCCACCTAGTCTGCCCATTTCCCTACCTAACGGATAATCTGCAGATCCTAGCTAACCAACAGCCTATTTCCTCCTACCCCCACTAGAACTGCCTTATGTCTGTCCCATGCATTCTTGAATTCCCCCACTGTTTTTGACTCTATGACCTCCTCAGAAAAGTTGTTCTATGCATCTACAACCCTATCTGTGAAGAAATAGTTCCTCACATTACCTCTGAGCCGTCCCCCTCTACCTTCAAATTGTGCCCCCTTGTTCTTGCACATCTCTTTTTCTGAAAGATGCTACCCTCCTGGACTTTGTTGATTCCCTTGAGGTATTTGAAAGTTTCTGTCACGTCCCCCCTCTTCCTCCTTTCCTCGAGGCTATACATCTTAAGCTCCTTTAGTCTTTTCTCATATGTCTTCTGATGCAGACCCTGCACCATTTTGGTTGCCCTCCTCTGGACAGCCTCCACCCTGTCTATGTCTTTGCGGAGATGGGGTCTCCAAAACTGTACACAGTACTTCAGATGTGGTCTTACCAACTGTCTCTACAGAGGGCCAACAACTTCCTGTTTTCTACTTGTGATGCCTCTCCCTATGCATCCTAGTATCCCCCCAGCCCTTCTTACTGCCTACTCACATTGCTGGCCCACCTTTAGGTTGTCTGATATGACTACCCCCAGGTCCCTTTCCATTTTTGTTGTCAGTATCTCACCCCCCATTGTGTACTCTTCCCCTGGGTTTTTTATTTCCCAGGTGCATTACTTTGCACTTCCTTGCATTGAATGTAAGCTGCCATACATTTGACCATTTCTCCAACCTTGCCAAGTCCCTTTTCATCCTTTCCACCCCACCTTGCATATCAACCCTGTTGCAGATCTTTGTGTCATCTGCAAGGAGACATACTTTCTCTTCTAGTCCCTCTGTAATGTCACTTATTATGACATTCGCTTGGCTATGGGTAACTGCACATGCCATCCCCTGTTGGAGATTGTTACCCAGGATCACATCTACTGCTAATGTTTTGGCTACAGCCACCTTTTGCATACTTCCCCCTGTTTCACCCCAGTCCAAGAGAACACTAACTGGGGCAATGTTTTCTCTTCATCAGTAAGCCCTTGTACAGTGATGTATTTATTGGGTATAAGCTGACCAGGCTGTACCAGATCTCTCTTTACCAATGGCAGGGATGCCCCTGTGTCCCTTAACCCCTGTGTCTGTACATCATTTACTATGACTGGGTGCATGTGTTCCCTCATGTTCACTGGCATGCTTCCAGGGACACACAAACAGCCCACTTCTTTTCTAGCACCCTGTTGTGTATTATTGCTTGCCTTTTTGAGGCACTGTCTGGCAATATGTCCAGTTTCCTTACACAACCAACATTCAGTTCTTCCTTCATAGAAATCTTTTCTCTGAAACCTGGGGCTAACTGGCTTCAGTGGAGGCAGTGAGGGTTTTAGCTGCCCTGAAGGTGCGCATTCCCTTTCTGCACTGCCATGCCCACCCCATTCACTTTCAGAGCAGGTCTGCTCTTGGCATAGTGGTCCAAGAGTTCAGCAGCCTCTTGCACTGTTTTTGGATCTCAGTCCTCTAGCCAGGTTTTTAGCTCTGTTGGGCATGCCCTATAAAACTGTTTTAATATAATCACATTTTCAATTTTATCAACAGAGTTTGCCTCAATTCCTTCCCACCAATGTTTTAAAAACTGACTTTGTTTCATGGTTAGCTCCTCATAGCTCATATCAGGGCTTCTCCTGAGCTTATGGAATTTAGCACTGTATGATTCAGCAGTTAATTCAAACTTTTTTAACAGTGCAGCTTTTAGTTTGCTATAATCATTGCTGTCCTCATTGTCCATTTGACCCAATGCATCCCGAGCTTTCCCGGTAAGTAGCGGGATAGCTGGAAGCTCCAGGACTCTCTAGGAATTTTAGCCTGAATACAAACTTTTCAAAAGAGTTTAAAAAGGCATCCATGTCCTCCCCTCCCTTAAACTCAGCTATTAATTTGGAGTTCAATTTGTAACTCAGTCCTGCAGTCCTAGTTAAATCCAAGCCACTTACCTGCTTTGATGCTGCTGGTTGGAGTCGTAGCTTCACCAGTTCATGTTGCCACTGGCGTTCCTCTCTCTTCTCCTCTGCAGCTCGCTGTTCTTGCTCTGCCTCTCTGCGTTCTCACTCTGTCTCTTAGCTCTCTCACTCCCTCTTCTCCTCTGCAGCTCACTGGCACTCACACTCCTCACAGTCTGCCTCCCTCTGTTGTCACTCTGCCTCACAGTCTGCCTCCCTCTGTTCTCGCTCTGCCTCCAGTTCCATCCTGCACAACTCAATTTGCAGCCTGAGTACCTCTGGATTCAGGATACTGGTGACCTTCCCCTACTGCTGTTGCCCTTCACTGACAGTGTCCCCACTGTCCTCCTCATTGGCCCTGGACCCTTCACTGGCCACTAGCCCTTCCACACTTGAGGTTTGGTCCCTTTCAGTCACTGTCTGTGACTTGCTGCTCTGGGTATCTGCTACCATCAGGGCTTCTATGAAGTTCTGCTTTTTGCCTGTCACCTCAAACAGGACTTCTCTGTCCTTGCACAACTGTTTTAAGTATTCTACAGTGTGCCTGCTGTAGTGGGAAGCCATCTTTCCTGACTACTGCTAATCTGACTGGCACTTTAGAAAAAAAATGAAACGGGTAGGAACTTGACTGTAAGCCAAGGAATATAGTTCTGTTTCCTTTTGAAATAAAACACTGTCTTTCTTTTTTCCAAGTGAGCTGAATGGTCTCAAGCGGACATACTGAACGATGAAGCTTATACCACCAAACGTAATATGCCACCTCTGCCAACCAGTCTGTCACAGATTCACTCAGCAGGTCAGCCCTCTACTCCCAAAGTGCCAACCTCTGAGCATAGAACTGTGAACAGTGAACAGTACAAGGTAACCCTCTTGTCTGTTTTGTGGGTTTGAGTCACCTTAGTCTCAAGTTCTGGAGGGATTCTAACTGATAACCTCTTGTTAACCTACCCAATTATCAGGCTCAGATAATTCTGTCTTCAGGGAGCCAGATATCTTTGTCTATGGGCACCTAATCAGGTATTACAAAATGAACCCTTAGAACTCTATGCAAGACCTAGAGAACTCTATCCGTTTCCCAGTTTGGTATCACAATAAGCTCATGCACAGTGTCAACTATAACCTTCAAAGCTTCACTTATATAAAAAAAGAAGTTTCAGGGCACACCAGGCAGTTTCTGTTTTTAAAATATATCTTTACTTTAAAATAGATAAAATAGGAAAACAGTTAAATACAGAACAAAATATTCCAATGCATACAGCCTTAAAACAAACAGGTTTAAAAGTGCAGATTCCTACCAAAAATAACACTCAGACTAGTCTTGTCTAAGGTCCTTACTTCTTAATCTTTCAGTGCTTCATTGTCTCACTTCTCTCAGTCAGAAATGTGATTGAATGTGTCTTCTAAGGTTTGCTAAGTAGGTTTAAAAACAGTCTTGAGCCGGCCTTCTCTCTGAGGTCACCTAACTCCACCTTGGAGTATTAAACTTTATATTCCATAACACAGGGTGTCCAAACAAGATATTTGAAAAAATTATAGGTGACATCAATGAATTTCCTCTTTTCCTGTGACCTATCAAACTGGTCTGTGATCTACAGACATCAAAGGCTCTTTGATGAAATGCTAACTTCCTGGGAGTAACCCATAACACTGGCCTGTGTCCCTTTCCTCAGGACACCTAGTGCACATCAAAGGATCTCCCTGAGGGCATTATAAAATGGATATCTTGGTTTCCTACCTTCAAAGCAAATTTAACAAAGGAATTGCATTTCAGATAGCTGCAGTTTTAAGCTATGTCCTGTCCTTTGAACTTATCCCTGGGGGGTTTGATGTGTCAGTTCCAGCAAGACAGCATTTTCTCTTGACACAGTCCATCACACTTTTTTTTATTTACAAAAAATGATACAGGGATCAGAACCAGCTGTCCTAGTGTGACACCATCTACTAACTGGTGCAGCTTATCGTACTCACACTTGTGACCTTTACGGACAAGCAAACTGGCTTCAACTCCAGACTTGCATTGAATATCAAGCCTGTCTTCTGGCTAAGAAGGCAGCCCTTTGTCTCCTACCACCAGGTTCACTTCAGCTTTTAAGTCCCTTCCGGGGCACTCGTAACACACAAAGTTCTGTGAGCCAAACATTTACTGTCCCTCACTGTCAAACCTCATTCTGACAGTGATCCATTGCAGTTAGAGTGACTAATTTATTTAATTCCCTTCCTCCTGATATTTTGATGACTGCAACCTCAGGACCATTTAAGCAGAAGCTGCATCAGTTCCTAGTTTTCAGAGCATCTTGTGACTGCTATACCTAATCTTTGCAGACAGCTAAATGCACTGGGACCTCCCTCTTTTACCATTCACCCCTGCATAGCCCTACCCTGTTGCTGCATTATTCCACATACAGCACTTCCTTCCTTCATCCCTTTCCCGTCCCCATCGCTGCCCTCTTTTCATCCTACCTCATCCCCCTTCCTCTACCCCTCCACTCCCACTTCCCCTCCCTCCCCTCTGTTTCCTCACCTTGTTCTCTCTCTCTACCCCCTTGGGTCTTTTCCTACATAAGCTACATTGTGGCAGCTCCCTCCTTGCTCTTATTGTGCTCCTTCCACTCTTCAATTCTCTCCTCTCCTCTCCTTCTCTCCTTGTAATCCCTTCCACCCCTCTTCAGACGAGGCCACTGGCTGTATGTCGCACAATATTTATCTTGCCATGTTATTCTTTTATTTATGTAATTACTTTCCTCATGTTCTACTACTTACTAAAATCATTGTAATTTGTTATTCTTGTAACTTAACGTGGAACCTTTGTAAAAGAGCCCTTGGCTCAAAGATCTTTCTGATTTGTTAAGTAAATAAATAAATAAATACATAAATCTCACCAAAAGATCATATCCACATACATACTCACTTACACATCTATATGTATTGTACAGGCGCAGTTAGTGCCTGTATATTATGGTTGAATTATTACTTGAATCAAAAACAGGGGGGTTGACAACTTATATCTCAGTAGTCTTAACCACTAGGACTGCAAAATTTTGTGTGCACAGTCTCAGTTTTAGTGACTATTTTTTGTCAAGTTTGGTGAAAATTGGTTTGGTATTCAAAAGTTATGAATTAGTGAAATTACCTTAAAATCCCAAATTAAGAATTTTTACATGCATAATGAAAACAAAACCCTGATGTGTTTGCTCCCACGTGCTACTAGAAAACAGCCCTGAACACAATGTTTTTTTTTTTCATTTTGATTGACTTATAAAGTCAATCATGAATGAAAAAGACAAATGGCATTTTGTTTTCAGTTTCCAAAACCGAGTGCCCAGTACAGGTTGTGACGCTCTGCCCCCTTGCTTATGATTATTGTATGATAACTGTAAAATAAATAACTGGTCTGTGTATGAAATTGTCTCAGACAAGTTAGCAGACTTAGCCTGTAACTTTAAAGGTCAGCAGCTGGAACTACAGGATGTACTTAAACTGACCAGGGGAACCAGTTAATTAATACTTACAGAAGGACATTTTATTACCTGTTTATGACCTGCCCAGGCTTTTGAAGTTGAAACCAAACATAAAGTTTATGACGTGACAGAAAGAAGAGTAGTTTGGCAGGTTCCTCTCAAATTTTAACATGCAGCCGAGAAATAGTGACAAATGGTAGGATTGTTAAGTTCAAAGAGAAATGCTTGATTAAAGGATGTCATATTTAGGAGATGTTTTTTTTTCTGATGTTACCATTAATTAAAAATACCTCCTGGTAAAAATTATGTTAGAATTAATTCTAAAAGGAGGAGCTAACTGACTCACCAAAAGGGGTGGGAAGATAGGGTTAGAAATGCAAAGTATCTGGGAAATGTGTCATATCATCATGGGCTCTGAGACAAAAAGTTCTCTCTAACTTAAACAAACTTAGAAGGGTAATACTTAGAAAGAAATTATATCTTTGTGGTAGGAGTGTATTGTCTGTAACTTACTTTTTATTTTACATGATTACACACTGTATGATATATTGTTCTGTGTTTAATTTTACCTTTTTATCACATTTTTTGTAAATAACCATTTCTTTGAAATACTGCCTGGGTGTCTTCTCAGTTTCTTTTTTTGCATGTGAAGTGCCTGTATTTTAAGTCTGACAGCTGTTGAAAAGCTTGATTGTGTACTGAGCTTGTATAATAAGGTAAGACTATACCTAAGGTCTCTTATAGAGTTTTAAGGGTTCATTTTGGAAGCCTGGCTGGGTGTCCCTGGTGAAAGATTGTACTACAGCCCAGAAGAGGGTACATATATGAGCATGTACATTGGGTTTGCTAGCATAAGGGTTCACAATTTGAATCCCCCCAGAACTCTAGGCTAAAGGTGATTCGGACCCAAAACAGACAGGAGGGTTACCCTGTCTGTTACCTGTTCACACTATTGCACTCTGTGGTTGGCACTGTGGGAACAGAGGGCCTGACCTGCGGGGTGCATCTGTGACAGATTTGGTGGCAGAGGTGGGATAAAGTATTGGTAACACAAGCTTTAACAGTTCAGTGTGTTGGCTTAATACTGTACAGCTCACTTGCAAAATAAGGCACTAATTTAAAAAAAAAACAGAAGTATATAATTTTGCTTACAGTAAAAGTACCTACCCATTTTATTTTTTTTTTATAAAGTGCAAGTTAGAGTAGCCATAGTTAGAGAAGAAGATGGCTTCCAACTACAGTGGGTACACTGCAGACTACTTGAGTCAGTTGTGCCAGGACAGAGGAGTCCAGTACGAGGGGAAAGTGAACAAGCAGAACTTCATGGATGCTCTGATGGCGGCAGATGCTCAGAGCCTCAAGTTACAGTCTATGACTGAAAAGGGCTGAACTTTGGGCATGGAGGGGCCAGAGTCCAGTGCAGTGTCCAGATCCAATGAGGAGGACAGCAGGGACGGTGCAAGCCAAGGACCACAGCAGCAGGGGAAGGTCACCAGCATTCTGGAACCAGAAGCAATCAGGCTACAGATGGAGTTGTGGAGGATGGAGCTGGAGTTCCAGAGAGAAGGGAGGCAAGAGCAGCGAAAAGCTGAGCGAGACTGGTGAGAAGCAGAGTGAGAGTAGCGAGCCACAGAGGACAAGAGGGAGCGAGAACAGCAAGAAGCTGAGTGAGAACAGTGAGAAGCACAGTGACAGCAGTAAGCTGCAGAAGAGAAGAGGGAGTGAGAACAGTGAGAAGTGGAACGTGAACAGTGAGAGGCTGACCGTGAAGAGCGTGAGTGTCAGAGGCAACATGAACTGGAGAAGCTACAACTCCAACCCCCAGCACCAGCACAGGTAAGTGGCTTGGGTTTAACTGGAACTACAGGACTACAGTAGGTTACAAAGTAAATTCCAAATTGATAGCCGAATTTAAAGAGGGGGAGGATATGGATGCCTTTTTAAATTCCTTTGAAAAAGTTTGTATTCAGGCAAGTATTCCTAGAGAGTCCTGGAGCTTCCAGCTATCAATGCTACTTACTGGAAAAGCTCGGGATGCATTGGGTCAAATGGACAATGAGGACAGTAATGATTACAGCAAACTTAAAACTGCACTTTTAAAAAAGTATGATTTAAATGCAGAAGCATACAGTGCTAAATTCTGTAAGTTCAGGAGAAGCTCTGACATGAGCTACGAGGAGCTAGCCACGAAGCAACGTCAGTTTTTAACATGTCGGTGGGAAGGAATTGAAGCAAACTCTGTAGATAAAATTGAAAATGCTGTACTGTTAGAGAAGTTTTTGGGGGCATGCCAAGCAGAGCTGAAAACCTGGCTGGAGGACCGAGGTCTAAAAACAGTGCAAGAAGCTGCTGAACTCTTGGACCGCTGTGCCAAGAGTAGACCTGCTCTGAGAGCAAATGAGGCAGGGGTGGCAGCACAGAAAGGGAAATGTGCACCTTCAGGGCAGCTAAAACCCTCACTGCCGCCACCAAAACCAGTTAGCTCCAACACGCAAAGTGGTGCTAGGAAAGAAGTGGGTTGTTTGTGTGTCCCTGAAAGCACATCTATAAACATGAGGGAACACATGCACCCAGTCACTGTGAATGGTGTACAGACACAAGGGTTAAGAGACACAGGGGCATCCCTGACATTGGTAAAAGGGGATCTGGTAGAGCCTGATCAGCTTATACCCAATAAATTTGTAACTTTATATGGGTTCACTGGGGAGGAGAAAACATTGCCACTTGCTAGTGTTCGCCTAGACTGGGGTGAGACAAGGGGAACCATGCAACAGGTTGTGGTAGCAGAAATTTTAGCAGGTGATGCAATTCTTGGCAACAGTCTCAAACCAGGAATGGTGTGTGCAGATATCTGTAGCCAAGCAGTAAAGGAAAACTGTGGTGCCCCAGACCACAAAGAAGCCACTGGAGAAACCACTGCGAGGCTGGTTCCCCAGCCTGAGTTTCTGATATGGAGACTAATGAAAGGGGGGTAGAAATTTACCCGGTAGCAGTTAACCAAACAGCTATGGAGGGTTACTCTGAGGAAGGAAGGGTGACCCATTGTCAGAGGGTTAGGGATGACAGTGATCCTGAATGCCCTGATGCTAGAGCTAGGGACCCCAGCTTAGATACAGAAGAGGACCTGTCCCATGCCTTGAGAATGTGTAAGGAGTTTGCAGCTGCTCATTGGCACTGTGGGAGCAGAGGGCCTGACCTGTGGAGTGTATTTGTGACACAGGTGTCATATACCCCAACACCTTTCCCAATGAAAAGAAACCAGTGGTGGGTGAGCAACCCCACTTCTGATACCCCCCTCCTGCCAGCCCGATCTTTAAAACAAAACTGGCAGCAGATGTCTAACCCACACCAGTATCACTCCCTCCTACCCGTCTGATCTGTATGGGGCTCTGTAGCACAGTGTTCCCCTTTAATGAGGGGGACCAGGAGCTGATCCTCTGCTTCAGTGGCTCTGGATCATGGTGAACCCCTCTAATGTGGGGGATCAAGTGCTGATTCACCTCTCCAATGGCTCTAGATCACAGTGTCCCCTTCTAATTAGGGGGGCAGGGAGCTGATCCACAGCTGCAGCTGCTCTTGTACACAGTGCCCCCTATAATAAGTGTAACTGGGAGCTAATCACACTCTGGCAGCTGTAAATAACAGTGTCCCCCTCTAATGAGTGGGACCAGGAGCTGATCTGCCACTGCAATGGCTGTGAAGCAAACTGTCCCTCCCTGCCTGAACTTTGCATAAAATGGTGGTGGATGTGCTCCATTGCCCACTGTGTACTAAAAAAGTATCCCCCTGTCATCTGTCAAATGTTTAAATGCACCATGAGTGGGTGCCCAACCCTGCCCCCAGTATCCCCCCTCCCACCTGCCCAGTCTTTACATGAACTGGTGGTGGGTGACGAACCCCACTGCTGGTACACCTGTCTTCCTCCCCATCTATTAAAAAAAAATCAGCTTTGCCCAGCCTCCTGCATGCATGCCCCCCCCGCCCACTGCACAAAGCCAGGCTCTCATTGCAAATCCTCAAAATCCTCAATATACCAGGTTCTGATTCCTCAATGACCTTCAACATGCTTCTCAATATGCAGGGAAGTAAAAAAAAAAATTCAAAATGAAGTCCCAAAAATATGTACTGCATATGTGAGTGGACTTAGTGTTTCCAGTCCACATTTCAGGCCAGATTTACAAGATTCCATTAACTTTGCTACTGTCTGCCCAGGCTGAGACACAACAGTCACACACCAAAGCTGAAAGATATGGTACTGAACAGGGGTGCTCAGATTCTTTGAAATCTGGTCAATTTGGATCTGGCAGAATTTCTGAAATACCATTTCTGAGTAATATTCTGATCTGATTCCAATTCCAGCATCAGAATGGGACTGGAATTCCAAATTCCACATCTTAATAACATGAAAAAGAAAAATCTCCTCCTACCTGGGTGCACAAACTTCCAAATGTGTCCCTCACCCTGCCTGTGATGATCCTCCCTCTTCCCCCACCCTTTTGTCCCTTGATCCCAGACTCCAGTAGTCCCTACCGTATATCAGCTTCTGGGTATAAGTCCTGCTGCTCCTGTGGCTTCTTCCTGTGATGGGCTAGCTGATGGTCATAGTGTTGCATGCTGATTCTTTCCTGTCCACTCCAATTATCAGCAGTCACCTGGCCCTTGTGGTCTCATCTGCCAACCTGACCCACCACTGCTCTGCCTATTTGCCCAAGCCTATTGGCAAGCACTTTTGGGAGGCTATTTAGCAGGAAAAAACCCTGGTGCTGTGAGCAGGTAAAAAAACTGCAGCAACCGCTAAAGGGGGGGCAACCAGCAATCAGATAAGGTGAGGTACCAAGACAAAATCAAAGTGGCGTCAGTGCATAGTGCTAATTTAATGGAACCAAAAGCAAAAGGATACACATAAATATGCCAACACCTTGTATCACACTGATTCTCCTTCAGTGTGTTTCAAAGCACTGAGGTAGTTCTGTGGTTCCTTTTGCTTTTGGCTACATTAAACTAACACTATGTATTGACAACTTAGTGTCAGTGGCTCAGTAGGTAGCACACTCACCTCTGAGGCCGGGAGATCAGAGGGCTGTGGGTTCAGTTCCCACATCTGGCATTTGGGTTAATATCCCAGTACTGACACTGTAGTGCAGCATGAGAGGGGTGCAGCACTTCTGAGTTGCTGTCTTTTGGATGAAACGTTAAACCAAGGACCCATCTGCCTGGATTGGATGTAGTTCAGGTGGATGTTAAAGATCCCATGGCACTTAACGAAAAGAGTAGGGGAATTTTTTATTGAAAACTGAACAAAATCATAACAAAGTATATGCAGATCAAATTTACATCATACATAGCCAAAAAAAGAAGGGAAAAAGACAAAATAAACATATACATCTTAAATAAGTATTAATTCATACATTAATCCTGAAATATATGAGGAAGACAAAATAACCCACGTCTCCCCTTCCCCACTAGAAGAGTAGGGGAATTTTTATATTATAACTTAAAAGGAATATAGAAAACAAAAAGTGTTAAAAAAACGGAAAATTTATACAAAATTGCATTTCTTCATAAAAAATTAAAAAAAAATTAATAAAACTAAACTTAAAAAAATAAAATAAAATTTACTCATAGAAAATTATAACTGAAAAAGAGGGGAAAACACTAAACCTCAAAAACAGTATCTTTTAGTTTACCCTGTGTCTAACCAATTTAAATGTTTCCAATACATTTGAAACCGAACTTCTGGAACTTGGAGTTTTTCAATATGTTTGATCTTTACAATTGTATTTTGTACTTTCCAAAATAACTGTATTGGGGTCAAATACTGCTGTTGCAAGGACCATGCACAGCGTGCTTGCCAAATATGATACTTAATACAGGACAGAATTACATGAATCGTATCAGGAAAGTATTTACTCCAAGAGTGAGGCAAAATTCCAAAAAACAACACTTCTTCCATTAATTGTTGCAAAGGTATTGCTGTCCGCTGGTTTATAACATATGACCAAAATTCAACCACATATGGGCAATCAAAAAACAAATGCTGAACAGTATCAATTGGAGCATGACATAAGTGTCTTCTTGGGCAATCTCTATCTAAAACACCTTTATGCTTTAGAGTCCCCTTAACAGTCAACTTCAAGTGTACAGTAAGCCAAACTACATCCCACATGTAGGCAGGGATCCATTTAGATGTCAACATACTACTAATTTGTGAAAGTTTAGGTAATGAATATTCTGCAAAAGCTGGGGGAATCAAACATTTCTCCATAATATTCGCATACAGTGTTTTCCTCTGATATGTTTCTAGGTGAATTCTTAAACCTCCCCAGACGTTTAATTTTGAAAAACAAGATTTAAAATACTGAGGGAGTCCTGTCAGAGATTTTTGTTTGGGAATGCATTTAGAAGATTCCCACCCTAAGATCCAGGGGAAGACGGCATCCCACACCCAACCTTTCCAGATTTTTCCAACTTTGTGTAACAAAGGACAAATATTCTTAGTGACAAACAGAGAAAAAAAGAACACAATGGAATTTACCATTCTAATCCCTCCCAACTTAAAATCCTGATATAATATCCCTCTTTTAATAGGGTTTAATCTACTTCCCCATATTGCAGAGAAGAATAATCCATGAAGAACTGTGTCTAAAGATGCTGGAGGGGGAAAGATTGCCTCCAAAAACAAAAACATACTTAATAAAAAGGTCTTGACCATATAGACCCTCTTTTTCTTTGACATCCTCCATTTATTCCAGTTTAAAACTTTAGACTGAACAACTAGTAAAGATCCCAATTATATCTTGCTGGATCTTCCATGCCCCAAAAGATTCCTAAATTTTTACTGTGACCTGTACATAACAGAATATTCAGAGAATCCATGACCACCAATGGATCTACATTAAGAGAAAAATATTTACTCTTCGATAGATTTATTTGAGATCCTGAGCCCTCCGCATATGTCATCAGCAAGGCCGCAGTAGCATGGCACGATGGGAGATCTGCCAAAGTAAGACAAACATCATCAGCATATACAATCGTTTTAATTTCCGCACACATACTGTTTATTGATAAACCCCTAATACTATCAGTAACATTAATTTGAGCAAGAAGGGGTTCTAAAGATAAAATGTATAACAGGGGGGCTTAAAGGGTATCCTTGTCTAATGCCTCTAGTAACTAATACTGGATTTCCTAACCATCCATTCACAAATAGTACTGCTAAAGCTGTGTTATAACAAGTTTTCAACCATTCTATAAAAGATGATGGAAAATTCATACGTGCAAGACAGGCCCACATGTAATTGTGTGAGACACTATCAAAAGCTTGTTTCTGGTCCAAACTAAGAATGAAGTCCATAAGCTCACCCGAAAAGCCTCTTGAAAATATTTCTCGTAATAAAATAAGACCATCCTGTATTGATCTATCTGGTACCGAACAAAACTGGGTTGGATGGATTACATCCTCTAAACAAAGGGATAAACGACTACTAAGAATTTTTGAAAGTAATTTATAGTCACTATTCAGGAAGGTAATCGGTCTCCAGTTATTTAAACAATCCCTGTCACCTTGTTTATATAGTAATATCACCAAACCTATATACATACTTGAAGGTAATATTTTAGTATGCAAACTACTTGAAAAAAGACCGGCTAGTTCATCTGTCAGCCAAGGTACCAAAAGTTTGTATAATTCATTTGGGAGACCGTCTGAACCCGGTGCCTTTCCTACGGGATAATGGACAATTACATCTCTCACTTCCTGTACTGAGATGGGTTGTATTAAGATTGGGATTAAATATTCAGGGACCATTTTAAAGGGACCTGAGGACAACCATTCCTGTATACAGGAATCTGTAAGCTGTAAGTCTTCAGTAAACAATGATTTAAGCTGCCTTTCTACTTCCTCCAAAATATCATTTTTTTCATGAATCACTTCTCCTGTGGGTCTTTTTAATGTTGTTATATCTTTTCTCTGTCTGGAAGCATTATAAAAATCAAATGGATTTGTATGTGATCTAGTGCCACTGATTCCGAACCTTTGTTCCTGCCTTAAAGAAGACATACGATTACATTGAAGTTTTGTCAGTTTTTCTTTTAGATTTCAAAATTCTTGATCATCATATGCGAGACCTTTCATTATATGTTCCTGAAATATGAGTAAAGAACATCTAGTTGTGGAGTATTCCTGTGTGTTATACCTACCCAATAATCTACCTATTGTTTGAAAAAAATCTTGAAATTCTCGTTTTGTGTCTTCCCACCACATTTGCTTACTCTCATATAAAAAAAAAATACAGATTTTCTAGCCATGATAGTGGCTTGGAAACCTTTCTTAACCTCTGGGATATCTAACAAAGACAAATTTAATTTCCAGTATCCTGACCCCCTAGCGGTTTTGTGGCAATTCGAAAGAGTAACACTGAGAAGTACATGGTCTGACGTGGCTACTAACAAAATGTTTGGTTCCCTGATTTGTAAGGAAGAAGAAACAAACCAATAATCAATACGGGAAGATTTTTTTCCTTGAAAAAAAGTATGAGGGACCATGTTTTGGAGTGAATATACATAATTTAAACCAGACTGAATAAGTAAAGAATTAAAAAAATGAGTATCACAATATACCTTTGAAGTGGAAAAATGTCTATCCTGAGTCGTGCAGTTGATATTAAAATCACCCTCAAACAAAACATTCCTACTAGTAAAAAGGAAAGGCCGTATTTTTTTCAATAAAGAAATTCTACCAGTTTTGGTTTGTGGACCATATATGTTAATCAACCTAAACTCTATTGAAGCTAAAGTAACATCTAACAAAAGAGCATGACCAGGAAAAATATCTACCATATGTGTAACTTTTACATGGGGGGTAGTAAAGCAAATCCCTAGACCCAAACAAAGGTCTTCTTCCCCTGACCAATAACTAGGACCCCATATCCATGCTTCAGAAGCTGTAGCAAAATCTTGTAAGGAATACAATCTGGTATCCTGAAAAAATATTATTTCGTACTTAAGGGTAGAAAATAAATCAAAAGTGGCTAACATTCGTACCTCAGAATGGATACTAATTGTATTAAGGCTGGCTATTGTTAAATCATAGCTAGCACAATCATTTAATTGAAACATTTAATCAGGTGATAGCCATTGATAATCTTGTGCTTTTCCTGGTCCCTTGTCTAGGTTTGAAACCACATTTCTTCTTCACTTTACTAGGTACATTTATTCCAATGTCAGGATCTAAAACAATCTCCATTTGTGAAGAAGCCATGGAGGCTGAATCAGAGTACAGATCTGCCCCATCATTATCAACAGATAACACTGAGTATCTATTTTCAATTACAGGCATACCCATTACTGTTTGTGAAGAATGTTGTAAGGGAGACTGAGAAACAGGGACCTCCATTTGGAGTGAAACAGGGGAAACTGAGATCACCAAAGGTGAAGGAGGAGGGGGCATAACCTCTTTGGTATGTTGGCCTGTTTGGGGTGTGGAAGACTCGGGTGCAGGCACCACCATGTTTTCTTCTGGCAAAGCCTGAATTGTTTTTCCCATCCTAGAGCCTTCAGAGGAAGTAACCATGGTATGGTCCATTAAAAAACGGTGTATTGTATGCCCCTGTTGTTTCCTCTGTGGTTGAGGTTCAGATAGAAAAGAAGGTATGAGTTTGGTAGCTCTATGTACATGAAAATCCTGTATACCATAATCTGCCTTTCCAGTATTGTGTGCAGCCCATGGACACTCCATAAAGTTGTGACCACCTTCATCAAAAAGGTTACACTTTGGAGTGTTTACACAGTGAACACTGATATGACCTGTATCTCCATAATATGTGCATTGTTGGATAGCACTAGTAGAACTGAGATGTCTGAGGGAACCACATTTAAAACATCGTTTTGACTGTCCTGGGTAAAAAATAAATCCCTCATCCCTACCTATGTAAAACAAATTGGTAGATGCTCTAAACCCTCTGCAGTTTGATTTAACTTAATTTTCATTTTCCACCCCCCATTCCAGAAGCCCTCTGCATCCAAAATAGGATCAGGGTACCCTGTATCTCACAATGTTTTTCCAACCAGTAAAGAATGTCTGCGATATTAACCCCCTCGTTTCTAAATAAAACAGTAATGACTCTAAAAGGTTGTTTTGTTGAAGGGATTACTTGAAAAGATGTCCATAAAGGACTTGTTTTAACAGACGTGTGTTTTATCCAAAAACGTTCTGAAAGTTCAGGAGTTCTAAAGCTGATATCAAAAGAAAGTTCTCCTGGGGCATGAATCAAAGCATAGACTTCTGATGGCGTGTAGCCTAAAGATTGTTTTAATAAAATACGCCCCATAAAGTATCTATCTAGGGCAGGATCCATGCCCCCAAACACCTGAGTCATATTGCATTTCTTCTTTTGGCCAGTTCAACTGGTTTTCTGAATAAGTCTGCATAGGAAGGGCGTTGAGTATTTTCTAGTTTCTGGGCCTGATTTTGTTCTTGTGAGTCGAATGGCACAGGCCCAATATTTAAAATACTTTCTGGTGTTTTATTTTGATCAGAAAACCCTGAAAAATCACTAGGTATATTTGAAGGGAGGGGAGTATCTGAGTTCAAAACTTTGTTACCTTTGGCCGTGTTTTTATCTGGGGTAGGCGCTCCTGAGGCTCCAATGTAAAGTTCACTGCTTCCGATGATACTGCTGCCAAAGAAGCTGTGGTATGGTCTAGAAGCAAAAGGTCCTCTGAGACAGATTTTGTCGGCAGAACTGGTTTCGCACTCCATTCTCCATTTACTGTTTGATGCCATCTGGCATCTCTCAGAGCTTGATCTGGTGACCATTCTGGATCTCCCAGAACCTCGTACACTTCCTTATCAGACTGATTACTGTCTTCCGGTGAGACTGAACCAGCCACAAACATTTTAGTTAAAGCAGAGGAAGAAGAGGCATTTTCTGGACTCTGTTTCCTTTTTTTCCTCTATGTCCATGGTTAGTTGTTTTTGACTTAGTTCCACTTCTAAAAGAAGCAGTTGTTGTTGCAAATAAGTGCGTTTTTCCTCCAATGTTTGAGTCTGATGCAATTGGGAAGCCACTAAGTTTATACTTGCTTCATTCGACCCGGTGCCGCATGGAAGGCTGGGAAGGAAGTTAGTAGGCACAGGGGCGGGTGCAAAGCTGGTGAGATGGGTAGGAAACTGGCTGCAGGGAAGGCAACAGAGGGTGGTGGTGGGTGGGGAGCTCTCACACCCAAGGGCAGTGATGAGCGGTGTTCTACAGGGCTCGGTGTTGGGATCAGTGTTGTTTGGGATATTCATTGCAGACATATCATGGGACATCAAGAGCAAGATCAGTCTGTTTGCTGATGATACCAAGGTAGGCACGGTGGTGGATGACCTAGGGGGATGGCAGAGGTTGCAGGATGATCTGGCAAAGCTTGAAACCTGGTCAGACACCTGCCAACTGGGGTTTAATGCCAAAAAGTGCAAGGTGCTGCATTTTGGGATGAAGAACCCAAGGAGGAGTTACCAGCTGGGGGGAGTGCAGCTAGCCCAGACAGAGGAAGAGAAGGATCTGGGTGTGCTCATTACAGGGTCAATGAACAACTCGGCACAATGTAGGAAGGCAGCTGCAAAGGCCAACAAAATTCTGGGTTGTATTGCAAGGGGTATATCCTCGAGGAAGGAGGAGGTGATTCTGCCACTGTATAGGTCATTAGTTAGACCACACCTGAGTACTGTGTACAGTACTGGCGCCGTATCTGAAGAGGGACATTAAGTTACTGGAGGGTGCAGCGCAGGGTGACAAAGATGATCAAGGGGCTGGGGACTTGTCATACGAGGCGAGGTTGAAAGAGTTGAACATGTCACTGGAGGAGAGGAGGACGGTGACATGATTGAAACCTTTAAATACATGAAAGGAATAAACACGCCAGGTACAGAGGGGCTGTTCAAAGTAAGGAGGGAGGCCACTCAGGGCCATGATATGAGACTGGAGGGAGGAAGGTTCAGGAGGGAGATGAGGAGACACTTTTTTACAGAAAAGGTGGTGGCTGGGTGGAATGCGTTACCTGCAGAAGTGGTATCCAGCAGAACAGTGGACTGCTTCAAAAGGGGATGGGACAGGACAAAAGGGAGGGTTAATGAAGGGGAAGGGTGGAAGGGAGGGGCAGCTGCAGAATAAGGGGTGCTAGCTGCACATTTGAGCAGACTTGATAGACTTCTAGGCCTTTATCTGCTGGCAAATTTCATATGTTCTTATGTTCGTATTTATAAGCGGTGTAGCAGATAACCGAATTTCGTCTACCCTGGTTCCCTCCAGAGTGTCTATCGTGTGGGAGGTATCTCGCCGAATTGTTCCTACGGTTAAAACCGCAGCCTCTCCAGCAACACTTCCATCTCCTTCAGCCGCCAGCTCCGAAGTGAGCTCAGCCATCCCTGCAGACAGATGGACAGCGCCACCCATCTACAGAGAAGAGGAATTTCCCCGGTGTCCTGGCCAAATTTCCTTCATTCACTAATAATACCACCAACAACTTAATCTGGTTCAAGGTCAGTTGATATTCATCTGTATCCCCCTCCTCTGTGTCATGCCTGAAAATATGCAGGATTTGTCTAGTGCACTTACCCAGCCAACAAAAACTAAATAAATAAATAACATAGCCTTTGTGCTTTTATTATGTTTGCACACCACTCCTTATCTATTTGCTGTTGGAAGATTACAATCCTGGTAGCCACCTGGCCCCCTGAGAACTCCCCTCCCCATAGTGCTGCTGACAAGTCAATCCAAAGTCCCTCCCAAAGGCTAAGGTATCCCAGACCCAGTCCCAATTGCCACACACTAACCATTATATTCGTCACATTATTGCTCATTGACTGGGGATGGCTTATCAGGACCAAACCCAGGGTAGCCCAACAGAGTCCTCTCTCAGTTCAACATCTCTGAAGAGTGGCTAACACAGGAACTGGTGGTAGTAGGCCACCTCCTATGACCAATCCCAGACTGACTTAGGGAAATTTGAGATGGATGGCGTTTTCCTCCAGCTGCTAGCCTATTTCTAGTAATGCACACCGTACAATTAATTTAATGTACAAGAGTTCTCAGTGGGCAGTGAAGGGGCCAGAGCTGTGGTGGAGGTTAGGGTAGGGTGGTTACAGACTACTCAGAAGATTTCTGTCAGGACTGGATGGAGAACAGGCTGGAGTTATTTGTGAATGAAACTGGGTTGGTGGTTGCATGGGGGGGCTCCTTGTGGGTTACCAGTCCAGTAGCCCAACCACAGTAGTCCTAATTAACAAATGTGACTTGGGGAATGGTGACTTTAATTAGGCGACTGGATGGCAGTCACTATGGCAGCTGGTGGGCCCATGACATGGAAATTGCTGGAACAGGATCCTCCAGAAAACCTGCTGCAACATGGCATCACTAGGTAAGGGGGCATGGAGAGAGTAACATGAGGATTTGATATGTTTGCACTGGAGTAGGATGTGGAATGGGAATTGGATTCCAATTCTTAATCCAACAGTTTTTCAGAAATCAGATTTTGGGACTTCATTACCAAAACTCTGAATTCCCCCCAAAAAGGCCAAAATCTAATGACTCTGCTTCTGTCGGACAGAGTCTGAACAACCATAGTACTAAAGTTAGGCAACACTAATGCCTCATCATGTGATCATTCAAACCCTGAGGAATGCAGTTCCATAGATTCGACAAGGCTTAATGGGCTTTTTTATTTTAATGCTGCATGTCCCTACTTTATACACTTTGTGCTGCAACTCTAACTTGTCAATTAATGTAGTTTTTTGCAGTGAATATGCAATAAAACTTAAATATGTCAAAATGTGATGTTTTTCAAGGTTTTTCCTGAACTGTCAGGGGAATTTTAAACTCCCAAAGCACCTGCAATGGCTGATGTAATTATTTCTGGCTTGTGATGTACTCTGAGATAGAGTGGCTGGGATTTTCAGATTGGTCCAACATGGATGCAACAGCACAGTCTACAGACATTCACATCCAATCCAAAGTGTTTAGTCCTGCCCACCCTGTTTTCAAAGGGATATGAGCATTTATCTCTGTCTCTCTCTCTCACACACACACACACACACACTACACATCGCCATGATATGATCCACACTCAGTGGAAACCGTAATCTAAGAAACATGTCTTAAAAATAGCAGCATGTTAATGGCAACAGCACTAAAGCTATCTCTTTGGAGATGAGAAGGGTGCCTATCATTGCCTGGCAGATAACAGCCAGAGTACAGCCGGTGTTTCCTTAAAAGGGGAGGTGGCTCCTTCTGATTGCCCTCAGGATTTGAAAAACTGGGAGCACAGACTCCTGGTCGCACATTCAAGTGGTGCAGGCTACAAAAATGTCTGAGATATGCTTCTGAGGACATTCCAAAGATAATGGGTTATCACTCAGTTCAAAGCTATGAGGAAGGAAAATGAGTTCCTAGCTAACATCAGCAGACTAATGCATCCCGGGAGACATATGCTTCCTGTGAACCTGCAGCACCCCCACAGATCATGAGCCATAGCCCCACCAAAGAAGGATGAATGCAGGTAGCTCTAACATACCTCCTGCCCCAGAGAGACCTTGTGACAGATGTGTGGGGGAGAGCAAGGCATGTCATATTATGGCTATCACAGAGCAATTGTTCTTGCCACTCTGATAGAAGGAGCTTAAAAAAGGATGCATATATAATGTGACTAAAACTTTCTATGAAAGGAGAGGAACTGGGTTTTATATAGCACCATTCACAAAAAGTTACAAACTGTATCTGAAAACACCTTAATGTCCAGGAGAGGGAGGAAAGAATATGCTGCTATCATTTGGTGGGAGTTATCAATCAACACTGTGTCTCATAAAGTCTCAAAGTACTTTACAATCCCAGAGATAGAGGAGAAAGTGCATTGTTGCCATTAGGTATGTGTGTTGGGGGGGATGTAGAACTATAATCAAACTCCTTTCTGTGCAAAATGAGATTTGAAACCATTATTCATGATGCCTTGTAGTTCAATGGTTAAAGCATGGAAATGGAAAACAGCAGGGGCTCCTAGGGTTGGGCCAAACAAAGCCTACTGCCTCCCCATAAGACTTTGAAGAAGTCACATGACCTTCCTCAGTGTCAGTCCTCTCACCTTCAAAAATACTTGCACAGTAGAAGCAGAACTCCACTGAAAACAAGATGTTGCTTCTCACTTGGGCTAAGCAGGATAAATAATCTGGGAAGAACAAAGCAAGTCATGAAAAGTTGTTAATTGTGCCAATGACAAACTGCTGAAAGAACTGCAGTTCAGAATACGTGAGCTGGATTTTACTGCCTTGTTAGTTTGTAGGCATGGTTACACTGCCACACTTACTGATCATGATAAGCCATCCACTTTGCCTCTCCCTCAGCCGCAGCAAAATGGGGGATACATTCAGGAGCTTGTGGAGTTACCAGCTCTGTAGACAGGTTACACCACCTGCTTCACCCATGACATCTTTTCCTAGCCATTCTTCAAGGCAGTCTGCCCCACCCCCACCAATAACAACTGTGCTTTTTCCAATGCAATAATTGGAAACATTATATTATTAGTTGCTGCTCACGTGCTCCTGTGAAGGCTCACTTTTCACATTCCTTCACAAAAACGCAGCGTCCAGCTTCCCTCTCGGCTACAAACTTTCACACCATTCAAAAGTTTAAATTCCTTCTCTTGAAGAAACCGCATAGGATGTACATTACACAAGGTATTTTTGAAGATTTGAGAAAAGTGTTGGGTCGGCTGGCATACGTCCAAAATGCATAATATAATAGATAATAAATTAGTATAGAATATGTAGCAATGGCATGAAAGCATGCATGATTTGAATGTGAGCATCTGCCCCCTTTGACCTTCCTGCCCCTCCCAGCACAACTTGCATTGCTGCTGAAAGTGCTCACGCGGATGCACCAGTGATGTGGAGCAGGAGAACGACACAGGACCGGAGCAGACTGCAGATAAGAGCACAGCAGTCATGTAAACATGGCTTAAATGTGCAGTTAGCACTGCTTCTACTCACTATGCTATATCAGCACCAGCACTACATTTTTACAAAACTAATTGTTTAACTCATGTTTTTGTGCCACTTTATTGAATTTGCATATATATGTTTTGCTTTGTTTTTATTTGTACTTTCAGTTATTCTTGAAAATGTGTTTCCAGCTGGTTTATAACCAAATGTCTCTTATCTGCACTCTTTTTCTCACCTAACTAGGCCAGGGTCATGCCTATAAAATGTCCCGTGGACCAGCGTACTTACCTGATCAAAAAAAATATATAACAATAAATAAATACATAACTAAATAAATAAATACTCCACAGGTAAGCAGCTGCAACTGAAATGCATAGTTCCTATAGTGGTTGCTGTATTGTCTGTCACAGCAGCAACTAAAAAGTCAGCTGCTGAGAGAAGTGGCAAGGTGATACTCTAAGATGAGAAAATCTAATTCCAGGAAAGTCCTGGAAAATCTTGGCTGGAAGCTGCCCCCTTCCCTCAGAGAGTCCAATACTTTATTACGTTCGCTTCAAGAGATTCATGAGGAATATTTTGCTTTACAGTGCATTGACTTAAAAGAAAGTCAAGCTGAGAGTGTGTGTGCGTCATCATCACAAGTGGCTCCATGAAGTCCCGAGGGGGACAGCTTTTGCAGCTGGGAAGTGACAAACTGAAATACTACTTATGATATCAAGGCTGAGAAGGACAAGCTGCCCAGACACTTATCTGCAAATGAAACAGCAGGGAACGAACACTTGGCTTCACTAGAAAAACAGAGCACTCTAGAATTATCTTAACTATTTCTTAATGCAGTGCTGTGAATGTTTCCAGTCACACACCCCTTAATCATTTTTTTTCACTCCTAGATCAACACATTCATGGAGATCTCACCAGACTCTATCCATATACTTATCATCATGGGGACCAGATACTCAAAACATTGACACATGCACTTTGGTTTTCTGTACAAATTGTAAAACTTTTCATGCCAGAAAGTGGCTGTCTGGATTCTGCAAGGCAGAGGCACTATGCAAAGGGTAATTTTAAGGGGACACAAACTAAACTAGAAATGAGTGTGTTTATTTTTTATTGAACAAGCACTACTACCTTCTGACTCCCATATGATGCATGTGTACGTAGCCATACTACCTATCTTTAAGAGGCCTACATCTTTACATTATGTTTACATGAAATAATTCGGGGAACATGAACACTTCATGCGAAGAAAATATGTTTATTAAACATAAACAAAACAACAAAAACAGAACATAGGCAAACATTTTAAATGGGTTAAATAGCATTATCATCATAAACCAATATAATATATACATACGAACAAGATAACGTATTTACATAGTACTATATTTGCATGAATTATAAAGAGTATTGTTTTATTCATAATATTGGCGCAAAACATTTGTCATCATCATAAACTATATCACAAGACAAAAGCTGCTCAGCTTAGAGAGTGTTTATGCATATTAATATGTGTGGAAAGCCAATATAATTTTGTTTCTAGTTTCATTCTTATACAGATTAAAATATTATGTAATGCCATACAAGTCAGAGTCATCAGTATAAATATCTATTCTTCCAATGAAAACATTCGTAGCCTAAACATTTCACTGGTAGCTTTAGTATTACAATTCAAGTGACATGAAGAAAGTCCTTTACGTAGATACTGAGTATTTAATGTGATAGGCCGGCCCTGTGGGTGTATTTCCACTAGTGCCAATGTTGAACATTGCTCTTGGTAGTGTCTTACCTTGTAATGTATACACAGTGCACCCATATGCCACAGACAGCTGTACCTGTTTTCTGAACCCAGTTTTCCTTACACATATAGAATTGCATTTCATCAGTTAGAAAATGCTGGACAGGTTAGATGGGCGTCAAGCTCCCTCCTGTTTATAGTATCTATGACTGAATTAGAAAAATAATATTGTTATGATCAAATGTAACCAATATGTGTTGTAAATGTGAAACATTACCTGTGTATTTTATGGGCAGTGTTTTCAAGACAATTTGTTGTATGATTCCAAGTGTACCATTCAGTCTGTTTTCAATACTGATGTTCATTCTCCACATGACACGTGCATCATCTGCAGTTGTTATTACCTGAGATAATCCTCCTGCTTTTGAAGTTTCATGTGGTGCCATACTTGAGTCTTCAGCACTTGTGTCATATAGAACTATGTCTAGATGTAGTAGCATACTCTTCTTGAGACTGTCACAATCTTTGTTTTGAACATCCACTCACAGTCTAATGGCAGTTGTTCATTATCCAGAGCATGTCTGGTGATAAGATCAATGTCAACGGTTGTAAAATCCCCTTCACATTATTGATTCAGAAGTTCTGCAAAAGAAGTGGCTTTTTGCCACATGGAACTGTTCAGTTCCAAGAGGGAGAAAAGACTGTTTCATATATGTGCCCCAGATGCATTGTTTCTGAGTATATAGCACAAGCTGGAACAGGTCTCCAAAAATAAACATGTGTCTATTACAAAACAAGCATTTGTCAATGCCGAATGTTTGCTTGCTGGTATTAGGCTTAGCACTGGAAATGCAGGAGTTAGACAGATGCAGAGTAGGACTGGCAGTGACGTATTGAACTTCATGCCAACTCCACCTCCACCCTGCAGAGACGGACAGGTACTGGGACATGCGTTTGGGTTGTTGCCCATGACGTTCATGCCATTTCACCTCACCCTATCCTGCAGATACTGACAAGTGTTGAGGTGTGCCTTGGGGTGTTTGGCTTTACAGTCACCCCACTCCATAAGGAGATACGCTGAAATGGGTGCAATACAGAATGGGCTGAACTGTGGGACAGAAGAATCCAAGGCACAGCTCGATGCCTGTCAGTGGGTGCAGGGTGGGGGGTGGGGTTGGAATGGCATGAGCATTATAGTCTGCAATCCAAAGGCACACCCCTGATGCCTGTCAGTCTGTACAGGGTGGGACATTATGGTTAGAAACTGTAATGCCCCAGGCATGTGTTGGTATTTGCAGTACAAATTTTCAACATCGTTATTTTGTGGCCCCCACCTCATGAAAGCATTTGGGACCTCTTCTCATGAACAGTGGCATTGTGATTTTGTCAATGTGTCCCAAAATTTGAGTTTCCACAGCGACTGTGCCATTGTGTGCCAGATGTAGGAAAACACAGATTGGGCAGAATGTGAAGAATGACAGCAGTACCATTCATAGGGAGGTGTGAAGAGATGGCAATGTTGAAAATCTGTAGTGAAAGTATTAAAAATGCTCAAAATCCTGAGCATACATGGAAACTGTGTAATGCATGCGCATAACACAGTCATTTAGTGGAATTATCTCACTAAATTTTCAGCACAGGCATTTTGTGACCTCTGCTCATGAACACTGTCGGTATGATTTTCTTCATCTGTCCCGAACATTGATTTCCTACAGCAACCGCGGTATTCTGCACCAGATATGTAAACACATATTTCGGGCAGGATGTGAAAAATGACAGCTGAACTGTTCATAAGGAGGTCTGAAAAAAATGACAATGTTGAAAATCTGGAGTGAAAATATTACAAAATTGCGAAGTTACGTGGGTGCATGGAAACTGCATCACGCATGCTTGTAACACAGTCATTTTATGGACATTTGTCACCAAATTTTCAACATAGGCATTTTAGGACCTCTGCTCATAAACAGAGTCACTGTGGTTTTACATACAAACATATGAACATACAAATCTGCCAGCAGAACACACCAATCGGTCTATGTATGCTAGCACCCTAGATTGCAGCTGCCCCAGCCTCCTCTCCCTCAGTTCCTCCCCAGCTTGTCCCAGCCCCTGCAACCGGACTCTTCCTCTTGCTTTATCCCACTCCTCCTTAAAGCTATTGACTGTCCTACATGTTACCAACCCCTCTGACAGTGCATTCCAACTAGACACCACCCTCTCAGAGATGTAGTGCCTCCTCATTTCCCTCTTGAAATGTCCCCCTTTCAACCTTAGTCTGTGCCCCCTCATCTCTCTTCCACTCCTCAGTTTAAACAACCCCTCAGTGCTAAGTTTATTTACCCCCTCAAGTATTTAAATGCTTCAATCACATCCCCCCGTCCCTCTTCTCCTCCAATGTATACATGTTCGGCTCCTTCAGCCTAACTTCATATTCCTTTCCTTCTAGCCTCTTTAGCATTTTTGTTGCCCTCCTTTGCACCTCCTCCAGTAACTTTATATCTCTCCTCTGGTATGGCCTCCAGTATTGCGCATAGTACTCTAGGTGCAGTCTGACCAATGATCTGTAGAGAGGTAGGATCACATCCCTGTGTCTGGATGAGAACCCCCTTGCGATGCACCTCAGCATCCTGTTTGCCTTCGCTGCTGCTCTTGTGCAGTGGGCTGAGTTATTAATGCTCCCAGTTACCAACACACCTAGGTTCTTCTCCTCCTCTCTGATCCCCAACCAATAGTCCTTCTGGTTCTTAGCCCTGAAGTGCATCACCTTACACTTCTTTGCATTGAATCCTAACTGCCACTGCACCGACCATGTCTCTACTTTAGTTAGGTCCTGCTGCAGTTTTTCTCATCTGTCCTCTTCGTCCACCACTGCCCCCAATTTGGTATAATGTACGAACAGACTAACCCTACTCCCCACTCGGTGTGCTATATCGGAGACAAAGAGCCCAAATAGCACTGGGCCCAGCACTGACCCTTGCGGCACCCCACTTATCATTGCTCTGGGTGCCAAGAGCTCCCCAACCACCACCACTCTCTGCACCCTCCCCGTAACCAATTCTCTATCCATTTAGTCAGCTTTTTTCCCACCCTGACTGCCGTCAGCTTCCCCCCCAGTCTCTCATGATGCACTGTATCAAAGGCCTTACTGAAGTCCAAGTACAGGACATGTACCGCATGGACCCTGTCCAACTCCCTTGTCACCCAGTCACAATACTCTATTAGGTTGGTTTGACAAGTCCTCCCTGAGACGAACCCATGTTACCACCTACCTTGGAGGCCATTACTGTCTAGTAATGCCACCAGCCTCTTCTTCAGTATCTCCTCCATAAGCTTACCCACTATGGACGTGAGACTTACCGGCTGATAACTTCCTGGCTCCTACCTAGGCTCACTCTTGTGTATGGGCATCACATGGCCCACCCTCCAGTCCTGGGGTACACACCCCATTTCCAGGGAGGCATAGAACAGATCTGCCAGTGGCTCAGCCAACAGCTCTGCCATCTCCCACAGCACTCTGAGGTGGATGGCATTGGGACTCGGTGCCTTGTTCACCCTTACTGCCCTCATCCCCTCTAGCACCCTACTTCCTGTGATCACTTTGTCTGTCACCTCCTCCCTCACTTTCCCCCACCCCCACCCCCAGCTCATTCTGGTAGAGGGCCATCCCTCTTCTTAGTGAAAATGGAGCTGAAGTACCCATTTAGAATTTCCACTTGATCCTCTGCCTTTTCCACCCAATTCCTCTACCTGCTTTATCCTCACAATATGTTCCTTGCACTTCCTCTTTTCCCTGACATACCTAAAAAAGTCCTTTTCCCCTCCCTTTATGCCCAGTGTGGAACTTAATTGCCTGGAGACCTTAGCTTTTTCATGCTCCTGGCAACCTCCCTTGACCAACTCCCAAAAGCCTCCTTATCCTTTCCTTTCCTTGTTTTCCTGTACTTCCGGTATGGAGCCGTCTTTGCCCTCACCCCTTGCAGCACTTCCTTGTTCAGCCAGCATAGTTTCTTGCCTCTGCTCTTCTTACTCATGGCCCTGGTGCAGGCTACTGTGGCCTCTGTTAGCCCAGTCTTTATGATTCCCCACTTTTGTTCTGCAACTATCCCTGGCCTTATATCCTGGAGTTTACCTTGCAGTATTGCTCCCATCCCCCAAAGTCCACCCTAATAAAGTCCACCACCTTAGTGCCTGTGCCTCCTGTCTCCCTTCTCAGCGTGACAACAAGCCACACTGTTTGAAGGTTGCTATCTGCTAGTGGGTCCTCCACCCTTACCTCCCTCACTGCCTCCCCATTTGCCAGTACTAGGTCCAGAGGACTGCCAAGCCATGTAGACCCACTTACAAACTGTGTCAGAAGGCCATCCTGGAATGCATCAAGGAGCACCTGCTCCCTGGTACTGCTAGTGGCCGGGGTGCTCCAGTCAACCCATGGTAGGTTAAAATCCCCCAGTATCACCGCACTCCCCCTTCTATGCACCCTCCTTATCTGCTCTGCCATCTCCCCATTCAATTCCCCAGATTGGGCTGGGGGTCTGCATACCACTCCCAGCCTCAGCTTTCTGCCCTTGGAGTCCAGGAGCTGCATCCAAAGTGCCTCTGTCCTCTTCTCCTCTTCTCCCTCATCCCTTATGCATTTAATCCCTTCCCTCACATACAGTGCAACCCCCCCCTTCCAACCTCCTTGGTCCCTGCTGTATAACCTGTATTCTATACTCTGTGGCCCAAGTCTCTGTCACTGCAGCAAAATGTCCACCTGCCGCTCTGAAAGGAGTGCCTGAAGCTCTGCAATTTTGTTCCCCAGCCTTCTTGCATTGAGAGAGACCACCGTCCGCCCATACCCCTCCTTCTCCTTACTGTTCTCCTCCTTGGCCTGTGTCCCTCCTCCCGGTAGTCTGCACCCTTTCTCCTCCTTATTCTTACCAGGTGCTGGTGCCTTCTGTATTACACTCAGACCACTCTGCCAGCCCCCTCCCAGGGTTACTAAGCCTCCGCCTTTACCTATATCTAGGAGTGTGAGCTCATTAGGCTCCCCTGTCCAGGCCTTTCTACTAACCTCAGTCTTTTTGCCACCCCCCCACTAGTTTAAATCCACCTTAGTAGAGATATACCCCTCTAATCCTGCCTTTAATACTCCCCTCCCCTTCCCTTCCTGCTCAAGTGTACCCTGTCCCCTGCATACAAGTCACTATTTCCCCAGACCCTACTCCTGTTAGTCACTAACACATAATTTTTGGTGTGGCACCAATCCCTCAGCCCCTCGTTGAACTCCTCAATCCTACCCTTCCTCCCCATGCTTGCACATGGTACCGGGAATACCTCAGAGAAAACCACCGACTCCCCCACCCCTCACACTGCCTGGCCAACTACTCAACCTCCCTCACTACTTCCACAGTCTCCCCCTCCAAGTCATTTGTACCCACATGCAACAGTAAATACGGTTTATTCCTCCCCCTCACTGCACATTTGAGCAGTGCCTGGCCTGCCTCTCCTGCAGTCAACCTGGGGATAGCTTCAACCCAAATACGGCTATGCTTTTTCCCCCTTCCGCCCCATCTCACCCCTTTCAGAATTGAATCCCCTAGGACAAGTACCCACCCATCCCTTAGCCTCTTTTCCTTCTAATGTCTAATGCCCCTTCCACCACCCCAGGATTCAATCTTCCCTGCCCCTTACCCCTACCAGCTGCACCCTCTGTAACTTCTGCATCTGTACTCCCTACTTCTGCCTCACCCCTTTTCTCTGCCTTATTCCTCCCATCCCCCTTGAACCCCTTCCCAGCCTGACTACTTCCTACTGGGTTTCCCATGTCGACCTCCCCTCCTCTCCTGCTGATTTCCAACTCCCCTCCTATCCCCGCTATTGTCAATTTAGAGACCCCATTCCCTTCTACCCTGATAGTGATGCTCTTCCCATCTTTCCCGCTTCCAGTAGCCTTCTCTCCTGCAGTCACTACCCCTCCTTTCTTACTAGCCCCCTTCTACCTTTTCGTCCTCGCTATCTCTTCCCCTAGCTGTTGCCATCCCTCTCATGTCCCGCTTGTCCTCCCCCCCTTCAGTATGTTTCTGTTCCCTCTCTCTCTCATAGCAGAGACTCGAACCTATTCCTAGTTGATACCCCTCCTACATCTCTTCCCCCTCTCGGTTCACCACTCCTATTTGTTCCCCTCCATGCCACCCCTGGTCCCAGCCCTGGTCCCTTCCTAGCCGCAACCATCTGCTCTCTTCCCTGGTACTCCTTGTGGTCTCTTCTTCCCTTAACAGGAACCCCCCCACCTCGGCACCCCCTTCCTTCTCATTTCTTTTCTGCTAGTGCCTCTGATACTGGGGTCAGTTTCAGTCCCTAGTTGTTCTTCCTCCATCCCCCTTGCCATCCCCTAGTCCCCCCAGCCAGGATGCCTCATCTGCCCTGCCACTTAAACTCCTCCCTAACCTCCACAGTTCCTCCCTCAAAGTAACCAGTCATCTACAGACCATACGCCCTCCCATCCTCCAAGCCCAGTCCAGGATCATGGTGGACCCACACCCTGTACACCCCACCAACCTTCCAAAGATACCCCCCCTATTGACATTTTGGCCCCCATCTTATGTTACGGGCTCTTATTCCCATGTTCTGTACCCTCCTACAACTGTTAGGCCCCTATTTACTCAAATTCCTGTCCCTCCCACACTAGCCCCCCTACTGGCCCCTTGCCGACCGGGGTAACTCAGTCTCAAATCTCATCCATTAGATACTGTATTACTGTAGCAATCCTAAAGCATCTTTGTCCATTTTTCACCCCTCAGCTACCATAATTTTTGTTCTCAGCCCTCATATAGTTTCACTTAGCCCAGTTAGAAATCCTATTGCACGCCAAGTATTACTCAGCACAGCTAGAGAAATAAACAGAACAAATAAATATGTATTATTACAGCAATCATAACAGTATAGCTCAGTACTTAGCTCAGTGAGAGAAATAAACAGAGTGACTAAATCTGTATTATTACAATACTCCTCAAAGTATCCAATCATTGCTTTGTCTCTACCCCAGAGATCCTGCTGTAATATGGGACCACAGAAGACCATGGGCAGGAGGGTGGGCAACTCAAATCGTTCTGTTTCTCCCAGCGTTGCAGGCTGCCCTTTTGTACTGGGCTCCTGCCTGTGTTGGTGCCTCTTTCTGCCCTACAGGGTAGAGAAGGTTCAGAGAAGGGCAACAAAGATTGTGCATGGGTTGCATCACAAGTCCTATGAAGACAGGTTGAAGGAACTGAACATGTACTCCCTGGAGGAGAGGAGGGAGAGAGGGGATATGATAGAGACATACAAGTATCTTACAGGGAGGAACAGGGTGCAGGAAAACACTATTTTTAAGCGAAAAAGATGTTTCAGGACTAGAGGGCATGGGATGAAGTTGGAGGGAGGACGATTCAGAGGAAACATGAGAAAGAATTTCTTCACAGAACGGTGGTGGACAAGTGGAACACCCTGCCAGAGGAAGTGGTGGGAGCTGAAACAATCACGGATTTAAGAATGCATGGGATAGACATAGAGAATTCTAGAGGTCAGGGGTAAGGGGAAATAGACTTCTAGGAAAACAAACTGAACTTACAAGCTCAAATGGGCAGACTAGGTGGGCCATAGGCCCTTATCTGTCGACACTGTCTATGTATCTATGTATCTATGTATCTATGTATCAAAGAAGTTCACAGCTGTCCCGACAGAGCTCAATTGAGCTTGCTTACTCCCACTCTCTCACTCGCTTGTTCTGTTTCTCCCGGCGCTGCAAGCTGCCCTTTTGTACTGGGCTCCTGCCTGTGTTGGCACCGTTTTCTGCCCACAAAGAAATCCACAGCAGTTCCGATAGAGCTCCACTGAGCTTGCGCAGTCCTGCTCTCTCACTCACTCATTCCATTTCCCTTGGCGATGCAGGCTTCCCTTTTGTACTGGGCTCTTGCCTGTGTTGGTGCCTCTTTCTGCCCACAAAGAAGTTCACAGCTGTCCTGACAGAGCTCAATTGAGCTCGCTCACTCTCCCTCTCTCACTCACTTGTTCTGTTTCTCCCGGCGCTGCAGGCTGCCTTTTGTACTGGGCTCCTGCCTGCGTTGGCACCTTTTTCTGCCCACAAAGAAATCTGCAGCAGTCCCGACAGAGCTCTGTTGAGTTTGCTCACTCCCTCTCTCACTCGCTGGTTCTGTTTCTCCCAGGGCTGCAGGCTGCCCTTTTGTACTGGGCTCCTGCCTGTGTTGGTGCCTTTTTCTGCCCACAAATCAATCCACAGCAGTCACAACAGAGCTCAGTTGAACTTGTTCACTCCCCCTTCTCACTTGCTCGATCTTAATATGTCCCAAACACTGATTTCCCACAGTGACCGCGCTATTCTGAGACAGAAGTGCAAAAACACATTTCGGCCAGGATGTGAAAAATTGCAGCTGTACTGTTCATAAGGAGGTGTGAGGAAATGCCAGTGTTGAAAATCTGACATGAAAATGTTATAAATGTGTGACGCTACAAAGGTGCATGGAAACTGCTCAACGCACACTTGTAACACAGTCATTTTATGGACTTTCATCACCAAATTTTCAACATAGGCATTTTAGGACCTCTGCTCATGAACAGTGTCACTGTCATTTTCTAAACCTATCCCAAAAATTGGTTTCCCACAGCGACCGCGCTATTCTGCACCGGAAGTGTGAAAACACATTTTGCCAGGATGTGTAAAATGACAGCTATACTATTCACAACGAGGTATGGAAAAATGCCAATGTTGAAAATCTGGAATGAAAACATTACAAATTTGTGAAGTTATGAACGTGCATGGGAACCGCACAATGCACACTCGTAAAACAGTAATTTGTTTTCATTTTTTCACCAAATTTACAACATAGGCTTTTTGAGAGCCCACTTAATGAACAGTGACACTGTCATTTCATTAATCAGGACTGAATAACACCATGACAGTGGCTGAATTCATGAGGCGGGGTCCTAATAACACCATGTTGAAAATGTGGTGCCAAAATTCCTCAAAATGACCAAGATATGCACCAAAGTTGAAAAAACCCTATTTATGCCATTATACAACTTACCGGCATTTCTTCAGTAAGCGGTCAGCTTTGAAGAGTGTAGACATGTTCCTGGTCTTCCAAAGATCATCGTGCTAGGCTCTGGAAGTAAGTATGGAGTGGGGGTGTGTGGGACGGCAGGGTGTGTAGAGGGTGGGTGCAGGTTGGGGGAGGGCCTCTGAGCTCAGCGAGGAACAGTTTTCTGTTTTACAGGCTTAAAGGAAAAATAGGAAAACATTGCGGGAATTTTATTTTTAACAGGGACATTTGGCACTTAGGGGTGGGCTTTCAGCGTGTCACCTGAGTGTTGTTTTGGGGGAGCTGTAGCCGACGGGGGATTGAGTACCCCTGTCAGCACTCAACAAATTTTTTTGGGTGGACATTATGATGATGGGGAGTGGGATCACCCATCTGCAAATTTACTGGGAAGGGTGAGGACTGAAGCCGATGGGGATTGGGGTCCCTGTTGGCAAGAAAGACTGCAAGGGGCACATGATGCCAAGGAGGATTGGGCACCCCCTCGGCACACAACAAATGGGGAGGGGTTACGGTATGCTAACGGGGAGTGGGCTCCTCAATCAGCAAATGTACTGGGTCGGGGGCATGCGGATGGCAAGGTACTTCCCTGCAATGATGGGTCACTCCCTCATTGCAATGAAATGGCTGATGCAGCCCCTGATTGCAGCAGTGAAATCTTTTCAACTTGGTGGCACTTCTGCAGAACCAGTGTTATCAGGACACTGGGTCTGCACTGGTCCAGCAGTGCCAAGCCCCCAAATGCAGTGCCCCCATTGGCTGCCACAGTGCCGCACCTCCACAATCCGCTTCTCTCTCCTAAGTTGCCACATAATGTTTCTTGCACATGCATGCAAGCAAACATAACAAATGATGTAGAATCTGTAGACATAAACATGTGTTACAATAATTTATGAAAGATTTGTAACATGTTTGAAACCACAGAAATTTCTTTGGTGATGATGTACTTGACATGAGACAGAATTTTGAGCAATTCACCAATTTTCTGTGACGACAAACTCTCTCTTTTTATGTTCACCATGCATGTGAGCACAGCAAACATTTTGTTATGACAGTGGGTTTTCAGAGGTGTGACACTGTTGGTTCAATGCAGAGCACTCTGCAAAGGGCGTGTCAGTGCCACACCAATCATCATGACACAGTTTCAGCTCCCTGGGCAGAAACTTCATGTATTTCCGAAGAAAAAGCCAACCAAACTATAGGTCAGCTCTTTCCTTTGATATACACTGCCCAGCAAGCATAGCTGATCAGTCATGATCAGCCTGCTGGGAATTTCAAACATCCATGAAGAGCCCTGCACTGTTGTAGACACCAACTGTACCAAAGAAAACCATCCATTGATGTCTGCTACTGGTTCTCCCGTAACTGTCCCCCTCACCTGACCCTCCTTCTCAGCACCCACCCAAAAACATAATACTGATACTGGGGGTGCCTAGTCACCCAGTGTCCCACCTGAAAGTCCATCATAGTTTTTTTTAATACACCCTGCAAAAGAGAAAACTGTCCATCGGTGTCTGTTGCAGCTACTGCTGTAACTGCCACCCCAAGCCCAACCCATGTTAACCTTTGCTGTGCCACCGTCACTGCCACTCCCCACCCTCCAAGTTCAACCCATGCTTGTCTATGGCATGGGTGAGGCTAGGGTGCTCTGCACCATGGAATTCAATAAATGGTTGAAAAATGGGTGGAGAGCTCAGGGTTTTGGCTTCATTGGGGACTGGAGGTCCACCTGGAGGGATGCAGGCCTATACTGGCACAATGGTCTGCATCTGTCCAGGAGGAGAACCAGAATCTTAGGTGATAGGTTTAAATGCTTCATTGGCATGCATTTAAACTAGCCAAGGGGGGAGGCACTGAAAAGAAGCAGGGATATTCTATCCCTCCCAAAACAAATCAGGGTAGTTAGTGAGGTAAACACCAAGATAGAGAAGTTGATAGGAAGAGGGGCAGGGGTAAATGGAGAAAATGGTAAATGCAGTAAGGAAAGAGATGGGGCAAAAAGGGGTGATGCCATCAAAAAATGGAGGGTAATGAGCATCAATGCATGTAGTCTTGGTAACAAGCTCAGTGAACTGGTGGCCTTGATGGAAGAGGGACATCTGGATGTCATGGCAATCACAGAAACATGGTACACAAAGATCCATGACTGGGATGTCAACATACCAGGGTACACAATCTACAGGAGGGACAGGGAGGGTAGAAGAGGAGGAGGATTAGCTTTCTATGTATGGGAAGGGATCAAAACAATGGAACTAAAGGGTAAACAGGGAGGAGAAGAGGCACTGTGGGTCACCCTGGAGACCAGAAATGGCACCACAATCTGCACGGGGGTTGTATACAGACCCCCATCTCAGGGGGAGGAAATGGACAAGGAAATGATACAAGGCATCCTTAGGATGGAAGAAAAAGAGGAGATATTGTTGAGGGGGACCTAAATATGCCAGATGTTAACTGGAGCACCTTTGCTGCAGTTACACCCAAGAGCAGCATCATTCTCGATGCCCTACAGGGGGCATACCTCAGATAGTTAGTGTTGGAATCCACTCGGAAGGGAGCAATCCTAGACCTTGTACTCTCAAACAGGGATGGAGAGAGGATCTCAGGTCTAGAAGTGGGTAGCCATCTGGGAACAAGTGATCATCAAACAGTGAGGTTCACAATAAACACAACCACAGAGCCAAGCCATACAAAAGTGAGGATACTGGACTTTAGGAGGGCTGACTTTGTCAAAATGGGAGAGTGCCTCAGAAAAGCACTAGCAAACAGGCAAGAAGGAGGGGTGGAGGAACAATGGGGAAACATCAAAACTGCCATCACAGAGGCAACACGTCTTTGTGTGAAGCAAATAAACAAATCAAAATGAAAGAAAAAAACACTATGGTTCTCAAAAGAGGTGGCGGGGAAGGTCAGGGAGAAAAAGACAGCATTCAGGAAGTATAAGGAAGCACAGAAGGAACAGGACAGAGAACTGTACTAGTTAAAGCAGGAGGAAGTGGGTAAGGCAGTAAGAAAAGCAAAGGCCCAAACCGAGGAAAAGATAGCCAACTCGGTTAAGAAGGGGGATAAAACCTTTTATAGGTACATTAGGGAGCGAAGAAAGACCAAGGGAGTGATAGTGAGGCTTAATAAAAGGAAGGGTGGGTGGGCAGAGAGGGACAGTGAAAAAGTAGGGATACTGAATGAGTACTTCTGCTCAGTATTCACAAAAGAAAAGGAGGGAGAGGTACCTAATCCAATTAATAGAAGCACTCTCGATAGGGGGTCAATACCAGTCCTTTCACAGAAGAAAGGGTTCTGAAAGAACTCCTAAAACAGAAGGTGGACAAAGCAATGGGGCCTGATGGGATTTACCCCAGAATTCTAACAGAACTAAGGGGAGAACTAGTGACACCACTGACTACCCTTTTTAACAAATCATGGGAGGATGGTGTGGTAGCTAAGGACTGGAGGAGGGCTGATGTGATTCCCCTTCACAAAAGTGGGAGCAAAGCAGAGGCAGGAAACTACAGATCGGTTAGCTTGACCTCAGTGGTAGGGAAAATTATGGAATCACTTCTGAAAGAAAGAAGTGTTGAATACCTAGAGGCCAGCAGGGCACAGGACCCAAGGCAGCATGGATTCACAGTGGGAGGGTCATGTCAGATGAATCTAATAGATTTATTTGACTGGGTGACCAAAGTAGTAGACCAGGGAGAGGCTGTGGACATGTCCTACCTAGACTTTAGCAAGGCATTTAACACTGTCCCACACAAAAGATTAACAAACAAATTTGCCAGCTGGGGAGTGGGTCCCAGGGTGGTAGCCTGGGTAAAACATTCACTGGACAACAGGACACAGAGGGTAATAATAACTGGAATCCTCACCAAAGAAAGAGGGGTTAGTAGTGGGGTACCGCAGGGTTCAGTACCGGGTCCAGACCTTTTTAATGTCTTTATAAGTGATATTGCACAGGGACTGGAAAGAAAAGTATATCTCTTTGCAGATGACACAAATATCTGCAACAGGGTTGATACACAAGGTGGGTGGAAAGGGTGAGAAGGGACTTTGCAAGGCTGGAGGAATGGTCAAAAGTATGGCAGCTTAGATTCAATGCAAAGAAGTGCAAAGTAATGCACCTGGTAAACAAAAACCCAGTGGAAGTGTACACAATAGGGGGAGGTATTGACAACAAAAAAAATGGAAAGAGACCTGGGGGTAGTCATATCAGATGATCTAAAGGTAAGCAAGCAGTGTAAGAAAGCAGTAAGGGTGGCTGGAGGATACTGGGATGTATAGGAAGAAACATCACCAGTAGAAAACAGGAAGTTGTTATCCCTCTGTAAGGACAGTTGGTGAGATCCCTTCTTGAGTACTGTATGCAGTTCTGGAGACCCCATCTCTGCAAGGACATAGACAGGATGGAGGCAGTCCAGAGGAGGGTAACTAAAATGATGCAGGGTCTGCAACAGAAGACATACAAAGAGAGACTAAAGGAGCTTAATATGTATACCCATGAGGAAAGGAGGGAGGGGGGACATGACAGACACTTTCAAGCACCTCAAGAGACTCAACAAAGTCCAAGAGGGTAGCATCTTTCAGAAAAAGAGATGTGCAAGAACAAGGGGACACAATTTGAAGATGGGGGGGTGGTTCAGAGGCAATGTGAGGAAGTATGTTTTCACAGAGAGGGTGGTGGATGCATGGAACAGCCTTCCTGAGGAGGTTGTGGGGTCAAAAACAGTGGGGACATTCAAGAATACATGGGATAGGCATAAGGCAATTCTGGTGGGGGTAGGAAGAAGTAGGCTGTTGGTTAACTAGGATCTGCAGCTTATCTGATAGGTAGGGAAATGGGAAGACTAGATGGGCCAAGCGGTCCTTATCTGCCATCAAAGTCTATGTTTCTATGATGGGAACCTGTAATAATGAATGAATGGTAACTTTATGTATGCCTAACACAGCTGTCCCTGCTGGTGCTCCAGTCACTGTCACAACTCGCTCAGGTGTTTCATTCAACATTCGATGAATTGTGTTATGAATAAGGGTAATTCAATGTTTGTGGAATGGCAATAAGGAGATATGGGGTATATAGTGCTTGTGTAACTTGTAGTACTTTTTGTGGCTTTACTCTATTCCCACCCTTGAGCAGTAGTAGGTAGGTAGGTAGTAATTTATAGGGAATAGAAGGCACATGAGCAAGGGTGAGAAGAGTGCTGGAGAAGGAGGAGATGGGGATGGTGGTGGATGAAAAACACTCCCTAAGCAAGGGAGGTGTGTTAGAGGAGGGCTTATGTAGAGGTTGTGGGAACAGCTATTCCCCACGTTGAACCTCAGGCAAGTCCTCCCATTCAATGTTTGTGGAATAGTAATAAGGAGAGATGGGGTATATAATGCTTGTGTTACTTGCAGTACTTTTTGTGGCTTTACTCTGTTCCCACCCTTGAGTAGTAGCAGGTAGGTAGGTAGCAATCTGTAGGGAATAGAAGGCTCAAAAAGAAATCTCCTCCAACTCATGGAGAGTATGACCCCCTGGCACTCAGGAGAGGAAAAACCCCCAGGTGGAGGAAACCTCTGAGGACCCATGGCCGGAGGTCTGCCTGTCCTTCTGGGTATACTAACTGGAGAAGGATCTAGGTTCTAGTAACCATAGCTACTTTGGGGTTGGTGAGTTGCTTGGAGAGACAAGATTCCATCTATGATCCATGGGTGATGCTGATCGCATGATGTTCCTGTGATTGAAGAGGAGATCTGTTCTGAATGAGTGATGGAATCCAAAGTATGAAGTAAATCTGAGTGAAGGAGAATGAAGGAAGTCCAAGATTCCAAGATGATGAATGATGCCTGTCTAATGTAATTGCAATAGACAGAAGGACCATGATCTGATCGATAAGGTACTAAACAGGGGATGGTGGAAATGCAATGGTGGAAGTAGTCATTAATGAATGATCCAACTTGTGAGAGGCTTGAATGTAAGAGTATTGTCTGGAGGTAGGAACTCTGTATTTGAACAAGGAGTTGCTAAGGAGACATCCATACAGTAGAATTTATAGAACAGTCTTTGAGTGCCCTGGAAATGATGGTTCATTCTCGATCCAAGGATGATACAGCCTGAATGATGATCCTGAAGATGGAGGGTACATATTTTCCATAGAGATGGTAAAAATCCTATGTATAAAGCAGATCCAGTTAAAGAAGGGCTAATGTAGACCATGTTTCCAACTGACAATGGATGAATATCCAAGGGATTGTATGGGTGTTATGAGTAAGGAGAGCAAGAATTATTTGATATAAGATCAGACAGTACACTGTGGTAGTTGTGATGATTAGTAAAGTTATGAGTAATTGCTCCAGTTCCTATAAAGTTTGATATTCGAGGTAGTCTGGAAGTAAAGAATTGATTATTGAGTAAAAGTCTCTAAATAAGCATCCCAGATTAAAATGAGTGGAGGAGTTTTTGAGTGCCTGATGAGAGTAATGCCATAAGTGATTAGTAAAACACTAAAAGAATGATTTGTGGAACTGTCCAGATGGTAGCCTAATATATAGGAGGAATGATTGAAAATTCTGAATAAGGAATAGATGGCTTCTTTGGACATGATATTCGTGACTTTATGCTCAAATCCTCTGCTGGTGTGCTGCTTGTAGTAAGTGTGGGTATTCCTGTGGTGTGATTATTTAGGAGATGCACTTGTGGTGGCATAGGTGGTTAAGTTTACAGCGTAATCCACTGTTAACAGAAGTACAATTAGAAGCTGGCGGGCATATGAGAGGAAGAGTCTGTATGCTGATTGGTAGAGAGATCGATTAGTGCAAGATGCCATAGGTTTTAGTGCTACTGCTGATTAATACAGATTAGGATGTAAGGCTGCATTGGTGAATTTGTCTTAGATGTTATGGATTGCCAGTTAGAATTTAGGAGAGCCAGTTCTTGGTGATGGTCTTTGCTGTAGAGATCAATGAAGGTACTTCAAGAAGAAGAGGCTGAAGGGTCCGCTGAAGAGCGGTTGACTCTGCTGAAGGCACTAGGTAAAAGGTGCAGATAATAGTAAAATGAATAACAATGTCCGGCAGTGAAATCAAGGTGTGGATGGCGTGGTGTCAATAATCAGCTATCTGAGGAGATCCCATGATGAATATTCCGGAAGATATATGTACAAATCCTAAAGCTAGCAAAGACTGTTGGAAAGTAGGAGCCAAGTAACTTGGTCATCAGAGTCAATGTTGGAAGAAGAGGTGGCAGAAGGTAAAATGGATGATGTCCTTAGTTGAATGGGTTCTCTTGTGATTCTTGGTATTCGTAGAAGCGATTCTGATTACAAAGTCGGATTATAGCAGAAGGATTTAAGTCCTTTCCATGTATGAGGGTAGCCAATGCGACAAGGCATACAGAGAAATCATGGTGATTGGATGGACAGGAATTGAAGGATATATCCAATAGAGATGGAGGATATCTTCTTGTTGTCCAGGCAAATGGAATTCCATGAATGATTGTGAAGAATGGATTGGGCAGTATAAAACTTCTATAATAACGTAAGAATCTATGAGGCATGTGAGCCAAGAAATGTTTGCTGGCAGTATTATTACTCCAGAATAATGAATTCATGATCCAATATGTAGTGGAAGGGTACTGTTAGAAGGGCTGGAGTAGAAGTAGGGGATGGATCATAAGAAATAGCAGATGTCCTTTTTCTAGACTTCAGCAAGGCATTTGACTCTGTTCCTCATGTGGGCCTGTTGGATAAACTAGGAGAAATGGGGGTGGGAAACCAGATGATCTGATGGATAGGCAATTGGCTCCAGGACCGGACCCAGAGGGTCGTAGTTGGTGGGATAGTCTCTTCCCAAGGAGGGTCATTAGTGGGGTCCACAGGGATCAGGTCCTTGGGCCCCTTCTGTTCAACGCCTACGTATCTGACATAGGACAGGAATCAGGAGTGAGATGAGTCTCTTGCAGATGACTCTGAAACTGGGGGGGTGGTGGGATGGGGAGGAGGGGAGATGGCCTGCAGGGGACCTGGAGGCTCTGGAAAGATGGTCTAGAAAGTGGAAGCTGAGGTTTAATGCAGGGAAATGCAAGGTACCCACCTGGGCAGAAACCCAGGCCAAGTGTACACCCTGGGGAAATACTACAAGTCTCAATGGCTGAGAGGGACCTGGGGTGGTGGTGGATGTCAAGATGAACAACTCTGAGACTTGTAGGAGGGCAGCAGCCAAGGCCAACAGGATGCTGGGATGCATCACTAGGGGATCACCTCCAGAAGGAGGAAAGTGATACCCTCTGTATAACTGCTGCAGAGGCCACATCTGAGTACTGTGTGCAGTTTGGGAGGCCGACGAAGAGGGACATTAACCTCCTGGAGAGGTCCAGAAGAGGCAACCAAAATGATTTGGGGCTTGGGGGACAGGACCTATGAGGAGAGGCTCAAGAGCTAAATATGTACACTTTGGAAGAGAGAAGGGACCGGGGGACATGATAGAGGTCTTCAGGTACATGAAGAGGGTAAATAGGGGAGGAACAGTGAGGGGTGCTTGAAGGAAGGAGGAGGGGCCACTAGAGGGCATGGGTGGAAGCTGGAGGGAAGATTCAGGGAGAAAGGAGGAGGTGCTACTACTGGAGAGGGTGGTAGAGCCATGGAATGCACTACCTAGGGGGCTGGTGGAGGCAGAGACAGTGGAGGGGTTCAAGAGGGGGTTGGACAGGTACAGGGGAAGGGTTCAGGAAGCAAAATCCAATGCAGCAAGAATATCCGGAACTGGGAAGAGAGAAGCCAGAGAAGGCGAGGGGGACAGCAAGGTCAGCACCCAGGGTGGGGGCTGACCAAATGAGCAGACACGAAAGACCATTAGGCCTATTCTGCTGGCATTTTAGTATGTTAGTATGTTAGTATGTCCAGGCAGTAGTACTGGTCAGTGATAGGATACAAGGCCCAAAAGAGCCACAGCAAACAGGATGAAGCCCCGAGCCAGAAAGACAAAGATGAGAAGGCAGCCATTCAAATGGGAAGGAAGTCCGAAGTGGATCCTGAGGAACTGAAGGAATAAGTAGAGGAGCTCTGGGCTAAGCAAAGCCAGATGACATCCACAGCCGGAAGGTAGGACCAGGTCAGTTCCACAATGAACAGCAGCAAATTGCAGGAAAGCTGAAGCAGGGCATTGGAGGAGGATCCATGGAAGGCCAAGGAGACAAACCAAGCACCAGGAGCAACAGGAGTTCCACAGCTGATGAAGGCTGGAAGTGATCTGAGACATGATGAAAGGTGCTGGAGCAATGAAGGATGAGTTCCCAAATCTGCAAAGAAAACAAGATTGTACAATGGCGGAACTGATGATCTGCAGTGAAAAAATCCATGAGGCATGCAACCTGGAGTGAGAGAGGGAAGGAATGAGCTGGCAGGATCCATATGATGAGAGGGAAGAGGACAAAAGAGAATGAAGAGCCATGGGAGAGCTGGATGGCGAGCAGAGTCATTCAAGCAGAATGGTCCTGTGAAGGAAGGGAAGTGGCAAACTGACAGGATGGAGGCAAGCAAGTTGAAGAGGTCCAGGTTCTACGGTCGAAGTTGCAGGCAGGAGTAGAAGGTCCAGGTCCAGAAGGGACATGTCATTGGGTAGCAGGTGGAGAAAAACACATGTGAAGCAGCGGAATGGAAGGACATGGGCCAGATGGGTCTTTCAAGGCAAGCTGATCTGGGCTGGAGTTGGCTAGGTTGAATGATGAGAGACCTGGTTGAAGAAGATCAATTCCTGAATGGAAATGGCAATCTGCATCGATGTAAATGCAAACAATGGAGTCATTCCATGCTAGAGTTAGGCTCCCGGCCATGGAAGTTGGCAGATGGGATGAAGAGTCTAAGCTGCAGATGAGATAAGATGGAGAAGCAAGTTGAGTAAGATCCAATTCCTAAAGGGAGTGGCAGCTAGATATTAGGCTGGGAACATGTAAACTGAAGCAGTAGACTGTAGACTCAGGCAACAGTCAGGGATGGCAGAAGTGGATGGTAGTGACCTGAAGCAGCAGAAGTAGCATGATGAGGGTAACCAGAGTGTGAGAGTTCCATTCCCGAAGGGAAGCGCAACTGGCATGGGTAGAGGAGGTATGGTCAAGTCTGTAGAATGGAGACAGAACTCCCATCCATGGTAGTCGGGGCAAGCTAACCTGTACTCGATGCTGCCAAGCAGTATTAGGGACAGAGAATGTCTAGCTGGTAAGTAGGAGGTTGTTCCATTCCTGAAGGAAAGTGTCAACTAGTATGAGGTTCATAGGTTCATAGAAGTGTACGAGCAATGAAGGCATATGTAAGGATGCCCATTGTATGCTCACCACCCATATGTCCTATGGGTGGAAATCATTTTTTTTGTTTCCCATATGTTTATCCAATCTTTGCTTAAAGGTATTTAAATTATCACTATTAACGACACTTACAGGTAAGTTATTCCACAAACCCACAACTCTCTGTGTGAAAAATAGACTCCTTCTAGTGGATATACATTTTTCTCCAACGAGTTAATAACCATGACTCCTAGCTGATTTGACGTTGGAGGCAGTAGTAAGTCCAATTGTGGTTCTTAAATAATCATTTTTTAAGGTTTGATATACCAATATTAAGTCACCCCTTATTTGTCTGAATTTTACAGAAAATAGGTTAAGTTTTTTTAATCTATCTTCGTTACTATTACTATGTAAAGATGATACCTTTTTAGTGAATTTACGCTGAACACCCTCAGCATGAGTTTTAAACCCTTACAGAAGTTAGTGCACAAAATTGAGAGCAGTATTCTAAGTTGGGACGTACCAGACTGGTGTAGAGTGGCATAATAACCTTGGAGTCTCTACTTTTGATATTTCTTAAAATAGAGCCAATTATTTTATTACATTTTTTATCTTTAATTCTATTATTTTTTTTCAAAAGTTAAATTATCTGAGATTATGACACCCAAATCCTTTTCTTCCAAAATACTTTTTAGATAAACATTGTTTAAGGAATAATTGAAGGGGATGTTATTTTTGCCCAAATGTAAGACTTTACATTTGTCAACATTAAAAAACATACCATAAGCCTTTGCCCAGTTTGATAGGTTGTTTAAATGATTTTGTATGGAGCATTTATCATGAAAGGTGCTTACCAAACTACCCATTTTACAGTCATCAGCATATTTTGAGACCCATATCTTATCAGTAGTAGGCAGTGTAGAGACCATAATATTAAACAGTATCGGACCCAGGACGGAGCCCTGGGTAACACCACTAGTCACCACACCCGTCGCAGACAGATTACCCTTGACTGATACCTGTTGAGTTCTGTTTTCCAACCATGACTGTATCCAGTTTATAATATTAGGTTGCAACTTAATTTTGACCAATTCTTGTAGTAAGACTTTATGTGATACTTTATCAAAAGCTTTGGAAAAATCCAAAAATATTACATCTACCGGAATACCCAAGTCCAAGGCAGCGCTTACTGGTTCAAAAAAATGTAGTAGGTTGGTCAAAACTGATCTTTCAGTCACAAAACCATGTTGAAAGATATCTACTATTTTATTTCTTTCTAAATGATCTAAAATATGGGCTTTAAGCAATCTTTCCATAATTTTGTCTATGATGGAAGTCAGGCTTATGGGCCGATAATTGTTAGGGTCATGTCTGGATCCACCCTTATATATGGGTGTCTATAGCCTCCTCCAAGCCTGAACAACTTTACCTTCTCTGATTGATGAATTAAATAACACGGCTAGAGGACCAGAAATTGAATGACTAATTTTTGTAAAAATTGGGTGGAATACCATCAGGACCAGGAGAGCTGTTTGATTTTAAAGATTTAATTTGTTTTGCAACCTCCTTTTTGTAAAAACAGGAAAACTAGAATTATTTAGAAGAGGCATATTTGCAGCTTCCTTAGTTTCGAAAACTTTTAGAAATGTCTCATTTAGAATTGTAGCAGTAGTTGTTTCATCTAAAATAGGTATATCATTGATGTTAAAGGGTCCAATTGTATGATTTCTTTCTTTCATGGAACCAATATAATTATAAAATTGTTTTTGGTTGTCTTTAACTTTAGTGACTAAGTTGAATTCAATTTTAGATTTAGATGATTTAATCATGTGTTTTAATTTTTTGGCTGCAATTTTGTATTTTTCCAGGAGACTGTTGGAATTAACTTTTTTATATTTTCTATATAGTTTTCTTTTTTTTTGTAATTGTTTCTTAATTTTTGAGGACCACCAAAGAGGACACGTTTATTGTTGCAGTACTTCATTCTATAAGGAACCCAATTTGAGAGACAAATATTGATTTTGTTATTAATTAAATCCCAAATTTGTAATAAATTTAGGTTATTTAGCTCCATCTCCCAATTCCATTTAGATAAAAAATCATTTTTTTATAGTTTGCTTTATTAAAGTTTTTGATTTTAGTAATGCCATTTGTGCTTGGAAAGTCTGCTATGTATTCATAATTGACCATGCAATGATCACTATTATCCAGAGGAGGAAGTATTTTGATATTATCAATTTTCTCATTAACATTGGTGAGTACAATGTCAAGGATATTGTTACCATGGGTAGGTTTATTAACTATTTGTTCTAGGTAAGATTCAAGAAAAGTATCCATAAACATCTTTTCAGTATTTGAAGCTGATGTATAATTGTCCCAGCTGACAGTTGGAAGATTGAGATCACCCATCAGTATATAGGGAATATCAATGTGTACCTCAAATATTTCTTCTATTAAACTTTGATTTTCATCATTAATTAAACTAGGAGATCTATATATTAGCCCAATTACTAGTGGACTACGGGGGAGAAAAATTTTGACCCATAAGCTCTCATTATTACTTGTTTTAGTTTTAATTGTGTTTGCTTTCAAGTGTTCATCAATGTATAATACACCTCCTCCCTTTTTATTTTCATTTCGGTTTTTGTAAAACTTATTATATCCCTTTATGTCAGTATTCCAGTCTTCATCCTTATACCAAGTTTCAGTAACTCCACAAATTGATATTTTTTGTGCTTGAAGGATGTAAGTAAGTTCTTCTTTTTTGTTGCGTAGACTTCTGGCATTAGTTAATATAATATTTATATTTGGTTTAGAAATGACACCAGTAGTGTTCGTTTGGGGGAGTTTACGGTTGATTATGGATGCAGAGTTTGAAGAATAGTTGAAAAATTGAGGTTCAAGAGTTGTATCTAGAACATACTACTCCCCCCTTGCTGGAAGTTTAAACAACTAGTGATAGAATGCACTATGCTTTCGCCCAACAGCCTACTACCCCTCCTGCTGAGATGGAGTCCGTCCCAACAATAGAGGTTTGATTTACCATAAAAGTCCTCCCAATGAGTTATACATTGTATATCTTGTTTAAGACACCAACATCTCAACCAATTATTTATTTCTCTCATTTTACATTGTTGGGAAAGATTTGCTCTTGGAATAGGCAAGATTTCAGATAGGACTACCTCACATCCTAAATCCAATAATTTGTTTGTTAATGCAACATAATCTTCTTTTAGTTTTTGAGAAGAATCCTTTAGAACATTGTTGGCTCATATGTGAACTATTACCAAGGTTTAAAACCTGAGTTTTGTAAGATGTTGCTGGACATCTCTGTGATGTCAGTAATGCCAGCACCCTGAAGCTTGAAAGAGTTCTATTTGTGTTGTCAGGGTTGCAAATGATTCTATCAGTATGTTTGATGATAGAGTCTCCTAGCACTATAACCTGTCTTTTTTGCAAACATCATCTTGATTTAGGTCCAAGTTGTCACAATTTTCTAGTGAAATCAAGGGATTTACATCAACTTGGTCATGTTTTTTGGCCTCTCTGGTGTCAGTAACATTTTGTAGATTGCTGGGAAAAAGAGGTGACGAATTAAACTCTGCATTTGAAAGATTCATATTTGTTATAGTAAATATTGGGTTTTCCATATTTTCAAAATTTTTAGAAATGGGGACACTGATTGTTTCTGGATCATGGCCTGTATCCGAGATATATGTTAAGGGATCAAAGGAATTGAAAGTAGAAACCATAAATTGGTCTGCTCTTCTGCCCTTTTTTGGATTATTTTGAATTTGTAAAGTGTACCAATCTTCATCTGCATTATTAGATGGATCTTCTTCCCTTGTTCTCTTAACACTAACTTTTTTCTTTTCTTTTTGTGCAGGGGGTATTTCAATAGGTTCTTGACAAGTGGGTTTGCCTTCTGGCATTTTGATAATGGTCTAAGTTTTTTTCCCTGACGTTTGGGCTTTTTGCCTACCACATGTACTTTGGTGGGTTGGGAAATATCACTAATTTGATTTTTAAATCTATTAGATATTTCCTGTTGGCTAGTCTCTAAAAAGCTTAACTTATTGTTAAACAATTCCAGTTCGGCAGTTAAATCATGGCTAACTTTACATTTAACACAAGTAAAGGGCAAGGTGAAGTTGTTTATCTCAGATATTAAGTACATATTACACGATTGACATCTGCAACCAAAGCACTCTTTGTTTATTTGGATAATATCTTCCATATTTTTACGTAGTAAGTTTAACTCCAAGATGGTATATTACAGTTTATGAAGGTATTTGACTTCTCAAGCTGTCTGTTGAACAAAATACAGTAAAGCTTAAAACAAGCTACAATAGAGTATAGGAATAGTGTTGATTGTCTGGAAAATACAAAGTCACCTTCCACCTTCTTCCCCCTATGGACGCCGACAGACGCCGCTGGCCTCTGCCTGCGTCGCCTCCACTCCGCGCGCGACTCTTCTCACTGGAGCCGACAGTTATGTAGTGCTATTGCGCTGACATCACCAGTTGCTATGGTGATCAAAGGAGACAACAAAGCAAAACAGTGGGGCTGGGCAATGTATATAGCTCGCCTTTATAAAGGCGAGTTAGCCAACACCAAAAGCAGTTGCAAAGGGCTACCTTTTGAGCACTGAGGAGCAATGCCTGCCCAGTTTTCCAAGCCCTCTAAAAGGGGGTTTAAAAATGCCTCTACACTGATTTTCCTGTCAAAACAGTCCTTGAATTTAAACAGTAGGCAGTACCTGTTAGCAATGCAGAGAGACTAGGAGATGAGCTGTTTCAGTCTCCAACACACCACCTCCTGATAATGATTCAAAACCACACAGGAGTGTGAGTAGCTTCAGTTCTTCAGCACTTGGAAGCCTTTGAACTAGGAGAACAAGAGATATCCACAGTTCCCTCTGCAGCTCCCTGTGTCCTCCTGTCTGTAGCTGCTGTCAGTCTGAAGTCATTTCCTGTCCGACTCTGAAATGTGTCCCATGTGTGCTGATGTGAAGAACAAAATTGGGTCAATTGGTAGTCCTGCTCCTTTCATTTATGATATTATTACTTATTTATGAGGTAGAGAAGTTAACGTAACTGTCTGTAGATTGTAGACATGGCTCCCATCCCTGGTAGTCAGGGCGAGCTAACTTTCACTCAATGCTGTCCAGCAGAGTTAGGGACAGAGGATGTTGAGTTGGTATGGAATATGAGGCAGTGAATGTAATGGAATCCCATCTCCAGTAGACTGGGGAAGCCTACCTTCGCTCAGCACCTCAGCAGGTGCGAGTTAGGGACGGAGTCCGGAATACTGCTGGTATGGGCTGATCAACACACAATGCTGCTGCATAGAGAGTAGAGAAGTGATGGAGCAAGGATAAAGAAATAGGAGCTGAAATGGTAGGGATAGAGGTAAATGAATGGAATGGCAACATATAACAACAAGATGTGATATAGATAGGAGAAGGCATGACTAGGAGAAGCTCAGTGTGGATGAAAGGAGAAGTTGTACAAGGTCAGGTAGAGAAATATGAGTTATGCTGCAGAGCAGCAGATCTGGAGCATAGAAACATAGACTTTGACGGCAGATAAGGACCGCTAGGCCCATCTAGTCTGCCCATTTCCCTACCTACAGGATAGGCCGCAGATCCTAGTTAACCAACAGCCTTTATCTTCCTGCCCCCCATAAGAATTGCCTTATGTCTGTCCCATGCATTCTTGAATTCTCCCACAGTTTTAGACCCCACAACTTCCTCAGGAAGGCTGTTCCATGCATCCACTACCATCTCTGTGAAATAATACTTCCTCACATTGCCCCTGAACCCCTCCTTCTATCTTTAAATTGTGTCCCCTTGTTCTTGAAGTCTCTTTTTCTGAAAGATGCTACCCTCTTGGACTTTGTTGATTCCCTTGAGGTACTTGAAAGTTTCTATCATGTCCCCCCTCTCCCTTCTTTCCTCAAGGGTATACATATTAAGCTCCTTTAGTATCTCCTCATACGGCTTCTCTGGCAGACCCTGCACCATTTTAGTTGCCCTCCTCTGGACTGCCTCTATCCTATCTATGCCCTTGCAGAGATGGGGTCTCCAGAACTGGACACAGTATTCCAGATGGGGTCTCACCAACTGTCTGTACAGAGGGATAACAACTTCCTGTTTTCTGCTGCTGATGCCTCTCCCTATACATCCCAGTATACCCCCGGCCCTCCCTACTGCCTTCTCACATTGCTTGCTAACCTTAAGGTCATCTGATATGATTACCCCCAGGTCCCTTTCCTGTTTTGTTGTTGTTACTACCTCCCCACCCATTGTGTATTCTTCCCCTGGGTTCTTGTTTCCCAGGTGCATTATTTCTGAGCTTAGGAAAAGTGGTGCCGCATGGTAAAGCAGGTCACTGGACCAAGGTAGTGAGAGACGTGAGAAAGTATTCCAAGCATGGAGTATGAGGTAAGGTAAGGAAGAACTGATGAAGTGAGCCCTGATGCAGAACAGACATCCATTGTATGACAAATGGCAAAATGTGACAGTGCCATGAGGAAGAAACATGATCCAGGTAGCTATAAGGGACATAAATCACCTGAATGAGTTGCAGCAGTCACAATGGTGAATACAACCATATTTGCCCCCCCTCCCCATGGAGAAAGTAGTGTCACAATTGCAAGAGAATATTAGGGGTATACAACAGACATAGCTTACTGGAAAGTATATACCAATGGGAATCGTGAAGGTGTTAATGAGCCCCGGATAGCTGGTGCGTCAGGGATGGAAATACAGGGGACAGCTAGAGGAATTTCTTAGTGATGATCCATTAAAACCAGTGGCCACTTGCATGTACAGCGACAGGTAGAAAAGTAGTGCTACGAAATAAAATAAAAAGTTCCACAGAGGAAGATATGGACGATGTTGGAAATGTGCTGTACATTGGGGATGTCCTGTGCAGAGAGCAGTTCTGCCAAGCTGACCTTCCACAGCCTGGAGAGAACAAGCATGTGTATGTAACTGCAGAGTCAGATCTGCAAATGGAGAGAATAACATGGCAGCAAGCACGATCCTAAGGCATGCTGCACCCCCCCACCATGGGGAATCCCGCAGTGGACTGGCTGGAAATACTGAACTGCAACTCAAGTCAGCAGGTTCGACTGAAATGTGATGCATGTAAAACAAAAGCAAATAGAGTCAAGGTATGGAAGTACTGTGGAGCAATGTAGCATAACTAAAATATAGCAAAATAAAATCGAAAATACCCGTCAGTAGAAGCAGTAGGAGATGTACCCTTTAGCAGCTCCTGGCAGCATGGGCAGTCCGCAGTAGTGTCAAGTCCTTGCTTGCCATAGATGCAGAGGAGCACAGGGAATCAAAGCAGAGAAGGTGGCGATATGCTCGCCGACTGAGCTGGGCTGAAGCCTGATGGGGAAGAAGCGCTAAGAGAGTGCATGAGATGGGGAGACTAGGAGGAGCCATAAGCGCTGGGTGCATAGGAAGCCCAAAAGAAAAACAGACACAGGGAAAAACAAAATGTGAGGGAAAGAAGCCAAGGAGGCCATACGAGGGAGGAAGAAACACCAAAGAGGGAGGAGAAGCACAAAACAGCCCAGAGCAGCAGGGAGATGTGGAAGCAGCCGCACAAGTCTTGCAAGAGCTCAGGAAAATCACTCCCTAAGCAAGGGAGGTGTGATAGAGGAGGGCTTATGTAGAGGTTGAGGGAGGAGCTATTCCCCACATTGAACCACGGGCAAGCTCTCCCAATAGAAAGGATTTTCCTCTTCCATCTCCATTTATGACAAATAAATACATTTCTGTAATGCAGTCCCATGCTGAATCTCCTCACATTTGCAGACTACTGCCTGGTGGTCATGTAATTTGTCCTAAATGAGTGTTTGCATCATTTTTGTATAGATCTTATCTATTACCAGATAACTGGGGTATTCAGGAAACTCACTGTGTTCAGGGAATTCTAAAACAATGTCAGCTTTTGTGAGGACATCATGGATGTCTTCTGAAGGTACTGTTTCTGTTGCTTTCTGTTGTTGCTCCTCATCATTGTGCTAGATTTCTGTCTCCACAATCCATGTTACTGCAGTTTCTGTAGCCATGCAATAGTCCTCATGTCATTCCATGTTTCAATATATTGGTTCAAAATTTTTGTTGTATTTATTTATTTATTTATTTGTTAATGGGAGGGTGTACTTATCCCAGGGATCATTTTTAGGCATGTCTCAGGACATAACGATGGCACAAACAAGGTAAAAATAGCACACAAGTACAAAAGATCCTTGGTACAGCAAGTTGTTGCAAAACATTAGATGATACGAAAAGAAAGGGAGCCAACATGAATGACTGGTTAAAAGTGACATTTGTGCAAGCAATTATTGTGGTACACATAGACTTTGTGGCAATGCAGTGCCTAGCATATATTAACATATCTAAAACAAATTCCACAATTGTTGAGGGATCCCAGGTGTCACAACAATATAAGGTGGGGGTAGAGCAGTTGCTTTGCCCATGGATAGGGTCATCATATCTTCAAGGGGACAATTGCAGTGAGGGAAGTCTTGTAGTGGGATTTAAATTGGCTGTGTGATCCCATGATCCGTATTGGGTTGGATAGGCTGTTCCAGAAATTTGGAGCAGCTGTGGAGGAGAAGGCATTTTGGTAACATTTGAGTACTCTAGTTGTAGCCTAGAGAAAGACTAGAGGCCTTGATGGCAGGGCTTCAGCCTGAGTAGGGAGGAGAAGAGTTGTTCTCTGAGGGATTTGTTGACAAGGCAGCCTAGGAGGTAATCCTGATGGGCCTGAGGGGGGTCCAACCTATGGCCTCGTAGAGGGAACAGTGGTGTGTTGAGTAAGGGGCCATCAGGGTGAACCTGCAGGTGCTGTTGTAGACTATATTGAGTCGGGACAGGCTGAAGGAAGAGTCTGCATGCAGTAGTCAAGCAGGGGATGTAAGGAACCTTGGTCTATTGCAAGCCTTACTTCAGGGGTCATAGAATTCTTGAGCCAGAAGCTTGCTATTAGTCTCTGGTTTACTTGCCAGACCGTGAGTCTGGTATGATTAGAGAAACTCAAGGAGGGGTCAAGAGTGACTCCAAGGCATTTCAAAGTAGTCACTAGCTCAAGGGATGAGCCATCAGGGGAAAGGATGTGGAGTGGGGTAGTATCACCTGCCCACCTGGCTAGTCTGGATTTTGATCTAAACAGCATGGCTTTTGTCTTCTGGGCATTTACCAAAAATCTTTTGGCAAGGAACCAGTTTTGGGCAGTGCCAAAATTACCCATGAGTGTGGGTGATAGTTCAGCTGGGGTCTTTGTGCTGTGGTTGAGGATATAGTTATCGGTGTAAAGTAGCAAGTTGCACATGATGCTATCCTTTGGGAGAGAGTTGATAAATAGGGAAAACAAGATGGGCTCAAGGATGAATCCTTGTGAGACCCCGGTTTGGACCACCCAGGTGCTGAAAGTGGCCCTTTGTGCAGATCACCTGGGTTTGGTCCCAAAGGTAATCATGAAACTCAGCTGTGGTCATGGCAGAGCACCTAGTACTGCTCAACTTACTTAGCAGGATGTTATGATCCACTAGGTCGAAGGCCTTGGTGAAGTCCACAAAGATGATGCCAGTTAGCTTGCCTTTATCCATGCCTCTGAGAATGTGGTTGGTGAAGCAAGCCAGTGCAGTGGTGGTGGTGCTGTGGACTAAAGCTGTGATTTGGGGGGGGGTTGTGAGTGGACACATGGTCTGAAATTTGCTGAGAAACAACCTTTTTGAGGATTTTGCTTAGGTGGGAGAGGGCAGAGATGGGGCACAAATTGTCGACGAGGGTAGGGTTGCCAGACTTGAAGATGGAGACAACCCTCACTTGCTTCCAGATGGGAGGTATGGAGGAAGAGGTAAGGGATAAGCTAAATACTGTAGCCAGAGGTTTGGCAAAAATGTATGATACTCTTGTGTCAGCATTTTCTAATGTTGGCTGTTCTCACCATGGGAATTAGAGCATTACAACAGAAAACATCCGCTTGTGTTTGTAAATTTGCCTGCTGCCTTGATATGTACAAACAACTGTATCACATTGCTGACATTTAGCAAAGACTCCATTGTTTAGTTTTATGGTATTCCAACCTGGTGGAAAAACATAATAAATACTTTCAAAGTTTGCAAGACATAATTTGTCATGTGTTGTAATTATTGCCTCATAATGGTTGACTATATTTTTGGCAAAGATATCTGTTTCATCTTCTCTGAATAAATGCAACTCGACTCTGTTCATTAGAAACATCAAACTATCTTCTAATGGTGACAAGGAGACAGAAATAACTTTTGTACTCAGAAAACAAAGTGTTAATATGCAGAATATGTAGCTTGCCTCTTGAGCTGAAATTCTGCATTTGTTTAGGAACACGTTTACACATTTCCTCAGTTTACACGCATAATTACTATTTTCCTGAAGTATGGATCAAAAACCTTCACTCATCTCCTTTTCAACTTTTGTGACATATTTGCAGACATACACTGCAGCATCATTCATGTCCACAACATATTGCAGATCCTTGCTTGCCTTCCATACTTTGAGCATTGTTGGATTATATGAGGTAATATGTATTGCATCTTCATTGCGCTGCAATACTGTGGACACTTTTTCTCTTCTGCTTGTGGTGCAATTGCCATCGTCATGAATTTTTGGGGAAATTACTCCTGTACATGAAAATATGTCCCTTGGGAAATGAAATTTACATTCATCATTTGGCACCATTGATTTTTTTCTGACATGTAGCAGAATGAAAATGATTTTGCACCTGTGCTAAGGTTGTTACATCTGTGTCTGTATGATGTATGCTATAAGTCATATTTCTATCAGTGTGTCTAATAACATCAGAATACATTGTTATGTTAGAAACATTAATCTGTGGAGCATTTTACACCATGGTAGCATATCGATATGTTGTGATCAATGTTGCTAGAACTCTATATGGTAAAAATAGTATTCAACAATTCTTTATGCATCCTCAGATTGACTGTTAACACAGCTCATTTTTGAGACAGTCATAGAAACATTTTTTAAAGTAGGAACTACCACATAGTAGAATCAGTGGAGTAAGTTATGGTTTTCTAAATACTCTAGTTGCTGTATAGTGGTGGCACAACTCCAACCACTTCATCCCATCAGGATCTTTAGAAGCACTTCCTACTTAGATCTGGATGCACTCCATGTTACAAATCATAATGGTTTGCCATAATGTTTTAGAAAACTGAATAAGTAATTTCTACAGTCATTCTAGCTGGAGATCCCCTCATTGCCTTCATGCTGTCTGAATCACCTTTAGTCTCAAGTTCTGGGGGGATTCAAACTGTGAACCTTATGCTAGCGTACCCAATGAACAGGCTCGGATACGTACCCTCTTCAGGGATTGCGGTACGATCTTTCGCCGGGGCACCAAGCCAGGCTTCCAAAATGAACCCTTAAAACTCTATAAAAGACCTTAGGTATATTCTTACCTTATCCCAGTTTAGGAACGCCATCAAGCTGTTGAACAGTTTTTATCAGACTTAACCCTCTATACATAACTTGCAAAAATAGAACTGGCAGGCACCCAAGCAGTCATTCAAAATAAAGGGTACTTTACTAAAAGATGATAAAAATATGAAAACTGTAAACACAGAACAATGTATCAAAGAGCATACAATCACTTAAAATAAAAGCAAAGAAAACTACAGAAGAAACTCCTACCAACATACCATTAGGACTTTTCTACCTACTGCCTCTTTTCTAACTAATGTCTCTGAGTGCTATGTCTTTCTAGAGTCCCAAGATGGAATATGACTAAAGTTGAGACACAGGTATTCAGTTTAAACTCTGTGTCTCCACACCCCTTCTGTGAGTCATCTAGTCCTCCTTTTAGAATATAAAATTACAAAAAATGATTTCCTGTCAGGAGATATTTTAAATAAGGTGACATCAGCAAAAACTAATTAAAAAAAATTATGAGCCTTTGATCAACCAGTTCCTTCTGAGGATTTACAACCCTGCAATCAGTCACCTAAGTGCAAGATACAGCTGGCAGGAATCAGTTTAATGATGTCCTGTTTCTGAAGTCATAAAATAAATATTTTAGTGTCCCAGCTTCAGAGCAGCAACAGATAATAAAAAGGCCATAAAATACAATGTCTAAGGGAAGTTAATTACATTACAGAGATCTCCTGGTCAATTATATAGCCTGTAGTTTCACTGAAACGTGTGTGGGGGTGGGGCACCCATGGAGCACAGGCTGTCTTATGAGAGACAATCACATACTATATTTTTATATTACAAATAGCATACAATAATCATAACCAGCTGGCCAAGCATTACAGTGCCATGGAGAATATTTGTGTATATTTATTTGATTAGTATCCATGGACACTACAATTGTGTCCATCTGATTTCCATGCAATCAATTATGGATGTCAGTGTGATCATCTTGCAATTCAATCTCATCAATAGGAATTGTGCACTGTTTTGTTTACTTCAGATTGTATGGCTTCGCACCTTGTTATGTCAATATGAATATATTGATGAAGAGGAGTATGTTATTTTATAAATTCAAGGGCATGTTTTATATTATCACATGTACGTTATACTTTTGTCACTTGCCTAATTTTAAGAGAATTAAACCACTGTCCTCGAATAAATGTGGTAGTGTATTAGCAACTGTGTTAACTTTACAGACACAGTAACACAATTGCCAGTCACTGCATGCTGATGTCTGTCCAATGGCACTATTTTTTTGAACTCGTAATGCTAATTTATCAATCACTGCTCTAAAGTGTTACGTATACATAGTTGGTCAGAAACAGTATCCATGTGCATGTTGTTCTTCTGGTAGAAATTGGGAACCTTACTTTCTGAATACATTGTTTGCAGAGGTGACAAATCTGATCTGAATTTTCATCAAGAAATAGTGCACCTTTCGTTATTATATCTTTATTGTAGGTGGTTACAGAACTTCTCATCAATTTTTACAACCTGAACATATATATTCAGGTCCTTATTGTACTGAACTTAACAATCAGAAGATTGTTAACTTCAGGCAAAATGTACTGATCAAAAGATTGCTTTTACACAGATAAAACAGAGTATACATTGTTACATGATACAGTTTGCTGCCGACAAGCAGCCAATGTGCTTGGATCATCATTCTCATACATATCTACAGTATTTGACTATTTGTGTTACCAAATGATGGTATCAAAGTTTTGCATTCCTGCTTCATACGTTCCCTGGCTTGCAATCTATGTATGGTCATTTATTTATCTGAGAGACATCCTCTATAGTCATGAATTGATTTGGTTGTAGATTTTTTAGATTTTGGTCATCCCTCTTTTTTGGGAGTAGTAATCTAAAAAAGGGGTAGACAATATAGCTTCTTAGTATTTTTTGTATTTTTACTGTGCAGTAATCATAAATACACATAATGATATACTAGTTTTTGATCATTATGCCAGCCTTCATTAATAGTACAACTTTTCAGGAAAAAAGTTTAACCGTAAAGGATGTCAGTAGAAAATCTGTACCATGCTAACAAAATATAATAATTCTTATCAAAAGAAGGTACTGAGCTATTAAAATTAGTGTGATAAACAAATTAATGTATGTGTCTTTATTGTCTAAAATTAGTACTACTTTGTGAATCTAGTTTATTAAATTACTATGACTACATATTGTTTGGCTATGTCTCACTGTTACACATACATACTGTTTTATTTTTCTATATAAAAACAAATTAAATATAAAAATAATTTTATGTACACATATTGAACTTATTTTCTGTTGCTGCAATTTACACGAACATAAATTTAAGCTGAACGACATCACACAAGTTTATAGGTAGTTTTTGTGAGAAGTTAAATAACTTGTTCCCAGTATTAGCATTGTGCCCTTAACAAGCATATATTTATATACATCTCTTTGTAAAGAGAGTAATAAAGTGTCCTAAGACATATAAACTGATATTCTTTACTGAAAAAATTAAATAGGAGGCTTTTTGATCAGCAAACATTTTGTGAGATGGCACAAGTGGACATGTTGCCCTGAAGAGATAGCCCAATACAATCCAGGAAGACTACTATATGTGTAACATTAAGGTCTTGTACATAAACAGTGACATCAGTTACTTAATCTTCAATTATTATAAGTATAATTTCCATATTTGACCATTTGTCTGAAAATACTGTTATGACTCCATAGCCATTGTCTGTCACGATAAAATCACCAATTGAATTTAGTCTTAGGATTCCATTTTCGAAAGGTTAGCATGGCACAGACCGGGTTTGTGCTATGCTAACCTGGAATAGTGCCAGCTGTTGGGGGCGTGTCCATATTCAAAGGACACATATGCACAGCACACCCCCGGCAGCATGGTTACACACAATATTGTGCTGCACCCATGCAAATGAGGGCTCAGCCATGCATATGTGGCATACCACAATATTGAAAGGTTTCAGAAGTGCTAAATGGCCACCAGTGCCAACTCATTTTAATGCTTCTGAAACCCATCCCTTAACAGTGTGCAGAGGGTGTGTGTGCCCTGAACCCTGTCCATGCACTGTCAAGGGCTGCTATCCCCAATCCCCTTACACATACAAAAAACATCAACCCTGGTAGTCTAGAGTCCCTTCCCAGCTCTGATCCCCATTCACATAAAAAAAACATCAATTCTAGTCATCCAGTGTCCCTCCCCAGCCCTGATCCTCATTCATGTAAATAAAACCATCAATCCTGGTGGTCCAGTGTCCCTCCCCAGCCTCAATCCCCTGTATTAGACAAATACATGAACTTTTGGTGGTCTAGTGGTCCCTCCTCCCTCTCCCAGTCTCTGATCTGAGTAGAAATAAATATCGCTGGTAGTCTAGTGCCCCCCAACCAGGCAGGGACCCACTCTCACTCCACCAGTTCGACTGCTTCAGAGACTATACACGCTCAGACTCACGGGTGGCTGGAAGACCGAACTGTCACTGATGTGTACAGTATACAGTACTCACTCATTGGTTGACTAGTCAGCCAATGAACATGTACTATATACTGCATGTGCTCAGTGACAGTTCAGTCAGCTGCTGGCCATGGCGATGTGAGGAGGACTGTGCCAGTCACTGGCTTGGGTTGGTTTGGGGAGAGTGGGGGGGTTGGGGGCACTAGACTACCAGGGATATTTATTTCTAGTCAGGATGGTGATCGGAGACCGGGGTAAGGGGAGGGACCACTTTATCACCAGGAGTTCATGTATTTGTCTAATACCAAGGAATCAGGGCTGGAGAGGGACACTGGACTACCAGGGTTGATGTTTCTTTTATATGAATGGGGATCGGGGCTTGGGGGGGACCTGGCCTGGTCACTCAGCCATGGTGCTAGCATGCAATGAGCCCATAATGGGCATGCAAATGGTTCCTTAGCACTGTGCATGCCCAGTAGGCTCATCTGCATGTTTGGGTTGAATATCACCCATGAGAGCTGCAGCATTAACTAGTGTGCACCCCGCTTTACTCCTATGGGTGGTCTTCAGCCCAGCTCTGTGGTTGTGCTGCACCAAGCATGGCGACAGCTTGCTGTGAGCTGTGATACCATGGTCCGATATTCAAACAGATAGCATGGTAAGATCAGATCATGCTATCTATTTGATTAAGATGCCTGAACCGGCTGGCCCTATTTTTTCACCCAGAGCACCTCTCTGCTTGTGTAGCCGGCCGGCTCTGAATATGGGGCCCTTAATGTCTGAAAATCATATGTATGAGATGGTATTAGGTTAAATATAATAGAATACTATTCTTTTCTGTTTAATACATGTTCACTTGCACGTTCCTCAAATGAACAATAGGTATGTGTTCTGTTTTTTTAATACAATCTGCTACTGCTAGCAGACATACAGTAGCTATTGCAAATCCAACACTTCAGCTGCAGAACTGCAATACGAAAAATATATTAATGTACAGCATTTTTATAATATTTTAAAACATAGAAAAATGCGAACCTTTATATACAACTAAAATGTGTGAACGTGGTGGAACATAATTTTTTTACAAATCTTTGCATAACATGTTCTCTTCTTTAGGTAATGCAAGACAAATTTATTTGTTAGGTGTTTGTTCAAGGCTTTAGGTGCTGTACAGACAGTAAACTTAAAACAGTTAGCAATACAGAAAATATAAAAATGCAATACTGTATCTGCATATCAGAGCAAAACTCATAAAATATAAATTACAGGCTAAAATGTATTTGGGTGGTCCCAAACAGTTGATTAAAAAGATGTGTTCTAAGTAGACTCTTAAAAGATTCCAAGGAGGGTGCTCCTCTAATTAAAGCTGGAAGTGTGTTCCACGCCAGAGGAGATGCCACACAAAAAGCTCCAGCTCCTGAAGATTTAAATCAAGAAATCATGAGGAAATCCACCTTCGCAGAATGAAGAGGGAGGGAGGGCAGGAGTGTATTCTGTCAGAAGGTCTTTCAGATAGCTGGGGTCCAGATTGTTCAGGGCTTTGTAAACCCAAAAAAGTATCTTGAAACTGATGCACCACCTCACCGCCAGCCAGTGCAGTTCTCCGAGAACTGATATGATATGCCTGGACTGAGCGATCCTGACTATCAATCAGGCTGCTGAGTTCTACACGAGCTGCAAGTGATGTGCCAGCCCCACGGATAGCCCCAGGCAAAATGCTTTACAATAATCCTATTGGGAGGAGACAAGAGAGTTCATTAGTGTTTCCAGGTCAGAGCAAGCAATATTGGTTTGAATTTGGGTGATATTTCGTAGATGATAAAAACCATTGAGGCCAATGGATGACACCTGGGGCCACATACAGTATTCAGAAATGGGCAAAGCAGAGTGCACAGGTTTGGGCTGTGCTTGGCATTGCCACAACCTCGAGGATGCTATATTCAGTTGGATAGAGCACTGGCACTATCTGACTGAATATTGGGGCATATCAGTGCAGCACTAAGCTGAGTAGCACTGCCCCGGCATGGATTCTGGCAGTGCAGGGAACAGTGCCCCCAGACCTGCTAGCACAAGTAGCTCCTGGCGTAATATTCAGATAGCACCATGCAAATGAGCCCATTGGGCATCCAAGGCACTAAGGGCCATTTGCATGCCCATTATGGAAACATATGTATGGGAAGCAGAGGCAGGTTTGCACAACTGTGACTGGCTCTACCCTCACCCCAATTGCTCGGTCCCATATACTGTTAAAAATAACCCCATGCTCAGTAGTTCCTGTTTATACTCTGATCACCGACCCATACAATGTCAACAATTTCCCTGGTGTCCAGTGGTCCTGCACCACCCTCTTATTACCAGTCCCAGTAAAAGTTAAGAATTTCCCTGGTGTCCAGTGGTCCTCCCTGCCCTCTAATCACTGGCCCTGTGTGAATTTAATATTTCCTTGTTATGTAGTGGTCTACACCCTGCGATCACTGGCCCTGCTAATATTAAATAATTTCCCTGATGTTTAGTGGTTCTCCCACACCACAGACACTGACCACCCTATGCCTCCCCCCCACTGTAAGCACTGGTGCCACAGGAGCCCATACAGTGACTGACGCAGCCCTCCTACCACCACCTTGGCCAGCTGCCTTATGTGATAACAGGGAGTGTGCATCCCCTGTACTGTAAAGGGAGCATGACGCATGCTGCCTTTACCATATAGGAGACTTCCACTGCCTGTCATTGCATATGGTGATGAGCTGAGGTGGTGAGAGGAGGGCTGTTTCACTGATTGGGCTCCTGCAGACCTGTGCTTATGTTAAGGGGATGGCAGGGTGGGTGGGTTAGTGCCCATGGTAGAGGGACCACTAGATGCCAGGGAAGTTATTTACTATTACCAAGACTGGTGATCAAAGGGCAGAGGAACCACTAGACACCAGGAAAGTATTAAACTCATACAGGCTAGCGATCATTGGGCAGGGGGACTACTGGACACAAGGGAAATAATTTATTAATACCAGAGCCAGCGATCGGTGTGTGGGATGGACCACTGGACACCAGGAAAATTCTTTACTATTACCAGAGCCAGTGAAAGGAGGGTGGATGGACCACTTGACACCAAGGGAATTCTTTACTATTACTGAGGATGGGGATCAGGGGATCAGAAGACCACTAAGCAGCAGGGAAAGTATTGCTTGTACCAGGGTGGGGATCAGGGGACATGGGGCCGCTAGGCACCAGAGAAAGTATTATTTTTACTAGGGATGGGAATCAGAGAGTGAGGTGCCACTAGCAAGCAGGTGTGCTTCCTGAACAACCGGCATGGTTGTTGGCTGCAGTGGCTCTGCTGGCCACCAGGGTTTCCCTGAGTAAGTTGGGCTTTATCTTGGCAGTAACTGCACAGCACAAAGTGACCTGCACTATTCCCTTTGTGCAGTGCTGCTGCACTGAGTATTGTATTGCACCAGGATTCCTGTCCTCACCCCTCCCTTTGTCCACTGCATATATTATTTTTTTGCATGCACACTAACCCTTATAGCGTGCATCACAGCCCCTTTTGAATATTGCGCTCAAGCACAAATCTCACACAAGCAGGGTGCAAATCACTTTTACCACAGGGCAAAGTTTTGAATATCTGGCTCTTGTATTCTAATATCAGTCTATTATCCACAATGATGTCCAAGTTCTTAAGTCTATCAATAGCTTGTAGTGTGGTGCCATTTAATGATGGCAAGAGGGCATCATCACTACTCATTGCCACAGCCACCTGACCTGGTTTCACCAGTAGCACCTCCATCTTTTTTGAGCTAAATTTAAGCCAGCTTAAAACCATCCAGCCGTGGATCATTGCCAAACACTTGTCCAGCACAGCTATTGCATTTACCCCATCAGGTGCACATGACAGATAGATCTGTGTATCACCTGTGAAGCAATAAAAACCCAGATCATACAACCTGATGATCTCCCCAAATGGCAACATGTACACAGAAAGCAACATGAACACCAGAATCAACCCTTCAGTCACATCACAGCTGAGAGCAACAGCATCTGAGATGTTTCCACCGAATACCAACTTTTTCACTCTACCAGATAAGCAGGACTCAGACCATTGCAGCTCTATACCTGAGAGTCCTACATAATGTCTCAGATGGGATAATAGCACTCCATAATTTACCATGTCAAATGCCGAGGACAGATCCTGCAGTACCAAGATGGAATAACAGCCGCTGTCTCTAGATAACTGAACACCATGATGAGAGCAGTCTCTGTACTATAACGAGTCCTAAACCCATGGTGCAAAGGCTCAAGGATCTCAAAACTTCCAAAGAGTGCTGTAGCTACGCCACCACTGCCTTCTCAACAACCTTCCTGAAAAATGGGAGGTTCAAGATATGCCTGTAATTTACCAGATCATCAGGGTCCAGTAATGTTTTTTATTTCAGAAGGAGTTTCACTATTGCCCTCTTCAGTTCAGTGGTGAACACACTTTCGTGAATTGAACACCTGACAATCTAGGTGATAACTGGACCCAGGGTGGACCAGCAACTTAAAAGAAAGCTGGTAGGCCCTGGGTCCAAAATACAGTACATGGGGCACCACCTGAAAGACCTCAAAAGAGACTGGAGAAGACTCCTCTCAAGGTGAAGTGATGCTCAACTCTCACCTCTTGAACACTGCTGGCCCATGGCTGGCTACCTGAGGAGTGCCCAGATAGAGGACTGCTTGCTAAGGAAAAATCGGTTAAACTCATTGCACTTTTCTGCTATAAATACTCTTCCCAACTGCCAACAGAGAGGATTTAACAATCTGTCAACAGTGTTGAAAAGTTGAGCTGAGTAACTTTTATCTTCAGCTATCACACATGACAGGAACGCTGTCTTTTCAGTGTGATAGCCTGCTGATACTCACTGTAGTGAACATGCAGTGCCAATTTCTCCTCCTCAGAGACAGTCCTCCATCATGAATGCTCCAAACTCCACCCATTAGTCTTCAACCACCTCAGATCAACATCAAACCAGGGTGATTTGAGGTAGGATATCAAGGGGCAAACATGATAAGGCACCTGAGAGTCAAAAGCCACCATAATGGCTTTGTTATAACACTCCATGGCATTCTCCACACCCCCGTGCATGATTGATGAAACAAATACAGCTTGCAGAATGAAGCAAAAAGCAGTTCCATATTATACACGTTTAAAAGAGAAAACCACCAACAAAACAAAACTGAAAAAGAAATATTTGTTATATCTTATATTGTAATTGTACTAACAGTGCATGATTAAATATATAATTAAATATGTAAATAAACAAAAGTAAATGAAAGAGGTACTGTACTTACCAATCTTGATATCTTGTTTTTTGTAAATTTTTAATGTACTGTAATATGGTTGTTGTCCAAGTGATCCTATACTATTCACTATACAAAAAGTACCAGCATTGAAATTTTTTTTCCTTTATTCATTCTTGGATTACAAAACCTCTGATCACAGACAGCTCATTTACAAAGGTTCCATGCCAGTAGGGAGGGAAGACAAAACATAAAACGGGGTAAAAGTACAATGTTTCTAAAACAGTAAAATAAAGTGAGCAAATATATATGTATCTATGGGCAGTTTTATTGTTCTAATAGGAGGTAAGTGTACATGAGAGGGAGAAGGATAAAGATGGGATAAAGAAAGAAAAGTGGGAAGTGGCAGCCATAGGCCTTGTCAATCTGGTGTGTGTGTGGGGGGGTAGGGACAGGGGTGAGGTGAGCAGGGGGGTAAGAAAGATAGGAGGTGGCAGCCATAGGCCTTGTCAAGCTGGTGTGGGAGGGGTAGGGGGTGAGGTGGATGGTGGTAGCCAGGGGCCTTGTCAAAGTGTGAAAAGGGGGGTAGCCTCGGAATTATAGAGGGAACAGCAGAGATACAGGGTTTATCAGTTTATCAGTTTACCAGTAGTATGCTTTGTACCTATGGAAACAATGGAGCGTAAAGGACAACATTTTAGCCACATAACATAACATAAGGTATTTATTAATACATGCTAATACTTAAAGATCATAAATTTGGTACATGCATGCACTCACCATATGTTGGTAGATGTCTTTCTTTTTCACAAGAAATGTGGAATAAACCACCATATAATGCACATCAGTATGTGTAGATTGAACCAGTATCATATAATGGCAGTACTTATGAGAAAAGAACAACAAATATGAAAATTTTTTGGTGCATTGTATGGAATAACACATTGTTTATTGAACACTGTAAAGATACATTATCAATATAAAAAGCTGCATCAGATATTAATGATATTATGTGTAATGATGCACAGCATTATGCAAGCAATAATGCCCGACAGGGTTGGCGGTATTGGGTTATACTGGAATGCCCAGGGTGTAATGAGGCCCGGGCGTGGCAGGTGGCCTGAGAACTCCTGGCGGTCCGGGATGCCTATACCGCCACCCTGAGGGCATTATTGCCCTTAGAAAATGGTGTTCTTCACAAAATAAATAGACAGAGTCAAGGTTTGCAGTGTAAACAATGAATACTTTTTAATTTTTTTTAATTTAATGAGTAAAACTGTGTTAAAGAAAAAAATAGTCCCTTTTTGGGACACTTCAAATAAACATAAACGCTGGTAAACCACATTTTTTTAAACTGTTAACTTTAGGGTGTGGACAAAAAAAGAAATTGGTGAGGGTTTCATTTATTTTTGGTAGATGAATTGGATTGGGCTGTTAAACGTGCAATTGGAGGGCTGAAAACGTTTCTTGTTCCTATCGATGAGCCATCTGTAGGTGGCAGGCTGCTGCAACTGGTCTGGTTTGCTTGGTGATTCTTCTCCAGTTCTGGTGCTTCACATGAGGAGTCTTGGTTCCGATTTCTGTTTGCTGTGTTTAATACAGAGCTCCACGCTTTTTGGTCTGATGTGGATGGTGCCCAGTACGTGGCGAGACTTTGCTCTGATCAGTGCCCGGTAACTGAGACGATTTCCTTCGTCATGAGACCTGCTTGTGACAGGAGCTGCACTGCTGTGGCACATATACTATGGTTAGTATACCGCTGAGATAGGTTTGCTTCTTCGCTTAATTTCGGCATCAAGAATCCTAAGTAATTTTTGCCCATTGCTTCTTTGCTGTACCAATAGGTTAGATGGTTGAGCTTTTCTTGTGGTAGGCATTTGGGGGTGGAAGTAGAAACTTGTGGCGTCAGGTGGGCACTTTTCGAGGTATTTTAAGAACGAGGTGACAGGGCAGAGTGGGCTGCTTCTCTGCTCGAAGATTAAACCTCTGGTATTTTCCTTATTTATTTCCTGAGGGTTTTTGTGGTTTTTGGTTTCCTGATTGTGGCTTAAGCTGATATACCGATTGCCTGCCTCGTCTTGTTTTACAACGGAACTGTCTCTGGTTAACTCTCTCAGTCCTTCCCTGCCGTGCCTAGCCATGTGTAGTTGTACGTCAAACCACACTTTTTTTACTAGCTCAGGCGTGGTTTCAGGATCTAGGGCTGGACTGGCACGTAACTTTTTGAGGTTGGCTTCTGTGATTGCAGGGTAGTGTGTGGAGGTATCTTTGTGCTATTTACTTAGCCATTTTAAGACAGCTTGCAGGACATTGTTAGATAATTTAAACACTGGGTCTCCGATGATGCTTATGGGCCTTCTAATGTCCGTGGTGCCTAAGTAGTGGTTTATGCCTGCTCGCAGAGCACAGTAGCCGGCCACGGAGACTCAGAGCCGCTTGTGGTATGGACCTCGGAGTAGAAGCACCTGAGGTATTCATGAGGGTTTCAAAACTTATTATTTGCCAGTCAATTTTAATTTTATTATAGTTAGCCCACTGTTCAAAAACTGAAATTGCCCACTTAGTATTTTTTACTGAGTTTAGCTCTTGCCACTCGCTTTCTATGGTGTCTAGCTGTTTGTCACTTAGCGCTACCAAACGCTCACTTACTTTTGTTTTTTGACAGGTTGAGTTATTTTTGGCTCTGGTTCACATTCGTCATCCTCGGTGAGTACCCTGTTTCTTTTTAGGATGTTTAGCAGGTCAAAATTGACAGGATAGTTATGAGACATTTTTGAGGTGCCAGCTAATTTTCCCTCGCCTCACCAGGTTTGAATAAATTGACAGTGCAGCACTTTGATATCTCAGCTGGTGTTTTGGTCAGGTGGCTGGGAGTTTTTCCTTGCTGGTCATCTATTGAAAGTTAATGTACCCCTTTCTTAGGGGTACTGGTCAATCAGAGTCCAGCAAGGAAAACCCCCATTTTCTAAGACAATTTAGTATGTCATCATAGACACAGCAGCTTTGAAAACCCATCTGTTTTGCCTCACATTTCTTGACTCAAGTTATGTGTAGTATAGCGCTACTAGCTAATTTATGATTTGTTTTAAAAATTCTGATTTTGAGTCTTTTATTGACATTTTTATGGATTTTATTGTTGATCTAAAGTGCTTTGATCACTCTGGAATTGCACTTAAAAATAAAGTTTGATTTGATAGACAGCACATCATTGACAAAATGTGCTTTTCAAAGATGGAATGGAAACAATGTGCGGCCTCTGAAGAATAAATCTGTCTTTGATTTTTGACATCACCAGCTGCTTAAAAAGGTAGGTTATACGAGTATGTCTGAAATATTATTCATTTAAGTTCGATAGAAAGTTAAAATACCACCACTGTAAATAATTCAAAAGTATGTTATTGATAGTTTAGAAGTGTAGCAATGTGTAAATGTCAACTAATTATACACATCAACATACTGTAGCAAGAATATTGACAACAACATAAAGTTGAAAAAAATGATACCATATCAGTCCGTCGTAAGAAACAAACTTTTTCTAAAGCAATTTCTTCTACCTTGGAAATCATAAAAACAGTAAACTGAACAAGTAGTTGAACAAATGTATAAACAGATTATTAATATTGCATTTATTATTATAAAATATTTTAGTGTTTAGAAAATTTCAAAGTATCATCACAGTGTTTTCACAATTTCTCATTGTTGATGATATAGATTGCAATGTCAATATAGTGAATGACTATAAAACAATGTATTGATATATGTAAAAAAGTTGAGCAAAGACATATATCGACATGGTAATAACATCAACATCATTTTCCACGAATTGTTAATATAGAAATTCAAATGTTGATAATGAAATATGTTTATGAGTATTACTGACAATAAGTAATTCAGTTTAGTAAATACATCACAGAATGTTCTTTTACTGTAGTTTACTAATAAATTCTATGTTAACATTGCGATTGCTGTTTACAACAGCAATAGTAATTAAATCACATTTTGAGGTAGGCATGATAGGTGGTTAAATGTTAAAACGTGTATTATTGATAATAGTCTTGTAAACATATTAAGTTATTGACACATGAAATTCTATATAAAGTGCTTGTTCTTCACAACTTCAATGTCATTTAATTGCAGTGATGAGTAGTGGTTGGAAGCTAAATATAACAAACATAAAAGCATAGAAACACAAACAATGATGGCAGAACAAGACCAATGGGCCACCAAGTCTGTCCAAGTTCCCTATTTAGACGTGGAATTTACTGTCCCTCTAGGGTCCTAGCACTCCCCATCCTCCCCTTCATTCTCCTCCCTGATTCTGTGGCCTCAAGCAACCATTATAGCCTTCATTCTGTTTCAACCATGCTTGAAACCACCAACAGTTTTGACACCCACCATCTTGGCTGGCACACTGTTCCATGGCTCTACCACCCTTTCTGTAAAATAGTATTCCCTCATGTCCCTCCTGAACCTCACTCCTGCTAGTTTCCACTCATGTCCATGTGACCATGAGCTAGTATTCAAGGTAAATAGTTGCCTACAGTTCACCTCATTAATTCCTTTGAGGAACCTGAAGGTCTCTATCATATAAGTAGTTTGCACAGTGGCCGTCACTGAGATGCTACCTGTATATGGCCAGGAGGGGATTAGGGAATACTGCACCAGTGTCTTCAAATACTGATTGAAGGCATGGTGTGAGGAGTAGGGGTTTGGCTACATCAGGGACTAGGGTCCTACCTGGGGGGATAGAGTCCTGTACAAAGGAGAAGGCCTCCATCCTTCCAGGAGGGGAACAGCAGTCCCGAGTAGAAGGTTTAAATGCTCCTTTGATGGGTATTTAAATGAGCCAAGGTGGAGGCAGAAAAAAGGAGTAGGTCAGTGAATGCTCACCCAGAAAATGGAGCAGCAGACAGGAAAAGCCATGGGGAAATAAATTCTACAGGGTAGAGTGGTGTAGGAAAGGGGGGGAAGAGTGGATGGGAGGATCTGGAGGTGATTCTAAGGGTGAGGGAAGAGTGAAGGAGGGTGGGCAGAAGGAAAAAAAAGGAATGACAGTAACAGGGAAAAGGGAAAGGTGAAGGATGGAATAGAGAATGGGGGATGGTATGGGGAGGGAAAGACAAAAGAAGTGCAGTGCCATGTGTGCCGATGCAAGGAGCCTCGGAAATAAAATTCTTGACTTGGAGGCAACTATTGTGGAGGTGGACTTGGATCTGTGGCAATAACAGAATCATGGTGCACCAGCAACCACAGTTGGGACGTGGCCATTTTTGGTACAACATGTTTTGGCATGATAGGACACTGAAGGAAGGGGGGTCATTTTATATGTGAGGGAAGGCATAAAAGCCACAGAGAGACAAGGGCACAACAGAATGGGCTGGAGGTTCTATGGGTTGGCTCAGAAACAGAGTCCAGGGTTTTTATCCATAAGGGGTGGTGTATAGACCACTATCACAGGGGGAGGAGTTAGACAGCATTCTAGGCAAGACCATAGGCAAAATGGCAAGCAAAGGGGAAGTACTGATTACAGGGGACTTTCATCTGCTGGCTGTAGACTGAAGTATTCTTGCCACAGCTACATTAAAGAATCAGAGACATCCTTGAATCTCTACAAGTGGCATTTCTCAGGCAGCTGGTTACAGAACCCACTATGGATGGGGAAGTGCTGGACATTGTTCTTACAAAACAGTGACAGCACTGCTGAAGTCACAGTGGGTAGCCCAAGGTACAAGTGATCATCGTACAGTGTTGTTTAACATACAGACTGGCCAGGAGAAAAACCACACTAGGATGAGATCCTGGACTTCAGAAGGGCAGATTTTCAAAAAATTGGAGAATGCCTTAATAAATATCTTGAAGGGGAAATGGCTGGGGGGAAGTGGAGAAACAATAGAAAAAGATAAAGGAGGGAATAACTAAGGTAACTGCAAGTTATTTGAAGGAAATAAGCAAGGATAGTAGGAGGAAGAGGCCACTATAGTTCTCAAAGGAGGTGACTAAGGCAGTAAGGTGAAAAAAACAGCTTTTAAGAAGTACAAGAAGACCCAGATGTAGGGGGACAGACAGGTATATCTGGATAAACAAAGGGAGGCAGGAAGAAAGGCAAGGGTAGGTAAAACACAGACAGAAGAGCAGATAGTTAAGGAGGTCAAAAAAGGGATACAGCTTTTTTCAGATATGTGAGTGAAAGGAGGACAAGGGTAGGATAGTGAAGATCAGGAGAACAGGGGTGGGGGACTGTGCAGAGGGAGACCAAGTAAACGTTAACATTTTAAATGTGTATTTCTGCTCAGTCTTCACAGTGGTGGGGGAAGAATGCACCAACATGTGTCAACAGGTACTGTGGCAGGTGGGAGTGGACACAAGTCCATTTTTGAAGGAGAGAGTCCAAAGGGGATTGGAAACACTAAAAGAAAAAAAGGCCACATTTCCAGATAGGATACTCCCAAGGGTACCAAAAGAGCTGAGAGGAGTGCTGGCTGTCCCTCTGGCAACACTATTCAGCAACTCATAGGAGTCAGGAGTAGTTCCAGAGGACTGGAGGAGGGCCAATGTGGTCCCTCTGCACAAGAGTATCAGCAAGGAGGAGGCTAGCAATTATAGGTGAGTTAGTCTCACATCAGTGGTGGGGAAATTAATGAAAATGTTCAATCACAAGGATGTGGTGTGCATATTTATGGAACCCATACAAACAGAAGTGAGAACGAAATAAGTGCCTTAGCTGAGCCTTGAACCCAGACTGCCGAGAATACCATTCCAATTGCAATACCAGCTGTGCCACCAAGGCAACTGGAAACTGGGCTGTCCAGAGGCAACTTAAATTAATGGAAGACCTGCTGAAGGAGAGACTAATGGAGTACCTGGAGGCAAATGGGTTGCAAGATCACTGGTAGCATGGTTTCATGGGAGGAGATCATGTCAAACAAAGCTCAGAGATTTCATTGACTGGGTGACTAAGGAAGTGGATTGGGGAAGGCAGTGGACATGGCCTATGTGGACTTCAGTATCACTTTTGACACTGTGGCACGCAGGAGGCTAATTAAGAAACTTAGCATCTTGGGTTGGAGAGACAGTGGCAAGCTGGATATCAAACTGGTTAACGATAGGATGCAGAGGGTGGGGGTAAATGGCAGTCACTCAGGGGATTAAAAGAAACCGGTGGAGTGCCACAGGGATCAGTACTGGGTCCTGTCCTCTTTAATGTCTTCATAGGTGACATTGCTGAGGAACTGGAAGGGGAAGGTGTGTCTCTTTGTGGATGACACAAAAGTCTGCAACAGGGTGGATACCCAGAAAGAGATGGAGAAAATGCAAAGGGATCTTGGGAAATTTGAGGAGTGGTCTAGGGTGCTGTAACTGGGTTTCAATGCCAAAAAGTGCAAAGTCATGACCCTAGGGAGGGGAAACCCAGGGACTGTGTATAAGATGGGGAGAGCACTTACAGCCACCAAGCAAGAAAGAGACCTTAAACTAATCATAGCTGATGCTCTCAATGTGTCAGGGCAGTGCAACAAGGCAGTGAGCAAGGCTAGCTGGATGATGGGTTGCATAAATAAATAAAATAAAAAAAAATAGGTAGGGGGATTTCTAGCAGGAGAGCCTGGGATAACAGAGACCTTTATGCTCTGGACAGATTGCATCAGAGTAGGGAGGGTAAAATGGTCCTGAAGGGCAAGCTGGAGAAATATATAGGGAACAACCTCAATTTAAACTGGGGGGAGGCGACGGGAAACACAGCACCCTTAGTTACCAGCAGAAGGGAGTTGTTAGGCCTCTGCCCCACTCAGGGCAGCATGATGAGAGTGGAGGAAATGGGTGGTAGAAGGTGTGGTGGCTGAGGGAGGAGGGTAGGGGTGGGAGGCAGATCAAGATGAAGGAAGATACCACATCACAGTGGAAGGTGGTGTCTCTGAATGCCAGAAAGCTAGGTAGCAAGATGGCAAACTTGCAGGCCCTGATGGCAGAGGGTGTTGTGGACATAGTGGCCATCACAGAGACACGGGTCACACTAAACCATGACTGGGATAACACAATTCCAGGATAGAAGCTATACAGGAAGGGTAGGTGGACAGGAAGGGGGGAGTGGCTCTGTACATGAAAGAAGGGACAACTTGTACCAGGGAGGAAGTGGCAGTGGGTATGACTGAAGTGCTGTGAGTGCAGGTACAACCCACCAGAGGGAAGAAATTAAGAATGGTGGTGGTCTACAGGCCACCTTCCCAGAATGAAGAATTGGACCGTGTACTACAGTCTCAAATCACTGACATAGCCAGTAGGGGTGAGGTAATAATAATTGGGGATTTCAATTTACCAGGGGTGGATTGGAAAATCCCAGTTACCTCCAGCATTAGGGACTAGGTATTCCTGGCTGCAATCCAGAGTGGTTTCCTGGTCCGGGGTGTCTTGCAATCCACTAGGGAGAGTTCTATAGTGGACCTGGTCCTGTACAAATGTGGGCATGTTCAGGAGGTGACAGTGAAGGAACCACTTACAGGTAGTGACCACCATGCGGTGTGGGTCTACCTGGATATGGGCAGGGGGACACTCAGTACTAGGACAAGGATTTTGGACTTTAGGAGAGCTGACTTCAGTAGGATGGGAGAAATTCCTGCAGGTGACCTTGCTTTGATCAGAAATGGATGTTGAACAGAACTGGGCAATAATAAAGGTGGGACTGATGGAGGCCACTAGTAAGCATGCCAAAAAGTGGCCAAAATCAAGAGTAAGTGTAACCCCCACACCCCTGCCTTTTTACAAATGACAGGTGGTATGCTGTTGAAGCTGACAGCAGTACCAGGTGGGGGACTGGGTTCGGGGAGGACTAGGTTACTCGGCACAAGGACTAGGTTTGGCTACTCTGCACAGGGGCACCCAAGTAAATCCGAACACAGGAAGCAATAACTGTAATGTCCAATACCAGGAATGGGATTCTAAAGTGTGGCTTTATTCACATCCAAACTGAACAAACAAAGCATAGACGGACCCCCACGGGGCTACATACCTGGTAATGCAGATTGAGAGAAACAGAACACTTCCTCAACACTTCAACCCTCAGGCTCTGGACCCACCAGGTACACAGCCCGGACTTGCACGCTGCTTTGGGTACATAGCCCGACTTGTACACTATTGGAGTTTTCCCTGGCTCAGCTCCCCTGCTGGCCACTCAAACACCTTCCATTTGACATGGAACCCAATTTCCAGTGGCCCCCTAAACCACCTTAGAGCCTTTGACTCCTTAAGGGAAATTTCCTTTCAATCCCACGTCTGGGTACTTTCCTCAGCACTGACCAAGTGTCTGAGGCAAAGTAAAAGGGCCACAGAGCAAATCCGTAGAGGTGAACCTGGTTACTAATGATGGGGGGGTCTCCCACCACTAGCTTCCACAATTCATACCCGGCCATTTCTCTGGACATTAAACAACTCTTTCTGAAAAGTTTGGCAATGTAGATTAAAGGGTAAACGCATAGCACATTTCCTCTACATGTCTTGACTTTCCCCTTGTACTAGACTCGAACATACTTAAACATCTCTTTCTGAAAAGCTTGGCAGTATAGATTAAAGGGTAAATGCATAGCACATTTCCTCTACATGTCTTGGCTTTCCCCTTGTGCTGGACTTGAACTTACTTTTATTTTGGCTTAGCCTATTCCTCTAGGCCTCCCACTGATTGAGCAGTCCAATCCCCACTTTAAAACAGTTCAGGTGAAACATAGGCCCCATGTAAGAGCAGAACTCATCCTTTGGTTGCAGGTGCCCCACAGGCAATTCTTGACAACTTCTGGTGCCGCAGCACAACTTAGAAAAATAAGGCAGCTTCTTCCCTAGCCGGAACAAGGAGGTTTCCCTTGGAATAACAGGCAAACCTTTTACCCCCATCCCCTCAGGGATGGGGTACAGAGACCCGTAACAGCGGTCTCCACCACTTCATGAACAGCTTACTGTGTTCCTCTTTTGGGGGAAACACACACCTCTCCCTAAAGGTAGCTCTATATCAGAGCTTTAGACTCCAAGAGCCTGTGCACAGACTGCTGTGGCTGTGCTCCTCTCTTCAAGACTGCTCACACATGACTGCTGCTGCTCACTGTTCAAAAACTCCAAACATTCTAACCTAACTCCCAACTGCAGATTCCAATGTGGCTCATGCAGCTGCAATAGTTCTATGGTGATGTCATCCCTCAGTCTCAGCTGAGACTGAGAACAGAGTGAGACAGTGTGAAATCCATTTTACTGGAGTTTCACAAGCTGCCTTCCCTGCCTACCACTAGTTCTTACTGGGATTCTAGTAACCCGGGGTAACAGGGGGGTTACATAAGAAAGCTAAAGCCAAAAAGCCTAGCTGGTTCTGGAAGGAGGTGGCAAAAGCTGGGGATGGCCAGAGGGCAACCTTCTGGAAATACAGACGTACTCAGAAGGAAGCGAATAGGGTGGACTACTCCATGAGTGGACGTATTGCCAGCAGACGAATTGTCGCAGACAACACGGAATGGATAAATGGTCGCGAGGACAGAATGAACCCGGACAAATTGCCGAGATTGAATGCAGTCACGACCAAGAAAGGGCGAATGTAAAATTGTTGAAAAATGGACAAATAGTCATACATTTACATCGCCCTTTTCCTTACATTTTGCCCCAATGTTGTATAAATTTGCTTATTTAAATTTTGCACCAAACAGGTGGCAGAGTGGCCCGATAATGAGCACAAACTAATTTTCTTGGGGTTCCCTTGGTACTGCAGGGTGCAAAAGAACTGACGTACTGTGTAATTGTATATTGCAGCATAATAGGAGCTTTGGACATTGGAGTTAACACCTGAACAGAAGATGTTGAATTCCAGTTGGCCTATCCAGAGTAAACAAACTGACCAAACAGAGGTAAAAAAGTCACATTGCAGGCTCTGTGAGGTTGGGGCTGATAGCTAGCAATCTGTTGTGTCACAGAACAAACAGCACTTTCTTCTTTATTGGACTGAACTGTGTGCGTAAGTTTTTCATTATCCCCAAATCACATATAACTTTGTGTGTGTGTAAGAAGTAGTTTTATTTGATAAAAACTGATTTGCATACTTTTAGCCACAGCAAGGTCCACACAGCAGTGTAAAGTTTAATGGCAGTGGACTCAGCCCCAACTAAAATATGGCAACAGAAGCAGGGTGATTCAGTCCTCAGATCGTGAACTGTTTGAAGGTATATATTCATTTATTTATGGGGACTATTGAAAAGAGGGCAGCAATGTTATCTATATATGTCGTTGCAGGATAATTAAAATAATATAGGACGAAATGTCTGCAACCACAAATCCAGTGACAGCATGTCTTTTCAGCCACTGAAACCTCTCCGAGTTAACCACGCCTATTTCTACCACGACATTTTGACCGTATGCCAGACTACTCTGCTAAGGCAAGGGAGGAGAACAGAGTAGTTAGGGTGGTAGAGGCCAAAAAGGAAATGCAGCTAGCACAAGGGGCAAAAACAGGGGAGAAGGTATTTTTCCAATATGTAAGGGAGAAAAGGAATGCCAGGGATGAATAGTCAGGTTAAAGAAGGAGTGGAGTATTTGGTAGAGTGTAATGCAGAGAAAATGAAGGTACTTAACAAGTACTTCTGTTCAGTCTTCACAAAAGAGAAGGGTGGGCCAGTACCACATGGGAGTAGGGGTGGGGGCAAGGAGAGGGGAAGTCACAGATGGTGACAGTCCTGCTGACAGGCTACTAAAGGGCCTAACAACCCTGAAAGTAGAAAAATCCCCAGGGATAGATGGAGTGCATCAAGGGGTCTTGAAGAAGCTGGCAGAGGTCCTCGAGGGCCCCATGGCAGACCTGTTTAACACCTCCCTGGCATCAGGGATCATACCCCTGGCCTCAGGGATTGTGCCCCTGGCCTGGACAACTGCACATGTGGTGCCTCTTCACAAAAGTGGGCTGAAGGATGAGCCAGGGAACTATAGGTCTGTCAGTTTGACCTCAATAGTTGGCAAGCTGATGGAGTCCATCCTGAAAGAGAGACTGGTGGACTTTCTGGAGGAGGACAACAGGCTTCAAGATGTGAGACACCATGGGTGTGTGTCTTGGAGGTCCTGCCAGGTGAACCTGATCATCTTCTTTGACTGGGTCACAAGGGCAGTGGACAGGGGCCAAGTGGTTGATGTTCTGTACCTGGACTTCAGCAAGGCCTTTGACTCTGTGCCTTGGAACAAATGATTATCAGAGTCACCTGGTGTCTCAAAAGGAAAGACTCAGTTTTCAGGTATTTCTTAAACATTTATATACTAAAAACAAAGTTCAGCTGTTGGGATTAACAATATTTGTTTACCATATTCTATCTATCTATCCATATATATATATATATATATATATATATATATGTCTTTTAGTAGTTTCAAACCTTGAAAGCATTGGTGTTAGTAATATATTTAGAAATACATTTTTAATTGTCTTTACAGATAAATCATTCAGGTTCATGTACTTGGTGTAAACAGTCTGTGATGAAATGTATTTTACTTTTTTCCTGGCTCAGTTTCTATCAGTGAAAAGAAAGACTGGAACACCTATCAGAGCTGCCATCCCCCTAACATTCATGCTGAGTTTATACTCCTTGGAACCTGTTATTCCAGTTTATGTGCCTGTGTGTAGTATATAGGAAACTTTAGAGCATTATTTTTCTTTTGGCTTGAGAAGTTAATTGAGACCCCAGAAAGTTAAAGGAGTAGTCCACCCAGAATGTACAAAAAACATATGTTATGTAGAGTGTTTTGGTATGTATGTTAAATCCTAGTGTGTCCTTCCCTCTGTCTGCTATTAGGAGTTTTTCCTAAATTAGCTTGCTAGCTCTGTGGTAGTTTTACAACCCCAGGGGATTTCCATAACAAATAGTTTTATTGGCTTTCTTTCTCCTATGATGCCCCCTGTCTTATGTGACAGTGATGTAGCCATGCCCTTAGATTTAGCATGTGTACTGCTTTAAAATTAGTTTAGCAACAGCAGAGCCTTGTAACTGTTTTTATCCAGAGAGCACAAATGTCAACAGTTAGTATAGCAGATACCTGAGAGCAAGCTAACTGGGGTTTCTGTAAGACAACAGCTACTAAATAGCTCTAATTCACTACTTTTGTTTTCTCTGTGCATCAGGTGTAGCTAGCAGGAGTGTTTTAACATCAAAAACTCAAATAATGAATTAGAGCTATTTAAAAACAGGTAAAACCCACCCCACCCATTTCATCCCACTACATTCCTAACCAAGAATACCATAGGTGAGGTAGATACCTGTATGCCGAGTCAAGCACTCAAATGGATAATAATAGATTAGTGGGAAGAGTCTGCCTTTATACTAGATCCTCAGAAAGTTTATGGTGTAAAGAGCTGCTCTCTGGAAAATTACCTGGTTTTGGAGGTGGGGGTTGCCACAAGTGAAATGGGATTTCACAGATGGGGGAGCTCATAACAGCAGAAGTGGCATGTTGGCATTAAAAGCTTAGTGGTATGGATGTAGAAGCACCAGTATTTAAGCATGACTTTGGTAGAGGATTAATTGTGATGGGGGGGAGTGAGTCTTGGTATTTTAAACATAATGATTTTCTAAAACTTCAGCCTTCAATGGGTTAGACTTTGTAGCCATCTGTACAGTATATCACTAAGCCACATGCAGTGGGTATGGGTAAAACCCAGATCACCAGACCCAGGCCAGAGCTGTAAAATCTGGACTGGGCACAGATTGTGCAAATATTGCTGATCTGGTGGAGCAGCAATAAAAGATAAACTATGCAGTACCCTCAATAACACACCTACCCCAGTTTACATTTTCCTGATGCCCATTTTTAGGCCTTATATAGTAATATCTTCCTTCAAAAGAACATCTTGTAATAAAACATGGCATTTGGGCATATGCACTTTTATATTATATGAATTTTGTGTGTGAACTGTATATCAGTCTCTAAGAACAACAATTAAACACATCAAATGTCTACAAAAACTTTTCTCAAAATTGTGTTTATCTTCCATGTTGTCGCAACATATAGTTGTCTCAGCAGTGATTTCAGTTAGGGTACAGTACCTTCATGTATATGATGGCCTGGTTCTGTTGAGTTGATTGCTATAACAGTGCATAGAATAAACTGCAAAACATATAGGTAACTGTAATACAGATGGTGGCATTATTTTTAATTATACAATGGCAAGGAAAAATGTAAGAAGCTGATTGGCTGCTGACCCATTGAAACAGTGATGTTATTACACAGTAACATCACTGTAGCTTTGGATTTGGATCATTCCTTGCATTTTCTCTTAAGAAATATGTTTCCACACTAACAAAAACATCCTTTAAATTCTGTATATAACAACAAGCCATTATAGTTGCAATAAGGCACTCCAGGGTGTGTGTTATCGTGTAATAACGTCACTTCTTGGGTGGCGGAAGCACTCGGCTTCGTCTCTACTTAAATATGCCCTTTCTCAATGTATTGTACTTTGATTCAGTTAGTGTATGCAACAGCCTTCATGTCAACACTCTGGGCTTCTCTTTGACTCCTGATGTCTATTTACTTTAGCTATTGTGTATTGTTTGAACTGCTTTGGTCTACTTGATGTGGTGCCTGTGTAAATAAGTCTCTGACTCAAAGGCTTGTAAATCTGATATTTTTTAAATAAATAAATAAATGTTTATGCTTAAGCCCATGAAACACCATTATCTAGTTAATGCATTCACAGTCATAGTGGCTCTGCCAGAGTTTGTTCAACTTGCTAACTGAAGTGGGGAAACAAGATAGCAGTGGGGCCAGGGCTTTGAATTCCTATGGGAGGAATGTTATTAGTTCTTAAAGGAAGGCTGATTCATCACTACATTGGACAGAATGGGGTGTAAATCAAAATGACTGACAGCTCCATTGTGCTGTGACATAGGCAGGTGAAAAATAGTATTATTTGTCCAATGATCACTAACAGTGTTTATCTTTCAGGGAATTGGGGAGGGGTCTTAGGTAACAAGCTCAGTAACCTTTTCGGAGGTGTTACCTGTCTATGACAAGAGGAAGGACAGGGTACTCAGCACCTGGAGTTTCAATGCATGGCTGAAGGACTGGTGCAGAGCTGTGTGATTTGGCTTCATTGGGGACTAGGGTCCCACCTGGAGGGATGGAGGCCTATACTGGAGAGATGACCTGCATCTATTGGGGGCGGGGATCAGGATCCTCTGAGAAAGGTTTAAATGCTTCACTGGTAAGCATGTAAACTAACCAAGGGGAAGGTGGAAGAAAGCAGGGAGAATCACTATGCCCCCACAGGAGGAAGCAGTCAGTAGGGAGGACCCTCAGTACAAGAAATCACCAAAGGTACCTAGAACCAGAAAAGGTAGAATAGCAGAGAAAAGAAGAAATGGGAGCAAAGACAGGAGGGGTAAAGAGGGAAAGCATGAGGCTAAGAGGAGAGCTGTCAGAAGGAGAGGTAGCATAACTTGGAAGGCCATGTGAATGAATGCTCGCAGCCTGAGGAATAAAGTCCTGGACCTAGTGGCCTTGATGGCAGAGGCTGACCTGGACATTTTTACCATTACCGAGACATGGTACAATGGAAACCATGACTGGGATATAGCCATACCAGGTTATACTCCATTCAGGAAAGACAGGGTGGGTGAAAAGGATGGAGGAGTTGCTCTTTATGTCAGAGAGGTCATAAAAGCAACTGAGGTACAGGGAATGTAGGGAGGGATGGAGACACTGTGTGTCACCCTAGAGACAGTTAATGGCACCACTATTCACACTGGAGTGACCTGCAGACCACCAGCACAAGGGGAAGAGTTGGACAGGGTTCAAGTAGAAGCCCTCCATAAGATGGCAACTAAAGGGGAGGTCCTGCTGGTGGGAGACTTCAATTTGCTGGTTGTTGATTGGAGCATCCCAGCTGCAGCCTCAGCCAGGAGCAGGGACATCCTGGATGCTCTGCAGGGGCATGCCTCAGGCAGCTAGTGGTAGAGCCCACCAGGGATGGAGCGATACTGGATCTAGTACTAACCAATGCAGACAGAGTTGCAGATGTCATGGTAGGTAGCCACCTGAGAACCAATGATCACTGTATGGTGTGGTTCAATGTAAGAACAGTGACAGAGTCAAACCACACAAAAGCAAGGGTCCTGGACTTCAGAAAGGCCAACTTTGCAAAGATGGAGAAATGTCTCAGGAAAGCCCTGGTGGGAGGGAGGACGGGGGGTTTAAAGGAACAGTGGGCAAATCTAAAAGGAGCCATAGAAGAAACAACAAACCTTTGCATTAGACAATTAAGCAAAAGCAAGAGAAAACAAAACCCACTATGGTTCTCAAAGGAAGTGGCCTGGAAAGTAAGAGTGAAAAGGCTGGCATTCAGGAGGTACAAGGAAACACAGAGGGAGGAGGACAGGGAAGTGTATCTAGAAAAATAGAGGGAGGCAGAGAAAGCAGCCAGGAGTGCAAAGGTACAAATGGAGGAAAAAATAGCTCAAGCAGTAATGAAAGGGGACAAGACATTCTTCAGGTACACTTATGAAAGAAGAAAGACTAGGGGTGGGATTGTTAGGCTAAAAAGAGAAGGAGGGGGATGTGCAGAGGTTGACCTGGAGAAAGCAGCAATCCTGAACAAATATTTTTGTTCAGTATTCACAGAAGAAGGAGAAGGTGTGGGACATCAATTAAACAATGGGAACATCGATGGACAGGAGGTGGACACCAGTCCATTTACAGAGGAGAAAGTCCTAAAGGAACTCGCAAAACTGAGAGTGGACAAGGCAATGGGATCAGACAGGATACATCCAAGAATATTAAAGGAGCTTAGAGAGATGCTTGCAGCACCACTGACAGCCCTGTTCAACAAATCTAAGGAAATGGGAGTTGTTCTGAAGGACTGGAGGAGGGCAGATGTTGTCCCTCTTCACAAAAGTGGGAACAGGGAGGAGGCTAGCAATTACAGGCCAGTCAGCCTGACCTCAGAGGTGGGAAAATTAATGGAATCACTGCTAAAGCAAAGGATTGTGGTATATCTTGAATCCAGTAGATCACAGGATCCTAGGCAGCATGGATTCACAGCAGGAAGGTCATGACAAACAAATCTGATACAGTAGATTTCTTTGACTGGATGTCCAGGGAATTAGATCAGTGAGGGGTGGTGGATGTGGCCTACCTGAATTTTAGCAAGATCTTTGACACTGCTCCACATAGGTGGCTTGTAAACAAGCTGGGCAGTCTGGAAGTGGGTCCCGAGGTGGTAAACTGGGTCAGAAATTGGTTTATGAATAGAACACAGATGGTGGTGGTAAATGGAATTCATTCCGATGAGAGGAGGCTAACCAGTGGGGTGTCACAAGGATCAGTTCTGAGGCCATCCCTCTTTAATGTCTTCATAAGTGACATTGCAGAGGGGCTAGAAGGGAAAGTATGTATTTGCAGATGACACACTTAGATCTGCAAAAGGGTTGACACTCCAGGGGTGGTGGAAAAAATGAGGAAGGACCTAAGCAGGCTTGAGGAGGGGTCAAGAGTGTGTCAGCTAAGATTCAATGCAAAGAAGTGTAAAATCATACATTTGGGGGCACAGAAACCCAGGGGAGGAGTACATGATGGGGGGGGGGGTACTGACAACCACCAAACAGGAAAGGAACATGGAGGTAATCATATCTGATGACCTAAAGGTGAACAAGCATTGTGAAAAGGCTATGGGGAGAGCCAGTGGGATGCTGGAGTACATAGGGAGAGGTATCATCAGCAGAAAAAAGGAAGTGGTGATACCATTATACAAATCACTGGTGAGACTTCATCTGGAGTACTGTGTCCAGTTCTGGAGGATGCATCTCTGGAAGGAAATAGACAAAGTAGAGGCAGTTCAGAAAAGGGCAATAAAAATGGTACAGGGTCTGCACCAAAAGTCATATAAGGAGAGACTAGAGGACTTCAATAAGTATACCCTGGAAGAGAGAGGAGAGAGAGGAGAAAGAGAGAGATATGATAGAGACCTTCAAATACCTCAAGAGCATAAATAAGGTACAAGAGGGTAGCATCTTTCAGAAGAAAAGATGTTCAAGAGAAAGGGGTCACGCTATGAGGCTGAAGGGGGGTAGACTCAGGGATAATGTGAGGAAGTATTTTTTCACAGAAAGGGTGGTGGCCGACCTGTCGGTGCAGCGGTTGGTTCTCTGCTTGCGATACCAGTGACCCAGGTTTGGGAATGGACTCAGGTGCTGGAGGGCCGGCCGGGGAGAGAGGGCTTGAGCGTCGGTTGATGGCGCCCCTTCTCTCAGGGGGAGGGCCGGGATGCGACTTGGTAATTGCTGACCCTAGCAGAGGCTGGGGGCATGGCAATGCAAGGGGTCCCATTCACTAAGGGGGCATGGTGAACGTTGACGTCAGCTTTACATTAGTGGCACACCACGCCCCCCCGGGGAGCAAATGAGATAAGGGCCCCGAGGCCGACTGGATGATGGTCGCCAGCTCCTATTGCCACGAGTCCAAGGACAGCGCACACACCATCCCCAGCAGCACCTGGGGCAAGTTTGGCACTGGTCGATCCCACCGGTGCAATCTCCCTTGCAGGGGGGGACCCACCCAGTGAAGGGTTACATCCAGGGGTTACCCAGGGGGGTGCAATATGGGGGTGAAGAGGTGGCTGATTTGAGGCAGTGTGGCACGGAGGGCATGGGGGCCTGAAGTAGAGGCCAGCCTGGAGCTGGGAAGGGAGCAAAAAAAAAAAAAAAGTGTGGTGGATGCATGGAATTTATGGAACAGCCTCTCAGCGGAGGTGGTGGGGGCAAAAACCGTAGGGAAATTCAAGAATGCAGGGGATAGGCACAAGGGAACCCTAGCAATAGGAAAGAAAGGGTAAAAGCTGGAGATCAAATAGGATCTGCGGTATTGCAGTAGGTAGGGAAAATCTGCAGACTAGGTGGGTCAAATGGCCGTTATCTTCTGTCAATTTCTATGTTTCTATGTTACTTGTGTAACCCCCACCCAGGTATGCCGTTTCCATCTTGACAGCACTACCTGGTGGGCTGGGTTCAGAGAGAAATATGTCACTCGACACATTGGCTAGGTTTGGCTACTCTGCACAGGGGCACCCAAGTAACTCTGGACACAGAAAGCAATAACTGTAATGTCCAATACCAGAAGTGGGATTCTAAAGGGTGGCTTTTATTCGCATCCAACAGAATAACAAAGCATAGATGGACCCCCATGGGGCTACACTTCTGGTAATGCAGATTTATGGAGATCAGAACACATTCACTTTCACTTTAACCCTCAGGCTTTGAAACACACTGGGCACACAGCCCGCACTTGTACTCTGCTCTGGGTTTCCCTGGCTCGGCTCCCCTGCCAGCCACTTGGACTACCTTCCTTCCATGGCTCAGCTATCAAGCCAGCCCTTTGGACACTTTCCATATAGCATGGAAACATTTACTGGTGGCTCCCTAAACCACCTATGAGCTCTTCTGACTCCATCAGGGAATCTTCCTCATCCATCCCACATCTGGGTACATTCCTCAGTCACTGGCCAAGTACCTGAGAGAAAGCAACAGGTGTCCCAAAGCAAACCTGTAGAGGTGAATTTGGCTACTACTGATGGGGGGGTCTCCCACCTCTCGCTCCCATAATTCATACCCGGCCATTTTTCTGGACTGTAACACCTCATCCTTGAAAACACTTTGCTGTGTAGATTCTCTTTAAATGTACTCACATTCAGTCTACTGTCTTTGCATCCCATTTGTGCTGAACTTGAACATACTTAATAAGTGGCTGTGTCCATTACTCTAGACCCACCACAGAGTTAAGCAGTCCAATCCCGACATCTTCCAAACTGTACTTGGCTGTCTTTTCCTGACCCCACAGTAACAGTCACTTTAGTTTCATCTTGTTTCAGGCGAAAACACATTGGCCCTTTAGCAGAGCGAACTCACCCCTTGGTTGCAGGTGCCCCACAGGCATTTTCTCTTCAAATAAATCCCATCCAGAACTTCCGGTGCCTCAGCATGAACTTAACTCAGGCAGCTTCTTTTTCCCTAGCCGGACCAGGGAGGTTGCCCCTGGAAACAGGCTGATTCCTTCCCCCCATCCCTGCAGGGATGGGACCCTGAACCACTGAAAGTGGTCTCTACTACTTCACTTGGCTCTTCTTGTGTTCCTCTTCAGGTGAGAACACACACCTCTTCAAAAAAATAGCTCTTTGACAGTGCTTAGGACTCTGAGGGTCTGCTTACAGCAGAGCACCTCCTTCCTCTACTACAGACTGCAACAGACTGACTTCAAATTCCCCACCGTTCTACTCTAACCTCCAACTGCAACATTCCAGTGTGGTTTATGCAGCTGCGACAGTTCTAAAATGATGTCATCTCTCAGTCTCAGCTGAGACTGAGAACAGAGTGAGAAAGTGTGAAATCCATTTAGCTGGAGTTTCACAAGCTGCCTTACCTGCCTACCACAAGGTCTAACTGGGATTCTTGTAACCCCAGGTAACAGGGGGGTTACACTCACCCTGGGCCAGGAAAATGACTGTCCGCAGTCACTAGCCATCTGGCTTAGGCCATCTCACCCCATGTGTTGACTACAGGGAGGTAGCGTTGCCTTCTCCCCTACCATGCGCTAGCACAGGCAGACAACACTAAGGGCCTAGAGGCCTTTGGCTGACATATCAGCCTCTCCTCTACCCACTAACTATGGGTACTTAGTGGCTCTGGTAGAACTACCCAGAGCATAGCCCTAACAGATCAGTACTGTGACCCCTACAGCCGTTCAGGACCACAGCCTGTCTATCCACCCTAGCCCTCTAGGGAAAACCTGTCTGCCTCTAACTCAAAATTCCCAAAACAAAACAAACAGGGGACCTCCCCCCAGCCCTGGATACCATGCAACCACACACTAGGAGCTAATACCATACACTATGCATTACTCCCACACTACCCCACAACCATACCTGTGGAAGAAAAAATTACACAAAGTAACAACAACAACAACAGTACTTTAAACACTACACTCTAAAGTACTACCGAGGAACTCCGCTGAGTCCCTCCTCCTCTTCTTGTCTTCTCTTCTCTCTTCTTCAGGAACACCTGCAAGAAAAATAAAGACAATACACTCGCCTAATCTGCATACACAGTCTATCTAAACCCCTACCATCTGAACACTGAAGAATCCCCAAAAATATTTTTTTTAGAAAAGTTGAAAAAACAGTATAAACATTAGAAAACAGTAGAAAACAATTACATTATTTACAATACACAATATTTGGTAGATGGAGTGCCCTAAAAGTGCCATCTAGTGACCACAGTGCCCAAAGACAAGTCCATTAAAGAGTCTCTCCTGGGCCGGAGGATGGTGAAGCACAGTTCTAGCAGGCCAAAGTCCCGAAGGGGAGAGTCTTTGAGGAAAGTTCAAACATCTGGCGTCTGCTAGTGTAGGGTGTGTACTGCAATGTCATAAGAATAGAAAAGTCTGGACTTACCAGTCCCTTGTAGAACAACACGATACCACACCTGGTCCTGAGCCGAAGACTCTCCCTGGCAGCATTCGTCCAATACAGCTGGGCGGACATCTTCCGGGAAACAACAGGAGGGCACATATGGAAACTGCTGGGCTAATGTCATCTCTGGAGATGGAACCTTGAAACAGGAACAAAAAGGAAAACAGCTGGTCTGAAGTCATCCGATACCCAGGCAATGAATCAGGATACAGCTGGGCTGGTGTCCTCTCTGGATCTGAAGTCATCTGGTGGGCCAGTCGATGGATTCTGGAAAGGCAGTACACTGCAGAACTGATGAATGTGGAGCACCTGGTTCCTGAAATGCCAGTCTGGTGGACCAGCATAGGTACAGCAATGGCTGAATGACAGCACTGGCTACCATGCTCTGCTTTCCACTTGGTAGGCATGGGCACATTCGCAAGGTGGTCTTGGCATTGTGGCCAATAGCATAATGGGTCTGGTGCTGGAATTATTACCCCATCTGGGCACTCATAATTCACACTGTGAAAGGTTTCATGTCCCTCTCCATCCACAATTCGAACAGTGTCAATAAATAGTGTCCTGCCTCTTTTCCACTGGCTGTATTTTTCTTGAAACATTCTGTTCTTGACATGCTTGTTTGCACCAGGATACATATATTTCATTGCTTCTTCCCAAATCCAGGATTTCCTGCTTTTTTCAATCTCCTCCCAGACTCTCTGAGGAAAGGTAGGAAAGGACATCTCATAGATTTCATTCGCTTTCCTATGAACCAGTCTTTCCTCTTTACTAGCTTTGGTCAACCTGTGACCTCTGGCCTGGCTTGGGTGCGACCAGTCCTGGTTCTGCTAGCTACGCACTCTTAATGGCACAAAAAATGGATCCCTGGTTTCTTCTTACACAGCCAGAGCAGTGGAATCACCACTCTTTTCCATGCGTTCCTCTGAAGCAAGAGGTTGAGGCTGTGTACCGGTTCCTTTTTCACAAGGCCACATAGGTTCCCCCTCTTCTTCTTCCTCACTGTGAATCTGTGCCCACGAGTGAGCAGTCATCCTCACTCCTGAGACTGTCCACTCTTCACTGGGCATGGAGGTCAAAACATCCCATTCAAAGGCCTCCCTCATCTTGTCTTCACCTATGAGACTTGGGCTAGGCCCCTCTCTCCAAGGGTCTACTGATGCTCTTCCCGAAATGTGTCTCTGCGACTCAGACTCTGAAACATCAGCATATTGTTCTGTCTGTAAATCTGCACCCTCTTGCTTCGTGCCACACTCTGAGGGGCCTTCTCCAACAGGCTCCGCCTGGTGCTGTGTGCTGCCAACTGCAGATTCTTGAACTTTCTTCCATGTGGGAGCCAAACGAATCTTGGGTGCTTTAAACAAACCATATTTCTCTAGACACCCACAACAGTGATGTACCATCAAGATGTCCCTTCCAGCATTTAAGCACATCACACATACTCACACTGGATATCCAGGAATCGCCACATGAGGAGGCAATCATCCCCTGTAGTAACATCTCTCAATGTCTCTTAACTTAACTTCTACTGCTATCACAGCCTGGGCATGATCCGGGTAGCGGACTGGTCCTGAAGCCATAACTGCAGAGAAAAACAAACAAAGCTCACTGTTATTGCAAGTCCCACATCACTGAAAACTTTTTTTTTCTTCTCCTTCAAAATGGCTCCTCTGCTGCTGTGTTTACATTACTACCCCACCTTATAATGGTGGCGGCAGCACTCCTACGCATCAACATTCTGTAATTGGGTCAAGCCACTGCACATCCGATTTACACACTCTGCTGACAACTTTGCTCAAATTGCACAAACTTGCACTGTTCTTTTTTCTAGCACATTTATATGATTTACCACAGACTTTTTACTCACTGAAGACATTGCTGTAGCTTACAGTCCCGTAAAGCCTCAGTATTTCATAGCATAGGATTGCCTGTATTTCTTGCTGCATATCTGATACAACTCACAGTCTCTCACATGGCTTTGAAAATTATACTGACGCTGAACCTGTAATTATGCTCACAGTCGCTTGCTTAGAATTCTTGCTTTTGCTGGTAAAACTTAACACAGTCCTTCTTTGCAAAGCAATTACATTGCTACACACAGATTCAACTGGCTTTTGGTGAAATCACGCAGTTTGAGCAATTATTTCTGTTGGTACTCACTGTTATCAGTAGCTGTTTGCTGTGATGGAAAAACAGCCTGCAGCCAGTCTTGGAGGCCTTTGGAAGGAAGTGGGTTGGCAGCCCTGCCGATTGTCCCTCTGAACACCTCACTCATAGTCCAGTCGATCGAGATGCGGGTTGAGCCCGAATTTAAACAGAAAAGTCAGTTTTTTTAACTTTTACAGCACTTTCAGTCACTGCGACACTCCTCCTGACAAGCCAGTTCACATACTCCACTCACTCACTCTCCCTCTCAAATGCTGTGCAGTCACTCTAGAGCTGGCTTGGGGGTGAGACTGATTGCAGTCTCACCAATCACTCAACACCATGCAAATTAGCCTCTTTCCTCTCGAATGCTCTTCTCCTCATGGTGATCGTCGAGCAGGCAAAATTTAAACTGCAAACGACTTTTTTTTTCTCTTCAATGACTCCTCAGCAGGAGCCCATTTCAACTATTTATTATGGCCATTAAGCAAAACAAGTCTCTCAGTTCATACAGAAAGCATTTCCAATGTCTAGGGCACAATTTTCCTTTTGCTACCCACAGTTTTCCACACTTTTCTTTGTCACAAACACTTTTAACAGCTGGCAAACGCTGTAATTTGATGCAGGACAAGGGCATACACTCTCAGGCTTTACTGCTCCTTGGTAAACAGTTGGCATTTTTATTGCAGCACATGAATAACAGCACACAGCAGCATATTAGTTAAACGTTGCTTCAGTTGTTTTGGGTTACCCACTGCCAGATAGCCAAAATGCTAGCCATTGTCCGAGCAACCTTTCTTATATTCCTCCCTAAATTCCAAACCCAAATCCTCAGCAGTGCCTCCATTTTTGTAACCCCCACCCAGGCATGCCATTTCCAGCTTGACAGCACTACCTGATGGGCTGGGTTCAGAGAGAAATGTGTCACTAGGCACATTGGCTAGGTTTGGCTACTCTGCACAGGGGCACCCAAGTAACTCCAGACACAGGAAGCAATAACTGTAATGTCCAATACCAGAAGTGGGATTCTAAAGTGTGGCTTTTATTCGCATCCAACAGAATAACAAAGCATAGATGGACCCCCATGGGGCTACACTTCTGGTAATGCAGATTTATGGAGATCAGAACACATTCACTTTCACTTTAACCCTCAGGCTTTGAAACACACTGGGCACACAGCCCGCACTTGTACTCTGCTCTGGGTTTCCCTGGCTTGGCTCCCTTGCCAGCCACTTGGACTACCTTCCTTCCATGGCTCAGCTATCAAGCCAGCCCTTTGGACACTTTCCATATAGCATGGAAACATTTACTGGTGGCTCCCTAAACCACCTATTAGCTCTTCTGACTCCATCAGGGAATCTTCCTCATCAATCCCACATCTGGGTACTTTCCTCAGACACTGGCCAAGTACCTGTGAGAAAGCAACAGGTGCCCCAAAGCAAACCCGTAGAGGTGAATTTGGTTACTACTGATGGGGGGGGTCTCCTAACTCTTGCTACCATAATTCATACCCGGCCATTTCTCTGGACTGTAACACCTCATCCTTGAAAACACTTTGCTGTGTAGAGTCTCTTTAAATGTATTCACATTCAGTCTACTGTCTTTACATCTCATTTGTGCTGAACTTGAACATACTTAATAAGTGACTGTGTCCATTACTCTAGACCCCCCCCCCCACAGAGTTAAGCATTCCAATCCCAACATCTTCCAAACTGTACTTGGCTGTCTTTTCCTGACCCCACAGCAGCAGTCACTTTAGTTTCATCTTGTTTCAGCTGAAAACACATTGGCCCTTTAGCAGAGCAAACTCATCCCTTGGTTGCAGGTGCCCCACAGGCATTTTCTCTTCAAAGAAATCTTGTCCTAAACTTCTGGTGCCTCAGCATGAACTTAACTCAGGCAGCTTCTTTCTCCCTTGCCAGACCAGGGGGGTTGCCCCTGGAAACAGGCTGACTCCTTCCCCCCATCCCCACAGGGATGGGGCCCTGAACCACTGAAAGTGGTCTCTACCACTTCACTTGGCTCTTCTTGTGTTCCTCTTCAGGTGAGAACACACACCTCTACAAAAAAAATAGCTCTTTGACAGAGCTTAGGACTCTGAGAGCCTGCTTACAGCAGAGCACCTCCTTCCTCTACTACAGACTGCAACAGACTGACTTCAAATTCCCCACCATTCTACTCTAACCTCCAACTGCAACATTCCAATGTGGCTTATGCAGCTGTGACAGTTCTAAAATGATGTCAACTCTCAGTCTCAGCTGAGACTGAGAACAGAGTGAGACAGTGTGAAATCCATTTAACTGGAGTTTCACAAGCTGCCTTCCCTGCCTACCACTAGGTCTAATTGGGATTCTTGTAACCCAGGGTAACAGGGGGGTTACACTTAGGTCAGATTGTTTGCAAAATATTTCGTTCATCTGAATGGTGACGATACTACATACATTGTATTAAGCAATAAGGCATGACATGGGGGTTAAATTAACAGTCCAGTCATCACCCCTAGGGGTGTAATGTGGCAGCCGAGTGACATATTACCACTAGGGGATTATTAGCTGACTGTTAGTGTAAGTCCTGGGAGTGCCTTATTGCTATTATAAAAACTTATTCCAAAAGAAAAGTGTTAAAAGTGTACTTTTTGAATGTTTGCCTCATTTAGAGGGAGTTTTCTAATAAAAGAGTTCTACCAGCAATTTAAGAATGCTGGTTCAAAATCAGAATGCATCATTCCAGCCAGACATTCAGCAGTGCTAGAGGATGGAATGCTAGCAGAAAGAATTCATGTACTATGGTGATCAGGCTATACATGACATTGTAACAGGGATTATTAAAATGGGCACTTGAAATGGAGGAATTTGATTGGCCAATGTCATTGCATTAGCCCTATGTTAACCTTAAAATTACTATACTTGTAGAGCCTAATTACGGTAGTAGTGATTTAGTAGGTCCTACATTTGTAAGCATTCTATTAAAAGAATTCAGAGCCACCATTAAAACTGACAATGAGAAATAAAAAAAACATTTTCATTTATTGAATTTTGTTGACCCGGTAGGTCCACTGGGACTAGAAATCCCTTTTTCTGGGGCGACCGGGGGGAAGGGGGATGCAGATGGTAAGCAACTGAAATTGAACCAGATTAAGCTGTTGGTGGTATTTGTAGTGAATACATTTGATCTGGTGTCCACGATCTGTCTTCCTCTACCCATTAAAAAAAAAAGTATTCTGTGTCACTTACTGAAGAGCCACATGAGCTGAATGAAGAAAAATGTATTTCTGAACGTCTGAAAAGTGCACTGTTATACCTGCTTATATTCCGGTTCCCCTGACTGCAGTACCATGTGTCAACAAGATTCAGAAGTGTATGGACTTACTTCTTTTAAAGTATTTTTTTTTTTTCTGTACCTCAATGTGTACGTGATTTCCTAAACTGCTATCTACTGTACAATATTTATTTGGGCAAAATGATGTCTAGTTTAAAAAATAAAAATACTCATTCAGACATTCACTACGTGGCGTATGTGCTTTCAGGAAAAGTGAGTGCTGCTGACTAAAGCCAATAGTTAGAACTACAAAACAAAGACGCACAGAAAGGTAGCAGTCTTGGGTTAGTGGGAAATGACCATAATAATCACTCACTTGCTGCAAAAAAGACCCCACATTTATCACAAAAAAGAAACAACACAGATGTCATGGCAGTTCACATCCAACGTGCGACCTTAGTCAGGGGGTCTTGCATTTGATAATATATTTTGGGCATTTTTTTGCATCTGTTCAGTGTTTATTCTGATCTTTCCACCTAGCACTGTTATAGTTTTCCTTTTTTGTAGCAGATGCTTACTGTTTACTGTACCGATTTGCTGTTCCATCGCAGCCATGAGACATTAGTCAGTGTAAGTGTGACCATGTCACTGTTGCCAAGCTCGAACGGCGTTGGAAAAATGTCATTAAAACACTGAAATAACTTTTAACTAAGGTAATGGAAACTCTCAGTTATGAACGCTACTTATTTTTAGCTGTGCAGTTTACTGCACCTTTCACCAACCCCTTGCTTTCATTTCTGAGTACCGTATCATGGTCAAGACTGTAACCATGGCAACGGGAGCTTGACTGCACTTGAGCTCCCAAACAGCAACGGATGGACTATTTTACTATGAAGTAAGTGAAAATGCTCAGAAAGTTTTGTAAACTATAAAAATACAGATGTTTTTACTAGACCCCCCTTTTAATAATACCCAGGTCCATCTTGCAAATGAGCTTCTGCTCAACGATGAACGCCTGGTTAAATAAAGACTTGAATGATTGATTGATTGATTGATTGATTAATAATAGCAATAAGGATAAGGTACTCCCAGGGGTTATGTTAATGTTCAAGTTAATCATCCCCCTGGGGGCTATATGGCATTCGATTGCACCTCATGCCACATTACATCCCCGGGGATAATTAACTAGAACATTAACATAACCTCTGGTCGTAAAGCTGAAAGTCATATTTCTTTAATTTTTTCCATGAGTTCTGACACAGTGGAATATAACACCTCTTTTGTTTGTAATTTGTCTGTTTTTTGTTTTATATTTTTATTCACCCCCATAGTATGCTTTAGCTCTTTTATGTTTTAGTGTTGAGTTTTATTTTGTTTCTCCACACTCCCCATCCTCAGTGTGATGTATCACCCTTTGTTTAAATATGTAAATATCTGTATATGACAATATTCTTTGAAAAAAAAACTTTAATGCACCAGTTAGGGTAACATAATACCACAAAAGTAGGGAAATGTGGTGATAGGTTTCCAGTCCTAACTCCCCACCTTCACCCCCAAATCAGCAAAAGGAAAAAACATTGGGTTTTAGGTCTCCAGAGTCTTGACGAATCAGTGGTGAGGTTTTCCTTGGGGTTGTCAACCCTAATACTTCCACTTCCACTCCACCTCAGCCCATAGCCTCTAGTCTGAAGCACAAGGTATAGCTCCAAGCAAGTGCATCATAGTGATAGCCTCTTCAAAGGAAGAGAAGTATGTCCCGCCACATGTTGCAAACACAATTTTTGTCACTTTCTTGATGCAGGGCCCTGAGGGCCCTGCGTGAAGAAAGGCAATCATGTGTCATGTTGTTTGCTCAGGTAATGGGGTGGGCATTAGGGTTGACAACCCCAAGGAAGACCCTACTACTGATTACCCAAGACTCTGGAGACCCAAAATCCTGATGTTTTTCTTTTTGCTGCTTGGGGGGTTTGCAGTGGGGAGTTTGGGTTGGAAACCCAAATGTCACATTTCTCTGCCTTTATGGTGTTAAGTTACCCTAACTGGAGCATTAGTAAGTTTTTTTGCTAAGAATTTCCTTTCTTTTTGAGATAGTGGAATTGTATCATCATTCATGCAATTCCCTTTGGGACCTACATGCAGATGTCCTCCACCAAGAGAAGACTCTGCCCATCTACAGAAGGACAGCAACAGATATGAAGAATTCATGGGACTGTCTGGTGGGCTGTAAAAGCACAGTACCCTGTTGTCCCCGTGCTGCTGTGTGGCCACAGATACAGATGCATACGGCAAAGAGTGCATCTGTCAGCCAATGCACAGGGCCCTCTGCCACTCACAGGTGGAGAGGTGCAGGGCCCTATGCCAAGAGGACATTTGTCTTCACTATATGGTACCTGGCTGGGGGGGTTGCATAACAGCCATCCCCCCACCCTCACCCCATCCAGCTGAGTCAGTGAGCTCACCACTAAACTTAGCTCGCTGGCACAGGATCACAAAGCATACCTGTTGAGGTCATGGCTGGCACTGCACAAAACATTTGTTAATTATATATTTTTTTACATTTTGAGACCAAATTTTCAATATACTCATTTTATAATTCACCTCATAAACATGACATGCACCATTTATAGTATGTTGGATGAAATGTCATTTCACACCAGATGTGTGAAAACACGTCTTGTCCAGGATTTTAAAAATGGTACGTGAAGTGAAAACACACTGTGTGTCAATAGAAAATATATTTATATAGCATAAGGATGAGTTCTGATGATGTCACTGTAATGGTTGGAGCCTAACTGTAGCACTCTCGTCCCTCCAGTCGACAATCCTAATCAATGCAGCACTTAAGCAGCATTTTTTCTCACAAACCCACAGCAATACACTTACCAGAGATGACAACCCTCTCCTTGAAGCTGAAAGCAACAACCCCAGTGGTAAAACTATGACCCTTGCTTGAAGACACCAGAGAAGATGAGGCCTCCCAGCATGGGTGCTCCCAGCCACTCCCAGGTAGTCTCCTCCATTAATTTGGAAACAGAAATGAACAGTTGCTTACTCCTTCTGAACAGGCAATACAAAAAATCCAGCAATTCATTAACATAATAGGGTTACCAGTGGCAGACCTAAAGGCTGAACTAAAGCTAATAAACAAGAAGCAAGTGCAATCAGAGAAAAAAATCACTGAGGTAACAGAACAAAGTGGAGGGACATGAATGGCTGCTTCTTCACGTTTTGAATAGAAGCAGGAAAATTCAGGAGCACCTAGAAGACACCAAAATAGATCAAGGAGAAATTATTTTTATATTCACAGAATAACAAAAGGGGCTAAAGAAGGTTGTACCATGTCTAATGTCTTTACTGTGACTGTACTTAAAACCTGTCTATCTTCTCTGACTTTCTACTCATGACTGAGTGAGCGCATTGACCTTGACCGAAACCCTTGGAAACCACAGCTTGCCCAAGACCCTGGAATGTGAAAATGCTACATTACAAAATGGCAAGAACATTTCTTGCATTCTGATTGGTCAATGTGTGCCTGGAACAGTGATGTTATCCGAGCATAACATCACTGTATCAAGTCCAGGCACATACGTGACCTTCTCATATGTATGATTGGAAGCATATTACTCCCTCTCCACACAACATCCCTCCCAAGCTGCTATCATACCACACAGCCTTGCCCCCACCAAATATGCACAAATCCCCTTTTACTGTATATCTAAAAACTGCAGCCAAATCAAAACTGCTAGTAAGCCAAACTGCAATTTGTTTTAAAACTACCACAACAAGCAGCTTCAGACTGTCTCTGTGTATTCACCACATGCACACTTACCTCACACTGCACCACACCGAGTGGCTCCCATTTTCCCAATTGCAGGGTAGGCTAATTCCTTTTTAAAAACTGCCACCGGGAGCAACTTTCTAATTTACTGTTTCCCCTTGCAAGCTACAACTGAAATGGTCGACTTGCCCGATCTCTTCCTGAGAACCAGCAGTGTCGGCCCCACTCTTTACTCTTTCTCCTATCATGCCATTTAAATTTAAACTCGATTCTCACACGCAGTAATTAAATGACGGGGATTCGGGGTACCAGGTACAAGACCCCCACTTCCAATGTTGGGGTATCCAGATGTTAACTTGGTGGAAGGGGTGCACTGTACAACCACGAAAACACAGTCCAAGAAAATAGAAATATGCTGATTACCTGGTTCTGCTGATGTTGTGAGCTGGCTTCGCAGGATGATGAGCAGGAACACTAATTTGCTTCAGTGGGCTAGCTGCAGGAGACAATGTTCATTTGCAGGCAATAGGCACAGTTTAAATCAATTAAACTCAATGTCCACTTCAGAATCAGAAGTGCAAAACTGATTTAATATAAAAAGAGAAACTTGGTAAAACACTCCATGGGGCGTAGGGGTAACAAATATGATGGGGCTATTCACAGGCCAAAACCTGACATGTGTTCTGCAATAATCTCTTTTTTCAACAGATTGATTTACAACATGCAGACATTTCCTGGAGCTGAAAAGGCTACATTCCTGACAGCAGCATTTGATGTGAACCAAAACAGGCCTCACTTGGGAACATTTGAAACTCAGCAGCACTGTCATTTCATATCCCTTCACTTTACTCTATCTTCACCCAGGCACTTCCTACTTTTCTATTCTCTGGGTATCAGCAACACTTAAACTAAGGTAGCAACTGTGACAGCATGAGACATTTCTATTGTCGCAATCCCATTTTCTTTGCCATGTTACCAACAGGGGGTTACTTTAACTTAGAGGAGATTTTAACTCAGTGTGCAGCTTCGCTTACTGAGGGGGTCTCAAACTTCCTGAACTGGTGTTGCTTTTAGCATGAAAACGAACCACCAAAGATCTTTCAGATACCCAATCACTGATACCACGTGCCTGGCTGGTCTCCCCAAGGAATTCTGCATGTTTCTGGACCTACAGAGACCCAAGGCACTATCCATTCATGCAGTGATTCCAATTTCTGGACTGCGTTGACCAAGGGGAATGCTTCCTTTGCCACACAGAGCACCTGGATGGCCTGCCACCCTGCCGGGGTCCTAATCAATCACTCCACACATGAATCTTCTCCTGCCTCTGAAGGCTGCACCCCCTGAGAGCCCAACAACTGCAGTGGCCACTGGCCAGGGGAAAAGGGGTAGACTGCCAGAAGAAACAGGGTAGACTGCCACTACTATGCCCTATTACGATCCAGGCTGCCACTTCTGGACTGCACCCCTGGCCCGATCTACCAGAGCAGACCCAACCACAGAAACACACACCAGCTATACAGGGTGCACTCGCCCATGAGCAAGATTTCTAAGGAAACTGGGCTCCATCAGTGCTTACCCTACCATGGTGACAGAGATCACATGGTGGGCCTCCAGTCTTCAACTTCTTTCATGCTCCGGCTCCCAATAGCACCAATAGGACTCAAGCTGATGCTCCACTGCTGTCTTTCTCTTACGGCCCAAACTGCCACACTTTTCCATACGCGGGTCTTCGAGGGAGGAGGGCCGGGGTGGAAAGTGGCCCAACTCAGCTCCGCAGCTGCCCTCCAGCCAAACTTGCTTTCCAAACCCCCCCTTACTTCTCTCTTCTGTTCCCTTCCATGATCTCCTTATTCTGTGCAAACCCCTTTGCCCTCTAGGATGGGGCCTCTGCCAGAAGCAAGCAGGCCCAACATCCCAGACCTACCTGCACCACTGCTCTCTCTCTCTGTCCCTAGATACCTAATTTTTTTTTTTTGCCATTAAGTCTTTATTACAGTTTTCTTTTACAGAGAATGCATACAAGATACATAAGTATAAACATGAAACATAAAGGAATACATTGATACGTATTACAATTACCGACAAGAGTCATTCTCTGCAATACCCCCAATGAAAAACCAAAAACAAAAACAAAAAGTAATTAAAATATAAACCCTCCTAAAAACAAAATTCCTCACCCCCATTCCCCTCCTCCCAGCACAAGACCTTTTAAACTGATTTCAACCAAAGGGGTAGCCATATATTTACAATGAGTAAATACTATAAAAGGGCCCCCATATCTTATCAAACCTGGGAATCTTATTTTGGAGGACAGCTATCATCCTCTCAATCCTTAACTTAGAGAGAAGTTCCTCCAGCCATTCAGAATAGCTAATCACGCTAGGGTCCTTCCAATGTCTGAGGACCACTTTTTTCAGGGTAATCGAGATCAGGGCCATATAGAACTTCCTATTCTTAACCGTAATACGGGACATATCTCCCAGCAGACATATTTCAGGGGTAAAAAGATCTTCCAGGCCCAGCAAGGGTTCTGCCTTGCTCTTAATATCTGTCCAAAGTGGGATTATTTTTGGGCATTTCCAGAAGATATGCATCAGGTCCCCTTTTCCTGAATGACATCTGATACATGTAGGATTCGCTACCAATTTTAGGATCGCAAGTTTTTGAGGGGAATAATAAATGTGGAGAATTTTAAACTGTATAAGTCTCAACTGGTCCTGCCAGATGAATTTATGGCAACCTTGCCAAAGGGCTGACCAATTCAAATCTTCCTCGGGAAACACTGTGGCCCAATATGAGCATGGAGCAAGGTTTTGGGAGTAGGCCCAGTTAAATAATACAGTATATACTTTGGAAATTGCCTGTGAGAGGCCCACCAGAGATCCCAAGGACTCATGAAAATCCACCTGCGGAGCCTGGATTGGGCTTCTACCTATTTTGTTGAGTAAAAGGTGTCGAAGCTGATATACTTTAAAAATCACCTCGGAGGGCAGATTGAATTTGTGCAGAATCTCCAATGAGGAACATACGTTTCCTTCTTCATTGAGGAAATCCTTCAAGCAACATTTATCTGGTAGGATCAGCCAGGTGGGGCTGATAGGTTTGTTATCAATCAAAAAACATTGATTACCCCGAATAGGTTGGGACCAATCCTTGACCTGATCGTATTTTAAAAAGCTACAAAGCTGAGCATGGACCTTTAAAGAAACCCCTATCGGGTATTTCCTCAGAGGAGAGGGAAGTAGCTTTGGATTGAGATAAAGTAAAGCCTCAGGGACAAGACCATATTTCTTGATAAGAGCTACCTCAGACTTTATCCACAAGGGTACATAGGTTGTCTGCGTAAGAAAGTCCGTATTCTGAACCCATCTAAGATATTTATTAACATGATCCGCCCAAAAATAAAGAGCAAAGTGTGGTAACCTTAATCCCCCGAGTAGTTTAGGCACAGCCAATTTGTGATAGGCCATCCTAGCTTTCTTATATCCCCAGACAAAGTTAGCTATAGCTCCATGGAGCTTCTTAAACCATGAAAGTGGAAGCCAGATGTTTAACATACTCAAGGGATAGAAAACCGAGGAAATACATTCATCTTAACTATGTTTATCCTACCCCATAAAGAAAGTGAAGTTGTCCCCACCTTTTGAGATCTAAATCAATGGTATGCACCAGGGAGTCTAAATTCAACTGGCGTGTCCGTGTCATGCTCCTCGTCAGGGTAAGACCCAGATACTTGAAAGAGTCAGATTTCTACCCTAGGCCTAACTCAGTAATCTCTTGCTTGAAGAGGCTTTTACTAAGGGGGTAAACCACGGTTTTATCCTGGTTTAATTTATAATTAGCCAGACAACTATATTCCCGAATAGATTTTAATAAAGCTGGAACTGATGTATTCGGCCTAGAAATGTAAACCAAAAGGTCATCTGCATATGCTGTTACCTTAATGGCCTGATCCAGTATTTTGATGCCATTTATCTCCCTGTTACGCACTATGCACCTGATAAGGGGTTCCAAATACAAATTAAAGAGGAGGGGGGATAAGGGGCATCCCTGTCTAGTGCCTACATATAGAGGAAAGGGGTCCGATGTGGCCCCATTGCAGGTGATTCTGGCTGTGGGACTTGAGTAAAGGGCACCTATCCACTCTAAAAACATCTCTGGAAACCCGAATTTACCCATTGTGGTTAGCAAAAGCCCCCAGTAGACCCTGTCGAATGCCTTCTCGGCGTCCAAGGAGACCAAAGCCATGGGAGAGTTACTCTCCTCGGAGACCGAGAAGACATGGGCCAACGTCCTGAGATGGTCGGCAGCGGACCTGCCTTTCATAAAACCAACTTGCTCTGCACCTATCAGTTTCGGTAACACCCTGTTCAATCGTTCTGCTAATAGTTTTGCCAGAATTTTAATATCGTAATTTAACAGGGAGATAGGCCTGTAGCTAGCTGGTTGTTCGGGAGGTTTGTTTGGTTTTGGAATTAGAACAATGAGCGCCTCAGAGAGTGACTTATTCAGCTCATGGCCAGTAAGAATATATTGGAATAGCATAAGCAACAGTGGGGCTAATTGTTTAGAAAATTTTTATAGAAATTGGACGAGAATCCATCCGGACCCGGTGTTTTGTCTAACGGGAAGCTTTTAATAACTTCAATCTCCTATAGGGTTATATCGGCAATCAGACATGTCCAGTCGGATTCCTCGATTGAGGGGAGCTCCAGGTCTTCAAGAAAAGCAAGCGTCTCAGATTTGGCAGGAGGGGATTCCATAGCCCCGTAGAGGGATTTAAAGTAATTTCAGAATACTTGAAAAATCTCTCCTGGAGTGGTTTTAACATTACCATCTTCCTTGGATTGAATCCCAGGAATTATGCGGGAAGATTCTAACTGCATGATACGCCTTGCCAGGAGCCTTCCCGCTTTTTCCCCTTGATCTAGGTAATTGGCTCTAGTTTTTATTAGAGCTAATTCCGCTTGTTCCCCTAATACATTAAGGTACAAATCTCTCAATTTAACTAGCTCCAGTTTATCTTCCTCCCGGGGGTTGGGGAACATGTTGGTCTCTTTGGTCCTTATCCAGGCCAATAAGTCCAACATGATGTGTTCCTTCTCACTTTTCTTTTTAACCGCCTGGCAATTAAGATTCCCCTTATGAAGGCCTTGAATGCCCCCCAAAGCGTATCCGGTCGAATGTTGTCTTTCAGATTATTTACAATAAACTCGTCTATTTTTGTAGAAATATATTGGGCCGCATTAGGTTGTCTCAAAATCTGATTATTTATCTTCCACCTATTACCTCTTCTGGGCAGAGACGAAAAAAATATTGAGGCTGACACTGCAGCATGATCTGAAGGAGGTCCCGACACAATTGCAGAGTCCAGTACCCCTGGGAGAAGAGTTCGGGAAAGCAATATGTAGTCAATTCGAGATGCTGTGCCATGAGCTTGAGAGATAAAAGTGTATTCCTTAGATTTTGGGTTGAGCACTCTCCATACATCTGCTAAACCAAGGTGATCCACTAATTCCCTCAAAGCTCTTAGGGCAGGAGTAGGACCCGCTTGGAATGTCTGGACCTATCCATTAAGGGGTCTAAAGCCAGGTTAAGATCTCCGTCCAAAATCATAGGGAGTTGACTGAACGGTGTAAGTGCTACCAGTAACTTTACAGCAAAATCCTGCGTGTCAATATTGGGACCGTAGACAGATCCTATTAGGATCTCTGTGTTCTGAAGCTTTCCTTTGACAAGAACATATCTACCTTCATTATCCTGGATCACCTGCAGGGGGGTGAATGGAACCGACCTGTGCACTAGAATCATAACACCCCTGCTTTGCATATTACCCTGAGAGGAGAAGACCATCCCTATCTGTAATCGCCTCATACTGTTATTCTCTGTGTGAAGTAGATGCGTTTCTTGTAAGAACACAAAATTTGCCTTTACAACCTCTACATGCTTCAGGATCTGATACTGTTTGGACTTAAGTCGTGCCCCCTTGACATTCCAGCTAAGGAATTTAATAACCGTGTTAGATGCCATGATTCATTATATTAATCCAAATCCTGATTCACACAACCCACTTCGGTGCATCAAATCGCGGAACCTGAGGTCTTGTGCCCCCCCAAGCCCCCAAACACAATAAAACCCCATGTAAAATATCCACCAAACCTCTATCCCCACCCCCACCCTGACAGCCCCAGCGTTCACAAAAACCTTCCCCAATCCACCCCTACTATCATGGCCCATGGCAACAGTACACATAGCCCATTCTCACCACCCTCACCCCCTCCCTCCATCACAATCACTCATAATCGAACAATCAACAACCCATTATATTTATCTACCTTATGTAACAACCTTTAACGACATTTACATTCTTTAAACATCACATTGAATCAAACAGGATCCTATAGGAGCCTCTGAAATGTATTAACCTGAGGCATGTATCATTCCCCACGTACTTATGAAGAATTGCGCCACCCAGTTAAACAAAAACCTATGTAAAACAATATTGTACCAACCCCTGCTGGTGATCTGACATAACATTATAATCAAAAACTTTATTCTGCAAATGTCCCTAAATGTTTATGCTTTTGGGCGACTGCACCTATTAATTTAACCCTAAACTTATAAGAAAACTGTATCTACTTAATCGAGAATCTAAATAAGTCCCTCTCTGTTGCGCTGTGTTATAACATGCAAACAGTCTCTGGCTCCCTCTTGTGGCAGATCGTTTAAAGTAAAGTACCAATTTCTGTTTAAAATTAAAACTTTAACATACGTAAATTTCGCCACTATGCCAGCTGAACACGTCAAAATAATAGGAGCTCTCCGGTCTTTCCTTCCTTCTCCGTGTAATCAAGGGACAAATAAACCTATTGTTATGCTTAGAGCAAGCCTTGCTCCTAAAAATATACATCACCATGGTAAAATGAAAGCCAGGATTTGACCGTTAAGCCAGAAAAGTTCAGCCACTTCTTGGGACTGGATCGCGCTAACCTCAGCGCCACTGATGACCACATAGTCTTATTAGGCAGCTTTCAAGTCCCCTTGCAAGAACGCTAACCAAAAGATCATCCATGAACCCCAAACAAACACCATGTATCCTTAATACTGCTTCGCTCCCTGTGAACATTTCAGGGATCTCTGAAAAGATTGGGGAATGCGGTTTGCAGCGCAGACATTGCAGCTTCCATGGTTTCGTACGCTTTCCATTCTCCAGCTATCTGTACCTGAAACTTCGCCGGGTAACCCATTTTAAATTTAATACCGGCCGCGATTAATTTATTAATCAGTGGGTGGAAAGCAGCTCTTTTTTGTCGAACAGATAAAGGTAAATCTTGCGCTACCCGGATCTTCGTTCCTTCCCAATGTAATTCCTTGGCTTCTCTGGTTTTTGATAGAAATAACTGCCTCTCCTGGTAATTAAGGAACTGGAATATTAGGGTCCGTGGCAGTGCAGACTGTGGCGGTAATGGGCGCAAGGCGTGGTGAGCCCTTTCTATGATATATGAAGGCCCAAATGGTAAGGGACCCGCTATTTTTTCTACCAGCTTCTGAACGAATTTGATCGGGTCCGGACCTTCTTCCCTCTCAGGTAGTCCGATGATTACCGCATTATTGCGGCGACTCCTTCCTTCTAGACCCTCCACTTTCAGCTCGAGCTTGGCAATTCGTTGTTTCATCAGGTTCACCACGGGGTCCATTCTTGCATTGTTCCCCTCCAAGGACCGTATTCTTTCTTCATTATCCAAGGTCCTCTGAGTTAGATCTTCAAGCGCACAGGTAACATTTTTAATTTCGGCCGCCATTTCCTGCATCTCCATTTTGAAAGGACGAAACTCTTCTAGAAACCTGGTTAGAGTAAGGGGTTCTTCCTCTGATGCCCCCAATGCTGTACTCTGCGAGTGCTGAGAAATCGAGGCCCTGGATTTTTTCTTGGCCTTCTCCGGAGTCGTAGGTGGGGTATTTTTAGGAGGGGCTTTTTGCATTTCTGTTTCCATTAGGTCTCCAGTCATGTCTGTAAGGTCTTCCGATTTGGTAGAGCAATAAAAGTTCCTTCAGAGAAAACTGCAACAGGAATCTGGGCTGTTTTGGAGGAAGGGTGGTCGGAGCACTCGGAGAAAGCAGCTACTCAGTGCTCTGCATCACGTGACCTCCCTAGATACCTAATTTAACCTGCAAGCTCCCAGAGGGTGCTTACACAGGCAAAACATACTACCTTAACCAGAAGAACAGTTTTTCTTGGGAGGAGTAAGAGAGACATGCAAAAGCAACTGATTAAGAAAAAAACGCTCAGTTAGAACAGCTCCACCTTGTGCGCAAATAGTAAAAGTAACTCTCTTTATGTTTGCTTGTGCACTTGCGCAAGAAACATTATGTGGCAGCTTAAGAGAGAAGCGGGATTTGGAGGTACGGCACTATGGTGGCCAGTGCAACCACTGCATTCTTGGGCTTTTTCCTCATTACTTAATGTGGTGGCATGCTGCTGCTGACACTAGTTCAGCAAGTGTGCCACCAACTTGAAACAAATAAGCCACTGCAATGAGGCAACGACCGTCATTGCAGGGTGGTGCCTTTTCTGGTGCAACATTTCAAAAAACATGGCGGCGGCTGTCACCGTCTGCCACTCACAGTCACCAAGAAAGCTGACGGGGGTGCCCAATCCCCCTGTCAGCATGCCCACTTCCCAGTTCATTTGCTGATGGGGAGCCCAATTCCTGTCAGCATAACGTCCCCCCATGTAACAGCTTTGTATGCCGAGGGAGTGCCCAATCCTCCTCGGCATCATGCGCTCCCCCAAACACATTTTCTGTGCTGACAGAGGCCCCAATCCCCGTGAGCATCAGTTGCCCTACCAAACAACACAGGTGGCACACTGGGAGTCCACCCCAGTGTGACCAAAACCAAACATGTAAAGCAAAAATCAAAAAAAGGAGGCAGTATAGCGCAGTGGTTTAAGGCTCTGAGCTGCAAATCTGGTGACATCCAGCAGACCAGACGTGTGTTTGAATCCTACAGCTTCCACTTGCATACTGTGTGACCCTGAGCAAGTCACTTAACTTTCTTGTGCTCCCAGGTTGCTCCTGTAAAAAAGCTTTCAGCTTAGTGTGCTACTCCTGGTTAAACAACTAAAAAAAAAAAAACCTTCCCACAATATATATATTTTTTTTAACCTTTAAAGGAAAAAAACAGTTCCTCGTTGTCTCCGGTGCCCCCTCCCCAACCCGCAGCCACCTGTGTGCACCCGACCTACCCACACACCCCTCTCACCCCATACTTACCTCTGGATCCTGGCGCAATGATCTTCGGTGGACCAGGAACACGTCTGCACTCTTCAAATCCGACTGCAAACTAAAGAAATGCTGATAAGCTGTATAATGGCATAAGTGGGAGGTGTTCAATTTAGGTGGATATCTTGGCCATTTTTGTGACTTTTGGCTCCAGATTTTCAATATGGAGTTCTTGGGACCCCACCTCATGAATTCAGTCACTGTTATTTCATTATTCAGTCCAGAAAGGTAATTTTGAGGTAACTGCATGGAATCACCTTTCAGGACTGAGTAACGAAACAACAGTGTCACTGCTCCTGAGGTGACCTCCAAAAAAGCCTATGCTGCAAATTTGGGGCAACAATTCAAAAAAATGACTGTGTTACAAGAGTGCATTGCGTTGTTTCTACATACGCTTGAAACTTCAAGAATGTTTTATATTTTCACTCCAGATTTTCAGCATTGCCATTTTTTCACACATCTTTATGAACAGTACAGCTGTCATTTTTCACATCCTGCCCAAAATGAGTTTTCACACACGTGGTGCACAATGGCACAGTTGCTGTGGAAAATCAATGTTTGGGACATATTAAGAAAATCACAGTGACACTGTTCATGAGTGGAGGTCCCAGAATGCCTATGTTGATAACTAGTTGAGAACATTTCAAAAAATGACTGTGTTATGAGCATGCATTGCGCAGTTTCCACGCATGCTTGTAACTTCAAGAATATTTTAATATTTCACTCCAGCTTTTCAATCTTGGCATTTTTTCACACCTCCTTATGAACAGTACTGCTGTCATTTGTCACATCCTGGCCGAAATGCATTTTCGCACATCTGGGGCACAATGGCGCAGTCGCTGTGGGAAATCAATGCTCATGACAAATTAACAAAATCACAGTGACACTGTTCATGAGCGGAGGTCCCAAAATGCCAGTGTTGAAAATTTGGTGACAAAAGTCCACAAAATGCCTATGTTATGAGCATGCATTGCGCAGTTTCCATGCACACTCATAACTTTGAGAATTTGTAATATTTTCACTCCAGATCTGCAACATTGCCATTTTTGCATACCTCCTTATGAACAGTACAACTGTCATTTTTCACATTCTGCCCGAACTGTGTTTTCACACATCTGGCGTAGAATGGCGCGGTCACTGTGGGAAATCAACGTTCGGGACAGAGCAACAAAATCACATTGCCACTGTTCATGAGCAGAGGTCCCAAATGGTGGTGGTCACAAGAAAGGCAAGTTGAAGATTTTTAGTGAAAATACCAACAATCTCCCGGGGCGTTAGGGGTTTCTAACCATAACGTCCCACCTTCTACAGCCTGACAGGCATCAGGGGTGTGCCTTTGGATTGCCAGCTGTAATGCTCATGCCATTCCACCTCCATCCTGCAGCCAGTGACAGGCATCGAGGTGTGCCTTGGACTCTTTGGCCCCAGAGTTCACCCCATTCTTCTATACTACACCCATTTCAGCATATGTCTTTATGGAATGGGGTGACTGTAAAGCCGAACACCCCAAGGCACATGTCAACACTTGTCGGTGTCTGCAGGATAGGGTGAGGTGAAATGACATAAGCATTATGGGCAATGACCCAGAGGCACACCCCAATGCCTGTCCATCTCTGTAGGGTGGAGGTGGGGTTGGCATTGAAGTTCAGTACTTCACTGCCATTCCTATTCTGCATCTGTCTAACTCCTGCACTTCCAATGCTAATATCAGCAAGCAAACATTCAGCATTGACAAATGCTTGTTCTTTCATGTTGTGAGGTTTTGGGGGGGTGCAGCAGCACTTGATAACAGTGGATGTTGAGAGGTCCAGGCTACTTGGAGGAATCCAAATTGGTGTTTAACTTGGCATGGCATTATTAGCTCACAGGAGGAGCTCACCCAGCTCAAACCAAACAGGCAGCTGAGGAGATCTGTTTTAACATGTTGACCATACTGCCAAGGTTTGGAGGAAGGGGCATTGTGTAAGCCATCAAGAGATGCAGAAAGCTGAAATGTTCATCTCGAGTGGTCTCTGGGCAGTAGGGACACACCTTGGAGCAGACAACTGGAACTCTGGTCTGGGCGAGGTGGGAATAATGAGGGTAGGTACAGCATGGAGGCTGAAAGAGAAGCATGGTAAAACATTCAACCACAAATTTTTGTAATGTACTCCCGCTGTGCCTGTCCATTTCCCATAACATCCGGCACAGCCATCCAAAGTACATTAGATGAATGTGCACAGGTGAGTAATGTGAGAAGACCCACAAGGAGGCTATAGCTTGGGAGAGACTGTGCACTTCTCAACTCCCTGTGAAGGTGGAGGGAGGGATGTGACCTATACTCTTCCCATACATTTCCTGCAGAGCCAGGCTGTTGAACATCCTATCATATCCCAACACACTTGGTGGCATGGAATACGGCAGGAGAGGGATGAAACTGATGTCTAACCCACAGGAAAGGAAAGGAAACTGTGTGAGCTCTCTTGGCCCCTCACCTGGCCTGCTATACTGGCTGTGATTATACTCCAAGTTTATGGTGTTCCACTCTGGGAGATGGGCCTTGCCAAGCTTAGCACAGGCCTGCACAGTTACAAGAACTATCAGAGGACAAATGAGATGTCCTTGGCCAGCTGGAGGGTTGCTCCCCCATCAGGATTAGATGCCAATTTAAACTGAGGATCACATTGTGCCATGGCTGAGTGCCCCCCCTCAGGGTTTGGCTGTCGTGCACCGGTAGCAGGCATCGGTTGAGATTTGGTGGTGACTGTACCTCTCTTGCCATCCCCAAATGTACAGACATTATGAAGATAGAGAAACAAAATGAGACCTCAGTCCTATAAGGTCTTCTGTACCCTTCTCTCATCCACTATCCCTGCCTACCATGACATGGAATCTGATCCAACCTCACATAGATGAGGTAGACCAGGCCCATCGCACTAGCATGGGCATGATCGGAGCTCTATAATCTTCACTCCTCAAAAGCTCAGTATCTCTAGGCTTGACTCTACATCTTTCTCATCTAGAAGACATACTCTGAGTGCACATATATGTTCTCATTGATTAGTTCATTTGAGGGCTCAGAAAAGCTGGCAATTCTGAGCAACTAGTTTGTTTTTCTGTTATTTGTTTATACTGGTTATGGCTTAACTGTATATGTTGTACCACCAACTCCCCATAGATAGCCAGAAGTGCATTAATTCTAATGCAAGGTAGCACTAAAGGTGCGCAATCCTTAAGCAATCCTGGCTTAGTCGTGAACATCCATGGTTAGCACAAAAATCACTGCATATAATGTTAAAGGCACTAACAATTAAGAAAAGCGGTCTTGGCAGAATTAAAGTGGCTTGATACAGATATAGCCTTTATCCAGTTCATACACACGTGGGCTAAATGAATTGTGGTGTGGTAAAGCCGGGCACAGTCAAAAGACTGCAAGTCGTGACAGCACCCAGAACCGCGAAGCAGACACAGAAGGTGCAAGGGAAAGTAGTGTTGGGTTATGCGGGGGACTGTGCCCACACCCCCGACATTACTATAGTAAACTTTGCATTGGTGCACAGTAGGGAGTGGGAGGCAGAGAGGCACCCTCACTGCACCATGGCCATAAGTCCAGGACGACCAGTTGAGATGCACCCACATTATGGCACCCTTCTTCTGAGGTGCTGTAAAGATATGGCTATGTTGCGAATTTGGGGGAAAAATATTGAAAATTACCAAAGTTACGAGCCTGAGTTCACAAAAAGTCAATGTAGGTTCATAACCTGGTTGTTTTTATTATTTTTACACCAAATTTTCAAAATAGCCTTTTTATGACCCCACCTCATGAAAAACAACAGAGAAAATTTTCAACTCCTACCCAAAAGGTGATTTTGTTCAGGGACCATACAAATCATATTTTGGGACAGATCTGCCTAATGACAGTGCAATTGTTCATGAGGTGGGATCCCCAAGAAGGCATGTTGAAAATTTGGCTCAAAAATTTGCAAAAAGGGGCAAGTTATGGTAAAAAGTTCAAAACTCCACTGAAATACATTGAACCGCATAACTGTTTCCTCAGTTTGAGGTCTGGCTTTAAAGAGGAAGACATGTCTGTAGTACAGAGAAAATGATGGTGCTGGACCCCCGGTGGGTAAGTAAGGGGTTGGGGGGTTGGTGCTGAGTGGGAGGGCTGAGTGGGGGTCACTAAAGTCCGCAAAAGACATTGATGGATGCTTTTCATTTTTCAGATTTAAGAAAAAATGAATGGACAGAGGATTCCCAATCGTGACACTGGGGGATTGGGCACCCCCAGTGTCAGTGTAATGTTTTGGGGTGGTGCTGAGAGGGAGGGTCGGGTAGGTGGGAGTAGAAAAATATAAGAAAAAATAAAAAAAGAAACAACTATGCATGCATGGTAGTGGACGGGGGCTGCGGTCCAAAAAAAAGACATAGAATTCATGATGGCGACACTTAGGGATTGGGCACCCCAGTGTCACTGATATGTTTCCAAGGGTGTGCTGAGAAAGAGGGTCGGGTGGGCGAGAATGGAAAAATATATAAAAAAAAAGAAAAAGAAATAATCACACAAGCGTGGTAGTGAACGGGGGAGCAGTAAAAAAAAAAGGGCCATAGGTTTCGTGATGGTGACACTGGGGGACTGGGCACCCCCAGTGTTACTGATATGTTTGTGGTGGGGGTGCTGAGAAGGAGGGCCAGGTGGGGGGGTGATATAAAAAAAAGTGGAGTCCTGATCATGACACTGAGATTGGGCACCCCAGTGTCACTCTTATGTTTCTGGGGTGAGGTGGGGGGTGCTGAGAGGGAGGGTCGGGTGGGGAATATCTTTAATTTTAAAACAAAAAAATTGGCTGTCACAGCGGAACCACGGCACCTCCGCTGTGTCCAAGATGACCACCGCCTCTACTGTACATGCTCTAGTAGTTGCGCATACGCAATATAGTTTGGCAGTCATCTTGAACATGGCAGAGTGTGCTGTGTTACGCCATGGTTGCCGACACAGTAAAATGGTGCAGTGCTACTTCCAACTGAGACAACGAGTGGAGTGTTTCATGATCGCAGAGGCAACTGTGGTGCAACTCTCCAGCATGCTGTTCGGTCGGAAGGAATGTGCTGAGTCCTTTTCTCATAGCAAGAGGTCTGCAGAGCTATGCCCACTGTAGCCCTAAAAAGGCAGGTACAGCCATCTCAATTAATAGGCATCTCTCCTTTACAATAATGCAGACAGAAACAGTCATGGAAGGGAGTCTTGCTATAATACAAGGGGAATCTAGGGAGAACTAATATATTGGCCAACATTTATGCACCAACTGATCATGTAGATAAACTCTTCAAAGAAGTTTGTAACAAAATTGCCCTACTCCCTTGACTCTTATTAATAATGGGTTGAGAGCATAACTGCTTCACAGCACCTAACTTCACTCAAACCCACCATCCACAAGGAAGCAATACCTCTTTAAGGTACTGAAAGCCTTCACAGAGGAATTCAGGTTTACAGATGCTTGGAGGCAACTGTACAGGGGTGACAGGAACTATATGTCCTTGTCACACTCAAACCTCTTGTACTCCCAAATAAACTGTTTCTTCATGCCAAGGTCACAGATTGTGTGATCCATTCACTCACATAGTCAGATCATGCCCCGGTCCAGTCTACCTTGGCAATAGATACCAACAAATGCAAGACCTCATGGAGGATGCACACATCACTTCTGAATGTAAACAGTATTAAAGAAGCTGTGATCCAAGAAGTAGAGGAGGCCTGCTCCTTGAAGAATGCCACAGACACATCAATTCCCACTGTATGGGATGCGGTAAAAGCTATGGTCAGGGGCAGGATTCTAAATCTGGCCTCCCACCATAAGAAAACCAACGCGGCTATCACAGAGGCAAAAAAAAAATATGGCCAATGCCCTAAAACAGGCACATAAAGTGTCTGGGAGTTGGAACACATTGAAGAAACTGAAGGAGGCCAGGTGAGACCTTAACTGTTTTCTCAACAGGCAAAGGGAGCTCTGTGCTATACAAGACAATGCTACTATAAAGTGTGGGGGGGGGCAGCTAGACTACTGATTTTCCGTCTTCGCAAAGAAGCTATAGACTGAACAGTGCAACCAATTAGTAACCCCAGGGGGTGGGGAGAAGATAGTCACCACAACAAAAATTGCTGAAGCCTTCAAGGCATTTTATACTTGCCTTTATGCAGAGTTCAGAGGCCCTGATCAAGTCACACAAAATGGCAGCACCTTTTTTAAGAGATCTAGATCTCCCTTCACTCTCATAAGAAGACAGAACAAAGTTGGAAAAGAAGATTCAGGAAGAGGAAGAAAGGGCTGCCATTGATGCCCTGGCTAGTAACAAATCCCCAGGACCAGACTGTCAGGCAGAAGGCCGGTTCCCTAATTTCTGCAAAGAAGCAGTGATAACAGTTATCCCAAAACTCAGAAAACCAAAAGGCCAATGTGGCTTATACTGGCCAATTTCACTGCCCTATCAGGATCTTAAGATCTATATGAAAATATTGGCATCTATAGTACAGAATATTGTTGCAAAGCTTTTCCATCCAAATCAAATGGGATTCATACTCCTGAGATTCCTCACAAACAACACCAGGTTCCTTCTGAGTGTCTATGTCTAGGCAGCACTAATCTAAGGGCTACTATCCCTGCTTGTTTTCCTAACAACAAGTTGAGGAGCCTGGTTTCGAAACTGATGAGTACTGGGGTTTTTCTACCCTCAGTAAACACAATATGTTGGTGCCTCCACCCAGAGTAATATTAATTATGTGGGTTTTTATCTAGACTGGTATAACCCTCTGGGAAGTTATAACAAACCACACTCCCACCTAGTGATCAGTTATCTTGATTTAGACAATGACCCTTAGCAGCCTTTACCATACAGTTTGCAATATGCATTAACAATATGCTCACAGTTGTCCCACTTACCAGCAGGGTCTCTGGTCCTGGGACAGAGGGGGGTATTTATGAAAAGGGGAGGGGTAGGTGGGCAGCTACAAGGTGAGGGGCTAGCTGCACAATTGAGCAGACTTGATAGACCATGAGGCCTGTATCTGCTAGCATTTTCGTATGCTTCTATGTGCCCTGCAACCCCCTGTAAAGACAGTTTTGCAATACAGCATGCACTTTTAAAACATTCAGTAAAGAGCGTGTCTCTTTAAGCCAAGTAATAATATGCTCACAAGCTAGATTCGAAGTAACACAGCAAATCAGTTTTATTAAGGGAACATAAACAGGGAGGGGGAGCAAATGTAGGCAAATGATTACTATTTTGGAGACCAGATTAATACACGGAATTTAGTTTTGTCTGTATGATAAACAATCCCTTAGCTGCTGGGTAGCCAGGATCTATGGTGGCTGGCCATGATCATTGCCTGGGGTCGCAGCTGATGTTGGAGCCCTTGAAGAAAATGATTAAGTAATGCAAAGCAAGATAAATTATTTGCATCCACGGCTGGTCAGCCCAGTCCATTGAAAACCATTGAAATTAATCTGAGAACAATTAGATGATACCACAAGAAAACCAAGATGATTGTTGTAGGGGGCTACCCTATATTTACTCACTGTACCAGTCAATGCAGGATGACCTGGCGAAATGAAGACATTATGCTGGAAGCTGCTGCACATGGGGAAGCTGGGCTGTCACAACTCACCTCCACTTCACTGTCTTTCCCAAAAGGTGGCCGCAGCCTACAATGACTTTCTGCACAGGAACTAGATCCCTGAAGCTGGTTTCTCGCTGGTAACACTGGAACTGGCACAAGAACAGGCGGCATGGGCCAGGAAGGACAAAGGCTCAATTTCAACAAAGTGTCTCTAGCAAAGTTCAGTTTATTTGCTAGTGACCCCTCCAGATGGCAGACAGTTCAATCACTGGTGAGGTGGACTCCTTTCGGGCAATCAGGAATCCCTGGACAGTAGGCCTTGACCCACGATAAGAATTCAGCACATTTAATGGAGACAGCATTCAATTCTCTGTCTCTCAGTTCGGTTTCAGGCTGGTCCACAATTACAGCTATTTTGCTGAGCAAACCTCTTAATCTGTAGGTAGGCAGTCCCTGAAGATCAATCCCCTTGTGGCTTGAAAACAGCTCACAGGAGGCCCCTCCTGCAAAGACACACAGGCTCCTCTCAGAAGCTCGAGCTGGAAACCCAAACAGATCTCTCTCAGGCTTTAGAGTGACTCACTCCAAAAGAGCTTCAAACTGTCCCTCTTAAATACAGTGAAAAATCCTTAAACTTTGGTTGCTCAAGCTATACAAAACAGTTCTAGCCTTTTTATTGGCTGAATTTTTGGCACCCAAACGTTGCCCCTGATTATCTCCCACAAGTCTGTATTATATTCTCAAAAGTCTCTGGCTGAAATTCCAGTTCATGATTGGCTTGTAAGCTGAAAAGATGGTGGCTGCAATTAGAGATACTGTTCAGTTTATGCAGTCTCACAGGTTTAAAGTTTTGGTGCAGCCAGGATTAAAGTTATTTATTTATAATTTCCTCTTAATAGATAGCCCCAACAGCACTTTTATAGGAGCCAATCTTTATGTAATTATTTCTTGTACTTTTGCTGTCACTGTCGCCGTCTTACTGTTCCACCAGGCGGCAGGCAGCAGCTCATGGGTATTAATGAGGCTTACGAACATGTATTAGCCTCTGAAAATGCCCCGTTCTCAAACTTTATTTAAAATAACTATGGAGGCTTCTTGACTGCCTCACTAAGGTCACTGGCCCCTATTTAACTTAGGAGGGCCTCCAGGACTACTGAATAGCTCCCCAAATGACCGCTTGACCAGCAGTTGGAACAGCAATGTGCTTCTTGCACATGCACAGTCACCGGCGGCACAAGGAACAGGCCTGCAACTCGCGGTTATGTTTTGAGCCCAGATAGGGCTTAAATAAGTACATGTCTGCTTGAGAGAAATACTAGGAAGCACAGGGGTACCACAACACTTGGGCTGACTCAAATGAGGAGGGACGCCAGAGGTAGATGGGAGGATAAATGAGAGAAAAAAATCAGAGGACATGGGGGCATTTCAAAGTAAGTGAGGGGGGTTACATCTAAGCAGTGACAAGGACAGTAAAATACCCAAAGTGGCATTTCATATTGATACTGAGAAGGTGCTCAGTTGTCTAAATTATTCCTTCCTTATACTGTAGAAGCCCTGACAAGAATGTGGTTCGGAGACACCTTTATAGACCAGCTCACTCAGTTGTACTCTGGCCCAACCACTCAGATCTGTGTGATCGGCACATTGTCAGTTTCTTTCCCCATCCAGAGGAGAACCTGTCAGGGGTGTCCCCTATCATCCCTATGCTTTGCACTTAGCATAGGGCCCTTGGCAGCCACCATACGTAAAAGCCCAAGCATCTTAGATATCACAGTAGCGGGCCAGGAGCACCACATCTCTTTGTATGCAGACAATACATTAGTGTATATGAGCTCCCCCTGTATTCATTGCCACCCTTTTCAGAGCTCCTAGAACAGCATAGACACACATCTCAATTCAAAGTGAATGCTTCAAAGATGGAGGCATTTCTGGTCTGTGGTGCACTTCAGGCAATGGTTAAGAATAGCATCCCATACAAATGAATGACATCCAAGGTATGATACTTGGGAATCCAAATAGCAGTGAAATTGGACACACTGCATTAGGTAAATTATGTACCATTAACAACGGGAAGGGGTGACACTCGATCTAGTTCTGACCTGTGGAACAGTGTGACCAATGTCACTGTGGAGGACCACCTCAGTACTAGTGATCATCGGATGGTGTGATTTAGTGTAAAGACTGGGGTAGAGACAAGCCACATGAGAACAATAATCTTGGGCTTCAGCAGGGCCAATTTTGAAAAAAATTGTGGTATACCTCAGGGACACCCAGGCAGGGTTGCAGGAACTAGGAAGCATAGAAGAACAGTACACGGCAATAAGGGGGGAATTGAAAAGGCTACAAGACTTTGTGCCAGACAAGTCAGCAAGGGCAGAAGAAGGAGGAGGAGGCCACTTTGGTTCACTCATGAGGTGGTGGAAAGAGGGAAAGAGTGAGGGTAAAGAAAACAGTACAAAACAGTGCAAAAAACACAGAAGAAGGAGGACGATAGGAGAACTTACCAGGATAGGCAAAGGGAGGTGAGAAAGGAAGTAATTAGGGAAAAAGTGGTAACGAAAGAGAGGATAGCTAAGTCGGTCAAGGGGGGGGGGCTAAAGTCTTTTTCAGATACATCGGGGAAAGGAGGAAGGCCGGGGAGGGGTAATCAGGCTACTGGGGGAAGGAGGGGCCTCCATGGATTAAGATGGTCAGAAGGCCAACATATTGAACAAATACTTCCTGTCTGTCTTCATGGAGGAAGGGGAATGAAATGGGCCTGAAATATACAACAAGGGCATGAAGGGTAGGGAAGTAGACACTAGCCCTTTCACTGCCGACAGGGTCCTAAGGGATTGTCCAAGCTAAGAGTGGACAAGGCCATGGGCCCTGATGCAGTGCAGCCTTGGCTGCTGAGTGACATCAGAGAGGTACTGCCTGAGCCCCTGGCAGCCCTGTCCAACAAGTCTCTAGAGAGGTGCTGGGGGACTTGAGGATGGCTGACGTCATCCCTCTCCACAAGTGGGCTAGTAGGGAGGAGCCAGAAAATTACAGGCCAGTTAGTCTGACGTCAGTAGTTGGCAAGGTAATGGAATAGCTCCTAAAGAAAAGAATTGAAGAATACCTCAAGGACAGCAGACTGCAGGACCAGAGACAGCATAGGTTCACAGAGGGGAGGTTCTGACAGGCTAACCTGACAGAGTTTTTTGATGAAGTAACCCGTGTAGTGGACCAGGGTGGTGGACATGGTCTATTGAGATTTCATCAAGGCCTTCAACACCATCCTGCATAAAAAGTTGGTAATGAAACTAAACAGCCTGCGATCGGGGCTTAAAATAGTAAAAAAGGTAGAAAGCTGGCTTAGAGACAGGAGCCAAAGAGTGGTGGTAAATGGGCTACACTCCAGGGAGGGGAGGGGAGGGTGACTAGCAGGATACCACAGGGGTCAGTGTTGGGCCCTATACTCTTCAATATCTATGTTAGTCACATGGCAGAGGGACTGGGAGGGAAGGTAAGCCTGTTTCCAGATAAGACAAAGATCTGCAACAGGGTAGACACACGGGGGGGGGGCTGGAAAAGATGAGGGAGGATCTAGAAAAGTTAGAAGCGGGATCAAGAAGGTGGCAACTTTGATTCAACACAAGGAAGTACAAGGTTTTGCACTTGGGGCACAGGAACCTGGAGGAGGAGTACACACTTGGGGGAGAGGTACTAGAGGTCACACGGCAAGAGAGAGAGACCTGGGAATCATCATTACCGATGACCTGGCAAAGCAGTGTGGGAAGGCAGTGTGAAAGGCTAATCAAATGCTTGGATGCATAGGGAGGGGTATCACCAGCAGAAGGACATAGGTAATACTGCCCCTGTATACTTCATTGGTGAGGCCTCACCTTGAGTATTGTGTGCAGTGCTGGAGGCCCCATCTTCGAAATGACAGGGACAGGATGGAGAAGGTGCAGAGGAGGGCAGCCAAAATGGTGCAGGGCCTACATAAGAAGACCTATGTAGAGATGCTTAAGGAATTAAACTTGTACTCCCTGGAGGACAGGTGGAGGGGAGATATGACAGAGACATTCAGATATCTCAAGGGAATAAACAAGGTGCAGAAGGAGAGTATTTTCCACAGAAAAAGATGTTCTTAGACTAGGGTTCACAATATAAAGTTGGAAGGGTAGGCTCAGGGGAAATGCGAGGAAGTTCTTCTTTACGAAAAGGGTGGTGGATGACTGGAACAGCCTCCCAGTGGAGGTGGTGGGGGCAAATACAGGCACAGATTTTAAGTGTGCCTGGGATAAAGACATGAGTATCTTGGATAATGGAGAGGGGTGGACGATAGCCCCCCAGTAGTGGCTTGAGTAGCACTATTAGGGGGATTATATGGGCAGACTGGGTGGGCCAGGAGGTCCTTATCTGTTGATAAAAATCCATGAATCTATGAATCTAAGAAAAACAGACCGTCTGTGCAGACCTGAAAAGGTTGCAGGAGATTCCTTTCTCCTTTTCAGACAACATCGAGACTGTTGCAATGAATATTCTGCCAACATTCTTGGTTCTATTTGCCACACTGCTGACATGGTTAAAAAATAAATGTAACAGCCCCTTGACTCACCTTGGCTGTTCTGGGGCCCTCAGGTCTCATCTGGACACACCTTCTGAGGGGGCTAGCCTTGGTTCACTGGTTGACTAGGTACACAGGAGAAAAATGGCGCAGTGCCTCCACCTCAGGTAGTGCTATGGGATACCCGTTGGATAACTTCTAGGTTACCACCCCCAAGAAAATACAATAACTGCTCCCACAGGACCTTCCCCACACAGTTATAATACACACTGTGCAGTGATCAGCAATAGCCAATTGCAGCATAAACTAACTTCACTTTTATTATAGGGAGGGGAAAAAATGGAAATAAGCAAAAACAGTAAATGATAACAGTGAGGCTACTCCACACTGTCCCACTCCTCTCACCTGCGTATGCACAGGCTTCCCCCCAAATAGCCATTAGGTAACAGTTTGTTGTGGTGGGTACCACACCGGGGTGCTGGCAGCCTACCAGTCAGTGAACACAGGGTGATGCTCTGAGATGCTGGGATGCTGTAAGCATAACAGTGTTTATCTTTAACTAGGCTACATTCGTTTGGGACCAATAACCTTTTGACACAATTAATCTTTCACTTTGCTGCCTGAGCTTATGTTGGAGATTGGCACAGTCCTGTCCAGGGCTTACTCCCTATGAAGCCTAACTAGCTACAGTTAGCTAGCTAAATGCAGAAAGATCAGCTGCAGCTCAGAGGTACTCACAGCTTGGAGCTTCAGGGGGTTTGCAGGAATTCCATTCAAATGGTACAATTCTGGTATCAGCAGGAGTTGGTTGTGTACCACAACAGCGGGATGCAGATATGCAGCAGCAGGACTTCACCTATCAGGCCTTTTTCAACTGTGCCTCTAAGGCCTTTATATGCAGTGTTCACCAGACAGGCCTATTGACGTCTTCCTCGCTGGTGGTCTCTCTCGTAGATCTGGGGACTGGGCAGGCTGAGTGTCCCCCAGACTTTCAACTTAGCACACAACTTCTAAGAGCACACTTGTAGCTGGGCTCTGGCATGCAAAACGGCTCTGGCTAGAAGCAGTCAGGCAGTCCCACCCATGTCCCTCCAAGGGGAGCACAGCTTATACAGTCTCTTTATCCTCAGGCTGCAAATCTCCCTATGCTCGGGCTGCAAATTAACAATCTCTAGATTCAGGCTGCAATTTACTAATCTCACTAATCTTTAAACTGCAAATCACAAATCACAAACTCACAGCAGCAGATTCGAATTTTGCTCAGGGCAAATAAGTCAATTGTTCAGCTATCTTCCCTGTTACCACTGGCTTTTCTCAGGCGCTCTGCCTCTTGTTCAACTTTGGGGGTCAGAAAGGCTGTTGGGCACAAGCACAGGTCTTTGAGCTGGGTAGCCCACAGCAGTCTCTTCTGCACAGATTTGATGGGGAATCTCTCTTCTGGCAGGCTTTCAGTGTCTTTTATAGACTTTTCCCACCCCAAGCTCATTGGCTGCTTAACTCCCAGGCTTTCTGGTGCCCTTTCACATTTTCCCAGTGGCCCTTGCTGCCCAGAACCCCAGGGGCACCACCATTATTGTTTACATTATTTGCCCAAATGCATGCAGTCCTTTTATTTTTTGTATGCCCATTCTATGGGCAGAAAACCACCTCTGAAGTGCCCAGAGGTGATTTTTAACCAATCTGCTGCCTGCCCTGAAGCAGGGATACTATTTTATTGTGGACGTACAGCCACACACATTACTGGAGTCGCAGCTTCTTTAAGCCTTTACAGCCACGCATGCACAGAAGGTGCATAGTGGCCATGTTTTTCATTTACATTCTCAAGTCCTCTACTTCTTGGCCTCTCCCCAGACTTGCAAACCACTCCCCAAGCACCCAGAGGCGCAAAACAACTTACGGACTTCGGCCCCCCTCTTCCATGGGGCAGAGGAACTTGAAGGTTTTGTGGCTGCAGCCGTGGAAGTTACAGGGGGAGCATGCCTGAATCCTCTCAGAACCACTGACTGAGAACACCATCCTATGGCTGTAAGCCCTGAAATGGGGGTGCTTAGACAAAGATTGAAAAAAAAATTCACAATGCCCTTAGCAAATTCATTTAGAATGGCAAGAAGCTGAGGATTAAGTGGGAACTGCTTATTAGGCACAAGAAGGGAAGAGGAATAGGAGTACCAGATTTTAAAAGATACTATTTTACAGCACAAGTACCCACCTTTACTGAGGACCTATGACAAAACAAAGAAAAAGGTGGGTTGGAATGGGAAATTTGGCCGCTGGACATATCTCAGTGAAACACATACCACAGATAACCACACCCAGTCACGTGAACCAGGTGAGCAACCCCTGCCTCCAATCAACACTGAAGGCTTGGCAACAAATTAAGTCACTGCATACACCGGCATTAACCTGGTATTTCATTCTCATAGCACACATCCCTGTTTTCTTCTGGCCACATTGGATGCCACTTATAGAGCCTGGAGCAGAGGAGGCCTACACTTGGTGTCCCAACTTTGGGATGTTTCAGTGTTCTAAGACTTCCCCACTCTTCAGAGAGAGTTCAAGATGCACAGAGCAGACCTGTTTAGGTTCTTGCAGCTGTGGAGTTTCCTGAATGTGGATGAACTCAAGCAAGCAGTAAGGACCCCCTCTTCCACAGATATTACAATATGTAATGGAGGAGGCACAGATAGGCCCGAAATCACAACAAATCTCTCTGCTGTATCACACAATGATGCAAGAAGTGACCTTAACAGCAATCACAGCAATACAATCCTGCTATGAGCAGGAGGACCATTTAAAGTTTTCCCCACACAGTGGGATCACATCTGGGATAGTATGCATAAAACACAGTGGGTGGGATATTCAAAAGGGTTGCGCCATGCGCAATAGGGTTGCGCCAGCGCAAGTCTGAAATTGCGCCATTCTGCGATATTCAGCAGGAGGCAGTTGCACCACATAAAACATGCTGAGCAACAGCGCAATGCTAATGAAGGTATGTGCAACCGAAGGGGGTGGAACCATGCATAAAGTGCGCAATGCGATATTCAAAGGCTTGCGCATGCGCAACAGTGGATCAGGTGGAAGTTGCGCCATAGCGGAAATGAGCCAAAATAAAAAGGCTCAAGGAAGAGGCACAAGAATGCGACAGGGAAGCCAAATGAGGCAGGGAGACAGAGAAGGCCAGAGTAACAAACAGTGCAGGCCAGGGAGTGCACAGGACAGAAGAGGGGCAAGGGAAGGTGTGTGGGGCCACAGAGTGCAGAGGCCAGTAGGTGTACCCGGTGCAGTGGAGGTAGCAGTCAGGACAGCGAGGGTAACAGAGCAACAACAGCCAGGGGGGGGAACACAAGCCAGGGACATGGACAGTGCCAGCTTCCACATGGAAGCTGTAATGAGGGGGGTGAGAAGGCATGCTGCAGGGGGACGTGGCCGTGGAAGGGCCCATCGGCGGTACGCCCCAGCAGGCAGTACCGAGCCCGCATCAGCTTTGAGTTTTATTCAGATGTCGAGATTGTGGGCTGGTACCGCCTGAACAGGGCAATACTGAGGCGGCTCTGTGAGCTGTGCAGTGATGTGATGCAGGCACCCTCATGACAGAGTCACGCTCTGTCAGTGGAGACAAAGGTAACAGCCTGCATGTGGTTGCTCACCACAGGTACCTTCCAGAGACCAACAGGGGACACCACGGGCATAACACAGTTGGCCACGTCACGCATCCTCCCCCAATTCCTCAGCGCACTGCTGCCACATGCTGTGGAGTACATCCATTTCCCCAGCACCATGGCGGAGCATACAGCAAACAAACAGGAGTTCCACAGGGTAGCACGTATGCCTGGCATGCTAGGGGCAATAGACTGCACCCATGTGGCCATTCACATGCCACCTGGCCCCGATGGGGCTGCCTATCGGAATCGGAAGGGATTTTCCAGTGTCAACTGCCAGGTGGTGTGTGATGCCAGTGGGCGCATCATCAATGTCTGTGCCACGCACCCCGGTGGAGCACACGATTCATTAATATGGTACCAATCAGCACTGTGCCATCAATTCGAGTGGGACATCCTCACAGGACGTCTAGTGGGTGAGTATGCATGTAGGATTGGCAAATCGGGGGCAAGGGTGGGTAAGCCACAGGTGCCATGGGAGTGGCACACAGGGTTAGGGGCAATATGAGCCTGAACAAGACACTAACCTCCACTATCTCCACACAGGTGACAGTGGATACCCACTCTGTCCCTGGCTGCTCACACCATACCAGCGGCCCATGACCCCATCACAGCAACGCTTCAATGAGGCACACGCCGCCACATGCAACATCATCGAGTGGGTGTTTGGGATGCTGAAGGCATGCTTCCGATGCCTAGACAGCTCCAGCGGTACCCTACAGTATAGCGCCTCAAAGGCCAGTGGAATATTCCTGGCCTGTTGTATCCTGCACAACATGGCCAAAGACTGTGGGATAGCCATACAGGTCGAGGACGGGGACAGCAATGGGGACGCTGGTGATGCCGGTGACGATGGGGATGAGCAACCCTCCCCTTGGATGGCGTGACCCCCGACTGATCCAGCTGGCCCAGCTACACCGGGACACCATCACAGAGGAGCACTTTGCCCAACACAGGTAAGTCATGGGGCCATGTGCAACCAACAGTGGCTAGGGCACAACCCACATACACACAGGGAAACACACCAGGGGTGCATGACGGCAAGGGAAGTGGCAGAGCACAGAATCACACACATATAACCAGAGAGGGGTGAACAGTAACATGCCACATGGACAGACACACACACACAACAGGCACAAAGTGCACAGGGGTCAGGTGCACAACAGAGCAGTAACACAGACACTAAAAACACACACATCCACAGGCCACCACCACCACCACCTGTACTGTCCATGTACATGTGTCAGATGCTGGGTGCCCTTGCACTTTGGTGTACAGCGCAATGCAGGCATCATCATGCACACGCACCTGTGGACAACAGTCGGGAGGGTGTGCAGGTGGTCCGTGTGTCTGCGTGAAGGGTAGGGCACCCACTGGTGCACTACCCACCGAAACACACATTGCACACAAGGCAGCACCAGACAGGGTCTGCACTGGGAGACAGATCAGTCATGCGGCACAGTGCCACGGCCACCTCGGATGCATGGGTGGCCCCACTGAGACCCAGCAGCACTGGCAGGCTGAGCATGGGCCACATGGGGTGGCACTGATGGACCACCAGGGGTCCCACTGTGCGAACATGACCTTGTCCACACAGGGGTCTGCAGCATACCAAGCATACCTGCACCAGGGGTGCTCAGGATGCCCACAGCTGAACCCGGCATCAACAGGGTGGGTGTCGCACGATGCCGGGAATGGGGAGTGGATAGCATACTGCGCAGTGTGAGTGGCACAGGGGCACCTGACTGTGTGCCCAATGTGGCCTCGACACCGACCACTGCCTGTGTCAGCCTGTCGATGGCGGCAGTCACATCCACCCGCAAATGGTTAGGGACAGGATCCTCTCGGTGTCCCTGCTGTGCCGCTCCAGAGCCACACACAGTTCCTCCACGGATGTTGCAACCCGCATCTGCTGCTGTACTGACGCCTGCAGCAGGCGGGTGTGCTCATCAAAGAGGTTATCTGCCACATTGGCAACCTGTCCCTCAGGGTCTGGAAGGGCCTGATGTACAGCACCCCTTGAGGGTGGGCGCTGCTCACCAGAACCAGATATGGGCATGTCCACAGGTGGTGCACCTACATCACCGCTGAGCCCTGTACCCCCAGTCCCGGTGGGTGACTGCTGCTACTGCCCCTCTGCCTGCTGTGCCCACGGGATCAGTGGTTCCACTGCTGTGGCTGCAACAGTGCCAGTGACCTGCACAGCCACCGGTGCTGCCCCACCGGTGCTGACAGGCACAGCCTGGGACTGTGCTGACATGCTGGCACACACGTCGGAACCAGCTAGATCCATGGGCGTGAGCTGTCCTGCTGTGTGTCCATTCTGTGACACACACATGTCAATGCCCATAGTGGTCGGTGCATCATCGATGGTGCAGATCTGTGCCACAGCCGCAGCATGCTGGCATGCTTGCACGCCAGACCGCTGAGACACAGGAAGGGCACTCCCCACACCTGTCTCAACATCAGTGAAGGTAGCCAGGCATGCACACTGGCGCAGTGCACACCGGCAATCTGTGGAGGTGGATGGTCCCTCCTCCAACTCCGGATGGCTGTCTGCAGTAGACAGGCCCTCCACTGCTGACCCCTGCAGACGCACAGGATCTGTAACAGAAAGGAAGGACATGTTAGTGCATGTGAACTACCTTCCCCCCCGACCATGACATACCATGCAGTGATGGGCTACCACCTGTCTAGAAGCCACCTCCAGGAACACCCTCAATGGCACTGCAATGCATGCTTGCAGCGAGCATGTCCTCCGCCGGAGTCAGCTGCACCACCTCTGGCTGTCCCCTGCCTGTTGCAGCACGTGCCGCCCTGATGGCTGCAACCTTCTCCTTCACCCTCCTCCTGTCAGTCCCCATCTTCTTTTTACACTCCTGCACAGAGCGTTGGTGGCTGCCGTGCAGGTTGATGGCACATGCCACCCCCCTCCCATGCAGCAGCATGGGCCTGAGGGGTGCCCCGCCGTCCACTGAGAAGTGGCTCCTCAGCCAGGTAGGCCTCGAACAGTTCCTCTGTCTCAGCCTTCGTAAAGTTGGGCCTCCTCTTCTGCCCACCATCATCCTCCTCACCCAGTCCTTGCTCGGTCATTTCACAGCCTGTATGGGTGAGAGTGGTCACCTGTGACTGTGCAGTACACAGCAATTCTCTGTGGCCATGGTCCAGAACAGCACAATGCATGCAACTCACCTATCAACTGCAGTAACCGAATATGGCCACTGCAGAACAGTGTCGCATATTTATAGTGCAATGCATGCAAATTAGGACTGGAGCAACTTTAATGAGATGCAAATCGTGCCGCTGCGCCATTGAATGGCTGATCGGATGATTTGCATATGACGGCTGAATATCGCGCTGTTGCGCTTTGCACAATACGGTTGAACCGGCTGAGCCAATGGCACAGTTCTGTGACTGTGTAGTACACTGCACTGTGCATGCCCAGGTAGCTTACACAGGCATCTGCCGCGCTGATGATGTGCTGTGCGCGATAGGCAATTCAGGACACGGCCACCATTGTGCCAGTGGCACTACGGCGACAGTCACTACATGGCGCTGTGGCACAACTGCGCAATAGTCCACTGTGGCAATGGCACACAGGCAACCAATCGTGCTTTACGCATAGACATCCAATGGCACTGTGCGTGGCCTTGCGCCAGAGACCCATGACCCTGTGCCCGACCTTTGCCCCCTTGGCGCTGTACATATGGCATGTCTGCAGCTCTATTGTGCTGTTCGGTAAAAGCGTGATAGGGACTGGCGGTACTGTACCAACAGCGTGATAGGGAATAGCAGCGTTGTATTGTGCAACAATTCCATGTGGGGTTGCCGCGCTGCAGAGTGCATGTTGCCTACTATATACATGCAGGGATGGCACGCAGGAGAGTCCCCCAATGGAGTTCAGTGGAACTCGCAAACCTGGTGGCCATAGTGGAGCCTCACCATGGCCCACTATTTGGGGATGAACCCCTCAACATGGTAAGAACCCATGTGTGGCAGCAGGTGGCCACCGCCGTTGAGGAGGCCACTGGCCGGCGGAGGTCCGCAGAGCAGTGCAGGCACTGGTATGGTGACCTGCGGAGGAGGGAGCCGGCACTACTGGCACATCTCCGGTCAAGTGCCAGGAAGGACGTGGTGCCTCGGCCAGGTGGGTGAGCCGTCTATGCACCTGTATGGTCCATATGGGCAACACTGTCTTTTGTGTCCAGCACATGGGGGAGGGTTGGTCTATGGTTGGCTGTGGCGGTGTTTACAGGATATGTGATGTATGGGTCTGGCTGGGTGGGCAGGCACACTCATTGGGGCAGGGGGATGTCTGCTTTGGGATTTCACTGATGTGTTTCTCACCTTTTGTTTCCCACAGGCGTGGCGGAGCGGAGGAGGGCCCGGGCTGAGGTGCAGCAAGGGGTGGCTGTGTGTGGTGTTGGTGGTGATGGTGGTGATGAACCACGACAGCAGCAGCAACAGCAGCACGATGAGGGTGAGTGACATGACATCATGAATGCTATTGCATGCTGTGTGGGGGGGCAGGGCATGGCCACCATCCATGGACAACACTGCCATGCACGCGACATGTGACAGTTAGCACTGTCCAGTGGCACTGCATGTCTGGGAGTGTGTCAATGGTGGTCCATGCGTGCACTGGGCACATGGCTGTGGCACTGCCTTCCCACCACATAGCCACGTCACTGTACAGTCTTGGTTGTGCTGTGCTGGACATGGGTGGTGTGTGTGTGCAGTGGCACACACGGCTGTTGCTGCCTGGTTGGGCACGTCTTGTGCACGGTCACTGTGGGTGGGTGCAGTCCATCACAGGAGCGGGGCACTTGGCTGTATGCCATGCATGTTGGGTGGGCTTCAGGGATATGGACAGTCACAGCCATTGACTCTGATCCCTTGTCCTAGGTGTCCGGATCCTGCGGAGGATTGAGAGATCGGTCCAGCAGCTCATACAAGTGGCCATGGATTCCCTCGCCATCCTGAGGGACCTGCATCACCATGGCGTTAGGCGCAGGAGGAGGCCCTGGGACCAGCAGCAGGTGGATGGAGAGCGGGCTGGCAGGCAGTAGCTGCCCATCACCTCCCACCTTTACCCATCCCTCACACCCTGCCTTCCCTCTCCCAGTTGTTCATCCCTGCCCCTTACCCACCCTTACCTTGTACCCGTACCCCCACCCCTGCATTGTATATAGTTATGGTTGTTCCTATTGTTATTGTTGTTATATTAATTAGAAATATATATTTTGTTATGAATACTGTGGTGGTCTCTGATTTGCAGCTGGCTATAGGTGCTCAGTTGCAGTGGTGTGCATGGCATCTGGGGTGGTATTGTCATGGGTATGTGTGTGTGTGCGTGGGGAGGTGTCTGTGGTGTGGGAGTGGCTTTCAGTCGGTCTTGCCGTGTGCTGCCACTCACTGCTGGGTGCTCATGGTGGATCTGACTTTTATGGTTCTGTGGTACACGAGGTTGCAGTGTGACGGGGGGGATGCATGGGGATTTCTGCAGTGACGGTCACTGCTCATGGGTGGTGTCTTGGGGTCACAGTGCAGGGTGTGCTGTGCACCAAGGGGGGCTGATGTGCACTGGGGTGGTCCGCCCCCTTTGTGTGGCAGTCTCAGCTTGCCAGTGGGTGTGCTGGGGCAAATGGCCCGCTGTGCTTTGTTGGCTTGTCCCCATGGGCCGGTGGATATTCCGTCCCTCCCCCACTTATGCTGTGCTTGGGGTGTGGGGGTGCATTGTTAGTTCTGCAGTGTGTTCCTGTGCCCATCTGTGGCATGGGTGGTGGGCCCCTGCCTACCTCCCTGGTTGTGCAGTTCCATTGCTCTGCTGCTGGGGGGCTCTCTGCTTGTGCTATGGCGCCTCTGGACTGCTCAGCTGGGCTGGCCTTGTTGCTCTATAGCGCATCATATCTGCTCAGCTTCCCCTTCCTGGTTGCGCTATGGCGCAGGTTGTGCGATATTCAGACGTTGGCTGGTTGCGCAATTTGCCTTGCTCCATGTTTGAATATCGTGTCTATTGAGCATGTGCGCAATGGACTTGTGCTTGCTCCTGCTATTGCGCACATTTTGGGCGCAGTTTGAATATCCGGCCCAGTGACTTCTCATGGAGGACATTTATATGGAAATTTGCAGCTCGTCCTTCTTAACCCCCATGTTTTCAGTGCATTTTTCACTAGCCCACAACATCATTGTTGGAGACAATGTGGAAAGGTGGGAAATCCTCACCATATATACTGGAGTTGCCCTAAGTTGAACCAATGCTGGGCCACCAGCTAAGAGCAGGTGCAAGAGATGCTAGCCCCCCCCCCCCCAATTCGAATTCCAGAACATGGTCCTGGAAATCCTCCTGAAAGGAGCACACAGAGGAGACTAGAAGTACTTGTTTCTTATTCTTTCCATGACAATTATGAAGGCTGCCATGAGGAAGTGGCTATCACCTGATCCTCCAGGCTTGGAGGAGGTGTTGATCATATGCAACCAAATAAAAGACAGGGAATCAATCAGTGCTGTCTTAAGGGTCAAAAAGGCAGGTGGCTCCCTTTCTTTGACTATAAGGAAAAGACAGAGGGTACTTTCACACTAGAACAGTTGTTTTAAAAAAATTCACATCCTAAGCAGGATAAGAAAAATACAGTAAAGGTATGAATACACCATCTTATATACACCTAGCACCATAAATTAACTTAGATTGAAGGTTACACAACATTGAGATACTCATATCTATGTACACCAGCTGAGCCTAGTTAAGGGAGGTTATGACAGTGTCTCACCTCAGCATTTCTTTCTATTGAACTGTTAGGGTATGTACTTGTTTTATTACCCTAAGAATGAATTTATAACAGGAGCAGCCGGAAGACTAGACAGACGTGGTGCCATGCGCAAGTGCTGCTGAGATGACTCTGAAACAGTCAGGGGAAAATGGAGGTAATGGCTCTGAATCCCAGCTATACTGATATTAATCTACAAGAGAATGGACTGCCATGGGCCACTAAAGCCATCACCTCTCTGGGGATCTCTATTTCCCCTTGTTGGAAAAAGTGCCTCACTCTCTCTACTACACTTTTGTGCCATTCACATTCTGCATACGGGGTAGAGTAGTCTACCTCTGTCACCATGCACCTTTGCCCTTCCCCAGGCTACCACAGGTCCTCCCCAAGCATTTAAAACAACAGCGGCTACAGAAAACCAACTCAGAATAAAACACATCAGTACCATTTGACAGTAAACCATAAGTTTAAAGTCTTTGTGCTCCCTGAAAGACAATACTTCAGAGTAACAGTCCAGTAGCTCAAATACAGTAGTGTAAAACACCCTTACAGGGAAAGTCTGATTTTTCAGTTAGGCATTTTCAGTGTGGTTGTCTGAGTCTCTGCCCAACTCCATCAGCTCTTCTTCTTCTGTCTCTGCAGGTTTATTTACTTATTTATTTAGTTTTTGTTGACCGGGTGAGTGCACTAGACAAATCCTGCCTATTTTCAGGCACTACCCGGGGGAGGGGGATACAGATGAATGCCAACTGATCTTGAATATCAGATTAAGCTGTTGGTGGTATTTTTAGGTTAATTTGGTATGGAGCTGTTCTTCTCCAGCTTGTCTTTCCCCAGTCTATTTCTCCCATTCTGTTGCTCTTCATGGCTTGGGGTCTGAGTTCGGCTGTCTCTTCTCAGTTGCTACCATTACTTTCAGTGCTCCTAGAGCATTAAGGATAACCTCGCTTGTTTCCTTGGGGCAGGTGAAAGCATCTGTGACTTTGCCAATAGTGAATCTGAGTGTAGCAGGGGGACCCAAGAAACATTTTACCCATTTCTCTCTGGCAAGTTCCCTCACCCAGTCAAATGACTTTCTCATTTCAGTTATCCTTTTTGGAAAGTTCAGTTGTAGAGCAAGCTTTGCCCACTACCACTGTAAGTCCTTATTAGCCTGTGCCTTCATAAGAATTTTTCCTGATCCTGATGATGGAGCAGTCTAACAATGACAGGATGAGAACAGGCATTGTGGTCAGTCAGAGGCAGGCCGCAGGGGATGCAGTGAGCTCATTTGATTTCATTCAAGCCATTCCAGTAGTCGTCAGTGAGGTTGGGTATGGTGTGCTAGAGAAAATCAGTCATGTCCTTAACCTCCACTTGCTCTGGCATGCCAAACATGAGGACGTTGCTCCACCATTTCCTTGTCTCCTGATCATCCAACTTTGCCCAAAATAAGTTGATTTCCTTTACAGTGTGCTGAAGCTGCCACTCTGTCAGGCCTGCCAATTCTCCAGCCTCCTTACCTGCTGCTCTGACTCCATGACATTCTCACTAAAACCTTCCACCAGTAATTTCACAGCTGCAAGCACTTCGGTTACTCTCACCAGCTCCCATGAGATAGCCCCCATGAAACTTTTTATTTCAAAAAGTTCTCTGCTCATAAGACCTGTCTCCATCTCAAATCGAGAGTCCACCATCATGAAGGCCACTAAAGACAAACTGCTTGACAACGCTGACCATTTATGTTTTTTGGGGGAAACCAAATCCTCCGATTCTGCCTTCTTCATGTTCTAGGAGTTCAGGTGTTAGATGCTAACACTCCCCCAGCCCCTGAGAGATAGCTAACAGGTTGAACATCCAGTACAGTGAGGCCTTAAAGGACTAACTTTTAAACAATAGGGCTTTGGTGCAAATCCCACAACAGACTCTGTCAAAACCTACATTCCCTGTGTTGCAGGACTGTGAAGTGGTTTATGTGTGGCAGGAGCATGGCAGACACACTCCATCACACCGCCACATATCTATGTCTGTTAAGCTTAGAGGTATCACCGCATGGTTTAATGGCAATGTGAATTACAGTATATATCGACAACTGAAATCACAATGTGTCAGTATAGAAAATAGCTTGAAACAGCACAAGGATACCTTTAATAACCGCTAATGTCTATTAGTATTACCAATAAAGGTTATCTTGTCTTTTTATAAGTATTGATAATAAGAAATATAAATACAGCGTTTATCAATATAATTGTTATATCATTATTTGAATTATGTATGAAATTATTATCAGTATACAATTGCCAGTTAAAAATTAATAGCTTTTTGTTAAACAATATGCTTTGGAGTGTCTTTTTCTTGCATAGTTTACTTGAGAAACTTATTACTTGTGCAAAATTAATTATTTAATAAGTTTTACGAAGATGTGTTATCGATATCATATCCTTATATTGTAGGAGGATCGAGTATTTTACTGATAAAAAATCAGGTGCTTTTCCTCTTCCTATATCAATAATGATTTTCTCCTCATGATAGATGCGTTTATTTGTAAAAATACATGGTATTGTTATACTTTTGTCATAACAGCACCATATATCACTATTAATTTTTACATTCGTTTGCGCGCATGCGCAAGGAACGTTTTGGGAGAGTAGCACACTTTGGAGGTGTGCCTCTCCCTTTCAATCCACTGCTCCATTGAGCAGGCATGGCAGTCCTGCATCAATGGGTGCGGGAGCTGTGTATGACAACGGTGGTCTTCGCTTCAAAGAAAACCACCGGCTGTCATACAAGCGCTAATAGAAACCCCACCCCCAAAGCTTTGGTGCCATGCTGGGGGCCCACCCCAGTGTGGCAAATGTCCCGCCGCTGCCTGCCGATGGGGGTGCCCAATCCCTGTCAGCTCCATGGCCCCCCAAGCCATCCTTCTGCCACACTGGGAGCCCACCCCAGTGTGGCAAATGTCCCTGTGTTGTTCGCAATGGGGTGCCCAATCTCTGTCGTCTCATTGGCCCCCTAGTTATCTTCTGCCACGCTGGGAGCCCACCCCAGCATGGCAAACGTCCCACGTAGTCTTTTTTTTTTTCACCTGTAAAGCAAAAACGGTCCCACAGTGCTTCTCCCAGTCCCCCCTCCCACAACCCACACCCAACCACTGTGCACCCAGCCTCCCCACACCCAGCCCTCACCCCATACTTACCTCTGGAGCTCGATGTGATGATCTTCGGTGGACCGGGAACACTTCTGCACTCTTCAAAGCCGACCGCGAACTGAGGAAATGCCGGTACGCTGTATAATGGGCTAGATAGGGGTTTTCAACTTTATTGCATATCTCAGGCATTTTTTGGAATTTTTGCACCAAATTTTCAACATGGGGTTTTTGGGACCCTTTCTCATGAATGATGTCACTGTCATGGCATTATTCAGGCCCGGAGGTTGATTTTGCAGTCACTGCGCGAAATCACCCTTCGGGCCTGAATAATGCCATGACAGTGACATCAGGTTCGCAAGTTCACGAATTTTCAATATTTTCACTCCACATTTTCAACATTGCCATTTTACCATACCTCCTCATGAGCAGTACAGCTGTCATTTTTCACATCCTGCCCAAAACGTGTTTCTGCCCATGTAGTGCACAATGGCGCAGTTGGTGTGCGAACTCAATGTATGGGACACATTAAGAAAATCACAGTGACACTGTTCATGAGCAGAGGACTTAAAATGGCTGTGTTGAAAATTTGGTGAAAAGATTCCTAAAAATGATTGTTTTACGAGTGTTCATTGAGCAGCTCCTACGCATGCTCGTAAGTTTGTGAATTTTCAATATTTTTACTCCACATTTTCAACATTGCCATTTTACCATACCTCCTCATGAGCAGTGCAGCTGTCATTTTTCACATCCTGCCCAAAACGTGTTTCTGCCCATGTAGCGTACAATGGCGCAGTCGGTGTGCGAACTCAGTGTATGGGACATATTAAGAAATTCACAGTGTCACTGTTCATGAGCAGAGATTTTAAAATGGCTATGTTGAAAATTTGGTGAACAAATTCCTGAAAATGACTGTTTTACGAGCGTGCGTTGCACAGTTCCCACGCATGCTCGTACGTTTGCAAATTTTCAATATTTTCACTCCAGATTTTCAACATTGCCATTTTACCACACCTCCTCATGAGCAGTATAGCTGTCATTTTTCACATCCTACCCAAAATGTGTTTCTGGCCATGTAGCACACAATGGCGCAGTCGGTGTGCGAAATCAATGTATAGGACACATTAAGAAAATCACAGTGACACTGATCATTAGCAGAGGTCTTAAAATGGCTGTGTTGAAAATTTGGTGAAAAAATTCCTAAAAATGACTGTTTTACGAGAGTGCGTGGTGCAGTTCCTACGCACGCTCGTAAGTTTGAGAATTTTCAATATTTTCACTCCAGATTTTCAACATTGCCATTTTACCACACCTCCTTATGAGCAGTACAGCTGTCATTTTCACATCCTGCCCAAAACATGTTTCTGCCTCATGTAGTGCAATGGCACAGTCGGTGTATGTAAATCAATGTATGGTACACAGTAAGAAAATCACAGCGACACTGTTCATTAGCAGAGGTTTTAAATGCCAATGTTGAAAATTTGGTGAAAACATTCCTATAATGACTGTTTTATGAGCCGCAGTATTGCACAGTTCCCACGCATCAGGTGGTTTGTGAATTTTCAATATTTCCACTCCAGATTTTCAACATTGCCATTTTACCACACTTCCTTATGAGCAGTACAGCTGTCATTTTTCACATCCTGCCCAAACGTGTTTCCGCCTATGTAGCGCATAAATGGGGTAACAAAAGATCATGTTGAAAATTTATTGTGCAATACCAGCAATCGCACAGGGCATTAGGGTAAAGCACCATACGTGCCAAACACCACTGCAAATACCTGCAAGCGAACGTTCGGCATTGACAAATGCTTGTTGATATTAACATATAAAACTTCATGACAGTTTTTTAAAAATCTTTAAAAATGAAATGTCCCTACTTATTCTCAATTTAGGTATTAGTACCTGTAATGTAATTGTTATCAATATAACTGTAACTATAATGTTATCTATATAACTATAATGAACTGTAATGAACAGCAAAAAAACAAGTCAATGCTCTTTGCCAGACAGCAAAAGAGGAGATCCATCGCACCCCACTCAATTACATGTAACTCATATACCACCCTAGAGCAGGTGCCTTCATTTTGGTACCTAGGAATCACAATAGTTGAGTCCTTGTCTTTTGATGATCACATAAGCAATATCTCCACTGCAGTCAAAAGGAAACTAGGGGCCCTTTATAGGTTAATGTTCTACCTCAAACCCGAGGCTAGGCTCTTGGTGGGTAAAGGTACAGTCCTGCCTACCTTGGACTCTGGAAGCGTGGTTTATAGCGTAGCCTCTGATACAAGCCTGCATGGAGTCCATACAACCCTAAATAAAGCATGCAGATTTGTTTTAGATGCAGATTGCCTAACGCATACATATGACCTTTACATCAAGATGCAATGGGTTCCTCTTATGGATCACATTAAAATCCACTCCTGCCTTCTTGGGAAGAAGGCCCTCCTAGGACTTGCTCCTTTCTCTCTACAAGTCATATTCCACTCTGCCCCATCCACTCATGCCACAAGAAGTGTCTCTAAATATGCCTTAGCAGTACTGTTCAGAAGAACTGCCCTGGGGAGGTGAGCCTTGGTGGTAAGGGCTCCTATTTGGTTAAATGAGCTCCCTTATGCCATCACAAGCCTGACAAGCCATAGCAACTTTAAGGCTGAGCTCAAGAATTCTATCTCTCCTTCCATATGCTGCTCCTGTCATACTTAAGCACAGTAACCTGCCTCCTTGTTCTGCTGGTCACAGCTGTATTCACCTTGTTCTGTTCATGTGGCCTCTGAATTACACTACCCACACTCCCCCCGCCCATCCACCTTGTACCCCTACCTTGGACCCCTATCCCACTCCCAACACCTCCCCTATGTGCTCTCACCCACCTATCCATCCTCACGACACCCCCTCACACCATTTTTCCTGTTCTGCATACCCAGCTTACCTCCCTGACACAAGTTCTGCTACTCTGATTTTTCCCCCTCATCCCAGCTCGCTTTTTGACCTCTTTCTATTGGCTGTACTGACTGTCCTGGTTGATGTTACATTTACACCTTTCAGGATACTGACATGGCTATAAAGCTACTACCTGTTGATCTTTCAAGCTTGTACAAATATGAACTAGCATACTCTACTTATCTGGGCTGCTATGAGTATGGTATGCCCTTGTACTCAGTATCTGTTCAATGTAATATGTTTCATTTTGCTTCCGCTTATACCATTTGGATTTACCCTGTCTTCTTAATTGATGATTTTCGACAATGCCTTCTTGCTGCTACTGTTTCCCCAACCCACGTATGTTAATTACTCTAGTCCTCCTTGCTGATTCTTGACAATGCCTATTGGATGCCTCTGTCTCTCCAACTCAAGCATTTGTTTACCCTCCCTTATCTGATGAGGATCCTTTGTAAAAGAGCTTTTAGCTCAAAGGTTGTAATTCTGATTACTCAATAAATAAATGAATAAAATAAAATAAATAAATAAACATTAGCCTTATGCCTCAGTGTCAGTGGCTCAGCAGTTAACACACTCACCTCTGAGGCCAAGCGATCTATGGGTTCTATCCCCATACCAGGCACTTGCGTTAAATCCCAATACCGACACTGTAATGCAGCATGGGTGGGGGGTGCTGCACTCCTGAGGTGCTGTCTTTCAGATGAGACATTAAACTGAAGTCCCATCTGCCTGTTCTGGTTGTAGTTCAGGTGGATGTTAAAGATCCCATGGCACTTCTCGAAAAGAACAGGGATATTTACTTTTTATTGAAATCATACAATAGGTAACATGTCATACATATGTAGAAAGAAAACACATTTTTTCAACAAAAGGAAAAACAATAAAATTAAATAAGGTGTTTATAAGGATCCATATGTTTGCCCGACTCTTGAAAGCCTGACACTTATTTGCCCACCTCCAGAATACCGACCCGATTAGAATACTGCAGCACAATAGAATGAATGCTGAAATCCCGACGACTGTATATTTTAAGAGTTGTTCAAAGGTGCACACCATTACTAAATAATATGCATGTAAATGTGGTGACAGTTTCATATGGTAGAATGTAGGACACGGGTAGCTGTACCTCCATCTCACGCACTCACAACTTTATTAAGAGATATATGAGACATGGTGAGTGTGAGTTCTAATTAGTTTTTTAAAATAAAACAAAAGAAAGTTTCACATACTGCTCTCTCGCTGGTGAATGTTGTGGATAATTGGAGGAGGAGACACAATCTGCTGTACTATTCAGAGAGCAGCAGGCATGGTAGACCATATACAAAGCAGTACACTGAATTTGTTTAAATAGCCTGTGTTAGCGAGTCAGTCTTTTTTCAATCAGGATTACAACAGTTAGCATTTTGACTCAGTTGGAAAATAGGAACTGGGATGTTGAGCATTGGTATTTTAGGAGTCGGGCAAATATACCAGACCCATTCAATATATATATATAAATATAAAGAAAATACACCATGATGCAACTTTTTTGAGGTCTGTTGAATTTGTAGAAATACTCAAAGCCATAAAAATAAATTTCTTTCAGGTAATTACTATTATAAAGAATATAGATTTAATTTCAACTAATATCCATTCATGTCACAAGTGAAACCATATTTTTTTTCAAGTAACAGGAGCATCTGAATCAGTAATTCAGGGTAAATTTCTCCACATCTGCATTAAATACGCCTGGGTGTTGTTTCTGACTTCTGACAGAAATACAAATTTCAATTCTAACGTGATTTTTTGTAAAAGTTCTATATGTGAAATATATTTTTGTTGCAGAGTGTGCAAACATCTAGCATTCCAAATGAGCCATTTTATAACAGCAAATAACAGATTCAGAGTATTTTTATCCTATTGTTTCCAAGAGCCATCAAACTACCCATATAAGATTATGTCACTATTGACCTTTTCAAAACATTTGACCTTCCATTGTTGGGCCATAAATTTCAAAAATTCTGAGATATAACTACATGTAAAAATAAGTGTTCAATGGTTTCTTGTTGCTGTTTTTGACATAATGGTCTTGAGCACATATGTTCTTCTATCTGTTTGTGTTTCTGGTTCGCTTTAACATTGAGTTTGTTGTGGCAACATAGCCAGTGCATATCGTACATTTTTTTCTGGTATTCTTGGATTATTAAGTAACTCCAGGAGTGATGGGGGAGAGAGGGTGCAGAGCATTTGGGGAAGACCACTGGTTCAAGAAAGCTATTCCTGATTATGTGTTTATAAAGAAGTTTTCTGATCATGGTAGAAACCATGTGACCAGAAATCTTCCAGCTGCTAAGCTTCACAAATACTCATCGAAGATACTGTACATGGGGGCCAATTGTGAGTGTTTGACTGTTCGTAGGGAGGCATTACTCCATTGTGTGAACCAGATTTCACAGGACACACTATATAATGGGAGCCAAGCCTTCCTAGTGTGTAACAAAAGTGGCCTTAAATTTGCTGCAATATATATGCTATACAAAAATGCAAGTGGCTTCACTATGTTCAAACCTCCTTGTTTCAATGGAAGATATAGAATATTATGTTTTAGGGGGTTCAACCTGCTCCCCCAAAGTGCCTGGAAAAAATGCTATAAATTGTTGTTTTCAGAGGTTTTTTTTGGTGGGGGGATAGGTGACTAACTGATAGAAATATAGGTAACAGAAAAGTCTTGATTAACTGTATCCTTTTGTTTTTACTAATTTTCCACTTGTTCCGGTTCTGTACCATCCTATTGCCCTGCTCTGTCTTATGGACCACTTAAGTAATTTGAGATCTCCTGAACCAAACAGTGTTTCTAGAATGGTGATGGGATCACATGAAAGTTTTATACCTGCTCTGTCAGGTAGAGCATTGTCTGGTTTTCCAAGCTGCCTACCTGTGCATTTTCGTGAATTCAGTTTTGATCCTGACATTGTGCTAAGCTGTTCACACATATTTATGGCCCTAACTACTGTTGTTGTGTCTCTTGTCATGATGGTTATGTATTCTGCATAAGCTACTGCGGTGTGTGGAATAGTTTATGAGTCAATTTGTATATGTTTTATTTTAGGTGAAGAATTTAAAGCTCTAAGTAAAGGATCTATAGCAAATACATACAGTAATGGGCTGAGAGGGCACCTGTGTCTAACCCCCGCTTGAATATGTATCAAGGGCCCTGCCAGCCATTCATTTGTGGGGTAACTGTGGCTGTATGATATAGAGTTTGGATCCAGTTAATAAACCTGTGAGGGATGCCACAATGGTGTAAAACTGCCCATAAGTATTGATGGTTGACTGTATCGAAAGCTTGTTTTTGATCTAGGGAAAGGATGAAACCTTCTGTGTCTATCCTGTTGTCCCTTTCTATGATTTCCCTTAAAAGAATGATGTGATCTATCATTTTCCTTTCCAGTATGGAACAAGACTGGGTCTGTGAGATTAGGTGAATGGCTGCCTGCAACAGTCTAGTATTAAGAATTTGGGTCAATACTTTAAAATCTGTGTTTAGCAGGCTTATAGGCCTCCAATTGGTAATAAGCTGCTTATTTCCCTTTTTAAAAAGATTTTTCAGCATGCCTTTTGACATGTCCAAGGAGATAGAGTTGTTTTGCAACATAAAAGTAAAGGTAGATGTTAATTCTTTGGAGACTTCCTTACCAATAAGTTTGTATAATTCTGGAGTTAGTCCATCCATGCCTGGGGCCCTGTTTTTATGCAGAGATTTAATAGCCGTTTCTACTTCAAAGTGAGAAATATTCCGGCTTAAGTCTTCCAGTATATGGCTAGGAAATGTGGGTATAGGAGAAGCAGATACAAATTCTGGGAGTGTGCTAGTGATGGTCTGTGTTTTCCTAAATAATGTGGTGGTATGCAGAGTAATTATTCGTAATAAATTGCCTTTATCAGAGTAAATCAGTCCATCCAGATCTAACAAATGTGTCATAGATTTATTCTTAACTCTATTCTTACAGTGTAAGAAAGAACAAATCACTTCTGCCCTTCCTCACGAGCCAAAGGCTTGTTGTTTCTGTAAGCTCTCTTGTTGACGTAAGTGAAATGTCTACATGTCTGCACTGAATCTGAGTAGTGAAGTCATGAATGGTGGTTCTGGCCAAAGTTTGCAGTTTTTGCAACTGCTGTCTGTTATGTATGTATATTATATAAGCATTATTTTTACTTGATTTACTCAGAGACTGTAACAATTGTCTCAAATCTTCTTTTGTATCTTCCCACCAGATAGCAGGATTGTCGTACATGTCTACTACTGATTTCTTTGTAGTTAGGAAATACATTATGCTTTGCAACACCTCTGGCCTGGTCAACAAAGAGGATTTAAATTTCCAAGAACCTGGGCCATGTGTGTGAGTCGGGAATGGGCCTACAGTATCTGTAATATAAGGATTTTATGGTCAGAGAACTCTGCTTCTTCCACAGAAGTGGAAGAGATGTGTAGTGATGGTGATACGAAGAAAAAATCTATCTTTGTAGCCAGTATTCCCTTTTGAAATGTGGGTTTAGGTGTAGTGTTCTGAGCCAAATAGACATCTAGTAAATTTGAGTCTGCAATAATATTTTGTAGGGTAGCTATATCACAAAATATTTTCCTAGTTACAGTATTCTTTTCCTTGTCCCGGATATCCATCCCACAGTTAAAATCTCGCCCTAGGATTACAAAATGGGAAGATAATGAATATGGCTGAATTGTGTGAAATAAAATAAATCTTTCAGCCTTTGTCTGTGGTGCATATATATTTACGAATCTATAGTATGTATTATTAATTTTTGTGTCTAAAACCAAAGCCCTTACAAGCAGAAGATCCACCAATTTGACTAAGTAAACTTGTAATTGTGTCCTGAAAAGGATACCCACCCCTGAACAAGTATCCATCCCTATGGACCAGTAGGATGGGCCTGCATACCACGCTTTGAGCCCTCTTCTTATTTCTGCAATAGTGTGAAGTCTGGTATCTTGCAGAAACAAAACATCAAAGGAGTTAGAGAGTAGATAAGACATTACTATTTTTTTTTGCCTACAGCTCTTTATACTATTAACATTATTAGTAGATAAAGCCAGATATATACGTGCCATAGGAAGTTTAAGTGAAAAGAAGCATTACTAATCTGACTTGTTTCCTCAAGGAGGCTTTTTATTTGCTTTTTGTGACTTACTTTGCTTGTTCACAGATTTTTAAGGAGTCTGGGGACTCACCTCTTGGTCAGAGAGGAGGTCCGGTTGAGAGGACCAAAGTGAACAGTTCTCAGACTCAGCATAAGACACTTCAGTAGTGTTCTGAAAAGCTTCAAACCAGTTGGGCAGCGGCAGTTCAGTAGTTTTTGGGATTTCTGAAGCAGATTGGTTTTGAGTCTGGCTACGCCTGGTAATCCTTTTACTTTTGGCTGCAATCTGCTGGGGGGAGTGGCATAGCTGTGGGGTCAGTTAAAGTGGAATCTCCAGGTGAGGGGGTCTTGTTCCATATTCGCTATGTTATCTTGGGAAGCTGATGCAGTCTGTTCTGAAAGATTGTTAACCACAGGTTGTAGGTCCTGTTGAGAGGGGGGGCTTCCGGAGAAACCAACAGATGGGCTCTAGGAAAGGTTGCTCTTTGTGCAATAGCAATGAGCAGACCCTGTTCAGTATCATCAGAAAGGCTTGCTTGATTATGGGCTGCCCAGGAGCAACTTTGATATGTGTGGTCTGAACTGTCACAGAGGTTACATTTAGGTTCATTAAGACAACAACCACTAGCATGCCCCGGTCCCTGAAACAACGCACACTTAATTTGGTCACAAATACGCTTAAGTGTGCCATTGATCCACATTTATAGCAGGCCTTAGATTGGCCTGCATAAAACAAAACACCTCTGTCTCTGCCAAGAAAAAAACAGTTAGGTAGATAATATAAACTGGTATCAGAAGAACATAACATGATTTTTACCCTCCATCCCCCTGTCCAAATATGCTTACTATCAAAAATAGCCTCGGGGCACCGAGCACTGTACATCACTGTTTTAACCAGTAGGTTAAGTTGGTGACACTATCCCCCTCACTTCTGAATAATAATGTTATTATTTTATAGGCTGGTTTAGTTAAGGGAATAGCATCAAAGGGCGCCCACAAGAGAGTTTTTTTTAAAGTATGAAACTGTGCCCAAAACCTTTGGAGCCCTGCATTAAGCTTAAAACTGTTATCAAAGGTTGTTTCACTGGATACATAAATCAGTGCATGAATTTCATTAGTAAAAACATCATACAGTCTTTTAATAAAGTTTTTGCCACAAAGACTCGGTCAGGAAGTGCGTCCATTCCTCCTTTGTGGAAAAGTCTGACAGCATTGTGTCTCTTTTTGCTGGGTAGATGGGTTGATGGAACAAAGAAGTATATGGTCTAGCTGCAGTTCTAATAATTCTATTAAGAGTTGCATCTGGGGGCCCAACTGCTGTAACTGATTGCATTGGTTCAGTAGAAGTAGATGCGCTCATGGGCACGGAAATATTTGTTTCCTCACTAGGCATATTTTGTGCAGGTGCTTCAGTAGTAAAGGGAAGCACTGGGCTATCTGTCAGCTGGAGTTCTCTTGGTAAAGTTAAAGGAGAGTCAGTGATACAGGCAGTAACTTTTGAAGTATGTGAAGGTTGTAAACCAGGTGCTGCATTAAGCGCTACAGATCTTTTAGTGATTACAGGCTGTCTTATGAGAGATGTAACAATTGGTGTTGGACCAGAGATCCACTTACCTGACTCAATTTGAACCCAACCAGCTCCTCTTAATGCTGTGTCCACATTCCAGTTATCTTTACCCAGTGCTGTATCTGTAGAGGTCAGGGAGCATCATAGGCCAGACTAATTGTCTGTACTTGCCATTCCCGGCACTTCCCCGGCAAGTCCAGTTGTAGAGATCGCCTCTTTTAAACTGTTAGTTTGTTCCAGAAGTGTGTCTTCTTTTTCCATTCAGCTATCATGCAAAACAGTGTTCTGCATCTCTACACAGCCATCAGCGGCTGTTCCTGAGGCTGGCACAGCTGTAGACAGCTGCTTTACTGAGTCGGGCATGGTCACTGTAGTGTTTGTTCTTGCTGCAGAGATTGTAAGTGCAAGTTCCTGGCACCTAAGTGCAAAGCACTTTTCTTCTTCGTTCAGCAAAGTTTGTAGTTGATCTGTGGAGAATATACCATGTTGCTGTCCATCAGTTGGTGTCTCAGGTCTTGGATTAAAATCATCATTTGTAACAGTTAAGGGTATCTGCTTTCTCATTTCTCCCAAAGACAGATTTTTACCAGTATTCTCTGAAGCATCATAGAAAATATCGGTCACATGCAAAGGTGAAGCAGGAGAGGAGACCTTCTCCCCAGGCTCCAAGACATCCATTTGCTCCTCCATTTCCACCAAGGCAGCCATCTTGGCAGAATGACATCATGACAAAGGTTCCCCTACAGGCGAGTAAGGGAATTTCCCTGGTGTCCTAGCCAAATTTCCCCACTTTCACTAAAAATACCACCAACAGCTTAATCTGGTTCAAGGTCAGTCGGAATTCATCGGTATCCCCCTCCCCTTGGTCGTGCCTGAAAATAGGCAGAATTTGTCTAGTGCTCTTACCCGGTCAAAAAAACTAACTAACTTGCATGGTGAACATTCCAGTCTCACCCCCAGCAGTACCAATTCTTCCTCACTCAGGAGATCCAGGGTATGACTGCCCCCCCCGCCCCAGGAAATGTTGAAACATTACAGTTTAATGGAGCATTTTACAAGAAGCTGAGCTCACTTCTGCTGGCATGCCTGAATCACTGGATTGTATTACACAAACAGGGTCAAACGAGAGGGCTGCTGCACTGCCACTAGCAGTGAAGAGAATCAGTTTCAGATTAATCAAAAGCCCCATTTACACTGGCCATTTTTACAATGGTGTAGTTGGTTTGAAGAGCCACACCACTATACATTTGCAAGTGCAAACTGTGCATCAAACTGGTGTCGCTCTTCTGCTCCACTCCCAGACAGTGGAGCTGAACTGATGTGGATGTTTCAAGTGTAGTGTAGTGTAAATGAAGGCCACTTCACACATCACTGCCTGAAGGTAATTTAGCACTACAGTGCCTTAGGGCACTCCTTGCAGGATGGGTCCCATAAAGACGTTTGCAAAACACTGGTGTGACACCAGTGTGGAAGCTGTATCCTTAAGTGGTGTACACCACTGGTTTCAAAAACTACCAGGTGCAGACTAACACCAGTGTGAGCCACACTGGTGTGTAACAGCTTGGTCAGTGTAAACAGGCCTAGAGATGCTCGGGACTCGATCAATGAGCGTATACTACTGTAGAACTAGTAATGTTCGCTGTAAAACTAACATCACTATCATCACACTTTCTTTTTAAGTGTGATAGTTTTACAGTGGTCATTCATGGCATTTTTCTGCTGACCACGTGGTACTGTTTCTAGCTAATGGCGCATGCCTCAGTCGGTGTTCATCACAGACCCCATGAAAGGATTTAGTTGTTTATTTTGCGATAGTAAAGTACTTAGAAACATTCTGGTATAATTTGTTTTATTTTTACATGCTGCAGTGAAGGATTAATCTAACAAAATGGGATAAAATGACTTGTCATTGATGGCATTTTTTTTTCTTCTTGTTGATGAGGCAGAATCAGGAACTCTCTGGCTCTCAGGCTCACCTGCTGTTTGCGTCTACTTGAATGTCGGTCAGTCAGCTTTTCTCTGAAAATATAAGGGGGGAGAATCAGTTTGTGAAAGGCAACAGGATGCAGAGTACAGTAATATGGTAAGAGTATTAACTGTGTTCTCCCTCTGCCTTTCACTTCACCTCACTCATTTTCTGCTTCTGAGTCGTGTTCTTGCTGTGTTGTGCACACAGGATGGGATAAATTATAGTATGTGTAGCAGCCAAACAAACCAACGAACACAGTACTATTTAAGTAAAGATATGTTATGGGACATCAAAGGTACTGTATTTGTAGATGTCAGTATATGATAGCTGTGTAGTTGCAGCCAGTAGCGACGCACGATGTTACATTGTCGTGTTCATAAAATTGAATGTGCATGCGTGATAGAAACTTTACATGAATATTAATAGTTCTACAGTATTTACTGTACATGCTCTGGTACATTTCAATAGGTGGCTGGCCTTGGCAGGGTGAGGAGGGCTGTGCCAGTCACCGGCACGGGTTGGGATGGGGGGGTGCAGGGTGGTGGGTTACTTCCTACTGGGGTAGGAGGAACACTTGACACCTGGGAATGGGGATCAGGGCATTGATTTGTGTACCAGTGCTCAGGGCTGCATGGGGGGGTGACACTCCACTCTGGAAATGAGGCTTGGTGACATTTCTGTTTATTGAACTGTGATCAGGGCTGGGGAGGGGGGACACCGCACTATGGAAACGGGGCGCAGGGACATTTCTTTTTATTGAACTGTAATCGGGGCAGGGGAGGAGGGGACACTGCACTATGGAATCAGGGCTTGGGGACAATTCTATTTGTAACTGTGATCGGGGCTGGGGAGGGCTGGCCCAGCTCACAACACGGCTGCACAGCCATGTAGATGAGCCCATAATTGGCATGTAAATGGCCCCCATTGTGTTGTACATGCCAAATGGGCTCATCTGCATATTTGAATGGAATATCACTCACGAGAGCTGGGGTGTATACCAGTGTATGTCACGCAGTCCCCCATGGGTGGTAATGTACCCAGCACCCTGGTTGTGCTGCGTGGCACATGCTGACCCCCTGCTATGTAGTGCACAATCAGGGTCTGATATTCAAACAGATTGCGTGGTATGTTCTGATCATGCATTCTGTTTGAATATCTCGCCAGAGCCAGGTGGCACAACTTATTTGCGTGGTGCATTGTTATGCACACACATCTGGCTGGCTCTGAATATGGGGTCCCTATTCTGTGTCTCTGTTTTGTTCAATTCATTTTTCAATTTTCAAAATACTATGTACCTTCATTATCTTTCACTTTTTCTGTATTATAGTCACAGTATCTTGGCACATATATTCTTGTCTAATGTTGGTCAGTATCAGACTTGTCCACCTTAAACAAAATCCTGGATAAAACTTGTACACTGTCAGATGCTGTCATTCTGCCTTTCTAACTTATATTTTATTGAAGTTTGTCAACTTAATATGCAGAATTATACATGTAGGATTAATTTAGGTCATGTCAAGGAGGGTTGAGACCAGAGGAAAACATTATTACTGTAATCAACCTAGAAAAATTATTCATTGGGTAGCTTGCATTAAATTCTTATTTTTCCAGGCCTGTATATTTTTTACCAAAAAATAAAAACTTTCATCTCCCCCCATTAAAACCAGAAGAATTAGTAATTAGGTCACAAAAATGAAATACCTTTTCATAACTATAGCTACAGGTTATATCCAGTGCTGTTCAATCAGTTATTGTTACATTTTCTCCATCTCCTGGGCCAATGCAGACATAGCTCTAATAGAATGTGTGGGGGGCTTACTTTGTGAGAAGAGTCAGGTTCATAGTGTGCTCTAAGAAAACTGACCAGCTGATCTATTTCAAAAAATATGTACTACGTCCCTTTATACTGAATCTGAACTTTCAGTGGTGCTCATAGCTGAAAAGTTCCCTCCAACTCTAGAACCTCTTGTTGATATGCATGGAACTTTTTTCTATGTTACTGAGCAGGAAATGAAAAGTCTGAATATAAATAAAAACAATGTTCTTTGTAGAGCAGTTGACCTTTTATACTTGATAACTTGACCAACAGGTCATGGTCTGATTCAAAGACAAAGCTGAGAAGGACAGTGAATTTTATGTCTGGCACTGAGGTTGAAGGTTGGCTAGCAGGTTGATATTGCAAAGCATTAACTGTAGATACTTTTTTAGTAAAACAACACATTTTCGTGATGAAGGGAAGACTTTTGCTGGCAGGTCAAAAACAACAATAAAAATGCCCTTCACAAAGTTCCTTAGTGAATCAATAGCATTGTAAAAGCATTGTCAAGTGATTCAGGAAGTCTCGCAAGTCTTAAGTCCTGCATCAGAGCTAATTTTCTAGGTTTTTGACTTTGTGGTGAAGATTGTGATTCTCATTCACCACTGCAGTTGTAGTAGCTTCAGTTGCAGGAATCTTGTTATGGACACTATTAATTTGTTCAGTATTCTTTTTTACTTTAACATACATTTCCTCTGTCTTCTCTTTATTGAAAGGCTATGCCAGCAGTTCAATGGGATGGAGCAACCAGCCATGCGCCCTGCCTGAGCTATGTAAGTCAGTTAATTTGAGCCTCACTCAGAAGCACTTTTTCTTTGCAGCCGGAGGCTCTTCTGCTCCCCCCCCCACACTTTGTATCCAGCATTTCTTTGCTATTTCCCCTGTGCTTTGGGCTTCTGCTTGGTTTGTGCTAGACTTCTGTTTGTTTCTGGCCCTCTGACTCTTAGGTCAGTATTTTGCTACCTGCCTCCTGGCTGCAGTTGCGCTTCTCTCTGTCTCCTGTTCCTGCTGCACTCTGTTTTCCCTGTTCCTTGTGCTTTCTCAGTTTGTTTCTTTTTGAGCTTTCTAGTTTTCCTTGCATCCTACATTCATCAATTGCTTTGCCTAGTGCTATTCAGGCTCCATTTTACTGTTTTTCCCATACCTTCAGCAATCTCACTTCCAACTACAATCCCTGATTGTTTACACCTGGCTCCTAGCTAGGCAGCCACATCCTTCTGTGTTATGCTGCTGTTCACCAGCAGCCAGCTCCCTAATTTACAGTTTCCATTACTGCTGCTTTCCTGGCAGTTTGAATTGTTTATTTTAACTCAGCTCAATGACAGTGTTTACCTCAGTTCCTGCCTCGTGCCTACGTGGAGGTTATGAAAGTAGGCAGAGTCTGTTTATCCTAAGAGTGCACCTCCTCAACCTTTGTCTAAATTACAGCTCAATTATTACCTTGGACCTACATGAAGGTCTTGAGCATAAGCCAATCAAATTTGTCCTTATATTAATTGTTTATACCTATGTGGAGGTATCAGTACACAAACATCGACCTGCAGGGAGGTCTTGCCTACTCATGCTTTCATCACCCAGGCCTATGTGCAGGTCTCCTATATGTAATACCCTCCAACTACTACTCATCGCATTCATGCCAACCACATCCACAACATAATATGGCTCAGGGCTCGCCCTGCGGCCAATGGTCTCACTCTGCACCCATGAAGTCTACATCTTCTGATGGTCTCATTCTGCACCCATGAAGTCTGCATCTTGAGCATGTGAACCTGGAGACAGGGTCCTTCACATCCAACCCCCATGGGTGGAAATGTCCTTGCTCCAAGTGGTGCTTTGGTCATGCAGATATATTGGCAGCAACTCTTGAAGTAGAATTTAAAACTTTGGCTGCCAAAGGATAGGGGCCCTTAAGCCCAAGGGGGCTCCTTTAACTGTAAAAACCGAGTTGGCAGCACCTTTGAAAGCTTTTCTACCTACAACTGCCTATGGTTCACCTGGTCTCCATGTCCTTCCCTTCCCTACCTCTCAAACATTCAGCTTCATCTTTAGATCTTTCTTGTCAAGACCATATGATTGCCTTTCAGCGGTTGTTGCTCTCTCCTCCCACCTTGGGGTCTAAGCGTGAGTCACCCTTTGCTGCAGAGTTTACTCGTAGCCCCCTCATGGTGTTCCCATTAGAGGGTTAGAGTGAGAGCCTTCCTCCAAATTGTTTTTCCCCTGAACTGGGTCTCTAAATGACAGTAGCCCAGCTGTCACTAAATGTATCCCAAGCCTGGAGGGAAGGCAGCCTAGGCGTTGGATCCCCAGAGGTTTCCTCCTCATAGTTTTTTTTTCCTGTCCTCCATGCTATCGTTATAAAAGCTAGGGAGTCCATACTAGGTAGGTTTCCGTTGTTGGATGGAGTTGCATGGTGGCTCTCCTTCTTTGACGTTCCCTCTCTCCTTTGGAATTCATAGAAACATAGAAAACTTAGAAACATAGACTTTGACAGCAGATAAGGACCACTTGGCCCACGTAGTCTGCCCATTTCCCTACTTACAGGATAAGTTGCAGATCCTAGTTAACCAACAGCCTGTTTCTTCCCAACCCCAACAAAAATTGCCTTATGTCTGTCCCATGCATTCTTGAATTCTCCCACAGTTTTAGACCCCACAACCTCCTCAGGAAGGCTGTTCCATCAGTCCACCACCCTCTCTGTGAAAAAATACTTCCTCACATTGCCCTGAACAGCATCCCCTTATCTTCAAATTGTGTCCCCTTGTTCTTGCAATCTCTTTTTCTGAAAGATGCTACCCACTTGGACTTTGTTGATTCCACTGAGGTACTTAAAAGTTTCTATCATGTCCCCTCTCTACCTCCTTTCCTCCAGGAAATACATATTAAGCTCCTTTAGTCTCTCCTCATATGGCTTCTCTTGCAGACCCTGCACCATTTTAGTTGCCCTCCTCTGGACTGCCTCCATCCTGTCTATGTCCTTGTGGAGATGGGGTCTCCAGAACTTGACACAGTACTCCAGATGGCGTGTCGCCAACTGTCTGTACAGAGGAATAACAACTACCTGTTTTCTGCTGGTGATGCCTCTTCCTATACATCCCAGTATCCCCCCAGCCCACCTTACTGTCTTCTCAAATTGCTTGCTAACCTTAAGGTCATCTGATATGATTACCCCCAGGTTCCTTTCCATTTTTGTTGTTTCTACCCCCCCCCCGACTGTGTAATCTTCCCCAGGGATTTTGTTTCCAAGGTACATTATTTTGCACTTCTTTGAATTGAATCCTAGCTGCCATACTTCTGACTATTCCCCTAACCTTGACAAGTCCCTTCTCATCCTTTCCATGCCTCCTTGTGTATCAACCTTGTTGCAGATCTTTGTGTCATCTGCAAAGAGGCATACTTTTCCTTCCAGTCCCTCTGCAATGTCACTTATAAAGACATTAAAAAGGACTGGACCCAGTACTGAACCCTGCAGTACCCCACTAGTAACCCCTCTTTCTTCAGAGTGGACTCTATTTACAATTACCTTATGCGTCCTGTTGTCCAGCCAATGTTTTACCCATGCTACCACCCTGGGACCCACTCCCAGGCTGGTTAATTTGACTATTAATCTTTTGTGTGGGACTGTGTCAAATGCCTTGCTAAAGTCTAGGTAGGCCATGTCCGCAGCCCCACCTTGGACTACTACTTTGGTCACCCAGTCAAAGAAATCAATTAGATTCATCTGACATGACTTTCCCACTGTGAACCCATGCTGCATTGGGTCCTCTGCCCCACTGGCCTCTAGGTACTCAACAATTCTTTCCTTCAGAAGTAATTCCATCACTTTCCCTACCACAGAGGTCAAATTGACAGGTCTATAGTTTCCTGCCTCTGCCTTGGTCCCACTTTTGTGAAGGGGAATCACATCTGCCTTCCTCCAGTCCTCAGGTACCACACCATCCTCCCATGATTTGTTAAAAAGGGTAGTCAGTGGTTTCACTAGTTCGCCCCTTAATTCTTTTAGAATTCTGGGGTGAATTCCATCAGGACCCATTGCTCTGTCCACCTTCAGTTTTAGGAGTTCTTTCAGAACCCATTCTTCTGTGAAAGGACTGGGATCGGCCCCCCTATCCAGAGTGCTTCTGTTAATTGGATTAGATGCCTCCCCCTCCTCCTCCTCTTTTGTGAATACTGAGCAGAAATATTTGTTCAGTATCCCTGCTTTTTCACTGTCCATCTCTGCCCACTCACCGTCCATTCTATTCAGCCTCACTATCCCTCCCTTTGTCTTTCTACGCTCCCTGATGTACCTATAAAAGGTTTTATCCCCCTTCTTAACCGAGTTGGCTATCTTTTCCTCAGTTTGGGCCTTTGCTATTCTGACTTCCCTCCCTGCTTCATTCTGCCTTAACTGGTACAGCTCTCTGTCCTACTCCTTCTGTGTTTCCTTATACTTCCTGAATGCTATCTTTTTCTCCCTGACCTTCCCTGCCACCTCTTTTGAGAACCATAGTGGCTTTTTCTTTCATTTTGATTTGTTTATTTACTTCACACAAAGTCTTATTGCCTTTGTGATGGCAGTTTTGATGTTTCCTCATTGTTGCTCCACCCCTCCTTCTAGCCTGTTTGCTAGTGCTTTTCTAAGGCACTCTTCCATCTTGCCAAAGTCAGCCCTCCTGAAGTCCAGTACCCTCACTTTTGTATGGCATGACTCTGTAGCTGAGTTTATCATGAACCACACTGTTTGGTGGTCACTTGTTCCCAGATGGCTACCCACTTCTAGATCTGAGATCCTCTCACTGTCCCCATTTGAGAGTACTAGGTCTAAGATTGCTCCCTCATGAGTTGGTTCCAGAACTAGCTGTCTGAGGCATGCCCCCTGTAGGGCATCGAGAATGACCCTGCTCTTGGACGTGGCTGCAGCAAATGTGCTCCAGTTAACATCTGGCATATTCAGGTCTCCCGTCAACAGTATCACCCCTTTCTCTGCCATCCTAAGAATGCCTTCTGTCATATCCTTATCCATTCCCTCCCTCTGATGTGGGGGTCTGTATACAACCCCTGTGCAGATTGTGGTGCTATTTCTAGTCTCTAAGATGAGCCACAGTGCCTCCTCTCCTCCCTGTTTACTCTTTTGTTCAGTTGCTTTTATCCCTTCCCTTCCATAGAGAGCTACTCCTCCCCCTCTTCTCCCCCTCCCTATCTCTCCTGTAGGTTGTGTACCCTGGTATGTTAACATCCCAGACATGGTTCTCTGTGTACCATGTTTCTGTGACTGCTACAATATCCAGGCATCCCTCTTCCATCAAGGCCACCAGTTCAGGGAACTTTTTGCCCAGACTATGGGCATTGGTACTCATTACCCTCCATTTCCTGATGGCCTTATCTCCTTTTGCCCCATCCCTGTCCTTATTGCCTTTGTCAGGTTCTCCATTTACCCCTGCCCTTCTCCCTATCGACATCTCTATCTTGGTGTTTACCTCACTTACTACCCTGATTTTTTTGGGGGGGGGCTAGGATTTCTCTGCTCCTTTCCAGTGCCTCCCCCCTTCTCTAGTTTAAATGCTTGCCAAGGAAACATGTCAAACTATCCCCTAGGATCCTGGTTCCCCCTGGTCATGCCCCATTGCTTCAGTTTTGATATCTGTCAGCGTTGCATCTCAGTCTGTGTTTATTGCCACTCATCACTGGTTGCCATCAGTCTGTGTTCCTCAGCCTCCATGGTCAATGCTTGCTGCTCAGTACTTTCTTTTTGGGGATCCTTCCTAATGTACCTTTAGCTTAACAGAATCCTACCATGGTACCTCTAAGGGCGGAACCCTCCTAAAGGGTTCCTTGCCTTTTGATACCCCCAACAGGGTGGTAGTTCTCCGTGGAACAGAGAGTGTGAATGGCCAAAGTTTATCAGTAGTTGCATAAGCATAACTATGCACTAAGCTGCATAAGCCCATTGAATGGAAAGGCTATGCCTGCAGTTTAATGGGATGGAGCAACCAGCCATGCCCCTGTCTGAGCTATATACAGTAAGTCAGTTTATTCCAGCCTTACTCAGAAACACTTTTTGTTTGCTCTACAATCCTCCCCTCCTCAGCCAGCATCATGCCGCTGTCCTCAGGACTTCTTCCTAAGGTACCTTTAGCCTAAGGGAATCCTTCCTGTGGCACCTGTAGGAGCAGAACCCTCCTTGAAGGTTCCTTGCCTTTCCGCACCCTGACAGGGTAGTAGTTCCCTGTGGGAGTGAGAATGGCCAAAGTTTATTAACAATTGCACAAGCATAACTACACACTAAGTTGCATAAGCCCATTAAAATAATTTTAATTTCTTTTTGCATGAAACCTGTCTTGCCTGCAAGAGCTTTATATCTTCTGTTTTGCTTTTTAAGCATTCCTAAGACCCAGTCTAAAGTCACCCCTAATTTCTCTCAGGTGTAACTCTTAGCAATGAGATTCTTTGAAGCTCCCTGTTGTGAAGAAGTTGTAGCCTCCCTCATGCCTGGGGCTGGATACTGATATTGTGCATCCATACTTGCAGATGAAACTTTGTTTAGAGCAGTTTGGGTTTCAGTTTTTTGTTGTTGCTGCTGCAGTGTTTTGACATGCTTGCTAGTTGAACTCAGGATTGATGGATTCAATGCCATTGCCATTGCTTTAAACCCCAAGCTCAATGCATCCTCAGGTAAGTTGGCTAAGACCCCAGATAAAGTGGTAATCACTGAAGAGACTGGTAGTGTAGGTGAGTCAGCACCGGGGTGGGCGCAGTAGCACTGGAATTGCTTTTTGAAACAGTAGAGACCCTTTGGGTTCTTGTCATTCTGCCTTGACAATAACATTATGGCAAAGGAACAATCCAATTTCAGACCAAGGCACTCTACCACCACCACTGCCCTTTTAAAAGCTGCACATGATATTACCAATGCACTGGACTCTAGGAATCTCACTGGTGCCCTTTTCATAGGCCTCACACAAAGACATTTGTCACAGTATACCACAAAATACTGCTCATAAAACTAGAGAAAACAGGAACTTCTGAAACCACAATAACCTGGATGAAAACTACCTGATGGGGAGGACACAGGAAGTCAAAGGAAATTGAAGTATTTCAGACTCTGAGCGTTAATTAACTAATGGTGTACCACAGTGGCTTATCCTGTGACCATTGTTTGTTTACATTATTTGTGAATGAGCTTGTGATGGTAGGCACTGACATAAATGTCCACCTACATGCAGATGACACTGTGCTCTACACCAGCTCATTAGGTCTTTGAGGGACCTAAATAAGTAATTACTGTGAGTGTTTGACAAAGTACAGCATTGGAGATGAGATTTATGAACATGCTGCTACTACATTAAATATAAAGAAAACAAAAGTAATGATCTTTTGAAACCAAAGTATTGATCTTTTGAAATAAAAATGGGCACTACAAAGACTTAAATACCTATACAACTGAAAGAAAGTGTCTAGAAAAAGCCCGGAGCTTCAAGTATCTGAGGGTATAACTAGATCCCCATCTAGCAATTCATCAGCATACAGAACATGTAGCAAAAAAACATATACCAAAAGACTGGCATGTTATACAGACAGAATCACTGTCTGTACATGCCAACCAGAAAACTAATCCTAATGCAATGTTTTCTCTCCACATTAGAGCACGGTGGTGTGGTCTATAGCATGGCATGGTGAGTTTACACAACCCTTTGTCATGTTGGCATGCAAACAATACTGCATACATTAACTGCCATCTACAACCAAGCATGGAGGTTTACACTGGATGTGTGCCACACACTGTGACCTATACAAGTCACTTGGTATCTTAGCTCTTGAGGATAGAGCAGAGTTGCAATGGGCAATGTCTATATATAAATGTACTCAAAGCACATCTCCCCAACCTCCTGAGTGGTCTGCTCACCAAATTCATCACTATTTATAGGTTAACATCACAAACAAGGGAAGTTCTAGATGTCTCAAAAATAAAACAAATGATAAATGATAAGGTGTTTAGCACTACAGTACTCCAAAGCTGGAAGGCATGGCCTGACCTTGTGAAGTGTGTGGACAGACTTGCAAATTCAAGTTAACTTTGTAAGAGCATTTAAATGAACTATGAAACTACCACATGGCATAAAAGGTGATCCATTACATCTTTAGTGAATAGCTGTTTCCCAGTTGTTATGCCGTTACCTAAAACTACATACCTCCTATCTTGCTCACATCCAAATGTTTTCCATTGGCAAGATTATTTTTCCTTTACATACAGTGTCATCATCTGTGTAACTGTGGAGTTCTGTAAATAATCTATTAATTCTATCTTTATATCAATGGAACTCTCATGTAAGCTAAGTAATGATTGTAAAATTTGCTGCTGTTACTGCTGTTTTAAATGCTGCCCTAGGACCCTCTTAATAACGAAGAGATGCACCTGAATTAGACTGCCCTGCTGATGAAAATGGCAAATCAAATAAAGTTTGTAAACAGACCCCACCTCCATTAGAAACCCAGCATTGAGAATTTCTCCTAAAATGGTGGGGGCATCATATTGAATGACGTCATTGAACTGAGATGCCCGGCCATCATATACTGAAGTTATGGGGACTCTAAATATCTTTGCATTTTATCTTTGTAATGCCCATTGGCATACTAATGGATCCTAAATATGTATATTACATACTAATGCCCAATATTTAGCAATAATTAGTATGCCAATGGGAATTATAGAGATCAAATACAAAGATATTTATAGAGTCCCATAGGACTTTAGAATATGCTGGCTAGTGATCTCATGTCAGTGACCTCATCCCGTATGAGGTCCCTGCCATTTTAGGAGCTATTCTCAGAACTGGGTTTCTTATTGGGGGGGTATTTTAGTTGCCCTCCTCTGGACTGTCTCTGCCCTGTCTATGTTCATTTTGAGGTACAATCTCCAGAACTGGACACAATACTCCAGGTGGGGTCTCACAAGTGAGTGATATAGTGGCAACACCACCTCCCTCCTCCTACTGTAGATACCTCTCCCTATGCACCCCAGCATCCCATTGACCCTACCCACTGCTTTGTCAGACTGCCCTGCCATTTTGAGGTAATCCGATTTGATAACTCCAACATCCCTTTCTTGTATAGTGATTGTCAGCCCCCCCATCCTATACGCAGCTCCTGTGTTACTATGACCTAGGTGCATGATTTTGCACTTTTTGGCATTGAACCCCAACTGCCATGCTCTTGACCACTCCTTGAGTTTCCCAAGGTCCCTACACATTCTCTCCATCCCCTCTTGATTGTCCACCTTGTTCCATATTTTGGTATCATCTGCAGAAAGGCATACCTTACCTTCTAGTTCTTCTGTAATGTCACTTATGAAGATATTGAAGAGAATCAGTCCTAGTACTGAGCCCTGTGGCACTCCACTGGTCACTCTCCCATCATTAGGATGAGTGATGTTATCCACCACCCTCTGTCACCTATGCATTAACCAGTTTCTAACCCAATTCACCACTTTGGATCCCACCCCTAGGCTGTTCAATTTTTTATCAATCTCCTGTGTGGCAAAATGTCAAAGGACATGCTAAAGTCCAGATAGGCCACATCCATTGCCCTCCCCGATCTATTTCTCTGTTCACCCGGTCAAAGAAATCAGTCAGAGTTATCTGTGATGACACCCCCCCACACACCTGTAAATCCATGCTGCCTTTGCCCTTGTAGCTAAGTGGAATTAATATACTCTACCAGCCTTTCCTTTATCAGGGCTTCTATTAATTTCCTCACTATTGGTGTGAGACTGACTGGCCTATAGTTACTAGCCTCATACCTGCTGCTGCTCATATGGAGCAGGACCACCTCTCCAGTTATCCAGAAACATGCTTGTTTCCAATGAGCTGTTTAATAAGGATGTCAGTGGGGCAGCTATCACTTCCCTGAGCTCCTTTGGTACCCTGGGTGTAAGTTATCCCTGGTGCCTTGGGTACCGCTAGGCACCAGGCATAACTTACTTGGCATGGGGCTGGTGATCACTGGGGGGGGCACTAGGCCCCAGGGATAACATACTGTACTTAGCATGGGGACAGTGATTGGAAAGAGGGGGACACTAGGCACCAGTGAATGCCATACTTCTATGGGACAAGGTGTTCAGGGTGGGGATGGTACTATTCCTGTCATGCTTCCCAAGCAAATGGCCCCTTAGTGCCAATGAGCTCATTTGCATGGGTCCCTCTGAAAATCATACCTAGTGCTCCAGCACTATCAGGTATGGTGCCAGTGTTCTGTAGAAGGGATCCATGTTGGATCAGTGCTACTTGACTTAGCGTTGTGCCAACATGCTCCTATATTCGTTGGATAGCGCCAACATATCGCATCCTAAGATTCCTGGGCAAGGTCAAAGCGCAGCACAAAATTTTGCACTCCACTTTGCCTATTTTTGAATATTGGGCCCTATATTTGTTAGGATGTATGCCTTGGATGGGTACTAGGCAGGGGGCAGTGCTCACTATTGTTACTCTGTGAAATACGAGTTATGGATCTCATTATCCTCTATATGAGGATATATTATTTTTCAAGTTTCTCATTGTGTTAGACACAATTATATGAGGATGCCTGACAATTTTATTGCAGGCAGTATTGAATTTGGAAACATAAATGAGGGGTTGGTAGTGGCAGGGTTACAGGTTGGAATTGTGACTTACTTTAACAATTTTTTTTTCTTGTGTACTGTTCTTAATATTACATCCATAAGAACTCCATATTTCAATATTCCAGTGGTTTCTATAGAGAATATACTGGACAAAAGAAAAAATGACATTCCTAAAGAAATAACACAAGATACTATTATTATTGATGGAAAAGAGTTAGTTCTTAAAATTGAGGGAGTATTCTTAAAATCATATGAAACTCCAGAAACTCTTAGAGCACTCATTATGTACTTGTTAAGAGTAGAGCTTGAAATCCCTCAAGTGGTCGAAAACATAAAGGCTATAGAGACAAGCAGGACTCCTTACAATCTGTGTACATAATGGTTTCTAATAAGGATAGTGCCAAGATGATATGGGCAAAACAGTAAAAACTGAACCAGCTGGGATTAACTATCTTTTCTCCAATCAACTGGTTAACAATATGGAAATCAACCTTTACTCAGTGAAAAATATTCCCCATTCTGAAATACAAAGACTTCTGCTCAGTCTTGACTGACTTAAACTGGAGGTTTGATAAATGCCCTAACCTCTTAATGTGTACAGATAATTGCAAAAATCTTTCCATTTTTTGGAATAGATAGATTCGATGGTGAAAACAATAAAATGTTGGCATCTTATGTCTTATCTCTATTTGCAGGTGTTATGAATACTGAAATTCCTGCACGAGAAATTATATCTATAATTCTATCTATAGAAAGATAGCCCTCAACTGAGGGAACCCAATTTAACATTACTGTTAAGACCTGTAACCTATTTGACAAATTACTCACCAATACTTACAAACTTGACAAAGCAAATATTTTGTTGGTGGACCTTTCTGATTTAAAATCTCAAATAGACGATAAATTAGACTCCAATGAAAATAATTGACTATCTAAGGACTTAGAACTCTCAAACATTTTACCTTCCTCTGACACGTAGGCTATAGATGCCAACACTTTAGTATGGAATATAGCTGGATTGAAGTCTAAACTTTCTGATCCTGAATGGAATGTGTTTATAGATAACTTCAATGTTTTGATTTTTCAAGAAACATGGGCATTAGATAATATTTACATTAATGGATATGGAGGAATTATTATTCCAGCCACTAAATAAAAACATTATGGAAGACCTAAGGGGAGCCTGGCTACTTTTGTAAAAATAAGGAAGGGAATGAAAGTACTGGACCAGGATACCTCAAATCAAGAGTATTTGATTAATGCTCTAAAATGGGATAGCATATTACTTATCTTAGTAAATGTTTACATCTCTCCTAAATTCCATATAGAAAAGAAATATGATATATGGGCAAAGCTTGCTGCAGTTCTAGACATCATGCTAATTAAAATTTCCAGCAGGCTCTGTTTTACTAACGGGAGACTTCAATTCCAGAATAGCTAATTTTGACAACCTACCTAATCTACAGACACACACACAGACTTGGGTAATCTACATAAGAGGAACTCACTTGATAAAACCACTAATGAACCAGGGAAGAACTTATAGAGTTTTATCAAAAATACCTTACTGATTTTAAATGGCAGAATTGATGGAGATCAAGTGGGACAATTTATGCTATGCTCTGGAATAAGATCCAGAAAACCTTAAGGCTCACTTCCCCTGTCACGTTCTCCCTCTTCAAATCCTTGTTCCTGAGGACCTTCTCTGAGGTCTGTCATTGCTTCAAGTCAAGGTCTTAACATCACGATTTGTTACTGCTTTAAATTCTGGACTTAAACCTCAACCATTGCGTAAGGCCTCATTTGAGTCCTCCCTTCTGTCATTGTCCAAATCAAGGTCCCAACATCACAATCTGTCTTTGCTTCAAATATTGGACTTAAACCCCAACCATTGCCTGTGGTATCTGTTCGGTTCTCCCTTCGAACAGTCATTCCTCCCTAGGTCATCATGTCCAACTCTCTCCTGTCTGAGTTGTATTTCTCAAAGGACTCTTACATCTCAATCTTCTTCATACTTTAACTCTAGAGGAACTGCCAGTCCTTCTCACTATGACTCCTCCTATGATGTTTACTGTATAAACTTTAGCTCATTACCTTACGTCCATATATCTGTATCCATGTAATTATATTTAAATGGCACTACCTCCTGTTGAACCTATTGCTATGTTCTGGTGGAAGTATCTTGTTACATGTGATGGCTATATGTTATTACAGTATGTTGTTATTATTACTATGTAATTGTTATGTATGTTCACTCAACCAGTTATGTCTTAACCCTGTTGGCAATTGTTTTGCCTCAGGTCCATCTGGTAAATGAGCTTGTCTCAATGATGTTCCGTTTGGCAAAATAAAGATTTTGATTGACTGATTGATTGATTATCTACTCTGCACCCCTGAAAGCCTTGTTTTCTTCACAAAAAATAAATATCTATATGGGACCCAAAGGTGATCATGCCCCACTACTTTTATTAGTAGACACACAGAAAAAAATCTAGTGATCCTGAAACAAATAATAACCACTTATCCTCATTAACAATTAGAGGGAGAAGCAAATTAATTTGTAACAGTAGAACTAGATCCAAAGTATTAGAGGTGATATACAATACTCCTAACTATCATCCTGCATTTGACACCAGAGATACCTCTGAAGCAAAATATCTTCAAATTCAAACAGAACATTTGTATAGTTTAATCAGACAGAAAATATATAAAAAAGATAGTGAGGAACACAATGAGAAGATCTGGTTTGATTTGATCTGCATTGTAAAAGGGATAAAAGGAAATTGGGCAATACAATTAGAAGGGTTAAGAGGGACCCCACTAGAGTAAACTTCAACTATTTGAACAGAGCCAGGAAACAATATAAAAAATTCCTCACTTTAAAAAAAAACTGAATATACACAAAACGATGGACAAACACGTATCAAGCTATTCAAGATAATGATATTAAATCACCCTGGGGCAAAATGGGTATTGGAGAGGGATCCAACCTGTCTAATTCCCATACCCAAGGGCTCCACTGTGGGAAGTGGACAGATAGCTGATCCAGCAGTCTCCCCCTCATACTACTCGGGCTGCGTTATGCAATGCCAGGTCAATGAGGAACAAGACTGCTGTAATGGTGGACTTGATATCCTCAGTAGATCTGGCTTGCATCATGGAGATCTGGCTGAATGAGAATGCATCCCCATTCTTTAGGTAGCAGTGCCAGCTGGGTACTCCATGATACACATCCCAAAGAAAGATTGCAGAGGTGGGGGAGTGGCCATTTTTTTTAAATCCAGCCTGGGCCTCACAGTGCTGCCAATGGGCCATTCTGGGTCATTTGAGTGTGCTGCCACATGGGGGGATCCCAGCACAGGTTACAGGATCCTCCTGCTCTACTGCCCTCCAGGTGGGGAGAGAGAATTTCTGAGGGAGATCGGAGACTTCATTCCTGGCCTGGTGTTGGAGTCCCCCAGATGGTTAATTCTAGGGCACTTCAGTGCCTGGGTCAAAGATGAACTCTTGTCATTTGAGCATGATCACCTGTAGAATATGGAGGCACTGGGCCTGGTGCAAAATGTCACCTCATAAACCACTTGCATGGCCACACACTAGACCTAGTGTTTACTTTGGGACTTGAGGTCAATGACCTCAGTGTAGATCTTTTAACTTGGTCAGATCATAGCACCATGAGGTTCATTTTTGGGGCCCCCCTGAGGGTCCATCCTCTGTGAAGATGGTCTAGTACCCCTCTTTATGGGCATTGTCCCCAACAGAACTACAGGCGGTACTGGACCGATTGAGTATGGGGGTTGCATATGCAATTGGAACAGAGGAGGCAGTGGCAGCCTCTAATGGGGTCATCACTGTTGCCTTTGACTCAATCACACCCGTTCATGTCTGACCCTTAGCTACTCGATGGAGACCTCCCTGGTTTGATGGGGAGCTTTGGGAGTTAAAGATTAAGGGTCAGAGGTTAAAGAAACATTGGAGGAGAGTTGGCCTGATGAAGGATGAAAAATCGGCCCTGAGGTCACATTATAGTGACTATCAGGGCAACCTCCTGAAAGAAGACAGACTTTTTGCCTACGGAGATTGCTGTGGCAAGGAACAGACCAGCTCAGCTCTTCTGCATGGTAGATGGGTTATTACATCCTGTGTATCTCTGAGTGGGGGGAACAGGTTCAAGCACAAGGTGCAAAGAGTTTGCTCTGTTCTTTGCTGACAAAGTTTCCTCTATCAGAGCCCAGATCTCCTCAGGCATCACTCAAAAGGATTGTGGGGTTCATTCTTAGGCATATCAGAACACTCCTCCTGTAGGAGGTGGTGGAGATTGTCTCGAGGCTGCGACCAACACAGTGTGATCTGGACCCCAGGTCCAACCCAACTTTTGATCAGAAGTTTGGACCTGATTGGATCTGTGGTGGCTGAGATTGTCTGGAGTTCCTTGAGTAGTGAGATCCTTCCATTGGCCTTGAAAGAAGCCTTGGTCAGATCCTTACTGAAGAAACCCCCATTAGACCTGGAGTGTCTCAGCAACTACAGACCAGTCTCTAACCTCCCATTTTTAAGAAAGGTTAAAGAAAAAGTGGTGGCCATGCAGCTTGAGGCACATCTTACCTCCTCCTCCTCTTCTTATGAGTCTTTCCAGTCTGGGTTTAATGCTGGGCACAGTACGGAGACTGCCCAGGTGAAGGTGTTTAATGATCTCCTAATGGTGAGAGACAGGAGAGAGTGTACCATCTTGGTCCTCGATCTCTCGGCAGTGTTTGACACCATGGATCATGAGATGCTGCTTGACCGACTGCAGTACTGGTGTGGCCTGTCCGGTAATGTTATCAACTGTTTCAGGTCATACTTGAGAGGCAGAGTTCAGAGGGTGATGATGGGATTAGCCTCATCTAACCCAAAGTCTCTGCTTTGTGGATTTCTACAGGGATTGGTCTTGCTACTCTTGTTGTTCACAGTGTACATGCCCCTGTTGGGAGACATTATCAGGTGATATGGGCTGGGCTCTCATTGCTATGCTGATGATACACAGCTATACCTGTTCTGTGCACCTGGAAACCAAATGGCAGCCTCTGTATTTAACAGCTGCCTAGAGGAGATCCAGACTTGAATGATTCATAACTGGTTATGACTCAACCCTGACAAAACTGAGGTGCTAGTGGTGGATCCAGGTTATCGTTGTGAAGGAGGGGTAGGTTGAGAGATCCCCTGGTCTAGTACTGTGGGAAGGGGTCCCACTGAATGCCTCCACATGGGTGAAGGATCTGGGCATGATCCTCAATGATTGCTTGCCACTTGATGCTTGGGTGTCAGCCATCATCAAAAGTAGATTTTATCATTTAAGGAATATCACCCAGATCTGGGCCCTTATACCACCAGAGGGCCTGACCAAACTGGTACATGTTTTGATCACATCCAGGTTGGACTACTTCAATGCCCTGTACCTAGGACTATCTGGAGGCATCCTCTGCCAGCTGCGGCTGGTGCAGAATGCGGCAGCAAGATTATTGACGGGCACATGAAGGTGTGATCATATTATGCCTGTCCTCCATGAATTGCACTGGCTACCAGTTAGAAGGAGAATTGTCTTCAGGGTTGGGTTACTGACCTACAAGGCCTTTCATGAAGGGAGACAAGTCTACTTGCAAGATCTCCTTGTGCCCCATCGTCTGTCTTGGGCTCTTCATTCTGCCTAGGGTTGCTTCCTTGGGGTTCCCAGAGTTAGGTTGCAGCATTTGGGTGACTGTACATTTTCTGTTGCTGTGCCTACTCTGTGGAACTCATTACCTAATCATCTTTGGGAGGCATCCTCGGTGGAAATCTTTAAACAGTATTTAAAGGCCTTTTTGTTTAACCTGGCTTTTAACTTATACATATGTAATCATGAGTTATTTTTAAATAATAAGGATATATAGGTTTTAAGTTTATTGCTGTATGCTTCACCTGAATCTGATTGATGAATTTGATTATTATATTGTATGCTTTTATATTGTTTTTAATTGTGAAGCACTTCGAGTCTCTGGAATGGGGCGCTATATAAGTAAAGTATCTATCTATCTATCTATCTATCTATCTATCTATCTGTCTATCTATCTTTTTGGATGATGGTGGCAAAGGGGGTAAAACAATACCACCCCTCTTTAGCAGTTCAGATCCCCAAAGATACCCGGGTGGAACATTTTAAATTATTATTTTACAAAGAAGCCCTTACAGGGAACACAATGGCAGCCCCTGTATGGTTTAACAATGATGAGTACCTCCAACTAACCATTTCCCTCGAGGAAGTGGAATCTGCTATTTTTCAACTAGCTAATAATAAAGCACCTGGTCCCAATGCCATCCAGGTGGAAATATACAATGACCACAAGAACTACTGGATCCCGAAGTTAACTTTACTTTTTAATGCATGCTTGGCTGAAAAAGTTGTCCCTTAGTCTTGGACAAAAAACATAATAATTCCAGTTGATAAGAAAGGTTCATATAATGAACGATCAAATTTTTGTCTGATTAGCTTAACTGACATTAGTTCAAAGAATACTATTGGAAAAATTACAAAATTGGACAGATACAGTAAGCACACTATTGAACTATCAATCCGGCTTTCGCCATGGTTATTCCATAATTAACAATATTTATACTCTGGTTCATTTGTTTGAAAAATACAGAGACTACAGAAAAATGAAATTATATGCCCTTTTTATAGATTTTATGTCAGCCTTGACTCCACAAATAGAGATACTCTATGGCAAATAATGCACAAAAAAGGCCTCTCTCTGGATCTTCTAATCCCTATACAGTATATCTACTCCACAATAAAACTTCAACAGCTGTCAGGCATGATAACAGGGGGAACCTAACCCAATTCTTTAAAACAAACAAAACAAAGGAGTCAGACAAGGCTGCCTATTAGCTCCACTCCTATTTAGTATATACATTGATACACTACTTCAAAATGACAATTTAGATTCTTTTGATTCCTCCCAAATTAACAATGTCTTCTGCCACTTACTGGCATATGTGGATGACCTGATTCTTCTCTCCTTATCTAGAAATGGTCTACAAACGAAAACTAGCCCAACTAAAAGCAAAATGTGACCTTCTAGAGTTAAAAATCAACTTAAATAAAACAAAACTCATGGTTTTTGAAGAACTTAACTGACAAGTGAAAATGTATCTCGAAAAAAGAACAAATGGAGATGGTCCCATCTTACATCTATCTGGGGATTAAATTATCCATGAATGGCAAATGGTCATCATATCTAAAAGGGTAAATTACAAAAGCTTAGCATGCGGTTAAAGCCCTATTGTGCTTTCATTTCAAACATGGAGGAGAAACGGTGGTTACAGCTTTAATTGCAGGCAAAGTGAAAATCTAACCAATACTTTGCTATGGGACAGAAGTTTGGGGTGCACAAACTTTAGTTAATCTTGATCTCCCTTGATCTTATTATTATAAAGCAATATTACAAGGTACTGGGTCATAATAGTGCACCAGGAAGAGCACTGAAAGAACCGTGCTGTGCAAGAGGGTTTAAAGTGACAGGGGTTAGAATAGCAGTAGGAAATTACTGCTAACCCTGTCGCTCTGCAGACATCCTGTGGAGGAATCAAGTAGCTGTGTGCTGGGGTGCTGGGCAATCCACTCCCATGGTAGATTGGCTAGGGTACCAGCGTATGGCAGAGCAGGAGACAAGGGACCGTGGTTTGGTTCCTGCCAGGTCTGCTCCTGCTGCAACTTTTTTTATTGCCTTTAAATAAGTAATTTCCCCTCCCGATTTTCTCCCCATCCCCGAAGTCCACAATGCCCCAGAGCTGGTTATTTTAAGTCCGGGTGTGGGGGGGGGGCGAAGCCCACTGCATAAAACAAAAAGTCCCATTATTTTCAATAGGGTGCTCTGTCATAGTTGGGTTGCTGTTATACCCGATGTTTTTTTATTTATTTTTTATTTAATCATTCTCAGATTACAAGTGCCTTTGAGCAGAGGACTGCTCATTTACAAACGTTCCATGTCAATAGTGGGAGGGGTAACAAAGACAGACAAAGGAGAGCAAAAATAATTTTATTGAAGGTCACTTCTCAGAAAGCACATGCCGATGTAACAGAGGGTTTACTGAAACTATAAATCATATAATGGGAGCTCTAGCCCCACTTGTGCTTCGCACAGGTTCCCCACTGCCCCCACCACCACCCTTGGTCAGCTTGTCTTTATATAGTGGTGCTGCTCTCATACCTCGTGAGCTTGTCAACCAATCAGTCCACTTTCCCATTAGTCTCTTATATTTCTCCATCACTAGCGGCCACCGCTGAGCATACTGTCAAACCCTCCTCTACACATAAGGAACTTACTTCATAAAAAATGCAGTTTCTCACTGCAATTATCACTATGCTTTGCATAGCCTCATCCTCCTCCCTCCCTCCCTCCCTCCTCAGTCAATCCTACCCTACCAGACCCCTTGCCACCTCCCACCTTAACTCCCAAGCCTACACCCACTCCTCCTCAGCACCAGTTAAACACTACCTACACCATGGGCACAACTGGACCCTGGGGTCTCTATCCTCCCCCCCTTTCCACGCTGCAACACCTGCCTTATATCTCCCACTCTTTTCAGCCCCAAAGGCAAACTTAACTCCCTTAAATCACCTCACCCGAAGGGGTGCACCAATAAAGATCATGCACATATTAAGGCACGCCCTGGTATTCCTACTGTTCGTAGCAGGGGACGTTGAACGGAACCCTGGACCACAGGCACCCATTGCTGCCCAACCACCAGCACCACCCACACACCTCCCCAAAGGTCTCAAAATTGTCCACATAAATATATGTAGCATCCTAAATAAAATGGCTGCCCTACAAACAACTGTCCTGGCCCTTCACCCAGATATTGTAATCATCACGGAGTCATGGCTGAAGCCCCATCACTGGGATGAGGAATTCTCAATACCTGACTTCTCACTAATCCACCAAGACTGGTAGGGGAGGAAGAAGAGTGGCGGCACTGCCATGTATGTCGCCTCAAATCTCCAGTTTTCTGTAATCACTTCACCAACACCCTTAATAAACATAGATTCCCTCCTGATCAAAATCCCCCTGCCCCACTCTATCCCAGTATACATATCTGGGTCATACTGTCCACCGGACACACCGCTAACCAGCATCCTTGAACACCTAGGCAACCTGAGTGCCCTTACAGAAGGTGGTGAACTCCACATCCTTGGGGATTTCAATCAGAACTGGCTGGGATGCACAGCATCAAAGACACATTGTCAAATACTGTAAGCACACTAAACTTGCACCAGCAAATAGGGGAACCCACCCGCCTAAACCACAAATCCAATAAACACACACTACTGGACTGGGCACTCACTACCCACCCACATAGGATACTTAAAGCCGGCCACCTACTGGACTCACTTAGCGACCACCACATGATCTACATAGTGTGCAAAATCTTCCATCCCTGGCTTCTGCACCCCGTCTGCTGCACTGCAGAGCTTACAAATCACTGGATCTGCCTGCTTTCCCAAATGCCCTCACCACCATTGACTGGTCTCCCATCCTTAGCGCCACCACCATGGACGATGCCCTGAGCTACTTCTCTACTAAATTCCTCGCTATCTGGGACATACATGCCCCACTAAGGAGATCCAGAGTCAGAGGCTCCCACTTACCCTGCGTAACTTCAAACCTCATGGAACAACTCCGAGCCAGAGGCCAGGCCTGGAAATCTTTCAAGGCCACAGGTTCTCACCCAGTCCAGCAACAATACCGGTCTCTTCGGAATGCCTGCACAAGACTCGTACAGCAGTCCAAATCAAACTACTTCAAAATGGCTTTTAACAAAAACCACACCCACCCTTCTCAATTCTGGAAGTCCATAAAATCCCTCCTCACCCCACCAACCCAACCCCCCAGCCCCACTCTCAACCTCGCAGGCAAAATCATAAATGACCCTTGTCTGGTTGCCACCGAGTTTAATGCCCTCTTCTCCACCGCTACTGCCTCCCTACTCTCCTCCCACCCCCACCCCACCCACCACCTCTCATTCTTCCCAAAGTTCCCCGTTCTCCTTAATGCACCCCAGGCCTCCTTTTTGCTCCGCCCAGTCACTTCAGACCAGGTGCTAAAAATTCTACACTCACTAAACACATCCAAAGGAAAATGTCCATAGGGACTAGATTCTAAAATGCTCCAACTCTCTGCCCCAGCCATAGCCTACGCCCTAACCATGCTCTATAATCTGTCTTTTAAATTAGGGGCTGTCCCCACACAATGGAAACAAGCCACAGTCATTCCTCTCCCCAAAGGAGGGGACCTCTCCTCCCCATCAAACTGTTGGCCTATATCTCTGCTCCCCATCCTAGCCAAAATTCAAGAGCGCCTTGTTCTATCCCAGCTACACACCTATCTAGAGACAATCTCCTTTTTCACCCCCTTTCAAGCCAGGTTCAAAAAAAATCACTCCACCACCACATCCCTCCTTCACCTCACCAACTCCATCCTTACAGGCATTGACAAACGGGAAATAACCGCAGCTATTTTTATAGACCTGGCAAAAGCTTTCAACACGGTCTCACACCCCCTGTTGCTATCTAAACTTGCCCAAACTGGTCTCTCGATGGCAGCACTCAGCTGGTTCCACTCATACCTATCAGGTAGGTCACAAGCAGTCCGCATAGGTACGGCTCTATCCACCCCCCTCCTTGTCATCAGTGGCGTACCTCAAGGGTCTGTACTCAGCCCACTGCTTTTCTCAATCTTCCTCAACGATTTGCCTGCTGTCTGCACACAATCTGGCATCCATATGTACGTGGACGATATGGTGCTGTTCACCTCTGGCCCATCCGGAACCGCCGTAGCAGCATGCCTTCAGAAGGACTTCAGCTCCATCCAACACTGGTTCCTTGAGAACCAACTATTCCTAAACTCAAAAAAACTGTCTCCCTCACCTTCGGCTCCTGAGCCAAACTAACCCGGCTTACTGATGTGCCCACATTTTATACCTTGGATAGAACCCCACTTGAGGCCTGCTCCACATATCGCTATCTCGGCATCTGGCTAGATCAGTACCTTGACTTCTCAGCACATGTAGATGCACTGCAAAAAAAACTACATCCCATGCTGGGAGCTCTCCATCGTAACATGTTTTGCATCCCTCTACCGACCAGGCAAGCAATGGTACAAAAAATGATCTTCACAATTTTGGACTACGGCGATGTCGTCTACAGTGCCGCCCCCCAAACATCCTTAACCAGGCTCAACCCCATATTCAACTCCTTCTGCCGATTCAACTTGGACCATTCTTCCAACACCCACCACTGTGACCTTTACCAGTCCCTTGACCTCCCCTCACTCCAAAACTGGTGATTGCTTTACAGTGCTAGAATTACTGCTAAGTTCTGGTCACATACGCTGCCCTCTTACCTATCAACATCTCTAACCGCCATCCCCCCACCTACCTACGATCTCAGGAACACTGACTCCAGGCTCCTTCACATTCCCCACAGATCCATCCAATCAGGTCAGGTAGCTTTCAGTTTCAGACTGCCCAAATTATGGAACTCACTGGCAGCCGACATCAGAATCACTACAAGTACTCCCCAACGAAATGCCCTTCTCAAAGTACATTTTGCTACCAACTGCTCATGCTTTCCCCATCACTGAATTCCCTGCACAACTCTTATCAGCTAGTCTGGGCTCCGTTTCTTAATTGGTACCATATGCCACTGAACCTTCTACTGTTGCTGTAGATACGCACACCTTATCCATATAGCATGTAATCTAATTTTTGATCACACTATGTAATTGTTGTCATTTCTTCCATGCTACTACATCACTGCCTGAAATACTCTTCATTTTGTATGAACCGTTTTGCATCTCAGTTACTGCACCCATCCTACTGGGCCACTGTTTGTTATCTGCTAATTATGTATGTACTGTTTTTGTCTTATTTACTGCACTCTTGTAACCCCCTACCCCAGGGCATCTGGAATCGAGCGGTACTCTGCTCAGTATGCCTTCCTGGTAAATCTCTTAAATAAATAAATATAATAACTCAATGCCCATTTTATAAACAACATGGGGAAATCATCCTTAAAGACTTTTTGGTAAAATATGCAAATGCTCACTACGACCCTGTTTTCATGTTACTTCATCCAATAAACACAGAGGATGCTTAAATAATCTCAGAGTTCCTTGCCAAGTAGTTAGAATTAAAAGAAAAAGACAGAAAGGCTAAAATAAATACAGATAGTTTGGGGTCTAGAAAATATGTTCTGAATGTGCCAGTATCACTCCATTTAGTCAGGCATTCATTGTTCTAACTTCACTCTATCCTATCTTCTTCCTGTTTTTCCTCACTATCCTTTCCTTCCTATCAGGGTGGCCAATCTGATATTCTCCATACTCCTACTTTTCTATGCTTTTTTTTTTTTTAAAACATCAGCCTGAAACAAACCCCACTTCATGGGAAGTAATGGCATTGATTAAAGAAACCTGTATGTGTATGTGGTTCTTGGGAAATAGCCCCTGTTTATTGTTGTTTGTTATTGTTAATGAAGCCTTGTGTATAGTGCACACATTCGCACAATTGTGCAGTTCAGCACGACAGTGTGCACGATAGTGCAGCCGCACAGCTTAGTGAGCGCACGATCGTGCAGTAATGGCAGCTTGAGAAGAAAAGTGTTTCACATAAAGAAAGAAACTGCTTATTTCATTTTTTGTAGGTTAAGCAGTGCCTACTATACAGCAAGAGTGCACCCAAATGAAACGAGCCACTTCAGGCAAACAAGAAAGTCGGAGAAAGCGCTGGTGGGGGAGGGGGAGTACCGGCCCAAATTAAAGTAAATTAAAGAAAGTGAACACCCTTGTGAGAGGAGTAGGCAAGGAAAATGTCCCTTCTCCAGTGTTGTTGTGATATATTCACAGAAATGTGCCCAATGAAAGGAAATAGGTGAAAATTGTCACTCACTGCAGAGTAAGCTCAAAGTGAAAGTTCTAGCTGACGGCTGAATGATTTCAGCCAAATCATGTTGAAAACATTTGTACAAAAGGAAATGTGTATAAAACTGTTCAGAACTGAAGGGGAATTATATTTTTGGGATTTTAAGACTGCCTATGGTGCCTAGTTAATTCTCTGCATAAAGAATACTGTTATTAAAAAAGGGTTTAAAATGTTATAAATACATGGATTATTTTACCTTTACAAACATAAGCAAATAACGGAGCGCACCCTTATCTTCCTGATTTTCTAAAGAAAAAGAACTCTAGATCCTATAAAACCTATGGAAAAGCATGTTGTTTAAAATAATTAAAGTAATAATCACCCTGTCATGCAGTAAAGTGAAACGGGTCCTGCAATAGGGCTGGCAGCCCCAAAAGTGACAGGTTTTGTAGACCCAGGAGAAAGTGATGCCATGAGTAGGAGGAGCTAAGCTATGGCTCTGACATCATGTTCCCTATAATTAAGCCTTCAGTTCAATTCTATGGCACTTGCTGCATTGGATAACCATTTGGGTAACTCCTGAGAAAACCATTATGTTGCGAGATGGTTTTAGAATGTGTATAAAATGTATACTAAAAAGAAACAGGTTAAGAATTCCTTTTTCTGCTTAATTGAGGGATCACATGACCCATGAGGTCACCTCTTGATAGTATAAAAATGTTCCTCTAGGGGGCTTAAGGAAAGGAGTGAGTGATCAGTCGCTTTCTGACCACAGTGAGTGAAGGTTCTATTGAGGAGTGTGCAAGTTTTCACACTGTTATATTGAAAGGAGAGACTGCAGGAATTCTTTTATTTGTCTGAAAGGAAGAAGAAGAAGAATATCCTGTGTTCTAAGGGTGTGAAGAAATAACACTAATTATTTTCCTTTTCGTAAATAAGTATTCTTATTTTTTTTGTATTCTTATTTTTTGTTTATTGAGACAATAAAATGATAAACGCAGATGTATGATTTTTTATGCATCTTAACTGGTTGTAAGATCTGTTATTGCAACAAACACTGCTTCAACTGGTGTTAGAAGTGGGATTTCAACCTCTGGAAAGTCCAAAGGTGCTCCAGAGGGGGTGTTGCACTGAAAACACCCTAGCAGATGCAACAACCAGAACAGTTGCATCTGAGTGCCTCACATCTGACCAGGTCTGTAAGACAGAGGACTGGAATTCAGCTGTTACCTGGTATCGAATCACCAACCAGATCAAAGAAGATGCATACAGACCAAGAGGAAGAGGGAGCCACGGCAGCGGTTGGTAATTCTAAGAAGAAGAAGAGAGGGAAGAAAGCCAGATGACACCAGCACCGGATGTCCCAAGTGAATTATTAAAATGGCTGTGTCTATGCCAGATTGAGATGGAGTGCCATCGAGAGGAGGAGGACCAGAGGCAGAGGGATGATAATCAGAGAATGCAAGCTGAAGGGAGACGGAGACAGGATGAGAAGTGGATAGCAACCCTAGAAGCCATCCAGGATATGACACAGAGACAGCTGGATAGAACTGTCCCTAGAGAAATACAATAGACTAAATTAACAGAGGTTGATGACACTGAAGCATATTTGACAACCTTTGAGAGGGTGGCCCAAACCTGCAACTGGCCCAGAGACCAATGGATGATTCCATTGGTCCCATACTTCTCAGGAAGGGCACAGCTAGTATACAGTCAGCTAAGTGGAGCTGACAGTACAAACTATGACCAAGTCAAAGAAGAGATCTTATGCAGGTACAAAATAAGTACAGAGATATATATATAGGCAGTGGTGTCACTCCCAGAAAATGGCCAGCTTGGACACACCAAGGGAAACCTATGTTCACTTGAAGGACTATTGTGGCAAGTGGCTGCAGCCTACCATCAAGACTGTGGATCAAATAATGGACCTGATAATAATTGAGCAGTTTATCCAAGTACTACCAGTGGATGTCCAATTGTGGGTGAAGGAGCATAAACCTCAGACAGCTGAGGACAGCATCAAGTTAACAGAGAACTATTTGGCAGCATGAAGCACTTGAGCCAGAGGTAACTAGAGCAACCCAGGATGCTCCAGCACACTGGTAAGACAACCTTTTAATGATTCTAATACCCAGAGACAATTCTATCAAAGGAAGAGAGGTGGGAGAATTCCATATGCTAAGATAATATGCCATGGGCATCTCAGAAAAGGACATATCATAAGGAATTGCCCAAATAAGAGATCTGAACTAACACATCTTGCTCAAGTGAATTTTGGGTATGTAGCCTCTGTTGGTATTGTGGAAAAACAAACTTTGGGCCTGCTGGACAAACTTTGATTAGAGCTGATTTAGCCCCAGATGTACCCATGAGTGATGCAGATACCACTGCTTGTTGTGTCCACAGAGACATACATCGATACCCCAAAGCATGTCTGAACATGACTGTTAATAAAGAAAGCCATGACATGTTGGTAGGCCTTGTTCCACATCTTCCAGTACCTGTAATTGTTGGGCAAGACTTTCCCCATTTTGATCTACTAATGAAACATCATAAGACTTATCCAGAAATTGTAAATGTGGTCTCTATGTCCCAGGACAAAACACAGCTCTTACAGGAAGTCTTTCCTTTTGGTGAGGACTATTTTGAGACTGTCAGTAAGAAAAAAAATCCAGAAAGGCTAAAAGAAGAGAAAAAGGGGCATGGAAGAAATTACAGCTGGCTGAAAGTCAGTCTTGTATTCCAGGGATTTCAGTGCTAGACATTGTACAGGAACAAAAATGTGATCTATCTTTACAGCCTTTATTTTCACAGATGGACAAGGCTGGACATCTGGACAATCTCAATTTACAGTTAAGAACAAAATATTGTATAGCGTTGCTATAGAGCCTGGTACAGCTGAAGAGATTGAACAATTAGTAATGCCCAGAAAATACAGGGAGCAAATAATGCACCTGGCCCATGACATTCCCATGGCTGGACATGAGGGCAGAGAAAGGACAGTACAATGAATCTTATCCCGGTTTTGCTGGCCAGGGGTCCACTAGATGTTGCGGCCTATTGTCCCTCCTGCCCACAATGCGAATTTGTAGCCAAGGGAGGGAAGAATGATTTGGTGCCCCTACAGCCTATACCATATGTAACAACCCCATTTGACAGCGTAGCTATGGATGTGGTAGGACCATTATTGGAGAGTTCCAAGGGAAATCAATACATCTTAGTCACTTGTGACTATACAACCAGGTACCCTGAAGCAATACCAATGAGGATGGTCACTGACCCTCGTATTTCAGAAGAACTAGCTAAAGTCTTCAGCAGGATGGGAATACCCAAGATTATCCTGACTGACTGGGGTAGTAATTTTTCCTCCATTATGTTAAAAGAGTTATACAAATTGCTAGGGGTATGTGCTGTAAGGACCTCTCCGTACCATCCCCAAACTGATGGGTTAGTGGAACATTTTAATAAAACTATGAAATGTATGTTACAGAAGTATGTGCAGGAGGAAGGCTGAGATTGGGATACGTTTTTGCCCTATTTGCTATTTGCTTATAGAGAGGTGCCCCAAGCTAACACAGGGATAACTCCCTTTACCCTTGGATGTGGTCAAAGAACATTGGGAACAAGGGACTAATGTGGCTTGTAGGAACATTTTAGAATATATGACTGCATTAAGAGAAAAGTTGTTAAAATATATAACCATGGCACACCAGAATGTGGACCAGAGATAACTGAAGCAGAAAGAATTATATGATGTGGGTTTAAAAACCAAGACATTTGTGCCCAGTGAGAAGGTGCTGTTGTTATTGCCTTCGACTGAAAACAAGTTGCTAATGCATTGGCAAGGTCCGTAAGTGGTTTTACACCAGACAGGCACTGTTAATTATGCCATTGAAATGTCTGGGCATACACCTGTAAAGAGAATTTACCACGCCAATTTGTTAAGAAAGTGGGTTGGGGGGGGGGCTGCTGTGGAGCCCGAGCTTGGTGGTAGCAAGTAGTAAATAGCTCAATAATTTTTCTCCCTAAATACAGCTAAAAATGTGTTTTAGACACAGTTCTGGCTGTTTTGGATCCTCAGAACGGATTTCTGAGTGGCAAATTGGGTAATATGAGTAAAATGGGAAATCCTAGATGAGCTAAAGGGACTGGAGGTGCAGAACGAGGAAAAAGTGCAGGTGGGGCCCAGACCTTGCAGTCACGCCTTGAAGATCCAGTTATGACTTCCTCAAGCAAAGATGAATCCCTGATGATGCTGGGACTGAAAATGCAAACACTGATCACCTCGGTGGCTAATCTCTCTCAAAAAATGGACACCTTCAATAGCTGAGTAGTTCTACTGGAGTCTTCAGTGGAGGGTCTAAAAACAGAGTTTGCTGAGGTAACTAAATGGGCTGATTCAGCTATGGGAGCTACTGCATTGATGGCGAAAGAAATGCATTTTTTTCATACAAAGCTTGAAACTATGGAAAATCAAATTAGGAGTGCAAATATTAGATTGTTGGGCTTACCCGAAGGCTTTGAAGGGGATTACCCAATTATGGCCATAGAGGAACTTTCAAAAGAAAAACTCATTCCATCGGGTCAAGATATAATCAGAGTTTACAGAAAGTTTATAGAATCATGCCACGTGGTCATCAGCAGTCGGAGGAGCCTCGCACAGTAATGTTTGTTACATCAGGAATTGGTGAGAAAGACAGAATCATGCTTTTGGCTTGCCAGGCAGCCCCATTAATGGTTGAATATCATCAAATCTATCTTTTCCCAGACCTTAGTTTTTTAACATGTCAACGTCGTAAAAGGTTTAATGGGACTAGACATTCTTTAAGAGAAGCTGGCATAGTGCACTCCATCATATTCCCTGCTCGCCTCTGCATTGTGCATGAGGGGAAAGTTTATCTTTTTGGAGATCCGGTGGAAGCTGGAAAGTGGGTGACCAGGTTTGCTGCGAAGTCTGTGAGTACACCTGATGAAAAGGACTTGGACACTTGAACTGACTGAATGCTACTCGGTGGCTTTTCACTTGTATGTATGACTCTTCAAAACTGTGGTGGTTTTAGCCATCATGTTGTCGATTTCACAACTTATTCACAGTCGTTCTGAAGCTTGTCCATATTCAGCCAAAATGTTTTGATTTGTAATTTGGGGGGTGAAGATGGATATATAATTTGGGGGATTTACCTGTCTAGATTGTTTACTAACCCTGTATTGGGTTTCTTGCTCCAAACAAATATTTTGAGGTATTTTTAAGTAACTTAAGGCTTAATACATGGCGCCATATGCTCTCTTTAGAGCGAAGCCTACTCTGGGACTGAATCTGGACATTTTCTAATTTTAGTCGATGCTGTGCTGCTCTTGGACTTAACCACACAGCAATATTTAGAAAATGTAACACTGTAGTTTTAATAAATATAGTAATACCCCAATGAGGACTCTCAATATAGCAAATGCTACTGTTTTCTTGTATTAAGGGATATGTTCCCAAATGGTAATAATACTGTGGTCTGTCTGCTATATGTGTATTCAGTGATTTGACATTGGAAAATAAATAAAAATAAAGTATAAAAAATAAGAAAGTGAGTTGAAAAACCAGAAACACCGGTGTTATTTATCCAGCCTGATCCTGGGAAAGCAGAGTTAGACATAGCATACGACAGGCTGGATAAATCCATTAAAGAAACTGAAATACACATCAAACCTGAATTGACCCTAGCACGGAGACAGAGATTGATCATCTCTTAGAGTATTTTTCTAATACTTTTGCAAATAACCCAGGGAAAGCAAAGGGAGTGGTACATGAGATCTGGGCCACCCAGACAAAATCAATCCATCAGAAGTCATATAGACGACCTGAGAAAATCAGTCCAGAGGTAGTGGCTGAAATAAAAAGGATGGAGCAAGCAGGGGTGATGGTTCCTTCCCATAGCCCTTGGTCATCTCCACTAGTAGTAGTACATAAAAAAGAAAGTGGTGTCAGGCTGTGCCTTGACTTTCGGAAGATCAATGAGGTATCAGAGTTTGATGGGTACCCGATGCCACGCATCAATGAGCTCCTATACCAGATCATGTCCGTTAGATACATCAGCACCCTAGATTTAACAAAAGGGTATTGGCAGATTCCCGTAGCCCCAAAAAACAAAGAACTGACTGCTTTTTTTACCCCACTTGGCCTGTATCACTTCAACACAATGCCGTTTGGCCTACATGGAGCTCTGGCTACTTTCTAACGTTACATGGACTATATATTGAGACCTCACAAAGGTTACAGTGCTGCTTATTTGGATGATGTTGTCATCTATAGCCCTGACTGGGAGACCCACTTGATACACCTGAGAGCTGTGATCCAAGGTATCAAAGATGCTGGTCTTACCATTAATCCATCCAAATGTGCCATTGTCAAAACAGAAACCCGCTACCTGGGCTTCATTATTGGACATGGGAGGATTAAACCAAAGGTAGACAAAGTTAAAGCTGTGGCAGACAGTCCTATACCCACTACAAAGTGCCATGTCAGGTCCTTCCTCAGACTGGCTAGTTATTATAGATGTTTCATACCGGATTTCTCCACAATTGCTGCCCCTCTCACAGACCTTACAAAAAATCAATTTCCTTATAAGGTAAAGTGGAGTCACGCTTGTGATGAGGCATTTGTGTTCAGCCCCAGTGTTATGTAGCCCTGACTTTAATAAACCTTTTGAAATCCAAACCAATGCCTCTGACACAGGCATAGGGGCAGTACTGACCCAGCACATCCTTGGAGAAGAACATCCCATACAGTTTCTCAGCAGAAAATTACATGAGAAGGAAAGAAAATATTCAGCGGTGGAGAAAGAATATTTAGCCATCAAATGGGCAGTAGAGGCCCTTAAGTATTACTTATGGGGAAATAAGTTTGCAGTGGTAACAGACCACAACCCATTATGTTGGCAGAATTTAATGAAAGATAAAAATGCATGCATTCTACGGTGGTATTTATCTTTGCAACCATACTGGTTCACTGTGAAACAGAGGGCTGTTTCACAACATCAGAATGCAGATTTCCTTGTTGCATTTTTATGCTGATCAAAGTGGTTCAATTGCACCAGAGGAGAATGAAATAACCAAATGTGTAACACAAGGTACCAAAATGGCACAACCTCATGGAAATTATTTCTTAAAAAACAGTAATGTATAGTCTGAGATGACTTATCCTTATAGTGTTTATTAATCAGAGTCCCTGAGGGGAACTTCTGGAGAGGGTGGGTGTAAGTTCCCACCCTTCCTAAGGGTGAAGGGTTTTGAGGCAACACTGAATTAATTCTGTTGCCTTCTTGTGTGGGGAGGAGTGTGCCAGTATCACTCTGTTTAGTCAGGCAGCCATTGTTCTAACTTCACTCTATCCTATCTTCTTGTTTTTCTTACTATCCTTTCTTTGCTATCAGGGTGGTCAACCTCATATTCTCCATATTCCTGCTTTTCTATCCTTTTTTATTTTTATTTTTAAAATATCAGCCTGAAACAAAAACCTTTCATGTGAAGTAATGGTACTGATTAAAGAAAGCTCTATGTGTATGTGGTTCTTGGGAAATAGCCCCTGTTTATTAGTGTTTGTTATTGTTAATGAAGCCCCGAGTATAGAGCGCACATTCGCACGTTTGTGCAGTCCGGCACGACAGTGTGCAAGATCATGCAGCCGCATAGCTCAGTGTGCACACGATCATGCAGTAAAGGCTGCTCAAGAAGAAAAGTGTTTCACATAAAGAAAGAAACCACTTGTTTTGTTTTTTGTAGGTTAAGCAGTGCCTACTATACAGCAAGAGTGCTCCCAAATGAAAGGAGCTGCTTCAGGCAAACAAGAAAGTCCAAGGAAGTGCTGGTGGGGGAGGGGGAGTGCCACCCAAAATGAAAGTAAATAAAAGAAAGTGAACACTCTGGTGAGCACAGTAGGCAAGGAAAATGTCCCTTCTCCAGTATTGTTGTGATGTATACACAGAAATGTGCCCAATGAAAGGAAATGGGTGAAAATTGTCACCATATGTTCGGTGCACCAGGGGCCTGCGGCATTCTAAGTGCATTTGAAAATTGGACCCAATATCTTAAATCATGGAGGATGTAGCTGCACTTGCTCGGATTCCACTACTGTCATATCCAGGAATCCATACTGAACTAACTCATACCTGATAGTGAATGACAGTTTATATGCCTGCCCTAATTCAGGACCTTTAAAGTCCAATTTAATGCATGGCAAATTTGCATTTCTTTTTCAATATAATAGTACTGTGAAATGCAGTTATTTGTATTAGGTTTTCATTTGTATCTTGACTTTTTATAATTTATTATTATTACAAATGTCAAACTCGATGGGGAACACATTCAAAATGTACTTTTATATTACTGTATATAAACATACATTTTAGTGCTTTTCTGTTGGAGCAAGTTTCTCATAGCTACAATAAGGCAATCCTATGAGTACAATACCTGTTTGTCAATTCCCCCAAGGGTAATGTAGAAATCTGTATATAAACTATTTTTAAAAGCATTTTTACACATGCAGGTGCTTATGTGGATACTGTACTCCAATGCTGAGTGAACATGAGTGCATAAGCTGCAGAGAAATTCCTACTGTGATGAGAATAATTGAACAGTTGGAGGCTATAGTTTCTGATACTGACTTCACAGGGTGCATCACAACTCATCCAGAGTTCTGTGATGTGTGTTTTAGTCAATGGTTCCTCGAGATGGCATATCATGAATTTATTCAGTATTATTGATGACAGAATTTACCCAATGAAAGTAAGAAATGTATAGAAACATATTATGCAATGTTCTATTAGTACTTACATGCAGTGTTGCACAACTGAAAATCAAGTATGTGTGCTGCGTCCAAAATCCACATGTTGGACAATAACATGTAGTCAGGGTGTTCAATGTAACAACATGGTTATGGTGGTATATAGTATCTGACACATAATTCTGAATGTCCAACATAATTCTATTGCTGTGTTTATTTTTTGACATCTTTTTGACCAAATTCCTAGCACTACAAGAAAACCACAGTCATCTTGTGACCAGATGTGTAAGAAATAGGCACACCCACTGGCTAAAATTTGACCTCCTCTCAAAGCTACATTTAAGGGATAAAAGCTGGTTTCAGTACAAGAAATCAGGTCTACCTGAAGATTTTCATACCTACAGAGCACTGAGAAATGTCAGTAAGAAAGAAATCAAGCAAGCGAAAAGCTCCTACTGCAAGGACCTACTAATAGACTCCCAGGGGGACCCGAAAAAATTGTGGTCCCATATTAAGTGCTTCCTGGGTTCAAACCAGTCCTCTACTCCTGATAACATGTCTCTTAAAGGCATCCACTGTAACAACCCCCACACTATTGCAAATTTCTTTGGGTTCAAACCAGTCCTCTACTCCTAATAACATGTCTCTTAAAGGCATTCACTGTAACAACCCCCACACTATTGCAAATTTCTTTAACACACAATTTGCTGACCTTATTCAGTACACCTCTACTTTCTCTACCCCATCAAATCCTGTCATACAAGCAAACTCCACCGGGCCCACTTTCCACTTCAAACCCGTCCAGAGAAACGAGGTTCTCAGACTTCTATGTAACATCTCTGAGTATGCAGCCATGGGGTCTGATAACCTGAAACCCAAGCTCCTAAAATTTGCTGCCTCACACATAGCTGCTCCCCTAGCTAAGGTTTTCACTTTCTCTCTCTCTCTCTCTCTCTCTCTGTCAAAGCTCTGTCCCTGATATCTGGAAGACAGCCAGAGTTACCCCTGTACATAAGAAAGCTGACCCACTTGGCCCAACAAATTACAGACCCATTGCTATCCTATCTGCGCCAAGCAAAATTCTTGAGAAATTAGTTGCCAACCAAACATCTGACTTTCTGCTGAAACATGACCTCGTAACTGATGCTCAACATGGCTTCTGCAAAAGGCACAGTACCACTACTGCCCTGCTCAAACTCACGTCTGACATCCTACTGGCCATGGACTCTGGTTGGCTCACAGGGGCCATCTTCATCGACATGACCAAGGTGTTTGATCTTGTAGACCATTCCATCCTCACTGCCTCTCTTGTCTCTCTAGGCTTCTCACCAAATGTAGTTAAATGCTTTAACAGCTATCTGACTGATAGGTCTCAATATGTGAAATTTAAGTACACCCTCTCTAACCAGGTTACTATCAATACTGGTGTACCTCAAGGGTCTATCTCAGGCCCTCTGCTTTTCTCAATTTTTCTCAATAGCATCACCTCCAATCTCCTCAAAACTTCCTCACTATTATATGCAGATGACATTGCACTGTATACCAGTTCCAATAGTATTGAGGATATAGACTCTCAACTCTCTTGTGACTTTCAGTTTATTCATCAGTGGCTTGCAAATCATAAACTCATTCTAAATAAATCTAAGACCCAAGCTGTGTTATTTGGCTCCAGACTCAAACTTAAAATCTCCCAGACACACTTTAATGTCTTCTCCCCTGATGGCACCTCAGTAGGGGTGGTAAATTCCTTCAGATACCTAGGGGTCATGCTTGACCCAACACAGTTTTGACCTCCACATTCAATCTACCTGTAAGCAGGTTAACTCTAAATTTGTTATCACCAACTGTACTAGTTATGCTCTCACCCCATCTGCCAGGCTTGCTATTGCCCGTGGGATATTACTTCCCTCTCTCATCTATGGGATTGCCACATCATATGTTTCTGCTTACAACTCGAGTCTGCGAAAGTGGGATGTACCCATAATAATATTTGTCTCTTCACTTCCTGCTCCCCCAGGCTGAAACATCACTGTCTTCTCTACACAGATTTGGGATTACTTCCTCCCCAAGAACTAAGGTCTTATGCACTTGGTTCTATTACTGATAACATCATCAGATTCCATACACCTAGACCCCTGGCCAGTCTCCTTCCCTAACAAAAAAACAACTATGCTTTTGCACACAGTGGACAATGTCCCAGTTCTTATTCCAAGACATCGCACTTCAAAAGGTGGTTGTGCCTTTGCCTGTTATGCACCTCACTTCTGAAACACACTCCCTTTAACCCTACATCAAGCTACATCTCACATCTCTTTTAAGAGAGAGTTATGCCACTATCACTTCTTCTCCTATGTGTGCTTCTGTTTCAAACCACCCTAGCCCCTACTGTCTTATTCCCCCCCACACACACACTCTCTGTAGTCTCCAGGGAGTCTGGGGTCCACTCCAACAGGGCAAACTTCCTTTCAATCGCACTTCCTAACCTCTAGCATTCTAGTCTTCCATTTTTACTCTTCTCTTTCTGGTTAACGTTGAGTGCTTTCTCATCTCAAACATCACAGCCTTCCTCTTTCACCATCAACTGATCCTTACTTGATAACCTGTACTTTACTAAACCATACCTATTCTCCCTATCTATTGCCTTCCTCCTCTTTCCACCGCTCTCACTATCTCCCCTTCACTACACTCCGCCTGTCTATTACTTACTCTCACAGCACTTTAGTCCTCATTGTTTGTATACTGCTTAGTCACTTTAAAAATTTGACCTGATTGTATTGTGTCACTTGTAAACTTAAATGCTGTATTGATTTTGTCATATCTACTGCTGTTAATTGTTCAACATCTACATGTAATCTTGTATTATGTACAAAAATGTTTCTCTTGAAGTTTTGTCTCTGTACCCTCCTGGGTCATGCCTGAAAATAGTCTTTTGGCTAGTGCACCTACCTGATAAACAAAAACTAAATAAAATAAAATTAGGGATACTGCACATACCGATTGCCCATAAGCATGCCTATAGACATTGCTTTTAAAGAAGTGAAGGTACATGACAAAACATTTCTTAAATAGTGTTAACAGTATTTAATTGTAAGTAACAGTCTTACAATACATGTTATGCTTTCAAAACCTCAAGTGACTAACACACTAGCACTCTTATGACACCATATTTGACATGTAAGTTCTGTTTCTCTTTTTAAAAAATGAAAAATATATATATATATATATATATATATATATATATATATATCTCGGTAAGTGTAGTAATCAGTTTTGAAACACAGTTCCTGTTTTTTATTTGCAATTTACTCTTTATTCCAACTCACACTAATCTGTTACACACATAAATGTTAGTAAGGGAACCCATCGAATTCTACTTCCATAATTAAACTGGAACATGATAAATATGTCAGATCTTAGGATGTCCAGCTCACTGCACTTAACATGTGCTTACTGAGGCACAATCGAGAGAGGAGGAGGTAAGATAGACAACTTCAAGTACTTAGAAAAAAACCCAGCAATGTCAACTTCAATTAATTATTTAACATTAGTATTTGAACAACACATGGGCCTGACTGTAAATGGACCAGAGAGTTTGTGCGGGTGAGGGGTAAAAGGGAAATTATAAATTTAAATTTTTCAGTAATTGTGGTGGAATAGCTGAAGAATCTTCAAACTAATATACTGGCCACCAGTACCATAACTGTTTTCAACCATGGCTGGGTCAGATTACAGGCATTAACAATTAAGAAATATATACAGTAAAGTGGCAGGAAATTTGACACATATAAACAAAAAAACTTAAATGCATAACAGTGGCATTAGTTAAATTGTGAAACCAATTTAAATTATCAAAATCATGTACATTAATAAGTATATTTCCATTACAGACATAATAGAGTTTTAAGATACCACTGTTTTACGTAGAGGTGTTGGAGATGGTTAGAACGTTGAGTCAGAGTAATTCTTCCATCATGTGCTGTCCATTCTATGAGAGAAAAGTTGTCATCTGACACATACTAGGGCTCTTGTGAACGACCAGTATATCAGGCAAGTATTTCCTACTATGTCTCTTATTGTTGTGAAAATCTTTAATTTTTTACCACTTTTTAGTTGTTTCTTTCTTCACTGGTTTCTGAAACTGTGACACAAGTGCAGGTGGAAGTTCTAGCTCCATAAGTTCATCGGTAAATACATTTGCTTGTACTCTCACACAAACATCTTTCAGAATATTTGTTCAAAACCTAGAATTAAATTCAATACTTTGATTATGATCAATCAAGATAATGTTATACATATATATATATATATATATATAGTCATACACTCTGTCAACACTTACATGAATAAGTAGATATACTGTACATGGCCTAAAAAAAAGAAGGTGATTCATCATTACCTCATTGTATGGTGTCTCCTGCATGACCTTGATAATAAACCACAACAGGGTGTACATTATAAGATTTTTACTGTACTTCTAATGGGTGTGAGACATTCATGAACTTATACACCAAAGGGGCATGCATTAAGCAAGCAATAATACTACTACGATTCATACTACTAAGAAGTAATAGATATATAGAATGCCAAGGCCCATGTAAGTATATCTCCAGCAAGCTGGTACTTCACCCATGATTCAATAGATATTTATCAAGGTTTTTCCTAAAGTTCTCAGGACTAGTGGAGTCGACTACAAATGTTGGAAATGAATTCCATACAGTACTGGGATTATTCTTTGGGTGAAGGAAAAAATGTCTGTTATCTTGTTTTGGATAAATTAGTGGCAATTGATATTTATGACTTCTCAGATTACAATCTCATTGGTTAAAAGACATTCCTAGGTCAGTCATAAATTCAGAGTCTTTTGACAGTTTACACATCAGTAAGAGATCACCCCTTGATCTCTGCGGCTCCAGTGAATATAAATCTAATTCCCTAAGTCTCACATCATAACTCTTATTATGCATGTTATTGATCATCTTAGTTACTCTCCATTGAACCCCCTTCAGTCTATTCATGTCTCTTCTAAGATATGGGCTCTATAATGGTGAGCAGTAATCCATGTGAGGCCTTAAGCAGGCTTTATAGATTGATAGAATACACCCCGATTTCTACTGGTGAATGATCTCTATATTGCTTTTGAATCTGTTAACCCTATTGATAACATGATTACAGTGACTTTGAAACAATATGTGAGATCTTATAATAATTCCCAGATCTTTTTCCTTAATATGGATTTTAGGGCACAACCGTTATGTGTATACTGATTATGTTTACTTGTGTCTCCAAGGTGCATTATGACACATTTACTGGTGTTGTATGTCATATTGTTTTATAATGCCCATTCCTCAAGATTTTTTAAGTAATTTTTGAAAATTAATATATCTTCATCTGTTTTTACTTTAGCCGCTAATTTCTATTGGTCTGCAAATTTAATAGCAAAACTACTAATGTTGTTTATCAGGTCAGATATGAACATAGAGAACAGTGTTGGTCCCAAGACTAATCCCTGTGGCATGCCACTGGTAACCGGACTTGATTTAGACAGGTGTCCCCTAACATAGACTTTTTGAGTACGGTTGTTTAACCATTCTTCTACCCAGTTTATAATTATACCATTTATTCCCAATTTTCGCTTTTTCATAATCAATGTTTCATGAAGCACCTTATCAAACACCTTGCAAAGGTCCAGATTGATGATGTCCACTAGATTGTTATCCCCAAGGAGCTTACTCACCTTCTCATAAAAAAAAAGGTTACTTGTTAGACATGACCTCTGATTTTAAAGCCATGCTGTGAGTGGTCTGTTAGGTTCTTTATTTTCATGTCCTCCTTGAGTTAATCTTTGAGTAAAGATTCAAAGATCTTACCAAGAACACTTGTAAGGCTAATCGGCCTATAATTTGAAGTTTCACACTGGGTTCCATTTTTAAAAATAGGGGTATTAACAGCTGTTTTCCAATCATTAGGTATTGTGTTTGAAAATAGTGATAATTTAAAATTTTGTACAGCGGTTCCACTAACCATTCTATGATTTCTTTTAGAAGTCTTTGATACAACTTATCAGGGCCTGGAGTTTTGTTGATATTAATTCTGTCTAATTTCTAATAATTGCCTACAGAGTATGCAGTATTGGCCAGTACTGCTCCACCCAGGGACATAATAAGGTTTTGATTCTACAGGCAGAAAGCCTTTTATCATCACTGAAAAGTCCAGTATTGCCCATACTGCCCACTTTGGAGGGTATTACTTTGGTTAGAAAATTGGTCTTGTCAGCATTTATATAAAATCTTTAACAAAAATCTCAACATAGTTGTGAAAAGTCAATACAAATGAATAAAACGTGTATTGTTTAAAATAGTTCTGTGTTACTAGCATTGGCAATTGGCAATGCTTTTGTGTTTTATATATTTTTTTCCTATTCTTGTGAATGTTACCACCCCCAGGGTCCTAACAAAGTTCTGTGGAGACTTCCAGTCTCAGCATACCCTCGTCCACACCACTACCAGCAGAAACAGATCAATAATCATGGCCCAGTATTATTTTAAATGTTTAATTTAATACATACAACCACACACAACCCAGCATGTATTTCCATCTTGGGTTTGAGATGACAGCATATACATTGTGAGATTCCTACTCAACGTTCATATGCTGCCAAGCCAACCCCTCAGTAGAAACACACCAGTGCTGTGTATGGACGCACATGCATTTCGCTTAGTGCTGATCATATGTTCATAGAACAATGCAATATGTTATTTAACTGCACTACATTTGAACTGTGTTAATTTCAGTTTCTTTTTCTTTGTCTAACAGTAATGAAGAAAACCACAAGCTCAGCTTATACAAGGAATATAAAGGACACATTTAATATGGACTTTAGAGCAGTTAATCACTATCATATGTTGTTGGAGCTTTCTCTGGCCATATAGTCTCATTTCCTTTTTTGTACTTTGGTATATCGGTCCTAAACTGTCCTTCTCCAGATGCATCTAATGCCTGCTCCCGATCCGAATTCTCACTGTAGTGTGAGACAGCTAATAGAGATCCAAATAAACATTAAAATATAAATACAGTGCTACATATAATGATACAATAAACTTACTATTACTATTCTTACTTGCCTCTGTCTATATTTTATTACTGAGTAAAGTAATGTATGGATTGCATAGTATGGGGCTATAGTTTGAAACAGAAAATATGAAAAGTGGATAAAAATATATGCTTTAAGCAATAATGCCCGACAGGGTGTGTATCATGCTGGGATAGTGTCACGCCTCAGGTGGTTGGGCATGAGGCTGCAGGCCGAGTGCATCCAATAACTGAGGTGTGACGTTATCCCAAATGACACACACCCTGGAGGGCATTATTGCTATTATACAAAGGCTCATTGTTATACAGAATAAAAAATCATTTTAAAGATGTTTTTGTGTGGAAAAATATTTTTGGTTTTTAAAAGAAGATGAAACAGTGAAGCACATCATCAAGCACATCAAGCAGCACATAATCAAGCAAAAGTTCATCTCCAGGTTCACAGTGAGGCTGAGACTAGACCCGTGACGTTGTACTGGGATAACAGCATGGGTCCAGCCCAAGACTGACCAATCAGAGTCCAGGGTTTTTTCTTGCCATTGTATAATATAAATTAGCACATTTTAGACATGCAAGGTGATAAGTGATAACCTGCATACCCATTATGGGATTATTTACATGCTTCACATCAGAAACTTGGTGCCAGCTTTTCTAAAGCTCACAAATGCTACAAGCCCTGGGTATGCTGTACATACGGTGCATGGAGCTTGTGGTATTCACCCAGCCAGCAATAGAGACTTTTTTATCCCTTGCACCAACTTCCACAAGTTAGACTAGCTTTCTGCTCATCTAGTTTGTGTCAATCTAAGATACCTCTTTCATGGAGCTTGTACTAAATATTTGCTGCAAGCTGCTATAAAGTGGGAAAAGTGTTGTAACTGCACACGATGTACTAAAATCAGGCGTAATTGCGGCAAAGGGATTTGGTACACCACCAGATTCAAAGTATTGTGGTGCCAGGCTTGACACAAGCTCTGTGCCACCATTTGAAAATCCGGCCCTTGGTGTCACTTTCAGCATTGGTTTTGGAGCCATGTTAGTCTAGTGTCTCTCTTCATCCCATGATTGCTCAGTCAATCCCTGTCAAATTTTTCATGGTGGTCCATAGTTTCCACACAACCCCCTTCCAATCAACTTTCCAATATTACAGTAATATGGCACTTCCAGATAATATGGTCCTCCTGCCCATCCCCTTGTTTCGAAATAATGAACATACCATAAAAAAATCGTAAGACTGCTGGCTGAAGATGTGAAAGGAAGCATGTGCAGGTCGCTGTTAATAATGTTGGGTACCATGGTGATGGGTGCGGCACTGCTGGAAACTGGAAAGCCAGCTGTCAGTGCACACATGACCACAAATGATAGTGATACAAGGACTGAATCTGAGAATGGGGGCAATAATCTGCACTTCATTTCCATTTTTTGATCTGGCAAATTATGTGATGTCTTCATATAGATCATTCATGTTTTGTTCTCGATGGTGAGTTATAAGGAGAGCATTCCAACTCTCCAATATAACTTCCTTGCTCAGTCTTGTGTACACAGCTCTCCCTGAGACCTTCGGAGACTGGCAGTCTTTTCAAATTGTCCACTAATTGGGCTGGAGCAGGGTAAAGTTTATTTGGAGTGGTGACACAGAGGGTTGGTAGGGTGACATTTGTGTTATGCTCTAGACCAGCTGCCACAATTTTCTTATTTGACACTTGACTGACCAAGACTATTTGATCTTGGTCCACGAAGGTGCTGTGTTCATTATAGTCTAATGTTCATATATGGGCATGATTACTTGTCTGTGGGCAATGAGTCCTTCCTAGTTATTCAAATATTCTTACATTTGCTTTAAAACCATCTGTTTGTCTGTGCCTGGGACAATCATATATTTTACAGCAATGTCTTTTATCAGAATCAATGATATACCAAGCCAAATATTTATGTAATTATTCCGGACATAGAAAATCTGTACAATTAACCATATGACTATAACCTGGAACTGTTATCTTAAGGGTACCATAATGGCCAATAAAGCAGAAGTCTAAATCTGACTTACTTCTTAGTTTATTTTTTTCTGAGTCAAGTGTCCTTAGTTTCACAATATTAAATTGAGAAGCACAAGTGAAGTCAGGATTCATGGTTACACATGTTTTTGCTTTTGATATTAATGTTCAAAGTTTACAAAACAGTTTTGGCATTAATATGAATAGACAGTTACAATTTAAAGTCAGAGTAACATTTTTTCTGAACAGCAGTGCAAAGTGGAAAATAATTCCTTCAATGCAGACCAAAAGTAGCTGCAATTAAAGGAATAAAAATTAACGTAGGCATATGTCAGCCTCAGGCTTAATGCGCAAGGTAGAGGTAACAGACTCACCCACCAGTACCAACTGATATCCACTCGAAGTTCTGAGAGTTGAGGTGACTCTTGGTTCTCCCTCTGAGACTCCTCACCTTGACTTGGCTTCTTGGGGATTTATATACTTTGTCAAAGCAGAAAAACAGGAAGGCCAGATTCTTTGATGGTTTTTGGTCCTTTTTATAAGCTGGGTGACCGCTAATTGATGATCAGTTGTTGAAGGCTGACAGTAACCCGAAGACATCTGACTGATACGGGTAATTATTTGGGTTGTAACCTTGGCCTGAGATCATGGAATTTGTGTCAGAGATGGCCGGGGAACTTTTCCAGATATTTAAAAATAAAATTGAGCTCTCAAGTGAGGCATGCAGCTTGAGAAAGATCACACCTAGACATAGGTGCAAGCACCTGGCCACTCTTGTGGTTAGTTGTTTACTCAACAGGACAGGGTTGACTGCTCATGTGGTCAATTATTTACCCAATAGGACAGGGTTGTCTGCTCGTGACTGCTCATGTGGTCAGTTATTTACCCAATAGGACAGGGTTGTCTGCTCGTATGGTTAGTTGTTTACTGGCAGGACAAGGTTGACCTTCAGCTAACCTCTTGAGACCAGACTGAGCAACTAATAATATACTGCCTGCGGTTACTAGAGGAAACTATCCAACAGGTATCAGAAGTTGAGAAGGTTACACTCAGTGCTTATGATTTTCAGCAAGGCTGAGGGATTAAAAGTCTACTCTCAGTAGCTAGCTCTGTTCTAAGTTAGAAGAAAAATAAAAAATAAAAATAAGTACTTAAGTTTTAAACTTGCAGAATTAATCTAACTGATTAGAATTTGTTAATTAATTAATACAGAATCAAGCATATTAAAATCCATTAGTAAATATCAGATTATAAATTGTTAATCAGTTAATACAGAATCAAACATACACTAAAATCTATTACTGATTATTAATTGGAAAATAAAAAGCAGATGCCCGAGCATTACTGACTTGGCTATGTTCTTAAAAACTGCTGGTTGGAATGTTTGCAGCAATCTATCTGGCCGCCGTGCCCTCAGATTCTGGGTTTATTTCTTCATTGACTGGGGGCAATGGGGCAGGCAGACCCCCTAGAGTAGGTAGTTTTAGGAATTGAACATAGAGAGTTAATGATGGGGCAGGCAGTCCCAACCATGGGTATGAAAGTTTAGTGGCATAGGTAAGTTTGGTGGAACAGGTAAATTTAGTGGGGCTGGTAAATGCAGTGAGCCAGGCAGGGCCGGTCCTGGTAACAGGGCAGGTGGAGCCAGACCTGGTAATGGGTGAGCCTGAGGTGGCAGATCCTGTGATAGGGTAGACCTGTTTGGTGGAATGGGCAAATTTAGTGAGGCAGGTGGATCCAATGGTAGAGGCAAACCCGGCGGGGTCTGTGAAATGGGATTGCATGCAGAGCAATGGTTGAACGATGTCATCACAACCTCTTGATGTAAAAACACATATAGTGAATGGTTACCCATACATAATTATATATAAGTAAAACATAGAAGCCCAGATATTCAAACTGTGCCAGGCTGTGGCGCAAGCCTGGGCACAGCACAACTTGGCTGCACAGGGGCGTGGACTGGGCGATATTCAACAGAGCTATGCCATGGCTCAGCAGCATTGAACTTCACACCCTGGCCACCTGCAGTGCACATGGTGCAGTGGCACTTGGCCAGCACCAGTGGCCAGAGTGGAGCATGGGGATGCGCTAGTGCAAGTTACATTGCGCAAGGTGCAGCAACCACGAAATTCAAAAGTTGACATGCAAATGGGCCATAATGTATGCAAGACGCACATGGGGCCATTTGCATGTCATTATGGCCCCATTTGCATGCAGGTATGCCGATCCCCGACGATTAGTGCCTGGCGCCCTGCCAGGCAGTAGCCATCAGGGACCAATGCCCCCTGCAGTGCAGCAATGTGCCCCAAAGCCCGATCGTGGGCTGAATTCAAATAAAATAAACTGCTCTCCCTGGTGTCCAGTTGACCTGACTGCACAATTGTGGGCTGTAGTAAAAATAAATAAAGCGCTATCCCTGGTGGTCCATCGGACCACTGCGGCCTGATCACAGGCTTCAGTGAATAAAAGATAATTCCAATATCCCTGGTGGTCCAGTGAACTGCTGCCTGATTGCAGGCTGAAGTAGAATTAAAAGAAACCCATTATCCCTGGTGGTCCAGTGGACCCCCCTCCCCACCTGCCCACTGATCCCCACTTCCCTGCTCCCCCCAGTCAGCAGCAGGTGGTGGCACCCCATCCGCCTGCCACCCTGTCACCCACCGACTAACACTGTCAGTAGGGCTGTACGCCCATTGGTCCACAGCGTGAGCCAATGGGCGTACAGCCCATATCATTCTACACATTCCAGATATGTGAATGGATCCCATTACATATTTGGAATATGTATGGTATGATGCATGCCCATTGGCTCACGCTGAGGACCAATGGACGTACAGCCCTACCGACGGTGTCAGTCGGCGGGCGGAGGGGCAGCAGGTGGGTGGGGTGCCACCACCCGTCACTGACCAGGGGGGAGCAGGGCGGTGGGGATCAGTGAGCATGTGGGGAGAGGGGTCCACTGGACCACCAAGGATGATGGGTTTCTTTTAATTCTACTTCAGCCCGTGATTGGGCAGCAATTCACTGGACCACCAGGGATATTGGAATTATCTTTTATTCACTGAAGCCTGCAATTGGGCAGGCAGCGGTCCACTGGACCACCAGGGATAGTGCTTTGTTTATTTTTACTACAGCCCGCGATCCGCAGTCTGGTCCACTGGACCACCAGGGATAGCGCTTTATTTATTTTTACTACAGCCTGCGATTGGGCAGTCAGGTCCACTGGACCACCAGGGATAGCACTTTATTTATTTTTACTACAGCCCGCGATCGGGCAGTCAGGTCCACTGGACCACCAGGGATATTGGAAATATCTATTCTTTACTCAGCCCACGATTGGGCGGGCAGCAGTCCACTGGACCACCAGGGATTTAGAATTTATCTTTTTATACTGATGCCCACAATTGGGCATGGGGGGATGGGCGTCACCACGGAGATGCAGCCGGAGCTCGGGTGGCCACCCACAGTTGGCAGCTGCCATGTTGCACCCTGCAATACACAGTTCAACTGTGGGTGGCCAGCTCTTGCTCCTTATTTTTTTGCTTAACTTTGTGCTGGCACAGGTAGGGGTTGCACATGCATGGCTCTGCACATCCTGGGCTGAATATCGGGCTGTGCAAAGTATGCATGGGTACGCCCGCCCTACCTACGCTTGCATACATTACTGATGCACTCCAGAGCATTGGGATTTGTGCTGAGCACTTTCCCCTTTTGAATATCGCACCGGGCGCATCAGAGGGTTGCACATGGTGCAACACTGTTGCGCCATGCGCAACCCTTTTGAATATCTGGGCCAGAGTATTTGTTTATGAACAACCATACGCAACAAGGCTGTGTTTCATTTGAGAGTTTTTTATGGTAATAAGAGCCTCGTGATTGAAACACAGCCTTGTATGCATATGGTTGTTCATACACAAAATGTTATAATGTGTGGGCAACAAGTAGTACAAGGCAAGCCTGTATCCGGCATTTAAAAAAAGGTACCCTCATGCTCAGCTAATGCCTTTAGTCTACATGTACTTTGAAGCGCCAATAACATCCTGGTCCAGCTCTCACTGCTATGAATGCTTCATCAGGTGCTGCGGTTTGAACAATATGGATGAGCAAAGATGTTCTATGTTGTTGTGATACAGCAGTGGCATCCTCAGTGCAGCTCAACAACATTGTTACACGAGGTCCCTGCACCCTAATTGATACCCTCAGGGGTACACCGTAGACAGCTAATATTTAGGCATAGGCTATACTAATACATAGAGCTAAGGGTGTCTACCGTATAAGAGTAGATGTCAGTATATAATGCATATTGTTGTAATCCGCTTTGCTGCTAAAGCACACATATTATACCATGTATTTTCTGTCTGTTTCTTACTTGTCAGATGCCAAGACACCTGTCCTTGAAGTAATTATGATATGTAAGGCAACATTGTCATCCTTTGGTGATGTGCACCACTACACCTTGTTATGTAAGACTTTGTATAAGAACGTCTTTGTTCTAAAACTGATGACTTTACAGAATTATATAATGTTATCTTGGACCGTGGAGCCACCTCTAATTCAGCCAATAGGGCTCATCTCTGTAACTAGAAATGTTTCTATCTTTTGGTAACTATAGTAATTATCACAGGTATATAATGTTATGCACAGGCTTTACACCTCGGAGACCCGGAGAGATCCCAAGAGACTACAGAGAAACCTCGAGGTATAGGGAACGCTTAGCATTGGCTCCTGGTTCGTATTGGTAAGAACTGCTTAGGGCAACTGTGATTTATCCCTTTTGTAGTAATAAATTTGTTTATTACTCGAATGCAGCTTGTCTGTGATTACTTGCATTCCCAATATTGCCAAGAACCTGAAAGTGAGGTTTAGTCCTCTTACAACATCACGATGTCGGTACTGCAGCACAGCAAGCCTGTTCTTCTAAGGAATTCCATTCTCAACTGTGTTTTACCATACACCGTATTTTCCTGTAGTACATTCCTCTGAGCCCAACTGCAGCTCATTTTGGTGCATATTGAATTACTGAAACAGACTGTGGAAACTTTCTAGGGGGGACCACTGGTACTTTGGTGACAGTTCTGAATTCACATTCATTTCCCTTCAATAACAAGATCAACTCAACATTCTCATATGCTTTTCATCAGTCATGCAAAAAAAAAAACAAGATTATGAACAAAGTTAATCAACGCTTGAATACTGCAATGATGCAAATGTGGTGTGTATGTAAGGAATAAGTGATGACGAGGTGTGATCTATATACTGATAAGAGCATGCCCAGATGTGTAATGAAGCACAATGGGCTTGTGACAAGTGTCTTGACTAAAGTGACATTTTGCTTATCAGACAATACACCACACCTTGAAGAGTGTGTTCCAGATTACAAAATGAGCATAAACTATTTAATACAGCCTATGAACAATTTTACTGCAGTTTCAAAGACAAAACTTTAATTTATTATTCTGTTAGTTTTACCGCATTTTCCAGACTGCAATACTTTCAGCAAAGATGTTATGCTAGTATACAAATAAACTTACGAAATGCTTCATGTGTACACCACAGCTGAGATCATATGGTAACAAAATTTGTTGTTAGGGATGGTGTCACATTAAGGTATGAGAATTGTGTGCACTAAAGATCAATAGTTCTGACACCATAAAAAAAGTAAGTGAGACCACATACAACCATAGCAGTGGTCTCAGTGGCAGTATGAATGTATCACTGATCAAGTTTGAACAACAATGTATACATTTTTTTCTTTTAGAATCCCACACCGAGCCTGCCTGTTACAGCACAGGTGCAAGTGAGATACTACTCACAGGTTAGGAATGCAACATGTGCAGAGTAAGTGAGTACTCTGATTAGTCTTGCTGTCTACCTTGATCTAAACTTACATTTGCTACTATTTGTGAATGTGCTTGACTTTAAAAAATCACTCTTGAGTATGTAAACAGTAGTCTTTTATCCAGCTCAAGACAGCTAGAAAGTATATAGCCAATACTTGTCATATCAAAATACATGTCTTACTCAGTTTCAGCCATTGTTTCATTCACCCATCTTGATCAAGCTTGCCATGAGCACATTCTGGCAAGAAAAGATTCTCATGTACATGAATATTTTGCATATGATTTAGGAGTGAACTAAGCTTTTCTCTTCATTACTTCACCATCACCACTTTTTGCTGATTTGAGATCCAGTACAGCATATTATGTATGCTGTGAACCAGTTGCTTAACAATATCACATCCTGCTTGACCAGCCACAGATTCAATTTTTTTTCTTACTGCTGATGGTAATATGGAAAATTGATTAATCTTAGACACAAGGTAATATCTATCTGCTATCATCAAAAAGGGTATTGGTAGCCAGTATTAGCGTCGGACACATGTAGCTCTTTGTAAATCAGCAGCATAGCTATGTGTGACAACAATAGTGTTTGAATCTTACTTCCTGTTAAGGGCAATGTCAGAGCTCAGTTGGAGGATCCCTCACTATCACTGCTACCCTGTCAAATTCCTTATACTTACCAAGCATTTGCCACCAAGTTTTGGCCAAAGAATAACCATGCCCACTAATTGGGTTTGAGTGGGTGAGGTACGAAAAACAAATGTGTGATCATAACTAGACAGTAACATCAACATGTTTCATATATCAAACCTTTAACAAAATACCATACATCATAATAATGCCTATACCAGATTCATGCTCTCTTAAATGTTTCTGGATTTGAGGATGTCAGTCCATAACCAAACTACCTATTAGTGTTCCTGATTTTCTAATTTTTTTAAAATCTTGTTTTAGTCCCTCTGTGAAATTATAATATGTGCATATTTGCATTAGGTTCACAGATAGTATTTTTCTGTTCCCCAGATCCATTAGACTGTATGTGCCATACTTGACAGAGTGCTTGGGATTACCGCAATGCCCATCCTCTCCTAGATGTATGTCTTTTTTTATCTTTTTTTATTTATTTGAGGTTCAGTCTTAACAAAATGAGGAATATAATTTATCTGGTATTCATATTGCACCAGACTATTACCCATTTAGATCATTTACATCACTACCTCCTACTTTGCTCTAACCTAGAGACATGATCCAAGCTTGCTATTTGGTTCCTATCACTATTCTTAATTCTCCTACTATCAAGATCGCTTTTCATCCTTTGTTTATACACCTTCGAATATAATGTCTAAAAAGGGTTGCCATATCATTCCAAATATCTCCTCCTCTCTCTCTCTTTAATAAAATGAATTCTCTCTAGATTCATAGCATCCACCATGCAGTTTAGCCAAGTTTTAAAAGTTGGCAGCTTAGGTAGTCTTTCCATTTTGTTAATACACATTTTTTTGCAGTTGTCAATGCTATTGATACAAAGACTTGTTGAGGCTTATCTATCATATTACCTTGCACCATTATACCAAATGTGGTAAACAAAATCTTAAATTGTATTTGTTTATTTATAACTTTCTTAATCATATTATAAATTTTGGACCAAACATTTGTTAAAAAAGGACAGTTATGGATTAAATGTATCAATGTGCCTGTTGTAGTAGTGCATCTTGGACATTTGCCATTTATTTCACAATTAATTTTATGCCATTTGTATGGAGTAAGATATGTTCTATGTAGAATATTGTACTTAATTTGTCTTAAATTAGTGGATTTAATATTCCTAAATACAGATCCCATAATCTCATTCCATAATTTCTCAGAGATTTCATCTATAATCTCCTTTCCCAGTTCCGTTTGCCATTTCTGTTTTAATTTGTCCATCTCTTTTATAGTAATTCCAAAAGGAGATCTATATAGTATTGATATCATTTTTTTTGTTTTCTTTTTGTCCCTCTAATTTTTCTAAGATTGGTGTAGTTCTTAATTTTAATTCTCCATTAGTCTTTTTTATGTATTGTTTAATTTGTATATATTTAAAGTAATGTGTAAAAGGTACAGGATATTTTTCTCTTAATTTATCAAATGTCATAAATACTTCCTTTTCAAGTAATTGACCAGTTTCTGTCAGGCCATATGATATCCATAATTTAGTGATCTGATCATTAATAGATGAAAGGTAGTTCCAGTTATTATGCAAGGGGATATATTTTGTTATTCCTATATCAAATTTTAAGACCCTATGTAGATGAGTCCAACATTTAAGTGTTGTGCTCATTGAGATTGGGAGGGTCTTTAATTTAGCTCTATCCAACTCCTGTCCTGAAAATAAAGAGTTCATTAAAGTTGGATATTTCCCAATTGATTGCTCCATTATAACAGAGTTTCTATTTTCCGTCTGGCAGTTTATCCAATTCCAAATTATGACTCTGTGAAACTAAATAATATTTATAAAAGTTGGGTAGAGCTAATCCTCCCTGTTCTTCCGGGAGCATCAATTTGTTATATGCTGTCCTATGGTTTTTATTTAACAATACAAAGTTGGTAATTATTTTTTTTCAGGATTTAAAAAATGACATAGGTACTTCTACTAGTAGGGCTTGGAAATCATACAATGTTTTAGGTAGAACCTGCATTTTTACCAAATTAACCCTACCAATTAAAGTATATGGTAAACTCTTCCATCTCTCTAAATCTATTTTTATTGTTTGTAAAGGTTTTTCACGATTCTCAATTATTAAGTTATATAACTTTTTAGTAATTATAATCCCCAAATATTTAAATGAATTAGCTTCCAAGCAATATTTGGTATTTTTAAATATTGCTCTCCCTACATCTAAAGTTTTTAATATCAAGGTTTTCTCATAATTAATTTTAAATCCTGATTCTTTCCCAAACTGTTCTGTTACCTGTATGAATTCCATAATAGATTTTTGGTTGTTATCCATATACAAGAGAGCATCATCTGCATATAAACTTATTTTGAGATATATATATATATATATATATATATATATATATATATATATATATATATATATATATATATATATATAAAATTCCTTTAATATTATTGTTCTGTCTAATATATTCACCCATGGTTCTATGAAGATTGCAAATATTAGAGGGAAATAGAACAACCCTGTCATGTTCCTCATGATAAATTAAATGGTAAAGATAACAAATTATAAATTTTTATTTGTGCAGTAGGAAGATAATAGACTGGGATATTCAGAGCAGTTGTGCAATACACAACAGGGATGCACTGGAGCAAGTGCACCAATGTGCCAGACAGTGATATTCAGAGGCAGTAAATGTGTGGCACAGATCTCAATGCACCAATGCACAATGATAATGAATGCATGCGCAAGTGCAGAGGTGTAGCCATGAATATGTGGCACAGTGTGATATTCAACAACAGGTGAACGGCGCAAGTGTGGAGCAAATGGGACTTGCTCAGAGCAGACGTGAGCACATAAAAAGAGGAAGCAAGCCACGGAAGGAGGCTTGTGCCACAGGGAAGCCAGAAAGAGGGAGAGGGAGGGGGCAGCCTGAACAAGCAAGGGGAGCGACAGAGTGACAGGCAGGCTGGGAGAGGCACAGAGTGTGCAACAAGGAGCCTGAAACAGCCAAAGACTGGGGTTGTAAGCATGTGTGCGACTGAGTGAGTGCATGTAATGGATGCGAGACAGGGTGCAAGGCAACACACAGTGAGTGCCAGTGACACCTAGCACAGGAGGGGCTGCACAGGGGCATAGAGAGGTGGGAGGCAGAGGCCACAGACTGCAGACCAGGCAGCCACAAACAGGGGTGCACCCAGCACAGGGGCACAGACAGCAACCCACAGCCATGGGGGCCAGGGGAGAGAGCTGCCCAGGGGGGAGGAGATACAACCCAAGACATGGCCAGTGCCATATTCCAGATGGAGGCAGTAATGAGGGATGTGAGGAGGCAGCTTGCAGACAAGTGCAGCCATGGAAGGGCCTGTCAGTGGTATGCCCAGAAGAGGTGGTACTGTGCCCGAATCACATTCAAACAGTATAGTGATACAGAGATTGTGGGCTGGTATCACCTGAACCAAGCAATTCTGAGGCAGCTCTGTGAGCTGTGCAGTGAGGAGATGCAGGCACCCACAAGACAGAGCCGTGCCCTGTCAGTGGAGATGCAGGTCATGGCCATCATGTGCCTGCTTGCCATGGGTATCTTCCAGAGACCAACAGGGGACACCACAGACATAACCCAGTTGGCCACATCATGGCTCCTCACACAAATCCTCAGTGCACTGCTGCCACATGCTGTGGAGTACATCCATTTCCCCAGCACACAGGCAGAGTGTACAGCAAACAGGCATGGGTTCCACAGGGAGGCACAGTTGCCTGGCATGCTAGGGGCCATCGACTGCACCCATGTTGGCATCTGTGCACTACCTGGCCCAGAGGGTGTAGCCTACATAAACAGGAAGGGCTGCCCCAGTGTCAACTGCCAGGTGGTGTGCGATGCCAGGAGGCGCATAATCAATGTCTGTGCCACACACCCTGGAGGAGCACATGATGCCTTCATCTGCCACCAGTTGGCACTGTGCCAGAGGTTCGAGAGTGGGAACATCCACACTGACCACCTAATCAGTGAGTATGCTGTGGATGCAGTATGCCGGGAATAGCAGGGCAGGGCATGGGTGTTGCCAGGGCATGGGTGTCAGGGGATGTGTCCAGGATGGTGGGGGGTGCATTGACTCAGTCCACCATGCTAACCAGGCATCTCTACACACAGGTGACAGTTGCTACCCACTCTGGCTATGGCTGCTCACCCCATACCGGCACCAGTTGACTCCAGTGCAGGAGCAATACAATGAGGCATGCACCAGCACATGGAACATCATTGTGCAGGTGTTTGGGCTGCTTAAGGCTCAGTTCTGTTGGTTGGACGGGTCTGGTGGTGCCCTACAGTACAGCCCCTCAAAGGCCTGCAGCCTATTTCTGGCCTGTTGTGTACTACACAACATGGCCACCGACTGTGGGATAGCTGTTGAGGTCAAAGAGGTGGACAGCAGTGGGAATGATGTGGCCACTGAGCCTGGTGGTGGGCAGCCCCCCCGGGTGAAGGGAACCCTGGCTGACCAGGATGAGCCAGTAGCACAGAGACACAATTACTGAGGAGCATTATGGAGTGTGCAGGTAGGTGAACATGGCCACATGCAAGTGCTAGGGCTCAGGGCACAGTGGACAGGTAGGCATGGGCATGCCCCAAGCAAGGGACTGTGGGAGGGGGGCATGGACAGGTGTGGGGAACAGACACCATTGCAGCACACAGCACAGGCCCTCAGAACATGCACACGCACACACACACACACACGCAAATGCATAAATGCATACACACATGACCCATCATGCCCCCGCCCAAAGGTGGGCACCGGCGATGTGTCAGTCGATGAGTGGCACTGCACAGTGGCAGTTGGTGCTGTGCTGTCATCATCATGCACATGCCACAGTAGCTAGCAGCCAGGCAGGTGGGCACATGGGCCATGTGCGGTGTCACCCATGGATAACGCGGCCATGGGATGCAAATGCACACACTGCACCAATATGCACACAGGGCAGCAGCATACAGTGGATGTGGAGGTGAGTGGATCAGGGATGCCACACAGTAGCATGGCCACCGCGGACATATGGACTGCCTCGCCGAGAATGCACAGTGGACGCAGGATGTGCGTCAGCCACAGGGGGTGTCACAGACTGTCCCCCAAGGGTGACATTGTGGGACCACAACTGGGTCCTCACAGGTGTTTGCAGGCCCCCAAACATGCTCACACCAGGCGTGCTGGGAATGCCCACAGCAGATCCTGGCATTAACACTGTGGGGGGTCGCACGATGCAGGGACTGAGGGGTGGAGAATGCACTGTGCATTGTAAGCAGTGGATGGCCATGCACCAGGGAGGCCAGTGGTGCCAATCCAGCTGTGACTTCAGCGGTCAGCTGATCCATGGCTGTGGCTGTGTCCACCCGCATTCGCGTGTTCTCAGCCAGGAGCAGGGTGAAGTCCCTGTCCCGCCGCTCTGCTGCCTGGTGCAGCTCCATGTGGAATGCATGCACCCCTGCTGTGACCAGAACCTGCTGTTCAACAGAGGCCCAGAGCAGACAGGCGTGCTTGTCCAAGGGGTCAGCACCTTGGGGCATTGGGACACTGTGCCGACCCACGGGTGTATCCCAACCCTGCAGCCCAGCACCCTGCGAAGGTGGGTGCTGCACAGCAGGTCACTCCTGGGGTTGGTTGTCCTGCAGTGCACTGCTGGCATGCCCAGCCCTGAGCCCCCCCAATGCCATCCATCCACTGCTGCCGCCCCTCCGGCCGCTGTGTGTAGGGTAACACCGGTGAGGCTGCACTACCACCAGCACCCCCATCACCACCACCAGCCATTGCTGCACCACTGGCAGGCCCAGCTACATTGGCCATAGTGGCTGGTGTGCAGGCAACAACCACTGGGTCACCGTCTGCACTGCTGTGGTGGGAGTGTGGTATGGGTGTCTCCCCTGTGGCCACAACATCACTGTCTGGGATGAAGGTCTCATCATCATTGGAACTGGACCCCGCCCTGATCTGTGTTTCAGCACACAGGACACCATACCTGGCATCATGCTGAAATGCAGCCAGGGCCTCATCCGCATCCATGCCACTAGCATCTGGATGGACAGCAGTGCTGCCCTACAGTGGATCTGGGCCACGGTGTCCAGTGGAGGTAGATGGATGGTCCTCTGGGTCCAGGACTGCCTCCACAGTGGACACCCCCATCCCTGCCACTGCATGCAGGTGATAAGGGGCTGAAAGGGAACACAGTTGCATTTGTGTTGCTGTCACCTACCCCTGCCCCAGCCCCCCTGCCCTCATGCCCCCATCACAGGCAAGCCTACAATGCAGTGATGGGCTGCCACCTGTCTAGAATCCTCTGCTGGGCATGCCCTCGACCGTGCTGCACCGCATGGTGGCTACCATCAGCTCCTCCTGCGGTGTAAGGTTGGGTACGGCAGGCTGACCCCTGCCTGTGGTGGCACATGCTACCCGGATGGCTGCCACCTTCTCCTTGATCAGCCTCCAGTCTGTGCCAGACTTCTTTTTGCACTACTGCACAGACCATTGGTGGCTGCCCTGCTGGTTCACGGCATGAGCCACACCCTCCCATGCCATTGCCTGGGCCTGTGGTGTGCCTGTGGAGCTGCTCAGGAGTGGCTCCTGATCCAGGTACACCTGGAATAGAGCATCTGACTCTTGTTTGCAGGCCCACACTCCTCAGTCTCCTCTAGTCTGGACATGCTTCTTCCTGTGGAGATAAACATATGTTAGTATGGCCTGGTAATTCCCCCCTCACCCTCCCATTCCACTGTCCAGCCAGTCCTGCAGCGTGTATCTTACCTCTAAGGGATGTAATACCAGTCCATACCCTGTGCAATCCCCTGGCACCTTTATAGCGCATCACATGCAAATGAGAGGTTGTGCAACTGTAATGACATGCAAAGGCAGCTGATGCACCGCTGATAGGCTAATCTGCTGATCTGCATATAGCGGCTGAATATTGCATGGTTGCATATTGCTCAATGGGGTTGCGCATGCTCAAGTCAGGGCACAACATTCTCACATGCACAACAGCCTGTGCCACGTGCATGCACATGCCGCCATCATGTACGTCAGTGGTGCTGCATACTTAACGTGCATGATTGGCAGTACAGCACCCATCCGCTATTGTACATGTGGTGTTCGTGTGCTGTATGGCCTATGGTGCCCAGGCACCAAGCAGCCGATGGCACCCCTGTGCTATGGGTACCATGGCACCCCTGCACAATGGGGCCTTGTACTGTGTCACTCACATGGCACTATGGCGCAGCATGCCTGCACTGCCCAATAGCACTGTGGTGCAGGGTGCACAGCCCGACCCTTGACCCCACAGGTGTCCTTTGCCCTTGTAGGTGCCCTGATACGTGTGGCAGCACTGCATTACAGGAGTCACACATCTCTGTGCCTGTGCGGTAGGAAGTGGCAGCACATTGCGGTGCATGGTGCACATCCCCAGCACGTGTAGCACGTGTGCTGCTGGCACCATTGTACTTTGCTGAGCGAGCTGCAAACATGCCATGCCATCCAGCACCAAGAGCCCCTAACTGGACACAGGTTGAGTTGGTCAACTTCGTGGCCTTAGTGGAGCCACAAGCTGGCACCTTGTTTGGACAGGTGCCCCTCAACAGGCCTTGGATGGATGTGCGGCAAGAGGTGGTAGACAATCTTGAGGAGGCCACAGGTGCATGCAGAACTGGGGAGCAGTGCAGGCACTGCTATGGGGACCTGCAGCGGATAGACCTGGAGTGGCTGTGGACACTACAGGCATGTGTCCGGAGGGGTGCCGTGCCACGGCCAGGTAAGTGCACAGCGCCTGTGCCCATTCCCATCCAGTGGTCCAAACTAATAGGATGCCAGTTGTCCAACTTGTCTTTATCATTTTTCTGTTTATATAAAAAAATCAAATAACTATCAGAAAATGCAAGGGGAATAGGCAAGAGGCATTGTAAGATGACATTATATACCTTTGTTAAATATGGTAACAATAAAGGTTTAGATTTTTTATAAAATTCATTGGGAATGCCTTCAGGACCAGGGGTGACAGTAGTTTTCAAATGGCTAATAACTGAGTCCACTTCAGCATTAGTAATGGGCTGACTTGAAACCCTAATACAATCAGGGGACAAGGTAGGAACCTCTAAGGAACCCAAAAACCCGTCCGAGGCTTCTGGCTCATAAGCATGCCCATATACAGACCGAGCATGGAATGAAACCTCCTCCAAAATGTTCTGATTATCAGTGATCTTGGTGTCATAATGGGAGATCAAAGAGGGCACGTATTTAGACACAACCTGTTGATGGCTACTATCAGAGGGATTAACTACTGTAGCAGATCCCTTTCTCCCATACTTTTGTTCAAGAAACAGCAATGTTGTCCTCTCATACTGAGAGGAACGCATCTCAGTTTTAACCTGCCGGATCTGTGCCGAATAATCCAGGGCCCATTCAGTTTGCCAAGACATTAATCTTTGTAATTGGTGCTGGCACTTAAGGTACTGGAAATAGCGATCCGAAGATTTTTGTTTAGAAAATTATTTACAGAATTGTTTAATAACAGATTTAGTATCCTGTCACCAAAAGGTTGGGTTATCGTATAATTCAAATACTGAAATCTTATCTTGGAGAAGCCCATACAATTCCTGCCACCCACCTTCCTCTCCCAAAACAGATATATTCATCTTCCAGAATGTATGAGTCATAGGTTTGTTACTGGGACAACCGATGTGCAACAATAACACACAATGATCCAAAACTCACATGGTAGAACTGAATACTGGACATTAGCCAACCAATGAGAAAGAAAAAAGTAATCAATCCTTGTGGTAAATCTGCCCTGGTGAAAAGTGTGTTCCAGCGGAATTACACCAAAAGAAGCCCCATCACGTAAGTCAGCAGTAACATACAAAGTGTTAAGGAAGTTAGAATCTGAATATAATTTTTGGGTAATTCCAGTTTTATCAGACAAGGTCAAAATACAGTTAAAATTCCCTCCAAAAACAACCGATTTGGATGAATGGAGAAACGGCTGGATAGTTTTTAAAGTCTGAATCTGCTGAGTTTTAAGTTGAGGGTTATAAATATTAACAAACCGCTATTCTTGTTGGTGGAGAATGACATCTAAGATAAGCACCTGACCCTGAAATAAATCAATTAGTCTGGTAACATGGATGTCCACCCCCTTCACCAGTATCCCTACTCCGGAACACACATCCTCAGCAAAGGACCAAAAAGACAGACTATCCCTCCAATTCCTGGAGGCCTGCCCAATCTCTCTCAAAGAATGGAGCCTAGTGTCCTGTAAAAAAAATAATATGTAAAGGCAAGGACAAAAGGAAAGAAAAATAGCCCATCTCCTTTTAACATTTTTAAGGCTATTAGCATTTAAGCTACCAAAAGATAAGACATCCCCCATATCAGACATAGGTCAAATCAAGATTTTTTTTTACCTCGACCCTTGCCTGGAGATTTCAACTTACAATGTTTTTTCTTATTAAGCTGGATGTCCCCAGAAACCTGCTCAGAATCAGTCAACATCTCAAACTGGGAAGATGCAACAGAGGAGGTATTCGAATCTTCCGCAGTATCCACCGCCTGCTTACGTTTAGTTAAAACAGCAAAATGGCTCTTTACTACCACATCAGTGGGGGGAGAGACAGAAGGCAGGGGAACTCCTTTCAGAAGAGAGCTCCTTGTCAGCCTCCTGTTCCCCATCAGGACCCAATCTGTATCAACAGGGGGTGGCATATCTTCTTTAACACAGGGTAGAGCCAAAGTGCTAGGGGCTGGGGGCTGTTCCTTGGCAACCTCTGGGGTAGAAGCAGTATCAGGAGATAGTAAACCCAATTCCCCAGACACTAAGTCTGGACTAGATGTGGGTACTGTCAGGGGTGGTGGTTCCAAGCCCAGGTCAATCCATGAAGAAAGAGGAGCAGAGGGGGGAGGGACCACTGCAGAAGCAAAAAGGCCAAAACTGGGGCCTAGCCTGAGCAGATCTTTGGGCCTGAGTTACAGTCTCATTCTGAGAATCAGCAGGCATTGCCAGATTATTATGGGAAGCCCATGGACAATCTTTAAAGGAGTGAGCGGTTGCTTCACACAAATTGCAATAGGATGGGTGAGGGCAATTCAGTCACATGGCCAGAACCCAAACATGAGGAGCATTTAAGTTGGTCACAAGCACTACTTAGATGGGTATGGGCCCCACACCGAAAACAAGATTTTGGTTGTCCTGGGTAGAATACAAAACCCCTATCCCTACCTAAATAAAAACAACTTGGTAAGTGCTGTATACTCCCATTAACAATAGGCAATTTTACCTGAAGCTTCCACCCCCCGTCCAAAAAAACTCAGAGTCAATGATGGGATCAGGTAAACCCAACACTGTGCATTTAGTAGATAACCATCGTACAATGTCCTCTATTGCCACCCCCTCATTTTTAAACAAAACAGTAACATTCTTAATAGTTGGTTTCATAAGGGGAATAGCAAAAAAAGGTGACCATAATGGAGTATGACGGACAGCCTGATAATGATGCCAAAAAGTATCTAACCCTAAGGCAGTTTTAAAACTGACATCAAAATAATTATCATCAGACGTATGGATTAAGCCATACAGTATATCTCAGAGGGAGCAAATTGCAAACTAGATTTAATTAATGTTTTCCACACATAGAGACGATCTGGAAATGTATCCAGCCCACCCCTATAATGAAGCCGGACAGCATTAAACTGTTTGGCCTGCTCGAGGGGGAATGAATGAGGCTGGCAAAAGTTTTAGGCCGCTGAGGGTCTACAGATGGTCCAGGTGCTGAAGTAGCAAAGTCAGAGTTCATACCCAGGATGGAAGCATTCATAGGTGGAGGCCTAGGGGTCATACCAAGCACACCTGCCTGAAGAGGACTTCACCCGGTCCCCACCATGTCAGTAGGAGACATACTAGGCAGAGGCAAATGAGCAACCACAGTGGGTAAAATAGGGGCCTTAGGCACATCCCCAACACTAGGCCTTGTCAGGAAAGTAGGCAAAGTTTTATGCATCAGTGACCCCTGTTCACAACTCTGTGCCAGGACAGGGGCTGGGAAAGACTTAAGCCCGAGGGACCCTCTAGAGGGTCTGAAATATCCAGTAAGTCACCTTTAGGAGTGGGGCGGGGTCATGCATGGGAGGTCCAGAAATCGTCTAATGGGGACTTCTCCCACCCTGCACCCCGAAGAGCTGCAGCAGTAGTTAACTCTAAGGCAGACAGGTGGGAGTCAAACTCACAACCAGGGGGACTGTGTATGGCAAGACCTGCCGTGACTTGCTGATGGGATCCCTGTAATCCACTCTCCATAAGCGGGACATGTACAGTACCTGAGTATTGTGCTGTCGGCTCTCCCGACTGTCCTGTAGAAACGGACCTTTGAATATCTGCCCCAAAGTGAAAATCAGTCTCTGTTCCGTCACGCTGCACATCTGGAGGCAAATCACCCGGTCCTGCTGCCAGTCTGGAGGAGCAGAGGGGAGACTCCTGGCACTCGCGAAGAAGTGAAACACTGCCAATCTCCCCTGCTCCCAATAGCCCAGAGACACCTTGCACTGGTGCCCCGACTGATTCCGCATTCTCTCCTGGCTCCAGAATGCACTGCAGCGTTCTGTCAGACCACGTCACGCTGTGACTGACAGGACTCGAGGGAGCCGGGCAATGCCAAGCCCCATCTGCATAATCCATGTGGAAAGCATGCACACAAGCCACTGGAAACCCTAAAGGAGCAGCCAAATCTTCCAAAGGAACCAAATCCTGTTGTGGCATTATTCCGATTTTGCCACCTGAGGTAAGGGAACGATCCTCAGACAAGACTCCTCCTGTGTCCTGCCGTAATGGAGCTTCTCCCAGTATTCCTCTGGTCCTTTCACTGATGGTCTCCTGTGGAACAGAGATAGGGAGGGAGACCAACTCCCGTATCTCCAAGACATCCTCCTGCTCTGAGTCTGAGCACCAAATGGCCATCTTAATGACCGGTCCCCCTACTGGCCACAATGCGCAGGACCTAGAAGGCAGAATTTCACTGTTCGCTGATGACACAAAGCTCTGTAACAGAGTAGACACACCAGGGGGTGTAGACAGAATGAGAAGGGACCTGTAGAAACTTGAAGAATGGTCAAGGGTTTGGCAGCTGAAATTCAATGCAAAGAAGTGCAAGATAATGCATATGAGGCAAAAAAACCCTGGCACAATATATCAGTTAGGGGTTGAGGATATAGCATGTACCAAGCAGGAAAGGGATCTCGGGGTTATCATCTCTGATGACCTCAAGGTAGGGAAACAGTGTGACAAGGCAGCAGGTAAAGCAAATAGGATGCTGGGATGCATAGGCAGGGGCATCACCAGCAAGAAAAGGGAGGTCTTAATTCCATTATACAAGAGACTAGTGAGGCCCCACCTGGAGTACAGTGCACAGTTCTGGAGACCATACCTACATAAGGACATAGACAGGGTAGAGAAGGTTCAGAGGAGGACAACAAAGATGGTGCATGGATTGCATCACAAGTCCTACGAAGACAGGTTGAAGGAACTGAACATGTACTCCCTGGAGGAGAGGAGGGAGAGAGGGGATATGATAGAGACATACAAGTATCTTACAGGGAGGAACAGGGTGCAGGAATACAGTATTTGTAAGTGAAAAAGATGTTCTCGGACTAGAGGGCATGGGATGAAGTTGGAGGGAGGACGATTCAGAGGAAACGTGAGGAAGAATTTCTTCACAGAACGGGTGGTGGACAAGTGGAACACCCTGCCAGAGGAAGTGGTGGGGGCTGAAACAATCACGGGATTTAAGAATGCATGGGATAGACATAAAGGAATACTGGAGGTCAGGGGTAAGGGGCAACAGACTTCCTGGAAAACATAAACTGAACTTACAAGTTCAAATGGGCAGACTGGGTGGGCCATAGGCCCTTATCTGCTGACACTGTCTATGTATCTATGTGTCTATGTGTCTATGCAGCAGCAGAGTAGGGGAATTTTTTATTCAAAACTTATGACAAAACATACAAAATTGTATTACTTCATACAAAATCATAATGAAAGAAATCAAATAAAACATAAATATTACATCATACATAAAATTCAAACAGAAATATTCTGTCTTTCTACATATTCCCCATCCCATCCCCACTAGAAGAGTAGGGGAATTGTTTATTGAAATCATAGCACAATCATTCAAAAATTATACAGAATTGTGTAATATCGAACAAAAATATAATGAAATCAAAATGAAAGAAATCTAAAAGAATGACAATGAACATAAACTTGAAAACAGAATAATCTGTAATTACACAGAAGCCCCCTCTCATCCCAACCCCACTAAAAGAGTATGGGAATTGTTTGTGTAAAATTGAAAATACCATACACAAAAACGTATAACATCATACAACAGCATAATGCAAAAATTAATACAGAAAATAGGAAAAAATACAATATACATGAATTGTAAACAGAAAAACATGCATAAACTCTCAAAACCCCCATCCCAACCCTACAATAGTAAGAAAAGGATATAAAACCAAAAATCACAAATATAACAATGTAGTAAGTTTAAAAAATCAAAATTGAGACATAATATCCAAACTAGTACAAAAATCCCAAATAAACAAAATATAGACAATAGTCCCTGTATATATCTATGGAGAGAGTAGTGAAAATGTTATATTAGTGAGATATAACCAAAATCATGAATAGCAAACTGGATCAAAAAAAAAAAAGACTACAAGGAAGCAAGTAGAGAAAAAATAATTCATCGAATACCTAGATTTCAGGATCACCCTGTATCCAACCAATGTAAATGTTTCCAATACTTTTGAAACATAACATAAGAAAAATGTCTTTTTTCAAAATGTAACATTTGAAGAATAGATGAATGTATTTTCCAAAATACCTGTCTAGGGGACAAATATTGCTTTCGTAAGGACCAAATACAACATGCCTGCCAAAGATGATATTTAATACATGCAAAAAGTACATACACAGTTTCGGAGTAAAAATTGCTCCAGGAGACTGGTAAAATCCCCCAAAATAGAACACGATCAGTTAAGGTTCGTAAAGGTATTTTTGGCCACTGAGTGGTTGCATAGGCCCAAAATTCAATTGCTTATGTACATTCAAAAAACAAATGTCTTACTGTTTAAAAAGGAGCATGACACAGATGTAACCTAGGACACCCTCTCTCCGAGACACCCTTATGCTTCAAATTTCCCTTCACATTCAGTTTCAAGTGAGCCGTAAGCCATACCACATCCCACAAATATGCAGGGATTCTTTTGGAAATTAACATATTACTAATATGAGAGACTTCTGATAATGAATAAACTGAAAAGGCTAAGGGAACCAAACATTGTTCCATAATCTTCTCATATAACATTTTCCTTTGGTAAGATATTAAATGAATCTTGAAAAGACCCCATACCTTTAATTTTAAAAAACAGGACTGAAAATGTTCAGGAAGACCTTTTAAGGAAATTTGTTTAGGGAAACCTTTATGTAACTTCCAACATAAGAGCCAGGGAGAGACAGTGTCCCCAACCAATGACTCCCATATTTTCCCAAAATTATGTAACAAAGGAAAAAGATTTTTAGAAATAAACAAGGAAAAAAAGAACACAATATGATTTACCATTTTAATGCCTCCCAACTTGAAATCCTGATATAAGTTACCCCTCTTAATTGGGTTCAATCTACTACCCCAAATCGCAGAAGAAAATAAACCATAAAGGGCAGTATCTAAAGAAGTCAGAGGGGGAAAGATCGCACCTAAATATAAAAACATACTGAGCAAAAAAGATTTAACCATAAACACCCTTTTCTTTTTGGACATTTTCCACTTATTCCAAGTTGAGACTTTAGACTGTGCCATCTTGAGAGATAGATCCCAATTATACATAGCTGGATTTACCACACCCCAATAAAGGCCTAGAATTTTAACAGGACCTATACAAACTGGGACATTCGGACAATCTAATACCACCATAGGATCCAAATTAAGAGGGAAATACTTACTTTTACTGAGATTTATTTTAGACCCGGAGCCCTCTGCATATGCCATCAGCAAGGCCGCAGTGACACGGCACGATGGCAGATCTGCCAAAGTAAGACAAACATCATCAGCATATACAATCGTTTTAATTTCTGTCCCATCGCTGTCCCCCTCCTTGACCTGAATGGCTATCTCACAGTCTTTGGCCATGTTGTGCAGGATACAACAGGCCAGGAATATCCCACAGGCCTTTGAGGGGCTGTACTGTAGGGCACCGCCGGAGGTGTCTAGGCATCGGAAGCGTGCCTTGAGCATCCCAAACACCCGCTCGATGATGTTGCTGTGGCGGCATGCGCACCTCATTATAGCGTTGCTGCGATGAGGTCATGGGGTGCCGGTATGGTGTGAGCAGCCAGGGACGGAGTGGGTATCCACTGTCACCTGTGTGGAGATGGTGGAGATGAGTATCATGTTCAGGTCCATATTGCCAATATCCCTGTGTGCCACTACCATAGCACCTGTGGCATTCCCACCCTTGCCCACGTTTGCAATTCCTACATGCGTACTCACCCACTAGATGGCCTGTGGGGATGTCCCCACTCTCAAATCGATGGCACAGTGCGGACTGATACCATATAAAGGCATCATGTGCCCCACCAGGGTGTGTGGCACAGACATTGATTATACTCCCAGTGGCATCACACACCACCTGGCAGTTGACACTGGAATAGCCCTTCCTGTTCCTATATGCAGCCCCATCGGGGCCAGGTGGCGTGCGAATGGCCACATGGGTGCAGTCTATGGCCCCTAGCATGCCAGGCATACGTGCTACCCTGTGGAACTCCTGCATGTTTGCTGTACGCTCTGCCGTGGTGCTGGGGAACTGGATGTGCTCCGCAGCATGTGGCAGCAGTGCGCTGAGGAATTGGGTGAGGATGCATGATGTGGTCGACTGTGTGATGCCTGTGGTGTCCCCTGTTGGCCTCTGGAAGGTGCCCATGGCGAGCAGGCACATGCAGGCTGTCACCTTGGTCTCCACCGACAGAGCGTGACTCCGTCGTGAGGGTGCCTGCATCACATCACTGCACAGCTCACAGAGCCGTCTCAGTATTGCCCTGTTCAGGTGGTACTGGCCCACGATCTCTACATCTGTGTACAGGTCAAGCTGATGCAGGTACGGTACTGCCTGTTGGGGGCGTACCACCGACGGGCCCTTCCACGGCCACGTCCCCCTGCAGCATGCATTCTCACCCCCCTCATTACAGCTTCCATGTGGAAGCTGGCACTGTCCATCTCCCTGGCTTGTGACCCCCCCTGGCTGATGTTGCTCTGTTACCCCCGCTGTCCTGTTACCTCCACTGCACCGGGTACCCCCGCTGGCCTCTGCAGCCTATGGCCCACACAACTTCCCTTGCCTGCCCTGTTTGGACTGTCACTGTCTGTCTCTCTCTGTCTGTCTCACTTGGCATCCCTGTACCATTCTTGCACCTCTTCCTTGAGCCTTTTTATTTTGGCTCATTTCCGCTGTGGCGCAACTTCCGGCTGTTCCGCTATTGCGCAACCCTTTGAATATTGCATTGTGCTCTTTATGCAGGGATCCACCCCTTTCAGTTGTGCATGCCTTCATTTGCATTGCGCTGTTGCTCAGCCTGTTTTCGGTGGCGCAACTGCCTCCTGCTAAATATCGCAGAATGGCGCACTTTCAGACTTGCGCGTCGCGCCCAACCCTATGCGCATAGGCGCCGCGCTTTGAATGTCCGGCCCATAATGTATAACAAGGGACTCAAGGGACATCCTTATCTAACACCTTTTGTTACCGAAACAGGACAACCTAACCAACCATTCACAAAAGGGAGTGCTAATGCTGCATTATAACACGTTTTTAGCCAGTCTATAAAAGACATTGGAAAATTCATATAAGACATACAAGCCCACAAATAATTATGGGAGACACTATCAAAAGCTTGTTTCTGATCGAGGCTAATGATAAAACCCGTAAGATCGCCAGACTGTCCTCTAGATAATATTTCACACAATAAAATAAGACCATCTTGAATTGATCTGCCAGGCGTAGAACAAAACTGAGTAGGATGGATTATGTCTTCTAAGCAAGTGGATAAATGATTACTAAGTATTTTGGAAAGAATTTTATAATCACAATTTAGAAGGGTAATCGGTCTCCAATTTTCCAGACAAGTTCTATCACCTTGTTTATGCAATAAGATTACCAATCCCATATACACGCTAGGAGGTAACAAAGTAACATTTAAACTATAAGTGAAAAGACCAGTAAGTTCCTCCAATAACCAGGGAACCAAAAGTTTATAGAATTCATTTGGTAAACCATCAGATCCTGGCGTTTTCCTCATATGTGAATGAACAATTACCTCTCTCACTTCCTGTTCTGATATGGGCTTAAGTAAACCAGGGATTTATTGATCAGGAATTTGTGGAAGAGAACAAGATGATAACCATTCTTGTATACAGGAATCAGTGGGCTTAAGACTTGCTGTAAATAAAGATGTCAGTCTCTCATCCACTTCTTTCAAAATATCATATTTTTTGTAAAGAACTGTACCTGTGGAATGTATCAATGTGGTAATATCCTTTCTCAGTCTAGAAGCATTACAAAAGTCGAAAGGATTCATATGAGCCCATGTCCCACTAATACCAAACCGCTGTTCCTGTCTCAAGGAAGACATACGATCATATTGCAATTTTGTTAATCTAAGTTTCAAATCACAAAATTCTTGTACATCATATACAAGTCCTTGTATAATATGTTCTTGAAAGAAAAGGAAAGATTGTCTGGCAGCAGAATATTCATGTGTCCTATACTTACCTAGCAATCTACCTATTTTCTGGAAATAAAATTGAAATTCAAGTTTAGTATCTTCCCACCACAAATGCCTATCATCATATAAAAAAAAATACAGATTGTCTGGCCATAATTATATATTGAAAACCAGTTTTAACTTCTGGAATATCTAGTAATGATAAATTTAGTTTCCAATAGCCAGACCCTCTAGATGTCGTATGACAATTTGAAAGGGCAACACTAAGCAGTGCATGATCAGAGGTCGCTACCAAAGAGAGTTTTGGCAGTGTGACTTGCAAAGAAGATGAAACAAATCAATAATCAATGCAAGAGGATCTCTGTCCTTGAAAAAAAAGTATGAGGGATTACTGTATTATGATGATAAATATCCATTAACCCAGACTGAGTAAGCAAGAATTGTAAAAAATGAGTATCACAATAAATTTTGGAAGTGGCAAAATGTCTATCTTGCGCTGAAAGGGTGATATTAAAATCACCACCAAATAAAACATTTCTACTTGTAAAAAGAAAAGGCCATATTTTTTTTAATAGGGAAATTCTACCAGTTTTCATTTGTGGACCATAAACGTTAATAAGTCGAAAATCTATGGAAGCTAATGTAATATCCAATAAATGTGCACGACCAGGGGAGATATCTACTATGTGCTTGACTTTTATAGAAGGGGTGGTAAAACAAATCCCTACCCCTGAATAAAGATCCTCTCCCCCCGACCAATAACTGGGACCCCATATCCAAGCCTCAGAGGCCTTAGTAAAATCCTGTACTGTATACAATCTGGTATCTTGAAAATATACAATATCAAAAGATAGGCTAGAAAATAAATCAAAGGTAGCCAACATGCGTACCATAGAATGAATACTATTCATATTTAAAGTGGCTATCTTAATATTATAATTATTACCATCAGCAGAAGACTCCATTCAATCAAGTAGCATCAACAGACAGTCTAGCACTTTTCCTAGTACCCTTTCGAGGCTTAGTACCACTTTTTTTTTTTAACCTGACTAGGTACTTCAGTATCTGAAGCCAACTCCATCTGAGATGAGGTAAATGATGCTGAATCAGAGTCATGATCTAACCCAGACATCTCCTGTGACAATACCGAAAATTTATTACAGACACAGGCAGCCCCATTACTAGTGGTGCAATGGTGGGAACCATAGACTTGGGAGCAGGAATCTCCATTCGGAGGGGTGTTTGCAAACTGTACCAACCAAAGGAGAGGGAAGGGGTGGCATAACTTCAGTAATAGGGTCACCTGTCCGGGAATCTAGAGTACAGGAGTCAGAATGGTCAGTGAGCAAAGGGTGCAGGACATCCCCCACAATAGTGTTAGGAGAAGGAGTAAGAGGTTTGGAAAAATGATGTTTAGCAAGCCCTGTCTGTCTCCTTTGAGGTTGAGGCTCCAAGGGACAGGGAATCAATGTTTCATAGCCCAATGAACATAAAGTCCTGATACTATAATCAACTTCACCCGTATTGTGAGCAGCCCAGGGACAGTCTACAAAGCAGTGGCCACTCTCTTCACAAAGATTACACTTAGGAGTATTCATGCAATGCATATTAACATGACCAGTTTCCCCACAATATGTGCAAATCTGAACATTATAAGTTGAGCTCAGGTGCCTAGAAGAACCACATTTAAAACAGCGTTTTAATTGCCCTGGATAAAAAATGAAGCCTTTATCTCTACCTATGTAAAAACAATTAGGGAGATGTTCCAAACCATCCACAATTTATTGTAATTTTATTTTCATTTTCCACCCCCATTCCAAAAACCCTCAGCATCTAGGATCGGGTCTGGGGTACCCTGCAAATCACAATGCTTCTCCAACCAGTAAAGAATATCTGAAATGTTCACCCCTTCATTATGAAACAAGATTGTTATCACTCTAAAAGGTTGTTTCATTAAGGGGATAACCTGGAAAGGAGTCCATAAGGGATTTGTCTTCACTGTCATATGGTTTATCCAAAAGCATTCCAGGAGCTCAGGAGTTTGAAAACTTACATCAAATGTCAAGTCTCCTGGAGCATGAATCAGTGCATAACCTTCCGAAGACGTAAAGCCTAAAGACTGTTTCAGCAAAATACGACCCACAAAATATCTGTCAGGAGCCAGATCCATACCCCCTAAATACCGTAGACGAACAGCATTTCATCTTTTCGCCAACTCAAGTGGCTTTCTAAATAAATCTGCATACAAAGAACGAGGAGCAGTTTCAGGTGCTTGATCAATGTTTTGTTCATTTGAAATAGAAAGTTTATTAGGTTCCAGGTGAGAAACAGTGTCTGTGTTAGGGGTAGTAACAGAGCAACCCAAAGAATCGTGTGCAGCTTCAAAAGAGGTAGGAGAGTCAGAAGCAACTAGCGTATTACCTGAAAGGATAGCAGCAGATTCAGCGACTGACCTCTCTGGAGACTCAGGTAATTTTAATTGCGAGTCTGAAACTGAAACTTGAGAAGAAATGGCAATAGGGTCTGTCTTCAAAGTAGCCACCATAGGGGTTCGTGAAATTGATATTAAATCAGCACTCCATTCACCCGACGCCATTCTGACCCAACCGGCGTCTTGCAAAGCCCTTTCCGGTGACCATCCGGGTTCTCCAGGCACTATAGACGCTTCCTTGACAACTGGAGCAAAAATTTTGGACAAAGCTATTGAAGACGAAGCAGATTCAGGACTTCTTTTATGTTTTCGTTCCAATTCCACAGCTAAACTTTTGAGACGTAATTCTTCTTCTAGGAGAAACAATTGCCTCTGCAGAAGGGAGCGTTTTTCTTCTAAAACGTCAGTGGCTTCTATTTGCAAAGTTGAAGAAGAGATACTTGCATCAGGAGTATCTGGTGTGGTAGATAAATGAAAATTTTCAACCCCGGTTTCCTCCAGGGCAGCTGTCGTAGCCTCCAGTTCAGTGTTCAAAGGTGCAGAGGGAAGAAACGCTGCCTCGCTGGAAAGACATCTTGCACCAACGGCTTCCAGCTCCGAAGTGAGCTCAGCCATTTCTGCAGACGGACGGACTGCACCACCCATCCACAGAGTAGGGGAATTTTTTATTCAAGACTCAAAACAAAAAGCAACAATGTATTACAGCATACAACTTTGTAACAGGAAAAGAAAACAAAAAAAACAAGTAGTACATCATACAGAAATCACAAAACTAAATAATCCGTATAACATCCCCTTCACAACCCCACTAAAAGATAAGGGGAACATAAAAAACTGAAAACACAGTATATAGTAATAAAAAACAAGAAAAACAGCACCTGTATCAACCAGTATCCAACCATTGAATTGCCTTCCACTTTAGCTGAAATTGTTGTTTCGATAAAGTATGAAGATCTTTATTCCAAAGACCTAATAACCAATTATGAAGTTTCAAAAACAATTGATCAGGGGAAATAAAAAGAGCTCGCAAGGACCAGGTACACTGAACTTGCCAAACGTGGTATTTTATACCTCCAAAAATCAATCTGACAGTGTCAGCATTAAAAGATCCCCAGTCCGAGTTTAAAATCCCAAAAAACAAACATGTAGGGCCAATAGTTGGAAAACAAAAAGAAGCCCATCCAACAGAAAGGATCGACCAAAATTGTAAAATATAAGGGCATTCAAAAAATAAATGAAACATTGTTTCAAACTGATGTAGGCAAGTAGTAGACCTAGAACAGTACCATTCCTCCTTACTCTTATGTTTTAAATTATTTTTAACATTAAATTTCCCATGTGCAGTAAGCCAGGTGACATCCCACATATAATTTGGTAGGGTAACAGAGGTAAGCATAGAGGAAACTTGAAGTAAATCCGAGTCAACCATATCTGGAAATACAGCTTGATCTAAAAATGTTGATCCAATAATAAATAATACATACGTCTCCTAGAGAATTGAGTAATAGAGGTGTAAGTAATATTCCATTTCTTAAGTTTGCTAAAACAAGAATAAAAATAAACAGGCAAATGAGAGATATGTTTCTGTTTGTGAATTATTGCATCTCTAGCCCACCCATCTAACCACGGGGAGACATGGTCCAAAATCCACAAAGACCATATTCTAGGAGTACCAAGAACCAGAGGAGCAACATTCGAATATAAAAAAAATACTGAAAAAAAATAAAACAGGATTAATCATATTTAAACCACTGAGTTTAACAGGATTATATAAAACATTTTGTTTTATGGGGTTCAAACGATTACCCCAAATTGTACAAAAAAAATACCATAAAGTGTTGTTTCTTTGGAAACCGGTAGAGCATAAATCGCACTTAAATATAAAAATAAACCAAGAAGAAGAGTATTTATCATATATATCCATTTTTTTTGACATATTCCATTTATTCCAAAGTGACACCTTCCAATTTGCAGTTTGAAATAATTTATCCCAATTATAAGTTGCTGTATCAGTTCCACAAAAAAAAATATATTCCCAAAATTTTACAAGCCTGTGTAGTGACAGGAATCCCCATAATTACCGAATGTGTAGAGCTATGGTTACCAAAAAAATGACACTGGCCTTTGGATAAATTAAAAGAGGCTCCAGTTCCATTCATATAAGCAATAGCCAACTTTTCCATAGCTGTACAGGAAGGAACATCTGAAAAAAAAAGACATAAGTCATCTGCATATGCTATAACTTTTATTTCCAAATCAGTGGAACCCAAAGATGGACCCCTAATAGCGTCCATATTAGTAATAGCTGAAAGCAGAGGTTCTAAAGATAAAATGTGAAGAATAGGGCTTAAGGGGCATCCTTAACGTACACCCTTACTACAAGGTAGCGTAGAACCAAACCAGCCATTAACAAAAGGAATAATAGTTGCTTGTTGATAATACTGTCTCAACCAATTAATAAAGCAGGGCAGAAAACCCATCAGTGTCATATAAGTCCAAAGATAAAGATGCGAGACATTGTCAAAAGCCTATGCCTGATCTAAGCTAATACAGATCCCAGCTAGCTCATCCCTAGCACCTCGCTCTATAATTTCCCTAATTAGAATTAAGGCATCTGATATGGTACGGCCAGGCACCAAACAAAATTGTGTGGGAGAAATAATGTCACACAAAAGACAAGAAATTCGTAGACTCAAAATCTTAGTAAAGATTTTACAGTCAGAATTTTAACAGCGTTATCGGACGCCAATTATTTAAATCACCCTTATCTCCAGATTTATGGAGAAAAATCAGCAAACCTTCATTCATACTTGGTGGAAAAGTACCTTGGAGGAGGCAGGAATTAAACATGTCAACTATTTGGTGTTCCAGGAGTGAACTAATCAAACCATAAATGTCATTAGGAAGGCCATCTTTACCAGGAGATTTATTTTTCTGAAGACGTTGAACAACTGCACAAATTCAATAATGTAATAGGGGACAATAAAGAAATCAAAAACTTGTCAGGGAATCGTCTCAGGGAACTATATCGTAACCAGTCATCAATAGATTGTTGAGTAATGCTCAAATTCTCCGTAAATAATGAATGAACATGATCATTTACAATCTGAAAGAGATCCTGATGAGCAGTAACTCTTTCACCTGCAGAATTTAACAGATCATGCACATCCTTTTTTGTTCGTCTGTATATATTGCTGTCAAAAGGATTAGTAAAAGCAGACGGACCCTGTGTTCCAAATCTCTGTTCTCTGTTCTCTCTCCAGTTGTAATTGTCTGGAATTATGTAATTGAACCAATTCAGCTTTAATTTTATTGATAGTAAGAATATCCACAGGAAGGCCCATATTGATTTGAGAATAAAATTCATTCAACATAGATTGCAAAGACTGCCTATAAGATTTACGGGAGGCACCCAATATATGACCAATATCAGTAAAGTATTCCTTAAAAGCCAATTTAGAATCTTCCCACCATTTTTGTTTAGAATCGTACAGAAAAAAACACAGAGTCACGTGCTTTAAGGATATCTAGAAACCCAGTCTTCACTGCAGGAATATCTAGAAGAGACAAATTCAATTTCCAATAACTGGGACTTTTGGAAGTGTGTTGAAAATTAGAAAGTGAAAAACTAAGGAGACAATGGTAAGAAGAAGCAACTAATGTGACCTGAGGGGTGAAAATTTGAAGACAGGGAGAAACAAACCAATAATCAATCCTTGATTTCCTACTACCCTGAAAATACGTAAAAGAAGGAATATTTTCAAAAACATCACAGAGCCCTGTAACACTCAATAAAGTGTTCAGGCAAGTCATATCGCAATAGGTTTTAGAGGTGACTACTTTGGAAGACCGGGAAATATTAAAATCTCCCCAAATAAAATATTTCTACTAGAAAGGAGATAAGGCCAAATAAGGTTTAATAGTTGAATACGTTCCCATTTACTCTGAGGGGCATAGATGTTAATTAAACGAAAAGGGACTGCAGCAACACTAACATCCAACACTAGTGCCCTCCCTGGGGAAAGATGAACTACGTCAGTAACCTTAATGACATTGGAAGTAAAACAGATCCCAACACCAGAACATAAGTCAGTGCCCACGGACCAATAACATGGACCCCACCCCCATAAGTTAGTAGCTATCGAAAGTTCCTGTATCGTGTACAACCGAGTATCTTGGAAAAAGACAATATCATAACGTAAATCCGAAAAAGCAGCAAAAGTAACCCATTTTTTAAATAAAGAATGAAGATTATTGGCATTGAGACTAGCCACCGAAATATCAAAGCCAGAACGAGAAGAGCGAGAAGTAAATTAAGAGTGAGAGTGCAATTTCCTATTACTATTAAGCCCTACATGATGTGGTTATTTTCAGTTTGCATTTTGCACCCACCCTAGGATCCGAAACTGAGCCTTGGTCAGAAGTCATATCTATCTGGGAAGGATTCTGAGAAGTAGAATCAGAATCATGATCCCCAGCATCTATAGAGGCCAGAATTTCAAATTTATTGGAAACAGACACAGGAGCTGGAGACTGAGCCCAATCCAGTACCGAAAGCTGTGAAACATCATCTGGGATAGAGAACTGAGAAACAGTTTCTTTAACCACAGGGGTCTCTGAAGACGGCTGCAACAAAGTACTATTGGGAATCACCAAGGGAATAACCGGAACGGGGGCGCAGAAACAACAGGACTAGAGGAATCAAGACCAGTACCTGGCTGGAGGGGAGTCTGCCTAGGTGGATGGGGACAGGCCACTAGGGGTTTCGATGCTAAAGCAGCAGAATAAGACCTAGGTCTGTGAGAAGTAGGAGGCCCAACACCATCCAAAAGAGCCCGGGCTGCTTTAAAAATTATCAGGTCTTGCATGGCATAATCAGCTTCCTTAGTATTGTGAGCTGCTCAGGGACATTCTGAAAAGGAATGCCCTAGTTCCTCATAAAAAGTACATTTAACAGGATTGTCACACTGAAAACCAGAATGTCCACCCTCCCCACATAAAAAACAAAGAATTTTCTCACAAGACGTACTGATATGTCTTGGAGAGCCACATTTATAGCATCGCCTGGGTTGACCAGGATAAAACAGAAATCCCTTAACCCGGCCAATAAAAAAGCAATTAGTGAGATGCACAAAATCATCCTGAACACATTTCAATTTAATTTTAAACTTCCATCCCCCATTCCAAAACCCTTCCCCATCCAAAATAGGATCAGGTATGCCTTGCACTTCACATCTTTTCGTTAACCAAAAAAGAATATCAGCCAAATTAACTCCCTCACTACGAAATAACACAGTTACTACTCTAAAAGGCTGTTTTGTTAATGGAACCACCTGAAAGTGAGACCAAAGTGGATTAGTTTTAAGAGAAGCATAACGTAGCCAAAAGGTTTCTAAATGTGCAGGAGTCCTGAAACTAACATCAAAGGAATGTTCTCCAGGAGCATGAATGAGGGCATAGATATCTGAAGGTGTAAAGCCTAGAGACTGTTTAATTAAAACTCTGCCCACATAAAAACGGTCCGGAAGTTCAGCCAATCCTCCAAAATAATGAAGCCAGACGGCATTGCTCCTTTTTGCCAATTCTAAAGGTTTTGCAAATAAATCTACAGAAGGACGTAAGAGAGGGTCTGATAATGGAGGAGTAGGAGTAGCTGAAGCATCCACTGCTATCCCCACCGGTTCCTTATCTAGCAAGTCTAAAGAGGTACTTCCTGGAGCAACAGTTCATTGAGTAGCAGTCTCCTCCAAGCCCAAAACTCTGTCAGCCGAAGAAACGTCAATACCATCAGTTACCTCGGCGGAATGTGCTAACACATCCGTTTCCATATCCGGATCAGCCATCCAAGATCCATCCGCACTTTGTTTCCATCCTGCTGTGGAAAGAGCAGATTCAGGGGACCAAGGTTCCTCCATCAAACATGTAACTGAATCACCAGTAGCAGGCAAAAACGATTCCGGGGCGGAGGAAACCACATCATCATCAGTGCCCAGCCCAAGTTTGAACGTCCGACGAGACACTTCAGGAGAAACCCCAAGTAGTCGCTTTCTCTTCTTTTGATCCAACAATTCAGCTCTTGCAGAGGTAAGAGCCACTTCAGTCTGTAATAATTGCTGCTGCAAAACTGTTCTCTGATGCAGAATTGCAGTAACCATATCAGGTTCAACATCACTGTCCACCACTTCCAATATAGCAGGGGTTTCTACAGAAAGAACTGCAGACTCTGAGGTCAATAGTGTAGAATCCTGTGTAGTCACACTCTCCTCCACTCCGACTCCTAAAACATGACTGTCCTCCTCCATCTCCGACAGCAAACTGCTCAGCTCCAAAGACGCCATGTATGGGACAACACTCCCTTCCAGAGTAGGGGAATTTCCCCAGTGTCCTGGCCAAATTTCCCTCATTCACTAAAAAATACCATCAACAGCTTAATCTGGTTCAAGGTCAGGTGGCATTAATCTGTATCCCCCTTCCTGGGTCGTGCCTGAAAATAGGCAGGGTTTGTCTAGTGCACTTACCCGGTCAACAAAAACTAAATAAAAATAAAAAATATTTATTTCTTTGGAAATATAATTATGCTATTAAGGGATCCAATGCCTATCATCCCATCCTCCCCCCCAACCCATCAACTATTTACATAGGACCTTGTCTGGAGCTTATGATCCCAAAAAGGCATAAAGGTCCTGTCCTACCCAACTCCTGACTGATCCCCATATAAAGTCTTATCCATAGTGAAAAAGCTGACAGGATAGTCTTCAGAGTTCAACTCAGGTTTATATCTATGAATTGACCCCCAAAACTTTACCCAGAACAAAAGGGTCTGAGGACACATTGAGGAGCTGGACCCACCATTAACTGGAACATTGAGCAGCTTCCAGGAGCCTGCATAAACCGGAGCTCCCCTTCCACCATCTCTGACTGAAAATAGAAAGTCGGTCCGAGAAATAGCTAACAGAAGTATCACGTAATAGACTACCTAGACTTCAAACCATTGGTCTAGCTGTATTTTAAGGCCATTTAGTCAATCCGTATATTAATAGAATATAGCTTTCCTCCTTCCTGCCCCCACCACCATCTAACAAAATGGCTGCAACAACATTTAAACCAACAGCAGCTCCCTTTCCAATGATCTAAACTGGCTAGGACCGTTGACAACATTTAAGGTAACCGAAGAAGAATAAAATGGTTGTTATTTACAGTTCAGGGGTTTCACAGTCCATGGAGATCTCGGCGCTATATGGTAGGCCGTGGAGACATCTGGGGACAAGTAAAGTCTAGGACAGGGATCTGGTCCCTCGATAAATCCATCTCAGGGAACTGCAAGCGTGTTAAGGGTTCCTGTCTTGAAGAAGACTCTGAAGTTCACAAACACCCTCAGTGGCCAAGGTCGTACATTACTAGGTAAAGAAATTATGCAGCCCACCCAGATCTCTACCCGAAAATCACCCACAGGTACTAGTTATGCACATTGGGCTGGATATTCAAACTGCGCCATTCATAGGTGCAAGCCCTTGAGCTGCGCAAAATAGTTGCGCAGGGGTGTGTCCTGGGCGATATTCAAAGGAGTTGCGCTATTGAGCAACTCCTTTGAATATCACCCCCCAGCCACAGCCACTGTGCATGGCGCAGTGGAACTTGCCTAACCGCAAGTTGACAGAGTGGAGCATTCAACTTGCGGTGGCGCAAGTACCATTGCGCCATGCACAAAATCCACCGATATTCAAAGGTGACATGCAAATGGGGCTATAATTCTTGCCAAGGCGCAGGGGGCCATTTGCATGTGATTATGTCCCCATTTGCATGCCATTAGCATGTAGGTGCGCCGATCCCCGAGGACTTGCGCCTGGCGCCCTGCCAGGCAGCAGCCGTCGGGGACCGACACCCTCTGCAGCCCGATCGAGGGCATAGTGTACTCCCCCCCCACCAGCCCAATTGCGGGCATCAATGTGGCTCCCCACCCTCCTCCCGTACATATCCCTGGTGGTCCAGTGGACCAAAATGCCTGATCGCGGGCGGTATGTATAATAATTCCCACCCCCTTCCGTTCATATCCCTGGTGGTCAGTGGACGAAATGACCGATCGCGGGTGGTATGTATAATAATTCCCACCCGCTCGCGTACATCCCTGGTGGTCAGTGGACGAAATGCCCGATCGCGCCGCAGTATGTATGATAAAAACCACCCCGAACATAGCCCTGGTGGCTGAGTGTCCCCCACCCTACCCACCCACGAAGCCCCACCACCCGCTCCCCGGCAGCGGCGGACGAGCAGCATCCACCTGCCTGCCGCCCGCGCCCGCCGACTGATATCATTCACAAATCGGACTGTCATATACGGTATGGGCTTGCGCCCTGTAGCTCTTGCTCTGCAATGGGCGTGCAGCCTGGCAGTCGGTCGGCGGCCCGGCGGGGCGGCAGGCGGGTGCGGGATGCTACCACCGCCGGCTGCCGGGGCGGGAGTAGTGGGCCGTGGGTGGTGAAGTGAGGATGCAACCACCAGGCTATGCCGGAGGTTATCACATACCGCCCTTGATCGGGACTCACTGACAGGGTGGGAAAGTGCCATCCGCCACGATCGCATTCGATACTGTTCCTCAGATCCGGAAAGGCTCAATGATGCCCGTGATGGGGCGGGTGGAGAGCACTATGCAGCGAGAGGCTGCGGGGGGCACAGGGACTGGGTTGGGGCCAGCCACAGGTGGCAGCTGCTGTGTTGCACCCTGCAATACAGCAGCTCACCTGTGGGTGGCCCTCGACTCAAGCCTTTTGGGCTCAAAGTCCTGCAGGCGCAGGTTGGGGGTTGCGCCTGTGCAACTCTGCACAGCCCGGCTGAATATTGGGCTGTGCAGTTTATGCATGGTTCCTCCCCCTCCAGTTCAGCATGCATTCATTTGCATTGCGCTGTTGCTCAGCATGTTTTCTGTGGCGCAACTGCCTCCTGCTGAATATCTCAGAATGGAGCAAGTTTGGACTTGCGCAGGTGCAACCCTATTGCGCATGGCGCAACCCTTTTGAATATCTGGCCCATACAGTATAATTCTTTGAAATACAATACAACTAAATGTATAAGGCATTAAACTAAGGAAGGAATTCCTCCAACATTAGTGACCCCAAGTTACGTATGGGTAATGTCATCTGTTTTCAAACAACTCTGGTAGCTTGGTTGATAGATCAGTTGTTGCCTACACAGGTGAGTCAAAAGAAATCCAGTTACCAGATAGAGAAACCTCCAGTTTTCGGATAAAGCATCTTGAAATGGAGGCCCGCTGTAATAAGTTTGCTTACTGTAGGGTGGAAGGCTGTGCGTTTTTGTCTGATTTCGAATTGCAAATCCTGGGTTATTCTTATCTTAATTCCCTCCCAGGTAATAGATTGCAGTTCTCTGACTTTTGCTATAACATGTAGCTTCTCTATGTAGCTCAGGATTTTAAGGATTATTGGGCGAGGGGGTGCCCCGATTGCAGTCTAGACCTGAGAGGCCTGTGGGCCCTCTCGATGTGATAGTTGGTACTGAGAGGAGAGGGACCCACAATTTTCAGCAGGAGCTTTTGTATAAAAACAGCTATGTTGGAGCCTTCTTCAATTTCTGGTATTCCCAGAATACGAATATTGTTCTGATGGCTTCTCCCGTCTAAGTCCTCAGTTTTTAGCTGTAATTTTTTAACTTGCTGTCTCAGTAGTATTTCAGGGTCTAGTCTCTCTTTCCACTTCTCCATGGAGTACATTTGAGATTCTGCATCCCCCATTCTTTTGGTGAGATCTGACATATCACTTCTTAGAGACTTAATTTTGGAGGAGATCTTTTGAAGTGTTTCTCTAAAAGGGAGTAGCTCCTGCAGATAACGATCCTCCATAAGAGGGATAGAGTGAGGATTCGCTGTGGTGCTCTTGCCCACTTCCCCACCATGGGCCTTTGATTTTTGGGGGAATTTCTCCAGTGAGGGTGGAGGCGTATGCTTCAGCTGGGCCTGCCTTATTTCAGCTTCCATCGCAGAGAGTAAAAACTCCAATAGCGATACCGATTGTCTCAAAATTAGATGCTGTAGGCAGGCTCTACTTCCCCAAGCATTTATTTAGAGCTGGAAGAAGGAATTCTTGAGTAAATAACCGAGGATGGAAGGATTAGAGCGGGAGTTCCAAGTCACTGCTGCTACCAGGTGGCATGCATCACATGGCTCCCCGTGTATTACTTTTTCTAGTACTTCTCCATCCTTGCTAGTGACTGCACAGAGCTTCCTGGAACAAGTTTCCAAATGTAATAGAAAGTAATAGAAAAAGTAACTTGCCCAACACTGGCCAGAATAGACAGAGGGAGCGAGAAAGAGAGAATGAGAGACCTGTAGCTGTGTCTGAGGGTGGGAGCCGGCATGTGGGGACAGCATTAACCATGTTACTAGTAAGGCTTGTCTGACTTTATACAGCATCATATCAGCCCCCAAACATCCAAAACAGAAGGGAAAAAAATCTACAAGAATAAGCACTAGCATATGGGTGCAGGGGGTGGGGTTCTGTGTGCCCAGCTCCCCCTTTCTCCATTTTGTTTCCATATGTGACCTAGTAATGTTAAGGTCAGGAAGGGACTCTAGGTCCATAAGGTCTGCCCTGCCGTCGCGCTTCAGAGTCGGGGATTAATATGTTATGCAAACTGGTATGGGATTAATATGTTATGCAAATAGGTATATGCGCCATTCTATCATTACACCTGATTGTACAGCCCCAAACAACACAAAGACACCTCAGAAATATTAGACCGACCTACCTACCTACCTACCCTTGAGATGGTTAAAGACTGCTTAAAATCAGTCTCTCCAGTCAGCCTGAATCCCCATGGAGCAGGTCCAGGTAGAACAATGTTTTGTGGCATTCTGAATTTTTTTTTTTCATTTTGTGTGTGAATCCAAACAACTGTAGCACACAAAAAGTTTTCTAGACTCCAGCAGCTCCTTTCTGATCAGACAACATTCTCTGTGCTTCGTTCTTCTGGCAAGTGCTGCTGTTTGATTCCTTTAAATCTCCTTTTTCTTCTGCAACCCTACGATAATGTCATGGCTGGTACACTGTGCCAGAATAGAGAGGAGAGAGAAAGAGCATGAGAGACTTGTAGCTGTGTCTGAGGGTGGTGGCGTGTGGTGACAGCATTAACCATGTCGCTAGTAGGGCTTGTTTGATTTTATACAGTATCATATCAGCCCCAAACGTCCTAAACAGAAGGAAAAATCTACAAGAATAGCGCAAGCATATGGGTGCAGGAGGTGGGGTATTGTGTGCCCAGCTCCTCTCTCTCATTTGTTTCCATATGTGACCTAGTAAAGTTAAGGTCGGGAAGGATCTCAAGGTCCATAAGGTCTGCCCTGCCCTCGCGCTTCAGAGTCGGGGATTAATATGCTATGCAAACAGGTATGTGGACCCATTCTACCTCCCAGGGTACATTGTATTCACTTGATAATCAGAAATGTGTGTTTGCATTTAATATTTTTTAATATGCATCAGCTGGGCCAACGTTTTGCAAGGTAGGATTTTATATAGGAGCTTTTAGGATGTAGGTGCGTAAAATGTCTTGCCTTAAGAAGTAAAGCAAAGAGAATTTGGTGAGTATTGTGTAAGATGACAGTAATTTCAGACTTTTTAAGGAAACGTAACTGATAAGTTTTAGAGAAGATGTCCAGATTTAGTAAAGAAAACCAACTGATGTAAACAACACAAAACTGTATTTGATATTTATTTAATTCTTGTATGGAGTTTGCTTTGGTCATGACAAAATCTCACTCCATCATGGCATGTTGCAAAATTGGAGGCAGGGGGAACTGAGCTATTCAAACTGAAATGGAGGAGCTGCTATATAAAAAGAAAACACCAGACCAAACAAAACACAGAAATACAGTGCTAACCAACCCAGTTAGAGTGGAAAAACTGCAGAGTGCAGAAAGCTGCAGTGCAAATACAGTCACCCCGAGACCATTTGCCAACAGTGCACAGTAAACCTTCTGCACTTTGCAGATTTTAGGGCTGCAGGGGGCAGAGCCTGCAGTCCTTTAATGATCACAGAGTGAGGACTCTGCATTTTTTCCTTAATTAAAAAAAACCTGGATTCTGTCTGTCCATCACAACCCTGTCCCTCTCTGATGCCTGTGCTCTACTGCTATCCAAACAGCTCCTCCCCACCTTTTCTTGACCATCACCAGTCTATCCCCTCCCCAGTGTCCCTTATCAGCTATGTTTTTAGTGCTACAGTAGCCCCTTCCCACCAAGCTCTGCCCTGCTCCTCTCTGCCCGGCTCTAAAAAGAAATCCTCCAGTTACTGCCCACTGTGCACCTTACTTGCTAGCAATTCAAGATGGCGGCCACGCTGGGTCAGTCTTAATTTCAACTTTAACTTCAGTCTTAATCTTAGCTTATTTTAGTTTTATTTTGTGTTTTAGTAACAGTAATAGTTTATTTTATTTAGTAGTAGTGGTATTCGTGGATGCTGGACAGGCTAAAAGAGTAGGAGCGTGACAGTTTGTTTTGCCAATTGCTGATATCAGCAGCTGATGAATGAACTGTGGATTTAATCGTGAATCGTGAAATCGGAGCTCAAATATATGTAGCTTCGATTGAAGAGGGTTTTTTGTAAGTCGTGGGATGTTGAACTGGCTAAAGAACAGGACGCGATCGAGTTCACTTTGCTGTTTGTTGATATCAGCAGCTGCTGTAAGAATTGTGGATTTAATCGTGAAGTGTGAAATCGGAGCTTAAATATACATAGCTTCGACTGAAGAGGGGTTTTTTTGTAAGTCGTAACATCAGAGTGTTAGAGTGCTGGATTTGTTTTGATAGTCCCCCAGATAGTGTTTTGGGGGTGACCTGTTTTAAGAGTCTTAGTTAACTAGATTTAAAACTCCTGCTGTTTACTACAAAATGTGACCAGGAAAGATTGTGTATCGGGAGGAGGAATTAGCAAATTGGAGCAAGATGAACTGGAAGAACTACAAAGAAGTTTTGTTTGCATTATAGTGTGGATAGCTTTCTGCTTGGTAGATTTAGGGGAAGTGAACACTTGGATTGGGACCTCATGAAGTCTGTCAGGCGTTGGTGCACTGGTCGTAGCGACACAGAGTTCTAGCCCTTGTCCACCGGGGAACCGTGTGTTGAGGAGCTGGTCCCTAGGGTTCTCTGGGGGCCTACTGCTTGGTGGGTGTCACCAGGGAGCTCTGTGGTTGCTGCTGTGGCTGGTGGCTGTCCGTCTGATTAGCTTGATTGGTCCTAGAGTGGTTTCTGCCCTGAAGAGTTATCCTGAAGACAGTGTTGAATTGGATTTCCTTTCCTTGTTTGTGTTTTAAATTCAGTCAGAGTGCTGTTTATTTGGGAACAGTGATTTAAATCCCCGGACTTATTCTGCTTCTGTGCTGGAAACCTGGGACTCCTATCTTGGACACTCGAGGTGGTGAAAGGACCTTGGGTCCATTAATTTAATTGGATTGTACTCTCTCCCTAGGTTGTGAGAGGACTGGGGAAGAGACATGTCATTTTCTTTTTGTTTAAAGTTTAATTATTGTTGATTTATTATTATTTGATATCTTGCAGAGAGTGCTAAGATATTTTATTTTCTTTTATCTCCTGGCTGTGAGAGAGTCTGGGGGTGTTATGTTTTGTGGGGGTGATAGAACCCTTACATTGATATTTATATTTTATTTTGTTTGTTAATTTGTTTTATTTTATTTTATTTGAGAGCCCTCAGTCCAGTCCAGATCCAGTTATATGAGGTGGGTTTTTTTTTTGTTTATTTGATTTTGTTTATTTATATTGGTTATGTTTAGTATTATTTGCTTAATCTTTTGCCTTTAGACTGATTATTTTGTATTTGGGGTTTTTGTTTTGTTTGAGTAGTGATATGTGCTGGCCAGTAGTCCCCACGATGGTGCACTATTCATCTTCCTCTCTTCGCACCCTCTGCCCTTTTTATACTCCTCCCCTACATTTCGATACTTACCAGTGCTGTAGAGCAATGGGGATTGTTCGTAGGGGAGTGAAGAGGATGGGGGTTCACGAACAAAGGAAGATGAACGAGGGGGGCCACCGTATCGGGGTTATTAAGTCTAGAAGGCACCCTGGGGCAAAATGGAACCCAGATTGTGGTTTTCCATGTCTGGTGCCCATACCCAAGGGCACTACTGAATCCAATAGGCAAATAGGCTTGACAGCCTCTGAGGTTTGTCCAACTCAGGTGGTGTTATGCAATGTCAGGTCTGTCAGGAATAAGACTGCTATTAGCTGATCGTGTCGGTTCGGCTGACCTGACTTGCATCACTGAGACCTGGCTAGATGAAAACTCTGGCCCCATAGTGGAGGCCATGATACCAGCCGGGTACTCGGTGATACACCACCCAAGATTGGACCGCAGGGGAAGGGGGGTTGCAGTCTGTTTCGAGACTGAATTGGGCCTCACAAATGTAGTAGTGGGTGAGGCTGAGTCCTTTGAGTGCACAGTTGTAGCGGGTGTAGGCATTCGAATCATTCTCATTTACCGTCCACCCGGAGATGGGAAATGCTTCTTACAGGAAGTAGCAGACTTCCTTGTCGACATGTCATTTGAGTCACTCAGATTGATGGTCCTGGGTGACTTCAACGCCTGGGTCGATGATGAACTCTTGCAATTTGGTAATTACTTCCTCCAATTAATGTCTTCTTTGGGCCTTACACAGGTAATTTCCACTGCTACTCATAAATCTTGACACTCTTTGGACTTAGTCTGCCTCTTAGGGATTGATGCATCCAACGTGGGAGTGGAACCAGTCACCTGGTCAGGCCACTACACTGTGAGGTTCAATTTTTTCACCCCTCTGAAAAGGCCTTCCCCTGTGGAGATGGGCAGGTGCCGCCCATTACAGAATATTCCTTCCCAAGGCCTTGCGACGGTCCTTGACCTATCATCCCTTGGATTGGTGAGCAGTAATCCGGAGACGCTGGTGTCGGCCTATAATGAGGCCATTACGGCAGGGGATCTTATTGCTCCTGTTCGTGAGCGCCCCTTATCCCTTCACCCCAGGTCCCCTTGGTTTGATGGGACACTGAGGGAGATGCGGAGACATGGGTGAAGGTTAGAGCATTGCTGGCATAGGTCTGCCATTGATACCGACCGCCTTAGATTGATGGAATATTATTCTACCTATCAATCTGTAATCACCCATAAGAAGGCAGAATTCCTATCCAGGGAGATTGCAGTTGCACAGAATCGACTGGCTCAGCTGTTTCGGACTGTAGACAGACTGTGCAATCCAGCCTGTCTAGAAGTTCAGAAAGCCTTTCCACAATTAAAGTGCGAAGAGCTTGCTCATTACTTTGCAACTAAGGTGGCGACATCAAGGCGGCCTTTGTCCGACAATCTCTAAAGGTGAGGTTGTAGAACAATGTGATTCACAATACCCTGTTTCTCTTGGAGTTCCTTTGGTCGACCTGAGTTCGTGGATATCGTGAGGATCATCCATAGTGTGCATTCCACAAGCTGTAGTTTGGACCCTGGACTGACTCCCTAATTTTGGGTTGTATTGATATCATCGGTCCAGTCCTGGTGCAAATAGTCTGGAGCTCCTTGGAGTCAGGTGAGTTTCCTAGCTCCCTGAAGAGGCGGTGACACCTCTCTTGAAGAAAGTACCCTGGACCCAGACTGTTTCTAAACTACAGATCCATCTCTAACCTTCCCTTTATTGGGAAGGTTATTGAGAAGGTAGTGGCTGCCCAATTGGAAGACCATTTAACCATCCACAATATCTACGAGTCCTTCCAATCCGGTTTTCATAAAAGACATAGCACCGAGACTGCACTGATTCGGGTGCTTTATGATCTTCTGAGGGCGAGAGATCAGAAGAGACGTTCCATTCTGGTTCTCCTTGACCTCTCATCAGCCTTTGACACTGTGGATCACTCGGTGTTGATAGCATGCCTGAGGCTAATTTGTGGAATATCGGGAACTGTTTTACAATGGTTTACCTCATTCCTCACTGGGAGATCACAAAGAGTTGTGTCGGAGTCTTTTCTTCTGGCCCAACTCCTTTGTTGTGTTATGTGCCTCAGGGTTCTGTGCTGTCACCCATGTTATTAAGTGTCTATCTACCCTCGGGAGACATTATTAGATGGTATGGGCTGAGGTTTCACTGCTATGCAGATGATACCCAGCTATACCTGTCTTTTGCACCGACCAGAATGAAACTCTCGGTGTTTAATAACTGTCTTGAGGAAGTCCAGGGTTGGATGGATTCTAGTTGGTTAAAGTTGAACTCAGAGAAGACAGAGATTTTGGTTGTGGACCCAGGAGGTCAGATAGAGAGGTCACGTGGTGGTACGCCTTCTGGAATATTTCTTGGTGACGTGTCACTTCTGTCCTCTGAACGGCTGTGTAGCCTTGGGATTGTCCTAGATGACAAGCTGACATTACAGTCTTAGGTGTCGGCTGTTGTCAGAACTTCCTTTTACCATCTTAGGAATATTGCCAGGGTTAGGCACCTTTTCCATCTGACTCTTTACCAACATTGGTCCACGCCTTTGTGTCCTCACATTTGGACTACTGCGCCCTTTACTTTGGACTTTCTGGGGTTGAAATTTGCCACCTTCAGCTGGTGAAGAACACTGCTGCCGGGTTTTGATGGGGACAAGTAGGTCCTCCCATATTACCCGGTGCTGCGTGAACTGCACTGGCTGCCTATACGGTGGCGGATCACCTTTAAAGTCATTGTATTGACTTTTAAAATCCTTCACAATCAGGGTCTGGCCTATTTGAAAGAACTTCTGGTGCCTTACTACCCTGGCTGATCGCTCCGCTCGGCCGACGAGGAGTTGCTAGAGGTTCTGAGAGTGAGTTTAAAATCTTCCGGCAGGGAGTGCACCTCCGTGGAGGAATTCAAGAAAAATCTGAAAACTTATTTGTGGCAAATGGCATTTTTAGATGCTTGACCATTTGGGATGTTTAAGTAATTTTATTCTGTTGAATTTTTATTCATATTTATTAATTGATTTTAATAATGGTTGTTAATATGATATGAATTTAGTTATATGTGTTATTGGCTTGTGTTTGATGTTGTGGTTCAGTATGTTCAGCACCTTAGTGTGCTGAAAGGCGCTATATAAATAAACTTATTATTATTGTCCCCACCCCTCTGTTCCCATCCCCTTACTTCAAAAGAAATCCTCCCATTACTGCCCACTGTGAGCTGTAGAAAGCAATAATGTTTATATTTCTTTGCTGTGTAGTGCTCTCTCCGTGTTAAAAAAAAATCCTGCTCAAAGCCCTGGCGGCCAAAAGAAAGTGACGGGCGACATTGGGTGGGGAGCAAGCTGCACACGAGGCTCCAGCCCCTAGAACTCGAATAAAATGCCTCCCATTTGTTTTTGCACACCCATAGTCCACAACAACTTTATTCCTTCTTTCGTGGCTTGATCTGAATATCTCCAAAGTCACGCCTTCAGTTCTCAGCCTTGCTCTGAATAAAAAATAATTAGATTAGTTGCAGCATGCTAATAACTACAGTGTCTGTACAGTGCAAAGAGCAATGTTCAAACTGTGAGCAAATTTTAGGTTGCATAGACACACAGCCAGAGATCACAGTGTTCAATCCCACCACATAGTATTAGTCACCCTGTCACTTGTGACCCCAGCAACTGATGCACTAGATCTCCCTGTTTAAACACCATTCAACTGTAAAGGAGAAGCCCCCTCCCAAAAAAAAAAGGAGAGAGAAGGTGCAGCTTAGCTGGGTAATCCTGGGTAGATAACTCATAAAATAAAGAATAAACTGAATAAAGAAAGTTGTCATCTGTGACAATTGGTATATTAAAAAATAAAAACATATGGCCAGATTTGAGCTGTCTCTCAAACACACAAGTCTTCTGCACTAAACCTAATAGCTCAGTTTGATCAGTCTGATTGCTACTGCTGTATCCCAATTTGTGGAAAATAACCTCTTTATAGAGAAGAAAATGTAGGAATCCACAAGCACTTCATTTTAAACTTTTCAAAAAATAACATCCCACAGCATCACAACCTGAAATATCATTTCAAGCTCTGTCTAGCCTTTGGGTGACAAGGGCAAGGACTCGATTACTTAGGGTGCTATTTGAATCACTGCACCAATGAATGTGAAATATGCCTTAACTTCACACTCTCAAATTATCAGTCACCGTGGATGTTTTAAATCGTGTAGAACTCCAGTTTATAAATTAATAATACCTTAAACCTGCTGTGGGGCAGCATCATTCTGACACCAGTGAAAGCACCACTCTGACCACTCACAGGCGGGGCTGAACTGCTGATATTAGCAGCCCAGCTCCACACTGGCATTTGGGTGCTTGGGGTGCATGCAGAGGACAGCATAGAAAGCAGGCCCTATGGTCTAGTCGTTAGAGCAAATGCTTGAAAACCAATAGATCACAGGTTCAAATTCTGCTACAGGTACAGTAGTAGCCATACACATTGCCAGCTGTTTCCAGATATTTCGCGAAATTTCTAAAGAGTTTCTCTCTGCTGCCCCTACTGTAGAAATGAAGAAAGCATTAGATATATCTGGAAATATCACAGAAATTTTGGGAAATAGCTGGCAGTGTCTGTGGCTCCTACTGTAAAATCCCACTATGTGACCTCAAGCAAGCCACTTAACCTTTCTTTGCTGCAGTCTCCCTAGCTGTGGAAACAGACAGAAAGAGGATCCCACTCTGAGATACTGCATCTCAGCTGGGGTATGACTGTAAAATTGGGGAGCAGCTCATTCCCAACCCCTGAGCACCACAGCACCCCCTCCCAACCCTCACCTCCATCGCTGTTATTTAGATACTGTACATTGGACTGACCAAGCCTGTAACTGACACTGCACCACTGATTCTCGGGACCATCCTCGGTCGGTTTGGAGAAGCAAGAAAGGATCTGATTCATTGAGCTGCTTTGCCTTTTGAGTTTGTTCCTCTCCAGCCAACCAGCCTGCTGCATGCAGTTGGTCGGTGAAAACAGATCCACCCTGGCAGTTTGCCCCTTGCAGGAACTACATAGAGTAGCAGCAGCACCCACCGACCAACCCTTCACCTGCTGGGAAGCGATGGGAAAGCAAGTCCAGAGTGGGTCGTCCAAGGTCTAGCCAGGGCACAAGACAAATAAATGGTCCTCATCACTCTTAACCCAGCAAAAAGCTACCCAGCTGGTGTGTGTAATTATCCACTCTTCTCTCTGTAAACTGGATCTTCAGCATAACCAATCCAAATGTCAGCCTGACCCTTCCTTGAGCTATGCAAGAAAGTTTCTGCAGATGCTGCCCAGCTGATGTGAAGAAGATCACATCCTTGGAAGCTAGGGATGCCAAATCTTTAAGCATTTCCCCCCTTAGATTCATTATCTCCCTTGCTTTCTGTGCACCACTCTGCTTCAGGTTTCCATAGTAACGCACTTGCCTTAGGATGCTGAGGATGGATGGGGAGGGTCGCTCTGATTGGCTTACTGGAGAAGTCAGGGAAAGTGTGTAGCAGAGAGAGAGAGAGAGAGAGAGAGAGAAGGGGAGAAAGCAGTTTGGTACCAAAGTCCAAGTTACCATCCCCATTCACCCAAATAGTGCACAGCCAGCTAGCAGTCCAAATGGTTTGGGCAAGTCTGAAGCATTTAGTTGCCCTTAATTCTGTACTGCTGAGTACATAAAAGAAGCATTACTCTTTTTCTGTTACATCCCTAGATGACATGCGTTAGTAACCCTTAAAACATTCTAGCTACCTGACTGGGTAAAAGACAAGTACAACAATGTAATTATCTGGACATAATTAACACACATATACTTTTTAGGACTACAGGGGGTGGAGCCTGTAGTCCTTTAATGATCACAGAGTCAGGACTCTGCATTTTTTCCTTAATTAAAAAAAACAGATTCTCTCTGTCAATCACAACCCCGCCCCCTTTCGGGTGCCCGTGCTCAACTGCTATCCAAACAGCTCCTCCCTGCCCTTTCTTTGCCCATCACCAGTCTATCCCCTCCCCGGTGTCCTTTATCAGCTATGTTTTTAGTGCTGCAGTAACTCCTCTCCACCAAGCTCCACCCCGCTCCTCTCCACCCTGCTCTAAAAAGAAATCCTCCCATTACTGTCCACTGTACCACCCCACCCCTCTGTTCCTGTCCCCTTACTTCAAAAGAAATCCTCCCGTTACCGCCCACTGTGAGCTGTAGAAAGCAATAATGCTTATATTTCTTTGCTGTGTAGTGTTCTCTCCATGTTAAAAAAAAAAAATCCTGCTCAAAGCCCTGGCGGCCAAAAGAATGTGACGGGTGACATTGGTGGGGAGCAAGCTGCACACGTGGCTCCAGCCCCTAGAACTCGAATAAAATGCCTCCCATTTGTTTTTTGCCCACCCATAGCCCACACTGACTTTCTTTTTTCTTCATGTGGCTGTCCCCTGAGCTGCAGAAAGTGGAGACATTATTGGGACCACGTGGCTGTAAGCTCGACTTGGGATACTCGGCCTGTCAAAGAGACAGACAGAGACTGTAAGCAGCTTGCAGTTCTCCCGCAACCTGCCCCAGCACTCTCCATTCCCGATCTGTGGTGTGGCCACCATGTGAATGATGCTCTATACTCCCAGACAGCATCTAAGCACACAAGCGCTGCCAGTGGCATGTAAAGTATCTCTGTACTGTTCCGTTAGTGGCACTATAGCATAAAAACCTCCACAGTAGTGCCAAGCAAAACCATACAGTGCTTGGGGTGCATGGTGTGGTAAATTACCTGTCATTGTTACCACAACGTGCGGTCATTGTCACAGTTCCTCTGTGTCTGTGCTGTTCCTGTTTTTGCCCAGTCCTGCAGCATGTGCCCCTGCCTATCACTTTCCCTTTGGTCCTCTGCTGCAGCATTTGTCCCAGCCATGCCCATTCTTCAGTGTTCGTGACTTATGTATGCAGCTGCACTTTCTGAACATGTACCACCTAAGTACAAGGCACTGCCCGGTGGAGTGTAAGTGAATTCAAAAATGACTTAGCTGGCACATTTCTAGGTTAACTTCTAGTGGACCTAGAACTGAACAAGATTAAAAACGTCTCTGTAATTCCAAGCAGATGGGCCCGAGATTTCAACCCTATAATCATCCCTTCTTTCTCTGTGACTACAAACCATTACACCAGTTACAGGGAGTCCATTCAAACTTTTGATCAAGTTAAAACTGCACACTGCATAGGCTGCCCAGAGTCTCAACCTCAGAAAGTTTATTCAGAAAGCCCGTATCAAGTAAAGAGCAATACCCACATTCACAAACCAACAAACGAACACTAGTGCACAACTGCATGTAGCAAGGATCATGCTCTGATCTACGCATCAGGTAGGCTGTTACAAAACTCCAGCATCTGCACCGTAAATGCTACTGGAGGTGGATGCTGGGGATTTTAACTGGAGGCTGCTCCTCTGTCCCATAAAATAATAATTCAACTACATCTCTCACCTGCCTCTGGTTTTAATTTCGGGGATGACCCTGTTTTTACTTCAAAACTGATATCATGTGCCTAAGGACATTTTAGAACAGGTGTTCCTGATTTTGGTCCCTTGTTCCTGATTTTAGCCTTGCCCCTGATGCTTAGAGGTGTATGTGAGGTACCTAGGTTGCCTACAGTTGATTCATTTTCAGATCATTAAACTATCTGGATCATATTCATATATTAAAACAAGTCAGATCCCTTCAATGTCTGCAATGGGAGGGTCGGCGATTATGGCTTCTGCAGGATTTCTCCAGCAAGTGCACCAGCAGCGAGCTGCATAGCAGGAAATCAAATCCAGACTATGTGCAGGTCGCATAAAACATCGGATGCTGTACTTTCCTTCCTGAAGGTCTTCATGGATGAAGGCACCTTCAAGTTTGAGGCAGCATCCCACGCAGCTCGGGAACTCGTTAAACTGCTCCCCAACCTGTTCGGTGCTAAACCCACTGGGTGATCCCGACTGTAAGCGGTGTCTGCATGGTGTATTCAAGTTCAACAATTTGTGACCTTTTAAAGTTAGCTCTGCTAATTTGGACTTGACAGACTCTTTTTGTTTTTCTTCAAAATAAATACTTTTATCTGTTGCTTCATTTGCAATTTACCATTAACACTGTTGTTTCATAAACTTGAAGTTCCACTTTCTTGGATGATCATGTTTATTCTTACTATCACCTAATCACATTTTATTGAGTAGCACCAGTTTATCTGGTTAGACTGGTAATTAATATACTTTTTCTTTTTCTTACTTGTTATGTTCTGGTGGAAAAGTGGTTCTTCTGATTGGGTTTTTTTTTCTCTCTCTCCAAGTTACTGAGGATATTTCAGCAATGGAAAGGTATCTTCACAGTTACTTGTATGTAGGAGAGCGAATAAGTTGTCTTTCTCCACCCATCCCCCAAGGTTGTTTAAAATTGTGCCTATTTAGATGTTCTAGTTATAAAAATATGCTTTCAGTGAATAGCTAGTATACTTCATTATAGCTTAATCACTAAACTGGCTTAGATGGATTTTTTTGCTAATGCGTAATCAATATTGCATCGCATGGGTAAAGAGCGGTAAGTACCTGCCTTGCCACGTATTTTTCAGCTAGCTGTTGGAGTACAAAAGAATCTATTTTTTCTATATATATTTAAAATATTAGATTATTAATTTCTGTTGGGACAATGCATTTTAAGCCTGATTATCATGCTGCAGGAACTGCACAATTTATATATGTTTAGTAAAGGTGAGAATTACAGAAAGAGACATGAAATATAAAATGGATTATGGTTAAATATTACATTTTTCTAAAGTTGTCCCATGGGGTCAGGGGCTCTTTGACCTCACTTTGTTCCTAATGGCATCTGCATTAGTTTGTGGTTTGTCAAGTGCTTTGGGATACAATGTGTATGAAATTGTCTATATAAAACCCAACTCCTTTCCTTTCAGCATGTAAGTATGACTCAGTTGTTAGCACATGCAGATCTGGATCAAAAGGTCATGTGTTCGAGTCCCATACTGGGACTTTGGCTCATCCCTTAAATGCTCACACCGAGATACAGTATTAGGGAGATGCTGAAATATTGGGGTGTGTCATCCTTTGGATAAGATGTTGACTGAGGTCCTTTCTGCTCATCCCAAGTGCTGTCCAAGTGGGTGCCCAGGTGGTGTTGCAGACGACCAGTAAATGGTAGAGTCCCTGAGGATGCCCTAGTCCTGGACTGGACAGGGAGGTTCTTGCATGATATCCCACCATTCCCACCCATTCAGATAGTCCTCATAATGCTCAGCAGAGAGCCAGCCACAATGATCCTGATAATCCTGGAATGGGCCAGGCACACATGGTACTCAGTGCTCCTGATCCTGTCCAGCAGGATTCTAATCAGCCTGCCAATGAAGTACAACCTAGTCACTCTATCTTGTGACCAATCCCCCAGTGTCATGATCAGGACACTGGTGATTTTATTTTTAAATTATAGATATCCTTCCCACCCAAACCTCCCTCTCTAACCCCCCCACCCCCAACACATGCAGCCCTTTCGGCTCTGGCCAAAGTTTGTTTTCTTATATGATCGGGGCTTGGGGGGTAGCCACCCAGGGGCTGGCTGCTGTGTTGTGCTGTACAGTACAACAGTCCGCCTGTGGATGGCTATGACTTAGGCATGGTTTTTCCATGCCTAACTTTGCGAGGCACATCTCCGAGATGTGCTGGCAGCTGTGCCGCATGTCTTGGCTGAATATGGAGATGTGCTGCATATGCAGGGGGACGCCCCCTCTATATGTGCCACATGCATTATCTTTGCACTGCGGCACATCCAGAATTACACGGCACATCACCCCCTTTTGAATATGACCATGGGGCACATTTTGGAGCTGAGCCGGCACAACTTAGTTGTGCTGGGCACATCCCTTTGAATATCTGGGCCCTACATTTTAAACTCTGAGATTAAAAGTCTCCCTTCAGTCCTTAGTTGGAATTTTGAAGTGCAGAAGTGTCCTTAAAAAGTGTGGCAGATGAAGTCTTGGCTCTCAGTGATCCAGGAGAAAATTGTCTCTGCTCAAGACAGCAGGGTCCTAACTGCTTAAAGCAGGATGGTGACAAAAGGCAGCAAAAAGGCTCAGATACCCCTCTGCATCCTGGTTTTGAGGGGGCTCAAGAGGAAAGGTCCAGTTGATGTGGCTAGCCCTGTGACTGGCTAGCATTTCAGTTTCTATGGTTGCCCAACCAATCAGGGTTCAGTATGTTATTACAATAACACAGATATGTAGTTTCTGAACACAGAAAAAAGAACAGTCAGCTCAAACTAGATTCTCTGGGGGACTTTCCAGTCCTCCCTGCTGGGAGATGGCCATTATTACTCAACACTTAAATACAGCTATTTACATAAATGGTAGCCCTATTCAGTTTGTAATGCACTTAAGTCACTGCAGACCTCTCAACATGAAGGATGCCCAGACATCCTGACTCTTCATGAGGTCCTGTCCTTTCACAAACAAATGGACCTACCTTGCCTCCCAGCTGGCTTAATCATTCTTTTGACTCTTTTTTACATAATTTAATTAACTCCAGTTTCCTGACTAGCAACAAACAGCTTTTCTGCCCAGTAACAGGAATTCTAACTATAGTCTAGGGCTTATGGGGGTTGTATCCATGATGCGTCGCACTTACACTGGCTACCATGGGCATCTCAAATGCATTATATACATAAAGATATATAAAACATGACCTAAAATAATAAAACACGGCCTTATCTCGCCACACTCCTCCCTCCTTTACAAAACCTGAGGGAACATGCCCCTTTCTAGTGAGGGTTTCCACCAGTTCTGCTTTACTCTGACTGGTGGGATAGGCTGTCCCCATTGGCATTAGCAGACCCTGACCTATGCCTAATGTCCATGTCATCGGCCTGTAGCACAATGCTCCAAGAAGTCTCCCATTCATTTTTCCCATCTGGTTTAGCCACACCAGAGGGTTGTGGTCTGTCTGTATCTTGAAGGGCCTCCCATAGAGGTATGGCTCTAGCTTCTTAAGTAACCACACTAGAGCTAGGCATTCTTTCTCCACAGTGGAGTATGCCTGCTCTCTGGGAAGTAGCTTCCTACTTAGGTACACAATTGGGTGATCCTTACCATGTTGGGATGTCTGGCTGATTACTGCACCAATCCCCACATCTGAGGCATCCAACTGAACAACAAATGGTTTAGTGTAGTCCAGGCTAGCCAGCACAGGGGAACTGCACAGTGTAGCTTTTAGCTGGGTGAAGGTCTGTTACATGCTAGGTCCCATTTTACTTTCTGAGGTTGCCTTTTTTTTAACAAGCCACACAGGTGACCCGCCTGGGTGCTGTAATTTGGTACAAATTTTCTGTAGTACCCTGCAGTCTCCAGAAAGCTTCTGACCTGCTTCTGGGTCTCTGGCCTGGGCTAGGTCTCAATGGCCTCTGTCTTTGCTTGGTTTGGACATAGCTGTCCCCTTCCCACTGCATGTCCCAAGTATGATATCTCAGCCATGGCAACCTGGTGCTTTTCGGCCTTTACAGTGAGTCTTGCCTTTTGTATCCTGCCTAACACTTCCCTCAGATGGGACAGGTGTTCCTTCCATCTGGTACTGAAGATGGCAATATCATCCAACTAAGCCACTGTGTACTCTTCAGTACCCTGTAACACTTGGTTGACCAATCTTTGGAATGTGGAAGGGGCATTCTTCATCCCCAAAGGCTTCACTTTAAATTCAAAGAGGCCTATTGGGATGACGAAGGCTGAGTGTTCCCTAGTTCTGGCAGTCAACTCCACCTACCAGTGCCCCTTTGTCAGGTCTATGGTTGTTAGGTAAGTCGCCCCTCCCAATATGTCCAAAAACTCATCTGCCTGGGGCATTGGGTGGGCGTCAGACTTTGTGACTGCAATGAGTCCACGATAGTCCACACAAAAGTTGGTAGACCCATCCGGCTTGGAGACAAGGACTAGGGGTGAGGCCCAGTGATTGTGAGATTTCTGGATTACCCCTAACTCCAGCATTTCCTCCACCTCCCTCCTAATGTTCTTTAGGATGGCCTTAGACACCCAGTAAGCTGTCTGTCATATGGGCGCTTGCGTCCTCACGTCCACATCATGGGTCGCTAAGGAGGTCCATCTGGGCTTGGCCATAAATAAAGGGGAAAAGTCCTCTAAGACCTCCCTCACTTCCTGGCTCTGTTCTGAGGTCAACTGGGGTGACAGTTTGATTGTCTCCACTGATGACTCCTGCTTGCTTTCCTCTAGCAAGTCCAGGAGGGGGTCATCTTTATCCATCCCCTCTCCAGGACTACAGATAGCAAACACCATGTCAGCACTATTTACATATGGCTTCATCATATTTGCATGGTACATTCAATGAGTATGTCTCCTGTCAGGCAGTTTTACAATGTAATTCACATCATTTACCTGTTGGACTACCTTGTATGGTCCCACCCACTCAGCCTGCAGCTTGTCCTTCTGGACTGGAATGAGGATGATTATTTCCTGACCTGTGCTGTATGAGTGAGCTCTGGCTCTATGATCATACCAGACTTTTTGCATTTGCTGGGCAGCTGACAGGTTGCTTTGGGTCATCCCCATAAGCTCCTTTAGCTTGTCCCTCAGCCTAAGGACATAATCCACTGAGGGAGTTCCCTGGGTGGTGTGCTTGCCTTCCCAGTTTTCCCGGATCAAGTCTAGGGGCCCACACATCCTTCGTCCGTATAAGAGTTCAAAGGGAAAGAACCCTGTCGACTCTTGGGGCACATCCCTGTATGTGAGCAACAGGTGGGGAAGGTATTTCTCCCAGCCCCTCCCATGCTGTTCAGCAAATGCTTGAAGCATTGATTTTAGGGTACCATTGAATCTTTCCTTGAGTCCATTAGTTTGTGGGTGATAAGGTGTTGTGCATCTTTGCACCACCCCACACTTCTCCCACAAAGATTGCATCAGGTCCAACATGAAGTTAGCCCCTTGATCAGAGATAACCTCCTGCGGAAACCCAACATGGGAGATAATCCCTGGCAAGGTGAATGCCACTTTGCATGCCCTTAATGGAGGACAGAGTGACTGCTTCTGGGTATCGGGTGGCATAATCGACTACTGTTAGGATATATCTTTTTCCAGAGGAGCTTGGGGTACTCAAGGGTCCCACAATATCCATTCCTACCTTCTGGAATGGCTCCTCCACAGTGGGCAAGGGAAGTAGGGCAGCTTTTGTTTTACTACCTGCCTTCCCTATCTGTTGGCACCGGTGAGAAGACCTGCAATATTCCTTCACCTGCTAGCTGAAGTTGGGCCAATAGAAATTCTGGGCCAATTGCTACATGGTGAGTGTGATTCCAAGATGTCCAGACATGGGGATATCATGGATGGCCTTGAGCAACCACTCATGATACTCCTGGGGAACAACAAGCGGCCTGCCCATCATTCCTCCCTCGGTCCTCACGTCCTGTGTATGCAACAGTCTGTTGTCCCAAAATACCCTATGTCTCAAGTCACCTCCCTGTGTCCTGTCAGATTCTGCACAAGCCCTCAGCCTCTCCAAACTAGGTTCAATTCTCTGAGCAGCTGCAAAATCTTCACATTTTCCCAAAGCATGGGACATGTCCCCCTCAGTTCCTAAACTGGGATCCATAGCACTAGCGCCAGGGCATTCAGAGTCACTGCCATCCCTAACCTTCTGATCATTTGTTACGCCTCCCTCCTCAGAGTAACTTTCTGTAGCTGTTTGGTGCATGACTACTTGGGAAAGTTCTACCTCCCTTTTACTGTTCTCCATTTCAGAAGACACAGGCTGGGGAACCAGCCCCCCTATTATCTTCCACAGGTGCTTCTGTAGGGTTCAGGGAATTACCAGTTGCCTTAGCCATCTCACTGTGGGTAACTACACACATCACCACCGGCTGCAGATTATTCTCTATATTCACATCCAGAGCAAGGTTGTCTGCCACTGCTACTTTTTGTACCCTTTCTCCTGCCTCATCCCAATCCAGGAGAACACTAGCTAGTGGCAGGGTTTTTTCCTTCCCCTGTGAATCCTCTCACAGTGACAAATTGATTAGGTATAAGTTGTTCAGACTCAACCAAATCCCCTTTTACCAGGGTAAGAGATGCCCGTGTCCCTTAACCCCTGAGTCTGCACCCCATTTGCAGTAACAGGGTGTACATGCTCCCTCATGTTCACGGGTATACTCTCAGGGATATGCAGTGCACCCACCTCCTTGCAAGGTACACCTTGTCCACTCTGTGCCTCTTTAGGACACTGTCTATCCTGATGCCCTGGCTGCTTACAAAGCCAACATTCATCATTCTTCTTTTCCAAGACCTCCCTTCTTGGTAACTTGGGGCCTCCTCCCTTTTGCAGAGACATTGAGGATTTTAGCTGCCCTGAAGGTGCACTTTTCCCTTTCTTCCCTGCAGCACCTGCTCCCCTACTTCCTTCCAGAGTAGGCCTGCTCCTGGCATAGTGATCCCAGAGCTCAGCAGCTTGCTGTGCTGTTTTGGGATCCCGGTCCTCCAGACAGGTTTTCAGCTCTGCAGGGCAAGCCCAAAAGAACTGTTTCTAAAAGTATAATCTCCTCAATTTTCCCCACAGAGTTTGCTTCCACTCCCCTTCCACCAACACTTTAAAAACTGCCATTGCTTTGTGGCTAGTTCTTCAAAGTTCATGTCAGGGCTTTTTCAGACTTTACAGAATTTAAGCCTGTAGGCCTCAGGAGTCAGTTCATACTTTTTAAGTAAAGAAGCTTTAAGTTTCTCATAGTCTTGGCTAACATCATTATCCAGTTGGCCCAGCACATCATGCCCTTTACCAGTAAGTAGCAGGGATAGCTGGAAGCTCCAGGACTCCCTGACTACCCTGGCCTGGATAAAGATCTTTTCAAACAAATTCAAAAATGCATCCATATCCTCCCCCTCTTTAAATTCTGCTATTAATATGGAACTTTTTTATACCCCAGCCCTGGAGTGTCAGGTCTATCCTTGACACTATATTTATTTATTTATTAGCTTTTGATGACCAGGTAAGTGCGCTAGGCAAGACACCTGCCTATTTTCATGCACGACCTGGGAGAATACAGGTACAGTGGTACAGCAAAGACATCATTGACAATAAAGAGTTACAAAGACAGAGTTAACTGTCATGACAATTAACATGAATGAATTAAAAACAGCATAAGAATAACAATGAAAACTACAGGTTAGAGCAGTAATACAATTGTTGCAAAAGAAAATATACATATAACAAGTCTATGACCCTAGATAGACATTAACAGGGGGCACGGGGTAGGAAACATATATGAGCAAAAGTAGCAACAAGGAAAGCAGCAGACCTTGAGTGCAGTTACAGTAACCTGGGGCATTTAGATGGGAGAAAAGAGCATGCTTAAAAGCTAGGTGAGTTGGGGAGTTCTTCACTTGAGATGGTAGTGAGTTCCAAAGCCGCGGAGCAAAATAGGAGAAAGCCTGCTCACCTATTTTTGTAAAGCAGGGCTGAACAGCTAGCAGGGGGAAGGCAGCAGACCTGAGGACATGAGAGTGAGAGACAGGGGTAAGCATGGCCCCCATGGCTGCCCTGGTAAGGTGTTCTGGGCAGAGAGTCAACAAAACAACCTAGTGCATATGATCCAAGCATATAGGAGGCAGCCAATTTAAGGCAGAGTAAAGATGGCAGTGATGGATCAAACGTGGAGCCGATAAGGTGAACCTGCACATGTTGTTGTATGTTATTTCCCATTTATGGAGTACTACAGCATTGGCATGTGACAGCATATAGCCGTTGCGGCAATAACACACCTTTTGCAACAGTAATCCTGGCAGCTGGAGTAAGAAAGTGGTAAACCCTGAAGGCAGAGCCAATCTTGAGTTAACTGAGTGACAGACCTAATTGACATGCGCAGCGAAATCCAGAGCCAAACCTCCTCTGGTGCTGGTTGTTGGAGTCTCATCTTCTCCAGTTCAAATTCCCTCTGGCACTCTTTTTCCTCTCTCTCAACCTCTCTCCGATGCTGGTTTTCTTTTTCCTGCATCTCTAGTTCAAACCTCTTCTGCTCAAACTCCCTCTGCTGCTGGGCTTCAAACTTTTTCTGCTTGAATACCATATCCAGTTCCCTTTCTAGATGCTTTTCTGCAAGCTCTAATTTTCTCTCACTGTGGTTCTGGGTTCCCTCTGGTCTCACTGTCATCCTCCCTGGGACTGGACATTGCAACATCCCTTGGCACCCCCAAGCCCAAGATCTGGTCCCTTTCAGTCACCAGCTGTAACTCAAGGTCCTGGGCAGTTGCTTGCTCATCTGCTGCCACACAAGCCTCCATGAGATTCTTTTTGCTTCACCCTCATAATGGATCCCTCTTTCCTGGCACAGCTGCTTCAGCTCTTCTGCAATGTAGTCACTGTACTTGGAAGTCATCTTTCTTCCCTACACTACCACAAGTATGTCTTTTACTTGCAGCCAAAACAAAACAAAAAAAACAAGGTGGAAACTATATCTTGTAACCAATTTGCCATTTTCCAATTTTCTGCCATCTTTATGTGTGGTTGTTCAAACGGTTCGCCAGTCGCACTGCTGCTCAACAAATCTGTCAGAGGTCCACTCCCATGGGGTGGGATTTCCCTCTCTCTGCATCACAGCAAATCCCTCTTGTGATGGGGTAGGACAATGGGCTCAGAAATACTCATTCTCTGTGCGAGGGGATACAAATACAGTCTTGAGTCTGTGTTCCTGGGGTAGAACCCTTTCAGCCACTGCACCACAAATCAGAAATACACAGGCATGTATAGGCATCGGGGGGCCCTATACACTTGATTATGTGTCTTTCCCCAGAAATGCAGCACTCAGTTCAAATCCCACCACAGGCTCCTCCTGAGACCCTTTGCATATCCTCCCCTCATTTTGTCACAAAGTCTCCAATGGTACTTCACTCTGGTAGCATTTAGTATTAAAACAGTCACACAGGCATGGTATCATTTGAACAATTTTTACATAGGCAGCCACAAGCACAAATGACATAGGCAGAATTATTTAATAAAAAAGCCAAAGGCTTTACTAATTAAGTTAGTAAGAAAATGGTAAATAACAAAAAGACAAAATAATTTGGAGATTTGGTTGCAGGATATTGAAAAATAAAAGGAAAGTATACATAAGAAACCTGCACTTTAGACTTTGAGGTTAAAAGTCTACCTTGAGTCCTTAGTTGGAATTTTGAAATGCAGAAGGGTCCTTAAAAAGTGTGGTAGATGAAGTCTTGGCTCTCTGTGATCCAGGAGAAAACTGTCTCTGCTCAAGACAGCAGAGTCTCAACTGCTTCAAGCAAGATGGCAATGAAAGGCAGCAAAAAGGCTCAGATACCCCTCTGCATCCACATTTTAAAGGGGTCCAAGAGGGCAGATCCATTCAATGTGGCTAGCCCTGTGACTGGCTAACATTTCAGTTTCTATGGTTACCTAACCAGAGTTCAGTATGTTATTACAATAACACAGATATGCAGTTTCTGAACATAGAAAAAAACATGCGCTTAGCTAGCTCAAACTAGATTCTCTGGGGGACATTCCAGGCCTGCCTGCTGGGAGATGGCCATCATTACTCTACACTTAAATATAGCTATTTACATAAATGGTAGCCCTATTCAATTTGTAATGAGCTTAAGTCACTGCAGACCTCTCAACACAAAGGATGCCCAGACATCCTGACTCTTAATGAGGTCCTGTCCTTTCACAAACAAATGGACTTACCTTGCCTCCCAGCTAAGCTTAATCATTCTTTTGTCTCCTTTTAGATAATTTGATTAACTCCAGTTTCCTTGCTAGCAACAAACAGCATTTCTGCCCAGTAACAGGAATTCCAACTTTAGTCTAAGGCATATGGCTTTTTTTGTATCCAAGATGCTTTGCACTTACACTGGCTACCATGGGCATCTCAAATGCATCATATACATAAAGATATATAAAACATGACCCAAAATAATAAAATATGGCCTTATGTCACCACAGATGGCATGGCACTGAGGGTTATATGGCATGAGTAAGGATAACATTACTTACAGATTCATAGGCTGAGGGAGGATGGCATCGAGGGTTGCAAAGCATGAGTATGAGTAACACAGGACTAGACAGATTCCTTAGGGAGAATGGCATTGAGGGTTACACAGCATGAGTAGGGTAGCAGGCCAGCTATTAAACTGGATGTGTATCCATACTCAAATGAGTATAAGCACTGCGGGTGTCAAGTCCATTCAATTGCTCAAATAATATGATGCTATTTTTGTATGTAAATATCTCCAAATGTGTAGATTCAAACAAAGATCTGAATAGATAAACCTTTTAGAAAAGAAAAGTAGAGACAGGCAAAACCAGAGAGGGTCTGTTTATGATCTTGATAAATCACCCTTAGTTTTGGTTCTGGTTTTGGTTCTAGATTTGGAGTCATGGTCAGCATGAGGGACATATAATATTGTCCGTTTCCTACAGATTTAAAGTATAATTAAAAACTAAAACAAGTAAATAATGGTGAAAAAAAAACTATTACACGCCACTCACAAAACAATGGCTATAAGTCGGGGCAACTAAAATGCTAAAGCACTGTGGCCCCTCCAAAACAGTGGATACAGGCCAGGGATTACTCAAATACCAGACAACTACCTCCCCCTCCATTACATGTGCAAGCAACTGGCTGTAAGCCAGGAACTACTGAAAACACCAGAGCACCACCCCCTCAAAAAAACAAATAGTTGCCACAGTACAAGTCTTGGACTATTCAAACAGTCGAGTGATATCCCCCACAAGAGCTACAAGCAGGGTCTGCTTAAATACTGGAGCACTACCCTTGCCCAAAAATTGCCTATCAACCAGGGGCTGCTGAAATACCAGAGCATTACACCCCCCCCCAAATAACAATGGTTATAAGCCAGATGCTACTGAATTATCCCCTGAAATCTTTATAGTGCTCAGTAACTTCTCACAAGTGGGTTCTCCTCCATCCATCCTAGTGGTCAATGCACAAACATAAATCTTTTTAGAGAACAATCCCCCGACAACGTCCCAACACTCCAGTTTCCTTCATGCACGCCTGGAGATCAGTCACATTTCAACCTGTTCCAAGTCTTTGAAGTAATTTTATGGTGTTTGCTACATAACCTTTCTTTTTCCTGACTCCCTGTCCAGATTAGGGCACGTTGTTGAGCGAATGTGAGCTCTTAGCTAAGACTTTCTCTGGGTCTTCTACAAAAAAAAATTAAATATTTCATATATTAACCAGAGTGTTCCTGCAGGTCCTGGGAAGGGAGAAACCACCTGCATCTGTTCTATCCCCTGCCCCAGTTAGGGACCCTCATGTAGCATCCCCAACCTCACCCAGTGATGGGGAGCCGGCCCTCCTGTAGTGCTGGCTCCACCACAGCAGCAGCAAAAATGCAGCTGCATAAGGGGTTCCATAGTGCACTGGATGCTGCCAACTATGGGTTCAACATCTACCGGGAATGGGGCACTCACGCTCAGCATGCCATGCGGTACCACAGGGGAGAGAAGCACAGACTCTCCCGCACATTCTGGAGACAGCCGCCACACAACCCGAGAGTCCTACACTGGCCACTAACATGGCAGATCTCAAGAGACTCGGGAGTAGGGCTCTGGGATGGCCATTTTTGGCCAATGCATCAATAAATAGACCAGGCAGGAGCACAGGAGCAAGAAGGGCAGCTAAGCCTCCCCCAAAAAATGACATACTGCACTTTCTGTGCTCATGGGGCACAGTTAGAGGAAACTCTGGTGGCCTGTAGGCTGCATCTCACAAGAATTGAGACTCTCGCGAGATTTCAGCCACCCTCTCGGAACTCCCTCCCAATCTCATGAGATGATGGCCATCTTATGAATGGCCGTGGGAGCTGCCATTTTAAGGAAGGGGATAGGCGGTCATATTAGGAGTGGTAGCCTTCTTAAAGGCACACACATCCATATACAGCGACACTGCATAAACTGGCAGCTTTGTGAAGCATGTTTCTAATGCAGTTTTTTTATCTCTGCTCTCCCTAGGTCAGCCAGTTTGTGGTTTTTGACAGCCATGCCTGCCTGCTTGGAATGTGGCACTAAGTTCCCAGATTCCTACTTGGGGGAACCACTATTTGCAGTCAGCATTATGTCGGAGTTGGGCAGCCTGCATAGCCCTTCCTTGGATGTGGTAACTGCCATGGAGGAAACTTCCCCGCCCACAGCACTGCTGACCTTGAATGCGGCACAAGTGGGCCTATTATTCCAGTGGCTGGAGAAAATGCAAGCTCAGTAACCAGACAGCGCTCCACAAGCAGCATCCAAAAAGCACCCAGGGCCAGCATAGACCCTGCAGACCCCTATGAAAATACACTGGCAGCTGGAAAACTCTGTGGACGCTTCAGAGGAGGAGGAAGAAGGAAAGCCAGATTATGACCAGGCTTCTGGCAAGTTGTGTCCACTGAAGGACGTGGATGAATTGTTTTGACTAATATATGAAGTCCTTCAAGTGCTGGAGGAACCTGAACAACCACACACATTGACAGATCCTCTCCTGTTATTGCATTCAAAGCAAGTCAGACACTATTTCCTGACCTGTGCAGCCCTCAATGCCATACTTGCCAAAGAGCAGGAGGAATCTGAGCCATCCCAGATCCTGGAGAAGGGGGCCACAAAAAAATCATATCCCCTGACCAAACCCATAGGACAGATTGGCACACAGCTCCCAGGGTTGACACCCCAGTGTCAGCCCTGGCATGCCACATAGTCATTCCCATTGAGAGCACTGCCACTCTGAAGGAACCCATGAATAAAAAAGTTGAAGAATCCCTGAAATATATCCATGAAGTGACCGGGTTGACCCTCTCTACAGATACAGCAGTGTGGTATACTTGCCGTGCCCTGTTCAGGTGGGCAGAGGCCATCTAAGAGGGACTGCTGTAGGACTCCCCCCTGGCAGGGCAAGCAGACTGTGCTGTTCAAGCTGCCTGATACATAGTGGATGCCTCCTTGGATATCATGAAGTTTGGAGCCAGGGTCATGATCCTGACCAACTGAGTCAAATGAGCCCTATGGCAGTTATGGCAGGAAGATGCTGAGTCCAAAGAAACACTGATGAAGTTACCCTGCAATGGTGGCCAGTTGTTCGGGGATGCCCTGACCCCTTTCTTCAGGGATCAGGCAGGAGCAAAGCAGATGGCAGAAAAGAAAGATCTGTATCTACCATCAGGGCATCCTTTTCACCCCAAAGTTTAGGGCAATAGAGGCCAGGCGAAATCACCTCAGGTCAAAACCAGAGAACTGGATTTACAAAGTCCCACTTCCAGCCAGAATTCTCACAGTCCAGGGACAAGGGCAATTCCAGAAAATGTAGAGGATTTCATAGTAATAAGTCTGGAGGTAGCACATCTGGTAAGACTCGATGAAATGGGGGGGGGCCCAGCGGACAACCCTCCAGTGGGGATCCGTCTTCTACTGTTCACTGACCACTGGGTCCAAACTACCATGGACAAGTGGGTCAGAAAGATAGTGGCACAAGGCTACACAATAGAGTTTACTCAAAAGACACTGCCACACAAACTGACAATTACTCCCAACATCATGGGAGCCTTCCAAGCTGAGAGTGACCCAGCAGGCACTGGACAACCTAGTCACAAACAGGGCCATTGCTCCCGTACCACCAAAGGAGAGAGGTGTGGGCATATATTCTATATTCTTTATGGTCCTTAAGAAATCAGGGGGACTTCACCTGGTCCTCGACCTGAAGTTCCTCAGCAAGTGTGTGGTCTACAAAAAGTTCAAATTGGAGACTCTCTAGTCAACTTTGACAGCGATTCAACCAGGGGATTTTATGGCCTCAATAGACTAAAAAGATGCTTATCTACACATTCCAATTCGCCCTTGTCACCACCACTTTCTCAGGTTCCAGATCAACAGAATGCATTTCCAATTCACATGTCTCCCGTTCTGGTTGGCACTGGCCCCCAGGATCTTCACCAAGACTCTAGTGGTGATTGCTGCGGACCTCCAAAAAAAGGGGGGTGCACATGATTCTGTACTTGGACAACTGGCTTATCAGGGTGGGGTCCCCGGTTCAGACCAGGAGAGACATGGACACTATATTATACTGCTTGCAGCAGCAGCATGGATGAATCACCAACTGGGACAAGAGCCACCTTGACCCCACACAGATTACTCACCTGGGAGCCAGAATCAACATGGAGGTGGGCCTGGTGTTTCCCATGGAGGACAAGGTATGCAATAGTGTCATGCTGCTGGGGAATATACAAGACCACCCACACCAGCCAGCATGGATGTACCTTCAGCTGCTGGGACTTATGACTTCCATGACTGTGATGGTTCCATGGGTATGCCTTCACATGCAGCCCCTTCAGCATTATGTCCTGGATGCCTGGGACCAGTCCACACAGAATTATGAGTACAAAATCAACCCAGATCCCACTATTCTCAGCAGCCTCCACTGGTGGGTCAGCACAATCTGCCTAAAGGGGTTCCACTGGCACTGATGCCTACTACAATGGTAACTATGGGTGCCAGTCTGTTTGGCAGGGGCACTATGGTCAGTCGTCAAGTCACCCAAGGAACATGGTTGCCAGGGGAAGTCAACCTCCCAATCAATGTCCTGGAGATGAGAGCAGTATTCAGGGCCCTCTCATTTTTCACTCCACTGGTCCAGGATCAGCATGTGCTGATCAGAATGGGCAATCAGGTCAGCATGGTGTACATCAGCAAACAGAGTGGCACCAGAAGCAGAGCTATGCTCAAAGAGGCTCTATGGACCTTGCGATGGAAGGAACAGAACTTGCCAATGATCTCGGCCTCCTGTGAATTCACAGGTGGACTGGCTCAGTCAGGTGAACTTCGACCAAGTGGAATGGAAGTTGCACCCTCAGGTTTTCAGGGTACTCAGCCAGAAGTGGGACTATTTCAACTGGATCTGATGGCATCGCATCACAATGCACAGTTGCCTTATTTCCAATCTCGGGGACCAGACCTTCAGGCTGAGGAAATGGACATGATGGCGGCAAGGTTGGATTTCAAGGGTTACATCTTCCTACCCCTTCCGATAATTGCGAAAGTGCTTTTGTAAGATCAGGGTCACAAAAGCAACAGTTCTAATGGTGGCTCCAGACTGGCTGAGGAGGTCTTGGTACTCTCTGCTCAGGGCAATGTTGATCGATGTACCCTGGTGCTTACCACAGCGCCTGGACCTACTGACTCAGGGGCCGATTCTTCCTCACAATTCCCAAATTCTCTGTCTGATGGCATGGATGCTGAAAGGTCAAGACTGTTAAGGGAGGGGTATCCTCCCAGGGTAGTGGAACATCTACTGATGTCTAGGAGGGCATCCACTAATAAAACTTACCAGAGACATTGGCACATTTTTTGTAAATGGTGTACTGGAAAGGGTCTGTCACCATCGGTGGCTGGTCTTCCTTTTCTCACTGCCTTGTGTTCCGTAAGGAAGGTTTGCGAGTTGCCAGCCCTCTCCTATTGTGAGCCATACCTGACCTTTCACGTAGACAGGATGTCACTGGTCACTGTTCCATCCTTCATTCCAATGGTGATTTCACCATTCCATTTGGAACAGCCTATCCATTTGCTAGCTTTACCCAGCACCCCGGGGATGGAGGGGAAGGTCTCCATCCCTTGGACATGGTGTCTATTCTTAGGGACTATTTGACTATTTCTGAGGGCTTCCAGAAGTCAAATGGGCTTTTTGTGCTCTTCTCTGGCAAGAAGATGGGCCTGACGGCTTCAAAGGAGGCTATCATTAGCTGGATCCGGGGAGCAATAGTGGCCGTGTATCAAGGCACTGGACAAGAACCCCCCGGGGCATCTAAGCACATTCCACTAGGGCCCTGTCGGCCTCCTGGGTGGAGAGAGGTGCTGCTTAGGAGCAGGATATCTGTCCCGTGGCTACCTGGTCTTCGATCCATACCTTTTTCGCCAATATTGTCTTGATGTGGTTTCGGCTGACAGAGCATCTTTTGGTAGGGCTTTGCTTCAGGCTGTGGCAGGTGAGGGCTGATCATGTGGGTCATGACTCCCGCAAAGGGGTTGCTTTTGGGTATTGCTTTGAAGTCCCACTTGTGAGGAATTACTGAGCACTATAAAGGTTGCAGGGGATAATGGTATTTACTCTCCTGGTAAAGGTGATTATACCTGCAGCTTTTAGAGTGCTCAGGGTTCCTTCCATACTTCATGACCACTGTATTGCTGCAACCTGAATCAGGCCTTGTCATTCTAGGGCATTCCTCACTGTCGCCTTTTCTTGGTTTGGCTATGGTCCCCCTACTGAATATAAAGGGGTAGATGCAAGCCCGGTTTAGTCTGCATTTATCAGCATAATTTGCATTTTACTGCATATACTGTTTTTTGTTGTTATTCTACCTCACTTCCATGTGCATGTTTTGTGTGGACACTTATTCCATCTTGATGGATTCAGTAAATAATGATTTTTCCTTGCACCACATTTTGCTGTGTATGCTTTTTTTAATTCTGGAGGGGAGTCTGTTTCTGTGTTTACCTTTTTATGTTGGTGCATTTACGCAGCTAACATCTTGCAGTAGTGCAGATTTGGAGGTGCGGTCATTGTTGGGCTAATGCAGGGCACGCATCAGTAGGTGCGTCCCTCATTCCCCAATCAGCCTGCATGCCGGCACCACACCATGTGTACATAATGTGCTTGTAATATCTAAGGAAAGGTCTGCTTCAATCTGATCAAAGCTCATGATAAAAAGCAGTGACCTCCCGATGTGCCTCAGTCACATTAAAACATGGCGGCCACCTAACTGCCAACTTCAGTGGTGCCCAATCCCCCTGCTGGTTAAAGTGGCCCCAATGTATGTGCTGATGGGGGAGTCCACTCCCCGTTGGCATAAAGCACTCCCCCCCATTTGTTATATGCTGAGGGGGTACCCAATCCCCCTTGGCTCTTGTCCCCCCACTTTCCTTGTGTGCTGATGGGGGTGGCCAATCCCCGTTGGCATAAATTAACCCTCCCTTTTGTTGTGTCCTGATGAGGGTGCCCAATCCCCAGTCAGCTGCAGCACCCCCCCCAAACAGTTAGGTGGCACGCTGGGAGCCCATCCCAGCATGCCAAATCCCTTGAGAAAAACAAGTCCCGCAATGATTTTTTTAACCCTGTAACACAAAAACAGTCCCTCGTATTCTCCCTCCCACAACCCACACCCACCCTCTGCGCACCCTGCCTCCCCACATCCCCCCTTCTCACACCATACTTACCTGCAGAGTCTGTTGCGACAATCTTCAGTGGACCGGGAACATGTTTGCACTCTTCAAAGCTGACCACGAACTGAGGAAATGCCAGTAAGCTGTATAATGGAATAAATAGGGTTTTTTCAACGTTGATGCATATCTCAGGCATTTTTTGGAATTTAGACACTACATTTTCAACAGGGGTTTTTTGGGACCCTTCCTCATGAATTCTTGCACGGCCATGACATTATTTGGTCCAAAAATGTGATTTTGCAGTCACTGCGCAGAATCACCTTTCGGGAGTGAGGAACGGAACGACAGTGCCAGTGTTCATGAGGAAGGCTCTCAGAAAGCCTATGTTGCAAATTTGGTTGGAAAAATCAAAAAAATGACCGTTTTACGAACGTATGTTGTGCAGTTGCTATGCACGCTCATAACTTAGTGAATTTGCAATATTTTCATGCCACATGTTCAGCATTGGCATTTTTCCACACCTTCTTGTGAAGGGTACAACTGTCATTTTTCACATCCTGCCCGAAATGTGTTTTCGCACTTCCAGTGCAGAATAGCGCGGTCGATGTGGGAAATCAGTGTTTAAATTATGAAAATGACAGTTACACTGTTCATGAGCAGAAGTCCTAAAATGCCTATGCTGAAAATTTGGTGACAATACTCCATAATATGACTGTGTTACGAGAGTGCGTTGCGCAGTTTGCACGTACGCTCGTAAGTTCATGAATTTATATTTTCACTCCAGATTTTCAACATTGCCATTGTTCTGCACCTCCTTATGAACAGTATAGCTGTCATTTTTCACATCCTAACCAAAATGTGTTTTCGCAGTTCCGGCACAGCAAAGCGCGGTCGCTGTGGAAAGTCTGTGTTTGAGACACATTATTAAATTGACAGTGACACTCACTGTTCATTAGCAGAGGTCCTAAAATGCCTATGTTGAAAATTTGGGGCTGAAAGTCCATAAAATTAGTGTTTTATGAGCGTGCAATGTGCAGTTTGCACACCTGCTCGTGACTTTGTGCATTTGCAATATTTTCACTCCAGATGTTCAAAATTGTCATTTTTCTACACCTCCTTATGAACAGCATAGCTGTCATTTTACATATCCTGGCTGAAATGTGTTTTCGCATGTCCGGAGCAGAATTGCATGGTCACTGTGCGAAATCAGTTTTTGGGACAGTTTGAGGAAATGATGATGACACTGTTCATGAGCAGAGGTCCTAAAATGCCTATGTTGAAAATTTGGTGCTGAAAGTCCATAAAATGACTGTGCTGCAAGCGTGTGTTGCGCAGTTTCCATGCAGCTTTGTAACTCCGCAAATTTTAAATATTTTCATGCCAGATTTTCACCACTGGTATTTGTGCACACCTCCTTATCAACAGTGCAGCTGCCATTTTTCACAGCCTGCCCAAAACACATTTCCGCAACTGTGGCACACAATGGCATGCTCGCTGTGGGAAATCACCTTTTGGGACACTTTAACAAAATCACAGTGCCACTGTTCATAAGGGGAGGTCCCAATATACCTATGTTGAAAATGTGCCTAAAAAACTCCCACAAATAATTGGGTTGTGGACGTCTGTTGCGCAGTTTGTATGCATGTTCATTACTTCACCAATATTTCACATTGCCACTCCAGATTTTCAACGTTGCCACTTTTTACGCCTCCTCATGAACAATACAGTTGTCATTCTCCACATCCTGCCCAAAACTGTGTTTTCATCCCTCTGTCACTAAATGGCACAGCTGCTGTGCAAAACCACGTTTCAGCTAACAAAGTGATTGTGCTGCTTTTCACGAGGTGGCCTGACAAGCAGCCCATGTTGAAAATGTCGAGTGAAACTACCACTACATGCCTACGGTGTTAGGGTTTCCAAATGTAGCACCCCACCTGGTACGGACTGACAGGCGTCAGGGCTGCGACTTGGGATCATCAGATGTAATACTCACACCATTCCACCCCTCATGCCCACCCTGCAGCCACTGACAGGTATCGTGGTGTGTCTTGCACTGTTTGGCCACAAACTTCACCCCACGCTCCTCTACTGCACCCACAGAGTATTTCTTTATGGAATGGGGTAGGTATAATGCCCAAAGACCCCAAAGTACACCACGACACTTGTCAGTGTCTACAGGGTAGGGTGAAGTACAATGGCATGAGCATTATAGCTGACGACCCAAAGGCACACCCCAATGCCTGTCGCTTTCTACAGGGTGGGGGTGGGGTTGACGTCACTTCAATACTTCACTGCCATTCCTCTTATGCTTCTCTAGCTCCGCCACTGCCAATACCAGTGCGACAACATTCGGCATTGACAAATGCTTGTTTATGTTAGGCAAGTTTCTCACTTGAGTGTCTGGATGTTGCCGGGGGATTGGTCTCTGGCAATCCAAAAAGATTTATGTTTGTGCATCAACCAATAGGATGGATGGATGGAGGAGAACCCACTTATGAGGAATTACTGAGCACTCTAAAGGCTGCAGATATAATCCCTTTTACCAGGTGAGTAAATACCATTGCCAAGTCTACAACACTACAAAATGTGTGTGTTGTTTTTTTTAATTCAGGCTTCTTGACACAAAAAATGCTATTTTTTGCCTGTTGTAACATGGAAACATAGAAACTGACTGCTGATACAGGGTGCTGGGCCCACCCAACTGCCCATTTTTATTATCTTTATTTTTGCTGCAGACCCTACTTGATCTACGGTGCTGTCTCTTCCCCCTGCTTCCTTACCCAAATGATTCCCCAGTGCCTATCCCAGGCATTTTTGAACTCCACCACTGTTTTTCCCCACTACTCTTTTTAAGTTAATTTTCCATGAGTGTTTCTTATTTATTTTTATATTCCCTCAATGGACTGAAGAACTGAAGGTGACTGTTTACTGCAAGTAATCCAGTCATACCCGGTCAGCATGGCTGAACCCCCACACATAACACAGACTGGACATGAGTCTGCATCTGTCTGCTGTTTTCTTATCTGGCTCCCTTTACCCTTTCCTCCACTTTGGTCAGCAGTCCAGCACCACTTTTATTTTTATTATTTATTGGTTGCATAATATGATCTGCTTGTCTGCCACTGCATCACCCTCTGCTGTACTCTCCAGATTGCTGGCCCTAGCCAGACCTGTTGTGCTGTGTAGGATCAGAGTGGTTGTGCATCACAGCGGTATATACACTGCACTGCAGCATGCATGTTCTGACCCACTAACTGCGCAGTACAAATAGCATAAGGTTTCCTATGGCTGAAGACCTTTATTGGACTGTGTGTGCTTGTGCAGGGATACGGCATCAATATGAGATGGTGTTGGGGAAGCAGGTCAGGAGTAGAAAGAATAAGCACTTTGATCACATGACTGAGGACAGCAAGTGGAGGGACATGTCATCACAGTGGGTAAGTGACAACCACTAAAGCAAACAGGCATGACAACTTCAAAAAACAAATGTAACCCCCCTCTGGGGTCTTACCTGTAGTTGCCCCGTTGTCCCTGGTGTTTCTGAGGATCCTGGGTCCTTCCCCCCATTCTCCCTGGTAGCCTGCTGTTTTCTGCCCCTTCAGGGCATAATCCCTTGAATGCAAGCAGCCGGCATACAAATTCAGTCGGCACTTACGTAAGTGCATTGGAGTGCTTTGATGTTGCCGACCACCATTGCAGTCCAGGAACAGGGAGATTATCCGTGGTTCTGGTGCCCCTCCTATGCTCTACAGGGACTGGAGACCAGAAGGGAATTGGGCAGAAGCCCTTAGCTGGCTCATAAGGGGAGTTTGAGCAGCAGGGCCACTCGGGGGCTCGTGAATATTAATGAGCAGCTGCCATATATATTAATGAGTGCTGCCTGCCACCTAGGGGCATTGTGTTGCAGTGGCAGCAACAGCTGAACTGCTGGGGTAGTTCTGACAAGAGTGGGCTCATTTAACAGGGGGCAGTCTGGGCTATGATCCAGTGGGGTGTTGGTGTGGCTCCAGTTATATGTTGGGCTGCAGCAGAGTTGGGAAAGGGAGAAACTGTGTCGACCTAAATGGACTCTCTATAAACAAATTGGAGTGGACATATTTGTGACACTTGACCTCAGTGCTGCAGCCAATCAGTGATCTAGGCACCCAAACTGGACACAAAGGGACTCCTGGGAAAAGGAGGGGACTAATTCTGGAGCTTAGAGCACATCCCAATAAACGAGCAGGGAATATTGATCACTATCGTCATTGATTATTGAAAGGCTTCAACAGCCAATCAGAATACAGGATTTTCGACTGAAACAGTGTGGCCTTTCTGGGATTGAGTCAGTCTGTGGTTGGGCTCTGTACGAGTCAGGACTGTGCTGAGAGAGTGGGCCTTGCACTTCAGGGGCTTCCTCAGGCCCCTATTTGAAGAGCTGTGTGTCAGCAGAAGTGGATTGGAAAGGGGACAGCAGGAAGAAAGTTTGTGCTGAGGTTCTGGTTCCCCAGGTACTTGCTGCTATACTGATTAAGAAGGGGAAATAGAGAAAGAGACTGGACTGTGATTCCCCAGGTATGGAGAAGTTGCTGGTGGTTAATGAGAGAGACTGAATGCTGCAGAAACCCTGCACTAAAAAGTCGAAATTGCTGAAAGGGATGTGCAGATTGGCAGAGTGCCACAGCCAGGACTGATAAGCCATTTTGCCTGTGTTTGGGACTGCAGAGCGTCTCTGGTCTTCGAGGTGCTAGCATAAGCTGTGTGCGTCCTGTGTGAACTGGTTAAAGTGGCTGAGTGCTGAGTCCGAGCTGCAGCCAAAGAAAAAGTGGGCATTGTTGAACTGGAAAAGCATGGACTGGTGTGCAGGGGCTTGTTATTCCTGAGCCCCCCTGCTGAACTGCACTTGCGCTTATTGAACCTAAGGCTAGCACCCCTACTAATTGGCACTAGACTTTAGTGGAGAAACTGTCTAAGAATTTTTCTTTTCTTAGAGCTCAGTGCAGGGACTGCAGGAGAACCCCCACCATTAAGGAGTCCTCACTCAGAGCCAGTGAGGGAATTTGTTAACCCCTTCCAAATGGGACTCACTGTCTCAGGAAGTCGCCAACACTTGCTGGGGTGCCAGGGCATCTGTGTCCCACTGTGGGAGCCACTCCTGGGTCTGGGCCTTCTGGGGCTAGGGCTGTCCTGCTACAGCGCTCTGCAATGGGCCAGAAGCAGCTGAAGTTGACAAGCGGCCAGAACTACAATCAAGGTGACCAGCTGCAAGATCCTCAAGCAAGTTCCATCAAGACGGAGGGATCCTGGACGGCCTGTTTTCTGCTTTGCTGCACTAATTCAAGGCGCTCCATTTCCCCTGGTGCTGAGATCGACTAACCGTGAGTACCCAGGACCTGGTTCCTGGGCGGGAAAAGGGGAATTGTTTGTTATTCATTCTACAAGTTTTCTAAAAATATTTCAGGGCCCCAACAGCTGGCCAACCCATGGCACTGATCAGGCATGCACCTAGTAGGAACCCCTAGGGACAGTATAGGGACACTGGTACCAGTGGGGGAGGGCTTGGCCTGCAGGCCCACATGCTGAAATTGCTTAATTCACTAACCTTTCTTTTGTCTTCACAGCTACCTTATGTCCTGGAATTCTGTTCCCTACTCCTTACCCCATGAATAAGGCTGTGAATTTGTTGTTTGAACTTACTGTGTAAGTGAAATTCATTGCATGTGCTCATTATTGAGATATATGGTTTATGGAGGAACAAGGTATTGTGGGACACAGTGTTCAGAGTGGCTGGTTAGGAAAGTGGGTAGGCACAGTATCCCAGGGGGCTGTGCCAAGCAGACATCTGGCCCACTGATACTTTACTCTGGGTGGAGGCATCACGTTATTTTCAATATTTCTGGGGAAAAAAAGCCAGTTCTCAACATAGCAGGACCCAGGACCCTTGCCCGGTATCAGATACAGTTGGCAAGGGGTGGCAGTCCATTGGCATACGGTGCCAGGGCTACACAAACAAGCAAACAAAAAAAAAAAGAACAAGCTGGAATCCCAGTCGAGCTTACAAAGTTCAGCTCAGGTTCAATCAAAACTGAACTTCTCAAGTTGTGGTAGGTTTATTTGTCCCCAGTAAGGTTCTGCACACCTCTAACAGAAAGTTTCACCTCCCGATACGTACTCAGCTGGTTCATTGCTAGTGAATTGATTTGAACTAGAATTCACATTTTTGGGTTGGTGATGATGGCCGTCTACAAGATTTGAACATACGGGATGGAATGTTTTTGAACTGTTCAATGCAGCTCTGGAAACAAAGTTCACTTAAACTTTTTGAGACACAAGAACTGCTTAAAAGCTGTACTTTCTAAGCAATAAATAAATGTTTTAAGATTATATTACCATGAAACCATTCAGAATTCAATTAAAACTCTGATAATAATCAGAAAAGCACTAAACAATAGGAAGACAGATGTGGTAATGTTGTAAGGAGTTTGTTTAAATTAGTCGTGGTTTGTATGGGTACAGTTAAAATGTTTGCTGAAGACATAAATTTCCCTTTGGCATAGCTTGTGAAGCTCTGCAGCATGTCTTGTTGATTGATTAGCAGATAAGGAGGAAGACCTCCTCTTTTTCCATGCAATTCTTTAACAGCTCAGGTCAGATGTAGGGATGTTTGTGCAAAGCATCCAGTATACTGTTTCAGGTTCAGGGACCAGTGTTCAGGTTCTAGTAGGAGAATCAAGGTTACAGAGGGGTGGGGGCCAGTTAACTGTGGCTAGGGCAGTGCATACGCGTGTGTGTGTGTGTGTGTGTGTGTGTGTGTGTGTGTGAGTGCGTGTGTGTGTAAGCCTTTTCTTTGTTGTGAAGACCCAGAACTGTTTAGGATCCCATATTTGTGGCTCAGGTTTTGGCTGGGAGAAGCAATTTGGAGTTACTTTAGCTGAACACTGAGCCCAAAGTAATACCCCAATTATCACCCAAATACCCACAAATATTCAGGTTTAGAAACAGTACAGAATGTATCAATATTCAGTCCATTTGCTCTTCTATTTTGATTCCTAGGTTTATTCACACCTGTAGTTAGCACAGTGCTGGTATTCTGTGATGTTGCTGCTTGTTCTCAGGCTTGGCCTAGACTTTGGGGAGATGCTGCTGCCAGTTCTCAAGTCAGACTTAGATTTTAGGAAGATGATGCTGCCTGTTCTCAGGCCTTGCTTTGACTTTGCTGAGATGTTGCTGCTTTTTCCTAGGCCCTCCCTAGACTTTGGGAAGATTCTGCTGCCTGTTCCCAGGTCTGGCCTAGACTTTTGGGAAATGCTGCTGAAATATTTCAGGCCAGACTAGACTAAAAATGCTGCTGCCTGTTTTCAGGCCGAGCACAGTGTTTGAGGAGATACTGCTGTCTGTTCTTAGGCAGGGGCAACACCCTGGGGAGACACTGGGGAGATACCTTGGGGTTTGGCTTAACCAACACCTCAACTTCTCTGGGCATGTTGATGCTATCCTAAACAAGCATTTATCAATGCCGAATGTTGTCTCGCTGGCATTGGCATTGGCAGTGTAGGAGTTAGAGATGCATAATAGGAATGGCAGTGAAGTATTGAACTGAAGCCAACCGCACCCCCACCCTGCAGAGACTGACAGGCATTGGGGTGTGCCTTTGGGTTGTCAGCAATAACGCTCATGCCATTTTACCTCACCCTACCCTGTAGACACTGACAAGTATCATGGTGTGCTTTGGGGTCTTTGGGCCTTATACTTACCCCATTCCATAAGAAAATATGCTGAGGTGGGTGCAGTATAGGAGAATGGGGTGAACTTTGGGGCTGAGCACTCCAAGGCACACCTCGATGCCTGTCAGTGGCTGCAGGGTGGGGGTGGGGGGTGGTGGGTGGAATGGTGTGAGCATTACAGCTGATGATCCCAAGTCACACCCCTGATACCTGTCAGTCTCTACAGAGTGGGGTGTTACAGCTGGAAACCCTAACGCCGTAGGCGTGTGTTGATATTTTCACTCCAAATTATTATCATGGGCTTTTTGTGACCCCACCTCTTGAAGAGTGGCACTAGCAGTTTGTTAGCCGGAAGGTGATTTTGCACAGTGACTGCACCATTTGGCGCCACAGATGTGGAAACACATTTTGGGCAGGATGTGAAAAATGACAACTGTACTGTTCATGAGGAGGTGTAAAAAAATGTCAACATTGAAAATCTGGAGTGAAAATATGAAAAATTGGTGAAGTCATGAACATGCATAGAAACTGCAAAACACACATCCATAACCCAATTATTTTTGAGATTTTTTTAATCACATTTTCAACATAGGCATTTTGGGACCTCCCCTCATGAACAGTGGCACTGTGATTTTGTTAATCTGTCCCAAAAGTTCATTTCCCACAGTGACCACACCATTGTGCATGACAGGTGTGAAAACATATTTCGGGCAGGATGTGAAAAATGACAGCTGTACTGTTCATAAGGAGGTATGAAAAAATGCCAGTGTTGAAAATCTGGCATGAAAATATTGCAAATTTGCGAAGTTACAAGGGTGCATGGAAACTGCGCAACACATGCTTGTAACACAATAATTTGATGGACTTCATCACCAAATTTTCAACATAGGCATTTTAGGACCTCTGCTCATGAACAGTGTCACTGTCATTTTCTTAATCTGTCCCTAAAACTGATTACCCACAGCAACTGTGCTATTCTGTGCCGGAAGTGCGAAAACACATTTCGGCCATGATATGTAAAATGACAGCTATACTGTTCGTAAGGAGGAGTGGAAAAATGCCAATGTTGAAAATCTGGAGTGAAAATATTACAAATTCACGAAGTTACGAGTGTGCGTGGAAACTGTACAATGCACAGCCATAAAACAGTCATTTTTTGGATTTCTTTCACCAAATTTGCAACATAGGCTTTTTGAGAGCCCACCTCATGAACAATGGCACTGTCATTTTGTTAATCAGTCCCAAAAGGTGATTCCGCGCTGTGAGTGCAAAATCACCTTTTGGGACTGAATAACACCATGACAGTGATTGAATTCTTGAGGAGGGATCCCAATAACCTATGTTGAAAATATGGTGCCAAAATTCCCTAAAATGCCTGAGATATGCATCAAAGTTGAAAAAAACCCTATTTATGCCATTATACAGCTTACCGGCATTTCTTCAATTCGTGGTTGGCTTTGAAGAGTGCAGACATGTTCCCGGTCCACCAAAGCTCATCATGCCGGGCTCCAGAGGTAAGTATGGGATGAGAGAGGTGTGTGGGGAGGCAGAACATGCAGATGGTGAGCACAGGTGGGGGAGGGGCAGAAGAGACCGCGAGGACCGTTTTCTTGTTTTCAGGGGGATGAGGGTCAGTTTTCTTTTTGCAGGTTGTTTGGTACACTGGTGTGGGCTCCCAGTGTACCACCACATCTATAGGGAGGGGACTGCAAGGGGATTGGGGCCCCTGTCAGCACAGAAAGGGGTGCATGATGCTGAGGGGATTGGGCACCCCCTCGGCACACAGCACAAATCGGGGCAGGGGTGGGGACATTATGCCTACAGAGAGTGGGCTCCCCATTGGCAAATTGAACAGGGCGGGGGGGGGACTGAAGCCAACGGGGATTGGGCCCCCCATCGGCAAAGAAAGACTGTTGGGGGGATCATGATGCCGAGGGGGATTGGGCACCCCCTCAGCACACAATTGGAATGGGAGGGGGCATTATGCCAACGGGGAGTGGGCTCCCTCATTGGCAAATAAACTGGGTTAGGGCATGCCAACACGGGGATTGGGCACCCCTGTAGTTGGCACTCTGCGTGGCGGCAGTCAGTGCTGCCATGTTTACTGAACTGCTTCACCAGGAAAGGCACGTCGGGAGGCATGTTTTGTGCCACTGCATGACAAGCTTGTCTCTCATTGCAGCAGCACTTTTGTTAGATGTGGTGACCACTTTACGTATTGCTGGTGTCAGTGCCTGCATGCTGGCTTATTGGGGAATGAGGGACGCACCTACTGATGCGTACCCCGCATTCACCCACAGTGACCGCACCTCCAAATCTGCTACCACTGCAAGATGTTGGCTGGCATGCATGCACTAGCCAACATAAAAAACTGCCCCCCAAGCTAGGCACCTTATACAGGAACCTTAGCTGCCTACCACTAATGGCAAGGAGTGAATTAGCCCAGATGATCCTCCCTATTTTTGACTACTGTGATGTGCTGTTGCCAAGACTTCCCTTACCAGGTTGTACACCCTTCTTTAACTCCTTCTGCCCTTTCGCACTGGGCTCCCCCCCACTCACTCATCAATGCAAACTTTACCACTCTCTTGCTTTCCCTTCACTTACTGACAGACGTCTCTCGCACAGTGCTAAATTAATATCCAAGTTCTGGTTTGGGTCCCTCCCCTGCTATCTCTCCAACTCACTATCTACCCCTTCCCCTCCCTCTCACTCCCTCAGATCAAACGACACTCGCATATTGGTAGTCCCTCACCGAGCAACCTCAGCACGGCAAGCAGCATTCTCGTACCACTTCCTTAAACTTTGAAACTCACTACCAGAACAAATAAGACACTCTTCATCCTCTCACTCTATCTCCTCAGCCCTGCACAACTTCTTCACTCCTAATTGTACCTGCTCTTAATTAATTTTTGTTTTTCCCCTCAAAATTAATATTCCCCTTCTACCTAGCCCCTTTATGTGGCACAGGGACACCTATGTGCACCCACATGCCTCTCCTCAAAGGGGTGGTTACACTCGTACCTAGGGGCTTACCTCCTAGTTTTCTCTTTTTCACATCTCTACTACCCTGATGTTGAAGTTAGCACCTATTATGCTTTGTCAATCGTTATCTCTGTAATCATTAATTGCCAAGTAGTCACTGTCTGTCTACAATTCAGTAATGTATGCTACTCACTGTATGCACTTCACCTTGTTGTAATGCACTTATATGACTTGCACTTGTGTCTATGTACTATATTATGCTGATTTATCATTGTCATTATCTATTGTATCTTGTCTATGTAACTCCGTTACCCTCTCCCCAGGATGCACCAGGAGATGAGCAACTCGATTGTTCAGAGTGCTTTTCCTGGTGAAACTCTTCAATAAATAAATAAAATTAATAAATAAAAACTGTTGTAGTTCAGGGCTGCTCTTTAGGGAGATACCGTTGCCTGTTCTCAGGCTTTGCATAAACTTTGGGGAGATGCAAATGCCTGCTCTCAGGCTGTGCTAGACTTGGGAAGATGCTGCTACCTACTTTCAGGCCGGGCATAGAATTTAGGGAGCTGTTGTTGCTTGTTCTCAGGACTGCAATCCTAGACATTGGGGAGATACTGCTGCTTGTTCTCAGGGAGAGCTAGACTTTGGGGATAAGCTGCTGTCTATTCTCAGGCCAGAGCAAGACTTTTGGGAGATGCTGATACCTGGTCTCAGGCTAGAAAAGATTTTTGAAAAATACTGTCCCCTGTTTTCAAGTCAGGCATAGACTTAGGGAAGATGCTGTTGCCTATTTTTAGGCTGGATGTGGAGTATGGGGAGATGCTGCCACTTGTTCTTAGACTGGACCTAGACGTTGATGAGATACTGCTGCCTATTCTCAGTCCTTGCATACACTTTGGAAAGATGCTGCTTCCTGTGCCGAGGCCTTGCATTGACTCTGGGCAGATGCAATTGCCTGTTCTGAGGCTGGGCTAGACTTTGGGGAGATGCTGCTGCCTGTTCCCACGTTTGGCTTATGCTACTGGAAGATGCTGCTGCTTGTTCTCAGGCCTTGCGTAGACTCTGGGGAGATGCAACTGCCTGTTCTGCGGCTGGGCTAGATTTTGGGGAGATGTTTCTGCTTGTTCTCAGGCCTACAGACCTAGACTTTGGGGAGATGTTGTTGCCTGTTCTAAGGTTTGGCCTAGACATTGTGTATATGTTGCTGTCTGTTACAAGGCCTGGCCTAGACATTGGGGAGATGCTGCTGCCTGTTCTAAGGCTTGGCCTAGACGTTGGGAATGAGGATATTCTGCATTCCAAGGCCTGACCTAGACTTTGGGGAGATGCAGCTGCCTGTTCTTAGGCCAGAATACACTGTGAGAAAATGATGCTACCTGTTCTCAGGCTGGGCATAGACCTCGGGGAGATACTGATGCCTGTTCTCAGGTTGGAACTAGACTCTGAGGAGATGCTGCTGCATGTTCTCAGGCCTTGCCTAGACTTTGTGAAGATGCTGTTGCCTGTTCACAGGCCTTGCTTAGACTTTGAGGAGATACTGCTGCTGCTTGTTCTAAGGCCTGGCCTAGATTTCTGGAAAATGCTGCTGCCTGTTCATAGGCCAGAACAGACTTTGGTGAGATACTGCTGCCTGTTCTTAGGCTAGATCTAGGCACTGGGGAGATGCTGCTGCAGGCCAAAAGTACACTTTGGGGAGATGCTGCTACCTGCTCCCAAGCCAGAACTGACTTTGGGAAACACCTGCTGCATGTTTTCAGGGCTAGCATAGCCATTGTGGAGATACTGCTGCCTGTTCTCAGGCTGGGACTAGACTCTGTGGAGATGCTACTGCTTGTTCTCAGGCTGTGGCTATGCTGTGGAAAGATACTGCTTCCAGTTCTTAGAGTGGGGATATAGTTTGGGAAGATGCTACTGCCTGTTCTCAGGCCTTGCCTAGCCCTTGGAGAAATGCCACTTCCTGTTCTCAGGCCAGACATTGACTCTAAGGAGCTGCAACTGCCTTTTCTTAGGCCTTGTCTAGACTTTGGAGAGGAGCTGCTACCTGTTCTTAGACTAGACCTAGACTTTGGGGAGATGCTGCTGCATGTTCCCAGGCCAGGCCAAGTCTTTGTAAAGATGCTGCCACCTGTTCTCAGTCCAGAATAGACCCTGGGAAGATGATGCTTCCTGTTGTCAGGCCGGGCCCGGACTTTGGGAAGATGCTACTGCTTGTTCTTAGGCCTGCAGACCTAGATTTTGGGAAGATGCTGATGACTGTTCTCAGGCTGAGCTTGGAGAGATGCTGCTGCCTGTTCTCAGGCCAGAAGAGTCTTTGGGAAAATACTGCTTCCTGTTGCCAAGCTGGGTAATGACTTTGTGAGGATACTGCTGCCTGTTTTCAAGTCGAACATGGACTTTGAGGAGATGATAGTGCCTGTTTTTAGGCCTAGTCTAGGCTTTGGTGAGATGCTGCTGCCTGTTACCAGGCCTGGTTATACTACCGGGAGATGCTGCTCCCTGTTCTCAGGCTTTGCATAGACTCTGGGGAGATGCAATTGCCTGTTCTGATGCTGGGCCTAGACTTTGGAGAAATGTTGCTACCAATTCTCAGTCCTGGCCTAGACTTTGGGGGAGATGTGACTGCCTGTTTTCAGGCCATAATAGACTATGAAACAATGCTGCTTCTCAAGTTAAACACAGAGCTCAGGGATACACTGCTGCCTGTTCTCATGCTGAGACTGTATTCTAGGAAGATGCTGCTGCATGTTCTTGGGCTTTTCTTAGACTTTGAGGAGATGATGTTGCCTGTTCTCATGCCTTGCCTAGACTTTGATTAGATGATGCTGCCTGTTCTCATGCCTTGCCTAGAGTTTGGAGAGATGCTTCTGCCTCTTCCAATGCTTAACCTAGACATTGGAGAGAGACTGCTGCTTGTTCACAGTCCAGAATAGACTTTGGAGGAAATGCTACTGCTTGATTTCATGCTCAGAATATACTTTTGGAAATTACTGCTACCTGTTCTCAGCCCTTGCCTAGACTTTAGTGAGAAGCAGCTGTCTGTTCTCAGGCCTGACCTAGACTTCAGGGAGATGCTGCTGCTTGTGCACAGGCCAGAATATACTTTGGGAAAATGTTTCTGCCTGTTCTCAGGCCTGGGCTAGACTTTGGGGAGATACTGCTGCCTGTTCTCAGCTCTTACCTAGACTTTGGTGAGATGCTACTGTCTGTTCTCAGGCATGGCCTAGACCTTGGGTAGATGCTTTTGCCTGTTTTCAGGCCTTGCTTAGACTTTGCGGAGATGCTGTTCCCTGTTCTCAGGCCTTGCCTAGACCTAGGAGAGATGCTGCTGCATGTTCTCAGGACAGAATAGACTTTGGGAAAATGCTGCTGCTTGTTTTCTGTGCTGTCATCTACTTTCTGGAGATACTGCTGCCTGGTCTTGGTTCAGGGCTAGACAATGTGAAATGCTACTTCTTGTTCTCAAGCTGGTGCTATGCCCTGGGGAGATGGTGCTTCCTGTTGTCAGGCTAGGGCTAGACTTTGGGAGATGCTACTGCCTGTTCCCAAGCCTTGCCTAGACTTTGAAGAAATACTGCTGCCTGTTCTCAGGCAGGATCTAGACTCTTTGAAGATGCTAAATAGACTTTGTGAATGGCATTGAAAACCATCTCTTCTCCAGCTGTAATTGTAAGTGCTTCACTGGTTAGCTTTATTGTATCAATGATATATATATATATATATATATTAAAGAGGAACTGTCAGCAATAAGAGCCTCACACCCAAGTGTGAGGCTGATCCCAGTTAGCCCTTTGTGTTCAAAAATGCTTTTCTTTACCTAATGATTACGGCAATGTAGTAGACTGTATCAGGCTAATTTCTTTGACTTGTAAGCTGACATTTCCTGTAACCAGAAATACCAAACACCCCTGCAGCTGACATCAGAGGAGGACTGCAGCAGTGGGAGATTCAATAGCCTACAGTGAATGGCAAGAGTTCTTTTTATAAGCTGTAATCTTCTGTTTGCTGGTCTGCTGTTCTCCTGGGGCTAGATATAGTCAGAGGACTGTACTAAGCCCCATGAGCACAGCAGGACCAGCAAACATCTCATTTTAGCTTATAAAATCTTTTACATGTACACTGTGGGACTGAATATCCCAGCTGTTCAATCCTCCTCTGATGTCAGTTACATGGGATTCTGAGATTTCTGGTTACAGGAAATGGAATATTAGAATTCAGCAAAATCAGCCTAATACATTCTACTATACTGCAGTAAACAGTAAAAAAATTTTTTTTTACACAAAGCGCAAACTGGAATCAGCCTCACACATGGGTGTGAGGCTCATATTGCTGACAGTTTCCCTTTAATGATGTATTGTATACTGTGTATTGTTTTGTATTGTATTCTTGTTGATTGTTCTGGTTGCCCATGTAAACAAGTCTTTGGCCCCTGGACTTTTCCAGATTTTAAATAAGCAAAACAAACAAGATGCTGCTGCTTGTCCTCTGGGCAAGCCTAGACTTTGGGGAGAGGCTGCTGCTTCTTCTCAGGCCTTTCCATAGAAATTGGGGAATTCTGCTGCCTGTTTTCAGAATGGGCATAGAATTTGGTGAGATGCTGCTGCTTGTTTTCATGCCTAGCCAAGACATTTGGGAGATGCTGCTGCCTGGCCTAGATTTCAGGGAGCTGCTGCTGCTGCTGCCTGTTCTCAGGCCAGAACTGACTTTGGGAAAATGCTGCTGCCTGTTTTCTGCACAGGCGTAAACTTTGTGGAGATGCTGCTTCCTGTCAGTGGATGTGGTATATCTGGACTTTAGTAAAGCCTTTGATACAGTCCCACACAGAAGGCTAGCCAACAAACTGGAGAAAGCTGGCATCGGTCACAAAGTAGTTAAATGGATCATAAGCTGGCCGCAAGGAGGGACACCGAGGGTTATGATAAATGGCACCTTGTCCCAAGAGGGGAAGGTGTCAAGTGACGTGCTGCAGGGGTCAGATAGTATAGTTATGCAGAAAGAAATTTCATCAAGTTGCCCTAACACTTCTTTGGGTGTAAATATAATCAATATTGGGTCATCCACTAGCACCAAAACAGCGAAAATAAAATAATCAGGATGAACTCCATTGTACTTTCTTAAACAAATCTTGTATTCTCTCCACACATAAACTTGGGGCAACGGTTTCATGGCTTCGCCACTTTCTCAGGCCCAACTATGTTTCTGCCATGAAAACAAACTGTACTTTCAGTTTTTTCAATACTTTATAACTTGTTGAGTTATCACTATGTACACGCCAACACACCATTAGACACACTCCTCAGTTCATATTCTGAATATAACAATAAATTTCTTCTCATGTATTAACTTAATATATAAAAATGAAAATTCACAAAAATCTCCTGTGACCTCAATAATAAGTGAAAATAATTGACAAAGCACTGATTAGTGTCACTTTGATTTAAACAATTTTTCAATAAATTATACACTTTCTATTATAAACTTCAAAAAGGCTCACCCCTTCTTTTGTTCAGGGTGTCGTTTTATACAAGTTGATTTGTCATCCCTTTTATGTCCCATTTGGTACTATCTAAAATGATTCAATAATAACAATTCATATTATAATGGTTCCAAAAAGGATTCACTATTTGCTTCATTATAAATGTCTGTTCAAATTTTACCGCCAAGTGAAAGGAACAGCGATGGGTAGCACCATGGCTCCCTCTTATGCGAACATATTCATGTGAGATTTTGAACAGACATTTATAATTTGAATAATTATAACAGTAATCTGATTTTTACAAAAACAGCAAATGAATTAAAGATACCCTTTTTGAACCTTAAGATTTATAAAGGTCCTAGAGGGCTAGAAACAAGACTTTACAGAAAAGGGACCGCAAGAAATACACTTGTACATCACACAAGTTACCACGATCCAAAACTCAAAAAGAGTATATCAAAATCACAACTTATTAGAGCCAGAAGAAACTGTAGTGAGGATACCATCTACACAGAGGTTGCAGAAGACATGGTGGATAGATTTATACAAAGGGGCTACAACTATAATCAGGTTAGAGAACCACAGCGAGATACATCGTCTATACTAAGAGAGAATTTTCTGAAAGTTACAGAGAAAAGAAATGTGGAAGATAGAATAGTTTTTTACACCCATTATACATAATTGGATTGGAAAATAAAAAAATCATGAATGATTATTGGTATCTGCTACAGGCAGGAGGCACATCTAATAATAGATTTAGAAACAAACCCTTATTCACTACTCGTAGAAATCAAACACTAAGAGATAGATTGGTTCATACACAGTATTACTGGAGAGAAAGCACAGAAAAACAACTTCTATTGGGTCTACTAGCACCAGGCAGTGTTCAGTGTGGACACTGCTTTCAATGTGGAAACACCAGTAAAAACATTTTTTCGAAGATCCTTACACCAATAAGAGACATTTTATAAAGCAACACATTGACTGCAAGAGCCACCATGCATTTATCTGCTATGTTGCCCATGTGACAAATTATACGTGGTCAAGACCACGAGGGAACTTTGCACCAGAATTAGTGAACACAAAAGCAATATCCGTTTACAAGATGTAACTTCAGCAGTGGCCAGATACTTTATGGAAGCTGGACATTCAGTATCCTCGTTGTGCTTTTGGGGACTTGGACAAGTTCCCATCCCACTGAGTGGAGAGACATTTTGGGACCTTACTCTGAGAAAAAGAGAAGTGTTTTGGATGCACATGTTGAACTATACAGACACATGTGTAGGTCTGAATGAAGAATGTCCCTGGGATTTATATTTTTAAAATATTCAAAATGGTGACAATGTCATGGTTGATACTTCAATGAAAAGAGAGTTTTACTAGAGATTTCTCAAATGTGGTAGCTTTGATGAAGAGTAAAACATTTTTTTAGAGTGACCCCCCTTCCCAGGACCCCTTCCATAACTCCACACACATCCAGTTCTTTTAATCTGTTTCTTTTGCAAAAATGAACCTGCATGATAGATATTTATGTGGCAACTAAGATTATGTAATAAACACATGGCAGCCTTTTACAAAATAGCAAAATAAGGATTGATAATCCTGAGGTGGGGGGTGAACCGCTGGTTGTGTGTTGTAGGAGCAGGATAGGCTCCATACAGTCATCTCCCCACTGCCCCATCAGAACACACAAGGTTTACTCAGTTTGAGAAAACTCCAGCTTCCACTGCAGGTGAAGACTGTATTGGACATCACAGATGATGTCATTCTCACCCCCCCACCTTGCGTGGGATTTAAACCGTGAGTGCACATGGGCAAACCACTCCCCAAGTCAGGGAGATGGCAGAGCTGTGGTGCACTTAGAAGCAACTGAGTAAATTTGGATATGTGGTATATAACTTGTTAAGAATAGCACAGTTTTAGGAATCAGTGAGGAGTAACAGTAAAAATAATCTTATCTGACAGAGTGGTAACACTGATTTTCAGCTGTCAGGAAGCAGTTCGTTGAACCCAGAAGAATTGTGAGTAAAGTAAGCAATGCTTTTCACTTTAATTTAAGTTATCAAAAGCCTAAAAAAGTGTTAATGAAAGAAAAAGACTGCAGATTAGATGTGAAGTTTTGAAAAAAGTCTTTTTGTTCTAATTCACAGAACTATTAAGAAGTGAGACTACTCATTTAACAAACTGAAGGATATCTATTAGTAAGTTACACACAGGAAATTAACAAGTAGTTAAATAATTACTGAGCTAAGAACTAGGGGTGGGATATTCAGAAATGCGCCACAGGCAGGCGCAAGACCTGAGCAGCACAAATCCACTCCACCATGGTGCACTGAGTGCGATATTCAAAGGTTGCACAAGATGGCATGCACCAGTGCAACATGGCTGAATATCGCACAGATGCACCATAGTGCAACCAGGACTGTGCCAGAGAGCAAACAAACATGCACAATAGAACAACCAGGGCTGCAACAGGGAGCAAACCAACATGCACAACAGCACAACCAGGGATGCGCAAGGGGCCGAGGTGCATGTGCCAGGACACAAATGGATCAGCAACAGGCATAGCAAGGAGCAAGCCACTGGGGCGGGATGTCCCGCCACCAGTGTGCCGAGGGTGCCAGGAGTGAGGCATGACAAGCACACGACATAACACCACCCAGTGCACAAGGGGAAGCAGCAGGCCCCCACCCACGCACACCACTGTGGGGCATGAAGGCAGGGTGGCACCAATGGCCACTGGTGAATAACCACCGGCAATCCCCCACAGGAAGGCACGTGCCATGCCATCGTGACCACAGCCGGCAACACACAGGCAAACAGCACACAGCATGGCACAACAGTCATCACGGGCAGTGCACAGCTGCAATGGCTATGCACACAGGGGGCCGTGGCCCACTCCTACCTGTGCTGCCCTCCCTGCACAACAATGTAGCATGTAACAGTGCCTACCTGCATGCCCGCGGTGCACCTTGTACTGGTCCCGCAGCACCGCTTCTGCAGCCTGCACCCTGCGCCGGTACCCTAGTGGTGGCCTGACTTGGCCCACCCACAGTGCCAGCCAGTTGGGCTCTCCTCAGTCCTCAGGGCTGAGGAAGGAAACATAGAGATGAACACATCAGTACCTGGCATCACCATATCCCCCCAAGCACAGCATGCTCTCCAGCCCAGCGCAGCCGCAGAGCGGTGGCACAGCACACTCACGTTGTGCCACCCTGGGCTACAGGGCACTTGGCCCCAGCACCCCCCAGCATGGTGTGCCACCCTGCCAGCCCCACAGAACACTGGTTGGGCACAGACACGACCGACCCACATGTACCTGGCCATGCCACGGCATCCCTCCGAACATGTGCCTGCAGTGTCTACAGCCTCTCTGGGTTCCTCTGCTGCAGGTCCCCATAGTGGTGGCAGCACTGTTCACTAGTACACTGGACACTGGTGGCCTCCTCCATCCCATCCACCACCTCCTGCCATACATCTGTTCGTGGCCTGTCAAGGGGCACCTGCCCAAACAGGCTGCCTGTGTGTAGCTCCACCAGGACTACAAGGTTTACTAATTCTATCTGGGTCCAGTCTGGAGCCCTGGCACTGTTGTGGAGTGGCATTGCTGAATCACAGTACAGCAGTCAAAATGGCGCCCTGTAGCGCACAAGCCCCACGTGCTGGGGATGCGTGCTTCACACAGAGATGCGCTGCCAACTGCTATCGTGCATCCCTGGAGATGCGAGATATGGGTATGGCTGCACTGACACATGGTGCAGGGCTCCCTGAGGAGCAAAGGGCACACCTGGGGTCAGGGATCAGCATGTGCACAGTGTGTGACTGCACTATTGGGACCACCATGAAAGATGCGCAATGGGGGCATGTGGGTGCCATGTGCTATGGGCCAATAGCGCCTGGGTGCCGTGGGGCCTATGGTGCTCGGGCACCATGGGCTGCACAGCACCCAAGCACAACATGTCCAATAGTGGCCGAGTGCCGTATCACATATTGCGCAGTGTGCATATGCTGCACCAGTGGCGTAGGCACCAGCAGTGCACACTTGCTTACTGCTGGGCCTATTGCGCATGTCACAATGTTGCACCATGACTTGAGCATGCGTAAGTCCATTGTGCTATGTGCAATAATGCGATATTCAGCTGGCATGTGCAGATTAGCTCAACAGCCTATCCACGGCTCATTGGGGGCATCTGCATCTCGTTACAGTTGTGCATCACCTCATTTGCATGCGATGCGCTATAAAGTAGTGCATCCTTCAGAGGTAAGTTACGATGCTGAGGGGGTGACGGGACAGTAGATTGGGTGGGTGGTGTGGGTAGTGGCAGTCACTGACCACATGTCATCTCCCACAGGATGCAGCATGACTGATCACGAAGATGGTGAGGAGCGTGGGTCCAACTTTACAAAGTCAGAGACGGATGCCCTGTTCAAGGCATACCTCGACCAGTAGTCTCTGCTGAGTGGCTCGACAGGCATCCCACAGGCCAGGTCTGCAGCATGGGAGGAAGTGGCGAGGGCTGTGAACCAGCAGGGTAGCCATCAGAGGTCTATGTAGGAGTGAAGAAAAAGGTCGACATAGATAGGCGCAGGAATAAGGAGAAGGTGGCAGCCATCCAGGCCGCATGTGCAGTCACAGGCGGTGGACAGCCTGACGTGCCACATGTGATACCGCAGGAGGAGATGGTGGCAGCCACCATGTGGTGCAGCTCCATTGAGGGGGTGCCTGATGGCAGATTCCAGACAGGTGGCAGCCCATCACTGCATGGTAGGTACAGCAGTGTCTGGGGCAGGGAGGTGGGGGGCCGGCTGGTGTGACAGCGGCATTAATGCAACTGTATTCCCTTTCAGCTTCAGAGCACCAGCATGCGGTGGCTGGGGCTGGGGTGTCTGCCATGGGGGTGATCCTGGACCTGGAGGACCATCCTTCCTCCTCCACCAGTGTACGGGAGCCAGATCAGATGCAGCTCAACACTGCTGCCTAACCAGATGCCCATGGCGTGGTTGCGGATGAGGCCCTGGCTGCATTCCAGCAGGATGCCAGTCATGGCGTACAGTATGCCAAGACACAGACCGGGGCGGGGTCTGACACTGAGGATGATGAGACCATCGTCCTGGTTAGTGGTGTTGCAGTAGAGGGGGAGGCATCCATACCATACACCCACCACGGCAGTGCAGATGATGCCCTGGTGGTGGTTGTCCGACCACCGGCCACTGCCCCCGGTGTCACCGTGGCCGCCAACAGTGTGGTGCCGGCTGATGGTGGTGGCAGTAGTGGTGCAGCCGCACAGGTGCTGCATGGTACACAGCAGCCAGTGGGTTGGCAGCGGCAGTTGGACAGGGACGTTAGGGGGCCGGGTTCAGCGTCCGCCAGACGGTGTGCCGGTGAATGTGCAGCCCCAAGAGGGCACTGCTGCACAGCGCCCACCTGTGCAGAGGGCTGGGCAGTGGGGTTGGACACCACCTGGGGGTCAGTACATCACCCAGGCACCTCTGGGCACTGACCCCTTGCCCGGGCACACCTGTCTGCTGCGGGCATCCGTGGGGCAACAGGTGCTGGTCATGGCAGGGGTGAGTGCACTCTGCACTGAGATGCGCCAGGCTGCAAAGCAGTGTGACAGGAACTTTGAGCTGCTCCTGGCTGACAACAATCAACTGCAGGAGGACATGACCACAGCCCTGGATCGGCTTACTGCTGTGGTCACGGCCGGCCTAGCACCACTGTCCACCATGGTGCATGGCCGTCCACCGCAGACCCCGCAGAGTGCATTCTCCACCCCTCGGTCACAGTGTCGAGCGAGCCCCTCGGTGTTGACGCCGGGATCTGATGTGGGCATTCTGGGCATGCCTGGAACAGGCATGTTCAGGAGCCTGCAGACCCCTGCAAGGGCTCGGTCATGTTCCCGCAGTAACACCTCTGGGGGACTGTCACAGACACCCCCTGTGGCCGTTGCACAGCCTGGGTCTGCTGGGTGGTCTCAGTGGGGCTGTTCACATGTCCGTGGCAGCCGTATGACCGTGCTGCAGTTCTGAACCACCCACCTCCCTGTTCGCTGTCGCCTTGTGTGCACATTGGTGTGGCATGTGCATGTGTGTTCCACAGATGTGGCATCCGTGGTTGTCGCCGCACACAGGCCGTGTGCAGACCCGCCCGGCTGCTGGCCAGTGTGGCATGTGCATGATGATGCCAGCACAGTGCCGATTGCTACTGTGCACCGGTGCTCAGCGTCTGACACACACCCTGGTGCCAGCCTCTGAACGCGTGTCTGCAGATGCCTGTGTGCGTGGGGCTGTGTGCGTGTGTGTGTGCGGGGGTGTGTGGGGGGTGTGTGCTGTGCTGTGTGTTTCCGCGGTGTCCTGACCCACGCCAGTCCATGCTCCCCTTCAGTCATTCCTGTCACAGGGCTCGCCCACACATGCCTGTGCGCTGTGCCATAGTCGCCATTCCGTGCATGCAGACATGTTCACCTACCTGCATGCACCGTAGTGCTCCTCTGCAATCATGTCCCAGTCCTGCTGGGCCATCCTGTGCAGCTGGGGGTTCCCTTCTCCTGGGGGGGGCTGCTTACCACCACATGGCCTGGCAGCAGCGTTGCCTCCACTGCTGTTCCCCTCTTCAACCTCGACAGCTATCCCACAGTCAGTGGCCATGTTGTGTAGTATACAGCAGGCCAGGAATAGGCCGCAGGCCTTTGTTTTTGAGGGGCTGTACTGTAGGGCACCACCAGACCTGTGCAGGTAATGGAACCATGCCTTCAGCAGCCCAAACACACACTTGATGATGTTCCATGTGCTGGCATGTGCCTCATTGTATCGCTCCTGCACAGGAGTCGATGGGTACTGGTACGGCGTGAGCAGCCATGGCCAGAGTGGGTAGCTACTGTCACTGTAAGGAGAGATATATGGTTAGCATGGCGGACTGTGTTGCTGCACCCCTACCCTTCCTGGCCGCACCCTGTGGCGCCCCTACCCTGGCTGCCCCCATACCTTGCCCTGTTGTGCCAGGCTGCCCGTGTTCACAGCATACTCACCTACTAGATGGCCAGTGGGGGATGTCCCCACTCTCAAACATGTGGCACAGTGCCGAGCTGTGCCAGATGAAGGCATCATGTGCTCCATCAGGGTGTGTGGCACAGACATTAATAATGCACCCCCTGGCATCGCACAACACTGGCAGTTGACACTGGGGTAGCCCTTTCTGTTGATGTAGACTACCCCCTCTGGGCCAGGTGGTGTGCAGATGCCGACATGGGTGCAGTTGATGACCCCTAGCATGCCAGGCATACGTACTACCCTGTGGAACTCCTGCATGTTCGCTGTATGCTCTGCCTGTGTGCTGGGGAAGTGGATGTATTCTGCAGCATGTGGCAGCAGTGCATTGAGGAATTGTGTGAGGAGCCATGATGCGGCCGACTGGGTTATGCCTATGGTGTCCGCTGTTGGTCACTGGAAGGTACCTGTGGTGAGCAGGCACATGACAGCCGTGACTCTTGTCTCCACCATCAGGGTGTGATTCCTTCTAATGGGTGCCTGCATCTCCTCACTCCACAGCTCACAGAGCTGCCCCAGAACTGCCCAGTTCAGGCAGTACCAGCCCACAATCTCTGTATCACTGTATTGTTCAAAAGTGGTGCGGGCACGGTACCACCTCTTATGCGCGTATCACCGATGGGCCCTTCCACGGCTGTGCCATTCTGCCTCCTGCCTCCTCACACCCCTCATTACCACCTCCATCTGGAAGGTGGCACTGGCGATGGCCTCAGCTGTCCTGACCGCCCCCGGGTGGCAGACTCCTCAGGCCCCCCAGCCGTGTGCTGCTGCGTGTGTGTTTGTGCTGGGCGCACACCTGTGTACTGTGTTCCCAGCTGGCTGCCTGTAAGCTGTGGCCTCTTCCTCCCACCTGTCTGGGCACCACTACTGCCCCTTCTGTGCCAGGTGTCACAGGCACACACTCTGGCTGTTGACTCCCTGACCGTCTCTCACACACACACACACACACACACCACACACACACACACTGACACACTGACACACACCCACTCTCTCACTCTGTCTCACTCCTTCACTGCCTCTGTCACTGTTTTGCACCCCTCCTGCCGTTCAGCCTGGCCACTCTATCTCCCTCTCTCCTGCTTTCCTCTGGCACAAGTGTCCTTCCCCTGCTTGCCCCTTCTTTTTATAGGCTCAAGTGTGCTCCGCACATTTCACATTTGCTCCATGCTTGCGCCGTTTGGTGTTGAATATTGCACTGTGCCACATAGTCATGGCTACTCCCCCTGCACTTGCGCATGCATACATTACCACTGCACATTGGTGCATGGCAGCTTGCGCTGCACAGTTGTTGCTGCTGAATATCGCTCTCCGGTGCATTTTTGCAGTTGCGCAGGTGCAACTCTGTTGTACATTGCTCAACTGCTGTGAATATCCCACCCTGGGTGTTCAGAAATTCATGTTTGGAACCATTATAATATGAATTATTACTGTATTATTTTAGATAGTACCAAACAGGACATATAAGGGCGACAAATCAAGTTGTATAAAATAACACCCTGAACAAAAGAAAGGGTGAGCCTTTTTGAAGTTTATAATAGAAAGTACATAATATATTGAAAAATTGTTTCAATCAAAGTGACACTAATCAGTGCTCTGTCAGTTATTTTCACTTATTATTGAGGTCACAGGAGATTTTTGTGAATTTTCATTTTTATATATGAAGTTAATACATGAAAAGAAATGTATTGTTATATACAGAATATGAACTGAGGAGTGTGTCTAATGGTGGGTTGGTGTGTACATAGTAATAACTCGACAAGTTATACAGTATTGAAAAAACTGAAAATACAATTTGTGTTTATGGCAGTGTAACCCCTAGGTGGCGCTATCACAAGGGCTACTACCCCTACCTGCTTGGCTAGTAGCAGGTTAAGGGACCTGGGTAATGAAATGGGTGCCTCCACCTGAAGGTCAGGTTTGTTAGTGGTCAAGCTAACATAGGCACAGCCCTCCGGGACACTGTAACCCCCTCTTTCCCTTCTAGTAGCCAGAACAATATACAATAATTACTTTCACAATGACCCTTATTCACCAGGCAATTACCCACACTGTTTGCATTTACCACCAGGGCTGGTTCCTCTAGCTTGACCCTGGGGATCCCCTGTAAAATAAGGTTAACCACAGCAAATAACAACAGTACAGTATTCTTGGCACAAACTTGAACCATAGTCAGGTTAAATGCAAACAAAGTTAAATCTGATTAATTCAGGGGACTTGAACAAGGGAGGGGTGTAATCAGGTTGATTTGCTTACAAGCTATATTAATCAGACAGTTATGCATGCAGTTCAGAGTCCCTACACAGTCACACATTCTGAGTACCCCGGTAGGAAAATGGTGAGCCAGCCAGGAACATTGCAGCTGGTTGGGGCCCTGTGATGGAGGAAAACAACATGCACAACACACACTATTTGTATTCCAGAGCCGGGGGGCTCAATTCGTGAAAGAAAAAGCAACAAGAAAATCAGATGACAACACTTTTAGATTTAGCTGTTGTTGCAGGGAGCTACCCTGATGTTTACACATGATACCCAGTACTGGACACAGGCAGGATGAAATCAAGACTGTAGGCTGTTGAGCTGTAGTGAGCGGAGAATCAGAACCCGCATGAATCACCGAGGTGTCATTCCTGTTCAAGGCATTGAGCAGGGGGCTAATCCCCAGGCTGGTCTGTCATCGATGACTTTCTCTGCGTAGCAGATATTCTGGCTTGGCCAGTGTAGCAGGGTCCAGGCAAATGGAAATGGATACACATTCGGTCCGTGGTGCTGGATACAGCCTCCAGCAAGCAAAACACAGTTCAGACACACAGTGGGGAACCAGATCACGACCCACTATAAGCACACAGTACAGTCACATGTAAGAAAATTCCACTGTACCAGGCAAATGTCTCTCCGGTCACACTTACAGAGTCTCTGCAGAATCTGGAAGTCCTGTCAGGCCGATCGCATTCAGCAAATCTTCGATCTTCTTCAGGTTAAAGCCCGGTCACAATTCAGTGGCTTAATTCACTCTCCAAATTTGAATTCTGTCCAAAAAAACACAAGTTCCCTCTCAGGAACAACAGGCAGACATGCAGGCCAAACTCAGGCCTTTCCACAGTTCTCCCATGTGAATCCACTATGGATTGCTGCTCGAACTATCTCGAGCTGTTACTTCTTCACTTCCAAACTCAGATCTAACCGAAATCACCTTAGCAAGACAAATTGATAGTGAGGGGTAGAAAACCCGGGCAGACTAGATGGACCACGCAGTCTACTTCTGCCTGCAAATTCTTAATGTTCTTATATTCTGTCCTCACGGCACGGCTAGACTTTGGTGAGATGCTACTGCCTCTTTTCAGGCATTGCGTAGACACAGGAGAAATGCTGCTGCTTTTTCTCAGGCCAGACCTAGACTTTGAGAAGATGCTGCTACCTGTCCTCAGGCTGGGGCTAGTATCTGGAGAGATGCTACTGCCAGTTCTCAGGCCAGGGCTATGCTCCAAGGAGAAGTTGGTTCCTGTTCTTAAGCTGGGACTGGACTTTTGGGAGATACTACTGCCTGCTCTTAGGCCTTGCCAAGACATTGAGGAAATGCTGCTCCCTGTTCTCATTCTGGGCCCAAACCCCATAAAGATGCTGCTTCCTGTTTTTAGGTTAGAATAGGTTTTGAGAAGATGCTGCTGTTTGTCCTGTGGCGAGCCTAGACTTTGGTGAGACTCTGCTGCCTGTTCTCATGCTAAGCATAGACTTTGGGGAGGTATTGCTGCCTTTGCTCAGGTCTTGCCTAGACTTTGGGGAGATTCAGCTGTCTGTTTCAGGCTGGGCATAGAATTTGGGGAGAAGCTGCTGCCTGTTTTCAGGCCTGGCCTAGACTTTGGGGAGATTCTGCTGTCTGTTCTCATGCCTTGCAAAGACATTGTGAAGATACTGCTGCCTACTCCCAGGCTACAGTTAGACACTGGGAAGATGCTGCTGCCTGTTCTCTGGGTGGCACTAGACTCTGGGGAGATGCTGCTGCTGCAAGCCACAGCTTCACTTTGGGGAGATGCTGCTGCTGTAAGCCACGGCTACACTTTGGCGAGATGCTGCTGCTTGTTCCCAGGCCAGAACTAACTGGAAAAATCATGTTGCCTATTTTCAGGTCTGCCATAGACTTTGTAGAGATACTTCTGCCTGTGCTCAGGCTGGGTCTAGAGGCTGGGGAGATGCTACTGCCTGTTCTCAGGCCTGGGCTATGTTTTGGAGAGATGCTGTTTCCTGTTCCCAGGCCAGGGCTAGACTTTGGGGAGATGCTACTGCCCGTTCTAAGGGCTTGTCTGGAATTTGGGGAAATGCTGCTGCTAGTTCTCAGAATGGGAATTGAATCTGGGAGGGGGGTTGCAACTTCCTTTTCTTAGGCCTTGCCTAGAATTTGGGTAGGTAATGCTACCTGTTCTCAGACCGGGCCTAGATTTTGGACATGCTGCTGTTTGGTCACAGACAGAGCCATGGCTTTGTATTGATGCTGGTGCCTGTTCTGAGGGCGGAAGAGACTTTGGAAAAATGTTGCTTCCTGCTCTCAGGCTGGGCCTGGAGTTTGGGAGATGCTGCTGCTTGTTCTCAGGCTTACAGACCTAGACTTTGGGGAACTGCTACTGTCTGTTCTTAAGCAGGGCCTAGACTTTGGTGAAAGTCTGCTGCCGTTCTCATGCCTTGCCTATACTTTGGTGAAGCACTGCTGCCTGTTCTCAGACCTTACCTTGAATTTGGGGAGATGCTTTTGCCAGTTCCTAGGCCAGGTGTAGACCTTGGGAAGATATAGTTGCCTTTTCTCAGGTTGGGATTAGACTCTGGATAGATGCTATAGTCTGTTCTAAGGGTTCACTTAAAATGTAGGGAGATGCTGCTGTCTGCTCAGGTCAGACTTTGACTTCAGGAGGATGCTGCTGCCTGTTTTCAAGCCAGGCATAGACTTTGGGGAAATTCAGCTACCTGTTCTCTGGTCTTGAGTAGACATTGGTGAGATGCTGCTGCCTGTTCTTAGGCCTTGCCTAGAGTTTGGAGGGATGCTTCTGCCACTTCAATGCCTGACCTAGACATTGGGGAGAGACTGATGTCTGTTCACAGGCCAGAATAGACTTTGAAAAACTGCTGCTGCCTGTTTTCATGCTGGGAATATACTTTTGGAAATTACTGCTGCTTGTTCTCAGCCCTTGCCTAGACTTTGTTGAGATGCAGCTGTCTGTTCTCAGGCCTGATCTAGACTTTGGGGAGATAGTGCTGCCTCTGCACAGGCCAGAATAGACTTTGGGAAAATGCTTCTGCCTGTTCTCAGGCTAGGGTTAGACGTTGGTGAAATACTGCTCTCTCTTCTCAGGCCTTGACTAGACTGTGGCGAGATGCTGCTGACAGTTCTCAGGCATGGCCTAGAATCTGATAGATACTACTGCCTGTTCAGAGCCCTTGCCTAGCCTTTGTTGGGATGATACTGTCTGTTCCCAGGCATAGCCTAGACTTTGAGTAGATGCTTTTGTTTGTTTTCAGGCCTTGCCTAGACTTTGCAGAGATGCTGTTGTTTGTTCTCAGGCCTTGCCTAGATCTTGGAGAGATGCTACTGCCTGCTTTTAGGCAAGAATAAACTTGGGGGAAATGCTGCTGCTTGTTTACTGTGCTGGTATCAACTTTCTGGAGATACTGTTGCGTAGTCTTGGTTCGAGGCTAGACTCTGGAAGATACTTCTACTTGTTCTTAAGCTGGGGCTATACTTGGGGGAGATGCTGCTTCCTGTTTTCACGCTGGGGCTAGACTTTGGAGATACTACTGCCTGTTCCCAAGTCTTGCCTAGACTTTGAAGAAATACTGCTGCCTGTTCTTAGACTGGGCTTAGATTCTTTCAAGATGCTGCTGCCTGTCTTCAGGCCAGAATAGACTTTGTGAAGATGCTGTTGCTTGTCCTCTGGACAGGCCTAGACTTTGAGGATATGCTGCTGTCTGCTCTTAAGCCTTGCCTAGACTTTGGGGAGACACTGCTGCCTCTTCTTGGGCCTTTTCTGGAATTTGTGTGATTCTGCTGTCTGTTTGCAGGCTGGGCATACGTTTTGGTGCGATACTGCTTCCTGTTCTCAAGCCTGGCCAAGACATTGGGGAGATGCTGCTGCCTGGTCTCCGGCCAGAATTGACTTTAGGAAAATCCTGCTGTCTGTGGCTGGGGCTGGATTTTGGTGAGATGCTACAGCCTGTTGTCAGCCCTGGCCTAGATTCTCTGTAGATGTCTTGCCTAGACTCTGGTGAATGCTGCTGCCTGTCCTCAGACCAGACCTAGACTTTGGGGAGATACTGCTGTCTGTTCTCAGGCTGGGGCTAGACTTTGTGAAGATGCTGCTGCTTGCTTTCAGGCTGTGCCTAGACTTTGGGGAGAAGTTGATGCCTGTCCTGAAGCTGGGCCTAGACTTTATGGAGATTCTGCTGTCTGTTCTAAGGCTTTGCAAAGACATTGAGGAGATACTGCTGCCTACTCTCAGGCCAGTGCATAGACTTTGGTGAGGATCAGCTGCTTGTTCTCATGCTTTGCCTTATCTTTGGGGAGAGGGGCCTGTTCTTAGGCCAGGCTTAGACTTTAGGGAGATACTACTGCTTCTTCCCAGATCTTGCCTTGACTTTGGGGAGATGTTGTGAGGCCTGACATAGACCTTGGTGAGATGCTACAGCTGTTGTCAGACCTGGCCTAGACTTTCTATAGATATCTTGCCTAGACTCTGGGGAATGCTGTTGCCTGTTCTCAGGCCGGCTAGACATTGTGGAGATACTGCTGCCTGTTCTCAGGCTGGGGCTAGACTTTTGGGAGATGCTACTGCCCGTTCTAAGGCCTTGCCAAGACTTTGAGGAAATGTTGTTCCCTGTTCTCATTCCAGACCTAGACTTTGGGGAGATGCTGCTGCCTGTTGTCAGACCCAGCCGAGACTGTCTGAAGATTCTGTTTCCTGTTCATAGGCTAGAATAGATTTTGAGAAAATGTTTTTGCCTGTCCTGTGGCTCAGCCTAGACTTTGGTGAGATTCTGCTGCCTTTTAGACTAAGCATAGACTTTTGGGAGATAACTCTTGCCTCTTTTCAGGCCTTGCCTAGACTTCAGGGAGATGCTGTTGCCTGTTTTCAGGCTGGGGATATACTTTGGTGATATAATGCTGCCTGTTTTCAGGCATGGACTGGTTGTTATGGAGATGCAGCTGCCTGTTCTCAGGTTTGGCCTAGACTTTGGAAAGATGTTGCTGACTGTTCTCAGGCTTGGCCTAGACTTTGGGAAGATGCTGCTGCTTGCCCTTAGGCTGTGCTTAGACTTTGAGGAGAAGTTGATGCCTGTCCTGAGGCTGTTCCTAGACTTTGTAGAGATTCTGCTGTCTGTTCTAAGGCCTTGCAAAGACATTGGGGAGATACAGCTGCCTACTCTCAGGCCAGGGCATAAACTTTGGTGAGAACCAGCTGCCTGTTTTCATGCTTTGCCTTACCTTTAGGGAGAGGGGCCTGTTGTCAGGCCTGGCATAGATTTTGGTGAGATGCTACAGCCTGTGGTCAGACCTGGCCTAAACTCTCTATAGATGTCTTGCCTAGACTCTGTGAAATGCTGCTGCCTGTTCTCAGGACAGCTAGACATTGTGGAGATACTGTTGCCTGTTCTCAGGCTGGGGCTAGACTTTTGAGAGATGTTACTGCCTGTTCTAAAGCCTTGCCAAAACTTTGAGGAAATGCTGCTGCCCATTCTCATTCTGGACCTAGACTATGGGGAGATGCTGCTGCCTGTTGTCAGACCCAGCCGAGACTGTCTGAAGATGCTGCCTCCTGTTCTTAGGCTAGAATAGATTTTGAAAAAAATGCTGTTGCCTGTCCTGTGGCTCAACCTAGACTTTCATGAGATTCTGTTGCCTATTAGGCTAGGCATAGACTTTTAGGGAGATAACTCTTGCCTCTTTTCAGGCCTTGCCTAGACTTCAGGGTATATTCTGCTGCCTGTTTTCAGGCTAGGGATAAACTTTGGTGATATAGTGCTGCCTGTTTTCAGGCATGGACTGGTTGTTATGGAGATGCAGCTGCCTGTTCTCAGGTTTGGCCTAGACTTTGGGAAGATGCTGCTGCTTGTTCTCAGGCTTGGCCTAGACTTTGGGAAGAAGCTGCTGCTTGCTTTCAGGCTGCAATGAAACTTTGGGGAGAAGCTGATGCCTGTTCTGAGGCTGGGCCTAGACTTTGAGGAGATTCTGCTGTCTTTTCTCAGGCCTTGCAAAGACATTGGGGAGATACTGCAGCCTACTCTCAGGCAGGGGCACAGACTTTGGTGAGAATCAGCGGCCTGTTGTCATGCTTTGCCTTACATTTGGAGAGAGGGGCCTGTTCTCAGGCCAGGTTCACAGACTTTGGGGAGATACTGCTGCTTCTTCTCAGTCTTGCCCAGACTTTGGGTAAATGTTTTCCGGCCTGGCATATACTTTGGGGAGATGCGTTTGACTGTTTTCAGGCTGAAGATAGACTACTTTGGGGAGATGTTCTCCGGCCTGGGATATACTTTGGGGAGATGCGTCTGACTGTTTTCAGGCTGAAGATAGACTTTATTGATATACTGCAGCCTGTTTCTAGGCTTGGACTAGATGTTATGGAGATGCTGCTGCCTGTTCTCAGACCTGGCCTAGATTTTGGGGAGATGCTGCTGCCTGTTCTCAGGCTGGGGCTAGACTTTTGGGAGATACTACTGCCTGTTCTAAGGCCTTGCCAAGACTTTGAGGAAATGTTGCTCTCTGTTCTTATTTCAGACCTAGACTATGGGGAGATGCTGCTGCCTGTTGTCAGACCTAGCCGGGACTGTCTGAAGATGCTATTTCCTGTTCTTAGGCCAGAATAGATTTTGAGAAACTCCTGTTGCCTGTCCTGTGGCTCAGCCTAGATTTTGGTGAGATTCTGCTGCCTTTTAGGCTAGGCATAGACTTTGGGGAGATAACTCTTGCCTGTTTTCGGGCCTTACCTAGACTTCAGGGAGATGCTGCTGCCCATTTTCAGACTGAGGATAGACTTTGGTGCTATAGTACTGCCTGTTTTCAGGCATGGACTGGTTGTTATGGAGATGCTGCTGCTTGTTCTCAGGCTTTGCCTAGACTTTGGGAAGATACTACTGCCTGTTCTCAGGATTGGCCTAGACTTGGGAAAGATGTTGCTGCCTCTTCTCAGACTTGGCCTAGATTTTGGGAAGATGCTGCTGCTTGCTCTCAGGCTGCACCTAAACTTTGGGAAGAAGCAGATGCCTGTTCTGTGGCTATGTCTACACTTTGGGGAAATTCTGTTGTCTGTTCTCAGGCCTTGCAAAGACATTGGGGAGATATTGCAACCTACTCTCAGGTGGGGGCATAGACTTTGGTGAGAATCAGCTTCCTATTTTCATGCTTTGCCTTACATTTGGGGAGAGGGGCCTGTTCTCAGGCCAGGTTCACAGACTTTGGGGAGATACTGCTGCTTCTTCTCAGTCTTGCCCAGACTTTGGGTAGATGTTCTCCGGCCTGGGATATACTTTGGGGAGATGCGTCTGACTTTTTTCAGGCTGAAGATAGACTACTTTGGGGAGATGTTCTCCGGCCTGGGATATACTTTGGGGAGATGCGTTTGACTGTTTTCAGGCTGAAGATAGACTTTATTGATATACTGCAACCTGTTTCCAGGCTTGGACTAGATGTTATGGAGATGCTGCTGCCTGTTCTCAGACCTGGCCTAGATTTTGGGGAGATGCTGCTGCCTGTTCTCAGGCTGGGGCTAGACTTTTGGGAGATACTACTGCCTGTTCTAATGCCTTGCCAAGACTTTGAGGAAACGTTGCTCCCTTTTCTTATTCCAGACCTAGACTATGGGGAGATGCTGCTGCCTGTTGTCAGACCTAGCTGGGACTGTCTGAAGATGCTATTTCCTGTTCTTAGGCCAGAATAGATTTTGAGAAACTCCTGTTGCCTGTCCTGTGGCTCAGCCTAGATTTTGGTGAGATTCTGCTGCCTTTTAGGCTAGGCATAGACTTTGGGGAGATAACTCTTGCCTGTTTTTGGGCCTTACCTAGACTTCAGGGAGATGCTGCTGCCCATTTTCAGACTGAGGATAGACTTTGGTGCTATAGTGCTGCCTGTTTTCAGGCATGGACTGGTTGTTATGGAGATGCTGCTGCTTGTTCTCAGGCTTTGCCTAGACTTTGGGAAGATACTACTGCCTGTTCTCAGGATTGGCCTAGACTTGGGAAAGATGTTGCTGCCTGTTCTCAGGCTTGGCCTAGATTTTGGGAAGATGCTGCTGCTTGCTCTCAGGCTGCACCTAATCTTTGGGAAGAAGCAGATGCCTGTTCTGTGGCTATGCCTACACTTTGGGAAATTCTGTTATCTGTTCTCAGGCCTTGCAAAGACATTGGGGAGATACTACAGCCTACACTCAGGTGGGGGCATAGACTTTGGTGAGAATCAACTTCCTGTTTTCATGCTTTGCCTTACATTTGGGGAGAGGGTCCTGTTCTCAGGTCAGGTTCACAGACTTTGGGGAGATACTTCTGCTTCTTCTCAGTCTTGCCTAGACTTTGGGGAGATGTTCTCAATCCTGGGATATACTTTGGGGAGATGCTTCTGACTGTTTTCAGGCTGGGGATAGACTTTGTTCATATATTGCAGCCTGTTTCCAGGCTTGGACTGAATGTTATGGAGATGATGCTGCCTGTTCTCAGACCTGGCCTAGATTTTAGGGAGATGCTGTTGCTTATTCTCAGGCTGCGCCAAGGCTTTGGAGAGATGCTGCTGCCTGTTCTCAGGTTGGACTTATACTTTGGAGTTGATTCTGCTGTGTATTCTCAGGTCTTGCAAACACATTGTGGAGATACAGCTGCCTACTCTCAGGCCAGGGCCTAGGTTTTGGGGAGATTTAGCTGCCTGTTCTCAGGCCTTGCCTAGACATTGGGGAAAGGGGGCCTGTTCTCAGGCCAGGCATAGACTTTGGGGAGATACTGCTGCCTCTTCTTAGTTCTTGCCTAGACTTTGGGGAGATGTTCTCAAGCCGATCATAAACTTTGGGGAGGTGCTGTTGCCTTTTTTCAGGCTGCGCATAGACTTTGGTAATATACTGCTGCCTGTTTTCATGCCTGGACTGCCTGTTATGGAGATGCAGCTGCCTGTTCTCAGGCTCAGCCTAGACATTGGGGAGATGCTGCTGCTTGTTCTCTGGGCTGCAGAACTAGACATTGGGGATATGCTGCTGTCTGTTTTCAGGCTGGATATGGACTTTGCTGAGATTCCGCTGCCTGTTCATAGGCCTTGCCTAGACATTGGGGAGAGTCTGCTACCAGTTCCCTGGCCAGGCTCAGACTTTGGGGGGATGCAGATGCCTGTTCTCAGCCCAGAATAGTATTAAGGAAAATGCTGCTAGCTGTTTTCAGGCTGGGTGTAGGCCTTGGGGAGATACAGCTGCCTGTTCTCAGTCTGAGACAACTCTGGGGAGATGCTACTGTCTGTTCTTAGGGCTTGCATGGACTTAAGGGAGATACTGTTGCCTGCTCATGCTGGGCTAGACTTTAGGGGGATGCTGCTGCCTGTTTTAAAGCAAGATATAGACTGTGTTGAGATTCGGCTACTTGTTCTAAGGCCTTCACTAGACATTGGTGAGATGCTATTGCCTGGTCTCAAGCCTTTCATAGACTTTGGTATGATGCTGCTGCTGACAGTTCTCAGACCTGACCTAGGCTTTGGAGAAGAGATATTGTTGCCTGTTATCAGGCCAGACCTAGACATTGGGAGATCCTGGTGATATTTCACAGGACAGAAAAGACTATGGAAAAATACTGCTGCCTATTTTCAGGCCAGGCATAAACTTTTGGTGAGATACTGCTGCATGTTCTCATGCAGGGGCTAGACTCTGGGGTCATGCTTGAGTCTGTTTTCAGGCAGAGACTAGAGTTTGGGGAAATGCTGTAACCTGTTCTCAGGCCTCTACTAGACTTTGTTGAGATTCTGTTGCCTTTTCCCAGACCTGGCTTTGAATTTGGGCAGATACATCTGTCTGTTCCCAGACCTTACCTAGACTTTGGTGAGAAGCTGCTGCCTATTCTGAGGCATGGCCCAGATTGTGGTGAGATACTGATGTCTGTTCTCAGGCTGGGGCTAGACTTTGGTGAGATACTGCTGCCTATTCCCAGGCCTGATCTGGACTTTGGGGAGATGCTGTTCCCTGTTCTCAGGCTGGGGCTAGAATTTTGGGAGACACTCCTGCCTGTTCTCAGGTTAGCCTTGACCTTAGTTTGATGCTGCTTCCTGTTCTTAGGCCTGGCCTAGACATTGGGGAGATACTTCTGCCTGTTTCAGGCTTGGCCTTGATTTTGGGGAGTTACTGCTGCCTGTTTACTGGACAGAATTTACTTTGGAAAAATGTTATTGCCTGTTCTCAGCTCTAACATTTATTTTGTGGAGATACTGCTGCCTGTTCTCTGGCCAGAGCTATGTTCTGGGGAGATGCTGTTTCCTGTTCCCAGGCTGGGCTAGACTCTGATGAGATGCTGCTGCAGTCCAAGGATACACTTTTGAGAAAATGCTACTGCTGCCTGTTTTCAGTGGTGCTGGCATAGGCTTAGTGGAGATACTGTTGCCTGTTCTCAGGCTGGGGCTAGACTCTGGGAAGATGCTACTGTCTGTTCTCAGGCCTGGGCTATGCTGTGGGAAGATGCTGCTTCTTGTTCTCAGTGGGTGGTTAGTCTTTTGGGAGATGACCTATGAGATACTACTGCCTAGGGATGGGTCACCTGTTGGGTAGCTGGATTGAGTAGGCCAGGTATCAGTGATTTTTTGCTGGGTAGGGTAGTTCAGGTAATTTATTACACAACATAACAGTGTGCTTTGTGAGAGGGGCACCTTTGACGTGGGTAATGGTTGGGGTAGCAAGTAATTTGTTTTTTTTAACTGACATTAAAGGCAGCCTGTGGGGTTCTGTGGCTCTTCTTATGTCTTAAACAGACATGAAAGGGCAGTCTGTGGGGTCCTCATGGCAGAAAAGAGCACATGACATTGGGCTGACAATCGGATTGGTCAGTGCTGGTGTCTGTGCTTTGTGGCTACTTTGAGTATGCAAATAGCAGTGGAGTGTGTGTGTGTGTGTGTGTGTATATATATATATATATATATGTAAAGAGAGAGAGAGAGGAATTGGCGCTTGCTCTGCATTCATTGAGAAAGAAATAAAAAAAAACTTCACTTATTAAAAAAACGAAATGTTTAGTCCACAAAGAAGCAAGACATTGGAGACTGAAGGAGGGCTCGGGGGATCATCCAGTGTGGTGCTCGGGAGAGAAGGATAAAGGGGAGGAAAGGCACTTGTCACTTGCTGCAGTTGTTTTCTCATAGTGAAAGCCATTTAGGCTGTATTACTGTACACAACGTCTGTTAGGTGCCCTGAGACATGCCTGTGACACATAGCTACTCTGTGTCTCTGTGCAGCATAGTGAAAGCCATTTAGACTGTACTACACACTGTCTGTTAGGTGCTCCAAACCCTGTCTGTGACATAGCTACTCTGTATGTCTCTGCAGTATAGTGAAAGTCATTTAGGCTTCTACACACTGTCTGTTGTTAGGTGCATTTTTCTTGTACATGCCCACTTTTATTTGTGCTATTCTGTGACCAACTTCTAAATTGTGTGGGTGTAAATGTATGACAAATAATTATATAGTAAAAACATGTGTTTTAGGAAGCCTACCTGAGTGAGATTTTTATATTGTGTGTGGTTGTGGGACATTTATTAATAATCTGTGACCAAATTGTTATTCCTAAAGGGTGCCACCATAAGCTACCAATCGAGCAAGGATCTGTAAATGGAAATCTGGGTAAAGATAGGGAGAATACAAAAGTATCAGGGAAGAGTTTGTGGGGATTTGAACCAGGTTATTGCATGCCCTGTGGGAGAAGACAATATCAGGGTTAGGAGGCTACCCCAAAGAGATTGTAATGCCTGGATCTTCCCCCTTTGTGCAATAACCAAGAAGGGTTCTCATTTGGCTACAAGACTCAAGACTAGTATTGCACCCTTATCCAGAGTCAAGATAGAGCCCTGGGACTTTGTGGTGGGTGTTCAGTTGTGAACTCAGTGAGCATTCTAAGAGGACACAAGGAGGGTATTCTTCTTTCCCCCCTTCCTGTCATGGATTGCACTTAGGGGTGGGCACTGTGAGCTCAATGGACCTGACCACCAGGAGTGGGTTCATGGCAGATTTGGAGTGCAGTGGTGGGATCCAAGAGATCTGGTTGCATAGTGTTGTGATTTGAGAGGTATTGGTGGCACAGGCATAACAGTTGGATTTGAGGCCAGTGTATCAAATTGATAAACTGAGAACAATCCACACACAATCAAGGCAGAGATTTGGAAAAAATATATAATTTGGTTACAATATAAAGTTCCCTACCTATTTTTTTCTCAGTGTAAGTGTAGCAGTAGTTAGAGAAGAAGACTTCCATCTACAGTGAATACACTGCAGACTACCTAAGACAGTTGTGTCAGGAAGGAGGGGTTCAGTACGAAGGGTGAGCCAAAAAGAATCCTGAGAAGGCTCTCATGGCAGCCAATCAGCAAGTGGTCGCCCCGATTCTCAAGTCACAGCAAGTGACTGAAAGGGACCAGATCTTGGGCATGGGGTGCCAGGGGATATCACAGTGCCCAGTCCCAGGGAGGAGGACAGGGAGACCAGCAGGAACTCAGAGCCATGGCACATGTGGAAGGTCACCACAGAGCTGGAGCTGGAAGGGATCAGGCTACAATTCAAGCTGAGAAAATTGGAGCTGGAGCAGGAAAAGTTTGAAGCCCAACAGGAAAGAGAGCAGAAGAGGTTTGAAATGGAGATGCAGGAATGACAGAGCCAGAGAGCAGCCTAGGAAAAGGAAAAGCAGTTTCAGAGAGAGGCTGTGGAAAAAGAAATGCAGCTTCAGAGAGAGGCTGAGGAAAAAGAAAGGCAGTGCCAGAGAGAATCTGAACTGGAGAAGCTAAGACTCCAATGACCAGAGCCAGAGGAATTAAGTGACAAGGGTGGACCTGAAACCCCAGAGCTGGGGTATAAGTTAAACTCCAAATTAATAGCTGACTCTACAGAGGGGGAGGATATGGATGTATTTTTGAATTTATTTGAAAAGGTCTGTATCCAGGCCAAATTATCCAGGGAGTCCTGGAGCTTCCAGCTATCCCCGCTACTTACTGGTAAAGGGAGTGAGGTGCTCGGCCAAATGGACAATAATGATAGCCAAGATTATGATAAACTTAAAGCTGCTTTGCTTAAAAAGTATGAACTGACTCCTGAAGCCTCCAGGGTTAAATTCTGGAAACTCCAAAAAAGCCCTGACATGAGCTTTGAGAAACTCGCCACAAAGCAATGTCAGTTATGAAAATGTTGGTGGGAGGGGGTGGAAGCAAACTGTGTTGGGAAAATTGAAGAGGTTCAAATTTATTCAAGTTCTTGGATTAACGTCTTTGAGCCAGAGGCTCTTTTATATAGGTTCCATGTCAAGGTACAAGTAACAAACAAATGGTTCAACAGTGGAGAGACAGAAAGGCATAAGGGTACATGCAAGCAAACATCTAACAGGCAGATTGGTTATGTACATTTGAAATTAAACTACTCTTAAGAGTCCTAGAGTGAGGTAGGGGACAGGTACAGTAGTAAGAGGGTAAGAGTTATGAAGACATGGATAGGCAACATCAGTGCAGTGATGGGAGCTGCCAAGTGGCATTGTCAACATAATGTGAGAGGTTAAGTGCAGAAGCAGAAGTGCCATGGGAGGTGGTACGCAGATTCAGGAAGAGGAGCAATACTAATTGATGGTGAAAAAAAGGTAGGTAATTGAGCTGGATAATGAGCTGGAGAGGGGGTAGCAGGAGTGGGATTGGGAGGGTGGTGAGGGAGGGAGAAGGGGAGGTGGGGTAGCTGAAGGGGGAGATTGAATTGATTCAGCTGGCCACAAGTGCTAGCCAAAGCAGTCATGGGAGGCATGAGTCACTAAGTACTCACAAAGCTTGTGTTTAAAGGATCCCAGGGTGGTCACATTTACAATTATAGTACGCAGAGCGTTAAACTCTTTTGAGGCTCTTGTTGTAAATGAAGGCTGCCTGTGCGTGGTCCGACAGGGTGGGACTTGAAGGGAGGAACTATCAGAGCTCCTGGTACAATATGTATTCCTAGAGGGACTGAGGAGATTCCTAACCCCCAGTGACAGGAGACTGAGAGTAGATTTCTTTATTACAAGACATGTGTGGTCTTGAATTCTACCTTGTAGTTGGCAGCCAGTTGGCTTGTTCATAAAGGTCACAGATGTACGTCTGTGGGGTGGCCCCAGTTAATAGCCGGCAGGCTTTGTTTAGGGCAATGGAAATACACTTTAAGGCTGTGTTTGTAACAACACCTTAGATCACAATCCCATAGTCAATTATGGATGCAACCGTGCTTTGGATTGCTAGCGTAAGGGCTTCCACAGTTAGGCAGCTCTTATGCCTATAGAGCCGAATGTGAATGTTGGCAGCTCTGGCAACTAGGTCAATGTGCGCAGAGTAGGAAAGAGTGCTGTCTAACGTCACTCCAAGGTACTTAAAGGTGCATGTCTGCTCCAGTGCTATGCCAGAGTTATTTCTAATCAGAAGCTGTTTATCTTTATTCCTATTATGTACACCATGAAAAAGCATTGACTTAGTGTTTTTGTAGTTGAATACTAGTTTCTGGGAAATAAACCAGTCTTCAACAGCTGTGAAGCTTTCCTGGAGCTGGTTTTCCAATTGGTCAGGGTCAGAATTCCTAGCAAATATAACAACATTATCCGCATACAGGAATATTTGATCCGGGCAGCTGGCAGGGAGATTAATTAAGAAAATGCTAAAAAGTAACGGGCTCAGGATTGGCCCCTGTGAAAATCTCGACTGGACGGGAAGCTTGTTCGAGAGGGCATCACCTAGCCTTTACTATCTGAGATCGCTCCAAGAGGTAGCTATCAAACCATTGTAGAGTGTCAGTTGATAAGTCTATCACTGCTAACTGTTTGAGCAGTACAGTGTGGTTGACCGTATTGAAGGCTTTCGATAGATCAATGAAGGTAGCACCAACCAGTTCACCTTGATCGAGCACATGGTGAATAAACCCACTTAATTCAAGTGCGGTAGTGGTGCTGTGGCCTTTCCTAAAGCCATGTTGCTTAGGAGACTGAAGGTTGTATTTCTCCAAATATTCAACCAGCTGGTCAGCAATAATCCTTTCGAGTGCCTTGGAGAGTGGGGGGAGGATAGAAATAGGCCTATAGTTTCCCTGCAGAGTCTTGTCCCCACTTTTGTGGATTGGGGTCACTAGGGCTAGTTTCCATTTGTGAGGGAAATGGGAAAGCATAAGTGACTTGTTGAAGAGCTTAGTCGGGGGGATAGGACTACATCAAGCGTAAGTTTTAGGTCTAGTGAGTCACTACTTGTTCTGGTCTGACCGAGGACTTTGAATAGGTATTTCTTGGCCTCACTTTCTGTAACAGCTTTGAAGTAGAAAGTAGGGTGTTTACAGCCAGCGGACAGATTAGGAGCTGTTGAATAGCATGTAGGGGTGTCAAAGAAGTTCGGTGATAGTACTTGACTGAAATCGGTAAAGGCTGAGTTAAAAGAGTTTGCTGTAACACTAGGGTTCAGGGTTACATCACCATCAATGTTTAACATGGAGGGTGCTGTCCTAGACTCTTTCTCAGAGATTTCCTTAATATTGCCCCAGAATTTCCTGCTGTCTTTTCAGGTGTTTGCAAGTGCAGTTTGGTAATAGTTTGCTTTTTTCACCTGAATCATCCTGGTGCAGGCATTTCTAGCTGTTTTATAAGCCTGTATATCAGAAAGCCGACCAGTTGCCCTAGCCATATACCATAGCTGGTCATGTCTTTTCATTTGCTGCAGGATGTTGTAGGTCATCCGGGGGGGGAGACAGTTCCCCTAACTTTCCTCTTTTTAAAGGGTGCATGCACATCACAGGCAGCATTGAAGTTTGAGATGAAGAATTTCAGAGCAGTATCCACATCAGCTGCATTGACAATTGGAGACCAGTCCTGTTGATGAAGCAGTAGTTTTAGAGGCTCTAGCTGACCTTGGCCAAGGACTCTGTTATTAATGGTTCTGGCAGGTGATTTAATGAATTTGTTACACCACTCACACCAGACCTGGGAGTGGTGACTTAGAGAGTCCGGGAGAACTTCATTATGTGTGATATGGTCGGGTGGTTTGTGACCACCCAGTCTAGTAGTGTACATGCCCCTGTTTTATAGTTCATTCTGGCAGGTGACTGGACAAGCTGAGAGAAGTTAAGAGCAGCTAGGGCATCTTTGCACTTACAGGCACTGGGCGACAACCAAATGGCACTGAAGTCTCCAAGCAAGATGATCTCTGAGTTATGCTAAAAGATCATGTTGACAGTTAACAATGGAGTCTAGGCCCAGAGATGCAGACTTGGGTGGGATGTAGACCAATGCAACAGAAAGGGCTTTGTTGTGCGTACCGAGGAGGAGCTTAATTGCAAGAATCTGAACTTCAGGCCTGGATGAGGGCAGGTGCAGAGCATGCACTTTAAAAGGATTTTTTCACCTACTGTATATAGCGCAGCCTCCTCCTGTTTTAGTGGGCCTATCCTGTCTGAAAAAGTTGTGCCCTGGGATAGCAACAGCACTGTCAGGAGTCCGGGGGGGGGGTCAACCACGTTTCTATTACCGACAGAATATCTGGGCTATGTTAAGCGACCCATGCAGTGAGTAGCACAAATTTTTTTCTGAAGGCTACACACATTAATGCTTGCAAAAGTGATGGTCCCAGGTCTAGATTTGTCGCTTGGATTGTTCTGTGGAGGACCTGGGTTAGGGTGTATATTCCCAGAGATAAGTAGAAGGAAAAGTATTAGTTGCTTCAGAAGCAGAGATATGCCTTGTGACATTCACCCCCTTTTCCCCCCAAGGGGTATTTCCTGCTAGTAAGTAGCTTAGTGAGGCTTCTAGGGAGTATTAGCAAGGCCCCATGCAGGATGATAGTTTTCCTAGCATTGGTTGATGGATCTTGTTGGATCAGACGACAGGCCCATGGCAGCATAATCCCAGTGGTGATAGTCTCATTGGGGACTGGTGCTCCACCTGAAGGGATGCAGGCCTATACAGGCATGATGATCTACATCTATCCTGGAGGGGAACCAGGATCCTAGGTGATAGGTTTAAATGCTTCAGTGGCAAGCATTTAAACTAACCAAGTGGGGAGGCACTGAAAAGGAGAAGGGAAATCCTAGCCCCCCCAAAAAATCAGGGTAGTTAGTGAGGTAAACACCAAGATAGAGCAGTCAATAGGGATAAGGGCAGGGGTAAATGGAGAAAAAGAGAAAGGCAGTAAGGACAGGGATGGGGGAAAAAAAATAAAGCCATAATAAAATGGAGGGTAATGAGTACCAATGCCCATAGTCTAGGAAAAAAGCTCCCCGAAATGTGGTCTTGATGGAAGAGGGATGCCTGGATATTGTGGCAGTCACAGAAACATGGTACACAGAGAACCATGATTGGGATGTCAACATACCAGGATACACAGTCTATAGGAGGAACAGGGAGGGAAGAAGTGGAGGAGGAGTAGCTTTCTATGTAAGGGTAGGATCAAAGCAACAGAACTAAAGGGTAAAGAGGGAGGAGAGGAGGCACTGTGGGTCACCCTGGATACTGGAAATGGCTCCACAGTCCACACAGGGATTGTATACTCTACCCCCCTCTCAGGTGGAGGAAATGGACAAGAAAATGGTAGAAGGCATCCTTAGGATGGCAGAGAAGGTGAGATATTGCTGATGGGGCACCTGAATATGCCAGCTGTTAACATGAGCACCTTTGCTGTGGCCACATCCAAGACCAGGTCCATTCTCGATGCCCTACAGGGGGCATGCCACAGACAGCTAGTTTTGGAATCCACTCAGGAGGGAGAAATCTTAGGCCTGGTACTCTCAAATGGGGATGGAGAAAGGATCTCTGATCTTGAAGTGGATAGCCATCTGGGAACAAGCGACCACCAAACAGTGCAGTTCATGATAAACTTAGCTGTAGAGTCAAGCCACACAAAAGTGTAGGTACTGAACTTTGGGAGGGCTGATTTTGTCAAAATGGGAGAGTGCCTCAGAAAATCACTAGCAACCAGGCAAGAAGGTGGGGTGGAGCAGGAATGGGGAAACATCAAAACTGCCATCACAGAGGCAACAACCTTCATGTGAAGCAAACAAATCAAAACAAAAGAAAAAAAACACTATGGTTCTCAAAAGAAGTGGCGGGGAGGTAAGGGAGAAAAATATAGCATTCAGGAAGTATAAGGAAACACAGAAGGAGCAGGACAGAGAACTGTACCAGTTAAAGCAGAAGGAAGCGGGGAAGATAGTCAGAATAGCAAAGGCCCAAACTGAGGAAAAGATAGCCAACTCGGTTAAGAAGGGGGGATAAAACCTTTTATAGGTACATTAGGGAGAGAAGAAAGACAAAGAGAGGGACACTGAGGCTGAATAAAGAGGAAGGTGATTGGGCAGAGAGCGACAGTAAAAAAGCAGGGATACTGAACAAATATTTCTGCTTAGTATTCACAATGGAAAAGCAGGAGGAGAGATCTAATCCAGTCAATAGAAGCACTCTGTATAAGGGGTTGATATTAGTCCTTTCACAGAAGAAAGGGTTCTGAAAGAACTCTTAAAACTGAAGGTGGATAAAGTAATGGGGCCTGATGGGATTCATCCCAGACTTCTAAAAGAACTAAGGGAAGAACTAGTAACACCACTGACTACCCTTTTTAATAAATCATGGGAGGGATGGTGTGGTACCTGAGGACTGGAGAAGGGCGGATGTGATTCCCCTTCACACAAGTGGGAGCAAGACAGAGGCAGGAAACTACAGACCTGTCAGTTTGACCTCAGTGGTAGGGAAAATGATGGAATCACTTCTGAAGGAAAGAACTGTTGAGTACCTAGAGGTCAGTGGGGCACAGGACCCAAGGCAGCATGGATTCACAGCAGGAAGGTCATGTCAAACAAATCTAATTGATTTCTTTGACTGGGTCATCAAAGTAGTAGACCAGGGAGTGGCTGTGAACATGGCCTACCTAGATTTAACAAGGCATTTGACACAGTCCCGCACAAAAGATTAATAAACAAATTAGTCAGCCTGGGAGTGGGTCCCAGGGTGGTAGCCTGGGTAGAACACTGGCTGGACAATAGGACACAGCGGGTAATAGTAAATGGAGTCCACAGTGAAGAAAGGAGGGTTACTAGTGGGGTACCGCGGGTTCAGTACTGGGGCCGGTCCTTTTAATGTCTTTATAAGTGACATTACAGAGGGTCTGGAGGGGAAGGCATGTCTCTTTGCAGATGACACAAAGATCTGCAACAGGGTTGATACGCAAGGTGGGGTGGAAAGGATGAAAAGGGACTTGGCAAGGTTGGAAGAATGGTCAAATGTATGGCAGCTTAGATTCAATGCAAAGAAGTGTAAAGTAATGCACCTGGGAAACAAAAACCCAGGGCAAGAGTACACAATGGGGTGTAAGATACTGACATCAATAAAAATGGAAAGGGACCTGGGTAGTCATATTAGATGACCTAAAGGTGGGCCAGCAATGTGAGAAGGCAGTAAGGAGGGTTGGGGGGATACTGGGATGCATAGGGAGAGGCATCACCAGTAGAAAACAGGAAGTTGTTGGCCCTCTGTACAGACAGTTGGTAAGACCACACCTGGAGTACTGTGTACAGAGTCTGGAGACTCCATCTCCGCAAAGACATAGACAGGGTGGAGCCTGTCCAGAGGAGGGCAACCAAAATGATGCAGGATCTGCACCAGAAGACAAATGAAGAAAGACTAAAGGAGCTTAAGATGTATAGCCCTCAAGGAAAGGGGGGCATGATAGAAACTTTAAATACCTCAAGGGAATCAACAAAGTCCAAGAGGGTAGCATCTTTCAAAAAAAATGTGGCAAGAACAAGGGGCCAATTTGAAGATGGGGGCAGCTCAGAGGTAATGTGAGGAAGTATTCCCTTCACAGAGAGGGGTTGTATATGCATGGAACAGCCTTCCTGAGGAGGTCATAGAGTTAAAAACAGTGGGGGAATTCAAGAATGCATGGGACAGACATAAGGCAATTCTAGCGGGGGGTAGGAGGAAGTAGGCTGTTGGTTAACTAGGATCTGCAGCTTATCCATTAGGTGGGGAAATGGGCAGACTACATGGGCCAAGCGGTCCTTATCTGCCGTCAAATTCTATGTTTCTATTTAGTTGGAGTTTTTCACGAAGTGTTGGGGGCACAAGGTGTCCACACATCCTCTGGTTGCGATGGGGAAGCCACCAGTCACAAGGTAGTGAGTAGAATGAAGAAGATACAAGTTGTCATTGTTGCTAAAAGGAGGAGGAGGATAATAATAGGGGAGGGTCCTACAGAGGTACTGGAAGGATCATGGAGTAGCTGGAGTTCTGGTAGGCAAGTACTAGGTTGTACTTTTGGAGTAGTTCTTTTGTGCTTGCCCATTAGGGTTGAAAACCTGGCTAGAAGACCAAGATCCCAAAACAGCACAGCAAGCTGCTGAGCTCTCGGATAGTTATGCCAGGAGCAGGTCTGCTCTGAAAGGAAACGGGGCAGGTGTGGCTGGGTAGAAAGGGAAAAGCTCACCTTCAGGGTATCTAAAACTCTCACTGCCTCTGCTGAAAAGGGGAAGCCTCAAATTGCCAAAAAGGGATTTCTCAGTTAAAAGAAATGATGACTGCTGGTGTTGTAAACAGCCAGGGCATCTTGTTAGACAGTGTCCTAAAAAAGGCAGAGTGGACAAAGTGGTGCTTGAACAGAGTTGGATGCACTGTGTATCCCTGAATGCATGCCTGTAAACATGAAGGAGCACATACACCCGGTTACTGTAAATGGGGTGGAGACCCATGGGTTAAGGGACACAGGGCATCTCTTACCTTAGTAAAAGGAGATTTGGTTGGGCCTGAACAGCTTATACCCAATCAGTTTGTAAAGGTGAGGTGATTCACTGGGGAGGTGAAAACTCAACCACTAGCTAGTGTTCTTCTGGACTGGGTTGAAACATTAGAAACATAGAAACATAGACTTTGATGGCAGATAAGGACCACTTGGCCCACCCAGTCTGCCCATTTCCCTACCTATTGGATAAGCTGCAGATTCTAGTTAACCAACAGCCTACTTCCTGCAACCCCCCACTATAATTACCTTATGTCTGTCCAATGCATGTTTGAATTCCCCCACTGTTTTAGACCCCACAACCTCTCCAGGAAAGCAGTTCCATGCGTCCACCACTCTCTCCGTGAAAAAGAATTTCCTCACATTACCCCTGAGCCGTTCCCCCTCTAACTTTAAATTGTACCCCTCGTTGTCACACTTTTCTTTTTCTGAAAGTTGCTACCCTCCTGGACTTTGTTGATTCCCTTGAGGAACTTAAAAGTTTCTATCATGTCCCCCCGTCCCTCCTTTCATCAAGGGTATACATAGTAAGCTCTCTGTCTCTCTTCATATGGTTTCTGATGTAGACCCTGCACCATTTTAGTTGCCCTCCTCTGGACTGCTTCCATCCTGTCTATGTCTTTGCGTAGATTAGGTCTCCAAAACTGCACGCAGTACTCCAGATGGGGTCTCACCAACTGTCTGTACAGAGGGATAACCACTTCCCTTTTTCTACTTGTGATGCCCCTTCCTATGCATCCCAGTATCCCCCTGGCTCTCCTTACTGACTTCTCACATTGCTCACCCACCTTTAGGTCATCTGATATGACTACACCCAAATTCCTTTCCACTATTGTTGTCATTAGTACCTCCCCTGTTATTGTGTACTCTTCTCCTCGATTTTTATTTCCCAGGTGCATTACTTTGCACTTCTTTGCATTTAATCTAAGTTGCCTTGTGTCTGACCATTCCTCCAACCTTGCCAAGTCCCTTCTCATCCATTCTACCACCCCCTTGTATATCAACTCTGTTACAGATCTTTGTGTCATCAGCAAAGAGGCATACCTTTCCTTCCAGACCCTCTTCAATGTCACCTATAAAGACGTTAAAGAGGACTGGACCCAGTACTGAGCCCTGAGGTACTCCACTAGTAACCCCCCTTTCTTCAGAATGTATTCCATTCACTATTACCTTCTGTGTCCTGTTGTGCAGCCAATTTGCTACCCAGGCTACCACACTGGGACCCACTCCCAGGCTGGCTAAATTGATTATTAATCTTTTGTGTGGGACTGTGTCAAATGTTTGCTAAAGTCTAGGTAGGCCATATCCACAGCCCCTCCCTGGTCTATTACTTTGGTCACCCAGTCAAAGAAATCAATTAGATTCATCTGACATGACCTTCCTGCTGTGAATCCATGCTGCTTTGGGTCCTGTGCCTCGCTGGCCTCTAGGTACTCAACAATTATTTCTTTCAGAAGTGATTCCATCATTTCCCCACCACTGAGGTTAAACTAACAGGTCTGTAGTTTCCTGCTTCTGCCTTGCTCCCACTTTTGTGAAGGGGAATCACATCTGCCCTCCTCCAGTCCTCAGGTACCACCCCATCTTCCCATGATTTGTTAAAAAGTGTGGTTAGTGGTGTCACTAGGTCCTCCCTTAGCTCTTTTAGGAGAGTCAGGCCACATTGCTTTGTCCACCTTGAGTTTAGGAGTTCTTTCAGTACTCTTTCTTCTGCAAATGGACTGGTGTCAACCCCACTATCCAGAGTGCTTCTACTGTTTGGTTTAGGTAACTCCTCCTCTTCCTCTTTTGTGAATACTGAGCAAAAGTATTCATTCAGTATCTCTGCCTTTTCACTGTTTCCCTCTGCCCACCTCCCCTCTCCTTTATTAATCTTCACTATCCCTTCCTTAACCTTTCTATGCTCCCTAATGTACCTATAAAAGGTTTTATCCCCCTTCTTAACTGAGTTGGCTATATTTTCCTCAGTTTGGGCCTTTGCTTTTCTGACTGCCTTCCCCACTTCTTTCTGCTTTAATTGATACAAATCCCTGTCTTGCTCCGTCTGTGATTCCTTATACTTTTTGAATGTAGCCTTTTTCTCCTTAACCTTCCCTGACACCTCTTTTGAGAGCCATAGTGGTTTTTTATTCCGCGTTGTTTTCTTTATTTGTTTCACACAAAGGCTTGTTGCCTCCATGATGGTAGTTTTGATTTTTCTCCATTGTTCTTCCACCCCTCCTTTCTGGCCGTTTGCTAATTCATTCCTCAAGTATTCACCCATTATGCCAAAGTCAGCCCTTCTAAAGTCCAGTATCCTTGTCTTTGTATGGCTTGTCTCTATGGTTGTGTTTATTGTGAAGCACACTGTGCAGTAGTCGCTTGTTCCCAGATGTCTACTGACTTCTAAGTTTGTGATCCTCTCTCCATTTGAGAGCACCAGGTCTAATATTGCTCCCTTCTGAATGGGTTCCACCACTAGCTGTCTAAGGCATGCTCCCTGTAGGGCATCGAGAATTACCCTGCTCTTGGATGTGGCTGCAGTACATGTCGACCAGTTAACATCTGGCATATTCAGGTCTCCGATTAACAGTATCTTGCCTTTTTCAGCCATTTTGAGAATGCCCTCTATCATTTTCTTGTCCATTTCTTCCCCTTGAGATGGGGGTCTGTATACAACCCCTGTGCGGATTGTGATGCCACTCCCTGTCTCCAAGGTGACCCAGAGTTCCTCTTGTCCTCCCCCTTTACTTTTTAGTTCTGTAGGTTTGAGCCCTTCCCTTATGTAGAGAGCTACTCCACCTCCTCTTTTACCCTCCCTGTCCCTTCCTGATTGTGTACCCTGGTATGTTGACATCCCAGTCATGGTTCTCCATGTACCATGTTTCTGTGACTGCCACAATATCCAAGTGTTCCTCTTCCATCAGGGCTACCAAACTGGAAGCTTGTTTCAAGACTACGGGCATTGGTACTCATTGCCCTCCATTTAATGTTAGCTTTATCCTTTTCCCATCCCTGCTCTTATTGCCCCTGTCCATTTTCCATTTACCCCTGTCCTGCTCTCTGTCAAGCTCTGTACCTTAGTGTTTACCTACTATCTGCCACGTTTTGTGGGGAGCAACTTTCCTGTTTCCTATCAGCACCTCCCCCCTTGGCTAGTTTAAAAGCTTGCCAAGGAAGCCTTTAAACCTGTCACCTAGGAGCATGTTTCCCTTCCTGGACAGATGCAGACCATCATGCCAGTATAGACCTTCATCTCTCCAGGTGGATCCCCAGTCCCCAACGAAGCCAAAGCCCTATGCTCTGCACCAGTTTTCCAACCATCCATTAAACTGCATGGTGTACAGTACCCTAGTCTCACCCCTGCCATAGACTGGCAGCACTTCTGAGAAGGTTACCATGCTTGCTACCTGTCTGAGGCCCCTCCCCAACTCCACAAATTCATCCTGCACTGCACTGATCTCATGCCTAGCTAGGTCATTTGTCCGAGGTGGACAATGATATCTAGTTTCCTCTCCTGTGATGCTGCTTCTGCAATCCTGAGGATTTGCTTCCTGTCCCTCCAAGCAATGGCACCAGGCAGGCACCTTACTTCCCTCTCTTCTCCCTTCCCCAGGTCTACACCCCTAACAATTGAGTCCCCTATCAGAAGCTGTTTCTTTCCCCTGTGGTGTCTCTTGCCACTCTTTTGTGGGTCTCCCTTGTGGATGTCCCCAGCATTCTTCTTGGTCTCTACTGAGGGTGTCATCATAGAGGAACCTTGATTTGCCAGACTGACATATGATTTGTGTAGAGGTATAACTCTGGGGCTACGCCTCTGTTCCACCACCCTCACCCTCCCAGAACCTACTGTGGTCCATCTGCTCTTCACACATGGCAACCTCTGAGGCAATGGTTGTGGAACTAGTGCTCTTTGGGTGGGGGAGGCCTCCTTAGTCCTTGCCAGTTCAGCCTGGAGGTGGGAAACCTCCTCCCTCAGAGGTGACAGTTGCCTGCAAATAGGGCAGCAACTCAGGTTCCAGAATGTCTCCCAGAAAATTGCTGCACCACAGCCAGTGCACTACACCACTCCCCACATGTCCCTCTTCCTTATAATATACAATGAGTAATATATTTTTTTTTGTGTGTGTGTACTTACCCTTTATGTACTGTGTTGGGTAATTAAGAATATGACAGTTCTGCCCCAAGACCTGTTGAGGAAGAGATGTCAGAACCTTGGCTATAAAGGAAATGCCACACCTGGGGTGGGTGGGGTGATGAGAAGGGTGGGTGGGTAGGCCACAACCACTGGTGACTGTTAGAAACAATCCTGGTGAGTACTGCCCTTTATAGTAAGTCAACCAACACCACAATTTACTAGACCACTGCTCCTACACAAACCACTCTACTGAGTCCAGGGATAAAAACAAACTCACTGCTCAGCCAGCAGGACACTTCTAAAATATTGCACAAATATCCTTCCAAATCCTAGGTGTCTAGCACAGAAAAAAAGCAACTTGAGTTGTATTTCACCCCCTCTGGTTATAAAATTACTACACTTTAATGGAATCCTGCAATTCTTTATGCCAATAAGAAAATAATGAAACTTTCTGTAGAAAGCATTGCTTACCTTCTTAACTAGTCTCCAACAATATTATGTTTTACCAGGTTCCCAGTTCCTCAAATGTGTTCTAGTTTGTTCTCTGCAGTATAGCAAGTTTCTCAGCTTCCAACAGAAGCAGGCAAGTCTTTTATGACTGGCTTCTCACTGTATAGAGAGGGTGTAAAAAGTGGCCGTAGCAGACAACCTCACCCTGGATGTGATTATAGGGAATAATCTACAGCATGGGGTGGTATGTGCGGTTACCCACAGTCAGATGGCTAAGGCCACTTGTGACTCCCTGAACCCCACAGAAGCTCCGGTGAAAAAGAATAGAAGGCTAGTTCCCTAGTCTGTCTCCTGACATGGAGAGTAGTGAAAGGGAGGTATGACTTTCCCAGGTAGCCGTTCACAAACCAGCTACATAAGGTTACTCTGAGGAGGGAAGAGTAACCATTGGTCAGAAGGTTAGGGATGGCAGTGACTCTGAATGTCCTGATGGCAGAGCTATGGACCCCAGTTTAGGAACTGAGGGGGACATGTCCCATGCTTTGGGAAAATGTGAGGAATTTGCCACTGCTCAGAGGACTGATCCTAGTTTGGAGAGACTGAGGGTTTGTGCAGAATCTGATGGGACACAGGGAGGTGACATGAGACATAAGGTATTTGGGACAATGGACTGTTGTATACCTAGGATGTGAGGACTGAGGGAGGGGTGATGGACAGGCAGCTTGTCGTTCCCCAGGGATATCATGAGTGATTGCTCATGGTCACTGATGACATCCCCATGTCCGGACATCTGGGCATCACACACACCATGCAGCGATTGGCACAACATTTCTATTGGCCTAACTTCACCCAGGAGATGAAGGAATATTGCAGGCCTTGTCACCGGTGCCAACAGATAGGGAAGGTGGGTAGTAAAACCAAAGCTGCCCTAATTCCCTTGCACATTGTGGAGGAGTCATTCCACAAGGTAGGAACAGATATTGTGGAACCTTTGAGAACCCAAGCTCCTCCAGGAAGAAGTTTATCCTGACGGTGGTCAATTACACCACCTGATACCCAGAGACAATCGCCCTCTCCTCACTTAGGGCAGACAAAGTGACAGGTGCCTTGGTAGGGATTTTCTCCCGTGTCAGGTTTCCGCAGGAGGTTATCATTGATTAAGGGGGTACCTTCATGTTGGACCTGATGAAGTGTTAGTGGGAGAAATGTGGGGTGGTGCAGAGACTCACAAAACCTTATCACCACAAGCCAATTTGCTTGTGGACCATTTTAATGGTACCCTAAAATTGATGCTCCAAGCATTTGCTGAACAGCATGGGAGGGACTGGAAGAAATACCTTCCCCACCTGTTGTTCACGTACAGGAAGATGCCCCAAGAGTCGACTGAGTTCTCCCTCTTCAATCTCTTATATGGACATAGGGTGCATGGGCCCCTAGACTTGATCTGGGAAGAGTGGGGAGGCAAGTACACCACCCATGGAACTCCCATAGTGGAGTATGTCCTTAAGTTTAGGGAGAAGCTGAAGGAGCTTATGGGGTGGCCCAAAGCAACCTGTCTGCTGTCCAACAGAAGCAGAAAGTCTGGTGCATGTCAGGAAGTAATGGTCCTAATTCCAGTACAGAAGGGCAACCTGCAGGCTGACTGATCGGGACCACATAAGATAGTCCAACAGGTCAATGATATAAATTATATCGTAGAATTGCCTGACAGGAGACATACCTCATAGGATGTACCATGTCACCATGATGAAGCCATATGAAATAGGGCTGACATGGTATTTGCAGTGTGTAGTCCTGGGGAGGGGGTGGATGAAGAAGACCCCTACTGGACTTGCTAGAGGAAAGCAAGTGGTAATCATCTGTGGAGACAATCAAACTGTTGCCCCAGTCGACCCTGGAACAGTTCCAGGAAGTGAGGGAGGTTTTAGAAGACTTTGCCCCTTTGTTTATGGCCAAGCCTGGATGAACCCCTTAGCGACACACAATGTAGACACGGTGATGCAAGTGCCCGTATGGAGGACAGCCTACCAGATGTCTGAGGCTGTCCTAAAGGACATTAGGAGGGAGATGGAGGAAATGCTGGATTTAGGGATAATCCAGAAATCCCACAGTCCCTGGGCCTCACCAGTAGTCCTCGTTCCCAAGCTGGATGGCTCTACTCTTTTTTGTGTGGACCATCATGGACTCAACACAGTCACGAAGTCTGACGCCTACCCAATGCCATGGACAGATGAACTACTGGACAAGTTGGGAGGGGTGACATATCTTACCACTACTGACTTAACAAAAGGGTACTGGCAGGTTGAGTTAACTGCTAGAGCTAGAGAACGGTTGGCCTTCATCACTCCAATAGGGTCATTCAAATTCTGTGTAATATCTTTTGAAATGAAGAATGCCCCTGCCACCTTCCAAAGGTTGGACAACCAGGTGTTACATGGTACTGAAGAATACACAGTGGCTTATCTGGATGATATTGCCATCTTCAGTATGAGCTGGAAGGAACACCTGTCCCACCTGAAGGAAGTGTTGAGCAGGATACAGAGGACAGGGCTCATTGTCAATGCTGAAAAGTGCCAGGTGGCTATGGTGGAGGTGGTATACCTAGGCCATGTAGTGGGGCAGGGGCAGCATCATCCCAATCAAGTAAAGGTTGAGGTGATATAGGCATGGCCCACACTTGAAAGCCAGAAGACGGTTAGGAGCTTCCTAGGGACTGCAGGGTAGTATCAAATGTTTGTACCAAATTACAGTACCCTGGCAGCTCCCCTACCCGGCCTGCTAAAGAAAAGACAGCCCAAAAAGGTAAACTGGGAGTCAGCCTCTGAATGAGCCTTCACATGGCTAAAAGTGGCACTGTGCCATGCCCCTGTGTTGGCCAGTCCAGATTACACTAAGCAATTTGTAGTCCAGACAGATGCCTCAGATATGGGGATTGTAGCAGTCCTCAGTCAGACATCTAATCAGGGAAAAGACCACCCACCCGTATACCTGAGCAAAAAGTTACTTTCCCAGGAACAGGCATACTCCAAGGTAGAAAAGGAATGCCTTATGCTGGTATGGGCCCTGAAGAAATTAGAAACGTATCTACAGTATATGGGAAGCGCTTTGAGGTACAGACCGACCATAACCCTCTGGTGTGGCAAAATCAGATGGGTAAAACAAATGGTCGTCTCTTAAGGTGGAGTATTGCCCTACAGGCCTATGATATGACCATTATGCACAGAGCAGGGTTTGCCAATGTTAATGCAGATGGTCTATCTCACCAGTTAGAACAGTAACAGAATTTGTGAAAACCTTACTATACAGTAGGGCATGTTCCCACAAATTCAGTCTAGGAGGGAGGGATGTGGTGAGCTAGCCACTGCCAGTCATTATTTGCAGATATTTTTTCAGTTATACATATATGTTTTATGTGATTTTGTGTATGTTCAATGCCACAATAAAATGCCAGTGTCAAGAAAGGGGTCATATAGAAAGAGAGAATGGATTTTTCAAAATGTCTGATATCCTCTGTGACCTAGGAACCAGCTGTTTGCCAGTAAGCCAAATTATACTCCAGAAAGGAATGAAATTGCCTTGTAAACTTAATTGAGGACAGCAGAGGTAATAAAAAGTCAGGCGATAAACCTTTGTACTTCAAAGGCAGGATACCTGGGAACTATGATCTGGGAAACAGCCATTCCTGACAGGCTGGTGTGAATTGTCCTACAAGTGTTATATTGTAGGTCAGTAGGACATCAATGGCACCAATTCCAAAATGTTATTAATGTGCCAGGAAATAGTAATATAAGAACCTAAGTAACAAAATAATAATAATTCCCCAAAATTTTGGGAAAGCACAAGCGTGACATCTACTGGCCTAAAAGCTAAAACCAGACCAGGGATTTTGGCAGACTATTTAAGGCGCTTTGAATCAGAAGCAAACTCTCTATTCCTGGAACATTTCAAAGGACACCCTTCCTGACAAGACACAGAACAAACTGCTAGCAGACACTGAAAGCCAGTGGCTGAAAAAGAAGGAAAGGACTTTTCAGACCTCACTTATTCTTCTGGACTTAATTCATTACGAACTTAAGGCAGAACTTAGATAACAGTCATAGTGCATTTTTCTTGTACATGCCCATTTTTATTTGTGTTATTCTTTGACCAAATTTCTAAATCTTGTAGTTGTAAATGTATGATAATTAATTACTTAGTAAAAACATTTGTTTTTAAGAAACCTGCCTGAGCAAGATTTTTATATTGTGTTATTGTGGGACATTTATTAATAATCTGTGACCAAACTGCTATTGCTAAGGGGTGCCACCATAAGCTACCAGTCGAACAAGGATCTGTAAAGGGAAATCTGAGTAAAGATAGGGAGAATACAAAAGTCTCAGGGAACAGTCTGTGGGGATTTGAACCAGGTTATTGCATGCCCTATGGAAGAAGAAAAAATCAGGGTTAGGAGGCTACCCCAAAGAGATTGTAAGATCTGGATTGTCTCCCTTTGTGCAACAACCAAGAAGGGTTCTCATTTGGCTACAAGACTCAAGACTGGTATTGCACCCTTATCCAGAGTAAAGATGGAGTCCTGAGACCTCATGGTGGGTGATCAGTTGTGAACTCAGTGAGTACTCTAAGAGGACATGAGGAAGGTATTCCTGTTCCCCCCTTCCTGTCATGGATTTCACTTAAGGGTGGGCACTGTAAGCTCAGTGGACCTGACCCCTAGGAATGGGTTCGTGACACGTGACTACACCATGCAAAATTAAATAGGTAAAGTAGACATCATGCTCAGTTCCAGCAGTTGAACTGTACTTTGAAGCTTTGGTTGCCTTATTGGAGCCATTTGAGGCTGCCACATGTGATGTCAGTGTGGACAGTGCAACTCTGAGTCAAATTTTTCCTTAAATATGATTCCTTCATATTTTCCTTGATGACATAAAGAAAGACATTCAGTCAAAAGAAGACACCACCGCTGTTAGGCTGACAGATGACTTGAGTCTCAGACTGTTGACTGACTGGAGACTAAATACCATATTTAAGAATGACACCTACAGTATGCACTGGTTATGTTGCTAAACCTCCGCTTTAAGTAGAATATTGAAGCCATCATTCCTGCTGGGGAAGACACTGAGTAGTGGAGAGATCTTCTGCTAACCAAATGTGACATTGCCCTAAAAACACCATGAACTGATGTACAGCAGTCAAACCCTGCCGAACCATCAGAGTACACCTCTTGCGCAGATAATAGGACACCTATCAATTCTTCACAACCACCAGTGTCATCAGTGAGGGAAAGGACATCTAAAGCTACTTCTTGGGCATCCTATGTCCAGGGTCAGAAAGGTAAATCACTTCTGAGTTGTTTACAACAACATGGACTAGTATCCTGTAAAGAAAGTGCAGCTGATTCATCTGCCAGACTGGTAACCGTCTCATGCAGTACAATGATCCTGGAGTATTTTGCAGACCAGTGATTGGTTTCGAGGAAGATCCATTTCTTTATTGGAAACAAAACAACAATGATGCCAGATCAAGTAAATTTTGCAATAATTCACCTCAGTTGTCCACCTTCAAGCGTATATTCAGAACGCATATTTAGTGCAACTGGAGGAAAAGTCACTGACCACAGAACACTGCTAAGTCCTGCAAATGTGGAATGGCTTACAGTTCTCAAAATGAACACTAATAAGCTAGCAAGTTTCACTCCACACACCCTTCGTGCATGGTTAAACAGTAACATAGGTAGCATAAACAAAACCAGCACTGAAGATCAGGTGAAAAATAGGCTTTATTATATTTCCTGGATGTCCAAAACAGCTCAAGTAGGTCAGGATCTCGACTGGTTTCACTCCTGAGGACACTCAGCTGAGAAAAATCAGTCGAGGTCCTGACCTACTCGAGCTGTTTTGGCCATCCAGGAAATATAATGAAGCCTATTTTTCACCTGATCTTCAGTGTTGGTTTTGTTTACTCAAAATGAACACTGACAGTTTCCTAGTTGTCCCAAACACTAAATTATGCGAGTCTGACCCTGAACATGAACAACAGCCTGCAAACAGTGATACTGAATATGATGACTAGGTTGTGTACAAAACAAACAGAACCATCACCACTGCCACCATGCCAGCCACATGCGCCACACTGCTTTTAGTTTTCTTTTGTCAGTCATCAGTTTTATATTATGTAAGTTTGGTCGATGCCCACCACGGGTATAATTTCTGAAAACAGCAGCAGGTTCACTCAGAGCAGCTGCACCTCTCATACCTATAATTTTTGGAAACAGCAGCAGGCTCACTCACAGCAGTTGCTCCTCTTGTACCTGCCTCAGCAATGCCCGCCATTAGTACAATTTTTGCAAACAGCAGCAGGCTCACTCACAGCAGCTGCACCTCTTGTACCTACCTCAGCAAAGCCCACCATGGGTATAATTTTGGAAACAGCAGAAGGCTCAATCAGAGAGGCTGGACCTCTCGTACCTACCTCAGAAATGCCCACCATGGGTATAATTTTTGGACACAGTGGCAGACTTGCTAATAGCAGCTGTACGTCATGTACCTGCTTCAGCAATGCCCACCATGGGTATAATTTTTGGAAATAGCAGCAGGCTCACAAAGAGCAGCTGCACCTCTCATATCTGTCTCAGAAATGCCCCCCATGGGTATAACAGGTCGGGGCACCTAATAAACAGTGTAACAGTCCAAAAAAAAAAACAGTCCTTCACATACTTTTTGTTATGGTCAGTGTCAGGCAATTGAGTAGTAGAATGGGTTGGGTAATAACTACCTGACCTGATCCAACTATTCAGTTTTCATCTGGGTATTTTTAGGATATTATTGAGGTACCCACAGTTAGTCATGGGGGTTATGTATTTTAGTACATGCCCATCCCTACTACAGCCTGTTCTTAGGCCAGGTCAAGGCTTTGGGAAAATGCTACTTCTTGTTCTCAGGCCAGGCATAGACTCTGGGGAGATGCAACTGCCTTTGCTTAGGCCATGCTTAGAGTTTGGGGGGAGGTGTTGTTGCCTGTTCTCAGACCAGGTCTAGACTTTGTGGAAAAGTTGCTGCCTGTTCTCAGGCCAGGCCATGGCTTGTTGAGATGCTGCTGCCTTTTCCCAGGCCAGAATAGAGTTTGAGAAGATGCTGTTTCCTGTTCTCAGGCTGGGCCTGGATTTTGAGGAGATGCTGCTGCTTGTTCTCAGGTGTGCAGACCTAGACATTAGGGAGATGCTGTTGACTTTTCTCGTGCTGGGCCTAGACTTATGTGAGATTCTGCTGTCTGCTCTCAGACTTTGCTTGACTTTGGGAAGAGTCTGCTGCCTGTTCTCATGCATTACTTGACTTTGGTGAGATACTACTGCCTCTTCTCAGGCCTTGTCTAGATCTTAGGGAGATGCTGCTGCCTGTTCTCAGGCCTTGTCTAGACTTCAGAGAAGTACTGCTACCTGTTGTCAGGCCTGGCCAAGACTTTGAGAAGTGGCTGCCTGTTCTCAGGCCAGAATAATGTTCATTAAAATGCTGCTGCCCATTCTCAGGCCAAACATAGACCATAGGGAGATATTGCTGCTTGCTCTCATGCTGAGACTAGACTCTAGGGAGATGCTGTTCCCTGTTCTCTGGGTTTGTCTATTGTTTGTGGAGAAGCTGCAGCTTATTCTCAGGTCTCTCCCAGACTTTGCTGAGATTATGCTGCTTCTTCCCAAGCATGGCCTAGAATTTGGGCAGATACATCTGTCTGTTCCCAGACCTTGACTAGGCTTTTGTGAGATGCAGCTGCCTATTCTGAGGCATGGCCAAGACTTTGGTGAGATATTGCTTCCTGTTCCCAGGACTGGACTGGACTTTGGGGAGATGCTGTTCTCTGTTCTCAGGCAGGGACGAGAATTTGAAGTCATATTTCTGCCTGTTCTCAGGTTTTACCTTGACTTTGGTGAGATGCTACTTCCTGTTCTCAGGCCTGGTCTAGACATTTGAGAGATATGTCTGTCTGTTTCAGGCCTGGCCTAGATTTGCGGGAGTTATTGCTGCCTGTTTACTGGACAGAAGTGAATTTGGAAAACTGTTACTACCTGTTCTCAGTTCAAACATTTACTTTGGGGAGATACTGCTGCCAGTTCTCAGGCCAGGGCTACACTCTGGGAAGATACTGCTTCCTGTTCCCAGGCTGAGCTAGACTCTGGTGAGATGCTGCTACAGTCCAAGGATACACTTTTGAGAAAATGCTACTGCCTGTTCTCAGTTCAAACATTGACTTTGGGGAGATAGTGCTGCCTGTTCTCAGGCCAGGCTAGACTTTGGGTAGATGCTACTGCCTGTTCTCAGGCCTGGGCTATGCTGTGGGAGATGCTGCTCCTTATTCTCAGGGGGCAGTTAGTCTGTGGGAGATACTGCTGCCTGTTCTCAGGCCGTGCTGAGACTTTGGGGAAATGCTACTTCTTGTTCTCATGCCAGGTGTAGACTCTGGGGAGATGCAACTGCCTTTGACTAGGCTTTGCCTAGAGTTTGGGGAGGTGGTGCTGGCTGTTCTCAAACCAGGCCTAGACTTTTTGGAGAAGTTGCTGCCTGTTCTCAGGTCAGACCATGGCTTGTGGAGATGCTGTTGCCTTTTCCCAGGCCAGAATAGAGTCTGAGAAAATTATGCTTCTTGTCTCAGCCCGGGATGTGCGGCGCATATGCTGGCATAACCTGCATTGAGCCGCATAGGAGGGCTCAAAGTTGAGCCCGTGAGGAGTGGGAACAAATCCCAGCCATCCACAGGTGGGTTGCTGTATTACAGGGTGCAACACAGCAGCCACCAGCCGTGGGTGGCCACCAGCCTACCCAGAACACCATTCACAAGCACACTCATCTCCCTGGTAGTCCAGTGGTACCCCCCCTCCCTCCTGACTCCCCAATTCCCCGATAAACATATTGTAAGACTTTCCCTGGTAGTCTAGTGGACCCCCCACCCAATTCCCCGATAAATGTATGGTAAGACTGTCCCTGATAGTCTAGCTGACCCCCCTTCCTCCCATGTCCCTGATTGCCAGAATATGACCTTTATTTAAATCCCTGGTAGTCTAGTGGTACCTCCCCACCCTTTGCCATGATTGCGGTACAGCGCCAGAACAGAATTCTCTGGTAATTCAGTGGCACCCCCACCCTCCCACCCACCCACACAGATCCTTTGCCCCCGCTCCCCCCATCGCTCGGTGGGCAGCTGCAACCACCCACATACCACTCGGCCACCCACCGAATGACAGGTACAGTATGGGCTTGCAGGGCATACTGTACTAGACAGTCCCAAATAAATGTATGAAGTCATTCACATATTTGGTACTGTCTAGTACAGTATGCCCTGCAAGCCCATACTGTACCTGTCATTTGGAGGGCGGCCGGGCGGTATGCAGGCGGGTTGCAGCCGCCCACCGATGATGGAGGGAGCGGGGTGGGCAAGGGGATCTGTGTGGGTGAGAGGGGTTGGGGTGCCACTGGATCAATAGGGAAGTCTGTTCTGGCGCTTTACCACAATCGCTGCAATGGACAGTGGGGTACTACTAGACTACCAAGGATGGGCTTACCATTCATTTATCAGGGACTCTGGGAATTGGGTGGAGGGAGGAGGGCCACCGACTACAGGGATTGTTAGTTATATACACTACCGCGATCGCAGCAACAGGCGGGGGGGTACCAGGAATTTAAATAAAAGGCAGATACCGGAGATGGGGATACAGGAGGGTTGAGGTCCACTAGACTACCAGGGGCTGTTTTAGGTTACATTTACTGCAATCATGGCTATGGGGCATGGGATGCCCCGAGAACCCCACTGTGCTCACGTCATGCTGTGTAGGGCGCCAGGCACAAGTCACCGGGCTGCCCTGCCCTGCACGAGGCATGCAAATGGGACCATAATGACATGCAAATAGTCCAGTTTGCACCTTGCATATCTTATGGCCTCACTTGCATGCCCTTGGCTGAATATCGCGGGTGATGCGCCAAGCGCAACTGTGTTTGTGCTGGTGCATCTCCGTGCTTCCTAGCTGTGGCTTGCACCGGCACAGTCCTACTGCACCATGTGCAGTCCGTGCCATATTCAATGATGCTGTGCCCTGGCACATCACAGTTGAATATCACCTGGCCCTGGCCTGGGTCCTGACACATCCCAGTTGCGTTGCGCCCAGGCTTGTGCCATTGTCTGGTGCAGTCTGAATATTCAGGCCAGTGTGGCCATTCTGAGTGCAAGTTTGAGTCCTTCTCACTCCGATTACGGTAATGAGCTGCATGGGCAAACCTCTATTCTACTGATGTGTTTCCTTTCCCTCATTTTCTCTTGATTGTTTCATACCTGAGTACCAAGTTAAAAGCCAAAAAGTGCTGTACTGCACAGTTCTCTGCCTAGTTCCCAGCTGCTACATTTATTTGTCCCTTAGATGCTTACTTTAGCAGTCACTTGTTTCTGTATTTGTCCAACATGGTAATCCCCTCTCGATGTTCGTCCTCCATATTGTCCTCCTGTGTACATCCTTGCTGATGACATCTTTCAGCCATGCATGCTCACACTGTCACACATGGACATTTTGCTAGTGTATGAGTTCCATAGCGCATTTGAAGTTGACATGTTGTAGTCCTCTGTGTTTCAAAGTTGAATACCTGCAATAAGAGCAGCCAATGTTTTCAAGTGTATATTGTAAAGAGCAGCAACACCAACATTCAGTGAGCAGTATATAGAAAGAAAGCGAAAGTCTCAAACTGCAATAATTTAAATCGTTAGTGTCTGTGCCTGTGCTAAATTTCCATACTCATTTGCACCATCGTTTTCAACCTGAGCTGGTATCCTGTATTGTAACATTTACTGTTTACCACTGCAGCTGTTCAGCATGGCAACTAGTAGTTGTTATTACAATCATTTAGATAGTAGTAGTAGTAGTAGTAGTAGTGATGGAGAGAATGCAGAGTTACTGAATACACTGCTGAGCATACTCTTATAGTGGTCCAATTAGACCATACATGTTTGAGCCAAGGCGTCAAGTACCTCTATCTAGCAGTGACACTTCAAGTGAAGAAGAGGAATCTGAAAATTCTCTCCCTGTCCCAGACTGGCTAAATGACATGTCCCAGTGTACATGTGGCTAATGTGGGCAAATGCCAACCACCCGGGAGTCGTTATGTTGTCAGGAGGTCTCATACCCTTGGTGAAAAGATGGATGGATACGTCTGTGTTACTAAGAACCCACAGTTTGTGACTGCGTGCTTGGACCAATTGGTAGTTCAAGTAGCACTTATATCAATTTGTTCATGCTACTGCCATCTTCTCCCAGCCAGTCCAGCAGCCAACAGGTATTATCCCACTGTATACGTTCTTGTTATATCATGATTGAATTTTTCTGTTTTCACCTTCTTTCATTGTGTGCTGTGCTTTTGGAGGATGCTACAAGGGGTTACAAAACTATGTTGGCAACGTCCAACAATACCAGGCCCAGCATTCCCCCGCCACAAATGGTGTTTAACACAATGCCACTGACCAATGTATTGCTATTGTTATGGTTTCCATATGTTGGTCCCATGCACTTTTTAATGTCCGCACTCAGTTTACCCCCGCATCCTATGTCACTGTATTACATGAAAGCACACTAACCTTTTCCGTGACGCAATCGTTTGTCATGCTACCCCTTATTGTACCCACTTCAAACCGTGTTTAATGAGCTTTGTTTCATGGACATCTCCTTTTACAAACATACATATGAACTTGCCAGCAGATACAGGCCATTCGGTCTATGAAGTCTGCTCCAGTGTGCAGCACTTCAGTCCATTAGACTGCAGCTGCACCCACTCCCTCATATGACATCATCCCCATCTCCCAGCCCCTCTTGAAGCCACCAACACTCTGCAATGATACAACTTCCTGTGGCAGAGCATTCTACCCCACCATAACCCTTTCTGTAAAATAGTGCCTCCTCAGTTCCCTCTTGAACCTGACCCCTTCCAGCTTCATAGAGTGTCCCCTGGTTTCCCTTCCACCTTTCAGATTGAACATACACCTGTTCTCTACTTTGTTCAAAGTCATCAGGTACTTCAATGCCTCAATCATATCCCCTCTCTCCCTTATTTCCCACAGGGAATACATATCGAGCTCTCTCAGTCTCTCCTCATATGGTCTGTCCTCCAACCCCAGGATTATTTTTGTTGCTCTGCGCTGTTCCCCCTCCAGTAGTTTGATGTCCCTTTTCAAGTAGGTGTGTCAGAAATGCATGCAGTACTCTAGGTGTGGTCTCACCAGGGACCTGTACTGGGGCAAGATGAGCTCCCCACTCCTAGAAGTAACCCCCCTTGCTATGCACACTAGAATCCTGTTTGCTTTTGCTGCTTCCTTCCTGCACTGAGCAGAGTGGGTCATCATCCCAGTTACCAGCACTCCCAGATCCTTGTCATCCTTTGATTTGGTTAACAGGACACCCTCCGGCCAGTAATTGTATCCTGGGTTCTTGCCTCCTAAATGCATCACGTTGCACTTCGTGACATTGAAACCAAGATGCCAAGTATGAGACCATTCCTCCATTTTTCCCAAATCCTCCTGAAGTGATTTTGCTCCCTCCCCACCCCATGTACCTCTGCAAAAATGTTCTTGTATTTCCTTGCAGATGACACAATCGGCTATTAAAATCTTAAACCAAACATGTAGCAGCACTGAGCCCTGTGGTACACCATTACTGCCTTGTGTTCTGATGCCCCCCCCCACTACTACCTTCTGCTGTGTACCCTGTAGCCAGTTCTCGACACATATGACCAGTTTCCTTCCTGCTCCCAAACTCTTCAAGTTGCAGGACAGCCTACCGTGTGGCATAGATTCAAAGGGCTTTCTGAAATCCATGTAGAGGGCATCGAATGCATGTCCTCTGTTCAGTGCCCTTGTAACCCAGTTGTAAAAATCAACCCACTTTGTGTGGCAGGATCTTCCTGAGACAAACCCCTGCTGCCTTCAGTCCTGGAGATTGTTATCCTCAAGACATTGCACCAGTCTTTCCTTGAGGATTGTCTCCATCAGTTGTCCCACAATTGCATCAAGGCTTACCGGTCTTTAATTCCCTGGTTCATCCTTGGGCTCACTTTTATGGAGCAGTAACACATGTGCTTCCCTCCATTCCCCTGTGCATGCACCCAGAGTTCAGAGAGGTGTTGAAGAGGTCCACCAATGGTACTGCCAGGACCTCTGCCAACTGTTGTCACAGGTGCTCCCCTCCGTGCCCTCCACCAATGTGTTAGTTGCATTGTTATTGTTCTCCCTCAAGCATGTTCATTTTTCATGTCCATCAATGTGAACCCCCAACCCACCATCTTGTAGAGCATCATGTAATTCTCCTTGTTGTTCTTTCAGCCAAAATGCATGACTTTTCAATGTCTTGTATTGCATCTTTACTTTACAGACTGTACAGTATTACTGTAATGTACCTGTATTCATCATAATTATTTCACACAATCACGTACTGCACTTCTGGCTGTGTGTTAGACTGTAATCCTCCAAAGATGCACACATTCCACTCACGCATCTGCTTAATGTCACTTACAAAATCAGTGATCTGTACTTGCCTCCACAGTTATCCATGTAGCACCAAAAATACCACCAACAGACTAATGTTGTTATGTCAGTTTGCATCCAGCTGTATCACCTTCCCCAGTTATGAGGCTTACAATAGCAGAATTGTCCTGTTGTAAACCCATGCTGTCTTTGATCCTGTGCTACTATGGATTACAGTTGTTACACTAGTGCCTCCATAATCTTGCCCACTACTGAGGTAAGACTGACTGGTCTGTAGTTCCCTGCCTCCTCCCTGCTACCACTCGTGTGGAGCGGGATCACATTATCCCTTCTCCAGTCTTTTGTGACCCCTCCTGTACTCAGAGACTCACTAAACAGTTCTGATAATGACTCTGCTAGTTAAGCCATCTTTGCTCCTTTACTACCCTGTGATATGTTATATGGTCCCATTGCGTTGTCTACCCTGAGCTTAGCTAAGTCTTGTAGGACACTTTCTTTTGTGAAGGGACTTATCAACACCTCCCTCCCCCCCTGTGTCCATGGTGCTGAGCAGTGGTCCCTGCCCTACCTTCTCCTTAGTAAATACTGAGCTGAAGTATTGTATTTGTGCCATAGTACAACAGAGTGCATGATAGGATGGCTTTTGGCACAGCAACAGAGTTGTTCCTGTAATCTGTACCATTTAAGGCATGTTATAAGGTGTGTGATCTTGGTGTGACCTTTGACAACAGATTGACATTGGAAGCTCCGGTGTCATTCATCATCTGGAACCGCTTTTACCATCTTATTAATCTCGGCCTGATCAGACCCCTAGTTCAGAATATGGACCTCCACAGCTTGCTACCCCTTCCCCATTTGTGAATGACACCCTCCATGTCCATGGGGTACAGCCCCTATACCATTCATGACACATGCCCCAACAGAGGTCAAAATTGGCATCAGCCAGTTGGCCAAATGCTGGTACATTTGGTATAGTTCTAGCAAGATTTTTATTTAAGTATCCCTGCAGGCTTGTACTGCAGAAAGTAATACTTCAGTATGTACACCAACTGAGGTACTGTAAATGTCTGTGTGGCCAGTGGATTTTCCCAGTCAGTAGCCCTTAGGAGCTAATGGCAGTTAAACTTCATTTCAGCCCCTGCCCAATCAGTGTAAGATGTGACCCAATAATGCCAGTACTGGAAGACCATTTCTTTCCATACTGTAGTGTCCACCCCAGCCCAACCAGGTAGTCAGAACACCCTCATCGCACCACCATTTACCACCCATGTCTGCAAGTGGTACATTCCTCCGCTCACCACCACGGCCTGCCACCGACTGAACAGCACATGAACTGCACTGATCATTTGCTGGTTGGCTCAGCTCATGCAAATGGGGCCATAATGACACACAAATGGCCCCATTTGTGCCTTGCATCTATTATGGCCCCATTTGCATGCACAAGTCTGAATATCTCGGAAATGCGCACAGCACAACTACAGCTGCACGGGACCATTCCCAGTCCTACCTGTCTGGGGAATGTGCCAGCATATTATATATGCACCAAGCACATTCTGTGCCATCACCTTTGAATATCCCTCTGCCTTGGCCCTGGTGCACCTCGGCTGTGCTGCACCTCCACTTGCGCCAGTGTCTGGCGCAGTCTGAATATCTAGCAAAATGTGTGTAAACAGTTAAGCACACTTTGCCATCTTTAACAAGCCAAGATGTGCTACAACAAGGGGTCAGTGAATGAAATCAGATGGTGGGTACCTAAGTGTGTACAAATTATGCTATTAGTAGCCAGCCTGGTGGCACTGAAGGTTGAGGCACTGGAAGCCACACCTTGCACCATGCCGGCAACCCGGGTTCAGGAGTGAGTCTGGGTGCCGGGGGTCGGCAGGAGAGGGAATGGATTGATCGCCCCCAGGACAGCTTTCCTTTCTCAGGGGGAGGGTTTTGGGGATGACTGGTGTTCCAGTGACCCCTGCTGGAGACCGGGGGCACTGCAGGAAAGCGGTCCAGAAAGCAGCATGGAATGAGCATGGTGGACGCCGGTAGGGATGCCATGTGTAATGGTGTCATTGCATGCCATGCTTGGGGGGATGGGGAAGCATTCAAAATCCCCCACTGGTCTGGCTAGGTGACAGCCCCACAGTGCCTGACTGCCAGATGTCCATAACTAGGACTCTGCCCCTTGAACTCCTCATGGACCTAGGTCCAGGGAGTCCTGCGAGGAGAGCTAATGCCTTTGAGGAGGTAGGGGGTCTTAATGGGTGGTAGAGCGGCAGACGAGTTGGTGCCTGAGAGAGTTCCAGGTCCAGTGCGCACCATAAAGGCAGTTAAAAAAAAATTATGCTATTAGTAATAAATAGTCAAATATTCAGCTTTGCAGCATAATAGAAAATCAGGAATCACTCTCTGCCTATATATATATATATATATATATATATTGCTGATAGATTTATATTTAAGACACAGTAACACAGTCTGTAAACTACATAAGACAAAAAAACCTTTACCATACATGTTACATTCTTGAAATGTTAGCAACGTGACCAGTTTCACACTGATTAACTCTAAGTAATTCTACTGCTTATAGCGGCTATGGTGGCTTGCGAGTAAGGGCATTAACAAGGTGAAAAAGTATAACATGTTTCAATATAAGAAAAATAGCAGGACAAGAGGACAAAGCATGAGATTAGATGGAGGCTGATTAAGGGGTAATATGAGTAAGTTCTTTTTCACAGAAATGGTGGTAGATGCATGGAATGGTCTACCTCAGGAAGTGGCTTAATAGCATACGGCATTATGGCAAAACCAAGACCTGTGCGCTCTCTGAGTTGGGCCCCCCTTGAGTTGGAATCTTTAGTGGGGGGGGTCTGGGGGGCACAGCCCAATAATAGGGGATGTAGGGGGCAGATCCCCCCAAAGAACAATAAATAAATAGGAATTGCAGAACGCGATTGTGCCGCACGGCATTCTGCCATGTGACATTATGACCCCATGCAGGAAGTGGTGGATATGAATACAGTGCAAGGCTTCAAACAGGCATGGGATAGGCATAAGGGAGCAATACAGATGAGTATGAATAGACAGGGCATTGACAGAGCAAAGGCCGATGGCACATTTATAAGGTAGAAAAATAAATGGGCAGACTGGATGGGCCTTGCGGTCCTTATCTGCCGTCAACTTCTATGTTTCTATGTTTCTATTAAAGACTAAGAGTCACAAAGTAATTATCTACAACATTTTACCTATCCCCAGAGCACACAAAAAAAAAACATGACTATTAAAAGGATAAATGCAAGTTTGGATAATCTTTGTCAGTAAAGAGATATCGAAATTGTTGATAACTGGTCCACTTTCTATAACAAAAAGGAACTTTTTGGGAAGGATGGACTACACCTAAATAGGAACGGGGCTCGGAAATTAGCAGTAAATATAAATCAAGTCATGGGAACTGGCCTTTTAAACTAAGCTGGGGGGGGGGTATTTCAGCCCATAGTAAAAAAAGAGTCTTACCTAAGAGAAGGCAGAGTATTTATCAACTCTCAGAGTTAACCTTTAATGCAAGAAGTTTAAATAATAAGAGGGATGATTTCTTGGCAATTTTGATACTAATTCAACTGATGTGATTGCTGTTACAGAGACTTGACGTCGAGAAATATTAATGGTTATGCCGTGTATGAGAATACCAGGACCAACAGAAAAGGGGGTGGGGTTGCACTATATATCAGAAGTAAGATTTGTGATATAGATATTACCTCTAAGATCAAATCAGGTACAAGGTATGAATCAATCTGGGTACAAGTAAAAGGCGGGGTTAGCAAATCTTTCATTATAGGCTGTGTATACTGTCCCCCAGATAGTAACATCAAATTAGCAGAACAAATAATGTCAGAAATCAGAAGGGCAGGAAACAATGGTGAACTCATATTAATGGGTTATTTTAATATTACTAGCATTAACTGGACAGAACGTATTTCTAACTCTAGACTGGGCACTCTGCTACTCGATACATGCAGCAAACTAAACTTAATCCAACATGTCAAAGAACCTACCAGGGGTCATGAAATTTGGGATCTGGTGCTGGTCTCATCAAATATTTATTTTATAGACTGTGTAATGGATCCTCCTATTGCTAACAGTGGTGATAATAAAATAATCTGGTTTACTATCAATTACACATATATCCCCAGAAAAAGCTATACTACAATATTCATAATAGATAAAGCTGATCGAGTCGGGATCAAAAAATATATGGAAAAAACTGTATGGAATAAAGTTCTATGCAACAAGACCATAGATGAAATATGGAAAACTATTTAAAAATACCATCTTAAAAGTAGCTAAGGACAACATTTCCCAAGTTCATAAAACAAGTTCATATAAATCCCCTAGATGGATGAACCACAATATCAAGAAATTAATTAAAAAGAAGGGAAGACTATACAAAACATACTTAAAAATTGGCACTAATACAGCATATGATGCTTTTAAAAAACTCCAGAAATCATATACAGTCAGACCTGGTTAATCTGTAAGCTTTTGTGTTAGCCCAATTTTCTACGTAATAAAAATCTACGTATTAACCAGACATTGACCAGATAATTATATTTTTTTAAGATTTAAAAGACTTATTACTGTAAAACAATTTACTTTTTAAATACAGTGCAAAACATATGTGTATTGTACTTTTGAAAAAAAGCACCAATATTTTAGCAAAAATAAGCATTATGTTTAAAGCATAATGAGAATCACATTATAAGATGAATTTAAATTTCATCACAACAGCAGTGTTTATCGGGAACAGAACAAGAGGTGCACAGCTTGACAGCAAGATGGGATTTAAATTTAAACTGGGACCGGGAGAGACCGGGAGAAGCTTGACAGCCGGGGAGCAGAACATTAAAACCATGAGCAGAACAGGGGACAAGCTAAAACAAAATCTTTTTTTTTTACAGCAGAACCGGGGGCAAGAACGAGCAGAAACAGTAAGAGGAGTCACAAGACACAGGGCAGACTTGAGTCTGTGGCTCAATAGAATGGGGCAGTTTAAATCTTTTTTTTTTTAAGCAGAACAGGGAGCTGGAACGGGAAGAGGAGTCACAGGACAGACTTGTTTTTTCTACCAGCCGACAGACAGACTTCTAGCCCATTCTAGCCCTTATTCATAAAGGATTTAAATTAAAACTGGGACCAGGAGAGACCGGGAGAAGCTTGAAAGCCGGGGAGCAGAACATTAAAACCGGGAGCAGAACAGGGGACAAGCTAAAACAAAATCTTTTTTTTTTTTACAGCAGAACCAGGGGCAAGAACGAGCAGAAACAGTAAGAGGAGTCACAGGACACAGGGCAGACTTGAGGAGTCTGTGGCTCAGTAGAATGGGGCGGTTTAAAGCAGATTGTTTAAATCTTTAAATCTTTTTTTTTAAGCATTATGGGGAACTAAATGATTTAAATTAAAACCAGACTAATCAGCAGAACAGGGCTATTTAAAACTTTAACTTCAAGGTGAGGATTTACTGTGGCTTTGTTTTGGTTGCACTGCCGAGGTAACATGCCAAGAGGGATTAAGAGATTAAGAGTGCTTGCGATTAACAAGCTGTTAGCACCTCCACCCAGCTCAATAAAAAAACGGATTAAGGAGGTCACAGTGAATAGGACTTAGACTAGTTAAAGACACATGCAAACGGATTCGGATTCTCAGTTTTACGTATTAAAGAGGTACTTAACATGAGAAAAAATCCATTTGCATTGTGTCTCTTTCGGAAAGTCAGACATACAGACTAATGAGGCATGGATAAACCAGGTTTGACTGTAAATCAAACATTAGGTGAAATGGAACATGGAAATGAATCTTGCAACAGATAAGCATAAACTTTAAACAATTTTACTCATATATTAATTCACTTAAAAATCCAACTAATGAGGCAGGTCCAATTAAATCGGGGTCTAACACCATTACAGAAAATAAACAAATGGCAGAAGCATTTAATGACTACTTTTGTAGTGTATATAAAGTAGATAGAAAGTCAACAAAGATCTCTCATGCCCCCACACTATTAGAAATATTTCGGAAACTGAAATTCATGAGAAAATTATGAAACTAAAGAAAAATTCATCCCTGGAGCCAGATAAAATATTTGCAGGTACAGTATGCCCCAGATCATGGCTGAACACCTGCTCTTACCTTTAAAGATCCTTTTTGAGCAGTCAGTTAATACAGCTGAAGTCCCAATGACTGGAAACTTGCACATAGGGTACCCGTTTTTAAAAATGGTGACAGAGAACTTATTCAGAATTGTCACCCGATCAGTCTTACCTGCGTGATTGTGAAAGTAATGGAAAGCATTATAAAGGATAGAATTTCTACTTACATTGAGGGACCTGATCAGGAACAGCACGACTTTGTGAAAGCGAGAAGTTGCACCACAAACTTCTCATTTTTTTATAAAAAATAAGTAAATCTCTGGACAACAATATACCTTGTGATATTATTTATTTAGACTTCTCCAAACCATTTGATTTAACCCCACACTGGGCTGTAATAGACAGCATGGTTGATTTAAAAATAGACTCAGTCCTTGTTAATTGGGTAGCAGAATGGCTCTTGAACAGAAGACAAAGGACTAGAAATTCAAAGGGTTTGCGCCTGGTGTAACTGAGTTGCACCAGTGAAACTCCAGAAATGCTCCCTGGGGCAATATTCAACAGAGGGAATTGTACACTCAGCGATCGGGGTTATACGAGGGGTGGGGGTACCACTAGACTACCAGTGAATTACAGAATTGTACTTTGACAGGGATCAGAGCATCGGGAGGGGTGGGGGTACCACTGGACTGCCAGGGATATAGATTTATTTTAGTTTAGGTGATCGGGCTACGGGAAGGGAGGGGTGCCACTAGACTACCAGGGAAGAGTTACAAAGTTATTTTACAGCGATTGGGCTATAGGGAGGGAGGGAGGTGCCACTAGACTTCCAAGGAAGATATAAAATGTTATTTTATGGTGATCAGGCTACAGGGAGGAAGGGGGGTGCCACTAGACTACCAGGGAAGATTTTAAAAGTTATTTTATGACAATCAGGCTACGGGGGGGTGCCACTAGACCCCCCCTCTGGCAGCACCACATGCTGTACAGGGCACCATGTGCATTTCGCTGGCCTGCCCTGCACAACTCATGCAAATGGCCCCATCTGTGCCTTGCATACATTATGGCCCCATTGTATACTGCCGACTGCATATCAGGAATTTGTGCACAGCATAACTCTGTTGCACTGGCACAGTTCCCATTCCTGATATTCAGCCCTGTTGGGGGGATGTGCCAGCACATCGTATTTGCGCAGTGCGCATCACCTGATATATTTAGAGAAGATGTGCCATTGCTCATCTCTTTTGAATATATCCCTGAGTTTCACCAGCACAACACAGTTGTGCTGTGCCACCACATGCTCCATTGCCGAGCACAACTCTTAATATGGGGGCCATAGTGTCTCAGTCAATGGATATGTGTCAGGAGTGGGTCACATTCTGAGTGGTGTTCCACGGGGCTCAGTCCTTGGCCCTGTTCTTTTTAATATTTTTATATCTGACATGAGCTCCCAACTTGACAGCATGGGTGGGATATTCAGATTGCGCCAGCTGTGGCGCTAGCCTGGGCACAGTGCACCTGGAATGTGCCAGGGTGCTGACAGGGTGATATTCAATGGTGCTGCACCATGGCTCAGCACCATTGAATATCACGCTGTAATACCGCCAATGTGCATGGCACAGTGAAACTGCACCAGCGCCAAGTGGCAAGAAGAGGGGTGGGGATCGCTAAGCGCAAAGTGCCATTGCACTGGCGCATCACCCGCGATATTAAAAGTGCAAATGGGGCCATTTGCATGTCATTATGGCCCCATTTGCATGCAGGTGCGCCCATCCCCGGTGACTTGCGCCTGGCACCCTGCCAGGCTGTAGCCGTCAGGGACCGACGCCCCCTGCACAAGCGGCAAAGTGCCCCAATGCTCGATCGTGGGCATATGTACTAGATGTAAAATGTCCTATATCCCTGGTGGTCCAATGGACCACTGGCAGCCCGATAGCGGGCAGAAGTATAATTAAATTGCCTCTTATATCCCTGGTGGTCCTGTGGACCGCTCATAGCCCGATCTCGGACATCAGTTATAAAATATTAAAAACCAATCCATCCCTGGTGGCCCAGCGTTACTCCCCCTCCCCACCTGCCCACTGAGCCCCATTCACATTTCTGGACTGTGTAGTATGGTATGGGCTGCAAGCCCATTCACCCACGTTGTGGACCAATGGGCTACACCTCTACTGTACAAAGTCAGTCGGCGGGCGGTGAGGTGGCATTCAGGTGGGGAGCTGCTGCCCGCCGCTGACCGGGGAGGTGCAGGGTGGTGGGGCTCAGTGGGCAGGTGGGGAGGGGGGTTAAGCTGGACCACCAGGGATGGATTGGTTTTTAATATTTTATAACTGACACCCGCGATCGGGCTGCGAGCGGTCCACTGGACCACCAGGGATATAGGAGGCATATTTAATTATACTTCTGCCCGCGATCGGGCTGCGAGTGGTCCACTGGACCACCAGGGTTATTGGACCATTAATACATTACTAATGCCCGCAATCGGGCATGGGGGGGCACTACCACGAAGGTGCTGCCGGAGCTCGTATGGCCATCCAGAGCTGGCAGCTGCCGTGTTGCACCCTGCAATATGGCAGCTCACCTGTGGGTGGCCAGCTGTTGCTCCTTTTATTTTTTGCTCAACTGTGTGCGGCGCAGGTACGGGTTGTGCCTGCATCTGCTCAGCACATCCTAGGCTGAATATTGGGATATACGGTGTATACATGGGCATGCCCCCCCACTTGCGCCGCATATATTACTGATGCGGTCCAGCGCATCGGGATTTGTGCCACGCACATTCCCCTTTTGAATATCATGCCGGGGCGCATCAGTGGGTTGCACATGGTGCAACTGTGTTGCGCCATGCGCAACCCTTCTAAATATCCCACCCCATGACTTTAAAGTATGCAGATTACAAAAACTGGTGCCCCATGTAGTTCCATGGATGACTCAGTCAAATTGCAAGATGATTTAAATAAAATATTACTTTGGACCCAAAAATGGGATATGTTACTAAACCTCGATAAATGCAAAGTAATGCATTTGGGTCAATTAAACAATAAGTGCAACTATTATATCAATGGTCACTTGCTTGCTAAAACCAATTGTGAAAAGTATTTGGGCGTATCAATCATGAACAACTTGCGTTCACGACATCAAGCTCCTGAGGCCACTAGTAAAGCCAATAAAATAGTATGGTCAATTAAGAGAAACATCAGATGGCGATCCAGTGAGGTTCTGATTCCACTGTACAGGTCATACATACGGCCCCATCTAGAATATTCTTCTCAGATTTGGAATCCATACAAGCTGGGCAAAAGACAAAAGCTAGAGCATGTGCAGCATAGGTTTACAAAAATAGTGAAAGATCGTTATGATGAATCTTATGAAAACAGGCTTACATCTCTTCAACTCATGTCCCTAGAGACATGCAGAGCACGTGGCGACTTACTTTTTCTGTACGATGTGCTACAGGATCCTGAACTAATGTGTGAACTTGAGATTGACTTCAAAGATAATAATATTGAAACTAGGAGACACCCATTACAAATAAAGCGTAAACGATTCAGTACTACTGCCAGAAAATATTCTTACACAATCAGAATTGTAAACTTATGGAACACACTACTATTGTATGTAATAGTAGCTAAAAATAAAAGTGAATTCAAATACAGACAAGATAAATATATACGTGAGGGTGGTTTCCTGAGGTATTATGTATGAGGATGAAACATTTATGGGCTTTTGCCCTTTCATTCCTAGTTTCACCTTAGTATGAAAACGAGGCAAATTTGGGTAATGGCTTTTTAATGTTTTGAACTTTTTACTCATAACTTTGTCATTGTTTTACATTTTCATCCCAGATTTTCAACATTTGCTTTTTGAGACCCCTCCTTATGAACAAGGAGATAATTTTTTTAATCCCCCCTTCCCTCAAAACATTTTTTCTTAGTCAATCCACAAAAATCTCCTTTCAGGTGGGATTTAAAAAATGCCATCTATCTTATCATAGTTTTGTCTACGTAACTGGGGCAAGGGATGTGTATGGGGAGGAAGGTCCTGAGCAGGCAAGTTGGGGGGTGGCCAGATGCCCTTAAAGGGGGGACCAGTAGACCACATGGCATCTTCAAGACAGCCACAGGATGGGTGATCATGGGAGGCCACACATGCATGCTCATGAGCCCATAGTGGGCATGCAGATGACTCATAATGCCTCGCATGCTCAATGGGCTTATTGCATGTTAGGAATAAACATGATTCACAGGAGCTCTGGTGCAATCCTGTTTGATCCCTGCCATCTCCATTGGGTTCATGTGGGCCATATTCAGTCTGGACCTGTGTCAGTACAGTGCATAGTCACTATGCTCTGCACTGACATGGTCCCATTTTCAGACAGAAACATAGATGATGTTGGCAGATATGGACCTCTTGGCCCATCTAGTCTGCCCTGTTTTTCCCTACTTACATCTTCCCCACAGACCCTACTCAGTCTTTGGTCATCACTCCCTGCCTTATTTCCAAGATGACCCTGCATCTATCCCATGCATTCTTGAATCCTGTAACCATTTTAGCCTCCACCACCTCTGCCGGAAGGCTGTTCCATGCATCTACCACCCTTTCTGTGATGAAGTACCTCCTCACATTTCCTCTGAGCCCCCCCTTCCACCTTCATAGTGTGACCCCTAGTCCTTGAGCATCTTTTTCTTTGGAATATGCTACCTTCCTGCACCCTGGTTTTACCTGTAAGGTATTTGCATGTTTCTATCATATCCCACCTTTACTCAAGGGAGTACAAATTAAACTCCTTCAGCCTTTCTTCGAATCCTTTCTTGCAATCAGAGCATTTTAATTGCCTGCATAGTGCCCCCAAGCTGGCCATGCACTAATTGCCATGCAGTGCTCCTATCAATGCAGCACACATGGCTAGTTCTGAATATAAAGGAGTACACCCCTTAGCTTGGTGGAACACAACGTCCACAAGACAATAGCTAGTAAGAGTAAAAAAGGTTTGCAACCACTGCTCAGAACATGACTAGGGGCTCTCTGGATCACCCTCCTTTTTTTTTGTCATGTGACAAGGAAGGATGTTCTCAGATTGCTCTGTACCATACCTGACAAGTTTGGAGACTGTGGTGAGGGCTTGGATGCCCATTTTGTTAAATTGGTTTCTTCTCATGTGGCAGGTCCTTTGTCAAGAGTGTTAAACTTGTGTTTGACCACTGGTATTTTTCCCAAAGTTTGGAAATGTGTGAGTGTTGTGCCTATCCAAAAGAAACCTGGAGCCGTGCTAGCTGAGGACTTTAGGCCTATTTCTATTTTAAATTTATTGAGTAAAATTTTGGAGAAACTGGTCTCTAGCCAGATAACTCATTATTTAGAGACTTATAGGCTAATGTGTCCACAGCAGCACAGTTTCAGAAAGCATTATGGGATGAGTACTGCCCTGATCAGATTCACTGACACCGTCCCTGGAGGAACTGATCAGGGACTAATGACTTGGGCAGTGTTTGTAGATCTGACCAGGGCATTTGATCTGATTGATCATTCTTTTCTAAAGGCTAAACTTTCTGATTTGTGATTTTCCTTAGGTGTTATTGGATGTTTTGCAGACTATCTTATTGATCATATGCAGGTGGTCTCTATTAATTCAGTTCAATCTGAGGCATGTCGACTTAATTGTGGTGTACTGTACCTCAGGAGTCCATTGTGAGGCCCCCGTTGTTCTCCTTGTTTGTTAATCAGCCGCCATCCTCATGTTCTTTACGTGATACACTCTTATATGCCAATGATTTGATTGTTTTTTGTCAGTCTAATGATGAGAATCAACTTGCTGCCCCACTAGAACTGGAATTCCAAAATATCTGTCAATGATTTGTTCAAAATGCCATGGTTTTGAATGTAAGGAAAACCAAAGTTATGCTGTTTGGTTCATCTTCTATGCTCAGGAATTATCCTAATTTTCAGATACATGACCTGTCTGATAATAACATTGAGCGGGTGCCTGAATTTAGATATCTTGGGTTCTTACTATTTATTTATTTATTGAAATGTTTCACCAGGAAGGTACACTGAACAACAAGTTGCTCATCTCCTGGTGTGACCTGGGGGGAAGGGGGTACAATTGGATGAGAATTAGACATACAGTTTAACGTTTATCATATCCGAGAAATGAAACAATCAATTACATGTATGACGAGACATAGTTAAAAAATATCATAAATAATCATACAATCACATTTGTAACATAACATACAATTAAATTATCATACCTGTGGAATATACATTTAAATACAAGTGGCATATTTGAGGAACAAAGTGCAGAAATTTAATGTAGCTTTGGAGCCAGCTCCTTGCAGGAATGGATCACGGTTAAGAGGCAGATTATTTTGCAATTATTGAATAAATGAGGTCCAGTGAGGGGACATCAAGGAGGGTAGAGGGGTAAACAGGGGAAACTAGCTAGGGGAAGGAGAGGATAAAGATGGGGGGAACATTACCGGAGAAAAGTGACTAGACTCAAGTTTGACTTTGTTGCCTCAAGTGGCTCAACTAAATTGAACAGTAAATAAACTGGGGGCCAGATATTCAAAACGTTGCCCAGGGGCTAAATTAGCACTGCCCGGTGTGCTAAGTTAGCCCGGACCCAATAGCCCACTATATTCAAAAGGGATAGCCCCGGTGCTAAACCTGCTGAATGTAGCATGCTAAGGAAGCTGGGCATACTGGGCTGGGAGTGCAATGCAAACATAGCCCAGGAATATGACAGCTCTGAATATAGCAACCAGGAAGTGCACACCACAACAGCAGCCAAGTTCACAGCGATGTGAAGGAAGGTAGAGGCGAACCATGTGGCCAATGTGTGTGTCAGCAAAGGCGTGGACTCAGTAAAGTTGCAAGCAGCAGTGCATGTGAAATTACATTGTGCAAAAATGGCCAATATTTCCGAAATGTTTGCACGGCACTAACACATTTGTGCCGGTTTAGCATGGAACTAAGCCATTTGCCCAGCACAGTCACATTTGCCTGGGGCTAAACTTTGCTATATTCAAACGTGACATGCAAATGAGCCTACTTAGGTAGTCTCTGGGCAAACATCCAGGTTAGCATCTCATTATGCCCTGATTTGCATGCAGTTTGCCCAGCATTATGGCAGGGTCCCACAGCTCCACCTATAGGTCAGTCTGGAAGTACAGGGACTGGCTGGGACTGCCCACAGCTCCACCTGTAGGTCAGTCTGGGAGTGCATGGTGGTAGCTGCAGGCTACATTTATACAGTACAGCATAGCATATTGTGCCCCAGGAGACTACACAGCACAGGCACAGGTGGTGGCACTGCATGCAACTGTCAAACAGTAGTTTATGCTACAGTGCACAGCAGACACTACAGTTGCAAGGGGGCCAGTAGTGTGAGGGACACATCAATGCCTATGGTGTGTAGGGCAGTGATGACCACTGCACTGTACACAGTGACAGGTCCAACTTGCAGGTGCTTACAGACGGTGGACATTACTGTCATGCTGTTGTGCAGCCCACAGATGCTGCACCACTGGCATGGGATGCTCACAGTGACATATACATGGTGGCTGTGTGTGCTGTGGTGTCTGTACAGATGTGCAGTACGTGGCTGGGGGGGCACATACGGTCAGACAGGCACACTGGTATTGGAGTATTCCCAGCACTGGCCCATGTACACAGCATGGCTTGTCCCAGCCCTGTTGCTGCACCCAGTCTGTGGTGCAGCCTGGCCACTTGTACACCCTCCCGTCAACACCCTCCATGCCCACAGTGCTGCATGTGTGTGCTGGCTTCTGTTGGTGTCCAGTGAAGGGTGGTCTGCAGGTATGTGCTGTATGGCTACACTGCCATGGTTTCCACTGGGAGCCGGGTCAGCACTTACTGCCTTGCATGGCTGGGACTGGTGGCAGATAATGACATCATTGTGATGCCATCAGTGGGCAGCATGTTTCCTCTATGTCTGGCTTTTTCTATGTGTCATAATTATTGGTTAGGGTCCCGCAAAGCCATGCAAAGGCTGCACAAAGCCAAAAAGTCATGCAAAGCTGGTCTCCCAGGGTTAAGACTACCTTTTCCTGGGTGGTAATTTGCACCATGCAAAGTCATACAAAGGCACTTTGCGTGGCGCTATTCGCTGAATATAGCATTGCGCTGACACACACCCTCAGTTTGCCCCTTGCAGACATTATGATTTTGCCTGGTGTTAATGCAGTTTGCGTGCATTATTTGGCCTTTTGAATATAACGGACCTGAGCTATCTTGGCACTAAACCTGTGCAAATGGTTTGCGCCCAGTGCAAAGTTTTGAATATCTGGCCCTTGGTATATTACATAAGCTATAAAAGTATTTTTCATTATCGACTTGACAAGCTATTGTGAATGGTTCTTTATTGCCTCATTTGGAGTATAGTGAAAGTATTTACTGTAATCTTGGGGCAATGGAAAGTAACATTTTGAAAGTAGTATATCACAGTACCTGTCATTTTGTCCTGGCCCCTTCTAGCCGTTTACATCACTGTTTATTATATTCTAGTTTGGAGTGATTATCTCCTAGTAGTAAATTTGTGTTTTTTTGGGTCTGTCAAATCTTTAAAGTAATCAGTAGTTGCCACTACTACCCTCTGCAGGATCTTGTTCAAGTTCATAATACAGGATTGGGTCTTAGATCTTCTACTGGTATTTTACTCTCGTCTACTATGTGTAAATCAAAAAAGGCTTCTCGTGTTTTTTCTAATGCTGCTCCGGTTTTTTGGAATAGTCTTCCTTGTAATTTATGCATTTCAATGTCATTAACATTGTTTAAAGTTAGGTTAAAAGAATACTTGTTTTGTCTGGATGAATGTAAATGCAATGTCTAATGTTATTGTCTAGAACCTATTCGTTAATTGTTAACTGGTGTTTGTTCATACATGTTTTGCGATGTGATTTTTGTATGTATTCGGGTCGGGCCTGAAAAAGGGTATTGTTTTACCCAGAGCTCTTACCCGGTTAACATATAAATGAAATGAAGTAGCCTCAAGATGCTGTTGTTCTAACTTGTAACAGAATCCAAGCAAGCATGGTCAACATTGACAAATGCTTATTAGCTTATGCATTTTTTATCCTGTGGGATGGAGGGGGTGGTGAGCCAGTTCTTCCATCATTTCTTATCTGACATGATGGGGATTCAGGGATTTATTTTCTGATATTCTGGGATTGAGCTTGTGTTGTGTTCAACAAGGGCTCCCAGAACAAATGGAACTTATTAATTTGGTCTATAGCAATATAACATATGCTTTGGTTCGCTGCTAGGACAACCATTTTTAGTATCCAATCATTTGTCTTTGGGTCACAAGGGTGGCCTCTGTTTTGAAAGTACTAAGCATCTGGTACACAAACAGGGCCCATTAGCCATCTGTTTTTTTTTTTGATACAGAGGAGACCCCCAAAGGGTACAGCAATCCCGTAATAAGTAGAGGGCTGGGTAGTCTGGTAGGGAATTGCCTACAGTCTGCTCACAGACTGGTTTAATGAAAGATCAAAAGTCCTTTAGTGCAGGGCACTCACACAGTATAGCAGTGAGTGCTTCTTCCTCAGAGTCGCACTTACAGCAGTTGTGGGGTAACATTTTCAGACTCCGGTGACATCATCCTGGATATGGCTGCCTAGATACCGAGCTGCTCGCCCTAATCAGCTAATTCCCTGAGGCAAATAATTTTATTCCAATCCCATCTCCACATAAAATTACTCAAGAGGGATGGCCACAGCACAGGATAAAGGAAATACTAATCGTTTCTCTATTCTGCAGCAGGATGCCGATGATATAGATCTGGATGCCTCTGACCCAGCCACTTCTGTACACTCACAGCAATCCGCACACTCGACTTCTAGGAAGGCGGCAAAATCTAAGGTCAAATATAAATCAAAGCAAGCCTTCTCTCCAGTAAAACCAGATATGGACTCTAAAATAGATAAAATCCTGGCAGAGCTCACTGAAATTAAAACTGACGTCTACACATTTAAGAACTCTCTAACATCACTGTGGTCTGATGTTACTGCTCTTGAGGGTAGGGTTGGATCAGTGGAAGAATTGCAATCAGCAATGGCAGATCAAGTCTCTCAGATAAGGAGTACTCTGCAGCAGGTAATGAAAGTTTGTCAGTTGATGGTTGAAAGGCAGGAAGATGTTGAGAACCGACACAGACGTAGAAGCATTCAAATTTACTTGGTCCCCGAGGGTGTGGAGGACTGAGACATCCAGGATTTTGTTGACACTTTGCTACGAACTTCGATGATGTTTGAGATGGATATGCAATTGGAGCTAGACCGGGTCCACTGAGCGCTGGGACCCAAGCCCTCTGCACCAAATGCCAGACCACACTCGATAATAGTCCAGTTTCTCAGGTATCAAACGAAAGAACTGATCCTTCGGAAGGCATGGACTCAAAGGAAGACTTTCTACAGGGCCACACCTTACCTTGACAATGACCATGTTCCATGAACTATGCAGCACCACAGGGAGTATATTCCTATCTTTCCAATTCTATGGCAGCATAAACTTAAATTCAGAACCCCGTACCCCTCCAGCTTACTGATCCAGCTCCCAAATGGACAGCACACATACTCCATGACTGCTGAAGTTTTACAGGATCTCCAGAAATGGGGCTGTGAAATCCCACCCAGACTGGCCCCACCACAGAGACCATATGTGAGACGTCCAGAGGCTGTTTCATCTGCAGCAAGCCTACCCTCTACACATTCCACACTGGATGCTCCAAAGGACATAGTGCTCAGAATATCCCCAACAGTGTGAGCCCCCTCCATTCTGAATGACCATCAATTACAACAACGTGAGGTGTGGTGAGTACTCAACTGTATCGCTGGCTCCTGACCTGGCCTCTTGGTCTGCGGGCAGGGGGAACGACTGGTGGATGACTTTTTGCTGGCTGGGGCCTGGCAGGCTGGGGTGTGGCACCAGGGGGGCTCCTGCTTGGGGAGGGCCGCCTGATGCATACCTGGCCATTCAGTGAGTGCACAATGCTTTGTGCTACAGCAGATTTTCAGGAGACCTTAGCATGTGCTTTAGACGTAGTCTGGAGGGAGGGGATGCACGCCAAGGATCAGGGGTACATAGCTTGCACTAGAGGGATGAAAACATGTTAGATAGGGCTGCTCTCCCACCAACTAAGGCCTTATTAGTGCACTCCTCAACCAAGGCCTTAACTGATCAGTGGGTGGTAACATCCGGGACCTCTGGATAGCCGGAGGCCAGGATGAGACTTCCCAGCCAAAGTAAATACCCGCTAAATAGGGTTTTCATTGGCTTGATGGATGAAGGAGATTTGAGAAGTCAAGCAAGTGATAAGGTTATGGTTTGGGAGGGTCAGAGGTGTTCCAGGTGGACTATAGGGGCCTCCTGTCACACGAGGTCCCTTTCTAGAATTGTGCTTATGTTAAGCTGGGCTCCCATGACTCAGCGCTGGGCAATTATCTGGTGACCTTGCTCCACTGGTTGTGTGTCTCCCCCAGGCTCTCTGATGTGGGTGTTTTATAGACACAGATGCCACCTTAACAAATTAGTGTGCCTCCTGAGCTGGGATGTGTGATGGCTGCTTACTTCCTTGGAGGGCCTCCCCCCTGGCGCTTGAAGCATGCCCTAGCGGTGGCTCACTGGCTGCTATCTAGCATGGCTGTCATCTAAGAGATCTCCTGGGGGGGCCAGAATATTTTGGTATTCCTCCCTTCCCTAAAAACATTTTTTTCTCTCCTCCTTTCTTGTCTTGCCCTGTCGCCCGTGGGGCCGGGAGGGGGGGGACTGGGCTGCTGGTGGTGGAGTTGGGGAAGAGACCTCACCACGGGAGGGGGAAATACCTGCCAATCCCTCCTTTTGAGAAGGGGGCAGAGCTCTTCTTCCAATGTATATTGGCCAACACAAGCCACCAGGATCAAAGGGATCTGCTGGACCCTGTAAGGGATGAGCAACCAGAGACAGAGAGAGACTATCCTATATTCCAGCTTTTTCCTTTTTTCATATCATTTGTTAATGTAGATGTGCCTGGCTTCTTATAGACTTTCTAACTAAGACTATATATAATGAAGAATTAAGAAGGGGAGATAAGGGCACGGATTAGAAATCCTGCTGCAGAGATTTTTTATTACTCAGGAGATTTTTTTCTGAATTCCTTTAAAAAAATTTATTTTGGAACTATACTAATTAAGGGCGAAGGGGAGGAGACACTGGGTGGACACGTAGCATGACGCACCTTTATGTCACTTTAGCCCCTATCTTTCCTAATAACCACCCCATTTTTATTATCCACCTTTCCCTCTTTTATTTTCTCCTAGCCCCCCCCCATTTTGGGTAACTGGTAGCCTAAGGGAGCCTCTAGCAAGTATGCTGGTGTACCTCTTCTTTGGTGGCCAGCATGGCCACCAATTCTTGAATTGCCTTGGATTGCAACCTGCCTGTTGGAAGTCAGACCTGTATATAGTTTCTCCATAGTTAGGCCCTGCTGGCCTACCCCAAACCTTTTGGTTTACACCCATCATTGGGTTGCTGTTAAGTATTCTTTTCTTTTTCAGATTAAACACATGGTCTGGTACAGTTGTCAGAAAATGGATATACTGATCTCATCATGGCAAGATATGTGTTGGCAAATATTATTAAGAGGTCCTGGGATGTATTTATATAAATCTCTCGCTTGTGGGGATGGCTGACAGCTGGGGTGGGGGGCTGGGGGAGAGAAGATTTGGGATTATGCTTCAATATGAGTAATACATTTAGATTAGTTTCTCATAATGTGAATGGATTGACTGGTCAGTGAAGAGATACAGAATGATAATGGCCCTCAAAAAACACAAACCGGATTTACTGTTGCTACAGGAAATGCACCTTTCCTCAGCGGAGCATCAAAAATTGCTCAAGTTCGGTTCCTCCCAGATTATCAAATCAGTTTACCGTAGGGGTCATCGTAGGGGGGCAATTATCTTGGTCTCTAGAGGGTTGACTTTTAAAATCTCTCAGCAATATTCAGACCCTGAGGGTAGGTTGGCACTAGAGGTGGACAAGCTGCAGGATCAGGAGTATACGGTAGGCGGTACTTACATACCCCACAGAAGTGATGCCTCATCTATTCAGCAGTTAATAGATACCGTGCTCTCTTATAAGAAGGGAATCTTGATCGGGGGGGGGCTTTAATTGTATCTTGAATTCTACCCTAGACACTTCGGCATCCAAATCCCAGTCACTTACTACTGGGCAGCTGCATCTCCGAAGGCTTCTAAAGGAAATCGGACTTACAGGTACCTGGAGACAGGTCTACCCTCTGCTAAGAAATTCACTTTTTACTCCCATGCTCAAACATTATTCCCATTTGTACTATTTCTGTATCAATGATGAACACATAGAACAGATCAAATCTGCCGACATCCATAATATTTATTTGTCTGATCATGCCTCCATTACCCTCGACCACCTGACCGAATGGAAAAACACATTCTGGAAACTGAATAATTTGTTACTTTCAGACTCTGAATTTAAGGATCTCCTGCAGGATAAAATTCCAGAGATATTTTCTGACAATATCACGCCTTATATGTCTCCACAGACTGTATGGGACACTCTAAAAACAGTGCTTAGAGGCTATATTACAGCCTATGCGACCCAGAAGAAGCACTTGGTGGAGGCAGGGTTTAGAAACTTACAGGAAAAACTAAGTTTCTTACAGGATGCACATATGCAGGGAGACACCGCTCTCACAGACCAGATAACCTCAACACAGCGAGCTATACAAAAACTACTCACAGTAAGAAATGAGCAAGCTCTATTATGGCTCCATCAGAAATATTTTGAAGGAGGTTTTGGTGTACCGCCTCTGTAAACAAATTCAAAGGGTCACTGTCACTAAGATTAAAGACCTCCATATGGGCCAGTTACATTCATCTACAACCAGGATCCTCCATTCCTTTAGATTCTACTATGCTAATTTATACACTGAGGATGCCCCCCCCCCCTTCAGGATGATGTAGAGTCTTTCCTCTCATGGCTAGCTCTCCATCAATTGAGTCCATTGCAGGCCCAAATACCAACCCAGCCCATCACACAACTAGAAATCCATGCCGTCATTAAAAATCTTAAGAATGGTAAGAGCCCTGGCCCCAATGGCTATGAGGCAGAATTTTATAAAGCCACTTGAGACCTGATCAAAGATCCCTTATCATAGGCAATGCAAGAGAGCCATTCGACAGCCAAATACCTGCCCTCCTGAACACAAGCAACAATCTCCATAATTCTAAAACCCAACAAATCAGCACATCTATGTGATTCTCACTGACCCATCTCAGTGTGTAACCAAGACTATAAGATCTATACCAGTATTCTAGCTCACCACCTAGATACCACAATGCCTCTTCTGGTACACCCAGATCAAGCCAGATTTATAATAACCCATCAAACCTTGGATAATATAAAAAGAACACTTTACCTAGTCGAACATGCCTCAATCACATACTCCATTGCTAATCCTAGTCTTGATGCCCAAAAAGCATTTGATAGGGTGTCATGGCTTTTCCTTCGGCAGACCCTGGTAAAGTTCGGTTACCTTGAGAACTTTATTAGCAACATAATGGGTATCTGTTCCAGTCCACAGGCGGTGGTTAAGGTCAATGGCTCCTGCTCTTCCTGATTCTCCCTTACATGGGGCACGCAACAGGGATGTCCTCTTTCTTCCTATCTCTTCACAATCTATGCTGAACCCATAGCACAATTCCTTAGACAACAGATGCGCATTCTGGGATATCACATTTCGGATTGTGAACACAAGGTCGCGCTTTATACAGACGACCGCCTGGTATATGTCACAAACACAAAGACTTCTCTCCTGGCTCTGGAACAGGGTATGGTGGCAGTGGAAAGACTGTCAGGGTATAAAATAAACAGTAATAAAACAGAAACATTGTTTGCTGGCGGTACCCCCTTCCCCAATCTGCAGAGCAAACACCAATATGAATGGCAATGCCACTCCATTAAATACTTAGGGATAGACACATTTGCTGATCCAGGACAGGTCTTCCCTCTCAGTTATAACAAACTTTTCTCCCAAGTACGAGAGGACCTGAAATCATGGATCCACCTGCCGATGTTACTTCTCAACAGGGTTCAGTTGGTACAAATGAATCTCTTTCTGCGTCTGTTGTATTTGATGAAGACAATCCCTATGTCTTTCTTTAAACAGGAGGAAAGAAGGTGGAACAAGGTGATCTCCAATTATTTATGGCAGGGGGGAGGCCCCGGGTATCCCTATGCAGACTTCCGTGCTGGTCAGGATATGCCATAGTAGCACAGTTGGCATATATGTCAACATGGCTTCTGCCCTGGACATAGGAACCACAGTGCCGTGTGATTCAGTGGGAGAGCTCATCTCTTCAATTGGATCACTCCACTGTATTCCAGCCCCTGTCCACAGTCCCCGTAGCTGAGAGGTCTATCTTTACTAGGAGCTATTTGCAAAGCTGGATCAACTACCTGAAGCTCTCCAGAAACAGGGAGGGGGCAAGATGGGTTGGGGTGCTGACCTGGGACACCTCTTTTTAGCCCACGAGACCGGATCAGGGATTTCGGAGATGGGGAAGGGGTGGTCTATTTTATACATATCAATTTTATCTCCAGGGAGAACTTAAGTAATTTCAACAGTTACAATCCGAGTTCTCTTTCTCGAGGAGACTGGTACCGATACTTGCAGATCTGACATTTTTTAGGGAACATGCTAGGATTGCACATGATCTCCCTTAACATACCCCCCTTATTCTCCATATTGATTCAGGTACAGGAGGAGTAATCTCCCTAATCTCTTGCTTCTATAAGGCAGAGGTGCCCCTTGTTAGATCCCTCTGGAAGAGGGTCCAGGAGACGTGAGAGGTGGATTTAATAACTGACCTTTCTCCAAAAGGTTGGTTATGGATCTGGCGATGCCAACACCATATTACAGGTTCATATTCTTGGCATGAGTTCGGGTGGAAGGTGACAGCCAGATACTCCCATACGCCCCAAATCAGGGCTAAGTTCTCAGTATCACAAGACTCTACATGTTGGAGGGGGTGTGGGGCAAAGGTCTCCACTCATGCCCATGTTTTCTGGAATTGCCTCTCTCTCGCTCTGTCAGTATTGGGAAGGAGTTTCAAGGGTACTACTGGAATTGTTCTGTGAACTGCCGGGCTTAACTCTCCAGATGGCCATTCTATTACACTTCCCTCACTATTTTAAGCGAAAACATCATGTATGTCTGGCCTTGGTGCTCCTGACAATGGCTAAGAAGATTATTACCAGAAACTGGTTAAAACCGGACCCCCCTCATTGAAACAATGGGAGGATCTGGTCTATCAGATTTATACTATCGAATCAATGACAGCTAAATTACAGGGGACACTAGAAAAAGTAATGACCCTATGGACCATCTGGTTTCTAAACATCTCAAATCACAGGCCAGATCTGGTTCCTTAGCCTGAATGGGTTCAGGAACATGGGATTTCCAAGGGGGCATGGGGAGAGTTGGAGCTCCATACGTGAAGGGCGCAACTTGGTGAGAGCTGCTGCCTGAGAGGCAGTCAAACATTTATTGGATCAGTCATCCATTTAAAGGGGTTTATTTGTCTCACTCTCGAAGAGTTGAGGGGCCCTGGGGGGAGAGGGGAGGGCCCACACCATTTGGGCCGTTCTCCCCTGGCAGGTTCCCCTCCTCTCCCTGCTGCCTACTCCACCTACCTCAGTGAGTGATCAGCAAGTAGTAATGCTTTAATGTAAATTGCTACCAGCCTTATTCCCTGTATTGGTAACCTGTGTATAAATGAGACCTGCTGGACTTGAAAGATGTGCCATGAACATCTAGAGTGTCTATATGTATCCATGTTTTATTTGTGTACATGAATGGTATCTGTACCTGTTATTTTGTACCAGTACCCGTATAAAAATTTAATAAATACTTAACTATCAAAAAAACATTTTCAGGTTTTTCAGCATGGATGAGGTGTTACCACCTGTGTATAACTTCATACTGCACATATTTCCTTTATGCCTCTTTGCAGAGTTATGCTCCCACCATTTCTTCCATGATTCGTCATATATCTGCATATTGAGGTCGCTTTCTCACTGAAGTTTATGTTTAGGTGAAAGTTGCATTCTTTTCACTCTACACATTCTATAAATGTTTTTCCCATCATAACTTCCCATTTAGTGCACAAGGGCAACTGAAGCCCTGATGCTACTACCTCCTGTATTGTGTTCCTCAATTGCAAATACAATCAGAATTGCTTTTTGTACATGCCATGCTTCTCTCTGACCTTTTCAAATGCCACAAGGCTCTCCGTTTGATGTCTATGCCATCCATAACCCTATTTATTCTTGCCTTTTCCCACTCTCCTTTATGAATTGTTGCATCTGTATGCAAAGTTTTTATTGCTGCTTCATAGTGGCATAACTGTTACAAGTTATGGACCCCATTTCGTGCTCTTTTTATTTTCTTCCAGACTTCAGTAGTGTTGTTTATAGTCGGTGGGTGTGCAACTCTTCAGGGAGGCTCTTATAGAAGTAATCCATGGAAGATTGTGTATTCAAAGGTTAATCTCTGTGTCCCATTCACCTTGGTGTGTATTTCACTCACTCCAAGGGGGAACCATATGTTTGTTTGTTGCACCAGGAGACCCAGTGATACCCCTTAATCCGTAACAGGTCCAGTCTTCCTTTGGCCCCATTTAAAAATTGGTGTCACTAAATCTGGCTGATTTTCCTAACCACAACAGCTCTTAAATCAGCCAGTTGATCTTGTGAAATATTTGATCAAGGATGTGCAGTGGGAGATTTGCTATTAAATAAAATATTTGTGGTGCAGTCATCTTAATTGCTTGCACATATCCCCAAAGGGACAGACTGAGCTGCTTCCGTCTGTTGAAAGCTGTTTGTATATTTGCCAATTAGGGTATGAAATTCAGCTCAATCATTTTGTTAAATTTAGGAATGACTTTCATTCCTAAACATGGGATTGGCTCGACCCATTTAAAGGCACACTGTCAACCATTTTTGCTTAGCATTTCTAGCTGAAAACCCACATTTTATCTGCTTCTTTTCTTAGTAGAACTAAAATTATGCTAATGGTGTAATTATACCCAACTGTGCTTTGTTTCAACTCATAGAATCATAGAAGCTTGACAGCAGTCTGGTAGTCTGTTCCAGGGCTCCACCACCGTCTCTGTGAAGAAACATCCTCACACATTGCCCCTGTAATTTTTTCCTTGCAGTCTGAGGCTGTGCCTTCTAGTTTTGATCTCCTCCTTCCTCTTAAGTAAACCCTCTTCTCCCACTTTATTGAACTCCTTGAGCTACTCTTATTGCATACTCCCTGAATAGTCGTCACACTCCCAAACAGTGCATCCACTCATGATGCAATAGTCCCCTCTCTTTCCACTCAATCATGAGTGGCTAAGCAGTGTTGGGGGTGTTCTAAAATCCAGAAAAGATGCACTGGAGGTTGATCAAGGACTGTAAACAAACACATTTTTGTTTGGTAACACCAGTATGGTGGGCAATGTGTTTCTCAATTTTAAAATGAAAAAAGGAATGAGAATCAAACTACCAGATACCTCAGCAGTCTCTATAGAATGTGAGCAAAAATAACATGTGTTTCTTAAACTAGCAACACTTGAGGCCTAAGGGGGTTGACAGTATTTCTTTATGGTTCCAGGTTACTAATTGTTGTCCTTTACAGGCTTTGTTTAGGGGAGTGCTTCTGCTCTTGTCCAGTTGGTTGTCAGCCCCAATACCTCAGCAAAGTCTGACAACCATTGCAAGATATGTGGAATCAGCATATTACATTATTTTGTCTTCCATCTTCCCTATTCTTATACCTAGCATGCCTTCATATTCTTGAATAGCTTGGACCTGGGGTTCCATGGCCGGGACAAAAAAGGCAGATGACAGGAGGCATACCTGTCATGTGCTCCTTTCCAAATAGAAGTTGGTGTAGACTTGAGAGTTAATTACCATCGCCCTCAGCATATAGCAAAGTGCCTGCATCGATTTCTTGATTTGTTCTCCAAACCCAAATTTTGTTAAACATTTTATAAGTAAATCCACTCAATTGAATCAAAAGCTCTCTCTCCACATCAGTGAGAGGGCCGATGCCGGGGTGGAGTCATCCCTGGCTGACCACTTGACATTTGCTTACCTTCTCTAGTTATCAGCCCCTGCTTATTGTAGATGAATCCCACTTAATCTCTGTTTATGAGTTGTTTTGGCAGGATCTTGTTAATTCTCAGGGCTAATATTTTTGCAACTATTTTTGCATCCAGATTTAAGAGTAAAATTGGACTTTATTACATACACTGTTCCACCCTTCCCTTTATTAGGCAATACTGTAATAAGGGCTTTTCTCAGTGTTTGGGGAATGACTCCTTTGTCCACTTCCTCCCCATACAAAATAGACATTTTTAGTGGCTGTCTCAGTGTACTCTTAAATACCTTATAAACATCTGTAGGGATGCTGGCCCTGCCTAGAGTTTATGCATTTGGCAGTTGTTTAATAAAGTCTATGATTTCCTCTTCTGAATTTGTTGCATTCATTTTGCCTCTTCCTCTTCCTCAATTAGGGATGGGAGTCTAATTTTTTTTATTTAATATACTTTATTAAGTTTTTAAAATAGAACAAACACAACAAGAAAAACAACACATCAGAAAACTACATATGTATTCCATCAATGTCACACAAAAGGAAACCTATCAAACCCATGAAACATCTAAATCCCCCCCACTCCCCACCCACCTAATCTCTGCCACCCCCCAAGGAAGCGGTTCCCAGGAAGAAACCTAACGAATGAAGCAAAATAATACAACTCCAAGAATGGGGGAAGGAGTCGCAGGAGGGCCTAACAGCAAGGAATTCGCACCGGTCAAGCTCTCCCCTCTACGAAGTCCCTGTACAAACAACCCTATGTCCATTAAATAAGAGCTTCCAGCTTACAAAAAAACAGGCCTATACTCAACTGCTTTAAATCACTAATAATTAGTTAATGTTCAATTATTCCTCAGTTTTGCTTTGGTTGATTTTTTCACATGCAAATGAGTTAGTAGCTAACTCCTTCTAGTTCAACCTACTGCTAACTAATTGTGGAGTACAGAGTTGAGCATGGGGCTAAAGATTAGCAGCCACCCCTTTAACTAGGAACAGTAATGGGAAGCCAGCTATGGTCACATGTTATGTTAATTAGTGTCCAGCTGGGGCTAGGGAAGGGCAAATTCCTTTGTCCTCTGGTCAGTCTAGGATGTTCCCTGTGTTGATGAGATATGCCTTCCTAAGCTCCTAAATAAACCTTATCTTGTTCATCATTTTATGCATCCGACTCAGTTCGTTCAGTACCTAGTGACTCCTGCAGCAGAAGCACCAGATGGGAAAGCAGAATACCAGGAGGTAAGTGGTCCTAGTGGCAGACCAAATACCAAAACGCTATACATGGTGGAAAATGCAGCCCTTCCTCTTCTGCCCAGATCCCTATCTCACGTGCTCTGTGTCGTTGGGTACCCCAAAGTCATCCCCCAAGTGTGTCTGAACTGTATGCATGCTCAGAAAGAATAAACTTGTCAGCAGAGAGGAAAATTAAAACTGAACTGTTCTCTGTTAAAGTAAGCCTCCTGCATTCTGCCTCAGCATATATAAGTCTCCTTGCATATAACTGTGCTTCAAATTAGGACACTGTCTGTGCAACTAAGGTACAAAGTTCTTTTATGGCTCCACCATCCCCATGGAGCTGCATGCTACAAACCTTGGCAGGCTTCTGCAAACTCCATGTCTAGAAAGCACACTAAAATCTAAAACTCAGCTCCCAGCCAGCAAAAGCACAGAATATACACTGCAATCCCTGCCCAACTGCCCTCTGCTGCAGGAATCAGCCACCAAACTATAAAACCAGCAAAGCAGCAACAAAATTTTAAAGTATTTTTCCAGATGCTGTCTCTGGATTTTAGCTCCAGCAAATGCAAATTCCATATTAACCCTTCTAACTAACAGCCTGCAGCCCTTCTCTAACATTGTAGGCTATGAATAAAAATGTGTGTGCAAGATATTACCAGCCTGCTAACTGAATGAACTGTAAATTACAATCATGCTAGCCTGAGCACCACGGGCTGGGGACTGCCTGTTCATTAACTCTTAAACCAGAGACTTATGGCTTTCTGTTATTTTAAGTCAAGGTGCCTTCCAATACATAGACATTTGTTTTGCCAGTTCTGCCTGAAGAAATTATTCAAGGCTTCTAAACCTTGAAGAGAGCAATAAATCTCTCAACACAAATACTTTGGATAGCCTGGGTGGGAGTCACTCAGCCAAACCAAAGCCTGCCATTTATCTTCTGAACAGACTGCAGAGTGGCCATCTTGCATTCTTTCATTTGCCCTGAGATAAACCACTGCCTACAACTACAAAATAGGAAGCAACCCTTCCCCCCTGTTGGCAGCCATATTGGAAATGTCAAATTAGCCAAGAAGCCTATGTTACAGGTCCAGTGGCCATCTTTGTGAGGGGCATCAGCTTGTTCAAAGTGACTTCACTCCATGGGAAGTAATGGCAGCAATGGTTTTGAGGGGTACCCATTGAAATGAATAGACGCTGCAACAAATAGCTGCATCTTCCAAAACAAAAGTTTATTTCAATAACAGACAACACCAACTAGAGTGGCAGTTGTTTATTGAGACGTCACTTGCTGAAAATTGCTTACATATAACTATACTTGTCTACAAAAAACAAAAAACTTTTTATTCTGTCAATGAATCATTTCTTCCAAGGCATCTCTTTCTCTCCATGACAACCACTCCTACTCATCCCTATGACCTTCGTTCAGGGCCACGCAGCCCCTCTCCGACCATGTCTTCTGAGGAAACCAACACCCCGAGCACTGTCAGCTCTGGGGATCCACCTTCACATACCTCAAGAGCATGGGGTCTCAAGATTGAAACTATGCTGCATGACATCCTGTCATCCATTCCAGCCCAAGGGACACCCACTATACAGGCCATCCAGGATGACCTTGCCTACCTTAAAGCTATTTCCACACACTCAACGGTCCACTCCAGCTTGCAGCCAGTACCATTCTCAGCACTACCTCATGAAGATGCTGTCGCCTGGCTCGAGCAATTTCAGGCTTGGATCTCCCTTCAATGGTTGAACGGATCCCTTGCAAATTTCCAACGCTATGCTCTTGCTCCTGAGAGGGACGGCCATATCGTGGTTCAATGCCCTTCCAGACCAGACAAGAGGGAACAATGTCACCCTGTATTCCACCTTCAAGGATTATTTCTTACAAGCTCATCCACCCTGGTTGTTAGAGCAGCAACTATGGGAGTGCACTATGCAACCCTCCGAATCAATGGAAGCATTTATAGTGGGCATTGAATCACGGTGCAAACGTCTACAAAAAATCAGAAAAAGACCAGATTACAGCATTTGTCCAGGGCCTGCCTCCACAATTTGGTACCTATGTTATCCAACAAAAGCCAACCACATGAATAGACACAATCCAAGCAGCCCGGTTAGGCCAAGAGTCTATTTCCATACTTTGGCCTACCACTGTTCAGGACCCACAGTCCTCACAGTTGGCTGCACTTGCTACTTGCATCCAACAGCAACAAAAAATGATTGACCAGCTCATTTCAGCTGTCAACAGCATACATTACCCCACTGCTGCTCCCACTGCAACTCCTGTTAATGCCCTACATCCACCTCCACAGTGACCTGAGCCACCTCCATCTTCATGGGAGCCAGTGACCTGTCAGTGGTGTGGGTTCAGGGGTCACACTGCTGCAGTCTGCCGCAAACTGCAAAACTTTCATAGGACTCAAGACAGCCACAGGCATCCACCACAGTGCAATCATCAATATGCTAGCAACTATTCACAGGACCAGGGAAACGAGCACCGCCCAACAAACTAGGGTCTCTTGTTGGGCAGGAAAATGAAGCAATTGACTGCCCCATTGACTCGCATAACACAAACAAACAGCACCCTCTAGCTGCTAAGTCAGGCACAATCTCGCCTAAAGGAGCCAAAGTTCCTGTCATCAGATCACCCCTCCTTGCAAACTATGTCCCCATCACTATTGACAATTGGTCCACACATGCCTTGGTTAACTCTGGAGCAGAAATGTCTGTGATCCACAGCAGTATCCTAGACAATCCAGCTATTCGCCATGTACCTACTGTTGCTCTAGCTGACCTAAAATACATCATCACTGCAAGCACTGCTACCGTACCTATCACCGGCGTAGTCCATCTCAAGCTCCACTTCGGCTCACAGCAAGCTACGGTTAAATTCTACTTAGTGCCTGAACTTCAAACAGATGTGATCCTTGGCCTGCACTTTCTCAAGGCACACAAAGCCATACTTAACTTTGCCTCAAAAAAAACTGTCACTAGATCCCCGGAGGCAACTCGCAGCTATAGACTCAGTCACTGTACCTCCTAAGTCAGAGATGGTTTTGATTGCCAAGATTCGAGGTGACCCCCTTCCCCAAGGTGTTGTTGGCATTGTCACGGGAACCCCAGCTATGCACTCCTCAGGTTTCCTTCCAGGGAACACCCTGTCTGCTGTTCACGGCAATTCAGTATTCCAAAAGTGCTGCAACTTCACGGATGAACTAGTGGTTATCTCCAAGGGTGCCAGTATCTAGAAGTTTGTTTATCTGTCTTCAGGGGATCAGCTTCAGCTTCTACCAGAACCTTAGCCTGATTCCATTAACAGTCATCCTGTCAGTACCATCGCAACCACCCCCACTTCACAAGAAATGCACATGCCCTTCAGCCAGCATCTCTCTGCCTCAAAGCTCCCAGCCTGTCCCACAGAGAAACAGCAACTTCTGGAGTTCCTGGAAACCTACTGAGATGTCTTTGTCAGCCCTGATAATAAGCTTGGATGCTGCAATACCCCGCAACACACCATTGCAGTGCAGCCCAACCAAAAGCCAAATCATCAGCGAGCCTACAAAGTGGGGCACAAACAAAAGCAAATCCTAGAGAACTTAATCACGGTCATGCTCAAACAGGACAATATTGAGGAATCCACCAGTCCCTGGGGTGCACCTTGCTTGCTGGTAGTCAAGAAGGACAAAGGGTATTGGTTTGTGGTGGACTACAGAAAGCTCAATGCCCTCACGGTACAGGATGCCCATCCCTTACCCACCACAAAGGATGCCTTAGAGAGCCTTGGTGCAGCCATCCCAGCCTACTTCACCACTCTAGATCTCCAGAGTGGAGTCTACCAAGTCACTATTGATCCAGCTTCATGTCCGTACACAGCCTGGCACTGCCACTTGGGGCTTTTCTAGTTCAAACGTCTGCCTATGGGACTTCGTAACAGCCCAGCCACCTTTCAACGCATCATGGAGACTGTGTTGCATGGATTGTCTTGGAAATCTTGCCTAGTGTATCTCGACGATGTTATTGTCTTCAGCAGAACTTTCCAAGAACACCTCCAGCATCTCAAAGAGGTGTTCGAACGTCTCAGGCAAGCCAACCTCAAACTCCATCCAGAGAAATGTTGCCTTGCTCAACATCAAATCCATTACCTGGGACATGTGGTCAGTTCGCACGGCATCTCGCCAGACCCAGATAAGCTTTCTGCTGTAAAAGACTATCCACAACCCACAAACCTCAAAGACCTTAGAGCTTTCCTAGGTTTGTCTGGCTACTACAGAAAATTCATTTGCAACTATGCTAACATTGCAGCTCCCTTGTATGCTCTCACAAAAAGGGGATGCGACTACATATGGACTTCTGATTGCAAAGAGGCCTTTGAAACCTTGAAAGACAAACTTATTTCTTCCCCAGTATTGGCCTATCCCCACTTCGACCAGCCATTCAGGCTTTACACAGATGCTAGCTCCTTTGCAGTGGGCGCTGTGCTGTGTCAAATCCAAGATGGAACAGAACAAGTTGTTTCCTATGCAGGGTGCTCTCTTTCTTCAGCTGAGCACAACTATGGCATCACAGAAAAAGAATGCCTAGCCGTGGTCTTTGCTGTAAAGAAGTTTGACTGCTACCTTTGCTACTCCTCCTTCACAGCCATCGTGGATCACTCAGACCTCAGATGGTTATTCGAAATGAAGGAACCAGTAGGAAAGTTTGCCCGATGGGTTGCCATACTGCAAGGCTACAATTTTGAAATCCAATACCGACCAGGTTGAGTTCACTCCAGTGCCGATGCTGTAAGCCAGAGATGGTATCCCTCCGTAGGAACCTATCCTGATGAAGAAGCCTGCCTACAAGCTCTCCCCTTCTGCTCCACAGATGAGCTCCCTATGGACACTCTTACAGCACCTCAAGTCACTTTGCTGCTCCCAAATGCTTCTACAGAAAAAAGTACCAACCCTCAACTATTGCAAGCAGCTGAAGAACTTCTTACAACCTCCAGCACCGATATCTCCCTGGCCACGATTAAACTTCAACAAAGAACTGATCCTCAGTTTACAGACATCATCAGTTATCTTGAGTCTGGAACTTTACCGCAACAAAAGAAACACTGCCAGGATGTACAGTTCTTTGCATCACAGTATTTTCTCAATGACAGAGTGCTTTTTCACATTTGGACCAAGGAGGGCAAAGGGCCATCATACAGACAGAACTCATGTACAGTTAGTTGTGCCAGCCTCTCTAGTCTCTGAAGTTCTTCAATCCACTCATGCCTTTCCACTTTGTGGGGGTCATATGGGTATTCACAGAACTCTCGAAAAGACAAGGCTCCACTTCTGGCCTCACATGAACAAGGACATTGTCCATTTTGTAAAATCCTGCCAGCCCTGTTCCCAAAGAAAGCCTCTCACCAAACCAACCAAGGCACACATCATTCCAATGCCTGTAGCCACAGAACCCTTCCAAAGAGTCAGCACAGATATTCTTGGGCCCCTGCCTACCTGCCGTGACTCCAGCAACAAGTACATTCTTGTCTTTGTGGACTACCTAACTAAATACTTGGAACTGATCCTATTAAAAGACATTAAAGCTGCTACAGTGGCAAGTGCCTTCCTCAATACAATCATTTGCCGTCACTGTACCCCAGCATACCTGTATTCAGACAGAGGCGCTAACTACCTCTCATCTATTGTGTGAGAAACCTGCAAAGTTCTCGACATCAAAAAGACTCATACAACCAGTTACCATCCACAGTGCAATGGACAAAGTGAGAGACTGATGTAGACCATTCTTAATGCACTATCCAAGTACCTGGATGAGATTCACGGCACTTGGGGTCATTTTGTTCCCTTCATTCAGTTTGCATAGAACTCCAGCCCTTGTGTCGACAGCACAGAGTACACCCCATTTTTCCTAGTCCATGGACGTCACCCAAGAACACCTCTGGACAAAGATCTCTCATTGTTAGAGGTCCCAAAGTCAGCTTCCTCCTTCACCATCCTAATGTTGGAACAGCTTGCACTTGCGAGACAAGTTGCTATTGACACCCTGGGACAGAGAAAAATGGCAATGCAAAGAATGTCTGCAGCCAAGTGTCATGATCCTTCATTTTCTGTGGGGGACATCGTATATTTGTATTGACCTGTCTTTGTTCCAGGTGCCACCATAAAACTGCTTCGCCCCTGGACTGGGCCATTTTACATTGTGCAAAAGCTTCCCCCAGTTCATGTTCGCTTGCACCGAAAGTCAAATGGAAAGCTGGTACACAATAAAATTCACATTAACAGGTTGAAGCATGGTTACTTGCATGATTCCCTCCTTGATGATCCCAGCCCCCCAAGTAATGAAGCTTCTTTGGAACCTGCAATCCTTTCAGAAACTGAACTTCCTGCTGACAACTTGACAACTATTCCACCAGCACCTCATGGTACTGACACTTATCAGCCAGATCCCATTCTTCCTGCCCAACCAGACAAACTTTCTGGAACTTCTCAGCCTTTTGCGTCTTCTCAGAACTCTCTTATACCCCAAACAGTATATCAGATCGAGAAGATTCTGCGCAAAAAGTACATCAATGGATCTTGGTCATACCGTGTAAAATGGTGTGGGTATAACAGTGATCACAACTCATGGGTCCTGTTTTCTGACTTGACCATTTCCTGTCAAGAACTAGTTCAAGCCACCCACTCAGCAATTCCAACTGACTGTAAAAGCCGCAGAATCCAGTGAACTTATTATTTGGACTCAGTGCAGTGATTCTGTTAATTCTTTGTCTTAATCTGCAAATTGCTTCTCAATTCCTGTATGATCTTAATATTTTTCTCTTCTAAATTTTAGCATTTCAATCAATCAACTAATCAACTGTCTTCCAGTAATGTATCCACAATACTGTTAAATGTTCACTTACTGTTACTAAGATTTTGCTGCTTTCTATTGCTATTCATGCATAACGATGTCTTTACTTGTTCGAGTGGTACTCACGTTTATAATACCCAGGGTGATGTGGAGTACAGAGTTGAGCATGGGGCTAAAGATTAGCTGCCACCCCTTTAACTAGGAATAGTAATGGGCAGCCAGCTATGGTCACATGTTATGCTAATTAGTGTCCAGCTGGGGCTAGGGAAGGGCAAATTCCTTTGTTCTCTGGTCAGTCTAGGATGTTCCCTGTGCTGATGAGATATGCCTTCCTAAGCTCCTAAATAAACCTTATCTTGTTCATCATTTTATGCGTCTGACTCAGTTCATTCAGTACCTAGTGACTCCTGCAGCAGAAGCACCAGATGATAAAGCAGAATACCAGGAGGTAAGCAGTCCTAGTGGCAGACCAAATACCAAAATGCCACATAATTCTTAACAGTTTCCGCAGTTAGTCATTGACCGGTTTCCTAATTAAAAATTAACTAATCCCCATGAATTAAGTATTAAGTTGGCATTCACTAATTACTAGTTGAGCTTACACAAAAAAACAGGTCTAATGCTCAACTGCCTCAAATCACCAATAATTAGTTGATGTTCAATTATTCCTCAGTTTTACTTTGATTTTTTCACATGCAAATGAGTTAGTGGCTAACTCCTCCTAGATCAACCTACTGCTAACTAATTCTTAACAGTTTCAGTAGTTAGTCATTGACCTATTTCCTAATTAAGAATTAATTAATCCCCATGAATTGAGTATTAGTTTGGCATTCATTAATTACTAGTTGAGCTTATATAATAAATAATTTACAATCAATACTCCGCTTGTTGAGCATAAGCTGATAATTAACTATACACCACATAGTAAGCATAGCTATTAGTTAAGAATAACCAATTCTTAACCAGCTCATTTGCGCAGTGCTGCTATAAACTCTCCAGCTAGGAGTCCAGCTAAGCTGCAGGAGCACATCTACCCCTCACTGAAGGTGTCAGACATCTGACTAAAGCACCCTGAGGTACCCCTCCACCCCCCCATGCCAGAAACTAGTCTCTGTCTGTAGTAGCGCACCATCCTGCAGGTACAGCCTTTAGGGTAGTCCCGAGTATCAAACAGGAGACAGAGGTAAGTCCCAAATAACTATCTGAAATAAACTGCATTTATGCAGGGAAAAGACTACCTTATCTAACTGGAGTCACTTATCAGTAGAAACATAGAAACTAAAACTGATGGCAGATAAGGACCGCTTGGCCCACCTAGTCTGCCCATTTTACCTGACTGTGATACCGCAGTCCCTACTTGGTCTCCGGCTTTACCTTTCCTTTCCTAACCAATAAGTTTCCCTTATGCCTATCCCATGCGTTCTTGAATCCCATTAGTTTTTGTATCCCAACCACCTCTGCTGGGAGGCTTTTCCAGATGTTCACCACTTTCTGTAAAGAAGTACTTCCTCACATTTCCCCTGATCTACCCCCATCCAGCATCACCCTTTTCTTGAGCATCTTCTTCTCTGAAAAATGCTTCCCTCTTATACCCTATTTATACCTGTGAGGTATCTGAAAGTCTCCATCATATCCCCCCCCTTCTCCACGGTGTACATATCGAGGTCCTTTAGAGTGTCCTCATAGGGCTTTTGATGCAGGCCCTGCACAATTTTAGTTGCCCTCCTCTGGACTGCCTCTACTCTGTTTATGGACTTCTGGAGAACTGGACATAGTACACATGAAGTCTCACCAATGATTTATACTGCAGTATCACCACCTCCTTCTTTCTGCTGGTGAAACCCTTCCCTATCCACTCTAGCATCCCACAACTAATTTAATTTAAATAGTAATTTTGTAGTCATCTACTAGCACATAGATTGGGTACGTGCTCCAAATGTGCCACTAAAAATTCAAGCAACTCTATGGTAACTACCAAGCAATCAAATGATAACTGCTGAGTAAATTGGGTGCATGTTCCAAAAATGTTAGTGAAGTGCCTTATAGTTATTCCTGATACACCTCCAATGGAGTACCTTTTCAGTTGGCACACTCCTGCATTATTCCAGAAAAGCACCTGTAGAGAGTTTTCCAAAAATGCTACTGAAGTGCCATGGAATTACAGTAAATACACCTCAAATTGGGTACCCGTACTCTGCAAATGCAACTAAAATGCAATTTAAGTACCTCCTTGAGTAAACTTCAATATTTAAGTGTAAAATATCCTCAGAGTTATGGCACAATTGTAAATTAAAACATCTGGAAGAGACCATGTGCCACAATGGGGAGGTGAGCCCCTCCCTATGTAGTGCCCTCCCAGAGAACTGAACTAGACAAATCTGGTACTCAGAACATGCTCTTGCCCCAATGTCAGTTTCTCAGCCTCTGACCTGACTAGCCACACAAATCTGAAAAAGAGCAGGACTAAGAAGGGAATGAGGTGTGCATTTTATTTTTTTAAATAAGGGTTAGGGAGTCCTAGAAGCCATCCCATAGGGGTGTGCAAGTACCTTTTAATGTCACTGGCAAATATTTTTGCAACCAAGATACTCTGCTATTTATTACTCACTACTCATATTCCTTTTCAAGCTGCACCCCCCCGTCAGCAGCATTGTGTCAAATAGTGTTTTATCACATAATGACCAAGAATACCCCAGCTGAGATGTAACATTTCAGTGGGATCCATCTTCATATCATTTTACAACTAGGAGCAGAAGCTCAATGGCGATCAAGATCACTTTCTCAGGGTCACACAGTGAGTCAGAGGCTGGGCTTGGACGTGGATATCCTGCTTCACAGTTCAAAGACAATATTATGATGGAAAGAAGGTCCAACTAATAATCACAGTTGAACACTACACCCCCTTCCTTCCTTTTCTTAGGACATTTACTTACTGGTGGTGAGGCTTTCTTCAGGAGGCCACTGGTGTACTTTCATTTCTGCTCATTGAATTAAAGACAGTGAAGTCTTCATCTTTCTCAAACAATAAACATTTTTTTTTATAATTTCTTGGTAGTTAAATCCTTAATGTGTTAAGAAAAGAAAGGTAAAGGTTATATACACTGTTTAGAAATGAAATTGAAGCCCATATTACACCACATTTTTCTATCATGAAGTTCAAGGGACACTGTCCTCAACCCCCTTTGTATCTTTCTAGAAATTGTGAATACCCCCAATACAGCCTAGGTGCAGTGCAGTGGGAAGAGGAGAAGAGACTATTGTATCATGAGTAAATGCACTCTTTGGGGGTGTTCCTAATGTTCAGGAAGCATGCAACAAGAGTAGATCAAGGATTTGAAACAAAATGTTGGGAATAAATACACTATTTACATGCATTTCAGTTAAGTTAAAAAAAAGCACAGCAGTTAAAACAACCAACAGCTTCAATGAACTGTAGAGAAGGTAAGCAATTATTAAATGTATACTGTATTTTCAATTATAAATAATATAACAAAAAAAAGGATTGATGACTACCCCTTTAACACCAACTCTGTACCAAAATCTGTATGTGATGGTCAAACAACAAAATATTTTAAAAGTAATGTTACTGTAAACAACATTCTTTTTCCCAGTTAGTTTTATTTCTCCCCATGCACAGGCAGCCTCCATTATACCCTCCACCCCAGCGCCATCACCCCAACATCCCTCAGGACTTATTATCCCTCAGAGGCAGTACGGTCAACTGCCGGGCATGTAAGCAGCTGGAGTCACCCTGCAGCTGGTGCACAGATTTTCCTAGTACTCCCCTTAAAGTGCAGCATACCCCCATGCACTGTACACCTGACATCTGTCCCTACTCTTTCCAACTCTGGTAGTTTCAGCCTGCTTATCCTCAGCCACTGCTAGGATCTGGCAAGCAGCGAAGTCTGCCCCACCCCACCCGGAGATGAGCAATCCAGCAGGAACTCAATCTTCCTCCCTCTTGCTGACCCTCCATCTCCCAAGCTAACACTCGACACTTGGGTCATCAGCACCGAAAGTAGTAGCACCATCACTGCAATGGTGGGCCTACAAAAATCTAAGATCTGTGAAACGCAATTGGTCTGCACATCCACGTGTGTAGATGTAAGTTCTCCAATCTTATTTTTTTGTGGCTATTTCTGCCCTAGCAAACACATAATCTGTCAGCAGACAAGGACCATATGGCCCACTTAGTCTGTCCATTTTCCTACTCACTGCTGTAGCCCCAGATCCTATCTGGTGCATTTTTGTAAATTGGAAGTTACAGCCCAATAACCCTCTCAGTTATTAAAGAACTCCTAAAAACACCATAATGATGACATTTGGTAGGGAATGGGGCTGCAGGTACTCTATCGGCATTGCAATAGGATCGGGGGGACGCCCAAATATACTTCTTTGCAGGCAGGTTTACATGTATGGGGCTATTTGCCTAACATAATCATTATGCTGTTTTAGGGCTGGGGCTGCAGTGCTCAGTGGCCACTTGACTCGCACAAGGAAATTATAAGCCAGGCTTTATGGACTAAACTCTTTATGCAAGCAAAGAAATTTAATATATGGCTAAAATAGCTTTGGCTGTAGGCAACATCATGTTATGAGTTGCCTGCCTGGAACTAGCAGTCGTGTCATTTGCTCTTAAAAATGTGGACCCTGGGGCATGGCTTAGCCTTGGACTGAAATTGTAGCTTGAGTGCTTAGCTCCCTGACTGTGGGGCAGCATCCTTCACTATTCATTCTCTGGGGGACTGTTTTTCTTCCTTGTTCCGTAAAACTTAGAAGAGGGACTTACCTGCTACATTTTGGAATCCTCATTTTCTTCAAGAAAGGGAAGTCTTTGCCCGAACAAGGATCCCACCTCCCCCTTCTGTGGCCTGCAAGATGGCCTTCTCTCCCCCAGCTGCTACAGAATCTGCAAAAATGGAACAAATGTTTAGTCAGCAACTGTCTCAGATGGAGCAAATGACTATTTCTATGCATAACAACACCCAAACGCTGCATACCATTGAAACTAGTCTCTTTCATACTGAACGTCATCTTAAAACCCACGATGCTGCTATCCAACACCTCACTGCTACTGCCAGAAAACAAGCTCGCCTAATTCACATGCTGCAAGACAAAGTGGATGATTTGGAGAATCAAAGTCACCGTAACAATTTGCATTTTATTGGCTTCCCAGAGGGAGCTGAACAGCAAGACACTGTGGCTTTTCTCCAAAATGTGCTTCCTAAGATTTTGGGCCTACCATCCACCCACCCTCCCATCCTGCAAATTGAGTGGGCCCATCATTCTCTTGCTCCCCAGCCTCCACCAGGGGAGCACCCAAGCCCTATCTTGGCCGGGTTCCTTGATTTCTGGCAGAAAGAGCTGCTCACTGCTGCAGCCAGGGAAAAGGGCTCACTCTCTTGGAAAGGGAGCAATATTTAAATATTTCAGGATTACTAGAGGGACTAATTTGAGAAGCGAAGAGCCTACTCTGACTGTCAGAAGCTCCTACATGCTCACCGCATTCAGTTCTCCCTGCGTTACCTGGTGACTATGCGGGGACTCATAAATGGAACCCCCATTCTTTTTGCATCCCAGAGAGCCTCATGGACTATCTTAGAAGGGAATTCTCCAAAGACTTTCAAGACCCGGGGCTCTTTCATCCCTCAATGGCTCCCCAACACGGTGCAATGTATGGAGGATCTCTTCAGCTCACTCCCACGGGCCTCAGAGCCACTTTTCACTGCTTGAGTCTCTCTTCCTCCCTGCAATAAGGCGCCACATATCTCACAAGCATGAAGTGCCTGCATCCTCTTGACAGACAGAGTGAGGGGCTCCATTCAGAACAACCCACTGATTGCCTGGCGCACTTTCATTCCCCAAATAAGTTTACTCCTCTGCTTACCGTACCAGAGAATGTCTCTGAGGAAGGGAAGCTGTTGCCACCCCACCCAGTGCAGAGCGAGAGGCAATCCTGGGCCACAGTGGTGGCGGAAGAAGCTCCCCAGGGAAACAAGGTGGATCAGCTCTCAGTCCCTCTCAGACCCTCCAGACAGCAATCTCAAGATGGGGAAGCTCTGAAGTGCACTGCTGCCTTGCAGGTGTTAGACTTGTCAACATGATGTGCCAGATAAGTGGTGATTTCTTTCTTTTTATCTCTCCTAGTGGGCTAACTATGGGCCAGGGACCAGCGCAGGCCTGACTCTCTCACCTAGCTGTACTCTCGTTGACCTAGGCTTGTGACAGACCTTGCTTAATGCAGCACCAATCAGCGATCCTTGGCCTCTTCTTTTTGTGTGGTATGGGGCAACCCGGCCAGACCTCCGGGGCTTGCAATCTCGTGCCCTGAATACATCAGGAGGACAGGTTGATCCGATCTCAACACATAGCCTTATGGAGTCTGTACTGGTTTGGTCGCGGGTGACCCTTGCCTAGATCATAATGCCTCAGTGTGGCACCCTGACTTATGGGGATTGATTAGACTGCCTTTTATATGGAATTTGAAGCCTTGTTGTTTATTTCTCTGACTTATCACCTGGCTATCTTGGCTGCATGACTGTTGGCATATATGTGGGTTCTATAAGCGCAATCATCTTTTTTTCCTTCCTCACAGGTGTCTGGTTCTACTCCCACCCTTGTGCTGCAAGGGCTTGCTGGGCAATATCCCCCGGCCCCTCCTCATCTTCCTGCTCATGCTCTCCTCACTGGCAGTGGATGGCATCAGCATTTCATTAACTCCTTCAGGCCCAAAGCCCTCCCCTAGCAGCTGGTGATTTAGGACTCTGACATGGGGAATGCTGCCCTCCATACTCCTTCCAGCTGGCTTTGTACTCTATCATCAGGGTCTATCATTCTCCTCTCACTATAGGTGGGGACATAGGCGTCTCCTGCTGTGAATAGAGGTTTTGTCTTTCCGCCAGCAGACTCTCTATGAACAGTCTTTCGGAGGATGATTATTCCTCCGTTACTGAATATGTCTCCTCCTCGATCCCAGCGGCTTTCTCCCACAGTGGGATGAGGTAAGGCAGGCTGCCGCAGTGATAATTTTGCAATGCTGTCTAAGATCTAGTCCGTTTGTTCTCTTTTCTCACTTATTCCACAAGAGGGACTTAGCTGGCCTTGGCAGCATGTCTGCTGGTCTCACTATTTCCATCCCCTTAAAGTTTATTAGTGAATGGTGTTACTGTAAATAGTTTATGTTTGATTCGGGCCATTTGCTCGATTAAGGTTAGCTTTCTATCTGTAAACCGGGAACTGTTTTGGTGCCACACCTCTACAGAATATGTATGGTGTATATGCTCCTACCTGCAGGGATCTCATGGGACTCTTTTGGGGAAAAGGTCGGCCGCTCCTTCAGCCTTGGCCCAATTTGCTGCCTTCATACTGCCTGGCATCTTAACTACCCTTAGAGATTATGGGTGACCTCCATGCTTACACCTGGAATGTGTGGGGCCTAAACACCCTGATAAAGCATAAACAGGTGTTATCCCATCTGAAATGGCTGAGGGCTACGATAGCTTTTCTACAAGAAACTAAGCTGACTGCACAAGACCATGTTCAGTTGTCAAGGGATTAGGTGGGACAAGTGTTTTCTTTTCTTCTCCCTCAGTAAAGAGGGGTGGCTATACTCCTCCACAAGTCCCTTGCCTGGTCTTCTACCCAAGTCCGAACAGACCCCAAGGTGGATGGATCCTAGCCCTGATGAACACCTCTGATGGCTCTCTGATCTTAGGATCTATTTATGCCCCAAATGAGGATGTCCCCACTTTCTTCCATGAGGTAGCCCAGGAACTAAGTTTGCTTGCTCCTGCCCCCACTCTGATTATCCTGGGGGGGGGGACTTTAATCTTGTCTTAGACCCCTTGTTTGACCACAGTGCTTCTTCTACTGCACAAAATCCCACAGCTTGGCTAGTCCTAAAACAATTAATGACTGAAATGGGGTTGACAGACATACGGAGAACTCTGCACCCCAGGGACCGGGACTATTCCTTCATGTCTCTGGTGCATGGGTCTCACAGTCACCTCCATTTCTGGCTGGTCTCTGCGGAGATCTGTCAGAACGCAGTTAACTCAGAGATCATGCCCTAGGTATTTCCTGAGCATGCCCCTGTTCATTTGCATGTTTTGTGGGGCCCGCCTCCTCTCCAAAATCAACATCTTGGAAGCTTGACCCTCTCCTTCTTAAAGACCCAGACTTTGTGCAATGGGTATCTTCCGAGACAACCCTTTTTCTGGCAGAAAATCCCCCCCCAGGACACATCCCCAGCTACCATGTGGGAGGCATTGAAAGCCACCCTGGGAGGGGCCATAATAGGATATGCTTCCAGGCGGCGCAGGCAATGGGAGCATCACCTGATGACCATAGAGATGCAACTTAAGATCCTAGAGTTCCAAGCCAAACAAACCCCTGGCTTGCAGCCTAACTCTGCATTAAGTAATGAAATGCTCAAGATCTGTAGGGAGACTAATTAGCTGCTATCTTGCAAAGCAGAGATTGCCATCCTAAGGCTCCGTCATCAATACTGGGAGGGAGGGGAAAAAGCTGGCAAACTGCTGGTCTACCGTCTGCGTAAGCAGCAAGCCGAACATCACATCCCTGGCTTAAAGGACCAATCCGGTACAGTTCAAACAGACCCCCAGCGAATAAATTCCATTATGAGGCAGTTCTATGCAGCCCTCTACTCTTCAGCCAGAAGGCAGGCCTGTGGAGCAGTTGCACCTTTTCTCTCCACCCTCCAATTCCCTACTCTCCTGGTACCTTGGACAAGATTACTATATTATATATGCACTTATCTGATCCCAGTAGCTGCACTGATAGACATCTGACCACATTTTTTTACACTGCTCATCAAGCCTCCCCCTCGAGGAAAAAGTGTACCTGCTCCTGTGTGACCGTCATGTACCATCTATTTCACTCTCTTGTCCTACTGTTGCTGCTTCTGTCAGGGCATGTGCACCCCAACCCTGGACCCACCCCCACTAGACTGCCTAAATACAAAGGGCAACTCACGATCGTCTCTTTAAACATCAAGTCTCCTATCCAGGTTCTCCCAATTCCAGGCTTAGGTAGAGTGAATAACAGACATTATTGCACTCACTGAAACCTGGCTTTCCTGAAAATCCTCGATGCATCAATCTACCTCGACAGATACAAATTCTTCAGGCAAAATAGAACCACTTAACATGGGGGAAGGTGCCTAGTCTATACCAAATCTCGAATAAAGGTGCAGGCCCTTGACTCCAGCCTACACGCACAAGAGGTCCAAATCCTGATTCTTAAGCTAAGCACAGGTCAACAGAACAAAACACTGCTGCTCTCTTCAGTATATATATACCACCTGGGCACCAAACTACCAGACTAAAACTAGCTGCAGACAACCTGCAGCAGTCAGGTACTAATTTGGAGAAGATCGTTATAGGCAGTGATGAAAGTGAGCCGGAGCGCGCAGGAGCAGCGTTCGGTACTTTCTGTGACGGAGCGCGTTCGATACTTCACACTAGAAAAAGAATGTTTTCTGCTGCAGATCCACATAAAGCATGACTCATTAACAAAAACATTGTGTGTTTTTGCAAACTTGTTGGGGAGGGTCAGAGGAGTCAGAGAGAGTCCGGTCGCTAATCAGAACAGATTGGTCAATTAGGTAGGTAATTTCCACCAATCATGGATTGTGTTGTGGACACAACACAGTCTGTGATTGGTGGAAACTACCTGACCAATAGCTCATCGGCAGAAGGCGGTTGACGGCTGCCGCACGGCTAACAGTTAGTTATGCTTTACACCTCTCATCGAAGTTGTGAGATACAGCAACAAAATTTGAGCTGGTGCTTCGAGGATTAAGTCAGAGTGAGGAGGTACCCATGTTTTGCCAGATTTTCAATAGGTTGGTGCCCAAGGGAAATGCTCCACTTCTGTGGATAGTCCTGTCAGCTTCGGCTCACATGCTTTTCCCACCACAAGTTACAGCCTCTCAACTGAGCAGTCAAACTTGCTGTCAGAAGGCAATGCACTGTGCAAAGCGCAATAATGATTACTGTAAGGGAGGGAGGGAGGGTGGTAGTAGTAGATGTAAATCTGGGTTTGATTGAGGCCCTCAGCTTTCTTCCCCCCCAGGTTTTTTTTTTCTGAATAATAAAGTGTCATTTCAGTGAATGAGTGCTGTGTATCATTCTATGAATAAGAAGGTGGCTGCAGGACTGTTCTGCTCCCGGTTGCTTTTCGCTAAGCTCTGCTTCAGTTGAGTAAAGTGTACATGGAGAGGTCTCTTTTTTTGGCCCCATAAATTAAAGTTCAGCTATTCTGTTTATCGGCATTAGATGGGCTGTTTTTAAAGCTGTTATGCGAGGTCTTAAGTGGATTTTAGCCTCTGAGTGTTTCTGCCGAGTGTCCCTTAATAGTCGGCATTCAGGAATTGTAATATTTGTAGACAGAGACCGTTTTTGTGGATTAAAAGCTCCTAGCCATTTTACTCGCATCCCTGTTCAGGAATGTGTTGAGTGTGAGAGAAAGACACAGGTGTACTTGAAGGTGATCAAAATTGTAGACGCACTTATGTGCTGATAGGCTTATTAAAAGGTATATTGTTGCCTGAGGGCTTGTGCCTACTGTATATTCAAAGAGTTTGAATTTATTGCACTTCGAGGAGTGCTCTTCTTAATTTAGCTGAGAAGGAACAACAATACTAAAAAAACTGAAAAACAGAAAAAATTCAACGTACAACATTCAGGAGAGAGACCAGTCATTAATGTGCTCTGGAGTTAGTTACCCCAAAAATACAGAAAACAGAAGGAGGCTGGTTAAACAGGGTTAGACCAAAATCAGGAATGCTTCAAAAGAGCAGCACAGTGTATCGTGGCTTCTCGGTGAATAAGGCGTCTCAATAACTAAGTCAGTTAACTAAGACTCGAGCGAGATGTTCTTCACTACAAATACACCGAAAATAGAAGCACCACAAAAACAACTGGCAGTAGTTTTAAGAACTCAGGGCAAACAGGCCACGTGTAAAAGCCACAGGTTCTGAGGAAGCAAAATCAAACCAGTAAAATACAATGAGAGAGAGGCATTAGGATGACAAAAGTAGCCACATAATGGGAGGTAAAGTTCAAGGAGGCACACTGATTACTGAGATTCTACAGTGGCATCTGCTCTCAAGCTTGGTCCTCTCTTATCTGATAACAGTACAGCTGTAGTGATTATACTGGTTGCGTCTACATGGCCAGCGTCGACTATCGACAGCTTGCTAGCATTTAATTATTCCTCAATTAAGCCTCAGAAATTCTGGCATAGACCTATTTAACTAAAATGGGTAGCAGGTGAAATGCAATTATCGGCTGGATTGGTAACCCTCGGCAGTACACTGCTGAGGTGAACTGCACAGCCACGTAAAACCAGTAGAATAGATTAAGAGTAGCTACTCCAACACTTTTACCATACCCCACTGAATGTAGCCTGCTCTAAATCACTTAATAATACGGACAAAGGTAAAATAAAACAATGTAAACTTAAAAAGCTAATAAAAGTAATGAAAAGAACCCTCTATGCTTTTATTCGTATGCTTTGTGCTCTATATGTGCTATTATGTTTTAAAAAATAAGGAATAAAAAAGTCAGCAGTTCATCAGCACTCTGAGCAGTGTAAGTTCAGTCCACTTTCTTTCTTTTCAAATGGAGCAAATGGTGAAAAAATAGTAAATCAGTTCAGATGAGCTAATGTTCTGCTCTCGATGGCTTGCACGCAGGTGTCCTCTTTGTTTTCGGCCGACCGACTTGCCCCTTTGTCACAGCCATGGTCTCACTCCATCTCACTCCTCTTTGGAAGATTAGATGCCCAAAAACCACCGTCTGTGGGCTTTTTCCTGCAATAGAACAAAGACACAAGGGGACACAACTAAAGACGTGGGAAGGACCACATAAAGTTAGACTGGTAAGGAAACACTCACAGGCAACGATGTTAAAAAAAATAAATAAAAAATAAAACTCGGCAAGTTTCCCTGCTTCTCTGCAAAATAATAGTAAGGTGTAAAATCCTGCGTCGAAGGCATTTTTTCTCCCGAAGCGCCAGAGCGAGTAGTGGGTGTCTATCAGTCTGTTCACAATTTTCTGTTCACTATCTTGCATTAAAGCATTTAAATTCAAATTACAGGATATTGTGCTGTTATTTTAGAATGCAGGACTACCCAGGAATTTTGGAGTTCGTTTTGGGCTAGCCAGACTTTGTCCTGCACCACGCCACCTTGGGCATTCGCGGTCACCTTTTTTTTTTAAACTGACTTTCAGGAACTTCAGCCTCCTACTTCAGGATGTATGTTGTCAGGGAAGAGGCCTGCTACCAAGCATCATCATGTTTTCTGGGGCTCAGGACAACTCTGGGGCACTTAGAACATTGATTGAATGGTGGGCTTTAGATCCAAACTACTGTACAGGACCCAGCATAAGGGTACTTACTCAGAATCCAGGCTACGATTTCGAACAGCAGTGCACAAAAGCGCAATAATGATTACTGTAATGGGGGGTAGTAAATGTAAATCTGGGTTTGATTTAGGCTCTCAGCTTTTTTCCCATTTTTTTTCTGAATAATAAAGGATCATTTGAGTGAATGAGTGCTGTGTATCATTCTATGCAGTCATCATGTGTGATGTTTTCTCAGAGTTCACAATGTGCAATGGAAATATTTAAATGGAATGTTTATTTCAGCTCTAGCTTACCAAAAATGCTGTACAGATTATAAAGCTGCCTATATTTAAATAAGTAGTCTCCTAATGCAGAATGATTAAATGGTCATTTACTATTCATTTATCTAATTACTTATTGTAAGTCCCTAACAAAACTGAATTTGTATTAATATATAACATTATGACACACATAGCTAGACGTGCTAGTATTCTAAGCATTTAGGATGGCTTAATTAGGACATAGATATATTTGTTTTATTTTAGAATTCTAGACAAACTTAGTTTGATGTAATTTTGAAAACAATTAGAGCTCCTCTAAAGTGATGTTGGTTGAAGAAAAGTGCAGATATATTAAAGGATGTCCTGCAGGTGTGGGACTGTTGCTGCCACAGGGCATGTAATGGCATCCAGAGGGGCCTTGAGAGGGGTGGAGTGGGAATGGTAGACTGGTTCAATCAAGTGGTTGTTGGGAGGCAGTTCCAAGGATAAAATGACCTGCATTAACCAGATCCACCTGGGATACAGAGAGCTATCAGGTGTCGCAGGAGTAGCTGACAGGTGTGGCTGGACTAGGGGTGGTTTATGGGGTACAGAGCGGTGTGTTTAATATGAGTTTTTATATCTGTCAATGTTAATGTATTGTAATTTTGTGAGTTTTGTAATAACTCTGGTGTAAACCCACCATTGTTGATCAATAAACCTAACTTGAACTTGAAATAGAATGAGGGAAGAAGTGTGGTCACATTTTCATTTATCTCAGGGGTTTGGGAAAATAAATGGTACATTGGGACCCGACACTGCCTGTCCAATGGGTCTCTGGGGCAGGCCCCATCAAAGTGGCTTGTATGCAAAATGTCATGTGCACGGCACAGAATCTTCTCAGTATAGGTTGTTCTATAACTTTCCTCCTCCTACATGAAATGGTGCCATTAATTTAAATATTGCTATTACACATTGTGAACTCTGGAGAAAAAAAAAACACACATGACAACTGCACAATGCAATACAGTGCACCTTCATACAGATGACCCTTTACTTAGAAAAAAAAAAAAAGAAAAAGCTCAGAGCCTAACATTTCTAAACAATCAAATGGGGGTAAGAAAATAGGTGCAAATGACAGAGTCCAGTCAAAACTGCCAGTTTACATATAGAAATGTGTGACAGTACACAGGGATAAACATTCAACTGTCACATCACAAGATAAAGCCTCACATGGAAAACACTTTAATGGATTTTGATGTGATTTCTCAGAGAATATGCTAATCGGGGGTTTCTGGATCAATTTCATGTTAAATATGTTAAGTTATTAACCTAGATCAACTTTTTTTGAGGAAGACAGAATACTAAAATATAACTTGAAAGTATTCAGTTTACAAAACAGATTGTGATCCAGAATTCTCTAAAATGCACCAAATCAACTAATTTTTTTGGAAATTTTTCCGGGAGGGGGCATGACCCCGGACCCCCCTAGCAAGGCTCGGTTTTTGAACTTGAATACAGTTCCTGTACTTCTTTTGAACCACTTTCATCACTGGTTATAGGTGATTTTAACATAAACAAAAGGAGACAAAAGCCAGGGATCGAATATCCAGCCTATTCTTAACCCAGATGGTAACCACTAACACTCGGATCAACTACAAAACAGGGAGCAGCTCCCTTATAGACTGGCTCCTTTCCACACATCCAGAGCATATATCAAATGTCACCATCCTGCCTGACAGCCTCAGTGATCACTCCCCAGTGAAGTGCACCTGGATAAACAATTTCACCAAAGGCCCACCTAAGGTGTCCAAAAATTGCTGCCTGAGGCTGGGGCTACTGGACCATTTCAAGCAGTACCTATCACAACTGGACTGGTCTCCTTTGGCAAGAGATATTGATGGTAATGAGGCCTTGAATTATTTCATAATGAACTTCAACCGTGCTTGTGATATTTTTGCTCCGTACAAAACAAAGAAAGTCAGGGATACCTCCAACCCATGGATCACTAATCCCCTGATCATTTTAATGAAGAATAGAGGATCTCTGGCACATTGCAAAATCATCCGGAACTCCTGCGTCACTCATTGCCTACAGGGCAGTTAGAAACACCTGTGCCAAGCTCATTCGGCAGGCAAACGTTTCCTACTATAAGGACCTCTTAAGCAAGAGCTGGGGCTCTGGTAGGGAATTCTGGAACTCCATCAAATCCCTATTAGAAAGACCCTTAAGGCCCCACCCAATCCATCAGTAACAAGGAGGGTCCCTTCTGGAACCCATTGACATTGCAAATGACCTCAACCATGCTTTCACAGACCTATCTGGAGTACTCCCTGCTGACTACTTTAAAGATCAGCTCAGGCAACAACACCCCACTACCCCTCTTAACCCCCCAAAGGATGCAATACCACCATTCTACTTTAAGCAGGTCACCAAGTCCGAAACCACCAAGCACATTAAGATGGTTCTTGGCAAGACCAGGATGGGAGCTGATCTAGTGAATATGAAACTCGTGGGTCTTCTCCTAAATGAACTGGTCAGTCCCCTCTCGATGGTGTTTAATGCATCTCTAAGAATGGGGGTGTTTCCAAAACTATGGAAGTTAGCCAATGTCACGCCTGTCTTTAAAGTCGGGGACAAAACTCTAATGTCCAACTACAGACCAATATCCATTCTACCACCCCTCTCTAAAGCACTTGAAAGAATGGTCTCGGAGCAGCTTACAGAGTATCTTGATAAATATAACCTAGTTTGCCCACAGCAGCATGGGTTCCGAAAAAAGCACTCCACGCTTAATGCCCTTGTTAATTACTCTTCCCAGCATTATGATGCCTTAGATAATGAGGAGGCAGTTGGCTCAGTCTTTATCGACCTTACGAAGGCCTTTGACTTTGTTAACCACAAACTACTCCTAAACTGCCTCCATTCAACAGGTCTATCCCCAGACATGGTACTGTGGTTCAAAAGCTACCTCACAAACAGGTTACAACAAGTCAAAATTGGAGACACCCTATCATCTGCTAGGAAGTGACCCTTGGGTCCCACAGGGTTCTATTCTGGCCCACTGCTTTTCAGCCTCTTCATCAATTCTGCACCATCTGTATGTACAGCACGCACTATTCTCTATGCTGATGATGCAGTGATATTGGTCGCTGGGAAAGATCACAACTACATCACAACTGAACTCCAAGACAGCTTCCTCAAGCTTGAATCCTGGTTCACACAAAACAAACTACTAAATCATAAAATAACAAAAAGTCTACTCTTCTCTACCACCCAAAGCAAAAAGAAATACCAGCCTTTGCTCATCCAGAACCATAATGGTGAGACACTGGAACAAGTAGCAAAGTTCAAATACTTAGGCATCACCTTTGACAATACACTAACATTCTCCGGCCATATAGACTCAGTCATCAAGTCAGTGAATACAAAACTTGGGGTCCTCTACCGCCATAGGCACTCTATGACACCAGATGCTCTGAAACTTGCCATCAGTAGTTCAGTGATGTCCTCCATTGATTATGGGCTGCCTACCTATGGGGTAAGCACTAAAACTGCCCTAAACAGGGTCAGCACACTACTAAATAAGGCCTGTCATAGGGGCTGCCCGCGACACCCACACCTGTATGCTCTACACTGAAACTGGGTGGCTCCCACTCCATCTTAAAGCACAATACCAAACCTGCCTACTTCTGAAAAAGTGCTTCTTGGGCTTTCTTCCCCTGCACTGGGCTGCCTCTTTACGCCGGCAGTTCCCACCAAATCAACAAGAAGCATGGCTACAGACAGGTTGGTGATTCCCTTCAAAAGGACGAAACTCGCCCAGAAATCTATCCTGTACCAAGGACCAAATGGTACAATGAGTTACCTGCTAACCTTATAGAATCACCCAAGATTAGTACCTCAAATCTGGGCTCAGATCCTTCTTAACACAAAAAGAATTGTGCTTGCCTGCAGTAAAATGGCAGAATTTCAGCCACCCAATCCTCTCCCTTTCACCCCCTCCTTTTATCTCATCAACCCCCCATCCCCAACGAGGCCCACTCAGCTGGCAAACCACTTCCACCACCAGAACGCCATCCCTGGCTGACTCCCTACCCCTTAGGCTAGACTGACCAACTAAATAGTGAACTACAAGGCTAAACCCTTATTCACCCTATCCTCTTCAACCTTTAGTTGAATATATAAGATTTCTTTGGTATTTGAATGTCTGTGTAACTGTTTTCTGTTCTCTGTAAACACTATTATATTTGTAATGTTTGTTCAACAATGACCTGAACCTTTAAAACGAGTCCTGACTCCAAAGGTATTAATCCTAAACTGAAATAAATAAACTCTTCAGCCTTCACAGGCCGAGGATCTGGACTGACCCCTTACACCATCTGAGGTGGCTGCTGCTATTGGGGCATTAAACTCCGGCAAGACTCCGGGGGGAGATGGCTTCCCAATAGAGCTTTGGCAACTCCTTGCTCCTCACATTGCCCCTCTTCTCTCTTCTGTATATAATGAAGCTCTTGACAACAGGTTCCCCCCCCACCCCACGGGAAGTGATTATTACTGTCTTTCCCAAAAGGGTAAAGACTCCATGCTCCTCTGAGCTATTGGCCAATATCATTTATAACACAGACAGTAAGATCTTTGCCAAAATCCTGGCCACCAGATTAAACCCACTGCTCCAGTCTCTTATTCACCCTTCACAAGTGGGCTTTGTCCCTGGTTGTTTTAGCCAAGATCACAAACGATCCCTGATTAACATTATTCACCCTGCCCAGACCCTCCCTACCCCAGCCGCGCAGTAGCCATCGACTTTGAAAAGGCATTTGATTCCCTAGAGTGGGATTACTTGGGGCAAGTGCTACAACACTTTGGTTTGGGGTCCAGATTTCGAAGGTGGATACAAGCACTGCACCAACAGCCTATGGCCAGTGTCCGGACTAACACAGTGACCTCCTCCCACTTTCAACTGGGTAGAGGCATCCAACAAGGCTGCCCTCTGTCCCCTCTCCTTTTCATTCTGGCGGTGGAACCTCTAGCGACTGCTATCAGGCAACACCCTGACATCCACAGAATCACTACAGGGAGACACCCGTATGCCACTTTCATGTACGCAGATCACCTACTGGTCCCAGTGGAAGATGCAACTGCATCCATCCTGAAACTACTGTCCCTCCAAATGGACTTTGCAGACATGTTCATCCTCCAGATGAATAAATCCAAAATGGAAGTGTTCCCTCTCAACTCTAGGGGCATCCAGAATATGGAGACCACTTTAGGACTCATGTGGGCCTCAGGATCACTAGTCTATCTCGTATTCATATCTCTCTGACCTGTCCAAAATCTGGGTTCTTAATATGCAGCCGTTGTTTGCTGACCTTAGAACAGAGCTGGACAGGTGGCGAATGCTCCATCTCACCATAACAGGCAAGATATCTGCCTTGAAAATGATCTCGGCCCCAAAACCTTTATATCCCCTTTTCCCTGCCCCCACCAAGTGGCTCCGCACCATTGATAAGACCATAGGAAACTTCCTTTGGGAAAACAAAACCTTGGTATAGTAGGAACAAGTTGAGATCCTACTGGAAGGATGGAGGGTGGAGCTTACTGTGGGTGGAAGGCTATGTGTGGGCCTTTTCCCTTGCTCAATCTCTGAAGTGGTTCTCCGATTTGACTGCTGAATCATCGCAGTGGCTGCTCATGGAGAAATCTGTGGCTCAGGTGCATAGTCTTTCTCTTTAAAGGTGATAAGAAATGAGTTTGTTGTAATGTTAAACTTTTAATAACACATTACTATCAAATAATGGCTGTTGTGTGCTTTTTGTCATTTAGACGTTCAAAACTGTAATTGTATACACCTTGATTTTTAAACTGCCTACCAGCTTCATACAGTCAGTTTTTGTATCGAGTCAGCTGCAAAGCCTTTGAATGTTCATGTCACAGACTCGATACAGTGTGCAGGCTCCTGTAATGGTTGCAGCAACTCCAGTACAAGCAGATGCCAAACTTCGAAGTATGTGAAGGCAGAGGCTGACTGGAAACATCATACTTCTAAGACTGACTCAGCAGCCCTCTTTCTTCCTTGGCCAGCTAGTCTCATTGCAAATGCTGGTTACTGGTACAAATGATTCTGCTCATGCTTAATGATAAATAAAATAGCTGCATATCTCATCTATTCCCTGGTGTACAGTGGGTCCCTTCGCCCTACCATCTTGTGTATTTGAAATTTAAATATTGTTGCATGTGGAATTTACTAGTCACAGACTCACAGTTAAAACTGGGTGACCAACACACAGCCCAAAACCAGAAAGAGCTGTTTGCATTAGCCGGTCGGCAGCTGGCAGAGGTGGTGACAGGAGCATTGCTTCGTCATGGTCCCATGGATTAATAATTTATAATGCAGTTTACAAATCCTTTTGTTGAATCCTGCGGTATTGTTACCTGACCCACCCCCGCCCCGTGACTGCATAACTCCAGCTCAGTAAGGCTGTAATACTTAAAGCTTCCCTGAGCTCATCCTGATTGCAGCTAGCAGCTGCTGGTGGAATTCACTCTAGTGCCCTCTTCTCAACTGAATCAGAGCTGAGGAGCAGCAGAAAAGGGTCCTGGTGCAAATGTAATGCCTGCCAACACAAAGTTTGTTGTGCTGATTGCCCTCTCCTGACATTGGTGTGCGGTCTCTGTGGTGGTGGAGATGTCTTATGTGCCTTCAGTTCCATGGAGGAGTGCATTGAGTCACCAGAATAATAAGTGTTGCAGGCTACCCATCAATTGCTGAAAAGTTTCTGTGGTAAGGAGAGCAGGAAAACATGCATCTTTTCTAGCCATTAGTAAGAGGTGGTAAGTTGTGCTCTCCTCCCGTGCTCTAGCCGCAATCATGGGTAATAGTATATAAAACACAATCCCTGGTAATCTGGTGGTTCCCCTCCCTCCTCCCCAGAGCTGCAATCACCAGTAAAATGAAATAACTACAATCTCCGGTAGTCCAGCTGTTCTCCCACCCTCCCCAGAGCCGCGATCACAAGTAGAATGAAATAAGTACACTCCCTAGTAGTCCAATGGTCCTTCCCCACCCCTAGCCCTGATCACCAGCAAAATGACACATTGCAATCCCTAGTAGTCTAATGGCCACTGCCCCCACCTGTAACCCCGATCATGAGCAACCCCTACAGATCGCACTCCCTGCTGGTCCAGTGGCACCCCCACCCCCTCCCACCCACACAGGACCCCTTGCCCACCCAGCCCCCAATCAGTGGACTGCTGCAACCCACCTGCATACCGCCCGCTTCCCGCAAAATGACAGCTTACAGTATGAGCTGTAAGCCCACTGGTCCACAAGGGCGGTACACGGGCGGGTTGCAGCTGCCCACTGATGATGGGGGGGGAGCTGGGTGGGCAAGGGGTATGCCCCGAGAATAGCAACAGAATATGGGAGTCAGGTAAAAACGGCGACTCATATTGGGTGCTATGCTTTTGGGCTACCCTGTAAGGGTAGCAACTGTACACAAACATGAGGGTAGTGGACGACATCAGGAAGGAGGAGATAGTGAGGGGAAGGGGAGGGACAATGAAGGGGTTTTGAGGGATGGGTGCGCCCACTGCCACTGAGCTAGCCATGTGGTGTGGTAGTGTGAGCAACAAGATCTGGTGCAGCAGGTACAGGGTTCGGGACCGGGTGTGCAGAAATTTTGCTGCTGTCTGCGGCACTTAATGTTTGTGTGATATGGGATTTTGCCCCCTGCCTGACATGCACCCCCTGAAGTTGATCATCTATATTCAGAGAGGTGCAGGGACAAAGCCACCCCCCCCCCCACAAACACTTTTTACCTTTTCCAAATGTCGGATCACCTGAAATGTATATCGCCGCTTTGCTTTTTGGCAAAATACACATGCCATAATAGTGATCAGTATTATGACATGGAACAAGAAAGGAGAGAAAGGGACAACATGATAAAAACGTTTTAGGCACCTTTTAGGGCATAAACAAAGTGCAGGTGGGATCCTTTCTACATTGAAAAGATACCAGAACAGTGGGCATGATATGAAATTGAGGGGTTAAGAGGTAACATGAGGAAGAATATCTACATAGAGGGTGGTGAATGCTTGAATACTCTGCCACAAATGGTGGTTGGGGTAAGCACAGTGGAGGGTTCAAACATGCCTGGGATAAGTACAAAGCTTGGATGGGAAGGAGTGATGAAAAGCCACTCAGTGGGTGAGTAGACGATACATTTATAGGGCCTATGTGCAGAATGGATTGGCCTTGTGTCCTTATCTTCCGACAAATTCTAGGTTTTTATATCAAGAGTTGTTCTGCTATAATTGTCCCATTAAGCACACTCTGGTGTCAGTGGCACCTCTCCTTCTTCCAGCCCTGTACCACACACACTCTGGTGTCCAGTGGCACTTATCTAACCCTCCTCATATGTACGAGCACTCCATGGTGTCCAGTGTCACTCTGCATCCTATGGCACCCTTTTCCATGTCTGTTATTGGAATCAAACTTTAAAAGGCCCCATCTTCAAACTGCCTCTGTACTTGACTGGAGTAAATGAAAACTGGATGTAAACTGCATCATGTTAATAGCAGCACACACTATAAAAAGTGGTACCCTGGTTCATTTGCACATTCAGAAATAACCCCTTTCCTTGCTTGTGGCAATACAAATACACATGCAAGGGGGTCAGTTACTACCCCCCCCCTTTTAAAGTGAGGAACCAGATAATGAGTTTGTGACAAAATGGATGATTTTGTTTTTGTTAATGCTAAGGACACTGGAACTCTACTTTGGCAGACAAATGTAAAAGTAGCAAAGTATTTAATGGAAATTTCTGATATAAGGTATTGGGCTTCATAGCCCAATACCTTATCGTCCTAAGTTAAAAGGTGCAAAAATTTATTTTAAAAGTTTTTACTTTTTTGCCGTGGAAAAATTCATAACTGGCACTGAAGCACTGACACTGCAGTGGGTAAACTGTACACATGCTGTAGTGCCAAACTCCACCATACATATGCACTATATTCTAGTCAATGGCACAGTAACACAGGGACTGATGGACACTGGTACCTCCATCTCCATGGTAAGACAGGAGCTGATCCAGGTGGAGCAGATTCTGCCAGGACAGTTCTCCAAGATTCAGGGAGTCACAGGTCCAGTGGTTCAAGTGCCAATGGCACAGGTCTTCCAGAGCTGGGAGGGTGGCCATGGGGTACAGGAGGTGGGAGTGGTACCTGATCTCCCAGTGGATGTGATCATGTGGAACAAGTCTGACCAGAGAAACCCAGAATGTGTTACTACCTGTAGCCAGGCAAAAGGGCAAGTTCCTGAGGGGAGGGGGTGACACAGCCCATGCAGACTGATCCCTCAGCAGTGGAGGAAGTGGCTATTTTGGGTAAAGGGGGTTAGCTAGGAGCAGCAGCCCCAAGCCCCAGCTGCAAGCAGAGGAGGCTGCCACCAGGAACAGTTTTCCTTATGAAGGCAGACTAGGGAAAGTTAGACACGAGGAGCTAAGCAGGGCACAGTGAGCCAATCCTACCCTCCAAAAACAGAGAGAGCAGATTGTGCCGAGGCCTTTCACAGGAGTAAAAAAATCACTTTATTGGGAAAATGGGCTGTTGTACAGGGAGTTTACACCAAAGAGGGGGCTAGAGGGAGAGGTACTCCAACAGCTGGTAGTCCCCCTTGACTACAGAAAACAGCTTCTGGCCCATGACTTTCCTCTTTTAGGTCACCTGGGTATTACCACACAAAAAAGCAGCTTGCCCACAACTTCTTTTTTCCACAGTGCCAGCGGGTTGGGAAGGCTGGGGACAAAGCTAAGGCAGCTTTGGTGCCCCTGCCTGTTATCAATGAGCCCTTCAGGAGGGTAGCCATGGACATAGTGGGGCCCCCAAGTCGCACAGACAAACGACACATACTGGTTGTGGTGCAACCCGGTCCTCCGAGGCAGTGGCAATGTCCTCCACTGGGGCAGAAAATTTGGCTGATGTGCTCCTAGGAATCTTTAGCTGAGTGGGATTTCCCCAGAAGATTTTGTCAGATCAGGGAATAAATTTCATGTCGCCCTCAATGACCAGTTTGTGAGAAAAGTGTGGGGTGAAACAGACCATGCTTCACCCTATCACCCCGAGACAAGTGGCCTGGTTATGCAGTTCAATGGGACCCTTAAAACTATGCTCGGGGAATTTGCAGATCAGCACAAAAGGGAGTGGGACAAATATTTGCCCCTCCTTCTGTTTGCATACAATGATGTTCCACAGGAGTCCACAGGGTTTTCACCCTTCGAGCTCCTGTTTTGTCAGAGGGTGAGGGGCCCCAAGATTTAGTCAGTGATGAATGGGAAGGTAACCATGCCACCCAAGGGGGGTCTGTTGTGGAGTACATCTTAAATTCCAGGGCCAGGCTTAAGGAGCAAACAGCATAAGTCTTGTTTTAGCAGGGGTCTATGCCCCCTGTTATGGTGGGCTGCGCCCTCGACCTTCCCAACATAATTGTCTAACTCAGGGAGGGGGGGTTACCAGTAAATATCACACAAAATGCAAAAAAAAATTTAATGCGTCTGGGACAGAGAATCAAAACACGGTCCTAAATGCACTGCCTGCCTCCCTAGCTGCCAGTAGCTCAGTCTGTCAGGCCATGGCAGCTGCTTGGTGGACCCATGTCCCAGCAGAATCCTTGTCCTGTTAAGGGAAGAGCAAGAGAGTGCACTACCGTACATACATCCTCTCACGTTTTGCACCCTCTTGTTCTGCCTTACTGCACTATTGCTACTATGTGGTCATATCATGCGCTGTAGACCATGCAACATATTGACCAGGTAGGTGTGCGGAAGGAGACTTGAAAAAAGCAATAATCATGAACAAATATTTTTGTTCAGTATCCACAGAAGAGAGGCAAGGTGAGCGACCACAATTAAGTGGCAGGAGCAATAAGGGGAGGGAGGTAGACACCGGTCCATTTGCCGAGGAGAGCAAGTTCCAAGGAAACTCACAAAACTGAAAACAGACAAAGCAATGGAATACATCCTAGAATATTAAAGAAGTTTGGGAAGCTACTGACAGTCCTGTTCAATGAATCACTAGAACCAGAAGTAGCTTCAGAGGTCTGGAGGAGAGCACATATAGTCCCGCTACAGAAAAGTGGAAGCAGAGAGGATGCTGGAAACTACAGACAAGTTGGCCTGACCACACTGGTGGCAGAAATAATGGAATCACTGCTAAAAGAAAGGATTGTGGAACATCTAGAGTCCAACAGAGCACCAGATCTGAGGCAGCATGGAATCACAGCAGGAAAGTAATGTCAAACAAATCTGATTCTGGTCAGTCTGGTGGTTCCAAGGGTTGTGGCACTAGATGCCACACGCCAGTGATCAGTGTTTGGGAGTGAGCGCGGGACGCAGGGGGTTGGCAGGGGAGGAGGAGAAGGCTGGATCATCTGTTGACAGCTCCCATTCTCCTGGGAGCGAGGGTAGCAGAGTTTGGCATTTGAATACCTCCTGGTGGCAGATGGGAGGTACTGTGCTAGCATCCTGTGTGCAAGAGGGGAGGCAAAGCATGACAGACATCGGCAGGAATGTGCATGGAAACGTGTGTGGCCCTCCACCAGATGTCCTTGCACATTCATGGCCACCTAGGAAAGAGCTAAGAAGCAGAACCACCAGTACAAGGAAAAGCCCCAGAGTGCTTGTAGGTGATGGTACACCCTGGCTCCCACGCCACCAGCCAAACTCTACACACCTGGGTCCTGATCCACCATGCACCAAGCCTAGATGTAATTAGATGTTGGAGTGCCTGTGGAAGTCGCAAGCCCACCTGGGGGGGGGGTATGCTAGGGGATCCCTCGCCAGGCAAAGTAAGGTGTCATGAGAGCTCTGGGAGGGACCAAGGAGGGGCTGGGGGTTCAGGTTGGGTGGAGATGAGAAAGGCCACCACCCTGGTGACCAAAGTGAAAAAAAAAAAACTGATTCTGACTGGATGGCCAGGGTTATGGATCGGGGGAAGCAGTGGATGTGGCTTACCTGGATTTCAACAAGGCCTTCAACACTGTCCCACATAAAGGGGCTTGTGAACAAGCCAGGCAGCTAAGGAATGGGTCCCATGGTGGTAAACTGGGTTAGAAATTGGTTGAGGGATCGAACACAGAGGGTGGTGGTGAATGGAGCTCAATCCGAGGAAAGGAGGGTGACCAGCAGGGTGCCTCAGGGATCAGTTCAGGGCCAGTCCTATTTAATGGAGGCGGTATAACACAGTGGTTTAAGGCTCTGAGCTGCAAACCTGGAGATCTGGGTTTGAATCCTATAGCCCCAACTTGCATACTGTGTGACCCTGAGTAAGTCACATAACTTCCTTTTGATCCCAGGTCACACCAGTAAACAAGCTTTCAGCTTAATGTGTCTCTCCTAGTTAAATAAATAAAAAAAAGTGTTTTCATATGAGACACTGTAGAGGGGCTGAAAGGAAAGGTATTCCTCCTTTGCAGGTGTCACTAAGATCTACAACAGGGTAGACACTCCAGAAGGGTGGAAAAAATGAGGAGGGACCTAGGCAAACAAGAGTAATGGTCAATAGTTTGGCAGCTAAGATTCAATGTAAAGAAGTTCAGAATCATACATTTGGGGCACAAGAAAGGGATCTGGGATAATCACATCAGATGACCTAAAGGTGTCTAAACGATGTGCCAAGGCTGCAGGGAGAACCCGTGAAGTTCTGGGGTTCATAGGCAGAGGTGTCCCAGCAGAAGAAAAAGAAACAAGATAGTTTATAAATCACTGGTGAGACCTCATCTGGAGTACTGTGCCCAGTTCTGGAGGCCACATCTCTGTAATGGCAAAGACAGGGTAGAGGCAGTTTAGAGAAGGGCAACAAAAATGGTGCAGGGCATGCACCACAAGTCATATGTGGAGAGACTGAAGGACTGCAATATATGTACCTACCTTGGAGGAGAGAGGGAGGGATATAATAAGAGACCTTCAAATATCATAAGGGTATAATTAAGGTGCAGGTGAGTAGCATCTTTTAGAAAAGAAGATGTTCTAGAACAAGGGGTCATGACAAGAGTCTGGAAGGGGTAACTGGAAGGGAGACTAATTAGTAGCATGAGGAGCATTTCTTCACAGAAAGGGTGATGGATGCATGGAACAGCCTACCAGTGGCGGTGAACTTAGTAGGGAAATTCAAAACATACAAACATAGACTTTGATGGTAGATAAGGACTGCTTGGCCCACCTAGTCTTCCCATTTCCCTACCTACTGGATAAGCTGCAGATCCCAGTTAACCAACAGGCTATTTCTTCCTACCTTCACAAGACTTGCTTTATGTCTGGCCAATGTGTTCTTGAATTCCCCCACTGTTTTTGACCCCACAACCTCCTTAGAAAGGCCATTCCATGCATCCACCACCCTCTCTGTGAAAAAATACTTCCTCACATTACCTGAGCCATCCCTTCTCTATCTTCAAATGGTATCCTCTTGTTCTTGCACATCTGTTTTTTTAACCCTCCTGGACTCTGATTCCCTTGAGATACTTAACAGTTTCTATCATGTTCCCCCTCCCCCCTTTCCTTAAGGGTATACATGTTATGCTTCTTTAGTCTCTCCTCATATGGTTTCTGTTGCAAACCCTGCACCATTTTAGTTGCCCTCCTCTGGACTGTCTCCATCCTGTCTACGTCCTTGCAGAGATGGGGTCTACAGAACTGGACGCAGTACTCCAGATGGGTCTCACCAACTGTCTGTACAGAGAGATAACAACTTCCTGTTCTCTACTGGTGATGCCTCTCCCTATACATCCCAGTATCCCCCAAGCCATCCCTACTGCCTTCTCACATTGCTTGCTAACTTTTAGATCATCTGATATGATTACCTCAAGTCCCTTTCCATTTTTACGGCTGCATGGGCTGAGCCCTGCAGACGTTTTGCATGTAGAAAAGGGCTGACGTCATGTTTTCCGTCTGTGGAACTGTTTTTCCCTCTGCCTGACCCTCCCCCAAGAAGCAATCCACCCATGTTTCACTATGGACTACAGCACTGTACTATGTCACAGTGGGCATTTTTTTTTTTTTTGTGTGCATTTCTGCATCCCTGCCATTTCTGTCCCTCCCTTAACAGCAAGCGTAGCTACAGATACACAGCGCGTGGGGGGCGGTTAGCAGCCCATAGCTCAACCCAGTTTGTGAATGTGATCAGGAACGAAGACAGTCTTACCCATGAAGCCTTGTAGTCAATGCTCTTATATCCTGCTAAGGAGACGTCCCCGTAAGAGGCAGTTCTGAACGTGCTCAGTATTACCAGGGAGACACACAGGCAGGTCGGAAATGTCTGACTTTCACAGAACTTGAATAGAGCAAATCTTCCCTTCTAGGTTCCGAATCATGCTGAGCTAGAATAGGTCGGAAGTCACGGACATCTTGCACCAAGTGCCTAGCATATTATGTAGTTTTGTTCTAGCTGTTGTAGGCAAGCAGTGGTGTTTGTTAGTTTCAGTAAGGTATGACACTAGTTGCTTGTAGCTGTACATTGATATTAGGCGGTTAGCATTTTGGTGGTTGGTTTAGCTCTAGTTTTGCAGCAACTGGAAACCTCTGATTCTGTACTGCTTTCCAGGTACAGTATAAATCCCTGTCTGCATTACAGTCGTATCTATAAAAAAAGTTGCATGAAGTGTTGGAAACTGCTGCAGTAATCCCTCCCCAAACAATCTAAGTAACCCTGAGTCCCACACTGATCGCTGGAAATACATCTGCTGTTTAAGTCTCGATTAAAGTCAAGTTTAAATATGTATCTTAACATTGTTCCACCAAGTTTGAAAATGTTAAGGAAATTGTAGCGGGATAATGTGTGTGCGTACATAGCCAGCAGGTTTTAAAATTTACGATTCTTAACCTATCTAAAAAATAGATGCCCTGCGAGGTGGTATGTGGCTAGCTACCGCTGATCGCTGAAATACGTCTGCTGTTTAAGTCTCGATTAAAGTCAAGTTTAAATATGTATCTTAACATTGTTCCACCAAGATTGAAAATATTAAGGAAACTGTAGCAGGATACTGTGTGTGTACATAGCCAGGAAGTCATGGACATCTTGCACCAAGTGCCGTAGCGTCGTAGTTTAGTTATTCTAGCTGTTGTAGGCAAGCGTGGTGTTTGTTAGTTTCAGGTAAGGTATGACACTATTTGCTTGTAGCTGCACATTGATATTAAGCGTTAGCATTTTAGTGGTTGGTTTGGCTCTAGTTTTGCAGCGACTGGAAACCTCTGATTCTGTACTGCTTCCCAGGTACCGTATAAATCCCTCGTCTGCAATTACAGTCGTATCTATAAAAAAACAAAGTTGCATGAAGTGTTGGAAACTGCTGCAGTAATCCCCTTCCCCAAACAATCTAAGTAACCCTGAGTCCCGCGCTGATCGCTGAAATACAACTGCTGTTTAAGTCTCGATTAAAGTCAAGTTTTAAATATGTATCTTAACATTGTTCCACCAAGTTTGAAAATGTTAAGGAAATTGTAACGGGATAATGTGTGTGTACATAGCCAGCAGGTTTTAAAATTTACGATTCTAAACCTATCTAAAAAACAGATACTCTGCGAGTCCCTTAGGTGGTATGTGGTTAACTACCGTATGCATACCTCTCAACATCTTTACTCATAAATCAGGAGGCTTACAAAATCAGGGACAAAGACCCAAAATCAGGGACATATCTTAAAAATTGGTACTATTCACTGAGAAAGCTGACAGAATAAGGGGATTTGTGTAAGATGCATTTTCTGAAGATGAACAAGTCTGTAACCTTAATGTTTGGCATTATTTTACACTTTCAGTCTCCACTGTTCTGTCACAAAAACACAAATTTTACGAGGGGCAAAGGAAAATTTTGAGTCAAAATCAAGGACGTCCCTGAAAATCAGGGACAGTTGAGAGGTATAACCATATGTCCACCGGCTTTGGTGCCCTGAGATGGGTGAGTGGGGTTGGTAGGGACCTGGGTATGTCACGTGTTTAAAAAAAACAGTCTGCCCATTTTCTTCACAAACTTCATTATGCAGCCGTGGTGGATCTGACAAGAATCTTGTTGTTGTTACTACCTCCCCTCCCCATTGTGTACTCTTCCTGGGTTTTGTTTCCAGGTGCATCACTTTGCACTTCTTTGCATCAGTCTAAGCTGCCATACTTCTGACCATTCCCCCAACCTTTTCCAAGTCCCTTCTCATCCCCCTTCCCCATGTATCAACCCTGTTGCAGATCTTTGTGTGATCTGCAGAGACATACTTTTCCTTCCAGTCCCTCTACAATGTCACTTATAAAGACATTGAAGAGAACCCTGCGGTACCCCACTAGTAACAACCCTTTCTTCAGAGTGGACTCCGTTTACTATTACCTTCTGTATCCTGTTGTCCAGTCAATGTTTTACCCATGCTGCCACCATGGGATCCACTCCCAGGCTGGCCAACTTGTTTATTAATCTTTTGTATAGGACTGAGTCAAATGAATTGCTAAAGTCTAGGTAGGCCATGTCCACAGTCCCTCCCTTGTCTACTACTTTGGTCACCCAGTCAAAGAAATCAATTAGATTAATCTGACATGACCTTCCCGCTGTGAATCCATGTGGCCTTGGGTCCTGTGCCCCATTGGCCTCTAGGTACTCAACAATTCTTTCTTTCAGAAGTGATTCCATCATTTTCCCTACCACTGAGGTCAAACCGACAGGTCTGTAGTTTTCTGCCTCTGTCTTGCTCCCACTTGTGTGAAGGGAATCACATCTGCCCTCCTCCAGTCCTCAGGTACCACATCATCCTCCCATGATTTGTTATAAAGGTAGCCAGTGGTGTCACTAGTTCTCTCCTTAGTTCTTTTAGAATTCTGAGGTGAATCCAGTCAGGGCCCCATTGCTTTATCCACTTTCAGTTTTAAGAGGTCTTTCAGAACCCTTTCTTCTGTGAAAGGACTGGGATTGACCCCCAATCCAGAGTGCTTCTATTGATGGAATTAGGTACCTTCCCAAAGCATGGGATAGGCACAGGGAATCCTAGCAATAGGAAAGAGAATAAAGCCAGAAATCAGCAAGGGTACATGGTTTTGCAGCAGGTAGAGAAAATGGGCAGACAGGGTGGGCCTAATGGGTCGTATCTGCAGTAAATTTATGTTTTTATATTTCTAGTGGTGCTGAACAACTTGCATGTGGTGAAAGAGTGCCACCAAGACGCCATATGCTGTCCCCCCACATATGTAACCCCCCTACAAATGGGGGTTCCCGAAAAGTCTTCCTTGAGCTTGCCTAAATGCTTACTGCCAGGCTGGTGTCCTGCATTTTAGCAGTTTAAATGTGATTGCCAGAGAGTGCCTGTCTAGCCTCTGTGTACTGTCTCTTTAAGAGCTGCCTGGATTGCAGTTATAAGTAATCTGAGAAGGAGCTCTGTTGAAAGATGTAACTATTTGCTGAAAATCATTTAGAGTGATAATGATAATGTAGTTTGTCTAACCTGCCTTCTTTGTAGCTAGGACTGTTTTGTTTATCTCCATTATCTTGGTCCTGGACTGCCGAATTTGACCAATCAGTACATTTGGGACCTAAATGGAGCTGGAGCTACAGGAGCTGTCTGGAGTCAAAATCTGTAGGAATTGTAGTTTTGGGCTTTTGGCACTTTCTCACCTGAAGGGGAGCCTTTGTTGTGACTGATAGACAGATCGGCCAACCAGACCTTTTGGGTTCTGGGGAAAGTCCCAGGCTTGCTGGCAATTGAGTCAGATCTAAGTTGGGAGCTGAAGAAGCAACAGCTTGAGACAGTCAAGCAGCCGTCTGAGTAGTTTTGCATGGGAGAACTGTGGAAAGGCCTGAGTTGTGGCCTGCATGTCTGCCTGCTGCCCCTGAGAGGGAGAGAAGAGAATTATTTCAGACTAAGTCCAAGTTTGTGAGAACGAAGTAAGCCACTGATTTTTTACCAGGCTCATACCTGAAGAAGACTGAAGATTTTGCTGATTGCGATCAGCCTGTCAGGATTTCCAGCTGCTTTTGAATCCCTGGTTTGTGCAGAGACTTTGCGATCGTGGCCGGAGAGCGGTTTGCCTGGTACAGTAGAATTTCCTTACATGTAAATGTGCTGTGAGTTGTTAGTGGGTCATGATTTGGTTCCCCACTGTGTGAACTGTATTCTGCTTGCTGGAAGCAGTATTCAGCCCAAAACGGACTGTGTCTGAATTTGTCTCCATTTGGCCGGGGCCTTGCCACACTGGCCCAGCCAGACTACCCGCTGCACAGAGAAAGCCATCGACGAGAAACCTGCCTCATGATCAGCCCCCTGCTCCATGCTTGAACAGAAATGACGTCTCGGTGATTCGTGTGGGCTCTGCTTCTTCTGGCACTCCAGATTAACCACCTGCTGTCTCGATTTTCATCCAGCCTGTGTCCAGTCTTTGGTATCATGAGTAATCATCAGGGAAGCTCCCTGCAACAACAGCCTAATCTAAAAGTGTGTCATCTGATTGCCTTGTTGTTTTCTTTTCACAAACTGAGCCCTCCAGCTCCGGATTACAAATAGTGTGTGTTGTGCATGTTGGTTTCTTCCATCACAGGGCCCCAACCAGTTGCAACGTTCCTGGCTAGCCCACCATTCTCCATCTGGGTACCCAGAGTGTGTGACTGTTTATGGACCCTGAAGTGCATGCATAGCTGTTTGATTGATACAGCCTTTAAGCAAATTAACCTGGTTATGCCCTGCCCTTGTTCAAGTCCCTTAAATAAATCAGATCTAACTCTTCAGGGTTTTATTTAACTCTAAAAATTGATTAGTGTTTTGCTCATAAAAGTTCTAAAACATTGTGAAAATGCATAGCACTTGCCTCACTGTATTTAACAAACATAACACTTCTAGAAAACCTATATAAATGCGTTCTATATAGTTAGTATTGTACGAAGAAAAAAGTGCTAATCAATTATTTAAAACCCTGCTCTTTTTTGCATTTACCTTGACTGTGGTTCTAGTTTGTGCAAGAGTACTGTACTGCTGTTATTTGCTGTGTATAACCTTGTTTTACAGGGGGTCCCCAGGGCTGGGCCAGAGGAAAGCCCTGGTGGTAAGTGCAAACAGTGTGGGTACTTGTGTGGTGTATCAGGGGTATTGTGAAAGTGATTATTGTGTATTGTTCTGGCCACTAGTAAGGAAAGAGGGGTTACAGTGTCCCGGAGGGCTATGCCCAGGTTAGCTTGACCACTACCAATCCTGACCTCTGGATGGAGGCACCTGTTTCAAAACTCAGGCCCCTTAACCTGCTACTAGCCAAGCAGGCTCAGGTAGTAGCCCTTGGGATAGGGCCACCTAGGAGTTACACATATATATGTGCATATATGTGTATATATAGTATATACAGTACTCACTGCAAAAACTACATTAATACTGACATTAAGGCAAAGAATGAATGCAAAGTGCACAAAGAAAATGAAAAACAGGGTTTTGAGCCTGAGTTTTGGTGAATCAGTTATGTAGTGTTCCTTGGGGTTGTCAACCTTAATGCCCACCCCCTCTCCCAGACTGTAGCCTCCTATCTGAAGCACAAGGTACAGCTGCAAGCCAGTGCCTCAGACAATTACTTGTAGAAGAGAAAGAAGTATGACTCCTTTTGCAGCTTTCATTCCACAGTGCCCTGTGGGATACAAGAGATCATGTTTGCTTAGGGGAGGGGCCTGGGCATTAGGCTTGACAATGTCACAGAACACCACACCAATGATTCCTTAAGACTCCTGAAAACCCCAGTATTTTTATGTGTGCTTTGTGTGCTTTCATTCTTCAACCCTGATGTCTGCATTAACAGTTTTTTTGTAATAAATTTCCCTTGTGATATTTATTCTTAAAACTGTAGTGGACTTACTTCAAACCCTGTATCATCAACCATCTAACAAGTGAGAACCTACAGTATAAATAATACTTGGGGTTGCAGCATTACAGGTTAACATCGTAGCACATCTAACAAGATCTCTTACCTATTTCTTATGGAGCCTGGGATAAGAGACTCTCAGGGAACACCCTGTCATACCTGTAAAACAAGAACAGCAACAGGGGCACTAAGGATTGCAGCTCTTACAAACTAACTATGACAAACAATGTAGGTAAACAAAAGTAATACTTATCTGATACATGTGGTCAGTGTCTTCCTACCCCTGGTCAGCATCCTCTCAGAGCTGTAGACATAAAGGGAAAATGAGTCAGTATGAAGAACACAAATACTGATCAGCTGGGTTAGTTGTGAAGGACTCGAGGTAAAAAAAAGGGTTGTATGTGTGGGAAGACACTGGACCGGTGCCACACCTCATTAGCCTGAGTTTTAGAATGGGCTCTATCACCAGGGGCTATAATTGGGGATTCAGTGTTCATATGCCTGATCTCTAATGGAGTGAGGGGCCATGTTGCTCACCCATTGACTGACACAGGGCAGGATGAAGACACCAGCTGTTATGCTCCTGCACCACTGACAGGGCTCTGGATTGCCAAACTAGCAGAGAATCTTTTGAGGGTTGCCATGGCCTCTCAGGTGTGGATGCTCAGCTGTTGCTTCTGCTGCCTGCCTGAAGCCTCAGACATGTTCTCCGTCTGGGCACTCCTCCACCCCATTCTAGCCACTCGACTCCTAGCTTGGAGCCCTGAGGTGGAGCCACCATCTCATCTGGCGCCTATCTAGAATCTAGTGGGGAGACTGATGGGAGGTAGCAGACCGGAACCACATGTCGAGCCCAGCACTGGGCATGGGGCCCAGCCACTGAGCCCACCATCGCCTGCCACAGTGGTAAGGGTATTTTCCCTTTGTTTTGGTTTCCTCTAGGGCCACGGCATGCAATGGCTCCTTCGTGGCCTATTAGTCTACGCCTCACGCTGCTGCAGCCTGCCAACTAGTCCATGCCTGATGCTGCTGCTGCCTGCCAACAACCCTTCCCCTGAATACGTCCCAACATTTTGCACTACCACTGGCCTCTACCAGAGGTTGCTACTGCATTGGAAGCTACCCACAACCCACCACAGAGAGGAGAGCAGTCCTCTGAATGCCCAATCCCCTCCCTCCCCTGCCGGCCTCCGGAGATCTGGTTCTGGCCCTGAACCCAGATCGCCAACATGGCATCCAGCATTTTAACCCTCAGCACCACCAGGCCATCTGCAGTCTCTTCTTAGTAACTCGGCAGTTAAAGGAAAACACTCATTTTCGTTACCCTCCCAACCTTGAAAGTTCTAGCCCCAGATTAAGCTTTTGGGATATGAAAATCATTTTTCCTGCAGTTTACTACTTTATTTTAACGTTGTAATGCTGAATCACAAACATGGCAGATGCTGTGCAGTTTCATTTCATGTCACGGTGCAGAGCCACATTGCTCAGCCCCAATACATTTTGTATTGGGTTGAGTGGTGCAGTGTTACGGCATGACATAAAATGGAACTGGGCAGCATCCAGCATGTTTGGTGATCGCAGAATTCACAAAGTTAAAGTAACATTCACATAGGAGTGTGGTGTGCATATTTCGTGGAACACATACAAATGGAGGTGAGAAAGAATAAGTGCTTCAGCTGGACTTGAACCCAGGTTGCCCAGAATACCATTCCGATTGCACTAACCAGCTGCGCCACTGAGACAACTGGAACCTGGACTGTCCCCGGGCACATTACTCTTTCTCAAATGCACAACCCAATGGAAACACAAATATTTACCTGTAACAATCACACAGGAGTGTGGTTTGCATATATTTATGTCCCAGTTGAGGCACTGATTCTTTCTCATCTCTGTTTAAAATAAAGTAAATTGCAGGAAAAAATTAGTTTAATATCCCAGAAGCTTAATTGGTTGCTACAGCTTTTGGGGTGGGAGGCAGGGGTGTGCAAATCCCATTGCCCCCTGTCCGGGGCAAGTAAATGTGATTGAAGGGCAAGTACAAAAACAGAGTTCATTTAATTGTAATTAATTGAGGGGCAAGTGAGAATTCAGCTACAGTCATGGCTGGGCAAGTAATACAAGTTCAATTTGAAAACCTTTGGTGGGAGGGTGATGAAAACAAGTGTTGTCAGTTTCCAAAAATTTAATATTTAGACAACTGTTATGCTATAGTTGGTATGTTTTTTTTGTTTTTTTTTGAAATTCCCATCATTATTCTTTAATTATATTCTGCTCTGGACGCTTGTCTATACCTAACATCACAATTCTGTTTATATGACAGTCTGTTGTGGAGGTGACTATGATGTCATAAATAGGGGGATTGTGATGTGGATAAGAAGCCAGAGCAGATAATGTAAAGTAACCCCTAGGTGGCACTATCCCAAGGGCTACTACCCCTGCTTGCTTGACTAGGTGCAGGTTAAGGGGCCTGGGTACTGAAAATGGGTGCCTCCACCCGGAACGCAGGATTATTGGTAGCGTAGCTGACCTGGGTACAACCCTCCGGGACACTGTAACCCCCTTCTTTCCCCTCTAGTGACCTAAGCAATGAACAACAGACACAGTTACAATAACCCCTAATCAGCATACAAATCCCCACTCTGTTTACACTTATCACCAGGGCTGATTTCACCAGTTCGACCCTGGAGACCCCCTGAAAAGTAAGGTTAGACACAGCAGATAACAGTACAGGGCTTCTTGTGCAAAATGGAACCACAGACAAGTTAAATGCAAAAAGAATTAGATCTGATTTATTCAGGGGAAATGAACAAGGGAGGGGCGTAATTTGGCTGATTAGTTCTGTAACTGATTCAATCAGGCAATCATGCATGCACTTTAGAGTCCCTTCACAGTCACACACTCTGGGTACCCAGTTGGAAAAAAGGTGGGCTAGCCTGACACATTGCCTGGGGTATGCCGGCGTTGCAGCTTGTCAGGGCCCTGTGATGGAAAGAAGAAACACACAATTTGTAATCCGGAGCCTGGAGGCTCAATTTGTGACAAGAAAACAATTGAATCAAATGACAAAACTTTTGATTTAGCTGATGTTTCAGGAAGCTATCCTGGTGTTTACTCATGCTACCCAATACGAAACACAGGAGGAACGAAATGAAGACTGCAGGTTGACAAGCTGGTATGCCAGGAGAAGCAGGACCCACACGATTCACAAAGGTGTCATTCCTGTTCGAAGTGTTGAGCAGGGGGCTGATCCCAGGGCAAGTCTCTCGTAGATGGTGATCTATGCATCTGAAGTAGCTGACTGGGCCAAGATGGCAGGGCTCAGGCCGGGTGAACAGTTCCGTTTCAGTTCGATAGGTGCTGGAGATGCTTCCAGCATCGTAGACACACTTTCAAGTAGTGGGAACCAATCATGACCCACTGACAGCTTACAGCACATTTATAGTAAAGCAAAACACAATACCACAGGTCAGATGACAGTCCAGTTGCAATTTCAGGTTTCCTGAGCAAAACCGTGATCTCTGTGGTGATTCAGACATCCTGACAGGCCGATCGCTTATAACAAATCTTCGGTCTTCTTCAGGTAACAGGGCAGTCACAGTTCGGTATTTCTGGTCACAAGTCGGTTCGAATCCGGCCCGATTACTTTCACTAGCAGATCCCTCAGAAGGGAAGATGAAGCAGGCAGGCCAGACACAGCCTTCCCACCGGTTTCCTGTGCTACAAACCAGGAGCTGCTGCTCGAATGTCTTGAGCAGTTCACTCTCTCAACTTCAAACTCAGACCGAAACTCTGCTGCAGACAGCACCGGGACATCCTCCTGATCCAAAAATGGTTTGGTTGGTTGATTCATCTGTCTATCAAAGCAAGGGCTCCCCCTCCAGGTCCATTTAGGTGCCAAAATGAAAAAAACTACAATTCCTACAGAAATTCACTCCCACAAGACCCCTGGGGACAGACTCCATTTTAAGGTCCCCAAAAGGTTCCGATTGGTGCAATACAGAAATGTCCATGCTGCAAAGAAAGGCAGGTTAGACAAACTGTAATACCATTATAGTAACTGGTCAGCAATTTTTTTCAGTGGGCTGAACCAGTTATAATTCTGCTATTATAACCCTTGAGTTAAAAAAATTGCTGTCCAGCAATTATAAATAATAAAGATAGGAAGTGTGCTTATACAAAATTATTGGTTGCCTCAGTGTGGATGCTTAATAAACCCCTTGGGCATTTATGTAGCATACCACACCTCGGGCAACCATTACTTTCTCATTCACACACTTTCCCATCCATTATTGTATATATTATTAGAGCAGCTAATCAGCAAACAGTTACCAGTTCTAACAGAGCTCCATCTGCACCATTAGAGATGGCAGAACAGAGCAATATTATTGCAGCTTGGGCAGAACTCGAGCCTGGAAACACTCGCCCCTACCCAGATTAATTATACACTACAAAAATAAAATCTTTAAAGGACAGGCACGAGGCTAACAGGGCACTTGCATGCAAGCACTTTTACACCTGTAAAGACACAGCGCCTGCCTGGCAATGGGCATTTAAGCACACCCAAGGAAGACTTTTGAGAACCCCCATTTATAGGGGGGATACACCCATCCCTGCCTGGAAAGAACCTGGCGTCCACATCAAGTCCATGCTCACAACAATGTTATTTGGACACATTATACTTATGCAAAATATATGCTTCATTACCATTTCTATATGTATCCAAAATAGCTAATACATATGACTATAAACATATACAGTTATGCAGTTTTTGTACATTCAATAATGATTTCTCTATGATTCACACAATAATATTACTGTACTCATTCATGTTATAGTTTCTTGCATTATAAACAGCATAGATGGGGTCCCATCCCTATCAGCTAACTTAGGGTTATACGGGGCAGGGGCACCATGTCCTGAAGGATAGAAAATCAACTTGGAAGTAGCGGAAAGGCTCAGTTTGGGCAGTGAGCTCTTTGAAACATAGATACCCTTGAGGACAACATTTAAAGGAAGATCTGGTCTTCCAGGGAGTTGTAGACTAGACATATTATGGGTTTAACCGCTCTCCCAGACTTCCTTGGGGAAACAGGTACAGTCTCTGGAGTACCAGCATTTGCATCAGTCTCTTCTTCAGTAGAAAGGGGTACCTCTGCACTGGGCAAAGTCTCCAGTAGCATAACATTATCTGCTTCTTGCATGGCAGATTCTGCTTCCACAATACTTTGCTCATTATTCTCTCCTGAAAAGGGCACATGTTGCTCATCCAGAAGGAACTCTTGGATCATTGAATTTTGTGGCACTGAAGGGGTGCTGTCAGCACTGTCATATTGCTCCCGCAGGTTCTGGTGTGTCACCAGGGAGATTTTCCACAGCAGATTCCTCCTCAGGTAATTCAAACAGTTCCACTAGGCACAAGGAATCTGCTATTTCAGACATAATGCTCTGTGCTTCACTTTCAGGGGGCATTGGTTCCAGGGAAGAAGCTGGGGGGTTAGGCAGCTCTGAAGGCCCAGCTTCATCCTCATGATTCTGCAGTGGATTGCCTCAAAAACAACTGGCTCAGTTCATAAGAAGGATAGTAGTCATTGTCACATTCACTTTCATCAGAAACGGACTGACAGTCATCATCATCATTCAGGGCCTGCTGGGGGGAAGGCCTTAGGTCTGGAACAACAGAGGCAGGTAGACTTTGTTTCTTTGTGGCAGCAGCATGAGTCACCAGCCTGGGGGCAGTGTCGGGTGTTGGTTCAGCATCAATGATGACTTGACCAATGGGCAGTAGGTGATTGCAGTGCATGGTCTTGACAGCTCTATAGTTGTTCTCAGGATGCACTTTGTACACAGGCAGTTCATCCAGTTTACCGATCACTATGTGTGGAAGGTGATGCCACCTGTCAGCAATTTTATGCTTTCCATGCAGTCCCAAATTGTGCAACAATACACGGTCTCCAGGCAGTAGTTCTTAAGCCTTCACTTTCTTGTTGTGCCTCTCTTTGTTGGCAAGGTTTCTCTTGGTGGTCATTGTTTGAGCCAGTTGATACGCATGGTTCAATTGAGCTTTCAGTTTCTGTACATGTTGTAAATAGTTCTCAGCTCGGACTCCATCTGGGGAGACCCCAAGGCAAATATCTACGAGCAGCTGAGCTTCCCTCGAACATGGGGCAAATGGAGAGAGAATCCGGTAGCATCACTTTTGGTGCAATTGTAAGCGTGTACCAAGGTGCTAATCTGCTGACTCCACTTAGACTTGTCTTTAGGATGGAGAGTACCGAACATGTCGAGAAGGGTTCTGTTAAAGCATTCTGGCTGGGGGTCCCCTTGAGGGTGATAGGGAGTGGTTCTGGACTTTCGCACCCCCCACAGAGAGAGCATTTCTTTGATTAGTCTACTTTCAAAGTCTCTTCCTTGGTTGGAATGGATACGTTGGGGTGCACCATAGTGGACAAAGAACAACAAACTTTTCTACTAGCACCTTAGCCACCTTAGTCACTGTAGAAGCCATTTGATCCTTGGTCAGGAAAGCTTGTGCATGTTGGGTAAAGTGATCAGTTACTACCAGTACATTGCCAATGTTCTTTTGATCGGGCTCCAGACACAAGAAGTCTATACTAACCAGTTCCATGGGGGCACTGGTAGTGATGTTGACAAGTGGGGCAGCTTTCTGGGGAAAAGCTTTCTGCTGGAGGCAGCGACTGCAAATTTTGACATGATTCTCAACATCTGCCCCCATTTTTGGCCAGTAGAATCGGGATCATACTAAGTCAAGAGTCCAGTAAATATCGAGGTGTCCCATGTGGTTATGGAGGGACCTCAGTACCAACTGTTTGAAGGCTGTGGGTTGGACCAACTGCTGCTTGTCCACTTAACCTTGATGATCTACTGTCTCTCTATATAATAACTGATCTCATAACTTTAGTCTGGGCCTTCTTTGAATAAAAGTGCAGTTGGTAAGTCAGTAGAATGTAATTTAGACACATCCTTCCCGCACGCAGGGCATCAAGTGCTGGCTGAATGATGAGGTCGTGGGATTAAGCACCACTGAATGCTGTCACTATCAAACTGGAGCAAAGCACTGATATCTGATGCAGAAAATGACAATAAGCAGCAGGTATGCAAGTATCGGGTGGCCCCAAACAGTCCACCAGGCAGTCCATGGTGTCTGCAGACAATTGCCATCTTTGTCAAACTTCTGGCACAGTGCTTTAATAGAAGGTTCAGACAGCCTCACCCAATTGTCTTTGGAACTTGCGCCGTTAAAAGGCATCAGCATCAATATGGTACGTGTTCAGGCTGGTATTCAACTGCATAATCGTAAGTTGACAAGGCAGAAAGGCAGTGACATCCAACTTGGCTGAAGTCTGTACATACGTTAGAGGACTGTTATCAGTCTTTATTAATATCTTGGCCCCACAGAGGTACTCATGGAACTGATCGACTATGGCCCACTTTAGAGCGAGGAACTCCAACTTGTGCACAGGACAATTCCACTCAGAGGGTGTCAAGTTGCGACTGGCGAAGGCCACCCTCATATTCTTGATATAGCACAGCCCCAAGCCCTTTCAGACTGACATCGGTATGCAGGACATATGGTTTGGTGGGATCAGCATATGCAAGGGCTGGGGAGTGGGTAAGCTGACAGATGACTTTGAAGAATGCTGCCTCGCACTCGGGGGTTCAACGGGTTCCAAAAGGTTCACCTGTTTAAAAATACACCTTGTCTTCTTGTTTGAGGGACCCCTTCTTGTATCTGCAGTTGGTGGAAGGATAGCTTTGGGTAAGATTAGGGAGCAGCCGTATTACCTTCGAATAGTCCTTAATGAATCGGTGACAGTAGCCACAAAACTCCAGAAAACACTGCAGCTCTTTCAGGTTGGTGGGCTGGGACCAGGTGGTCAGGGACTCTACTTTACTGGAGTCTGTCTGTATCCCCTCAGCTGACATTATATGCCCCACATATTTTACAGATGCTTGAAAGAACTGGTACTTGTCTATGGATAGCTTGAGGCCAAATTCTTCCAAGCGATCGAGGACTTTGAACAGTCTGGCCTCATGTTCTTCTAGCATGCGACCGAAAACAATGACATCATCCAAGTACACTAAGCATTCTAGCAGATTCATGTCTGCACATTTCATCAACCTCTGGAAGGTAGCAGGGACACACAAAATCCTCTGTGGCATCCTCAGAAATTCATAGAACCTCAAAGGATGGATGAAGGCTGTTTTCTCATGGTCCTCCGGGGCCATCGGGATTTGATAATATCCGCTGTGCAGATCAAGTACTGAGACCTACTGACTCCCATTCAGGCAGTTCAGGGCATCCTGTGTGTTGGGCATGGTGTATTGATCTGGGACAGTCCTCCGTTAAGGATCCCATAATCCACACACATCCTCATGGACCCACTTTTCTTGCACACAACTATGATGAGAGATGTAGGGCTTTTGACTCTTGAATAATTCCGCAGAGAGCATCTCCTGTAGGTGCCACCGAACATTGTCTATATCAGCTGGAGCAAGGTGGTGGGACTGCTCTTGGAAAGGTCTGTCATCATGCAGCCGAATATTATGCTCAGCACCATGGGTGCACCCCACGTCCCATTCTTTTAATGAAAACACTTGGGGCCGGATATTCAGAAGGGTAGCGCATGGCGCAACACAGTTGCACCATGAGCAACCCACTGATGCGCCCCAGCGTGATATTCAAATGGGGATTGAGCCTGGCACAAATCCCAATGCGCCGGAGCGCATCAGTAATGTATGCGGTGCAGGTGGGGGGGTGTGCCCATACATACTTAGCACATCATGATACTCAGCCCAGGATGTGCTGAGCCCATGCATGCGCAATGCCTACTGGCGCTGCACACAGGTGAGCCCCCCCAAAAAAAGGAGCAACAGCTGGCCACCCACAGGTGAGCTGCCGTATTACAGGGCACAACATGGCAGCTGCCACCTATGGGTGGCCACCCGAGCTCCAGCTGCACCATAGTGGTGGTACCCCCCCATGCCCGATCACGGGCATACGTAGAAAAAGGATAGTCCTATAGCCCTGGTGGTCCAGTGGACTGCTCGCAGCCCAATCACAGGCGTATGTTGTAGAATATGCAGTCCTATATCCCTGGTGGTCCAGTGGACCACTTGCAGCCCGATCGCGGATGTCAGTAAAAAATAATGCCACACCAATCCAACCCTGGTGGTCTAGCGGTACCCCCTTCCCCATCCACCCACTGAGCCCCACTGCCCCGCCCCCCGGTCAGCGGTGGGTGGCAGCTCCCCACCCACTTGTCACCCCGCCACTCACCGACTGATACTGTGGTAGGGCTGTCGCTCATTGGTCCACAGCGAGCCAATGGGCATGCAGCCCATACAGATTGCCACAGTCCAGATATGTGATCATCTGGACTGTGAAGATGGCACGAGCTGCACGTCCGATTGGCTCACACTGTGGACCAGAATGGGTGTACAGCTCCTACTATATGAAAGTCAATCGAAGTGGGCGGCAGGGTGGCAAGCAGGTGGGGAGCCGCCCGCCACTGACTGGGGGAGGGGAGGTGGGGCTCAGTGGGCAGGTGGGAAAGGGGGTACCGCTAGACCACCAGAGTTGGATTGGTTTGGCATTATTTTTTACTGATGCCCGCGATCGGGCTGCTAGTGGTCCACTGGACTACCAGGGATATAGGACTGCATATTCTACAACATATGCCCACAATCGGGCTGCGAGCGGTCCACTGGACCACCAGGGATATAGGAATAATATTATTACTACATATGCCCGTGATCGGGCTGTGAGCGGTCCACTGAACCACCAGGGATATAGGACTAATATTATTACTACATATGCCCGCGATCGGGCTGCGAGCGGTCCACTAGACCACCAGGGATATAGGGCTAATATTATCACTACTACATATGCCCAATGACATAGCGAAGGTCCACTGGACCACCAGGGATATAGGACTAATTATTATTACTACATAGGCCTGCAATTGGTTGAAGCGGTCCTCTGGACCACCAGGGATAGAGTTGACTGTTCTACATATACTTATGCCTGCGATTAGGCTGCAAGCGTCCACTGGACAACCAGGGATATTGGGTGTGTTTAACATTTGCATATGCCTGTGATCGGACATTGGGGCCCTTTGCCATGATGTGCAGGGGGCGTTGGTCCCCGACGGCTGCAGCCTGGCAGGGCGCCAGGCACAAATCACCGGGGGTCAGTGCACCTGCATGCAAATGGGGCCATAATGACATGCAAATGGTCCCATTTGCACCTTGCATACATTATGGACCCATTTGCATGTGCACTTTTGAATATTGTGGTGGTTGCACCTATCACAATGGCACTTGCGCTTGCGCATCCCCCTGCTCCACTCTGGCCACTTGCGCTGGTGCAATGCCACTGCACCATGCACACTGCAGGTGGCCAAGGAGTGATATTCAACAATGCTGTGCCATGGCGCAGCTCCATTGAATATCACCGTCAACGCCCTGTGCATCCAAGTTGCGCTTGTGCCCAGGCTTGCACCACAGGCTGGCGAGTCTGAATCCTGCCCTTGATCTCTGGGCAAGTTTCCTACTGATCTGAGTCTTCCATTCAGCAGACAAGGTGGAATCACCAAAGTCATATAGGTCTGGGGTCACCTTCTCCTTCTCATCAGAATATTTGTTGCTGGGTAATACTGCAGTGTCTGTGCAGTGTATACCCTCTGTTCACTTGGACTTCTCGATCTGACACATTTCAAATCTGAACTATCACTAGTCCTGCATAGGTATGGGCACGGGCAGGTAGGATACTGGGTTTAAGCAATAGCCCCTCTGGCAACTTTCCTTCACCTGGTGCGTCCAGCATTAATATTTGTTTTTTCACATCTCTTCTATGACGGACTGCTCCATGAAGAGTATATGGAGTATTGGGTGGCAATATCAAAGAATCAGGGTCCTTCATCCAGACAATTCCAATGGGCTTTTCCAGGTCTTCTGCCACAGACTGCCTCTGCAGGTGATAAGCTTTCTTGATCAGTGCTGGAATTCTCATTGTCGACCAGTCTATCAGTCTCATTTCTCTTGGCACAACTGCGCTAACCTCCCAAATATGTGGGCGTTGGTTCCAATGAGTAGGGGACCCCATCATTTATTTCTATTTATTTATTGAAATCTAGGATTAAACGCCTTTGAGCCTGAAGCTCATTTACAAAGGTTCCATGTCAGTGGGAGGGTAGACAATAATTACAAAGGTTATACAAACAAGACAGTAAAAAAGTATCAATGTTGTTACAATACCATAGGTTTGAGTACACAGTAAGCAATCACTGCGTGCAGACTTGAGCACAGTTGGCAAACAAATAGTAGGAGAAAAGGTAGATAGGAGTTAGAGAGGGGCTATGGGAGAAAGTGGGTCAGGGAGGGTGTGTGAGTGAGGTGCGGAAAAGGGGCAAGCAGTCATTGACATTGTCATAGTGAGAGGGTGGGAGGGAGTGAGGGGGATGTGTTGAAGGCAGCCAGTGTCCTTGTCAGTGCAGGGAGCCGCAACGAGGCAGGGCAGAGACTGTTGGCAAGGGGGACTAGATGTTGCAGTCACAGGTGCTGGATGCAGAAAGTTGTAGATGAAACAGTCTTTTAAAAGGGCCCAGAGTATGTAGGTTGGAAATGTCCCAGCTGAGGTAATTAAACCAGAGGGATGCTCTGTAGGTGAAGGAGCATTGGCCCTGCATCGCTCGGGAGACGAGGAACATGGAAGAAGTGAGTACTAGAGCTTTGTGCATTGTGAGCTGCTGTGCAGTTGGAGGAGGTCACAAGTATGGGTGAGATGTGCAGCCCTGTGAGCAGTCTGCAAGCCTTGTTCAGGGCAACTGATATCTTATGGAGAGCAGAGTGGCAAGTAGCGCCATAGATTACCAAGCCATAGTCTACTACAGAAAGGATGGAGTCGTTGATGGCGAGTCTAAGGCATCCAAAGTAAGACAGTGCTTGTGCCTGTGGAGGAGACCGATCTTGTAGTTGACAGTCCTGGAAACATTGCTGATGTGCTGGTCATAGGATAGACAGCTGTCAAGAGTGACCCAAGATATTTAAAGTGTTGGTATGTTCGAGCAGAGCTCCAGAGCAGGTACCGATGTTAAGTGCATGGGACTTATGCTTGTTCCAGAGCTGCAGAACATCATGACTTTGGTTTTATTGCTGTTCAGAATTAGTTTATGGTTGTGGAACCATTCCTCGATCTATCCCAAAGCCACTTTGCAGATTGCCCTCACGTTACTCTGGTACTGGGCTGCTTCTGAAGATTACCGCATCATCTGGCGAGGGAGCATCTGTTGTTAGCAGTGGCGTGGTAGATTGTTGAGAAAGATACTGAAAAGAGCGTCCTAATATGGAGCCCTGAGAGCCACCAGATCTTACAGGTAGACGGTTGGAGAGGACATTGTTAATTTTCACTCTTTGTGAGCGTTGCTGTAGATGGCTTTTGAACCAGAGAGTTGACTTTGCAGAAAAGCCAATGGAGGTTAATTGGTTTAGGAGGAGGGAGTGGTGGACAGTATCAAAGGCCTTTGAGAGGTCATTGAAGACTGCTCCAGCTAGGGTTCCTTGATCCAATGACTGGTGTATAAAACCAGTATAAGTTCCAGTAATGCCGTAGAAGTACTATGGCCTTTATGAAAGCCATGCTGTTCAGGGCTTTGAATGGAGTATTTTTCGAGGTATTCGACCAACTGGTCGGTCACTATACATTCTAGTATTTTGGAGAGCGGTGGGAGAATTGAGATGGGCCTGTAGTTTGACAGCGATGTCCTATCACCATTCTTGTGGACTGGAGTCACAATGGCTGATTTCCACACCTGTGGGAATTGCGAATGACAGAGTGACAGGTTGAGGTTCTTAGTTATGGGAAGAAGAACTTTGACAGTGAGTGCAATAAGTTTGAGGTCCAGTGTGTCTGCAATTTGTCATGATTTCCCAAGCACTTTGTAAACTATTTTCTGACTAGCGATGGAGTTAGCTTGAAGTAAAAAGGGGGCAGGCTGATGGTGTGAGTCAGTAGTAGTGGTGGTGTTGGTGTGTGGTGAGTCCTCAAAGAAGTCTGGGGGAGTATTCCGGACAGGTCCAAAAGCTTCACTGAAGGCGCTACAAAATTTGAGGATCCTGGGTTGGGGTACCTTGAATGTTGATCAGGTTAGGTGATGTCTTACATCCTTCCCTAAGACTTCCTTCATATTAGTCCAGAAACTTTTACAATTGCCCCAGGAGGCAGTAAGCAACCCTTGTGTTTGTTGGATTTAGCAAGGCGTATTTCCCGAGTGCAGGCATTTCTGGCTTGCTTGTATAGCTGAGGGTTTACCCGACTCTCTAGCTAGGTACCAGAGGTGGTCACGATTCTTCAGTCTGTTTATGAGATCAGATGATGACCAAAGGTTCACTGACCCCCAAGCTTTAAGCTTCTTGAGAGGGACATGCATGTCACAGACCTTTGTGAACTTTTGTATAAAGTATTCCAAGACAGTATTGACGTCTGGTGTGTCGTCAATTTGTGACCAGTTGGTGTTGGCAAGATCTTGTTTCAAGGACTCCAGATGCCCATGCTTTAGTACCCTACTATAGGTGAAGCAGGGTGGAGGCTTGAATAATTTGTTAGTCCAGCTACAGGAGACTGGGGAGTGGTCAATAGTTGCATCCGGCACTGTCACGCTGGAGTCATTCAGGTTGCTAGAAAATATCCAGTCAAGCAGGGTGCTTGTGCCAGTTTTGTAGTTAACCCTGGTTGGGGGTGGGAAACAAGCTGGAGTGGTGGACTGCAGAGCTATCGTCCTGGTAAGGGCCTGCATCAGGGAAAGCCAGTTGATGTTGAGGTCGCCAGGACTATGGTCTCAGAGTTAGAGGCAAGCCACGGATGAAGTCCATGGTACCCTTGAAGCCCTTTTTATGTTAATTTGGGAGAACATAGGCAGAGATGATAGAGCTTTGTTGTGAGCCCCCAAGTAGGGCTTGGATTACTAGTGCCTGTGCATTAGGTCCCAGGTCAGCCTGGGGGAGGATGTGTCCTTTAATGGAGTCCTTAAGGTAGCTCACACATCCACCCCCTCTCTTTGTAGTCCTGTCAAGCCTGAAAACATTGAAGCCTGTTAGAGCAACTGGATTATCTGGGATCTTGGGTGAAAGTCAGGTTTCAACCACTGACAGAATGTCAGGGTTGTACTGTGAGGACCAGGCTTGTAGGTGATCCAATTTGCTTGGGAGGCTACGGTTGTTTATTGAGGCTATCTTGATTATTCCTTGAGTTAGGTGGTTAGAGGTGCAGTGGTTAGCTGGGCCAGGGTTGGTGCACATCACCAGCCCTGAGCAACAACAATCGGGAGGCTGTAAGCTGGTACTCACACAACTTTTTACAGAAAAGGTTTCTGTTCTGCCTGCCAATACAATGTGTGCAGGGCACTGACAGCCAAGAGAGTTTGGTGCATAGAATGAGGGTGGGGGGGTAGGTTATAAGTCATCAGTGTAAGCCACCCTTGTGAGGGTAGCAGGAGCCAGTGAGTGGACCAGGCTCCTTTAGCAAGCGCGAAGTAGTGCCCGGTGACACAGCATGGTTCACAGTGGATGTTGGCGCCTGGGTATGTTGGTAGTTGGGGGGCCTTGTGACATCTTGTACTATGGCCATGGCACAGGACTGCTAGGAAGATGAGCTGCTGCAATAGGGTGCAGAGACTAGTCATGTTTCGTAGACTGGTCAAAATGCTACCAACACTGAGAGGAGGCATGTAGAGTGCGACTAGGAGACCTGGTAACAGGAGTAATTAATCACAGATCCCCTAGTGGTGGTGAGGTATAGGCTGCAAATGGGAAAGTTGATGCTTAGTAAAAGTGTCCTGATAGGGTGAGAGGTGGGTGGGAAGCCAGCATGCAGTGTCAGCGGGGTTGCACTTGGCGGCTGGTGCCATACCTTGCTGGCCTTGTATTTGAGCTGGAGGTCTTGGGCGGTGGCCTGAGTGGTGCTGACCATCCGGGGGGGCTGAAGTGGAGCTGGGGAGCCCTGTGGAGGGGGGGGGTCCCGGCTGCTGAAAGAGAGAGAGAGAGACAGGGCACTGTTAAATGCTGGTTGTTGGACAAAGGAGCAGACAGCCCAGCGAGGGTCAAATTAGCAGGACAAAGGGAGCAGTTAGTTTGGGCTCCAAAGTCTGGCTCCCGAGAGAGAATAATTCAGGAAAGGCTGTAATCACTTCAATATTAGGCAAATAACACAATTTCCTTCAAGGATTACACTATTTTCAGTACATTTAGGTAAATCTTAAACTTAGTAGCTATACAGACAGCAGGTTTTAGTGGAGGTACAGTGAAAATCAAAGGGAGAAGATTTGGACCAATCAGAGGGGGCCAGAAAACAACGCTCGCGTTCCGATTGGCTGGCAGCTGGTGCTGTACCTTGCTGGCCTTGTATCAGAGCTGGGGGTCTCAGGTGATGTCCTGAGTGGTGCCGACTGTCCGGGGGTCCGAAGCGGAGCTGGAGAGCCCTGTGGAGGGGGGGGGGTCCCGGCTGCTGAAAGAGAGAGAGAGAGGGCGTGGTTAAATGCTGGCTGTTGGACAAAGGAGCAGACCTGGTAGGACGCAGAATGTAGTTTGCTTGAGAGGAAACAGCCTGTAAGGGCAAAGTAGTCCCCTGGGGAGAGGACAAAATTAAATAGCAGGCTTGGAGGAGAGGGCAGTCAGAAAACAAAAGAGAAATGAACAGGTTGGAAGGGGTTGAGAATTAAACAGATAGTTTAAGCAGGGAAGTCCTGACGCAAGTTGGGGGTTGGGGAGGACACTGCAGTATGCTCAACAGGAGAGAGCAGTAGCCTCAATACAGTTGTGGAGGGGGCTCTGATCAATACTGGGGCACAGAGCTGAAAATTAAACAAAGCGAGAACAGGCAGGGAGGTTCTGAAGCAAGTTTGGGGGGGCACTGCAGCAGCCCATATGGAACACAGAAATCAAGGGTGCAGCCCACAGACTTACTGTTTTAAGAGAAGGGGCACAGTGCTCAGGGCAGATAGCATCACACTACCTTAAAAATCTCTCTCAAAACTTATATCAACTCTAAGAAACCTCTACATCAGACTAAACATTACTTAAAGTGAGAAATCAAACATTTCAAGCAGAGATCAGGCCTAGCATTAATTTCTTGGCAGCAGTTCCTAGAAGACTTCTGGATTTTTGCACATAGTGTGAGGAACACTGGCAAACAGGAACAAGTGAGATTCCTCCAAGGGTAGATGCCAAAATTAAGAGTTCCAACCCATACCTTGGTTGGAGGGTGAGCTTCGGGCAGCTTCACCTTAGGCAGGTTATCAAACTGTAGAATGCAGCTTGCTTGAGAGGAAACAGCCTGAAAGGGCACAGTAGTCCCCTTGCTTGGAGGGTGAGCTTCGCGTAGCTTCACCTTAGGCAAGTTACCAAACTGCAGAATGCAGTTTGCTTGAGAGGAAACAGCCCGAAAGGGCATAGTAGTCTCCTGTAGGAGGGCACACCAGGGCCAGCATCTCTTCTTGTTTATCTACACCAGCTATAGATGCAGGAAAAGACAGCCAGAGCCAGACATATCCTAGGTAGGGATAAGACTTGTCACCAGGCTCCACACATGTAGGCCTTCTAGAGATTGTAATGGCACATCAGATAAGTGTTTGTTACCAGTTCTGGAATACAATGGTCACTTGCAACCCGCTGTCGAGCACAGCCCAAGCATGGATACCATTGACAGTCACAGTAGTCTCCATCGAAGGCCCACCAATTTGGACCAGTCTGAGGATGGTAGCAGGGATCTGACAGACGATTTAGCCACAAAGAAGTTTGTATTAGTTTTTCTTGAGCCCTCAATGCGGTCATTTTGGGCACCCTCTGCTATTGATTTGCTTTTCAGATCTCCCTTGAGTCTGTTTACTACTTTTTAAGTCTTTCTGAGACAGGCATTCTCTTTCATATGGCCATCCTTTCCACAGTTGTAACAAATGATAGACTCCTGGGTCATCCTTGGAGAGAACACTGCATGAGGGACTGAAGCAGTAACAAGGGATCGGGTCCAATATCTACTTGCAGAGGCGAGGGAGGTGCAATGTGTCTTAACAGTTCCTTTAGGGTGGCAGTCAATTTTTTGATCTCAGTCTGGGAGCCACCCTTGGTACAGGTTGCCTGAGGGTGCACCCCCACCCCCATGGTAGTCACGTCCTGAGGGGGACCAGGGTCTTTGTTTGCAGTGGAGGCCTCTGTAAAGGCACCCGTCTGTACTTTTCTGACTTCCTTCAGCAGCTTGTCTCTCCACAGCTCAACCCATGGCAGAATATCCTTAGTGGTCTCCATTTCAGAGAGATCTTCCCAAGTTGGTTACTGGCTGCGCCCACCCCATCATCACAAATCTCTTTCTTCACCTTCAACCTCCCTGAGTTTTTTATCAGGTCGCAGTGCTCAGGTGGGTTATCTCTCCTATCCTGGAGCCTTAACTGGATAATCTGCAATTTAGAGTGCTTGGCGTGTTGTAGTATGTGCCCCAGTCTCACACAGTTCAAGTCACTGGCAGCTACCCCACCCTTTTGATAAGCTCTCTGCAGGACCCCCTCTAGACGAGTAACATATGCAAACAAACCTTGCCCTCTTCATTGTTTGGTACCTTTGAACTTCCACATCAAAGTCTCCCCTGACTCAATGCTTCTGAAATTGCCTTCGAGTGCAGACAGGGACTTTTGAGCAGGCGCCTCAGGATTCGTCAATTCAGAAATCTAATGGCTTCCAGGACCGGACCCTCAAACTTTCCATGATCCTTTTCACTTCTTGGCCTCTGCAAACTGCCACCTGGTACCAAGGGGGCAACATAGTCGATCCAGGTCTCCCAGTCATCCTCCCCTATGTGGTGGGAGGGTACCTGAGAACATCCTCAACTCATGGTACGTGTCATGACTAACTGCAGGCACTGATGTCGGTGCAGGAACTGGAGCCGTACTGGAGTGGGTGGGGCTGTGGGGAAGGTACACTCCCAGGTGGCAGGAATAATTGCTTTAAGTCCTCTGTGGTCTTCCTTCCTCCAGCAACAACTTAGCAAATTTCTCCTCAAACTCTCAGATAATGGTGGGGCTCATCCTCCCCGGGTCTTTACTGTCTTTTGTTATCACTTTCCAGGCGGCTGGAACCCTTCTGAGGCAATAGTCTGTGGCACTTTAGAGCTGTCCACGAGGTCACTACACTCTACCAAGGCCATGAAAGTTTGGGTAATCAAATCAGCCTGTCAACCCACCACCACAGCATTTTTTAAACATTCAACTTTGGAGAGTGCTCTGTCTACAGCATCTTTACTGGTATCCAGGGGGACAGCCAGTATAAGCACAGCATTTTGGGGGTCAATCTCCTGCCCTGTACACCACCCCACCAACTGGGGTAAAGCCATTTGTACTGGGGTAGCCATTAATCTTTAACAATAATTCTTGATTTTGGCCACTTGGGGGGAGCTAATCCCAGCAGTAGCCTGCAAGATGTAACCCCTAGGTGGCACTATCCCAAGGGCTACTCCCCCTGCCTGCATGACTAGGTGGAAGTTAAGGGGCCTGGGTACTGAAAACGGGTGCCTCCACCCGGAGGACAGGGTTATTGGTAGCAGAGCTGACCTGGGTACAGCCTCTGGGACACTGTAACCCCTCTTCCCCTCTAGTAGCCTCCCAGATGGAAGTGAAGGTTCAGCAGGGTGTAGCCAGGATTTCAGATCTGCACACCAAGTGGACTCACTGCTACCCCCGTTGAGGTGAGCTACCCCACCCCGTGTAGCCAGACAATATACAAATGTACACCAGGACCGTGTTTGTTGCCTCATTTGGCACAATAAATACAACTTTTGTATCTCATGACAATGGTTGTTGCCATGCATGGGTAACAAATACCATGCATTGTTCCCTAAGACAAAGAGAGTATTAGTGACCAGTCCTTCTAGTTTCGACTCCTATGAATAAAATTACAGAAAGGTTCAGTATTTTCTTAGTTTTCATGGAAAAAGGGAAGCAGTTCAGAGCATATTTGCTACCCCCCTTAAATAAACTTGCACACCATGGAGTGCTTGGAGTATGCCTGCCTAAGCAATGAACAACAGACACAGTTACAATAACTCCTAATCAGCATACAAATCCCCACTCTGTTTGCACTTACCACCAGGGATGATTCCACCAGTTTGACCCTGGAGACCCCTTGCAAAATAAGGTTAGACACAGCAGGTAACAACAGTACAGTGTTTTTTGTACAAAATGGAACCACAGTCAAGATAAATGCAAAAGAATTAGATCTGATTTATTCAGGGGATGGAACAAGGAGGGTGTAATTTGGCTGATTAGTTCTGTAACTGATTCAATCAACCAATCATGTATGCACTTTAGAGTCCCTTCACAGTCACTAACTGCGGTACCCAGCTGGAAAAAAGTGGGCTAGCCTGATACATTGCCCGGGTAGGTCGGTTGCAGCTGGTAGGAGCCCCATGATGGAAAGAAGGAGCATGCACAACCACACACAATTTGCAATCCGGAGCCTGGAGGCTCAGTTCATGACAAGAAAACAACAATTAAATCAGATGACAACACTTTTGATTTAGCTGATGTTGCAGGAAGCTATCCTGGTGTTTACTCACGCTACCCAATATGAAACACAGGAGGGACAAAATGGAGACTGCAGGTCAACAAGCTGGTATGCCAAGAGAAGCAGGGCCCACACGATTCACTGAGGTGTCATTCCTGTTCGAGGTGTTGAGCAGGGGAATGATCCCAGGCAAGTCTCTCTTCGATGGTGATCTCTGCATCTGAAGTAGCTGACTGGGCCAAGGTGGTAGGGCCCAGGCCAGATGAACAGTTCGGATTCAGTTCGATAGGTGCTGGAGACAGCTTCCAGCAAGCGTGACACACTTAAGCAGTGGGGAACCAAATTGAGACCCACTGACAGCTTACAACACGTTTATTGTAAAGCAAAGCACAATACCACAGGTTGTATGACAGTCCAGTTGCAATTTCAATTTTTCTGAGCAAAACTGTGATCTCTGAGGTGATTCAGACATCCTGACAGGCCGATCGCTTACAGCAAATCTTCGGTCTTCTTCAGGTAACAGGGCAGCCACAATTCAATATTCTGGTCACAAGCCAGTTCGGATTCAGTCCGATTAACTTCACTAGCAGATCCCTCAGAAGGAAAGTTGAAGCAGGCAGGCCAGACACATACTTCCCACCAGTTCTCTGCGCTACTACACAGGAGCAGTTGCTCGAATGTCTTGAGCAGTTCACTCTCTCAACTCCAAACTCAGACTGACTCTGCTGCAGGCAGCACTGTGACTTCCTTCTGATCCAAAAAGGGTTTGGTTGGTTGGTTGATTCATCTGTCTGTCAAAGCAAGGGCTCCCCTTCAGGTCCATTTAGGCACCAAAATGAAAAAACTACAATTCCTACAGAAATTCACTCCCAGAAGACCCCTGGGGACAGACTCCATTTCAAGGTCCCCAAAAGGTACTGATTGGTGAAATACAGAATGTCCATGCTGCAAAGAAAGGCAGGTTACAAACTATAATACCATTATATTAGAGCAGCTAATCAGCAAACAATTACCAGTTCTAACAGAGCTCCCTCTGCACCATTAGCGATGGCAGGACAGAGCAATATTATTGCAGCTCGGGCAGGACTTGAGCCTGGAAACACTCGGCCCATACCCAGATTAATTATACACTACAGAAATAATGTCTCTAAAGGGACAGGCACGGAGGCTAACAGGGCACCTCGCGAGGAAGCACTTTTACACCTGTAAGGCACAGAATGCCCACCTGGCAGTGGGCATTTCAGCACCCACAAGGAAGATTTTTGGGAACCCCCATTTATAGGGGGGCTACAGTAAAATGCATTCATTTATTAACTATTTATTCCTCAACTTCACCATGTGCCCTTTTCATCTTGTACCCCCAGCCCTGTCACCCTACATCTTCAGAACTTACAACTGTTCCCCAAATTGCCGTATGGTGAGACTGAATCTGTAATTTTACTCCCCTCGGAGTCAGCAGCTCAACACGTGCATGCATGCTTCACATGCTTGCATGCAACAAACATAATGTATGTACAAGTGGCACACTCTCCCACCTTATCGCAATGGCCATCATGCTGCCTCCCACGCTACAACAGGAGGTGCTTATGGGTACAGGCAGCTGCCCTCTCCTCAGGCTAGCCTCCAGCACCCCATGCACAATACTAAACCCAGACTCTCAGCATCATGAAAAATAGCATTAATATGGGAAACATATAATAGCAAGAGACAGAGTTGGTGCAGAGGAGCAGTGGGGTTTGAAGACTTGGGAAGCCATGACCAAAATGTAAAATAAATTACAAAAATACGTAAGGGAGGTTACAGTATAGGAGTAATGGAAGGCAAGTTTATATATGGGGCTCAGCAAAACAACCTTAGTGACCTTAGGTGGCCTGCTGATGGTCAGCAGATGTAGGCAGTAGTCCTAATGGGCTAGTAGTCCCTGCATTATTTAAAAAGGGACCCTTGTGATTGAGCGGTCTTGAGTTGTCCCAGGAGGCCAGTGTTGGCATTGCTCTGGTGGTGTAAAAGGCCAACTGCCTGCGGGAGTGGCAAATGGTGTGTTTTTTTTTTTGGGCGTTCTGTCTAACCTTTCCCTGGCATCTAGTGAGGGGCTTCAGGCCCCAACTGTATGTAGCAGGCAGGTAGTGGTGCTGGTCAGAAAACCACTGACCAGAAATGCTCATGGCTGTTACTATGCAGCCAGTTTAGTGCTACATGTGCTGTGTTACAATGACAGTTATGGCAGGCACTTTCAACTGCCAGCTAAGACGAGGGCAACTAAATGGCAAAAGTCTCTGCACAAGAAGGCATAGGAAAGGAGGGAGAGGGTACATAATAGAAAGTGTCAAGTACCTGAAGGAATCCAATAAATTCTAAGACAGTACATCTTTAGAAAAGATGTGCAAGAACAAGGGGCACAATGTGAAGATAGAAGGGTGACAGCTTGGGGCAGAGTGAGTAAATATTTTTTACAGAGATGGTGGCTGACGGATGAACGTCCTTCCTGAGGAGGTTGTGGGGACAAATAATAATGGGGGACTTCAAGAACACATGGGAAAGACATAAGGCAATTCTATTTTTGGGTAGGAAGAAGAAGGCTGTTAGGGTTACCAGATGTCCTCTTTTACGAGGACATGTCCTCTTTTCTAGATGCCAAATATTCTTCATGTACCTTCTCTATCCTGTTGTATAATTATTATTTTTATCATTTTTCTGTTTCTCTACCCAGGACCTCCTTGTAAATGAGCTGTGAAGGCGTTGGAGACTTTAAACCTATTTACTCGGGTCTGGCACAAGTGCTCATTGGGGAGGGACTATGTCTCTTTTTGGCATCCCAAAATCTGGTACCTACTAACTAGGATCTGCAACTTATTCAATAGGTAGTGAAATGTGTGGACTCAGTGGGTCATTCGGTCCTTATCTGCCATCAATGTCTATGTTTCTATGTTTCAGCCAGCACAGAGTTCAGGCTGCAGCCTTCTCCATATAGGTAGGAAAGAAGATGGGAGATTTTTGGGATGGGGAGGAGGCTAGGGCAAATATGCCTCCCTTTGCTGATCAGCCACAGAATAGCTATGTGAAGAGCCCCCAATGGGCTAGTTAAGAGGATTTGGAGGGTAAGTAGCCAGCAGTAGGTGGCAGGAACCTCTAGCCAAGCTGCATTGGGGCAGATTGTAGGTGCTCAGAGGGAACTAGTAGAAAGGGACTAGGAGAGCAAAAGCACAGGATAGGTGCCACAAAGGAAAATCCACACAGTGTATTGTAGCTGAAGACCAATGCCTGAAATGAGCTTAAAGGTAGCTGTGGGTTGGAAGCAAGCAGGGGAAACCATTGGACTCCCTGAGAGGAACATGAAAGTAGCAGGCACTGCATATAGCAGTGCTGCACAGCAGCTAAGATCAAAGTAACGGGGGCTAACAAAAGGATTGGAGGAAGAAAAAGAACAATACAAGGTCCAGGAGAGACCATAATTGAAAATGCACAGCAATAAATAGAAATAGCCCTGATGGGCTATAAATCTAAATAAATTTATGCAATAAGGGTGGGCAAAAATGGAAGCATGAAATGTGATAAATCCATTTATCTGGGTACGTATGTGCATACATGTAGAATCTTACATTTATACATATAGTTATTAAGTCATCCTTGATTAATGCACATAGTGGATGGACAGAGTTTTAAATAAGCTACCCAAATTAATTAGCAAAACTACTAATCAATTTCAAAAATGCATAGCACTTGCCTCAATTTAGTTAGCAACATTTAAAAATTGTACAAAATATATATATAGTTTAAAAGAAATATGTTATCCTGAATAAAATCCTTATTGAAATTAGCTCCGTCATTGCTTTATTTGTTTATACACACACACATACACACAATACCTGGGTACCAGAGAATTAATAGACACCCCACTCACTCTAGCAGATCTGGGTTTGATTCCCACACCTCCACTTGCAATACTGTGTGACTCTGAGCAAGTCACTTGACCCCCCCCCCATGTACCATGGTCACCCCGGAAAACAGGTCCTTTTATCTGAAGTGTGCCAGAAAGTTGGTATAAATAGTAGGAGATAGAAGAGGTGGGAATATTTGAATGAATGAGAATCACGTAACTCCGTGATGCCAAGAGAAGTGAGTAAAAGCTATGACTATCAGGCTGCTCCAATACACCCACCCAGGTGGTAAGGCAGTTCTTTTCCTATTTGGCTACGTGATGTACTTCTTCACAAAAATGCAGAGGCAGGAGGCAGGAGAAAAAGGAACTAGTTTATTGGTAACTGATTATCGGGTGGAATCACAACAGAGGAACAACTATATATATATATATATATATACACACACAAGCTACTACTTCACTATAGACAAGAGGAATAACTATGTAACAGCTACGCTGTAAGAGCGCCAGGTTTCTATTTTTCTACCTCCCTATAAGAGGGAAACCTACGGCAGAGAATACAAATGGTTCAATCGACTGTAACAGCTACGCTGTAAGAGTGCCTTACTTATCTTCAGATATCTACTTCTAACCCCAAGGTGCACCTCTCCCTAAAACTTAGGTTTTTAGAATTACAGTCATTCCAATACTACAAGAACAGTCTATGCAATAGATGATCATCAGTTGGTGCACGTAACTTTCTCTGTCAACGAAAGAAATGTGGAAACACTCCACTGGTTAAAGATGAAGAGAGGATTTAACAGACCATGGGTCCTCAGCTACACCCCACCTCTCTAGGGTTGCCCTAAAGGAATACAAGATCCGGCTGCAGTCTGCTTCTAGACTGCCTGGAAAGAATAGGAGATGCAAGCCACTTGGCCACAATCCGCTTCTGGATTGCCAAGTGAAGGGATCAAGAAGAAGAAGAACCAACTAACAGTCCACTTCTGGACTGAAGATATACTCTAAGCTGTAGAACACACTGGATTGGGAGAATCGGACCCTCTGGACCACTTTGACTCCAGGCAAGCACTCCTCTGGACTGAAGACACACACTGGCTGACGCCTCCCACTGGATCAGGACTTCTGGACCACTCTTAGACTCCAGGCAACCACTCTCTCTCTCCGGGCGTCGAAGTGCGTCGGTCTTCCGAGTTCCAAGGTCGGAAGAGCCAAGGCACTCGCCAAAACAATAAAATGCACATCGAACTGCGACCAACTTGGAGTCCATGGCCGGATGAGCCTGGATACACAAAAACAATAAATCGAACGTCACTCGAAGGACTGACACTGACGAGTTGAATGGTACTCTGCTGCAGACATGAAAACAAGAAAACGGATGGCAGACTTCTGCACTGGTTCAAGCCATACTGGGGAAACTGTAAGAGGAAAATAACAAACGGAACGATGCGACTTTGAAGCGACTGCGGTATGGCTCTTCTTGGATTGACTGTTGTCTGCTTCTGGATGCACTGAAGAATGATTCTTGAAGGATGGGTGAAGTCTGACAGGGTTGCACCAGGGTGAAGTGATTCTGAAGACAGTTGAAGACTGATTCTGATGGTTATCCAGCACCGAAATGCTGGCACACAGCAATGCAAAACTGTTCTGACATTCAATAATGTTCATGAACGACTAATAACGTAGGAAAATGCAAACAGAGTCTCAAGTTCTGCTGTAGTGGTCAATAACTATATAGTCTCAGTGTCCGGACCACAGTAAACATACAGGCAATTTATCATACAAATTTAACCCTAGCTCTGGTGGACCTAACCCTAATGGGGTCCCTTCTAGCTAAATCGGGTTCTCCTGTTACTGTGGAAACACTACAGTGAGGAACTGGCTCTCGGGAAGGCTATACCAAAGATGGGTGACTGGGCCCCTTTAACACTAGAAGGCTTACGTGGCTACCTAGGCTTCTATTAAATCTGGGGTCACTACTATTGCTGGGCCCCTAACACAGCTGTAGGCCAAATAACTAGCTATGGGTCCTGAGCCTTGTGTTGCCCCTACTTTATTACTGTTGGGCCTGATGTCTCACTTGGCTGGGTCTTGTGCCCTTAGTGCTACTAGGCTGACTTGCCCTAACTCACTAGGCCTGAGTAGCTCTTACTACTACTACTGGGCTGGCTTACCCTAACTCACTAGACCTGGGGAGCCCTTTACTACTACTGGGCTGGCTTGCCCTAATTCACTAGGCTGGGGTAGCTCTTTACTATTACTATGCTGGCTTGCCCTAACTCCCTAGGCCTGGCACCTACTTATGGCCAGGGCCTGGTTTGCCCTACCTCACTAGGCCTGGACCCTACTCACTGCTAGGGCCTGGTGCCCTGTTTAATTATGGGCCTGGTGCCCTCTCAGCTGGGCCTGGTGCCCTTCTCAAACTGTGGGCCTGGTGTCCTCTCTTTAATCTGGGCCTGCACCCTTTCTGAAATGGGTCTGGTGCCCTCTTAGCTGGGCCTGGTGCCCTTTCTTAAACCTGGGTCTTGTGCCCTCTCTGCACTGGGCCTGGTGCCCTCTTTAAACCTGGGCCGGATAGCCCTAAACCTTGTGGGCCTGCTGCCCTCTTAAATGTGCCTGGCACCCTCTGAAATGGGCCTGGATTGCCCTCTTAATTTTTTATGTGCCCAGGAGTGGTAGGGCCCCTTTAATTATTGTGGCTTTCTGAGCCTAACGCCACTCAATTTCGTTGCCCCTCCTCCGACTCAGCCCCTTATGAATATTTATAAGACCTTTACTTGACCTTACTTTCTTGGCCTCTCCCCATGGCCGTTACTCAATTCTGCCCTCCCACATACAAAATTAGGATTCTATGACACGATTACAACATGGTGCTCAGCCGCTCCTTAAGCGCCTACTGTGCTTCTTTTTTTTTAAATGCTAGGCAGTCCTGGCAAAGAAAATAGAGGTCAGCACACTGACGTGTGTCAGCTGACTCACCCACATCACCAGGGAATCAAGGAGGAGACTGGGAGGTGGGAGGATGCTGGCAGTGGGAGGGAGTGTTGCAGGCAATGCGAGGGATGGCAGAGGGCCTCGGAAGGCCGACATCAAATGGTCACGACGCAGCTCTTCTCTGCTGCTGACGGGGACCGGATTTAAACTAAAACAACTCGGGGGGCCAAAATAATAAACGATGGGTCTCTTCAGCCCAAAAAATGGCGAACAGCCGTTTCTTTTACTTCTGGTGCCCCAATGGCACTGCAGACCAAACCGGAGCTTCACTGGGGATCTTCAGGTGCTGGAGGCAGAGCAGGAGCACAGACAAGTTCTCGGGGACAGCTTCAACAACAGGAAAGCCTCTTTCCTTTCCCCTAAACTTGCTGTGTCCTCCCTTCTCAACAGCTACCCAGGAATACACACAACCAAACTGTTTAAACTTTTGAAACCAGGGCTTCTGGTTCCAGAATGGTTAGGTGGGATGCTGTGCACGAGCTGGTCATCACAGCATTCCATCCAAGCCATTGTCTGCTGCAGCTGCATACATCTTTATTTATTTTCTATGCACAGAGTGCACAGGGCACCTACAGTGTATACTGGGGAAACTGGGAACTACTGGGGATTACTGGAGACACCTCTGACTTTGGCATTTACATATCTACTTAGTTACCAAATATTGAGTACAGACCCCACTCACAGAGCATCAGCACTCCTTGTCTTCTCTGCGGTGCCACAAAACACTGCTCCCATGGGGTCCCAGAGTAGTTTCTTGTTGCCAAACCAAGAACAAACAGGAGCCAGGAAAACTGAATACGTGGCAGTTAGAGGGAGGGGCACTCAGTCAGAGTGGAGAAATGAGCAGAGGAATGACTTGAGAAGCCAGAGAGACTGGTTGTTTAACTCCCCTCTCAAGTGCCCGGATGTTTTGGTAGTGCTGTCAATAGTATACTGTAACTGTCTCACTGCCGCAGCACGAATGGAGGTTTGGAATGGAGAACATTCAACACCTTAAGGGCATTAACAAGGTGAAAGAGTCTAACATGTTTCAATATAAGAAAAATAGCAGGACAAGAGGACACAGCATGAGATTAGAGGGAGACCGATTAAGGGATAATGTGAGAAAGTTCTTTTTTGCAGAAAGGGTGGTGGATGCATGGAATGGCTTACTTCAGGAGGTAGTGGATATGAATACAGTGCAGGGCTTCAAACAGGCATGGGTTAAGCATAAGGGAGCAATACAGATGAGTATGAATAGATAGGCCATTGACAGAGCAAAGGCCGATGGCACATTCATAAGGTAGAAAAAGAAATGGGCAGACTGGATGGGCCTTGCGATCCTTATCTGCCATCAACTTCTGTGTTTCTATGTTTAGTCACTCCCAGTAGTGATTTGCAATATTGCAAAGCACTACTGGGAGAGACTGCTAGCATTCAGGGCCATAGCGGTGAGAAAGTTACAGTACACATTATTGGCGGTGGAGGCAGTGACAGCATTGAAGGGTTTAAAACATGGATCAAAATGGCCCCATTGGTATAAAAAAATATATATATGTGGGTCTAAAGTGGCAGATTTTGAAAATGTCTCATTCCCTTCCTTTAGATATTGTTATTGAGGAGGTGTATCAATTTAGATTCACTGGCAAACAGAAGAAGAGACATTTTTGGGGAGCATGCAACTTTTTCCCTTTTGGTACATGTTAGCGCTATCTCTAAGTGGAGGAGAATGGGGGAGGCTCACAGAATGGATCACATTTTTTTGCGCTACATAGTAGAAATGAGTCAAATATGCAATCGGATCGCATCGCAAAGTACAATTCGATACCGGCTATTTAAAACCCTGTACTGCATCACCCATCCCCATACCTCACCCCTGCTGTTTGACACTATTTACTGGTATCTTACTTTAGTTTAATTTCTTCCACTGTTCAGGTCACCTGTCCCTCAGCCACACCACCTGCCACTTTAAGTACTTCTCCCCACTATCATATAGTGATCCTTTATTTCTGTTTGACAGGTTGTTTTTTTTAGCTTCTTTACCAAAGCTTTGTTCAGCTGACTGCTCCAAACTGCACTCAGTCAGTGTTGGCTGATTATTTTATTATTACTTTCTATTATTTTGGAAACTTGTTCCAGAAACATAGACTCTGACGGCAGATAAGGACTGCTTGGCCCACCCAGTTCAAGCCTGAGAAAGCTCTGTTCAGTCATTAGCAAGGATGGAGAAGTACTAGAAAAGTAACATTACCTACAGCTACAATTACTTATGTCTTTTATTCAAAAGAAATAATGTGAATTGGGGAATTCTTATTACATTTATTTGAAAGTAACTTGCACCAACCCATTACTTTCAACAAATGTAATCTGTTATAGTTATTTATTATTTTGTACTGTTTTTGTATAAAAGAAATAAGTAACTATAACTGTAGTATATTACTTTTCTAGTACTTCTCCATCCTTTCCAGTGACTGCACAGAGCTTCCTGGAACAAGTTTTCAAACGTAATAGAAAGTAATAGAAAAAGTAACTTACCCAACACTGACTCCAGCTGTCACACTCCTCTGCATGCTGCTGCTTTGTGTCCTCTCTGCACTGTGATATACAAACATACATTTCTATGTTGGTGCTCTTGCGCAGCCAACATCTTGCGGTAGTGCAGATTTGGAGGCACGGTCACTATTGGGTGAATGCAGGGCACGCATCAGTAGGTGCGTCCCTCATTCCCCAATCAGCCTGCATGCTGGCACCACACCATGCATACATAATGTGGAGAGCACATCTAAGGAAAGGTCCGCTGCAATGCGAGCAAAGCTTGTGATACACAGTGGATCTCCTGACGTGCTTCCCGGCAACAGAAACATGGCGACACACTGTTCGGGCCAACCGCCGACTTCGAGAAGAACTTCTGTCGGCGCATTCTGCCCCAATGTATGTACCGATGGGGAACCCACCTCGTCAGCATAAAAGAACCCCCATTTGTTATATGTTGAGGGAAGTGCTCAATCCCCTCAGCTCTTGCCCCCACTTTTTGTGTGCCGACGGGTGCCCAATCCCTGTCGGCATAAAGTAACCCCTCCCTTTGTTGTGTGCTGACAAGGGTGCCCAATCCCCATCAGCTAAGCAGCTGCCCCAAAAGACTCCATTGGCACATTGGGAGCCCACCCAGAGTGCCCCTACGAAACAAAACGGTCCGCGATGTTTTTTTTTTTTTTTTTTTTTTTATTTTGTTCCTGTAAAAAGGAAACAGTTCCGGCGGTCTCCCCTGTCCCCTACCACAAACTGCACCCACCCACTGCGCACCCTGCCTCCCCACACACCCCCACCCCATGCTGACCTCCGGAGTCCAGCGCGACGATCTTCGGTGGACCTGGAACACATCTGCACTCTTCAAAGCCAACCGCGAACTGAGGAAATGCCTGTAAGCTGTATAATGGAATAAATAGGATTTTTCCAACTTTGATGCATATCTCAGGCATTTTTTGGATTTTGCACCAAATTTCAACATGGAGTTTTTGAACCCCTCCTCATGATTCTGACACTGTCATGGCATTATTTGGTCCTGAAAGGTGATTTCGTGGTCACTGCACGGAATCACCTTTCGACTGAGTAATGACACAACAGTGCCACTGTTTTCATGAGGGAGCTGTCAAAAGCCTATGTTGGAAATTTGGTACAAAACTTCCTAAATGGCTGTTTTACTAACGGTGTTTCGCTGTTTCTATGCACTCGTAAGTCATAAATTTGTAATATTTTCACTCCAGATTTTCAAAATTGGCATTTTCCACACTTCCTGATCAACAGTACAGCTGTCATTTTACATATCCTGCTTGAAATGTGTGTTTTCACACGTCCGGCAGAATAGCGCGGTCACTGTATGAAATCATGTTTCGGGACAATTTGAGGAAATGACGGTGACACTGTTCATGAGCAGAGGTCCTAAATGCCTATGTTGAAAATTTGGTGCCATAGTCCATTAAATGATTGTGTTGCAAGCGTGCATTGGCGCAGTTTCCACGCACCCTGTACTGTAACTTCGCAAATTTGCAGCATTTGCCGCTTTGCTTTGACTTTGCCCAAACTTACTCACTGATGCACACTATGCTCCAGTCTGGGATGGTTTACCCCCTCAGCCTTCCGACAGTTTACTTCCTACTGTTTTATAAAGAATATACTCTCCTCCCAGATACCTGACAAACTGTCTCTACTGCTCAAACCTGTGACCTCTGCCTACCCACTGAGATCAGCTGACAAATCCCTTCTTGTCCAACCAAGATGTAAAACCAATATGGGGGAGAATGCTTTCTTTAGCTGGGCCCCTAAACTAAGGAACTCCCTTCCACTGAGTCTAAGAATCTCCTCTTCTCCACACAGCTTCAAACAGGAGCTTTGTATGGCTCTTCTAAGCTCTGAACCCTGCTCCTGTCTTCTATCCACCCACTATTGTACTGGTTCCTCCTAGTTGCCTACTGGCTCCAACCTCTACTACTCTCAAACCTGCCTGGAAATCTTGTCATTTCCTCTCTTCTAGCACTTACTTACTAGTTGTACGACATGACTGTTAGTTATTTGCACTTATATTTCCGTTTTGTTACTACATATAGATTCCTGCAAATGTACTGTAATTTGCTGAAAATTTTGTATAAGTGTACTATGTCTGGCTTCTACTTCTACTTCTACTTGTTCCCATGATGTTTTCTTGTATCTACCATTGTCTACATACCCTTTGTTGTAATCTTCCGGGTCGTACCTGAAAATAGGCAGCTATGCTGTCTAGTGTACCTACCCAGTTAACAAAAACTAAATAAATATTTCCACGCCAGATTTTCAACACTGGCATTTTTGCACACCTCTTTATGAACAGTACAGCTGCCATTTTCCACATCCTGCCCAAAATGTGTTTCCGCACCTGTGGCGCACAATGGCATGGTCGCTGTGGGAAATCAACTTTTGGGACAGATTAACAAAATCGCAGCACCACTGTTCATAAGGGGAGGTCCCAAAATGCCTATGTTACAAATGTGGCTACCAAACTGCAAAAAATAATTGAGTTACGGACGTGTGTTGCACAGTTTGTATGCATGCTCATTGCTTCACCAATATTTCCTATTGTCACTCCAGATTTTCAACTTTGCCATTTTTTTATGACTCCTCATGAACAATACAGTTGTCATTCTCCAAATCCTGCCTAAAAATGCGTTTTCGTTCCTCTGTCGCCAAATGCCACAGCCACTGTGCAAAACTACCTTTCAGCTAACAAAGTGATTGTGCTGCTTTTCATGAGGTGGCCTGACAAAAAGCCCATGTTAAAAATGTGGAGTGAAACTACCACCACACGCCTACAGTGTTAAGGTTTCCAACTGTAGCACCCCACCCGGTAGAGACTGACAGGCGTCAGGGGTGTGACTTGGGATCATTGGATGTAATGCTAATGCCATTCCACCCCCCGACCCCACCCTGCAGCCACTGACAGGCATCGAGATGTGCCTTGCACTGTTCAGCCACAAAGTTCACCCCATGCTTCTATACTGCACCCACGTCCACGTTATTTCCTTATGGAATGGGGTAAGTATAACGCACAAAGACCCCAAAACACACCACAACATTTGTCAGTGTCTACAGGGTAGGGTGTGGTACAATGGAATGAGCGTTATAGATGATGACCCAAAGCTACACCCCAATGCCTCTCGCTCTCTACAGGGTGGGGGTGGGGATGGTGTCACTTCAATACTTCACTGCCATTTCTATTATGCATCTCTAGTTCTGGCACTGCCAATGCCAATGCCAGCGTGACAACATTCGACATTGACAAATGCTTGTTTAAACTGCTTCTTTGAAAACTGAACTAGTGATAGCCCTTTACTCTTACTCTACCATTCTGATTTCCCAACCTCACAACTGCTATCAGAGCTTCCTCCCAATGCACAGAAACTGTCAGATATTTTTTTTTCATAAAATGCATGCTCATAAACCCCATTGCTGATTACACTTCACTCTACACTTCTGCTCTGGTTTCCAGACCTTATACAACTGCCACCAGAGGCTCCTGTTAAGTCCTTCTCTGTAAACTCTTAATGATCTCGTGGCCCTTCCTCTTTCATGTTTATTTAAGGAACAAGACACACTAGGCAGTAGAAATTCACTCCTGGGGTGAGTTAGCACGAGGCAAAGCCGAGTGTTTCCACCACCCCCAGGAGTGACGTTATTACACGATAACACATAAGTTGGAGTTCCTTATTGCAATTATACAATGGCTCATTGTTGTACAAAATAAAAAAAAATTTTAAAAATATTTTTAGTAGATTTTTAGTGAGGCAGTATATCTTTGTTTCTGAAGAGGAGATGTGAGGAAATATGCTGCAGCCCCAACAAATCAGTACAGTGATGTTATACTGAGATATCATCACTGTCTCAGGCACACACTGACCAATCAGAGTTCAGGAAATGTTCTTGCTATTGTATAATTACTGATATTCCCCTATGTCTATGCCACACATGCTTAAAGCCCCCCCCACCATTTTTCACTCCTGACCTCCAACACTACTTCCTCACATCCCTCTTACTCCCTCCACAAGCTTCATCACATGCCCCCTGACCCTGGTGCTCTTTCCTATTTGAAGGAGCCCCCCACACCCTGTTCATCCTTGTAAGGTACTTGTGGGTCTCTATCCTATCCCCTCTCTTTCAGGGTGTACATGTTGAGATCCCATTCTACCCTCACAGGGCTTTTGTCGCAACCCATGTACCATTTTAGTTGCCCTTTATACTGCCTTCACCCTATGAGCTTTCTAAGATGCAACCTCCAAAACCAGACACGGTACTCTAAGTCAGGTCTCACCAATGAGTGATTACTTGCAACACCACCACCTCCCTCCTCCTCCTCATCCTCCTGCTGAAGATACCCCTCCCGATGCAGACCTAACATCCTGCCAGCCCTACCTACCCACTAATAGCTTTTTCACATGGCTTTATATTTTTAAGTTCATAATAAGCTTAAGGCCCCCTCCCTGCTTTATGACCGTCATTACCACCCCCAACCTTATAAAGCCGCTCCTGGATTCCTATGCCTAATGTGCACGATTTTGCACTTTGTCTGTCATTGAACCTTAACTGCCATGATCTTGACCACTCCTTGAGTTTCTCCCAGAACCATATGCATGCTCTCTGCTCCATTCTTAGTGCTCACCCTACAGAATTTGGTATTGTCTGCAAAAAGGCAGTCCCTTCACTGCCAGTTCTTCTGCAATGTCAATTATGAAAACACTGAAGAGGATCTGTCCTAGTACTGAGCCGAGCTGCTCAGCAGCAGTACTACCTAACCAGGAAGTAAGCTGTTACGACTGTTGTAGCACCACAGAAAATATGGCGGATGCGTTCTAGTCAATGGAGTGGGCGGCAGAAATGAAACATAAGCAAAGGATAACTGACCACATTATAGGGTGATAATACATTGCTGGTGGGAAAGAGTACCAGGGTCATGCTCAGCAGAGCACAGGGAATAAACATGCCAAAAAGCGCCAATATTTTTTTTTTTACATTGCATTGGTGCTGTAACCATCACCCTCTGACACATGCTAACCATTTCCCCCAGCTACTATTCTTTTTTCCACCTGCATCTCTGGTTGTCTCCCTTCTGTTCAACTACCACAACACCATCACACTGGCACCTGTCAGGACTTACTCCACCATAGAATGGATCCAATATGTGGAGAAGCTGCCTACGTAGCCAGGATACTTTCACTTGTTCTTCTATGCCCTAGGACATGAGCAGTAAGGGTACACAAACACAAACACCAGCCAATGTCGTCCCACATATTTATTTATTTAGCTTTTGTTTACCGGGTAGGTGCACTAGCCAGCAGGTGACTATTTTAAGACACGACCCGGGAGAGTACAATACAGGATAACACAAGGAAGCAAACATTACAATTTAGGCAATCAGTACAGAGCACATTCATGACATATACAGAGGCAATTTCAGCTAGGCTAACATGATGTAGGCTAGTCTAGGCAATGAGCAAACAGTACAGTACAAGGAGGTTACAGGGGGGTGTTGGTACTAGTAAAGGGTCAGGATCAGGGAGTCTGAGAGACGTAGGGGAACACTTACGCTTTACCAGAAAAAGCACTAGATATTAGCCTGGTTTGTGGTTCCCCCACTGGGCCAGATGGTGAGGAGTGGCAGGGAAGGGTGCCGGCCATGGAGAATGAGGCGGGGGTGGACAGCCAGAAACGTGGTATGGAGGAGGGAGGGTGAGCCATATGGGGGGAGATAATTAAGACACCCAGCAGTGAGTAAGACGGCTATGTTGGGTAGTAAGGAGCCATAAACTGCAAGCAGCAGCAGGCAGCCCGTGGAATATGAGTGATATACCAGCGGCTTGTGCGGCAGTAGGCTAGGGGGATGCCGGGTTCATGCTCCCACTATTGGGCATGTGAGAAAGGGGGGCAGTGGACGAGAGAGAGAAAATACAGTGCATTTACGGCTTCAGCGGTAGTAGGAGGGTAGGTGCAGCTGAGCTCACGGTACCGAGACTGGGCATACGAGTCGGTAACAGTCCCTGGTCATGGCTGTTCGGAGGTGAAGAGTAGGGGAAATTGGGGAAGGGGAAGTGTACCTAACAGTACCAACTTCTGGCTGCAGTCTATTTAGACAGTGCCCAGGTAGCGGGAGGAGAGAAGAAAGAAAAAAACATGATAGTGAGAGAATAACACATAACAGCTAAAATAGGCGATCATTCATTTCTATCTAGTGCAATTGTATAAAATGGACAAAAAGATAGGGGAGCTTTAAGGAGAGGGGTAAGTCTAAGGAGGAGGGGGAGGAGAGAAGTGAGGAGAACAGGTAGCAAGGGGAGGGAGTAGAAACAGGGGGGATGTGAAGATCAGGTAGGGTCGAAACAGGTGCATTGATCAAGGGTGGCCAGGTGAAGTCTCAGCCCACGCTTGAAGGCAGGGTGCGAGGGTGCTTGTCTGAGGTCCAGAGGAAGCTGGTTCCACAACTTAGGGGCTGCATATTGGAAGGAGCCAGTTCCTTTTTTGGTATGACAGCGGGGAACATCCAGAAAGGCTTTGTCTGCAGATCTTAGTTCACGGTTAGGAATTGAAGGAAGAAGTAATTTAGCAAGGGCTGCAGGCTGTCTTTGTCTAAGAATAGAGTCATTTAGACAGTTCAGGTAGTAGCTCCTGGTGGCCGAGGGGGAGAGCCACCCAAGGTCAGTGTATAACTGGCAGTGATGAAGAAGTCGTGGAGCTTTAGCAGTGTACCGACATATATTATTGTAGGTTACATCCCATTTTGCAGAGCAGATTTGTGGGCAGAAGTAATTATAGGCCATTAAGGTAAGCGTGGGTAGTAGGATCCCCTGGCTATGGCTAGTTTAGCAGAAGATGTAAGCATATAGCTCGTTCTGTGGTTGCCCCAGCTTGCAATTAACATTTTTGCAAGTGGTTTGGATGTGTAGATTTAAATCAAGAGATTGGTCCAGTAGAATGCCCAGGTAACGGAAGGAGGTAACCACCTGTAGAGGATTTCCATTTAGATCTAGGACATTCAGAGGGGTGGTACATGATCGAAGCTTTTGTGTAGTGCCTAGTAACATGGCATTTGTCTTGGTGGAATTAAGAATAAGGTGGTGGGAGTTTAACCATTTCTGGACGCTGGTGTAGGCTATGTTTAGTGATAAGTTAATGTGCTCAACATTGTGTGAGCTGGCATAGATGACCAGGTCGTCTGCATAGAGAAGCGAGGAGCAGGCAGGTATTTCATCTGGGAGGTTGTTAATAAATAGCGTGAATAGAAGAGGACCCAGAATAGAGCCTTGGGGAACCCCGATGTTCATTTTCACTGTGGAGGAAATGGCTGAATTGAACTTAACAGCCTGAGACCTGTTTGTCAGGTAGCTCCTAAACCAGTTAAGTACAGGAGAGGAGCAGCCTATTTTCCAGAGGGTGGACAGGAGCAGGGGGTGGTCCACAAGGTCAAACGCCTTGGTAAGGTCAATAAAGACAGCCCCTGTAAGCCTTCCTTGATCCATGTCAGAAAGGATGTCTGTGGTGAACTTAGCTAGAGCCATCGTAGTGCTGTGGTTTTTCCGAAACCATGCTGTGCATCATTGAGCTGCTTAGTAGTAATCCTGGATCTGTGTGGCAACCAGTTTTTCAAGGATTTTGCTGTGAGGGGATAGTATTGCAATAGGCCTATAATTGAGATGTCGCTTGGTTCCCTTTTTGTAGATTGGCAGATCCTGGCCATTTTCCAAAGGTCTTGGACTATGCCACTGGTAAGGGACAAAGTGAAAATTCTTGCTAGTGGTTTAGAGATAACATGGCAGCTAGTTTTAACAGGCGAGGTTCGAGTTGGTCAGAGCCAGGACTGGTATATTCCGATATTTTCTTTAGAAGGTTCAGAACCTGAGTGCTCATAATAGCTTTGAAGTAGAGGGGTAAGTTTTAAGGTTACTGATGTGAGAGGCAGAGTCAGGGTTGCTGGTGTGGAGGAAGAGTCAGAGGAGGCATATTGTCAGAAGTGGGGTTGCTGATGGCAGTGCACTGGTATAGGATGAGAGGTCAGAGAACATATTGTTGAAAGCATTTGCTATGGTAATGGGGTTGTTACAATGGGAGCCGCTTATAACCATATCAGAGGGGTAACTGATTGAGGTGTCCCAGGAAGGTTTTTATGCTCCCAGAATTTACGGGGTCATGGGCTGAGATTTTTAGCAAGTTCTGTAGTACAGGCTTTTGCAACGTTATGTTCTTTCTGCAGGAATCTTTGCTGTCTGTATATAGAGTAGTCCCGAGGCAACCCAGAGCTTTTGAAGCTTTTCCAGAGTTTGTCCCTGCATCAAAGTTGTTGTAGGAGATCTTTATGGAGCCATCTGGTTTGTTTTCCCCTGACTCTTCGCGTGGTTTTTGGAGCATACTTGTTTTGCACTGGGAGAAACTGCTGTAGAAATGCATTTAGGGCATCTTCTACATTCACTGCAAGGTATATGCCCGACCAGTCAATGTTAGATATATCCAGGAGGAAGGAATTTTCATCCAAGTTTGCAAAGTTCATAAAAGTGACCAGCCGTGGTGGGGGGGTGACTGACCAGCGCGCCATTGACAGTAGATAGGCGAGTGTCAGTGATGGAGTCAGCCAAGATCCCAGAGCTAGTCATATGTTCAGGTATGTTTGTCAGGATCCAGTCAATAAGTGTGCCAGACTTCGGTGTTGACAATCTGGTGTTTTCCGTGATTTGCTGGTGAAAATTTAAGCCTTGCACAAGTGAAGCCAGGGTATTGTGAGAGGGACCCAGCTAGTTCAGGTTAACGCCACCAAGGATGACAGCTTCATTATTATTGATGGATTTTAGAGTTAGCTGGAGAGCTTCCTGGAGCCCGCTTTTACCTCCTGAGGGTGGATTGTAAATACAGATTATATGGAGTTTTTTAGAACCAAGTGACAGAAGCGTATGCATTGATTCACACGAGGTTAGGGGGTTTGGGTCAGAGATTATACCGATGTCCAGGTAAGACTTATGGTAGAGGGCAACACCTCCACCCCTCTTTGACCCCAGTCTGTCCTGATGAAAAAATGAGTAGCCAGGTTTAGTGCACATGGTATCTGGGGTTCTAGGTTTCAGCCAGGTCTCTGATAGGCACAGTATGTCGGGATCATATATTTTGAGCCATGCTTCCACTTCAGGCAGGTGATTCAGTAGGCTTCGGATGATCATATGCGATATAAGTAGTCCTTTAGTTTGCTTAGTTATCACTTTCAGGGGAGCCCCACTGCAGGGGGAGCCTGGATTCAGTTCAATATTGCCAGAAAGTATAATCAGGAGTGATGCTAGGAACATAAGCGTGAGCTGAGGAGGTCTAGTCTAGGGCACTCCCATGAACCCACCACTTATCTTTGAGGGAAGACAGAACCTCGATAAGTGCAGCCTTTGTTTAGGAGAAGGTGTTCCCAAGAGGGTTTAGGTCGTAGGTCTGCAATCATGAGGTTGGAGAGACTAAAGTCAGTGGTTGGGGGGGGTTTAAGACACTCGCAGTGCAGCATCAGGGAGACTTCATTCATGCCCCAGAGGAGAAAAAGGCAGATTAGGATACTAAGCCCATTTGGTCTGCCGAGAGTACTCTGTGTGAATGTGGATGAGGAAGACATGTTTCCCACTTGTGTGCCAAGATCCTTTTATTTGAGCAGCTAAAAGTTTTTCAGGGTAGGGTTGGAAGAGAGGTAAAGCTGAAGCTAGGTTCAGGGAAATAGAGCTAACACAGGCATGCAGAATGAGTAGGAAAGCAAGGGTAACGCTAAGGATATGGGTGAGAGTACAGTAGGGGAAGTGGGGTGTAAGAGAAAAGCCGTATAGTGTGCTCAGTAGGAAGGAAATAGATCAGGGAAGGAAGATTTGGCGCGAAGGAGATTATGAATGTTTGGCAGACGTTGAGGGTAGATCACCCCCAGCGGTGAGAGAATATAAGGAACCAATGGGAAAGTGGGCACTTAGTCATATGATGGGCTGAGTCCTATAAATCTAGATGGTCGACCAGGGTGGGTGGGGAGCTGGCTATGGCGCGGGACAAACTGCCACTGAAGGGGCTGTATCACTTAAGTCTTGTGACCGCTCGGAGTTAACCTTAAGCGGGTAGGGAGGCGCTTTTGAGCGGCGCTCCAAGTCCCAGGTCGAAAGAGTTCCCCAAAGTCAGCGATTTCAGGTGAAAACAGCCGCTTTTCCTGAGAGAGTACAGCCAGGCAGCACTTCAGACTGGGCTGGAGGCAACTGGCAGCTGGATTCGGTGAGAAACGTAACTGGCTGCTTTTACGGCTTTAGCGGGTCTAAGGACCAGGGTGCGGCCGGACTCCTGGTTCTGCTTCTGGGCATGAGTTTCAGCGGGCGGCCCCTAGCAACGGCTTCTTGTAGGAGCAAGGTGCAAGACTTTGGCGGCTTCGGCAGGGCAGGCGGATCTTCAGTGGGTTCCTGGGCAGGCAGCGGAGGGCCCACGGCAGCACTGGGGGTCGAGTTGGCGGGTTTCTAAGCCCCGGCGGGCCAGGAGAGGACCTGAGAAGAACAGCAAGGGAGAGACTTAAGTAGGAGAGCTTAGAGACAAGGCGCGGTCAGAGGACAAAGAGAAAGGGCGGGGGTGTGAAGTAGAGGAGGGGGATCCAAGGAAAACAGTGAGAGAAAAGCAGCTACTACACTTAAGTCAGGTAAAATCAAGCTCTAAGTTAAATTCTAGGTTTCTCTACAATTTGTGACTATAGGCTCTATAAAAATCAAGCACTTTGTTAAGTATGTGGACTTTAGTACAGTAAATTGAGTTCAAACTGCCACCGAAGAGGCTGTATCACTTAAGTCTTGTGACCACTCGGAGTTAACCTTAAGCGGGTAGGGAGGCGCTTCTGAGTGGCGCTCCTAGTCCCAGGTCGAAAGAGTTCCCCAAAGTCAGCGATTTCAGGTGAAAACAGCCGCTTTTCCTGAGAGAGTACAGCCAGGCAGCACTTCAGACTGGGCTGGAAGCAACCGGCAGCTGGATTCGGTGAGAAACGTACCTGGCGGCTTTTACGGCTTTAGCGGGTCTAAGGACCAGGGTGCAGCCGGGCTCCTGGTTCTGCTTCTGGGCGTGAGTTTCAGTGGGCAGCCCCTAGCAACGGCTTCTTGTAGGAGCAAGGCGCAAGACTTTGGCGGCTTCGGCAGAGCAGGCGGATCTTCAGTAGGTTCCTGGGCAGGCAGCGGAGGGCCCACGGCAGCACTGGGGGTCGAGTTGGCGGGTTCCTAAGCCCCGGCGTGCCAGGAGAGGACCTGAGAAGAGCAGCAAGGGAGAGACTTAAGCAGGAGAGCTTAGAGACAAGGCGCAGTCAGAGGACAAAGAGAAAGGGCGGGGTGAAGTAGAGGAGGGATCCAAGGAAAACAGTGAGAGAAAAGCAGCTACTACACTTAAGTCAGGTAAAATCAAGCTCTAAGTTAAATTCTAGGTTTCTCACAATTTGTGACTATAGGCTCTATAAAAATCAAGCACTTTGTTAAGTATGTGGACTTTAGTACAGTAAATTGAGTTCAAACTGCCACCGAAGGGGCTGTATCACTTAAGTCTTGTGACCACTCGGAGTTAACCTTAAGCGGGTAGGGAGGCGCTTTTGAGTGGCGCTCCTAGTCCCAGGTCGAAAGAGTTCCCCAAAGTCAGCGATTTCAGGTGAAAACAGCCGCTTTTCCTGAGAGAGTACAGCCAGGCAGCACTTCAGACTGGGCTGGAGGCAACCGGCAGCTGGATTCGGTGAGAAACGTACCTAGCGGCTTTTACGGCTTTAGCGGGTCTAAGCACCAGGGTGCGGCCGGGCTCCTGGTTCTGCTTCTGGGCGTGAGCTGCTCCTGACTGCACTGCCACTTGCGGAGTCACTCAGCTGGCAGTATTACAGCTGTCCTTCTCCTGAAGAGAGCACCTCCTATATCACTTTACCTTCCTCCCCCTCCACCCTCACAGTGAGCCACCAATGTGAGCTCATTCCTGAACTCAGGTTGCCTGCGCCATTGGCCACAGCATTACTGCTGAGCTGAAGGACTGACTAGTTAACCAGCTTCCAATTAATCTCACCACTTTGGATACTCCAACACTGCTTAATTCTTCAGTCTCAGCCACCCCACCCCGCAACAGCCAACCGCCTCCTCTCTGCTAGATCACCCTTCCAGGCACCAGACTATCCTCAATGCAGCTGGACAACCCTTCCAACCCCAGCCTCTCACATGATGAGCAACCTCACTGGAGCTAGAGCACCACACAGCCTCCAGAACAACCTCTCTTCCCCAGCCGACCACCCTCCAACTACATGCCATACAACTTCCATGCAGCTGGAGAAACACCCCAGCCTCTATGCCAAGAGACCACATCCTGCAGCTGCCCCCAAGCTCCTCAACCAGCAGTCTCCCATCAACCACTCTACCTTCAGTTGCATCCACCAGAAGCCCCATACCAGCCCAACTATCCGACCACCCACCCTGCAGCTGGACCTCACTTCCAATCCCAAACTAGCCCCTCCTCGCCACCACCAGCCACCCTTCCTGCTGCTGGCCCACTCTTTCATGCCCTGGACATGTCTCCCCTGTCTGACAACCCTACAGCTCTACCCAGTGTTCTTTCCCACCCATAGACCAGCCTTCCCCCCCAAGCTGAGCAACCTCCTAGGAGCTGGACACCCAGATAGCCACCATTCCCAGCAGCTGGACCCACCCTCTCTCCAGAGTAGGACCTCACCTCGACCACCCTCTCTACAACTAGAACCCCCCCATCACCCTTCTGCAACCTTGGACCCCATACTACTCAATGTAGTATAAAAAAAAATATGCGAGACCCTAACATGATGTAAAATATAACTTCATGAGTGCCTTTAAAATGAACAGCTATAAGGATTCAAAGAATCAATGCTTTTCAGACATAGGAAAATGACTCAAGAAATTCTTCCACATGCACAAAAGAGATCAGCAGCAGAAAAACAAAACAAAAAAAAAACAAGAACACTAATCCCTGGATTACAAAATGGATTAAACACATGCAAATGTTTTAATCAAATACAATATTACAATGCAAAAAACAGCTTCCTCCCACACACACTCATATCTGAAGTAAATAATTCTTCCTTTATCAATCTCCAGGTTACACTCCAAACTTTCTTAGATTAAAACAGTTGTAGTCTTTTCTCTGTAAATATAGATGAATAGGCTACTGAATGGATATACACACAGAAAATGCATTCTGAATTTACTCAAAATGCAATATTTCTGCTATAATTACCCCTGCTGCCCACCCCCAGACACCTCTTTAAAGCAACTACTGTAAATCATTAAAATGAATTCCACAAATTATGAGTAATCTAGAGGCACAAGGCACATGAGACACTTTAGGGAGTGATCTGATTGAAAATAAACTGTGTATTTTACAGACTTTTCAAAGATTTTTAGCCACATGAGTTCAGAGCAGAGAACGTTTCTTCATAACAAACTACTGACTGTGAAACCTGCACAGCATTTCAATTACAAAGCAATAAATATAAGTCCCTTACTGTATTTAACATTTCAGGGAGTTAAAATTAGGTACATTTCTATTTAAGCAATAAGCCACGAGGGGGTGTGGGTTATCGGGGGATTTACCAAGGCTGGAGTGGTTTGCCCACGAGGCGCAGCCCAGTGGGTAAATCCTCGCCAGCCATGGTTAATCCCCCAAAACCCACATCCTCCGAGTGGCTTATTGCAATTATACCAAGGTTAATTTTTTTACTATAATAAAATACAACTTTTAAAGAGGTTGCTTTATGTTTATTTTTATTGTATTTATTCCTGGGTTGCAGATAATTAGGATGTAGATGACCATTTGTACCATTATTATTTGCTCAACAGCCAGTGGTTATCAGAGGATTTACACAGGTGGTAAACTGCCAGGCTGATCATTTCACTGGTTATTCACTTATGTCCATGGTATACGTAAGCAATAAGACACGAGGGTGTGTGCATTGAACATTTCTAACGATGGCCAGGGGCATAGTTGCCAGTGCTTCTTCAGCTCTGGCTGTGTGTTAGAAATGTCTAATGCACACCCCAGAGTGTCTTATTGTGCTTGTAAATGGGGCACTGTATTTTACATCTTTAAACATTTTATTTATATGTTTAAATTAAAAGGTTTTATTTATTTTGAAGTCAAATAGTTCCTCCGCCTGAATTAGTATGCTGTTTTTTAGCTCTGGTCTTATGTCCCACTATAGCCTCTGTAATTGTAATCAGGAGGTGGTTGTCGAAGTTACTGATCTCCTCTCCCCACACACACTCGCACACAGCGGCTGGGATTATAAGCTTTATTTATTTTTACTTTTTTTGCTTGCTTGTTTATGGATACTACCTATATTTCTTACTGGTGGGCAGGTGAGCCAACAGGAGACATGCTAGTAAGTGCCTGGCAGGTAGTCGGGGTCAACAGGAGAACATAGATATAACAGGAGGGCAGTTCTGACTTTGTGTACAAGTCTACTCATTGTAATGGTAAGACACGAGCAAGATTAGTTAGGTAAATATTTAGTTTTGCAATGATACAGCAGTTTGAGCCAGGGGAGATGACTTGTAGCACGAGAAGTGCAATCTGTTCTAAGCGCTTTCTTAGCAAAAAAAAAGAAAACAAACAATCACACTAAAAATAACGGGGAACTGATTGCAGTGCAGGCAGTGAGCACTGTCTGGAGCAAGAGCTTGATGGGGGGAAGGGGGTAGATCGCAGCAGTGATGGACAAAACAGGAAAAGAATAAGAAAACTGATGGCAGAGGTAGATACATTCTACTGTACTTTAATCTGGATGAGGAAAGCCCTGTCAGAGAAACTGAATGAGCGAATGAGCCTGATCATCAGCTGTCCATGCGCTCCTGCCCCATCACTCTCTCATTCACTTTCTCTGACATGGTTCTCCTCATCCAGATTTATGTGCACTACAGTATATGTACCTTGCTCATTATTTTTTTTATTTCCTTTTTTTATTTTATCCAGTGCTACTGTGATCACCCACACACACCCTGCCGGCTGCCCATCAAGCACTTGTTCCTGCTCATTGCCCACACCGTAATCAGTTCCCCGCTCCCACATGGCACTCACTCTGATGCTAATGACAACATTTATTTCCCAATGACAAACATTTAACTGAACTCGGCAACTTATTATTATGATATCAACTGGTTGCTGCAGATAAAAAAATGGAAAACAATGTAGACTGGGAGTGTAGAAAACTATCTGAGATTGCATTCATGTTTTAACAGTCAGCATTTTGTCAGTTAGTTTATGTTATCGGCGAAAAAAACAATGACAGTGATTTAAATGATGAACATTTTATTTGGCATCTTTAATACTTGATTTTTTTACGTGTGGCTCTGGTTGTCTGATCTTGTTGCTAGCCATGCATTATACACTTTAATGCATGGCTAGCACAATCAAATGTGCATGATTTACTCTCCCATTTTATAATTAAATATAACCTTTACCTTAATATGTAGATCTTTAACTGCAGGAACATCAGTTCAAATGGAGACCACAGCTGCTCGTGCATTTGTTATTGCTCAGGCTGGACAGAGACAGGAAGTGATCTGGAAAATGTAGTTCATTGACTGAGTAGACTTCTGGAAAATGTAGTTCAGTATAGACTTTTAAAAGAGACACTGCCAACTTTTTTTGCATCATATTATTTCTAGGTAAATTTCATAATTACTTACCTTCTCTAAAATTCATTGGTGTTGCTGATTGTTTCATGACTCCTTGTTTAGTAGAACTGAAATGCATGGTAATGTACCCAGCCTTGATTGGTTAAATCCTTGACCTACTCAGCTGACAGTAATCTTGACTTATGATTCAGTAGTATTAAAAAAATTGTACTTTGAAGAGCATTACAGTTTGACAGAGTCGAATTAATGTCTTTCTTAGTATTCTTGATAGAGCAAAATATGCTGTAAATCAAGTGATCATACTGAGGATCATACTAAGGTAATTAAGGAGCTAGGAGGCAAATCATAGAATCATAGAATCTTGTTGGCAGAAAAAGACCCTCTGGCCCATCTAGTCTGCCCTTCTAACCCTGTTTATTTGGTCCCCTTCCCTGCAATCTTTTTTGTATTTCCACACAGTCCCTTATGCCTGCCCCATGGCATTCTAAATTATGTCACTGTATAAGACCCTACCACAGCCTCTAGAAGTCTGTTTCATTCTTCCACCACTCTCTCCATGAAGAACTGTTCTCTTACATCTCCCTGGCTGCATCTCCACCCTGTAGTTTCAGACTATAGCCCCTTGATACTACACTGTCCTTTCTGTGGACTAGGCTGCCTGTCTTAACCATATTGATCCACTTGACATACTTGAACATTTTGATCATGTCCCTTCTCTCCCTTCTAGTTTCCAAGGAGTACAGTCAACGTTCCCTGCATCTCAGTTTATACGGTTTGCCCAGCATTCCATGCAACATCTTAGTTACAAACTAACATACTAAAATGCCAGCAGAGTCGGCCTCATGGTCTATGGCATCTGCTCGGGAATTAATACCCTGAACGGGTACCATTACTATCTTCCTGGTTCCTCCCATGCCTTCCCTCCCCCACCAAGGCCCCCCGGACAAGCATTCTCATCTTCACCCCTACTATAATCTGTCCCAGCCCTTTGAAGCCCTGCCCCACACTATAGATACTGCCACCAGTTCCTCAGGCAAAGCATTCCATGGTTCCACCACTCTTTCAGTGAAGTACTGCCTTCTCCTCTCCCCTCTGAGTCATGTACCCTCCAGCCTCCTACTGTGACCCCTGGTGACTCTTCCCTTCATTCTCTGAAGGAAGTAATTAAGGTAGGCCCAAATGGGATCCTTCAGAGAGTTGCCCTTCTCTGAACCCCTGCCCACCAGTCTATGTCCTTGTGTAGATTTGACTTGCAGAACTGGACTCCATACTCCAGGTGAGGCCTTACCATAGCTTTGTAAAGGGGCATAAATACCTCGCTTCACCTGCTAGTGATACCCCTGCTAAGACACACCAGCATCTTATTTGCCATTCCCACCACCCTGCTGCACTGGTTGCCTGCCTTGATGTTGCTGCATACTATTACTACAAAATCCTTCCCTGCTCTGTCACCTTAATATCTCACCCCCCCCCGGCATATAGCTTGCTTCCAGGTTGTTGTATCCTAAGTGAATCACTGCACACTTTTTGACATTGAACTTCAACTGCCATGTTTCTGCCCATCCTTATAAAATCCTCATGTCCTGTCTCACGTCCTCCACCCACATGCTGAGTTGCAGATCTTTGTATTGTCTGCAAAAAGGTCCACCTGCCCTCTCAGTTCTTCCCTATGTACCCTATGTAGATGTGGAATAGGAGGGGACCCAGTACTGATCCCTGGGGTACCCCATCTCTCAACCCCCATCTCCAAGTACATCCATTTACTGCCACTCCTTAGCTTCATCCTGCCAACCAGTTGTCTATCCACTTGTCTTTTTTATCACCCACACCTGTCCTTTCAAACTTGTTCATTAGCTTTCTGTGGGGGAGGGTGTACAATGCCTTGCTGAAATCCAGGTAGACCGCATCCACTGTCCCCCTCCCTTTGTCAATTTTCTGTGTCATCTAGTCAAAGAATTAAAGTAGGTTTGTCTGGCATGACCTCCCTTTCATAAATCCATGCTGTCTGTCATCTAGGAGTACATTTTCCTCCAGGTATTCAATCACCCTCTCCTTAATGAGCACATCCATGACCTTCCCCACCACAGAGGTGAGGCTGACAGGGTGGTAATTTTTCTTTCAAATTCCTGATGCCTCCCTTATGCAACAGCATCACATTTGCCTTCTTCCAGTCCTCTGGCACCCTTCCTGGATCCAGCAACAGGTTGAACAGCCTTGTCAATGGGGAAGCCAGGTCTTCCCCCAACTCCCAGGTCATTCGAGGGTGTAGTCCATCCAATCCCATGACCTTATCCACCCATAACCTGCCTAATTTTTCCCTAACCCTAAACCTAAAGTACCAGACCTGCATCCTAGCTAAGAAGACATCACTGGGCCTTATGTCCCCTGGAGTCCAATCAATATTGACCGCGCAGCGTGTCCGCCACCTAATTAGAAGATCAGACAGCCTAACCTTTACAATGCCTCGCTGTCGGACCTCTCAAGCTCAGTGTTCTTACCTTGTCAGAGCCTCCACTTGGTTCAACTTGCTACCTACAGAAATCTCCAACATTGCCATGATTGGCGCTTTTAAGTGTAAACTACACCAACACCGCATGGCTAGTGCCTTCTGTTATTGTTTTTTTTTTTATAATCCCCACCAGGTATACTACCCTCAAGCATCCCTCCTCACTGCCTCTGCTCCTCCTCCTCCTCTCCTACCCCCCATTACTGGGTATAGGATGAATCTGTCTCCTCTTCCTTTTCATCCCCCCATTCCTCCTCATTGCTATTTCCCGTCTACCACATACCCAACACAGTGCCCTCCCTATTTCTCCCCTCCTCCCTCTGTCTCTCTCCCATACCACCCCCTCACCACATTCCTTCCTCTACTCGATTACAGTGACTTAATTTACACTACAGCTTCAATTTCAAACCTAAGCAAGCTTGAAGTCCTTCATCACCGTGCATTACAATTCATTACCGACTGCCCTACCGTATCACCACTGTGATTTGTATGCAGCAGTTGACTGACATCTCTCACCACTAGACGCCTGTTCCACACTGGTATTTGGACCCTTAAGTTGCTCTTACAGATTACCATGCTACCTAACATCGTTAATCCGCATCTCTCACAGTGCATATTCCCTTAGGAAGACTGACTTTGTCTTGCTCGATGTACCTAGGACTCATACCTCCTTTGGCAAACGTGCTATTTCGTATGCCCTCCCTTCTATGTGGAACCAACTGCAATCTTTACTAAAACTAAGCAGCATTGTCTCGGTCAACTTCTTCAGAGCGCTAATTGCATCTCAAATAGAAGATATCTGTAACTGCCACTAAGCACCCTTTTATCCCTATGTGTGCTTCTTGTCTGTTGTTTCTATTGGCCCTTGCCATACTGAGACCTTTATCCCTCAACCTTCTTTACCCTTTGCTAACCTTCCCCTTCCCCCCACCCTGCTCACAATTATTATTGTTTCCTTCTTCTAGTACTTCACCACTTTTTGATTATCTAGTGCATCTTACAGCGACAAAGTATTCAACCTCACCTGATATTGTTTGTCCTGAATCTGCACATATATCTGTAACCTTATATCTCACTATGAATTACCTGATTAGAGCATTGTGTGCACTCTGCATATTTGGTTATCAAAGTGTTGTACTGTATAATGTGCCAGTGTATGTGTATTACCTTCAGGACCTCCTTGAGAATGAGCTTGCTCAATGGAGTCTTCCTGCAATAAACATGAACTTGAACTCTTTCTCTTTTCTCACTAACCCACTCCTAACAAAACTTCACTGAGCTGCCTATGACACTTGTACTGTATAATTAACTCCCAACACAATTTCTTGATAATGCCTTTGGCTGCTATTGTTGTAACCTTACTTGTCTTTTTTTTTGTATGTTCCATTGTAATGATCATGTTATGTTTTGTACCTCATTGTCCTTATTGCCTTGACGTGGAACCTTTGTAAAAGAGCCCTCGACTCAAAGGTGTCATCCAATATACAAATAAAACCCCCTCTTGACTCTGAATGGACAGGTTAATCCCACTGCCCCACTTACCCTTCCCCTGAGCTCTGGACTCCTTCCCTCACCTTCCACCGTGAAAACTGAGCAAAAGTACTTGTTTAGTTCTTCTGCTTTCTTGCTGTACTCTTCAATTTGAGCTCCTCTCTCCCTTTAGCTTTGTAAATAATCCCCTGCTTAGCCTTCTTCCTGTTCCTCACATATCTAAGGAAATAAGGACATTTTTGTCCCCTCTCTTGGCGTGTTTTGCTTTCTTCTCCTTGGTCTCTGCCTTGTCCCTCCTTATTTCCTTCACTGCTAGCCTCCTCCTCTCCCTATAGGCTTCCCTGTCCTCTTCTTTCTGCATTCACTTGTATTTCCTAAAGGCTTTCCTCCTATCCTCTACCACCCTCACCACCTCCCTTGTGAAACACAGAGGTCTTCTTCTTGTGCCCTTCCTTACCTGCCTTATGCACAAGTCCATTGCTTTCTGCATCAGAGTCTGTAAAAAGCCCCATAGCTCTTCCATGTTCTCTAACCCCTCCACATCCATCAATTCCTTCCTCATCGGCTGTCTCATCCTGTCAAAGTATACTCTCTTGAAGTCCAGGACTGTTGTGGTTGTGCATCTTACCTCCCTTCCCACTCTAAATCTAAACTGAACCATTTTGTGGTCATTGTTGCCTAGTGCCTTTCCCACCCCCAGCTAATCCACACATTCCCCATTTGTTAGGACATTTATCAGGTTGTTTCCCCTTCTTGGGTCCTTGACCAACTGCTGCAGGAATGTACTCTTCAGCATCTCCTTAAATCCCCTGCTCCTCGCTGAGGTGGCCTCTGGGATAAACCAGTCCACATCTGGGAGATTTAGGTCCCAACCTGTATTGTTTCTCCTTGAGGGCTATTCTTCTATAGCATGCACCAGTTTTCTCTCCTCTCTCCCTTGCAAAGGTGGTCTCTATACAACCCCCTAGCCTTAGGGATTCACATGTCCTCTGCTCAGCGTGACTCATAGGAGTTCAGTCATCCCACTCCCTCCTGCTCCTCCATAGCCCTGATATCATCTTTAACTTATACAGCAACCCCCCCTTCATGTGCCCCCTGTCCTTTCTAAACAGTCTCCATCCAGGAATTGTTGTCTCCCATGTGTGACATTCCATCCATCATGTCTCTGTGACTGCAATTAAGTCTAGTCCCTTGTCCTGTATCATGGTCTCTAATTCCACAATCTTATTAGCTAGGCTCCTAGTGTTTGCTACAAGCCCCTTCCAACAAAGTCCCTCCGCAGCCCCTTTCCCAGTGGTGTGTCAAACCCCATTGTGTCACCCTTATCCAGGGTGGTCCACAGCCTCCCTTATTTGCTTTCCAGAGAGTTTTTAATCCAGACCCCTCTTTGCTTAGTTTAAATGGCAGTATAGCCTAGAGGTTAGAGTAGCTGTGAACAAGCTTGGTACATCCAGCAGATCAGACCTTGGTTTGATTCTCACACCCTCCACTTGCATACTATGTGACTCTGAGCAAGTCACTTAACCTCCCAGCATTGCCAGGTCACCCCTGAAAACAGGCACTTGTGCCTAGTGGGCCTTGCCTGGTTACCAAAGACAAAAAAATGAATAAATAAATCAATTATATAACTCTTAAGTGTACTCTCCTAGTCTAGACTCATGGGCTAATGAATCCCATGTATGCTCCTATCATGTGCAATGCATAAAAATCAAGGTAATGCCCCATGATCAGAATGCAAATTAACAAGCTTGCATATGAAACAAAATAAGTATTGAAAAGTCTTCATTATCATTCGAAAGTATTCAATAATTTGTACTTCTAAAGTCTGTGTATAATATTCATTTAGTATTAATTTACTCTTAAAAGACAATTACAGTTGAATACTTCTTAAAATTAAGGATTCCAACAGGCAGTATTCTTCTTCTGCAGATTACAGAAGATTAATAATTATTAAATGTAGGGGTGACTCTGTGGCGCCAAGCAAAGGGGTTCGCTCTCTATGCTGGTGACCCAGGTTCACATGCCGAACCCAGGTCCCAGGATTGGAGGCCAGGAGGAGGGGTATCACTGAGTGTCCATTGGGCGCTTCCCCATACACTCTCACCCTCCCATAGCACCTGTGAATCATGTTTGTAACCTTGGCAAGGGAAAGACAGGCTGTGGCTGCAACAGTGGCCAGCGTGGTGATGGATGACCATGAATCATGCTGCTTGGCCAATCTGCCGTGGGTACAGGAGGGTGGAAGGAGCCGGCTGGGTAGCACAAGGCAACCCTGCACACCATTCTATAGTTGCTTGCTTATGGGGGGGTCACAGTCGGTGGTTAAGTAAAAAAAAAAGCAAAGGGTTCAAGGAAAGGGGGGGGGTTGTACAAACACCAGCTGTCAACGGCCCTGCATTAAAGTCCTCATTACATGATGGAACAACATGATACTCTTACTGTAATTTAACGTGCAGCCACATATCAAGGATGCAGTCTGCCACACTGCTCCAGTCCTGTTTTACTCACCTACATAAAGCTTGGTGTCACTTCTGCTTGTTTATTCCTACTCATTTTGGTCACTCCTTGAGGTTGATAATTTACGTTAAACCGGCATGCTATGTCCCATACATCCTCCCATTTTCACCAACCATTACCACATTCTTTAGAGTTCTGTGTTCATGGGCTACTGAACTGAAGTCCAACATTGCAATGCTTCCTGACCAGCCTTGGAGTTCTCAGAAGTCCAACACTGCAAAGCATCCTGGCAATCTTTTTTCTTTCAAATTCTTTCAGCGACAGCTCTGTTGGCAGGTGGCTGTGGCAGCATGTGTGGGGTTGAGCTGCCCACTGACATTAGGACCAAGCTGTGATGGGGGAGGGGTAAGGGGTGCCTGAGTGGGGTGGGGGGTCCACTGGCCGGTTTGACTTAAGGAATTACAGTGAATGTACATGCTTGGTAGTGATGGTGATTAAAGAAAGATATGCCTTACAGGACCCAAAACGTTCCTCCAAAAAATAGCCTACTAGGCATGCAACATAGAAACATAGACTTTGATGGCAGATAAGGACCGCTTGGCCCATCTAGTCTGCCCATTTCCCTACCTACAGGATAGGCCACAGATCCTAGTTAACCAACAGCCTATTTCTTCCTACCCCCACAAAAATTGCCTTATGTCTGTCCCATGCATTCTTGAATTCTCCCACAGTTTTAGACCCCACAACCTCCTCAGGAAGGCTGTTCCATGCATCTACTACCCTCTCTGTGAAGTAATACTTCCTCACATTGCCCCTGAACTGCACTCCTTCTATCTTTAAATTGTGTCCCCTTGTTCTTGCAAGTCTCTTTTTCTGAAAGATGCTACCCTCTTGGACTTTGTTGATTCCACTGAGGTACTTAAAAGTTTCTATCATGTCCGCCCTCTCCCTTCTTTCCTCAAGGGTATACATATTAAGCTCCTTTAGTCTCTCCTCATATGGCTTCTCTTGCAGACCCTGCACCATTTTAGTTGCCCTCCTCTGGACTACCTCTATCCTGTCTATGTCCTTGCAGAGACGGGGTCTGCAGAACTGGACACAGTACTCCAGATGGGGTCTCACCAACTGTCTGTACAGAGGGATAGCAACTTTCTCTGCTGCTGATGCCTCTCCCTATACATCCCAGTATACCCCCAGCCCTCCCTACTGCCTTCTCACATTGCTTGCTAACCTTAAGGTCATCTGATATGATTACCCCAGATCCCTTTCCTTTTTGTTGTTGTTACTACCTCCCCACCCATTGTGTATTCTTCCCCAGGGTTCTTGTTTCCCAGGTGCATTATTTTGCACTTCTTTGCATTGAATCCAAGCTGCCATACTTCTGACCATTCCTCCAACCTTGCCAAGTCCCTTTTCATCCTTTCCACGCCTCCTTGTGTATCAACCCTGTTGCAGATCTTTGTGTTATCTGCAAAAAGGCATACTTTTCCTTCCAGTCCTGCTGCAATGTCAAAGGATTGTCAAAGGACAAGGATTCAGGAGTAAAGAAGAAGTCCAGGGACAGCAAGAGGTTGAGAGAGCTGCATACATTAGCCCAGAACAGGGCCGCTTTGGAGCAATCCCAAAATATATGTTTAAGAGAGCCCACCCCTGTTCCACAAAGAGAACAATCTGGGGAAGAAAGATGCCCCATACGGAATAATTTAAGGGGGAAATACATATTATGGAGAATTTGGAATTGGGTATAACAATACCTATTCTGCTTAATGAAGTTATACAGTCTCTTCCAGATTAACTGCCAACCTTAGATTCAAGCTGCAGATTCAAAGAATGTTGCCAGTAAAACCCATACCTTGCAACTCCCTTGGATCATTGGTCTGGAAAAGGCATAGAACCTAACAACAGAATGTGGATTGTGAGCAATCGACTGAAGTTCCAGCAGAAGGAGGACGGTGGTACCTATGACAGCGGTCCCAAATAAGCAGTCACAGTTCTCGATAACTGTAGGTGTTTAAAAGGGTGATAAACAAGAAGGGCAAGGCGTTGCTGAATCATGGTCAATGGCGCAGGTCTACTGTCAAGGAGAAGAGCCTCCATGGGAGAATTCCACATCTGGGGACAAAATTTGAATGGAATAGGGTGGCAAGCAATCCTAATATTGGGATGCCCTAAGATGGGTCTAGAAAGATCCTGAGTCCAATCCTTCTGAAGGTATGACCACAATTGTGCAAGGGCCTACAAAGACCACTTTAATGGGGTGTTACTGAGTCGTGAGGGGTCAGAAGAGGGTTTGGAGTATAACAGACTGGAAAGCCAGATGCCATGTTGAATGCATAGTTGAGATTCCAAGTAAAGCCAAAGAGGAAGATATGCCCCTCCCCTGGACTGTTCAAAACTCAGCTCCACCGAAAAATCTTGTTACTATGGAATGCACAGTAGCATAAGAAAAAATCATGTAAATATAGTCTGTCCTTCTCTTTTGATTGTGTCAGCTGAAAGTAAGCCCGTCTTATAGCCCTCTGCCGCCATATGAAATTTGAAATTAAACTTTGCAGTCAGGAAAACCAAACCTTGGGTAGATAGAGGCCAAGCAGACTCAAAGGATAGAGGGCTCTGGGCAGAATGTTCATCTTAATGATGTTAACTCTGCCCAAAAAGAGACAGGTAAAGCAACCCACCTCACCAAATCCTCCTTGTTTCTGGAGAGAAGAAGGGTAATATTCAATTTGACTTGATCAGAAAAAGCAAGGGAGATACAAATTCCAAGGTAAGTAATAACCTGGGGTGCCCAACCTAAACTCATCGCTAACATTTGGTGTTTGGAGACCAAAGCATTCAATGGCATCACCTGGAATTTATCCTAATTGAGCTGATAGCATGAGACTTCAGAATACGCCAGAATTTCTTTCAATACTTCTGGTCGAGAGGAGGCAGGAGACTCAATATGCAAGAGAATGTCATCTGCATAGGCTGATAGCTTGTATCTGGAACCCCCAACCCTAATTCCCCAAACCTCAGCACTAAATTGTATCTGCCGAAAGAGGGGATCCAGATACAAGTTAAAAAGAAAAGGGGAGGGGGCAGCCCTGTCTAGTACCCCACTGAAGCCTCACTGGCTCTGATAAGACCCCACTGCACTGGATCCTAGCTGTAGGGTTGCAATACAAGATCCTAACCCAGGAACAGAAATTATCCAGAAAGCCAAACCTTTTCAACACCAGAAACAGGAAGGGCCAAGAGACCCTGTCAAAGGTCTTCTCTGCATCCAGGGAGACCAGGACTGCAGGGACCCTGCTTTCTCCAGACACAGAGACCAGGTGCAAAAGTTTATGGACATGGTCACTAGAATGGCACCCCACCATAAAGCACACCTGCTCCAGTGAAACCAAACCTGTCTAAACCTGTAATAGCCGATTTGCCAACAGCTTTGCAAGAATTTTCAAATCAGTATTTAGAAGGGACATTGGGCAGTAATTACCCGGAGATAAAGGATCTTTGCCTGATTTCAGTATCAGGGAAATCCTAGCTTGGGTAAGGGAGGTGTTGATTAGACAGGAAGAAAGAAAATAGTTCAATAGACGCGTACGAAAAGGAGCCAATATGTCAATGTAGGTAGAGTAAAAGATATTGAGGAAACTGTCGGGACCATGGGCTTTCCCCTTCGGAAGACTCCTAATAACCCATCGTACCTCTACCTCTAGAATTGGGGCTTGTAAGAGATCCTGCTGAGGTGGAGAGAGAGAGAGAGTAGGTAGAGGCAGAGAACTTAGATAAGTGTCCATGGACTGTATGAGGGTTGGTGAGATAGTCTTCTGAGTATAGAGAGAGTGCTGTAATACTGATAAAAGACATGCGCTATGTCCCTGGGTTGTGTAAGGATAGGGTTCTGAGGAGTAGGTTGGATGCCGGGAATGACCTGCACTGAATCCATCTGTTTGGTGTGAAGGGCCAAGAGCCTCTCCACTCACTCACTTTGAGATAATACATCTTAGTGCGTTGCAGGGCATACTCCGCCTTCTTGGCCAGGTGTTCATAATAAAGTTTTCTTAAGTCTTGTAGCCTGGACCAAGAGGCTGAATCAGCAGTGGAGGATAGGGAACATTCTAGTGCCCAGATCTAGGAAAGACGCTCCTCTGCCCACTGGTTGCGATGTTTCTTAGCTATCGTGGCTAATCTAATGCACTCCCCACAATCAGAACACTTAAAAGCAGCCCAGAGATCATCTAGCACTGCTACTGTGCCTTCATTATTTTTAAGAAAGTTCTCTATATACCGCTTAATGGCCTCTTTAGAAACCAAGTCTGTAAAGAGAGAAGGGTGCAATCACCGGACCGTATTAGAGTCCCCCCAACCCAACAAGCAGATGTCTAAGAGGACCATGGTCAGAGATGACCATAGGTAAAATGGAGGTATGTACAATGCTGGTGAGAACAACTTTAGTTACTAAAAAATAGTCTATACAGGACTGTGAGAAATGAAAAGGGGAATAGAAAGTATACTGCTGAGAGGAGGGATTAAGGACTCTCCATGGGTCCACCAACCCGAGGGAATCCATACGTTCCCTTAAGCCCCTTGGGCCAGAAGTCAGTCCCTTCCTCACCAAACCAGATCTGTCAAAATATGTTTGCTGTACTAGGTTCCAGTTACTCCCAGCAGAATAGGTAGATGGGCAAAAGAGCCCAATTGGGCTGCAATATCGGTAAAGAAATGAGGTGAGTCTTGATTGGGACCATAGGCTGCTCCAGTCAGCACCTCTGTAGGAGTCAGGTGACTGTGTAGAAAAAGACAGCGACCATCCAGGTCCCTAACTTCCTTAATTAAGGAAAAGGGAAAACGTTTGACGATTAAAATAGCAATATCACCTTCTCCTCTTGCTGTCCCCTGACCCAAAAACTTGACAAACCCAGCTTCTTCGAAACAGAGAGACATCCTCTCTAGGGAGATGAGTCTGTTGGAGAAAGACCACCCTAGGTTGGGACTTCTGTAAATGTTTTAACACCATGACCCTTTTACATCTGCTTTGGCCCCTTTTGTTCCACGGTATAAATTTTACAGAGGACCCCATCTAAGTCCTAGAAAATGGAGGAAGATATACGGCAAAAATAAATGGCCCATGCTTCAACTGCCCCCTTGGAGTTAGCAGTGCCAAACCCTCCCCACCCAAACATGACCCTAATAAAATACATAGCGACCCCCGGTCCTAGAGACCGCCACTTGTTGCTATAGGTGCAAGCAGATACTTGTCCACCCACATTCTTCACAGTTTGTTAGCATCTTCTTCCTTTAGCTGCAGCTCCTGCACTAGTGCCATATTGCAATGGAGCCTCTTAACATGGAATAATCCTTTCATGTTTGACTGAGAGCCCCATACATTCCAGTACATGACTTGGTTGCCTACTAGCTGCTGCTTAGCCATCATGTACCAGGCCTTTCTAGGGCCCTGCCAAGACTATAGATTTTTAAATCCCTTCCACCTTCTTGCACCAACCCAACCATCACTTGTACTTTGTGGGACAGACAATGGTACTTCCCCTTCTGCACCCCCACAGCTATCCTGCAATTTCCTGAAATCTCCATTGATTCTTTTCCCAGTCACAGTTAGCTCTTAAGATACTGACCCTCACAAGCTAAACCTTTCAAATAACTTACGATACACAAACAATAAAAAACTGATTCTTAATAGCTTATCGTAAACATGCATGTTAAGAAATGCATTTTGAGGAGTGCTAGCTAACTCAGAGGCCATCCTCCTTGAACATCAGACAAAGACGTTATCTAGCCCTTGTGTGGTTGGACGTTATTATCCTCTTTCCTGCATACTCCATACTGATAGTCTGGTATTGGATAGAGTGCAGATCCCTCTCCTCATTAGACCTGCAGGTGTATTTTAACTCACATTGCAACTCAGTTCAACAGCATTGAGTGAACATGAACACGGGGACTCGAATTTAAAGGGCAGACATAGGACTTAAGGGCCAAGCCCCTACATATATCGCATTTTTGGTGCAGGAGCACCAAACTTTTATTTATTTATTTATTTATTAAAATCTCAGAATTACAAACCTTTGAGTCAGAGACAGAGTACAAAGGCTCCATGTCAAAAAGAAATTAACAATGAACAAGGCAAGACAACAAGGCAGGGCAAATGCAGTTGGTGTACAAAAGGGAGACAAAATAACACTGTAATGCAAGGAAAAAGGTTAGCAGTGATGGAACTGCACCTGATTTTAGTAAATCGGGCACAGTTGTGACAGTTCCTTCATTGTACAGCAGCTGTGCCAAAGATTTGGCACAGGCCCTGAAAAAAAGAGTCCCCCAAATAGTGCAAGTTAGATCAAGGAACCATTGCTCTAATTTGCCACATTTGGCACTTGGGACTGAAAATCCCAATCGCTGGCCAGGAGAATGCCGCAAGCCCCTTGAGCCAAACAGTCGGCACACCAAAGGCTTTCAGCATTAAATAGGTACATAGATACATAGACAGTGTCCGTAGATAAGGGCCTACGGCCCACCTAGTCTGCCCATTTGAGTATGTAACTTCAGTTTATGTTTTCATAGAACTCTGTTGCCCCTTACCCCTGACCTCCAGAATTCCTTTATGTCTATCCCATGCATTCTTAAATCCTGTGATTGTTTCAGCCCCCACCACTTCCTCAGGCAGGGTGTTCCACTTGTCCACCACCTGTTCTGTGAAGAAATTCTTCCTCACATTTCCTCTGAATTGTCCTCCCACCAACTTCATCCCATGCCCTCTAATCCTAGAACATCTTTTTCACTTACAAATAGTGAATTCTTGCACCCTGTTCCTCCCTGAAAGATACTTGTATATCTCTATCGTGTCATCTCTCTCCCTCCTCTCCTCCAGGGAGTACATATTCAATTCCTTCAACCTGTCCTCATAAGACCTGTAATGCAATCCATGTACCATCTTTGTTGCCCTCATCTGAACCTTCTCTACCCTGTCTATGTCCTTACGTAGGTAAGGTCTCTAGAACTGTACACTGTACTCCAGGTAGGACCTCACTAGTGTCTTGTATAGTGGAATTATGACCTCCCTTTTCCTGCTGGTGATGTCCCTGCCTATGCATCCCAGCATCCTATTTGCTTTACCTGCTGCCTTGTCAGCAGGTAAAGCATTCTCAAGGCTTTGAAAATTTAGCCCTGTGGCCGGCCCAGTGGCACTGAGGGTTGAGGTGCTGGATGCCACACCTTGCACTGCGCTGATGAACTGGGTTCAGGAATGAGCCAGGGTCACTGTGGATCATTGGGGAGGGTGAAGGATGGAGCATCGGGTGGACTGCTCTCCTTCCCAAGGGAGGGGGGAATGCTGTCACCGGTGTTCTGATGGCCTCTAACGGTGGCTGGGGGCGATGCAGTAGCACAGGCAGTTGAGGGGGATGTGCTCGGGCTGACACCGGGAAAATGTGCATATGGTAGCATGTGCATGCCTGTCAATTAGCATCATTGCATGCCTCATGTCATGGGGAGAAAACGGGAAAACTGGCACTGGTTGTGGTGGCATGATGGCCATCTCCGACGGAGAGCAATGGCTCTGAGGGTATGTGGCAACACACTGGATCCAGTCTCAGTGGAAGGGTGCAGGGGGCCATCCACCACCCTGCCACAGGGGTAAGCCATGGGGGTACTAGCTGCAGGACCTGCACGGGAGCCGGGGATCCCTGGAGATGGTGGCCGGAACACCTGAAGGGGATGCCAGGGTGTGATAGAGGTAGGCAGACCAGGGCCAGAGGGAGAAAAATGAATAAGGAAAAAAAAAAGAAAATTTAGTCCTGGGTGTTTAATTTATCTCCATCAAAGTGTTTCAGTGTGCTTGTATGTGTGTGTGTGTGTGTGTGTGTGTGTGTGGGGAGGCATCAGTCAGAACATCATCCTGTACCCTAAGAACAATCCACCAGTTGGTGCTCTTCTGCAAGGCAATAAATGGGGCACAGAACAACCAGGAGTCCATGGCCCCAAAGTGTAACTTGGGCTTTACCCCCTCACACCTCACCCCCATTATGAGACTGCTTTACATAAGTCCTGGCTAGGCATCAGCTTTGCCATGACAAAAACATAACTTTAAATAGATACCCCAAGATGATTTACCTCAGTAAATTATATTGAGATGTCTATTTCTGCATCACAGGTAGCTTTATCCAAACTTGTCTGTCTCAGTGCCCATTATTCTCCCTGGCACCACTCCTGCTCTTCTCCCTCAGCTGTTGCCATCAGTTATGCAAGCAAAGTGAATTTATGAGCAGCCCCATTCACAAATATCTTCATGACAGCCAGGAACATCAGCATGTACTGCATCCCATCCTCCTTAAGCTCCACTTTGCATCATCAAAGGTGATTTGCAGATCCAGAGTGTCCTTAAAGGAAAACTGCATGTTAAAATCAGGAAAATACGTGTATTACTACCAGTTTTGAGTTCTCACTTCATCACAGTGTTTTGTTTCTGCCTAGGCTGTGAGAGGAGTTTTTTTACATTTCCCCTGGGTGTTTTATGATCTCTGGGGACTGCCATTCAGGTTTGTTTTATTGCATCTTCTCCAAGTTAGTCTTCCCAGAGTGCCCTTTGGTTTGATGTCTAATAGCCCCTACAGCAGGCCAGTGTCTTGTTACAGTGTTTTGCTTACCCAAAGCAGAGAAAGAACACTGCAGCCAGTATTCATACTGCTAGTCTCTGTGTAAGTATGAAATGTTCCTAAATAGTGGTACCTTATCCAGCTGTGTTCTGCTTAGGGAAGAGAGAGAGAGTGTATGTGTCACAGTGGATCTCGAAGTACTATTAGCCCAGCTTTTGACAGATCTAAATGTATGCAGTGTAATAAATTGAGTGGTGTGCATGCAAGCATTGTAGTTCAGACACACACAAATGCAACAAAATGTTTTTGCTGTAAAGTTTGTTTAGCTGGGTTTCATTGGTGGTGTGTGTAGAATCTGTAATTTTGGGGGGGTTGGTAACTCAAACTGACATCTCAGCCTGTCTCATTACATTCCAGCCCCCACTAATAAAATCTGGATCCTGTACAATGTAAAATGCCTTTGCACAATATACTACAGAAAATTACATGTTTAAACAAACACACACACCCCTAAGGAGAACACAGCTGGGTAAGGTACCAATATTTAGGAAACTTATCATACTTACCCCGAGACTAGCAATCTGAATCCTGGCTGCAGTGTTCTTTCTCTGCTGTGGCTATAAGACACTGTAAAAAGACACTGGCCTGCTGTAGGGTTAGTAAACATCAAACCAAAGGGAACTCTGGGAAGACTATCCTGGACAAGATGCAATAAAACAAATCTGAATGGCAGCCCCCAGAGGTCATAAAAAAACAGGGAAAGCAGGGAAAGTTTGAAAAAACTCCTCTCACAGCCTAGGCAGAAAGAAAAAATTACTCACCTTAGTAATGTTGTTTCTTCTAATGGAGTCTTGCTATATTATGACAATTGCAGTATGACCGCAGGTTAGAACTGCTCTGGAGGTGAAATAGTTAACTTTCCATGCAGGCATGGAACTTAGAGCGCGAGCTCGGTTGAAAACTCTGTCTGTTGCTCCTCAAACGCAAACTGTCAGATCTTTATGAGCTAAAACTCACTAAGACTCTGTGTAGTAGCTGTAATCCTACACTAGCCAACTGGCTACTAACATAAACACTCATTTTTTGGCCTAAAACAAAGACTCAAGTCAGGAGACCCAAAAATGCAAAAACACAACACCAATTCACCCAAAAAGGAGGGTGAAAAACAACAAGGTGGGCATCAAAAAAGTGCCAACACTGTACTGCCCACCCACATCCCAAAATAGAGGTTCTGAGAGGGCAGGCAGGAGGGAGGTCATAATATAGAAGACTCCATTAGAAGAAACAACATTACTAAGGTGAGTAATTTTTCTTCAAACAACATGAAGTCTTGCTATATTATGACATCCTGTAGTCTACACAGCAGTACCCCCATGGAGGAGGGACAGAACCTACTTAGGAATAGGCTCTGAAGCACGGCTGTGCCAAACCGAGCATCACTCCTAGCCTAGATGTCCAGGGAGAAATGCTTGGTAAAAGTGTGAACTGTTTTCCAGGTAGCTGCTTGACATATTTCTAGAATAGGAATGTCTCTGGCAGCAGCCAGAGAAGCAGCTGTACCTCTGGTAGAGTGAGCCCTCAGGCCTGAGGGGGGACTTTACCCAACTTCTCGTAGCAGAATTGGATACAAGAGACAATCCACCTGGCAATGGATCTTTTAGTGGCTGGCTTCCCTTTACCAACTTTGCCATAAGTGAGGAACAGTTGGAGGGAGTCAAACCCATGACCCTTGGTACGCTCTATGTAGTAACTAAGGGCTCTCTTCACATCTAGGCTGTGCAACCTCCTCTCCCCAGAGGAGGAGTGGTCAGTGAAGTACACTGGAAGTGAAATAGATTGATTAAGGTGAAAATCTGAAACCACCTTAGGCAGGAACTTTCTGTTAGTCCAGAGGACCACCTTATCTCTGTGAAAGAGATAAACTCCTGCTCCACTGACAACGCTTGTAATTCACTTGTCGCCTGGCAGAGGTGATGGCTACCAGAAACACAGTTTTCAAGTCAAGTACTTGAGCTCAGCTGAAGACAAGGGCTCAAGGGGGTTGCATAAGCTGAGCAATGCAAACATTAAGATCCCAGGCAGGGGCAGGATCCCTGAATGGAGGGTTGGTGTGAAGCAACCCCTTAAAAAACTTGGAAAATACAGGATGAGCTGAAAGAGAAGAGGATATACCTGCTAAAATAAAAGCAGACACAGCTGCCAAATGCACCTTCAGGGTAGCTGGTCTCAGCCCCAAAGAATTCAGGTGGACCATATAATCCAGGACTGTGGGTAGATCAGCAGAGACTCGGGGAAATATGCTTTTCTGAGCACCATATGGAAAACCTTTTCCATTTGGAATTGTAAGTAGCCCTGGTGGAAGGCTTCCTTGAGGCCTTCAATATATCCATTACACCTTGGGAAAGGTAAATCAGCAACTCTAACTCTTCAAGAACCAAGCCTTGAGATTGAGAGATTTGAGATTCGGATACCAAACCCTTCCTGGGCACAGGTTAACAGATTGTGATTCCTGGGAAGGCACAGGGGAGGATGGACTGCTAAGGACAGCAGGAGTGGATACCAGGGCTGTCTGGCCCAATCTGGAGCTATCAGAATGACTTTGCAGGATTGGAATCTGATTTTGACTAGCACTTTGAACAGGAGAGGAAAAGGAGGGAAGGCATAGAGGAACTTCCCTTCCCAACTGAGGGCTAAGGCATCCAGGGGGAGTGAGCCCAATACTGGGGGCCTGCAGCAAAAAAGAGGAAGTTGGTGATTGTCTGGGGCTGCAAAAAGATCTGTCTGCGGGGTGCCCCATCTGGCAAATACTACTCCCAAGACCAGTGGATCCAGTGACCATTCGTGGTGGCCCTGGGAAATCCTGCTAAGAGCTTCTGCCAGGATCATTGTCCTTGCCTGGGAGGTGGACTGCCGTAAGGGAGGTGTTCAGGGAGTAAGCCAGAGACCACAACTTCATCGCTTCGGTGCACAAGGCCGTAGACCAAGTGCCCTTGTTTGTTGATGTACCACATTAGGGTGGTGTTGTCTGTTCTGACCTGAATACTCTTGTTCTGAACAGATTTGGAAAAAAGCTGAAGTGCTAGAAAACTGCTCTGAGCTCCAACAGGTTGATGTGGAGCAGAGATTCCTGGGGAAACCACAGACCCTGGGTGGTGAGGTCGCCCATGTGAGCCCCCAGCCCAAGAGGGATGTATCTGTGGTAAGGATTAGAGAATGAGACTCGAGTGACAAATGAACCCTTGTCTCAGGTTGCTCTGATCCTGCCACCATTGTAGGGCTTGGATCAGGGTTCGAGTTACTGGGATCAACTTGGTAAGAGGATCCTTTCTTTGAGAACAAAAGCTCTCAAATGGAACTGGATGTCCCTCATCTGATATCTTGCTCCTGACAACTGCTGTGAAGCAGCCATGTGTTCTAGGAGCTGCAGAAAATGCCTTGCTGGCCAGGAGACCTGCAGGGTAAATGAGGAGGCCAGGAGACTAGGGTCTTTGCCCTGTCCAGGGAAGGAAGGCCCTGTTTTCCTGTGTGTTCAGTTCTGCACCTATGAAGGTAAGAAGCTGGACAGGCTCTGAACTGACTTTGAGAGATTCATGAAGGAAACCTAGAGAGGTAAGCAGTTGCTGCGTTATCTGAAGATGTAAATTGACCTGGTCTGGGGACTGGCCTACTATGAGCCAATCATCCAGGTAAGGAAAGATGGCAATCTTTTGCTCTTAGGTAGGCAACTGCTACTGCCAGGCATTTGGTGAATACCTTGGGGCAGAAGTGAGGCCGAAGGGCATTGCTCTGAACTGGTAGTGGCCTGAGGGCAGCCTCGAACCTGAGTACTTTCGATGGGAGCTTGATGGGAATATGGAAGAAGCATCCTTGAGGTCCAGGAAGCTAGCCAGTCCCCTGGCCATAGAGAGGGAAGAATAATTCCCAGAGTCACCATTTTGAACTTTGGCTTTAAAAGGTGCTTGTTTAAATATCTGAGATCCAGGATGGGCCGCCATTCTCCTGTCTTTTTTGGGGTAAGAAAGTACCTGGAGTACAAACCTTTGCCCTGGTGTAGGGGAGGAACCCTTTCCACAGCTCTGAGAGCCAGGAGGGTAGAGACCTCTGCCTCTAGGGCGAGTGCCTCTGATGGAGTTGCAGGTGGAAAAGATCTGGTTCTCAGCTTTGGAAATTTCTTGAAGCTGAGAACCAGTCCCTGGCTTACTACTTCCAGGTCCCACTTGTCTGATGTTAAAGACTTCCAGTCCTGGACAAAGTAAGCCAGCCTGCCCCCTACAGGTAGAGAAGAATCAGCCCTGACAATCCCATCAGGGTGCCTGCTTGGCAGGGGCTTTGGGCTGAGGGGTGGAAGCAGACCTACTTGTACCCCGTCTGCCTCTCCCTCTAAAGAACCCCCTCTGAGCATAGGCAGAGGAGGAAGCTTGGGCTTGGTAAAAAGGCCTATGAAAAGGCCTGCCCCTGCCTCTAGGAAGCTGCTTTTGAGGAGTGGCCTGCCTTTCCTTGGCCTGTGCACTCCTATAGGTGGTCCTATATTCATCCATTTTCTTCATGTAATTCTCTGTTTGCTCCCCAGAGAATTTCCCACAACAGGAAAATCCATGGCCTTAGACTGGGTATCCTGAGACAGGGTAGTACATCTGAGCCAAGCCATCCTGCGAAGTGCCACAGATGTAGCCATGACTCTTGATGAAACATCATTAGAGTCCACTACAGCATGAAATTGCACCTTGGATACCTCAATACCATCCATAGCCACCTGTTCCAGCTCCCTGGCAAGCTGGTCAGGGACTTGTTTTGCTAGGGCCAGCACAGTATCCCATCTGGATTTCTGGTACCTAGCAGCATAAGCCATATAATTTGCTGTCTGAGTCCCAAAGATGCTGCCATGTACTGTTTCTTTGCCATAGCATCAATCTTCCTAGAGTCCTTCTCAGGGGGGTGTGAAGCTAGGGAATATTAGCCTTGTCACAGGCTGCAGCCTGCACTACCCCAACATGGCTGCATTGCTGAGTGAGAAAATCAGAGTCAAAGCCTGATAAGGTATACCTCTTGTCCATCCTTTTATCCACAGGAGGTATAGTGTGAGGAGTTTTTAAAACTTTTACTGTCTGTTTCCGAAAAGATTTATGCAAAGGAATAGACAGTCTCCTAGACTCTGAATATCCATCATTTCTACATAGTCTGGCTCCTCTTGGTCATCAACAGCTTCCTCAACAGGGAGCTGAGAGTTTCAGCAACTTTTTATAAAACATGAAATGAGAAGGGACTCAGAAAGCCTTGAGGAGAAACCCTAGGGTCTATCTGGAGAGATGTCCGTTCAATGGGCACATCCAGATCTTCAAACCATATTCACTCTCCTCATATTCCTCTTCCTCTGGTTCATTAAAATCCTCAAAATCATAATCCTGAACGGTGGAACCGCCGAACCGAACGCCTCCCTGAAGGTGTCGGTTCGGTCGGAACCGGGGAGAGAGACTGGACAATTTGAATTGCTTTAGCTATTTCTTCAGCAGTTGGGGAGAGAACTTTTGGCTCTACGCTAGCTGACTTTCTAGTCCTTTTTGCTGGAACCGGCTCCTCAGAACTGGCTCTTCGTTTGCCCGAGGAAGTATCGCCCTGGTCAGAGGGCACTCCCTCCGGTTCGGTTGGTACCGAACCGGGCTGGCAATCTGGGTCAGCGGACTTTTTGGCCTCCCTTTCCCTGAGCCTACCAACTCTCTTATCTATGGTGGCAGCAGGGAAATTCTGACAAATCTGGCAGTCTGAATTGAGGTGGTCAAACCCCAGAGAATAGACACATGTGGTGTGTGGGTCAGCCTTAGCAAAAGCTTCCCCACAAACACTACAGTGTTGAAACCCAGTGGGTCCGGTTTTTCTTTTGGGTTTCTCAGACATAATGCCAGCCTAACCAACTTGCCCGTTTATGGCAATCCACCAAGCAAGACACCCTTATCGGTTCCCAACCGTGTCACGCGTCGTGGAAAAAACCGTAATGAAATCCGTTTTTTTTAGAACCGATAAGAACCGGGAACCGCACTCTAAAAAAGGACTAGTAGATTTAAATACAACCTGATCGGTTCAAACCGAACCGATAATGAATTACAAGTTCCACACAGAAAAACTAAATGTAAACCTATCTATTACTTACATTACCACAGACAGAGCTTGAACCGACCGGTTGCAGTTTAATTTGACTGAAAACCAAGAAAATAATACTTTTAAACCGACAAAATGAACCGAGCAGAAGGAGAAATCTCCGGAGCGACTGTTCAGTGAGGCGGAGTAAAGAATCTGACAGTTTGCGTTTGAAGAACAACAGAGTTTTCAACTGAGCTTGCGCTCTAAGTTCCATGCCTGCATGGAAAGTTAACTATTTCACCTCCGGAGCAGTTCTAACCTGCGGTCATACTGTAATTGTCATAATATAGCAAGACTTCATGTTGTTTGAACAAAACACTGGGATGAAGTAAGAACTCAAAACTGGTAGTAATACATATATTTTCCTGTTTTTATCTTGCAGTTTTTCTTTAAGGTTGTGCTGGTATATGAGATTCTGTGTCCTTCAAACTCCAGCTGCTTCTTTTCCCACACCCTGGCAACTAATTGTTCCTTGCTTTGAAATCTGTGCAACCTGGTTACAATCACATGGGATTTCTTTCCCACTTTTGGTGGGGAATAGAGGGATGCATGAGACCTCTCAGATACAGTGAGACAGTCCCAATAATAGTCCAGGCATTATGGGCAGCATACCATGGAGAAGGTGGTTATGTCTTTGACTTCCTCTTTCTCTGGGATTCCCATGATCCAGATATTCTGGCTGGCTCCAGTATTCAAGTTGCAGGATTCACTCACGGCTTGCTTAGCTCCTGTGCATTGTCATGTGAATGCTACTCCATAATATCCGGCATGTCCCTCTGTAGTCTTGATAACATTTTTGGCATCTTCTGCTCTTTTGTGAAATTTCCAAGTTTCCAGCCCCTCCATATTGCTTAGAGTAGCCTGCACTTTGTTCACAACAATGGTCAGTATATTTCATGTTCTTGCAGTTCCTCTCCTTTCACTCAGCAGCATGGCCTTGCTCGATGCAGTTTCCCAGTGTCTGTCGACCCTGCTGGGATTAACTTTTGCTTTTGTGTGAGGACTGTGGGCTGGTGCCGAGCCTGGTGCCTGCTTGACCTATTGTATTGGAGTGACAGACATCTCCCTTTTGTTTTAGGCTTATTGATTGTGTTAGGTAGTGCTAGAACAGATCACAATTCCATTTTGCAGTCTTAAGGAATATAGTTTCATGCTAAAGTGGCCATCTTGGTTCTGCTCTGCAGCACCTCTTAGTATATCAGTTTGAACTGCTAATTCTGACTTTTTTATAGCAGACCTGCATTTTACATCCATTAAAAGAGCTACAAAATACCAAGACACATACTTCTTAAGCGTCATGAGTCTGTGATCCTTTTCTACTTAAAGTGCAATGAAAAGACCACTCCATAAGTAAAAGAGTTTGTTGTATAATTAAACTGAGCAGTGCAGCTTATCTGACATTTTTTTGTCAAAAACACAAGAAATAAAAGGCTGCTCTTTTAAACTAAAATCCCATAACAAAAGTTAGAAAATGTCATGCTGTGGGAAGCCCAGAGGATAACCTTCTAGCTGAATGAGAAAACTACAAATCCAGTGTTCTGCTTTGACACAGACTGTGAAATCTTTCATGTACATGTCTGTGGAGAGGCACCAGAGGTTGGTGAAAGGGTGTAAACCTCTATGGGAAGAAGCAAATAACTGGAGACCTCTTTACCTATGGAGGGACACCATTGTTTTGTCAATTGTTGTGACTGCTTGTCACATGTAACCATATTTGGTCCCCTTGGACAGTTTAGGGCTGGGGAGGTGTGCTGCAGCAATCAATGCAGCTGAGCCTACATAAGATGTGTGAGTCAATATGCAATGCTGGCAAGGCAGCTGCTGCTTTGCTGGCTGATGGAAGGAAACTTCTCACATATGAAAGAATGCAGCCGCACCTATTACAATGTGGTTGCATCCTTTCACATAACCTTAACAGCCAGTGAAGCAGCATCCCCTCTCCAGCCCAACCCAGCTTTGCAGCACTGGTGGCAGGTGCTCAATCTCGCTGCCAGTATCCCCCTTCCGCCCAATGCAGTTTTTCAACAAAACCAGAGGTTGGGTGCCATCCTTGCTGACAGAAAACACAACAATGCCCTCAGCTGTTTCTACAGTACTCATAATGTCTCAGTGATAGTCAGACGGCAGCTAGACAATGTAATGAGTGGAGGGCTGGGCCAGTCACCATCACTATTACCAAAGTTTGGCTTAGATGACTGGAGGATGGGTGTTTGTTGGGAGGAGGGTCCTGAGAGAACAGGTCAGAAAAGGGTTGGATGCTCTTAGGTGGGGTACCACTAGACCACAAGAAATATTTAAGAGTTACAGGACAGGTGATCGGGGGTGGGGAGACCACTAGACAACCAGGAATGTTTAAGATAGCTACAGGATGGGTGATCAGGTGTGGGTGGACAACTTGACCATCAGGGATAAATAAGACAGACTGCATGCTAAATGCACCCATAATGGGCATTGGGCATACAGATGGGATGCAGTACTTTGCATACCCTGGCCTCATTAGCATGTTAGGACTGCATGTGCCACAGAAACCCTGACCACTGTCCAGTTTTGGCCATGTATCTCCATTGAGCTCTGGTGGGCCATATTTAGTCTAGAGCTGTGTAATCACAGCGCATAATCACTATGCGCTATGCTGACATAGTTCCATATTCAGACAGTTATCATGTTCTGGTGGAAGCATCCTAATTACCAGAGTATTGCCATGATCCCAGCCATGTGCTAATTGCCATGGAGCATGCCTGTCAGTGCAGTGCAGTGCACAGCACACATCCAATGATTATGGGGCCTATGTCCCTTAGCCTAGTGAAACCCAAAGTCCACAAGACAATGGCTACTGAGGATAAGAAATGTCTGCTTGTAGCCTCAAGATACTGCTGTTTTAACTTGTAAGAGCATGCTAGCAAACACATTTGCCATTGACAAATGTTTATTTGACTGTTTGTCTCCCCATCACCAGTGTGGCTACCATTGCTTAGCAACCCCCAGCCCTGCCCTTTCCTTCTATTTCATTTACGTTAACTTCAGGGTTCCCCAATGCAGCTCCTGCATCTGAGTGGACTCCATCAGAGGATACTGTGGCCCCTTTTGTCTGTCTAGTGTGTGGGAGGCTGTAGGCCAGTTAGCTCCTCAGGGCTCAAAGACACTGATATCATACAGCATGCTACTGAGAATTTTCCTTGTAGTTCCTCCCCGGACACTGGTGTACAAGACATCATGGAACATGTATGCATGCTAAGCATGCTCCTACCCTGATGCAACCAGTATACCTCACCATATCTCGTGCCCAACTGTACCACCACCTGAGGTCATCCAGATGGTGATATTGTAGTGGATCCTGCAAACCCCTTGTCCCAGGAGATAAGGGGACTCATAAATGGAACCCCCATTCTTTTTGCATCCCAGAGAGCCTCATGGACTATCTTAGAAGGGAATTCTCCAAAGACTTTCAAGACCCGGGGCTCTTTCATCCCTCCAATGGCTCCCCCAACACGGTGCAATGTATGGAGGATCTCTTCAGCTCACTCCCACGGGCCTCAGAGCCACTTTTTCACTGCTTCGAAGTCTCTCTTCCTCCCCGCAATAGGAAGCGCCACATATCTCACAAGCATGAGAAGTGCCTGCATCCTCTTGACAGACAGAGTGAGGGGCTCCATTCAGAACAACCCACTGATTGCCTGGCGCACTTTCATTCCCCAAATAAGTTTACTCCTCTGCTTACCGTACCAGAGAATGTCTCTGAGGAAGGGAAGCTGTTGCCACCCCACCCAGTGCAGAGCGAGAGGCAATCCTGGGCCACAGTGGTGGCGGAAGAAGCTCCCCAGGGAAACAAGGTGGATCAGCTCTCAGTCCCTCTCAGACCCTCCAGACAGCAATCTCAAGATGGGGAAGCTCTGAAGTGCACTGCTGCCTTGCAGGTGTTAGACTTGTCAACATGATGTGCCAGATAAGTGGTGATTTCTTTCTTTTTATCTCTCCTAGTGGGCTAACTATGGGCCAGGGACCCAGCGCAGGCCGTGACTCTCTCACCTAGCTGTACTCGTTGACCTAGGCTTGTGACAGACCTTGCTTAATGCAGCACCAATCAGCGATCCCTTGGCCTCTTCTTTTTGTGTGGTATGAAGCGGCAACCCGGCCAGACCTCCCGGGGCTTGCAATCTCCGGTGCCCTGAATACATCAGGAGGACAGGTTGATCCGATCTCAACACATAGCCTTATGGAGTCTGTACTGGTTTGGTCGCGGGTGACCCTTGCCTAGATCATAATGCCTCAGTGTGGCACCCTGACTTATGGGGATTGATTAGACTGCCTTTTATATCGGAATTTGAAGCCTTGTTGTTTATTTCTCTGACTTATCACCTGGCTATCTTGGCTGCATGACTGTTGGCATATATGTGGGTTCTATAAGCGCAATCATCTTTTTTTTTCCTTCCTCACAGGTGTCTGGTTCTACTCCCACCCTTGTGCTGCAAGGGCTTGCTGGGCAATATCCCCGGCCCCCTCCTCATCTTCCTGCTCATGCTCTCCTCACTGGCAGTGGATGGCATCAGCATTTCATTAACTCCTTCAGGCCCAAAGCCCTCCCCTAGCAGCTGGTGATTTAGGACTCTGACATGGGGAATGCTGCCCTCCGTACTCCTTCCCAGCTGGCTTTGTACTCTATCATCAGGGTCTATCATTCTCCTCTCACTATAGGTGGGGACATGGCGTCTCCTGCTGTGAATAGAGGTTTTTGTCTTTCCGCCAGCAGACTCTCTATGAACAGTCTTTCGGAGGGATGATTATTCCTCCGTTACTGAATATGTCTCCCTCCTCGATCCCCAACGGCTTTCTCCCACAGTGGGATGAGGTAAGGCAGGCTGCCGCAGTGATAATTTTGCAATGCTGTCTAAGATCTAGTCCGTTTGTTCTCTTTTCTCACTTATTCCACAAGAGGGACTTAGCTGGCCTTGGCAGCATGTCTGCTGGTCTCACTATTTCCATCCCCTTAAAGTTTATTAGTGAATGGTGTTACTGTAAATAGTTTATGTTTGATTCGGGCCATTTGCTCGATTAAGGTTAGCTTTCTATCTGTAAACCGGGAACTGTTTTGGTGCCACACCTCTACAGAATATGTATGGTGTATATGCTCCTACCTGCAGGGATCTCATGGGACTCTTTTGGGGAAAAGGTCGGCCGCTCCTTCAGCCTTGGCCCAATTTGCTGCCTTCATACTGCCTGGCATCTAATCACCCTTAGAGATTATGGGTGACCTCCATGCTTACACCTGGAATGTGTGGGGCCTAAACACCCTGATAAAGCATAAACAGGTGTTATCCCATCTGAAATGGCTGAGGGCTACGATAGCTTTTCTACAAGAAACTAAGCTGACTGCACAAGACCATGTTCAGTTGTCAAGGGATTGGGTGGGACAAGTGTTTTCTTTTTCTTCTCCCTCCAGTAAAAGAGGGGTGGCTATACTCCTCCACAAGTCCCTTGCCTGGTCTTCTACCCAAGTCCGAACAGACCCCAAGGTGGATGGATCCTAGCCCTGATGAACACCTCTGATGGCTCTCTGATCTTAGGATCTATTTATGCCCCAAATGAGGATGTCCCCACTTTCTTCCATGAGGTAGCCCAGGAACTAAGTTTGCTTGCTCCTGCCCCCACTCTGATTATCCTGGGGGGGGGGACTTTAATCTTGTCTTAGACCCCTTGTTTGACCACAGTGCTTCTTCTACTGCACAAAATCCCACAGCTTGGCTAGTCCTAAAACAATTAATGACTGAAATGGGGTTGACAGACATACGGAGAACTCTGCACCCCAGGGAGCGGGACTATTCCTTCATGTCTCTGGTGCATGGGTCTCACAGTCACCTCCATTTCTGGCTGGTCTCTTCGGAGATCTGTCAGAACGCAGTTAACTCAGAGATCATGCCCTAGGTATTTCCTGAGCATGCCCCTGTTCATTTGCATGTTTTGTGGGGCCCGCCTCCTCCAAAATCAACATCTTGAAGCTTGACCTCTCCTTCTTAAAGACCCAGACTTTGTGCAATGGGTATCTTCCGAGACAACCCTTTTTCTGGCAGAAAATCCCCCAGGACACATCCCCAGCTACCATGTGGGAGGCATTGAAAGCCACCCTGGGAGGGGCCATAATAGGATATGCTTCCAGGCGGCGAGGCAATGGGAGCATCACCTGATGACCATAGAGATGCAACTTAAGATCCTAGAGTTCCAAGCCAAACAAACCCCTGGCTTGCAGCCTAACTCTGCATTAAGTAATGAAATGCTCAAGATCTGTAGGAGACTAATTAGCTGCTATCTTGCAAAGCAGAGATTGCCATCCTAAGGCTCCGTCATCAATACTGGGAGGAGGGAAAAGCTGGCAAACTGCTGGTCTACCGTCGCATGAGCAGCAAGCCGAACATCACATCCCTGGCTTAAAGGACCAATCCGTACAGTTCAAACAGACCCCAGCGAATAAATTCCATTATGAGGCAGTTCTATGCAGCCCTCTACTCTTCAGCCAGAAGGCAGGCCTGTGGAGCAGTTGCACCTTTCTCTCCACCCTCCAATTCCCTACCTCCTGGTACCTTGGACAAGATTACTATATTATATATGCACTTATCTGATCCCAGTAGCTGCACTGATAGACATCTGACCACATTTTTACACTGCTCATCAAGCCTCCCCTCGAGAAAAAGTGTACCTGCTCCTGTGTGACCGCCATGTACCATCTATTTCACTCTCTTGTCCTACTGTTGCTGCTTCTGTCAGGGCATGTGCACCCCAACCCTGGACCCACCCCCACTAGACTGCCTAAATACAAAGGGCAACTCACGATCGTCTCTTTAAACATCAAGTCTCCTATCCAGGTTCTCCCAATTCCAGGCTTGGGTAGAGGTGACTAACCCAGACATTATTGCACTCACTGAAACCTGGCTTTCCCTGAAAATCCTCGATGCATCAATCTACCTCGACAGATACAAATTCTTCAGGCAAAATAGAACCACTTAACATGGGGGAGGGTGCCTAGTCTATACCAAATCTCGAATAAAGGTGCAGGCCCTTGACTCCAGCCTACACGCACAAGAGGTCCAAATCCTGATTCTTAAGCTAAGCACAGGTCAACAGAACAAAACACTGCTGCTCTCTTCAGTATATATATACCACCTGGGCACCAAACTACCAGACTAAAACTAGCTGCAGACAACCTGCAGCAGTCAGGTACTAATTTGGAGAAGATCGTTATAGGCAGTGATGAAAGTGAGCCGGAACGCACAGGAACGGCGTTCCGGTACTTTTTCTCTGACCGGAACGCCGTTCCGGTACTTCACTAGAAAAGAATGTTTTTTTCTGCACTGCAGATCCACATAAAGCATGACTCATTAACAAAAAACATTGTGTGTTTTTTTTGCAAACTTGTTGGGGAGGGTCAGAGGAGTCAGAGAGTCCGTCGCTAATCAGAACAGATTGGTCAATTAGTGTAATTTCCACCAATCATGGATTGTGTTGTGACACAACACAGTCTGTGATTGGTGGAAACCACCTGACCAATAGCTCATCGGCAGAAGGCGGTTGCATGTCATGCACGCTTAACAGTTAGTTATGCTTTACACCTCTCATCGTTGTGAGATACAGCAACAAAATTTGAGCTGGTGCTTCGAGGATTAAGTCGGAGTGAGGAGGTACCCATGTTTTGCCAGATTTTCAATAGGTTGGTGCCCAAGGGAAATGCTCCACTTCTGTGGATAGTCCTGTCAGCTTGCCTCACATGCTTTTCCCACCACAAGTTACAGCCTCTCAACTGAGCAGTCAAACTTCTGTCAGAAGGCAATGCACTGTGCAAGCGCAATAATGATTACTGTAAGGGAGGGAGGGAGGGTGGTAGTAGTAGATGTAAATCTGGTTTGATTGAGGCTGCCAGCTTTCTTCCCCAGGTTTTTTTTTCTGAATAATAAAGTGTCATTTCAGTGAATGAGTGCTGTGTATCATTCTATGAATAAGAAGGTGGCTGCAGGACTGTTCTGCTCCCGGTTGCTTTTCGCTAAGCTCTGCTTCAGTTGAGTAAAGTGTACATGGAGAGGTCTCTTTTTTTGCCCCCATAAATTAAAGTTCAGCTATTCTGTTTATCGGCATTAGATGGGCTGTTTTTAAAGCTGTTATGCGAGGTCTTAAGTGGATTTTAGCCTCTGAGTGTTTCTGCCGAGTGTCCCTTAATAGTCGGCATTCAGGAATTGTAATATTTGTAGACAGAGACCGTTTTTTGTGGATTAAAAGCTCCTAGCCATTTTACTCGCATCCCTGTTCAGGAATGTGTTGAGTGTGAGAAAGACACAGGTGTACTTGAAGGTGATCAAATTGTAGACCACTTATGTGCTGATAGGCTTATTAAAAGGTATATTGTTGCCTGAGGGCTTGTGCCTACTGTATATTCAAAGAGTTTGAATTTATTGCACTTCGAGGAGTGCTCTTCTTAATTTAGCTGAGAAGGAACAACAATACTAAAAAAACTGAAAAACAGAAAAAATTCAACGTACAACATTCAGGAGAGAGACCAGTCACTAATGTGCTCTGGAGTTGGTTACCCCAAAATACAGAAAACAGAAGGAGGCTGGTTAAACAGGGTTAGACCAAAATCAGGAATGCTTCCAAAAAGAACGCACAGTGTATCGTGGCTTCTCGGTGAATAAGACGTCTCAATAACTAAGTCAGTTAACTAAGACTCGAGCGAGATGTTCTTCACTACAAATACACCGAAAATAGAAGCACCACAAAAACAACTGGCAGTAGTTTTAAGAACTCAGGGCAAACAGGCCACGTGTAAAAGCCACAGGTTCTGAGGAAGCAAAATCAAACCAGTAAAATACAATGAGAGAGGCATTAGGATGACAAAAGTAGCCACATAATGGGAGGTAAAGTTCAAGGAGGCACACTGATTACTGAGATTCTACAGTGGCATCTGCTCTCAAGCTTGGTCCTCTCTTATCTGATAACAGTACAGCTGTAGTGATTATACTGGTTGCGTCTACATGGCCAGCGCCGACCATCGACAGCTTGCTAGCATTTAATTATTCCTCAATTAAGCCTCAGAAATTCTGGCATAGACCTATTTAACTAAAATGGGTAGCAGGTGAAATGCAATTATCGGCTGGATTGGTAACCTCGACAGTACACTGCTGAGGTGAACTGCACAGCCACGTAAAACCAGTAGAATAGATTAAGAGTAGCTACTCCAACACTTTTACCATACCCCACTGAATGTAGCCTGCTCTAAATCACTTAATAATACGGACAAAGGTAAAATAAAACAATGTAAACTTAAAAAAGCTAATAAAAGTAATGAAAGAACCCTCTATGCTTTTTATTCGTATGCTTTGTGCTCTATATGTGCTATTATGTTTTAAAAAATAAGGAATAAAAAAGTCAGCAGTTCATCAGCACTCTGAGCAGTGTAAGTTCAGTCCACTTTCTTTCTTTTCAAATGGAGCAAATGGTGAAAAATAGTAAATCAGTTCAGATGAGCTAATGTTCTTCTCGGGCTTGCACGCAGGTGTCCTCTTTGTTTCTACCGACTGACTCTTTGTCACAGCCATGGTCTCACTCCATCTCACTCCTCTTTGGAAGATTAGATGCCCAAAAACCACCGTCTGTGGGCTTTTTCCTGCAATAGAACAAAGACACAAGGGGGACACAACTAAAGACGTGGGAAGGACCACATAAAGTTAGACTGGTAAGGAAACACTCACAGGCAACGATGTTAAAAAAAAAATAAATAAAAAATAAAACTCGCCAAGTTTCCCTGCTTCTCTGCAAAATAATAGTAAGGTGTAAAAATCCTTCGTCGAAGGCATTTTTTCTCCCGAAGCGCCAGAGCGAGTAGTGGGTGTCTATCAGTCTGTTCACAATTTTCTGTTCACTATCTTGCATTAAAGCATTTAAATTCAAATTACAGGATATTGTGCTGTTATTTTAGAATGCAGGACTACCCAGGAATTTTGGAGTTCGTTTTGGGCTAGCCAGACTTTGTCCTGCACCACGCCACCTTGGGCATTCATGGTCACCTTTTTTAAACTGACTTTCAGGAACTTCAGCCTCCTACTTCAGGATGTATGTTGTCAGGAAGAGGGCTGCTACCAAGCATCATCATGTTTTCTGGGGCTCAGGACAACTCTGAGGCACTTAGAACATTGATTGAATGGTGGCTTTAGATCAAACTACTGTACAGGACCCAGCATAAGGGTACTTACTCAGAATCCAGGCTACGATTTGAACAGCAGTGCACAAAAGCGCAATAATGATTACTGTAATGGGGGGTAGTAAATGTAAATCTGGGTTTGATTTAGGCTCTCAGCTTTTTCCCATTTTTTCTGAATAATAAAGGATCATTTGAGTGAATGAGTGCTGTGTATCATTCTATGCAGTCATCATGTGTGATGTTTTCTCAGAGTTCACAATGTGCAATGGAAATATTTAAATGGAATGTTTATTTCAGCTCTAGCTTACCAAAATGCTGTACAGATTATAAAGCTGCCTATATTTAAATAAGTAGTCTCCTAATGCAGAATGATTAAATGGTCATTTACTATTCATTTATCTAATTACTTATTGTAAGTCCCTAACAAAACTGAATTTGTATTAATATATAACATTATGACACACATAGCTAGACGTGCTAGTATTCTAAGCATTTAGGATGGCTAATTAGGGACATAGATATATTTGTTTTATTTTAGAATTCTAGACAAACTTAGTTTGATGTAATTTTGAAAACAATTAGAGCTCCTCTCTAAAGTGATGTTGGTTGAAGAAAAGTGCAGATATATTAAAGGATGTCCTGCAGGTGTGGGACTGTTGCTGCCACAGGGCATGTAATGGCATCCAGAGGGGGCCTTGAGAGGGGTGTGGAGTGGGGAATGGTAGACTGGTTCAATCAAGTGGTTGTTGGGAGGCAGTTCCAAGGATAAAATGACCTGCATTAACCAGATCCACCTGGGATACAGAGAGCTATCAGGTGTCGCAGGAGTAGCTGACAGGTGTGGCTGGACTAGGGGTGGTTTATGGGGTACAGAGCGGTGTGTTTAATATGAGTTTTTATATCTGTCAATGTTAATGTATTGTAATTTTGTGAGTTTTGTAATAACTCTGGTGTAAACCACCATTGTTGATCAATAAACCTAACTTGAACTTGAAATAGAATGAGGGAAGAAGTGGTCACATTTTCATTTATCTCAGGGGTTTGGGAAAATAAATGGTACATTGGGACCCGACACTGCCTGTCCAATGGGTCTCTGGGGCAGGCCCCATCAAAGTGGCTTGTATGCAAAATGTCATGTGCACGGCACAGAATCTTCTCAGTATAGGTTGTTCTATAACTTTCCTCCTCCTACATGAAATGGTGCCATTAATTTAAATATTGATATTACACATTGTGAACTCTGGAAAAAAAAAACACACATGACAACTGCACAATGCAATACAGTGCACCTTCATACAGATGACCCTTTACTTAGAAAAAAAAAAAAAAAAAAAGCTCAGAGCCTAACATTTCTAAACAATCAAATGGGGGTAAGAAAATAGGTGCAAATGACAGAGTCCAGTCAAAACTGCCAGTTTACACATAGAAAATGTGTGACAGTACACAGGGATAAACATTCAACTGTCACATCACAAGATAAAGCCTCACATGGAAAACACTTCCTTTAATGGATTTTGATGTGATTTCTCAGAGAATATGCTAATCGGGGGTTTCTGGATCAATTTCATGTTAAATATGTTAAGTTATTAACCTAGATCAACTTTTTTTGAGGAAGACAGAATACTAAAATATAACTTGAAAGTATTCAGTTTACAAAACAGATTGTGATCCAGAATTCTCTAAAATGCACCAAATCAACTAATTTTTTTGAAAATTTTTCCGGAGGGCATGACCCGGACCCCTACAAGGCTCGGTTTTTGAACTTGAATACAGTTCCTGTACTTCTTTTGAACCACTTTCATCACTGGTTATAGGTGATTTTAACATAAACAAAAGGAGACAAAAGCCAGGGATCGAATATCCAGCCTATTCTTAACCCAGATGGTAACCACTAACACTCGGATCAACTACAAAACAGGGAGCAGCTCCCTTATAGACTGGCTCCTTTCCACACATCCAGAGCATATATCAAATGTCACCATCCTGCCTGACAGCCTCAGTGATCACTCCCCAGTGAAGTGCACCTGGATAAACAATTTCACCAAAGGCCCACCTAAGGTGTCCAAAAATTGCTGCCTGAGGCTGGGGCTACTGGACCATTTCAAGCAGTACCTATCACAACTGGACTGGTCTCCTTTGGCAAGAGATATTGATGGTAATGAGGCCTTGAATTATTTCATAATGAACTTCAACCGTGCTTGTGATATTTTTGCTCCGTACAAAACAAAGAAAGTCAGGGATACCTCCAACCCATGGATCACTAATCCCCTGATCATTTTAATGAAGAATAGAGGATCTCTGGCACATTGCAAAATCATCCGGAACTCCTGCGTCACTCATTGCCTACAGGGCAGTTAGAAACACCTGTGCCAAGCTCATTCGGCAGGCAGACGTTTCCTACTATAAGGACCTCTTAAGCAAGAGCTGGGGCTCTGGTAGGGAATTCTGGAACTCCATCAAATCCCTATTAGGAAAGACCCTTAAGGCCCCACCCAATCCACCAGTAACAAGGGAGGGTCCCCTTCTGGAACCCATTGACATTGCAAATGACCTCAACCATGCTTTCACAGACCTATCTGGAGTACTCCCTGCTGACTACTTTAAAGATCAGCTCAGGCAACAACACCCCACTACCCCTCTTAACCCCCCAAAGGATGCAATACCACCATTCTACTTTAAGCAGGTCACCAAGTCCGAAACCACCAAGCACATTAAGATGGTTCTTGGCAAGACCAGGATAGGAGCTGATCTAGTGAATATGAAACTCGTGGGTCTTCTCTAAATGAACTGGTCAGTCCCTCTCGATGGTGTTTAATGCATCTCTAAGAATGGGGGTGTTTCCAAAACTATGGAAGTTAGCCAATGTCACGCCTGTCTTTAAAGTCGGGGACAAAACTCTAATGTCGAACTACAGACCAATATCCATTCTACCACCCCTCTCTAAAGCACTTGAAAGAATGGTCTCGGAGCAGCTTACAGAGTATCTTGATAAATATAACCTAGTTTGCCCACAGCAGCATGGGTTCCGAAAAAAGCACTCCACGCTTACTGCCCTTGTTAATTACTCTTCCCAGCATTATGATGCCTTAGATAATGAGGAGGCAGTTGGCTCAGTCTTTATCGACCTTACGAAGGCCTTTGACTTTGTTAACCACAAACTACTCCTAAACTGCCTCCATTCAACAGGTCTATCCCCAGACATGGTACTGTGGTTCAAAAGCTACCTCACAAACAGGTTACAACAAGTCAAAATTGGAGACACCCTATCATCTGCTAGGGAAGTGACCCTTGGGGTCCCACAGGGTTCTATTCTTGGCCCACTGCTTTTCAGCCTCTTCATCAATTCTGCACCATCTGTATGTACAGCACGCACTATTCTCTATGCTGATGATGCAGTGATATTGGTCGCTGGGAAAGATCACAACTACATCACAACTGAACTCCAAGACAGCTTCCTCAAGCTTGAATCCTGGTTCACACAAAACAAACTACTAAATCATAAAATAACAAAAAGTCTACTCTTCTCTACCACCCAAAGCAAAAAGAAATACCAGCCTTTGCTCATCCAGAACCATAATGGTGAGACACTGGAACAAGTAGCAAAGTTCAAATACTTAGGCATCACCTTTGACAATACACTAACATTCTCCGCCATATAGACTCAGTCATCAAGTCAGTGAATACAAAACTTGGGGTCCTCTACCGCCATAGGCACTCTATGACACCAGATGCTCTGAAACTTGCCATCAGTAGTTCAGTGATGTCCTCCATTGATTATGGGCTGCCTACCTATGGGGTAAGCACTAAAACTGCCCTAAACAGGGTCAGCACACTACTAAATAAGGCCTGTCATAGGGGCTGCCCATGACACCCACACCTGTATGCTCTACACTGAAACCGGGTGGCTCCCACTCCATCTTAAAGCACAATACCAAACCTGCCTACTTCTAAAAAAGTGCTTCTTGGGCTTTCTTCCCCTGCACTGGGCTGCCTCTTTACGCCGGCAGTTCCCACCAAATCAACAAGAAGCATGGCTACAGACAGGTTGGTGATTCCCTTCAAAAGGACGAAACTCGCCCAGAAATCTATCCTGTACCAAGGACCAAAATGGTACAATGAGTTACCTGCTAACCTTATAGAATCACCCAAGATTAGTACCCTCAAATCTGGGCTCAGATCCCTTCTTAACACAAAAAAGAATTGTGCTTGCCTGCAGTAAAATGGCAGAATTTCAGCCACCCAATCCTCTCCCTTTCACCCCCCTCCTTTTATCTCATCAACCCCCCCCATCCCCGAACGAGGCCCACTCAGCTGGCAAACCACTTCCACCACCAGAACGCCATCCCTGGCTGACTCCCTACCCCCCCTTAGGCTAGACTGACCAACTAAATAGTGAACTACAAGGCTAAACCCTATTCACCCTATCCTCTTCAACCTTTAGTTGAATATATAAGATTTCTTTGGTATTTGAATGTCTGTGTAACTGTTTTCTGTTCTCTGTAAACACTATTATATTTGTAATGTTTGTTCAACAATGACCTGGAACCTTTAAAAACGAGTCCTGGACTCAAAGGTATTAATCCTAAACTGAAATAAATAAACTCTTCAGCCTTCACAGGCCGAGGATCTGGACTGACCCCTTACACCATCTGAGGTGGCTGCTGCTATTGGGGCATTAAACTCCGGCAAGACTCCGGGGGGAGATGGCTTCCCAATAGAGCTTTGGCAACTCCTTGCTCCTCACATTGCCCCTCTTCTCTCTTCTGTATATAATGAAGCTCTTGACAACAGGTTCCCCCCCCACCCCACGGGAAGTGATTATTACTGTCTTTCCCAAAAAGGGTAAAGACTCCATGCTCCCTTCGAGCTATTGGCCAATATCATTTATAAATACAGACAGTAAGATCTTTGCCAAAATCCTGGCCACCAGATTAAACCCACTGCTCCAGTCTCTTATTCACCCTTCACAAGTGGGCTTTGTCCCTGGTTGTTTTAGCCAAGATCACAAACGATCCCTGATTAACATTATTCACCCTGCCCAGACCCTCCCTACCCCAGCTGCGGCAGTAGCCATCGACTTTGAAAAGGCATTTGATTCCCTAGAGTGGGATTACTTGGGGCAAGTGCTACAACACTTTGGTTTGGGGTCCAGATTTCGAAGGTGGATACAAGCACTGCACCAACAGCCTATGGCCAGTGTCCGGACTAACACAGTGACCTCCTCCCACTTTCAACTGGGTAGAGGCATCCAACAAGGCTGCCCTCTGTCCCTCTCCTTTTCATTCTGGCGGTGGAACCTCTCGCGACTGCTATCAGGCAACACCCTGACATCCACAGAATCACTACAGGAGACACCCGTATGCCACTTTCATGCACGCAGATCACCTACTGGTCCCAGTGGAAGATGCAACTGCATCCATCCTGAAACTACTGTCCCTCCAAATGGACTTTGCAGACATGTTCATCCTCCAGATGAATAAATCCAAAATGGAAGTGTTCCCTCTCAACTCTAGGGGCATCCAGAATATGGAGACCACTTTAGGACTCATGTGGGCCTCAGGATCACTAGTCTATCTCGGTATTCATATCTCCTCTGACCTGTCCAAAATCTGGGTTCTTAATATGCAGCCGTTGTTTGCTGACCTTAGAACAGAGCTGGACAGGTGGCGAATGCTCCATCTCACCATAACAGGCAAGATATCTGCCTTGAAAATGATCTCGGCCCCAAAACCTTTATATCCCCTTTTCCCTGCCCCCACCAAGTGGCTCCGCACCATTGATAAGACCATAGGAAACTTCCTTTGGGAAAACAAAAACCTGGTATAGTAGGAACAAGTTGAGATCCTACTGGAAGGATGGAGGGTGGAGCTTACTGTGGGTGGAAGGCTATGTGTGGGCCTTTTCCCTTGCTCAATCTCTGAAGTGGTTCTCCGATTTGACTGCTGAATCATCGCAGTGGCTGCTCATGGAGAAATCTGTGGCTCAGGTGCATAGTCTTTCTCTTTTAAAGGTGATAAGAAATGAGTTTGTTGTAATGTTAAACTTTTAAATAACACATTACTATCAAATAATGGCTGTTGTGTGCTTTTTTGTCATTTAGACGTTCAAAACTGTAATTGTATACACCCTTGATTTTTTAAAACTGCCTACCAGCTTCACACAGTCAGTTTTTGTATCGGGAGTCAGCGCGTGCAAAGCCTTTGAATGTTCATGTCACAGACTCCCGATACAGTGTGCAGGCTCCTGTAATGGTTGCAGCAACTCCAGTACAAGCAGATGCCAAACTCCGAAGTATGTGAAGGCAGAGGCTGACTGGAAACATCATACTTCTAAGACTGACTCAGCAGCCCTCTTTCTTCCTTGGCCAGCTAGTCTCATTGCAAATGCTGGTTACTGGTACAAATGATTCTGCTCATGCTTAATGATAAATAAAATAGCTGCATATCTCATCTATTCCCTGGTGTACAGTGGGTCCCTTCTCGCCCTACCATCTTGTGTATTTGAAATTTAAATATTGTTGCATGTGGAATTTACTAGTCACAGACTCACAGTTAAAACTGGGTGACCAACACACAGCCCAAAACCAGAAAGAGCTGTTTGCATTAGCCGGTCGGCAGCTGGCAGAGGTGGTGACAGGAGCATTGCTTGGTCATGGTCCCATGGATTAATAATTTATAATGCAGTTTACAAATCCTTTTGTTGAATCTCTGGGTATTGTTACCTGACCCACCCCGCCCCGTGACTGCATAACTCCAGCTCAGTAAGGCTGTAATACTTAAAGCTTCCCTGAGCTCATCCTGATTGCAGCTAGCAGCTGCTGGTGGAATTCACTCCTAGTGCCCTCTTCTCAACTGAATCAGAGCTGAGGAGCAGCAGAAAAGGGTCCTGGTGCAAATGTAATGCCTGCCAACACAAAGTTTGTTGTGCTGATTGCCCTCTCCTGACATTGGTGTGCGGTCTCTGTGGTGGTGGAGATGTCTTATGTGCCTTCAGTTCCATGGAGGAGTGCATTGAGTCACCAGAATAATAAGTGTTGCAGGCTACCCATCAATTGCTGAAAAGTTTCTGTGGTAAGGAGAGCAGGAAAACATGCATCTTTTCTAGCCATTAGTAGAGGTGGTAAGTTGTGCTCTCCTCCGTGCTCTAGCCGCAATCATGGGTAATAGTATATAAAACACAATCCCTGGTAATCTGGTGGTTCCCCCCCTCCCTCCCCAGAGCTGCAATCACCAGTAAAATGAAATAACTACAATCTCCGGTAGTCCAGCGGTTCTCCCCACCCTCCCCAGAGCCGCGATCACAAGTAGAATGAAATAAGTACACTCCCTAGTAGTCCAATGGTCCTTCCCCCACCCCTAGCCCTGATCACCAGCAAAATGACACATTGCAATCCCTAGTAGTCTAATGGCCACTGCCCCCACCTGTAACCCCGATCATGAGCAACCCCTACAGATCGTACCCCCTGCTGGTCCAGTGGCTTTACCCCTCCCACCCCACCCACAGGACCCCTTGCCCACCCAACCCCCCAATCAGTGGACTGCTGCAACCCACCTGCATACCGCCCGGCTTCCCGCAAAATGACAGCTTACAGTATGAGCTGTAAGCCCACTGGTCCTAAAGGCGGTGCACGGGCAGGTTGCAGCTGCCTGATGATGGGGGCTGGTGGGCAAGGGTATGCCCCGAGAATAGCAACAGAATATGGGAGTCAGGTAAAAACGGCGACTCATATTGGGTGCTATGCTTTTGGGCTACCCTGTAAGGGTAGCAACTGTACACAAACATGAGGGTAGTGGACGACATCAGGAAGGAGGAGATAGTGAGGGAAGGAGGGACAATGAAGGGTTTTGAGGGATGGGTGCGCCCACTGCCACTGAGCTAGCCATGTGGTGTGGTAGTGTGAGCAACAAGATCTGGTGCAGCAGGTACAGGGTTGGGACGGGTGTGCAGAAATTTTGCTGCTGTCTCGGCATAATGTTTGTGTGATATGGGATTTTGCCCCTGCCTGACATGCACCCCTGAAGTTGATCATCTATATTCAGAGGTGCAGGGACAAAGCCACCCCCCCCCCCACAAACACTTTTTACCTTTTCCAAATGTCGGATCACCTGAAATGTATATCGCCGCTTTGCTTTTTGGCAAAATACACATGCCATAATAGTGATCAGTATTATGACATGGAACAAGAAAGGAGAGAAAGGGACAACATGATAAAAACGTTTTAAGTACCTTAAGGGCATAAACAAAGTGCAGGTGGGGGATCCTTTCTACATTGAAAAGATACCAGAACAGTGGGCATGATATGAAATTGAAGGGGGGTTAAGAGGTAACATGAGGAAGAATATCTACATAGAGAGGGTGGTGAATGCTTGGAATACTCTGCCACAAATGGTGGTTGGGGTAAGCACAGTGGAGGGGTTCAAACATGCCTGGGATAAGCACAAAGCTTGGATGGGAAGGGAGTGATGAAAAGCCACTCAGTGGGTGAGTAGACGCATACATTTATAGGGCCTATGTGCAGAATGGATTGGCCTTGCGGTCCTTATCTTCCGACAAATTCTAGGTTTTTTATATCAAGAGTTGTTCTGCTATAATTGTCCCATTAAGCACACTCTGGTGTCAGTGGCACCTCTCCTTCTTCCAGCCCTGTACCACACACACTCTGGTGTCCAGTGGCACTTATCTAACCCTCCTCATATGTACGAGCACTCCATGGTGTCCAGTGTCACTCTGCATCCTATGGCACCCTTTTCCATGTCTGTTATTGGAATCAAACTTTAAAAGGCCCCATCTTCAAACTGCCTCTGTACTGACTGGAGTAAATGAAAACTGGATGTAAACTGCATCATGTTAATAGCAGCACACACTATAAAAAGTGGTACCCTGGTTCATTTGCACATTCAGAAATAACCCCTTTCCTTGCTTGTGGCAATACAAATACACATGCAAGGGGTCAGTTACTACCCCCCCCCTTTTAAAGTGAGGAACCAGATAATGAGTTTGTGACAAAATGGATGATTTTGTTTTTGTTAATGCTAAGGACACTGGAACTCTACTTTGGCAGACAAATGTAAAAGTAGCAAAGTATTTAATGGAAATTTCTGATATAAGGTATTGGGCTTCATAGCCCAATACCTTATCGTCCTAAGTTAAAAGGTGCAAAAATTTATTTTAAAAGTTTTTACTTTTTGCCGTGGAAAAATTCATAACTGGCACTGAAGCACTGACACTGCAGTGGGTAAACTGTACACATGCTGTAGTGCCAAACTCCACCATACATATGCACTATATTCTAGTCAATGGCACAGTAACACGGGACTGATGGACACTGGTACCTCCATCTCCATGGTAAGACAGGAGCTGATCCAGGTGGAGCAGATTCTGCCAGGACAGTTCTCCAAGATTCAGGGAGCCACAGGTCCAGTGGTTCAAGTGCCAATGGCACAGGTCTTCCAGAGCTGGGAGGGTGGCCATGGGGTACAGGAGGTGGGAGTGGTACCTGATCTCCCAGTGGATGTGATCATGTGGAACAAGTCTGACCAGAAAACCCAGAATGTGTTACTACCTGTAGCCAGGCAAAAGGGCAAGTTCCTGAGGGAGGGGTGACACAGCCCATGCAGACTGATCCTCAGCAGTGGAGGAAGTGGCTATTTTGGGTAAGGGGTTAGCTAGGAGCAGCAGCCCCAAGCCCCAGCTGCAAGCAGAGGAGGCTGCCACCAGGAACAGTTTTCCTTATGAAGGCAGACTAGGGAAAGTTAGACACGAGGAGCTAAGCAGGGCACAGTGAGCCAATCCTACCCTCCAAAAACAGAGAGAGCAGATTGTGCCGAGGCCTTTCACAGGAGTAAAAAATCACTTTATTGGGAAAATGGGCTGTTGTACAGGAGTTTACACCAAGAGGGGCTAGAGGAGAGGTACTCCAACAGCTGGTAGTCCCCTGGACTACAGAAAACAGCTTCTGGCCCATGACTTTCCTCTTTTAGGTCACCTGGTATTACCACACAAAAAAGCAGCTTGCCCACAACTTCTTTTTTCCACAGTGCCAGCGGGTTGGGAAGGCTGGGGACAAAGCTAAGGCAGCTTTGGTGCCCCTGCCTGTTATCAATGAGCCCTTCAGGAGGGTAGCCATGGACATAGTGGGGCCCCCCAAGTCGCACAGACAAACGATACATACTGGTTGTGGTGCAACCCGGTACTCCGAGGCAGTGGCAATGTCCTCCACTGGGGCAGAAAATTTGGCTGATGTGCTCCTAGGAATCTTTAGCTGAGTGGGATTTCCCCAGAAGATTTTGTCAGATCAGGGAATAAATTTCATGTCGCCCTCAATGACCAGTTTGTGAGAAAGTGTGGGGTGAAACAGACCATGCTACCCTATCACCCGAGACAAGTGGCCTGGTTATGCAGTTCAATGGGACCCTAAAACTATGCTGAGAATTTGCAGATCAGCACAAAAGGGGTGGGACAAATATTTGCCCTCCTTGTTTGCATACAATGATGTTCCACAGGAGTCCACAGGGTTTTCAATTCCCGAGCTCCTGTTTTGTCAGGAGGGTGAGGGCCCCAAGATTTAGTCAGTGATGAATGGAGGTAACCATGCCACCCAAGGGGGTCTGTTGTGGAGTACATCTTAAATTCCAGGGCCAGGCTTAAGGAGCAAACAGCATAAGTCTTGTTTTAGCAGGGGTCTATGCCCCCTGTTATGGTGGGCTACGCCCTCGACCTTCCCAACATAATTGTCTAACTCAGGGAGGGGGGGTTACCAGTAAATATCACACAAAATGCAAAAAAAAAAATTTAATGCGTCTGGGACAGAGAATCAAAACACGGTCCTAAATGCACTGCCTGCCTCCCTAGCTGCCAGTAGCTCAGTCTGTCAGGCCATGGCAGCTGCTTGGTGGACCCATGTCCCAGCAGAATCCTTGTCCTGTTAAGGGAAGAGCAAGAGAGTGCACTACAGTACATACATCCTCTCACGTTTTGCACCCTCTTGTTCTGCCTTACTGCACTATTGCTACTATGTGGTCATATCATGCGCTGTAGACCATGCAACATATTGACCAGGTAGGTGCGGAAGGAGACTTGAAAAGCAATAATCATGAACAAATATTTTTGTTCAGTATCCAAGAGAGGCAAGGTGAGCGACCACAATTAAGTGGCAGGAGCAATAAGGGAGGGAGGTAGACACCGGTCCATTTGCCGAGAGAGCAAGTTCCAAGAAACTCACAAAACTGAAAACAGACAAAGCAATGGAATACATCCTAGAATATTAAAGAAGTTTGGGAAGCTACTGACAGTCCTGTTCAATGAATCACTAGAACCAGAAGTAGCTTCAGAGAGTCTGGAGGAGAGCACATATAGTCCCGCTACAGAAAAGTGGAAGCAGAGAGGATGCTGAAACTACAGACAAGTTGGCCTGACCACACTGGTGGCAGAAATAATGGAATCACTGCTAAAGAAAGGATTGTGGAACATCTAGAGTCCAACAGAGCACCAGATCTGAGGCAGCATGGAATCACAGCAGGAAAGTAATGTCAAACAAATCTGATTCTGGTCAGTCTGGTGGTTCCAAGGGTTGTGGCACTAGATGCCACACGCCAGTGATCAGTGTTTGGGAGTGAGCGCGGGACACAGGGGGTTGGCAGGGGAGGAGGAGAAGGCTGGATCATCTGTTGACAGCTCCCATTCTCCTGGGAGCGAGGGTAGCAGAGTTTGGCATTTGAATACCTCCTGGTGGCAGATGGGAGGTACTGTGCTAGCATCCTGTGTGCAAGAGGGGAGGCAAAGCATGACAGACATCGGCAGGAATGTGCATGGAAACGTGTGTGGCCCTCCACCAGATGTCCTTGCACATTCATGGCCACCTAGGAAAGAGCTAGAAGCAGAACCACCAGTACAAGGAAAAGCCCCAGAGTGCTTGTAGGTGATGGTACACCTGGCTCCCCGCCACCAGCCAAACTCTACACACCTGGGTCCTGATCCACCATGCACCAAGCCTAGATGTAATTAGATGTTGGAGTGCCTGTGGAAGTCGCAAGCCCACCTGGGGGGGGGGTATGCTAGGGGATCCCTCGCCAGGCAAAGTAAGGTGTCATGAGAGCTCTGGGAGGGGACCAAGGAGTGGGGTTGGGGGGTTCAGGTTGGGTGGGAGATGAGAAAGGCCACCACCCTGGTGACCAAAGTGAAAAAAAAAAAACTGATTCTGACTGGATGGCCAGGGTTATGGATCGGGGGAAGCAGTGGATGTGGCTTACCTGGATTTCAACAAGGCCTTCAACACTGTCCCACATAAAGGGGCTTGTGAACAAGCCAGGCAGCTAAGGAATGGGTCCCATGGTGGTAAACTGGGTTAGAAATTGGTTGAGGGATAGAACACAGAGGGTGGTGGTGAATGGAGCTCAATCCGAGGAAAGGAGGGTGACCAGCAGGGTGCCTCGAGGATCAGTTCAGGGCCAGTCCTATTTAATGGAGGCGGTATAACACAGTGGTTTAAGGCTCTGAGCTGCAAACCTGGAGATCTGGGTTTGAATCCTATAGCCCCAACTTGCATACTGTGTGACCCTGAGTAAGTCACATAACTTCCTTTTGATCCCAGGTCACACCAGTAAACAAGCTTTCAGCTTAATGTGTCTCTCCTAGTTAAATAAATAAAAAAAAGTGTTTTCATATGAGACACTGTAGAGGGGCTGAAAGGAAAGGTATTCCTCTTTGCAGGTGTCACTAAGATCTACAACAGGGTAGACACTCCAGAAGGGGTGGAAAAAATGAGGAGGGACCTAGGCAAACAAGAGTAATGGTCAATAGTTTGGCAGCTAAGATTCAATGTAAAGAAGTTCAGAATCATACATTTGGGGCACAAGAAAGGGATCTGGGATAATCACATCAGATGACCTAAAGGTGTCTAAACGATGTGCCGAGGCTGCAGGGAGAACCCGTGAAGTTCTGGGGTTCATAGGCAGAGGTGTCCCAGCAGAAGAAAAAGAAACAAGATAGTTTATAAATCACTGGTGAGACCTCATCTGGAGTACTGTGCCCAGTTCTGGAGGCCACATCTCTGTAATGGCAAAGACAGGGTAGAGGCAGTTTAGAGAAGGGCAACAAAAATGGTGCAGGGCATGCACCACAAGTCATATGTGGAGAGACTGAAGGACTGCAATATATGTACCTACCTTGGAGGAGAGAGGGAGGGATATAATAAGAGACCTTCAAATATCATAAGGGTATAATTAAGGTGCAGGTGAGTAGCATCTTTTAGAAAAAGAAGATGTTCTAGAACAAGGGGTCATGACAAGAGTCTGGAAGGGGTAACTGGAAGGGGAGACTAATTGGTAACTCAAGGAAGCATTTCTTCACAGAAAGGGTGATGGATGCATGGAACAGCCTACCAGTGGCGGTGAACTTAGTAGGGAAATTCAAAACATACAAACATAGACTTTGATGGTAGATAAGGACTGCTTGGCCCACCTAGTCTTCCCATTTCCCTACCTACTGGATAAGCTGCAGATCCCAGTTAACCAACAGGCTATTTCTTCCTACCTTCACAAGACTTGCTTTATGTCTGGCCAATGTGTTCTTGAATTCCCCACTGTTTTGACCCCACAACCTCCTTAGAAAGGCCATTCCATGCATCCACCACCCTCTCTGTGAAAAAATACTTCCTCACATTACCTGAGCCATCCCTTCTCTATCTTCAAATGGTATCCTCTTGTTCTTGCACATCTGTTTTTTACCCTCCTGGACTCTGATTCCCTTGAGATACTTAACAGTTTCTATCATGTTCCCCTTCCCCCCTTTCCTTAAGGGTATACATGTTATGCTTCTTTAGTCTCTCCTCATATGGTTTCTGTTGCAAACCCTGCACCATTTTAGTTGCCCTCCTCTGGACTGTCTCCATCCTGTCTACGTCCTTGCAGAGATGGGGTCTACAGAACTGGACGCAGTACTCCAGATGGGGTCTCACCAACTGTCTGTACAGAGAGATAACAACTTCCTGTTCTCTACTGGTGATGCCTCTCCCTATACATCCCAGTATCCCCCAAGCCATCCCTACTGCCTTCTCACATTGCTTGCTAACTTTTAGATCATCTGATATGATTACCTCAAGTCCCTTTCCATTTTTACGGCTGCATGGGCTGAGCCCTGCAGACGTTTTGCATGTAGAAAAGGGCTGACGTCATGTTTTCCGTCTGTGGAACTGTTTTTCCCTCTGCCTGACCCTCCCCCAAGAAGCAATCCACCCATGTTTCACTATGGACTACAGCACTGTACTATGTCACAGTGGGCATTTTTTTTTTTATGGGCGTTTTTTTTGTGCATTTCTGCATCCCTGCCATTTCTGTCCCCTCCCCTTAACAGCAAGGGCGTAGCTACAGATACACAGCGCGTGGGGACGGTTAGCAGCCCATAGCTCAACCCAGTTTGTGAATGTGATCAGGAACGAAGACAGTCTTACCCATGAAGCCTTGTAGTCAATGCTCTTATATCCTGCTAAGGAGACGTCCCCGTAAGAGGCAGTTCTGAACGTGCTCAGTATTACCAGGGAGACACACAGGCAGGTCGGAAATGTCTGACTTTCACAGAACTTGAATAGAGCAAATCTTCCCTTCTAGGTTCCGAATCATGCTGAGCTAGAATAGGTCGGAAGTCACGGACATCTTGCACCAAGTGCCGTAGCATATGTAGTTTTGTTCTAGCTGTTGTAGGCAAGCAGTGGTGTTTGTTAGTTTCAGTAAGGTATGACACTAGTTGCTTGTAGCTGTACATTGATATTAGGCGCGGTTAGCATTTTGGTGGTTGGTTTAGCTCTAGTTTTGCAGCAACTGGAAACCTCTGATTCTGTACTGCTTTCCAGGTACAGTATAAATCCCTTGTCTGCAATTACAGTCGTATCTATAAAAAAAAAAAGTTGCATGAAGTGTTGGAAACTGCTGCAGTAATCCCCTCCCCCAAACAATCTAAGTAACCCTGAGTCCCACACTGATCGCTGAAATACATCTGCTGTTTAAGTCTCGATTAAAGTCAAGTTTTAAATATGTATCTTAACATTGTTCCACCAAGTTTGAAAATGTTAAGGAAATTGTAGCAGGATAATGTGTGTGCGTACATAGCCAGCAGGTTTTAAAATTTACGATTCTTAACCTATCTAAAAAATAGATGCCCTGCGAGGTGGTATGTGTCTAGCTACCGCTGATCGCTGAAATACGTCTGCTGTTTAAGTCTCGATTAAAGTCAAGTTTAAATATGTATCTTAACATTGTTCCACCAAGATTGAAAATATTAAGGAAACTGTAGCAGGATACTGTGTGTGTACATAGCCAGGAAGTCATGGACATCTTGCACCAAGTGCCGTAGCGTACGTAGTTTAGTTATTCTAGCTGTTGTAGGCAAGCGGTGGTGTTTGTTAGTTTCAGTAAGGTATGACACTATTTGCTTGTAGCTGCACATTGATATTAAGCGCGGTTAGCATTTTAGTGGTTGGTTTGGCTCTAGTTTTGCAGCGACTGGAAACCTCTGATTCTGTACTGCTTCCCAGGTACCGTATAAATCCCTCGTCTGCAATTACAGTCGTATCTATAAAAAAACAAAGTTGCATGAAGTGTTGGAAACTGCTGCAGTAATCCCTCCCCAAACAATCTAAGTAACCCTGAGTCCGCTGATCGCTGAAATACAACTGCTGTTTAAGTCTCGATTAAAGTCAAGTTTTAATATGTATCTTAACATTGTTCCACCAAGTTTGAAAATGTTAAGGAAATTGTAACGGGATAATGTGTGTGTACATAGCCAGCAGGTTTTAAAATTTACGATTCTAAACCTATCTAAAAAACAGATACTCTGCGAGTCCCTTAGGTGGTATGTGGTTAACTACCGTATGCATACCTCTCAACATCTTTACTCATAAATCAGGGACAAGGCTTACAAAATCAGGGACAAAGACCCAAAATCAGGGACATATCTTAAAAATTGGTACTATTCACTGAGAAAGCTGACAGAATAAGGGGATTTGTGTAAGATGCATTTTCTGAAGATGAACAAGTCTGTAACCTTAATGTTTGGCATTATTTTACACTTTCAGTCTCCACTGTTCTGTCACAAAAACACAAATTTTACGAGGGGCAAAGGAAAATTTTGAGTCAAAATCAGGGCGTCCCTGAAAATCAGGGACAGTTGAAAGTATAACCATATGTCCACGGCTTTGGTGCCCTGAGATGGGTGAGTGGGGTTGGTAGGGACCTGGGTACGTCACGTGTTTAAAAACAGTCTGCCCATTTTCTTCACAAACTTCATTATGCAGCCGTGGTGGATCTGACAAGAATCTTGTTGTTGTTGTTACTACCTCCCCTCCCCCCATTGTGTACTCTTCCTGGGTTTTTGTTTCCCAGGTGCATCACTTTGCACTTCTTTGCATCAGTCTAAGCTGCCATACTTCTGACCATTCCCCCAACCTTTTCCAAGTCCTTCTCATCCCCTCCCCATGTATCAACCCTGTTGCAGATCTTTGTGTGATCTGCAGAGACATACTTTTCCTTCCAGTCCCTCTACAATGTCACTTATAAAGACATTGAAGAGAACCCTGCGGTACCCCACTAGTAACAACCCTTTCTTCAGAGTGGACTCCGTTTACTATTACCTTCTGTATCCTGTTGTCCAGTCAATGTTTTACCCATGCTGCCACCATGGGATCCACTCCCAGGCTGGCCAACTTGTTTATTAATCTTTTGTATAGGACTGAGTCAAATGAATTGCTAAAGTCTAGGTAGGCCATGTCCACAGTCCCTCCCTTGTCTACTACTTTGGTCACCCAGTCAAAGAAATCAATTAGATTAATCTGACATGACCTTCCCCGCTGTGAATCCATGTGGCCTTGGGTCCTGTGCCCCATTGGCCTCTAGGTACTCAACAATTCTTTCTTTCAGAAGTGATTCCATCATTTTCCCTACCACTGAGGTCAAACCGACAGGTCTGTAGTTTTCTGCCTCTGTCTTGCTCCCACTTGTGTGAAGGGGAATCACATCTGCCCTCCTCCAGTCCTCAGGTACCACATCATCCTCCCATGATTTGTTATAAAGGGTAGCCAGTGGTGTCACTAGTTCTCTCCTTAGTTCTTTTAGAATTCTGAGGTGAATCCAGTCAGGGCCCCCATTGCTTTATCCACTTTCAGTTTTAAGAGGTCTTTCAGAACCCTTTCTTCTGTGAAAGGACTGGGATTGACCCCCCCAATCCAGAGTGCTTCTATTGATGGAATTAGGTACCTTCCCCAAAGCATGGGATAGGCACAGGGGAATCCTAGCAATAGGAAAGAGAATAAAGCCAGAAATCAGCAAGGGTACATGGTTTTTGCAGCAGGTAGAGAAAATGGGCAGACAGGGTGGGCCTAATGGGCCGTATCTGCAGTAAATTCTATGTTTTTTATATTTCTAGTGGTGCTGAACAACTTGCATGTGGTGAAAGAGTGCCACCAAGACGCCATATGCTGTCCCCCCACATATGTAACCCCCCTACAAATGGGGGTTCCCGAAAAGTCTTCCTTGAGCTTGCCTAAATGCTTACTGCCAGGCTGGTGTCCTGCATTTTAGCAGTTTAAATGTGATTGCCAGAGAGTGCCTGTCTAGCCTCTGTGTACTGTCTCTTTAAGAGCTGCCTGGATTGCAGTTATAAGTAATCTGAGAAGGAGCTCTGTTGAAAGATGTAACTATTTGCTGAAAATCATTTAGAGTGATAATGATAATGTAGTTTGTCTAACCTGCCTTCTTTGTAGCTAGGACTGTTTTGTTTATCTCCATTATCTTGGTCCTGGACTGCCGAATTTGACCAATCAGTACATTTGGGACCTAAAATGGAGCTGGAGCTACAGGAGCTGTCTGGAGTCAAAATCTGTAGGAATTGTAGTTTTGGGCTTTTGGCACTTTTTCTCACCTGAAGGGGGAGCCTTTGTTGTGACTGATAGACAGATCGGCCAACCAGACCTTTTGGGTTCTGGGGAAAGTCCCAGGCTTGCTGGCAATTGAGTCAGATCTAAGTTGGGAGCTGAAGAAGCAACAGCTTGAGACAGTCAAGCAGCCGTCTGAGTAGTTTTGCATGGGAGAACTGTGGAAAGGCCTGAGTTGTGGCCTGCATGTCTGCCTGCTGCCCCTGAGAGGGAGAGAAGAGAATTATTTCAGACTAAGTCCAAGTTTGTGAGAGCAAGTAAGCCACTGATTTTTACCAGGCTCATACCTGAAGAAGACTGAAGATTTTGCTGATTGCGATCAGCCTGTCAGGATTTCCAGCTGCTTTTGAATCCCTGGTTTGTGCAGAGACTTGCGATCGTGGCGGAGAGCGGTTTGCCTGGTACAGTAGAATTTCCTTACATGTAAATGTGCTGTGAGTTGTTAGTGGGTCATGATTTGGTTCCCACTGTGTGAACTGTATTCTGCTTGCTGGAAGCAGTATTCAGCCCAAAACGGACTGTGTCTGAATTTGTCTCCATTTGGCCGGGGCCTTGCCACACTGGCCCAGCCAGACTACCCGCTGCACAGAGAAAGCCATCGACGAGAAACCTGCCTCATGATCAGCCCCCTGCTCCATGCTTGAACAGAAATGACGTCTCGGTGATTCGTGTGGGCTCTGCTTCTTCTGGCACTCAGATTAACCACCTGCTGTCTCGATTTTCATCCAGCCTGTGTCCAGTCTTTGGTATCATGAGTAATCATCAGAAGCTCCTGCAACAACAGCCTAATCTAAAAGTGTGTCATCTGATTGCCTTGTTGTTTTTTTTCACAAACTGAGCCCTCCAGCTCGGATTACAAATAGTGTGTGTTGTGCATGTTGGTTTCTTCCATCACAGGGCCCCAACCAGTTGCAACGCTCCTGGCTAGCCCACCATTCTCCATCTGGGTACCCAGAGTGTGTGACTGTTTATGGACCCTGAAGTGCATGCATAGCTGTTTGATTGATACAGCCTTTAAGCAAATTAACCTGGTTATGCCCTGCCCTTGTTCAAGTCCTTAAATAAATCAGATCTAACTCTTCAGGGTTTTATTTAACTCTAAAAATTGATTAGTGTTTTGCTCATAAAAGTTCTAAAACATTGTGAAAATGCATAGCACTTGCCTCACTGTATTTAACAAACATAACACTTCTAGAAAACCTATATAAATCGTTCTATATAGTTAGTATTGTTGAAAGAAAAAGTGCTAATCAATTATTTAAAACCCTGCTCTTTTGCATTTACCTTGACTGTGGTTCTAGTTTGTGCAAGAGTACTGTACTGCTGTTATTTGCTGTGTATAACCTTGTTTTGGGGGTCCCAGGCTGGGCCAGAGGAAAGCCCTGGTGGTAAGTGCAAACAGTGTGGGTACTTGTGTGGTGTATCAGGGGTATTGTGAAAGTGATTATTGTGTATTGTTCTGGCCACTAGTAAGGAAAGAGGGGGTTACAGTGTCCCGGAGGGCTATGCCCAGGTTAGCTTGACCACTACCAATCCTGACCTCTGGATGGAGGCACCTGTTTCAAAACTCAGGCCCCTTAACCTGCTACTAGCCAAGCAGGCTCAGGTAGTAGCCCTTGGGATAGGGCCACCTAGGAGTTACACATATATATGTGCATATATGTGTATATATAGCATATACCGGTACTCACTGCAAAAAACTACATTAATACTGACATTAAGGCAAAGAATGAATGCAAAGTGCACAAAGAAAATGAAAAACAGGGTTTTGAGCCTGAGTTTTGGTGAATCAGTTATGTAGTGTTCCTTGGGGTTGTCAACCTTAATCCCACCCCTCTCCCAGACTGTAGCCTCCTATCTGAAGCACAAGGTACAGCTGCAAGCCAGTGCCTCAGACAATTACTTGTAGAAGAAAAGTATGACTCCTTTGCAGCTTTCATTCCACAGTGCCCTGTGGGATACAAGAGATCATGTTTGCTTAGGGAGGGCCTGGGCATTAGAGCTTGACAATGTCACAGAACACCACACCAATGATTCCTTAAGACTCCTGAAAACCCCAGTATTTTTATGTGCTTTGTGTGCTTTCATTCTTCAACCCTGATGTCTGCATTAACAGTTTTTTGTAATAAATTTCCTTGTGATATTTATTCTTAAAACTGTAGTGGACTTACTTCAAACCCTGTATCATCAACCATCTAACAAGTGAGAACCTACAGTATAAATAATACTTGGGGTTGCAGCATTACAGGTTAACATCGTAGCACATCTAACAAGATCTCTTACCTATTTCTTATGGAGCCTGGGATAAGAGACTCTCAGGGGAACACCCTGTCATACCTGTAAAACAAGAACAGCAACAGGGGCACTAAGGATTGCAGCTCTTTACAAACTAACTATGACAAACAATGTAGGGTAAACAAAAAGTAATACTTATCTGATACATGTGGTCAGTGTCTTCCTACCCCTGGTCAGCATCCTCTCAGAGCTGTAGACATAAAAGGGAAAATGAGTCAGTATGAAGAACACAAATACTGATCAGCTGGGTTAGTTGTGAAGGACTCGAGGTAAAAAAAGGGCTGTGTGTGTGGGGAAGACACTGGACCGGTGCCACACCATTAGCCTGAGTTTTAGAATGGGCTCTATCACTCAGGGGCTATAATTGGGGATTCAGTGTTCATATGCCTGATCTCTAATGGAGTGAGGGGCCATGTTGCTTCACCCATTGACTGACACAGGGCAGGATGAAGACACCAGCTGTTATGCTCCCTGCACCACTGACAGGGCTCTGGATTGCCAAACTAGCAGAGAATCTTTTGAGGGGGTTGCCATGGCCTCTCAGGTGTGGATGCTCAGCTGTTGCTTCTGCTGCCTGCCTGAAGCCTCAGACATGTTCTCCGGTCTGGGCACTCCCTCCACCCCATTCTAGCCACTCGACTCCTAGCTTGGAGCCCCCTGAGGTGGAGCCACCATCTCATCTGGCGCTCTATCTAGAATCTAGTGGGGAGACTGATGGGAGGTAGCAGACCGGAACCACATGCCAGTCGAGCCCAGCACTGGGCATGGGGCCCAGCCACTGAGCCCACCATCGCCTGCCACAGTGGTAAGGGTATTTTCCCTTTGTTTTGGTTTCCTCTAGGGCCACGGCATGCAATGGCTCCTTCGTGGCCTATTAGTCTACGCCTCACGCTGCTGCAGCCTGCCAACTAGTCCATGCCTGATGCTGCTGCTGCCTGCCAACAACCCTCCCCCTGAATACGTCCCAACATTTTGCACTACCACTGGCCTCTACCAGAGGTTGCTACTGCATTGGAAGCTACCCACAACCCACCACAGAGAGGAGAGCAGTCCTCTGAATGCCCAATCCCTCCCTCCCTGCCGGCCTCCGAGATCTGGTTCTGGCCCTGAACCCAGATCGCCAACATAGCATCCAACATTTTAACCCTCAGCACCACCAGGCCATCTGCAGTCTCTTCTTAGTAACTCGGCAGTTAAAGGAAAACACTCATTTTCGTTACCCTCCCAACCTTGAAAGTTCTAGCCCCAGATTAAGCTTTTGGGATATGAAAATCATTTTTTCCTGCAGTTTACTTACTTTATTTTAACGTTGTGAATGCTGCAATCACCAAACATGGCAGATGCTGTGCAGTTTCATTTCATGTCACGGTGCAGAGCCACATTGCTCAGCCCCAATACATTTTGTATTGGGTTGAGTGGTGCAGTGTTACGGCATGACATAAAATGGAACTGGGCAGCATCCAGCATGTTTGGTGATCGCAGAATTCACAAAGTTAAAGTAACATTCACATAGGAGTGTGGTGTGCATATTTCGTGGAACACATACAAATGGAGGTGAGAAAGAATAAGTGCTTCAGCTGGACTTGAACCCAGGTTGCCCAGAATACCATTTCGATTACTAACCAGCTACTTCACTGAGACAACTGGAACCTGGACTGTCCCGAGCTATTACTCTTTCTCAAATGCACAACCAATGGAAACACAAATATTTACCTGTAACAATCACACAGGAGTGTGGTTTGCATATATTTATGTCCCAGCTTGAGGCACTGATTCTTTCTCATCTCTGTTTAAAATAAAGTAAATTGCAGAAAAATTAGTTTAATATCCCAGAAGCTTAATTGGTTGCTACAGCTTTTGGGGTGGAGGCAGGGTGTGCAATCCCATTGCCCCTGTCCGGGCAAGTAAATGTGATTGAAGGCAAGTACAAAAACAGAGTTCATTTAATTGTAATTAATTGAGGGCAAGTGAGAATTCAGCTACAGTCATGGCTGGGCAAGTAATACAAGTTCAATTTGAAAACCTTTGGTGGGAGGTGTGATGAAAACAAGTGTTGTCAGTTTCAAAAATTTAATATTTAGACAACTGTTATGCTATAGTTGGTATGTTTTTTTTTTGAAATTCCCATCATTATTCTTTAATTATATTCTGCTCTGGACGCTTGTCTATACCTAACATCACAATTCTGTTTATATGACAGTCTGTTGTGGAGGTGACTATGATGTCATAAATAGGGGGATTGTGATGTGGATAAGAAGCCAGAGCAGATAATGTAAAGTAACCCCTAGGTGGCACTATCCCAAGGGCTACTACCCCTGCTTGCTTGACTAGGTGCAGGTTAAGGGGCCTGGGTACTGAAAATGGGTGCCTCCACCCGGAACGCAGGATTATTGGTAGCGTAGCTGACCTGGGTACAACCCTCCGGGACACTGTAACCCCCTTCTTTCCCCTCTAGTGACCTAAGCAATGAACAACAGACACAGTTACAATAACCCCTAATCAGCATACAAATCCCCACTCTGTTTACACTTATCACCAGGGCTGATTTCACCAGTTCGACCCTGGAGACCCCCTGAAAAGTAAGGTTAGACACAGCAGATAACAGTACAGGGCTTCTTGTGCAAAATGGAACCACAGACAAGTTAAATGCAAAAAGAATTAGATCTGATTTATTCAGGGGAAATGAACAAGGAAGGGGCGTAATTTGGCTGATTAGTTCTGTAACTGATTCAATCAGGCAATCATGCATGCACTTTAGAGTCCCTTCACAGTCACACACTCTGGGTACCCAGTTGGAAAAAGGTGGGCTAGCCTGACACATTGCCGGGGTATGCAGGCGTTGCAGCTTGTCAGGCCCTGTGATGGAAAGAAGAAACACACAATTTGTAATCCGAGCCTGGAGGCTCAATTTGTGACAAGAAAACAATTGAATCAAATGACAAACTTTTGATTTAGCTGATGTTTCAGGAAGCTATCCTGGTGTTTACTCATGCTACCATCACGAAACACAGGAGGAGCGAAATGAAGACTGCAGGTTGACAAGCTGGTATGCCAGGAGAAGCAGGACCCACACGATTCACAAAGGTGTCATTCCTGTTCGAAGTGTTGAGCAGGGGGCTGATCCCAGGGCAAGTCTCTCGTAGATGGTGATCTATGCATCTGAAGTAGCTGACTGGGCCAAGATGGCAGGGCTCAGGCCGGGTGAACAGTTCAGTTTCAGTTCGATAGGTGCTGGAGACAGCTTCCAGCACGTGTGACACACCTAAGTAGTGGGGAACCAAATCATGACCCACTGACAGCTTACAGCACATTTATAGTAAAGCAAAACACAATACCACAGGTCAGATGACAGTCCAGTTGCAATTTCAGGTTTCCTGAGCAAAACCGTGATCTCTGTGGTGATTCAGACATCCTGACAGGCCGATCGCTTATAACAAATCTTCGGTCTTCTTCAGGTAACAGGGCAGTCACAGTTCGGTATTTCTGGTCACAAGTCGGTTCGCCGACCCCGATTACTTTCACTAGCAGATCCTCAGAAGGAAAGATGAAGCAGGCAGGCCAGACACAGCCTTCCCACCGTTTCCTGTGCTACAAACCAGGAGCTGCTGCTCGAATGTCTTGAGCAGTTCACTCTCTCAACTTCAAACTCAGACCGAAACTCTGCTGCAGACAGCACCGGGACATCCTCCTGATCCAAAAATGGTTTGGTTGGTTGATTCATCTGTCTATCAAAGCAAGGGCTCCCCTTCCAGGTCCATTTAGGTGCCAAAATGAAAAAAACTACAATTCCTACAGAAATTCACTCCCACAAGACCCTTGGGGACAGACTCCATTTTAAGGTCCCCAAAAGGTTCCGATTGGTGCAATACAGAAATGTCCATGCTGCAAAGAAAGGCAGGTTAGACAAACTGTAATACCATTATAGTAACTGGTCAGCAATTTTTTTCAGTGGGCTGAACCAGTTATAATTTGCTATTATAACCCGCGGGTTAAAAAAAATTGCTGTCCAGCAATTATAAATAATAAAGATGGGGAAGTGTGCTTAAATACAAAATTAATGGTTGCCCTCAGTGTGGGATGCTTTAATAAACCCCTTGGGCATTTATGTAGCATACCACACCTCGGGCAACCATTACTTTCTCATAAAGCACACTTTCCCATCCATTATTGTATATATTATTAGAGCAGCTAATCAGCAAACAGTTACCAGTTCTAACAGAGCTCCATCTGCACCATTAGAGATGGCAGAACAGAGCAATATTATTGCAGCTTGGGCAGAACTCGAGCCTGGAAACACTCGGCCCCTACCCAGATTAATTATACACTACAAAAATAAAATCTCTTAAAGGGACAGGCACGGAGGCTAACAGGGCACTTGCATGCAAGCACTTTTACACCTGTAAAGACACAGCGCCTGCCTGGCAATGGGCATTTAAGCACACCCAAGGAAGACTTTTGAGAACCCCCATTTATAGGGGGGATACACCCATCCCTGCCTGGAAAGAACCTGGCGTCCACATCAAGTCCATGCTCACAACAATGTTATTTGGACACATTATACTTATGCAAAATATATGCTTCATTACCATTTCTATATGTATCCAAAATAGCTAATACATATGACTATAAACATATACAGTTATGCAGTTTTTGTACATTCAATAATGATTTCTCTATGATTCACACAATAATATTACTGTACTCATTCATGTTATAGTTTCTTGCATTATAAACAGCATAGATGGGGTCCCATCCCTATCAGCTAACTTAGGGTTATACGGGGCAGGGGCACCATGTCCTGAAGGATAGAAAATCAACTTGGAAGTAGCGGAAAGGCTCAGTTTGGGCAGTGAGCTCTTTGAAACATAGATACCCTTGAGGACAACATTTAAAGGAAGATCTGGTCTTCCAGGGGAGTTGTAGCTTAGACATATTATGGGTTTAACCGCTCTCCCAGACTTCCTTGGGGAAACAGGTACAGTCTCTGGAGTACCAGCATTTGCATCAGTCTCTTCTTCAGTAGAAAGGGGTACCTCTGCACTGGGCAAAGTCTCCAGTAGCATAACATTATCTGCTTCTTGCATGGCAGATTCTGCTTCCACAATACTTTGCTCATTATTCTCTCCTGAAAAGGGCACATGTTGCTCATCCAGAAGGAACTCTTGGATCATTGAATTTTGTGCACTGAAGGGGTGCTGTCAGCACTGTCATATTGCTCCCGCAGGATTCTGGTGTGTCACCAGGAGATTTTCCACAGCAGATTCCTCCTCAGGTAATTCAAACAGTTCCACTAGGCACAAGGAATCTGCTATTTCAGACATAATGCTCTGTGCTTCACTTTCAGGGCATTGGTTCCAGGGAAGAAGCTGGGGTTAGGCAGCTCTGAAGGCCCAGCTTCATCCTCATGATTCTGCAGTGGATTGCCTCAAAAACAACTGGCTCAGTTCATAAGAAGGATAGTAGTCATTGTCACATTCACTTTCATCAGAAACGGACTGACAGTCATCATCATCATTCAGGGCCTGCTGGGGGGAAGGCCTTAGGTCTGGAACAACAGAGGCAGGTAGACTTTGTTTCTTTGTGGCAGCAGCATGAGTCACCAGCCTGGGGGCAGTGTCGGGTGTTGGTTCAGCATCAATGATGACTTGACCAATGGGCAGTAGGTGATTGCAGTGCATGGTCTTGACAGCTCTATAGTTGTTCTCAGGATGCACTTTGTACACAGGCAGTTCATCCAGTTTACCGATCACTATGTGTGGAAGGTGATGCCACCTGTCAGCAATTTTATGCTTTCCATGCAGTCCCAAATTGTGCAACAATACACGGTCTCCAGGCAGTAGTTCTTAAGCCTTCACTTTCTTGTTGTGCCTCTCTTTGGTAGGTTTCTCTTGGTGGTCATTGTTTGAGCCAGTTGATACGCATGGTTCAATTGAGCTTTCAGTTTCTGTACATGTTGTAAATAGTTCTCAGCTCGGACTCCATCTGGGGAGACCCCAAGGCAAATATCTACGAGCAGCTGAGCTTCCCTCCCGAACATGAGACGATAGGGAGAGAATCCGGTAGCATCACTTTTGGTGCAATTGTAAGCGTGTACCAAGGTGCTAATCTGCTGACTCCACTTAGACTTGTCTTTAGGATGGAGAGTACCGAACATGTCGAGAAGGGTTCTGTTAAAGCATTCTGGCTGGGGTTCCCCTTGAGGGTGATAGGGAGTGGTTCTGGACTTTCGCACCCCCCACAGAGAGAGCATTTCTTTGATTAGTCTACTTTCAAAGTCTCTTCCTTGGTTGGAATGGATACGTTGGGGTGCACCATAGTGGACAAAGAACAACACTTTTCTACTAGCACCTTAGCCACCTTAGTCACTGTAGAAGCCATTTGATCCTTGGTCAGGAAAGCTTGTGCATGTTGGGTAAAGTGATCAGTTACTACCAGTACATTGCCAATGTTCTTTTGATCGGGCTCCAGACACAAGAAGTCTATACTAACCAGTTCCATGGGGCACTGGTAGTGATGTTGACAAGTGGGGCAGCTTTGAAGGCTTTCTGCTGGAGGCAGCGACTGCAAATTTTGACATGATTCTCAACATCTGCCCCCATTTTTGGCCAGTAGAATCGGGATCATACTAAGTCAAGAGTCCAGTAAATATCGAGGTGTCCCATGTGGTTATGGAGGGACCTCAGTACCAACTGTTTGAAGGCTGTGGGTTGGACCAACTGCTGCTTGTCCACTTAACCTTGATGATCTACTGTCTCTCTATATAATAACTGATCTCATAACTTTAGTCTGGGGCCTTCTTTGAATAAAAGTGCAGTTGGTAAGTCAGTAGAATGTAATTTAGACACATCCTTCCCCGCACGCAGGGCATCAAGTGCGGGCTGAATGATGAGGTCATGGGATTAAGACCACTGAATGCTGTCACTATCAAACTGGAGCAAAGCACTGATATCTGATGCAGAAAAATGACAATAAGCAGCAGGTATGCAAGTATCGGGTGGCCCCAAACAGTCCACCAGGCAGTCCATGGTGTCTGCAGACAATTGCTCATCTTTGTCAAACTTCTGGCACAGTGCTTTAATAGAAGGTTCAGACAGCCTCACCCAATTGTCTTTGGAACTTGGCCGCCGTTAAAAGGCATCAGCATCAATATGGTACGGTTCAGGCTGGTATTCAACTGCATAATCGTAAGTTGACAAGGCAGAAAGGCAGTGACATCCAACTTGGCTGAAGTCTGTACATACGTTAGAGGACTGTTATCAGTCTTTATTAATATCTTGGCCCCACAGAGGTACTCATGGAACTGATCGACTATGGCCCACTTTAGAGCGAGGAACTCCAACTTGTGCACAGGACAATTCCACTCAGAGGGTGTCAAGTTGCGACTGGCGAAGGCCACCCTCATATTCTTGATATAGCACAGCCCCAAGCCCTTTCAGACTGACATCGGTGTGCAGGACATATGGTTTGGTGGGATCAACATATGCAAGGGCTGGGGAGTGGGTAAGCTGACAGATGACTTTGAAGAATGCTGCCTCGCACTCGGGGGTTCAACGGGTTCCAAAAGGTTCACCTGTTTAAAAATACACCTTGTCTTCTTGTTTGAGGGACCCCTTCTTGTATCTGCAGTTGGTGGAAGGATAGCTTTGGGTAAGATTAGGGAGCAGCCGTATTACCTTCGAATAGTCCTTAATGAATCGGTGACAGTAGCCACAAAACTCCAGAAAACACTGCAGCTCTTTCAGGTTGGTGGGCTGGGACCAGGTGGTCAGGGACTCTACTTTACTGGAGTCTGTCTGTATCCCCTCAGCTGACATTATATGCCCCACATATTTTACAGATGCTTGAAAGAACTGGTACTTGTCTATGGATAGCTTGAGGCCAAATTCTTCCAAGCGATCGAGGACTTTGAACAGTCTGGCCTCATGTTCTTCTAGCATGCGACCGAAAACAATGACATCATCCAAGTACACTAAGCATTCTAGCAGATTCATGTCTGCACATTTCATCAACCTCTGGAAGGTAGCAGGGACACACAAAATCCTCTGTGCATCCTCAGAAATTCATAGAACCTCAAAGGATGGATGAAGGCTGTTTCTCATGGTCCTCCGGGACATCGGATTTGATAATATCCGCTGTGCAGATCAAGTACTGAGACCTACTGACTCCCATTCAGGCAGTTCAGGGCATCCTGTGTGTTGGGCATGGTGTATTGATCTGGGACAGTCCCTCCGTTAAGGATCCCATAATCCACACACATCCTCATGGACCCACTTTTCTTGCACACAACTATGATGAGAGATGTGTAGGGGCTTTTTGACTCTTGAATAATTCCGGCAGAGAGCATCTCCTGTAGGTGCCACCGAACATTGTCTATATCAGCTGGAGCAAGGTGGTGGGACTGCTCTTGGAAAGGTCTGTCATCATGCAGCCGAATATTATGCTCAGCACCATGGGTGCACCCCACGTCCCATTCTTTTAATGAAAACACTTGGGGCGGGATATTCAGAAGGGTTGCGATGGCGCAACACAGTTGCACCATGAGCAACCCACTGATGCGCCCCCAGCTGTGATATTCAAATGGGATTGAGCCTGGCACAAATCCCAATGCCGGAGCGCATCAGGCAATGTATGCGGTGCAGGTGGGGGGGTGTGCCCATACATACTTAGCACATCATGATACTCAGCCCAGGATGTGCTGAGCCCATGCATGCGCAATGCCTACTTGCGCTGCACACAGGTGAGCCCCCCCAAAAAAAGGAGCAACAGCTGGCCACCCACAGGTGAGCTGCCGTATTACAGGGCACAACATGGCAGCTGCCACCTATGGGTGGCCACCCAGACTCCAGCTGCACCATAGTGGTGGTACCCCCATGCCCGATCACGGGCATACGTAGAAAAGGATAGTCCTATAGCCTGGTGGTCAGTGGACTGCTCGCAGCCCAATCACAGGCGATATGTATGCAGTCCTATATCCCTGGTGGTCAGAGATATTTGCAGCCCGACGCGATGTCAGTAAAATAATGCCACACCAATCCAACCTGGTGGTCTAGCGGCACCCCCTTCCCATCCACCCACTGAGCCCCTGCCCCGCCCCCGGTCAGCGGTGGGTGGCAGCTCCCACCCACTTGTCACCCGCCACTCACCGACTGATGCTGTGGTAGGGCTGTCGCTCATTGGTCCACAGCGAGGCCAATGGGCATGCAGCCCATACCGTACTACAGTCAGATATGTGATCATCTGGACTGTAGCAGCAGTGCGACTCTGCGTCCATTGGCTCACACTGTGGACCAATGGGTGTACAGCCCTACCATATGAAAGTCAATCGAAGTGGGCGGCAGGGTGGCAAGCAGGTGGGGAGCTGCCGCCCGCTACTGACTGGGGGGGAGTGGGGAGGTGGGGCTCAGTGGGCAGGTGGGAAAGGGGGTACCGCTAGACCACCAGAGTTGGATTGGTTTGGCATTATTTTTTACTGATGCCCGCGATCGGGCTGCTAGTGGTCCACTGGACTACCAGGGATATAGGACTGCATATTCTACAACATATGCCCACAATCGGACTGCGAGCGGTCCACTGGACCACCAGGGATATAGGAATAATATTATTACTACATATGCCCGTGATCGGGCTGTGAGCGGTCCACTGAACCACCAGGGATATAGGACTAATATTATTACTACATATGCCCGCGATCGGGCTGCGAGCGGTCCACTAGACCACCAGGGATATAGGGCTAATATTATCACTACTACATATGCCCACGATTGGGCAGCGAGTGGTCCACTGGACCACCAGGGATATAGGACTAATATTATTATTACTACATAGGCCTGCAATTGGGCTGGAAGCGGTCCTCTGGACCACCAGGGATAGAGTTGACTGTTCTACATATACTTATGCCTGCGATTAGGCTGCAAGCGGTCCACTGGACAACCAGGGATATTGGGTGTGTTTTAACATTTGCATATGCCTGTGATCGGACATTGGGGCCCTTTGCCATGATGTGCAGGGGGCGTTGGTCCCCGACGGCTGCAGCCTGGCAGGGCGCCAGGCACAAATCACCGGGGGTCAGTGCACCTGCATGCAAATGGGGCCATAATGACATGCAAATGGTCCCATTTGCACCTTGCATACATTATGGACCCATTTGCATGTGCACTTTTGAATATTGTGGTGGTTGCACCTATCACAATGGCACTTGCGCATCCCCCTGCTCCACTCTGGCCACTTGCGCTGGTGCAATGCCACTGCACCATGCACACTGCAGGTGGCCAAGGAGTGATATTCAACAATGCTGTGCCATGGCGCAGCTCCATTGAATATCACCCTGTCAACGCCCCTGTGCATCCAAGTTGCGCTGTGCCCAGGCTTGCACCACAGGCTGGCGCAGTCTGAATCCTGCCCTTGATCTCTCTGGGCAAGTTTCCTACTGATCTGAGTCTTCCATTCAGCAGACAAGGTGGAATCACCAAAGTCATATAGGTCTGGGGTCACCTTCTCCTTCTCATCAGAATATTTGTTGCTGGGTAATACTGCAGTGTCTGTGCAGTGTATACCCTCTGTTCACTTGGACTTCTCGATCTGACACATTTCAAATCTGAACTATCACTAGTCCTGCATAGGTATGGGCACGGGCAGGTAGGATACTGGGTTTAAGCAATAGCCCCTCTGGCAACTTTCCTTCACCTGGTGCGTCCAGCATTAATATTTGTTTTTTCACATCTCTTCTATGACGGACTGCTCCATGAAGAGTATATGGAGTATTGGGTGGCAATATCAAAGAATCAGGGTCCTTCATCCAGACAATTCCAATGGGCTTTTCCAGGTCTTCTGCCACAGACTGCCTCTGCAGGTGATAAGCTTTCTTGATCAGTGCTGGAATTCTCATTGCCCGACCAGTCTATCAGTCTCATTTCTCTTGGCACAACTGCGCTAACCTCCCAAATATGTGGGCGTTGGTTCCAATGAGTAGGGGGACCCCATCATTTATTTCTATTTATTTATTGAAATCTAGGATTAAACGCCTTTGAGCCTGAAGCTCATTTACAAAGGTTCCATGTCAGTGGAAGGGTAGACAATAATTACAAAGGTTATACAAACAAGACAGTAAAAAAGTATCAATGTTGTTACAATACCATAGGTTTGAGTACACAGTAAGCAATCACTGCGTGCAGACTTGAGCACAGTTGGCAAACAAATAGTAGGAGAAAAGGTAGATAGGAGTTAGAGAGGGCTATGGGAGAAAGTGGGTCAGGAGGGTGTGTGAGTGAGGTGCGGAAAAGGGGCAAGCAGTCATTGACATTGTCATAGTGAGAGGGTGGGAGGGAGTGAGGGGGATGTGTTGAAGGCAGCCAGTGTCCTTGTCAGTGCAGGGAGCCGCAACGAGGCAGGGCAGAGACTGTTGGCAAGGGGGACTAGATGTTGCAGTCACAGGTGCTGGATGCAGAAAGTTGTAGATGAAACAGTCTTTTAAAAGGGCCCAGAGTATGTAGGTTGGAAATGTCCCAGCTGAGGTAATTAAACCAGAGGGATGCTCTGTAGGTGAAGGAGCATTGGCCCTGCATCGTTCGAGGACGAGGAACATGGAAGAAGTGAGTACTAGAGCTTCTTGTGCATTGTGAGCTGCTGTGCAGTTGGAGGAGGTCACAAGTATGGGTGAGATGTGCAGCCCCTGTGAGCAGTCTGCAAGCCTTGTTCAGGGCAACTGATATCTTGCGGAGAGCAGAGTGGCAAGTAGCGCCATAGATTACCAAGCCATAGTCTACTACAGAAAGGATGGAGTCGTTGATGGCGAGTCTAAAGGCATCCAAAGTAAGACAGTGCTTGTGCCTGTGGAGGAGACCGATCTTGTAGTTGACAGTCCTGGAAACATTGCTGATGTGCTGGTCATAGGATAGACAGCTGTCAAGAGTGACCCCAAGATATTTAAAGTGCTGGGTATGTTCGAGCAGAGCTCCAGAGCAGGTACCGATGTTAAGTGCATGGGACTTATGCTTGTTCCGAGAGCTGCAGAACATCATGACTTTGGTTTTATTGCTGTTCAGAATTAGTTTATGGTTGTGGAACCATTCCTCGACTATCCCAAAGCCACTTTGCAGATTGCCCTCACGTTACTCTGGTACTGGGCTGCTTCTGAAGATTACCGCATCATCTGCGTAGAGGAGCATCTGTTGTTAGCAGTGGCGTGGTAGATTGTTGAGAAAGATACTGAAAAGGAGCGGTCCTAATATGGAGCCCTGAGAGCCACCAGATCTTACAGGTAGACGGTTGGAGAGGACATTGTTAATTTTCACTCTTTGTGAGCGTTGCTGTAGATGGCTTTTGAACCAGAGAGTTGACTTTGCAGAAAAGCCAATGGAGGTTAATTGGTTTAGGAGGAGGGAGTGGTGGACAGTATCAAAGGCCTTTGAGAGGTCATTGAAGACTGCTCCAGCTAGGGTTCCTTGATCCAATGACTGGTGTATAAAACCAGTATAAGTTCCAGTAATGCCGTAGAGTACTATGGCCTTTATGAAAGCCATGCTGTTCAGGGCTTTGAATGGAGTATTTTACGAGGTATTCGACCAACTGGTCGGTCACTATACATTCTAGTATTTTGGAGAGCGATGGGAGAATTGAGATGGGCCTGTAGTTTGACAGCGATGTCCTATCACCATTCTTGTGGACTGGAGTCACAATGGCTGATTTCCACACCTGTGGGAATTGCGAATGACAGAGTGACAGGTTGAGGTTCTTAGTTATGGGAAGAAGAACTTTGACAGTGAGTGCAATAAGTTTGAGGTCCAGTGTGTCTGCAATTTGTCATGATTTCCCAAGCACTTTGCGAAACTATTTTCTGACTAGCGATGGAGTTAGCTTCTTGAAGTAAAAAGGGGGGCAGGCTGATGGTGTGAGTCAGTAGTAGTGGTGGTGTTGGTGTGTGGTGAGTCCTCAAAGAAGTCTGGGGGGAGTATTCCGGACAGGTCCAAAAAAGCTTCACTGAAGGCGCTGGCTAAAATTTGAGGATCCTGGGTTGGGGTACCTTGAATGTTGATCAGGTTAGGTGATGTCTTTACATCCTTCCCTAAGACTTCCTTCATATTAGTCCAGAAACTTTTACAATTGCCCCAGGAGGCAGTAAGCAACTCCTTGTGTTTGTTGGATTTAGCAAGGCGTATTTCCCGAGTGCAGGCATTTCTGGCTTGCTTGTATAGCTGAGGGTTTACCCGACTCTCTAGCTAGGTACCAGAGGTGGTCACGATTCTTCAGTCTGTTTATGAGATCAGATGATGACCAAAGGTTCACTGACCCCCAAGCTTTAAGCTTCTTGAGAGGGACATGCATGTCACAGACCTTTGTGAACTTTTGTATAAAGTATTCCAAGACAGTATTGACGTCTGGTGTGTCGTCAATTTGTGACCAGTTGGTGTTGGCAAGATCTTGTTTCAAGGACTCCAGATGCCCATGCTTTAGTACCCTACTATAGGTGAAGCAGGGTGGAGGCTTGAATAATTTGTTAGTCCAGCTACAGGAGACTGGGGAGTGGTCAATAGTTGCATCCGGGTGCACTGTCACGTTGGTGAGTCATTCAGGGTTGCTAGAAAATATCCAGTCAAGCAGGGTGCTTGTGCCAGTTTTGTAGTTAACCCTGGTTGGGGGGGTGGAAACAAGCTGAGTGAGGTGGACTGCAGAGCTATCGTCCTGGTAAGGGCCTGCATCAGGGGAAAGCCAGTTGATGTTGAGGTCGCCTAGGACTATGGTCTCAGAGTTAGAGGCAAGCCACGGATGAAGTCCATGGTACCCTTGAAGCCCTTTTTATGTTAATTTGGGAGAACATAGGCAGAGATGATAGAGCTTTGTTGTGAGCCCCCAAGTAGGGCTTGGATTACTAGTGCCTGTGCATTAGGTCCCAGGTCAGCCTGGGAGGATGTGTCCTTTAATGGGTCTTAAGGTAGCTCACACATCCACCCCTCTTTGTAGTCCTGTCAAGCCTGAAAACATTGAAGCCTGTTAGAGCAACTGGATTATCTGGGATCTTGGGTGAAAGTCAGGTTTCAACCACTGACAGAATGTCAGGGTTGTACTGTGAGGACCAGGCTTGTAGGTGATCCAATTTGCTTGGGAGGCTACGGTTGTTTATTGAGGCTATCTTGATTATTCCTTGAGTTAGGTGGTTAGAGGGGTGCAGTGGCTTAGCTGGGCCAGGGCTTGGGTGCACATCACCAGCCCTGAGCAACAACAATCGGGAGGCTGTAAGCTGGTACTCACACAACTTTTTACAGAAAAGGTTTCTGTTCTGCCTGCCAATACAATGTGTGCAGGGCACTGACAGCCAAGAGAGTTTGGTGCATAGAATGAGGGTGGGGGGGTAGGTTATAAGTCATCAGTGTAAGCCACCCTTGTGAGGGTAGCAGGAGCCAGTGAGTGGACCAGGCTCCTTTAGCAAGCGCGAAGTAGTGCCCGGTGACACAGCATGGTTCACAGTGGATGTTGGCGCCTGGGTATGTTGGTAGTTGGGGGGCCTTGTGACATCTTGTACTATGGCCATGGCACAGGACTGCTAGGAAGATGAGCTGCTGCAATAGGGTGCAGAGACTAGTCATGTTTCGTAGACTGGTCAAAATGCTACCAACACTGAGAGGAGGCATGTAGAGTGCGACTAGGAGACCTGGTAACAGGAGTAATTAATCACAGATCCCCTAGTGGTGGTGAGGTATAGGCTGCAAATGGGAAAGTTGATGCTTAGTAAAAGTGTCCTGATAGGGTGAGAGGTGGGTGGGAAGCCAGCATGCAGTGTCAGCGGGGTTGCACTTGGCGGCTGGTGCCATACCTTGCTGGCCTTGTATTTGAGCTGGAGGTCTTGGGCGGTGGCCTGAGTGGTGCTGACCATCTGGGGGGGCTGAAGTGGAGCTGGGGAGCCCTGTGGAGGGGGGGGTCCCGGCTGCTGAAAGAGAGAGAGAGAGACAGGGCACTGTTAAATGCTGGTTGTTGGACAAAGGAGCAGACAGCCCAGCGAGGGTCAAATTAGCAGGACAAAGGGAGCAGTTAGTTTGGGCTCAAAGTCTGGCTCCGAGAGAATAATTCAGGAAAGCTGTAATCACTTCAATATTAGGCAATAACACAATTCCTTCAAGGATTACACTATTTTCAGTACATTTAGGTAAATCTTAAACTTAGTAGCTATACAGACAGCAGGTTTTAGTGGAGGTACAGTGAAAATCAAAGGGAGAAGATTTGGACCAATCAGAGGGGGCCAGAAAACAACGCTCGCGTTCCGATTGGCTGGCAGCTGGTGCTGTACCTTGCTGGCCTTGTATCAGAGCTGGGGGTCTCAGGTGATGTCCTGAGTGGTGCCGACTGTCCGGGGGTCCGAAGCGGAGCTGGAGAGCCCTGTGGAGGGGGGGGGGTCCCGGCTGCTGAAAGAGAGAGAGAGAGGGCGTGGTTAAATGCTGGCTGTTGGACAAAGGAGCAGACCTGGTAGGACGCAGAATGTAGTTTGCTTGAGAGGAAACAGCCTGTAAAGGCAAAGTAGTCCCCTGGGGAGAGGACAAAATTAAATAGCAGGCTTGGAGAGGGCAGTCAGAAACAAAAGAGAAATGAACAGGTTGGAAGGGGTTGAGAATTAAACAGATAGTTTAAGCAGGGAAGTCCTGGCGCAAGTTGGGGTTGGGAGGACACTGCAGTATGCTCAACAGGAGAGAGCAGTAGCCTCAATACAGTTGTGGAGGGGCTCCTGATCAATACTGGGGCACAGAGCTGAAAATTAAACAAAGCGAGAACAGGCAGGGAGGTTCTGAAGCAAGTTTGGGGGGGCACTGCAGCAGCCCATATGGAACACAGAAATCAAGGGTGCAGCCCACAGACTTACTGTTTTAAGAGAAGGGGCACAGTGCTCAGGGCAGATAGCATCACACTACCTTAAAAATCTCTCTCAAAACTTATATCAACTCTAAGAAACCTCTACATCAGACTAAACATTACTTAAAGTGAGAAATCAAAACATTTCAAGCAGAGATCAGGCCTAGCATTAATTTCTTGGCAGCAGTTCCTAGAAGACTTCTGGATTTTTGCACATAGTGTGAGGAACACTGGCAAACAGGAACAAGTGAGATTCCTCCAGGGGTAGATGCCAAAATTAAGAGTTCCAACCCATACCTTGGTTGGAGGGTGAGCTTCGGGCAGCTTCACCTTAGGCAGGTTATCAAACTGTAGAATGCAGCTTGCTTGAGAGGAAACAGCCTGAAAGGGCACAGTAGTCCCCTTGCTTGGAGGGTGAGCTCCGGGTAGCTTCACCTTAGGCAAGTTACCAAACTGCAGAATGCAGTTTGCTTGAGAGGAAACAGCCTGAAAGGGCATAGTAGTCTCCTGTAGGAGGGCACACCAGGGCCAGCATCTCTTCTTGTTTATCTACACCAGCTATAGATGCAGGAAAAGACAGCCAGAGCCAGACATATCCTAGGTAGGGATAAGACTTGTCACTCAGGCTCCACACATGTAGGCCTTCTAGAGATTGTAATGGCACATCAGATAAGTGTTTGTCATACCAGTTCTGGAATACAATGGTCACTTGCAACCCGCTGTCGAGCACAGCCCAAGCATGGATACCATTGACAGTCACAGTAGTCTCCATCGAAGGGCCCACCAATTTGGACCAGTCTGAAGGGATGGTAGCAGGGATCTGGACAGACGATTTAGCCACAAAGAAGTTTGTATTAGTTTTTCTTGAGCCCTCAATGCGGTCATTTTGGGCACCCCTCTGCCATTGATTTGCTTTTCAGATCTCCCCTTGGAGTCTGTTTACTACTTTTTCTAAGTCTTTCTGAGACAGGCATTCTCTTTCATATGGCCATCCTTTCCACAGTTGTAACAAATGATAGACTCCTGGGTCATCCTTGGAGAGAACACTGCATGAGGGACTGAAGCAGTAACAAGGGATCGGGTCCAATATCTACTTGCAGAGGCGAGGGAGGTGCAATGTGTCTTAACAGTTCCTTTAGGGTGGCAGTCAATTTTTGATCTCAGTCTGGGAGCCACCCTTGGTACAGGTGCCTGAGGGTGCACCCCACCCCCATGGTAGTCACGTCCTGAGGGGGACCAGGGTCTTTGTTTGCAGTGGAGGCCTCTGTAAAGGCACCCGTCTGTACTTTTCTGACTTCCTTCAGCAGCTTGTCTCTCCACAGCTCAACCCATGGCAGAATATCCTTAGTGGTCTCCATTTCAGAGAGATCTTCCTGTGCCGTGGTTACTCGGGCTGCGCCCACCCCATCATCACAATCTCTTTCTTCACCTTCAACCTCCCTGAGTTTTTTTATCAGGTCGCAGTGCTCAGGTGGGTTATCTCTCCTATCCTGGAGCCTTAACTGGATAATCTGCAATTTAGAGTGCTTGGCGTGTTGTAGTATGTGCCCCAGTCTCACACAGTTCAAGTCACTGGCAGCTACCCCACCCTTTTGATAAGCTCTCTGCAGGACCCCCTCTAGACGAGTAACATATGCAAACAAACCTTGCCCTCTTCATTGTTTGGTACCTTTGAACTTCCACATCAAAGTCTCCCCTGACTCAATGCTTATGAAATTGCCTTCGAGTGCAGACAGGGACTTTTGAGCAGACGCCTCAGGATTCGTCAATCTCAGAAATCTAATGGCTTCCAGGACCGGACCCCTCAAACTTTCCATGATCCTTTTTCACTTCTTGGCCTCTGCAAACTGCCACTCGGGTACCAAGGGGGCAACATAGTCGATCCAGGTCTCCCAGTCATCCTCCCCCTATGTGGTGGGGAGGGTACCTGAGAACATCCTCAACTCATGGTACGTGTCATGACTAACTGCAGGCACTGATGTCGGTGCAGGAACTGGAGCCGGTACTGGAGTGGGTGGGGCTGTGGGGGAAGGTACACTCCCAGGTGGCAGGAATAATTGCTTTAAGTCCTCTGTGGTCTTCCCTTCCTCCAGCAACAACTTAGCAAATTTCTCCTCAAAACTCTCAGATAATGGTGGGGGCTCATCCTCCCCGGGGTCTTTACTGTCTTTTGTTATCACTTTCCAGGCGGCTGGAACCCCTTCTGAGGCAATAGTCTGTGGCACTTTAGAGCTGTCCACGAGGTCACTACACTCTACCAAGGCCATGAAAGTTTGGGTAATCAAATCAGCCTGTCAACCCACCACCACAGCATTTTTTAAACATTCAACTTTGGAGAGTGCTCTGTCTACAGCATCTTTACTGGTATCCAGGGGACAGCCAGTATAAGCACAGCATTTGGGGGTCAATCTCCTGCCCTGTACACCACCCCACCAACTGGGGTAAAGCCATTTGTACTGGGTAGCCATTAATCTTTAACAATAATTCTTGATTTTGGCCACTTGGGGGGAGCTAATCCCAGCAGTAGCCTGCAAGATGTAACCCCTAGGTGGCACTATCCCAAGGGCTACTCCCCCTGCCTGCATGACTAGGTGGAAGTTAAGGGGCCTGGGTACTGAAAACGGGTGCCTCCACCCGGAGGACAGGGTTATTGGTAGCGTAGCTGACCTGGGTACAGCCCTCTGGGACACTGTAACCCCCTCTTTCCCCTCTAGTAGCCTCCCAGATGGAAGTGAAGTGTTCAAGCAGGGGTGTAGCCAGGGATTTCAGATCTGCACACCAAGTGGACTCACTGCTACCCCCCTCCCGTTGAGGTGAGCTACCCCCACCCCGGTGTAGCCAGACAATATACAAATGTACACCAGGACCGTGTTTGTTGCCTCATTTGGCACAATAAATACAACTTTGTATCTCATGACAATGGTTGTTGCCATGCATGGGTAACAAATACCATGCATTGTCCCTAAGACAAAGAGAGTATTAGTGACCAGTCCTCTAGTTCGACTCCTATGAATAAAATTACAGAAAGGTTCAGTATTTTCTTAGTTTTCATGGAAAAAGGGAAGCAGTTCAGAGCATATTTGCTACCCCCCTTAAATAAACTTGCACACCATGGAGTGCTTGGAGTATGCCTGCCTAAGCAATGAACAACAGACACAGTTACAATAACTCCTAATCAGCATACAAATCCCCACTCTGTTTGCACTTACCACCAGGGATGATTCCACCAGTTTGACCCTGGAGACCCCTTGCAAAATAAGGTTAGACACAGCAGGTAACAACAGTACAGTGTTTCTTGTACAAAATGGAACCACAGTCAAGATAAATGCAAAAAGAATTAGATCTGATTTATTCAGGGGGATGGAACAAGGGAGGGGTGTAATTTGGCTGATTAGTTCTGTAACTGATTCAATCAACCAATCATGTATGCACTTTAGAGTCCCTTCACAGTCACTAACTGCGGGTACCCAGCTGGAAAAAAAGTGGGCTAGCCTGATACATTGCCCGGGGTAGGTCGGCGTTGCAGCTGGTAGGAGCCCCATGATGGAAAGAAGGAGCATGCACAACCACACACAATTTGCAATCCGGAGCCTGGAGGCTCAGTTCATGACAAGAAAACAACAATTAAATCAGATGACAACACTTTTGATTTAGCTGATGTTGCAGGAAGCTATCCTGGTGTTTACTCACGCTACCCAATATGAAACACAGGAGGGACAAAATGGAGACTGCAGGTCAACAAGCTGGTATGCCAAGAGAAGCAGGGCCCACGATTCACTGAGGTGTCATTCCTGTTCGAGGTGTTGAGCAGGAATGATCCCAGGCAAGTCTCTCTCGATGGTGATCTCTGCATCTGAAGTAGCTGACTGGGCCAAGGTGGTAGGGCCCAGGCCAGATGAACAGTTCGGATTCAGTTCGATAGGTGCTGGAGACAGCTTCCAGCAAGCGTGACACACTTAAGCAGTGGGGAACCAAATTGTGACCCACTGACAGCTTACAACACGTTTATTGTAAAGCAAAGCACAATACCACAGGTTGTATGACAGTCCAGTTGCAATTTCAATTTTTCTGAGCAAAACTGTGATCTCTGAGGTGATTCAGACATCCTGACAGGCCGATCGCTTACAGCAAATCTTCGGTCTTCTTCAGGTAACAGGGCAGCCACAATTCAATATTCTGGTCACAAGCCAGTTCGGATTCAGTCCGATTAACTTCACTAGCAGATCCCTCAGAAGGAAAGTTGAAGCAGGCAGGCCAGACACATACTTCCCACCAGTTTCCTGCGCTACTACACAGGAGCAGTTGCTCGAATGTCTTGAGCAGTTCACTCTCTCAACTCCAAACTCAGACTGACTCTCTGCTGCAGGCAGCACTGTGACTTCCTTCTGATCCAAAAAGGGTTTGGTTGGTTGGTTGATTCATCTGTCTGTCAAAGCAAGGGCTCCCCCTTCAGGTCCATTTAGGCACCAAAATGAAAAAACTACAATTCCTACAGAAATTCACTCCCAGAAGACCCCTGGGGACAGACTCCATTTCAAGGTCCCCAAAAGGTACTGATTGGTGAAATACAGAATGTCCATGCTGCAAAGAAAGGCAGGTTACAAACTATAATACCATTATATTAGAGCAGCTAATCAGCAAACAATTACCAGTTCTAACAGAGCTCCCTCTGCACCATTAGCGATGGCAGGACAGAGCAATATTATTGCAGCTCGGGCAGGACTTGAGCCTGGAAACACTCGGCCCATACCCAGATTAATTATACACTACAGAAATAATGTCTCTTAAAGGGACAGGCACGGAGGCTAACAGGGCACTCGCAGGCAAGCACTTTTACACCTGTAAAGGCACAGAATGCCCACCTGGCAGTGGGCATTTCAGCACCCACAAGGAAGATTTTTGGGAACCCCCATTTATAGGGGGGCTACAGTAAAATGCATTCATTTATTAACTATTTATTCCTCAACTTCACCATGTGCCCTTTTCATCTTGTACCCCCAGCCCTGTCACCCTACATCTTCAGAACTTACAACTGTTCCCCAAATTGCCGTATGGTGAGACTGAATCTGTAATTTTACTCCCCTCGGAGTCAGCAGCTCAACACGTGCATGCATGCTTGCATGCTTGCATGCAACAAACATGTGTATGTACAAGCTGGCACACTCTCCCACCTTATCGCAATGGCCATCATGCTGCCTCCCACGCTACAACAGGAGGTGCTTATGGCTACAGGCAGCTGCCCTCTCCTCAGGCTAGCCCTCCAGCACCCCATGCACAATACTAAACCCAGACTCTCAGCATCATGAAAAATAGCGATTAATATGGGAAACATATAATAGCAAGAGACAGAGTTGGTGCAGAGGAGCAGTGGGGTTTGAAGACTTGGGAAGCCATGACCAAAATGTAAAATAAATTACAAAAAATACGAAGGGGAGGGGTTACAGTATAGGAGTAATGGAAGGCAAGTTTTATATATGGGGCTCAGCAAAACAACCTTAGTGACCCTAGGTGGCCTGCTGATGGTCAGCAGATGTAGGCAGTAGTCCTAATGGGCTAGTAGTCCCTGCATTATTTAAAAAGGGGACCCTTGTGATTGAGCGGTCTTGAGTTGTCCCAGGAGGCCAGTGTTGGCATTGCTCTGGTGGTGTAAAAGGCCAACTGCCTCGTGGCCAGTGGCAAATGGTGTGTTTTTTTTTTATTGGGGGGGCCTTCTGTCTAACCTTTCCCTGGCATCTAGTGAGGGGGCTTCTGGGCCCCAACTGTATGTAGCAGGCAGGTAGGCTGGTCAGAAAACCACTGACCAGAAATGCTGCGGCTGTTACTATGCAGCCAGTTTAGTGCTACATGTGCTGTGTTACAATGACAGTTATGGCAGGCACTTTCAACTGCCAGCTAAGACGAGGGCAACTAAAATGGCAAAGTCTCTGCACAAGAAGGCATAGGAAAGGAGGGAGAGTGGGCACATAATAGAAAGTGTCAAGTACCTGAAGGGAATCCAATAAATTCCAAGACAGTAGCATCTTTTAGAAAAAGATGTGCAAGAACAAGGGGGCACAATGTGAAGATAGAAGGGTGACAGCTTGGGGCAGAGTGAGTAAATATTTTTTTACAGAGATGGTGGCTGACGGATGAACGTCCTTCCTGAGGAGGTTGTGGGGACAAATAATAATGGGGGACTTCAAGAACACATGGGAAAGACATAAGGCAATTCTATTTTTGGGTAGGAAGAAGAAGGCTGTTAGGGTTACCAGATGTCCTCTTTTACGAGGACATGTCCTCTTTTCTAGATGCCAAATATTCTTCATGTACCTTCTCTATCCTGTTGTATAATTATTATTTTTATCATTTTTCTGCTCTCTCCTACCCAGGACCTCCTTGTAAATGAGCTGTGAAGGCGGTGGAGACTTTAAACCTATTTACTCGGGGTCTGGCACAAGGGCTCATTGGGGGAGGGACTATGTGTCTTCTTTTTGGCATCCCAAAATCTGGTACCCCCTACTAACTAGGATCTGCAACTTATTCAATAGGTAGTGAAATGTGTGGACTCAGTGGGTCATTCGGTCCTTATCTGCCATCAATGTCTATGTTTCTATGTTTCAGCCAGCACAGAGTTCAGGCTGCAGCCTTCTCCATATAGGTAGGAAAGAAGATGGGAGATTTTTGGGATGGGGAGGAGGCTAGGGCAAATATGCCTCCCTTTGCTGATCAGCCACAGAATAGCTATGTGAAGAGCCCCCAATGGGCTAGTTAAGAGGATTTGGAGGGTAAGTAGCCAGCAGTAGGTGGCAGGAACCTCTAGCCAAGCTGCATTGGGGCAGATTGTAGGTGCTCAGAGGGAACTAGTAGAAAGGGACTAGGAGAGCAAAAGCACAGGATAGGTGCCACAAAGGAAAATCCACACAGTGTATTGTAGCTGAAGACCAATGCCTGAAATGAGCTTAAAGGTAGCTGTGGGTTGGAAGCAAGCAGGGAAACCATTGGACTCCCAGGAGAACATGAAAGTAGCAGGCACTGCATATAGCAGTGCTGCACAGCAGCTAAGATCAAACAAGGGGCTAACAAAAGGATTGGAGGAAGAAAAAGAACAATACAAGGTCCAGGAGAGACCATAATTGAAAATGCACAGCAATAAATAGAAATAGCCCTGATGGGCTATAAATCTAAATAAATTTATGCAATAAGGGTGGGCAAAAATGGAAGCATGAAATGTGATAAATCCATTTATCTGGGTACGTATGTGCATACATGTAGAATCTTACATTTATACATATAGTTATTAAGTCATCCTTGATTAATGCACATAGTGGATGGACAGAGTTTTAAATAAGCTACCCAAATTAATTAGCAAAAACTACTAATCAATTTCAAAAATGCATAGCACTTGCCTCAATTTAGTTAGCAACATTTAAAAATTGTACAAAATATATATATAGTTTAAAAGAAATATGTTATCCTGAATAAAATCCTTATTGAAATTAGCTCCGTCATTGCTTTATTTGTTTATACACACACACATACACACAATACCTGGGTACCAGAGAATTAATAGACACCCCTCACTCTAGCAGATCTGGGTTTGATTCCCACACCTCCACTTGCAATACTGTGTGACTCTGAGCAAGTCACTTGACCCCCCCCCCATGTACCATGGTCACCCCGGAAAACAGGTCCTTTTATCTGAAGTGTGCCAGAAAGTTGGTATAAATAGTAGGAGATAGAAGAGGTGGGAATATTTGGAATGAATGAGAATCACGTAACTCCGTGATGCCAAGAGAAGTGAGTAAAAAGCTATGACTATCAGGCCGTTCCAATACACCCACCCAGGTGGTAAGGCAGTTCTTTTCCTATTTGGCTACGTGATGTAATTCTTCACAAAAATGCAGAGGCAGGAGGCACGAGTGGAGAAAAGGAACTAGTTTATTGGTAACTGATTATCGGGTGGAATCACAACAGAGGAACAACTATATATATATATATATATATATATATATACACACACAAGCTACTACTTCACTATAGACAAGAGGAATAACTACTGTAACAGCTACGCTGTAAGAGCGTCAGGTTTCTATTTTTCTACCTCCCTATAAGAGGGAAACTCTACGGCAGAGAATACAAAATGGTTCAATCGACTGTAACAGCTACGCTGTAAGAGTGCCTTACTTATCTTCAGATATCTACTTCTAACCCCAAGGTGCACCTCTCCCTAAAACTTAGGTTTTTAGAATTACAGTCATTCCAATACTACAAGAACAGTCTATGCAATAGATGATCATCAGTTGGTGCACTCAACTTTCTCTGTCAACGAAAGAAATGTGGAAACACTCCACTGGTTAAAGATGAAGAGAGGATTTAACAGACCATGGGTCCTCAGCTACACCCCACCTCTCTAGGGTTGCCCTAAAGGAATACAAGATCCGGCTGCAGTCTGCTTCTAGACTGCCTGGAAAGAATAGGAGATGCAAGCCACTTGGCCACAATCCGCTTCTGGATTGCCAAGTGAAGGGATCAAGAAGAAGAAGAACCAACTAACAGTCCACTTCTGGACTGAAGATATACTCTAAGCTGTAGAACACACTGGATTGGGAGAATCGGACCTCTGGACCACTCTTGGACTCCAGGCAAGCACTCCCTCTGGACTGAAGACACACACTGGCTGACGCTCCCACTGGATCAGGACTTCTGGACCACTCTTAGACTCCAGGCAACCACTCTCTCTCCCCGGGCGTCGAAGTGCGTCGGTCTTCCGAGTTCCAAGGTCGGAAGAGCCAAGGCACTCGCCAAAACAATAAAATGCACATCGAACTGCGACCAACTTGGAGTCCATGGCCGGATGAGCCTGGATACACAAAACAATAAATCGAGCGTCCTTCCAAGGACTGACACTGGCGAGTTGAATGGTACTCTGCTGCAGACATGAAAACAAGAAGCGGATGGCAGACTTCTGCACTGGTTCAAGCCATACTGGAAACTGTAAGAGGAAAATAACAAACGGAACGATGCGACTTTGAAGCGACTGCGGTATGGCTCTTCTTGGATTGACTGTTGTCTGCTTCTGGATGCACTGAAGAATGATTCTTGAAGGATGGGTGAAGTCTGACAGGGTTGCACCAGGGTGAAGTGATTCTGAAGACAGTTGAAGACTGATTCTGATGGTTATCCAGCACCAAATGCTGGCACACAGCAATGCAAAACTGTTCTGACATTCAATAATGTTCATGAACGACTAATAGCGTAGGAAAATGCAAACAGAGTCTCAAGTTCTGCTGTAGTGGTCAATAACTATATAGTCTCAGTGTCCGGACACAGTAAACATACAGGCAATTTATCATACAAATTTAACCCTAGCTCTGGTGGACCTAACCCTAATGGGGTCCCTTCTAGCTAAATCGGGTTCTCCTGTTACTGTGGAAACACTACAGTGAGGAACTGGCTCTCGGGAAGGCTATACCAAAGATGGGTGACTGGGCCCCTTTAACACTAGAAGGCTTACGTGGCTACCTAGGCTTCTATTAAATCTGGGGTCACTACTATTGCTGGGCCCCTAACACAGCTGTAGGCCTAAATAACTAGCTATGGGTCCTGAGCCTTGTGTTGCCCCTACTTTATTACTGTTGGGCCTGATGTCTTCACTTGGCTGGGTCTTGTGCCCTTAGTGCTACTAGGCTGACTTGCCCTAACTCACTAGGCCTGAGTAGCTCTTTACTACTACTACTGGGCTGGCTTACCCTAACTCACTAGACCTGGGGAGCCCTTTACTACTACTGGGCTGGCTTGCCCTAACTCACTAGGCTGGGGTAGCTCTTTACTATTACTATGCTGGCTTGCCCTAACTCCCTAGGCCTGGCACCTACTTATGGCCAGGGCCTGGTTTGCCCTACCTCACTAGGCCTGGACCCTACTCACTGCTGGGCCTGGTGCCCTGTTTAATTATGGGCCTGGTGCCCTCTCAGCTGGGCCTGGTGCCCTTCTCAAACTGTGGGCCTGGTGTCCTCTCTTTAATCTGGGCCTGCACCCTTTCTGAAATGGGTCTGGTGCCCTCTTAGCTGGGCCTGGTGCCCTTTCTTAAACCTGGGTCTTGTGCCCTCTCTGCACTGGGCCTGGTGCCCTCTTTAAACCTGGGCCGGATAGCCTAAACCTTGTGGGCCTGCTGCCCTCTTAAATGTGCCTGGCACCTCTGAAATGGGCCTGGATTGCCCTCTTAATTTTTATGTGCCCAGGAGTGGTAGGCCCTTTAATTATTGTGGCTTTCTGAGCCCAACGCCACTCAATTGTGCCTCCTCCGACTCAGCCCCTTATGAATATTTATAAGACCTTTACTTGACCTTACTTTCTTGGCCTCTCCCCATGGCCGTTACTCAATTCTGCCCTCCCACATACAAAATTAGGATTCTATGACACGATTACAACATGGTGCTCAGCCGCTCCTTAAGCGCCTACTGTGCTTCTTTTTTTTTAAATGCTAGGCAGTCCTGGCAAAGAAAATAGAGGTCAGCACAATTGGACGTGCTGCCGCTGACTCACCCACATCACCAGGGAATCAAGGAGGAGACTGGGAGGTGGGAGGTATGCTGGCAGTGGGAGGGAGTGTTGCAGGCAATGCGAGGGATGGCAGAGGGCCTCGGGAAGGCCGACATCAAAATGGTCACGACGCAGCTCTTCTCTGCTGCTGACGGGGGACCGGATTTAAACTAAAAACAACTCGGGGGGCCAAAATAATAAACGATGGGTCTCTTCAGCCCAAAAAATGGCGAACAGCCGTTTCTTTTACTTCTGGTGCCCCAATGGCACTGCAGACCAAACCGGAGCTTCACTGGGGATCTTCAGGTGCTGGAGGCAGAGCAGGAGCACAGACAAGTTCTCGGGGACAGCTTCAACAACAGGAAAGCCTCTTTCCTTTCCCCTAAACTTGCTGTGTCCTCCCTTCTCAACAGCTACCCAGGAATACACACAAATCCAAACTGTTTAAACTTTTTGAAACCAGGGCTTCTGGTTCCAGAATGGTTAGGGTGGGATGCTGTGCACGAGCTGGTCATCACAGCATTCCATCCAAGCCATTGTTGCTGCAGCTGCATACATCTTTATTTATTTTCTATGCACAGAGTGCACAGGGCACCTACAGTGTATACTGGGGAAACTGGGAACTACTGGGGATTACTGGAGACACCTCTGACTTTGGCATTTACATATCTACTTAGTTACCAAATATTGGTACAGACCCCACTCACAGAGCATCAGCACTCCTTGTCTTCTCTGTGTGCCACAAAACACTGCTCCCATGGGGTCCCAGAGTAGTTTCTTGTTGCCAAACCAAGAACAAACAGGAGCCAGGAAAACTGAATACGTGGCAGTTAGAGGGAGGACTCAGTCAGAGTGGAGAAATGAGCAGAGGAATGACTTGAGAAGCCAGAGAGACTGGTTGTTTAACTCCCCTCTCAAGTGTCCGGATGTTTTGGTAGTGCTGTCAATAGTATACTGTAACTGTCTCACTGCCGCAGCACGAATGGAGGTTTGGAATGGAGAACATTCAACACCTTAAGGGCATTAACAAGGTGAAAGAGTCTAACATGTTTCAATATAAGAAAAATAGCAGGACAAGAGGACACAGCATGAGATTAGAGGGAGACCGATTAAGGGATAATGTGAGAAAGTTCTTTTTTGCAGAAAGGGTGGTGGATGCATGGAATGGCTTACTTCAGGAGGTAGTGGATATGAATACAGTGCAGGGCTTCAAACAGGCATGGGTTAAGCATAAGGGAGCAATACAGATGAGTATGAATAGATAGGCCATTGACAGAGCAAGGCCGATGGCACTGTCATAAGGTAGAAAAAGAAATGGGCAGACTGGATGAGCCTTGCGATCCTTATCTGCCATCAACTTCTGTGTTTCTATGTTGAGTCACTCCCAGTAGTGATTTGCAATATTGCAAAGCACTACTGGGAGAGACTGCTAGCATTCAGGGCCATAGCGGTGAGAAAGTTACAGTACACATTATTGGCGGAGGCAGTGACAGCATTGAAGGGTTTAAAACATGGATCAAAATGGCCCCATTGGTATAAAAATATATATATGTGGGTCTAAAGTGGCAGATTTTGAAAATGTCTCATTCCTTCCTTTAGATATTGTTATTGAGGAGGTGTATCAATTTAGATTCACTGGCAAACAGAAGAAGAGACATTTTTGGGAGCATGCAACTTTTTCCTTTGGTACATGTTACGCTTATCTCTAAGTGGAGGAGAATGGGAGGCTCACAGAATGGATCACATTTTTTCGCTACATAGTAGAAATGAGTCAAATATGCAATCGGATCGCATCGCAAAGTACAATTCGACACTGCTATTTAAAACCCTGTACTGCATCACCCATCCCATACCTCACCCTGCTGTTTGACACTATTTACTGGTATCTTACTTTAGTTTAATTTCTTCCACTGTTCAGGTCACCTGTCCCTCAGCCACACCACCTGCCACTTTAAGTACTTCTCCCCACTATCATATAGTGATCCTTTATTTCTGTTTGACAGGTTGTTTTTTTTAGCTTCTTTACCAAAGCTTTGTTCAGCTGACTGCTCCAAACTGCACTCCAACCAGTGCTGGCTAAGTTACTTTTACTATTACTTTCTATTACTTTTGGAAACTTGTTCCAGAAACATAGACTCTGACGGCAGATAAGGACTGCTTGGCCCACCCAGTCTGCCCAGAGAAAGCTCTGTTCAGTCATTAGCAAGGATGGAGAAGTACTAGAAAAAGTAACACACCTTACAGCTACAATTACTTATGTCTTTTTATTCAAAAGAAATACGTAATTGTAACTTATTACATTTATTTGAAAGTAACTAGTAACTAACCCATTACTTTCAAATAAATGTAATCTGTTATAGTTATTTATTATTTTTGTACTGTTTTTGTATAAAAAGAAATAAGTAACTATAACTGTAAGGTATATTACTTTTTCTAGTACTTCTCCATCCTTTCCAGTGACTGCACAGAGCTTCCTGGAACAAGTTTTCAAACGTAATAGAAAGTAATAGAAAAAGTAACTTACCCAACACTGACTCCAGCTGTCACACTCCTCTGCATGCTGCTGCTTTGTGTCCTCTCTGCACTGTGATATACAAACATACATTTCTATGTTGGTGCTCTTGCGCAGCCAACATCTTGCGGTAGTGCAGATTTGGAGGCACGGTCACTATTGGGTGAATGCAGGGCACGCATCAGTAGGTGCGTCCCTCATTCCCCAATCAGCCTGCATGCTGGCACCACACCATGCATACATAATGTGGAGAGCACATCTAAGGAAAGGTCCGCTGCAATGCGAGCAAAGCTTGTGATACACAGTGGACCTCCTGGCGTGCTTCCCGGCAACAGAAACATGGCGACACTCGCCGGGCCAACCGCCGACTTCGAGAAGAACTTCTGTCGGCGCATTCTGCCCCAATGTATGTACCGATGGGGAACCCACCTCGTCAGCATAAAAGAACCCCCATTTGTTATATGTTGAGGGAAGTGCTCAATCCCCTCAGCTCTTGCCCCCACTTTCTTTGTGTGCCGACGGGTGCCCAATCCCTGTCGGCATAAAGTAACCCTCCTTTGTTGTGTGCTGACAAGGGTGCCCAATCCCCCATCAGCTACAGCTGCCCCAAAAAGACTCCATTGGCACATTGGGAGCCCACCCAGAGTGCCCCTCCCAAACAAAACGGTCCGCGATGTTTTTTTTTTGTTTTTTTTTTTTTATTTTGTTCCTGTAAAAGGAAACAGTTCGGCGGTCTCCCCTGTCCCCTACCACAAACTGCACCCACCCACTGCGCACCCTGCCTCCCCACACACCCCACCCATGCTGACCTCCGGAGTCCAGCGCGACGATCTTCGGTGGACCTGGAACACATCTGCACTCTTCAAAGCCAACCGCGAACTGAGGAAATGCCTGTAAGCTGTATAATGGAATAAATAGGATTTTTCCAACTTTGATGCATATCTCAGGCATTTTTTGGAATTTTGGCACCAAATTTTCAACATGGAGTTTTTGGAACCCCTCCTCATGATTTCTGACACTGTCATGGCATTATTTGGTCCTGAAAGGTGATTTCGTGGTCACTGCACGGAATCACCTTTCGGGACTGAGTAATGACACAACAGTGCCACTGTTCATGAGGGGAGCTGTCAAAAAGCCTATGTTGGAAATTTGGTGACAAAACTTCCCAAAATGGCTGTTTTACGAACGTGTGTTTCGCTGTTTCTATGCACTCTCGTAAGTCATAAATTTGTAATATTTTCACTCCAGATTTTCAAAATTGGCATTTTTCCACACTTCCTGATCAACAGTACAGCTGTCATTTTACATATCCTGCTTGAAATGTGTTTTCACACGTCCGGCGCAGAATAGCGCGGTCACTGTATGAAATCATGTTTCGGGACAATTTGAGGAAATGACGGTGACACTGTTCATGAGCAGAGGTCCTAAAATGCCTATGTTGAAAATTTGGTGCCGACAGTCCATTAAATGATTGTGTTGCAAGCGTGCATTGCGCAGTTTCCACGCACCCTTGTACTGTAACTTCGCAAATTTGCAGCATTTGCCGTTTTGCTTTGACTTTGCCCAAACTTACTCACTGATGCACACTATGCTCCAGTCTGGGATGGTTTACCCCCTCAGCCTTCCGACAGTTTACTTCCTACTGTTTTATAAAGAATATACTCTCCTCCCAGATACCTGACAAACTGTCTCTACTGCTCAAACCTGTGACCTCTGCCTACCCACTGAGATCAGCTGACAATCCCTTCTTGTCCAACCAAGATGTAAAAACCAATATGGGGAGAATGCTTTCTTTAGCTGGGCCTCAAACTAAGGAACCCCTTCCACTGAGTCTAAGAATCTCCTCTTCTCCACACAGCTCAAACAGGAGCTTTGTATGGCTCTTCTAAGCTCTGAACCCTGCTCCTGTCTTCTATCCACCCACTATTGTACTGGTTCCTCCTAGTTGCCTACTGGCTCCAACCTCTACTACTCTCAAACCTGCCTGGAAATCTTGTCATTTCCTCTTCTAACACTTACTTACTAGTTATGCGACATGACTGTTAGTTATTTGCACTTATATTTCCGTTTGTTACTACATATAGATTCCTGCAAATGTACTGTAATTTGCTGAAAATTTTGTATAAGTGTACTATGTCTGGCTTCTACTTCTACTTCTACTTGTTCCCATGATGTTTTCTTGTATCTACCATTGTCTACATACCCTTTGTTGTAATCTTCCGGGTCGTACCTGAAAATAGGCAGCTATGCTGTCTAGTGTACCTACCCAGTTAACAAAAACTAAATAAATATTTCCACGCCAGATTTTCAACACTGGCATTTTTGCACACCTCTTTATGAACAGTACAGCTGCCATTTTCCACATCCTGCCCAAAATGTGTTTCCGCACCTGTGGCGCACAATGGCATGGTCGCTGTGGGAAATCAACTTTTGGGACAGATTAACAAAATCGCAGCACCACTGTTCATAAGGGGAGGTCCCAAAATGCCTATGTTACAAATGTGGCTACCAAACTGCAAAAAATAATTGAGTTACGGACGTGTGTTGCACAGTTTGTATGCATGCTCATTGCTTCACCAATATTTCCTATTGTCACTCCAGATTTTCAACTTTGCCATTTTTTTATGACTCCTCATGAACAATACAGTTGTCATTCTCCAAATCCTGCCTAAAAATGCGTTTTCGTCCCTCTGTCGCCAAATGCCACAGCCACTGTGCAAAACTACCTTTCAGCTAACAAAGTGATTGTGCTGCTTTTCATGAGGTGGCCTGACAAAAAGCCCATGTTAAAAATGTGGAGTGAAACTACCACCACACGCCTACAGTGTTAAGGTTTCCAACTGTAGCACCCCACCCGGTAGAGACTGACAGGCGTCAGGGGTGTGACTTGGGATCATTGGATGTAATGCTAATGCCATTCCACCCCCGACCCCACCCTGCAGCCACTGACAGGCATCGAGATGTGCCCTTGCACTGTTCAGCCACAAAGTTCACCCCATGCTTCTATACTGCACCCACGTCCACGTTATTTCCTTATGGAATGGGGTAAGTATAACGCACAAAGACCCCAAAACACACCACAACATTTGTCAGTGTCTACAGGGTAGGGTGTGGTACAATGGAATGAGCGTTATAGATGATGACCCAAAGCTACACCCCAATGCCTCTCGCTCTCTACAGGGTGGGGGTGGGGATGGTGTCACTTCAATACTTCACTGCCATTTCTATTATGCATCTCTAGTTCTGGCACTGCCAATGCCAATGCCAGCGTGACAACATTCGACATTGACAAATGCTTGTTTAAACTGCTTCTTTGAAAACTGAACTAGTGATAGCCCTTTACTCTTACTCTACCATTCTGATTTCCCAACCTCACAACTGCTATCAGAGCTTCCTCCCAATGCACAGAAACTGTCAGATATTTTTTTTCATAAAATGCATGCTCATAAACCCCATTGCTGATTACACTTCACTACACTTCTGCTCTGGTTTCCAGACCTTATACAACTGCCACCAGAGGCTCCTGTTAAGTCCTTCTCTGTAAACTCTTAATGATCTCGTGGCCCTTCCTCTTTCATGTTTATTTAAGGAACAAGACACAATAAGATGTGTGTTATGTAATAACGTCACTCCTGGGGTGAGTTGGGGCACGAGGCAAAGCCGAGTGTTTCCACCACCCCAGGAGTGACGTTATTACACGATAACACATAAGTTGGAGTTCCTTATTGCAATTATACAATGGCTCATTGTTGTACAAAATAAAAAAATATTTTAAAAATATTTTTAGTAGATTTTTAGTGAGGCAGTATATCTTTGTTTCTGAAGAGGAGATGTGAGAAATATGCTGCAGCCCCAACAAATCAGTACAGTGATGTTATACTGAGATATCATCACTGTCTCAGGCACACACTGACCAATCAGAGTTCAGGAAATGTTCTTGCTATTGTATAATTACTGATATTCCCTATGTCTATGCCACACATGCTTAAAGCCCCCCCACCATTTCACTCCTGACCTCCAACACTACTTCCTCACATCCCTCTTACTCCCTCCACAAGCTTCATCACATGCCCCTGACCCTGGTGCTCTTTCCTATTTGAAGGAGCCCCCACACCCTGTTCATCCTTGTAAGGTACTTGTGGGTCTCTATCCTATCCCTCTCTTTCAGGGTGTACATGTTGAGATCCCATTCTACCCTCACAGGGCTTTTGTCGCAACTCATGTACCATTTAGTTGCCCTTTATACTGCCTTCACCCTATGAGCTTAAGATGCAACCTCCAAAACCAGACACGGTACTCTAAGTCAGGTCTCACCAATGAGTGATTACTTGCAACACCACCACCTCCCTCCTCCTCCTCATCCTCCTGCTGAAGATACCTCCCGATGCAGACCTAACATCCTGCCAGCCCTACCTACCCACTAATAGCTTTTCACATGGCTTTATATTTTAAGTTCATAATAAGCTTAAGGCCCCTCCCTGCTTTATGACCGTCATTACCACCCCAACCTTATAAAGCCGCTCCTGGATTCCTATGCCCAATGTGCACGATTTTGCACTTTGTCTGTCATTGAACCTTAACTGCCATGATCTTGACCACTCCTTGAGTTTCTCCCAGAACCATATGCATGCTCTCTGCTCCATTCTTAGTGCTCACCCTACAGAATTTGGTATTGTCTGCAAAAAGGCAGTCCCTTCACTGCCAGTTCTTCTGCAATGTCAATTATGAAAACACTGAAGAGGATCTGTCCTAGTACTGAGCCGAGCTGCTCAGCAGCAGTACTACCTAACCAGGAAGTAAGCTGTTACGACTGTTGTAGCACCACAGAAAATATGGCGGATGCGTTCTAGTCAATGGAGTGGGCGGCAGAAATGAAACATAAGCAAAGGATAACTGACCACATTATAGGGTGATAATACATTGCTGGTGGAAAGAGTACCAGGGTCATGCCTCAGCAGAGCACAGGGAATAAACATGCCAAAAGCGCTAATTTTTTTACATTGCATTGGTGCTGTAACCATCACCCTCTGACACATGCTAACCATTTCCCCCAGCTACTATTCTTTTTTCCACCTGCATCTCTGGTTGTCTCCCTTCTGTTCAACTACCACAACACCATCACACTGGCACCTGCCAGGACTTACTCCACCATAGAATGGATCCAATATGTGGAGAAGCTGCCTACGTAGCCAGGATACTTTCACTTGTTCTTCTATGCCCTAGGACATGAGCAGTAAGGGTACACAAACACAAACACCAGCCAATGTCGTCCCACATATTTATTTATTTAGCTTTTGTTTACCGGGTAGGTGCACTAGCCAGCAGGTGACTATTTTAAGACACGACCCGGGAGAGTACAATACAGGATAACACAAGGAAGCAAACATTACAATTTAGGCAATCAGTACAGAGCACATTCATGACATATACAGAGGCAATTTCAGCTAGGCTAACATGATGTAGGCTAGTCTAGGCAATGAGCAAACAGTACAGTACAAGGAGGTTACAGGGGGGTGTTGGTACTAGTAAAGGGTCAGGATCAGGGAGTCTGAGAGACGTAGGGGAACACTTACGGCTTTACCAGAAAAAGCACTAGATATTAGCCTGGTTTGTGGTTCCCCCACTGGGCCAGATGGTGAGGAGTGGCAGGGAAGGGTGCCGGCCATGGAGAATGAGGCGGGGGTGGACAGCCAGAAACGTGGTATGGAGGAGGGAGGGTGAGCCATATGGGGAGATAATTAAGACACCCAGCAGTGAGTAAGACGGCTATGTTGGGTAGTAAGGAGCCATAAACTGCAAGCAAGCAGGCAGCCCGTGGAATATGAGTGATATACCAGCGGCTATGCGAGGTAGGCTAGGGGGACGCCGGGTTCATGCTCCCACTATTGGGCATGTGAGAAAGGGGGGCAGTGGACGAGAGAGAGAAAATACAGTGCATTTACGGCTTCAGCGGTAGTAGGAGGGTAGGTGCAGCCGAGCTCACGGTACCGAGACTGGGCATACGAGTCGGTAACAGTCCCTGGTCATGGCTGTTCGGAGGTGAAGAGTAGGGGAAATTGGGAAGGGGGAAGTGTACCTAACAGTACCAACTTCTGGCTGCAGTCTATTTAGACAGTGCCCAGGTAGCGGGAGGAGAGAAGAAAGAAAAAAACATGATAGTGAGAGAATAACACATAACAGCTAAAATAGGCATCATTCATTTCTATCTAGTGCAATTGTATCAAATGGACAAAAAGATAGGGGAGCTTTAAGGAGAGGGGTAAGTCTTAGGAGGAGGGGGAGGAGAGAAGTGAGGAGAACAGGTAGCAAGGGGAGGGAGTAGAAACAGGGGGGATGTGAAGATCAGGTAGGGTCGAAACAGGTGCATTGATCAAGGGTGGCCAGGTGAAGTCTCAGCCCACGCTTGAAGGCAGGGTGCGAGGGTGCTTGTCTGAGGTCCAGAGGAAGCTGGTTCCACAACTTAGGGGCTGCATATTGGAAGGAGCCAGTTCCTTTTTTGGTATGACAGCGGGGAACATCCAGAAAGGCTTTGTCTGCAGATCTTAGTTCACGGTTAGGAATTGAAGGAAGAAGTAATTTAGCAAGGGCTGCAGGCTGTCTTTGTCTAAGAATAGAGTCATTTAGACAGTTCGTAGTAGCTCCTGGTGGCCGAGGGGGAGAGCCACCCAAGGTCAGTGTATAACTGGCAGTGATGAAGAAGTCGTGGAGCTTTAGCAGTGTACCGACATATATTATTGTAGGTTACATCCCATTTTTGCAGAGCAGATTTGTGGGCAGAAGTAATTATAGGCGCACAATAGGTAAGCGTGGGTAGTAGGATCCCCCTGGCTATGGCTAGTTTAGCAGAAGATGTAAGCATATAGCTCGTTCTGTAGGCTGCTCCCAGCTTGCAAATTAACATTTTGCAAGTGGTTTGGATGTGTAGATTTAAATCAAGAGATTGGTCCAGTAGAATGCCCAGGTAACGGAAGGAGGTAACCACCTGTAGAGGATTTCCATTTAGATCTAGGACATTCAGAGGTGGTACATGATGAAGCTTTTGTGTAGTGCCTAGTAACATGGCATTTGTCTTGGTGGAATTAAGAATAAGGTGGTGGGAGTTTAACCATTTCTGGACGTGGTGTAGGCTATGTTTAGTGATAAGTTAATGTGCTCAACATTGTGTGAGCTGGCATAGATGACCAGGTCGTCTGCATAGAGAAGCGGAGCAGGCAGGTATTTCATCTGGGAGGTTGTTAATAAATAGTGTGAATAGAAGAGGACCCAGAATAGAGCCTTGGGGAACCCGATGTTCATTTTCACTGTGGAGGAAATGGCTGAATTGAACTTAACAGCCTGAGACCTGTTTGTCAGGTAGCTCCTAAACCAGTTAAGTACAGGAGAGGAGCAGCCTATTTTCCAGAGGGTGGACAGGAGCAGGGGGTGGTCCACAAGGTCAAACGCCTTGGTAAGGTCAATAAAGACAGCCCCTGTAAGCCTTCCTTGATCCATGTCAGAAAGGATGTCTGTGGTGAACTTAGCTAGAGCCATCGTAGTGCTGTGGTTTTTCCGGAAACCATGCTGTGCATCATTGAGCTGCTTAGTAGTATCAAGGAATCCCTGGATCTGTGTGGCAACCAGTTTTTCAAGGATTTTGCTGTGAGGGGATAGTATTGCAATAGGCCTATAATTGGAGATGTCGTTTTTGTTCCCTTTTTTGTAGATTGGCGAGATCCTGGCCATTTTCCAAAGGTCTTGGACTATGCCACTGGTAAGGGACAAAGTGAAAATTCTTGCTAGTGGTTTAGAGATAACATGCGCAGCTAGTTTTAACAGGCGAGGTTCGAGTTGGTCAGAGCCAGGACTGGTATATTCCGATATTTTCTTTAGAAGGTTCAGAACCTGAGTGCTCGTAATAGCTTTGAAGTAGAGGGGGTAAGTTTTAAGGTTACTGATGTGAGAGGCAGAGTCAGGGTTGCTGGTGTGGGAGGAAGAGTCAGAGGGAGGCATATTGTCAGAAGTGGGGGTTGCTGATGGCAGTGCACTGGTATAGGATGAGAGGTCAGAGAACATATTGTTGAAAGCATTTGCTATGGTAATGGGGTTGTTACAATGGGAGCCGCTTATAACCATATCAGAGGGGGTAACTGATTGAGGTGTCCCCAGGAAGGTTTTTATGTGCCCCCAGAATTTACGGGGGTCATGGGCTGAGATTTTTAGCAAGTTCTGGTAGTACAGGCTTTTCGCAAACGTTATGTTCTTTCTGCAGGAATTCCTTTGCTGTCTGTATATAGAGTAGTCCCGAGGCAACCCAGAGCTTTTGAAGCTTTTCCAGAGTTTGTCCCTGCATCAAAGTTGTTGTAGGAGATCTTTATGGAGCCATCTGGTTTGTTTTCCCCTGACTCTTCGCGTGGTTTTTGGAGCATACTTGTTTTGCACTGGGAGAAACTGCTGTAGAAATGCATTTAGGGCATCTTCTACATTCACTGCAAGGTATATGCCCGACCAGTCAATGTTAGATATATCCAGGAGGAAGGAATTTTCATCCAAGTTTGCAAAGTTCATAAAAGTGACCAGCCGTGGTGGGGGGGTGACTGACCAGCGCGCCATTGACAGTAGATAGGCGAGTGGTCAGTGATGGAGTCAGCCAAGATCCCAGAGCTAGTCATATGTTCAGGTATGTTTGTCAGGATCCAGTCAATAAGTGTGCCAGACTTCGGTGTTGACAATCTGGTGTTTTCCGTGATTTGCTGGTGAAAATTTAAGCCTTGCACAAGTGAAGCCAGGGTATTGTGAGAGGGACCCAGCCAGTTCAGGTTAACGTCACCAAGGATGACAGCTTCATTATTATTGATGGATTTTAGAGTTAGCTGGAGAGCTTCCTGAGCCCGCTACTCCTCCTGAGGTGGATTGTAAATACAGATTATATGGAGTTTTAGAACCAAGTGACAGAAGCGTATGCATTGATTCACACAGTTAGGGGTTTGGGTCAGAGATTATACCGATGTCCAGGTAAGACTTATGGTAGAGGGCAACACCTCCACCCCTCTTGACCCCAGTCTGTCCTGATGAAAAATGAGTAGCCAGGTTAGTGCACATGGTATCTGGGGTTCTAGGTTTCAGCCAGGTCTCTGATAGGCACAGTATGTCGGGATCATATATTTTGAGCCATGCTTCCACTTCAGGCAGGTGATTCAGTAGGCTTCGGATGATCATATGCGATATAAGTAGTCCTTTAGTTTGCTTAGTTATCACTTTCAGGGGAGCCCCACTGCAGGGGGAGCCTGGATTCAGTTCAATATTGCCAGAAAGTATAATCAGGAGTGATGCTAGGAACATAAGCGGTGAGCTGAGGAGGTCTAGGTCTAGGGCACTCCTGCGAACCCACCACTTATCTTTGAGGGAAGACAGAACTCGATAAGTGCAGCCTTTGTTTAGGAGAAGGTGTTCCCAAGAGGGTTTAGGTCGTAGGTCTGCAATCATGAGGTTGGAGAGACTAAAGTCAGTGGTTGGGGGGGGTTTAAGACACTCGCAGTGCAGCATCAGGGAGACTTCATTCATGCCCCAGAGGAGAAAAAGGCAGATTAGGATACTAAGCCCATTTGGTCTGCCGAGAGTACTCTGTGTGAATGTGGATGAGGAAGACATGTTTCCCACTTGTGTGCCAAGATCCTTTTATTTGAGCAGCTAAAAGTTTTTCAGGGTAGGGTTGGAGGAGAGGTAAAGCTGAAGCTAGGTTCAGGGAAATAGAGCTAACACAGGCATGCAGAATGAGTAGGAAAGCAAGGGTAACGCTAAGGATATGGGTGAGAGTACAGTAGGGGAAGTGGGGTGTAAGAGAAAAGCCGTATAGTGTGCTCAGTAGGAAGGAAATAGATCAGGGAAGGAAGATTTGGCGCGAAGGAGATTATGAATGTTTGGCAGACGTTGAGGGTAGATCACCCCAGCGGTGAGAGAATATAAGGAACCAATGGGAAAGTGGGCACTAGTCATATGATGGGCTGAGTCCTATAAATCTAGATGGTCGAACCAGGGTGGGTGAGGGCAGCTGGCATGGCCGGGACAAACTGCCACTGAAGGGGCTGTATCACTAAGTCTTGTGACCGCCGGAGTTAACCTGAGCGGGTAGGGAGGCGCTTGAGCGCGCCCAAGTCCCAGGTCGAAAGAGTTCCCCAAAGTCAGCGATTTCAGGTGAAAACAGCCGCTTTTCCTGAGAGACTACAGCCAGGCAGCACTTCAGACTGGGCTGGAGGCAACTGGCAGCTGGATTCGGTGAGAAACGTAACTGGCTGCTTTTACGGCTTTAGCGGGTCTAAGGACCAGGGTGCGGCCGGACTCCTGGTTCTGCTTCTGGGCATGAGTTTCAGCGGGCGGCCCCTAGCAACGGCTTCTTGTAGGAGCAAGGTGCAAGACTTTGGCGGCTCGCAGGGCAGGCGGATCTTCAGTGGGTTCCTGGGCAGGCAGCGGAGGCCCACGGCAGCACTGGGGTCGAGTTGGCGGGTTTCTAAGCTCAGCGGCCAGGAGAGGACCTGAGAAGAACAGCAAGGAGAGACTTAAGTAGGAGAGCTTAGAGACAAGGCGGGTCAGAGGACAAAGAGAAAGGCAGGGTGTAAGTAGAGGAGGGATCCAAGGAAACAGTGAGAGAAAAGCAGCTACTACACTTAAGTCAGGTAAAATCAAGCTCTAAGTTAAATTCTAGGTTTCTCTACAATTTGTGACTATAGGCTCTATAAAATCAAGCACTTTGTTAAGTATGTGACTTTAGTACAGAAATTGAGTTCAAACTGCCACCGAAGGGCTGTATCACTTAAGTCTTGTGACCACTCGGAGTTAACCTTAAGGGTAGGGAGGCGCTTTTGAGTGGCGCTCCTAGTCCCAGGTCGAAAGAGTTCCCCAAAGTCAGCGATTTCAGGTGAAAACAGCCGCTTTTCCTGAGAGAGTACAGCCAGGCAGCACTTCAGACTGGGCTGGAAGCAACCGGCAGCTGGATTCGGTGAGAAACGTACCTGGCGGCTTTTACGGCTTTAGCGGGTCTAAGGACCAGGGTGCAGCCGGGCTCCTGGTTCTGCTTCTGGGCGTGAGTTTCAGTGGGCACCCCCTAGCAACGGCTTCTTGTAGGAGCAAGGCGCAAGACTTTGGCGGCTTCGGCAGGGCAGGCGGATCTTCAGTAGGTTCCTGGGCAGGCAGCGGAGGGCCCACGGCAGCACTGGGGGTCGAGTTGGCGGGTTCCTAAGCCCCAGCGGGCCAGGAGAGGACCTGAGAAGAACAGCAAGGGAGAGACTTAAGTAGGAGAGCTTAGAGACAAGGTGCAGTCAGAGGACAAAGAGAAAGAGCGGGGGGTGTAGTAGAGGAGGGATCCAAGGAAAACAGTGAGAGAAAAGCAGCTACTACACTTAAGTCAGGTAAAATCAAGCTCTAAGTTAAATTCTAGGTTTCTCTACAATTTGTGACTATAGGCTCTATAAAAATCAAGCACTTTGTTAAGTATGTGGACTTTAGTACAGTAAATTGAGTTCAAACTGCCACCGAAGGGGCTGTATCACTTAAGTCTTGTGACCACTCGGAGTTAACCTTAAGCGGGTAGGGAGGCGCTTCTGAGTGGCGCTCCTAGTCCCAGGTCGAAAGAGTTCCCCAAAGTCAGCGATTTCAGGTGAAAACAGCCGCTTTTCCTGAGAGAGTACAGCCAGGCAGCACTTCAGACTGGGCTGGAAGCAACCGGCAGCTGGATTCGGTGAGAAACGTACCTGGCGGCTTTTACGGCTTTAGCGGGTCTAAGGACCAGGGTGCAGCCGGGCTCCTGGTTCTGCTTCTGGGCGTGAGTTTCAGTGGGCAGCCCCTAGCAACGGCTTCTTGTAGGAGCAAGGCGCAAGACTTGGCGGCTCGGCAGAGCAGGCGGATCTTCAGTAGGTTCCTGGGCAGGCAGCGGAGGGCCCACGGCAGCACTGGGGTCGAGTTGGCGGGTTCCTAAGCCCCGGCGGGCCAGGAGAGGACCTGAGAAGAGCAGCAAGGGAGAGACTTAAGTAGGAGAGCTTAGAGACAAGGCGCAGTCAGAGGACAAAGAGAAAGGGCGGGGGTGTGAAGTAGAGGAGGGGATCCAAGGAAAACAGTGAGAGAAAAGCAGCTACTACACTTAAGTCAGGTAAAATCAAGCTCTAAGTTAAATTCTAGGTTTCTCTACAATTTGTGACTATAGGCTCTATAAAAATCAAGCACTTTGTTAAGTATGTGGACTTTAGTACAGTAAATTGAGTTCAAACTGCCACCGAAGGGGCTGTATCACTTAAGTCTTGTGACCACTCGGAGTTAACCTTAAGCGGGTAGGGAGGCGCTTTTGAGTGGCGCTCCTAGTCCCAGGTCGAAAGAGTTCCCCAAAGTCAGCGATTTCAGGTGAAAACAGCCGCTTTTCCTGAGAGAGTACAGCCAGGCAGCACTTCAGACTGGGCTGGAGGCAACCCGGCAGCTGGATTGATTGAAAGCGTGCCCTAGCGGCCTTTACGGCTTTAGCGGGTCTAAGCACCAGGGTGCGGCCGGGCTCCTGGTTCTGCTTCTGGGCGTGAGCTGCTCCTGACTGCACTGCCACTTGCGGAGTCACTCAGCTGGCAGTATTACAGCTGTCCTTCTCCTGAAGAGAGCACCTCCTATATCACTTTACCTTCCTCCCCCTCCACCCTCACAGTGAGCCACCAATGTGAGCTCATTCCTGAACTCAGGTTGCCTGCGCCATTGGCCACAGCATTACTGCTGAGCTGAAGGACTGACTAGTTAACCAGCTTCCAATTAATCTCACCACTTTGGATACTCCAACACTGCTTAATTTCTTCAGTCTCAGCCACCCCCACCCCGCAACAGCCAACCGCCCTCCTCTCTGCTAGATCACCCTTCCAGGCACCAGACTATCCTCAATGCAGCTGGACAACCCTTCCAACCCCAGCCTCTCACATGATGAGCAACCTCACTGGAGCTAGAGCACCACACAGCCTCCAGAACAACCTCTTCCCCAGCCGACCACCCTCCAACTACATGCCATACAACTTCCATGCAGCTGGAGAAACACCCCCAGCCTCTATGCCAAGAGACCACATCTCTGCAGCTGCCCCCAAGCTCCTCAACCAGCAGTCTCCCATCAACCACTCTACCTTCAGTTGCATCCACCAGAAGCCCCATACCAGCCCAACTATCCGACCACCCACCCTGCAGCTGGACCTCACTTCCAATCCCAAACTAGCCCCTCCTCGCCACCACCAGCCACCCTTCCTGCTGCTGGCCCACTCTTTCATGCCCTGGACATGTCTCCCCTGTCTGACAACCCTACAGCTCTACCCAGTGTTCTTTCCCACCCATAGACCAGCCTTCCCCAAGCTGAGCAACCTCCCAGGAGCTGGACACCCAGATAGCCACCATTCCCAGCAGCTGGACCCACCTCTCCAGAGTAGGACCTCACTCGACCACCCTCTCTACAACTAGAACCCCCATCACCCTTCTGCAACCTTGGACCCCATACTACTCAATGTAGTATAAAAAATATGAGACCCTAACATGATGTAAAATATAACTCATGAGTGCCTCTAAAATGAACAGCTATAAGGATTCAAAGAATCAATGCTTTTCAGACATAGGAAAATGACTCAAGAAATTCTTCCACATGCACAAAAGAGATCAGCAGCAGAAAAACAAAACAAAAAAAAAACAAGAACACTAATCCCTGGATTACAAAATGGATTAAACACATGCAAATGTTTTAATCAAATACAATATTACAATGCAAAAAACAGCTTCCTCCCACACACACTCATATCTGAAGTAAATAATTCTTCCTTTATCAATCTCCAGGTTACACTCCAAACTTTCTTAGATTAAAACAGTTGTAGTCTTTTCTCTGTAAATATAGATGAATAGGCTACTGAATGGATATACACACAGAAAATGCATTCTGAATTTACTCAAAATGCAATATTTCTGCTATAATTACCCCTGCTGCCCACCCCCAGACACCTCTTTAAAGCAACTACTGTAAATCATTAAAATGAATTCCACAAATTATGAGTAATCTAGAGGCACAAGGCACATGAGACACTTTAGGGAGTGATCTGATTGAAAATAAACTGTGTATTTTACAGACTTTTCAAAGATTTTTAGCCACATGAGTTCAGAGCAGAGAACGTTTCTTCATAACAAACTACTGACTGTGAAACCTGCACAGCATTTCAATTACAAAGCAATAAATATAAGTCCCTTACTGTATTTAACATTTCAGGGAGTTAAAATTAGGTACATTTCTATTTAAGCAATAAGCCACGAGGGGGTGTGGGTTATCGGAAAGTTACCAAGGCTGGGTGGTTTGCCCAGGCGCCAGTGGGTAAATCCTCGCCAGCCATGGTTAATCCCCCATAACCCACATCCTCCGAGTGGCTTATTGCAATTATACCAAGGTTAATTTTTTTACTATAATAAAATACAACTTTTAAAGAGGTTGCTTTATGTTTATTTTTATTGTATTTATTCCTGGGTTGCAGATAATTAGGATGTAGATGACCATTTGTACCATTATTATTTGCTCAACAGCCAGTGGTTATCAGAGGATTTACACAGGTGGTAAACTGCCAGGCTGATCATTTCACTGGTTATTCACTTATGTCCATGGTATACGTAAGCAATAAGACACGAGGGTGTGTGCATTGAACATTTCTAACGTATGGCCAGGGGCATAGTTGCCGAGTGCCTTCAGCTCTGGCTGTGTGTTAGAAATGTCTAATGCACACCCCCAGAGTGTCTTATTGTGCTTGTAAAATGGGGCACTGTATTTTACATCTTTAAACATTTTTATTTATATGTTTAAATTAAAAGGTTTTATTTATTTTGAAGTCAAATAGTTCCTCCGCCTGAATTAGTATGCTGTTTTTTTAGCTCTGGTCTTATGTCCCACTATAGCCTCTGTAATTGTAATCAGGAGGTGGTTGTCGTAGTTACTGATCTCCTCTCCCCCCACACACACTCGCACACACAGCGGCTGGGATTATAAGCTTTTATTTATTTTTTACTTTTTTTGCTTGCTTGTTTATGGATACTACCTATATTTCTTACTGGTGGGCAGGTGAGCCAACAGGAGACATGCTAGTAAGTGCCTGGCAGGTAGTCGGGGTCAACAGGAGAACATAGATATAACAGGAGGCAGTTCTGACTTTGTGTACAAGTCTACTCATTGTAATGGTAAGACACGAGCAAGATTAGTTAGGTAAATATTTAGTTTTGCAATGATACAGCAGTTTGAGCCAGGGAGATGACTTGTAGCACGAGAAGTGCAATCTGTTCTAAGCGCTTTCTTAGCAAAAAGAAAACAAACAATCACATTAAATAACGGGGAACTGATTGCAGTGCAGGCAGTGAGCACTGTCTGGAGCAAGAGCTTGATGGGGAGGGGGTAGATCGCAGCAGTGATGGACAAAACAGGAAAAGAATAAGAAAACTGATGGCAGAGGTAGATACATTCTACTGTGCTTTAATCTGGATAAGAAAGCCTGTCAGAGAACTGAATGAGCGAATGAGCCTGATCATCAGCTGTCCGCGCTCCTGCCCCATCACTCTCTCATTCACTTTCTCTGACATGGTTCTCCTCATCCAGATTTATGTGCACTACAGTATATGTACCTTGCTCATTATTTTTTTTATTTCCTTTTTTTATTTTATCCAGTGCTACTGTGATCACCCACACACTACCTGCCGGCTGCCCATCAAGCACTTGTTCCTGCTCATTGCCCACACCGTAATCAGTTCCCGCTCCACATGGCACTCACTCTGATGCTAATGACAACATTTATTTCCCAATGACAAACATTTAACTGAACTCGCAACTTATTATTATGATATCAACTGGTTGCTGCAGATAAAAATGGAAAACAATGTAGACTGGGAGTGTAGAAAACTATCTGAGATTGCATTCATGTTTTAACAGTCAGCATTTTGTCAGTTAGTTTATGTTATCGGCGAAAAAAACAATGACAGTGATTTAAATGATGAACATTTTATTTGGCATCTTTAATACTTGATTTTTTTACGTGTGGCTCTGGTTGTCTGATCTTGTTGCTAGCCATGCATTATACACTTCTAATGCATGGCTAGCAGCCAATCAAAATGCATGATTTACTCTCCACATTTTATAATTAAATATAACCCTTACCTTAATATGTAGATCTTAACTGCAGGAAACATCAGTTCAAAATGGAGACCACAGCTGCTCGTGCATTTGTTATTGCTCAGGCTGGACAGAGACAGGAAGTGATCTGGAAAATGTAGTTCATTGACTGAGTAGACTTCTGGAAAATGTAGTTCAGTATAGACTTTTAAAAGAGACACTGCCAACTTTTTTTGCATCATATTATTTCTAGGTAAATTTCATAATTACTTACCTTCTCTAAAATTCATTGGTGTTGCTGATTGTTTCATGACTCCTTGTTTAGTAGAACTGAAATGCATGGTAATGTACCCAGCCTTGATTGGTTAAATCCTTGACCTACTCAGCTGACAGTAATCTTGACTTATGATTCAGTAGTATTAAAAAAATTGTACTTTGAAGAGCATTACAGTTTGACAGAGTCGAATTAATGTCTTTCTTAGTATTCTTGATAGAGCAAAATATGCTGTAAATCAAGTGATCATACTGAGGATCATACTAAGGTAATTAAGGAGCTAGGAGGCAAATCATAGAATCATAGAATCTTGTTGGCAGAAAAGACCCTCTGGCCCATCTAGTCTGCCCTTCTAACCCTGTTTATTTGGTCCCCTTCCTGCAATCTTTTTTGTATTTCCACAGTCCCTATGCCTGCCCATGGCATTCTAAATTATGTCACTGTATAAGACCCTACCACAGCCTCTAGAAGTCTGTTTCATTCTTCCACCACTCTCTCCATGAAGAACTGTTCTCTTACATCTCCCTGGCTGCATCTCCACCCTGTAGTTTCAGACTATAGCCCCTTGATACTACACTGTCCTTTCTGTGGACTAGGCTGCCTGTCTTAACCATATTGATCCACTTGACATACTTGAACATTTTGATCATGTCCCTTCTCTCCCTTCTAGTTTCCAAGGAGTACAGTCAACGTTCCCTGCATCTCAGTTTATACGGTTTGCCCAGCATTCCATGCAACATCTTAGTTACAAACTAACATACTAAAATGCCAGCAGAGTCGGCCTCATGGTCTATGGCATCTGCTCGGGAATTAATACCCTGAACGGGTACCATTACTATCTTCCTGGTTCCTCCCATGCTCTTCCCTCCCCCCACCAAGGCCCCCCGACAAGCATTCCTCATCTTCACCCCCCTACTATAATCTGTCCCAGCCCTTTTTGAAGCCCTGCCCCACACTATAGATACTGCCACCAGTTCCTCAGGCAAAGCATTCCATGGTTCCACCACTCTTTCAGTGAAGTACTGCCTTCTCCTCTCCTCTGAGTCATGTACCTCCAGCCTCCTACTGTGACCCCTGGTGACTCTTCCTTCATTCTCTGAAGAAGTAATTAAGAGTAAGCCCAAATGGGATCCTTCAGAGAGTTGCCCTTCTCTGAACCCCTGCCCACCAGTCTATGTCCTTGTGTAGATTTGACTTGCAGAACTGGACTCCATACTCCAGGTGAGCCTTACCATAGCTTTGTAAAGGGCATAAATACCTCGCTTCACCTTAGTGATACCCCTGTTAAGACACACCAGCATCTTATTTGCCATTCCACCACCCTGCTGCACTGGTTGCCTGCCTTGATGTTGCTGCATACTATTACTACAAAATCCTTCCCTGCTCTGTCACCTTAATATCTCACCCCCCCGCATATAGCTTGCTTCCAGGTTGTTGTATCCTAAGTGAATCACTGCACACTTTTGACATTGAACTTCAACTGCCATGTTTCTGCCCATCCTTATAAAATCCTCATGTCCTGTCTCACGTCCTCCACCCACATGCTGAGTTGCAGATCTTTGTATTGTCTGCAAAAAGGTCCACCTGCCCTCTCAGTTCTTCCCTATGTACCCTATGTAGATGTGGAATAGGAGGGGACCCAGTACTGATCCCTGGGGTACCCCATCTCTCACCCCCCATCTCCAAGTACATCCATTTACTGCCACTCCTTAGCTTCATCCTGCCAACCAGTTGTCTATCCACTTGTCTTTTTTTATCACCCACACCTGTCCTTTCAAACTTGTTCATTAGCTTTCTGTGGGGAAGGGTGTCGAATGCCTTGCTGAAATCCAGGTAGACCGCATCCACTGTCCCCCTCCCTTTGTCAATTTTCTGTGTCATCTAGTCAAAGAATTAAAGTAGGTTTGTCTGGCATGACCTCCTTTCATAAATCCATGCTGTCTGTCATCTAGGGTACATTTTCCTCCAGGTATTCAATCACCCTCCTAATGAGCACATCCATGACCTTCCCACCACAGAGGTGAGGCTGACAGGGTGGTAATTTTCTTTCAAATTCTGATGCCTCCTTATGCAACAGCATCACATTTGCCTTCTTCCAGTCCTCTGGCACCCTTCCTGGATCCAGCAACAGGTTGAACAGCCTTGTCAATGGGGAAGCCAGGTCTTCCCCCAACTCCCAGGTCATTCGAGGGTGTAGTCCATCCAATCCCATGACCTTATCCACCCATAACCTGCCTAATTTTTCCCTAACCCTAAACCTAAAGTACCAGACCTGCATCCTAGCTAAGAAGACATCACTGGGCCTTATGCCCCTGGAGTCCAATCAATATTGACTGCGCAGCGTGTCCGCCACCTAATTAGAAGATCAGACAGCCTAACCTTTACAATGCCTCGCTGTCGGACCTCTCAAGCTCAGTGTTCTTACCTTGTCAGAGCCTCCACTTGGTTCAACTTGCTACCTACAGAAATCTCCAACATTGCATGATTGGCGCTTTTAGTGTAAACTACACCAACACCGCATGGCTAGTGCCTTCTGTTATTGTTTTTTTTTATAATCCCCACCAGGTATACTACCCTCAAGCATCCCTCCTCACTGCCTCTGCCTCCTCCTCCTCTCCTACCCCCCATTACTGGGTATAGGATGAATCTGTCCTCTTCCTTTTCATCCCCATTCCTCCTCATTGCTATTTCCGCCTACCACATACCCAACACAGTGCCCTCCCTATTTCTCCCCTCCTCCCTCTGTCTCTCTCCCATACCACCCCCTCACCACATTCCTTCCCCTACTCGATTACAGTGACTTAATTTACACTACAGCTTCAATTTCAAACCTAAGCAAGCTTGAAGTCCTTCATCACCGTGCATTACAATTCATTACCGACTGCCCCTACCGTACTCACCACTGTGATTTGTATGCAGCAGTTGACTGGACATCTCTCACCACTAGACGCCTGTTCCACACTGGTATTTGGACCCTTAAGTTGCTCTTACAGATTACCATGCTACCTAACATCGTTAATCCGCATCTCTCACAGTGCATATTCCCTTAGGAAGACTGACTTTGTCTTGCTCGATGTACCTAGGACTCATACCTCCTTTGGCAAACGTGCTATTTCGTATGCCCTCCCTTCTATGTGGAACCAACTGCAATCTTTACTAAAACTAAGCAGCATTGTCTCGTCAACTTCTTCAGAGCGCTAATTGCATCTCAAATAGAAGATATCTGTAACTGCCACTAAGCACCCTTTTATCCCTATGTGTGCTTCTTGTCTGTTGTTTCTATTGGCCCTTGCCATACTGAGACCTTTATCCTCAACCTTCTTTACCCTTTGCTAACCTTCCTCTCCCCCACCCTGCTCACAATTATTATTGTTTCCTTCTTCTAGTACTTCACCACTTTTTGATTATCTAGTGCATCTTACAGCGACAAAGTATTCAACCTCACCTGATATTGTTTGTCCTGAATCTGCACATATATCTGTAACCTTATATCTCACTATGAATTACCTGATTAGAGCATTGTGTGCACTCTGCATATTTGGTTATCAAAGTGTTGTACTGTATAATGTGCCAGTGTATGTGTATTACCTTCAGGACCTCCTTGTGAATGAGCTTGCTCAATGGAGTCTTCCTGCAATAAACATGAACTTGAACTCTTTCTCTTTTCTCACTAACCCACTCCTAACAAAACTTCACTGAGCTGCCTATGACACTTGTACTGTATAATTAACTCCCAACACAATTTCTTGATAATGCCTTGCTGCTATTGTTGTAACCTTACTTGTCTTTTTTTGTATGTTCCATTGTAATGATCATGTTATGTTTTGTACCTCATTGTCCTTATTGCCTTGACGTGGAACCTTTGTAAAAGAGCCCTCGACTCAAAGGTGTCATCCAATATACAAATAAAACCCCCTCTTGACTCTGAATGGACAGGTTAATCCCACTGCCCCACTTACCTTCCCCCTGAGCTCTGGACTCCTTCCCTCACCTTCCACCGTGAAAACTGAGCAAAAGTACTTGTTTAGTTCTTCTGCTTTCTTGCTGTACTCTTCAATTTGAGCTCCTCCCTCTCCCTTTAGCTTTGTAAATAATCCCCTGCTTAGCCTTCTTCCTGTTCCTCACATATCTAAGGAAATAAGGACATTTTGTCCCCTCTCTTGGCGTGTTTTGCTTTCTTCTCCTTGGTCTCTGCCTTGTCCCTCCTTATTTCCTTCACTGCTAGCCTCCTCCTCTCCCTAGGCTTCCCTGTCCTCTTCTTTCTGCATTCACTTGTATTTCCTAAAGGCTTTCCTCCTATCCTCTACCACCCTCACCACCTCCCTTGTGAAACACAGAGGTCTTCTTCTTGTGCCCTTCCTTACCTGCCTTATGCACAAGTCCATTGCTTTCTGCATCAGAGTCTGTAAAAGCCCCATAGCTCTTCCATGTTCTCTAACCCTCCACATCCATCAATTCCTTCCTCATCGCTGTCTCATCCTGTCAAAGTATACTCTCTTGAAGTCCAGGACTGTTGTGGTTGTGCATCTTACCTCCTCCCACTCTAAATCTAAACTGAACCATTTGTGGTCATTGTTGCCTAGTGCCTTCCCACCCCCAGCTAATCCACACATTCCCCATTTGTTAGGACATTTATCAGGTTGTTTCCCCTTCTTGGGTCCTTGACCAACTGCTGCAGGAATGTACTCTTCAGCATCTCCTTAATTCCCCTGCTCCTCGCTGAGGTGGCCTCTGGGATAAACCAGTCCACATCTGGGAGATTTAGGTCCCCAACCTGTATTGTTTCTCCTTTGAGGGCTATTCTTTCTATAGCATGCACCAGTTTTCTCTCCTCTTTCTCCCCTTGCAAAGGTGGTCTCTATACAACCCCTAGCCTTAGGGATTCACATGTCCCTCTGCTCAGCGTGACTCATAGGAGTTCAGTCATCCCCACTCCCTCCTGCTCCTCCATAGCCCTGATATCATCTTTAACTTATACAGCAACCCCCCCTTCATGTGCCCCCTGTCCTTTCTAAACAGTCTCCATCCAGGAATTGTTGTCTCCCATGTGTGACATTCCATCCATCATGTCTCTGTGACTGCAATTAAGTCTAGTCCCTTGTCCTGTATCATGGTCTCTAATTCACAATCTTATTAGCTAGGCTCTAGTGTTTGCTACAAACCCCTTCCAACAAAGTCCCTCCATGGCCTTTCCCAGTGGTGTGTCAAACCCCATTGTGTCACCCTTATCCAGGGTGGTCCACAGCCTCCTTATTTGCTTTCCAGAGAGTTTTTAATCCAGACCCCTCTTTGCTTAGTTTAAATGGCAGTATAGCCTAGAGGTTAGAGTAGCTGTGAACAAGCTTGGTACATCCAGCAGATCAGACTTGGTTTGATTCTCACACCTCCACTTGCATACTATGTGACTCTGAGCAAGTCACTTAACCTCCCAGCATTGCCAGGTCACCCTGAAAACAGGCACTTGTGCCTAGTGGGCCTTGCCTGGTTACCAAAGACAAAAAATGAATAAATAAATCAATTATATAACTCTTAAGTGTACTCTAGTCTAGACTCATGGGCTAATGAATCCATGTATGCTCTATCATGTGCAATGCATAAAAATCAAGGTAATGCCCATGATCAGAATGCAAATTAACAAGCTTGCATATGAAACAAAATAAGTATTGAAAAGTCTTCATTATCATTCGAAAGTATTCAATAATTTGTACTTCTAAAGTCTGTGTATAATATTCATTTAGTATTAATTTACTCTTAAAAGACAATTACAGTTGAATACTTCTTAAAATTAAGGATTCCAACAGGCAGTATTCTTCTTCTGCAGATTACAGAAGATTAATAATTATTAAATGTAGGGGTGACTCTGTGGCGCCAAGCAAAGGGGTTCGCTCTCTATGCTGGTGACCCAGGTTCACATGCCGAACCCAGGTCCCAGGATTGGAGGCCAGGAGGGAGGGGTATCACAAGTGTCCATTGGACGCTTCCCTCCCATAGCACACCTACCCTCCCATAGCACACCTGTGAATCATGTTTGTAACCTTGGCAAGGGAAAGACAGGCTGTGGCTGCAACAGTGGCCAGCGTGTGATGGATGACCATGAATCATGCTGCTTGGCCAATCTGCCGTGGGTACAGGAGGGTGGAAGGAGCTGGCTGGGTAGCACAAGGCAACCCTGCACACCATTCTATAGTTGCTTGCTTATGGGGGGGTCACAGTCGGTGGTTAAGTAAAAAAAAAAGCAAAGGGTTCAAGGAAAGGGGGTGGGGGTTGTACAAACACCAGCTGTCAACGGCCCTGCATTAAAGTCCTCATTACATGATGGAACAACATGATACTCTTACTGTAATTTAACGTGCAGCCACATATCAAGGATCGCAGTCTGCCACACTGCTCCAGTCCTGTTTTTACTCACCTACATAAAGCTTGGTGTCACTTCTGCTTGTTTTATTCCTACTCATTTTGGTCACTCCTTGAGGTTGATAATTTTACGTTAAACCGGCATGCTATGTCCCATACATCCTCCCATTTTCACCAACCATTACCACATTCTTTAGAGTTCTGTGTTCATGGGCTACTGAACTGGAAGTCCAACATTGCAATGCTTCCTGACCAGCCTTGGAGTTCTCAGAAGTCCAACACTGCAAAGCATCCTGGCCAATCTTTTTTTCTTTCAAATTCTTTCAGCGACAGCTCTGTTGGCAGGTGGCTGTGGCAGCATGTGGGGGGTTGAGCTGCCCACTGACATTAGGACCAAGCTGTGATGGGGAGGGGTGAGGGGTGCCTGAGTGGGGTGGGGGGTCCACTGGCCGGTTTGACTTAAGGAATTACAGTGAATGTACATGCTTGGTAGTGATGGTGATTAAAGAAAGATATGCCTTACAGGACCCAAAACGTTCCTCCAAAAAATAGCCTACTAGGCATGCAACATAGAAACATAGACTTTGATGGCAGATAAGGACCGCTTGGCCCATCTAGTCTGCCCATTTCCCTACCTACAGGATAGGCCACAGATCCTAGTTAACCAACAGCCTATTTCTTCCTACCCCCACAAAAATTGCCTTATGTCTGTCCCATGCATTCTTGAATTCTCCCACAGTTTTAGACCCCACAACCTCTCAGGAAGGCTGTTCCATGCATCTACTACCTCTGTGAAGTAATACTTCCTCACATTGCCCCTGAACTGCACTCCTTCTATCTTTAAATTGTGTCCTTGTTCTTGCAAGTCTCTTTTCTGAAAGATGCTACCTCTCTTGGACTTTGTTGATTCCACTGAGGTACTTAAAAGTTTCTATCATGTCCGCCCTCTCCCTTCTTTCCTCAAGGGTATACATATTAAGCTCCTTTAGTCTCTCTCCTCATGGCTTCTCTTGCAGACCCTGCACCATTTTAGTTGCCCTCCTCTGACTACCTCTATCCTGTCTATGTCCTTGCAGAGACGGGGTCTGCAGAACTGGACACAGTACTCAGATGGGGTCTCACCAACTGTCTGTACAGAGGGATAGCAACTTTCTGCTGCTGATGCCTCTCCCTATACATCCCAGTATACCCCCAGCCCTCCCTACTGCCTTCTCACATTGCTTGCTAACCTTAAGGTCATCTGATATGATTACCCCAGATCCCTTTCCTTTTTTTGTTGTTACTACCTCCCCACCCTTGTGTATTCTTCCCCAGGGTTCTTGTTTCCCAGGTGCATTATTTTGCACTTCACGTGGATCAAGCTGCCATACTTCTGACCATTCCTCCAACCTTGCCAAGTCCCTTTTCATCCTTTCCACGCCTCCTTGTGTATCAACCCTGTTGCAGATCTTGTGTTATCTGCAAAAGGCATACTTTCCTTCCAGTCCTGCTGCAATGTCAAAGGATTGTCAAAGGACAAGGATTCAGGAGTAAAGAAGAAGTCCAGGGACAGCAAGAGGTTGAGAGAGCTGCATACATTAGCCCAGAACAGGGCCGCTTTGGAGCAATCCCAAAATATATGTTTAAGAGAGCCCACCCCTGTTCCACAAAGAGAACAATCTGGGGAAGAAAGATGCCCCATACGGAATAATTTAAGGGGGTGAAATACATATTATGGAGAATTTGGAATTGGGTATAACAATACCTATTCTGCTTAATGAAGTTATACAGTCTCTTCCAGATTAACTGCCAATCCTTAGATTCAAGCTGCAGATTCAAAGAATGTTGCCAGTAAAAACCCATACCTTGCAACTCCCTTGGATCATTGGTCTGGAAAAAGGCATAGAACCTAACAACAGAATGTGGATTGTGAGCAATCGACTGAAGTTCCAGCAGAAGGGAGGACGGGGTGGTACCCATGACAGCGGTCCCAAAATAAGCAGTCACAGTTCCCGATAACTGTAGGTGTTTAAAAGGGTGATAAACAAGAAGGGCAAGGCGTTGCTGAATCATGGTCAATGGCTCAGGTCTACTGTCAAGGAGAAGAGCCTCCATGGGAGAATTCCACATCTGGGGACAAAATTTGAATGGAATAGGGTGGCAAGCAATCCTAATATTGGGATGCCCTAAGATGGGTCTAGAAAGATCCTGAGTCCAATCCTTCTGAAGGTATGACCACAATTGTGCAAGGGCCTAAGACCACTTTAATGGGGTGTTACTGAGTCGTGAGGGTCAGAAGAGGGTTTGGAGTATAACAGACTGGAAAGCCAGATGCCATGTTGAATGCATAGTTGAGATTCCAAGTAAAGCCAAAGAGGAAGATATGCCCTCCCTGGACTGTTCAAAACTCAGCTCCACCGAAAATCTTGTTACTATGGAATGCACAGTAGCATAAGAAAAATCATGTAAATATAGTCTGTCCTTCTCTTGATTGTGTCAGCTGAAAGTAAGCCGCCTTATAGCCCTCTGCCGCCATATGAAATTTGAAATTAAACTTTGCAGTCAGGAAAACCAAACCTTGGGTAGATAGAGGCCAAGCAGACTCAAAGGATAGAGGGCTCTGGGCAGAATGTTCATCTTAATGATGTTAACTCTGCCCAAAAAGAGACAGGTAAAGCAACCCACCTCACCAAATCCTCCTTGTTTCTGGAGAGAAGAAGGGTAATATTCAATTTGACTTGATCAGAAAAAGCAAGGGAGATACAAATTCCAAGGTAAGTAATAACCTGGGGTGCCCAACCTAAACTCATCGCTAACATTTGGTGTTTGGAGACCAAAGCATTCAATGGCATCACCTGGAATTTATCCTAATTGAGCTGATAGCATGAGACTTCAGAATACGCCTAGAATTTCTTTCAATACTTCTGGTCGAGAGGAGGCAGGAGACTCAATATGCAAGAGAATGTCAATCTGCATAGGCTGATAGCTTGTATCTGGAACCCCAACCTAATTCCCCAAACCTCAGCACTAAATTGTATCTGCCGAAGAGGGATCCAGATACAAGTTAAAAAGAAAAGGGAGGGGCAGCCCTGTCTAGTACCCACTGAAGCCTCACTGGCTCTGATAAGACCCCACTGCACTGGATCCTAGCTGTAGGGTTGCAATACAAGATCCTAACCAGGAACAGAAATTATCCAGAAAGCCAAACCTTTTCAACACCAGAAACAGGAAGGGCCAAGAGACCCTGTCAAGGTCTTCTCTGCATCCAGGGAGACCAGGACTGCAGGGACCCTGCTTTCTCCAGACACAGAGACCAGGTGCAAAAGTTTATGGACATGGTCACTAGAATGGCACCCACCATAAAGCACACCTGCTCCAGTGAAACCAAACCTGTCTAAACCTGTAATAGCCGATTTGCCAACAGCTTTGCAAGAATTTTCAAATCAGTATTTAGAAGGACATTGGGCAGTAATTACCGGAGATAAAGGATCTTTGCCTGATTTCAGTATCAGGAAATCCTAGCTTGGGTAAGGGAGGTGTTGATTAGACAGGAAGAAAGAAAATAGTTCAATAGACGCAGCATTTAAAAGGAGCCATATGTCAATGTAGGTAGAGTAAAAGATATTGAGGAAACTGTCGGGACCATGGGCTTTCCCCTTCGGAAGACTCCTAATAACCCATCGTACCTCTACCTCTAGAATTGGGGCTTGTAAGAGATCCTGCTGAGGTGGAGAGAGAGAGAGAGTAGGTAGAGGCAGAGAACTTAGATAAGTGTCCATGGACTGTATGAGGGTTGGTGAGATAGTCTTCTGAGTATAGAGAGAGTGCTGTAATACTTGATAAAAGACATGCGCTATGTCCCTGCTGTGTAAGGATAGGTTCTGAGGAGTAGGTTGGATGCCGGAATGACCTGCACTGAATCCATCTGTTTGGTGTGAAGGGCCAAGAGCCTCTCCTCCTCACTTTGAGATAATACATCTTAGTGCGTTGCAGGGCATACTCCGCCTTCTTGGCCAGGTGTTCATAATAAAGTTTTCTTAAGTCTTGTAGCCTGGACCAAGAGGCTGAATCAGCAGTGGAGGATAGGGAACATTCTAGTGCCCAGATCTAGGAAAGACGCTCCTCTGCCCACTGGTTGCGATGTTTCTTAGCTATCGTGGCTAATCTAATGCACTCCCCACAATCAGAACACTTAAAAGCAGCCCAGAGATCATCTAGCACTGCTACTGTGCCTTCATTATTTTTAAGAAAGTTCTCTATATACCGCTTAATGGCCTCTTTAGAAACCAAGTCTGTAAAGAGAGAAGGGGCAATCACCGGACCGTATTAGAGTCCCCCAACCCAACAAGCAGATGTCTAAGAGGACCATGGTCAGAGATGACCATAGGTAAAATGGAGGTATGTACAATGCTGGTGAGAACAACTTTAGTTACTAAAAATAGTCTATACAGGACTGTGAGAAATGAAAAGGGAATAGAAAGTATACTGCTGAGAGGAGGGATTAAGGACTCTCCATGGGTCCACCAACCCGAGGGAATCCATCATGTCCCTTAAGCCCTTGGGCCAGAAGTCAGTCCTTCCTCACCAAACCAGATCTGTCAAAATATGTTTGCTGTACTAGGTTCCAGTTACTCCCAGCAGAATAGGTAGATGGGCAAAGAGCCCAATTGGGCTGCAATATCGGTAAAGAAATGAGGTGAGTCTTGATTGGGACCATAGGCTGCTCAGTCAGCACCTCTGTAGGAGTCAGGTGACTGTGTAGAAAAAGACAGCGACCATCCAGGTCCCTAACTTCCTTAATTAAGGAAAGGAAACGTTTGGCGATTAAAATAGCAATATCACCTTCTCCTCTTGCTGTCCCCTGACCCAAAACTTGACAAACCCAGCTTCTTCGAAACAGAGAGACATCCTCTCTAGGGAGATGAGTCTGTTGGAGAAAGACCACCCTAGGTTGGGACTTCTGTAAATGTTTTAACACCATGACCCTTTTACATCTGCTTTGGCCCCCCTTTATGTTCCACGGTATAAATTTTACAGAGGACCCCATCTAAGTCCTAGAAAATGGAGGAAGATATACGGCAAAAAATAAATGGCCCATGCTTCAACTGCCCCCTTGGAGTTAGAGTGCCAAACCCTCCCACCCAAACATGACCCTAATAAAATACATAGCACCCCCGGTCCTAGAGACCGCCACTTGTTGCTATAGGTGCAAGCAGATACTTGTCCACCCACATTCTTCACAGTTTGTTAGCATCTTCTTCCTTTAGCTGCAGCTCCTGCACTAGTGCCATATTGCAATGGAGCCTCTTAACATGGAATAATCCTTTCATGTTTGACTGAGAGCCCCATACATTCCAGTACATGACTTGGTTGCCACTAGCTGCTGCTTAGCCATCATGTACCAGGCCTTTTCTAGGGCCCCTGCCAAGACTATAGATTTTTTAAATCCCTCTCCACCTTCTTGCACCAACCCAACCATCACTTCTGTACTTTGTGGGGACAGACAATGGTACTTCCCCTCTTCTGCACCCCCACAGCTATCCTGCAATTTCCTGAAATCTCCATTGATTCTTTCCTGTGTCACAGTTAGCTCTAAGATACTGACCCCTACAAGCGCAACCTTTCAAATAACTTACGCATACACAAACAATAAAAAAACTGATTCCTAATAAGCTTATCGTAAACATGCATGTTAAGAAATGCATTTTGAGGAGTGCTAGCTAACTCAGAGGCCATCCCTCCTTGAACATCAGACAAAGACGTTATCTAGCCCTTGTGTGGTTGGACGTTATTATCCTCTTTCCTGCATACTCCATACTGATAGTCTGGTATTGGGATAGTGCAGATCCCCTCTCCCTCATTAGACCTGCAGGTGTATTTTAACTCACATTGCAACTCAGTTCAACAGCATTGAGTGAACATGAACACGGGGACTCGAATTTCAAAGGGTGACATAGGACTTGCGTCAAGCCCTGCGTCACACGCATTTTTTGGTGCAGGAGCACCAAAATCCTTTTATTTATTTATTTATTTATTAAAATCTCAGAATTACAAACCTTTGAGTCAGAGACAGAGTACAAAGGCTCCATGTCAAAAAGAAATTAACAATGAACAAGGCAAGACAACAAGGCAGGGCAAATGCAGTTGGTGTACAAAGGGAGACAAAATAACACTGTAATGCAAGGAAAGGTTAGTAGTGATGGAACTGCACCTGATTTTAGTAAATCGGGCACAGTTGTGACAGTTCCTTCATTAGACAGCAGCTGTGCCAAAGATTTGGCACAGGCCCTGAAAAAAGAGTCCCCAAATAGTGCAAGTTAGATCAAGGAACCATTGCTCTAATTGCCACATTTAGCACTTGAGGACTGAAAATCCCAATTGCCAGGAGAATGCCGTAAGCCCCTTGAGCCAAAACAGTCGGCACACCAAAGGCTTTCAGCATTAAATAGGTACATAGATACATAGACAGTGTCCGTGATAAGGGCCTACGCCCACCTAGTCTGCCCATTTGAGTATGTAACTTCAGTTTATGTTTTCATAGAACTCTGTTGCCTCTACCCCTGACCTCCAGAATTCCTTTATGTCTATCCCATGCATTCTTAAATCCTGTGATTGTTTCAGCCCCCACCACTTCCTCAGGCAGGGTGTTCCACTTGTCCACCACCTGTTCTGTGAAGAAATTCTTCCTCATTTCCTCTGAATTGTCCTCCCACCAACTTCATCCCATGCCTCTAATCCTAGAACATCTTTTCACTTACAAATAGTGAATTCTTGCACCCTGTTCCTCCCTGAAAGATACTTGTATATCTCTCATGTCATCTCTCTCCCTCCTCTCCTCCAGGGAGTACATATTCAATTCCTTCAACCTGTCCTCATAAGACCTGTAATGCAATCCATGTACCATCTTTGTTGCCCTCATCTGAACCTTCTCTACCCTGTCTATGTCCTTACGTAGGTAAGGTCTCTAGAACTGTACACTGTACTCAGGTAGGACCTCACTAGTGTCTTGTATGGTGGAATTATGACCTCCCTTTCCTGCTGGTGATGTCCCTGCCTATGCATCCTGGCATCCTATTTGTTTTACCTGCTGCCTTGTCAGCAGGTAAAATTCTCGTTGCTTGAAAATTTAGCCCCTGGGGCCGGCCCAGTGGCACTGAGGGTTGAGGTGCTGGATGCCACACCTTGCACTGCGCTGATGAACTGGGTTCAGGAATGAGCCAGGGTCACTGTGGATCATTGGGGAGGGTGAAGGATGGAGCATCGGGTGGACTGCTCTCCTTCCAAGGGAGGGAATGCTGTCACCGTGTTCTGATGGCCTCTAACGGTGGCTGGGGCGATGCAGTAGCACAGGCAGTTGAGGGGATGTGCTCGGGCTGACACCGGAAAATGTGCATATGGTAGCATGTGCATGCCTGTCAATTAGCATCATTGCATGCCTCATGTCATGGGAGAAAACGGAAAACTGGCACTGGTTGTGGTGGCATGATGGCCATCTCCGACGGAGAGCAATGGCTCTGAGGGTATGTGGCAACACACTGGATCCAGTCTCAGTGGAGGGTGCAGGGGCCATCCACCACCCTGCCACAGGGGTAAGCCATGGGGTACTAGCTGCAGGACCTGCACGGGAGCAGGGATCCCTGGAGATGGTGGCGGAACACCTGAAGGGGATGCCAGGGTGTGATAGAGGTAGGCAGACCAGGGCCAGAGGGAGAAAAATGAATAAGGAAAAAAAAAGAAAATTTAGTCCTGGTGTTTAATTTATCTCCATCAAAGTGTTTCAGTGTGCTTTGTATGTGTGTGTGTGTGTGTGTGTGTGTGTGTGTGGGAGGCATCAGTCAGAACATCATCCTGTACCCTAAGAACAATCCACCAGTTGGTGCTCTTCTGCAAGGCAATAAATGGGGCACAGAACAACCAGGAGTCCATGGCCCCAAAGTGTAACTTGGGCTTTACCCCCTCACACCTCACCCCCATTATGAGACTGCTTTACATAAGTCCTGGCTAGGCATCAGCTTTGCCATGACAAAAAACATAACTTTAAATAGATACCCCCAAGATGATTTACCTCAGTAAATTATATTGAGATGTCTATTTCTGCATCACAGGTAGCTTTATCCAAACTTGTCTGTCTCAGTGCCCATTATTCTCCCTGGCACCACTCCTGCTCTTCTCCCTCAGCTGTTGCCATCAGTTATGCAAGCAAAGTGAATTTATGAGCAGCCCCATTCACAAATATCTTCATGACAGCCAGGAACATCAGCATGTACTGCATCCCATCCTCCTTAAGCTCCACTTTGCATCATCAAAGGTGATTTGCAGATCCAGAGTGTCCTTAAAGGAAAACTGCATGTTAAAATCAGGAAAATACGTGTATTACTACCAGTTTTGAGTTCTCACTTCATCACAGTGTTTTGTTTCTGCCTAGGCTGTGAGAGGAGTTTTTTTACATTTCCCCTGGGTGTTTTATGATCTCTGGGGACTGCCATTCAGGTTTGTTTTATTGCATCTTCTCCAAGTTAGTCTTCCCAGAGTGCCCTTTGGTTTGATGTCTAATAGCCCCTACAGCAGGCCAGTGTCTTGTTACAGTGTTTTGCTTACCCAAAGCAGAGAAAGAACACTGCAGCCAGTATTCATACTGCTAGTCTCTGTGTAAGTATGAAATGTTCTAAATAGTGGTACCTTATCCAGCTGTGTTCTGCTTAGGGAAGAGAGAGAGAGTGTATGTGTCACGTGGATCTCAAGTACTATTAGCCCAGCTTTTGACAGATCTAAATGTATGCAGTGTAATAAATTGAGTGGTGTGCATGCAAGCATTGTAGTTCAGACACACACAAATGCAACAAAATGTTTTTGCTGTAAAGTTTGTTTAGCTGGGTTTCATTGGTGGTGTGTGTAGAATCTGTAATTTTGGGGGGGTTGGTAACTCAAACTGACATCTCAGCCTGTCTCATTACATTCCAGCCCCCACTAATAAAATCTGGATCCTGTACAATGTAAAATGCCTTTGCACAATATACTACAGAAAATTACATGTTTAAACAAACACACACACACCCTAAGGAGAACACAGCTGGGTAAGGTACCAATATTTAGGAAACTTATCATACTTACCCCGAGACTAGCAATCTGAATCCTGGCTGCAGTGTTCTTTCTCTGCTGTGGCTATAAGACACTGTAAAAAGACACTGGCCTGCTGTAGGTTAGTAAACATCAAACCAAAGGAACTCTGGGAAGACTATCCTGGACAAGATGCAATAAAACAAATCTGAATGGCAGCCCCAGAGGTCATAAAAAACAGGGAAAGCAGCAGGGAAGTTTGAAAAACTCCTCTCACAGCCTAGGCAGAAAGAAAAAATTACTCACCTTAGTAATGTTGTTTCTTCTAATGGAGTCTTGCTATATTATGACAATTGCAGTATGACCGCAGGTTAGAACTGCTCTGGAGGTGAAATAGTTAACTTTCCATGCAGGCATGGAACTTAGAGCGCGAGCTCGGTTGAAAACTCTGTCTGTTGCTCCTCAAACGCAAACTGTCAGATCTTTATGAGCTAAAACTCACTAAGACTCTGTGTAGTAGCTGTAATCCTACACTAGCCAACTGGCTACTAACATAAACACTCATTTTTTGGCCTAAAACAAAGACTCAAGTCAGGAGACCCAAAAATGCAAAAACACAACACCAATTCACCCAAAAAGGAAGGTGAAAAACAACAAGATGGACATCAAAAAAGTGCCAACCCTGTACTGCCCACCCACATCCCAAAACAGAGGTTCTGAGAGGGACAGGCAGGGAGGGAGGTCATAATATAGCAAGACTCCATTAGAAGAAACAACATTACTAAGGTGAGTAATTTTTCCTTCAAACAACATGAAGTCTTGCTATATTATGACAATGTAGTCTACACAGCAGTACCCCATGGAGGAGGGACAGAACCTACTTAGGAATAGGCTCTGAAGCACGGGTTGTGCTAAACCGAGCATCACTCCCAGCCTAGATGTCCAGGGAGTAGTGCTTGGTGTGTGAACTGTTTTCCAGGTAGCTGCTTGACATATTTCTAGAATAGGAATGTCTCTGGCAGCAGCCAGAGAAGCAGCTGTACCTCTGGTAGAGTGAGCCCCTCAGGCCTGAGGGGGAACTTTACCCAACTTCTCGTAGCAGAATTGGATACAAGAGACAATCCACCTGGCAATGGATCTTTTAGTGGCTGATTTCCCTTTACCAACTTTGCCATAAGTGAGGAACAGTTGGAGGGAGTCAAACCCATGACCCTTGGTACGCTCTATGTAGTAACTAAGGGCTCTCTTCACATCTAGGCTGTGCAACCTCCTCTCCCCAGAGGAGGAGTGGTCAGTGAAGTACACTGGAAGTGAAATAGATTGATTAAGGTGAAAATCTGAAACCACCTTAGGCAGGAACTTTCTGTTAGTCCAGAGGACCACCTTATCTCTGTGAAAAGAGATAAACTCCTGCTCCACTGACAACGCTTGTAATTCACTTATGCGTCTGGCAGAGGTGATGGCTACCAGAAACACAGTTTTCCAAGTCAAGTACTTGAGCTCAGCTGAAGACAAGGGCTCGAAGGGGGGTTGCATAAGCTGAGCAATGCAAACATTAAGATCCCAGGCAGGGGCAGGATCCCTGAATGGAGGGTTGGTGTGAAGCAACCCCTTAAAAAACTTGGAAAATACAGGATGAGCTGAAAGAGAAGAGGATATACCTGCTAAAATAAAAGCAGACACAGCTGCCAAATGCACCTTCAGGGTAGCTGGTCTCAGCCCCAAAGAATTCAGGTGGACCATATAATCCAGGACTGTGGGTAGATCACAAGAGACTCGGGAAATATGCTTTTCTGAGCACCATATGGAAAACCTTTTCCATTTGGAATTGTAGTAGCCCTGGTGGAAGGCTTCCTTGAGGCCTTCAATATATCCATTACACCTTGGGAAAGGTGTAAATCAGCAAACTCTAACTCTTCAAGAACCAAGCCTTGAGATTGAGAGATTTGAGATTCGGATACCAAACCCTTCCCTGGGCACAGGTTAACAGATTGTGATTCCTGGGAAGGCACAGGGGAGGATGGACTGCTAAGGACAGCAGGAGTGGATACCAGGGTTGTCTGGCCCAATCTGGAGCTATCAGAATGACTTTGCAGGATTGGAATCTGATTTTGACTAGCACTTTGAACAGGAGAGGAAAGGGAGGGAAGGCATAGAGGAACTTCCCTTCCCAACTGAGGGCTAAGGCATCCAGGGGGAGTGAGCCCAATACTGGGGGCCTGCAGCAAAAAAGAGGAAGTTGGTGATTGTCTGGGGCTGCAAAAAGATCTGTCTGCGGGGTGCCTCATCTGGCAAATACTACTCCCAAGACCAGTGGATCCAGTGACCATTCGTGGTGGCCCTGGGAAATCCTGCTAAGAGCTTCTGCCAGGATCATTGTCCTTGCCTGGGAGGTGGACTGCCGTAAGGGAGGTGTTCAGGGAGTAAGCCAGAGACCACAACTTCATCGCTTCGGTGCACAAGGCCGTAGACCAAGTGCCCCCTTGCTTGTTGATGTACCACATCGTAGTGGTGTTGTCTGTTCTGACCTGAATACTCTTGTTCTGAACAGATTTGGAAAAAAGCTTGAAGTGCTAGAAAAACTGCTCTGAGCTCCAACAGGTTGATGTGGAGCAGAGATTCCTGGGGAAACCACAGACCCTGGGTGGTGAGGTCGCCCATGTGAGCTCCCCAGCCCAAGAGGGATGTATCTGTGGTAAGGATTAGAGAATGAGACTGAGTGACAAAATGAACCCCTTGTCTCAGGTTGCTCTGATCCTGCCACCATTGTAGGGCTTGGATCAGGGTTCGAGTTACTGGGATCAACTTGGTAAGAGGATCCTTTCTTTGAGAACAAAAAGCTCTCAAATGGAACTGGATGTCCCTCATCTGATATCTTGCTCCCTGACAACTGCTGTGGAAGCAGCCATGTGTTCTAGGAGCTGCAGAAAATGCCTTGCTGGCCAGGAGACCTGCAGGGTAAATGAGGAGGCCAGGGAGACTAGGGTCTTTGCCCTGTCCAGGGGAAGGAAGGCCCTGTTTTCCTGTGTGTTCAGTTCTGCACCTATGAAGGTAAGAAGCTGGACAGGCTCTAGAACTGACTTTGAGAGATTCAGAAGGAAACCTAGAGAGGTAAGCAGTTGCTGCGTTATCTGAAGATGTAAATTGACCTGGTCTGGGGACTGGCCTTGAGCCAATCATCCAGGTAAGGAAAGATGGCAATCTTTTGCCTTCTTAGGTAGGCAACTGCTACTGCCAGGCATTTGGTGAATACCCTTGGGGCAGAAGTGAGGCGAAGGGCATTGCTCTGAACTGGTAGTGGCCTGAGGGCAGCTCGAACCTGAGGTACTTTCGATGGGAGCTTCTGATGGGAATATGGAAGTAGGCATCCTTGAGGTCCAGGGAAGCTAGCCAGTCCCTGGCCATAGAGAGGGAAGAATAATTCCAGAGTCACCATTTTGAACTTTGGCTTTAAAAGGTGCTTGTTTAAATATCTGAGATCCAGGGCCGCCATTCTCCTGTCTTTTTTGGGGTAAGAAAGTACCTGGAGTACAAACCTTTGCCCTGGTGTAGGGGAGGAACCCTTTCCACAGCTCTGAGAGCCAGGAGGGTAGAGACCTCTGCCTCTAGGGCGAGTGCCTCTGATGGAGTTGCAGGTGGAAAAGATCTGGTTCTCAGCTTTGGAAATTTCTTGAAGCTGAGAACCAGTCCCTGGCTTACTACTTCCAGGTCCCACTTGTCTGATGTTAAAGACTTCCAGTCCTGGACAAAGTAAGCCAGCCTGCCCCCTACAGGTAGAGAAGAATCAGCCCTGACAATCCCATCAGGGTGCCTGCTTGGCAGGGGCTTTGGGCTGAGGGGTGGAAGCAGACCTACTTGTACCCCGTCTGCCTCTCCCTCTAAAGAACCCCCTCTGAGCATAGGCAGAGGAGGAAGCTTGGGCTTGGTAAAAAGGCCTATGAAAAGGCCTGCCCCTGCCTCTAGGAAGCTGCTTTTGAGGAGTGGCCTGCCTTTCCTTGGCCTGTGCACTCCTATAGGTGGTCCTATATTCATCCATTTTCTTCATGTAATTCTCTGTTTGCTCCCCAGAGAATTTCCCACAACAGGAAAATCCATGGCCTTAGACTGGGTATCCTGAGACAGGGTAGTACATCTGAGCCAAGCCATCCTGCGAAGTGCCACAGATGTAGCCATGACTCTTGATGAAACATCATTAGAGTCCACTACAGCATGAAATTGCACCTGGATACCTCAATTACCATCCATAGCCACCTGTTCCAGCTCCCTGGCAAGCTGGTCAGGGACTTGTTTTGCTAGGGCCAGCACAGTATCCATCTGGATTTCTGGTACCCAGCAGCATAAGCCATATAATTTGCTGTCTGAGTCCCAAAGATGCTGCCATGTACTGTTTCTTTGCCATAGCATCAATCTTCCTAGAGTCCTTCTCAGGGGGGTGTGAAGCTAGGGAATATTAGCCTTGTCACAGGCTGCAGCCTGCACTACCCCAACATGGCTGCATTGCTGGAGTGAGAAAATCAGAGTCAAAGCCTGATAAGGTATACCTCTTGTCCATCCTTTTATCCACAGGAGGTATAGTGTGAGGAGTTTTTAAAACTTTACTGTCTGTTTCGAAAAGATTTATGCAAAGGAATAGACAGTCTCCTAGACTCTGGAATATCCATCATTTCTACATAGTCTGGCTCCTCTTGGTCATCAACAGCTTCCTCAACAGGGAGCTGGAGAGTTTCAGCAACTTTTTTATAAAACATGAAATGAGAAGGGGACTCAGAAAGCCTTGGAGGAGAAACCCCTAGGGGTCTATCTGGAGAGATGTCCGGTTCAATGGGCACATCCAGATCTTCAAAACCATATTCACTCTCCTCATATTCCTCTTCCCCCTCCTCTGGTTCATTAAAATCCTCAAAATCATAATCCTGAACCGGTGGAACCGGCCGAACCGAACGCCTCCCTGAAGGTGTCGGTTCGGTCGGAACCGGGGAGAGAGACTGGACAATTTGAATTGCTTTAGCTATTTCCTCAGCAGTTGGAGAGAGAACTTTTGGCTCTACGCTAGCTGACTTTCTAGTCCTTTTTGCTGGAACCGGCTCCTCAGAACTGGCTCTTCGTTTGCCCGAGGAAGTATCGCCCTGGTCAGAGGGCACTCCCTCCGGTTCGGTTGGTACCGAACGGGCTGGCAATCTGGGTCAGCGGACTTTTTGGCCTCCTTTCCTGAGCCTACCAACTCTCTTATCTATGGTGGCAGCAGGAAATTCTGACAAATCTGGCAGTCTGAATTAGGGTGGTCAAACCCCAGAGAATAGACACATGTGGTGTGTGGGTCAGCCTTAGCAAAAGCTTCCCCACAAACACTACAGTGTTGAAACCCAGTGGGTCCGGTTTTTCTTTTGGGTTTCTCAGACATAATGCCAGCCTAACCAACTTGCCCGTTTATGGCAATCCACCAAGCAAGACACCCTTATCGGTTCCCAACCGTGTCACGCGTCGTGGAAAAAACCGTAATGAAATCCGTTTTTTAGAACCGATAAGAACGCGAACCGCACTTCAAAAAGGACTAGTAGATTTAACATAACCTGATCGGTTCAAACCGAACCGATAATGAATTACAAGTTCCACACAGAAAAACTAAATGTAAACTATCTATTACTTACATTACCACAGACAGAGCTTGAACCGACCGGTTGCAGTTTAATTTCGACTGAAAACCAAGAAATAATACTTTTAAACCGACAAAATGAACCGAGCAGAAGGAGAAATCTCCGAGACTGTTCTAGTGAGGCGGAGTAAAGAATCTGACAGTTTGCGTTTGAAGAACAACAGAGTTTTCAACTGAGCGCTTCTAAGTTCCATGCCTGCATGGAAAGTTAACTATTTCACCTCCGAGCAGTTCTAACTCTGCGGTCATACTGTAATTGTCATAATATAGCAAGACTTCATGTTGTTTGAACAAAACACTGGGATGAAGTAAGAACTCAAAACTGGTAGTAATACATATATTTTCCTGTTTTATCTTGCAGTTTTCTTTAAGGTTGTGCTGGTATATGAGATTCTGTGTCCTTCAAACTCCAGCTGCTTCTTTTCCCAGCACCCTGGCAACTAATTGTTCCTTGCTTTGAAATCTGTGCAACCTGGTTACAATCACATGGGATTTCTTTCCCACTTTTGGTGGGGAATAGAGGGATGCATGAGACCTCTCAGATACAGTGAGACAGTCCCAATAATAGTCCAGACGTATGGGCAGCATACCATGGAGGAAGGTGGTTATGTCTTTGACTTCCTCTTTCTCTGGGATTCCCATGATCCAGATATTCTGGCGCTGGCTCCAGTATTCAAGTTGCAGGATTCACTCACGGCTTGCTTAGCTCCTGTGCATTGTCATGTGAATGCTACTCCATAATATCCGTCATGTCCTCTGTAGCTCTGATAACATTTTTGGCATCTTCTGCTCTTTTTGTGAAATTTCCAAGTTTCCAGCTCCCCCTCCATATTGCTTAGAGTAGCCTGCACTTTGTTCACAACAATGGTCAGTATATTTCATGTTCTTGCAGTTCCTCTCCTTTCACTCAGCAGCATGGCCTTGCTCGATGCAGTTTCCCAGTGTCTGTCGACCCTGCTGGGATTAACTTTTGCTTTTGTGTGAGGACTGTGGGCCTGGTGCCCGAGCCTGGTGCTCGTTTGACCTATTGTATTGGAGTGACAGACATCTCCCCTTTTTGTTTTTAGGCTTATTGATTGTGTTAGGTAGTGCTGAACAGATCACAATTCCATTTTTGCAGTCTTAAGGAATATAGTTTCATGCTAAAGTGGCCATCTTGGTTCTGCTCTGCAGCACCTCTTAGTATATCAGTTTGAACTGCTAATTCTGACTTTTTTATAGCAGACCTGCATTTTACATCCATTAAAAGAGCTACAAAATACCAAGACACATACTTCTTAAACGTCATGAGTCTGTGATCCTTTTCTACTTAAAGTGCAATGAAAAGACCACTCCATAAGTAAAAGAGTTTGTTGTATAATTAAACTGAGCAGTGCAGCTTATCTGACATTTTTTTTGTCAAAAACACAAGAAATAAAAGGCGTTCCTTTTAAACTAAAATCCCATAACAAAAGTTAGAAAATGTCATGCTGTGGGGAAGCCCAGAGGATAACCTTCTAGCTGAATGAGAAAACTACAAATCCCAGTGTTCTGCTTTGACACAGACTGTGAAATCTTTCATGTACATGTCTGTGGAGAGGCACCAGAGGTTTGGTGAAAGGGTGTAAACCTCTATGGGAAGAAGCAAATAACTGGAGACCTCTTTACCTATGGAGGGACACCATTGTTTTGTCAATTGTTGTGACTGCTTGTCACATGTACAAAGCAAACATATTTGGTCCCCTTGGACAGTTTAGGGCTGGGGAGGTGTGTGCTGCAGCAATCAATGCAGCTGAGCCTACATAAGATGTGTGAGTCAATATGCAATGCTGGCAAGGCAGCTGCTGCTTTGCTGGCTGATGGAAGGAAACTTCTCACATATGAAAGAATGCAGCCGCAACTATTACAATGTGGTTGCATCCTTTCACATAACATAACAGCCAGTGAAGTAGCATCCCCTCTCCAGCCCAACCCAGCTTTGCAGCACTGGTGGCAGGTGCTCAATCTCGCTGCCAGTATCCCCCTTCCGCCCAATGCAGTTTTTCAACAAAACCAGAGGTTGGGTGCCATCCTTGCTGACAGAAAACACAACAATGCCCTCAGCTGTTTCTACAGTACTCATAATGTCTCAGTGATAGTCAGACGGCAGCTAGACAATGTAATGAGTGGAGGGCTGGGCCAGTCACCATCACTGTTACCAAAGTTTGGCTTAGATGACTGGAGGATGGGTGTTTGTTGGGAGGAGGGTCCTGAGAGAACAGGTCAGAAAAGGGTTGGATGCTCTTAGGTGGGGTACCACTAGACCACAAGAAATATTTAAGAGTTACAGGACAGGTGATCGGGGGTGGGGAGACCACTAGACAACCAGGAATGTTTAAGATAGCTACAGGATGGGTGATCAGGTGTGGGTGGACAACTTGACCATCAGGGATAAATAAGACAGACTGCATGCTAATGCACCCATAATGGGCATTGGGCATACAGATGGGATGCAGTACTTTGCATACCCCCTGGCCTCATTAGCATGTTAGGACTGCATATTGCCCACAGAAGCCCTGACACTGTCCAGTTTTGGCCATGTATCTCCATTGAGCTCTGGTGGGCCATATTTAGTCTAGAGCTGTGTAATCACAGCGCATAATCACTATGCGCTATGCTGACATAGTTCCATATTCAGACAGTTATCATGTTCTGGTGGAAGCATCCTAATTACCAGAGTATTGCCATGATCCCAGCCATGTAAGCACTGCGCATGGAGCATGCTCTGTCAGTGCAGTGCAGTGCACAGCACACATCCAATGATTATGGGGCCTATGTCCCTTAGCCTAGTGAAACCCAAAGTCCACAAGACAATGGCTACTGAGGATAAGAAATGTCTGCTTGTAGCCTCAAGATACTGCTGTTTTAACTTGTAAGAGCATGCAAGCAAACACATTTGCCATTGACAAATGTTTATTTGACTGTTTGTCTCCCCATCACCAGTGTGGCTACCATTGCTTAGCAACCCCCAGCCCTGCCCTTTCCTTCTATTTCATTTACGTTAACTTCCAGGGTTCCCCAATGCAGCTCCTGCATCTGAGTGGACTCCATCAGAGGATACTGTGGCCCCCTTTTGTCTGTCTAGTGTGTGGGAGGCTGTGGCCAGTTAGCTCCTCAGGGCTCAAAGACACTGATATCATACAGCATGCTACTGAGAATTTTCCTTGTAGTTCCTCCCCCCGGACACTGGTGTACAAGACATCATGGAACATGTATGCATGCTAAGCATGCTCCTACCCTGATGCAACCAGTATACCTCCACCATATCTCGTTCCAACTGTACCACCACCTGAGGTCATCCAGATGGTGATATTGTAGTGGATCCTGCAAACCCCTTGTCCCAGGAGGAGGAGGTGAGTGTCCTGTGGGATGTTGAATCCTCCGTCACCTGGCTGGCTCCCAATGCTCCAGGCTCATTCCTGAACCAGGGACACCAGTATCGTAAGCGATAGCCCTACCACTTGCTTTGTCATTGTTACCAGATTATGGTGCCCTTCCATAGTCTAGTATGAGACAGTCACAGAACATTTGTGACCCTCTTTTCTGGAATAGCTGTTAACCAACTATAACCAGCTGAAACTCATCCTCATTTCATTTTTCATTTTTTTTTTTGTTTTATTTCTTTACCAGTAGTTGAATGCTTACTTGTGTAGACTTGCTAATCATGAAGGGACAGAACAATCAGTTATTCTCACAGGGGATATCATCTCTCTCTCTCTCTCTCTCTCTCTCACAAACACTCTCTCTCTCTCTCTCTCTCACTTAGCTTTGCTGCCACACAATCAATACTTTTAGCGTCACTTCTTCTGCAAGGCTGAATAGGGATTTTACACTCTGCTCTTTAACTAGCTTTTCTTTTCTCTACTTTTGTGATATTGTAAACTAAATGGATGGAAGATAAATAATGAATGAAAAAAAGTCTTGAAACAGCAAAATTTGTTTCTTAGAATCCTGAGGTATTGAACTAATGTTAACTATTAAGCAATAAGGCATGGCCAAGGGTTATGTTAATGGTCTGTTAATCACCTTTGAGGGGTGTACTGTGGCATGAGGTGTAGCCGAGTGCCACATGCCCCTAGAGGGTGATTAACTGACCATTAACATAATCCCTGGGAGTGCCTTATTGCTATTATAATAAAACATGTTTTTAAACGGTGTTAAACCTTGTTCAGCATATGGCTAAGCTCTACATGTATGTTAATAAAAGATTAACATAAGACTGTTAGAATGTTTGCAGCCAATCAGAAAGCTCCACTTATCAGACCCTTTTTATGTTTGCTTGCGCGCATGTGCAAGAAACATTATGTGACAGCTTAGGAGAAAAGTGGGTTGTGAAGGCGCGGCACTGTAGCAGCCAAGAGAGGCACAGCATTTGGGGGCTTGGCAGTGGTGGGCCAATGGAGGCACAGTGTGCTGGTGACACTGGCTTCCAAAAGTTGCACCAAGCTACAATGTTTTCACCGCAGAAATCAGGGGCTGCCTTGTCATTGCAGCGTCAGTGATTCCACTGCAATGAGGGAGCGACCCGTCATTGCTGGGTGGAACTTGCTGACTGTAATATTGTTTGTGAACATGGCGGGCGGCTTGCCACCTGTTCATAAACAATATTAAAGTTGCCCGAGCCGAGGGGGTGGCTAATCCCCCTCAGCAGCATGTGCCCCCCCGCCACAGCAGTGTTTTTGCCGACGGGGGCCCTAATCCCCATCAGCTTCAGTCCCCCCTGCAATGTAAAATTGCCGATGGGGAGCCCACTCCCCATCGGCATCATATCCTCCCTCCCAGTGCTCCCCGTCAGCATAATGCGCCCCCCAAAACAAAGTAAATTTGTGCCGAGCGGTCCCCAATCTCTTGGCTGCTCCCACCCCTCGCTTTGTGCCGACGGGGTGCCCAATCCTCATCATCAGCCACACCCCCAGAAACAGTCAGGTGGCATGCTAGGAGCCCATCCCAGCGTGCCCAATGCCCATATAACGGGAAAACCGTCCTGCGATGATTCTTTAAATTTGTTTTAAACCTGTGAAAAAACGGTCCCTCATAGTCTCCGGCCCCCCCAACCCCACCAACCACTGTGCACCCTGCCTCCCCATACCCTCCCACCGCATACTTACCTCCAGAGTCTGGCGCGACGATCTTCGGTGGACCAGGAACACGTCTGCACTCTTCAAAGCCAACCGTGAACTGAGGAAATGCCAGTAAGCTGTATAATACAATAAATAGGGCTTTTTCAACTTTATTGCATATCTCAGGCATTTTTTGGAATTTTGGCACCAAATTTTCAACATGGGGTTTTTGGGACCCTTCCTCATGAATTCTTGAAATGTCATGGCGTTAATCAGGCCCAAAGGCTGATTTCTCAGTCACTGAGCGAAATCCCCTTTTTTGACCGATTAACGAAACAACAGTGCAAGTGTTCATAAGGTGGGCTCTCAGAAAGTCTATGTTGCAAATTTGGTGAAAAAATTCCTAAAAAATGACTGTTTTACGAGCGTGCGTTGAGCAGTTCCTACGCACACTCGTAAGTTTGTGAATTTTTAATATTTGCACTCTGGATTTTCAACATTGCCATTTTACCACACCTCCTTATGAGCAGTACAGCTGTCATTTTTCACATCTCACCCAAAATTTGTTTCCGCGCATGTAACGTACAATGGCGCAGTCGGTGTGTGAAATCAATGTATGGGACACATTAAGAAAATCAGTGACACTGTTCATGAGCAGAGGTCTTTAAATGGCTATGTTGAAAATTTGGTGACAAACGTCCATAAAATGACTGTGTTACGAGTGAGCATTGTGCAGTTTCCACGCACCCTCGTACGTTCATGAATTTGTAATATTTTCAGTCCAGATTTTCACCAGTGGTATTTTTCCACACTTCCTTATGAACAGTACAGCTGTCATTTTTCACAACATGGCAGAAATGTGTTTTCACACTTTCAGTGCAGAAATGCGTGGTCGCTGTGGGAAATCATTGTTCAGGACAGATAAAGAAAATCACAGTGACACTGTTCATGATCGGAGGTCCCAAAATGCCTGTGTTGGCAATCTGCTGTAAAATATCCCAAACTAATTACATTACGGGTGTGCGTTGCACAGTTTCTACGCACGCTTGTGACTTCACTAGTTTTTTTAATATTTTCACTGCAGATTTTCAGCATTGCCATTTTTTTACACCTCCCCATGAACAGTACAGCTGTCATTTTTCACACCCTGTTCGGAATGTGTTTTTGCATCTGTGGTGCTAAATGCCGTAGTCGCTGTGCAAAAGCAGCTTTTGGCTAACAAACTGATATAGCCACTGTTCATGAGGTGGGAGTCACAAAACAACCATGTTGAAAATTTGGAATGAAAATACCAACAAATGCCTGAGGCGTTAGGGTTTCCGACCATAACGTCCCACCCTGTAGAGAATGACAGGCATCAGGGGTGTGACTTGGGATTCTCGCCTGTAATGCTCATACCATTTCACACCCTGCAGCCAGTGAGAGGCATCGAGGTGTGCCTTGGACTCTTCGGCCCCAAAGTTCACCCCATTCTCCTATGCTGCACCCATCTCACCATATTTCCTGATGGAATGGCGTGCGCATAAGAGCCAAAGACTCCAAGGCACACCGTGACACTTGTTGGTGTCTGCAGGGTAGGGTGTGGTGAAATGGCATGGCCGTTATGCCTGATGACCCAAAGGCACACCCCCAATGCCTGTCAGTCTCTGCAGGGTGGTAGTGGGGTTGGCTTCAGTTCAATACTTCACTGCCATTCCTATTATGCAGTTCTGTAACTCCTACACTACCAATGCCAATGCCAGCAAGCAAACATTCAACATTGACAAATGCTTGTTACAATACCTGTTAACAAGGGATCAGTTAAAGGAAAACTGAAGTCAAAATTTACAAACAAAATACGTTGTGCAGTGTTTTTACTTTTAGGTGTACTCCTAGCAAATCCTTCCTTTGGTATGCTGAAAGGACTTTTTTTCTAAATTTTCTTGCTGGTTTTATGACCCCTGTGGATCTCCATGTTTGCATTTTTATGGATGTTCTTGTTCCTACAGTGCCTCCTGTCTCATGTGACACTGATGTATCCAGGACCTTTAATTCAACATGAGCTTTTTTTTTGTCAAGTTTACAGTAACCTTTGTGATTTTAAGTAAATCTCCTAGTCCAGAGAGCCCTAATGAAGGCTACATTTGAGATGGAAAAGGCCTAAGGGATAACTGAGTGTGCTACCTTGTAAGAAAACAGCTAGAGTCTTCACTAATTGTAACATTTGTGACCTAGGGTGATTTATGTGCTTTTTTAATGGCTGTGTGTAGTTTAATTAAATAAAAAGCTTTAAAAACAAACTTTCGCTTCTGCTGGCAAGATCTAGACATATACCTAGAAATCAGAAAGTTTGCATTAGACAGTTATTTAAGTGAAGTCAGAAAATTAGGCTTCTAACAGTAGATGCTGCTGCAGAAGTTATTACTCTCTGGATCAATGGTCCTAGACACATCGCTGTCACAGGAAACAGGAAACATTGTAAGAGCAAGAAGAGCCATAAAAAATGTGAACATAAGAGATTCTCAGAGGCCATAAAACCAGCAAGCAATTTTAGAAAAAACTCTTTTCAACAAACAAAGGGAAGGACTTACTAGGAGTACACCTACAAATCAAAACACTTTGCACAACATTTTTTTGTAAATGTTGACGTTATTTCCCCTTTAATGTGCTGCATTTCACCAGTGTGAAGAGTATGAGATTAATACAGAGATATTGTAAATACAGAGGTTTGTGTTTTTTCCCATGTAATACACTCCTTCACCCTAATCTTACTCCTGGGTTTGGTAACAGTTAGTCTTCGAAGCCCCTCAGCTATGGCTGCTGGTTTTCAGTAATCTCAACTGAGGGCTGGTGACATATGTTAACCTGCTCTTGGCATCAGGCAGAAACTTGGGGGGGTAGGCATGGCCCCAGGGGTGACCTTTATGTCTAGGGGTACATGATATCTGCTTGCCAGAGGCCTCCCCTGTACAAATATCAGCTTCAATCTTTACTTATTTACAGTGTCCTTTCTTCTTCTTTGTTACTTGTTCACTTTTAGTGAGCTTCTCTCAGTGCCAGTTCTGCCAGGAGAGAAATAAATCACTCTGCTATGTGATTTGTTGTTGTCATACTTACTCAATTACACACACAGAAACATGGTGGTTAGCACAGCTACAGCAGGCTAGATCCTGTCTGTGGTCAAATTTCATCTCCCACCTTACTATATGCTTTGGGCTGCACTCATTTTCACACATACTGCATGACACCTTGGTGTCAGATCAGCTGGTGTGCAGGACGCAGCACCAGTGTAAGGATTTTCACACAGACATAACTAGCTAATGGTCACCCCAGCTCCGGGTGCCTTTCTGAAACCAGTTCTGTACTTTTACTGGACTGTGTGCCAGGCATTGCCATGGCTGCACATACCTCAGTCTGCCCTCTGGAAGTGGCTGGCAATCTCCCCAGGCCTCTGTCAGAGGCAGCATATATGAAATATATTCCAGTTGGAGATTTCCTGTAAAAATTATAAGCACATCTCTGACCTGCATCTGCAGCTCAATTTCTGTCACCAGATCTCTCATCATCTTCAGCACAACAGCATCTATTTGGTAATGGACTGAAATTGCCACCTGAAAGTGAAGAAACACTCACTTTGATGAGAGCCGTTGTGTGCTGCTAGGTCACAAGGGACTTTAATTGAGGAGCAGCCCCTTAGGATACTCCTTACACTTCCACCACAATTAATGAAAATCTACAGTAAATTGCCCTTGGACTATCCCCAGAGTCTTCACTGCTGTCCTGATGTCTATCCCTGGAGGCTACTAGATGACCAGATAATGACTTGTGCTGCTCTCACACATTGGATTCACAGACTGCTGCTCCTAGTGTGGGGCTCCTGCCTCCTCAGGAGGCCTGGCAAGTGACCTGAAGCAGGGGAGCACTGATGGCACAACTGTACTCTGCTTTCATTTTGCCATATTAACACACACCACCCTGCACCCAACAACTGGCATAATAGCGCCACCCACTGGCTGTCATAGGCTCTACCAATCAGTAAGCTCAGTAGTCTGTCATTCTAGTAACCAAGCCTCTCCCTCCTCCTGTCAGGAGAGGGTGGTTACACACAAGTTACAACTTTCCATTTCTTTTTTATTATACTAAGTTTTTTAAACCCCTTCTATCCTAGAATTGTTAAATTCGGCATTGATTACTTTGCAATAATGAGTCCTGTTGGCTAGGATGTGGGAATATGATTGAGAAGGTGGGTAGGAACACACTATTAGAGGACAGCTGTAGTGTGCCAAAGGAGGGAGCGTCACACCACTGATGATCTCAGGCAGATATATCGGTCACTCTACTGAGTGTCATCATAAAAAAAACACTCCCAGTTTTTCCCTTCCCAGTGTGAACTTCAGCTGGCAACTGACAAAGTAAGTAAAGAGCTCATCACACTGTTGATTAGGGAGGGTAACCACAGTACAGCCGGTGTAATGTATCTATTATTGCTCTGAATCATGAATTAGGGTCAAGGGGGCTCCCAGTAATAATGGACCTTTTGTGCCAAAGCTTTGGAGGGGGTATCCAAAGACTTTATTGGAGCCTGGCACTGTGCCAGGTTTTGTTTTACATACATAGCAGCACTTTTAGTGGAAGGAGGGTGATGACTGGGTGGACATGGCCATGTTGTTGGGTCCTGACACTGTGCCAGATTTAGTTTTTGTGGGGGGGTGGTGTAGGGAGGGTTATGACTGAAAAAAATCAAAAAGTAGTTGACCACCCACCAAAAGCCACAAACCACTCTGATGGTAATTTTATTCCATCACGTTCATTTGTAAAAAAAAAGCAGCATAATGCACACAGAGCAACAATGGTCAAAAACCGCAGTACATCAACAAATGCTTACGTTTCACAAGGTAACCCCTTGCTTCATCAGAGCTAAAGTGCAAATGCCTAACAAGCCTTTATATATCATACTTTTAATCACCCAATTAACATTTCCACATTTTATTGTAAAGACATGCACTGGCATGGTAATAGTTAAAAATAAACTAAACCACACACAAATCTTGAGCAATTACAGAACAATCCCAAGCAAGTATTACATCAAAAGGAGTGAGAAATGTAATTTGGCTACAACCACATGTATGTAATTTATTTCACATATACACTAAATTACCTTTTTTAAGAGTGCTCTCTATTAAATAGGCAGGGTTATGACTGGAGAGACCATGGTCACATTGGTGGGTCCTGGCACTGTTCCAACTTTAGTTTTACATAGATAGCAGCACTATAGCGGTGGAGGGGTGATGGCTGAAAGGCCATGTCCACGTTGGTCGGTCCTGGCACTTAGGTCCTGGCTTCATGCCAGGGTTAGTTTTACATAGATAGCAGCATTATTTGTGTATGAGAATGGGGTGATGGGGCGATCACTCTGCTGGGTGTGGCCACATTGTTGGGTTCTGGCTCTGGGCCATGTTTAGTTTTACACAGTCATCAGCATTATTAGTGTATGAGTTGAAGGGATGGTGATAACTGGGAGGTGGTGTAAGACAAATGATGGCTGGGATTGGGAGGCCACATTTGTGGGTTGTGGTATGGTCTTCACAAAGAAAGACTTGTCCAGTTCAGCCAGTACCTCAAAATAAAGTTATAAACATTATATGTGTTATTAATTAATTAGGGAGAGGACAAAAATACCAGTGAAGGCTGACGCTAGACACAAATGGAACTGGTTTAATATTTCCCACTCACCCTAAGATAATATAACCACAATAAACTTTTTTTCCATAACATTTATTTTATTTTAACATAATCACTCCCGGTCAGTAATATCATCGACATTTCAGGTAAACCTTTCATCAGGAAAAGACTGGTGTTTCTATATTTACAAACATAGAAAGATATAAATGATTTTAACATCAAATTCTTAATTATTATCTCAGTATATATTGATAAAGAAGATGTCGAAAAAGGTGCAATGAATCCTTACATTTCATTTCATATTATTTTTTTCTATTTTGCTGCTTTAGTATTACATTCACTGTTCGACTCCCACCACAGGGCACTGATAAAACCAAAATAGAGATCACTTATTGACTATTACAGACAAACCCAAACATGTAACTTTCTAAATCATCAAACAGTGAACCTAAATACTATCTCTGCTACCAAAATCTTAAAAAATTACCAACCTGGTTTGGCTAATTCATGTTACCTATCGCTTTAAAGAGCAACTCTGCACGTCAGCATGTGCTTTGATGAATAAGATGTTTCAGCTGTTACAATTTACTGGAGAATACATTTTTTTAATTTTCAATGTTCCCTTTGAAGATTTACAGCACATTTAGACAGTCCGGCTAAAAAGTCTATATAGAAAACATTTCTTTCTACCCTATTTACTTCACAGTGCCTTTGTTTATGGCATCATAGTGCTCACCATGGCAACGGCCTGTGATGTCACAAACAGTAATTGTGGGGTTAGCAGGGGAGAGTCAGATACATTTTGAAAGACCCAGTGAAGTAAGTACTATATTAGCTGCAATATTTACAAGACCAGCAACAGGGGAAAGTAAAAAAAAAAAAAGTAACAAATAACTAGAAAACAATAAATTTTCAACATAATTAGTGTAATCTAGTGTTCCTAAGCTTTTTATTATAATAGATAGTTGCTCCTTAAGCCACTTCACAGGACAGCCAATTCAAAAAGTTACCGTTTCTGTGAATGCAAGAACTAATTGTTATTTCTTGTAAGCCTGTTCATACTTGTTCCTCCAAATCTATTTATATACAATCTGTAGTTACTACTAGCTCTTAAAATTCTCAAGTTCTAAGTTTACTTGGCAAATAAAGCACCTCTACTCAAAACATATTTACATGTTTTTATGATGTCTTATTACGCCAATTACTCAAATGTTTGTACCTTTTCCTAAACCAGCTAACATGTAGCTTGAATATCCGAAACGCTAACCTTATATTGTTTCAGTGTTCCTCTCCACCTGTGCCAACTCACACATTCATATGTATGCAGATGAGACAGTAATCTTCAACTCCAGTCCCTCTACCACAGATGTGGAAGACCTGATCCAGCAGAATTTCCACAACATCCTGCACTGGCTCCAATCTCACCAAAAAAATGGAGTCCATGACCTTTGAAACCAGCCAGAAACTGGCCAGGCTTTCAAGACTTCTGGTTTTCACCAAGCTGGATGGCTCCTCACTTTAAGTGGTGCAGTCCTTCAAGTACCTTGGTGTGTGGCTGGACAGCAAGCTTGACTTTTTCAGCCTACACTGATGCAATTCATGTGATGCTTCACCCCAAGCTGGGGACATTGTATGGCAATAAAGACTGCTTACTACCAGCGGTCCACCAGGGACTGATCACCAAAATGGTGCTCCCCGTATTCAACTATGCAGATGTTACATGAGGTCCTTGCACCGTTATTCGTACCCCCACAGGTACACCATAGACAGCTAGTGCTTAGGCATATGTTATACTAACATATAGGGCTTAGGGCATCTACCATACAAGAGTAGATATCAGGTAATGTATGCATACTATTGTTATAAACTTTACTTTCTAAATATATATACATTTTCTATGTATTTTATATGTATTTCTTATTCACAAGATGTTAGGACATCTGTGTCCTTGTAATGATTATGATATATTCATTTATTCATTACAAATTGGGTTTACAACCTTAGAGTCAGAGACTCATTTATAAAGGCACCTTGTCGCGGGGGGGGGGCAGACATCAAGACAGTTATTACAGTGCAGATTAAAACAGAGGATAACATTACAAGTGCAGTAAAAGGAACATTTAACATAGATACACTTAGGTTACATAATGTAGTAGTTTGTATGTTACTTAGGTTACATAATGTTACAAAACTGTGAGTTACACTCATGGATATAGTGGGTCCTCAGAGAGACAATGGGTTACATTCCTGTTTGGACCTAGTAGGAAGGGTGGGTCTGGGCAGGGAGGCTGTCCAGTGGGCGTTGTTGAGCCAGGAAGCAGGCAGGCCGGGAACCACAGCCTACAAGAGGGTTAGTTGCACCTACAACAGCAGGCATTAAAGATATGGTTCTGAAGGGCTGTTTGAAGGAGCCAATTTTAGCAAGTTGGAGATGCAGCTAGGAAGAGTTAGAACCAGTTGGGGCTCCGTTGAGAGAAGGATCTCTGGGCAAGAGAGGTCTTGGTTCTGTGCACCTGTGAGTGGCCTTAACAGAGCTACAGGTGGTGACGAGGCAAGATGGCTGCTTTAGAGAGTTGGAGACCCCGGGAGAATCCTAGCAGAGATTTCTTAGCGAGAAGGCAGGTCTGGTAGAGGCAGTCACTTCTCAAAGTTGAGAAGATTGGTGGTAGTATAGAAGGCAGGTGTGAGTTCGGCTGGGGGCACCGGTCAGGAGCCTACAGGCCTTATTGATGGAGAGTTGGATTTTGGAGAGGGCAGTGTTGTCAGCTGCAGCATAGATGGGCAAGCCATAGTCCACAAGGGACAAGACAGAGGAGGTGATGGCCAGCCTGAGGGTAACCTGAGGCAGGCAGTCCCTGTGCTGGTATAGCAGGCCAATCCAAGAGTTAATGGTGGCTGACAGGGCATTAATGTGGGTGTGGAAGGAGAGGGCAGTATCGAACGTGATGCCTAGGTACTTGTATGCAGTCACTTGTTCTAGCGGGTGCAGAGTGCTGGGGATAATCAAGAGGGGGTATTTTTAGGTTTATTTTGGTGGTGGGAGAAGAGCATTGATTTGGTTTTCTTTAGGTTAATGACCAGTCTGCAGTCTCCAAACCACTTTTTGGCATGGTTGTAAGCTTGCTGGAAGGATAATTGGAGGGAAGTGGGATTGGGATGTAAGGCAATGAGGACTGCATCGTCGGCGTAGAGGAGTGTTTTACCAGTACATGAGCTGGGGAGGGTGTTGAGGTAGAGACCACCTTTTGGTGATTTGTACTACTACACTGATTTGTGTAAGAACTGTTTTTGTTTCACAAAGTGATGACTACTACAAAATTGTATAATGTTATCTTGGACCGTGGAGCCACTTCTAAGTTAGCCAATAGGGCTCATCTCTGTAACTAGAAATGTTTCTATTTTACAGTAACCATAGTAATTATCATAGATATATAATGTGAGACACTAAGTCATATACCTCGGAGACTCCAAGAGACACAAAGAAACCTTGAGGTATAGGGAACGCTTAGCATTGGCTCCCGGTTCATATTGGTGAGAACTGCTTAGGGCAACTGTGATTTATCCTTTTTGGTAGTAATAAACAAGTTTATTACTCATATGCAATGTGTCTGTGATTCCTTGCATTCCCAACATTGCCAAGAACCTGAGAGTGAGGTTTAGACCTCCTGACAATTGGTGACCACATGCATGCAATATTTGGTGTTTGTAAGCTTTCACTTGTTGCTTAAAACTTTTCCTTTCCCAACGGGGACTGTAGGTGTGCATTTCCGCATCACCTCTCACATTTACAGACCACTTTGTAGTCACTTGCAAAGTCTGGCTGCTTTTCTTGGGTGTGGTCGATGTCGACTCGACCCACTCCACAGCAGCTTTGAATTGCAAGCCTACAAAGTATACAGTAGCCCGACTGTGCGTAAAGTGTTCCTACTGTGGATCGATACACAGCACAGCACCTTTTTCACAGTTTGATTTTTTTTGTTCCTTCCCACACAATGGCCACCGTATCAAATATCTACGCAGAACTGAGACTCAATGTCTCAAACTTCCTTGCCTCCCATGGAAGATGGGCTGACTTCGCACGGGGCACAGGTGAATCCAAAAACCCTATACTGGGGATCTCAACCCAGTACTGTGAGATGAGACAAACAGCCAATAAGCGTTATGCCAAAGGGCTGTTGGTCGTGGCTCTCTATGCTGCTCTGGAAGCCTCTGAAGTGAGGTTTCAAACCCCTGACCTGCAGATTTCATCTCTTAAGCAAGAGATGGGTTTACAGGAAACAGAATGTGTTAGACTGCAGCAGAATTTGGAGTCTGAACTTCAAACCCTGTGCAATGAAAAGGATTCACTTTTGCATCATTCTGCACAGGCTGGAGAACAAGAAGTTTGCATGTTGAAGCAGGAGTGTGAAAGTTTGAGACAGGATAAGGGGCATGCTTTGAATATGAATGACTTGTTAAGCAGAGCAAAAGAACAATTGAGTGAGGATATGGGCGAGCTACAGGACACTATAAACCAGGTACGTAATGACTTAGAAGTGGCTACTAGGGACAATCGCAAATTGAGTGCCACATACAGAGTATTGCAGAAACAAATGCAAGATGAGATTGATGTGAATGTTGCAAATGTGAGTCATGCAGAATGTGAATCCAAGATGGCAAAACTGCGCCATCAGTGAGAGGTTCTGGCTGTACATGTTAAGGCGATGGAAGGTGTAGCCCCTGCCTTATACACGTCATCTGAAGGGGAGATCTCAGATGATGACATCTCTCAGTACAATGCCGAGTCACACCCCTACTATGGCCCAGAAACCCCACCCAGCCATCCACAACATGGTGGATCCCCACTGCACCCACACCTTGTCATACGTCATCGACGCTGTGACGCACATCATGGGCGATGCCAACATGGCATCCTCCATGATGGGGGGGAGCAGGCCCAAGCCTGGTCCTGACGGCACCACTGGTGGCCATTATTAATTTGGAAGACAGGCAGGAGATAGAGACAATGATTGAGAATGCAATATGTAACGTGCCTATCTCTGAGAGAAATAAGCGGGTTCTTAAAACCTAGATTAGGCAGCTTCTGCAAGAGGCTGGTACTCAGGAAGGCATGGTTCATACCCGCCTGAGGCTGCAGCCCGGGCAGCCCTGGATGGTGCCTGAGGCAACCTACCTCAGCCTGATCGGCCCAATAATCCCCTACAAATGGCCTACTCTGTTCAGCAAATAGCTGAAAGTATTAGTCAGATGAACCCATCCGACAATGTCAGCTGCCACTTGGAAAAGGTGTGTTCCAAATATGAGATGCTTAGCCTCACTGCAGACTATCAGGACCAAATACTATGCCAAACCATTGAGCCTGGATTGTGGGCCAAATTCCCCAATGTCATCTGCCAGGCCGGCAATGCCACTTTTGACAAGGTTGCAGCTGAACTCATTTCTGTACACAGCCCAGGTGTAGTAGGAGTGATGCTTGCATACCCTCTGAAACAGAATGCAAAGGAAAGTCCATCAACTTAACACCAGAGACTCTGGATGGCCTACTGAGCAGGAAAACAACTCGAACAAGAAGCTGCAGATGTAGATCTTATTGAATATAAGACCCTGTTCCTTAGAAACATGATTCCTGCAGTGAGAGAGAAGGTAGAGACAACCACCTATCCCACCATGGAAAGGTTTGCTGACATTCTTCGGAAAACCGAGAGTGTTTACCAACTCTACATCCATGATCTGGGCTCCAGTTCCAAGAAAGTAGCCACCGTGGAGCCTACTCAAGAGGCCGTGATGCACTACATGGTGGAAGGGCAGGCCCAACACAAACAGCCCTTCCCGACGGATAACCAACACCCCCGGCAGGCCCAACAACAACAACAACCACAACAGCAACAGCAGCAATGGGATGGGAACTGGAACTGTCACAAAAACAAGAAGCATAAGAATCATAAGGGTAAACAACAACAAAGACCAGGCCCATCATATAGGGAGATAGCCAAAGAGAATCGGAAGTTTAGAGAACTTCTGGGACAAGTGCGTTCTGTAGTGGATGCTATTCCTACTCAGTACCTTGCAGCCATACAAACGGGAACCCAGGCCCCAATGAGCCATGGCAACACCGGAAGTACAGGCCCTCTGGCCCATATAGGCCTGAACCCAGAAGCACCTCCCTATATAGCATCAGTGCAGCATAGTGAAGTGGTCCAAAGAGCCAGGCCCAACCTCTCCATGCTTCCTCCAGCACATATTGACAATTACAGGCCCCATTCTGGATTGTAAACAAGCTGGTCTTGGATACAAACGGAAGACCCTGCACTGAGGCCGAGGTCAGGGGCTGCCGACTTACAGTGTTATTGGATACAGGCGCGGCTGTATCTGTATTACATGATGATCACCTGGACACATCTCCTTGGTCCACTGGATGGAGGACCAACATGTCAGGAGTAGATGGTACTAGGTTACCTGCATACTGCTCTCTACTACTACCTGTAGAGTTGGGACACCTGAAGGCTTCACACACCTTCCAACTGATGGTATTGCATGATCATCCTAGTATCATTGGGATTGACTTCCTTGCCCCACACAGCTGTGTGGTAGATCTAGCTAACATGCTATTGATACAGATTCAGGGCCAATATCATACTATCTTGATCCCTGATTCACATGTGGTGGCAACAATATCTGCCAACAATAGAGTATGACGTCATAGATTTGTTCAAGAACCATGAGCTTTTTCCAAAGCTCCTTTCCGTCCTACAAAGACATTTGGAAGTGTTTGCTATCAACAAGCATGACTGTGGCAGAATGCACACTGTCATCGAAGTGCCAGGCTCATCACATGAGAGGCAAAGGCAATATCCTTTCCCATCTGAGACCTTGCCTTCTCTTAGGGAAACAATAAAATCACTCCTCAACCAAGGGGTAATCAGAACATGTGTTTCTACTGCCAACTCCCCAGTGTGGCCTGTGAAAAAATCTACAGGCACCTGGAGACTAACTATTGACTACAGGAAACTGAACCAGGTCACCCCCAGTTGTGCTCCAACTGTGGCCTCCACACCTGATGTTCTTCGACTCTTGACCCCTGACCTAAAATGGCTCAGTGCACTGGACATTTCCAATAGTTTCTGGTCACTGCCATTGGCCCCTAAAAGTCAATATAAGTTTGCCTTCACCTTTGAAAGTAGACAGTACACATGGACCTGCTTACCACAGGGATTCCATAACAGCCCATCTCTGTTTCATCTGCACATGATGGATGCCCTTGAGGGTTTCTCTACTCCCCAGTGTCTCTTGCAGTATGTAGATGACCTGCTGTTGGCAACAGCTGCACAGGAACAACACCTGTATCTCTTGGATGAACTACTGACTCCCATCCAGAGAGCAGGCCTCAAATGCAATCCAGCAAAAGCGCAACTACTGTATGTCAGAAAGAGGTACTCTTTCTGTGCCTGAGAATAACAGACCAAGGCCGTAGCCCTACCTGGAAGAAGATACAAGGTTTGCAAGACATGCCACTGCCTACCAGCGTGGCAACTCTTAGAAGGTTTCTAGGTATGGTGAACTATTCCAGAGATTTTATTTGTGATTTTGCTCAGAAGGCTGCTCCTCTGCATGAGCTACTAAAAGAGAACATTCCCTGGACTTAGGGTCCCATACATACCCAGGCTGTGATGTCACTGAAGCAGGCCTTGGCCTCAGCTCCAGCTCTAGTCAATCCCAATCCAGCACTACCATTCCATCTGGAATGTGTCACCTCTGACATTGCCATGTCAGCAGTGCTGGCCCAGAAGGTTCACGGTACTCTGAGACCCACTGCATATGCATCACAGCTCTTGACTCCAGTGGAACAGAAGTACAGCCTTTGCAAAAGGAACTTCTGGCCACCTACTGGGCTGTCAAGCACTTTCTGTATATCATTGGGTACTCTCCACTGATTGTTAACACCAACCACATCCCAACTACCTTTCTGCTATCAAACAGAGTGAAGGATGGGTCAGTCTGTAATACCAGACTAACACACTGGTCACTTCTTCTCCAGGATAGAGACATACAGGTACACCTAACCAAAATTTTCCAAGGAGAACCCCATGACTGTACACTGCAACCACCTGCTCTTCCAGATCCAGGTCCTTTCCTCCCTGCCATGCCACACATACTTGAGAGCACCTCTTTGTGTCATATTTTCACAGATGGCTCAGCATCCTACTATCAAGGAGAACAGATTGCAAGGATGGGTATCTTAGTGATTTACCCTTATGGTAACACTGTCAAAATCTCTAAACGTTGCAGTGTAGTATCATCACAGTATGCAGAGATGGCAGCGGTTGCCTGTGCCCTTGAGTTCATCCAGCATGGAACCGAGGATACCATCATTTTTACAGACTAACTGGGTTTGTTGTTCTCTGACAGAATTTCTTCCTTTCTGGCAGAAGAACTCCTTCCTCTCTTCTGATGGCAGTCCAGTGAAGTACAAAGAACTGGTAATATATATACACTCACTGGCACAAAGGTTTGCACACAAACTCTATGTACACAAAGTTAAAGCTCATTCCCTACATGACCCCTACCATGCCTTCAGTGACACAGCAGACACCCTTGCCAAGGAAGGGGACCGAGGGGGGGGGACACCTGGATGATGGATCATCCAGAGGCTAATGCAGCTGTACATATTGCAGCAGTCAGGAAGAAACCTGAACCTTTTTTCTCCATGGATCTTTCAGCAGCCCAACATGTTGATACTGAGTTCAAAGAAGTGTTCAGATTCCTTGACAAAGGTACCGAAGAAAAACTTCTCACACATAATCCCTACCGGAGGCATGAAGGTAAGTTACACTTGTCACCAGTTGACAAGCTCATCTGATACCAACCAGATGATTCCACCACCAAGTTGTGGGTGGTATCCAGACACCTTAGGTCTGAATTCTTGCACCAAGTGCATGATGCACCCACTGGTGGACACCAGGGAGTGGAAAACACTCTTCAGAGGCTCAAGACCACCGCCTGGTGGCCTGGTGTCACCAAAGATGTTAAACAGTACACAGACAACTGCCTTCTTTGTGCCCAAAATAATCCCATCCCTACCAATCAAAATGCCAGACTACTACCACAAAGACACTCTGGCCCTTGGCATGCCATACAAATTGATTTTATTGGCCCCCTGACCAATACCATAGATACATAGATACATAGACAGTGTCGGCAGATAAGGGCCTATGGCCTACCTAGTCTGCCCATTTGAGCTTGTAAGTTCAGTTTGTTTTCCTAGAAGTCTATTTCCCCTTACCCCTGACCTCTAGAATTCCTTTATGTCAATCCCATGCATTCTTAAATCCCGTGATTGTTTCAGCCCCACCACTTCCTCTGGCAGGGTGTTCCACTTGTCCACCACCCGTTCTGTGAAGAAATTCTTTCATGTTTCCTCTGCATCGTCCTCCCTCCAACTTCATCCCATGCCCTCTAGTCCTGAAACATCTTTTTAGCTTAAAAATAGTGTTTTCCTGCACCCTGTTCCTCCTGTAAGATACTTGTATGTCTCTATCATATCCCCTCTCCCTCCTCTCCTCCAGGAGTACATGTTCAGTTCCTTCAACCTGTCTTCATAGGACTTGTGATGCAACCCATGCACCATCTTTGTTGCCCTCCTCTGAACCTTCTCTACCCTGTCTATGTCCTTACGTGGGTATGGTCTCCAGAACTGTACACTGTACTCCAGGTGGGGCCTCACTAGTGTCTTGTATAGCGGAATTATGACCTCCCTTTTCCTGCTGGTGATGCCCCTGCCTATACATCCAGCATCTCTTGCCTTTACCTGATGCCTTGTCACTGTTTCTACCTTGAGGGTCATCAGAGATAACTCAAGATCCTTTCCTGCTTGGTGCATGCTATATCCTCACCCCCTAACTGATATATTGTGCCAGGGTTTTTGTGCCCCATATGCATTATCTTGCACTTCTTTGCATTAATTTCAACTGCCAAACCCTTGACCATTCTTCAAGTTTCTGCAGGTCCTTCTCATTCTGTCTACACCCTCTGGTTGTCTACTCTGTTACAGAGCTTTGTGTCATCAGCGAACAGTGAAATTCTGCCTTCTATATCCTGTGCAGCGTCACTGATGAAGATGTTGAATAGGACCAGTCCCAGCACTGATCCCTGTGGTACCCCACTGGTCACTCTTCCCTCTGTGGAGTGACAGCCATTTACCACCACCCTCTGTGTCCTGCCACCCAGCCAGTTACCCACCCACCACACTACTGTCCTGCCCACACCATATTCCCCAGTTTGTGTAATAGTCTTCTATGTGGCACAGTGTCAAGGCCTTGCTGAAGTCCAGATAGGCCATGTCCACTGCCCTCCCCTGATCCAACTCCCTAGTCACCCAGTCAAAAATTCAATGAGGTTGGTCTGACATGACCTCCCTGGTGAAACCATGCTGCCTTGGGTCCTGTAGTCCATTGACAACCAAATGTTCCACAATCTCTCCTTCAGTAGTGCTTCCATGATCTTTCCCACTACCGAGGTGAGGCTGACTGGTCTGTAGTTCCTGCTTCCTCTTTGTTCCCACTTTTGTATAAGGGGACTACATCTGCTGTCCTCCAGTCTTTGGGTACCTCCCTGTTTCCAGTGATTGGCTGAACAGGATAGCCAGAGGTTCAGCCACCACCTCTCTTAGTTCTTTAAGGACCCGGGTGCACCCCATCTGGCCCCATTGCTTTATCAGCTCTTATTACTTCCGGTTCCTTCAGGACCCTTCTCGTGTAAAAGGGACTTGTGTCCATTTCTGCACCATTCTCACCCCTTGTACTCCCTTCAGACCCATTACCCCCCTCTTCCTTAGTAAAGACTGAGCAGAAATACCTGTTCAATATGTCAGCTTTACTGTTGTCATCCTCCACGTGGCTCCCATCCTCCCCCTTCAGTCTCACTATCCCTCCCTTTGTCCTTCTTTTTTCCTTATGTACCTGAAAAGGTTTTGTCCCCTTTAACCACTGATTTTGCAATGTGTTCTTCTGTCTGAGCTTTGGCTTCCCTGCTGACCTCCCTGCCTCCCTTTGTTTCTCCTGTACTTCTCCCTATCCCCTTCTGCCTGTGTCTTTTTGTATTGCCAGAATGCAATCTTTTGGCTTTCACTTTCTTTGCTACCTCTTTGGAAAACCATAATGGTCTCCTCTTTCTTTTCCTCTTGCTAACCTGCTTAATGCATAATTCTGTTGTTCTTATAATCCCCATTTTAAATACTGCCCACTGTTCCTCAATCCCTGATTCCTGTCCCATTCCTTAATGCCTCTTTCAAGCATCTCCCCATTTTCCCAACTCTGCCCCCTAAAATCCATGATCGTGTTTTTGTGTGGTTTGGTTCTGCTCTTTCTGTGATTTCAAACCACAATGACTGGTGGTCACTGTTGCCAAGTGCTCCCCACTGTTACCCCCATCACACTGTCCCTGTTTGTAGCACAAGGTCCAGTATTGCCTTCTGCCGAGTTGGTTCCATGACCAGTTGCTTGAGGAAGGCACCTGAAGAGTCCAGGATAAATCTGCTCCTAGTTGATGCTGCTGCTGGGATGCTCCAGTCCACGTTCTGGTATATTGAAGTCTCCAACCAGTACTACCTCACCCTTGTCTGCCATCCTTTGGATGGCTAGCATCAGCTCCTCATCTGTTTCTTCCTCCTGGGCTGGTGGTCTATAGACCACACCTGTGCAGATGGCTGGCCCCATTTTCCTTTCCAGCTTAACCCACAGTATCTCTCCCCCATTTTGTTCCTCCTGGATCTGTGTGGCCCTTATGTCATTTTTCACATACAGTGCCACTCCTCCTCTCTTCCTGCCTGCTCTGTCTCTTCTGAATATGTTGTAGCCAGGTATGGCCATCTCCCAGTCATGGTTATCATTACACCAGGTTTCAGTGATGGCCACAATGTCCAGGTCTGTCTGTACCATGACAGCCTCCAGATCTTCCATCTTGTTGCTAAGGCTCCTGGCATTTGCACACATGGCTTTCCATGATTTGCACCTCCTCAGACTGCTTCACTGTTCTACTCCAGCCCCTTCCTTGGTTGTCATTTATCCCTGGTTCTCCTTGATGTCTGCCCTTCTGCTGAATTTTGCCCTTTCTGCTTATCCACCTTTTGGACACTAATCTCCATCTTTGCACACTGCTTTTGAGATAGCCACTCCTCTGGTTCACTGGTTCCATACTAGCTGTGGGGTGAGCAAGTAGGTATCATCCTTGCTGGCCTGCCACCCCTTTGCTAGTTTAAATGCTTGTCAATGTAGCATTTAAACTTATCATTGAGTGCTTGGATTCCCCTCCAGGATGGATGCAGGCCGTCAGGCTTGAACAAACCTCCATCCCTCCAGATGGGTCCCCAGTCACCAATGAATCCAAACCCTTCTCACAGCACCAGTTCTTCAACCATGAGTTAAAGTTCCTGGTGCATGCACTCTATGCTCTCCTTGCCTCTCACAGGTAGTACTTCTGAGAAAGTGACAGAAGTAGCTACTTGTTGAGACCCTCCCAGTTTCCTAAACTCTTCCTGAACTTCCTTTGGCTCCCCATTTGCCAAGTCATTAGTACCTAGGTGGATAATGACATCCAGCTCACCCTCCTGTCTTGCCTTCCCAGTGATCCCCAGTATCTTCCTTCCAACCCTCCATGCCGTGGCACCTGGTAGGCACCTCACCTCCCTGCCCTACCAGCAGAAACAACAAGTACTGTATGCTCTTGGAGTAACTGATCTCTTCTCTAAGTGGGTTGAAGCTTTCCCCACTGAGACATGCACTGCTAAAACCACTGCCAAAATTCTGGTGGAACAAATTTTCTCCAGGTGGGGCCTACCTCTTAAGGTAGACTCTGACAAAGGAACCAGTTTTACAGGTGAGTTGATGAAAAAATCCCTTGAGCTCCTTGGAGCTCAACAGAAGTTCCACATACCTAACCACCCTCAATCTTCAGGTCAAGTGGAGAGAGAGGCAACAGATGATTAAGCAAATGCTTTCCAAGTTCATTGAGGACAATCCCAAAACCTGGGATTTCCTATTGCCATTACTCCTTATGGCAATCAGAGGTACACCCTCAGCCACCACCCAGTTGACACCCTTTGAGGTGATGAAACATAGAAACATAGAATTTGATGGCAGATGAGGACCGCTTGGCCCACCTAGTCTGCCCATTTCCCTACCTGATGGATACGCTGCAGATTCTAGTTAATCAACAGCGAACTTCCTCCTACCTCCCTCTAGAATTGCCTTATGCCTGTCCCATGAATTCTTGAATTCTCCCACTGTTCCTGACTCCACAACCTCCTCAGGAAGGCTGTTCCATGCATCCACAACCCTCTCTGTGAAAAAATGCTTTCTAACATTACCTCTGAGCCATCCCCCCTCTATCTTCAAATTGTGCCCCCTTGTTCTTGCACATTTCTTCTTCTGAAAGATACTACCCTTTTGTTCATTGTTAATTCCCTTGAGATACTTGAAAGTTTCTATCATGTCCCCCCTCTCCCTCCTTTCCTCAAGGGTATATATATATTAAGCTTCTTTAGTCTTTCCTCGTATGTCTTCTGGTGCAGACCCTGCACCATTTTGGTTGCCCTCCTCTGAACAGCCTCCACTCTGTCTATGGCTTTGCAGAGATGGGGTCTCCAGAATTGCACGCAGTACTCCAGATGGGGTCTCACTAACTGTCTGTACAGAGGGATGACAACTTCCTGTTTTCTACTGTTGATACCACTTCCTATACATCCCAGTATCCCCCCAGCCCTCTTTACTGCCTTCTCACATTGCTTGCCCACCTTTAGGTCATCTGATATAATTACTCCTAGGTCTCTTCTGATGTTTGTTGCTGTTATTAACTCACCCCCCCCATTGTGTACTCTTCCCCTGGGTTTTTGTTTCCCAGATGCATTACCTTGCACTTCTTTGCACTGAATCTGAGCTGCCACATATTTGACCATTCCTCCAACCTTGCCAAGTCCCTTTTCATTCTTTCCACCCCACCTTGTGTATCAACCCTGTTGCAGATCTTTGTGTCATCTGCAAAGAGACATACATTTCCTTCCAGGTGCTCTCCAATATCACTTATAAAGACATTAAAGAGGGCCAGTCCCAGTACTGAACCCTGTGGTACCCCGCTAGTTACCCTCCTTTTTTTCACTGTGGACCCTGTTTACTATTACCCTTTGCATCCTGTTGTCCAGACAATTTTTTTATCCAGGCCCACTCCAAAGCTGGCTAACTTGTATATTAATACTTTGTGTGAGACTGTGTCAAATGCCTTGCTAAAATCTAGGTAGGCCATATCCACAGACCCTCCCTGGTCTACTACTTTGGTCACCCAGTCAAAGAAATTTATTAGGTTCATCTATCATGACCTTCTTGCTGTGAAACCATGCTGCCTTGGGTCCTTTGCCCCACTGGCCTCTAGGCATGCAATAATTATTTCCTTCAGAAGTGATTCCATCATTTTCTATACAACTGAAGTCAAACTAACTAGTCTGTATTTTTCTGCCTCTGCCCTACTCCCACTTTTGTGAAGTGGAATTTGCCCTTCTCCAGTCCCCAGGTACCACCCTATCCTCCCATGATTTGTTAAAGAGAGTAGTCAGTGGTGTTACTAGTTCTACCCTTGAAGACAGATGAGATTACCTGAACACTTGTTGTTTGACCTGCACACCCCAACTGTGGACCGAGTGTCTGTAGACCAGTATGTGGAAAAACTCAGAAAAGACCTCATACACACACGCTTGTATGCTGCCAATTACATGGGCAAGGCCCAGCAACAGTCCAAGATACAGTTTAACAAGCATGCACAGGAAGTGGATTGGCAGGTTGGAGATTAGGTAATGGTCCTCTGATTTGCACATCCCACACACTCCTTCTTCAATAAGTGGGAAGGCCCTTACCTCATTGTTAACAAGCTCAGTCCGGCAGTCTATCAAGTTAGACTCCTGCACTACAATAAACTGACTGACAAATGGTTACATGCAAACCAACTTAAACTGTATAAAGGAGTATAATTACTTTTCCTCACCCCATTGGGTGGAATAGTACTAACCTACTAATGTTTGATTTTTCTCTTTTCAGACATACTGACAAGATGGCTATCTTGTTCCATTTTCTCCCCATCTCAGGAGTTATCCCCTGCATCCAAGGCAAGGTACTGAACCTCCTACCTCACCTTGATCCTCCAGCATCTGCTCCAGGGGGAGTATCCATCAAAATACCCAATAGTTTGATTACTGTCCAGGAAGGTTCTGATGCTTACCTCACTGCCTCAGTTGTTGCTCCTGATAAATCTACCCTATAAATTGAGTGGCAAACCACATCACAAGGACAAATTCTCCCTGTGGCCAAACTCTCCAAGGGAACTTTCCAGGGTTGGCCTAATGCTAAATTTTCCCCCAAATGGTTCTCTGTCCTTGCTACAAACTGCTCTTAGACATTCTGGTTTATACAATATTACTGCTTTAATTGATCCCTCATATTGTAATTCTTTGTTCAAAGACTCTGCTTGAAAATGTTGTGCTGTACACAACATGGCCTCCGCTGCCATGTACCTTTCTGTGTTATACCCACTGACAAACAGCTTTTGGAATGTCCAAAGCACACCCCTGGTCCTTGTAGTGGTCTAACAGTCACTGCCCTACCTGGTATACTGATTAACAATTTACAATTTATGCATATACCTGTTTTGTTCAATTTAACTTACTGGAATATGAAAGAATTTGGTATGTGTCGCAATACTAATACTTCAGCATTTTACAGTACGTTATTGCTTGATAGTTTAGCAGCATTTCAGATTCATACTCATGACCCTATTGCCGGGGTACATACCACTGAGTATAGAGGCAACTTCGGAAAAAAACAAATCCTGATGATCAAAGTCATAAACGTAAATACACGTGAAGTTGACAGTTCTGATGTCACTGGTGCAACAGGCACTGTCACAGGTCTCTTTGGTACAGCTATGTCTATCTGGAATAAAGCAGACATTGCTGCTATCAAATCTCATTCTGCCAAATTTCAGACTGGTTTGGTGAATACTATACTACCCCCATTATTGCATGGTGTGGATGGCCTTAGTCAGGAAGAAAGATACACTGTTTACAATATGCATGACATTGCTAAGGCATTTACAGATTCTGAAGATAAGATTAATGCACTCATTGCACAGAACAACAAAGAAGCAGATAAGCAATGTATTGCCCATGAGATTCTATGCTCAGCCTATGGCTCGTACATTATCACTACCATCAATAATCTCTTCTCTGATCTAGAATCTGGAAGAATCTCTGATGTTATACATGACAGATGTAATTCCAAATGGTATAGTCCATGATGTAAAACCCCTGGCTGTATTGCTATGTGTATGCAACAGTCTCTAACTATTCCTCTTTCTGCAGCTAGGAATTTGGGTTTTGTGACCAGTCACCAGACACCCTAATACTGGTCCCTGTTTTACTTCTAAGAAATGTTTTATCAAAGATACAATGTTTGTTTCTTTTATTGTCTCTTTACTATGTTTTGATCCCACTACAGCTTTGTTTGACAAGCTGGCTTCTGTACACTCCATTGGGCACCTTGATAAAGACATCTACAGAGAACACCTGGATTTGACTCCTCTACTGGTCTTCCATCCTTTCCTGGATGCCTGGGTCACTCCGCACACAGACTGCTGTAAGAAGAAACAATATATGTACTTGTGTCGATGTGATGTATTTGATGTTATTAAACCTGTATGTGGTTATTCTCCCGACAGTATTGATTGATCTTTTTCCATGGACGATGATATCAGCACGAATGACGCTGCCTTTTTGGACTCAACATTGGCTCCAGATAAACTTTACCAGTCTTATTGAGAGGAGGTTCATCGCCTGTCAACATGGATTTCCAAAATGACTTACACCTGCCCGGTATAGTTGCAAAAATGGAGACTCCCCACTGTTAAAATGCAGTACAATTCTGATGGGGAGTATTGTGTAGTGACAAACTATAAATCCTATACCTATAGAACTGAGACATGTGCTGTTGTTAACCCTAACTTTTGTTTTGTTTCCAACCAGAAGGCTGTTATTGGACATACAATTATTACCCCTATCCCCCTTATGGATGCGAACATCATTGATGGTAACCCCGATTATCTGCTCACCCTTTCTGAATATTTACCATATTTTAATGTACACATAGATCCACTATCACTTACATTAAAATCACTTTTAGAGAGAAAACATCTCATCCACATCAGCAATAATATTACTAAGGCTAATGAAGCTATCCTTTCATTGATTAATGATGGCGATATGAATGATGCATTAACTAACACCTGGTTAGAGATTACTTTTAAAGGTTTTGCTATTATACAAGCATTTTGATATTTTTCTATTGCTATGCAGTCTACGGCGCACGCTGCGCCAAAACCGTGAGCAGCAGGAGTTCCTTTACAAAGCTTGTGTGTCAGGTTTGTAAATGACCCCTGCTCTCTGACCTTTCCCTATTTTTACCTGTGTTGCCCTTGTAGGTAACAAGGGGGAGGATGTTATACGAGGTCCCTGTACCCTTATTTGTACCCCCCAGGTACACTGTAGACAGCTAGTGCTTAGGCATATGTTATACTAACATGTAGAGCTTAGGGCATCTACCATACAAGAGCAGATGTCAGGTTATGTATGCATACTATTGGTATACACTTTACTTTCTAATATATATAGAGGATAATGTAAGGGCATCGATGAACAACAACGCTATGTGAGCCTCGAGTGGTTTCCCTGGCAACCCAAGTAAACCTCGAGAGTGAAGCTCAAGAGGTTTACCTTGGTTGCCAGGGAAACCACGAGAGTTGTATTTCTTACTCACAAGATGTTAGGACATTCATGTCCTTAGAATGATTATGATATATTCATTTATTCATTACAAATTGGGTTTACAACCTTAGAGTCAGAGACTCATTTATAAAGGCACCTCGTCGCGGGGGGGCAGACATCAAGACAGTTATTACAAGAGCAGATGTCAGGTTATGTATGCATACTATTGTTATACACTTTACTTTCTAATATATATATATATATATATATATATATATATATACATTTTCTATGTATTTTCTATGTATTTCTTACTCACAAGATGTTAGGACATCCGTGTCCTTGGAATGATTATGATATATAAGTTGGCATTGCCACCTTTTGGTGATCTGTACTACTACACTGATTTGTGTAAGAACTGTAAGAACTGTACTCTTTTGTTTCACAAAGTGATGACTACTACAAAATTGTATAATGTTATCTTGGACCATGGAGCCACTTCTAATTTAGCCAATAGGGCTCATCTCTGTAACTAGAAATGTTTCTATCTTACAGTAACCATAGTAATTATCATAGATATATATAATGTGAGACACTGAGTCTTATACCTCGGAGACCCCAAGAGACACAAAGAAACCTCGAGGTATAGGGAACACTTAGCATTGGCTCCCGGTTCGTATTGGTAAGAACCGCTTAGGGCAACTGTGACTTATCCTTTTTGGTAGTAATAAACAAGTTTATTACTCTTATGCAGTGTGTCTGTGATTCTTTGCATTCCCAATATTGCCAAAAACATGACAGTGAGGTTTAGACCTCCTGACACAGATAAGGTCTATGGTACTACCCATCCACTTCCCTAGCCAGGCTGGACACCCTCTGCAATGCCTTTTCTTGCTTCAGTAAAAACTCCCCTCAATACATACCATGTCTCCCTCTACTCTCCCTATCCATCCTCCCCTTTCTTGCATGTTGCCAGTCACATTGTGCCTGTTTATTTCCAAATACTAATTTGGATCCCTTCCTTCATACAGTACCTCTCCTCACTCCTCTCTCCCGCCCCACTCCATTCTCCATCTGCTCCAGGTACCATCAAACTTTCTCCACTTCTTCTTCCTGATTCTCTGCTGAGCAATCCACCTTTTCCTATTGACTTGCAACACTCTGGAATCTGCGTCCCTCTTCCCTCTGCCATTCCACCTCCAAAGGCACTCTCAGGCACCAGGTGGAACTTATTTCCCGACCTGCACCTGTTTCCCACAGATGGCCCTCCCTCATGGTAAAGGTGGCACAGAGGATATGCAGTCTCCCTGTCTAACAGGTCTCTTGTGTACTACAATTCTGGTCTTTTGTGCCTAGCAGTGGCATTATTTTGCACTCGTAGAGGTGTAACATACTGTACTGTAATTGCACTTTACTTTGTACCAAGATTTGTGCCTGTTTAGAACTGCATATTGAACTGTGTCTGCATTTTATTCTGTACCATGAAATGTGACTGTGTTATGCTCTCTATTTCTCCTTTCCCCCAGGTCACACTTGGAAATGAGCCTTGGGTTAGTGTACCTTTGCTGGTTACCAATTTTCAAATAAATAAATAAATTCTCTGGTGTTATCCAATTCTACGTAGAAACATAGTCACTCCTGGCAGATAAAGGCCAAGGGCCCATCTAGTTGCCTGTAATTTATTTTACTTATTTATTTAAAAGTTGATAACTGGGAAAGGCACACTGAGCCAAGGCTCAATTCCAGGTGAGACCCGGGAGGAAGGGTTACAATAGGAGAGGACAGTAAAATAAACAATGTTGGTAATTCACGGCAAATACAAAATACAATAAGCAAGTAACAAATACAGCAGGTACATCGAGATTCAGGAAAGAAATAGACACAATGCTGTTTAGGACAAAGCAGAAAAAAACAAAGTAATGTGGACAAGTTCATGACTAGGGAGCATCCTTGCTAGTTTTAGGAAGACCAATATTTCTACCTGCCTTGGGATGAGGGGGAGTTGAGGGAGGAGACTTATGAAGATCAGGCATTGAAAATTGGGGGAGCATGTCCTGGTAGAGGGGAGTAGGAGAGCATTGAGAGCACTGAGGGGAGGGGAGCAGTCTGAGGAGACTTTTGAAGGCAGAGAAGGAGGAGGAGGAGGATAGATGTAGAACTGGGGGAAGCTTGTTCCACAGTAGAAGGAGACAACAAGAGAAGACAGCTTAGCCAGCAGCTGAGAGGGGGTGAGGGACAGAGAAGGTGCGAGGGTCTCTCTGGTGAAGGGAATAACCAGAGGGAGCTACTTGGGAGACGTGGGAGGCGACGTAGGAGGGGAGAGTCCTGAACCAGAACTTGATAGCAAGGGAGGTGCTGTGAACCATTCTTCTATGAGACAGAGGGGCGAAACAGAGCGAAGAGTAGAGGAGGCAGTGGCAAGTGAGAGGAGGGGAGGTGGTAGCAAAATGGCAGAAACAGTTTAAGAAAGTATCCATTCTGGTGAGGGAAAAGGCATAATGAATATCCTACCTATTCTCCTGACCTGCCATCTTAAGGTATTAAGCCCTAAGTCTGCCTAACTTTATCACTTTGCAGGCTCACTATTTTGTATGATACAAAAGCAGTGTGGCATATGGACCCTGTAAAAGGGAAATTAAAACATGGGAGGAGTCTGTTTCAATTTAGACAAGTGTCACTAGGAAACCAATATCAGAAATAAGACTCACGCACCAAATGAGTGTTAGGGTGTAAACACTTTTATTATACACAAATAGAAATCAGACCTGTGTGGCTCACCAATGTTTCAGAGTGGATCACCACTTTCTCAGTATATACAAGATTTAATACTGATGAACTTTGTAACCTCTCAAATAAAGTGTATTCCCAAATTCGTGAATCTGGGTGTTTTTGGTGCTTATGAAAATAAACCTATGTATTCAAATCATATAGAGGTATGATCCTTTCAGCATATAGTTTATTCCTGACACTGATCAACAACTGCCTGTCACTTTTCATATGTGGCCTTAACTTACTGCACTAAGCTAAAGCATCAGCATCCTGTTAAAAAAGGGTGGGCACAACAGTAAAACATGCTCTGCAGAGAACTGCTTTAGAGGTGGTACGTGATGGAGGAGTCTGTTGCACTAGCCAGTTCCAGCCCTGAGAAAGATTTGCCCAATACAAAATCTTAAAGAAAACTGTGGTGATTGGGGGAGGGGGGGCACGTTACAGTACAGCCACTGTATAGTACTGGAAGAGCAAAGAAAAGATGATCCAGTGGAACATTCTAACGATGAGGATGGAAAGAGGTGAACTGGGGAGGATGAGTGTGCAGCTGCATGCTGAGATGCTGAGAAGGAGTGCCTAGAGCAGGATTTTGGCAATGCACTTGTAGTTTTTGGAAAAGGTATGCCACCATTGCCTAAGTAAGGCTTATGCCTGATTTCTTTCCAGTAAATCTTGTGCTGCAGATATTTTGGGTACTTCTTGCTGGTTGCTGCCCCCCCCAGAGCTGGAATCCGAGAGTGCCATAGGAGCCCACCGTGTGGAGGCAGAAGTGGGGGACTCTGCAGAGAGCTAGAAGCCAGGAAGAGGGTTCCCGTTAACTGAATTAAATGACAGAGCTGGAGAGTGGTTGAGAAGTAGGGGGACTAGATCCAGAAGAAAAAGACAGTTGGAGATTTGGAGAAGTTGGAGAATTGGGGGACAAAGACAAAAAGACAAAGACCGAAGACTGAAGACTGGTTATTAATGTAAAAGTTGGAGCTAGCAGCAGAAGAGGAGCAGATAAACAAAACAAGAGTGGAGTTATTTGTTAACTGCGCTCAAACTGTATTCAATTTTGTTTCCAACTTCATCTCCAGCTTTATTTCAACTTTCTCCACTAAAAAGTTGGATTAGTCTTGTCATCAGATATGAGCTGATTATTTTTTATTATCTATTATTATATGTTTCAGAAAGTACTACTTGCCATGTTGGCATTTGTACTTTTATATCACATTTATATACGGATAGTTTTAACAAGAGATACTAAAGCTGTATTATGTTCACAGCTACAGATTATTAACAGCCATTGACACACTTACAAACTTGCAGATCACAAACTTATAAATTAGCCACACATTGATTCAGATACCATATAGTGCTTATTTAATTGTGAATCATTGATATATTCAGTATACTCAATATATTTAACAAAACCTTACAAATTATAAACTACAAATTGTATTACTGTATAGCTTATTTGTAATACCCCAAAGCTGAGGTTCTCCCTGCAGTTCCCCAGTAGTCCCCAGTCTCCCCAGTGTACCCCAGTAAAGGTGCCCAGAGCACAGGCTCAAGAAATAATGCTAGCCAGGTTGCTAGCCAGCACGTGGCAAATGTAAACAATGTGCCTAGGATAGAATGTTGTGCTGAGCTGCATATGCACAGCATTCTAATCAAAACATTCCAGAACGTAGAGTGTTGTCTTTCAAAAAAACATAGCTGTTAGAGAGATATCCCTGGTGGCTGTGAAGGAGAGAGGATGCAGGAAGCGTGGAGGGATAAGTAAAGCTTACCTGGAGGGTTAAAGCTGTCCCTGATGGCTTCCCTGCATGCCTCTTCTGTCTCCAGTCACTGAAGACTGCCTGTCTGCCTTTGTGTGCAATCTGTAGTGCCGTTGGACGCATAGTATAAAAGAAAAAAAAAAATCTCACTCCTCATCGAAAGGGCTTGGTGCCCCATTTTCAATTTTATTTATTTAAAAATTGCTTTCAGTCTCTCGGTGGTGGCGGTGTTGAAGAGCCGCATCCAAGAAGAGTTTCAGCCCCATCACGAACTCCCGGTGAGACCCCGAGCTGCCCCAGTCATGCCCGCCCTTCCGAAAGGTCCTTCCCTCTGCAGCAACACCTCCCTCCTCCCGATCCTGTCTGCTTCACCCTGGGCCATGGCGGTGAGTCGGCAGCAGTACTATCAGGCAGGTGCTGACCACCAGAGAGTTTTTTTTTTAAGTAAAGAAACATTTGTTTAGACCCGCAAGGCACTTAAGAAATGGCCGAGTGCTGCGAAGGAGCAGGCCAGAAGACTCCTTATTTAAATATTCATCAGGTGCGGTGACACCCAGAGGGAAGGGGCTCATCATAAAAGCCCATAGAAGGGGCCATGAATATTCATGAGGGAAAACAAGGCGGGACAGAAAGAGAAGAGTGACAGCAAGGCCTCAGTCAGGCCTATGAGTTAAAGGGGCCCAGCCACAGAACAGCCCAGATAATTTAAAAAAGACACCTTAGGCCCAGTGAATTAAGAGGGGCCCAGCCAATACAGGAGGCCCAGTGCATTTAAAGGAGCCCAGCCACGAAAGGCCCAGATCTTAAAGGGGCAAGTTAGGCCCACAGGTGTTAAAGAGGGTGACTAGACCCAGATCTTAAAGGGTCAAGTTAGGCCCACATGTGTTAAAGAGGGCAACTAGGCCCATATCTTAAAGGGGAAAGTTATGCCCACAGGTGTTAAAGGGGCCTGGTCAAAGGGAAGGCCACAGCCATTTAAATGGGCAACACAAGGCCCAGGATGCATAGCTAGCAATTTAAGGCCCATAGACGCTCAGTAGCATAATTAACCCCAAGTGTGATGGCAGCCTAGCTAGCCATGTAAGCCCACAATTGTTAAAGGGCCTGGTCAGACATCGGAGCCTATTGCCTTTCAGAGAGCATGTTCTCAACTGTAGTATATCCACAGTAACACGAGAACCCAATTTAGCTAAGAGGGACCCCTCATAGTTAGGTCCACTGAATGCTAGGGTTTACCCAGAAGAATAAAAGTGCCTGTTTATTTACTGTGGTTGGAACATTGAGACTGTGCAGTTGACCACTACAATAGAAACTGTGACATTTATTGCACTGCTGTTCACCCTACAAACTGTGTAAAGTGCCAGAACTGTCTTGCATAGCTTTTTGCCAGCATTTCAGTGCTGAGAAAGTACCCGAATCAGTATTCAGCGATCTCCAGAATCACTTCATCCTGCTGCATCCCTGTCAGTCTTTATCAGTTCTTCAGGAATCATCTTCCAGTGTATCCCAGAAGCAGCTAACAGCAACTACATGAAGAACCATGCTGCAGTCGTCTCAAGTTGCATCACCCTGTTTATTATTTTCCTCTAACAGTTCCCCAAATACAGCTCGGCCTAGTGTAGAATCTGCCATCCATTTTCTTATTTTGACATCCGCATCCAAGTACTGTTTGAATCGTCAGTTCCAGTTCTTTGAGTGATGCTTTGTTTGTTGTTTTCAGTGTGCCCTTGGCCCATCTGGCCTTGGACCCCCGCCGAACTTTGTCACATTTTGATGTACAGTTTATTGTTTTGTGTGTGCCCTTGGCTCACCTGGCCTTGGAGCCCAGAAGACTGTCGTACTCTGTCGCCCAGAGACTTTCTTATCCAGACCTCTGTATCCAGTGGAGTCTGCTTCATCCTCCTCATCTGGCAGTCCAGAAGCAGGCTGTGGTAGGGTGATCTTCTTCTTCATCTTCCTCATCCAGCAGTCCAGAAGCTGGCTGTGGCAGGGTGATCTTCTTCGTAATCCTTCACCTGGCAGTCCAGAAGCAGACTGTGGCCGGGTGATTTGCATCGAATCCTTCACCTGGCAGTCCAGAAGCAGATTGTGGCCAGGTAGTTTGCATTGTTTTCCCTTTCTGTGCAGTCCAGAAGCAGACTGCGGACGGAGTTTGTGTGTTTCCATTCTGGCGGCCCTCAGTGGGTCCTTAGCTGAAGAAATCTTGATCTTGTGCTTGTATTCCGGTGACCCTAGAGAGGTGGGGTGTGGCCGAGAACTCATGGTCTGTTAAAAATCCTCTCTGCATCCCTTAGTTTCCCAAAAAGATTCTCAGAATTTGACAGCCAGTTGAGTGTTTTGCATTTTCTTCTCAATGACAGAGAAAATACAAACATGCACAAACTGTCATCTGCCAGATGTATAGACTCTTCCTATAACTTATAGGGTGACTGATAGAAACATAGAAACATAGAAGTTGACAGCAGATGAGGACCGCAAGGCCCATCCAGTCTGCCCATTTCTTTTTCTACCTTATAAATGTGCCATTGGCCTTTGCTCTGTCAGTGACCTATCTATTCATACTCATCTGTATTGCTCCCTTATGCCTATCCCATGCCTGTTTGAAGCCCTGCACTGCATTCATAGCCGCCACTCCCCGAGGTAGGCCGTTCCATGTATCCACCACCCTTTCTGTGAAAAAGAACTCCTCACATTACCCTTAATTGGCCTCCCTCTAATCTCATGCTGTGTCCTCTTGTCCTGCTATTTTTCTTATATTGAAATGTGTTAGACTCTTTCACCTTGTTAATGCCCTTAAGGTGTTTGAATGTTTCAATCATATCACCTCTCTCCCACCTTTTGCTCAAGGGTATACATATTGAGCTCTGTTAATCTGTCCTCATATGTCTTCTGATGTAGTCTCTGCACCATTTTGGTTGCCCTTCTCTGGACTGCCTCAATTTGGTTAATGTCCTTGTGAAAGTGTGGTCTCCAGTCCTGCATGCAGTACTCCAGATGGGGCCTAACCAGTGTCTTGAAAAGAGGGATTATTACCTCACTCTTCTGACTTGTGATACCCCTACTGATACATCCTAACATCCCCCTAGCCTTGCCTACTGCTTTAGAGGTCTGCTGAGATGATTTCAGGTCATCGGCGATGATGATGCCCAAGTCTCTTTCTTCCTTTGTGAATGCCAGCAACTCCCCTCCCAGCCTATAGGTGGCTTTAGGGTTTCTCTTCCCTATGTACATGATCTTGCACTTCTTTGCATTAAATCCCAGTTGCCACTCTTCCGACCATTTTGCTAGTTTATCCAGATCTCTTCTCATTCTGCCCACCCCATCTGGATCATCTACTCTGTTACAGATCTTGGTGTCATCTGCAAACAGACAAGCCTTACCCTCTAGTCCATCTGCAATGTCACTAATGAAGATATTGATGAGGACTGGCCCCAGGACTAATCCCTGAGGTACCCCACTTGTGACTTGCATCTCTTCTGACTGTATACCATTTACCACCACTCTCTGTTGTCTGCCCGTCAACCAGTTTGCCACCCAGTTGACCAACTACTGACCCACCCCAAGCCTAACCAGCTTATTTATCAATCTTCTATGTGGAACAATGTCAAAAGCTTTGCTGAAGTCAAGGTAGGCAACATCAACTGCTCCCCCTTGGTCCACCACTCTGGTTACCCAGTCAAAGAAATCTATGAGATTAGTTTGACAGGACCTTCCTTTTGTAAACCCATGCTGTCTTGGATCGTGTGCCCCTATGGATTCCGGGTGTTGCACTATCCTTTCCTTAAGGAGTGCCTCCATAATTTTGCCCACTACTGAGGTAAGACTGACTGGTCTGTCGTTCCCTGCCTCCTCCCTGCTACCACTCTTGTGGAGCTGGATCACATGAGCCCTTCTCCAGTCTTCTGGGACCTCTCCTGTGCTCAGAGACTCACTAAACAGTTCTGCTAATGGCTCTGCTAGTTCCACCCTTAGCTCCTTAAGTATCCTGGGATGTATGCCATCAGATCCCATTGCCTTGTCCACCCTGAGCTTAACGAGCTCTTGTAGAACCCTTTCTTTTGTGAAGGCAGTAGTGCTCACCTTCCTCCCCCCCCCGTGTCCATGGTGCTGAGCTGTGGGCCCTGCCTTAACTTCTCTTCAGTAAATACTGAGCAAAAGTATCTATTTAGGATATATGCTTTTACAGGGTCCTCCTCCTCACATGCCCCTTTACTCCTTTGAGCTTAGCAATACCCCCCTTTGGACTTTTTCCTTTCACTATTGTATCTATAGAAAGTCTTATCACCTTTTTTTACTGTTCATGCTAGTTTTTGCTCAGTTTGGGACTTTGCCTGCCTAACTGCCTTCCCTGCTTCCCTTAGGGCAGTTTGGTATGTCTCCCTATTTTCGTCCCACTGTGTTTCCTTATATTTCCTGAAGGCCAGTCTTTTGGTTCTGACCTTTTCTGCTACTGTATTTGAGAACCAAAGTGGTTTCCTTTTTCTTTTGCACTTCCTTTTCTGTCTAACACAATGGGATGTTGCTTCAAGTATTGCATCCTTAATGCTTGCCCACTTTGCCTGTACCTTCTCACCTGTGTTTCTTTTTGCCAGGGCTAGCTTAACTCTGTTGGCCATCTTATCAAAATCAGCTCCTCTGAAGTCCCATATGTTTGCCTTGGAATGGGATGATTTAGTTGTAGTGGCCAAATTGAACCATACCATGTGATGGTCACTGGCCCAAAGGTGACCTTCTACCTGGATATCTGTGATCCCTTCCCTGTTAGTCAATACTAGATCTAGGATAGCCCTGTCTCTTGTGGGTTGTTGTATCAGTTGTCTGAGGACCTCCCCCTGCTGGGACTCCACCATGTGTCTAGTTCTGGCAGATGTTCCTGCTGGTATTGAACAATCTGTATCAGGCATGTTGATAGTGTGGAATTCTCCAGGTAACAGTTAGAGGTGCACCTCAGGATTGATCTAGAAAGTCTGAAAAGGGATTAAAAATAGGATGCTCTTACAGTCTAGCTGTTACAGCCAGTTGATCCTTTTTGCTAACTGTGCTATAGAGTCACCCTCTTACAGGGATTAAAAATTGGATGCTCCGACAGCGTAGCTGTTACAGACAATTTCTTCTTACAGTTCTCCTCATACAGGAGGTTAGTCTTAGTATAAGGCCTCAGAACACTAGTAAGATATCAGAAGTAGTATTTCATGTTGTTATATTCCCCCTTTTTACTTTTCTCCTGTTCCCTACCCTGTGGTCTGTTGCTTATTAAACTGGTTCATTTCTGAAATTGTGCCTCCTGCCTCCCATTTTGGTGAAAATAGCAACAGGTAGCCAAATAGGAAAAGCACTGCATTACCACCTAGTGGAGGTACTTTGAAAGTCTGATTTCTAGTATTTAGACAATCAAAGCACTCATCCTCATATAATCTAAAATATATTTTTCTATCCCCTTGGCTCGCTTCATATTTAGTATTAAACTCTAGTTGATTAACACTCTAGAAGCATATTGTGAGTTATATGATATTGAAACTAATAGATTAGATGGCAATCAGATAATTAATTAGATTAGTGGATTCAGATGCCCACAAGTTTGTTCATAATCATTAGTCAATCTCATATAGCTAAATTGCTAAACAACTGTAAACATCAATGACTATCAATTAACATAGTAAACTGTTTGAACCATATACTTAGACAAGGGGATGGGGCTAACCAAATGAATATGTGAACATAATTACCTACAAGTCTGGTGCAGATTTAAACAGGGTTAGAGATCAGTTGCAAGATAAGATCTGACAGAAACAATGCTGTGGAGGGAGGAAACAATAGCTAGATGGCAAAACAACTGAAGCAAATCTAGCTTCAGTTATTGTTTAAAGCTCAGAACACTAAGTGCCTGGTATGGTGTTGGTAAAGGAGTTATCACTGCTGCAGTCACAGGTGAAAGGTTAAGTGCAAACGTTTATATGCCCCAAATGGAAAAGTGCCCTGTTGCTGTAATAGCTTTAGACAGTGACTTACTAATCTAGGAGCTCGGATACCAGCCCAAATGGCCATTAGCATTAGCAGCATTGGCACTAGCACCATACCAAAGAGAAAGAGTAAGTAAAATTAAAAAACTAAAGTCTAAATTGGAGTTAAAGTATTATTATCACAACAGTTCCTAAGCAAAGGAATGAAAAACTGTTCAAACCACAAGAACTAATAAGCTGAAGTTAATCAAATTTTAGAAATATAAAATCTACGACATTTAATATTTTATTTAATTCAATTCATTTAACTTATCTGTTAGACTTCTTTCATTTTAGAACCTGCATTTTGTATTTAGAAGTTAGAAGTAGTATAAGTTGTATAAGCTCTACAAGTTGCAGAAGTTTTTGTAAAAAGATTCCAAAAGTCCCCGATAATGTAGGGGAACCATTTTGTTTCTTGGCCATCCCTGGTTTTGTTGCACTCATACTCAGTTTGGTACTGTTTTCCTTTGTTATCTAACTTAGTGGCTCTGAAGATTTGGTCTGAGTTGATAAACTACATGAACCCACTCTGAAAAGGCCCAGGCTGAGACCATTCGGGATGAATTTATGCCACAGATACCGCATTGACGGGACAGTAGCAGACATTAAGAAATACAGAGTAAACAGCAGAATTTTTGAAGAACTAAGACTCAGAAAAAGTAAAAGAACTTGAAGCTTTGAAACATATCTGAATCACATCAGATTAGAGAACATAAAAAGAAAGGATGGAGAAAGGATGAAATCAAGACAGTAAGCTTTATGGCCCTGCATTACACTATACTAAGAACTCAAAACACAGAACATTCAAATATTTGAAAGCTGAATTTTGAGTTTCAGGGTTAATTGTTTGAATATTATAATCAAATAACCCAAATATTCATCTTTTGTACAGAGTTACTCAATAAGACTTGTTTTTCTCCCCTTTGCTATGCCAGCTGTTGCAAGAAGTGGGAAATTGATTGTCTCTGAGGAACCCAATACTTGGTGCCCAGACACTGATGGCATAAATATGGTTACAAATCTGAAACCTTTAAAAAGGTTAGTTCTGGCTATGCTAAACAAAATGCAAAATAAGGGAGTATCAAAAAAGATATCTTAGAAAGGAAAATCAAATAAAAGAGGCAAAATAGTAATAGCAGCAGTAGCAGCAAAATCTACCCCCATAATAAAAGATGTGAAAACTCATATAGAAAATAATGAAGGGGCACTTACGTTGGAACAAAATCTAAATCATTTTCTACCTTAGGAAGTAATAGGATTTAATTACAACTTGACACAGAGAGACAAACTTACAGAGGAGAAAAAAGAAATATACAGAGAGCTAGACTTAGAAACATATAAGAAGAACTCTAAAGATAAATAGGTAGGAAATGTAGATTTTTCAGAAGTCTTTGAGAATTTAAAGACATTAAATAAAACAATTACAAATATTCATGAATCAGAATAAAATGAAGAAATCTGTAGGGCAAGCAGGAAGATCAAGGAGATGAATGAGGTATAGAAACTCTGTCCCTCACAAGTGAGAATACTAATTCCTTCTGGGAGGAAAATAATCAAACTCAGTTAATGAGTCCCTGCAGGTAACACTTACCAGATGTGGAAGGAATAGCAAACAATGTAGTTACAACATTCAGTAACATGTTTCATGCAAATATACTGCTTTTGAAACAAATTATGATTATAAAACATGATATGAAATTCACAAAGGCAGTCTGCATTGAAAACAGATGAATCCTGGAGAACCTTAAATGCAATAATCCAGAGTTAGACAAAAGAAAAATTGACATGACAACAAATAAGGAAATGAAGGAAAGAGAAATGGAAAAGGAAACAGAAAGGAAAGAATTAGACAACATTTCAGAATATGACTTACAGGTATTAGATAGGTCCCCTCAAAGATCTAATGGGAAAGACGATAATGAAAATAACATATATATACTGCATCCTCTGAGTCTAATAGTGAGTCAGATAATGACCAACAGGAGCAGGAGCTTATAATGTTTCCCCAAGAATCCTATAGGGAGGACAACTTATGCAAGGCACTAAAAAAAGACCATATGATCTTATGGGATTTTGGAAATCTAAACAAAAGAAAAAGATCAAAGAAAAACACAAGAGAAATAAAAAAGAAAGGCAGGAAACAGTGTGAAAAACATTTAAATAAAACAAAAATCACTAAGCCCAGGGATAACAAAACAGAAAACAAAATTGGCAATGAAATTGAAGTAGATAGACAACAGGTACCACAGGAAAAAGATTTGGGTAAAATGAATAAAGTGCAAAGGAAAAAAGCACCAAAGAAAGGAAAAAAGGAAAGGGGGAAAGGGCAGGAACAATCAAGAAAGTAAAACAGCAAACAAAATGCACAAAGAAAACAAGAATGAAGGACATCTATGAAAACTGAGGCTGTACAGAACCCAGTGCAGAATAAGCAAAAGAAATAGATGGAAAAGGAACCAATTTAGGGAATACAAGAAGTGAGAGCAATAAGACAAATGAAATTAAGGTCCATTTAAATACTGATACAAAAATTGATAACACTCACAATTAATGCATGGAAAATTTTGGAAAGTTTTTAAACAAAACAGTGGGTTCTGATTATGATCTACCATTGTTTAATGCTGGCGTCATTCTCAAGGAAATGGAAGACTCACTGAATAAGATAGTTAAAAACCTATTATCCACTGTGTGTGAAGGAAACAAACTCATAGTGGATTATATAAGTGTTATCAGACCCATGCCTAATTTAGAACTAGTACAGTACTTCTGATAATAGATCAATACTACATTTTGAAGGCTAGTATAAAGAAAAAAAATGGCTAAACTTGGAATAATAATGGAAGAAATTAAAACTTTATGATCACTCTTCCCAGAGTTTTATAAAAACAAGCAAAACCAACTGCAAGACATTAATAAACATCCATCTATTTTCATCCTTAAACAAATGAGTGGAGAGAATAATGCCAATGTAAGTTATAAATTAGGGGAAATTCTGAGCATAATTATGAGGAATGCCAGCATTAAACAAGAAATAATAAGGGTAGTATGCTGGGAAAGAGAAGGACAAGTCTCAGTATGGTTGAAAGAAGGAGAAATGCATAAACTGTTATGCTCAAAAACAAAAGAAATGGATAAACTGGGATTATGTGCTCAAGAAGAAAATGACGGAAAAAAAGGGTAACCAAAAAACAGCTGGAACACATTGTACAGTCCTCCAATTGGGAATACATGGTTAAAACAACTAATCTTTCAGATGAGACGGTAAACCGAGGTCCCATCTGCCTGTTCATGTGGATGTTAAAGATCCCATGGCACTTCTTGAAAAGAACAGGGAAATTTCCCTGGTGCTTTTGTCAAATTTCCCTCCCATTCACTAAAAATACTCCAACAGCTCAATCTGGTTCAAGGTCAGTTGGCATTCATCTTTATCCCCTCCCCGGGTCGTTCCTGAAAATAGGCAGAATCTGTCTAGTGCATTTACCCAATCAACAAAAACTATATAAATAAATAAATAAATATACAAAAAATAAATGAGATCCTAGCCACAGAATATGTAACAGATTGGCAAACAATTATAGGAAGGGGTAAACATGATCAGATTAACCTTATGACAAACACAGTGAGGATTTTATCTTGGAATGTGTCAGGCTTGACAAATAAGTGAGCAGACCCAGATTTCTTAGAATATATAAAAATGTTTCATTATATTGGCTTAGAAGAAACTTGGTCTAAAAATGAGATACATTTAAATGGAGATAGAACTTTTAACAAATTAGCTACTAAATTCAAAAAAATACAGCAGAGGAACAGGTGGTCTGCTAATACTCTGCAAGCTGATAAATGGTGTAATTATGGAAGAAGTCAAGATTGCAAGTACTAACATCTTGGGAGTGAGAGTAACAACAAAGAGCATGGAAATGGACATTTTGAATGTGTACTGTCTGTCAAGAAAAGTAAATATTACAAAGATGATGTAATGAAACAGGTTGGGACAGTTATGGCAGCACTCCAAGAAATCAACCCAAGTGTGCTTACCCAGTTAACAAAAGCAAATAAATAAATTTATAAATCTAATTTTAATTGGAGACTTCAATGTAACAGCAAGAAATCTTTCTGGGTTAACTGAGGATATTCTGAATTTTATGACTACAATTGAAGCTCCTGATATCAAACATGAAAGATGCTCTAAGGATAAGTTTCTAAATGACAAAGGCTGTAAACTATTTCAGTTTAAAAAAAAAAGAAATTTTATATTATTAAATGGCAGGACAAAATCTGATCAGGATAGGAATTTTACATATTGTACATGGGACCAAGAGGCTCTTCCGTAAATGACCTAGCCTTGATCAAGTTTAAATATGTTGACATTATGCATAGACATGGAAGTAATGTGTTTACCGGAAAGTCAGCATTGCAGTTTAGAAATTGCAATTAGCATGGATCACCCACAGAATAAAGAATCAGAAGGTATGGCCCCAATCAGTATTAAGAGAAAACAATGCATTCGTTGGGAAAAAATAACAAGCACGAACTTTCTGCAGGATTTATCAGACGGGGGTATTTTTGACAAACTAAGAACTTCTGATGACACCCCTTTAGATAAAAAACTCATGAATACTTTTGAGGCAGTAATGAAACATATCTCAAATTATATTTTAAAAGAAATCAAAATATACAAAAACAAGGGAGCTGTATGGTATAATGAGGAATGTAGGGCAGCAGAGAAACAAGCATTTGTCAATGCTGAATGTTTGCTTGCTGGCATTGGCACTGATAGTGTAGGAGTGAGAAAAATGCATAATGGGAATGGCAGTGAAGTATTTAACTGAAGCCAACCCTACCACCACTCTGCAGAGACTGAAAGACATTGGGGTGTGCCTTTGGGTGGTCAGGCATAACGGCCACGCCATTTCACCGCACTCTACCCTGTAGACACCAAGTGTCACAGTGTTACTTGGGGTCTTTGGGCCTTATGCTCACCCCATTCCATCAGGAAATATGGTGAGATGGGTGCATTATAGGAGAATGGGGTGTACTTTGGGGCCGAAGAGTCCAGGGCACACCTCAATGCCTCTCACTGGCTGCAGGGTGTAGGTGGAGGTGGAATGGTATGAGCATTACAGGCGATAATCCCAAGTCACACCCCTGATGCCTGTCAGACTCTACAGGGTGGGGCATTATGGTCAAAAACCCTAACACCTCAGGTGTTCGTTGGTATTTTCCAGTCCAAATTTTCAACGTGGGTTTTTTGCGACCCCCACCTTATGAACAGTGGCAATATCAGTTCATTAGCCGAAAGCTGATTTTGCACAGTGACTACGCCATTTGGCACCACAGGTGCGAAAACACATTTTGAACAGCATGTGAAAAAGAACAGCTGTACTGTTCATGGGAAGGTGTAAAAAATGGCAATGCGGAAAATCTGCAATGAAAATATAAAAAAACTGGTGAAGTCATGAGCGTGCATAGAAACTGGGCAATGCACATTCATAATGTAATTAGTTTGGGGATTTTTACAGCAGATTGTCAATACAGGCATTTTGGGACCTCCACTCATGAACAGTGTCACTGTGATTTTCTTAATCTGTCCCGAACAGTGATTTCCCAGAGCGACCATGTTCAGGGCCGGAAGTGCGAAAACAAATTTCGGCCATGATGTGAAAAATGACAGCTGTACTGTTCATAATAAGGTGTGAAAAATGCCAGTGTTGAAAATCTGGACTGAAAATACTACAAATTCATGAACTTACGAGTGTGCGTGGAAACTGAGCAATGCTCTCTTGTAACACGGTCATTTTATGGACCTTTGTCACCAAATTTTTAACATAGCCATTTTAAGACCTCTGCTCATGAACAGTGTCACTGTGATTTTCTTAATCTGTCCTGAACATTAATTTTGCACACCAACTGTGCCATTGTGTGCTAGATGCGTGAAAACACATTTTGGGTGAGATGTGAAAAATGACAGCTGTACCGCTCATAAGGAGGTTTGGTAAAATGGCAATGTTGAAAATCTGGAGTGAAAATATTAATCATTAGCAAACTTACTAGTGTGTGTAGGAACTGCACAACACACGCTCGTAACACAGTCATTTTTGGGAATTTTTTCACCAAATTTTCAACTTAGGGTTTTGGGGGGCCTACCTCATGAACTGTGCCACTGTCATTTCATTACTCAGTCCCAAAATGTGATTCCACGCACTGACCATGAAATCACCTTTCGGGACCGAATAACAAAATGACAGTGATTGAGTTCATGAGGTGGGGCCCCAAGAACCCCATGTTGAAAATTTGGGGAAAAAAAATCCCTAAATGGCCAAGATATGCACCAAAGTTGAAAAAAAAAAAACATTTATGCCATTATACAGCTTACTGGCATTTCTTCAGTTCTCGGTCGGCTTTGAAGAGTGCAGACGTGTTCCTGGTCCACCAAGATCGTCACACTGGGCTTTGGAGTAAGTATGGAGGAGGGGTGGGGGAGGTAATGTGCAGAGGGTGGGTGAGGGTTGGGGAGGGGGGCAAGACAGTCAACAAAGGACCTTTCTTTTTCTACTGCAGGAAGATGACGTGGACTTTGTCATGCTGGGGTGGGCCCCAGCGGGGCAGCTGAAAGGTTATTTTGGGGGGGGTGGCAGTGGAGCCGATGGGGGATTGGGCACCCCCGTTGGTCATACTGATGTTTGCTACACTGGGGTGGGCTCCCAGCATGGCACCTAGAGGTCTGTTTGGGGGGGCAGTGGAGCTGATGGAGGATTGGGCACCACTGTCGGTCATACAGTGCACGTGGGTGGAGGGGAGCGCATAAGCACGCTGGGGTAGGCTTCCAGCGTGCTATGTAAGTGAGGGGGGTGACAACAAACTGTCTGTGACAGTTTGCAGTGAAGACATAGGGGTAGGCAATTTGCTTATTGCCATTGGCAGTATGCAAATTGCCTACACGTTGCCACTGCTGACTGTGGTGGTATTTTCTTCTGAACTGTACGCCACTGCATCTGAACGCTGTCATTGACAGCTCGGACAGTCATTGCTGCGGTGCAGCCATGCCTGCAAAATGGACCAGGGCATTGGAAGTGGGGGAGGCACACCTACGAATTCTGGTATAGTGGCACTATGTTTCTTGCACATGCATGCAAGCAAACATAAAATCTGAACAAATTACTAAAAAGGAATAGAGAATTTACCTAATCTGGAAAATAAATGCACTTAACAAATTAAGAAAATAATATGGTAAAATAATCAAAAAAAATAAGGAGGCACATAGCAATTATGGAAAGAACTGGAAGAAGCAGTTGTAACTAAGGACAACAAAAAATTCTGGATACTTGTGGCTAAAGGGATAGGGGATTATTCTGAAGAACCAGACACATACTGTATGTTGAACCAAGCAGATGGGTGGAGCATTATAAAAACTTATTTTAGAGCTCAAATATACAGGACTTAAATACAAATATGGATATGTCTAATAATACTAAAATATGGCCTAAGAAGACAAAACATATTACTCAAAAAGAAGTACAACAAGCTTTAAATGCCTGAGCGCCCCATAAGGTCCCTGGACCGGATGTTGTACCTATGGCTGTGTTACTGAGAACTTCAGATTATTGGATTCCTTTCTTGGAAAAACTCTTTCATTTTATAACGAATCCAGGAAAACCTCCAAACACATGGAGAGACAATATTATAGTACTCATTTTTAAAAAGGGAGACAGAGTGGGAGGGGGAGATCAGAGCTGTGTGAGGAGCGGCGTCGGGAGCGGGTTGCAGTCGGCGACCGGGGAGAAGGTGGAGAGCAGAGAAATTGAAGCTGCAGTTGGCAGTCTGGTTGCAGTCGGCGACCAAGGGGTTGTATTAGCCCAGAGCTGTATTTTGGCCAACTGCAGTCCGCGGTGCAAAATAGGGGAGTAAGGCGCCAATGCAGTCAGGCTTTAAAAAGCCAGCCAGACAGCAGAGCTGCATCAAAGCTGTGTGAGGAGTGGAGTCAGGAGCGGTTCGCAGTCGGCGACTGGGGAGAAGGCAGAGGGTGGATAAATTGAAGCTGCAGTTGGCAGCCTGGTCATAGTCGGTGACCAAGGGGCTGTATTAGCCCAGAGCTGTATTTTGGCCAACTGCTGTCCACGGTGCAAAATCCTGCCAATCGGGGACTGAGGCACCAACACGGTCAGGCTTTAAAAAGCCAGCCAGGTAGAGAAACTGAAGCTGCAGTCAGCAACCTGGTCACAGTCGGGGACCAAGGCGCTGTATTATTGGTCCCACTCGGCCTCCCCGACCCCGGCCTCTAGTAAATACAGATGGGAGGAGAAGCCATTATCAATTAAAGGAGCTGACAGGCTGGCCCAAAAGGGGGAGTGGCAGAGTACATCAAAGGACCAAAAGAGGGAACAAGGAGAGTCCTGAGCGACGAAAGCACTGCAGGAAATTGGTTTGCAAAGGAGGAAGCTGGGTTCTACATCTTCTACACAGGGTACGTGGACTTCAGCCTCGGTGGATTTGGGAAATGGATACAGTCATTAAGAAAGCTTTCACAAAAGAGCTGAAATTGCGATGATATGAACTGGGTCAGAACTACGGATGCTGCAGGTACTGGGAACTTGATCTTGGACTACTGACACTAGCGGTGCTGGGGACTTGGCCTGGACTTGGTGTCTTGGACTTGAACTTGATCTAGAACTACTAACAAGGGAGGTGCTCTGGACTTGGTGTCTTGGACTTGAATTGGTGACTATGGTAATTAGTTAGAGGTGTCTATGGTTTTGCACATGCTTTATAAATTCTAAAAAGTATAAGCTTTATTATTATTTCTAAAAGTCTTGACTGTGGGTTGAGACTGAGGAGGAGAGGATCAGGGGACCAAAAATACATAAGGTGTGGTTTTGGGCTGTATCTGAGTATCATGGTAAAAATGGTAGGGCAGCACAGAAGGAGGGGCGACCAAGGGAAGGGGATTTTTGGCAGGGTGGTGGGGTGCAGTGGTTGTGGAATGGCTATGATCCTAAATTGGGCTTGGAGGATGGGGGGATGTATGATGTGTAAGCAGCTCACTCAGCTGAGGGAGGAGGTGGCAAGGCTAAGGTGGGAGTTAAGGGAGGGGAGCTGGGAAACAGGGGTGGTGGTAGAGAGACTGGGCCGGTATAAGCCAAGGAAGAAGTGTGAAGGGATGAGTAGATTCCATGGAGGATCAGATATGCTGCACCTGAAGCCAGGAGCTTGGGAGGAAAGGATGAAAGGGGATCCAGAGGGGATAGACCAGAGGTAATAACAGACAGCAGCAGGTCCATAATTTGGATAGGGATACCTGGGACAGGAGGAAAAGGGTCAGCGGAAACAGACAGCAGAAAGGTCAGAGGCACGACAATGATGCCTGTGGCTAGAGAAAAGGGGTCAGCTGGGGATCAAGAGGAGTGGAAGACAGTAGGCTCAGGAAAGGGCAGATGGATGCCAAGAATGAAGGCCAACACAGGTGTAGGTGTGATGGGACAGTGGGCAGAAGTAACAAATAGTTTTGCCTTCCTAGGTACTTTAGTCAGGGATATTGGGGAGGAAGGTGTCTGGCAGGGGCCAATAGAGAAGAGGGGGGAGGGCGGCAAGAAAAGAGGGAAAACATCTCAGGAGCAAGGGGGATGCACATCACATGCAGGAGAAGGGGTGAAGGAGGGGACTGGCACATTAGGGACACACCTGAGGGTGGTACTAGGGGAACTGTGGCATAAGGAAAGGGGCAAGAAGGAAGCACTGGAAGAGCTGGAGTTGAGTTCCAGGAGGCTGAAAATGAATGGGAGGGAACTCTACAGGGCAGGAGCTGCAGTAGGAGGCTGGGACATGCACCGGGAAGGGTGCAGGAGAAGGGAAATATGCAGACAGGGCAGCTGGTAAGGAGAAAGACTTCCTCAAGTGGGGCACGGTGCTCAAAACCCTTTCCAAGGATGAGTGAGACAGGAACAGTTGGAGGGGATCAAGCACAGTTGGCACAATCTCACACAGTGAGACAGACGGGGAAGGCCAGGAGCAAATAGAGGGGGGAAAGGTGAAGTTGGCTGAGGTTCAAGCAGTGTTGCAGGAGGGATTTGCAGGGATGAAGGAAGTCAGGTGGAAGTACAAGGGATGAAGAGATATGGGGGGGTCAGAGGAAAGGCTAAAGGGAGAGGGTGAAAATAGAAAGATGCTGAGTGTGAATAAACATCAAGCGAGGTTAGGTGATGGGGAACAAATGACAAGTGGGGACAGAAACCAAGTCAGGATGGAACATGAGGAGAAGGTCAAAGGAAGTCAAACCCCACGACACAAGGCTAGAGGCCAAAAGGACACCCAGGAATTAGGGGGCAGTAGGGTGGCACTCAATAATTAAAGGTCTAAAATGGGGAAGGAAGGGAGCAAAAAACAATGTAGTGTCGGTACAGTGCATGCCGGGGATGATGGCACTGGAGGTGAGGCATTATATTCTGTCCTGAGGTAAGCAGCAGGATGAAAGGACTCATCTGGTGTTTCACCTGGGCACAAATGACTTGGAGGAGAATAGTCTGATGGAAGTACAGGCAAGGTTTGAGGAACTCACTAGGTTCTGTAGGAGTAACACTGTTTTTCCTTACATTTCCTTCTCTGAGATGTTGCCAGTACCAAGAGTGAGCACACCCAGAAAGGAAAAGATAAGGACTTTCAACAATTGGCTACAAGGTTGGTGCAGTCAGATGGGGTTTGGCTGGATAGGGGACTGGGGCTCTACATGGGAGGAGGAGAGGCAGTATGCCCAAGACAGACTGCACCTGAGCTCTTCAGGGGCAATAGCACTAAAGAATAAACTGGGGGATTTCATGGCAAGGGAGTTTAATTTAAACTAAATGGGGGGCAAAGGACAGGGTCATCCTTACGGGAGACAGAACAGGGAGGCGATCAGCCTCCCCCCATGTCACAACAAGCATCAAGGGAACAGTTAGCAGCAGGGAAGGAAGGATGGGGCCACATGTTGGAAGGCTTTGGTTGCAAATGCCAGGAGCCTGGGAAACAAAATGGGTGAACTGGAAGCCACCATGTTGGAGGAGAACCCAGACACTGTAGCAGTGAGTGAGACTTGGTGGAACGAACACCACACCTGAGAGACAGTGATCCCAAGGTATTGTTTGTTTAGGAAGGATTGGGAGGGGAGAAGGGTGGAGAGGTGGCATTATATGTCAGGGAAGAGACTGGAGCCATGGAGGGGGGATGAGGAGGGGGAAACAGAGATAATGTGGGTCACTCTACATGGGGGACAGGGGGTAAACCTGCGCATTGGGGTAGTCTATATCCCTCCTATGCAGTGGGGGGAAGGGGATAGACACCTTGTAGAATCAGTAGTGAGGATGGCATAGAGAGGGGAAATTTGCTGGTTGGGGACTTAAACCTTCTGGACATCAACTGGGAGGCCCAGACAGCAATCTCTGCAAGGAGCAGGGGCATCTTGGAGGATCTGCAGGGCATATTCCTACAGCAAAGGGTCAGTGAGCCCACTAGGAGTACAAACCTGTTGGATGTGGTCCTCACAAATGGGGACAGTGTGGAGGAGGTGGAGGTGGGGGAAGAGCTTGGTACCTGTGACCACAGGGCTGTCAGGTTTAGGGTGAGAGCAGGCAAAGAGAGGGTTAAGACAAGAACCAAGGTAATGGACTTCAGGAAGGCTGACTTTCATGGAATGAGGAAGGTAGTTAGAGAAGAAATGATGAAGATAGGGGAGGTACAGGGGTGGAAAAGTTATGGGCAGCCATCAAGAGTGGGGTATATAAAGCCATGGGCTTATGTATAAGAAGGGTAAGGAAGAACGGAAGATGGAAAAGACCTCTATGGTTTACTAGAGAGGTGGCGTTAGAAGTCAAGGAGAAGACTAGAGCATTCAAGAGGAACAGGAGGTCACAAAAGGATGAGGACAGGGAAACCTACAGGGAAAAAAGGAAGAAGGCAGGGTTAAAGATAAGGAGGGCTAAGGAGGCCACTGAGAAGAGGATAGCAAAGCAGGCAAGGAGGGGGGACAAAACCTTCTTTAGGTACGTTGGAGAAAGAAGGAGGGCACAGCATGGGATTGGAAGGATAAGGGGGAAAGTGGAACAATACTGGAAGGGAATTTCAAAAAAACAGAAGCATTAAATAGCTATTTCGCCTCAATCTTCATGGAGGAAAGAGAGGGCAGGGAACAAGGACAGGGTGGGTAGGGTGACAGCCACAGGCAAGTGGGTGTGGCAAATTTCACAGCTGAAGGAGTAAGGGGAGAGCTGGGTAGACTTAGGGTGGACAAGGCAATGGGGCCTGATGGAATACACCCAAGGGTTCTCAAGGAGGTGAAGGATGAACTGGCGCAGCATCTGGCTAGGCTGTTCAACTTGTCCTTGGACACAGGGGTGGCGCCAATGGACTGGAAGAGGGCAGAGGTGGTCACACTACATAAGGGGGGGGCTAGGAAGGACGAGGTCAAAAACTACCATCCTGTTAGTCTTACCTCAGTGGTGGGGAAGGTAATGGAAACACTACTTAAGATCAGATTGTTAGAATACTTGGAGATAAATGGCATGCAAGATGATAGGCAGCGTGGCTTCACCAAGAGAAGGTCCTGTCAGACTAACCTGATAGAGTTTTTCACTGGGGTGACACAGATAGTGGCTTATCTGGATTTCAGCAAGGCCTTCAACACCGTTCCGCATGGTGGAATGGTGCAAAAGCTGGACAGACTGGGGTGGACCACAGGATCACCAGGTGGGTGGAAAACTGGTTGATGGGAAGGAGTCAGACGGTGGTGGTAAATGGGACACATTCCAGAGAATGGACGGTGACCAGTAGGGTGCCACAGGGGTCAGTGCTAGGACCAATACTCATTAACATCTATGTTAGTGACCTAGCGGAGGGTCTGGAAGAATGGGTGTGACTGTTTGCAGATGATACAAAGGTTTGCAATAGGGTGGATTCCCCTAGTGGGGTGCAAGCCATGAGGTGGGACCTGGAGAAGCTGGAGAGGTAGTCTGACACCTGGAAATTGAAGTTTAATCCACAAAAGTGCTCAGTGATGCAACTGGGGAGGAGAAATAGGAAGGAACCTTATTCCCTTAGTGGGGTGGTGATTCAGGAGAAGGAAACAGAAAGAGACCTGGGGATTATGGCACTGTGTGACCTGAAGGTGGGCAGCCAGTGTAGTAGGGCAGTGGAAAAGACAAATGAAATATTGGCCTGCATTGCAAGGGGTTTTAACAGCAGAAAGAGGGAGGTGCTAATGCCATTATACAGAACCATGGTCAGGCCGCATCTGGAATGTAGGGTGCAGTTCTGGAGGCCTCACCTACCCAGAGATGTTGAGTTGATGGACAGCGTACAGAGAAGGGCAACCAAAATGGTAAGAGGGATGCGGGATGTACCCTATGAGAGACAATTGAGAGAGCTAAATTTGTACCCTCTGGAGAATAGGAGGGAGAGGGGGACATGATTGGGACCTTTAAATATCTGAAGGGACTAAACAAGGTGGAGGGTGATAGTTTGTTCAAATTGAAGAAGGGAGCAAAAACGTGGGGATATAGCCTCAAACTGGATGGTGAGCAATACAGAGGTAATGTCAGGGGTCAGTCTTTCACGGAAAGGGTGGTGGAGGCCTGGAACAGACTGGTGGTGGAGGTGGTGGCAGCTAACACGGTGGAGGGGTTCAAGAGGGCTTGGGATGGATTCAAGGGGTTGGGAAAAGAGGGTGGAAGCATAACAGAAGGGGGGTAGGGTGTTGGTCAGACTAGATGGTCTGTGGGACCTTTCTCTGCCATCACATTTCTGTGTATTTGTGTATCTGTGAGTGGACCCCTGCTGTTACAGACCCATCAGTCTCATAGATTCGACACAAAAACTCTCTACCGGAATAATTAATGATAGACGTAATACATGGGTAAAGGAAAACAGTATTCTAGAGGAAGCACAGGCTGGTTTTAAAGCACATTATGAAATGGTAAGAAAACATCTAGAAATCTCATTGACCAAGAGACATCAGCTGACTGTACATTAAATCTCTATATATGCACAGTCATCCTGGTCCTAAACCACATCACACAATGAGCAAATCAGTCCTCATACAACCAGAACTATCTTCCATCAGTTCCCCTTCAACCAGAACTAATCTTCCTTTATAAACATGGCTGCTACCTTTACACTGTAAAGAAACTTCAGCTAGGCCCTAAAAATAAAACTACCTTACATAAAAAAATAAAATAAATTCAGTAAATGTTGTTTCCTTGATCATCACACTCCCTTTACACACATAAACAAATTAGAAACATTAAGTGTTGTTTATAGTTTTCATTACAACTGTTTGTTTACTAACAGTGAAAAATCCCCCTTCTGTCTTTACCTGCTCATCAGTGAAATCTCTCATGCTTGCCCTGACAGTGATATAATTGAGTCTCTGGTTCTAAAACAGGCCTTTGTTGTCTGTGTGTACAGCATGTCAGGAGAGTAACATTCTACAAGTGGAACAGAGCAGAATTTTGAATCTCTATATTCCATGGTAAACATTCTATGGTAAACATTCTATGTCTTGAATGTGAGGAAAAACAGAAAACAAAAAAACAGGATGAAGAAAGTAGGCAATACAGTAATACTTTATAAACAAAAAGAAAAGGTGGGAAAACACAGTTAAATAGGCAGAGGCAGACCCAAAGTGCCCAAATACATTGCTAATATTAATAAAAGCAATCCATAGAGGTAATCGGCCAGCGTCACAGGCTATCAGTTAACTCAAACATACAACGCGAGTGCAGAGAGGCATTGAAAAAAAAAAAAGCCTATCGTTTCCTGAGGTGGAAGTGCATGGTGCATGATGGTAGGCACCAAAAAGTTAAAGTAGTGACCGCTACGATCATGGAGGGAGTTTAATATTAAAGAAGGCAGCATACTATAGAGGTTGAATGGTCTATGCTGCAATTCTGGAGACCTGGGTTTGAATCTCACATTTGCCGATGGGGGTCCCAATCCCCCGTCAGTTCCACTGCCCCCCAAAAAAATGTTTGTATGCTACACTGGGAGCCCACCCCAGCATGGCAAAAACTTCCTTAGCCGATAGGGGTGCCCAATCCCTCATCGGCTTCACTGCCCCCCCAAGCTGCCTGGTGCTCCACTGGGAGCCCACCCCAGCATGGCAAAAGCTTCATTTGCCAACGGGGTGCCCAATCCACCATCGGTTTCACTGCCCCCCCAAAAAATGTTTGTGTGCCATGCTGTGAGACCACACAGCATGGCAAAAACTCACTGTAACAGGGTGCCCAACTCTCTGTCGGCTCTTTACGTCCCCAAGTCATGCTGGGAGCCCACCCAGCATGGCAAAGTCCCTTGTGTAAATAAAAAAAAAACCTGAAACAAAAACCTTCCTCGTTGATTCTTTGCCCCTCCCCAACCTGCACCCACCCTCTGCATAACCACCTCCCCACACCCCCACCTCAACCATATACTTACCTCCGGAGCCCAGCACGATGATCTTCGGTGGACCGGGAACACGTCTGCACTCTTCAAAGCTGATCACAAACTGAAGAAATGCTGGTAAGCTGTATAATGGCATAAATGTTTTATTTTTCAACTTTAGTGCATATCTCAGCCATTTCTGGGAATTTTTTCACCAAATTTTTAACATGGAGTTTTTGGGGCCCCACCTCATGAACTGTACCACTCTTATTTCATTAATTGGTCCAGAAATGTGGTTCCGCAGTCACTGCGTGGAACCACCTTTCCGGAATGATTTACAAAATGACAGTGTCACAGTTCATGAGGTAGGCTCCCAAAATCCCTATGTTGAAAATTTGGTGAAAATATTCCCCAAAACAACTGTTTTACGAGCATACATTGTGCAGTTCCTATGCAGGCTCGTAACTTTGAGCATTTTTAATATTTTCACTCCAGATTTTCAGTATTGCCATTTTGCCACCCGAAATGTGTTTTCGCACATTTAACGCACAGTGGCGTGGTCGGTGTGCGAAATTAATGACCTGGACAGATTAATAAAATCACAGTGACACTGTTCATGAGCAGTGGTCTTAAACTGGCTATGTTGAAAATTTGGGGAAAATATTCCCCAAAACGACTGTTTTAAGAGCGTGTGTTGCGCAGTTCCTACATGCGCTCGTAACTCGAGCATTTTAATATTTTCACTCCAGATTTTCAGTATTACCATTTTACCACCTCCTTATGAGCAGTACAACTGTCATTTTTCACATCTCACCCAAAATGTGTTTTCGCACATGTAGCTCACAATGGCGTGGTCGGTGTGCGAAATCGATGTTTAGGACAGATTAAGAAAATCATAGTGAAGTAAAGTGCAATTCATAAACTACAACAAGTAGACTGTTGTTTGCTAATGTTGTTAGTAATTGTTATTTTTTACCATTCAGAAAAGTTTACCAAGGAGCTATTTTATCTCAATGTTTCCATTAATTCTCTATTCTGTATTTAAATAAATGTTACAAAGTTTTCAAAATATAAACACCTTGTCATTTTCTTTGTTTCCATAGTTATTTCCCATTTTATAAGCGCAATAAGACAATCCAGGGTGGTGGTTGTTATGTGATAACCGCACACCTAGTGCGGAAGGACACTCAGCCTTTGGCCTCATGCCTCGCCACGCAGCTAAAAGAGCGGTTATCACATAACAACCACCACCCTGTTGGGTCTTATTACTTACATATTCAATAATAGACCAATGTTTCACATTGGTTCACATTATACATAAATACAAAATTATAAAGAAGCAAAAGTTATATTGTACATTTATCGCTCTAAAATCAACATTTGACAGAGTAAATAAAGAACTGATGTGGAACACACCTAGGAAATTAAAAGTAGATCCAATGATAATAAATATAATGAGAGCTTTCTATCAGAATAATGAAACCCATGTAAGGTTCAGTGTGGATGGAAAGAAAAGTGTGAAATTTGTCACCAATATGGGGGGAAAGCAGGGGTGCACTCTGTCTCCAATACAATTTAACTTATTCATTGACAAAATACTTGTAAAACTTTACAATGTGGATTTTCATATGCCAAAAATTGGACAAAAAGCACCTTCATATTTGGCCTATGCGGACAATATTGTACCCATTTCCACTAGTCATCTTGGAATGACTAGGATGTTAAAGTCATTTCAGGAAGAATGCACAAAGATTGAATTACAAATTAATTATGACAAAAGAAAGATTATGGTACGTGGAACAGATATTTAGAAAAAGTACAAATCTCATATTGGTCATAATGAAACTGAAATAGCTGACAGCTTCTGCTACCTGGGGATTACAATAACAAAGAATCTCTCATGAAGAAAACATATAATGGATACAGAAAATAAAATAAAGCGCTTTTTCCCTGTAACAGATTCATTTACAAATATAGTGGCGACTGAGTGAAGGCCTGCTTAAAAGTAATAAATGCAAAAATAAGCACCCAACTTTTATATGGGTCAGAGATTTGGGGAAGTCAAATGCAACCCAGAGTATAAAGTACATTAAATACGTTTTATAAAAAAATTATTAGGACTACAAATGGGAGCCCCATCTGCATTAGTTAGGGTAGAAATTGGACAACTGCCCGTAGAATGCCTGATTCAAAACAGATTAATTAAATATTGTATAAAGGTATACACTATGAAGGAAACTAGGCTCCCTAGAATCTGTATAGAAGAGTCAATTTATTACCTTAAACAAAATCTGACTTTCCTCAACATACAAATAGTTGACAAATATATTAAACCATATGAACTCCTGAGTAGTTTGGCTGGAATATTTATCAAACCAAAATAACTTGTTTTTGTGAAATTAAAAATAGAATTAATTACATTTTCATACAAAAATATTTAGGATTATGTAAACAATACAAAACAAGCCAATGGCTAGCGAAAAATAAAAGAAACCATGTACTGGAGAAATATTTAATAATAATTAAGGAACCCAGAAGAAGAAAGCTGTTAAACAGATTTCGATTTGAATACTTTAGCAGCCGAAGACTACATGATATATTTACAAAAACGGAATCAAATAAAAGTAAATGTAGATGCAACAGGGGACCTGATGATTTGGTACACTTACCCCTACACTAAACTCAAAATCAAAGGCACATGTAAATCCTGGATCTCACCTCAGCTTATAGAGGAGATGAAGAGCAGAGAGAACCTGTGGTACAAAGCAAAAAACACAAGGTCAGAAGTAGATATACAAGCCCATAGAACAGCCCGAAACAAATGCACCTGGGCAATTCACAAAGCCAAAAGCCAGCACTTCAACAGTGAGCTGGCAAGCACCTGGAGTGACAGTCAAATTCTGGAACAACATTAAGACATGAACTGGCAAACCTAATAAGTCCCCCTACCATGCTGAATGTTGGAGGAACTCCAAGCCAGGACCCAAGTATCATCACCAATGCCTTCAACAAGGCCTTCACCGACCTCAGCGGTGTACTGCCCCCAGACTTCTTCAAACCCCCAAGTGTCAGTTATCCTATACGGAAGACAGATATCCAATCGGTACTGCCCCTTCCCTTCTACCTCAAAGTTATTAGCCAAGCAGAGGCCAAAAAATACCTCTCACAGGTCCTTGGGAAATCAAGAGCTAACAGTGACTCACTCAACCTAAAGCTAGTCACACTCACCCTAGATGTGATTCTCCAACCCCTTATAAAAATTCTAAATCTGTCCCTTAAATATCTAAAAAATTCCCTCGGGTCTGGAAAGCTGCAGTGGTAACACCGGTCTACAAAAATGGGGATAGGACAAGTCATACAAATTACAGACCTATCTCAATACTCCCCCTGCTCCCAAAAGCTCTGGAACGCATTGTGTACAACCAAGTGGTGGACTACCTTGACAAATATCAACTGCAATGTCCTCAGCAGCATGGATTTAGAAAGCAGCACAGCACCACTACCGCCCTAGTTGAATTTACAGGGTTTATTCATGATACTATAGATTGTGGGCTCTTGGTGGGGACAACTGTGGCTGCTACACTTAATATAAACCTTGCTGCCATTATTTTGTACAATGCTTGCCATTATTTTTGTTGTTCCTACTTAGTGTATCCTTGTATCTCTGATGTACTGTTTCTCTTGTTTTTTTTATTACTATACCCATGTTTTGCTGTTGTTTCACTGTTCTTTTGTTGTACTCTCCCGGGTTGTGCCTGAAAATTGTCATTTCTTGGCTAGTGCACCTACCCGGTTAACAAAAACTAAATAAATAAATAAAAAACCTACACTGACCTCACCAATGCCTTCGACACAGTAAACCATGAGTTACTTCTTAACTAGCTTTCACATACATGACTATCACCAGAAATGATTGCCTGGTTCAGAACCTACCTCTCAGGGAGAGTACAAAAGCTGAAAATCCTTGATGTCCTCTCCGAAAACCAGAGCGTAAATGCAATGGTCCTCCAAGGCTCCATCTTGGGTCCCCTGCTATTCAGCTTGTTTCTCAATCAGCTACCGCAAGCTGTGCAAGATAAGGTCCTGCTGTATGCAGATGATGCGGTGCTGTACTTCAGCCACTCAGACCCAGTAGCAATAGAAAAATAAATGCAGACTAACTTCTCGGCAATTGAAGCATGGTTCCTAAAACCAAAATTATTACTAAATTACAAAAAGGCTAAAACAATGCTGTTTGGCTCCTCCCCAACAGATATCGATCACATCATCTGAAAATAATGAACAGCCAAAATACTTCCCTAGAAATCGTGAAAAATTTAAAGTACTTAGGAGTAACATTTAACTGCACCCTTTTGTTCACTTAACACATAGATATTGTTGCTAAATCTGCAAATGCCAAGCTAGGACTGCTATATATGAAAAAAACAGTGCTTGACAAATGAGGCCCTGAAACTAGCAGTGACTAGTTAGATTCTGTCTGTGATTGATTTTGTACTAGTGGTCTATAGTGCTGGTACTGACGCAGCCCTCCAGCAAATAAAATAACTCTCAATAAGGCCTGTAGGCTTGTCCTGGGAGCTCACCGTCATACTCACACTTGTGAGCTTTATGCCCAGTCCAGCTGGCTAAACCTGGACTGTCGAATACGGTACCAAGTATGCCTGCTTGCCAAGAAATCCATACTAGACCTAACTCCCCCAGGCATGAGAAATCTCCTATGCAACTCCAACAAAACCTGGAGGACTACAGGAACAGACAGACAGCCCCTAAAAATCCCATTCAAGCAGACCACCCAAGGTCAACGGTCCTTTGATTTTGAGTGCCCTGTTGGATAAATACACTCAGTGCTGAAATACAATCCAAAACTAAACTAGGCCCATTTTAAACAAAGCTTCATGCCCTTCTTGCTACAACTACAGTAGTTACTATGACTGTAGCACATAGATATGACACCCTGGCATTTTTAACCGAGTTATAACATCAGCACTTACTAACATACTAAAATGCCAGCAGAATAGGCCTAACGGTCTTTCATGTCTGCTCGTTTGGTCAGCCCCCACCCTGGGTGCTGACCTTGCTGTCCCCCTCTCCTTCTCTGGCTTCTCCCTTCCCAGTTCTGGATATTCTTGCTGCATTGGATTTTGCTTCCAGAACCCTTCCCCTGTACCTGTCCCACCCCCTCTTGAACCCCTCCACCATCTCTGCCTCCACCAGCCCCCTAGGCAGCGCATTCCATGGCTCCACCACCCTCTCAGTGAAGTAGCACCTCCTCCTTTCACCCCTGAATCTTCCTCCCTCCAGCTTCCACCCATGCCCTCTAGTGGCCCCCTCCTCCTTCCTTCGAAGCACCCTGACTGTTCCTCCCCTATTTACCCTCTTCATGTACCTGAAGGCCTCTATCATGTCCCCTGGTCCCTTCTCTCTTCCAATGTGTACATATTTGGCTCTTGAGCCTCCTCATAGGTCCTGTCCCCAAGCCCCAAATCATTTGGTTGCCTCCTCTGGACCCTCTCCAGGAGTTTAATGTCCCTCTTTAGAGTGGCCTCCCAAAACTGCACTGAGTACTCAAGGTGGCCTCACCAAGCAGTTATACAGAGGGAGTATCACTTCCCTCCTTCTGGAGGTGATCCCCTAGTGATGCATCCCAGCATCTTGTTGGCCTTGGCTGCTGCCCTCCTACAAGTCTCAAGTTGTTCGTCTTGACATCCACCACCACCCCAGGTCCCTCTCAGCCATCAAGACTTGTAGCATTCCCCCAGGGTGTACATGGCCCGGGTTTCTGGCCCTCAGGTGGAGTACCTTGCATTTCCCTGCATTGAACCTCAGCTTCCACTTTCTAGGCAGTCTTTCCAGAGCCTCCAGGTCCCCTGTGGGCCACCCTCCCCTCCTCCCCATCCACCACCGCCCCCAGTTTTGAGTCATCCACAAAGAGACTCATCTCACTCCTGATTCCTGTCCTTATGTCAGAGACGTAGGCGTTGAACAGGAGGGGCCCCAAGGATTGATTCCTGTGGGACCCCACTAATGACCCTCCTTGGGGATGAGACTATCCTGCCCTCCTAAGCACTCCAATATTGCCCACCTCTCCTCTACCTTACTCTCAGGTAATTCATTCCCATCTTTCTCCACACCTTCTGGTAGACCAAGTTCCCCCTAGGCCCCGTACACCAGTCAACCCCCCCCATCTAAAGCATTCTTTCTACTCCAATCCCACCATGTCTCCAAATGCTCATCTAATTCACCCACCCTCCTCTACCTGCTCTGAAGATATCTTTCTCCCACCTCCCCTACCTCTGGTTGAACTATTCTCACCCCAGGTACCATACCCCTGCTTACTCTCCAGCAAACGTTAGCATTTACAGTATCCTCACCAATTTCCCTCTGTCCCCTTGGGCTTTCCTCTCTGTTTACTACCCATTATCCCCACTCCTCCCTCCACTAGGTCCTAGACCTAATTTATCCTAAACTTATTCTTTTTATCAGCACTTATGACAAGAACTATTCAATATATGTTTGCTGTATTTTCTTTTTCTTGCAGCTCTCTAGTATGTCTGTTCAATTGTACCCTTACTGTACTTGTTTTGTAACTACCTGCATTGCCTATAATTTGCTGTACTCAATTGAATTTTCAATCTAACACGGAACCTCTGTGAATGAGCTATTAGCTCAAAGGTATTTTAATCCGAGACTTAAATAAATGAATTAAATTATTGATTCTATGTCCAAATATATGAGTACCACAGGAGACAATTATTAGGAAACATTTTAAAGACTACTAAATTTCAACCTAGAGACTTGGTCACAAGTTTGATGAAATCACACTCAAGAGAGTTCTTAGAGTCTGTAATTTAATTTCTGAATATTATTGATAAGCTCAAATTGCATATGAATGACTAAGAAACTAAAGCTGAAACAAATTCTTAAACAATTTTTATTTGAATGAGTTTTAAATAAGGTTGTCTTGAGTATTATATGTCACTGAATGACATTTTTAATTATGCATCTTTCTCTGTTTACAACAAAAATATTTTATGGACTGTATATGAATGATATGATACTGTTTTGACAAGCTTACTTATTTATATGTTTGTAATGACATGAACTGTCAAACAATAAAACTTTTGACTTGACTAATGATGAGGATGCAGGGGTCATGGGGGGGGTCATGCCAATCCCATGTATATGTCCAGAAGAGAGGATGAAAAGGTGGAAGATCTCAAACTGGTATCAGTGGAGGACCCAAGCCCAACTGAGGAAGGTGGTAAGGAGGCCAAAAAGGCCCCTGATGAATGTACAAGTATATCTAGCAAGACAATAACACACAAAGAAAAGGCAAGAGGAAAAGATCATATTGCACTATCAAGAAAAGCAGGTACATAGAAACATAAACTTTGACAGCAGATAAGGACCGCTTGGCCCACCTAGTCTGCCCATTTCCCTACCTGTTAGATAACCTGCAGATCCTAGTTAATTAACAGCCTACTTCCTCCTCCCCCCAGAACTGCCTTATGTCTGTCCCACGCATTCTTGAATTACCCTGCTGTTTGTGACCCCATGACCCCTACAGCAAAGAAAGGAGCAGCGCAGGCAATTGCACCAAGACTGTAACAACAGCACCAAGTCAGCCATCTCTGCCATCACCAAGACATTCCACAACCTCACCCACATATCCCCAAAGCATGAAGTTTACAGTCACAATTTGGCAATTTATTTAAACTCCCTCCTAGAGAGCTACTTTACATTGCTGACATTCTGCTGTGAATGTGGGGGCCGAGGATGCATTCACGTGAGTCTCGCCCCCAGATCACTTTATTCCAATTGATCTGGCTTAGCACCTTCCCTCTCCCAGCTCTGCTGTCAAATACCTACAGCAACATGCTGCTGTTCTCACTGATCCCCACACATAATGTCGCCTTGGGCTGACAAGACTTGGGGGAAGGAGTATGGGATACTCACAGCTGTGCCTTTTAAGGACTGGGAGCCTGATTTTTCATAGGTTTCATAAGTTTATCAGAGCATTTGAAGACCAAAGTTTATATACGCACCACAATTTAGGCATATCCAACAATTTTATTACCAATCAGGTACTTATCTAGCTTAACCTTAAATTCCTCCTTTGTTTTACTGGCCACTACCTCAATCGGGAGCTCATTCCACATCTTAGTTATCCGAACTGTAAACCATTGCTTTCTCCTAGATGTATTAAACATCGCCCCACTTATATGTAATGGATGGGCTCTGGTACTATATGTCTGTTCCCTCAATGCCAGGTTTAACTGTTCCCACAACAGTGCATCATTAAGGTCCCTAAAAATCATACACATGTCACCACGCAGTCTTCGAAACTCCAGTAAATATAATCCCAAATTTTGTAACCGAAGTTCATAATCCTGACCCTGGACTTCCTTAATTCTGTGTGTTGCTCTCCTCTGCACCTTTTCCAAGGTCTTGATATCGTCTTTTCCCCCAGGTGCCCAAAACTGGGCATAGTACTCCATATGTGGGCGTACCAATCAGGTATAAAGAGGGAGCAAGACCTCTTCATTCCTACTTTTTATATGTTTATGAATGCAGTATTGAATTTTACTGGCTTTTTTAATTACCTGATTATAATGTGGCCTAAATATGAGTTCACAGGTTCATAGGTGAATTACATGATCAAAGGACAAGCCCATTACAATCACGCCACCTAAACTAGGTGGGTTACATATTTTAGATCATTCATATATGAATCAAGTTTTAATTTAAATTGAGCCAAATTATCACAATGTACTACCTCATGTGGAAGTGAGTTCCATAACGGAACTATTCTCTGAGTGTAAAAATTATTTCTCTTTGTAGTTTTATTAGTAGATGCAATTAATTTCAAATTATGTGATCGAGTATGCACAGAAGTTGAATTCCAAGTCAAATATAATGTATTAAATAAATATTCATCCTTAGTTGCCTTGAAGAGCAAACAAAGGTCCCCTCACACGGATCTATATTCCGTACTATACAGATTTAATTTTTTTAATCTTTCCTCATATGTCAAAAGACCCATGCCAGTAATATTTTTTACAAATCTTCTTTGGACTTTCTCTCTGGATAATCTATCTCCCATCTGAGTTGGAGCACTGAATGATGAACAATAATCAAAATTAGATCTTATAATACTGGTACACAATGGGATTAAGATAGATGGTTCTCTACTTTTTTATATTCCTAAATAAGCAATTGGTTAATCTAGTACATTTTTTAAAGGTAGAATTTAAATGTTCTGTGAATTTTAAGTTATTAGTAATAATGACACCCAAATCCTTTTCAGAAGTAATAACACTTAACACATGGTTGTCAATATAATAATTAGCATAAATGTTATTCAAGCCGAAATGCATAACTTTACATTTATTTATATTGAAATTTAATTTATGATTGGTAACCCAATCTGAGACTAAAATCAAGTTATCCTGTAAATTAGATATGGATTTTAAATTATTAACAATCCCACCAAACTCAGCATCATCAGCATATTTCGTTAACCAAATACCGTTATAAGTATTCATACTAGCTATAAGAATGTTAAATAACATAGGGCCCAAAACAAAGCCCTGAGGCACTCTGCTACTAACCTCAGTCCACATAGAAGAATAACCCCTTAATGATACCTGTTGTCTTCTATTGTTTAACCATTGCATAATCCAATTAGTTAAAAATTTATTAAGGTCTAATTCTAATAAACATTCATATAATATACTATATGAAACAGAATCAAAGGTCTTTTCAAAATCCAAGCAAATAACATCCACCGGTAGGCCGAGGTCCAATGCATCACCCACTGGCTCAAAAAAATCAATTAAGTTAGTCTGACATGATCTACCAGGTTGAAAACCATGTTGAAAAATATCAGTTTGACCTTTATCTATTATGGCCCAGATATTCAAAAGGGTTGCTCCATGCGCAACAGGGTTGCGCATGCGCAATTCCTACATTGCGCCATTCTGCGATATTCAGCAGGAGGCAGTTGCTCCACTGGCAACAGGTTGCGCAAAAGAGCAATGCAAATGAATGCATGCTCAACAGGAGGGGGAGGAACCATGCATAACCTCGCAACCTGATATTCAGTCAGGTTGTGCAGAGTTATCATCGCAACCAACCTGCGCCTGCACAACCTTGAGCCAAAAAAAGGATCAAGTTGAGGGCCACCCACAGGTGAGCTGCTGTATTGCAGGCGCAACACAGCAGCTGCCACCCTGGCTGGCCCCAACTCGAGTCCTTGCTTCCCACCAGCCCGATCGGCGGGCATCACAGTACATGAAACCCCCACATCTCCACAGCCCGATCGCGGGCAGTACAAATCATGAACTCCCACACATCTCCCACAGCCCAATCGTGGGCAGTACAAACCATGAACCCCCACACATCTCCACAGCCCGATCGTGGGCAGAACCTGTATGAACCCCCAGTGCCCGATCGTGGGCAGAATGTAACCCTCCCCAACCAGATAACTCCCTGGTGGTCAGTGGACGTAAAGCCCGATCGCCGGGCAGAATGTCACAACACAACCCCCAAACATCTCCCTGGTGTCTAGTGTTCCCCCACCCACCCACGAGCCGCTCCACCCGCTCCCCCGCGGCGGGCGGACAGCATCCACCGCCTGCCGCCCGCCGCCCGCCGACTGACTGCCGGTAGGGCTGCGCCCATTGGTGCAGAGCTACAGCCAATGGCGTGCAGCATACCGTACATGACAGTCCAGATTTGTGAATGATCATTCACAAATCTGGACTGTCATGTGCGATATGAAGAGCATACAGACATGATAGTCCAGATTTGGTGAATGATCATTCGACAAATCTGACTGTCATGTACGGGGAGCATTGCACGCCCATTGGCTGCAGCTCTGCACCACTGGGCGTGCAGCCCCACCGGACAGTCAGTCGGTGGGCGCGGGGTGGCAGGCGGTGGATGCTGTCGCCTCGCCGGCTGCGGGGGAGCGGGTGAGGGGCTCGTGGGTGGGTGGGGGACACTGACACCAGGGAGATGTTTGGGGGTTGTGTTGGGACATTCTGCCCGCGATCGGGCTTTACAGTCCACTGGACCACCAGGAGTTATTCGGTTGGGGAGGGTTACATTCTGCCCAGCGATCGGGCACTGGGGTCATACAGGCTCTGCCCAACGATCGGGCACTGGGGTCATACAGGTTCTGCCCGCGATCAGGCACTGGGGCGCTATACAGGTTCTGCCTGCAATCGGACACTGGGGGGCATATAGGTTCTGCCCGCGATCGGGCTGTGGGAGATGTGGGGGGCGACATGTACGTGTTCTGCCCACGATCGGGCTGTGGGAGATGTGGGGGGTGTCATGTAACTGTGATGCCCGCGATCGGGCTGCATTAGCGCGTCAGTCCTCACGCTGCTGCCTGGCAGGGTGGCCAGGAGCAAGTCCTCGATCGGGCGCACTACATGCAAATGGTATGCAAATGGGGTAGTAAATAGATGCAAATGGCCCCCTGCGCCTTGCATAAATTATGGCCCCATTTGCATGTCACCTTTGAATATCGGAAATTTGCGATGGCGCAATGGTACTTGCACCACCGCAAGTTTAATGCTCAACTCTGGCAACTTGGCGTATGAAGTTCCACTGGGCGCCATGCTAGTGTTAGTCAAGATATTCAAAGGGAGTTGCTCAACAGCAACTCCTTTGAATATCACCCCGGCCACACCCCTGCGCAACTATTTTGAGCAGCGCAGGGGCTTGCACCTCAGACTGGAGCAGTTTGAATATCTGGGCCTATATGTTTACTAATTTTACTTAATATAAGTTTTTCCATAATTTTGCATATGGAGGACATTAAACTTATAGGTCTATAATTTTTCAAATCCTGCCTTGAGCCATTCTTATGTATAGGGATGACTAAAGCATCTCTCCAGTCTTTAACTACAATACCTTTTTCCAATGATTCATTAAATAGAAAAGTCAGTACCCCTGCCAACTCACAAGAAACATTCTTTAAAAATATAGAGGGAATATTATCAGGTCCTACCGATGTAGAAGATTTTAATGAATCAATAATGTTATAAGTTTCCACTACAGTAAATTCTATTATAGGATCCAAAGCAGAAGGATTCACATCCATTAAAATGTCCTTTTTTCAAAATATACTAGCAAAATAATGATTAAATTTATTTGCCATAATTTGTTCATTATTAATAATTGCATCATTAATTTTTATGGGTCCGACTAAATTAGGGGAAGATTTTAAGGAACCAATATAATTGAAAAATGTTTTCTTATTATCACCTTGCATACTAACTAAATTTAATTCCAAATCTTGTTTAGATTTTTTAATTGCATATTTTGATTTTTTTGGCTTTAATAACAAATTTAGACCAATTAGATTCCGATTTATTTTTCTTATATTTATTAAAAGCCTTTTTCTTTGCTAACACTAACCTTTTTATTTTATTAGTAAACCAGGGTGGGGACCTTTTATTTCGAATATATTTAACTCTAGTTGGTACCCATTCTGAAATACAATACTCAATTTCCTCTTTAATTCTTTGCCATATTGTTTCCACTGGTAATCCATTTAATTCATTTTTCCAGTTCCACCTCAAGAGATATTCTTTAATAGCTGTATAATTTGCCTTATTGAAATTCCTAAATTGGGTTTTACCATTAGACTTATTAATATAAAAATTAATTGACCATTTAATTATTAAATGGTCACTGTTACCTAATGGAGCCATAGTATCGAGGGAATCAATACCTACTTTAACATTAGTAAATATTAGGTCCAGAATATTGTTATTTCTAGTTGGAATGTTAACAAATTGGTCTAATCCCAAATAGGAAATTGCACCAATAAATCTATTTTCCTGTTTATTTGAACCCAAACCATTTGACCAATTTATTCCAGGATAGTTGAAATCGCCCATCAGAATAATATCAGCATTTATATTAAGATTATGCAAATAATTACACAAGTTTTCATTATTTACAGGGTCCATAGATGGTGGCCTATAACATATCCCTAATATAACTGGACATTGTTTATTATGAATTTTAATCCATAACATTTCAAAACCTAAAGTAGAATCATTATTCATAATGACTTCTGTACATTTGATATCTTCTTTAACATAAAAGACAACACCACCTCCCTTAGAGTAGGCACAGTTTTTCTTAAAAAGAGTATAACCACAGATATTATGTCCACATTGGACATCATTAAACCAGGTTTCAGTGATACCACAAATGTCAATATTCTCATTAAGTAAAATAACTTGGAGTTCATTAATTTTATTACACAAACTCCTAGCATTTAGAAGAAGTAGATTTATTTTGGATGTTTGATAATTTTCACAAGTACTAGATGTAGATTTAACAAAATTCCGAATCAAATTGTGTTCATTTGTAATTGTAACCATGTCTATTCCCACCCCGGAGCATTGCATAAAAAAACCCTCAATTGCCGAATTAATCACTTGACCCAAAACTTCCTTGCCCATTCTACTTAATTGTAACCCATCCTTAGCATAATAAGTATCATTAAACTGGAACTGTTCTCAATGGGTTAGACACTTAATATTTTGTTTGAGACACCACGCCCTGAGCCAACAATTTATATGCTTGATCTTTTTAGTTAGAATATGGTCAGCCCTTGGTACCGGAAGAATCTCAGAGAACACTGTATGGATTCCTATATCAGCCAGAATATTTGCCATTCCAACATAGGCTTCCTTAATATTTTGGATGCTCTGATGCCATATATTATTCACCCCAACATGTATTGTTACAAGATCTTTTCCACTACAACCTCGCAGAATCTGTCTACTCATTCTACCTATATCATTAATCTGGGCCCCTCGAAAGCATGATAATGTGCGAGTGGCTTTATTGGGGTTACATATTATTCTGTCTAAATTAGATAACAAGGAATCCCCTAATATAAAAATTTGCGGCTCTATAGTGTTATCGGGACTCAGAGGCCCTATATCTGTATTTTCCACATTACTAGAGTTATTCTCTGTAAAATTAATAAGATTAACTTGTAAATGATTATCGACACTATTTTCAGGTACTGCAGAGTTTTCCAAATCATTTATTGACAATGATACTACAGTTTCAACATTCCCAGCCCCTTCTATATCCATATTAAATAATGGATCAAATTTATTCTGCAGTGGTATATGAAAATTGTCAGCTTTTCTTCCTCTTTTAGATGTTTTTTTATATTGAACAGTGAACCAATCATCTTCTGAATCAGATCCATTCTCCTCCTGTCTTGGTCTCTTTCTAGTCGCCATATCAGATTGGATAATTGTGTGATTTGAACCCTCACTGGTTGTTTCCATTGAGTTTTGATTTTCCGTTAATTGTAGCCTTTTAGCTGTTTCCATTTGACTACATTCAAATATTCTTAATCTGTCATCAAACAGTTTAATTTCATCCTCCAGTTCTTGAATCTTTATACATTTATTACAGATAAAGGAGTCAATGTGTTCTTCCTCTAATTTAAAATCAAACATATTGCATAATAAACACCTAGTACCTCCTTTCCCGTCAGTGGTTAAAATAACATTGGCCATTTCTATTTCTAAGTAATACAATTTTATAAACTTGTTGCTTGCCTAATTTAATAGATGTAATCTGGATCTTTAAAGATATATCTTTATAATATTTAACTCCAAATGCACAACATGCATAACACGTGCAGAGCCAGCGCATGTCTTCTTGATCTTGACGCTGTCACCATGACTCGCTCTGCTTGCAGGGCCGCTTAAAATAGCCCCAAAAGATCCAGAAGTATAATCACGGGTCATGCTACACCTCCGATATTTTTAGGTAGCAAAACTTATGTAAGTAATTAAAATAACCCACTACTGTGCTGACTCTTATGCCAAGGTCTCTCTCTTCATTTACTACCCTTAATACATTACTCCCTAGCCTATATTTGTGTTGCTTATTTTTTTTCCCATATGCATCACAGTGCATTTATCAATGTTAAATATTGACCCTTTGAGCAGGGCCCAGGCTTCCAATTCCACTAGGCTGCTTGCAAGATGTCAGCATCCTTACGGTTATTTACCGTATAGCTGATGTGGGTATCGTTGGCAAATTTAGAGAGCCATACATCTAACAGAGTGTTCATAGACTCAATGTACAAATTAAAAAGACATGGACCCAGAATGGAGCCTTGCAGGACCCCACTGGTCACTTCTGCCCATCCCAAAAATTCCCCCTTGATGTAGACCCTCTGTTTCCTACCCTTCAGCCATGCCTCTATCCAATGGGAAATATTTCTGTGTACTGCCAATTTAATAAGGGCATCGACCAGTTTGTCATGCGGGACCTTATCGAAAGCTTTGGCGAAGTCCAAAAAGATGACATCAACAGATCTTCCTTCATCTAAAGCTTTACTGACTTTACCATAGAATTCCAAAAGGTTTGTTTAGCATGACCTCTCCTTGGTGAACCCATGTTGTGTGGTATCAATATTACCTGACATATGTTGGAATTCGATGATGTATTCTTTAATAATAATAATACCCTCAAGGATTTTCCCCAGGATCAAAGTCAAACTAATCGGTCTGTAATTCCTGACCTCCTGCTTCGATCCCTTTTTGTATATGGGGATGACCACTGCCTGTTTCCATACCTCTGGAACCTCCCCTTCATTTAACGATTTCTGAAACAGACATGTTACTGGACCTGCCAAGAGCTCTGCCAGTTCATTGATCACTCTTGGGTACATACCATCCTGGCCCTGTGCCTTATTCTGATCCAATCTTTTTAATTTTTTTTTCTACTTCAAGTTTATCAAGTATGAGGCTGGAAACAGATGAATGATTGCTGTGCTGAATAATGACTGTTGCTGAACCATAATTAAAAATGGTGGAAAAATAGCTATTACACTGTTCTGCCATTTCCTGGTTATCTGATATTATATTCCAGTCAGGGCCAAGTAAAGGACATGTTGTTCTATTACCTCCTTTTCTGTTATTTATATATAAGTAAAACGACTTATAATTGTTGTGTACTTTAGTTGCTAATTTAAACTCATATTTTCTTTTTGACAGCTCTAAACTCTTCTTGGTGGCCCTTAAGCATTTTTTTATAATTATCCCAACATAATCCATCACCACTCAGTTTGTCCTTTCTATATGCTCTGTTCTTTTTCTTTATTGTCTTGCTGACTACAGGGGTCAGCCATGGGGGGAGGGATTTTTTAGCCACATTATATTTACTTATAGTGGGTACATAGATTTGAACCAAGCTATTTATTTTGGTGGTTAACTTATTCCACATACTTGGTAATGGTTCATTCTTAAATTCCATTTTCCAATTCCAGTTTGTCAGGTCCCTTCTCATACCGTCAAAGTCTACCTTGTCAAACTTATAAATTACTGTCTTGCCAGTATCGTTACCCATTGAACCCATATAATTAAAACTAACCACTGAGTGATCACTAGAACCCAAAGGTGCCAGAACTGTACAGTTTTAAATATTAATGCCATATTACTCAGGACCAAATCCAGGATATGGGTACCCACGGTATTACTTAACACAAACTGGTCCAACCCAGCCAAGTTGAACACTTCTAAATAGCTAGACTTGATTGCAGTATTAACTTGTAGCATATCCCAGTTAATTCTGGGGATATTTAAATCACCTAAAAGTATAACATTTTCAGATAGCGTCAGCTGTTTAATAAAGTCTAACAGTAAGGAATCCTCCACAGCGGCAATTGAAGGTGGTCTGTATACTAGACCTATATTAATTTTTGCTGTATGTGGTGGAGATATTCCTACCCACAATACTTCAATGTTTCCCCATTTAGAAGTATCTATATGTTCTGAAATGATATTATTGGAGATACACAGTGCCACACCCCTCCCCTAGACTGTATCCTGTCCTTATTGAATAGGGTATACCCTGGAATATTTTTTTCCCATGTATCCTCCTTCTTCCACCAGGTTTCAGTTATGGCACAGATATGTATGTCTAAATCATGTAAGATAAACCGAAGTTCATCTATTTTATTTGCCGGACTTCTAGCATTTAATGAGAGGACATTTATTTTGGGTCGTGTGATCTCTCTAATATGTGAGCCCCTGTGTTTTGTAACACCCCCCTACCCCCCACTTACAAGTTTAAATGGGAGTCAATTATGTGCTTACGTTTATATGCAAATACTGTATACATTTACCCTGTCTGTCTAAATGCAGTCCATCATGTGCAAACAAATGCGGGCCTTGAAAGTCCTGCCAATGGTCCACATATTCATACCCTTCCCTGAGGCACCAGCATTTTAACCACCCATTTAGTCTATATATTTCCCTGGTTAATCTTAGGTTGGCCCTGGGTACCGGTAACATTCCCGAAAATGACTAGGTCACAGCCCTGGGATTTAAGGGACAGTCCCACCTGTTCAAAATCTCTCTGTTTATCAGTAAGGTTTCTCTTACCAACATCATTCACACCAATATGCAGAAGTGTAAATTGGTTCCATTGTATTTTCTAGCAGACCAGGAAGGAGTCTCCTAACATCTCCAATTCCTGCTCCTGGTAATGCACTAACTGTGATATGATCATTTATCCTTTTGCACAAAACATGATCATTGTGCCGTCACATTGAATCTCCTATGATTGATTCATCCTGAGGGATAATACTATTCAAAACTGTAGCCTTATGTTTACCCATGCCCGTTGGTCCTTTGTATTAGAGCAACTGTTTCCTGCAGGTTTAGGGCCTACTTGGGTAACGGGTACTTCCTTTTCATTGGGGTATACGTCTAGTGTTAGGCACTAAATCTGTTAGGAGTCAATATGTTAGTTGATCCCCCTATATTTCTTCTGCCTTTTTTATTTGCTGTTTTGTGTATTAAACATCATTCTTCAGTGTTACTATCCCCCTCCAAATCCTTCAACTCTAATTCTGGTGGTTCCAGTATCTCAGGTTGTGCTACCTCAATGATGCTATCAGCAATAGTATCAATAAATTTTTGAGGCGTGGTTATTTCTGCCTGCACCTGGATCCTTTGCCTCAATTGCACTATCTCAGCTTGCAGGACTTCTGTCGTGGTGCATTTATTACACTCATAACTCAACAACTCCTCCCCATCAGCATACATGTTAGACCTGACACAAAGCCTCATATTTGCACTATACCTGATATCGTAAAATGGGGGATTAGTCCTAGCTGACACAGCTGACACCAGCCGACCCACATGTCTCTGCGCGTGGAGATGCATGCCCTTCCTGTGCTCACCCTGCTCACAGCAGGGCTGAGCTATCAGGGTCTAGATGACCCGGAAGTAACTGTGGGGGTCACGGGTATGCTCGCAACTAAAGTTGCGATTTAAAATGATTTATTTTGCTAAACGTCTGCCTCTGAGTTCAACTAAGGCTCTAAAGTATGACACCCAGTAAATCTCACAATAAAATCACAGTGTAGTGCTGTTGCAGTTCTGTCCCCGCTATGTGGGACTACAGCTGCTCTCTTCCTACTTCCTGTTGGAAGATAGGGCTCAGGTGCAATTTAATAGCACTTATTTTAAAACACAATATGGTTTATAGGCTCCCACACACACTCTCACAGCTAAGTGCTTCTACTGCACTCTTCTAGGAATTGATTTTTGTATTTAAAAGTATGGCATTGGGATTAGTGATGTGTCATGCATGAAATGGAATCTCACTGTCATGGATATAAGGGGGTTTCAGTTTAACAATATGGGTGTTGAGGCCAAAGCTGGGTTACAGTTGGTGTTAAATTATGAAATGGGGTGGAGGGAGGTTGTATTTTGCTTTTACTTTAATAAAAATCAGGCCAGAATCGTCACAGATCAGCTTTAACCTGGTTCTGGTCCAACTGATTAAACTGAACAATACCTGACCAATCATAATCTCTGTCCCAGATTATTGCACACCCCAGTTAGTACCGGAGTATTTTTCAGAAAGACAGTACCTGAAAGGGCATCAAAGCTGTTGTTCCAATTTACAAGCATGATACTACTAATTAATCAAATTACAATTCTTTACAAACAAAATGTTGTTTAATCAATATCATTTGCAGTTATTAAATAACAAGGAAAACCACAACTGAGAAGAAAGAGAGATGTACTCTATCTTAAAAAAGAAAAAGTTCAATTTAGGATAATTCTAGTGGTGTGCAAAGATTGTGAAACTTCAATTTGCAATAGCTTTGTAAAGTCCTGCAACTTCGTGAAGTTATTCTTACTTCACAGAGTCAAACTTCGAGGTATTGGCAACTTTGCGACGTTGCAAATTTACATATTCGCTGGAGAAGTTTATTGGGACTTTGCAAAATGGCTGAGTCATTCAGTGTTGTTGCTGCAACATGTGAGGTGCAAATTACGTGGTTACACTGCAGCAGGAAACAGACCAGGAACTGACTCTTCAAACCCCCAGAAATCGGTGCAGGTGCGGGAAAAACTGGCACAAGTGGGGCTTCACTTGCGGAGCTGTAGTTTTTCCCTCAGGCACTGTATTTTCAAAGCTGGAGATGGTTTATGACCAATTTCCAGACTTACAGCAGTTTGCGGCCATTGTTTTGGCACCGCTGCACCAAAATGTTATGCCTGGTTGGCCCTAGTGTAACATCCTCTGCAGCTGTGCCTGCCGCCTGTGCTCTAAAAATAGGAATGTCCACTGGTGCCAAGATTTGTTTCCACACTGGTGGCTGCAAAGTGGGGTTTACTTCTAGAACAGTTGAAAATCTGGCCCCAGAAGAGCAGTGTACTCTGTGTGCAGTTCTAGGAAGTGTGTTCAGGAGACAAGATCTGCACTGTATTTAGAGTTCAGTTTGGAGACAATTTGAAGTATTGTTCGTTGCACAAAACAAACATTATTTTTCAAAACCATATTCTACTTGGTATTCTGCATCTGCAGGCTTCATTTTGAATGTTTTTCCCTACAGTTTAGTTCATTTTTTTTCCTTTGTCTGTTTGTGTGGTGCTGCTCTGCTGGACTAGTGAGGCGTGGGGGGAGGGGTAGGCTTTTGTCTGTAGGCAGCAACAGCTTTAGTTTCAGTGCATTTTCACTGTCACTCTCCAACTATTCTTTTTTCTCAAGTCCCATTGTAAGGCCCTGGACCCCTGCCTTTTTGCAAAATGACAGGTGGTATGCTGTTGAAGCTGACAGCAGTACCTGGTGGGGACTGGGTTCGAGGAGGACTAGGTTATTCGGCACAAGAGGCCTAGGTTTGGATACTCTGCACAGGGGCACCCAAGTAAATCCAAACACAGGAAGCAATAACTGTAATGTCCAATACCAGGAATGGGATCCTACAGTGTGGCTTTTATTCACATCCAAACTGAACAAACAAAGCATAGACGGACCCCCACAGGGCTACATTCTTAGTAATGTAGATAAGAGATACAGAACACTTCTTCACTATTTCAGCCCTCAGGCTCTGAACCCACCAGGCACACAGCCCGGACTTGCACGCAGCTTTGGGTACATAGCCCGACTTGTACACTATTTGGGTTTTTCCCGGCCCAGCTCCCCTGCCGGCCTCTCGATCCCGGTCCATATGGCAGTGAACCAGATTTTCTGTTGGTGGCTCCCTAAACCACCTTAAAGCCTTCAACTCCTTAAGGGAAATTTCCTTCAAATCCCATATCTGGGTACTTCCCTTATCACTGGCCAAGTGCATGAGGCAAAGTAGAAATCCACAGAGCAAATCCGTAGAGATGGACCTGGTTACTAAAGATGGGGGGGTCTCCAACCTCCAGCTCTCACAATCCATACCTGGCCATTTCTCTGGACATTAAACAACTCTTTTGAAAGCTTGGCAATGTAGATTAAAGGGTAGCCGTATAGCACATCTCCTCTACATGTCTTGACTTTCCCCTTGTGCTGGACTTGAACATACTTTTACTTTGGCTAAACCTATTCCTCTAGGCCTCCCACTAATTCAGCAGTCCAATCCCCACTTTAACACAGGTCAGTTGAAACATAGGCCCTTTGACAAGAGCAGAACTCACCCTTTGATTGCAGGTGCCCCACAGGCGAATCTTGACAGCTTCTGGGACCCAACACACTTGGAAAAAATAAGCCAGCTTCTTCTCTAGCAGTAGCCAGGGGGTTTCCTCTGGAATAGCAGGCAAACCTTCCACCCCCATCCCTTCAGGGATGGGGCACAGAGACCAGTAACAGCGGTCTCCACCACTTCAAGAACAGCTTACTGTGTTCCTCTTTAGGTGGAAACACACACCTTTCCCTAAAAGTAGCTCTATATCAGAGCTTAGGCCTCAAGAGCCTGTGCACAGACTGCTGTGCTCCTCTCTTCAAGACAGCTCACACACAACTGCTGCTGCTCACTGTTCAGAAACTCCCAACATTCTAATCTAACTCCCATCTGCAGATTCCAATGTGGCTCAGGCAGCTGCGATAGTTCTATGGTGAGGTCATCCCTCAGTCTCAGCTGAGACTGAGAACAGAGTGAGACAGTGTGAAATCCATTTAACTGGAGTTTCACAAGCTGCCTTCCCTGCCTACTACTAGGTCTTACTTGGATTCTAGTAACCCCATGTAACAGGGGGGTTACACCATAATTTCTGTACACTCTCAGTGTTCCAGTGCTGCAAAAATACTAATGGTGGATGTCCAAGGCTCTGGCAGGTAGTTGTAGAACCTTAGTATTTTAATATTTTTGATTATTTTTCATAACACTTTAACCCTTTCTTGTCATTTTGAAATAATTTTTTAATTTGTTCGTAACTATCGTACTATTTGCAGTATTTTTATTATTGTTTGAGCCTCTAGTACTGCTGTACATTACCACATTAGAATGTGTGGTAGGGGAAAGGAAAGGAAAGGAAAGGAAAGGAAAGGAAGGAAAGGAAAGGAAAGGTGGTGACCACAGGTCAAGGTGGACAAGGGTGTGGAATGGCTGCAGGAGGTAGTAGTGAATTTGCTGTGGTGATGTAGTGGTGCTGTTAATATGCTTACAGTGGGTGGGTGGGGCACTGCTGAACAGCTTACAGAAAGCAACAATTTCTGTAAGCTCTAGGGAAACTTTATTTTAATGTATATTCTAAACTTTAAATTTTCACCTTCTATGATTTCGCAGTAGTGGATGAAGATCCCTAGCCTGCAGAGATGGGTAAAAATCTGGGAGCCACCGTCTCATCTTCTGATTTTTTCACCCGAAAGAAATCGCACTCGCAGCGGGACAAGTTGTCTCTACTGCCTAGTGATGCCGCAGTTTCAAGTGACTTACCTCAAGAGGGAGCATCACTGAGCGTAATCCAGGCCATGCACAACCAATTTGCTCGTTTGGTGCAGGATATTATAAGAAACCTGATACCTTGACTCCCAGGGTTACGACTTTCGAGAATAGGATGTATCAATGTGAGCAAGTGGCCTAGAGGTCTGAAGGCTTGGTACTGAAGACCTGTGATGCCACTGCTAAATTGATTAAAGACAATTTCCTTCTGTGACAGTGGCTGAAGGGGCTTGAAAACCAGGCCTGTGAGAGGAATCTATGGGTGGTGAGTCTCCCAGAGTCTACAGAGGGGGAAGATTGCCTTCTGTTTGTTTGCACCTTTCTGCCCTCTATATTGGGCTTGTCTGAAGATGACTCCCTGCTCTCAATTGAGAAGACTTATCGGATTACCCCGAGGCAGGAGGCGGGGGACGTGAAGGTACCTAGAATGCTCCTGATTGTCTGTACAGGAGTTGGAGACAGAGATTGGGTGCTGTCCCTGGCACAAAGATGGCGATCCTTAAAATATGGAGAAGACACTGTGAAAATCTTCCCGGACTTATCTTTTAGTACCCAGCAGAGGATCAAGACTTTCGATGGTGTTCGTGGTCACCTTGGACAACTGAAAATCCAACACCAGCTCCTATTCCCTGTGCATTTGAGACTGAGCTGGCAGGGTAAAGTTTATCATATTCATGAGCCCAAAGATGCAGAGAAGGTTCTTGAATTGATTGAGTGAGATACAGAGGAATTGGGGAGAAGGAGAGGCCTCTTCAGAGAAGGACTAAAGGTTTCTATGGTTTAATCCTGTGCTGTGAGTTTTGTAGAAACCTGGGGTTGGGCATATGAGGCATCAGCACCTCGGACATGATTTTGCTCTGCTTTTCTTTTACTATGTTGTCGACTTTGGATGTAAATCTCAATCCTAATTTGATTGCTGCATTGGATGTGGTATACATTTCCTTTGCTCATGCATGTTTGGAAGTTTTTGTGGACTCTTGGTGCTGAACAACTGCAGGGATATGTGGCCAGTGATGTCTTCTCTTACAGGGCCATCTTGGACATTCCTTGCTCATGGACTGCTGTTCATATTTTCACTGAGACATTTATTTGGGGTGAGGAAAATTTGGGCTTAGTTTTAATGGCTGTTTCCTGGGACACGGTATGTTCATTTAGCTTTCATTACGGGCACTGCTGGACCCTATACCCGGGGGGGCTCTAGAAATTGTTGGTGTCCCTTTGATCTTCCATAAGCTACATGCATTGGGGACTCTGTGATTTTTCTTTTAATGGGTTATTCCCACTGGTGGTAACTGTTGGGGAGGTGTATTGTACGTTTATGTATGCATGGTAATGCTGTGTTCCTTATTATGTTATCCTCCTGTGGATTTACTGTTTTCGTAAGCTTCGACTTGCAAAATCCAATAAATATATTATGAAAAAAATGCTTACAGCACTTGATTTGGTTACTCTCTCAGTTGAGGGAGGTGGCAGCCAGAGGACAAGATCTTGTATCTGAAATTTCCTCAACCCCATCCACACAATTGAGTAAACACAGAGGTGTTGAAAAATATCAGAGAGTCCCCAATGGTTAGTGGTACTGGACGTGAGTCTGAGATTGATACAGTGGCAGAGTTGTGTACTAGTGCCATCTCAGGAAAATGAGGAAGAGGAGGACCTGAGAAAGGAGGAGGGAGAAGAAATGGAGGGTGAAGGTAAGAATGACACTTTCATTGATTCTTCATGGGAGCCTGAAAAGAAAAAAACACAGCGCAATAGAAAAGTGTATGGATTTTTCAAACTGAAGGGTGGGCAACCTCTGCCACAAAAAATAATATATGATGACTGTGACAGACTGATCCTTCCCAGACTCAGCCTCTATCACTGTTACCAGCTTTCTCTCTGGTAGCTGCCACCACTCAGATTAGACACTCTTTTGGGGAGTCTCCAAGTTCACATCTCTTCAGAGCCACTGGTCCCACAGCACAGTGCTCCTTGCCCAAGGTCACATGACCACCCCTCTCTGTCACAGCTGAAAATGCCTTACTGTGGAAATAGTATATGGCAACTGTAGCCTTTTCCTCAGTGACGGAAAAACGGTTCTTGTCAGCTATAAATTGGTTAGCTCTACCTCAAAGGATTCAATCACAGACCATGAAATATAAAAATAATATGTATATTTCAAGATAACCACATACATTTTATAGGATATTACAATAAACTACAGGAAAAAATAATTCAACAGAAAAGGAAAGTACACTTATTTTCATCCAGAATTCACACAGAAAAACTCTAATTTTGTCTATTAAAGCTGTACCATACAGGTATCTAGCCACTACAATGAAACATATACCAGAACAGAAACAAGTGTGGGTGTGGTGGCCACTGCAACTGGTGTGCCACATAAATTTGTGCGTCCTTCAAAATCCCTTGTGTGGGACTTTTTGATTACCGATCCAAAGATGACACTGTAGCAATATGTCAGCTTTGTTAGGCCTGAGTAAGCCGTGGCAAGAAATGGTCTCATGTTGACACAGGTAAACAGTATACCCCTCTTTTAGTCAAACATATGGCTAGGTGGCAAGCACATCAACAGAAAGTGTTGCAGGTGGTTTGGGAAGCATAGATAAGGTGGAGGATATTGTACAGGAAAAGACGGTGGAGGATGTCAGTAGTACCCCTGAATATGTGAAATTACTGAGCAGCAACAACAACAGGAGCAGCAGCATCACCCTGACAAAATCCCATCGCCAAGTCACATGTTTCTTGACACTGTCTCTGTCTGTGACGTGAGAGCAATGTGGTGCGTGCACAAAACTGTTCCCAAAAAGCACCCACCCAAAAAAGATCCAGCCAACTATGACTAGCATTCTAAGTAATGTAAATTCCCCTCTAATCATTCAGTGGCCAGGGAACTGAGTGCTACCATGGCAGAGATGATCGCTACTCATCTTCTCCCATTTTCTTTTGTCAAAAATTCTGGTTTCCTTTGCTTTATGTCCAAAACATTCCCCAATTGGAAAGTGCCATGCAGAACCTAGTTTTCACAGTGACCAATTCCTGAACCGAGGGTTGTTGCTGAAAAATAATTTTCATATGCCCTGCAGCATTCCTCCAGGTCATACATCCATCTTACCACAGGTATGTGGAGCAGTGGCCCTACAGCTGCTAGTTCGTTCATGTGCATAACGGCACATTGTGTAGAACTGTAGGGGTTGGTCATTTCCTTGGCAGCAAAGGCAAACAACCTAATTGAAATGGAAGCTACATGTCTGGAATTCACAAGGATGCAACACGTGATATGAAGAGCTGATTTGCACAATGGGAAAAACATTCTGGCACCACTATTGGAGGAGATTGACACTTGGCTGAACCCATTATCCTTAATGGCAGGTTTCATAGCCAATGACAGTGGTGCAAATGTTGTCAAATCTATTGGCACTAGGGGTCTTGTTAGGGTGCCCTGCTTTTGTACATTGTCTAAACTTCGTTGTGCAAGAGTTCTTGTCACAATGTGACATTAAAGAAGTGCTCACCCTGAGCTGTTGAATCTGTGGCCATTCTGCATGGCCTGGAAAGGCCAGGGACCAATTACATGCACTGCAATTAAAAAATAGCCTGCCTCAGCACCATTTAAAGCAGAAGGTTGACATGAGGAATTCAACTCTGTATATGCTGGAGCAAAAGTATGAAGATCATAAGGCCTGATCAGAGTATATGTTACTTCATACAAGCTGTGACAGTTCTGGCACTTTATGTCATCGACAACAGAAAAGGGGAAGTTTATGGATGGGTTGATTTTGATCTTGAGGCCTTTAGATCATGCCACACAGGCAGTGAGTGGGGACACTGACTCTATTAACCAGACCAACCCCATCAAAATGTGCAGCAGCCATTTGAGGCATCAGGTGACTCTGTAAGCTGTGCATTGTCTGAACACATACTTAATGTATTGGACCGTAACAGATACCTGAATGTTTTCCTGACATCTGGGGACTTAGTACTTCAACAATACTGGATCCACAGGGCTTTCAACCATAACTGATGATGGCAGTCAGAAAACTGAGCATCTGCAAAGACTGTTGATCAGTCATGCACATGGTTTGCAAATGCTAAAAAAACAGCATATTTAGAAGTGATGCACTATATCATCCTCACCAACAGTCAGCAAGGGAAGTGAGAGATGTGGAGATGCAGCTCTGACATCTGCCAGTAAGGTAACTAGAAAATCACCTCCAAAATCAAATCCCCTGTGAGTAGTTCTTGCACAGGTTGGCATTGCAGGTTTTGAGGAGGAGAAGGAGGAGGAACCATGGGAAGATACAGGAATAAAGGCAGCAGCCAGATCTGTTGAGGCATATATGGCAGGCCCCAAACACCTTGGAGATGATGATAAACCCCTGCTGTATTGGAACCACACAATTAAACAGTGGTCTGCACTGGCAGATGTGGATTTTAAACATTTAAGCTGCCTACCATCTAGTGCTAGTTCTGAATGTGTGTTCAGTGCAGCAGGGGCAATCATCACAGATCAATGTACAAACCTATCCTCCAAAAATGCCCCTATGTTGACATTCAATAATATTAAAATGAAAAGAGTACATATACCTCCAAATAGAAGTGCATTGCTGTGGGAGCACCACACACACACCAGGACGAAGCAGGGAAGGACAATCACCCACCACAGAGGTTGATGTGAACTTAATGGGTCCAGAATTCCCATGTGGTGAAAATTCAGATACTGTCAGAAGAGATGCTTGTTGTGGGGGATGAGGAGCAGCAGACTCATTAATTTGGAGAACACAGAAAGAAGGAGAAGAATGAAAGTCCACCCTCGTTTCTTCTCCAGTCTTCCTCACCCGGGAACAACATGCGCCTCCTTATCCTCCATCTCATGCATGCCTCCTCAAAAATCCAGACTCTTAACCTAGTGTAAATGCCAGACACCTTGCCTACTGTGTCAACACGCTTCTGTTGTCCTGCTGCCTCCAACAGCTACCAAGATGTCTACTCCTCCTCCAAACCTGGGGCACCGTTGTGCCATTACTCATCATGGCCATCACTAATGTGATGGTAAGTATCATTCCATTTGTTGTTTTTTTGGGGGGGAGGGCTGGACTGTATAATTCCAGGATTTTTCTTTTCCTTTTTCCTTTTCACTTTCTTTTTCATAGGTACACCACACATCCATGCCATTGGCCAACTGTGGAACAACAATTTCATTCTTGTCTTGACTGGTGACAGCAGAACAGCAAGACTGGGAGTAGACAGCAGATATACCATGTGAGCAGCCACCACAGCGGCTACTTGACTACAGTATAAATAATTTTCTCCTGTCTTCACAGGTTTACTGTCCTGCTGCTTCCTCCTGCAGCAAGCAAGCCTCGTCATCCTCCTCCTCCACCTTCTCTGTCTTGAACACCATTATACCTTTTCACAGCATGACCATCACCAGTGTGAAAGTAAGTATCATTTCCAAAAGTTAACTTTTTCTTATACTTTTTTATTTTAATTTTGCTTTCACAGGTGCAACATGATAGGGAGTGGACTAGAAACTAAATAATTTCACTCTTACCTTTACAGGTCTCTTCTCCTCCTCTCATGAATTTCTGTCCACTAAAGTGCTCAAAGAAAGGTACTGTAGTTGGAGACTAACACAGCACAGCAGCAGTATATAGCACATATAATTTCTGGCACTTGAGAAAATATGGCAAATGAGAATTTCATATAGTGTGCATCATTACTATGGCCTAGGTGTGACAGAGGGTGCATCCCCACCATAGAGTTCCCCCTTTCCCTCAAGGAGAGTCTGCTGGTTTGAGAGCAGCATCTGGTGTGTGGCCTCCTTGCACACTCCTCAGCAACTGAGGTCTCCCATCTCAATGTGCAGTTGTGATGCTTCATCTTTTAGCTGAGGATCTGCAGCTGGAGTCTCAGGTACTTTCCCTGGCCACAGCACCTGAGTCCAGCTGCAGGTTCCACTTCCATCATCAGTGTCCCCTTCTGGCAACTGTCCACCTTGCCGTTACTTGCTGTGCCCCCCCCCGCAGCACAGAAGGACCACTAGCAGTGCCACCACCTCCACCCCTCTCACCTGACTTCCTGTATTCCTCCCTGTCACAGTGGTGCCTTACTTTAAGGTGAGTGTGCTGCCCACCAATGGCCAAGTGTCAGACCCATTTACCATGCCGAATAACTATCTGGCATAGTTTGCAAGTCACAACACTGTTGCTGGCACCATATAGCAGCATCATATATCATTTTTTCTGGAATTTGAGAGACAAAATGGGAAATGGGATTTTCACATATTGTTCATTTTTGGGCACTAAAGTGAATTACAACTTTGAGGTACTGTTGCTGGGGTGAGAAATGACTGATACAGTGCAGCCACATGTAGCAATTATATATAATTTCAGAGACTTGAGGAAAAATGGGAAATTTACAATTTAGAGGTGCTCTTACTGTGGTGGAAGACTGACTGACACAGCACAGTGGCATATAGCAAGTATATATAATTTCTGGGACTCTGTTTCCCACCCTTCATGGAGGAGAGCAATCACTGGGATGCTCAATCCTACCTCCCTACAGCTGGCCCCCATGACCTAGGCTTGTTCCCAAACTAGAGGTGTGCAAAACCGGGGATGTTTTGGTTTGGGTTTTGCCAAATCACATCTGGTTTGGATTTTGATTCTGGTTTTAGTTTTAGATTCATGGCCAATATTCATTTAACATAATATATGGTCTGTACCTTCATTTTAAAGTATAACATAAAGGAAAACAGGTTAAATTCCGTAGAAGAACAGTTTAGTAGCATGGCAGCTAGTAAGGCCCAGCTGTTAGTAAGTTCACAGGAAATTATCTATCTTGTAAGGTATTTTGAGCCAGTGCTAAAGTTGAATAAGCACATAATTTCATTAGCTTGCAGTCTAAATTCGTAGCAATAAATGGCAGAAGACAAAATGCATTAAATAAAGGGACATAGGCTGAAGCAATAGTCTGTTCTGACTCCTGCTTGTGTGGGAAATGGCTGGTGACAAACTATTTCCCATGTGACAATTACACACCCCTTTATTTGACAGGACTACGCAAAAAATATGGTCCTGTCCGTGTTCTGACTCATGCTTGTGTGGGAAATGGTTGGTGACACTGCAGACAAAGGCTACTCAACTGCGGGCTGCCCCCTTCCTACAAAACATTTCCCATGTGACAATTACACACCCCTTTATTTGACAGGACTACACAACAAAATATGGTCCTGTCAGTGTTCTGACTCCTGCTTGTGTGGGAAATGGCTGGTGACACTGCAGACAGATGCTACTCAACTGCTGGGCTGCTCCACCCCAAAAAAAAATCATACATGGTGCAGGCCTTTATTTGACAGGACTACAGGAAGAAAATATTTTATTTATTTATTTATTTTATTTTAAATTTGGTAACTGGGAAAGGCACACTGACCCGAAGCTCGTTTCCAGGTGTGACCCAGGGATAGGGGTGAACGTATACATACAGAAGGGGTAATACATACAGTAAACCAGGTACAGTTTAGGCAATAAGAGCAGATCGTTTATTTTATTTATTTATTTATTTAAGCATTTCACCAGGAAGGCACACTGAGCAAAACAGCTAGTTTTCAGGTGTTTCCTGGTGGGAAGAGGAATGGGAATAGTGCAAGTACAATGTCACATGAATACAGTGAGAAAAGATATACATAACAGGCATACATTTCTAAATATTATACTAACTTTTCACATCAGTTACAACAAAAATGTAACCTGCCAGTTCCTGGGATTACAAGAATCCCATCAGTTTTAGATCAGGCAGATAGCTTGGGCAGTACTAGAGAGCTTAACTGCTCTCTGAAAAACATTACATCACCATTTACTCAGCTCTGCTGGGCAGGAGGATGATGCAATGCTGCTCAGAACTCTCACAGCAGCATAAGCCACACTTGGCCAGCAGCTGTTGCTTGAGCTGTCAGTAGTCTGAAGTCAGTATTTAGTGAGACTTCTGAGGGAAAGAGCTGCCGGCTGGCACTCTTGTCAAGAGGGAAGGATCCTCATTTGTCATTTTTCTGCCCTAGTTCAGTAACCAGTGGCTGGTTTCCTGGGAAGTGGTGGCTACTAAATCCTGTAAATCCCTGAGGGGGTGAAGATTTTTCACAGAAAAGAGGAATGGGACTGAAGGTTCGGTGAGAACTTTGGGGCAACTCCCAAAAGACTGTATAAACTATCAGCACTGCCCAAATTGTACAGACTGTGTGTGTACAATTTAAAGATATGGATTTGTGTGAGATCTGAGGATTTCAAGTTTCTGTACAAGTGTCCTGAGGGGTACAAAATGTGTGAAAATAAAATGTTCAAGTAGGGATGGCTGATGCTTTGTCAGATACAGGTACTCAAGACCCTGGCACAAGGTTTGTGCTGTAGGATGTCTCTTGTAGCTCCTGTGTGGCTGGGGAATCCTGTTTTCTAAAGTACTGGCAGAGAGTCTAGCTTGTGACCAGAGTGAGCTATCCCCTCATTCCAAATTCAAGAAGATCTAACTGGTTACCCAGAGGAATGTTTTTAGGTGTTAACTACAGTCACCTAGCTGGCAGCTGTTAAGTCCATGACTCCTGAAATAGGGCTGGCCATGTGTGGAAAATCTGTTTTTGTAAGTCCATGACTCCTGAAATAGGGCTGGACATGTATGGAAAATGTTCTTTTGTAAGTTCATAACTACTGAAATAGGGCTGGACCTCTGTGGGAAGTGTTTGTGGAAGGCGTCAGTTTACCTGCAAGAAAGTTGGAAATGTTTTGCTTGCTACAAAAAGTGTCATCTGTAATTTACAATTACAACCCCTGAGGGCACCACCTTTATTCGCTGTTAACACTCAGGAATAAAAAGTCATACAGTAACATTCCAAATTTCTAGTTGTGGATAATCCATCTTTGAGTGACCTGAGTGATGCTTTTTTGGGGGCCCCACAGATAGGAGACACAGCATAGCCCTGGCACCTTTCTTTCTGACCTGGGTAAAATAGAAATGTTGTTTTGTGCTCTACCCCCAACCTCTGAGATGCCCGAGCCAGGTTTTGTCCTAATGCCAGGGTTAATTCCTATTTTCTGTCAACTTGTGGTTTGTTGCCTTGTCTGAGTAACAAGTAGGGGGGTTAGTGTTACAAAACTGGGGGCTTGCCCTAGGATTTGGGGAGAGGAAAAAAGTTGCCATGCCAATGCAGAGCGTATGTCTGTGGTCTTTCTATCTGGTAGTGGTGCACCATGCCAAAGGATTGTTTTGTGGAAAAAAGTTGCAATTTTGCCAAGAAAAATGTCTGCTGCACAATGTACAGCTTGAGAGTGGACTACGGTATGGAACTTTTGTGATAAATGTGCTGTTATGGACTGTTTTAGTGAAACTGAGGAACTGTGCTTAAAATGTGCTTAAAACTGTTTCAAAGTGGTCAAAATTGCCAGCTGCAAGTGATTTGGGGCCAGGAAAAATGTGTGTACTATGGAAATAATTTTTACCCAAACCAGAGGAGGAAAGTATCATAGACGCTAGAAAGAAGTGTATTTTTACAAGTCAAAAGTCCCCACCCGATGCTGTCAGTGTTTTTTTATGCCTGCTTTTCTTTTCGTGCTGAGTGCTCACAAAGTATCCGACTCCTCCACACACTTGTCTCCGATCATGGTCAGAGACCCTTCCCTTCCCACCCGACCACTCATTCACTCTCTCAAGTGAAAGAGCTCCTTCCTCTTCAGCGGCTCAACTCAAATGGCACTGAGGAGGAGCACTCTTCCAGTTATACTCTGGTCTGTACATGCACAAACTGGAGTATCTTCACTTGAACCACCAACTGATGAGCTCTCACCTGTCACATGATATACAGGAGCTCAACACAATGGGAATAAAAGGTCAGAGATCTGAGCCAAGCTGGCAAGGTTTGGTTCGGATCTCATGGAAACCAAGCCATAGGGATGGCTCAGTTTCACCCCCAGAGGTTCGGCACACCCCTGTCCTAAACCCAGGTTGCCAGCATCATGAGTGGTAGCACTATTGCTGTGCAGACGGACTGACTATTTGGAAGAGGCATGTGATTCAGTTAGTAAGTATTGTTACGTACTGTATGTAACTTGGTATAAAAAGGAGTGGTACAGTGTAGCCCACAATGATGAAGCACTCTGTGATACTGATATCAGTTTCTTGCAGGATAAAATTAGATCAACAGCTATTTGATGACATTGTGTTCCTGCAGGATCCTACAAAACATAACTGGCTGGAACTGTGATAAGAGTGCTTCATCCTGATGAGCTGCACTGCACCTTTTTACTGGAGAAAGTCCGTATAACACATCAGGTAACATTTAAGTACATAATGAAATCCCACCATGGGTTTAATGCAAATTTCAAATGAATCAAGCAATCAATCAATTACTCAATTAATACACAGGTTATGGGTGCAAAGTCCTTTGGAATGTTCCACTTATTACTTAGTTCCTGCACTCTGCAGGACAAACATATATCAAGACCATTTACAGTACATGGATGCTAGCAAAAAGTTTATTAATTTATTTATTTACTTCAGTTTAGGAGTAATACCTTTGAGTCCTGGGACTCATTTACAAAGGTTCCAGGTCATACACAAAACAATTAGTCAAACATACAGTTTGCAGATATTACAAAAAAAGTTAGACAAAGCATTCCAGTTGCATACATTTAAATGATACGAGTTAGAATGCATTGAAGGAACTGTTTGTTTCAGTCAGGTTACAAATCAAATAGGAAGAACATGGTTTCAAGGGTATAAAGCATTTCAGTGAGGGAACATTCAGGATACCGCTCAAACAAAGGAAACAGTTTCAAAGGAAGTGCTTTAGTCTGTCAGTTTAGGGTCATCAGGCCCCTGGGAGCACTGGCCATACAGATGGGGACTAGCTATACAGAGGGGGAGTGGGTGGGGGAGCAGCCTAAGGACGGCGTTGTCGTTTTGTGGGAGGGTGAGTGATGGGGGGAGTTACTGCAGTGATGCCAGCAGCATGGGGGTGGTGCAAGCTGGAGCTCAGTAGGAGGCAAGTGAGGAGAGGAACAGGCGTGAGGAGAAAACTAAGGGGGGTACTACAGTGGGTGTGTGCGAAAGGAGGTTGGGATATAAACAGCAAGGGAGGTAGGTGGTGTGGTCATGGATGGGGCTTGTGCAGGAGAGGAACTGAGGTGGAATCTTAGTAGCAGAAGAGGGTGGGGTTGGAGGTGGAGATGGTTGTGTAGAGGGATGGGGTGGGAAGGAGGGGGGTGGGTTATTCGGGCTAATGAGTCCTGTAGTTGCTTACCAGGTTACGGGCTACCTTTAATGGTATTTGTAGTTTGTTTCGATTCTACTCAGGACTGTCCATCATTGCATGTTATACTGGTTGGCAGAATGCCTTACCCTGGAGGATAAACTTAACTTATGTATGGATGTAATTGTGCACAGATCTTGATTGTGGTTAAATCCTCAAACCATAGAGTCACTTCTTATCAAGATATTGAATTCTTTGAGAACCAGGGGCCAGATTTTCAAAGGGCCATTAGAGCAACTCAAGCTGCGTTGATAAGCCCCTTATGTCAATCTCTGGTATGTCAAACATGGTGCACCGTATTTGGAAAGAAAAGCTGTAACTATGGAAAAGTCCCCAGAAATTATGCAAGAGGGCCACTGTGGCCTAACTTTGATACATGGGGCAGGAATGCTAGAAGCTGCACCAAAAGAAATGGTGGCAGAAAGAATGGAAGCAAGGGAAAACAAACATAGTCACAAGAAGAATTTTACAGAGGGGGATATTGATATCCTAATAGAGATGGTGGATGCCCTGCTGCTATCCAGAGGTGGGGACAAGAAGCTGCAGAACCACAGGAAACAGGCCTGGGATGAAGTGGTCACAACAGTCAGTGCTATAGATCCTGTAAAGCACACGATAAGGGTACTCCAGAAGAGGTACAAGGTACAAACAGAGAAGACAGACCACAACAGATGCAGTGCTACCACAACTGGAGGAAGACCAAACCATGCGATGGCCCTGAGGAGCCAGGAACAGCATGTGGCAGCACCCTTCAGCAGTTGCACCATTGAGGGGGACAGTAACCTGGACCTCTTCAGGTTATGGAGCTCTGTGGGTATATATCAGGCATAGGTTCTGGAATAGGGGGAACCAGCATGAGCATGGCCCTACCACTTTAATAAGTGGTAGCGCCTGGCCTCATCAGATGTTGCAATAATGTTAATTTATTATCAGGGAGGACTGCTGTGCTTTTAAAGCAGTAGTATTTATTAGTCAGCAAAAAAGTTCATCATATAGTTTATATCAAAAAATGCATTTCTGACATCTTAAGATTCATTCACAGTATATTTGCAGTGTTCTCAGATATTGTTAAAAACAGCTTATGCAGACAATGTTGTAATTAATGACTCATGTCATTAAAGATGGCCGCCACCTGCAATGTTTAAAGATCTGTTCTGCTAAGGTTACCTGCTGAATGTCCATGAAATAGTCATACTATAGATGTATTAGGTTTCTGATAGTAAACAGCACAACAGTATACCACAATATTTAATTGTTCATGGTGGGCATTGCACAGAAGTAGGAACTGTGAAATACTTCAAAGTCCCATATCGTGGTTCAGGGATGAAAGAAAACAAAAAGAAAAATGTGTATTCTGATATTTTTGCCAGATGAGCATTGTTGCTGACAAAATGGTTACTAATAAATTCTGCTGCTTTGAAATACAGCATGTGCAGCAAGCTGTGCTACTTACCAATCGTTCCCTCTGTGGCTCTGTGTTAATTACCAATCTTTCCTTATGTGGCTCTGTGTTAATTACCAATGACTCCCTTTGTGGCTTGCATGGTATCAGCAGAATTCTGGAAAGTAAAGGCCTGAGTAGTGTTGAGTGGTGTGGGTTGAGTATGGGCTGCAGCCTGAGTTATGACTTTAAAAACAAAGGGAAAACCCAGGCCTTCAGGAGGGTATCAATGAAATAGGCACAGGAAGCTGCCATCAATCATTAGGAAGGGGGAGCTACTACACAGGTTACAAATATTAGTAAAAAAAATGGAGGCTGTTGTAAGTGATCCCACTCAATCAGTGTGGGGAGGGGGAAGAGAGGTTACCCTTTGCAGCATTGGCCATGCCACTCTTCAGACGGTTCTACCACCAGTGGAAGCAGGGTGCCCCACCCACCCCAGCTGTGCAGTCCAGCATAGTGGCCTACATAGCAACACAGGTCAGTACACAACAGTCATACCTGAAGCCAGAGTAGCTATGAGGATGACACACAACAACAGTGCCCCTGGCTGTGTAAGTGTTGCCCAAGTCCCTCCCGCAGGCTGGTGGCTTCTCTTCGAACCCCCGGTCCCAAGCTCTCTCAGAAGCCTTGACAAAGGTACCCATGATGCCATGCATACATGTGCACACCACAGCAACCCAAGTCCACCCCCAGGTCTGGAAGCACCACTCTGTGCCCACCCAGTCCCAAGTCCTGCCAGCATCCTGGACAAAGGTACCTACAATGCCATGCATACATGTGCACACCATAGCACCCCACCCCACCCCACCACCAGACTGGCGGCACCTCTCTCTACTCCCCTGATTCTAAACCCTGCCAGCAGCCTGGACAATGGTACCCACAATGCCACACATACATGTGCACACCATGGCACCCCAAGCCTCCACCCAGGCTGGTGACACCTTTCCCTACCACCCTGTCCCAAGCCCTGCCAACAGCCTGGACAAAGGTACTCACAATGCCATGTATAGATGTGCAAACCATAGCCCCCCCTAGCCCCCAGGATGGTGGCACCTCTCCCCATTCCCTGGTCCCAAGCCCTGCCATCATCCTGGAAAAAGGTACCCATGATGCCATGCATACATGTGCACGCTATAGTACTGTGTTAAAATGTGTAATGCAACACTAGTATCAACACAGCTGGGGGGGTGGGTGTAGAAAGGATGTAATGCTGCTGGTACACTGACAGCTTAGGACATGCAGTGCACCATTGCAGAGACATACAAAGCAACAAAACATACACAGGACATTGTGTTGCAGTACTGTCTACACCATGTGATGGTGGATGCAGCCCACCTGCTGGTGTCATACAGAGCATTTCAACAACATTCACAGTACACACAGAACAGGGACATGTTGATATGGTTGGTCAGCACACCAAGCAACCATGTATATGTTGTGTTCCTACAGATACCATGGGAGAAAACACAGGAACCACAACATCTGACATCACAAGCACCCCTCACCAACAGCAACACCGGTGAGAGGAGGCAGAGGGAACAGAGACAGATGAGGCTGACAGCAGTGGGAGTACAGAGGATGAAGACGGGCAGGAGCAGGAGAGCACAGGCAATGGTGCAAGCCTAGCCCTAGACATGACATAACAAAACACTGACAGTGATGGGAGCACAGTGGACACACAGAACACCAGTAAGGGGTCAGACACAGACACCAGTGAGACAATCCATGACAACATTGCCCAGGACCTCAGTCTCATACATTCAGAACAGCAAGAGGAGACACCACAACAAAACGCAGAGGAGAACATCACAAAACCCTTGCAAGGTGATGACCTGGGCCAATATTGCCAGTATGTGATCAACACAGAGGAGGCAATGATAAGGGAGATGAGAGAACTACGTGGGGCCATGGACGAGCAGAACATCACCACCAAGGCACACCACAGCCGCATGGAGGAGACCACTGCTGGGCTACAGGAAGTGTTGATCCAGACTGGGTGCGGAACAGTGCAATATGCCAAACAGATCTCATTGCCATACTGTATGGCATCCTTGTATACACAAAGAGGCAGACAGAATCACTGGCATGGATGGCAACAGTGCTGGGGTGAAATATTGCACAAATCCAGGAGCAGACAAATGCCACCACTGCAATTGCTGTTGCACTTCAGACCTTTGCATAGGTAATGTGTCACAGGCAAAACACCACTACCACAGGACAAAACAACCATGCCCACAATGTATATGGCAACCAGGTACCAAGCAACCAGTACTACAGTACCCACAGCGCTCAGACATATAGTGGACATACTGCACAATCATGCAGTGGCCAGGGCTACAATGGATCCAGTAGCCATGGATACAGTGGCCCCAATAGATACATATACAGTGGCCCTAGTGGATATGGCTACAGTGGACTCAGCAGACAAGGATACAGCAGACCCAGTGGACATGGGTGCAGTGGCACCAGCAGCCAGTATTACAGTGGACCCCACCAAGAATTCCATGGTACACAAAGCATACAGCCACCCATTGCACCCATGACCCAAGCCCACAGTACACACCTGACAGAGGCCTCCAGTATTCAATAGGCTCAGACACCTAGTGCTCCTACAATCCAGGCCTTTAGTGCATTACAAACTCAGGAACCCAATGCTCCCTCAACCCAGGCTGCCAGTGCTCCACAGGTTCAGGAACTCAGTGTCCCCACAATCCAGGCATTCAGCACTCCTCATGGCCAGGAACTCAGTGCTACCACATCCCAGACCTTCAGTGCTTCACAGGTTCAGGAACCTAGTGCTCCCATAATCCAGTCCTTTAGCACCCCACAGGCCCCAGAACCCAGTGCTCCCACAACCCAGACCTTCAGCACTTCACAGGCACAGAAACTCAGTGTTCTCACAACCCAGGGCTTTAGCACTCCACAGGCCCAGGAACACAGCCCACAACACAGGCCTCCAGTGCTCTACATGTCCATGCCTCCAACAGTCAGTTTACCAGTCCACTAGTGGCCCCCAACCAGGACTCCACTGCCACTGAACACACCACAGCCGCAGCCACACATGCATTCTACAGCAAAAGGGGGTGGTCTAAGGACAGTGGCATATCAGAGACTGCATGTGACCCAACAAACAGCACTATAGTGGCAGCCACTCATCAGTCACAAAGGACAAAGGACAGTGACACATCATAGGCTGCATGTGACCCAACCAGCAGCACTACAGTGGTAGTCACTCATCAGTCACAAAGGCCACATACAGTGGAGGTACAGACATGGACTCATGGCAAGAAGAGGAAATGCATGCCGGATGCCCAGTAGTACAACACTAATGTCCACCAATAATAGATATGCCATGCATGCTATCTACAGAGACCAAGCCACTCCGTGGTGGATATGTGACACTATGAGACATTAAAAATATACCTTGCAGATCATACGCAGCACAATGTGTTATGTTTCTTCTTTCTATATTTTTGCAACTGGGTAAGGCCCACTAGGCACAAGTGCCTGTTTTCAGGGATGACCCAGAAACAGTAGGGTGGTTAAGTGACTTGCTCAGAGTCTCACAGTGTGCAAGTGGAGGTTGTGGAAATCAAACCCAGGTCTCCTGGATGTACCAGACTCATTCACACCTTGCTACTCTAACCGCCTGGCTATACTGCCAGCACACTGGTATGACGATAACGGTGATGGTCAACTGCATATGTGAGGAGGGGTTGTACCATATGTCACTGGCAGCATTTGAGAGACAGCAGCAACATTTTATTGATTTATTTTTATTTATTTCGTTATTTGGATATAACCTTTGAGCAAAATGCTCTTTTTCAAAGGTTCCATGTCTTGACAGGAGGACAACACAGAAAGGTAGTTACAGAGTATGGGTGCACAAGTACCGAGATAAAGAAATACAAGAAATAAAAGCAATTGGTCTGACTATTTACAGTTGTAAGCTATCTCATATAAAGGTACATATTGCAGTTAGTACAGCCCAAGGTACATGGTGAGTGCTGTGGGTTTAAGGAACTAATTTAGTAGGAGGTAAAGCAGGAGGCATTGTCATTATTTCATATAAAGTCAAGAGGGGAGAGAGACTCAAAATAGGCTTTCACACCCTGTATATTAATGCAGCCAAGAGGCAGCTTTGTCGTTAATTCAAGGCAAGGGTGGGGGGGGTAATTTTCTGTGCAGGACTGACCTAGAGCTGGGGGAAGACAGGTGCTTTGAGACAGTCACATTTGTGAAGGGTCAATAGCAGGGCAGGGACTTAAAACAGAGTGCTGAGTTAAGAACAGTAGATAGAAGGCTCGTCGACAGGCTGTGGCTATGGAAGGCTCAAGCTCGAGGGCTGGCAAGTAATAGTAGGAAGTAGGAGTTTAAACTCAGTATTACTGGGCAGTAGGGTAGCAAATCGGAGAATGCACCCCAGGAACAAGCTGACTCCAAGCTACTGGGTGCTAGTGCTGCATGTTACCTGCAGCTACATACCTCAGCCTTGGCAAGGTGACGTCTTAGTTCCACCTTGAACACAGGGAGGTTGTTAATGAGTAAAAGGCATGCTGGGATCTCATTTAGCAAGAAGGAGCCCTATGTGCGAAGGACCATTGGCCAAGCATTGTTTTTCTGAAGGGGATAGTAAGTGGGCTGTGTGCCCTCTAGTGTGGTACTCAGATCTACCTCACTGGAGCAGTTCTTTGAAGGTCAAGTGGAGCTTTACCTAGGAGAGATTTCATGCCAAGCAAGCACGTTTTGTATTTGATTATGCTGCCAAGACTGAGCCAGTTAGTGAGCTCATAGAGGGAGCAGGTGTGTAGGAGATTATCACCCCCTAGAGCCAGCCTGCAGGCCTTGTTGAGGGCCATGCTTACTTATTTTAGCACAGTGGCTGATGCTGACCCATAGACCACTATTCCGTAGTCAATAACAGACAAGATGGAAGAGGAGATTGCCAACTTGAGTGCCTCAGGAGTTAGGTACTGTCTGTGCCTGTAGAGAACTCCAAGTTTGGTGTTCACTGTTTTGAAGACCTGATCGATGTGCTGCACATATGAGAGGGTGTCATCAATTATCACGCTCAAGTATTTAAAACCTTCTCGAGTGGAGCAGCCTTGTTGTTAGTAATAATAAGGGATAGAAGAGATCTCTTGTGCTGGTGAGTGGTTATCAGCATCGTCTTTACCTTCTTGTAATTGAGAAGCAATTTCCGGGAGCTGAAGCAGTCCTCCAAGCTGCAAAATGAGTACTGCAGATCATCCTATAGGTGATGAAGCTGGGCACTACTACTAAAGATTACAGCATCATCTGCATACAGAATAATCTTGCTATTGCCGGCCTCTGGAAGCCTGTTGATGAACAGGCTAAAGAGGAGGAGGCCGAGTATAGATCCTTGTTGAATACCCAGTACTATATCCCTAGACAAGGAGATAGCTGTCTCAATTTTTACACTCTGTACTCTGCTGGATAGGTAATCCTGGAACCAGAGGATGGCTTCAGAGGCTAGACCGAGATGCTGAAGTTGGTCAAGCAAGATGTGATGGTTGACCATATCAAAGGCTTTGGTAAGATCTATTAAGATCAATCCCACCAAGCTGCCCCCATCCAAGACCTTGTGAATGTAGTCTGTGAATTCAACTAAGGCCGTAGCTATGCTATGGCACTGATGGAATCCACGCTGTTGTGGGCACAGTAGACTGTACTTCTGAAGGTACTCCATGACCTGGTCAGCCACGATCCTTTCAAGCGCCTTAGAGACTGGGAGAGAATAGATATTGGTCTATAGTTAGCAGTGCAAGATCGGTCCCCACTTTTTAGGACAGGGGTGACTAGAGCTACCTTCCAGGCTGCAGAGAATTTAGCCAGGGTGAGAGACTTGTTAAAGATCTTGGTGATGGGAACCACAAACTTGTCCAAGGCAACTTTCACCAATTTCATGTCGAGTGAGTCACTACCAAGTCTGGTTTGACACAGCACATTAGTAATGTAGGTCCTACCTTCCTTGGCTGTGACACGCTTGAAGTAAAAATTTGGATGGGTCAAATTATCTTGGGCTTTGGGTGGGTGTTGTGGGGGATCAAGGTAGCTGGACGGGAGGACAGAACTGTGGTCGGAGAAGGCCACACTGAAGGCTTCTGCAATTGTGTGTAGATCTAGGGTGGGGGTGCCATTTAAGTTGAGCATGGAGGGGTGCCTTCTGTCTTCCCTGCCCATCAGCTCCTTAATGTTATCACAGAATTGCTTCCCATTGCCCCAGTTATGTTCCAATTACTCCTTGTAGTAAGCTGCTTTGGCTTGCCTGGCAAGAACAATACTCTTGTTCTTGGCTGCCTGATACTTTTTGAAGTCAGATTGGTTACCCATGCCTCTGGCAAGTTTCCAGAGATTGTCCCACTCCTTCGTCAGATCAAGGTGGTCTCTGGAAATCCATCCATTGGAAGCAGCCCTTATCTTTCTTTTTCTCGGGGGTGGGCATAGGCATCACAAATACTATTGACTGTGGACACAAAGAATTGCAAAACCTGGTCAATGCCTTGAAGATTATTGAGAGGAGACCAGTCAATGTTGGCCAAAGCTGTCTTAAAGTTGCGTTTTGCACCCCTCTTCAGGACTCGGCTAAAAAACAGAGTGAGGGGGTCCTTTTTTACCTTATTAACCCACATACATACAACTGTTGAGTGGTCACTGAGGAAATTAGGGAGCACCTGGTTATTTTTGATTCTACTGGGGCAGTTGGACAGGATCCAGCCAAGCAGGGTGCCCTTTCCTGTTTTGTGGTTTAGCCTGGTGTCCGAACATATCATCTGTGTGAGGTACAACTCTGCAACTTGATCCTTAAGATGGTCAGTGCCTTTGTTAGTCCAATTAATATTGAAGTCTCCAGTGACAATAACCCCTGAATTTTTCTTCAGTTTAGATAGAGCTTTCAGGACAACACCTAGCCCCTGGTTTGCTTTTGCGGGAGGTAGGTACACCGAGGCAATGGTGAGCATCCTGTTCTGCTTTCCTGGCAAGAGCTGAACTACTAATAGTTCATAATCACAAGCATTGCCTGAGATTAGCAGAACACACCCCCTTAAGTTGTCCTTCACATAAATCAGGTAACCCCCACCCCGCTTCCCTAGCCTATTCAGTCTGAAAGATTCAAACCTTGTTAAGGCAATGAGTGAGTCCCTGACCTTGGGGGTGAGCCATGTTTCAGTCAGGCAGATGACATCTGGGTTGTGCAACCTGGTCCACACCTGGAATTGAGTCATCTTAGGGAGCAGGTTGCAGATATTCATGACAACTATCTTTATACCACCCATGTGAACACCCCTGGGGGGTAGCACAAGGTCCCAGGTTTGGGTGACTATCTCCATCTGCTAGCAGCAACAGGAACAGGGAGCATAGCACAGAAGCCTAGTCCCCAGTTGCTTACATCTAGTGGTCATGGTTTTGGAGGTAGACATCCTGTACCTGTCAACTGGTGCAGCTAGCTGTGCTAGTATACATGTGTTGCTACTGACAGTAAACAGCACTACATGTGCAGTTAGAAGGACCAGAATTGATTGCTGTACTTCTGGGCAAGCGGTCGTGAAGTGCAGCTCCCTATTGTCAGGATGTAAGACCCCGGGCCCAATATCACTGGGACAGATCCGTAGGAGATACTGGCCCACTTGTGGGAAGTAGGCAAGAATGGCACCCACTCTTAGGGCACAGGGTAGCACTACTGCACTTGCATGAGGATGAGGATGAGGGGTGGAATTAGGGAGTGGGAGACTATCCAGTTCAAACCCCTTCAGGATGTTGAGAGCCCTGCCAAAGGAAGAACAGGCATGGGAAAGGTGACCTTAGTGTCAATAGAGGAGAGACATTGGAGAGAGTTGGGAAAGGGAGGTAGTGGGTTATTGAGAAGGAGGAAGAGTGAGGAGGAGAGTGAGGACAGAGTATGACATGCACAGAAAATCCCTGGTGTAGCTGGGGGGCATGGAGCTCGGATGGGAGATAGGACCGTCAAGATGGAGGACAAGGGAAAAGGAGATGGAAGTCCTGAGGAAGGGTGAGGAGGGGAGAGAACAGTCAGGGTCTGACCCCTCCCAGAAGCTGAGTGCCCCTGTTTGGACTAGGCAGAGGTAGAGTGACAGGAAGGAAACAGGTAGTAGGTAGCGAGGGGGAGTTGACACGGGAGGGGAGGGGAGGATAGTAGGTGGAAAGACTGATCCATCCCAGGTGCCGAGTATCCTGCCTGCACAAGGCAGTGGTAGAGCACATCAGGAAGGATGCAGGGAGCAGGTAGTAGGCAGATTGGGGGGGAGAGGGGAAGGAGAGGGGAGGGAGAGGGAGGAGGAGGAAGGTTAGGTTAAGGAGAGAAAGAAATTTGTAATGGAGTGGAAGGGGAAGAGGGGAAGGGTAGAAGAGTATAGGAGATATAAGAGGAGGTATAATTGGAGTATGGGGGTAGGCAAAGGAATTTGTAAGGGAGTGAAGATATAAGAGGAGGATAGAATAGGAGATACAAAATATAAGAAGAGAATAAGAGGAGGTAAAATTAGAGTACAGGGAGGGTAGGTCAAGAACTTTGTAAAGGAGTGGGGAATTTGTAAGGGAGTGGAGAGGGAGAAGAGGAGTGGTAGAAGAGTAAAAGGAGGTATAATTAAAGTACAGGGAGGGTGGGGGAATTAAGGTGGGTTGTAGCAGATGTAGTTAGAGGAGAGGTAGTTGTGTAGGGCTGTACCGAGTGAGTAGGAGGAGGAGGAGTGGCGAATGTAAGGTGGGAGAGAGTTCCAGGCTTTGGGGAAGTGATAGGAGAAGGCAGACTGTCTGATGAGTGTGGGGCAGCGAGGGACCGCCAGAGTCTGAGTGTCTGAGGATCTGAGGGAATGGAGAGGTACCAGTGGTGTTGATAGAGAGGTGAGGAAGTAAGGAGGCAGTTCATCCAGCCAGTATTTAGAGGTGAATTTGGTACAGTGGGAGAGGTGGCAGTTATCAAGAGCGGGAAAGGCCAGGGCATGGTAGAGCTCACAGTGATGGGTCCAATGGGTAGCATCAAGAGCAAAACAGCAGAGGGAGTTAAAGAGTGTTTAGTCTGGCCAGGGAGGACTTGGGAGTGGCACCATACACTATGTCACAGTAATCGAAAATTGGGAGTATCATTTTCTGGACAAGTTCACGCCTGGCCGTAGAAGGGATGCAACTACGGTTCCTGTATAAAGCATCTAGTTTGGGGTGCAGTTTTTTCAGGATGGCATCAATATGACCAGAGAAGTTGAGGTGTTGGTCCAACCAGACACCAAGTTATCTGAAAGAGGTTGTGTCCTTCAGTGTAGTCCCATCCATGGTGTGGAAGGAGGGGAGACTGGACAGCCTTGAGAGTCTCTGCCTTGCGCCAAAGGTCATGGAAACTGTCTTCTTGGCATTGAGGAAGAGCTGATGGGAGGCAAACCAAAGCTGAACCTGGTGGAAGTCATGCTGCAGAGTGGTAGCAACATCAGCTGGGCATTTGCCGGAGGAGTACAAAACTGTATCGTTGGCATAGATTGTGATAAACAAGGAGGAGGCGTAGCGATCTAGTTCTGCAACTCCCTATCCTGCACTATTTCCCATAGGGAAGGGATCCATCATTCCCACAAACTCCTATTAGCCTCTCTCCATTTTCCCTCCTCATCGCCTATCTATGTGGGTGTCCTTTAAGCTTCTACAAAACTACCACTATCCTGTTTTGTCTCCTGTGTCTCTGTAGTCTCCTCACTCGCCTCATGGGGTGAGCTCATCCTGCTTGGAGACTTTAATCTTGATTGCCTCTCACCCTCATCGTTAAATTTCCGTCAACAGGTCGAAGACCTAAACCTGTCCCAGCTTGTAAATGAACCCACATGCCCTAATCCTCACTCTTGGTTTCATTCCCTGCTTGATTGGGTGCTTACAACTCACCCCCACCACATCAGCCTTACTGGCATACTACCCGACACACTCAGTGACCAATGCCCTACCTTCTGCATTAGGAAGATCCACAGTCCCCCAAACCCTGCTAAATATATTTGTTACCGACCACTCAAGTCACTCGATGTGAGCAAATTGCTTCAAGACCTGGCATTAGCCAACTGGGCACCTGTTTTCTCCTCTCTCTCTGTTGATGCTGCACTTGAGTACTTCACCTCCATCTTCCTAGATGTTTGGGATACCCATGCCCCTCTCAAATCAATCAGAGTTAGGCGCTCACATCATCCTTAGATCTCCTCCAACATCCTGGCTATGTGCAAATCCTGCGACTGCTCTTGGGCCTGCTTTAAGACCTCCCATGACCCTGCTGACCTGTAAATCTACCGTATCCTCCATAATAGCTGCACCAAATGCATTCGACAGACTAAGTCCAATTTTTTCAAAGTTCATCTGCAAGTCCCCGACAGCCCTCCATCCACTTTCTGGCATGACATCTGATATCTCCTCCACCCCTCCAATACCCCCCTACACCCACTGTCAACGAAGTGGGTTCACTTATTTCTGATCCTTCCCTTGTAACTGAACTTCTAAACAAGTTTTTTACTACCTCTGCAGTACCTCAGAAACTGCCTTTTTCCCTCTTTCAGCTCCTCTCCCTCTCACCGTCATCCCCTGTTTTCCAGTTGCCACTGATATCCCCCTCTGAAGTCCTGCAAGTTCTTGTCTCCCTCAGCCCATCCAAATTTAGCCCCGATAGTTTGCACTCTAAGCTCCTTATAATCTTTGCTCCATCCATTGTCAACCCCCTTACCTTTATTCTCAATATGTCTTTTTTCTCCACTACCGTTCCCTCTGCTTGGAAGTTTGCCACAGTCCTACCTCTCTTTAAGAAGCGGCGATGCTACTGCCCCTGGAAACTACCACCCCATATCACTTCTTCCTTCCCTGGCTAAGGTACAGAGTCTCTCATCCTTTCTGGGTTAAATGATTTCCTCCAGGACTAACTATTCTCTCTCCTGTCCAATCAGGGTTCAGAAAGCATCACTCCACCACCACCTCCCTTCTATGCTTTACCGATGTCATCCACTCTGCCATGGATTGGGCTCTGTTGACATCAGCCATTTTCATCGACCTTGCGAAGGCCTTCGACTTTGTGTCCCACCCTCTCCTCCTAGACAAATTAAGTGCCCTGGGCCTCTCTCCATTCTCTATGTCCTGGTTCAGATCCTACCTCACGGGCTGCTCACAATCTGTAAAAGGTAGCAGTGCCCTTTCCTCTCCCCTCCACTCCCAATCTTGGCTGGTGTACCCCAAGGCTCGATCCTTGGGCCTGTTCTTTTTTCCCTGTTTATTAACAGCCTCCCCTCTGTATGCTCCCATGTAATGATACATATGTACGTGGACAACACTGTCCTCTTCCTTTCTGGCCCATCTGTTTCCACCATCCAAAATCCTCTGCAACAGGACTTCTTAGCAGTTACCGCTAAGTTTAACACTAATTGCCTAAAACTAAATATAAAAAAAAAAACTGTTGCTATGACTTTCGGAACCAAGCAGAAACTGGCTAAGCTCTGCACACCCCCCCCCCAGGCACATCTACTCCCATTGAAAATGTCCTCTCATACAAATACCTTGGAGTCTGGCTTGACCCATCACTAGACTTCTCTGCCCACTTCAGTGCCCTCCACTACAAACTGTGATCAAAACTTGGGTTACTATACCGACATAAGGCTAGCCTTCCCCTTCCAGTTAGACGTGATCTACTAGATAAATGCATCCTCCCTGTCTTCGACTACGCAGATGTTGTTTTAAGTGCTGCCCCTGCAACCTCACTCTCCAAACTAGACGTCCTGTACCATGCATTCTGCAGATTTGCCTCAAACTCTCCCTGTCTGACTCACCACTGTGACCTCTACTCCTCCCGTTCCCTCCAGTCCCTCTGCCAGAGACGCTTATTCCATTGCATCACCTTTATATCTAAATTCTGGTTTGGGACTCTACTGTCATACCTTGCCTCTCTCCTCAAATCTGCCTCCCCTTCCCCATATAACTCATGATCCGCCAGTGCCCGTTCCTTTGCCTGCCCTCTCACGTGTTCACACCTCAACTGGCAAATTGGCCTTCTCCTTTAGGCTTCCTTCACTCTGGAACAGCATAACCCCCCAAACCCATCTTGCCCCCTCCTTTCCTGCTCTCAAGCGTTTACTGAGGGCTACCCCTTCCATAGCCTGCACATGTCCATGCCTTTGACCTGCTTCTCCCTATCTGCACCTACTGGTCCTCTTTATCCTCTTTATCTATATCGTTATCTTTTTCTTTTGTACACCAACTACCTGCGGTTTTCTATATCTCATGCATCCTAAACTTGAGTATATATAAATTATATTTTAAATACGTATTTCACTGTATATTATGTTAATATCCACTACTCAATATATGTTACATGTTTGTTTGTGCACAATGTTTTTTATTGTTTGCTGCTCATTGTACCCCTTCCCTTGAGTTGTGCCTGGAAACAAGCCTTGGCTCATGGTGCCTTTCCCGGTTATCAAATTTTAAATAAAAATAAAATACACGTGAATGGAGGAGTTAGGGGAACAGACTAGTGGAAGGTCATTTAGGAAGACGGAGACTAGGATAAGGCCAAGCACTGAGCCCTGAGGGACTCCAGTGGTTATGGGGAGAGGAGGGGAGAAGGATTTACAGACCTTAACGGACTGGGTTCTACCTGAGAGGTAGGCCATGAACCAGTTGGTAGCAGATGTAGACAGACCAGCTGTCATGAGGGAGTCAGTGAGGAGTGCATGGGATACTGTGTCGAAAGCCTTGGTGAGGTCGACAAAGATGGCTGAGGTGATGAGGCCATTATCCATCCCAGTGAGGATGGAATCAGTGAGCCTGAGAAGGGCAGTGGTGGTGGAGTGATTTTTCTGAAATCCAGATTGGAGCGGGGTGAAAAAGGAGGAGTCGGTGAGGAAGGAGGTTAGTTGGGAGAGAACCAAGTGTTCTTGAAGTCTAGCGAGAGTCGGGAGGAGAGAGATAGGGTGAATGTTTGCAGGAGAAGACAGGTCACTGCTCTTGGCTAGGGGAAGGACCACTGCATGTTTCCAGGAGAAGGAGATGGAAGAGGACAAGAAGGAGAGGTTGAGGATGAGCATAAGGGATAGTGGGATTGCTATAACTGGGGCAGAGAGGAACAAGAGCTTGGGGTCAATATCATCTGGCGATGCACCTTTAGATGGGTTTAACAAGAGCAAGGCAGTTAGAGTTTCATCAGGGGAGACAGCTTTGAAGGAGAAAGGAGGGGGTGGGAGAGGGTGGTTGGGTGCCAGAGCTGGGGAATGGAAGAATTGGAGGGGAAGATGGGAGGGATTTTAGGAGGACTGAGGCGCATGTGGTGTAACAGAAGTTAAGTTCCTTAGCCACAAGAGAGGAGTCAGAGACCAAGGAGTTGTTAATGTTTAACATTGGGAGAGGGTGGTGAGATGGAGGGGAGAAGAGAGCTTTGACCACTTTCCAGAACTTAGAGGGTGAGTTGATATTAGTGAGGGGGACAGAACTAGAATACTCTGATTTGGTTAGTCTAGTAGCTTTGGTACACGCATTTTGTAGTTTGCGATAGGCTGCATAGTCAGTGGGGAGCTGGGAGGCCTTGTGCCTTTTCCAGGCTTTGTCCTGCGCCCTGAGACAGGCTAGCAGTTCAGGGGTGACCCAGGGTAGGTGGTTTCCATGAACTCTAGTTTGTTTGAGAGGAGCATAACAATTCCATATTGCTAGGAATTTGTCTTTAAAGAATGCAAGCGCATGGTCGACAGATGGGTCAGAGGTGAGAGGTGACAAGTCGGTGAAGGCTAGGTCATGTAGGAGAGGATCGAGATCCAAGGAGTTGTAGGATCGAAGTTGCATTATCTTGTGGGGCAGTTTGGGCCTGTGAATCTTCCTTACCAGGAAGATAGGGTGGTGGTCGCTGAGATCATCAGGGAGGATACCGGATTTGATAACTCTGTGGGGGTGGGAGGTGAGTGCCCTGTCAATCAGAGAATGGTTTTGAGTTTTGTGGTTGGGATGGGTGGGTTCATTGATGAGCTGGACCAGGTTTAGGGCTGAAATGTCATTTTGTATTTTAGAAGTGGATGGAGATAGCCAGTTAAGGTTGAAGTCTCCTAGTAAGAATAACTCACCTGAGTGAGAGAGGGAGGTTAAGGTTATAATCAGTTCTGTGGTGGGTGAAGATTGTATGCCCGGACAACAGTAGGTGCCTGTGATGAATAATGGGACCAAGTAGAGGAGGGAGATTTTGATGACAATTGCCTCATAGGTAGCAGGTAGTGTGGCTGCAAAAATGGTGGAGTAATTTAGTGAGGACAGGATGTACATAGCTACTCCGCCACCTCTGGTGGGCCTGTCCTGATGAGTGATGGAGTAACCAGGAATGAGATAGGGTGGTCAGAGATCTTCTGTTGAGCCATGTTTCTGTTATGATAAGTTGATCAGATTTAAGAGAGACCGCCAAAGTTTGCAGTAGGTCAATCTTAGAGATAAGACTGCAGATATTTAGCTGTATGATTTTCAGATCATTTGGGAGAGTGGTGGGGAGTTAGGCTTGTAGGTAGAGGAGGGGCCAAGGGGAGAGTTCAAAGTGTATGAGCCAGGGTTAGGGTGGATGTTGCCGATGAAAGTAGGAGAACAGCTATTATGAGGAAGTGGAGCTTAGGGGATTTGTGGTGGGGATAGGGTTTGTGAGAAGGTGGAAGTGAGGTGGGGCAGGGTGAGAAGGAGATTAGAAGGTGGAGGAAGGCAAAGTGGCTAGGAACTGAGAGGAAGTGGGCCACTGGTTGCTGGGAGTAGTGTGACCAGGGTTCAAAAGGGACGGTAGGTGTTATAGCAAGAATAGGAGTATGGGGTATAGGTTGAGAGGTAAGGAGTGAAGGGCATAATCAGATTTTTAGGCTGGAAAGGTTGACATACAGGGACAGGTAGAAAGAGAATAAGCAACAGGAGGAGTGGGGTAGAGGAGGTTGGAGAAGGCATTTTGGGTAGGAGCTGGGGGGTCATAGTGAGGAAATGGAGAATGAATGGAACAGGAAAATTAGGGTGGCTGAAGCACTCCATGATAGAGAGCGAAGGGATGTATATAATGGTTACATGATGCCCTCTAGTAGGCAGATGGTGTAGCTTGCAGATGATAAACTTGGTACTTAGTAATTCACAAGGGGACAACCCATGTGATTGAGTATATCTATTTAACTAAGTGTTCAGATAGGGTGGGTGGGTGGTGAGCCGGCACAGCACCAGCGGGAGTTAGCAGAGTTAAAAACAGGCTTTATAGTTCAAAAAATCGAGCAGAAATTAGATTTAGGCATAGAGTTCTGGTACAGAAAGGGCACAGCCAATGGCATGCAACCCGTGAGGAGGAGCAGCCAGTCAGCGATTAGCTGGTGGAAGGCACCTGAATTTGAACTGAGGCTCAACGTACTGCACCTTGGATGGAAGCAGGTCAAGCGGCGATGGCAGGGAGGCAGCTGAGGGGCCCCACTGCACCACTTCAGGAGCAGAGTTGCTGCCCTTGTCAGGGGTGTTTACTAGAGGGGGAAAAATCAAGAGAGAGGGCTGATTAGTACAGGCCAAAAGAATTGGCTAAATTGGTGGGTGGGGTAGGTAACACAAAAGGGAGTGGAGTGGTTAGAGTAGAGGGGAAGGGAAGTTATGCTTTAACAAGTGCAGGTGTGTCTCTTTTTTGTGGTTCTATTATACCCCTACAATGCATTTAACACAACTGTGTAGTGGCATGTCCCCTGCACCCACACAATACAGAAGACCAGTCAGTATGCCCAAAATCATCAAGGAGGAAGCCAGGGTCATGCTTGGAAAGGCCTCTAAGTAGAATAAACTTGGGAGAAACTTTTGGTGTAGAGACATTCCAGACCCAATAGATGGGACATGGTTGGAAATAAGAGTCAGGAAATGTACCAGACATTAGAATCCTTTCAGCGATATTAGTTAAGATTCAATAAACAAAAGTATGCTTCTCCCAGAGGCTGATAGTCTGGTGGGAGAAGTGATGAGCTGTTTTAAGGCCTAAACCAGCCAGTAAGGGTTCGGATTACTAATTACAAGTCACCAGCCAGCCAATGTTAAGGTCGCCTAAAATCAACACTTTATTAGAACCAACCAGATGACTAACTTCATCAAGAAGATAGTTTAACTCTTTGAGGCCTCTGGCAGGAGGATTATAAACACAAACCAGGTGAAATTTCTTTGTGTTCCCCAGAATAAGAAGCGAGCACAAGAACTCACAAGCTGGGGAGGGGGGTAATCATGTTGTATAAGGAAGACATTCAGATGACTCTTGTAATAAAGAAGCAGGCCACCCCCACATTTTTTACCAAGCTGGCCAAGCCTAAGAAATCTGAAGCCTGGTAAGGACCGGACTGAATCAGGTATCAAGGGCTTAAGCCAGGTTTCAGTCAATGTCAGTATTATAGTGAGTAATCCAGTGACTTTGTCAACGTTTGCTAGGAGACTTCTGACATTTAGATAGGTAGTCTGTAGACCTTTTGCAACAGACCAGGCAGGAGTACCAACATATTGGGAGGTAGTAGGGCCAGGATTCAGTTCAACATCTCCTGCCAGAGCAGTGCGGAGACAAGCTAGCCAACACAGACATATCAGGGATACCGAGTTTGTCAAGGATGGAGGATGACAGAGTCTGTGCTTAACAAAACACTGAGTTATAAAATGAGCAGATTACAGACTAACAGACTTGGCTCCATAAGAACAATAAGGTTTGAGAAGGAGAAATCTCCAGGAGGTTGAGGGGTGCATTAGAAGAAGGGCTAGCAAAAACAGTGGTCACAGGGGGACAAACAAATATGACCTGTAATACAATGAATGTAACGGCAATCCTCATGAAAAAGTACATTGTTAACAGAAGCCTCCGGATAGGGCAAGTAATAATTTTATACTGAGTACAACACAGAAAACTCCTCAGGTCCCCACATACGAAAGTAACTGAGAGTGTGTAGCTTAGGACTAGGGCACATTCAAGTGGCACCAGTAACTTGAGGTCAACACAGAACACCTGAACAGAACATAGATCCAACAGCAAAAGGAGCAAGCTGGTAGTAGTAAGGCAGGTAGCAATAGGTCAGAAAAAAGGTAATCTGGTTAGCTAGCGCATATGCATATATGCTATAGAGCCCTGTGCAGCAGTATGCATAGGCCAGGACAGAAAAGGCTTATGAACACATTAAACTATAGTAGCACCAGTACGCATTAGAGTTAGCCAATGTTTCCCTAGTATGGACATGTGTCGGTGTGTACCCAGTAGCTAAAAGCACAAACGTTACAAAGTTAGATAAGTCTTACATGCAACCGGACAGTATGGACAGCCACTGGCAGCCTCCTCTGGCTGATTCCTGTGTTGTCCTTTGCACCCTGTCCTTCACGTGAGAACCACGGTGGAGGACTGCTAGGTAAGGTGCCTTACCAAGGGCAGGAACCTGCACTGAAGCTGCTGCTGGTAGTGGGCGGGGTTACCAAACACTGTAGAGTTGGTGTCCTGGGGCAGGTTTCACCACAGTTCGGTGGTCGGGGGGGGGGAGAGTCACAGAGTGGCAATGGAGACTCTCTCGGACTCCCTTGTTGGCTGCAGAAGTTCTAAAAAACTCCAGGGATGTTGAGATTTAAGCTCTGTGAAGCACACATTAAGCATGGGGCTTAATGTTAAGCTGCCGCTCCTTTAAGAGCGCTTAGAACTTGCATGTAACAATTTGTTGCACTGCAGTGCCATGTGTGCCTGTCAGTCAGAAATTTAGTCAGTCCTCATGAAGAGAACATCTACAGTACAGCAAATAAACCTGCCTTATTCTTTATTTTATGCCTCCGACTAGCTATTCGCACGGTCCAGATGGGGTCCTCACCAACAGCACCAGCAGCAACCGAAGGGTCTGGCAGACCACAGAGAAGGTAAGGGGTCTTTTAGTGGTGGACCATACAAAAAAATGCCACACATGGTGGAGAATGCAGGCCTTCTTCTGTCCAGACTCCATCTTGCGTTGCCTGCGTCATTGGATACCCCAAAGTCATGTACCCCAGTACGCCTGAACTGCTTGAATGCTATGTACAACACAGCCTCTGCTGCATAGAAGAAACCGATGAACTGTCTCCTGAACTGTGTGCAGCAGCTTGCAGCCCTCCTCTAACATCGTTGACTATAAAAAAAAAAAAAAAATTGTTCAGCATTGCTAGCCTGCTGTTTAAATAAAACTGCCAACATTTTATTTCTACTCGGTCCTAGAAACCCCACGGAGCTGTGAACAATACAACCCCCCCCCCACAGCATCACCTCGTGGCAAGGCCTACGGAATGCCAGATCCCTATGCTGTCTTCTCTCAGTGGGGACACAAAAAAAAAAAAGATGAAAGCAACAGATTTACCAGTCAGCCCTTCCGCTGAATTCCATGGCACAGAAAGCTGCTCCACGAAATAAAATAAAGCACAGGGCTCCATTCTACCGACCACACACAGCTCTCAGGCCAGCACCGAGGCCCTTCGCTCCCCGTCTCACCACAGTACAGCTCCCCATGAAGCACCAGCAAACAACCGTCCACAACTGCAGCTCCGGACTCAACAGCATTTCACCCACAGCCACCACAAGGACTGTTACCTTGATCTTCCCTCAGCCGCAGCGCACAGCATCGGTGTTCCGTTCCCTCAGCAGAACCACAAACCGGAGTGCTCCCCACACAACTGAAGCTCAGTCTGCCTCTCCAAAGGACCGCTACAGCTCTTGCTCCCACTCCAGCACTAACAGCAAGAAGCCCCACTCCTCCCAAACATTTGGCGACCTCCTCTCGCGCTTTGAGGCCGCTCTCCTGCTTCACAAGCCTCCTGCCTGCAACTCAGTGCTCCTCTCCCCCACTACAAACAGCCTTCCAGCACAACCACAGCTCTCCTCTAGCTCTTGCGGCCCCTTGGAGCCTCTCATAGCCAGTCCTGCAAACCGAAGCCTCTGCTCAGTGCTGCCCGACTCCGCTCTTACAAAATCAGGCAGCTCGCTCCTGAAGCCAAAATTGAGCACTTCTCTCACCAAGCTGTTCCCTCCCGACCTCAGCAACCTCTTGCTCGGGCGATCTGCTTCCCAACTCCTTGCTGCCTGCACATAAAGCTGCCACTCGGCCACGCAACAAAAGGGTCACAGCAAGAGATTACCAAACGAGAACACAGGTGCCAAATAAACCTGCACAAAACGTGGGGTTCAAAAGTAATACTCTACTGAGAGAACAGCAAATTTTATTTAAACAAAACAGGGGCCATGCAACACCTAAATGAAAACTAAATACATGACATGGAGCCCTAGGATCAAGCATGACACAGTAAATCTCAGTACAAGACACAGAAATAAATAATTCAGCAGACATCTCACATGGAGGGCATATGACTAAATGCAATTTAACCAGTAGGCAGTATCTGAAATGAGAGTCTGGAAAGAAAAAAAAAAGGGGCAGCAAAATAAACAAGAGCAATCAAGTCAAATACAGAGATTCTCCAGCATTTTTTCTCTCACCACAATAAAACTCCTGCCATTTTTCTGTGGGGAAGAAGACAGAAGGGTGGCAATAGCCATTTTGATCATTGCAGTAGCAGCCAGGCAGCCTCGTGGCAAGAATCCTCCAGCTTCAGCACATCACAGCAACAAGACAGGAAGTGAACCTTGACCCTCTCTGCTGGCGGCCATCTTGCTACAGTCAGGCAGTCAAAACTCACAGGAACTGCATGCCACAGTTTGGCGGCCATCTTGTGAAGGGCACAAATTGACCTCATTCCATTGAAATCAATGGGAGTCCTCTTGAAATGGATGGACACTGCAACAAAAGGCTGATTTTTGCAACAAAACCTTTATTTAAATAACAAACAACACAGAATTGAGTGGGAAGTTCTTTATTAAGACGTCATTGATGAACTTTGCTACAAAAATTTGTACTATTGTCTACAAAACTAATTTTTGCTCTGCACTTCATCTACGACACAACGTCCTGTCTCCTGCATGACGGCAGCTCTTTCTCACCCGTACGACCTTCTCTCAGTGAAACAAAGCTCATCTCCAACCACAATGTCTGACGCTGACACAGATATGAGCGCCGGAGTGTCCGGAGTCTTACCTTCACCCACCTCTAGGGCGTGGAGCTACAAAATCGAAACAATCCTCCATGACATTCAGTCTTCTATTTCTGCTCAAGGAGCACCAGCTATGCAAGCAATTCAAGATGACCTGGCCTACATTAAAGCCATTTCACCACAGTCCACGGTCCATACCAGCCTACAACCAGTACCCTTCTCAGCCTTGCCTCACGAAGACACGGTCGACTGGCTGGAACACTTCCAAGCATGGATTTCCTTCAATGGTTGGACTGATCCCTTGTGCATTTCCAATGCCTTGCACTTGCTTCTGAGAGGGACTGCCATTTCCTGGTTCAACGCACTTCCAGACCAAGTCAAAGGAGATACTGCCACACTGTACACAACCTTCAAAGCCCATTTTGTCCAAGCACATCCACCCTGGTTATTAGAGCAACAGCTGTGTGAACGTACAATGCAACCCACCAAATCTCTTGAATTCTTCATTGTGGACATTGAGACTCGATGCAAATGGTTACAGAAAGCTGAGAAAGAACAAATCACCACCTTTGCCCGGGGACTGCTTCCTCAACTCTGTCTTTATGTAATCCAACAGAAACCAGCAACCTGGATGGACACACTCCAAGTGGCATGACTTGCACAACAATCCATAGCAAGTCCCAGGCTACCAGTGTACAAGCACCTCAGTCGTCGCAGTTAGCCACACTCGCAACATGTGTCCAGCAGCAGCAATCAGTGATAGAGATGCTCACTACAAGTATCAGTACTCTGCACCGCAGCTCAACTGCTTCTTCTACTACCTCTGTCAATGTCCTTTGCCCAATTTGACAGTGACCTCATCCATCTCCGCCTTCCCGAGAGCCCGTAACTTGCCAGTGGTGTGGATTCAGGGGACACACTGCCGCTGTCTGCTGAAAGCTGAAGTACTACAGAAGTCAAGAGAACCACAGATGCCCACCGCTGCACAATCAGCAAGATAACCACGACTACTCCCAGGACCTGGGGAACACAGCAACTGACCGCCCCTCTGACTCTCGCAATTCAACCAAAACGCTTCCTCCAACTGCGAACTCTGGCACACTCTCACTTCCAGGAGCAAAGGTACCTGTCATCCGCTCACCTCTGCAAGCAAACTACGCACCTATAACCATCAGAGATTGGTCTACATATGTCTTGGTCAACAGAGGAGCAGAAATATCAGTTATCAACAGCAGTATTCTAAACAACCAAGCTATTTGTCACATACCTAATGTCTCTCCAGCTGACATAAAGTACATTATCACAGCAAGTACAGCTACCGTACCTATCACAGGCATGGTCCATCTCAAGCTCCACTTTGGTTCACAGCAAGCTACTGTTAAGTTTTACATAGTGTCTGATCTTCAACCTGCAATAATTCTGGGCCTGGACTTTCTCAAAGCTCACAAAGTCATCCTAGACTTTGCCTCAAGCAAACTGTCACTAGATCCTCGGAGGCCACTCACAGCTATAGACTCAGTCACTGTGCCTCCTCAGTCGGAAATGGCTTTGATTGCCAAGATTCAAGGTGAACCACTTCCACAAGGTGTTGTTGGCATCATCACAGGATCTCCCGTGCTGCATTCATCGGGTCTCATTCCGGGAAATACCTTATCGGCAGTGCATGATGGTGCAGTCTTCCAAAACTGCTGCAACTTCACAGATGAGCCAGTGGTCATTTCAAAGGGTGCCAACATCGGAAACCTTGTCTGCTTGTCATCAGGGGACCAGCTCCATCTCATGTAAGAACTTCAGCCTGGTTCCACCCACTCTACTCCTGTCAGTACTATCACGACCACTCCAACTTCAACAGAGTTACCCCTCAGTCAGTGACTATCCTCTTCCAAACTTCTAGCTTCTCCAACAGAAAAGCAACAACTTTTGAAATTCCTGGAAAATTACCCGGATGTCTTTGTTGGTTGAGATTACAAGCTCGGATGCTGTGATATTCTGCAACACACCATCGAAGTACAGCCCAACCAGAAACCAATCCATCAGTGAGCCTACAAAGTGGGACACAAACAGAAACAAGTCCTAGAGGACTTAATCAAAGACATGCTTGACCAAGACATAGTCGAAGAATCTACAAGCCCCTGGGGTGCACCTTGCTTGCTGGTGGTAAAAAAGCACAAAGGGTATTGTTTTGTGGTAGACTACAGAAAACTCAATGCCTACACAGTGCAGGATGCTCATCCATTGCCAACAACTGAAGATGCTTTACAGAGTCTTGGTGTGGCCAGTCCTGCTTACTTCACCACTCTAGACCTTCAGAGTAGGTTCTATCAAGTTTCCATTGATCCAGCTTCTCATCCATATACAGCATGGTGCTGCCACTTGGGACTTTTCCAATTCAAAAGTCTGCCTATGGGTCTTCGGAACAGTCCAGCCACATTTCAATGTGCTATGGAAGCTGTACTACGTGGGTTGTCATGGAAATCTTGCCTAGTCTACCTGGATGATGTGATTGTCTTCAGCAGAACTTTGCCAGAGCACCTCCAACATCTCCAAGAAGTGTTCGAACGTCTCAGACAAGCCAATCTCAAGCTTCACCCAGAAAAGTGCTGTTTTGCACAGCATCAAATTCATAACCTGGGGCATGTGGTTAGTTCTCAAGGCATCTCTCCAGATTCAGACAAGCTCTCAGCAGTCAAAGACTATCCAGAGCCTAACAATCTCAAAGACCATTGAGATTTCCTGGGCTTGTCTGGCTACTGCCGAAAGTTCATTTGCAACTACGCCAAGAATGCAGCTCCACTGTACACCCTCACCAAAAAGGGATGTGACTATATTTGGACTTCTGAATGTAAAGAGGCCTTTGACACCCTAAAATAAAACCTAATCTCTTCTCCAGTATTGGCCTACCCAAGGTTCGACCAACCATTCAAGCTCTACTCAGATGCTAGTTCCTTTGCAGTGGGAGCTGTGCTCTGTCAAATTCAAGATGGAACAGAACGAGCTGTCTCCTATGCTGGGTGCTCTCTTTCCTCAGCTGAGCAGAACTATGGCATCGCAGAGAAAGAATGTCTAGCCATGGTATTTGCTATGAAGAAATTTGACTGGTACCTTTGCTACTCCTCCTTTACAGCTATCATTGATCACTCTGCCCTCAGATGGTTATTTGAAATGAAGAAGCCAGTAGGCAAGTTCACCCGATGGATCACCGTGTTGCACTCCTACAACTTTGACATTCAATACAGACCAGGTTGAGTGCACTCAAATGCTGACGGTGTAAGCCAGAGATGATATCCCTCTGCATCCTCCTCAACAGATGAAGAATCCTGCTTACAAGCTCTTCCCTTCCATGCCACGGATGTGCTTCCTGTGGACACTCCTACAGCACCTCAAGTTGCTTTGCTGTTCCCTACTGCTTCTACAGAGAGAAACACAAATCCTCAGTTACTGCAAGCAGCCAAAGAGCTTCTCATCTCCTCTACATCTGATTTGTCCATGGCAACTGTTAAAATGCAACAAAGAACTGACACTCAATTTACAGACATAATCTCTTACTTAGAGTCTGGAACCTTACCGCAACAAAAGAAACATCACCAAGATGTACTTTTCTTTGCTTCACAGTACTTCCTCAATGACAGTGTGCTCTTTCACATTTGGGCCAAGGAAGGCAAGGGTCATCGCATGGATAGAACTCATGTACAGCTAGTTGTGCCAGCCTGTCTCATCCCTCAAGTTCTTCTCTCCACTCATGCCTCTCCACTTTCAGGAGGTCATATGGGAATATACAGAACTCTGGAAAAGACAAGGCTTCACTACTTCTGGCCACACATGAACAGGGACATTGTCCATTTCGTAAAATCCTGCCAGCCCTGCTCCCAGAGAAAGCCTCCTGCCAAACCAGCAAAGGCACACATCATCCCCATGCCTGTAGCCACTGAGCCATTCCAAAGAGTCAGCACTGACATTCTTGGGCCCTTACCAACATGCTCTGACTCTGGTAACAAATACATCCTTGTATTTGTGGACTACCTCATGAAGTATCTGGAACTCATCCCCCTAACAGACATTAAAGCCACCATGGTGGCAAGTGCCTTTCTCACTACAGTCATCTGTCATCACAGTACTCCATAATTCCTACGTTCTGACAGAGGCACTAACTACCTGTCCACTATTGTCTGAGAAACTTGCAAACTTCTCAACATAAAAAAGACACATACCACAAGTTACCATCCACAATGCAATGGACAGAGTGAAAGAATGATGTCTACCATTCTTGGCACACTCTCCAAGTATCTGGATGAGACTCATGACACCTGGGACCATTTTGTTCCCTTTGTGCAGTTTGCATACAATACCAGCCCTTGTGTCGACAGCACAGAATACACCCCCTTCTTCTTAGTCCATGGATGTCACCCAAAAACTCCACTGGACAGGGATTTCTCACTGCTAGAGGTTCCTAAGTCAGCTTCTTCTTTCATTATCCCTCTTCTAGAACAACTGGAACTTGCCTGACAAGTTGCAATCACCACGTTGGGCCAGAGAAAATCGGCAGTGCAAAAAATGTCTGCAGCCAAGGTGCATGAGCCTTCATTCTCTGTTGGGGACATTGTTTATTTGTACTGACCTGTTCTTGTTCCAGGCGCCACCAAGAAACTGCTTTGCCCCTGGACTGGTCCTTTCTACATTGTAGAAAAGCTTCCTCTGGTCCACGTTCATCTGCGACGCAAGTCAGATGGCAAGCTGGTACACAACAAAGTCCATATAAACTGACTAAAGCATGGGTACCCAAATAACAACCTTCCAGATGACCCCTGTCGTCCCTCAAATGAAGCTGCCCTTGAGTCTACCATCCTCTCTGAAGCTGAGATCCCTCAAGACAACTTGCAACTAGTTCCTACAGCTCTTCCCACTCCTGACACTCTCCAGCCAGATTCCATGTTACCAGATGATTTGCCTGGGACTTCCTCTTATTTTCAACCTTCTTCTTCTCTGGACTGTCTTCTACACACCACAGTGTACCAGATCAAGAAGATCTTAAGAAGGGGGTGAGGATATAGCATGCACCAAGCAGGAAGGGGATCTTGGGTTTATCATCTCTGATGACCTCAAGGTAGGGAAACAGTGTGACAAGGCAGCAGGTAAAGCAAATAGGATGCTGGGATGTATAGGCAGGGGCATCACCAGCAGGAAAAGGGAGGTCATAATTCCACTATACAAGACACTAGTGAGGCCCCACCTGGAGTACAGTGTACAGTTCTGGAGACCATACCTACGTAAGGACATAGATAGGGTAGAGAAGGTTCAGAGGAGGAACAAAGATGGTGCATGGATTGCATCACAAGTCCTATGAAGACAGGTTGAAGGAACTGAACATGTACTCCCTGGAGGAGAGGAGGGAGAGAGGGGATATGATAGAAACATACAAGTATCTTACAGGGAGGAACATGGTGCAGGAATACACTATTTTTAAGCAAAAAAGATGTTCCAGGACTAGAGGGCATGGGATGAAGTTGGAGGGAGGATGATTCAGAGGAAATGTGAGGAGGAATTTCTTCACAGAACAGGTGGTAGACAAGTGGAACACCCTGCCAGAGGAAGAGGTGGGGGCTGAAACAATCACGGGATTTAAGAATGCATGGGATAGACATAAAGGAATTCTGGAGGTCAGGGGTAAGGGGCAACAGACTTCTAGGAAAACATTAACTGAACTTACAAGCTCAAATGGGCAGACTGGGTGGGCTATAGGCCCTTATCTGCCGACACTGTCTATGTATCTATGTAAGAAAGAAGTTTGTCAATGGATCCTGGACTTACAGAGTAAAGTGGTATGGATTCAATAGTGGGAAGAACTCCTTGGTCGCTTTTAATGACCTGACCCCCTCCTGTCAGGAACTAGTGCAATCCATGCATGCCTCCATTCCCACTGACTGGAAAAGTCAACGGAGGTCTTGAACTTTTTTTACACGACTCAGTGTGTTTTGGGACTAATTCATTTTCAAGTTTAACTGTTTTGCAGTAAATATCTTGTTCTACCTCTCTCCTTGCACCTGTTGCTATGGTACTATTTACCTGCTTTAACATTTTTTCCCCTTAGGAATGTTTTACATGGACAGTCCATCTGTGCGTTATGCAACTGTTATTAAAAGTTTTGGCCTGCATTCTGGGTATCCTCCTGCTGCTACCCTTCCCTCTCTTCCCTTTTCTTCCCCCACACCTTAGCACTTGTGGCATGACCAAGTCTCAAGTACTATTGTGTCTCCCCCCCCCCGGTGCTACTCTGACTGGTCCCCAGTGTAGTATAGGTTCCTTACTTCCCCCCTTCCCTGTAGTGGAGTACTATTCTGTTTTGTGAAATCTAATGCCTTGTAATGCATGAAAATATTTTGCCTTTAAAAACTTAAAATATTTCTTAGAAATGTATAGATTTATTGCTTGTTTGAGTGGTGCTCACATTCACTGTTCCGGCTGTGATGTGAAGCACACATTAAGCATGGTGCTTAATGTTAAGCTGCCGCCCCTTTAAGAGCACTTAGAACTTGCATGTAACAATTTGTTGCACTGCCTGGCAGTGTCATGTATGCCTGTCAGTTAGAGATTTAGTCAGTCTGGGGCTTGTCCTCATGAAGAGAATATCTGCAGTACAGCAAATAAACCTGCCTTATTCTTTATTTTATGCGTCCGACTAGTTATTCGCATGGTCCAGATGGGATCCTCACCAGCAGCACCAGCAGCAACCAAAGGGGCTTGCAGACCACAGAGAAGGTAAAGGGTCTTTTAGTGGTGGACCATACAAAAAAACGCCACAGCTCCTTAAACAAAGGAGGTTTAGATTTTGATTTGATTTATTTATTTATTCTGGTTAGTCCATGGGCCAAAGACCCATTTTCTGGTTGACCAGAGTGCAAATCGTATAATACAAATAAATAGTCAATAAACATACAGATGAATATAAAAATGAGTATAAAAAGCATAGAGTACAAACTATAACACACAGTACACCAATATACCCATAACATTCACATTTATTTTCCTCTATCAAATAGCCCCTCAGTATTTTTCTAAACCTACAAACTGATTTTCCTAAGTAGTCTATTTTGGTCAAGATAGAGTTAAAAAACCTTGGTAAGTTATATAACAATGTCCTTTGTCACATAGCAGTATTCGTCTTTGGTATAGAAAAGTAATAGTGGCCCGACATTCTAGTATGAAATGGATTTATATATTTTTCAAATAAACAATGAAAGTTTACAGGAACTTTGTTTAAGGTAATCTTTTTTGCTAACATACCTATTTGTAACTAAAATCTTTGTTCCAATGAAAGCATCTCTGCTTGTTTAAGCAGAAAACAGTGATGTGTTCTTAACGGAAGCTGGGAAGTAAATCTAGGAACCTGGTTGAGCGATGTTCTAACCTTTAAAAGCAGTTTTTCACAGGCAGTGTGGTAGAAGGTCAAGTTGTAGTCTATAGTTGTTAAAAGAAAGCTCTGCACCAACAGTGCTCTGGCTGATGGAATAAGTAAGGAGTTCACTCTGTAAAGAGCCCCCATTCTTTGATGCACAACTTTAACTAGATTTTGAATACGGTGTTCATAAATCCTCTTTAAATCAATGATCAAGCCTAAATATTTAAAATAACTAACCTGTTCTATCTCTGCCCTATAGCAGATTGCAGGGACAGAACAGGTTCCAATTCCAATCTCTTTTGATGACCATAAAATACCATAGTCATTGTTTTTTTCTCATTTAGCACCAGCCTATGGTCACAGAACCAGTTCTGTATAGACAAGAAGTTGCTTGCCAGATCAGCTTGTATATGGTCAAAATTAGGTCCGCTTGTGAGGTTCACCACGTCATCTGCATACAAAGTAATTTGAGAATTAAAACAAACCATAGACAGTGTATTTAAAAATAAAGTAAACAAAAGGGGACCCAAAACCAAACCTGTGGAACTCCCATAGCAATTAAAGTGTGGGTGGGGGGGCAACCATTGACCTTAGTTCGCTGTGTGAGTTCTGATAAATAATCTTCCCACCATCCAACAACATCCTGTGACATCCCTAACCAGATAAGTGCAGATTTTAATAAATCATAATTAACCAAATCGGAGGCCTTGGTGAGATCCATGAACAGCGCTGCAACAATGTGTCCACTATCAAGGGTGCCATGTACAGCGCCTGTGATCCCCACCAAAGCCGTTGTAATATGCCCCGGTCGGAACCTATGTTGGGCCAGTGTCAAGATATCATACTTTGTTAGATATTCTACCATTTGATCAAAGACTATATGTTGTAATATCTTTGAAAGGGGGGCCAAAAGTGAGATGGGTCTATAGTTTTGTATGTTTGAAAGATCACCTGTTTTTGGTATTGGTACAATGCTTGTTTCTTTCCAGAGTTTAAGGAACTTAGAAGAACATAAAGAAAGATTGAAAATAATAGATAAAGGATAACACAGAATGTCCGCGGTGATCCTCATGAGCTTATAATCAACTTAATCCATACCCACTGAAGGGCGTGGGTTTAATTTTAATATATATTCTAATACCTCGACTGGTACCAGACGTCTAAAATAAAACTTTGGTTGAGTCACTTCCATATCACCATGATTATTATTAATTGTCCTGATGTTACTATTGAATAAATCAGTAGTAGTATACCTCGTAAGGTCAGTGAAAAAGGTGTTGAATTCCTGAGCTATCAAAAGGGGGTCAGTCAACACACAAGCTGTAGTATTTAAACACTGTACCTTAGATGTGCATTTCTTACCTAATAACTTACTTAGTAGGTCCCATGTGGCTGAGGTATCTCTACACTTAAATTGCTTTTGTTTTTCAATATAATGATCTCTCTTTGAGTTTTCTAACCAGCATTTTACACTTATTATGAGCTGTTTTGTAGGCAATCTGTGAGTTAATATCCCAAGTCTTTCTAAAACTTTTCCATTTATTGTCTCTATCCCTTATCTGTTCCAACAGTTCTGAATTAAGTCATTGGTGCTAATTGCCCCAGATTCTTATTTTCCTATTTGGTGCAAAGATATTCCAAATATTTTGGAAGGTAGAGCACAAGCTCTCAAAAGTACTAATTACGTCAGTTATCTGTTCCAGGTATTTCCAATCTAAATTTTGTAGAGCAGTTCGAAATTTCTCCAGGTCCAACTTTTTCAAATTTCTTGTGGTTATAAATATAGAGGGAACTTGTTTTGTCTTTGAACTCCAACAATAGACAGGGCTATGGTCGCTGACACCATCTGCCAGTACGCCAGCCTGGACTATCCTTGTTGTATCAGCAACCATAACCCAATCAATGATGAGTACCCAGGTTTATAATTTATTCTAGCAGGGGCATCAATAATTTTGGTAAGTCTAGAGTTAACAACCATTTCCCTGAATTTTGATATATTTTGCCCAGCCAATCTATATTTATATCACCTAATATTATTATTTCCGTATTGTCTGGCAGAGAATCCCTATATGCTTGTACCAATTTTAAGCCCTCCTCCTGCTGTCCTGGTGGTGAATACAGCATCATAAGGGATAGTATTTTCCTCTCTCCTAAGATTAGCGAAAGGGCCAGAAAATCACAAGATGTGGTAAACGAAAAGGATGTTTCCTGTATTACATTCAAATGATCCCTTACATAAAATAGACCCCCAGCCAATCTATCACTTCTAAGAACATTATATCCCTCCTTTCCAATCATATTATCTGGAATTTTTTTAGTCAGCCATATCTCAGATAGTGCAATTACCCCAAATTGATTACTCATTACCCATACATTAAAAGTATTCCATATAGTGGACAAACTCTGTACATTCCAGTGTGCAATGTTAATAGAGTGTTTGGGCAGTTTAATGTATTATTTACTTGCAGTCCTGGATTTGGATGTACTGAAATGCAAGCCTTTTCTGGCTGTGCCAGGATTGGGGCTGCTGTTGGTGGTGGGCTGAGCTAATAGCCACTGTAGAGTTGGTGTCCCAGGGCAGGCATCACTGTGATTCGTCGGTCGGGGGTGGGAATCATGGAGTAGCAATGGTGACTCTCTCTGACCTCCTTGTTGGCTGCAGAAGTTCTAAAAGTGTATGTCTCCATGTTCCAGTACCTCGCACAGTCCACTGTGTCTGTATGAATCATTACATGATTCAGGGTACTAGGCAACTACAACCAGGATGCAATTTTGGCTGTTGCATGCCACTTGCATATTTCTAGAATGGTACCCTTTCTTGTTGACATAGGCATCCTCATCAGTTGTCGGTGCCTTCATGGTACTATGTGTGCAGTCTTTTGCACGCAGTACACATGGGAGGTGTGCAATATTGTAGAACCCATGCTTCACTGCCTGCTGCAGCTGTGCATCTTGTGAGAATGTGATGTATCTCTGTGTTTGGAATAGCAGTGCCTCCAGGAATTGTTTGAGGCTCTTGGACATAGAGGACTGTGATATTCCAAGGGTATCACCTATTGGTGTGTGGAAGGTCCCAGTAGCCAGGAAACACAAATGCAGCACTGACCTTCTCTACCACTGGTATAGTACAGCCTCTGTGTGTTCTCCACTGCATGTGCCCTTTCAGTTCATTGCACATCTCTGTGACTGCTTCCTTATTGAGCCGGTATCACATCATGCACTGCTTATCCACCAGGTCATTAAATAACCTCTGCCTGGTATACCCTCTCAGTATATCACTTATGAGGTCTCTGCTGCATTTGTGGCCTGCCCTACCCTACCTCTGTGCCCTGCCAGCATCCCTTGCCTATTGCTGAATTCATCTCCGCCGCCCTGCAATGGTCAACATGAGGGCCATTAGGGCTGCTGCTCCTGGCATGTTGTCATATCGCAGCAGTGTTACTTGTGCTTCTGCAGTCATGCCCAGTTGTAGCTAACCTCTGCCTGTATGTTGTGGGCTTATTTATATGCTGTAGTGTCACTTGGACCAGCTCTGGCTGGTCTAACAGCTGCATGAAATGTTTGAGACAAAAGTAGGGTCCACATTCTTTGAAATTCCCAAATAAGGGGATGGTGTGTCATTTGTTTGCTGCAGGCATTCTTCCAACATAGTGCAGGCAGTGTTTTGGAAGGAAGCATGGTGTAGGCCAGTTTGATGTAAGCAGCCCAGATTTTGACACAAGCACTATTAGAAAATCAGGAATGATGCAAGTATTGTAGCATTTTGGCTCTTGCATCATTCTTTTTTGATGCAAACTCTGCGTGTCATTCTACGTCCTTTGAACATCTGGGGCTAGATTCACAAAAAGTCACAAAGCACAATGCAAAAGTTTGTGTTGCACTTTGCATTTGCCCAGGTGTCAAAAGTTGCTATTTTCAGTCAGATAGCACATAGCACTATCCAAATGAGAATAGGACCAGGTCTAGTCAACACTATCCCCCTTACCTCTAGCGCTAATTCCGAAAGTGCCATCCTAACATGGAGCCAGGAGTATGGCCCTGCAGTGTATAGCACATGTGCACTATTTCCTATTCACAAAAGCAGCCACGTAAATGAGTCCATTGGGTATGCAAGGCACTAGGTGGCCATTTGCATGCCCATTATGGGCCCATTTATATAGGCTGCACTGGAGTTTAGTATGCCCCACCTTAGCCCCTGCCCCTGAGACAGCCATGTGTCCCTGGTGTCAAATTGCCCCCCCTCGCTGATCACAGGCCTGATTGTAGCTATACATTATCCCTGGTGTCTAGTGGCACCACCCACTCTGATTGCCAGTCCAAAATTAAAATATAAAGTGTCCCTGGTGTCTAGTGGCCCCACCTCCTGCTGATCGCCAGCCTGAAGTTAAAATATAAGGTGTCATTGTGTGGCCCCCATTGATCACCAGCCCAAAGTTAAAATAAACCATTCCCTGGTGTCCAGTGGTCCCTCCCCCCACCTAGTCCCTCACCCAAAGTGACAATACCGTTTCCATGGGGTCCAGTGGTCCCTCCCCCCACCCAGTCAAATGCCAATATTACTGATGTGTCCCTGGTGTCCAGTGGCCCCCCCATCCTGATCCCCTGAACAGCTCTGTAAACCCATTCCCTAGAAACATAGAAATTGTCAGAAGATAAGGACTGCTAGGCCCATCCACTCTGCCTGTAAGCCCTGTACTTGATTGCAGCTTCTGACCCTCCCTATACTTTACCTGTGTGGTTCCCCTACACCTGTCCCATGCATGTTTAAATCCAGCTACAGTGATTGCTCCCACCACCTTCTGTGGCAGACCATTCCATGTGTCTACCACCCTCTCCATGAAAAAAAAAACTTCCTCACATTCCCTCTCAACCTGCCAGCTTCCAATTTCATGTCATGCCCCCCTTGTTCTTGTACTCCTGTATTGAAAGATGTCTCCCTCCTGCACCTTGTTTGTGCTCTTGAGGTACTTGAATGTTTCTATCATGTCCCCTCTCTCCCTCCTCTCCTCCAGCAAGTACATATTGAGGGCCCTTAATCTCTCCTCGTAAGCTTTGTGGTGCAGGCCCTGTGCCATCTTAGTTGCCCTTCTCTGGACCGTCTCCAGCCTGTTAAAGTCCTTTCAAAGGTGCAGCCTCCAGAACTGCACACAGTACTCCATGTGAGGCCTGACCAGGATTTTATATAATGGTATCACTACCTCCTGCCTTTTGCTAGTGATACCCCAACCTATGCACCCCAGCATACCTCTAGACTTCCCTGCTGCCTTTGTACTCTACTTTGAGATTTTCAGGTCATCTGTAATAATAGCTCCCAGGTCCCTTTCCTCCTTGGTGACTGCCAGCAGCCCCCTCCCCCTCCCCACATCCTGTAGCTCTCCCCAGGGTTTCTATGGCTCAGGTGTATAATTTTGCACTTCTTTGAATTAAACATCAGTTGCCACTCCTCAGACCATTTCTAAAGCTTCTCCAGGTTCTTTCTCATTTTCTCCACCCCCTCTGGAGAATCCACCCTGTTACAGATCTTGGTGTCATCTGCAAACAGGCAGGCCTTTCCTTTCAGACCCTCTGCAATGTCATTAATGAAGACATTGAACAGAACTGGCCTAAGGACTGATCCCTGAGGTACCCCACTGGTCACCCCCTCTCTCCAGATTGTACTCCATTTACCACCACCCTCTGCCTCCTGTCCATTAGCTAGTTCCTAACCCAGTTTGCCACCTTGTCTCCAATGCCTAGACAACCCATCTTGTTAACCAGTCTCTTATGTTGGACGGTGTCAAAGGTTTTACTGAAATCGAGGTAGGCGACGTCCACCCCCCACTCCCACCCCGATTTACTTCCTTCGTCACCCAGTCAAAGAAATCTATCAGATTCATCTGACATGACCTACCTGCTGTGAAACCATACTGCATAGGGTCCTGGGCACCGATGGCTTCTAGATGTCCCACTATCCTTTCTTTAAATAGTGCCTTCTCCAGTACTGAAGTGAGGCTGACCAGCCTATAGTTCCCTGCCTCCTCCCTACTGCCGGATTTGTGTAGAGGGACCACATGTGCCCTCCTCCAGTCCTCTGGCACCACTTCTGTGTTGAGTGACTTGGTATACACACCTGACAGTGACATTTCGACAGCAGGGTTCCCTACAGCGACAACAGTGCCACGTCACTGTAGGGAACCCACTGGAACCTGGCACTGTCTGTCGGGGGTCCTACGCCCCCCCCTCCGAATCAACTCTGATCTGGAGTTGAGAATCCTATGTGGGGAGTTCATAGGGTGAAGCCCCCCCGAAGAAGGCACTTGTTTTTCTCAGAAACCAGCAGCCAACTGCAAAATGCAGTCGACCTGCAGGTTTTGCTGTCTGGTCATTTGACAAAATTTTTGTCGACGACCAGTCATGGATCCGAGTGACTTGGTGAACAAGGCTGCCAGTGGTTCTGCTAGCTCTCTTCACAGCTCCCTTAATATCCTTGGGTGTATGCCATCTGGCCCCATCTCTTTGTCCACCTTCAATTTAGTGGGCTCCTGCAGGACTCTCTCTGCTGTGAATAGACTGTTGTCCACCACTCTCCTCGTTGGTGTCCATTACTCAGCTATGATCCCTGTCCCTCCCCCACTTCCATGAATGCTGAACAGAAGTATTTATTCAACATTTCTCCTTATCCATGTCTCCCTCCTTACACTCCCCTTCCTTCCGTTTGAGCCTAGCAATCCCCCCCTTAGTTTTCCTTCTTTCACTGATATACCTGTAGGACGTCTTGTCCCTTTTCTTCACCGACTGTGCTAATCCTTCCTCAGCTCTGTGCCTTTGCTCTCATTGCTGCACTCCCTGCTCCCCTTAGACACTCTAGGTAAGCCTCCCTGTCCTTCTCCCTTTGGGTCTCCTAATATTTCCTGAACGCTGCCCTTTTAGCTCTTACTTTGTCTGTCACCTCTTTCGTGAACCATAGTGACTTCCTCCTTCTCTTGCCTGTGGATACCAATCTAATGCATTGGTTTGTCACTGCCACTATGGCTCCTTTCAGGTGCTCCCACTGCTCTTCCACCCCCTCCTAGCACCCCTTTTCTTAAGGGCTTTTTTGATACCTCTCCCCATTTCAGCGAAGTCTTCTCTTTTGAAATCCAAAACCATTGCCTTAGTGTGACTTGACTGAGTCCCTGTTCCCACGCTGAACCGCACTATGTGGTGATCATTGGATCCCAGTTGCCCTTCACCCGGACATCTGCGATTCCATCTCTGTTGGTCATCACTAGATCCAGAATCGCCCTGTCTTTGGTGGGATCAAGCACAAGCTGCCTGAGTCCTGCCTTCTGTAGGGAATCTAGGATGCCTCTGCTTCTGGCTGAAGCAGCTGCCTGGGTGGTCAAATCCACGTATGGCATATTGAAATCCCCCATCAGCAGAATTTCACCTTTCATTGCCATCTCATGTATTTCATCCACTAGCTCCCTGTCCACTTCCTCCCCCTTTCCTGGAGGCCTGTATATCTCCCCTGTGCATATTGCTGTGCCATTTCCAGCTTCAAGGGTGACCCACAGTGCATAGTCCCCTTATCTCCCCTGAATATAGCATACCCGGTACATTGATTTCCCTCCCAATATTTGCAGTGTACCAGATTTCAGTTTTTGCTACTACATCTGGGTCTGCCTCTACTATCAAGGCCTCCAGGTCTGGGAGTTTATTTCCCAGGCTGCAGGCATTAGTTACCATGGCTTTCCATGTTGTGCATTTTTGATCACTCCCTCTGCCAGGTTATTGCTCTCCTGTTTCCTTCCCTGACCCCAGCTATCTTTCTTGTGTGGTCCCAATTCCACCACTTTGGCCACCCCCGATAACTTCAGTTGTACTTGCTGTCAATTTATTTTCCTGCATGTGCCCTTGGGGTGGTGTTACTAAGCCTTCTGACTTTCCTGGCTCCACCCTCTTGTCCAGTTTAAATGCTCGCTGTTGAAGCATTCAAACTTGTCACTCATGATTGTGGTTTCCTTCCCAGATGGATGCAGGCCATCATCCTCATACAGGCTCGCATCCATCCAGGTGGAGCCCCAGTCACCCATGAAGCCAAACCCTTCCCTTCCACACCATTCCTTCAACTAGGAGTTGAATTCCTGGATGTGGAGTGCCCTAGCCCCCCCCCGATGTGGACAGGTAGAACCTCTGAGAAGGAGACAGAGTGTGCTACCTGCTTCAGGCTGCCTCCCAGCTTCTGAAATCCTCCTTTATTCTGACTAACTACACCCTGTCTCCTGCCATGTCATTCATTCCCAGATGGATGATGATATCCAGTTCCTCCATCCTTGCTATTGCCCTTGAGATCCTATTGATCTGCTTCCCATCCCTCCATGCCATGCTTCCTGGGATGCACTTGACCTCCCTATCCTTCCTGCTAGGTTCCCCTAAAGAAACTCCTTGGACAATTGAGTCCCCCACCAGTAGAAGCTTCCTCTTTCTCTGGGGTTCTCTACACCCCCTTCCCTTGGGCTCCATAATGGAGAACCCACTAATCCTCCCTGGTCTCAGCTGTAGACACACCTGTGGGGACATCCCACTCCTCCCAAACAGCATAGGAGTTAGTTAGTCAGATCAGTTAGGGGATGTGCCTCAGACCCCCCTCCCACACCCTCCCTGAGCCTGCCATGAGCCAACCACTCCTCCTCCTTGGCATCCTTTGAGGTTTGGGTTGAGGACCCGGTGGCCTCTGGCTGGGGATGAAAACCCCCTGTAACCTGGCCAACTCAGCTCAGAGACATGTAGTAGTAGTAGTAGTAAAAAGTTTATTTCTGATATCAGAAACAGGATAAAACCCAATTTAGCATCAGCTAATTTACAATGCGGTCCTACTGTACAAAAATATCAGTTTCATTCTAAAAATACTATTCATACATATACATATACATACATACATACAACAAAATACATACATAAACAAAAAAAAATACAGCAATTTACCATATGTGCAAATCTCTCAGGTACAGCAACTTTTGAGAGACATTGCCTCCTTTACAAGCCAGGATCTTAATACATTCCAAGATGTTTTGTTAGTACATAACCTCAAATGCCCTGGCAATGAGTTCCACAATTTCAGGCCCTTGTATACATAACAGTGTTGGCCTCTCGCTGTTCTCATAAATGGTACCCTAAATTTTATTTCCCCTGCAGATCACAATCCTTCCTTAACATTCCACTCCTCCAGGAACTCCACTAGATATCCTGGTGCTTTTTTAAAATAACAACGATGGATCAACCACTGCACATGCATATTTCGCCGTTCTATCAAGGATATCCAATTTAAGTTCTGTAGAGAGTGCAATGGTGACTTTTCCGGGGTGCATCCAAAACAAAACACACATATCTGTTATAAATAACATCAAGCTTTCCCAAAATGCCACTAGCTGCCCCATTGTATACAACATCACCATAGTCAATATGAGGAATTATCATCAAATTTACAGTCTTTAGCCTAGCATCAAATGAAAGGCAATTTCAATGTTTGTACAATACCCCCAACTTTTTGTTCAATTTTTGTATCAAGTTATCAATATGGAAGTCCCAATTACAATGGGAGTCCAATCAGACTCCCAAGTATTTGTAACAATCCACAAGAGCCAGACTACACCCGTCCAATGTTTTTATATCCAGATCCACAGATACTTTTTTATTTGAAAACTGCATTACCTGTGACTTTAGAGGGTTTAGGACCAATCCATGTTCTGAAAAATATGTTTGTAATATATTAAAATATTTTTGTAATTTTTCCTGTATATGACCCACAGACTTTCCTTCAAGATACAATATTGTATCATCTGCATACAAATGATGCCGGATATCATTTATCAGATGTCCGACATCATTTGTATATATATTGAATAGAATGGGTCCTAACACTGGCCCTGTGGTACACCAGATTTAATATTTAAGTAACTGGATACAAAATTACTGACCAGTCTGACCCTTTGTTGTCTGCCATCCAGGTAGCCATGGAACCAATCCAGGGCCCTCTGGCTGAGGCCAACAGATCTTAATCTTTCCATCAACACCTCAAGGTTTACTATGAGTGTCGAAAGCCTTTGACAAATCAATAAATATGGCCCCAACCAGGAGGCCCCTGTCCATAGCCACCTGGATGTCCGACACAGCTTTAACAAGTGCAGTAGTAGTACTATGTTGTGCCCCAAAACCTGATTGATATTTATTATACTTTTTATTTTTTTCAAGGTAGCTATTTAATTGGGAGACCACAATTTTTTCAAACACTTTAGAAGTGACCAAAAGCAGTGATATTGGTCTATAATTCCACACGTCATTTTTCTGACCTCCCTTAAACGCTGGTATCACTTCTGCCTGTTTCCAGGCTAATGGATAGGTACCAGTTTTTAATGAAAAATTAAAGAGGTCAGCCAATATTGGGGCTATCACTGGGGCAGCAATTTTAAGCAAAAAAGATGGAATCCCATCAGGACCTTGAGCCTTATTTATATTCAGTTTCAGTAATTTCCGAAGAACTTGACATGGGGTAATATTTTGAAAGCAAAACAGTGGTCCATTTTCAGCCCTCTTTTCTTGTTTTTTTTCTTGCTGTATTGTACCAAGAAAAGGACATGCATTAATCTGGGAAAGCCCTACATCAACAAACATTTTATTTAGAACAGCAGCTGCCCCATCTGAAAGCTTCAATGGCCCACTTTCTACCATAAAAACATTGGGTAACTCTGAGATCTTATTTCCTTGTAAATTTTTAACCATATTCCAAAAATCCCTAGGTTTTTTAAACTGTTCAACTCCCAGTCCAGCTAAATAAAAATCTGATTTTGCTTTCCTTATTTGTGTAATATACAGATTACGTGCAGCTCGATATTTTTCCCAAAGCACTCTCTCATTTTTTTTCTTTGCTAACCTCCATGCAACATCCTTTTTTTTACGATAAATTCTTAACTTTGCAGTATATCAGGGGGAATTTTTCTTTTTAACTTTCCTACTTTGAATAGGTGCAAAAGTGTCACCTACAGACATAAATTCACAACAAAAATACAACCAGGCACTGTCTATATCAGGAATCAAAGTCAATCTATTCCAATTTTCTGATTCCAAATCAACCATGAAAGGTGTGTAGTCCAAATTCTGAAAATTACAGTAAAGTTTAACTTGGGGAACTCTCAATTGCTTATCTATTTTTCTAACACAAAAAGTTATCTGATGGTCGTTAAAAGTGTCTGGGAGCACTCCAGCCACTGAATATTTAATGGGATCAGAAGTGAACTTCAGATCCAAGATGGTAGAAGAGTTGGGAGTTTTGGCATTCAGTCTTGTGGCCATGGTGATTAACTGAGACAATCCCAACGTTGTCTTTAAATCCATTAATTTGCTGGTGGGTGGTACCCTATCCCAATCGGTATTCATATCCCCCACAACCATAAACTCATGGCTTTCCCTATAAGGGAATAAAACATCTTGGAGGACAAGAAACTGTTTATCATCACCCTTTGGGGGAAGGTAACAACCCACCAGCAGTAATGGTCTACAATGTGGAATTTTTATCTCCAAAACTACTTTTTCCATACCTGGTGTACTGACGCAATTTAGATGTTTAATTTCCAAAACTGTAGTGCCATAAACCAAAACACCCCCTCCCCTTTTCCCACGATCATGCCTCCATACTTGATAACCAGGTATCTGTATCTCTTCATCCTGTACTTTTTTATTTAACCAAGATTCAGTTATTATTATGACATCTGGTTTATATTCCAAAATCCACTCTTGTATCATGTCAAATTTTGGAACAATACTCTTAGCATTCAGCTGAACAAACAAAAGCTTACTACTTTTTAGGATATCAGCTGTATATATATTCTCATCAGCTGGCCCTGGATTTAAGTGGATATTACCTGACATCAATAAACTCAAAATTATAAGAATTTTCAATTTTGCAACCATTCCATACTGTTTTAAAAAAAGTATTTGCATCATGAGGCAAAAATAATATCTATAATTTGCCTCATAATTCAATTTCCATTTACCTATTAAAACAGACAATTTGCAGAATGTTGAACATTGAACTTGAGTTAACAGCTGGGCAATTGGCCTAATTTTTGTCCCCAAGATAATTAAAGGCAGAGTTTGAGTATCCCCATGTTGTTTAGCAGATAATTTTCCCAAGCTAGTCCCAGTCACATTTCCATGCTTAAAGTTTGTAAAAATACAAAACATAAACCACACTACCACGAAAAAAAGGGCTAATGTTTTACCCATATTGCAAGATATGTATTCAGACTGAAACCTAATAAAAATTACCATATATAGGCTTTTCAAAGTAACAGGGTTTAGTCTTCTAAAGCAACTACCTCAACACCATAGAATACCCCTTCAAATGTACAGCAGGTAAATTTAAAACAAAAACAATTTTGGTACCACTAAACATCTATACATTTTCTTGGGGCAATATTTTCCATCCCCTTTGTACAAAATGCATTAATTTAAAATGTTGTTTATGCAAACTTTAAAACATTAAAACTACTACATGTGACTTCCTCCCTCAACTCAGAGAGGCGCCTGCAGATAGGACAGCATCACAGCCTCCAGAACGTCTCCCTGAAGACAGCCACTCCACAAACACTGCACTGCACCACTCCCATCATGTCAGTTGTGGTCTTCCCTTGTTTAGCATTTAATGACTAGCTCCTCCCCTTCCTGGGTAGGTACTTCCTGATTGGTATACTCCCCTATGGCCCCACACCTATATAAGGAAAAAGAGTCTTGGGGTGGGCTTGATTACTGCTGCTGCCCTCCAAAATCCATCAGCCCACACTGTATATTCATGGATTACCAGAGCAGCCTATTTCCTGCTAACCCCGAATTGACAAAGTACAATGCATTCCCTCTAATCAAATGCTAGCCAGAAAAGTAGCACAGATCACAGAATCATAACACTTTAGATGTTACAGTGTACAGACCAGGAAATTAGAACTTCAGCGTAGCTCTCAGTCTCCTGTTCCCTCAGTACTGCCTTTCTTACTGATGCTCTGTGATCCTGCTTGCAGACTCTGTTCAAGTCCAGTGCTCTCTATGGGGGTTGACGGTGGTTGGTGCTCGGTCACTTCTTCCCCATTCTCTTGGATATCTTTTGACTGACCTGAGATTGTGGACATCGTGTGGATTGCCCAGAGTTTGCAGCCAACGTGCTGTAGTTTGGATCTTGGCCCAACATGCCTATTACTGGGGGGGATTGAGTCCATCGGCCCGGTCCTTGTAAAGATTGTTTGGTGCTCCTTAGAGTCGGGTGAGTTTCCCAGCTCCCTGAAGGGGGCGGTGGTGACATTGTTCCTTAAGAAAGCTGCTCTGGACCCAAACTGCTTTGTTAACTACAGGTCTATCTCTAACCTTCCCTTTGTTGGGAAGGTGATTGAGAAAGTAGTTGTGCTGCAACTGGAAAACCACCTTACCATCCATGATGTCGATGATCCCTTCCAGTCTGGTTTCCAGAAGAGATGTCTCTGGGTGCTCAATGATCTTCTGATGGCAAGAGATCAGAAGCACCATTCCATCTTAGTGCATCTTGATCTCTCTTCAGCATTAGACACTGTGGACCATGAGGTGTTGCTTGAGCACCTGAGGATTATCTGTGGCCTGGTTGATCCAGTCCTCAGATGGTTTCGATCTTTCCTCTCCAGCAGATCTCAGAAGGTGGTGTCAGGGATATTTTTCCTCTGTTCCATTCTCTCTGCCATGTGGGGTCCCTCAGGGCTCAGTGCTGTCCTCTATGCTGTTCGCAGTGTACATGCTACCCCTTGGAGACATTGTAAGATGTATGGGCTGAGGTTTCACTGCTATGCAGATGATACCCAGCTCTATCTGTCTTGCGCACCTGATCAGGATAGTGCGGTCTTGGTCTTTAACAGCTGTCTAGCGGAAATGGATGAAATACAGCTGGCTGATATTGAATTCCAAGAAGACTGAGGTGTTGGTGGTGGATCCGGGTCCCCAGATAGAGAAGTAGGTGGCAGGGTTACCTTCCGGTCTTTGGCATGGAGGTGCCCAGCTTTCTTCCTCCGAACAGGTGCGTGATCTGGGGGTGGTTCTCGATGGTGGGCTGACACTGCATTCGCAGGTGTCGGCAGTCATCAAGTCTTCCTTTTACCATCTTAGGAACATCGCCAGGATAAAGCACCTTGTTCCGTCCGGTGACCTGCCTTCATTGATCCATGCCTTTGTGACTGCGCGCCTAGACTACTGCAACTCCCTCTACCTGGGGCTTCCAGGGTTTGATATCCATTGCTTTCAGCTGGTGCAGAATGCTGCAGCACAGTTGTTGACTGGGACTCTTCGTTCGAGTCATATCACTCCCATACTGTGTGAACTGTAGTGGCTGCCTGTACAGTGGTGGATCACCTTCAAGGTCAAACTTCTGACCTATAAGGCCCTGCATGGACTGGGTCCAAGCTATCGGCAAGAACTCCTGACTCCCTACAGCCCTGGCTGTCCTCTCCGCTCAACTGATGAGGGGTTGTTAGAGGTTCCCAGGCTCTGGTTGAAAACACTTGGGGCCCGGGCTTTTATGTATGGTGCCCCCACCCTGTGGAATTCTACCTCATCAGATTTGAGAGTGCAGGACTGTGGAGAGCTTAAAAGCCCACCTGTTTCAGCAAGCATTTAGTGATTATTTTATCTGACTTATTCGAATTTTGTATTGCAAGTATTTTATAGACTGTTTTGTTCAGTCATTCTATATGTTATTTTAACAATGTACAGTGCTTTGGTTTTTAGAATTGCACAATACAAATAAAACTTATTATTATTATTAAATATTCCCTGTTGCTTCGTTTCACCTCCCGACCAACTCTGCTGAGTCAGCATCTCTTCTGTAATTAGGTGTTGCCCCTCTTTATAACTCTCTTTCGGATTTTCAGATTCGGCACCCTTTTTCATACTCCCACCCTATTGGTTTTTCTCTTCATGTCACGAACGAGTTTCCCCATCTACCACCACCACCTTGGTGTCTGCTCCTCACAACATTTAAAACAACCCTGAAATACTGGAAGAAAGAAAAATAGCCACAATAAACTTTACAACACCTGTAAAATTAAATGTTACAGACCCTCTGCCTCTTGCATTCCCCTCCGATAAAACCCTTTCTACTGCTGCCACCTCTGTGTCCGCTCCACTCATCCCAGTGTTGAGTGGACCCCCCTTCCTATCCCTGATCCCCTGTAGAATAATGGAAGGCCCATTCCCTGGTGTCTTGAGACCCCATCCCCACACCCAACAGGTAGGTACCCCACCCCCACGATCCCAACTCTGAGCCAGTGACTGGCACAGCCCTCCACTTTCCACTACAGCCGGCTGCCAACTGAGTTATCAATGAGCGCCTACTTTTACAGTATGCACTCATGAGCTGTAAATCAATGAGTGCATACTGTAAGAGTATGCGCTCATTGACAACTCAGTCGTAGCCAGCCATGGTGGAGAGCAGAGAGCTGTGCTGGTCCCCAGCTTGTGGGGGAGAGGGGTAGTGAGGCACTGCCTGCCATGGTGGGGGGTCTATTAGACACCAGGAATTGGGCTTTCCATTATTCTACAGGGGATCAGGGATAGGGAGGGGGTCCGATTGACACTAGAGAATGGGTTTACGGTATTGTTTGGGGGATCAGGATGAGGGAGCACTTGACATCAGCGACACATCAGTAATATCTGGCATAGGATCAGGTGTGGGTAGAAACCACTGGACACCAGGGAAACAGTACTGTCATATCGGGAGAGGGATCAAGTGGGGGAGGGACCACGGACACCAGGGAATGGTATATTTTAACTTCAGGCTAGCGATTGGTGGGGGAGGGGCCATTAGACACTAGGGAAAATGTATAGTTACAATTGGTCCAACGATCAATGAGGGGAAATCACTAGACACCAAGGTCTATTATGCTGAGGGTCAGTGGGGAGTGGGAATGCCACAGTACCTCTGCCAACCACCAGGGTTGTGCAGGTCAAGGCAAGGTCTCAGTCATTGGTATTTGCTCTGCTCAAAAGACCACAAAAGATGCACTTGCACAGAGCAAATGTTCTGTTAATTGGACAGCGCCGATATTCAGGTCCCTTCCCCCTCATTTGCATTGTGGCCCCCTCCAAACTTTGCCCAGGTGCAAACTCAGTTTGAGCAGGCAAACCAGGCTTCTATGAATGGAAACTCAGTGCAAAACCTGGTTTACTCACGCAAACCTGGATTTACGCCCAGGGAAAGTTTTGTGAATCTTGGCCCTGGTCACAGGTCTCAGAATAGAGCCACTTTTAAAATTCCTCTGTTGAAATTCACTTTTGGGCAAAGGTCTATTCTAGTCAAAGCTCAAACTTTTTATAATTCACTTGCAGCTGCCATTACTGATTGATTGCCTATGACTGTGCACCTTTAAGGTGAGATTGAAAAAATGGTTGTAGTCAAGAAATAACTGCAGATGTTAACGTGTGTTTTTTACTGTTGTATTTGTAATGTTTGTGTAATTTTATGTACTTGTTGCATGTGAAAGTATAAAAAATGCATAAAATGAAGACTACGCACATGTTCTGCTGTGACTTCAAGAACATTTTATTGGCGCCATATTGTTTAGACTTATTAGTCCTACTCCAGCTGTTACACTAGCAATAACCAAAAGATGATGTCAGACTAACCAGAATATATGCACTTTGTACTTCAGAGGGAATTCTTGTAACAGATTTCTCAGGAACCAGTACTGTCATGTAATATGAGCTCCCATCTACTGCTCGTACAATATTGTACATGCCTTAAGTATTGACCTATTATAAATGCCAAAGGACCTTATATAGTCTGAGAAGCACATGAAATGAAGAACAAACTCATTTAATCAATGATTTGTCCACTTGGAAGGCTTTGTCAAAAGCTGTATTTTACAGTTCCAAGTACAACTACATAGAAAAACATTTTCAGACTTTCCAGAACATTTTTGAATATTCAGAGCTTGTTTCTATGGTGACAATAAAAGCTGTTTCAAAGTGCTTACCTTTTTTTTGTTAAAATCATGGATAATTTAACAGCCTCTTCTAAATGCTGTAATGTCATCAATTACCAGCAGATTCACACTGTTGTCGCTTTGTAAGTACTGATAATTGTTTTTAGTAAATGAAATGGACAAGCCACTTATTACATAGTCAGACTGACCCACCAGGAAACCTGGAAATTTCCAGGTGGGCCCCCTCTTTTGGGTACCTGGCCACCACCTAAACTCTGTGAACATTTGGTTTTATCATCTATTTTCTAATGAAATTGTGTATTTGGGCCCTTACAGTGCTGGAATTACAGGGGTGCTTGCTAGGACTTGGCTCCCCTAGCTCTGAAGTGATCCCCAGTAGCTCAACCATCACTGCCATTGATTTATAATAGGAAGGGGGGCTCAATTTAAAGATAGTGCCCTTACAGGCTCCCTAGATCCCAAAGCTCAAAAACTGTATTTCCAACACTGCTTACAAGTCAATGTAAGATGCAAGCACAGAGCTAGAGTATCAAATTGAAGTGGAACACTTATATAGTATGAGTGTGTCACCCTGGGCCCTCAGGCCCTATTGATTTTCAGTTGGGCCCCTCTGCCAAATTTTCAGGTGGACCTCCTGTACCCCAGTCCAACCCTGACTTATTATGTGTTAAAACATCCATGGAGTCACTCGTTGCTGTATGTATGGTTTCACACATGTTCTTTGACTGAGAGAACTGCAAAGCAAAGACTTTTGGGATGCAGTTTATACTGTAGTGCAGCGTTATATCCACTCTAGTCATACTAGAGCCACACTTCCATTTTTTTTCCTGTTGATTCACCCTTGACAGCCTTCTGGTACCCTTCACTGCTCCTCATACGTCTGTCTCTCATTTTACTCCATGGAGGGTCACAGTCTCTCTCATGTATATTTCTTATTGCAGAATACTGCTCTGGATCCTCCTCACTACTTTAACTCTTTCCTTACCTGTCCCTCCCCTACTTCCTTAGAAATTCCCACCTTGTCTTTGCCACTCACCTTTATTTTTTATTTTTTTGCAACTCAATATTCCACTCACCTTTATTTATTGATTGATTGATAGTTTTTGATGACCAGGTAGGCACACTGGACCCCATGTTCAGCAGCAACCTGGGAGTGTACATGCAATAATCTCACCAAAGGAGCATGCCGGTCTTGGAGGACACTAGTGCAGAAGATTAAATAATTTAGGGTCTCAGTAACATCATTGGTATGGTACAGTGGCAACCAGTTAATCACTGCCAGGTCAGCGAGGAAGATGGTTGAGTCAAGCACTGAAGAATCATGGAGGAAAATTTGGCTCAAGCACCATCCTGCCATCCTAAAGAAATCTCCCTCCATAATTTCTCGATGCTTGACTCAATCGCCTTCTTCACTGACCTGTCAGTGATTGACTGGTCATGATCACCACTATGCTGTACCAGTGATGTTACTGAAGCTCTAAATTATTTCATCTCCTGCATTACTGACCTGCAAGACCGGGATATCCCTTTGGTGAGGCACAGGATCAGAGGTTCGCATACCAGGTGTCTGCACAAGGATCTCCTTGCCTTACTGAGGGATTGGAACAAGAGCTGGGCCAAGTTTAAATCCTCTAGTCTCCCATCTGACTGGTTTGCATACAGGACTAGGAGAATGCCTGCAAAAAGGTCATATGTCTCACCAAGACCACATACTGTAAGGATTTGTTGCTGTATGCTGCTGGGGACTCTCAAGAATTCTGGAGCCACATTAAAGGATTTATGAGAGTAGGTGTATCCATTTCATGAATGATATTGGGCTTGATGCATTAATTGTAAGAACCCTGTTACTATTGCCAATGGCTTCAACCATCATTTCTCAGATTTGTCCAAATACACCTGTCCCACCCAGTACTCCTGGCTCCCACTGTAGTCACCTTTATGAATGCTCCTTTGCCCTTATCCTTTCCCCTCTCCACCCACCCCAACTTCTACTTACATGCTGTCAAAACATAGAGGTGTGCCAACTACTGGACTCTATCTCTGTCTGTAGTAGTGTTGGTTCCGATGGTTTCAACCTAGGTTGCTCAGGATTGCCTCCTCTTACTTGGCTCCCCCATTGGCCAGAATCTATAATCTATACTTGTGCTCTGGGATTGTACTTGAGATCTGTGACAGTTGCCAAAATTGCCCCTGTTTTCAAGAAAGGTGACACAAATCTATTACAAATTACTGCCCAATTGCCATACTCTCTGTTCTGAACAAAACAGAGACACTTGTTGCTGTCCAGATAATTTATGCTTTCCATGACCATAATCTAGTCTCTGATGCCCAGCACAGCTTTAGAAAAAACCACAACACCACCATGGCTCTGCTTCAATTCACAAATGATACCAAGGTAGTTATGGATAAAGGCATGTTCACAGGGGCAGTGTTTATTGACCTAAACAAGGCATTTAATTTAGTGGACCATCATTTACATAAGACAAAACTGCAATCTCTGGGCATCTCCCAAGAGGGTGTTTCCTGGTTTGATAGCTACCTCAAGAATAGAAAACAGTTTGTCAAATTCAGTACAGCTGTTTCTGACCTTACTTCCATAAATGTTGGTGTTCCTCAAGGATCTGTCGTGGATCCCTTTCTATTCACTATCTTTGTAAGTGACCTGTCCCATAACCCCATACCCTGCTCCTCTCTGCTTTATGTGGATGACCTGGTGCTTAATACATGCTCAAAAAATGTGGCTGACATTAACTCCAACCTTAATTCTGATTTCCATAATGTTCAGTCCTGGCTCTTCCAAAACAAATTACTGCTCATTGCTAGTAAATCTCATTCTATGCAATCTGGCTCTGCCCCATGGATGAAAAAGTGTCCTGGTTGCCTGCCAATCTCCAGTATAGATGATACACTGCCTGAGAATGTTAACTCTTTAAATACCTTGGTATAACGCTTGACATTTCTTTAGATTTCTTACGGCACATCTTTAATAATTGTAAATCTGAATACCAAGCTTAGCTTGTCCTATAAAATCAAACATGCCCTCATACCCTCCACCTGAATTGCCATTGCTTGTGGTATTCTTCTCCCCAGCCTTACCTATGGCTCTGTCACCTAGTCCCACACCTGCAAAGCAAACCTTGGCCTATGCACTTCTATTAATAAAACTTTATCTTCCTTGCTCCCTTTCTGTCCTTGTGGATGGGGTCTACTGCTGTCCTAGCCTTTTTTCCTCCTCCCCTTCTCTATCACAGACCTCCTGTCTACCCTCATCACCCACTCCTCATCTGGTGAACTCTACATCCTCAGTGATTTTAATGTCAACTGGTTGTCCAACAGTCAATCTAAAATCTGTAACCACATCTCTTCCTTGAATCTAAAACAATTAATTTCTGATCCTTCTTGCCTAAGCCATCAGTCTGGTAATCATACCCTGCTAGACTGGGTTCTCACATCTCACCCTCACAGGGTAGTTTCCTCAGGAATACTACTGGATTCACTCAGTAACCATCACATGGTTTACTGTGTCCACAAAATCCATCATCCCAAAGCACGCCCAAATATCATCCATATCTGCTCATTCAGATCCCTAGACTTGTCCTCACCCTACGAGGAACTTGTTGGAACTATCTGGTCTCCCATTGCCAAGGCCTCATCTGTTGACTCAGCCCTGAGTTATTTTAATACTCATTTCCTAAATGCCTGCAGTCTGTGCAACAAGCTCCCTGAACTAGTGGCCTTGATGGAAAAGGGATGCCTGGATATTGTGGCAGTCACTGAAACATGGTACACAGAGAACCATGATTGGGATACCAACATACCAGGATACACAATCTACAGGAGGGACAGGGTGGGTAAAAGAGGAGGAGGAGTAGCTCTCTATATAAGGGAAGGGATTAAAGCAACAGAACTGAAGAGTAAACAGGAAGTTGATGAGTCACTATGGGTCACCCTGGAGACAGGAAACAGCATCACAGTCCACATGGGGGTTGTGTACAGACCCCCATCTCAGGAGGAGGAAATGGACAAGAAAATTATAAAAGGCATCCTTAAAATGGCAGAAAAAGAGGAGATATTGTTGATGGGGGACCTGAATATGCCAGATGTTAACTGGAGTACCTTTGCTGCAGGCACATCCAAGAGCAGGGTCATTCTTGATGCCCTACAGGGGGCATGCCTCAGACAGCTAATGTTGGAACCCACTCGGGAGGGAGCAATCTTAGACCTGGTACTCTCTAATGGGGAAGGAGAAAGGATCTCAGATTTAGAAGTGGGTAGCCATCTAGGAACAAGTGACCATCAAACAGTGTAGTTCACAATAAACACAGCCATAGAGTCAAGCCATACAAAAACAAGAGTATTGGACTTTAGGAAGGCTGACTTTGGGAAAATGAGAGAGTGTCTCAGAAAAGCACTAGCAAACAGGCAAGAAGGAGGGGTGGAGGAACAATAGGAAATAATCAAAATAGCCATCGCAGATGCAACAAGCCTTTGTGTGAAGCAAATCAACAAAACAAAGGAAAAAACCACTATGGTTCTCAAAAGAGGTGGCAGGGAAGGTTAAGGAGAAAAGGATAGCATTCAGGAAATATAAGGAAACACAGAAGAAGCAGGACAGATAACTTTATTAGTTAAAGCAGAAGAAGGCAGGGAAGGCAGTCAGAATAGCTAAGGCACAAACTGAGGAAAAGATAGCCAACTCTGTTAAGAAGGGGGATAAAACCTTTTATAGGTACATTAGGGAGTGAAGAAAGACCAAGGGAGAGATACAGAAACTTAATAAAGGGGAGGGAATGTGGGCAGAGGGTGACAGTGAAAAGGCAGGGATACTGAATGAATATTTCTGCTCAGTATTCACAAAGGAAGAGGAGGGGGAGGTACCTAAACCAAACAAGAAAGAAACTCTGAATAGGGGGGTCAATACCAGTCCATTCACAGAAGAAATGGTTTTGAAAGAACTCTTGAAACTGAGGGTGGACATGGCAATGGGGCCTGATGGAATTCACCCAAGAATTCTAAAAGAACTAAGGGTAGAACTAGTAACACCACTAACTACTCTCTTTAACAAATCATGGGAGGATGGGGTGGTACCTGAGGACTGGAGGAAGGCAAATGTGATTCCACTTCACAAAAGTGGGAGCAGGGCAGAGGCAGGAAACTACAGACCAGTTAGTTTGACTTCAGTGGTAGGGAAAATGATGGAATCACTTCTGAAGGAAAGAACTGTTGAGCACTTAGAGGCCAGTGGGGAACAGGACCCAAGGCAGCATGGTTTCACAGCAGGAAGGTCATGTCAGACGAACCTAATAGATTTCTTTGACTGGGTGACTAAAGAAGTAGACCAGGGAGAGGCTGTGGATATGGCCTACCTAGATTTTAGCAAGGCATTTGACACAATCTCACACAAAAGATTAATATACAAGTTAGCCAGCCTTGGAGTGGGTCCCAAGGTGGTAGCCTGGATAAAAAATAGGCTGGACGACAGAACGCAAAGGGTAATAGCAAACGGAGTCCACAGTGAAGAATGGAGGGTAACTAGCGGGGCACCGCAGGGATCGGTACTGGGACTAGTCCTCTTTAATGTCTTTATAAGTGACATTGGAGAGCACCTGGAAGGAAATGTATGTCTCTTTGAGATGACACAAAGATCTGCAACAGGGTTGATACACAAGGTGGGGTGGAAAGAATGAAAAGGAACTTGGCAAGGTTGGAGGAATGGTCAAATATGTGGCAGCTCAGATTCAATGCAAAGAAGTGAAAGGTAATGCATCTGGGAAACAAAAACCCAGGGGAAGAGTACGCAATGGGGGGTGAGTTAATAACAACAACAAAAATCGAAAGAGACCTAAGAGTAATTATATCAGATGACCTAAAGGTGGGCAAGCAATGTGAGAAGGCAGTAAGGAGGGCTGGGGGGATACTGGGATGCATAGGGAGAGGCATCAACAATAGAAAACATGAAGTTGTTATCCCTCTGTACAGACAGTTAGTGAGACCCCATCTGTAGTACTGCGTGCAATTCTGGAGACCCCATCTCAGCAAAGACATAGACAGAATGGAGGTTGTTCAGATGAGGTCAACCAAAATGGTGCAGGGTCTGCACCAGAAGACATACGAGGAGAGACTAAAGCAGCTTAATACTGTATGTATACCCTTGAGGAAAGGAGGGAGAGAGGGGGACATGATAGAAACTTTCAAGTATCTCAAGGGAATTAACAAAGTACAAAAGGGTAGCATCTTTCAGAAGAAGAGATGTGCAAGAACAAGGGGGCACAATTTGAAGATAGAGGGGGGACGGCTCAGAGGTAATGCTAGAAAGTATTTTTTCACAGAGAGGGTTGTGGATGCATGGAACAGTCTTCCTGAAGAGGTTGTGGAGTCAGGAACAGTGGGAGAATTCAAGAATGCATGGGACAGTCATAAAGCAATTCTAGTGGGGGGTAGGAGGAAGTAAGCTGTTGATTAACTAGAATCTGCAGCTTATCCATCAGGTAGGGAAATGGGAAGACTGTGTGGGCCAAGTGGTCCTTATCTGTCATCAAATTCTATGTTTCTATGTTTCTAAATACTTGGGACAGGCATGCTCCCATTAGGAAGACTAGGGTCTGTGGTTCCCACCTCTTCTAGGTATCAGCTGAGCTGCTGGCCCACCAGCGTGCTCAGGACCAAACGTGGGCAGTTTACAAAACAAGTGGAGTCCAAGACGATTTGGTTAGATATCGGGCTCTCCATAATACCTGCACCAGGGTCTTATGCCTCGCCAAAGCGCAGTACTTCAACTCCACCTTCCAAGAAAACCTTAATAGCCCCTCCAAATTCTAGAAGGTTGTTCATGCCCATTTCTCCCCCCCAGCTTAATCCCCTCCCCCAGTCCTAAAGAGAGGTCACCATGATCTCTGACCCCTCTGCTATAGCCACCAAATTCAAAATCTTCTTCACCACATGCGCTTCCTCTCTCTTAGCTTCCCTCCCCCCAACCCCCTGTCAGCCTCTGCTGCACCTACTTCCACTTCATCATCCTTTTCATTTCTTCCAGTCACATTACTTGATACCCTGCGAGCTCTTCTTGCCTTAAACCCTCACAAGGGCAAAAGCCCCAACAGGCTTGACCCTAAACTTTTGCACCTATCAGCCCATTCTATAGCTCTACCTCTTTCCTCTCTTCTAAACCTCTCCTTTTCACTTGCCTCTGTCCCTGATGCCTGGAAGCTCTCTGCTGTAGTCCCTCTTCCCAAGGGCGGTGACTCCCTCTAATCCTGGAAACTACTGCCTGATATTGTTGCTCCCAATCCTCGCTAAACTCCAGGCGTATATGGCTGGCTCAGCTGTCTACTTTCCTTGATTCCTATTCCTCTTTCTTCACCGCCTTCCAATCTGGCTTCTGTAAGACCCATTCCACCACAACCTCCCTTCTCCAGCTCACTGACTCCATTGTCTCTAGCATGGATCAGAGATGCATCACCTCTGCCATCTTTGTAGACCTGGCCAAAGCCTTCAGCACTGTTTCCCACTCCTTTCTCCTCAACAAGCTGGCAGCCGCTGGTCTCTCTTAGTCCTCCACTCACTGGTTCCATTCTTATCTCATGGGTAGGTCCCAAGCGGTCAGGATTGGTAACTCCCTATCGCCACCTCTTCCCATCACCACTGGTGTTCCACAAGGCTTGGTTCTTGGACCAATACTATTTTTGATATTTCTAAATGACCTTCCTACTGCCAGCTCAACTGTAAGCATCCATATGTACGCGGATGACCTCAGGTACCTCCACTTCAGATGTGGTGTCCAGCCTCCAGCTGGACTTCAACAATGTCCAGCACTGGTTTCATGCAAACCAGCTGTCTCTAAATGCCAAAAAGATGATCTCTATGACATTTGGCACAAAGCAAAAACTGGCCAGACTTCCTGCTACTCCAACTTTCCATACCCTAGATGGTTCCTTACTAGAGGATGTCTCATTCAAATACCTTGTGCTCTGGCTTGACAGGAATCTCAACTTTGCTGGTCATGTGGATGCTATCCACAAAAAGTTACTACCCAGATTGGTAGCACTATATAGAAACAGCAGCTGCTTCCTCCCTCCAGCCCGCTGTGAGATCGTCCAGAAGATGATCCTTTCCATTTTTGATTTTGGAGACATAGGCCCAGATATTCAAAATGGTTGCACCTTGCGCAACAGGGTTGAGAGTGCGCAACTCCAAAAATGCGCCATTCTGCAATATTCAGAAGGGGCCAGTTGCATACAGCATCTAAAACAGCGCGAGCAAGTTAATGGAAATGAAGGCATGCGCAACTGAAGGGGCGGGTCCATGTACAAAGTGCGTAATGCGATATTCGAATATTTCCGCGCAATGCGCAGAGTGGCTCAGCCGAAGTTGCGCAGTAGTGGAATTGAGCCAAAATAAAAGGCACAAGGAAGCGGCGCAAGAACCCTAGCAGGCCGCAAACTGGGGGAGAGAGACAGAGACAGAGAGAGAGACAAGCTGGAAGGGCAGACAGGGACAGTGGGTCCAGGAGGACAGAGAGGCCAGCGGGGTGCCTGGTGCAGTGGAAGCAGCAGTGGGGGCAGCGGGGGTAACACAGGAACAGCAGCGGGGGGCAGAAGCCAGGGAGATGGACAGTGCCAGCTTCCACATGGAAGCTGTAATGAGGGGGGTGAGACACCATGCTGCAGGGGGATGTGGCCGCGGAGGGGCCCGTCGTCGGTATGCCCCCGACAGGCGGTATCGTGCCTGCCTCAGCTTTGAGCTGTACACAGACGTCGAGATCGTGGCCCGGTACTGCCTGAACAGGGCAATACTGAGACGGCTCTGTGAGCTGTGCAGTGATGTGATGCAGGCACCCTCACGACAGAGTCACGCTCTGTCTGTGGAGACCAAGGTGACAGCCTGCATGTGCCTGCTGCCACGGGCACCTTCCAGAGGCTGACAGGGACACCACAGGCATTACACAGTTGGCCACGTCCGCATCCTCACCCAATTCCTCAGCGTACTGCTGCCTCATGCTGCGGGTACATCCATTTCCCCAGCACCGTGGCAGGCGTGCAGCAAACATGCAGGAGTTCCACAGGGTATGCCGTATGCCTGGGCGTGCTAGGGCCATAGACTGCACCCATGTGGCCGATCGCCACGCCACCTGGCCGACGGCCAGGCATGTCCGAACCGAAAGGGGTTTTTCAGTGTCAACTGCCGGGTGGTGTGTGATGCCACTGGGCACATTATCAATGTCTGTGCCACACACCCTGGCAGAGCACATGATGCCTTCATATGGCACCAGTCTGCACTGTGCCATCAATTCGAGAGTGGAGACATCCCCACGGTCATCTAGTGGGTGAGACACATGTATGGAATGCAAACTCTGGGCAAGGGTGGGAATGACACTGAGTGCCATGGTAGTGGCACACAGGATATGGGCAATATGGACCTGACATGACACTGTTCTCCACTATCTCCACACAGGTGACTACGGATACCACTTCATCCCCTGGCTGCTCACACCGTACCGGCGCCCGACCCCAGTGCAGCTATGCTTCAATGGGGCACATGCCGCAGCCGTAACATCATAGGCGGGTGTTTGGGATGCTCAAAGGCACGCTTCCGATGCTAGACACCTCCGGCGGTAGCCTACAGTACAGCCCCAAAAGGCCTGTGGGATATTCCTGGCCTGTGCATCCTGCACAACATGGCCAAAGACCATAGGATAGCCGTACAGGTCGAAGGGGGACAGCGATGGGACGCCAGTGGCGCCAGTGATGTTGGTGATGAGCAGCCCCCTAGGACGGAGGACCCCCGACTGACCCGGCAGGCCCAGCTGCACCGGACACCATTGCAGAAGAGCACTATGCCCAACACAGGTAAGTCAGGGACATGTGCAGGCAACAATGTCCATCGCGAAACCACAGGCACACAGGGGAACACACCGTGCATGAAGGTCAGGGGAGTTGAAGGTTCCAGGCATACCAACACCATCAGGGAGGGTGAGCACTCATATGGACACACACACACAGGCAGGCAGGCATGGGCAGAAGCACAGCACTGCGGAAGCTGACATTGCCAACACACAGCACCACTGACCACCCCACCACCTGTACTGTCCAAGTACATGTGTCAGGACCTGGGCACCCTTGCACCTTGGTGTACAATGCAATGCAGGCATCATCATGCACACGCACCTGTGGACAGCAGTTGGGAGAGTGTGCAGGTGCGTGTGTCAGCGTGGTGAGCAGAGCACCCAGCAGTGCACTGCCCACCATGACACACATTGCACACAGGGCAGCACCAGACAGGGCCCACACTGGGAGACAGCTCAGTCATGTAGCACTGTCCCACGGCCACCACGGATGCGTGGGCGGCCCGCCATCAGCCCACAGCACTGGCAGGCTGAGCAGGGGCCACATGGGGTGGCGCTGTTGCACCAGGGGTCCCACTGCAAAGCGCGACCTTGCCCACACAGGGGTCTGCATCATACCCGAACAAATGTGCACCAGGGGTGCTCGGGATGCCCACAGCAGAACCCGGCGTCCAACAGGCCTGGTGTCGCGGCGCCCGAAGCGGGGAGTGGAGAGCGCACTATGTGGGGTGTGCGGTACAGGGGCACCTGACTGTGTGCCCAATGCATCAGCGACAGAGACCACTGCCTGGGTCAGCCTGTCAATGGCGGCGGTCACATCCGTCCGCATAAGGACCAGCTCGGCTTGGTCCCGAGCACACTCCCTGCTGTGCCACTCCACGGACACAGACAGTGCCTCCACGGACCTTGAAACCTGCCCCTGCAGCTGTACTGATTCCTGCAGCAGGCGGATGTGCGCATCCAATGGGTACTGTGCCCCAATGGCATCGTGACCCCCAGGGTGTGGACGGTCCCGGTGCACAGCACCCTTTGAGGGTGGGCGCTGTTCGCCAGGACCAGGTATGGGTGGATCAAAGGGCGGTGGACATGTGCCCTGCTTGACAATGTACCCCAGACCTGGTGTTAAGCTGCTGCTGCCGCCCCTCAACTCTGGCCCCCAGGTCCACCTGTTCCACCTCCGTGCTGGCAACAGTGCGGACACCTGCACAGCCACCAGTGCTGCCCCACGGTGCTGACAGGCACAGCCTGGGACTGTGCCAGCATGATGGTACACAGGTGTGAACCAGGAAGGCCCAGGGCACGTGCTGGCCTGCCATGTGTCCGTCATGGGACACACACCTATCACTGCCCATTGCAGGCCTGCTATCATCAATGGTGCAGTGCCGTGCCACTGCCATAGGCACAGCATGCTGGCATACCTACATGCGGACTGCTGAGACACAGGCTGTGCACCCCGCACCCGTATCACTGACACCAGGTTGTTGGCCCAGCGTGCATGCTGCTGCAGTGCCTGCTGGCTGGTGGCGGAGGTGGATGGTCCCTCCTCCACGTCCAGCAGGTCTGCATCACTGTCTGGACCCACCACCACCACCGTCTCCTGAAGACGAACAGGATCTGTAACAGAAAAGAGAGTACATGTGAGTGCATGTGAACAACAGCCCCCAACACCACCACCATGTCATACCGTGCAGTGATGGGCTTCCACCTGTCTGGAATCCTCCGCCTAAGTGCCGCCAATGGCACTCAGCTGCATGGCCGTGACCAGTGTCTCCTCCGTTGGGTCAGCTACCTTACCACTGGCGGGCCCCCACCAGTGCCAACACGTGCGCCCTGAAGGCTGCCACCTTCTCCTTCAGCCTCCTGGGTCTCCCCATCTTCTTCTTGCATTCCTGCAAGGGCGCTGGTAGCTTCCGTGCAGGTTGACCGGCCCGAGCTACCCCTCCCATGCAGCTGCGCGGTTCCTAGGGGTGCCCTCTGTCCACTCAATAGTGGCTCATCCTCCAGAGTAGGCCTGGAAGAGGGCCTCCATCTCTGCCTCTGTGAGTTCGACTCCTCTCGCCGCCATCACTCACCCTCAGCTTGGCTCTGGTCAGTCATGGTGATCTGTATGGGTGGAAGTGGACACCTGTCACTGTGCAGTTGACAGCATTTCCCCATAAGCATAGGTGCCGGCCGGAGGCGGAAGCCCCCGCGTTTCTTCTCCGTATGAGATACTGATAGAAAGGGTGCCCTTTGTCCCTTTCTAAGTGCCTTACCTCATTCTCAGCCCCTCAGCCTTTATCATCCTCCGGCACCTTGCCCATGAGCATTGTCCTGAGCATCACACAGCATGTAACTCACCTCTCACCTGCAGTAACGAATCTGGCCAGCACAGCCCACTGTCGGCGTTTTTATAAGCACAACACATGCAAATGAGGGTGGCGCATCTTTAATGACATGCTAATGCTACTGACTGAGTCAGGCCATGATTTGCATATGTCAGCTGAATCTCGCGGATTTGCGCTTTGCGCCAACTCTGGAAAAGCAGCTGAGCCAATAGCGCGAATTTGTGCCTGCATGCTACACTGCATTGCGCATGCCCAGACAGCTTACGCATGCGTCTATCATGCTGCAGACCTGCTGAGCACGATGAGGCAATTCGAGGCCATAGCCACCATTGTGCCAGTGGCGCTACAGCACTGGGCACTATATGCGCTGTGGCTTTCTGCGCAATAGTCCACTGTGGCACTGATGCGCGGCTTGGCAGTTGCGGGATGCCTATACATCCGGCGGCGCTGTGCAGCCTATGCGTCATTACATGACCTTGTGTATGCCCTTTGCCCCTGGCGCTGTTGCATGCCATGTGACATCCCTATTAAGCTGTCTGGTGACAGCACTATGTGAAAGTGATGAGCGCTGTTCGAACAGCGTGATTGGAACCTGTTGGTGGTCTATTCGCAACATCTCACGTGGGGTTACAGTGCGGCGGGCGCCGCCTTGCCTGCTGTAAACTGGCTGAGATGGCTGGGAGGAGGGCGGTGAGTTGGAGCCCACTGGAGGTGGCCAACCTGGTGTCCTGGTGGAGCCCGCTGCGAGGCACTCTGTGAGGCCCCCTCACCACGCCTAGAGCATGCGTGTGGCAGCAAGTGGCCACTGACCTGGTGGAGGTCACTGGATGGGGCTGGTCTGCTGAGCAGTGCGGCACCGATGCGGTGACCTCCGCCGGAAAGACAGAACATTGGCCAGGCTGCGGGCACGTGCCAGGCGGGCATGGTGCCTAGGCCAGGTAAGTGTACCATCTATGCACCTATATTCTCTGTAGGGTGTGTGTGTGCTTGTGTGGCTGTGCATAGGTGACAGCTTGGACACTGTTGGCTGTGTCACTGTGTGCAGCTTGCGATGGATGGTTATGGCTGTGTGGGTGGGCACTCTCGCTGGGGCAGGGGGCACTCTGCTTTTGAGTCACACTGATGTTTGTCTCAACATATGTCTCCCACAGGCCGGGATCTGAGGATGCAGGGCCAGGATGAGGAGGGCTGTGCCAGGGCCCCGGTGGCAGCAGGAGTCGGCACCCGGAGAGGGCAGTAGCTGCAGCAACAGCAGCAGGGGCAACAGCGGCAGACGGAGCTGCTTGAGCAATGTGAGTATCATGACTTCATGGATGCTATTCATGCTGAAGTCCACTGGCCTGCACATACAACCATGCAGGAAAGGGAGTCATAATTCCACTATACAAGACACTAGTGAGGCCCCCACCTGAGTACAGTGTACATTTCCTGAGACCATACCTACGTAAGGACATAGAGTGGCCATGGAAGGTTCAGAGGGAGGCAACAAAGATGGTGCATGGCTTGCATCACGGGTCCCTATGACGACAGGTTGAAGGAACTGAACATGTACTCCCTGGAGGAGGGGAGAAGAGGGATATGATAGAGACATACAAGTATCTTACAGGGAGGATCAGGGTGCAGGACACACTTTTTGAAGTGAAAAAAGATGTTCCAGGACTAAGTGCATGGGATGACTTTGGAGGGAGGGGCGATTCAGAGGACACATGGTGATGGACTGTCTTCCAGGCGGGTGGTGGACAGGTGGAACACCCTGCCAGAGGACGTGGTGAGGGCTGACACAATCACGAGTTTCAGACTGCAGGAACAGACATGAAGAATTCTGGAGATCAGGGGTGAGGGGCAACAGATTTCTGAAACAACGTGAACTTACAAGCTCATATGGACAGACTGGGTTTGCCATAGGCCCTTATCCGATGACACTGTCTGTATCTGTATGTATGTAGGCCGCGACACAGGTGACATGCATCATGTGCAGTATCACAGCACGTCTGTGTATGCGACACTGGTGGTCCAGGCATGCACTGGGCACATAGCTGTGTAACTGGCATTGCACCACGTTGCCATGTCACTTGCCAGCCTTGTTTGCACTGTGATGGACGTGGGCAGTGTGTGTGGCCAGTGGTGCACATAGCTGATGCCGCCAGTTTGTGATGGCCATGTGCATGTTCACTGTGGGTGGGTGTATGCCATCACAGGTCGGGACATTGGGCTATATGGCTTGCAGGTTGGGTGGTGTTCAGGGTTGTGGTCAGTCTCAGCCATTGACTGTGTTCCCATTTTCCTAGGCCTCGAGGTACTCAGAAGGATGTCCCAGGATCTTGAGCCTCACCAGGTTGCACTTCAGAACAGGAGATCCTGCAGGCCATACAGTGCCATGGTGATCAGCGAAGGAGGCACAGGAGGGGTTCCAGCAGGGGAGGACCAGCAGCCAGCTGGGCCATGGCCCCTATTCCTTCCCTTCTCCCATCCCTATCACCCTGCCTTCCCTCTCAAGTTTTATTCCTCCCCTTGAACACCCTGCCTTTTACCGCCCCCCACTTGTACATAGTTTCACTTGGTTTTGTGATTAGTCTTTTAAATATACATTTCTATTTTGATATGAATACTGTGTTGGTCTCTGATTTGCAGCTGGCTATGGGTGCTCAGTTGCAGGGGTGTCACATGCCATCTGGGCTGGTATGGTCCTGGGTATGTGTGTGTGTGTGTGTGCATGTGTGCATGGGAGGTATCTCCAGCATGGCAGTGCCTTTCGGTTGGTCTTGCCGTCTGCTGCCACCCACTGCTGGGTGCACAGGGTGTGTCTGGCTTGTAGGCTTCTGTGTTGCAAGGGCTGATGAGTGCTGGGGGACTGCATGGTTTCCTGCAGTGCCAGTCACTGCACATGGGTGGTGTCTTGGGGTCACAGTGCAGGGGTGTGCTGTGCGTGTATGGGGCTGATGTGCACTGTGGTTGTCAACCCTGTGTGGCTCTCTCGCCTGCCAGTGGTTGTGCTGGGGTGTCATGGCTCTGCTATGCTTTGTTGGCTTGTCCCCATGGGCAAGTAGATCATCATCACTCCCAGTGATGCTGTTCTTGGGGTGCGCCAGGTGTGGTGTGGGTTCTGCAGTGTGTTCCTGTGCCCATGTGTGGCATGGCTGACAGTGGCCCCAGCCTGCCTCCCTGGATGTGCAGTTCCATTGCTCTGGGGGGGCTGTGCTTGCGCTATGGCAGCTCTGGATTGCTCAGCTGAGCTTCCCTGGTTGCTCCATAGCGCAACATTTTGGCTCAGCTTCTCCTTCCTGGTTGCGCGATGGCGCAGTATGTGCGATATTCAGATGTTGGTTGCTTGCGCAATTTGCTCTGCTCCATGTTTGAATATCGCACCTGTTGCGCATTTGCGCAACTGGTTTGTGCTTGCTCCTGCTGTTGCGCTCGTTTTGAGTGCAGTTTGAATATCTGGGCCATAGTCTATAGCATAGCCCCCAAATCCACTCTTACCAGATTAGACACTCTATTCCACTCCTTCTGCTGCTTTGCCTTTGCCTGTCCACCTCGTACTCACCACTGTGAGCTCTATACTTCCCTCTCCTTCCCCCATAGTGCCTCGCTAATTGGAAAGTTCTGGCTTGGCGCCCTGCCTCCTTACCTTCACTCCTTCCTCTCCATCCCTGCTACCCCCACTACTCCCTTTGCAACCCCCCTAATAGGACCCTTGCCCTCCCTCCCGGACTTCCACCTCAGGGACAGCAGCATTCTCTTATCACTTTCCTACCATTTGGAATGCTCTTTCTGTAGATATACACTCTGCCTCATCCACCTTTTCACTATCCCATCTTCTTCGGTGCTTCAAATACCCCTCATGCAAGTGCACCTGACCTTTCAACAGTCCTGTCTACCTTCCTTTTTCAGTCCACCACTGCCAATCTCCCTTCCACCCCCTTCTAATTCTCCTCCCTCTCGAATGTCCTCACATCCCTCCCCACCTTCTTTTTGTTTTCCCAGCACCACATACCATTTCTATGCCCTATTCCAGTCTTAGCTTCTACCTTACTCCCTCCCTTACCCTTGCCCCACTCATCCCTTCCTATGTTCCTTCTTTTGGCTTCAGATATTGCTGCTTCCCATCCTGATCCCCATATTGCTCGCCCCACTCATCCCTTCCTGTGTGTTTTAAGTTCAGATCTTGCCACTCCCCGTCCTAATCCCCACATTCTACCTCCCATCCCCTTGCGAGGTTTGCATCCTGGAGAAGTGTAGGCACACCACTCTATTTCCACCCACTTTCCCCTATGATTATTTATTTATGTAACTAGGCAATAATGCTTGCCTGTGCTATTGTAAATGAAGATAAACACCTATTGTGTAGTTTTGTATAAATGAATGTATGTATGTATATTGTTATATATGATTTGCAACTACTGTCTTACTACCTCACAATATGTCTATATTTGCCTTGTACAGCCAGTATTCAATGAATAGTATCTATCTATTTCTGTATCCATATTATACCATTCCTTCCCCTTCCCCCAGGATGCATCTGGAAATGAGCTATTGTAGCTCATGTTGCTTTTCCTGGTGAAACTTTTTCAAATAAATAAATAAAACCTGCACAAAAGGGACATTACATATAATAGCATATGTTGTTTTGTCCTGGCATCAAACAAACTTACCATTACCATCTCAACTCTGGGTTAAACTGCATATCTCCTGAGGAATGTCTTTCTCTTGCTCTGGGTGCCCTTACAGACAAAATTCTTAGGACTGAGGTACCTTCTTCTCTAGTTGCTCTACTGAAATCCTCTGACTTGGATTATCCTCTCACATCAGGTGACCTGTTTCTTCTAACTGCTACCAGGTTTATTGCCAATATGTAGATTCAGGCCTTCTTCCACTTTGCACTGAACCACTGGAACTTCCTCCTGGTTGCCCTCCAGCACTCCCCCTACTACACCTGTTTCAGTAGGGAGATCTACTACCATCTAATGGTCTCTGACTCATGTACCTGTTTCTTGCCTCCCTGAGTAATACACCTATGACATAATCTATTACATATTTTAATTCTTTCCTGACCCCTGCTATCATTTGATCTACCCTCCTTCCCACTTTTATGTGGTCTATTTGCTGCCCTTTGTGCAATTTACATTATTTGTGCTAAGAACGTGTTTGCTGAATTTGTTTAATTATCTTGATGCACCTTATTTCTGATGCACCTTATGCTCCTGTTGTTTTTATTGTAATGCACTGTGCCTCTTTGCTACCCTGATCATGTATTGTATTATATAGCTTCTGTTCATGTACTGTATTGCAAAACTATAATATTACCAATGTCATAATTTCTTTGCTGTATTTGTACTCCATTGTGCTTGTAGCCGCACTCTTTCCCAGGTCATGACTGAAAATAGGCATATTATTGTCTAATGCACTTTCTCGGTAATCAAAAAACAAACAGAATGAAATGTGTTTATTCTTAGACAGAAAACCCACTACTATTGCATGACCATTTCCAAAAATAATCTTACATGATATTTTTATAATGTTTGAAACTACATTTCAAAGGCTGTAACATTTGAACAGTTAATACAGTTTTCTTTTGATGCTACATGCATATACATGTCAACATAATGTGATAAAAATGACAGGACTTTAAAAATGCAGTGAACCATTTTTTTTAATTGATATGAAACTTTTTCTATATTACTATATGGTCACTGTAGTGATAAATTAACAATATAACTACTGCACTTGGCTGACTGCACGCTTTCATTAAGAAAATAGCTCTAGTCCTAATGGTTTCAATGTTATCACATTTTAATGATAATATCTTTTGAACAGTCTAACTCTGGAACTGTTGTGGCTAGAAACTTTTTTTTTTTTTTAATGAAATCTTGAAGTCCAATTGTTAAGAAATAGTATTGATATTATATCATTATTATGTAACAGTAGTAATTATGTTATCAATACTAAAAGTTGGCAGTTTACTCTAGCTATATTGATATACATATTTACTTCACAATAGAACTGCATTTTTTAAATAAATGTTATCGATATACTTTTTCCATAATGATAAAATATAGCAATATACTTTTGTAATATCCACATGGAAAATTTCATGACGGTTTTAAAAAACAAATTAAAACAAAATGTTTGCACTTTTTCTGAATTTTGGAATTAGTTCTCATAATTTAATTGGTATGTATCTAAGTGTAGTGCCCATAAACATTCATCCTATATCTTAAATTGTGTGGCTAACACTTCACTCTCCTTAACTCTCTTTACCAGCAGTACCAATTCTTTCTTGCTTTCTCAGCCTTAGGTTGTGAAAGCATCAGCAGGTAATAATGTACAGTATAATGACATGGGGAAACTCATGGAAGGCTAATTCTGCAGAAACTAAACTATGAGCTGACAGAAAAGGGATTTAAGAAAAACAATCAGCAAGATTTCATCAAAAATCCTTCTTGGCAAACTAGCCTTTCTAACATTCTATGAAAAAGTTAGTAGTGCTCTAGATAAAAAATAACCCTACTGACATAATTGATGGAGGGTTCATTGAGTCTCCTCATGAGATACCCAAGACCTTTTGATGATCATGGGAGTTACCCCCCTGCCAGGTTTACTGTTTTTGTACCTGTTGTATTGCCTTTTAATTGAGTTCTAGCTCTGTCCCACCCATGCTGGAAACTCGCCACAGTCCCTGCCCCCACCACCTCTGCTGGCAGACAGTAACCACAGCTCCACCACTCTTCCAATGAAGTAGTGTTTCCTTAGATCCCTCCTGAAAATTACACCCCCCCCAATTTTCATTCATGTCCCCTTGTCGTTGAGCTGGGGATCCCGTTGAATAGCTCCCCTGTTTGTGGCACTTTGTTTATGCCTTTTAGGAACTTAAATGTCTCTATCATGTCCCCCCTCTCTCTCCTTATTTCCAATCCTACCCAGTTAGAATAGTGTGGCTAGAAGAGCGCAGTCTGAACTGTGCTTCCTAAACCATGTTTGCCTTTCACAGTGACAGGGGTAGAATAGCAAACATTAGGAACCGCTACCCCTGTGGCTCTAAATGCAAGGCAACGCAGGAAGTGGTGAAGTGGGAGAAACGTGCAGGAGCTGGCTGAGCTGCTCCCATGGCAGAGAGGTCTAAGGTACAAGCTGCTTGGCTAGTACAGCTTGAGAGACCAGGGTTCTGTTCCCTGACTCCTGCAGCTTTACTTTTCTCTGCACCCCAAGTGTGTTATTTTTTTATATGCCAAAACATATATACCCCCAATGTTCTACACCTCCTCATCTTCTGCCCCCCCCTCGGAGTTAGTCATATTAGTTATGGGGGGTGCAGGGGGTGGACCCCCTCCTGCAAAAACAAAAATCTGTGTGTTATTGTATGGTAGCGGTCCATGTTTTCAGGGACCACTACCATTCCCGCTGTTCTTGTGGTCAGTGTTTTGGGTGGGTGCTGTTCTGGTGAGTGCATTTTTATGGTGCTGTTCTGGATTGCGTTGTTGTGATGTGCATGATTCAAACCTAGTGCCATTTCCAACGAGTACATATTCAATGATGCCAACCAGTCCTCATAGGTAAGTACGTGTAGACCCTAGATCATCTTCGTTGCTCTCCTCTGCACTGCCTCCAGTCTATCTTTATCTTTTGTCAGGTGCAGCCTTCAGAAGTGAACACAGCACTCCAGGTGTGGCCTTACCAGAGATCTATAGAGGGAGATGATCATGTCCCTGTTTCTGCTATTTATCCCTCTGCCTATGCATCCCAACATTCTGTTTGCCTTGCTATATGCTTTATTGCATTGGCTAGCCTGTTTCATAGTATCAGTGATGATGACCCCTAGGTCCCTCTCTTCCTGTGAGGTGCTCAGTCAAACCCCATTTAGCCAATATTCTGCTCTAGGGTTTCAGTTTTCCTAGATACATAACTCTGCACTTTTCTGCATTGAATTTCAGCTGCCACAGATTAGACCACCTTTATAATTTCTGGAGGTCCCTTTGCAGGTCCCTAACCACTTCTTGGCTTTCCACCCACCCTCCCATCTTGGTATCATCCACAAACAGGGCAAGCTTGCCCTGGATACCCTCACCAATGTCGTCTATGAATATGTTGAAGAGGACTGGGCCCAACACTGATCCCTGAGGGACTCTGCTGGTGACTTCACAATCACTTGATTTTACCCCTTTAACCACTACCCTTCACTTTCTATCAGTGAGTCAGTTACCCAGCCATCTGACTATGTTTTGTGCTGCACCAATGTCTTGTAACTTCCTTAGCAAGCCTCTACATGGTACAGAGATGAACGTCTTGCTGAAATTGAACTAGAGAAAGTCCACTGTGTGACCCCGTCACACTTGGACCACTGATTCTGATCCATGTATCAATTTTTTTTTTGATTACATATAATTTATGCAAGGGAAGGGCAGTCAGAAGACCTACAGTCTTGCTGAACTGACACATCCAAAAAAAAAAAACAGGGATAAGTTCAAAGAACAGGACATATCTAAATCTGCAGCTATTTAAAATGTAATTCCTTTGTTAAATTTTCTTTGAAGGCAGGAACCAAAGTATCCACTTTATAATGCCCTCAGAGCAATCCTTTGACTTGCAATAGTTGCCAGGAAGAACCTATGTTGGGAGGGGTGTCACAGGGAGCCCTTGAATTACATCAGAAAGACCTTTGATGTGTAGATAACAAGGATCCAGATGAATTTGGAAGGTCCAAGATACATTCCCAGGATGCTTTGGAAGGACATCACAGAAACTGCTTATGTGTGTGTGTGTGTGTGTGTGTGTGTGGCAGAACAAAAACCAGCTCTGACCAGTTAACCTGAGGAGAGGAAATTGAGTATGTCACTTATAATTTTTTTTTAATCTTGTTGGGACACCTTGCGCTGTAAAATATAACTTTTAATACTCCAAGGCGGAGTTTAATGACCTCAGAGAGGAGTCCAGCTCAGGACTGCTTTTATCCAACTGAGCAAGACTTAGAGACACACATTTTATTTTATTTCTGACTGAGAGAAGAAGGACAACATCAGCACTGTAGGAGATAAGTATTATGTGGATAAGAAAGCTTAGTTTGTACTTTAAAAACCTGTTTTGTTTTTAAGATTGTATGTGTTTGGGATATTGGTTCTGTATTTATTGTTCTGTTTTGATATTTTAAAGTAAAGATATATTCTACAATTGAAACTGCCTGGAGTACCTTGACATTTCTTTTTATTTAAGTGGAGCTTTTAAAAAGGTTACAGTTAACACTGTGTATGGGCTTATTGATATACCAAACTGGGAAATGGATAGAGTTCTCTAAAGTCTCGCATAGAGTTCTAAGGGTTCATTTGAAAGACCTGATTGGGTGCCCATAGGCAAAGATATATGGCCCCCCAAAGACAGAATTATCTGAGCCTGATAATTGGGTATGCTAAAAGAGGTCATCAGTTTGAATCCCTCCAGAACTTGAAACTAAGGTGACTTGAACCCACAAAACAGACAAGAAGGTTACCTTGTTCTGTTCACTGTCCACAAATCATACGCTGAGAGGTTGGCACTTTGGGAATAGAGGATTGACCGGCTGAGCAAGTTTGTGACAACCCCTATCCTGGTTCCTTGTCACCCAGTCAAAAAAGTGATAAGATTCATCTGGCATGACCTTCCAACCAGGAATCCATTTTGGTTTTTGTCCTACAGCCTGTTTTCCTCAAGGTATTGCATGAGATCTTATTTTGTGAAGGTCTCCATTAGTTTTCCCACAACAGAAGTGAGGCTAACTGGTCTGTAATTCCCAACCTCCTCTCTACCCCCTTCTTTGTGGAGTGACACTACATCCACCTTCTTCCAGCCTCCCAGCACCACTCCTGTTCTCACTGAGCTATTGAATAGATGTGCAAGGGGTTCAGCTAGCTCCTTAGCCAATTATTTTAGTACTTGCGGTGCATTTCATCTGGCCTCATGCTTTGTCAGGCCTGAGGGCTGCTAGCCCCTCCCTGACCCTGCCTGTGGTGAATGTTGGTGTATCCGTTATCTGGATCCCTCTATTGGCTACCCTTATTCCACAATCAGACATCGGTCCAGTGTTCTCCTTGGTGAATACTGAGCAGAAAAAGTTATTTAGGACAGTAGCCTTTTGACTATCCTCCTCAACTAATTTATCCCCATCCAGCAATTTTGCTATCCCTCCCCCTTTCTTCCTTTTTTTATTGAATGCATTGCAAAGTGTTTCTCCCCTGGTTTTATCCCTTTTGCAATTCAAAGCTTAGTTTCTGCTTTTTCTTCTCTTACTGCCTTTTTTGCTTCCTTATTTATTGCGATGTAATCTTCCCACTTGTCTACCGCTTGGCTCTTTTTGTACCTCTGGATGGCCTCCTTTTTGTTTCTGATTCCTGTTTGAACCAGGTTTGTGAACCAAATGGGGTTTTGTACCTGTTACTTTTCTTCACCTTTCTGATGCAAAGATTGGTTGTTACCAGGACTGATTTCTTTATTGTCCCCCATATGTCTTTAACCTCCATTTTATCTATGACATTTGACAGTTTGTTGCTTACTATCTCTCACAACTTTCCAAAGTTTGCCTCCTTAAACTCAATCAAGGCCATTTAGTTGGAGCTGCCTTTACTGATCTTACCAAAGCCTTTGATATGGCAAATCACACCTTACTGATTGATCAACTGTCCAGCTCTGGGCTATCAAAGGAAACCACAGACTGGTTTAAAAGCTACATATTTAACCAATCACAAGTGAAGATCAGCAACGTCCTCTCCAATGGACAATCTGTCCACTCGTTTGTCCCACAAGGGTCCATTCTGGGTCCTTTCCTGTTCAGCATATTCCTAAACAGGCTCCCTAGATCTTGTCAAGATCAGATCCTGCTTTATATTGATGATGCTGTAATCTACACAAGTAATCCTGATCCCAAGCTTCTCAAGAACTGCTGTAATCTACACAAGTAATCCTGATCCCAAGCTTCTCAAGAACCAATTGCAGCATAGCTTTGTGAACATGGAGGAGTGGTTCAGTAGACACAAGCTTATACTAAACTACAAACAGACCAAAGTAATTCTATTCACTAGCTCACAAAACAAGTATAAATCCCACTCACTATCAATCAAAAACAATACTGGCAGCCCCCTGGAGCAGGTACAGCATTTCAAATACCTTAGACAATACATTATCCTATTCTCACCATATAGAAAATGTTGCCAAAGCAATCACCATACGAATCAGATTCCTGCACAGACACAAGGGAAGTCTGACCACTGAAGCCCTAAACCTTGCAATTCACAGTTCTGTCATCTCAATAATTGATTATGGGCTGGTAGTTTATGGCTCTGCCACTGACATGTCCCTTCGATGTATCTCCATGGTGCTTAACAAGGCCTGTCGGGTCCACACAGGAGCAGCTCATCTCATGCATACATGCGACCTCTATGCTCAGGTAAACTGGCTACACTTAAAAAGTAGAATCTCTTACCAAACTTGCTTGCTTGCAAAAAAAGTAAGCCTTGGACTTATGCCCCCAGGTGTTCTAAAGATCCTTAGCTCCTACTGTAACTCCTTTCGAACATGAGGATCAGACAACCAGACCTTCCATGTCCCCCGCTGCCACACTGCTCAAGGACAGAGATCATTCACCTATAGAGCCCCTCTCTGGTTTGACTCACTACACAGTTACGTCTCCTCTGAAGCCATGTTTGGCCCTTTCAAACAAACTCTGACAAGTCCTAGCAGCAAACACCAAATGTAACTGCTTCCACTAATTGTGCAAGCCACCTTTCCTACTATCTTCATTTCACACTTATAAACTGCTCCACTCTGCGAGCCCTTACCTACCTTTATAGTTTACAACTCCCCTTTCTCTTATCCACTTACCCCCTTATTCCCCAACTCCTCTCTCCTTCTCCTCTCCCCTTCACTCTCTTTCCTCATACTCTTACTCACTAACTAACTTCCTATCCACTTATTTGTTTTGTCCTTGACAAGGTCTCCTTGGCTGATCTACCTCAATTGTACTGTCATAAAGTGTTTGCCTAATTTGTTTATAGACTACTTCCTGTATGCAGATGATGCCGTCATCCTGAGTAGTAGCTGCCAGCCTACTCAGCACCAAAAAGAGCTACAGACTACCTTCAACCAGCTGGAGGAGTGGTGTTGCTCACAAAAACTACTACTCAATTATGAGAAGACAAAAACAATGCTGATCTCAAGTCACCAGCATAAGAAAATACACCCAGAACTGACCATCTTTAATAATAAGGATGTATTGCTGGAACAGATATACTCCTTCAAGTATCTTGGAGTTACTATTGATGATACACTATCATGCTTTCAACATATAGACTCAGTTGTAAAAGCGGTCAACATCATGCTAGGTGTCCTATAAAGACAGAAACAATATCTTATACCTGCTGCCCTCAGGATGACAGTCTCCATTTCAATCTTGTCAGTCATTGACTACAGACTGGTTGTTTATGGAGCAGCTTCTAAAACTACACTCAAGAGGGTGTTGACCGCCCTCAACAAAGCCTGCAAAGTCACACTTGGTACAGGCAGTTTTGTGCACTCTTGCACACTCTACGAGCAAACTAAATGACTGAACCTGAACTCTAGGATAAAGTTCCAGACTTGTCTGTTGGGCAAAAAGAACACTGCTTGGTAAGATTCTGCCATACATTACTGACATTCTGCAAATAAATCAATCTTGCTACCAGACAAGGGGCATGGATCATGGACCCCTGATGGTCCCCTTCAGGAGAACATCCCTTGGACAATGATCCATTGCATACAGAGCTCTGCTCTGGTTAAATGAGGTTCCTAACCCCCTTCTAAAACTTGAGAGCCTCCCCTCCTTCATAACTGAATTGAAAAACCACCTCCTGGACATGAGTAGGTGCTTGTGTTGGACAGTCACCTGATCCATCACCCTTCCTCACTTTCCCTTCTCTCCCCAAACTCTGCCACCTGAAGAGTTGTATCTTGCAGTCACTAGTCTCCTCACACAATGGTCTTGCTTTACACTGAATACCAGCGGTTGTCCACTGCTGAATGAGATATCCCCTCATGCCCTGCTATCCCCCACCCTGGCTTGAAACCCTCTCTATCCTCTATCTTTTCTGCTTCCCCCCTTCACTCCACCAAGGACTATAGCTTCTCTCTACCTGCACCTCGCTCTCTTCCCTCGCTGGTGGTCCACTTCTCCCACTAGGCACTCCTGGTTGACTCCCTTGGGCACCCCTCTCACTCTCTTGCCATCTCTGGCCTTCCTCTTTCCTCTCCCCTTCTCCATTTGAACTACCACATGACAAAGCCTACCCTCTTGGCTGCCCACCCTAGTTAATTTATTAAATGTGTGTGGAACTGCTTAGTGCCCTGTAGGCTGTTGTTTGGGTAACTCTAGGTACCTTAAATTAGTTTATCAATATCTGTATTCATTGTACCTGTGATTGTGACTTGCATAATGTGTTTTTGTAAAATTATTCCATATGTTTTGTCTTCATATACACTGATGTGGAACCTTTGAAAAAGACCATCCTGCTCAAAAGTTATCTCTGAATCATGAAATAAATAAATACATTGTACAATACCATTCAATTTGCCATTATTGTTCTTTGAAATTTATGCCATTTGTTTACTCCCTGTGTCACGTTTGCAACTTTGTTAATCCATATGACATGGAACTCATGTAAAAGAGCTTCTAGCTCATAAGTGTTTACTCCAATATTGAAATAAATAAATTAAAGTTCTGGACCTCCATCCAGGAATTAGGTTTCTCAGTCCCAAAGAAAATCTCAAACCATACGATGTCATGGTCACTATTGGCTAGTGGTTCCCTGACCATAGCTACCTCCACCTCCTCCATGTTAGTGACAACTACATCCAGGATTGCCTTCTGTCTGGTTGGGACTTTCACCAACTGTGTGAGTATGCCATCCTGCAAGGAGTCCAGGATGGCCTGGCTCCTGCTGAACTTTGCCACTGGAATATCCCAGTGTATGTCAGGTAAGTTCAGGTCTCCAACAACCACTGTAGTTCCCCTACATGAAGTTCTTTTAATTTCATTAATGAGCTCCCTGTCTCTCCCTCTCTTCCCCAGATCTGGAAGTCTGTCTATCACTCCAAGTGAAACCTCTTACCCGTTGACAAATTTAGTTGAACCCACAGGGATTCCACATCCATATGACTGTCATTTTCATTGATTGTTGCCTCTATTCCCTCCTGATCATAGAGTGAATAGAGTGCTACCCCTCCCAAGCACTCTTTCTATTCTTTCAGTAGAGTGCATATCCTGGGACCAAAAGGTCCCATTCATGGCATTCCATGGCCCATGACTCAGTAATGGCAAGCAGATCAACTTTGGTGTCTGCTATCAATGCTTGCAGGTATCTCATCTTATTTTCCATGCTCCTGCTGTTGAGACAGACTGCCTTCCATGAACCTGGCTGGACCCTATATTCCCTGCATTTCTTGCCTGCAGGTTGTTCAACAACTGACTTTCTTCCCAGATTGCCCCTGGCTTTCCCCTGTTGGTTAGTGTAGTTTGTCTGCGTTCCATCGATTTGGATCCCTCTGTGTGGGGGAGAGGCAGCTAGGCTACCATCCCTTTTACTGATGGCCTCCCTAGCCTCCTGCTCTCCTTGCCTAGTTGAAACTACCAATATGGACGTCAGAATTTTGTCCCAATGCCCTCGCTCCTTCCCTTGTTAGGTGCAGCCCATCATATCTGAAAATCTTCCGTCCCAGAAGTCTCCCCAATCCCCCATATAAAGAAATCCCTTTTCTTTGCGCCATTGTTTTAACCAGCTGTTCACTTTTATTGCAGATGTGGATGCTGTGGATAAAGGATGGATCAATGCCTTCACCAATGACACTAAACTAGGAGAAATAGTTGGATCAGAAGTGGACAGACACCAAAGAACTAATGACCATAAAACAATTGAAATCCTGGCAATAAAGAACATCATGGCCTTTATGGAATCAATATATGTTTTAATGCATCTGAAGACAGACAACTGCAAACAAAAATTAAATGAAGTAATATTAAAAGAAGTCAGTAATAAGAGGGACTTGGGGTAATTATAAATGTTTGACTCAGAGCAGAAGATAATTGCAAAATGATGTCACAAAAAGCAAACAAGCTCATTAATGCCATTAAAAGATCATTTATAAGCAGGACCCTCATATTATAGTCCCCATCTATAGATCCTGCATTCCATCTAAATTAGATTACTATTCATCCTTCTGGAACCCATACCATAAATAAATTATAAAAAGTCTTGAACAAATTCAGAGAAGGATAAAAAAATTGAAATGAGGCATGGATAATATGACATACCCAGAGGGGTTAGAGAAAGGGCTACATACAATTGAAAGAAGACTGCTAAGAGAGGACATGATGCAGGCCATTAGAATAGTCCATTATATACTCCAAATGGAAGAACTGGGGATGACACTTAAACAAACAACACATAGCTTGAGGAGACCTAATTTAGAATTATCTACAAAATGTGTAAGAAACACAGGAGAGGGAGTTTTATTTAACACAGAGTGTTGTAAAAACATGGAACAATCTATTGGGATGGGTTGTTGACTCCACAAATCAATGTACAGGCTGTAGCTTTCTCATGATGTTCCCCCTCTACCATCCACCATGTCACTGGCACTGACACAGTGCACTATGGTCCCAAGTTTATGACTGTTGGTAAATGTTGTAATAAGGAATATTTCACAGTACACTGCTGAGAACTATGTTACCTTTGAGGATGGCACTGAAGTTTTTAACATCACAATTGATGAAGAGGTTACTGAAACTATCGGTGGTGAAGAAAAGGAAGATTTCATCTTACAAGTAAGGATCAATTTTAACATTGTTTTACTTGTCCATGGCATAGTGCATATTGACCTGGACTAATGCAGCTAACCCTCTACTTGTTCATCTTGACTAGTGCAGGTCTTTCATGGCTATCAATGAAGTTAAAAAGGTCCCTATTTTATCAAGCTGTAGACTGCATGCTACTCTCTCTCATTGTTCCAGATGGTCAGGTGTGATTAACAGCTTTTCAAGAGCTGCAGATACCTGGCAGTGCAAGATGAGGACCCCACAAAGTACTCAATGTGAAGTGTTATCACCCCACTGTTAGGGTTTCTAACTGGTGTCCAGGCTGTGATCAGGGATTGAGTGCTGTTAAGTCACTAGCTCCCAATGTTCTGAGTTTGTGTCTTCATGTGTATGTTGATGTGCCCCACATTAGTAAGGCCAGTATCCCCCATTTTCCTACATTTGAGTGTCTTTGTGCAACATTTCACTGATGCACTTTCTTGAATCTGCTGAAAGGACAGATGAAAATGACATCTGCACATGTGTGCGTTTGGAGACTACAATGAAATTAATCATGACAAAGCCAAACAAATGTTCACCACTGATTGCTTTAAAGTTGATTAATGACAAATCAACTAGACTATGTTGTAAGAGCCATACTGTGATTTTTAATTTCTTTTTTACCAAAGTGTACACAAATAAAGAAAAGGAATTGTTAATATCTAAATATAGTACTTTGCTAACTTTCCAATATTTTACCAAAGTAACATACAGCAGCACACCTCTACTGTTCACCACCCTCTATAATCGGCTAAAAATCTGGTGCATCAAAGTTGGAGGATAATAGAGGATGCACTGTATAGTACTAAGTATGCAACAGATATGGACTAACAAGCACAGTAGCATTTTTACAACACAACATTTACAATAACCAACATGTTACCAAGATCACAGCTGGGAAGGCTGCTTTCTCTTATAGACTTTTCCCATCTCTGATTTATCCTCTTCCCTCTCCATTCCTTTTCCAAGCCCCTCCATCCTGAAACATTTACTCGGTGAACACTGTGTGCACATCTGTTCTTGTGCCTAAGTACCTAAACCTCTCTCCCACTCTACCACCTCTTTCACCTCAGATTTTTCCTTTTCTACTCCTGATATCACCAATATTCCTATTTCTCCCAGCTCCGCTCCCCCATCCACCTTCTATGCTCATATATCCAATATTCATTCATTCATTCAGTCATTCAATTGCATTATAGCATTTAGCTTCTGCCATTAACTTGGTTCAAAAAAGGTTCAGCAAACTATTCACAAATTTTCATTTAGTTACCATAACAGTCTGTTCTTGGTTACAGATGATTACCTGCTACAAGATTTGTTTTCTAATTAGCTGCCCATATTGTTTTGTGTTGTAATGTATTTTTTTTCTTTCTGAGATTTTATCAATGAAAATTAAATACAAAATATTCAGAAGTAATGATGTGATATACAGGGTATGGAGTAAAATATTAAATGGATGTAATCAAACAATAGACAACAATAAAACTTTGGACAATAAATATAAATTTATCATGATAATATGCTTAGAAATAGATCATGACAATAAGTGAACATTTGTGGAACAAAGACAGAAAATGAAAGAGATGACTCTAAATAAGCCATGCAGTCAAAAGAGGGACCAGATGGAGTCAAAATGATCCAGTTTGTTTACATACTTTATTACTATATAAATAAAAATGTATTTATTGTATTCTATTTTTATCTAATCATCTTGTATTTATCTTACTACCTCCCCCCAGGACACACCTGGTTGCAAGCTTTTCAGTTAGGTGTGCCTTCCTGGACACATCATAAATATATTGTTATATAAGCGGTTTGGCTAGACTGCTATTTTTAAAATTAACAAAACATTTCCAAACAAAGAGTCCTCCAAAGCTATCCAATTCCAAAGCAGCCACTCCTGAGACACTATTTGCTGATTAAGAGTGTCTCATGCCCAGAGGAACAGGGTGATCTGATTAAGTAGCACTGCTGCCTTGACCTATACTATTGAAAAAGTAACAAAACTAAAACTATGGCATAATGGAGTTTCTAGGATACCTCAGGGTTTTGGAACTACCTTAAAGTCACTCAAGCTTTCCTCTCATGGGTCTATGATGTTACCAGAACGGCTAGGTGTTTTAACAACCCTAATACTTTACAGTTACATGGTAATTATTCTATAAATAATTTATATGATGTAACCGTTAATCAAAGTGCTCCCTTTTTTTGTTTTGAATAGGATCCATATATTTCATAAAATAAAACATGAGACATCAGTGACAAGGAAAGAACTCTGCCAAGGGTTATTGTAACAGCTCATAAATGACTCCTGATTCACTCTTGGGGATTATGACAGTACCAGGACCCCTCAACTGAAAAATATCATTGTAATTCACAGATGTACATCTGTTTTTATATAGAGGGGATAAGAAATGGCCTGACTCAATGTATGAAATTTATTTTCAAGAGTGAGGTGGCATGATCATAACTAACAAGTGGCAGAACCAAGTGTGAGTTATAAAATCCTGACCCCTCACAAGGGATGATAAACTACGCATTTTTAGTCAATCTATTGAATATTCAATATAACGTATATAACATCAGTTTACTAGATTAACTTTCATGTCTTCAGTTTATTTAAAGATTTGACTGCTTCTGTTTACTCTCATTTTCTGGTATCAGTTCTGCTCTAGGCCATTGGGATGTTGTTAGTATCATAAAAGCTGCTCTCTGGTTCAGTATTTCATTGTGATGGTACTAACCTGTTAGATGTTCATTTTGGCAATGACAGCAACATATCTTTGATATCTTGCTGTTACAGTTGTCACCAACCATGGTATTTCTTTATCTTCCCATTTTATTCCCACTTTTTTATATAGATGCCATATATAGGGATATCATTTCTGTAGTGTTCATCATTTTCTAGCAACATCAAATGGTAGCTTCAATATAATGTGCATTGTAAATACATAGAAACATAGAAGTTGATGGCAGATAAGTATAAAGATGCCTTGACAGCTGCCGGTTTCTCCCAAATGGTTAAAACACCCACCCAAGTAAACTACAGAACAGGTACCTCAACTCTTCTGGACTGGATTCTTACAAACTGCCCTGAACACATTACTAATACAGTAGTTCTCCCTGACTGTATAAGTGACCACTCACCAGTCCTACTCTCATGGTCCAACAAATTAATTAAGACCCCACCCTAAAATGATCAACAGTAGAAAACTACTACCTGTCCACCTGTGGCTGCTAAAAACATGCCTACGTGATCACAACTGGTCACCTATAGATGCAGCCCCAGACATGGACACTGCACTTGATTACTTTATCCAAAGCTTCAACACAGCCTGTGATGCACATGCACCCTTCATGAAATGCAAGATTAAAGGTGTTAACAACCCTTGAATAAACCTTGGTCTCCTTGAGCAAATGAAGGCCCAGGATCACCTCTGGCAACGTGCTATGCTGACCAGAAACAGGGCAGACACTCAAGCCTTCAAAGCTGCAAGAAATGCCTGCACCAGCGCGATTCAAAATGAAAAGGTCAACTACTACAAAAGAGTGCTACAAACTCTTGGAAAGATGAAAATAAGTTTTGAGCCAACCTAACGGAACTAACTGGAAAAAAAAACAAAAGTCCCACCCGCTATGGTCCACCAAAATGGCCACATCACCACAGATCAAGTCACTGTGGCAAATGCCTTTAATGCAGCATTTACAAACCTTACCCATGTTTTACCACCAACTTTCTTTGATCCCCCTCAAGATACCATTAACTCAGTCAAAGTCAGAAATTTGGAGGGAAATCCACTGTTCTACTTCAAACTGTCTCAAAGAACATCACAAAAAAGTACCTCCTTAAAGTACTTGGAAAGTCTAGATCAAGCAGTGACTCCCTCGACCTGAAACTCCTTACTCTTACCCTCGATGAAGTCCTGACCCCCCTCACCAAAATCCTTAACAAATCTCTCATGCTGTCACAGTTCCCCCCAAAATGGAAATCAGCAATGGTGACACCTATCCACAAAAGTAGCTATAAATCTGTTACAAGCAAATATAGACCAATCTCCATTCTCCCCCCTCTCTCAAAAGCACTGGAGAGAATAGCTGCCGACCAACTGATAGAATACCTTACTAAGTATAACCTGTTAAGTCAAGAACAACATAGATTTCGCAAGGGCCAGAGCATGACTACAGCACTCCTAGAGTCCTACATCCACAATGCCCTGGACCAAGGGGATCTCGTTGGCACCACCTTCATCGACCTAACTAAGGCGTTTGACACCGTTAACCATTCACTACTGCGTCAACAACTATCTCTAATAGGCCTATGTCTGGACACAACTCTTTGGGTGAATCCCTCTCAACACCCCTCTTGGTCCAATCAGGAGTCCCACAAGAATCCATCCTGGGTCTTATGCTTTTCAGCATTTTCCTAAACAGACTCCCTTCATCTTGCTCAGAAAAAATCCTATTCTATGCAGATGATGCTGTCATCTTCACCTCCCACTCTGACCCCTCCTTTCTTCAGTTGCTACTACAAGAAAGCTTCACTGATGTACAGGCATGGTTTAAATCCCACAAGCTTATTCTTAACTACAGCAAAACCAAGTCAATGCTGTTCCATGGTACCCACAGCAAACATAAAAACAGAGACCTCTCTATCTCAAAAAGCAAAGGGGCCACCCTTGAACAAGTACATCTATTTAAATATCTTGGGATGATTCTTGACCCAACACTTCAATACTCTGAACATATCAATTACGTAGCAAAAACTGTGAATATCCGCATAGGCCTGCTCTATAGACATAAGAACTGCCTCATGGATGAAGCCCTAAGCACTGCCATTCACAGTTCAGTAATCTCTATACTAGACTATGGGCTTGTGATCTATGGGTCTGCCACTGACACAGCTCTCCGATGCATCACCACAGCACTAAACAAGACATGTCGTCTCCAAACATCTGCAAACCGCCTTACACACACCTGTGAGATCTACGAACATGGAAACTGGCTCCAACTATCTGGAAGAATTAAATATCAAACCTATAGCCTAGCAAAAAAATAAACATTGGACCTACTACCCTCTGGATCACAGGCACTGCTGAGACCATATAGCGGCCCACGGCAAACCAGGAATTCAAACAACCTCTCCTTCACTGTTCCCCTTTGCAGGACTACCCAAGGCCAATGATCCTTCTTTTTCAGAGCCTGCTTCAGGTTAAACACCCTGCCAGCAGAAGTTACCAACAAAGCAACCCTGGGTGCTTTTAAGCTCAGCCTATGACAATACCTGATCTCCTGTGCCTTCTGCGACTGCTACACCTAAATAGTATATCCCCCAACCCCCATACCCCACCCTTTCCTCCCTACTCCTTCCCTCCTCCTCTACTCCTGCCACACACCTCCTCGCTGCCTCTGCCCTGACCCATCCCCCACTCCCTCTCTTTCTCCCTCTTTACACCAGCCTCTGGCCTCGCCTCCCTCTGTCGGATGGCTACCTATATGAATCTATACTGTTTCAATTGTTATAGATGTGATTTGCACAATTGTGATGTTTTGCTAATTGACAAAGCCCTCCAGCTGCTATGTTTATTTCTCTTTTGCACAATACCACTGCCTGTCCTAATGTTTCAAGTAACCTGATGTGGAATCTTTTGTAAAAGAGCCCCTGGCTCACAGGTGTACCTGATTCCCTTAAATAAATTTGAGAATCTGAGAGCAAGGCCCATCCAGTCTGCCCATTTCTTTTTCTACCCTATGAATGTGCCATCGGCCTTTGCTCTGTCAATGCCTATCTATTCATACTGATCTGTATGGCTCCCTTATGCCTGTCCCATGCTTGTTTGAAGCCCTGCACTGTATTCATATCCACCACTTCCTGAGGTAGGCCGTTCCATGCATCCACCACCCTTTCTGTGAAAAATAACTTTCTCACATCACCCATTAATCGGCCTCCCTTTTATCTCATGCTGTGTCCATTGGTCCTACTATTTTTCTTATATTGAAACATGTTAGACTCTTTCACCTTGTTAATGCCCTTAAGGTGTTTGAATGTTTCAATCATATCACCTCTCTCCCTCCTTCACTCTAGGATACAAATATTGAGCTCCCTTGATCTGTCCTCATATGTTTTCTGATGCAGTCCCTGCACCATTCTGGTTGCCTTTCTCTGGACTGCCTCAATTTGGTTAATGTCCTTGTGAAGGTGTGGCCTCCAGTACTGCACACAGTACTTCAGATGGGGCCTAACCAGTGTCTTGTAAAGAGGGATTATTACCTCCCTCTTCCAACTTGTGATAACCCTGCTAATACACCCCAACATCCCCCTAGCCTTACCTACTGCTTTAGTGGTCTGCTTGGATGATTTCAGGGCATCGGTGATAATGATGCCCAAGTCTCTTTCTTCCCCTGTGACTGCCAGCAACTCCCCTCCCAGCCTATAGGTGGCTTCAGGGTTTCTCTTCCCTATGTGCATGATCTTCCACTTCTTTGCATTAAACCCCAGTTGCCACTCTTCTGACCATTTTGCTTGTTTATCCAGATCTCTTCTCATTCTGCCCACCCCATCTGGATCATCTACTCTGTTGCAGATCTTGGTGCCATCTGCAAACAGACAAACCTTACCCTCCAGTCCATCTGCAACTTTACTGATGAAGATATTGAAGAGGACTGGCCCCAGTTCTGATCCCTGAGGTACCCCACTTGTGACCTGTATCTCTTCTGACTGTATACTGTTTACCACCACTCTCTGTTTTCTGCCCATGAACAAATTTGCCACCCAGTTGACCAACTTCTGACCCATGCCAAGCCTACCCAGCTTATTAATCAATCTTCTATGTATCAAAAGCTTTGCTGAAGTCAAGGTAGGTGACATCAACTGCTCCCCCTTGGTCCACCGCTCTTGTTACCCAGTCAAAGAAATCTATGAGATTAGTTTTGACAGGACCTTCCTTTTGTAAACCCATGATGTCTTGGATCCTGTGCTCCTATGGATTCCAAGTGTTGCACTATCCTTTACTTAAGGAGTGCCACCATAATCTTGCCCACTACTGAGGTAAGACTGACTGGTCTGTAGTTCCCTGCCTCCTCTCTACTATCACTCTTGTGTAGCAGGATTACATGAACCCTTCTCCAGTCTTCTGGGACCTCTCCTGTGCTCAGAGACTCACTAAACAGGTCTGATAATGGCTCTGCTAGTTTCACCCTTAGCTCCTATAGTAGTCTGGGATGTATGCAATCAGGTCCCATTGCCCTGTCCACCCTGAGCTTATCGAGCTCTTGTAGGACCCTTTCTTTTGTGAAGGGACTAGTGCATACCTCCCTCCCTCCTGTGTCCATGGTGCTGAGCTGCGGGCCCTGCCCTACCTTCTCTTCAGTAAATACTGAGCAAAAGTATCTATTTAGGATAGATGTTTTTACATGGTCCTCCTCCTCACAAGCCCCCTTATCCCCTTTGATCTTAGCAATAGCCCCTCTAGACTTTCTCCTTCCACTAATGTATCTATAGAAAGTCTTGTCACCTTCTTTTACTATTTGTGCTAATGTTTCCTCGGTTTGGCCCCTTGCCTGCCTTACTGCCTTCCCTGCTTCTCTTAGGGAAGTTTGGTATGCCTCCCTATCTTCATCCCACTGCGTTTCCTTATATTTCCTGAAGGCCAGCCTTTTGGCTCTGACCTTTTCTGCTACTGTTTTTGAGAACAAAAGTGGTTTCCTTTTTCTTTTGCACTTCCTTTTCTCTCTAACACAATGGGATGTTGCTTCAAGTATCGCATCCTTAATGGTTGCCCACTTTGCCTGTATCCCCTCACCTGTATTTTTTTTTGCCAGGGCTAGCTTAACTCTGTTGGCCATCTTATCAAAGTCAGCTCCTCTGAAGTCCCATATTTTTGCCTTGGAATGGGATGATTTAGTTCTAGTGGTCAAATTGAACCATACCATGTGATGGTCACTGGCCCCCAGGACCTTCTACCTGGAGATATGTGATCCTTTCCCTGTTAGTCAGTACTAGATCTAGGATAGCCCTGTCTCTTGTGGGTTGTTGTACCAGTTGTTTGAGGGATTACCCCTGCAGGGAATCCACCATGTGTCTAGTTCTGGCAGATGTTCCTGCTGGCATTGACCAATCTGTATCTGGCATGTTGAAGTCTCATATTATCAGAACCTCCCCTTTAGCTGTCATGTTTTGTATATCTTCTAACAGTAATGTGTCTATGTCCTCCTCCTGGTCTGGAGGCCTGTACACAACCCCAGTTCATATGGCTGTCCCATTTCCTGTTTCCCAGGGTGACCCAAAGTTCTTCTGGCTCCTTATTTGTATTCTGAATTTCTGTAGTTTTGATATTTTCATTGACATAAAGGGCCACTCCATCCCCCCTTTTTGCAACTCGGTCTCTTCCGAACAGTACATAGCCGGGTACTGAAGTCTCCCAAGTGTTGTTACTGGTAAATCATGTCTTGCTAATGGATACTATGTCCAGTTTAGCCTCTGTCATTATTACCTGCAGGTCTGGGATCTTGATTCCCAGACCGCATGCATTTGTGTACATGCCTTTCCATTTGCCAGATTTTGGTGTGTTAGTTGTTGGGCGAGGTCTGGCATTTCCCATGTGCATTGTATGGGGGAGCCAGACCTTTTCTCTTACCCGGTGATGCAAATGAACTACAAACATGCTGAACTCCTGTTTGACCACTAGCTGGGGGGGGTGTTCTTCCCATTTTACGTATGTGGTACGGCATCCCTCTACCCATTTGCTAGTTTAAATATTCTGCAAAGATGTCAAACTTCTGCCCCAATGCACTGACTCCCTCCTTAGTCAGATGCAGTCCATCAAACTTAAAGAACTTTCACTCCCAAAACTGTTGCCAGTTCCCTACAAATTTGTGTCCTTTTCCCTGGCACCAGCCCTTGAGCCATATGTTTAGCTCACCATCTCCCCTTGTCTGACCTTCCATCTATCTGCCCCCCTCTCCCAGACTAGCAGGATCTCAGAGAAGGAGATGCAGGATGAAATGGATGATAGTTTGTCACCTAGCCTGGTCAAGTGTTCCTTGGTCTCCACAACTGACTGGCTAGTGAGATCGTTAGTCCCTATGTGTACCAGGACATCAATGTTTTCTCCTGCTTCCTGAACAATTTTAGCAATGCGGTCAGTGTCTCTCCACACTGCTGCACCTGGGAGACATCTGACCATTACCCCCGCCTGGAGATAGGTATCAACTCCCTGAATCATGAAGTCTCCTATGATCAGAAGTTTTTTGGATTTCCTTTTTGCTTTTTCTGTTTGGTTCCTGTTTTGGGTGAGTTTTGTTGTGCTAGCTCCTGTGCTGCATTGTCCCACTCTGCAGTGTTCTCTGCCCTTTTGTTTGATTTTGGAGATAGAGGCAAATACCTGTTTTTAGTATTTATATGGTTTGTGGAGGTGATATGTTGGAGTGCACCAAGTGATGGGGCACCTGATTTTCCCCTCCTAACCACCTGCCAACCTCCCGGACAAACTACCCTCTGCAGTCGAGGTGCTTCTGTTGGATGTTGGGGAAATGGCGGCTGGTTCTTATAATATATTTCCTCTTGAATATACAATTTGAGGTGCGTAATCTGTGCCCATGCTGCCTGGAGCTGAGCCCTTAGATTACCAATGGCACAACATGTAGGAAAGTGTCCTAAATCCTGTAAAACTGCCCTTCTGAAAAGTGTTCCACAGTATCTGCAGTTAATGATATCCATTCTAGATAAGTTGCTGGGTTTATAACCTGGTTGGAGTAATTAGAAGGAAGAAAATGAAAGTAAAAGTTTGGTTTTGTGCTTTGGTTGTTTGTTTTTGTATAACTTGTTATAACAAGTTAAATTACTAGTGCCCCTGTAAATGAGGTCACTGTGTGGATACCCCTCTGCTCTTCCCCTTCCTGCTTTGTTACAGGAAATGTCATGACTGTGCTACCCTATAAAAGGAGTGTAGTGTGGGGTGGTTGGGGATGGGGGTAGGTGGCTGGGCCCTTCCCCTGCGGAAAAGAAGAACCACGGATGAAAGAAACAAGGAGTTAAGAGCAGAAACAATCAGCCAGCAACAAATGCAGTAGCCCTGAAAGTGTATCCTAATGATAGATACAACTGTAAAACCTGTAAAGCACCACCTGTAATAATTTCACAGAAGATATACCCTGTAAGAAACACTTTGCTACAGAGAAAAATAAAGCAGTAACAGAAGATATAGCTTGCAAAAGACAATTTGAATCAGTAAATTACAGCAGTAATCTGTAAGCACACACATGTAGGCATGCCCTGTAATAATGCAGCAGAAGGTATACCCAGCAACAAGAATTTAATTCAGAGAAAAATAAAGTAATAAAATGTTAGCAACAAACTGTAACAATCCTTGTGAGTACAAAATAAAAAAAAACAACAACACACAGTAAATCTGCCTAGCCAAAAGAAGCCTTAATCCTTTTCCTTGCTCTGGTAGGTTCTTTGCTTTGTCCTTTCAAGCAACCTAGAAAAGAAGAGCTCAGGTGAAGCTACTTTTTGTTCATTATCATTTCTGCTGAACAGTTTTGTCAACTTTGTGATACCATCGTTATTTGCATGCAGAGGGGCCTTCTTTTAAATAGTTGTGCTTAGTAGAGTCTATCCTGGGAAAACAAATAAATGCAAGTAAATACACTCTTGTATTATCCATCCCACCCAGTGAGTGAGTGACTGGAGGTCCCTCCCAAAACATTACCTTTATCTGGAAGTGCAGCAGAGCTGTCCTGAGTGGAGCTTAGGAAACTATAAAAGTGACACCATCAGCAACAGCAAAAAATCAGGGGCCACAAGAACCTGACTCTTAACTTAATTTATTGTGCAGAATAATGTGCAGAAAAACACGCATTCACTTACAGTTTGGCTTCCGCTGAACAAAGACACTGACAGGAGCAAAGAAAATGTACAAAACCAGTCAGAGGTTTTCCTTGCTTTTGCTGTTGTCTCCGTTCAGGGGTCCACACTGTAAAGGTAAATGAATATGTGTCATTCTACACATTTTTCTACACAGTAAAGAAAGTTAACAGCCAGATTCTTTTGGCCTCAGAATGTTTGCTGTTGTCGATGGTACCGCTTTTATATTTTCCTCATCATGTGCAGTGAACTGGCACATTGTGTAGCAGAGCATTTTTCACCGACTGCCTGCTCAGTGTTGCTTGCCCTGGTAAACAACGAAATACAAATACAAAAAATGCACTCTTGCCTTATCCATCCTACCTAATGAATGAGTGACCAGAGATTACTCCCGAAACATTTACTTTCTTGGAGAAGTGCAGCAGACCTGTGCTCCATGGAGTTTATTTTGGTAAATAAAAAAAAAAACTAAATAAAGTCTTGCCTTATTCATTCCACCTAATGAATGGGTGACCAGAGGTCACTCCCAAAACATTGTCTCTGTTAGAGAAGTGCCACAGAGAAGTGCTCCATGGAGTGTATCCTGGCAAACAAACAAATATGAATACATATAAATACACTCCTGCCTTATCCATCCCACTTAATGAGTGATTGACCAGAAGTTCCTTTTAAAACATTGTCTCAAACATTGCCTTTCCCTTTGTTGGGGAAGTGAAGCAGACCTGTACTTACTGGAGTTTATCCGGGTAAATTAAAGACATAAATACAAATACAAATATATGATGGTACTGGTCTTTTCAACTTTTCTGGTGTTGGCGTTCTTATGGACTTACTATTCAATTCCACGTTAAAAATAATAAAACAGTTCAAATGCTGTTGATCCCATAGTAAGGTTTCAGATTACTTATTTTAAGATGTGATGAGGTCACATCTGGCTAGCCAAAGTGATATTTGGAGGATTGCCTGTGAACCCTATTCTCTTTAGCAGCAGCGCAATGCACTCATCATAACCAGTAAAAGTCGATCTTTACTTGAAAAAAACTGTTTTAATGAGTACTGGCACTCAACTCAGTTCTTGGAAATGTCAGGGGATAAACTGGGCAGACACCCATGGGAACTCAGTTCCAGCATCTGTAACAAAACTGCAGGAGAGTTCCTCCTCCTCTGCCACCGTTCTCCACTGAATACTGTAGGGGAGTTATACCATCTAGTAGAGAGGACTTTTTCCCCTCCCCCAAATGTAGAGATGGGATTTCCATATTATAAACAGCTCTAATTTAACCCATGGCTAATGCATCACATATGGAAAAATGCTGCATTGCAATAATGTTGGTGATGTAGGAACAGGTTTTCAAAAGTGGAAAATTGTGCATGTGTGAAAAAAGTTGTACAAGACAGGGTTTTCTTGTGCAACTGTTGATTTTCTTCTGCGTGTACTCAATTTTCAAAAAGTTTGCCTTTTTGCATCGTGTACCACAATTTCCAGCAGCTTGCCTATGTGTTTTGCACAGCTGGAGAAAATGCCTGGTCTTACCAGATGTAGCATTTTTCGCAGCTGTGGGGAAAAACAGAAAATGCCGCCTGTGCACATACGATACTGAAATAGCATTTTCTCAGGTGTGGGAATTTTCCCCTTACCATGGAGATGCAGGCAGGTACTTAGATCCTGTGTCATGTCAGGCTCTTTGAAAATTGGACCCTTTCTTCCTGGCCTGAAGTTTGGTTTTTTTCTCACCAAAAATTGAATTTATTTACTCGGTTTCAATAATGATTAGCAGACTACTTTCACTTACCTAAATCATCTGGTGAATTAATTTTTGTTCATTTATTTATATAATAACTGGTGAGCCTCCATATTAACCTGGATGTGGTTGCTTTCAAACACCGCAATAACTAGTGATGTCACAACCAGTTCTTATGGTGCTTCCCAACACACTAACTCATGCCTAAGCACAGTTGAGGGAAATCATGTCAAACAAATGTCTTTTTACTAACCTCTGTCCCTTCTATGACAGCACTACAGATGAAGAGTACAACTTTCTGTAATCCAAAATAAGACAATTTTGGACACCCCACAAAAACTGCCAAAAGCATGAGGTCCTTTGCAAGCAGCATAGGCAGCTAGAGCCATGCCTGCCCATATTTTTATTTAAAGTTAGACAGTTTGCAATTCCTAGCAGGCAATTACTCCCCAGTTTAGGAATTAAAATGATTTCAACATTTCCTGCATGACGGGAACTAAGACAAATGCCCAGCTGAGCCCTTTGGCATGTGATGACTGCATAAACCTCTCTAGCTTCGCTCTCAAGGTTTATTAGTTATCACCCACCCCGGGTGCATAAAAAACATCATAACACACAATTACGCATGCATTATTATATTTATTTCAAATGTTTTCCCAGAAACTGCATACTAAGCTGGGAACAGCTCTTTTGTAGATGCATGGGGGGACAGTGCACAACAATATTACAGTCAATTAGCCATAAGGTAACAAAGGTAATAAGAGAGCAGTATACAAATGAATCTATACAATCAATTCAATAGTAAGCATTAAGTGAATGCAAAGAAACATGACAGCAATTGGATAAACATACTGCTATACAGGCGCAGAACAAGGTTGTATATAAATACAAATAATATACAAACAACACCATACAAGGTAGACAGCAGTGAACTATTAGGAAGGTTCCAAAATATAAATTCTTCAAAGCAGAAGGGATTTCTATATCTGCTTCATGTTCACTCAGCTAAGATTGGGTGTTCATTATCTGAGTAAAAAATAAAATCACTGTGAGTGTTCAGTCAAATTATTACACTTAGCTTGGGAAATGGATGATACCGAAAAGGCCAACCTAGATAGTTAAAATTGTCTGGATTATGCTTCCCACTTAAACAGCCATTATAACATGAACTGAGAAAATCCTGTAGTCTGATTTATAGACTATCACACAGCTGTGGTATATCTAATGTTATATCGCACTCTGTTATGTATTATTGTTTAATTATGCGGGTATCTTGGGCCCAGTGGAAGTCATCTGAACATATTCTAAGGCATCTCAATTCTGCTTGCATGGAACTCTACAATAAGGTTAGTAATAATATACAGTTTGCTGGAGCATACATAGCAATACCCAGCTGCTGTGGCTAATAAATGCTTGAGGATGAAGGTTAAATTATTATATCATTTTTTTCTTTAATTTCATTTTTGTTCACTGGGAAATGAGGGCTAGGAAATTCTGCATACTTTCAGCTTTGTACTGGGGGGTACAGATAAAAACTGACATATTGAATCAGGTTAAGCTGTCGGTGGTATTTTTACTTAATGCAGGGAAATTTGGCCAGGACACTGGGGAAATTACTCTTCTCTCCTGTAGGGGGAACCTCTGGCCATCTGGCTACTTGCCAAGATGGTCACCCTGGCAGGTGGAGGTGAGGATGGTGCAGGTATGGGGGAGCGGACCTCCTCCCCCCTTACCTTTTCTCCAGATGTCCAAACTGGGATGGATGCTGCTTTGGATATGGATATTGGTGAGTTGGAGAGTGACGAAGAAATGGTCCAGCTGGTGGAGGAGTCTAATAATGCTGCACAACAGAATTTAATACTGACAGAAGAAGAAATGTTAGAAAAAGGCAATGGAGGATAGGAATGACTTGGCTACTCCTCCATATTATGGCTGAGGAAGAAGCCTGTTTTTAAATGAAGAAGGAAAAGCTATTTATGGCCCTGCTGCAGTTGAAGAGAGCTACTGTATGAGAAATGCTGAAACTGTGCCTCAGACTTTGGGAAGCTTGCTGCTTGTAGTACACCGTGACTTGCAAACTTCAAAAGAACTGGCTGACAGCCAACAAGCAGACCTGTCATTATACGTGAAAGTAATAGCATGCCAAAATTCAGCAAATCAGTCTGTTATGTTACAGCCCAAGGAGTTTTATCATTTACTACTTCTGAACATGCCGATTCTGGAGCCTCAGTTTTACAGCCACTTCAGGAGGATGCTATTTCTGCCACAGACCAGGGAGATGAAAGATGGTAAAAAATGAAATCTGTACACAGCAAAGTGCCCCTGAGGAAACAAACAGGATGTACTGTATTAGTTGACAGTGAATTGGGGCTGAGCAAGAAAAATACTGCTGGAGGAGTGGGGAAAGCAACCAAACACCTTGGGGTACATTGAGGACGCCCTGCTGTAATTAAAGGAGCAGGTTTTGAGCAACAGCATTCTGAGAGCTGTTCAGTGGAATCAGTGCTATTAAGCACTGGCTGGATTCAGACTACAGATGGGAAATCTTGGGTACCAGGGGTATCAAAAGAACAGGTGCAGAGCAATAAGTCTGAAGTACCTGTAAGCACCTCCAAAACAAATGTAGGTGGAGGTGAGGGTAGTGGGTGTTTACTCACCTGGTAAAGGTGAAGGTGTTAGTTGAATCCATGACACTCCAGACCTTACCTCTTGGGCTCTCAACCCACCTGATAGGCTAGTGATGCACATGTGACCCAGATCAAATTTCGCAGTACACCTTGGTCCCAGGAGTCCCCTTTCCTCAGTTCGAATCTTCCATAGCTGAAAAAAAATACAATTTCGGCCAAAAGAGAAACATTGCTTCCTGTGATTCCCCTACTATAAATCCCCTAACATGAAAATATTGGAATTCTGAGAACAAATTTTTCTACCACTTTATGTTTTCTCTCTGTACAATTCTAGACTTGGCCCTATAAGGTACCGACAGCATCCTTTAATGTTCAGATACTTGAAGTGAGTTAGCGTGTGATATTGTTGCCATGATAAGCCTGAAGGGAGGGCTATGGAGTGTCATGGATGCAACTTACACAATCACCTTTACCAGGTGAATAAACACCCATTGTGTTAGTTGCTATCCATGACACTCCAGACATTACATCTTGGGTTACTTAATAATAAGCAGTTCACCAATCCTTCAGGGTGGGACAGGGTGATCAGAAAGCAAGCTTTTGTGGCACGCTGTGGATAAGACTTGATTGGCAAAATTAGTTCTATGTCTATATAGTGACTCAAGTCTGTAATGTCTTGTGAAGGTATGAACTGAAGTCCAAGTTGCTGCTCTGCAGATGTCTTCCATGGACACATTAGCTCTTTCTGCCCAGGATGTGGCCACTGCCATTGTGGAGTGGGCCCTTATTCCATCCGGCGGTGTGAGGCTCTTTGATTTGTATGCCTCTTGTATTGTCCTTTTTAACCAGCTGGCGATGGTGATCTTGGATGCTGCCATTCCCTGTTTGTGACCTTTCGCTATAACAAAGAGTCTGTCTGATCGTCGAATCGGTTGTGTCTTAGTGATATATAGTTTTACTGTGCTACCTACATCCAGGGGATGGTGAGCCCTTATCTCTCCTTGATGTGGCTGAGTGTAGAAGGTCAGCAGTTCCACAGGTTGTTCACTGTGAAATGTGGACATGACCTTCAGGCGGAAGGTCGATACTGTTTTCAAGAACACCCCTTTTGCTGTGAAGATGGTGTATGGTTCTTTACAAAAAGAATGCTCCTAACTCGCTAATCCTATGGGCGGAGCAAATGGCCACCAGGAAGCAGGTCTTTAGGCCCTACCAGTAAAGTTCTGACTGCTGTAAGGGCTTGAATGGTGCTTCCCCTAGAAACTGCAGTACCATTGGAAGATCCCAGGGAGCCACTGGTGCTCATGAGTGTGGTTGAATCTGATGGCATCTGGATGGGCTCCGGGCTGTGTAGACCCCACGTTTCCTCTGGCTGCTCCTATGGCTGACAGTTGGACTCTTAGTGAAGAAGGGGATAGTCCCTTGTCCAGTCCCTGTTGTAAGAACAGCAAAAGAATTGCCCTGTTCTCGAGCAGGTCCTGGAGAACATCCTGAACCTGTTGGGCTGTGGGCCTTCTCTTTGAGATGGGTGAGAGAGTACTACCCTGTCTCTGCAAGGCTTCTTTGAAAATTCTGTAGCGTATCCTCAAGATATGATCAGTAGGACCCACTTGTTGGAGGTTGGTTGCTGCTACTGTTGGAGGAACAATGACAGTCTTTGCCCCACTGGCGGGTAACTGTGTTGTGGGCTGAGGGAAGGGGCGGCTGGAAGGGGGTAGTCAAAATTGCTTTGGCTTTCCCCCTCTGCCTCCGAATCTGGAATTTCTGCCTCTGAAGGAGGAGATGGCACCTTGCATGGGGCTTCTGAAGTTACTCCCTTGAAAGGAATTGTTAGTGTATGTTTGCTTCCTGTTCTGTTGGAATCTGCCATTCCCTCGAAATCGACGTCGATTGGATGGTAGGTGAAGGTTTCACTACTTGTCCTTTGCGAGGTCTTTTCCTTCCTCTTTTTGTTTGAGGAACTTCTTTAAGCCTTCACTGAAGAGATTGCTTCCCTTCAGGGGTAGGTTTTGCAACAGAGTTTTTGATTCATTGTCCACTTCCCAGAGTTTTAGCCATAAAGCCCTCCTAGCCCTGTTTGTTAGGACCCCTGCCTTGGCTTCCAGTTTCAGAGTGTCTATGGCCATATCCCCCAGGTATTTTGCTGTATCCAGAGTGCATTCTAAAAGTTATGCTTCTCTGGACTTGGGATCAGCTTTTTCCAATACTTCTTCCAGCCAGCGAATTTGAGGTCTGGCGGAGTACACTGCTGACACCGCTGCTTTGGTTGCCATTCCTGTGATCTCGAACAGCTTTTTCAGTATGTCTTCCACTTTTTTGTCGGTGGGATCTTGAGTGAGATGGTGCCGCATGGCAGCACTGTTTTCTTACTTAGTGCTGCAATTTGGGAGTCTATGCTAGGCGCTGTGCACCACAGTGTGGACTTTTCCAGTTGTATCGGGTACATCCTGTCCATGTTCCTTTTCTCAGACAGTCGACATTGTTCTGTGGACTCCCATTCTTTTGATATTATGTCATCAATGGCTGGACAGCTTGGGAAGGTGTCCTTGAACTGCTGATTTTGCTGGATCATGGGATCAAGCTTGGACTCTGGCTTTGTAGCTTCTGTGTCGAACCCCATTGTGAATTTTATGGCCCTCATTAGCCCTGGAACCAGGTCAAAGGAGAAAAGTTTTGATGTCAACAAGGGGCAATCTGATACGATCTCCATGTCATCGTTGCCCCACTCTATGTTCTCCACATCTTCTGGAAAATCCCCATGGTCCTTCTATACTGGATTATGGTGGACTGCACTCTCATCGATGTGTGGTTGAGGAATGGGTTGGGTGGGGTTTGGCACTGGCATAGGCATTGGTAGAGGCTTAGCCTTAGTTAGAGATTCCAACTTCTCCATGACCTTAAGCATGAAGTTCTGCTGACTCTCCATCACAGCGACCGTTGTTTGCTGGGTCCGGATGAGAAGGGCCCCCGGATCCATCCAGGTCAATGTGTTGGGTCCCTGGGTATTGAGGTCTGTGCTGGGGGTCTGCTCCACTGCTAATTCCTCATCCATGTGTTCGCAGGTGGGGCATCGTGCACCCGGGTTGTGGGGCAGGAGGGTGACACTACAGGAAGTGCATTTCTTTGCCTTCACCATCTAGGGATGAGAGAAGAACAGAGAGGAAGAGTGTTACAAAGAACACATATCCGTGAGGAAGTTACCGGAAAAAGGTATCAGAATATGAGAAATGGCTGGACATTTGCACTCATTAGGCATAACTTCTAGATACACGTACACAGAGTGGAGGAATTTAAGTTCCCCATATAAACCCTGGCACTCGAGTGGGCTTCCAGTGCTTCAATTCATTGTCCCAAAGGAGAATAATTGTTGTTATGTAAGGGATGAACAAAATAATCTGCCCCTTTAATACCCTAGCACGCTTTGTAATAAACAATCAAAGTCATAGCCCTGCTAGGAGCTCAAAAGTTTACATTTACAGAAGAAAGGGTTCTGAAAGAACTCTTAAAACTGAAGGTGGACAAAGCAATGGGGCCTGATGGGATTCATCCCAGAATTCTAAAATAACTAAGGGTAGAACTAGTGACACCACTGACTACCCTCTTTAACAAATCATGGGAGGATGGGGTGGTACCGAGGACTGGAGAAGGGCAGATGTGATTCCCTTCACAAAAGTGGGAGCAAGGCAGAAACGAAAACTACAGACCTGTTAGTTTAACCTCAGTGGTAGGGAAAATGATGGAATCACTTCTGAAGGAAAGAATTGTTGAGTATCTAGAGGCCAGAGGGGCTCAGGACCCAAGGCAGCATGGATTCACAGCGGGAAGGTCATGCCAGACAAATCTGATAGATTTCTTTGACTGGGTGACCAAAGTAGTAGATCAGGAGGGCTGTGGACATGGCCTACCTAGACTTTAGCAAGGCATTTGACACAGTCCCACACAAAGATTAATATACAAGTTAGCCAGCCTGGGAGTGGGTCCCAAGATGACAGCCTGGGTAAAGGAATTGGCTGGAGAATAGGACACAGAGAGTAATAGTAAACAGAGTCCACTCTGAAGAGAGGGGGTCACTAGTGGGGTACTGCAGGGTTCAGTATGGACCGGTCCTCTTCAATGTCTTTATAAGCGACATTGCAGAGGACTGGAAGAAAAGTATGTCTCTTTGCAGATGACACAAAGATCTGCAACAGAATTGATGCACAAGGTGGGGTGGAAAGGATGAGAAGGGCTTGGCAAGGTTAGAGGAATGGTCAAATGTATGGCAGCTTAGATTCAATGCTAAGAAGTGCAAAGTAATGCACCTGGGAAACAAAACCCGGGGAAGAGTACACAATGGGGTGAGATACTAACAACAACAAAATGGAAAGGGACCTGGGGTGGTCATATCAGATGACCTAAAGGTGGGCAACAATGTGAGAGGGCAGCAAGGAGGGCTGGGGGATACTGGGATGCATAGGGAGAGCATCACCAGTAGAAAACAGGAAGTTATTATCCCTCTGTACAGACAGTTGGTGAGACCCCATCTAGAGTACTGCGTGCAGTTCTGGAGACCCAATCTCTGCAAAGACATAGACAGAATGGAGGCTGTCCAGAGGAGGGCAACTAAAATGGTGCAGGGTCAGCACCAGAAGACATATGAAGAGAGACTTAAGGAGCTGAATATGTATAGCCTCGAGGAAAGGAGGGAGAGGGGGGACATGATAGAAACTTTCAAGTACCTCAAGGGAATCAACAAAGTCCAAGAGGGTAGCATCTTTCAAAAAAAGAGGTGTGCAAGAACAAGGGGGCACAATTTGAAGATAGAAGAGGGGCAGCTCAGAGGTAATTTAAGGAAGTATTTTTTCAGAGAGGGTTGTGGATGCATGGAACGGCCTTCCGGAGGAGGTTGTGGAGTCAAAAACAGTGGTGGAATTCAAGCATGCATGGGACAGTCATAAGACAATTCTAGGGGGTGGGGGTAGGAAGAAGTAGGCTGCTGGTTAACTAGGATCTGTAGCTTATCCATTAGGTAGGGAAATGGGCAGACTGGGTGGGCCAAGCGGTCCTTATCTGCCGTCAAAATCTATGTTTCTATGTTAAAAGTGGAAACAAGAGACCAAGCGCAGCAAGGTTAGTGAAGCGTGGCTTTTCTACCTAAAATGGTGGCTATCCCTCCCAGGGAGAGAAAGTCTCCCCACCTAAGATGGCAGCTCAGAGAAGATAAAGCCATCCTAATAAAATGGTGGCCGAATCCAAATGCTAGGGGGAGAGATGCCTCCTGGCATATCCTGTTTGACTCTTTATTTCAGACAAAGTTTGATTTAAAACATCGAGAAAGGAGCCAGTTAGGGTGATTTCTGGACAAGGTAGGGTTACAGTATTACCCTGCGATGATTGTATGCAAGCCAGTATGCACTACACTCTGTGTGAGAATTCTATATGCACGCCAGTGGGCTGCTGCCACGAGGGGCCTGAACCGCTTATTGTGCAAGAGAAACAGGAAAACTACCTGTTTCTGTAGTTAAATGTGGCTTTTCCGAGTGGTCGCTGAGATAGGGACCGCCTCGGGGGATTCACTGTCGCGCCCATTTGGTCCGCTTGCTAGGGGACATTCTGTGAGCTTTTTGGGAGCACCATGTGGTCTCCACTAGAGAGGGGAGGACCACGGGGGCGGCATTCGGCTTCATTGGTAATTATGCCCAATAGGATCCTGCTTGTGAGGGGAAGACCGGGGCTGTAAGCACTTCTCGAGGTGCACGATTAAATAAATATGTTAAGTGGCCCATTCAGCTGCAAGCATTCTGCTTGTGAGGGACATACCAGAGGCTGCAGAGTGCTTGAGAACTGCATGGTGATTTTAAATCCATCTTTCAAGTATGTAGTAGCGATGACCAAACCACGAAGGATCTCATTCTGAATTCAGGTTAGGTTTTACACTGACTGAAGCTGACATTGCATTACTCTTAAAAACTGTATGAATTTCTGCAAACTGCTTCGCGATCTCTTACTAATTTAGCAACATAAACGGCTGGATTAGTGATGTTTTAATAATCTACACAGAAAGGCTGGTTTTAGCTATAGATCAGGCTATATAGAGATTCACAGTTTACAGCATTTAAAGGAATACCATTCAAAACAGCAAAAGTACAGCAAGAAGACTTAACAAACATAGGTCAATTATCTAGTCCCACTACCTAAGTAGCAAAAAACACAGACCACAGTGGTGCAAAAAGAAAGCTAAGCCTTTTACATAGTAGGGACACTATAGATTTCTTTTAGCAATGCATTTCAAACAATTAAGAAACTTGTGGAGATTTCACAGGCTTTTGGCCTACCTTAGTTAATTAGCTGAACAGGGACTCCTGGTGTGCTGGTAGCCTCTAAGATGCAAAGGTTGAACTGGAGGAAAGGGGACTCCTGGGATCAAGGTGTACTGTGAAATTTGATCTGGGTCACATGTGCATCACTAGCCTATCAGGTGGGTAGGGAACCCAAGAGGTAATGTCTGGAGTGTCATGGATAGCAACTAACACAATGACTGAAAAAGCTGTTGTGACAAGAATTAGTAGGGAGGGGTCTTCTGCATGTAGTGGTGGGCGAAGTGGGCTCAATCTGCTCCACAAAGTGATTCACGGAGCAAAGGCGGATTCGCAGAGTGCTCTGCAACGTGAAGCGGAGTACTTCGCATTATAATGAGGAACGCAAAGTCCATTGGAAGCAATGACTTTGCGTTACTCCGCCTCCCCAGGCCACTACTTTGCCAAATTAAAGGCGCAGTGCATTGCAGGCAGTGCACTTCGCCTCACTTCACCTTGTTTTTGAGCTCCAAAGGCAAATTTTGCAGTGATTCCTGGGATTTCAGGTCACGTGGGCTCTATATTGATCTGCACAGCCTCAGTTCAGGGTAGTATGAGTAGGAAGGAGTAGGAGACAGTGTGCTCTGATAGCTGTCTGTGACAGGGATCTTGTAAAAGCTGTTCAAAAAGCATTTTTGCTTTTTTGGGGGGATCTAACTTTAGTTCATCGATTGTAGGAAACCCTCCTGTGCTCATATCATCAAACATTTTTGATTTTGTGTGGATTTTGAATGTTAATTTACAACATTGAGCGTGTGTGGTAAAAGACAGTGAAAGTGTGCTTTGGGGAAGGGGCGTATCTGTGGTGTAAGTAGATTTAAGTTGAAGAAATAGTGATTTCTTTGTTTTTTGGTTATATTTTTGTTACATAACTGACTGTGTTAATGTACACACAGTAACGTAGAAACATCGAAACATAGACTTTGATGGCAGATAAGGACCACTTGGCCCATCCAGTCTACCCATTTCCACCTACTGGATAAGCTGCAGATTCTAGTTAACCAACAGCCTACTTCCTGCAACCCCCACTATAATTGCCTTATGTCTGTCCCATGCATGTTTGAATTCCCCACTGTTTTAGACCCAACAACCTCCCCAGGAAAGGCGGTTCCATGTATCCACCACTCTCTCCATGAAAAAAATTTCTCCACATTACCCTGAGCCATCCCCCTCTATCTTTAAATTCGCCCCTTATTCTTACACATCTCTTTTCTGAAAGATGCTACCCTCCTGGACTTTGTTGATTCCTTGAGGTACTTGAAAGTTTCTATCATGCCCCCCGTCCCTCCTTTCATCAAGGGTATACATATTAAACTCTCTCAGTCTCTCTTCATATGGTTTCTGATGCAGACCCTGCACCATTTTAGTTGCCCTTCTCTGGACTGCTTCCATCCTGTCTATGTGCTTGCTTAGATGAGGTCTCCAAAACTGCACACAGTACTCCAGATGGGGCTCTCACAACTGTCTGTATAGAGGGATAACCACTTCCCTTTTTCTACTTGTGATGCCCCTTCATATGCATCCCAGTATCCCCCTGGCTATCCTTACTGACTTCTCACATTGCTTACCCTCCTTTAGGTCATCCGATATGACTACCCCCAGGTCCCTTTCCATTTTTGTTGTTGTTAGTACCTCCCCTGCTATTCTGTACTCTGCTCCTGGGTTTTTGTTTCCCAGGTGCATTACTTTGCACTTCTTTGCATTGAATCTAAGTTGTCATATGTCTGACCATTCCTCCAACCTTGCCAAGTCCCTTCTCATCTTTTCTACCCCCTCTTGTGTATCAACTCTGTTACAGATCTTTGTATCATCTGCAAAGAGGCATACCTTTCCTTCCAGACCCTCTGCAATGTCACCTATAAAGATGTTAAAGAGGACTGGACCCAGTACTGAGCCCTGAGGTACTCCACTAGTAACCCCCCTTTCTTCGGAATGTGTTCAGTAATATTGTCAGCAATAGTAGACATTTTCTTGCTGTTTGTTGTGTGGATGTGGTGCAGCAGTTCATAAGTTCAGGTTGTTTACATTACAAATTTACAATACGTAACGTGGCATAGTACTGAACTTTTGCATTAGTAACGCATTCCTCGTTCAGCATTGTACACAAACTGTTCTGTGTGTGTGAGTGTGTGTGCAGTGTCGTGTGCATCAAATAATACACCTTTTATTGTGCCACAGACTAGTGTAATTGCAAGCGCAGCAGTGTGAACCTGCTATCCATTGCAGCTGTCTGATTTTGTACTGCAATCGCGGTATCTGTTCTTAGTTTTGCTGCTTGTAGTGCCATAAAAATCAGCATTCAGTGCTCCTCTGCATTCCCTCGTTCAAAAGGTATTTTTTACCAGATTGGATTGTTTTTTGTGACCTCATCAGCACCACTGGTTACTGAAGTTGTTTTAATTCCATGCTAATCTCAGAGTAGTCTCTTATCTGTTGCTGAAGCTACAGTTGTTTATTTGGCTTCACATCCAGTGTCCCTCCAATCAGAGAGTCAATGTATCAAAATCTGAATTTGGTTATAATATTTGTGGTTGATCCCCCAAAATGCCTGCAAAGAGACGTGGAAGAAAAGCTGTTTCTCGCCATAGCAATGTTGGCAGTAAGATGGTCTGCGGGCGTGGTAGTAGTACGCAGATGCAGAAGTACATTGCTGATGTGAGGAAAGGCATTTTTCCTGCAATGTTTTTTACAGCCCAATCAGTAGCTTCACTCATAGTTGGAGGAGATTATGTTTTCCCAGCCAGTGGTGTTAGTGTTACTGGTGTTAGTGGTGGTGGAGGTAGTATTAGTATTAGTATTGTTGTGTCAAGTTCTAATTCCAACCAGTGTACCGTATCCAAAACTATTGCATGTAGCAGTGCAAGTGAGTGGCAGCGTAGATGATGTCATACTTCCCAGTAACATCCCAGTAACTGAACCTGAGGATTCTGATGATCATGGCAATGATAGCATACAGTGTGATAGTCCATCCACCGTGGCACTTAATGTCACACATTTTCCATGCAGTGATTCACAGTGTGGTGAAAAAATATCAGGTGATGGTGGTGTAGATGCAGATGATGAATGTGATGATGATGATGATGTTACTGTTGTTGCAACATGCAGTCCACATGCTAGCATCCAAGCAGAAGATTTGGATGTGTGTGACATTGATGAATATGATGATGTAATTGACCCCAGTTGGGAACTGGAGAAAATGAAATTAAAAGTGGCTGTGTCTGAGTCTGTTTGCAGGACCCCCTCCCCCACCGCAAAAACTTGTGATCTACCAGTTTTAGTTGATGACGATAGATATGATTGGTAGTCGTGGTGGTCAGTTACAGTCCAGGTGTGCAGTGCCCAAAACATCACGTGCCCCCCCCACTTCAGTGCTTAAAATAATGGACTTAAATAAGCCACATCATGGACATGTTAAAAGCAGAGCATCACAATCCCTTGTTTGGGATTTTTTTGTTCAAGATACAAATGATGATTTAGTGGCAATCTGCCAGGTTTGCCATGTGCGTGTGAGTTGAGGTAAAAAGAGGAGCCATCTGGGCACAGGAGGACAGCATATGCATCTTAAGAATAGGCACTTGGCACTGTGGACCCAGCACAAGCTGGCAGCTAGTACCACAGTGGGGTGTTCACCTGCGTCACCAGCAACCATAGCCAGCATGTTATCCCCCTTCCATGACTGTTAAGCCCAGTAGGAAATTAAACGTGTGCAGTAGTGCGGTAATAAGAGCAGAGGATTACTACAGGCATGATGAAGTGGAGGACCATAATGACTTTGAAATGTTGTCCAGTGCTGGTGACAGTAGCAGTTGTTGTGGCAGTGGTGGTGGTGGTGAATGAAGTATGTTTAGTGCAAGTGGTACATCAACCCCAGTTGGCAAATCTGGCAAAATAACAGCATTTCTGGGTTTGCCATCATCACTTTTGCAACCGTCTTCATCAAATGTCCACACTCCACACCCTGCCAATGCCATTCATCACACCCTGTGTAAAACATTTAAGTCAGCTCACGTTACAGAGTGTTTTTGCACATAAGCTGAAGTACCCCCCCCGAATCTTACAGTGTGACGTGAACTCAATGCTGCTGTAGCAGAAATGCTGGCAATTTTTCTTTTGCCCTTCTCCTTGGTGGAGAATTCTGGGTTCCGGTGGTTTGCTGCACATGTCTGTCCAAAATGGAAAGTCTCATCCAGGACATACTTTTCTACCCGTGCTGTCCCCAAGTTGTTCCGCACTGTGTCCGACTCAGTAAGACATGCCCTTCAACGCTCCTCCTCTTCATTCATCCATTTAAGTATGGATATGTGGACAAGTGGCAAAAAAGTGGGGAGTTCATATTTGTGTATAACTGCACACTGGGCGCAGGTGCCGGGGGTTTTGTGATGTTGGTAGTGTGAATAATCATGCAGTAAGGTGGTTTGTCGCGGCAGCAATCTTCCAGGAATTCAACAGCATGCAACGATTGCTATGCGCAGTGTGACTTGTTCACACACTGGTGAGAACATGTTGGACATGGTACAGACTGAAATTGACAGATGGCTAAATCCTCTGTCCCTGAGAGCTGGGTTCATAGCAAGTGACAATGGGTCTAATGTGGTGAAATGCATCACGAATGGTGTTTTTTTTTTGTGTTCCATGCACGGCCCACTGTTTAAATCTTGTGGTTCAGGAGTTTCTGCAGCACCCTGATGTAAAGGAAATGCTGACCATTACACAATGTATCTGCTCTCACTTTTCAACATCTGGAAAGGCCCGTGACTAGCTGCAGCAGTTGCAGATACAAAACAGACTGCCTCAGCACTGCTTGAAGCTGGAAGTTGTCACCCAATGGAACTCTACTTTATACATGGCAGAGAGGTTGTATGAACATTCCAAAGCCATCTCAGAATATCTTGTTATGCACACTAGCCATGACCTTTCTGGGGCCTCCATGTCTATGACGACTGAACAGTGGTGCCTCATGGACTCTGTAATAACAATTTTGCGGCCTTTTGAACATGCCACACAGGTAGCGAGTGGTGAGTCTGCCTCCATTAGCCAATCAATTCCACTGCTGCAGGTGCTGAAGCAGACATTGGTGAATGTACAGCATAGCCTTGATGTTGCCAGAGACGGTGGTAGCAGTATGTTGCTGCAACACATGCTGACAGTATTTGACCAGAATCGTCACGTTGTGAGCATTCAGTGTAGTGACAACTTTGCCATAGCAACAAAGCTGGACCTATGATACAAACATGGAATTGCATCAGTACTGGAGGGAGGGCCTGAACAGGTAAAAAATATCAGTGGTTAACTGATGTGCTTGGTTAATGGGGCACAGAAGTCACGTGCCAAGGTCAGCAAACCTCAGCAGCATAATTCTGCTGAAGGTGTACCTGGAGGACCATCAAGCATATCCTGCAAGGGGAAGGGGACTGCAGTTCCAGGTGGTCTGTCATCCAAAGTGGCTAGCGTCAACCCGCTTTGGGATGCTTTGTCTCAAGTGGGTATTTGTGAAATAAATGATTCAGGAGAACAGGATAATGCATCAACAATTGGACTTAGTGCTTCACAGAGAATGGTTGAGTCATATTTGTCTGAAACAGGCATCTGACAATAACTGAAGATCCTCTTTTGTACTGGAGTGGAAAGGTCAGTGAATGGCCAGAGCTGACTGCAATTGCACTGAAGTACCTCACATGCCCACCCTCCAGTGTAAGTGTTGAGAGGGTATTCAGCTTAGCAGGTGCAATAGTCAGGGATCGTCAGACAAACCTGTCTCCTGCAAATGTTAGTTTGATAACATTCATTAAAATGAATGAGAGGCACATACCAGCACAGACTGCAACCTCAGTATTTGTACCCCGGCCTAGTCATTGTGGTCTTGCTGATGTGGAAACGGAACATCCTGGTGGCACTGGCAGTGGCTGCCTGAACTGGCCCACCACTGACGTAGATGATGACACAATGGAGAAATAATTTCCCAGTGGTCAGACTTCAGACATCGATGACTGTGAGGGCAGCTTTCTTTATGAGGATGATGATGTGGTTAATGTTGGCAGGTTTTAACTGAAGTTTTTAAAAGGCAGTGTGCCCCCAGCAGGACCACCACCACCGGAACTGATGTTAGCCACTGCCACCATGAGTCTGTCTGCCCCCCAGACCACCACCACTGGGACTGATGTTAGCCACTGCCACCATGAATCTGTCTGCCCCCGAACCACCACCACCACCAGTACTGATATTAGCCACTGCCACCATGAGTCTGTCTGCCCCACAGACCACCACCACTTGGACTGATGTTAGCCACTGCCACCATGAGTCTGTCTGGCCCCTGGACCACCACCACCAGCACTGATGTTAGCCACTGCCACCATGAATCTGTCTGCCCCCTGGACCACCACCACCGGGACTGATGTTAGCCACTGCCACCACTGCCACCATGAGTCTGTCTGCCCCCCGAACCACCACCACCACCACCGGGACTGATGTTAGCCACTGCCACCAAGAGTCTATCTGCCCCCCGGACCACCACCACTGGGACTGATGTTAGCCACTGCCACCATGAGTCTGTCTGCCCCCAAACCACCACCACCACGGACTGATGTTAGCCACTGCCACCATGAGTCTGTCTGCCCCACAGACCACCACCACTGGGACTGATGTTAGCCACTACCACCATGAGTCTGTCTGGCCCCTGGACCACCACCACCAGCACTGATGTTAGCCACTGCCACCATGAACCTGTCTGCCCCCTGGACCACCACCACCGAGACTGATGTTAACCACTCCCACCACTGCCACCATGAGTCTGTCTGCCCCGAACCACCACCACCACCGGGACTGATGTTAGCCACTGCCACCAAGAGTCTGTCTGCCCCCCGGACCACCACCATTGGGACTGATGTTAGCCACTGCCGCCGTGAGTCTGTCTGACCCACGGAACACCACCACCAGCACTGATGTTAGCCACTGCCACCACTGCCACCATGAGTCTGTCTGCCTCCTGGACCACCACCACCGGGACTGATGTTAGCCACCTCCATCATGAGTCTGTCTGACCCCCGGACCACCACCACCACTGAGACTGATGTTAGCCGCTGTCACCATGAGTCTGTCTGGACTACCCCATCCATCAGCCAGAGATGCAAAGCTTCTTAATATTTAAACCATAAAGTAAGTATGTGTACTCATGTTTGTTATGCTGCTTCACTTCCTTTAGTTGTATGTTTTGTTTTCCATAGCTTTTCAGAGCCACAATGGTAAAACACATACAGTACACTTCTTTTGTTTCTTTTACAGGGTAACAAAAAATGGCTCCATCGCTAAAACTCGTTGGGAATGGTACTGTAGCTGTACCATACAGACAGGAAGCAATGTAATATCCATGTGAAATCCATTCTGGTAAGTAAGAAGATTTTATTTCATCTGTTTCATTATTTTGTAAAGACTGCAGCACATATTGCACACAGGTTGTGTTAGTTGACAAGATGTGGGTTTGAAATGTAACTTGACTTTAGGGATTGAGATTTGAGAACCAGGGAGGGACACATAACAATTAAGTTGTAAGAAGTCATTAATTTCTTTTTTTAGGAAATTTCCAGATGCTTTGTTGTTTTGACAAAGTGGCCTTATCCAAAGAAGTTCTTCAACCTCAGGCCCCGGGGGCGGACACATGCAACACGCAGAAGTCATTTCATTAGATGACCATGACCATCACTAACAACCAGACTCGAGAAGGATGCAGATGAAATCTGTGAAGAAGTAACAAAATAAGAAACCATTACAGACAAACCTGCAAATATGCTTCCACCCACAAAAAAAAAAATACTTACCTTCATGTGCTTGAGAGTTATCCATTGCAAATTTCTAGGCAAAAAATTCTCATCGAGCACTGGAATGTGCACACCAACAGTATCTGTGACCTGTGATACAGAACAATACCATGAAGTACATGTCCATGTCAACCCCCCTCACCTACAAAATACAGAAATATGTATCTATATATATCAACTCACCAAGGCTACTATTAGTGTACAGACAAAGGGCACCGTTCCATCCAGTTGAGATGATCACATTGCATTTGCTTGAATTGCAACACACATTGGACCAGCAACAGTTCGCTCACGGTCATCATTTTATTCTGGTGCACTGCGCTCATGAGTGACTGCGCAATAAATTCTGGGGGACTTTGCATAAGGCATGAAGATCCCATTTCACTTCGTTAGCACTTGTCAATTTTATGGACACAAGACGAATGCATTTTGGGCATGCAGAAAAAATCTGGGGACTCTGTGTGACCACTGCACGCATGAGTGACTGCGCAATAAATTCTGAGGGACTTTGCATGTGGTGTGACGATCCCATTTCACTTCCTTAGCACTTATCAATTTTCTGGACACAAGGCAGACACATTTTGTCATGCAGAAAAAATTTGGGGACTCTGTCTGACCACTGCATGCATGAGTGACTGCTCAATAAATTCTGGTGGACTTTGCATGTGGTGTGACGATCCCATTTCACTTCCTTAGCACTTGTCAATTTTCTGGACACAAGGCAGATGCATTTTGGGCATGCAAAACAAATCTGGGGACTCTGTATGACCACTGAGAGCATGAGTGACTGCACAATAAATTCTGGGGGACTTTGCATATGGTGTGACAATCCCATTTCACTTCCTTAGCACTTGTCAATTTATGGACAGAAGACAGATGTATTTTGTGTGTTATGATTGTGAGCACATAATGTCATAGTTAAATTATAAATTAAAGCAGCATTGCAACAATGTGCTGACAATTTTTACCTATACTTTTTTATGCTGTTTTACATTGCCACTGTTGCTGGCCACTAGTTACCTCATGACTTGTATGATACCCTTCTTTTCACAATTTGTGTCTGCTTTACTACTTTTTCTCATGTCTGAAAATAAAAAAGGAGCACGCCATTTAATATTGTTCTGACCAGGTTCTTATCACTATTTGCAGCTGTTTTTGAACAACTATTGTTCTGTAAGGTCATAAAACACTGCCTGCTGCATAATTGTTAATTTGACAACAGAAGTATTATATAACAACTGATGGAGAAAAACAGCCAAAATACTGACGAAGACCTGGTCTGCACCATATTAAAAGGAGCACTCCTTTTATTATTTCAGACATGAAAAAAAGTACTAAACGAACTCAACTACTGGAAAGAATAGTATCATACAAGTCAGAATGTAAATAAAGTGGCAATGTAAAATAGCATAAAAAAGTATAGGTCAAAATTTTCAACAGATTGTTGCACTGCTGCTTTAAAGAGATTCACCAAGTTACATAGTTATGGATGGTATTGCACCCAACATATTGGTGCCTAACCTCCAGGGGAATCTTTGTTGCTCCACATGTTCTTAAATAGTGCAATACTTTTCTGGCAAAAACGTTCGTAATTTCAGTAAACCGGGTCCTGGAGTACTTCCCGTTTTGAAGAGCCACCCAAGTTCTGCCCCCGTGCTCAGCAATGTTGTGGTGAAACATGGGCACGTTTCAACTAACAAGAGGCTTGTTAGTGGAAACGTGCCCACATTTCACCATGAACTTACCATTATAACATAAAGAAACATTTGGAAAGCTGCCGGCCATTCACTATAATAAAGCACGCCCCCGTGCTCTCCCTAGCATCACGTCATAACATTGCTGAGTGCGGTGGCGGAACTTGGACGGCTCTTCAGAACGGGAAGTCCTCCGGGACCAGGTTTACCGAAATTATGAGCGTTTTTGCCAGAAAAGTATTGCACTATGGAATGTAAGGACATGTGAAGCAAGAAAGATTACCCTGGAGGTAAGGCACCCATATAAGGAGCATGTATGACTGTATGTGCATGTATATATTTAAAGGGAAGCAGTCAGTAACAGGAGCTCCTGCATCCTGCCAGTGCAAGGCTTACCCTCCGGCTAAGCCTTTTAAGTATGTTGCAGTGTTTTCTCGTGCCACATCATACTTTATTTTAATAAAGAAAGGTCAGTGACCCGGAAGGATGGCGGATGCTATGGGGGCCCCATTATGAGTAAAGTAAAGGTGCGGCGGAGATGCACCATGCACTTCAAATACTTTTGTATTGAAGTGCATGGTGCATCGCCGTTGCACCTTTACACATAATGGAGCCCCCATAGCATCTACCATATTTCTGGGTTGCTGATGTTTCTTTAGTAGAATAAAGTATGTTGCGGCATGAGAAAAATGCTACAACATATAGGCTTTCTTTCGGAGGGTAAGCCTTGCAGAGACAGGATGCAGGTGCTCCTGTTGCTGACTGCTTCCCTTTAAACTAATACTGTGGCCCTCTCTCTATCTGGTATTAAACAAACAAAACACAAAACAGTACGGCAGTGGAGGGGGGGTGTGCAGGAAAAAAACCCTAATGTTCGATACCATGATGTTCCAGCGGTAGATGAAGCATCGACACTATTTGCAGCTGCTCTTGCTCAATCCACTCCATCTGCTGCTGGACAGCACCCATCCTCTGATTGCTTTCCTCCATCGCAGCCCACAGCAGTGCTATTTCTGACTGCGTTGCAGGCACTGTGGTGGGGTCCACTGCTGTGGGAGGAAAGCCAGGTAGTAGTGGTGGTGAGGGTGGTGCTGGTGGCAGTGGTGGGGGTAGTGGTGGAGCAGCAACTGCTGCTGTGGCCCTCCACCTGCTCTGGCAATGCACAGCAGCAGCACCTGCTGCCACTGCCACAGAAGGGCTAGCAGGTGGAGGCCTGGCCAGTTCTGTGGCAGCCTGCCACTCCATCTTGTGGTGGTTAAGCATGTGTGTCCTCTGGCTCCCAGTCCCCAGATATGTCCCCTGGGGGCCACGGCGCACCTGCACAAAGCAAAGCAGGCACACCGCAATGCTCCTGTCCTCCTCCGACACAGTTGGAAAGCTGCCAGACTATCGAGCTGCAGGAGAGACCAGGCACAACAGGGGCAGATGTATTGCCAGAAGCACTGTCATGCACCTGGGGGGGCTACACCTGCTGCTGTGGAGTGGGAGGTGGTGCTGCTGAGGGTCGGTCCTGCAGCTGGTACTGGTAGTGGTGGTGGTGGTGGTGGCGGCGGACTTGCTGGATGTGGCAGTGGCACTGGTGGTGCTGCTGCTTCCGGAGGAGGGGCAGGACCAAATAATCGGGAGTGGTCCAGCGACACCTGCCCATGCTGACCCCCCTGTCCACTCTCCCCTCTGGCCACCACGGGCCACAGACTGTCCCTGATCCATAGCCCAACAAAACTCTCCTTCCCTCTCCACTCAGACGCGTCACACGGCGATGTCGACCGACTTCACGTACAGTCACATACAGTCTCACACATGCACACACACACACACACAGTCACACACAGACACATGCACACTTACACAAAACAAAACTTATAAAACAAATAAATCAGTCACAAAAAAGAACTCACAAAACAGTACAACAAAAACTAAAGAATTAGCTTTTCACATATCTGGACTGACTTGTATGGTATGGGCTGCATGCCCATTGGCTCATACTCTGAACCAATGGGCGTGCAGCCCTACCTAACTGTTAGTCGGTGGGGGCGGCAGGTGGGTGGGGTGCTGCGCCCGCGCTGGCTGGCAGGGGTGGGGTGGTGGGACTCCATTGGCTGGGTGAGGGTGGGGGGTCCACTAGATCACCAGGATATCATACTTGGGGGTGAGAATGCCGCCCTTGTTCAGGCTCTATTTGGTCCACTGGACCACCAGGAATATTGGACTTTGTGGGGTTCTGATGCCCTTGATCGGGCTAATGGGGAGGCGGGTTAGGTGATGCCCACGATCCAGGCTACTACTCAGGGGAAGGGAACACTTATGCCCATAATCAGACTACTTAGAGTGGGGAATACTGTTTTGCCCATGATCGGGCTACTCGCGGTCCACTGGGCCCACCAGGGATTGCAGACATGCTGTCACCTACAGGGCCATCATCACGATCGGGCTGCAAGGGTCGGTCCCAATGGCTGCTGCCTGGCAGGGCACCAGGCGCCAAGTCATCGGGGATCAGCACACCTGCATGCTAATAGCATGCAAATGGGGCCGTAATCAGATGCAAATGCCCCTCCGTGCGCCTTGCATAAATTATGGCCCCATTTGCATGTCACCCTTTGAATATCGCAGGTGCTGTGCATGGCACAATGGAACTTGTGCCACCACATCTCAATGCTCCATTCTGACCACTTGCGCTGGCGCGGTTGCCTGTGCCATGCACAGTGGAATTAATGGCCAGGGCGATATTCAAAGAAGTTGCGCCATAGAGCAACTCCATTGAATATCGCCCTGGCCACACCCCTGCACAACTATTTTGAGCAGTGCAGGGGCCTGCGCCACAAAATGGCGCAGTTTGAATATCTGGCCATTGTATGAAATACTAGCAACAAAGTAATTATGACCTCATGGGGCCTCATTTTGGTCACAGGGGTTAGAGAAGTGCGATGGGATAGGTGTATTGTTCAAGGGTGTTACTGCTTCAATACAGAAGCTGGTGGAAATAAAGCCTGGAAGAGTCCTTATGGTTGACGTAGAAAAAGCAGGGAAGCAACCGCTCCTTATTTATATTTATGCCCCACAGTCTAAGGCATGCAGAATAACTTCATTTAAAAGTATTCACCCACACTTGCATACCAGCAGATTATTTGTGGAGAGGATTTTAATTGTGGTCTCTCTTTAGCAGATAGGGGAGGTAAAAAAAGAAAAAATGATAATGATATGACTTATTTGAAATAAATGATTCTTATTGTTGGTCTGCAAGATGGCATGACTCAGGATAAAAGGCTACTTTTTATAAAAGGTACAGTACCCTATCTACCAGGATAGATTTTTATGCTTGCTTGCATGCATGTTCAAGAAAATAGTGCCACCATACGAGTTTTTGTAGGTGTGCCTCCCTAACTTCCAATGTCCTGCTCCCTTTTGCAGGCGTGGCTGCACTGCGCCAATGAATGTCCGAGCTGTCTATGATAGCCATTAAGATGCAGTGGCGTACAGTTCTGAGGAAAACACTGCCACAATCAGTGGTGGTAATGTGTAGGCAATTTGCATACTGCCGTCGGCAGTATGCAAATTACCTACATGTCAGCACTGCATCTGAACTGTCATAGACAGTTCGTCCCCCCACGAACACCCTCGTAGCGCGCTGGAAGCCCACCCAGAGTGCTCATGTGCTCCCTCCCTGCACACCGTATGGCTGACAGGGGCACCCAACCCCATTGGCCCGCTTGCCCCCAAACAGTCTTCCAGGTGCCATGCTAGGAGCCCATCCCAGCATGGCAAAGTCATATGGTGATGGGGGTGCCGATCCCCGTCAGCTCCACTGTACCCCAAAAAAAAATGGCTGGTTACCACGCTGGTAGCCCACCCCAGCTGTGGCAAATGTCTGTATGGCCGATGGCAGTGCCCCAATCCCTGTCAGCTCCACTGCCCCCCCAAAAATAAACTTCCAGTTGCCATGCTGGGACCCAACCCCAGCATGGAAAATGTCCCACGTCATCTTCTAAAAGAAAAAAAAAACACCTGTAAAAAAAAAAAAAATGGTCCCTCATTGACTGTCTTGCCCCTTCCCCCAACCCACACACACCATCTGCACACCCACTCCTCCACACCCCCCATTCCCTAATTTACCTCCAGAACCCTGTGCGACCATCTTCGGTGGACCAGGAACACGTCTGCACTCTTCAAAGCTGACCGTGAACTGAAGAAATGCCAGTAAGCTGTAAAATAGCATAAATGGTTTTTTTTTAAATTTGGTGCATATCTCGGCCATTTTGGGAATTTGTTCAACAAATTTTCAACATGGGGTTCTTGGGGCCCCACCTCATAAACTCAGTCACTGTCATTTTGTTATTCCATCCAGAAAGGTGATTTCGTGGTCACTGCGTGGAACCACCTTTTGGGACCGAGTAATAAAACAACAGTGTCACAGTTCATGAGGTAGCCCCCCCAAAACCTTACGTTGAAAATTTGATGAAAAAATTCCCAAAAATTACTTTTACGAGCATGTGTTGCGCAGTTCCTACGCATGCTCATAACTTTGAGAATTTTAAGTATTTTCACTCCAGATTTTCCACATTGCCATTTTACCATACCTTCTTATGAACAGTATAGCTGTCATTTTTCACATCTCACCCAAAATGTGTTTTCACACATGTAGCGCACAATGGTGCAGTCGGTGTGTGCGAAATCAATGTTCGGGACAGATTAAGAAAATCACAATGACACTGTTCATGAGCAGAGGTCTTAAAATGGACACATTGAAAATCTGGTGACAAAAGTCCATAAAATGACTGTGTTATGAGCGTGCATTGCGCAGTTTCCACGCACCCTCATAAGTTCACAAATTTGTAATATTTTCAGTACAGATCTTCTACACTGGCATTTTTTCACACCTCCTTATGAACAGTACAGCTGTCATTTTTCACACCCTGGCCGAAATGTGTTTTCGCACTTCCAGCGCAGAAATGCATGGTTGCTGTGGGAAATCAGTGTTTGGGACAGATTAAGAAAATCACAGTGACACTGTTCATGAGTGGAGGTCCCAAAATACCTGTGTTGACAATCTGCTGTAAACAATCCCCAACTAATTACATTACAGGTTTGCGCTGTGCAGTTTCTATACACGCTCGTGACTTCACCAGTTTTTTTATATTTTCACTCCAGATTTTCAACATTTCCATTTGTTACACCTCCCCATGAACAGTACAGCTGTCATTTTTCACATTGTGTTCAAAATGTGTTTTCGCACCTGTGGTGCCAAATGGCATAGTCGCTGTGCAAAATCAGCTTTCGGCCATCGAACTGATATTGCCACTGTTCATGAGAAGGGGGTCACAAAAAAACAATGTTGAAAATTTGGAGTGAAAATACCAATGAACGCCTGGGGTGTTAGGGTTTCTGGCCATAACACCCCACCCTGTAGAGACTGATGGGCATCAGGGGTGTAACTTGGGATTTTCACCTGTAATGCCCATACCATTCCACCCCCACCCACACCATGCAGCCAGTGACAGGCATCAAGGTGTGCCTTGGACTCTTCAGCCCCAAAGTTCACCCCATTCTCCTACACTGCACCCATCTCACAGTATTTCCTTATGGAATGGGGTGCGCATAAGACCCAAAGACCCCAAGGCACACTGTGACACTTGTCGGTGTCTGCAGGGTAGGGTGTGGTGAAATGGCATGGCCGTTATGCCTGATGACCCAAAGGCACACCCCAATGCCTGTCAGTCTCTGCAGGGTGGTGGTGGGGTAGGCTTCCATTCAATACTTCACTGCCATTCCTATTATGTATCCCTCTGTCTCCTATACTACCAAATCCAGTGCCAGCAAGCAAACATTCAGCATTGACAAATGCTTGTTTATTCTTGTTTGCAGCATTGATTGTAAACTCTGTTAGAATAATAGCATTTGAAAGCTCAGACCATCTGGCTATTCTTTGTCTGTGTTCCACAGGGAATTTTATTTCTGCTAAAAAGAATCCCTGGAGGCTAAATGTATCATGTTAGATCAAAAAGAAGTTGAAATGGGATGGCTGGATTTTTTAAGAGCTAGATGCTTGATAATTACTGCTTATGACACTGTTGAACAATGGTGGGAAGGGTCAATAAAGGAATTTCTGCTTTTTTTCCAGAATTGGGGATGCAGGAGACATATCAGTTAATATCTGCAATATTTAACTCTTATGTCTAACTGCATAGTCTCATTTCTTAAAGGCAGGAGCATGCTTTTGATTTGTCTGAACAAATCACTAATGTAAAAGAAGAAGTGAGAATGCTTCAGTATTATAGATTATCTTCATTAGAGCAAGAACTGTAATTTGGAACACAAGGGAAGGCACAGTTCTCAGACATTTTTTTCTGGCTGCAAAACAAGAGCTGAAAATTCTATTCAACATCTTCATCAGTGACATTGCGCAGGACCTAGAAGGCAGAATTTCACTGTTCGCTGATGACACAAAGCTCTGTAACAGAGTAGACACACCAGAGGGTGTAGACAGAATGAGAAGCGACCTGCAGAAACTTGAAGAATGGTCAGGGGTTTGTCAGTTGAAATTCAATGCAAAGAAGTGCAAGATAATGCATATGGGGCACAAAAACCCTGGCACAATATATCAGTTGGGGGGTGAGGATATAGCATGCACCAAGCAGGAAAGGGATCTTGGGGTTGTCATCTCTGATGACCTCAAGGTTAGGAAACAGTGTGACAAGGCAGCAGGTAAAGCAAATAGGATGCTGGGATGTATAGGCAGGGGCATCACCAGCAGGAAAGGAGGTCATAATTCCGCTATACAAGACACTAGTGAGGCCCCACCTGGAGTACAGTGTACAGTTCTGGAGCCATACCTACGTAAGGACATAGACAGGGTAGAGAAGGTTCAGAGGAGGGCAACAAAGATGGTGCATGGATTGTATCACAAGTCCTATGAAGACAGGTTGAAGGAACTGAACATGTACTCCTGGAGGAGAGGAGGAGAGAGGGATATGATAGAGACATACAAGTATCTTACAGGAGGAACAGGGTGCAGAAAACACTATTTTAAGCTAAAAGATGTTCCAGGACAAGAGGGCATGGGATGAAATTGGAGGAGGACGATTCAGAGGAAACATGAGAAAGAATTTCTTCACAGAACGGGTGGTGGACAAGTGGAACACCCTGCCAGAGGAAGTGGTGGGAGCTGAAACAATCACGGGATTTAAGAATGCATGGGATAGACATAAAGGAATTCTGGAGGTCAGGGGTAAGGGGCAACAGACTTATAGGAAAACAAACTGAACTTACAAGCTCAAATGGGCAGACTGGGTGGGCCATAGACCCTTATCTGCCGACACTGTCTATGTATCTATGAAAAGAGATTTGTGGCAGAGGTCAGAAGGAAATCTGATGGGGTGACAATTTCAAAATCAGAAAACGTAATGGAGGTTTTGCCGTCACATTTTGAGGATCTTTTTGGTGTACAGGGAGATTCAAGTGGATATGAACATGTATTAAATGATTTAAATATCCCACAGATCCTTCCCCATATTTTAGACCACCAGATATTCAAAGCATTGCACCCAACACGAATCCATAGCGCTGGAATAATGCCGAATTTGTGCTGGACTGCAATATTTAAAAGCCCTTTTAGCGCCAGCACTGTGTGATAGCGCCGATGCTAAAAGTTAATGTATGCAGGGAAGGGAGGGAGGGAGGTAGGGGAGTGGCCATGAATGCCGGAGCATCAGCATATTCAAAATAGTAGTAATGTGCTACAGGTTGTTGCACCACCGGTAGCGCTGCACTAAATACTGCCTGCAAAAAGCATGTGGTAAGTGGCAGTAGAACCCAAAGAAGTGACACTTCAAATTACTACCATAGTAATTTGAAGTGTAACTTGTAATTACCACCAGGTTCAATCCTGGTAGTCTAGTGCCCCGACCAGCCCATTTTTATTGCTGACAGGGGTGCCCAATCCCCCTGTCAGCAACATGTATCCCCCCAACTCATGTGGCACACTGGGAAGCCCACCCCAGTGTGCCAAAAATGTATTTAATTTTTCTTTATTGCATTACCAACGGGAGTGCCAAATCCCCCTGTCAGTGGCATGTATCCCCCCCAACTCATGTAGCACACTTGGAGCCCACCCCAGTGTGCCCAAAAGTTGTTTTGTTTTTCTTTATTGCATTGCTGACTAGGTGCCCAATCCCACAGTCAGCAGCTTGAATCCCCCCCCCCAACTCATATGGCACACTGGAAGCCCACCCCAGTGTGCCCACACTTATCTATTTATTGTTCCTGTAAATAAAGAAAACCATCTCTTGACGTGTGATAAGTTTTTGTAACCTGGAAAAAGAAATGGTCCCTCATTGACTTCCCAGTCCCCCTCCCCCATCCCCACCCTCCCAATGAGCACCCACCTTCCTGCACCCCCCCTTTACCCTATACTTACCTCCGGAGGTTGGCGCTGTCATCTTCTGAGGACCAGGACACATCTGCACTCTTCAAAGCCGAACCGCAACATAAAGAATCAAAGGTAAGTGTGGTATAATGTCTGTCAATGGGGGTTTCAACTTAAGATGATGTCTCCGCCATTTTTAGGAATTTTTACCCCAAATTTTCAACACGGGGTTCTTGGGACCCCACTTCATGAACACTGTCATTGTCACTTCATTACTGGTTCTGAAAAGTGATTTTGCAGTCACTGCGAGGAATCACCTTTCGGGACCAATTAATGAAACAGCAGTGCCACTGTTCATGAGGTGGGGGGCCCAAAAAGCCCATGTTGCAAATATGGAGAAATAATTCCAAAATATGACTGTGTTGCAAGCATGCATTGTGCAGTTTCTATGCATGCTCATAACTTCTCTAATTTCTAATATTTTCACCCCAGAGTTTCAACATTGCCATTTTGTCACATCTCCTCATGAACAGTACAGCTGTCATTTTTCGCATTCTGCCTGAAACGTGTTTTTGCACCTGTGATGCAGAATGGTGCAGTTGCTGTGTGAAATCAACATTTGGGAAGGATTAACAAAATCACAGTACAACTGTTCATGAGGGGAGGTCCCAAAAGACCCATGTTGACAATTTTGTGAAAAAATTACAAAACATGACAGAGTTACGAGCGTGCATTGTGCAGTTTATACGCACGCCCGTCACTTCACCGATTTTTCATGTTTTCACTCCAGATTTTTAACATTACCATTTTTCACACCACCAAATAAATAGTACAGCTGTAATTTTTCAAATCCTGCTAAAAAAATGTTTTTCTGCACCTGTGGTGCAAAATGGGATTACAGTTGCACAGAATTATATTTCCACAGAGCTTTGAAGGTTTTCTGTACTGGGTACATGCAGTGAGGTGATAAGAAGATTATGTTGAACATTTGGAGTAAAAATTATTTAAGATGGCACAGTTCTGACTATCTATTGTGATTTCACTATGCGTGCTCATAACTTTATGTGTGGAAGTGCAGGGGCCAGAGACCCCTGTGTTTCCGCAGCTAGATACATATGTGCATCTGTGGAGGGATGGGAGAGCAGGGTCCAAAGAACCCAGCACTCCCACTGTGACATGGATACTGTTGTGCTCCCACAGCAAAATGAAGATACAATTATACTATCTGAAAAAGAAGGGAAATTCATTGCACAAAACTCAATTAATGCTCAATTAATTATAGTGAATACTATAGTGACAAAAGCAGGGAAATTAGGCGTTAGGGTTTCCAACCCTAATGCCCCACCCACAGGGTTCTCACCCCTACCACTCCACCCCAACCCCTCCATCCTCCACACATCAACAGGCGTCTGAGTGTGCGTTGGGATCATTGGCTTAACTTTCACCCCATTCTCCTGTACTGCACCACCGCAGCTTGTTTACACATGGAATGGGGTGAGAGTTAGGCCATTGACCCAAATGCACACCCAGATGCCTGTTGGTGTGTGGAGAGTAGAGGTGGGAGGTGGAGTGGTAGGGTGGGAACCCAGGGTGCATTAGGTTGGAAACCCTAATGCCTCCTTTCCCTGCTGTTGTCACTATATTATTCACCTTAACTGATGCATTAACAGATTTTTTGCAAAGAATATGTATATGTACATACACACAGTTATACAGTCCTCTACAGTATCCCTCAGTACATGGGACATCCCTCTGTGTTCCTCTCACTATAGTCTTGACCTGCATTCATCCCTCCTGGGAACAGTGGTGCACACACAGACTGTACTGTACATCCAGACTTTCAAGCAGGGGGTTATATTAGTCTATGGTGCTACATAACTCTTACTCTGTGTACCTACGAAGGTAATGGTTTCCATTGTGTCCTGAGTTTGTGTCTCCATGTTTGCAGATGTGCCTCTCATTATGGGAATCAGTGTCCATCTTTGTTCCACATTCAGAGTATCTGTGTCCCTCATTCCAGTGCTGGCTGGGTGGAAGGTATGCACAGTGTATGCCTGCCAACACCCATGGCCTACAGCTAATAAACTGTGGCCCAGATATTCAAACTGCACCAGGCTGTGGCGCAAGCTTGGGTGCAGCGCAACTTGGCTGCGCAGGGGTGTGGTCTGGGCGATATTCAACGGAGCTGAGCCATGGCTCAGCAGCTTTGAATATCACACCCTGGCCACCCCCAGTGTGCATGGCGCAGTGGTAGTGCGCCAGCACAAGTGGCCAGAGTGGAGCACGGGGATGCACTAGCGCAAGTTCCATTGTGCCATGCACAGCAACTGCGACATTCAAAACTTGACATGCAAATGGGGCCATAATGTATGCAAGGTGCACATGGGGCCATTTGCATGCAGGTGTGCCAATCCCCGACAACTTGCACCTGGCACCCTGCCAAGCAGCAGCTGTCGGGAACCAACACCCCCAGCAGCCCAATTGCTGGCATCTGTGTAAAAATGTAGACGTTCCAATATCCCTGGTGGTCAGTGGACGCTAGCCGCCCGATACGGGCATTTAAAAAACATGTCCAATAACCTAGTGGTCTGAGGTACCCCACCCACCGCCCACTGAATCCACCACCCTGCTCCCCCCATCAGCGGCGGGCACAGCACCACCGCCTGCCACCCGCGCTCGCCAACTGACACACGTCGGTAGGGCTCTGCTCCCATTGGTTCACAGTGTGGAGCCAATGGGCGTGCAACCAATCCCGTCTCACACATTCCAGATATGTGAATGAATCATTCACATATCTGGAATATGTATCAATCTGTAAACTTCTGCGCCTATTGGCTCACGCTGTGGCTCAATAGGCATCGCTTCTGCAGCGGTGTCAGTCGGCGGCGGCAGGTGAAGTGAGGTGCTGCCACCCGCTGGCTGACGGGAGGAGGGTGATGGGATTCAGGGAGTGGTGGGGTGAGGTACCTAAGCCACCAGCAATATTGGAACTTCTTTTTATACACATGCCGCGATTGGGCAGCTAGCGGTCTACTGGACCACCAGGGATATTGGAATGTCTACATTTTTACACAGATGCCCACGGTCGGGCAGCTAGCGGTCCACTGGACCACCAGGGATAGTGGAACTTCTACATTTTTACACAGATGCCCGCGATTGGGCAGCTAGCGGTCCACTGGACCACCAGGGATATTGGAACGTCTACATTTTTACACAGATGCCCACGATCGGGCAGCTAGCAGTCTACTGGACCACCAGGGATATTGGAACATCTACATTTTTACACAGATGCCCACGATCGGGCAGATAGCAGTCCACTGGACCACCAGGAATATAGGACGTATTTCTATTTTTACACAGATGCCCGCGATCGGGCATGGGGGGGTGTCACCAGGTGTGGCTAGAGCTCGGGTGGCCACCCACAAGTGGCAGCTGCCGTGTTGCACCCTGCAATGTGGCAGATCACCTGTAGGTGGCCATCAGTTCATTCCTTTGGGGAGATCAACTTTGTGCTGCTGGCGCAGGTAGGGGTTCTTGCATGAATGGCTCTGCACATCCGGGCTGAATATCGGGCTGTGCAGAGTATGCATGTGCCGCCCCCACCCGTGCCTGCATACATTACTGATGTGCTCCGGCACATCGGGATTTGTGCCGCGCACTTTTCCCTTTTGAATATCGCACCGGGGTGCATCAGTGGGTTGCGCATAGTGCAACACTGTTGCGCCATGCACAACCCTTTTGAATATCTGGGCCTGTTTCTCAAGGCTGGCATACAGGTGAGCTGTGTGCACACCCCAGCCTTCAGCTTTTAGCCTGTACATCCAGTCTGACCTACAGGTGGAGCTGTGGGCACCATCCAGCCTTCGGTTTTTGATTTGTAGTTCCAGGCTGACCTACAGCTGGAGCTGTGTGCACCATGGAATAGCACCAGGCAATCTTTATGCTAATGTATGCTAAGCAGGCCTTAATGAGATGCTAATGTGGCTGTTTGCACGCGGATTGCCTAAGTAGGCTCATTTGCATAAGAGCATTGAATATAACAAACTTCTGTCCCAGGCTAATGTGTTTGCACTGGGCTAATGTGTTAGCACTGTGCAATCGAGTTAGCCCTGAGCAATCCTCTCAAAAGCATAGGACAGTTCTGCGGTGTGTGGCCTGCATTATTGTTTGCAGTCGTTGTGCAACACTTCAATGCTGTCACACACATTGTCCATCAACTTCAGCTCTGCCTTACTCCACCTCTGTGTCCACTAAGCTGCTGTTGCATTTTGCACTTCCCTGTTGCTATATTCAGAGTTGTCATATTTCCTGGGCTATTTTAGCACTGCACTCCCAGCCCTGTTTGCACTGCTTCCTTTGAATGCTGTATTCAGCAGTTTTAGCCCTGGGACTATTCCTTTGAATGTAGCTTGCTACTGGTTCAGGGCTAATTTAGCATGCCGTGCAATGCTAAATATAGCCCCGGGGTGAAGTTTTGAATATCTGGCCCTTGGCAAGTTTATAGTCCTTTACTGATCTCTGAAGTAGAGTGGACTATAGCTCACCTTATAAATAACAGTACCTCAGGGTCAGGTGGCCCACCTATGGAGTTTTATAAAACCTTTAGATTTTATTTAGCCCCCATATTACAAACTTTGTATAATGAAATTCTAGAGACAGGTTCTTTACCACCCTCGATACAGAGACCAATACTGACTCTTATAAAGAAGGAGAGAAATCTGAACTAGTCATTGGAGGCCTTCAAGTCTATTGAATTCTGATTTTATTTTTTCTTAAACTCAGCTTTATTAAAAGAAACTAATACATACAGCCTTCCACTGTGCATTCACATATACACAAGTCGTAATATACAAGTGTCTATATTCATTAACAGAACTACCAAGTCATATACTGCGACACCTGTAAACTAGTAATGCTTTATCACAGTTCTGCCTATATATTGTCGATCTACTGGGTTGAGTTGTAGACGCTATGGTTGAAATGTACTCTTCAAAATGAATTCTGATTTTAAATTCTTGTCTAAAGTTTTAAAACAGAGACTGCAGAAAATTGCAGCGGTGGTAATTTCATAAGAACAAATGTGCAATAAATCAAAGAAACACTGCAGATAATTTGATTATCCTTTCAGAATTAGTAGAAAGGGGTAAGAGAGATCTGGTTAAGGGTTTCCTTTTAGATATGGAGCAGAAAAGGCCTTTGACAGAGCACTGCATAATTATTTAAAGTCCATTTTGTTGAAATATGGTGTCCTGGTGCAGCTGGTGCATTGGATAATGACAGCGTTTAAGGGAGCTGTCCTTGTATCTTTTGTAAATTTAGACCTTGGGACTTTAATACAAATCAAGAAGGGGATTTGACAAGAATGTCCTTTAAGTCCTTTGTTATATATTTTTACTCTAGACCCTCTTGTACATCTCATTCAACAGGATTCAGGTATTAGCGGGTATACGACTAACAGAAGATACACCTGCATTTAAAACTCAAGCCTATGCATACAATTTGTGTGTTATTTTGAATGAGACAGACTCAGGTCAAACTGTACAGGATAGGATTGTAGCTTTTTAAAGGTAGTGGGGGCTAAGATTAATTGTAATAAATGTGTTGGCATTCAAATAGGTCAAAATACAGAATCGAGGAAGATGGAGTGTGTTGCTGGGGTAAAGATCGGGGAGGAACCAGTTAAAATTTTAGGGTTCAAGTCTGGTATGGGTGCATTTCAAAAGCAGAAAGAAATTTGGTGAAGTGGAGAAACAGAACACCACCAAACAAAAAAAAGGTTTGTCTAATTAAAACCTTGTTGCTTCCCTGTATTTTTTTATATACATTAGCATGCTTTTTCTGCTGCCTAAATGTCTGGAAGTGAAAATTTATAGTGTATTTTTTCAAGATCTCTGGAGGAGCCGATTATACCCCATTAAAAGAGAGGTCACATGCAAAGTTTATAAAGAGTGAGGGGTAGGTATGGTGAACTCCACTGTTTTCATGTTTTCATTGTTTAGTCACCAAAAGTTTGCCGTAGCCTTAAAAGAAGCAGGAAAATATGGAGTTCTTTAATAGTGGATTAGCTTACTCCAGTTTTAATGGAATGGTAAAATGGGAGATGGGTAAGTAAATAAAGGCTCATAGTCATGTTGGTCCACAATATGTGGCTTGTGCTTTGGAAAAAAATCAAGGGGTGGAAGTTATGACACAATGATCTCTAAACCTGATGACTCTCAACCCCTCTTTCATGTAAAACTTGCCATGAGGTCTGAGGCTCTTGTCTGCCTTACCTCTACACGTCTGGCATCCTCGGGGTATTCAGGCTGCCATCTCCTGGGACTACTTCTCCGGCTCCACATTTGGGCCTGCAGCTACCCCCGTGGCTTACCCCCCACAGCGGGGTGGAGGAGAGCTCTCCCCTAGCTCAACCCTCCAGATCAGGATCCAGTAATGCCACATGCCCTCAGCGCCAATTGAGTCCTCTCTGGAGATGGCCATCATGCCGCGACTAGTGCCCCTAATTTTTCCACTTTTCTCTCCATCAGCTGAGGCGTGCAATGACGCCTAAGGCCCCGAGTGCATGCGTGTCTGCACGCACTCCAAGCCAAGCGTCTGCCCTAGCATGTTCCTTCCATGTCCCTGCCAGTGTTCTACAGCCACCCCCAGAGGCTGTTAGAGCACCAATGGCAACCCGCCCCCCTCCCTGGAGAAGGAGAGCAGTCCTATGGATGCTCCAAGCAGTCCTATGGATGCTCCATCCTTCTCCTCCCCTGCCAACCCCCAACAACCCAGGTTCATTACCGAACCTGGGTCGCCGGCGTAGCGTGAGGTGTGGCATCCAGCACCTCAACCCTCAGTGCCACCAGGCTGGCTGAGGCTCTTAAACTTTTAAGAGGCCTTAACCCAGATAGTTCCCCAGGATTCGATACCCTTCAACCAAAATTCCTCAAGTTAGGAGCTCCTGGCATCACCTACCCAGTATCGTTGTTATTCAACAGATCCTTCCTCACACAGACTATACCAGACAAATGGAAGATTGTGATGGTTATTCCCATGCACAAAAGCAGCCCCACAAACCTAGTCAAGAAATATAGGTCAATCTCCATATTGTGCCCACTCACAAAAATACAAGAAAGAATCCTCTACAGTCAGCTGTTCTCATTTCTTGAGCTGACCAATGCACTAACCATTCATCAGCATGGCTTCTGCAAATTGCATGGCACTGAATCTGCTCTCCTGCAGGTCACAACTGATATTCTTCAGGCCATGGATCAGGGCTATACCGCTGGGGTAACATTCGTGGAACTAACAGAAGCATTTGATCTCGTTAATCATCAGCTTCTATTAATTAAACTCCACAATCTAGGGCTCAACAACCTCTCCCTCTTATGGCTAACCAATTGCTTAGCAAACAGATTACAATGCATCAAATGGTCAGGTGCAACGTCACCCCTCTCCCCTACAGACGGGGTCCCTCAGTGATCAATTTTTGATCCTCTCTTATTTTCCATTTTTATAAATGAACTTCCTTTAAACTGTAGAGGAGCATCAATTCAGCTCTATTCAGATGATGCCATACTGTATAGAGCTGTGAAGAATATCTCTACCTTCCACTCCAACCTGGAGATGGACTTCCACTTGTTAGAACCGTTGTTCAAAAACAACTTACTGGTGCTCAACATAAAAAAAACTAACATCATGTTGGTCCACCACACCTCCTTTGACCTAACTATCCATCCTCTCCGGTAGTCAGGACCTTAGATGGCGTGGCACTCAAAGGGGTAACCTCAGTCAAACATCTAGGCATGATCCTCAATGAGCACTTATATTTTGAAACACAGATAAATAAAGTTATAAAATCCATTCATCAGAAGCTCGGCCTTTTATACCGTAGAGCCCCGTACCTTACATTGCAGTGTAGAAAGACCATAGCTTCCACAACTCTACTCCTGGGCCTACTCTACGGAGCTCTACTCCGCAACACTGCAAAGCCCTCTATCATAAACAGATTTAGGCAAACATATCATAGGATAGCCCGATTTCCCACAACTGCCCAAGCTTGAACCCACCACTGCGAAGTGCTTGCCAGCCTAAGCTGGCCCTCCTTCAAAACTAAACTGGATTTCCAAATGGAATGTGCCAAATTTAAACTAATCCACCTCCCCCCCCCAAGCCTCCCCAATTTGCTCACACTGAAACCTGTCACCAGGGACCTTTGATCCTCCTACTACCCTCTGCTATGTCTACTTAAGACTTGCCTTGCAGTCAGCAAGAGATCCTTCTTGTGTGCAGCCCCTCCAAAATGGAACAGACTCCCACGTGGTTTACCTTCTTGCATGTCTCTCCCTCAGTTCAAAAAATATTTCAAAGAAATATTCTTTCCCCTCTCCAACCTGTAACTGTTATTCACTTCTACTATTCACCTATGGTCCTTCTTCCCTTAACCCCTTCACTCTTGTTCTTCCTGAACAGAGTAAACCCAGTTCCTCCACCATTTGTAAAACCTCTCCTCCCGTGACCTTGCTTTATGTGAATGTTTTTCTAAAAATTGTATGTATATTACACCAAATATATGTATTCAACTAACCTCGGTTTGTCTCCATACATGATGCCGTATGAGTTCTTGTAATCTATGTTCTTACCTGATTTGTGTATATTTATAGTTTATTTTAGTCTGAATATATGAATTGTCTATCTCAATACCTCAATGATGTTTTGTATACTTTGGCATGAGCATGTTCTCTGGGTCGCCTCTGAAAAAGGGACAACTTTGTCTCAGTGGGCCTATCCGATCATCAAAATTCAAATAAATAAATACATAAACTTATCCTTGACCCAGGTAACCTCTCTGAATAGAAAACAATTATATGCCCATATTTTGAGTACTGCTTTTTTCTCTTGCTGTGACCATGAAAGTCTGTCCAAAAAGGAGGGAACAGTAGGCAATGAGGCAATTAACACAGAAACATAGAAACATAGACTTTGACGGCAGATAAGGACTGCTTGGCCCATCTAGTCTGCCCATTTCCCTACCTACAGGATAGGCCGCAGATCCTAGTTAACCAACAGCCTATTTCTTCCTACCCCCCACAAGAATTGCCTTATGTCTGTCCCATGCATTCTTGAAGTCTCCCACAGTTTTAGACCCCACAACCTCCTCAGGAAGGCTGTTCCATGCATCCACTACCCTCTCTGTGAAATAATACTTCACATTGCCCTGAACCCCCCCTTCTATCTTTAAATTGTGTCCCTTGTTCTTGCCGTCTCTTTTCTGAAAGATGCTACCCTCTTGGACTTTGTTGATTCCACTGAGGTACCTACAAGTTTCTATCTTGTCCCCCCTCTCCCTTCTTTCCTCAAGGGTATACATATTAAGCTCCTTTGGTCTCTCCTCATCGGCTTCTCTTGCAGACCCTGCACCATTTTAGTTGCCCTCCTCTGGACTACCTCTATCCTGTCTATGTCCTTGCGGAGATGGGATCTCCAGAACTGGAGCAGTACTCCAGATGGGGTCTCACCAACTGTCTGTACAGAAGGATAACAACTTCCTGTTTTTCTGCTGAGTGCCTCTCCCTATACATCCCAGTATACCCCCAGCCCTCCCTACTGCCTTCTCACATTGATTGCTAACCTTAAGGTCATCTGATATGATTACCCCAGGTCCCTTTCCTTTTTGTTTGTTACTACCTCCCCACCCATTGTGTATTCTTCCCTGGGTTCTTGTTTCCCAGGTGCATTATTTTGCACTTCTTTGCATTGAATCCTAGCTGCCATACTTCTGACCATTCCTCCAACCTTGCCAAGTCCCTTTTCATCCTTTCCACGCCTCCTTGTGTATCAACCCTGTTGCAGATCTTTGTGTCATCTGCAAAAAGGCATACTTTTCCTTCCAGTCCCTATACAATGTCACTGATGAAGACATTAAAAAGGACTGGACCCAATACTGAACCCTGTGGTACCCCACTAGTAACTCCTCTTTCTTCAGAGTGGACTCCATTTACAATTACCTTCTGTGTCCTGTTGTGCAGCCAATGTTTTACCCAGGCTACCACCCTGGGACCCACTCCCAGGCTGATTAATTTGACTATTAATCTTTTGTGTGGGACTGTGTCAAATGCCTTGCTAAAGTCTAGGTAGGCCATGTCCACAGCCCCTCCCTGGTCTACTACTTTGGTCACCCAGTCAAAGAAATCTATTAGATTTGTCTGACATGACCTTCCCGCTGTGAACCCATGTTGCCTTGGGTCCTGTGCCCCACTGGCCTCTAGGTACTCAACTATTCTTTCCTTCAAAAGTGACTCCATCACTTTCCCTACCACAGAGGTCAGGCTGACAGGTCTGTAGTTTCCTGCCTTTGTCTTGGTAACACTTTTGTGAAGGGAATCACATCCGCCTTCCTCAAGTCCTCGGGTACCACACCATCCTCCCATGATTTATTAACAAGACTAGCCAGTGGTTTCACTAGTTCCTCCCTTAATTCTTTTAGAATTCTGGGGTGAATTCCATCAGGACCCATTGCTTTGTCCACCTTTAGTTTTAGGAGTCCTTGCAGAACCCTTTCTTCTGTGAAAGGACTGGGATCAACCCCCCCCCATCAAGAGTGCTTCTGTTAATTGGATTAGGCACTCCCCCCTCCTCTTTTGTGAATACTGAGCAGAAATATTCATTCAGTATCCCTGCTTTTTCACTGTCCCCCTCTGCCCACCCACCGTTCATTCTATTCAGCCTCACTATCCCTCCCTTTGTCTTTCTATGCTCGCTGATGTACCTATAAAAGGTTTTATCCCCCTTCTTAACTGAGTTAGCTATCTTTTCCTCAGTTTGGGCCTTTGCTATTCTGACTTCCCTCCCTGCTTCCTTCTGTCTTAACTGGTACAGCTCTCTGTCCTGCTCCTTCTGTGTTTCCTTATACTTCCGGAATGCTATCTTTTTCTTCCTGACTTTCACAGCCACCTCTTTTGAGAACCATAGTGGCTGTATCTTTCATTTTGATTTGTTTATTTGCTTCACACAAAGGCTTGTTGCCTCTGTGATGGCAGTTTTGATGATTCCCCATTGTTGCTCCACACCTCCTTCTAGCCTGTTTGCTAGTGCTTTTCTGAGGCACTCTCCCATCTTGCCAAAGTCAGCCTTCCTAAAGTCCAGTACCCTCACTTTTGTATGGCTTGACTCTGTAGCTGAGTTTAATGTGAACCACGCTGTTTGATGGTCACTTGTTCCCAGATGGCAACCCACTTCTAGATCTGAGATCCTCTCACTGCCCCCATTTGAGAGTATGAGGTCTAAGATTGCTCCCTCACAAGTGGGTTCCGAAACTAGCTGTCTGAGGCCTGCCACCTGTAGGGCATCAAGAATGGCCCTGCTCTTGGATGTGGCTGCAGCAAATGTGCTCCAGTTAACATCTGGCATATTCAGGTCTCCCATCAACAGTATCTCCCATTTCTCTGCCATTCTAAGAATGCCTTCTATCATATCCTTGTCCATTCCTCCCCTGACATGGAGGTCTGTACACAACCCCTGTGCGGATTGTGGTGCCCTTTCCAGTCTCCAAGGTGACCCACAGTGCCTCCTCTCCTCCCTGTTTACTCTTTTGTTCAGTTGCTTTTATCCCTTCCTTTGCATAGAGGGCTACTCCTCCCCATCTTCTCCCCTGCCTGTCTCTCCTGTAGGTTATGTACCCTGGTATGTTAACATCCCAGTCATGGTTCTCTGTGTACCATGTTTCTGTGACTGCTATGATATCCAGGCATCCCTCTTCCATCAAGGCCACCAGCTAAGGGAGCTTGTTGCCCAGACTATGGGCATTGGTACTCATTACCCTCCATTTCCTGATGGCCTTACTTCCTTTTGCCCCATCCCTGTCCTTCTTGCCTTTGTCACTTTCTCCATTTACCCCTGCCCTTCTCCCTATCGACACCTCTATGTTGGTGTTTGCCGCACTTACTACCATGATTTTTGGGGGGCTAGGATTTCCCTGCTCCTTTCCAGTGCCTCCCCCCTTGGCTAGTTTAAATGCTTGCCAATGAAGCATTTAAACCTATCGCCTAGGATCCTGGTTCTCCTCCTGGACAGATGCAGCCCATCATGCCAGTATAGGCTTGCATCACTCCAGGTGGGCCCCCAGTCCCCAGTGAAGCCAAATCCCTGAGCTCCACACCAGTCTTTCAACCACTGATTGAATCCCATGGTGCGGAACACCCTAGCCTCTCCTATGCCATAGATGGGCAGCACCTCCGAGAAGGTTACCATGCGTGCTACTTGACTAAGGCCCATCCCCAATTCCACAAACTCTTCCTGCACTTCTCTAATCCCTTTCTTGGCCAGGTCATTTGTCCCTAGGTGGACAATGACATCCAGCTCCCTCCCCTGTGCAGCTGCTTCGGCAATCCTGAGGATTCACTCCCTGTCCCTCCAAGCCATGGCACCAGGCAGGCACCTTACCGCCCTCTCCCCTTCCTCCCCCAGTTCTACCTTCCTAACAATGGAGTCCCCCACCAGGAGTTGTTTTCTTCCCCTGCAGGGTCCCCTGCCACCCTCCTGTGGGTCTCCTTTGTGGAGGTTCCCAGCATCCTCCTTGGTCTCCACTGCGGGTGCCTCCATAGAGGAACCACACTTTGCCAGAATGGCATAGAAATTGTGGAGAGGTACAACTGGAGGGATGCACCTCTGTTCCACCACCATCACCCTTCCTGAGCCCACTGTGGTCCAACCGCTCCTCTTTCTTGGCAACCTCTGAGGCAATGGCAGTGGCACTGGTGGTCCCTGGATGGAAGAGGAGGTCCCACAAATCCTGGCCAACTCAGTCTGGAGATGAGCAACCTCCTCCCTCAGCCCAGAGAGTTGCCTGCAGATGGGACAACACCACATCCTCCAGAACGTCTCCCGGAAGACTGCTGCTCCACAGCCACTGCACTGCACCACTCCAATCATGTCTTATTTCTGGCCCCTTCACTGTTTGCAATCCTTACTCTTTCCTCTGTTTTTTTTCTCTCTCTCTCCTTATTTTCTGCCTGTGTGCCCTTTAAGCTCCTGATTGTCCTGTTCTGAGATGAGAATATCCTATATTTCTCAGTAGACCCCTTACTTGCTCAGAGGCAGACCTCCAGCAGCTAGAGGGGGCCAGAGAGCTACTCTTGCCCTTCTAGGATGTTGGGTCTTTGGTGGTTCTGTGATCACTCACTTCCTGCTCCCAAATAGGAAGTTCCTGTTGTCAGTCAAATCCTGTGCCTATAAAAGTAGAACTAGCTTTGGGTGGGAGGGAAGGAGGGCAATATAGTCCCAGTAGAGAAGTCCGGTCACACAGCAGTCCTTTCTCCTGGTGTCTTCTGCCAAGCAATTACAAAATAAAAGGATCCCGAGGCAAATGTGGGACATAACGTGGTTGAGCCCGCGTGGGAGGATGGCTGTGAAGACTCTTTCAAGCATAAAACATATTGAAGAAAGCATCTGTCTTAGAAAGGACTGTGTAAATATTCCTGAAACTCAATGTCATCTCTTTTTTGAGTGCTCCTTTGCAATTTATTTTTGGAAGACACTGAGTAGTACTTGAAAAGAACCATTACTTAGGAATGTGACCAATCAGGTAGCAGTTTTAGGTCTTATCAGGGAAACTGGAAGAAATTTCATCCTTCCACATTACAGTTGATTTTTGTTTGCTGTAAATACTGTTTATGGTAGGTTCGATGTTCCTTACAAATACAACAAAAGTTTTGTTCACCTGAGGCTTAGTGTTTATGATTTTTAGACTCTTACAAAACATGTATCAAGCTGAAGCTAAGAACTTTGATTCTGTACAATTCTATGTATACTGGAAGTCATGTCACTGGATGTAACAGGAATTAGGGACAATATTAATAATGTGATTGATGTTAACTCCACAGATAGTTGTTCACGCTTCACTCAGGCAATAGCAGAAGTCCCTGCGTTTTTCTTTCTGTGTGTGATTTTTGAAATTGAACTGGACAGTATACTCGTATGACTTCGAATGGTTACCCAAAGAAGAAGGAACTGGAGTCAGCCAACACCAACAATTCTTAAAACTTATTTGGTTACCATCTCTTACCAATATGACATCTTACAATCCACAAAACCATGGGGGTGGGGGACTGAACAGGACTCCAATGCAGCATCAGTATCTTCTTCCCAACCTCTTTTTTTTGTTTAATCTTTTTGTAATTTTATTGAGCAAGGAGTTGGCCTAGCAATAAAAGCTCAGACTAATGCAAATTAATCTTGTATCCTGAAAAACAGCAAAATCTGCAATAATCTGGGGTAAGGCAGGCATCGGCCAACTCAGCTCCATCACATAAAACAACAAATCGTCAGCATACAAGGTAAGTTTGTGTTGGAGCCCCAATTTCCCCTGCACACCCCTGGACATCCTCAGTCTCCCACACCTTAATCACCAATAGCTCAATGGATAATACAAATAAGAGTGGGGAGAGAGGACACCCCTGTCTAGTCTCCCTATGAAGTGAGAAAACCTCGGTAAGGATCCCATTAACCATGATGCATGCCATTGGAGCCTGATACAAGATCTGGATGAAATTAACAAAGTCATCCCCAAACCAAAGCGGCACAATGCCTCAAATAAGGGCACGGGGTCATAATGTCGCAAGACATTATGCCACATGGCAAAATTGCGCTGCCAATACAGCACGATTACTGCCATGCAGCATATGTCTTTTTTCTGTGGGGGGCCTCTGCCCATCACACCCCCCATTATGGGGAGCTGTGCCCCCGAACCCTCCACTAAGGATTCTCAACTCCGGGGGGGTCTACCTTGGGGAGTGCACAATGTGTGAAAAAAATAAAAAGTCTGGGACTGGGAATCAAACCTGGTCCCAGATGCTGTGCCTGGGCTCCTGCTGCTGTGGCTCAGTCCAGTGAGCCACGGCAGCTGCTTGGCAGAACCCACTCCCTGCAAAGGCCTTATCCTCTGCCTGGGATTGTGTGAATGGTGCAATACCGCATACAGCAGTATACGCGGTATAGCACCATTTTGCTGTCATAGACAGCTCTCTTTCAGGTTAGCTATAATGTAGTATGTTATTAGTGGTACAACATTATGACCTGGCAGGTCAAATAAGTAATCTCACTCTATATGGTCAAAAGCTTTCTTGGCATCCATGGACAGCACACAAGTGTGCCCTGGATGCTGAGAGCTCCACCAGAATATGTTAAACAATTTACGAACATTGTGGTAGGCTAGCCGACCACCAAGAAAGCCAGTCTGGTCCAGGTGAACAAGAAGTGGGAGAACCCTCTCCAGGCACCTGGCTAAGATCTTAGTGTTAATCTTTAAATAACAATTTAATAATGAAATGGGGCGATAGGAGGCACAGTCATTCAGGTCCTTACCGGGCTTCAGAAGCACACAAATGGAGGCCTCATAACACGTCCCAGGAAGATCCTCCTCGTTGCACCTCCTTTAGAAGTTCCCACATCAGGGGTGCCAGGGATCTGACAACTCCTTATAATATTCAGCAACAAAACCATCAGGACCCACTGCTTTACTCCTCTTAAGCCCTCCAATGGCCTGACTGTTCTCTTCCTTTGTAATCTCTGCCCCGAGTAGTGCCCACTGCTCCTCAGTAAATGTGGGAAGGTTGATGCTATCTAAAAAGCACTTCACTGTCTCCAGTACCCCCGTGTATTCTGCAATGTAAAGACACTGATAAAAGGTATAAAAGGGGCTATTTGCCCCTTTTCCCATACTAGAATCCCTTCTCGATTTTTAATAGTCAGGATATGTGCGGAACCCCTTCCATCCTACATCAGCCTAACCAACAAAGGGGCCAGTTTATTGCCCCATTCAAAGATGTGCTGCCTGGCATACAAACAGCTGGACCTGGCCTTCCCAGTTAGCAAAAGGCTGAGTGGCTCCCGCGCTGCAGTCAGCTCCCGCATGGTGTCCGCATCCTGCCCCATGGCCACTCAATGTTCTAGATCTTTGAACTTATGTTCCAATTCTAGATGCTGCTCCTGTCTCTCTTTCTTGTATCGAGAGACATAGCTAATACTGGCCCCCTTCTGTATGCCTTACCAGCTTCCCAGAAAAACTTCCTGGTTGGGGCTGTCTGACAATTTGTGGTCTTATATATGTCCCACTGGTCCTGGAGATAGGTCCAAAATTCCTCTTTAGCCAATAAATACATGGGAAACCTCCACAAGGGCGGACCCCCATGTGTGTCCACCACCTGCAGGGCGAGAACAACTATTACATGATCTGATATGTGTATAGGGCTCTGCCAAAACTGGGCCACATGATGATAAAGCTCACGTGGCACAAAAATATAATCAAGCCTGGACCATGTTTTATGTGAGTGGGAGTAAAAAGTAAACTCCTTAACTCCCAGGTTGTCAATATGCCAACTATCCACAAAATCAAGCTCATACATACCCATTTGTCACTGTGTCATAACCTGCATATGGCTGCCAGTCCCCTCGGAATGATCCATCTCCAGGTGCATTACACAATTAAAGTTCACCCCCCCCCCAAGAACCAAGTTGAGAAACTGTTCTCTGGCATGGAGGTCCAACAAGGATCGATAAAACGTGGGGTCAAAAACAGCAGGAGCATATACACTGCCAAAGGTGACCCGCTCCCCATAAAGTTTGCCCTCAATAAAAATATACCAGCTCTCTACAGAATCAGCACTCGTTCCGGGGACCTGCAGTGGAAGATGTTTATGTAGTTGTATTGCAACTCCCCTCTTGTGGGAAGAATAAGGGGCCACATAGTAGGCCACCACCTATCCATGAACTAACTTCGTATACTCTGCATCAGATAGGTGGGTTTCCTGCAGTAACGCCATCTGTGTATGCTGGCATTTCAAAGCTGTTAATACTTTACTTTGTTCAATCACATTCCAGGAAACAATATAAATCTGATTCATGGCATCCATATTACCACAGAGCAAAGTGCACACACCAGACAAGGTCCCCACCCCAGCGCAGCCACCCAAAGACATCAAAGTAAGCACCAGCAAGGGTTAAGAGAAAAACAAGGGAATGGACCACAAACATTATGAGCCATAACAAGTAACAACCAGTCAAAATTGAACATATACCCCCAATCCCACCCCACTTGAATAAGTAACAACCACATCATATGAAACCCACATTTAACATACCCCTACCCTCTCCCCCTCGAACTAGAAAAAACATATGTCCCAAAAAGAGTATGAACATCAGTATAGATCCATAACATACCACTCATTCAACACCAATACAACAATTAAAAAATACTCCCATAATGTAGCCAAACTTCCCCTCCGCCCACCTCCACCCCCAGAACTATCCCAGGTTGACAAAGGAACATAGCTTCCTTAATAAAAGAATCAGAGCATACTGCAGATAAACCAGGAGCACTTTAAACATACTCTGATCACTGCTCCCCACCAAAGATAAACCCTCAGATGAATATTAGCTTCTTTAACCCCCCCACACCTGGCGCAGTGAGGGAACAGGGGCAATGACCGCCAGACACAGCACCATCCCATTAGTGCAATCAGACCAGCCGCCCCTCCCCCCACCCAGAGTCCCAGAAAAAATAACAATAGGAGTTGTGCCTGTACGGCCTCAAACCACGAGCTCCTCTCTGAATGCAAGCAACAACCCCTATCTACCCAACTCTACCAACCGCTCCCCCCCACCAGCTCACAGACACATCCTAAAAGAGTGCCTGTTAGAACATGCAGGCCCCAGATCAGATCCCCCTCCCCCAACACAACCAGTATATATAACTATAAATGTATATGGACTGCCCATCTTTTTTTTTCAGGAGCCTCTTTGAGTATCAAAAAGTGTATTGGCAGATGCCTAGAAGGAGGCACCTTGAATCCATTCTTGACTGATATAATTAGTATGACTAAAAAACTCTACTTATTTTGGGTATAAATATGGTTTGGGAGATATGGTTGAATTAAAACTGGGAAAATAAAATTGGAGCAGGAGAAAAAGGTAGTATTTTGGAACAAGTGGCAAATGGTGAAAAAAAAAGAGAGTCTTTATGGTGAAAACTTTTTTGCTCCCAGTTTTTACATGTATTAGCCTAGTGTTTCCATCACCAAAGGCCTTAGAAGCTACAGTTTTGAGCATATTCTTTCAGGCACTCTTGAATAGTACACTAAACCCTGTTAAGAGGAACACAAGTTATCTCTCCATAAAACAAGGAGGTTCAGCCATGATAAACCAAACTGTGTTTTACAGAATGTTCTTTCAGTATAATTTAAAACCTTTAGTTTCTCCATTTGTAAAAAGATGGACCCCGTGGTTGATTCAAACTTGTGTGTGGTTAGAATTATGGGAAGTAGGGAAACTCAAGAGTCTTACAAGCTCCTAATACAATGCCTCCTTACATTAAGGAAGTCCTATAATCATTAAAATCTGAGTTTGGAAACTTGCGCTTAGCCAGATGAAGGCTTTAAGCAGTGAATCCCTTTATCAGTGGATTTTAGACACTCAGTTTTCAGTTGACATGGTTTTTGGAATAGTTCCCCAAGTGTTCATTCTGGCCTGATAAACCAACTGACAGAAAACAGACTACCCTTAAATTATGGTGCATAGTTTGGTTCTGTTTTCACGCAAGATTAAACATAAAGGCAAAGTATAAACATAAAAGTACGAATGAAACAGCATGCGTAAGACTTCTGTGTGTAAAGTATGAAGAGACCATGAAGCACTTTTTTTTCTATACTCCTACATTACAGGGTTTTGGGACTTGAGGACTATATGGTTGGGGGGACCTTTATTATCTTTATTCAAGAACATGAATTATGAAATATTGGTGCTTGGGTAGTATAGCCAAGAAAGGCAGAAATGGGATGCGAGCACTCTTACTGTCTTGTTTGCTTGTATGACATGGAATATTTGGTTAAATAGGTGTTATTTCTCGCTACAACAGAAAGTGCATTCATTGTTAGAACTACTTATAAAGCTTGACTATGAATTTCACAGTATATACACAGGTAAATCTAGAAGATTACCAAGCGGTATTTTAATAGTTTTGTGGAGAAATATGCCTTGGATTACAGATGCCGGTGCACCTGTGGCGTGAGCTGTCTGGATAATGCCTTGTGGATTTGTTTCTCTTTCTTTCTTTTTTTCTGATATAGTTTTCTGAGGAAATGTTACAAGATATAGGGCCCAATATTCAAATATGGGCAAAGCAGAGCACAAAGTTTTGCAGTGTGCTTGCCCATGACCTGGAAGATGCCATATTCAGTCGGATAATGCAACAACACTATATGACTAATATAGGGGCATGATGGTGCAGTGCTAAGTCAAATAGCATTTCCCCAACGTGGATCCTGGCAGTGCAGGAAATAGTGCCCCCAGACCAAATTGCGCCCGTAGCTCCCAGCTCAATATTCAAACAACCCCATGCAAATGAGCCCATTGGGCATGTGAGGTGCAAAGGGACCATTTGCATGCCCATTGTGGGCACATTTGCATGGGAAGCAGCAGCTGGTTTACATCCTTACGACTGGGTCTTCCCCCCACCCTGATTCTCCAATTCCATAGTAACAAATACAGTTCCTGGTGTCCAGTGATCCCCCACCATCGGACTGCCAGCCCTGGTTGTAGTAAAGAAGACACTGGTGGGCTACGGTCACCTGATCCCCTGATCCCCATCCTAAAGGTTAAAATAATAGTCCCTGGTGGTCGTGGTCTCCCCGTTCTCTGATCACCATCCTGTAGTTCAGAGGAATATTCCTTGGCAGTCCACGGTCCCCCCCCCCAGCCTCTGATCGCCATTCTGTAGTTCAAAATAATATTCCCTGGTGGTCCGTGGTCCCCTATTCCCTGATCTCCCTTCTGAAGGTCAAAAAAATATTCTCTGGTGGTCCATGGTCCCACCAATCCTCTGATCCCTGTCCTGTATGTCAAAATAATATTCCCTGATGGTCCATGGCCCCCCATCCCCCAGTCACCATCCTGCAGTTCAGAATAATATTCTCTGGTGGTTCGTTGTCCCCCACCATTGTCTGATCACCATCTCACAGTTCATAATAATATGCTGAGGTGGTCTGTTGTCCCCCCATCCTCTGATCAACATCCTATAGTGCAGAATAATATTTCCTGGTGGTTCATGGTCCCGCTGTCCTCCGATCACCATCCTTTTTTTTTTTTTTTAAACTTCTTTATTAGAGTTTTATGTTTTCCAGTAGTAGGACATACATACATACATATACACCAGGATACATACCCGGGACCACATCCCCAAACTGGATATGGATACTATACACATCCCCAAAGCCATTTACATACACAGTTATAATGTATTATAACCAAAGATTTAAGTCCATTTTTATGGATGTAACACTTATTCTAGTCCTTCAAAGTTGGCACTAATCTGGTCTGTTTCCAAATCAATCTGTTCTCTATATTGTTCTCTTAACTTTGAAGTAGTTATAACTTCTCAGGACTGAACTTTAATAACTGTGTCCCTGGGAGAGTGAGAGAGAATCCATCCTGGCCTGATAAATATAAAAGACCTTCTAAGTCAGCTAAAGACAATCTCAAGAGAGTATTATGCCTCACTAGGTAGAGAACCTGCCCTAACCAAAATCATATACCTCCATAAAATCATAATCCCTTCTCACATTCTCTTAAGAGAACATTACAGGCTAATCCCCTTCAGACTGACAGATCTGGGTCTGGGCACTCTTCAGTTGTGTTGAGTACACTGCCTCTAACACCCTCCATCTCTTATCATATGTTTTCTTTTTCTCCGCTAATATCATTTGTCTTTTAAGTCTATCCAGGACCTGTAGCAGATCACTGACCCATTGATCATAATTATAAGTACGATCACTTTTCCAGTGTCTCAGAATGAATGCCTTAACCAGATCAGACATCAGAGACACATGGTGCTTAGCTGAGTCCCTCACAACCGTTTGCATGTCCCCCAAGAGACAAATTTCTGGTTTAATATACTCCGAGCAATTTAATAACGGATCAATTTTTTGACCAATTTGAACCCATAGTGAATAAATTCTGGGACAGCTCCACATCACATGTACCAGTTCCCCCAGTTTCATTCTACATCTAAAACACAGGTATGTCTGTCTGAGTTTTCTAGAACATAGTTTAACGGGTGTAGTAAATGTTTGAACAAATAAAGTATTGCATAGTCTTATACTTTGGTATAGGCAGAAGTTTAACATTTTTCCATATCTCTTTCCAGTCAGGCCTCAGGGGGGTTAGTATTTTTTCCCAATACACTATCTGAGCCTTAGATTCTTAGCTCACAAAATGTAGCAGCACCCTGTAAACTTTTGAAAGGGGGTGTTGCAAGTAATCAATCTCCTTCAGATGGTCCCAAGTAAATGAACTTTGTCCCATTTCTTTATTATCTCATATAAATTCCTATACCAGATTTGTAATTTGGATCCTTTTGAAAAAGTCCGATTTCCTAGTCTGCACTGGTAAATTCACCCTATCTTCTAATATAAAATCTGTCAAGTTCAAGTCGGATAGTTGTGATGCCCACGGTTGATTAAGTATTAGTCCCCCCAGCCTAAAGTTAGGATTTCCTAATATAGGTTGATCCCTAGCTCCCCTTTGTGCCCTCCTCTGTGTCGGACTTAATAAATCCCACCACGCCTTCACTGATTTAAAAATTGGTGACTGCTTTCCTTTGTTAGGTAAAGCCTCCGGATCTATAAACAACAATGCAGCAGGGGAAAGTTTTAGGTCCTTTAAAGTGCCCTGCTCAATTTGGAGCAAAGTTGGGATATATCCCCCTTCTCCCCAACTCCTAGACCACTGCCCCATCAGGCCAAGCTCTTCTGCTACATAATATAAATATAGGTCCGGAAACGTAATACCTCCCTTAAGATGATAAAGGCGTAAGACAACATGTTTCCTCCTTGGAGGCTTAGAATTCCACAAAAATTCTGAAATTACCCTTTGGATGTTAATGAACCCCCTCTTCTGAATGTTATAGGGTAGTAAATAAATCGGGTATAACAGTCTAGGTAGGAGATTCATTTTAATCAATCCCAGTCTAGCAGTGAAGTTCAGTGGGAGTTCATTCCACCTTAAAATGTCATTTTTAATTGTGGCCAGTAAATTACCCACATTTTCCTCCACCCCATCTTCTGTTTTAGCCAGGATCCAAATTCCCAAATATTACATTTTTTTCTGGGTCCAGTTAAGTTGCAGGTGTTCGAAATCTGCTCTATAGGTATACTCGGTAAGTGGGAGAACTTGAGTTTTACTTAAATTTAATTTATAGCTGCATACCTCTGAGAATTTCCCGATAACTTCCAGGGCTTTTTGGAAACTTTCGGCTGGATTATATAAATGCAACAAAATATAGTCGGCAAAAACTGAGAATTTAAGCTCCATCCCTTGAACCTCAATTCTCTGAACTATGGGCTCCATATTAAGTGCCCTTAATAAGGGTTCCAAATAAATATTAAACAAAATTGGTGACAAGGGACAGCCCTGTCTTGTCCCATTTCTCAGCAGGAACTCTTTAGAAAGATAACCGTTACATAGGACCCTAGCTGTAGGGCTTTATAAAGATTTTTAAGGCATCTGAGAAAACCCTTCAGAAAACCCATTTTTTCCATTGTAAAGAATAGAAAACTATGGGAAACCCGATCGAATGCCTTCTCGGCGTCGAGTGCAATCAGTGCCATAGCAGACTTAGAATCGGAAGCCCTATGGAGAATATGGTGCAACTTCTTTAGTGCGTCGTGTGTCCCTCATCCTGGCATGAACCCAACTTGGTCCTGGTTAATTAATAGAGGAGCTACTTTTAGAACCCTATTAGCCAAGATCTTTGTAAGTATTTTAATATCCTGGTTTATTAAAGCAATGGGTCTATAATTACCAGGTAAATCCCTGGGTTTATCCAGTTTTGGAATCAAAGTAACGTAGGCCTGATATAAAAGAGGGTGGGGAACCTCATCTTTCATTATATTCAAGAATAAATCTTTCAAAAGAGACATTATTGTCAATAAATGGACTTTGTAAAATTTAGCTGGCAGGCCATCCGGCCCTGGTGTCTTACGATTTTGCAATTCTTTAATTGCCTCCATAATCTCTAGATCGGAGACAGGGGCAGCTAATGCCTGGGCATGCTCTATGTCCTGTTTGGGCAAAGGTATTTTGTCAAGGAACCCTCTGATTTCTTCATCTGAACTGGTACCCCCCCCCCGATAGATCCCAGCGTAATAATCTGCAAAGGCATCAGCCATTCCCTGAGGATCCGTAATAATTTCTTCTCCAAAATTCACTGCCATAATCGTTCTTTCTGCCTCCCATTCCCTAATTCTAGAAGCCAATAAGCGACCCAGCACATCCCCCTGTATCAAGTATCTAGCATTTAATCTTTCAAGCCAGCTATCAATCCTGAGATTCATTATACTTCTAAATTCTTCTCTTAAGTCCCTTAGCTCATCATCCACCTCACTGGAGAAACCCTCCAAGGGTAATAATGACCTAATGGCCCAAGTTAGAAATTCTTCCCGTGCTCTATTCAATTTATTCCTCCTAGCGGTTTACTCCTGCGCTATTCCTGCATATAATACCTTGCAAGTAGGCCAAGCAAGTTTCTTATCCACCAGTGTCGGAATTTGAGTTTGGATAATCTTCTTCAGTGTATCTTCTAATTTAGTCACCATATTATCAACCGCTAATGTGCCTTCATCCAACTGCCATCGATATGGTTTAGGGGGAATATTGTCTATCTCCCATAGCATCTGGATTGGGGAGTGGTCAGATAGTACCCTATTAAAGGTATTCAACTCTTTGATACCCCTTAATGCTTCCCTGTTGACCAAAAAAAAATCAATCCTAGTATGTGTCTTATGGACCCCGGAGTAAAAAGTCATCTCACTATCCCCTTTCTTGTACATTCTATATGGATCTACTAGTGCTGTAACTTCCAGGAATCTATTTAAAGCTATCTGTGGTACACTGGGTAATCTATTAGAAGGAGGGTTCCTATCCACCCCGTTATCGAAACAGTGGTTCCAATCACCGGCCATAATAAGTGGGCTAGATGGGAGCATAGCAATATCAACTTCCAGCGAAACAAAAAATTCTGATTTAGCCGGAGTAGGGCCATAAATTGAGGCACATGAAAATGAGCTTCCCAGAATTGAACCCGACACATATATCCCCCTGCCATCCTCTCATGATTTAATTCGATCTATTACATATGAGCAAGCTTTCCTTATTAATATCGCCACACCCCCCGATGCATTCGCATTCCCAACTCCTATTACTTTGCCCACCCATCCTTTCTTGAGTAAATATAGTTCCTCATTCAGTAAATGGGTTTCTTGGAGTGCAGCAAAATGAACCCCCAACTGATTTATATATTGCAGTATAACCAGTCTTTTCTTCCTCCCCCTGAGGCCTTTTACATTCCATGAGAGAAATTTAATTAGTACCATATTCTGTACCATTACCCCTGATATTAACTCTCATACGTTCTATCTTTCTTATTTCATATATCATGGATTCTCTCTCTCTCTCCCCTTTCCCCCAGTAAATCCCTCTTCTACACCCCCTGATCCTCCGATTGCCCTCTTCAGTCCTCATGAGAGGTGTATGAGTCAGCCCCCAAGTGTCTCCAATCCCCCCTGAGTCTCAGTGTATCGACAACTATGAACAAAAGACCCACACCCTATTCCCCAACCCCCACAATAAATTCTTAGATTACCTACTACCCCTAGAGCTTTAAATTAATGAAAGGGGAAACAAAAATTAGTGGTCCAACATCATAGCAGCTGCTTCCTTCTCCCCATACATGGGCACCACCATTATGGTAACATCTTAATATCAAATTTATTTTAGGAAGAGCCCCTAGCCCCCCTGGGAGAGAATGACCCATTCTCCCTAGCATATTTGCTCTTTAGCATATATGGAACAGAACCCCCTAACTTTTTGTCCTATTGCAGTCTTGAGCCCCATTAACCTGCCATATGCTTATAACATTTCAGACTCTTCAATGACTGATCCTCTTCATACTACTACACTGTAGTTATCCGGTGCAAGCAAAAGAAAAGAGAGGAACATTTAACACCTAGCAGAAAGAAAAGATCCCAAAGGTGCAGGAATGTTGATATTCTCAGGCCAGCTATGCCCTGGAGAAAGGAAAAAAAAAAGGGGACAAACATCAAGGTTGGCAGAAGGGCTTCATTTCACAGTCTCATGGAACCTTTAGCTAAAGTAGTCTCAGTCAAAGAAAAGCAGATCTCTTCTCCCAAGTCTGGAACTTAATCAAAGTTGGCCAATAACTAACAGTACCAACTATCGTAGCACTTCTCAATCGTTACTGATCGCACTTGCCACTATACTGCCTGCAATCTTACAAGTCCCTCATTCCTTCAGGTTACGGACTTGAACAGATCTGGTAGCTCCACCCTGAGGCTTTCCATGGCATTGCATGCTGTAGCATATCTTTTGTCTCCTTTTGGTAACTTCACTACCAGCATTGCCGGGTACTGTATTCTGAATTTCAGACCCGCCAAGTACAGCTCCTTCTTTATCTCCGTATACTCCTTCTGCTTCTCTCTCACCAAGGGTATTAAATCTTGAAAAAGCCAAATAGAAGCCCCATTCCACTGCAAATTTCTATTTGCTTTAGCTTTATTCAGCACATGTGTTTTCTCCTTAAAATTCAAAAACCTCATAATAAGAACTCGGGGACGAGCTCCAGGTGGGGGGATTTCTCTCAACGAGTGATGAGCCCTCACAAGGTTGTAAGATTCGCCAAACGGCATCAGACCAAACATTTTTCAGGAGGAGATCTTGCATGAAAGCAACACAGTCCCAGCCTTCTGATTTCTCAGGGAGGCTCGCCGTAATTAAATTTTTCCTCCGACTACGTGATTCTTGATCCTCCAGGCGATCATCTAGTTTTTTGACTTGCCTTTTAAGACCAATTACTTCCTGGTCCATAGCTCCCGTTTTCCTTTCCTGTGAAGCAACTCTGGCCTCCACATCCCCCACCCTTTGTGTTAAAGCATGTAAAGCCGGCTTCAGTATAGTAAAATCAGCCACCAGCCCTTGTAAAAGCTGCTTAATCTCAATAATATCTTCTGAGGCTGAGTGCCCCCCTCGATCTTCTACTCTCGGATCCTCATTCTCTTCTGGAGCCGGGGAATGGGGTTTTGAGCACTTGACCACCGGCTTTCTTGCTGCCCGAGGCTTGGGGCTTCCACTTTCCATCTCGCCCATTCTGTCTTCCAGGCCTACTTCTACTTCTGTTGAATGTCCTCCTTTTTAACTTAACTTGAGTAACTCGCCCAAAGTCCAGCACTTTGCTAACAATCAGAGCTCCTCCCTGAATCAAAAGTGGGATCTTAAAATGATGAAATGATATATTTTATTCACCGAAACCCGGGAGCAGTCTCGGAGACGTCTCTTCCCTGCTAGCTCATCACATGATCTCCCCGACCACCATCCTGTAGTTCCGAAGAATATTCCCTGGTGGTCCATGGTCCCTCCTGTCCTTTGATCGCCATCCGACAGTTCAAAATAATATTCCCTAGTGGTCTGTCATCCCCCATCCTCTGATCACCATCCCATTGTTCAGAATAATATTCCCTGGTGGTCCATGGTTCCTCCTCCTCTGATTGCCATTCTGTAGTTGAGAAGAATTTTCCCTGTAGGTCTGTGGTTCCCCCAGCCTCTGATTGCTTGCTTGCCATCCCATACATTTGACAGTGTATCCCTGGTGTCCGGTGGCCCCCCCACACCCTTCTATCACCTGCCCTGTATGATATCACTGAAGATATCAAAGTAAAAAGTAGTCAATAAATAAAGAAAAATGCAATAAATATCTCATAGTCCTTGGTGTCTAGTGGCACCCTCCACCCCCTGTCCCCGTACCTACATAATGGCTCCATGGAATCTAGTGCCCCCCCGCAAGAATCTACCACTCACCCTGCCAACCCTCCCTTACCTGAAGCACCAGTGACACGGAAGCCCATATGGCAACTGGCACAGCCCTCCTCTCACCTCCTCGGCTGGCTGCCATATCAACAGTCAGGGAGCGTGCATCCTATGTACTGTACAGGGTGTGTGTCTCCGTACCATACAGGGAGCGCATGGCCTGTGGACTGTACATGGAGTTGTACAGTACACAGGTCATGTGCTCCCTATGCAGTACAGAGGACATGCACCATGTACAATACATAGGACTTGCGCTCCCTGACTGTTCATACAGCAGCCAGCCAAGGAGGTGAGAATAGGGCTGTGCCCATCGCCGTATGGACTTCCATGGCACTGGTGCTTCAGGTAAGGGGGTTGACAGGATGGGTGGTCAGTGCCCACTGAGGGGGCCACTAGATGCCAAGGAACCATTACAAAGGTACGGGGATGGGGATCAGAGGGGAAGGGTTGCCACTAGATGCCAGGGAATATGAGATATTGATGGTGTTTTTCTTTCTTTATTGACAAACATTTACTTCAATATCTTCAGTGATATTGTACAGGGCTGATGAAAGGTGTTGGGGAGGGCACTGGATGCTAGGGACATACTGTCAAATGTCCAGGACAGTGAACAGAGGGTGAGGAGCCACTGTACACCAGGGATATACTGTCAAATGTATAGAGATGGTAAACAGAGGCTGGGGGTGACCATGGATCACCAGAGATTATTCTTCTTAACTATGGGATGGTGATCAGAGGACAGAGAGACCATGGACCACCAGGGAATATTATCCTGAAGTACGAGAGGATGAGGGGACCGCAGACCACCTGAGAATATTATTTTGAGCTGCAGGATATCAATTGGAGGATGGGGACCACAGACCACCACAGAATAGTCTTCTGAACCAAGCGGGTTGGTGATCAGAGGATAGGGGGGCCACGGCCCACCAGGGAATATTATTCTGAACTATGGGACAGCAATCAGACAATGGGAGACCACGGATAACCAGGGAATATTATTTTGAACTGTGGGATGGTGATCGGAGGGTGACAGACCATGGATCACAAGGGAATATTCTTCTGAACTATGGGACGGTGATCAGAGAATGGGGGACTACAGACCACAAGGGAATATTATTTTGATCAATGGAATAGGGATCGGAGGATGGAGGGGAACCACATGCCACCAGGGAATATTATTTTGACCTACAAGATAGGTATTGGGGGATGGGGGGACCACAGACCACCAGGGAATATTATTTTGAACTACGGGACGGGGGACTCGGGAATGGGGCGGAGACCATGGACCACCAGCGGGCAGGTGTACTCACCTGACCACCAACCTGGTCATTAGCTGCAGTAGCTCCAGAGGCCACTAGAATTGCCCGGAGTAGGTCTAGGTTTTGATTGGCATTAGTTATGCTTTACAAAGTGGCCTGCACTAACCCTTTTTCACAGTGCAAATGCACTGAATATTGTGCTGTGTCAGTATTCCTGTCCCTGCCCCTCCCTTTGCCCACCTGCATACATTATTTTGTGCATGTGTTAACCCTTTTCATGCACACAACAGAGTCTTCTCAATATTGTGCTCTGGTGCAAACCCCTGGCAAACGGGGCATAACCACTTTGCCCACCAGGCAAAGTTTTGAATTTTGGGCCCCCTGATGTTTTAATATTTTTGAAAAAGGGGAGGGGAAAGGATGATGAACTATTTTTCTTTTTCTGGATTTTTAGTTGCTTCTTTCTATTTTTTTTTCTGTGGTGTGATTTTGGTTTGTACATCATACTCATATTGATACAGTGATTGTATAATAAAAATTCTACTCTTTTCTCAAGAAGTGTCATGGGATCTTTAGCGTCCAACTGAACAACCACAAGAAAAGATAAACAGGAGCCAGCCCAGTGGTACTGAGGTACCCACCGTACCTCGTGCCACTCTGGTAACCCAGGTTCAGGACTGAGCTAGGGCCGCCATAGGTCAGATGGGATGGGGAGGATGGAACATCCAGGGGACAGCTGTCCTCTCCTGGGAGGGAGGGGGACTTGCACCCATGGTGTTGGTGGCTCCTAGTGAAGACTGGGAGCACAACAGCTGAGGGTTCACCTAGAGGGGGAAGGTGTCAGTGGATGTCCTGTGTGCAGGTACGGGAGTGCGCCCACCATGCGCAGGCCATCAGAGCACATCTGCGCCTTCAGGGGGGAGACAGAAAGTGGAAAAGCCCTGGCATGCAAGACAACAGGGGTTGGCCCACACACCCACTGCCAGACCCAGCCTGACCAGCTCTCCTGGATCTCTCTCTCTCTCTCTCTGCTCCTGAGCCATGGCAGACTGGATTCTAGATAGAGCACCAGGTAGGAGTAGGTGACCCCACCTTGGGGTGTGTTTAAGCAAGGGGGTCTTCAGGGGGGTTCTGTGGAGTGGGGGAACATAGCTCTAGCACCTGATTCCCTGGTCAGGAGGGCCTCAGGCAGGGCGGAAGGAGCCATCTGAGTGGGGTCCCATCTGGGAGACTTCCTGTGAGCTGGTGACTAGAGGTAAAAAAAGAGAGTTAAAAAAAAAGGAAAGGCAAACAGGATCTCAGTTTAGCATCTCATGTGAAAGGTAGCACCTCAGGAGTGCAGCAACCCACTCGCACTGCACTACAGAGTCAGTACAAGAATTTTACCCCAAGTTGCTATCATGGGGCTAGGACCCACATCCTTCTGATCTTCTGGTTCAGAGGCATGTGTGCAACCTGCTGAGCCACTGACACTGATTAGTGCCAAATTTCCCCTAACTAGCCCGCATTTACCTAATGGGTCTTTCTTCTCCCTCAGCCAGGTTTGATAGATCTGTGTTATTTGCCATTCTGCTCCACCCCATGCCACAGTATCTGACCCCATTCCCCCAGTTGCAATTACCCCACTTGTATCTTTGTTTCAGCGTGTAAAAAATGGCAGACTTGCATTTTATTGGGATGCAGTAGTGCCCCTATTATTAGGGTTGAGTAGGCTGTTTAATGTTAAATCCCTAACTTTGCACTTTGATAGCTTTGGCACCGTTTGACAACATCAGCTGAAATGTTGTATGTTGTTGTCTCGGAGGCAAGATGTAAATTTGTGGAAAGTTTTGTGATGGCAGCTTGTGCGGTTTCTGAGATCCGCATGTCATATTTCTGTAGATGTCCAACTTTTCTTATACTTAACACAACATTTTTTTTTGCTCTCACCTACAGCCTACACGGAATGGAATTTTTTTCCCAAACTTTCAAGGTACAGGCATGATGCCTTAAGGTGGTGCCTTTGAAAGGTTTCATGAAAAAATAAAAAATGGTTCCAGAGTTATAAGGCTTTAAAGGTTTATGTTTTTCTGTTCTGAGCATGCTCAGTAGGGTTATTGGGATAACATTCTGATACAAAACCAAAAATTCTGTATTGCAGAACCATTTTCGGTTCCTCACCACTTGCTTCTCACAGTAGGAAGCATTTTTTTTTGTTCTGTGAGACCTGCCATCTTATTTCTTTTCTCCTAGAACTAATAGGAATGGATATTACATTAAAATGCCATCATTTAAACAAACACCAGAAGCTAGCTAAACAGGACCTATTTAGCTAGATTGTAATGGTTGTTTCTTCAAATAATGGCCAGAAATACCTTTTCTGAGCATCCCAAAATCATGGGTGCCCAGTTTAGCGACAGGAGCCATTGCCCCGCATTCTCTGTGTGAGAACAGTGGCACTTTCTTGACTTCTGCAGCTGCAGCTGAAACTTGTGCTGCAGGCTGCTCTGAAAGCAGTCAGACGTTATTTCCCAAGTGTCTAATGGCATCCCTCACCCCCATTGCCATCCCCTTATTTGCGAAATGTTTCCCTGGTGTCTAGTGGCACCCCCACCCTCTGATTGCCATTTCATTATGTATGTTATGTTTCTTCTAGTGGCATCACCAACCCTCATAGTGACATCGCCATATTTATATAATGTTTCCCCTGATGTCTAGTGGGGCCCGCCACCCTCCCATTGCCATCCCCTTAAGTATTATAGTGTTTTCCTGGTACCTAGTTGTGCTCTCTACCCTCTGATCACTGTCCCCTTATGAAGGTTTTTTCTCTGGTGTCTAGTGGCACCCCCCACCCTCCAATCACCTTCCCTGCATTAATGTTACCTGTAAAAAAGAAAATCATCCCTTGATGTTTCTTTTTTTTTTTTTTTTTTTGGTTATCCCTGTAAAAAAGAAAATGGTCCCTCACCAATCCGACCCACCACTCCAACCTTTCACTGAGCACCCACAATCCCACACCCTCCACACACCCTCAGTCACTCACCTGAACTGGTTACAGGGTGAAAATCCACTCTCTTATTGAAGACACATTTTGCTTTATATGAGAAACTAAGGTAAGTGTGGTTCAATGCATTTCAAAGGAGTTTTTAACTTTGATGCATAACTTTGTCATTTTTGCATATTCTGACCCCAAATGTTTAACATGGCATTTTTGGGATCCCACCTCATGACCAGTTGTGGTGGAATTATGCAAATCATGTCCAAAAGGTGATTTTGTGGTCGCTTGGTGAAATCGCTTTTCAGGAGAGATTTGAACATTTTCACCACCCTTGTTCATGAGGTAGGGTCATAAGTAAGCAATAAGACACTCCAGGGTGTGTGTTAGACACTTTAACACACGGCTAGGAGGCATAGTGAGGCATGAGGCCACCAGCCGAGTGCCTCCAGCCTCCTAGCCATGTGTTAAAATGTCTAACACACAGACCCTGGAGTGTCATATTGCACTTATGAAATGGCTATCAAAAATACAGATGTATGTGATAGCTAAAGTGTATAGTATTTAAAAGTGAAAAAGTTTAATGTTTGTCTTGATTTTTAATAAAATAGTTCCTCTACCTACTGTTTTTGTTTGACTTGAGGAATTTCATCCTACAAAGGCTTCTGTAGTTACATCTGGTTGTCATAGCAGTATTCACCCCACACACACACACACACACACACACACAAAAGCAAAGAAGCAGATTCTGTAGCTAACTCCCTCGTGCAAGCCGTCTCAGATTCAGCCCCCAACACACACACACACACAAAAGCAAAGAAGCAGATTCTGTAGCTAACCCCCCTCGTGCAAGCCGTCTCAGTATGTCCGGTTCTCCGGTGAAGTGTTGTGTTGAGCGGGCGGGTTACGAGATGGTGAGGAGAATGCTATTACTGCTGTTGTGCTTCCGTGCGCTTGGTAAACCTGCATTTTTCCCCTGATGTCGAGTGTGAGTCTGGTATTTGGATGGAGAGCGAGTGAGCGGACTGGGAGACAGATCGCGGCAGTTGCTTTTTCTGCTGCTGCATCTGTCAGCCAGGGAGAGGGAGGGTTCAAGTGCGTCTGCAGCCAGGATGCGTGTAATTACACAGCAGTGTTGTGTTGAGTGGGCGGGTTAAGAGATGATTGTGATTGTGGCAGTTGCTTTTTAAAAAAAATCACACAGGTTGTGCATTTACTTCAGCATGTGCGAGTTAGTTTCACAGGAAGGGTGGCATCGCTTGTGGCACAAAACAAGATGGCGGCTGTTTGATTTTTTAACATTCTTTGTGGGCAGCATCACCCATATCAATGCCCAGCTGGCATGACCTGATCTAGCTTTTGTGTGTTAGAAACTTTAACACATACCTGGCATCCAATGAGATGCCTTGAAATTGACAAGCCATTTCTTAAGAAGACTATATTGAACATTTGGGATCAAAACATGTAAAAATGGCAATGTTATGCATGTACCTTGAACATTTTCTACACTCGCTCGTAACTTTGGTAATTTTAAATATTTTGACCCCAGATTTTTAACATAGCCATTTTTTCACACCACCTCATGATGTAACAGTTGTCATTTTTAAAATCCTGGCCAAAATGTGTTTTCACATTTGTGACACGGAATGATGTTTCGGTGGCACAGAAAGATGTTTTGGTGGGTATTTGAAACTTTTCACCCACCAGGTTCATGAGGTGGAGTAATAAGAAGGCTATGCTGAAAATTTTGTGTACAAATAAAGTAAAATGCACAGGTTAATGTTGCAGTAATACTCATAACTTCACTAATTTTAAATATTTTGACTCCAAACTTTCAACGTAACCATTTTTCCACACCACCTCATAAATGTGGCATATGGCATTTTTTAAATCCTAGACAAGGCATGTTTTCAGAGTTCTGGTGTGAAATGGCATTTCACCCAATATACTATAAATGGTACATGTCATGTTTATAAGGTGAATCATAAAATGAGTATCTTGAAAATATTGGGTCAAAATTAAAAAAAAATTCTTAAACTTTGTATAGTGCCAGTCTTGACCCCAGCAGGTATGCTTTGTGATCCCGTGCTGGTAAGCTGAATTTGGTGGTGAGATCAATGACCCAGCTGGATGGGGTGAGAGTGGGGAGAGATGGTGTTGTTATGTGACATCCCTCCAGCCAGGGAACAAAAGGTGCAGGTTGTCCGCACGGGCCTGGCTACCATATAGTGAAGACAACTTTCCTCTTGGTATAGTACCCTGCACCTCTTCCCCCTTGGATGCAGAGGGCCCTTGGTATTAGCTGACAGATGCACTCTTTGCCCTTTGCATCTGTAGCAGTAGCCACATAAAAGTGCAGGGATCACAGGGCCCTGTGATTCTGCAGCCCACCAGACAGCACCACGAATTCTTCACATCCATCATTGCACAGAATGTCCATAGGTGGATGGAGTCTTCCCGAGGCACAGGGCATCTGCATCTGTTCACGCAGGTCCTGAAGAGACCTGCTTGAATGAGGATACAATTCCACTGTCTCAAAAAGAAAGGAAATTATTTGCAAAAAACTTTGTTAATGCACCAGTTAGGGTAACTTAATGCCACAAAAGTAGGGAAATGTGGCATTAGGGTTTCCAACCCTAACTTCCCCTAAGTAGCAAAAGGAAAAAACATTAGGGTTTTGGGTCTCTAGAGTTGTGGTGAGTCAGTGGTGGTGTCTTCCTTGGGGTTGTCAACCCTAATGCCCACTCTGTTCTCTCTCTATTTCATGCAGGGTCCACAGGGCCCTGCATGAAGAAAGCTATAACAAATTATGTTGGCAACATGTGGTGAGACATAATTCTCCACTTTTGAAGAGTGCATCACTATGAGGCACTGGCTTGGAGCTGTTCCTTGTGCTTCAGACTACAGGTTATTAGTGGGGGGGAGGGGGGACCATTAGAGTAGACAACCCCAAAGAACATCCCACCACTGATTCACCAAGGCTCCGGAGGCCTAAAACCCTAATGTTTTTTTCCTTTTGCTGCTTGGGGTTGGGGGGGAGTTAGGGTTGGAACCCCCAATGCCACATTTGTGGCTTTAAGTTACCCTTACTGGTGCATTAACAAAGTTTTTTTTTTGTAAAAAATATTTATATTGGTCATGCCCAGGCAAGCCTGTCTTTTTCTGTTAATTCTGTAAAGGATCATGGTCCCTTAAATTTAAGGAGATCTCCTCAGGTATATATGCTGGCTTTTTCCCCATATAGAAAAGCCTCCATCCTGTAGCCCAGGAAGAAATTGCAGGTTTCCCATCACCGGTGTTAGATATGAGATGCATTTGTCTCTACCCCCTTCTTGTTTGTTGAATTTTGTTGACCCGGTAAGCCCACTGGGTCTAGAAGTCCCTTTTTCTGGGGCAACCGGGGGGAGAAGCAACTGAAGTTGAATCAGATTAAGCTGTTGGTGGTATTTCAGTGAATGAAGGAAATGTATCCAGGACACCGGGGAAATTCCCCTACTCTGAGGAGGCAGAGAGCGCTGTGTGGCTGAGTGGATGCTCTGCTCAGTGGTGTTTGGAGCTTTGCACTAGGAGGATGTGTGGGGGCTGAGGAGCCGGTCTCCTCCTTGGCTCCCTTTACAATGGAATTATGCAGAGATCTGGTGAAGGAATAGTGGAAACGGAGCAGCTGGTGGCTCTCAATATGGAAACAGGAGCACAGTTCTTACCAGAGGACGAGGTTCCCCAGGTTTTATCACAGAAATCAAGTTTGAATGGAGGAGGTTGAATCATTGGAGGTGCTGCATCAACAGGCTGTAGAAGCGGAACAACATTATCGGGCAGCAAGGTTACGTTTTTGGTGGCGCAAGGTGGTAGGAGGAATTGGAGGTTGCACAGGAAGAGGAACAACGAGAAAGGAAGAAGGAGCAATGGAGGCACAAGTCATCGTGAGAGGAACAGAGGGAGAAGGTGAATCAGCAGGTCCCAGTAGACGGTGTGAATACTACTACCAAGAAGAGTTTCCACGCTATGAGTGCACAGGGATTTGAAGAAATGCGAATGGACTCATCTGGGGAGGAGATGGGAGATCAACTCAGTCAGTTCCAGGTAAAAACTTAACTGCCATACAACAGAGTGGAGTATCTTCTGAGACTGTTTGTGTGGGTCTGCTTTAAAAGACTCTCCTGTCTCTTTAGTGGAAGGGGAGAAATGTAGTGAGGAAAAGGACCTTCCACTAAATGACTCTTCAAAGGCTCTAGACAGTGTAATTGTGGGGAAAGAACCGAAGGACTGGGTGGCGACGGCCTTGCAAGCTGCAGGTTGGGTGAAGAACCCCTCTGGGAAGGGGTGGGATGCAAATTTTGGTAAAGATGGTGTTGCTACTTCTCCTACTATGTTGCAGATACCCCCGGATGGCTCCCCCACTATTAAATAGTATGGCTACTCCTTTTATACCCCCAGGACAGCCCTCCCTGAATCTACTGTAGAATTGTCCCTTCAGGAAGATACTCATCCCTTGTTACAAGTCATTAGAGACCAGGAAAAGAAAGTACACTGGAGCAAGATTCGGTACAAGATAAGGCTGATAAAGTATGGCATGGAAAAGTGACTGAACATTTATTTCCGAATACTGCTGGGCCTTTGCTGGAGCCTGCAGAAAGAAGGAATGCAGTTAGGTTAAAATTTAGGGTAGTACTGAAGAAATTCGGACAGAAGATTTGTGGGTCGTGTACTATTAAAAATAGCATGAAGTTCTTTGCTTATGAAATTTACGCTTTGATACATGTTCCGGGGGATGTGATTTCTGATGTTAGTTTTACACATCCTGGGGGTTTAGAACGGTTTTGGAAGCAGTACCATCTGTTAAAGCGCTCTCCCTTGTGGAAGCCTTTTTTAGCAATACCACTTACTAAACCATTAACTAAAAAAATTACAGTTCTTTTTCGAAATGAGGGGGTAAATGTTGCAGATATTACGTACTGGTTGTGGCAACATTGTACTGTTAAAGGTTTGCCTGAACCCATACTGGATGAAGAGCAATTATGGATGGGTGGATGGACTTATCTTGTGGTATTACATCTAGTAAATGGTCAAACTAGTCATCTACCAAACTGTTTCTTTTTGGGTAGAGATAGGGGGGTGGTGTTTTACCCAGGTCAGCCAAGAGCTTGTTTCAAATGTGGTGATGGGGCATTTGAGTAATGTCTGTGATAAACAAAAATGTGGTTTATGTGGGGAATTGGGGCATGTGGGGGCTCATTATCGGCAACCTTTGAGGTGTAATTTATGTGAGAAACAGGGGCACTCTTTTCGGACCTGCTCCTGGGCCTCACATAACAATGTGGATTGCTCAGTTAGAGCAGAACAGGATCATTTCGTAGCTGCTGCTCAAAAGGAGCAATTAAAAGTGGTGGCTTTATTATCACAAGGGCCGGCTACTACTCATTCATCAAACAAAGTGTCAGGGTTACCGAGTGAGGCTGACGATACCGTAGTAATGAATGCTCAGGTTGTAGTGAGTGATGGTGAAACAGTGGAGCGGGTCAGTGATGGGGCAATAGTCACAGAGGAGGAGGGGGCTATGGTTCTGGTAGGGGAAAACACGGTCGTCTTGGGTGACGAAGTCGTGTCTATGCCCCCCCACAGTACTTTCTGAGCTAGGCTTCCAAAGAGTGACTAGATCAAAGGCGGGGAAAATACTTTCAGCTGCCTTGATCCAGACGGAAACATTGGGGGAGGTAGTAGTACAGAACTCATATGCTCCTTTGCTTGAGGATGATATGGAGGAGGATGGGTGTGAGTCGGACCTTTCCTCGGTGGCATCCTCTCAGGCTGAGGTGTTGCTGAGCCTGGCCCTTCTGAGAAAGTGAATCGAGAAAAGGAAAAGAAAAGATGATTGCAGGTGTTTGGTGTTCATTTTGTTGATGGCTATTTCCTTTTGTACTGTTAATGTTAATAGTATAAAAGCATATGGGAAGAGGCACAATACCTTTTGAGCCTCAGTATTGGAGGTGGAGTGTGTTTTTTACAAGATACTCGGTTGAACTCTCTAGCTGAGGTGACAACTGCACAGAAGGAATGGAGGTGGGTGTCTCATATTGGTCAGTCGGTGAAGAGCAGTGCTCTGGTGTGGGCATTTTGTTTAAGAGTCAGGTTAAGGTGTTGCATGTTTATGATTTAGTACCGGAGGGTTATGATTCTGGATGTATTATGCAAAATTAGGTTTTCGATTGATAAATATATGCTCCTCAACTGAAAGCTGATAGGTCTATTTTGTTTAGGTATGTGGAGCCTTATTTACATCGTCCAAGATAGTTCTATGGGGGGCGGATTTTAATTGTGGTCTTTCCCATAGGGATTGGGGAAGAGCTACAAAAAAGTCTTCTGTATACCAATGCCCTCTTGGCTATTATGGAGCATAATGATATACAGGATGTTTATAATATTTTACAGCGGGAACGGTTCATACCTTCCATAAGGGCATTTGTCTACTAGAATTGATTTTGGCTAGTATCAGAAAGAATTACATGTCAGTCAGTGGATGTAGTACCTTTGGAAACCTCAGACCATCTGATGGTGGTTTTGCAGTTGGGAAATCGGCAGAATTTGTTAGTTGGGAGGGTTATTGGAAAATGAATACTTCAAAGTTACAGGAAACAGTTGTAGAACATACTATAAGAAATTGATCTTTGCCACGACAGATGATTTGTTATTTGTATGAGAGTCCGATAGAATGGTGGGAAGATATAAAGAGGGATGTGCAAGAATGGTATGGTGCATACACAAAGAGACAGGCTAGGGAAAAGTATATTGCTTATTTAGGCTTACGAGCAAAATATTTGCAAACGTTATCACAAAGTGAGATGGGGGACCTTAAGGTAAAAAGGTTGCAGGATATAAAATCTCAAATGAAGAAATATTTGCAAGACTCTGTGCGAGTAATGGCTATCGACAAAATATAAGACTCAAGGTACAAAAGAAGAGGTAAACCCTTATGAGAAGGGAAGACAAGGGTGTCAAAGGTGTTAATGACAGGTCTGAGAGATGGACAGGGTAAGGTAAAGAGAACATCCAAGATATCTTGTTTTTGGTTCAGCAATATATGGTAGATAAGTTTCAGACTGTTAGGAAGGAAAGTAAGTTTCCTTTACTGGCCTAGATATTCCAGGACTGAACAGGGAAGAAAGGACAGGTTGGTTGCCCCTATTTCAGGAATGGAAATTCGTACGGCCATCCTCCAATTGACCTCTAAATCCATGCCTGGAAGGGATGGATTGCCGAATGATTTTATAAACAATTTGTTGAATTTCTGGTTCCTTGTTTAGAAATATTGTACAATGCTATTTGGGAAGAGAGACGGCTTGCCCCCTCGATGCAATTGGGATTAATGTTTTTTCTTTATAAGAAAGGAGATCAGTATGATATTAAAAATCGGAGGCCTTTAACGCTGCTTAATTCAGATTATAAGATTCTTGCTAAAATATTAAATCAAAGACTGGCAGTTGTAGTAAGTAAGCTGATTATTCAGGAGCAAACTTGTGCAGTCCCAGGAAGGAAGGTAATACAGAATCTGACTTTCATTAGAGAATTATAGAGCAGGGGTTAGGGAAGGGTTTAAGTGGATATTTAATAGCGGTAGATCAGGAAACTGCATTTGATTCTATTCAACAGAATTATCTTTGGAGTGTATTACAACATTATGGAATTCCGCAAGAATTTATAGAACTTGGGAAAGTGTTGTACGAAGCACAAGCAGTGCCCTTGGTGAATGGTTTTGGGGACACCAATTTTTTAAAAAGTGGGGTCAAGCAGGTGCCCAATGAGCCCTTGTTATATGTCTTTGGTTTAGACCCTTTGTTAAGGAAGATTGAGCAGGCCAGAGACATTAAGGCAATAGAATCTGTGGCTGGATTTGCTTTTCAAAAGTTTCAGCTTATCGGACGATTATTATTTTTACTGTGGCAGATGTTAGATCAGGGCTAAAGTTTTGTCAGTATTGCATGAGGCCTATATCACAACTGGTATTAGGATAAATCTGATGAAAAGTGTTGTTTTACCTTTAGGGGATAGTAAAATTATTGATGATTTTCGATTCTGATGACAACAGACCAAGTAAAGATTTTGGGCCTATTTTTGGTAATAAAGAGTCTGAGATACGTAATTGGAATGATGTTTATGATAAAGCAAAGCTTAAGGTACAGACGTGGTTAACTTGGAAAATGTCCAGGAAAGAAGTGTGTCTCATAAGAGCATACATTGCTCCTATGTTTTTATATATGTCTCATATTTTTCCTCTACCGTTTAGTATGCATACCAAACTTTTGGGTTTATTTTTCAGTTTTTATGGGGCAGGTAGGTTGAATCCAGTGAAGAGGATTCATACATACAGAGAGCGGAGAGAAGGGGTTTGAATATGTTGCATCCTATAGTGTATTTATTTGGTAATTTATTTTTAGCTCTATCATTCCTTATTTCGAAAACTATGGAATAGGGCAAATTAGCATGCAGCTTTGGGGAGGATCTTTTTTAGAAGCATGGGGGAGAGGGAGATGGCATCCTGTAGAGCGATTACTTCCGAGTTATGTACAAACCACTCTTCGATACATTAGAACTTGGAAGATAGAACTAGCGTGGTGTAGGGATAAAGGGAAGAAAATGTTTTACAAAATCATAGTGGATAAATGGTATCGAGAGGACCCGGTGTTTATGGTACCTCCTTTTATTAAGATTTCCTTGTTGTTGGAAGGTATGACTAACCCTCGAATACCTTTAAAGATGCAAGATTTTGCTTGGCTTTGTGGTCATCAGAAATTGCAAGTAAAGAGCAATCAGAAACATAAGCAAATAACAGAAAGGGGGTGTGGAGAGCCTGTGTGTGCAGGGATTGTGGAGACAATGCAGCATCTTTTCTTTGATTGTTCCCATATGCAGGGCTTTTGGAAACGATTATCGATTTTATGGGGGAGCAGTTATTGGTATTAATAAATTATGATGTTTTGATTTTAGGGCAAATCCAGCCACCTGGGCAAAATGGACTAACAGTACAATCCAGATTATTTTGGTATGTATAAAATGGTCTATTTGGCAAGCAAGATGTCTTAGATTTCTGAAAGGTAAGGTAGTTCAACAACAGGATGTTTTCTTCCAAATACAGAAAGAATTGGATGCTGTTTATGAATATGAAAGCGTTCTTTAGGACAAGACTTATCAGTAAAGCTCTGGAGGAATGTTGATTGGGTGGGATAGAGGGATGTCTGTTACAATTGTATAGGATTTATTCTTTGTTATGGGACACTGTATGTTTATTTTTTCTTTGTGTTTCGAATATTGTTTTTTGTGACTTTCTGTATTGAATGAAGATATTGTTTATTTAATCTGGATTTTGTTTTTGAATATTGAATAAAGATTTCCCCTACTCTGTGGGAGGGTTCCCTTACATCCTGGCATTCTGTCAAGATGGCCATCCATGGAGGAACTGTGGAGGACATGGAGGTGTTGGAGGCAGGGGAGCCGGTCTCCTCTCCTGTCTCTGTATTGCAAGAGACCGCATTGGCTAAGGACTTTCCTGCTACTACTGAGACTTCACTCAATTTGCCATTGGAGTTGGAAAAATCTACTTTTACTCCTGTGAATCAAGACTTACAAGGTAACACCATGCCTTCTAACAAAGCTGCTAATGCTGCAATCCTTTCTCCTGAGATTACTTCTGTTAATCTTCCTGTTTCTGTACCTGCTGATGTGGCTGCTGTTGATGCTTTACTAGTGCTGGAAGAACAACATTATTTAGCAAAGAAGGCTGAACTACTTACTCTGAAACAAACTGCTACTGTGCCTTTTGAAGACCTTCCTGTTGACTCACAGTGTAAGAATTCAGTTTCTTTACTCACTGATGCTTCAGGCAGCAATTTGACACTTCCTCATTCCTTACCTGCCCGACCTACAAGGTCACAGTCTGTCTCTGCTGACAGTGGGGGTTTACCCGGAAAGGCGTTACTGGCTGACTCCGAGCTGGGCCTACGACGAGCCCTTTCACCTGCAACCGGAAAACTGAATCCAGATTGGTCGGTAGACTCAGCCCTCAGTGCAGCGGGCTGGGAAAGAGATCCTGTTGCTGGAACTTGGCGCTCCAGTCCCTCGCTGATATGGACTTCCATGGAACCTGCTAAGATTGTTTTTTCTCTTGACCCGTAGTCGCCTGCCTCACCGCGACCCCTAGAACCCTCTCTCCCTCCTGAACTGCAACTTACTCAGCACCCGGTCTTGAATTTCCTGGGTGTTGCACCACTTGAAGAGCCCTCCTAGTTGCATACTACATCTTCTCCCGGTTTGCAACCCCAGGACCCTGGGTCGCATCTGCCGCCCGCTAGACAAAATTCATTTTCATGCTCTGCTGCTCCTAAAACTTATGCCTCTTGTTTTACAGTGCCTATACATCAGGCTAAATGACATAACGCAGTCCAATTGCAGTATTTGGGCGGTATGCCTGAACTACCTGATCGGGTCTTTGTGGAAAGAACTCTCCTTAAGGACTCGATGGGATTTGCTGATTATGAGATTCCTGCTTTACTCCATGTCTCCAATGAAACACACTTTGATGTCAGCTTTAAAACTTTGTCAGGTTTGGAGACGTTTTGGACTAAATTTCATGAACTGAAAACTTTACCCTTATGTGCCCCATTTAGTGCAGTTCCTTTAACTAAGCCTGCTCATAAAAATGTCACTATTCTATTTTGTAATGAGGGGGTCAGTTTGAATGACATTACTGTATGGTTGAAACAGCGTTGTACTATGCTTAATGATCCAGAGGCTATTTTTGATTCTGAAAATTTGTGGACAGGGGGTTGGAAAGTGAGAGTGATGTTTAAGGTGACTGATGTGGGGGTGCAGCATTTACCAAAATAGTTTTATGCTAGGCAGGGATAGGGGAGTTCTCTTCTATCCTGGTCAGCCAAAGGCATGTTACAGATGTGGATCAGTTAGCCACGTTAGTAGCATTTGCGATGTTGTAAAATGCTCTGTTTGTGGTGAACTTGGCCATGGTGGTTCTCAATGTGTGGAAGAGCCTAAGTGTGTTCTTTGCGAAGAAACTGGTCACACATTTCAACAATGCACTTAGGCAGCACATAACTCTCCAACACTGGCTGATGGGGAGGAGCAGAGACTACTTATCACTGTGGCACAACATTCCAAGATTCGTGGTTTTTCCTCTGTTCCCCAGAGTGAATGGCCTTCAGAGGCTCTTCCCATGCATCTCCCTTTTTCTGCTGCTCCCCCTGCTGTTGTGCCAGTACCCCCTGCTGTCCCCCACATGGGTATAGTTGTCCCTGTTCTGGATTCCCCTCCCTCTCCCCCTGTTTTGCCTAGTTGTTCTGGTGAAGCTCCTCTGTCTACCGTTGTTTCCCCGGCTCTTCCTGCTGGTACTATAGACCCACCCCCACCCCCAGAATCCTTTGTCCGTCATACTAGAGTTACAAGGGCTCTAGAAAATTGGGGTCTCCTTTTCCTAAGGCATTGAAGGTGGATGGTATCCCTTTGGCCAATAAATTTGACTTACTGCGTGACCCCTTGGAAAGCACGGATTCTGACTCTTCCTCTGTACTTTCTTCTCATCCAGAATTGACTATGGATACAGAGGTCCCCCTTGATAATCTGGGGTCACAAAAATGGAAAGCTAAGACTAAGGTTAACCATAAGGACAATGTGTCCAGGAGGGGTAAACTTAGGTGAAAGTTCTTTTTTGTTGCCTTATAGCTGATTTATTTTCTTTGCCCAAATCTTATGGCTCCCTCATTTTCCATACATACTGTGAATGTTAACAATATTAAATGACAGCCCAAGAGGGTTCATTTTTTTCCTTTTTATCTTGTCTTACTTTTGGAGTGATCTTGTTACAGGATGTGAGGTTCCATTCCCTTTCTGAAATATCTACAGCACAATAGGTTTGGTTTCCTGGCCTATCCTATTGGTCCTTTGACCAGGAGACACGTTCCGGTGTGGGGATTTTGTTCAATTTACCTAATGTTTCTGTTCTTAAAGTACTTGATTTATACCCAGGTAGGCTGTTGCTTTTGGATGTGAGTATTTCTAGTGTTTTATACAGGATTATTAATATGTATGCGCCACAATCCAAATCACTTAGAATTGATTTATTGAAGCTTGTTCGCCCTTATCTGTACATCTCCCAGTATGTTGTTTTTGGAGGAGACTTCAATTGTGGCTTGTCTCTTAAAGATAAATCACACTCCTCTAAAACAAAGAAATTGTTTTGTGATACAAATTTCCTGAAACAAAAGTTGCAGTCTGCGAAAATGAAGGATGCCTATCTTCAGATAAATCATACACATACCGCCACCTTTCATAAAGGCCCTCTGGCTACCAGTATTGATTTTTTTTTGTATCCTACCACTTGCCACTTTCTGCTGCTACTGTCCAGGTTGCAGCCTTTTTGGATCATAATCTTTTAACTGTTACCCTTGGTGCTGCCCATACGAGGTGTTTGGGTCCGGGCTCATGGAAACTGAATTCTGCATTGTTGACTGATTTGCAGTTGTTAGCACAGCTTAAAATATTTTTTCAAGCCAGGAAATCAGTTTTCATACTCTATGATGACCTATGTTGCTGGTGGTCTGATTCAAAATCAGACTTGCGACATTTGTTGAGACATTTTAATCAACAATCTCATAATGATCAATATTTTGACTACCAGAGGAAGCGCTGTCAATTACAAAAACTCCTTACATTATCTTATACTACTGGTCATAACTTTACTGCTCAAATTACTCAGCTTAAACAGGAGCTTAATATATATCATTCCAAACAGTTTTCTTTGTTACAACAACAGCAACAATTTGGACTTTCGGGTTCCTATCATGCTGTCTACCCATTTGACAGCTGTTCTAAATGGGTGGATAGTAAAGTTTTTGGGTCCCTCTTTGATGATAATATGACAGAACTAACTGATTCTTTAGATATTCAGAGATATGTGGCTGATTATACCAGAAAATTATTTGGTCCCATTACCTCACAGGTAGCAGGAACCTATACCTTTCTCTCTCTCACTTGGACATCCCAGACGTTCTGCAAACAATTCTTGATTTTGTTACTAGTGATATACAGATTCAAGAAGCAGGAGATGCAATTTGTGCTTTGAGACCAGGGATAACCCCTGGCTTAGATGGTCTCTCCAATGAACTGTACAAGTTATTGGATGTTGACCTATCTGGCGAATTAACAGCGGTTTAATTATGTTTTACGGCATGATGCTCTACCATTGGATTTGAATATGGGTATTCTTTTTTATATCTACAAAAAGGGGGATAGGCAACTGTTACACAATTGGAGGCCATTTAGTCTTTTAAATACTGACTTTAAAATTTTGGCTAAAATTATTTCACTCCATTTGTTGAAAATAGCCCCTCTTGTCATCTCTAAAGCTCAGTTTAGTAATATTCTGGGGAGGAGTATTTCTGATCATGTAATTTTATTATGAGAAATAGTTGAACGTGGCAATTGTGACCTGCTGAATGGCTTTCTGATCTCCTTGGACCAAAAGCAAGCTTTTGATTCGGTCAATCATGTCTTTTTATGGCTTACCCTATGTCATTATAAAATCCCTACTAGAACAATTTCTTGGATTAGGTTATTATATCAATCAGCTACAATAGTCCCTATGGTGAATGGTTGGAAAGGTCCTATAATACCACTGAAAAGGGGGGTTAGACAAGGCTGTCCACTTAGCCCTATTTTATACATATATTTTTTAGATCCCTTACTGCGCTCTATTATTACGTCTCGATCTATTGTTCCACTTTCTACTCCATTACATTCTATTCCACACAATGTAATGGCCTATGTGGATGATATGAGTTTAGTTGTAGCAGACACCTTTTCAATTACTGAAGCCGTCAAGCATTGTTGGGCTTTTGGGTCCCTTTCTGGAGCAGACCTAAACTTGGATAAATGCATGGGTAGACAATTGGACTCTTGTGGTTCGAGACACACTTTAGTTTCAGACATTAGAATAACCTCGGACCCTATTAAAATTTTGAGTATTTTGTTTAGGGATGGTTCTTTGGGTATTATTAATTGGGATCCTAAACTGGATATGGTGCAGTCTAAAGTTATTTTATGGGATAGGTGGAAAATGGGGAAGAAGAAAAGGGTGTATATGATTAAAACTTATTTGCTTCCTGTTTTCCTTTTTTTAGCATATGTTTTTCCCCCTCCGAGGAGTTTTGAGACCAGATTATTGAGTATTGTTTTTCAAGCACTATGGGGCAGTCGCCTCAACCCTATTCAGCGCAATTTAACATACCTGCCACTTTCGGAGGGTGGTCTCGATATGGTTAATCCCTTATTTTTTTATAATAGCATTTTTTTTATGACCAACATTAAACCTCTTCTGATAAATTGTGAAAAGGGATGGGAATCTTGGTTTTATGACACCTGTAACCCGTGGTTTGGCCTTTGGGAAACAAACTCTCCTAAAGTGCTAAAACAGATCCCTTCGATACCATATTATGTTAGGGAATCTTTACTGCGCCTGAAACAGTGGCGTGTACTGAGCTCCACAATTATGACCTTGAATAGAGAGACTTTGTATAAGCATTTACTTACTCATGTTTGTACTGTCCCAGCATCTTTCCCTAAATGCCCGGATAATTCCCTGAATGACATTTTGACACTTTTGCGTAATGCCCGGATCCCTCAGAGGATGTGAGACTTACATTGGTTGAGCTGTCATGAACGTATTAATGTGAAAGTGAACCAAAAACACAAACAGTTAACTGAACGATATTGTTCAAGACAACCCTGTATACAACAAGAGGAAACTATTCACTATTTGTTTTTCTCTTGCTCTTACATTAAGGATTTTTGGTCTTATTTGGCCACCCAATGGCGAGAACCTGTATTTGCATTTGTGTCTTATGAGGTTTTAATGTATGGTTCATTTTCTCAGGCATGGGGAAAGTGGAACATTGATTCTTTAAATATTGTCTTTACTGTTCTCAAATGGCATATTTGGACTGCTCACTGTCTCTTTACTTTACAACAACTGGATTTATCTCATCATGTCCTGCTACAAAAAGTTGTCTCTGATTTGAATTCCGTTTATGTTTTAGACTTACAGTCTAAACCCGCTAGAACTCTGATGGAATTATGGAAATGCATGCCTTGGATAACTGACTCAGATTTCCCTGTAACATGAATTGTGGTTTCTTGAATGTATTTTTCAATTTTTTTTTGTTCCTGTTGTTTGTTGTTTATGCTTCTAGTATTTCTGTTAAAAAAGAATTCCCCTACTCTGCAGAAGAGGGAATCTTTGGCTGTCTGAGATGGCCACTTCTGTGCAAACCTCGGGAGAGATGGATGTCTGAGGGACAGAGGAGCAGGCCACCTCCTCTGTCACTGAAGCTCGAGAGGCTGCTGTTTTGGAAGAGGACTTAGTTTTTCACGATACGCCTGAGGAATTTTTTGATACCAAGATGGAGGATGTATGATGTGTTGATCCTCCTGCTGGAAGTCACAAACCTGGTTCTATGGAAGGTAACAATATTGACTTGACTGAAAAAGAAAACTTGTTGGCACTTATCTTGTCTGAGGAAGAGCATTGTACACTTCGGAAAAATGCTTTGATGTCTGAAATAGCTGCAATGTGATCTGTTTCCTTGCCGGTTCCATCGCTCACCTCCCGTTCTGTTTGTCGCATGCCAGTGATGTGCGCATTGTTCCAGAACAGTGTGTGGCAATCGGGACTGAGAGTTCTGCAGTGGCTGGTAGTTGTGAACATTGGGTTGATGTGTGCCTGAAGCCGAATGTTGGTGCTGGACTTCCAGGTTTAAATTTGTGTTATTCCCCTAAGGTGACTAAACGATTGGATATGCATGAGTCTTCAGTATTGGTGAAGGGGAATGTCAATCCCATGGTGAGTGGCGCTACTCCCGCTACGGGCCAGCGGGAGCAGGATAGTATGCCTCTGGAGTCGGTAACTGATGTGGTTTCTCTGCCTTCGGGGTCGGTAGACTTTGGTGGGAAAGTTCTTACTGATAGCCCCCTTCCTCGGGCAGGCTAGTCCCCTGAACGTGCTATCGAAGGGGCTGGGTGGCTTCAGCAATCGGATGGGAGATGGATTCCTGATCCTTGTGATGATGCTGTACAGCGTTATAATCTTCTCTCAAACTCCATACCTGCTAAACCGGTATTGCCCTCTAAACATATTGCCCCTCTGTTTCAAGCTGCTGAGGTCAGCGTAGTGCACGACATGGGTACAAAGTGACCACAGGTGGAGGATTTGACTAACCTTAGCTCAGATATTCCTTACTTGTCTATTGGTGATAGTGTTTGGATGGGGCCTCGGTCCAGGTTTTGCAAGACCCTAAGAAAATCTGCATGGCTTAATCCAATGTTTAAATTGGCAGATTTATTTCATACTAAAGGTGAACCAGCCCCTCAGAAGAACACTGTTAGGTTGATATATAAGGGGGCACTGGAGGAACAATCTGACAGATTGTATGTTGCCAGACAATTACTGAAGAATTCTATGAAATTTTTTCTTCAGAAATGCTCACTCTTATTCACATTGGAAGTTTGAATTATGATGTTAGCTTTAAATCTGTTTCTAATTTAGATAGATTCTGGGCCCACTATCAAAAGGTCAAAAATTTGCCTCTCTAGGTTCCATTTTTGGCGGTCCCTTTAACTAAGCCTGTTGTTAAAGTGATTACCATTATGTTTCATAATGAAGGTGTGAATATTGAGGACATTTTGTTTTGGTTGAGGCAGAGGTGTGAAGTGTTAGATAAACCTGTGCCTATTCTTGACAGTGAACAAATCTGGAATGGTGGGTGGAAATTGCGGGTGAAACTTTATTCTACTAATAATGGTCCTGTACGTCTTCCCAATAGTTTTTTTCTGGGGAAGGACAGGGGAAGTTTGTTCTATTTTGGTCAACCCAGGACTTGTTTTAAGTGTGGGTCCAGGATTCATCTTAATACGGCCTGTAATACCCCTAGATGTACTCAACGTTTTGAGTTTGGTCATCAGGAGGATGATTGTCTTAATCTGTTTAAATGTAATTTGTGTGAACAGATTGGACATGGGTATACTAAGGGTCCTTGGGCGTCCCATAATAGGGATGACTGTCCTTCTCATGAAGGTTTGATTAATATAGCCCAACATTTACAGGCTACAAAAGTGGTAGTATTGAAGGAGGTTGACCCTCATAGACTCCAGGTTCCCCTTTTAGAGGATAAATTGGTGCATGAGGAAGTTACGGTTGGTATAGACCTTCCTGGTACAGATGTGCAGGGACAGGCTGCTAACCCTCTGACTTCTGATGTCCCTTCAGGTTCTCCTGTATCATCTACCTCTGTCCTTACTGCCCAGGAGGATTCCAGTGTATCTGATATGCCTCCCCCCCTCCGAGTCTCAGCAGATGTTTAAGAAAGTTATGGCTAAAAAAACATAATAGGTCAGGTAAGGCTATTTCATCCAAATCTTCCCCTTTGTCCTCTACTGGAAAGGAAAACCCTGATACTTGGAAGGCAGGTAATAAGTTTGCAATATTGACCCCTAGGGATGAGTCTGAAGGTGAGGAGTCCGACCACTCTTCCAAGGCTTCCACTGCCACTGATTTTACTTCGGAGGAAGAGGACGGTGATGTCAGGGGTATGGAGTCTAGCCTGTGTAGGTCTAGGCATAGAAGGGTGGTTAAGGTATCTTGACTTATAATTTTTAGGTTTGCTTCTCTTCCCTTTTTTCATTTATGGCATCCTTGACTATTTCTACACTGAATGTTAATAGTATTAAGAGTCATAAAAAAATGGTAACTGCATTGACCCTTTTAAAACAGCAACGGGGTGATATCTTTTGCATTCAGGATACCAGACTGAAAACAACTCTTGATGTTAAACTTGCTGATAACCTATGGTCTAAGGGTGCCACCTTCTGGTCTATTGGAGAATCTACTTATGATGGGGTTGGGATTTTGTTTGCAAATTCAGAATTGAAAGTATCCAGGTTGGTGGATATGTACCCTGGCAGGGCCTTACTATTGGATGTTAATTTCATAGGTGAAAGATTTAGATTGATAATCATATATGAACCTCAGACCAAGGCACAGCGGGTTGCATTACTGATGGATATTCAGCAATTTCTTCATACTTCTAGACTGGTTATTTGGGTAGGTGATTTCAATTGTGCACTGAGTACCTCTGATAGAGGGTTGAAAACTTCAAAATTGTTTTGTGATTCCCACAAGCTCCTTGATGTGATCAATACTGTGAAGTTAGTGGATGCATACAAACTTATTCATTCCTCTGGGGGAAGTACCTTTTTTAAATCATCGCTGTCTACTCAAATTGATTTTGTCTTGCTTTCTGATATTTTACGAGTTTCTTCTGTCACTATGAATGCTTGGGAATTTACTGATCACAGGTCTATTACTGTCCAAATTGCTTGGGGTATGATACCTAGAAGTAAAAAAAATCTATGGCGGCTAAATAATTTGTTGACTGATGTGGAAATCCGAAAGGCATGGAAAAGGGAGTGGGTAGTGAGGCTTTCCATTATTGACATGTATGATGATCTTGCTTCATGGTGGGAAGATACTAAATCTGATTGGAAGACCTTTTTTCAAGCCCGGTCTCGGTTCCTTGCTACCACTCATTATTTTGAATATTTAAGTCTCAGAAGTCAGTTGCAGAAATTGATTTCTTTAACTGAAACTGAGAAACGTGATTATAGTGTACAGCTCCAAAATTGTAAAAAGAGGATGTTTGACTATCAATATAATAGGGCGAAATCCTTGGAGCATGAACATCTCTTTGGTTTGAAATTACATAAGGGTTCTTTAGACCCTTTTCAAGATTGTAGTGACAGAATAAGTAATAGAATTGTTACACAGCTGGAAACTGTGATGGGTGATACGATCACTTCCCCAGAGGAATTAGTACATGTGGTTGAGCAGTATTTGGGTTCTCTCATTCAGGAAGACACTGGTCTTGATGCTTCAGCTATACATTTTGAACATTTGCACTTACCTAAAGTGAATGATTTGGTTAAGTAGCAATTATTGGAAGATATTTCGGTAGATGAAGTACATATTGCTATTTCCTCATTGAATCCAGACTCAGCCCCAGGTACTGATGGTTTGGGGGCTGCCTTTTATCAGTCATTTCAGGATGAACTTGTTCCTGTTTTTGTCCAGGTTCTTAATGATATGCTCTCTAATTCCTCTCTGGCTTCTTCAATGAATCAGGCTTTCGTGATTTTACTGTTTAAAAAAGTGCCTAAAGAGGACTTAAAAAATTGGAGAACACTTAGCTTGTTGAATACGGACTTGCAGGTGTTAAGTAAGGTCTTGCTTAACAGGTTGTCTACAGTGGCAGAAAGATTGATTAGTGCACAACAAACGTACTCTGTTCCTGGTAGAACTCAATATGATAATTTATTGTTATTGAGAGAAATCTTTATTGTTGCACAGAATGGACAGTTAGATGGTTTTGTCCTAGGCCTAGATCAGGAGAAAGCTTTCGATCAGGTATCGCATGAGTTTCTATTTTCTGTCTTATAGGCTTATGGTATTCCAGATGGATTTGTGGGCTGGATCTGTACCATGTACCAGTCAGCATCACTGCTTCCTAATGTTAATGGCTGGATTGGTAACCCCATATTGGTAAAATGGGGTGTGCGACAGGATTGTCCCTTGAGCCCTCTCTTGTATGTTTTCTCTATAGATATTTTGATTAGAATGATAGTTAGCCATGCACATATAGCTGGGTTACATATTGGTCTTGATGTTCCACCAGTGTAAATTTTGGCTTATGCTGATGATTTAGTACTTTGTCTTTCTAATATTAGGGAGAGGTCTTTCGTGCTTGACGTTTTGTCTTTATTTTCTGCTTGTTCAGGCTCCAGGATTAATTATGCTAAAAGCAGAGGTGTCCCTTTGAGGGATACCCCTGTGCCTGAGCAGGGCTGTATTTCAGGTATTATAATTAGTAGAGCTCCATTGACCATTTTAGGGGTTGAGTTTGGTCCTGGTGATATGGCTTATGACAATTGTTCTATGAGGCTTTATAAGGCTAAGCAGTTAGTGGCAAGATGGAAAGGGAGACAGATTGCCAAACAAAAAAGGGTTTTGTTGATTAAGGCTTTGTTGGTTCCATTTTTTTTATATGTTAGTTATGTGTTGCCTCCCCCTGTTTCTTTATCTACGTCTTTGTTTAGTGTTTTCTTTCAAGCCTTTTGGGGGAGCAGACTGAACCCCATTAAAAGGGGGTATACGTATAGGAGTATTCAGGAAGGTGGTATAGCAATGATTCATCCTGTAGCCTTTTATGTTAGTATTTTTGTGACTCACAATTTGAGTCCTCTCTTATGGCCAGGGGGAAGAACTGGTATCCTTATGTGTGGGCCTGGTTCTCTAAGGGGTTACCCTGTTGGAGAGAAGGTACAATTGATGAAACTTCCATTTTTTCTGAAATATGGATTGGAAACATTTAAAAGCCTATTGAAATGGGGTGTTACTATTTCTAATTTGGAAATCATGGATAGGAAAAAATTGTACCATCATATTGTATTTACGGAATTTTCAGAAGTTGTACTTTTTCCAGAATGCCCTCTGGACTCCATGGGTGTAGTTCTCAAATTTCTTTCTAATAGACGATTGCCCGACTTTGTTTGGTATAGTGTGTGCTTGAGTAACTATGGTAGATTACCTGTAGATAATAATCATAAACAGATTAGAGATAGGTATTGTGCCAGGGAACCTTGTGTTGCTATTTTAGAAACTCAGACGCACCTTTTTTGGGAATGTCATTATGTTCAGAATTTTTGGGTATATTTGGCTTCCAGGTGGAATGAGCCATTGTTTGCAACTCTCAATTATTGTACATTAATGTATGGGGTACATAAAGGGGAATGGTCTAAGTTTCATGTTGATACTTTATTGCTTGTTTTTTCCATTCTTCGATACTGTATTTGGCAATCTAGATGTTTATGGGTTACACAACAAAGAATAATATTGTATGATGAGATACTTTATAATGTGTGGAAAACATTGCAGAATGGTAGGAATCTGGACTTTAAGTCTCTGGGTGTGGTGAAAGGGAGATATCTGTTGGTTAATTGTGAACATTGGGTGGCAAAGGTTTGAATTCTTTTTTGTAAATAATGTTCCTTTTGTTATTTGTTTAGTTTTTCTGTGTATCTTGCTGATTGTTACTTGTTTTTCCTTGTACTGGAGTCCTGTTTTTCAATAAAAATCCCCCTACTCGTTGGCAGTGGGCACTGTGGAGCCAGCTGAGTGTGTGTGTGGCATTCAGTTGGATGCTGACAGTGGAGGTGATGGGATGGCTGTGAGCCAGAACCTGGAGGTCTCTTGCAAGGGGAAAGATATGGCTGGAATGCACCCTAGCGGTGGCCAGCACAGCATACCAACACCCTCGTGGCAGGCGGTCTCGTCTGATGATGCGGAAGTCACCAGTAGTCCAGTACTGAGAGAGAGCCTGATACTTCGGGCAGAGCCTGTTTGTCTTTCACCTACCAAGACTGCTGGCATCGGATTGCTGGTGGATAGTGCTCCCCTACTTCATGGAACTGAAGATGTTCACAGTTGCCTTGAGCAAAAATGAAGACTTTTGCAAGATGCTGTGGCTGAATTCCATCAGGCTCAATTGCAGGCTGAAGAAGACTTCCAGAAGAGGAAAAGGCCTGAGGCTGAATCTCCCTCAGGCCTACCAGGTACGGGCTACAGGGTTTTGAAATCTACAGTCCCTGTTGTTTCTAGGGAACATCATTCCCCGCCCCAGCCCCTGAGCCCTCATCTTGTCAGGAAAACTGACTCTTGGTCTCCCCAAAAGGAGCTCAAGAGTGTGGGTTGGCTTCAATTTAATACAGGCAAATGGATTGCTGACCCTGCCATTCTGATTCTTGGGGTATCTGGGGTGGGTGGGAATCAGCTGTAAGATGGTGCCCGACATAGGGATGTTGTTTTACCACAACTGGGCAGTGATTTGGTCGAACAAGTACTGCCGTCTATTACACCGGGGGTAATCCCTGATGAACGTAGCTCTGTTCATTGTGCCACTGGGGAGTCTCCTGCTTTCCCTAACCTGCAGGCTGTAAGGAATTCTACTGACAGTATCACATGTTTACCACTTTTGGTGACAGACCCAGTTGAGGTTCAGGTTGCCCCTGCTCATGATTTAGGAGCTGATCCTGATGTGAAACTACCACATACTCCTGCTGACTTGGACCAACCACAATTAACAGTACCCCCAGCCACGTTTGCTAGTCTCTTTAAGAAACCAGTCACATTAGCAAAGCATAGAAATGCTGTCAGATTGAGGTTTTTGGGTTCTACTAATCATATGCCTGATTGGTTTTATGTTGGGAAAGTTCTGATAAAACAGCTGCTGGGTTTTTCTCCCAGTGAAGTTTATGCAGTAATACATACACCTGGGGACAGTACTTTTGATATAAGCTTTCGCTCACCAGATTTGCTTAACCATTTTTGGATGAAGTATGCTTTGCTTAAAACGAATCCAGCATGGTCTCATTTTCAGGCCATCACCCTCACTAAACAGTCCTTCAAAGTGATAACAGTCTTATTTAGAAATGAAGGGTGAACGTTGAAGTTATTACTTATTTGCTTGAGAAGAAATGTACAATACAGGGGAATCCAGAACCCATTCTGGATAAAGAGGGTTTTTGGAATGGTGGTTGGTGATATAAAGTGAATTTATTACAGAATGATGAGGGTCTAGAGCATTTGCCTAGTTATTTTTACTTGTGTAGAGATAGGGATTTTATTTTCTACCCAGGTCAGCCCTGACACTGCTACAAATGTGGCTCACCCAGGCATCTTAGCAGAACATGTGAGATAATTAAATGTGTTCAGTGTGGTGAATTAGGGCACGTCATGTCTGACTGCCATCATCCTATGTAGCGTTTCTTGTGTGAGGCGGACCACTCATACGTAGAATGCCCCTGGGCAGCCCAAAATAAAAAAATTGGGGATTTCTGCATCCACGACTTTTATTTCAATACGGCTGTTAAGGCTGCGATGCAGCAGAGACCCCCCCCCCCCACCCCCGGGAAGGACTCCAATTCCTGCTTGTGTTGGACAGCAGGCGCTTACGGCACAGGACATAAAGCTGTCTGCTCCTCACCCTGTTGCAGTTCTGGCAGTTTCTCCTGTTGTTGAAACTGAAGTTCAGCCTGTAGACTCAAGTGTGTCTAAGGTATTAATGCCTCCACCTTCGCCACCAGATGAGGACTTCACATTGGTCTCTAACAGACAAAGTAGCCTCAGACCGCAGAATACGGGACCAACTATGCCTATACAGGCCCCTATTGCCTTCCAAAATATGTATCAGGTACTGCAGGATGATGCTGGTATGGAATCTGATTCCACCTCTGTACAGTCTTCCCAGCCTGAGGGGACGTTGGATCTGGAACAGCTTTTAGAGACCCATGACACTATTAAAAAAAAAAGAATAAATTAGGAACATGGAAGTGGAGTAAGAAGAAATGAGACACTGATAGTCATATACTCTATGTCTTGCTTTCTTTTTCAGGATGCAGTATATCTTGTGTTACCTTCTTCTTGTTTTCAGTATGCTGGACATTTATAAACTATCTATTACTTCATTAAATGTCAATAGTATCCGGTCTGATAAGAAGAGACTTTTGATGTACTCATGGGGTGGGATAGTCAAAGCAGTTGCACAATGCGCAACAGGGTTGCACCAGTGCAACTGTGACAATGCGCCGGAGAGCAATATTCAGCGGCTGCAACTGCGCAGTGAAAATCCCCATGCGCCAATGCGCAATGGTAATGCATGCATGTGCAAGTGCAGGGGGTGTAGCCATGAATAAGCAACACAGTGCGATATTCAATAGCAGGCAAACAGTGCAAGGGTGGAGCAAAAGGGACTTTCGTGGAGCAAACTTGTGCACATAAAAAGAGGGACCAAGCAAAGGAAGAGGCTTGCACCAAAGGGGAGCAATAGAGAGGGAGAGTGAGTGGGCAGGCTGGACAGCAGGAGGGGTGCAAGACAGAGGCAAAGAGTGTCACAGAGTGTGGGACTGGATGTGTGACAGTGAGTGTGTCCGTGTGTGTGAGTGAGTGTGTGTGTGCGTGTGATACAGGTGCAGAGGCAACAACTTGAGCATGTGCCTGAGAAATCCAGCACAGGAGGGGAAGCACAGGTGCCCAGACAGGTGGGAGGTGGAGGCTACAGCCCACAGGCCACCAGCCAGGAACCCCAAACACAGGTGTGCACCCAGCGCAGGGGCACACTCAGCAGCACACAGCCGGGGTGCCGGGGGTGCCTGGGGAGACAGTCGCTGGGGGGACAGGGCAACCCAGGCCATGGCCAGTGCCATCTTCCAGATGGAGGCAGTAATGAGGGGTGTGAGCAGGCAGGAGGCAGAGTGGCGTGGCCATGGAAGGGCCCGTCGGCGGTATGCCCGGAACAGGTGGTACCATGCCTGCACCAACTTCGAACAGTACAGTGATACAGAGATTGTGGGCTGGTACTGCCTGACCTGGGCAATTCTGAGGCAGCTCTGTGAGCTGTGCAGTGAGAAGATGCAGGCACCCACAAGATGGAGCCATGCCCTGTCGGTCGAGATGAAAGTCACGGCTATCATTTGCCTGCTCACCACAGATACCTTCCAGAGACCAACAGGGGACACCACAGGTATAACACAGTTGACCGCATCATGGCTTCTCACACAATTCCTCAACGCACTGCTGCCACATGCTGCGGAATATATCCATTTCCCCAGAACACAGGCAGAGTGTACAGTGAAAATGCAGAAGTTCCACAGGGTGGCACATATGCCTGGCATGCTAGGGGCCATTGACTGCACCCATGTTGGCATCCACACACCACCTGGCCCGGAGGTGGTAGCGTACATCAACAGGAAGGGCTACCCCAGTGTCAACTGCCAGGTGGTGTGAGATGCAAGGGGGTGCATAATCAATGTCTGTACCACACACCCTGGTGAAGCATACGATGCCTACATCTGGCACCAGTCGGCACTGTGCCACAGGTTCAAGAGTGGGGACATCCCCACAGGCCATCTAGTAGGCGAGTATGCTTTGGAAATGGGCAGCCTGGCACAACAGGGCAGGGTGTAGGGGAAGCCAGGGCAGGTGCGTCAGAGGGAGAGGCTGGGAAGGCAAGGGGGTTCAGCAACACAGCTCACCATGCTAACCACACATCTCTGCACACAGGTGACAGTGGCTACCCACTCCAGCCCTGGCTGCTCACCCCATACCGATGCCCGTCGATCCCAGCGCAGGAGCTTTACAATGAGGCACACGCCAGCACATGGAACATCATCAAGTGTGTGAGGGCTGCTGAAGGCACAGTTCCATTGCCTGGACAGGTCTGGCGGTGCCCTACAGTACAGCCCCTCAAAGGTCTGCAGCCTATTCCTGGCCTGCTGTATACTACACAACATGGCCACCAACTGTGGGATACTGGTCGAAGTCAAAGAGGGGAACAGCAATGGGGCGATGCAGCCACCAGGCCAGATGGTGGTGGGCAGTCCTCCCGGGCAAAGGGAACCCCGGCTGAACAGGATGGCCCAGCAGCACTGGGACACAATCGCAGAGGAGCACTATGGAGTATGCAGGTAGGTGAACATGTCCACATGCACGTCCCGGGGACTATGGCACATCATACAGGTATGCATGGGTGGGCCCTGCGACAGTAATGGCTAGAGAGGGGTGTAAACAGGCGTGGGACTGGACATCATTGAAGCACTCAGCACAGCGCTGCACACCCCACCCACACACCCCCGCACACACACACACATGCACACAGGAATCATCATGTCCACGCCCAGAGGCAGGCACCAGGCATGTGTCAGACGCTGAGCACCAGTACACAGTTGCAGTCAGTGCTTTACAGTCATCATCATGCACACACCACAGTGGCCAGAAGCCGGGCGGGTATGCACAAGGCCTTTGTGTGGCATGAACCATGGATGCCATGTTCCTGGAACACCCACGCACACGCCATGCCAATGTGCTCACAGGGCAGCAGCAGCAGACAGCAGACAGGGAGATGGGTGGTTCAGGACTACCCCACAGTCGCACAGCCACCGCGGACATGTTTTTGGCCCTGCCGAGACCACCCAGCAGACACAGGCTGTGTGACGGCCATGGGGGGGTCTGTAATGGTCTCCCAGGGGTGTTACTGTGGGAATGCGACCAGGTCCTTGCAGGAGTCTGCAGACTCCCGAACATGCCCACTCCAGGCATGCCCAGAATGCCCACAGCGGATCCCGGTGTCAACACAGTGAGGGTCACTTGACGCCATGATCGAGTGGTGGAGAATGCACTCCGTGGGGTCTGCGGTGCACGGCCACACACCACGGGGGCCAGTGGTGCTAGGCTGGCTGTGACTGCAGTGGTAAGCCAATCCAGGGCTGTGGTTGTGTCCTCCTGCATATGAGTGTTCTCGGCCAGGAGCTGTTCAAAGTCCCTGTTGTGCCACACTGCGGCCTGGTGCAGCTCTGTGTGCAGTGCAAGCACCCCTGCTGCATCCATCACCTGCTGCTCAACGGAGGCCTGTAGCGGATGGGTGTGCTTGGCCAAGGGGTTGGTGCCCTGGGGTGCATGGGCATTGTGCTAACCCACATGTGTTGCTCGACCCCATGGCCCAGCACCCCATGCAGGTGGGCGCTGCACAACAGGGACCCTCTTGGGGCTGTTCGTTCAGTGGTGCACCGTTGGTGGGCGCTGCACATGGCCCCACTTGACACCGTCCAACTGCCGCTGTGTGCTGAGCAGCACTGGTGTGGTTGCACCACCACCACCACCATGGACTGGCGCCCGTGGTGCCCACGGTGACACCAGGGGCAGTGGCCGGTAGGCGGACAACCACCTCCAGGGCACTGTCTGCGCTGCCATGGCGGGAGTGTGGTACAGGTGCCTGCCCCACAATGGCAACATCGTTATCCGTAATGATGGCCTCATCATCATTGGCCCAGGACTCCACCCCAATCTGTGTCTTGGCATACTGGACGCCATGCCTGGCATCATGCTGAATCACAGCCAGGGCCTCATCCGTGACCACACCACAGGCATCCAGATGGTCAGCAGTGTTGGGCTGCATATGGTCTGACCCCCGGACACCGGTGGAGGTAGAAGGACAGTCCAGCGGGTCCAGGACCGCCCCCAAGGTGGACACCCCCACCTCTGCCACTGCATGCAGGCTCTCAGGAGCTGAAAGGGAAAACAGTCGCATTAGTGCCACTGGTGCACCCCCCTGCTCCCCTGCCCCAGGTGCTGCCGTACCTACCATACAGTGATGGGCTGTCACCTGGCTGAAAGCCACCACTGGGCACCCTCTCGATGGCGCTGCGCTGCATGGTAGCCACCACCAACTCCTTCTGCGGTGTCAGCTGTGGCACATCAGGCTGTCCACCACCCATGGCAGTACGTGCAGCCCGGATGGCTGCCACCTTCTCCTTAATCCATCTCCGGTCTGTGCCGACCTTTTTCTTGCACTCCTGCACAGGCCTTTGATGGCTGCCCTGCTGATTTATGGCTCGGGCCACACCCTCCCATGCTGTCACCCAGGCCTGTGGAGTTCCTGTCGAGCCACTCAGTAGAGGCTCCTGGTCCAGGTAAGCCTCGAATAGGGCATCTGTCTCTGCCCTTGTGAAGTTGAGCCTATGCCTCCGTGCAGGCCCACGCTCCTCAATCTTCTCTTGTTCCATCATACTGTGTCCTGTGAGAATAGACATGTGGTCATTGGTGGCTATTAACCCCACCATCCTCCCAATCCACTGTCCCAAAATACCCACAGCATTGCATCTTACCTCTGAAGGATGCAATACCGGTCCATATTCTGTGCAGTCCCACGGTGCCTTTATAGTGCATTGTTTGCAAATGAGGGGTTGCGCAACTGTAATGGAATGCAAATGTCTCCAATGTGACGTGGATATGCTGATTAGCTAATCTGCATATGCCGGCTGAATATCACGATTTTGCGCATTGCTCAATGGACTTGCGCATGCTCAAGTCATGGCTCAACTTTGTGTCGTGTGCAGTAGGCCCAGCAGTATGAATGCTCTCACTGCTGGCATGTATGCCACGTATGCCACTGGTGCACCCATGCACACTGTGCAATACGCATTACAGCGCTCATCTGCTATTGGGCATGTTGCACTCATGCGCTGTATGGCCTATGGTGCCCAGGCGCCATAGTGCCGATGGCACTGTGGCACCATGTGGCAGATGGAGCATGTGTGCTATGGGTGCCATGGTATCAGAGTGCTATTGGGCAGTGTACCATGGTGCCGTCATGCCCCTATTGTGCCCCATGTGTGGCAGACCCAATAGCGCAGTCACACACAGTGTGCATGCCGACCCTTGACCCCACAGTTGCCCTTTGCCGCTCTGTGTGCCCTTCAGCATGTGCCAGTGCTGCTTTGCCCATATTGCGCATCTCCGTGGCTGCATGATTGGTGATGGCAGAGCATCATCGTGCAAGCTGCGCATCCCCAGCATGTGTGGCTCATGCACTACTGGGTGCCATTTTGGTTCTGCGAATGCATAATAGGCATGCTGCACCACAGCAGTGCAAGGGCACCTAACTGGTCCCAGATGGAACTCATAAACCTTGTGCCCCTTGTGGAACCACATGCAGACTGTTTGTTTGGCCAGGTGCCCCTGACTAGGCCACAGACAGAAGTGTGGCAGGAGGCTGCTGATGGGCTGAAGGAGGCTACTGGTTCACAGCGCAGCAGGGAGCAATGCTGCCACCGCTATGGGGACCTGCAGTGGAGGGACCCTGAGAGGCTATGGTCACTACTGGCATGTGTCCGGAGGGATGCCGTGCCACGGCCAGGTAAGTGCGCTACACCCATGTCCGTGCCCAACCAGTATTTTGTGGGTCAAGCAGGGTGGCACACCATGCTGCTGGGGAGGCTCGGGCTGCACATCCTGTTTGCTAGGGTGGCGCACCATGGGTGAGCTGTGTCACCACGCTGTTGCTGCGCTGGACTGGGGAGCATGCTGTGCTGGGGGGGCATGTGGTGTTGCCAGGTACTGATGTGTCTTTCTCCATGTTTCCTTCCTAGGCCCTGAGCATAGGAGGAGGGCCCAAATGGCTGGCACTGCAGGTGGGCCAGGGTAGGCCACTGCAGGGGCCCATGTGCAGGCTGCAGACTGCAGGGGCAGTGCTGCTGGACAGGTTCAAGGTGCGCCGCAATGTGCAGGTAGGCACTGTTCTATGCTACGATGTTGTTCAGGGTGGGCAGCAGGAGTGGGGGTGGCCATGGCCCCCTGTGTGCATGGCCTTTCCAGCTGTGCACTGCCCACGGTGACTGCTGCACTGTGCTGTGGCTATCGCACATGTGTGTGACTGCTGCAGGTGGGCTGTGGGTGCACCCAGATCCAAGCTGTGCCACTGCCATCCTGCCGCTTAGCCATGTCGCCTGCCTGCCATGGTGGCAGTGTGCGGCACATGGGTGGTGTTGGTGTGCAGTGTTCTGCATGGCTGTGGATTGCCAGGTAGGTGGCATGTGTGGGAGCATACACTGCGGGTGGCTGGGTGCCATCCCAGGGGTGCATGTCACCACTGTCCGCTGTGCACGGTGGGTGGGCTACAGTCTTCCAGACATGCACTCATACCGTGTTCCCTCCTTTGTTCTAGGTGTCCGTCGCACTGATGTCAACACCAGGCTACTGCGACAGATCCTGTGGGTCTCCACAGCCACGCTCCAGGTAGCACAGCTGCTACAATGAATGATGTGCAGGCAGCAGCGCAGACGTCGGTGTCAGGCACCACTGGGATGGGGATTGCCGTAGGGCCCATTGGCCAGTTGCTGTTATCTTTCCCTGTCCTCCCTCCCTTACCCTCCCTTGTCCCCTTGTATAGCCATGAGCCCTGTCCCTTGCCTCCCTTCCCCGGCCTCCCATTTTGCATGTGACCTCCCCATTCCTTGCTCCCTGTCCCCTATTATTTGTGAATATGTCTATAGTTATTTAATGCCTGTTGTAATACACTTTTATATGGTAAGCCATCTGTGTCCATGTCTGCTTTGTGGCTGGCATGAGGAGCCATGCTGCAGTGGTGTGCATGGTGGCAGTGTGGTATGACTGGGGTTGCTAGTGGGTTGTGCCTGGTGGTGTGCACCCATTGGATGGTGGCTGTGCCTTGGGGTGGCCGTGGGCTCTCTGTTTGTGTTGTGTGGCATGTGCATTGTGTGCTGTTTGCCTGTGTGTTGCCGGCTGTGGTCTGGGTGGTTTGTCTTGTGCCTTTCTGTGGGGGGTTCCAGGTGGCTGTTTACCAGTGGCCATTGGTGCCACCCTGCCTCCGTGTGCCACTGTGGTGCACATAATCGGGGGCCTGCTGCTTCCCCATGCACACTGGGTGGTGTTCCATCGTGTTTCTGCTGTGCCCCACTCCTGGCACCCTCTTCACCCTGGTGGCAGGACATCCTGCCCCAGTGGCTTGCTCCTTGCTCTGCCTGTTGCCTTTCCATCTGTGCCCTGGCGCATGCACCTCTGCCACTTGCACATCCCTGGTTGTGGAATTGCACATGTTGGCTTGCTCCCTGGTGCAGCTCTGGATACGCTGTGGTGCATCTCTGCAATATTCAGCCATGTTGCGCTGGCACATGCTGTCATGTGCAACCTTTGAATATTGAGTTCGGTGCACCTTTGTGCACTGGATTTGTGCTGCACCGCTCTTGCGCCTGCCTCTGGCACATTTCTGAATATCCCACCCATTGTTTGAGAGAGGAGAACATGATATTGTATTTTTCCAAGATACCAGATTGCACACTATGGAGGACTTGGAACGGGTGATGATAGGATGGAGGTAGGGGATTACTTATTGGTCGTTAGGAGATGAGGGCTGTAGTGGTGTTGGTATTGCGGTAAATAATCCATCTGCAAGATTATTGCAATTAGTGGACATAGTCCCTGGATGGGTTTTGATGCTTGATATGGTTGTTTGTGGTTTGCAATGTCGTTTTTGAATGTATTTGCTCCTCAGACTAAGTCTGCCAGAATTGAGTTATTTAAGGTCATACAGCCATATTTATTTACTGGCAAACATGTATTTTTAGGGGGTGATTTCAACTGTAGCCGATATAGGAAAGATAGAGGCCTTCACACACAGAAAATGTTTTGTGATGCTAGCTGTTTGAATGATTTATTGGTTCAAACTGGGCTGATAAATATTTTTGAAAGGCTTGGTAATTCTAACAAAACTTATTTTCAGGGTACAAAAGTCACCCAAATAGATTTTTGGTTCTTATCCGAGTCCTTGAAGGTTATTACAAGTAAAACTATTCCGGTGGCTCCATCTGACCATGCTATACTAGAAGCCAGGGTTGCCAGTCATGAACCCGTGCATCGTGGACCAGGGTATTGGAGACTAAATGTGAGACTTCTACTCCTTCCCACAGTGGAAGATGATTTCATGGCCTTATTGGAGGCATGAAAATCAGTAGTCTGTTGCTATGATACATATAGGGAGTGGTAGGTGGATGCCAAACTCGATATTAAACATTATTTTCAACATATTGGGAAACTTAATGGCAAGTACAAATCTGCCTTATATCACAGGTATAGGGTGCAATTTTTAGACTTACATTTTCAAGTGGCACAAGGAAACACAACTGCGCTTCCAGATTTGAATGACATAAGAAATCTTATAAATAAAGCCCAATATGACTGTTTAAAATCTTTAGATATGGAACGTCTGTTTGGGACTCAGGGTGACAAAGCCTTTATGAATTCTTACCAGTTCTGTGCCCATCAATGCCACCAAAAACATATGAAGGGTATTAGGAATCAGGCTGGGACTAGGTGTACGACTAAGGAGGATATTATGCAGGCCCTTGATGCTCACATACACATGTTGTTTGGTTCTTCAGATCCTGAGATTAATGTGCATAAACCTTGGTTGACTCAATGTGATATGCCCTGTCTTTCTGTTCAAAGTACTGCCATGCTTGTGACAAAAATTACACCTCTGGAAGTTTCAGGAGTGTTATCCCTTACTAAGCAGGGTCAGCCCCTAGGTCAGATGGGATTCCCTATGAGTTATATAAATACATTTTCCGAATCCTATTACAGGCCTTTACTGGGGTTTTGAATGAACTGTTGAGCTCTGGTGTGCTACCAGATAGTATGACTGAAGGCCTCGTTATCTTCATGTATAAGAAAGGGAATAGAGAAGAACTGGTGAACTGGAGACCAGTCACATTGCTTAATACGGATTTTAAAATATTGACAAAAATATTGAATGATAGGTTGCTTCTACATGCAGATTATTTATTGCACCCTGCACAGACCTGTTTCATACTAAACAGAAAAATATCAGATGGATTGATACTTCTCCGAGAAATTATGCAGAAAGGAGCTATGACAGAAATTACAGGTTTACTTTTTAGTCTAGATCAGGCCAAATCTTTTGATAATGTCCGACATGCCTATTTATGGGATTGTTTGCAGCACTATGGGGTTCCTCCACTTTTTATTACTTGGATCCTAACCTGTTATACTAAGGCAACGGCCCAAGCTTATTGTAATGGGTGGTTGGAGCGCGAGTGTAGAATTCAACGGGGAGTACAGCAAGATTGCCCATTAAGAGCTTTATTATATTTATTCACTTTGGACCCCTTGATACGGAGATTATATGCTATACCAGAGATACAGGGAGCATCCTTTTCAAGTACAGACCGTAAAATCAAATGTATAGCATATGCGGATGACATATGTTTTGTTGTGAATGACATGCCTTCAGCACAAGGTCTGGGGACCGCTATACAGGACTTTATGACTCATACAGGAGCTAGTATAAACTATGGGAAATGCCATTGTATCCCACTTAGAGTTGCAGATGTGCAGTGACCTACTGTCATAGGAATCCTGGTGGTAAGAGACAAGTACTATTTTAGGACTTCTTTTTGGAACAGGGGATTTGGCATACCAGAATTGGAAATTGAAACGTGATGAGGCACAGAATAAGGTTAAGATTTGGAATACATGGAGGCTATCCAAATTGAAATGGGTTCACGTGATTAAATCATTTTTGTTACCACTTTTTTTGTACCCGAGTACGGTACTTAGTCTTCCTCCGTCCCTGGAAACACAAATGTATGGTTGTTTTTTTTTTCATGTATTTGGGGTAATAGATTAAACCCGATAAAAAGAAGTATATTATTGCGAGAGAAGAAATCTGGAGGTTTAAACATGATCCAACCTATTGTTTTCTTTTTTACTATGTTTTTGTATTCTAATCTGCAACCTTTACTTACCCAAAGGGATTTGCAGTGGACACCGTGGCTTTTAGACTCTTTAGGAACTGTTTTTGATTCATGGCCAGTATATGCTCCTATACCAAGACAAACATCTATTGCTCAGCTTCCACCTACATTGAAGGTTTGCTTTGGAAAAATAAAGTTATGGGGTGTTACAAAAGATCACATTACTACCTTTTGCAGGAAGGAGCTGTATGATTTTCTTATAAGAAAATACTTCCACAATTCGGCCCCTTTTGATTCATACCCTACACCACAACAGCGTCTTATGGATAACATGTTAACTTCACCGTGAATTCCACATTATATGTGGGATGTTTTATGGCTGTCTTTCCATGGCAAACTGAATGTCAGGGAGAATTTAAAGCATAAACAGATCACTGACTGTTATTGCCCAAAGGGCACAAGTGCTGTTACAGTTGAGACGGTAGCACGTTTATTTTTGGAATGGCCATTCATTGTAGATTTTTGGTCTATTATACAACAAAAGTGGCCAACGTCCCCCTTTTATAACATGACCTTGGAAATTTTATGTCTAGGTATTTTGCTGCATTTGTGGACTAAACATTATAGGGTAACCATGTGGTTGTTCTTGGTGTGTTTTAAGTTTTATATTTGGTATGTATGTTGTAGACTAATGATTCAGCAACGCCATTTTTCCACAGAAGAGTTGTTTTTTTATGGTTCACAACTCGATTACTACTTTACAATTACAAGGCTGTGATAAGGTTTCTCCCACCTTATTTACTTCAAGATGGGACTCAGAAGACTGGATGTAACAGACACTGTCTTCCCTGCTGCATTGGTGGGTAGGAGATGGGGTGAAGGTATTTTCTGAGGCTGTGAGGACAGATTCATTGGTATTTTTCAAGTACTGTATAGTTTTGAATCGGTTTTGCCTTTTTGTTTGCTGTTCTTTCTTTCAGTCTTATATTTTTGGTTTTACTCTATACGATATATTATGATCAGATTATTTCATTTGTTTATGAAACTTAAACCTACCCTACTTACTGTAGAGGGAACAGAGTAGACACTGTTATGATTTTGTTTGATTTTTTTTACAGTCCTTATTTGTAGGTGGCTTGAGGATGCATTTAAAAATTTTTTTTTTGCTTTGGTTATTTCGGTGTGGCTTAACACTGTTTACATATCATTTGTTTTTACAGTTTTGACAAGTCTATTTACTCTTCATTTAGAGGGATGTGTTTTGATTTTAGTTTCTGAGTTATGGGGTTATATAACTGTTTTGTTACATTACTATATTATTGCATGACGAAATGCTTCTTTATGTTTTTCTTTCTGTTTTTGATTTGTGTGGAGAAACACTACTTTGACTGTATTTTCTTTTCAGTTGTAATAAAACTTCCCCTACTCTTTTCGACAAGTGCCATGGGATCTTTAACAACCACCTGAATTACCACCAATCCAGGCAGATGGGACCTCGGTTTAACATCTCATCAGAAAGACGGCACCTCAGAAGTGCAGCACCCCCATCATGCTGCACTACAGTGTCAGTATTGGGATATTAACCCAAGTGCCAGATGTGGGAACTAAACCCACAGCTCTCTGATTTCCTAGCCTCAGAGGCGAGTGTGCTACCTACTGAGCCACTGATACTTCTTTCCTAATCTTCTACCAGGTTTCTAGCATCCCCAGGGTAACTGGACTTGACTCCTATATTTTTGTACCCCTCCCTCCCCAGATATACAGCCGTCACATATGGTGCCCCTTCTCTCTTCAGATTTCTCTAGGTCACCTCCTGCCCTCCTCCTGTCCAGTCTATGATATATCTGTCTTGGCAGACCCCATGAAATAAATCAAAGTTCAGGAACCTCAACCCTCCCCTGTCACTCCCTGTCACTGGTAGCTTTCAGCAATATAAGACTGGCTCTGGAATGCCCCTCTCCCCCTACGCACACACACACACACACACACACACATACACACACACACACACACACAAATCTTGCAAATCCTATCAGCAGCATCTGCAAGGGGTACAGCAACCATGGCAGAATATTCCTTTTCATGAGGTGACTTCTACCTATTCACAAGATTGTGAGGTCTGTCCATCTCTCCATATCCCCTGGAACCTTATTCATAGCTCTGAGTAGTTCAGTATATACAAATATCCTATATTCTGAGACTCTTTAATACCCAGATATGTGATATTGTGCTATGCTATACTATTCATTGCAAAAAACTGTGTTAATGCACCAGTTAGGGTTCAGATTAAAGTGACAAAAGTAGGAACTGTAGTGATAGAGTTTCCATCTCTAGCTCCCCACCTCCTACAAGCAGAAAAAGGAAAAAAATAATGGTTTTTGCTGTCCTGACTGTTGGTGAATCAGGGGTGGGGTCTTCTTTGGTGTTCTTAACCTCTAATGCTCACCCCATTGTGCTATAATCTTCAAACATACAGAACTGTGCCTCCCCACTTGTTGATAGCAACCTGTAGGCCCGGCCTGAAGGAAACATATCACATGTCACATTATTTGGCCATGAATGGGGAGAGCATTAGGGTTGAGACCCCCAAGGAAGACCCCCAATTCGAAAACAGTGAGGACAGCAAAAAACATGTTTTTTTCCTTTTAAGGCTTTGGGGTTATGGTGGGGGGGGGGTCAGGGTTGGAAGCCCTAACACCATATTTCCCTACTTTTGTAATTTTAATCTGAACTCTAACTGGTGCATAAATGCAGTTTTTTTGCAAATAATTTCCTTAATTTTTGTGATAGTAGAAGTGTATCTTCATTCATGCTGGTCTCTTCAGGATCTGCATGAACACATCCATCTAGCTAGGGAAGTTGCAAGGCACTCTGGTTGTATTTGGCTGTATCTGTTTTTAGTGGGGCTGATTTCTAAGGAAAAATATATTAAGTGTCCCTCTTAACATCCAGTGGTTGATTGTATATGGGCAACAATGTGTTTTCAGTTTTTTACCAATAAGTCAGTAATTTTTTGCTGGTTTGCTCTGAAATTTGCTATTGCTGTAGTGGAAGACTATGTACACCTTTGGTGCATTTTTGGTTATGCTTGGACTTTGATTATGAATTTGGCACCATGGTGAAAATTTAAGGTAATTTTGCAGTGCTGTACATACCCCATGAATGTTTAGGGGTGTTATGTGTTAGTGTTGTGGTACTCATTGACACCTTGTTTATATATATATATATATATATATATATATATATATATATATATCATATATGTATGTATATATATATATATATATATATATATATATATATATATACTGTATATATATATATATATTTATATATATGCTGTATATATATATATATATATATATATAGAGAGAGAGAGAGATAGATATAGATATATATGCATTGTCCCTTAACTCCAATTATTGACAGACTTATGGCTTGTTAAAGTTGTGATGTTATCCTATGGGAATTTTCATGATTTCATTTTTATGTTTTTTTAATATGGCCCTACATTTTTTGTGGGGTATTATGCGTTAGTGTTGTAGTGCACATTAATACCTTTCTTTTGCTATACAGATTGTCCCTTAACTGCAGATATTGATGGAGTTATGGCTTGATAAAGTTGAAATGTAGAAAACAACAAAGTCCAAATTCTTTCTTCATATGAAGGAATCCTTTTTAATAATAATAATAATAAAAATAATGCTTTATTTCTATGGTGCCTTTCAAAAACCAAGGTGCCTTACAAAAATATTTCTAAAAACACATCAAACAGTTCAATACTTAAAATATATAAAACAGCTGACACATTCTGGACGAATAAAATCAATCACCAAATGCTTTAATCTATAAATATGTTTTCAGTGCCTTTTTAAATCCATCCACGGTCGCGCACTCCCGTAACTGATGGGGTAGACAATTCCAGAGGGTAGGGACCACATGCATACAGTAAATGTAAAGACCCCAGAAGAGTTCAAACACACCATAAGGATCTCTAGCAACCCCTCGTCATATGAGCGGAGCGATCGCCCAGGGCAGTAGGGAACCAGGAATTCTTTCAGGTAGTCCAGGCCAAGTCCGTGTAGGGCTTTTAAAGTCAGAAGACCAACTTTAAAGGTGATCCACCACTGAACTGGCAGCCTGCGCAGCACTGGTGAAATATGACTGGACCGGGAGGTACTGGTCAAAAGCCGGGCTGCTGTGTTCTGCACTAGCTGCAGGTGGCAGATTTCCACCCCAGGAAGCCTTAGGTAAAGGGAATTGCAATAGTCTAAATGTGAAGACACAAAGGTATGGACCAGCGTAGGAAGATTGCCAGATGGAACAAGGTGCTTAATCCTGGAGATATTCCTCAGATGGTAAGATGAGGACTTGACGACGGCAGACACCTGCAAATGCAGAGTCAGTCCTTTATCAAAAATTACCCCCAAGTTATGCACCTGTTCAGAGGTCAGGAGTGAAACACCCCCAAGATAGATTCTGGAGAGTGAACTAACCCTCGCCCCCCCCCATCTGGCATGCTGGATCCACAACCAGCACCTCCATCTTTTCCGAGTTCAACTTCAGCCAACTCGAATAAATCCACTCCTGGATTTCTTTGAAGCAGTTATTAAAGACCTAGAGAGCTCCATCCTGGTCAGGTGCAAAAGAAAGGTAGAGCTGGGTATCATCAGCATAGCAGCGAAACCTCAGCCCATACCTTCTTACAATGTCTCCGAGGAGCAGCATATACACTGTGAACAACATGGGGGACACCACAGTGCTCTGAGGAACCCCGCAAGGCAGAGAAGCTGTATTCAAGGAATAAACCCCTGAAACCACTCTCTGCGTTCTTCTGGAGAGGTAAGATGTAAACCACTGGAGGCCTATCCCCGATAGTCCACAGATCAGCCTCAGGCACTTCAGTAGAACCCCATGGTCCACAGTGTCAAAAGCTGATGAGAAATCTAGAAGAACCAAGATGAAATGGTTCTTCTGGTCCCTAGCCATCAGGAGATCATTGAGCACCTGAACCAGCGCTGTCTCAGTACTATGCCTCTTACGAAACCCGGACTGGAGGGGTTCATAGATATCATGGATGGTCAGATGGTTCTCCAGCTGTATGGCCACTACCTTCTCAATCACCTTCCCTAAAAAGGAAAGGTTGGAGATTGGGCTGCAGTTTGCATAGCAGTCAGGGTCCAAAGAAGCTTTCTTCAAAAGGGGTGTTACCACCGCCTTCTTCAGGGAGCAAGGAAACTCATCTGTTTCCAAGGAGCACCAGACTATCTGTGCTAGGACCAGACTGATGGAATCAAGACAACCCAAAATCAGGGAAGCTGGTCCAGGATCCAAACTACAGCATGTAGGGTGCACACCCCAGACAATCCGCATGATACCTATGAACTCCGGTTGATCGAAGGTACTCCAGGAAAGGTGAGGAGCAGTGGCAATGCACTGGTCCAAAGCAACACCAATAGAGTATGCTGGTTGGAGCACCACCCTAATGTCAGCCACCTTAGCTGCAAAGAATTGAGCAAGTTCATTGCACTCTATTTGCAAAAAGGCTTTTCAGACTTGTAGGCAAGCTGGGTTGCACAGTCTGTCTACAGTGCAAAAAAGCTGAGCTGGTCGATTCTGAGCAACTGCAATCTCCCCAGACAGGAGCTCTGCCTTCTTATGGAGATTGCAGATTGATAGGCCTGATAATGCTCCATCAATCTAAGGTGGTCGGCATCAAGGGAGGATCTCCACCAGCAATGCTCTAACCTTTGTCCTAGTTGCTGCATCTCCCTCAAAGTCCCATCAAACCATGGGGACCGAGGGCAAAGGGGGAGAGGATGAATTCAGACAGGAGCAATGACATCCAGGGCCACTGAGATAGCCATATTATAGGCTACCACGAGGGCATCTGGGTCACTATTTGCCACTAAGAGGGTTGATAGGTCAAGTACCACTGCCAGGCCTTCAGAGCTAACCTCTCATAAAGGGTGATACCTGACCATCTCCACAGGGGTAGGCCTATGAAGAAGGGGCACTAAAACTAAACCCCACCGTGTAATGATCGGACCATACAACTGGTTCCACTCCCACATCAGAGGCCTTAATCCCCAGGAGAAAGACTAAATCAAGGGAGTGATCATGTTTATGGGTAGCAGTGGTAACTATCTGTGTAAGGCCCAGAGATGACATCAACTGGAAGAAGTGTTGTCCAAACTGCGAGAGTTTGTCGTTGACCCAGGCACTGAAGTCACCCAGAACCATCAGTCTGGGTGACTCAAATGCCATGTCGATGATGAAGTCCGCCACTTCCTGAAGGAACCACTTGTCATCACCAGGTGGACGGTAGATGAGGGCGATCCTACAACCTACACCTGCTTCCACAGTACACTCAAATGATTCAGTCTCCTCAACTGGTACACTCATGAGAGTAAGTTCAGTCTTAAAACAGACCGCAACCCCCCCCGATGATCCAGTCTCAGGCGGTGAACCACTGAGTACCCAGCTGGAATAAAAGTCTCCAAGATGGGGACAGAATTCTTATCCAGCCAGGTCTTAGTGATACAAGCCAGGTCCACCATTTCCACAAGGACTGCAATAATTGCAGTCTTGTTTTTAATGGACCTGGCATTACCTAACACAGCCCAAGTTGGATGAACCTCCAGGGCCGCCCAAGCCACCTGCCCACCAATATTGGTGGTGGTGCCCTTGGGTATGGAAACCAAACACCCCAGAGCATCTCCTGGTTCTCACAGCCCCGATGTGATGGCCCTGCTCATTCACCCTCCACTGTTCACTACCCCCTGCTCCCCTCCTCCCCTTATGAGCACTACCCAGTGCTCTACAGCACTGGTAAACTGTAAACTGCAATGGGGGAGGAAATAAGGGGTGGAGAGTAGAGGGTGAATAGTGCACAATCATAGGGGCAGGCCTCCAACACATTCCAACAGTCCAATTATTGAGCAGTTCACACTCAGCTAACCAACAAACTAAAAAACTAAACTAAAAACCAAAACAAAATAACATAAAAACCCAATAAACAAAACTACAATACAATCCTCCACTCTCTCTCACTGACTGGGGGAAAAATTAAAAATAAAATAAATAAAATAACACAGTATAAAAACTTACCCCTTCTAATATCTAAAATTTACTCCTCCTCACTCTCTCACGGGGGGATGGAGAAAAAAAATAAAAATAAATAATATATATTATAAACACATTAACACCTCACTCCTGCCCAATTAAGAAAATCATAAACAATAAAATAACATTTCTTCAAGCCAGCTAACAGAAGTTAAATCACTAAAATAATAAATATACATGCAAACCAGCGTACAGCATATTAAGAATTTCCCATTTCCCATAGTCCATACACCACTAAAGTGGCTAGTAAATGTAACTTAAAAGTTTGTCCATGCACTTTGTAGTTGGTACACTCTCACTGTGCCAAAACTAAAAAGTTCACTATAACCTCCTAAATTTGCAGTGGAAGAGGAAGCTCTCACCACCCTCTTCCTACAATAATGTCAGATAGTGGAGCACTCCTACTGCTACACCAGTTACTCAATGTAGAAGTCAAGAATGAATAAAAAATGAGGCCCTCTCACTGCCTCTCAAAATAAATAAAATTAACAACTGCTTGCAATAAAGTCATAAAGTACTTGCAGTTTTGTGGAATCCACAGGTTTTGTCCACAATAGTCCAAACAAAGGGAGCTCAGTGGAATTAATTCCTCCAAATTTCCCAAGACAGAGATAGAGCCACCATAAGTATTAAGTCAGAGAAGCAATCTTGTTCATTAGGTGTAAAATAAATCCAAATCAACCTAGACCATGATAGGAAACCCCAGCTCCACCACTCTCCCCACTCCAGGCAACCAGGGAACACCCGATCCAACCAGGCAGACCCCGGGAGTCAAGAGCCAGGCTGAGGGAATGACTGATCCTCCGACCAATCCCCCTCAGTCCCCCAAGGGACAGCAGCCAGAACCAAGACCCCTTACAGTCATGGCCCACAGGATCACACCCCTCGCTCCTCTGCATGCAAAATAATTTTACAGAGAAGAAAATGCTCCACCAGCTTGAGAACTGGATCAATGGCCCCCTACTCAGGTGCAGAATGTTCCACTCCACTGAACCACTCTGTCATCCAGATCAGCTCACTGCTACTCCTTCAAACCCAGGCAAGCCCTCACAAAAGCGCAGATCCCACACAGATTCATGCAATTGGTCTTAATTTATAAAGTTACTGAAACAAGTCAGCGTGACTTGAAGAAATGCAGTGCACTCTCCTCAGTCACAACCTAGACACTGCAATAAACATGACATCTGCACAAAACAAAACTAATAAACAAAGCAACAGATGAAAACAAACTTAAAACTTAATGAAAGTAAAACGAAAAAAATAACATTTAAACAAAAGACCTAGCTAGTTTGCTACTGCTGCAGCTACTGCATTCTAGTTTTCTGTCATTTGTGTCATTCTCATGAGAAAAGATTATTTAATACAAAAAAAAGAATTAAAAAAAATAGTCCAAATACTTTTTTGTATGAAAGAATAATTTTTCATGAGATTGTGTCATTCTCACACACAAAAAATAAGATTCCGTCATATGAAAAAAAGAATATGAAAACATTAAGCCCAAATTCTTTTTTCATATGAAGGAATCTTTTTTAATGAGATTGTGTCATTCTCATGAAAAAAGATTTCTTCATACAAAAAAGAGTGTGAAAAAAACTGTATAAATTCTTTTTCCATATGAAGGGATCTATTTTCATGTAATGGTATCATTCTCACAAGAAAAGACTCCTTCATGCAAAAAAAGAATATAAAAAAAATGAAGTCCAAATTATTTTTCGTATGAAAGTAATCTTTTTTCATATGGCCCTATTCTTGTTTCGTATGACCGTAGGAAAAAAGAAAATCTTCTCAAGAAAAAAGATTTTGAAATGTGTTAAAAACATATGTCTGGGTAATTTTTCCAAAACTTAACTGCAAAATCCAGCTACTGGGGTCCTAATCAGCAAGATACATGTGTTGGTGTGTTTCCATGATACAATTTTTATGGGTTTTCAAAAAAATGTTTTTGTTTTTTTTATAGCCTTACAAAAAAACTGTTCTCATGAAAAAGGATTACCCCCTATATCAAACAGAATCCCTTTTCATATGGCCCAGAGAAGACCAGACTTTGCTGACATTGCGGAATGAAAGCACCTAACTTTACTTTAAAGGTATAATAATATGTATTTATACTTCTCTTCCTTTTGAAAGTAGCAGGGTAAGTGGGGAGAAAAAAAGAGATCTGTAAACAGTGTTTGGGGCACTTTGAATCTTGGTAGTCAGTGTTTGGTGTACCTTGAAATTTGGGTTTTAAATTGTAACAGGTGGTGTGGGAGAAACTCACTCAGGAACTTAATCTTGGGGTGAGTAGATTCAGGAAGCCTGTGAATCAGGTGTGTAATTGGGTGGTGGAGTGACAGAGGCTTAGTGTTTCCTTACACGAGCACTATAAAAGTACTTCCACTCTAACAGTACTTCCACTCTAACGTGTCCAGCACATTTGTGTCCCAGCAAGTGAGTGGAACAGCGAAGGAGAGGAAAAGGTGACTGGCATCGGCAGGTGTCAGCAGAACAAAGCAGAGAAGTGGAGTACTTTGCCAGTAGACTAAGGCAAGGAACCTGTTCACTACTGTGTAACAGTCACTGCTGGAAAGGGTTGAAAATCATGGGTAGGCCAAAACTGGGAATAGATGCAACACCCTCTCTAGGATAGGAGTATAAAGAGATTTAAACAAGGCACAGGGAAACACAAATAGAAACAAACAAATAAAGGGGGACACTAGAAACACTCTATTGGGGTAAGTACAAAAGTATTTCCAGGTAACACAGGAAGAATAGAAGCTGAGAATGCTGGGAGTGGTGCAGTGCAGTGGCTGTGGTGAGACAGTTTTCAGAGAGACCTTTTGGAGACTATGTTGCTGCCCCATCTGCACACATCTCTCTGGGTTGAGGAAGGAGGTTGCTAGACTTCAGGTAGAGTTGGATAGGATTTGGGGGCACCTCTTCTGCCACCCAGGGACCACCAAGTCTGCCACTGTTACCTCAGAGGATGATAGGAAGGAGGATTGGCTGGACTATGGTGGACTCTGAAAGGGTGGGGTGGTGGGACAGAGCACATTTCTCAACTGGTAGCACTACATAATTCCTACACCACTCTGGCAGGGCAGGACTGTTGAAAGGGGACACACACAGTAGTGATCAGGGAGGAAGTGGGGGCCCTCAATAGTGGAGATGCCAATGAGGGTGGTAGAGGATCCCAGAGGAGGAGGATGTCATTTCTGGTGGGGGACTCGATTGTGAGGGGGGTAGATTTGGGAATAGGAAAGGGGGGAGGTAGGTTAGGTGCCTACCAGGAGCTATGGCCTGGAGGGATAGGAAGCAGATCCTGAGGATCACTAGAGCAACAGAACTGGGCTGGGATAGTGCAGGGGGAGTTTAGGGAGTTGGAGAGGGGTCTTAGACAGGTAGCTTGTAAAGTGACTTTCATTGAGGTGCCGCCTGTCTATGACAGGGGTGAGGAGAGGGATCTCCACACCAGGAGCTTCAACTCATGGCTGAAGGAATGGTGCAGAGTAGAGCTGTTTGGAATATAAAATTTCACCTGCAGAATTCCCATGAAATGACCATTCTGACTCCATGGAATTTTGTGGAATTTTCACGAAACATCTGCTGGTGGAGTGGTACTGACAACCACCAAGCAGTAAAGAGACCCGGGGGTAATCATATCAGAGGACATAAAGGTGGTCAGGCTGTGTGACAAGGCAGTTGGGAAAGCTAGTGGAATGCTGGGGTGCATAGGGAGGGGTATCACCAGTAGAAAGAGGGAGGTGGTGTTACCTTTGTATAAATCTCTGGTAAGGCCCCACCTTGAGTACTGTGTGCAGTTCTGGAGATCACATCTCTAGAAGGACATAGACAGAGTGGAGGCTGTCCAGAAGAGGGCAACTAAAATGGTGCAGGATCTGCATCAAAAGCCTTATGAGGGAATACTAAAGGACCTTAATATGTACACCCGGAAGACAAGAGGGAGAGAGGCAATGTGACAGAGACCTTTAAATACCTCACAGGGGGTTAAATAAGGTACAGGAGGCAAGTATTTTTCAGAAAAAAAGGTGCTCAAGAACAAGAAGACATGCTGTGAAGCTGGAGGGGGTAGATTCAGGAGAGATGTAATGAAGTTCTTCTTCACAGAAAGGGTGGCAGATTCCTGGAACAATGTTCCAGTGGAGGTGGTGAGGGTGAAGACAGTGGCGAGGTTCAAGAATGCACGGGATAGGCACAAGGCAGTCATAGTGGAAAGGAAGGAAGGGGAAGGAGGGAAAAAGAGCAGTACATCAAGTGTGGTCTGCTCTCACAATGTAGGAAGGGAAAAAAGGGTAGACTGGGTGGGACAAGTAGTCCTTATCTGCCATCAAATTCTGTTTTCTACATTTTTGTGTTTCTATGTTTCTAATTCATTTTTCGAATGACACAGCTATCCGAAGAGTGTACTGAGCATGCTCAGAACTGAAATTCCAAATCCTTGTAACTCTGATATGGATTAATATTTTTTTTACCAAACCACCAAAAGGCACTACTCTGGGTTAAACCCTTTCTACCCTGAAAATTTCAGACCAAAATTCCAAAATGTCTAGGTGCTAGGCAATGACAAAGAAACGGCAAAAAAAAAAAAACACACACATTTTTTCACTTTCATCACTATATCTGGATTTTAGAATCTGCACATACAACCAGAATGAAACTAGGCATATCAAGACACCTTGCCCCCAAGACCATGCATGCAAAATGTTGTGCAAGTCTGTTGAATTGGTGCAAAGCTATTAAAGTGCAAAGTTAGGGGTTTAACAATAAACAGCCTACTCAATCCTAACTAATGGAGCTACCACACCACTATAATAAGGAGAATTTTGCAGTTCTACCAGTATGCCCCCTTGCCTGTCCACAATTTTTCTGATTTAGCAAAACTTATCTTTTTTGTGAAGATGGCTGGCTGCTACATTTATTTGCTGTCAACTTGTACTCCTCTAATAATTTTACTTTCAGTTGCAATGTTTTTTTATTTTGTCTAAAAAACTTTGGAACTTATTATTTTTTTTATCACATACTGACTATTTTTTGATGGTTTTATTATTAATAAGCATTTGTCAATGCCGAACGTTCAGTTGCAGGTATTTGCAATGGTGTTTGGTACTGGTATTGGTTTCAGAGGAGCAAGGAGGCAGCAATGAGAGCAGTGGGTGCCGCTTGGCGGAAGCTGTACTGTAAATGCAGGAAGGAGGTGAGCAGGACTGGTCCCAGGACTGATCCCATAGGTACCTCGCTGGTCACTATTGTATGTGAAGAAACCTGTTCTCACATTTCCTCTTCATCTACCCCCTACCAATTTCATATCATGCTCCCTCTTTCTTGTACTCCTCCTACATTGGAAAATGTCTGCCCCTGCACCTTGCTTATGCCCTTGAGTTAGTTGAACATACCTATCATGTCCCCCCACTTCCTCCGTTCCTCCAGTGAGTATATATCGAGGTCCTTTAATCCCTTCTGATATGTTCTGTGTTGCAAGCCATGTACAATATTGGTTGTCCTTCTGTGGACCACCTCCACTCTGTCAATGTCCTTGTGGAGTTGCAGCCTCCTCCAGAATTGCACACAGTACTGTAGGTGAGGCCTCACTAGGGCATTATACAATGGCATTCCACCTCACACTTTCTGCTAGTAATACCTCTGCCTATGCACCCCAGCATGCCACTGGCCCTCCTTGTAACATTTGTGCTCTATTTTGACACCTTCAGGTCATCAGAACTGATAACTCCTAGGTCCCTTTCTTCCTTGCTGATCATCAGCACTTACCCCCATCCTGTAGCTTTCCCCAGGGTTCCCTCTTCCCAAGTTTATTATTTTGCGTTCTTTGCACTGAACCTCAGAAGTCACTCCTGAGACCATTTTTCAAGCCTCTCCATGTCCCTGCCCAATTTCTCCACCCCTTCTGGAGTATTCACTCTGTTATAGATGTTGGTGTCAACTGCAAACAGGCAGACATTTCCTTCTAGCCCTTCCACAATATCTGTAATGATGACATTGAACAGGACTAATCCTTGAGGTACCCCGCTGGTCACCCCCACTCTGCCTCCTGTCTGACAGCCAGTTTCTAACCCAGTTTATCAGCTTGTGCCCTGTGGCCAGACTACCCATCTTGTTAATCAGCCTTCTGTGTTGTACTATGCCGAAGGCTTTGCTGAAATCAAGGTAGGTGACATCCATTGCCCCTTCCTGATTTACTTCCTTAATGCGGCATTAGGGTTTCCAACTCTAATGCCCCACCCCACCCTGAGGAGACTGACAGGTGTTGGGGGTGTGCCTTTGGGTTGTCAGCCATAATGGTCATGCCATTCCACCCCACCCTCACCCTGCAAACAGTGACTGGCATCGCGGTGTGCCTTGGGGTCTTCAGCCCCAATGCTCACCCTATTCCATAAGGAAATAAGCTGAGATGGGTGCAGTACAAGAGAATGTGTTGAATGTTAGGGCTGAAGACTCCAAGGCACACCCCAACACCTGTCACTATCTGCAGGGTGGGGGTGGGAGTTGTATGGTGTGAGCATTGAGGCTGACGACCCCAAGGCATACTCCCAACACCTGTCAGTCTTTGCAGGGTGGGGGGTGAAGTGTTATGGTTGGAAACCCTAAGGTCCCCAGTATGTGTTGGTATCTTCACTCCAAATTTTTAACATGGAATTTTTGGGACCCCACCTCATGAACAGTGGCACTATCATTTCATTACTCAATCCCAAAATGTGATTTTGTTCAGCAACTGCGCCATTCCACATTCCAGGTGCAAAAACACATTTCTTTTTTTTATTTAATAAACTTTATTCATTTTAAATGTTTAACAACATACAATAACAGGCAACATGACAATACTATGTAAAGAACATCTAGCAATATACAGTTACATGACTTACTGCATTCGGTAAAAAAAGCGGAAACACATTTCAGGCAGGATGTGAAAAATGACAACTGAACTGTTCAGGAGGTGGTTTGGAAAAATGGCTATACTGCAGATTTGGAATGAAACTATTGGAAATGACAAAAGTCATGCATGTGTGTGTGTAGGAAAATTTCAATGAACCTGCATTCCATGGCCATTTTTAAGAATTTTTCCACCAAATTTTCCATGGGCTTTTTGGTACCCTACCTCATGAACACTGGCACTGTCATTTCCTTAATCAGTCTTGAAAGTTGATTTCACACAGTGACTACTTAATCCTGCACCAGAGGTGTGAAAACACATTCCAGGCAGGATGTGAAAAATGGCAGCTGTACTTTTCATATGGTGGTGTAATAAAATGTGCATGTTAAAAATTTGAAGTGAAACAATTAAAAATTGGCAAAATTATGCTCATGCATAGAAACTGCACAATGCACACACATGCCATGGCCATTTTTTGGAATTTTTAAACCAAATTTTCAACATGGCCATTTTGGGACCCCATCTCATGAACAATGGCACTGTGATTTCATTAATCCATCCCAAAAGTTGATTTCACACAGCGACTGTGCCATTCTGCACCACAGATACAAAAACACATTTTGTGAAGGACAAGAAAAATTACAGCTGTACTATTCATGAAAAGGTGTTAAAATGGCAATGTTGAAAATTTGGAGTGGAAATATTAAAAATTGAGTGGAAATTCACGTGTATGCGTAGAAACTGCATAGCGCCGCATATAATCTGATCATTTTTGGCATTTTTGCATAGATTTTCAACATGGACTTTTGGGACCTCCTGTCATGAAAACTGACACTGTCATTTTGTTAATCAACCCCAAAAGGTGATTCCACAGTCACTGCACGGAATCACCTTTTGGGACTGAGTAATGAAATGACAGTGCCAGTGGTCGTGAGGTGGGGTCCCAAGAACTCCATGTTGAAAATTTGGGGTCAAAATTCCAAAAACTGGCTGAGATATCAACATAAGTTGAAAAACCCATTGACAGCCATTAAATATAGAATAAAGTATGAGTCGGGGTGTGTAACAAGAAGTTTACACACTCCCAAGGGGTTAGATACTACATAAACCCTGAGAGCGAAGCTCGAGGGATTTATCAAAAGCATCTAACCCTGAAAGTGTGTGCAAACTTCAAATTTATATACCCCAACCCATTTTTTATTTTATATAATTGCTGGGTTTGCCTTTTTCGCCTCAGCAATTATATAAAACAACAGAGGTTCTGGCCTAGGGGTGCCCCTCTCCGTTTTCCTTTGGTGACTGTGCATGCGGGTTTAAAATCTTAAACGATGTCCATTTGTCCCCCTTACTGTTGAATTTGCCCAGACTTCTTAAAAAATAATATAACTTACCACTGAGTTACTGTGTCGGACGGCAGTTGACTTTTCTCCGAGAGAGCAAAAGGCGTGGTCAGGAAGTGGTGGACCGTGGCAGGCGCATGCTCTGAGTGAGGGAAACCGTGCGCGAGTTTGCTGTTATAAATGCTCCTTTATAATGGCAAATTGTGCCACAGTTTCCCTATGGGAAAAAGACGGAGCCAGTTATTATACAGTGCTTACTGTACCTTGATTCCTCAGTTTGTAGTTGGGCTTTGAAGAGTGCAGACGTGTTCCAGTCCAGAGAAGACTGCAGCTGCCAACCTCAGAGATAAGTATGGGGTAAGGGGGGATGAGGGGAGGTGGGTGTGCAGATGGAGGGTCGGGATGGGGCAGGGGGACGGGGGAGACAATGAGCGATGGTTTTCTTTTTTTCAGGTAAAAAAAAAGATGTCAGGGGACCGTTTTCTTTTTTACAGCAGGCACATTTACAAATTATTTTGGGGACACTGGGAGTGGGTTCCCCAGTGTCAGGACTATTGAGGGGATATAGATATGGCGACACCGGGAGTGGGCTCCCCAGTGTTCCAGTCTGTTGGGGGGTACAGATATGGGGACACTGAGAGTGGGCTCCCCAGTGACCCTCCGTGGTAGTGGGGGGGGATTATATTGCCAACACGGGGATTGGGCACCCCAATGTCGGCTAAAGGAAAGCTGTCTTTATTCACTTGGTAACTTAATTTTAGTTTGCAAAAGTTCACGATCCCAAAACATGGTGGATGGTGTGCAGCTTCATTTGGTGTTACAGTGTGGTGCTGCACCGCTAGCTTCAATGCATTTGTTTTGAAGCAAGTGGTGCGGCACGCTGCCTAACACGGGTAGACAACGCTGGTCACCATGTTTTGGGATAATGGACTTTGCAACTAAATTAAGTAAGTTACCAAGTGAATAAAAATGTTTTGTTGCAGAAAAGTCTAATGGGGGATAAAACTTTGGGGGTGGGGTGGGTGGGTCTGAAAAAGACAGCTGTGAAAGCAGCACTGCGGCTAATGTTGAAGGGGGGGGCCAAGGAGCAAGACAGAAAGCTTCACCATGGCTAATGTTGAAGCCTTGGGTTGAACCCTTTGGACGTGGGGTCAGAGGAGTGAGGATGGGGAGAGAGAGAGAGAGAGAAAGTGCAGTGGCCATAACTCCAGCCATGCGCATTAGTGTGAACTGTAATGTGCATGGCTGGAGTTACATCTAAAAAAAGAAATGAAGCGCTCCCTTTCGAGCAGTTCATTTCTTTTAACTAGACTACGCGCCACATCAGCAAAGCTGAACTAGTGTCATGACCAGAGTGCCTGGTCATTGGTGTACACTGCCAAGCCTATTGCAGTTTCAGCTGTAATTGACTCTTGCAGTGACACAACTCTCAAATGTTGTATTGTCCCAATACGTTCCTTGCGCATGCGCAAGTGAACGTAAAAAGTACTTGTTTGCTGCTGCCTATTTTCTCTGACTTTTCACCAGCTGGAGGTTGAAATCTTGTGGGCTGTTTGGAGCCACCTGTATGTGGATTTTACTGTATGGAGTGTAACTAGATGCCATCAGTAGCTTTGTATAGCTATGGTGTTCCTGCACGGTTAATGTTGCTCTTTCAAGCACTTGGTTATTGAACATCTCCATCTGCAGTTTTTAATGAGTTTTGTTGGTCATTTTTATGTTGGCTCATGCGTACATGCCAGCCAACATACTGCATTAGTAGCAGATGTGGAGGTGTGGTCACTGTGGGCGAATGCAGGGCACGCATCAGTAGGTGCCTCCCTCATTCCCCTATAAGCAAGCATGCAGGTGCCGACACCAGCAATATGTAAACTGGCCACCAGATCAAACAAAAGTGCTGCTGCAATGAGAGGCAAACTTGACATGCAGCGGCACAGTAACACGCCTCCTGACATGTCCTTCCTGGTGAAGCAGTGGAATAAACATGGCGGCAGTGACTGCTGCAGCCACCTGCCACAACGCCGACCTCAGGGGTGCTAAATCCCCCAGTTGGCAGGCCCCTACCCAGATCATGTGCCAAGGGGGAACCCGCTCCCCATCAGCATAATGCCCCCCCTTCCATTTCAATTCTATGCTGAGGGGGTGACCAGTTCCCCTCGGCATTATGCGCTCCCCAACAGTCTTTCTTTGATGACGGGGGGCGCAATCCTCATCGGCTTCAGTCCCCAGTTCAATCTGCCAATGGGGGAACCCACTCCCCATTGGCATAATGTCCTCCCCTCCTATTTGTTGTGTGCCAAGGGGGGTGTCCAATCCCCCGTTGGCTACAGCCCCCCAAAAAACAGTCAGGTGGCACAAAATTCCCCTGTAAAAAAAAAAACTCTGGCTATATTTTTCTTTTTTGTTTAAACCTGTAAACCAGAAAACGGTCCCTCTTCAAGTCTGGTGTCCCTTCTCCCCACCTGCGCCCCCCCTGCACACCCTGCCTCCCCACACACACCCCTCACCCCATACTTACCAGTGGAGCATGGCACAGTGATCTTCGGTGGACCGGGAACACATCTGCATTCTTCAAAGCCAGCCGTGAACTGAGAAAATGCCGGTAAGCTGTATAATGGCATAAATAGGTTTTTTTCAACTTTGTTGCATATCTCGGGCATTTTTGGGAATTTTGACACCAAATTTTCAACATGGGGTTATTGGGACCCCTCCTTATGAATTCAAGTCACTGTCATGGTGTTATTCGGGCCTGAAAGATGATTTCACGGTCACTGCGTGGAATCACCTTTCGGGACTGATTAATGAAATGGCAGTGCCACTGTTCATTAGATGGGCTCTCGAAAAGCCTATGTTGCAGATGTGGTGAAAAAAGCCAAAAAAATGACTGTTTTACAAGCATGAGTTGCGCAGTTCCCACGCACGCTCATAACTTTGTGAATTTGTAATATTTTCACTCCAGATTTTCAACATTGGCATTTTTACACACCTCATTATGAATAGTATAGCTGTCATTTTACATATCCTGGCCGAGATGTGTTTTCGCCCTTCCAGCGCAGAATTGCACGGTCGCCATGGGAAATCAGTTTTAGGGACAGATTAAGAAAATGACAGTGACACTGTTCATGAGCAGAGGTCCTAAAATACCTACGTTGAAAATTTGGTGATGAAAGCCCATAAAATGACTGTTTTACAAGCATGCATTGTGCAGTTTCTATGCACCCTTGTAACTTTGCAAATCTGCAATATTTTCATGCCAAATTTTCAACACTGGCATTTTTGCACACCTCCTTATACACAGTACAGCTGTCATTTTTCACATCCTGCCCAAAATGTGTTTTCGCACCTGTGACATACAATGGCATGGTCGCTGTGGGAAATCAACTTTTGGGATAGATTAACAAAATCCCAGTGTCACTGTTCATGAGGGGAGGTCCCAAAATGCCTATGTTGAAATGCAGTTAAAATAATCCCCCAAATAATTGGGTTACGGACGTGCATTGTGCAATTTCTATGCATGCTCATGAATTCAATTTTTCATATTTTCACTCCACATTTACAACGTTGCAATTTTTTTACACCTGCTCATGATCAATATAGTTGTCATTTTTCACATCCTGCCCAAAATGTGTTTTTGTACCTGTGGTGTCAAATGGCGCAGTAGCTGTGCAAAATCACCTTCGGCTAACAAACTAATAGTGCCGCTGTTCATGAGGTGGGGTCACAAAAAACCCACGTTGAAAATTTGGAGTGAAAATACCAACAAATGACTATGGCATTAGGGTTTCCATTAGGGTTTCCAGCTGTAACACCCCACCCTGTAGAGACTGATAGGCATCAGGGGTGTGACTTGGGATCATCAGCTGTAATGCTCATGCCATTCTACCCCCAGCCCCCAACCTGCAGCCAGTGACAGGCATCGAGGTGTGCCTTGGAGTTTTCGGCCCCAAAGTTCACCCCATTCTCTACTGCACCCATCTCAGTGCATTTCCTTATGGAATGGGGTAAGTATAAGGCCCAAAGACCCCAAAGCACACCACAACACTTCTCAGTATCTAAGGGTAGGGTGAGGTGAAATGACATGAGCGTTATAGCTGACAACCCAAAGGCACACCCCAATGCCTGTCAGTCTCTGCAGGTTGGGGGTGAGGTTGGCATCACTTCAATACTTCACTGCCATTCCTGTTTTGCATCTCTAACTCCTGCACTGCCAATGCCAATGCCAATGCCAGCGAGATAACATTCGGCATTGACAAATGCTGGTTGGTCTTTGTTTTGCTGATCATCTTCTGGCACTTGCTGAAGCTTGGATTCCTTTCTACTGCTGTCATCTAACTGGAGATCCTAACTTTGTATTTGTTCACCAGGTAAGGAGAAGTAAATGCTTATTTTCAGGTATGATATGGGAGAATACAACAAGGTGATTTACCACAAGAATACATGATACAGATAGCAGGCAGGGTACAACTTACAAACAACAGACAATGAAGTTATGTAACAAGCACAGCCTAGAACAGGGCCCTTGAGAGTAAAGGGGGAGCAGGGGATAATTCTTGGGGCCCAGCACCAATAGGGGCCCAGGCTGCCCAGCATAGTGTATGCATGAAAGGGGCTGCGAGCTGGTAGGAGCACCAGAGTCTGAACTTTCTGCAGTGGCCCAAAATTCCTCTCAAGGGCCTGGCCTAGAATGCAGACATATACAACTAAAAAATACATATATGGATATAACCTCTATAGGAGTGAAATGTACAACAGCACATGGCAAGAGGAAGAACCAATACATAATATAGGAGTTGAAGCAAGGTGCATTAACATGGAACAGGAAAACCTGATCAACGACAGGCTGTTGAAATCATCAGATGCCTATGTAAGGCACTTTTGAACAGCCCAGGTGAGGGGAGACTGCAAATTTCAAGGGGAAGGGAGTTCCACTAGTTCACAGCAAAGACATAGGCCTTTTTTCCCCCATTTTAGAAGCACATTTTGGGACTGTAGAAAGGCTAAATCAGCATACCTAACAGAAAAGACTTGGTCATGGGGCAGGAGGGAGGGGAATGAGTGAAGCAGGAGACCTTAATAACGTGTCCATAAAGCAGCCAAGGGAGTGGGACTGAGCCACTGGGGGGGGAGAGCCAGCCTAGGGATGTGTACAAGGAGCAGTGGTTTGTGAGGCATGGGGAGGACAAGAAGAAATGGCATATGTTATTACAGTGTATAGTAGAGCATCGTTCTATATAGAAATCCATCCTTTTCAAAATGCTGTTGTACCACAGTTCAAAGGTCATAGAATGTGATTGTACCCTTCTGTGATAGAACAGCATTCTAGAACCTGTATAGACTGCACAAGTCAGTTTCATTGTGCAAGAGAAAAAAGCACAATGCACACATTTCACATAATACGATACACTATAAAAAATACAGGATGAGCAACTTTATGCACAACCAGTGTGTGTTCTGCAACTCGGGGTTCTGATTCCCAATGATCTCTCGAGCTTTGTTTTTGAGTTCAGAGAGAATCATAACCTGTCTGTGGCAGAACACACTGGTTATGCATAGGTGCCCATCCGGTATTCTCTATGTAGAACACCTCCCGCTTGCTAAGGGCTGCTTTGGAGACATGAGAATAGATAATCTGACCATATTGCCGGGGGAGGGGGGGTGCCCTGAGCAATTGCAAGCCTGGCCTTGGGTATGAGGGAGTGTTTGGCATGGTAAGCTAGGCCTAGCCTGGGGTTGACTGCTTTACAGATCTGGCAGATATTGAGGGAGACGTTTAGGCTTGAGTCAAGGGTGACTCCAAGATATTTAGTCTGTCACCATGGAAAGCGGGGACCCATTCTTACATAGGATGGGAAGGGTAGCTGAGCAGGAAAGAATTATCACCACTGATCTAAATAGCATGGCTTGGGTCTTTGAGGAACCGAGGATTCATTTGTTTCTGATGAGCCATGACTGGATCAAGGAGAAGTCCTCCTGTAGTTGTGAATTATCTGTGGAGATGGAAGGAGCGCTAACCTGCAGAACAATATCAGCTGCATACAAGATCGAGGAGCAGCTTGGAAATCAATTGTGTTTGCTTTCTGCTTTGTATTATGTTAAAATTTTAAAGACTGCATTGCAAAGAAACATAGTCCATTGCAATCGGTTTTTCACAGAAAAACAAGAGAAGTCAGACAGAATTTGGAATCTTCTGGGAAGATAAGCTCTAGCCTTTTCTTCTATTACTGAGATTCTATTTCTGTAATTATTATAAAGCATTTCTTTTTTCTTTGACATAGGAATCAATGTAACATTGCACTTTTTAACTGTAATTTAAAAGGGCAAAAAGTTGCAGAGTGGCTTGATAAGCTTTGGAAACTAGTGAATTATAGTACAGCAGTAAAGGGTTGCTGTGTAATCTGTTTGAGTGACATCAGCAGTGTAGCGGGGGAGGGAGAATTAAATACCCAGTATTTGGTAATTAACAGGACTTCAGTGAGAGAAGGCAGGAGGGGTTACAGCTGGCCAGAAGTTCATGAAGCTAGGGACTGTGCTTCAGCTAAGGTAGTACAGCTTGTTGCCAGAAATCAGTTTGCTAGACTGTGTAAAACCCTTTTCCAGTCTGCTGATTTAACTTATTAACTTTGATGGCAGAAAAGGTAAAAGCTGAAAGAGTGGCATTCAGAAGTTATAAGGAGACCCAGAGAGAGGAGAACAGGGAAGTGTATCAGGGAAATGAGGCACGGAAAGCAATAAGGTGCACAAAGGCACAAACTGAGGAAAGAATAGCTCAGGCAGTATCAAAAGGGGGCAAGATATTTTTTAGGTATGTTAGTGAGAAAAGGAAGACAAAGGGAGGGATTGTACAGTTAAAGTGGGAGGGGGACTGTATGGAGGGGGATCAAGAAAAGGCAGACATCTTGAACAAATACTTTTGCTCAGTTTTCACAGTAGAAGGGGTAGGGAAGGGACCATAAAAATGCACAAAGAGCTTTGATGAGAAGTAAATGGACACTAGACCTTTTTTCTGTAGAGAGAGTCAGGAAAGTGTTCACTAATCTGAAGGTGGACAAAGCTATGGGGACAGATAGGGTATATCCAAGGGTGCTGAGGGAGCTCAAAGAGGTACTAGCAGCACTGCCGACAGACCTGTTTAACAGATCACTGGAGACCAGTGTGGTCCTGGAGTTCTGGAGAAAGGCAGATGTAATTCCACTGTACAAAAGTGGTAGCAAGGAGGAGGTGGGGAATTATAGGCCTGTCAGACTGACCTTGGTTGGGGGGGGGGGTAAGTTAATAGAAACACTTCTAAATGAAAGGATTGTGGAATATCTTGAATCCAGTGGGTTACAGGATCCAATGCAGCATGGATTCATGGGGAGAAGGTCATGCCAAACAAATTTGATACATTTCTTTGACTGGGTGACCTCAAGGAGCTAGATCAGGGAGGAGCGGTGGATGTGGCCTACCCGGATTTCAGCAAGGCTTTCAACACTGTTTCACATAGGAGACTGGAAAAGCAAGTTGGGTAGCTTGGGGGTGGGCAATAAGGTGGTAACCTGGATAAGAAACTGGTTAGGGGATAGGAGACAGAGGGTAGTGGTAAATGAAGTTCACTCCTAGGAAGGGAGGGTGACCAGAAGGGTGCCTCAGGGGCCAGTGCTGGGTCCGGTCCTCTTCAATTGGAAAGACTTTGCCTGGAGTTCAGTGGCCAAGCAGCCAGCCACTCCCATCCTGAGCTATATAAGCAGTTCCTCTAAGCCTCATTGTGAAGCATTTTTTTCTTTGCAGCCGAAGGCTCTGTCAGTCTGTCCTCTGAGCTGGTTGGGCCTACCTGGACTGGCTGGTGCCTGTGCCCCCCCACTTTGCTGTTCCTGCTTGCCTCTGCTGGGCTTCTGTGTTTGTTTTCCTGCTTCTGGTTTGTATTTTGCCTTCGGCTGTGTGTATTTCTGTTTTGTTCCCCATTTTCTGTGTTCGTGTGTCTTTGGTTTTGCCTTTTTTCGGGGGGAGGGGGCTTTGTTTCTAAGCTCCTAACATACTACTACTCTGAGCTCATACTACTTGCTTTCAGTGAATTACAACTGCAGCTACTGTTTACTCCAATTACTATTGTACCCAGTGCTTGTGTTTTTACACTGTTGCTCACCACTCCTGCCTTCACCACCGAAAATCCTCAAGAGTATTTGTCACCTTGATTTGGCTTTTAAATGCTGGCTGGCTTGCCCCACTATTCAGTTCTGTTTCATTGCTACTACATTATGCAGAACTATGTGCAGATCCTCTTATTACTACTCTGTTTACTGACCTACATACAGGTCCACGCTTGCTTAGATACTCATTGCCTACGCAACTCATTGCTTCATGCCTACTGCCATCCCTCAACTTCCGCCTCCGGGATTCTGATGCACTCAATTCTGCATTTGACCTGCAAGATCTCAGCACTCACTGCTCATTATGATCTCCACATACCAGTGCTCAGTCAGCTCACCAGCTTCAGCTCTCAGTCTATTTCTGGGGCATGCCAACCATTCTCTATTGGCGCAGGGTTCCTGCAGCCAACACTGTCACTCTGAATTTAGTCCACATCATTGAGCATGTCCAACATGGGGCGGGATCCTTCTCACCTGGCCCATAGCTGGGAATGTCCTCGCCCTGGGCTCGACTTTAGCTGCCTGCTACGTGACAGCAGCTCCTGGTGTAGAATTTAATACTAGCGGTGAAAGGTGGTTACTACGATCTCCTTTGGCTCTAGTGTTCCACTATAATGGTTGTCCATTGGCTTTAGTGGATTCCCTAGCAAGGCACCTTCACCTCATTCTCCCTACGACTGTCTGTGGATCACCTGGTTTGATTTTAGGATGGGTAGGCCAGGTAAGTGCCTCAGCAGTTGTTGCTTTCCTCCTCCACCTTGGTTGCATGTATTGTTACAGAGTTTTCTCGCAACCTTCCACAGTGGTCCCGCTAGAGGGTTCGAGTGAGAGCCTTCCTCCAAATCGTAATATTTTCCACCTCCCCTTAATTGAGTTTTCCAAATTGCAGCTGCAGAGCTGTCACTAAATAAAATATCCCAAGCCTGGAGGGAAGGCGACCTAGGCCTTGGATTCTCAGAGATTTCCTCCTCATAGGGTTTTTTTTCTCCCCTCCGTTGCCTCAGATCATAACTGTTAGTTAGCATAGTAGTGTCCCCTAGTTTCTTTAGGTAGATTCTGTTGTTGGATGGAGGTGGATGGTGTCCCTGCGGTTACCTCTCTCCTTAGAGGATCCCCTTATTTTCAGCTCAAACCTGTTTCCTGCTACGCAATCCTGAACATTTCATTACGTTATCAAACTGCGCATCTTATTACGCTATCAAACTATCTATGCTTCTCTACTACTATGTTACAGTTACTGCCCCTACGTCCCAGTTACTGCTTGCTCATATGCTTCATGTCACCTCATTCTTTTGGGATGCTTGTACTACATTTCTTTTGGGGATTCCTAAGGTACCTTTAGCCATGGGAATCATCCCATGGCACCTCTAGGGGTGGAACCCTCTCTGAGAGATCCTTGCCTTTCATATCCCTACAGGGTGGTAATTCCTCTGGAACAGAGAGTGCAAATGGCCAAAACCAAACTAACATAGTTGCACAAACAAAACACTATACTGGCTGTGTAGGACAGTGAATGACTTTATAAGTGACATAGCAGAGGAGCTGGAAAGGAAGATCTGCCTCTTTGTGGATGACACCAAGATCTGCACAGAGTGGACACTCCAGGGTTGGGGCGGGTGAGTGGAAAGGATGAGCAAGGATCTGAAGAAACTGGAGGAGTGGTCAGGGTATGGCAGCTGGGTTTTAATGCAAAAAAGTGCAAAATAATGCACTTGGTCCATAGAAACCCTGAGGTGGATTATGAAATGGGGGGAGTGCTACTGACAATGACCAAGCAGGAAAGAGACCTGAGCATAATCATATTGGATTACCTAAAGGTGACCAGACAGTGTGACAAGCCAGTTGAAAGGGTAGTAGGAAGGTTCTTCTTAGTTGAGCGGTGGCCTTCTTTTGTCAAAATCGGCACTTAAAAGTATTTAAAAAAGCCTGTAAAAACATCCCCCATTATAGTCTATGGGGTGCGCCTCACACTGTTTTTGTACTGACATCACAAAACGTGCTAGCATGGGGGCACATCTCCACATATGGAAGTAAGAGCGTTTTGGTTGCCAGCTCCACTGAGCATTTTTACAAGTGTTTTTTCTACTAAAACAGAAAGAAAGAAAAAAAGAAAACTTTATGCAGGGATTGATTAAGGGGCAGGTAAGCTGCTGTATATGTTGAGTTGGGGGAGACAACTTCAGCACTGGAAACCTGCTCTTTAAGAGAGCTATCAAAATGGTGCAGGGTCTGCATCAAAAGCCCTACAAAGGAGAGGCTAAAGAAACTCAGTATGTACATCCTGGAGGAGAGGAGGGAGAGGGGTGATATGATAGAAACCTTTAAATACCTCATGGGGTAAATTAGGTACAGATGTGGGGTACTTTTCAGAGAAAAAGGTGCTCTCAAACAGGAGGACATGCTTTGAAGCCAGAGGGAGGTAGATTCAGGACAGATGTGAGGATGTACTTCTTCACAGAAAGGGTGGTGGATTCCTGGACCAGCCATCCAGCAGAGGTAGTGGGGCACAAAAACAGTGGTGGGGTTAAAAACTGCCTGAGATAAGCACAAGGGAATTGTTGGGGTAAGGAAGGGGGGGAGACAGTGCTGTAGATCAAGTAGGGTCTTCAGCAAAAATGAAGATAATAAAAATGGGCAGACTGGGTGGGCTCAGCGGTCCTTATCTGCCTTCAATTTCTATGTTTCTAAGTTTAATTAAGGGTACTAGAGGGACCTACTATGAGATCCCGACAGTCAGTCTCCTGAACTCTATAAGCCCGAGTTTAGGAGACCGACTGTCGGAAGACTGACAAGGTCTTAGTGTAATGTGGGGGACAAGCCCTAAATACCCCCCGTAACTAAAATAACCAACTCCCAGGGGGAGCGGACCTCAGAGTAGGTTACAGCAAATTACGGGGGGCAAACTAACGCCACACAAAAAAAGTTCACCTCTGGAAACAAAACCTGGGTTTGAGCATACTGGTGGCTGAGCTGCTAGTGGCTTAGCCCTCCATGCCATGGGAGCAGCTCGGCCAACCACTGCATTTTCCACCTTCTTGTGGTGCAAAGCTAGAGGCAGGGTAGCAGTTCATCACATCCACTACCTTACCCCTGCCAGCACTAGCATCCATCTGTCGGGAAAGTGTGCTTCGGGCAACTGAACTCAGGATCCTAAATGTCGGGATCCCGACTTTTGGCATTTGGTCATACTCCCATACTGGAGAGATAGGGGAAAACTCGTTAGCATCACAAGTCAAAGGGTCATCATAAGGATTAGTACTCGGATGAGGCTTACTGGGGAGCAAATTAGCTGTAGGATCTGCGGGGTGCTCTTCTCCAGGGTTATGCTTTGGAAGAGAAGTTACTGCCCCTTCTAAAGGACCCTTGTAGAGCTCCATGCTCAGCTGATAGCAGCAAGGGAAGAGATATCTCTCCTGCAACGCCTGATTAGCTGGAGCCCACACCCCCACTCCCTCCTGAAGGCCCACTGGTCAAGGGGGTGAGGAGATGGAGGGAGAAGTGTGGCAGGGGCAGCCACATGGAGATCAATTTACCCCACACCATCCCAATGGCAAATACCTTTGCACCCCTGCAAGAGACTCAGGTACTTGATTTCACGGGGGTCTCTCGGTCATCAGGGAAAATGGGAGTGACAGTCTGGTGGCATCCAGTGGCGAGAGTAAGAAGAAAGCATCTAGTAGAGTCTTAGCAGTTGGGATTCTATGATCAAGAGAACAGAGAGGGTGGTGGGTAGGTGAGAGGGAGGAGGAGTGGGGGGTGGTCAAGTACTTTCCTAGGGCATAAGCCATCTGGGACATAGACAGAATAGTGAGGGTAGCAGGAAGGGGAGATGGGGGTGCTGGTACATTTGGATACCAATGATGTGGTGAACCAGCTTGTGGAGCAAGTGAAGTGGAACTTTTAGAGGCTAGGGGGCAGATTGCAGACACACTCAGTCTCCCTGACCCTTTCTGAGGTCCTCCCTGTGTGGTGTTGGGAGAAAGAAAGATAGAGTAAGTAGGGAAGAAAGTGAGGAATTAAATTGGTGGTTAAAGGGATAGTGTCAGGAAGAAAGGGTAGAACTTTGTGGGGGACTTGGGTGACTTCTGGGACAGAAGGCTCTTCAAAGGTAATGGTCTTCACCTGACAAGAGGGGACCAGCGCACAAGGGCAGAAGTTTAATGTCTACATTAGATAGTTAAACTAACTACAGGGGACACTGAGGCTAGGATAACAATGGAGATGGAAGTGAGGGAGGGGAGCTTAGCTAGTGCTCCCCCATACTGGAAACTGGTAACAGTAAGGTGAGTAAAAATAAGATTGAGGTTTGAAAAGGAGTAGCGGAGCAGGCAAAGGGAGAAAGGCTCTCAGGGTCTGAGAGCAAGGAAAAATAAGATGGTAAGGAGAATGAGAAAGATTGCAGGTGTAGGATCACAAAACAGTAAAAGAAGATCCAGAGCTACTGTAGTTGGAAAGGGGTCTGCCTAAATGCCGAGAGTCGGGGTAATAAAGTGAATGAGTTTCAGGCAGTAGTGGCAGACACCGAGGCGGACATCACAGCTATCACAGAAACTTGGGTCATAGAGAATAATGATTAGGATTTGGAAGTCCAAGTTCCACAAAGTTTAGAAGGATAAAGAGATAGGCAAGGGGGGATAACCCTACATGTCAGGGAAGGCACAGAGGCTGTGGAGAATGGACACATCAGGGGGGCAAAGGGGAAACAGAGTCACTGTGGGCTCACCTCATGATACCGTCGGGCAAGGAAATATGGGTGGGGGTGATCTATAGACCACCAGGACAAGGAGACCAGAGAGATGGGTAATTCAGAGAAGAGCTGGCAAAGGGAGTGAAGAAGGTGGAGGTGGTAGTGATGGGTGATCGGAACCTGGCATATATCAACTGGTACATTCCAGCAGCCAGGTGCACCAGAAGTCAAGCTCTGTTAGTTAGACTGTAGGACTGCCTACTGGTGCAGCTGGTAAATGAACCCCCTAGGCAGATGGCCATTCTCAAGTTGGTGCTCACTAATTCAGAGATGGTGGGCAGAGTGAGGGTAGGGGAGCCACTAGGGTCGAACGCCAATAACTCCATTTGACCCTTGGCACCAGAATGCCTATATCAAAAACTGAAGTTCTAGATTTCAGAAGATCAGGCTTCAACTGGATTAGGCACCTGGTCCAAGACAAAATGACCAGGGTGTACAGCATCGGAGGTGCATTTATTTATTTCAGTTTCAGAATTACAACATTTGAGCTAAACTGGCTCTTTTACAAAGGCTCCAAGTCAGTAGAAGAACAGACAAAACAGTACAATTTACTGTACATTCAATGACGAGAACATACAATAGCCAAGTGACAAGACTATTTTACAGGTAAGATAAATGTGTAGTATAACCTCAAATACAAATAATTTTATTACAGAAATATCTCTAGTCTAAGATCTAAGTGTAGAGGAAAGATGGAGAGTGAGCAAGGGGTCCATTCTTGAGGCAGAATAGCACCCTGTCCCAGTTGCTATGGAGAGTTTGAATGCAGGGATCTGTTCTGTCCTTTTCTTTCCTGTCTCTTCTCTGTCTGGTTGTGCAATGGGAGGGCTTTAAGCCTGTGGTTCGATGGGCAGAGCAACAACGTCATTCCCCCATCGAGTTTAAAGGTCACAACATCCTGGGCCTTGCCAGGATTGTTTTTCGTGCAGCCGGAGGCACTGCTCTTTTTCCAGCTATCTGGCCGCCTGCATTTTTCATTAACCTTGCTTTGGCAGCTGCCTCCAGCTGCTGGTTCATTTCTCCCTTCCTTGCTCATTTCTCCCGGCCTTTGTTGGTGCTGCTGGGGGTTGTGTGCTGTGGGGATTGTCCACCTCAATGAGCACTGCTGCTCCTTTGTTGTCTCTCCCTCTTTCCCTGTCTGCTTCCACTGCATCCCCCCCCCCCAGTCCCCTGACGGCACTTGCCTCTGATGCCTGAGGACTTCCCAGCTCCTCTCTGGTCGATGCTTCCTCCCCCCACCCAGTTGCAAGCCACTTCCTGGCCAGCCCTGGTGGGCATTTCTTTCAGCCATGTGGCGCCTCTGTCCTGTGGGCCACTTGGGACTCTGCTCGCTTGGGCTGCTGAGCTTCTTCCCTGCTGCATTTGGATATCCCTGCCTGGGGCTCAGTGCTTTCTGCGCATCTCCCTTGTGTCTGTACCTCGATTTGCTTCAGTCTCAGGCAGCCTTCCCAATGCCTTCCTCATGCTCGTGACTCCACTGTTCCGTTCCTCACCCACCCCCTCGGTCACTTCAGCTTGACTCCTACTGCTGCCTTTCTCCCCCGTGCAGTCACCGCTCCTTGCAACCGCTCAGTCTATCTGGTTCTGTGTAAGTCATGGACCTTATCGCTGCTTGCCTTTTCGTCTTCTGGCTTTGGGATACTGCAAGTCCTTTGACCTATGTGCCTCCTCCAACATTGTTTCATTCATCAGCACTGTCGGCAATAGTTTTGGGACCTACCAAGACTTCTGATATGTTGCTTACTTCAGGGTCTGTATTCTATGTTTTATCCTGAAGTTTGTATCCTCCGTGAACTGGGAATTCATCTATTGTGGGGGATCATTCTCTGATTCCTGCCATGCATGTCCTATTTCTCAGCAAGCAGTTCCCACCACATTGCATGTTCTTTTTAATCGATTATTATTTCCTGCTGTTTTTACTCAAGGAATCAACACACGTAACTCATCCCTGACAATACTCTATGCTGCTTTGCATGTTCTGGGGGTTCCCTAATTTCTAACTGATTGGATCGGCTCCTACTTTTCTGCTCACTGTACCTGATCCACTGTCTCCATAAGCCTCCTCACCCCCTATGTCCTTGGGGAGAGTGTAAAAAAAAAAAAAAAAGCTCTTGCTGTTCCCATTCAGGGGGTTTCCTGCCATGCGGAATGTCCTTCTACATAAGACTCCATTGCAAATGAGTGTCTGCTTACTGATCATTACTCGGGGCTTCACCTTTTGCCCCTGCTGGCCTCACCTTGCCTTAGTTCTGTCTGTGTTGCATGGGTTGGGCTTCCTCATCTCTTCACTGGCCACCTCCTGCAGCTCCTCGAGTTGCTTTCCTCATCCATTTTGCTTCCACTTTGGGTGACACCGCTGGTGATGCTGTTCCTGGGGACAGGTGTAAGTTCTATTCCGGGAATACCTGTGGGGCTCTTGTATCCGATTCTTCTCCATTAGGTGATCCACTATCGTGCCTCTTGCTCTCCTCGAGTGCTCAATCCCTGTCTGGATTCTGGCTTGGATTAGCTGTGTTTCATTTGGTTGCACACGAGAAAATTAAAAAAACCTTCCCTTGCTGGTGCTCTCGATGCTTCGGTGTCTCCATTCCACTATGGTCTCCTGCTGTTGGCAGTCTGGCTCTCAGCCTTCTCATATCTCCTTGGTTGCTGGGCTCTGCCGGCTTGTCATCTGTGTTGGTCTTTTGGGGGTTCCTGCCCTGCCAATAATCCAGTGTTTTACCTACCTTCCCTGTTATCTTTCCTTATCCCTATTCAAACCTGTAGCAGCATTCTGGGCTTCATTTCTTAATCGTCCATCGTCCTTTCGTACCTCACCCATTCCGACTGTCCTAGCTTCCCTACCTCGTTTGTTTCCTATTTTACCTTCCTCATCCCAGCCATAACGGATTCACTCCAATCAAGGCTGCACTCAATCACCCTGCAATTGATAACATTTTCAGCATGCCTATCATGTATCATATACCTCTTCATCAAACGTGGCCCCCTCGCTACCCGTATCAGATTCCTGAGGCATACCTATCATGACTGTTATGACTCCTCAACTGACTCGCCCTACTGCTGTTCTCATTCCATACAGGCCATCAAGGATTCCTTCCAATTATAGCCTGCATTCATTATTTCTTTTGGGCCCTTCTGTGGGTCTGCTACATCGCATCTGCTACCTCGAATCAGCTCAATATCCTATCAAGGATGTGCCCCTTTTCTAGTGTCAGCCATCAGGAATTCACTCCACTGATGGCTTCCCTCCTTATCCATCCCTGCTACTACCTTGAATCGACTAGATCTCTTCCCCAGGACATGCACCTCAGTTTGGCTCTACCTCCACTCAGAAGCCATGCCTTTCTGTCCGTTGCCCTTTACTAAGGGTGGCTGGAGGCTCTCCACCATCGTTCAATTTCCTTTCACATCCATTTCCGGCTCTACCTCCTTTTGAGGAGTCTATTTAATCGCATCTTCCATGGGGAGTCACCGGTGGGCAGCTTGCTGTTCTGGAGGCCTGGCTTTGTTCGGGGTGTGGTGTGCAAGCCGTGCTTCTGTGCTTGCATCACTACAGTGCAGAGTGTCAGCCAATGTGCCGGGTCGCATAGTGCCTGTCCAGCATGCACTGATGGAGTGCCAGCATGGTTTATTTTGCTTCGGCTATCCATGTGCAGTTGTTTCTATATATCTTTTTCTATTTTATTTTATTACTCTATTGTCCTGTACCTGCTGGATTTATTTATGGACTTCCAGCCACTCAGCAATTTAAAGCTCGTTTAGTCAATTCTTTGTTTTCCTGGCTTATTTAATGCTGTTGCACTTTCCGCTGTTTTGGACCCCTCCACGCTTCTGCTGGTGGGCACTGTCCTAACTCATGCCAGGACATGCATCTCTGTGGACCTTTCAATGAATTGTTTCAGACTGCATGTTGGGCTGTAGTGGGCCCCTGCTGTGCACTGATATTTATTTATGCTTCTCCTGGCACTCTGCAAACTTCATGGCTGTTAGTGGGGTTTGTCTCGCTGCCCTCCAGGAGCACAAGTTTCCTTCCCGCTTTTGTTTCATGGCCTGGATATTTGCCCTCCTGCCACATTCGTCCAGTTCATGACTTCGGTCATCATTTGGTGTCCTGGCCCTCATGGATTCCACCCCTCATGGCCTACATGCATTAATTCTTTTGGGCATGCCTCCCATGCCTCCTATGCCGCCTCATCTCCCTGCGGCCCTCCTGCTGTGCCAACCTCCAGGGCTTCCCTCTTTCGTCGTACCTAGCATGCTCCGTTCCACTCTACCTCGCCTCGACCTGCTTATCCAATTCAATCCCTACATCCTACGTCCTTTTGCTTTCTTTGCCTTGCAGCCTGTCATCCTTTCCCTCCTCTGTCCTTTGTCCTGTCATACCTCGCTTTCCTCTACCAGCCTCCATGGCTTCAGTCCATCATTGTACCTCATCCATTTCATAATTTTACCTTCCTTGTCCTAGTGCCTTTTCTAGTTCCAAATATCATGGCTTCTCTCCACTCTTAGCTTCACACCTCATCATATTTCGTCCACCTTTGCTCACTCCTCATCATACCGTATCCAGCTTTGTTCCTCGGTCGCTCAACTTGAGTTGCGATAAATGCCACTCCTGCATCAGTGTGCCCTCATTCTGCTCCCTCTCCTCAGCTCACTCGACAAACTTCTGGGCTACCTCGTCACCCTTGACATCAGAGTCTAATTCCCATTATGTTCTGCATTCGGTGTTTCTTTTGTTATACCTATCACGGACCATATACTACCTACTCTGACTCATCCTATGCAGTTCACATCTCATACCGGCTGGGTCCTATGCTACCCTATTGACCTCCCTACCATCCTTTGTCCTTTCATACCTCTCTTTCCAGTACCTGACATCATGGCGTCGATCTCTCATCGTATCTCATCCGTTCCTGTCATCTTCCTCAGCTTAGCGCCTATTCTCGTCTTGACCGTCGTGAATTCTTTCCACTCAAGGCTTCCCTGCTCATCTTATATAGTCCGATTTGACTCCTCTTGATCACCCATCTTGAGCTAGTATCCTCTGGTTTGCATACCCTCTGGTTCCTGACATGCCTTCTAAGCCTCGGAATCTGCCTCCTTTCTAGGAGCCTCATAGCTCGCTTTGCTCAGTAGAGCATACTACCTTCATTCCAGTTCATTTTCCAGTTCCTTCCTGTCTCCTCATATTCCATTCCTTACCAACCATCATGGATTCACTCCACTCGAGGCCTGCATTCAATGTTTCTTTTGGACCCTATCTATCATGCATCTGATACCACCTCCTCAAACCATGGCACTCATGCCATATTCATCAAGTTTCTGACTTCGGTCATCATTTGGGCATCCTTCTCACGATTCGTATGCCACTTCATCGAACTGCACCAGCTTTGACTATTTCACTATGACTTGTACTGGCTGGGTCCTATGCTACCCATTGACCTTCCTATCATTCTTCATAGCCTTACCAATCATCATTCCCTCAGCATTACCTCAAGGTTCATCTATTTACATTGCTTACTCTACCATTCCTATCATCGAATTCTATGCTACCTCATTGACTACAACCTCAGGATCTAACCGTTCAGGGTCTAATCGCTCACATCGCATAATCAAGCCCACTCACTCAATCAAGCACATCGCACAATCACTCACATAGCTCAATCAAGCCAGCTGCATTTTCATCCGTCTCATCAGCATATCTGAAATCTCCTTGTGAGCACATCTGGATACTTCTTGCTTCTCCGACTTGCACATAGATCTACTTCCTCCCATCCTTGCTCCTCTGATATACTCTCTCCCATCGATTACTCGAGCATATCCTCCTTGGGTCCCTGCTACCTCATGTTCCTTATTTCTTTGTGCTTATTTGAAGTTTCTCCCTATCCCTTCATTATCCTCCCTACTTATATCCCTCATCTATGAACCATTCTCTTTATCGGTATACATCCTCAAATCAAATGTCATCAGCCTGGAGGGAAGGAGACCTAGGCCTTGGCTCCCCAGAGGTTTCCTACTCAAAGAGGGTTTTTCCTCTCCTCCATGCCAATGGTCATAATATTAGTTAGAGTTAGTGCTTTCTTCTCATTAGTTAGTTAGATTCCACTGTTGGATGGAGACAGATGGTGGCCCTGGCTTTTCCCTTTCTCCTTAGGAAGTTAGCCCTTCTCTTCACAGAAATTATTCATCATCCTCACCTCTTCAATGCTTGACATCTTTAGGTATTCTTTTCGGGCTTCTATCTACCCTACCTTTAGCTGACGCACTCATTCCCGGCACCTGTGGGGGGGGGACCCTCCTCTAGGGTTCCTTGCGTTGTAGTCCTACTGGGTGGTATATCCCATGGATAGAGAGAGGCGGAAAGCCACATAGAAAACTCAAGTTAGACAAGCATTATCTCATGTCATTAAATAAATCAAGTTACATAAGTACCTCATATTATCCCATCCAGTTGCATCAGCACATCGAATGGTCACGCTTTAAGCCAGTGGTTCAATGGGCAGAGCAACAACGTCACTCCCCCATCGAGTTTAAAGGTCACAACATCCTGGGCCTTGCCAGGATTCTTTTTCATTGCCCACCATCCTCCCCTCCTTCTCCAGTGGCACGTCTCTCTTACCCATGGGCTTCTTTCTACCCTACCTTTAGCCGATGCATTCATTCCCGGCACCTGTGGGGGGGGACCCTCCTCTAGGGTTCCTTGTGTTGTACTCCTACAGGGTGGTATACCCCACGGATTGGGAGGCAGAAAGCCACATAGAAAACTCAAGTTACACAAGCATTATCTCATGCCACAAAATAAATCAAGTTACAGAAGTACCTCATAATATCCCATCCAGTTGCGTCAGCACATCGAATCAAATTTTCCCGTGAGACCTAGGATTTGATCAGCCCAACAGTCTTGCAGTTATTTGCCTCTCATTGTCTCTCTACCCTCACTTGCTGTTCTGTCTTTTCTCTCCCCCTTGCATATCTGCTGATATAAAAATATATGCAAATCATTGGGTGGAAATGTGACTGATATTGGGATACCTTTGTTTAGAAATGATATAGTGTTACTGTTGAAATGTATATAATTATACTGTTGAAATGATTGTAAAGCTATTTGGAACTCAAGGGGTCAACCTGAAATGCACTTTTTAAGCCTTTTGCAGAAGCTGTGGAGAAGGGGCCTCAGTTCTGGGACATTGTGCTCTGGCTACACCTGACTGAAATATACAAGAACATTTTAGAAAAAAACAGGATGCTTGTTAAGAAGGGGGGGTTGCAAGGACTTATGAAAACAAAGCTGCAATTGCTTGCAAGACACACACACAGACTGAAAGAAAACTCAGATGGATCCTCTCTGTTTATTCTGGCTTTGTAAATAGTTATTCTGAACAATTTTATTTTTTTTATTTTATTGTTATTCATAATAAAACTCTTGTTGTGAATGTTACAACTGCTCCTGGTTTTTCCTATGCTTCCTAACCTGTGCCTCGATGACAAAGAGACCAATATGGTTCTCAGATAGGGTCAGAGAAGCAGTGAGGGCCATGATAAAAGCTTTTATCAGGTACAAGGTAAAGCAGGTGACAAGGAATGGGGAAAGTACTAAATAAAAACCAGTGAAAGAAATAGGACATTCTAGGCAAAGGCAGACATGGAACTGTGTATTAGGGAGGGGTCAAGTTTGTCGGAAAACAATTCTTCAGATCCATTAAGGAAAAAAGGAAGAAGGAAGGGGCATTGTTAAGCTACAAGGGGAACGGTACTGGAGGGAGATGAAAAAAAGCAGCCATCCTGAATGATTACTTCTGTTCTGTTTCATAAGGGATTGACAGTACCCCCTGCCTGATCGTGGCAGCAAGGTGGTTATCAGGCTCATTCCTAAAATGAGGCAGCCAGTATTTACCAGATAAAGGGCCCAGAAGGGCCTTGAAGCCCTAAAGGTATATAAGGTCCCAGGGCTAGATGGGGATGCACTCAAGGGCTTTCAAGGAATCGGCTTTAGAACTGGTTGAATCTCCAGTAATGCTATTCAATAGCTCAATTCAGACAGTGCTAGTTCTGGACTACTGGAGGGTAGCAGACATAGTCCCACTACACAAGGGGGGACAAGGAGTAACCAGGGAATTAAAGACCTGTCCGCCAGACCTCTGCAGTGGATGAACTGATGGAGTCACTGATTGAAGAAGACCTTGTGAACTACCCAAAGAGCATTGGTTTACAGGATAGTAAGCAGCACGGATTTATGGTAGGGAGGTCTTGTCAGACCAGCCTGATAGTTTTCACTGACAGGCAATAAAGATTGTAGGTAAGGGCTATGCTGAGCATTTACTCTACTTCAATTACAGCAAGGCTTTAGACTCAGTGCCACAAAGAAGATTACTGAAAAAGCTGGAGGACCTTGGTGCAGTTAGGGGCATAGATATGGATTGGAAACTGGTTGAGGGAGAAAGAGCAGAGGGTGGTGCTAAATGGGGTCAAATCGGAAGAGTAGGAGGTCACGAGTGGGGTGCTGCAGAGATCTGTCCTGGGTCCTGTCCTCTTTAATATGTTCATCAGTGACATTGGAGAGGACATCTGGGGCAAGTTGTGTCTCTTCACAGATGACACGAAGCTCTGTGGTAGGGTAGATAGTGACAAAGGTATCAGGGAGGTGTACAGGGATCTACAAAGGTTAGAGAGGTGGTCTAAGGTTTGGAAATTGAAATTCAATCCCAAAAAATGCAAGGTTATGCAACTAAGGGGAAAAGAAACAGGACAGAGTACTGGATGGGTGGGGTTAAACTGAGTACTATGGCAGAGGAAAGGGACCTACAAGTCATCATTAGTGGCTGCCTCAAACAATCAAGCCAGTGTAACAAGGCCAGTAGTAAGGCTAATGGATTGCTGGGATGTACTGGAAGGGGTATTGACAGCAGGAAAAAGGAAGTACTACTACTTCTGCACAGGTCACTGGTGAGGTTGCACCTGGAATACTGTGCTCAGTTCTGGAGTCCTCACCTAAGGAAGGACAGGGACAGTCTGGGGACAGTGCAATGTATGGTGACCAAGATTATTCAAGGACAACAGGACATAAGAACATACAAATGTACCAGCAGAAACAGACCACCCGGTCTATCTAAGTCTGCAGCTAGCACCTCTAGTTTGCAGCTGCCCTTCCCCTTTGTCATCCCACTGCAGCCCCCCACCTGCCCCATCCTCACTCTCCCCAGCTCCCTGTCCCATGCCCTTTTAAAGCTGTTTACATATTTGCATGATACCACCCATTCTGGTAGTGCATTCTATTTTGTTAGCACCCTCGCTGTGAAATACTGTCTCCTCATTTCCCCTCCTAAATCTTCCCTCTCTATTCTTAGCCCATGCCCCTTTACGTCCCTCTCTCTCCTTAGCTTAAAGACCCTATCTGCCTCATCCTTACTGATTCCCCTCAGATATTTGAATGTCTCTATCATGTCCCTCCTGTCCCTTCTATACTCCAGGGTGTACATATTCAGGTCTCCCAGCCTGCTGTCATAGTCTCTCCCATCCATTCCACATATCATCTTCATTGCCCTCCTCTGCACCCCCTCCAGTAGCCTGATATCATGCTTTAGGTATGGCCTCCAAAACTGCACACAATACTCCAAGTGTGGCCTTACCAGCAACCTGTAGAGGGGCAAGATCACCTCTCTTCACCTGGATGAAAACCCCCTCACTATGCACCCCAGCATTTTGTTCACTTTTGCAGCCACTCTCCTGCACTGGGCAGTATTGTTCATGGTCCCTGTTACCATTACCCCTAGGCCTTTCTCCTCCTCAGTGATCCCCAGCTTAACCCCCCCCAGCCAGTACCCTCTCCTTGAGTTCTTCACCCCAAAGTGCATAACCTTACACTTCTTTGCATTGAACCCCAGCTCCCAACTCTTTGACCACTCCTTTAACTTGCTTAGGTCTCCCTGCAGCTGCTTCCATCCCTTCTCTCCATCGACCACTGCTCCCATTTTGATGTCATCTGCGAACAGACTTACCTTGCTCACCACCCCATGCACAATGTCTGATATGAGAAGCCCAAATAATACTGGACCCAGCACACAGCCCTGTGGCACCCTGCTCATCACCGGCTTCGGAGTTGAGAGCTCCCCTCCCACCACCACCACCCGTTGCAGCCTGCCACTTAGCCAGCTTATAATCCAAGTTATCATTTTTGCCTCTACCCCTACACCAGTTAGCTTCCCCCAAGCCACCCATGAGGCACAAAATCAAAGGCCTTGCTGAAGTCCAAGTAAAGAACATCCACCTCATGATCCTTATCCAGCTCACCTGTCACCCAGTCATAATATTGTATCAAGTTGGTTTGACAGGACTTCCTCGAAATGAATCCATGCTGCCTCACATCCTGGAGGCCGTTGTCCTTCATGTACGACACAAGTCTTTCCATTAGTATCATTTCCATGAGTTTGCACACTATGGAGGTGAGACTTCCCGGACAATAATTACCCGGTTTGTCCCTTAGTCTGCTCTTGTGTAATGGCACTACATGTTCCATCCTCCAATCCAGTGGCACACATCCCAACTCCAGTTAGGTGCTATACTGATCTGCCAGTGGCTCCACTAACACTTCTGCCATCTCCCTCAGCACCCTGGGGAGGATACCATACAGCTCTGGTGCCTTGTCTACCCTCAGTGCCCTCAGTCCCCCTAGGACTCTACCTCCCTCAATCCTTCCATTTGTCACCTCATCTCTTTTCTTGCATCCACCCTCCCCCAGCTCATGGTAGTAGCAGTCCCCCCTTTTCTTCCATGAACACTGAGCAAAAGTATTCATTCAGTGCTTCCACCTGTTCCTCCCCCTTTTCTGTTCACTGCCCACCCTTTTTTATCCTCACTATTGTCTCCTTGCACTTCTTTTTCTTCCTGATGTATCTGAAAAAGTATCCCCCCCAATTCCCTGTGCTAATCTCAGCTCCCTCTGGGCCTTGGCTTCTCTCACTTTTCTGGTCACTCCTCTGGACCATCTTGCATACTCCTCCCTGTCCTCCTATACCTCTGGTGTGCCTCTCGTTTTGCCCTCACCACCTCCATTACCTCGCTGTTCAACCAGCATGGTTTCCTTTGTCTGCTCCTCTTACACTGTATCTTGGTGCAGGCTTCCATTGCCTCTGTAATCCCCTGTTTAGTAATATTCCATTACTGCTCTGCATCCATCTCCTGCCTTATGCCCTCCAGTTTCCCTTTCAGTACTTTCTGCATCCTCACAAAGTCCACCCCCCTGAAGTTTACCACTTGGGTTACTGAGTTCTCTGGCTCTCTGCACATCATGATATAAAACCACACCATTTGGTGATTGCTGTTGGCTAGTGGGTTCTCCACCCTTATTTTCCTTACTGCCTCCCCATTCAACAATACCAGATCTAAAGTGTTCTTTAACCTAGTAGGTCCACTGACCAACTGCATCAGGAGACTCTCCTGTATCACATCCAGGAGCACTTGCTCCCTAGCACTGGAGGTGACCAGAATGCTCCAGTCAACTCCCAGAAAGTTGAAATCACCTACGATGACCACCTTCCCTTTTCTACATACCGTTCTGATTTGTCCTGCTAATTCCCTCATCCCTACCTCTCCACCTCCTGTTCCCCTCCCTACTGCAGCTGACCTAAGCAATGGAGCCATGGAACAGTCTGCCAGAGGTGGTGGGCACCAGGACCATAAGAGAATCATCTCAAGGCACTGAACATGTACTTGCTGGAGACCAAGTGAGAGAGGGGGGATATGATACAGACCATCTAGTTCTTGAAGAGAATAAACATGGTGGACTGTGGGGAAAAATTTAGCAAGAGTGCTCGGTCAAGAACCCACGGTCATGAGTGGGAACTGGCAGGGGAAGGTTTAAGAGGGATAGGAGGAAGTTCTATTTTATGGAAAGGATGGTGGAGCCATGGAACAGTGTGCCAGAGGAGGTGGTGGGCACCAAGACCATAAATGGTTTAAAGCCTGACTGGGACAGAGTGAAGGGTTTGGTGGATGCTTAGATCAGCTGCAGTAAGGAGGGGAACAGGAGGTGAGAAGGGAGGAATGAATTGCTGCATGGGCAATAGGTTCCAGGGTAGATAGGGAACTCGGGGCACACTAGATGGACCTGTGGTCTTTTTCTCCTGTCATTGTTTAAGTTTCTACATTTCTGTCTTGTATCTTGGTATAACTGCAAAATCATCCACCACTTTCTGTATTTCTTTATTCTTTATTCATTACAAATCAGGTTTACAACCTTTGAGTCAGATACTCATTCACGAGGGCACCTTGTCACAGGCACAAAGGCACCTTTCTAGCAGTGTGCACCCTCGATTAGATCCATAAAGAAGGATAGTACCCACATAAAGGGATATTTTATTTACCCCTCCCACTGCCGTTGTTATCCCCTCCACTTTTGTGTTCACCCTAATGGTCTCTGCCAGCAGTTCTACAGCCATGGCAAAAAGGAATGAGGAGAGTGGACACCCCTGCCACGTCCTTCTGTGTAGCAAAAATGTCCCCAACCTCCTACCATTTGTGGAGACTGCTGGATGAAGCCCAATATAGCAGGTACACAAGCAAAATTAACCTTTCCCTCATCCGAAACTTCTGTAGGGTCACAAAAATGTAGGGCCACTCAAATTGGTCAAATGTCTTCTCAATGTCCATAGATAGTATGAAAGGACTTGAGTCAATTGCCCTCCACCCCATGTACAACATTCAGCAGTCTCCTAATATTATGACATGCCTGCCTCCCTATTACAGACCATGTTTGGTCCCATCAAAACAGATGGGGCACTATGGTCTCCAACTGTGTGTGCCAATTTTCTGAGCTAACCCAGAAGTTCCACGGGAAATGAAAAAAAGTCCTCTGTGTGCTGCCACCCCTATGCAGTCATTCAATCAGGGTTCAGGAAAAGTGTGTGTGGGGGGGCATCAAAAATGACAGACAGTAGTCTTCTGATAGTTCTTATTCATTTATTTTCAATCAATATTCTTATGGCTGCAGTTCTCAACATTTCACCTATATGCTATAGGCTTCTTCAAGAGAATGCCCTCATACTGCTAGTATGCATACATAAATATTTGCAAGGCTTGTATTCTTAATACATCAGAGAATAACCTCAAAAACCAGATAAAGTATGTGTAGTCACCGGTATCTGATTTTTCACAACCCTAAAGTTTCCAGTATACGCTTAGACGCTGCCTTCTTTCCTCATCTGGGATGAAGGCATTCTCCTGAAGAAGCCTACAGCACATATGCAAAACATTGAGAATTGCAGCTGTAAGAATATTGATTGAAAATAAAAGAAGAACTATCAAAAGACTACTGTCTGCCATTTTTGTTGGGCATTCCCCCCCCCCCCCACACACACACACACTTTTCTTGAACTCTGTGTGGCCAAGATCTAGGCCAGAATTTTAGTGTCCATATTCAAGGAGGAGATTATTCTGTAGGAGGAGCACGCTGTCTCATCTTTCCCTTTTTTGAGTAGACTACAACAGTGGCATCATATCTGGTCTTAGGCAAGGTTCTGCCCTCCCTCACTTCCTTGTACATTTTCCTCAGGGTGGGCACAACTTGCTCCATCAATCCTGATAAAATCACACAGGGTACCCATCAGGGCCCCCTGCCTTACCCTTCCTTAGCTTCCTTGTGGTCCTGTTCATTTCTTGCTGCACAATCCCTTCCCCCAGTGTTTGACTTGATCCTCTCTGGCCGTCATCAGAGTAAGTGTCTCTAAACATTCTTGTGCCTTTCCTACCTCCTCCCCCACCTTTGATGTACTGTATATAAAGACTGGCAGTAGTGCAAAAAATGATTTGCTGATCTATTTGTTCATTGTTACTCTTTGGCTCTTGTCATTCTTTATGCATGCTATTATATTCATGCTTTTACTTCCCCTAGATAATCTAGCCAGTAAGGGTCATGGCTTATTCTCCCACTCATGTATCTGCTGCCCCATATGCTGCAGAGCCACCTTTGCCTTATTTTCAAGTAAGGATTCAAAACTAGTTCTGGCAGCCCTCGAAAATAGGGTGGACACTCCAGAGGGGTGGAATGAATGTACAGAGACCTGAGAAAACTAAAGAGTGGTCAAGGGCATGGCAGCTGGTTTTCAATGCGAAAAAGTGCAAAATCATGCACCTTGGGCACAGAAACCCAGAGGCATGGAGTACAAAATAGGAGAAAATGTATTCATGGTCACCAGACAGGAATGGGACCTGGAAGTAATCATATCTGATGACCTTAAGGTAGTGAGACGGTGTGACAAGGCAATAGGTAGGACCAGTGGGATGCTGTGGTGCATAGCAAGGGGTATCATCAACAGAGAGATGGAGGTAGGGTTGCCACTGTTTAGATCATTGGTGAGACCCCTCCTGGAGTACTGTTTCCAGTTGTGGAGACCACACTTCATGAAAGACATAGGGTGGATGATATCCAGAGGAGGGCAACTAAAATGATGCTGGGGTCTGCATCCGAAGCCCTAAGAGGAGAGATTAAAGGACTTAAATATGTACATCCTGAAAGAGAGAAGAGAGAGGGAGGCATGATAGAGACATTAATATCTCACAGGGTTAAATAAGATACAGGAGGGGAGAATTTTTCAGAGGAAAACATGCACAAAAACAAGGGGGCATGCAATGAAGCTGAAAGGAGGAAAATGTAGAAGTGATGCAAGGAAGTACTTCTTCACTGAAAGAGTGGTGGATGCCTGGAACTGTCTTTCAGAAGAGGTAGTGGGGCAAAAACAGTGGAGGGTTTCAAGCATGCATGGGGTAGGAACAAGAGAATCTTAGGTGGGAAGCAAGGGAGGGAGCTGAGGATCAAGTGGGGTCTGTGCTGATGAAGCAGGGAAAAATGGGCTGACTGGGCAGGCCAAGCAGTTCTTATTTGCCTTCAAAGCCTATGTTTCTATGTTTCTCAGTGTCAAGTTGGTCTCTGGGGAGTTTCTGGCCTGCACTTTAGTTTTCAGTTCCCTGCATCCTACAGTACAGCTTTCAAGGTGCCCAATGGGACATTTAGAGGGATATATAATTTCCATTCCTTCTTGAGCTGTTGGCAGAACTGAGGGTCTTTTAACAAGTAGGTGGGGAAATGCTAGCTGACACTGTGCCTCTCCCTATAGAAAGGTGCCACATCACATACCACTGTTGTGTAGTCAGACACCACTATGGACCTAATCTCTTATTTTCTCAGTCCTGCGGTACAGCCCTCAAGGTATGCAGACAGAGTCCGACCATGAGTCATGTGGAGCAGAGCAATATGTATATTCCCTTACTCTGGGGCTGTGAAGTCTCCAGGCATCCATCAGATCCAGATAATGTAGCACCTGTTCGACCCAACCCAGTCTCATACTTGCCACTCCAATCCCCCCCCCGGGACTTGTTCACTAGTGGTTCTAGAGCCACATTAAAATCCCCTTTGAGAATAAGCTCTGGGATGTTCTTCCACAGAATCAGCGTTTCCAGATTTAGGAACCACTGGGGGTCATATTTTGTGGGGCCATAGATATTATCTATCATTAATAGGAGGCAGTATAGTGCAGTGGGTTAAGGCTCTGAGCTGCAGATCTCAAGACTTGGGATTGAATCCCACAGTCGCCTAGGTGCATACTGTGTGATCCTTAGCAAGTCACTTAACTTTCTTGTGCTCCCAGGTCGCATCTGGAAACAAGCTTCGGCTTAGTATGCTACTCCTGGTTAAACAATATTCCCTTTCCCTTTCCCTTCCCCATAGAGGGGTCCTTACATGAAGGCATTTCTACCACTCTCATCATTCCAAACCATTCTCTGTACTTTAAAGGCTAGGTTCCAATGTACCTGGGTTGAGACCCCCCCTTGATGTGAGTTATGGCATGTGTGGAAACCTCATCCCACCCCCTCACTAGTTTAATCATCTCTACCTGCATAACATGGATTTTCTGTAAGCAGGCAATCTGAGCATTTAGATGTTTCAAATGTATCAGGATCTATTTTCTTTTTGCAGGTGTGGCTACCCTTCTCTCATTCCATGTAACTAGTATTGTGTCTGCCACTATCAAATGTCCAAGAATCATACCATTACTGTTACCTCCTCAGTTTCCTCTCTCAATTAAAATTATAAGCAGCCCATTACTTGCTCAGGCAATGATGCCTAGACACCACTGGTAAAGTTTACAATCATTTAATCATTTATCCCTCCCTTGCCCTTTCCTTCCCCTTTGGGTTGTCTTAGGGAGCTATATGGACTCACCAGTATTGTCATCAACTGGTTTGAGTCCTTTCTCAAGGGCAGGACGCAACAGGTGGAGATGAGGAATTTCTCCTCCTGCCCAAAGTCCCTGCCTTGTGGAGTTCCCAAGCATTTGATCCTGTTACCCATGCTGTTCACAGTGTACAAGCTTCCCCTGGGTGAGATTATTAGACTTTACAGCTTGAGTTTTCACTGTTATACAGATGACACCCGGCTGTATGTGTCTTTTGTTCCTGGGACAAATGACGCTGTGGAGGTGCTGCCAAATAAATGTCTGGCGGAGATCCACATCTGGATGTCCTATAACTGGCTGAGACTCAGCCCCAACAAGACAGAGGTACTAGTGATTGAGTCTGGTCACCGGTGTTCTGTGCTTGCTGCCAGGTTGGTAACTGGGTTGTTCCTGGGCTCCACCCAGTTGGCAGCTTCAACTAGGGTGAAAAATCTGGGTACTATCCTTGATGATGGATTGACACTTGAGGCTCAGCTGTCATCCATTATCTGGAGTGATTTTTATCACTTAAGGAATGTTGCCCGGATTAAAGCCTTAATCCCGCCTGGTGACCTGCCCTCACTGGTGCATGCCTTTGTTATGTCAAGGCTTGACTACTGCAATGCTCTATACTTTGGGGTCACTGGGGGAGTTCTCTGTTGCCTGCAGCTAGTGCAGAATGCAGTAACCAGGTTGCTGACAGGCCTTCTGCGGTCTTGCCATGTGACCCTAGTCCTGCGTGACCTGCACTGGCTGCTGGCGAGATGGAGAATCATCTTCAAGGTGGGCTTGCTCACCTATAAGACCTTATATGGTTCAGGTCCTGGCTATCTGAGTGACCTCCTGATCCCTGTCCACCCTGTGCTCTCACTCTGCTCCTCCACTGAGGGCCTCCTAGCAGTTCCATGGGTGTGGCTGAAAACCTCAGGAGATCGTTCATTTGAGGTGGCTGGCCCAGCTCATTGGAACTCACTCTCAAACTCCTTGAGGGAGGCCCCAACTGTGGAGGCATTCAAACAGGGTGTGAATCCACATCTCTTTAGAGAAGCTTTTGGAGGTTAGTTACAGTTCTGATTATTATTGCAGTGCTGCTGTTTTATTGAGATTATTTTATAGAGTATTTTATTACTTTGCTGTGATTTATTTATTACTGTTACCAGTTCATTTCATGTTTGTATACTGCATCTCCACTTTTGTAAACTGCCCAGAGCCTCCGGGATTGGTCGCTAAAGAAATAAATATTTATTTACTTACTACTTACTTGGAGACATATAAAAGACACATCACCCCCCTCCCCCCACTGCCTCCCAACAGGTCTTCTGCCAGCCACTGTTCTACCCTTCAGCTGGTAGATTTTCTCTTCTTTTCTATGTCTTTTCAGACATCCAGTTCAGAAGCTGCATGCCCGGAGCTGGGAGGCCATCTTAACCTCTTAATCCTCCACACTATTAGCATGAGGGCTTTCCATTGTTAGCTTTCCAATCTTGTGTTATACCACCTGACTTTAGACTTTAAATTTACCACCCTGTTGTCCGTAAGTATATCCCCTCCTTAGCAGTGTCTCAGAATAACATTTAATTCCACATTAACCTTGGTGTAACAATCCAGCTTCTGGAGCTATGGAACAAGTCCAACAAGTCTGGAGCTATGGAAGCTAAGCTTTGAGACTATCTTGCAACCCTAAGCTGTAGTGACTGGTGCCTTTAACTTGCTTAAGCCCCTATCAACACCTCCACTTTCCCCCCTCCCACATCCCCCCCGCCTTCATATTTCTCTCAATGCCTCCTCAGTTTCCCAGCCATGTCCTCTATCTCCCCCACCCCCACCCAGGTTTACATGCCCTTCCCACATCCCCTCGCCTCCATTTACTTCCCTCATCCTCCAAATTTTGTCAAGGCCTACTTTGCTGTTCCAGTCCTCCCCTCAACCCCTCTCTTAGTCCTTCCTTCACTATCCCTCTCCTCCCTTCACCCCCTACTACCAATCTCTTCCCATTCCTGGTCCTCTCTCCTTCTCCTGCCTTGCATTATGAGTGCACTTATGTTACATGTGATTTTATTGCTGCATATACTGCACAATAATATCTGTACTTTTATAATCCTACATGTTAAACGGCTGTATCTGAATTGCCTGTTTGTTTTCTTTGTTAACAATGTTTTGACTTCTAAAATTTAACTACTGTATCCCTGTTTTGTCATGAAGTGGAACCTTTGTAAATGAGCTTCCAGCTCAAAGGCTGTAATCCGAGATTTCAAAAAATAAATAAATAAGTCCAAGTACCGTTGCTTTTGAGTGTTTGGGTCCTCAACAAATGTCTATACCTGCAGCTTGCCTCACTTATCTAGGTTTTGTTGTGCATCTTGACTTGTAAACAACAGGAAGTGTGGAAAAATCCTCCTCCTAATCCAAGGCCCCTCAGACAGTCTTATTCCACCAGAGGAGACATTTTACCCTCCAAGGGATTGAAACGAATAGTGGGCGTCACAGTGGTTCAGCCTAACCATGGCTACCTTTGCTCTGGTTGTTAGTCTAAAGAATGGAACAGCAGCTGTAATGCTGGAATTGGTGGCCACAATGACTGAATGTCACCTCATTGCAGGATCACCCCTACTGCACTGCCAAACTTTGCTGCATCTACTGCACATGGAACCTCCATCACCCACGCCCTCTTTGCCTCTGATGATGTCTACATAGTCCCTAATTTGCATGTCTGGCTCTGCTGTTGTCGTGCCTCATAGAAAACAGCTGAGAAGTAGGCTGTAGATCAAGGAGACCTTGTCCTTGCTCCCTCCCCCCCCCATTTACGCCCAGCCACCTCGGCAGAAATTCAGGTTATTCTGATATGGTGCTCACTGGGCAATGGCCAGCCTACGCTATTGCACCCTGCCCCCCCAGTGCTTGCAGTGCATTGTTAGGAGCTTGCAATAAGTTTCCTCCACATTGCTCCTCACACAGCCACTTACCAACTCTATAAATTGCCAACTTTGAAGCCTTGAAAGTGGCTCCGAATCACCACAGTGGTGAGTATAAGGCAATGTCTATGTTCAACTCCCTCCTAAAAAAACAACCAGACATAATTGGAGTGCAACTGGCTCCAGCTGATAAGCCTGTAACCTCCCGTGGGGGGGGGTCCCAAGCATGGGGTCACCCAGGATGTGCTGTCAGCCAGCTACCTCTCCCCTCAGGTCTCCTCAGGGGAGTAATCAAGGGTACCCCCTTCAACTGACTATCCATACATCCACCCTACCCCATTCAGTGACGTTAGTCCACCCTGTCTCCTTCAGGTCACTGGGGCCATGCTAAGGACTCTGGACCGCCTCTGCACTGCCACATTAAGCATTGCCAGATAGTCCTGCACTTTGTTCGGTGAGGTAAGAATCTGGAACTCTGGCCAGGGCATTCCACCCTGAGTCTAGATGGGTACAGTTGCAAAAATGTTATCTGCCTTTCATGAAGCTATCTCTTAGTCTGCACAAAGTCTCTGCTCTAGTCCTGGAGTACTCTGCTGAAATCCTGGAAGAAACTGATTCTGGGATTGTCCTCTTTAAACAAACCTTTCATTCAAGCCACTTGCAGGATTCACTCCTTGTCTCTGAACCAGAGCAACTTCACCAAGAAGGGCCTCTCCCCTTCCTTTGATCCCTGACCAGGGTCTCTATGTGTCCCCTACAGCACCAGCCCAAGCGCTGTTGCTCCCAGGTCCAGCATCTTGGAGATCCAGCTTTCTGCAACCTTAACTGGATCCTTCCCTTCCCGTCCCTCTGGCATCAGTATTATTTAAATACTGGATCTGCAGGACTGATTGTCAAGACAGTCAGCCCTGAGCCGGCATGGTGGCACTGACGGTTGAGGTGCTGGATGCCACACCTCGCACCATGCCGGTGACCCAGGTTCGGGAATAGACCTGGGCCATCGGGGGTTGGCAGGTGAGAGAGAGGATTGAGCATCCAGAGGACTGCTTTCCTCTCCCGGGGTGGGCTATAGGGGGTTCCTGGCACTGTTGCGGTCTCTGGTGGAGACCGGAGGCAGCAAGCACATGGGATGTAGAAGGGGGCAGGATGACGGCAGGCTTCAGTAGCAAGAGGCGTGGTGGGAAGCCATGCAGGGGTCATTGCATGCTGCGTTCCAAGGGGGAAACACAACAAAGGAAACTCCCTGGTGGACTAAGGGAGGCAACGGAGGCCCCAGGAGCCCAGGCTCACATCTCTTCATTGGACCTGCCAACCCGTGGTTCTTCTGAGCCCCTCGAACTGGACCCGGACCTTCCCTCTAATTCCAGATAGGCCACCAGTTGAGGCGGGCCCTCCCCAAGGGGGTGATCTGGGGATTGGATAATACTGTGAGTCTGGAGGGGTGCTCAGCAACGTGTCTCCTGGTGATACTGAGGTTTTAGGCTGGGAGTAAAGGTAGTGGCTGAGAGGGCTCTCCTGAGAGATGTCCTGGTCCCCAGAGTAGAAATAAAGTGTACAAAAAAAAAAAGATAGTCAGCCTTGTTTAAAGCTGTTTCCAGCTGTGTCTTAGGACAGGATAACTCTGCACAGACAAATCCAATATGTCCTCAACTTGCCTGCTCTGCCCACCTCCTCCATCCTCTTTTGGTGACTGTCCATTGCATACTGAATTTCATTCAGGGCAGTTTGCATGTGGCTGTATCATGCATTAAGGCTTGTGAAGCCAGCATGCATTTCCTGCTGCATGTTCTTAAGGGGATCAGCCAACGCGCCTTCCGGTCCTGACTGTGCCTCTGTGCTCATTGCCCCTGGCATCCCTGGCTTTGAAGTTCCAGGTTTCATTCCTCTGACAAGCTGTGCCATTGACTTGGGGTTGCTAGTCCCAAACAGCCATTGAGTTTGCTGTTTTTGCCACTGCCAGCATGCAGCAGTGCTTGAATGACTGAACTACACAAAAAGTATAAAATAGGAAAGTCTTATATTAAAATAATTAGTTAAATGAAATATCTGGTGTAGGAACCCCTTTTACCATGCATTCACCATACTCGCTGGCTTAGCAGCATGCCCATGGGCAGACTTTTGATTTGAATAACTGCCAGGGAAAAAGCTAAATTGAATAACTGAGTGTGTGTGCAGTTTTCATGTGAATAAATGTTAGGGAATAGGCTGGATTAAATAATTGATTGTGGGAAGGGTTTCAATGTGAATGACTATCTGGGAGACAGGCTACATCCTATAACTGATTGGAGGCCTAGTTGTGATGTGAACAACTAAATACCGGAGTGTGGGCATGTTTTTGATGCACATAAATGTTTGGGACTAGGCTAGATTGAATTATTGTGTGTGGGCACAGTTGTGATGTAAATAACTGTCTGAGGTAGTGGTAGACTGAATAACTGATTGAGGGCATGGTTCTGATGTGAACAACTGTCTGGGAAATGGCTAAACTGAATAACTGATTTAAGGTTTTGTGACAGCTTTCTACTACACTGCCCCTAGTCTGTCATGAGCTCCCATACAAAACAAGAGTGCCCTCTTCTGCATCATTTTCCTAGTCACTTCTCTCAAGGACCTCTATAAGATCTGCCCATGTCTGGCACTCATTATAGTTAACCCCTCTCCCTGGCACAGTTCTTGCAGCTATGCCTGACTGCGCGTCTTACATGAGACAGGGAAAATTCCTTTTAAACTGCACTAAACTTGCTAGAAATGAATAAAAACAGAAATGTAAAAATATCCCTCTGTATATTCTGTCTGTAACTGAACAGATAACATTTCTATTGGCAATCAGTTTCACCATGTGCTTGGTAAATGCTTACCCTTCTCACAGAGTTCCCTGCTACCAGTCACCCAGCATTTCAGGAAAAGCACACATAGAAACGTACAGTGGTAGTCACACAAAAGTATACCAGTACCATGCACTGTGGGTCATTGCACGGTAACCATATATATGTTATTCAACGGGTACTGTACTTGCGTAACGTTCAGTATACTGTACTACCAGTAAACTTTTGCTCAATTATTACTGCAGATACTGATGGCAGATATAGACCGCTTATCCCACCTAGTCTGCCCATTTTCCTTACCTACTGTAACACCGCAGATCCTACTTGATCTCCGGCTTTACTCCCCCTTCCCAGCCTCTAAGATTCCCTTATGTCTATCCCATGCATTCTTGAAACACGTTACCATGTTTGCCCCCACCGCCTCCACTGGGAGGCTGTTCCAGGCATCCGCCACTCTTTCAGCGAAGACCTTTCACTGCTAACTAACTTTTGCTTCTAGTTCATGAACAATTTTCCTACCACTGCACCACCAGTCTGTGACAGCTTTCTACTCTGCTGTCACTGGTCTGTCATGTACTCACACACAAGAGTGACTGGATGCCCAGATGGCTCTTGTATTTCCAGTGCTACAACTACCTAGCTCGCTATCAGTGTATCTCATTCTGATTCTCCTCACACCATAGGCCCCTGCTCACCCAGTGCAAGGCCTTTCTTTGGCAACAGGGTCACCCCTTCAGTCACTCCCAGGGAGCTCTCACCTGCTCTGTATACCAGACATTGAATTGTTCCATAAAAATGGGTATTACCCATACCATAAAACACTACCCAGTCACAGTTTATTCATTAGACACATTTGTCATTACAAAACAGGCAAGAAAGTTTGCATACAATATAAAAAATATAGCGCACAAATTTTCTTTGACAACATAATTTTCCCATGGCCTAAATACTATGAAGTGCAAAACATACATTAAAAATGTACAGTGTCAGTGGCTCAGTAGGTAGCACACTCACCTCTGAGGCCAGGAGATCAGAGGGTTGTGGGTTCAGTTCCCACATCTGGCACTTGGGTTAATATCCCAGTACTGACACTGTAGTACAGCATGAGAGGGGTGCTGCACTTCTGAGGTGCCGTCTTTCGGATGAGACGTTAAACCGAGGTCCCATCTGCCTGGATTGGTGGTAGTTCAGGTGGATGTTAAAGATCCCATGGCACTTATCGAAAAGAGTAGGGGAATTTCCCCGGTGTCCTGGCCAAATTTCCCTCATTCACTAAAAATACCACCAACAGCTTAATCTGGTTCAAGGTCAGTTGTCATCTGTATCCCCCTCCCCCGGGTCGTGCCTGAAAATAGGCAGGATTTGTCTAGTGCACTTACCTGGTCAACAAAAGCTAAATAAATAAATGTTACACAAGTGGATTTTTTGGAGGAAGAAACCTTAAAAAATCTACATAAACAGAATGAAACAAGAATGTTCCAAGCCAAAGGGGTTCGGGGGGTGGATACCTACCTCCCACCCTGGGATTAGAATCCTGTTATTTAAAAAAGTCATGCAGACCAAGGAAGTGCATAAAAGTACCCCTCAAAGGTGTGTACCTTCGATATCCATTACAAATAACAAATAGACGAACAATATAATAAAAGAGTCAGTTGTATTTACTAAAATGCCTAGTTAAAGGTAACGAGCTTGTATGATTCATTACTAGCATTAAAGAATTAACCAGTCTGGTGAGTGTGTTGTAATCATTTGAATTAATTTGTTTTGTGGCTCACAATAAATTGGGAAGCCTAGCACTAGACATTACAGGAAACAAAATATCCTCCCCTTTTGATCTTAAATCATAGACAGACAGTTAAAACATGTGCAAGATTTTCTTAATAACCACGTCCAGATGAACAAACAAGATTTTCTTCTGTAGTTTTACCATAATGCTTTTTCAAAATATTACTCTTGGGCCAGCCCATTGGTGCAGTGGTAGCACTGCCCTGGTGACCCAGGTTTGGGAAAGAGCTGGGACATTGGTAGTTGGCTGGGGGAGGAATATTGAGTATCCCAGGGGATGCTCTTCTCCTGCAGGGAGACTGGACTGCCAGCTCTGCTGCTATACTGCCACCTAGATGACCACAGGTGGCAGTGCAGTTGGGAGCAGTTCATAGAAGGGAGGATGTCGACTGGTGCTTCACCATGCATACATGCTTGCACACCCTCACTGTCAATGTCCTAGGGGCAATAGGGAGAAAAGCAGAAACATCCAGGCCAGTGGAATGACACTGACCACTCGCTGGCCTCACACCTGTCTACCTAGGTACCAACTCCTGCGTAGGATCCTTTCTGCAGTGAAGATTGAAGGAGTCTCTAACCCCCTCTGGCAGGTGCAACAAACTCTGGGGGAAATAAATAGAAATGAAGGTGAGACCTAAGGGATGCCAGGGTGATGGGACTGAGGGAACCAAGCAGATGGGTGCTAACCATAGACTATGGACAAAAATAGTATTGACTTTAAAAAATGAAAATAAAATGCTACTGTCGTACAATTTGAAAGAAAGAATGTAAAGAGCTTCCTCTCAGGAAGTATAATAAGAAGATCTAAATATCATTCTCTTTCAGATTTTATTTTATTGGTAGTAATCTAGTCACAAACTTTTTTGTGCCTCACCTGAGCTATTTCTTTTTCCATAGCTTGAGCATTTATTCTAGCTAGAATTTTGGATTTGACTAATCTAAGGGGTCCAGGAGTGTGAAAATCCCAGAAATACCCATATCTCAGCTTACCCAACACATCCTTTATTATGGCTAGCCAGGGCAAAACAATAGCCAACTGTATACTCATTTGCATTTCATCACAAGTCACAGAAAATATTTGAAACATGAATATTTAATATTTATATTACGAAATATACAGTAAAATACAAAAGGAAAAACATACTAGGGAGTACAAAACAAAATCCATTAAACAGAAATATTATAGAAAGAAGAACCTCTCTAGTTTGTAGACTACAATCTAGAAGACCTTACCCCAACATTTGGGTTTTTCCCCTCTCTTAGGAACCAAAGTGCCACTAAGACCTGCAATTCTGCAGCCACAGGATATTCCCTTTTCTTATAAGCAACATCTGAAATGTTATGCTCCCCAGCTGAATCTGAGGGACCTGTGCTGTGCTCCCAGGTTAGCTCTCTCAAGATGTCCATCCATCTATTGCATCATCGGCCATCCCTGTCACTCAACAAGGTCAGCCCACTCTTTGTTCTGTATGCCCCTTTAGTTCCAAAACACTAAGACCAATCTACAACCAAATTGCGTCTTCCATATGTGCATATGTGAATTTGATACTACCCTCACAAAACCAGCTGCCCCTGTGCTCAGGAAGAAGCACCAAAATGACAAGAGTGCACCTCAGAAGCCTGGTTTCTTCAGACAATAAATGTACAACATTAGGCAGAGCTACCAGGCAGTAATTCCCATTCTATTGTCCCTATTCAAATGCTGAGAGAGGGTACTTAGAGTTTGTTACTGTCCTTCCTTCCAGGCAGCAATCTACTCACCACAGGAGTCCTTTTTTGGATCATTCCAAATATCCTAGCAAATTGGGTGGACAGTTTCCCTACCAAATCTATTATCTGAGATAACTGGATTGATAGTACTTGTATACTGTACTGTCTTATCTGGGATAAATAGGTGAGAGTAGTGCCAACTCTAATTCTGCAACTGGCCTCCTCTAGATGTATCCATAACCTTTTTCTTGATCTGATGCTCCCCTCTCTCAGCGTCTCTCCTGCCTACTTCATTTCTTCCTTCCTTCCTTCCTTCCTCTCAGCTCCTCATTCTCATCCTTAGTTACTATTAATGCATCTCCACTCTTTGGCTGCTCCCTACACCTCTCTATCTCTACCTCCACCTTTCTATCTCTACCTTCATTCCTTCATCCCAATAAAGATTGATTGATTGAGAGTTACTCGTATACTGTACCATCCAAATCTATTATCTGGGTAAATGGATCAGAGGTAAGGTTAGATAGCAGTGACCCAGGAACCCTGGTGCTGACTTATAATGGGGCAGGGGCCCTGGATGTTATTGTTCCAGTTTGTGTTCACTCACTGACCTCCCACCCTGGTGTTCCATGGTATGATGGATCACTACGGGAGTTAAAGAGGCAGGGGCGAAGGTTGGAGAGACACTGGTGGAAAACTCACCTGGAGTCAGACAAGCTTATTTTTATGGAACATTATGAGGTCTATCAGTCAGCAATTTCTCATAAGAAGGCAGAATTCCTGTCCAGAGAAATTGCTGCAGCAAAGAACAGACCAGCTCAGCTCTTCCAGACCATGGAGAGACTGTGCAATCTAGTCTGTATGCGGACTGGAGGAGTGTTGTTACAAGGAAAGTGTAAAGAGTTTGCTCGGTTCTTTGCTGATAAGGTGTTCTCTGTCAGGACAGAGATCAGCCAGTGCTTCCCCATAGGGCATGATAGTGGCTCTCCGAGGGGTACTAATGCCCAGTCTGTCTGGTTTACCTTCGGCCTGCCGGTAGTCATGGATATAGTGAGAATCGTCCAGGCAGCCAACCTGCTGTAATTTAGATCTGGGCCCAACCCGCCTTTTGGTGGGTTGTGTTGAAATTATTGGCCTGGTTCTAGCTTGGACAGCCTGGGTTTCCTTGGAGAGAGGGATCTTTCCTGATCCCTTAAAGGTAGCAGTGGTTATACCACTGCTAAAAAAGCTCTCTTTGGACCCAGACTGCCCTGCTAATTACAGACCAATCTCCAACCTACCTTTTGTAGGGAAGGTGATTGAAAAGGTGGTTGTACGGCAGCTGGATGAACATTTAACCAGTCATAATATCCATGACCCTCTCCAGTCTGGTTTCCAGAAAAGGCACAGCACGGAGACTGCCCTGATGCGAGTATTTAATGACCTCCTGGTGGCAAGAGATTGGAGAGCCAATTCCATCTTGGTTCTCCTTGATCTCTCAGCAGCTTTCGACACTGTGGACCATGGGGTATTGCTGGAATGCCTACGGTTCTTTTGTGGACTGGAGGAGGCAGTCCTCAATTGGTTTCAAACTTTCCTGGAGGGAAGATTGCAGGGGGTGATATTGGGAATTTATTCCTCGAACCCTTACTATCTTCCTTGTGGGGTACCGCAGGGTTCTGTGCTCTCCCCCATGTTGTTTGCAGTGTATATGCTGCCTCTGGGGGACATTATTAGGCAGTACAAGCTGAGTTTTCACTGCTATGCAGATAATACTCAGTTGTATATGTCCTTTGTAGCCACCCAGGAGTATGATACTGTCTCCGTGTTTAATAACTTCCTGCAGGAGATACAAAATTGGATGAGTGCTAGCTGGCTGAGGCTAAACCCAGAGAAAACTGAGGTGTTGGTCGTGGGCTCGGATCTGAGGACAGCTGGATCATGGGTGGGAAAACCATCTGGTCTACAACTTGGTGGTGACCCACTCAGATCCTCAAGCCAGGTATGGAATTTAGGGGTGGTACCTGACGAAGGTTTGACTCTGAAAACTCAGGTGTTCACCGTAGTCAAATCCACCTTCTGTCACCTAAGGAACATTGCTAGGGTGAAGCACCTGGTTCTGTCTGAAGATCTGCAAACATTGGTCCACGCCTTTGTCATCTCACGGTTGGACTACTGTAATGTCCTTTACCTGGGGCTACCGGGAGTGGATATTCACCGTTTGCAGCTGGTGCAGAATGTGGCAGCCATTTTGTTAACTGGAACCCCTATATCCAGTCATATAACACCTGTGCTGTGCGAACTACACTGGCTGCCCAGTGCCTGATACAATGGCATATCCCTTTCAAGGTCATGTTGCTGACATATAAAGCCCTACATGAACCGGGACCCCAGTACTTGAAAGACCTTTCTCCCCTATTGTCCCCCCGCTCACTCCAGTCCTCTGGCGAGAGATTGCTAGAGGTTCCCAGGGTGAATTTGAAGATGTTTGGTGGAAGATCTTTTGCCTTTATGGCACCAACCCTGTGGAACTCTCTTCCTCATCAGATATGCGAAAAACTGACCATGGAGGGATTTAAATCTGCATTAAAAACGCACTTGTTTGCGACCGCTTTTATGGGGACATAAGCTATTTATATGTTTTTTATATTATTTATGAACTATTTTAAATATGTTAAGGTTTTATTGTATAGGCGCTTTGAACGCAGGAGAAGCGCCTTCTTATAAAAAAAAAATTTGATTGATTGATTGATGTAAGGTAGGTACAGTAACATTTATTTATATGGCACCCAATCCTAGAGGCTCTGGATGCCTTACACAATCAAAACAGGCAGGGTAAACAGTAACTATAAAAATAAAGCTCTAAAGGGTTACACAAGAAATTTAAAATGCAAACAAAAATAAACAATTATAAATAATTAATAAATAATAAATATACACTAAAAATACTGTAATTAGTCTGGAACAGCCTGTTTGAAAAGATGAGTCTTTAGACCCCTCTTGAATGCCTCCACTGACAGATCCTCCCTTACAGAGTGGGGAAGCGAGTTCCAGAGGGCCGGGCCAGCCTTCTCAAAAGCTCAATCACCAGAGGTTTTCAGCCTGGCCCTCGGAACCACAAGGAGGACCCTGGTGGAGGAGTGGAGGGAGCAGACTGGAATGGCAGGGCTAAGAAGATCTGTCAGGTAGCCAGGGCCTGAGCCATATAGGGCCTTATAGGTGAGCGAGCCCACCTTGAAGATTATCCTCCACCTGACAGGCAGCCAGTACAGATCTCACAGGACCAGGGTCACATGACATGACCTGGACGGGCCCGTCAGTAACCTGGTCACTGTGTTCTGCACCAGCTGCAGCTGGCGGAGGGTCCCTCCACAGACCCCGAAGTACAGAGCATTACAGTAGTCAAGCCTAGATGTAGCAAAGGCATGTACTAGTGATGGCAAGTCCTCGGGTGGAACTAGGGGTTTAATCTGAGTGACATTCCTTAAGTGGTAGAAACCACTTTGGACAACAGACAACACCTGAACATCAAGTGTCAATCTGTCATCCAGGAAGATGCCCAGACTTCTCACCCTAGAGGAAGCCATCAACAGAGTGGTTCCCAGGACCAATCCTGTTGCCACTCAGGAGTCACTCCCATCATGCCCGCACCAGACTCAATCACCAGGACCTCCATCCTGCCGGGATTTAGCCTCAGCCAGTTAGAGGTCATCCAGTCCTGGATTTTGGCCAGGCAGTTATTTAGCACTTCTACAGCATTATTTGTTCCAGGGGCAAAAGACATATACAGCTTGGTATTTATTTTTTTTTTTTTTCTGGAGAGACACACTAAGCTGAAAGTTTGTTTACAGGTGCAACCTGGGAACACAAAGAAGTTAAGTGACTTGCTCAGGGTCACACAGTATGCAAGTGAGGGCTGTGAGATTCAAACCCAGGTTTCCAGGTTTGCAGCTCAGAGCCTTAAACCACTGCACTATACTGCCTCCTTATCATCTGCATTGAAGTGAAAACCCAGACTGTAACATCTAATGAGCTCTCCTAGGGGTAGCATATACACAGTGAACAGCATTGGTGACAGGATCAACCCTTGAGGAATGCCACATGGCAGGAGCTTCAGGGAGGAGGAGGAGAAATTCCCCATCACCACCCGTTGCTTCCTGCCCGAGAGATAGGACTCAGACCAGTTGATGACAGTACTGGCGAGTCCACAGTATTCTCTAAGGTGATCCAAAAGCACAATGTGGTCCACGGTGTCAAATGCTGAAGAGATATCGAGGAGAATGAGAACTGACCAGTCTCCTCCATCTCTCACCCTGAGGAGGTCATTTTGCATCCTGACCAATGCTGTTTCTGTGCTATGCCTAGCCATGAAACTGGACTGGAATGGCTCATAGATGTCATAGGTTATGAGGTGTGCCTCAAGCTGCAGTGCCACTATTTTCTCAACAACCTTCCCCAGAAATGAGAAGTTGGAGATAGGTCAATAATTCACCAGGACATCACAGTCGAGAGATGGTTTCTTCAGGAGGGACCTCACCACTGCCTCCTTCAAGACATCAGGAAAGATTCCCTCTGAAAGTGAGCATTGGATTATCCTGGCAAACACTGGACCAATGGTCCCCGGCGCATCCCACTAGAAGATGGGTCAGGGCCGGGTCCAGTTCTCAAAAAGTGGCCGCAGCTTCGAGATCACCCCAACAACCTCAGCCACCTCCACTGGCCTTAACTCCTCCCAGACAATAGGAGTGCCCATGCTCCTACCAGGTCAACCACTGCGGTGCTGACCTTGCCCCACTGGGGAGATCCCAGACCATACAGAGGACACCCTGTCAGAGAAGAACTGAGCAAACCCATCACACAATGCAATTAAAAATGCCTTTTTTGGCTGCAGACAGACTGGATGAAGTAGTCTGCCCACAGTCCAAAAAAGCTGAGGTGATCTGTTCCTCCCTGCAGCAATCTCCTTGGACAGGAGCTTTGCCTTCTTATGGTCAATTGCCCCTTGGTACCCACAATAGTGAGCTCGCAAGGCCAGTTTGTTCTCCTCGGAATGGGTCCTCTGCCAGCAACACTCCAACTTCTGACCCTTGATCTTCATCTCCTTGAGAGCCCCATCAAACCATGGGGATCTCAAGTGAGAAGATCTGGGCCATATATGGACTGGTGCAATGACATTGAGTGCTTCGGAGATGATCTTATTATAGGCAGCCACTGGCTCACCCACACCAATTGCACATGCAGTACTCACACCAGACAAGTCTACTACCACCAAAAGTCCCTCTGGGGACAGTCCCCTTAAAGAACGATAGCTGACCATCTCAACAGAGTAGGGACTATCGGGGGGGGGACCCAAACGAGAACTCTACTGCACAGTCATCAAACCAAGCGACCTGATCAGTCTTGAGGTCCATGTCCTCAAGCCCCAGTGAGAACACCAAGTCTGAAGTATGGCCATGATGATGGGTCGCAGAAGCAACTGCTTGTGTCAGGCCCAGTGATGTCATCAACTGGAGGGGGTCGCATCCAAGATATGAGGATTTATCAATGACCCAGGTGTTGCAGTCCCCCAGAATTAACCATCTGTGGGACTCCAATACCCTATCAGTGACGAAGTCCATGACCTCCTGCAGCAAATCTCCCCTTCACCCTGGAGGGCGGTAAACAAGGAGAATCCTGCAACCCGCACCTGGACCCCCACATACTGCTACACATTCAAAGGACAAGGTAGAACCCACTTGGTACATGGCAAAATTCAGGCTGGATCTAAAGCAGATAGCCATACCCCCACCCCTGCATTCCCTCCTCAGGCAGTGCACTACAGAATACCTGGCCGGGACCAACGCCTCCAGATAGGCCCAGCATTGTCTCTCAGCCAGGTCTCCATAATGCAAGCCAGATCAACAGCAGAAATCAAGTCCGCCATAATTTCAGTCTTCTTCCTTATCGATCCGGCATTGCACAACATAGCCCAAAGGGAACTGATGGAGACTACAAGCCGAATGGTTACCTACCCAATCGGTCCAGTGGGAACTCTGGAAATGGGCACTAAACATGTTGGACCTCTCTCCTGGCTCCATTTAGCCCCAGGGCATCTGTTGCTCCTAACCACCCTGATCCTGCTCACCTCCACTGTGCCCGCAGCACCCCACCACCAACCTACTTGCTCCCTAGTAATAGTGACCTTCCGACAGCGTCTTACTGCTGCTGCTGGAAAAGGGAGGTCAGTAAAGGGGCAGAGGTCATGCAGCAGGGATGCAGCACAGGCAATGTGGAGGGGTCTATCATTCCAACACAACTTCTGGCACTAATCTCTAATCAAAACCCTATTAAAGCTAAAACATAAAATACGGTACAAGCTAAAACCCTATAACAGCCAAGAAAATGACATAAAACACAACCAAAACAAAATTTCAAAACCTATCCCTACACATCCTACCTTACAATACAAACATTTCCTATTCACATCCAAACCACTCTCAAACACTAACTAACCCACACCCACCCCAACCAACCCACATAAAATAAACCAAGCAAAAAAGGAGAATCCAAAACTGATTAAGTCCAGAGGACTAGACCAGCAAATAGTTTTTACAGTTTTATGTCCATTTCCACAGAGAAACTTTCAGTCTGCTGCAGTGCTTTCACCACTGCTAAGAGGGGAAAGTCAGATAGAAAAGCACACTCACTGCTCATCGTGCAGGTAACACAAAAACTAGCTTAAGTACTACAGGTACAACATAGAAACACAGAAACATAGATTTTGACAGCAGATAAGGACAGCTTGGCCCACCTAGTCTGCCCATTTCCCTACCTACAGGATAAGCTGAAGATCCTAGTTAACCAACAGCCTATTTCTTCCTACCCCCCACAAGAATTGCCTTATGTCTGTCCCATGTATTCTTGAATTCTCCCTCAGTTTTAGACCCCACAGCCTCCTCAGGAAGGCTGTTCCATGTGTAACCCCTAGGTGGTGCTATCCCCAGGGCTACTACCCCTGCCTGCTTGGCTAGTAGCAGGTTAAGGGGCCTGAGTTCTGAAACGGGTGTCTCCACCCAGAGGCCAGAGTTGGTAGTGGTCAAGCTAACCTGGGCACAGCCCTCTGGGACACTGTAAACCCTTCCCCTTCCCTGCTAGTGGTCTGAACAATACACAATAATCCCTTTCACATTACGCCTGGTACACCTTACAAGTACCCACACTGTTTGCACTTACCACCAGGGCTGGTTCCTCTGGCTCAACCCTGGGGACCCCCTGTACAACAAGGTTATGCACAACAAATAGCAACAGTACAGTACTCTTGGCACAGACTGGAACCACAGTCAGGTTAAATGCAGAAAAAGTTAGATCTGATTTATTCAGGGGATGTGAACAAGGGAGAGGCGTAATCAGGTTGATTTATTTAAAGGCTGTATCAGTCAAACAGTTATGCATGTACTTGAGGGTCCCTAAACAGTCACACACTCTGGGTACCCAGGTGGAGAAAAGATAGGTTAGCCAGGACTGTTGCCCTGGGCAGGCCGGAGTCGCAGCTGGTTGGGGCCCTGTGATGGAAAAACTACATGCACAGTACACACTATTTGTAATCCGGAGCCAGAGGGCTCAGTTTGTAAAGGAAAAGAAACAACAAGACAATCAGATGACACACTCAGCTTAAGCTGTTGTTGCAGGGAGCTACCCTAGTCATTACTTATGATACCCAAGACTGGACACAGGCTGGATGAAAATTGAGACAGCAGGTGGTTGAATGGGAGTACCAGGAGAAGCAGAGTCCACACGATTTGCTGAGGCATCATTCATGTTCAGGCGTGAAGCAGGGGGCTGATCCCCAGGCAGGTCTCTTGTCGATGGCTTTCTCTGTGCAGTGAAGTAGTCTGTCAGTGTGGAATGGCCCAAGCCGAATGGAGATGAACATGGATTCAGTCCGTTTGGGCTGGATACAGCTTACAGCAAGCAGAACACAGTTCACACAGTGGGGAACCAAATCACGACCCACTATCAATGCACAGCACATTTACACATAAAGGATTCTACAGTACCAGGCAAACCGCTCTCCGGTCATGATCGCAAAGTCTCTGCTCAAACCGGGAGTTCAGAGGTAGCTGGAAATCCTGACAGGCCGATCGCATTCATCAAAATCTTCAGTCTTCCTCAGGTATGAACCTGGTCACAAGCCAGTGTCTTTCTTCGGTCTCACTTCTCAGATTTAGTCTGCAAATCACTCTTTTCCCTCTCTGGGCAGCAGGCAGACATGCAAGCCAAAACTCAGGCCTTTCCACAGTTCTCCCATGCGAACCTATGCAGACAGCTGCTCGACTGTCTTGAGCTGTTGCTTCTTCAGCTTCCAACTTAGATCTGACCCAGACAGCAGGCGGCTCGGGAATTTCCCCAAGATCCAAAAGGTTCAGTTGCTTGTTTCATCTGTCAGTCACAGCAAAGCTTCCCCTCTAGGGCTGTTTAGGTGCCAAAGTCTCAAAACTACAGTTCCTACCAGTCTTACCTCCACAGAGCCCCTGTAGGTAGGCTCCATTTTAGGTCCCACAGTACTGATTGGTCCAGCTGAGCAGTTCAGGACCAAGATGGTGGAGACAGCCAGAAAAGTCCTCGTTGCAAAGAAGCAGGTTAGAACAAACTACAATATCATTATTACTCTAACAAATAATCAGTAAACAAGTACATCCTCTAACAGAGCTCCCTCTGCGCAATTAGCGATGGCAGAAACAGAGCGATTATCAGGCAGCCCGGGCGGGACTCGAGCATGGAAAACACTCAGCCCCCCACTCAGTTCAATTATAACTGCAACCGGGCAGCTCTTAAAGAGGCAGTACACAGAGGCTTTACAGGCACTCTCTAGCATTAATGTTTAATGGCTAGAATGCAGGACACCAGCCTGGCAGTGAGCATTCAGGCAAGCTCACAGAAGACTTTTCGGGAACCCCCATTTGTAGGGGAGTTACACCCTTCCTTGCCTGGAAAAAACTTGGTGTCCGCATCAAGTCTATACCCATCACAATACTGCAAATGCAAAATACACTCTACATTTATATCATTAGCATGTTATGCAGGTAATATCTGATGCATCAATCAACATCAATTTATACCTCTACTATACATATTCTCTACACTTCACAATACTATATCCATTCTGACAACACATCATGCATATTTCACACAGGTAATTTACACATTACTATGCGGAATCATGTACTAACTTCTTGTATATTAAACAATGTAAGAGGGGGCCCTTCCCTATCAGCTAACTTGGGGCTAGATGGGGCAGGGGCACCATACCTAGAAGGCAGAACAATCAACCTGGAATTGGCACTTAGGCTCAGTTTGGGCAGTGAGCTCTGAGAAACATAAACCCCTTTGTGGACCACACTGAGAGGCAAATCCACTGGCCTCCCTGGAGAATCATAACTGAAATGTACTACTGGCTTGACAGTTCGGCCAGTCCTTCTTGGGGGAAAAACCACAGTCTCTGTACTCTCAACACTGGTCCTGGGACTTTCATCCCTTGTGAGGGGTGCCTCTGCCGGGGTAGGAATGTCCAAACTTGGAGCACTGTCAGCCCCTTGCTCTGTAGGCTCTGTTTCTACAATACTTTGCTCATTTTGAAGATGCTCTGGTGCTGAAGGGGGGTTGTCAGCACTCTCATAGTGTTCTTCAAGTTCTGACATGTCACCAGAAAACTCATACCATCAGCCCCTCCCTCAGGCAAATCATACAGTTCCACAATACACAGAGACTCAGCATCTTCAGATGTGATACCTTACACTTCACTTTCAGGGAGCATTGGCTCCAAGGATGAAGCTTGGGGGGTTAGGCAGTCCAGAGGCCCAGCTTCATCCCCACAATTAATCATGGGGTTACCCCAAAACAGCTGACTCAGTTCATAAGAGGGGTAATAGGCATGGTCGCACTCACTTTCGTCAGAAGTGGACTGACAGTCACTATCATTCAGAACTTGCTGCAAAGGAAACCTTAAATCTGTGACCACTAGGCTGACTCTGTCTCTTTCTTGCAGCAGCACAAGTCACCGGTCCAGGGGGATCAATCTCTGAGGGTTCAGCCTCAATCTTGACTTGGCCGATAGGTAGCAAGTGGTTACAGTGCATGGTCTTGATGGCTTTGGAGTTGTTTTCTGGGCTCACTTTGTACACTGGTAAATCATCCAACTTTCCAACTACTACATGGGGAAGATGGTGCCATCGTTCAGCAATTTTATGTTTACCATGCAGTCCCAAATTTCGCAACAACACACGGTCTCCAGGCCAAAACTCTTGAGCCTTTACTTTTCTATCATGCCTCTCTTTGTTGGCTAGGTTTCTCTCGGTGGCCATTGTCTGGGCCAGTTGATAGGCATGGTTCAATTGAGCTTTTAGTTTTTGTACATATTGCAGGTAATTTTCGTCTCGGACCCCATGTGGAGAAACCCCAAAACAGACATCAACTGGTAGCCGGGCCTCTCTCTCGAACATGAGGTGGTAGGAAGAGAACCTGGTAGCATAATTTTTTGTACAATTGTAAGCGTGTACCAAGGTGCTAAACTGCTGGCTCCATTTATGCTTGTCTTTTAGGTGGAGGGTGCCCAGCATTTCTAGCAGGGTGCAGTTAAAGCGTCTCCCTGTGGGTGATAGGGGTGGTTCTTGGCTTTTGCACCCTCCATAAAGAGAGCATTTCTTTAATTAGCCGACTCTCAAAGTCTCTGCCTTGATCAGAGTGAATCCGCTGGGGGGCACCATAGTGGACAAAGAAATTTTCCACTAGCACCTTGGCCACAGTAAATGCCTTTTGGTCTTTGATGGGAAAAGCTTGTGCATACTGTGTGAAATGATCCATAACCACTTACACATTGCCAATGTTTTGCTGATTGGGTTCTAAACACAAGAAGTCCATGCAGACTAGTTCCATGGGAGTGCTGGTAGTAATGTTGACAAGGGGGGCAGCCCTCTGAGGTAGGGCTTTTCTCTGCAGACAGTGACTGCAAGTCCTTACATGGTGCTCAACAATGGCCCCCATCTTAGGCCAGTAGAATTGGGCTCGTACTAGGTCAAGGGTCCGGTCAATACTGAGGTGCCCCATATTGTTGTGGAGAGACCTCAGTACCAAATCTCTAAAGGCCGTGGGCAGGACCAATTGCTGCTTGTCTGCTTTGCCACTACAATCTACTGTCTCTCTATACAACAGCTGATTGAGCAACTTCAACCTGGGGCCTTCTTTAAACAATAAAGCAGTTCGCAAGTCAGAGGAATGCAACTTGGACACATCTTTCCCTGCAAGAAGGGCATCAGGTGCTGGCTGAATCATAGGATCTTGGGATTGAGCCCACTGAATGCTGTCATTGTCAAATTGAGGTAGTGCACTAAAATCTAAAGCAGAGAAGTGGCAGTATGCAGCTGGTAGGCAGGTGTCAGAAGGGCCCAAACAATATACCAAGCACTCCACTGTGTCCGCAGACATCAGTTCATCTCTGTCAAACTTTTGGCATAATGCTTGGATGTCAGGTTCAGGCAGCCTGACCCAGTCACTCTTGGAAGTGGGTCTTCAGGATAGGACATCAGTGTCAATATAATTCAGGCCTGAGCTGTATTCGACAGCATAATCATAGGTGGATAATGCAGAAAGCCACCAATGCCCGGTGGCGTCTAACTTGGCTGAAGTCTGCACATAGGTCAGCGGGATATTGTCAGTCTTCACCAATATCTTTGCCCCATAAAAGGTATTCATGAAACTGGTCAATGATGGCCCATTTTAGCGCAAGGAACTCCAACTTACGCACAGCGTAGTTTCACTCTGAGGGGGTCAGACTCCTACTGGTGAAAGCCACTGGTCTCAAACCATCCTCATGGTCTTGATACAGCATAGCTCCCAGACCCTGCAGACTAGCGTCAGTATGCAACACATAGGGTTTGGTGGGATCAGCATAGGCGAGGATGGGGGCATGGGTGAGCTGGTATATAATTTTGTGGAAGGCTGCTTCACAGTCAGGCATCTGGCAGGGCCCGAAAAGGTCACCTGAGTGGAAGTATACTTTCTCTGATCCTTGCGGGGCCCTTTTTTTGTATTTACGATTGGTAGGAGGGTACTCTGCGTAAGATTCAAGAGTGGGTGGATCACCTTGGAATTGTCTTTTATGAACCTGCGGTAGTAGCCACAGAACCCCAGGAAACGTTGTAGTTCATTCAAATTGTGGGGTAGGGGCCAAGTAGTCAGTGCTTCAGCTTTACTGGGATCAGTCTCTATCCCCTCTGTAGATACTATGTGCCCCACATACTTCACAGAGGTTTGGAAAAACTAGCACTTGTCAATGGAAAGCTTGAGGCTGAAATCTCCCAGTCAGCCTAGGACTTTGAACAGTCAGCTCTCATGCTCCTCTAAGGAGCTCCTGAACACAATAACATTGTCCAAGTACACCAGGCATTCCAGCAAATTCATATCTCCCACCGCACGTTCCATCAGTCAGTGAAAGGTGGTCGGGGTGCCCGATATCCCCTGTGGCATTCTCAGAGATTTGTAGAACCCCAAGGGACAGATGAAGACTGTCTTCTCATGGTCCTCCGGGGCCATCGGAATCTGGTAATATCCACTGTGAAGATCCAAAACCAAGAACCATTTGCTCCCATTCAAACAATCCAGAGCATCTTGGGGCATGGTGTATTGATTGGGGATGGTCTGCCAGTTCAGGTTTCGATAATCAACACTCATTCTCACAGACCCATTCTTCTTATGCACAACCACAATAGGGGAAGCATATGGGCTCCTGGATTCTTGTATCACACCAGCCGCTAGTATTTCCTGCAGGTGTCTTCTCACATCATCTATGTCTGCGGGGGCTAGGCATCGAGACCTCTCTCAAAATGGCCGTTCATCATGCAGGCGTATGTGATGCTCTGAACCCTGGACCCATCCCATGTCCCATTCCTTTAACGAAAACACTTGGTCTCTCTGGGCAAGTTTCTTGCTAATTTTAGTCTTCCACTCAGCTGGCAACGGGGAGTCACCAAAGTCAAACAAGTCAGAAGTCACTCTATCTGTCTTACCAGGGTGCTTGTTGCTGGGCAACACTGTCTGCGCAGTGTACCATAGCTAGGGTGCATCCTCTGTTCACCTGGATCTCCCGATCTGACACATTGAGAATCTGGACCATCATTCGTCATGCATAGGCATGAGCACAAGCTGGCAAGATGCTGGGCTTGACCAATAATCCTTCTGGCAATTTTCCATCACTTGGCACATTCAACATCAGTATTTTGTCCTTGACATCTTTCCAGAGGTACACCTCCCCTTGAATGGTACAGTGGACATTAGGGGCCAGTACCATTGAATCGGGATCCTTCTTCCACACGACCCCTACCAGTTCATCCTGGTCTACTTCCTCGGGATTCTGTTGCAAATCATAAGCCCTCTTGATCAGAGCTGGAATTCTTAGGGCCCTCCCAGTTCATTGTCCCTGTTTCTCATAGCAGAGTTGCGCCAGCCTCCCAAAAATATGGGCGTTGGTCCCAATTAGCAGGGGAACCCCATCATACAGTCCAGTAGGGGGACACACTAAGGCCAGGGTCTCGACTTGTTCATCCACTCCAGCCACCGAGGTAGGGAAAGACAGACAGATAAGAATATACCCTGAGTATGGATAGGACTTCTCACTCAATCCCCAGACATGCAAGCCTTCCAAGGGTTGTAGAGGCACATCAGGCAGGTGCTTCCGATACCAGTCTTGGAACATTATAGTCACCTGAGACCCACTGTCAAGCATGACCTGGGCAGACACACTGTTCACCCTTACTGTTGTTTCCATTGAAGGACCCACCACCTCGGATCATTTGGGAGGTGCAGACTTAGACGTCGATCTGGCAACAGCCTTTGAAGAGTAACTTTTTTGAGCAGCTCCACCTGGCGGCCGGTTGTTGTTCCGTCGAATCAAGGCTAATAGTCTGGTGGTGATCTTTCTTAGATTCTCTGGTGAATGACAAAGGAAACGGGTGTGCCCGTCCTCCCCGCAGTGGTAGCAAAATGTGGGTTCTCTCTGGTCTCGGAGGGGTTGTGGGCTGTCTCCCAGTTTGGGTACATCAGGGGCACTTTGCCATTTGTCTTTGACGTGTGACTTGCATTCATACTCCTCTGGACTTCCACCAAGTTTGGGGGTTTGTGTGGCTCATAGTAGGTCCCCCACCAGGGCTCTCAAATCTCATACTACTTCTAGTAGGTTACCGTCAGTCTGGGTTTCTGAAGAGACAACATGCACCCCTACTCCATCGGATGGAACCTCACTTTTTGGCTCGGGGGTGCCTGGTAGGGGTTAGTATCTCTGGCCACTTCGGCGGCTGGTTGGCACACCCTCAACTCTGTCAATTTTTTAATCAACTCTCTCAACTGCTGGGCCTCATCTTAGTCACTTCTCTTAAGGGTCTGGCAGGTACAAACAACGCCAGCACAGGGCTCCCAGCCCTCTTCATCATTCTCTGCCCCATGAATCTCTGCACTTCTTAGCATTGAATCCAAGCTGCCATACTTTTTGATCATTCCTCTAACCTTGCCAATTCCCTTCTCATCCTTTCCACGCCTCCTTGTGTATCAACCCTGTTGCAGATCTTTGTGTCATCTGCAAAGAGGCATACTTTTCCTTCCAGTCCCTCTGCAATGTCACTTATAAAGACATTAAAAAGGACTGGACCAAGTACTGAACCTTGCGGTACCCCACTAGTAACCCTCCTTTCTTCAGAATGGACTCCGTTTACAATTACCTTCTGTGTCCTGTTGTCCAGCCAATGTTTTACCCAGGCTACCACCCTGGGATCCACTCCCAGGCTGGTTAATTTGTTTATTAATCTTTTGTGTGGGACTGTGTCAAATGTCTTGCTAAAGTCTAGGTAGGCCATGTCCACAGCCCCTCCTTGGTCTGCTACTTTGGTCACCCAGTCAAAGAAATCGATTAGATTTGTCTGACATGATCTTCCTGCTGTGAACACATACTGACTTGGGTCCTGTGCTCCACTGGCCTCTAGGTACTCAACAGTTCTTTCCTTCAGAAGCGATTCCATCACTTTCCCTACCACAGAGGTCAAACTGACAGGTCTGTAGTTTCCTGCCTCTGTCTTGCTCCCACTTTTGTGAAGGGGAATCACATCTGCCTTCCTCCAGTCCTCAGGTACTACATCATCCTCCCATGATTTGTTAAAAAGGGTAGTCAGTGGTGTCACTAGTTCTCCCCTTAATTCTTTTAGAATTCTGTGATGAATCTCATCAGGCCCCATTGCTTTGTCCACCTTCAGTTTTAGGAGTTCTTTCAGAACCTTTTCTTCTGTGAAAGGACTGGGATTGACCCCCCTATCCAGAGTGCTTCTGTTAATTGGATTAGGTACCTCCCCTCCTCCTCTTTTGTGAATACTGAGCAAAAGTATTAATTCAGTATCCCTGCCTTTTCACTGTCTCTCTCTGCCCACCCACCGTCCATTCTATTCAGCCTCCCTATCCCTCCCTTTGTCTTTCTATGCTCCCTGATGTACCTGTAAAAGGTTTTATCCCCCTTCTTAACCGAGTTGGCTATCTTTTCCTCTGTTTGGGCCTTTGCTATTCTGACTTCCCTCCCTGATTCCTTCTGCCCTTAACTGGTACAATTCTCTGTCCTGCTTCTTCTGTGTTTCCTTATACTTCCTAAATGCTATCTTTTTCTCCTAACCTTTCCCACCACTTCTTTTGAGAACCATAGTGGATTTTTCTTTCATTTTGGTTTGTTTATTTGCTTCACACAAAGGCTTGTTGCCTCTGTGATGGCAGTTTTGATGTTTCCCCATTGTTGCTCCACCCCTCCTTCTTGCCTATTTGCTAGTGCTTTCCTAAGGCACTCGCCCATCTTGCCAAAGTCAACCCTCCTGAAGTCCAGTACCCTCACTTTTGTATGGCTTGACTCTGTACCCGAGTTTATCATGAACTACACTGTTTGGTGGTCACTGGTTCCCTGATGGCTACCCATTTCTAGATCTGAGATCCTCTCACTGTCCCCATTTGAGAGTATAAGGTCTAAGATTGCCCCCTCACAAGTGGGTTCCAAAACTATCTGTCTGAGGCATGCCCCCTGTAGGGCATCGAGAATGGCCCTGCTCTTGAATGTGGCTGCAGCAAAGGTGCTCCAGTTAACATTTGGCATATTCAGGTCCCCTATCAACAGTATCTCCCCTTTCTCTGCCATCCTAAGGATGCCTTCTATCATATCCTTATCCATTCCCTCCCCCTGAGATGGTGGTCTGTATACAATCCCAGTGCAGATTGTGGTGCCATTTCCAGTCTCTAAGGTGAGCCACAGGGCCTCTTCTCCTCTCTGTTTACTCTTTTGTTCTGTTGCTTTTATCCCTTCCCTTACATAGAGAGCTAATCCTCCTACTCCTCTTCTACTGTCCCTGTCTCTCCTGTAGGTTGTGTACCCTGGTATGTTAACATCCCAGTCATGGTTCTCTGTGTACCATGTTTCTCTGACTGCCACCATATCCAGGCATCCCTCTTCCATCAAGGCCACCAGTTCAGGGAGCTTGATGCCCAGACTACGGGCATTGGTACTCATTACCCTCCATTTCTTGATGGCCTTACCCCTTTTTGCCCCATCCATGTCCTTATTGCCTTTGTCATTTTCTCCATTTACCCCTGCCCTTCTCCCTATCAACATCTCTATCTTGGTGTTTATCTCCCTTACTACCCCAATTTTTTGGGGGGCTAGGATTTCCCTGCTCCTTTCCAGTGCCTCCCCCTTTGGCTAGTTTAAATGCTTGCCAATGAAGTATTTAGACCTATCACCCAGGATCCTGGTTCCCCTCCTGGACAGATGCAGACCATCGCACCAGTATAGGTCTGCATCACTCCAGGCAGACACCCAGTCCCCAATGAAGCCAATCCCATGAGCTCTGCACCAGTTTTTCAACCATTGATTGAATCCCATGGTGTGGCGCACCCTAGCCTCACCCATGCCATAGACAGGCAGCATCTCTGAGAAGGTTATCATGCGTGCTACTTGTCTAAGTCCCCTCCCCAACTCCACAAACTCTTCCTGCACTGCTCTGATCCCTTTCTCAACCAGGTAATTTGTCCCAAGGTGGACAATGACATCCAGCTCCTTCCCCCGTGCAGCTGCTCCGGTGATCCTGAGAATTCGCTCCCTGCCCCTCCAAGCCATGGCACCAGGCTGGCACCTTACCTCCCTCTCCCCTTCCTCCCCCAGTTCTACCCTCCTAACAATGAAGTCCCCCTACCAGGAGTTGTTTCCTTCCCCTGTGGGATCCCATGTCACCCACCTGTGGGTCTTCTTTGTGGAGGTTCCCAGCATCCTCCATGGTCTTCACTGTGGGTGCCTCCATAGAGGAACCACACTTTTCCAGAACAGCATATGAATTGTGGAGAGGTATAACTGGAGGGATGCACCTCTGTTCCACCACCCTCCCTGAGCCCACTGTGGTCCAATTGCTCCTCTTTCTTGGCAACCTCTGAGGCAACAGCAGTGGCCCTGGTCATCCCTGGGTGGGAGAAGAGGTCCCCCAAATCCTGGCCAACTCAGCCTGGAGATGGGCAACCTCCTCCCTCAGCCCAGAGAGGTGCCTGTGGATGGGACAACACCACATCCTCCAGAACATCTCCTGGAAAACTACTGTTCCACAGCCACTGCACTGCACTACTCCCACTGTGTTTTATTTCTGGCCCCTTAACTGTTGTATTGGATACTTACTCTTTCCTCTGTTTATTTATTTTTTTCTCCCTACTTACTTACTGCCTCTGTGCCCTTTAAGCTCCTGATCTTCCTGTTCTGAGACAAGAAGTTCCTATATTTCTCAGTAGTCTTCTTACTTGCTCAGAGTCAGACCTCCAGCAGCTGGGGGCGGGGGTGCGGACAGCTACTCTTTTCCTTCTAGGATGGTGAGTCTTTTGTGGCTCTGTGATCACTCACTTCCTGTTCCCAAACAGGAAGTTCCTGTTGTAAGTCAAATCCTGTGCCTATTAAAGTAGAACTGGCTTAGGGTGGGAGGGCTGCAGGTGGAGGGAAGAAAGGCAATATAGTCCCAGTAGAGAAGTATAGTTATAACAGTCGCTCCTTCCTCTTGCTGCTCTCTATCTGTTCTCTGACAGAAGCTATCTGGGGCAGTTTTTAAATCTGACTTTAACCTGGCTTCCTTCTAGCTAAGCCACTCCCCCTACTTTATGGCTCTTTTTACACCTAGTTAATTGCACAGATAACAATTCCCTTCAGCCAACTGAGACAAACACCTAGATAACTGTGTAACCTCCCCCCACTGGCCCCCCTTGTTTCTACTAGCAGGGCTGCTCCTCTCACCTCTAGATGCCACTGAGAGGGGTGGGAGTAGTCACAACAAATATCTCACAGTTTCTGTATGACCCATTACTTCTACTACTGAACCTGCGAGTTAGGCAAACTAAGTGTGGCAACTACCTGGCTCACACCTGGGGGGGACCATTTAGCATGGCCATCAACCTGGGTCCCTGGGAGAAAACATTTGCTCAACATTATGCTAGGTTTGTACTTCTGGTCAGGGACACCCAAGTTAATCTGGACACTGGAAGCAATAACTGTAATGTCCAAACCAAGTTAGGATTCTAGAGTATGACTTTTATTCACATAACACAAACAATAACAAAGCAAAGATGGACTCCCACAGGGCTACTCTCACTGGTAATGCAGATTACTGAGGTACAGAGCACACTTCCTCACTATGAACCCTCAGGTTCTGAACGAATCTGGGGACACATGGCCTGAACTGGTACACTTCTCTTCTTTTTCCTTGACTTGGCACCTTGGCCACTACTAGGACACTTTTCCATATTGCATGGAGGTTGTCGGTGGCTCCCTAAACCACCCACGAGCACATTCCAGCTCTCAGGGAAATCTTAAATCCCATGTCTGGGTGCTTTCCTCAGGCATTGTCCAAATGTGCCAAGAGAAAACATGGATGCCCAAACTGAACCCGGGGAGGTAAACCTGGTTAATCCAGATGGGGAGGTCTCCCACCTTTTGCACCCAAATCTATACTCAGTCATTCATCTGGTTACAACACCTTTCTTCAAAACACTGTTTGTAGATGCTCTCTAGAAATTTTTTGCACATTTAACATTCTACAATTCACTCTACGGAGGTGTCCTGACTTTAACAGTTCTGTATGTGGCTATGTCTTTACCCTAGACCCCCATTGTCACAGATGCTTTTAAGTCATACATAATCTAAAAGATCTGTACTTGGCAAGTCTTCCTTTGACCCCACAGTAGGCAGACACTTTTACTTAAACACAGTCTTGGTGAACATAGTCTCTTTGTCAGAGCAAAACTCACCATGGTATTGCAGGTGCCCCAGGCCTTTTTCCACAGAAAGTCTCACGTACTCACAGAACAAAATGATTCTCAGGCAGCTTCACCCTCTCCAGGCTGGACCAGGGGATTGCCACTGAATCCTGGAACTCCCTCTCATCCCTCCAGGGATGGGGCAATGGAACACCTCCCAGGAATGGTCTCTACCACTTCACAAATGGTCTTCTGTGTTCCTCTCTAGGGTGAGAACACACAACCCCTTTTTCTAAGGTAGCTCTCTCTCAGAGCTAGGTCTGAGGAGCTGTACTCTGCAGCACTCCTCACTCTCCTGAGTCTCTACACAGATTACTTTCTGAAGACTACTTTGAATTCTCCAGCGTTCTACTGCAAACCCCTGCAGCTAGAATTCCATTGTGGCTTATGCTGCTGTGAGAATTCTAAGCTGACATCATCACTCCAGCTCAGCTGAAACTGAAAACAGAGTGTGACAGTGTGAAACCCATTAAACTGGCATCCCACACGCTGCTTTTCCCTGCCTGACACTGATTCTAAGTGGGATTCTAGTAACCCCTATGAACAAGGTGGTCACACTCACCCTTCGGACAGGAAAATGACTCTCTGCAGTCATTACCTACCTGACACCAGACCATCCTACCCTATGTGCTACCTTCAGAGATTGGTGATCAGGCCCTCTCCTACCATGTGCCAGGCACAGGCAGGCAACACTAAGGGCCCAGAGGACATTGGCTGATGCATCATCCCCTACACTAAGATCTCACTTTGGTAACCAGTGGCCCTGGAAGAACTATCCAGAGCATAGCCCTAATAGACCAGCACTGCGGCCCCTATGGCCGGTCAGAACCACAGCCTGTCTATCCCCCTAGCCTTCTAGGGAAAACCTATCTGACCAGAAACAAAACTACCCAAAACAGTGGAACCTCCCCCATCCCTGGACACCTGCAAACCAAACAAAAGGAGCTAACACTACACCTAAGCATTATACTCCCACACTCCCCCACAACTACACCTGTGGAAGGAAAAGTTAATACATGTTAACAACTACACAGTACTTTAAACACAACACTTTAAAGCACATGAGGAACTCCAATGAGTCCCTCCTATCCTCTTCTTGTCTTCTCTTCTGTCTTCGTCAGGAACCACCTGAAAGAGAAAAGACAAAAACACACCCCTAATCTGCAAACACAGTCATAACCCTTACCATCAAAGCACTGGAGAATCCCCAAAAAATATTTTTTCAGAAAAGTAGGAAAAAGTAGAAAACAGTAGAAAAACATCAACATTATATACAATACAACTTTTGGGGATGGAATGCCCTAAATGTCCCAACTAGTGACAACAGTGCCCGAAGGCAAGTCCAAGAAAGAGCCTCTCCTGGGCCGGAGCCTGGTGAAGCACAGTTCTTGTCATACTATAGTTCCGAAGGGGAGCATCTTTGTGGACAGTTCAAACAGTCTGTAGTCTGCCAGGTGTAGGATGTGTATTGCAATGTTAATAAGGTAAGAAAAGTCTGGACTTACCAGCCCCTTGAAGAACGAAAATTGAACAGCACCTGGATCTCCATCCAAAGACTCTCTCTGGCAGCATTTTTCAGATACAGCTGGGCAAAAATCTTCCGGAAATGACAGGATGGATGTCTGGAAACTGCTGGGGTGATGTCATCTCTGGCTGATGTCATCCGGAGATGGAACCTTGGAACAGGAAAGGAACAGCTGGTCTGAAGTAATCTGAAATCCCAGGCAATGAATAAGAAAACAGCTGGGTTGATGTCATCTCTGGCTGATGTCATCTGGAAGGTCAGGCGATGGAACTATAAGGCACACTGCAAGGCTGACAAATCTGGACATACCTTTGGATCCTGGAACAGCAGACTGGTGGAACAACATGGGTACGGCAACAGCTGGATGGCAGCACTGGCTACCACTGCACTGCTTTCCACTTGGTAGGCATGGGCACATTTGCAGGATGCTGGTGACATTGAGGGTAGTGCTACAATGGGTCAGGTGCAAGAATTATTAGCCCGCCTGGGCACTCATAATTCACGTTATGGAACGTCTCATTGCCCTTTCCATCCACAATACATACAGTGTCTATGAACAGTGTCCTAACCACTTTCCAATACTTGAATCTGTCTCTGATAGCTTTGTCTCTGACAAATCGAGTTGTACCTTGATGTAGGTCTTTAGTTGCCTCTTCCACTATCCAGGCTCTCTTGTTTTTCTCAATCTCCTCCCAGACTCTCCGAGGAAAGGAGATTACATAGCTCTCATTTGCCTTCCTATGAACCAGTCTTTCCTTCTTACTACTCTTGGTCAGTTCAAGACCACTGGCCTGGCTTGGCGGCTGGCCAGTCCTGGTTCTGCCAGTGTTGCATACGCAATGCTACATAGAACAGATCCCTAACCCTTCCTTCTGGGGGTAGGGCTGTGGAGTCACCAATTTCTTCTTCTGGTTCCTCTGAGGCAAGAGCCAGAGGCTGTGGACTAGCACCCTTCATCATAAGGATACATAGCTTCCCCTCCTCCTCTTCCTCACTTAGGATCTGAGCCCAGGATTGAGCAGTCATCCTCACTCCCGAGACTATCCACTCTTTACTGGGTGCGGAGGTCGACACCTCCCAATCTAGGGTCTCTCACATCTCATCTTCTCCTATGAGACTCTAGGGCTTGGCCCCTCTCTCCACGGATCCACTGATGCTCCCTCTGCACTGTCCATCTGTGACCCGGACATGGAGACATCACAACAACTCTGCTCTGCCAGTACATCCACACCTTCTTCCTTTGTGCCACACTCTGCTGGGCTTACCCCAACAGGCTCCACCTGGTGCTGTGTGCTGCCATTTGCAGAATCTTGAGTCTTTTTTCAATTCAAATGTTATTAAAGTTTCCAATACAGAGAATGAATCATAACAGTGTAAAACATAAACCCCATACATCAGGTACAAAATACAAAATGATTCGCTCTCCCCTACCCTCCTCCCACCCAACCCAGCACCCATCCCGAAAAACCCAGCCCCTCTTTACACCTTTAGCACAATACCTATGGATGTAGCCTAGTAGTGCTTAAACTTGTAGTGCATAGAGAGTTTGCAGTGGGCCCCAGATCCTATCAAACTTCTTAAGTTTGTTATATAGACTGGCAATTGTCCTTTCTGTTCTAAGGTTCGCACGTAACTCCTGAAGCCAATCAACATAAGTTGGTACCTCCATATCCTTCCAGTGTCTTAACACCACTATTTTAACAGACATCGACATCAAGGCTATGTGGTACCTCCTGTTCACCACCGAAATGGAGGAGAAATCCCCAAGAAGACATATTTCAGGGGTGAACAAGTCTGAGAGCCCTAACAGAGCATCAACACGCTGTTTAATCATAGTCCAGAGTGGGACAACTTTAGAACAACTCCAGAAAATATGAAGAAGGTCTCCTTCTTGAGACTGGCATCTTGTACAAAGGGGAGAGGACACCAGGCCCAGTCTGGCAAGCCTCTGCGGAGAGTAATAAATGTTGTGCAAAATTCTGAATTGCATTAATCTGAGCCTATCCTGCTTGAGGAACTTATGACAACTTTGCCACTGGAGAGACCAATCCAGATCTCTGCCCTGAAAGAGAGATGCCCAAAAGGAGACAGGAGCGTAATTGTCAGGATAAGCCCAGGTGAAAAGAGCACTGTATATTTTAGATACAGCATGAGGCTAACCCACCAACTCCGTTAGGGTAGCCTGAAAACTGATATGGGGAGCTGGGTGGGGTAGAACCCATTACCTTAACCAGGAGATGACAAAACTGGAAAATCTTGAAGATTCTTGTGTGAGGTACCATAAACTTGTGCATAATATCAGCTGAAGAATACCATTGACTATTGGGTGACATGAACTCATCTAAATGGCAGTTTCCTATCTTAGGGAGCCAACTGGCTGGGAGAGGCTTACCGTCTAGTAAAAAAATTGGGGTTACCTGTTACGGGTTGAAATAAATCCTTGAGATTCGTATGTCTCAGAAATGCACACAATTGAGTATGAACCCTGATTGAAACAGCTATAGGGGAACTATGTAGAGATTCTGGTAGGGAACTAACCTTGGTATATAACAGCGCAGCAGGGGAAAGACTGTGTTTTTTAATGGAGGCAGACTCGACGGCTAACCAAGTCGGGGTGTATGTAGCAGCCGTGGATAATTGATCCACGGTCAGCCATCTAAGATACTTATTGGCCTGACTGGCCCAATAATATAGCCCAATATGGGGAAGTCTTAATCCTCCTTTAGCCTTCAGGACAGCTAATTTGTGGAATGCCATCCTAGCCTTCTTATCGCCCCATATAAAAGTGGAGATCATACTGTGCACTTTTTTAACCCAGGACAGGGGGAGCCATATGTTTAGCATGTTAAGGGGGTAGAACAAGCGAGGGAATACATTCATTTTGATTAGATTGATTCTGCCCCAAAGAGAGACGGGAAGTAGGGTCCACCTGCGAAGGTCTAGGTCTATTTTGTGTACCAGTGCATCAATATTTAGTTGTCTGAGCCGCACTGTATCCCTAGTTAAAAGGAGCCCCAGATATTTAATATATTCAGACTTCCAGGTGAGCCCAAATGCAGGAATGTCCTGTTTGTATACTCTATGATTAAGAGGAAAAACCACAGTCTTTCCTACATTAAGTTTATAGTTTGAGACCTTACTGAAGTAAACTATTAGCTTCAGGATAGTGGGAATAGATGTGAGTGGGTGAGTTACCTGCAGCAGAAGATCATCTGAGTAGGCCGCCACTTTAATCACCTGCTCCCCTAGAGAAATACCCGATATGCCCTGGGCACCTGATAATCTCCTGATAAGTGGCTCTAAATAAATATTAAAGAGAAGGGGAGATAAGGGACACCCCTGTCTGGTCCCCACATGCAATTTAAAGGGACTGGAAACAACCCCATTACATGAGACTCTGGCAGAGGGGAACTTGTATAATGAGCTAACCCAATTCTGGAATTTCATGGGAAAGCCAAAAATTTCCATTGTAACAAATAAGTAATCCCAATGGACTCTGTCAAACGCCTTCTCAGCATCCAACGAAATCAGGACCATTGGATGAGAAGCATCCTTGGATGCCAGGAAGACGTGAGACAGGGCCCTCAGATGGTCAACCGATGATCTCCCTTCCATAAAACCAACCTGCTCTGCCCCGATTAGAAAGGGAAGTACTGCCTCAAAACAGCTGGCTAATAATCTTGCCAAAATTTTAATGTCATGGTTAAGAAGGGAGATCGGCCTATAACTTGAGACCTGATCAGATGGTCTGTCTGGCTTGAGCAACAAAACAATCAGCGCCTCAAAAAGGGAGGGATCGGATACTTGACCAGAAAGAATAGCCTGGAACAGTGGCAGCAGAATGGGAATCAATTGCTTACAGAAAACTTTGTAAAAATTGGAAGTAAACCCATCAGGGCCTGGAGATTTGTCAGATGGGAGAGATTTAATTACCCTTTCAATCTCGCCCTCAGAGATAAGAGACTCCAAAATTTTCTGCTGGGATTGTGTAAGAGTTGGCAACTGTAAATCACTCAGATGTTCATAAAGTCTATCCTTAGATGGGGAATTGGCCATAGGGCCATATAGGATCTTGAATCTTTGTCCACGTGGGAGCCAAACGAATTTTGGGTGTATTAGTTAGGCCTCGCTTTTCTAAGCACCCAGAACAGTGAGGAATCATGAAGACGTCCCTTCCAGCCTTGAGGCACATTATGCATACTCTCACAGGGTATCCGGGAATCGCAACATGAGTATGCAAATGTCCACCATAGAAACAACTGCCTATTTCTTTCAGCTTGTTAACCTCTTCCATTATCATAGCCCGGGCATGATCCGGGTAGCGGGATGACCTCGAAGCCATGACTGCAGAAATAACACACAAAAGTTCACTGTTATCTCTGATCTCACTTTGCTTGGAACAGTCTCACAAATGGCACTCTTCTGCTGCTGTGCTTACATTACTACCCCACCCTGTAATGGCGGCGGCAGCACTCCTGGCGCATCAACATTCTGTCTCTGACTCAAGTCACTGCGCATCCGATTTACTGCATACTGAAAAAGTTTACTCAAACTGCACAGACTGCACTGTTTTGCTTCCCCAGCACATCTATATGATTTTTCTAGAACTTTAAATTAGCTTTCGATCACTTTTTCTTGCTTAAAGTCACTAAAGCCACAGTATTTCATGAACAGGATTGCCTGTTTGTTGCATCTCTCATACAACCCACAGTCTCTCATTTTGCTCAGAAAATTACACTGTTGCTGAATCCATAATCATGCTCACAGTCTAATGCTCAGAATTCTTGCTTAGGTTTGATTTACTTTACACAGTCCTTCTTTGCAAAACAATCACACTGTTTACACACAAATCCAACTGGCTTTAGAAAAATCACACACAGTTTGAGCACAGTTTTGCTGAATGGTACTCACTGAATCAGTAGCTGGCATTTACGATGGAAATTTTGGCCTACAGACGATCCTGGAGGCCTCTGGGTTGAAACGGGCTGGCGGGCTTGCTGATTGTCCTTGTGAACACCCTGCTTTCTCCCCAGTCGATCGGAATACGGGTTGAGCCCGATTTAAAACAGAAAAGTCTGATATTTCACTTTTTCTAACATTTGCAGTCACCGCGACGCTCCTCCTGGCTAGCCAGCTCGCACACCACTCGCTCTCTCCCTCTCGAACACTGGGCAGCACTCTGAAGCTGGCTTGGAGGTGGGACTGATTGCAGTCTCACCAATCACTTGATGCCATGCAAATGAGCCTCTCTGTCTTCTTGTGCTCTTCTCCTCCACAGCGATCATCGAGCAGGCAAAATATAAACTGCAAAGCAACTTTTTTTCTTACCAACTGTAACTCACGGCGGGAGCACCATTTTAACGATTTTTCATGACAATTTCCTTAGCGACTCCTCCAGTCCACACAACAAGCATTTTAAACTTCTAGGGCACAAATGTCTCTGTTTCCCACAGTTCTCCATACTTTTTCTTGTCACAACTTGAACATTAAAAGCTGGCAAACGTTATTTTTGATGCAGAACAAGGCGCACACACAATCTGGCTTAACAGCTCTGTGGTAAATGTTGGCAAAATCACAGCAGCACATGAACAGCAGCACACAGTGGCACATACGGATGGCACTTCTCTGGTCAATCCCTTTCACACAAAGCTTCCAATTTATTTGGGCTACCTACTGCTAGACAGACAAAACGTTAGCCACAATCTGAGCAAACCTTTCTTGTTTTCTCCCAAAATTCCAAAACAAATCCTCAGTGGTGCCTCCATTTTGTAACTTCCCCCCACCTGCCTCCCCTTGTTTCTACTAGCAGGGCTGCTCCTCTCACCTCTAGGAGCCACCGAGAGGGGTGGGAGTAGTCACAACAAATATCTCACAATTTCTGTATGACCCATTACTTCTACTACCGAACCTGCCATCCTCAGATAGGCAAACCAAGTGTGGCAACTACCTGGCTCACACCTGGGGGGACCATTTAGCATGGCCATCAACCTGGGTCCCTGGGAGAAAACATTTGCTCAGCATTATGCTAGGTTTGTACTTCTGGTCAGGGGCACCCAAGTTAATCCGGACACTGGAAGCAATAACTGTAATGTCCAAACCAGGTTGGGATTCAAGAGTGTGGCTTTTATTCACATAACACAAAGAATAACAAAGCAAAGATGGACCCCCACAGGGCTACTCTCACTGGTAATGCAGATTACTGAGGTACAGAGCACACTTCCTCACTACGAACCCTCAGGTTCTGAACGAATCTGGGCACACATGGCCCAAACTGGTACACTTCTCTTCTTTTTCCTTGACTTGGCACCCCGGCCACTACTAGGATACTTTTCCATATTGCATGGAGGTTGATGGTGGCTCTCTAAACCACCCACAAGCACATTCCAGCACTCAGGGAAATCCAAAATCCCCACATCTGGGTGCTTTCCTCAGGCATTGGCCAAACGCACAGAGAGAAAACATAGGTGTCCAAACTGAACCTGGAGAGGTAAACCTGGCTACTCCAGATGGGGGGGTCTCCCACCTCTCGCTCCCAAATCTATACTCGGCTATTCATCTGGTTACAACACCTTTCTTCAAAACACTGTTTGTAGATGCTCTCAAAAAATGTTTTGCACATTTAACATTCTACAATTCACTCTACGTCGGTGTCCTGACTTTAAAAGTTCTGTATGTGGCTATGTCTTTACCCTAGACCCCCATCATTGCAGATGCTTTTAAGTCATACATAATCTAAAAGATCTGTACTTGGCAAGTCTTCCTTTGACCCCACAGTAGGCAGACACTTTTACTTAAACACAGTCTTGGTGAACATAGTCTCTTTGTCAGAGCAAAACTCACCACAGTATTGTAGGTGCCCCAGGGCTTTTTCCACAGAAAGTCTCAGGTACTCACAGAACAAAATGACTCTCAGGCAGCTTCACCCTCTCCAGGCTGGACTAGGGGATTGCCCCTGAATCCTGGCATTCCCCCATCCCTCTGAGGATGGGGCAATGGAACACCTACCAGGAACGGTCTCTACCACTTCACAGATGGTCTTCTGTGTTCCTCTCTAGGGTGAGAACACACAACCCCTTTTTCTAAGGTAGCTCTCTCTCAGAGCTAGAGCTGAGGAGCTGCACTCTGCAGCACTCCTCACTCTCCTGAGTCTCTACACAGATTACTCTATGAAGACTACTTTGAATTACCCAACGTTCTACTGCTAATCCCTGCAGCTAGCATTCCACTGTGGCTTATGCTGCTGCAAGAATTCTAAGGTGACATCATCACTCCAGCTCTGCTGAAACTGAAAACAGAATGTGACAGTGTGAAACCCATTAAACTGGCATCCCACAAGCTGCCTCTCCCTGCCTGCCACTGATTCTAAGTGGGATTCTAGTAACCCCTGGGAACAAGGGGGTTACAACTGCACAGATAACAATTCACTTCAGCCAACTCAGACAAACACACTAACTTTTTTTTGTTTTATCCTAAATTGAAGGTCCCAGTAGTAAAGTTCTAGTTCTTTAGTCCTAGTAGAGAAGTATAGTTATAACAGCAGCTCCTTCCTCTTGCTGTTCCTTGCCTGCTCTCTCCATATGTGGTGCTCTCACCACCACCCCAGATACGACTGAATACACAGTACTCACTGGAGAAATTGGCAAGATGGGGTCCACCACAGAAATTTCTACTGGCTAACTAGATGTAACCTTTCTAGGGTCTCTGTTCACACCAATCTTGATGCAATCCAGTAAATGATAGAAGGGCAATACTGCTCCAGATCTCACTCATCCAGTCCACCACTTTGTCACACACAAGCCTGGATTCAAAATGCCAGGGCACTGAGACAGTTTACATAAGGCTACTCAGTTCACAATTCAGCAGAGTCTGTTCAGTCTTTACTAGTAGCTGTTAACTGCATATTACCCCAAACTTGTTCTAATGCTCCACAGTAGCTCCTCTGGAACGCTGCTTCACATTCTTCAGCTAGGTTTTCCCTCCAGCAACTATTCCCCTCACAGAAGTTCCAGACTGGCAATTTCTTCAAGGTCGGCACAGGTCTTCATTTCCGACCAAAACACTGAAATCAACACCACCAAAGCAGCTCTACATTTAAGAATTTAAAGTCCTCTGGATGAAAACACAGTGAATTCAATAAAATAATAAAACTATCTCCTACACTACCTCACTGTCCTTCCCTGTCTAAACCTATTTACCCTACACCTTGTTGTTAAGATGCTACACTTTACTTACTATTAAAACAAAAATACAGCACTCACCAGACAAATGTCTGAAGGACAACTATCTAACAGGATTCTCCTGAAACTCCAATAAAGTTGCTTATAAAGGATTTGGAGGTGAGAAATTTCTTGTGCTAACAAGAGCACAGAGGACAGATGCCCAGCCTGGTGGCCATCTTACCTCCCTCTTGATTCTCATGGGAACATGCGGGTAACATCAAGAGATATTCAGATACTGTACTGCTGACTCTATCATCTGAAATAAATGAATTGGACACACTCGGATACTGTACCATCTGAATCTATTATCTGAGATAAATGCATTGCAAACATTCGGATACGGTACCATCTGAATCTATGATCAGGGATAAATAGAGTGGAGACACCTGGATCCTGTACTGTTCAAATCTATTATCTGGGATAAAAAGATAGGAGACACTCAGATACTGTACCATCCAACAATGGTATCTGTGATAAATGAATTGAAGACACTTGGATGTGGTACTGTCTGAATCTACTATCTGGGAAAAATTGATTGGAGACTTTTGGGTACTGTTCTGTCTTAGTCTATTATCTGGGATAAGTGAAAGGGAGACATGCAAATACTCTACCATCTGACTCTGTTATCTGGGAGAAATGGGTTACAGACACTCAGATACTGTGCTGTCCAAATCTATTGTGTGGGATAAATTGATCAGAGATACTCAGATACTGTACCATCTGACTCTGTTATCTGGGATAAATGGATGGGGATGAGGGACGACACTGATACTATACCATCTGAATATCTTACCTGAGGTAAATTGATGCAAGACACTGGGATACTGCACCACATGAATCCTTTTACCCAGATCAATGAGTGGGGGACAGTGGTATACTTCACCATCTGAATCCATTAGCTGGGATTAAAGGATGGGGGACCCTGGGATAATGCACCACCCAATTCAATTATATGGGATCAACACATGAGGGATGCTGCACAACCCAAATGAATTATTCAGGATCAACAGATGGAGGGACTTGGGTACTATCCAAAGGATACACAGAGACTATAAATGGCACTTAAAGGAATACTACAGTCAAAATCTTTTTTGAATTTTTTTTTAAAAAATTGATCTGTGTGTGTAGTCCCAGTGTGTCCTTGCCCTTGTTTGATACTAGGATTTTTTTTATTTGCCTGCTAGTTTTGTAGCCCATAGGGATCTCTATAGTCAAAGGGTGATTTGTGTACTTTATATGGCTGGGTGTAGTTTGATAAAATGAAAAGCTGTAAAAGCAAAACATTTACTTCTGCTGACTAGACCTAGACACCCCAAAGAAAGCAGAAATATTGAATTTGAGTTATTTTGCTGAGGCCAGAACATCAGGCTCCTATCTGCAGATTACTGCTGCACTGCTTTCCCTCACTGATCAGTGGCCCTGTATGCATAACTGTCACATGACACAGGAGACAGTGTAGGAAAAAGGAGAACGATAAACCATTATAACACAGAGATCCCCAGAGGCCATAAAACTAGTAGACAAATTTGGAGAAAAATCGTAACAGCCAATAAAGGGAAGGTACCTTTGAAAGGTAGCTGTATAATGAGATGAATTTGCTCACACTGGCACCAGCTTCTGTGGAACTGGGTCAAGCAAATGGTACAAACACGATCTTCTCCAAATTCAGTTTTACACCTTTAGTTGGTCAGGCAGATGAGCATGAAACTCTTGGGCCACTAAGGAAACTCCAGCTGTTCTTCACCAGAGCAGATATAACTTAGGAACAGCCTTTCTCACACCAACACCTCTTTTATCCACATCTGAAGAAGCACACTGACATCCCTACTGTAGTGTTTGTTTTCGTTCAGACAAGTCATGCATGCTCTAGTTTTTTTTTTAATCCTAATAGCTTCAGATTGATCCATGTTACTACTGGAATGCTGATAAAACTTTGCTAATCACTAACCACAGTGGAACTTTGCTGTACTGAAAAGGTTAGTTATTTTGCAGTGCTGTCTTATGTTAATATCAGGTTAACAAACATTTAGAGCATAACTGCATGCCAAACTAGGTACAATACTAGTAAACTTCCCATTGTTATTAGAATAGTAATAAGGCACTTCCAGCCTCCCAGAGGTTTTGTGAATGGTCAGTTAATCACACTTAAGGGGCATATTGCACTCGGTTATGCCTCATGCCATATTACAGCCCTGAAAGTTGATTACCAGACCATTAACATAACCCGTGGTCATATCTTATTGCTTAATTGTAATTCTACTCACAGTATTATTTCATTTGAATGAATGCCATTGCTGACTGACACTGCCTACTCTTCCCTGTTCATTAGTCATCTCTGAAAACAAAGTCCCACACTTTCTTGCAGCAGTGTACTTGATCATCCTCTTCAGAACTGATCTTGTCTCAGGTTATCAATGCTTGCGCACCCCTGTGCCTGTCTGACCTTCCAAGGATTCGCTTCAGACAGCCTGCCTTTTACATGTGTGGCATACTCGATGTCTCTTGCACTTACTCATCATGTTTGCCAACACCACACCTCTGGACAGCACTTCCATGCTGTGCTATCCTTCTCTGACAACTTAGATTGCCTGACCTTCCCTGCACTTATCTTTGCCTACTTCACCAGCCCTTCTGTGCAGTGCTTATGTCCGCTGAGCCTGCCAGACCTTCCTCAACAGTGCCTTGCCTGGCTGTACTTGCACAAAGGTTAACAATGGAAGCTGTAATCAAGATTACAGAGTCCCTATGTGCCATTTCCTTTCTTCCTTTCCAAGTCCAGTAACATCCTTTGAGTCTGTAGCTGTAAAATGTAAATGGATAATCCATGGATATTATGGTTTTGTTCCAAATTTATTTATTTGAATATTATTTTAGAATTCCTGTGGCCAGGAAAAGCACACTGAGCAAAAGCTTGTTTCCAGGTCCATCCCAGGAGCACAGGGTGGTTAAGCGCCTTGCTCAGGATCACACAGTATGCAAATGACACTTGTGGGTTTCAAACCCAGATCTACTGGGTCTTCAGGTTCCCAGCTTGGTACTTTAATCCTCTAGGCTATATTGCCTCCCTAACAGTACTTCATAACTCGATTCAATCGAGCAGATAATAGACTAGCTGCTTAGATCTAAAACAGAGAAACGTATAAGGTTCTAAATTTAAATGCAGTGGTTGTCACCCAAAAAGTTAAACATAAATTATAAATAATTCCACCTGTATGTTGCATTTCAAAAAGGTAACATTTATAAACAAAAACATTGACATGACGTGTGTGTGTTTGTGTGAGTGTGTGTGTTTGTTTCTGCAATAAAGCTGTCTGTGGCCTACTTCTGGTCTGCCCTCTGCAGTCCTTCCAGGATCAACATGTCCTCACTGCTAGATGTCCACAGGTTCCCTGTGGAGGAAGAGGGGATGCATCCCAAGCCTTCCTGAGCCAACCACCACGGTCACCATGGGAACGGCATGGTGGCTTCCACTTCCCCAAAACAGAGAGCACTTCTGGTGGGAACAACCTTGTCTCTGAGGCACTCAGATAACCAAGGGCCCAGATATACTCCCAAACACTATTTGTCCACATAGTACTGTAGTGTGATGTAATGTGAAGTCTGCCTATTAAAGAACTAGTGGAGCACAAACAGGCAGACAGGAAAAATAATACTAATTTTAAGTAGTAGTCATTTGTAACTTTTTATTTATGAAGTATTTTCCTTTTGCTCATTAAAAGTCTTCAATGTGAGATAATATTGACTGGATGTGTGGAAGAGCTCTTTGCCAGGCAGCCAACATATCGATCTTTATCCACCCCACTATATCATCAACATTCTGATCTCACTGACAGTGCCATCACGGGCGACTGACCTGGCAGCCACGCGGTTGCAGTTCCTAAGCAGCAGTGATATCACAGTCAATGAGGTCACAGTGCTGATGATGTATAGGTGGGATAGAACTAGTTATGTCAGCTGTCAGGCAGAGTGCTGCCCCACGCATCACATCAACTAACATCAGGTAAACAATATTCTAATAAAGGTACCTCAGATATCAAAAAAAAGGTAATGGTTGACAGCTTTTAGAAACTATTAGTTTTAGGCAGTACACAAGCTCTTTAACAGTTTAAGATGTGTCACTTTTTACAAGGAATTCCAACCCATTCTAATCACCCAGCCTCTTAAACTCAAAGTATCAATTGAGTGTTGCACATACAGGCTGCCTGCCTTTTTTTATTACCTGCACTCCTCAAGCCTGTGCAACCTCAGAAGGAACTTGGTTGTTTGCCAACCTGCAAAAGTAGTCTTCTGTGGAGCATAGCCCTGAAAGTTTCAGCAGGGCCTGAAAAATGTATATCTCACTTCAAGGCCAAGAACAGGAGGAGGGGGGAACAGAAGCTAAGTGCTTTAGTGTCTCTGAACAGCCTTATTGGATGTGACAGGTGCAGCAAAGCATGCAGGTGGAAGATGCAGTCTGACGCAGCCTTTGGGATGAAGGGGCCATTTTACAGAATAAAAGATTAGAGCAGAGACTAAGCTGAGGCTTTCAGCTCAGTGTGTGTGTGTGTGTGTGTGTGTGTGTGTCTGTTTGTGGGGGTTTGGGTGAGGAGGATCAAGTGAATTGTTAGAAGAACAGGCAGCCCTTGAAGCAAACTGCAATAACAGATTGCCCCACCTTTTCTTTCTTTAATCTTTACTCTTGGCACCCAACAGCATCAATTGGTGGCAGTAAGTAGGCTGCAAGACCCTGCCACTACCAGTGATGCACCCATTTGGTTGACCACCTGCATGCTGTTAAGAAGTACCATCTAATCTGACTCCCAGCACTGCTTCATATGGGAAAAGGCTTGAGGAAACAAACTCTTGTCTGCTATAGCCACTTTCCAGTTTGGACTTCCTAAATGCTGAAGGCAATGCTGGGGTGTGAATAGTGACCCTCAAGAAGGTTGTAACAATACCTTTTGCTCCAGTGGGTGGGGTCACTAAGCTGGTATTTGGATGTATTTTGAGTTTTGTTCTTCTTACCTAAACAGGGTGTATCTCATTCTCAGACACATCTGGTGACAGAGCCAGTAATTTTCCACATAATTAAAGCTGGTTGGATAATCTCTGTTGCTTTCCAGATGTCCTAATTGCCTGGTTTTTGGCAGTAGTGGGTAATATGGATAATGGGAGTGGGACACTGGGTCTGACACAAATGCGTTTTCCAGAGCAGATTCCCACTGCATCAAACTTGTCCGATCATAGTGATCCAGATAACAGAAAATGTTGGTTAGATGGCCCCAGATAATCAGGGTAATTTATTAGGATAATAACCCACAATATAACATCACCCACTCCAGAAAAAAAACAGATCTAAAATTGCTATCATCTGGGATATAAGAGCATCTATTTAATGGATAATAAACCCCAGATACAGATATAGATGATAGATTAAGGGAGTGTTCCTGACCAGTCAAACTGCTCCTGTTCCTTTGTGTGAGAAATACTATTCTACTGTAAAGAGTGAATTACATGCAGGTGCCAGCTAGAAATAGGCACTTTCAGGGAATGATTTTAAAATGTTTAATATTTTCTGTTAGTGCAAAACCTGCCACTACATTGCAAATTTATGATGGGTTGAGCTAGACTTAAAAACAGCACCCGGACAGACACAAAAGGAGAAGCTTGTGCTACAACTGAAAATAGGGTGCAGTGCTAGGGTTGCAAGCCCAAACACAAGACCACTAGAACAGAAGACTGCACTCCAGTTCAGTGACACTGCAGAGTCCAAATATGCAAATAAAAATGTATTCCAAAAATGGAAAGTAACAAACAGCTTGCAAAAGTCAGGCTACTCCAACTAGATGCCCCTGTGCTTCAACCATTAGGCCTTCATCGGGGGCCCTGGCTGGTTCTAAAATTTACAATCAGGGAGAAACTCTGACTAAAAAACAGTTTTAGCAATTTGCATATAGAAACATAGAAAGGTGCAGGCAGGAAAAGATTTATAGTCCATCCCCCCTGTTTATTTTCCTACCCAAACTGTTTCAACTTATTTTTGGGCTACCTTGGCCAACGTCCTAGTGCAATTCCACCCCTTCCTATCCTGTTCCCAACCCCCTTCCTTGCCTTTGCTTTTACCAACCCATTATAGCTATCCCAAGCTCTTTTTAAAAATGCCACCATCTTGGTGTTTACCACCTCTCTAGGAAAGCTGTTCCATCAGTATCAACTTTTACACAGATTGATAGTGATGCTCCATAAAATTTTGTTTTACAGTGTGCCTCAAAAATCCAAGTGATCATCTCAACCAGGACTCAACAAGAGAATTCTCCCATTCCTTTAAGATCCCTCCTGATTCCCAGCCCTGCCATGCCACTTAGTTTGCTTGCAAATTGCAGTTACAGTCAGTGGAAGACAAATGTAAACTGCTGCTCACTGCTGGTGCTGATAAGCTGCCCAGGAGCAGGCTCCATAAAACCGGTGCTGCCTCCTGTTTGCTCTGCCTCCCATCCCAGTTCTCAGCTCTTGGGCAGCCTGAGCCCAGTGATAGCCGCCATAGTACCATACAGACACAGTGAATAACCCCCAGTGTCCCACATCTGAAAATACCTCCCATGCCAGTAAATTGTCCCAGTCCCTACTCTATGCTCATCATCTGGCACTTCTGTTCCCATTCAAATTAAATACACCCTGCCATTTGCAGACTCTTTTGCCTTACTTACTGCATCTTGCAAGTGGTGCATGCTGACCATGGGGTGCTGCTGACAGTTACAACCAACCCCCAAGTCCCCACTCAACTTGTCTGGGCCAATGATCTACCAGACCACTCAGTACCATTACTATTAGTGCTCTAGCAGTCTCGTACTTGCACCATGGTCCTGTTGTCCATGTGATCAACTCACCCATCAGTAACTGCCACTTCTCAAACTGGGCAAGTAGCCCCCAGTAGAAGATGCCTGGCACAGATGGAATTGTCACATATGCCACACTGACATCTGCTCAGGCCGCAGTTGCACATCTTCAGCCATCATCACACACCTAGACACAACTGTGGTGCGACACTGTTTTATCATCTGTCTACTAAGTGGTCTACTGAGTGTTTGATGAGGAACAAGGTGCAGCACATTCTCACTCCAGATAGTCTTCTTCTTCTTCTTCACAAGGGAATATTAGGAACCCAAAGCTGAGAGAGCCCCTCCCCAACTTGTGGCCCAGCATTTTTATTCAGTACAAAAGTGACTCCAGCAAAATAGCCTGTTATTAAATGGCTAAAGGAAAACAAAGAAAATTATGTTGGGCTCTAAATCCTCACTAAACAAACCTGGTATAAGTACACACATCAGAGACTTACATGGGATTCTCTGGGAGCAGATTCATTCAAGTACATTTGTATCAGCTTGTATCCATGTCTCACCTTCTCAGAGCACATTATGTATAGTGGCAGTGGCTCAGTAGGTAGCACACTCGCCTCTGAGGCTGGGAGATCAGAGGGCTGTGGGTTCAGTTCACACATCTCGCACTTGGGTCAGTATCCCAGTACTGACACTGTAGCTCAGCATGAGAGGGGTGCTGCATTTCTGAGGTGCCGTCTTTCAGATGAGACATTAAACCAAGGTTCCATCTGCCTGGATTGGTGGTAGTTCAGGTGGATGTTAAAGATCCCATGGCACTTATCGAAAAGAGTAGGGGAAATTTTTATTGAAATCAAAACAAACTTCACAAAGAATATACAAATCATTATTATCATACATAATCATAAAAAGGAAAGAAACAAAAACACAAATAAGTATTAAGTCATACAAAAAACCCTGAGCACAAGGAAATGCACCCCTTCTCCTTCCCCTCTATAAGAGTAGGGGAAATTTTCCCAAAAGTCAAAAACAATCTCCAAATGAACATAACAAAACATTATTTTAAGGACCAGAGAAACAAAAATTAAAAAAATACATTTTGCCTTTTGAAATTATCTAACAATCTCTCCTATCTCTAACCTCTAGACTCAGGACAAAACCCCTTACCCCACCCAATCGATATTTCTCCATAATTTTGCAAGCGCATCCTTACTAAAAGTACGTTTTTCATATGCATAGATACTGTCCAATTCTTGCTGTATATGGAAAAAAACATCCTGCTGTTGTACTATTTTACCTTATAAGGATCGTAAACATCTTGCATGCCAAATGGACCATTTAACACATACCAAAATAACATGTAATGTACTGTTTGCCCATTTTGCCCACGTGGCTGGGATTTGTCCTAAAACCAAAATATTATAATTGGTTAGTAAAAATGATTTTTCTCCCCAAAGATTTGACAGTAATGTCCAGAACCCTTGCACATGAATACATTCAAAAAAGAGATGCTGCATTTTCTCCACAACCCCAGCACATGCTTGTTCTCCATATTCTCTCTCATATATCTGCTTATGCTTCTGATTGTTTTTCACCTGCAGTTTCTGGTGACCACAAAGCCAGGCAAAATCTTGCATCTTCCAAGGAATCCTTGCCTCTAACATACTTACCAATAACAAGGCAGTATTAATCTGAGAGGGAACTTGAAACATTGGATCTTCCCGATACCAAGAATCTAAAATTGCCTGATAAAAACCTTTTTTTTCTTCCCCTTACACCAAGATAAATCTATCTTCCAAGTATGTATATATCAAATTGTTGTTTGCACATAACTAGGAAGTAAACGTTCTGCAGGGTGCCATTTCCCCCTACCCCATGCTTCACAAAAAGGCTTACCCCAAAGCTGCAAACAAACTTGTTCTAAACTAGATGTCAGCATTAATAAAGGAAAGATAGAACTAAAGAAAAAATTCCCCAAAAGGTATATTATGGGTTGTATCATGTTTAAACCCCCCTCTTTTCGTGCTCTATATGTATGATTCCTTTTAACCGGATTTAACCTACTACCCCATAAAAACTGAAAGAATAAACCCAAAACTTTAGTATGCATACTATATGGCACAGGAAATATGTAAGATAGATATAAAAAAATAGGCGCTAAATAGGCCCTTAAAGGATACACTTTCTTCTTCCTAGACATTTCCCAATTCAGCCAGTCTTGCACTTTAAGATGTGCTTTATCATAGACCATATTCCAATTATAGGATTCCGATTCCTTAGTACCAAAATAGATACCCAGAATTTTTACCTGTTCTTTTGTCATCACAATGGGAAACTCCTTTACATTATTACTATCTCCGAGAATCAGAACAGTACTTTTAGTCATATTAACCTTGATACCTGTTATATTAGAAGATTCTTGTATCATGGATATAACTGCCAGGCCAGATTCACCATCAGCTACAGAAAAAATGCAATCATCTGCATAAGCTGATACTTTTGAGAACTCATACCCATCTTTATTCTTTATCGCCACAATTTCCGTATTTTGTCCAATTTTCCTCAATAAAGGCTCCAAACCAAAAACATACAACAAGGGGCTCATTGGGCAACCCTGTTTCACCCCATTCTTCAAAAAAATTGGGACCCCAAAAAACCCATTCACCAGCGGCACAGCTTGAGCTTCCTTATATCAAATCTTTATGATGTCTATGAACCCTGACGGAATTCCATAATGACTTAAAACCTGCCAAAGATATTCTTGACTAACTGCATCAAAAGCAGTTTCCTGGTCTACTGTCATTAAGCAACCATTTAAATTCTGCCTCAAACCTTGCTCTACAATTTCCCTAATAATTGCCAGGTTTTGTACTATATTTCTGCCTGGGATGGCACACGTCTGCTCTTGAAGAATCACCCTCTGTGCTATTTGTGCTAATCTTTTGTTAAGTATTTTTGCAAGTATTTTATAGTCGGTGTTTAGTAATGTTAGCAGCCTCCAATTGTGTAAATCCTGTGGATCCCCTTTCTTGAAAAGAAAAAACATTATCCCCATCTGCATAGAGGGTGCAAGTCTTCCCTCTTCCCATATGGCCTGGAAAAGTACATCAAGGCAGGGGGCTAAAATATCTCTATAATGTTTGTAAAAGTCATTAGGTATCCCATCCCTACCTGGAACTGTCCTAGTTGATAACTGTGAGATAGCCTCTAAAATTTCTGTCTGAGAAATAGGAGCAACTAAAACAGCCTCCTCTTCTCTGCTTAAAGCCGGTATTTCTATGCCTTGGAAAAAATTAAAAGGTTCCTTCCTATTTTCCTGAAAAGTAGTTGCCATGTGCTGCTACACAAGAAGCATAATATCCTGATTATGTTCTTTTAAAATTCCCTGCTTATCCCTAAGACCTGTCAAAGTCTTATTATTTGCCTCACTTGCTATAACCTCATAGGGGTTAACCTCTTCTTTCGTCCCTTGTGTACTATATTTCTGCTGTACTGCTCTTTTGCAAACTACACCTTCCAAATACTGTATCAACTGATTTTTTGTAGTTTGAAGCCTGTTTGACTACTCACACTATCTCCTATCTGAGCTAAGTTTCGTAGATACTGCGCCCTCAATCCTAAATATGCAATATATTCATTTTTTGCATGCTGTTTTGTAACTGCACCATACCAATCCTGTAGATCTCTCTTAAAATCTTCCCACCACTCTATGGGACTATCATACATAAAACATAAATCTTTCCTTGCATGCAGCAAGGTTTTAACACCCTTTTCAACCAACACATCCTGAAGTTTGGAAATATTCATTTTCCAATACCCTCTCCCAACCATTAATTTCTGTGTGTTCCCTAACCGTAAAACTACCATTAAATGATCAGAGGTTTCCAAAGGTCATACACTCACTGTTTGACAGGTTAGTCATGCAGATACTAACCAGAAGTCAATCCTGGTAGATAATTTACCTTTAAAAAAAGTGTGACTTGGTTCTGAATGTAAAATATCATATATATCTCATATGTGATTGCGATGCCTGAGTGTGTTTGAAGAATTCGTATCACAAAACCCTTTTTTTGTGCTTCTTCCCCAATCTCTGTATGCAAGTCCACAGTTAAAATCTCCACCCCATAAAACCAACTTTGAAGTGTGTAGATAAGGCTCTATACGTCTAAACATGCCAGACTTCTCTGCTTTACTTTGTGGCGCATATATATTTATCACCCGGAACACTTCTTTCTGCAAGACTACATCCATAATCAGAACCCTCCCTGGTATTAAGTCATACACATGTAACACTTTAACCTTACTTTTGAAAAGCACCCCTATCCCTGAGCATGCATCCTCACCAATTGACCAAAAAGAAACTCCCCACCTCCAATCTTTTTGTGCACTTTGTACCTCAGCCAAAGAATGTAGTCTAGTGTCTTGTAATAAGATAACGTGTCCATCTCCAATACTAAGGCTCAAAAAAGTGCTCTGCCGACTCTCATAAGCCTTGATGCTATTAACATTGATTGTACAAAAAGTCACAGCCATCAAAACCCAGAAAAAAATAGAGAAGAAAAAAAATATATAACCAACACCATTCATCTTTTCTTTTTCCTCTTCCTAGTCTTTAACTTTTCTGTAGGGCCTATCTCTAAAATCCCATCTGTTTGGAATGAGGCCACTAAGGAGAGATCCGACTCGCAACCATCCTCATCCATCCCATCCTCAAACAATAAAGCGTCCGAATTCTGTACTGTTACTTCCTCTACCTCTTTGGTTTGTTTTAAGGCAGCAATTCTCAACTTCCCTGCTTTAGACCTAGTGACCCTTTGAAATTCTGTATCTGATTGCACTGAGGGAGGGGGCATAGAAACCTTTCTTTCCTCTGTATGCACCATTTGGACCAAATCCTGAACTATGTCGCCTTCTGAAGGCCCCTCCACCATCACATCCTCCCCTCTCTCATTTGTTTTACAATGAGATATGTCTTCCTGAATTTGTGTCCCTGCTGTCTCTTCCACCATTACCTCCCCTACCTGTCCAGGAACCCTTTGTGGTAGTGGGGTGCTAATAGGACCTTTTGATAACAACTCCATCATACGTAGTTTTTCCTTCTGAGCTGTGGTCACATATACGTCCTGCTCAGCCTGAACTAAAGTATCTACGCTATTGTGTGAAGCCCAAGAGCAAGTACAAAAAGAATGACCCTTTTCATCACAAAGGTTACATTTCAAAGGTCGCCGACAATGAGCCCCAACATGCCCCAAATCTCCACATAATCCACATTTTTTTGTTTGTCACAGACATTGCTCAGATGACCCACTTTTCCACATTTAAAACAAGCCCTTGGCTGCCCAGGATAGAAGATCACTCCCCTGCTCCTGCCCAAAAAGAAACAATTCGGTAAATGATGTGTTTGTCCATTTGCTAATCTCAATACTATCTGATACTTCCACCCCCCGTCCATAATTATTCCTCAACCAAAATAGGTTCCGGGACCCCTTGAACTGTGCAGTGTTGCTGTAGCCAATAAGTAATGTCTGCTACGTTTACCCCTTCATTCCGAAAAAGGATTGTGATTTTCTTTGTTAAGGGTTTTGTCAACGGGATTGCCAAAAATAGCTTCCATAAAGGGGAAAGCTTCATTAACCTGTATTGTTTCCAGAACCTTTCTAACCCAGCCGGATGTTTAAAACTTACATCAAATAATACATCTCCCGGCACATGTATTAAGGCATAAATTTCATAGGCAAAGAACTTCATACTATCCTTCAATAATACTCTGCCCACAAATTTCCTGTCTGGGATCACATCTAAGTCGCCCCTGAATTTTAAGCACACAGCATTACGTCTTTCTGCAGACTCTAACAAGAGGCCTTTATCGGCATGAAATAAATGCTCTGTTACTATCCCATGCCATACTTTTTCAGGTCTTGCCCCCAAAATACCATTTTCAGACATTTCTACAGAAGTAATTCCTTGATGCATTACCTCTTGTTCAAAACCAACCCCCTGTACTGAGTCTATTAAATCATCTGCTTCTTGGTCTTTGATAACCTGTAATAAAGGACGAGAGTCATCTTGCTGCTGAAACAGTTCATTGTCTTCAGGGGAAGCTTGTCCCGGAGGCAGGCAAGAAGATAGTACCACCTCGGGTAAGGGGGGGGGGGACTGAAGGGCTCAGAAATTGCAATAAGAGAATCATCCTTGAGGTTTGCATCCCAACTTTGCCCAAACGGGTTTTTTACCCAGCCTACAGCCTGTAAAGCTGTGTCCACCCAGTCCTCTGAGTCATGTCTTTCACTCAGAAAATGATCTGGATGTTTCCTTGGTTCCTCCACTGTTTTATTTAGCAACTTCCTACTTTTTCCCCTTTCTGTAAAAAGTCATTTTGGGCCTCCTACAGAGGCTCTAAATGAAAAGTTAACTTTAGGCAACACAAGTTTGGTGGAGACTACACTACCTGCCTCTGACTGCCATTCAGGAAACGGTTGCTGGTCACAGCTTGCCTCCTCCGGAGCTTCCTCTTGTTCCTCTGAAATCATTAATCCCCCTTCACGCTGCTGTACTCTCAAAACATTTGATGAGGTTTCTGTTAGTCCTTCTCCAACTAGACTCCCTTGTTCCTTGTTCGTTTCTTCCCCCATTGCCACAACCGCTTTGCCGTCTCGTAATTCCGCTTCCTGCTCCGACGCTTGTGCACTCCGATGCTCCAGTGCATCCTGTAAACTCTTCCTCGCTTCCATGCAGCATTGTTCCACCTCCGTCAGTCATAACTGTAAGGTAGTTTCCAGCAGTGAAGCCTCCAAGTCAGTATCACTTAGCGTCGTTTGGCTATGGGGAACCACATCCCCTGCTTCCTCCATCATAACCTCAGGCTCATCAATCGGTAAGATTCCTTCTAAAGTCGGCAATAATTCAGCGTTGGTCTCCATAGCGAAATTGCCAGGGAAGCTAAGGAGGAGACGCACTCAGCCTCCCGCACGTCTGCCTCAGCTCAGAACTCAGTCACCACTGAGTAACAACACTGCTTAGCCACACAGCGCCCTCTGCCTCCACAGAGTAGGGGAATTTCCCCAGTGTGATGGCCAAAATTTCCCTCATTCCACTAAAAAAAAGAAATACCACCAACAGCTTAATCTGGTTCAAGGTCAGATGGCATTCATCTGTATCCCCCTCCCTGGGTCGTGCCTGAAAATAGGCAGGATTTGTCTAGTGTACTTACCCGGTCAACAAAAACTAAATAAATGAAATAAAAAATATATGTAGATTTTCCATCAGAAGTTAGGTGTGACTAAAACATTGTCACTTTCTTAAAACCAGGCTGGCCATTGCTGGAGGAATTCTGCTTGTTCACTTAGACAGTGGCACCCATGTTTTTATAATGCACCTGTCACTGACCTAAGCAGACTCATTGCTATTTATGACAGCATCTGCCATTTTGCCCTCTTGGCTAACTATGACTTACATCACTACTCTTTATACTAAGCTGAGGTGGTTCCCCCACCATTCAGAGAGCTTTCTTCCTATGCTGTATTATTGGCAAATCCATCAGAACCTCTGCCTACTCGTCACTATCAAGAATACCACCACCCAAACCTGGCATTAGATACCTGAGGTCATCTAATCAGCACCCCTCTTACTGTAGCTCATGTCTCCTCCACTATGCGCTAAGAGCTTTTTCTCACCTCAAAACTCTGGGATGGTCTGCCTCACACATTATATAAGGCTTTCAGTCACACGCTGTTTGGAAACAAATTTAGGATGAATTGAAAGGATCCATCTTTTTGTTCCTGTTATTATTTGTACGCAGGTAACTTAATATCTGTTTTTGATCTGTAAAGTTGATTTCAACAATACATGTAATCTGTACCCATACCATGTATTCTTACTGTATGTCTGATCACGTAACTCACTGCTACCTCTGGCCTGAGTCGATCCTATGAACACGCTATTTAGCCCAGTGTTCTTGCCTTGTTAACAAATAAACAAAAAAATAAATATATAAATATGTATTAAAGAACATTCTCTTTTGCTGAGTTGCACATCACATCAACCGACCACAACGTTACAGTGACTGGAAATAATAAAAAGCACAGCACTGCTGCTAGCAGAGCAGGCTCCAGGACATGACATTCAAGAAGAAAGGGAAGCTGCACTGGGTGGCGGGGGGGGTCCTCCCAGATCCTCCCACAGAAAGAAAAACACACAAAATTAGCAGAAGGCCCTGCACATTGATGCTGTGGAAATGTTAACAGTAAATTGCATCTGCATTTGTTTGCATTGACAATGTGCCTCAACATATCTTTTGGCACACTTGATTATGAGTGCACAGGGCCTTCTGTTGATTTTGTCTGAGATCTAGGAACCTTCCCAAAAAAGAGAGTTCCTCTATTTAGTTTGGTGCAGGTTCAGCACCAAAACTGTGAGCATTCTCTTGCCCTGATTTGGCAACTTGGCACTCAGTAGTAAAGGATGCCCTGACAGATACAATATGTAGGCCTTCCTGCCACTTCAGTCAGCAGAGGGTGTGCATCACTCCTAGAGCTAGGCAGATAATTGACTTCCCACCCCTGATTGCTGACTGTCATCCAGATAGTGCCATGCCATGATCAGGATCTAGAATGTTTTAGCATTTAAGGTGAGGCACTAGGGCAATTATGTAGGTCAGATAGTAAATGTCTTGTCCAAATATTTGCTCCATAATTGTCTTTATGCTTTAGATTATTATATGCTACTAGGTGCTCTGTAAGGCGCTTTTTGTGGCATGAGTGTGTTATCTCATGCAGTTTGGTGAAAAAACTATGAAGTGGCATTTTGCAGGCAGCAATAGAAGCGTCATCCACTAGGAAAGACAAAAGCATTCTAACTAGTCTAGGTGACAGCTGCTGTGATCCTAGAGGGAAACGGGAGCCAGCCAGTCCACCAGGTCAGACAGTGGCAGCTTGGGCTAACACTGTAGGGCCATGGAGGCCTCCACCTGCTTTCCACAACCCTGGCAAAGCAGGCAGCAGCACATGAGAGCAGCAGGGGTGATGGCAATACTCACAACAGCAACAGTATAGGAACCAGGTCTAGTGGTTCAATCAGGGACAGGTCAAGGAAATGTATTTAATTTATTTATTTAGGGATTCAGATCATACATCATAATCATACAGAAATACTGAGGCACCATCAAAAGCTCCCCTCCCCCATGTTGCAAAGGAGATCCCTGCCAGGGCAGGCAATTGCAGGGCACTGATTGACCACCCTGGACATAAATTACCCTCTGTCCAGGCAGGCTGGGGGGGGGCTACTGGATTCAGGAGGCCCTTAACTATTGATGAAGATTGGTGATGGGAGGGCAGGGGCCGGGGGATGGGCACTCAGTTATTATTCCTTTTTGGGTTACTTTTCATTAAAAGTTGATTAAAGTGCCGTAAGTGAAAGTGGGCCACATTTCACAATGAACAGTTAATGATTGATTGATTGTTTCAAAATTTGGTGACCAGGATAGGCACACTAGTTAGAAGGGGTTAAATACAGTACGTTAAATAGCAGGGGTGAATCTTGAACCCAGCTACATGTACTTTGCCATGTTCGATGTAAACAGTTTGTGATGCTGGACCCTGAGATGTCTGGACAGCTGTGACTAATATGTGGATACATGACAACACCAGTTTGAACTATCTCCATCAAACAGGGCACCACATTATTTTACATGAGAGCCATAGTATGCATGATTTTATCACACTCACTAGCCCAACCTGCTGCATCTAAATCACTGCTCAGCACAGCCCCAATGCCATTGCAGCAATACTCAGCGGCATACAGTGTCCGTCCCATTCGTAAGCAGTCGGCTCTGCTCCCACAAAATAGTAACCAGTGGACTGGCTGTGGCAGTCCCAACTCCCAATGCAGCCACACTTGTTGGTATTTCTAACTGGGTTGGAAGTGCCATGATAACAATGAACCACACAAAAATTACACAAAAAAAAAGCAATACAAAATGTGTTTTTTCATTAAAGCTATACCTCTAGCACCTGTCACAAAAGATAGTAACTTAAGAGAGTAACAGCAGAGAGCAGATCCAGAAGGGTTACAGCATACAGCACCACTGAAACAGCAACAGGGGGTACCCAGAAATCTAAGAGAAAAGGTTTCATAGCCTAGAGCTGAGGCAGACTTGGTAGACATAGTGACCAACAGAAGACAATATTGCCCAAAGCTGAATTTAGTTCCCTGGCTGTCTCTCTGTACTCCTTCTGGGGCAACAAGTTTCCACTATATGCCTCCATTTCAGTGCATAGTTGGATATACTGGGGCTGGCAGTATAGCCTAGTGGTTAAAGTAATGAGCTTTGTACATCCAGCTGAATGGGGTTTGATTCCTACAACCTCCACTTGCCTACTATGTGACCCTGAGCAAGTAACTTAACCTCCCCAGTGCTCCCAGGTTGTCCCTGAAAACAGGCCTTGGGCCTAATGAGCCTTATCTGGTTACTAAAGAAGAAAACAAATATTTGTATAACATTCAATACTGATCAAACGAAGGCAAAATATATGAGTCTCTAAGTAAGGCTCTTTAGTGTAGCAACAAATTATGTTTTTGCCAGTAGCCTGTAACAGGAAAAGCTGAAGAAGCCAGGTTAATGGTCAAAATCCTTTTTATGGTATAATAAAAATTATCACTTGATAATAGAGACTTGTGTGCTGGCTGTTTTTATATCCTCAGATGGATTAGAGTTGCAAGATAGCATAGGGTAGCACTTAAGGTGGACTGCATCCCATTTTGAATCTGTGACCCACAGTAAGATAAGCAATTTCATCCGAAAAGAACAATAGGTGAGCTAATCATTCTCTTCTTCTTAGGTGAAGATAAACCTATATGTGAGGTATAAACTGTAGGACTACATAAGTACCTCCCACACACACCCCAATGTACAACTCTTCTCTTTGCACATATGGGATTCTCTGTCCCTTTTAAACTCAAGCCCCAGATGTGTGTATGTTAGGAAACCCAGGAACAGAACTGCTAGGGGGAACATTGCTGTCTGTCTCATGGAGGGAATTGCCATTGTGTTGTTGCTGCAGTGACCTCTCCCATAGTGGGTCCCATGAAGGGTCTCTTGCATCAGGCCTTCCCAAACACAAGTGATGCAGAGGAAAGGTGAGCTAATGCACTGTAGGTTGGGGGGTTGAAAAAGAGATGTGAGTGTACTGCATCAGACTACTGATTGCTCTTGGGACTGGGCAGAAGGAAGGAATGAAGGGAGAATGATAAGTTGAAGACTTTTGCTCAGTACTTGTGCCTCCATTATGCCTGAATAGAGTCCCTCTGTGGTGGCCAGTTGCAGGGACTGGCCATGCCATGAAGAGGAGGGCAAGACAAAAGACTTAGGGGGATGAATAGTTCTGAGAGACTGAGCTGGTGGACCTGAGAGGGATCTCCTCCCTGGCAAAGAAAGTGTGACAAAAATGAGAGTCCGAAAGCACTTAGAGGTTTCTTGCTTGCTGACTTTGGGTTCTTCTTAAATGTGATGCAAAAAGACAGCCAGACTAGGCTGCTTCCTGTGGCAGACTTGCCTCTGGCTATCCTTGCAGTTCACCAGCTGGTCTTTTTCAACTTCTGGATGATGTGCTTTTCCTCTGCTTGCCAAACTGTTATAGTTTTTTTTATAAAAAGAGATTTCAGCCATATTGGTCCTTGCAAAACAAGAGAAGATGGAAGGTTTGATACCTTTTATTGGACCAAAAAGTGTCTTGTACAAAGATGGACTTGTACACAAGCTTTCGGGGCCACACAGGTCCCTTCTTCAGGTGAATCAGTTAACATTTTTTAAGAATTTCTATGGCTTTTCTCTTTTCCTACTTGTGTTCCGTATCAAGCCACACTACATGCAAAAATACTTAAACTGGAAGAGCTTCCTAATCAGTAGTCATCTTTCTGATTGCCACCATTCAGCACCAACGTCTGAATATGGATCAACAGAGCTGAATATATTTATTAAAAGTTTTGTTTGTTGGCATGGCCTCAGCAGGAACAGAGCCATCTTGTTTCCAAGAAGATCCCAGATGACAGTAGATCCACAGTTATAATAACCAAGGCACATAACTAGTACAATTCTAGACAACACTACTTATTTTTTAATTTATTTGCATTATAGTATTTACTTGGGATAGCCCAGCTGAGCTGCAGCAGTTTGTTTTCATAAGGGTCCTCATTCTACCAAGTTCCACAGTTTGGGTGGACTGGAGGACTGTGAGGTTAAGAGACTTGCTTAGGGCCACACAGTAAGTATTTGGTTCTGATGAGATTTGAACCTATGATTCCATGGTTCCCAAGACAGTGCCCTAACCAGTAGACCACACTGCCTCTTAATTACTAATGTAGGATCACTATTGGTCAATGTCCAGGTTGTAACACTAGTAAGGTTCTGTGACATACTGGAGTAGCAGCTTTTTGAAGATGTTCAGTAACTGACATTGTTCCAGGTATAGAAGAAGACACAGTTGCATTTACATAGTGCTTTTCATACACACTGTATACCAAAGCACTCTACAAGGAATGAAAATCTATTAGTGAATTTACTGTTAAATATAGTGGCAGCCGTTTTGTACATTAACACTGACATGCAGCCTTAGAAAATTGTGTTAACCGGTTTTATGGGAACGGGAAATGTTGGTTAGGACACCAAAGGAAATTCCCTGCTTTTGCAAAATGTGCCTTGGGTTCTTTTGCTTCCACCTGGAAAGCATCAGAGAAGGGCAGAACCTTGGCTTAACAACCCATCTGAAGGACAGCACATACTAATAGTACAGCATCCCCCAGTACAGTACTCAAGTATCAGCTATGATGATTTGAACACAAGCCCCAGCGTGGGGCTAGAACCCACAACCTTCCAGTTTACAGGTGAATGTGCTACTAACTGAGTCATGTTGACACTTTGATATACTGTAAGTTTGTTCAAGCTGTTTAGTGCATTTGAATAAAAGCACATTTGGCATGCTCTTTTCTTATTTGTGGAAGAATAAAGCTCAGTGACAAGCCCACACAAAGGCAACCTATTGCCTCCACTCAGATGTTGACCCAATCAGGAACTAAAATCCCTCAGTTTGCTACGTGTTTCTGAATGAATAGTGCAACACCGGGAATCCATAGGAGCACAGGATCCAAGACAACATGGGTTTACAACAGGAAGGTCCTGTCAAACTAATCTCATAGATTTCTTTGTCTGGGTAACCAGAGTGGTGGACCAAGGGGGTGCAGTTTATTTTATTGAAATGTTTCACCAGGAAGGCACACTGAGCAACAAGTCGCTCCTCTCCTGATGCGACCTGGGGGATAGGGAACAATGGCATAGAATACAGAGAAATGTTACAATTCTGGAATACAATTTGCTACTTGCATACAATGAGAGCAGGAAGGATTACAGGTGGATAACATTAGCTAACAATACAACAGTTAAGTACAGAAGATATGAATACACATAGAGCAAACTGGCAACAGTTGGTGACAGTTGGTAACACTGGAACATATATAATAACTTGGCAACAGTGTATAGCACTAGATGGTAAGGTGACTCATTAGTAATTGGTAGCCATTAGTGTAACATAGATATTCAAGGTTTACAGTGATTGGAGTAAGAAGAGGAAGAATGGAAGGAAGGAATGAAAAATTATGAAGGGTAGAATGGAAAAAGAAAAGGAAATTTACGGAGAGATGCAGACAGAACATGATTTGAGGTAAACAGAGACGACAGGGTGAACTAAAGTGCATATAAGAGGGGTATAGGGGTAGGTTATAAGTGCTTAATTGTGTGTAGGGGTAGGCCAGTGTTAGGCTACGTTAACCAGAAGGGGGTGCAGGAGGAGAGGAGAGGTAGAGTGTGACAGGGTGAATGAGAGAGAGGTATTGTAGGTGGTGGGTATCCAAGGAGGTAAAGGGGGGGGAGTTGAAATTCAACAGTGTCCTATTATCCCTATCTGAGTAGAACGGTGGACAGCCCTACTGGTAGGACATCAGTAATAGGCAATGAGAGTTATTTATATATGGTGTAACCCCCAGGGAGCACTATCCCAAGGGCTACAACCCCTGCCTGCTTCGCCACTAGCAGGTTGAGGGACCTGGATCCAATGGCAGGTGCCTCCACCCAGAGGTCGGGGTTGGAACAGTCAAACATGACTTGGTCACAGCCCTCTGGGTCACTGCAACCCCACTTTCCTTCCACTAGTGGCCTATGAACACTTCTCACCCAATGGTTATGACTTACACTTACCCCCAAAGTGGAATGACCAACTTGGTGCTGAGGACCCCCCTGTAAAATAAGTTACAGTGACACAATGACCCATGCACAAGAGGGGAGCACAAACATACAGTTCAGACAGTGTACCTTGCAAACAACAAATCTGATTTATTGAAGGGGAAGTAACAAGGGTGGGGGAAATCAGGTTGATTAGCTTAACACTCTACTATATCAGGGCACTGTGCACAGACCAGGCCTATAAGTCACTGTCTCTGGGTACCCAGGCAATAAGGGGCTAGCCTATTCAGTGTAGCTGGTTGGGGCCCTGATGGAGAAAGCAAGTATCCAATACCCAAATTGGTTAATCAGAGCCAGCAGGCTCAGTTCATGCAGCCAGTGAAGCGACCATGACAGATCTTGCCCTCGAATAAACATCTAACAGGGAGCTACCCTGATTTGGTACTCACGACTCCTGCGGAAAGATCGCTCTCACACCACTTGCAGGACATAGCCTGTGATCCAAACACTTCTCCACACATTTATATGTAGAACAGAGGGGTACCATACCAGGCAGCTGCTTTAGACTCCCGATGACTTTCATTGCACAAGCCAAGTGACACACCGCAGCTTCATTTGTCCTGACAGACCGAGAGTGATTGAAGCCGATTCTCCAGTCCTCTACAGGGTGAGCCTGGTAGGTAGCTGTAATCGTACAGCCTCCTCTGTCTGCACTCCTCCATGGATCTTGTCCGCTCCTTACGGCAATTCTGCCGCCCGACTTCTTGGCCTGCTTATGCGTGTCCCGCGTGAAAACTTACACAGTGCAGGAGCCAGAACTCCTTCTACCTTCACGATCACCAACAACTCTGCCCCTCAGGACAGTTGCAGGGCAGTTTCCTTTCGCTCCACAGGGCTCCAGTTGGCTGCTTGGTTCTGTCAGTCACCCCATACGCCCACTATTTGTGCAAAAAAGGTGCCAGGGTCCAAACTACACTTCCCAGAAGCACCTACCATATATCCCCCTTGGTGGCAGGCTCCCCGTGGGAGTCCAAGTTCTGGTTGGCTCAAGCGGTCTCTATTTTAATGTCCCCCTTCCCCAATTGGCCCATTTCAGTAGTTCAGGTCCAAAATGGCGGGGCCAGACACACAGTGTCCCAGCTGCAATAAAGGCAGTTTCAACAAACTACATTTTTACTGTTACGCTACATACTTCCCAGCAAACAGTTACATCCTTCAATTAGGCTCCCTCTGCTCTCTTAGCGACTGCAGAAGCAGGGCGATTTGAACGGCAGCTCGAGTGGGATTCGAGCAATAAACCCACAGTCCCCCCTTGCAAACTAATAAAGCCTGCAAGCAGGCAGCTCTTAAGGAGACAGTACCAGAGGCTCTAGAAGTGCTCACATTTAAACAGCATTACGCCGAGTGCCAGTTAGGCAAGGAGCACTTAGGCAAGCTCTGGGAAGGCTTTTAGGAACCCCCATTTGTAGGGGGGTTACAATAGTGATGCAAAAGAGAGGGGGTGTTGGGGGAGGGATGTTGTGGAAAGGCGTAGCAGAGGTCAACTACAGTAGGGTGGTAGTACCCCACCAGTGTGCTGGGAGACCCTGCCAGCACAAGGCAGTGATCTAGCAGTGACTGAGGGGGTGCAGAAAAAGTAGAAATAGGGGAAAGGGGTAAAGTTGTTGCCCACCATACGCTGTGGATCCTGCCTGCACAAGGCAATGATCAAGCTCACAGGAGGGAGCTAGATTAAGGGTAGAGAAAGAAGGGGGAGGGACACTTTAGGAGGATGAAGAGTAGGGGACAAGGAGGGGGACGATCAGAGGGAAATAGGAGTGGTGATGAGTAGTCATATGGTAATATGGGCTATGGGGAGATGGCAGGGGGAATGAGGGTCAGTTGATGTCACCTATCTTTCCTTCAGCAAAGCTTTCGATACAAAGAAGATTGATTAATAAGCTGGGTAGGCTCATGGTGGGTCAGAAGTTGGTCAACTGGGTGGCAAACTGGTTGGATGGGCAGAAGACAGAGAGTGGTAGTAAACGGTATACAGTCAGAAGAGATGCAAGTCACAAGAGGGGTACCTCAGGGATCAGTCATGGGGCCAGTCCTCTTCAATATCTTCATCAGTGACTTTGCAGATGGACTGGAGAGTAAAGTTTGTCTGTTTGCAGATGACACCAAGATCTGCAACAGAGTAGATGACCCAGATGGGGTGGACAAATGAGAAGAGATCTGGATAAACTGGCAAAATGGTTGAAAGAGTGGCAGCTGGGGTTTAATGCAAAAAAGTGCAAGATAATGCACACAGGGAAGAGAAGCCCTGAAGCCACCTATAGGTTGGGAGGGGTGTTGCTGGCAATCACAAGGAAAGAAAGAGACTTGGGCATCATCATCACAGATGACCTGAGATTATCCAAGCAGACCACTAAAGCAGTAGATAAGGCTAGAGGGATGTTGGGGTGTATTAGTAGGGGTATTGCAAGTCGTAAGATGGAGGTAATAATCCTTCTTTACAAGACACTAGTTAGGCCCCATCTGGAGTACTGTGTGCAGTGCTGGAGGCTGCACCTGCAAGAGGACATTAACAAAATGGAGGCAGTCAAGAGAAGGCAACCAAAATGGTGCAAGGACTGCATCAGAAAACATATGAGGACAGATTAACGGAGCTCAATATGTATACCCTAGAGCAAAGTGGAGAAGAGAGGTGATATGATCGAAACATTAAAACATCTTAAGGGTATTAACAAGGTGAAAAAGTCTAATATCTTTCAATATAAGAAAAATAGCAGGGCAAGAGGACACAGCATGAGAATAGAGGGAGGCTGATTAAGGGGTAATGTGAGGAAGTTCTTTTTCACAGAAAGGGTGGTGGATGCACGGAATGGCCTACCTCAGGAAGTGGTGAACATGAATACAGTGCAGGGCTTCAAACAGGCATGGCATAGGCATAAGGGAGCAATACAGATGAGTATGAATAGATAGGCCATTGACAGAGTACAGGCCTATGGCACATTCATAAGGTAGAAAAAATGGGCAGACTGGATGGGCCTTGCAGTCCTTATCTGCCGTCAACTTCTATGTTTCTATGTTCCATGAAAGAAAAAGAGGTAAGCAGATGGGATCTGCTGAAATTTGAGTTGCTGCTGACTGGTACCCCACAAGCCCCTTTCTTATTTGCTATCCGTAATCTCCGTGCACTTCAGGTAGTATTTTGTCTTCATGTTCTTCTTTCCTAAAAACACTTCTTAATAAAGCATGTCGTCTGGTCCTGGCAGCGGCAGACAGGACACACACATGTGCCCTCTACCAAGAGGTTGGCTCCCATTACAAAGCAAAATTGCCTACCAGTCATGCCTACTTGCTAAGAAGTCCCTGTTAGGGCTTACCCCTGGATCAATGTCCAGCCTTTTCGTAACCGCACAACCCCACATAAGGACCGACAATACAGACAAAGGTGGGATAGTGGTGCCATTTAAGAAAACTTTCCAAGCCCAGAGATCACTCTCTATCTGTGGCCCAAAGTGGTTTAACAATCTCCCTAAGGTCCTGATTGGAAATAATAAAATTGGTAAATTCAAGCCAGGCCTACGAGCACATCTGGCCCAGGAGAATGTTTGTAAATGCCATCAATAACCATTACTCTCTCCTACTCTTACCTCAACTCTTTCCCTGGCCCCTTTATACCCCCTCCGTATGTCCACCGTAATTACCTGCTACCTTGACTCACCAGTCATCGCTGCTCCCTCCCCCGTTTACCTCTTCCCCCCCTTCCCACAGCATCCTACTTCTCTTGTAACCCTCCCTCTCTCCATTGGCCTATCCCCCCAACTCCACCCACACCTTTCTCCTTTTTTCCACAACCCAGTCCTTCCTCCTGGTCTCATTCTAGCCCCCCCGCACTCATTTCTCACTCGCTGTAGCTGACAAAGCCTGTCTCTGGCTGCTCCTCTCTGCTTAGCTAGTCCTCTGCCTGTTACTCCTGTAGAACTCTACTCTTTCCATCTTATGGTTATACATTCCTACTCCCTGATACGCATAGTGTACTCTCCCTGAATTACCTGTACACCCTTCCTAATGCATTGATGTCTATACAAATCATGTTGTTTCCTGAATGCCCAGGATCACTGATTGACCATTGCTATATTTTGTACTAATAGTGACTTATTTGTAACTGCTTTGTATATTCTCCTTACTCTGTGGAACACTTTGTAACTGTGTGTTGTTTGTCTGTCGTTGTACCTGAATTGACTTGGAACTTTTGTAAATGAGTCTCTGACTCAAAGGTATTAATGCCAATCTGAAATAAATAAAAAATAAATTAACAGCAGATGTTGCTTTTCTCAACAATAACATTCATCAGCCATTTTTGTGCACACTTCACAAGTGTGCCCCAGTCTTCCTGCATTCCATCAATCTCCTGCTGCAAATTACCCCGTGGGGTGAAAGCACAAGGTTGCTCTTGGCTCCCGATTCTCCAGACTTGAACTGTGAAAGCAGGGTATGCCAGGATTCTGTTCTAGGCCCCCTGCTCTTCTCTAGGTTTGTTGTACTGTAGGTATTGATGACATTCAAGGTGATATAGAGATGCCCCATGTTAGCATATCAGGAAAGGCAGAGAGGACTATGCATCACCCCCAAAAGTAAGACCCACTCCAACTGATACTACTATGGCTTTTGAAAAGCAAAAGGAAATTAGTTTTTCCTGGAAGTTGATCAGGAGGAGGCTGAGAACATACTTATGCCTACCAGTAGAACAAAGGTTCACATCAGTGGTGTGGAATGACTTCCACCTTGACCAAAACTACTTGTTTTGTGAAATATCTGATTTATAAGATAATGTGCGAGGAAGAAAAGTGAGCAATCCTGACACATAAAATGTGAAAAAACATTTACAGTGATGCCCTCTGAATGTGAGGTAAAAGTTTGAGGTACAACTGTGTGGAATATAAAATTCCACCAGTGAAATGCTCATGGAATTATCATCCGTATTCCATGGAATTTTGCAGAATTTGCATAACAATTCTGTGGCATTTCACCACATTTTAAATTTCAGTTAGTTTAGTCTAGTTTTTCCAAGTACATATCCAAATGACACAACATTTGGCAGGTGTACAGGAACTGATGGCTTTCATATGTGTTCCAAATTTCAGAGTCCTAGACTGAAAAGGTGTTGAGGTATGGGTGGCCAAAGATTTAATCAAAATTAAATTTTCTGTTTTTTCCATCTAATTTTAAAATTTCTTACACAAATTTCTCCACAGTTGCCAGATGTAGCAAAACATGCAACATGGTCATGTGCACCGAGTTTTAAATCTCAGGATTTAAAGGGGGCTGTGCTATAGGTGGCCAAACATTTTGCCAAAATTCAGATTTTACTTTATCATTTTGACAGCATTTTACAAAATGTTATAAAATATTACAGGTTTGTATGTTCTTACTACATTTATACATATTCCCAGTTTCAAATGTCTAGCTCCAAAGGTGCCCGAGTTATATTCAGATAAAAATGTTCATTAAAGTTTTCTACAAAAATAAAATGACAGACTTTCAGCGCTTATCATTTTGAGATGATGCATCTGAATGTCATATGATATTCTGCACACCAATAGAACTCCTATAAATAAGTAATCATGCTAAATTGCAGTTTTCTAGGTCAACAGAAGACTGAGTAAGGACCAAATTAATACATTTAAAAAATTCCACAGAATTTTGTCAAATTTTAAATTTCTGTTATTTTGGTCTAGTTTTCAAAGTACATATCCAAATCAGGGAGCTGTGCTATAGGTAGCCAAACAATTGCCAACATTTTGATTTTAGTTAGTTTAGTATAATTTTGAAAGCGTTCATCAACACATTATAAACTTTTGCAGGTACAAGGGTTATTATTACATTTATACTGTATGTGTACCTGGTGTCAGATTTCTAGCTCCAAAGGTGACCGAGTTACTTGCAGATAAAAAATGTTCATGAAATTTCCACACAGAAAATACAATGACAGACTCTGAGAACCTATCATTTTGAGCTGATGTGTCCTAATGTCAAAATATTTGGCACCCTGTTAGAGCTCCTATCAAGTAATTATGCTGCATTTCAGATCTAGCTTAATAGACAGCTGTGTTATGAACAAATTAATAAATGTCAAAAATGCCTTGAAATTCCTACAAAATTCTGCAAAATTTCACAGAAATCTGTCAAAATTCCACAAATTCAGAATGTTCTTATTCTGCACAGCTCTAGTTCGGGTAGCTAGTGGGGATGAAAGAAAGGTAAGACGTTAGTGAGGCAACAGAGATTATGATCACTACACTACACACACACTCTGTTATTTCTTTATGTTCTTTAGTAAATCATGTTATTTCAGGAGTGATATGTCCTATGGATTCAAACTAATCAAAGGTTTTACTCAGCTGAGACCTAACTGTCATTGTCTAGGATTAACCCCCCCCAAAAAAAGTTACTTGTCCCCAATACAGTACTGCCTGCTGAAATTGGCCTTGTCTAAGCACATAATATTTGGAACAAAGTATTTTTATTTTTGTTTATTTGAGCACTTATGGTTTCAGCATTGACTCATTAGGGGTAGTTTTGAGAACAACATGGGAGGGAGGTGAGTGCTTACCTGGCACCTTGGCATGGAGGGATGGGGAGTGGATTCTTAGGATCACTAAGCTGGTGGGCAGGAGTGAGAGCTGGATGTCTTTGTCCATCTGGGGATAAATGACCTGTCACAGGACACAGCAGGGGTGGTACAGGACAGGTTTAGGGACCTGGGGAGATGCCTGAAGCAGGTAGCATGTACGGTGGCCTTTGCTGAGGTGCTACCTTTGCATGGTAGGGGTGAGGAGAGGGAACACCACACCACGGTCTTCAACAACTGGCTGAAGGTATTATGCAGGGATGAGGGGGTTGGCTACATTGGAAACTGGGGTCCCACCTAGAGGGATGAAGGCTTGTACAAATATAATACCATCCATCCATCTAGGAGGGCAACAGCAGTCCTGGGTGAAAGGTTTAAATGCTACTTTGATGGACATTTAAACTATCCAAGGGGGGGCAGATGAAACGAGGAAGGCAGTGAATCCCCCCCCCAAAAAAAAAGAGCAGCAGTGAAGATAAGCCCAGGGGAAATAAATTTCCTAGTGGTGGTAGGAAGTAATGGCAAGGGGAGTAGGTAAAGGAGGGTGAAGTGGTAGGTCTAAGGCTGAGAAAAATGTTAGGGAGAGTGGGCAGAGAGAGGATAAAAAGGGGAAGGATAATACCAGGGAAAAGCGAAGGGTAAAGGAGGGACTCTGGAAGGGAGGACAAAGTAGGGGCAGGGAGGGACAAAAGGAATGGAGAGCCATTTGTGCCAATGCAAGGAGCCTAGGAAACAAAATTCCAGACCTTGAGGCTACCATTGTAGAGGCAGACCTGGATCTGGTAGCCATAACAGTCTCATGGTACACCAACAACCACAGCTGGGAGATAGCCATACCAGGTTACAGCATGATTCAAAAGGATAGGGCAGAGAGGAAAAGTAAGTTGTTTTTTTTTATATGTAAGGGAAAGTATAAATACCAAAGAAATACAAGGACACAGCAGGAAAAGGAAGGGCTACAGATTATTTGTGTTTGCTTAGAGTCAGGATCTGGTACCTTTATACATGTAGGGGTGGAGTACAAGCCACCAGCACAGGAGGAGGTATTGGACAGGGTTTTGGGGGAGGCCATAAGCAAAATGGCAAGCAAAAAGGAAGTAGTAAGTCTTCTTTGAGGATATTACTTGCAGCAGGTCATGCCTTAGGAACCTAGCCATCAGGTGCCAGAACCACATGGAAGGTTTTTCGCAAGCAGTATAACTGGGGCCGCCCACAATGACATCACTACATTAATGTCTTCCTATACAGCCATGGGTAGCCTCAGGCCCTCCTCAGTTCTTTTCCCGCCATCAACCATCACAATGGACTCCGTGGAGTACCATCGTTTCAGTTGACCACCATTTCTAAACCTCTGAATTTTGCTCCGGTTTATTGTTTTCTCTCCTACTACTTCTTCACTTTAGTTTTATTTAAAGTGATCTCTTTCCCTTCCCTCTTTTATGTCCAGTTCCTACTCACTTTTCCATTGCTGCAGCTGCGGACAGAAAATCTTTGATAAAGACCTCCACGATTCCTGTGTCCATTGTCTTGGTCATGACATCCACGCCTGCAGAATCGCCAGTGGCTTCAGCCAGACCACTTGTCAACACTACCTGAAGCAGCTTAAGACATACCTCATGAAGCAGATGGTGGCCATCCTAGAGAAGGAGCTCTAGCCCAGAACTTCCTCTGCTTCCCCGGCCCCATTGTCAGGCAAAACCCAGGACAAATCCTTAGGGGGAAGCACCGCTACCATGAGAACGGCCATTCCACCCATGAGCAGTCCCAGTTGCCACACCCTGTGCTGACCTCTTCGGGATCATCATCCTCATCAATGATGCTCCCCATTGCCTCCCCCGCCCTTCTGGCTATAGCCACCACTGGTGCAGCTCAGTCCAGCAGTGCCTAATTATTGTCAGGCTCTTCCAAGCTCCTGATGATGATCCCCGCTGCCTCCCTCACCCTATCTGCCACAGGGGGAACACTGGCAGTGTGACCTACTGGCTCTGTCAATGAGGGGTCTTCCTAACTGGGGCTTCCTCCTTTGCCCCCACCTACTTACCCACCCCTGCTAAATGCCCCCCTCCTCCTCAAGGGACTCAGTCAGGACATACCACCAGTCTGTTTATGGCTGGTGATGGAAACATCTGGTCAGACAGTCATTCTAGCTCTCCAGCACCCTTCCCTACAACTTTGGGGATGCAGGCTCCTCAGCTGATTTCCCAGCCAGACCCATCCCTTCCTACCCTCCTTTGATGATCTCATCATCGCAGGGGTCTCTTTTTTCTCTGGTGCTGCCTCTCTGTGCCCAGTCGATGGTTGTCACCATTGACATCCAGATGCTGTTCTCTTCGGTCCTGGATCTTGTCCAACATGTCACCCCACCTCCCGCCCCATCGTCAGGAAGACTTGCTTGGATGCCTGAGGCATTCCTGAACCGCCCGTCAATGAGGGCCTCTCTTAATGTCCTCAGCCCCCCCCGAACCCGGGGATGACTATGATGATTATCGTCCATATTTTCTTGAACCAGACGAGGATGACAGTGATGACGAGGGGGTGCATGGTCCAGAACCCCCTTCCAGCACCTCCACAGTTTCATCAGCAGGGGATGACTCTTCCAGCTATGTGTCTTGCTCCCCTTCTGATGAACCCTGTTTTGCAGCAGTCACGTGGCAGCTGCAGGAAGCCATGGGCTTTGACTCTGCAGAACAAGATACTTCTCGGAGAAACTTGGCACACTACATGCGTTTGCCAAAAAGGCCACAGAACCCATTCTCGAGGCCTAGCAAAACAGGGAGTTCGACTCCCATTTCTTTCTTGTCCCCAAGTCCACTAGGGACCTGAGGCCCATCCTGGACTTACACAGCTTGAATCACTTCATTCAGTATAAAAAGTTCAGAATGGTTATGCTCCCTGGTCTGTTACCCTTGCTCTGGGAAGAGGACTGGATCTGTTGCCTGGATATGCAGTATGTCCATCTGAATATCCAACTTTGTTCAGCCCACAGGAAATACCTCAGATTCCTGTTCCTAAGGGAGTACTTCCAGTTCAGGGTTCTCCCCTGAAGCTTATCCTCAGCCCCTCAGGTCTTTACAAACTGCCTTACAGTGGTGGCAGCGGTCCTCAGGAGGGAAGGTGTCTATGTCTTCCCCTACCTGGATGATTAGCTGCTCAAGGCCCATCCCGGGAGCAGTTACTTGTCACCCTGGAGCATACCCTGCAGCTCTTTCACCTGCTGGGGGTCACAGTAAGCCTGGCTAAGTCAGTCCTGACCCCTGGCCAGTGTCTTCAATGAATTGGGGCCTTTCTGGATACAGTTCAGGGCTCGGTCATTCTTCCTCCATATCGGATGAAGCACCTCATCACACAAGCTTAGGAGCACTTTTGCAGCCGGTACGCCATGACTTGGACATACCTCAGACTACTGGAGCTGATGGCCACAGCCATTGCCACTGTTCCCCTCGCATGGCTCCACATGCACATTCCCCACTGGACCTTGAGTGTACAGTGGGACTAATGGACTGATGACCTGGAACAGATGGTCCTAGTCTCCTCTCCTGTCAAGAAAGCCCTACTCTGTGTATAGATCCCCGCAGCTTGCTAGTAGTAGTAGTAGTAAAAAATGTATTTTTATTCAGGATAAGTTCTTCCTCCACATCTTAGGCAGAAGCCTTTTTTCAAGATGGTCCTGACAATAGAACTTTAAAATTGTTCAAATACAAACACAATACAAACACCACTTTCTATCTCTAAAACCTTACAAACATATAATAAATATACTTATATTCCAACAAGACTTGAACAACTCATTTCACAACATGAAATACTAATTAAAAATCCAAGAGATGGCTTATTCATCCATTGAACATACATCTAACTTTCAATTCCTCTTTCAGAAACTTGGTAATCATAGATGGTTTATGGCCTGATTTACTTTTTTTATCATTCAACTGTTGACTGTTTGAGGCATATTCAGCTTTAAATGTCATTTTAGTAAAACAATTTTTTTACCCTAGGTTTGTAGAGAGTCGCCCATTATCTCTTAATTTATATCTATGCTTAACATTTTTCTCCTCTATTTTATCCCTAAAATATTTTGGTTATCCTGTTGTTTGTAATATATGTGTTTGTAGGGCCCTTATCATTTTTCTCCTATTTTTCAAGTGTTAACCAATCCAATGTCAAATAAAAATTACAATGGTGGGTTTTATAATCACATTGTAAAATGAATCTGGCTAAATTATTATAAGTAACCTCAAGCTTTCTTAAGAGAAAGCCTGAGGCCTTTCCATATATATATGACTGCCATAATTTATTATAGGAATTAATAACTGATTTAAGATTGATTTTCACCTACTAATATCTGTACAAAACCTATTTCTTCAAAAAGCCCCTAGTTTTCTATTTATTTTACCCGCCAATTCTTCTATATGTATATCAAATTTCAGTCCCTGGTCAACCTAAACTCCTAAGTATTTTAAAAAGAAACCTACTGTAATGTTTCTTCTCTTAATGTTTTTATATTCACATCCTGTTTATGATTTATTCTATCCTTCTGTACTGAAAAAAGAAGAGTTTTTGTTTTTTTACTGTTTAATACTAATTTAGAATTTACTAACCATTTTTCTAACCCTGTGAAACCTTCCTGAAGTCCCTTTTCTATCTCATTAATATTTGTACCACACGTTGGTAAAACTGTATCATCAGCGTATAATTTAATTTTGGTGCTAATAGCTACTTTTACCAAATGATTAACGTAAATCAAAAAAAGTCAGGCCCAAAATTGACCCCTGTGGTACCCCCTAACAACTTTAAGCTGTGTTGAGGTTACATCAACAAGTTGAACCAAAATTCTAGTGGGGGGTAGGAGAAAGTAGGCTGTTGGTTAACTAGGATCTGCAGCTTATCCATTAGGTAGGGAAATGGGCAGACTAGGTGGGCCAAGTGGTCCTTATCTGCAATCAAATTCTATGTTTCTATGTTTCAAATAAGTAGGGAGAAAACTATCAAAGTGTTTCACAGTCTAGGCCCAATCCCTCCAACCTCTGAAGCAAAACCCTGTGGTCCACGGTGTTGAAGGCTTTGGATAGTTCCACGAACACTGCACCCCCCCCAAGCTGAGAGGAGACAAGATCTGTTAGGTCAGTGAACGCGGTGACCGTGGAACGCCCTTTTTGGAAACCTGATTGTGAATCTGAAAGTAAGTGGTATTTCTCCAAATAACCACTTAACTGGTTTTGTACCAGTTTTTCCATTATCTTTGACACCATGGACAACAGGGCAATCAGTCTATAGTTCAAAGGGTCAGTTGGATCATCCCCTTTAAAAACTTGTTTTCTTCCAACTAGAAGGAAATCTCCTTTCCGGCAAACTCCAATTAAATAGCTTGGTTAATATAGGGGCGAAAAATGCTGCAGCATCCTGTAAAAACCTGCTTTCTATATTGTCTTACCCATATGCTTTTTTAACTTTTAATTTATTTAATTCTTTCTGAACCTCATTAAAACTAATCTTCCTAAATCTAAATTTTGGAATTTCCAGAGTAGCTTCTAATGGAAAATCTAGTAACAAATGATTTTCTGGAATATCTATACCAGGTAAATCTATAAAATATGCATTAAGAATGTCTGCAGAATTTACTTTACTCTGTGATATACCATTTTGTTGAATTTGTACAGGGGGTTTGCTTGTAACTGTTTTTTTCAAGGACTGACGCTAGGATCAGTATTTCTGGGGATCCACTGTAACAGCAATTTTTGTTTTATAATATTGCTTTTTTGTGTTCTTTACCCTAGTGCTCACTCTGTTACGATATTTTTTTATACTCTTCCCAATCAACTCTACTTAAAGATTTATTAGCCTTCTTCCATAATCGATGTTTTATCCTTATTTCTCTTTTTAACTTTTATGTTATCTGTGAGGGTTGTTTTATCCTTGTTATGGTTGTTTTAAAGGAAGCAACCCTTTCATAAGCCTCTAAAAGCATTCTTGTAAACTCTTTCACAGCTAAATTCACAGCAGGAATAAGGACAATCCTATACCACTCTAGGCTTGCCAATCTATGTAAAAATAATTCCTAACTGTAATTTTTAAAATACCTCTTTCTTATTTTTCTTGGGACTTCTGATTGTATTACTTTACATTCAATTTTTAATTCACAATTACATACAGTTGAACAGTGATCTCCCAAAACAGGTTGATTTACCTGTACCTTTTGAACTGTTATACATTCTGTTACAAAACATAAATCTAATACATGTCTTTTACTATTCAAATCAGTCTTTCTGGTGGGTGTCATCACAACCTGGGTCACACCAAGGAGACTCAAACTCTGCATCAATGCATTGCCCCTCGGTCCACCCCAGGCTGCGCTGAAATCTCCCAACAGAAGCAAATCATAACCCATTGTTAATTTCTATATACATAGTGCCAAATGCCTAAATTCCTCTACCTTCACTCTTGGGGGTGAGTAGATCACACCTATAATAAGATTGTACTTTAACAGAGTAACGGAAACTTAGTTCACAGAAAATGAATGGAACATTGATATACCAGGTTTCACAACTTTTCAAAAGAATAGGAAGGATAAGAAAGGTGGTGGGGTTGCATTATATGTAGTGGATTATCTCAAAGATATATTTTTCCATATCCATCTAACACAGAAGTAATATGGGTAAAAATACCATTAAATAATAGTATCACAACAACTGGACTTGCCTATCACTCCCCAAGTCAGGAATCAGCAGAAAATCAACTGTTCCTTGATGAACTAGAGAATATGGAAATTAATAAATGATTTGTTCCTGATGGGTGATTTTAATTTCCCATATATAAACTGGGCAAATAATAACACCAAGGGTCAACTTGAAAAAAGAGTCATGGAAATCACCCTTCTACACGATTTAGAACAACTAGTTGATCTCCCAACCAGGAATAATAATATATTAGATTTGGTTTTAACCAATGTTAAAAATCAGTGCTCAACACTACAAATTTTACCCCCCAAGTGATAGTGATCACAATATGGTACAGATTAATTTAACATAAACCATTGAAAGAGTTAATGGAATCTCAACATTTAGAAATTATGTAAAAGCAGAATACGGTAATATTAAAAACTATCTTCAAAACTGGAATTGGCAAGAGAATTTAAACAACTGCAGTCTTAAGCAAGCTTGGGTGAACATAAAAAAAGAGATTGATTACTGCATTACAACATGGGTACCACTTAGAACTAAATATAACAATATCAATCTTAGAGTGCCACCATGGTGGAATGGGAAAATTAGGAAATTAATTAATAAAAGGAAAAAAGCATACTGCAACTATAAACAAACCAATAAGAATGATGACCTGCAAAAATTCAGAGACTTAGCCAAAAAACTAAAAAACACATACATTTGTCAAAACAAAACTTAGAATTAAATTTGATAAACAAAACAAGAGATAACAAACATTTTTATAACTATATAGGGGCGTTAAAAGGAACACAAAATGCTATTGGACCACTTATCTTAAATAATGAACTGCTAGTTGATGAGACTGATATGGCGCAGGAACTCAATGAATATTTTGGTAGTGTACTTAAAGTAGACAGTAGTTTTGACCTATCCATCCTGAATACGATTGGTCCTACAATAATTTTTTCCAAACAACAGGTATCAGATGCTATCGGACAGTTAAAAATGAATCATCTCTAGGACCAGATGAGATAAGTCCATTTTTTCTAAAACAGGTCAGCAAAGAACTACAGGGACCATTAACAGTTTTGTTTAATATTTCCGTTACAGAAGGTAAAACACTGGAGTCATGGAGGAAAGCAAATATAACACCAATATTTAAAGGGGGCAATAAACAAATTACAAGTAATTATAGACCTATCAGTCTCACATCCATCATCAGTAAACTCGTAGAGCAACTGATACAAAATATAATACTGGTGCATATTCATAATAGTGGCTGTGTTGACATTTCCCAACACGGATTTATATCTGGCAGGTCATGTCTGACTAACTTGATAAACTTTTTTTATCCAGTTAGTGAAACAATGGAACAGGGACTACCTGTGAATGTAGTGTTTCATGACTATGCTAAAGCTTTTGATATAGTGTCTTATAGAGTACTAACAGAACAGCTAGTTAGTATAAATCTAGATACTAAAATCATAAAATGGATTGATTCTTGGTTGAGAAATAGACATCAGAGAGTAGTCATTAGATGGCATAAATCTGAGTGGACATCAGTTACCAGTGGGGTGCCTCAGGGCTCAGTGTTGGGCCCATTATTGTTCAATATACTCATTTCAAGTATGCAGACAAATAGTGGTGTCTAGATTAGCAAATATGCAGATGACTGCAAAATTGGATGCATTGTAAACAATAATGAATCGATTAACAACTTACAAAATACTTTAAATAAATTCTGTAACTGGGCAAATCACAACAAAATGAGTTTTAATGAACAGAAGTGCAAAGTGATGCACATGGGCAAAAATAATGTTAAAGCACACTACACAATGAATAATATACAATTATCAACAACAACCGAAGAAAAGGATCTAGGTGTCATAATCTCGGATGACCTTAAATTTGATACACACATTAAGGTAACAATTAAAAAATGTTATGGTATCCTTGGGTGTATTCTGAGGCACATAAAAAGTAGATCAACAGAAGTCTTACTTCCATTATAGATTAGTCTTATTCACCCTTATCTAGAGTACTGTGCTCCGTTCTGTACCCCCATGACTGTGGGAAATAAAAAAACTATATGAGAGAGTCCAGAGGAGAGTTACGAAAAAAATAAGCAGTGTGAAAAATAAGGATTATACTTGTAGGTTAAGAACCCAGAATCTGTATTCCCTAGAATACAGACCACTAAGAGGAGACCTCATATACCTGTTTAAAAGCATTTTTAAATACCTCATTGCTTGATACAATTTGTATTGGAAAACAATTGATGCAAACTAATACTAGGTCCCATAGGCATCAGTTAAAAACTACAGCAAGTAAAACCACTAGAAGAAAAAACATTTTCACACAATGAGCTCCTGCTATATGGAACGAATTACCAAAACAAGTGGTTATCAGTGAAACATTAGATCAGTTTAAAAAAAAACTTGGACCACTATATGGAAAAACAAAAGTGCAACTACCTCCTCTGATCAGTGGTGGCGAGTTTGTTATAGGCCTTGGCCTTAGGAACCTGTAAATAACTATCAAACTATGAAACCAACAATATTTCCATTTGATTTTTTTGTCCCTGAATAAACTACCCTAAAACTTCCTAGATTCCAGTTTGTATACAACAACCTTACCCCCGCCCACCTTTCTTTCCCTCTCTGTCTGCTCTGTGCAGAAAAAAAAAACCTCTATTTCAATTTCATTTGAATGAACCTGTGGAGTTAACCATGATTCTGTTATGGCTATAATGTCAGGGAGTTCATCTACAATCCATAATTTTAAAATATCCATTTTAGTTTTTAAACTTCTCGCATTATCAAGAATAACTTTGATTTTATCCAATGAGCAGGGACCAGGATTCAGTTCTACATCCCCACCCAAAAGCAAAATCATTATCCGTCTCAAAGAGGGAGTTTGTAGGCATAAAGACAGGGGGAGAGAGAGGCTTTAAATTTGACTCTAAACTGTTTACAGTTTTGAGTAAACTGGTTTCTACCATTTATATTTAAGGGCCCCGATTGATAATAATCCCATTTGTACATAGTTCTTAATGATATGGCAGTTAACCCTACTTTACCAAACTTTTCCTGAGGGCTAGACTTCTGTAAAATTGCTAACAGACTAAGCAAACATAACGATAAAACATTTATCCCCTTCATCTTTTACTACTTCTATGCCTTACACAATTCCCAATCATACAATCCCCGACAGCTATTTCTAACTACTACCTTTTGAAAAGCGGCTGCTTTATTTACCTTTGTTCTCTTTTTTCTTTCTACTATCCAAGTTTCTTTATTCTCCAAACCTAGTAAAGAACTTTCTGTGACCGAGTACACTCATGCTGCTCGCGCCTTGTAGCGTGATACTGTTTTATACCTGCTAGGTGCTCCTCCCCTCACTTCATACAGCTCACAGACCAAGGAATTAATTAAGCAGCTGCAAGTTTTAAAGTGCATCAGTTCAGGTTTTCAGAAGTCTTCGGCAAGCACAAATACCATACTGTCATTTAGTCTCTCAATAGCAGCACAACACTGTTCTCCTGCTTGCCTTTTCCAGCTCTCACCTGTTAGCAATTGTTACTCAATGAAAGCAGTCAGTGCAGCCTTGCAGCACAATGCTATTTTAAACCTGCCAGGTGCTCCTCCCCTCACTTCATACAGCTCACAGACCAGGGAATTAATTAATGGGGAAGTCTCCCATAGTTTCATGGCCATATTTTCCCAACTCCTTATGAGTAACTGTTCTGTGCCTCCTCCAGTTGCCAGCAGTCCTATTGCTGTCCAGATCTAGATTATAAATAAAAATATACAGCCCCCAGAAGTTATCAATGTGTTTGTCCTCCATTTTACCTTCAATACTGCTGGAGGATGATGTCATCAGGGCAACAGATAATGGTGCTGCACTAAATGCTGTTCCACCAGTAAACAGAACCCACAATGTTTGGTTCCCCACTTGAGTAATGGGGACCCCTTTAAGTGTTGTGCACATCCTGAAGTGCAGGTCTAATAGGAACTAGGACCATATGAGTGTGATGCAGCACTGATTTGACCTGTATATACAATATGCCTGTAAGGAAGTGCCTGTATGTATTGTGTTAATGGTTCTGTTAGCAAAAATAGTCTACCCAATAAATGACTATGGGTACAACAAGAGTCTTAAGTGGTATTATATAGCTGTTGTATTATGTTCTGTGTGTGTTAGCATTCTCTGTTTTGATTGACACCAGCAGCGAGACACAATCTTGCAAAAATGCCCCTTTCCCTTTGTAACTAGGCAGCCTGTGATTGGATGGCTGATGTAAGGCAATAAAGAGCTTAGTTATATCAAGGACTAGGCTACCAGGTCATCAGCTGCAGCATGTTGCAGCTGTCTCACAGAGAGAAATGAACAGTACAAAAATTATGTTTCCTTTGAATGAAATACAGTTAGATGTATTATTTACTCTGCACTTGCAGTATTAAGGCTACAAGTACCACTCCCTGTGTAAGTTGCATGACAGAACTGTCTTAAACCATTGCAAACTTAAACTAAAATCAGGATAGACAGCATTGATGCCCTTATGTGTTCTTCTGCACTGTTGGTGCAGTGACATCAGGGAATGGGAGGAGCTGTATTACAAGTGACCCATTTGCATGCAAATGGAGGCTTGCTTGACATTTTACTACCTTGTGTCAGAGCCTCAGACTCTAGGTATGTGTTGCAGCAGCAGAAATGACTGATCTCTTATTGATATATGTACAGTAACTGATATAATGTATAAATACATCAGACATATCCGAATCAGAAATATACAGTAGTCTTCTCCTTTAAGCAGCTGTAAGTTTTAAAGTGCATCAGTTCAGGTTTTCAGAAGTCTTCAGCAAACACAAATACCACACAGTCATTCAGTCTTTCAATAGCAGCACAGCACTGTTCTCCTGCTTGCCTTTTCCACCTCTCAGCTGTTGGCAGTTGTTACTCAATGAAAGCAGTCAGTGCAGCCTTGTAGCACAATGCTGTTTTAAACCTGCCAGGCACTCCTCCCCTCACTTCATACAGCTCACAGACCAGGGAATTAATTAAGCAGCAGCAAGTTTTAAAGTGCAACAGTTCAGGTTTTCAGAAGTCTTCAGCTAGCTACAGTTCCTTTCTTCATCCTCTCTCCTCATCAGATTCTCACCTCGGATGCTTCGAGGAAGGGCTGAGTGCCCATCTAGATCAGTTCCAGACCCAAGAGACATGGTCTCCTCTCAAGGCCTTGTTGCACATTAGTATCCTCAAGAGGATAAAGGTCCTGTATGTGCTTCAAGCCTTCAAGTCACACCTGTCTCTGGGCCCCCTACTAGTGCAGATGGACAATGTCAGCATAGTGCACTACATCAACAAATTGGGGGCACCCACTCTTATCCTCTGTGCAGGAAGGTAATAAGAGTTTGGTACTGGACTCTGGACCACAGTCTCGAGCTGTCCACTGTCCACATCCAAGGCATCCAAGACTTCCTGGCAGACTAGGCCGGTCACAGTCCAAAATGCACAAGTGGGAACTGCTGACCTCGGTTACTGAAGACCTGTTCAACAGGTGGAGTTGTCCACAGTTAGACATTTTTTGTTCCCACACAATGCAAAACTGCCACTTTTCTGCTCGTTCAATCCAGGGCATGGAGTTTTCTGGTGAGACACATTGTCCCTCTCTGGGAAGGGGAGATTTTTTATGCTGTCCTGCTAATCCAGAGATGGTTAATCATGCTCCAGCTGGAGCACCATGATAATCCTGGTGGCTCCTTTTTGACCTCATCAGATTTGGTTTACACTATTATAGCAGTTGGCAGTGGAACCTCCGATATCTCTCCCCCTGTGCTCAGGTCTTCGGTCCCTCCATCTTTATGCATGGCTCCTGAAGACATGGTCATTGCTAGATCTGGAGTATCTCCTAAAATGGCTAATGTCCTGGTGGCTGCTAGGAAGCCCTCCACCAGAGTGACTTACTCCATGAAGTGGAAGTGCTTTGCTTTGTGGACAGCTTCCCATCATCTGGACCCATTCACCTGTCCAGTTAACCAGATTCTGGAGTATACACTGTCCCTGTCAGATGCTGGCCTCAAATATTCTTCCCTTAAGGTGGACATGTTGGCCATATCTGCCTTCCATGTGCCTGTTGAGGGCCATATGGTGGCCCAGCTGAACGTGGCTTGTACTTTCCTGAGAGGCATCCTGCACTTGAAACCCCTGGTCCACAACCCTGTTCCAGCCTGGGACATGAATTTTATTTTAGATAAACTTACATTAGGTCCTTTTTAACCTGCCTCGATGTGCAAGCTACACTTCCTGTCATGGAAAGTGTTATTTTTAGTTGCTATTACTTCTGCTCAAAGAATGTCAGCGCTACAAGTGCTCATGTGTGAGCAGCCATATTTGACTTTCCACAAAGACAGCGGGAAGGATTCATTAAAAATTGCAAAGTGAAATGCAAAGGTTTGCATTGTGCCTTGTGATTGCTCAGGTGTTAAAAATTGCAGTTCACAGACAGATAGCATATGGTGCTATCTGAATGTAAATACAGCTAGGTAGGGGCAGTGGTAACACTAGTACTGCTACTTCTAACCCCACCAGCGCAGCCCTGACTTGCAGCCATGTGAATACCCCACAAGTAATAGCGCCGGTGCCCTATCTTGGAATTCACAAAGGCAGCCATGCAAATGAGCCCACTGGGCATGCATGGCACTAGTTGGACATATGTATGCCCATTATGGGCCCATTTGCATTGGCTGCGGAGAATGTAGCACATACCCCCATCGCCGATCACAGTCTGAAGTAGAGTGAAGAGGCCCCCCTAGTAGTCTAGTGGTCCCACCCCCTCCTCATTCTCCAGTCACCATCCTGTATTTAAAAACTGTAATCCCTGGCAGTCCAGCGGTGCCCTGCACCCTCACTGTTCTCTGATTACCATCCTTTAATAGGAAATGTAATCCCTGGCAGTCTAGTGGTTCCTTCTCCCCTCCCCCATACACCAATCACCATCCTGTAATAAAAGCAAGTGTCCCTCGCAGTCTAGTGGGCCTCCCCTCCCATCCAATCACCCATCCAATAAAGGCAAGAAAACTGACTGGCCTCCCTCCATCCCTACTCCTGTATAAGACCTAGCAACATGTCCTGGTGGTTTGACCCCCCACCCTGTGAAGTTGTGTGACCCACCAACCCGCTCCCTCCTCAAACCAAACCCCAGCTGGCAACCAGCACAGACCTCCACTAACCACCATGTCTGGCCGCTGAATGAGCTCTCAATGACTGCATACTGTATATAGTACGCACTCACTGAGAGCTCAGTTAGCGGCCAGCTGTGGTGGTGAGTGGAGGGCTGGGCTGGTTGCCATCTGGGGGTTGGTGGGGGGGAGCAGGTTGGTAAGTCATAACTTCACAGGGTGGGGGGTCCATTAGACCACTATGAAATATTGCTAGGTCTTATACAGGCATCATGATGGGGGATCGGTCTGTTTTCTTGCCTTTATTGGGTGGGTGATCGGGTGAGATGGGAGGTCCAGTACGCTGCCAGGGACACTAATTTTTATTATGGGATGGCGATCAGTGTACAGGGGACGGCACACTAGACTGCTAGTGATTAAATATCCTATTAAGGGACAGCAATTAGTGTACAGGGAGAGTGGAGGGAACCACTAGACTACCAGTGATTACCTTTCTTTGTTACGGGACGGCGATCAGAGAATGGGGAGGACACCACTGGACTGCCAGGAATAACAAGTTTTTCATTACAGAATGGCAATCAGAGCATGGGGAGGGAGTAGAGGGGCCACAGTACCTCTGCCAACCACTAGGGCTGCACAGAATACCACCAGATCTCAGTTGGTGGTATTTTCTCCATGCAAGGGCCTTTGCAAAAGGCCCTTATGTGGGGAAAAATCTTTGTGAATGGGACTGTGGGGATATGCAGGTTCCCTCCCCGTCATTCACATTGTCGCCCCTCATTACAACTTTGCCCAGGTGCAAACTGGGCTTTATGAATACTACTATGGTGCAAAACCCAGTTTGCATGGCGCAAACTAGGTTTGTGTCTGGCTAAAGTTTTGTGAATCTGGCCCCTGGTGTCTTTGTGTACTAACCCTGAGTTGTTTTTTTTTTTTGCTCAAATTTTTTATTGGTTTTGATTTTTATAACAACAACAACATACAGTGACAATAACCAGCAGGGCAAATGTTTAGTTATAGACATGACATACCTGTTACAAAGAAGAAACTTTACAAGGCATAAGCGTCTCCAGGTCCAACCTCGAGGACTTCCAACTTCCCAGTCTAGGACTGGAATTCGCCAGCTCTGAGAGTTGACTTCCTTGTACCTGAGTGGTTATACTGAGTAGGCAGTAATGTATTTGCCCTGGGAAAAAATAGAACATACGTCCACAAAGAACCATAGAGCACAACAGTATAACAGAATAAAGTTATGGCAATTGCATGCAGTTACATAGAACATAACAGTACAACACATTCTTATAAATTAGTGCACACTTCCTTTCCTATCAGGGGGTCAAAGTGGTTGTTACTATCCTTCCTTGGGTATGGGGGGGTTCACCCAATACCTTCTCTGGGTTTAGTGAAGGTTAGGAATGGGTTCCAGCATCTGTAGTAGGTTGAGAGGGTATTGGCTGTAACATGAGTTATCCAGTCCAGGGTGACTAGTTTGAGTAGGAAGTTGAATATTTCGGGGACTGAGGGGATGTCAGGTGTGTGCCATTTGATCAGGATAATCCTTTTGGCCTGTATGCTTAGCAGCATTAGCCGTCGCTCTTCCAGGGAAGTGAGATGAGGCACTTCTTTGGTCACTCCTAAGAACATCATGGCTGGCAGTAGTGGTATGTCTTGGTACAGGACATCAGAGCTCAGGGTCTGTATTTGTTGCCATAGAGGTTGGATGCTGGGGCATCCCCAAAGGATGTGGTACAGGTCATCTTTCTGCTTCTGACATCTCCAACATAGGTTGTCACTAAATAGTTTGGTTTTCTACAGGACTGCTGGGATTTTGTACCAAGAGCGCATGATTTTGTTTATTTATTTTATTTATTTATCTGAAGAATCTGAATACAACCTTTAAGTCAAAGACTCTTTTACAAAGCCTCCTCGTCAGTGATACATAAGGACAACAGTTTAAACAGTACAGAATAGGGAAAGTTACAGTACACATGAAGAATAGGTGTAGAAGATCATACATAGTTGTACATCAAGGCATATGTAACCCCTTGTTACCCGGGGTTACTAAAATCCCAGTAAGACCTAGTGGTAGGCAGGGAAGGCAGCTTGTGAAACTCCAGTTAAATGGGTTTCACACTGTCTCACTCTGTTCTCAGTCTCAGCTGAGACTGAGTGATGACATCACCAATAGAACTGTCGCAGCTGCATAAGCCACATTTGAATCTGCAGCAGAGGGAGTTAGATAGAACATTGGGAGTTTTCAAAGTAGTCAGTCTCCTGTTTGCTTTCAAACAAGAAGGTTCAGTCTGCAGTTTGGTTTTGAGGCGTCAGTTCAAGTGGTGGAGACCGCTGTTCAGGTCTCAGTGCCCCTCCCTCCGGGGAGGATGTAAAGATCCCCATGCAGATTCCTGAGGCAATCCCCTTAATTCTGAAAGGGGAAGGAAAAAAGCTGCCTATTCAGTTCAGCCTTAGTTTGAAGCGTTGGAAGAGTTGTGATTCGCCTGTGGGGCACCTGCAACGAAAGGGTGAGTGTTTGCTCTAACATGAGAGGGCAAAAAATGTGTTTCTTCAGCTTGGGACATGTGAAGAAATCTAGGAATTGAGCTACTATCTGGGAAGCCTATAGGACTAGGTCAAACAAATGGAGTAGTGTCAAAAGCTAGAGTGTTGTGTGAATTCAAGTAATATTGTATAGGGGATGCGACAGTTCATCTACCATTTAATCTACATTCAGAAGTTTCAGTTTTTCCAGAGAAATGGCTGTGTATGGGCTGTGGGAGCTGGAGGTGGGAACACCACCATCTTTAGTAATCAGGTCCACCTCTATGGATTTCTGCTGTGGTTACTACTTTGCCTCATGCACTTGGCCAGTGATGAGGAAATACCAGGCGTGGGTTGCATTGCAAATGGGAAAATCTCTCTAGGAGTCGCAGACTCTAAGTGGTGTGGGGAGCCACAACAAGTGTAAAGAAAAATTCTCTTTGTGAGATGGGAGTCATAAGAAGTAAGAAGAAAATCTCTCTAGGAGTTGCAGACTCTAAGTGGTGTGGGGAGCCATGACAGGATAATTGGTTCATTCTTCCAATGGACAGTGGATCAAGTGGCTGGCGGGGGAGCTGGGCCAGTCGGGCTGTGTACCCAAAGCGCGTGCAAGTCCGGGCTGTGTGCCAGGTGGGTCCAGAGCCTGAAAACAGTATGATTGGTTCATTCTTCAAGTGGACCGCGTTGTAGTGTCTAATCTGCATTACCAGTAAATGTAGCCCCATGGGGGTCCGTCTATGCTTTGTTGTGTTCAGCTAGTTGTGAATAAAAGCCACACTGTAGAATCCCATTCCTGGTTCTGGACATTACAGTTATTGCTTCCTGTGTTTGGATTTACTTGGTACCCCTGCAGAGTAGCCAAACCTAGGTTCCCTATTGCCAAGTAACCTCATCCTCCCTGAACCCAGGTCCCCACCAGGTACTGCTGTCAGCGCCAACAGCATGCCACCTGTCGTTTGGCAAAAAGGCAGGGGTGAGGGTTACAAAAATGGAGAGCACCGCTTTGGATTTTGTTCTGGAAGGAAGGTGCTCGGCAAGGGTACAGCATTTTGCTATCTGGCAGTGGTAGCCAAAAAGCTGAAGCAATTTCCTAGTGTGTTGCTGTGTGTCAGAATCTTGTGCTGCTGTTTAAAATGCCAACTGTTTACCAAGGAGCATAAGCCAAAGAGTGTGCCCTTGTCCTGCATCAAAAATTGTTTACAGCTGTTTGTCTGCTTTAAAATGAACTGTGGTAAATAAAAGTGTGGAAGACTAGGGGTAGCAACAGAGAAATTGTGCCCTGGACGTTTGAAATGCTTTTTAAAATGAATTCTTGTGAAGGAGAGTGTGGAAGACTAGGGGTATCAACAGGAAAATTGTGCCCTGGACGTTTGAAATGCTTTTAAAATGAATTGTTGTGAAGGAAAGTGTGGAAGACTAGGGATAGCAAAAAGGAAAATTATGCCCTGGGCATTGGAAATGCTTTCTGTGTGAATTGAGAGACTGCAGAGTAAATGGCTATGTTATATGGCTGAAATGGGCTCCCGCCATGGAGTCAGTTGAAAAAAAAAAAGTGCATTCTGCAGTTTAAATTTGCCTGCTCGACGATCGCCGTGAGGAGAAGAGCCCTAGTGAGGAAGAAGAGGCTCATTTGCATGGCGTCATGTGGTTGGTCAGGCTGCAATCAGTCCCGCCCCTCAGCCAGCTCTACAGAGACTGCCCCAGCATTCGAGAGGGAGTGAGAGTGGAGTGCATGTACTGGCAGTGGAGGAGCGTCTCGGAGTATTCAAAGCTCTGTGAACAGTTCAAAAATAGACTTTTTAGTTTAAAATCGGGCTCAACCCGCAAATCGATCGTTAAAATAGCGAGTTTGGTGCTTAAAACGACGATCGCTAGGACTGCCCGCCCGTTTCTATACTGAGGCCTTCAAGAACTGGCTGCAGGCCGTTTTTCCCCATGGCAGCAAGTTGCTACTGATAACAGTAAGTAAACCTTCGTGAAACTGCTCAATCAGTGATTTTCAGCCTATGCCATATAAAATGTGTATGCAGCAGTGTAGTCGCTTTGCAAGTAACGACTGTGTGAAGTCCTGCCAGCAAGTGCAAGTATGTTAAGCCATTGAATGTGTGCATGGAAGTGAAATTAGCCTCAGCTTAAAGTTTGCAGCCAGAGAGAGACTGTGGGTTGTAGAAAAGTGCAACACTAGTAAAAGCAAACAATTCTGTGCTAAAACCTGAAGCTTTTAAGGGACTGTGAATAAAACAGACGTTACCAGCTTGTAAAAAAGTCCAAGGAAAATCCTGCAAATGTGTGTAAAGCCAGATAAGAGCAAGTTGTGCAGTATAAGTGAAAGTTATCAGTAGCTGGTGTAAATCAGGTGCGCAGTGGCTTGACCCCGATTCTAAATGTTGATGCACAGGAGTGCTGTCGCCGCCATTACAGAGTGGGGTAGTAAAGTAAACACAGCAGCAGAGGAGCCATTTTAAAACTAGAGTGTGTTCAATAAAGTGGGACTTTCAGTTACAGTGAACTTTTGTTTATTTTTCTGCAGTTATGGCCTCAGGACCAGCTCGTTACCCGGATCATGCCCGGGTTGCAGTAACAGCAGCAGTAAATAGACTGAGAGATATTGAAAAGTGGTGCTATGGAGGGCAACTGCCTTCTGATGTGGCAATTCTTAATTATCCAGTGCGTGTATGCCAAATATGCTTGGGTGCTGGAAGGGACGTCTTCATGATTCCTCACTGTGCTGGATGCCTACAAAAATATGGCTTGTATAAAGCGCCTTTAATTTGTTTGGCCCCCACATGGACAAAAATTCAGGAATCTGCAGTTGGCAGCACACAGCACCAGGCGGAGCCTGTGGAGGAAGGTCCCTCGGAGGAGTGTGGCACAAAGCTAGAGGGTGCAGAGTTATAGAGAGAATCAGAAGTTGAAGTTTTGGATGCTGGATCCCAGAAATAAAGTTCGGATAAAGCATCAATAGACCCCTGGGTGGGGGGGCCTAGCCTGAGTCTCTTAGGTGAAGATGAGATGCGGGAGGCCTTTGAATGGGAGGTGTCAATCTCGGCGCCTAGTGATGAATGGATAGTCTCAGGGGTGAGAATGACTGCTCACTCCTGGGCTCAGATCCTTAGTGAAGAAGAAGATGAGGGGGAACCTATGTGGCCTTGTGAGAAAGGAACGGGTACACAGCCTCAAGATCTTGCCTCGGAGGAATGTATTGAAGAAGGTGGTGATGCCACTGCCCTGGCTTTACAGGAGGAAGAAGTCAGGGATCCATTTCTAATTTCTTTGAGGATGCGAAGCTGGCAAAACCAGGACTGGCCACCCCCAAGCCAGGCCAGCGGTCTCAGATTGACCAAAGCAAGTAAAGAGGAGAGACTGGTTCGTAGAAAGGCAAATGAGATCTATGGTATGACCTTTCCTACCTTTCCCTGAAAGTCTGGGAGGAGATTGAGAACTGCAGGAAATCCTGGATCTGGGATGAAGCAATGAAAAGTGTGCATCCTGGGGCCAACCAGCATGTAAGGAATAGACTGTTCCACGGAAAGTATACCCAGTGGAAGAGAGGCAGGACACTGTTCATAGACAGAGTGAGAGTGGTGGACGGAGAGGGACGTGAAATCTCCCACTGTGTGAATTATGTGCGCCCAGGCGGGGTAATAATTCAAGCCCCTGACCCCTGGTACTATTGGCCTTAGTGCAAGGACCTCCCAGCAAATGTGCCTGTGCCTACAAAATGGAGAGCCGAGCAGTGGTAGTCAATACTGCCACACCAGACTGTGAAGTGCCCTTATTGATCCGCCAATATGAATAACGAGGACTCAGGTGCCCCACATTCATCAGTCTACAGTGTACTGTCCTGTCCAGCAACCATCAACTGGCCCACCAGATGACTACAGATCCAGACAGGACACCAGCCCAGCTGTTTCCTGTTCATCGCCTGGTAATCAGATGACGTCGGACCAGCTGTTTTCTTTTTGTTCCTGTTCTAAGGTTCCGTCTCCAGAGATCACATCATCCCAGCTGTTTCCAGATGTGCCCTCCTGTGGTTCCCGGAAGATGTCTGCCCAGCTGTATCAGAAGAAATGCTGCCAGGGAGAGTCTTCGGCTGCGGTGCAGGTCGGTGCCTAGTATTGTACTACAAATGGCTGGTAAGTCCGAATTTTTCTATCTTAATGACATTGCAGTACACACCCTACACTACAGACTTCAAAAATGTGTGAACTGTCTGCAAAGACTCTCCCCTTCGGGACTTTGGCCTGTTAGAACTGTGCTTCACCGGGCTCCGGCCCAGGAGAGACTCTTTATTGGACTAGCCTTCGGGCCTTGTGGTCACTAGTTGGGACTTTTAGGGCACTCCATCCCCCCAAATGTGTATTGTAAATAATCTCATTGTTGTATTCTAATGTAAATACTGTTTTCCTACCTCTTTTCTAAAAAATCTTTTTGGGATTTTGCAGTGTTTTGATGGTAGGGGTTTAGGTAGACTGTGTATGCAGAATAGGAGTGTGTTTTGTTTTGTCTTTTTCTTACAGGTGTTCCTGGGAAGACAGAAGAGAAGACAAGAAGAGGAGGAGGGGCTCATCAGAGTTCCTCGTCAGTGCTTTATTGTTTAGAAATTTAAAGTACTGTGGTGTTATTGTTATGGTTACTTTATTAACCCTTTCCTTCCACAGGTGTGGTTGTGGGGGTAGGGAGGAGGCATTAATGTGGTATTTTAATGGTGTGGTTGTAGGTTGCCCAAGGTCAGGGAGGTCCCCGGGTTGTTTTTTTTGTTTTGGAATATTATGTTAGAGGCAGATAGGTTTTCCCTTGAGGGTTAGGGGGGATAGACAGGCTGTGGTCCTGAGTGGCCATGGGGACCGCAGTGCTGATCTATCAGGGCTATGCTCTGGATAGTTCTACTAGAGCCACTAGGTGTCCATAGTAAGTGGATAGTGTAGAGGCTGATATGTCAGCTACAGGCCTCTAGGCCCTTAGTGTTGCCTGCCTGTGCTTGCACATGGTAGGAGGGCGCCTGATCACCCCCTCTGCAGGTAGCACATAGGAGGGATGACCTAAGGCTGGGTACATAATGACTGCGGACAGTCACTTTCCTGGTCAAGGGTGAGTGTAATCCCTTGTTACCCGGGGTTACTAGAATCCCAGTAAGACCTAGTGGTAGGCAGGGAAGGCAACTCGTGAAACTCCAGTTAAATGGGTTTCACACTGTCTCACTCTGTTCTCAGTCTCAGCTGAGACTTGAGTGATGACATCACCAATAGAACTGTCGCAGCTGCATAAGCCACATTGGAATCTGCAGCAGAGGGAGTTAGAACGTTGGGAGTTTTCAAAGTAGTCAGTCTCCTGTTTGCTTTCAAACAAGAAGGTTCAGTCTGCAGTTTGGCTTTGAGGAGTCAGTTCAAGTGGTGGAGACCGCTGTTCAGGTCTCAGTGCCCCTCCGTCTGGGGGGGTGTAAAGATCCCCATGCAGATTCCTGGGGCAATCCCCTTAATTCTGCAAGGAGAAGGAAAAAAGCTGCCTATTCAGTTCAGCCTTAGTTTGGAGCATTGGAAGATTTGTGATTCGCCTGTGGGGCACCTGCAACAAAAGGGTGAGGGTTTGCTCTAACATGAGAGGGCAAAAAATGTGTTTCTTCAGCTTGGGACATGTGAAGAAATCTAGGAATTGAGCTACTATTTGGGAAGCCTATAGGACTAGGTCAGACAAATGGAGTAGTGTCAAAAGTTAGAGTGTTGTGTGAATTCAAGTAATATTGTATAGGGGATGCGACAGTTCATCTACCATTTAATCTACATTCAGAAGTTTCAGTTTTTCCAGAGAAATGGCTGTGTATGGGCTGTGGGAGCTGGAGGTAGGAACATCCCCCATCTTTAGTAACCAGGTCCACCTCTATGGATTTCTGCTGTGGTTGCTACTTTGCCTCATGCACTTGGCCAGTGATGAGGGAAGTACCCAGACGTGGGTTGCAAATGGGAAAATCTCTCTAGAAGTCGCAGACTCTAAGTGGTGTGGGGAGCCACAACAAATGTAAAGAAAAATTCTCTTCGTGAGATGGGAGTCATAAGAAGTAAGAAGGAAATCTCTCTAGGAGTCGCAGACTCTAAGTGGTGTGGGGAGCCATGACAGGATAATTGGTTCATTCTTCCAATGGACCATGGATCAAGTGGCTGGCAGGGGAGCTGGGCCAGTCGGGCTGTGTACCCAAAGCGCTGCAAGTCCGGGCTGTGTGCTTGGTGGGTCCAGAGCCTGAAAACAGTATAATTGGTTCATTCTTCAAGTGGACCGCGTTGTAGTCTCTAATCTGCATTACCAGTAAATGTAGCCCCATGGGGATCCATCTATGCTTTGTTGTGTTCAGCTAGTTGTGAATAAAAGCCACACTGTAGAATCCCATTCCTGGTTCTGGGCATTACAGTTATTGCTTCCTGTGTTTGGATTTACTTGGGTGCCCCTGTGCAGAGTAGCCAAACCTAGGTCCCCCTGTGCCGAGTAACCTCATCCTCCCCAAACCCAGGTCCCCACCAGGTACTGCTGTCAGTGCCAACAGCATGCCACCTGTCATTTTGGCAAAAAGGCAGGGGTGAGGAGTTACACATATATAACTTCAAGCTGGCCAGAGACAGGCCATAGTTAGGCTGCATAATTTCAAATTGTACAGACATATACAAAGTTATACAAAGTGGTACAGCAGGCCAAATAGGCCCTAGTTATACAAGTTATACAGAGTGGTGCAGCAAGCCAAATGGGCTCTAGTTATCCAAGCAGTCAATATCAGTAGAATACAACTATATAATAGAGATATCAGGATCCACCCTATTGGTCGGAACATTTACAGGCTGGGTGTTTGAGTAGGTAGCTCTTTAGGGCCGATTTGAAAGAGCTGATGGTGAGAAGATGGGTGATAGTTGTTGGGAGTTCATTGACCCATAAGAGGGCCCTATAAATAAATAAATGCTCTTTGACAAAGTGAGATTCTGCAGTAAGGAACAGAGTGGGCAGACCTGGTAGAGCTTCTAGAAGTTCAGAGGTGGACAGCTACGGTGACCAGGGAGTCGAGCCCTGGAGGTGTGGATTTGAGGGATATTTTCTTAGCCATGATACAGGTAAAATATATGAGCCTATCATCTGGGTTCAACCATCCTGCAGACTTGTATAAGTTACAGGTATGGGTCACCCTGTTATAGCCCGTAACAAGCCTACAGACCTTGTTCAGGGTGGTCTTAACCCATGAGAGGGAGGTTGGAACAGCTGAGCCATAGATCACTATGCCATAGTCGACTAGAGAGAGAACAAACGAGGATACAGCCAGATGGAAAGCTTCAGGAGAAAGGAAGTGTTTATGTCAATAAAGCAATCCTATCCTGGTGTTGAGTGCAGACAATAGTCCTTGAATGTGGTCATGGTAGGACAGGTGGGTATCAAAGGTTAAACCCAGGTACCTGAAAGAGTGTACCTGCTCAATAGGGACGTACCTGGAGTTATAGATGTTTAAAGCTAAGTCACGATGACGGTTTTGGCAGTGGGTAAAGACCATGGATTTGGTTTTACTACAATTCAGAATTAATTTGTGGTTGACTAACCAGGATTCAATGGTTCGGAAGCGTGCTTGGGACATATTTTGGAGTGTAATGGGGTTGGGCTGACAATCAAAGATGACAGCGTCATCCACTTAGATGAGTGTTTTACCAGGGCAGGACAGGGGAAGGGGGTTAAGGAACAGGCTAAAAAGAAGGGGGCCAAGTATAGATCCTTGAGGGACACCAGAGAGGACTGGACTGTGAGACAATTCTGACTTGGGTACGATTGGTGAGATAACTGGCAAACCAGGACACTACTTCATAAAAACATAGAAACATAGACTTTGATGGCAGATAAGGACTACTTGGCCCACCTAGTCTGCCTATTTCCCTACCTATTGGATAAGCTGCAGATCCTAGTTACGCACAGCCTATTTCTTCCTACCCTCCACAAGAATTGCCTTATGTCTGTCCCATGTATTCTTGAATTCCCCCACCATTTTTGACCCCATGACCTCCTCAGAAAGGCTGTTCCATGCATCCACCACTATTGTCCATGGAAGGGCTTTGTGGACTAGGATCACCACCCCTCTTTTTCGGGTGGGTGCCGATGCACATTCCTCTTAACCCACCCATTCCCTCATCAGCTTCATATTGTCCTCCCTATTCAGTTTAATTTCCTGCAGAAAGGCCAGGTTGGATCACAGCTTCTTCAGTCGTGAAATTACCTCTTTACATTTAATTGGGGTGTTGAGTCCCCTTACATTCTGAGTGCATAGGTTAATCTCACCCATGGTCTTCTAAGTGGGCCTTATGTGTAGCAAAAGTAGAGATCAGCATAGAAGCTGCGATCCAGACCTGCTCCTCCTGTATTGTATTCCAACCCCCGATCACATATAATACTTTGTATTTGATGTACTTCCTTCCCCTTTGTTACCCTGATATTCCCTTTGTTACCCTCATACCTCCAGATAGTATATTGTACAGTGAAGCCTGCCAGGATGAAGCACAGTGTCACAGGTTTACTGCATGAAAAGACGGATTAACTCCCATTGAAATTTCACTGTTTGCTGATTCTGCAGTGCTGCGCTTCATCCTGGTGGGCTTCACATTGAACATATAGACAATTGTAAACTACTTACATTTGATCCAGTACCCTTTCCACTTTTCCTAGAGGACAATAGAAGCCCATGGTCGGCAACTGGCAGCTGCACAAGGCCGACTTCTTGCCTCAGGGTGTGGTATCTCTCTGCACCAGACTGATCTGGTAGGTATAATCTTTACTGAGGTTTGCAATCAAATTGTTCTTCTGCAGAGAGGGTAAACTGTCTTACTCTTTCCCCATAGCCCCCTCGAGGTTGATAGTGCCTTGCATGGCATTGTTAACTCTACCTGTCCCCTCTAGGCTTTGAGGCAGTTTCTTCTTTCTACTGCCTTGAAACCATTAGCCATGTGCTGGATCACAATTTAAGTAAATCATATTCCCTTCATAATTTGCTGTTATTAAGCCTTGTGGGTTGCCTGGTGTATGGGGGGGGAGCTCTATGGTGCACCTCTCCAGTTTTAAGATGGCATACTCATTTGCCGTGTAGAGGCTGTTGTAGCTCAGTATTTCATAAGGGCATCTTTCCCAGTCCTTTGTTCTTTCTATTTGGGCGGTTGCTCAATATGTATACCCTAGAATAAAGGAGGGAGAGAGAGAGAGGTGATATGATCGAAACATTCAAACACCTTAAGGGCAGGAAACTACAGACCTGTTAGTTTAAACTCAGTGATAGGGAAAATGATGGAATCACTTCTGAAGGAAAGAATTGCCGAGTATCTAGAGGCCAGAGGGGCACAGGACCCTAGGCAGCATGGATTCACAGCGGGAAGGTCATGTCAGACGAATCTGATAGATTTCTTTGACTGGGTGACCAAAGTAGTAGATCAGGGAGGGGCTGTGGACATAGCCTACCTAGACTTTAGCAAGGCATTTGACACAGTCCCACACAAAAGATTAATATACAAGTTAGCCAGCCTGGGAGTGGGTCCCAAGATGACAGCCTGGGTGAAGAATTGGCTGGAGAATAGGAACACAGAAGTAATAGTAAATGGAGTCACTCAGAAGAAAGGGGGTTACTAGTGGGAAGTACCCGAGGGTTCAGTATTAGACCGGGCCTCTTCAATGTCTTTATAAGTGACATTGCAGAGGGACTGGAAGGAAAAGTATGTCTCTTTGCAGATGACACAAAGATCTGCAACAGAGTTGATGCACAGGGTGGGGTGGAAAGGATGAGAAGGGACTTGGCAAGGTTAGAGGAATGGTCAAATGTATGGCAGCTTAGATTCAATGCTAAGAAGTGCAAGGTAATGCACCTGGGAAACAAAAATCCCGGGGAAGAGTACACAATTGGGGGTGTGATACTAACAACAACAAAAATGGAAAGGGACCTGGGGGTAGTCATATCAGATGACCTAAAGGTGGGCAAGCAATGTGAGAGGGCAGCAAGGAGGGCTGGGGGGATACTGGGATGCATAGGGAGAGGCATCACCAGTAGAAAACAGGAAGTTATTATCCCTCTGTACAGACAGCTGGTGAGACCCCATCTGGAGTACTGTGTGCAGTTCTGGAGACCCAATCTCTGCAAAGACTTAGACAGGATGGAAGCTGTCCAGAGGAGGGCACCAAAATGGTGCAGGGTCTGCACTGGAAGACATATGAAGAGAGATGAAAGGAGCTTAATATGTATAGCCTCGAGGAAAGGAGGGAGAGGGGACATGATAGAAACTTCAAGTACCTCAAGGGAATCAACAAAGTCCAAGAGGTAGCATTTTCAAAAAGAGGTGTGCAAGAACAAGAGGGCACAATTTGAAGATGGGGGCAGCTCAGAGGTAATTTAAGGAAGTATTTTTTCACAGAGAGGGTTGTGGATGCATGGAACGGCCTTCTGGAGGAGGTTGTGGAGTCAAAATCAGTGGTGGAATTCAAGCATGCATGGGACAGTCATAAGGCCATTCTAGGGTGTGGGGGTAGGAAGAAGTAGGCTGCTGGTTAACTAGGATCTGCAGCTTATCCAGTAGGTAGGGAAATGGGCAGACTGGGTGGGCCAAGCGGTCCTTATCTGCCATTAGATTCTATGTTTCTATGTAACAAGGTGAAAGAGTCTAACGTGTTTCAATATAAGAAAAATAGTAGGACAAGAGGACACAGCATGAGATTAGAAGAGGCCGATTAAGGGGTAATGTGAGGAAGTTGTTTTTCACAGAAAGGGTGGTGGATGCATGGAACGGCCTGCCTCAGGAAGTGGTGGATATGAATACAGTGCAGGGCTTCAAACAGGCATGGGATAGGCATACGGGAGCAATACAGATGAGTATGAATAGTTAGGCCATTGACAGAGCAAAGGCCGATGGCACATTCATAAGGTAGAAAAAGAAATGGGCAGACTGGATGGGCCTTGCGGTCCTTATCTGCCATCAACTTCTATGTTTCTATGTAGAGAGAATGCTGAAAGGGGCCCCAGCTTAATTGCCTGTAATAAGATGGGGAAGGGTCCTCACCACCCTTTATTTTGTTCATTATTTCTCCATCCCACCAAATAACATTTTACATTTGTGACTTCCCTTGAGCCAGCTGGCTCAGTATTCATTTAATAGAGACAAGTGCTCCTTCATATGGGCATCATCAGATTTGTTCATTTTGTCCTCCCCATTGTTCATTCATGAGGGAGTCTAAAGGTTTTCCCTGGCTCTGCATGGCTAAAGAAGAAAGGGTGGCCAAGGAGACTCAGGCCTGCATCCAGGTGGTGGAGAAGGCCTCTTGTATCTCTGCTCTCTGCTAATATCACTGCTATTTGGGAGGCGTATACTGCCAGTGTGAGGTACAACCCCCTGTCAAGCCTAGCCTTTCCTCCAAAAACACCCTTAACACAGAGCTAAAACGCTTATCTGAAATTATGCCTCCTTTTTCTGGGTTGCCAGTAGACTGCTCTTCCTGCAGTTCATCCAGGCTCAAGTCTGGTGTGTCTGGTTGCTGTAGGGGCTCTCCAGACAGTTCTAGCTCCTCTGCAGCCACTCAAAAAGCCCACAAGTCCTCGGTGCTTGGGTTTAGTGGCGGCGCCTCCACTTCCGGCTGTGGTGAAAACTCAGTGCACTGGTGATTCGGGCTCTCAGGAGTCTCAGGCAGCAGTACTTCACATCTGTTTGTGGCATGGTAGGCCTGCACTGGTTCCTTGATCTCTGGGCCTATCACTGGATCTCTAAGACTAACGGGGGGGGGGGGTTCTCTATCTCGCTAGGATGTTCCCATTTGTCATGGAGTTTTAACAACTGTCTTTTCCTGCTGGGCTGGTGGAAGAGACCATGCTCATCAGTTCCTAGGATTCCCGCTGCTGCTCCTCCTCTTCCTCCCCTGACATTTGGCTCCACCCTTTCCTTTCGCTGCTGGCTTTGCTGCATGGACTGCTGCTGGACTAAATTCACCTCCCTTGGCCAGGTGCAGGCCAAAAATTCCATGGCTGCCTCTGGGGTGTGAAAGGTAAGAGTGACCCCGTTGTGATTGAATTTCATGACCGCTGGATATCTGAGGGCAAACTTGATTCCTAAGTGATGCAGGATTTTGCGGACCTCTGTATAGGCCTTCCTTTTCCCAGCAAGCTCTCTGGAATAGTCCTGATATATATATATCCTGTGTGTCTGCTGCTATAATGTTCCCAGGGCTCTAGCCGCTTCCATAGTTGCTTCTTTGGTTTTGAAGTCTAAAAAGCATGCCAATTCGGGCCTCGGTCTGTCCCCAGCCTTGGATGGAGGGGTCAGAGATAGGTGGGCCCTTTCAATCTCGAGTGGGCGAGGAGGGGACCATCTGATAATTCCGGGCAAGACATGCTGTAAAAAGCCACAGGTATCTCGTATTTCTGCTCCTTCTGGAAAATCTAGGAACCAGAGATGGTTCCTTCTGTGCTGGTTCTCTAGGTCGTCTACTTTGTTCAGCAGTGTGTGCAGGACTCGGCTTTGCTCTCTGACCATGTTGTTGAGTTCCGCTATTGCCGTGTCATGAGAGCTTACAGTCCGTTCAATTTGGTATATCCATATCTCCATGTTCTGTATTGCTTGGGTGGTATTATTGGATGCGATCATTAAATTTGCCATCTGGTTCATTAACTGGGCAAACATATTTTCAATAGCTGCAGGGTTCCGGCATGAGGCAGAGGGGTCCACCATGTTTAACTTGAGTCCTGCCATTTCCAACAAGTCTTCTGTTTGGCTTGATTTTTTATATATTCTGTGGCAAACGTTATTTGATTATTGTGAGTCTTGGGAATAGAGCTATTTATTCAGGTGTTCAGCTGTGCACCAATCAAAGTAGAACTGACAGGTTTGTCAGGATGTATACCTCGAGGTAGGCAGAGTCAGAGATTTAAGCAGCCATCTTGTTGTAGGCTAAGTCCCACCCCACTAACCCTAGGTTTTTGCCAAAGGTGATGTCTGAGTTTGCCCTAAATCAATCCATTCACCTGCCTACCTTTCCTGGAGCATGCTGATCAAGAGGAAGCCTTGCTCCACACCTTAGATGTACATAGAATCCTACGTTATTATATTATCCGTAAGGACGACTCCAGAATGTCCTCGCAGGTCTTTGTTTCTTTCACTCCTGGGAAAGAGGGTGCCAGTTTTGAAGCAGTGTGTAGACCTACATGCCCTACAGACCCTCATGTAGGCTCACACACACACAATACTGCAGCATAAGGTACACTTGCATTTACTCCTACTTGCAATGATGTATTTAGGAACCATTATCCGGCATGATCATTTTGTGGTGCTTATGTGCCACCTACAGCTTTGTGCCCTGATGCAATGATCAGCATATTCTATGAATCGCTGTATTGTTACCCAAAGGCAGACTTAGTTAGCATGATGCTTATTAGTGTGTACATGCAAAACCTAACTGTCATAGGTGCAAGTTGCCCACTGCTATCCACCAATAGAATTGCTGTATTTTGTTGTTCTGCCTTTTCAGGAGAGTCCATTACCTACTAACATACTTACTTATCTCTAAATATAAGAACTCATGTAAGACTGCTGTTCTCTGAGTTTGCATGACGACATTGCAGTGTTCAGAGTTTTACGAATTCCCAGCAGATACACTGTTTACTAAATGTTTTGGAAATAAACTTTCTTCTGTGATATCTGGACTTCTGTGACATGTTTTGCCAACAGGTCTAGAATCCTGCCATCCAACAAGTGCCTGTCCTGATGGTTGGCCAACTGCATCATTTTTTGTTACAGGAAGTACAGTAAGGAACTTCCTGGGGTTGTTAAGGCCCACTCTACCAGGGGCATATCCCCTTCAGTTGCCTGTTTCAGGGGCATCTCCGTGGCAGAAATTTGTGCTGTGGGTACTTACAGTACTGTCCACACTTTCACAAAACACTACAGTCTGGACATCACCTCTAGAAGGAGGGCTAATTTTGGCCTGGCTGTGCTACAGGGCCTTCTCTCCTAGACACCTGTCTTCCATCCTCCCGTAATAGTCTGCTTAGTAATACTGCTTGGGGCTCATTCCTATGATGTGACCTGCTGCAAAAGATTTCCTCGAAGAAGACAGAATAGTTATGTAAGAACTTACCGTAACAATAGATCTTCGAGAAAATTTCTTGCAGTAGGTCATGGCGTCCCTCCCTCCTGCCCCCTTTCTCCTTTTCCTTTTCTCTAGTTCTCCTCCCTAGGATATTGACCTTTTGGCTCCTTGTGCTACTTCTGGTGGGGCGTTCCCTCAGTTCCCTTGGAGGCACGCCGTCATGGGATGGTCTCTTGGGGGGGAACTGAGAAGGGTCCGATGCTGCCCATGGCTATATAGGGGGATGTCGACATAGCGACATCGCCGTGGGTGGCCCCAGTTAGACTATTTGTGAAAAAGCTTCCATGTGGTCCTAGTGCCTGATGGCTAAGGTTCCTAAGCTGTGACCTGCTGCAAGAGGTACTCTTGAAGATCTACTATTACGGTAAGTTCTTATGTAACTGTTCTTTATGGGGGACTTTAATCTGCCAGATTTAGACTGTAACATCCCGGATACAGCTACAGCTAGGATCAGGGTCATCCTAGATTCCCTGCAAGGGGCATTTCTCACGCAACTGCTTACAGATCCCACTAGAGATGGGTCACTGCTGGATCTGGTATTTATGAACAGGGACAACATTGCAGATGTCATGCTGAGTAGCACCCTGAGTACAAGTGATAATTGTACCATGTGGTTTAGCACACGGATTGGACAGGAGAGAAACCACATTAGGACAAGGGTCCTGAACTTCAGGAGAGCAAATTTTAAAGAAATGAGAGACTGCTTTAGGAAATACCTTGAAGGGGGAGATGGCCGGAGGGGTGGAGGCACAATGGAAAAGAATAAATGAGGGTAATAGCAAGCTGTTTAAAGGTGCTACTAAGCAAGGGTAAGAGGAAAAAGAGGCCACTGTGTTTCTCAAAGGAGTTGGCCAAGGTGGTGGCCAAGGTGGTAAGGGAGAAAAAAAAAGATAGCTTTCCAGAAGGTGGAAGGAGACCCAATCAGAGGTGGACAGGGAGGTATATCTACAGCAATAAAGGGAGGCAGGAAGGAGGGTAATGACAGGAAAGGCTCAAACTGGGAAGAGGATTGCCCAGGAGTTGAAGAATGGGCATAAGATCTGATGAAGGCAAAGGGTAATATAGTGAGGATCAGGGGACCGGAGGGGGGGACTGCACAGAGAAAGACCATGAAAAAGCTAAAATTTTAAACAAGTGCTTCTTCTCGGTATTCACAGAGGAAATGGGGGGGTGGGTATGGACCCACATGTATTTACAGGCACCAGGGAAGGGGTTATGAAAGAGAGAGTCCACTGGGGGTTGGAAGCCCTAAAGGAAACAAGGAGATGGTGCTGGATGGGATTCACCCAAGGATACTTTAGGAGTTGAGCATGATGCTAGCCACCACTCTGGCAACACTATTTAGCACCTGTTCAGAGTCAGGAGTGGTTCTAGAGGACTGGAGGAGGACCAACGTGGCCCCTTTACACAGGAGCGGCAGCAGAGAGGAGGCTAGTAATTATAGACCAGTCAGTCTAAGTTAAGAAGGCAGTATAGTGCAGTGGTTTAAGGCTCTGAGCTGCAAACCTGGAGACCTGGGTTTGAATCCCACAGCCCCCACTTGCATACTGTGTGACCCTGAGCAAGTCACTTAACTTCCTCATGCTCCCAGATCACACCTGTATACAAGCTTTCAGCTTAGTGTGTCTCTTCTGGTAAAAACAAAACAACAACAAAAAAAAGGCTCATGTTAGTGGTGGAGGTAATTAATGGAGTCCCTGCTGAAGGAGAGACTAATGGAATACCTGGAGACAAATGGGCTACAGGACCACTGGCAGCATGGCTTCACAGGGGGGAGGTCATGACAAGTCTCATTGATTTCTTTGACAGGGTAACTAGGGAGGTGGATCAGGGGAGGGCAGTGAATGTGTCCTATCTGGACTTCAGTAAGCATTTCAAACTACACCACACAGGAGGCTAATAAAGAAATGTAGCAGCCTGAAGGTGGGGGAGAAGGTGGTGAACTGGGTATCTACTGGTTGAAGGATAGGAGACAGAGGGTGGTGGTAAACAACAGGCACTTGGCAAATGAGGGAGTGATCAGTGGAGTACCATAGGGATCGGAACTGGGTACTATCCTCTTCCATATCTTCATAAGTGACATTACTGAGGAACTGAAGGGGAAGATGTGTCTCTTTGCAGATGACACAAATATCTGCACAGGGTGAACACCCAGGAGGGGGTGGAGAGAATGCAAAGGGATCTGGGGAAACTAGAGGAGTGATCTAGGGAGTGGCAGCTGGGTTTCAAAGCCAAAAAGCGCAGTCATGTGGTTGGAGCAAGGAAACCCAAGGACAGAATATAGGATGGAAGGGGTACTTACAGTTACCAAGCAAGAGAGGGACCTTGGAGTAATTATGTCTGATGACCTCAAGGTGGCAGGGCAGTATGAAATGGCAGTAGGCAAGGCTAGCTAGATGATGTCATGCATGGGGGTAGATTTCTAACAGGAGAAGGCAGGTGGTGTTGCCTCTGCATCACTCACTTGTTAGACCCCACCTAGAGTACTGTGTCCAGTTCTGGAGGCTGTATCTCTGTAAGGACATCAACAGGGTGGAAGCAGTCCAGAAGAGGGCTACCAAAATGGAGTGGGGTTACATGAGAAACCATATGAGGAAAGGCTGTGGGAGCTCAACACGTACTCCTCTGGAGGAGAGGAGGGCAAGAGAGGACATGATTGGAACCTATAAATCTTTTGGTGGAGGAACAAGGCGCAGGTGGGCAGTCTCTTTCACAGGAGGAGTACTAGAACACGAGGCATGCCACGAAGTTTGTGGAAGGGAAGTTTAAGAAGGCTATGAGGAAATACTTCTTCATAAAATGAGTAGTAGACATCTGGAACAGCCTGCCAGAAGATGTGGTGAGGCGAAGACAGTGGGGAGATTCAGACATGTGGGATAGGCACATGGGTATAATTAGCAGAGGTAAGGGAGAAGGGAGGGACACCTTTGACCAAAGAGGGTCCAGGGTGTAGTAACAGGCAGGGAAACTAGGGCAGACTAAATGGGCCTCCTGGTCCTTTTCTGCTGTCACATTCTATGTTTGTATGTTTCCATGTAACAGCTATTTGACGAAGCCACTAATGGAGTTAGTGCCACTGTCATTCATATCGAGCCCCTGATTCATCTTCTGATAACAGATTAGAGACAGAAGTTCATGCAAGCAGTCCACAGCAAGGTGTGTACTGTGTAGAAATGTTAAATTATTGCACACCTCATGGGGGATGAGGCACAAGACATTAATACTAAGTGTCTTTACACCCTGGTCAGTGCATTGATTTTGCACTACCGTACACCCTGTAGTGGGTTACTGCACTTATAAAATGAGTCACTGCTGTTTAATATTCAGGTTTTGGGATAGTAAATGGGAGATTTCAAATATAACAGTGGCTTGATGTGAAATTAGTGTGTGGTCATGTGACTGGTCTTGGCCAATCAAGTTGACCTATTTGTTTTATTTAGCTCTTGTGGACTGAGAAAGGAGGGCTAGGCAATCCTACCTATTTTCAGCCTTTTCCTGGGGGGGAGTACGGATGTAATCAGACATATTTAATCAGGTTAAGCTGGTGGTGTTTTTAGTGAATTTTTAATTTTTATTTGCTCCCACCCAGATCATCCCTCATCATCTGTGCCATGCACCCCGACCTGTGCTCCCAGGACTTACCGCCACCATATTACATAGATACATAGACAGTGTCGGCAGATAAGGGCCTATGTTCCTCCTTGGCTTGCCCACCCCCAGGGCTGGGCCACTGGGGTTAGGCAGGGATGACACTGGAGAACATAGTCTACTCAGTTTCCTTGGGGAGCACCTCAGGTTAGGCTGCACAGGTCCTCAGTACACAGTGGGTGGCATTCTGCATCAGTCTGTCATTTTCCACTTTTCAGGGCTCCACCCACCTCCTACACATGCAGCTGTGGCAACATCCTGGAGCAGGGACACTCAGCTGCATGTGGTCACCCACGCTGCCTAGAGTATCTCCACGGGCCACCACCAGGAGCTACTCCAATAATGGTCTGCACCAATCGGCCCCCAGGGTGGAAGCATTCAGGGGACACCCTTAACTCTCTCCCTTCTGGCCTCTGCTCCTGACACCCAGGCTCAGGACATGAATCCGGGTCACCAGCATGCCAGAGTGATGCCCCAATGCTTGGCACCATGGAGCTGGCTGTATGAACTTATTTTAAATGCAGTTTTATAAATGCGCATAAGGTGGATGTAACTCTGAAGGAAAATCTCATACAAAAAGCTCTTTGTAACTGTAGAAACTGATCCTACAATTAAAAAATGCAATAGTTAGAAGATTACATTCTTACCACAAAGTTCAGCTCAGGTTTCAATCACAACTTATTTTCCTACAGCTCGGTGCAGAGATGAAGGGGAACCCCTTCCAAAATAAGAGATGACAACTTCTTGTCCTCTAGTACTGTAACACATAGTATTGTGCTAAACTTACAGCTCCATCTGATGTCCACACACATAAATAACTGGAGGTTGCCTTTGATATTGAGGAGTATATTTAGTGAGACCCAAAGCAATTCACGAAAGCCCCACACAGGGAACAGCACTGGGTAGAGTCAATGGAAGAGGACACTTAAAAAATCTGAAAAAATAAACCTTATTGGCAAGGCCACTGTTTTTCAGTTTTTACCAGAAAACCAGGCAAAATTTGAGAACTTGGACTGCCTGCACATTGGTAAAAACAAAGAATTTCACAGAATTTGTCATTTTAGACCATATCAGTAAATCTGCAGAACTCTGTAGTTTTCTTATAATTGCTTCCTGAACTATTTTCAATTTGCATTATTTAATGTCTTGTATACTAAACCTTCTTTTATTCTGATTATTTGTACACATCCTAAAAATTATGACAGTAGAACCCCCAGTAAAATCTGGAAATTAGACTATCAATCACCAATGCAATTTCCAGAATTTCAGGTCTTGAAAATGGAATCTCATTATTTCAATCATCATAAATCAGTGGCTTGCTTATTGCTATGACAAAAAGAAACTTAAAGAGCAGCTGACACCTTCAGGAGAACTTTAAAAAAACATAATATTTAGATACAGTTCAGCCTGTATTTCACATTAGTTCTGTATTCCTCCTCCTCATTATTTATTACTGAGATCATTTGTATGAAAACAGGGTCTTTGCTCCTGAACATTTCATCTATTCCTATTGCTTTCTCCCTACCTGAGGTCATAATGCACTGCTTGTGACATCACAATTTCTCTCCTGGCAACAGACTGTGATGTCACAACAGAGGATTATGACTTGAAGTAGGGAGTAAGCTATAGAGGCAGATGAACTCAAAGGGAACTCTACGGGATAAAAATCATATATTCAAGCAAATTTACTCAGTAATAAATAATGGAAAGAGAAATATATAGAATATATATGGAATGCAAGCTGAATTGTACCAAATTATTATGTTTTTCCAAGTTTTCCTTGAGGCGTCAGTAGCTCTTTAAATTAAAAAGCTGCTGCCATCTTCTATCTAAGCTGTCCATCAACTGGTGTGATGGGTGTTGTAAAATTAAATTTAACCCACGGAGTCACCACAAATGGTCAGTTTGTTTCAACAAACTTCTGCACAACTTCACCAGAACTTTATGAAGCATTTTGATATAAATTCCAGTTAAATTATGTCAGATTCCATTGGGGACAGTCATTTTGTGGAGACTTCAAGTCATGCCCACAGTGGGTGGCTTGTCCCCTCCCCATCACTAGCCACAATGTCTTCCTTGCACCCATGATGAATCTTGTGGCTTCTTTCCTCCAACACCCATGCTCCTACTCATCAGTGACTGTTCCAGGACATTCAGGGATCATTGATACCTAAGCAGCCCTCTGCAGCCCTCCCCACCAGTAGAAACTTACAGTGTTCATAACTGTTTAGAAAACTATTTGGTGGCAAAGCTTCTGGGTGAGACTACATGTATCAGCAGACCATACAGAGCAAAACACTTAAATTAGGGTCTCAGACTGGTCAAGGTGATTGCTTTCCCAGTGGAGATCTGGAGTATAAAGAGAGAACTGCTGCATGGTCTTACTAAGGCATGTTTCTAACTAATGGAAAAGTTAGGGACAGCATAAAGAAGCAGGAGTTGGAAAGCTATGTGGAATAATATTTTGATTATTCTTTGGTTACTAGGAGAATTAGATGGATGAATAATCAGAGAAGCATTTGGCTGGCAGAGGAAGTTGGTACACTTTGTTTTTCAGCCACAAATATAGAACATCTTGAGGCATAGCGAACTCTTGGAAAAAGATCATGTTGCCCTAAATATTGTCTTTCTGTGAGTCATGATGGGTAGGGGATGTTAAGTAGCAAAGGGCCTGCTTATGCAAGAAATAATTTTCTGAACTACAAGTAATCAGAACATTTTCTCCGTAGTTGTCATCCTTTCAGTACCCAAGCTTATAAATCTGCAAAATAAATGAGGAGAAATTCAACAAATGTGAGCCATGTAGTCTAATCAAGAGAAGCCACCAAAAAAAAAAAATGTGTAAACTATTGCTTTTTGTTCTCAAAAGAGAAATGTGTTGAACCTGTAAGATATCTTTTGCTGAAAGGCTGTTTATTTTTAAATAATTCCAGTTATGTTCTTGTTCAATTTTTCTTGTCTTTTAGGAACCTCAGTGGGTGTTTCTGTTTAATGCACTAGTGACTAGTATCATGTTAGAACAGTATAGTACTGTATAATGAGTGTTTATACTATCTACCCAGTTCTCATTTGCATTGCGGAGCAGGCTGTTCCATTCAGTCTGCTGTGATGCTGCTCCCATTTATAAGTAAGCCCCCTGTCTGAGTGTGAGTGAGTATACAGTGTTTCTGTCAAACTTCTATGTGGGGTAGGGTGGCCAGCAGCACTTTGACAGTTGGCAGATCCAGATCCCACTCTTTCTACCAGGGCCCTCACCTCCTTCTCAACTTTAACCCCCTCACTCCTGCCCCACCCATGAGACCCCTGTGCCACTCTGTCCTGTGACTGTGGCTCTGTGCTGTTGATTTCACGAGTGTTGGTGCTGCTGATCTCACTCCTACTCTGCAGCCAGAGCTGCATCAGTCCTCCTGGAGCTGCTTGATGTGAGCTGGGTAAGAGGAGAGCTGGCAATGAGGGAGGGACAAGGGCATCGGCAGGCAGGTCCAGATGATTCTGTGGTTTCAGGGGCTTTGATGCAGGCTGTCACAGGGCTACAACACTGCAGGCAGAAATGACATGGGTGCCGGAATATGTGGGAAGTTGGAATACTGATGTTTAAAAGGGCACAGAGTAAAGAAGGAGTTTTGGAAAGCAAAAGGGCACTATGAATGCTCGTGGGCAGGGGGGACTGCAGCACCCCTGTGCCCATAGGTTCTGACACCTATGGCAGAGCATCAAGTTTACATGCTAACAGAAAATGTCTGCACTGGTACAGCTCCCCACCAATACATGATTCCTCTTTTCTGCATACAAAAAAATAGGCCTAATGCTCAACTACCTCAAATCATTAATAATGAGTTAATGGTTAATTATTCCTCAGTTTTGCTTTGGTTGATTTCTTCACATGCAAATGAGTTAGTGGCTAACTCCTCCTGGCTCAACCTACTAATTCTTAGCAGTTTCAGCAGTTAGTCATTGACCTTTCCTAATTAGGAATAAACTAATCCCCATGAATTGAGTATTAGTTTGGCATTTATTAATTACTAGTTGAGCTTACGTAATAAATAATTTATGATCAATTCTCAACTTGTTGAGCATTAGCTGATAAGTAAATAGCATAGTTATTAGTTAAGAATAACTAATTCTTAACCAGCTCATTTGCACAGTGCTGCTAGAAACTACCCAGCTGGGAGTCCAGGTAAGCTGCAGTAGCACATCCACTCCTCACTGAAGGTGCCAAACATCTTACTGAAGCACCCTGAGGCACCCCTCAACCCCCCAAGCCAGAAACTAGTCTCTGTCTGGCGTAGGTTCATCCCGCTAGTACAGCCCTGGGGGCTGGCCTGAGTGTTAAACAGGAGGCAGAGTTAAGTCCCAAATGACTATTTGAAATAAACTGCATTTATGCCAGAAAAGAATCCCTTTCCCAACTGGAGTCACTTGTTTGTAAATTTTGTAGTCACCTACTAGCACATAGACTGGGTACATGCTCCAAATGTGCCATTAAAATTCAAGCAACTTTATGGTAACTATCAAGCAATCGACTGATAAGTGCTGAGTAAACTGGGAGTGTGTTGCAGAAATGCTAATGAAGTGCCTTATAGTTATTCCTGATACAACTCCAATGGAGTACCTTCTCAGTTGTGACACACCTGCATTACTCCAGAAAGGCAACTTTGGAGTGTGTTCCAAAAATGTTACTAAAGTGCCTTGGAATTATAGTATATACACTTCAAATTGAGTATCTTCTTGAGTAAACTTCAATCTTTCAGTGCAAAATATTCTCACAGTTAGGGCACAATTGTAAATTAAAACTTCTGGAAGAGCCCGTGTGCCACGATCAGGTGGTGGGCCCATCCCCGTGTTGCTTCAGTGCCCTCCCAGAGAACTGAACTAGGCAAATCTGGTACTCAGAACATGCTCTTGCCCTCATGTCAGTTTCTCAGCCTCTGACCTGACTAGCCACACAAATTTACAAGCAGAGCAGGACTAAGAAAGGGGATGGGGTATGCATTTTATTTTTTTTAAATGAGGGTTAAGGAGTCCTGGAAGCCATCACATAGGGGTGTAGAAGTACCTTTTTCAAATTTTCACTGGCAAATACTTCTGCATCTCAGATACTCTGCTATTCACTACTCACTATTCATGTTCCTTTTCAAGAAGTCAGCAGCATGGTGTCAAATAGTGTTTTATCACATAATGACCAAGAAAACTCTAGAGATGCAACATTTCAGTGGGGTCCATCTTCAATTAATTTTACAACTTGGAGCAGAATCTCAGTAGAGATCAAGATCACTTTCTCAGGGTCACACAGTGAGTCAGAGGCTGGGCTTGAATGCAGATATCCTGCTTCACAGTTTCAAAGACAATATTATGATGGAAAAATGATCCAACTAACCACAATTCAACACTACATCCCTCTTCCATATCTTAGGACATTTACTTAATGGTGGTGGGGTTTTCTTCAGGGGGTCGCTGGTGTACTTTCATTTCTGCTCATTGAATTAAACACAGTGAAGTCTTCATCTTTCTCAAACATTAAACAATTTTTCATAATTTCTTGGAAGTTAAATCCTGAATGTGTTCAGTAAAGAAAGGTACTGGTCATATACACTGTTTAGAAATGCAATTGAAGCCCATACTAGACCATATTTTTATGTTTGCTTGCACGCATGTGCAAGAAACATAGTGCCATCATCGGAGATTTCGGAGGTGTGTCACCTCCTCCTCCAATTCAGTCAGTGTGTTGGCAGAGGCTGGCACCCTGTAACCAATGCGTTCTGGAGCTGTCTATGACAAGCTCCAAATGCAGTGGCATACAGTTCAAAGGGAGCTACGCTTCAGTGAGCAGTGATAAGACCAAACTTTGCTCATGTGCAGCTCCCCACCCACACTACACACACAGATGCCATGCAGTGCGTCTTGGCGCCCCCTCCGCTGACTGCGTGCACTGAATAGCCGACAGGGTGCCCAACTCCCGCCGGCTGTGCCATGCTCCCCCACCTCCCCAAAGTTTTGAAATGCCACGCTGGGTGCCCACCCCAGCATGGCATGTATGATATAGCCGACAGGGTGCCTAATCCCGTCGGTTCCACTGTCCTCACCCCCAGTATTAGTGCCACGCTGGGAGCCCACCCCAGCGTGGCAGTATCCACTTTGGCCGGACGGGGTGCCCAATCCCCGTATGCTGAACGACCCCCAACATCCTTGTGCCATGCTGGGGCCACCCCAGCACTGGCAAACATCCAGCGTCGTTCTTTTTTTTTTTTTTTTACCTGTAAAGAAAAAACGGTCCCACGTAGTCTCCCTGGCCACCCTCCCACAACCCGCACCCACCCACTGCGCACCCTGCCTCCCCACACCCCCCTCACCCCATACTTACCTCCGGACCTCGGCGCGACGATCTTCGGTGGACCGGGAAGACGTCTGCACTCTTCAAAGCCGACCGCAAACTGAGGAAATGCCGGTAAGCTGTATAATGGGCTGAGATAGGGGTTTCAACTTTGTTGCATATCTCAGGCATTTTTGAATTTTGGCACCAAATTTTTCAACATGGGTTTTGGGACCCCTTCTCATGAATGATGTCACTGTCATGGCATTATTCAGGCCCAAAGGGTGATTTCGCAGTCACTGCGCGGTCACTGCGAAATCACCTCGGCCTGAATAACGCCATGACAGTGACAACATTCATGAGAAGGGGTCTCAAAAACCCCATGTTGAAAATTTGGTGCCAAAATTACAAAAAATGACTGTTTTACGAGCGTGCGTTGCGCAGTTCCTACGCAGGCCCATAAGTTCGCGAATTTTCAATATTTTCACTCCAGATTTTCAACATTGCCATTTTACCACACCTTCTTATGAGCAGTACAGCTGTCATTTTTCACATCTCACTCAAAATGTGTTTCCGCCCATGTAGCGCATAATGGCGCAGTATCGGTGTTTAAATCAATGTCATCGGGAAAATTAAGAAAATCACAGTGTCACTGTTCATGAGCAGAGGTCTTAAAATGGCTATGTTGAAAATTTGGTGAAAAAATTCCTAAAATATGACATATTCTGCGTCGTTGCACTGTTTCTATGCATGCTCGTGAGTTTGCAAATTTAATATTTTCACTCCAGATTTTCAACATTGCCATTTTATTACACTTCCTTATGAACAGTACAGCTGCAATTTTTCATATGTGCCCAAAATGTGTTTTCACATGTAGCGCACAATGGTGCTGTTGGTGTCTGAAAACAATGTTTAGGACAGATTAAGAAAATCACAGTTACACTGTTCATGAGCAGAGGTCTTAAATGGCTATGTTGAAAATTTGGTGACAAAGTCCTTAAAATGACTGTGTTATGAGTGAGCATTGCGCAGTTTCCACACACCTCGTTAGTTCATGACTTTGTCATATTTTCAGTCAGATTTTCACCAGTGGCATTTTTCCACACTTCCTTATGAACAGTACAGCTGTCATTTTCACAACATGGCTGAAGTGTGTTTCACACTTTCAGCGCAGAGATGTGTGGTGATCGCTGTGGGAAATCATTGTTCGGCTCAGATAAAGAAAATCACGGTGACACTGTTCATGATCGGAGGCACCAAAATGCCTGAGTGACAATCTGCTGTAAAAACTCCAACCTAATTATATTACGGTGTCGTTGCACAGTTTCTATGTCGCTTGTGACTTCACCATTTTTTAAATATTTTACTACAGATTTGCAACATTGCCATTTTTCACCTCCCCATGAACAGTACAGCTGTCATTTTTACATCCTGTTCGGAATGTTTTTGCACCTGTGGTGCTAAATGCCGTAGTCACTGTGCATAAGCAGCTTTCGGCTAACAAACTGATATTCCCCCTGTTCATGAGGTGGGGTCACAAAAAAAACATGCTGAAAATTTGGAGTGAAAATACCAACGAATGCCTGAGGTATTAGGTTTCCAACCATAACGCCCAACCCTGTAGAGAATGACAGGCATCAGGGGTGTGACTTGGGATTCTTGCCTGTGATGCTCATACCATTCCACACCCTGCAGTCAGTGGAGGCATCGAGGTATGCCTTGCACTCTTCAGCCCAAACTTCATCCCATTCTCCCATATCGCACCCATCTCACCATATTCCTAATGAAATAAATGCCATAAGAACCAAAGACCCAGGATCACCGTGACACTTGTCAGTGTCTGCAGGGTGGGGTGTGGTGAAATGGCGTGGCCATTATGCCTGACAACCCAAACGCACACCCCAATGCCTGTCACTCTCTGCAGGGTGGTGGTGGGGTTGGCTTCAGTTCAATACTTCACTGCCATTCCTATTATGCAGCTCTGTAACTTCTACACTACCATTGCCAATGCCAGCAAGCAGACATTCGGCATTGACAAAAGCTTGTTCTATCATGAAATTCAATGGACACCATCCTCAACTCTCTTTGCATCTTTCTAGAAATTGTGAATACCCCCAATACAGCATAGACACTCATGGTGCAGTGGGAGGAGAGGAGACTATTGTATCATGAGTAAATGCACTCTTTGGGGGTGTTCCTAATGTTCAAGAAGCATGCAACAAGAGTAGATCAAGGATTTGAAACAAAATGTTGGTAATAAATACACTATTTGCATGCATTTCAGTTTAGCTAAAAAAACGCACAGCGGTTAAAACAACCAACAACTTGAATGAATTGTAGAAAAGGTAAGCAATCATTAAACATATTTTTTCAATTATATATAATATAATGCAAAAAGGATTGACAAGTGTCCATTTAATACCAACTGTATACCAAAATGTGTATGTGATGGTCAAACAACAAAACTTTAAAAAGTAATTTTACTGTAAACAACATTTTTTTTCCAGTTAGCCTTATTTCTCAACCATGCACTGGCAGCCTCCATTATACCGGCTACCCCAGCCAACACCCCCAGGACTTGCTATCCTTCAGAGGCAGCACAGTCTGGGTCATCAGGTACAGGGCGTGTAGGCAGCTGGAGTCATCCTACAGCTGGAGTACAGATTTTCCTAGTACTCCCCCTAAAGTGCAGCATGTCCGCATGCGTAGTACACCTGACATCTGCCTCTCCTCTTCCCAACTCTGGTGGTTTCAGCCTGCTTATTCTCAGCCACTGACAGTATCTGGCAGCACCACCAAACTCTGCTCCACCCCACCCTGAGATGAGCAATCCGGCAAGAACTCAATCTGCTTCCCTCTTGCTGACCCTCCAACTCCCAAGATAACACTTGAAACTTGGGTCTTCAGCACTGCAAGTACAGCACCATCACTGCAATAGTGGGCCGGCAAAAATCTAAGATCTGTGAAATGTAATTTGTCTGCACATCCACATGTGTAGTCGTAGGTCCTGTCATCTTATTTTTTGTGGCTATTTCTACACTAGTAAACACAGAATCTGTCAGCAGACAAGGACCATATGGCCCAACTAGTCTGCCCATTTCCCTACTCAATGCTGCAGCCCCAGATCCTATCTGGTGCATTTTTGTAAACTGGTAGTTATTGCCCAAGAACCCTAACAGTCATTAAATAAAGCCCTAAAAATACCACAATGATGACTTTTAGTAGGGGATGGGGCTGCAGGCACTCTGTGGGCATTGCAGTGGGATCGGGAAGGGGGGACACCTACATATACTTGGATCATCTTTGCTGGTAGGTATACATGTATGGGGCTATTTGCCCAGCATAATCATTATGCTGTTTTAGGGCTACGGCTACAGTGCTTGGTTGCCACTTGACTCGCACAAGGAAATTATAAGCCAGGCTTTATGAACTAAACTCTTTATGCAAGCCAAAAAAATGTGATATATGGTTAAAATAGCTTCTGCGGTAGGCACCATCATGTTATGGGTTGCCTGCCTGGAACTAGTGTCAGTTGCTCCTAAAAATGCAGACCCTTCCATTTCCATGTGGAAAACAGCAAGCTGGAACATGCAGATGAAGCTGCAATAGAAGCAGCTGCTTGGTTGGATACCATATGGGGTTCAACAGGCCTGGTCACAGGTGGATTAAGAGCAAGGTTAAGCATACAGCAGCAGTGATAGTGTGTTGTAAAGCATTGTTCTACACAGAAATCCATAGTTTTCAAAATGCTGTTGTACTGCAGTTCAAATACCATGGAATGTGATTGTACCCTTCTGTGGTAAAACAGCATTCTAAACCCTCTAGAGACATGCACAAGTTAAATTCACTGTGAAAGAGAAATATAAAATAATGCATGGAGAAGTTTGGTTTATGGGGATTTTATGCACCCTGAGGTGTGTGATGAACCATGAAGCCTGAGGGGTTTATATGGGCATCTCACACACACTGAAGTGGTGCATAAAATTCCCCATAGAACCACACTTCTCCATGTTTCATTTTTTCATTTACTGTTTTTTGGTTTAAATTGTCTTTGACGCTTTGCGAGGGTAACTGTTACCGCCGACAACCTTGTCTCACGCTGAGTGACTGATTGTGTAGCATTGTGAACGTCCAACACGAGGACAGCTTGTTCGGTGGTTTTTCAGGTGATGCTGCGATACTGTTCTGCCCATGGTTTATGGAGCTCCATGAACAACACATGTGGTTTATGAAGCTGTTGGGGCAGTAACTGGCAGTGGTTTATAACCACTAACCAGTAAATATAAAAACAACAATGCACATATTTCACGTAATAATATACACTATAAAAACACAGGATGAGCAACTTTATGTATAACCAGTGTGTTGTGCCACCTCAGGGTTCTGATTCCCATGGAACACTCGAGCATCTTCCTCGAGGTCGGAGAGAATCACATGCCCTCTGTGGCAGAACACACTGACTGTGCATAGTTACCCATTCAGCATTTTCTATATGCTGAGTTACCCAGTTTTGATTGCATATCAATATGCCTGTTGCGTTTTGGGCATCATTTTCAAATCACTAGCAAGCAGGGAAGAGCTTTGTTGTGGAATTCTGGCATGGCCATCACTGCAAACACCTCCCCCCCCCCGTTTGGGTAGTCTTTCCCTGCACAAGACTGATGCCTCCTCCTCCTCCGCATACTGTAACAGGCATTCCCTGCTGTACAGTGGCACCCTCTTTCCACTCATCCTATATGGACCACTCCCTGGTTTCTAGTGACACCTTCTTACCACCCCATGCAAAGTTTTCTGTTGTCTAGTGCATTTGTCTGCCTTTCCCAATATTGTGCCATTCCCTGGTGTCCGGTGGCCACAACCTCCATCTCTATGATAAACACTATAGTGCAAGGTGGAGTGTCGTTGTGTATGGAGATCTATACACTGTGGTATGGTCTGGCATGGAGACAGGGACTCAGTTAAGCCACACAAGGGCAAATGTATTAGATATCAGAAGGGCATCTTTCAATGAAAAGTGTAGATCTTTAAGAGCAGCCCCAGTAATAGAAGGAGTAGAGAAACAGTTGGGGAGACTAAAAGGAGTCATTATGGAGGTAATTAACAAATGCATTAGGATAGTGGCCAAAGGAAAAAAAGAAGAACGAAACCACTATGGTTCTCTAAAGAGGTGGGACACTAAGTAAGGGCTAAAAGAGCAAGTTTCAGGAAGCATAAGGGAATCCAAAGGGAAGAGAAGCAGGGAAGGCTGTAAAAAAGCCAAGGCACAGACAGAGGAGGTTTTTTTTATATATTTGCTTTTGTTAATCAGGTAAGCACACTAGACAACAAGTGCCTATTTTCAGGTACGACCCGGGAGGTTACAGAGTACATAAGAAACACAATACAGAATCAGGGTAACATACGGGCCCACGAACAAGTGGGTGGAACAGCAAAATGGTACAACTGGCTTTAAATGGTAAGGTTGGCAGTAAGTCAACAAGATACATAACAGAAATTGAGAGGTAGAATAACAACGGGGTAACATCATGACAGAGAATACACCAAAATTACATGAAAGTACATGAGCGCCTAACATGACAGAGAGTGCGCATCAAAATAGTGCGGCTAGAAGCTGGAACTGATATGACAAGAGCGCCTCTCCAACAGGAGGGTGGAAAGTGCCTTATGCTGGTTATCAGCCGAGATTAACAGCGGTCGGTGCATCAGCTCACAGACTCCCATAGTGTATCAGGGGGAGGGAGAGACTATTCAGGATCTTTATAGTACAAAGACAGGCAGAGGCGGTTTTGAGGAAGTTCCAGAGGGATGTTTTGAAGCATGGATGGGAGGGAGAGGCATGAACTAGGGTGGGAAGGGAGTTCCACAGTCCAGGCGCATAGATGGAGAAGGCCCAGTCACCTGTGAGGGTGCGGGTCTTAGGAACCAGGCGGACCTGAGCAGCCCTAGATCTTAAGTGGTAGGCAGGGGTTCCATATTTGAGGTAAAGGGCAAGTGCAAAAGGAGTGGCCATTCTAACTATGTTATCAATGAAGTTGCCAAGGACAAATGCGTGGTGTTTTTCGGGGGGGAGCCACTCCAGCCGAGAGTAGAGCTCACAGCGATGCGTAAGGCGAGGAGCAGAGAGTGCGAAGTGGCATATGTTGTTATAAGCAGTATTCCATTTTGCTAGGCTAGAATTCAGGACTTGGGCAAAGGCTACGAGCCCATAGCAAAGCATGGGAAGGAGTATCCCCCTGGCTATGGTGAGGCGAGCAGCCGGGGTGAGGCAATCTTTCACTCTGTAGACAAGTCCAAGCTTGCCGTTTGTGGCTTTACAGATATTCCGAAGATGCGTGGTGAGATCCAGTTGTGGATCAAGGGTAACTCCTAGATACTTGACGGCGTCAATGACTGGCAGGAGGGAGCAATTAGCTCCATAGATCGTTAGAGGAGCAGGGCGGGAAGCGGGTTTGGCCACAGAACCAAAGAGCATGGCCTGGGTCTTTTCCAGGTTGATGGTGCGATTCTGTCCCTCAAGCCAGTTCTGGATAAGATCAAAGTCTGAGTTAAGTCGGGAGTTGATGCTAGTAATATCCTGAGAACTGGACAGTACAACAAGGTCATCCACGTACAGAGTTGGGTGCCCGTAGGTTGCAACGGAGGGCAGTTCATTAATGAAAAGGGAAAACAGAATGGGTCCAAGGACGGATCCCTGGGGGATCCCGCAGTTAACAGGGGAGAGGGTAGAGAGGGCGCGGTTGAAGTAGGTGTATTGCTGCCTTCCCCAAGGTAGTTGGAGAACCAGGCAAGGGCTCGGTGGGAGAATCCGAGGGAATGAAGAGTGGAATGGAGGAGGAAATGGTCAAACTGATCGAAGGCCCTAGAGAGATCGATGAAGATGGCTCCGGTAAATTTGCCTTGGTCAGTCACGGACCTGATCTCAGAGGTAACCTTGGCAAGTGCAGTTGATGTGCTGTGCCCCTTTCTGAAGCCATGCTGAGCTGGGGAGAGAACTGCATAACCCTGAAGGTAGTGGTTTAGCACAGACTGTGAAAAAAAGGGGACAAGACATTCTACAGGTACATAAACAAAATGGGGGAGGATTGTGAGGCTCAAAGGGGAGGAGGGAGAGTGTAAGGGGGAGGATTTAAACAAGGCAGAAATACTGAACAAATACTTCTGTTCAGTATTCACTGAGGAGGGAGAGGGTCAAGGACCACAGTTGGGGAGCAGTGACAACTGGGGGAGAAGTGGATACCAGTCCATTCACAGTGGAGAGAGTTCTGGAGGAACTCACAAAGGTGAAGGTGGATAAAGCCATGGGGTCAGATGACATACACCTGAAGATATTATGGGAGCTGCACAGGGAACTAGCAGCGCCTCTGGCCACCCTTTTCGCAGAGTCACTCAACACAGGTGTGGTTCCAGAGGACTGGAGGAGGGTCCATGTAGTCTCACTGCACAAAAGTGGCAGTAGGGAGGAAGCAGGGAACTACAGGTGAGTCAGCCTCACTTTAGTGGTGGGGAAGATCATGGGGGTATTGCTGAAAGAAAGAACAGTGGCACATCTGGAATCCATTCGTGCCTAGGATCTAAGGCAGCATGGATTCACATCAGGAAGGTCTTGTCAAATGAATCTGATAGATTTTATTTATTCGGTGACTAGGAAATTGAATCAGGTAGGGGCCATAGACATCACCTACCTAGATTTTAACAAAGCCTTCAATACCGTCCCACACAGAAAGTTGGTTAACAAGATCAGTACCGTAGGAAGGGTGGGGCGGGTGGTGCGCTTGCCCCGGGCACATGCCTCAGAGGGGTGCAGTTTTTCAAACCGCCCAATTCATTTAAATCACCTGCACAGGCTGCCTGTGTGCTGTAGCTTAACTTGTGTGTGTGTGTGTGTGTGTGTGTGTGTGTGTGTGTGTGTGTGTGTGTGTGCAATAACCAATGCTGACAGCAGGGGGTGCATCCACAGAGGACCATCAAGCTGGGGGGATCACATTGTCCTTGTCTCTGAAGAAAAAAATCATGTGGTGCACTGGTGCAGATTTGGCGCCGCTGCGGTCCCTATATAAAAGGTACGAGCAGACTTGTGTGGAGCGTGTAGAGAGAGTGAGGTGGTTAGTGAGAGAAAGACAGAGACGAGAAAAAAAAATAAGAGATAGAGTGGTGAAGTGGAGTAGCCGTAGGAGGATAGTTAGAGTGAGTGACACTGAGGAGGTCAGGAGGACGACTGAGAATCTTTGGAGATGGAGTGGATCCGGAGGATGAGGACTGCACCCACATGCGCCCACCCACTGCACACCCTGTCTCCCCACACACCCCCCTCACCCCATACTTACCTCCGGACTCCAGCGCGACGATCTTCGGTGGACCGGGAACACGTCTGCATTCTTCAAAGCCGACCGCGAACTGAGGAAATGCCGATAAGCTGAAAAATGTATAATGATAAGGTTTTTTCAACTTTTTTGCATATCTCAGGCATTTTGGGGAATTTTGGAACCAAATTTTCAACATTGGGTTTTTGGGACCCCTCCTCATAAATTATTGCACTGTCATGGCGTTATTCTGGCCCAAAGGGTGATTTCGCAGTCACTGTGCGAAATCACCTTTCGGGACCAAGTAATGAAATGACACTGCCACTGTTCATAAGGTGGGCTCTCAAAAAGCCTATGTTGAATTTTTGGTGGAAAAATTCTTAAAAATGACTGTTTTACGAGCGTGCGTTGCGCAGTTCCTACGCACGCTCTTAGGTTCGCGAATTTTCAATATTGTCACTCCAGATTTTCAACATTGCCATTTTACCACACCTCCTTATGAGCAGTACAGCTGTCATTTTTCACATCTTGCCCAAAATGTGTTTCCGCCCATGTAGCGCACAATGGTGCAGTCGGTGTGCGAAAGCAATGTTTGGGACAGATTAGGAAAATCACAGTTACACTGTTCATGAGCAGAGGTCTTAAAATGGCTATGTTGATAATTTGGTGACAAAAGTCCATAAAATGACTGTGTTATGAGTCAGCATTGCGCAGTTTCCACGCACCCTCGTAAGTTCATGACTTTGTAATATTTTCAGTCCAGATTTTCACCAGTTGCATTTTTTCACACTTCCTTATGAACAATACAGCTGTTATTTTCACAACATGGCCGAAATGTGTTGTCACACTTTCAGCGCAGAGATGCGTGGTCGCTGTGGGAAATCATTGTTCGGGACAGATAAAGAAAATCACAGTGACACTGTTCATGATCGGAGGTCCCAAAATGCCTGAGTTGACAATCTGCTGTAAAAAATGCCCACACTAATTACATTACTGGTGTGCATTGCACAGTTTCTATGCACGCTCGTGACTTCACCAGTTTTTTTAATATTTTTACTGCAGATTTGCAACATTGCCATTTTTTTCACCTCCCCATGAACAGTACAGCTGTCATTTTTCACATCCTGTTCGGAATGTGTTTTTGCACCTGTGGTGCTAAATGCTGTAGTTGCTGTGCATAAGCAGCTCTCGGCTAACAAACTGATATTGCCACTGTTCATGAGGTGGGGGTCTCAAAAAAAACAAGTTGAAAATTTGGAGTGAAAATACCAACGAATGCCTGAGCTGTTAGGGTTTCCAACCATAACGCCCCACCCTGTAGAGAATGACAGGCATCAGGGGTGTGACTTGGGATTCTTGCCTGTAATGCTTATACCATTCCACACCCTGCAACCAGTGAGAGGCATCGAGGTATGCCTTGGACTCTTCGACCCCAAAGTTCACCCCATTCTTCCATACCGCACCCATCTCACCATATTTCCTGATGGAATGGGGTGCACATAAGGGCCAAAGACCCCAAGACACACCGTGACACTTGTCAGTGTCTGCAGGGTAGGGTGTGGTGAAATGGCGTGGCCATTATGCCTGATGACCCAAAGGCATACCCCAATGCCTGTCACTCTCTGCAGGGTGGTGGTGGGGTTGGCTTCAGTTCAATACTTCACCTGCCATTCCTATTATGCAGCTCTGTAACTGCTGCACTACCAATGCCAATGGCAGCAAGCAAAAATTCAGCATTGACAAATGCTTGTTAGTATTACCTCAACAAATTAGTGTTTGTGTGTATTAGTCGAGCCTGTTCTAGTCCACTGTCCTCCTGTCATGACTTCTAAGGCTTTATTCGTTCACAGATTATTGTCCATGTTATGTGCCTTTGCCTTATGTCACGTGGTACCCTACTACCTTGCCTGCAAATTATTCTGCATGCATGACTGCATGTCCAGATCCTTCCCAGCTGAGTGGGGCACAGTCAGCTGGGAAGGATGTCATGCAGCCATCAGTCATGTATAATTTGCAGAAGGTGCTCATCAGGTGATGGGACATGGGGGAAAAAATGAGGACACGTCATGATGAAGTAAATTGTAATTGTACAGTACTAGGTACTGTACAGGGTGGCTTATTAAAAAATATTGTCTCTTTAAAGAGCAGATGTGCACTGTAATTTTGTCAGTCACTCACAAACATATATGGTAGCTGATCTGCTCCAGTGTTGACAAGGGGTATTAACAATATCATGCACTTTCAGTCCAGTAAAAGTTACAGACCCCTAATGTAAAAACAGGAAAACAGCAAGCCTTGATGCTGACTATGCCCCCAGGGCAGGCAGTTATTGGAACATACACATAGCCCTAATTTTCTGACATCACTAAAGGGGCCTGTGGGTGCCTACCTGTGGGTGTGTCAGCAGGTTCAGGAAGCAGCTCTGTTTTTCCTGGGGTACACATTAGTGTCCTGTAACTTTTTTACTGGACTGAAGCGCATGGTATTTTTAATACCCCTCAACACTGGAGCACATCAGGTACCATATATGTTTGTGAGTGGCTGGAAAAATTACAGTGCGCATCTGCTCTTTAAGAAAAAGGTACAGTAGGCTTCTCTGTGGGAGCTGAGCATGTGCAGAATAATACTGTAACTGTACAAACTGGCTATCACAGATGGGCCAGCCATCTGTCCCAGTCCCAAAGAGAGCCAGCCAGTCCAGTAGTCACTTCAGTCTGGACTGTGTGGTGATGGTGTCCCCTGACTCCAGTAATAACATTTTCTGACTGTTTATCATCAGCCTAGAGGATAGCGGCGCCAGCACAGAGGTAGTACTGGTAGTACACTGTACTTCCCGGGTCAGGTGGGACATGTCCCCTCCTGGTTTTGTTTGGGAGGAAATGAGTCAGTAGCTGCCGGAGTTCAGTTACTGACACACTCCCTCCCAAACAAAACTGGGAGGGACCCACCCGACCAGGGAAGTACAGAGTACTCAGTACCACTACTACCACTGCCTGGTGCTGCTATCCTACTAGGCTGATGATAAACAATCAGAAAACTTAATTCACTTAAATGAAATCGGCACTGCAGCTGGCAGGCCACCATTCCTTTCAAAATGCTGTTCCACTACAGTTCCAAGGTCATGGAATGTGATTCCACCCTACGGTGGTAAAACAACACTCTAGAATGAGTCAGATTCTTTTTGAAAGCAAAAGAACTCACAAAACACATGTTTAGTTTCTCACAATACTATACACGATAAAAATACAGTATGAGCAACTCTAGTATGCACAACCAGTGTGTTTTACCACCTCAGGGTTCTGATTCCCATGGACCTCTTGAGCTTTGCTCTGGAGGTGAGAGGGAATAAACCGCTCTGTGGCAGAATACATTGGTTCTGCGTAGTTGCCCATCCAGTATTCTCTATACTGCTATTACTTATTAAAAAAATTTGTTTAAAAAAAAAGAGTGTTAAAACTTCATACTTGTTGCATATTTTCCTTGTGTAGAGGGAGATTTTTTAATAAAATAGTTATTCCACCAACAGTTAATATGAATTTATGAATGTAGCATTCCAGTCATTCAGCAGTGCTGGACAATGGAATGCTGACAGGAGAAGAAATAAATCCATGTGATGTCCCATCCCACCATTGTGAGTGATTTAGCTAGGGCATACTCCTTTAGTCTCTCCTCGCCTCATCTTCATATGGTTATGCAGACCCTAGTGCACTGTTTAGTTGTCCTCCTCTGAACTGCCTCCATCCACACACACCTCTCAACTTCTATGAATTCCACATAGCGCTATGATTTTCACACTCAAAAATGCATCCTTGTTCTGCATAGGTTTACTGATGTTCCTCATAATGTTAGAGCTATTTCTGGACACACAAACTATAAAAACATTGAACTAAGTTGGCAGAAGCATTTCTTATCACTAACTATATGGGCCCACTATAAGTAGACATATTATTGTTTAAAATAAGAAAGTGCTACACATTCTTTCCCTTTGCTATGATTTTTGAAGGTCAGTGCTATTATTTTAAATGCTGAGAGGTTGAGAGGCATGCCTCCATCATGTCAATGTCCTTACGGAGCTGGAGATGGGGTTCCAGAACTGCACACAGTACTCCATGGGTCTCACCAACTGTCTGTGTACACAGAGGGTCAGGATAACAACCTCTGTTTTCTCCTATGCATCCGACTCGAGAATCCCCCAGCCCTCTTTACTGCCTTCTCAAATTGATGGCATTGTTGGTCAGCCACTTGTCCACAACAATTGTGGCTGCATACTCTGATGCCAGTCAGCCAGCATCTCATATTTTTTTTTTATTTTTATTTATTACAGTATCAGAATTACAACCCTTTCAGTCAAAGACTCATTTACAAAGGCTCATCGTTGTACACAGATTAGAACGGGGCAGGAGAAACATACAGTGAGTGGAAAACAGACAGCAGTGCAGAACAGTAGCAGGGCAATAATATTTACAATAATAATTTGTACAATTAAATATAAGTGGGGAGGGCCATATCAGGGAGAGAATGCCCCTTCTTGCAGGAGACAGGCCTATACATGATGGTAGCTAAGCAAGGAAGGAGTGATCATAGGGTATATATACTTTGAAGACATTACATACGGTAGAGGTGGATGGCAGGAGTGCGGTGCAGAACTCAAAACTTGCAGGTACAGGCCTATATGATTGTAGAGCAGCAATCGTGAGATATTCCATGGGAGCAAAATATTCCTTAAAATCAGGGTAGGGAACATATAACAAAAGCATGTTTTTTCTTCAAGGAAAGCTCCAAACTCGCCACAGAGCATGTAAACCCTCAGAGCTTGGGGTTTTGTGCCCCAGACTTTCTGGGGGGCGCAAAATTTGTTCTGCCCAGGGCACCAAAATGTCTTCCTACGCACTGAAACAAGATGAGTAGTCTGGGCATGGGGCGTAAGGTGATACACTGGGTTAGAAACTGATTGACAAACAGAAGGCAGAGGGGGGTGGTAAATCAGATCCAATCTAGGGAGGGGGGTAGCCAGCAGGGTACCACAAGGATCAATTTTGGGATCAGCTATGTTCAATGTCTTCATTAATGACATTGCAGAGGGGCTGGAAGGAAAGGTCTGCCTATCTGCAGATGACACTAAGATCTGCAACAGGGTGGATACTCCAGAAAAAGTGCAGAAGATGGTCGGAGGTGTGGCAACTGAGGTTCAGTGCAAGATAATGCACCTGGGTAGGGGGAATCCTTTGGAGAGCTACAGAATGGGAGGAGGTGCTGTCACCAAACAGGAAAGGGACCTAGGGGTTATCATATTTAATGCCCTTTAGGTACCAAAGCAGTGTACAAAAGCTGCAAGGAGGGCCAGTGACATGCTGTGGTGCATAGGGAGGAGGTATTACTAGTAGGAGATGGGGTGATGTCATTTTTATAAAACACTGGTAAGGCCTCACCTGGAGAACTGCATGCCGTACTGGAGACCACGTATGCGTAAGGACATTAACAAGGTGGATGCTATCCAGAGAAGGGTGAGAAAGATGGTGCATGGCTACCATCACAAAACATATGAGGAGAGACTAAGAGACCTCAATATGTACTCACTGGAGGAAAGGAGGGTATACCATGAGTACAGCAACAGAATATGGGCAACAGGTAAAAACGGTGACTCTGCCATTTTGTTATTTAAATAAGTTAACTGTAATTCACATAATTTTGCGTACTAGTTATTCTGGGTATACAACATGGCAATAGTTTATAGCTAAGTACAAGGAGGACATCTACAACTTTGAAACTTTAGAAACTGACACACAATTTAAGCAATATTACCTGATAAAGTGAGCTGCTGGTCTGTTATTGACTTGGAAGGTGTCAAAGGACATGAGGTGAAGCAAAGGCCCTACCCTTTTCCAAGGTCAATACCTCCAGAAGATGCCCTACACTTCAGAGGGTAATACTGGCGTTTGTAAGAGTTTTTGGAAACTCACCTTTTGGTGCATTTTAAACAGTGTGAGTGGCTGGAGTGCATGCTTAGACTATATGTTTACATTAGCAGACTCCTCCTGTGAAGTTGCCTTCTTGCGCAGCCAGGTAGTGCACTAAGACATTCAGTCAAATGCTCTAGGTATACGATGAGGATTATTTAACCTTTTTGGTTGCTGAAAGCACTTTGCCTTTGGCCTTTTGTCTTAAACTTCAGAGTTGCACAACTCCCCCCCAACCCTGTCCCCATAAATGCATGGCCTGCCCAATATTTCTAAAGAAGTGACTATGTCCTATTGGGTATTGCTTTCCAATTCAAATAAATGGAAATGAAAGTCTGTGAACCATGCTTAGTTTAAATATATGCTGCAATTTTTATTTTTTTATTATCTTTTAAATGTTCCCTCACTCGCAGTGTAGTTTACAACTGCAGCGCTAGTACCAGTGGGGAAATGATGTCTTTGGGCAGCTGAGAGCTCACAATGAGGTGGGGCCAAAGTATGTTTCTAAGGAAGTGCCCCACTGCATTGTGTGGCCTCGGTTGCCCAGACAACAGTTCCCCACCAACGATAGCACTGCAAATGTAAACAAAGCTTTGGGGAGGGGAGCTTAAAGAACTGCTGATGCCTCAAAACTTTGAAAAACATACTGTGGGTGCAATTCATCTGGCATTCTGTACATATTCTATAGAGTTCTCCTGTCCATTGTTTATTACTGAGAACATTTGCATGAATACATGATCTTTATTTCTTAAAGTTCATCTACCTCTACAGCTGACTCCCTACTTCAACTCATAATCCTCTGTTGTGGCATAACAAACTGTTGTCATGGGAGAAACTGTGATGTCAAATCAGTGCATTATGACCTCGGGTAGGGAGAAAGCAGCAGGAATAGATGATTCAGGAGCAAAGATCCTCCTGTCATTCAGCTGACCTCAGTAATAAATAATGAGGAGGAAACATACAGAATTAATGTGAAATACAGTCTGAACTGTGTATAAATATTGTTTTTTTAAGTTCTACTGAAGGCATCAATTGCTATTTAAAAGGTAAAAAAAAATTAAGTATTTTTTTAGGGTTTCAGGCTCTCCTTTTCAATTTCTTTGAGTTGAAAAGCAGTAGCCAATAGGAGATAGCCAAACGCAGGGTTTTAAATAAATGATTAGCAGTTTTTTTCTTGGGACAATACTAACTGTACAGAAAGCATTTATATAGGTTTTCTAGAAGTGTCATGTTTGTTAAACACAGGAAGGCAAGTGATATGCATTTTCACAATGTTTTAGAACTTTTATAAGCAAAACGCTAATCAATTTTTAGAGTTATTTAAAACCCTGAAACGTAAAGTAAGCACTAACCCACAACAGACAGTGGGTGAATTACATAAACATACAAAGAAGCCAGCAGAAGAAAGCCACTTTGGTCTGTCAAGTCTGCTTGTATTGCAGGGTCCACAGCTTGAGCTAATGCCCTGCCCTCCCTCCCCACTCCTCCTATTCTCCCTACCCATGATTCTTACCTTCCCCATGCCTATCCCAGCCTCTCTTAAAGCTGCCCACTGTCTTCAACGAGATGACCTCTTCCAGCAGCGCATTACAAGTGTCCACCACCCTCTCTGTGAAGAAGTGCTTCCCGACCTCCTTCTAAACCTCCCACCCTCCAGCTTAAGACTGTGCCCCCTCGTGTTATGGTTGCCACTCAGATTAAAGAAACTCTCCTTATCAACCTTATTTATCCCTTTCAAGTACTTGAAGGTCCCAGTCATGTCCCCCTCTCTCTCCTGTCTTCCAGGGCATACATGTTCAGTGCCCATAACCTCTCCTTGTATGCCTTGCCCTACTGACCAGCTATCATCTTTTTAGCCCTCCTCTGGACCTTCTCCAGCAGGTTAATGTCGTTTTTGAGGTGTGGGCACCAGTACTGAACTCCATACTCTAGATGCGGCCTTACCAGTGACCTGTACAAGAACAGTACAACCTCCTCTCTCCTACTACTAATCCCCCTAGTCATGCATTCCAGCATCTTGTTTGCCTTTGCTGCTACTTTCTTGCACTGTGTGGAGTGCATCAGGTCACCAGTGATCATCAATCCTAGGTCCTTCTCCTCCTCGGATGCAGATACTCAGACTCCACCCAGGTAGCACTCTGTCCTGGGATTCTTGGCTCCAAGATGCATAACTTTGCATTTATTGGCATTCATGACAAGCTGCCAGATCCTGGGCCACCTCCCCAGCTTTTCCAGATCTTCCTGGAGGTCTGGTATCCATTCAGCTATGTCCACTCTCCCACAGAGCTTAGTGTCATCTGTGAATAGGCACATTTTTCCCATAATGCTATCCCCAAGGTCACTAATGAAAACACTGAATGACACCGGGCGCAGTACCGAGCCCTGTGGGACCCCACTGGTTACCTCTCTAGTGTCATATAACTCTCCTCCCACAACCACCCTCTGGGTTCTGTCCGTCAGCAAGTTTTCCACCCATCTAGTCACTGTTTCCCAAACTACAAGATCCACCAACTTCCTGATTAACCTTAAATCAAGATAGAGGATGTCTACCGCTTGGCCCCTGTCTACTGTCTTAGTGGCACAGTCAAAGAAGTCAATCAGATTTGTTTGACACGTTCTCCCCACCTATGAACCCATGCTGCCTCTCATCCTGGAGACCATGGTCCTCTAGATATTCCACCAACCCTTCCTTTAGTATGGTCTTCATGAGCTTGCCCACAATGGAGAATTGGGGCATTAAAGAGCAGCTTCCTAGTAGCTGCCTGCTCCTGCCCGTTTGATTCCTTACCTGACTGGAATTGAGCTACTGATGTTTGGAATAAAACTCCATCAGTCCATAAGTTATATCCTTGAAATTTTGGAAATCATGATGGTGCCAAAAAGACCGACTTCCGGTTGAACAAACACGCTCCGATCGGCTCATGCAGCATTGTTTTGTGATGTAAAGCGAAGGCTGTGGGAGCGCGCCACATTCAGTTCTATAGGGCTGGTATTTTCTAATTTACTTACACCCTTTAGTGTTGGGATTTTTTCATATCAAAGTGATCGATCAACTAATAGGGATCCTATTAGTCGATCAATTGCTTTCACGCGAAAAAATACCAACACTAAAGGGTTTAAATATATTAGAAAATACCAGCCCCATAAAACTGAATGGGGCGCACTCCTCGAGCTTCCTCTCAATTTGTACATCACAAACAGTGCCGTGTGGGCCTACGCGGGGAAGCGTGTTTTCAACCAGGAAGTCGGCCTTTTTTCGCACCATTATGATTTCCAGAATTACTTGAGGGATATGACTTTATGTAATTTATGGAGTTTTTATGCCAAATGTCAGTAGCTCGATTCCAGTTAGGTAAGGAATCAAACGGGCTAGGGCATAGTAGCACTGCTGAAAGTAGGAACCTGCTCTTTAATGCATGCCCTGGGTGCACTGTGAGGCATGAGGGTAAAGCCTGAGTGCTCTCCAGCCACCAGTGACCTCCAATAAATGTCCCTCTTTTCATGATGGTGGAATAGTAAAAGAACAGTTCAGAAATGTCAAACTCTGCATCACCAACCACCTAGCAAGTGAAAGTTTACATTTAGCACCATTACAGGTTAACATCCTAGCACAAATAAGAGATCTCTTACCGGGTTCCTGTAGAGCCTGGGATAATGGGGTCTCAGGAGACTATCCAGTTGTACCTGTGAAGCAAAAACAGCAGTGGGGTCACAAAGGACCTGCAGCTTTTTATGAACCAACAATGACAAACAATGTAGGATAAACAAAAAACAATACTTATCTGATACATGCGGTCAGTGTCCTCCTTCACCCAGTCAGCATCCTGCCAGACCTGTGGACATATAAGGGAAAATGGGACAATATGAAGAATAAAAATACTGATCAGCTGGATCAATTGGGAAACACTTACAATGGTTAAAAAAAAAGTGGGTTGTGTGTTGGGGAAGGGGGAATACAGACTGGTACCTCACCATCGAACTGGGTTTTAGAATGGACTCTGTCTCTCAGGGGCCATCATGCAGGAGAGTCAGTGCCCCTAGAACTGATTTTCTCTTAGGGTTGGGGGGGCCATTGTACTCCAGCAATCAACTGACACAGGCCAAGATGAAGACACCAGCTGTTATCCTTCTTGCACCATTGGCAGGGCTCTGGACTGCCAAACTGCTAGAGCATCTTGGGATGGGTTGCCATAGCTAATGAGAGGAATGACCCTTCCCCCTCTGCCTTCCCCCCACAGAGGGAGTGGCTGTACCAAAGGTCCAAATTTAGTCCATGGGATGGTGGATGATGTAGTTACGTGGCTGGCGGCAGTATGGCACTTCTCCATGGTGCAGGGCCTGCTCTGACTGTGGCTTCATGCAGGCAGCTGTTATTTTTTCCCCAATTTTCATGCAGGCCCACCTCATGAGACAGTGCATAGTCTTGTCAGACCTCACCATGTGCGCAGATCCATGTATTTTTGAACTCTATCAGTCCACCACCAGAAAAAATGAGAAGAGCCAACATCCCCACCACTTTCACCAACATGGGCATTCTATTCACTACACCCAAGCGAAAAACAGAAGACTCTTCCATCATACCAACATGAGTAGTTCAACATCCTACCAGTATGGTTAGCCTCCCTCTCCTCCAAATAAAACTAACAGCCAGCTTCCCTTAACTCCACAGTCTCCCTCCCAACAATGCCTCCCCTTTCACCAGCACAGCCAGCTACCTCAACCACATGGCCAGCTCCCTTCTTACCCACATTAAAATGCCCTTTTCCCATACATGTGCTTGCTCAGGTCATTACACACGGTCACTTCCATGGACAACATCCAACCGCACATCTGGCTAGCCTCCTCTTCAAATATGGACTGTACTCCTCAACACCACCGGGACCACCTTACTGACCACATATCCAGAGTCCCCACTCTCCATTAACAAAGCACTCCTTACTGGCACACTACATAAGATCAACACCATTCAGCCAGCTCCCCTCCAAGCATAGACCAAACCCCCACCACCAGCATAATAATCTAGCAGTCCCCAAGCAAAATCAGTCACATGTCTCCATGTCCAAATCAGCCGTACCACCAACCATAGTGAATCACCTTGCTGTACATTACCCTTCCCCCAATCACCACCAAGCGCATCACACTAGTGGTACCTCTAACACCTCATAGAATTGTTTGTCTTACATTCTGGAACACTTGCCTGTGCAACTGTATGTAGTAGGCAGGCAGGAATCTCCCTTAAAGTTCCTTGCCCATTAGATCCTGCCCAATATGCAGGCAGAAAATGCTGGAAGACACAAAATAAAAAATGCGTTGCACTATGGCTGGCAGCAATGACAGAATAATAGCCCCAGTAAGCAGACACCCGACACAAATACAAACTGGCCAGATGAATTTCTTACCCCCCCAAACACCTCACAACACAACACAATATAACATATATTATATAGACAGCCCTGGCACAGAAAACTGCTGTAGGCTTTCCTTTTTAAGTATTTGTTTGCAGCTTTATGTCCAGGGCCATTACTGCAGAAGTGACTTTCAAAAAAAATTACCTCTGCAAGATTTGTTTCCACTTTGTACACAGCATCACCAGCCTTACCCCCCCATGCCACAACACAACCAGCAGACAAACGGTGAGCTTCCCATTTTTTTAAAGTTCAAACTGGCACAGGTTTTAAAAGGAAAACTGCAGTAAATGAGAATGATTGACTTTTAGTGTGTGTTGGTAATAGGGTTACCAACTTTTCAGAACCCAAAGTGGGGCATTTCTTACTGAAACATGATTTTATGCAGGACAACATGTGACCTCAGCCAGTGCAACAGACTTGTGTTTTTCTAATAATCAGAATCAAGACTAAATATTGTAGTTTTTTAGTTGTTTCTTATTCTTTTCAGATATTTTAGCTAAGGTATTATTGTTTTCTCAACATTTTGAGGAAAGTTAGAAAATATTTTTCTACTGAACGGTCAGGACATGTAGTATTTTTTCATGGATTTTGCAGGACACAGCTGCCCAAATCAGGATTGTCCTGTGAATATCAGGACAGGTGGTAACCCTAGTCTGCAGTGTTGCAGACAGGTACGGCAAAGCAGGTTTGCAGTGGGCCTTGCATACTTTTTGTAAAGGAGAAGCCTCTTGTGCACTCTAGGAGTTTGTTTTCCTCACCTGATCAGCTGTGATTGTTCCTAGAGGTCTCGCTTGTTATATACTGCATTCAAAAAAAAAAAACATCGGTTGATTGGTAAAGTTTTTATTAATAAAATAAATAAATTATCAGTCTGCCAGCCATTTGAGCTTGAAGAGGTCCTTTTCATAGTGTCATCACAGCAACAGTCCTCTGGTGTCACACTGAATAATATCCCACATTGTGCGACTACTGCTAACATTGGTTCCACCTGTCAGTAAATGGGAACAGAAATAAGTGACACACACATTCATTCCAGTGGTTAGTGCAATGTGTCAGAGTGCTGCTATAAAGTTTCTAAACACTTGTTAATGACAGCATATGCTTAACACAGAGAATGTTTAAATGAATAAGTACTGTAAACAAATGATCTGTGTTGTGTGCAGTTTTCATCTCCTGTATCGCAAGCTGCATGCACCTCCTTATTTAGTTTTTATTTCGAATGTCAGTGCATGGAATCCATTGTACCTCAATCCCAAGGTATTGCCACTTTCAGTATTGATTGGGTCACATACCTGTAGTTTTCTCAAAAAAATATCACAGGCTGGCTAGATTTAATAATCTGTTTCATACATCAGCAATTTAGTGAATGAACTAATCACCTTTGAATTTCATTTTCATTTTTCCATTTCATTTAATTTTTATTGGTTAAACTGGAAAGGCATGTGAGCATTGTTGCCTGTTTACATAAGTGTCATTGTCACCTTAGAATTTATTAGTAATTTGGTTTTCCAGCATTACTGAAGAACTAATTCTACTGTAACTTATTGTAATACTGCATACCTTCCGGGGGGGGGGGTCTGAAGCTTTGCTAGATTATTTTAGCAAATTTTCAGGAGATTTTCTGGAGGAAACAGTTTATATAAATGTTGGGGGTTTGGGGACTGCTATGACCCCAGAAGCTCGTCGGTGCATTTTGGAGCTTATACACACTTCTGTGTATGTTGAATTCAGTAAATGTAATTACTGTCCTGCACCACAGCAGTGTCCTTTGCGTTTGACGAACACTGATGAATGTTGAGCCAACTTCTTGTAACTGTCAGAGCAAGAAATGACCACATTAACATTCATGTATAGTGGGCAATGCGGAGAGGCCCCAGCATGGGATAGGGGATGGCTCTGGGAGCCTACGGCAAAGTAGGGGGGATCACAGTTGGTGGTTAAGCAAAAAAAAAAGCAGAAGTCCAAGGAAAGGGGAAGGGGTTCATACGAACACCAGCTGTCAATGGCCCTGCATTAAATTCCCCATTACATGAGAGAACAGCATGGTACTCTCACCATAATTTGATGTGCAGCCATACATCAAGGATTGCAGCCTGCCACACTGCTCCCCTCCTGCTTTCACTCACCTACATAAAGCTTGGTGTCACTTCTGCTTGTCCTAGTTCCACTCATTCTGGTCACTGCTTATGTAACTCCCTGAGGTTTATTTTTTGCATTAAACCAGTGCACTATCTCCCATATGTCCTCCCACTTTCACCAATCATTACCACATTCTTTTAAGTTCTGTGTTTCACAGGCTACTGAACCGGAAGCCCAACACTGCAATGCTTCCTGACCAGTCATGGAGTTCTCAGAAGTCTAACACTGCAAAGCTTCCTTACCAATCTTTCTTTCTTTCAAGTTTTGTGAGAAACAATTGTAACCCCTAGGTGGTGCTATCCCAAAGGATACTACCCCTGCCTGCATGACTAGGCACAGACTGAGTGGCCTGAGCTCAGTAAATGGGTGCCTCCACCAGAAGGGTTGGTTTAAGGGTAGCGTAGCTACTCTGGGTATAGCCTTTCGGGACACTGATACCCCCCCCAACGGCTTGCACTGGTCAGCAGATAAACAATCACCATTAATGTCAGAATACAATGTTGAACCCACTCTTGGCACACTTACTACCAGGGCTGGTTCAGCTGCACTGGACCCGGAGACCCCCTGTAAAACAGGACCTGAAATAGAACAGTGTAATGGCAATACAGTATCCCCTCCACAAAGATACACACTAGCCAAGTTAAATGCAGAAAAAACAGAATCTAGTTTATTCAGGGGATGTGAACAAGGGTAGGGCAGCAATCTGGCATTCTATTTCCTATCTGATTTAGTCAGGTTAAACATGCATGCACTAAGAGTCCCTCTAGCACGGTCACACACACCCTAGGCTCCCAGTTGTTACTCAGGCTAGAAACATTGCCCTGGGTAAGCCAGCATTGCAGCTGTTGTTGGAGCCCTTAGAAAAGAAACAAGCAACATGCACTTTAACCCACAATTTGTATTCTGGAGCTGGGTGGCTCAGTTCATAATGATCAACCAAAACAAATCAGATGACACACAATACATACGAATGTACAAATCTGGCAGCAGAACAGACCAACTGGCCTATCAAAGTCTGCCTGAGTGTGCAGCTAGCACCCTAGATTGCAGCTGCCTCAGCCTCCTCCCTCACTGTCCCTTTCATACCTGTCATAGCCCCTGCCCCCTAGACCCTTCCTCTTGCTTCGTCCCACTCCTTCTTAAAGCTTCTGACTGTCATACATGTTACTACCCCCGCTGGTAGCACTTTCCAGTTAGACACCACCATCTCAGTGAAGTAGTGCCTCCTCATCTCCCTTTTAAATGTCCCTCCTCCAACATTAGTCCATGCCCCCTCGTCTCCCTACCTTTCCTCAGTTTAAACAACCCCTCAATGCTAGGTTTATTTACCCACCTCAAGTATTTGAATGTTTCAATCATATCCCCCTATCCCTCCTCTCCTCCAGTGTGTACATATTCAGCTCCTGCAGCCTGACTTCATAGTCCTTTCCTTCCATCCCCTTTAACATTTTTGCTGCCCTCCTTTGTACCACCTCCAGTAATTTTATAACTCTCTGCAGGTATGGCCTCCAGTACTGCACACAGTACTCCAAATGCGGTTTGACCAAGGATCTGTAGAGATACAGGATCACGTCCCTATGTATGGATGATAAATCTCTTACAATACAACCCTGCATTGGCAGAGTTGTTCATGCTCACTGTTACCAATGCCCCAAGGTCCTTCTCCTCTTCAGTGATCCTTAGCCTCACCTCTCCAACCAGTAGTCCCTCCTATGTTTTTTTGCCCTGAAGTGCATCACCTTACAGTTCTTCACGTTGAATCATAGCTGCCACTTCTCTGACCACGTGTCTTGTTTGGTGAGGTCCCTGTGCAATTGTTTCCATCTATCCACTTCGTCCACCACCACCCCTATTTTGGTATCATCTGCGAACAGACTAACCCTGCTCCCAACTCTGTGTGGCTATATCAGAGATAAAGAGCCCAAATAGCACCGGGCCCAGCACTGAACCCTGTGGCACCCCACTTGTCATTGCTCTGGGTGTCAAGAAGTCCCCCCACAACCATTCTCTGCACCTTCCCTTGTAACCAGATCTCTATCCACTTTGTCAGCTTTTTCCCCACCCCCACAGCAGTCAGCTTCTCCCCAGACTCCCATGAAGCACTGTATCAAAGGCCCTTGTTGATGTCCAAGTACAGGACTTTTACTGCATGACCCTATCTAGCTCTCTTGTTACCCAGTCATAATTCTCTATTAGGTTTGTTTGACAAGACCTCCCCGAGACAAACCCGTGGTGCTGCCCATCCCGGAGGCCATTACCCTTGAGGAATGCCACCTGCCTCTCCTTCACTATAGTCTCCATAAGCTTCCCCACTATGGAAGTGAGACTGACCAGTTGATAGTTTCCTGGCTCTTCCCTAGGCCCATTCCTGTGTATGGGCACCACGTGGGCCACCCTCCAGTCCGGAGGCACACACCCCGTTTCCAGGGAGGTGTTGAACAGATCTGCCAGTGGCTCAGCCAACACCTCTGCCATCTCCCTCAGCACCCTGGGGTGGATGCTGTCAGGACCTGGTGCCTCATCCACCCTTAACACCCTAAGCCCCTCTAGCACTCTATACTCTATGATTATTTTGTCTATCAATTCTTCCCCCACCTTCTTCCACCCCCCAGTCCATAATGGTAGTGGGTCCATGCCTCTCCTTAGTGAAAGTAGAGCAGAAGTACTCATTCAGTACTTCGGTTTGATCCTATCCTCTTCCACCCATTCCTCCCACTTTATCCTCGCTATATGTTCTTTGCACTTCCTCTTTCCTGACATATCTAAAAGGTCCTTCACCCTCCCTTTAGGCCCTGTGCTAACCTTAATTCCCTGAGGCCTTGGCTTTTCACCCCACCTGTCCACCTCCTTGGACCAACTCCACTAAGCCTCCTTATTCTCTTCCTTCCTTCCCTTGTTCTCCTGTACTTCCAATCGTAGCCTCTTTTTCCTCACCCCTGCAGCACTCACTGTTCAGCCAGCATGGTTTTCTGGCTCCACCTTCTTACTCCTAGCACTGGTGCAGGCTACTGTGGCTTCCATTAGCCCAGCTTTAATAACTTCCCACTTTTGCTCTGCATCCATCCCCGGCCTTATATCCTGCAGTCTCCCTTGCAGTATTTCTCACATCCTCCCAAAGTCCACCCTCCTAAAGTTCACCACCTTCATACCCATGCCTTCAGTCTCCCTGCCCAACGTGAGTATGAACAACACTGTTTGGTGGTCGCTACCAGCTAGTGGGTCCTTACCTCCCCCACTGCCTCACCATTTGCCAGTGCCAGGTCCAGTGTGTTACCAAGCCTTGTAGGCCCACTTACCATTTGTGTCAGGAGGCCAGCCTGGATCGCATACGGGAGCACCTGCTCCGTGGCGCTGTTGGTGGCAGAGGTGCTCAAGTCATCCCCCACTATCACCACACTCACCCTCCTTCACACCCTCCTTATCTGCTCTGCCAACTCCCCATTCAGTTCCCCCGACTGGGTTGGTGGTCTGTACACCACCCCAGGCTCAGTTTTCTACCCTTGGGAGTCCAGAAGCTGCACCCAAAGTGCCTCCGTCCTCCCATCCTCCCCCTCTTCCTTCGTACATTTGATCCCTTCTCTCACACAAAGTGCTACCCCCCCTTCAACTCCCCGATCCCTCCTGCATATACTGTACACCAGGATTGCTAGATCCAAGTCATGGTACTCAGTGGCCCAAGTCTCTGTTACTGCAGCAACGTCCACATTCCCCCCTGAGAGGAATACCAGAAGCTCCACAATTTTGTTTCCCAGGCTTCTTGCATTTAGGGAGACCACCTTCCATCCACACCCCTCCTTTCTCTCTCTCCCTCCCTCTTCTCCTTGGTCTGCTCCCCTCCTCTTGGTAGTCCACGCCCTTTTTTCATCTTGTTATTACAGGGTGGTGGTGCCTTCTTCAATTCACACTGGCTACCCTGCATGCCCCTTCCCTGAGTCGCTTCACCTCTGCCTTTATCCATATCTAGGGGGGTAGGCTCACCAGACCCCCCAATCCAGACCATTCTACTATTCTCAGTCCTCTTGTCACCCCAAGTTTAAATCTACCTTAGTTGATATATACCCCTCAATTCCACCCTTTAGTACTCCCTTCCCCTCCCCGCTCAAATGTAGCCTGTCCCCTGCATACAAGTCACTATTCCCCCAGATCCTACCACAGTATGTCACTAAACCATAATTCTTGGTGTGGCACCATTCTCTCAGCCACTTGTTGAACTCCTCTATCCTTTCTTTCCTCCCCATGCTCGCACATGGTACCTGGAGTACCTCCAAGGATGCCACTGACTCCCAAACCCCCTCACACTGCCTGCCCAACTTCTCAAACCTCCTCTTCACCACTTCTACAGACTCCCCCACCAAGTTGTTTGTACCCATGTGCAACATTAGGTGAGGTTTCTTCCTCCCCTTCGATGCGCACTTGAGCAGTGCCTGACCTGCCCTTTCTGTGGTCAACCCAGGAATACCTTCAACCCAAATATGGCTGTGTCTTTCCCCCTTCCACCCCATCTGACCCCTTTCAGTGCAGAATTCCCAAGCATGAGTATCCCTCTGGTCCTGTCCCTTACCCCTTTCCTCTCTTTTACCCTTTTCTCTACTCCAGAGTACATAATGCCCTGCCCCTTACACACTCCAGCAGTGCCGTAGGAAGGCATTTTGGTGCCCTGGGCAAGAGACAAATTTTGTGCCCCCCCCAGAAAAGAGACTGGGGTCTGGGGGCCACAAGGCTCCCAGAAGCTCTGAGGGGTTTACATGCTCTGTGGCGAGTTTTGGGGCTTTCCTTGAAGAAAAAACATGCTTTTGTTATACGTTCCCTACCCCAGATTTTAAAGGAATATTTTGATCCCATGGAATATCTCACGATTGCTGCTCTACAATCATGTATAGGCCTGTACCTGCAAGTTTTGAGTTCTGCACCGCACTCCTGCCATCCACCTCTACCGTATGTAATGTCTTCAAAGTATATATACCCTATGATCACTCCTTCCTTGCTTAGCTACCATCCTGTATAGGCCTGTCTCCTACAAGAAGGGGCATTCTCTCCCTGATATGACCCTCCCCACTTATATTTAATTGTACAAATTATTATTGTAAATATTATTGCCCTGCTACTGTTCCTGCACTGCTGTCTGTTTTCCACTCAGTGTATGTTTCTCCTGCCCCGTTCTAATCTGTGTACAAAGATGAGCCTTTGTAAATGAGTCTTTGACTGAAAGGGTTGTAATTCTGATACTGTAATAAATAAAAATAAAAAAAAAATATGAGATGCTGGCTGACTGGCATCAGAGTATGCAGCCACAATTGTTGTGGACAAGTGGCTGACCAACAATGCCATCAATTTGAGAAGGCAGTAAAGAGGGCTGGGGGATTCTCGAGTCGGATGCATAGGGAGAAAACAGGAGGTTGTTATCCCTGACCCTCTGTGTACACAGACAGTTGGTGAGACCCCATATGGAGTACTGTGTGCAGTTCTGGAACCCCATCTCCAGCTCCACAAGGACATTGACATGATGGAGGCATGCCCTCTCAACATCTCAGCATTTAAAATAATAGCACTGACCTTCAAAAATCATAGCAAAGGGTCAGAATGTGTAGCACTTTCTTATTTTAAACAATAATATGTCTACTTATAGTGGGCCCATATAGTTAGTGATAAGAAATGCTTCTGCCAACTTAGTTCAATGTTTTAATAGTTTGTGTGTCCAGAAATAGCTCTAACATTATGAGGAACATCAGTAAACCTATGCAGAACAAGGATGCATTTTTGAGTGTGAAAATCATAGCGCTATGTGGAATTCATAGAAGTTGAGAGGTGTGTGTGGATGGAGGCAGTTCAGAGGAGGACAACTAAACAGTGCACTAGGGTCTGCATAACCATATGAAGATGAGGCGAGGAGAGACTAAAGGAGTATGCCCCTAGCTAAATCACTCACAATGGTGGGATGGGACATCACATGGATTTATTTCTTCCTGTCAGCATTCCATTGTCCAGCACTGCTGAATGACTGGAATGCTACATTCATAAATTCATATTAACTGTTGGTGGAATAACTATTTTATTAAAAAATCTCCCTCTACACAAGGAAAATATGCAACAAGTATGAAGTTTTAACACACTTTTCTTTAAACAAATTTTTTTAATAAGTAATAGCAGTATAGAAAATACTGGATGGGCAACTACGCAGAACCAATGTATTCTGCCACAGAGGGGTTTATTCCCTCTCACCTCCAGAGCAAAGCTCAAGAGGTCCATGGGAATCAGAACCCTGAGGTGGTAAAACACTCTGGTTGTGCATACTAGAGTTGCTCATCCTGTATTTTTTATAGTGCATAGTACTGTGAGAAACTAAACATGTGTTTTGTGAGTTCTTTTGCTTTCAAAATGAATCTGACTCATTCTAGAGTGCTGTTTTACCACCGTAGGGTGGAATCACATTCCATGACCTTGGAACTATAGTGGAACAGCATTTTGAAAGGAATGGTGGCCTGCCAGCTGCAGTGCCGATTTCATTTAAGTGAATTAAGTTTTCTGATTGTTTATCATCAGCCTAGTAGGATAGCAGCACCAGGCAGTGGTAGTAGTGGTACTGAGTACTCTGTACTTCCCTGGTCGGGTGGGTCCCTCCCCGATTTTGTTTGGGAGGGAGTGTGTCAGTAACTGAACTCCGGCAGCTACTGACTCATTTCCTCCCAAACAAAACCAGGAGGGACATGTCCACCTGACCCGGGAAGTACAGTGCACTACCAGTACTACCTCTGTGCTGGCGCTGCTATCCTCTAGGCTGATGATAAACAGTCAGAAAACGTTATTACTGGAGTCAGGGGACACCATCACCACACACTCCAGACTGAAGTGACTACTGGACTGGCTGGCTCTCTTTGGGACTGGGATAGATGGCTGGCCCATCTGTGATAGCCAGTTTGTACAGTTACAGTATTATTCTGCACATGCTCAGCTCCCACAGACAAAAGCCTACTGTACCTTTTTCTTAAAGAGCAGATGCACACTGTAATTTTTCCAGCCACTCACAAACATATATGGTACCTGACGTGCTCCAGTGTTGAGAGGTATTAAAAATACCATGCGCTTCAGTCCAGTAAAAAAGTTACAGGACACTAATGTGTACCCGAGGAAAAACAGAGCTGCTTCCTGAACCTGCTGACACACCCACAGGTAGGCACCCACACCCCTTTAGTGATGTCAGAAAATTAGGGCTATGTGTATGTTCCAATAACTGCCTGCCCTGGGGGCATGTCAGCAGGTTCAGGAAGCAGCTGTTTTTCCTGGTGCACACATTAGGGGTCCTGTAACTTTTTTACTGGACTGAAGTGCATGATATTGTTAATACCCTTGTCAACACTGGAGCAGATCAGCTACCATATATGTTTGTGAGTGACTGACAAAATTACAGTGCACATCTGCTCTTTAAAGAGACAATATTTTTTAATAAGCCACCCTGTACAGTACCTAGTACTGTACAATTGCAGTTTACTTCATCATGATGTGTCCTCATTTTTTCCCTGTGTCCCATCACCTGATGAGCACTGTCTGCAAATTATACATGACTGATGGCTGCATGACATCCTTCCCAGCTGACTGTGCCCCCACTCAGCTGGGAAAGATGCAGACATGCAGTCATGCATGCAGTATAATTTGCAGGCAAGGTAGTAGGGTACCACGTGACATAAGGCAAAGGCACATAACATGGACAATAATCTGTGAATGAATAAAGCCTTAGAAGTCATGACAGGAGGACAGTGGACTAGAACAGGCTTGACTAATACACACAAACACTAATTTGTTGAGGTAATACTAACAAGCATTTGTCAATGCCGAATGTTTGCTTGCTGGCATTGGCATTGATAGTGCAGCAGTTACAGAGCTGCATAATAGGAATGGCAGGTGAAGTATTGAACTGAAGCCAACCCCACCACCACCCTGCAGAGAGTGACAGGCATTGGGGTATGCCTTTGGGTCATCAGGCATAACGGCGACGCCATTTCACCACACCCTGCCCTGCAGACACTGACAAGTGTCACGGTGTGCCTTGGGGTCTTTGGCCCTTATGTGCACCCCATTCCATCAGGAAATATGGTGAGATGGGTGCGGTATAGGAGAATGGGGTGAACTTTGGGGTCGAAGAGTCCAAGGCATACCTCGATGCCTCTCACTGGTTGCAGGGTGTGGAATGGTATGAGCATTACAGGCAAGAATCCCAAGTCACACCTCTGATGCCTGTCATTCTCTTCAGGGTGGGGAGTTATGGTTGGAAACCCTAACAGCTCAGGCATTCGTTGGTATTTTCACTCCAAATTTTCAACATGTCTTTTTTGAGACCCCCACCTCATGAACAGTGGCAATATCAGTTTGTTAGCCGAAAGCTGCTTATGCACAGCGACTACAGCATTTAGCACCATAGGTGCAAAAACACATTCTGAACAGGATGTGAAAAATGACAGCTGTACTGTTCATGGGGAGGTGAAAAAATGGCAATGTTGCAAATCTGCAGTAAAAATATTAAAAACTGGTGAAGTCACGAAAGTATAGAAACTTGCAACGACACCGTAATGTAATTAGTGTGGGCATTTTTTACAGCAGATTGTCAACTCAGGCATTTTGGGACCTCCGATCATGAACAGTGTCACTGTGATTTTCTTTATCTGTCCCGAACAATGATTTCCCACAGCGACCACGCTTCTCTGCGCTGAAAGTGTGAAAACACATTGTGGCCATGTTGTGAAAAATGACAGCTGTATTGTTCATAAGGAAGTGTGGAAAAATGCAACTGGTGAAAATCTGGACTGAAAATATTACAAAGTCATGAACTTACGAGGGTGCGTGGAAACTGCGCAATGCTGACTCATAACACAGTCATTTTATGGACTTTTGTCACCAAATTTTCAACATAGCCATTTTAAGACCTCTGCTCATGAACAGTGTAACTGTGATTTTCCTAATCTGTCCCAAACATTGCTTTCGCACACCGACTGCACCATTGTGCGCTACATGTGCGGAAACACATTTTGGGCGACATGTGAAAAATGGCAGCTGTACTGTTCATAAGGAAGTGTAATAAAATGGCAATGTTGAAAATCTGGAGTGAAAATATTGAAAATTCGCAAACTTACGAGCGTGCGTAGGAACTGCGCATCGCGCGCTCGTAAAACAGTTATTTTTAGGAATTTTTTCACCAAATTTTCAACATAGCCATTTTAAGATCTTTGCCCATTAAAAGTGTCACTGTGATTTCCTTAATGTGTCCCATACATTGATTTCACACACCGACTGCGCCATTGTGCGCTACATGGGCGGAAACACATTTTGGGCAAGATGTGAAAAATGACAATGGTACTGCTCATAAGGAGGTGTGGTAAAATGGCAATGTTGAAAATCTGGAGTGAAAATATTGAAAATTCGCGAACCTATGAGCGTCGCGTGGAACTGCGCACACACATCATAAACAGATTATTTTAGAATTTTCATCAAAATTAACATAGGCTTTTTGAGAGCCCACCTTATGAACAGTGGCAGTGTCATTTCATTATTTGGTCCCGAAGGTGATTTCGCACAGTGACTGCAAATCACCCTTCGGGCAGAATAACACCATGACAGTGCAATAATTCATGAGGAGGGTCCCAAAACCCCCATGTTGAAAATTTGGTTCCAAAATTCCCCAAAATGCCTGAGATACGTAAAAAAGTTGAAAAAACCTTATCATTATACATTATACAGCTTACCGGCATTTCCTCAGTTCGCGGTCGGCTTTGAAGAGTGCAGACGTGTTCCCAGTCCACCGAAGATCGTCGCGCCGGAGTCCGGAGGTAAGTATGGGATGAGGGGGGTGTGGGGAGGCAGGGTGCGCAGTGGGTGGGTGCGGGTGGGTGCAGTCCTCATCCTCCGGATCCACTCCATCTCCAAAGATTCCCAATCGTCCTCCTGACCTCCACAGTGTCACTCACTCTAACTATCCTCCTACGGCTACTCCACTTCACCACTCTATCTCTTATTTTTTTGTCCTCATCTCTGTCTTTCTCTCACGAACCACCTCAATCTCTCTACACGCTCCACACAAGTCTGCTCATACCTTTTATATAGGGACCGCAGCGGCGCCAAATCTGCACCAGTGCACCACATGATTTTTTTTCTTCAGAGAGCAAGGACAATGTGATCCCCCCCTGCACTTGATGGTCCTCTGTGGATGCACCCCCCTGCTGTCAGCATTGGTTATTGCACACACACACACACACACACACACACACACACACACAAAAAATAAATTAAAGCTACAGCACACAGGCAGCCTGTGCGAGTGATTTAAATGAATTGGGCAGGTTTGAAAACTGCGCCCCTCAGAGGCCAGCGCACCACCCGCCCCACCCTTCCTATGGCACTGCACTCCAGCTGCACCCTCTTTGTCTCCTGCAACCGCTCCCCCTGTTTTTAACTCACTCCGTGTCTCTGCTCTGCTCCTCTAGTCCCCCCAATCATCTTACCAGCCTGACCTCTGCCTATTGGGCTTTCCCTATCAATCTTCCCTCCACTCCTGCTGATCTCCAACCCTCCCCTATCCCCTCCATTGCATATTTTGAGCACCCATTACCCACGGCCCACAATGATTTGAGCTTTGTTGCAGGGAACTACCCTGATGGTTACTCAGGTTACCCAGACCAAGAGGCAGGACTGACAAGATGAAAACCTCAGGATGATATGCTGTTTGCCAGGGGAAGCAGGGCCCACATGATGCACCATGATGGTTGATCCTATTTGATGGTGTTGAGCAGGGAGCCAAAGCCCTGAGTGGGTCTTTCATTGGATGAATCTCTGCAGCGTGAGTGGCAGTCTAGGCTGAGATGGAGAGGTCCAGACCAGGTGAACAGTTCAGATTGCAGTCCATTTTAGGTGCTGGATGCAACGTCCAGCTAGTGCAACACTTTCAGGGGTGTGGGGAACCAAATCATGACCCACACTACACATTCAGCACAATTATAACCAAAACAGCCAGATACCACAGTTTGGATGGCAGTCCACTTGCAATAAAGCAGTGTCTTTGTGTAAACCATACGCTCTGCGGTTCTCTCCAATTCCTGACAGGCCGATCGCTCCAGGAGTAAGTCTTTGGTCCACGCCATGCAAAATTTACTCTCTCACAATTCAGGATTCCTGTCTCAATAACAGCAATCTGGACAAAGTCCGATATCAGATTGCAGGCTTCTTTACACTGGAGGGTGGTAGCAAGTAGGCCAGACACAGCCTTCCCACTGAATTCCAGCACTACCATGCAGGAGCAGCTGCTTAAATTACTTGAGCAGTTCACTCTCTCAACTCCAACTGTACACTGACACACCGCTGCAGGCAGCTCTGGGATTTCCCAGTGATACAAAAGGTTTGGTTGGTTAGTCCATCAGTCTGTCACAGAAAGGGCCAGTCCAGGTCCATTTAGATGACAGACAGTAAAAATTACAATTCCTACTGAAATTCACTCCCACAAGACATCTGGAGACAGTCTCCATTTTAAGGTCCCCATGTAAAGCTACCAACAGTCCCTATTTTCCCAGAACAGTCCCTATTTTGGAAAGTATGTCCCAGTGTCCCCACAAGTTTTGCAAAATGTCACTTTTGTCCCTTTTTTGGCTTACTTGTCCCAGTTTTGTCCCTTTTTTTTTTTTTGCTGACTGCTACTCCATGAGTGACAGTTATTTCTGCACCATTGTGGTGCTGCTTGGGCTGGAGAGCAGTTTGCAACTTCATCCCCTGTGCCTGTGTTGCACTGCAAGCATGTCAGTGGAAGCACAGTAAAACATGTTCCTTCCTGTTAGATTAGACTGGGTAGTAATGCAAACAAGCACATGTGGACAACTGCCTGCCAGGAGCTGTGAGGAACTCCAGACAGAAAAGAGACCGGCAGCAGTGAACTAAAGTACCGAAACCTGATCAGCAGTAGGGAAGTGTGTGAAAACAATCTGGTGTGGTGCTTGGAGTCACTGAAGTGAAGTTTGCTCAGCAAGTGAGGTGAGTGTAAGCGGGTTGGATGGGACTGTCAGGAAGAGCAATATATGCAGCTTGAATGTCTGATCACAATTTAACGCAGGTTTGCTTCTGATGAACTTTCTGTACATCATGATTTGGGACTTGCAGCAGCATGATGTATTGTTTAGTTTTAATCTGGATGTTTGCTATTGGTGTTACTGTGGGGCAGCATAGCCAGAGCAAGCAGCAAAATGTAATTGTATGCAGCGTTGTCTGCGGTGGTGCCCGTGGGAGTAACATGGTGTCGGGGGGGGTCATGGTCAGGATGGACAGTCCCAGTTTTAGGCCTTGAAAAGTTGGTAGCTTTATCCCCGTGGTACTGATTGGTCCAAACTGGCAGTCCAGTACCAGAATGGTGTTTCTTGGCAGAAAGTCCATGCTGCAAAGGAAAGCAGGTTAGACAAACTATTATATTATTATTATTACTAAAGCAGATAATCAGAAAGCAATCACAGATCCTATTAGGGCTTCCTCTGTGCACTTAGAGATGGCAGAATGAAGCAGCTGTAATGCTGCCCAGCAGGGACTCGAGCCTGAAACCACTCGGTTCCCACCCAAATTAATTATAACCCATGAGACAAATACCTCTTAAAGAAACAGGCACAGAAGCTAACAGGGCACTCTCATGCAAGCACATTCAAATGATTTAGACACAGAACACCAGCCTGGCAGTGGGCCTTAGGCAGGCCCAGGAAGACATTTTAGGAACCACCATTTGTGGTGGTGGAGGTTACACCAGTACAATGTAAAAAAGATGACTCCAGATATGTAATTGTGCTGTTCCAGGCTGACAAATTGGAATATTGTCCACAACATGAGTCTCAGTGGATCATAGAATATCATTTAATATTTATTTAATGATTTATGCAGACAAACATTATGGGACATTGTCTAGGGTGTGGAAAAGAAATCTGGCAGACAGGGTGTGCAGCGTTTGCTGTGTAAGAGTGCTAATGAGAGTCAGGGCAGGCATGAAACAGATCAAAATCTAAACTATAATATAAAAGTGCCCAACAGGGTTAGACTGCGTTGGGAGGGGCAGAATTGTTCAAGTTGAGCAAAGAATACTGGCAACACCTATCCTCCCCAAACTCTATGCAGTAAATGGGAAGCAACTGGAATCACAAAGGCTATGCAATAACCTCCAGAAGCATGTCTTTCAGTACTGGGGCATTGATTGGTGAAAATATGGCTGCCCTGGGGCAGAGGTATTGATCAAGGGTATAAGACTAGTAATCCCCCACCACAACTGCTATTCTGTAACAGGGAAGTGGTTTGGGGTGCATAGTTGGTAACCATCCCCTGATCCTCCTACCATTCAGTGCCTTTGCAGTTGCCAGAGCTTAAGACTGCAGTCCCACCACCACATAGGACAGGTAGGATGGTGGTGCTCCTTCTGGTGGTTGAGGGTGGAGGCAGTTCTAGCATTGATCAGGCAGATCCAACATTGTTCAGACTGAGTGAATGTGGTGCATGGTGGTGTTCCATCTTAGTTCCATTCTATCAAGACTTGGGGAAACTTTGTGAATGACAGGGTACAGTACACATTGAAAGTCCATTGGTTGGCAGGATCCACCAATGGGCTTCTAGGTGTACAATAGGTGTCATTCACAGACAGCTCTATCAGCAGGCAGCAGTGGCAGCATACGGGTGGGTTGAGCTGCCCACTGATATTAGGAGCATGCTGTGATGGGGAGAGTGGGTGGGGCGGGGTGCCTGTGTGGGAGGGTGGTCCACTGGACCACCGGGTTGACCTAAGAGATTATGGCGAATGTGTGATTAGGTCAAGCTGTTGGGAATGGGGTCAGTTATTATTCCTTTACCACCACAGTGTGCAGCATAAAATCAGAGTGGTGGACAGGGAGTGGGGTTCACATATGTTTTATTTACTCTTGCAGTGTGTGGCATACAATTGGGATAGCAGGCAGGGAGGGGAGCACTGGACTGCCAGAGTGGGAAAGCTGCCAACTCCAGTCTGTAGTACAGCAGCCTGCCTGTCGGTGGGTGAACACCCACTTATTCTACTTGTTGTAGATTTATCTTAAGGAGGCACATCCCCAGACTTGCTCTAGGGCTGCACCTCCAATGTGGATTGTGAATGGGGCTGCACACCACATGCACGGGCATGCCCCCTGTACAACCCCTCCAGATGCACTACATAACATTAAGGGTGGTGGGTGATGTGCATCAGTTCCTTGCCAGAACTGCACCAGTGCACAAGCTGGGGTTGCACCGGCACATCTCGGATGTGCTGGGTGCATCCTTTTTGTGACTCCGGCCCCTGGAGTTGACAGTACTCCTGGACAGGTGAGTCCATTATCAAGTAGCTAGTGACTGCAAAATATGCTAAATTAAAATCTTAAGTAATTAATAACTGAGCCATGTCTTGCATTTCAAGTAAAACAACTGAGAAATGTTCTAAGTCATATAAACAAACAACTCTCAAGCTGAATTATGTTTAAGTAGAAAACTTCAATTAATTCCTAGCTACAGTGTTTTTTAGTCTCATTTCTCAACTAATGAATAAGTAAACAGAAACAATTCCCAACTAATTGCTAGATAGCAAAAGTTAAACATTAATTGAAAAAAACTCCTCAACCAATGATCAGGCATAATGCTTAACTTTTTAGTTAGCCATTACCTAATGAAAAGGTAATCACTAGTTATTTGCTAACTTATTTTTTTGTATTTTATCTGGTACCTTAGGACAGCTTATTGCAGCTGTATGGCTTTCTAGCCCCTTAGGACCTCATTCTCTATTTTTATCTTACAAAAACACAATGGGAGGGTTTCACTGTACCCCAGCAATTATCCTTCTGAGACTGGCCCCTCACAAATAGGCTGAGATTTAAAAACAGATACTCAGTGTATCTTGTCACAACAACTGGCCTGTGCTGGGAGTAACTGATAGGTCAGTACTCCAAAGGGTCCCTTTAAAAGACCCTTTGGTTCCAGAGCATTCATTCTCAGTCTCTTGTTTTCCCTCAAGGCTATATTTGTCTCTTTGGAATAGACTCACCACTGGATTTGGAGTCAGGAATTGCTTTAAATATTTTATTTTCTAGCAGCATATCATTAGACTTTAACCGTAATGTAATAGAGGGGGTCCTTTGATCTGCTTCAGAAAATACTTTAAAGGATACACATAAATCTGCAAAACCAAAATGTAGCACTGTAGGTTAGAGGCTTACCTATGTAATGATGTGCTGTGTTTGCCTCAGAAATGTGTTTTAATTAGAGGTGTGCCAAACCTCCGGGGATGTAACCGAGCTGTCCCAAACATATATGGCTCAGTTTCCATGAGACCTGAGCTGAACCTTGCTGGCTTGGCTCAGATCTCTGACTTTTTTTCCCCTTCTTGTTGAGCTCCTGCCTGTCATGTGACAGGTGAGAGCTCATCAGCTGGTGGTTCAAGTGAAGATACTTTGGTTTGCACATGCACAAACTAGAGTATAGCTGGAAGAGCTCTCCTCCTTGGCACCATTTGAGTTGATACACTGAGGAGAGAGGCCCTTTCTCAGCCGAGTGAGCAAGCGAATGAGTGGTCAGGTGGGAAGGGCACGGTCAGAGACAAGTGTGTGGAGGAGTCGGGCACTTTGTGAGCACACAGGATGAAAAGAAAAATGACCATAAAATATAAAAAAAAACCACCCTGAGAGAGTCAAGTGGGGACTCCAGAGGGATGTGGGTCAGGGACTGGGGAGCGGAGAGTAAGGCTCTGATTGGCAGTGTGGGAAGGAAAGGAAGGGAATGGTCTTGCCTGGATCAGTTTCCACCCATACCACCAACCAACTAGAGAGTCAAAAAACATAATTAAAAAAAAACTGAGAGGGTCAGGACTTGAGCCAGGGACAGACTGTGTGTTGGGGGGGGGGGAGCAGGGTGCAAACTTGCAAGAATTGTGTGTTGTGAATGAGTTTTGTGGGATGTCCAGCAGCAGACACTTCCAAATTTTCCAGTGCCTCCACTTGCATGCTGTGTGACTCTGAGCAAGTCTATTAACCTCCCAAGTGCTCCTGGGTCACCACTGAAAACAGGTACCTGTGCCTGTTGGGCCAAAGCTGAGAGAGTATTGACTAAGCTTCTTCAGCTCAACAGGGATACTGGGCTGGCATACCGTGAGATGCTGGCTGAAAAAGTCACAGTGTAACCACCCCAAAGAGCAGTGTCACTAGTCATTTCTCACATAAGCAGAAGTCAGACAGGATAGACCATATTTTTTTGTGTAGTCCTGTCAAATAAAGGTTTTCATGTTGATATTAGTCTTTTCACAGAAGAATGGGTTCTGAAAGAACTCTTAAAATTGAAGGTGGATAAAGCAATGGCGCCTGATGGGATTCACCCCAGAATTCTGTAAGAACTAAGAGAAGAACTAGTAACACCACTGACTACACTTTTTAATAAATCATGGGAGGATGGTGTGGTATCTGAGGACTGGAGGAGGGCAGATGTGATTCCCCTTCACAAAAGTGGAAGCAAGACAGAGACAGGAAACTACAGACCTGTCAGTTTGACCTCAGTGGTAGGGAAAATGGTGGAGTCACTTCTGAAGGAAAGAGTACCTAGAGGCCAGTAGAGCACAGGACCCAAGGCAGCATGGATTCACAGCAGGAAGATCATGTCAGACAAATCTAATTGATTTCTTTGACTGGGTGACCAAAGTAGTAAACCAGGGAGGGGATGTGGACATGGCCTACCTAGACTTTAGCAAGGCATTTGACACAGTCTCGCACAAAAATTAATAAACAAATTAACCAGCCTGGGAGTGGATCCCAGAGTGGTAGCCTGGGTAAAACACTGGCTGGACAACAGGACACAGAGGGTAATAGTAAGTGAGTCCACAGTGAAGGGGGTTATAGTGGGGTACCACAGGGTTCAGTACTGGGGCCGGTCCTTTTATGTCTTTATAAGTGACATTGCAGAGGGACTGGAAGGAAAAGTATGTCTCTTTGCAAATGACACAAAGATCTGCAACAGGGTTGATATGCAAGGTGGGGTGAAAAGAATGAAAAGGGACTTGGCAAGGTTGGAGGAATGGTCAAATGTATGGCAGCTTAGATTCAATGCAAAGAAGTGCAGAGTAATGCACCTGGGAAACAAAAACCCAGGGGAAGAGTACACAATGGGGGGTGAGATACTGACAACAACAAAAATGGAAAAGGACCTGGGGGTAGTCATATCAAATGACCTAAAGGTGACCAGGAATGTGAGAAGGCAGTAAGGAGGCCTGGGAGGATGCTGGGATGCATAGAGAGAGAGGCATCACCAGTAGAAAACAGGAAGTTGTTGGCCCTCTGTACAGACAGTTGGTAAGACCACATCTGGAGTACTGTGTACAGTTTTGGGGACCCCATCTCCACAAAGACATAGACAGGGTGGGGGCTGTCTAGAGGAGGGAAACCAAAATGATGCAGAGTCTGTACCACAAGACATATGAAGAAAGACTAAAGGAGCTTAAGATGTATAGCCTCAAGGAAAGGAGGGAGAGGGGGGACATGATAGAAACTTTCAAATACCTCAAGGGAATTAACAAAGTCCAAGATGGTAGCATCTTTCAGAAAAAGAGATGCGCAAGAACAAGTGTGCACAATTTGAAGATAGACAGGGATGGCTCAGAGGTAATGTGAGGAAGTATTTCTTCACATAGAGGGTTGTAGGTGCATGGAACAGTCTTCCAGAGGAGGTCATAGAGTCAAAAACAGTGGGAGGATTCAAGAATGCATGGGACAGACGTAAGGCAATGCTAATGGGGGGTAGGAGGAAGTAGGCTGTTGGTTAACTAGGATCTGCAGCTTATCTGTTAGATAGGGAAAGGGGCAGACTAGGTGGGCCAAGTGGTCCTTGTCTGCCATCAAATTCTATGTTTCTATGTTATGTTGCATCGCATTTGAAATGTTTTGGAGGGAGAGGGCAGCCTGACAGCTGAGTAGCCTCTATCTGCACAGTGTTTCTGGTCATTTCCCCCACAAGCAGGAGTAAGTACAGGAGGATCATATAGTTTTTTGTAGTCCTGTCAAATAAACACTTGTGTCACATGTAGAATATTTTTGAGGGAGGGGGCAGCCCAGCAGTTGAGTAGCCTCTGTCTGCACAGTGTCACCAGCCATTTTCCACACAAGCAGGAGTCAGGATATTAGGACCATATATTTTTTGTGTAGTCCTGTCAAATAAAGGCTTGTGTCACATGTAAACATTTGGGGGGGCAGCTCTTGGCAGTTGCATAGTAGCCCCAACTTGTAGTCTTGCTAGCTAACAAGTTCATATTCCTTGCCTTGACGTGCATAACCACTCACCATCATTGCCACCTATTTCCCCAGAGTGATCGAGGAAGGTAGTATGGTTAGGTACTATTTTTTTCTTGGAAGGGAGCTGGCTTCATTAGTGATCAGCAACTGTTGTTAAATAATGATGGAAGGGAGCAGGCCTATGAAACAAGTTTCCAAGACAAAGACAGTAATTCAGAAAAAAAAAGAAAAACAGTCACAAAACCAAAAAGTGCTTCTTCTACTACAGTAAGTGCATCCTCTTCTTTACTGACTGAAGCTTCCTCATGCTCCAACTCTTTGTCTTTTGAGATTCCATCACGTTTGTCTGCTGCTGCTGCTGCAGGTGATACCCAGTAAACAAATACAGGCCAAGTAAAAGGCAACAAGAAAAGCTCGGGTGCTGAACCGGCAGCTAAGAAAAGATTTGCCAAAGGTACAGTTTGATGTGCTTATGCAACCTGATGAGATGATATGAAATGATGCTTGTGTAACTTGATTTGATTTGTGGCTTTCCACCTCTTTATCCATGGGTATACCACCCTGTAGGGGTATGACGCAAGGAAACTTAGAGGAGGGTTCCCCCTACGGTTGCCACAGGAATGATAGCATTGGCTAAAGGTAGGTTAGGAAGAAGCCCATGGGTAAGAGAGATGAGCCGCTAGAGGAGGAGGAGGGGTGGATGGTGGGCAACAAAAAAACAAATCCTGGAAGGGCTCCAGGATGTGTGACCTTTTAAGCCCGATGGGGGAGTGACGTTGTTGCTCCACCCATTGAACCTCGGGCTTAAAGCCTTCCCATTCGATGTGCTTACGCAATTTGATGAGATGATATGAGATGATGCTTGTGTAACTTGATTTGATTTGTGGCTTTCCACCTCTCTATCCATCGGATATACCACCCCGTAGGGGTACGATGCAAGGAAACCTAGAGGAGGGTTCCCTCCTACAGATGCCTTGGAAATGATAGCATCGGCTAAAGGTAGGTTAGGAAGAAGCCCAAAAAGAATACTTAAAGGTGTTGAGCATCGAAGAGGTGAGGATAATGAATGAATGAAATCTGAGAAGATAAGGGCTGACTTCTTAATGAAAGAGGGGAAAGCCGGAGCCACCATCTGCTTCCATCCAACAGCAGAACCTAACTAACCTAAGAAAGCACTAACTCTAACTAATACTATGACCATTGACACAGAGGAGAGCGAAAAAACCCCTTTGAGGAGGAAACCTCTGGGGATCCAAGGCCTAGGTCACCTTCCCTCCAAGCTGACAACGTTTGATTTGAGGATGTATGTCATTAAAGAGAAGGATCCGGTAATGAAAGGGATAAGAGTAGGGAGGATGATGGTGGAATAGGGAAACTCCCCAAAAGAAAGCACAGATCGAATAGGGAACATGAGGCTGTGCACAGATTGAAGGAACATGAGGCAAAGATGAATACTGATGGTGATGATTGCTGCAAGAGGGTGGCAGGTTGATGAGGTAGCAGATCCAATGAGAGGTACGCCTGATTGAGCAAGGTGAGGAAGTAGACACTGAGGCCGATAAGGCATGATTATGCAATGTAAACGATTAGACCCTGATGTTGTGGGCAATGAGATAGCATAGGATTCAATAGAGTGATGCAAGTAATGAGGCTCCTTGAAAGGAGATATACTCCGAGGCCAAGAAGGCATGTCTTGAACCATAGGGTATGGGAACTAGAAGGGGGGTATGTTCGATAGAGTAATGTGACTAAGCAGACTCCTCGGAAGGAGGTAGATTCGGAAATGAATAGAGCAATGTGAATAAGTAGGCTCCTCGAAAGGAAGTAGATTCAGAAAGGAACTTGAACAAGAAACATGAATGATGGTGGAAAGCCTCCAACCAGCCCTTAGCAAAGGGTGATGGACAGGAAGGCATGGCACTTGAGTGGAGATAGAGTCGAATCGAGGTAGCAGGGATGGAAGACGGTAGTCAGGAACCTGAATAGATGTGGCAGGAAGGCCATGGTTCGATGAGAGGGCATAAGAGTGAGTGCCCAAAAGAATAATGAAAGCAGATTGTTTGTCAAGAGAGCTGAGGAGGGTTGGAGGAGCAGGACAAGTCAAGGTAGCAGGGACCAGGGAAGGTATGCTTGAGTAGTAGAAGTGAACGCTGGAAGCATGGAATAGGAGATATGACAGTACGAATGAATCGAAGCCTAGAGGTCTGGTAGAGATAGGCAGGAACCCCAGTAGGCTATGATAAGAAGGTATGGCAGAAAACCCCAAAACAAAAACATCAACAGTGAGCTGGCCGAGGCCAGCAATGCAGGGGCAGCACACCCTGCAAGGTAAGAGGCGGCACCAATCTGATATACCTCACAAGAAAGGGGAGAAAGGAGTGCTACATACATGGAGGACCAAGAACATCCATAGGCGAGGGGGTGCCCACTAGGAAAGTGCCCGATAAGCAAGAAACACAAGCACAGAGATTCATACTAACCAGCGGGAACAACTTTAACATGTCAAATACAATGTCCCCATAGAAACTCTGAAATGCTGTCCAGGAGGAACACAGCAAATATGAGTCAAACGTTGAATACAATGTCCCAGTGGAAACATAAAATCACTGCTGAATAGAAATGGAGTTAGGGATTGGTAACAGTAGTATTAGCTTTTGTTCAGCATAGAACATATAGGCGACACACCATGACGGGAATACAGAAATGCATAACTGGGAAAGATTGTCAGGCACTGGCAGTGCTACATACTCCGACTGGTAGCAGATTAAATAACTCAACAGCTGTGTAATCAGAGTCTTTTAGTCATCACTCTTCGTAAAAGAAACTAGCATACACCTGTTACAAGTTAAAAGTTCAAATACATGGAATAAATGGTACAGATTGCTGATGGATTTCAGATTAATTTAGAAACTGGCCTGAGATCCCCAGTATGGGACAGCTGAGGAATTACTTGCTTGGAGCAATGAAAATGGTGCAGGCACCAACCGGAAAGAGAGGAAGCAGCTTGGAGCATAAGTTTGGTATTACTGTTATCTCCATAGACTTGTAGAGCTGACTCCAAAGAGCAAATGACATCAAGGAGCAATCCCCAAAAGGAGAGTAAAGAATGTGGGAGGGGAGGTGGGAACACAAGCCATTGGGCAGCAACACAGAGGAGACACTGATGGAGAATGAAGACAAGGCGGCGAAAGCAGCAAGGAGGCGAGGAACAAAGGTGAGCTCAAGCAGGGAGGAACAGAGGTGGGGAGGTGAGAGCAAAGAAGAGGGAGAGAGGATGGCAGCAGAGCGAGCGGCACAACCAGGAGTGAAACAGGGGACAGGGGAGGAAATATGAAAGCAGGAAGCAGGTTCGGACAGTCACGGCCAGCGGCAGGGAGGACAGAATGAGAGGAGTGACGGGAACTAAAATAGATTAGGACAGGGAGGAACAAGGAGGGGAGATGGGCTGTAACTGCCGCAAGCAAATGGCAACAGGGAAGGAATGGAGATTGAGGGAAAAAGTGCAGGGCAGCCAGAGGCAAGAGAAGGAAACTGGCAGGCAGAATGAATGGAACAGAGAGAAGGAACAGCCCACAGAGCCTCTGGCAGCAACAAACAAGCATTTGTCAATGCCGAATGTTTGCTTGCTGGCATTGGCAGTGGTAGTGTAGAAGTTACAGAGCTGCGTAATAGGAATGGCAGTGAAGTATTGAACTGAAGCCAACCCCACCACCACCCTGCAGAGAGTGACAGGCATTGGGGTGTGCGTTTGGGTCGTCAGGCATAACGGCCACGCCATTTCACCACACCTCACCCTGCAGACACTGACAAGTGCCACGGTGTTCCTTGTGGTCTTTGGCTCTTATGCACACCCCATTTCATTAGGAAATATGGTGAGATGGGTGCGATATAGGAGAATGGGGTGAACTTTGGGGCGAAGAGGTCAAGGCATACCTCGATGCCTCTCAGTGACTGCAGGTGTGGAATGGTATGAGCATCACAGGCAAGAATCCCAAGTCACACCCCTGATTCCTGTCATTCTCTATAGGGTTAGGCGTTAAGAAAGCCTAGTACCTCAGGCATTCGTTGGTATTTTCACTCCAAATTTTCAACATGTTTGTTTTGTGACCCCACCTCATGAACAGGGGGAATATCAGTTTGTTAGCCGAAAGCTGCTTATGCACAGTGACTACGGCATTTAGCACCACAGGTGCAAAAATATTCCAAACAGGATGTAAAAAATGACAGCTGTACTCTTTCATGGGGAGGTGTAAAAAATGGTTATGTTGCAAATGTGTAGTAAAAATATTTAAAAAAATGGTGAAGTCACGAGCGTACATAGAAACTGTGCAACGCACACCAGTAATATAATTAGGTTGGGGATTTCTTACAGCAGATTGTCAACTCAGGCATTTTGGTGCCTCCGATCATGAACAGTGTCACTGTGATTTTCTTTATCTGTGCCGAACAATGATTTCCCACAGCGACCACGCATCTCTGCACTGAAAGTGTGAAAACACACTCTCGCCATGTTGTGAAAATGGCAGCTGTACTGTTCATAAAGAAGTGTGGAAAATGCCACTGGTGAAAATCTGGACTGAAAATATTACAAAGTCATGAACTAATGAGGGTGCGTGGAAACTGCGCAATGCTCACTCGTAACACAGTCATTTTATGGACTTTTGTCACCAAATTTTCAACATAGCCATTTTAAGACCTCTGCTCATGAACAGTGTAACTGTGATTTTCTTAATCTGTCCTAAACATTGCTTTCGCACACCAACAGCACCATTGTACGCTACATGTGCGAAACACATTTCGGCGCATATATGAAAAATTGCAGCTGTACTGTTCATAAGGAAGTTTAATAAAATGGACATGTTGAAAATCTGGAGTGAAAATATTAAATTTGCAAACTTACGACCATGCATAGAACTGTGCAACGACGCTTCAGAAAAAGTCATTTTTTAGGAATTTGTTCACCAAATTTTCAACATAGACATTTTAAGACCTCTGCTCATGAACAGTGTCACTGTGATTTTCTTAATTTGTCCTGTACATTGATTTCGCATACCGACTGTGCCATTGTGCGCTACATGGGCGGAAACACATTTTGGGTAAGATGTGAAAAATGACAGCTGTACTACTCATAAGAAGGTGTGGTAAAATGGCAATGTTGAAAATCTGGAGTGAAAATATTGAAAATTCGCAAACTTACGAGCCTGCGTAAGAACTGGGGAACGCACGCTCGTAAACAGTCATTTTGGGATTTCAATATTTCCAACATGCTCAGATCCTTCATGATTGATGTCACCGTCATGGCGTTATTCAGGTCCGGCGGTGATTTCCAGTGACCGCGCAGTCACTGTGCGAAATCACCCTTTGAGCCCGAACAATGCCATGACAGTGACATCAATCATGAGAAGGGTCCCAAAACTCCATGTTGAAAATTTGCTGCAAAATTCTAAAAATGCCTGAGATATGCAACAAAGTTGAACCCCTATCTAGCCCATTATACAGTTTACCGGCATTTCCTCAGTTCACGGTCGTCTTTGAAGAGTGCAGACATGTTCCCGGTCCAGCGAAGATCATCGCGCCGAGGTCCGGAGGTAAGTGGTGGGGGGGTGGGGAGGCTGGGTGTACAGGGTGGGTGCGGGTTGTGGGAGGGGGCGGGGCGGGAGACTTGCTCGTGGGACCCTTTTTCTTTACAGGTAGAAAAACAAAAACACGACGTGGGACATTTGCCACACTGGGGTGGGCTCCCAGCGTGGTACAAGGATGTTGGGGAGGCGTTTAGCCAATGGGGATTGGGCACCCGTCGGCCTATGAATACATTGCCACGCTGGGGTGGGCCTCAGCGTGGCACTCACTCACTGGGGCGACAGTGCAGCCGACGGGATTGAGCACCCCATCGGCTATAAGGATTATTTGCCATGCTGGGGTGGGCACCAGCATGGCATTTGGCAAGCCTTTGAGGGGAGCTGGGATCGAGCACAGCCGACGGGATTGGGCACCCGCCGCTGCACAGTGCGTGACAGCGCACGCTCGCGTATGCACGTGTGTGTGCGGGGAGCTGTGCATGAGCAGGCAATATCTTATCGCTGCTCACTTAAGCATAGCTCCCCCTTTCAACTGTATGCCACTGCATTTTGGAGCATGTCACAGACAGCTCCAAAATGCATTGGCTTACAGGGGCCACGCCTGCCAGCACACTGACTGAATTGGAGGAGGAGGTGACACACCTCCGAAATCTCCGATGATGGCATTATGTTTCTTGCACATGCGTGCAAGCAAACATAAAAATGAGTCCTGGATGGGCTCCAGGATGTGTGACCTTTTAAGCACAATGGGGGAGTGACGTTGTTGCTCCGCCCATCGAACCTCAGACTTAAAACCCTCCCATTATTAAAAAATAAAGGCAGTTGCTGGCACTACACATAGTGGAAAGGAAAGGAAAGAATAAGCACACATGCATATGTTTTTTGAGATACTACCATTTCCAATTCCTCAGAGTCAGATCATGTGGATAGCAGTGGCAGCGAGTACATTTTTGAAAGAGAGGCAGTGCATGCTTGGGACTCTGATGATAAAGGCTCAGAGCCAGAGGGACCTGTGAGATGCCAGACCAAAAAACCTGGGAAATGTCATCAGAGGAAAGGTCATCGGGGCCAGTGAAATGGAAAAGGAAGTTATGCCTGGCTTGCCTGTCTCCTCTGCTGAGGGCAGACCTCAGACCCAATCACCCAGTGAGGACATAGACATGCTGGATGATGACCCATAAGTTGCAATGCCAGGGACAAAAATGAAAAAGTCATCCTCTTCTATTTTTTCACCTTGACCCAAAGAACAGTATGCATACAATATGTTGCTTATGTAAGGCCTGTTTCAGCAGAGGAAGACAGGCAAGCAATATTGGCACATCAGTCTTAGTAGACACCTGTAGTGGATACATCCACTTCAGTGGGCCAGGAATAAGTCACAAGGTGACATGGCAGGGCACGGGGTCATGTCGCTGCACACAAAAAACGCACAACAATAAATGCCGCAAGGAAAACATTGCAGTGGCAAACAACGTTGGGTAAAAGAATGACCCGACTACAACAGTGCAGCCCCATTGGAAATAATTGGATTTGTTTATTTTTGCATGGGGGCTCTGCCCCTTCCCTCTCGACATGGGGGCCTTTGCCCCCTCTACACCCCCGGACTTAATATAATCAACTCTGGGGGGTTGTGGACTTTGGGGACGGGGAGAAAATCAGGAGGGGGGAAATCACCTTTTTAAAAAAAAAAAAAGTTGCAGCAGGAGGAGACATGGGGGAACTGAACCATGGTCCCAAGTCTCCATTCCACAGTGTGCTGGTGCCTTAGGCACTCCACCATGGGAACAGTTAAACCAGGCACCCCAGCACATGACAACTTGATCCATCTACATTGAATCTGCAGATAATAGTGGTAGGGAATCACCTTTACTCCTGTCGCTCAAAATCCTTCTATGCTTTACACAGCGAGGTTCTTACAGCGCTCTTCCTGGTGTGCTGTTTTATTTATTTATTCATTATTTAGTTGTTTAACCAGGTATAGCACACTAAGCTGAAAGCTTTTTTACAGGAGCGACCTGGGAGCACAAGGAGGTTAAGTGACTTGCTCAGGGTCACACAGTATGCAAGTGGAAGCTGTGGGATTCAAACCCAGGTCTGGTCTGATGGATGTCACCAAATTTGCAGCTCAGAGCCTTGGTACCCATGGTAGAGTATGTACAGGTTAACACTGGTACTCACACTGCTGGTATAGCTAAATGTTTCCAATACAACAAACCCCTCAGACAGCGAACAGAACTCTGGACGCATCACACCCTTTATCTGCTATGTCTTTATCAGAATCAGAAAGCTCCCCACTTGACAGTAGAATTAATTCTTCTCTGTCTCCTCAAGCCTGTTTTACTGTGCCACTTGCACCTGAAAAACAGTTAGCGATGCAGCAGGCTTTTGAACAGAGAATTAAATATGACCAAAACCATCCAGCTGCTCAGCAGTTAAATAAATCAGTATCTGCAATGATTGCACTGGACATGCGCCCATTTTCTGTTGCTGACTTTGCTGGGTTTCGGGAGATGATGAACATGGTTGCCCTTCTATATCAGCTGCCATCATGGATATATTTCTCCAGAAAGGCAGTGCTAGCTCTTTACAGGGAACTGTGCCAGAAGATAAACAGTGCCTTGCAGTCATCGGCTGTTGAAGTACGTATAACGACATGTGAATGAGTGGTCAAACAGTAGACTACATGACTGTCACTGCACACTGGGTATCATTTTCCTCAACCTCTGGCACCACCAGCAACCAACAAAATCCTCACAAACAGGCTGACCTCTGTACTGCAAGCTTTGACAAAGAAAATCACACTGGTGTGAACATCTTACAGCAGCTAAAGAAACAGTTTTCAGAATGGCTTTCTCCTAATGGCCTTTCCCCAGGATATGCGGTTGCAGACAATGGAGCTAACACTCTGAAAGTACTAAAGAATGGTGGTTTTCTGCATTTACCATGTTTTGCACATGCACTCAATCTAGTGGTACAGGACTTCCTCAATGAAGACAGGAATGTGCAGAATATGCTGGGTGCTACGCATAAGATATGTGGTCACTTTAGGCACTTTGCAAAAGCTTGTAAAATTTTGTGGGAACAGCAAAAACATAATAATTTACCAATTCACGAGCTAAAGTAAGAAGTTGCCATTGGGTGGAACTCCACCTTTTACATGTTAAAGAGGCTCAAAAAACTACACAAAGCAGTGCACCAGTACACCGTGGACCATGAAGTATGGAGGGGGGATGTTACACTCACTTCTGGGCAGTGGAATCTTATATCATATTTATGTCAGTTGTTACAACCATTTGAGGAGGCCACATGTGAAGTGACATAAATCAAGTCATTACATTGATATGTCTTCTCATGCAGAGACTGGGAAGATTCCAAGAAACAGCTGAAGAGCAAGTTGCAAGCACAGGTGTCACTCTTAAAGAGCAGCTTCCTAGTAGCCGCCTCCACAAACATAGATGATAGGTTACCTGGCCCATAGGTGCTGGATAGTATTCAGTCCATTTACTTCTTCCATTATAAAGAGTTACTTTACTCATAAATTTGCTCCCATAGCAGACCAAAAAAAACTGAAGCCACTTCCCTACTCATCAGCCATGCTTCCCACGTCAGCACACGCAGCCCTGTTTTATGATGTCAGAAAATGAATACTGCATGTGTGCACTCCACTGAGTTGAATTGGGGCTATTTTCTCAAATCATTTTATTACTATTTAGCTTTGGGATTTTAATAAATCAAAGCGACTGCTCGACTAACAGGGTCCCTAACAGGGAATGGTGCCACACCAAGAATTATGGTTTAGTGACAAACTGTGGTAGGATCTGGGGGAATAGTAACTTGTATGCAGGGGACAGGCAACACTTGAGCGGGGAGGGAAGGGGAGTACTAAAGGGTGGAATTGAGGGGTATATATCAACTAAGGTAGATTTAAACTGGGGGGGTGGCAAGAGGACTGAGAATAGTAGAACGGTCCGGATTGGGGAGCCTAGTGAGCTCATCCCCCTAGATATGGATAAAGGCAGAGGTGAAGTGACTCAGGGAAGGTGCATGCAGGGTAGCCAGTGTGAACTGAAGAAGGCACTACCACCCTGTAATAACAAGATGAAAAAAAGGGCGTGGACTACCGAGAGGAGGGGAGCAGACCAAGGAGAAGAGGGGAGAGAGAAAGGAAGGGTAGAGATGGAAGGTGGTCTCCGTAAATGCAAGAAGCCTGGGAAACAAAATTGCGGAGCTTCTGGCACTATTCTCAGAGGGAAATGTGGACGTTGCTGCAGTAACAGAGACTTGGGCCACTGAGTACCATGACTTGGAACTAGCAATCCCGGTGTACAGTATATACAGCAGGGATCAGGGAGTTGAAGGGGGGGTAGCACTCTGTGTGAGAGAGGGGATCAAATGTACGAGGGAAGAGGGGGAGGATGGGAGGACGGAGGCGCTTTGGGTGCAGCTTCTGGACTCCCAAGGGTAGAAAATTGAGCCTGGGGTAGTGTACAGACCACCAACCCAGTTGAGGGAACTGGATGGGGAGTTGGCAGAACAGATAAGGAGGGTGTGTAGAAGGGGGAGTGTGGTGATAGTGGGGGATGACTCGAGCACCCCTGCCACCAACAGCACCAGGGAGCAGGTGCTCCCGTATGTGATCCAGGCTGGCCTCCTGACACAAATGGTAAGTGGGCCTACAAGGCTTGGTAACACACTGGACCTGGTACTGGCAAATGGTGAGGCAGTGGGGGAGGTAAGGGCTGAGGACCCACTAGCTGGTAGCGAGCACCAAACAGTGTGGTTTATACTCATGTTGGGCAGGGAGACTGAAGGCATGGGTATGAAGGTGGTGAACTTTAGGAGGGTAGACTTTGGGAGGATGGGAGAAATACTGCAAGGGAGACTGCAGGATATAAGGCCGGGGATGGATGCAGAGCAAAAGTGGGAAGTTATTAAAGCTGGGCTAATGGAAGCCACAGTAGCCTGCACCAGTGCTAGGAGTAAGAAGGGTGGAGCCAGAAAACCATGCTGGCTGAACAGTGAGAGCTGCAGGGGGTGAGGGAAAAGAGGCCTACGCATTGGAAGTACAGGAGAACAAGGAAGGAAGGAAGAGAATAAGGAGGCTTAGTGGAGTTGGTCCAAGGAGGTAGCCAGGTTGGTGGAAAAAGCCAAGGCCTCCAGGGAATTAAGGTTAGCATAGGGCCTAAAGGGAGGGGTGAAGGACCTTTTTAGATATGTCAGGGAAAAGAGGAAGTGCAAAGAACATATAGTGAGGATAAAGTGGGGAGGGAAATGGGTGGAAGAGGGATAGGATCAAACAGAAGTACTGAATGAGTACTTCTGCTCTGCTTTCACTAAGGAGAGGAATGGACCCACTACCATTATGGACTGGGGGGGTGGAAGAAGGTGGGGGAGGAGGTGATAGACAAAATGATCATAGAGTATAGAGTGCTAGAGGGGCTGAGGGTGTTAAGGGTAGACGAGGCACCATGTCCTGACAGCATCCACCCCAGGGTGCTGAGGGAGATGGCAGAGGTGTTGGCTGAGCCACTGGCAGATCTGTTCAACACCTCCCTGGAAACGGGGTGTGTGCCTCCGGACGGGAGGGTGGCCCACGTGGTGCCCATACACAGGAATGGGCCTAGGGAAGAGCCAGGGAACTATCAGCTGGTCAGTCTCACTTCCATAGTGGGGAAGCTTATGGAGACCATACTGAAGGAGAGGCTGGTGGCATTCCTCGAGGGTAATGGCCTCTGGGATGGGCAGCAACACAGGTTTGTCTCGGGGAGGTCTTGTCAAACAAACCTAATAGAGAATTACAACTGGGTAACAAGGGAGCTAGATGGGGTCATGCAGTAAAAGTCCTGTACTTGGACATCAGCAAGGCCTTTGATACAGTGCTTCATGGGAGGCTGCTGTGGGGGTGGGGAAAAAGCTGACAAAGTGGATAGATATCTGGTTACAAGGGAGGGTGCAGAGACTGGTTGTTGGGGGGAGTTCTCGACACCCACAGCAATGACAAGTGGGGTGCTGCAGGGTTCAGTGCTGGGCCCGGTGCTACTTGGGCTCTTTATCTCTGATATAGCCAAATGGAGTTGGGAGCAGGGTTAGTCTGTTAGCAGATGATACCAAAATGGGGGCGGTGGTGGATGAAGAGGATAGATGGAAACAATTGCACAGGGACCTCACCAAACAAGAGACATGGTCGGAGAAGTGGCAGCTATCATTCAACATGAAGAACTGTAAGGTGATGCACTTCGGGGCAAAAAACCATAGGAGGGACTACTGGTTGAAGGGGTGAGGCTAGGGATCACTGAGGAGGAGAAGGACCTTGGGGCATTGGTAACAGTGAGCATGAACAACTCTGCCAATGCAGGAAAGCAGCAGCTAAGGCAAGCAGGTTACTGGGTTGTATTACAAGAGGTTTATCATCCATGCATAGGGATGTGATCCTGTATCTCTACAGATCCTTGGTCAAACCGCATTTGGAGTACTGTGTGCAGTACTGGAGGCCATACCTGCAGTGAGTTACAAAATTACTAGAGGGGGTACAAAGGAGGGCATCAAAAATGTTAAAGGGGATGGAAGGAAAGGACTATGAAGTCAGGCTGCAGGAGCTGAATATGTACACACTGGAGGAGAGGAGGGATAGGGGGATATGATTGAAACATTCAAATACTTGAGGTGGGTAAATAAACCTAGCACTGAGGGGTGTTTAAACTGAGGAAAGGTAGGGAGACGAGGGGGCATGGACTAAGGTTGGAGGAGGGACATTTAAAAGGGAGATGAGGAGGCACTGCTTCACTGAGAGGGTGGTGTTTAACTGGAAAGTGCTACCAGCGGGCGTGGTAACATGTCTGACAGTCAGAAGCTTTAAGAAGGAGTGGGACAAAGCAAGAGGAAGGGTCTAGGGGGCAGGGGCTATGACAGGTATGAGAGGAACATTGGGGGAGGAGGCTGGGGCAGCTGCAATCTAGGGCACTAGCTGCACACTCAGGCAGACTTTGATAGGCCAGTTGGTCTGTTCTGCTGGCAGATTTGTATGTTTGTATGTATTGTGTGTCATCTGATTTGTTTTGGTTGATCATTATGAACTGAGCCATCCAGCTCCAGAATACAAATTGTGGGTTAAAGTGCATGTTGCTTGTTTCTTTTCTAACGGCCCCAACAACAGCTGCAATGCTGGCTTACCCAGGGCAATGCTTCTAGCCTGAGTAACAACTGGGAACCCAGGGTGTGTGTGACTGTGCTAGAGGGACTCTTAGTGCGTGCATGTTTAACCTGACTAAATCAGATAGGAAATAGAATGCCAGATTGCTGCCCTACCCTTGTTCACATCCCCTGAATAAACCAGATTCAGTTCTTTCTGCATTTAACTAGGCTAGTGTGTAGCTTTGTGCAGGAGATACTGTATTGCCATTGCACTGTTCTATTTCAGGTCCTGTTTTACAGGGGGTCTCCAGGTCCAGTGCAGCTGAACCAGCCCTGGTGGTAAGTGTGCCAAGAGTGGGTTCAACATTGTATTCTGACATTAATGGTGATTGTTTTTCTGCTGACCAGTGCAAGCCGTTGAGGGGGGTATCAGTGTCCCGGAGGGCTATACCCAGAGCAGCTACGCTACCCTTAAACCAACTCTTCCTGTGGAGGCACCCGTTTACTGAGCTCAGGCCACTCAGCCTGCACCTAGTCATGCAGGCAGGGGTAGTATCCTTCGGGATAGCGCCACCTAGGGGTTACACTTGTTTCTCACAGAACTTGAAAGAAAGAAAGATTGGTCAGGAAGCTTTGCAGTGTTAGACTCCCGAGAACTCCAAGACTGGTCAGGAAGCATTGCAGCATTGGCCTTCTGGTTCAGTAGCCTGTGAAACACAGAACTTAAAAGAATGTGGTGAAAATGGGAGGACATATGGGACATAGTGCACTGGTTTAATGCAAAAAATAAACCTCAGGGAGTTACATAAGCAGTGACCAGAATGAGTGGAACTAGGACAAGCAGAAGAGACACCAAGCTTTATGTAGGTGAGTGAAAGCAGGAAGTGAGCAGTGTGGCAGACTCCAATCCTTGATGTATGGCTGCACATCAAATTATGGTGAGAGTACCATGCTGTTCTCTCATGTAATGGGGAATTTAATGCAGGGCCATTGGTAGCTAGTGTTCGTATGAACCCCTCCCCCTTTACTTAGACTTCTGCCTTTTTTTTTACTTAACCACCAACTGTGACCCCCCCACTTTGCCGTAGGCTCCCAGAGCCATCCCCTATCCCATGCAGGGGCCTCTGCGCATTGCCCACTACACATGAATGTTAATGTGGTCATTTCTTGCTCTGATAGTTACAAGAAGTTGGCTCAACATTCATCAGTGTTCGTCAAATGCAAAGGACACTGCTGTGGTGCAGGACAGTAATTACATTTACTGAATTCAACATACACAGACGTGTGTATAAGCTCCAAAATGCACTGAAGAGCTTCTGAGGTCATAGCAGTCCCCAAACCCCCAACATTTATATAAACTATCTCCTCCAGAAAATCTCCTGAAAATTTGCTAAAATAATCTAGCAAAGCTTAGTACCCCCGAAGGTATGCAGTATTACAATGAGTTACAGTAGAATTAGTACTTCAGTAATGCTGGAAAAAAAAAATTGCTAATAAATTCAAAGGTGACGCTGGACACTTGTGTAAACAGGCAGAAATGCCCACATGCCTTTCCAGTTTAACCAATAAAAATTAAATGAAATGGAAAAAAACATGAAAAATGAAATTCAAAGGTGATTAGTTCATTCATTCAGTGCTGATGTATTGAAACAGATTATTAAATCTGTGAGCCTGTGATATGTTTTTTTGAGGAAACCTACAGGTATGTGACCCAATCAATACTGAAAGTGGCAATACCTTGGGATTGAGGTACAATGGATTCCATGCACTGACATTCGAAATAAAAACTAAATAAGGAAGTGCATGCAGCTTGCGACACAGAAGGAGATGAAAACTGCACACAACACAGATCATTTGTTTACAGTATTTATTCATTTAAACATTCTCTGTGTTAAGCATATGCTGTCATTAACAAGTGTTCAGAAACTTTATAGCAGCACTCTGACACATTGCACTAACCACTGGAATGAATGTGTGTGTCACTTATTTCTGTCCCCATTTACTGACAGGTGGAACCAATGTTAGTAGTAGTCGCACAATGTGGGACATAATTCAGTGTGACTCCAGAGGACTGTTGCTGTGATGACACTATGAAAAGGACCTCTACAAGCTCAAATGGATGGCAGACTGCATATTCATTTATTTTATTAATAAAAACGTTACCAATTAACCAGTTTTTTTTTTAATGCAGTATATAACAAGTGAGACCTCCAGGTACAATCACAGCTGATCAGGTGAGGAAAACAAACTCCTAGAGTGCACAAGAGGCTTCTCCTTTACAAAAAGAATGTCAGGCCCACTGCAACCCTGCTTTGCCATACCTGTCTGCAACACTGCAGACTAGGGTTACCACCTGTCCTAATAGTCACAGGACAATCCTGATTTGGGCAGCTGTGTCCTGCAAAATCACATGAAAAAATACTACATGTCCTGACCGTTCAGTAGAAAAAATATTTTCTAACTTTCCTCAAAATGTTGCAGAAAACAATAATACCTTAGCTAAAATATCTGAAAAGAATAAGAAACAACTAAAAAACTACAATATTTAGTCTTGATTCTGATTATTAGAAAAAAGAAGTCTGTTGCACTGGCTGAGGTCACAGATTGTCCTGCGAAAAATCATGTCTCAGTAAGAAATGCCCCACTTTCGGCTTCTGAAAAGTTGGTAACCCTATTTCTAACGCACATTAAAGTTGATCATTCTCATTTACTGCAGTTTTCCTTTTAAAACCTGTGCCAGTTTGAACTTAAAAAAAATGGGAAGCTCACCGTTTGTCTGCTGGTTGTGTTGTGGCATGGGGGGGGGTAAGGCTGGTGATGCTGTGTACAAAGTGGAAACAAATCTTGCAGGGGTAATTTTTTTTGAAAGTCACATCTGCAGTATGGCCCTGGATATAAAGCTGCAAACAAATGCTTAAAAAGGATAGCCTACAGCAGTTTTCTGTGCCAGGGCTGTCTATATAATATATATTATATTGTGTTGTGTTGTGAGGTGTTTGGGGGGGGGGTAAGAAATTCCTCTGGCCAGTTTGTTTATATTTGTGTCGGGTGTCTGCTTACTGGGGCTATTATTCTGTGATTGCTGCCAGCCATAGTGCAACGCATTTTTTATTTTGTGTCTTCCAGCATTTTCTGCCTCCATATTGGGCAGGATCTAATGGGCAAGGAACTTTAAGGGAGATTGCTGCCTGCCTACTACATACAGTTGCACAGGCAAGTGTTCCAGAATGTAAGACAAACAGTTCTATGAGGTGTTAGAGGTACCACTAGTGTGATGCGCTTGGTTGTTGGGGAAGGGGTAATGTACAGCAAGGTGATTCACTATGGTTGGTGGTACAGCTGATTTGGACATGGAGACATGTGACTGACTTTGCTTAGGGACTGCTAGATTATTATGTTGGTGGTGGGGGTTTGGTCTATGCTTGGAGGAGAGCTGGCTGAATGGTGTTGATCTTATGTAGTGTGCCATTAAGGAGTGCTTTGCTAATGGTGGGTGAGGACTCTGGATATGTGGTCAGTAAGGTGGTCCCGGTGGTGTTGAGGAGTACAGTCCATATTTGAAGAGGAGGCTAGCCAGATGTGTGGGTGGATGTTGTCCATGGAAGTGACCGTGTATAGTGACCTGGGCAAGCACATGTATGGGAAAAGGGCAGTGTAATGTGGGTGAGAAGGGAGCTGGCCATGTGGTTGGGGTAGCTGGCTGTGCTGGTGAAAGGGGAGGGATTGTTGGGAGGGAGACTGTGGAATTAAGAGAAGCTGGCTGTTAGGTTTATTTGGAGGAGAGGGAGGCTGACCATACTGGTAGGATGTTGAACTACTCATGTTGGTACGATGGAAGAGTCTTCTGTTTTTCGCTTGGGTGTAGTGAATAGAATGCCCATGTTGGTGAAAGCGGTGGATGTTGGCTCTTTCTCATTTTTCTGGTGGTGGACTGATAGAGTTCAAAATACATGGATCTGCGCATGGTGAGGTCTGGACAAGACTATGCACTGTCGCATGAGGTGGGCCGGCATGAAAATTGGGGAAAAAATAACAGCTGCCTGCATGAAGCCACAGTCAGAGCAAGCCCGGCACCATGGAGAAGTGCCATACTGCCACCAGCCATGTAGCTACATCATCCACCATCCCATGAACTAAATTTGGACCTTCGGTACAGCCACTCCCTCTGTGGGGAGAAGGGTCATTCCTCTCATTAGCTATGGCAACCCATCCCAAGATGCTTTACCAGTTTGGCAGTCCAGAGCCCTGTCAGTGGTGCAAGAAGGATAACAGCTGGTGTCTTCATCTTGGCTTGTGTCAGTTGATTGCTGGAGTACAATGGCCCCCCCAAGAGAAAATCTGTTCTAGGGGCACTGACTCTCCTGCATGATGGCCCCTGAGTGACAGAGTCCATTCTAAATCTCAGTTCGATGGTGAGGTACCAGTCTGTATTCCCCCTCCCCCAACACACAGCCCACTTTTTTTTTAACCATTGTAAGTCTTTCCCAACTGATCCAGCTGATCAGTACTTTTATTCTTCATATTGACCCATTTTCCCTTATATGTCCACAGGTCTGACAGGATGCTGACTGGGTGAAGGAGGACACTGACCACATATATCAGATAAATATTGTTTTTTGTTTATCCTACATTGTTAGTTCATAAAGAGCTGCAGATCATTTGTGATCCCATTGCTGTTTTTGTTTCACAGGTACAACTGGATAGTCTCCATGAGACCCCATTATCCCAGGCTCCACAGGAACATGGTAAGAGATCTCTTATCTGTGCTAGGATGTTAACCTGTAATGGTGCTAAATGTAAACTTTCACTTGCTAGGTGGTTGGTGATGCAGAGTTTGACATCTCTAAGCTGTTTTTTTACCATTCCACCATCATGAAAAGAGAGAAATTTATTGAGTTACTGCGGCTGGAGCACTTGGGCTTTACCTCATGCCTCACAGTGCACCAGGGCATGCATTAAAACAGGTTTCTCTTTCAGCAGTGTTATTGTCCCTTAGTCATACTCATATCTGACAGTTCAATGAAAAAATATTTTCTAACTTTCCTCAAAATGTTACAGAAAACAATAATACCTTAGCTAAAATATCTGAAGAATGAAACAACTAAAACTACAATATTTAGTCTTGATTCTGATTATTAGAAAAAAGAAGTCTGTTGCACTGGCTGAGGTCACGATTGTCTACGAAAAATCATGTCTCAAAGAAATGCCACACTTTAAGCTTCTGAAAAGTTGGTAACCCTATTCCTAGCACATTAAAGTTGATCTTCTCATTTACTGCAGTTTTCTAACAAAAACCTGTGCCAATTTGAACTTAAAAAATGGGAAGCTCGTTTGTCTGCTAGTTGTGTTGTGGCATAGGGGGTAAGGCTGGTGATGCTGTGTACAAATGAACAAATCTTGCAGGGTAATTTTTGAAAGTCACATCACCAGTATGGCCCTGGATATAAAGCTGCAAACAAATGCTTAAAAGATACCTACAGCAGTTTTCTGTACAGGGCTGTCTATATAATATATATTATATTGTGTTTGTGTTGTGAGGTGTTTAGAAGTGAAATTCCTCTGGCCAGTTGTTTTATATTTGTCTGGTGTACACTTACTGGGGCTATTATTCTATGATTGCTGCCAGCCATAGTGCCAGCATTTTATTGTGTCTTCAGCATTTTCTGCCTCCATATGGGCGGATCTAATGAGCAAGGAACTTTAAGGAGATTGCTGCCTGCCTACATCAGTTGCACAGGCAAGTGTTCCAGAATGTAAGACAAACAGTTCTATGGTGTTAGAGTACCACTAGTGTGATCGCTTAGTTGTTGGGGAGGGTAATGTACAACAAGGTGATTCACTATGGTTGGTAGTACAGCTGATTTGAACATGAGACATGTGACTGACTTTAGGGACTGCTAGATTATTATGTTGGTGGTGGGGGTTTGGTCTAGCTTGGAGAGAGCTGGCTAATAATGTTGATCTTATGTAGTGTGCCATTAGAAGTGCTTTGTAATGGTGGGTGAGGACTCTGAATATGTAGGCCCAGTAAGGTGGTCCCAGTGGTGTTGAGGAGTACAGTCCATATTTGAAGAGGAAGCTAGCCAGATGTGTGAGTGGATGTTGTCCATGGAGTGACGTGTATAGTGACCTGGGCAAGCACATGTATGGGAAAAGGACAGTGTAATGTGGGTGAAGGGAGCTGGACCATGTGGTTGGGGTAGCTAGCTGTGCTAGGAAGAGAGGGATTGTTGGGAGGAGACTGTGGAATTAGAGAAGCTGGCCATTAGGTTTATTTGGAGGAGAGGAGGCTGACCATACTGGTAGGATGTTGAACTACTCATGTTAGTACGATGGAAGAGTCTTCTGTTTTAACAGGTGTAGTGAATAGAATACCCATATTGGTAGAAGCGGGGATGTTGGCTCTTCTCATTTTCTGGTGGTAGACTGATAGAGTTCAAAAATACATGGATCTCATGGTGAGGTCACAAGACTATGCACTGCATGAGGTAAACTGACATGAAAATTGGGAAAAAATAACAGCTGCCTGCATGAAGCCACAGTCAGAGCAAACCGACACCATGGAGAAGTGCCATACCCCACCAGCCATGTCTCATCCACCATCCCATGAACTAAATTTGGACCTTGGTACAACCACTCCTCTGTAGAGGAGAAGGTCATTCCTCTCATCTTATGGATCCCAAGATGCTACCAGTTTGGCAGTCAGAGCCCTGTCAGTGGTGCAAGAAGGATAGCTGGTGTCTTCATCTTGGCCATTCAGTTGATTGCACGAGTACAATAGCCCCCAAGAAAAATCTGTTCTAGGGCATGACTCTCTGCATGATGGCCCCTGGTGACAGAATCCATTCTAAATCTCAGTTAGATGGTGAAATACCAGTCTGTATTCCCTCACAACACACAGCCCACTTTTTTTTAACCATTTAGTCTTTCCAATGATCAGCTATCAGTACTTTTATTCTTCATATTACATTTTCCATTATATGTCCACAGTCTGACAGGATGCTGACTGGTGAAGGAGGACACTGACCACATATATCAGATAAATATTGTTTTGTTGATCCAACATTGTTAGTTCATAAAAAGCTGAAGATCATTTGTAATACCATTGCTGTTTTGTTTCACAGTACAACTGGATAGTCCATGAGACCCCTATCCCAGAGCTCCCACAGGAACATAGTAGAATCTCTTATCTGTGCTAGGATGTTAACCTGTAATGGTGCTAAATATAAACTCACTTGCTAGGTGGTTGGTGATGCAGAGTTTGACATCTCTAAGCTGTTCTTTACTATTCCACCATCATGAAAAGAAAGAAATTGAGAATTTACTGGTGGCTAAGAGCACTGGGCTTTACCTCATGCCTCACAGTGCACCCAGGGCATGCATTAAGAAACGGTTCCTACTTTCCAGCAGTACTACTGTCCCTAGCCAGTTTGATTCCTTACCTAGCAGAGAACGAGCTACTGACATTTGGCAAAAAACTCCTTAAATTATAGAAGTCATATCCCTCATAATTCTGGAAATCATAATGGTGCGAAAAAAAGACCGACTTCGAGTTAGACAAACACGCCCTCCATGAGGCCCAGCAGCACTGTTTTGTGATGTCACAAATTGAAGAGCTAAGAGTCGCCCCATTCAATTTATGGGGCTGGTATTTTCTAATATATTTAAGACCCTTTAGTGTTGGGATTTTTCATGTCAAAGCAATTGATCGACTAACGGATCCCTACTGAGTGATCGATAAACTGATATGAAAAAATCCGCAACAAAATTAAGATATAGAAAATACCAACCCAAAACTGAATAGGCGCGGCTTCTATTTTGTGACATCACAAAGGTCTGCTGCATGGAAAACATTTATGGAAACGGGTTTGTCTAACCGGGAAGTCAGTCTCTTTTCGGCACCATCATGATTTCCAAAATTTCAAGAGGTATAACTTTACGATGGAGTTTTTATGCCAAACGTTAGTAGCTCGATTCCAGTCAGATAAGGAATCAAACAGGCTGGGGCAGGCAGCTACTAGGAAGCTGATCTTTAATGCCCCAATTCTCCATTGCGGGCAAGCTCATGAAGACCATACTAAAGGAAGGGTTGGTGGAATATCTAGAGGAACATGGTCTCCAGGATGAGAGTCAGCATGGGTTCATAGGTGGGTAGATCGTGTCAAACAAATCTGATTGACTTCTTTGACTGTGCCACTAAGACAGTAGACAGGGGCCAAGTGGTAGACATCCTCTGTCTTGATTTAAGGTTGATCAGGAAGTTGGTGGATCTTTTAGTTTGGAAAACAGTGGCTAGATTGGTGGAAAACTTGCTGATGGACAGAACCCAGAGGGTGGTTGTGGGGGGAGAGTTATATGGCACTAGAGGCGCTTGATTAGGGTCCCACAGGGTCTAAATTCTGCTGACTGGTGTTGTTCAGTGTCTTCATCAGTGACCTTGGGGATAGCATTAAGGGAAAAATGTGCCTATTCGCAGATGACACCAAGCTCTGTGGGAGAGTGGACATAGCTGAATGGATACCAGACCTCCAGGAAGATCTGGAAAAGCTGAGGAGGTGGTCCAGGATCTGGAAGCTTGGCATTAATGCCAATAAATGCAAAGTTATGCATCTTGGAGCCAAGAATTCCAGGACAGAGTGCTACCTGGGTGGAGTCTGAGTATCTGCATCCGAGGAGGAGAAGGACCTAGGAGTGATGATCACTAGTGACCTGATGCACTCCACACAGTGCAAGAAAGCAGCAGCAAAGGCAAACAAGATGCTGGGATGCATGGCTAGGGGGATTAGTAGTAAGAGAGAGGAGGTTGTACTGTCCTTGTACAAGTCACTGGTAAGGCCTCATCTAGAGTATGGAGTTCAGTACTGGTGCCCACACCTCAAAAAGGACATTAACCTGCTGGAGAAGGTCCAAAGGAGGGTTAAAAAAATGATAGCTGGTCAGTAGGGCAAGGCATACAAGGAGAGGTTATGGGCACTGAACATGTATGCCCTGGAAGACAGGAGAGAGAGGGGGACATGACTGGGACCTTCAAGTACTTGAAAGGGATAAATAAGGTTGATATGGAGAGTTTCTTTAATCTGAGTGGCAACCATAACACGAGGGGGCACAGTCTTAAGCTGGAGGATGGGAGGTTTAGAAGGAGGTCGGGAAGCACTTCTTCACAGAGAGGGTGGTGGACACTTGGAATGCGCTGCTGGAAGAGGTCATCTTGTTGAAGACAGTGGGCAGCTTTAAGAGAGGCTGGGATAGGCATGGGGGAAGGTAAGAATCATGGGTAGGGAGAAGAGGAGGAGTGGGGAGGGAGGGCAGGGGCATTAGCTCAAGCTGTGGACCCTGCAATACAAATAGACTTGACAGACCAAATGGTTTTCTTCTACTGGCTTCTTTGTATGTTCATATGTAATTCACCCACAGTCTGTTGTGGGTTATTGCTTACTTTACATTTGGTTATCTCCTATTGGCTACTGCTTTTCAACTCAAAGAAATTGAAAAGGAGAGCCTGGGAACCCTAAAAAAAATACTGGAATTTTTTTTACCTTTAAATAGCAGCTGATGCCTTCAGTAGAACTTAAAAGAAACAATATTTATACACAGTTCAGATCGTATTTCACATGAATCCTGTATGTTTCCTCCTCATTATTCATTACTGAGGTCAGCTGCATGACAACAGTATCTTTGCTCCTGAACCATCTATTCCTGCTGCTTTCTCCCTACCCGAGGTCATAATGCACTGATTTGACATCACAGTTTCTCCCATGACAACAGTTTGTTATGCCACAACAGAGGATTATGAGTTGAAGTAGGGAGTCAGCTGTAGAGGTAGATGAACTCTAAGAAATAAAGATCATGTATTCATGCAAATGTTCTCAGTAATAAACAATGGACTGGAGAACTGTATAGAATATATACAGATTGCCAGCTAAATCGCACCCACACAGTATGTTTTTCAAAGTTTTGAGGCATCAGCAGTTCTTTAACCTCCCCCAAAGCTTTGTTTACATTTGCAGTGCTGTCACTGGTGGGGAACTGTTGTCTGGGCAGCCGAGGCCACACAATGCAGCGGGGCACTTTATAGAAAGATACTTTGGCCCCACCTCATTGAGCTCTCAGCTGCCCAAAGACCTAATTTCTCCACTGGGCGCTTAGTCACTGCATTGTAAACTACACTGCAGGGTGAGGGAACATTTAAAAGATAATAAAAAATAAAAATTGCAGCATATATTTAAACTAAGCATGGTTCACAGACTTTCATTTCCATTTCTTTGAATTGGAAAGCAATACCCAATAGGACATAGTCACTTCTTTAGAAATATTGGGCAGGCCATGCATTTATGGGGGACAGGGTTGGGGGAGTTGTGCAACTCTGAAGTTTAAGACAAAAGGCCAAAGGCAAAGTGCTTTCAGCAACCAAAAAGGTTAAATAATCCTCATCGTATACCTAGAGCATTGGACTGAATGTCTTAGTGCACTATCTGGCTGCTCAAGAAGGCAACTTCACAGGAGGAGTCTGCTAATGTAAACATATAGTCTAAGCATGCACTCCAGCCACTCACACTGTTTAAAATGCACCAAAAGGTGAGTTTCCAAAAACTCTTACAATAGTAGTATTACCCTGTGAAGTGTAGGGCATCTTCTGGAGTTATTGACCTTGGAAAAGGGTAGGGCCTTTGCTTCACCTCGTGTCCTTTAACAGCTTCCAAGTCAATAATAGACCAGGAGAAGCTCACTTTATCAGGTAATATTGCTTAAATTGTGAGTCAGTTTCTAGAGTTTCAAAGTTGTAAGTGTCCTCCTTGTACTTAGCTATAAAATATTGCCATGTTGTATACCCAGAATAACTAGCTAGCAAAATTATGTGATCTCACCACGCATCTTCAGAATATCTGTAAAGCCACAAACGGCAAGCTTGGATTTGCCTACAGAGCCAAAGATTGCCGCACCTCAACTGCTCTCCTCACCATAGCCAGGAGGATACTCCTTCCCATGCTTTGCTATGGGCTCGTAGCCTTTGCCCCAGTCCCGAATTCTAGCCTAGCAAAATGGAATACTGCTTATAACAACATATGCCGCTTCGCACTCTCTGCACCTCACCTTACGCATCGCTGTGAGCTCTACTCTCGGCTGGAGTGGCCCCCCTCCCCGAAAAACACCGCACATTTGTCCTTGGCAACTTCGTTGGTAACACAGTTAGAATGGCCACTCCTTCTGCACTTGCCCTTCCCCTCAAATATGGAACCCCTGCCTACCACTTAAGATCTAGTGCTGCTCAGGTCCACCTGGTTCCTAAGACCCGCACCCTCACAGGTGACGGGCCTTCTCCGTCTATGCGCCTAAACTGTGGAACTCCCTTCCCGCCCTAGTTCGTGCCTCTCCCTCCCATCCATGCTTCAAAACATCCCTCTGGAACTTCCTCAAAACCGCCTCTGCCTGTCTTTGTACTATATAGGTCCAGAATAGTCTCTCCACCCCCCTGATACACTATGAGAGTCTGTGAGCTGATGCACCGACTGCTGTTAATCTCGGCTGATAACCAGCATAAGGCACTTTCCACCCTCCTGTTGGAGAGGTGCTCTTGTCATATCAGTTCCCACTTCTAGCTGCACTATTTTGATGCGCACTTTCTGTCACGATAGGCGCTCATGTACTTCCATGTAATTTTGGTGTATTCTTTGCCATGATGTTACCTGCTGTTATTCTACCTCTCAATTGCTGTTATGTATCTTGTTGACTTACTGCCAACCTTACCATTTAAAGCCAGTTGTACCATTTTGCTGTTCCACCCACTTGTTCGTGGGCCCGTATGTTACCCTGACTCTATTGTGTTTCTTATGTACTCTGTAACCTCCCGGGTCGCACCTGAAAATAGGCACTTGTTGTCTAGTGTGCTTACCTGGTTAACAAAAGCAAATAAATAAATAAACCCTCCTCTGCATGTGCCTTGGCTTTTTTACAGCCTGCCTTGCTTCTCTTCCCTTTGGATTCCCTTATGCTTCCTGAAACTTGCTCTTTTAGCCCTTACTTAGTCTCCCACCTCTTTAGAGAACCATAGTGGTTTAGTTCTTCTTTTTCCTTTGGCCACTATCCTAATGCATTGGTTAGTTACCTCCATAATGACTCCTTTTAGTCTCCCCCACTGTTTCTCCACCCCCTTTATTACCGGGGCTGCTCTTAAACATCTACACATTTCATTGAAAGATGCCCTCCTGATATCTAATACATTTGCCCTTGTGTGGCTTAACAGAGTTCCTGTCTCCATGCCAGCCCATACCACAGTGTATAGATCTCCATACACAACAATGCTCCACCATGCACTATAGTGTTTATCATAGAGATGGAGGTTGTGGCCACCGGACACCAGGGAATGGCACAATATTGGGAAAAGCAGACAAATGCACTAGACAACAGAAAACTTTGCATGGGGTGGTAAGAAGGTGCCACTAGAAACCAGGGAATGGTCCATATAGGATGAGTGGAAAGAGGGTGCCACTGTACAGCAGGGAATGCCTGTTACAGTATGCGGAGGAGGAGGAGGAGGAGGCATCAGTCTTGTGCAGGAAAAGACTGCCCAAACTGGGGGGGGGTGTTTGCGGTGATGGCCATGCCAGAATTCCACAACAAAGCTCTTCCCTGCTTGCTAGTGATTTGAAAATGATGCCCAAAACAAAACAGGCATATTGATTTGCAATCAAAACTGGGTAACTCAGCATATAGAAAATGCTGAATGGGTAACTATGCACAGTCAGTGTGTTCTGTCACAGAGGGCATGTGATTCTCTCCGACCTCGAGGATGAAGCTCGAGTGTTCCATGGGAATCAGAACCCTGAGGTGGCACAACACACTGGTTATACATAAAGTTGCTCATCCTGTGTTTTTATAGTGTATATTATTATGTGAAATATGTGCATTGTTGTTTTTATATTTACTGGTTAGTGGTTATAAACCACTGCCAGTTAGTGCTCAACAGCTTCGTAAACCACATGTGTTGTTCATGGAGCTCCGTAAACCATGGGCAGAACAGTATCGCAGCATTACCTGAAAAACCACCGCACAAGCTGTCCTCGTGCTGGACGTTCACAACACTACACAATCAGTCACTCAGCATGAGACAAGCTTGTTGGCGGTAACAGTTACCCTCGCAAAGCATCAAAGACAATTTAAACCAAAAAACAGTAAATGAAAAAATAAAACATGGAGAAGTGTGGTTCTATGGGAATTTTATGCACCACTTCAGTGTGTGTGAGATGCCCATATAAACCCCTCAGGCTTCATTGGGCATCATACACCTCAGGGTGCATAAAATCCCCATAAACCAAACTTCTCCATGCATTATTTTATATTTCTCTTTCACAGTGAATTTAACTTGTGCATGTCTCTAGAGGGTTTAGAATGCTGTTTTACCACAGAAGGGTACAATCACATTCCATGGTATTTGAACTGTGGTACAACAGCATTTGAAAACTATAGATTTCTGTAGAACAATGCTTTACAACACACTATCACTGCTGCTGTATGCTTAGCCTTGCTCTTAATCCACCTGTGACCAGGCCTGTTGAACCCCATTTGGTATCCAACCAAGCAGCTGCTTCTATTGCAGCTTCATCTGCATGTTCCAGCTTGCTGTTTTCCACATGGAAATGGAAGGGCCTGCATTTTTAGGAGCAACTGACACTAGTTCCAGGCAGGTAACCCATAACATGATGGTGCCTACCGCTGAAGCTATTTTAACCATATATCACATATTTTGGCTTGCATAAAGAGTTTAGTTCATAAAGCCTGGCTTTTAATTTCCTTGTGCGAGTCAAGTGGCAACCAAGCACTGTAGCCATAGCCCTAAAACAGCATAATGATTATGCTGGGCAAATAGCCTTATACATGTATACCTACCAGCAAAGATGATCCAAGTATATTTAGATGTCCCCCCTCCCCGATCCCACTGCAATGCCCACAGAGTGCCTGCAGCCCCGTCCCCTACCAAAAGTCATAATTGTGGTGTTTTTAGGGCTTTATTTAATGACTGTTAGGGTTCTTGGGCAATAACTGCCAGTTTGTAAAAATGCACCAGATAGGATCTGGGGCTGCAGCAGTGAGTAGGGAAATGGGCAGACTAGGTGGGCCATACGGTCCTTGTCTGCTGACAGATTCTGTGTTTACTAGTGCGGAAATAGCCACAAAAAATAAGATGACAGGACCTATGACTACACACGTGGATGTGCAGACCAGTTACATTTCACATATCTTAGATTTTTGCAGGCCCACCATTGCAGTGATGGTGCTGTACTTGCAGTGCTGAAGACCCAAGTTTCAAGTGTTATTTTGGGTGTTGGAGGGTCAGCAAGAGGAAAGCAGATAGAGTTCTTGCTGGATTGCTCATCTCTGGGTGGGGTGGAGCAGAGTTTGGTGGTGCTTGCCAGATACTATCAGTGGCTGAGAATAAGCAGGCTGAAACCACCAGAGTTGGGAAGAGGAGAGGCAGATGTCAGGTGTACAGCGCATGGGGGCATGCTGCACTTTAGGGGGAGTACTAGGAAAATCGGTACTCCAGCTGCAGGATGACTCCAGCTGCCTACACGCCCTGTACCTGACGACCCAGACTGTGCTGCCTCTGAGGGATAGCAAGTCCTGGGGTGTTGGCTGGGGTAGCTGGTATAATGGAGGCTGCCAGTGCATGGGGAGAAATAAGGCTAACTGGAAAAAAAATGTTGTTTGCAGTAAAATTACTTTTTAAAGTTTTGTTGTTTGACCATCACATACACATTTTGGTATACAGTTGGTATTAAATGGACACTTGTCAATCCTTTTTGCATTATATTATATATAATTTAAAAATATGTTTAATGATTGCTTACCTTTTCTACAATTCATTCAAGTTGTTGGTTGTTTTAACCGCTGTGCTTTTTTTTAGCTAAACTGAAATGCATGCAAATAGTGTATTTATTACCAACATTTTGTTTCAAATCCTTGATCTACTCTTGTTGCATGCTTCTTGAACATTAGGAACACCCCCAAAGAGTGCATTTACTCATGATACAATAGTCTCCTCTCCTCCCACTGCACCATGAGTGTCTATGCTGTATTGGGGGTATTCACAATTTCTAGAAAGACGCAAAGAGAGTTGAGGACAGTGTCCGTTGAATTTCATGATAGAAAAATGTGGTCTAGTATGGGCTTCAATTGCATTTCTAAACAGTGTATATGACCAGTACCTTTCTTTACTGAACACATTCAGGATTTAACTCCCAAGAAATTATGAAAAAGTTAATGTTTGAGAAAGATGAAGACTTAGCTGTGTTTAATTCAATGAGCAGAAATGAAAGTACACCAGCGGCCTCCTGAAGAAAGCCCCACCACCAGTAAGTAAATGTCCTAAGATATGGAAGGGGGGTGTAGTGTTGAATTGTGGTTAGTTGGATCATCTTTCCGTCATAATATTGTCTCTGAAACTGTGAAGCAGGATATCTGCGTTCAAGCCCAGCCACAGCCTCTGACTCACTGTGTGTCCCTGAGAAAATGATCTTGATCTCTACTGAGATTCTGCTCCAAGTTGTAAAATTAAATGAAGATGGACCCCACTGAAATGTTGCATCTCTAGGGTTTTCTTGGTCATTATGTGATAAAACACTATTTGACACCATGCTGCTGACTGGTGGGGGGGGGTCAGCTTGAAAAGCATTATGAATAATGAGTAGTGAATAGCAGAGTATCTGAGATGCAGAAGTATTTGCCAGTGAAAATTTGAAAAAGGTACTTCTACACCCCTATGGGATGGCTTCTGGGACTCCCTATCCCTCATTTAAAAAAAATAAAATGCATACCACATCCCATTTCTTAGTCCTGCTCTGCTTGTAGATTTGTGTGGCTAGTCAGGTCAGAGGCCGAGAAACTGACACGAGGGCAAGAGCATGTTCTGAGTACCAGATTTGCCTAGTTGAGTTCTCTGGGAGGTCACTGAAGCTACACGGGGATGGGCCCACCACCCAATCGTGGCACACGGGCTCTTCCAGAAGTTTTAATTTACAATTGTGCCCTAACTGTGAGAATATTTTACACTGAAAGATTGAAGTTTACTCAAGAAGGTACTTAAATTGCATTTTAGGTGCATTTGCAGAGTATACGTACTCAATTTGAAGTGTATATACTATAATTCCAAGGCACTTTAGTAACATTTTTGGAACACACTTCACAGTTGTTTTTCTGGAGTAATGCAGGTTAGGGTTACCACCTGTCCTGATTTTCGCAGGACAGTCCTGATTTGGGCAGCTGTGTCCTGCAAAAAAACATGAAAAATACTACATGTCCTGATTTTATAGTTAGAAAAAATATTTTCTAACTTTCCACTAAATGTTGCAGAAAACTACAATACCTTAACTAGAATATCTTAAAATGATAAGAAACAATAGAAGCAACTTGAAAACTACAATGGTTAACCTTAATTCTGATTATATAGATAAAATAAGTATTTTACATTGGTTGAGGTTACGTACTGTTTTGCGAAAAATCATGTTTCAGTAAGAAATGTCCCACTTTGGACTTCTGAAAAGGTGGTAACCCTAATGCAGGTGTGTCCCAACTGAGAAGGTACTCCATTGGAGGTGTATCAGGAATAACTATAAGGCACTTCATTAGCATTTCTGCAGCACACTCCCAGTTTACTCAGCACTTATCAGTCGATTGCTTGATAGTTACCATAAAGTTGCTTGAATTTTTAGTGGCACATTTGGAGCATGTACCCAGTCTATGTGCTAGTAGGTGACTACAAAATTTACAAACAAGTGACTCCAGTTCGGAAAGGGAGTCTTTTCTTGCATGAATGCAGTTTATTTCAAATAGTCATTTGGGACTTAACTCTGCCTCCTGTTTAACACTCAGGCCAGCCCCCAGGGTTGTACTGGTGGGATGGAACCTACCCCAGACAGAGACTAGTTTCTGGCTTGGGGGGGTGGAGGGATGCCTCAGGGTGCTTCAGTAAGATGTGTGGCACCTTCAGTGAGGAGTGGATGTGCTACTGCAGCTTACCTGGACTCCCAGGTGGGTAGTTTCTAGCAGCACTGCACAAATGAGCTGGTTAAAAATTAGTTATTCTTAACTAATAACTATGCTACTTACTTATCAGCTAATGCTCAACAAGTTAAGTATTGATCGTAAATTATTTATTAAGTAAGCTCAACTAGTAATTAATGAATGCCAAACTAATACTCAATTCATGGGGATTAGTTTATTCTTAATTAGGAAATAGGTCAATGACTAACTGCTGAAACTGCTAAGAATTAGTTAGCAGTAGGTTGAGCCAGGAGGAGTTAGCCACTAACTCATTTGCATGTGAAAAAATCAACCAAAGCAAAACTGAGGAATAATTAAACATTAATTAATTATTAGTGATTTGAGGCAGTTGAACATTTGGCCTATTTTTTGTATAAGCTCAACTAGTAATTAACGAATGCCAAACTAATACTCAATTCATGGGTATTAGTTAATTCTTAATTAGGAAATATGTCAATGATTAACTGCTAAAACTGTTAAGAATTAGTTTGCAGTAGGTTGAGCCAGGAGGAGTTAGCCACTAACTCATTTGCATGTAAAAAAATCAACCAAAGCAAAACTGAGGAATAATTAACCATTAACTAATTATTAATGATTTGAGGTAGTTGAGCATTAGGCCTATTTTTTGTATGGGCATAGCTATGCTCCCTTCCAAGAAACAGATCCCAGTGAAGACAGAAGAATAAGAAAAGCCTTGCATATTGAGTCAGAAATCAGGGACAACTTGTAAGGTGCCTCCATGGACAACATTTGGACAGAACTGGGTAACATAGAGAAAGACAGTGCTGTTACTTCTCTCATCACAATCTGCTGAGCAAGCAGTATAGTGGATGACTTCTTAAAGGATCCCAGAAAGATAAATATTTGAGATGACCCACTTCAGTATTGGTATGAAAAGGGTGCCGTCTGGCCAGCATTACAAAAAGTGGCACTTTACTATTTAGGTTGCCCGGCAACAAGTGCCTATTCAGAAAGAATATTTAGTGCTGCTGGCTACATTGCTAGTACTAAGAAGAGAAAACTCCTTCCAAAAAATGTTGAAATTCTAACTTTTATTAAACTAAACTATAGTATATTTGCAGGATATTCAGGTGCACTTCCAAAACACTGCTTGGACAGTAGTGATGAGCCTACTGGCAGTGATGTTGAAGAAGAATAGTAGTTCTACTGGTCCAATACTGGGAGAAAGGGAATTTTGCTTCAGTCTGTCTCTCATGTCATTTGTGTCCTGTCTCATGCCAGTCACCATTTTGTTTCTTCCACTGAACTGCTGTCTAGCAAGACTACAAAAGCTAGGGGTTACTGTCTGACTTTGTGGAACATATAAAAGAATTTCACACTCAAACATTTTTTCTTCACTCTTTTATTTTAAGATTAACTTAAATTTGTAAATGACTGTAATGATTTCTGGTCGATGTCTTCCAGTTATGTACCCTATGCCAAGTCTCTATCTTGGATAACATCTAACCACATTCCGAGGTCTGACTGATCTGCTGCTCTTGAATCGATAGTCATCTATGAAAGAAAAGAAAATTACAAACCCTAGATAAAAGTGGGTATTCTCTTTCGCAAATCACAGTGCTACCTTAATCTGACTTTTCATGGCGTTGTACTATAAAAAACAATTGTACTGTGCATGCACATCCTAACTTGAGTGAAAAAAAATTGTCAAAACTGGGGGGGACAATCACTGGCAACATAATCAACAAAGTCGACTTATCAAAAAAAATTAGTTTACAAGGATGGGGGGGGTCCAATTTTGTGTGTGCATTCTGCTACCTTTTTTCTTTAAAAAAAAATATTTCCTCTCAGACCATCCCCCGTCATTTGCTGTGTCCTCTTGTCCTTTTACCCTCCTTCTGTAACCAAATCACTTTTGTTAGCAGTGCATACCTTGCTTAACAGACTAAACAAGGTAGCCAGGGGTTACGTGTGCGTGTGTGTGTGTGTGTGTGTGTGTGTGTGTGTGTGTGTATGTGTTATTTTTTGACAACCAGGTAAGGCCCACTGGGCACAAGTGCCTGTTTTCAGGGGTGACCTGGGAGCACTGGGGTGGTTAAGTAGTGACTTGCTCAGAATCACATAGTATGCAAGTGGAGGCTGTGGGAAATCATACCCAGGTCTGCAGGACCAAGCTCAGTCACAGCTGGTTACTCTAGCTTCTCGGCTATACTGCCAGGCTATACTCCTATACTCAGCTGTTACATTGCCTCAGCCAATGTCCCTGTAGTCAGTGTGTCTTATCTCCTGTCATTTATTGCTAGGGATTTAGACTGCAAACAAATGAAACTATCTGCTTATTCAGCTTTAACACTGGCTCAAAATAATACATGATTTCCTGTGAACTTATTAACAGCTGGGCCTTGCTACTGTAGCTGCCTTGCTATTAAACTGCTTTTCTCAGAATTGAACCTGTTTTCCTTTATATTATACTCTGAAATGAATGTACAGACCATGTTTTATGTTGAATGAATATTGACTATGAATCCAAAGCCAAAACCAGAACCAATACCAGGAGTGATTTGGCAAAACCAAAACCAAAACCTCCCTGGTTTTGCACGCCTCTATTTTTAATCCACTTTCCTCATGTTTAGATGTTTCCCACCAATGTAAACAAACCCCTACTTTGTATTCAGACATCATGCTTCAGTAGGTGCATAAAATAGTTGTGACATCTATACATGATGACATCGCTGGAGTGACTATTCCTGAGTGATAATACAGTCAGCATAGGGACCTTACAAATAAACTGTTACATACTACTAAGTTGCATACTAAGAAAATTAGATGCACAGAAGGCCGTAGCCCATATAAGTACATCTCCAGATCCTAGAATTTGTTTATACCCTATTTAATAAAAATTTATCAAGGTTGGTTTTGAAGGTTTCTATGTTCACAGTATTGAATAATGAATTGGGTAGTCCATTCCAAATGGGTATAATTATTTGGGTATAAAAGTATCGTCTATGGTCTAGTTTAGGATATGTTAAAGACAGTAGAAATTTGTGACTTCTATGATTACGTTCCTTTATATTGAAGATCATTCCCAACTGTGTCGTAAGCTCCTTATCATTAACAATTTTAAACATCAAGAGTATGTTACCCCTTGTCCTTCTCATTTCCAAAGAATATAAATCCAAGTCTACAAGTCGTTCCTCATAGCTTTTATGTTGCAGTCCATCTATCATCCTGGTCACTCTATGATGCACTCCTTCCAGTCCATTAATGTCTAGCCTAAGATAGGGACTCCATAAAGGGGAGCAGTAATCCAGGTGGGGGCGTACATAAGCTCTATAAAGTGGAAGGATACATTCTTTTCTTCTTGACACAAAAGATCTTTTAACGCATCCTATTATTTTGTTGGCTTGTTTCCTAATATGGTTCATATGTGAGGTAAAAGTAAAGTTACCATTAATAATAATTCATAGATCTTTTTCTTCCTTTACTGATATCAAGTTGGTATCATTCAGCACAAAATCAACATTAGGGTTATTATCTCCTTAATGTATAATTACACATTTATTAGTATTAAAGACCATGTAATTTTTTTAGCCCAGTTTTCAAGTTTAAGTGTTGGAATAACACAAACAAAGCACTTCTTCTCTGTATCCCTTACTGTGTACGTAGGAAAAGGTTGTCACACATGCACAATAAAGGATTTGGAGAAGTACTTTGTTAATGTTATTTCAACAGTTGATTTTTAATGTCCCTATGCAGACTGTATTATTGCTCTGGAGCACTGTCTCTCGACTAACATCATTACATAAGGACGTTGCAGCCATTTTAGGCATCTACTGAAGCATGACGTTTGAATACAGGCAGGTGTTTGTTTACATTTATGAGAAACGCTTAAACTGACAGAAATGGAGTAAACACATTTCTGAGGCAAACAGAACACGTCATTATGTAGGTAAGCCTCTAACCTACAGTGTTCTGTTTATGGTTTTATTTTATTAAGAAACCCCTGTTTATGTATCCTTTATAAACAATTATTTATCTCATTTTCTTGTGTTTGCCTGTGACTGCTGGACTTTATATTCTTATTAAGTGATTTTTTTAAAGCAAGCTTAATGAATGTAAAAATACTAATTCCCCTCAGTGTTTTGTGTCTAAGATTTGATGAGGTATGTGTCTAAGATTTTGCCTCTTCCCCCATATTTTGAGGGACACTTTCCCAGCAGGAAAGCTTGTGAGATATGCCTCTGGGCACTAACCTGATTGGCTTGCTCCACCTGGGTGAAGACTTCAAATTTCAGAACCCAGCACCAAGCAGGTCTGTGGTACAGGAAACTCAGGTGAGAGAATAAAACAAGCAAACGCACACAGTACAGTTTGTCTTGGGGATGAGTTAAGGGAGAGGGGATGGTAATAGAAATCAGATGTAATTGAACAACTCTTTTGGTTTTTTTCTTATTTTGTTCCTAATGAAATCCAGAGTTCTGTTTATTTTTGAAGAGTACTACTGCTGTTTCACCCTCAGGTCTTTGCTAAAAAACACAAATAGAGTGATTGTGAGTGGGAAGGGGGAGCTCCAGAGAGAAAGCTCTGCTTTATATGTGTGGGCAGTAAGGGCGAGGAAGGTGGTAATTGGCAACTTCAGCTTACTTCAAGTTCGAGCCCATAAATTCAGTTCAGCTCCGAGAATGCAGCCGAACCACTTCAACTCCCAGTGCTGTAACTGGCACAGAGTAAAGTAGACTAAAAATAAGCCATAAAAAGCCTTGAGATCAGCTGGGAATATTTACTGCTGTAGCATACCTGTGGCAGGTGATGTTGGCATCTGCTGTGGATTACTGTTTATGGTGCTGTGACAGAGTCTGCAAAACCCACTAAGACTGCTATGTACCAGTGTGAGCTACATTTATATTTTATATTTACAATATTTAATATTCATTGCTGATCTGAAGGTGTAAAAAGGCCCCTCCCCCCGGTCCTTGCTTTACCTCCATACCGATTACTATATTCTTTCTGGGTCTGTTGATTTTCAAATTATATAACAATATACCCCCTCAAAGAAAAAACTTTCTGCATAATAAAACAAAAAAAATTAAAATAAATGCAGAGACATTAAGGCCCCAATATTCAGAAGGCATGCACAGCATGTATCTGGTTTGCGCTGGCACAATCAGACAATTGCACATGAACCTTTTTTTTTCCCCAACTGTTTTTCTCTCCGGTCGCGGTCCTAGGAGCCTCTCTCAGGCATCCAACTTGGGTCCTGCCCTGTCTGAAGTCCATCCGTTCATACCTTCCTAACCCCCGCCCATACCTCGCAGCTGGTACCCCAGCGCCACCTCCGGGTGGGCCACCCATCTACTTTGGGCGCCATCAAACCATAGACTCCAGCTGCAGGCATGGGCCCCAGGTGGAGGATCTATGAAGGTCGGCTAGGTCAGACCCAGCAGTGGGCATGGGGTTTGGTACCGTCGCCTACCCCAAGGACCAGGTTTTTCTGTGTTCTGTCCCTTCCCTGTGCATTGGCACATCCCAACGCTTCTGGCTTACGGCAACCCTGCCTGCATCGGCCATGCTATTACGTGCCTGCCTGGCTTGCTGCAGTACCCCTGGTCTCCACTGGGGGTCTCTGGCTCGTCGGTCCGTCCCATCCCCTCGACCCAGGGAGGAGAGCACCACACGGGCGCTCAGTCCTCAACCCTTCCCCTGCCAACCCCCGGTGCCCTAGTCTGTTCCTGAACCCGGGTTGCCGGTGCGGTGAGAGTCCAGCACCTCAACCCTCAGCATCACAGGGCCGGGTCACATAAAACCTTTGACCAACAGGATGGTACTAATCACTAAAAATACTAAATTTATGATCTTCACAGAGCCTAGAACAGCCAGGGATTTTAATTTGTCTGTCCATGACTTTCCTGGCGATCCAGTTGAACAGGTTAACTGTTTTAAGTATCTTGGTGTTCATATAGATGAAACTCTATTATATGAACAGCATATTAAATATGTTACAAACATAATACATCAGAGATTGGGCTTTTCATTTAGAATTAAGAATGTTTTGATTCCCAAAACCAGGAAACTGTTGGCCCACAGTCTTCTTTTTTCAGTTGTGGACTATGGTCTTACAGACGGTATATTCAGCAGCTACAGAGAGTGCCTTTCCCAAACTCTGGGTGGCTTATAATGACATATGTAGATTTATAACCAGTTTACCTAGACACACACATCATTGTGATATTTATGCTTTCTCTGGTTTCTTTTCTTTAGATAACAGGTGTAAATTTAATTAGCTGTACTTATTCAAAAGTATTTCCCGGGTTTGTTACCACTCTCACTTTCATGGCTGTTTAAACTCAGCGAGAATGTTCATGATACTGGATATTTTCCCTTCAGGCTATATGGTGTTCCTTGTTTTAAAAAGTCTCATGGTCAAAGATCCCTTCTTTACAGTGCCCTTTTATAACTCTCTACCAATTACGATTAGGAGTTCAACTACTGTACATGTTTTTAAAGCTTTAGTCAAGGATTTTGTTTTAAAAAGTCTCAAAGATCCCTTCTTTACAGTGCCCTTTTATAACTCTGTACCAATTACAATTAGGAATTCAACTACTGTACATGTTTTTAAAGCTTTAGTCAAGGATTTGCTAAACTCTAGATCTGCTTGTATGTGTTATGAGGCATAATTGTATTGATGTATTTGAAATTTGTATTGTTTTATGTGGACGCATCGTATCACTAATGTAAACAGGCATCTGTGCCTATTAGCTTACACGTATAAAAAATTAAAATGACAAAAAAATAAACAAGCAGTTGTCAATGCCAAATGTTTGCTTGCTGGTATTAGCTTTGGTAATGTAGGTGTTAAACAGATGCAGAATAGGAATGACAGTGAAGTACTGAACTTCACATCAACCCCACCTCCATCCTGTAGAGATGGACAGGCATTGGGGTAAGTGTTTGGGTTGTCTGCCATGACGGTCATGCCATGTCACCTCATCCTATTCTGTAGACACTGACACATGTTGAGGTTTGCCTTGGGGTGTTTGGCTTTACAGTCACCCCATTCCATAAGGACATATGCTGAAATGGGTGAAGCATAGGACAATGGGGTGAAGTCTGGGGCTGAAGAGTCCAAGGTACACCTCAGTGCCTGTCAGTGGCTGGGGGATGGGGGTGGGATGGCATGAGCAGTACAGTTGGCAATACAAAGGCATACCCTGATGCCTGTCAGTCTGTACAGGGTGGGATGTTATGGTTAGAAACCCTACCGCCCCAGGCATTTGTTGGTATTTGTACTACAAATTTTCAACATGGCCTTTTTGTGACCCCACCTCATGAAAGCATTTGGAACCTCTTTTCATGAAGAGTGGCAGTGTGATTTTATCAATGTGTCCAGAACTTTGAGTTCCAACAGCGACCGTGCCATTCTGTGCCACATGTATGAAAACACAGATCAGGCAGGATGTGAAGAATGACAGCTGTACCATCCATAGGGAGGTGTGAATAGATGGCAATGTTAAAAATCTGTAGAGGGAATATTAAAAATGCTTGCACTTCCAAGCATGCGTGGAAACTGCGCAATGCATGCACGTAACACAGTCATTTTATGGATGTTCATCACCAAATTTTCAACATAGGCATTTTAGGACCTCTGCTTATGAACAGTGTTACTGTGATTTTCTTAATGCGTCCTGAACACTGATTTCCCACAGTGACAGTGCTATTCTGCGCTGGAAATGCAAAAACACATTTCAGCCAGGATGTGAAAAATTATAGCTGTACTGTTCATAAGGATGTGTGGAAAAATGGCAGTGTTGAAAATCTGGAGTGAAAATATTACAAATGTGCAAAGTTACGAGCGTGCATGGAAACTGCGCAACGCACACTTGTAACACAGTCTTTTATGGACTTTCGTCACCAAATTTTCAACATAGGTATTTTAGGACCTCTGCTAATGAACAGTGTCACTGTGATTTTCTTAATGTGTCCCAAACACTGGCTTCCCACAGTGACTGCGCTGTTCTGCACAGGAAGAACGAAAACACATTTCAGCCAGGATGTGAAAAATGACAGCTGTACTGTTAATAAGGAGGTGTGGAAAAATGGCAATGTTAAAAAATCTGGAGTGAAAATATTAAAATTTGAGAAGATACGAGTGTGCGTAGCAACTGTGCAATGCATGCTTGTAAAACAGTAATTTCTTGGATTTTTTTCCACCAAATTTGCAACATAGACTTTTTGAGAGGCCACCTCATGAACACTGCCACTGTCATTTTGTTAATTGGTGCCAAAAGGCGATTCCACGCAGTGACCGCAAAATCACCTTCCGGGACTGAATAACGCCATGACGGTGGCTGAATTCATGAAGAGGGGTCCCAGTAACCCCATGTTGAAAATTTGGTGCCAAAATTCTCCAAAATGCCTGAGATATGCATCAAAGTTGAAAAAACCCTATTATGCCGTTATACAGCTTACCAGCATTTCTTCAGTTCGTGGTCGGCTTTGAAGAATACAGATGCGTTCCCAGTCCACCGAAGATCATCCTGCTGGGCTCCGGAGGTAAGTATGGGGTGAGAGGGTGGGGATGCAGGGTGCAGAGGGTGGGTGCGGGTTGGGCGGGGCCACTTGACCTACCGAGGGACTGTTTTCTTCGATTTACAGGGGGGAAAACATTGCGGGACAGTTTTTGTTCACAGCGACATTTGGCACGCTGGGGTGAGCTCCCAGCATGCCACCTGAGTGTTTTTTGGGGGCTGTAGCCAACCTGGGATTGAGGCACCCTGTTGGCACATATGGGGAGCTAGAACCAAGGGGATTGGGCAAAAAGTTTTTGGGGACATTATGCCAATGGGAGTGGGCAAATTACACTGGGAAGGGGGATTAAGCCAATGGGGACTGGGCTCCCCGTCGGCAAACAAAAATTGTTTTGGGTGGCACATGATGCAGGGGATTAGGCACCCCCTCTGCATGGGGCTGTCTTCATTGTTTGTAGTCATGCCAGCTTGCTGCCGTGTTCACAAATGATATTACAGTAGGCAACATTACGCCCAGCAATAACGGGTTGCTCCTTCATTGTAGCGGAATGGCTGATGCTGCAACGATGAGGCAGCCCCCGATTGCTGCGGCAAAAACGTTACAACTTGGTGGCACTTTTGGAAGCCAGTGTCATCAGCACACTGTGCCTCCATTGGTCCACCAGTGCCAAGCCTCCAAATGCAATGCCTCCATTGACTGACAAAGTGCTGCACCTCCACAACCTGCTTCTCTCCTAAGCTGCCACATAATGTTTCTTGCGCATGCGCACAAGCAAACATAATAAAAATGAAATACAATATTCAGCCATTGGTGCTGTGCTGGGCAGTCATGATGGCATATGAGTGCAAACATAATGAATGCAATGCAGGAAAAGGGGGCAAAATTTCATGCGCAGCATGATATTTGATGATTTTGCACTGCGTTAATGGCATTTAGCCCTGTGCAAATTAAGGCCCATAAAAAGTAAGTTTTAATCAGGAGCAAACCCAAAGGTGGGGATCAGAACTGCAGAAATCTTAATGGTATACATTGTGTACCTCATGGAGGCTGTCCTGGAGGATGAGGAGCAGGCATAATACTGCCCCGGGCCCCAGCAGGAGGTGCTATGCAGCAAACAGACAGTACCATCCACAAGTCACATTCACAGTGCTCAGTGATGAACAAATCATGGGAAAATACAGGCACAACTGGGCCCTGCTTATGCTGCTGTGTGAGCTGCTGCATGAGCTGCTGTGGACAGACACCAGCTGCAGCCATTCAATGTTCGTAAAGCTCAAGGTTACAGCAACACTGTGCTTCCTGACCACAGGAACCTATCAGGCACCCGTGGATGCCACCACCAGTATCACACAGCCTGCCACCTCATGCTTATAAGGACAGTTCCTAGATGCACTGCTGTCCCATACTGGGGGGTTCATCATAGTCCTCACCACACCAGCAGAGTGAACAGCAACCATGCAGCAATTCTACTAGGTTGTGCGCCTACCGACTGTACTGGGTGCCATTGTCTGCATTCATGTTGCCATCTGTGTACCCCGCTGGGGATGGGGTGGAGGGCTATGTGAATAAAAAGGGTATCCACTCCATCAACAGCCAGGTGGTGGGCAGTGCAACAGGGTGCTTCACCAATATCATGGCATGATACCCCAGCAGAGAAACATAGACTTTGATGGCAGATGAGGACCGCTTGGCCCACATAGTCTGCCCATTTCCCTACCTACAGGATAAGCTGCAGAACCTAGTTAACCAACAGCCTATTTCTTCCTACCCCCCCACAAGAATTGCCTTATGTCTGTCCTATGCATTCTTCAACTCTCCCACAGTTTTAGACCCCACAACCTCCTCAGGAAGGCTGTTCCATGCGTTCACCACTCTTTCTCTGTGAAGAAATACTTCCTCACATTGTCCCCAAGCCGTCCCCCCTCTTATCTTCAAATTGTGTCCCTTTTTTCTTGCACATTTCTTTTTCTGAAAGATGCTACCTTCTTGTACTTTGTTGATTCCACTGAGGTACTTAAAAGTTTCTATCATGTCCCCCCTCTCCCTCCTTACTTCAAGGGTATGCATATTAAGCTCCTTTAGTCTCTCCTCATATGACTTCTCTTGTAGGCCATGCACCATTTTAGTTGCCCTCCTCTGGACTGCCTCTATCCTGTCTATGTCCTTGTGGAGATGGGGTCTCCAGAACTGGACGCAGTACTCCAGATGGGGTCTCACCAACTGTCTGTACAGGGGGATAACTTCCTGTTTTCTGCTGGTGACGCCTCTCCCTATGCATCCCAGTATCCCCCCAGCCCTCCCTACTGCCTTCTCACATTGCTTGCTAACCTTAAGGTCATCTGATATGATTACCCCCAGGTCCCTTTCCATTTTTGCTGTTGTTACTACCTCCCCCCCATTGTGTAATCTTCCCCTGGGTTTTTGTTTCTCAGGTGCATTATTTTGCACTTCTTTGCATTGAATCCAAAGCTGCCATACTTCTAACCATTTCTCCCATCTTGCCATGTCCCTTCTCATCCTTTCCAAGCCTCCTTGTGTATCAATCCTGTTGCAGATCTTTGTGTCATGTGCAAAGAGGCATGCTTTTCCTTCCAGTCCCTCTGCAATATCACTTATAAAGACATTAAAAAGGACTGGGCCCAGTACTGCCCACGATGCCATCATCTGACACAATTCTGTTCTGTGCCAGAGGTTCAAAGGCAGGGATATACACAGTGGGCACCTCATTGGTGAGTACATGCCCAAGGCCCCCCTCTGACCATAGCTGCCATTAAAAAGGACTGGGCCCAGTACTGCCCACGATGCCATCATCTGACACAATTCTGTTCTGTGCCAGAGGTTCAAAGGCAGGGATATACACAGTGGGCACCTCATTGGTGAGTACATGCCCAAGGCCCCCCTCTGACCATAGCTGCCACTGATGTCACTAACCATTGCCCTTTTCCTACACAAAGGATTGTGCAAACCTCCTGTGTCCCTGGCTGCTAACAACTGTCCTATCACCCGCATCCATTGCAGCGGACAGGTACATCGTGGCACACATCACTACAAGCAGTGTCACTGAGCATGTCTTTGCCATGTTCAAGGTGCTGTCCAGATGCCTTGACCATTCTAATGGTGTCTTACAATACAGCCATCAGAATGCCTGTGCCATATTCCTTGATTGCTGCATACTACACAACAATGTGATGAACCATGGAATATGTTTGCCGATCCAAGAGGGAAACACTGCACTGGATGTGGAGCCAGCAGGCCAGGGAATGCAGGAGTGGCTCCATAGGCATGACCCCAGGATGGCCAGGAGGTCATAGGAGTATGGCGACTGCCTCAGTGCGGAACATTATGGACCCAGATGGTGAGTACAGATCAAACAGGAGACAGTAATGGTCTAGCAAAATGTATTAGAAATATAACAGAAAAATTATGTTGAAAAAATACAGGGAGTAAAACTTAAAAAAAAGCCATCTAAGCAGGGCAGAGGAAGGGGTATTCAAAATAAACATAAGGCATTCAGGTGAGGGAGATTCAACAAACAAAAAATAGACATCCAGGCAGGGAGAAAGGGGTGACTCAAAATAAATACAAGCCATCTAGGCAAGTGGAGGGAAAGGTGAATTCAGACAAAAAAAAATAGCCATCCAGGTGGGGGAGAGGGGGATTCAAAATAAATACAAGCCATCCAGGTGGGGTGGGGGAAGGGGGATTCAAACAAAAAACAGCCATCCAAGTAGAGGGAGTTGAAGGGGGATTCAGAATAAATGCAAACCATCTGGGCAAGGTTGAGGATGGGGATTCAACATAAATACAATCCATCTAGGTCTGTGGGTGGGTATTCAAAATAAACGTGAGCCATCCAGGAACGGGGGAAGGGAATTTCAAAATAAATATAAGCCATTTAGGTAGGGGACTGTTTGGAGTGGGAAACATGGTTTGTGGCAAGGGGAGCATGAGGTGGAAAATCTGGGGTAGGGCACAGGTGTCAGAAGCACCTCTATGTGTGACCCATTCCCCCATCAGGGGCACAGGGTTGGCTTGTGCAGTATGTCCTGATGGGCAGCAGGGGGGACATCATCCACATAATGGGGGATGGATGTGAGGATGGTGTGAGCCAACCACAGCCACTGTCCATTGGGGTACAGACCACTCTGAGGAACATGCCATGGCCAGGAGTGCATGGCATCTGACTGCCATTGGCCGGTGTATAAGGTGTGCTGGGCATTTGGGGCATTTGTGTAACAGCATTGCAGCAAGTGACCAGATGCCAAGGTGTCTGTGATGGGGTGACACTCCCCCCACTGAAATGGCCAGCAGTGTGGCCTGCACCTGCATTCCCAGAGACCATGGCCGAAACCTCCAGGACAGCCATGGCTGCCACAGCATATCAGACCACCATGGACTGATGTACCCGGGTGGAGCCAACCTTCAAGGCTGCTATGTGCTCTGCATGGTGAAACTCTGCACGCTGTTTGTGGTGCTGCAGGATTGCACACATGTGGCCCATCTCAGCCAGCATGCCCTCCTGAGCCCCTATGGTGGCCTTCAGCAGCTGCCTGTTGTCTGTCACCTGCTGCCAGTGTGGACTGTCCTGAGGACAGGGTTGGATTTCTCTCTGGCCATTGTGTGGGCTGGGGTAGCACCACAGTCTGTGTTGCACCCTGAACACTGGGCCTGGGTGGTGCACTGGTGGCTCAGTCAGGGGATTGGCCTGAGGCAGCACAGCAGTGGCCTGGTCAGGAGACTATAAGGCAGCACAGCAATGACTGGTCCAGAGAGGGGGTGGCTGGGCCCCATTGGCAGAGGGGTCAGATGGAATGGTATCCTTGGTAGGGTTTGAACTGGACCTGGTTACATCTTGACACCACCACTCCTCCGCATCAGTGTTGGATTCATGTTGTGCCCCAGCAGGGGTCGGACACAGGGACAGCAACCATTTTTAAAGAGATCACAGTAAAAGCACTCGAGCAAGAAATAAAGCTCACTGTATAGCGCAAAATAGCTGCAAAATGCCAAAATTTATTGAAATAGCTGCTAGGTTGGTTTTACTAGCCTAGCAGCTATTTCAATATATTTTGGCATTTTGCAGCTATTTTACACTATACAGTGAGCTTTATTTCTTGCTCGAGTGCTTTTACTGTGATCTTTGTTAAGTTATTGGGCTGGCTGCTCATGTTTAAAGCACCGGCTCTTCTGAGTTGGATCACAGCAGTTTTGTGGAACTTTTTAACAATTTTGATAGTCCTGGTTGGTCATCCTCCATCATGTCTGCAACAAAGGACTGGGCTGTTGAGAGAACAGAAGGACATTGCTGAGTAATGCACATACCTGTGGCTTAACCATATCAGCATGCAGGATCAGTGTACTGTGAATAGACACTCACACGTGTCATCCATGCAGTGCAGTGCCCATATGCCCCCAGTGCTGTACACATCAGACATCTCCTATCACCAGTGATCACATAGTATACAACACTAATGTGGCAAAGTAGGGGATTTCCCCACAGACGTGCACACCACCAAGATACCTTCATAATGCCTTGTGGCCTATGCCTATTGTGTAACCCATCCAAAGAACAGTTATGTAAGAACTTACCCTAACAGTAGATCTTCAAGAGAATCTCTTGCAGCAGGTCACACCTTAGGAACGAGTCCAAAGCAATACCATAGAGGAGACTAGTATGGCAGGTGGCAAGGTAGGAGAGGAGGCCCTGCAACACAGCTAGGCCAAAACAAACACCTCCTAGAGGCGATGTCCAGACTGTAGTGCTTTGTGAAAGTGTGGTCAGTACTCCAAGTGGCAGCTGCACAAATCTCTGCAGCTGAGACACCCTGAAACAGGCAACAGAAGCAGCCATGCATCTGGTAGAGTGGCTTTAACAGCCTCAGGAAGTTCCTTACTGTATGTCCTGTAAAAGAAGTGATACAGTTGGCCAACCATTTAGATAAACACTGTTTCAAAACTGGCACGCTCTCTTTCCCAGGGGCAAAATAAACAAACAGCTGTGAGGACTTCCTACAGTCTGTACAATGAGTATATAAACTCAAAATTCTATGGACATCCAAAGTGTGGAGCAATGCTTCCCCCCAGATTGGCATGCTCCAGATAATAAACAAGTAGGTGGATGGATTGATTCAAGGTGAACTCAGAGACCACCTTAGGAAGAAACTTAGGGTCCATACGCAAACACACCCTGTCTTTGTGGAAAACCAAATACAGCTGCTTACACATGAATGACTGGAGCTCACAAATCCTTCGAGCAGAAGTAATAGCAACCAAAAATAACATTTTCCACAACAGAAAGCATAGCTCACAAGTTGAGGCAGGCTCAAAAGGAGCCAAAGTAAGTTTCTCCAAAACAAAATTTAGGTCCCAGGCTGGGACAGGATTATGGACTGGAGGCTGCAAATGCAATATGCCTCTCAGAAAAGTATGGGCCACATCCAACTGGTCCCTCAATGGGCACATGGAAGGCTGATACAGCAGACAAGTGTACTTTGAGTGAAGAATATTTAGGGCCAGCATCCGACAGGGATAGTAGGTGTGACGCTTGGCCAGCTGGTTATGATTGTGGTATGATATTTGTAATATAAAAATATAGTATGTGACTGTCTCACATAAGACATTCTGTGCTTCCATGGTTGCCCCCCCCCCAGGTTTCAGTGAAGCTACAAGATATGTATTGACCAGGACATCTCTGTTATGTAATTAACTTCCTTGAAAATTGCATTTTATGGCCTATTCCTGTTGGCTATTTTCACACCTAGGTGACAGATTGCAGGGATGCAAACCTCAAAGGAACTGGTGGATCAAAGACTCATAATTTGGGAAATGAGTTTTTGCTGATCTCACCTTATTTAATATACCTCCTGATAGGACATCATGTTTGTATTTTTTTATATTCTAAAAGAAGGAGCAAGATGACTTACCGAAGGGTTGTGGAGAGACACAGTTTAAACTAACACTTGTGTCTGAACTGTTTGATATATACCATCTTGGTACTCTAGAGAGACAGAGCTTTCTGATCTAACTTAGGCACTTACAGAGGTAATACATTAGATAAAAAAGATCCAACTGTATGTTGGTAGGAGTGTGTTCTATAGTTTTCCTTGTTTTTCTTTTAAGTGATTGTATGCTGTTTGATATATTGTTCTGTGTTTACATTTTTCATATTTTTATCATCTTTTAGTAAAATCTTTTTTTCAAGATACTGCCTGGGTGTGTCTTCCAAGTTCTTTTTGCATGTGATGTATACGTGGTTAAGTTTGACAGCTGTTCTGAAGAGCTTGATGGTGTTACTAAACTGGCAAAACATAAGAATATCCCTAAGGTCTCTTATAGAGTTTTAAAGGTTCATTTTGGAAGCCTGGCTTGGTGCCCCGGGCGAAAGATTGTACCGCAATCCCAGAAGAGGGCACATATCTGAGCCTGTACATTGGGTACACTAGCATAAGGTTCATAGTTTGAATCCCCCCATAACTTGAGACTAAAGGTGATTTGGACCCAAAAGCAGACAGGAGGGTTACCCTGTCTGTTACCTGTTCACATTATTGCACTCTGAGGTTGGCACTGTGAGAGCAGAGGGCCTGACCTGCTGAGTGTACGTTAGTGACAGTAAGTACTCTAAAACCGGTCCACTAGACAGATGAAAGGATCCAGGTGACAAGAAGCTGCCCACAAAGCAAAGTGTTTCCACATCATGGGGTAAGCCATCCTGGTGAAAGGTTTCCTGGCAGCCACCAGGACATCAGCCACTTTAGGAGAGACTCTAAATCTGGCAATGGCTACTTCTTCAATAACCAGGCATACAGGTGAAGGGACCAGAGGTTTGAATGGAGAAGAGTCCCCTGCTCTTGCAACAGCAGGCCTGAGCACAGGGGAAGAGGGACCGGAGGCTCCACTGCCAACTATTGCAATGGTGGAAACCAAATCTCAGAGTAGTTAGTGAGGTAAACTCCAAGGCAGAGACATCAATATGGAGAAGGGCAGGTGTAGATGGAGAACAAGACAAAGGCAGTAAGGACAGGGATGGGTCAAAAAAGGGGTAAGACCATCAAAAAATGGAGGGTAATGAGTACCAATGCCCAGAGTCTAGGTACAAAGCTCCCTGAACTGGTGGCCTTGATGGGAAAGGGATACCTGGATATTGTGGCAGTCACAGAAACATGGTACACGGAGAACCAGGACTGGGATGTCAACATACCAGGGTACACAATCTATGACAGAGACAGGGAGGGTAGAAGAGGAGGAGGAGGAGTAGCTCTGTATGTAAGAGAGGGGATCAAAGGAACAGAACAAAAAGGTAAACAGGGAGGAGACTGGAAATGGCACCACAATCTGCACAGGGGTTGTATACAGACCCCCATCTCAAGTGGCGGAAATGGACAAGGAAATGATAGAGGGCATCCTTAGGATGGCAGAGAAAGGAGAGATATTGTTGTTGAGGGACCTGAATATGCCAGATGTTAACTGAAGCTCCTTTGCTGCAGCCACATCCAAGAACAAGGCCATTCTCAATGCCCTACAGGGGGCATGCCTCAGACAACTAGTGTTGGAACCCACTCAGGAGGGAGCAATCTTAGACTTGGTACTCTCAAATGGGGATGGAGAGAGGATCTCAAATCTAGAAGTGGGTAGCCATCTGGGAACAAGTGACCACCAAACGGTGTGGTTCATGATAAACTCAGCTGCAGAGTCAAGCCATACAAAAATGAGGGTACTGGACTTCAGGAGGGATGACTTTGTCAAAATGGGCGAGTGCCTTAGAAAAGCACTAGCCAACAGGCAAGAAGGAGGGGTGGAGCAACAATGGGGAAACATCAAAACTGCCATCACAGAGGCAATAAGCCTTTGTGTGAAGTAAATAAACAAATCAAAATGAAAGAAAAAAATCACTATGGTTCTCAAAAGAGGTGGCAGTGAAGGTTAGGGAGAAAAATATAGCATTTAGCAAGTATAAGGAAACACAGAAGTAGCAGGACAGAGAACTGTACCAGTTAAAGCAGAAGGAAGCGGGGAAGGCAGTCAGAATAGCAAAGGCCCAAACCGAGGAAAAGGCAGCCAGCTCGGTTAAGAAGGGGGATAAAACCTTTTATAGGTATATTAAGGAGTGTAGAAAAACAAAGGGAGGGATAGTGAGGCTGAATAAAGGGGACAGTGGGTGGGCAGAGAGGGACAGTGAAAAAGCAGGGATACTGAACGAATACTTCTGCTTAGTATTCACAAAAGAAGAGAAGGGGGACTCGTAGGTACCTAATTCAATAAATAGAAGCACTCTGATGGGGGGGGGTTGATCCCAGTCCTTTCACAAAAGAAAGGGTTCTGAAAGGACTCCTAAAACTGAAGGTGGACAAAGCAATGGAGCCTGATGGGATTCACCCCAGAATTCTGAAAGAATTAAGGGGAGAACTAGTGACACCACTGACTAGCCTTTTTAACAAATCATGGGATGATGGTGTGGTATCCGAGGACTGGAGGAGGGCAGATGTAATTCCCCTTCACAAAAGTGGGAGCAAGACAGAGGCAGGAAACTACAGATCTGTCAGTTTGACCTCAATGGTAGGGGAAATAATGGAATCACTTCTGAAGGAAAGAATTGTTGAGTACCTAGAGGCCAGTGGGACACAGGACCCAAGGCAGCATGGATTCACAGCAGGAAGGTCATGTCAGATGAATCTAATTGATTTCTTCAACTGGGTGACCAAAGTAGTAGACCAGGGAGGGGCTGTGGACATGGCCTACCTAGACTATAGCAAGGCATTTGACACAGTCCCACACAAAAGATTAATAAACAAATTAGCCAACCTGGGAGTGGGTCCCAGGGTGGTAGCCTCGTTAAAACACTGGCTGGACAACAGGTCACAGAAGGTAATAATAAACAGAGTCCACTCTGAAGAAAGGGGGGTTACTAGTGGGGTATCACAGGGCTCAGTACTGGGTCCGGCCCTTTTTAATGTCTTTATAGGTGACATTGCAGAGGGACTGGAAGGAAAAGCATGCCTCTTTGCATATGACACAAAGATCTGCAACAGTGCTGATACACAAGGGGGGGATGGAAAGGATGAGAAGGGGCTTGGCAAGGTTGGAGGAATGGTCAGAAGTATGGCAGCTTGGATTCAATGCAAAGAAGTGCGAAGTAATGCACCCAGGAAACAAAAACCCAGGGGAAGAGTACACAATGGGGGGGAGGTATTAACAACAGCAAAAATTAAATGGGACCTGGGGGTAATCATATCAGGTGATCTAAAGGTTAGCAAGCAATGTGAGAAGGCAGTATGGATGGCTGGGGGATACTGGGATGTATAGGGAGAGGCATCACCAGGAGAAAACAGGAGGTTGTTATCCCTCTGTACAGACAGTTGGTGAAATCCCATCTGGAGTACTGTGTCCAGTTCTGGAGACCCCATCTCTACAAGGACATAGACAGGATGGAGACAGTCAAGAGGAGGGCAACTAAATGGTGCAGGGTCTGCAGCAGAAGCCATACGAGAAGAGACTAAGGGAGCTTAATATGTATATGTATACATATGTATATATATGGATTGAAAATGTTTCTCTGGCAAAAGGCCTTCTTAGAAAGTTGATTTGTTTATTTGATTTGATTTTAACTGTATTAAGTATTATGGAATTTTATAATGGTGGTTTTTGACTTTTAAATTGTTTGGCGCCTTGAAATTAGAAAGGTGCCTTATAAATAAAAATTATTATTATTATTATTATTATTATTCACTTGAGGTAAGGAGGGAGACAGGGGACATGATGGAAACTTTTAAGTACCTCAAGGGAATCAACAAAGTCCAAGAGGGTAGAATCTTTCAGAAAAAGAGATGTGCAAGAACAAGGGGACACTATTTGAAGATAGAGGGGGGATGGCTCAGGGGTAATGTGAGGAAGTATTTTTTCACAGACAGGGTGATGGACGCATTTAGCGGCCTTCCTGAGGAGGTTGTGGGGTCAAAAACAGTGGAGGAATTCAAGAATGCATGGGACAGACATAAGGCAATTCTTGTGGGGGGGTAGGAAGAAATAGGCTGTTGGTTAACTAGGATCTGCAGCTTATCCATCAGGCAGGGAAATGGGCAGACTATGTGGGCCAAGCAGTCCTTATATGCCATTAAAGTCTATGTTACTGTGGAGGCCAGAAGGGAGTTGCTAAGATTAGCATTGCACCCTCCATCTGGAGCTTGATCAGTACTCTTTGGATCAGAGGAAAGGGACGGAAGGTGTAAAGGAACCTCCCTGTCCAACAGAGGAACAGTACGTCTCGCCAGAAAACTCCAGGCCATGGATCGAGCCAGCAGAAAAGCAGCAGTTTTGCATTGAGTGAGGCCACAAAAATATCCAATTCTGGATGATCCCGTGGGTCAAAGAGGTCTTCCAACACTAAGGTGAGCAGTTCCCATTCATGTGTTTTTGACTGCGACTGGCTTAAATGGTCTACCAGGATGTTTTGGTTGCCTGGAACATGGACGTACAACAGCTCAAGGCTGGGGTCCAGAGCCCAGTAACAATCCCTCATCGCCTCCCTGCACAGGGGGTAAGAGTGGGTGCCCCCCTACTTGTTGATGTAGTGCACCACACTGACATTGTTCATCTGCACCAGCAGAGGGCCCGGGAACAGGGGGGACTGGAAGGCCTGCAGGTCATAAAGGGTAATGTGAGGAAGTTCTTTTTCACAGAAAGGATGGTGGATGCATGGAATGGCCTACTTCAGGAAGTGGTGGAAATGAATACAGTGCAGGGCTTTAAACAGGCATGGGACAGGCATAAGGGAGCAATACAGATGAGTATGAATAGATAGGCCATTGACAGAGTACAGGCTTATGGCACATTCTTAAGGTAGAAAAATGGGCAGACTGGATGGGCCTTGCGGTTCTTATCTGCTGTCAACTTCTATGTTTCTATATATAGAGGATGCTGAAACAGTATCCAACATTTTAGCTTCAGTAGTTAGTATTAAAAAGATAAGTAGAAAAAATTCACAGAACCCACTAAAAGGTCTCACCAAACAAAACTCGGGCAGGATTCACAAAAGGGATGTGCCTGGCGCATCTCAGAGATGCACACTGGTGCTATTCACTTAGGGCAGAGATGCTCCGGTGCATCCCGAATGCGCCGCACCACACAGGATGCGCCAGACCGAATATAATGATATGCGGTGCTTCTGGACGGGGGCATGTAGCTGCATACACAGCGTATCCCCATTCACAAAACAAAATGAATGTGCAAACACAGCACATACACAGCGCATCCACCAGTGTGGGTACTAAGGAGATAAGTATAAAAGAAGTAGACTTCAGTGTAAGCTCCAGCAGGCAGACTGCAGGATAGCAGCAGCAGCAGTAGTAGCAGCACCAGACACAACACCAGCAGCACAACAGAGGGCACAAACATGGATGGTGCACCATTCCTGATGGTGGGCATGATAATGGGGGATGAGGAGATGGGCAAACCACCAATGTGGCGGCAGAAGGCACCATAGGTGGCCTGCCCCATGGTAGTATCATGCCAGACTAACATTCAAACAACTGTCAGATATAGAAACAGTTGGTTGATACTGCCTGAACAGGGCAATTCTGAGGCAGCTCTGTGAGCTGTGCCATGATGAAATACAGGCACCCACCGGAAGAGGTCATGCTATATCTGTGGAGACCAAGGTGACAACAGCAATGTGCCTGCTCATCACAGGAACCTTCCAGAGGTCAGCTGGAGTCACCACTGGCATATTCCAGCTATCCACGTTTTGTCTTCTCACACAATTCCTCATCGCACTGTTCCCACATGCTTCAGAGTTCATTCAATTCCCAAGCACACAGGCAGAGTGGACAGAAACTATGCAGCAGTTCCACAGGTGGCATGCATGCCAGGCATCATTGGGACCATTGATGCACCCATGTGGCAATCCATGTACTACCTGGCAATGAGGCCATGCTATATATGAACCGCAAGGGGTTCTACTCCATAAACTGCCAGGTGGTGTGCAATGCCACAGGATGCATCAACATTGTCTGTGCCACACACCCTGGGTGTACACACGATGCCTTCATATGGCACCAATCTGCCCTGTGTGGTGGTTTGAGACCAGGGATATTCCCAGCAGCCACCTAGTGGGTGAGCGGGGCATGCACACATGCCCACAAACAGCACACAGTGGCACAACAAATGTCGGGAGGTAGTGCAGGTGTGCGGGGCCTCAGCAGGGCCTGCACAAGGGGAGATGCTTAGGTGGGATAGTGGAGATGGGCACACCAATGAAACAGCGCACACATCAAGGGGGACAGTGCAGCACAGCACAGCATGGGAGGTGAGGTGATGCGGAACAGCAGGCACTTGTGGCAGGGTGGAATGCTCCACACACACCCAGGCAAGGGTAACCTCTGGGCAATGGAGGGTAAGCAATGCTGGACTGGACAGGAGCAGTCAGCCATAGATGCAGGCATGGTCAGGTACAGGGCAGATGAGGGCAGCCAGGGCAAGCAGTCACTGGTGAGTGCACAAATGCACCATCCCACCATGGGGAAGGGAGTCACACCAGAAGATAGGTCACAGAGACAGAGGTGGACAGGCAGTAGCCGCACCAGTTTGCCATGATGGGGGGGCTGTGGTACACAATGCACATGTATGCAGGGTACTAACAGACTGCTTTGTCCCCCCCAAAGGTGATGTGGCATATCCCCTCTGACCCTGGCTCCTCACCCCCTTCCACCATCCTGGCAGAGGGTTGGAGGAGAGTTACGACGAGGCACACATCACAACACGCACCATCATCGAGCGTGTCTTCGGCATGCTGAAGATGCACTTCAGGTGCCTGGATAGATCAGGTGGTGCCCTACAATATAGCCCAGAGAAGGCCTGTGGCATATTCCTGGCCTGTTGTATGCTGCACAACATGGCCATTTACCGTGCAACAGCTGTCCAGGTTGAGGAGGACAACAGTTCCGGGGAGGCGGAGGATGCAATGGAGCAGGGGCACCATGGAGGAGGTGGTCAACTGCCCCTGGCCTTCAGGGACCCACACCTGGTTGCCAGGTCCCGGCGGCACAGGGACACTATAGTGGAAGAGCACCTGGGGACTGAAGGTGAGTAACACAGGTGAGAAACACTTGGCAGCCCTCCACACCCACACACACACACACACCCACCCACCCACACACCACAGGTCAGACGACAACCACACAGCTGACTTATAGCACACTCATGAGGGGTGACAGCAATGCACAGACACACGCACAGCAGGCCACACATGGACGGGAGGGACACGGTGGCTGTGCTGGGCATGGCATGGATCAGTATTCATCTGCCGGCACATATGCACAGCAGACTCAGGGCCACACTCATCACGCCCATGCCACATAGCACAACACCGGTTTCCCCAGCCATGTACAGTGCACCACATAGGTGTTGTACCATGGCAGGTGCATGCCATATCATGCCATCCCAGGCACTGCCAGCCTAGCGTGTGGACTGCAACGGATGCTGGTAACAGGGGCCATGGGGGCTGTCAACTCAGGCATCAGTGGGAGCCACCACGGACACATTGGTGGCCACGCCTTTGCCTGGTGATCACTGAGTCCATCCTGCACCTCTGGAATACCTTTATTTTATCTCAAGCAGATTTCAAAAAATACAGCCATAAAATATGTCAAAAGGGTCTTAGGCAAGACAAGAACTGCCAGTGACATGTTGGACATGAAACCTATTGCACTCACCCTTGATGAAATTGCTCTCCCCCTTACCAAACTATTTAATATCTCACTGAGAACAGGAATCTTACCAGACAAGTGGAAGATTGCACGTCACCCCAGTGTTTAACAAGCATTTGTCAATGCAACATGTTGTCTCACTGGCATTGGCATTGGTAGTGCCAGAGTTAGAGATGCATAATAGGAATAGCAGTGAAGTATTGAAGTGATGCCAACCCAACCCCCACCATGTAGAGACTGACAGGCATTGGGGTGTGCCTTTGGGTTGTCAGCTATAACGCTCATGTCATTGTACCTCACCCTACCCTGTAGACACTGACAAGTGTTATGGTGTGCTTTGGGGTCTTTGGGCGTTATACTTACTCCATTCCATAAGGAAATACGCTGAGGTGGGTGCAGTATAGGAGAATGGGGTGAACTGTGTGGCCGAACAGTGCAAAGCACACCATGATGCCTGTCACTGGCTGCAGGGTGGGGGTGGAATGACGAAAGCATTACAGCCGATGATGCCAAGCCACACCCCTGATGCCTGTCAGTGTCTACAGGGTGGGGTGTTACAGTTGGAAACCCTAACACCGTAGGCGTGTGTTGGTATTTTTACTCCAAATTATCAACATGGGTTGTTTGTGAGCCCACCTCATGAAAAGCAGCACTATCAGTTTGTTAGTTGAAAAGTAGTTTTGCACAGCGGCTATGCCATTTGGCGACACAGGGACGAAAACACATTTTGGGCAGGATGTGGAAAATGACATTTGTATTGTTCCAGAAGTAAATGATTTGATACCTTTTAATGGACCAACATAGATGTAACAACAAGAACAAAGTGCTCTAGCTTTCGGACCAACCAGTCCTTCTTCAGAAGCTCATGGCATGTATTGTTCATGAGGAGGTGTAAAAAAATGGCAACGTTGAAAATCTGGAGTGAAAATATGAAAAATTGGTGGTCATGAGCATGCATAGAAACTGCGCAACACATGTCCGTAACCCTATTATTTTTGGGAGTTTTTTTAGCCACATTTTCAACACAGGCATTTTGGGACCTTCCCTCATGAACAGTGGTGCTGTGATTTTGTTAATCAGTCCCAAAATTTGATTTCCCACAGCGACCAGACCATTGTGCGCCACAGGTGTGGAAACACATTTTGGGCAGGCTGTGAAAAAATGACAGCTGTACTGTTGATAAGGAGGTGTGAAAAAATGGCAGTGTTGAAAATCTGGCATGAAAATATTGCAAATTTGCAGACTTACAAGGGTGCGTGGGAACTGCACAATGCACGCTTGTAACACAGTCATTTTATGGACTTTCATCACCAAATTTTCAACATAGGCATTTGAGGACCTCTGCTCATGAACAGTGTCACCGTCATTTTTCAAACTGTCCCGAAAACTGATTTCGCACAGCAACCACGCTATTCTGCGCCAGACGTGCGAAAACACATTTCGGCCAGGATATGTAAAATGACAGCTGTAATGTTCATAAGGAGGTGGGGAAAAATGCTAATTTTGAAAATCTGGAGTGAAAATATTACAAATTCATGAAGTTACCAGCGTGCGTGGAAACAGTGCAACGCATTCTCGTAAAACAGCCATTTTTTTATTTCTTTCACCAAATTTGCAACATAGGCTTTTTGAGAGACCCCCTTATGAACAGTGTCACTGTTGTTTCATTACTCGGTACTGAAAGGTGATTCTACACAGTGACCACAAAATCACCTTTCGGGACTGAATAATGCCATGACAGTGACTGAATTCATGAGGAGGGGTCCCAATAACCCCATGTTGAAAATTTGGTGCAAAAATTCCAAAAAATGCCTGAGATATGAACCAGTTGGAAAAAACCCTATTTTTGCCATTATACAGCTTACCAGCATTTCCTCAGTTCGCGGTCAGCTTTGAAGAGTCAGACATGTTTCTGGTCCACTGAAGATTGTGTGCCGGGCTCTGGAAGTAAGTGTGGGGTGGGGGGTGTGGGGAGGCAGGGTGCACAGTGGGTGGTGTGGGTTTGTAGGAGGGCAGGGAGACTGTGAGGGACCATTTTCTTCTTTCACAGGGTTAAAAATAAAAAAAATTAGCAGAGACGGTTTTCCTTTTCAGGGATTTGGCACATTTGGGTGGGCTCCCAGCATGCCACCTAAGTGTTTTTGAGGGATGCTGTAGCTGACGGGGATTGGGCACCCCATTTGGCACACAATGAGCGGGGCAAGAGCCGAGGGATTGAACACCCCTCGGCACATAACAAATGGGGTGCATTATGCCGATGGGGAGCGGGCTTCCCCGTTGGCACACAACAAAAGTGGGGATGGGGTGACATTATGCTGATGGGGAGTGGGCTCCCCTATTGGCAAACTGAACGGGGATTAAAGCCAATGGGGATTGGGCCCCCCCGTCGGCAAAGAAAGACTGTTGGGGTGCATGATGCCGAGGGGGATTGGGCACCCCCTCAGCATACATTTTAAATGGGAGTGGGCTTCCCATCTGCATTGTGACAGGTTGGTGGCAGCAGTCACTGCCGCCATGTTGCCTGTATGTCGGTAGGCGTGTTGTGGTCCTGCTGCATGAGAGCATCACTCTCATTGCAGGAGACTTTTTCTTTGTTATGGTGGCCACATTAGGGATGCGTGAGGTCAGTGCCTGCTGCTGACTGATTGGGGAATGAGGGACACACCTACTGAAGCATGCCCTGCATTCACCCAACAGTTACTGGGCCTCCAAATCTGCTACTAGCACAAGATGTTGGCTGCGCAAGCGCGAGCCAACATAAAAATGGGGACATAACCTGCCTGGGGAATTCCAGGCCTATTTAAATATTGCCTCCTCTCTCAAAAGCACTGGAACAGATAGTGGCTGATCAAGTGATTGAATACCTCAACATATACAGCCACTGTGTGTACAACAGCATGGTTTCAGAAAAAAACATAGTACCATCACCACCCTTGTTGAGTACACCACATACCTATATAATGTGCTTGATGCTGGCAAGGCAGTAGGGTCTATCTTTATAGACCTTACTAAAGCCTTTGTCACTGTGAACCATCAGATACTACTAGATAACCTAGTGACACTTGGCCTGTCTCACGAATCAGTGAACTGGTTCATTAGTTATTTGTCACACAGGACAAAATGTGTTAAAATAAGGGGTTTTGTATCTGACCCCAGGGAGGTGACTTTGGGACTGCCAAATGTGTCTATACTCGGTCCCTTGCTCTTCAGCCTTTTTATGAACTCACTACTCCCTGCCTGTGCACCCAATATGGTACTATATGTGGACAATACCATCATATCCATACCAGGAAGCCACACCAATGAGATCACAAATACCCTTCAGGACTGCTTCAGGAAACTTGAGAGGTGGTTTTCTTTTGAAGTACAAAAAAACAAAAGTAATGTTTTTCGCTCTACCACACAATAAGAAAAAGGCTGCCTACCTGCACATTCACAGCCATAAAGGGGACATTATTAAACAAGTACATTCATTCAAATACCGGGCATTCATCTCGATGACTCCCTTTCATTAACTGGCCACATTTACCATGTCAAGACAGCTAATGTCAAACTCAGGATTCTCTTTAGGCATCAGTACTCAATGACTCCTGAAGCATTGAGTCTGGTAACTAGGAGCTCCATTCTGGCAGTTATTGACTACAGGCTTATCATATACAGTGCAGCTACAGACTCAGCCCTAAAGAGAATTAGGACTCTACTAAACAAAGCTGGCAGACTTGTTCTGGGGGCTGATCGCCTGCAGACTTGTTATGGGGTTGATCGCCTAACTCACATTTGTTGTCTTTATGCTGTGACTGATTGGCTCCCCCTGCAGCAGAGGGTCAGTTACCAGGCTTGCTTGCTTGGGAAAAAATCACAACTGGGTGTAACACCAGCCTCAATGTCCAATATATTTTGACCAACTAGTTCCTCCAAAATGACAGGGAGATCAGTAAAGGGGGCTCTCCAGGTACCTTTCAGGTGCACCACCTTCGCCCAGCAAGCTCTGTTCTTTAAGGGTCCTCAATGGTTTAATGACCTCTCTGTCTCCCTGATTGATTGTGACAAAATCAGCCCCTTTAAAAGAGATCTATGGCACTTGCTGGCACAAGCAAATCTTTGTGACTACCCTGAGTGCAAGTGACTCTACATGGTGTAATAAGAGACAAGCTCACTACTCCTTACCCTCACCCCCTCTCCAACTACTACACCCCTCCATATCCTTTCTGTACTCTATCTCCAAACCTCTCCAACCCTGACACTAGTTTCCCATACCAGCCCCCTCCCTTCCTTGACAAAGCCTCATCGGGCTGCAATCCATTAACTGGTTGACTTTAACAGATAATAACCTAGCATAAGTCCCCTTTTCTAGCCTAATCCTAATTATCCCTGCCCCCAATGACCCCCCCAATCTCTTACTGGTCACCCCCTTTGGCTTCACTCGAGGTCCTTTTCACCACACTCTGAACTCCCTACCTCTCCCTACTCCTATCTTCTTCTGTTCTCGCTATTGCTGTCCCTCCACACAACTCCCCATCCTCCTATTTTTCTCCTCACTATCTCCCTTGTGTTGCTGCCTCAGGTACTGGACGCACTTGGCCTGTGGCCTCGAGCCCAACCACCTGAGGCGTGACATTATCCCAGCACGACACACACCCTGGAGAGCCTTATTGCTTAATTATTTGTTACCTCGACTTGGAACCTTTGTAAAAAAGCCTTTGAGCTCAAAGGTATTAATCCAAATTGTGAAATAAGAACAATCTAACCAAATTTGCACAGTTTAAGCATTTGCTCTGGCAGCATCTTATAACTGAAAGCACCTGTGATTGTACCCCAATCCTAGTTCCCTTCTGACTACCTCCACCTTGCTCTGTGGCACCATAACCACACCCCTTGGCACTTATATTTGGCACTTACAAGGCCCTGGTCGCCTACTTCTCCCATTGACCTTGCCCCTCCCTCTATCCTCTACCTCCTGCCTACCCCATCTTACAACACTGACACTGCCCCTGGCTTCTACCTCTCTGCTCTGATCAATATTACAACATCACGACATTCATCTTACCCCCCTATTGTAACTCTCTACTGCCTCCTTCACTTTATCTGTCACTGTATGCTATAGATGTATTGAATTGACTGTTGCAACATAACTTGTTAGCTCATCCTTTGTTGGCTGCTTCCATACTGTTTATTCATTATTTATTATTGCTGTAATAACTGTCTTGTTATGCTGTAACATACTGTAATGTATTTTAACATCATTTTGTTAGTTAATCCCTGTCTAACTGTAACCCCTTCCCCACTGATGAGGAACCTTTGTAAATGAGCTGCCTGGCGCTGAAAGGAACTTGTAATCCGAGATTGAATAAATAAATAAATATAAATCCTCCAGCTTTCACGCTGGCCTATTTCTTGTTCCAGGCCCCTCCCCCATGACAGCAGAGTACTTTTTTCAGTTGCCAGAAAATTTATCTCATGATGTGTTTGTGGATTTGTTACAATATGCTTAGCTATGGCATAACTCATATCTCCATGTTGTAATGCCCTTATGTGTTCGCCCACCCTTGTCTTAAAAGAACGGTGGTGCGACCCACATAAAAATTGCCACAGCTACAGCTTGGTAAATACACTGCTCCCTTTGTTGAGCATGAAATGAAATGTTTAATCATGATTACCTGACCAGTTGTAGGATTGATAAAGGACTTGCATTGCTTGATGTATATTTAATATATACAATTGCCACATTTACATGAACCTGTGGGGGGGGGCATGTAGTAGTTGACTTATTGTCCACACATGGGGCACTCGGGGATACAAAATCATTTACAGGTTTAGCTCATCTGTACACAAATGTCGGATCCGATTTTACCAAGGGGTGTCATTTTGGTTCCACTGACATCTGCCAAATGCTGCAGATGATGTCAGTGACCTTATGGACTCTAACTGAATAATTAGTTACAAATGGACAGTTCTCAGAGACATCTTGAGTTCTTATTTTTGGAAACAGAGTATCTTCCCTAGCTACACTTTTTACTTCCCTTACAGCTTTTACGATGCTTGAGTTGCCATAGCCCCTTTTCTTTAAATTGCACAATTTGTTGTTTCCTTTTTGCTCAGATTCCTTTGTCTCAGTACAGTTAGACAAAGTACGTATAAGCTGACCCTTCAGAATATTACCAGCAACACGGGGTGGGTGGCAGCTGTTAGCCTGTAAAAAATTGAAAAAGTACACTGCGGTCATGGGGGGATCTAGAACAAAAAATAGGCCGATGGGACAGCTGGTGGATTTATATGCTTGGAGCCAGAAGTAATTATGGGTTGAATGAAGGTATTGACTTGGCAGTCTTCCTCACAAAATTAAAGAGGTAAAATAAATTAAGAAATACAATGGAAAAATAAAGTATTGGTCTAGCAGCTTTCCTCACAAAATTAAAGTGGTAAAATACATTAGAAAACACCATGAAAAAATACATTTGGTGTATATCCTGGTCAAATAATGGATATTATGATCAGGTAGAAGAATTTATACATAACAGTAAATAAAATGTAATGCTGCCAGCTGCCTTTTGGGTAAACTTCTTAGTCCTTTGTATGTTAATGAATTTACAACTAAGTATGTGCCTGACAGTTAATTAACTGAACAATGAAGTATAAATTGTGTGTCATTAGCTGTTCACGGTGATTGACACAGGTATAATTGATTGTGAAGTTTAGTATTTAAGGGCACTGAGTGTTGTAGTGATTAGAATCTGATGAAGTCTAGGTTCACTAGGCGAAACGTCATTCAGTAGCGCCGGTACACTGTAACGGCTTTTGGCTGCATATGGTTTGTATAGCACTTCTGATGTAATAAACAGTTTTTAAATGTCAGTTTTGTTTTGTGAGACCTTTCAGTGGGTGCTGTGCCAGCCTACAGGCCTATTGGGATCACTTAGTAGCTTTAAAAATGGCTGACCTTGGAACCTTCCATTGGACTTTTGGAAGTATCCTTCCATAAGTCCAATGGAGCTTAAAACCCTCTGCCATGATTGGCCACTATGGAATAACAGCCACACTATTTCGGCTGTTACTTCTGCATTCCATAGCATTAACTGCGCATGCGTGTGACTTGCTCACATGCACAGTTCTGCTGGTGCTGTCATATTGTGAATGGTAAAATGCCATTCATCGCAACTCCACATGTGCAGTTGTGTCACTGCCACCAGCTCTGTGGCATTCTGTGCCTCCCAACAACTCAAGTGGCACACTGGGAGCCCACCCCAGTGTGCCCAAAGATTGTGGCTTCCCCAACTCATGTGGCACACTGGGAGCCCACCCAGTGTGCCCAAACATGTGCACCCCCAGACTCATGCGGCACACTGGGAGCCCATCCCAATGTGCCTAACTTTTTCTTTCTTCCCCCCACCTCCGCTGACATCAGGGTGCCCAGTCCCCATGTCGGCATCCTGTACATCCCCCATCCTGTGGCATACTGGGAGCCCACCCCAGTGTGCCCAAATGTTTTATTTTTTCTGTTTCTGTAAAAGAAAATGGTCCTTCATCATCGCTCCAGTCCCTCCCCATCCCCACCCTCCCACTGAGCACCCACCTCCCCACCCCTTACTCCATACTTACCTCCAGAGGTTGGCACCATCTTCTTCTCTGGACTGGGACATGTCTGCACTCTTCAAAGCTGAGTCGTGAACTGAAGAATCTAAGGTAAATGTGCTGTAATGCCATTCAATGGGGGTTTCAACTTATGCTGACAAATCAGCCATTTTTTGGAATTTTTGCCACAAATTTTCAACATGGAGTTCTTGGGACCCCACTTCATGAAAACTGTCACTGTCATTTTGTCATGAAAGGTGATTTATCGGTTGCTGCACAAAATCACCTTTCGGGACTGATTCACGAAATGGCAGTGCCACTGTTCATGAGGTGGGGTCCTAAAAAGCCCATGTTGCAAATTTGATGAAAAAGTTCCAAAAAATGACCGCGTTCTGAGCGTGTGTTGCGCAGTTTCTACACATGCTCCGAACTCACCAATTTTTAATATTTTCACTCCACATTTTCAACATTGCCATTTTTCACACCTGCTTCAAAACAGTACAGCTGTCATTTTCCACAACCTGCGCAAAATATGATTTCACACCTGTGGTGCAGAATAGCGTGTTCGCACTGCAAAATCACCTTTTGGAACAAGTGAACAAAATTACACTGTCACTCTTCATGAGGAGGGGTCCCAAAAAAGGCCATGTTGAAAATTTGGTGCAACACCTCCAAAAATGGCCAAGTTACACCCAGGCATTGAATAATTTCTATGCACATGTGTAACTTTAGTCACTTGGTAGCTTTTTGCAGCCCTAGTGGCTCTGGCTAGAGTTTGTTCTACTTATTGCCTGATTTGCTTAAGCACCATTAACTTTGTCTTGGTGCTTTGTCTGTGAGTTTGCAGGATTAAAAAGAAGAGATACAGAAAAATAAACAAAGCACATCAAGCATCTGTTTTTAGGTGGCATTTTCTTTTCTTTTTGCCTTCCTAAACTTAACTTTTAAATACTGATAAAGTCAGAAGAAACTGAAACCATCAACACAGAAATAGTAGTGCATGTACTGACTTAAAAATGATGTAATGTTTTTAATTGAATGTATGTAAATCAAGACATGTCTGTTTTGTTCTCAGTTTTTTTTTATGTTTTTAAAAAATATTGTAATAGCCATGGTGTTTGTCCCACCATGGCTGAACAATAAACTATTTATTAATTCATCAGAAAGGTATCTGGGTAATTATTGGTTCTTGTGATCAGTTCTATAATATCCCTTAGTAAACTCTTTTGAACACCAGTAAGAACAATCACTTTAAATAAGTTTATATAAAATCTTCCAAATTCCCCAAAAAATTGCTATAGGAATTAAAGCATATTAATTATATGAAATAATAGCAGTCAGGAGATCGGAAGAAAACTATTAAATGTGAGTTAAACCGCAAAAACCTGGATGTGATATACAATCAGAATATCAAGCTGGTAAAAAGTACTATATTAAGGCATGAAAATGGTACTGATTATAAGACTGTAATGGTGTTCACAGCAATATTTATTTAATAGTATCCTTTTTGGTGTCTTAATGTATATCTTTTAGTTTATTTACAATTTTAACCTAAGTACATTTTTGATATAAAATGCACTGTTTAAAGAATGATCCAATTAAGTGGGACTTGGACCCTGCAGTAGATAAGTGAGCTATAGCTTCATTTAAACCTCAGACCCTGTAGTAAATGAATCCAGACCAATTAATGATTAAAGTATGGTGGAAGGTGATATATCATTTATATGTGTTGTCATGTTGGTGGTTATTGTTTATACAGTCTGGCAGTTAATTAAACTAATAGATAAAGTAGACATTTACTACTAACAAAATATAAGTGGTGGTAATGGTGCTACTGTTAATGTACATGGTACAAGGTTCAAGTCCCACTACTACACATCATACATTTTTTTTGATAATACAAATTTAAAAAGTGAAAATAATAACTAAAAAGTTTGATACAAAAGGATAAGGCATAACTTTAAGCAGAACAAATAATCAAATAGTGGTCATTTGTATTAAATGTGTACAGTAATTGAGTGAGGTCACTTTAAATGTATGTTTTAATTCATTTTGAATTGAATTTGGCACACTACTGGTGGAAAGTTGTATTTAAGCTGGGAGGTGGGGGGTTATCCCACTACCATGACTCCCGAGGAAGCTGTAATGAGCAAAGCACTGAGGTATAGTGGCATAGAGGCTTGGTATGCCAGACAGGAATGATCCCTAGCATTACAATAAAACAAATGGTGCTTGCAACAAATATCAGTATGTGAGTCCAGTTCTTGTTTGGGAAGGGTGACTAGAGTGCAAAGTCTTCTTTTTGGTTTGAGCTGAATATAAGGAGTCACTCCAGCATGTCCCATCATCTGTGAGTGGAACAGCGCAGGAGAGGACCAGGTGAAAGGACCAGTGTCTTAGACATCGGCAGGCATGTTCAGGCAACAGCAGGCATGCAGGGAACGCTGCCAGTTTAGTAAGGTAATGTACAGTACCTGTTTACTTGCTGCTACCTGTGTAGAAAGTACCAGAGGAGGATTAAGGGGGTAATGGCAGGCAGGTAACGGTCCTTAAGTAAGTACCTGTTGTGTGGGAAAAGAGGAAACATGCTATCTAGGGCTGGGGTATGTAACTGTTAAGCAAAGGCACAAAGGGAAAGGTTAAGTAGAAGCAAGGCAAAGGGGTACAAGTGGTGATATATTAAAACAAGAAAGTGGTGAAACAAAGGTAAAAGGGGAAAACAAAAAACACCCAATCTAGGATAGTGTGACAAAATAATTACCAGTAGAATGTGTGGACAAAAAAGATCTAAAGGAACAAGAAGGTTGTAAGAAGGGGTAGGCACATTCAGTAACAGTAAAGAGTGACTTTCTGGATAGTGAGGTTCTGCCACATTTGCATGCACTACTCTGGGCTGAGACAGAAGATCGCTGGTCTCTGGGCCACGTTGGCTAGGATCTGTAGGATATCTCCCCCCAGCCAGGGGCCACTGAGTCTACCACTATTGCCCCAGAGGATGACTTGAAGAAGAAGAAGGGCTGGCTGGACTGTGGTGGGCTCCAGGAAGGTGGCATAGCAGGTCAGGGCCATATTTATCAGCCTGTGCCACTACAAAATATATTCACCGCTCTGGTGGGATGGAACTACTGGGAGGAGGAACCCATAGAAGTGGCCAGGGAGGATATGGGGGTTCTCCATAGGGAAGGTCCCAAGGTGGGAGGTAAAGGACTCCAGCAGAGGTGGCAGTAACTTCTGGTGGCAGACTCGATTGTTAGGGGGCAGATTTGGGAACAGGAAGGGAGGGAGGGAAAGAGGGAGGTAAGGTGCATATGTGGCACCATGGTTCAGAGGGATGGACAGCAAATCCTCAGGACTGCTGGAGAGGAGGGGGAAAAAGGGGGAGCTGAATGTGATTGTCCACCTGGGGACTAATAACATAGCTAGGGTTGGGGCTGGGACTGTACAGAGATTTCAGGGAACATGGAAGGGTCTTAGGCAGGTAGCATGCACTGTGGCTTTTGCTAAGGTGCTGCCTGTCTAAGACCATGGGAGGATAGGGTTTTTAGCACAAGGAGCTTCAACTAATGCTTGAAGGAATGGTGCAAAGAAGAGGAGTTTGGCTATATTGGCCAACCTGGAATGATATGAAAAACCAAATCTGGACAAAGTCGTGCTTCTGGATCAAGGGTGGTGCTGAGTAAGGGTGGCTAACCCAATGCAAACATTTTTTCGGAAGACCAGCACTGTAGCAGGAGATAATTCTGCAAGTTAAAATGTTTTTTTAAAAGTTTTATTGTGGCAACAAAGAACTGCTGGCCAGAATCTAGCCCCAGCGCTTTGACCCTAATCCATGTCTTCATCAGGAGGTGGATCTAAAGGTCATCAGGTGAACATTCATTATATACCTGTGGTCTAAAAGTAAATGTGATACACTTGTGATATTCCAAGCCTCTTAAAGCTATATGCCTGAGTTCATTCTAAAACTCCCATTAAAATTACATAGTACCCATATAGTGAACAAACAAATGCAAATGTGATTTTTCTAAAGGTAACTATCAAACAGCATGAAACATCTACAGAAGTACTACTATTCATTTCTGTTATTTTAATTTTTCATAGTTAAAGATAACCAAGACGGCTGAGACTTCTAAAATTCACTACATCTGCATCAATTTTGATACATTGTTACATTTGTGGTTCTCTCCTTAAATCCACATCATTTTTAATTTATAGTTTAACAATACAAAAAAAGCCCTCCTTCATGATGATGGCATTATAAATAAATAGGACATATATGATAATTAATATTTTACATAAATTTATCAACTTTGAGCACCATGGAAAGTACAATCATGATGCACTAGTTATAAATCCCATTGAATAATTGTAATATTAACAAGTCCAAAAACCTAAAATAATGCCATAAATGTGCTGGTGCTACCCATGCATTGCTATTTCATTCAATGGGTCAACACAGCGCACTTGGGTCAGAACACACAAAACAGATCCCCTGTTTCCCAATGTGTGTGGGGAAGGGACGATAGAAAATTAATTAATATCAAATAACATATATTTTCTCATATGTAGTGATCTCCCACTATACAACATGCCCAAATTAAGTATCAACTTGAGCCTTAATCATAATGAAATTAATGTTGAAATTAATATAGTGGGATTAATAGGGGCAACGGGGGGGGGGGGGTGCAGGCAGGCCGGAACCCTTACCTAGAAATATGGCAAAAAATCGACTGCCTCATTTAGTCCATTTGGAAAAATGGTATCCAGTGTTACTGTATACCTTGTTTCTCATGGTAATATGTTGTCCCTATATGTTCAAGTTCAATATATTTCAAATCCTTCAGATCCCATTGATCATGGAGTTCATCTGGCTTAACACTTTTCAGTCTGTATATCCATTCATTTTCCTTTAGTAACAGCAAATTGACTCTTTCACTACCATATTTCATCTTGGGTACCCACTCAATGCCCATGAATTTAAGTCCTCCTGGTGCTGAATTGTGATGTTCTGCAAAGTGTAAACCCACAGGAATGTCAGTCCTGATGTTGGAAATGTTCCTAACATGTTCCTGAATTCTGGTTTTAAGAGGTCTGGTAGTTCTCCCAATGTACAATGTTTTGCATATGCACCACATGATGTATACTACAAATGCAGTATTACAAATAATGAACTGCCTGACCTTGAATTCCTTTCCTGATTCTCCTGAATGTTTGAATGTTTTGCCCGTGTTGCAGTGATTGCAAATATTACACTTACGGCAGTTATAGGATACCATGAGTCTGCTAGGTCGCCAATTTAGGTCTTGATTTCCCTCATCTTTTGGCAATCTGCTGTGAACCAACTTGTCTCTGATGTTGGGTGCTCTGCTAAAGGTAACTTTGGGCTTTGTGCCTACCACAGCAGCCACTTGTCTGCCCCCCCAAGAACTGACCAATTCTTATGTGTAATGCTCCCTATTTGACCTGCCCATTGATTGTACTCTGTCACAAACGTTATGGGTGAATCTTTAGTATCACTACCCCCTTCATTTTTATCTGTTTTCAAAAGTTCTTCCCTTGGTTTGGATAGTGCTCTGTTTTGAAATTCTTCTAGTAGTCCTAGATCATAACACCTTGCTACAAATTTAGTTTCAATTCAGCTGATTGCTCTAAAAATACAGTATCTTCTGAACAGTTTCTCCTCAAGTGCAAGAAATGCCCGTAGGGTACAGAGTTGATCAGTCTACGGGGATGGGCACTAGCAGCCCTGAAAACTGAGTTAGTGGCTGTAGTCTTTCTGAAGCATTTGGATCACACCTTGGCTTCTATGTTTGGAGGGACACTTCCAAGAAATCAACAGTTTTCCTGTTTTGTATGTAAACCACAGGTTTTTATCATTAATATTGATCCATTTCATAAACTCATCTATTTCACTTCTGTCACCCTTCCAAACACAAATGATGTCATCAATAAAGCATTGTCAGAATCTGATCCTGGGCAAGTATATGTTTGTCAAGGGGTTAAAAATAATAGTTTCTTCCCACTTGCCCAAGAACAGATTGGCAAATGAGGGGGCCATGGATGCCCTCATCGCTGTGCCACACATCTGGAGATAATGGGTCCCATTAAATACAAAGTTGTTATGTTTAAGGATAAAATCCAAGGAGCTTACAATAAAATCAATCGGCATAGTCTCTGTATCATTGTGATTTTCTAGGAAGTTTTTACAAGCATCACTTCCATCATTGTGATTAATACATGTATCAGGAGAGACGTGTTATTGTATTACAACATAATACAGGACATGAGTATTTTAACTGATTTGAATCTCAGTTTAAAAAATCACCATAATGGTACAAGAGGACATCCTTTGCAATTACAACATATTTAAATTTAACACAGAAAAAAGAAGAGCTTTTTTCACTCAGCGAGTTGTTAACCCCTGGAATAGTCTCACTGAACAAGTTGTCCTGAGCAAAGAAAAATATCAATTTAAGAGTAGCCTTGATAAATACATATTAGGTGGAAATACTCTCACTCATTACAGCTGGAACAGGAGTGCATATGCTCCAGCAGCCTTCTCATGCTCCTGAATCTTACTATGAACCTTAGTATATAAAGATTCCACATCAATGTAGAGCCATATCATGTCATCCTCCCATTTTATACACTCAACTTTTTATAGGACATCTATGATATCTTTGAGATATGAGTGTAGATTGATTACACACTTTTGCAGAAACAATCTATAAATTTACCCTGTCTCTCTGTAACAGATCAAATACTAGAAATGATGGGGCATCCTGGGGGGGGGGGGTCTGTAAGATTTTTATGAATTTTGGGTAATATATACAAGCTATGGGTGACAGGGTATTCTTTTCATAAGTATTTATATTCTGCTTCACTTATATCCCTCACTCCCACAGCATCTTGTAATAATGTACAGAGTTCCATTTTAAATCTATCTGTTGGATTTCCTGGTAGTTCCTTCCTTATAATTTTTAACATCATTAAGTAGTTTCAGTAGAATTCATTTGTAGTGTTCTTCGTCTAAGACCACTATGATACCGCCCCCCCCATCCACTGGCTTTAATACAATGTCATCATAAATAGATAGGTCACTGAGCACTTTAAACTCATTGTATGTCATTTTTTTGTTTTAGGTACAGAGGCATTATCTAATATTTCATTTACCTGTTTCTCTACAACTTTTTTGAAAGCTAATATTGCAGAGTTATTTGTCACAGGAATAAATACAGAGTCTGGCTTAAATGGTTTCTTTCTTTCTGCTGAAATGTCTCCTTTTGAACTGGCAGTGGGCATTGCCTGCAATCCCTCAGCATTCACTTCATGCTGTAATCAATCCTCGAGTTCCTGTCTCTCCATATCATCCAGTGCATTCACATTCTCATTGTATACATCCAGTTCTGTAACTTCATTCCCAGACTCTCTGTGGCTTCATTTATTTCATTTGGTAACAAGTCTATATCCTCAGTAGATGTGGTCAAGTTCTCTGTGAATCCCATCCTGCTGTTCAGTTGATTACAAGGACCCTTACTGAAAAAGTACTTTAATTTTATCTTTTGAAAGAATTTAAATAATTCCATGTTCACTTGAAAGGAATTGAGGCATGGGGTGGCAACAAAAGAAAGTCCCTGCTTTAGAACAGTGTTCTCTGAATCTGTAAGTATTCTGTTAGATTAATTATTTGTAGCCCTTGTTCTGAGTCTGGTTCTTGTTCCTCAGATTCCTTTTGTTTCTGGACTCTGTTCTTTTGTCCTCTGTTGCCCCTCCTTGTTTTTCTTTTACTTGCCCCAAGGTCACCAGTGTGTCCGTTTGTTCTAAGAAGATTGTTTATTCTTATTTGCTTGGGGGTCCGGGTCCTGGCTTCTACTATTGTTGCAGTTAGAGGTGAACCTAACTCTTGGTCCACTTCTGCTTCTTCCTCATTTTTTCCAAATAAATATATGGCCATTCTTGTAGTCTTCCTGATCCCTTATAAGTTTCTTTTGTTTCTTTGCAATGAGCTCAGCTTCATATTTGGATAGTTTGGTTCTTAATTGTGCATCTATTTCTTTAACATCGGTATGGCCTTTAAGTTTGAGGACGTCTGCTCTAGCTTCATTAATGTCAAGGCTCAGAGTATCATATTTCTTAATGTCTGCTTTAATTAAGAGTTCAAGAAAAGTTTTAGAACAGAGTGAAGCTGCCTCCAACCATTTGTCTTTAAATTCAAAAGTTTCATAACCACTAGACAGCACTATCGAGATTCTCAACCCTCTGGGAGCCTGCCCCCTTGCTATGTACTGTTCAAGCATAGTGATGTTATATGTTACATCTAATTATTTCAGTAATAGCCTTTCCAACTTGAAAAAAGTGAACTTTACATCACCATTCCCTGCTGTGTCCTTGATAGCCCGCAGTCTCTCTCTCACTTTTTTCCATTTGTTTGTGAGTGTATCTATGTCCTCCCAGCTGAATCCAGTGTCTGCGTTGGCTGCCTCCACATTCTCTTGCATGTTTTTGAGACTGGGACATTTTTCAAAAATCCCATGGACGTATTCACCTCACAAAGTCCTTGGATCCAGATAAAAGTACCAAAAGCCCATTTGTAGCTCCAAATTGGAATGTCTTGCCAAACCCGCAAACACTGAGCATAGTGCCCGCATTCAGCAGTGACCTAACAGCGACAAGGTTTCAGATCCACTCAATGGCCACCACGAGGCTTGCGGGGAAGGTGGAGGTGCTGTGAGAAGGGTTGCTACCCCACAGATAAGAGCAAAATTCCATGCACACAACACTCAAGGCAAATAAGGTTACAGACTCAGAATTAGCAAAATGCATGCAGATTTAGTCAAGCATTGGTACTGAGCCCATACCCCAGCACTTCGGCGTTAGCGTTCTGCAGGGGATGTGGTTTCAAGAGGTTACAACATTGTTTAAATACTTTTTAGACAATGGAAATCACCTGGGCATTTAATTAGTGTCTCTTCATGAAGTCACAAAACTCCAGTTAATCAAATCAACATGGTGTATATACACAACACAAAAACAGTGCAATGAAAACCTTTTTGTAAACAATGTTGTTGCATGACCTAAATGAACTTGATGCCAGAATTTCAAAATAGACAATTCACATTAGTGTTTTAAATAACTCTATAATAAAGAAGTCAAGGCAAAGCATAAGGCGAGCAACTGGATACATAGCAAACTTCAGGAAAAAAAGGCTAAGCAATGTTAAATGTGATCACCCCTCATTTTTTGCAGTTACAATCTTCAAACTGAATTACTGGGGCTCTACATTACCATGGTGCTGGGAAAAGAAGACTGCAGGAGAGCAGAACATATGACAGGCAGAGTTCCCTCCTGTAAGAGAACACGCAAAGAGACAGCGAGAAAGACAGAGAGAGGGTTAGGGAGGTCAAATACAGGAGTGGGAGGTCATTCCAAATAAATAAAGCAACTCATCAGATAATATCGTTTTCAATTCTTTTTCAAAAAAGGCTTCAGATTCCATTGATCACTGAGTCCATCTGGCTTAACACTTTTCAGTCTTTGTATCCATTCACTTTTCTTTTGTAGCAACAAATTTACTCTATCCCCACCATATATCATTGGGGATACCCACTCAATGCCTATGAATTTAAGTCCTCCTGGTGCTGAGTTGTGGTGTTTTGCAAAGTGTAAGCCCATAGGAGTGTCAGTTCTGGTGTCGGAATGCCTGAATAAATATACAGTTGCTTTGCTAAGTCTGAGCTTAGTTGCTACACAACTATTGGTGGGAAATGGAAATAGGTTCTTTCTAGAACATCTTCAGCCCCCCCATAAGAGGCTGTATAGACAATGCAAAAAATGGGGGTGGGGGGCCCTTTTGAAACCTTAAAGGAAAAGCAATAGACTTTCAGTCACTTGAATCTTTATTTTATTTTTCATCCCCTACGTTTCACCCACTTCTTGGGCTTGTTCAAGGGGTATATTTTCAGTCTTAAACAATTCTTTTGAAAAAGCAATCTAAAAAATATAAAATAAATCATTGTTTATTACTAATACAATGAGCTAAATATGGTATTTTCCAACTAAACACTTGCTATTTCACATACCTTTGTAGCCAGTTCTTAACTAAATTTATATTACCAGAATGTTCTGTAGTTTTAATTTCATCATAAAAGTTCTTTAAATTTTAAAATCTGCAAACAAAATACAAAGTGCATTTTTTAGAGGAGAAAGGGAAAGAAGAAAGAAAAATCTGGCACTGATAAATTTGAACACAGTAATAAACGTGTGCTCCTTCATTACTAGAGCATTTTCATACCCTGTGTTTGCAATGGCTGTGGCTGAAGTAGCTGTGAGTAAACCCATAACCAGTACTACTACACCATTGCATGCAGTGGCTCATATTAATCAAAGACTGGGACTGGAGTAGATTTGAGCAAATCCACAACCAGTGCTTCTACATTACTACATGCAGTGACTCAGATTAATGAAAAGTTGGCAATAATGTAGCTGTGAGGAAATTCACCACCAGTGCTTCTAAGTGACTGGAAGTCTGTTGCTTTTCCTTTAAGGTTTCAAAAGGGCCCCCACCCCCATTTTTTACATTGTCTATAGAGCCTCTTATGGGGGGGCTGAAGACGTTCTAGAAAGAATCTATTTCCATTTCCCACTTCCCACCAATATTTGTGTAGTAACTTGGTTTTTGGTCTGTTTTGGAGGACAAACAGATTTTTGGTGGAAGTTGGTTTTACAGCATTTAACTGTTTTTGATAAATATGTTTTAAGAGCTTGGTATACCACATTGTGATTATTTTTCAAACACAATTGTTTACTATTTCACTTATAGCAGACTATATTGTTAAATTGTTTAAAGTTCTCTGCAACAAATACAATACCACTTTCTATACAAGATGGAGACACTGGTCTCTGATATATTTTCTGATATAGGTTCAAGTGTAATTAACACCATACACTTTACCACTTTTACAGATGAGGAAAAAAAGAAATTGTTTACAACCATGAGGGGTGATAGAGACCTCTCTGCACAGATGGGGGAAGCCCCTAAACAATTGTCTCATAAAATTGAAAATCTTAAACATAAAAATTGCCATTTAGATTGGCATGGATTAACTTTAACACAATATCTACAGTATAACAGAATCTCTAGGGGCCTGAGGATCAGTGTAGAACCTAATTTGGGAATTAATTCACAAAAACTAGATAAATGGGATGGAATACAAAACAGAGCATCCTTTGATTTTATGTATGCTCTAATTGAAGCTATTATTGATGAAAGACAGATAATAGATAAAGATATACAGGAAGCCTTTAATTCCTTAAACTTAAGTTACAAGCAGAAGAATTACAGAAAACCATCGAAGACATTAAGCAGAAATTATTGGATTACGAAAGTAGGCTAAAAGAACAGAAAATTAGAAAGTTTATTCATGATACCAATGATTATAGAGATGGTAGAGTTTATACCTATAAAAAAATTCAGAAAACAATACTGTTATAACACATATGGTCAGGATAGCACTGATAGCGATACTAGCTATACAAGGGATGCTCAAAAATTCACCCATACTGAGATTTTAAAAACAAACAGGCATAGAACAGCCTAGTACTTCTACTGACATGACTACTAGTCAGAGATATGAACTAAGAAACCAAACGAGCAATAAAGGGTTTTCCCATCGGGGGAAGGATGTCGGGGGGAAGGGGAAACAGGGGAGGAGGACAAGGTGGAAGAACCGCAAGACGTTATGCACCAGGCAGGGGCAGGACAACATAGATACTATACCAATATTCAATCTTAGTAAAAGGACACTTACTGATGTAGAAATCAAGGTATTAAGTTTAGGCCTTTCCTCTGTACCCACACAGCCTGTTAATCTATTTCAGTTAGAAGTGGACTTACAAAAATTTTTTAGAAACCTTCGATTGAAAAACATTTTTTGGACAGAGTACTTCAGAAATAGGAGATACATATCAACAAGAATTAAAAAAAAACATTTCAAAATAAATCTAAATATAATCCACCCATAGGGAGAAGTTATGGGAATGAGGCATTCTGTATAAATGTTGAAAAAGAAATCATGGCACTATTTACACATAGTGAGGACTTACAACCACCTAATAGAAACTTAACTTATGGCAATAACCAAGCATTGCAGACCCTGAGACAAGATATCCAGATAGTTATTAAGAATGCGGACAAAGGTGGTGGCATAATTATACAGGACAGACAAAAATATAAGGCGATGTGTCTTAAACTTTTAAATAACATCATGAATTATGAAATACTAAACAGTGATCCTACCCAAACAATTAAAACAGAAATCAACTACATGTTAGAAGAATATCTAACTATGGGATGGTTACAAACTTGGGAAATTGAACTACTTTGTAATGAATCTCCTAGAATACCTACATTTTACTGCTTACCTAACATACATAAAGACCCCACTAATCCACCTGGAAGACCTATTGTTTCTGGTATTGGTTCTGAATTTGAACCATTATCGAAATATGTAAATTTTCATTTACAACAATTAATTGAGAATACTAGATCATATATTAAAGATACTACTGATATGATCAGATTATTGAAACAAATTTCTGAAATAGGTATTCCTGAACAGAGCATTCTGGTAACCTTCGACGTGGTCGATTTATACACATCTATTCCTCATACATATGGAATAGAATGTTTAGGTAACATACTGAATAAGAGACCGACTAACTGTAAACCTGAGACAGTTATTTTACAGAAAATGGCTGATGTTATACTTCGCAAGAATTACTTTGAATTTGATGGTATTTTTTACCAACAGAATAGGGGCACTGCTATGGGATCAACCATGGCCCCTGCTTATGCTAATGCATACATGTCTAATTTTGAGGAGAAATTTATCTATGATGTAAATCAGAATGAATACTTTGATCTTATTATTACATGGGCACGCTTTATTGATGATATATTTATGCAGTGGTCAGGTGATTTGACACAATTGTTGAAGTTCCATGAAATATTGAACCAGAGAGATGAGAACATTAAATTCAGTATGAATTATGACAAACATCAAATTCCATATCTGGATCCTATCATTATTCATGAGAATGGTCAGATTGAAACTTCACTTTATAGAAAACCTACAGATAGAAATACATTATTACATCAACAGACTTTTCATGAACCCAGACTAAAGAATAGCATTCCATATGCACAACTAACCAGGGTTAAGCGAAACTGTAGCAGGGATATTAACACACAACAAGAAACACAACAGATGATCCATAAATTTGAAGCTAGAGGTTATAAACAACATATACTATGACAAGCTCAACATAGAATACAAAACAAGAATAGAGAGAAACTTTTGCAACCAAAAATTAAACCAAGGGATAATCCGAGAGTGGTATTCTCCACCAAATTTAACCATAAGATGACTGATATTCGTAAGATAATGAATAAACACTGGTATCTTGTACAGACAGACAACGCATCTATACCATTTTTACAGAATAAACCAATTATAGTTTCTAAAAAAGTTAAGAACCTACAAGACACTTTAGTTCATTCACAGTTTAAGATGAATGAGAACCCAGGATCACAGATGCTATTGGGACCTTTAATGCCTGGCATGGTTCCTTGTGGAAGATGCAGTGTTTGCAACCATACATCTAAAAAACATCTATACACATCCTCATACACAAGAGAAATTTTACATAAAGCAACATATCGCCTGTACTACAGAAGCTGTTATATACCTAATACAATGCCCTTGTGATAAAATTTACATTGGACAAACAAGATGTGAGTTAAAGCGCAGAATTCAGGAACATAAAGGAGATATTAGGAATCATGTTGAACATTCACCGGTAGCTAGACATTTTAATGAAGCAGCATACTCAGGTGCCTCACTTAGGTTTTGGGGTCTTGAACAGGTTACTGTTCCCCCAAGAGGAGGCAACATAAGGGATGCTTTACTGATTGCAGAAATGAGATGGATTTTTCATATGCATTCTCTGGATAACCATATAGGCATGAATATTGAAGCCAATTGGCAGAGTTGCACTTGATTGACCTTTTGACCTTCCTATATCATGTTATGAGATTTCATAAAATAATAGCTCTGATTTGATCTATTAGGAATCTATAACATCAATGTTACTAATTATAAAATGGTAATAAAAAATATATCGATAAAATCAGAAATAAACAAAAAAGTTTGCATATGACCTTTTGACCTCCCTATATCATAATATGGGGTTCCATAATATGACTGCTGTGACCTGACCCATTAGAGAGTTAGGTAATTATTATTAATGATTACAAAATGATTATCTAAAGAGTGATTTACAAACTGGTTTAGTTGTAAAAAAGTTATTTTGTACAATAATGACCTTTGACCTCTGATAAATATAAACCTAGGCATGAGTAAGGGTTATGGTCGATCTGTCACTGCCAATAGAATGTTATTATTGGATATGGTAAACATGATAAACTATCTGAACATAACAATCCCTACGTGGTTAGAATGAATTAAAAATTCTATATGACCTTTTGACCTCCCTATACCTTGTTTGTGGGAGTTCATAAAATTATTTTGTTGGTTTGTCAACAATTTAGGATATCATTGTTACTGATTATAAATTGATAAACTTTAAAATACATTTGTTAGAATAAATAACTAAGAAAAAATGGTATGTGACCTTTTGACCTCCCTATATCATGTCCTAGGATTTTATAATATATCTGTCTTAACTTATTAAAGTGTGAGGGAACCATTGTCAAATAACTATCAATAGGCGGTCTATAGAATTAGTCTGTAAAGTTGTTTTGTTGCAAGAAGGTTTTTTTTAATATAAGGATGAACTTTGACCTTATTATGTCTGATACTATACAAATACCTGTATATATTTACATTTCATTTAAAATCATATTAATGAACTATACATTATACATAAAATATATAATATAGTAGCTTAACCTAATCTAAAAAACTCCAGAGAGAGACATGTGGCACTGAAATAGTGTCCGTTTTGCTGTATAAGGCTTGTCTCCATTTGGAGACAACATCTGACAATAAAAACAGTCAGTTCACGCATGCGCGATCGCGGGAGCGTGATGTCATCACGTTATGATGTTCTCTCATGATATTACAGCAAAACGGACACAAGAGGACCCAGGATCATTTTCATAGTAACATTCATGAGATGTGAATGAAGGAAGCCATTTTGTATGGCACAGTGGAGCTCTCCTGTTGTTCTGGCTGGTGAAACAAATAAAAGTAAGTACTCTTTTACCACATAATAATAGAATTTGATTCTAAAAAGGTTATACCATAGAATCATTTATTTGACATTTGACTAAATTAATCTATTTTGCTATATGTCTAGAGATTAAATCTCATTTACAAAGAGTGACAGCCATTACAAACGCAGGGTATGAAAATGCTCTAGTAATGAAGGAGCACACGTTTATTACTGTGTTAAAGTTTATCAGTGCCAGATTTTTCTTTCTTCTTTCCCTTTCTCCTCTAAAAAATGCACTTTGTGTTTTGTTTGCAGATTTTAAAATTTAAAGAACTTCTATGAGGAAATTAAAACCAGAGAACATTCTGGTAATATAAATTTAGTTAAGAACTGGCTACAAAGGTATGTGAAATAGCAAGTGTTTAGTTGGAAAATACCATATTTAGTTCATTGTATTAGTAATAAACAATGATTTATTTTATATTTTTTAGATTACTAAGTCTGAGCTTGTAACATAATTTGCCTTGAGTGCAGTGTGTGTGTGGAATTTTGTTCTTAACTGAGGGACAGCAACCCTTCTCACAGCACCTCCCCCTTCTCCGCATACCTCATAGTGACTATTGAGTGGATCTGATCCATTACTTTGATTAGCATTTACTGTTGCCCTCACATGCTCCTGATCCTAACCTTAAGTGGCCTAGTTGTCATTCCCACATATCTTTCCCCACAGGGTCACCAGCAAATATAAACAACATGTGGTGTAGTGCAAGTAATAAAATGGTTGATCTCAATTTCTGTACAACCAGAGGTATAGTACTTGCCAGTGTTTGCATATTTGCATACGTTGCACCTGCCACAGTGAAGGAAACCTATTGGTTTCTCAGTTAACCAGCTACTTCCCTTTCCCAGTTTTTGGGATTCTGTGAAGTGACTCTTGCTTAGTCTGTTTCCAGTATTTCTTCCCCTACCGAAAGTAACTCAGAGCTTGTTAGCCATACATGTTTTCAAAGTAGGGTCCATGAGCAGAATTGGGCAAAATTTGTGGATCACTCTTCCCACTTTGCCTGCTAGAGAATTGTATTCTGCAATGAAATTAATTACTGCAGGGCTGTTTACTTTCTCCATAACTGGCTCATCCATTCTCTCCCCCTTCCCCCAGAGCCCCTCTGGTGTTAACAGATCCTCTCTATTTAACCTGACAACTTTGTCCAATGCTTTCTGCAGAGTCTATCTGCTATATCCCCACTCAAGGAATCTATTCTGAATCTCTGTCATTTGCTTCTGTAAAGTAATCTCTGTGGAGCAATTCCTTTTAGTTCTAATCATCTCCCTATAAGGAACTGAGGAAATCAAACACTTTGGATGGGCACCTTGTGCATGGAGAACTGAGTTTGCAGCTATTTCTTTTCTGTATCTAGCAAACTGTATTTGTGCATCCTGTTGTCCAATATATTCCAAATCAAAAAACATAAGTTATACTTATTCCAAACATATGTAAAATGCAAATTCAAATTATTACAATTAAAATATTCCATAAAGTCTAAGACTGTTTCCTCACTTCCTGTCCAGATGACAATTATATAATTAATAAATCTGAGCCATAATTTAAATGGCCCAGATATGGGCCCTATTACTTTACCCATCCTTACCAAAATTAGTCACTAGTTATCGATCTTTTACATGGTTTGCCCCAACACATTTAAACAGCCTGTCATCCGTAACTAAAACTGCAAAAAATGTAAAGCATTTTAAATGCTTGCTGATTGATTATTATCACAAGAATAGTACATGCACTTGTTATGTTTGATGTACTGCTATGTTTTTAGCATATGTATTGTCTGTTGAATGTTTCTATGTATGAATTTGTATTGTATTTATTGTCAGGCGTGACTGAAAAAGGCTGTAGCCAGTCACCTCATGGCAAAAAATAAAAAAAGAAAGAAAAGAAAATATGGATTATTCCTTGCATCAAAAATAAATTTACTCTCCCAGTGTCCCATAAATAAATTGGCATAGGAGGAGCGAATGTAGCCCCATCGCTGTGCCACAGTTCTGAACATAATGTTTTTCATTAAACAAAAAATAATTATGGGTCAAACAAAACTCTGATGAACTTATCAAAAAAGTTTTAGAAATTTCAAAATTATCCCTGAAATAAGATTTCACTGCTGTTAAACCTTTATCATGTTGAATGGACGTATATTGACTGGGCGCATTTATTGTGAGCCAGCTATATTTTATGTCCCAAATCACATCTTGTATTTTGTTCATCAGATCCATGCTGTCTCTAAGGTATGATCTTAATTCAAATACCTTGGGCTGAAGGAAACCATCTATAAAGATGGCCAGATTGTAGGTTAAATAATTAATCTCAGTCCCACAATTGGACAGCTGGGCAGAATCAACTAATTTTTGTGTGTTTTAGGTAAAATGTTCAAGGTTCATATTACAGGTTTTTTAACTTTCAAAAAAGCAGCCTCTTGTTCATTAATCCATTTACAGCATAAAGAAAGATCAACAAATTCAAACAGTTGTTGTTGAAACTTAATTGTAGGATCACTGGCAAGATTAATATAGTTGTTCCCCTCCCCAAGATATCCATTACCTTTCTTATGTAATCTTTTCCTCCTAACAATACCACATTGCCCCCTTTGTAAGAATTTGTTATCACTGTTCCTTTAAGCTACTCTAGGTCTTTAAGTGATAATAGTTCACCTTGATTTAAATTCATTCTACTATGCTAATTTTTTTTATCAAACAATTTAGTAACCTCATTTACAACTAACTTCTCAGATGTGACTATCGCAGGACAAAAGACATTTGGACAAAAAGTGGACTTGGGTTTGTATTTATTTCATTCAGCAGGTTTTGTCAAAGTCTCATCAAGGTTTTGGTTACATTTGGTCTCTGCCAGGAGTTCAGACAAGTCTATCATGTCTATTAAGTTGCTGAATTTCACAAGCTCCTGAAGTGTATCCTCATTCTGCAATTCACTCACATCATACAGTAAGTCTGGGTCAATTGTTCTTCATTATTCAAATGTTCAGTTTCCCTGCATTGATGCTCAGATACGTTAGAATCATTAATCAAAAGATCTTGAGCAGTAATGTCTTTTTGTTGTACTGATGTTATTGGTTCATTAATTTCAAAACCCATTATGTATCTCTGTTTTTATTTCCAAAAAAGTGCTTTGCTTTGAGTTTCCTAATGAGTTTAAAAATGTCAACTCTTACCGAGAATAAGTCTGGAACTGACATCAGCACAAATGACAATCTTTTCTTGTGCTGGTGTCAAAGTTACGTCTGTTAAATTCACTATTAAGTTTTCTGTCTCAGTGCTCCCATGTACTGGTTGTTGCCATCATTTGCCTCATTGTCCTTGCCTCATTTTTTTCCTGCCTTTGGCTATCTGTTTCTTTTCTTCTTGGCAAACTCTTTCCATGATGCTCAAAATTAATAAACTTATGTAAAATATTAATTATCATATATTTCGTATTTATTTATAATGCCATCATCATAAAGGAGGGATTTTTTATGCATTGTTAAACTATAACTTAAAAATGACGTGGATTTAAGGAGAGAACCACAAATGTTACAACGTATCAAAATTGATGCAGATGTAGTGAGTTTTAGAGGTCTCAGCCATCTTGGTTACCATAACTATCAAAAATTAAAATAAAAATAATATAAATGAATATTAGTACTTATGTGTGTCAGACAAAAGCTGAGTGACAGGGGGTTGGAGTCCTGTGTTGCTAGTGTTCATTCTCCAGACTGCTGAGATAGTTTAGTAATTGGGGCAGAGAGGAAACAGGAAGCACTCCTAATGCTGTAGTTCTTTCGACAGTGTTAAGAACTACAGGGACAGCAAATTTTGTTTATTTTTAACTGGGAGAACCAGACAGTGTTCTGGTGGTTCTCGTGGTATGTGTTTTTAACAGCTGTGGTAAAAAGGAGCACTTTGAGGAGTGTAGAAATTGTACCAGTGAATGAGACCCATAGTTCACTTCTGGGTCACGGTACATAACAGTGAGCGAAGGTGCAAGCACCACGAGCTTGAGCATGCGGGGCTTGCACATGGAGATGCATGCAGAGACAATCGCATCCCAGAGTGTGTTTAGCGGGGAAGTGGGGAAGGAAAAATAAAGGGTAGAAGCATGTTTCAGACCATAGGTACAGTAAGACTATCATCGTGGACATTGTCTGTTGTAAGAAGGGTTGCTTCTCTAATGGAATCAACTATGGAAACCTACTTTGTCATGTTAAAGAACAGAGAACTCGGAGTAAGATGCAGGGAATGTGGTATGTTTAGTATTGAAGTAAATACTGGGGATAAGGAGTATATCTGCAAACACCATAAGGACTTAAAGATATTAAAAACAAAAATCGTAGGCCTTGAAATGGAACTAAAATGCATCAAAACACAGTCTAGTAAGGAGGGTGAAGATAACGTGGGTACAAACATAGAGACAAATCATACAAGAGATAGAGGAAATGTAGAGAATGAAGGGTTCCTAGAAGTACAGGAAGGGATGTGCAGAAAGGAAAAGGGAAGAAGAGCAATGGATTCTGAAATCCATATTTCAAACAAATATGAACCCTTATCAACACTAATGGTCTAAACTGATAATAAGGAGCAGATAAATGGGGAACAGATTCATAACAAGGAAATAGAAGGAATAGAAAATGCAAGTCCATTGATTGTAAAAGTAAGAGAATATATGAATGAGGTAACAGGAAATACCATTGCTGAGGGAAATCATGAAAAACCTCAGGGACGAGGAGGGGCGGAATGGAGTAGTACGTTGCATGGTGAAACATCTAGAATAGCATGTAGTACTGAGAGAATGGATTCAGTATCACAAGAAGTTGTTGAGCAACTGGGTGAAAATAAGGCCATGGACATTGGTGGGGAGCCAAGGGGAAAGTTACAAAACAAGAGATAGAATATGTATACTAGGAGATTCTATTATTAAGTATACAGATACCTATACCACTAGACTAGATAAAGAATGGGTGACAAGCTCATATTTCTCTGCTGCCAGGTTAACTGACATAAGAAGATTGATATCTGAAATAATTACTAAAGAAAGCAACAGGCCAATGGTGTTGATACACGCAGGAACTAATGATATAGTGCATGGCAGAGAGGACCAAATAATACTGAAAATCATGCAAATGGAAAGTGACATAAGGGATTGAAATGGAATTGTGATTTTTTTTCTGAAATGCTACCTATTCCTAGGGCCAGTGTTGTAGTAAATGAACAAATTAAGAGAATCAATAACTGGATGAGAAGATATTGTCTTATGCAGGGTTTACAGTGTGTTAAAACTTGAGAGATTTTTAACCACAATCACAACTTGCATAGTAAAGATGGCCTGCATTTAGCAAAAAAAGGAAGCAGGGAATTGGGAATGCTTTTCAAGAAGCATATAATGGAGTATTTAAATTAAGCACAAAAGGGAGAGAGGCAAAACAAATTGACTAAAGAGAAATACAAGGTCACAAAGAATAACATAGAAAAGGGAAATATTAGAGTACTACTGGTGAATGCTAGAAATCTGAAACATAAAATGGACAAACTAAAATTTGTGATAATGAATGAAAAGATTGACATATGTGGAATTACGGAAACGTGGTTAATAGCAGATGATTGGCTAGACCAGATACAAGGGTATGACTACTTTCAGAAAACAAGGACAGAGAGGAAAGGTGGTGGGATGTCCTTATATGTGGCTACATACCTAAAAGCACAGGAAATAAAAAGGGATATGAATACAAGGACTGAAATTGAGTAAATCTGGATTAAAATGAATGATATAGGAAGAGGTACAACCTTAGGTCTTTGCTACCATTCCCCCAATTTGGGAGAAGTAGAAAATGGTCTCTTCCTTGAATCTCTAGGGAAAGAGGAGATTAAAGGAAATAGTATACTAATGGGGGATTTTAATTTCCCAAAAATAAACTGGAACACAGAAAGTGGTTCTGGATACTGGGAAAATAGATTTCTTAAATTCTGTATAGGTAATAACTTAGAACAATATGTAAAAGAAGGTGTTGGGGTGATAATATGTTAGATTTGGTTCTCAGTAGCATGGAGGAAAAGATAGAAAATGTTGTGTTTCAGCCACTAGGGGCAAATGACCATAATATGATCACTTTTAATATATTAAGAAAAGTAAGAAAGCTGGTTGGAAATACCTACATTAGGAACTACAGAAAGGCAGATGTAACAAGGATAAAACAAGTCTTATAAAAATGGAAATGGGATAAAAAACTTAAGGGTAAAACTTTAACAGAGACATGGACAGTTATAAAAGAGAAGATGATTGACTGTATCAAGAAATATGTCCCTGAGGTGAAAAAGTACAATGGAATGGTAAGGATACCAACATGGTTTTGTAAGAAAGTTCAAAGAAAAGTAAGAAGTAAGGATAGGGCATATAAAAACTATAGAAGAAATCCCACACATAATAACAAGAAAACATACAAAAAAAGGTTAAGACAGAGCAAAAAAGCAATCAGGAAAGCAAAGTCACAGACATAATTTAGACTTGCAGCTGTGACAAAAGATAATTGTAAACAATTTTATAGTTATGTGGGTAGTCTGAGGCAAGGACAGAAGCATGCGGTTAAATTAAGAGATGGAAATAAATCAATAGAGGATGATACAAAGATGGCAAATAGATTTAATGATTATTTTCGGAGTGTCTTTCAATACGATGATAGAAATAATACATTCTGAGACATAGCTGTAAGTCTAGATCCATCTACAGAAGGTATTAGTGAAAGGGAAGTATGTGAACAATTAAAAAAATTAAAGAAACATAAGTCCTGTGGACCTGATGGTATTCCTACGCATTTCCTACATAACATGGTTGAGGAACTGGTGGGACCCATGATAGTATTGTTCGATCTATCTCTGAGAACATGGGAAGTATTGAATGAATGGAGACATGCACACATTATTCCTATTTTTAAGAATGGTGACAAAACTAAGATGGAAAATTACTGACCCACAAGTATAACCTCAGTACTAGGTAAACTTATGGAAGGTTTTATAAAGGAACGCATAGGACGCAATCTGTTTCATCTTGGTTCAGTGGACATTACACAGCATGGTTTTGCTGAGGGAAGGTCCTGTGTGACAAATCTTTTGCATTTCTTTGAATCCTTGAGTCAAGCATTGGATAAAGGAATTCCAATAGATGTAATATATCTGGACTATTCCAAGGCATTCGACTCAGTATCCCACAAAAATTGATACATAATTTACAGGTGATAGGTCTAAATAAATGTTTGATAGCCTGGATAGAAGCTTGGTTGACAGGAAGAGAGCAGAGGGTGGGTGTTAGGGGACACTGGTCTGACTGGGGAGGAGTGGTTAGTGGACTCCCCCAGGGATCGATTCTGGGACCTGTTCTGTTCATAATATTTGTGTCATCAATGCAGGTTCAAGATGGGGCATGTTTGTGTAAATATGTGGATGATGCAAAAGTGGGAGCCATAGTAAATAATAAGGAATCAGTAAAACATCTTCAGAAACAGCTTAAGAGATTGGAAATTTGGGCAGCTGAACATAAGTTGGCCTTAACAACATAAAGTGTAAAGTTATGCATTTTGGGAGTAATAACCAAATGGCAACTTATAAGCTGAATGACAGGATATTAGAGAAAACTGGTAGTGAAAAGGATTTGGGGGTATGAATGACAGATAACTTGAAGTTTGATAAACACAACAGAGAGTGTGTAAGTAGGGCCAATAGAGTTCTGAGCAATATACTTAGGAATATAAGGAGTAGATCAGAGGAGGTTTTGGTCCCACTCTACTGTTCTTTGGTGAGGCCAGTACTTGAATACGATACCCCTTTAAGCACTCCACAGACTATGGAATGCTCAGTAGCAATAGAGAGAGTACAAAGGAAACTAGCCAGAAAAGTAAGAAGAGTGAAGGGTCTGTCCTGTAGAGATAGACTAAAGGAATCAGGTATGTATTCAATGTCATACAGACAGGTTAGAGGGGACCTATGTTACATATACAGTATAGGGCCTTCAATGATGAAATCATTTGGGAAACATGTGGTCTGTTAAGAAAAGAATTATGCAATAGGGGTTCTAGAAGGCATCAATATTAGTTGAAAGGAGAGTTATACAGGACCTCGAGGAGAGGAAATTGGTTTAGCCAGAGGGTGGTGAGTGAATGGAATATGCTTCCTGAGAAGTGGTTGGGGCCTCTAGTACGGCATCCTTCAAATATCTGCTGGACTCATGTATGGGGAGAGAAAATTAGAATACATCCATTATTAGTGGCAAGTTGACTTATGGCTTATACAGCTAAACAGAATTGTAACCATACCTATAAACCTATGTAGATGTTTCATGTTGTTTGATAGTTACCTTTAGAAAAATCACACATGTTGAAGCAATTGGAAAAATGGGCTGCATAGGAGGAGGAGGATATGGTGAGAGAGTCATTAAAGATTACTCGGGAGCAGCTGAATACTCTGCTCAGTGAGGAAGCTAGAAGGACATGGACATTTGGAAGGAGGAAATTATATGAATGGGGAAACAAACCCGGTGCCCTGCTGGTACGATTGATGAAAGGGGGGAGGTGTCCGGTACATATCACAGTGATTAAGGATAGGCAGGGGGTGCTGCAGAAGTTGGCACAGCAGATAAGGGAATGTTTCTGGAAGTTTTATGAAAAGCTTTATATGACAGAAGGGGGAGAAGGAACAAAGGTGCTGGGGCAGGTGTTTCTGGATACCTTGAGGCTTCCTCAGCTGACAAGTGAGCAAAAGGAGATGTTGAATGGTCTTATTACAAAGGAAGAGGTGGCTTGGGCTATTCAGAAACTGCAGAGTGGGAAGGTGAGTGGACCAGATGGGTATCCGGTAGAATATTACAAATGTTTGACGGGGCAGCTCTCTGGCCCATTAAGTAGTACCTTCCAGCAGGTGGATGGGGAGACTCTGAAGCTTCCAGGCACATTTTCAGATGCAGCGATCTGTTTAATTCCCAAAATTGGGAAGGATGTGTCTGAATGCACCTCGTATAGGCCGATTTCGCTTTTAAACTGTGATGTTAAAATATTGGCAAAGGTTTTGGCAGGTAGATTGGAGATATTGTTTAGTTTAGTTTAGTTTATTGTTCTAGGAATTACTACCTTTGAGCCAGAGGCTCTTTTACAAAGGTTCCAAGTCAATTAGGTACAGTACAAAAAAGGTTACATAGATAACACAACAATTTGTGCTGTGTCAAGAGAGAGAAAACATACAAATACATATCAAATCATTTGTGCAAAAGGACATGAGATATCAATAATCACATTATTATTACAAGAAAGAGGTCATGCCAGATTAGGAGAAACAAATAGGGAAAAAGTCCAGAACAGAGAGGGTAAGTGAAAGGTGTGGGGAGCAGACAATAGCAGGAGAAAAGGTTTCCCAAACATGTCTTTGTCAAATAACAGAACAGGGTGGGTAGTGAGAAAATAGGAGGTTTAATCAGGACAGTCACAGGAGCTGGAGGTGGCAAGGTGAGAGAACAGCCTTGATTTGAAAATACCTAGAGAGGTGGAGGCAGTAATATGAGTGCTGAGGGCATTTAGCCAGCTGGGGGCATGATAGGCAAATGATCTTTGTCCCTGAGAAGTCCGGCATCAGGGGACTTGGAGAGGCTGGTGTTCTGATCTTCTGGTAAAATGGGTGCTAGTGCTCGGGCATAACAGGTCTTGGATACAAGGTGGAGTGAGGCCCAGAGTGGATTTTTTCGCCATCAGGCAGGTAAGGTACTTTATCCGGTTTGAGAGTTGCAACCAACCTGAGTCAGCATAGAGTTCACATGTGTGGGTACATCGATGTGCACCAATGAGCAGCTGACAGGCCTTATTTAGGGATGTTGTAATGCGACTAAGTGCTGTAGTAGTGGCAGATCCGTATATAACTAAGCCATAGTCAGTGACTGAGATGATAGAGGATTGGATGGCAATCCTCAGTGCAGAATGGGTAAGGAGCTGTCGGTTCCGATACAGAATCCCAATTTGCTGATTAATAGTTTTTGCTGTACTATCAATGTGAGTTGCAAAGGTTAGGCCTTGATCAAAGTTGATTCCAAGATATTTGAAGATTGGCACTTGTTCAAGGATATTTCCCAGGTATGTATTAATGGTGAGTGGGACTTGCCGTTTCTTGTTTTGCGGGTTAGAGAAGAGCATGGATTTAGTTTTTTTATGGTTTAGAACCAGCTTATGTTCAAGGAACCACATCTCAACTTTGGAAAAAGCATGCTGAAGGTTGTGGCATTAGAGGTTCGGATCTTTATGAGTGGCAAGAATCACGGCATCATCGGCATAGAGGATTATTTGTTCAGGACAGGATTTGGGGAGGGAGTTTAGGAAAAGGCTGAAAGAGAGGGGGCCCAGGATGGATCCCTGGGGAACTCCTGAGCGAACTGGTTTTGAGTCTGAGAGAACTCCAGCTACTTTTACAGATTGAGAGCACTGAGCAAGGTAATTTTTTACCCAGTCACCAGGACCCTGCAAGAGCCCTAGGGATAGTAGTTGTTTGATAAGTAGGCCATGGTGTACTGTATCAAATGCCTTGGTTAAGTCAATGTAGACTGCTCCAGTTAGGTTTCCTTTGTCCATGGCATTGTGGATTACTCCTGAGAATTCAAGTAGGGCAGTCGATGTGCTATGCCCTTTCCTAAATCCATGCTGCTGAGTGCATAGGATGTTGTGCTTTTCCAGGTAGTCTGAAAGTTGGTCCACCACCAAGCGTTCAAAGGCCTTAGAGAGAGGTGGTAGTATTGATATCGGGTGATAGTTACCAGGCAGTGACTTATCACCACTTTTGTGCACCGGAGTGACAACTGCAGCCTTCCATTTCCTAGAGAATTGGCTGTCTGGATTATTGGCTGTTGGGTGGACTATGTCAGGCAATTGTTGCCTGACATAGTCAACCCAGACCAGACCGGGTTTATTAAGGGGTGTCTCTCATATCGTACTATGAGAAGGTTGTTAAATGTAATTTGGGGAGCAGAGGTGTGGAAAGAATATACCTGTATTATATCCATGGATGCGGAAAAAGCGTTTGACAGAGTAGAATGAATGGAACTATTTGAGACATTAACCCGGTTTGGTCTGGGGGATAATTTTATGGCATGGTTGCAGGCACTATACAACTCCCCTTGTGCTAAGGTGCTGGTGAATAGGGCTGTCTTGGAGGGATTGGGTCTGGGTAGAGGTACGAGGCAGGGCTGTCCACTGTCCCAGCTGCTCTTTGCCCTGGCAGTGGAACCGTTAACGATAGCAATACGGCAAGAAGAGGGGATCCGAGGGGTACAGGGGGCCTCTGGGGAGCAGCATAAACTTGCAATGTATGCTGACGACATGTTGGTATTTATTACAGAGCCCGAGGCCTCTATGCCTACCCTGGTGAATTTAGTTGAAAGATCTGCACGATTTTCTGGGTATAAATTGAACTTAGATAAGTTGGAGCTCCTACGACTTCTAAGGGCACTGGGGAGAAGTCAAGAGTGGGGGTTTAAGAAAGTAAAAGGGAATTTTACATATTTCAGGATTAAAATTGGTGGGTCAGCGGGGTCTTTATATGACTTAAATTATCTCCCTATAATTAAGAGTATAGAAACTGACTTAGGACGATGGGTGGCGCTACCAATTTCCTGGCTTGGGCGCATCAACTTGATTAAAATGAACATTTTACCCAGGTTAGTATGTATCATACAGATGTCATATATGGGAATCTCTAAGAAGGATATTAAGAGATTGGAATGTGCTTTCTCTTTATTCATGTGGCGGGGAAAGAGTCCAAGGATCGGTCTCCAGCATCTTAAAGTAGACACAGAAAGGGAAGGGCTTAATTTTCTGGACCTGGGAACTTACTATTTGGTAGCTCAACAGAAGTATATCTGTGACTGGATACATAGGCCATGGACAGCTCTGTGGCTAAACTTAGAGCAGTAGGGGATATAAGGCACAGCTGTCCGCATACTTGTATGGGGCCATATAGGGGACAGGTCCCCAAGAATCCAATGGTCTTTGAAGCTTTGGAAAGTTGGAGGAAGGTTTTAAAAAGAAGTGGGTCAATGGCGGTGGACACACACATGGTTCCAGTGGCGGGCAATCCATACTTCCTTCCCAGATTTGAAGACTTGGGATTTAAGATGGGGGAATGGGGCGGGGATAAATAATTTAGAAGATGTATGTGGCAGGGGAGGACTTTTCTCTTTCCCAGATTTGCGACAAAGATTGCATTTGGGTAGGAGGCATTTATTTAAATATTTTCAGGTAAGGGCATATATGGCTGGACTGGTTTGAGGGCCCTGGGATGGGAGAAATGAGAAAGATAGAAATACTTATGCAGGGGTCAAAATGGGAAACAAAAGGTTTTGTAGGAAGAGCTACTAGAGATGTCCATGTTGCAAGGTGAAATGGTGGTAGTGTACCTTTAAATCTTTTAATATTTAAGCACCTGGTGATGTATGACCTCTAAGCCTTTGAGAAAGCTCTGATTGAGCGAAACGCATCAGGTGACAAGGTGTCGTACCAGGAAGTGTATGTTGTGTGTTGCTTTGGATCATACTTTGACCCTGCTTGGATTTTGTCTGCTGTTTATTTGCTGTTCATGTTTTTATGGATCAATTAAAGATGTTGCAATACTTGCGAAGCTTGTCAGCATAATCAGGAGTTGATGAGTCATTGTATGGGACTTATTCAATGTTTTTTATATGAGAGATACTCTCTGCTAAGCCTTGGCTATGGTGCTATTTTTTTTCTTTCCGTAGAGATCTTAGATACAGTATGCCAGATCTTTCACTTAAAACCCAAAAACTCTGGGAGAGGGATTTGGGTGTCCAGATATCAGACCGGGATTGGGCGGTGATGCTCCATCTGCACATGGGGCTTCTACTTTGTAATAAATTTAAGAGACTTTCTATAAATTTATACATAGGATTTACGCTCCCCCACTGATAGTTAATAAATATCATCCTGCCACGTCCCCGATATGTGGCAGATGTGGCCGAGATATAGGTACATATATTCATTGTTTCTGGCTATGCCCTGTGTTACAAATCTTCTGGGGAGCAGTAGCTCTGAAAGTAGGGAGGATAGGCAACAGGGTGATCTCTGTGGATCCTCTGACATGTCTATTTGGTGTTGATATAGAGGATGGGGAAGAGTGGGAGCCATTGCCCAGATGGATGAGAATTCTTCTAATTCTGGCTAGACATAACATCCAAAACACATGGGTATCATGTGCCCCCCTAACAGTTCAAAGCTGGCATGCCTTGGTGGTGCATACCCTGCTCTTGGAAACATTGACCCTGCTCGTACAGGATAGGTTGGATTGCTTCACTAGGGAATGGGCACCCTTACTAGTGAATTTAACCCCACAAGAAAGTTTGTTGATCTGGGATGGAAGGGATATGTAAAAAGTAAAATTAAAAGGGAACATGTTGCTGCCATAACTGTGCACCGGGGTACCGAATTATCAAGCTAAAATATATATGTCTGTCAAATGGAATAGAAATAGACTAAACAGATATAATGTTAAGTAACTCTTTGATACTTGTGTAATATCCTTAGGTCAAAGGAAAAGAGGTAATGGAATACAGATGTATGTGTGTGTATTTATGATTTATTTTTATTTGAAATAAACATTTTTTATGCAAAACAAAATCACACGTTTGTACTTGTTCATTCACTGTATGGGTACTATGTATTTTTAATGGGATTTTAAGAATGAACTCAGGCATATAGCTTTAAGAGTGTACAAACAGAGGTGAGAAAGAAGTAAGTGCCTCAACTAGGACTTGAACCCAGGCTGCCCGGAATACTGTTCCAATTGTGCTAACCAGCTGTGCCACTGAGACAACTGGAACCTGGGCTGTCCCTGAGCACACTACTCTTTCTCAAATGCACAACCCAGTGGCAACACAAATATTTACTTGTAACAATCACACAGGAGTGTGGTGTGCATATTTATGGAACACATACAAACAGAGGTGAGAAAGAAGTAGGTGCCTCACCTGGAACTTGAACCCAGGCCACCCGGAATACCATTTTGATTGTGCTGTGCCACTGAGACAACTGGAACCTGGGCTGTCCCTGAGCACATTACTCTTTCTCAAATGCACAGCAGCTGTTGTCTCAGTGGCACAGCTGGTTAGCACAATTGAAATGGTGTTCCAGGCAGCCTGGGTTCAAGTCCCAGCTGAGGCATGAGTGAAAGCAGTCTACCGCTGGTTTCATAAGGCTGAAAGAATTAAGTTTTTGAGGAAGGAGAAGGTGGGAGACAGAGTCAAAAGCTTTAGCCAAGTCAATGAAAATAGCAGCGGTGATATGGCTTTTGTTCATTGCGGAGAAGATCGAGTCAGTGACACGCAGCAGAGAGGTGATTTTGGAGTGCAATTTCCGGAAACCTGATTGCACAGGTGATAATAAATTATTTGAGGAGAGAAAATCGGAGATTTTAGCAAGAATGATAGATTCTTGTACTTTAGCAAGGGAGGGGAGTTTTTGTTTCGTCTTTTTAACCAACAAATTTACATGTTCAACAAATGTGAATTTATTGTCAACATAGACACCTAAATATTTGTAACATTTTACATTAGTCACATTGTGTCCTTTCTTAAATTTGATGTCCAAATTCCAATTACGTTTTTCACTCCGTGAAAAATAAATACGCTGTGTTTTCTTCCCATTGGTACATAAGGACAGCAGTGGAAGCAAACCACAGAAAGATGAGGGTCCTGGACTTCAGGAGGGCAGATTTAAAAAATAAAATTGGTGAATGCCTCATAGACGATCTAACGGGGGGAGGGGATAGCCTGGGTGGGGTATAAGAACAGTGGACCAAGTTAAGGGATGAAATAGTAAATGGCAACAAACCTCTGCACAAAAGAAGTGAGAAAAAATAGGATAAAAGAGACTGCTATGGTTCTCAAGGGAAGTGGCTGAAAAAGTTAAGGCTAAAATGGTACATTCAGGAAGTACAAAGGGATACAGAGGGAAGAGGATAGGGAGGCATACAAGGACAAGCAGAGAGAAGCAGGAAAATGGTGAGGCATACAAAGGCATAAACTGAGGAAAGCACAGCCCATGGGGAAACTAAATAGGACAAGACCTTTTTAGGTACATAAGTGAAAAGAGAAAGACACGAGGAGGGATTGTGAGGTTAAGATGGGTGTGGGTGTGGGTGGGGACTGTACAGAGGAGGATCAGGAAAAAGCAATTATCCTGAACAGACAGTTTTGTTCAGTCTTCAGAGGAAGGGGAAGGGGATGGACCACAGAAGAGCAGCAGGAACACTGGGGAAGGGGGCAGACACAAGTCCATTTACAGAGGAGAGAGTCCTGAAAGAACTTGCAAATCTAAAGGAGGACCAAACTACGAGGTCAGACAGGGTACACATAAGAGTGTTGAGGGAGCTCAGGGAGGTACTGGCTGTACCTCTGACAGCCCTATTCAACAACTTATTGGAAACAAGAGTGGTTGGGTCCAGAGAACTGGAAGAGAGCAGATGTAGTCCAGCTTCATAAAGTGGTAGCAGGGAGGAGATTGGCAACTACAGGCTGGTTAGTCTAACATCAGTGGTGTGTAAGTTAATGGAGTCACTGCTAAAGAAAAGGATTGTGGAGTATCTTGAATCCAGTGGGTTATCAGACCCAAGGCAGCACGGACACAGAGGTGGGGAGGTAATGTCAGACAAACCTGATGGATTTTTTTAACTGAGTGACCAGGGAAATAGATCAGGGTGGGACGGTAGACATGGCCTACTTAGACTTTAGAAAGACTTACGACACTGTACTACATAGGAGGCTCATAAGGAAACTGGACAGCTCAGGAGTGGTCCTGTGGTGGTAGGATGGGTAAGAAATTGGTTACTGGATAATGGCAGTGGGTGGTGGTAAATGAAACTCAGTCAGGGGAAGGGAGGGTGAGTAGTAGGGTAACTCAGGGCTCAGTACTGGGACTAGACCTCTTTAATAACTTAATAAGTGATATTACAGATGAACTGGAAGGGAATGTATGCTTTCTTTGCAGATGACACCAAATTCTGCAATAGGGTGGACACTCCAGCGGGAGTGGAGAGAATGTACAGACACCTGAGAAAATTCAAGGTGGGGTCAAGGGTATGGCAACTGGATTTCAATGTGAAAAGTGCAAAATCATGCACCTATGGCACAGAAACCCATTGGCAGAGTATAAGCTGAGGGAAGAGGTAGTCTGATGAGTCTTTAGGGAGATCATGACAAACTAATCTAATAGATTTCTTTAACTGGGTGACAAAGGAATTAGAGCAAGGTGGAGCAGTGGACGTGGCCTATGTAGATTTCATTTCAGTAAGGCTTTCAACACCATTCCTCAGAGGAGACTAGTAAGCAAACTGGGTAGCGTAGGAGTGGGTCCAAAGGTGGTAAACTGGATGAGAAATTTGTTAGTGGACAGGCGACAGTGGGTGGTGGTAAACGGAGTTCACTCTGAGGAAGAGAGGGTGACCATCGGGGTGCATCAGGGATCAGTGCTGGGACCTATCCTCTAATATCTTTATAAGGGATATTGCAGAGGATCTGGAAGGGAATGTCTGCCTCTTTGTGGATTATATCAAAATCTGCAGTAGGGTAGATACTCCAGAGGTGTGTGTGTGTGTGGAAAGGATGAGCATAGACCTGAGAAAACTAGAGGAGTGGTCAAGGGTATGGCAGCTGGGTTTCAATGTGAAAAAGTGAAAAATAATGCACTTAGGGCACAGAAACTCAGGGACAGAGTATAAAATGGGTGGAGTGGTATTCACAACTACCAAGCAGGAAATAGACCTGGGAGTAATCATATTTGATGACCTAAAGGTGGTCAGGCAGTGCAACAAGACAGTTGGGATGGCTAGTGGGATGCTGGAATGCACAGGGAGGTGTATCACCAGAAGAAAAAGGGAAGTGGATTTGCCTCTGTATAGACTGCTGGTAAGACCCCACCGAGAATATTGTGTCCAGTTTTGGAGACCACATCTCCAAAATGACGTAGACAGAGCAGGGGAAGTCCAGAGAAGGGCATCTGAAATGGTGCAGGGTTTGCATCAAAAGCCCCATGAAAATTAAAGGATCTCTATATTTACACTTGGGAAGAGAGAAGGGGATATGATAGAGACCTTTAAATTCCTCAGAGGCATAAATTATGTATGGGATGGAAGTATTTTTCAGAAACAAAGGAGCTGAAGAACAAGGGGATATACTGTGAAGCTGGAGGGGGGTAGATTCAGGAGAGATGTGAGGAAACACTTCATAGAAAAAATGGTGGATTCCTGGAACAGCCTTCCAGCAGAGGTGGTGGAGGCAAAAACAGTGGTGAGATTCAAGAATGCATGGAATAGGCACAAGGAAATCATAGTGGGGGGGGGGAGAAAGAGCCGTAGATCAAGTACAGTCTGTGGTAATAATGTAGGTAGGGGAAAATGGACAGACTGGGTGGGTCAAGCAGACCTTATCTGCCATCAAATTCTGTGTTTCTCAAGGCAGTGAGGCAGTGCAACAAGGCAGTAAGAAGGGCCTGTTGGGATGCTGGGGTGCGTGGGGGGGTATCGTAAGCAGAAGGAGGGAGGTGGTGTTGCCACTGTATAGACTGTTGATGTGACCCCACCTGGAGCACTGTGTCCAGTTTTGGAGACCTCATCTCAGGAAGGACATAGACAGGGTGGAGGCTGTCTACAGGAGAGCAACAAAAATGGTACTTTGACTGCTTCAAAAGCCATATGAAGAGAGACTGAGGGATCTCAGTATGTATACCCTGGAAAGGGGGACATGACAGAGAACTAAAATAATTAGACTCCAACTTTCTAGCAATGGTTTGAAAGCAGACTCCACTGACTGCCTCCCAGATCACCTATTCCTCATCGGGCACAGTAAGAGGACGTGAGAGTTGTGCCCTTCTAAGGACCTCTCTCCTCCAATGATCAGTGGCTGCTTTCTCCATTGCAATGAATCCTAGGACTCCCTGACCACTGCCAGCCAATCAAAGGGCCAGCATGCCAGTGGGAGAGCCAATCAGGCTTCCTGGCACCGAATTTTTGAATTAGACTCCAACTTTCCATTAGCGGCTTAAAAGTTGACTCCACTGACTGCCTTCCAAATCACCTATTCCTTGTCAGACACAGTAAGGGGTCATGAGGGTTGTGTCCTTCTATGGACACCTGGGACTCCCTGACTGCCGCCAGTCAATTGGGGGCCAGCACACTAGTGGGAGAGTCAATCAGGCTTCCTGGTGTAAAATTTTTGAATTAGGCTTCAGCTTCCCAAATCGCCTGTTCCTCATCAGATACAGTAAAGGGTCATGAGTGTTGTGTTCTTCTAATGACCCCCCCTCCCTTCCAATGATCAGCATCTGCTTTCTCCACCACAACAGACCCCTGGGACTCCCTGATTGCTGCCAGTCAGCCAGGGTCTGGCATGGCAGTGGGAGAGCCAATTGGGCTTCCTGGCTCCATATTTCCTGAATGTCTCCAATTATTGTAAGGCTATGCCTGTGGTTCAATGGGGTGGAGCAACTAACCACGCCCCCGATCAGGCCTTAAAATGCTGCTCCTCCTAGTTATGCATCCAACCATTTTCTCATTGCAGCTGGAGGCTTCGTCGGATGCACCTTCTCCCTGCTTCTTTCTCTTTGTTTGTCCTTGTTGCTGTCCATGTTTCTGCTTGTCTCACTTCCTGCTGCCCCCACACTTCTCTCTGTCTTCCCCATTCCCCTCTCTCCCTTTGTTCCTCCCATGCTTGTGGTGCCTGCTGCTTGTAGCTGTCCCTCTCCTCCTTTGTTTCATTTGCTGCTCCATGGCTTGCATGTTTCTTTCTGCTCCCTCCCATCTCTGTTTCCCTTCCCTGGGGCTGTTTCACCCCACCTTCTCCTGCTCCATTGTTTTCTTCCTCTGCTGCCGCTCATCAGGTGACCATCCTCAACTCTGCTGTCTTTCCCCCTCCCCTCCCCTCGTGTCATCCGTACCTCTCTTTTGGGGGTTTCCATGCTGGCAGCTCTTCTTTTTTCCTCCTCTCGACCCCACCACTTGCACCCTCAGAGCCATTTCCTGTATGGCATGGACTACTTCAACCTGCTCTTTTGTGCTGTTTTTCATTTGTGCTAGCACTTCCTGCTGGGCTGGTTGCACTGCCCTGTCTCGCTCCTGGATGTCAGCCAACTGGCTGTGACATTTCTGGCTCCTGTTTGTATTTTCCTTCTGCTCCTCTTGTGTTCTCATTACAATCCTTTTTGGGCTGCTCCAGTTATTACCACCACTACCAACCTTTTCTTTCATCCTATGTGCAGGACCTGTATATATTTATTATTGTGCTCTCTCTCTCTGTCTCTCTCTCTCTCTATATATACATATATATATTGCCTATGCCTTTATTGCATTGCCAGTCATGCCTATATCAGTCAATATTATACAGGCTTCTACACTCCATCCATGGTAGGTCAACTCAACTACAGCTGCTGGCTTTAATTAATTTATCTTAATGGCATGTTGTAATTCCTTTATTACCAGTAATTTCCTGCCTAAGACTTTTACCTATGGCATATCGGCCCAGTTACAGCTGCTCGTGCCTACTCAAGTTCTTTCCTCTCACTAGTTTGATTAAGCCATTGGTGTCATGGTGCCTTATTTGTGGCTTCTCATTTTTTCCCATGGCAGGGGACTGCAGTGTCACAGTGAGCATCATGACCCTGGGTAGAACGAGCAGCTTCATGTAGGTTCTCATTTTAGTCGGTTGCCTCTATCGCACTACATGTAATTTTGCTGCCATCAGCCTTCATGGCATTACGCTCTCAGCAGATCGCATTTCGCAATCCCGTCTTCTACTGCTGCTTCATACCAGCCTTCATGGCATTAATGCAATCAGCATATCAAGTCTATTAATTTTGAACCTCACCTCTTCACTTACTAACTTCGGAGCTCCTCCTACCCCACTGTCGGCTGCGGGCTTTACCCTGCCATTACTGTCTCTCCCACTCACACAATTCAGTTTACTCCTAATTTAGCTTCTTAATGGACCTGGTTGGCATGCACTCCTGTGGCTACAAATTGTTATTTGCCTTACCTAGACCCATGCCAGGGTCCCCATTGCTCAGTCTGACCTACTTAAAGGTCTACTCATCATGACTAAATATCCAAGCATAATCCATATGCGGGTCCCATGCTACATCTTGACTTTACTTTCGCTCCACTTCAGAGACATGCCAACCATGTCCATTACTTTCATGGCTTGGGTCTAGCCTGTACTTGATGGCTCGCTCTGCACTCACGAAGTCTGCATCAGTATGCGAAACTTGGAGTTGGGTCCTTCTCATCTGGCCCATAGTGGAATGTTTTCACTCCAGGTGGACCTTCAGTCGTCAACTATACCAGCAACACCTCTAGATGTAGAATTTATGACTTCAGCAGCGAGGGGTGGGGCTCTCATCAGTAAGGATCCTTTAGCTGCCCGAGTGGGTTTGGAAGCACCCTTGAAGCTATTCTGCCTATGACCACCACTGGTTCACCCAGTTTGTTTTTAGTTTGGTAGGCCAGCTGAGCGCTTCAGCAGTCATTACTCTCCTCCTCCTGCCTTGGAGGTTCGCACCACTTTTAAGTGTACCCCATGTTGCAGAGTTCTCTCGCAACCCTTCACGGCTTTCCCGTTAGAGGGATAGAGGGAGAGTGTTCCTCTAAATTGGAAATTACTCCCCTGGATTGGCCTACTAAATTGCAGTAGCAGAGCCATCACTAAATAAAATATCCTGAAGCCTGGAGGGAAGGTGACCTAGGCCATGGATCCCAAGAGGTTTCCTACTCAAAGGGTTTTTCTCCTTTCCTTCATGTCAATGGTCATAATACCTAGATAGGCTTAGTAATATTCCCTAGGTTCCATAGATAGGTTTCCACTGTTGGATGGAGATGGGTGGTGGCCCTGTAGCTGTTCCCTCTCTCCTTAGGAAGTCATGCCTTCATGCCTTTCATTCTGACCTATGAGCAGGTCACTATTCATCCGTTGTCTCCTGCAACTCTACTCAAGCTCCTGACTATACTATGCTGACCGACCTCATACAGGTCTTCAATTCAGATAAGCATTTGTCACCTTATATGGGCTGCTCAATACTCTTTTTGAGCTCCTTCCTAATGTACCTTTAGCCAAGGTAATCATTCCTGCAGCACCCCTAGGGTGGAAACCTCCTCTAAGGTTCCTTGCCTTCAACCACTACAGGGTGATATATCTCATGGATAGAGAGGCGAACAGCCAAAGATTATCCAAGTCGCACAAGCATAACACTATGCCAAGTTGGGTAGGCTCATTGAATTCTAAGGCTATGCCTATGGTTCAATAAGCAGAGCAACTAGCCACGCCCCTGATTGGGCCTTAAAAGGTCGCTCCTCCTAGTTATTCACCCTATGTTTTCTCGTTGCACCACCAACTCTCACTACAGTCCTGATATCCTTGGTATCACTGAATCATGGCTCCTCCTCCTCCAGCGGCTTGTCTCTGTCTTTCATGGGCTCCTTTCTATGGTACCTTTAGCCAAGGGAATCATTACCGCGGCACCTCTAGGGCTGGAACCCTCCTCTAGGGTTCCTTGCCTTTGTACCCCTACAGGGTGGTATATCCCATGGATAGAGAGGTGTACAGCTAAAGATTATCCAAGTTGCACAAGCATAACACTATACCAAGCTGCATAGGCCCATTGAACCCTATAAATAGACACTTACCCTTGTGGTCCTCCCTGCTTGCAGTTCAGAGGGCTGAGGATGGCAGTGCAAAGGGTGTCTACTGTGGGTGTTAACTGTGGAGTCAAATGTCAGCCAGTCAAGCTGTCCCCCAGTGAAGACCCCTTCTGCACTGCAAAACTCAACCATTCTTAAAATCTGCCTCCAGTTCATTTTTGGACCGCACTGATATATGCACATTGATTTGGTTCTGTAAGGTACCCTGCCATCCCTCTTGGCTGTATGTCTGCTCTGTTTGGTTAAGTTTTCTAGTTAACTACCTCTGTTTTACAGCATTCTACTGCTTTTGTGAATCCTATTTCTCGTACACTGTAATGTTACATAATGTTGGCCTCATGGGGTACAGTACTTGTAGGGATACTAGCTGGTGTTCTAGGGTGTCTATATAGTATTAGTTTAAACAGCCTGTCAGCCTTATCCTAAGTCTGTTACTGTTTTACTATACTGTCACTCACATTTCCCAGTTGACAACTGGTTCAACTACCTAATCATTGTACTGCTTATTCTTAATTACTTGTTGCACTCTACCTCGGTCAGGGTGCACTTCTCAAACAAACTACGTTGCTGGTTTACTCCCTTTTAGGTCAGTCTGTCTTACTGTCTCTGTACACTTACAAACTGTGTTAGCTTCAGTCTGTGTTTATATCACAAGAGAATGTTGCCACTATACTCATTAATTATAAGTAGAAACACAGAAACATAGAAACTGATGGCAGATAAGGGCTACCAGGCCCACCCTGTCTGCCCATTTTCTCTACATGCTGCAGAACCCACAGACCCTACTTGATCTCCTGCTTTGATCTTTTTCCTCTCACTAGGATTCCACTATGCTTATCCCATGCATTTTTGAAATCCCCTACCAAATGTGCACCCACCACTTCCACAGGGAAGCTGTTCCATGCATCCATCACCCTTTCTGTGAAGACATACTTCCTCATGTTTCGCCTTAGTCTACCCCCTTCCAGCCTCATGTCATAACCCCTTGTTCTAGAACATCTCTTTTTCCAAAAGATGCTACCCTCCTGTACCTAATTTATGCCCTTGAGATACTTGAAGGTCTCTCTCATATCCCCCCCCCCTTTCCTCAAAGGTAAATATATTAAGGTCCTCCAGTCTCTCCTCATATGACTTATGGTGCAGACCCTGCACCATTTTTGTTGCCCTTCTCTGAACTGCCTCCACCCTGTCTATGTCCTTATGAAGATGAGGTCTCCAGAACTAGACACAGTACTCCAGATGAGGCCTCACTAATGATTTGTACAGAGGCATCACCACCTCCTCTCTCCTGCTGGTGATACCTATCCCTATCCCTATGGACCCCAGTACCCCACTATCTCTCCCCAATGCCTTGGCACATTGTTTGGCCAACTTTAGGTCATCTGATATGATTACTTCCAGATCTCTTTCCTGTTTATTTGCCGTCAGTATCTCTCCCCCCATCATGTACGTAAGCTCTGGGATCCTGTGCCCCAAGTACATGATTTTGCACTGTTTTGCATTGAATCTTAGTTGCCACACTCTTGACCATTCCTCTGGTTTTTCTAGGTCCCTCCTCATTTTTTCCACCCCTCCTGAAGTGTCTACCCTGTTGCAGATCTTAGTGTCATCTGCGAAGAGGCATACCTCTCTGCAATGTCACTTATGAAGACATTGAATAGGACTGGCCCCAGAACTGATCCCTGTGGCAAACCCTGGTCCCCCTCCTTTCCTCAGAATGAGCTCTATTTACCACCACCCTCTGTGTTCTATCTCTCAGCCAGTTCCTAACCCAGTTTACCACCTTGGGACCCATTCCCAGGCTACCTGGCTTGTTTACAAGCCTCTTATGTGGAACAGTGTTGAAGGCCTTGCTGAAATCCAGGTAGGCCGCATCCACTGCTCCTCCCTGATCCACTTCCCTGGTCACCTGGTCAAAGAACTCTGCAAGATTAGTTTGACATGACCTTCCCGCTGTGAATCCATGCTGCCTCGGATCCTGTGCACTGCTGGATTCAAGATGTTCCACAAACCTTTCTTTTAGCATTGATTCCATTATTTTCCACACCACTAAAGGTAGGCTGACTGTTCTGTAGTTTCTGGTCTCCTCCCTGCTCCCACTTTTGTGTAGAGGAACTACATCTGCTCTCCTCCAGTCCTCTGGAACCACAACTGTTTTTCCAGTGATTCATTGAACAGGGCTCCCAGTGGTGCTGCTAGCACATCCCTAAACTCCTTTAATATTCTAGGATGAATCCAGTCTCTTGCAAACATTATGGTTATTGTAGATTACCTAGTTCTTACTCTTTATTACCGTTATTACCATTATGTGCCCCGATCAATCAATCCCAGAACTTCCAATTTTCCAGCTCCTTGGTCGTCTCAGTCTTGCATCCAATTCTAATGTGGTGTGTCAGACCAAAGCATTTATTTTTGATACAGTAATTCGGCACCTCAGTAAGTACAAATTATACATCCCTTTTTGCGACTCCCTGACAGTAGACCTATTTCCTTTGTGGCTCCTAGCTCTCTCCATAACCCTGGCTGGTGACATTAAAACCAACATCGATCCAAAGGGCAGTCATGGTCCCAATAGCCCTTCCTCTTGGTTTAATACTAAGGGCATCAAGGTGGCTCACCTCAGTATAAGGAGCCTTATGGCCAACCTTCCTGAACTTAAAGCTTTGGTCTCTCACTACAGTCCTGATATCCTTGGTATCACTGAATCATGGCTAAAACTCTCAGTTCCTGATTCAATGTGTTCCCTAACAGGTTATAAGTTGCTTAGAATTGATTGTCCCTCCACTAAAAAGGGGGGGCGCATTGTCCTTTATTACAAGGCTCACCTGCACCAAACAGTTCTGCCTGGCATCACTCTATTCTCATGTGAAGTCCATCATTCACTACTGATCCTAGAGGATACCACGAAAATATATATTGTATGTATATACATTCCCCCTGGGGGAGGTAGGGCTAGCTTAATTGAGTTAATTGATTACCTGCTCTCCACTATAGGTAAGAATTAAATTATTCTTTATGGGCGATTTTAATGTTGAATAGCATAGTTACTCCTAAGTAAAATCCACCTTTCTCAACTGATTGATGACCCTTCTGGACTCTCCTCCAAAGAAGATCACCATTCGCTCATTAACTGGGTTCTGTCTAATAGGAAGGATAGTATCATTGCTGCTGGCAGCCTTGCTGACATGATCAGTGACCACTCCCCAGTCTATTGCATATGGAATGTCAGCCCTCCCTCCTGCCCTCCCAGGGAGCTAATCCTACAGGACTTCTCTGCATTTGATCCAAATGCCTTCCTCGCTGAACTTCGCCTCATTAAGTGGGCTCTGCTATATTGCTCCTGTGATGTGGATGAAGCCCTTGCCTATTTAACCTCCACTCTTCAATCTCTTCAAGAGAAACATCTCCCACTTATCAGGTAATGGGTTAGAGGAAAATCTTTTAGATGGCTGCATAGTGATTTGTTCTCCATGTTTAAGGCCAGGGACAAATGCTGGGCCAAATTTAAAATTACATCATGTCACTTCACTCTGATTGACCGGCATATCGGGCCTGGAGGAATGCCTGTAAAAATGAAATCTGGTTGGCTAAAAGCAAATACTGCAGGGAGCTCCTATATGCTTTTGCTAGAGGCTGTAGGAGTTACTGGACTCACATTTGGGGGTCCATGGGTAACAGTAAAAGCCAAACTCCATCTGACATGACTGTCAATAACAACAACTGCAGTAATCCTGACATTATAGCCAATGCTTTTAATTCCAACTTTTCTGACTTATCTATGCTTGAGAATTTAATGTCCTTCTTCCCTGAGTATCCTTCCCCTCAGTTGCCCTTTCATTACGCCATTATACCTCCATGCTGTTTCTCATAGAGAGGTCCTGCAACTACTAAAATCCATCCCAACCTGTGGGAGCATTGGCCCTGATGGACTAGAGCGTAAACTACTTACAGTAAGTTGGCTTCTCCATTTCTTGCTTCCCTGATCGCTAGACTATTCAACCTGTCCTTCACCACTGCCACCATTCCTAAAAGTTGGAAAGTGGCCAAGATAACCTTGGTGTTTAAAAAGGGTGATTCAAAAAGCATTAAGAATTACTGGCCAGTTGCTATCCTGCCTGTTCTCAGCAAAATGCTGGAAAAACATGTGGCCTCCCAGGTTACAAACCACCTTCACAAAGATAACCTGCTGTCCCCTGCCCAGAATGGATTCAGGCAGGCTTGCAGCACTACCATGGCATTTACCCAACCCACCATGATGTCAAAACTGCTATGGACCAGGGTATGTTAACTGGAGCCATATTTATAGCTCTTACAAAAGCATTTGACCTTGTTAATCACACCTTACTTAAACTCACATTGTCATCCCTTAGGGTTCCTCCACTACCATCAGCTGGTTCTCTGGTTATCTCAGTGACAGGCAGCAGTTTGTCAAGTTTAGCAAGGCCAACTCTCCCCTAACTACTATCAATGTTGGTGTTCCCCAAGGCTCCATCTTGGGCCATTGCTTTTATCCATCTTTATTAATGACATCCCTAACGCCACTTCTCACTGTAACACCTTACTTTACACTGATAACTTAGTGCTATACTGTGGTTCCAAAGGTTTGATAGACATCAATGCAAAGTTCAATACTGACAAGAACATAAGAATTTTCCAGCAGAAGGAGACACAGCGCAGTCCATCTAGTCAGCACAAGATAACCACCCTTCCCCCTTATCTACTGCTCTTGCTGAAGTGACTACATTGACTGTCCCATGCCCATTTAAATTCCCTGACTGTTTTAGCTGCCACCACTTCAGGTGGCAGGCTGTTCCATGGGTCCACAACCTTCTCTGTGAAAAAGTACTTTCTAACATTGGTTCTGAACTTACCGCCTACCAGGCGTAAGTTGTGCCCCTTTGTACACACAGTCTTATTTTCATGGAAGAGGTTTCCGCTTTGTACTGTGTTTATCCCTTTAACATACTTAAATGTTTCTATCATGTCCCCTGTGTTCCTTCTCTGTTCTAGAAAGAATAGATTCAACTTTGAGTCTCTTTCCGTAAGGTTCGTAGTGCAGACCCTGCACCATCTTGCTGGCTGTCCTCTGCCTAGATTCCAGATGGTCTATGTCCTTTTTTAGGTGAGGCCTCCAGAACTACACACAGTACTCTAAGTGTGGCCTCACCAAGGACCTATAGAGTGGGACGATTACCTCATACTTTCTGATGGTAATACCCCTACCTATGCATCCAAGGATGCTGCTTGCCTTTAGCGCTGCTTTTTCACATTGCTTTCCTACTTTTAAATTGCCTGGTATCATAACTTCCAGATCCTGTTCCAGCTTTGTCTCTTCCAGTTGCTGCCCTTCCAGGACATATTTATTTCCTGGGTTTCTCTTAGCCACATGCATTACCTTACACTTTTTGGCATTGAATCTCAACTGCCATTTCCTTGACCATTCCTCCAACTTCCTGAGATCTGCCTCCATTCCCGAGACACGTTCCTGTGTGTCCACCCTCTTGCAGAGCTTTGTATAATCTGCAAAAAGGCAGACCTTCCCATTCAGTCCATCAGTGATGTCATTGATGAATATGTTGAAAAGGATTGGGCCAAGCACTGATCCCTGTGGAACATCACTGGTCACTCTCCCCTCCTGTGACAAAGTACCATTTACCATAATTCTCTGAGTCCTGTTCTGAAGCCAGCTATTAATCCAGCTGGCCACTTCCTAACCCACACCTGTTTGCTCCAAGTTATTTGCTAGCCTTCTGTGTGGAACTGTATCAAAGGCTTTGCTAAAGTTCAGATATATACTATGGTCACAGCTGCACCTTGATCCACTTCTCTCGTAACCCAGTTGAAGAACTCTATCATGTTTGCTTGACCGAGTGTCTCACTGTGAAGCCATGCTGCCTTGGGTCAAGTTTTTCACATTCTTTCAGGTACTCCACTACCCTTTCCATAAGCAGTGTTTCCATTATTTTATCCACCACTAAGGTCAGGCTGACTGGTCGATAATCTCCTGCTACCACTCTTGTGCAGTGGCACAACTGTGGCCCTTCTCCAGTCCTGTGACATTATACCATATTCCAGTTAAAAAGTTCTGCTAGTGGAGCAGCAAGTTCCTCTGGAAGTTCCCTCAGAACTCTTGGGTGTCTACCATCTGGCCCCATTGCTTTGTTCAACCTTAATTTAGTCAGCTCCTCAAGGACCCTTTCTTTCATAAAGGGGCTGGAGTCAACTCCTATGGTGTGGTGATGTGTCTTGGCTATTGCTGGACCATTACCAATGTCTTCATGAGTGAAGACCGAGCAGAAGAATTCATTGAGGAGGACTTCCACCTTGTCCTCATCATTCTCCACCAGCTGTCCCTCCTTAGTTGCCAGCTGGGCTATTACTTCCTTGCTTTTTCTTTTTTCCCCTTATATATCTAAAGAATGTTTTGTCCCCCCCCTCTTCACTCCCTGCACCATTTTTATCTCCATCTGGGCCTTGGCTACCCTAATTGCTTTCCCGGCTTCCTTGAGTTTAACCCTGTTGTCTTCTCTATCCTTCTCTGACATGGTCTCCTTGTATTTTCTAAAAGCTTTTTTTCTTTTAGAAAATACAAGGAGACCAAATCAGAGAAGGATAGAGAAGTTCAGACCTGGTTTGTCCAAAAATCACCTTGTCCTAAATTCCAGCAAGACTCAGGCCATCCTTTTTGGGTCCACACATAGATTAAGGGCTTGCACCACTGGTTTAGACATTCTCTGTTTAGATGGCTCCCCCATCTCCATGGCTAACTCATTTAAATACCTAGGCCTTACCCATGATCCTGCTCTTGATTTTACACTGCATATCTCGAACATCTGAAAGTTTGTAAATTTCAAGCTTGGATTTGCTTACAGAATCAGCTATGCCCTGATTGTTGCTGTTAGGGTGGCCATTACCCAGGCAGTCTTGCTTCCTAGCCTTTCATTTGGGCTCACCTCATTTTACTAGGCCAGTGCATCCAACTTATCTAAATGGAATGTCACCTACAATAATACTGTATATGTACTGTAGGTATGCTTTAATGGCTCCCTGGCTGACTCACCACTGCATGTTATACTCTAGTCTTGGTTGGCTCTCCCTCTCTCTGCGCCTCTATACCATAAGTTGTGTTATTGACAACATCATCAGGTCTTCCAAACCTGACACTCTTGTTGCTCTGTTAACACTTTCAGGCCAAACCTACACACTGAGTTCCAATAATCTGTTTCTCCTGGCCATACCCAAGTGTTCTTCTAAAATGGGGGAGCAGGCATTTGCATCATTTACTTCAAGGGTTTGGAACTCCCTCTGCCCTCTTCTTCATGCTTGCCAGTCCCACTCCTTATTCAGAAAATAACTTCTCAGATAAATATTGTTGCACTTGACCCTTTTCAGTATCCCTGCTTTGTTAGTTCCCACCATGAATGCTTTGTGCTGTATATTATATTGCTCTTATTACCTTTGACATTTTGTGACTTTAATTCTGGACTGTATCTTGTTTTGTTGCCTGTTTCCATGCTTGTTATCCTTGCCTGCTCTTTGCGTCTCTGTTATTTGATACATATTGCACCTTTGCTGTTTTCTGTTCTTTTGTATTTGCTGTGACATTGCTGCTTTTCGTAATGTTATTTTGTCTTTGTAACCTCCTGGGGCGTGCCTGAAAATAGGCATTTTCTTGTCTGGTGCACTTACCTGGTCAACAAAAACTAAATAAATATATAAATATATATTTCACAGGGCTGAACAAAGTATGGGAGGGGAGTATTTTTTCAGAGGAAAAGATGCAGAAGAACAAGGGGACATGCAATGAAGCTGGAAGGGGTAAATCTAGGACGTTCATGAAGAAGTATTTCTTCACTGAAATAGTGGTGGATGCCTGAAATGGTCTTCAAGCAGAGGTAGTGGGGGAAAAAACAGTGGTAGGCTTCAAGCGTGCATGGGATAGGCCCAAGGGAATCTTAGTTGGGAAATGGGTGGAGAGAGGGAGCCGTAGACCAAATAGAGTCTGTGGTGGCAGCATAGGTAGGAACAAATGGGCAGAGTAGGTGGGTTGAGTCATCCTTATCTGCCATCGAATTCCATGTTTCTTTGTTGGACAGTGGTGACAAGGAAAGCGGCACAGGGGCACCACATGGGTCTTGCGTACACAGTGCTAGGTCCTTGTTGCAACACTGGTAGGTAATGTGGAGGCTATGCCCAATCCATGCTCTCACCTGACTGTGTGCTGTGGCTGGCTATGCATACCAGTCCAACATGTCTGTGCACAGTACTGTCCTTCTCCGCCATGCACATGTGACTGCAGTGGCACAGTATTGGTATATAGGCATATGTACTGTTTAGGGTACATGGTAATTTGCCATGTGTTCCGCTGCATGCTATTGATCACATGTCACCTTTATTCACCTTCACTGGCAACAGGGCCTCCCAGGGCCAGACAGAAGGAACAGGACCAGAAGGACACCAGATGGTAGGAGGGGGTGTGCAGCCATGATGGAGCAATGCGGGAGTCCAGAGAGGCATGGCAGTCCTCAAATATGCGTCCACGTAAGTAATCTACATTGTGTGTTTCACGGTCTGGGTTGATGTCTACACTATGCCACATGTTTCTGTTGTGGGAGGGGGATGTCCATGTGTGTGTCTTGCTTAGTTGCATGCATGTCTATGGGGGCAGTACTTAGGTGTCTGTGGTTCTGGACACTCACCTGGCTCTTGGGGCACTGTCCCACCACTGATATTATGGTGTATCAGGGGATGTGCCATCTGGTTTGATTGTCATTGTGACAGGCATACTGTCCTGTGTATGTACTGTGCCTAGGCATGCATTACACCGTGCGGTGGCATGTCCTCTGTGCCACAGCACTGGTACACCTGGGCATTGACAGTAATGCTAACTGCCCCAGGTGGTATGTCTGTCATTATAGACAGGTCTGTTGTACCACAAGGTTGAACCTTGGTATGTGTATTTGTCTGGTGGCAGCAGGCACTGGCCACTGTTTTACCAATACACCCCTGTGACACGCTGTGTGTAGTATACAGTATTCTGTAGCAGCCTTCCTTCATCGGTGCCCTCTCCAAAGCTGTCTGCACTGGGTGCCATGCCACTGCATCACACCAGAGCCAGCCTTGTGTCATGTGGTCCACATCAGGGGTAGTCACTGATGGCAGTTGAATAAGGTGAATGCAGTGCTCAACGATGCTGGGAAGGGTGCAAGTTGGGGGCCATGCTGACCCAACAAACTGTGATAACAAAACCAGTTCAAAAAGCACTCTGGAGTTTGCATATAGTGAGTGATGCATAAATATACTGGAAACATGTGAAGCTATGTGCATAACCAATTTACTGGTAAGAAACATCACAAGTAAAGACCATACTTACACAGAACTTCATGGGAGCTGATAGATCACTTACCCCGATGCCCCAGCACTTCACTTGTTAGAGCTTCCTCAGGGTAGTCATTGATGGGCCTTGAATGTACCTTTGCTCGTATTGGGTGTGGCATTCCAGTGCATAGTTCATACTGTCTACCCAACACAGTTATGTCCATTGTGTATTCATTCAATGATATATGGGCAGTGCCATGCATACACTGCAACACTACAGGGATGTCACCAAACTGATGACCTGCGCAATCTCTGTATGGGGAACCCCCCCCATCATTAGGCATCTTCTGGGATGGAGGGTGCCTATGGCTGCTCTGCATCTCACAGTGGTGTTATGGTGACTGCAGTATGGTGTGTCAGGAGCTCACTCACCAACCACACTGCTGCACCCATGTATTACCCGGCCTGCTGCACATGATGCTGCATGGCAGTCCCATTTGTATACAGCTGTGCTATGTGTACTACTGGTGTGTGTGTGTGTGTGTGTGTGTGTGTGTGGATCCCACCCCTGCTGCTGACCAGGATGGCCTATGCATGTCCATTGTCCAACCTACCTGTGTTGGCCTGTGTGCTGGATGCCTGGTCTGCATGGCGCTGAGTGTGTGGGTGCAGCTCATAGCCGCTTGGGCTGTTACACTGCCTATTGTGCTCTGCCTTGGTGCTGCTGTGGAACATGCTGCATTTTATTTATTTATTTGAATTTTGGTAACCGGGTAAGCCCACTGAGACAAAAAGTCCTTTTTTCAGGGGTGACTTGGGGAGGGTACAAGGGGAGGTACAAAGAATACAAAATAAAACAAGAAAAGTGTGCAAAGACACTTGTACAATAGAACGTAGAGCACAATATATGTACAAAAAGACATATATAAATAATACAAGACATGTACATTGTCTACAAATACTACAGTGGCTCAGATATTCAGAGGAGTTGCGCACTGCACAACTGAGTTGTGGATGCGGAACCACAGAAATGTGCCCCGCAGCCATATTCAACCGATGTGAATGTACATCACAAAATCCAATGTGCAGATGTGCAACAGTAATGTATGTGGCACAAGTGCAAGGGGGCATACCCATGATTAAGCTGCGCAATGGCATATTCAGCCAACAAGCACGGTGAAAATCAGAAGCAATCCACAGAATGTGCCAGACAGAACTGAGTATATAAAAGGAGGATCAAACACACACACTGCAGATGAGCAAGCCAGAGATACAGACTGAGATGGATGCAGGGCCATTCGTGATGGATGCAGTAATGAGGGGTGTGAGGAGGAGGGAGGAACACCAACATGGCCGAGGAAGAGTCCGTCGGTGGTATGCCCAACACAGATGGTACCGTACACCTCTCACCTTTGAGGACTATGAGGATGCGGAGATCATGGGCCAGTACCGGCTGAACAGGGCAATTCTGAGGCAGCTCTGTGAGCTGTGCCATGATGAGTTGCAGGCACCCACCAGAAGGAGCCACGCCATGACAGTGGAGAGCAAGGTGACAGCAGCAATGTGCCTGCTCACCACAGGCACCTTCCAGAAACCAACGGGGGCAACCACTGGGATAACCCAGTTAGCCACATCCCACCTCCTCACACAGTTTGTCAACGCCCTGCTGCCACATGCTTCAAAGTTCATATGATTCCCAAGCATACAAGCAGAGCGTACAGCAAATATGCAGGACTTCCACAGGGTGGCATGCATGCCAGGAGTGATCGGGGCCATAGACTGCACCCACGTGGGCATACACACACCACGTGGCCCAGAGGGGGCCACCTACATGAATAGGAAGGGATACCCATTGGTCAACTGCCAGGTGGTGTGCAATGCCATGGGGTGCATCACCAATGTCTGAGCCACCCACCTTGGGAGTGCACATGACACATTCATCTGGCACAGCTCCATCCTGTGTCAGAGACTTGAAAGTGGGGAGATCCCCATGGGTCACCTGTTAGGTGAGCACGGCATGGGATGGGTTACGTGGGCAGCCATGCAGGGGGCTGAGACCCATGCCACACACAGCAGGAGCTGAGATGGTGACTGTAGGTGGCAGGGGTGAGGGAAGGGGAACAAGTAATGCCATGTGCTAACCTGCATGTCTTACCCACACAGGTAACAGTGCCTACCCCCTGCACTCCTGGCTGCTCACCCCCATCCAGCGCCCATCCAATGCTGCAGAAGAAAAGTACAACAAGGCATACATCACTACAGCAATACCAATGAGCGAGTCTTTAGCATGTTCAAGATGTGATTTTGTTACCTAGACAGGTCCGGTGGTGCCCTATAATACAGCCCTGCGAAAACTTGTAGCCTATTCCTGGCCTGTTGCATGCTGCACAACATGGCCATTGACCATGGGATAGCTGTCCAGGTGGATGATGGCAACAGCAGTGACGAGGATGGGGATGATGGGCTGGATGGGGTGTGCAGCCACCTATGCAGAGGAGGGACCCCAGGATGGCCATACAGGCAAGGAGGTACCAGGCCACAATTATACAGGAGCATTATGGTAAAAAGAAGTAAGTACCAGACACACCAGCTGTGCATGCACAGATCACACACACACACACACACACACAGGGGTATGGCCACACAGGGATGCATGCAGTGACACCATCACACAGACAGCATGCACAGGAACCGCACAAACACACAGCCACATGCCCACAGAACAGTGCACAGGCATGGGTGCATGCACACGCACACACACACGGGCCCTGCGCTGCACACAGAGCTGCCTGCAACACGACCTGCACAAGCAACACCAGCACCATCACGTGTCTCACAGCTGTGCACAGTGAGGCATGTGGGTGGCACAGTCATGAGCAGTGGATGCTGTGGCATCACACACACACATGTGCAGCTGGACATGGCATGGATCAGAGTAAATGCACTGACACACAGGCAAGGCCGGCACAGTGCTGCCCTCATCATGCCCATGCCACAAGGCCCTGCAGCACAGCATGCACACATGGAGGACGTGCTACATGCCAGGCATACATGCCACCACATGCACATTGGCATGCCCAGACAAGTGCACAACAGTCAAAAGCAGTGGGCAGCAGGAAGGGACAGCACACCCAGCAGGCCTACCATGTGGTGCCATGGCCACCACAGCCACGTGGGTGGCCACGCTTGGGTTGTGTGGCAGCCACAGGCTGCTCACCAGCCACTGGAGGTGTAACCAACACACTCATGGGATAGAGGCCTGAGAACATGACTGGGTCTTCATGAGCGTGAAAATTCCTGGCAAAGATAGTACTGCCGGGTGTGTTGGGAATGGCCATGTCAGAACCCAGCATCAGCCATGTTGGGGTCACCACATGCTGGATCCTTGGTGTTGATGTGCCACTACGGGAAGTCCTAAGCACCCTGCCACACCCAGTGGATGCCAGCAATGCAAATCCAGCAGCAGTGGTACCAGCAATGCAGTCCAGCATTATGGCCATGGTCTCCCGTAGTGCCGGGGCTCACCAATCAGCTGGGCACATCCAATGTCACCACGCTTGGACAGTTGATGCAACTCTACCCACAGTGCATGGATCTCGACCCTGAGCATCGTCTGGTTGTCCACGGATGACTGCAGCAGCCTGGTGTGCTCATCCAGCTTGTCAGCACCTTGCATATCCTGGGGCTGACACCAACCTGCTGGGAGTGTTGTGGCATGCTGTTCAACATCCCTCACCTGTGGACGCTACACAGAGGACTGCAAAGGGGTGGGGATTGTGCAGATGCTCCGTTGGTAGCCCCTGTGGTGTGCTGCATGGTGGCCACTGCAGCCCACTGCTGCTGTCCAACTGCCTGCTGGGCCATCCCCATTTCACCAGCATCCATGGTAGCACCCATCCCATGACCAGCAGCAGTGCCACTCGACACTGTGCGGCCAAGGTCAGCGTGCGGCTGTACATGTGCCATAACACCACCGGTGGCAACTGTTGCCTGTGTATGACCTTGTACCCTGGGTGATGTCTTCAGGCCATGCCACCCAGGATCAGTGTAATGTCATCATCTGTGTCACATGATGCACCCTCCTGTGTCCCCGGTACCAGCACGGGTACAGCCTCGGTGAGCAGGAGGTATGACAGGGTGTCACCATCACCAAGGCACAGGAAGTCCAGCAGCCCCACACTGCCATGTTGCTGACGGTCATGGTCCAGGATGCCTGTGGGCATGGATGACTCCTCCTCTTCAGGTCCAACATTGTCGGTGGCATTCTGTAACTCACCCCAGAGGCATGATGGTGCTGGAAGACAGAAGAGTGGTATCAATGTTGCAGATGGCAATGTGCATGCAGAGCCATGGCCAGTGCAATGGGGGCATGCACACCACCAAAGTGCCGGCATGCAACAGGGTATGTACATGCAGCAAAGAACAGCAGGGTGGACATGACACCAATGGTACCCATGCCAGAACAGCCATGATAGGTGGCTGCCACACATGGTGTCACAGCAACAACATGGCTGGCATGCATGTGTCCCCCCAAGGGCGTCAACACCAGTGTTGTGCTGTGCAGCTGCCTGTGCCCCTGTGGACCATGCCATGCCACTGGCATGCAGTGCAGGCAGCACAGTGGGGCTGGCCTGCAGCACTGCACACCCTGGAGCAGGTGTCCTGGTCACAGCACAGTGCCCATGCTGCTGTCCCACTGCGCACAGGTGGATGATGCTATGCACAGTGGCCACATGTGCACCATGCACTGCTGCATGCTGCACATACAAGGGGCATGCAGCACTGCAGCTGTCATGCCTGCACAGTGCTGGGCAGCATACGCCCCCACACCCACATGTGACACCCACTGACTTACAGTGCTGTGAGGGGCTGCCACCCATCTGGAATACTCCTCCAGGGATGCCCTCAATGGCAGCACAGCTGATGGTCACTGCCACCATCTCCTCACCCACTGTCAGTACAGGGGCAGCGCTGGGTCCTATGCCCCTCCTGCTGTGGGACACCCTGATGGTGGCCACATTCTTCTTGATGTGTCGACGGTCCATCCCCATCTTTTTCTTGCACTCCTGTGCAATCCTATTGTGTCTCCCATGGGCATTAACATAGGTTGCCACCTCCTCCCACCCAGTGGCACATTCTTGCAGGGTGCCTGTGGCCCCACTCAGCAGTTGCTCCCTGTCCAGGTAGGCCTCGAACAGGGCATGCTGCTCATCCTTTGTGAAGTTGGGCCTGCGCTTCTGTGCAGGCCCCTGCTCCTCAGCTCCCTCCGTCTCAGACATGTTGCTACCTGTGGACAGTCAGACAATGGCCAGTCAGCAGCTTGGCAGCCTAACCTGGAACAGTGCAGCACTGGCAACATGGCCAGCTATCTCACAATGTGTGCTGGTCCTTACCTCACTGGCTGCAATACCTGTCAGTGTCCTGTGCTGTATTATGGTGCTTTTATGGAGCAATGCATGCAAATGAGCTCCAGAGCAATTGTAATGCGCGATACAAATGAGCTTGCCTGCACCTTGCATTGGCTCTTGAGGCTATTTGCATACTCCGGCTGAATATGTCCAAATTGCGCTTTGCGCACTACGAATGTGCCGGAGCAATTCACTGGCGCATCCCCAGCACATGCGCACTGTGCTGCTGCATGATGCGCATGTGCGCCATGGGTGGTACCTCATCCTGTGGCCTATCGTGCAGCTGTGTGCAATGCATGAATTCCCCTATTGCACATGTGGCACTGTGCGCATGCTGCACATATGGAGCCGCTGCGCTGCATGGCTCCAGTGCGCAACTGTGCCAGTTGTGCAATGCAATCAACTGTGCTTTTCCAGATGCTGTGCTACTGACATGCACATGATGTTGCATAGGATCACTCAGGGTGCATACGTGGGTCATGGGCATGACCACTTCTCCTGCCTTGACATGCTGTTGTGCGCGTGTGTGGTACTGCGCTATAGGCCTCAACCGCACATGTCTATTGCGCATTTCTGTGCTGTGCAGCCATGGTTCATGCCCCTGTGTTGTGCACTGTAGGTGTGCAGTTCCACGTGCATGCTTCATAGGCCACAGTGGTCACAGTAGCCAAGTGTCTGCTCCCACACAACAATGTCAGTTGTCCGGGTCCAGTTGTCGCCATACAACAAACTGGAGCGAGGTGGAAATGTGCAACCTGGTGGCCCTGGTTGAGCCTGTGGCAGCCCATCTGTTTGGGGCAGCTGATCTGCAGGTGCCACGGTCCCAGGTGTGGGACAGGGTAGCGGTAGGGCTGGAGAGGCATACAGGTGTGTTACGCATGGGGTGCAGTGCTGTGTATGGCGACCTGCACTGGTGGGATCCAGCGTGCCTCCAATGGCTGCAAGGGACTGTGCCACAGCCAGGTAGGTGTCCACATGCACTGTGCATGCTCACATTGTCCAATAACTATGCTGATGGGTGTGCTGCATGTGTGGCTGCGGGGGAGGCACAGTGCTAGTAGGTGCTGTGTGTCCTGCATTGCTGCACTGCACACCTGTGCAGTGCATGGTGCTGTGGGCCAGGTGCATACACACACACATGGTGTACCTACCCATGCTATGACAGTGGTGTGCATGGTGTTGGTGCTGGGGGGGGTCTGTGTATGGCATGCCATTCATGTCCGTGTCTCTCTCTCTGTTCCATCCACAGGATCAGAGGACCGCAGGAGGGTCAGGGTGGGCCAGGCAATGGTGTGATTGTGGTGCTGCAGCTGCACCGGTGCTGGACAGGCAGGCGAGTGTGTGTGGCATGATGTACGTGGCGTGTGTGGGCCTGGGTTGAGTGGTGTGGTCCAGCCATGGGCACCGCCACCATGCGTGATCATTGCTTGGGAGGTGCCTGCCTCCACCACCTGTGCTGTGTTGTGCAGTGTGTGGTGGCTCAGTGCACATGGCTTCAGTGTGGTGGCACCCCGGTGCTGACCCTGGTGGGGTGGGTCTGTACGCTCATCCCCTATGGCATGTCACTGCTGTTGGGGGTTTACTAACCTGCCGAGGGGACCTTGAACCAGCACTATGGGGTACACTGTGGAGGTGTGGGTGCATGCTGCCCTTGGGGGGCCTGGCAGTCTGGTTGTGGGGTGCATTAGGGTTGGCTGTTGCAGTCCACTGTGCATGTACCATTGTGGGTTCCATCCACCGGTGGCTGCATCAGCTGGCCAATGTGCACACATGGGGGGGCTTGGCCTCCTTGATGCACAGCACTTATTGCCTGTTCTGTCCCTTCTCCTAGGTCAAGCTGGGCCACAGGCATGAAGATGGAGGCCAGGGCTGATCATGAGGGGCCTACTCATCCTTCAACAGCTTGTGCGGAGGGGCATTGGCCAGACAAATCAGCTGCTCTGGGTAGGATGCCACCATCTGGAGGCCACAGAGGCCCTGGCGCAGGAGGTGCACGGCCTGCAGACCATGTTGCAGTGCCAGCGCCACTGAGTCTATCCCCCATCTCTGCCATTCCCTGGAGTTCCCATGCCCTCCTCCACTTCTGTTGTTCCACGTTCCCCACCTATGTGATTCCTCCCAGTCCCATTCCCCTTGTGTCCCACTTTGCCACTCCCTGCATTTCCCCTACTTGCTTGTCCCTGCATGCCCTGTTGGCACATCACTGTTGTACATATTCAAGTAAAGCTTTATTTCTTTACAACATCTGTGTCTGTGTCTCCTTTGCAGGCAGCCTGTTGTGCTGTGCTGCAGTTGTTGTGTCATGGCCATGGGCATGTCCCCATCTGTCCCGGTGCTGCTCCCTTTGGGTTGTGCTGCTGTGTGTGCGCTGGGTCCTGTATGCCGTGTCCCTGTGTCTCGCATGCCCATGGTTATTGGGACTCCTCCTGCCCTGTGTATGGTCCACCACCTTCTGTCCCTGTCTGGCTGTGCTACCTTGCCATCCAACTGCCGTGCTACCCTTGCTGGTGTGCAGTGCGGTGCTGTGCCCTGTGTTCCTGCCTGTAGGTATGCTGTTTGCCCCTTGTTCCCCTGTGCATCCCTGTCTCCTTTCCATCAGTCCATTGTGTGTGCCTGGTGACCTTGCACCATTTATTTTTTTAATTTTAGTCTTTGGTAACCAGGTAAGGCCCACTAGGCACAAGTGCCTGTTTTCAGGGGCGACCTGGGAGCACTGGGTGGTTAAGTGACTTGCTCAGAGTCACACAGTATGCAAGTGGAGGTTGTGAGAATCAAATTCAGGCCTGGTCTGCTGGATGTACCAAGCTCATTCACACCTCGTTCCTCTAACCTCTAGGCTATACTGTCAGGCTGTGATACCATCCCATACGGTGCTGCCAGTCAGGGTGGTGGTGGTGGTGGTGGTGCTGCACTGCCATGGGCCTGCCAGCGGACGTGCCTTCAGAGTGGGTGGGTTGGTGTGCTCTGCGACATGTGTTGGTGTTGGCCGAATGCCATACTCTGCTGCCTCTGGCACGGTGCCTCTGCCATGCATCCTGGCCAGTGTGCCCCTGTGGTTTTGGTCTGCCACTGCTGGCTTGCCACTCTGCTCTTGTGCTGCCCTGCTGTGGTCCCCTTTGCCTGTTGTGCTTGCTCAGCCTGCTGTCTATTGCATACTTGCATGCTCATGTGCAATCCTGGTTGCTCTGGTGCATCTCTGTTTGCACAGTGGTGCATCTTTGCTATATTCAGTATGCTTTACGCCAGCGCATGTCGGTGGTGCATCCTTTGAATATGCCGCCCATTTACTATGGCGCATCTGCATTGGCTACGCAGTCCATTGCGCCTGTACTGGGCACACTTTTGAATATCTGGGACAGTGAGTACAGATGCTGCAAAACAAGTGATGCAGATATATGCAAGTTGCCTAGGCAAGATTATACAAATATACATAATTACATAAATACAGAAAGTAGTTCAAAGTGTGCAAAATTGTTAGCAGGTGATTCAAGCAGAACAGAGGACTAGGGCAAGGAAGTAGACAGTTAACAGAGTAGGACCAATGAAACCTGAGTAGCCCCATTAACAACTCACGGGGGGGGGGTTGCAAGGTCAAGTGAGAAAGGGAGCGGGAAAGGGAGCAGGACATGGCAATGGAGGGGGAAGAAGTGAGTTGGATGATAGGAGTGGGAAACTATTAGTTACAACTGCAAACTTAAGGGGAAAATAGGTGGGATTTAAGAAGATTCTTAAAGAAATAAAGAGAGGTCAGAACATTAAAGGGTAGTGCATTCCAGAGGAATGGTTCAGAAAAGGCAAAGGCACGCAGGCCCTCTTCTAGGAGGGATTTCAGGATGGAGAGTACAGGCAGGTCAGTTAACCTTAAGGACCTAGTAGAGGTTTTACGTTGAATGATATGTAAGAGGCAGGGAGGAGTGAAAGTATGGACAAGCTTGTAGGTCAGACAAAGGGTAGGGTATCGAAGTCTGGCTTCAAAGGATGGCCAACCAAGGGAATCAAGTGAATTTTCACATCTGGTGTGTCTAACTGTGACCTGGGTCCCTTGCGCGGCCTGCTCTGGCTCTGTTGTAGCATGGCACACTCACTGTATATGCAGTCATCTACTGTTTGGGTACACAATGCTGTCTCTGGTATGTCACCCACACTTCATTGGAGCTGTGTGACTCTACTTGTGTGTAACCCCTTGGTGGCGATATCCCAAGGGCTACTACCCCTGCCTGCTTGGCTAATAGCAGGTTAAGGGGCCTGGGTACTGAAACGGGTGCCTCCACCTGGAGGTCAGGGTTGTTAGTGGTCAAGCTAACCTGGGCACAGTCCTCTGGGACACTGTAACCCTCCCCCTCTTTCCCTTCTAGTGGCCTGAACAATATACAGTAATTATTTTCACAATGACCCTTATTCACCATGCAATTACCCACACTGTTTTCACTTACCACCAGTGCTGGTTCCTCTAGCTTGACCCTGGGGACTCCCTGTAAAACAAGGTTATGCACAGCAAATAGCTACAGTACAGTACTCTTGGCACAAACTGGAACCACAGTCAGGTTAAATGCAAAAAGAGATCTGATTTATTCAGGGGACTTGAACAAGGGAGGAACGTAATCAGGTTGATTGGCTTAAAGGCTAAATCAATCAGACAGTTATGCATGCACTTCAGAGTCCCTACACACACACACACTCTGGGTACCCAGGTAGGAAAAAGGTGGGCTAGCCAGGACCGTTGCCCGGGGTAGGCCGGCGTCACAGCTGGTTGGGGCCCTGTGATGGAAGAAAGCAACATGCACAACACACACTATTTGTAATCCGGAGCCAGAGGGCTCAGTTCGTGAAGGAAAAGACAACAAAGCAATCAGATGACAACACTTTAGATTTAGCTGTTGTTACAGGGAGCTACGCTGATGTTTACTCATGATACCCAACACAGGACACAGGCAGGACGAATTTGAGACTGCAGGTTGTTGAGCTGGAGTGCCAGGAGAAGCAGGGCCCACACAAATCACCGAGGCGTCATTCCTGTTCAAGGTGTTGAGCAGGGGGCTGATCCCCAGGCAGGTCTCTCATCAATGGCTTTCTCTGTGTAGCAGGTAGTCTGGCTGGGCCGGTGTGGCAAGGCCCAGGCCAAATGGAGATGCAAACGGATTTAGTCTGTTGGAGCTGGATGCAGCCTCCAGCAAGCAGAACACAGTTCAGCACACAGTGGGGAACCAAATAATGACCCGCTAACAGCACACAGCACATTTACATGTAAGAAATTCTACTCTACCAGGCAGATTGCTAACCGATCGCAATTTCAGAGTCTCTCCACAAACCAGGAGTTCAAAGGTGGCTGGAAATCCTGACGGGCCAATCACATTCAGTAAATTTTGGGTCTTCTTCAGGTTAAAGCCTGGTCACAGTTCTGTGGTTTAAATCATCCTCACAATTCAGATTCAGTCTGAATAAATTTAAATTTCCCTTTCAGGAACAGCGGACAGACAGGCAGGCCAAAACTCAGGCCTTTCACAGTTCCACGCAAATCTATGCAAGATTACTGCTTGACTATCTCGAGCTGTTACTTCTTTCACTTCCCAACTCAAACTGAAAGTACCTGGGACTTTCCCCAGGATCCAAAAGGTTCGGTTGGCTGATTTCTCTGTCAGTCACAACAAGGGCTCCCCTTCCAGGTTCATTTAAGAGCAAAAAAAACAAAACTACAGTTCCTACAGAATTCTGCTCCCGCAAAGCCCCTGGGTACTGGCTCCATTTTAGAGTCCCCAAAGGTACTGATAGGCCCATTTCAGCAGTCCAGGACCAAGATTGTGGAGATAAACAGAAATGTCCATGCTGCAAAGAAGGCAGGTTAGACAAACTGCAATATTATTACTATTCTAATAAATGATCAGCAAACAAGTACATCTTCTTACAGAGCTCCCTCTGCGCTAATAGCGATGGCAGAACGGAGTGATTATTTGGTAGCCTGGGTGGGACTTGAGCATAGAAACACTCGTATCCCTCCCAGATTAATTATGACTGCAACCCAGGCAGCTCTTAAAGAGACAGTACACAGAGGCTATACAGGCACTGTCTGGCAATACCTTTAAACTGCTAATACGCAGGACACCAGCCTGGCAGTGAGCATTTAGACAAGCTCAAGGAAGACTTTTTGGGAACCCCCATTTGTAGGTGGGGTTACGTGTGTGGCATGTTGGCCCATGTGCTGCCTGGATGCATGTCTGTTATGCACATTCAACCACTCCTGTGTCCCTCCTCCTGTATGCACAGCTAGTTTAGTTCAGTGTATTTCTTTCCATAGGTTCCCAGAGGGATGCAGGAGAGTGCAGGGATGCCATGATGAGAGAGGGCTGGGATAACCATTTGCACAGACAGATTCAGGTGATGCACATTTTGATCTAGCGAGGGGAGAAGAACACATGGGCTGTGCAGAACCTGGCCATGGCAGTCCAGTGGCAGCAGGCACTACCGACACCTGCTGCAGCTCCTTGTGGTCACTGACTTAAATAAGAGAGGCAATTGCCCTTTGCTTTTAGTCCCCTCCCTTGGAAGGGTGGTTACCCAGTTTGGTACCCCCCCACACAGTATATGCAGTTACCCAATTTGATTTGTTTCTCCCCCTGGTATGGGTGGTTGCCCAGTTTGCTTTGGTTCTCCCACCCTGGTACTGGCAGTTACCCAATTTTTTTGGCTCTCCCCCAGCATGGGTGATTGCTCAATTTGTTTTGATTCTCCCTCCAGTACAGGTGGTTTCCCTGTTTGTTTTGGTACCCCAACCCCGGTGTGGGCAGTTGCTCTTTTTCTTTTGGTTCCCCAACACTCCCCCCTCCCCATATGGGAAGCTTCTCAGTTCCTTTTGGCCTCCCTTTTATGGGAAGATGCCCTTTTTCTTTTGGTCCAGGGTAGTTGCCCTTTTTCTTTTGTCCCCCCCCCATATGGATGTTTGCTCTTTTTTCTGTTGTTTTTATTATTATTGTTGTTGTTGTTTTTGTTTATGGGCCATTGCCCATTTCTGTTCACATAATTATTTTCCATACCTATGCTGCTATGTTGTGTGTCCATCACTGGTGCCAGCCTCTCCCATCCCTCTGCTCCCACTCCCCTTGTGTTGTTCTCTGTGCTACTAGCACTATATTCAGTGCTGCCCTTGTGCCCTGCGTTGTGCTGTTGCACTGTGTTATGCTGTTGCACTGTGGCCCAATATTCAGAAACATTAGTGGGAATGCACTTCTTCTGAATATCTGGCATGTGTAGGGGCTAGCACTAGTGCAAGTGTACTGCTAGTGCACCTGGCTGAATATGGGGGCCAAAATGTAGAGTTACATTGCCCTTCACAGTATTTTCCATCCCTAGATGAATATTTTTTTTGTTTGATTTTTTGGTTTTTTACATTAATTAAACTTAGTTTGAACACATGCATTGCCTTCTGGCAGCAAAAGCTGTAGTAGTTAAATACTAACTAGAGGTCAGACTGAAATACTTTGCTATGCATGGCTAATCAGGTCACTTGTTCCATCATTGTCCCATTCGGGATGAGTGGGATCAAGTGATAGGTCTTTTTTAACTGATATTGACTCTGCTTGCTCAGTGGCACACTTAATCATAATTGAGCTTGTGGCGATGCCAATGTGTAAGTTGTTGTAGTGTCATCAGGTGTAGTTGGGCCACTACTGCTGGGAGTGGTGGGTCAGACTGGGGTATCAGTGCCAGGGGAGACTTGACAGTGTCATAAGTATGTGTGGGGTAGGGGTGGGAATAGTAGTAAATGTCACTTGTAGGACATGTGAATAACTGAATGGATAATTAAAGCTGATCCTTGGTAAACTGACTCTGAGAAAGGCTAAGAATTCAAGATTCTCAACATCTAGCCTTCAGCGATGTGGTCAGGCAATACTTGTACTGAATCATGTTTCTGAAGTGACCACTACTGGATGATATCCAAGAAAATACAAATTCACTTTAGCCAGTGGAAGCCAAATGATTTGTCTGTTTTGCCAGAATTTTATTGGATCTGTACTTCAGCTATTCAGGAGCTCTGTTAGATAAACCTGCATCGGGTATTCTGGTGACAGGTACAAACCTTCTTCCAAAATGTCTGCATGGCACGAGTAAGTATTGAAAAGCTCCCAAATGTCCTTGGTTGTGTCAGGATCATCACTATCCAAGTCCTTCTTCAATTTCATGCTGGCACTGGCACCATGCAAAATCAGCAGAAGAGGGGGAGCAGTACAACAAGGAGACTGTGAACGCACATTCTTGCCAGTTTCTTCAAGCTGCTTTTGCTGTTCCATCATAAGTGTTTGCAACACTTTCTGCTTGATATACTGTATGAATCCAGGAGGAATTAGCATATCATCATATGTGGTATCCAGTAGTGTTGCCATGCCACATAGTGTGTGCAATCTAACACTGACACACCTGTCTGCAAGTGGTGTCAGAAATATCTCTGCCACTTTTTTTGCCACCAGCCCCTTCAGATGAGTGGCACAGGGTCATTACGTCACATGACGCTGCTCAGTTGATGCCATGAGGCATATATCTTTGTTCTGTGGGGGACTCTGCCCCCCACCCCCCCGTTACAGGGGGCTGTGCCCCCCCACTAAAGATTCTCAACTCCAGGGGGGTCCAGCATGGGGTGTGCACAAGTCCGGGTTCACCATGATGCTGCACGCTATTATGTCGTGTGATATTATGACCCGGTATACAGATGAGCTAGTGCTGTCACCACCTGGTCCTCCACCACATCATCGCTTTCATACTTGCCATCACCACCAGTGCCTCCATGCTTGCTTTTTTGGGTTGCTATAGAAGGTCGTAAATAACAGCATGTGTGGCATTTAGAAGACGGTTCTGTATATTAATCGCATGGTCTAAAACTGCACTGCACAGACACCACAAAAAGCGAGCAGTCAAAAACCATGCTAAGTTAAATAAACTAACTCTGAACCGTTCACACTGTTTTGACTACACAGTTTTTGACTGCATGATTATTTTGTTGTGATCTTGATGGTATACCTAAGTAAACTCACTATGGGAATGACCATGCTAAAGGTTTCTGATGCAACACTGACATCTTTAGTGGCCAATTATATGGTTGCAGAAGCAGAACAAGGTTTTACAGAACACACCACTTTATGCAACAGTCTTTGAATGCCAGTGACCTCTACAATGGAGAATAGGTGGAGATCAAGGGCCATCGTCTCTCCAGTTAAGCTGTGCCATTCAGACAGAACTCGAGTGAACAGGTGGCAGTGTTATTTGTTTTACAGTAAATGATCAGTCAGAACACTGGTTCCCTTTTCAAGAAGATTGGCCCAAATAATTTTTCTACCACCCTAATTGCAACACACTTTTAGTAGATTTTTCTTTCTGAGAAACTTTCTTTCTTTCTTTTCTGTTTTTTTTTACCTTTTTTTAATTTTGCCATCTCCTCCTGTTATGGCCTTAACTCCTAAGGAGCACAATTATCATCACCACTAGGCAGTGGTGCAACTGACAGCAGATTTCCAAGCTCCTCTTGTTCCACATTTTCTTCCTCATGCCAGACCTTTTCCCTGCTTCTTCCCCCTGCTCCTCCTCCTCACATTTTTCTTTTGCTGTGCTCCTCTTTCCCCTTGCATGAATTATGTGGATTCCCCTTCCTCCTCCTCCTCCTCCTTCTCCTTGTGTGCTTCTCTAAATGCTACCTCCTCACTCTTATTCCCCTACTCTGATAACTCTACTTCCATATCCGTCTCACTGACTTTCTTCAGAAATTGTTTTGTTGGTGGTGCTACTGACTTTTCTTTGCAGAACTATGAACTTGTCATGCCCCAGCCTTGCCCCATACTCCTATATGCAGCTGTAGTTTTTCATCTGGTAACAAGATAATCAGAGTGTCCTTGCCAGACCCAGACTCACTGTCACCTTCTTTACATGATGAGGACTGAGCAGCAACACTGGATTGGTTATACTGCTGCTGATGAAAGATTTAGAGGCGGGGCATAATAAAGTGCTTTACGATGGACTGGTGGACTTCCAGTGATGTCAAGAACCAGTTTGGTGGCTAAATGCTAGGCTTTCGACTCACTCAGTGAATAAACCTTCAATTTTATTCAACTTTACAAATATAACACAAATAATGGCTGGTGGAGGTAAACAAGATAAACACTGCACTTAATCAGTACAAGTCTAAGAACAGGGATGATGGTGGATTGCCCTCCGGAAGTTGAGATGGCAATTGCAGCCCATCCCCAATGAGTGCATGGGAGCAGGGCTACGTTACAGACTGTGAGGTGGAAAAATTGATCAGAAGTCATTTTGAAGTACTCTTATGGAAAATTAAAGAACCTAGAGCTGAAAATAAGCAAGAATTTAAAAAACAACACTATAAACTGGCGGAAGTGGAGCGTAGGGTCGAGGCAGCTGAAGAACAGATTTCTGTGTTGGAAAATGGGACTATACAGCTTGGCCAAATGGTGGAAGCCTTGATGGAACAAACTACAGCTCTGCAGGAAAAGTGCTAGGACTTAGAGGGGTGCTCCCATTGTGATAGTCTGCAACTGTATGGCCTTCCTGAAGGTTCAGAAACTGGTCGGATGACAAAATATTTAACAGACCTCCTTAAGGATATTTTGGAGCTCCACTGAGTGAGCCCATGCGGCCCTTCAGCCCAAATCCACTGACCCCAAAGTCCAGCCCTGCTCAGTCATCATGAAATTTAATAGCTACCAAATTAAAGAAGATGTACTACAATGTGCCTGGCAAAAAAAGGAGACAAAATACTTGGGAGCCTGAATCTTTTTTGGCCATGATTACCTTCTGGAAATCCAGCAACAGTGTCTTGCATACATGAACATCATCAAAGCCCTCTGCAATAAGCAGATCCATTTCCATACTCCCTTCCCTGCGAAACTGCGGGTGTTCTGGGAAGAAGGAGTCTCAATGTATACATCACCTGAAACAGAACACCCCAGGCTCCAAGAGAGAAAGACATACAACTTCCAGATACCTCGGCCGGTCAGATGCAGAAGTGTAAAGTCCAACCAATGGACTGGAAAACCACCCGTTCTCAGAAGGGACGACTCTTCAGACAATTAACAGCACTAGGAGCCCTACAATAAATTCAGGGCCTATTACAGTGCCTGCAGCATACCCGGATGGACTCTGAGGTGAAGGAGGATGGCTGAATGGACTATAAGGGACTCTAGTGAAGATTTGTTTAACTTGCCTCCTGCATGAGTACTAATGGACTACCAGTGATTCTACTACTAGGTCTTTCCTTATTTACCAAGAGCTCTCGGTAGCACTCTTTATATTGCCTTGACTGTTACTGATACTGAATGCAGTAGCCCTGTGTCCCCTTTAGATCTTGCCAGTTTTATTTTAATTTCAGGCTAGAGGTTACAGAACTGCATTCACTAAACTTAAGTATGCTGTTCTGCGGATGACCACACTGCTTCTTATGATGCATTAGTTATTGCTCCGGGTTCTAAACTATACCCACTGGTTCTTTTACAACTTGGCTATAAGGGGAGAGAGATCGCATGAGTTACATCTTATTTTTTGCTTGGACTGATTCACCTGCAGGAAATATGCTTCTTTTTTTTTTTTATGCTCTCCCCTCACCCCCGGTCTGGCCACTCCTTTGGGCCTCCTAGGCACCCCACCTTGACACCCTACCCCCCAGCCCCACCTCATATTGCAGCCAACACTCAAGGGTAACCCGGCATAACCCTTGGCCGAATGGGTCCCTCTTCTCCAAGGGGGGGGAGGCACCAGTGGGATGGCCAGCGCACTCTTCAGTTGGCCCTGGGTGCTGCTGCTGAGGCAAGTATGGCTGGCAATGGGGCTTCTGTGTTGGTAGGAGCCAGAAGCCTTCACCTGGTTGGTCCAGGAGCTTTTTCCTCCTTTTTCTCCTGAGGAGCATGGCATGCTACAGACATCTAGGAGTACACCGACGTCCACCATGCCCCTTCCTAGTCAACAAACCCAGCATGCTGTTGTGCTCACAGCCTCTGCCAGGAGTCAGCAGGCACTGGGCTCCATCCCCACCATCCCCCTGGAGAAGGCAAGCAGTCTTCCGACGCTTGAGCCTTCTTCCCCTGGCCAGCCCTCCAGTGTCTCGGGTCCATTTTCAAGCCCAGGTTGCCAGCGTTGCAAGCAGAAATCCAACTGCTGCACCAACAGGCTGGCCAAATAAGCTTCTTTTGATGGTGAAGAGCCCCCTTGTTGTGAATGGCATCACTCTCTCATAATGGGAGTGAGACCTCAGTAAAGCCATAGGTGCTTTATATTAATGCTAGCTTACCTAGTCAGCTTGCAGTCCCTTGTAAAGCTACTGTGCCCTTCATTCCCTTTGAGTTTTGTATTTCCTTCCTGTGAGCCCCCTAATTTTTCTATCTTTCGTATGTAGGCCTATAAGTTAACCCTGTACCCGATGTGTAATTCCTAGCATTTGAATAGCCCCACTCATTCCTCTATCATTTTATTAGTGGTGCAATGTTCTTTATCATTTATACTATGCTATACTGTTTTTGCCTGGGTGAGATGGGAATATCATATTGAAGGACATGTGATGTTTTTGCTCTGGGCTTTGCTTCATCCTTACATCCCTATGAATTACTGGGAGCCCTTCCATCAGGGCTCTGGAAGAGGGTCTATATTTTAGGGGAACAAGCCCACTTTCATCCAACCCCTATTTCTGATTCTGTTACCTAAATGGGAAGAGAATAGAGATCGGTCATTACAGACCTCCAACCTTGGAGGTGCCCAAGTCCATCAGTTAATTGACTGTTCTGCCCTCTTGGTGACAGTTGTTTCATCTTGTTTCTATCTATCATATTGTTGTCACCAAATGCTTGTATGTAGACTTATTTAAATCTTTGAACAGCATTAACGTATGGTTTAGGGGTATGAGATTTCTCACCTTAGCTTTCTACATCTAACCCAGTTAGACGTAGTAGGGTCCTTAGTCTTATTCAGAAAATGAAAGCAGATTTCATTTTTCTTCAAGAGACCCACATGTCCCAATCTGAACATGATAAGCTGAAATGTTTTGGATACAGAACCATGGCATCCTCCTCCTATGAAACTGGGTGACGGGGGAAGGGGCAGTGGTTTTAGTCCCAGATGTGGTTCCTTTCAAGTCAGCAGACAGCCTGGTTGACAAATAGGGTCATTATGCCCTGTTTAAGGGGTGTTATGATGGGTCACTTATCACTCTGGCCTAGATCTATGCCCCACCAGGGGATGACTATGCATTTTATTTCAGCTTCTTTCTAATGCTAGATGAATGTGGGGATGGCTCCCTGATCTGTGGGGGTGAGCTTTAACATTTAACCTCCATCTGGTTTCTACCTCATGAATCCACAGACGGGATCACAATGTTGCCAAACAGGTATGCAATCTCCTCAATGATATGGGCTTTTTGGATTCTTGGTGCCATCTGTATGGGCAGAGAAGGAAGGTTCGTTGGGTGGGTACCTTTTGGTTATGGATAAGTTCTAACAGTTTATGTGGAGGGCTGGTAGTATGGATTCCAAGATGCAAAGAAAAAGTGTTGTTGTTCATCAACCAGCCACACTTGTTCTGTATAAAATCTATTTCCTTTTATTTGTTGCTTTACTATGAACACAGTGATCCCCTGTGGCCCAATGTTTCACCCAACCCTGGGCTTCATCAGAGGCAAGGATCTAAATAAACATACAACCATAATATTCCTTTTCCTGTACTTATCATTTTTTTTTATTATTTTTTTATATTTGTATTTTGGATCAGACAAAGTTTGTCCATATTGGACCATATATTATGCTTTGGCATAAAATTAATGCATAAATTCATATCTCAGTTGATGGTTAATCACTGTAAGGCAATGATAAACTTTGTCTCTAGTTCCATCATATTGCATTACTGTCTCTTTAAAGACTAAATGAATTAATCACCATGGTTTAAATAAATTTCAAAGGAATACAATATTGTTTCATCAGCACAGAATTTATCAGCTACTAAGTTTATCCACATAAATATTTGCCTTGCTATTACTATTAAACTGTTTATATTCAAAGCTGTACTAGCCAACTTATCAGTTACACACAAAAATTGAATCACATATTCACCTGCTGTTCAAGTCTCACACATAAATTCTCTTTATGTTATTTGGTGATCGTTTTTCATTTTTAGTCTGTTAGTCTGCTCCCACATATGCAAACCTTTATATGGATCATTTTGAACAGCAATTTATCTTGAACCCTATGTATAACCCATATTACAACAAAATCTGTTATTATAGGTGTTTCATTTATTTAGTTTTTTGTTCACCAGGTAAGTGCGCTAGACAAATTCTGCCTATTTTCTGGCACGACCTGGGGGAGGGGGATACAGATGAATGCCAACTGACCTTGAATCAGATTAAGCTGTTGGTGGTATTTTTTTAGTGAATAGGGAAATTTGGCCAGGGTACCATGGAAATTCCCCCTACTCAGTCAGCATGGGGACCCTTTGTCCCTCTGTCCAAGATGGCTGACAGTCTTGCTGCTGGAGGTGGAGAGCTTGCTCTGCTAACTGACACTAACTTGTTTCAGGAACCTTTGTGTGATATTGAATCTGGGGCTCATCAGACAGACATAGAAGGCTTGGATAATCCAGACAATACCAATGGAAATGTTTGTACAAATACAACTGACTTACTTAGGATAGGGAACACTGAAATACAGGTCGGCCAAGAAGAAGCTGTTACTCCTGAAGCTCAGCTGAGGCAGATGTTCTCCCAACATAAGCAATTTATTTTACAATTACTGCAAGAAGAAATGTCTATGCAAGATGGAATCCCTGAAGCTGATTATTCTATGAATGCTGCCCTGCAAAAACTTATTGGGAAAGGTCCTGAGGTACTTACTGCCTCGCAAAATGTTCCACAACCATTGCAACAGCTCCTAAGACCTACTTCCAGAATTTCTGATGAGTTGGGTGCTATCTGGTCTTCCGACGCTGCGTTATAAGCTGCAGGCTGGAGGCAATCATCAGAGGGATAACTCTAGACTTCATCCGGTCCCATTTCTGCAGCTGAAATCATTGAAATGGCTGCCGAGAACTTTCCTGCTAAGTCTAGCACAGTTCTAGGTGACTCTTCCACATTAGTAGAACCTGCTACAAGTTTTTCTGTACAACCACTAACCGTCAAGAACACAGCCATGTCCCTGGGTAACACAATCCAATCAATGGGCCCCAAAGAACAGTGCACATCTCCAAGTAAGCAAACTCTTCCTTCAACTATTGAACAAGATAATTCAGCTAGTACATTCAGGATGACTGATTTATTTAAGTCTGTGGGGGAGCCCTCTCAGAGAAGGAACGCTGTGCAATTGAAATTCTTAGGAGACACCTCAGCGGCTCCATCATGAAGAACTGATCTCCATGGTATGCTCAGAGACACTATGGGGATTAGCCCATTGGAACTGTTTGTATTTATTCATATTAAAGGCGAGACTGTTTATGATGTGAGTTTCAAGACTGTTCAAACTTTGGAGAAATTCTGGACTCACTATGAGTTAGTGAAGCAAACCCCTATCTGGGCTTTATTTATGTTAATCTCACTTACTAAGCCATTGGTAAAAATCCTTACGTTGTTGTTTAGAAGTGAAGGAGTCAATATTAATGACATCCAGTTTTGGCTCAGACAACGGTGAGGTTTGTTAGATTCCCCTCACCCTATTTTGGATGAGGATTTGTCTGGACAGGGGGATGGAAGATAAAAGTTCAGCTCAGGCAATGTGAACAAGGAGTTCCAGGTAGCTTTTATATAGGCCGTGACAGAGGTATATGTTTTTATCCTGGGCAACCACACTCATATCACAAGTGTGGCTCTAGAACCCACTTGAGCTACACTTGTGACCAGCCCAGGTGTACCTTATGCCTCACCTATGGTCATGTCAGCTTGGGTTGTCCTAATGCCAGGTGCTGTAACTTGTGTGATGAACAAGGTCATAATTACCCTCAATGTCCATGGGTAGAGCACAACAGAGTTGACGGGGCCTCGCAGGACCATACAAACGTAATTATAGAATCTCAAACACAGGCACAGAAATGGCAAGAGGAACTCTCTCTTGTAGTGCAAGATCCAATGCCAGGTGAAACTATGGTATTGCCAGTTTACCAGCGCCTCCTCCCTTGGTATCCTCTGTTTCTCACTCCCCCAGAATTAGTGCAACTATTGCTCAGGTTTTAGAGTTTGCACAACAGTCTCCTCAGATGGACACATCCCATCCTCAAGCACTCACTTTGGTTGATTGCAAGCCTCTCTCCCCCCAAGCTGAAATGCCTTTTTTTATTGTACCTCCAGCTAAATGAGAGAAATGTAAACACAAATCAGAGTCCCGTACACCCACAAAAGCCTTTATTACCTGCAAAAAGCTTCAGATACTAGGTAAGAGATGGCAGTGGGGTGACACAGAAGGTGAAGAGGAGGATTTTGATTCATCTAGATCCTCTTCCTCTCATATGAAGATTTCTTCAGAATCTGGCAAGGATAACCCCCGACTAGAATGTAGAGAGCACAGTTCCCTCACAGGTGACTTTGTGGGTCTATTCACAAGGGCTTTCTATAATTGGGAAAAATGTTTTTTGTTCCAGGAGTCAGATGTAGCCTTCCACCTCTCTGTGACTTCTTGTATCTATGCCAAACCTAACTCAAATTAGATGCTGCACTCTGAACGTGTGCAGTATGAAATCTTTTCACAAGCAACTTTCTACTGTAGGATTTTTACTTACATTGAAGCAGGACTTTTATTTTCTACAAGACACCAGGCTTAAAACTAGGCAAGAGGTCATGCAGGTCAGTAACAGGTGGACAGTAGGGCCCTCCTTTTGGTTGCATGGGGAGGATACTTGTGATGGAGTGGGCATTTTATTTTTTGGTTATTAATTTAAAATTTCTAGGGTAATAGATGTGGTCTCTGGGAGGGTTCTCCTGATTGATGGACAGTTTGATTTAATTCATTTCCATTTGATTAATACCTATGCTCCGCAAAGTATAGCAGCCAGGTCTGCTTTATTTCTTAAAATACAACCTTATTTATATACCACTCGGCAGGTTTATTTTGGGGTGGGAGGGATTTCAACTGCAGTCTCTCCATTAAAGACAGATCCAGTAATGCTCATAAAATATTTAGTGATACTGCTACATTAAGAGTGATCCACTCTGCTCATTTGGTAGATGGATATACATCTATTAACAAGGTGGGGACTAAAACTTATTATAGGGGAACACTGGCCATGCATATAGATTTTTTATTTATATCTAAAAATATTACTGTATCCCAGGCCTCTGTGATTCCCTGCAAAACATCTGACCTTATGGCAGTAGCCTTAATATGTTCCCCTGCAGGAGGCCCCTTTCCGGTGGCCTCATGGATGAGGTGGAAATTAAATAGTTCTTTGCTTGCTGATTTTTATATTTCTAAAGGTTGTTTGAATTTGCTGCAGGCAAGGATCTCTGTGTTAGATGCTTATCAATTTCCTGTGGTTTGGTGGGAAGATACTAAAGCTGATTTGAGGAAATATTTTCTAAAAACTGCTGGATTTAGGGCTCAATCAACTTATTTTAGGCACACAAAGCTATGAAAGCAGCTTTTAGACACTATTTCTAGAGCTTATGAGTTACAAACCGATCTCTCCCAGCAAATTAAGGAATTGAAGTCTGATATGGAGAAATTGCAATACAATCGGGCAATTTCTTTAAAACTTGATGCTCAGTGTGGTACACAGGCTTCCAAGGCCTCTAAAGACCCATATAAAAGTTGCTCTGATAGAATTTCCTCAATGATTATCGAACTACTTCCTGATCCCACAATGGGTATAAAACATAGTTCTCTCACATCTTTGAAGTATATAGTACATTCTTATGTGGAAGGGATGTTTGGTACAAGATCTGAAATCTTAGATCCTGGTCCATTCCTTTCTGGCTTGAACTTACTGGAGGTTCCTGAGGAGCTGCTACTAGCCCTAGTAAACCCAATGTCAGTTGAGGAAACAGCAAGTGCTATTAAAGCACAAAAAAAGCATACCTCCCCTGGAGTAGATGGCTTAATGGCAGAACTATATAATTCCTTCATAGATATTTTTGCCCCAGCCCTGACTATTGTATTTAAAAGTATAATACAAACATATTCTATGCCTAAACATTTTTCAGATGCCACAATGCTTTTGATTTTCAAAAAAGATGATAGGGCTGAGGTTAAAAACTGGAGACCTATGAGTCTCCTTAACGTGGATTATAAAATTTTGGCCGTCATATTTCTAAAAAGGCTACTCCCCATTTCAGCCATAGTTATTTCAAAGGAACAGACCTGTGCTATTCCAGGTAGATATATGTTACACACACTATCAAACATTAGGGATGTGGTATACTCTTGTTCAGAAGACAATAAGGCAGGTTATTTCTCATTAGATCAGGAAAAAGCTTTTGACAGTGTAGAACATTCCTTTTTATTTCAGATTATGGCATATTATCATGTACCTCAACAATTTGTGTCATGGAGCAAACTTTTATATAATACTGCATGGATCACTCCACACACCAACAATTCACCTGGTAAAGCATTTTTAGCAAAAGGGAAGTTAGACAAGGCTGCCCTCTTAGCCCACTCTTGTATGTCTTTTAGATTGATCCTTTACTTAGAAAGCTCACCTCATGCTCTGCTATACCTAGACTATTACTTCCAAGTGGTCAATCTGTCCCAACTACGTACGCATACGTGGATGATTTATGTGTATGTACCACACCCTTTCTTTCTTCTGCAGGCTTCAATCAGTTAATTTCTGAATTTGAGATCTTTTTAGGTTCAAAGTTAAATCATCATAAAAGTATGGCAAAGATTATCCGAAGTACTGTGCCCTCTTTAGACTCTGGCTATATTGCCAAGATACCTATAATACAAGGCCCAATAAAAATTTTAAGGATATATTTTGGAACTTCTGATGATTCTAACTATAACTGGAATTTGGTCTTAGATAAAGGTTTCAGCCTAACAAATTCCTGGAAAGGGAAAATTATTGCCAAAAGAAAACATGTAATGCTTTTAAAAACTTTAGTATTACCTTTGTTCTTACATGTAGCTACTATTTTTCCCTACCCTTTGTTTTAGAGGCTAAAATTAATAATGTTTTCTTCCAAGGATTTTGGGGATCTAGGTTGAACCCTATAAAGAGGGGTTTTTATACCTAGATTATCATATGGGTGGAGTGAGGATGATCAATCCTGTGTTTTTTTTCACTGTTTGTTTATTAAGTTTTTATTCCCATCCCTGATGCACCCTCCCCCCCCCCATGGGTATCTATTTTGATTGAATTAGTAGCCTCTTTATGTGCAAAATGGAATGGCCCTTCTTGGGAAATACCTAGGAACTTCCGATTGTATTGTATACCCTCTTTCATGTTTTCAACATTCCTTAAAATTAAGCAATGGAAATTGACCCAGCAGTCCATTCAAACTATGTCAAGAAAACAATTATATAGTACTGTCTTGCAAACCTACTGTTCTGACACCCCCTGACTGATAGATGCCAATTATATAGAGCTGGACAATACTTTAATTTTTCTACAACTTACAGATACTAGGCTTCCCCCAAAGTTATGGGATGTGACATGGCTGTCTTGTCATGGGAGGTTAGGGGTGAGAGGTAATCATCAACATAAATCTTTGGAAGAACGGATGTGCTTCAGGGATACTTGTCACAATGAGATAGAAACTATGCAACACTTTTATACTGACTGCCTTTTAGTAGAGATTTCTGGACTCAATGGCTCCATAAATGGAAAGAGAAACAAATCCTACACATTTCGTATAAAATGTTGGTGTATGGAATGTTTCCAGTTACTTTGTCCAAATACCATCCTAGCATTCTTCGACTCATATTTGCCCTCTGTAGATACTTTGTATGGCAGGCTAGATGTACTCAGTTGTTGCAACATAAAACTTACACTGGAACACACATAGTACGTCAGATTCTAACAGACTTGAACACTGTTTATAAAAGGGAACAAACATCTTTCTCTCAGGACAAATTTCAGAAATATTGGGTATCATTTGCCTGGATTGTTGATGTTTAACTTGACAGTTTCACACTATTCAGGTGTATATTTAAAAGGTACTTATAGATATGAGATGAATCATGATAGTTTGACATTTGTGTCTTAGTTTATTAAAGATATGATTCACTGTTACCATTGTTTTTCCCCCCACTATTGTGAGCACAGTATTCTGGCTCTAATTGATACCCAGGCTCTGTGAGGTTCTCTGTTTTTCCTTTTTAGGAGATGGTACATATTTTCATTGGTTGATTGTATATCACAGATCTGTGTGATTCCATACTTGATTACTGACCAATTTTGTCTTCCTTTTTTTGAATTCATGTGGTGAACAGCTGTTGTGATCATGTTTAGTTTTTTTGTATGATGATATGTACACTTCTGTTTATTTTGTTGTTCTCAGATTTCTGTGATGACGTATTGTTTTATGTTTGTTTTACTTTATGTTTCCAATAAAAATTCCCCTACTCTTTTTGAGAACTGCCATGGGATATTTTAACATCTATCTGAACGACCATCAGAACAGGCAGATGGGACCTCGGTTTAATGTCTCATCCGAAAGATGGCACCTCAGGAGTGCAGCACCTCCCTTCATGCTGCACTACAGTGTCAGTCTTGGGATTTAACCCAAGTGCCTGATTTGGGGATAGAACCCACAGCCTTCTCATCTCCTGGCCTCAGAGGTGGGTGTGTTGCCTGCTGAGCCACTGACACTTTGATGTTGATATCTTCTTTTTTTGGACTGGTACTGAGGTAGAACTCCAAAATGTTCACCAATATATAAATTATTTATTTTCAAATCTAAAGTTCACTATGACACATAGTCAACAAGAACTCGCATTTTTAGATTTAACTGTCTATAAAAATGATGAAAGACTTTTCACAAAAATGTATCAGAAACCCACAGACAGGAACACGCCCCTCCACACAGACATCTTCCACCCATAAAAGCTAAAAGACAGCATCCCTTATTCCCAAATGCTAAGGGTGAAATGCAGTTGCAGCCAAGATATAGAAAGCAATCAAGAATACAACAACATGTCAGCCAGGCTTAGAGCCAGGGGATACAGGCAGAAAATTATATCAGGAGCTGTTAGCATAGCAGTGCACAGATCAGACTCAACAACAGAAACGACAGAAAGTAACACCACTACAGGAATACTAGTCTGCTAATTAGGATATTCCTCATTTACCCCATCCATCATAAAAATCTAAGATGAACACTGGGATACCCTTTCACCAATAGGAGTCCCGAAGTTTAACACTAGGCCTATAGTAGCATCTAAAAAAGCTAGAACATAAGGGACAGACTTGTCCACTCGGAACTGAAACCACTAAATGCCAGGCCAGGAGAACAACTACTCCTGGGACCATTAGAGAAAGGAATGGTGCCATGTGGGAGGTGTGCACACTGCAGCAATACCTAAAGATACTTCAAGAAAAAAAGAAATCACACACCGTAGTGGTAACACAACTTACAAAACAAACTCATACATAGATTGTGTTTCCCACCATGTGGTTTATGTGCTGACCTGTCCGTGCTCCACATACTACATGGGTAAAACAACTCGCCCTTTGAAAAACAGAATTGCAGGACATTAAAGCAGAATTCACACAAAAGCAGAAAACAGCCCAGTGGCTATTCATTTTGCTAATGAAAATCACACAGCAGTGTAACTAAAGTTCTAGGGAATCGAGACAGTCACAAAACCAGAAAGGGGAGGAGATTGGAATAAAGTATTAGAAAAAAGATACATGTTCTGGATATTTTCTCTAAACGCAACTGAGGATAGATTTGGAATAAATGAAGAAGAGAACAGGCCTGTATGCTGGTGATGTCACTCTGTGAGGGTAGATTGGCAGCAACAATAAGATAATTGATAGGGCAAGCAGTGTTTGGGTGACCTATCTAGAGTGGTAAACTGAAAAGAAACCAGAAATATCTCAACTGATTAGTTATAAAAGACATAGAAATGAGAAATATACCAGCATATGTAACAAAACCTATGAGTATCCTGTAAAAGATGTAACTAATATTTCCTTCCCCTTTGCCCTTCACGCTGTCTTATACTCTCCCTGTATGTCACCTTGTGCCTTTAGATTTCCCCTCCATGCTGTAATTAACAACCATTCTAAATAACTAGACAGAAATGATTAATTCCTTCATGTAATGTATATTACTGCTGGAAACTAATAGAAATAGTATGAGAACCTTAGCAAGACTGCCTTTCCACTTTGTGGCTGGATCAGATTGATTCAGTTTTAAAATCAAGCTTGCAGTGTTGTGTGCATAGGGATTGCTGTCGAAGTGGGGATTGCCTCTACTCCGGTTCCCTTCACTTCATACTCACTCCCTGGTTGCATAGCAGCACCCCTGGGAGCATACATGGGCAGATACTGCTCTGCACACATCACATTGTGGGTGGATCAGTAGAGTGATGCACCAGAGGTACCGTCCACTCTGCAGGAGCGTAAAAATGCATCATTAAAGTGAGACACACTCTTAGAACTTTTTAAAACTGCACCAGACAAGGCCCAGGACAAAGGAGCAAGGTAAATACATGAGAAACTTTTTACAAAGCTAAAGAAGAAGTGTTTGATGGTAAAATAAATGTACTGCATTCTCAACCAAATTACTAGTTTTTAAAGAATTGTAACATTTATGTCTCAGCTCCTGCATAAAACCGGCCCATTAGAAAAGGGTAACAAAAGTTTAAAGGCCCTAGCTGCAAAGTAAAAAGATACTGGCAGGCTATTAAGAGGCTCTACACATGAATCAATAGGAAACAAGAAAAGTAAGTAATAATATAACAGATACAGCAGTACAATGTCAAGCGTAGTGGCTAGGACTGAGTCTGTAGAGCTGTATTTTACCACTGCTTTTAACTTCAAAAGACATAAATATGTCACTATATGCAAAGTAAAATTGCTAAGAAAATGTTAAGATGTAGATTATATTCTGTGTGTGTGCTGATAGAGTGTAAGGAAATGTAAGACAAAAGGCACATGAAGTCTATAAATATGTAAAGAAGGCCATTTCTAAGTCCCGAGCAAACAGCGATACTATTGACCTTAAACTTCTGTCCCTCACTCTGGAGGAAGTACTGCTCCCCCTCACAAAAATTTTCAATCTCTCCCTCTGCTACAGCCAATTCCCTATGAAATGGAAAGCTGCAGTTGCCACTCTGGTGCACAAAAGTGGTGATAAGTCACTGCCTGGTAACTATCGCCCGATATCAATACTACCACCTCTCTCTAAGGCCCTTGAACGCTTGGTGGCGGACCAACTTTCAGACTACCTGAAAAGCACAACATCCTATGCACTCAGCAGCATGGATTTAGGAAAGGCACAGCACATCGACTGCCCTACTTGAATTCTCAGGAGCAATCCACAATGCCATGGACAAAGGAAACCCTAACTGGAGCAGTCTACATTGACTTAACCAAGGCATTTGATACAGTTCACCATGGCCTACTTATCAAACAACTACTATCCCTAGGGATCTCGCAGGTCCTGGTGACTGGGTAAAATTACCTTGCTCAGCAGCTCTCAATCTGTAAAAGTAGCTGGAGTTCTCTCCACACAAACCGGGTTCGCTCAGGAGTTCCCTAGGATCCATCCTGGGCCCCTCCTTTTCAGCCTTTTCCTAAACTCCCTCCCCAAATCCTGTCCTGAACAAATAATCCTCTATGCCGACGATGCCGTGATTCTTGCCACTCATAAAGATCCGAACCTCTTATGCCTCAACCTTCAGCATGCTTTTTCCAAAGTTGAGATGTGGTTCCTTGAACATAAGCTGGTTCTAAACCACAAAAAAACGAAATCCATGCTCTTCTCTAACCCGCAAAACAAGAAACGGCAAGTCCCACTCACCATTAATACATACCTAGGAAATACCCTTGAACAAGTGCCAATTTTCAAATATCTTGGAATCAACTTTGATCAAGGCCTAACCTTTGCAACTCACATTGATAGTACAGCAAAAACTATTAATCAGCGAATTGGGATTCTGTATCGGAACTGACAGCTTCTTACCCATTCTGCACTGAGGATTGCTGTCCAATCCTCTGTCATCTCAGTCGTTGATTATGGCTTAGTTATATACGGATCTGCCACTACTACAGCACTTAGTCGCATTACAACATCCCTAAATAAGGCCTGTCGGTTGCTCACTGGTGCACCGACGCACCCACATGTGAACTCTATGCTGACTCAGGTTGGTTGCAACTCTCAAACCGGATAAAGTACCTTACCTGCCTGATGGCAAAAATCCACTCTGGGCCTCACTCCACCCTGTATCCAAGACCTGTTATGCCCGAGCTAGCACCTGCTTTTACCAGAAGATCAGAACACCAGCCTCTCCAAGTCCCCCCGATGCCAGACTTTCAGGGACAAAGATCATTTGCCTATCATGCCCCAGCTGGCTAAATGCCCTCAGCACTCTATTACTGCCCCACTTCTCTAGGTATTTTCAAATCAAGGCTTTTCTCTCACCTTGCCACCTCCAGCTCCTGTGACTGCCCTGATTAAACCTCCTATTTTCTCACTACCCACCCTGTCCCGTTATTTGACAAAGACATGTTTGGGAACCTTTTCTCCTGCTATTGTCTGCTCCCACACCTTTCACTTACCCTCTCTGTTCTGGACTTTTCCCTATTTGTTTCTCCTAATCTGGCATGACCTCTTTCTTGTAATAATAATAATGTGATTATTGATATCTCATGTCCTTTTGCACAAATGATTTGATATGTATTTGTATATGTTTTCTTGCTTTTGACACAACACAAATTGTTGTGTTATCTATGTAACCTTTTGTACTGTACCTAATTGACGTGGAACCTTTGTAAAAGAGCCTCTGGCTCAAAGGTAGTAATTCCTAGAACAATAAACTAAACTAAAAGCAATAATAGAACCATGACTTGTAAACAATATGAGAAATACTACTAAGCTAAGAAGATAGAAGCTTTCTTAGCATTTTCATAAGCTGAAAAAATGTTTAACTGTTAAATCATTATCCACAGAGATAAAATGAGTTGTATCTAAATGCACCTCTCTAGTCCATAGGGAACTAGTAAGCTTACTGAACATCTTTATTTATCTAACAGACTAAAACTGAAAAACGGATACCAAATAACATAAAGAGGATTTATGTGTGAGATTCAACAGCAGGTGAATATGAGATTCAAATTTTTACAATTTTTTTATGTGTAACGTGGTTAGTATAGCTTTAAATATAAAGAGCTTTAATAGCAATGGCAAGGCAAATGTTTATGTGGATAAACTTAGTAGTTGATAAATTCTGTGCTGATGAAACAATATTGTATTCCTTTGAAATTTATTTAAACCATGGTGATTAATTCATTTAGTCTTTAAAGAGACAGTAACGCATTATGATGGAAATAGAGAGACAAAGTTTATCGTTGACTTACAGTGATTAACCATCAACTGAGCTATGAATTTATGCATTAATATTATGCCAAAGCATAATATCGTCTGATATGGATACATTTTGTCTGATCAAAAATACAAATATAAAAAATATTTTTTTTTAAATGTGAAGTACAGGAAAATTAATATTATGTTTGTATGTTTGTTTAGATCCTTGCCCCTGATGAAGTCCAGGGTTGGGTGAAATGCTGGGCCACAGAGGATCACTGTGTTCATAGTAAAGCAACAAATGAAAGGAAATAGATGTTATACAAAACAAGTGTGGCTGGTTGATGAACAACAGAACTTTTTCTCTGCATCTGTATGGGCAGGACAGGACAGGGACTATATTATGTAGCACCCCACCAAATGTACTCCAGAATTGATTACTTCTTGGTACCCAAGGAGTTTCTTGGCACCTTTTGGATAACTGGATGGGTGACTTTACTTTATCTGACTATGCTCCAATACTTTGTCAAACTCAGTTTGGGTAAGGACTGTAAGAATAGGAATGTTTCACTACTTCAAGCTGAGGACATCCAGAAAGCCAGTTCTGACTGTGTGGAACAGGTGGTGGGGGAGAATGATACTCCAGATGTGTCTTCTACTCTACTCTGGGATACTGTTAGGGCTACACTGAGAGGAAAATTTATTGAACTCTCCTTCTGGGAAAAGAAACAAAGGGAGGCCTGCAAAGTAGAATTACAGGCCCAAATTCAGGAGGCTGAAGCCCTCCAGAAGGTAAAATTAAATAAACAATGAGGACAACTTCTCCTCTACCTTGAAAAGGAATTAGACTCTATCCTGGATTACCAAGTTGAGCAGAAATTACTCTTTCTACAGCAGTGTTATTACAAAGGCAACCCCAGAGCACTAAAACTCCTAGCACAAAGGTTACATATCTAGAGGGTGATGGCGCACATTTCTCAGATATTAGAAAATGGGCTTTTTATTTGGAGGCATCTGATTGGCTGGTACCCATTCCACAGGGGTACATTAACTTTCAATAGATGCCTACCAAATAAAAAGTGCCAGCCAAAACCTGCCTTATGCCCAGCCAAGTATCCTTGTGCCCAGCCTGCTTCCTCAGTGGCTGAAGCACTGGGCACAAAATGTCAAACTGCCGCCATTTTTTTTGAACATTTAGCGAGAGTCACGCCACCACCACCACATACACAATCATTACTTGAACGACACAGCAGCCAGTAACCAAGAAAAAAATCATACTTTTTGTTTTGCCAGCTTTAAACCAATCCCTCTGTTTTCCCCTTCTAACAAAAGTGACTGCTGCCCCGCTCACTCCAGTTTCAGGTAGTTTTTTATATAAACTGCAGTGCGGTTTAACAGCTTTATCACCGGCGCTCGTTCACGAACCAATTTAAACCGGAGTGGTGAAAGAAATGCTCGCGTTTAATGAATTGATATTTGCGCTTGTATCTGCCTCCCACTGCTGCTCTCCTGTCATCAAAATAAAGCTACAACAGTGCCCTGCAATCCTCGATACTGACTTACATTCACACAACTGGCAGCAGTCTCGCCATTCCCACAACGGTTAAGATTCTGTCTCCTGCTGTTCCGTCGCTGGTCGCCTCGCTTCATTGGACTCCTTCTGAAATACAAGCGCCTTCACAATCCCACTAGGTAAAACAGATACTCCCCTTCACAGTATGCACCGAGGACCATGAATGTTTAAAAATAAAACAACTGGCTCCCTTACTACAACACCTTACTCTCCCACGCCATGCCTGCCTCACGATCGCAACCTCTGACCTACCCCACGAACCTCTGACCTGTCTGAAAAAAACATTAGCAACACAAAACAGCCTCTCAACATAAAACAAACCAGTACATAAAACATCTATTATATGTGTGTGAAAGGGCAGAGTGTGGGGAGGGCTCTTCAACAACAAAAAAAAATAAAGAATCTGCTGCAATCTACCAATTTTGTAACTATTCAGACCATTCTTATAAAGCAGGCGGAGGAACTATTTTATTTCAAAATGTTCTAAAAAGTCATTTTTAATTATTTATTTATTTTTTTTTTTTTACAGTGCCCATTTTCTAAACGCAATAATACCCTCGAGGGTGGGCGGTATGGGCAATACCGGACCTTCCAGGGGCTATAAGGCCCTCTGCCTGTGGCGTCGACCCTCATTACGCCCCTGGGCGGTCCGGTATTGCCCAATACCACCCACCCTCTCGGGTATTATTGCTTAACTACAACCTATTACAAAACAGCGGCATTAGCTGGTTCCCGATATTTCAGAAGCTTCTTGGTCCTACTAGTCTGATCTCTACAGGGCAGGGGATCAACCTGATGAAGATGTAATAGTTACTAGTTTCACCAACTCCACCTACCTCAGGTTCTTAGAGATGCAAAATGAGGCCCTTATTGCACCAATTACTCAGTCTGAAATAGACAGGGAAATCACCAGGCTTAAAACAGATAAAAGTCCTGGGACGGATAGGTTTTCAGGGGAATTTAATAAGCAATTCAAAGACCTGGTATCCCTCCTGTTACATAAAGCATTTACCACTGCCATAAGCAAGGGCCAAATAGCCCCCTCCTGGTCCCAAGCAATCATACTGTATCAGTGATCCCCGAAGCTTGTTAAGGACCCCACTAGTTGTGCCTCCCACAAACCAATTTCCATTCTAAATACAGATTATAAGATCCTGATGGCCATTTTTACTAGGAGACTGGATCAGGTTATTCCTCAGCTTATACATAGAGACCAAACTGGCTTTGTACCTTGGCGTCAGGCACAGAATAATATTCGTAGAGCAGTCCATCTTATAGATCACCTCACCAAAACAAAACAGACAGCTTTTTTGATCAGTTTAGATGCTGAAAAAGTGTTCGATAATGTCTCATAGTCATTTTTACAGGGGGTCCTTGCTAGTATCAGCTTCACTGACCAGTTTGTCTGCTTCATTTCCAAGCTTTATGCAGCACCATCAGGTTATGCATGGGCAAATGGCCACATCTCCAGTCGATTTTTGCTAGGTTGTGGAACTAGACAGGGATGACTCCTGTCCCTGCTCTTAGTCCCCTTATATATACAGCCCCTGACTCAGAGTACCAGGCTTAATGTGAACAAGAAAGGCATTACTTTAGGTGGGGTAGAGCATAAATTAGCTCTGTATGCAGATGATGTATTGCTATACCTCACAGAACCTGAAGATTCCCTCCCAGAAGTCTTCCACCAAATATAGTCTTTTACAGCACTAGCTGGTTATTCCCTTAAAACCACTAAGACTGAGGTGTTAGTCTTTTCCCACAAAGTTTCTGCCCACATCTAAAGATTATATCCCATGAAATGGGACCTGACTACCATTAAATATTTAGGGGTCTATTTGGTTCCCATTCTTCAACTCTATTTACGGATAATTATACCATCTCAGTATCCACTCTCACGACAGATTACAAGCGTTGGTCTCTGTCACAACCCCACTCAGCAGGTCAGGCCCTCTGCTCCCACAGTGCCAACCTCCAAGCACAGTATTGTGAGCAGTTAACAGAACAGGGTAACCCTCCTGTCTGTTTTGTGTGTTCGAATCAAACTTTAGTCTCAAGTTCTGGAGGGATTCAAACTGTGAACCTCTTGCTAGCATACCCAATGTATAGGCTCAGATAATTCTGCTCATCTGGGGGACCAGATTTCTTTCACCTTCGGGCACCTAACCAGGTGTACAAAATGAATCCTTAAAACTCTATTAAAGATCTCAGAATAAATTCTTACCTTTTCCAGTTTGGTATTACCAGTAAGCTTTGCACAGTGTCAACTTTAACCATATATGCTCCACTTGTAAAATAAAGAATTTCAAAGGCACACCAAGTAGCCTGTCAAAATGAGACGTTTACTTAAAAATAGATAAAAATATAAAATGTAAATATAGAACCATATATCACAAAACATACAAATCACTTAAACAAAACAGGTTTAAAAGTGCAGACAAAATCTCTTACCACAGTACACTTAGAATGGTATTTTCTAATGTATACTTATCTCCTAACAGTGCCTGATGTTGCTTTTCTCAAGAGTCCAAACGTGTGTGTTTTAGTGGAAAACAGAATACTGTTTAAAACTGGCTTTGCCAACCTCTTTGCATGAGGTCACCTAGCTCCTCCCTGTCAGAATATAAAAAATTATACAATCAGGATGTCTATCCAGCAGGAGGTAAATTAATAAAGGTGACCTCAGCAAAACTCATGTCCCCACATGACTTTCTTTAAATAGCATCCCCTCTTTGATCTCAAGTGGCTCTTCTTCACAGGACACATCAAAGAATATTTTATGACTTCGCTCTAAAGCGTCATAACCTGCTCTCTTCCTCTAAACATTATAAAAGTTTATGATTTCCCTTCCTAGCAGCTGGCAAGCTACAATTAAGCTAGATAAACAGGATATCCTAAATTTAGGTATCTTCTAGCCTGTAGTTATCTCCTGGCCTTCCAGGTAACACCTTGTAGCTAAAACCGGAGGGGGGGGGTCATCCCACAGGCTGTCTCAGTATCTCTCATGACAGACATTCAATAACATATTTTTATATTACAAAAATCATACAGCGATCAGAACCAACTGTCCAAGTGTCACAATTCCTCCCCACCTAGACTGAATTTGGGGGCTCTATCCCCTGCTTGGGATGAGCTTTCTAAATCAGTTAACTCCTCATAGACATGAGATAAGCCATCTGAGTTTTGATTTTTGGCTGCAGCCTTATGTAATATTGTCATATCATACGCTTGCAAAGCAAGACTCCACCTTAGTAATCTACCATTCGTCTTTCTCATTTGCGTCAGCCAAACCAGGGTGTTGTGGTCAGTCTGTACCACAAAATGCTGCCCATACAAGTATGGCTCTAACTTCCTTAGGGCCCACACTATGGCAAGGCACTCCTTTTCCATAGTGGAGTATGCCTGCTCCTTGGGAAGTAACTTCTTACTCGGATACACTACAGGGTGATGTTTCCCTTGGCTGGATGTCTGACTCAGTACTGCCCCAATATCCACGTCTGAGGCATCAGTCTGAACTATAAAGTGCCTGCTATAGTCAGGACTTGTCAAAACAGGAGTACTGCACAGTGCCTCCCTCAATCTGGTAAAGGCTTATTCACAGGCTGGCCCCTAGGTAATTTTCTTTGGCATCCTTTTCTTTACCAGGTCAGATAGGGGAGTAGTCAGGGCACTGTAATTGGGTTAAAATTTTCCATAGTACCCTGCAGTCACAAGAAAACTCCTGACCTGCTTCTGTGTTTCTGGTTTGGGCCACGCCTGGATTACCTCTATTTTTATTTGGTTAGGACGGAGCTGTCCCCGGCCTACCACATACCCGAGGTATGCCACTTCTTCTGTGGCCACCTGGCACTTCCTGGCTTTGACAGTGATCCTGGCCCTCTGTATCCTGCCCAGCACTTCCCTAAGGTGGGAAAGATGTTCCTTGCAGCTGGCACTAAAGATGGCAATGTCATCCAGGTACATCATGTTGTACTCCTCAGCACCATTTAACACCTGGTTCACCAATCCTTGGAAAGTGGCCGGGGCATTCTTCACTCCGAAAGGCATTACTTTAAATTCAAATAAGCCTATTGGAGTGATGAAGGCTGACCTGTCCCTAGCTCTGTCTGTTAACTCTACCTGCCAATAACCCTTGGTCAGGTCAATGGTCATAAGGTAGATCACCCCTCCCAACTTGTCCAGGAGTTTGTCCATCCAGGGCATTGGGTGGGCATCTGACTTCATGACTGCATTCAGTCAATGATAGTCCACACAGAAATGAATAGAGCCATCTGGCTTAGGCACAAGGACTACAGGTGAGGCCCAGGGGCTGTGGGATCTCTGGATTACCCCTAAATCCAGCATCTCCTCCATTTCCCTCGTAATATCTTTTTGGACAGCCTCTGACACCTGATATGCTGTTCGTTGTATGGGCATCTGTGTCCCTGTCTTCACATCGTGCGTCACTAAGGGGATTAGTCCAAGCTTGGTGCTAAACAATGGAGCAAAGTCTTCTAAAACCTCCCTTACTTTCTGGATCTGGTTCGGGGCCAGCTGGAGAGACAATTGTACTGCCTCCACAGAGGACTCCTGCTTACTTTCTTCCAGCAAGTCCAGAAGGGGGTCTCCTTCATCTGTCCCCTCCTCAGGACTACACACTGCAAACACCATGTCAGCATATTCCCTTTGCATATGTTTGCATATGGCTTCGTCATGTTGACATGGTACATTCTTTCTGTCTGTCTTCAGTCAGGTAACTCTATAATATAGTTCATGTGATTTACCTTCCTAACCACTTTGTACGGTCCTGCCCACTCAGCCTGCAGCTTGTCTTTCCAGACAAGAATAAGGACCATGACTTCCTGACCCACCATGTATGAGCGAGCTCTGGCTCTGTGGTCATACCACACTTTTTGTTTCTGTTGGGCAGCTGCCAGGTTGCTCTGGGCTGTCCTCATAAGCTCCTTCAGCCTTTCCCTAAACTTAAGGACATAATCCACTATGGGACTTCCCTGAGTGGTGTGCTTGCCTTCCCAGTCCTCCTGGATCAAGTCTAGAGGCCCACGTACCCGGTGTCCATATAAGAGTTTGAAGGGGGGAAATCCTGTTGACTCTTGGGGCACCTCCCTGTATGCAAACAACAAGTGGGGAAGGTATTTCTCCCAGTCCCTCCCATGCTGTTCAGCAAATGCCCGGAGCATTGACTTCAGGATACCATTGAATCTTTCCACAAGCCCATTGACTTGTGGGTGATATGGTGTCATGCATCTCTGCACCACCCCACACTTCTCCCATAAACATTTCATCAGGTCCGACATGAAGGAACCCCCTTGATTAGTGATAACCTCCTGCAGAAATCCAACATGGGAGAAAATCCTAAGTAAGGCATCTGCCACTTTGTCTGCCCTCAGTGAGGATAGGGCGACTGCCTCTGGGTACTGGGTGGCATAATCCACCACAGTCAGGATGAATCTCTTCCCTAAGGGGCTGGGGGTATTTAAAGACCCCACAATATCCATTCCCACCCTCTGGAATGGCTTCTCCACTATGGGCAATGGAATCTGTGCAGCTTGGGTTTTCTTGCCCACCTTCCCTATTTCTTGACACCAGTGACAAGACCTGCAGTACTCCTTCACCTGCTGGGTGAAGTTTGGCCAATAGAAATTTTGGGCCAACTGCTGCATAGTGCATATGATTCCCAGATGACCAGACAAGGGAACATCATGTGCAATCTTGAGCAACTGCTCACAATACCCCTGGAGAACAACAAACTGCCTGCCTAGCACCCTCCCTCTGTCTGCACAACCTGAGTATACATCAGTCCATTTTCCCAATAAACCTTATGTCTGCCGTCACCTCCCTGTGTCCTGTCAGAGTCTGCCCAAGCTCTCAGCTTTTCTAGACTAGGGTCACTTCTCTGAGCAGCTGCAATCCCCTCATACATTCTCAAGGCATGGGACAGGTCCCTTTCAGTCGCTAAGCTAGGGTTCCTAGCACTAGCATCAGAGCACTCAGGATCACTGTCAATCCCAACCCTCTGACAATGAGCCACCCCTCCCTCTTCGGAGTAACCCTCCATAGCTGTGTGGTTAACTGCTACTGGAGAAATTTCAACCCCCTTTTCATTAATCTCCCCATCTGGAGAGACAGGCTGGGGAACCAGCCTCTCAGTGGTTTCCACAATGGCTTCTGTGGGGTTCAGGGAACTACAATTTTCCCTTGCCGCTTGGCTACGGGTAACTGTTTGAGATTGTTGCCCAGGATCACATCCACTGCTAAGGTTTGGGCTACAGTCACCTGTTGCACAGTTCCTCCCATTTCACTCCAGTCTAGGAGAACACTAGCAATGGGAAATGTTTTCTCTTCACCAGTGAACCCTTGTACAGTGACATATTTATTGGGTATAAGCTGACCAGGCTGTACCAGATCCCCTTTTACCAATGTCAGGGGTGCTCCTGTGTCCCTTAACCCTTGCGTCTGTACACCATTCACCATGACTGGGTGCATTTGTTCCCTCATGTTCACAGGCATGCTTCCAGGGACATACAAAGAACCCACTTCCTTCCTAGCATGACCTTGCTTATTGCTCATTCTTTTGGGACACTGTCTGGCAATATGTCCATTTTCTTTACATACCCAACATTTATTTCTTTCCTCAGAGAAATATTTTCTCTGAAACCTGGGACTAACTGGTTTTGGTGGAGGCAGTGAGGGTTTTAGCTACCCTGAAGGCACGCTTTTCCCTTTCTGTTCTGCCATCTCCACCTCATTTGCTCTCAGAGCAGGTCTGCTCTTGGCATAGTGGTCCGAGAGTTCAGCAGCCTCTTGCACTGTTTTGGGATCTCGGTCCTCCAGTCAGGTTTTTAGCTTGGCTGGGCATGCCCAATAAAACTGCTCTAACAGAATCACATTTTTTTGATTTTGTCCTTTCCACCAATGTTTTAAAAACTGATGTTGTTTCATGGCTAGCTCCTCATAGCTCATATCAGGGCTTCTCCTGAGCTTACAGAATTTAGCTCTGTATGATTCAGCAGTTAATTCAAATTTGTTTAACAATGCAGCTTTAAGTTTGCTGTAATCATCACTGTCCTCATTGTCCATTTGACCCAATGCATCCCGAGCTTTCTCAGGTAAGTAGCAGGGATAGCTGGAAGCTCCAGGACTCTCTAGAAATTTTAGCCTGAATACAAACTTTTTCAAAAGAATTTAAAAGGCATCCATATCCCCTATAGAAACATAGAAACATAGAATTTGACAGCAGATAAGGACCGCTTGGCCCACCCAGTTTGCCCATTTCCTACCTAATGGATAGCTGCAGATCCTAGTTAACCAGCAGCCTACTTCTTCCTACCCCCCCTAGAATTGCCTTATGACCGTCCCATGCATGCTTGAATTCCACCACTGGTTTTGACTCCACAACCTCCTCCAGAAGGCCGTTCCATTCATCCACAACCCTCTCTGTGAAAAAATACTTCCTTAAATAAATCTGAGCTGTCCCCCATCTTCAAATTGTGCCCCCTTGTTCTTGCACACCTCTTTTTTTGAAAGTTGCTACCCTCTTGGACTTGTTGATTCCCTTGAGGTACTTGAAAGTTTCTATCATGTCCCCCCTCTCCCTCCTTTCCTCGAGGCTATACATATTAAGCCCCTTAAGTCTCTCTTTATATGTCTTCCGATGCAGACCCTGCACCATTTTAGTTGCCCTCCTCTGGACAGCTTCCATCCTGTCTATGTCTTTGCAGAGATTGGGTCTCCAGAACTGCACTCAGTACTCCAGATGGGGTCTGACCAGCTGTCTGTACAGAGGATAATAACTTCCTGTTTTCTACTGGTGATGCCTCTCCCTGTGCATCCCAGTATCCCCCAGCCCTCCTTGCTGCCCTCTCACATTGCTTGCTCACCTTTAGGTCATCTGATATGACTACCCCGGTCCCTTTTCATTTTTGTTGTTGTTAGTATCTCACCCCCATTGTGTACTCTTCCCTGGTTTTGTTTCCAGGTCCATTACCTTGCACTTCTTAGCATTGAATCTAAGCTGCCATACATTTGACCATTCCTCTAACCTTGCTAAGTCCCTTCTCATCCTTTCCACCCTCCCTTGTGCATCAACTCTGTTGCAGATCTTAGTGTCATCTGCATAGAGACATACTTTTCCTTCTAGTCCCTCTGCAATGTCGCGTATAAAGACATTGAAGAGGATCGGTCCTAAAACTGAACCCTGCGATACCCCACTAGTAACCCCCCCCTTTCTTCAGAGTGGACTCCATTTACTATTACTCTCTGTGTCCTATCTTCCAGCCAATTCTTTACCCAGGCTGTCATCTTGGGACCCACTCCCAGGCTGGGTAACTTGTATATTAATCTTTTGTGTGGGACTGTGTCAAATGCCTTGCTAAAGTCTAGGTAGACCATGTCCATAGCCCCTCCCTGATCTACTACTTTTGTCACCCAGTCAAAGAAATCTATCAGATTCATCTGGCATGACCTTCCCTCTGTGAATCCATGCTGCTTTGGGTCCTGTGCCCCTCTGGCCTCTAGATACTTGACAATTCTTTCCTGCAGAAGTGATTCCATCATTTTCCCTCTCACTGAGGTTAAACTAACAGGTCTGTAGTTTTCTGCTTCTGTCTTGCTCCCACTTTTGTGAAGGGGAATCACATCTGCCCTCCTCCAGTCCTCGGGTACCACCCCATCCTCCCATGATTTGTTAAAGAGGGTAGTCAGTGGTGTCGCTAGTTCTACCCTTAGTTCTTTAGAATTCTGGATGAATCCCATCAGGCCCCATTGCTTTGTCCACCTTCAGTTTTAAGAGTTCTTTCAGAACCATTTCTTCTGTAAATGGCTGGTATCAACTTCTGTATCCAGAGTGTTTCTATTGTTTGTTTTAGTCTCCCTTTCATTTGTAAATACTGAGCAAAAATATTTGTTTAGTATCTCTGCCTTTTCACAGTCACCCTCTGCCCACCCTCCCTTTATTGCTCCTCACTATCCCTCCCTTGGTCTTCCTTGTTCCCTTGATGTACCTATAAAAGGTTTTATCCCCCTTCTTAACTGAGTTGGCTTACTTTTCCTCGGTTTGAGCCTTTGCTGTTCTAATTGCCTTCCCAGCTTCCTTTTGCTTTAACTGATACAGTTCTCTGTCCTGCTTCTTCTGTGATTCCTTGTACTTCCTGAATGCTTTCTTTTTCTTTTGAACCTTCACTGCCACTTCCTTTGAGAACCATAGTGGTTTCTTACATCATTTTGTTTTGTTTATTTGCTTCACACAAGGCTTGTTACATCTGTGATGGCAGTTTTATTATTCCCATTGTTCTTCCACCCTCCTTCCTGCCCATTTGCTAGTGCATTCCTTAGGCACTCACCATTTTGGCAAAGTCAGCCTCCTAAAGTCCAGTACTTTTGCCTTTGTATGGCTTGACTCTATTACTGTGTTTATTGTGAACCATGCTGTTCGATGGTCGCTAGTTCCCAGATGGCTACCCACTTCTACATCTGTGATCCTCTCTCAATCTCCATTTGAGAGAACCAGGTCTAAGATTGCTCCCTCTCAAGTGGGTTCCAATACTAGTTGTCTAAGGCATGCCCCCTGTAGGGCATCTAGAATAACCCCACTCTTCAAAGTGGCTGCTGCAACTGCACTCCAGTTAACATTTGGCATATTCAGATCACCCATCAGCAATACCTCCCCTTTTTCTGCCATTCTAAGTATACTTTCTATCATTTCCTTGTCCATTTCCTCCCCATGAGAAGGGGGTCTGTATACAACCCCTGTGCAGATTGTGGTGCCATTGCCTGTCTCCCAATTGACCCACAGTGCTTCTTCTCCTCCTCCCTGTTTACCCTTTTGTTCTGTTGCTTTGATTCCTTCCCTTATGTAAAGAGCTACTCCTCCTCTTCTTTTACGCTCCCTGTCCCTCCTGTAGATAGTGTATCCTGGTATGTTTACATCCCAGTCAAGGTTTTGTGTGTACCATGTTTCTGTGACTGCCACAATATCCAGATGTTCCTCCTCCATCAAGGCCACTAATTCAGGAAGCTTGTTACCCAGACTATGGGCATTGGTACTCATTGCTCTCCATTTTTGATGGCTTTACCTTCTGTTACAGCATCCCCCACTGACCTTTCTACCTCAGTCTTTTTCTCATTTAGTACCCTGTTTTGTAGGGAGAGGCTGGGATTTTCCTGCTTATCGGTGCTCTCCCTTGACTAGTTTAAAAGCTTGCCAATGAAGCACTTAAACTGATTGTTCTGAGAGACTTGTTCTCTTCCTGGACAGATGCAGACCATCCTGCCAGTATAGGCTGGTTTCCTCCAGGTGGAACCCCAGTCCCCAATGAAGCCAAACCCTGTTCTCCACACCATTTTTCAACCATTCATTAAACTGCATGGTGCAAAGTACCCTCGCCTCACCCATGCCATTGACAGGCAGCACCTCTGAGAAGGATACTGTGTATGCTACTTGTCTTAGGCCCCTCCCCAACTCTACAAAGTCCTCCTGCACTGCTCTAATCTCATGATGAGCCAGGTCATTTGTCCCTAGGTGGACAATGATGTCCAGCTCAGACTCCCATGCAGCTGTTTTTGTGATCCTGAGGATGCGCTTCCTGTCCCTCCAAGCCATGGCACCAGGCAGGCACCTTACTTCAGTTTTCCCTGCTCCCCAGTTCTATCCCCCTAATAATTGAGCCCCCACCAGGAGCTGCTTCCTTTCCTATGGTGTCCTCTGCCTCCTTCCTGTGGGCCTCCCTTGTGACAGTTGTCCTCAGCCTCCTTAGTCTCCTCTGCAGGTGCATCCATGGGGAACTATGCTCCCCCAGAATGGTGTAAGGATTGTGGAGTGGAACAACTGACTGGGTGTGCCTCTGTTCCACCATCCTCACCCTCCCTGAGCCCACTGCAGTCCAACTGCTGTGCTTTCTTTGCAACCTCTGAGGTAGTGGTGGTGGCTCTGGTGCTCCCTGAATGGGGGAGGTTCCCTTCCTACTGTCCAGTGTGGCCTGGTGGAAGGTTCCCTTACTACTGTCCAGAATGGCCTGAAGATGGGCAACTTCCTCCCTCAGGGCAGAGAGTTGTCTGCAAATAGGGCAGCATCTCAGCCTCCAGAAAGACTCCCTGAAGACTGCTGCCCCACAGCCATTACATTGCACTACTCCCCACATGTTTATCTACTTTTTTTTGTGTGCGTGTGTGTGTGATTGGTTTGTTACATAGAAATATATATATATATACTCTATATAGATATATATATATATATATATATATATATATACAATGTATGCTTATATTGTCAGTGCAGTGTGCTAGGAGGGATATGACAGTGATATGCACCTTGCACCTTGAGGAATGATGTCAGAACCCCAGGTATAAGGGAACTATTTCCAGGGGTTGGTGGGTTGAGGGGTGGGCAGGGGTTGGGCCTAAACTGTGCCCTCACGAAACAATCGGCTAAAAGCTCTGACCCACTGCTGCGATGAGTGCCTTCCTGTCAGCAAGATGCCCTACACAATAACTTGACAGAGAAAATACCCTGCTAATCAAACAGAGAAAAATCCAGACATCCAAGTCAGACACAGGTAAACCCCCCAGCTCCAAAATAGCCTGCTGATTTGTGCTCTGAAAGCAGTCAGCCCCAAAATAAGTCAGCTGTGCACCAGGACAGACACAGTGAACAGTATTCCGTCCCTCAGGGTTTAAACACTTCCTGCACTGAAAATCTTAACAATTGTAATAAAAGTAAAGCAAGATCCACCTCCCTCTGTTGCTTGAAAGACTGTCTTTCCTGATAATTCTAAGTTCCTTATTTCACCTTTCAGTTAGAAGTAGCCTCCACCTGCAGAATATCTACTACAAACCAAAGACAATTGTAAGGTTCACCTCCCTCTGTTGTGAGCACAACTCACTTTTTTGCAAATCCTATGTTCAGTATTGCAGCTTCCAGCCAGAGGTAGCTTCACCTGAAGAATATTAGCTGTTCTACCCCTCTTTAAATTTGGCTATCAATTTGGAATTCAATTTTTAACCCAGTCCTGTAGTCCCAGTTAAATCCAAGCCACTTACCTGCTCTGGTGCTGGTGATTGGAGTCGTAGCTTCTCCAGTTCATGTTGCCTCTGGCGCTTATGCTCCTCACAGTGAGCGTCTCTCTGTTCTCGCTCTGCTTCTTGGCGTTCTTGCTCTACCTCCCAGCATTCTTGCTCTGCCTCCCGGCGTTCTCGCTCTCTCTTCTCCTCTGCAGCTCACTGGTGCTCATGCTCCTCATGGTCTGCCTCCCCCTGTTTACAGTCCCTCTCCCTCTGGAACTCCAGCTCCATTCTGCACAACTCAATTTGCAGCCTGAGTACTTCTGGATCCAGGATACTGGTGACCTTTCTCTGCTGCTGTGGCCCTTCGCTGACAGTGGCCCTGCTGCCCTCCCCATTGGATCTGGGGACCGCACTGGCCACTAGCCCTTCCACATTCAAGGTTTGGTCCCTTACAGTAACTGTCTGTAACTCAGTGCTCTGAGTATCTGCTACCACCAGGGTATTCATGAGGTTCTGTTTGGTGGCTTTCACCTCGAATGAGACTCCTCTGTCCCCACACAACTGCTTTAAATAGTCTACAATGTGCCTGCTGCAGTTGGAAGCAATCTTCTTCTCTAACTATGGCTACTCTGACTTGAACTTTAGAAAAAAAAATAAAATGGGCAGGAACTTGACTGTACGCCAAGTGATATAGTTCTCTCTTCTTTTTAAAAAATAAACCATTACCGTTTTCTTTCTTTGCAAGTGAGCTGATGGTCTCAAGCTGACACACTGAACAATAAAGCTTGCAATACCAAAATTATCACACCGCTGCCAACCAATCTGCCACAACCCCACTCAGCAGGTCAGCCCTCTGCTCCCACAGCGCCAACCTCTGAGCACAGTATTGTGAACAGTTAACAGAACAGGGTAATTCTCCTGTCTGTTTTGTGGGTTCAAATCAAACTTTGATCTCAAGTTCTGGAGGGTTTCAAACTGTGAACCTCTTGCTAGGGTACCCAATGTACAGGCTCAGATAATTCTGCTCTTGGGGGGCAGATATCTTTCATCTATGGGCACCTAACCAGGTGTACAAAATGAACCCTTAAAACTCTATTAAAGACCTCAGAATAAATTCTTGCCTTTTCCAGTTTGGTATTACCAGTAAGTTTTGCACAGTGTCAACTTTAACCACATATGCTCCACTTGTAAAATAAAGAATTTCAAAGGCACACCAAGTAGTCTCTACAAATGAGATGTTTACTTAAAAATAGATAAAAATGTAAAATGTAAATATAGAACCATATATCACAAAACATACAAATCACTTAAACAAAACAGGTTTAAAAGTGCAGACAAAATCTCCTACCACAGTACACTTAGAATTGTCTTTTCTAATGTTTACATATCTCCTAACAGTGCCTGATGTTGCTTTTCTCAAGAGTCCAAACATGTGTGTGTTTTAGTGGAAAACAGAATACTGTTTAAATCTGGCTTTGCCAACCTCTTTGCATTAGATCTCCTAGCTCCTCTCTGTCAGAATGTAAAAAAATATACAATCAGGATGTCTATCCAGAAGGAGGTAAATTAATAAAGGTGACCTCAGCAGAACTCATGTCCCCACATGACTTTCTTTAAATAACATCCCCTCTTTGATCTCAGGTAGCTCTTCTTCCCAGGATACATCAAAGAATCTTTTATGACTATGCACTAAAGCATCATAACCTGCTCTCTTCCTCTAAACATTATAACATTTTATGATTTCCCATCCTAGCAACTGGTAAACTACAATTAAGCTAGATAAACAGGAGATCTTAAATTTAGGTATCTTCTAGCCTGTAATTATCTCCTGGCCTTCCAGGCAACACCTTGTAGCTAAAACCGGGGGGGGGGGGTCATCCCACAGGCTGTCTCAGCATCTCTCATGAGAAACATTCAATAACACATTTTTATATTACAAAAATCATACAGTGATCAGAACCAGCTGTCCAAGTGCCACAGTCCCTACTCCCCTTGTCCTTCTGTGCTAGGATCCAATCTGTAAAAATGAATGTATTACCTAGGTTCCTCTAGTTATTCCAATGTGTTCCATGTCCTATCCCCAGATAGGAGTTTAAGAAATGGCAGAGACAACTTCTTTCATTTGTTTGGTGGGGGGGGGGCAAAGGTCTGTCATCAGACACTCTACCGTCCCAAGAATGGGGGGTTGGGCCCTGCCTTTACTTACTAGATATTAAGTAGCTGCCAAAATGCAAATTGCTCTTTTATGAGGCAGCCCTTCTCATTCAGCCCATTGGAAAATTCTAGACATTGCGGAAGACCTCCCTACTCCTCTTCCTCCTCTGATATTTGCACCCAAGGCTCTCTATACCCTCCCAAAGCCTTCTATCAGCAGCCTTCATATGGTTCTTCAGGGTTGGAAAAGGGGCACCAACAAAGGCAACACCACAAAGGTCCTATGGAGGTACGTATGGTGGGCCAGGGAATACTCCATTCTACTCGCAACCACAGATCCCTGGTTCAAGAACCAGGCTCAGAAAGGTTTACATTCCATATGGCAACTCATACAGGTTGACACGGTAATACCATTTGAAAGTGGTATCCCAAAATATGCCTGTTGGCTCACTGATAGATTTAGATACTTCCAGATTAGAGATTATGTTAACAAACAGATACAGGTGGCTTGCATACAGGGCATGGAGCATCCTTCTCCCACACCTTTTGAAATTGTCTGAAATTCAACACATGGGAAGGGAGCCATTACTTTATTATATGCTAATTATATAAGAAATCAGGGCCACTCCACGGAGTATGTGAAAATACGATGGGAGAGAGATCTCAATATCCCAATTGGTGCTAACATTGGGACAAAATGTGGGAATGGGTTTGGTGGACTTCATCCTCCTCTACCTGGTGTGAATTTGCCTGGAAATTAAGAATACAATATTTTCCAGTATCCCAGCTACAGATCAAATGGGACCTCAATTTTTCAACAACATGTTGGTGCCAGTATGGAGGAGATGTGGCTTCCCAAGCCCACGTCTTCTGGACCTGTCCAAAGATCCAGGAGTTCTGGGCTGCAGTTACTGAGCATATCTCCCAGATTTTGAACATTACAGAACTGTTGGGTCAGAAGTACCTCCTCCTGTGGCTTCCAGTGAGAACCCTTAAGTGTCAGGAGAGTATTTACTTATGGTCCATCCTTACAGTAGCGGCTGCAAAGGCCATTATGAAAAGGTGGCTCCAGATGGACCCTCCCACTATTGCTGAGTAGACAGCAATAATACATTTTATTTTTTCACTCTATACATTTTTACATAATATATTTCGAGTTGCACCTGGAAACAAGCCTCAGCTCAGTGTGCTTTTTCCGGTCATCAACTTTTAAATAAATAAATCAGATCCAAAGGCTGGAAAGGATAACCTTCCTAGTCCAACACAGATTACTGCCCTATGTCAATCAATGGACTAGATGGGACCTTTATCAAGGTATACAGACCCCAACTGAGGATAGAGTGTCCTGGGTTACTTGAGTTAATATTGCCTTTTTACTTCACCCCTATCAGCTGGGACTGGGGACCTTTCTTACTTATAGTATTACACCCCAATACCAGGCTGGGTATCTGTCCTTTGTGCTCTTGTTAGCACAAGAAACTCTTTACCTCCAAATCTTTTTAAGCACCTTTATCTGAGTTTCAGGGTAATCCTGTTAGATAGTTGCCTTCCAGATGTTATGTCTGGTGAGTGCTGTTTTTTTGTTTTAGTAGTAAGTAAAGTGTAGCGTTTTAGCAGTGAGGTGAAGGGTAACTAGGTTTGAGCAGAGATGGACAGTGAGGTAGTGTAGGAAGTAGTTTTATTATTTTATAGAATTCACTGTGTTTTCATCCAGAGGACTTTAAATTCTCAAATGAAGTGCTGCTTTAGTGGGCTGCATTTAATGTTTCAGTTGGAAACTAAGACCTGTGCTGACCTTAAAGAAATTGCTGGTCTGGAAATTATGTGAGGGGGAGAGTTGCCAGAGGGATAACCTTGTAGAAGAGTGTGGAGCAGTATTCCAGAGTGGCTACTATGGAGCATTTTGGCAAGTTGAGGGTAATACAGTTAACGGCCACTGGTAAAGACTGAGTGGACTCTGCTGAATTGTGGACTGAGTAGCCCTATGTGAACTGTCTAGAAGCCCTGGTGTTCCAAATCCGAGCTCGTGTGTGACAAAGCGCCGGACTGGATGAGTGAGATCTGGGGTGGTATTGCCCTTCTGTCGTTTATTGGAGTACATCAAGATTGGTGTGAGCAGAGATCCTGGAAAGGTTACATCTAGCTAGCCAGCCATAACTTCTGTGGTGGACCCCCACTTTCTAATTTCTCCAGTGAGTACTGTGCTTTTTCAGTCATATATGAGGTGGTGTTGAGAGCACCACTCTTGGATTTTGTGCCTGCAGTACCTAAGCTAGTTCTTGTGCTTCCTGCATGAAGAGCGATGAGAGCACTTTTTCTATCTGACTTTCCCCTCTCAGCAGTGGTTAGAGCACTGCAGCAGATTGAAAGTTTCTCTGTGGAAATGGACATAAAACTGTTAAAACTGTTTATTTTCTGGATTAGTCCACTGGACTTAGATAATCTGTTTGGATTCTCCTGGTTTGCTTGATTTATTTAAGCAATAAGCCAAGAGGGGGTATGGGTTATCAGGGGATTTACCATGGCTGGAGTGGGTAAATCCTCGCCAGCCATGGTAAAGCCCCCGATAACCCACATCCCCCAAGTGGGTAATTGCGATTATACTATGATTTCATGGTATGCTTTTTTTTTAGATACAATAAAAGTGTTTATTTTTAGGGTTTTCATTTTAATCAATTTGATCAAATCAAAAAATAAAACTCCTGGCTGGTTCTCTCCCATCCTGAAGAAAGCACTTAGGGATAGGGACTACTGGTGGGAAAAAACGAGGAAATCCCACCTGGAGGCTGATTGGGTAGCATTCCGTACCACTAGGAATGCTTGTACCAAGCTAATTAGGTCAGAAAAAGCTAGGTACTTCCAAAAAGAACTAGAAGATAATAAAAACAACTCTGCCAAATTTTGCAACATCCTCAAAGAAGTCGAAGGTCAGTCCACTGCAACACCCCTTCCAAACAAAATTGTGTCTGATGGTACCACCTATACGGACAAAGCTGATATACTAGAAAAGCGTAATGATCACTTTGCCACTGCAGGGCTTGCCTTTGACACCTCACCTATCAACAAACTTATCCCGGCAAGAGACTACACTGTTGGCTTCACTGATAATCACAACCATAACCAACCGCATCCCACCCCCTTCAGCTTCCTCACAATTACGTTCAAGCAAGTGGAGGACTTCCTCCTTTCTCTGGATACAAAAAAGAGTGCGGGTGCAGATAATATTGAACCTTACTTCCTAAAACTTGGCCATACCAATCTGACTGCCCCATTACACACTTATTCAACACCTCTCTGATTCAAAGTGAGCTACCTGTCATGTGGAAAACTGCCCACATACTACCATTATTCAAGACTGGGGATCCGAGTGATCTGAACAATTACCAGCCTATTTCTATACTATCCGTCCTCTCTAAATTACTTAAAAAAAATTGTCAACATCCAACTTAGAGAACATTTGGATTCACAAAAGTTGCTAAACCCTGCTCAGTCCAGCTTCAGAGCCAAACACAGTACAATATCAGCTCTTGCCAAAGTAACTACAGACTGGCAAATGGCCTTGGACTCTAAGAAGCATGTATTTGCCCTCTTCCTTGATCTAAGTAAGGCCTTCAATACTGTGGATCATACCATCATGCTTACTGCACTGAGTAACATCAGACTTGATAGTTCTGCCATTAAATGGTTCACCAGCTACCTAACCAATAGGTTACAACAAGTCAAAGCCATAGGAGATCTGTTCGCACAAAAATCCTTGTTACGAGGAGTCCTACAAGGCTCCATCCTGGGCCCTATCCTCTTTGCAATATACATCAATAATCTGGACTCACAGCTGGGCACAGCAAATGTGCACTTATTCGCAGATGATACTGTACTGTATACCACAAATTCATCCTTGGATCTGGCCCATGAGTACTTACAGAAAGACTTCGTCACCCTCCAATACAACCTTCTCACTCATAAGCTCCTCCTCAACGCCAAAAGACTAAAGCAATGATTCTCTCACCAAAGTCTACTTCCGGATGTCCACATATCACACAGATACGAACACTCTTAGATGAACCCCTTGAAGTAGTTGATACCTTTAAATACCTAGGGTTCTGGCTGGATAACAAGCTCAACTTTCTGTGCCACTTAAATGAAACCTTGAAGAAACTAAGACAGCGATTAGGTTTATTCTATCGCATTAAACACCTACTCAAGTTAGAAACCAGAATGAGACTAGTACAAACTACATTCCTACCTATACTGGACTACGCTGACTTCCTTTACAGTCATTGCCCATCAACGATGCTAAACAAACTGGACACCCTTTACCACCGGGCTTTAAGATTTGTCTTAAATCTACCCCGTAGTACACATCACTGTCATCTATACCAGGTTTCGGGATGGACCTCACTCTCAACTAGAAGAAAAAGGAATGCTCTCCTCTGTTTTTTTAGAGCATTATCTGACAACCTCCCTGCATACATCTCGAACATCTTCAAACAGGCTAAAGGTTCCTATGGCCTGAGACGCTTCTCCTTAATCTGCTTCCAGATTCCTAGAGTGAAAACTACCCTTGGCTCAGCAGCAATCAACTTCTCACTTCCATCACTTTGGAACACTATGCAAGACTCATTAAAATTATCCTCACTTCCAAGCATTTTCACATTCAAAGCTCTATTAACGGATTATCTGAAGGAATCATGCAACTGTTTCAGATGCCGGTAACCCTAAGCCTCGGTGCCACTCTCAAATCTCGCCTAAGTATCTCATCCACCCCACATTCCTAACAACAGAAACCTAGGACCTACAAGCCTAGTTCCCTTAATCCAAGATGACCCTGCCTATTCTCTACCTTTTACCTATTCTGGCCTCCCTTTTGGCTGCCTACTCTTTCACCCCAATTTCTACCCTATTCCTTAATACCTCCTTATTTTTTATCATTTAGGTATGAGCTCTTACTCAGCAGAGACTATATGAGATTGTTGTCTCTTCTCATTTCAGTAAAGCTTATCATTATGTACCTTTGCATGTTAATTATGTTGATTGGTATGTATAGGCCCATATTGACTGGCACCTTCACAATGTTTTTTCTTTTTTTTGCATCATTGTCCACTGAAATTGTAATCTTATGAAGTGTACTGTATTGTATTTATGCCCAGGACCACCCTGAAAATGAGCTTGCTCAAGGGTGTTTATGCCTGGTTAAATAAAGTGATTGATTGACTGATTGATTCATTCATTTTACTGTATTTGTAGCATGCTAAAAAAATTAGTTCCTTCTTGAATGTGTTGCATGTTTTCACCCATTGTGTTGCCGTCATACAGCTTCCGGGTTACTGTTAACATGCTGAAAATGGACTCAGGGGAATTTGTTGCAGTCGTTGAAATTTGTTTACTGTTTTTTTTTTTTTTCATACGGTCATTGATACAGCAAGAGCGGGGAGTTCAAAATGAGACAGGGACTGTATGGGAGAGAGAGGGACTGTACAGGGAACGGAGCAGAGCCGAACGGAGAAAAAAATTATTTCGAGGTGAGCCGGGTGGAAGTGGTTGTGGGGAAACAGTTAGGAAGCCTGTTTATGGTTAGAGATTCAGGCTTACACAGTATTTTGTTTATATTTTTCTGATGTATGGAGGTGTTGTTTCATGATCCCCACTTAGCAGGGAAACAAGATGGTGGTTGGAGTTCAGTGAGTTCGGCGTCGGACTGTTTTTAAACATGTGGCTGGCTGGCACCTTTTGCTGTGATTATTGGTAGATAATCAATGCAGGTAAGGTGCCCGCCTGCCTATCTGATTGGTCAGTGTCTGAGGTCCATGGTATAATTTAATTTAACATGGGGTTATTTTGTAGGGTGGTATGTGGGTTAGACAGTGTATGTGTATGTGTGTGGTCTGAGTGTAGTTAGGTTATTATTTTGTATTTTGGGTGAATGACGCATGCATGTACAGGGTTAGGTTTTTACTCTGTTATTGGTTTGATTTTAGTTTTTAATTAAGGTAACAGCAGGAATTTTAAATAGTAGTTAGTTGCTGCATGATGTGCTAGAATCATAGACCCCTTTGTATTACTTAGCCAGTGTCCCTGCTGCATGACCTCCATCCCTTTGACAACCTCCATCTTCCAGCTACAGGGAGAGGCACTTTCGGGAGGTAGGCATTAGTAGGAAGTGAGTTAGTTGGCAGCAGGGCACTGTAGATACAGTGGAGGTGAACAATATTGGGGTGATCAGGAGCAGGAGGCTCCCTAGGGCTGAATGGAGCCAGGGGAGAGAGAGAGAGAGAGAGGCCCAATGTGTTTAGTGCCCAGCCCTAGGGTTCCCACCAGACCAAGTGTAGGTAGCCTGTAGGCCTGCAGTCTCCACCAGTCCCCTTTGAGCTGTGCTGTGCAATGCCAGGTTGGTGAGAAACAAGACCGCAATTATAGCTGACTTGATTTCTTCCATAGATCTGACTTGCATCATGGAGACCTGGTTGGGAGATGATGCTGAGCCAATTTTAGAGGTGTCTGGCCCCGCTGGGTATTCTGTAGTGCACTGCCCGAGGAGGGAATGCAGGGGTGGTACTGTGGCCATCTGCTTTAGATCCACCTTGAACTTTACCTTGCACCCAGTGAGTTCGACCTCATCTTTTGAATGTGTGGCAGTGCGTGGGAGTCCAGGTGTGGGTTGCAGAATTCTCCTGGTTTACCATCATCTGGGGTGAGGGTGGGGATTTCCTGCAGGAGGTTGTGGATTTCATCATTGACAGAATGTTGGAGTCCCCTAGATGGTTAATTCTGGGACACTTCAATGCTTGGGTCGATGCTGAATCCAAACATTTTGGACATGACCTCCTCCAGTTGATGATATCACTGGGCCTAGCTCAAGCAGTTGCTTCTGTGACCCATCACCACAGCCATACCTTGGACATAGTGTTCTCACTGGCGCTTGAGGTTACGAACCTCAGGACTGATTGGGTCACTTGGTCTGATCATTGCACAGTACAGTTCTTGTTTTGGGGCCCCCCTGATTGTCCCTCCCCTGTTGAGCTGGCCAGTTATTGCCCTTTGAGGGGGTTGTCCCCAGAGGGACTTTTGGCGATGGTTGATTTGTCTGGTGTGAGTTCTGCAGGTGCAGTTGGCACAGTTGAGATGGTGGTGGCCTATAATATGGCTATCTATGGGGCGCTTGATGCTATCACACTGGTACATATATGACCCAGATCTTCTCGCTTGAGACCCCTATGGTTTGATGGGGCATTCAAGGAGATGAAGTTCAGGAGTTGGAAGTTGGAGCATTGCTGGTAGAGGACCCAGTCTGAGGAGGACAAACTTACCTTAAGAACTTACTACCATGAGTATCAAGGGGCAATTGACAGTAAGAAGGCAGAGTGCCTGTCCAGGAAGATTGCTGCAGGGAAGAACAAATCAGCTCAGCTTTTTTGGACTGTAGACAGACTGCTTCAACCTGTATGTCTACAGCCAAAAAGGGCATTTTCAGTCGCTCTGTGTGAAGAGTTCACTTGGTTCTTCTCTGACAGGGTGTCTGCTATTTGGCTTGAGAGCTCCCCAGTTGGGCAAGATCAGTTCCATGGTAGGGGGTCTGGTAGCGGCATGGGCACTCTTATTGTTTGGGAGGAGTTTCAGCTAGTGGAGGTGGCTGAGGTCATTGACATGATCTCGAAGCTGTGGACCACCTCCTGTGAACTGGACCCCACCCCAAAACATTTCCTAGTGGGATGTGCTGAGATCATTGGTCCAGTGTTTGCCAGGATTATCCAGTGCTCAGTCTCAGAGGGGGTTTCCCTGATGCCTTGAATGAGACATTGGTAAGGTCCCCTCTTGAAGAAATCATCGCTTGACCCTGATATCCTGGCAAATTATTGACCCATCTCCAACCTCCCATTCTCAGGGACGGTTGTGGAGAAAGTGGTGGCTCTGCAGCTCAAGGCGCACCTTGTGGCCTTTGACATTTACAGGCCATTCCAATCTGGATTTAGAGTATGGTATAGCACTGAGATGGCATTGGTTTGGGTATAAAATGACCTCCTCAGGGTGAGAGATAGAAGAGACTGGTCAATAAATCAATCAGTCTTTATTTACCAGGTGGAACACCGTTGAGCAAGCTAATTTCCAAGGTGGGCCTGGTCGGTCATACAGAAATACCAACAGATAAATAATATATACACGGGTACAGCATACTCCTATTATAGAGCAGCACAAATGTAAGAACAAATAATGTATAAAAAGCTGCATCATGAGAAGGATAATCAAGCAGGATATATAATATTCACACATGTAATGTCTGTAATGACCATGATGTTTCTATACCATGGCAGATTGAAGAGCAGTAAAGGTAGAGGAAAACCTAGGAAAGGTGGGAAGTATAAGACAGGAAAGGATAGATTTAAAGAGAGCAATGAGGCAGTAAAGGTTGATCACAGGAGGTCAGAACCAGGCAGGGCACATCAGGAGTAACACTTGCAATGCTTGGAGAAAGTTCTTGCGTAACGATTTTTAAATTCTGGGACTTTTATGCGGTTTGCTAATTTTAGAGTTTTTTGAAGCTTGTTCCATAATTGGGATAGGCAAAGCTAAAAGACGATCTACCATAGCTGGTTTGTACCTTGGGTATCACTAAGGAGATATAAGAATGACTTCTCAGGGCACAGTTACCCAAAGCACATAGGGGCAAGCAGTCAGAGATATACTGTGGCAGCATCTTGGCAATTACTCTGTATGTCCAAAGAGCAGTGTTCCTTTGTCTCCTGAATGTGAGAGATGGCTAGCCCACTGCTGAGTACAGGTCACAATGGTGAGTAGAATATGCTGCCCCAGAAACAAAGCGTAAGGTCCTGTGGTATAGAACGTCAAGCTTGGCTAAGGTGGTCAGTTCTCATTCTTTTGGATCTTTCTTTGACATTTGACACTGTGGACCATGTTGTGCTTTTGGATCACCTTAGAGAGTATTGTGGACTTACTGGTGTTGTCATCAAATGGTTTGAGTCCAATATCAGGTAGAAAGCAACAGCTAGTGATGGGGAATTTCTTCTCCTCCCCAAAGCTCCTACCTTGTGGAGTTCCTCCAGGTTCGATCCTGTCACTTATGTTATTTACAGTGTACATGCGGCCCCTGGGAAAGCTCATTAGGTATTACAGTCTGGGTTTTCACTGCTATGCAGATGATAACCAGCTGTATATGTCATTTGCTCCTGGAACAAATGAGTCCATTGAAGTGCTAAATAATTGCCTTGCCAAGATCCAAAACTGGATATCCTCTAATTGGCTGAGGCAAAACCCAGGCAAGACGGAGGTGCTGCATGAGTTGTGGTCGTGATGGGATTGCCTCCAGGGTTGCAACAGGACTTGTTCTGGGATCCACTCTATTGACTGCATCCTCTAGGGTGAGAAATCTCATCATCCTTGATGACAGGTTGACACTTGATGCTCAGGTGTCATTTGTTGTCCAAAATGGTTTCTACCACTTAAGAAATGTTCCTCAGATTAAGCCCATAGTTCCACCTGAAGACCTAGCCTCACTGTTACACACCTTTGTTACATCCAGGTTCGACTACTGTAACGCTCTTTACTTCAGGGCTAGTGGAGGGAACCTCTGCCAACTGCATTTGGTGCAGAACACAGTGGCCAGGTTACTGATGGGTATATCTAGGTCCTGTCATCTAACCCTGGTCCTGCAAGATCTACCTTGGCTGCCTGTCATGTGGAGGATCATCTTCAAGGTGGGCTTTCTCACCTATAAGGCCCTATATGGGTCAGGCCCTAGCTACCTAACTGACCTCCTTACACCTGCCATCCCGGTCCATACCCTTCACTTCTCCACTGAGGGCCTCCTTGCAGTTCCAAGGACCAGGCTGAAAACCTCAGGTGACTGTTCATTCAAGGTGGCCAGCCCAGTCCTCTGGAACCTGCTGCCCAGATCCCTGAGAGAGGTTCTGTCAGTGGAGTATTTAAGAGGGGTCTAAAAACTTATCTCTTTAAAGAGGTCTTCCTGGCTGCAGCTGATTTTAATGGCTTATTTATTATAACTATTTATTCATATATATATATATATATATATATGTGTGTATATATATATATATATATATATATATATATTGCAGTAGATGTGGAGATAAACAGAGTGTGATAAAAAGCGAATATTGTATGAGGAGGTGGCTGATACGAGAATTGAATGCACACCCGAGTCGAGTGATGCTACATAAACCCCGAGAGCGCAGCTTGAGGGGTTTATTCAGGTATCTCTTGATGAGGGTCTTGTGTCCAATTCGAGATCCAACCACCTCCTCATAATTTATTTTGTATAATTGCCTGGCATCAATTTTTTAAAACTCAAAATAAATGCTCAAAGTTTGGAACAGCAAGGTTTTTCATTCATAGAACAACATCAATAAAAGTACATTTCTGACCTTATCTATGAGTCCACAACATGGAGAACGGAGATTCAGCATTGTTTGGAGAACACTTTCGGAAGTCCATTCACAAAAAAGAAACCAGTTACACTGCAACGACTTTGTACTAATATACTGTAGGTAATAGTCCTTGAAATGTTAGAAAGGTCTTCTTGTTTCTTCTTTGGTTAGTCATACAGGAAATGTGGTCACATAGTCGGGGGGGTCCTGTGGAAAGAAAGGGACAGTGTTCAAACTACTGATTTTTTTTTGCAGATTTTACTGCCAAGAACCCACTGGACTTTTTAAAATTAACATGTGAAACAACGACACTTGAGACAGACCTGAAGCACTTGCCGAATAAGAACAGACTAAATTTTGAATTCTGCCATTTTTTTTTACTTGTGGTCACAAGGCTCATGTAAGAACTTGATATATGCTCGAGTCAGGAATAGGGCACTCACAGCCGTGAATCTCATAACAACCAGCTGGTTGTCATGGGAAATATCAACTGCTTCATGCAATGCTGAAACTTGATGCCCAGTAACTATATCCATTTATCTGAGTAATTGTGTATATACATTTATTTATACACACAGTTACTAGGTCACAGATCTCTCCAGAAATCATTTAGAATGTTCGGCCTCAGAAGCAGTACTAACCATATTCAAATGGGAATAACTTTAAAATGAAAAAAGATAGCACAATATTGTGAGAATGAAAGTTGTTCATTACAAAATTATTTACAGAATGAGTGGTGTTTAATTTATAGATACCTTACAGATTTTTTTATAATTAGCAAACAACAGAAAATTCAATTTATTGTTTACTTTTTTTACAAAAAAATGTAAATAACTTTAAAACAAAAAATTATAGCATGGTACTGTGAGCATGAAAGTTGTTCAGCACAAAAATATCTACAAAATGAGTGATGTTTCATTTATATATACCTTTTAGTTTTTTTTATAATTAGCAAAAAACCAGCAGAAAATTCAATTTTGTTTTTCACTTTTTCAACAAACAAATGCAAATTACTTAAAAATGAAAAAGGTAGCATGGTACTGTGAGCATGAAATTTGTTTAGCACAAAATTTTCTACACAATGACTGGTGTTTCATTTAATAGCAACCACTACGCTAAGTGGACCTACACTAGGAAAGTTAATAAAAAGTCCCAGAAATTATCATTAAAAAAGATAAACAGTCAAAAGCAAATGTTCCTGCACTAACAGAAAGCATCCCTATTGCATAAATGAAATATACAATGGTGAGCTGTCAGATAAATGATTTATCTACATGTGTGCCATTTGACCTCGGACACTTCATTCATGGCTTATGCCACTCATGAGGTTACCGGTGTCAGACAGCACTTGTGTTGATAAATCATTTATCTGACAGTTCACCATTGTATATTCTATATATATATATATATATATGTATATGTATATTTTATAGTGGCGCGGTCGCACCACTGTAGTTAGGGTTCAGTGGTCACTTACATACTAAAGTCAAAAGTTTGGCCATTAATAACTTTGGACCCATTCAACGGATTTGCCAGAAATTTGGAATGCATGGTGTGGCATGGTAGGTCTCTTGATTTGCCAAATTGTGTTTTGGTCGGACTTACGGTCTTTGCGTACGAAAATGCTGCAAAAATGCAAAATTATCCATTTTGGAGGCAGCTTTTGGGATTTTGGATGTGGCCCTGCATGGCCATTGTGTGGTGTACCAATCTACAAGATGGTTGTTTGAAAGAGCTTTGGTGGCCGAACATGCTGCTTTTCATTTGGTGACAAAATATTAAGGCTTTCAAAAGTTATGCCACTTTTAAGTTCCCATTATAAGTCAATAGGAACATTTATATGTATGTTTTGCGAACAAAGAATGGGGTTCTGGCCATCTCGTCCCGTCTGGCAATCAAAGAATTTATAGCCTCGCGGTTCAAGAATCTTTGCCCCTGAGACTTTTAAAAGTTCTTTGATCGCGAGGTCCGCCATCTTATTTTTGATTTTCCGATTGGAAAAACACACATATCTCGGCTCAGGGGTCACTTCTGAAGTAAAACTAGGATGGATTTTACTCAAGGGACTCTGACCTATCGAGCCATGCCTTTGGTTTGATTGAAATCAGTCTAAAAATAGAGTTCTGAGCTTTTAAAATCTTAGTTTGTGGGTCGCTAATGATCTTTGATCGCAAGCCTGCAAATCCTTTGATCGCGAGATTCTTTGATCGCAATCGTGCTTCGTGTGTGAGGGACGAGATGGCCAGATTTAGAAATGTTTTTTCTCAGCCCAGGGGTGCCCTAGAAACTTAAATGAGGGTGGGTTTTGCTCAGGGAGCTTTGTTCTGCCCCATCTGAATAAAAACAAATAATGTTTTACATATCCCTGGTAGTCTAGTGGTCCCTCCAACATGAAAAATATATAATGATCTCTAGTGGCCCCCCAATGTTCATAAATATTATTTTTTTATATCCCTGGTAGTCTGGTGGCCCTCCTAATCTGTATAAAATAATAATTGTAATTCATATCCCTGGTAGTCTAGTACCCCCCCATCATAATAAAATATATAACCATCTGCAATTTCCTGGTAGTCTAGTGGCCCCCCGCAATGTGTATTTGATAAATATTGCTTTTTTATATCCCTGGTAGTCTAGCCGCCCCCTCCATCATAATAAAATAGATAAGGATTTTCAATTTCCTGGCAGTCTAGTATTCACCCCACCCAGCTGTGCTAGCCACCCAGCACCCCACCTTCCCAATCGGTGACTGGCACAGCCCACCTCTCACTCACTGCCAGCCAGCCCGACTATTGTGCATTATGATCACTAATGCAAAGGGCACTCAGAAATAATTTCAGAGTGCCTCTTTGCATTAGCACTGATAATACACACAGTCGGTGGCTGGCCATGGAGGTGAGAGGTGGGTTGTGCCAGTCACCAGCTGGGGAAGGGTGGGGGGTGCTGGGTGGGCTGGCATGGCTGGGGGGGCCACTAGACTACCAGGAAATTGGACATCCTTATCTATTTTATTATGATGGAGGGGGAGGCCACTAGACTACCAGGGATATGAACAATAATTATAATTTAATACAGATTGGGGGGGCTACTAGACTACCAAGGATCTAAAAAAGCAATATTTATCAAATACACATGGGGGAGCCACTAGACTACCAGGAAATTGCAGATGGTTATATATTTTATTATGATGGGGGACTGCTAGACTACCAGGGATATGAATTACAATTATTATTTTATACAGATCAGGGAGGCCACTAAACTACCAGGGATATAAAAAAAAACAATATTTATGACATAGACATTGGGGGCCACTAGAGATCGTTATCTATTTTATTATGATGGGGGGTGCTAGACTACCAGGGATATTTAAAACATGATTTTTTTTTCATTCAGATGGGGCAGAACAAAGCCCCCTGAGCAAACCCAGCCTCATTTAACTTTGTAGGGCACCCCTAGGCTGAGAAAATAAATTTTTAAATCTGGCCATCTCGTTCCTCGCTCTTTGTTGGTGAGCAATTTCATCTGACGCAATCTTTGATCACGAGATTCTTTGATCGCGATCATACATCGTGAGAGAGGGACGAGAAGGCCAGATTAAAAAAATCAATATTCTCAGCCCAGGAGTATCCTAGGAAGACAAATTAGGGTGGGTTTTACTCAGGGGGCTTCATTCTCATGAACCATGGTGGTGGTTTACGGCAGTTCTTTGAATATTTTTAATTAGAACAGTTTTTATTCTTTGGTCATGACCCAGCAAATTCTTTGATCACGAGCCTGCAAATTCTTTGATCGTGAGATTCTTTGATCACGAGGGAGGGACAAAATGGCCAGATTTTTTATAATGGAATAGATAGGGAAATTTTACCAATCTTAAAGATTGAATATCTTGGCAGTGGTTTGGTCTTTTTATTTGAAATTTAAAGGGTGTTTATGGCATGTCCTGTAGATGTGAATTATGGTGTTTACATGTTGGAGAATTTTTTTGCGGCGATATTGCGTGACACACTTTACGTGTTGTGGACAGTGTTTTGGATTGTGCTGGTGGCTTGAAATTGATAGGGTACCTAGTCTTAGTTTCATGGATGTAGTTTTCAGTTGTTGTGTTTGTTGAATGTCAACAGGTGTGGAACTGTGCCACTCTGATGAATGAAAATTTCAAATTTTTATATGTTATATCTCGGACACGGCTTGGTCTTTTTACTTGAAATTTGGAGGGTGTTTACAACATGTCTTGTAGATAGCAGTGTTTATGTTTCAGACAATATATTTTTTGAGGAGATATTGTGCGGCACAGTTTACATTTTCTGGACAGCGTTTTCTTTTGCTATACTAGATTAACATTTGTTTGGTGGCTGGCCTTGCTGTTGTCAATGTACTTTTTAGTCATTGGGTGTGTAATGTGGCCTGACACTTACAAGTTGGTGGGGCCCCGTGCTCCCACCAACTTGTGCAACTTTCTACTTTTCTATTCTTTCTTAAAAAGTAAGGAAATTCTTTGCAAAAAACTTTGTTAATGCATCAGTTAGGGTTTTTCTACAGTAAAAAAGAGTAGAAGACATTTGATTTTATGGTTCGACCCTTACACCCCAAAAACAGCGCCTGCCGAGCAGGCAGGGGTGTCGCTTGGGTCATCGCCCTAACTCTCACCCCATTCTCCCACACTGCACCACCTCAGCTTGTTTACACATGGGGTGGGGTGAGATAGGCTGATGACCCCAACGACACCCTGATGCCTGTTGGCAGGGAGGTCTGGGTAGGGTGCAGGGTGGGAACCCTTAAATAGAATTTCCTCACTTTTTTCACTGTAGAAGAACCCTAACTGATGCATTAACAAAGTTTTTGCATAGAATATATATCGCAAAAAAACTCTGTTAATGCATCAGTTAGGGTTGATTCCACATCAACAAAAGTCTGGAAATTCAATGTTAGGGTTACCAACCCTATTCCCCCACCCCCCACCACTACTCTCCACAGAACAACAAGCATTGGTGTGTGCCTTGGGGTTGTCGGCCCTAACTCTCACCCCATTCCATTTGCAAGGAAGCTGAGATGGTACAGCACAGGAGAATTGGGTGACAGTTAGGCCCAGTGACCCCAAGGCACACACGATGCTTGTTGTTCTGTGGAGGGTGGTGGGGGGTAGGTTTATAACCCTAACATCGAATTTCCAGACTTTTGTTGGTGTGGAATCAACCCTAAGTGATACATTAATGGAGTTTTTTTTGCAAAGAATTTTCCTTCTTTTTGAGAAAATGAAATGTTACTCATATGGTATCCATAGGTGGGAGTGTGGGCCTTCTGGGCCCTGTGCTGTCACCCACCCACCCATCAGTTTAGATGCATAGTGCAGGAGGGCCCTGTGCTCCCAGTTTTGCATAATGGGATGCATTTTTGGGAGCGCAGGACCTCTGGGCCCTATACTTCAACCCACCCATAAGTGTAGAGACATAGCTCCTGAGGGAACTGTGCTCCCAGTGTTACAAGATGGTACCCATGGGTGGGAGCATGGGCCCACTGGGCCTGAGCTCCCACCCACCCATGATTGTAGAGGCATAGAGTAGGAGGGTCCAGTGCTCCCAGTTTTTGCATAAATAGTATGCATAGGTGGGAGTGCAGCCCCTCTGGGCCCTACACTCCCACCTACACATAAGTACAGACAAATAGCACAGGACTAGAGACATTTCAAGCAACCCTCATAAAGCTTTTTTGGCAATAGCTCAGTAACTGTAGCAACTGCAGAAAACCCATTATTTCACAGTTGTACTCATGACCTAGCCACCTCCATGCATGCTTAGTGAACTAAGTCGCACTTAGTGAAAAATTGGTATCTTGAACCATTTTCGAGATTTAGGTGCCAAAAAGTGCTGTGACCACCACAATATTATCCTATGGGAAAATTCACAACTTTGGAGTGCTGTAAGTCTGCAACCAGTCTAATTTTTTTCACTAAACCAGTGAAAGGCACATCTGTGGTGCAAGGGCTTGCCACCCTGCAAATTTCAGCCCAAAAGTCCAAACCATGTAGTGGCAGTAAGGTGGCAAATAAACTGTGGTTTTGGCAGATGCCACAATGTTATTCTATGGGAAAAATGCACAACTTAGGAGCACAGTAACTATGGAACTGATGTAAAGTTTTTCACCAAACCAGCAAAAGGCACATCTGGGGTGCAAGGCCTTGCCACCCAGCAAATTGTAGCCCAAAAGTCTAAACCGTGAAGTGGCAGTGAGGTGGCAAAGAAATGGTAATTTTTGGGGCAGTGGTGTCTCAAATTGTGACACATTTAGCAAATTTGAGAAGGAACAGTGCAAAACTTTTGTAAATTTTGAGAAAGAATCATACCGTTCTTTCATGATTTGCAAAAGTACGGTGGGGCAAATTGTGGAAAACATATTTCTGGGGCTTATTTTCCAAAACTAATGGCAGCATTGTGTTCCTCTGAATCTGAATTAGAGCAGTTTTTCTCTACCACTAACTGAAAACAAGATGGCAACGGCACAAAAGTACAGAGGGCATTTGTGACAGAAAAAAGGTGCTTTCACAGAAGAATCTGTCACTGTCGCAGAGGAACATATATTTTTTCCCATAGAATATAATAGGAAAACTTAAAGTTTAATAACAGTAGAGGAACCACTGTCTGGGAGTGACCACCACTCAGTATGGCTCACATTGGATATGGGCAAGGAAGGAGTGGAATCTGGCACAAGAGTGCTGGACTTCAGAAGGTCTGACTTTGGGAGGATGGGGGAAGTGGTAAAAGGGTACCTGGCCAGAATTCAATCTAGTATGGACACTAACCAGAGGTGGGAGCTCATAAAGCTGGGGATAGTGGAGGCAACCAAAACCAAAACCTTATTTGTGTTTTAAGGTAATGTTGGATAATTGAAAAGTTGTGTATTATTTAAGTTTTGTTTTTACGTGAGTATTGTTATACATTTTATGTTTAGTCGCAACTAAGTGAAATACAAACAGGACTATCTTGAGAACAGGATTGTATAATCCTAATGAATAGAATTTCCTGTATAAAAATAAAGTTTTATCATCATCATGCTGCAAGGCCCAGAGCAAGAAGGCTAGGGCTAAGAAATTGAGATGGTTGAGCAAGGAGGTCATGGAAAAGGTAAGGAGAAAAAGAGCTGCCTTTAGGAAGTACAAGAAAACAGGGAGAGGGGAGGACAGGGAGGAGTACTTGATGGAATCAAAGGAGGCGACAAGGGCAGTAAGGGGAGCCAAGGCATCTACGGACCTCAGGCTGGCACAAGGCATTAAGAAGGGGGAGAATTATTTAGGGTACATCAGGGAGAAAAGGAGCTGTAAGGGCCATATAGCAAGGATTAGGAAGGAGGGGTTGGGGAAGAGGGGTTATAAGGCAGAAGCACTAAATGAGTACTCTGCTCTGTATTTACTAAAGAGAAGAGAAGAGGGGGGTGACACCCAAGGTGGAGAAATGGCAGAAACGGGGGAGGGGGTGACAGAAGGGGAAATCATGGAGGGCAGAGTTTGGGAGAGTTTGAAGGCACTGAGGGTGGATAAGGTGCCAAAGCCCAGATGGCATCCACCCCAGGATACAGAAGGAGCTGGCAGAGGTCCTTGCAGGACCTTTGGCAGACGTATTTAATGCCTCACTACATTCGAGGTGTGTACCTCAGGACTGGAGGATGGCTCATATGGTGCCCCTCCACAAGAGTGGCCCCAAGGATGAACCAGGAAGCTACAGACCAGTAAGCCTCACATCCATCGTGGGTAAGCCAATGGAGACTATCCTGAAGGAGAGGCTGGTGGCCCTCCTAGAGGCCAAAGGACTACAGGACAGCAGACAGCATGGCTTCATATGGAGCAGATCCTGCCAAACCAACCTGGTGGAGTTCTATGACTGGGTAACTAGGCAACTGGACAGGAGCCATGCAGTGGATGTCCTGTATCTGGACTTCAGTAAGGCATTCGACTCAGTGCCACATGGAAGGCTGGGAAGTAAGTTAGTAGGCACAGGGGCAGGTGCAAAGCTGGTGAGATGGGTAGGGAACTGGCTTCAGGGAAGGCAACAGAGTGTGGTAGTGGGTGGGGAGCTCTCACACCCAAGGTTAGTGATGAGCGGTGTTCCACAGGGCTCGATGTTGGGGCCAGTGTTGTTTGGGATATTCATTGCAGACATATCATTGGACATCAAGAGCAAGATCAGTCTGTTTGCTGATGATACCAAGGTAGAAGCAGTGGTGAATGACCTAGGGAGATGGCAGGGGTTGCAGGATGATCTGGCAAAGCTTGAAACCTGGTCAGACACCTTGGAACTGGTTTTTAATGCCAAAAAGTGCAAGGTGCTGCATTGTGGGATGAAGAACCCAAGGAGGAGTTACCAGCTGTGGGGAGTGCAGCTAGCCCAGACAGAGGAGGAGAAGGATCTGGGGGGTTCTCATTACAGGGTCAATGAACAACTCAGCCCAATGTAGGAAGGCAGCTGCAAACACCAACAAAATGCTGGGTTGTCTTGCAAGGGGTATATCCTCAAGGAGGGAGGAGGTGATTCTGCCACTGTACAGGTCATTAGTTAGACCGCACCTGGAGTACTGCATGTAGTACTGGCACCCGTATCTGAAGAGGGACATTAAGTTACTGGAGAGGGTGCAGTGCAGGGCAACAAAGATGATCAAGGGGCTGGGGGACTTATCATATGAGAAGAGGCTGAGGGAGTTGAACATGTACTCACCAGAGGAGAAGAGGGATGGGGGGACATGATTGAAAACTTTAAGTACATGAAAGGAATAAACAAGACAGGTACAGAGGGGCTGTTCAAAGTAAGGAAGGGGAGGGACACCAGGGGCCATGATATGAGACTGGAGGGAGGAAGGTTCAGGAGGGAGATGAGGAGACACTTTTTTACAGAGAGGGTGGTGGCTGGGTAGAATGCATTACCTGCAGAAGTGGTATCCAATAGAACAGTGGACTACTTCAAAAGGGAATGGGACAGGACAAGGGGGAGGGTCAATGAAGGGGAAGGGTGGAAGGGAGGGCAGCTGCAGAATAAGGGGTGCTAGCTGCACATTCAAGTAGAGTTGATAGACCTCTAGGCCTTTATCTGCTGGCAAATTTTTTATATTCGTATGTTCGTAACTTTTGCACAGATTAATATTTTTTCACCAAATCTTCAAAAGGCACATCCTTGACCTAGTCTCCATATTAGGTAAGCACAGATGAAGGCACCAACAGGCCATGCTGGGGATCAGCTGCCAAACTGGGAAAAACTACTCGGAAACACAAAAATTAGCAGCGATACACCACAGAAACCGATGAAGTTTTGTAGTTTTATTGTGAGGTCACAAAAACATTCCTCAGGGTGTTTCCCAGTCTCCATATACCCTGAAAATTTCTGACCATATGGACAAAGTGCTCGGACTGTGGAGACAAGCAAAGAATTTGCAAAAGTTGAGGATTTTTCACACTTTTCAATGCTCCGCAGCTCCACAACCACAAATCCAAGTGGCACAAAGATTTCCTAAGGCAGAGATCTGTGGTACGACAATGTGCATGCCACATTTCAGGTGAATTGGACAAATGATTGCAAAGTTATTAAAGTGCATAATTTTAGGTTTAACATAGAAGTAGCCGTGCAACCCTAACTATACCTGCCTTACCGGAAAGGTATAATATATATTCATTGCAAAAAACTCTGTTAATGCATCAGTTAAGGGTGATAGTACAGTGACAAAAGTTTGAAAATTGGATGTTATGGTTCCCACTCCTATCACCCACACCCCCACCCTCCACACACCAACAGGTCTCAGGGCATGTCATGGGGTCATCAGGCCTCACTCTCACCCCATTCCATGTGTAAACAAGCTGACATGGTACAGTATAGGAAAATAGGATGAGAGGCCTAATGACCCCATGGCACACCCCGCGCCTGTTGGTCTGTGGAGGGTGGGGGGCTGGGGAGGGGTGATAGGGGTGGGAACCCTAACATCGAATTTCCAAACTTTTGTCACTGTACTGTCAACCCTTACTAATACATTAACAGAGTTTTTTGTAATGAATTTCCCTTCTTTTTGAGAAAGTGTAATGTATCTGGTAACTGGTATGTGGTTGTGGGAGGACAGGGATAAGAGGGTCCTGCGTTCCCTTCACGCTACCCATTTTTGCATAATGGTATGCATATATGGGAGTCCTGGCCATCTGGGCCCTGTGCTCCCACTTACCCTTAAGTACAGAGACATACCGCAGCCCTAGAGTCATGAAAAGGAACCCTTGTAACACTAATTTGGCAATATCTCAGTAACCGTAGCAACCATGAAAAAAAATTCCACTGCAGTTGTAATCATGACCTGGAAACCTCCTCATATACTTAGTTCACGCGTAGGTAGACTAAGCTGTCCAGAGTGAAAAATCTGTATCTCAAATCATTTACAAGATACGGGCGCTGTAATGTTATCCTTTGGGAAATTTCTCAAATTCACAATGCTGTAACTATGGAACCAGTGTAAACTGTTTCACCAAACCAGCAAAAGGCACATCAGTGAAGCAAGGGCTTACCACCCTGCAAATTTCAGCCCAAAAGCCCTAACTATTTAGTTGCAGTGAGGTGGCAAAGAAAGGTTTGTTTTAGGGCAGTACTGTCTCAAATTGCGAAAGTTTGGCACGATTTGCAAAAGAACCGCACGAACATTTTGCAAAGTTTCCGAAAGTGTCATATCGTTCTTTCGCAATTTGCAACAGTACAGGAGGGCCGATCTTGAAAAATATATTTCAGGGAGTTATTTTTAAAAACTGATGCTAGCATTGTGTTCCTCAGGCCCCGATTAGATAAACACAAGTGTTGTTAGTGTTTAGCTAGGGGCAGTAAATTTTGACTTACAATGTTTTTTATCCACTGCTAACTGAAAACAAGATGGCGGTGGCATAACACTATTGAAGGCATTTGCGACAGTAAAAGGTGCTTTCACAAAAGTACAGGTTGTTTTCGCACGGCACATACATTTTTTCCCATTGACTATAATGGGAAATGTTAAATTTGAATAACATTTGAACGGATTAATATTTTTTCACCAAATCTTCAAAAGGCACATCACTGACCCAGACTGCATATTACCTGAAAATTTCAGACCAGACAGACTAACCATTTGGGCTGTAGCCATGAGCAAAGAAATAACCTGAAAAGTGGGTTTTTACATATTTTGTGGTGCTCTGCAGCTCCACAACCGCACATACGACCAGAATATAACTTGACAGATCCAGAGATCTATTGTACCTGCTTGCGCATGCAACATATCAGGCAAATGCATTGTACTGTTGCAAAGTTATTGAAGTGCACAATTTTGGGTTTAACGTAGAAGTGGCCGGGCAACCCTAACTATAGTATATATTCATGGTAAAAAACTCTTTTTAATGCATCAGATAGGGTTGTTCCACAGTGGCAAAAGTGAAGAAATTTGATTTTAGGATTGCCACCCCTTGCACCCCACGTCCACCCCGTCTCCTCCAACAGGCATCGGGGTGTGCGTTGGGGTCGTCGACCCTAACTTTCACCCCATTCCATGTGTAAATAAGCTGAGGCAGTGCAGTATAGGAGAATGGGGTGAGAGATAGGACCAATGACCGCAACACACCCTGAAGCTTGTTGGTGGGGATGGGGAGGGTGTGGGTTGCAAGGGGTGGAAACCCTAACACCGAATTTCCTCGCTTTTGTTGCTGTAGAACAACCCTAACTGATGCATTAAACAGAGTTGTTTTCCCATGAATTTCCTTCTTTTTGAAAATGTGCACTATAAATAGTGAATGGAATGTGGTGGTGGGAGTGCGGGGCCCGAACCATGTGATTTTTTGTCACTTCGCTGTGCAAAAACTGTATGACCATCTGAAATGAAAATTGTTAAATGAAGACATGTCCCATGGCACATTGCGTGTCCAGAATTGTGTGCACATCTGTTCAACAGTCGCACAGCGCAACGAGCAAACAATGTAACATGCACAATTCAGCTACCGTAAGTGCCAGCTAACCAAAAATTAGCCCAGTGAAAGATAAATAATAAATCTTTGTACATTCCAAATGCCAGGCAAATTGTGCACATGGTTCAGAAGTTATTGAAGCATAATTAACCAAATTTTCATTTGTTGGAGTGGCATAATTCCACACCTGTTAATGTTTTACACACAAAACCACTGTAAGGCACCTCCGTGTCACTAGGGCTACCTACGCTATAAATTTAAAGGCAGTAGCACCCTGCAGAATGCTATGTACAAGATGTTAACTGCATCACACAGTATCTCTGCAGTGAATTATTTTTCAAACATATAAACAGCATAATTCACAACTCCAGGACATCCACTCAACACCCTCCAAATTTCATGTGAAAAGAACTAATTGTTCCAGAGATATTCAATTTTTATGTTTCTGTGTCTTTAAGAAGTCTTCCACCACAAAATGGCGGAAATCGCAGCCGAAAATATACTAAAATGGCGGACCTGGCGGCCAAAAAATCAGTAACTGTGGAGTGGGCCAACTTCAGAACAACATTTTTTCACCAAACAAAAACTGGCATGTTCCTTGAACAACGGTCTTTCTACCTGCCAAGTTTTAGACCAATCAACCACACACTGGCTGTGCTATGCATTGCAGAAGGCAGTGCAGAAAAATAGCAAAAACATAATGTTTTGCACTGCACTACACAAACACAAAAACACAAACTGTAATGTTAACTCAAACAGTAATGGAAATAGTGAGGCAAAGTAAAATAGTAACTGTAACAGTAATGCAAACGCAAGCGCAAACAGTAACACACATTGTGACACAAAAGGAAACGATAATGCAAACGGTAAGACAAACGCAAGCACAAACATTAATGAAAACAGAAACTAGGGCCAACGACCCCAACGGTTCAAAAGTTATTCAAAAAACAAGTTCCCAATGTAATTCAATGGGAAAAGTTAACAAAAAGTTTGACAGTGTCGCAAATGCAGTTTTTACTTTAACAAATGGCCCTTTTACTGTCGCAAATCTGCCATTTTGTTTTCAGTTGGTGATTAGAAAAATGCTTGGCATTTAAATTTGGGACCCTCTAACAACCTAATTGCTGATGACCCCAATGCAAACCCCAATGTATGATTGGGGGGTGGGCTAGAGGTCCAAGGGGGTTTTCAACCTAACTTGCAATTTCCTTACTTTTAATGTGAACAACCCTAACTGATGCAGTGAACGGAGTTTTTGCCTCTAATATATATATATATATATATATAGTCATTGCAAAAAACTCGGTAATCATCAGTTGGGTGGATAAGCACAACGACAAAAGTTTGGTAATTCGATGTTAGGTTCCCACCCCTACCACTCCCACCCTCCACACACACCAAACAGATGTCAGGGTGTGCCATCAGGCCCAACTCAAACCCCATTCCATGTGCAAACAAGCTGATATGGTTCAGTACAGGAGAATGGGATGAGAGTTAGGCCAGATGACCCCATGGCACATCCCGACACCTGTTGGTATGTGCAGGGTGGAGTGGGGGTGGGAATCATAACATTGATTTTGTCGCTATACTATCAACCCTAACTGACGCATTAATGGAGTTTTTTTGCAATGAATTTCCCTTCTTTTTGAGAAAGTGTAATGTTACTGGTATGTGGTTGTGCTCCCTTCACACTGCCCATTTTTGCATAATGATATGCATATGTGGGAGTGTGGGCCCTCTGGGCCCTGCACTCACACTTACACATAAGTACGGAGACATACCACAGCCCTAGGGTTATGAAAAGGAACCCTTGTAACACTCATTTGGCAATATCTCAGTAATCATAGCAACTATGAAAAAAATTCCACTGCAGTTGTAATCATGACTTGGAACCCTCCATGCATGCTTAGTCCATCTAAAGGAGGACTAAGCTGCCCAGAACAAAAAATCTGTATCTCGAATTGTTTTCAAGATACTGGTGCCACAGTGTTTTCCTATGGGAAATTTCTCAGATTTGGAACACCATAACTATGGAACCACTGTAAATTTTTTCACCAAGCCAAGAAAAGGCACACTTGTGAGACAAGGGCTTGCTACCCTGCAAATCTCAGACCAAAAGCCCTAACCGTTTAGTTGCAGTGAGGTGACAGAAAATGGTGTTTTTTGGTGCAGTAGTGTCACAAACTGCAACACTTTCACAAAACCTGTGAAAGAATGGATGCGAAAGTGTCGCAAATTGCAAAAGTGTCACATCCATTCTTTCGCAATTTGTGACAGTATCAAGGGTCTGATGCTGGGAAACATATTTCCAAGGGGAATTTTAAAATTCTGATGCCAGCATTGTTTTCCTCAGGCCCCAATTAGGTAAACACAACTGTCAGTGTTTACGTAGTGGCAGTCAAATTTGAAATACAACCGTTTTTCTCTGCCGTTAACTGAAAACAAGATGGTGGTGGCACAACACTACTGAGGGCATTTGTGACAGTAAAATGTACTGCCGGCAGCTTTCGAGAGGCACATACATTTTTTCCCCTTTGACTACATTGGGAAAACTTTTAAATTTAATAACTTTTGAACAGATTGATATTTTTTCACCACATCTTCAAAAGGCTCATCAGTGATCCAGACTACATAATCTCTGAGAATTTCAGACCAGATGGACAAATTGTTTGGGCTGTAGCCCCGAGCAAAGAAATAGCCAAAAAAGTGGGTTTTTACATAGTTTTTGGTGCTCCACATCTCCTCAACTACATATCTGACTGGAATGAAGCTGGCCAGATCCAGAGACTGATGGTGCCTGACCTCACATGCAAAATTTCAGGCAAATCCATCATACGGTTGCAAAGTTATTAAAGTGCAAAGCTTTGGGTTTAGCATAGAAGTGTCCTGGCAATCCTAACTATAGTGCCACTACAGTGGCACTATAATATATATATATTTATATCTATATATATATAGATATATATATATAGAGAGAGAGAGAGAGAGAGAGAGATGTATATATATTAATTAACAAAAACTTTGTTTAAAACAAAGTTGGGGTTCTAAACATAGGTCTTCAACCGAAGTGATACTCATAACAGTCATTTTGGGGAATTGATGCACCACATTTTTAACATGCCCATTTTGGGACCCCACCTAATGAACAGTGGCACTATGATTTCGTTAGTACATCCCAAATGTTGATTTTGCACAGTGACTGCACCATTTTGCACCACAGCTGTGAAAACACATTTTGGGCAGGATGTGACAAATGACAGCTGCACTGTTCATGAGGAGGTGTAGAAAAATCTCAATGTTGAAAATCTGGAGTGTAAATATTAAAAATTGGCAAAGTTATGAATATACGTAGAAACTGCTCAACGCACACTCGTAACAGTAATTTTTGCACCACATTTTCAACATGGGCTTTTTGGAACTTCCCCTCATAAACACTGGCACTGTCATTTTGTTAATTGGCCCAGAAAGGAGATTCCACATAGTGAACAGGAAATCACCTTTCAGGACTGAATAACGAAATGGCAGTGACAGTGTTCATGAGGTGGGGTGCCAAGAACCCTGTGTTGAAAATTTGGTGAACAAATTCTTAAAAATGGCTGAGATATCAACATAAGAGGGTAACAGTAAATGGAATCCACAGTGAAGAAAGGGGGGTTACTAGTGGGGTACTACAGGTTTCAGTACTGGGACCAGTCCTTTTTAATGTCTTTATAAGTGACATTGCAGAGGGACTGGAAGGAAAAGTATGTCTCTTTGCAGATGACACAAACATCTGCAACAGGGTTGATACACAAGGTGGGGTTGAAAAGATGAGAAGGGACTTAGCAAGGTTGGAAAAATGGTCAAATGTATGGCAGCTTAGATTCAATGCAAAGAAGTGCAAAGTAATGCACATGGGAAACAAAAACCCAGGTGAAGAGTACACAATGGGGGTTGAGATACAGACAACTACAAAAATGGAAAGGGACTTGGGGGTCATTATATCAGATGACCTAATGGTGGGCAAGCAATGTGAGAAGACACTAGGGAGGGCTGGGGGGATACTGGGATGCATAGGGAAAGGTATCACCAGGAGAAAACAGGAAGTTGCTATCCCTCTGTAGAGACAGTGGGTAAGACCCCATCTGGAGTACTGTGTGCAGTTCTAGACACCCCATCTCTGCAAAGACATAGACAGATTGGAGGCTGTCCAGTGGAGGGCAACCAAAATGGTGCAAGGTCTGAACCAGAAGACATATGAAGAGAGACTAAAGGAGCTTAATTGTATACCCTTGAGGAAAGGAGGGGGTGACATGATAGAAACTTTCAAGTACTTCAAGAGAATCAATAAAGTCCAAGAGGGTAGCATCTTTCAGAAAAAGAGATGTGCAAGAACAAGGGGGCAGAATTTGAAGATAATGGGGGGACAGCTCAGAGGTAATGTGAGGAAGTGTTTTTTCACAGAGGGGGTTATGGATGCATGGAATAGCCTTCCTGAGGAGGTCGTGGAGTCAAAAACAGTGTGGGATTCAAGAATGAATGGACAGACATAAGGCAATTCTAGTGGATGGTAGGAGGAAGTAGGCTGCTGGTTAACCAGGATCTTCAGCTTATCCATTAGGTAGGGAAATGGGCAGACTAGGTGGGCCAAGTGGTCCTTATCTGCCATCAAATTCTATGTATGTTTCTATAAGTTGAAAACCCCATTGAGGGCCATAATACTAGCCTACCTTGATTCCTGTTTACGGTTGTGGTTTGAAGAGTGCGGGCATGTCCCAGTCCAGAGAAGATGACAGCCTCTGACCTCCAGAGATAAATATATGGTGAGAGGGGGTGAGCAGAGGTGGGTCTCAGCGGAAGGGTCAGGTTGGGGGAGTGGGACAGGGGAGACGATGAGGGACCTTTTCCTTTTTTCTAGAATAAAAAAAAAAAGAAGATGGGAACAGTTTTCTTTTTTTCGGTCAGGGATAACTTTATTTTTGGACACTGGGAGTGGGTTCCCCAGTGTCCCATAGTTTTGGGGGGTTTATAATGTCAACATAGGGATTGGGCACCCCAATGTTGGTGAACACTATTAATATTAGAATGGGCGGGGGGCATTTGACACCAGGTGTGGGCTTCTCAGTGTCGGAAACAAAACTGAAAAAAAGTAAAGGTTTTTGGCACACTGAGGGTGGTCTCCCCAGAGTGCCACAGTAATAGAGGGAGAAATAAATCCCAACATGGGTATTGGGCACCCTGATGTCAACAAAGAATAATAAGAATGGGCAGTGGGATGGCGGGGGGGCATAATTATCAGAAAGTTAATGCTTTCGGAGCACTGGGGTGGTCTCCCCAGTGTACCACAGTAGTGGAGGGTTAAAGAAATGTCAACACAGGGATTGGGCACCCAGATGTTGGGAAGCAGTAATTACAAAGGGGTATGCCTGGAAAAATGACAGTTTGATGAAAGATTCTGCATTGCAACATAACAGTTCGATGCAGGACTCTGCATCACTAAATGTCACTTCGATGCAGGATTATTTATTTATTCATTTGTTTGTTTATTTAAGAGTTTTACCAGAAAGGCATGCTGAGCATGCTACTGCTTAATTCCAGATGCATCCTGGGGGTAGGGGGGTATGGGAAAATACATATAGAGTACAGTGTACAATAACAGCTGGCAAGACAATTCAAGAGACGATGTTACATTCATGAGACAACATAAGAGCAAAATAACCATCATCATTCTGAATCTAACATGGCAATTCATTGCAGGATTCTGCATTGAACTAGAATCCTATGCCAATGCAGGATTCTGCATCAAACTAGAATTCTACGCCTCCAGGGACATCTACCATATATACTCACATATAAGCTGACCTCCCAAAATGATGCTTTGATTTCACAAAAAATGCAGTAACCTGCATATAAACTGATATCAAGTTTTCCAACTGAATATCTACATCGAGCTCAGGCAAGGGAGTGTTGTTTCAGTAAGTGTGGTGTCTTGGCTCATTTTTTTTTTACCACCAGTCACTCAACAACCCACCAACCTTGTTCCCTTTTCACCAAACCCTTCCCTCTCTGCCCCATGTCCCCTGTCTGCTGTGCTTCCCTTCATCCAGGTGGCTTGCTGGTGATGTCCCATGGCACAGCCCCTCACAGTTTGTAATGCCGGCAGGCGCCTGCAACACCAGAGCTACTGCCCCGCTCTGTTACTTACTCCTGCTGAGCAATGTGTTACCCTCTATGCCTAATCCCCTTTCCATTCCCTTTCTGTTCCCTTCTCTCTCTCTTTTGATCAGCTCCATCTTTGGGGCACTCTGCACTGCCTTCACTGCCACGGTCCTCATGGCATCTGTTCTGCCCAGCATCCGTTCCCTTTCCCGTTTCTTTTTTTTAAAGAAGACTCTTCTCCATAGCTGGTTATGCCGACCCATCACCCAACCTTTAATATTACTGTGTCATAATGACTGACCCATGTATAAGCCAAGACCCCCTAAACTGAAATGCTGACTTGGTACAAAAATCTCTGCTTATACACGAGTATATATGGTAATTTTTCCCCATAGGAAATAATGTGAAAAAGAACACTTCATAACTTTGGAACGGATAGATATTTTTTCACCAGACCTTCAAAAGGCACATCTGTGAGGCCACAGTTTTCTACTCTGTGAATTTCAGCCCTGTAGCTACAGTCATTTTTGAGGTACAGGTTGACAAAAAAGCAGCAACAAAATGTAAAAATATCTTATTTTTCAACACTCTATCTCAGAAACTGCACAAGGAATTTGGACCAAATTTGGCATAGCAATAGCCCTGTCACTTCCAATGATGCATGCAAACTTTCAAGCAAATCTGTTGAACCTGCCCAAACTTATTACCCTGGAAATATTTGCCTTTAACATTAAATGCTCGTGCTAACCCTAGCTATAGCTGCACTACCATGCAGATATACATACATATATATATATATATATATATATATATATATATATTCATGGCAAAAATCCATTTAATGCATCAGTTAGGGTTGTTCCACAGTGACAAAAGCATGGAAATTTGGTGTTAGGGTTGAAAGCCCCCCTCTCTAGCCAGCCCCCAACTGGCATCGGGGTGTGCATTGGGGTTGTCGGCTAACTCTCATAATTTCCTTCTTTTGAAGGAGGACTATAAAACAGTGAATAGACGCGGTAGGGAGTACGGGCCCTTCGGGCCCCACACTCCCACCACGTGATGTCTTGTGACATAGTAATGGTAACTGCAATGCAAATGCAAGCGCTAATGGTTATGCACATGGTAATGCAAACGTAAATGGTAAAGCAAACATTAATAGAAACGCAAGCACAAAGTGACGCCAAAGTGAATAGTGAAGCAAACGGAGATGCAAGCATGTACAGAAACACAACTGGTAACACACACGGTCATGGTACAACTATTGTAAATGCAAATGTTAACTGTTACAGAAACAATAACGCCAAAGGGAACAAAAACGGAAAGACAAGTGCAAGAGCATATGGAAACACAAAGTGTAACGCACACGGTCATGGTACCACAATTGCAAATGCAAATGGTAACAGTAACAGCAAAAATGATGCCGAAGGAAACAGAAATGGAAAGGCAAACGCAAGTGTGTATGGAAACGCAAACCATAATGCACATGGTCACAGTACCACGATTGGAAATGCAAATGGTAATGGTAACAGCCAAAATAACGCCAAAGGAAACAGAAATGGAAATGTGATCGCAAGCGCATACAGAAACACAAACCATTAAGCTCATGGTCACGGTACTGCAATTGTAAATGCAAATGGTAATGGTAACAGCAACAATAATGCCAAAAGAAACTGAAACGCAAATGCAAGCGTGAACAGAAACGCAAACCATAATGGGCACAGAAATGGTACCGCAATTGTAAATGCTAATGGTAACAGTAACAGCAACAATAACGCCAGAGGAAACAGAAATGGAAACGCAACCGCGTACAGAAATGCAAATCGTAACGTGCATGGTCACAGTACCACAACTGGAAAAGCAAATTGTAATGGTAACAGCAATGATAATGCCAAAAGAAACAGAAATGCAAATGCAACCACGTATGGAAATGCATACCATAACGTGCACGGGAATGCAAATGGTAACGGTAACAACAACGATGACGCAAAACGAAACACAAATGCAAACTCAAATGGAAGGGCGGCCGCAAACGCAAATGGTAATGTGCATGGTGATGCAAAGTGAAACACAAACAGAAACAGTACTGTAGACACAAATGGTAAGAGTAACACAAACCACAAGCACAAACAGAAATGCAAAGGATAATGCACACGGTGGCGTACACGGGAATGCTAACGCAAACAGGTATGGAAATGCAAGTGGAAATGTTACATATAATAGTAACTGGAGCGCACACCCTGGTCTTCCCGAACAGCTGCACAGAGAAACACAGCGAGTACAAAGAATGTATGCATAATAATGGGGCTCGGAGCAGAAAAATAGGAGTTGGAATACTAAATTGCTTATATCTCAGGAACCGTACGACGTAAGAAAAAAATTAAAATTTCATATGAATTATGACTTTCTTGGCTAGTTTTGTACTTAGCCCATATCTCACACCATTTCCGAGATACAGGCCCAGAAAGGTGCAGCAGACGCCGCAATGTTAGTCTATGGGAAAAAGCGTCAAATTCAGAGAGCTGTAACTTTCCATCTGTGCAATAGTTTGTCACCAAACCACCAAAAGGCATATATATGGGATGTTGGCTTTCTTCCCTCTAAATTTCAGCCCAAAAGACCAAACCATTGTTTTGCAGCAGGGTGGCAAAGAATTCCTGTTATTTTGGGCATAGTGTTGCAAAATAGTGTCGCAAATCACAACACTTTCGCAAATGAAATCACGAAAGTGTTGTGAGTGCAACACTACTTTGTGACACTATTTTTTCCAAAAATGTCAAAATCATATTTCTGGGGTGTTTAACCCCCCAAAAAAGACATGTCTAGCATCCTCAGCGTCTGACTCGGTGAACACAAAAAGTATTGTGTCCCTAGAGGGTCCCAAATTTAAATGCCAAGCATTTCTGTGACCACTAACTGAAAAAAAAATGGCTCACTCACGACACTACAGGGGTCATTTGAGACACTGTTGAACTTTTTGTTAACTTTTCCTATGGACTATAATGGGAAAATTGTTTTTCAAATAACTTTTGAACCGTTCAATATTTTTTCATGAAATCTTCAAAAGGCACATTGGGGACCCTGGCCACATGCTTCCTGAAGTTCTCGGGCTGGTCGCGCAAACCGTGTGACCTGTAGGCATGAGCAAAGAATGGCAAAAAATGTAATTGCATGCATGAATGTTGCTTAATAACTCTGCAGCCATATATCAGACTGGTATGAAAATTGGCAGATCCCAAGATCTATGGCTACGCCCTGTGCCTGCCAAATTTCAGGCAAATCCATTGAAAGGTGGCAAAGTTATTAAGGTACAAAGTTTCACCATTTAACCTTAAATGGGGTACTCAACTCAACTATGGTAGCATTACTGTGCTACATTATATATATATATATATATATATATATATATATATATATATATATATATATATATATATATATATACACACACACACACACACACAATAGGGTGAGTGGTAAATGAGTGAGATAAAACAGTATATCATCCACTGCAGTGTGATATTTTTATCCTCTGCTCTACTGTGATGATATCAGCCATTTACACACACAGGTCACAAAAGGTCATCACTCTAGGCAGCTTTCCCCTCAGCATGCAAGAAACACCTGTGCTGTTACCATAGACACAAATGCAGAACTACTTCAGAGGTCTCACTGCTGCCTACAGCTAACTCAGTGAGCATTACAAAACACACCTATTCCCTCCCCCACCAACTTCCAGCTCATTACTATGACTGCAGCCAAAATTCTAAACAGCACAGCTTCACAGAACAGCCTAAACTACTGCCTGCAGCTAACTCAACTACCACTGAAACATACTCTCACTTGTTGCTCAAACTCTGATTCTCACCCATTACAATTACTGTGATACTCTCAGCTTGACTACAGCCAGAATCCTAAAGAGCACAATTTCACAGAACACTCTGCACTCTGCCTGCAGCTAACTTAATTACCACTGAAAACAGTATCAGCTGTTCTGACACTCTGCCTTTCAGCTCATTACAATTACTGTGATGCTCTCAGCTTCGCTGCAGCCAGACTTCTAAAGAATACAGTCTCACAAAAGTATGTTTCTCACTCCTACCTAAAACTAACTCATTTAGCATTGCAAAACACACTCATGTGTCTCCCAGAGTTTATAACACTGCCAGTCCATTCAGAAAAGCTCACACACAGAATGAGCAAACACATAAACAGGAACAGAACACAAGATAGCATAACAAAACTTCTAAAACTCTTGGCCCTATTGTATATATCGAATACATGATGGTCAGATCATGTGCTACGGCAAATATTGTCAGTCCTGCAGAGTGAGCTCTGGATATCTCACGAGTGCCTTGACAATATTTGCTATATCACACTTATGCCCATCATGTATCCCATATTTACATATATATATATATATATCTGTGTGTGTAGCCCCCTCCTCCGCTACTTCACTCAAGTTAGCAACCCTGGCACCCATACTGAGCACAGACTCAGACATTTAGAAATGGTACCACCCCTAGCTTTGGGAATGTGTACCAGGCCCATTCTTCTAGAGATCAAGGGGTGGGGTGTACAAAAGCATAACTACTTGGTATTTAGAAAACCAGGTCCTGGGGAGAGACTTTTTGCTAGGCATATGCTAGACCTATCTTCCGGAGGGGTACCCAGTAACTCCACACAGGAAGCAATAACGTAACTGTTCAGGCCATAGTTGGGGTTTTAGAGTGTGCCTTTATTCCAAAGATGTTCTCTAAAGCAATGATGGACCCCCAAGGTTTACACATTTTGGCACTAGGAACTTGCAGAACAACAAATTGAACTGTATCTGACAGAAACTCTTTGTATCCCCACCGCAGTAGGACATAGAACACTTACACTTTGTATTCCCACATGGTGTAGAACATAGAACATTGCTTCCAGTGGCATATTGGCCACAACTGAAAACACATTTTGCTAACACTAGCACCATTCTTCATAACCAGAGAAGAAACTGTAACACGTTCCAGGGGTAAAAATATTCTCTTCAGACATTTGGCCATCTGTCTAAAGTAGCCAGGCATCCTTACTGAATCTGTTAGTCCTGAACTGGTTACTCCAGATGGGGTTCTGCCCACCGAATGCTCCCAAATTCATACTCAGCCGTTCTGTCAAGTTACACCTTAAACATTTGGAAATGCTTTTGAATTGCTTTTGAATGAAACTGGCATTCCAAATGCAAACTCACCACCTCAATAGTGTAAATGTAAAAAGTCCCGAACAGTGTGGTATAGTCATACCTCTGGACATCATACAATTCAGCCAACTTTAATTCAAAGACAGTCTTGCATGTCTGTACTTACAGAAAAATAAATTGTCCCTTCCCTCTGGGTATGGAACTCAATAACACAGGTACTTGCTTTCTGTGGCAAAAGGTCAGGAATTCACTCTCTTTTATACATTTCAGGAAGCTTCAAAACATCCTGGACCAAAAAGGGGTTACTCCTTGGATCCATCCACTGGCAGTCCTTTTCACCCCTCCAGGGATGAAAATCAGGAAGTCCTGCTATAGAAAAGGTCTCCACCACTTCTCTTAGCAAACTGGAGAATACCAGAACTAGGGTGAAAATTCAGGGCCCTCAACTCAGAGCCCGCTGGCAGCAGTTCTCACTCCGACTCTACACACTCACTGCAACTGACTCCCATCTCAACATTCTATCTCCCACCTCAACAGCTGGCACAAGGGTTGTGCTGCTGCGAGAGTTCCAAATGAATTAATCACTTCCATCTTAGCTGAAGCCAAGTAAACAGAAGAGTGAGTAGGTGAAAAACTATTTAACTAGTTAATCACCAGCTGCCTCTCCCTGCCTAGCACTGATACTGAGGGGGTTCTAGTAACCCCAGGGGACTGGGTGATTACAGTCACCGCATACCAGAAGAATGACTGTCTGCAGTCATATCTCCATCCGGCACTAGGCCATCCTACCCTCCATGTTACCTACAGGGAGGTTGCGCAAGTCCTCCCCTACCATGTGCTAGGCACAGGTAGGTAACACTATAGGAACAGAGGCTGGCTGATGAAACTTCAGCCCCTAGCCTATGATCTATCTATGGATTCTCAGTGGCTCCAAGAAAACTGCTTGAAGCATGCCCTAATGCAGCAGTGTTGAGAGCCCCCTACTGCAGATCAGGACCCCAGTCTGTCTATCCCCCTAGCCCACTAGAGAAGACTATCTGACCTAGGCTACCTACTGGGGAAAACCTATCCCCCCAAACCTCCCAGGATACCTGTGGACAACAAAAAGGAAAACATACACTACATTGCATTACATTTCCCAAAAATCACACCTGTGAAGAAAAGTATGTTAACACCTTGTTAACCATAAACATTTCTAAAAACACTATGAAAAAGGGAACGTGGATGAGTTCCAACATCCACTTCTGTTCTTTTCTTCTTCAGGAACACCTGCAAGAGAAGAAAACCACAAAAAATACATTCTGCATTCCACACGGTGCCTAAACCTCCACCTAACACTAAAGAACCCAAAAAAATCATTTTTTTTTATAAAAGCATAAAAGTAAAATAAGGAAAGAAGACATTCATACAACACATTTTGTGGATGGAATTCCCTACAACGTCCAACTCTAGGGACCAATGTCACTGGTGCCCATAGGCATTGTCCATTAAAGAGTCTCTCCTAGGCTGAAGCCTGCTGAAGAACAATTCTTGGACATGACAGGGCCTGTATAGCACTGTAATCCAGGAGGAAGAGTCTTTGTTAAAAACAATAAAGTTCCTTGGATAGTCTTCAAATATAGGATGCTTTGCAAAGTCAGTAAATGTAAACAAAAAGGGTTTGTCTTACCAGTTCCTTGAAGAATGATAAAAAGGATAATCTTAGACCCTCCCTCCCTTCAGACCAGATGGAATCTTTGGATACTGCTGGGCTGATGTTTCTGGAAAACCAAGTGATGAAATGGGAAAACTGCTGGACTGATATCCTGGAAGGCCAGACAATGGAACAGGAAAACTGCTGGGCTGATGTCCTGGAAAGCCAGATGATGGAACAGGAAAACTGCTGGGTTGATGTCCTGGAAAGCCAGATGATGGAACAGGAAAACTGTTGTGATGACGAATCTGCATACACCTGAAGAAATCCTGGAACACCAGTAGAGCTGTATCTTCCTCCATAGATACTGCTGCTTTGGATGAAATACATTTGGCCTGTCACTGCTCGTTTCCTTAAGGCATGCTGGACATATTTACAGGAAGTTGCACCATTAAGGTTAGTACCACTCAGGGTGTGGGGTGAGGACTATGACCCCATCTGGGCATTCCAGGTTGATGCTGTGAAATGTCTCTTGCCTAGCCCCATCCACAATTCGCACAGTGTCCATTAACAGAGTCCTGCCCAGTCTCCAGAATTTAAGGCAATCATTGTTGATTTTGTCCCTTACACATGCTGGAGCATCTGGATGCATATTCTTCCTTGCCTTCTCCATAAGCCAGGATTGCCTGTTTTGTTGAATCTCCTCCCAGACTCGGCAAGGAAAGGTAGAATAGGACTTCCAATACTTACTGTCAGCCCTCCTACAAATCAATCTCTCCTCTTTACTACTCTTCACTAGTCTGTGGCCCATGGCTCAGCTTGGGTGGCCAGTCCTGGTCAAGTCAGTGTTTCATACTCAAAGAATGAAATAACTTGTCCTCCACTACTTCTTTGGACAAGTTGCTACAGCCATCTTTAACTGTCACTGGCTCCTCTGAGGCAAGAGCTTGGGGCGACTCACAGTAGCACTCAACATGAAGATGCTCTTCTTCATCCTCCTCTTCCTCCTCACTTATGATCTGTGCCCAAGAGTGAGCAAATGTCCTCACTCCTGAGACATTCTATTCATCACTGGGCATGGAGATGAACACTTCCCAATTGAATGTCTCTTTTACTTCGTTCTCCCCCACTAGGCTAGGACTCAGACCCTGTCTCCATGGGTCAACGGATCTCTCTGTTGCACTGTCCAGCTGGGACACAGGCATGGAAACTTTTCTCTGTTCCTGCCCTTGCATTGGATCAACATCAATTTTCCTTGCTCCTTCTGTAACACACTCAGTAGAACTTTCCCCAACAGGTTTAGCCTGGTGCTGTGTGCTGCTGCCGGCAGGGTCCCCTGCCAGGGTCCACCTGGGAGCCAACTGAATTTGTGTTGCTCTCTCTGGAGCTGTACCCCTGCTCATTCCAAATTTTGCAAGGCAGTCCAAGCAATGGGGTATCAGAAACACATCCCTTCCAGCCTTTAGACATACAATGCATAGTCTCACTGGATAGCTAGAAATTGCTACATCTGGAGGTAACTCTTCACAGTAGGATCTCTCTACCTCTCTCAGTATTGCCACCTCCTCTACAGTCATAGCTAGGGCATGATCTGGGTATTGGAGTGCTCCCGAAGTCATGTCTGAAAGCAAACACACAAACCTTTTGTTACTGAATTGCTCGATAGTCACATATTGGCTCTCTGCTGCTGTCTTTACATTGCTGACCTCGCCCTGTCATGGCATCTGTAGCTTTTCTCATGCATCACACTCTGTTCAACTTGCTCAAAAATTGTGTTTCTGACCTTTTTGGCTACTGAAATTACTTTAAACTGCAAACGATTGTCTCTGATGTTACATCTCAGCATATTCACATTGATTTAGAACTGGTAACTTGACTTTGTGATCAGCACAGTTCAGGAAAATTCTATTTACAAATCTACAATTGCTCAAAGTCACTTCCAAATCTCCCCAGTATTTCTTTGCTCAGGTTTGCTTGTTTGCTGCATCCCACTTATGCAACTCACAGTCCTGCTGCTTAGAAATGTACTGTTGCTGAACCTATTTTTCATTGCTCACAGTCTATTGCTCAGAATTTACTGTTTGCTGCACCTGCTTTTACACTGCACAGTTCTTTCTTTGCACATAAATCACACTGCTTGCACACAGGTTTAGCTGGCTTTGCCTTTTCACCATTTGCTTGCATAGTTTACTTGTTTACTCACTGTATACAGTAGTGGGTTCCCTCCGATGGAAAATTTTGGCCTGCTGATGATTCAAAGAAGGCCTCTGAGGTGAAGCAGGTTGGCAGTCCTGCCGACCATAGCCATGATCACATTGATCACTCTCCAGTCGGTTGGAATAAATGTTGAACCCGAAATTACACTTTACAATTCTGTTTGCTAAAGTTTAGAATGCTCACAAGCTCCTCGATGGTTGATCCTGGTCTAACCAGTTTGCACGCCACTCTCTCTCTCTCCTCTATGAACACGCTGCAGCACACAGATGCTGGCCAGGGGGTGGGACCAGATGCAGCCGCACCAATCACTCGACGCCATGCAAATGAGCCTCTCTCTCTCTCTCTCTCTCTCCTTGCTTGCTCTTCCTTCATGGTGATTGTTGAGCAGGAGCAAATTTAAACTGCAAATTGTAACTTTTTTCTTGGCTGCAATTTTCAGCGGCGGGAGTGCTGTTTTGACCATTTTTACCACAGTTTCTGGACATTTTCTCTAGCGACTCCTCCAATTTGCACACTAAACACATGAAACTTTCAGGACACATATTTGACTGTTCCTTAAAGTCCACAATACTTTTGGCACTTGAAAATTGCATTTTAAAAGTTCTTTAAGTAGGTTTTGGTGCAGAGACCAGGACACACATTTCAATGCTTTACTGTCCATTAACAAGTTGAAAACACACAAGCAGCACTCTGTTTCTTTACTTGAACTGGAGGCATATAAGCAGCAAATTTGGGTGGCATTTTTCTGGTCACAAATCACTTTTCCAAAGCTTCCTTTCCACTTGGGCTACACCACTACCAGACAGAGAGATGCTAATCATACCCTCAGCAAAACGTCTGGTCTCTCCCCAAATTAAACATCACCAGATGAGCCCCATTTTTTTGTAACCACCTTCCCCTGCTACTTTACTCAGTTAGCACCCCTGGCACCCATACTGGGCACAGACTCAGACATTTAGCAATGGTACCACCCCTAGCTTTGGGAATGTATACCAGGCTCATTCTTCTAGAGATCAAGGGGTGAGGGTGTACAAAGGCATAACTAGTTGGTATTTACAAAACCAGGTCCTGGGGAGAGACTTTTTGCTAGGCATATGCTAGACCTATCTTCTGGAGGGGTACCCAGTAACTTCACACAGGAAGCAATAACGTAACTGTCCAGATCATAGTTGGGGTTCTAGAGCGTGACTTTATTCCAAAGATGTTCTCTAAAGCAAGGATGGACCCCCAAGGTTTACACATTTTAGCACTAGGAACTTGCAGAACAACAAATTGAACTGTGTCTGACAGTATTCCCACCGCAGTAGGGCATAGGACACTTGCACTTTGTATTCCCACATGGCGTAGGACATAGAACATTGCTTCCGGTGACTTATTGTCCACAACTGAAAACATGGTTTGCTAACACTAGCACCATTCTTCATAACCAGAGAAGAAACTGTAACACATTCCTGGGGAGGGTACAAATATTCTCTTCAGACATTTGGCCATCTGTCTAAAGTAACCAGGCACCCTCACTGAACCTGTTAGTCCTGAACTGGTTACTCCAGATGGGGTTCTGACCACCCTTTGCTCCCAAATCAATACTCAGCCATTCTTTCAGAGTTACGTCTTAAACATTTGGAAACCTTTTGAATTGCTTTTGAATGAAACTGGCATTCCGAATTTAAACTCACTACCTCAGTAGTGTAAAGGTAAAAAGTCCCAAACAGTGTGGTATAGTCATACCTCTGGACATCATACACCTCAGCCGACTTTAATTCAAAGACAGTCTTGCATTGTATGTGCACCACAAAAGCACTTTTTACTTTCACAAAAGCACTTGCAACCGATCGTCTGATTTGTATGAAATTTTGCATGTGCGGTATGGTTCCATATATCTCTGGATCTGGAAAGTTTAGTTCTGGTCAGATTTGTGGTTGCGGAGCTGTGGAGCATGAAATACTGTGTGAAAAATCCTTAATTTTGTGAAATTCTTTGCTTGTCTCCACAGCCCGAATGGTTTATCCATCTGATCGGAAATTTCCAGGGTATATGGGGACTGGGTCAGGGAACTGCCATTTAAAGATTTGGTGAGAAAATATTAATCCTTTCAAAAGTTATTAAACTTTTTCATGCCCCATTAGAGCCTATGGAAAAAATATATGTGCACCATGAGAGCACTTTTTACTTTCACGAAAGCACTTTTTACTTTCCTTTGCCGCCATCTTGTTTTCAGTTAGCGAGGAGAAAAAACACTGCAGTTTAAAATGCTGCCCCTAGGTAAACACCAACAGTTGGGTTTACCTAACTGGGGCCCAATGAACACGATCCTGGCATCAGTTTTTCAAAATGATGCCTGGAAATATGATTCTTACATTTTCAGCTGTTTTACTATGGTACCACATTTAACATTAGGACTTTAAGTAAAGTCCTCAGTACTTTTTCGAAAGTTCCCCCATGTAAACCAATGGTACCTTCATGAAAGTACAAGTACTTTTGCAAAAGTACAGCTGGAGAACAGCCCCAAAACACAAATTTCTTTGCCATGTCATAGCAATAAAATAGTTAGGAAGTTTGTGCTGAAATTTGCAGGGTAGCAAGGAATTGCAGCACAGATGTGCCTTTTGCAGGTTTGGTGTTAACATTTTCACTGGTTCCATAGTTACAGCACTCCAAAGTTTCAAATTTTTCCATAGGATAACATTGTGGAGTACACAGCACCTTTTGGTGCCTGTATCTCAAAAACGGTTTGAGATACGGATTTTTCGCTACTTGCAGCTTAGTTCACTAGCACACGTGGAGGTTTCCAAGTCATGAATACAACTGCAGTGGAATTTTTTCCATGGTTGCTATGGTTAGTGAGATATTGCCAAATTAGTGTTACAAGGCTTCCTTTTCACATCTCTAGGCCTGCAGTATGTCTCTGTACTTATGTATAAGTGGGAGCACAGGGCCCAGAGGGCCCTGCGCACCCACAGAGAGATGAGGGTTCATTACAATGTCTCTACACTTATGAATATATGGTAGCACAAGACTCATAGGCCGTTTGCTCCAACAAATGGATAACATTTCATATTCATGGCAGTGTGAAGGGAGCGCAGGGCCCACGTGCTCCCACATGCCAGTTACATTACACTTTCTCAAAAGTAAGGGAAATTTATTTAAAAAAACTCCATTAATGCATCAGTTAGGGTTGATAGTACAGTGACAAAAGTGTGGAAATTCAGTGTTAGGGTTTCCACCCTACCACTCCACCCCCCACCCTCCACACACCAACAAGCATCAGGGAGTGCCATGGGGTTGTCAGGCTTAATTCTCACCCCATTCTCCTATATTGTACCACATCAGCCTGCTTACACATGGAATGGGGTGAGCATTGGGTCTGATGACCCAATGGCACACCCCGATGTCTGTTGGTATGTGGAGGGTGGGGTGGTAGGGTGGTAACCCTAACATTACATTTCCACACTTTTTTGCTGTACTATCAACCCTAACTGCTGCATTAATGGAGTTGTTTGCAACATATATATATATATATATATATATATATATATACAATATATACACACACACATATATATATTATAGTGGGCAGTCGCGCCACTATAGTTAGGGTTCATCGGTCATTTACATACTAAAGTCAAAGGTTTGGGCATTAATAACTTTGGACCAGTTCAACAGATTTGCCTGAAATTTGGAATGTACGGTGGGGCATAGTAGATCTCTGGATCTGCCAAATTGCATTTCTGTTGGACTTACAGTCTTTGAGTACAAAAGCGCTGAAAAATGCAAAATTATCCATTTTTGGAGGCAGCTTTTGAGATTTTGGATGTGCCTCTGCACAGCCATTGTGTGGTGTACTGCTCTGTGAGATGGCTTGTTTGAAAGAGCTTTGGTGGCTGAACATGTCACTTTTTGTTTGGTGAAAACATATTAAGGCTTTCAAAAGTTATGCCACTTTTAAGTTCCCATTATAAGTCAATAGAAAATTGATATGTATGTTTTTCGAACAAAGAATGGAGTTTTGGCCATCTGGTCTTGTCTGATGGTTCAAGAATTTGCAGCCTCATGGTTGAAGAATCTTTGTCCCCAAGGAATTTCAAAAATTATTTGATCGCGAGGTCTGCCATCTTGTTTTCAGTTTTCTGATCAGAAAAGCACAAATATCCCGGCTCAGGGGTCACTTCTAAGGTAAAACTTGGATGGGTTTTACTCAGGGAACCCCGAACTATCGAGCCATGCCTTTGGATTTATCCAACTTGGTCTAAAAATAGAGTTATGAGGTCTAAAAATCTTGATTCGTGGCTCGCTAATGATTTTTGATCGCCAGCCTGCAAATTCTTTGATAGCGAGTTTCTTTGATCGCGATCGTGCACCATGAGTCAGGGACGAGATGGCCAGATTTCAAAATTGCTTTTTACAGCCTAGGGGTGCCCTAGACAGTTAAATGAGGGTGGGGTTTGATCAGGGGGCTTCGTTGTGCCGCATCTCAATAAATAAAAATATGTTTTGTATATCTGTGGTAGTCTAGCGCACCCCCCCCCGATCATTATTACATACATAATGCTTTCTCAATCCCTGGTAGTCTAGTGGCCCCCCCATGTGTCTTTCATTATAAAACTGTTTTGTTTTATCCCTCGTAGTCTAGTGTCCCCTAATGTGTATTTCATTAATATTTCTTCTATATCCCTGGTAGTCTAATTCCTCCCGATCTGCATTAAAGTATTATTATTCCTGATGTCCCGGGTAGTCTAGCGGCCCCCCATCATAATAAAATATATAATGAACTGTGATTTCCTGGTGGTCTAGTGGCCCCCCATCCAGCCGTGGCAGCCAACCCAGCAACCCCCACCTTTCCTGAGCCGGCGACTGGCACAGCCCACTTCTCACCTCTACAGCCAGTCGCCAACTGTTTGTATTATGATCGCTAATTCAAAGAGGTGCTCAGAAATAATTTCAGAGCACCTCTTTGAATTAGCGCTCATAATACAAACAGTCGGCTGCTGGCCATGGAGGTGAAAGGTGGGCTGTGCCAGTCGCCGGCTGGGGAAGTGTGGGGGAGTGCTGGGTGGGCTGCCACGGCTGAGTGGGGGGTGACTAGACTACCAGGAAATCACAGTTCATTATATATTTTATTATGATGGGGGGGCTGCTAGACTACCAGGGACATCAAGAATAATAATACTTCAGTACAGATCGGGGGGTGGCACTAGACTACCAGGGATAAAACAAAACAGTTTTATAATGAAAGACACATTGGGGTGCCACTAGACTACCAGAGATTGAGAGATCATTATGTATGTTATGATGGGGGGGGTGGCCCTAGACTACAAGGGATATAAAAAATGTATTTTATTTTATTGAGATGAGGCACAACGAAGCCCTCGAGCAAAACCCACTGTCATTTCACTTTCTAGGGCACCCCTGGACTGAGAAAATAGATTTTAAAATCTGGCCATCTCGCCACTCGCTCTTTATTCGCGAGCGAGCAAATTCTTTGATCGTGACCCTGCAATTTCTTTGACCTCAAGATTCTTTGATCGCGATCGTGAGCGAGGGACGAGATGGCCAGATTAAAAAATCTATTTACTCAGTCTAGGGGTGTGCTAGGAAGACAAATGAGGGTGGGTTTTACTTAGGGGGCTTTGTTCTGACAAACCATGGCAGTGGTTTGTAGCAATTCTGTTATTTTTTTAAATTTGAAGACTTTTCATTCTTTGATTGTGACCCTGCAAATTCTTTGATCGCGAACCTGCAAATTCTTTGATCGCGAGATTCTTTGATCGCGATCGTGCATCGCGAGTGAGGGACAAGATGGCCACATTCAAAAATAAATTTTCTCAGCCCAGGGGTGTCCTAAGAAGACAAATGAGGGTGGGTTTTACTCAGGGGGCTACGTTTTGTCGAACCATGGCAGTGGTATACCGCAGTTCTATCAATGTCTGGATTTATAACATTTTTAATTCTTTGTTCATGAGCCTGCAAATTCTTTGATCGTGAGCCTGCAAATTCTTTGATCATGTGATTCTTTGATTGCCATCTTTGATCACGAGATAGGGACAAGATGGCCAGATTTTTATATTGGACTAGATTGGGAATTTTGACCAATCTTCAATATTGAATATCTCGGAAACGGTTTGGTCTTTTCACTTGAAATTTGGAGGGTGTTTATGGCATGTCCTGTACTGTATTGTGTTTAAGTGCCAGACACAATTTCTTTTTCAGAGATATTGTGTGACGCACTTTAAGTGTTGCAGACAGTGTTCTGCTTGTGGTAGTGGCTTGAAATTGATAGGATACATAGCCTTACTGTCATTGATGTAGTTTTCAGTCATTGTGTCTGTTAAATGTCAACAGGTGCGGAACTGTGCCAGTCTGACGAATGAAAATCTCATACGTTAAAATGCTATATCTCGGGCATGGTTTGGTCTTGTCACTTGAAATTTGGAGGGTGTTGACGGCATGTCCTGTGGATGAAAATTACAGTGTTTCCGTGTCTGAAAATATTTTTTTGGCGGACATATGGCGTGGCACAGTTTACGTTCTGCAGACAGCATTTTGCTTGTGGTGGTGGCTTGAAAGTCATAGGATACCTAGCTTTGGTGTCATGGATGTCGTTTTCAGTTGTTGTGTGTGTTAAATGTCAACAGGTGTGGAACTATGGCACTCTGACGAATTAAAATTTCAAATTTTAATTGAAATTGAAAGACATGTCATATCTTGGACACAGTTTGGTCTTTTTATTTCAAATTTGGAGTGTGTTGATGGCATGTCCTGTATATTTAATAGAGGTGTTTATGTGTTGGACAATATTTTTTTTGGCAGACATATCATGTGATGCAGTTTACGTTTTGTAGACAGCGTTTTCTATTGTCCTAGTACATTAACATTTGTTTAGTGCCTGAGTGTGCTGTTGTCAATGCACTTTTTAGTAATTAGCTCTATAATGTGGCCCAACACTTACAAGTTGGTGGGAGCGTGGGGCCTTTCCCACCAACTCGCCAACTTTCTACTTTTCTATTCCTTCTTAAAAAGTAAGGAAATTAAATGCAAAACACTTTGTTAATGCATCAGTTAGGGCTATTCTACAGTGAAAAAAGCAAGGAAATTCAATTTTAGGGTTCCTACTCCTTGCACCCCACCCCAAGCCCACCCCACCAACAGGCATCGGGGTGTGCATTGGGGTCATCAACCTAACTCTCATCTCATCCCATGTGTAAACAAGCTGAGGTGGTGCAGTGTGGAGAATGGGGTGAGAGTTAGGACCGGCGACCCCAATGCACCCAATGCCTTTGGTGGGGGGCGGGCTGAGGTGAGTGAAGTTGAGAACTAAAATCAATTTCCTCTTTAACAATAATTTAACTGATGCATTAACAAATTATTTTGCTTTTAATATATATATGTATATATATTCATAAAACACTCAGTTAATGCACTAGTTAGGGTTGATAGTACAGTGACAAAAGTTTGGAAATTCGATGTTAGGGTTCCCACACTCCACCACTCACCAATAGATGTCAAGGTGTGCCATGGGGTCATCAGGCCTAACTCTCACCACATTCCACGTGTAAACAGGGTGACATGGTACAGTATAGGAGAACTTTTGTTGCTATACTATCAACCCTAACTGATGCATTAACTGAGTTTTTTTTGCAATGAATTTCCCTTCTTTTTCAGAAAGTGTAATGTAACTGGTAACTGGTATGTGATTGTGGGAGTGCAGGGCCCTCTGGGCTCTGTGCTCCCTTCATGCTGCCCATTTTTGCATAATGGTATGCATATGTGGGACATCGGGCCCTCTGGGCCCTGCACTCCCACTTACACATAAGTACAGAGACATACCACAGCCCTAGAGACATGAAAAGGAACCCTTGTAACACTAATCTGGCAATATCTCACTAACCATAGCAACTATGAAAAAAATTCTACTGCAGTTGTAATCATGACTTGGAAACCTCCATATAAACTTAGTTCACCTGAAGGTGAACTAAGCTGCCCAGAGTAAAAAATCCATATCTCGAATCGTTTTCAAGATATGGGGCCAAAAGGCAACATGGGTGATGTGGTGTTATCTTATGGGAAATTTCTCAAGTTTGGAATGCTGTAACTATGGAACTGGCTTACATTTTTTCATCAAACCAGCAAAAGGCACATCTGTGGGGCAAGGGCTTGCCACCCTACACATTTCAGCTCAAAGGCCCCAACCATTTAATTGCAGTGAGGTGGCAAATAAATGGGATTTTTTGAGGCAGTTGTGTCGCAAATTGCAACACTTTTGCAAATTTGCAAAAGAATTGGTATGAAAGTGTCAGAAAATTGCGAAAGTGTCGAATCTGTTCCTTTGCAATTTACAACAGTACCGGGGGCGTGATCGTGAAAAAGGCATTTCTGGGGTTTTTAAATTAAAATAATGGCAGCATTGTGTTCCTCAGGCCCTGATTAGGTAAACACAACTGTCAGTGTTTACCTAGGGGCAGTCAAACTTGAATTACAGCCATTTTTCTCCACTGCTAACTGAAAACAAGATGGCGGCATCACGACACTACTCAGGCCATTTGCGTCAGTAAAACGTACTGGCAGCAGCATTCAAGAGGCACAGATATTTTTTTTCCATTTGTCTATAAATAACTTTTGAACAGTTTGATATTTATTCACCAAATCTTCAAAAGGCACATCAGTGACCCAGGCTGCATATTTCCTGAGAATTTCTGACCAGATGAACAAACAATTTGGGCTGTAGCCCCGAGCAAAGAAATAGAGAAAAAGGGTGTTTTTGCATGTTTTTTGGTGCTCTGCAGCACCACAATCACACATTCAACCATAACGCAGCTTGCCAGTGCCAGAGACCTATGGTACTGGACCACGCATGCAAATCTCAGGCAAATCCATCATACGGTTGCAAAGTTATTAAAGTGCATAAATTTGGGTTTAACATAGAAGTGGCCAGTGAACCCTAACTATATCTGCATGGTAGTGCAGCGGTAGTTAGGATTGCACAGCCACTTCTATGTTAAACCCAAAATGTTGCACTTTAATAACTTTTGAACCGTTCAACTGATTTTTCCGAAAGTTTGCATGCACCATCTTCTACCATAGATCTTTGGATCTGGCAAATTTCGTTTTGTTCAAATGTGCAGTTGCAGAGCTGTGCAGCACCAACAAAAGTGCAAAACAACACTTTTTTGGCCATTTTGGGCAAATTCTTTGCTCATCTCTGCAGTCTGAACAGTTTGTCAGCCTGGTCCAAAATTTTCAGGAAATATGGGGACTGGGTCAGGGAAGTGCCTTTTGAAGGTTTGGTGAAACAATATTAATCTGCTCAAAAGTTATTAAAGTTTAAAGTTTCCCATTACGTGTATAGCCTATGGAAAAAAAATATATGTCAGGCTCGAAAGCACTTTGTATTTTCACGAAAGCACTTTTAACTTTCACAAATGGGTTTGGTACTTTCACAAATCCACCATCTTGTTTTCAGTTAGCGAGGCACAAGAAACATTGTAATTCAAAAAATACTGCCCCTCAGTAAACACCAACACTTGCGTTTACCTAAACGGGGCTCTAGGAACATGACCCTGTCATTAAATTTGTGGCAGGATGCCCAGAAATATGTTTTTTTATTTGGGGGTTTGGACTTTATATTTATTGGTTTACCAGAAATATGGTTTTAAAGTTGTTATGCTATTTTAGCTGTGGAACTGTTGTGAAAGTTCCGTGGACTTTCATGAAAGTTCTGCAGGTATTTGTATGAAAGTCCCGCATCTACAATACAGAACTTTCACACAAGTACCGTGGAACTTCTGTGAAAGTTCCTCCACATAAACCAATGGGACTTTTGCAAAAGTTCCTTAGTTCAACACCCCAAAACACCACTTTCTTTCTTTGCCACTTTATTGCAAGCCAACGGTTAGGACTTTTGGGCTGAAATTTGCAAGGTGGCAAGTCCTTGCCCAACAGATGTGTATTTTGCTGGTTTGGTGAAAAAATTCACACAGGTTCCAGAGTTACAGCAGTCTGAACTTGTAAGTTTTCCAATAAGATAACATTGTGGCACCCATGGTGCCTTTTGGCACCTATATCTCAAAAACGTTCGATATACGGATTTTTGCTAAGCTGTGCTTAGTACACCAACAGGTGTACTAAACATGTGTGGAGGTAGCTAGGTCATAAATACAACTGTAAAATAATTTTTTCGCAGTTGCTATGGTTACTGAGATATTGTCAAATAAGTGTTACAAGGGTTATTTGTAACACCTCTAGGCCTGTGCTATGTGTCTGTACTTGTGGGTAGGTGGGAGCGCAGGGCCCAGAGATTCCATGCTCCCACCTATACATACTATTTATGGTAAACTGGGAGCACTGGTGCCTCCCATGCTGTTCCTCTACCCTCATACGTGGGTGGGAGCACAGGGCTCTGAGGGCCCACGCTCCCACCTATGGATACAATTATGGAACACTAAAAACACAGGGGCCTGCTGTGCTGTGTCTCTATTCTTACACATAGGTGGGAGTGCAGGGCCCAGAGGGCCCATGCTCCCACCCATGGATGCCATCTTGCAATACTGGGATCACGGGGTCCTTAGGCGCTATGTTTCTATACTTATGGGTGGGTGGGAGCTATATGTTCCATTATGCAAAACTGGGAGCACAGGGTCCTCCTGTGCTATGCCTCTACACTGATGGGTGGGTGGGAGCACAGGCTTCGGACCCTGTGCTCTCACCTATGGATACCATATGAGTAAGATTTCACTTTCTCAAACCGAAGGAAAATTCATTGCAAAAACCATTTAAGATTTGCTTAAATTTTGCATGCACGGTCTGCTGGCATTGTTACGGTTGGATTTGTGGTTGCGGAGCTGTGAAGTGTGAAAAAGTATGAGAAAACCTCAATTTCTGGGAATTCTTTGCTTGTCTCCATGGCATAAATGATTTGTCCATCTGCTGTGAAATTTTCAGGGTATATGGGAACTGATTCAGGGAAGTGCCTTTTGAAGGTTTGGTGAAAAAAATATTAATACATTCAAAAGTTATAAACATTTAAAGTTTCCCATTATAGCCAATGGGAAATAAATATATTTTTTTCTCAAAAGCTTTTGCAAATGTACCATTGGTTTATATACGGGACTTTCTACTTTCACGAAAGTACAGCATGTAAACCAATGGTAATTTTGCTAAACTTCACTGTTCTTTTGCAACAATACGCAGAGCTTTCACAAAAATCCCGCATGTAATCCAATGGTACTTTCCTGAAAGTCTGCAGACCTTTCGTGTAAGTACATGGAACATTTGTGAAAGCTCCCCCATGTAAACCAATAGGACTTTCACGAAATTACCACAGTACAACAACCCCAAAAGCCCATTTTCTTTGTCACTTCATACCAAGACAACAGTTAGGAATTTTGGGCTGATATTTGCAGGGTTGCAACTCCTTGCCACATAGATGTGCCTTTTGCTGGTTTACTAAGAAAATTTAACTGGTTCCAGAGTTACAGCAGTACGAAGTTGCACATTTTACCATAGGATAACATTGTGGTGGCCGCAGCGTCTTTAGGTGCCTATATCTGGAAAACTGTTCAAGATGTGGATTTTTCATTAAACGCAACTTAGTACACCCTTAGGTGTACTAAAAATGCATGAAAGTGGCTAGGTCATGAATACAACTGCAAAATAATTCTTTAATAGTTGCTATGGTTATTGAGATAGTGCCAAACAAGCATTACAAGAGTTACTTGAAATGCCTCTAGGCCTGTACTATGTGTCTGTACTTGTGGGTAGATGGGAGCACAGGGCTCAGAGGGACCATGATCCCACCTATGTATAGTATTTATGCTAAACTGGCAGCACTGGGCCCTCCTACGCTATGCTTCTATACTCATGGGTGGATGGGAGCGCAGGGCCCAGAGGACCCACGCTCCCACCTATGGACAGGATTATGGAAAACTGAAAGCACAGGGACCTCCTGCACTATGTCTCTATACTTATAGGTAGGTGGGTGCACAGGACCCAGTGGGCCCACACTCCCACCCATGGATACCATCATGTAATACTGGGAGCACAGGGCCCTCAGGCACTATGTCTCAACACTTATGGGTGGGTGGAGGCAGGGCCCCAAGGCCCTGTATTCCCAAATATGCATCCCATTATGCAAAATTGTGAGCTCAGAGCCCTCCTGCACTTTGCCGCTACACTGATGGGTGGGAGTGCAGATCCCGGAAGGCCTGCACTTCCACCTATGGATACCATATGAGTAACATTTACTTATATATTTTTGTTATACCCCTGGTAGTTCATAGCCTCACTGTATTGGCCATTATTACAGTTCCTGGCAGTTCAGCAGCCTCTCATCATAATACACTTGCATTTCCATGTCCTGGTAGTCTAGTGACCCCCTCATCGCGGCCTCACCCAGTTGCCAGCTCACCTAGCAAGTCTCTGCCACCCTTTCCTGGCTGGTGACTGGCATGGCTTCACTTCCTCACCGATCGACAATATCAAACGGTGTGTATTAGCAGCAGTAACTAAAATAGGTGCCTGAAATTATTTCGAGTGCCTGTTTGAATTAGCTCGGTACATACAGCAGTTGCTGGGGCCATGGAGCTGAGAGGCTGTGCCAGTCGCCAGCTGGGGAAGGTGGGGGAGTGCTGGGTGGGCTGGCACAGCTGGGTGGGGATGTGGGGGCCACTAGACTACCTAGGACATGGAAAATGCAAAATAATTTTATTATGATGGGTGGGGACTGCTAGACTACCAAGATAGCAATAATAATGATAATGAAGTACAGATCGGGGGGGGCACTAGACTACCAAGGATATAACAAAAATATATAAACAAACACACATGGGGGCCACTAGACTACCACGGATAAAGAATAAACATATTAATAAGATACTCATTGGGGGGCTACTAGACTACCAGGGATAACAGGCATTGTTATGTACATTGCCATGATGGGGAGGGGGCCGCTAGACTACCAGGGATAATGAAAAGTACTGTTTTTTTATTCAGATGGGGCAGAGTTAAGCCCCCTGAGCAAAACCCACCCTTATATAACTTAATAGGGCACCCCTGACCTACAAAAAAATATTTTGAAATCTGGCCATCTCATCCCTCACTCTTTGTTCGTGAGCAAGCAATTTCTTTGACCGCAAGCATGCAAATTCTTTGATCACGAGATTCTTTGATCGCGATCATGCATCTCGAGCGAGGGACGAGATGACCAGATAAAAAAATCTATTTTCTCAGCTCAGGGATGTCCTAGGAAGACAAATGAGGGTGGGTTTTACTCAGGGGGCTTCGTTCTGATGAACCATGGTGGTGGTTTACCGCAATTATTTGAATTTTGTAAATTACACAACTTTTTTTTCTTTGGTCGTGACCCCGCAAATTCTTTGATCGTGAGCCTGCAAAGTCTTTGATTGTGAGATTCTTTGATCGCGATCATGCATCGTGAGGGTAGGATGAAATGGCTGGATTAAAAAGTCAATTTTCTCAGCCCAGGGGTGCCCTAGAAAGTCAAATGAGGGTAGGTTTTGCTCAGGGGGCTTCATTCTGTCAAACCATGGCAGTGGTTTACAGCAATTTTTTTCAATTTTGTAAATTTCAAAAGTTTTTATTCTTTGTTCGTGAGCCTGCAAATTCTTTGATCGCGAGCCTACAAATTCTTTGATCGTGAGATTCTTTGACCGCCATCTTTGATCGTGAGGGTAGGACAAGATGGCCAGTTTTTTTTTAAATGGAATAGATAGGGACATTTTACCAAACTTTCAGATTGAATATCTTGGAAATGGCTTGGTCTTTTTACTTGAAATTTGGAGGGTGTTTACAGCATGTCCAGTAGATGTAAATTATGATGCTTACGTGTCAGAGAATCTTTATTTTGTGGAGATATTGTGTGACGCACTTTACATGTTGTGGGCAGTGTTTTGCTTGTGGTGGTGGCTTGAAATTGATAGGATACCTAGCCTTAGTGTCATGGATATAGTTTTCAGTCGTTGTGTGTGTTAAATGTCAACAGGTGTGGAACTGTGCCAGTCTGATGAATGAAAATCTCATACGTTAAAATGTTATATCTCGGACACGGTTTGGTCTTTTCACTTGAAATTTGGAGGGTGTTGACGGCATGTCCTGTGGATGTAAATTACAGTGTTTCCATGTCATAAAATATTTTTTGGCGAAGATATGGCGTGACGCAGCTAACGTTCTGTGGACAGTGTTTTGCTTGTGGTGGTGGCTTGAAATTGATAGGATACCTAGCCTTAGTGTCATGGATGTAGTTTTCTGTTGTTGTGTGTGTTAAATGTCAAGAGGTGCGGAACTGTGCCACTCTGACGAATGAACATTTCAAATTTTGACATGTCATATCTTGGACACGGGTTTGGTCTTTCTACTTGAAATTTGGAGGGTGTTAACGGGATGTCCTGTAGATGTCAATTGCAGTGTTTATGTCTCAGACAATGTATTTTTTGTGGACAGATTGCGTGGCGCACTTAATGTTTTACGGACAGTGTTTTCTGTTGTTCTACTACATTCATATTCATTTAGTGGCTGGTTGTGCTGTTGTCACTGTACTTTTTAGTCATCAGCTGTGTAATGTGGCCCAACACTTACAAGTTGGTGGGAGCGTGGGGCCTGAAGGGCCCCGTGCTCCCACCAACTAGCACAGCTTTCTACTTTTTATTCTTTCTTAAAAAGTAAGGAAATTCTGTGCAAAAACTTTGTTAATGCATCAGTTAGGGTTCTTCTACAGTGAAAGAAAGTGAGGAAATTCAATTTTAGGGTTCCACCCTTGCACCCACCCCACCAGCAGCCATGGGGTGTTTGTTGGGGTCGTTGGCCCTAACTCTCACCCCATTCTCCTACAGTGCACCACCTCAGCTTCTTTACACATGGATGGGGTGAGAGTTAGGGACGATGACCCCAACACACACCCCGATGCCTGTTGGTGGGGGTGGGCTAGTGGGGTGCAAAGGATGGGAACCCTAAAATCAAATTTCACTTTTTTTCACTGTAGAAGAACCCTAACTGATGCATTAACAAATTTTTTTGCATAGATATATATATATATATATATATATAAATGTATATGTATTGATATATATGTATAGATAAATATAGATATATATTATACCTGCCCAGTAAAGCAGGTATAGTTAAGGTTGCAGGTTGCACAGCCACTATATTAAACCCCAAATCTTGCACTTTAATAAGTTTACAACCAGTCATCTGATATGCCTGAAAGTTTGCATGTGCCATCTGCTATGATCAATCTTTGGATCTGGCAAATTTCATTCCGGTCAAATGTGCGGTTGTGGAGCTGCATAGCACCAAAAAAAGTGCAAAACAACACTGTTTTGGCCATTTTTGACAAATTCTTTGCTCGTCTCTGCAGCCCCAATGGTTTGTCCGTGTGGTCCGACAATTTTAGGCAATATGGGGACTGGTTCAGGGAAGTGCGTTTCAAAGGTTTGGTGAAAAAATAATTCATTCAAAAGGTATTAATGTTTAAAGTTTACCATTATAGCCTATGGGAAAAAATATATGTCAGGCTTGAAAGCACTTTTCACTTTCGAGAAAACACGTTTAACTTTCAAAAACTGTTTGATACTTTCACAAATCTGACATCTTGTTTTCCGTTATCGACACAGAAAAAATGTTGCAATTCAAAAACTGCTGCCCCAAGTAAACACCAACACTTGGGTTTACCTAAACAGGGTCCAAGGAACATGACCCTGGCATTACGTTTTCACCAGGATGACCAAAAATATGGTTTTAAAGTTTTTACACCATCTTAGCCATGGAACTTTCGCGAAAGTTCCACATCTACAATGGTGGAACTTTCGTGCAAGTACCACGGAACTTACACAAAAGTTACCTCATGTAAACCAATGGGACTTTTGCGAAATTCCACGGAAGTTCCATGAAAGTTCTGCAGTTCAGCACCCCAAAAAAAACACTTTCTTTGCTACTTCATAGCAAGCCAATGGTTAGGATTTTGGGGCTGAAATTTGCAGGGTGGCAAGTCCTTGCCACATTCCCATAGGATATCATTGTGGTGCCCATGGCAACTTTCAGCACCTGTATTTTTTTAAAATGGTTCGAGATGTTTTTTTCGCTATGCGCAGTTTAGTTCACCTTTGGGTGTACCATAGTCCATTTCTTCACCAAACCAGCAAAGGGCACATCTGTGGGGCAAGGGCTGATCACTCTGCAAATCTCAGCCCACATGTCCTAACCACTTTCTTGCTATGAAGTGGCAAACAAACTAGTTTTGGGGCTGTTTAACTTTCACTTTTAGATCATATTTTTTTTTTCCCTATAGGCTATAATGGGAAATTTTAAAGTTTAATAACTTTTGAATGGATTAATATTTTTCACCAAGCCTTCAAAGGGCACATCTGTGAGGTAAAGACTTTCTACCTTGAACATTTCAGACCACAACCTAAAGCCATTTCTGAGATACAGGTGGACAAAGAAATGTCAAATAACACAGAATTTTCTGTTTTTTCAGCACTCTGTATCTCAGAAACCGCATACTGGTATCCCACAATATTTGATAGGTCAAGAGACATTCCCATAGACATTATGCATGCCAAATTGTATGCAAATCTGGTGAACGGTTCCAAAATTATTATGTTTGTTTGTTTAATGGCAATTTTACATCCTGTTATCTACCACAACATCTTGTTTTTTATGTTGTCTTGCACACACACAAGCAACATTTTGTGGCAGTAGGAGATGGTATTAGGAGAAATGCAGAGGTGTGTCAGTTTTGGCAAATGCAGAGCATGCTTTAGAAGGTACGTCCCTCATTCCTCAATTAGCGAGCATGGTTGCAGTGACACAAGTTTTATGCAAAGTGCCACCAACTTGAAACGAATTTGCCACTGCAATCGGAGACAAGCTCATCATGCAACGGCACAGATGACACGCCCCCGCTATGTGCCTTTCTTGGTGAAGCATTTCAATCAACATGGCGGTGGTGACAGGAGAGCAAACCTTGTAACCTCTCCGCCTCGTCACCCCACCAGTCCCTGCCTGAATGGTGGGAGGAGGCACTTTCCTCACCTGCCTCCTTCATGTCCCACTGTCTCTGACTGGAAAGTTTCTCCCAGCCATGCAGAGCAGGCCACAGCCTAAGCTCTGCATGGGCTGGGAGTATTGAGTGCCCAAAGGCACTTGTACTGTAAGTGCGATCCCGATCGCGCAGGTGGACCCTCCCACCTTGCGACATCAGATGCACAATGCCCCCCAACATCCTTTAATGTGGCACACTGGGAGCCCACCCCAGTGTGCCAAACCCTGCTGTGGTGTTTCCGACACGGGATGCTCACTCCCCGTGTTGGATGCACTCTCACATATCTTTCCGATCTTGGGTGCCTAACTGGTCGGAATTGATTCCCCTGTAGTGTGGTACACTGGGAGCTCACCACAGTGTGCAAACATCCAGGTTTCCTGTAAAAAAAAATGGACCCACATCTTTTTAGTTTTTAACCTGAAAACAAGAAAATGCTCCTCGTCATTGTCGCTCCCCCCACAACCCACACCCTCTCTCTCTGCGTGCCTCCTCCCCAACCCACACCTCTCCTCTGCACACCCACCTACCCACACACCCCTCACCCATACTTACCTGCAGAAGTCAGGGCAGCAATCTTCAGTGGACCAGGAACACATCTGCACTCTTCAAACGCTGACCGCAAACTGAAGAAATGATGGTAAGTCCTATAATGACACTGAATGGGGGGTTTCAATTTAGGTGGATATCTCAGCCATTTCTTGGAGTTTTGGTCCCAAATTTTCAACATGGGTTCTTTGGATCCCACCTCATGAACACAGTCACTGTCATTTCATTATTCGGTCCTGAAAAGGTCATTTCGCGCGGTCCTCATGGGAATCACCTTTTTGGGACGGTGTCGAAATGACAGTGCCTCTGTTCAGGAGGTGGGCTCTAAAAAGCTTATGTTGCAAATTCGGTAAAAATTCCAAAATTACTTTTAATGGCTGCAGTTGCACAGCTTCCAGGCAACACCCAACTTTGCCAGTTTTTAATATTTTCACTCCAAATTTTCAACATTCCCATTTTTTCACATCTCCTTATGAGCAGTATAGCTGCCATTTTTCATATTCTGCCCAAAATGTGTTTTCACACATGTGGCGCACAATGGCGTGGTCGCTGTGGGAAATCAATGTTCGGGACTGAGTAACAAAATCACAGTGACACTGTTCATGAGCAGAGGTTCCAAATGCCTATGTTGAAAATTTGGTAAAAAAAATTCCCAAAATAATTGCATTACGGGAGTGCATTGCGCAGTTTCTACTCAAACTTGTGACTTCACCAATTTTTCATATTTTTACACCAGATTTTCAACAGTCATTTTTTTACGCTTCCTTATGAACAGTACAGCTGTCATTTGTCACATCCTACCTGAAATGTGTTTTCACACATGTGGCGCACAATGGTGCAGTTGCTGTGGGATATCAATGATAGGGACACATTAACAAAATCACAGTGACATTGTTCATGAGCAGAAGTCCCAAAATGCCTGTGATGAAAATTGGGTAAATAAATCCCCAAAATAATTGTATTACGGTTGTGCATTGCGCAGTTTCTACGCAGGCTCATGACTTCACCAATTTTTCATATTTTCACTCCAGATTTTTTAACATTGCCATTTTTTACACCTCCTCATGAACAGTACAGTTGTCATTTTTCACATCCTGGCCAAAATGTGTTTTTGCACTTGTGGCACCAAATGGCACAGTCACTGTGCAAAATCACCTTTCGGCTAACAAACTGATAGTGCCACTGTTGATGAGGTGGGGTCACAAAAAATCCATGTTGAAAATCTGGAGTGCAAATACCAACAAATGCCTGGGGTGTTAGGGTTTCCAACTGTAATGCCCCACCCTGTAGAGACTAACAGGCATCAGGGGTGTGACTTGGGACCGGCGACCCCAAAGTTCACCCCATTCTCCTATACTGCACCCATTTCAGTGTATTTCCTTATGGAATGGTGGCGTGTCAGGCCTGAAGACTCCAAGGCACACTGCAACCCTTATCGGTGTCTGCAGGGTAGGGTGAAGTGAAGAGGCATGAGTGCTATTGCCAACAACCCAAAGGCACACCTCAATGCCTGTCAGTCTCTGCAGGGTGGGGTGGGGTTGGCATCATAGAGAATACTGGATGGGCAACTATGCACAACCAGTGTGTTCTGCCACGGAGGGGTTCTGATTCCCTCTGACCTAGAGAGTGAAGCTCGAGAGATCCATGGGAATCAGAACCCTGAGGTGACAGAACACACAGGTTGTGCATAAAGTTGCTCATCATGTATTTTTTATAGTGTATGGTAGTACTATGTGAAATGTGTGCTTTGTGTTTTTTTCTCTCTTTTTCATAATGAAACTGACTTGAAAAGTCTCTAGAGGTTCTAGAATACTGTCACCACAGAATTAAATTAAATTAAATAGAAGAAAGCAACAATGTGCCAGGATTCCAAGTGGTTGTGCTGCAGTAGTGACATCCCTACTGCAGCAGAACAACATAATGACATCACTACTGCAGCAGAACAAGCATATTCCAGGCATGGAATTTCATGCATAACAGCATTCCACTATACACTATAGCACCATACCTCACTGCCATTCCTATTATGCATCCCTCTAACTCCTGCACTACCAATGCCAATGCCAGCAAGACAACATTCGGCATTGACAAATGCTTGTTATATCTACTGATTGCAAGATATTTCCACAAGGACTTTTACTATTATATTTTATGCAGTATTGTACAAGTGTACAATGTTTATGAATCCTTGTTTTTGTTACTTGACATGCATGAATCTCAGCAATAAACAAGTACGAAAAAAACAAGATGGACCAGCAATTGAGCACGTACACGCACACACGCCGGTGGCTGTGGTGAAATCTGTTGCCATGTGTCATACAAGATGGACAGGGGGTTGGGCTTGCCTTTACAAATCTGGGAAGATCTATTCTATCCCAGATAGGGGGACTCCTAGCACTGGAAAGAGGAAGAGGGGGAGACCACTGTGATTCTGGATTGCTAAGCATGGTTTCATCACCTGATACACTGGGTGATCAACTGAAAAAGCTGCTTATGGTGGAAGCGGAACCAGTGGACTTTTTGGTACTAATGAACCATGGTTTCTTTGACTGTAGTATCATGTGTCTAGCCCTAATCCTTGTCCCAGGCTTAGCCCTGCCCCGTCATGACTCCCAGTCCCTGTCCCAATTTCTTCTCCATCATCATCATCCTCCTTTGCAAAACTGATCATTGGTGGAACTGTCATGGTGGAACCTTTCCCTGCTTCTTTCCTCCTCCTCCTCCTTCATCCCTTCTCCTCCAGTTTTTTCCTTATGCACATGCACCTGTCATCCACTCTAGAAAGAAAGTAGGTAAATATTTATTAGTTAAGTGCCCCTTCCCAGAGGCTCAGAATGCTGTACAATAAACAACATATTAAACACAAGAAATAAAATAACCACACAATAAACAAGGGGGAACTGTTTAAGCAGGAAAGGCACACTAAGCCAGAGCTTGTTTCCAGGTGTGACCTGGGAGCACAAGAAAGTTAAGTGACTTGCTCAGGGTCACACAGTGTGCAAGTGGGGGCTGATGGGATTCAAACCCAGGTTTCCAGGTTTGCAGATCAGTGCCCTTAACCACTATGCTAAACTGCCTCCAACAAAATGCCCCACAGGGCAGGTCCTGCAAGTGCAAATACTTAGTCACTGAAGTTTTAAACATAGCCCTGGGAATGGCTAGGAGGCCAATCTCAGAGGAGCAGAGGGGCAGAATGTCTGATAAAGGGTAAGGAGGTCATTCAGGCAAATAGGATCCAGTCCATATAGTGCCTTATAGGTCAGCAAACTGACCTTAAAGGTGATCTGCCCCTTCACTGGCAGCCAGGGCAATTCACACAAACTAATGGAGTGAATAATTACTGTAAATCCTATTTGGACAAAGAAATTGTAACATTGGGTTTAACTGATAACTTACAACATGGCTTCAAAAGTGGCTACTCATGCACCACTAACCTTATCTCATTTTACAACCATATCAGTAAAGGATTAGACCAGAGTGTACCTATGGATGTAATTTTACTGGGCTTCAGTTGTGCCTTTGACAAAGTGTCACATTACATCTTGATAAAAAACTGTACAAACTGGCAGTCACAATAACTTTGATAAACTAGATAAACCAATAGCTCTCTAATAGATTACAGAAGGATAAACTAAATGGCACTTTGTCTGATAGCGGATTGGTCAGTAGTGGGGTACCCCAGTGCTCGGTCCTTGGCCCAACCCTATTTGGAACATTTATAAGCGACATGAAAATAAGTGGTAATAATATGTTATCAAAGTTCACTAATGACACAAAACTTGGGGGCAAAGCAGTTACAGAAGATGGGAATTTATCACTGGAACAGAACCTACAAGAAATAGAAATATGGGTAAACGAGAACTATATGGACTTTAATATTGACAAGTGCTCTGCCATACATCTGGGGAGTAAAAACATGAAAAACAAATACTACTTAAATGATAGAGTACTAAAAGAATACACATGTGAAAGGGTATAATGGTTAATGACAAACAAACCACATCAGATCATTGCGTTAAAATTACACATGTAGCAAATAACTTGTAAAAACAAATAAAATGCACCTTTGTAACTAGAACAGAAGAATGTATTATCCCCTTATATAGAGCATATATCAGACCACATCTTGATTATTGCTCACTGTTCTGGAGCCCTTACCTCAAAAAGAACATCGATTTGCTGGAGAGAACTCAGAGCAGGGCCACAAAATTGGTACCTAATTTATCATCCTTAGATTATGAAAATAGACTCAGGAAAACTGGTTTATTCTCACTTCAAATAAGAAGGTTCAGAGGTGACCTTCTCTTTATCTAGAAAATACTGAACTCAAAGGGCCCAATTCTAGAAGGGTGGCGCAAGTTGCTGCCAAACGCAACTTGCACCACCCACAACTGTGACATTGACCCTACGCCCTATTCTAGAAGGGGCAGGGTCACCGCATCTAAGTCCTGCGACTGCGACATGCGGCCAGGTACGCCGAACAGAGGGTGCATCTGGTGAGCATGTCGCAAGCTGCAACTGGCACACCACATGTCGCAAGTCCCCCCCATGCCCAGCAAGCCACATTGGCGCCCCGCAGGACTGCCCACACTAACTGGCCTGATGTGTTCAGAAATTAATTTCTGAGCGCTTCTTTTCTGTACACACTCCTACTGAACTCAGTCATGGCTGGCTGTGGAGGTAAGAGGTGGGCTGTGTCAGTCGCTGGCTGGGGATGGGTGTAGGGGTGCTGGGTGGGCTGGCACGGCGGCTGGGTGGGGGCCACTGACTACTAGAGAAGGGTATTTGCGATTTGCGGCGGTGACTCGGGGGTCGGGGCATGGGTGGGGTGGTTGACCTGCGTCCTGCAGGGCTTATAAGACAGATGGAGTCGGGGACAGGGTGTGGGCAGTTCTGCAGGCACATTTCTTACACTTGGGGGGCAATTGGTGTGGGCAGCCCTGTGGGGCCTTAACTGTATGGAGGTATGGGGTAAGTACAGTCACGGATGAGGCGGGGAATGTGGAAGGCTGCCATTGGGGCAACAATGGCAGTGATCTGGGCATGGGGGGACATGGATCAGGTTCTACAGGACCCTCGGAGGACGTATGTAAGTTACACCAGCTAAATGCAGGTGTAACTTATGTTGCCGGTTCTTCGGGGGTTCTTGTAGAATCCCGACATTGGGGACTTTGTTGCTGTCCTTCTGGAATGGGGCACAACTGCAGCCATAAACTCCCTAGTGCCATGCTGCAGGGGGTTTATGGTGCAACTGCCGACATAACAGCTGTTTGGCGCAAGTAGCCAGTGACATGTCGCAGGCCACTTTGTAGAATCGAGCAAGTCACAACTGCTGGCATAAGTTGCTACTTGTGCCATTCTACTTGGTGCAAGTGCTGTCATGCTAGGTGTAACTTTTCTAGAATTGGGGCCAGACAGTTTAATGGAACAATGTGGCCTAGGGTGTTCAAATAGGTGACATGTTCCTAGACTTTACTAACAATTATTAGTCACTGACTGGGCTAACACCTCTAAGAGAAATTCCTTCCTCACAATTAGAGCAGCAAAAGTGTGGAATAAGCTCCCAAATGAAATCATTGAATCTAACACCTTTAATACATTTAAAGCCAGATTAGAGCATTGTCTGAAATACAACCAGCATTTAATTTAAGTCTCACTTGTGTGGGGGACAATCATGATGGGCACATGCCTTCTTTTGTCCAAACATACTAACAAACTTAGTAAATATGATAAGACCTAGGAAGACTTGTCAACAACCTGGCAGTAGAGTTCAGTACTACAGTAGCTGCAGGCATCGAAGAACACTTCCACTTACCCTGAGGTACTGTATGAACTAAGCATTACAATAACTGAGTCTGGACATAACAAAAGCTTGTATCAGTGAGGGCAAGTCTTCCAGGTGGGGAGCGGAGATCAAGTCTTTAATCTGGGCAATGTTTCTCAGGTGGTAGAAGCCATTTTGGATTATAGCTGACACCTGTGCCTCAGATGTCAGCCTCTCATCAAAAATGACCCCCAGATTATTCACCTTGGCAGAGGCCACTAAACTACAGGAGCCAAGTACTATGCTCACTGACTCCTCGGCAACCTCTGCACCCCACCAATGACTGGGCTCAATCACCAGTGCATCCATTTTGTTTAGGTTAAATCTAAGCCAACTAGATGACATCTAGTCTTGAATCTCAGCCAGGTGCAAATTTAGTACCTTGATCACATCAGGCCTCCTGGGAGCAAAAGACAAGTACAACTGAGTATTGTTGGCATAACAATGAAAACCCAAGTTGTACCTTCTAATGATCCCTTCTAGGAGTAGCACATACACTATGAGAGCATGAGTGAGAAGATCAAACCCTGAGGCACACCACAGAGCAGGGGCATCGGGAGTGAGGAGAAGAGGAGAAACTCCCCATCACCACCCTCTGCATCCTAGTAAGGACTCAAACCATTAGATGATTATGATGGCGAGTCCACTGAAATGATCCAACAGAAACCCTTGGTCCACAGTGCCAAATGCTGAGGAGAGGTTGAGGCTGAGAACTGTCCACTCTCCTCTATCTCTCACCCTAAGAAGGTCATTGTGCACCCTGAACAATGTGGTCTGAGTGCTGTGCCTTGACTCAAGAGGTTCATAGATATCAAAGACCATGAGGTGTTCCTCAAGCTGTAGCACCACAATCTTCTCAATAACCTTTCCCAGAAAAGAAAAGGTTAATGACCAATCTAAAATTTGTCAAACTCGCAGGGTCTAAAGATGATGTCTTTACAAGTGGCCTAACTGTCAAAGGGATTTGCCTGCCTGAGATTAAAAATTGTGTCTGTTGCTCTTTAAAACTCCCCTCTCAAATGTAAACAAGTGCTAAATCACCTTCAGAAACTTCATACCAAGGTAACCTTTCTTCAGGAAATGAAATTATCAGTGCACAAAGCCGGGAAGCAAAAAGGCAAATGGGTGGGCCTAGAAATATACAGTACCTCCTCTTATTCCAAATGAGTCTCCCTCCTAATCCATAAATTCCTGAAATGAAGTTGTATAGCCTCAATTACAGACAAAGAGGACTGGTAGGTAACAGTCAAAATGTCCACCCCTGAAAGACCCCTCTTGTTCCTCAATATATATGTGCCCAATGTGGATAACCCTCATTTCTTCTCCCACCTTGCAGACACGCTGGTATCGTTCTGCACCGACTCTATTCCCATCATTATGGGACAGGACTTCAACCTCACCCTAAATCCTTCCTTGGACTGATCCTCTGCACTACCTGAAACACATACAAAGGCTACTAATACCCCAGACAATCTCCTGCAGGAACACTCACTCTCTGACATCTGGAGACTAGCAAATCCTACTAGCAAAGATTATACCTATTGCTCAAGTGTGAACCACTCCTTCAGTCGTATAGACCTTTGGCTTACTGACCCTCAGACCACTCCCCCTTACTACTGATGTTACAGTCCACCCCATAATTATCTCTGGTCAGGCTCCAATTACACTGTACATGGTATGTGGACCATCATTGCCCCCATATTTTTCCTGGTGCTTTGACTCATTACTCTATGGGCATGGGGTCATAATGTCGCAAGACGTTATGCCACATGGCAAAATCACTCTGCCAATACAGCGCGATTTCTGCCATGAGGCACAAGTCTTTTTTTTGTGGGGGGTCCGCCCCCACAACCCCCGTTACGGGGGATGGTGACCCCCAAACCCCCCACTAAAGATTCTTAACTCCGGGGGGGGGTAACTTGGGGAGCACACAAAGTAAAAAAAAAAAAGTTTCTGGGACCGGGAATGAAACCTGGTCCCAGACACAGCGCCTGGGTTCTTGCTGCTGTGGCTCAGTCCAGTGAGCCATGGCAGCTGTTCAGCAGAACCCAGTCCCAGCAGAGGTCTTATCCTCTGTCTGAGAAAGTGTGAATGGTGCAATACCGCGCACAGCAGTATACGCCATATTGCACCATTTGCTCTTGCCTATGGTACTATCCGGGTTAGCCATGATGTTGTACGCTATTAAGCATGCGACATTATGACCCCGTAGGCACACTATGACCCTGACTTTATCCCCCCTGGGTCTGGCAAGAGGTCAAGGACTATTTCAGACATTATGATACAGAGGATGTTTCTGATGGTATATTGTGGGACTCACTCAAGGCTTTCTTATGAGGCTGAATTATTGGTTATGCTGGGCATAAGTGGTGGGCAAGGGAAGAAGAGGCTAAGCAGTTAGAATCCAAACTGAAAGAACTAAAGGATAAACATAAAGCTAACGCCCTGGCAGATCCTTCTGCAATACAAACATACGAACATATGATGAAGCCAGAAGATACAGGCCTTACAGTCTATCAAGTCTGCTCAAGTGTGCAGCTCTCAATGTTGAGTACTGAAGCTGTCCCCCAAACCCCTCTACCCCTTCATTACTGTTTGAACCATCTGAGTTACCTCATCCTCCCCTTCCCCATTCTGATTCTGCCATTGACCCTGTCCAACCCCCTTTTAAATCTCCCTACTGATGTTTGCGAAACCAGTTCCTCAGGCAGAGCATTCCAAGCTGTCACCACCCTCTCTGTGAGAAAGTGCCTCCTCATCTCTCTTCTGAACCTCTCCCCTCCAATTTCAGACTATGCCCTCTTGTGATCCCTTCCTGTCTAAATTTTAAACAGGTCCTTGTGACTAACCCTATTCATGCCCTTCAAGTATTTGAAGGTCCCAATCATATTGCCCCGTCCCATCTGTCCTCCAGGGAGTACATATTGATTGTCCGTACCTTATCTTCATATGGTTTTTCCCTCATCCCACTTAGCATCTTGGTCACCCTTCTCTGAACCCCCCTCCAACAGTCTGATATCCTTTTTTTAAGAAGGGGTGCCAGAACTGCACACAGTACTTCAAGTGAGGCCTCACCAGTGCTCTGTGTAGTGGCAGGATCACTTCCTTACTCCTTCAGGTGATTCCACTTGCTATGCACCCCAGCATCTAATTGGCCTTTGCCGCAGCTTTCCTACATTGTGCAGAGTGATTTATATGGCCTGTGACCAGCACACCAAGCTCTTTTTCCTCGATGGATACTGATAACTGCACACCCTCCAGCTGGTAACTGTATTCAGGATTCTTGTTTCTGAAGTGCATAATCCTGCACTTCTTTGCATTGCAACCCAACTGTCAGGTGCATGACCATCTCTCCGATGCATCTAGGTCTTTCTGCAGTAGCCCCACCCCCACCCTGTTCACCACTGCTCACAGTTTAGTGTTATCGGTAAACAGGCTTATCTGACTCTGAATCCTGACTGCCATGTCTGCTACGTAGATGTTGAATAGCACTGGTCCCAGCACTGAGCCCTGCAGGACCCCACTGATGACTGCCTGCGGTGATGATTGTTCCCCCTTCTTACCACCACGCTCTGCTGTCTGTTTTCTAACCAACTCCCAATCCAACTGACCACCTTATCCCCCACCCCCACCCCCAGGTCCTTCAGCTTACATATCAGTCTCCCCTGTGGCGCAGAGTCAAATGCCTTGCTGAAGTCCAAGTACAGGACATCAATTGCCTTGCCTTCATTCAGAGCCCTAGCCACTCAGTCGTAAAAGACCATAAGGTTGGTCTGACAAGACCTTATCTGGGTGAGCCAGTGCTGCTGATCATCATGGAGACCATTCTCCTCCAGGAATGCCTCTATTCATTCCTTTATGATAGTCTACATTAGTTTGCACAATTGATGTGAGGCTGACCGGCCTGCAATTTCCTGGTTCGTCCCAAGAGCCACTTTTGTGGAAGGGCACCACATGTGTCATCCTCAAATCCAGGGGCACACATCCTAATAGAAGGGGATGTGTTGTATATGTCAGTCAGAGGTAGCACCAGGACCTCCATGAGTTCCTTCAGGACCCTTGGATATATCCAGTTGGGTCCTGGTGCTTTATCTGTCCACAGAGACCTTAGGCCTTCTAGCACCTTCTGCACAGGGATCTTGCATCTACCATCCTAGCTCCCCCATCCTTTCCTACCCTGCCCTGCCCCTGTTGGCTAGGTACCTCCTGCTCCCTTGTAAAAACTGAACAGAAGTATTCAATTAATACCTCTGTCTGTTCAGTCCCCTTATCCACCCATCCTCCTCCTCCCGTCTTAACTCATTGCCTCTTAGAATACGTCTGTAGGCAGCAGCAAATGTACTGCAGTGTGTCCCAGAACGACTACAGAAGTCACCTACAGACTTCCTGTGTGCCCTATTAACATCTGGAGATGTCACTCACATGTTTTAATATTGCTTGACAGCCAGAATTGATTAGAATTGACTGCATAGCACCATTAGAAAGGTAATATCAAATTGCCTTCTTAGAGCATTGACTGTGTTCAAGCTGTTGATGAGATTGTAGTTTTATCTGTGTTTTATATTGAATTATAATGTCTGATCTGTATTACTTGTTTTGTACAGTGCCTTGAAAATTTGAAAGGCGCTTTAGAAATAAAATGTATTATTATTATTATAATATTGTGTTGAACAACTTTGCCACTGACACTTTGTGTGTATCATGTTCACTTCAGGACTTATTCACATTTGTTTATGACATGGTGTGAATGGAAAACATTTTGCCCATTAAGAACCACCTAAGCACTATGAAGGAAACACACATTCTGGGTATCTCAGCCAGTATAAAACAAAAACTGAATTGAGCACAATTGCTAGCATAGCACCGTTGGAAAGGCAATTTTGCAAGGAACAACTTTGCCACTGATATGTTCTGTGTATTATGTATACTTTAGGAGTAGTATGCATTTGTTTATGGTATGGTGTGTGTGGTTCAGATTCATCCCTCAAACCTCACCAACGCACCTTGTCGAAAATGGGGGAAAACTATATTTAATACTACAGAAATACCTGTTTTTTTTTTTACAAATTATTAAACTACATCTAATGTCCAGATGCTTAATTTGGTGTTGATATGTTACATAATTCCCAACAAAAAAGGCTTATGATGCATTTTTATAGTGGAAAAAATATTTCCTTTTGCTGTTTCGATCAGCATAGAAAAAATAGTAAATTACCTTTTATTACTTCCATACCACCATTAGAAAGGTAATTTTATGCTGAACAAGTTTGCTACTCACGCTTCGTGTCTAGCACTTACAGTTTTTATGCTATTAGCATTTGTTTGCGTCATTCTGATTATGGCTAGATTTTGCTTAGAAAGGCCCAGGATTCACTATTAACAGTATACAGGAGACAAGTGCTGCAACTTCAGACAGCTCCTGTGGAGGCAGTGAGTTAATTCTAGAGATCTGCTCCCTGCAGTTCCTTCTCTCCCTGATATATTTGAAGAACCTTTTTTTTTGCCCTTTTTAACCCCTTAGCTCCTTTGTAGCCTTAGCTGCCCTTACCCTGATCACCTCCCTGGAGCTTCTGATGTAATCTTCCTTCTCTGCTACTGTGCAGGTCCTTTTATATGTTTTAAAGGCCGACCCTTTTTCCCTCACCTTTGTCTGTACTTCCTTGTTCCACCAGCTTGGTTTATTGGATCTAGCCTTCTTACTCCTCCACGCAGGAGTTTGTGGCCTCCACCAGCTCCAGTTTTTTGATTTCCCAATTCTGCATGGTGTCCATGTCTGGGCTTATGGTAGCCACTTGCGTCCTCAGTACTGCAGCCATCTTACTGAAGCTGGCCCTATTAAAGTCAATGACCTTGGTGCCTCCTCTCTGCCCAGCTCAAGGGAGAACCATACTGAACTATGGTCACTCCCCGCTATGGGTTGCCCCACCCTCACCTCCCTTACCTGATCACCATCTGACATGACAAGGTCTAAGATGTTGCCTTCTCTTGTTGTCTCTCTTACTAGCTGAGTTAGGAATGCATCCAGGGTGACTTGTTCCCTGCTGATAGCTGATGTCACGGTGGCCCAATCAAGCCCTGGCAGGTTGAGGTCTCCAACCACCACTGTGCTGCCTCTTCTACAATTCTTCTGTATAACCCCCACCAGCTCCATGTCCTTCTCCATGTGGGAGGGTGGTCTATACACCACCCCTAGCCTGACTCTCTTGTTTTTTGCCTTGCTTCAACTGGCCGGCAAGGTTTCCATATTCCCTTCACCACTTTCTTCTCTACTACACTCTATCTCCTCCCTTATCTAAACAGCAACCCCTCCTCCCTTACCGGTTTCCCTTTCCCGCCTATACAACCTAAAGCCTGGTTAGATTAAGTCCCATTCTCTGTTTTGATTTGCCCACATTTCTGTGATGCAGCAATATCTACTCCCTCTTCCACCAAAAGTGCTTGGAGCTCTGGCATCTTATTGCAATGTTAGACATCATGTCTAAACTGAATGCTCATTATGCCAGGAAAGCAAAACTAGCCCTATTCAGGACTCACCATACATATTTGGGGGTGGGGAGAATGGGCAAGTAAGGTCATGTCATACAGATTGCACCAAACTGGGGGGGCAGAACATCATATCCCCAGACTTAAAGACCCTAATGGTATTGTCTGAATGAAACAGAATGACGTTTCTGATATCATAAAGAACTTTTATGTGAAACTCTATTCTTCTACTTCCCCACCTCACAGAATGTAACCCAGACTGTGTGTGTGGGGGGGGGTATTCAGGTGGCACTGCTTTATACATGATATTCATTGCAAAAAAACTCTGTTAATGCATCAGTTAGGGCTGATAGTAAAGTGACAAAAGTATGGAAATTTGGTGTTAGGGTTCACAACCCTAACTCCGCACCCCCACACACACACACACACACACACACACACACACACACACACACATATGCAAGCAGAGGAAGGGGCAAGGCAACACAACCAATCCAAAATCATGAGTTCATACCCAACATTCCCACAGAAACCTACATTTACCATACTGCACCAATGCACACTCCAGCAAAAAGTATATAACCACAAAATAGTAATTTTCCAACAGTCTAACAGTGCAGGGTCCTACGGACCCTGTGTTGCCATGCAGATATCACCATTACATAGTGTGGAAGTGCAGGTCCCTCAGCAGCCATTGCCCTCCCCCACACATACATACTTTTTCTACACATCTATATACTCTGCAACCACAATTCATTTCTATGTGTCTCTAGGGTGCAATTTGTGGCACACTACATGTAGTGGTGCATTCACCATGGTTTCACAGCATGTGGATGTACCACCAACATGCCATCAAGCACAGGCATACATTTGTTTGTGACTGTGCAAGCGCAGGTTACTATAAAGACTGTACTGTCAGTCAACCATATTTTTTTGATACTGCAGGAGTGCAGGGTTCTTTGAACCCTGCACTTCAACAGAAACATACTTTTATCATACTATGCAAGTGTAGGATCCTACATACTGTGTAGTCCTAGAGCAACTAAATTTGTCTACCATGTGTATTTCCTAGTCCTTGGACCCTGTGTTACAATATCACCATTACATGACATTGGAGTGCAGGGTCCAGAGGATCCTGCTCTCCAACATCATGTAATGGTGACATTAGCATGGCAGCACAGGTTTTTCCCCAAGACAGTGGCATGCCAGTAGAACTCATACAGTTCATGAACCATGATGATGGATGTCTTTTGTGGTATGTTCAGTGAGTTGTATACTCTTTCTCTTACCTCATGATGGCTGTCTCTGATTGGTTGTGTTACCTTGCCCCTTCCTCTGCTTGCATATGTGTGTGTGGTGAGGGGAAGGGGGACATGCTGAGTTAGGGTTGTGAACCCTAACACCAAATTTCCATACTTTTGTTGCTTTAATATCAACACTAACTGATGCATTAATGGAGATTTGTGCAATGAATTTCCTTACTTTTTGTGAAAGTATCACCATAGCTGTACTTGTTTATAGGAACACAGGGCCTTCAGGGCCCTGTGCTCCCATCTATCTGTATATGTAGAGACATTGTAGTTAACCTTCATCTGAATGGCCCTGAGCTCCCATACTCCATGATTTTCCATCTATTCGTAAGTGTAGAGACATTGTAGTTAAACTTCATCTCCCTATTGGAGCTCCTTAATTTTCCTTATTTTACTGAGGGAGCACAGGGTCCTTCAGACCCTGTGCACCCATCCCTCCATAGATGCGTGAGCAAGTTATGTGGTCCCATCAGTCCAGAACCCTAACTGATGCATTAACAGAGTTTTTTTGCAATTAATTTCCTTACTGTTTCTGAAAGTATCATCATAACTGTATTTGTTTATGGGAGCACAGGGCCCAGAGTGTATCTGTAAGTGTAGAGACATTGTAGTTAACCTTCATCTCTGTATTGGAGATAGCACCCTATTGGAGTGCAGAGCCTGAACCATGATTGCCCTTATTTTATTGAGGGAGCACAGGGTCCTTCGTATCCTGTGCACCCATTCTTCCGTAGATGCCTGAGCAAATTATGTGGTCCCATCAGTCCATAATGTTTCTAGTAAATGTATATTTATTAGTGGGACTCATTTTCATGTAGGCTAAGCAGTACAGATGTCACATTGTGAATGCAGGGCACAGTATCACAGTCACGGTATGCCCAATTATTAATTTTTTTTTACTGGGAACAAGCCCTGGCAACATGCATAACTACTTAGTACACCTGGAGGTATACTAGGATCCCTGATGCAGCAAGTATGTATCTCAAACCGTTTTTGAGATACAGCCTCTGAAAAGTACCCCGACCATCACAATGTTATTCTATTGGAGATAATGCAACTTTAACATCTCATAAGTAAGCAACTGATTATTTTTTGACCAAAACCAGCAAATGGCACATCTGTGGGGCATGCCCTTTGTACCCTGAAAATTTCAGCCCATAAGAGCAAACTGTTTGTTTGCTATGCAATGGCAAAGAAACAGGCATTACTGGCAAAGTGATGTCACAAATTTGTGACACTTTCACAAAAGTAGAGTCACAAATTTGTGACACTTCCAATGGCCAAATTAAATAAACATATTTCCGACCATTATTTTTAAAATCTAACATCAGAATCATGTTCCTCGGGCCCCAATTAGGTATATACAACTGTTGGTGTTTACCAAGGGGCAGTATTTTTTGAATTACAGTGTTTTTCCCCCATCACTAACTGAAAACAAGATGGCAGAAGCATGACACTACTTCCCCATTTGCAAAATTTAAAAGTACTTTTGCCAAAGTAAAAAGTACTTTTGAGGCATACATATATTTCCCATAGGCTATAATGGGACACTTTAAAATTTAATAACTTTTGAATGGATTAATATTTTTTCACCAACACTTTAAAAGGCACATCTGCAGCCCAGATCCCATATACCCTGACACTTTCAGACCAGACCCCCCTAAGTCCTTTTGGAGATGTGGATGAGCAACGAATTTGCATCTAAATGGTAAATTACACAGTTTTTGGCACTCCACAGCTCCACAACTGAACCACCGACCAGTACAAAACTTGCCACATCCAGAGAGCTATGGTTCCAGATGGTGCACAGAAAATTTTGGCCACATCGGTCCTATTGTTGCAAAGTTATTAAAGTGCAAAACTTTGGGTTTAACATAGAAGTGGCAGTGTAACCCCAACTATAGTGGCACTACCGTGCCAGTATAATAATATTGGTGTGGTCATGATCACTTGATAAGGTTGAGGAATTTGTTTCTTTGTTAAACAGAAACAATTTCAATCTGCAGTTGACATATGCAGCCAGTCCCACAAGTATTACATTTTTGGATGTTTGTTTTTATGTAGATGGATCTGGAGTTATACAAAGTGAGACTTTCTGAAAGACAATAGCTGAAAATGCCCTATTGTGAGCAAAGACTGATTATAGAAACATATAAATTGTTGGCAGATAAGGACCACTAGTCCCATCCAGTCTGCCCATAGGCCCTATACATGTATGTGCCCACTGACCCTAAGTGATCAATGACTTTTTATCACTCCCTCCCTGCCCAAGGTACCCTTGTGCCTGTCCCAGGCATGTTTAAACCCCTCCCCTGTGCTTGTCCCTACCACTTGTTGTGGCAGATTATTCCAAGCATCCACCACCCTCTCTGTGTAGAAATATTTCCTCACGTTACCTCTTAACCTACCGCCCCTCCAATTTCATACGTGCCCCCTTGTTCTGGTATCTTTCCTACATTAGAAAAGATCCCCAACCTCTACCTTTTTATGCCCTTAAGGTACTTAAAGGTCTCTATCATGTTGTCCCTTTCTCTGAATCCATACAGACTAATTAAATGCATTCCTGTGGGGCAGTTTCTCAGAATTAAGTGAAACTGCTCCACAGTCAAGAGCTTTGAAAGGCAAAGCATGGACCTTAAAAATCTTTTCAGAGTCAGGGGATGCTCTAGTCACTAGATATACACATCTGGCAGGTAAAATCAAGGGAATAATTTTAAAACATTGACCAGTACTGCTTTCTGATACAAATTTAGTCGATGTTGTTGGACCAAAACCTAGACTGACTTTTTCAAGGGGTTCTAATTTGGGTAAGATTCTTACTAGAAGTCATTATATTGAACCGAAAGTAGAAAACTGGCAAAGTAATTGGACTACTGGCTTTTTCCTATGTAAAAGATGTTCTGCGTGTAAATTTGTAGCAAATGGGAAATGGATACAGATTGGAAACAATATAAAGCCAGTTGGGGTGTGGCAGATCATGTAAGGATTAAGCCACTTGAAAGGATTGGTCTACTGCGGAATTAATCCATTGTGGGGGGGGAGGTTGGGAGCATGAGGCCAAAGGCTGAGTGCCTCCAACAATCCAACCATGGATTAATTCCACAGCAGACCCATCCTTTCGAGTGGCTTAATTTTCTTATAACTTGGCAATGATTGTATGAATAATATTCTCTGAATAAATGAGAACAGATAGACTGATTTCATTTTGGAATGCTTTATGCTGAGCTGTTAAACACGGTGTACACACAGTACAAAACAATTGGAACACACCTATTGGAAATATTGTGGCCGCTATTTAACTTTTGCAAAAATAGCTTTCATTACAAGTTTTAAGCTTTCTAACATTGAAACATATTTGAAAACTTTTCAAAACTTGCAATTAACTTTATACACTAGGTTCTTCGATTTTCATCCTTGTACTACAAGATAAGGGTTGCACTGCTTAATGGGACCATTCTAGGGTATATTTTCATGTTTTGTTCCTGCAGTTACCTTGGCAGGCCAACAGATGGCTGTGAAACAATGATAGCTGCACAGCACTGTTTTACACCCATTTAGATCAATTTCTAAATGTACTGAATTGAGTTAATCTGAAAAAACTTTCATAGACCAAGTACTATTTTTCTGAGTATTAACTTCAATTTTTTCCTCTCTAAATTATCTAGCTCAGCAGAAGATAGAACAACATGACATTTACTGCTTTCACCTTTCAAGTACTTGTTTTGACTAGTATTGTAAGGCCCTGGACACACTACAGAACTGTTTTTGAAAACCGTTTTTACAACCAGTTTAGCTAATCCATTTCAGTGCAGCCACACTACTCAGTAACCATTCTTGATAACGGTTTAGTGTGGCTACACTGCTGATGTCAAACCTGTTCTCCTTGTAACTATTGTGTGTTATGTCCAACACACGTAACTTTGGTTCCCTGGACATACTGCCGCTAGAACTGTTTTAGTTAAACCATTACAACTTAAAATGCTTTTACTCCTGTCCAGACCTGTAAAACCATGCTAGCTCTAAAATGTTTATAAAAATGGTTTTAAGACCAGGTATCCAGCAGGGTTTAAAAACACTTTCGTTAAAACATTTTAAAGGGCCTGTAGTCTGGCTGCAAGCAGTGCTAGGGGGATTTTAAATGTTTTAAGGCAGTTAAACCATTTAAGTTCCCCAGTGTGTCCTGGGCCTTAATCTCTTTGATTTCATTTTGTTTCTCTCACTTTCTTTATTTTTCTTTTCACCCATAGAAGTGGTCTCTTTCTTTGGTCTTGCTTTGTTTATCTCACTTGCTTTCTGTTATAGAAGGTGCAGGCTCATCTTTACCACTGTGTGTATTTACCAAGGTAGTGATACCCACTACTCCACACACACAAAAGTTGACATTATCATTATGCATTGCTATCCTTTGGTGCTTCTCTTGTGAATGGTGATCTACTGGGTGGGTGGGTGGGAAAATCAAGGAATTCTGCTGTTTTGCGATGGCTGTGAAATGATGCTAGTAGCACAGCACTGGTTTATAGCCATCTGTTGTGTTGCCATGGGAACTGCACTTGAACAAAGAATTGCTGGAGCAAGCATGGATTATTAAAGAACTGTGCTATGTATTTTATTGCAGTTCATGCTGGTATTACACAAGCAACCATGGTTCTACTGTGGAATTAATCCATTGTTGCTTAACGGTCAGCTGTTGCTGTTTATGCAATCTGTGTTAGTTGTTTTAGTCTTTTGTTTAGAGCCATGTTACAATAGTTCTTACTCTGAACATGTGATTTATGCTTCTTGGTGTTCCTGCTGTAACGTTTATGTTGGCAGGACCACTAGGCAGCTTAAGGTCAGAATGCGTGACCATATTGGGGCAATCAGAAATGGCCTGGATAAAAATGCAGTAGGAGCACACTTTAAGATATGTCATCAACATAGATGGTTTTAAGTTTGTAGGTCTTACACGTGCACCTAAACCAGTCAGGGGTGGGATATACTGCAGAAGTTATTGAAGAGAGAATATTGGTGGATTTTCCACTTAAAAAGCTTATCCCCAGAAGGCCTTAATAAAATTATGAATTTGAAGCCTTATTTGTGAATGAACTTGTGCAATATTTTTGAAAATAAGGGGTTGTTTCTATCTTCATTATGCACATATACTGTATCTATTCTGTGAGATATAGGATAAGCTTTCCACTTGATGTATTAGATCTTACAAGATTTTATTGAAATGTTGTGATTTATATTTCATTTGTGGGTATATAAGTATTGTTATAATGAGAGAGTGTCATGGTTTGGTTCTGCATCTAAATAAATGAACATTTAATATATTATTCTCGGACACTTTATAACATCTGGCTGTCACAGAAATGAGAAAAAAAAGTGTTTCCCTATAATGTTTCCCATATGTAATATGAATTGTAAATCTCTGGGAGTTTTGTGGAAATTTACATTTCATTGTCACTTTTAAATGGGCATCTGTCTCCAACCTCTCCCATGGGAGCAGCACCTTCTCCAGGGGCTCTTCCATGGTGAACTGCTTGACTGCCAGCCAGCCTTGATACTCACAGATCACTAGCCCTAAACAGGCATCTGCCTTCAACTTCTCCTGAGGGAGCTGCGCCTTCTCTGGGGGCTCTTTCACAGCAAACTGTATGACTGCCAGCCAGCCCTGAGACCCACAGGCTACTAGCTCTAAATGGGCATCTGCTTCCAACCTCTCCCGTGGGAGCTGTGCCTTCCCTGGGGCTCTTCCAAGGTAAACTGCCTGACTGCCAGCCAGCCCTGAGACCCACAGGCCACAATCCCTTAAACGGGCATCTGCCTCCAACCTCTCCTGTGGGAGCTGAGCCTTCTCCGGGGGGGGCTCTTCCATGGTGAACTGCTTGACTGCCAACCAGCCCTGAGACCCACAGGTCACTAGCTCTAAACGATCATCTGCCACCAACTTCTCCCATGGGAGCTGTGCCTTCTTGGGGGGCTCCTCCATGGCAAACTGCCTAACTGCCAGCCAGCCCTGAGACCCACAGGCCACTGACCATAAATGGGCATATGCCTCCAATCTCTCCCATGGGAGCTGCACCTTCTCTGGGGGCTCTTCCATGGCATACTGCCTGATTGCCAGCCAGCCTCGAGACCCACTGGTCACTAGCCCTAAATAGGCATCTGCCTCCAGTTTCTCTCATGCGAGCTGCGCCTTCTCTGGGGGCTCTTCCACGGCAAACTGTTTAACTGCCAGCCAGCCCTGAGACCCACAGGTACGGACACAGAGATGCAGCCTGGCCTTTGGAGCTACCGGGCTTGAATCTTGGTGCTTTTTGTCTCCACTGGCTGATTTGGTTCTGTATCTCACTTCCTCAGCCTTGATTGGACACTTCACCTTTCTCCTGCCCTCTTATTCGCTACTGCTTTCATCTCCCTAAGCTGCTTAGTTTGAACAAATTTTTATATTGCTGGATTGTATTTACTGCTCTCTATACTTTATTGAATTCAGCATTCTATTTTGTTTTTTTAATAATGCTTAATGTCTACTCTACTGTGATATAAGTTGCCAAATATTGTTAGAGGTATCGTTTGCATGCACCTTTCCATGCTGTAACCCTGCTTGAGCTGAGGGAGTAGCGCTAAGCGCTCCACAGTACCCTATATCCTTTCTTTAAATGTCTACTATCTGAATTAGTGTCCTGCATTTTAACACTGCTACCTATCTCTTTCCTTTGCCCTGATATTTCTTTCTTTTTATGGATGCAGTGGGCATGGCCTGCAGATGTTTTGCATTTACAAAAGGGCTGATGTCATGTTTTCTGTCCGTGGAACTAACTGAAGGTGTAAATAGTCTCCTCCTCCTTACCCTCCTCCAAGAAATGTTTTCCGCCCTCAAATAAATACACTTTCATGTTAGTCAATGGTTGCAGGGCACTGTTTTCTTTCTTAAATGGGAGGTACAAGAACTGGAACTTAAATAGTGGGAGGCAGCATTAGTTTTTTTGGGGGGGATTAAGATCCACCCCCACCTCCACTCAAGAAGCTCCTAAAGATCCACCCCCAACCTTTTTCTTTGATTCATGTGGGAGGGGCATGAGGTGGATCTATCATGTTGGAACAACTGACTATCAGAGCTGCCTGGGGAAGTAATTAAGGAGTGCCTGAAACTGCATCTAGGCATACCCCCCCACACACACACACATAGATATCATGATTTTTTTTTTTAACTCTAAGCATGTCAATATTTGGCTCTAACAGTATGGGCAAGTTGGGCATAAAAATAAAACAGGAAAAAAAAGGATCAAGCAGGTGTCTTTTCCTTTGTCAGATACATGCAGATAGAAGGTCACGAATCCAATATGACAAGTTCATTATATGGATGTTTTCCATGTAAAACAGAAATTTTGTTATTGTCATGTCTGTAGCATCATTTGTAGCCAGTAAGCTATTATTTACGTAAGTATTGTAAACAACAGGTTTTAATTCAAAATCCAGTCTTGATAAATTTGTTTTTTTAGCAGTTCTGTAAGATTTATGTCTCTCTGATATGAGTGCATAGCACAGAAATGAAAGGGTTTACCTAATTGATGACTGTTTGCATGAGAAGTGGGTGTGACAGTGGCATGCAAGAGTGAAGTCTAACAATTGTTTCTTGGCCATTCTGGGACCTGAAGTTTAACAGTAATGTGTGAAGAGAATAAAGTATTGTGTTTTGTACATTTGAATAGGTTTAGTGCTTTGAAGTTAAAAGATATAAATATATATATAGATAGTATCATGGGCACCTGAAAAGGAAGGAAATACTACTGAAATAAATGCTATTCTGATGATGTATTTATTTATGTGTAAGATTTTAAGTGTAGTTCTGCCTAGGTTGCTGTCATAAAAGCTATAAAAAGTACATTTAAGGATAGATGTATTAGTCAAAGCTTGTAGTAGCAAAATAAAGCAAGAAAAATAATATATATATTTTTTTTCTTTCAATTGTTTAACCAGGAGTGACACACTAAGCTGAAAGCTTATTTACATGGGCAACCTGGGAACACATGGAAGTTAAGTGACTCGCTCAGGGTCACCCAGTATGCAAGTGGGGTTGTGGGATTCAAACCCAGATCTCCAGATTTGCAGTTCAGAACCTTAAACCACTGTGCTATACTGCCTCCCTAGTTATGGCAGTCATCTGTTTTATGGTTCATGATGTTGGTGTAGTGAGCAGCAGTACATTGCATAGCAGGTGTAAAATGTCAATAAGTAGATCATGCAATTGATGTGCTGAGCAGTTACTGAAGCAAGAAATGTATTTAGGATAGTAAAATATTCCTGTTAGAAAACTGATAAATGTGTGACATTTGCATCTCAATTTCAAGGAGGTCCTTATGGGATGACAATGGACAATATAAAGTAGTTATAGTTTTCAAGTTGTCTGAGTAATTGCTTTGTACTACCACTGTTACTTAACTTAAATTATTCTATGAAGGAAATTAAGTTTATGTAACTGTCTGTAAATGTATTAAAAACATTTACTTGTCCTTATAATGTAATGCATTAAATGTTGTTGCTTGGTTAAGAAGTCACATAACAGCAATAGAGATGAAAACAATGGGATGCATAGGAATTTGATAAAAAAAGTATACATTAGCAGGAGCAGTGTCATGACATCACCATTTTTTTTATAGTTTCACTCCAAATTTTCAACATTACCATTTTTACACCTCGTCATAAACAGTACAGCTGTCAATTTTTACATCCTGTTCAAAATGTGTTTTTGCACCTGTGGTGCCAAATGGCACAGTCACTGTGCATAATCTCCTTTCAGCTAATGAACTGATAGTGTCACTGTTCATGCAGTGGGGTGACAAAAAACCCATGCTGAAAACTTGGAGTGAAAATACCAAGAAACACCCAGGGCATTAAAATTTCTGACCATAACACCCTGCCCTGTAGGGACTGACAGGCACCAGGGGTGTGACTTGGGATTGTCAACAGTAATGCTCATGCCAGTCCACCCCCATCCCCACCCTGCAGCCAGTGACAAGTATCGAGGTGTACCTTTGACTCTTCAGCCCCAAAGTTCAGTCCATTCTTTTATACTGTACCTATTTCAGCGTATTTCCTTATGGAATGGGGTGAGTGTAACGTTTGAACACCCCAAGGCACACCTCAACACTTGTCTGTGTCTCCAGGGTAGGGTGAGGTGAAATGGCATGAGCATTATGGGCAAAGACCCAAAGGCACACCCCAATGCATGTCCATCTCTGCGGGGTGGGAGTGGGGTTGGCATCACTTCAATACTTCACTGCCATTCCTACTCTGCCTGTCTGTGTCTCTCTCTCTCTCTCTCTCTCTATATATATATATATATATATGTATGTCTATGAAATTATCTTTCTATCAGTTGCATGTATCGCTATTTTTATCTATTTCTAAAACAAACCTTTATATCACTTTTGCCTGCACTCTGAGCACATACTTATGAAACTGTGTATATGTGTACTCCACCTCTGCATAGACCTCATTCTTTCCTAATATTCCCATTATCACAAGCATGACTACCTTGCCCTTATCAAGAGCGACCCCTTCTGAAAGTTACAATCACATTTTCTCTGCTAACAGTCCTTCATTACGCCTGACTTCCTGACATCAGCACATTGCTTAAATATAACTTACATCACCTCATGGACAAAAGCCCTGTTTCTCTAAAAAAAAAAAAAATGTGTAAATAATCCCAAGGCTGAACATATGCCAGCCATTACTTTTTCATGTACTGCCACCTTCTGTACCATCATGGGGATTTGCATATGTTTCCCATGATGCTTTGCACTATTGGGGTATGTGCAATTGTGTTTTCTTTAAAATGTGGCTATCCGGCCAATATCATTCGGGATAACACATACCTCAGTGGCATTTGCTCTGGGGTTCTTTTGCAAACCTATATTGCTTCCTATTCCTTCCATTAAAATGTACACCTCCATATATTTTACTAATTATGTGTATGCCTTCCTTAGAACAGAAACTGCAATAAATCTTACTACTTACAAATCATTGTATTGTTTCTCCATAACTCCTTAACACTTCCACACAACTTCATTAACTTCATTATGCAGCCGTGGTGGATCTGACCAGAATTCGTTTCCCTGTGGCTTTACTTGGATCATCCCCAAATAGCCTAAGGTGTTAAAGCTCTTTTTGGCTTAATTTTAGAGAAATGTTTGTGCAGAGCCTTTGGTATGCAATCCGTCTTCCCAAAATCCTGGGGCCTAGGGGATTAGCTGCCACTGCCTTTGTATTTTTTGCTTTAAATTAACTGTCCCTTCTCCCCTCTGTAGGCCACTATCCCTAAACGGGCATCTGCCTCCAACCTCTCCCATGGGAGCTGCACCTTCTCTGGGGGCTCTTCCACGGTGAACTGCCTGACTGCCAGCCAGCCCTGAGACCTACAGATATGGACACAGAGATGCAGCCTGGCCTGTGGAGCTATTGGGCTTGAATCTTGGTGCTTTTTGTCTCCACTTGTTGATTTGGTTCTGTATCTCACTTCCTCAGCCTTGATTGGGCACTTCACCTTTTTCCTGCGCTCTTATTTGCTACTGCTTTCATCTCCCTAAGCTGCTTAGTTTGCATGAACTTTTATATTGCTGGGCTATATTTACTGCTCTCTATACTTTATTGAATTCAGCATTCTATTTTGTTTTTTTAATAATGCTTAATGTCTACTCTACTGTGATATAAGTTGCCAAATAGCCTGGCCCTTGGAGCCACTGCTTAGCTTTTTTTTGTGTGCTGACTTTTTCATTAGCAGATTATATCTTCTAGCCACTAGAGGGCTATATCTCTTGTAGGAGTGAATTTACTGTGTCCACTGCCCCATTAGCAGGTTATATGCAGCTGCCAATAGGGGCTCCTATCCTATCTGGCACATCACACACTCTGTTCCCCAGCTGTTATCATCACAACTCTGTATACATTTGCCTGCTTCCTCTGCCTCCTACGAAACCAGGGCTACATGCAAGCTCTTCCTCCTATGAACATGGGCTATGTCCACCTCCTCCAATCTCTCTCTTTCATACTACTGTTGATTCTAGGCAATGGCACATCACAAAGTGATCTGCTGGTTCCCCTATCCCATATCACTATTGAGCATAATCTCCATTATGACCCCTGCTTTATCACAGGCAATTTTAAACTGTTAACCAAGGGTCACTGGTCCTGCCACTGGCTCCTGCTGCCTCCACAGGGGTGGCTTACCACTGGGGTCCCTGCCTCATACCCCACCCTAATTACTCCACTTAATCTCACAGTACTGTGATTGGAACACAGAAGGTGTCTCAGCCCCAAAAGATCCAATAAGCTTTTTTACAAACAACTTAAAGGAAGCTTGCTCCGAATCATCCTACTTTTACTGCTTATGTCAGGCAACATTCACCCTAACCCTGGCCCTGCTGGATATGCATCCACATAAGACCACCCTAAAAAAGGAACTATTAAGTCCTAGAAACCTGAGATTTTATTGTGCCTCATCTCACTTGCACTGATATCCCCCACAGAGCCCCGGAGCTGCAAGCTGCCGCCAGCTGCCCTAACTCACTCCCAGGTGACTGTACTCAATGCATATGGCACGACCACTTCTCCTGATTCCTGGACAAGCTCATACTCTACAAAAGGGCACCCCATGTGTTGTCCCCAGGACCACAGACCTAAATATCCCTCCATAGTCTGGTGCATCCGTGGATTCCTTGCCCGCTACAGCTACTCTAAAATGCTGATATCAGGGAAACTGCAACACTCAAGAAGCTACTGTACAAACTGCTTCTGATCCACATTAACCGCCTACTACTGCTACTACTAATGCTGTCGGGTAATGTACACCCCAACCCTGGCCCTCCTCACTCTCAGAATAGCCCACAACAAAAATCTGCAGGACTCACCCTTGCCACCTTAAACATCTGCAATCTGCTGCCCAAACTGGACAACCTAAAAGTACGGGTTACCAAACACAACCCCGATATCTTCCTGATCATGGAAACATGGCTATCACCCAAGGTACCGGACTCTCCCATCGTGCTACCTGGATACATCCTTTTTAGGCAGGACCATACCTTAAAGAAAGGAGGGCGTTGCATAGTCTACGTAAAGGACACACTTCAGGGGCATATCCTTTCCCTCCCCAACAGAAGCACCAATCTGCAAATCCTACCCATCAAAATCCTACTGGGCATTCACAACAAGGCGTTTACGATCCTCGCAGTCTACATCCCACCCAAAACAACAATTTCCGGTGCTAGCAACCTCATGGACTTTATTGCCACCTTGCATCTTAACTCTGAAGTGATTCTTCTTTGGGATTTCAACATCAAATGGCCTTCTCCCAAAGCTGCTATGGTGAGAGATGCTCTAGTGACTATCCACTTTTCCCAGATGGTGGCAACCCCTACAAGGGTCAACTACAAAACTGGTACTAGCACATTGCTTGACTGGATCCTCTCAAACCGGCCAGCCCACATCACCAATGCCACTGTCCTCCCTGACTCACTGAGTGATCATTCACCCATTACCTGCACCTGGCAAAACAACTTCAGCAAGCCCCTGCCCAAAACCATAACCAGCCATGTACTCCTCAAAGGGCACCTACCACAACTCAAAGTGGACCTTCAAAGCCTAGACTGGTCTGACCTACATGAAACAAATGACATAGACATCGCACTCGGATGCTTCATCACAAAATTTAACGTCACTTGCGATAAACATGCCCCTCTGAAAACAAGAAATTTAAAGCTCCCTGCAACCCCTGGATAATGCCAGAACCCCTGCTACAACTCAATGCTCAGGACCAACTCTGGATAAAGGCACGCACACATGGTACAGCTGCCAATATCCAACTATATAAAAAGCTAGAAATTAGTGCACAAAGGCTATCCACCAAGCAAAATGCTCCTACTATAAGGAAGCTCTCTCCAACTCCTGGAACTGCAGCAAATCCTTCTGGGCCAACCTCAGTGATATCACTGGCAAGGATCCCAAAACAGCCTTCTCCATGCTCCTGATCAATGATGTACCAATAGTGGATCCACTCCAACTAGCAAATGCACTAAATACTGCCTTCATGGACCTCAGTGGAGTGCTCCCAGCAGACTACTTCGACCCTCCAGTCCAGAAGCATCCAGTAGGTGATCAATCCCCTATGGGCAACTGTCTGCTTTTTTTACTTTAAAGAAGTCAGCACTACCAAGGCTAGAAAGTACATTGAGAAGGTGCTGGGCAAATCGAGGCACAGTGGAGACACCCTGGATCTTAAGTTAATCGCTATGTCACTTGCAGAAGTACTAAGCCCTCTGACCACCATCATCAACCTATCCCTCCTCCACTGTCGGTTCCCCCAGCTTGGGAAGTCAGCTTCTGTAACACCAGTTCACAAAAGTGGAGACTGGGCACTACAGAACAACTACAGACCAATCTCCATACTCCCGGCACTCTCCTAAGCACTTGGAACAGATAGCGGCGGATCAGCTTGTGGAACACCTGAACATGCACCAACTCCTATGCCCAGAATAACGTGGGTTCCGAGCGGGACACAGCACTATCATGGTCCTGTTGGAATTCACTGGTTATATCCACCAAGCCCAGGATCAAGGGCAGCTAGTGGGGGGCTACCTTCATCGACCTATCACAAGCTTTTGATACGGTTCACCACACACTCCTCCTTGAACAGGTCTCTTTTCTGATACAATTCTATGGTTTAACAGCTATCTCAGCAATCACTCACAGTGGGTCAAGATTGGGGACATTGTCTCAGACAGCAAACCTGTCTGCTCAGGGGTCCCCTAAGGATCAATACTGGGGCTCCTCCTCTTCAGAATCTTCTTAAATAAACTTCCAGGCTCTTGTACCAGTCACATGCTATTGTATGCTGATGACGCCATCATATTCACCTGTAACCCCAACCCTGAACTACTTTAAAATGACCTCCAACTAGGATTTACTGCTGCCAAAACATGGTTTAAGGAGCATAGACTAGAAACATAGAAACATAGACTTTGACAGAAGATAAGGACTGCTTGGCCCACCTAGTCTGCCCATTTCCCTACCTACAGGATAAGCTGCAGATCCTAGTTAACCAACAGCCTATTTCTTCCTACCCACCCCAAGAATTGCCTTATGTCTGTCCCATACATTCTTGAATTCTCCCACAGTTTTATACCCCACAACCTCCTCAGGAAGGCTGTTCCACACTTCCACCACCATCTCTTTGAAAAAATACTTCCACACATTGCCCCTGAGCCATACCCCCCTCTATCTTCAAATTGTGTCCCCTCGTTCTTGCACATCTCTTTTTCTGAAAGATGCTACCCTCTTGGACTTTGTTGATTCCACTGAGGTACTTAAAAGTTTCTATCATGTCCCCCCCCTTCCTTTCCTCAAGTGTATACATATTAAGCTCCTTTAGTCTCTCCTCGTCTGGCTCTCTTGCAGACCCTGCACCATTTTAGTTGCCCTCCTCTGGACTGCCTCCATCCTGTCTATGTCCTTATGGAGATGGGGTCTCCAGAACTGGACACAGTACTCAGATGTGGTCTCACCAACTGTCTGTACAGAGGGATAACAACTTCCTGTTTTCTGCTGGTGATGCCTCTCCTATACATCCCAGTATCCCCCAGCCCTCCCTACTGCCTTCTCACATTGCTTGCTAACCTTAAGGTCATCTGATATGATTACCCCTAGGTCCCTTTCCATTTTTGTTGTTGTTACTACCCCCCCCCATTGTGTAATCTTCCCCTGGGTTTTTGTTTCCCAGGTGCATTATTTTGCACTTCTTTGCATTGAATCCAAGCTGCCACCATACTTCTGACCATTTTGCCAACCTTGCCAAGTCCCTTCTCATCCTTTCCTCACCTCCTTGTGTATCAACCCTGTTGCAGATCTTTGTATCATCTGCAAAGAGGCATACTTTTTCTTCTAGTCCCTCTGCAATGTCACTTATAAAGACATTAAAAAGGACTGGACCCAGAACTGAACCCTGCGGTACCCCACTAGTAACCTCTCTTTTTTCAGAGTGGACTCCATTTACAATTACCTTCTGTGTCCTGTTGTCCAGCCATTGTTTTACCCAGGCTACCACCCTGGGACCCACTCCCAGGCTGGTTAATGTGATTATTAATCTTTTGTGTGGGACTGTGTCAAATGCCTTGCTAAAGTCTAGGTAGGCCATGTCCACAGCCCCTCCCTGGTCTACTACTTTGGCCACCCAGTCAAAGAAATCAATTAGATTAATCTGACATGACCTTCCCGCTGTGAACCCATGCTGCCTTGGGTCCTGTGCACCACTTTCTTCTAGGTACTCAGCAATTCTTTCCTTCAGAAGTGATTCCATCACTTTCCCTACCACAGATGTCAAACTGACAGGTCTGTAGTTTCCTGCCTCTGTCTTGCTCCCACTTTTGTGAAGGGGAATCACATCTGCCTTCCTCCAGTCCTGAGGTACACACCATCCTCCCAAGATTTGTTAAAAGGGTAGTCAGTGGTGTCAGTAGTTCTCCCTTAATTCTTTTAGGAATTCTGGGGTGAATTTCATCGAGCCTCATTGCTTTGTCCACCTTCAGTTTTAGGAGTTCTTTCAGAACCCTTTCTTCTGTGAAAGGACTGGGATTGACCCCCCTATCCAGAGTGCTTCTGTTAATTGGATTAGGCACCTCCCTCTCCTCCTCTTTTGTGAATACTGAGCAGCAGTATTCGTTCAGTATCCCTGCTTTTTCCCTATCCCTCTCTGCCCACCCACCGTCCTTTCTATTCAGCCTCACTATCCCTCTCTTTGTCTTTCTACACTCCCTGATGAACCTATAAAAGGTTTTATCCCCCTTCTTAACCGAGTTGGCTATCCTTTCCTCAGTTTGGGCCTTTGCTATTCTGACTCCCCTCCCTGCTTCCTTCTGTCTTAACTGGTACAGTTCTCTGTCCTGCTCCTTCTGTGTTTCCTTATACTGTACTTCCTAAATGCTATCTTTTTCTCCATAACCTTCCCTGCCACCTCTTTTTAGAACCATTGTGGCTTTTTCTTTCATTTTGATTTGTTTATTTGCTTCACACAAAGGCTTGTTGCCTCTGTGATGGCAGTTTTGATGTTTCCCCATCGTTACTCCACCCCTCCTTCTAGCCCGTTTGATAGTGCTTTTCTAAGGCACTCTCCCATGCTGCCAAAGTCAGCCCTCCTGAAGTCCAGTACCCTCACTTTTGTATGGCTTGACTCTGTAACTGAGTTTGTCGTGAACCACACTGTTTGGTGGTCACTTGTTCCCAGATGGCTACCCACTTCTAGATCTGAGATCCTCTCGCTGTCCCCATTTGAGAGTACGAGGTCTAAGATTGCTCCCTCATGAGTGGGTTCCAAAACTAGCTGTCTGAGGCATGCCACCTGTAGGGTATCAAGAATGACCCTGCTCTTGGATGTGGTTGCAACAAAGGTGCTCCAGTTAACATCTGGCATATTCAGGTCCCCCAACAACAGTGTCTCCCCTTTCTCTGCCATCCTAAGGATGCCTCCTATCATATCCTTGTCCATTCCCTCTTCCTGACATGGGGATCTATATATAACCCCTGTGCGGATTGTGGTGCAATTTCCAGTCTCTAAGTTGACCCACAGTGCCTCCTCTCCTTACTGTTTATTCTTTTGTTCCATTGCTTTTATCCCTTCCCTTACATAGAGAGTTACTCCTCCCACTCTTCTACCCTCCCTGTCTCTCCTGTAGGTTGTGTACCCTGGTATGTTAACATCCCAGTCATGGTTCTCTGTGTACCATGTTTCTGTGACTGCTACAATATCCAGGCAACCCTCTTCCATCAAGGCCACAAGTTCAGGGAGCTTGTTGCCCAGACTATGAGCACTGGTACTCATTACCCTCCATTTCTTGATGGCCTTACCCCTTTTTGCCCCATCCCTGTCCTTATTGTCTTTGTCATTTTCTCCATTTACCCCTGCCCTTCTCCCTATTGACATCTCTGTCTTGATGTTTTCCTACCCTGATCTTTTGGGGGTGCTAGGATTTCCCTGCTTCTTTCCAGTGCCTCCCCCCTTGGCTAGTTTAAATGTTTGCCAATGAAGCATTTAAACCTATCACCTAGGATCATGGTTCCCCTCCTGGACAGATGCAGACCATCACACCAGTATAGGCCTGCATAACTCCAGGTGGACCCCCAGTCCTCAATGAACCCAAATCCCTGAGCTCTGCACCAGTTTTTCAACCACTGATTGAATCCCATGGTGTGGAGCACCCTACCCTCATCCATGCTATAGACAGGCAGCACCTCCGAGAAGGTTACTGTGTGTGCTACTTGTCTAAGGCCCCTCCCCAACTCCACAAACTCTTCCTGCACTGCTCTGATCTCTTTCTCAGCCAGGTTATTACTCCCTAGGTGGACAGTAACATCCAGCTCCCTCCCCATACTGAGGATTTGCTCCCTGTCCATCCAAGCCATGGCCCCAGGCAGGCACCTTACCTCCCGCTCTCCTTCCTCCCCAGGTCTACCCTCCTAACAATGGAGTCCCCCACTGAGAGTTGTTTCCTTCATCTGTGGGGTCCCATGCCATCCTCCTGTGGGTCTCCTTTGTGGAGGTTCCCAGCATCCTCCTTGGTCTCCACTGTGGGTGCCTCCATAGAGGAACCACACTTTGCCAGAATGGCATATGAATTGTGGAGAGGTACAACTTGAGGGATGCACATCTGTTCCACCACCCTCACCCTCCCTGAGCCCACTGTGGTCCAACCGCTCCTCTTTCTTGGCAACCTCTGAGGTAACGACAGTGGCCCTGGTGGTCCCTGGGTGGGAGAGGAGGTCCCCCAAATCCTGGCCAACTCAGCCTGGAGATGAGCAACCTCCTCCCTCAGCCCAGTGAGGTTCCTGCAGATGGGACAACACCGCATCCTCCAGAACGTCTCCTGGAAGACTGCTGCTCCACAGCCACTGCACTGCACCACTCCCATCATGTCTTATTTCTGGCCCCTTAACTGTTATATATCCAGCTGATATCCAGCTCTCAGTCCAGAACACTGGTCTGAAGACATCAGTCTATTACAAACCCACTGACTCTCACAGTTTCCTCCTCCATAGCTCCTTCCATCCTAAACATGTCAAGAATGGCCTGCCTTATTCACAGTTTCTTAGACTTCGCAGGTTATGCAGTGAAGAGGATGATTTTGCTGAGCAGACCCAAATAATGCATAGTTTTTTTATCAACAGGGGATACCCTAAAAGCACAGTGGACAGAGCACTCTCCCGGGTCAGTAACATGCCCCGTAACCTTGACCCCCGCAGGAGGGATACTGTCACATAAGAACAACGGCGAATTCCACTAGTTCTTCCTTTCCACCAGAGCACACCTTCTCTTCACAGGATCATCACTAGTAACTTTCCCATTTTGCAAACTGACCCTAACATTGGTGCTTCCTTTACAGAACCACCTATTGCCTCCTACCGCGCCACCTAACCTGCGCAATCTCCTGGTAAAAGCAGCCTACCCACCCTAACAGTTCCTCCCCCAGGTACCAAACCTTGCAACAGGGCTCACATTACACCTGCAAATTTATTTCCAGTGTAACTGAGATCTGGGCCTACAGGTGTTTTTCACATCACCAAGGAGTTCTCATGTACCTCCACTAATGTAGTGTACTGTATTCTTTGCAGGAGGTGTTCAGCTATTTACATCGGAGAAACTGGTAGGCGTCTTGCTGACCGTTTCAGGAACATTACAGAGCGGTCAGGAATGGTGAAACTGCTAAACCCATTGTATCCCACTTCATCTCCAGGGACCACAATGTCAATGACCTTTCTGTTTGTGTCCTTCAGCAGGGCTTCCTGGATCCTAACCATAGAAAACATGGAAGCCAAGCTGATCATCCGCCTTGGCTCCCAGCAGCCCTCTGGTTTAAATGATAGACTTATTTTCCACTAACATCTTTCAGCCTCCCTTTTTTTCCCTAAAGTCAATTTGTTTTTGTACTGATTTATTTTTCATTTTCACCATATGTCTCCATTTCTGTCTCCTTCTCACACATTTGTCACCTTTCAGCCTTCTTACAAGGCCCTGTTAATCAGTCTCTACCTGGGAACTTCCCCAGCTCTTTTCTCCCATTATGTTTTATCTTTCCCATCATCACCTTTTTGTTTCACAGATCTCTCTTAATCTTACCATTTATCACTTCTTCTCCTTTGCCTCCCCTCTTCTTTCTCCACATATATATCTCTCTCATTTTACCTCTCCTCTACACTAACTTGTTTTTTTTCTCTTTTAGATATTTCCTGAAGAAGACCTAAGGTCGAAACGTAGATTTTTAACTCTATTTTCTATTTTCAGCGTGCATTTAATATAACCATTTTGTTTTGCTTTTAGACCACATGCTGACGCAGCGCCTTGTCTTTGTCCCTTAACTGTTGTTTGGAATGCTGATTCTTTCCTCTGTTTATTTTTCTCCCTACTTACTTACCACCTCTGTGCCCTTTAAGCTCCTGATCTCCCTGTTCTGAGACAAGAAGTTCTTATATTTCTCAGTAGTCTCCTTACTTGCTCAGAGTCAGACCTCCAGCAGCTGGGGTGGGGGGGCATGGAGAGCTACTCTTTTCCTTCTAGGATGGTGAGTCTTTTGTGTCTTTGTGATCACTCACTCACTGTTCCCAAACAGGAAGTTCCTGTTGTCAGTCAAATCCTGTGCCTATAACAGTAGAACTGGCTTAGGGTGGGGGTGGAGGGGAGGGAAGGAGGGCAATATAGTACCAGCAGAGAAGTATAGTTATAACAGCAGCTCCTTCTTCTTGGTGTTCTCTGCCTGTTCTCTGGCAGAAGCTATCTAGGGCGATTTTTAAATCTGGCTTTAACCTGGCTTCCTTCTAGCTAAGCCACTCCCCCTACTTCACAGCACTTTCTACACTTAAGTTAATTGCACAGATAACAATTCCCTTCAGCCACCTGAGACAAACACCTAGATAACTGCACAGATAACAATTCATTTCAGCCAACTCAGACAAACACACTATTTTTTTTTGTTTTGTTTTGTTTTTACCCTAAATTGAAGGTCCCAGTAGTAGAGTTCTAGTTCTTTAGTCCCAGTAGAGAAGTATAGTTAGAACAGCAGCTCCTTCTTCTTGGTGTTCTCTGCCTGCTCTCTGGCAGACTAATCCTTAACTACAAGAAAACTAAGACTATGATCTACTCCAGCACCCACAGCAAACACAAGACCTTCCTACTATCCATCCTGAACAACAGTGGTGACGTGCTGGACCTCATGCAGCACTTTAAGTACCTGGGTATCACCCTTAACTCCACCCTGTCCTATGCACAACATATAGACAACACAGCCAAGGCCATCAGTTCCAGAATTGGGATACTCCACCGCCACAAGCACAGCCTTGCATATGAAGCACTTAACATGGCCATCATCAGCTCAGTTGTTACCCTCGTTGACTATCGCCTGGCGGTATATGGTTCTGCACTGGACTCAGTGCTCCATCGCATCTCCCTGGCCCTTAATAAAGCCTGCCAACTCCTCACAGGTGCTGTGAAGCTTACACACACCTGTCAGCTCTATTTACAGGCACAGTGGTTCCAGCTGAAGAGCAGAGTAAAGTACCATACTTGTCTACTTGCCAAAGAAATCACACTAAATCTGATGCCACCAGGTGTCCAGAATCTGCTCATGTGCCATGTAAGTGCCCGGCTGACCAGGAGCACCCACAGCCAAATTTTCAATTAATCTAGATGTCGCACTGCACAGAGTCAATGTGCATTCTACTACCGTGCACTACACTGGACCAACGCCCTTCCTTCAGCCATCTCTGATACCACAACAATTGGTGCTTTCAAGCGTGAGCGCAGGCAGTACCTTGCCACAGATGACAACTGTGACTGCGTTGGCCATTCATGATGACCAAAACAACTTTTCTACATTTGGACCACTGTAAAGCATCCACACTTAGTGTTCCACCTAATCCTAGGGGCACCTACCTTCACAGCACTTCATTGTCCCAACCCCCCCGTCTACCCCCCTCCCCTCGTCACTGGGCACCCATTCCCCTCTCTGTCCCTGCTCTCATGCCCCTCTCCTGTCTGCTGATTTCCTAGCCCCATTGTCTCCCACCTTCCTTAAGTCTGTTCTTAACCCCTTATGCAGGCATGCACTTCACTATGCGGCAGCTGTGCCTGTTCTCCACTCTGTTTCTCCCCCACAAGTATGCTTAACTCTCTGATGCAGGCACCTTCTCACCAATGTCATAGCAGTGTCTAAATGTTCTACCTTAAGCTAAATGCTATTCCAATCTTGTAATTCACACCAATTTATTGTCTACCTAGCTTGTAATGTATTGTTTTGTACCAGTGCAATTTTGTACTTGCTTGTAATGTAAAGCCTTGTGATGTAATGCTATGTACCTGTTCAATTGTTTCTTGTAACTGACATGAAACCTACAAATGAGCATCCGCTCACAGGTGTTCTCCAAGATATAATAAAAAAAAAAAATTTGTGCTATTGCAACTTCATTTCAGTGCTAATGAGTTTTATTTTTCACTGGTGTTATTTTAAATTGTACTTTGCATTTCATTTTTGGCACATCTATCTGCACTGGCATCAAATAAATTCTGTTCCTTTAAAAACAGAATGAACCCATTGTCATTAATATGTATTGGGCAATGTTAAAAATGTAATTTGGTGGCCTCTGATAGGTTGGTGCTCCATACATATGTCTGAGCACTTTAGGAGAACTAAACCCCCCTGAGGAAGGAGTTGTTAGCTCAGAATGTGCATTGGGAGTTGTCTGTAGGAGATTATCACTGTCTTCACATGCACTTTGTAAGTCAAGCTTTTTCAATAAATATTTTTTAAAAAGTGTACACTTGAGTGCACACTTTTCTGTGTTTCTTTCATTGGGTTTAAGTCTGCACCATAGATGAGCAGTGCAGCTGGGGGGGTTCTTTTGTTTAGTCTCTGATATCATGAAGGATGTTTATTTGAAACTTTATTCTTCTACTTCCCTGCCTAACACGGGTAATATGCCCACTTTTCTGAACCTCCTTGATCTCCCATGACTAGCACCCTCACAGACAGGACCGTGAGGCCCCCATTTCTGCAGAGAAGATCACACATGCCACTTTAGGCATGAATAAGAATAAATCCTCCGGGGGAGATAGCTTCCCTATGGATTTCTATTCAGCTCTGCATGATATACTGACTCCTCTCCCTTTAAGAATGTTCTCCTACTCTCGCTTCAAGTCAGCCTTACCTCCTATGCTAAGGGAATTAGTTATTACCATACTCCCTGAAACAGGTAAGGACCCATTACAACCCAGTAGCTATTAACTGATCTCCCTAATTAACGCTAATGTCACAATTCTGGCAAAGGTCTTAGCCACACACCTAAAACAGGTCCTCCCAAACTTTATCCACCCTTGTGGGTAAGATTCATGCATGGGAAATTAAGCACAGATCATCTCAGAACCCTTGTTAATTTGCAAATGGTAGCGAGGAATGCTCTGACTCCCTCAGCAGCATTAACCATTGATTCTCAGGATGCCTTTGACTCTGTGGAGTGGGAGTACCTCTTTATGGTGTTTCAACATGTGGGATTAGGCTCCAATTTCTAAACAGTGTCCAGATGCTATATATTGACCCCGCTGCATAAATCCTTACCAACAGTCACCTCTAAGAGTCATACTCTCTCTCTCTCTCTCTCCTCTGTGCCCGTCAGGGATGTCTTCTGTCCCCTTTACCTTTCCTCCTCATGACTGAGCCCCTTGCGGCAGCTATTCAGCACACCCAGATATTAAAGGTATCCCATCTGAGGACAATGAGATTACATCACTCTCCTACACAGATGATTTACTTATCTTATTGGCAGATGCCCCTCGAGCAGTGACTCCACTTTGACAGCTAGTGACTCATTCACTAACATTTCCGGACTTAAAGTTAACCATGGCAAATTGGAGGTCCTCCCCCTTAACTGCCATTGCGCAGCATCTCTTTTCCACTATACAGGCTGGCAATGGGCCTCTTCTGGTATCACATAGCTTGACATACATGTCACCCCCTCGATCACTGACATTTGTAAAGCTAACTTCACCCCATTAATGACAGCTCTATGGGTGGAGGTAGACAGGTGTAGGGCTTTGCATCTCTCTCTCTCTCTCTCACTGGGAAAATTGCTGGCTCTCCTCACCCATCTCCACATCCACATACCGGACAAATGGTTTGCAGCACTCAATAAACTGACAGACCATTTTCTATGGAAGGGCAAACCTCCCAGATTTAGTAGCATGAAACTGATGAAACACTGCTCTGATGGGGGATGGAGCCTACCTGACTTTGCCCAATATCATATGGCCTTTATCACTGCACAAACTCTAAAGTGGGTCCCACCAAGGATGGTACTTCCCCTCAATGGGTGTCACTGGAGTGTCACCAAGTGGATGCCTATCACTCTCATGTATCCTACACTCCAAACTACCTAAAGGGGCATGACAACACCCCACCAATAGTATACCTTATTGTTACTGGCACACAATCTCCTAAGATCTATGCACATCACACAACCACCCATTATCTATGCACCCCTATGGTGAAACCCCATAGTCACTGTCACTCATAAGCCAATTCTCTGGTCCTCTTATAAACAAACTGAGATTTACATAGTTCAGAACCACCTCTCTCCAGGCCAAAATCATCTCATGTCCTTTGCTGAACTGACTCACCGGTTCCAGCTCCTACGCAGTGATTTTTGGAAGCAGCTCCAAATAAGAGCTGCAGTCGCCCCATTGCAGAGGCTAACCACCAAAGACCCATCTGGGTTCCCCAAAAGAGTCATCCACTCCTGGCTCACTCTACCTAAGGCAAAGAGCTTGAGCCATTTACAAATGTCTGTGGGACAATGGCACCTCTCCCACTACATCTAGCAAAGCTAAGTGGGAAACTGACCTGAATATCACGATTTCAGAACAAGACAGGAAGAGATGCTGGTTCTGAGCACATGTGACTTGCAGAGACATTAGGGAGCAACTTATCCAACTCAAGATCCCACACCAGTTGTGGTACCAAACCTCGCCGGCTTTAAGGCACCTGAGACTGCTTCCTGATGATGCTTATAGGAGGTGCTTTTTTCATACTAGATCCCTATCACATATTCCTGGTCCTGCTCCTTGATCCATCCCTTTTGGAGTCAGGTCCTTGATCACTGCAGAAAAACAGTACCAGACTCTTTACCATTGGAAGCCAAGCGAGACCTCAAAATGTAATGAATGACTGCAGTCCATCAATCAGCTAGCCTCTCTTGAATGCTTCTCCTATCAAGCACTTAACAAAGTACCTGTGTAGGCCAAAATTTGGGAGCCATGTACAGTGTTGCCCTTTGGGTGAGATCCTGTCAAAGTAGCTGATGTGTATATAGATAGTTTTTATCTTAACATGTATATGGTAGTTCTGTCTGAAATGTACCATGTTTATGTAATGTACCATTTATACAGCGTAACTTTTGTTTCTGTTTGTTGTTTGAAAATTCTCAATCACGATCTTAACAATAAAAAAAACTTCCACTTGACTATGGCAATCTAAAACCCTAGCACTTGATTACTGTTAAATCTCCTTAGCACCATCTCTGACATCCCCTCCCCCCTGCTACCCTACTTCTTCACCTTTCCTCACCCTCTACCTAATGCCTCCCCCCATCTGTCCTGACAAGGCCTGTTGGCTGATTTCAACTTACCTTATGATTTTACTAGTAACTGACAAAGCTTGTTTTGGCTGATTTTCAGTTTTCTGTATGTATTCCTGTGCATGAAACTGCTTAGCGTTACTCATTTCTATTCTTTAATTCACCGTGAATGTCAACTGTTACTTTCTTTTCTTATTTGCAGTTATTTTACCATACTCTGTTTAGTCTGTAAACCAGTTGATCTCCTTTCTCTATGTATACTGTTTTGCCATACTTTTTGTTCTGTTAACCTGTTGTATTATGTTGCTGATGTTGAACCTTCGTAAAAGAGCTCTAAGCTCAAAGGTATTTGTAATCTGAGATCTAAATAAATAAATAAAACAAGCATTTGTCAATGCCGAATGTTGTCGCGCTGGCATTGGCTTTGGTAGTGCAGTGCGGAAACACATTTTGGGCAGGATGTGAAAAATGACAGCTGTACTGTTCATAAAGAGGTGTAAAAAAATGGCAGTGTTGAAAATGTGGAATGTAAATATTGCAAATCTGCGAAGTTACAAGGGTGTGTGGGAAATGCTCAACGCATGCTTATAACACAGTCATTTTATGGACTTTTGGAACCAAATTTTCAACATAGACATTTTAGAACCACTGCTCATGCACAGTGTCACTGTCATTTCCTCAAACTGTCCCAAAAAGTGATTTTGCACAGCGACCACGCTATTCCGCGCCAGACATGCGAAAACACATTTCGGGTAGGATATGTAAAATGACAGCTGTACTGTTCATCAAGAGGTGTGGAAAAATGCCAGTGGTGAATATCCAGAGTGAAAATATTACAAATGCACGTTACGAGCGTGCGTACAAACAGAGCAAAGCACGCTCATAACACAGTCATTTTATGGAGTATCATCACTAAATGTTCAACATAGGCATTTTAGGACCTCTGCTCATGAACAGTGTCACTCATTTTCATAATCTGCCCCAAACACTGATTTCCCACAGCGACCGCACTATTGTGCGCCGGAAGTGCAGAAACACATATTGGCCAGGATGTGAAAAATGACAGCTGTACTGTTCACGAGGAGGTGTCGAAAAATAACAATGTTGAAAATTTGGCATGAAAATATTGTGAATTTGTGAAGTTATGAGCATGCGTAGCAACTGCACAACACACGCTCATAAAACAGGCATTTTTTGGATTTTTTATACCAAATTTGCAACATAGGTTTTTTGAGAGCCTACCTCATGAACACTGCCACTGTCCTTGCGTTAATCAATCCGGAAAGGTGATTCCACACAGTGACTGCAAAATCACCTTTTGGGACTGATTAATGTCATAACAGTGACAGAATTCATGAAGAGGGGTCCCAAAAACCCCATGTTTAAAATTTGGTGCAAAAATTCCAAAAAATGCCTGAGATATGCATCAAAGTTGAAAAAACCCTATTTATTCCATTATACAGCTTACCGACATTTCCTCAGTTCGCGGTCGGCTTTGAAGAGAGTAGACATGTTCCTGGTCCACCGGAGATTGTCCATGCTAGACTCTGGAGGTAAGTATTGGGTGGGGAGGTGGGGAGGCAGGGTGCACAGTGGGTGGGTGCGGGTGGTAGAAGAGACTATGAGGGTCCATTTTTTGTTTACAGGTGTTAAATAAAAAACATTGCGGATGATTTTCTTTTTACAGGTGTTTTTGGGGGTACAGTAGCTGATGGGGATTGGGCACACCTGTCAGCACACAGGGGAGTGGGGACACTAGCTGAGGGATTGGGCACCCCTCACAGAAGAACAGGACATCATGCCGAGGGAGTGGGCTCCCCGTCGGCACGATAAAAGTGGGAAGAGGCGGATGCCGATGGGGATTGGGCACCCCCATCGGCAAACAATGAAAGCGGGGTGGGTGCATGAGCTGAGGGGGATTGGGCACCCCCTTGGCAAGCAAAAAAGGAGAGGGGAGACACATTATGCCGACAGAGAGTGGGCTCTCCTGTCGACACATACATGAGGGGCAGGGTAAGCTGACCGGGGGATTGGGCACTCCCAAAGTCGGCAGTTTAGCGGCCACTGTGCTGCCATGTTTGATGCTGAGAAAGCAAATAGGAAGGTCCACTGTGTGTGATGAGCTTTGCTCGCATTGCAGTGGACCTTTCTTAGATGTGCTCACCCAGGTGGTGTGGCACCGGCATGCAGGCTGATTGGAGAATGAGGGACGCACCTACTGGTGCGTTCCCTTCATTCACCCAACAGCGACCGTGCCTCCAAATCTCCACTACCACAAGAGACTGGCTGTGCAAGCGCGCCAACATAAAAATAAATAAATAAAAATGCCAGTTGCGGAAATCCGAGATTGAATAGAAGACACCCTGTCAGAGAAAAAAATGAGCAAACTCTTCTCAACGTGAGGATGAATTTGCTCTTACTGGTTGCAGACAAACCAGATTAAGCAGTCTGCATACCATTCTGAAGAGCTGAGCTGGTTGGTTTTTTTCTCTCTGCAATTTTCTTGGATAGGAATGCTGCATTCTTGTGGGAAACTGCTCTTTGACAGTCACTGTAATGAGTCCTTAAAGCCAGTTTGTCCCCATTCAACTGTGACCTCCTCCAACAATGCTCCAACCTCTGAACCTTAGACTTCAATTCCCTGAGCTCACCGTCGAACCATGGGGATCCTAGGCCTAAGTCCTCCTGGGTGACATATGAACTGGTGCAACTGCATTCAAGGCCAAGGCACTGGTCCTATTATAGGCCACCACTGCCTCCTCCAATCCAGTTTTAGAAGCAGCCATCACTCCTGAAATATTGATTACCTCCTGGAGTCCTTCTGGGGACAACCCCTTCAAAGGGCAGTAGTTGGTCATCTCCCAAGGGGGTGAACTATGAGTGGGGCCCTAAACAAGATTCTCACCATGCAATGAACTGACCAACTAACCTGATCAGTACTGAGGTATTTATCTTGCGTCCCAGACTGAAAACTAAGTCCAAGCAGTGTTAGACTCAGTAATTTCATTAACTGGAGGAAATGTTGACCAAACTGCAAGAGTTCATCATTGACCCAGGCACTGAAGCTACCCAAAATCAACCATCTGGGTGACTCCAATATCTTCTCAGTGATGAAGTCCACTATTTCTGTGGTACATCTATGACCTTTTTTCAGTCTCCCTGTGTCTGTTACTACAGCAAGGTGCTGTAGGGTGGTTGGAATAGGGAGGAACTGTATGATTTGATCGGGTTGGGGTGCGCCATGCACTGCGGTTGGTGGTAGGATCAAGGTAGTGGGGTGCAGAAGGCGCCCTGGGATTAGACAGGTCCTAGAGAGAGGCCAGACATGTTTAGTTCCCGTCACCAGGGTTCCCACCAGACCGAGTGGGCAGGTAGCCAGAGGGGCTGCATTGTCCGCCAATCGCCTGAGGGTGGTGCTTTGCAATGCCAGATCGGTCAGAAACAAGACTGCAATTATAGTGGACTTGGTTTCTTTGGCTGATCTGGCATGCATTATGGAGACTGGGATCGGTGATGATGCTGGCCCAGTTTTAGAGGCCACCATCCCGTCTGGATATACCGTAGTGCACTGCCCCAGAGTGGAACACAGGGGTGGGGGGTAGCCATCTGTTTTAGATCTGAGCCAGGCTTCACCCTGCATCCAGTGAGAGCACCACATTCATTTGAATGTGTGGCCATCCGTGGGGGTCCGGGTGCAGGTTGCCTGATTCTCCTGATTTACCGCCTTTCTGGGGCGGTGGGAGATTTTCTCTAGGAGGTGGTCGATTTTATTGTCAGGGAAATATTGGAGGCCCCCAGATGTTTAGTGCTGGAAGACTTCAACGTTTGGGCCAATGATGAATCTTCTCGGCTTGGTTTCAACTTCCTCCAGATGATGTCATCTGTGGGCCTTGCGCAGGGAGTTTTCTCCGCGACCCATCAGGGAGGCCACATGTTGGATGTGGTGTTCTCACTGGGGCTTGAGATCAGTAGTCTCAGGACTGATCAGGTCGTTTGGTCTGCTTATTGCACAGTAAAGTTTTTGCTCCGGTTCCCCCTTGATAGCTCTCCCCCTGCAGAGATGGTCAGCTATCGCCCTTTGAGGGGGTAGACCCCTGAGGGTTTTTTGGCGGTGGCTGACCTATCTATTGTGGACAGTGCATGCATTGGGGGTGTGTGCATGGCAGTTGATGCTTATAATAAGGCACTGTCTGGTGCATTTGACTCCCTCACACCAGTCCATGTATGACCCAGGACTTCTCACTTGAGGTCCCCTTGGTATGATGGGGAGCTCAAGGCTATGAAGACTTTGGGTTGGAGATTAGAATGCTGTTGGCTTAAGTCTGCCCTGGAGGTAGATAAACTGGCCCTACCTGTGTACTACAATGTATACCGGGGGCAATCAACCATAAGAAGGCAGAATTCCTGTCCAGGGAGATTGGTGCCGGGGGGAACCAACCAACTGTGTTCTTTCAGACTGTGGACAGGCTTCTCCACCCTTCCTGTCTACAGCTGAAGGTAGCTCCCATCTCCAATCTTCCATTTTTGGGTAAGATTGTGGAGGAGGTAGTGGTGCTTCAGCTTTAGAAGCATCTCGTGGCCCATGATCTGTATGAGCCGCTCCAGTCTGGGTTTCGTGTGAGGCATAGCACAGAAACTCTGCTAGTTTGGGAATATAATGACCTCCTTAGGGCTAGAGATCGAAGGAAGGGGACAATTCTTGTTCTTCTCAATCTCTCTTCAGCGTTTGACATTGTGGACCATCAAGTGTTACTTGACAGCCTAAGGGAATTCTGTGGACTCGCCGGCACTGTCATCCACTGGTTTGAGTCTTTTTTATCTAACAGGAGGCAGAAGGTAGTGATGGGGAATTTCTCCTCCTCCCCTGGCCACCTGTCATGCGGAGTTCCCCAGAGTTTGGTCTTGTCGTCGATGTTGTTTGCCAGGTATATGCTGCCCCTGGGAGAGCTCATTAGGAAGTACAGTCCAGGTTTTCATTGCTGTGCTGTTGATACCCAGCTGTATCTTTCCTTTGCCCCTGGAACATCTTGCGCAGTGGAAGTGCTAAACAGCTGCCTCAATGACTGGATGACCTCCAGCTGGTTGCAACTGAACCCCAATAAGACGGAGGTAGTAGTGGTGGAGTCAAACAGAGGGCATGATAGGTTGGCCTCTGGTGCAGAGACAGGGCTTTTTCTTGGCTCTGTACCATCGAAGGCCTCCTCTAGGGTGCATGATCTGGGCATTATTCTTGACAGCAGATTGACACTTGAGTTTCAGGTGGTGTCCATTGTCCGTACTAGTTTTTATCATCTGAGGAATATTGCCAGGATAAAGCCCCTAGTTCCGTCACAGGTCCTCCCCACCTTGGTGCATGCCTTCATAACGTCTAGGCTTGACTACTGTAATGCACTCTATCTCAGGGTCTCTGGGGGTACCCTACACTGACTGCAGCTGGTGCAGAACATGGCAGTGAGGCTGTTGACAGGACAGCCTAAGTATTGTCACATCACTCCGGTGCTGTTTCAACTGCACTGGCTGCCAGTTAGGTGGAGGGTCCTCTTTAAGGTGGGTTTGCTCACCTTCTAGGCCCTACAAGGCTTGGGCCCTGGTTACCTGAAGGACCTTCTTACATGGCTGTCTCAATCCGCTCCCTCCGCTCCTCCTCTAGGGACCTCCTCACGATTCCCAGGACAAGGTTATAAACAGCTGGAGACAGAGCATTTAGTGTTGCTGCCCCCATCCTGTGGAATTCACTCTCTTCATCTGTCAGGGCGACCCCTTCTATGGATGTATTTAAACCCCACCTCAAGGCCTTCTTGTATAATTGGGCCTTCTCAGATGGTGTTTTACAGTCCTTACCTGTTTTCAGAACCTTATGCTTAGGTTAGTCTTTGGCTTCTTTGAGTAGTAGTTGCTGCTGTTGAGGGTAATATTTATATAACATTTTGTTTTAATTGCTCTAATATTGTATATCTATGTTCAATAACATGCTGTTTATGTATTTATTATGATTTGTAGTATGACATTTTTATATGTTCGGCACCCAGAGCCTCCAGGATGGGCATTTCTTAAATAAAATTTTCCTTGCCTTACTCCCCCTCGCACCCCGGAGTAAGGATCTTGCAACCTGCACCTGGACTCCCATGCACAGCCATGCATTCTAACAAAATAGTCTCCCCAGCTGGGAGCATGGTGAAATTCATCTTGGATTTAAAACAATTAGCCACCCCCACGATTCCTCCAAAGGCAGTGCACCACGGAAAACCCAGCTGGTACTGCTGCCTCCAAAACAGAACTAACATTATTATCTAATCAGGTCTCCATAAATCAAGCCAGATCAAGTGAAGAACCAGACACTAACTCTGCCATAATGACTGTCTTGATCCTCAAGAATCTGGCATTGCAGAGCACTGCCTACAGGGGACGAGTGGAGGTTGCTGGTCTTAAAGCTACCTGCCTGCTTGGTCCAGTTGGAGCTCTGAGTATGGTTACCAATCATGACTCACCTATCTCTTGGACCCATTTTGTCCACTGTAACACATCCTCCTCCTCCAGCTCACTGAAAGACCTGGGACCCGATATTCAAAATTGTGCAAAGCAGAGCGCAAAACTTTGCGCTGTGCTTTGCAATTGCCTGGGAGCTCGAAGGTGCCATATTCAGTCAAATTGCATACTGGCTCCATTCAACTAAATATAGGGCTATGGTGGCACAGTGCTAAGCCACTTAGAACTGCCCTGACAAGGCTTCCGAATTACGCCACCAGAATGGATAGTGCCAGAGCGCTATCTGCAATATTCAAAGGGATCCATGCAAATGAACCTATTGGGCACACAAGGCACTAAGGGACCATTTGCATGCCCATTATGGGCTCATTTGCAGGGGTAGCAAAGCAGGTTAGCACAGTGCCACCTCCACAATTGCCCGATCCCAGAGCAGTTTAGATATCCCAGGTGCCTAGTGGTCCTACCCGCTCTGATCGCAAGCCCATAATAAAGAAAAGCATCCCTGGTACCTTGTGGTCACCCCTCTGATCTCCTGCCTGTAATATAAAAAGGCATCCCTGGTGCCTAGTGATACCACCTCTGATTGCCAGCCCATAATAAAGAAAGGCATCCCTGGTGCCTAGTGGTTCCCTGCCTCTAATTGCCAGCCTGTAGGATACTTGACAACCATTCCTGGCATCTAGCACCCCCCCATGGCACCAAACACCCCCCCAATCACCTTACCAGTACCCTCAGTGCCATGGGTGCATATGACGACCAGCACAGCCCTCCTCACACCTCCTCGGCCTGCCACCATATGTCCAGGCAGGGAGCGCATGTCTCATTTATAGGACAGGGTGATGTGCCCTGTCCTATAAATGAGACCCACTCTCCCTGCCTGGACATACATCAGCCAGCTGAGGAGGTGTGAGGAGAGCTGCACCAGTTGCCATATACACCCACAGCACCAAGGGTACTGGTAAGTTGAATGGGGGGGAGGACATTCAGTGCTATAGGGAGTGCTGCTAGAAGCCAGGGAGGGTTGTCAAGTATCCTATGGGCTGGCAATCAGAGGGGGGTGCCACTAGGCATGAGGGATGCCTTTCTTCATTATGGACAGGCAATAAGAGGGGTGGGGGAACCAGCAGGCACCAGGAATGCCTTTTTTTATTATGATAAGGTGATCAGAGGAGGTCACCACTAGCCACATGGGATGCCTTTCTTTATTACGAGCAGGCAATCTGGGGGGCCACTAGGCACGAGGGATGCATTTATTACAGGGTGGCAACCAGAGGGGGGAGTCCATGGATCACAGAGGGTGGGTGTGGCAGAGGACAACCCCCCAGTATTTCTCTTTCTATCTGCACCATCTGAAAAGTTTATATGTTAAATGTTAATAGTGTCAAATTGTGTTATATTGTTTTGGGCTGGCCACCCTCGTCTTATTATCTTGTTTTGTTATTCAGTTTGCCCCCCCCCCTTTTGTCTGTATCCCCTCCTGGTGTTCTTTGTGGAGCTGCTCAATGTAAGGGTTTTCCTTTTGGTGCCAGAAGAAAGAAACTCCTATAATAATCAATTGATAGAAGAGAAGAAATAAAAACAAAAGCTTTCTATTTCCCCTCCCCTCCGTGATCCCTTCTTCCCTGGATATGTGGTTGTCAGTAATATTTCTCCCTGTTTTTAAAGCAGGGGATTCTGCAGATGTGAGAAGCAACTGCCCTTTTTCTGGACCTCCCGATATATATTACGATGAAAGCACTCCAATAGGGAAAAAGCCAAACTGCGGTTTAATTTGCGGTTCGCGTCTGTATGGGGACCCCTTTGCCCCTTCAACAACACTGCTAAGTCTAAAGTGATTTTCGATACCCAAAAACAGTGTTTGTGTGCTGGAAAGGCTAATAAGCCTAATGAAAGCAAAAGAGGAAAAACGATAGTGCGGAGCCACGGTCTGCTTACCTCTCGAATGCTCGCACTATCGCAAGGACTTCGCTAATATTTATTTTTAAAATCTTCTTCTCCTTCCCGTCATGAGCAATTCAATGAAAAGGGGGAAAGCTTACCAGAGCGCCGTGTTATGAGGGACCAGTGTTTGGTTGGAGTCGGGTGGGTTTTGCAGTTGGGAGAGAGCTTATTCGGCCGGCTGAAGTTTTGCAAAGACGCTCTCTTCCACAACAATGACGTGGACCTAAAGGCCGGCCGGCCGAATCTCTTCTCCTTTTAAGTGGTTGGGTGAAGTAAGGCAGCTTACCATCATTAAGTCCTGCCTAAAATAAAGTTAATCTTGATGTTTTCCAGCACTGAATGTTATTTAATAATAAATAACAGCATAAATTCATGTAATATATTTAAAAGAATATAATTCATATTGTGACTTAAATTTGATTTGTACTTAAAATGTTGAAGGTGGAGCTTTTGAATCACATGCTGTTTGCCCTCTATATAAAGAGAGTCAGCAGGTAAAAATGAGTCAGTCTTCTGAGGGGCTATGTTCTTGCTAGTACCCTTATGAGTTAGCGTCCTTCTAGCTCTAAGAAAGGTTAATTTGAATTGTCTGGATTTTATTTAATTATTTTCTTTGGTTTGTCGTTTCCAGTCCACTATTTTAAGACAATAAATAGTCTTTAATGCCTGCCAATTTTGTCTGATACCTCTTTTATCCCACACCAGCTCACATATTTGGTGTCAGAAGTGGATTTGGCAGAAAGGATTGCTGCAGGATTTGTGCCCAAATCCTAGAGGTTGTATGCATCAGGACAAGGCAGAAGAGCGGATACATCCAGCCACCAGGTCTGTAGTGCAGAAGTTGGACCTGCCATTGGTACCTGGTTTAGAGACAGTGGTACGAAGAAAGGTGGCCCAGGCTGATATTGCAAGGGACATCGGACTCATGGAGGATATAAAGCCTGCTGAAAAAGGTGCTCAAGCAGCCACATTTGAGACAGAGGATCCCCCAGAAGCTCCCCATGAACTCCTACGCTGGTTATGTCTACGGCAAGTGGAGCTCGAGAGAGAGAGAGAGAAAGGGAGCGGGTCGAGAGAGAGAGGGAATGAGCTGAGAATGCTGCCCGTTGGACTGATACACTACAAGCCATCCAAGCTTTGGGCACAGCAACCAGGACTCCACCAACACCTGCGGTAGGCCAAAAAGACATTAAGTTGGTTAAGATGTCTGAAACAGATGATATTGAGGCCTATTTATTAACTTTTGAAAGGGTGGCTACTGCATGTGCATGGCCTTGAGACCAATGGGTTGTTAGATTGGCCCCCTATTTAACAGGAAAGGTTCAGTTAGCTTATAGCCATACAGAACTGGCTCACATTAATGACTATGATCATGTCAAACAAGCAATACTTAAAAGATATGATATATGTACTGAGACCTATCGACAACGTTTCAGAGCCTATAAATATTTGTCAACTGACACTCCTCAAGATGTATATATCCAGTTAAAAGATCTATGCCATAAATGGCTACAACCCAATACTAGGACAGTGGTTCAGATTCTAGAAAGTATAATTCTGGAGCAGTTTGTGCGGGTCCTACCACAGGATGTCCAGCTGTGGGTAAAAGAACATCACCCCAAGACAGCTGAGGCAGCAATTCAGCTCACGGAAGACTATATAACGGCTAGACCCCAAAGGCCCCGATCCTTTATAACCCCTAGGATTCCTACAGTGACAACAAAAAGTCCCATGTTTAACATAACATCTACAAGCCACCCTAGTAGCACCCCTGGGGGCAAGGAACAGTCCAAAACATATAAGGGACATAATCCTGACATTATTTGATTTGTCACGAATGTAAAGCTAAGGGGCATATTGCCAGGTTTTGCCCAAAGAAGAAAATAGACACCATACATCTAGCCCTTGCTAACTGGGGTCAATATATAACAACAGTGCAAATAGGAGACTCAGTGGTATGTGGACTTGTTGACTCTGGTAGTAAACAGACACTAATCCATGCTTCCCTAGTCAACAAAAGTGACCAAACAGAACCAACTACCGGTGTCAGATGTATACATGGAGATGTCCACTGGTATCCTTTACGTGATTTGGAAATTAAAATCAATGGGACAAATATGAATATGAAAGTAGGAGTAGTACCCACTCTACCTGTCCCTGTGATCATAGGACATGATTATCCTTACTTTGAGACCCCTGTTAACTGCTCACCTGGGTGCTGTTACCACAGAGCCCAGGAACAAAAACAAGAAAAAGAGTTGGGACATTTATTTCCATTTGAAGAAGAGATCTTTGAGCCTACAGGTAGAGACAAAGAAGCAAGCAACAGAAGAGAATGGCCAAACATCTGTGGACTAAAAAGGACACAGGACTTACTATACTAGAAAGAAAAGGACTCTCTAGTAAAGAGTTTAAAGACATACAGAGACATGATTTAACTTTAAAACCTTTTTTTTCCCAGGTAGAAATGTGTAGCTCACAGGATAAAGATCCAAGCCAACCTCATTATAAACTAGGGGGTAATTTGCTATATAGGGTATGTACTAATCCTCAGAGCGGTGAAGTGGTTGAGCAGTTGATGGTACCAGAGCAATACCATCAGCAATTACTGACTCTTGCCCATGATATACCTTTAGCAGGCCATTTGGGTAGGGATTGTACCTTAAAACGCCTATTATATCGATTTTACTGGCCTGGGATTCATGAGCAGGTGGCAGAATACTGCAGAAGTTGCCCTGAATGCCAACAAGTAGCCGCTATAGGACGTAAGGACAAAGTACCCCTGGTACCCATGCCGCTAGTATCCAATGTGTTTGAAAGAATAGCTATGGATGTGGTGGGTCCCCTGCCTAAGACAACAAAGGGGAATCGTTTCATACTGGTAGTAGTAGATTATGCTACAAAGTATCCGGAAGCGATTCCCCTTCGTACTATTACAGCTCCTAGAATAGCAGAAGAACTGGTAAAAATATTTAGTCGGATGGGCATCCCTAGAACCATTCTCACTGATAGAGGTACCAATTTTTGTTCAAAACTACTACACCATCTGTATCAGGCTTTGGGTATACAAGCCATATTCACTACACCCTATCACCCACAGACTGATGGGCTAGTAGAAAGGTTTAATCAAACTTTAAAGAAAATGTTGTGGAAATATGTGGTAGAAGAAGGAAACAAATGGGATATATACCTCCCTACCTTATGTTTGTTTTCAGAGAGGTCCCTCAGTCTTCAACCGGTTTTTCCTATTCAACTATTGTAATGGACATAATCCTAGGGGACCATTGATATTATAAAAGAGGAGTGGGAAAATAAGGGTGAGCACCAAATGTCAGAACCTGTAGAATGTTGGCAAAATTTGCGGCATAAATTAATCCAGTATGTTAAAAAGGCTCATCACAATAATCTTTTTCATCAAGGCAAACAAAAAGAACAATATGATTCTGGGACAAAACACAAAGAATTTCTAGCTGGGGATAAGGTATTACTCTTGTTGCCTTCCTCTGACAATAATAAACTCCTTATGAAGTGGCAAGGCCCATATACAGTTATAAAACGAATGGGCCCTGTAACTTATGCCATTGAACTTCCTGAAAAGAAACTGAAACAGCGGGTCTATCATGTTAACTTGTTAAAACCTTGGATTGAGAGAAGTTCTTCTGTTTGTAGCTACATACATCCAGACACCCAGGAATCAGAATTGGACATAGCCTATCAGAGACTAGAGAATACTGGGGATTCGACAGAAGTACGTATTAATCCAGAATTAACTAGCGACCAAACCGCAGCACTGCACACACTGTTACAATCTTTTAGAGAATTATTCACTGGGATACCAGGGAGGGTTAAAAACGTGTCCCATCATATTGTAGTTACAGACACTTTACCTATAAGACAAAAACCTTATAGGATCCCTGAGAGGGTACGAAAAGATGTTATACTTGAGATAAAAAAAATGAAGGATTTAGGAATAATTGAACCCTCCCATAGTGACTGGAATTTCCCCATGGTTATAGTAAACAAAAAAGAAGGAGGGGTAAGGTTATGCCTTGATTTTAGACGCCTCAATGCGGTGTCCAAATTTGATTGCTATCCTATGCCCCGAATAGATGATATCATAGATCAGTTGGGTAAAGCACAATATATCAGTACCCTAGACTTAACCAAGGGGTATTGGCAAATTCCTTGGACCCTAAAGATAAAGAGAAACTGCCTTTAGCACACCTATAGGGTTATACTTATTTCACCGTGATGCCCTTCGGTCTCCACGGTGCTCCTGCTACTTCAACGTGTCATGGATAATATCCAGACACCATGCAGCCTATAGTGCTGCATATTTAGATGATGTAGTAATTTTTAGTCAATCCTGGGAAGAACATGTACAACATTTAAGGGCTGTATTTACTGCCCTATTTAAAGCAGGACTAACAGTAAACCCCTCCAAATGCTCTTTGGCAATGCAAGAAACAACATATTTAGGGTTCCGAATAGGGAATGGGCTGGTACAACCAGAAATTTCCAAAGTAGAAGCCGTAGCTAATAGCCCCCGCCCTATTACAAAAAGGGATGTTAGAACGTTCCTAGGACTCATTGGATATTATCGTCGGTTCATCCTGAACTGTTCCACGATAGCTGGACCACTAACGGATCTAACAAAAATCCCAACCTGATAAAGTTATTTGGACCCCAGATTGTGAAAAAGCCTTTCATCTCTTAAAAGCACAGATTTGCTCTTCACCTATACTACATATGCCTGATTTTTCCCTCCCCTTTATACTACAAACAGATGCCTCCAACTATGGTATTGGAGCTGTCCTTACTCAGATAATTAATAACGATGAACATCCTATCTTGTATATTAGCCGGAAGCTGCATGAGAGAGAGAGATACTATTCTGTCATTGAAAAGGAATGTTTGGCCATAAAATGGGCAATAGAGGCCCTCCGATTCTATTTGTGGGGAAGAGAATTTGAGCTTTGGACCGACCATAACCCCTTTTGTTGGCTTCATGTCATGAAGGAGAAAAACCCTCGAATAATGAGATGGTATCTCACCCTGCAGCCATATAAGTTCAATATAAAGTATAGAAAGGGGTCGGCACATAGTAATGCCGATTTCCTATCTAGGTATGGAATGGAAAACTCAACTATCAACAAACCTCGGGGTAAAGAGAAAGATATAAAAATATAAATAAAAATGAAAATGAGGTTGAATTAATTTATTTGTGTATTTTGGGGCCCCGAGGTGGAGCCTTGGAGAGGGTGGGCTATGGCTCCATCCTTCACGGTAAGGATTTGTTGATAGTAATTATTTTTTTTCTAATCAAACTAATGTAGTTTGATCCTGATCAGGGAGGAATGTGGCAGAGGACAACCCCCCCGTATTTCTCCTTCTATCTGCACCGTCTGAAAAGTTTATATGTTAAATGTTAATAGTGTCAAATTGTGTTATATTGTTTTGGGCTGGCCACCCTCGTCTTATTATCTTGTTTTGTTATTCAGTTTGTCCCCCCCCTTTTGTCTGTATCCCCTCCTGGTGTTCTTTTTGGAGCTGCTCAATGTAAGGGTTTTCCTTTGGTGCCAGAAGAAGAAACTCCTATAATAATCTATTGATAGAGAGAAGAAATAAAACAAAAGCTTTCTATTCCCTCCCTCCGTGATCCCTTCTTCCCTGGATATGTGGTTGTCAGTAATATTTCTCCCTGTTTTTAAAGCAGGGATTCTGCAGATGTGAGAAGCAACTGCCCTTTTCTGGACCTCCGATGTATATTACGATGAAAGCACCTAATAGGAAAAGGCCGAATCATGGGTTAATTTATGTTCAGCTCTGTATGGGGAACCCCTTTGCCCCTTCAACAACACTGCTAAGTCTAAAGTGATTTTCGATACCCAAAAGCAGTGTTTGTGTGCTGGAAAGGCTAATAAGCCCTAATGAAAACCAAAGAGGAAAAGCGATAGTCGCAGACATGATCCTTACCGCTCAGATACTCGCTTTTCTCAAGGACTTTCGCTAATATTTATTTTAAAATCTTCTTCTCCTTCCGTCATGAGCAATTCAATGAAAAGGGAGAAAGCTTACCAGAGCCGTGTTATGAGGGACCAGTGTTTGGTTGGAGTCGGGTGGGTTTTGCAGTTGGAGAGAGCTTATTCGGCCGGCTGAAGTTTTGCAAAGACGCCTCTCTTCCACAACATGACGTGGACCTAAAGGCCGCCAGCGAATCTCTTCTCCTTTTAAGTGGTTGGGTGAAGTAAGGCAGCTTACCATCATTAAGTCCTGCCTAAAATAAAGTTAATCTTGATGTTTTCCAGCACTGAATGTTATTTAATAATAAATAACAGCATAAATTCATGTAATATATTTAAAAGAATATAATTCATATTGTGACTTAAATTTGATTTGTACTTAAAATGTTGAAGGCGGAGCTTTTGAATCACATGCTGTTTGCCCTCTATATAAAGAGAGTCAGCAGGTAAAATGAGTCAGTCTTCTGAGAGGCTATGTTCTTGCTAGTACCCTTATGAGTTAGCGTCCTTCTAGCTCTAAGAAAGGTTAATTTGAATTGTCTGGATTTTATTTAATTATTTTCTTTGGTTTGTCATTTCCAGTCCACTATTTTAAGACAATAAATAGTCTTTAATGCCTGCCAATTTTGTCTGATACCTCTTTTATCCCACACCAGCTCACAGTGGGTGTGCTCCCCTGTCTGCATGACCTCTAGCAGCCTCTAGGGTTGCCTAGATAAATCAGGGTTTGATTTGGTGATATTTGTGCTGCATAAAAGGACTGCACTAAACCTTTTTGTGCAGCGCAAAGCCACTGAATATAGAATAGCATGGCTATTCGTGGTCATGCCCCTGCCTTTGTCTGCATGCATACATTATGTTTTTTGTGCAGCTGCAAACCCTCTTTGCCCATGCAACAGTCCCATGATCCAGTGCTAACCCCAGTTTGTGTGGGCTGAGACCTGTTAGTAGCAGTGCAAACCTTTGAATATCGGGCCCATGGTGTCTTACTGCAGCAGCCTAGAAAAATAACAAAATTAAAAATAAAGATGGATTTTTGTGCATGAACCACCAGCAATCAATATTATTTATCAAATAAATCTTTCAGACTTCCCCTGTACCATTATTGGTCTGCTAAATTCACTCTGCTCTACTCCTGGTGCATGGGCAAAATAATAAAAAAATGGATATCTGTTTCCTTTACACCACCAGAACTCACAAAACATATTTCTCAAATAAATCTTTACAACAAGATCCCTGCACCTTTCACAGTCTGCTAATTCATTCTACCTGCCCCACTCCTGCTGCAGAGCTACCAGTGCAGGGTCACACTGTGCACTCTCTTCTCTCCTCTGCAGCATGACTTCACTAGCCTGCCTCCTTAAAAACCTACAGTTAAATGTTGGGAGAATTAGTTAGGTGGAAAGATAATGCACGATTCTCATGAAAACGATGGACTGCTCCCAGTACAGCTATTTGCCCCTGTGGGCAAAATAACAAATATGTTGTTACCTTTTCCCCACCTGCTGGCAGTTAGCTGTGTGGTCATCCCTGCTCTGGACCCCAGGGGCAGTCCAAGATGCCAGATACCTGGAATGGATTATTGACGATCACCGCTTTAGCCCAGTTAGGCAGGACATGTTATTCCACAGGTGGAACAGACAGGGCCTATGCTTTAATTATCAGTATTATGGAAATGGTGTATTTAAAAGTTTTGCACAGCTACAGCACAAATACCATCTTTGTAATATTACCAACAACAGATTTCAGGCACACACCAACCTCTGATATTTAAGGGCACCAGTCCAATGTCTTCTTAAAGCATATATTTTTTTTTTCAACCATGTGAGACACACTAAGCTGAAAGCTTTTTTTACAGGTGCAACCTGGGAGCATAGGGAAGTTAAGCGACTTGCTCAGGGTCACACAGTATGCAAGTGGAAGCTGTGGGATTCAAATCCAGGTCTGGTCTGCTGGATGTCACCAGATTTGTAGCTAGGAGCCTTAAACCACTGCACTATACTGCTTCCCTCTTTTTTTCCCTATTTTATTCACACATTAAAATAAAATTACAAACAAAGGCATAGCCTGCCTGACACATTTCAGATTCACAAACATCTTTTATCAAAGGCTCATGAAAAAACACGTCAAGGGGGCTATGCTTGTGTTTGTTATTTTATTTTGATGTGTGAATAAAATATGCTTTAGGAAGACATTGAACTGGTGCCCTTAAATATCTGAGGTTGGTGCGTGCCCGACATCTGTTGACAATATTTCACATATCTGTCTGGAGCACCACTCTCTTAGTGTAAACTCCACTGTGCTAGTTAACATCTTTGAAATATTGCCCACTTTAGGTACTTGCATATGCAGCATTACCTGGAAAATTTCCTGGGTACTGGACTGCGACAGAGATACCATTTCACCATTAATAAATGTTATGATACAAACTGTAGATACTCAGGTCCTTCCACATTTGATCTCGACAAGGGATAATGTGATGCAGCTGAGCAAACAACACTCAACAGTCAACATCAGAGTGATGTGAGAGGGAGAGATAGGTACCTCTCTATCAGAAAGGGATTGGCACACATCTTGTCTTTGGCAGCACAAGATCTTCTCTGGCTACAAATGGCAGGAATTTGGTTGGAGAACGATTATTAGATTTTTCTGTACTCCCCAGATCACAGCAAAGTTTGACCCCAAATGGGGGCCAAGCTGCTGGAGGGGCTGAAGATATACACCATCTACCCAGACCCTTATATTTTGGGATGATATTGAAAAGGGTGCAGAATTAACTTGTCCCTAACTATGGAAATCTAACAGTAATGGCAGCCCTATTTCTAATGTTTCCTCAGCATATCAGAGAATTGCTTTATAAAAAAACAATGGGGAATTTGGCTTAGAGCAGCCAAGAAAATTACCAGGAAATGGCTAACTCAGGATTGCCCCACACAACTCGAATGGGAAGGTATAGTTATGACTATTTATACTATGGAAAAACCAATGGCAAACCTTAGCTTTCGCTCTCAGACCTTTACAAAATTTACCAACCCATGGAACAGCTGGCTGGTATGGCTGATATGCTCACAGACTGGAGGCGGGGGGGGACTGGGAACGTTCATTTTAGAGACAAACCAAGTCACATGTGAATTGTAATACTGATTACTATGTTAAGACTGATAACTTGACCAGCCTAAGAAGGTCAAAAGACTTTAAGGACTGAGTAGACAACCTTAGTAATTCTAATTATTTTGTATTTGAGCCCTGCATGTGGTTATACTATTTTCATCAACTGGATTTAATGACTGCAACTGACATCGTAATCACACCTCTGTATAGTTAGCATTTTTTAAATAAAAATATAATTAAAAAAGATAATGCATGATTCTCTGACTTCAAAGTTTTCTGATCAGAAGTCTTTCTCACACAAAAGGAGATCCTTCATTTGTGAGAGAGTGAGAGAGAGAGCTGTAAATGACACTGAAATGTATGGAATGTGAGGTGTTCTCATCTCCATCTCCAGCATTGCTGATTTGCTGCTGTAGGAAATGTAGCTTGCCAACAGTGTGGACATGCTCAGCATGTACTCCCAGTAAAAAGTGATGCACCATCAAAGGGCCTTCAAGGTTCTTGGACCAACTTTGCAGGTGATGTGACGACTTGCCCTGAGCTGCTGTGCTGGAGTCTTTCTCAGTTGGTCATGCTGGTTGAATGGATAATGTAGGCTTCTAGAGTGATGATTTGCTCTGTGCTATTTCACTGGGTTCTCTCTCAATTGGTACTGCTGGTTGAACGAATGATGTAGGCTCCTAGAGTGATGATGTGCCCCAAGCTGCAGCACTGGGGTCTCTCTTGGTTGGTACTACTAGTTGAATAGACAGTGTAGGTTCATATAGTGATGAGATGTTCTGAGCTTTTGTGGTGGGGTCTCTTTTGGTTGGTACTGCCAGCTGAATGGATGGTGTAGGATCCTAGAGTTATGTTTTACCAAAGCTGCTGTGTTGGGGTCTCTCTTAGTTGGTACTCCTGGTTGAATGTACAATTTAGGCTCCTAAAGTGATGAACTACCCCACTCTGCAGTGGGATATATGCATATGGGGTGCCTTGGAGATGTCATTTACTGAATAAGATTGCCTCCATAGGCTTTTTAGGTGAGAGGACCATGAAGATATATGGGACCTCATTCACAGTTGAATGTCACAGTCAGGGTCACTAAATGCTCACAACCACTTAGCAACAGCTGAAACTGCAACCTCATGCGGTGTGCACAGCGGGGTCACAGACCTTCCTAACCATGCTGTGGAGGGGTGGCCAAGAAAATGGCTGGCAGCTCCCATTGTAAGGCACAGTGGCCCATGCTATTGCAACAAGCAGGCAGTAGGGTTGTCGCAGAACTCACTGGAGACCAGGTGAGAGAGGGGAGATATGATAGAGACCTTCAAGTCAATGAAAAGAATAAACAAGGTGAACTGTGGGGAGCAATTTAACAGGAGTACACAGTCAAAAACCTGAGGTCATGATTAGAAACTGGTGAAGGGAAGGTTTAAGAGGGACACGAGAGAGTTCTATTTCATGAAAAGGATGGTGAAGCTGTGGAACAGTCTGCCAGAGGAAGCAGTGGGCACCAAGATCGTCAATGGTTTCAAGCATGACTAGGACAGAGTAAAGGTGGTTGCTCAAGTTGGTAGCAGTAGGTAGGGGAGAAGGGAGCTGGACCGGGAGGGGAAAACTCTGTATGAATCATAGGTCCTAGGGCAGCTAGGTAACTCCGGACAGACTAGATGGACCTTTGGTCTTTTTCTGCCATCATTGTATATGTTTCTAAAAGATGGGACTGGGAACGTGGAAGCAGCCAAAGAAGGATGTGGATGGGGGACATGCTCCACTGGAGGTGTAAACAACAGGGCATGGGCTAGGGAGGAGGTTTGCTGAATGCCAGAGATTAGTGCACACATGGCCAGAGGGAAGAGGCTACTGGAATGCCAGGGACAAGCCCAGTAAATCAAGGAAAATACTCTTCTACACGTCCTGAAATAGAAGAAAAAAGCCAGCCCATCAGTGCAGTGATAGTGCTACCACTCACAATGCTAGTGACCCAGATTCAATAGCAAGCCCAAGTCATTGGGGGCTGGTCAGCGGGAGGAAGATTGAGCATCCCAGAGGACTCTCTTCTCCTCCAGGGACAGAGGGACACCACTGCCACCAAATGATGCCACCTGGGTGACCACAGGTAGTTCTATAGGAGTGAGCATATTCAAGGGTGGAGAACACTGAGTGGCTGGGAGGAGCACCATGCACTACAAATGCATGCCAGCTCTCAATTGGTAATACCATGAGGAGGGTAAGAAAAGACAAAAGGACCATCGGCAGAGCTGTATGATGGCCCTTGTCTTCTGCAGACCCCACATCTGCTCACTTGGCTCTATCCTGGCAACACTACATAAGTTTCCAAGGGAACTGCCCCAACCCAAGGATCCCATCATGCGGGGGTGGCTATTAGGGAAATGCAGAGAGGTTAGACCTCAGGAGAAGGTGGTGTGATGGGGTTGAAAAGACACAGGGGCCTGAAGATGAGGCCAGCTGAGGGAAGCAGCATAAACAGAAAGGAAAAAGAAAAAGAAATGGATGAAAATGCTCGGGTGGCTGTTGGTATGGTCTCGCAGCACTGCATAGTGTCACGAAACTGGTGACTGCCACAGTACAACACCACAGGACACATGCAGCAGCATGTTAAAGTGCCATGCAACTGGTAACAGCCATGGTACACCACAGGAGGTACACAGCAGCCTTTTAGAGTGCCAGGCAGCTGGTGACTGCCATACTACAACTCACCAAGAGGCATACAGCAGCATATTAGAGTGCATGCAAATGGTGTCTGCCATGCTACAACACCACAGGAGGCACACAGCAGCACATTATAGTGCCATGCAACTGGTGACTGCCACATTGCAACACCATAGGAGGTACACAGCAGCATTTTAGAATGCTATGCTACAGGTGACCACCATGCCACGATGCACCAGGAGGCACATAGCAGTATTTTAGAGTGCATTTGAACTGGTGACTGCCATGCTACAACATAACACAGGAGGCACACAGCAGCATTTTAGAAGGTGCAAACTCTGTTTATGCCCACTAACATCTGGGGCTAGATTCACAAAATTTTGCTCTGTCGCAGACACAGTTTGCCTCATATAAACTAGGTTTTGTCCCCATGTGGCCTTCACAAAAGCCCAGTCTGCACCCGCAAACTGGGTTTATGATGAGGCAAAGTTTGAGGGGGCTACAATGCAAATGAGGGAGAGAGGATCTACATATCCATGCAGCCCCATTCACAAACCATTTTCTCCACACAAGGGGCATTTGTGAAGGTCCCTTGCATGGAGAACATACCACTGAGGCAGACCTAGCAGTAAGTCCATGCAACCCTTGTGGCCGGGGGAGGTACTGCCCCCCCCCTGCCGATCGCCGTCCCTGTATGAAAAAAAGTGACTGTTGCTGTGGTGGTATAGTGGTCCCTCCCTGGCCTCCAGAACCAATCGCTGTCCTGTAGTTTAAAAAAACAGAAAAAGTACATTGTTTCCTTGTAGTCTAGTGGTTCTTAACCCCCCTCCCCATTCTCTGATTGTTGCCCTGAAAGTAAAGAAAATTATTCCTTGCAGTCTAGTGGTTCCCTCCCCATTCCTCTGTTCTCCAATGGCCATCCCAATAGTTAAAAAAATGTTCCCTGGCAGTCTAATGGTCCCTTTCCCGTCCCCGATCTCCAATCGCCGTGCCCATAGAATAAGAAACATCCCCCTGGTAGTCCAGTGGTCCCTCCCCCCAGCTCTATTCACTGATCATGATCCCAGTGCAAAGAACCAAAATTCCTCTGGTGGTCTAGTGGTCTCCCCACCCTATCCCCGATCCCTCCCTGCCATAAGATGCAAATTCCCCTGTATAGGGCACCGTATAGTTATCCCTGGTGTCTAGTGGACCCCCCATTGACCCACCACCCTCTGCCCCTAACCTGACCCCAGGCCAGCAACCAGCACAGCCCTTCTCTCACCTCCACAACTGGCTGCCAACTGAGCTCTCAATGAGCGTGTACTGCATACAGTACGTGCTCATTGACAGTGATTGACAGCTTACTATCAATGAGCACATACTGTAGACAGTACATGTTCATTGAGAGCTCTGTCAGCAGCCAGCCATGGAGGTGAGAGGAGGGCTGTGCTGGTCACTGGCCAGGGGTTGGGAAAGTGGGGTGGTGGGTCAATCTCTCACAGGGTGAGTGGGTGGGGGCGTACATTAGACACCAGGGACAACTACAGTATACGTGATGCCCTACACGAGCAAATTGGGGATGGGTAGGGGGACTGCTAGACCACCAGGGGAATTTGCACCTTATGGCAGGAGGGACCAGTAGACCACCAGGGGGATTTTGGTTCTTCACACCAGGATGGTGATCAGTGAACAGGGGTGGGGCTGGACCACTGGACTACCAGGGGGATGGTTATTATTCTACCAGCATGGTGATTGGAGATTGCAGAAGGGGCAGGGGCCACTAGACTGCCAGAGAACATTTTTTAACTATCAGGTCAGTGATTGGAGAACGGGGGGGAAGAGAACCACTAGACTATCAGGAATAATTGTTTTAACTATCAGGACGATGATCAGAGAATGGGGAGGGGGTAGTGACCACTAGACTAGCAGGGTAGTTAATTTTTTTTTATATGGGAATGGCGCTCAGGGACAAGGGAGAGACCACTAGACCACCAGTGACTACAGCTGCATTGGGCAGGGGCTGCAGGGGGCTCTAGGACACCTGCAGCCCATGCAAATGAGCCCATAATGGGCATGCAAATGGACAGCTAGCACCTTGCATGTCCAATGGGCTCATTTGGATGGCTGCTTTAATGAATATCAAATAGTGCACCAGCACTACTTATTGCAAGGCCATTTCAGGGAATGCAAGTCAGGGCAGCAGTAGTGGGGTTAGAGGCAGCAGTAATGGGGTTATTGCTGCCTCTACCTACCCTATTCACAGTCGGATAGCACCCTATGCTATCCGTCTGTGAATAGCATTTTTTACCATCTGGGCAATTGCGAAGTGCAATGCAAACTTTTGTGTGGCACTTTGTGATTCTTTGTGAATCTAGCCTCTAGTCAGCACATTTACAGTGCTACATAGCCCTAGCAGTGCCCCTTCCCCCTGCAGCTATGGAAAATGTATGTGTATAGTTCAAATGGATGTGGGTAGAGAGAGGCAACAGTTTGATCCCTATTGTGTGCTCCACCTATTGTGGCTGGTGTGACAACCCACCTCTCCCTCTGTGCTGAAACAGCTTTTAGAGAGGTGTCTGTCCTCGGGTATTCGCTGCCACCAGCCAGGCTTTCCTTCCGGCACCTCTCCCTTCAAGTGTACAAACTTGAATAATTAAATGTGCAATTGCACAAGTTAAAGTCTGGTAGTGTGTCTCTCTCGGGTGGCGGATGCTACACAGAGTTTACCTCAGCCAGTGGAAACCAAATATTACCTTAGAAAATGACACCACAGTCACAACTGTTGAGCAAATAAATAGCTTTTTACTTAACAGAAAGTGCAATGAGCATTTACAGGATATGTATTTACAACACAAGAGAATAACATACAGGAAAAGTAAACACATGTTTTTAAATAACAGATGGCAAAAGAACAAGGCTATGACTGAAATATGCTAGCACTAAACTTACCCTTTCCTGTCCTTCTAAGAGGCACTGGACCCTATTCTAACTGCCAGCTCCCACGGACATAGCTACAAGGTAGGCTCCGAACTTATGTTTCCCCTTCCAGCTTCCCAAAGCAAGAGAGAGAGCCTTCTCTGTCTTTCAGAAGGTTATATACTCTCTGGAGAATAGGTCATTCCTATTCCCCTTTGAATGCACCAACCAACTAACATGTATGTATTTAATTGTCCCAATCAGAGTGAACACCTATCAGTGACCAATTATATTCCCTTTTCACCTTAAGTTTATATTTGAATGATCCAATCCATTCAAACTGCCCTGTGTATGTGTCTGCAGGTCTGTGTGTGTGTGAAGATGTCCACTCGAGATTTATGACCCAGCTCTTATCTAGCAGCTAGGAATTCCACAAGCTGGATGCTGCTGGACAGAGGATTTTAGCCTGAATGTATTTTTTTCAAACTGCTAAAAAAATAAGGCACCTACAGAATCCAAACTATTAACTCTTTCCTTTCCATTTCTGTCACAGCTGGGAATGGAACCCTTATGTGTTTATTGCTGCAACTTATTTACCTGTGATAGTCCAACAATGATGCAATTTGTCATTTGTTGTAGGTGGGGTTCTGCTTCAACTCCATGTTTCGGCAAAGGGAGCAGAGGTATAGGGGATCAATAACTAGCTACAAGAGGCCATACTATGAGCTCAGCTGTGGTGGGATCTAAACCTATGACCTCCTGATTCATAGTTCTGTGTTTGGTGCTCTAACCTCTGCACCATGCTATTCTCAGCATTGCTGATCATAGCCTGATGTTTTTCGTGTTATGTCACTTGGAAGGGAGAGCATATTTCTAATGGGATAAAGTGCCTCTCCTGACCTTTTTTGTTATTCTTTCAGATTTGGGAAATAATGATAATTCTAACAACACTCATACTAACAATTTGTGCATTTCCCCCAGAATATGATGGGACTAAAATGCTGAGCTTCTGTCATTTGGTCTTAAGTCAGGGGCTGCCTGCTTTTCTGGGGTATGACTGAAAAGCTGAATGTCAGTTCCTTGAAAGACTTGAAAGTCGGTAGAAGAGAACAGAATACAGTAGAATTTGAATTTTTATAACAACCTTCATACCCACCATATGCCAATACAAAATGACAAGGTATATACTGGTAGTGCAGGGTCTTTAGAATAGAATAGAATAGAACAGAACAGAATTTGGATTTATATAGTGTATTTCATATACACTGTATTCCAAAGGGCTTTAGAAAGCAATGAGTTATTTACTGGTAGTACAGGGACTTCACATATAATAACATTTGAATTTATAATGCACACTGCATCCCAAAGGGCTTTACAAAGCATTGAGTTAGATACCGGTAGTACAGAGACTGTAGAATAGAATGTGGATTTATATAGCACCTTTAATGCAAACTATATCTTAAAGCACTTTACAAAGTAATGAAGGGAATACTGGTAGTGCAAGGTCTGTAGAATAGAATAGAATAGAATTTGAAATTGTATAGTAGCTTTCATATACACTATATCCCAAAGTGCTTTACAAAGCAATGTGTTAGTTACTGGTAGCACAGAGACTTAAGAATATAATTTGGGTTTATATAGTGCCTTCCATATACCTTGTATCCCAAAGTGCTTTACAAGACAATGAGCTAGATAGTGGTAGTGCAGGTACTGTAGAATAGAATTTGGATTTATATAGTGCCTTTCACACACACTGTATCCCCAAGTGCTTTACAAACAAATTAATTACTGGTAGCATAAGGACTGTAGAATATAATTTGAATTTATATAGTGCCTCTCAAATACTGTACCTTAAAGCCCTTTACAAAGCAGTGAGTTTTATACTAGTAGTACAAGGGCTTTTTGTGGTATACATGCAGCAGCCATTAATTATGCTGATAATACACACAGTCATATTACATTATAACCTGTTAAAAGAGGGAAGTTGAAGCTCTCTCCCCTATTCTTTTGGAATGTATCATGGCATCTTTAACTTAACCGAGACAGCCACTGCCAGAGATGGGCAGACGTGACCTCAGTGTATTTTTTCATCAGGAGGACCGCATCTCAGCAGTGCAGTATACACTGAGTACAGCACTGCAGAGTCAGTGTTGGGTATTACCCAAGTGCCTGATGTGGGACTTGAACTCACAATAGTCCTGGCTCAGATGTGAGAGTGTTGCCAATCGAGCCACTAACACAGAAACTGATAGATGGCAGGGCAAGCTTGTTAATGGACAAGTACCCTGAGCAACAAGGTAGTACCTCTTTAATGTTATATGTTGAATCCATACACTACAATGCATGTCAGGGAAGGACAGAACCCGTTCCACAAGAAAACACTTCCAGAATGCAACCACTTTGAAAGCTCTGAGCCAAGGAAAAAGGACCTCCATATAAAAAAAAAGTTCTAGTGATTGAAAATCCAAACCAAAAATTATTATTGTAATATGCAAATGTTTAATTGCAAGACAAGGTTCCAAAACCAACATATAAGTTCCTTTTTGGGTTCCAGTTACAACTAGCTCTACAGAGAACTGCAAAATGATGGTCATGCATCCGTATGGCACACAGATAGAAAATTTGCTGCCTGGCCAGTTGGCTGGCTGTTGCTACATATGTTACTGCCTGACAAGTACCTCACACTTCTGGCAGTCTGCTTCTCATTAATGCTTCCCTCGCTTGGAATGGGTACAATAAGTGATGCAGATAGCCTCATCAGGATGACGGTATAGGGAAAGCATGAATAAAATGATCTGGTTTAGGAGCATATGGAATCTCCATGTCTTCTTGTAGTATATTTTGTTAAAGAAACACTGTTTCATTTTCTGGTCCCCGATCAGCTCTGATCATGATTCGATTTTGGGGTATTTCTTCAGTCAAAGTACAAAGCCTTTCCATCCATAGTTACATATTTAATAACACTGCCAACTAATGGGATGTACAGTTGGCTGTGGATTCAGGCCTGCTGACTTTAGTCAGGTTCAAACAGGGTGTCCAGACTTGGACCTTTTCCTGGTCTGACCTAATGCTAGACAGGAAAAGACTGTGCTGGCCTCTGTTAAAGTGAAGACTCATGCACAGTCATGCACACCCACAGCTGTGATCTCTACTCCCCAGCTGCACAGACCTCCCTGCTCCTTGCTGATTAGCCACAGCCAATGAAGAGGTTGACTGTGGTCCTATAATGCGGGTAGGGGACAGGAGTGAGAGAGCAGCTGTGCAGTGCTGTGGGCACAGGGGAGAGAGATAATTGGTGCTGTGGCAGGTAACAAGTGAGATAGGTGCAGCAAGCTCTGTAAATGAAATCAAAGTACTAATGGCACTGAGAGGCATCAAGCTGCCCTAAGCAGATGTGAGACCCCAGTGGAAATGAAATGTTGCATCACAGCTAGGCTGCCTTGTGTAAATAAGTTGCTTGCAAACTAGGAGTAAATACTTTCAGTCTCTTTATTGTCTTTTCTTACTAAAATTCACAAATAAGAGTGAGGAGATAAGTTGCAGCATTCTGGACCATCTACAGAGATCTGACCTGTGCAAGGGTTGGATACTACTTGAGACACAATGTAAGACTGCACCACTTTCTGCACACCTTTAAAGGGGTACTATCAATGCCCTTAGGCCTCAGATTGTCCCTATATTAAAAAAGTACAGTTTCGTACTTACTGTGACGGTAGATCTTCGAGAGGATCTCTTGCAGCAGGTACTACTCTTGGGAGTCTGCCAGAGGGTGCACTTGTGGATGGTAGCTTTCACCAGCAGTGCTCAGTGGGGACCACCCACTATGATGTCAGTACTCTGTGCAGTATAAATAAGTGTGTGGCCCCCAGTATCCTTAGTTCCCCGCTGGCTATCAGCTTGCTGAGCGTGACTCTGAGGGAGAACCGAGGAGACAAGTAGTGCCCTTTTTGAATATGTAGGATGTATAAAAAATTGCTCTCTCTGAGAAGGAGGGGGATGGAGGTCGGGCACGTACCTGCTGCAAGAGGTCCTCTCAAAGATCTACCATTACGGTAAGTACAAAATTACTATCCACATTGAGGGTTGAGGGTATCTCTTGCAGCAGGCACTACTCTTGGGATGACTCCCAAGCAGTAATAATGTGAAAGGGTGGTCGATCATGAGAGGAGACCTTGTAGTACGGCGCGTCCAAATGTGGCACAGCACCTTGAGGCCATATCTATACTGTAGTGCTTTGTAAAAGAATGTATGGTAGACCATGTGGCAGACTCACAAATGTCTGAGATGGACACACCTCTGAAACAGGCAGCTGATGTAGAGAGGGCGCTCATGGAATGGGCATGCAAGGTGCCTGGTAATGGTTTGTGGGCTTTATTGTAACAATAAGTAACACAATTTGCCAGCCAATTTGATAATGTCTATTTGGTAACAGGCTGTCCCTCTTTGCCTGGAGCAAAGACTATGAAGAGTTGTTGTGACTTTTTTGAGGGCTTAGAGCATGTCAGATATATGTTTAGGATATGATGGACATCCAGGGTATGCAGTAATTGTTCACCTGGATTAGAGTGGTTGGGGAAGAATACGGGAAGGTGTATAGACTGGTTTAGTGTGAACTCTGATACCACTTTTGGTAGAAAAGTTGGATTGGTACGTAATAAGACTGTCTTTATGGAATACCAAATAAGGTTCTGAGCACATAAGTGCTTGTAGCTCCAATATGCGGCGAGCGGATATGATTGCCACTGAAAACAATGTTTTCCATGCTAGGAAGCACATGTCACAAGAGTCAGCTGGTTCAAAAGGGGCTGACGTGAATTGTTCTATAACAAAATTGAGATCCCAAAGTGGGATCAGTCTATGAATGGGAGGCTTCAAGTGAAGAATTCCTTTAAGAAACATCTGTGAGAGGTCTAGCTGGGCTACTGTATGATCTCCGATAGGCTCATGGAATGCTGAATTGGCAGCTAGATGAACCTTGATAGATGAATATCCTAAATTTATTTCAAAAAGTGTTGTCAGGTATTCCAGTATGTCTGGAAGTGGGCATGAGAAAGGACTGAGAGATTTCATAGCCTCCTAATTGGTGAAACGCTTGCATTTGTCTTAATAAGTTTTTCTTATGGATAGCTTTCTTGCGGCCAGCAAGACTTGGGCCACATTTTGGGAAACATGATGTCTGTTTATGAAGATGTTTTCAGGAGCCATGCATGAAGGTGCGGTGAGCACAGGTTGGGATGCATAGAAGACCCCTGACGTTGAGTTAGTAGGTCTGGTTGGAGACGAATGGGGATAGGGTCTGTGACTGCCAGCTGTTGCAGGAACAGGTACCATATTTGTCTGGGCCAAAATGGTGCTATTAGTATCAGTGTCGCTGGTTCATGCTGCAGTTTGAGAAGGACCCTTTGAAGAAGAGGGATGGGGGGAAAGGTGTATAAAAATCATCCCATCCACGGAAGGGATAGAGCTTCTATAGAACACCCCGTCATGTCCGAAATAATGGCACAGAAGTGATGTAGTCTGTGGTTAATTGGAGATGTAAAGAGGTCTATCTCTGGTGTACCCTTGGGAGCTGACAGACAAAATGGTAGTGTTCTGAATTGGTAGTGGTACCCCAATAGCTGGAAATGCAGGTATCTGCAGTGGGCTGGATGTATTATTGTGTGAAGGTATGCATCCTTCATGTCCAGAGCACAAAGCCAGTCTCCTTGATGTAAGAGAGGAAGGACAGTGGCCAAAGGCACCATTCAGAATCTTTTGTACAGAATGTATTTGTTGAGGTTTCTGAGATCTAGTACTGGATGTAGATCTCCGGTACATTTTGGTATGAGAAAAAAATGGAGTAGAATCCCTGTCACTGTTGGCTGGTAAGGACTGGTTGAATTGCCTGTTTCTGTTTAAGGGATTCTAGCTCTTCCAACAGGATAGGTACATGTTCTTGTGAGTAGCTGATATGGGGAGGTGGGTGCACTGGTGGATGAGATGTGAGTTCCAGTGTATGTCTGGATTTTATTATTTGCAACACCCACTCATCTGATGTTATCTGTTGCCATGCCTCTAGGTGACTCAAAAAATGACCTCCCACAGCCTTTGAGGCCAGCTGAAGACTGTTGGGGAGAGCACAAGCTGAGTCAGATGGCAAGAGAGGCAACTGCCCCTGTGGGGGGGTATGACCTCCACGAGAGGCAGAAGAGCCTGACTAGGCAGTTGGAACTGCTGTTGGCCCCTGTTAGACTGTCTGTTGTTGCCTCTTTGATGGCCAGTTCTGCAAAATTGAAAGGTTGAGAGTATCTCTTCTGCCCCACCTGTTGGGAGGTATGGTATATCCCATGTACCAACTGAAGGGTATGGTCTGAGGCCTGTAAGTCATCTAAGATAGCCTGTGTCGCACAGCCAAAAAGTGAATCCCCATTAAATGGAGCTTTGAGGATTTTTTGTTGAACATCTGGAGTGAACCCTGAGACACGCAGCCAAGCATGGTGGCGGAGATTCACACCCATAGCTGAGGTCCTGGTGGAAGTAACCGCTACATCATACTGTAGGCAGCCCTCAACAGGTGGTGGGAGGAGCTAGTGACAGTATTAAATGTCAATAGAAGTCGGTCCTTCTCCTCAGATTGCGGGAGTTTGTTGATCACTTTGGAAGCTGCTTTCCAGAGTGTTTTCTGGTATTTCAGTATGTGACCTACGTAATTAATGATGCGCAAGTTCAATGTGGCAGGATAATACACCTTTTTTTCCCCATCAAATCTATACATCTAGATTCTTTGTCTGGTGGGAGAGAGCTCAAATATTTAGGCTTTTTAGTTCTATTGTGGGCAGCATTAATCACCACAGAGTCAGCCTGTGGAGCTGCAATAAAGAAGGAATTGTCCACTGGCGACTGGTAAAGGTGGTCCACCTTTCTAGGAACCACCTTTACCATGCCACGCCATCAGGACCGCATCCTGATAGGCATGGATAAAAGGAGGCACTAAATAGCTGGATCTTCAGGAAGGTCCAGATAATCTGTCTTAGTTTGTCTTTGCTTGTCCAGTTCCCTAGTAGTGAACCCCATCACCTTTTGGATCTGAGTCATGATCACTATGATAGTGGGGGTCAGCGAGGGGGGAGACACGGGTGTACAACGGTCTGGGTCCTCATCCAGGGAGAAGATCGAAGAATTAGTCGAGGGGGGTCTAAGACCAGATCCAGTATGTCCAGTATCTAAGTCTTCCTTGTATTCCTCTTCAAAGTCAGGCAGAAATTCTTCCTCCAATGACTGGTAGGAAGGAGTAGGCGATGGTTCCCTTGGTGGGTGTCATTGAGGCACAGGTGAAAAAGCATAGGAAAAACCAGGAGCAGTTGTAAAATTCGCAACAAGAGTTTTATTATGAATACCAATAAAATACAAAAACTAAAATTGTTCAGAATAACTATTTACAAAGGCAGAATAAACAGAAAAGATCCATCTGAGTTTTCCTTCAATCTCTGTGTCTTGCAAGAAATTGCAGCTTTATTTTTATAATTCCTTGCAATCCCCCTTCTTAACAAGCATCCTGTTTTTTTTCTAAAATGCTCTAGTATGTTTCAGGCAAGTGCAGGCAGGAACACAATGTCCCAGAACTGAGGCCCCTTTTCCACAGCTTCTGCAAAAGGCTTAAAAATTGCATTTCAGGTTAACCCCTTGAGTTTCCAATAGCTTTTTGCAATCATATTAAACTATAATTACATACATTTCAACAGTAACACTACATAATTTCTAAACAAAGGGATCCCAATATCAGTTACATTTCCACATAATGATTTGCATATATTGTTATACCAGCAGATAAGCAAGGCAGAAAAAAGACAGAACAGCAAAGGAAGGTTGAGAGACAGTGAGAGGCAAAGAATCGCGAGACTGTTGGGGTGATCAAATCCTAGGTCTCACGGGAAAATTTGGTTGTGCAATCAGACAGACAAGGGGCAGGAAAAGAAAGACCAGAACAGATCCCTGCATTCAAACTCTCCAAAACAACTGGGACAGGGTCCTATTCAACCCTGTCACATACACCCCCTCCTTAAGAGGGAACCTGTTTTATCAAACAGGTTTCCAAAACTTTCTATTAATTCTGTACTAGCATTAGCTTCTAACGTTAAAAAATTAAGCAGAAGTGCAGTATCCTTTTTTCTATAACAGTACAGCAAACAGTAAAATTTAAACTCATATATTTCTTTTTCAACCTTCAGAACCCTCAATTCCTGATAGATATCTTGACAGAAAATCAGCATTGCTGTTCTTTTTACCAGATTTGTGTATTGCCTTGAATTTAAATGGCTATAGTGCCAGGTACCACCTTGTGATTCTGGAATTTTTATTTTTCACTTGGTTAAGCCAACAGAGAGAATTGTGATGTGTTATAAGTACAAAGTCAGTTCCTAGCAAATAAAACTTAAGGGACTGCATGGCCCAATTTGCTGCTAAACATTCCTTTTCAACGGCGGAGTACCTTTTCTCTGTCATGCAACTTCCTACTTATGTACAGAATAAGATATTCCGTCCCATCTATATTTTGACTCAGGACTTCACCTAGGCCTACCTCTGATGCATCTGTTTGTAGCAAAAATGGTAACTCAAAGTCTGGGCTCCTTAAAACAGGGGCTGAACATAATGCCGTCTTAATGGCTTGAAAAGCTTCATCACACTCTGAGGTCCATTTCACATTATTTGGGTACCCTTTTTTTTAGTTCAGTGAGGGGGGTAGCTAACTCAGCAAAGTTGGGAACAAATCTCCAATAATAACCAGCCAGCCCTAAAAATGACCTGACATGTTTCTTGGTTTTAGGGACAGGGCTGTTAGCTACAGCTGCTATTTTAGAAATGTCCGGCTTAACTTCTCCATTTCCAAACACATAGCCCAAATATCTGGTTTCCTGCATGCCCAATGCACATTTGGTAGGATTAATAGTCAGTCCTGCATTTTTGATAGCTTGGACAACTGCTTATAGGTGTTCCAGGTGGCTTTTCCAGTCTGAACTGTACACCACAACATTATCCAGGTACGCAGCACAATAACCAGTGTGAGGTGATAAAATGACATCCATGTACTGCTGGAATATAGCTGGCACACCATGTAAACCAAATGGCATGGTGGTGAACTGATAGAATCCAACAGGAGTGGCAAATGCAGTTTTGTCTCTGGATTTTTTAGCTAAAGGGATTTGCCAGTAACCCTTGGTAAGATTGAGGGTACTGATATACTTTGCACTCCCTAGTCTAACCACCAAATCATCTATTCTGGGCATAGGATAACTGTCAAATTCTGACACTTGATTAAGTTTCCTAAAATCAATGCAGATTCTAACACCCCCTTCTATTTGGTTTACAATTACCATTGGAGATGACCAAGCACTCCTCGACTCTTCTATGATACCCAATTCTTTCATTTTTTTGTATTTCCTTAACCACATCAGCTCTTAACCGCTCTGGTAACTTGTATGTCTTTTGTCTAATAGGACGAGCATTCCTTGTCCCTATAACATGCTCAACCCCTTTTGCTCAGCCTGGTACTGTGGTAAAAGTACTGTTAAATGTCTTTAGCACATTACAAATGTCTGCAGTTTGTTCTGAGGTTAAGGAAACATTCACCTTTACAGCATCAGCATTTACAGTTTGTTCCAGTCTATCATAAGCTACATCAATATCTTCTTTATCAGTTTCTGGTAAAACTAGCAAAGCAGCTTTTGTCATTTTTCAATCCATTTCTTGAGGAGGTTAGCATGGTTTATCTTAGTAGGATTTTTCCTGTCAGGGGTCTCAGTCCTGTAGTTAATGGTGCCAGTACGTCTAAGCACTCTATAAGGCCCTTGCCACTTCATTAACAGTTTATTTTCTGTTGTGGGTAACAGTAGCAAAACCTTTTCACCTGGCTCAAAAACCTTCTTTTACCCCATTGTCATAATATACCTTCTGGTGGTTTTGGGCCTCTTCCTGATTACTATGGGCAATTTCAACATATGTTCCCAGCTTCTTTCTTAGGACACACACATATAAGACATTATAGATTGTTTCTGAGTGGGGTTATCGTCCCACATTTCTTTTATCACATCCAGTGGCCCTCTTGGCTGATTACCATACAGCATTTCAAATGGTGAAAACTATGTTGATGTCTGTGGCACTTCTCTGTAAGAAAAAAGTAGGTAAGGCAAGTATTGGTCCCAATCTTTCCCTTCCCCTTTTACAAACCTTTTTAACATACATTTTAGGGTTTGGTTAAAACACTCAACAAGACCATCTGTCTGAGGGCGATGGGGGAGATTCTTATTGCAGTGATACCTAGTAGTCTGTACAGCTCCTTAAGTAATGCAGCACCAAAATTTCTACCGTGATCAATAATTTCTTTAGGTATGCCCACTCTGCTGAAAATGTTTGCAAGCTCTGCTGCCACTTTTGAAGCTGTGACAGTACGCATTGGAACTGCTTCTGGGTATTGAGTAGCATAGTTGCATACTACCAGGATAAATCTATTACCCTTTTTATTTTTGTCTAAAGGACCATCCAGATCCATTGCAATTCTCTCAAAAGGCACCTCTATTAAGGGTAGGGGCACCATGGACACCTTGTCTTTTCTAGTCACTGGGGCTACTTTTTGACACTCAGCACAAAAATTACAATAGGTAGCAACATCTACATGAATTCCAGGCAATAAAATCTATACAGAAATCTGGCAAGGGTGCGATCCCTCCCTGAGTGTCCAGGCATAGGACTATCATGTGCTATCTGTAACAACTCTGTTTTATACTTCTGTGATATATCCATTTGTTCTGTCTGATCTTATCTGTGTCAATCTTCACCATTCATCACTACTGGGGTACTGTGCTGCAGCTAGGACCCCATGGGGCGGAGTCAACGCAGGGCCGACGCCACCCTCGAGGCAGACGTTTTACGTGATGCTCGCGGGTTGGCCGTTATCTGTTGTTGACTCCACCCTAGCCTCAGTTCTTCTCCCGCCGTTGAGTGCAGACCTTATGAGGAGACTCCAGAAAGCAAGTGCATGTTGTGGCCTAGTTATCATTCGCGGCCTAGTGTACTAAGGTTCTCGGTTCTGTTTTACCCTGCTTGATGTCATTTCTGGCCGGTAAGACAATTTCATTTATTTATTTTTTTTATATTTGTATGTTTATAGAAACATAGAAACATAGAATTTGATGGCAGATAAGGACTGCTTAGCCCACCTAGTCTGCCCATTTTCCTACCTAACAGATAAGCTGCAGATCCTAATTAACCAACAGCTAATGGAATCTTATGGAATCTCTTTTAATATGTATGGAGCCCAGAGCCTCTAGGATGGGCGTCTTTCAAATAAAATTTGCCTTGCCTTGCCTTCATTATTTATAGTGACATTGAATACTGTTTTTGTTTATTTTGTACTCTGTGGTCATGTCTCATCCCGGGGACAAAAAGTCTTCGAAGGTGGGGCAGCCACCAGTGCATCGGTGCCCCTGTGACCGCCTTTATTCCGTGATGGACCAACATGACGTTGTCTCTCCTGACTCGGCCTGGCCCACGATATGGACAACTGTGATGCCTGCTTCTCTATGGACCATCAAATTCTTGAGATCCTCATATTTAAAGTCGGATGTGCGCCTCCGATTCCCGGGGGGGGGGCAGGTTCACAGTCGGTGCGCCAAGGCCAAGATTCTCGACCCTTTCTCTGGGTCCTCTCCCAGTCCTATACAGCCCATGGAGGAGGGGGCCTCCACCTCTCTTAGCCTTGCCATGGCGGGGGCTCCTTCTGCAGTGCAGGAGGCCCAGTCTTCCCCTTCCGGGGGGCAGGTGGGAGACACCACTATGGCAGTCACCTCTTCAGAGGTGAAGGCTCCCTCAGTGTCATGTTCTGGGCCCTCCAGGCCCGGGCCGTCACCATCCTCGGTGTCGACTGGAGGTGCCACCCTTGGTTCCAGTGCCATTTGTGGCGTCGGAGGCCTGGAGGGTGGCGTCACGGTTAGTGCTGGGCCATTCCTCAGTGTTGCTGTCACTCCTGGCACAGTTCGCAGTGCTGGGGATGGCAGCAACATCAGGGGAAGTGCTGCTTCAGTTTCTGGATTTATTTCTGGTTCTGGTGCCGTGTGCGGTGCCGGGACTGGAGTCGGCACTGCTCCTGACTCCGGTGTCATTCAAACCCCCATGATTGGGGTGGTGCCACAGTCGGTGCCGACCTTGGCTCCAGGGCCATTCACGCACTGAGGTGGAGCAAGGTGCTGCACTCTGTGTCGCACCCGATTTGGGTGCCGTTCGCGGTGCCAAGAAGGGTTGCGGCATCGGTCGTGGTGCCACACTTGGCTCCGGTGCTGCCTGTGGTGCCGGGGCTGAAGGTGGTCTGGCTCATGGTCTGGGAACTGGTAGGGATCGAGGGGTGATCTGGCATCGGGCCTCGGGGTCTACCTTCTCGGAGGGGGACTCTGGGTCTGATCCGGAATGGGTCCCAGATTCTTCAAAATCCTCTGAGCCCTCTGTGCCCAGCACCTCGGCCCCCACTTGGCCTCCCTCTGGGGGTCAGTCATTGCCAGTAGACTCTGGGGTCAGTGGTACTGACCAGCCAGCAGTAGTCCTGGTGGCCACTACTGTGTGACCTGGGGCCACTGGCATGTCTGCTCCTCTGGCTGGGATACCCCCCTTCTCTAGTGCATTTGGACAGTCCAAGTTTGGGACAGCCCAGGGCACCCCAGGAAGGGGAGGGTACTATTCCCTGGGTGGATTCTGTGGAGTCTACCCAGAGTTGTTATTTGCCTAGGCTGGTGGCTATGAGGATGAGGTCCATCTCAGACTCTGAAGGGTTGAGGAGTTGGGGTGTGGTGCAGCGCACCCTCACTGGAGCCTGGCCGAGTTCTGGGAGGAGCTTCAGTGTGGATTCTCTCTCTTCCCTGGAACGGTCCTCGAGAAGGACTTTAACTTCAGTGGTCAGGGGCCATCCGTCTGAATTCACACGGTCCCGGTCACCTCATGGGGGGATTTCTTCCCATGGGCACAGCTCTGACTGTTCCAATCTAGTTGAATGACTGTTAGCTGCTGGGACCTTTGGGTCTCCCTCCTTTCAGGAGTTTCCTCTGGGCCCCCCTGCCCTGACAGAGGCCGTTCTCCTGCTGCTAGGAGCTTGTCCCCCATGCCTCTGCCTCCATCCCTGGCTATCCCAGGCATTCCCAGTCCTAGGGGACCTCTCACCTGGGAACAATTCAGAGGTTCAGCTGCACATTTCCTTACCTACCTCCATGCCCTGGACCAGAAGGTGTTCCACCATGCTTCCGTGCAGCTGGACCCTGAATATCAGATCTCACCTGCATCTTCTTCTGCCTCCTCAGAGGGAGAGGAATTGTCTGCCCACATCTCCCCAGCGTCTGATCTTTCTTCATATCAGCGCTTCCTCACAAGGATGCTGGATGAGTTCCATCGTACCCCGATCCTTGTCAGCAATCCTGAGTCATGCACGCCTTCTTAGGTGACTATAGTGTGGCCAACCTGATGATTCTTGCCTGGCCTGTTCCCTTCCAGGAAGCATCACATCAGCTTTGGCTACATCCCTCCTCCATGGTTCCAGCCTTGAGGGACCTGTGCCAATGGTATTGCACCCCCCGGGTCTCCAGGTACCTTGCCTCATCCCTCTTCAGGTTTGACTTGCCTGGACACCCCCTCTGGGCCTTGCACCTCCCACTGTGACCAACCCCAGAATCTGACTCTGCAGACTTCGATTTTTGGGGGAGAAGGATTTTCTATTCAGCATGGATCCTTCTTTCCATTGCTTCTCATCAGGCCCACTTTGCTTCCTACAATAGGTTCTTGTGGTCCAGTCAAGGACAACTCCTAGCCTCAATGCCTGATATGGAGGAAACCAGGCAAGCATTACCCTCTCTGCTTAGGGCCTGGAGCTAGCAAGGCACCAAGCAAGGGCATCTTATGATGCCAGTGAGATAGCCTCCAGAGCTATAGGGACAGCGATCTGCATTAGGCAGATGACATGGCTTCACTTGTCCCAGTTGTCACCCGTGGCCCGGCGTAAGGTGATTTCCTCCACCTACCAGAGAACCCACCTCTTCTCCTTCAGGGTGAGGCTGTGGCTTTTGGGGCACTTTCCCTCTTCCACTGGGGCTCCCCATCTCACCCAGACCAGTCTCAAGCCTCCTCAGACCTGTGAGGGTTCTCTTCTCCAGTGTCTCACCCACTGGAGGCTAAGGGACCTAGTCCCTTAGGGAAGTTTTGGGCCCCCTTCGGGGGGCTCGGTACTCACCCAGTAGTGATGAAAGGTGAAGACTGACACAGATAAGATATGAAAATTACATACCTAATTATTGATCTTTATGTGTATCTTAACTATTCATCACTAAATCCCGCCCACCTTCCCCCTGGGGCATCAGTCTCCGGGCTCCCTCCTCTGTGTCTCCCTGTTGTTTTTCTCCTCGCTGTCCTCTCCCTTGTGGTTAGGAGGAAGAGGATCCTGGAGACACACAGGGAGGAGTTTTTTCCTGTAAGGGGTTATTATTTTGTGTGGGGGGGTCCTCTCCCCCTTCATTAGCCTTATCTTCTGCTCACTTCCATTCTGGAGTAAGGTGAGGGATTGGGGGGGACCCATTTTTCCCCGGACCTGAAAACCTTTTGTTTTACTTGCCCTAGTTTGGATATCCCTTGGCTATCCTTCCTAACATTTTTAGGTTTTCTCTTCATTTTGGGGGGGAGGAGAGGAGAGAGAGAGAGAGAGAGAGAGAAACCTCTATTCCTGACCCCCTCTCTTAAGGTTTGGCCCTGCTCAGGCTAATGCTGCTCATTCAGACCCAGGCTTTACCTCCTGGCAGCTCTTAGCCTAACTAGATAGTCCAGATGTTCTGGTCTGTCATCAATTGCTAAAGCCCTGGGGACCAGGACTGTCTCTAGGGGTGCAGTCCTCTCTTCTTCTCCTCCTCTCCCTTATCCCACTATCTTTCCTCCTCCTTTCCAGAGATTGGGGCCCTTTCCCTTTTTCTCCCATTTCATGAATCTAGCTTCTCCTTTCTGTCTCCTCTGTCATTTATTTCTCCTTTTGGTTTTTATATCCTTTCCTTTTATCTGTCCCTTGGGATCCCCTGCCCCAGCCCCCCCTTGTTACACTCTCCAGCATCTCAGAACTGAGGCTAGGGTGGAGTCAATGACAGATAACAGCCAACCCGCGAGCGCCACATAGAACGTCGACTCCGCCCATAAAAAAAAAGTCTCCTGCAGGGTCCTAGCTCCGGCGTAGTACCCCAGTAGTGATGAATGGTGAAGATACACAGAAAGATCAATAATTATGGTAGGTATGTAATTTTCATTTCCTGTGTCTGAGGTTTAACCCAAACACTGTACAGTAACCCATTGCATTTTTTAAACGTTGGTCCATCCTGTTTTGGTTTCACCCCCAGCTGCTTAAAATAACCTTGGAGAGAAACATCGTTAGCTTGTTCTGAAAGAAAATCACAATCAGTGATCAGTTTAAGTTCAGCATTTTTGTATGTTAACCCCTTATGTCCATCAGTCATTTATTGCCACAGTTTCTTCAGGTATCATCTTTCTTTTCTGGATTTCTGGATCTTGGAGCTGTGTTCAAACAAGTCTAAATCAAAATCGCGAAAGAAAAAGAGTGCCCACCATCTGAAATTTTCTTTGCCTGAGCTCTTGTCACCACAGCTGAAACATCAGGATTTACTCCCTCTTTGATTAACTCAGTAAATCCTGGAAAGTCATTTCCAATAATCACAGGTATAGGTAACATAGGTATTACCCCCACTTTCATTTGGTACGACACACCCTTAATGGTTAGAGTCACTTAGGTGGTGGGATAGTATTGAGTGTCCCTGTGGATGCAGATGACACCAGTACTTGGTCCTTTTGCCCAATGTTTTCCCAGCACTTCAACATGCACTAGGGTCTGTCTGCTTCCGAATCAAGAAGTCCCTTTACAGTCTTATCCCCCACCTTCACATCTGTTAAGTACTTGCCCCAATTTTTCAAGGACAAATCTGCTCCAGTATCACTCTTCTTATGGCAATTTCTTGCAATATGACCTGGCTTATTGCAGTTATAGCAAATAACGTCTTTGGGCACAGATTTGTTACCCCCACCAGAGTTCTTATCAGTCTTTGAGTTTGAATGGGAAAAAGAGTGTCTTACCAGTGCTTGGCTGTTACCTCGCTGCTGTGGCACCTCTCAGGCCATTTGGTAGTCTTCAGCCAAAGAAACAGCCTTTTTCCCACTTCCTGGTCGGTGTTCCTTTACCCAAAGTTGCACATCTGTAGGCAGGATGTTGATGAATTGCTCCATGGCAAATGTGTCAATGATCTGTGGGACTGTTTTGCCCTCTGGTTGGAGCCATTTTATCAGGAGTTCTCTGAGTCAGGTGAAGGTTTCTTGAGGATTGTCGACTGAGTTGTACTTCAGAGATCAAAATGTCTGCCTATAGGTCTCTCCTGAGATGTCATACCTTTTCAGGATTTTGCTTTTCACCAGGCCATAGTTTTCTGACTATGCAGTGTCCATATTGCTGTAGACAACTTGGGCTTTACCTGTCAGGTAAGGTACCAGTCTGATTGCCCATTGCTGCTTTGGCCATTGGCAGGCTGTGGCAACTCTTTCAAAAGTTGTCAGGTATGCCTCAATATCATCCAATGGACAGAACTTTGTAAGTTTAATGGCTTTTAGGTTGCTTGTGTTTTGTTGCTTATCTGGATCTGTGCCAGATCCTCTGCCTTTGATAGCTTGCAAGGCATCCAGCCATTGCTGCTCCTGTGGTTGCATCTCTTCTCTCATCTGCCACTTCTCGTCTCTCTTCTGTGCTTCTAAACATTGAATTTCTTGTTCTCTCTGCTTCTCCATCTCTTTTTGTTGTATAGCCCACCATTTGAAAAAAGTCCATCAGACTTTCAGGTTCTGTCACTGCCTGTTCTTTTTCCATAACTTGTATTGGCTGTGCAATTTCAGCTTAGACTTCTGTCTCTGGTAGTTTGGCTGCCAGTCTCCTGGTAACCACTCCTGGACTTACTGCTGTAGAATCCATAACTTTCTCTATGCTTCCCTGGTACTAGGTCTAGTACCCACACACAAAACTCTTGGCTTAGAGTATGCATGGCATAATCCCACTTAGGCTAACACCATCTGTCATCGAGGCACAGGTCAGGAAGCATAGGAAAAACCAGGAGCAGTTGTAAAATTTACAACAAGAATTTTATTATGAATACCAATAAAATAAAAAAATTAAAATGTTCAGAATAACTATTTACAAAGGCCGAATAAACAGAGAAGATCCATCTGAGTTTTCCTTCAACCTCTGTGTCTTGCAAAAAATTGCAGCTTTGTTTTAATAAATCCTTGCAACCCCCTTCTTAACAAGTATCCTGTTTTTTTCTAAAATGTTCTAGTATGTTTCAGGCAGGTGCAGGCAGGAACACAATGTCCCAAAACTGAGGCCCCTTTTCCATAGCTTCTGCAAAAGGCTTAAAATTGCATTTCAGGTTAACCCCTTGAGTTTCCAATAGCTTTTTGCAATCATCTTAAACAATAATTATATACATTTCAACCGTAACACTATATAATTTCTAAACAAAGGGATCCCAATATCAGTTGTATTTCCACATAATGATTTGCATATATTTTTATACCAGCAGATATGCAAGGGAGGAAAAAGACAAAACAGCAAGGGAAGATTGAGAGACAGTGAGAGTAAAAAAGAATTGCGAGACTGTTGGGATGATCAAATCCTAGGTCTCACAGGAAAATCTGGTTGTGCAACCAGACAGACAAGAGACAGGAAAGGAAAGACCAGAACAGAATCCTGCATTCAAACTCTCCATAACAACTGGGACAGGGTCCTATTTAACCCTGTCACAGTTGGACATATGAAATATCCTGTCTAAGCCTCAAGTGGAGAAAGAGGTGAAGGGGATGAGGAAGGTGCAGGTCTGACTGATTTAGCCAGTTGAGTGGGCTGCAAGCCTTGCATGACCTGTAAAACTGTCTGGACCACTGCAGTGACATCCACTGAGGATGAGGGGGGTGGTCGCCTGAGGCACAGCTGTAATGGCTGGAGAAGTGCTAGCTGGTGAGCTGCTGAGAGGTATTATTGAATAAATAAAGCACAGTTGTGGATGCAACTGGGCACCAAAAGCAAGGGTCAATGTAGCCCTGGAATCAGTGTTTGGCCCTCTATGAGTGGCCACTTGAGTAGGTGGTGGCAACTTTGGCAATACCGTTAGTGAGAAACTCTTTTCCTGCATGACATAGCCCTGTTCCATCGATGGTCTCGTTGACCGGGACTGAAAGGGTGAAGTGTCAGAGTGATGGAAAGAAGTCTTCAATGACAAGTGACCGTGAGCTGCAGTAGAGGCAGGCGAGGTCACAATGACCAATGCTGAGGACAGTGACATTGACGAGAGGACCGGCAAGGTCATCGTCGATGAGGGCCGTGGTTTTTCCGTATAGGGTTTAGTAGCAATCAACGACGGGCCACCAGAAGAGGTGGACGGTGACAAATGGATCCTTTTACCCTCTGATGAAGGAGTCTTGTCCTTATGTTTGTGTTTTGGGAGGGTTGAGAGGACTGCAATGAGTTCGATGGACCCTGAGTTCATGTCCCTTTTGTGTGTTTCAATCTCCTGAAGCCACCATTGATGGGTGGGTTGTAGAATTTTTACAGATGGAGCAAGCAAACACGTTATGGGCAGCTCCTAAACACCTCACACAGACTGGGTGTTCATCGTATTGATAAAGTTTTCAGCTGCAAGGGCACTTCCTGAATAAAGAGTCTGAATGAGACATTCAGAGAGTAGGTAGAAGGGTAGATGAAAGGTGAACTGTTCGGTTTAGTTTTCAGTGTTCTTTTCCTCGATGTTATCGTCGTTGAAGCACTGAAGCACAAGCTAATCATGCAGAGAGCTGATAGATAGTGGGAACAGAACTGAGGATACTGGGGGCCACCCACTTATTTATACTGCACAGAGTGATGACATCACAGTGGGCGGCCCCATTGAGCACTGCTGGTGAAAGCTACTATTCATAAGAGTGCCCTCTGGCAAACTCCCAAGAGTAGTACCTGCTGCAAGAGATACCCTTAATGAAGATCACAATTTATGATTGCTCACATTGCTATGCAATGTGCTAAATGCCTAAATCAAATAATCCTGTGTGATGAGAGAGACTGACGGACTGAGTGAAGTAAAGAGAGAGACAGCTGAGTGAGCAGCAAGAGAGAATCAAGAGTAAGTGCAGTGGTTGAAGCCTGAAGGTTAACTAATTAAGTAAGCAATAAGGCATGACGGGGTGTGCGTTAGACAGTTCTAACACATGGCTAGGGGGCGTAGTGAGGCACAAGGTTGCAGCTGAGTGCATCCAGACCCCTAGCTGTGAGTTAGAGCTGTCTAACGCACAACTGGGAGTGGCTTATTGCACTTATGAAATGGCCATCTAAAATGTATATACATGTCATAAGTGAAATTCATAATATTAAGTAATGAAAAATGTAAAACTTTGTCTTAATTTTCAGTAAAATAGTTCCTTCACATTCAGTTTACTGTTTTTTTTCTTAAGTACTTCTGTTCTAGTAAGGCTTCCATAGTTATTAATGTGGTTCTCATGGCCCCAAGTAGTGAAAGTCTAGTATGTGGAGATTATATTAAAGATAGAACTTTTTTTGTTGTTTATTTGTTTCCTTTTTATGTTGCTTGCACGCATGTGCAAGAAACAGTGCCATCATCCAAGTTTTCAGAGGTGTGGCAGCCCTCTTCCAATTCAGTCAATGTGTTTGCAGGCTCGGCCCCAGTTCTCCAATGCCTGCTGGAGCTGTCTATGACAGCTCCAAAATGCAGTGGAGTACAGTTGAAAGGGGGAGCTATGCTTCAGTGAGCAGCGATAAGATATCGCCTGCTCATGCGCACTCCCACACACACACACACACACACACACACACACACACACACACTGCTGTGCTCGCCCCCCACATTGTATAGCCGGCGAGGGTGCCCAATCCCCGTGGCTGTGCTGCAACCCCTAACAGAGTTGACATGCCACGCTATGCCCAACCCAGCGTGGTGTTATCAGATAGCTGACCAGGGTGCCCAATCCCCCATCGGCCCACTGTCCCCCTGAGAAGACAATGCCACGCTGGGAGCCCACCCCAGCGTGGCAAAGCTTATTATGGCTGATGGGGGTTCCCAATCCCCCGTCAGCTCCAGCCCCCCAAACGTTTTTTCCAGCTGACACACTGGGAGCCCACCCCAGCGTGGCAAATGTCCCGCATCGTCTTTAAAAACAAAAAAAATCTACAAAGAAAAAAACGGTCCCTCGCAGTCTCCCTGCCCCCCCACAACCCGCACCCACCCACAGTGCACCCTGCCTCCCCACATCCCCCACCCCATACTTACCTCCGGAGTCCGGCGCGATGATCTTCGGTGGACCGGGAACACGTCTGCACTCTTCAAAGCTGACCACGAACTGAGGAAATGCCGGTAAGCTGTATAATGGGATAGATAGGGTTTTCAACTTTGTTGCATATCTCAGGCATTTTTTGGAATTTTTGCACCAAATTTTCAACATGGGGTTTTTGGGACCCCTCCTCATGAATTCTTGCACTGTCATGGCGTTACTTGGGCCCAAGGGTGATTTCGCAGTCACTGCTCAAATCACCTTTCGCTCTAATTAACAAAGCGACACTGCCAGTATTCATAAAGTGGGCTCTCAAAAAGCCTATGTTGAAAATTTGGTGGAAAAATTCCTAAAAATGACTGTTTTACGAGCCTGCGTTGCGCAGTTCCTACTCACGCTTGTAAGTTCGTGAATTTTCAATATTTTCACTCCAGATTTTCAACATTGTCATTTTACCACACCTCCTTATAAGCAGTACAGCTGTCATTTTTCACATCTCGCCCAAAACATGTTTCCGCCCATGTAGTGTACAATGGCGCAGTTGGTGTGCAAAATCACTGTATGGGACACATTAAGAAAATCACAGTGACACTGTTCATGAGCAGAGGTCTTAAAATGGCTATGTTGAAAATTTGGTGACAAAATTCCTAAAAATGACTGTTTTACGAGCCTGCGTTGCGATGCTTCCTACACGCTCGTAAGTTTGTGGATTTTCAATATTTTCACTCCAGATTTTCAACATTGTCATTTTACCACACCTCCTTATGAGCAGTACAGCTGTCATTTTTCACATCTCGCCCAAAACATGTTTCCGCCCATCTAGCGCACAATGGCGCAGTCGGTGTGTGAAATCAATGTATGGGACACATTAAGAAAATCACAGTGACACTGTTCATGAGCAGAGGTCTTAAAATGACTATGTTGAAAATTTGGTCACAAACTTCTTAAAAATGACTGTTTCATGAGCGTGCGTTGCGCAGTTCCTACGCACGCTCATAAGTTTGCAAATTTTAAATATTTGCACTCCACTGACTTCCAAATACCTACACAGCACATACAAGCAAGCAACATTCGGCATTGACAAATGCTTGTTTTTATATATGTTTGTGTTACCGCAGCATGTAGCACCAGGGAGGACACGGCAATACTGTTTCTGTAGCACGGTGGAAACCGGTTCAGAAGTGCAGCAGAGAAGAGCACAGCAGTATTTTAGGTAAGAATGGGGGCAGCACAGTTGAAAGAAAGAAGTTTAAGAATATGTAACTTAAAACATGAGAAAACTGAGAGACAGTGAGTGGCCAAGGGAGGGAAGTAGGGAGTGTACAACAGATTGTTCGTTGACAAGGAGTGCAAGTGAGCGGGCTGCCAGGAGAGATCATAGCTGGCATGGGTTTCTTTTTTATATGTGCTGTGTGTACATTGTTATTTGGTGGAAACATTACAAAAGATGGCAAATGTGAGGAGTAAGGGAGGGAACTAGCACGCTAATGGCCTTTCAGGTGGATAGCAAGCGAGTGGGCTGCATGGAGAGATCATGGCAGGTACGGATTTGGTTGACAGAGAGAGCAAGCAAGTGGGCAAGAGAGTGAGCAGGTGAGAAGGCACAAGGATTTTAAAAAATGGGTACTGCTTCCTGTTTGCTGGAACTAGTTGTAGCCATGCATTAGACACTTGTAGCACACTGCTATCAACCAGTCACAGGGCTCAAAATTGTAAGCCCATTTCATAAAATTTGTTAATGTTTTGTGATATTTACAAGTGAAATAAAGGCTGCAAGCAAGTGTACAGTGTGCCTTGACCCAATAATATAAGGTTGCTGTTGTTATTTGTAGCGGAACAAGTCAGGCAGAGATGAACATTTGAGCTGGAAATAGCTCACACATTCAAGCAGGCAGCTGCTGCCTGCTCAAACCTGTGCACACACAGTGCCCGTGTGAATGCGCGTAGATTGTTGATAAGTGGTTACACTCACAGTTTTTGTCCCTCAGTAGATGGATGAATCTTATACATTTGAATTTTTCCTGTTTTTCATGCCACTTTTCAATCACAACAAATAAGTTTTACACTTTAGAGATGTTCCAGACATTCCAGAGCTTGCCTTCTAGGGGATAACTGGCACCTGGCCTCCATTAGTTGTTTCCCCCTCACCATTGATATCTGAAATGGTTCCCCTACCATAAAGTCTAAATTTACAGCACAGCCTCTGTGTGAGCAGCATGTTTTCCATGAGGGATAGATTAGGGACCGAGCAGCTGTCAGGGATAAAATGAGGGATGTCCCTCACAATCAGGGACAGTTGAGAGGTATGGTATGCACAGACTATTGGAGCCCCACTATAGTTAGGCATATGCCCCCAGTGAAGCTGCTCTCCATACCTCCACGCTTAGGCATATTATGACATAGAGCAAGGGAGAGTGTGGGGATGCACCCAATTGAAATGAATGAGGGTATTTTTTGTATGTTATGATGGCAAGTTGAAGATTAATGAAGGCCACCACTCGACTTACAAGGGCCTTGTTAGTTGAACAGTTGCCTTCATTAATCACGAACTCACCATCATAATGTATAAAATAGTAATAAAAAATAACCCCATTAATTTCAAATGGGAGTGCCCCCACACTCTGTCCCATGGGCATCATCCCTTAAAGACTTCTGCCTCTGGCTTCCTAGTATTCAGGTAAGAGACTCTGAACTTATACCTGTGTTTGGTGGATTATCTGTAATGGTGAGGCCATGTACATTCCAATATGTTATAGACCTGCCAGACCTGCCATACCTAATGTGGACCACCATTTCCTTGTCATCAAGGTGCAGGTCAGGAAGCATAGGATGATCAGGAGCAGTTGTAAAATTTGTAATGAGTGTTTTATTATTATTAATAACAGCAAAATAAAAAATACAAATTGTTCAGTATAACTATTTACAAAGGCAGTACAAACACAGAAAACAAAGTGCTTCATCTGAGGATATCTCTAATTTCAAGTTTCAGTCTTGCTCTGTCTCTCTAGCAGAAGTATTGATGCTCTTTTTTAAGTCTTTGCCTGGGAACGCAGTAAAAAGACAACCTGTTTTTCAGAAAATGTTCTTGTCAGTTTCCTTCCTTGCCAGTGCAACAAAACAGTACATGGTGTCCAGAACTGAATTCCTGTTTACAACTTTGCAAAACAGTTTGCAAAACAGCATCTCAGGTTAACCCCTTGAGCTCCAAATAGTGTTTTGCAACCATTTCAACAATATAACTGTATATATTTTCAAACCAAGGGATCCCACTTTCACATAAAGATTCATACTTATTTTATAACTTCAGATATGCAAGGGGGGAAGGAAAGATAGAAACAGTAAGTAAAGACAGAGGGATAGCAGCAGGGGGGTGGAATAGGGAAAATGTCCAAGTGGACAGTTCCTAGATCTCACAAGAAAATTTGACTGCACAGTCAGACAGACTAGAGACAGAACAGAAGGGGATAAAACAGATCCTTGTGTTTAACTCTTTATACATAACAAATCTTTCTACATAACAAATGGGACAGGGTCTTATTCAACCCTGTCACATACCCTCCTCTTTAAGAGGGAACCTGTTTTTAAAAAAATAGGTTTCCAAAACTTTCTTTAAAGTCTCTCTTAACATTAGCTTATAATCTTTACAGATTTCATCATATGCAGCATCCTTTTTCTCCATAACAACCATTACAGCAAACAGTGAAGTTTAAACTCACACATTTTTGGTTTTTTTAACCTTCAGAATTCTCAATTCCTGATCCATATCTTAACAGAAAATCAGCATTGACATTCTCTTTTCCAGATTTATGTCTCACCTTGAAATTAAATGGCTATAGTGCCAGGTACCATCTTGTGATTCTGGAATTTTCATCCTTCATTTGGTTAAGCTAACAAAGGATTATGACTGGTTAGAAGTACAAAGTCAGCTCCTACCAAATAAAAGTTAAGGGACTCCTTGGCCCACTTTTCTGCAAGGCATTCCTTTTTAATAGTGGAGTACCTTTTTTCTCTGTCATGCAACTTCCTACTGATATATAGAATGGGTTGTTCCTTCCCATCTATATTTTGACTCAAGACTGCACCTAGGTCAACCTCTGATGCATCTGTCTGTAACAAAAATTGTTTCTCAAAATCTGGGCTTCTTAAAACAGGAACTGAAAATAATGCAGCCTTCATGGCTCGAAAAGCTTCATCACACTCTGGGGTTCACTTCACATTATTTGGGCACTGTTTCTTCATGAGTTCAGTGAGGAAAGTAGCTAACTGGGCAAAGTTAGGAACAAATCTCCGATAGTAACTCGCCAGCCCTAAAACTGACCTGACATGTTTCTTTGTTTTAGGGATATGACTGTTAGCTACAGCTTCTATCTTAGAAATAACTGCCTTTAGTTCTCCATTTCCCAAAACATAACCCAAATATCTGGTTTCCTGCATGCCCAATGCACATTTGGTAGGATTAATGGTCAGACCTGCATTTTTGATCACTTGGATAACTGCTCATAGGTGTTCCAGGTGGCTTGTCCAGTCTGTACTGTACAGCATGGCATCATCCAGGTAAGCAGCACAATAACCAGTGTGAGTAGCTAAAATTACATCCATGTACTGCTGGAATGTAATGGGTGCACCATGTAAACCAAACGGCATGGTGGTGAACTGATAGAATTCAGCAGGAGTGGCAAATGCAGTTTTGTCTTGGATTCTTTAGCTAGGGGAATCTGCCAGTAACCCTTGGTGAGATTGAGGGTACTGATGTACTTGGCACTTCTCAATTTGTCCACCAAATCATCTATCCTTGGCATAGCATAACTGTCAAATTCGGATACTTAAGTTTCCTAAAATCAAGGCAGATTCTTACACCTCCTCTTTGTTATTTACAATCACCACTGGTGATGACCAAGCACTTCTTGACTCTTCTATGATACCAAACTCTTTCATGTTTTGTGTTTCCTTAACAACATCTGCTGGTAACCACTCTGGTAATCTGTATGTCTTTTCTCTAATAGGGCGAGCATTCCTTGTCACTATTACATGCTCAGCCCCTTTTGCTTGGCCTGGCACTGCAGTAAAAGTACTGTTAAGTGCCTTTAGAAACTTAAGAATTTCTTACCCGAATACCTCCATTCCACCCATGCTGAGTATTATCAAAGAGTTTATCGCTATGTCCGATTATAAACTGAATCTGGACAAAAACATGTTTTTTCCCCTCAACCATAAAACTCTACAACACCCTATTACAGATCTAGGTCTCTCTTGAGAAACAGTATCTTTGAGATACCTAGGAATAATACTCTTGAGAAACCAAACCTGCCTTCAAAAAGTGAATTTAGACTCTCTCCTCCAGACAATGAAACAAGATCTGGATAGATGGTCCCTTCTCCCAATCTCCCTCTGGGGCAAAATCAACCCAATTAAAATGGACGTCTTCCCCCAGATTTTCTACCCCCTTAATCTCTTAAATATTTGGCTGCCCCTTACCTGGTTCAAAAAGATTAATCATCTCATTACAGACTTTATTAAGTCAGGTAAAAAGCCATGCCTAGCATTGCATAAGCTAACTGCTCCAAAAGTCAAAGGAGGCCTACGTCTCCCTCATGTAGCCCTTTATTACTGGGCCAGCCAAACTAACAGATATTTTAGATGGTTAACTGCTGAGTCCTCTCAGCAACCTCTTTCTTATACGCCTATCTGGCTCAAAATAGAATTGTCCCAAATTAAAACCCATGGACTTTCTCCTCTGGCTATTATGTACATGAAGCCCTTCCTATGCAACTAAGGGGCTCCCCAATCGCTGTGTGTACCAAAATTCACACCCAACTCTGTGCTTTCTTTAAATATAATCATACACAAGATCTGACCCAGCCTCTGAAAAGTAACCCTAATATTAAACTAGCAGGGAGGGTTGTTCCACCCTCTTGGCTTCCACAGCTAACTGACTGCCAGCTTACATATTTGAGGAAGGAAGATGGATCATGGCTTACCTCCCCTGAAATTCTGAGCAAAGCAAACATCCCAAATTCTCGATTTTTTAAAGTTTTCCAGTTGCGACATTTATTAGTGAAGGTGTTCAGGGCCATTCCCCTACAACCCCCTGGAACGCCTTTCCACTCAGAATTGATCTCCTTGGCAGAAAATCCCCGTGTGGTGTCCAAAATATATGGGCTAGTGCATGAAAAAGTTTATCCAGAGCACCTCGGACCGATTGCATATTGGTCCTCTCTTCTTCCGAATATAATTATAGACTGGCCTGCAATATTGAAGGGGTGTCACAAATTTATAACCCAAGACAGGCTCTGCCTTATGCAGTTCCAAATTCTTCATAACATATATTATTCCCCACAGAAAATTGCCAGGCTAGGTTTAGTTGCTTCCCCCACCTGTATATGTTGTGCACAGACAGAAGGATCATTGCTGCACATATTCTGGGAATGCCCCAAAGTGGTATCACTTTGGGCCATCATCAAGTGGGAAAATAGACCCTTTACTAGGTCTGGAGGATTTATTCACACCAGAGATCTGCACTCTTGGCAATTTTGCAGGGATAGCAGTACGTAATCGTAGATATCACATGGCCCTAATCTCAATGTCAGTTAAAAAACTTGTACTTAAACATTGGAAGGACATGGAAGTGATTTCATATACAGAATGGTTGCAGGAATTACTTCCAAATCTTAGAACAGAAAGAACAATCGCTAGTCTCTGTAATAAGCTTAAGCATTTCAACAAGATCTGGGGTCCCCTGGATTCTCCATACTCCCTGCAATCCATTTAAAATGGCTCCCCACCAGCAGCTATAGCTTGCCTTATTAGAATCAGTATTTCCACTGTGCTAAGGTGTATGGAAGGGGGGGATGGATGGAATCGGGGGTGTGGGTGTGGGGGGGAGGAGGCTGGGTGGCCAGATCTCTCAAGAATATGTATATGTCTTTCACATTCCTGATATGATGTAGATCTGTTTTGTTTAAAATGTTCATAAACTTTAAATTAGAAAAAAAAAAGAAAGTTAAGAATTTATGCAGTTTGTTCAGAGGTTAAGGAAACATTCACCTTTACAGCATCAGCAGTTACAATTTGTTCCAGTCTGTCATAAGCTATATCAATATCATTGGTAGAAGTTTCTGGAAAAACTAACAAAGCAGTCTTTGTTTTTTCAACCCATTTCTTCAGGAGGTTAGCATGGTATATCTTGATAGAATTTTTCCTATAAGTGGTCTCAATCTCATAGTTAACTGTGCCAGTAAGTCTAAGCACTAAGGCCCTTGCTACTTCATTAACAGTTTATTTTCTGTAGTGGGTAACAGTAGCAAGACCTTTTCACCTGGCTCAAAAGCGTTTTCTTTTACCCCATAGTCATAATACACCTTTTGCTGGTTTTGGGCCTCTTCCTGATTACTATGGGCAATTTCAACATTTTTTTTTAATTGTTTAACCAGGAGAGACACACTAAGCTGAAAGCTTGTTTGCAGGTGCGACCTGGGAGCACAGGGAAGTTAAGTGACTTGCTCAGGGTTACACAGCATGCAAGTGGGGGCTGTGGGATTCAAACCCAGGTCTCCAGATTTGCAGCTCAGAGCCTTAAACCACTGTGCTATACTGCCTTCCTTATTTTGCCAGCTTATTTCTCAGGGCACACATATAATATATAAAGATTGTTTGGGAGTGATATTATCTTCCTGTGTTTCTCTTATTACATCTAGTGGCCCTCTGGGTTGTCTACCATACAGCATTTCAAATAGAGAAAAATCTGTTCAGGATTGTGGCACTTCTCTGTAAACAAAAAATCAGGTAAGGTAAATATTGGTCCCAGTCTTTCCCGTCCCCTTTTACAAACCTTTTTAATATGCATTTTATGGTTTGATTAAAATGCTCAACAAGACCGTCTGTCTGAGGGTGATAAGGGGAGGTTTTTATGGCAGAGATGCCTAATAGTCGGTACAGCTTCTTCAGTAATGCAGCACCAGAATTACTAACGTGATCAGTAATAATCTTGGTAGGTATGCCCACCCTGCTGAACATTTTGGCGAGCTCTGCTACCACTTTTGGGGCTGTGACAGTGCACATTGGAATTGCCTGTGGATATCGAGTAGCATAGTCAGATACTACCAAAATGAATCGATTACCCTTTTTACTTTTGTCTAAGGAGCCAACCACATCCATTGCAATTCTTTCAAAAGGCACATCTACCAAGGGTAGGGGCACCAGGGGCACCTTATCTTTTTTAATCACTGGGGCTAACTTTCTGACATTCAACACAAGAACTGCAATAGGTAGCAACATCTTCATAAATTCCAAGCCAGTAAAATCTGTACAGCAATCTGGCAAGGGTGCGATCTCTCCCTGAGTGACCAGCCATAGGACTATCATGTGCTATCTGTAACAATTCAGTTCTATACTTTAGCGGTATAACCAATTGTTCTATCTGTTCCTGTGTCTGAGGTTTAACATAAACTTGGTACAGTAACCCATTACATTTTTTAAACATAGCTTCACCCTGGTTTCTTTCACCCTAGCTGCTTAAAATAACCTTGGAGAGGAGCATCATTAGTTTGTTCTGAAACAAAATCACAATTAGTTATCAATCTAGTTTCAGCATTTTCATATTTTAACCCTATGTCCATCAGTCTTTTGTTGCCACTGTTTCTTCAGGCATCTTCTTTCTTTCCTGGACTTATGGATCTTGGAGCTGGGCTCAAACAAGTCTGCATCAAAGTCACCGAAAGGAAAAGTGTCCCCACCATCTGAGATTTTCTTTGCCTGTTCTCTTGTTATCACTGCTCAGTAAATCTTGGACATTCATTTCCAATAATCACAGATATAGGTAACTTGGGTGTTAGCCCTACTTTCATTTAGTGTGACACCCTGTTAATATTCAGTGTCACTTGTCTAGTGGGATAGTATCGTGTGTCCCCGTGGATGCAGCTGACACCAGTACCTGGTCCTTTTACATAGTGTTTTCCCAACACTTCAACATGCACTCGGGTCTGTCTGCTTCCCGAATCAATAAGTCCCTTAACAGTCTTATCTCCCACCTTGACATCTGTTAAATACTTGCCCAAATTTGCTAAGGCCAAATCTGTTGCAGTGGTACCCTCCTTATTTTTATTGCAGTTTCTTGCGATGTGGCCTGGCTTGTTACAGTTATAGCAAATAAAGTCTTTGGGTGCAGATTTGTTACCCCCACTGCAGTTATTATCTGATTTGGAGTTAGAGTGGGAAAAAGTGGATCTTACTGGTCTTTGGCTGTTACTTCGCTGCTGCATGATCTGTCTGGCCATCTGATAGTCCTCAGCCAAAGAAACTGCCTTTTCCCCACTTTCTGGTCGGTGTTCCTTTGCTCAAAGCTACGCATCTGTAGGCAGGATGTTGATGAATTGCTCCATGGCAAATGTGTCAATGATCTGTGGGACTGTTTTGCCCTCTGGTTGGAACCATTTAATAAGGAGTTCTTTGAGTCAGGTGAAGGCTTCTCGAGGATTGTTGACTGAGTTGTACTTCAGAGACCAGAATCGTTGCCTGTAGGTATCTCCTGAGATGTTGCATCTTTTCAGGATTTCTCTTTCACAAGCTCATAGTTTTCTGACTGTGCAGTGTCCATATTACTATAGGGAAGTTGGGTTTTACCTACCAGATAAGGTATCAGCCTGATTACTCATTGCTGCTTTGGCTATTGGCAGGCTGCGGTAACCCTTTCAAAAGTTGTCAGGTATGCTTTGATATCATCAGAGGGACACAGCTTTGTAAGTTGTTAGTGTTTTGTTGCTGTGCTGGACTTCTGCCAGATCCTCCAGCTTTGATAGCTTGCAAGGTATCCAGCCATTGCTGCTCCAGTCACTGCATCTCTTCTCTTCCGCTCCTGTTACTGAATCTCTTCTTATCTATGCTGCTCCAGTCGCTGCATCTCTTTTCTCTGCTGCTCTGTCTCTCTTTGTTGTATAGCCAACCATTTGAAGAAGGCAGACAGGCTTTCAGGTTTTGTCACTGCCTGTTCTTTTTCTTCTATCACTGGTGAAGGCTGTACAGTCTCAGCTTGGACTTCTGTCTCTGCTAGTTTGGCTGCCATCTTTCTGGTAATGACTCCTGGGCTTGCTGCTGTAGAATCCATACCTTTTTGCTGTGCTTCCCTGATACCAGGTCTAGTACCCATGCACAAAAGCTCCTGGCTTAGAGTATGCATGGCATGAATCCCACTTAGTCTGTCACCATCTGTCATCATGGCACAGATCAGAAAGCATAAGATGATCAGGAGCAGTTGCAAAATTCACAATGAGTGTTTTATTATTAATAACAGCAAAATAAAAATTGTTCAGTATAACTAGTTACAAATGCAGTACAAACACTGAAAACAAAGTGATTCATCTGAGGATATCTCTAATTTTAAGTTTCAGTCTTGCTCTCTCTCTAGTAGAAGTATTGCTGCTCTTTTCATAAGTCTTTGCCTGGCAACTCATTGAAAAGACATCCTGTTTTTCAGAAAATGTTCTTGTCAGTTTTCTTCCTCACAGGTGCAACAAAACAGTACATGGTGTCTCAGAACTGACCTACTATTTACAGCTTTGAAAAATAATTTGCAAACCAGCATCTCAGGTTAAACTCTTTAGCTCCAAATAGTGTTTTGCAACCATTTCAGCAATATAACAATATACATTTTCAAACCAAGGAATCCCACTTTCACATAAAGATTCACAAATATATTATAACTTCAGATATGCAAGGGGGAAGAAAAGATAGAAACAGTAAGTAAAGGCAGAGAGATAGCAGGAGGGGGGGATAGCAAGACTGTAGGAGTGACAAGTTCCTAGTTCTCACAAGAAACTTTGACCGCACAGTCTGACAGACAAGAGACAGAACAGAAGAAGATAAAACAGATCCTTGCATTTAACTCTTTCGATTTAACAAATCTTTCTACATAACAAATGGGACAGGGTCTTATTCAACCCTGTCACATTCTTATTATAAAAGAGGCAAGGGATAATAATGTCTACTAATGTAGCTAGGATGTACTGACATAACTACTGTATTACTGTTTAGCAAATAATACATTTGTGGTCTTAGTATGCCAACTACTGACAATTGTTATATTATGAATTTAATAACCTATTTGTGGTCTTAGCATGCCACCTATGGTATGATGTCATGATGCTATAATCAGCAATAATACAAGAATCATTCTATTGTTTATGAAGTTAGATAGTCAGCATAATAATGTATCCTGTGCAAGTGCAACATCTCACAGCCTTGGGTGCAACACGCCCAGTGTGTTCACCAATGGGAAGCTGAACACAGGATCTCTGTTGCGCATATGGGCCTGTTACTCCAGTAACAGGACTTTCTTATCAGCACTATATAATATTATGAACACAGCTCAGTCCTTTGGGTTCTCTGGGGCTTTATGCATCCACACCAGGTGTACGATTGTTCTGGACTCACAGTTGGTAAGATTACTTATCTAGGCTGTCCTCTGTATATTGTTAGGGTAATAAATCTTTATTCTGCACATCTGTCTCCTGCGTGATATTTTACCATCAGGTTAGATCTTGCCTACCCTACAAATTGGCGACTGTGGCATGGACCTGATTGATTAAAACTACACCAGTTGAGAAAAACAGGTGTTAGAAAATTTGGGGAATGGTAGAAAAAGGGGAAAACACAGAGTTTCGAACCTGCACCCTCCTGTTCAAATAATACAGACAAAACTTTCAGGCTTTCCATGCCTGAACATGACAGGATTAATGAAGGTGCTCAAACCTATGCCCTGCATTCTAAAGTGGAACAACCTCAAGGATTCTGTAACCCAGACATGCAACTGCTAGAAGGAGAGTGCAAAGTGGACTGGTACACTTTGGGCTCCTCGGGTAGTGCAAGAAAGAGGTGGAACTTTCATTATGGCCATCAGCACTGAACTTAAGTTAGATATCTCAAATGTTTTAGCCTCCCATTGAGGCTGGGGTGATTTTACACTAAGTGCTAAGTCTGATGCCCACCTGATACAGCATGTTTGTTCACTGTACTTGGAGACCAAACCTACAGTCAAGAAACATGATCAAAAAGGGGTTATGGTTGCCACCCTATATGCTGCCCTACAGGCAGTTGAAGTGAAAGTCCTGGCTTTAAATAAGGAGCTGTGTTCCAAATAACAAGAAGTGGGCAAGCAACACAGAGAATGGGAACAGGAAATTGAAATTCTCAGGAATGTAACACAAATTGAAATGCATAGTATTGCGTTAGAGAAGGACAGAGAGATTGTGAGGTTGAAAGAGGACTGTGAAAAGACAACATGATAAGAAGCAGGCAGTGCATTTAAATGATGTATTAACTGACACAAACAATGCCTTGAGAGATGCGAATGAGGAGCTGTTGGAAGAAATGGGTAAGTGTCAGAATACATTGGACAGGGAGATCAGGGAAAGTCGCAAAGTGTGTGCCGTGTATAGAGTTTTGCAAAATCATGTTAGCAAGGGACAACATGAAGATAGAACAGATCATTCTATGTGTAGAAGAAAACTGATGAAATTACGTCATTTGGCAATCCTGAAAGGTCATGTGAAAGCTTTACCGTATGCCCCACCAATCTTCCTGGCATCATTGACGGATGACAAAGTTGATGATGGAGAGTTCCAAGAAGGCAGACCCTGAGATGCCGGTGGATTGAGGCCTCACCCACCTCCAGTTACTGTCTTGAGTAAGTTCGATAAGAATGAGGTTAAGTCCTTGGTTGAGCAAGAGGTTGCAAGGGCAGGTGTGGTTGAGACCCATTCACCAGCCATCCACCAACCCATAATCGACTTGCTAAAGGACAAGGTGGTCCAAAACAGCCTCAGTCAGAGCGTAGCCATGGCTACAGCTGAGGCGGTGGTCAAGTCCATGGCAGCACAGCCAGAACACACTCTGAATGCACTTCAGTCTGCACAAGCCATCCAAAACATTGTGGACAAAATAGGCCAAATGGCCTCTGGCGATAATTTGAGTTGCCATTTGGAGAAAGTTCAAAACCAGTGTGAAATGCTCAGACTTCCAGCTGAGCATAAAGTGCAGGTTTTGAAACAAAAAGTTGAGCCTATGCTGTGGGTCAAGCTACCGGAAGTGGTACCTGAGAATACTGCGGCTGAGTTCGAAGAAGTTTCCGCCGGCCTCCTGATGGCACACAGTCCCAATAGGGTGGGTGGGATGATGGCCCACACAGTGGTGCAATTTGCTAAGAAAACCCAAGCCCAGTAAGACAGCCATTTATGGATGGCCTACCATACTGGGAAAGGGTTGGCTGATGAGAACACTGTGTATGACTCAGTGGAGTACAACAATTTGTTTTTGAAAAACATGTTACTGGCCCTCTGAGAGATGCTTGAGGCCTCAGTCTTCCTGAGTATGGACCTTTTCACTGAAATCACAGAAAGGGTGGAGCGTGCATACCTGCTCTATGTGCACAACCAGGCCGCTGGTTCCAAGGCCAAGATGGCCGTGGTGCAGAGCAGCACTGAACCGTCCACACAGTATGTGGTGGAAGGCAAACAAAAGAAACAAACCTCCTATCAGAGCAAAGGAGGAAACAGTAAGAACTGATGCAGGGAGCGACAGCAGTTTTACCGGCAACAGCAGAAAGAGAAGGGGAATGATGGACAAAAACCACGGTCCAGTCCTTCCTACAAGGAGCTGCTGGAGGAAAATGATTGACTCCAGGAGTTACAGGCCATAGCTAAATCACTTGCATCCACCCTCCCTCAAAAACCTATTGTAGCGATCCCTTCAGTGACTGCTCCATCTGCACCTCCGTACTGGGAGAAGCCTGAGAAGGAGGAAGCCAAAATGTCTCCATACCATGAGTGTACCCAGATGCTCTGAGCAGTGGACCCCCATCGATTGGACTAATGGTGTCAGGCCTCAGCATGCATCATCCTGGTGATGGATGAATCTGGCCATCCAGAAGCTCTGGTTGGGGGGGTCACCAGCTCAAACTACTTCTAGATGCTGGGGCTGCTGTCTCAGTGCTGCATCAGGAAGACCCACAGACATCTCAATGGTCTACAGGAAGAGCCACTTCTGCCCAAACCTTGGAGAGGACCATAGTCACTACCTACAGGTCCAAACCCATACCAATAACCATTGGTACCTTGGAGGTTCAACACTGTTTTGACCTCGTAGTCTTACTTCACCACCAAAGTATCTCGGGAATTGACTTCCTAGCACATCATGGATGTGTCCTGGATTTAGCCAACAGGCTATTACTCCAGATCCCAGGGCATGTCCACATGCTACTTATCTCTGACTCACATGTGGCAGCAACAGTGGAAATCAATGACAAAGAGTATGATGTCATCATCATGCTACAACATCATGAGCTACTTCCCCAACTCAGGCCAATCCTGGAAAGGCATAATAAAGCCTTTGCCACAAACAAGCATGATTGTGGGAGGATTGACACCCACATCCAAGTCACTGGCAGCGATCTACCATGCCATAAGCAGTAGCCATTTCCAGCAGAGGCAATACCATCTCTGAGGGCAACCATTGTCTCCCTCCTGAAACAAGGGGTCATTGGGTCTTGTGTATCCACAGTCAGTTCTCCCATCTGTCCTGTAAAGAAACCCAACAGTAGTTGGAGGTTCGCCATTGACTACCGCAGACTTAACCAAGTCACCCCTAGCTGTGCATCAACTGTGGTATCTGCCCCAAATGTGCTCAAGCTTCTAAAGCCTGAACACTTGTGGTTCAGCACCTTTTTTATTTTTTATTATCTTTTGTTCACCAGGTAAACATATGGGCCAAGGTCCTTTTTCATATGTGACCCAAGACCATTTCCAAGAATAGTCAAAAGTATAAAAGATGTTACAAAGATTACTTGCACACATACCAATTGCAGACATCAAACATTATACAAAGATAATTAAAACAGTTACATTGGAATTAAGAGTAACATTAACATTGCACTTGACTGAAAAGATGCTGTTTTAACATCTTTTTAAAAAGATCATGACTTATGCCTGATGCAAATTCAGTAGGTACATCAATCCAGTATTTAGGCGATGGAAGAGAAAATGCTTGGTCCCCAATTTTTGTCTTAGTCTTCTGTATAATTAACATAGGGACCATGTTTGATCTTAAATCCCTAAGAATGTCCCTTGAGTAAAATAATGAGTAAAGTGGCAAAATGTCTTTTTGTCTCAAAACTTTATCAGTTGTACAACACAAGGAATAAACTGAATGCAATCTAGGTGGAAGCCAACCTGAAGTTTGGTACACTGTGCAATGATGAGTATTATAAGGTAATTTATGGACAAATCTGCAGATGCTATGAACGCTGATGTGAAATTGATCATTACTTGTCTAGAGTTGTAAATAAAAAGAAAATATAATTTAATTGAGACAATAGAATACTTTGAGCTATGGCATTTCTAGCTTGTAAGGTTAGTACGTTCTAAAGTTTAAAAAGCATTCCAAGTTTTTGATTAACCTGCCACGTTATATTCCCTATGTGATATACATAAGTTAATTGAGAATCCAAATGTAGGACCAAATACTTAAAATGGTGTAGTTGCTCTAAGAATATTCCTTTATTATACATTATAGTCAAATTACCTAACTTATCCAGTTTTTGTTTCGAACCAAACAACATACTTTTTGTTTTAGTACTGTTTAAAGACAATTTTATTTTTGCTAAATATTTTCGAGTTCTTGAAAATCTTTATTTAAGTTCAGAGTAATGTTTTCTAATGAACTAGAGCTTTTGTATATGATTATATCATTGGCATATAAAGATTTATGAATCCTATTTAACTTGGCAGGAATTTTATCTATGAACATTGTAAAAAAAAGAGGGGCCCCATTATTGACCTTTGTGGCACACTTTGTTCCAAGAGTCTTCCATCAGACAAGGCTCGACCATATAAAACTTTCAACTCTCTACCAGTCAGAAAACTCTCCATCCAGTCCAGAGGTAGATTGGACAAGCCCTTGTCTGCCAGGCTCCAGGAGGTAGATGATGATCCACAAGGTCAAATGCCTTGAACAGGTCCATGAAAACAGCACCACCTCTATCCATTGCCTCATTGACATGATTCATGAACCTGGCCAAGGCAGTGCCAGTACTGTGGTACTTTCTAAAACCATGCTGCTCGGGAGCCCTTAGCCCACCTTGTTGAATATAAGTGCAGAGTTGCTCATTAATGATTTTTTAGAGAATGTTACCCAAAGAACAAAGCAAGGAAATCTTGAACATTTACAGTAGATTCTGGTCACTACCATTGGCCCCTGAGAGCCAATACAGATTTGCCTTCACATTTGAAGGATGACAGTACACATGGAACTATCTCCCACAGGGATTCCATAACAGTCCCTCACTGTTACACATCCACATGAGAGATGCCATACATGGCTTCTCCACACCGGAATGTTTCCTACAGTACATGGATGGCCTCCTTCTGGACACAACTGGCTTGGGAAGACACCTGGAGCTCCTAGATGAGCTACTCACCATTCTGCAGAAGGCAGGCCTCCAATACAATCTTGTAAAGGTACAGTTATGTCAGCCAGAGGTAACCTTTCTTGGCCTCCACATAACTGCTCCATGTCATTATGGCAACTGTGGAACAGTGACCCGTGAATAGGGTGCAAATTCTCGATGACTTGGAACACCCCCTTTATTTAATATACTAACTCTGGGGGGGAGCATACCTCGGGGATGGGGAGAACCACTGGTCACCCAAAAGTGTCAGTGTTGTGATTCCTTCACCCTCTTCATGGGTTGCCATTCCTCAGTCACCATTTTGGCCTGCAACCCCACATAATCTGAGAAGGCAGGAGCCCTACCTTGGGCGAAGTCTAAGGCCTTAAAGATTTGCCATTACCAACCAGTGTGGCAACTCTGAGATGTTTCCTGGGTATGGTCAACTACTCTAGGGATTTTATTTTCAATTTTCCACAAAAGGCCTTACCTCTGTATGAGCTCCTGAAGAAGGACATCCCCTGGCAATGGGCACCAGAACACACCAATGCTGTCACTTCCCAAAAGAAGGCTTATAAAGGTTTGAGCATGCTGGTTTTGGATTTATTTAAGTTTTGGGAGTTGTGGTACTCCTTCTAGCATGCTCCTTTTGAACACCTGTGTAAATTCCATGGTGGAAGCACTTTATATAAAAGGATCCAATTAGGCAATGCACTTCATTAGCCATTGCAGGCATTTGAAAGTTGGAAAGCTAGAGTAGGGACCAAACCGTGGGGCCCACCATGACGATTGGTGGTTTGGCTTGCCCCATTGGAATTCCAATCTGAAACTAAGAGGACCCTCTCCTTACATACTAACATACTAAAATGCCAGCAGAATAGGCCTAACGGTCTTTTGTGTCTGCTTGTTTGGTCAGCCCCCACCCTGGGACCTGACTTTGCTGCCCCCCTCACCTTCTCTAGCTTCTCCCTTCCCAGTTCTGGATATTCTCACTGCACTGGATTTTGCTTCCAGAACCCTTCCCCTGTACCTGTCCCACCACCTCTTGAACCCCTCCACCATCTCTGCCTCCACCAGCCCCCTGGGCAGTGCATTCCATGGCTCCACCACCCTCTCAGTGAAGTAGCACCTCCTCCTTTCTCCCCTGAATCTTCCCCCTCCAGCTTCCAACCATGCCCTCTAGTTGCCCCCTCCTCTTTCCTTCGAAGCACCCTGACTGATCCTCCCCTATTTACTCCCTTCATGTACCTGAAGACCTCTATCATGTCCCCCTGGTCCCTTCTCTCTTCCAATGTGTACATATTTAGCTCTTCGAGTCTCTCCCCATAGGTCCTGTCCTCAAGCCCCAAATCATTTTGGTTGCCCTCCTCTGGACCCTCTCCAGGAGTTTAATGTCCCTCATAAGTGTGGCCTCCAAACTGCATGTAGTACTCAAGGTGTGGCCTCACCAAGCAGTTATACAGAGGGAGTATCACTTCCCTCCTTCTGGAGATGATCCCCCTAGCGATGCATCCCAGCATCCTATTGGCCTTGGCTGCTGCCCTCCTACAAGTCTTCGAGTTGTTCATCTTGACATCCACCACCATCCCAGGTCCCTCTCAGCCATCAAGACTTGTAGCATTTCCACCCCAGGGTGTACACTTGGCCTGGGTTTCTGGCCCCCAGGTGCAGTACCTTGCATTTCCTTGCATTGAACCTCAGCTTCCACTTTCTAGACCATCTTTCCAGAGCCTCCAGGTCCCCCTGTAAGGCCACCCTCCCTTCCTCCCCATCCACCACCACCCCCAGTTTTGAGTCATCCACAAAGAGACTCATCTCACTCCTGATACCTGTCCTTATGTCAGAGACATAGGCGTTGAACAGGAGGGGCCCAAGGACTGATCCCTGTGGGACCCCACTAATGACCATCCTTGGGGATGAGATCATCCGCTAACTACTTAATTCTCTGGGTCTGGTCCTGGAGCCAATTGTCTATCCATCTGATTATCTGGTTCCCCACCCTATTTCTCCCAGCTTATCCAACAGGCCCTCATAGGAACAGAGTCAAATGCCTTGCTGAAGTCTAGAAAGAGGACGTCCACTGGTCTACCCAGGTCCAAGGCACTCGTCACCCAGTCATAGAACTCCACAAGGTTTGTCTGACATGATTTCCCTGGGACGAATCCATGCTGTCTATCGTCTAGACACCCTGACTTTTCCAGGTCCCCCCCAGCCTCTCCTTGACAATGCCCTCCATCACCTTGCCCACCACCGATGTCAGGCTGAAAGACCTGTAGTTCCCTGCCACCTCTTTTGATCCCTCCCTTGTGGATAGGCACTATATGTGCCACCTTTCAGTCCTGGGGCACCCACTCTGTCCTCAGAGAGATGGTGAAAAGCTCTGCCAGGGTTCTCCAGGACATCCGCAAGTTCCTTTTGCACTCTAAGATGTAATTTATCCAGCCCCAGTGCTTTCTCTGTCTTAAGGGATCTGAGGGCTTCCCTCACTCTCTCTGCTGTTATTTCCACCTCCGCTACCTCTTCTCCCTGCTTAGCCTTCTCCCCTTCTGCCAGTGATGCCTCCCCTTCCCTCAGACCCACCGATCGGTAAGGGTCCCCCCCCTCAGTATTACTGTCTCCTCCCCTGTATGGTACAGCACCCTCATTTTCCTTGGTGAAAACTGAGGTGAAGTACTCATTTAGTACCTCAGCCTGCTTCCCCGGGTCTTGTGCCCATCTCTCCCCTGTTTTACTCCTGCTAATCTGCCCCTTCACCCTTCGTTTTTCCCCAATGTGTCTAAAGAACCCCTTGTTCCCTCTCCTAATTTCCCTGGCCAGGTTCTGCTCCTTCCTTGCCTTAACTGCCCTCACCACCCTAGTAGCCCTTCTAGCCATCAGCGCATACTCCCCTCAATCCCTTTCACTCCTTGAGCACTTGAATCGCCTATAGGCTGCCTTCTCCCCCCCCACCTCCTGGACCTCCCTGGCCCACCAGCAGGGATTTCAGGCCCTACCGCATTTTTGTCTTACTCTGGCACAGGTGCTGGTAGCATCCTGCACCCCTCTCCTAATGATTTCCCACCTACTGTCAGTGTCCATATCTGACCCAATCACATCCAAATGCTCCTTAAGGCTCCTTCCCATTTCTTTAAAATCCACCCCCCTGAAGTCAGTTACCTCCTTCTTTGTGCATCCTTCTATCCCTCCTAGGTCCAGGCAGAACCAGACCGTGGCATGGTCACTCCCCTCCAACAGGTCCCTTACCTCCAGGCCCCCGATCTGGTCACTGTCTGCCAGAACCACATCCAGTACCTGCACCTCCCTGGTCGGTTCCCCCACCTGCTGAGTTAGGAACATGTCTTGAAAGACATCCAACAACCTCTGTTCCCTGGCCACCGAGGATGTCATAGTCTCCCAGGCTGTTCCTGGCATGTTTAAATCCCCCAACATCACCACCCTTCCCCTGCCCAATCTGCAGTGTCTCCCAATATCTGCCAGCAGACTCTCTCCAGCTTCTCCGCCAGTGCAAGGGGTCTATACACCACTCCTATTTTTACTCTCTTGCCCCCCCGTTATCAAAGTGACTCAAATTGCCTCAGCCGTTCCCTCCACCTCCTCTACTCCCCCTATGCCAATGCAGTTTTTGACTATTATTGCTACCCCTCCTCCCCTTCCCTCCCCCCGTCCTTCATGAACATAGTGTAGCCCTCCAGGTTCAGGTCCCAGTCATGTCCTGTGGTGGCCCAGGACTCAGTGACCACTGCCACATCCACCGCTCCCTCAGTTAGCATCACCTGGAGCTCAGGCATTTTATTGCCCAAGCTCCTGGCATTTAGCAGGACTACCTTCCACCCTTTCCATATACTTCCATTTCCCCTGCTCGTGTTTCCATGGGGATTCCATTTTCTCCTGGTCTGCACTTTACCAGTCAGCCTTTTCCCATATTCCTCCCGCTCCCCAGGGGGGGTGGAGACAGAATCCCTCCTTTATTGGACTCCCCTCGGCAGCCTTTTCTCCCATCCCGCCCCCCTTCACAAGTTTAAAGCCCACTTTTCACCAATGAACCCCTCTATTTTCAACTAAAGGATTTCCTTCCCCTCCAAAATGAGATGGAGCCTATCTGTAGCATACAGCTCCTTATCCTCCCAGGTCTCCCCCAGTCCCCCATCAACCCATACCCTCTGGCCTCACACCACTCCCTCAGCCACTGGTTTATCTCCCTAATCTTCCTTTTGTGTTCACCACTAGCCCTTGGCACCGGCAGGATTTCTGAGAAGGAAATCATGCACCCTATGTCATGACAGACCCTGACAAGCTCCCTAAACCTTGCCTGTATCTCTAGCTCACTATTTCCCTCAATGTCATTTGTACCCAGGTGGACCAGTATGTCCGGGAACCCCCACAGTCCTTTGCCAGCTGATATACCTCATGCTTGGCCCTCTGCACCGTTAGTCCAGGGAAGCATTTTGTTCTAACTGGCCAGGCTTCCCCCTCCCAATCCCATTTAATACCCCTGATCATAGAATCCCCCAACAGGAGCACTCTGACTGCTCCTTTTCCTCCATTTCCCCCCTTCCATGTCCTTCATCCTTTCTACCGGCCCCTCCACCCAGCCGGCTCCTTGTTCTTCCCCCTATCTGGGTGCCACATGCTGCTCTCTCATTTACCCTGGCCACCCCCTCCTCTCAGATCCTATGCCTCTCCTCCTCCTGAGTATCCTTCTGTGCCTCGCTAACTCCCACCTCACTGCTCGCAACTGGTCCTTCTCCTCCATCAGCTAAACTAGCCTGGCTTGTCCTCCCTTACTTCCTGTCTCCGTTCAGTCCCTCCTTGCTTGTCATGATCCCCTAGCCTAAACCCTCAGCTCCCTTTACTGTATCCTCCTTGTATTTCTGGTCCTTCCGCTTGCCCTTTCCTCCTAACTGGTCCTTCTCTTTGTGCTTTCCTCCCTCTTCCCCTGCCCCTCCTACTCTGATCCACTGCTCCCCACATTTTTCTGCATTACAGGTTCCCCCCATTCCTCCTGCTATCCAGCCCCTGCCTCCTGCCCCCAACTCCCTTTCCATCTCTAACCACCCCTGTCATGGCTACATCACCCCCTCATCCTCAAGCAGAAGAAGAGAATTGAAGTGGTTACTGAGCACAAGGTCTGATCCACCTCCCCACCTTGCTTCCTTCTGTCCAGCCCCAGCCATCTGCCTACTTCCCTGAGAATCTTGTCCCTCTACTCCCCGTTTGAGAGGGTCCCCAGTTACCTGCCTGCTTCCTTGGTAGTGTCCTCCTTTTGGGCCCCCTCTGCCAGGGTCCCTATGTGACTCCAGTGAATTCTTCTGCACTCCTTTCCCTATGCCCCTGCCCCTAGTGCTTGGTGCAACCCCGTCGGAGATCCCCCGCCCTCTTCCCCAACCATACCGCCCCCTTCCCCAGCTGTCTCCTAATCCCCGCAACCTCCTCCCTAAGCTGTGCCAGCTGGTAGCATACTGGGAAACCACCGAACTTCCAAGTCCAGTCCAGTATCATGGCTGCCCCACACCCTGTGAACCCCACCACCCTCCCAAAGATGCCGGCCCTAATGATGTATGGTTCCATCCCCCTCCAAGTAGGTTTCATTGGGTGAGCCACCATTCCCCACTAGTCCAAGATACACCCCTACTGACTAATCAAGTCACCCACTAATCCTAGATACAGTCCCACAGTAAACCAGTAACCCTGTTACTAGGTGCAGTACAACACAGTAAACTTATAAGGGAAGTGAACAACTCCCTAAGCTCCTCCCTCCCAGACTTTAAATCCAACCCCCAGTGGCTAGAACTACATGAGCTGCACCTGCAGCCTTTTCCTCCAATTGCAGGGCAGGTGTTCCCCTATAAATAAGCAGAGCTCTGGGGAGGGAGGGGTGGGGGAGGGTGGGATTAGGGTTTACACCCGACTCTCACGAGAGTGTATCAGCCCTGTGTCTGCCCCTCCAGGCCCTGCAACCAAAGAAACAGCCCCAAGCAAATCCCACCAAATAGGTTTTAAATCAGAAGAAATAGGCCTCCACCAGTGCAGCCTGTAACACAGTGAAACATCCAACAAATGAGCCCACTTACAGCCACCAAACCAGTTTTCAAACTTCCAACAGCCCCAAAAACAATACCCTGCTAGCCCCTTAGAGTAGTAAGAAAGAAAAGAAATAACCTTCTACCAAGTAAAATCCACAAGAAACCCTGCAAAAACAACAAGCAGCAGCTACAGTACTGAAACACATCTGATCCTGTCCCCTTCTAGTTCCTTACATTGAGTTAAAAGTAAGTATAGCCAATTTTGGCAGTTGAAAGTTTAAATATAAGTCATGTTGGGGGGGGTGCAATTGGTACTTTTGGGTTGTTTGCCTTGGAAACCATAAATGGAAAAGGCGAATAAGATACCATTCTCTTCTCTGATTCATCTTGTGTGAGCAATTCCTTGACAGAATTTCTTCCTTTCTGGAAGGTTCATGACTTTACATCTTCAGAAGGTGCCCCTGTCAAATACAGGGATCTGTTTGTTCATACTTGGCCCTATGCATGAGTGTGCAGGAAATGTGTGAGAATTCAATGTAGATATGGTCCGCAGGTGTGCGGCATGCAGGACCAGGCAACAACCTGGCATGCACCATGTGAAAAGTGGACCATGCAGTGGCCGTGGGTTGATCCATGGATGGCATAGAGCATGTCCCTTAGGGAGTGGATTCCACCCCAGCTATGCAGCCCCACCCCATGATCCCACCATATATGGACAAAGATGCCACCCACCATGCAGACGCGGGAAGTGAATGTGGTCTGCAATGCAGGAGGAAGGAGTATGGTGGAAGGAGGGGCAACCGTGGAGGTGGGCTCACAGAATGAGGCAGCACCCAAAAATATGTGGCAGGTGGCAGGGCAGGCACCTGGAAGCACCTGCAGCAGTGGCACAGGCAGAGCGCAGTCATCTAACTTCATGGGGTAACAGGTGGCAGCCATGGTGTCAGAAATCAACACCAACCACGCCCGTTTACATGGTGCGCTGGCCCCAGCCACCCCTGCTGAAGTGAAGGCTAGCCTGTGGTTCAATATACAGGCAGCCATGAACACTACAGGGCCAGATGCTAGGATCCTGATGGCCATAAAACACAAATAGAGAGACCTCAGGACATCCTTGAAGCACAAGGTGGTGGTGGGTGCAAGGGCACAAGGGGCATGGGCTGTGGCTTCCCCACCCCAGATAGCCAGCTGACACCCATGGAAAGGATGGTGGTGGACACCCTCACTGCAGTCAGCATCCATGGTGTGGCAGAGGGCATTGATACACTGGCCAGTAAGTATTGCACACAAATGCAAACCATGCCCATACACACCAGCACCTGAAAACTGTGATAACTAACATGTATGCATTGTGCCAACAGAGCATGGCAGGGATAGCAGAGACACCATGAGTGCACTGGCAGGGTGCCAGCCTCTCACAGCTGCTGACACATAGGGTGGACAGGCAAAGAAAGATGTAATCACAGGTGAGTATGGGTAGGCATACAGCGGGGACACAGCCATGACAAAGGCTGCAGCACAATAAATATCCCATCCTTCCCCCCACAGGTCCAGCACAGGCATCTGAGGATGTGTGGCATGACTCCACCGATGACAACAGCCTCACAGCAAACAAAGAAGAAGGGGACACAGTGGCAGAGGAGGCACCAGATGATGGTGCTGTGGAAGCATGCCCCCACATGCGGAGTGGGCAACTGGCACTATGGGCACATGCCCTGGAGGTCTGTTGCATGGGAAATGCACACATACAGCAAGAACAACATCAGGGCTGGGTGTTGCACACTGCAGGATGCGCAGAGCTGGATAGCGGGGATGAGGGAACACCCAGTAGACCCACTGAACACAGCCAGCCGTCACTGCTCGCAGTCATCCCGGCCACCCAGTACAGTGAGCTGAAGCAGTTGGAGCTTGATCGACTGGAGGCACAGTGGTGCAACACTGAGGACATATTGCAGGTAACCAGTGTTGTCCATGCCATGGGGTGTGACGTGGCATGGATGGCAAGAGCACTAGAATGCATGGTCAAGTTGCTGACAGCCTGGGGACCACCACCATGGTGCCAGAACACAGGCTCGTCATGCACCCATGGCCAGGAGATGCAGGGGCACGATGGCAGCATTACACCACAAGTGCCCACCCATACAGACAGTGACCAGGATACCGGTGATGAGGGAATGACACAGGATATGCCTGACAAAGGCAGCAGGTTGGAGGGGACCCTCTTAGCAGGAACATAGGAGACCATCACTGAGGACACCCAGCCTGAGGACATCCATGGCAAGGGGCAAATGACAGTTGTGGAGGCAGAGAACCCCCCAGCAGCAGGAACACCAATGCAGCCTGTCCCCAGGGCAGGGGCAGGGGTAGAGGCAGAAAGGCACTGGGACTGACCCTCCAATGTGAGACCTGTTCCATGGTGCAGGAGCAGGAGCAGGTGGCCCTGTATGGTTCACCATGGCCATAACAGAACCCAGGGAGGTGCAGCATGGTAATGGCACAGCGGAAGGCTGTGAGTGCAGCATGACACACATACACTCTCACACACACACACACACACACACACACACACACACACACTCACATAAACCTACCAGGACACAGACACACAAAAGCATGTGGTGGCCCACAGTGTCGTATAGCAGTGGCGGTGTAACCCCTGCAGGCAGGATGTAGTAGTGGTGGGGAGGGTGGACCCCTGGTATGGGGGCTTAACACAGTGGTACGTGTGCCCTGTCACCAAATGTCAGCCATGGGCAGCAGCAAGAGTGCGTGCACAGCAGCAACCCTCCCATCGTGCACCCTCAGTCATGTGTCATCATGAGGCACATGGAGGGCAATGCCAGAAAACACTGCACTGTGTGCTGTTTGCAGCAGTAGACAATGGAGCTGGTGGACCACCCACTACAACCATCATGGACACCGGAGAGTACGCAACACTGACACTAATGTATAAAGGTCCTGTTCACAACTACAACATGTGCTGCACCTCCCATAGCCGTCTCCTGCCTATGACACTGGTTGACACCCTGATGACCCAGTGGCATGTTTGGCGGGTTGTAGTCTGGCATTGAAAAGACCACAGCTCATGACCATGTTGTGCAGCATCATGCACACAGTGAAGACACAGCATGTGTGCTGTAGCACCAGCATGATGGTTCCCCCTGTGTGGTCCAGGTAGTGGCAATGCATCTTCAGTATCCTGATGCTCCTCTCCACAATGGACCTCGTACGATGGTGTGCAATGTTGAAGGCCTCCTCAGCCACAGTCGCTGGTGCAAGGAATGGTGTTATCAAAGTATGGCCACAGTGGATATCCGCTGTCACCTATGTAGAATGGGAGACAGGTTAGTCAGTGGTTAGTAACCTGCTGAACACTCACCCATGTGTATACCCCACCTACCCAATAACCAGCCATCCAAGCGTCCAGCATGGAACAATGCCCGCAGCTCCAAGGTATCCAGGATGTAGGTATCATGGCATGACCCAGGGAATCTGGCACAGATATCTGTGAAGACATCAGCTGCATTGCACACCACCACACTAAGTACATTTGGCATTCTGTGTAGGGTGTAGAAGGCCTGTTTCACTGCACTTACCTTGCCATCTGTCATTGGGAGGTGTATTTGCTCATGTGTGTGATCCAGCAGTGTGTCCATGATCTGTGCCAAGGCACGGGACACAGATGACTGTCTGACACTGATGCCATTGCCTGCCACATGCTGGAATGACCCAGTAGGGTAATATGACAAGACGCACATGACCTTTGTCTCCACAGACATGGCCCTGGAGCGGCATGTCCATGGGGCTACCCTGTCATGAACAAGGTTGCAAAGCTGCTAGATTATGTGCTGCAGCATTCGGAACTGCTGTGTGCAGTGTCCCTGAGCTCATCACCGGCCATGCGTGGCCAGAACACGCGCTCCCATGGATGTTGTCTCCTGCCCCAGGCATGCCCTGCATGCTGCAGATAAACATTCAACAGTAGTCCTGGGCACATCTCTCCATTATACAGTCGATGGCTTCACCTTGGAATGGTGCCCCATGATGGTGTCTGGCATCTCATGCATCCTGCATGTGGCCTACTGTGTGTGTGTGTGCATTGCCACCTGCAGTGAGCCATATGTGTTGTGGGTGGCACACAGCATGCCACTGTGATGCATCCAGGCCATGCAACTGTGGACTGTGTGGTTCTCACACAGTCCACGGTGCGTGTAGGGGTCATTGACACATATGGGTGGTGCCCCGTTCAGCTCACCTGTGCGGGTGCACACGCTGCAACATGCTGTTGTGCCAGGTCCATGGTCACTGATAAGCAGGAGCACCTGTGCTGTAGCACTGTCAATGTGTGTGTAGTGTGACATGGTTTCCCCTGACACATCCCAATGTCCCAGCCCATTACAGCTCCATACCTGGACAGTGTGTCAGGTACGTCACATCACATAACACGGGTCATGGCAGTGTTCCGGACATGGCTCTATGCAAACTGGTGTCTGCACTCAGTGGGAGGGCAGCCCCTGTGTACAATGCAACATCACCCCCACACAGATGAACCCACAGAGACACACATGCCTACAGTCCCCTTGCCATGTGGTATGTGCAGCTACTGTCCATGGTTGTGTAGGTTCTCACACACACATGCACACATGCCAGCCATCTTTATGGCAGTACGCAGCCATGGCCATGACTGGCTGCATGCCACGGCATTGTGCTGTGCTGTGTGGCATGTGCCATGACATACCATGGTGGGTGGCACATGCTGCACTGCATGGCACATGCAGAGCATGCATGCCCTGGGACAGTATATAAGGACTATAGGCACGAACATGCAGCATCAGCCTGCAGCATGGAGCATCTTCCACAGCAGCTTTGAAGGGTGTCAGAGACTGACTATTGTGACGGTGGGGGATCTGGGACCCTTTGGAAGGCCCAGGCCCATTGACTGGTGAGTACCACTCACAGGGTGTGTGTGTGTGTGTGTGTTGGGGGGGCCGTGCTTGACACTGTGTACTCACTACACTGTTCCTCTTGTGTCTCCCACCCATTCCCCATACAGGATGCCATGGGAATGCTCAGAGTGATGGAACTTGAGCAGTGGTGCAGCCAGACGATGCATACGTTATGGTGGTACACCCCCGAGGACTCTACCACTGCTGCTGGCAGTGCCAGTGGCCCCAGCACTTCTGGAGGGTTTCTGTAGAGGGTTGACTACATTATGAGGCCAAGGTTGGTTCAGCTGAGGCACGCGTGCTGTGATGTGTCACCGTCCCTCCAGGATAAGTGCATGTGGCCTGTATTACACATATCCTTCCATTGTGTGCTATTGGGGGGGCAGTTACAACATACTGACAGTCTCCTTTTCCTCCACAGTGCTACAGGGAACCAGTAAGTCACTTTGTTCTACTGCATGTGTAATGGTCACAGCAGATGGAGAGGGATAATGGCAGCAGCAGCAGCAGCAGCAAGGAGGACTGGCCATGGCAGAGGTGGAGATGTACAGAGAGGACACGGTCTGGAGGGGTACCACCACAAGGGGGGCACCCATGGAAGCTGCAGTGCATTGAGGGGGGTGGGTGCCTGCTGTTGTTTGAAGGGGCCCTGTTGCAGCTGGGGGGTTATTGTCTGCTCAGGGGTGAGGTTTGCAGTGACTGTTCTGGGGGCCCATTTGTGGCACTGTACATTTTGCAATGTTACCATTACTGTCCAGTAAAGTACAGTTGGATTTCCTCTGACAGTGTGTGTTCATTGTCTCACATGAGTGTGTGTAGGTGGGTGATTATAGGTGGGTGGCTGGGTGGGGTGTTGGCGACCTATGCCATGGCGTGAGGGGGGCCCAGTCTTGTCCTGTCCACTGTTTTGGTGTGCATGGCCGTGTCAGTGGGGGGGGCTGGCTGTATGCCTGTAGCTGCATATGTAGCGTCCAGGCATTGGGCATCTATGTCAGCCCCGGGGGGGGTGTCAGCTTACACCATCATGTGTCCCCTTGCCATGCTCTCATGACAGTCCAGGTGTGCACTTCTGCAGCAGTGCCATGTTGTGGCAATGCTGGCAGGGCACCACACATCTGCATCTGGTGGTGTGTCTGCTTGTGTGTGGCCTGCACGCACCTCCGTGGTGTTGGTATGCATAGCCCACCCATGGGGACGTGTGCAGGCCATGTCACACGGTGGTCGTGTGCCATGGTGACACACATGAGTGCCGCTTATCCCTTTTATGAGGCCGGGACTCTGCCCTTTTGGCATAGTCTGTTCTGGCTGTTGGCATATCCCCATACATGGCCATTTACAGCAGCCCTTGGCCAAGTGTATGTGTGCATGCCTTGCAGACTGCATCTAGCTGCCATCCACACATTCATGCATGCGCTGAGTGGGTCTGCCCGTGCTGGTTACGTGGCCACACCCCCGTGCACACATCGTTCATGCTGCCGCTGGGTTACATGCATGCACGCTCTGTGTTATATGTGCCAGAGCAGTACTCATCCACCCTAAGCATGCTGTGTTGGCATCATGCATATGGCCCAATGTCAGCCTTCCTGAACAATTCATCTTTCAGTTGTACATTCACAAAGTTAAGGCCCACTCCAAATCTGAACCTTTCCATGGATACAATGACCGAGATGACACTTTAGTCAAAGATGGAGCTTGAGGGGGAGATATGGACCATGCCTTCTCCCATGGCAACACTTAAAGCAATGGCTTAATTTGCTTGAAACCTTTGTACCATACTTGACTCTGGGTTGTTTTACCCTCTGCATTCATTTGTAATACCTTTCATTGTATTGTCTGTTTCTCTTGTTTTGTACTTCCACGACATGGAGCCTTTGCAAAGGAGTCTCTGACTCAAAGGTTTGTAATTCCAATCTCTCTATAAATAAATAAATAAATAACAGTGGCTGCAAAACAAGAAAACCAAAGTGGTCCCTTTGGATTTTACTGAGTTACAACTAGCAGATCTAGAGATAAAAGAGGTATACGAATACCTCTCCAAGGAAACAGAAAATTAAATGTCTGTGAATAATCCATGAAAAAGACATTCGGACAACCTCCATCTGTCTCAGGATCAGAAATTGGTCCTATATCACTCAAGTGATCAAAACCTTTGGATGATTCCCACAATACTTCGATCAGATGTCAACCGTCAGGTAAATGACACTCCTACAGGTGGACACCAAGGGGTGGACAAGACAGTCCAAAGACTGAGAATCGTGGGCTGGTGGCCTGGCATAACAACAGATGTCCAACATTATGTGGACAACTGCATTACCTGTGCACAGAACAACTCCATTCCAAGCAAGAAAAATGCCAAACTCCTTCTGCTGAGGCACTCTGGCCCTTGGAATAAAATCCAAATTGATTTCATTGGACCATTGCCTCATACCAGCAAAAACAATAAGTATGCACTTATGATCACTGACATATTCTCAAAATGGGTAGAGGCCTTCCCATGTAAAGCCACTACAGCAATAGCAACTGCCAGAATCCTGGTAGAACAGGTATTTACCAGTTGGGGCCTACCTCTTAAGGTGGACTCTGATAAAGGGATTAATTTTTACAGGAGATCTGCTGCAGGAAAGTCCAAAGTTTTTAGGAGTCTGCCAAAAGTTTCACATAGCATACCATCCTCAGTCGTCAGGGCAGGTAGAGAGAGCTAACAGACACATAAAGCTGTTGCTATGTAAATCTGCAACTGAAAATGGAAAAACTTGGGATACTCTGTTGCCTTTACTTCTGATGCCAATTAGAGTTACCCCATCTGCATCAACCAGGTGTACACCCTTTGAGGTGATGACTGGTAGACAAATTAGATTACCAGAACATATGATGATCGATCTCAGTGCCTCTACTGCAGACAGAGTGTCAGTAGATACTTTTTTTTATTTAATTTACTTTATTTCAAGTTTAGTCATAATACAATACATCCATGGGTATCTTGTAATGACCGAGGAGACAGTACACATGAATAGTAATAATATATGTGGAATTTGATCCTCAATCCAAGTAAACTAGGACAAAAATGATTACAATATTACCCCATAAGCTACCTTATCAGTTACCCCACCCTCCAAACCAACCCCGTGCCAAAATAGGTAAATTGTAATTACTTCAGGAGCTGTGTATATACACATAGTGATTATGGGGTGATCTGTGGCTTACAAGCTGTGAGCAAGGCTTCTAATGGACCCCATCTGTCCAGATAGCTCTGATCTCTATTGGCTAATGTGGCTATGTGCTTTTCAAGTTGCAGAGCTAATAACACCTCTCTATGCCATTCTAACACTGATGGCAGAATATTTTCTTTCCAGTGTCTCATAATAATTAGTTTGGCCACTGATGAAATCAGAGCTATATGTGCTTTTCTATGTTTAATGCTCCCTGGAGGAATGTCCCTGGAGGAAAGCTATTAAGAAGGCAAACTTCCGGAGTAAATAAAGGTTGCAGTCCAAGTAATGGATCTAATGAATTTTGAATACTCTGCCAAAAGATTGAGACTTTATAACAGGACCATAACATATGATAAAGGTCACCCAGAGAATCAGTACATCTATGACATGGGGGGATGGAAGCCTTTCCATTTTGTACAATCTATCAGGGGAGAAATATAAGTTATGCATCACATTATAATGCACCAACCAAAGTCTATCTTGTTTGATAACCTTGTATATGTTGCACCAGAGACAACGCCAGAATGGGACTTCCACTGATAAAGATAATTTATTTACCCAATAATAGCAGACACCCTTGGGTAAACATTGATCCAGGGTTTGCAATTCTTTGTATACCTTGGATATTGCATGTGGTTGATTTGCCATCAGTAATACTGGGAATAGTTCAGTAGTAGGGGAAGAAATATGAGCAATTTTTCCAAAGTAAGACAGGATGACCTGCTGTATTTGCCAATATTTAAAGGGATTTGGATCCTTAATTTTAAAATAATGACAAAATTGTAAGAGGGGGAGGATTTTGCTTCCAGGCGACAAATCATCCAATTTCAAATTCTACAAAGGGGGCCAAGAAAAGGGGGGGGGAAATGGGGGCCTGAGCAATTTGAAAATTTGGATTACCAGTTAGGGGCTGTTCTAGTGATTTATACCAAACTAACATTCCAATGTTTTTGCATTTGGAATAACACCTTAAGAGACCAACCAATTGGAGTGTTCCTCAGAGCTTTAGGTAATGACCAAGGGGGGGGAGTATAACAATGCAGTCAAGTTACAATGATAGGTGTTTGCTAACACTGTCTCAATGTCTAGCCAAAGGGGTTTGAGAGAACCAAGGGTCCTTTGTGCTGGTGTCAATATTCAATGTACAAGCTTGCTTATATGCGTGGCACAATAGTAGGTGAAAAGGTGGGAGAGAAAGGCTTCCTTGGAGTTTTGGTGCAGTATGCTTAAAGTATGCTCATCTGACCTTTTTTCCCCTTCTATAAGTATTGATTAATCAGAGTTTGTAGCTTAACGAACCAGCGTTTTGGAAGGAAAGTGCCCAACATGCTTAGGGGTTAAAGAACACAAGGTAAAACATTCATTTAAATGGTGGCTATTCTGCCTCATAACGAGACTGGCAGAAAGTTCTGCCTTGTTAAGTCTGTCTTGAGGGTCGCCATTAGTAGAGAGAAATTTTCTTTTATTATATGAGGAATTTCTCTAAAAATCTTAAGGCCTAAGTATGTTAGGGACTCTGAGTCCCACACAAGATGCATTCCCTCAATATCAGTGGGTATATATTTCCTATTCATGGGGAACACTTTCATTTTGGAGGGATTCAGTTTATAAAAAGAAACTTTAGAAAAAAGGTCTATCTTACTGAGTAGGGCAGGGACACTATAGGCTGGATTTTCTAAGTGTAGTAGTAATCATCTGCATAAGCAGAGGTAAGATGATGGGAGGCTCCAACCTGTATGCCTTGAAGGTTCAGGGAAGAAAGTCATTTCCTGATGAAGGTTCTAAATATAAATTAAAAAGTAGTGGGGATAGAGGACACCCTTGCCTGGTACCATGGCACAATGGGAAGGAGTCAGATAACAGACCATTACACCAGACACAGGCTGTAGGGGTGTTATAAAGGAGTTGGACCCTACTAATAAAACTATTAAGAAAACTAAGTCTATCTAGGACTGTAAACAAGAAATCCCAGGAGACTCGGTCAAATGCTTTTTCAGCATCTAAAGAAATCAAAACAGTAGGGACATCTAAGTGATTGGACAGGGAGAGTAGGTGTAATAAGTGACGAATGCGGTCACTGGAATATCTACCAGCCATAAATGCAACTTGTTCAGGGCCAATTAAGATGCTCATAAGGGGACCTACTCTATTGGTAAGGACTTTTGCCAGAATCTTAACATCAGTATTTAAAAGTGATATAGGATGGTAGTTTTCTGGGTATTGGGGGTCTCTATCAGGTTTGGGTATAAGAGAAATGATAGCTTCTTGTAAGTGCTGCTCTGAAAATCTGTTAAAAAACCAATAGTTATACATTTCAGTCAGAAAAGGGGCAAGATCTTCAGAGCAGGACTTAAACAGGTTGTTTATAAGTCTGTCAGGTCCCGGTGATTTATCTAAGGGGAGTTGACTGTTCCACTTCTGTAGTTTGAATTGGTATACCCAAGGGGGTTGTTACATCAGAAGGAAGTTTAGGGAGGTCAATGAGGTCTAGATAATTATCTATATCATTCTGGGTAACAACTTCTTCTCTAGGGATGGAACATAAAGCTTGAAAATAAGATTTGAAAATGGCAGCAATTTGTTGGGGATGGGTGGTTACAGGACCAGTGTTGGTTGTCTGTAGACTAGATATAAAATGGCTCATTTCCACCTCTTTAATTTGAATGGCTAGTAGCTTTCCTGCCCTTTTGCCTGATTCTAGGTACTTAAGTTTAGTTCATTTTAATGCTAATTCTGCTTGCTGAGACATAAGATCATAAAATTGGGCATTTAAAGTATGCAATTTGACCCAGTTCTCTTCTAGGAAGAAACGGCTAATATTTCTTTAGGTAATCTGAATGTCAAGCAGCAACTTGTCTTTTTTAGCTTTAAACTGTCGGGCTCTTTTGGAAGCAAGGCAAATACATTCGCCATGCAGTGCACACTTGAGGGCCACCCACATGATGTCAAGCCTTGCAACTGAACCTTTGTTAGTTTGAAGAAATTGAGAAACAAAGTCCCTAACATGCAGTAAAATAGGTTGTGATTTCAGTAATTGGTTATTCAGGTGCCACAAGGAATCCCTTCATATACCAGGGCCAAGTAGGTAAGAAATGGAAACAGGTGAGTGATCTGAGATCACTCGGGCATGTATCTGGTTGTCAATTATTCCTAAGTGGAGAAAGGAGCTAATCAAAAAATAATCAAGCCTGAAGCAGGTGTGGTGGGGAGAAGAAAAAAAAGTGTAGGATTTTTCTGTGGGGTGTAATGTTCTCCATATATCCACCAGCCCCGCTCCATATATAAGGTCCCTCAGGGCCCTTTGAGCTGGAGAAAGTCCAACTCTCTTGGCATCAGATCTGTCTAGTTGGATTTGTGGTGTTAAATTTAGACATCATTCAAGAAGAGTCAATAGCTATGATTACTTCTGTTAAGGAAGTGATAATATCAGACTGTACTACACTATCATATAATGAAAATCAATCAACCTGCATGAATCAGAATATTAATTTAGGCCCACCCTTAATATCTTTTGATGCTACTTCTATCATTCCATAGCAAGTTGAGCAAAATGTGGAAATCCAGGTTTCTCAGACTAATGAAACTGAAATATATGTCTTAAGTGACTCTATAATTAAAGGACTTGACCATGCGATATGTGACACAGACAAAGCACATCATACCCTATCATGTTTTAGGGGTGCTAAAATATCAGATATTACAAAAATGATTAATGACATTGTTTCTGAAAAAAATCCTAGAAAATTAGTTTTAATTCACGCAGGAGCCAATAATGTTCTGCACCAAAATCCTCAACAAATCAAGCAGAAATTTGTTAATTTAACAAACAAGCTGGTACATTTGGATTGTGACATTTTATTTTCAGAAATACTTCCAATTCCTAGAGCAACATACAAACAAAACTGTATATTAAAAGAAACAAACAATTGGCTCAGACAGTGGTGCCTGAGGCACAATCTTAAATGTGTAACACATTGGGAAGAATACAATGGAAACTATGACATGTACAGTCAAAATGGACTACATTTAAATAAAGTAGGGTCACAATTTCTCAGCCTCCAGTTTAACAACGCAATAGATGCACATTTACACTATTAAATGGGGGGTGCAACTGTTATACACAAAACACATTCAGCAGAATATACTTCTGTAAGCAATATGTGGAACAATAATAATGATTGCAAAAACAATAAAAAAAAACTACTACACTAAACTATTACAAACTAAACTAAGAAAAAAAAAGAGGATATCAAAACCTGGTTTGAATAATCAAAAAAATCCACCAAGTCAGGAAGATACTACACAAAGTGACATTGATAACAAAGTTAAAGTTAAGGGAATACAAATTCTACTAACTAATGCTTGTAGTTTAACAAATAAATTAGATGAACTAAGATATATTCTTGCTGATAAGGAAATTGACATCTGTTGTATTACAGAAACATGGTTTACTGAAAATGATTGGAATTCTGATATAAGTGGTTTTACAAAATTCTTAAAAAACAGACAAAATGTTAAAGGATGGGGTTAGCTTTATACATATCTAATAAATACAATTGTCATGAGATAATATATGAGGACTCTCCAACTGAGATACTTTGGGCCAAAATCGAATTAGGCAATGAAACCTTAACTATAGGCCTTTGTTACAGATCACCTAATTTAAACCAGGAAGATAACCTAGTCTTCTTGAAGCAGTTAGACATTATTGAAGTGAAAGAAGACTTAATAATTTTGGGTGATTTCAATTTTCCAAATATAAACTGGGAAACACTTGATATGCACAGTACTACTGAATGGCAGTTTTTAGAAATTACATTTAAACTTGGACTGGATCAGTTAGTAACTATACCCACTAGGAATAATAATACACTTGACCTTTTTTTTTTTTTTTTTTTTTTACAAACAATGCTGACCTTCTCTCCACCCCTGTTATCATATCCCCTCTGGGTGACAGTGATCACAACATGATTGTACGTGACATCTTAAAACAAACAAATTGGAACAAAGGAATAAGTAAGTTTAAAAATGATCATAAAGTCGATTATAAAAACATAAAAAAGTACCTGACTTCATGGGAATGGTTAAAAGACCTAGGTAATCTTGACTTCGAACATGTGTGAGAGACAATACAGACCAAAATAGATTACTGTATAAATACCTGGGTACCTGAGAGAACAAAATATGACAGTAATAGCAAACGAAGAGTTCCCATGTGGTGGTCTAAAGATATAAAGTGTATAATAAGAAAGAAACATCATGCCTATAAAAAATACAGTAAGACTAAAAAGGCTTCTGATTGGGGCAAGTTTAAGATACTTGCCAAAAACACTAAACAAATAATTAAAAAATCAAAACAAAAAAATGGAAATAAATTTAGCCAAAGACATCAAAGACAATAAAAATAGTTTAATAACTATATAGGTTCATTAAAACAAACATGTACAGGAATTGGACCACTAAAGGTAAATGATGAATCAATAACTAACAAAAAAGAAATGGCTACTAAATGTAATCATTATTTTACAAGCATATTTAATCCAATGGATTTTACTCATCAAGATATATTACAATCATCAAATATTAAATTATTCTTTCTTGAACAAGACACATTAATGGCCATTAACAAAATCAAATGCAAAACATCTCCAGGCCCTGACAGTATTCACCCCAAGTTCTTAAAAGAGGTATCAAAGGAACTTGCTGGACCATTTACCTATTTGTTCAATATATCTGTAAATAATGGGAAAGTTCTTCAGTCTTGGAGAGAAGCAAATATAACCCCTATACATAAGGGAGGTAATAAACAGTTAATATCTAATTATAGGCCTATCAGCCTTACATCACTTGTCAGTAAAATTATTGAACGGTTAATACATGTTAAAATTTCCAACCATCTTAAAATTTCCAATTGTACTGACATTTCCCAGCATGGCTTTACTACTGGTAGGTCATGTCAAACAAACCTTATTACTTTTTTCGAACCTGTTAGTGACACCCTAGATAAGGGCCTTCCAGTGGACATCATATTCTTGGATTTTAAAAAGCATTCAACACTGTTTCCCATAAAATTTTGATCTAACAACTTCATAATATAAATTTGGACATGTACTTAATTAAGTGGATATCAGCATGGTTATACAACAGACATCAAAGAGTGGTTGTACGAGGGCATACATCCAACTGAAGCCCTGCCACTAGCAGAGTACTGCAGGGATCTGTTCTTGGGCCTTTACTTTTTAATGTATTGATAGCAAGTATGCAAACAACAAAAGAAGTTTGGATAAATAAATATGCAGATGATTGCAAATTGGGCTGTATTGTGAACACTACTGCATCTGCAAACACTCTCCAAGATAATTTAAATAAATTAACATCATGGGCAGTAAACAATAAAATGAAATTTAACACAGCAAAGTGTAAGGTAATGCATATGGGGAACAATAATAAGAGACACCAATATGTTATTCAAAATGTGAAATTAGCAATCACAACAGAGGAAAGAGATTTAGGTATAACTATAACTGATAACTCCGAATTTAACACCCATACCAATAAAACTGTTAAAAAATGTCACATGATTATAGGTTGTATATTGAGACATATCAAAAGTAGGGAATCATCTCTCATCTTGCCCCTATACACAAGCCTGGTTCGTCCACATTTGGACTATTGTGTTTCATTTTGTGCTCCAACTTTCATTGGCTATTTAAACATGACAGAAAGAGTTCAACGAAGAATAACTAAAAGGATTGTTAATATGTCCAAACTTGATTATGGTTCTAGATTAAAATCTTTAGAGCTTTACTCTTTGAAGTACAGAATACTAAGAGGCGACTTAATCTATACTTACAATGCATACGATAACAATTACTTGTTAAACACAATAGGATTGGAAAAGTTTTCAATAAGTAATCCCACTAGATCCCACAATTCAAAACTAAAATCATCCTTATGTAAAACCAATAAACGATCTAGATTTTTTTACACAGAGAATTCCTCCAATCTGGAATACATTGTCTAGTTATATTATAAACAGTGAAAACATAGAACAATTTAAGAGACACCTTGATAAATATATGGGTGACAAGAAATTTTCCTTCCACTGCTAATTTAGCAGGTGGCGAGTTCATAAATGGGCATGTGCCTTCTGAACTTGTATTAATCTATGAATCTATGAATCTATGAAGTTCCAATCCCCACCCAGGAAGGTGGCCACATGCGTAAAGCGGGTAATCAAGTTGAGAAGGTGTAAGAAAAAATGGGGTTGAGTCTATGTTGGGGCCATAAATAGACCCTATCAAGACCATTCTGGATTGTAGTTCACCAAGCAGTAAAACATATCTACCTTTTACATCCCATATTTCATGGACCAGTTTAAATGGAACATTTCAGGCAATTAGGATGGCAACCCCCCTCAACTAGTAGAAATCCCAGTGCCATAAGCTTGCCCTACCCAATTTCTACAAAGGAGAGAGGTATCCTCTTTTTTTAAATGCATTTCTTGTAGACATGCAATTCCCACATGAAGGTGGGATAGGTGTCTTAAAATTACTTGTCGCTTGCACCTGTGTCTGGCACCACAGACATTCCAAGTTGTAATATTATATGGACCTCCCATTATGCGGTTAACAATATGGGATGAAACCAAAGAAATTCAGTTGAGAGATTTTTCTCCAAGCAAATGACAGTTAACCAGCTACCATGTAAGAAAATAAAATTTGGCACGTTCCCCCTCCCCTTAATTGTACCCTTAAGTTTCCCCATCCTATTTATTAAACACAACAGTTCACAAATAAAACAAGTCCCCAACAGCCCCCCCGGAACATACTACACAGTATTTAAACATTATTGAACAAATGAGGTATAGATGTTCAGCCTTATTAGGCGATGATCCACCCAGGAATAAACATTATCTGAATATTATTATTATTCAACCTCAAATTTAGAAAAGCTTAAAGCAAATATCCACCGTATGACAACCATATCGTACTACCGTATGGTTGAAATAAAAGTCAAACCTGCTTAGGCAAGATAAAAACAAAAATAAGTAAGAGAAAAACAGGGAAAAGAAAAAAAAAGGAAAATTTTAATATAAGTGGGATTTCCCCCAGTACATGGTCCAAATGGTTCATTTAATTAAAGTGGAAACAGATGTTGACCATCCAAAGACATCCTCATTCAAAGGGCAACAACATGATTAAATGTCTACCAATGGGGGGAAAAAAGGGCATATAGGAACAGTTTATCCCGATTATCTCCCAAGGGCTCTGGGCATCTTAGAAATCCAGGGAGGAAGAAAGTTCCTGCCTTTAAGTGGTCTCATATGCCTACCACACTAGGTAGGCTATTCCAAAGCAATCCTTGGTTCTCTAGTCTTTTTACTAAGCCAGCAGGCTTAGAAAGTCTGTTTTTCATTCAACGAGAAGGCCCACTCACTTGAACAGATTGGGCAACAGCTTTTTAAGCTCAAGTTGTGCTTGGTCTTGTGTATCAAAGGCGTGTCATTGCTCATCAATTCTCACCAGTAGGATGGTTGGGTATTGAACCCGAAACTGTTTGCCAGCCACAATCAGTTTAGAAACAACTGGATGCATCTCTTGTCTCCTCGCTCTCACCGATTCAGACAGATCTTGGGTGACATGTATTTTTTTACCCTCCCATTGTACCTCTTGCGGCATTTTAATTTGGGCCAGTATGTGCTGCTTGTCAAGGAAATTCAATAGTTAAAAAATGAGTTCCCTAGGAGGAGATCTGGGGGGTGGCATTGGACGCAATGCTCTATGAGCTCTGTCAGTAGTGTAGGTGGTACCATTGGGTAAGGAACTGGCTATTTTTTCACACAGTTTCTGTTAAAATAAAATTGGTGAGGTGCCTTCCTCCCTTTCAGGATCCTGAGAATAAGCAGGTTATTTCTGCGGCTTCTGCCCTCAAGATCCTCCAGCTTCTCCACCATTTTTTTAATCCTTTTCACCATGATGCTACGATCCAAGTCAGCCTTATCTACCTTTCTTTCTAAAGAAGTAAGTCTTGCCTCTGAATCAGAAACTTGTATGGCTAGTGAATCCATCGAGGAGTGCACTTGGTGTAATTCTTCAGAGATGGCCGCAATTGAGCTCTGAAGCAGCTGCATAATTTCTAGAAAGCAGTCCTCTGTGAGGGCTGCTGATCCCGCTGAAGGTTTGCTGCCAGTGGCCGACTGCTGTTTAGGCCATTTTGCAGCCTTGTCTTTCTCTGGAGTAGGAGAAGGTGAGTGACGCGGAGGTGCCTTGCGCATGAAAACATCAATTTCTTTGAGAAGTTTCTCTGTCTGTGTATTGTAGGGGTTGAGTAAAACCTTTTCCCAGGTGAAATTTAAGTTAGAAATGGTAGCTTTTGATGAAATTGGTCGGGAGGGATGCAGAGTGAAGGGAGCTAGTTGCTGTTCATTAGGCTGCCATCACGTGACCATGTCAGCAGATACTTATGTCACACAACTGAGAAACAACATTGCCCAACCCATCTGTTTTTCTGCCAACAACTTGGGTCAAGCCCAACAGCAGTCCAAGCTGTACTTTGATAAAAACGTCAAAGAAGTCAACTGGCAAGTAGGTGACAGATTTTCCTCTCCAGCGCTTCCATTTGTAAGTAAATGGGCAGGCCCATATGACATCATCAGCAAGCTGAGTCCCGCTCTTTACCAAGTGCATATCACTGACAGCAAGAAACCAATGAACAAGTGGTACCATTTCAATCAGCTGAAGTTCTTCAAAGGAGATTAAAAATTCTGAAAATGTTGTTTAAATGCTCCTTTCTCCAACCAAGGAGGAAGCAGACCTGCCTGCCTAACCCTTTTGTTCTCTTTCATTTCAGCTGTGGTAAATTCAGGAATCTGGAAAACCTAGAAGATGGACGCCAGGGGAAAGATGAACCTCCTCCTACTATTGCTAGACCTATGGCTGAGGAACCTGGCTCAAATACACATGACTGACCAGACAGAGATCTTGAAAACCAAGGAATACTAGGCACACATCTGTCCATTTCTTCATGCCTTGAATCCCCATGACCTGGCCTACTTCCCTTTTCCCAGCCTTGCCCCTCTCCCTGGTATAGGCAGAACAACTGACCTCCCATCTACCCATGTTTCTGTTCAAGAAGGAAAAGATGCCTACTTGAGTACATTGGTGGTGGCACTTTGGAGGGGTTGTGGGGTAACAGATGGACCAGACACTGAACTTCAGGTTCAACACACAATCTCTGTGTGATGTTTATTCAAAATACAAAAGATAACTTTCTGCAATGGCATATTTCTTCTTCAGTACATCAGTTTACAGCAACAGACTCTGAATGACCTCTCTCTGCACTTAGCCAGCACCTACTGACACTGATCTCTGATCCAATTTAAAAGTTGAGATGTAGCCACCACCCCATGCAAGCCCCATTTGCTTGGGTAGTGGGGACCCAAAAAGAAAAAAACAAAACAAAACAAGCTATAGACAAAGAATCTCAATGCAGAGTCACTGAAAGAAGGTCTACCCCAAAGGGCATTGACGACAAATCAAGTTTCAAAGAAGTACAACATCTTACATACTTCCATAATGCAATGTATCATGGGATATATGCAAATCATCATGCCATTTCTTACTTAAGTTTACAACAATATATATGCATTTTAAATAAGACAACTGGCTTAATTTCTATAATAGTCACCTGGTACTTTTTACCATTATCAAAACACTAAGTGCCGTGGTATTTTCAACATTTACAGGTTTCATAAACATTAAGGTATTTTATAACATAGTGCTATTACATACTAAATCCAGCAATAAACACAATCTGTTTTACGTACACTTGGAGGTCACCACAATAACCTCCCTGTATGAGGAACTAAGAGGGAAAAATGAAAATTAAAGTGGACACTGTAGCACAGTCAAGGGAGGGAGAAGGGGGTGCCCACAGGTAGCCAACCTTATAGACTAGAAATAGTAAAGGATAGATTAGGCTTAGAAATAGAAGAACTGTTGCAACAGATCCAAGAAAAGGTTGGCCCTCAAGAGTGGCAGGAGCTCCCTGTCACAGGCACCACCACATGCCACTTTACAGACTAACTGGAAAACTGATAACCTTGATGGACAGCAACTTCCAGTAGTCTGCCTTGCCAAAGGAATTTTTAAAGGTTGGTCTAACACCCGTATTTGCCTCAATGGAACTTTGTGTATACGCCAAGTTACTCCACAACATACAGGCCTCTACAATCTTTCAGCAAAGATCAATAAAGCATTTTGCACACGTTTTCATAACATTACAATACATAACATCAGTTTTAACCACACATTTGCTTCAATTGCACTTTTCCTTACAGTGACTCCAGCAACCAAAGATGAACCTCTACAATGCCCTACTTTGGAGCCTGGCCCAGAAAGTGGCCTGGCAGCAACATCCAGCCCTGGGACTTTAATTAATAATGTGCAGTTCATGCACATGTCCGTGGTACTTAATTTCACATGCTGGAATATGGTCAAATTTGGTCATTGTTCCTCAACCAATGTGTCACATTTTCATTCTGTAATGTTAGATTTAATGGCAGCTTATCAAGCACAAGCACAGGAACCTGTAGCTGGGCATCACACAACTGAACACTAAGGAGTGTTCAGGCCTAAATGTTTAAAACAAATGCTTGGCGCAGCAGGTGTAGCAGGCACTGTTACAGGTATATTTGGCTCTGGAATGTCAATTTGGAATCAAGCCAATTTGGCCAAAATTCAAAGACATAACATTTTCATTTCCAAATTAGCTGAAGATGTGGTAACGTCCATGCTACACAGTATAGATGGTATTTCAGAAGAGGAAAGATTCACCATGTATAACATGCATAATATTGCATGTTTATTGAATGAGACCCGAAACATATGAACATACAAACATACAAAAAAAGCCAGCAGATACAGGCCAAAAAGATCTATCTTGTCTGCTCGATTTTGCAGCTCATGGTTTACACCAGTGCTGCCACCCCTCCCCCCCTCGTAATCACTATCACCTTCCTTCCACTTTACTGAGCTCGACCGTTGGGTCAAGTCAACTCCAATGCTTATTCTGCCCTTTACGCTATCCTCCTCCTTTTTAAAACTCTCCACTGATCTCTGTGAGACCAGCTTCTCTGGGAGCATGTTCCCTGCTGCCACCACTCTTTCTGTGAAGTAGTGCCTTCTCAGTTCCCTCTTGACTTGTCCTCCCTCCAACTTCATACTATGGCCCCTAGTGATCCCACCTCTCTTCAATTCAATTTGAAATATACCACCAGTGCTAACCCTATTTATACCCTTCAGGTACATAAACGGTCTCAATCATATCTCCCCTGTCCCTTCTATCCTCCAGGGAGTACATATTTAGCTCCTTCAGCCTCTGCTCATAGGGCTTACCCCCAGTTTGGTCGCCCTTTTCTGGATCCCCTCCAAGAGCTTGATGTCCCTCATTATGTAGGGGTGCCAGGACTGTACGCAGTATTCCAGGTGTGGCCTCACCAGTGATCTATACAGTGGCAGGATCACCTCCTCATTCCTGGAGGTGATCCCTCTGGCAATACACCCTAGCATTTTGTTGGCCTTGGCCACTGCCAACCTGCACTGTTCCAAGTGTTTCATAGTCCCTATGACCACTACCCCCCAAATATCTTTCCTCCTCCTCCGTGACCTTTAATCTCTCCCCCATATGGTATGTGTTCTTCGGGTTCTTCAGGTACTTTGCCCCAAAGTGCATGACCTTGCACTTCCCAACATCGAAGCTCAGCTGCCACGTTCTTGACCAGCTCTCCAGTCTCTCCAAATCCCTGTGCAGCACCCTCCCTCCTCCTCAGAATCCACCACTGCACTAGTTTTGGTATCATCGGTGAACAGGCTTATCTTGCTCTCCACCCTTTCCACTATATCTGCTATGCAGATGTTGAATAGAACAGGTCCTAGGACTGAGCCCTGTGGGACACTGCTGATGACTGCCTGGGGTGTTGAGAGTTTCACCCTACTACCACCCTTTGTTTCCTATTTGCCAACCAACTTTCCACCCACTGTACAAGTTTTTGCCCTGCCCCCATGCCCTTGAGTTTACTTATCAGTCTGCCATGTGGCACTGAGTCAAAGGCTTTACTGAAATCCAGATACAGAACATCAACTGCATTTCTCCCACCCAGCAACCCAGTCAAAGAATTCAACCTGGTTTGTTTGGCAGGACCTCCCTTTGATGAATCAGTGTTGTTGGTCATCCCCCAGCCCTTCTTCTTGCATGAATTCCACCAACCACACCTGTAGGATGGTCTCTTATCAATTTCCCCAATAGGGATGTGAGGCTGACTGGCCAGTAGTTTCCTGGCTCATCCCTGGGGCCACTCTTATGTATGGGTACCATGTACGCCATTCTCAAGTCAAGTGGCACACATCCTGTCCATAATGAGGTATTGAATATGTCTGTTAGAGGTGCTGCTAGCACCTCTGCTAGTTCTCTCAGCACTCTCAAATGTATCCCATCTGGACCTTGAGCCTTGTCCACCCTAAGGGATCTTAGGCCACCCAACACCCTCTTCTCTGGAATCTCAGTATCTGTTATCCCTTCCCCTCTGACATCCCTTCCCCCATCCTCCCTGGAGGGATGGGCCCGTCCTTCACCCTTGTGAATACTGAGTAGAAGTACTCATTTAGTACCTCTGCCTGATCAGCCTCCTTTACTGCCCATTCTTCATTGTTGTTTTTAATCCATGCAATCTGTTCCTTACTTTGCCTTTTTTCCTTGACATATTTGAAAAAATATTTCTCCCCGTTCCTATTCCCCTGCTCAAGCCTTAGCTCTTTTGTGGCCCTGGCTTCCCTCATTACCCTGATCACTTCTCTGGATTTCATGATGTACTCCTTCTTGTCTACCTCCCTGCATGTCCTTTTAAAGGTTTTAAAAGCTGCCCTTTTTCCCCCTCACTCGCTCTTGCACCTCTTTCGTTCACCATCTAAGCTTCCTGGACCATAAATTCTCACTAACACTCTTTGTACAAGAGTTTGTCACCTCCAGCAGGCTATTCTTAATGATTGCCCACTTTTGGTTTGTGTCCATCTCTGGCCTGATGGTGGCCTCATGTTCCCCAACTATGGCTGCCATTCTGCTGAATTCAGTTCTCCTGAAATCCACGACCTTGGTTTTGCTAGCCTTTCCCTCCCTACCCATGTCTAATGAGAACCACACTGTGTTGTGGTCACTCCTGGCCAGAGGGTCCCCAACCTAACATCTTGTTCTTGGTCACTGTCTGCCAGGACCAGGTCCAGGATATTCCCCTCCCTAATAGGTTCTTTTACTTGTTGAGTGAGGAAGACATACTGGAAACCATTTAATAAGACCTGTTCCCTTGTGCTAGTTGTGACCATTCTGTTCCAATCCACCCCTTGTAGACTGAAGTTGCCAACCACCACTGCCCTTCCCTTCTGGCAGTGCTTGATGACATTTGCCACCAGCTCCTGGTCGATGCCTTCCTCCTGGGATGGAAGTCAGTATGCCACCCCAGTGTAACCTTCTACACCTTAGGATTCTGAATGGTGACTCACAAGCTCTCCACTTTCCTCTCCTCCCCTTCCTCCCTGCTGGCCACTAATCCCTCCCTTATGTATAGAGCAATCCCCACACCCCTACCCCACCCTCTATCCCTTCTATACAGGCTGAACCAATTGGTTCTTCTAAACAATAAAGAGGTTCAAGAGCAACACATAGGCAGGGAAATCATATGTTCAGCATATGGCAGTTTTGCACTTAACACTATCACAAATCTTTTCCAAGATCTGGAATTGGGGAGGATCCCTGATTTGATCCAAGATAAACATATGGCTAAATGGTATTGCTGTCATTGCAAATCCCTTTCCTGTACAGTAGAGTGTATGGATAAGACAGTATCATTTTCTTTAGCCACTGCACAGAATTTGGGTTACGTCACTCCACACCCAAATCAAGGACCTTGTTACACTGCAAACCATTGTAGTATAAGGGACACTATGTATGTCATATTCACAGTTCCTCTTCTAGTTTTTGACAAGGATTCTTCAGTCTTTGACAGGCTTGCAGTCATCCACTCCATAGGACATCTAGAGGGCAGTGTTCTATCAAGAATGGATTAATCTGCCTTCTTTGCTAGTGTTTCATCCTTGTCTTGACTCCTGGGTTGTCGTAGGTTCTACATCAAGTTATCGACAACAATGATGTCAACATCCCCAACAGCGATGGGAACAATGCTGATTGTTGGCATTGTTCCCATTGAGATGTGTTTTTTTTTTTTGCAGGGGGCTTTACCTCCCCCTGCACCCTCCCATCTCTAAATAACCAACTATGAGTTGGAGTTGGTTTGGGATGGGGGTGAAACACTGGGAATCGCAGTGACACTGTACAGCAGACCACCCACAGCGATCTGGTGAGATTTTGTTGCTGTGGTGGTGTTCGCTATAAGATTGTCACTGTGGTGGTGTGCTACCATTGCCCCACATACAGACTGTTGTGCTAAAGGGGGCTATCACTGTCTCTGCAGATGTGGTGTATTTGATGTAACTGCACCGTTTTGTGGTTACTCAACTGACCTATCGACTGGTCATTAGAGTTTCCTGATGATCCACATACTAATGAAATTTTTTGCAACTGTTTCTACGGATCAAGATGAACGCAGTCTGAATTCCTCCAGGAACATCTCCCTAGAAGACATCCACCTCCACACCAGCCGAATGATGGATTCTTCCATCTCCTGCCCTATCTAGCTCATGAAGTGGTACCTTCCTAAAGTTCATGTGACTTACAACTCTGATGGACAATACTGTGTAGTGACAAACCACCAGACTTTTTCCTATGGACCCTTGATGTGCAACATTCCCCTGCCAAACTTTTACTTCATGCCCCATGAGCGCTCTGCCATTGGCCATATGGTTATCTCCTCAGTTTCCACCCAGAACATGATTACATCAACAGTGACCCTGACTATCTGTATGCTATAGTACAGTATTTACCAGTTTTCAATGTGCATATCGATCCCCTCATCTTGAATCTGAAATCCTTATTAGAAAGAAAGGATACACATTTGGTTCACATCAGTAATAATATTACTAAGGCAGGAAATTCTCTAAATGCCCTCTTTCATGACAGTGACCTCAGCACCGCTTTATCTAATACTTGGTTAGAACTGAAATTCAAATGTTTTGTTGTAATTCAAGTGTTTTTCATCATTTTTCTTATTATAACCTTGCTCTCTTTAAGAAATACTTTAAAACAACATCAAGCTCAATTAAAATTTCTGGCCCAGATATTCAGAAGTGTTGCGCCGTTGTGCCATGCGCAACCCACTGATGCACCCTGGTGCGATATTTAAATGGGGATTGAGTCTTGCACAAATCCCGACGCACCGGAGAGCATCAGTAATGTATGTGTGCAGGTAGGGGAGCGTGCCCATGATACTCTGCACATCCCGATATTCAGCCTGGGATGTGCTGGGAGCTCCATGCGCAGCAGCCTCTACTTGCGCTGCACACAGGTGAGCCAAAAAAAAAAGGAGCAACAGCTGGCCACCCACAGGTGAGCTGCCGTATTGCAGGGTGCAACATGGCAGCTGCCACCTCTGGGTGGCCATCCGAGCTCCAGCTGCACCTTCTGGTGGTGCCCCCATGCCCGATCGAGGGCATATGTATACAAACAATAGTCCTAAATCCCTGATGGTCCAGTGGACTTCTTGCAGCCCGATCGCGGGCATATGTAGTAATGGAAATGTCCTATATCCCTGGTGGTCCAGTGGACCACCTGCAGCTTGATCGTGGGCCTATGTAGCAATAGAAATGTCCAATATCCCTGGTGGTCCAGTGGTCCGCTCGCAGCCCGATCATGGGCATCAGTAAAGAATAATACAAAACCAATCCAACCCTGGTAGTCTAGCGGTACCCCCATCCCCACCCGTCCACTGGGCCCCACCGCCCCGCTTCCCCCTGGTCAGCTGCGGGCAGCTCCCCACCGGCGCTGCCCTGCCGTACTGACTGACACCATCGCGGTGGGGCTGTCGCCCATTGGTCCACAGTGTGAGCCAATGGGCATGCAGCCCATGCCATACTACAGTCCAGATATGTGAATGAATCCATTCACATATCTGCACTAATAACTCAATGCGGTATGTAGGCTGCGCTGGATGGCTCAGCCTGAACCAATCAAGTACCAACCCTGCTGTGGTGTCAGTCAGCGGTGGTGGGGAGCATGGCGGTGAACCGCCCGCCCGCACCCGAAGCAGCGGCCAAAGGCAGTGAAGGCGACCCCCATCCCCGAGGCACGGATTAGTGCTGTGTTCTTTACTGATATGCCTGCGATGGGCTGCAAGTGTCACTGGACGCCGAATGGTGGCTTTGCTTCCGATCGGGCTACGACGTCACTGGACCACCGGAATAAGATTCCGGCAACCCCATGCCGAATTGAGCTGCAACTATCCACTGGACACCGAAGTATAAGATTATTCCATTACTACAGATGCCGGCGATCGAGACGCGAGCGGTCCACTGGACCACCAGGGATATGGGCCGATTTTAATATTCAATCTATGCCCGCGATTGGGCTGCAAGCGGTCCACTGGACCACCAGGGACAGGGGACAATTTTAGTATTCAACATATGCCCACAATTGGGCAGTGGGGCACTTTACCACGATGTGCAGGGGGCGTTGGTCCCCGACGGTGCAGCCTGGCAGGGCGCCAGGCGCAAGTCACCGGGGATCATCGCACCTGCATGCAAATGGTGCCATAATGACATGCAAATGGCTCCATTTGCACCTTGCATGCATTATGGCCCCATTTGCATGTGCACTTTTGAATATCATGGTTGTTGCACCTAGCGCAACGGAACTTGCTCTAGCACATCCCCCTGCTCCACTCTGGCCACTTGCGTTGGTGCAGTGCCACTGCGCCATGTGCCATGCAGGTTGCCACGGTGCGACATTTAATGTTGCTGTGCCATGGCGCAGCTCCATTGAATATCACCATGTTAATGCCCCAGCGCAAACAAGTTGCGTTGCGCCCAGGCTTGCACCACAGCCTGGCACAGTCTGAATATCCGGGCCACTGTATGAATCTCATTCAGCAAAGTAACTTGCTCTACTACCCTATTAGTGTTGCCTCTTTATACAGGCAACAAAGGGGGAATATGTAGACCTGCCAAACCTGCAGTCCCTAATGTGGACCACCATTTTCTATTATAACAGAGACAAGAGATAATAATGTCTATTCATGTAGCTAGCATGTACTGACAGAACTACTGTATTACTGTTCATTAAATAGTACATTTGTGGCTTTAGTATGCCACCTACTGACAATTTTTATATTATCATAGAATCATAGAAGCTTGACAGCAGAAAAAAGGACCATACCAGCCCATCTAGTCTGCCCTTTTTCCTCTATACCTCCCCCTCTCTGCCAGCCCCCACCCTCCCCCGATACTCAGCCCCATATGCTTGCCCCATGCCCTCTGGAATTATTCTACCGATTTAGCTCCCATCACTCTGTCTGGTAGTCTGTTCTAGGGCTCCACCACCCTCTACATGAAGAAATGCCTCTCACATTGTCCCTGTATCTTTTTCCTTGCAGTCTGAGGCTGTGCCCTCTAGTTTTGACCCCATCCTTCCTCTTAAGCAAACCCTCTTCTCTCACTTTATTGAGCCCCTTTTCATATTTAGAAGTTTCAGTCATGTCTCCCCTTTCCCTCCTTGTCTCCAGCATATACAGATCCAGCTCCTTACACCTCTGCTTGTATGACTTTCCCTGCATACCCTGCACCATCTTGGTTGCCCTTCTCTGAACCCTCTCCAACACATCTATATCCTTGTAGAGATGTGGCCTCCAGAACTGAACCCCATACTCCAGGTGAGGCCTCACAATGGCTTTGTAAAGGGGCATTATTACTTCCCTCTTTCTGCTAGTAATGCCCCTGCCTATGCATGCCAACATGTCATTGGCCTTTCCCACCACCCTGTTACATTGGATTCCTACCTTAAGGTTCGAGGAGATTATGATCCCCAGATCTCTCTCCTGTTCTGTTACTTTAATTTTCTCCCCACCTAGGGTGTACCCTACTCTTCTGTTCCTACTCCCCAAGTGCATCACAGCGCACTGCTTGGCATTAAATTTCAGCTGCCACATTATGAATCTAATAAGCTATTTGTGGTCTTAACATGCCACCTATGGTACAAAGTCATGTTGCTATGGTCAGCAATAATACAATAATCATTCTATTGTTTTACAAAGTTAGATAGTCAGCATAATAATGTATCCTGTGCAAGTGCAACACCTCACAGCCTTGGGGTGCAAGACACCCAATGTATTCGCCAATGGGAAGTCAAACACAGGATCTCTATTGTGCATATGGGCCTGTTACTCCAGTAACATGACTTTCTTATCAGCACTATATAATATTATGAACACGGCTCAGCCTTTTGGGTTCTCAGGAGTGTCACACCAGGTGTACGATTGTTTCGGACTCCCAGTTGGTAAGATTGCTTATTTAGATGGTCCTCTGCATATTATTAGGGCAATAAATCTTTATTCTGCACATATGTCTGCTGTGTAATGTTTTACCATCAGGTTAGATCATGCCTACCCTACAATGTGTATGTTGGGGGGAGCCGCTGGTCATGTGGGTGGATGCCAGGTTATCACTAATTTTGTGTTTGCCCCTTAAAGTATCTTTGCATGGAAGCATTCAGAACTGTGGAGAGAAAATAATAGGAGTACAGGACAGACAGATGTGATTAGGTCCATCCACCCCCTTGCCCACCATCATCAAATCCACTCCCTCACCTTTATAGGAAAATATTGGTTCGGACTCCTCTCTTCCTATATCTTCTCCCTCCTATCCTCTGCAAATTCCTCCTCATACCCACTCCTCTCCATGGCATCCCAATACTTTTCCCTCCCTCGCCCCCACAAAAAATCCAGCCAGTCTGCCTTCTGCTTCTGCCTACCATCCCTTTGGAACCAAATCCCAGCTACCCTCCAGCAGGCATCTTTGCTCCCAGTACTCAAACGCCTTTTCAGGCTCACTCCAACTGTTTCCTGCCACTGCTCCTAATACTCTTTACCTAACAACCTAATCCTGCACTTAGGCTCTCTTTCTTTTTTATATCCCTACTCCCTAATCAAATTATATTTAGTGCAACAGCGGTACGAAACCCCGTATTATAATTAGTGGGCTTGATTGATGTATTTGATGATGCATTCACTCTTTTGTCTTTTCTAACTCTGCTTGTTGTACATTTTGTATCATGGAATATATAAATTCTACTCAATTCGAGCTGTAATTTCACACTATTTGTCCTGAAAACTGACTGTAATTGCTGTATAGTTGGATGTACCTACTCTGATGTCACACCTGTATACCTGTATATATTTGTAACATATGTCAATCTATCAATATCTTTCCCATGTAACCCAATTGACCCCACCGGGTTGCACCTGGAAACGAGCCTTGGCTCAGTGTGCCTTTTCCAGTTACCAAAGTTTTAAAATAAAATAAAATAAAAAAAATAGGTCAGAGAGTGTGTGTGTGTGGGGGGGGGGAAGAACCACATGTGTTTTTGATGGTATGTGTGCTACAGTTCAGCTGTGCAGCTGGGGGTATGAAAACTAAAAAATATGGCAGTGGCTATAAGCATGCCATATACACGCAGATATGTGCAGATTGGTATTACGGTACAAGCATGCCATTTGTACGCAATCAGTATAGTGTAGTAGTTAAGGGCACTGAGCTGCAAACCTGGAGACCTGGGTTTGAATCTTATCAGCCCCCACTTGTATACTGTGTGATCCTGAGCAAGCCACTTGACTTCCTTGTGCGCCCAGGTCATACCTGGAAACAAGCTCCAGCTTAGTGTGCCTTTCCTGGTTAAACAATGTTTCAAGCATCCAGGTATCCAGTCAGGCCAGAAGGTTGATGGGAAATGAGTCTCTTTTTATGAGTTCAGTGCTGCCTATCCCAATGTGTGCCCTGGTGGGCAGTTGAGTATGGCAACTAGGAGAAGGCAAAACTGGTTGGTCTATGATGCAATTCCTAAGGGGAGCAGTAAATCGTAAGTAAAGAATAAAACTGGACATGGTTTTCAGTTTGATATAAAGGGGAGAAGGAACATGAGTATTCAAATTTAGTCCTTTGTAAAAAGTGATATAGAACAAGTACCGCATCAAGTGTAAAAGGCATCTCCTGATGAAGCTTACTGTGTAGGTGAAATGTCGAGGTTGTGGGCCGAACTTAAAATAAAGGAACTATTTGCATGATCAGAAAAATACTGTCTGCAGTGTGAATTTTGCACTAAACAATGTTTCTCCTTATGTGTGCTGTTATAAGTTACTACTTGCTTGTTGCATGCATGCAGTCTGTTCCAATTTAACATAAAAAACATGCTTGCAGCATGCATGCCACAATTGCTTGCTGCACACATGCCACATGCATGCAGTCGGTTCTAATTTAACATAAAAAACATGCTTGCAGCATGCATGCCACAAAGGTAGTTTTATGTGCACAGCATGCAAACATTTCACATAATTATTTCTGTAAGGGGGTGCCTCTAGTGTAATCTGGGAGGAACGTACTGTGCCAAGTATGTGTTCTATTTCATTCCAAGACTGTGCTAGCCTGGGACAAGAGTACATCATATGTGGTGGGTCCCCACTTCATATTTACATCTAAGACAGAGGCCATCACACACTGGTGATATTTTCTTTTGCCTGGTCAAGCGTACAGTATGCTTGATCCATTAAATAGTATTGTGTAATTTTAAATTTACTTTGCATAGTGCTGTACCAGCTTTCTTCCTGGATGTCGACCTAGTCTTCCTCTGAAGTATTTGTATTGAGCCATTCCTCCCACGTTACTCTATGTCCACCTTTTGATGGGATCCTCCATGAGAAAGTGCTTGTGTATGTTAGTTACCAGGCCTCGAGATTCAGTGGCACTATCAAGGGTTCTGGCCAGTTCAGAAGGCTCTTGCACTTGGTATGTGGCTTCCAATATCGTGCTGAGGAAGTACATAGAAACATAGAAACATAGACTTTGACGTCAGATAAGGACCGCTTGGCCCATCTAGTCTGCCCATTTCCCTACCTACAGGATAGGCCGCAGATCCTAGTTAACCAACAGCCTATTTCTTCCTACCCCCCACAAGAATTGCCTTATGTCTGTCCCATGCATTCTTGAATTCTCCTACAGTTTTAGACCCCACAACCTCCTCAGGAAGGCTGTTCCATGCATCCACTACCCTCTCTGTGAAATAATACTTCCTCACATTGCCACTGAACCCCTCCTTCTATCTTTAAATTGTGTCCCCTTGTTCTTGCAAGTCTCTTTTTCTAAAAGATGCTAACCTCTTGGACTTTGTTGATTCCACTGAGGTACTTAAAAGTTTCTATCATGTCCCCTCTCTCCCTTTTTTCCTCAAGGGTATACATATTAAGCTCCTTTAGTCTCTCCTCATATGGCTTCTCTTGCAGACCCTGCACCATTTTAGTTGCCCTCCTCTGGACTACCTCTATCCTGTCTATGTCCTTGCGGAGATGGGGTCTCCAGAACTGGACACAGTACTCCAGATGGGGTCTCGACAACTGTCTGTACAGAGGGATAACAACTTCCTGTTTTCTGCTGGTGATGCTTCTCCCTATACATCCCAGTATACCCCCAGCCCTCCCTACTGCCTTCTCTCATTGCTTACAACCTTAAGGTCATCTGATATGATTACCCCAGGTCTCTTTCCTTTTTGTTGTTGTTACTACCTCCCACCCATTGTGTATTCTTCCCTGGGTTTTGTTTCCCAGGTGCATTATTGCACTTCTTTGCATTGAATCCTAGCTGCCATACTTCTGACCATTCCTCCAACCTTGCCAAGTCACTGTTCTTTCCACGCCTCCTTGTGTATCAACCTGTTGCAGATCTTTGTGTCATCTGCAAAGGCATATTTTCCTTCAGTCCCTCTGCAATGTCACTGATGAAGACATTAAAAGGACTGGACCCAATACTGAACCCTCGGTGCCCACTAGTAATCCCTTTTTCTTCAGAGTGGACTCCATTTACAATTACCTTCTGTGTTCTGTTGTGTAGCCAATGTTTTACCCAGGCTACCACCCTGGGACCCACTCCCAGGCTGGTTAATTTGACTATTAATCTTTTGTGTGGGACTGTGTCAAATGCCTTGCTAAAGTCTAGATAGGCCATGTCCACAGCCCTTCCCTTGTCTACTACTTTGGTCACCCAGTCAGAGAAATCTATTAGATTAGTCTGACACTTGACCTTCCAGCTGTGAACCCATGCTGCCTTGGGTCCTGTACTCCACTGGCCTCTAGGTACTCAACTATTCTTTCCTTCAGAGTGACTCCTCACTTTCCCTACCAGAGGTCAGACTGACAGGTCTGTAGTTTCCTGCCTCTGTCTTGGTCCCACTTTTGTGAAGGGAATCACATCCCTTCCTCCAGTCCTCGGGTACCACACCATCCTCCATGATTTATTAAAAGAGTAGCCAGTGGTTTCACTGGTTCCTCCTTAATTCTTTTAGAATTCTGGAGGAATTCCATCAGGACCCATTGCTTTATCCACCTTCAGTTTTAGGAGTTCTTGCAGAACCCTTTCTTCTGTGAAAGGACTGGGATCGACCCCCCATCAAGAGTGTTTCTATTAATTGGATTAGGCACTTCCCCCTCCTCTTTTGTGAATACTGAGCATAAATATTCATTCAGTATCCCTGCTTTTTCACTGTCCCCCTCTGCCCACCCACCGTTCATTCTATTCAGCCTCACTATCCTTCCCTTTGTCTTTCTATGCTCGCTGATGTACCTATAAAAGGTTTTATCCCCCTTCTTAACTGAGTTGGCTATCTTTTCCTCAGTTTGTGCCTTTGCTATTCTGACTTCCCTCCCTGCTTCCTTCTGCCTTAACTGGTACAGCTTGTCCTGCTCCTTCTGTGTTTCCTTATACTCCGGAATGCTATCTTTTCTTCTGACTTTCACAGCCACCTCTTTTGAGAACCATAGTGGCTTTTCTTTCATTTTGATTTGCTTATTTGCTTCACACAAAGGCTTGTTGCCTCTGTGATGGCAGTTTTGATGAGTCCCCATTGTTGCTCCACACCTCCTTCTAGCCTGTTTGCTAGTGCTTTTCTGAGGCACTCTCCCATCTTGCCAAAGTCAGCCCTCCTAAAGTTCAGTACCCTCACTTTTGTATGGCTTGACTCTGTAGCTGAGTTTAATGTGAACCACACTGTTTGATGGTCACTTGTCCCCAGATGGCAACCCAGTTCTAGATCTGAGATCCTCTCACTGCCCCGTTTGAGAGTCAGGGTCTAAGATTGCTCCCTCACAAGTGGGTTCGAAACTAGCTGTCTAAGGCCTGCCACCTGTGGGGCATCAAGAATGGCCCTACTCTTGGATGTGCTGCAGCAAATGTGCTCCAGTTAACATCTGGCATATTCAGGTCTCCCATCAACAGTATCTCCCTTTCTCTGCCATTCTAAGAATGCCTTCTATCATATCCTTGTCCATTCCTCCCCTGACATGGGGTCTGTACACAACCCTGTGCGGATTGGGTACCTTTCCAGTCTCAGGTGACCCACAGTGCCCTTCTCCTCCCTGTTTACTCTTTTGTTCAGTTGCTTTTATCCCTTCCTTTACATAGAGAGCTACTCCTCCCCTCTTCTCCCTACCTGTCTCTCCTGTAGGTTATGTGTACCCTGGTATGTTAACATCCAGTTATGGTTCTCTGTGTTACCATGTTTCTGTGACTGCTACAATATCCAGGCATCCTTCTTCCATCAAGGCCACCAGCTCAGGAGCTTGTTGCCCAGACTTCTGAGCATTGGTACTCATTACCCTCCATTTTCTGATGGCTTTACTCCTTTAGCCCCATCCTGTCCTTCTTGCCTTTGTCACTTTCTCATTTAGCCCTGCCCTTCTCCCTATCGACACCTCTATGTTGGTGTTTGCCACACTTACTACCATGATTTTTGGGGGCTAGGTTTCCCTCCCTTTCAGTGCCTCCCCCCTTAGCTGGTTTAAACGCTTGCCAATGAAGCATTTAAACCTATCATCTAGGATCCTGGTTCCCTCCAGGACAGATGCAGCCCATCATGCCAGTATAGGCTTGCATCACTCCAGGTGGACCCCCAGTCCCCAATGAAGCCAAATCCCTGAGCTCCACACCAGTTTTTCAACCACTGATTGAATCCCATGGTGCGGAACACCTAGCCTCTCCTATGCCATAGATGGGCAGCACCTCCGAGAAGGTTACGTGCGTGCTGCTGACTAAGGCCCTCCCCAATTCCACAAACTCTTCCTGCACTTCTCTAATCCCTTTCTAGCCAGGTCATTTGTCCCTAGGTGGACAATGACATCCAGCTCCCTCCCTGTGCAGCTGCTCGGCAATCCTGAGGATTCACTCCTGTCCTACAGCCATGGTGCCAGGCAGGCACCTTACCTCCCTCTCCTTCCTCCCCAGTTCTACCTTCCTAACAATGGAGTCCCCACCAGGAGTTGTTTCCTTCCTGCAGGGTCCCCTGCCACCCTTCTGTGGGTCTCCTTTGTGGAGGTTCCCAGCATCCTCCTAGGTCTCCACCAAGTGGTGCCTCCGTAGAGGAACCACACTTTGCCAGAATGGCATAGGAATCGTGAGAGGTACAACTGGAGGGTGCACCTCTGTTCCACCACCCTCACCCTCGCTGAGCCCACTGTGGTCCAACCACTCCTCTTTCTTGGCAGCAACCTCTGAGGCAGCAGCAGTGGCACTGGTGGTCCCTGGATGGAAGAGGAGATCCCACAAATCCTGGCCAACTCAGCCTGGAGATGAGCAACCTCCTCCCTCAGCCCAGAGAGGTGCCTGCAGATGGGACAACACCGCATCCTCCAGAACGTCTCCTGGAAGACTGCTGCTCCACAGCCACTGAACTCCACCACTCCAGTCATGTCTTATTTCTGGCCCCTTAAATGTTTGCAATCCTTACTCTTTCCTCTGTTTTTTTTTCTCTCTCTCCTTACTTTCTGCCTGTGTGCCCTTTAAGCTCCTGATTGTCCTGTTCTGAGACAAGAATATCCTACATTTCTCAGTAGACCACTTACATGCTCAGAGGCAGACCTCCAGCAGCTAGAGGGGGCCAGAGAGCTACTCTTGCCCTTCTAGGATGGTGGGTCTTTGGTGGTTCTGTGATCACTCACTTCCTGCTCCCAAACAGGAAGTTCCTGTTGTCAGTCAAATCCTGTGCCTATAAAAATAGAACTAGCTTTGGGTGGAGGAGAGGGAAGGAGGGCAAAATAGTCCCAGTAGAGAAGTTCAGTCACACAGCAGTCCTTCCTCCTGGTGTCTTCTGCCAAGCTACTAGCAGAATCTTTCTAAGGCAGTCTTTAAATGTAGCTTCCTTCTAGCTAAGCCACTCCCTCTACTTACTAGATCTTTCTACAAGTAATTTAAACCTCACAGATATTAAGTCCTTTTAATCACCTGAGATTTATACCTAGATAACTGTTCAGATACCCATTCAGTTCAGTTAACCCAGACAAATACACACTTTTTTTTTTGTTTTGTTTGTTAGTTTTTTATACCCTAAATTAAAGGTCCAAGTACAAAAGTTCTTCTTCTTTAGTCCCAGCAGAGAAGTCCAGTTACTCAGCAGTCCTTTCTCCTGGTGTCTTCTGCCAAGCAAGTGTTTGTAGAGGCTGAAATATCATATTTTGCATGAAAGCTAGGAATAATGTTGGCCTCCCTTGCTCATTTAGATGACCTAATTAGGTAATACCATAATCTCTCCATATCTGAAATCAGTTGTTTTTAGGAATTCTGGGTATAGTGATTTGCCCCATAGAGGTGTCAGGTTGGTGTGGTGAGCTACTGTCTCAAAGGCTGTGTGTATTTTGTGCCACAGCTTTAACAAGTGGCATACAATGGTGTTCCCCTTGGCTACCTCTAACTGTGTAGCTGAGAAGCAGTACAACAAATCTGTGAGATTATCACACTGGGCCCAATTCTCAAAGCCCACATGAATGACACAAGGGGTTTGTACCACAAGGAATGGCATAAGGTGTGGCTTGCACCAAAAGATGCACTGGGGGGGACTTCTGGTGATGTTAGCCTCTAACATGGCAGCCTAATTCGGAGCTCTGTTTACCCAGCGGTATAAGCGATAGCCATCGTCTACTACTACTACATTGGCAAATCGATCTCCAATACTGCTGAGTCTTTGGTTTACTCACCCAAGAACACGGGAGATCCAAAAAAGTCGGCGAATAAGTACTCACAGCCAAAAACTAAGCCGTCAGCCTTGTGGCCTAGAAGTCCCAGCCCTGCATCATCCCATGCCTCAGTGTTTACTGCAGGGTCAGCAGATGAAGAGGATGCTTATGGGTCAGACACTGGTTCTGGCAGAAGCAAAGTGGACAACCAAAATATTCTTTGCTTGCTATACCAGATCAGCAACAAGATGTCTGGCATCTGTAAAGACCTCAAGCAGTTGGAAAAGCACACATCCGCAGTGGAGGCTTATGTGGAAACAATCCACAATGAGCACAGGACATATGGAAGATCTTTGGCTTACCTGTACAAAAGAAAAAGAGAGCTCGCCCTCCATGCCGAAGATGCAGAAGCCTGCTCTCGTCAGAATAGCATTAGGGTGTTTGGCTTCCCGGAGGATGTTGAGCAGGTTGACATGAATGGTTACCTTTCATTTGGCTCAGGAAAGAATTGGACCTAGTGGAGGACTTTGATTTGAGGATTGAGTGGACCCACAGGGCCATAACGCCAAAACCTAAACAAGGCCCCCCTCCGATTGATCATCATAAATTCCTCCACTACACTACGTAAGATAAAAGCCTGCAAATGACTTGGGCAAAAATAGATCTCAAACTGGATAGCCATAGAGTCTATGTTGATCAAGACTATCCACCTCTTCTCCTAGCAAAATGGAAGAAAGTCTTATTTGTTGTCAAGCAATTGCAGGAGAAGGCACCAAAGCTTAGCTCTGCTACCCAGCAAAACTGGGTGCAAAGCTCGGACAGTCCTAAGGCAACCTGCTTGCTGCTTCTCCATTCCTACAGCAACAAGGGATCACACTTCCAGATCTAAAAGAAGAGACTGCAGAAAAAGAAATCGAAGATCTCCTCTGGTCAGCAGCATCACTGGGAACCCTGAGTAGGAATACTGTAGATGAACCGACAGCCTCCTCCCCCTCCATTCTGACCTTACAAGCTGGATCAAACTGAAAAAGAAATCCTGAAGGTAGGAGGCCATCTATATGCTGATTTTGCTGGGTTCAGCTATGTTTTGGCCCTAGAGACTTGGTTGGGATGGAGCCTTCATCTGCTCCCTTTCCTGAAACTCCTGCCTGGGCAATAAAGATGTTAGGGGGTTTCTTTCTCCATCCCCCTTTCCCTTGTGTTCGTGCTCTGAACACAAACCTGTTTTACACCGTCAGTGCTGATTTCTCCCCCTTCCTTTCCTGAGATCTGAAGCTAAGCCCCAATTGGAATCTATGGGGGCACTATGCCCTTAGAGAAGCTTAGAGGTTTCCCACTGACTGATTTTAGGATGACGCCACCAGTTGTTTGCTTCTGGCTCCATCACAACTCGGCTTCCTCCTGGAATTGGAATTCCTTTAGCCAGATATATTTTACCTCATGTAGCTGTTTATGCAATGGACAGTAGATTGAACTGCCCCTATGCCCCTCAGCAGAAGTTCTGGAATAGGAATGTGTCGCCACTGCCTTCTAACTGATTTAGCCCAGTCGGAGAAATCAGGGAACTATATAAGGCACAGACGGGCTCTTCACATGTGTCTTCCTCTTAATTGCGACATCTGGACAGGAGGGATGAATAACACTTTCAAGGTTTACCCCAGCTATTGTGGACAGGACAAATGGGGAACATTCGCTGGTCTATCAGTCAACTAGGAATGTGAGGGGGGTGTTTGGGGTTGCTGCGGGGGGCAGGGAGGTGTAAAGGGAGTGGGAGATACGTAAAGTTGTAACTCTCTTGGTTATTGAACTCCTCTGCTCTACAGCCTGATTGAGCACCTTTGTACTCTTGAGGTAGATGTGGAGTATAATGATAATGCCTTGTTCCCTTGAAGTTTGAAATGTGGTAGTCAATTCACATCAAACTATCTTTTTTTCAGGTTCATAGTTTGTTTACATTGTTGAACTGTTAAAGGGGCGGTGCTGGGTCCATTTACAAGGTTGAAGTGCAGGCACTGTGGAGGGTACCTGAGGATGAGTAGAGGAGCTCCTCATCCACAGATAGGACCTCATAAGCCTACAGTTGTTTCTCTTCATCTCTCCAACCAAGCCTGCCCAAGTTATTTCCTACCGCCGTGTAGAACCTGATTTTGGGACTCTCGGAAGACAGACTTGAGGGGAGAGGCTTTGGTGGTAGCCAGTTGATAGCCAGTCTGCCCAGCCCTTAACACCTCAGCTTTGTTGAAGGTTCCATTAGTGGCGAACTTATTAACTTTGGGTGGGTGACAATTCCTATACCCATGCTTGTTCCTGTTGGTACTAGCATCCATGAGGCACATAGTTTGTGCTGTTTCTGACTTGTTATGAGTGTTATTGTTCATTGTATGTTAATTCTGTTTACTTTATTTTTCATTGTTTTGCTCTCAACGGGTCATATTTTTGGTGGCTGGTGGGGTGCTTGGGGTAGTGGCAGAGAAGATGGCTGGGCTTGCCACTTGGATTGTTTTATGGATACACTCACAATCTGCTCCCTCATTTTAAGGGTATTTATAATGTGGTTAAGTAAACTAGACTTTTGCAGGAGCTCCAGAGGGGAAGTGTGACATAGCCTGCTTGCAGGACACTAAATTAACAGACCAACAGCATATGAAGCTCCGTCGCACCTGGGCGCAGAATGTGTATGTAGATGCACATCCGGATGCTAAAAAAGCAGGGGTTGAGATCCTCGCCCGCAAGGGTTTACCTTTCCAAACCACACACTTATATATGGAAGGGTTGGAGAGACTAGTTATAGATTCAGGAATATTACAGGGTAGCTTGCTCCATGTGGCCTCTGTCTATGGCCCCCACCCCCACTGGAGAGGTTTTTTTAAAAGGCTTTTCTCTATTCTGGCTAGCCTCCCAGATGGACATATTGTCTGTGCAGGGGACTGAAAATGTGTGGAGGATCCCAGCTTAGAGAGGACTCCCCCCACCTCAGAAGGGGCTAAGGGCATGTTCAAAGTTAATTAAAACTCTGATGCTGGAAGGGAGACTGGTGGCCCCCTGGTGCTTATACAACCCTTATACAGCAGAGTTTACTTTTTACTCCACTTTATCCAATTCATACTCCAAAAGAGATAGATTCTACACCCAGAAAAAGTGGGTGTATACCTTTCAAAAAGTGCAGACGCACCCTGTCTCAGTTTCAGATCACGCCATGATCTCTTGTAGACTGGCGTGGGGGGCATCGGAGGCCAAAGAGTTGTGGAGGTTAAACGTGGGTCTCTTCCTTGATGAGACTTTCGTCAGCTCCATGAAGGAGGTCATCAAACACTACATAGCAGAGAACAGAGAGGAAGATACTTCACTCAAACACATATGAGAAGGTCTCAAGGCTGTGGTCCGTGGTCATGCCATTGCCTATGCTTCCTTTAAGCATAAGCAACATCAGGCTCTCTTAAATAAGGCAGAGAAAAATTAACTAAACTAGAAAATGAACATAAACACTCCAGGAATCCCTCCCTCCTCCTCTTAGTAAAACAGGCCAGGGAAGAGTACAATAACCTGATGTTGTGGAAGACTGAGAATGCACTCCACTTCACCAGCCAGAAGTATTATGAATGGGGAAATAGGACTGGCAGACTTTGGCAATGTGCCTGAGGAAGCAGGAGGCTGATGGATATATTCCAAAAATAGCTCTGGTACATAATAGACAAGCACCTCTGACCACCCCCATGCAGACTGTGGAGGAGTTCCTTAGATACTATTCCCATCTATATAGCAGAGAAAGATGCCCTAATCATATGGAGAAGATAATAGATTTTACCTGTGAAACCTGGTCCAAGGAATGGCAGTTGGGTTTCAATGCAAAAAAGTGCAAAATTATGCACCTGGGGAGAAGGAATCCTAGGGTCGAGTATGAGCTAGATAGAGTAACACTGGAAGCCATCAAAGAGGAAAGGGATCTAGGAGTAGTCATAGAAGACAACCTCAAAGTGGCTAAACAGTGTGACAAAGCAGTCAGAAAGGCTAATAAACATATGAACATATGGATGTACCAACAAAAAGAAAGAATCCTTGGCTCACCCAAAACCTTACCAAAAAACAACAGAACGCTGTTTATAGATAAAAGCAGCAATTTTATTGAAAACAGTAGCACCCCTGAAATCAAGATCTACGTTTCGCGTCACACTTGACGCTTTATCAAGATCATATGAATGTACCAACAGAAACAGACCAGCTGATCTATCTAAGTCTGCTTGAGTGTGCAGCCAACACCCCTAGTTTGCAGCTGCCCCACCCCCCTCCCCTACCAGAATACTAAGCTGTATAGGGAGATTTCCTTCTCTATTACTGTTCCTAATGGTTTGTATACAAATTTACAGATCGTAAAATATTGTCTTCGTTTTTGTATTGCCATTTTCTGAAATGTTTAGTGTCTTCATCATGGCTTGTGATTATTCTATGGAAACTCAATAAAAAAATCTTTATATAAAAAATGCATAGGGCTGGGTATAACAAGTAGAAGAAGAGAAGTGGTGGTACCATTGTACAACTCCCTTGTAAGGCCTCATCTGAAGTACTGTGCTCAGCTCTGGAGGCCTCACCCTTATAAAAATGGAATATATTGCAATATATTGAAAAATATGTGTTAAGCCGGCCTGCTGGCGCAAGGACAGGTTGCCTACCTGCGACGCCAGTGACCTGGGCTCAGGAATGGATCTGGGACATCAGAGGGACAGCCGGGGGAGCAGGATTGAGTGTCTGAGAATTGCTCTCCTTCTCCGAGGGGGAGGGGGTAGTGTGTTTGGCGCAACACGGACACCTAGCGGAGGCTGGGTGTACCGCACAAGCCGATGCCAGAGTGTTCAGGGGGGCAGGGCGGATGCTGGTCATCATTGCACATCCCTGCCTCCATACACTGGGGAAAAAAATGCCATCAGCCACCCTGAAAGAAGCCCGTCCTCGGCTTCCATCGTTCCCAGGTCAGCTTGTCAACCTATCCCGACATTGCGGCACCTTAGGGGGTGGTACCATGACCCCACCCTGGGGGGTAAGCCACGTCGTATCAGCGAGGCGCGACTGACTTGGGAGCACAAGCTGGGGTCCGTGACTGGGCTGAGGAACTGGGTGGCCGGAGTCAAGAAAAAGCATATTAAATTAAAAAAATGGAAAAATATGTGTTAACGTATGTCAATCCATTGAGAAATACATTGTCCCAATATAATATATTATGAAATGTAGTTTTAATTATACTGACATAATATATTCCTAACCCATAGTATGCAAGAATATATGTCACTATATACATAGATACATAGATACATAGACAGTGTCGGCAGATAAGGGCCTATGGCCCACCCAGTCTGCCCATTTGAGCTTGTAAGTTCAGTTTATGTTTTCCTAGAAGTCTGTTGCCCCTTACCCCTGACCTCCAGAATTCCTTTATGTCTATCCCATGCATTCTTAAATCCTGTGATTGTTTCAGCTCCCACCACTTCCTCTGGCAGGGTGTTCCACTTGTCCACCTCCCGTTCTGTGAAGAAATTCTTCCTCACGTTTCCTCTGAGTCATCCTCCTCCAACTTCATCCCATGCCCTCTAGTCCTGGAACATCTTTTCGCTTAAAATAGTGTATTCCTGCACCCTGTTCCTCCCTGTAAGATACTTGTATGTCTCTATCATATCCCCTCTCTCCCTCCTCTCCTCCAGGGAGTACATGTTCAGTTCCTTCAACCTGTCTTCATAGGACTTGTGATGCAATCCATGCACCATCTTTGTTGCCCTCCTCTGAACCTTCTCCACCCTGTCTATGTCCTTACATAGGTAAGGTCTCCAGAACTGTACACTGTACTCCAGGTGGGGCCTCACTAGTGTCTTGTATAGTGGAATTATGACCTCCCTTTTCCTGCTGGTGATGCCCCTGCCTATGCATCCCAGCATCCTATTTGCTTTACCTGCTGCCTTGTCACACTGTTTCCCTACCTTGAGGTCATCAGAGATGATAACCCCAAGATCCCTTTCCTGCTTGGTGCATGCTACATCCTCACCCCCCAACTGATATATTGTGCCAGGGTTTTTGTGCCCCATATGCATTATCTTGCACTTCTTTGCATTGAATTTCAACTGCCAAACCCCTGACCATTCTTCAAGTTTCTGCAGGTCCTTCTCATTCTGTCTACACCCTCTGGTGTGTCTACTCTGTTACAGAGCTTTGTGTCATCAGCGAACAGTGAAATTCTGCCTTCTAGGTCCTGCACAATGTCACTGATGAAGATGTTGAATAGGACCGGTCCCAGCACTGATCTCTGTGGTACCTCACTGGTCACTTTTCCCTCTGTGGAGTGACAGCCATTTACCACCACCCTCTGTGTCCTGCCACCCAGCCAGTTACCTACCCACCACACTACTGTCCTGCCCACACCCATATTCCCCAGTTTGTGTAATAGTCTTCTATGTGGCACAGTGTCAAAGGCCTTGCTGAAGTCCAGATAGGCCATGTCCCTGCCCTCCCTGATCCACCTCCCTAGTCACCTAGTCAAAGATTCAATGAGGTTGGTCTGACATGACCTCCCTGATGAAACCATGCTGCCTTGGGTCCTGTAGTCCATTGACAACCAGATGTTCCACCAATCTCCTTCAGTAGTGCTTCCATGATCTTCCCCACTACCGAGGTGAGGCTGACTGGTCTGTAGTTCTCGCTTCCTCTTGTTCCCACTTTGCATAAGGGGACTACATCTGCTGTCCTCCAGTCTTTGGTACCTCTCCTGTTTCAGTGATCGGCTAAACAGAATAGTCAGAGGTTCAGCCACCACCACTTAGTTCTTTAAGGACCCTGGGGTGCACCCATCTGGCCCCATTACTTTATCAACTCTTATTACTTCCAGTTCCTTCAGGACCCTTTCTCGTGTAAAGGGACTTGTGTCCATTTCTGCACCATTCTCACCCTTGTACTCCCTTCAGACCCATTACCCTCCTCTTCCTCAGTAAAGACCGAGCAGAAATACCTGTTCAATATGTCAGCTTTACTGTTGTCATCCTCCACGGCCTCCATCCTCCCCTTCAGTCTCACTATCCTTCCTTTGCCTTTCTTTTTCACTTATGTACCTGTAAAGGTTTTGTCCTCTACCCACTGATTTTGCAATGTGTTCTTCTGTCTGAGCTTTGGCTTGCCTTACTGACCTCCCTGCCTCCTTTGCTTCTCCTGGTACTTCTCCCTATCCCCTTCTGCCTGTGTCTTTTTGTATTGCCTGAATGTAATCTTTTGGCTTTCACTTTCTTTGCTACCTCTTTGGAAAACCATAATGGTCTCCTCTTCCTTTTCCTCTTGCTAACCTGCTTAATGCATAATTCTGTTGCTCTTGTAATCCCCATTTTAAATACTGCCCACTATTCCTCAACCCCTGATTCCTGCCCCATTCCCCTTAATGCCTCTTTCAAGTATCTCCCCATTTTCCCAAAGTCTGCCCCCCTAAAATCCAGGATACGTGTTTTTGTGTGGTTTGGTTCTGCTCTTTCTGTGATTTCAAACCACAATGACTGGTGGTCACTGTTCCCAGCTGCTCCCCACTGTTACCCCATCACACTGTCCCTGTTTGTGAGTACAAGGTCCAGTATTGCCTTCTGCCGAGTTGGTTCCATGACCAGTTGCTTGAGGAAGGCACCCTGAAGAGTCAGGATAAATCTGCTCTAGTTGATGCTGCTGCTGGGATGCTCAGTCCACGTCTGGAATATTGAAGTCTCCAACAAGTACTACCTCACCTTGTCTGCCATCCTTTGGATGGCTAGCATCAACTCCTATCTGTTTCTTCCTCCTGGGCTGGTGGTCTACAGACCACACCTGTGCGGATAGCTGGCCCCATTTTCCTTTCCAGCTCAACCCACAGTATCTCTCCCCATTTTGTTCCTCCTGGATCTCTGTGGCCCTTATGTCATTTTCACATACAGTGCCTCCTCCTCCTCCCTTCCTGCCTGCCCTGTCTCTTCTGAATATGTTGTAGCCAGGTGTGGCCATCTCCCAGTCCTTGGTTATCATTACACCAGGTTTCAGTGATGGCCACAATGTCCACGTCTGACTGCACCATGACAGCCTCCAGATCTTCCATCTTGTTGCTAAGGCTCCTGGCATTTGCACACATGGCTTTCCATGATTTGACCTCCCTAGACTGTTTCGCTGTTCTACTCCAGCCCCTTCCTTGGTTGTCCTTTATCCCTGGTTCTCCTTGCTGTCTGCCCTTTTGCTGAATTTTGCCCCTTTTCTGCCTATCCACCTCTTGGGCACTAATCTCAATCTTTTGCACACTCTTTGTAGAGATATCCACTCCTCTGGTTCACTGGTTCCACTGCTAGCTGTGGGGGGTGATCAAGTAGGTACCCTCCTTGCTGGCCTGCCACCCCCCCCTTTGCTAGTTTAAATGCTTGTCAACGTAGCATTTAAACTTATCATTGAGTGCTTGGATTCCCCTCCAGGATGGATGCAGGCCGTCAGGCTTGAACAAACCTCCATCCCTTCAGGTGGGTCCCCAGTCACCAATGAATCCAAACCCTTCCTCACAGCACCAGTTCTTCAACCATGAGTTAAAGTTCCTGGTGCATGCACCCCTATGCTCTCCCTTGCCTCTGGTAGTACTTCTGAGAAAGTGACAGAAATAGCTACTTGCTTGAGACCCCTCCCCAATTTCCTAAACTCTTCCTGAACTTCCTTTGGCTCCCTATTTGCCAGGTCATTAGTACCTAGGTGGATAATGACATCCAGCTCACCCTCCCGTCTTGCCTTCCCAGTGATCCCCAGGATCTTCCTTCCATCCTTCCATGCCGTGGCACCTGGTAGACACCTTACCTCCCTGTTCTCCCCCTCCTGTGTTCCTAGCTGGATCCCTCTTATGATGGAGTCCCCCACCAGGATTTGCTTCCTCCTCCTCTGGGGTCCACTGCTTTCCCCGCTGAGGTCACCTCCTTGGCTAACCTCCACATCCTTTCCTTCCACTTCTCTGGGTACCTCTGTTTGGTTGTCCCCATTTGCCAGTGTGGCATATGAGTTCTTGAGTGGAATAGGATCTGGGATGTGCCTCTGCCTGACCTCTCTAACCCTCCCTGAGCCCACTGTCATCCAAGTGCTCCTCGTTCTCGGCATCCTTTGAGGCAGTTGCATTGGACTGGGTGATCTCTGGATAGGGGTGATGGTACTCCTGACCCAATTTACTTCCGCTCTGAGTCTGGCTACCTCATCCCGCAGTCCAGAGAGATGCATGCAGATAGGGCAGCACCTCAGTGTGCAGAAGGTCTGCCTGAATATGGCTGCCCCACAGCCACTGCATTGCACCGCTCCCCACATTATACTGCAATTATACTGCTATTCCACTACTTGTCTGCTACTGAAGCTCTCCTAGTTCCCTTTTTATTAATTTACTGTCTTAAAAATCCTGCCACTGATCCTCAGATACTTTTCTTTAAAAAAAAAAAGAAAATAAGCCAATAAATAAATAAATGAGTCAAAACACATTGTGCTGAGGGTGGGTTTCTTCCCCCTTATGCCCCTCCTACTCCACACCCCTTACTATACCCTGTGTTTAGCTCCTGTCAATCAGATTTAACAGGGCATATAATTAAGAGTTGGGGAAGGGAGGGGCGAAAATTTGCAGCAATTAAAGACAGCAAAGAAATATACCACCACTACGTTTTAAATTTTCAACTGCCCAAAAACAATTCTAAGTAAAGACAACAAAGAAAGTACAGTGTCACTAAAAGCCCACAATCTAAGTTTAAAAGAAAAATAGCAATTACCAGTTACTGTAAAGCACTGAATTGAATATGTTTCCTTCCCCTTCTGGCTTCTTCTGAGAAAATAAAACTCACTTGCTACCTGAACTCTGACTAGACCCACCTCTAGTTATCACATAGCTGAGGTCAGAGGCCAGACAATTAACACCCCTCACCCAAACTACAGGGCAAGTCAGACAAGCCAAGACTAAATTTTCAGCAATTAAAGACAGCAAAGAAATACACCACCACTACGTTTTAAATTTTCAACTGCCCATATTTCTAAGTAAAGACAACAAAGAAAGTACAGTGTCACTAAAAGCCCACAATCTAAGTTTAAAAGAAAAATAGCAATTACCAGTGACTGTAAAGCACTGAATTGAATATGTTTCCTTCCCCTTCTGGAAATACATTGACTCAATGAAATATAATACACAGAGTATTTCAGCATATAATGAAACCACATATTCTGCCTCATGCATTGCTTGAAAGCACGTCAATCTATTTAGTAATACATTGTCTGAAATACATTATTAGTATATTTCAAAATATATACTGTATTCTTTGTATGTTACGTATAATTTTATATATGTTACATATATTTTTATATATGTTACAATATATTTTATACATGTTACATTTATTTTTATGTTGGCTCGTGCATGCGCGCCAGCCAACATATTGCATTAGTAGTAGATTTGGAGGTGCAGTCAATGTTGGGCGAATGCAGAGCATGCATCAGTAGGTGTGTCCCTCATTCCCCATTAAGGCAGCATGCCAGTGCCACACCAGGAATACATAACATGGCAAGCATATCTAAGTAAAGGTCTGCTGCAATGCGATCAAAGCTTGTCATATGCAGTGGCACCTCCCAACGCGCCTTCCTTGGTGAAACATTAGATTAATACACATGGAGGCACACTGCCTGCAACAATGCCAACTTTAGGGGTGCCCAGTTCCCCTGTCGGCATGCTCTGGCCCAATTTATGTGCCGACGGGGAGCCCAATCCCCATCTGCATAATGCACCCCCCATTTGTTATGTGCTGAGGGGGGTGCCGAATCCCCCTCAGTTCTTGCCCCCCCTTTGGTATGTGCCAATGGGGGTGCCCAATCCCCTGTTGGCTAACCCCCCAAACACTCAGGTGGCATGCTGGGAGCCCACCCCAGTGTGCCAAATGCCCCTGTAAAAAAAAAATGCCCCTGCTGTCTGTCCAGCTCCCTGACCCAACCCGTACCCACCCTCTGAGCACCCTGCCTCCCCACACCCCCCTCAGTCCACACTTACCTCCAGAGTCCGGTGCGACAATCTTTGGTGGACCAGGAACACGTTTGCACTCTTCAAAGCCGACGGCGAACTGAAGAAATGCTGGTAAGCTGTATAATGGCATAAATAGGGTTTTTTTTCAACTTTGGTGCATATCTCAGGCATTTTTGGGAATTTTTGCACCAAATTTTCAACATGGGGTTATTGGGGCCCCTCCTCATGAATTCAGTCACTGTCATGGTGTTATTCGGTCCCAAAAGGTGATTTCATGGTCACTGCTGGAACCACCTTTCGGGATTGAGTAACAAAACAACAGTGCCACTGTTCATGGGGGGCTCTCAAAAAGCTTATGTTGCAAATTTGGTGAAAAAATCCAAACAATGGCTGTTTTACGAGCGTGCGTTGCACTGTTTCCATGCACTCTCGTAACTTCATGAACTCTTAATATATTCACTCCAGATTTTCAAAATTGGCATTTTTCCACACCTCCTTATGAACAGTACAGCTGTCATTTTACATATCCTGGCCGAAATGTGTTTTCACACGTACAGCGCAGAATAGCGCAGTCGCTGTGTGAAATCAGTTTTTGAGACAGTTTGAGAAAATGATGATGACACTATTCATGAGCAGAGGTCCTAAAATGCCTATGTTGAAAATCTGTTGACGAAAGTCCATAAAATGACTGTGTTATAAGCGTATGTTGCGCAGTTTCCACGCACCTTTGTAACTTTGCAAATTTGCAATATTTTCATGCCAGGTTTTCAACACTGGCATTTTTTCACACCTCCTTATCAACAGTACATCTGTCATTTTTCACAGCCTGCCCAAAATGTGTTTTCAAACCTGAAGCGTACAATGGCATGGTCGCTGTGGAAAATCAACTTTTGGGACAGATTAACAAAATCACAGCACCACTGTTCATGAGGGGAGGTCCCAAAATGCCTATGTTGAAAATGTGGCTAAAAAACTTTCAAAAATAATTGGGTTACAGACGTGTGTTGTGCAGTTTCTATGCATGCTCATGACTTCACCAATTTTTCATATTTTCACTCCAGATTTTCAACATTGCCATTTTTTTACGCCTCCTCATGAACAATACAGTTGTCGTTTTCCACATCCTGTCCAAAATGTGCTTTTGTCCCTGTGTCACCAAATGGCATAGCCACTGTGCAAAACCACCTTTCAGCTAACAAACTGATTGTGCCACTCTTCATGAGGTGGGGTCACAAAAAGCCTATGTTGAAAATTTGGAGTGAAAATACCTACAAACGCCTACAATGTTAGGGTTTCCAACTGTAACACCCCACCCTATAGAGACTGCCAGGAATCAGGGGTGTGACTTGGGACCAGTGGCTGTAATGTTCTCGCTATTCCACCCACACCCCACCCTGCAGCCAGTGACAGTCATTGAGGTGTACTTTGGAGTGTTCGTCCCTACCGTTCACCCCATTCTCCTATACTGCACCCGTCTCAGTGCATTTCCTTATGGAATGGGGTAAGTATAAGGCCCAAAGACCCCAAAGCACACCATGACACTTGTCAGTGTCTATAGGGTAGGGTGAGACCCATTCTCCTATACTGCACCAGTATCAATGTATTTCCTTATGGAAAGGGGTAAGTATAAGGCCCAAAAGACCCCAAAGCACACCACGACACTTGTCAGTGTTTACAGGGTTGGGTACGGTAAAATGGCATGAGTGTTATAGCTGACGCCCCAAAGGCACACCCCAGTGCATGTCAGTCTCTGCAGGGTGGGGGTGGGGTTGACATCAGTTCCATACTTCACTGCCATTCCTAATATATATCTCTAACTCCTGCACTACCAATGCCAATGCCAGCAAGACAACATTCGGCATTGACAAATGCTTGCTTAAATATATTACATGCATTTTTGTAAATGCTTAGTTTAGTCCCATGTGTACATTTGCATAACTAATTTGCATATTTCAAAAACATAGTTTATCAGCCAAAATCATGATAATTTCCAGTTTTACATACTTTTGAACTTAGAACACTAGCTTACAGATTGAAAAGAAAGGTGCAAGTTATAAAGCAAGTAGATGTAAGATCTCACCCTGACCTAAAAGTTAAACAAAATGGAGTGACGTAAATATCAATCTGAGCCTATAACAAACATAAGCTTGTGAGGTAAGTCATATGTGTAAGTATAAATGTATAAAATGCATGTTTGAGTTAAAGCTAAATTGTAAAACAAAAATTCAATGTAAATATCTCCATGATTAATAGCAAGATGAATTCCAGTTGTACAGTCTGGGCGGGATATTCAAAGTGGTTATGCATGGCACAACTGCGATGCGCCAGCGCAATAGCGGAAATGACCAAAGAGTGATATTCAGTGGGAGACAATGTGTGGCGCAAATCACAGTGCACCAATGCACAACCCTAATGAATGCATGCGAAAGTGCAGGGGGCGTAGCCATGAATAAGCTGTGCAGTGCGATATTCAACAGCAAGCTGATGGCGCAAGTGCGGAGCAACAGGGACATGCATGGAGCAAAGGTGAGTCCATAAAAAGATGGAGCAAGCAATGGACAGGCACAGAGACAGGAGGTGCAACAGGCAGTGGGACAGGGAGTGTGACCCTGTGTGTGCGTGTGAGAGAGATATCCATGAGGGCAGCAATTGCAATGTGAGACTGCGAGCCCAGACAGAGTAGTGGCTGTGAGAGAACCCGGATGGGTGAGAGGCGGTGTACACCACTGGCAAGGTCCCCATCACAGGAGTGCATCCAGTGCAGGGGCACAAGCAGCAGCACATAGCTGGGGTAGCCCAGGGAGTCATCTGCATGTGGGGGCAAGACAGACCAGGCCGTAGCCAGTGTAATCTTCCAGATGGAGGCAGTAATGAGGGGTGTGAGGAGGCAGGAGGCAGAGCGGCGCAGCCGTGGAAGAGCCCAGTGGCAGTATGCCCAGAACAGGTGGTACCGTGCCCGCACCACCTTCAAACAGTACAGGGACACTGAGATTGTGGGCCAGTACTGCCGAACAGGGCAATTCTGAGGCAGCTCTGTGAGCTGTGCAGTGATGAGATGCAGGCACCCACAAGACGGAGCCACGCCCTGTTGGTGGAGACCAAAGTCATGGCCATTATGTGCCTGCTCACCACGGGTACCTTCCAGAGACCAATAGGGGACACCACAGGCATAACCCAGTAGGATGTGTCACAGCTCATCACACAATTCCTCAATGCACTGCTGCCACATGTTGCGGAATACATCCATTTCCCCAGCACACAGGTGGAGCATACAGCAAACATGCAGGAGTTCCACAGGGTTGCACGTATGCCTGGCATGCTAGGGGCCATTGACTGCACCCACGTTGGCATCCACACACCACTGGGGCCAGAGGGGGTGGCCTACATCAACAGGAAGGGCTTCACCAGTGTCAACTGCCAGGTGGTGTGTGATGCCAAGGGGCGCATAATCAATGTCTGTGTCACACAGCCTGGTGGAGTGCATGATGCCTTCATCTGGCACCAGTCAGCACTGTGCCACAGGTTCGAGAGTGGGAACATCCCCACCGGCCACCTAGTAGGTGCGTATGCAGCTAGAATGGGCAGCCTGGCACAACAGGGCAGGGTGTGGGGGGATGCTATGCTGTGGGCATCAGAGAGTCTGGCTGGGTAGGCGGGGGGGCAGCCACACAGACCACCATGCTAACCCAACATGTCCCCACACAGGTGACAGCTGATACCCACTCAGGTCCTGGCTGCTCACCCCATACTGGCGCCCATCGACCTCAGTGCAGGAGAGTTACAACGAGGCACACACCTGCACATGGAACATCATCGAGCGTATGTTTGGACTGCTGAAAGCATGGTTCCATTGCCTGCACAGGTCTGGTGGTGCCCTACAGTACAGCCCCTCGAAGGCCTGTGACCTATTCCTGGTCTGCTGTGTGCTACACAACATGGCCACTGACCGGGGGATAGCTGTTGAGTTCAAAGAGGGGAACAGCAGTGGGGACAACATGGATGCTGGGCCAGACGGTGGTGGGCATCCCCAGGTGTGAGGTCGGCTGCACAGGTTGGCCCAGCAGCACCGGGACACGATTGCAGAGGAGCACTACGGTGGATACAGGTAGGTGAACATGACCACATGCAGGGACCAGGGCACAGTATACAGGCATGCATGGCTGGGCCCCACAACAAACATGGCTGGAGGGCAGCATGGACGGGCATGGGACAGGACTCCGTGGAAGCACCCTGTACAGCACTATAGACCCCACCCACACACACCCACACACACACATGCACATGCACAGGGGCACCCACATGCGCACACCCAGATGCCACCAACGGGCATGTGTCAGACACTGAACACCAGTGCACAGTGGCAGATGGTGTTGTGTGGGCATCATCATGCACATGCCACAGTGGCCAGTGGCCGGGTAGGTATGCACGGGGCAGGCATGTTGAGTGGACCATGGACGGCATGACCCTGGTATGCACATGCACACACCACATCAATGTGCACACAGGGCTGCGGCAGGCAGCGGACAGGGAGGGTGGCAGATCATGACCGCTGCGCAGTTGCACAGCCACCACGGACATGTGGACAGCTCTGACGAGACCGCCCAGCAGACGTAGGCTGTGCAATGGCCACAGGGGGCATCTCAGACGTTCCCCCAGGTGTGTCACTGCGGGAATGCTACTGGTCCCTCACAGGTGTCTGCAGGCTCCCGAACAGGCCTGCTCCAGGTGTGCCCGGAATGGCCACAGTGGATCCTGGCATCGACAGTGATGGGGACGCATGACACTGGGACTGAGGGGTGGAGAATGCACTCCACGGTGATTGCTGCAGACAGCCATGCACCAGGGTGGCCATTAGTGCTAGGCCATCCATGACCACAGCAGTAAGCTGATCCAGGGCTGCGGTCGTGTCCTCCCGCATGCATGTGGCCTCGGCCAGGAGCTGCTCATAATCCCAGTCATGCCTCCCTGCAGACTGGCACAGCTCTGTGCAGAGTGCACGCACCCCTGCCACGACCAGCATCTGTTGCTCCACGGATGCCCAGAGCAGCGGGGGTGTGCTCGGTCAGTGGGTTGGCGCCCTGTGGGGCATGGGCGTTGCGCCGTCCCGCGAGAGTAGCATGACCCCACAGCACAGCCCCCCATGTAGGTGGGGACTGCACAGCGGGGCCCCGTAGGGCCTGTACAGTATGTGGTGCAACGGCAATGGCCACTACACCCAGCCCCCCTCATCCCCGTCCTGCTGCCACTGCAGCCCCTCTGGCTGCTGTATGCGTAACGGTGCCAGGGAACCTGCACCACCACCACCGCCACCACCACACAGTATGGACTGCGCCGCACTGATGTCGCCCACCACCTCGCCGGGTGTTGCAGCTGGTGGGTGGATAACCGCCACCAGGGCACCATCTGCGCCGCCGTGATGGGTGCATGGTATGGGTGCCTCCCCCCCCCTGATCGGCATTACCACTGTCCAGGATAACAGTTGTGAGAGTGTGGGTATAAACAACTCAAGAAGCAGAGACTGGAGACAGTACTTCAGGTTAAACACACATTTACTTCATGTGTGTTGTTTATTGAAGAATCAAAACAAAATAAGTAAAAGGAAAAATAACACTGTTTTGGATGAAAAAATTACAAATCAAAGCCTGGCTCACCAAGAGCGTTTCAGCTACATCAGAATAAAACTTACACCATAGAGTGGAAGTTGCTAAAAGGTCCCACTACATCTATGGTATTTCCCTGGAAGAGAAGATATGTGCTCTCTCCCACCAATCTGCTCCAACTATCTACTAGAGCTCCTTATATACCTCTATGGGGCAGAGAACAAGAGGTCACATGATTGTGTAGATCCTCCCGTATTTTTATTATTAACAATTCCTTACTTTATACAAATTATAGGAATAATCAAATCCTAAGTATACTTTGCATAAATATATGATTGCATCATAAAGTATTCCAATTTCCAGAGTATGTTAATAGAAAAGACAAAAAACAAGGTTGCATATCTAATTGCTCATTAGAACAAAAGGTTCTGCCTACAAGGAGGAGTTAGTTTAGTATTCTGTCCTATAAATAAGCCTCACGTTGGGCCATTGTTCCCCTGGTAGGAACCTATCCCTTTAAGGCACAGGACCAAGCTTTAGGAAAGCTACAAAATGATTTTGTTACATACATCACTTATTCTTACTTCTTAAAAGACCTAATAGTTTGCTTTAACTACCCTGATTAATGTGGTACAAATAAATGTAAATACGAAACATGTTTTCCCCAGAGAACTTGTGAAATGCAGAGTTTTGCTTGTTCTACAGCCGACTCCCCATTTAAACCTAGAGAGAAGATGCAGGGAGAATGGCTGAAACTGTACAGCAGACTGGCTAGCTGACTGCTGCCACTGCCATTACCAAAGTGTGTTTGACTTCATTTAACAATTAAACAACAAAGAAGGGGCAAGAGAAAAAGCGGGTCCTCTTGTTTTATGTATCAGAGAAAAGCAGTTTCACTGTAAAAGTGCAGGATTAGCGCTTTCATTTTCCTTCTGTGCCTTCGCACTTTTTGTCTGCAAAAGCTATATTTAGCCTACTAATACTACATATTTCAGCATAAGACTGCTTATTTGCTAAAGGGGGGGTTTGAAAGGAACTTATTACTTTCTTTTAATGGGGCATTTTCAGATGAAGCTAAATGACATCCCCCCCCATTTCTGAGGAAACTATATCCCGAGCCAGGAAAAGAAAAACAGCGGGGAAAGAACAGTAAGGAGTTATAATATGAGGCCACCCTATTATAGTGGGAAAAGGGGAAGTATAATAGAAAAGGAAGATTGCTGTAGCAGATTTAATAAAGAGTATAGGGCATAGAAAAGGGGGAATGCCTCGAGATACTGGGACAAAAAAAACAACCAAAGACAAACCCATAATTTATAGGGGCAGAACTGCCACAACAGTCACGTCGTCATCGTTCCTGGACCCCACCCCGACCTGTGTCTCAGCATACTGGACGCTGTGGCTGGCGTCCTGCTGAAACACTGACAGGGCCTCATCTGCAACTACACCACAGGCATCCGGTCGGACAGTGGCAATGGGCTGGCAGCGGTCTGGACCCTGGACACCGGTGGAGGTGGATGGATGGTCCTCAAGGTCCAGGACCGCCCCCATGGTGGTCACCCCCACTCCTGCTGCTGCATGCAGGTGCTCTGGATCTGTAAAGGAACACATACATGTTAGTGCCGCTGCCACACACCCCTGCCCCCCAGCACCCCTGCCCCCCTTCCCCATGCGCCGCTGTACCTACCATGCAGTGATGGGCTGCCCCTGTCTGGAATCCACCACCGGGAACATCCTCAACGGTGCTGCGCTGCATGGACACTGCCACCAGCTCCTCCTGCAGTGTCAGTTGTGGCACTTTGGGCTGTCCACCGCCTGTGGCGGCACGTGCGGCCTGGATGGCAGCCACCTTATCTTTTATCCTCCTCTGGTCTATGCCCACCTTCTTTTTTCACTCCTGTGCTGACCTCTGATGGCTGCCCTGCTGATTCACAGCCCTGGCCACCCCCCTCCCATGCAGCCACCCTGGCCTGTGGGGTGCTTGTTGAGCCACTCCGGAGGGGCTTATGGTCCAGGTATGCATCAAAGAGAACATCGCTCTCTGCCCTCGTGAAGTTGGGCCTGCGCCTCCGTGCAGGCCCCTGCTCTTCAACCTCCTCACATTCCAACATGCTCAATCCTGTGGGTATGGACATGTGGTTAGTGATGGCTGCCACACACAACGCCCCCCAATCCACTGTTCCGACATGCCCACCGCCTGATGTCTTACCTCTGAAGAATGCAATATTGGTCTGGTACTTGTGCAGTCCCATGGCCCCTTTATAGCATATTACATGCAAATTAGGGAATGCACAACTGTAATGAGATGCAAATGCCTCTGATGCATCGTGGCGATGCTGATCAGCCCATCTGCATATTCCTGCTGAATATCGCAGAATTGCACATGGTGCATTGGGGATGTGCATGCACAAGCCATGGTGCAACTGTATGATGTGCACAGTAGGCCTGACAGTGCGCATGTGCGCATTGACGTCGCGTACATCGGTGGCGCATCTGACGCCCAGTGCGCCATAAGCAGTACAGTGCTCTGCCGCTATTGGGCATGTGGCGCTCGTGTGCTGTATGCCCTATGGTGCCCGTGTGCCATTGGCACATGGACCATGGGGCACACGAGACCCTATTGCGCACCATGCATGTCATGCCCTATCGTGCTGTTGCGCAGAGTGCACGTGCTGACCTTTGACCTTACGAGTGTCCTTTGACCCTCCGGGTGCCTGCAGCAAGTGCCAGTGCCACCCCAGCTGTATCACACAGCACTGATGCATGCGCGATTGGGGATGGCAGCGCATCGCCGAGCGAGTCGCACACCCACAGCACGTGCGGCTCGTGCTCTATTGGTCACCATTTTGGATTACCAGTGCAGATCGGAGCATGCCATGCAGGAGCACAGCGAGGGCATCAAATTGGAGCCAGGTTGAGCTGGTGAACCTGGTGGCACTGGTAGAGCCACATGTTGGATCCCTGTATGGGCAGGTGCCCCTGGACCAGCCTCGCACTGAGGTGTGGCAGGAGGTGGCCGAGGGGTTGGAGAAGGCCACAGGGGCCCAGCAAAGTGGGGAGCAGTGCTTCCACAGATATGGGGACCTGTGGTGGAGGGATCCTGACTGGCTAAGGTCACTGCTGGCACGCGTCCGGAGGGGCGCCATTCCACAGCCAGGTGAGTGCACTTTTCAACATCTGTGCCATGTCGGTGTTCTGTGGGGAGCCAGCAGGGTGTCACGCCATGCTGTGGGGGGGCTGTGGCTGGGCACTCTGCTGGCTGTGGCAGCGCACTATGGGTGTGCTGTGCCACGGCAGCACCACTGCGCAGGGCCATGGGGTATACTATGCTGGAGGGGGGTGGGGTGCATGGTTTGTTGCCAGGTGCTGATGTCTGCCTCTCACTGTCTCCTTCCTAGGCCCTGAGGATCGGTGAAGAGACAGGATGGTGGGTGCCACTGCTGGATGTGGGCAGGCCAATGGTGGTGCACGGGCATGGGATGCTGGCCATGTGGGAGGTGCTGCCGGTCAGGCGCTGGTTGTACTGCAGCATGCAGGTAGGCACTCTGTCAGTGATTTGTGTTGTGCAGGGTTAGGGTGGGCCACAGCCCCCTGTGCACATGGCCATTACAGCTGTGCATCACTGGCGGGGTCCATTGCACAATGCTGTGCCCTTCACATGTGTGTGTGGCTGCTGTGGGTGGGCTGTGGGTGCACCCGGGTTCCAGCCATGCCACTGCCATCCCGCCGCATAACTCTGTTGCCTGGCCGCCATGGTTGTGGTGTGCCATGCATGGGTGGTGTTGGTGTGCAGTGCTGTGCATGGCTGTGGACGGTCAGGGTGGTGGCTCATGTGGGCAAGCACACTGTGGCTGGCTGTGTGCCATCTACAGGGCACATGTCACCGCTGTCCGCTGCGCACGGTGGATGGGCTACGGTCATATGGGCATGCACTCATCTATGTCCCCTCCTTTGTCCTAGGCATCCAGTGGGTGGATGTGAACACCAGGCTCCTGGAGCTTATTCTGAGGGTCACACGGCCACACTTCGGGTGGCGCGCATCATCAGGCAGGCCCTGTGCAGGCCACGGAGGAGGTGGAGGAACAGGCACCAGTAGGGCATGGACGCACGTGGGGCCAGTTGGCCTGCATCACCTTCCCTTCCCTTCCCTTCCCCGACCCCCCTCCCCTTCCTCCCTTGAACCCTAACCCAGTCATGTCCCCTGTCCCCCTGCCTCCCTTCCCCAGCCTACCATCTTGTTTGTGGCCTCCCCATTCCCTGCTGCCTATCCCTGTTCATCTGTAAATAGTTGTTGTTGGTTAATTTTAATACACATTTATTTTGTTAGCCATCCGTGTCTGTGTCTGCTTTGCAGCTGGCATATGGAGCCATGCTGCAGTGGTGTGCATGGTGGCCATGTGGTACATCTGGGGTTGACTGGGGTATGTGCCTGATGGTCTCTGCCCAGTGGCTGGTGTGTGTGCCCTGGGGCATACGTGTGCACCCTGCTAGGGTTGTGTGGCCTGTGTGTTGTGTGCTGTTGGCATGTGTGTTATCAGCTTGGTCCAGGTGGCGTGTCCCGTGTCATCCTGTGGGTGTTGCCCATGGCTGATTGCCAGTGGTCATTGGTGCCACACCACCTCCATGCACTGCTGTGATGCACGTGGTCGGGGCCTGCAGGCGTGCGCCTGCAATGCCTCCCTCCTGTCATCCCCTGCACCCTGGTGGTGGTCTGTCCTGCTCTTCTGGCATGCTCCCCACTGTGTCTGTTGCCCTGTGTCTTGGCCCATGCTCCTCTGACCCCTGCGCAGCCCATGTTGTGCTCTTGTGCCTGCTGACTTGCTCCCTGGTGCAGCCCTTGTTGTGCTATGGCGCATCCCTGCGATATTCAGCCATCTTGCGCTGTCACTTGCTGTTGTGCTCAACCTTTGAATATCACGTTGGGGGCACACTGGCGCAGTGTACTTGCATTGCGCAGCTATTGCGCCTGCCTCTGGTGCATTTCTGAATATCCCACCCTATGTGTAAATCATGAACAATTTCTTTTGTTTTTGTCTGGGTAATTTAATAGTTATATTAATATCTATTACACATGTATATTATATGTATTTGTATATATAGGAAACAACGTTTGAAATGCAAAACAGAATACATTTATATATATATATTGGCAATATACTAATAACATATATTTACCATCCTTATTTCAATATATTTAGAATTTTATCAATAAATTTTGCAATATATGGAATATACTAAAGTGTCCATAATGTATATATTTACAGTACACTGCAATATAGTTGCAGATTTTAAAATATATTGAAATATATTGATTTTCCAATACATTACAATATATTATAAAACAAGTTATATTTCACTATATGTAAATATATTGTTAATAATATATTTTAAAATATATTTCTTTTTCATAAGGGCATCTCCCAAAAGACATAGACAGGATGGAGGTGGTACAGAGGAGGATGACAAAAATGGTGTCCGGTATGTAGCATAAGTTGTATGAGAAGAGACTCAAAGCTCTCAATAAGTACTCCCTGGAGAAAATAAGAGAGAGGGGGAACATGATAGAGACCTTCAAGTATCTGAAGAGGACCAACAGGGTACCAGAGGGGAACATCTTTCACATGAAGGGAAATAACAGAACAAAACAGCACAGCATGAGACTGAAAGGGAGAAACCTTAGGGGGAACTTGAGGAAATTCTACTTCACTGAAAGGGTGGTGGAGAGATGGAACAATCTCCCCCAGTAAGTGGTTGGGGTAGGCATGGTTCAGGGATTCAAGAATGTGTGGGATAGGCACATGGAATTATCAAGCTAGGGCGAAGAAGGGGGGGACTTGTCATAGCATCTAGGGTAGCTTAAGCATTAGAAAGAGGGATAGGGCAGACTGGATGGGCCACAAGGCCCTTATCTGCCGACAACATCTACATATCTCCACTTGCCAACTCTGGCAGAGGATCTGAAAGAAAGCTTGGAATCCTCCTTCACCAAGGGAGACATATTTCAGTTATCAAATCCCTCAAGACTGGCAAGGAGCTCAGCCCAGACAGCTTTGTGGCCGAATTTTATGAACAATTTTCTCAGGAATTGTCCCCATCACTGACTAAAGTATGCAATGTGGCACATGTCCCAAAATTCCTGGAATGCAGCCTTGATAACAGTCCTTACCAAACTGAGCAAAGACCCTACTTTCTGGCCAGCTATCTTCCTATCTCCCTGTTGAATCAGGATGCAAAAATCTTTGCAAAGGCAATTGGCATAAGATTACAAAAAATAATCCCTGATCTTATTCACCAATACCAAACTAGGTTTATCACAGGCACACACATACAGGACAATATCCACCTCCTGTTAAATACCCTGGCTGCAGCAAAACATTTTCCCCAGGAACCCCTTCATGCAGTGGTCTCGATAGACACAGAAAAAGCATTTGATCACTTGGACTGGCAATTCCTAGATGCGGCTTTGCAGAAATTTAGTTTTTGGGACAAATTCTGGCTTTGGATTCAAAACTTATATAGAACTCCACAGGTCAGGGTGAAAGTTAATGGCACTATTTCCTCCATCTTTTTTATTGAGAGCGGCACCCGGCAAGGTTGTCCACTCCCCCCACCCTCCTGCCGTCAGCCTAGAACCCCTGGCAGCCCTCCTACAGCAATCTCCAGAATTTCACTGCATTTGGGTCAATGAAGAGGAGCTCAGGGTGTCATTATATGCTGATGACACCTTACTTTATGTGTTAGACCCTGTAAAAACATTACTGAAAATACTCTAATTCAGAGGTTTGGCTTGGTGTCGGGCTTTAAAATAAACGAAGCCAAGACAGAGGTGCTGCCAGTGGAACCACATGTGGGTCCTCTCCCTGCCAGTATAGGAAATTTGAAATGGGTAACCTCTGGGTTCATGTATCTGGAGGTTTGGATTCTCAGGGACATTTCAAAACTGTATCAAATGAACTATTATAAACTATTGATGGATGTACAGACAGACAGACTGTAACAGATGGAAAGAACTTCCTCTGTCCCTGAATGGACATGTTGAAACAATCCATATGAATGTCCTGCCCAGATTTCTGTTTCTTTTTTTCACCTCCATACCTCTGCGACCTCCCTCCTCCTTTTGGAAAATATTAAGAACCACCCTCTCCAAATTCGTCTGGGCAGGGGAAGAACCCAGAGTCTAGTGGAAGGTTCTTACGACCCAAAAACACAAAGGAGGGTTGGGGTTCCCGGACCTATTAGTGTATTACTGGGCATCCCAATTGCAACATTTTATCCCACACCTCACCAGCTCTAAGACCCCTACTTGGATAGCTCAAGAGAGAGGCACCTCCAGCCCTGCTAGGATGGGTGACATTATCTTTATGGATGGCTCCAGCCTCTGAATTCTGTGTGTAGGAAACCCTTGGGCAGCCGTAATGAAATGGGTTTTGGTGGATGTCTGCTGTAGATATAAGTTACCCTTAGGTATTAGTAGGCTCATGCCCCCTGTGGGCCTGTTTTTACTTTGTGCCATACAAATTGGACATAGGTTTTCAGAGGTGGGCTTAGGGGACCTCTGGTACATTGGGCAATTCTTTCAAGGAGATGTATTTAAATCCTTCCCTCAGTTGTGTGGGGATTTTGGACTTAGCCCCCAGGATCTCTTTAGATATCTACAGATTAGGCACTACCTAATGGAGGAATCCAGAAAAGCCCAGCTGGGGTTGGAGGAGAACCCCCTGAGGTTGCACCTATCTTCCTTGGCACAGCAGATGCAGGCCCAAAGGAAGATATCCCTGATCTGTAAAATGTTACAAAATTGAGAACCAGATCACCTGGAATCCACTGAACATAAATGGCAGGCTGTAGAGGGTCTGGAACTTGCTGACTGAGACTGGGTGTTGGTTTATGTGTGTGTGTGTGGGGGGGGGGGTTCCACAGCACAACAGCCTCTCCATCCTGGTGAGAATTCTGCTGGCAAACAGTTTTGAGGTACTTCTACACACCTGTGATTTCTAAACATTATGGGGTGCATACTTCAGATTTGTGTTGGAGAAACTGTGGAGAGTCAGGCACTCGCATATCTTTTGGACCTGCCCTATTCTGAAAGAATTTTGGGACCAAACTTCAGTGGAAGTGGTGAAGGTTCTGGGGATTCCTTCTCCCACTGAATTCCAAAATTGGATTTTAGGGCTGCCACCCAGCACTGTGAAAAACAAAGCTCAGAGATACCCATATAACATTTTGATGGCTACGACAACTAAGGCCGTTACCAAAAAATGGTTAACTCCAACTCCTCCCACTACAGAGGCTTGGTACGGGAATTGCTTATGGATCCAGGTGATGGAATGGCTTACAGCTAAGCTTAGACTGCAGAAAGACAGATTCCTTAGCTAGTGGCTCCCTTTTTTCCATTATCAGGCTGCCAAAGAAGGCAAAATGACTGTAGACATACTAGCCATACAGGAATGAGCAGGCCCACACTTTGCCTTATGAATGGTAAACCAATGGAAGGCCCCATGTCCCCATCATTTGACACCCACTCATCCATCCCCCTAACACTGCCGCATAATCACCCTTGGGCACCTTGAGGGGGGCCTAAGGAGCTCAACTCCTCCAATTTTAGTTTCCTTTGCACCCCCCTCCCCCCTTAGATAGCCAAGATCATTCTACTTGACATGATAAATCAATTACCCCCTTGGAGAGAGCTGTGTTATGAAGTTTTGTTCTCCTTTTGTATTGTTGTAACATTGTTTGGGGATAACTGCTGTATAGGTGAAGGACTTATCTTGGAAAAGGACAGTAGGAATGTTTGCGATTCATTCACCTTGGCACCTGGTTGTATGCCAATTGACTGTATTAAACCCTATGTGGATTGTATGTTGTATGAATGCAGTTGTAATATTGGAAAAATTCAATATTTCTATTTCAAAAAAAAAAAAAAAAAAAGATGTACCAGGAGCAATTCACAAAAGCAGCCTGTGTCAAATGCAGGCTGTGTGCACTGAAGGGGGCTTGTGCCATCCTTGCAGCACAAAACAGGAAATGGTATAGTGCTAGGGGGCTAATTTGGGATTCTCTAAACCTTCCCTGAGGGCAACATTCTAAGGACCCATAGACCAGCCAGGGCTGGTCTAAGGGAACTTAGAAGTGTGTCCTCTTTGAAGGTTAGAGAACTTGCACCATCCCTAGGTGGTAGTGATCATGTGCCATGGTCCCTCCAATACGAACATATGAAATTTGCCAGCAGATAAAGGCCTAGAGGTCTATCAAGTCTGCTCGAATGTGCAGCTAGCACCCCTTATTCTGCAGCTGCCCCTCCCTTCCACCCTTCCCCTTCATTAACCCTCCCCGATCTCCCATTAATAAAACATATCACTTTCCTTGGTGGTCGAGCAAACTGCCCCATCCTATCCCTGATCTCCCCATTAATAAAACATATATCTTTCCCTGATAGTATAGTAGACTCCCCTCCCTATCCCCGATCTCCCCCTTCATAAAACATATTTCTTGCTCTTGTGCTCCTGGATACCCTCCTATCCTGATCTGCCGCTGTGGACCCTCACCCCAGCAGGTTGTGCCCCACCACCCCGCCCCCCCTGTCCCATCCCTGAGCTGGTGACCAGCACAGCCTTCTGCTCTTCACCATGGCCAGCTGTTGACTGAGCTCTCAATGAGCACATACTGTATACGGTACACACTCATTGACTGACTGAGCTATCAGTCCATGAGCATGTACTGTATACGGTATGCACTCACTGACTGACTGAGCTGTCAGTCCATGAGCATGTACTGTATACGGTATGCACTCACTGACTGACTGAGCTGTCAGTCCATGAGCATGTACTGTATACGGTATGCACTCACTGACTGACTGAGCTGTCAGTCCATGAGCATGTACTGTATACAGTACATGGTCATTGATAGCTCAGTTGGTAGTTGGACGTGGTGGAGAGCAGAGGGCTGTGCAGGTCACTAGCTTGGGGATGGGATGGAGGAGAATGGGGGGCACACTACCTGCTGGGTGGGAAGGTTGGAGGTCTGCAAGACTACCAGGGAAAGTTATAAGATACAGTATAATAGCAGGTCAGGGATAGGGAGGGAGGTCCAGTAGACCACCAGGGAAAGAAATATGTTTTATGAAGGGGGAAAATGGGGATTGGGGGGAGGTCCGCTAGACCACCAGGGAAAGATATATATGTTTTAGTCAGCATCAACATTCACGCAGAAGCACGGTGAAGCTTTGTGTTTTCTAAAGACATATGTGTTTTATTAAGGGGGAGATTGGGGATAGGCAGGGGAGTCTTCTAGATCACAAGAGAAAGTTATATGTTTTATTAAGGGGGAGATCAGGGATGGGGATGGGGGACCACTAGCCACCAGGGAGTTCTGTTATGTACATACAGGGGATATCAGGGATCGGGGGACTGCTAGACATCAGGAAGGGAATGTATTGTACTTGGTTATTACATTCTGCTGGTCACTGTCCATGGATGCTTCTGCCACCCGACTGCCCTGCAGCTTGCAACAAACCTCACAGATGCACTGTTTGTTTGGCACATGGCCACAGCTGCCACAAGCTGTGAGGCTGCTGCTGGGACCCTACCTGATACAGAATCAGGCACAGGGTCTCTGGCCCACCAGCAATCGGCACAAGCTGACATTGGTGCAGCTTGAGCTACCCATTGAGAACTGAGCCCACTGAGTCACTTCTTTTTCCAATAAAACACTTTTTACCTCACACTTGGTATCATACCACCCTCCCAATACCACTGTTAGTGCCACCTAATAACATTTCTCAAAGTGAGAAACCCCAAACCACCCATCCCCTGAAGCAATGTTAGCTGATCAAAATCCTGGTATTTTTTGTGCCCATATCAAGATGGTGCAGCATGATCTAAGCTGCTTGAGGAAGGAGGCAGGCACAGATGTGGGGAAGACCAGGAAGAGGTACAACAATTTTGGCAGTACTGCCATTTTCAGTATCTTTACCCATCCCAGTACGGACAATAGAAGAATGCGCCATTTTAGGAGTTGTTTGGTATTTCTGCAGGAAAGGCACATAGTTACCTGTGAATAGTTCTGTTAGAGATGTGGTGACATTCACATCCAGATTTCTACAGCCCATACTGGACCAATGGAATGGTAGAGACTCCTGCAGGTTTTGATAAGTGCACTCATATAAAGGCATTACTATAGATTTTGACACAGTCATCTTGTACCATAACTTTTCTCCAAAAGCCTCTGTAACAGCCACGGGAGCTGACAACGAGGTGCTGGCATGTGTGACACTCACCAATCAGTCATCTGCAAATAGTGCAACAGAAGCTTACAGCCCACCTGTACCCATCACTAACATATGGGTGCTGCTTGATCATTAGTGCCAGGGGTTCAATAGCAATGTCAAATAGCAAAGGGAACAGGGGGAAACCCCTGACTTGTCCCACTGCCCAGAGGTATTTGTTCTGACACCCACAAATTAGTCTGTATGGTGGCTGTTTGTTGCTTGTACACTGCATTCACCAGACCTAATTATTTTTGACCAAACCCCATGATACATTTAGTGCACCAGAGGTGGTCCCACTCAAGCCAATCAAAGGCCTTCTTGGCATCAAGTGAAACCACCACCAGGCAATCAGAGGAGTCCTGACTTCCCCTGGCCATGACCTGTAGTAGAGATTGCATGTTCATATAAGCATCCTTGTTTCTCACAAATCCTGTCTGGTCTTTGGATATCTATTCTGGCAATACTTTTTCAAGCCCAGTGGTTAGTATTTTAGCGTAAATTTTAAAATCTGCATTAAGCATGGATAATGGTTGGTATGGTGCTCCATGTTCTTTTGGTTTGTTAGGTCTGATAATCACAGTTATTCTAGCTTCTGTGACGGATTTGGGTAGATATTCATCCCTAAAGGCAGCCTGAATGGTGTCTTTTAGGGGGTGCAATAGTTCATTAGCTAGGTTTTTGTACAACTCAAGGAGTAGGCCATCTGGCCCTGGTGCTTTCCCAGTGGAGATCACATCAACTGAAGCCAGTATTTTTTGTTTTGTAACTTGGACTTCTAGATTTTGGCATTCCTCCTCAGTTAATTGTGGGAGCTGGGGGTAGAAATCAAAGTCTCTGGCCTGTGAGGAACATTATGGATTATCCTGTTCTGCTGTATAAAACTTGGGGTAGTAATGAACAAATTCTTTATTAATATCATCTTGCTTTGTAACCGTATCCCCTGTTGCCCCTTCATTTCAGTTACTGTACGTACCTTGTTGTTTCTTTTTTAGCTGGAAAGCTAGTAACTTTCCACACTATATAGTATCTGGCTTTCTGATAAGAAAGGTCTCTCACCACTTGTTGAGAGCTCAGACCTAGTGATCAATGAGATCTGGAGGGTATTACAGCCAAGCATGAAAGATTACTCCTACTGTTATGTCCATCAATCACATACTCAAACTGACTGTATTTATCTTAGTCTGTTACAGGGAATGTCCTAAAGTGTGATTGTCTACCCATGATTCACTCAGACCATGCCCATCTTAAAAGGATATGGAGAGCAGGAGGCAAGCCAGCCGCTGCTAAGAGTCTGGAGACGAGACCCATACTGATTAACAGGCAGAACTCATTGAGCAGATGAGCAATGGAATAAAGGGGTTTTGGATCAATAACAAAGGGTTAGTGGAGAACGCGGGTGTTGCCTGGGAACCCTTAAGACATTCCTATGATGTAGGACAATAGTTTCTTCTGTCAAGCTGAAAAAAACAATCCCAAAGAAACCTTAATGCACAAACTGCATCAGTGGAAAAATTACATATACATTTGTTGCAGTAAAACTCCAACAGCCTTATTTACTTGATATGATCTGGTGGTAGATCTATCCACATTGGCATCTAAAATCATATTGAAGTATCCTTCCCATATGATGGCAAATCCTTGCTTATCTGGTTAGCATGTACCCTCACTCCTGTATATGGAATCTATATTGCTCCCTAAACTTCTCTTACTGCATTCTCTCTCTCTCTCAGGTCCTTCTTCACCTTGGCTGTACCCCTCCTACTGTAGTTTTCCCTTACTGTTTCCTCCTCCTCACCCCCTCAGTAGCGCTCCCATTCTACCTCTCCCTCTACCCTTCTTGGAAACTGCTAGCCCCCTATCCAGGGTCTCTGTACCTCTTGCTTTCTGAGATCATTTGCTGTCAGTGGCTACTTCCTCTCCTTAATTCCCTCCTGGACTCCCCATCTATGGCTCCCTTCCCTTCTCTTGCTGATCTCTCTCCTCTCCTCTCTGCTCTCATAATTCCCTGGCCTTTTCTTTTCCCCTCCTCTCCTTGAATTTCACCAGGATAACCAATCTAGGATACCCTTACTTTCTATTTTGTTGGACTCCTTTCAGCTCCCTTTACATAGAAACATAGAAACATAGAATTTGATGGCAGATAAAGACTGCTTGGCCCACCCAGTCTGCCCATTTCCCTATCTAATGGATAAGCTGCAGATCCTAGTTAACCAGCAGCCTACTTCTTTCTATCCCCACCCCCTAGAATTGCCTTATGACTGTCCCATGCATGCTTGAATTCAACCACTGTTTTTGACTCCACAAACTCCTCAGGAGCTATTCCATGCATCCATAACCTCTCTGTGAAACAATACTTCCTTACATTACCTCTGAGCCACCCCTCTCTATCTTCAAATTGTGCCCTCTTGTTCTTGCACACCTCTTTTTTGCAAGATGCTACCCTCTTGGACTTTGTTGATTCCCTTGAGGTACTTGAAAGTTTCTATCATGTCCCCCCTTTCCCTCTTTTCCTCGAGGCTATACATATTAAGCTCCTTTAGTTTCTCTTCATATGTCTTCTGGTGCAGACCCTGCACCATTTTAGTTGCCCTTCTCTGGACAGCTTCCATCCTGTCTATGTCCTTGCGGAGACTGGGTCTCCAGAACTGCATGCAGTACTCCAGATGGGGTCCCACCAGCTATCTGTACAGAGGGATAACAACTTCCTGTTTTCTACTGGTGATGCCTCTCCCTATGCATCCCATTATTCCCCAAGCCCTCCTTACTGCTCTCTCACATTGCTTGCCCACCTTTAAGTCATCTGATATGACTACCCCCAGGTCCCTTTCCATTTTTGCTGTTGTTAGTATCTCACCCCCCATTGTGTACTCTTCCCCTGGGTTTTTGTTTCCCCAGGTGCATTACCTTGCATTTCTTAGCATTGAATCTAAGCTGCCATACATTTGACCATTCCTCTAACCTTGCCAAGTCCCTTCTCATCCTTTCCACCCCACCTTGTGCATCAACTCTGTTGCAGATCTTTTTGTCATCTGCAAAGAGACATACTTTTCCTTCCAGTCCCTCTGCAATGTTGCTTATAAAGACATTGAAGAAGACCGGTCCTAATACTGAACCCTGCTGTACCCCACTAGTAACCCCCCTTTCTTCAGAGTGGACTCCATTTACTATTAACCTCTGTGTCCTATTCTCCAGTCAGTTCTTTACCCAGGCTATCCTCTTGGGACCCACTCCCAGGCTGGCTAACTTGTATATTAATCTTTTGTGTGGGACTGTGTCAAATGCCTTGCTAAAGTCTAGATAGGCCATGTCCACAGCCCCTCCCTGATCTTTCTCCCTGGGCCTATTTTCTCTCCCCTTCTGTCCTTATAATCTGGCTGATTTCCACACATTGGATCCCCCTCTTTCTTTTGCTGTGATCCCTCAACCCTACTCCTCTGCTCCTTGTTCTTTCCAGTATTTCCTGCCTGCCCACTCTTCCCCCTCTTTCCCCACTGATCTACCCCTTGTCTCCCTCTCTACTGTAGCCAAACCTCCTATCTGCAACCCTTTCCCTTTACTCCCACCCCAACCTCCTTTCCCTGTCCCCCTCCATTCATGGATCTCACTCTTCCCCTTCTCCTCTTACTCTTCTTTCCCACTGTACCTCCCACCTCCTCCACTCTGCCTTTCCTGATGCCAACAGTAATCATCATCCAAATCTGGTCTCCCCCCAAGTTGCCTTCCATCTCTCTCCCCCTTCTCGCCCATACCTACCACTCCCCTCCCCACTTCCTCCCTCACCTCTCCTCTTTCTTTTTTCACCCTGGTCTTCTTCCCTCCCTGTCCCTCAGTCTAGAGCTCCTTCATAGGCTCAACCTCTCCTCCGCCCACTCCCAAACCTATTTGTTATTGAAAGACCAGTAGATCTACTCATTATCTCTTCATCCTGTTCCTCCTCCTAGTGCAGGTGACAGTCAACTTAATTTTTTTTTAGTTTTTTTGCAACATGGAATCCACATGCTAAACATGCTGAAAACTGTGGATCTGCTCTTTATAAGCATCGTGCCATGAAAAACAATAAAAGAACGATGCACACAGAACTCAGAAAAGACAAAATTAATTATTTGTTGGAAGCATACACACAAACAACCATTTGTGTGTATGCTTCAATAAATAATTTATCTTTCTGATTCCATCCTTCTTTAATTGTTTTTCATGACAATCAACTAACCTTGGCTCCTCCTCCCTCCCTCCCCTACAAAAAGTTTAAGACTCTGCCACCTCAGTGCTAGAAATCTACTTCCTAAGCTAGACACCCTTAAAGTCTGGGTCACCCAATAATCCACGGATCTTCTCTGTGTTTCGGACACCTGGGTCTCATCCAGAGTCCCCGATTCCCAAGTCTCTCTCCCTGATGTCCACCTTTTTCACCAAACCATGGAAAACATGGTGGTGGTGGTGGTGTAGCCATCTATGCTCGCCAGAGTCTATCCAACTCTGTCTCTTTCTGTGAATCCATCTCCTCCTCGCAAGAGCTCCTTCTAATTAATTTAAAGTTCCCCTCCTCCTTCCCCATCTTTGTAGCTATACTATATGCCTCTCCAAAAATCTCTCCTTCTTCACTTGTTGAAATCATCTTATCCCTTGTCTCCCTAGCCTCCTCCAGTGAGCTTAGCATTCTCAGAGACTTCAATCTAAACTGGTTTTCCCCACCTTTAAGCAGTTAGTTGAAAATATTGAATCTTTAGACCTCCACCAGCTAATCAACAAGCCCACCAGGCACAAGCCACTCTCCTAAAACTACTCTCTCCTGAACTGGATGTTCTTCACCCATCCCTACTGCACTGCTGCTGTTGGCACTCTCCTAGATTCCTTTAGTGGCCACTACAAGACCTACTGAGTCCGTAAGCTACGCATGCCCCACTCCCCTCCCAACTACCATTGGCTTAGGCCATTCAGGATGCTAAATACCGAGGCCCTCCTCCATGACCTTTCTTCCTCTGAATGGTCCCTCATATACTCTACCAATGATATTGATTCCGCTTTCTTCCTCTTCTTCTGCTTTCTAAATAAAGCTTGGAATACCTATGCCCCTCCCAGAAGGTGCAGAGTCAGATGATCCCACCTCCCCTGGATCTCTGCTGACATCATTCAGCTCTGTAAATCTCATGATCTTGGCTAGGTGAGATACAAATCCTCCTCTTCTCCCTCTAACCATCACCTCTATAAGACCCTCAGAAATGCCTGTACCAAGGCTATACAAGCTGTGAAAACCCAATACTTTAATTCGACCCTACAGTAGAATCTCAACTCCCCTTTAAATTTTAGCAGGCCCTTCACTTCTTCTTCAACCCCCCTGCCTAAGCTCCCCCCCCCCACTATGATGGTTGATGGCTCACCTATCTCTGACCCTTCCTCCGTTGCTTCAATTCTCAGTTCCTTTTTCACTACCTGTGCCCTCCCTTCTAGTCCAGTAAATGCCCTTCCCCCCACTTCCCCTGCCTCCTCCTCACCTGAAGGCTTTAGTTTCTCACCTATGTCTGTGCATGCAGTCCTCCTTGCCCTCATCTCTCTCAACCCTCTCAAATCTAGTCTGGATGACCTACACCCTCACATTCTCCAGATTTCTGCCCCTGCTATAGCTCTTCCTCTCTCCCATCTACTGAACCTTTCCTTCACTCTTAGTACTATACCACAGGCATGGAAAGTTGCCAGGGTGTTACTCCTCCATGAAGGGGATGATCCCTCTACTCCTGGTAGTTACAGGCCTATATCTCTTCTCACCTCCCTGGCTAAACTGCAGGAGTCCCTTGTCTTTTCTAGACTTTCTGACATTCTCAACTCCTTTGGCTTTCTCTCTCTGCATAAGTCAGGATTCAGGAAAAAAACACTCTACCATCACCCCCTCTTTCATGTCACTGACACAGTTCTCAACAGCATGGATCATGGCCACATCACCGCTGCTATATTCATCGACCTAGCCAAAGCTTTTGATTCTGTGTCCTATCCTCTTCCACTATCTAAATTCCTCTTGGTTCGTCTCCTTGCATGCTGTAGATTAGTTTAAGTCCTATCTTACGGGTCGTACACAGTGTATGTCCAAGCAGATGATGCTCCCCCACCTTCCAATTCAAGCAGGTGACCCTCATGGCTCCATTCTGGGCCCAGTCCTTTTTTCAATCTTCCTTAATGACCTTACATCTGTCTGTGTCTCTTCCCACATTCACTCGTATGCCGACGATACAGTTCTCTATGCCTCCAGTCCCTCAACCTCAGAAGTGGAGTCCTAGCTGCAGAGTGACTTCTTGAGAGTGTTACACTGGTTCCAGTCATATCAGCTCAAAATTAACACCAAGGAAACTGTATCCATGACATTTTGTACTGCTCAAAAGTTAGCCAAATTCTACCCCTTCCCCTCCTTTTCTACCCTTGATGGCACCTCCCTTGATGCAGTCCCCATTTCAAGTATCTTAACATCTGGCTGGATGGTTGTCTCAGCTTCTCTCCACACACTGACTATATTCACACCAAACTCTGCCCTACATTAGGAGTCATGTATAGCAATGAAGACTCCCTCTCTCCTGTGGTTTGTCAAGAGCTCTTTACCAAAATGATCCTACCTGTTTCTGATTACGCCAATGCAGTCTTCGGGTCTGCCCCTGCCTCATCCCTCTTCAGACTAGACACTCTTTTTAATGCTTTTTGCCACTTTGCCACCAGTGCTCCCACCTGTATGCACCAGTGCTCCCTCTACTCTTCCCTCTCCCTTCCTTCTCTTCACTTATGCCGCCAGCACCATGCCTCCACCCTCATTTCCAAATTCTGGCTTGGGTTTCTCCCTTCCAAACTCTCCCCTCTCCTCTCTCCATCATCCCTTTCCTCTTATCAACCACGCTTCAGAGACCCCTGTACCGTCTCTCTCCCATGTCCCCATTCCAGTTTGGGGCAGGCAGCCTTCTCTTACCATCACCCCTCTCTGTGGAACTCTCTTGCAAGCTTGCTTCATTTATCTCCTTCCTTACACTCTCTAAAATGTGTCCTTTCCCAATCCTTCCCTTTTCTTGCTCCTGTCCTTCCTCCTCCCAGCAACCAGGGTGATGTTTTCTCTCTCTGTATACATCCTTAACTTGCCTACCTCCATGTTCAACTTTCCCTAACCCCTCTGATTCCTAATGCCAACAGCAATCCCCACCTCATCCCCTTATGATCTTTTCCTCCTCCTTTCCCTTACTACTTTCTTCTTTACAGCTGGCTTCCTATGCTAACTTTGGACTACAGATATATAGCAATATTTGCCAGTGCATCATTGTTATTTCATTACCTTTATTTTTAATAATGTATGCCATATTTATATTGTAGTCTGACTGTTCACTCGTTTCCACCCCTGTTTCCCCTTTCCCTTGGGTCGCACCTGGAAATGAGCTTCAGCTCAGTGTACCTCTCCCAGTTACCAAAATTTTAAGTCAATCAAACAATCAATCTGATACTCCTGTCTGTTTTAAGTGTCAACAGGAGAGCTTGATAAAATCTGACATCTTCATGACTGAGAGCATATATGCTAAGCAGCACAACTGGCCAATTGAACATCATACCTTGTACCATGTACCATGGCCCACCTATGCAAGTTATCAGATTCCACTTTTGTAGCCACAAATGGTAGGCTTTTATTTATTATTATAAAATGGTAGGGTAAAATCATGTAATCTAATTGGCTCTTATTTATGCGTAAAGTATGGTTTACACATGGGTAAACAAGCACTTGTCAATGCTGAATGTTGATTGCTTGTATGTGCTGTTTAGGTATTTTGAAGTGAAAGTACCATGCCTAAGAACTGTCAAGTGCCCCCCCCCCCCCCCCCAAGACATCCACTGTGTCATTCTGTTCAGTATTCACAGAAGAGGGGGAGGGGCAAGGGCAACAGCAGTACAGCAGTTGCAAAGGCGTGAAGAGGTGGACAATAGTCCATTGACAGGCAAAAGAATCCTGCAGAAGGTGATTAAATTGAAGATGGAGAAAGTGATGGGACCAGATGGCATACACCCAAGGATATTAAAGGAACTGTGAAGGGGAAATTGCAGTACCTGTGGCAGCCATGTTCACTGAGTCATTCAACACAGGGGTGGTACCAGAGAATTGGAGGAGGGCACATGTGGTCCCTCTATACAAATCCAACAGTAGGGAGGAGGTGGGGAACTATAGGCCAGTCAGCCTCACTTCAGTAGTGGTGAAGATCATGGAGACATTGGTTAAAGAAAGAATACTGGGGCATCTAGAAGCCATCAGAGCCCAGGACCATAGGCAACATGGATTCACAGTGGGGAGGTCATGTCAGAGAAATCTGGTTGATCTCTTTAACTGGGTAACAAAGGAGGCAAATCAGGTTGGGGCAGTGGACAACGCTTACCTTGATGTAAGCAAAGCCTTTGACACCGTCCCACATAGGAGGCTGATAAACTAGCTGAGTAGGCTGGGCATGGGGGAAAAGGGTGGCAAACTAGGTTAAAAACTGGGTAAGAGACAGGAGGCAGAGAGTGGTGGTAAATGGGGAGCAGTCTGGGGAGAGGGGGTGACCAGTGGGGTGCTGCAGGGATTGGTCCTGGGGCCAGTCCTGTTCAATGTCTTCATTAGTGTCATTGCAGAAGGGCTGATGGGAAAGGACTGCCTGTTTGCAGATGACACCAAGATCTGTAACACAGTGGATACCCCAGAGGGGGTGGAGAAAATGAGGAGGTACCTGGGGAAGCTTGAGAAATGGTCTGAGGACTGGCAACTGAAGTTTAAGTCAGAAAAGTGCAAAATTATACACCTGGGACACAGAAACCCTGGGGAAAGGTACAGGATGGGGGGGGGAGTTGCTGACAGTCACAAAGAAGGAAAGAGACCTGGGGGTTCTTATTTCAGATGACCTGAAAATGTCAAAGTGGTAAGGCAGCTGGGAGGGCCAGTGACATGCTGGAGTGCATAGGCAGGGGTATCACCAGCATAAGGAGGGAGGTAGTGATGCCATTATATAAAACCATGGTCAGGCTTCACATGGAGTACTGTGTGCAGTTCTGGAGGTTGCACCTTCGTAAGGATATTAACAGGCTGGAAATGGTCCAGAGAAGGGTGAATGAGATGGTACAGAGCTTGCAACACAAGACTTATGAGGAGAAATTAAGGGACCTCAATATGTGCTCACTGGAAGAGAGGAGGGAAAGAGGGGATATGATAGAAACATTAAAGTACCTCAAGGTATAAATATAACTACTGAGAAGCAGGAGACAGCTGCTATAGGCATATGCGCCAGCTTCTGTGTGATATTCTTTTGTTCTTATAAATCTGTAATCTCCAGTATTTCAGTAACCACATGACCACACTGCCTTCTTTTGGCAATTTTATGCTGTTTGATGCCTGGTGTCAGATGGCAGACAGCGGACTCACCAGATTGTGTTGCCATTTGAAAAACTTTATAGAGGGTTTTTTTGACTGGTAAGTATTTTGGAAAGCTGGTGAAGGTCTCACAATTTTTATTATAATTTTAACTCCTTATGTCTGTCTCCTTTGGTCCCCCCATCCCCACACCCCAGGAGTCATCAGTGGCCACAGCTGCAGCCTTCTTCTTGCCAAGATGGTGGGTGAGAAACATAGAATTTGATGACAGATAAGGACCGCTTGGCCCACCTAGTCTGACCATTTCGCTACCTGATGGATAGGCTGCAGATTCTAGTTAATCAACAGCTTACTTCCTCCTACCCCCCAGTAGAATTGCCTTATGTCTGTCCGTGAACAGCTGCCTTCACAGTCTGTGAAGTTTGATGTCTTTCAGTGCCGCTTATTGGTCATCTTCCAACATAGGTGAGGTGAAGAAATGGAGTGAGCAAGAATCAAGTACTCATTCAGATGTGTTGTTGATTTTAAGATCAGCATACTGGTGAGGACACTGCAAATAGAACCTCAGCTCTTTAAGCAGCCTTATGAAGAGTAAAGACTTCTCGAAGCACTGGGGTTGTGTTTATTGTACTGTAAGTGAGCTGCATCTAATTTGGCAATTTACTGTGCCTTACATCTGGATGTATGGTAGGGCCAACTTTAAATAAACACTGCACCTGAATTAATACATGATGCCACAGAAACATAGAATTTGTCAGCAGAAACGTCCACTCAGCCCATCCAGTCTGCCCAAGTGTTCTCTACCTACTTGTAACTCCTACCTGTATATGTTACTGCATGTCTTATTCTGCCTGCGTCCATCAGGACCTCCTTGTGAATGAGCTTGCTTAATGGATTTTTCCTGTAATGAACTTGAACCTACTCCACTTTCATAGCCCTATTGATCTCCATTTACCCCCTCCTTCCCCTTTTTCTAATATACCCCATGTTTATCCCATGCATGCTTCATGCCCCCTACCATTTTAGGTTCCATCACTTCTCCTGGCAGTCTGTTTAAGGTGTCTACCACCCTTTCAGTAAAGAAAGATTTCTTTACATCTATCCAGAATGCCCCTCCAGCTTCATTGTATGCCCCTTAGTTTGAGTGCTCATTCTCATTTGAAGGAAACTTCCCAACTGTACCCTCTTTACCTCTGTGAGGTACTTTTTAGGTCTTGATTATGTCACCTCTTGCCCTCCTCTCTTCCAGAGTGTACATGTTGAGATTCTTCAGCCTTTCCTTGTAGGGATTCTTGTGAACATTCTGAAGCATTTTAGTTGCCCTCCTCTGGAAAACGTCCACCTTATGTCCTTTCTGAAGTGTGGACTCTAAAACTGGACACAGTACTGCAGCTGGGGGTATATCACGGAGTGAGACAATGGCAGCACAACATCCCTCCTCCTCCTACTGGAGATGCCACTCCTTATGCACCCCAGAGTCCAATTAGCCCTGCCCATAGCCTTGTGACACTGTACTTTCATCTTGATGTCCTTTGATATAATAACCTCAAGGACTCTTTCATGTCTAGTGAGTATCAGTACCTCCCCCCATCCTATACTCACTATCGGGTTTCCTATGCCCTAGGTACATGATTTTACACTTGTTGGCATTGAACCCCAAGTATGTAGGAAAACAGATTTGATTTGAATGAATTGCAGGCTTTTAAGCAGCTTTTCGGGGAGTGTGTATGTGTATGTGTGGGGGGGGCTCTGCTACTATAAGTATTTGCTTTTGATTTGGTATAATGTGTGAACAGACTAACCCTGCTCCCCACTCTGTGTGCTATGTCGGAGATAAAGAACCCATATAGCATTGGGCCAAGCATTGAGCCCTGCGGCACCCCGCTAGTCACAGCTCTGGGTGATGAGAGCTACCCCACCACCACCACCCTCTGCACCCTCCCCGGAAACCAGTTCTCTATCCATTTAGTCAGACCACCTTCCACCCATACACCTCCTTCTCCTCACTCTTCTCCTCCTCCTTGGCCTGTGTCCCTCCTCCCGGTAGTCCACACCCTTTCTCCTCCTTATTCTTACTGGGTGGTGGTACCTTCTGTATTACACTCAGACCACTCTGCCTGCCCCCTTCCAGGGTTACTACACCTCCGCCTTTACCTATATCTAGGGTGGTGAGCTCATCAGGCTCACCTGTATGGACCTTTCTACCAACCTTAGTCTTTTGACCCCCCCCCCAGTTGTTTAAATCCACCTTAGTAGAGATATACCCCTCTAATCCTGGCTTTAATTTTTTTATATATTTTCTCACAGGGCTACAGTCAGCGGGTCATCTGAGCCGACCCCCAGCCCCTGCCTCTGACATCAGGCTGGCCTGCTTACCTCCACAGATTACCCCCCATACTGGGGTGGTGAGAACCTTCCCAGGTCGACCCACCAGAACAGGATCCAGTTGAGGAGGCGTCATTCAGGGTGGGCAGGGAGGCATCGGAAGCTCATGCTGCCCGACCGTAGCCCATTTTCCACTTTTCTCCTCTTTGCCACCCTTTACTACACTGCTGTAGTAGCATCCGTGGTCATCACCAGGGGCCACCACAGAGCAGTGGGTCCCTGGATCCCACCCCGGGATAGGAGAGCAGTCCTCTGGATGCTCAATCCTATCCCTCCCTTGCCAACCTCTGGTGGCCCGGGCTTGCATCCGAACCTGGATCACCAGCGTGGCGCGAGGTGTGGCGTCCAGTGCCTCAACCCTCAGTGCCAGTAGCCCAGCAGCAATGCTGCCTTTAATAATCCCCTCCCCTCCCCTTCCTGCTCTAGTGTACCCTGTCCCCCGCATACAAGTCACTGTTCCCCCCAGACCCAACCCCAGTAGTCACTAACCCATGATATTTCATGTTGCTCCAGTCCCTTAGCCACTAGAACTCCTTCTTCCTCCCCATGCTTGCACATGGTACCAGCACTACCTCCAAGAATGCCACCGACTTCCCCACCTCCTCACACTGCCTACCCAAGTACTCAAACCTCCACCTCACCACTTCCACAGTGTCCTCCGCCAAGTCATTTGTACCCACATGCAACAGTAAATGAGGTTTCTTCCTCCCTTTTGCTGCATGCTTGAACTGTGCCTACCCTGCCCTGCCCCTCCTGCAGTCAACCTGGGGACAGCTTCAACCCAAATATGGCTGTGCCTTTCCCCCTTTCCACCCCATTTCACCCATTTCAGTATAGAATCCCCCAGGATGAGTACCCCTTCCCTTCTAGTGCCCCTTCCACCACCCCAGTATTCGTTCTTCCCTGTCCCTTACACTCAGTCAACTGCACCCTCTGTGACTTCTGTATCTGTACCCCCTACTTCCACCTCACCAATTTTCTCTGCCTTATTCCTCCCATCCCCCTTGAACCCCTTTCCAGCCTGTTTTCTTCCTACTGGGCTTCCCATGTCGACCTCCCCTCCTCCCCTGCTGATTTCCAACCCCTCTCCTATCCCCACTGTTGTCAATTTAGAGCCTCCATTTCTCACCCTGATAGTGATGCCCCTCCATCCTTCCCCTTCCCATAGCCTTCTCTCCTTCAGTCACCACCTCACTTCTTTACTAGCCCCTTCTGCCCTTTGTCCTCCTTCTCTTCCTTACCTGTTGCCATCCTCTCCTTACTTGTCCTTCCCCCTTCAGTATGTTCCTGCTCCCCCTCTCTGTTCCATAACAGAGGTTCGAATCTATTTCTAGTTGATACCTGTCCTACATCTCTTCCTCCTATCAGTTCTCCCCTCCTAGTTGTTCCCTTCCGTGCCACCCCTGGTCCCTCCCTACCTCTAGCCATCTGCTCTCTCCCCTGGTACTCCTCGGGTCTCTTCCTCCCCCCCCCATCAGGAGGCTCCCTGCCCTCGCCTCAGGCCTCCTCTCTTTTCTGCTAGTGCCTCTGATACTGGAGTCAGTTTCAGTCCCTAGTTATTCTTCCTTCGTCCCCCTTTGCCATCCCCTATTCCCCCCTCAGGATGCTTACCATACTCATCTGCTCTGCCACTTAGACTCCTCCCCAACCTCCACAGTTCCTCCCTCAAACTAGCCAGCCATCTACAGACCATACACCCCCCCCATCCTCCAAGCCCAGTCCAGGATCATGGCAGACCCATACCCTGTACACCCTTCCACCCTTCCAAAGATGCCCGCCCTATTGACATGTGGCACTTGCCCTATTTTGGCCCCCATCTAATGTTATGGGCTCTTACTCCCAGGTTCTGTACCCTTCTACAACTGTTAGGCCCCTATTTATTCAAATTCCTGCCCCCCCCCTCAAAGTAGTCCCCCTACTGACCCCTTGCTGACCGGGGTAATTCAGTCTCAAATCTCATCCGTTAGATACTGTATTACTGTAGCAATCCTAAAGCCTCCTTGTTCATTTTTCACCCCTCAGCTACTATACTTTTTGTTCTCGGCTCTCATATAGTTTCACTTAGCCCAGTTAGAAATCCTATTGCACTCTAACTATTACTCAGCTCAGTTAGAGAAATAAACAGAACAAATAAATATGTATTATTACAGCAATCATAACAGTATAGCTCAGTACTTAGGTCAGCCAGAGAAAGAAACAGAACAACTAAATCTGTATTATTACAGCAATCCTAAAGTATCCAGTCCTTGCTTTGTCTCCACTCCAGAGACCCTGCTGTAATATAGGACCACAGAGTACCATGGGCAGGAGGGTGGGCTGCTGTAAAGTCCTGGCAGAGCTCCATTGAGCTTGCTCACTCCCCCTCTCTCACTCACTCTTTCTATTTCTCCCGATGCTGCAGGCTGCTCTTTTGTACTGGTGTCCTGCTTGCACTGGCGCCTTTTTCTGCCCACAAAGAAATTTGCAGCAGTCCCGATACAGCTCCATTGAGCTCGCTCACTCACCCTCTCTCACTCACTCTTTGTTTCTCCCGGCGCTGCAGGCTGCCATTTTGTACTGGGCTCCTGCCTGCATTGGCACCTTTTTCTGCCCACAAAGAAATCTGCAGCTCTCCCGACAGAGCTCAGTTAAGGTTGCTCACTCCCCCTCTCTCACTCGCTCATTCCGTTTCTGCCGGTGCTGCAGGCTGCCCTTTTGTACTGGGCTCCTGCCTCTTTTGGCACCTTTTTCTGCCCACAAAAAAATCTGCAGCAGTCCCAACAGAGCTCAGTTGAGCTCAGTCACTCCCCCTCTCTCACTTACTCGATCGTAATCTGTTCCAAACACTGATTTCTGAAAGCGACTGCGCTATTCTGCGCTGGAAGTGCGAAAACACATTTCAGCCAGGATGTGAAAAATGACAGCTGTACTGTTTATAAGGAGGTGTGAAAAAATGCCAGTGTTGAAAATCTGGCATGAAAATATTACTAATTTGCGAAGTTACAAGGGTGCGTGGAAACTGCACAATGCACGCTCATAACACAGTCATTTTATGAAGTTTCATCACAAAATTTTCAACATAGGCATTTTAGGACCTCTGCTTATGAACAGTGTGACTGTGATTTTCTTAATGTGTCCCAAAAACTGATTTCCCACAGCGACCGCGCTATTCTGCGCCGGAAGTGCAAAAACACATTTTAGCCAGGATATGAAAAGTGACAGCTATACTGTTCCTAAGGAAGTGTAGAAAAATGGCAACATTGAAAATCTGGAGTGAAAATATTGGAAATTTGTGAAGTTACGAGCGTGCATGGAACTTGTGCAACACACGCTCATAACACACTCATTTTATGGACTTTCATCACATAATTTTCAACATAGGCATTTTAGGACCTCTACTCATGAACAGTATCACTGTGATTTCCTTTTTGTAGTTGAATGTTTTATTAATTTTTTCCTTATTACACACACATAAAACGACATATATAAACCGTAACACCACACTTATCTAACCATACAGATATGAAAATTAGCATTCAGTCCATACATATGAATGTTATATGACAAAACTACAACTTAAGGTTCACTTCAGTAGATGTCATCAGTTTACAAGCACTGAGATTCTTAAACCAGGTAGGAAAAAAGAAATAATAAGGAAAACACTGGGATTACGAATTTTTTGCATAGTCAAGGACACTATTATAAGGAGATGCACTGGCACCTTACCATATTGATGTCTACGGATCACAACCATAGGGAGGTATCACCACTGAAATGCCATGGCTTCAAGTGTTACGGTAGCCATACCTTCACATAGTCATCACCAGGCAAGCACCTGAAATGGAGGGCACCACAAAGCAAACATAGTTACATCTGCAAACCAAGCATCTATGCCTGGACCTAACATAATGCTCAGTGGCTAATGAAAACAAATTAATAAATGAGAAAAGGAAAACAAAACCAATTATTATTACATGTGTGTATATAACCAAACAGAACACAACAAAGCAAAACAAAAACTAACACACACTAACTACTAATACCCTCAAAGCAAATAATACAACTTTTTGGGTAAACTATGTACAGTTACTGTCAGTTAGTGCTAGGCATAATCCAGAGTATTTGCTGTTAACACCATCAATTCAGCAGGGAGATCATAGACATGCATTTAAACTGTCAATGGGTAATCCTGTAATGTTAAAATGAATAATTCAACCAATACCAGCTCTGGATGCCATATATGCCATGTATGGAACCCAGCAGAGATGGAAGGAATCCATCTTGCCCATTAGCATATGTGAACGTCTATCTAATTCACACACTGATGTAAGTGTTGATATAATTCCACTGATACACAGGATAGTAGTGCTTTTTCATTTCCTCAGGACAGCACACTTCACCTGCATGCTAAACAGCATTAGCCATCTAAATTCTTGAGATTTAAGGTTAGGAGCCTCGGATCTCAACCCTAGCAGCAGGAGGGCTGCACTAACTGGGACTGGACGTTGTAGAATCAGATTAGCCTCATGTGTAACTCTCTCCCATAATCCATGAATCCCGGGGCATTGCCACAGGATATGGTATAAGTCCCCCCCGGCTGGTGGCATCGCCAGCAAGCACCATGGGCAAGTACTTTCATTTTCTGGAGCACCATTGGTGTCCTGTGCCATGAATGCACTATTTTATTATGAATAAGCCTACTGTGGGCATCCCTATGTATCTTATATCCAGCTTGCCAGCATTGCTTCCATTGTACCTCAGAGATTTGGTATTTGAAGGGCCTTTTCCCAATTAAGTTTGGATGTCAAGTCAGAGGGGGTAATGTATCTCTTACCACTGCATAGAGTGTCACAGCAACCTTGTTTTTTAGGAGAAGCCACCCCTTTAAATAGGGTGCAAGGTCTTTATGGATATTCCCCTGTTGCAATAAGAGCTTAAGAGTGTCCCAGATCTGTAAGTATTGCCAAAAGTCAGATTTAACTAGGTTCCATCTAATTTGCAAGTTTTGGTATGATTCTACCAATAGGGAATTACGCACTAATAGATCCTGAATAAAGAAAATCCCTTTATCCTGCCAAAGATGCCATATCACCAGTTTGCCCCCAATGGTAAGCCTGGGGTTGCACCAAAGAGGCGTGTAGAGTAGAGGAAGGGCAAAGAATTTTAGTTTTTTATGCAAAAGCCTCCAATATCTAATTGAGGGGCCTATGGTAGGATGAAATTGAAACTCGCAGGAGGGGGAGGTCCAGAGGATAGAGGCTGCCACAGGGGAGTTACTTAGAGCCTGCTTGATCAGTAGTCATTGGGGAGATTCAGTAGAGCATGGATGAAACCAGTTCAAAGTTTGAGCACATTGAAAAGCCATTTTATAGCCTTCCATCCATGGGAGATCCCACCCCTCTCTGTGCCAGTGGGCCCTAAGCTGGTTCCTACTGAAGCGGGGTCTGTCATTTCCCCAAAGAAATAAGCCAATCAGCATATCTATTTTCCAAAGCCAATGAGATGGGAGGAACAGGGGAATATGTGAGAGCAGGTAAAATATTTTTGGGGCTAGGGTCATCTTAAAGACCACAATTTTGCCAGCCATAGTTAAATGGAGCTGGTTCATATGACCTAGCTCACTCCTACATTTAGTTATTAATGGGCCTAAGTTGTTATCCCACCTCTTTGCAAGATTTGCCCCAACTTTAATACCCAGATACGTGGTAACATATTGTGACCATTTTAAACCATACTGAGCTATGGTATGGGGTTGACACTGAGAGTTAAGGGGGAGAATCTCAGTTTCAGATTGATTAACCTTGAGCCCCGATATAAGGGAGAAGTGGTCTAATAGGGCTAAGAGTGGTGAGATTGAAACCTGTATATCCCCCAAGGTTACTAGCAAATCATCTGTGTACAACAGAGTGGGAAATTGTGCCTTCCAAGACCTATGCCTTTTATGAGGGGATTCTGTCTGATTGCAGCTGCCAGGGGTTCAATTGCAAGGACAAACAATAGAGGGAAAGGGGACATCCCTTTCTTGTGCCTCTATGCAACTGAAAGGGTTCCAATAGTGTGGAGTTAGTGAGCACTTTAGCAAGGGGGGACTTATACAAGGCAGTTACGGCTGCTCTGAAATGGGGTCCAAACCCAAATATTGTAAAACATTCTGCAAATAATCTCATTCTATGGAGTCAAATGCCTTTTTGAAATTGATTGCCAGGGCTGCTGCAGGCATTGTCCTCTGGCTGGCCACGTGTATAAGGTTGACAGGTGTTCTAAGGTGATCAGTGCTATATCTGTTTTTATCAAAACCTGCTTGAGGGATGTATGAGAGAGGGTAGAACTTGGGATAGTCTATTGGCCAGCACTCTGACATAGACTTTGCTGTCTGAGTTAATCAGAGAAATAGTTCGATAGCTAGCTGCCTCCTTAGCTGGCTTGCCTTTCTTTGAAAGAACTGTAATGATTGCCTCCCTGAGGGTACTCGGTAAAATACCCTTGGTTTCTGTCTCTGTAAAGACCTAACACAGTAATAGGGAAATTACAGGGGCCGCCATCTGAAGAAAGTCAATGGAATACCCATCACTACCGGGAGCGTTCCCTTTTTCTAGAGCCATCAGAGCTATAAATACCTCCTCTGTAGTCAGAGGGCCTTCAAGGGCAGCACTCTCAGTTTGGGAGAGCTTAGGAAGATCAATGTTCTGCAGAAAGGTTTGAGTATCTGGACATGGTTCAGTTCTGGATGACAAATAAAGTTGGGAGTAAAATGCTGTCATGATATCATTCACATCTTGAGAGTTAGTTTTTACTGTCCATGACACTGGGTCCTTCAGCCCCCCTTTAAATCTATTCACTTGTTGCTTCCGTAATTGGTAGGCCAAAATGTTCCACTTTTGTCCCCCCCAATAAGAATGTTGTATCCTGATGAGAGTCAAATCCGCCTTTCTAGAGGAGCTCATTTATTCTAGTTCTTATAGTAAGGACCCGCCGCCCCCACACAGACTGAGAAGAGAGGTGTGATTGAGCTTTAGGATCCTGCTTAGCAGCGAGCAGATCGCTTTCAAGCTGAATCAGTTCCTCCTCTCTAATTTTCCTTCTGTGCACAGCGTAGCCAATAATCTTGCCCCGCATGGTCACTTTGTAAGCTTCCCATGTATTTTGGGCTGAGGGTTCCTCTATAGGGTCCAGAAAATTTTTTTTGTTTCAGATTTGGCCCATTGGACAAATTTAGAATCTTGCAAAAGGAGAGGGTCCAGTCTCCAAGTGGAGGAACGGGGGGCCTTATGACCCCATTTTAAAATCAGTTGCACTGGAGTATGGTCCGAGATCACCATGGGAAGGATGTTAGATTCTAAAACATGCTGTGTGAGGGTTTGGGAAATAAGCCACAAATCCAGCCTGCTGAATGACCTGTGTACCCCGGAGTGGTAGGTATAATCCCAGGCAGTGGGATGCACTAAGCGCCAAATGTCTACCAGTTGATACTCAGAGCTAAGGTGGAGGGCTGCCTGTACACCCCAAGTATGGGTTTCTTTGCCCTGATCACTTCTATCCAGCACGGGGACTAAGGTGAAATTAAAATCTCCCCCAATTATAATAGGTGTATTAGTCCCCACCATCGATTCCAACTCGGTATTTACATCAAGGAAAAAAGGCTGGGTCATCCACATTTGGGGCATAGAGATTTACTATAAGGAGGTGACCTTTTGGGGTGTCCAGCAAGGCTATTACCCATCTTCTGTGAGGATCCACCTTACTTTTTAAAACTGACCACAGGAGTGATTTATGCAGCAGAATGACCACGCCCCTTTTTCTTGTGTCAGCACAGGAGTGCAGTTCTATACCAACCCAGTCTCTAGCTAAATATTTATGATCTTGGTTTGTAAGTTTTATTTCTTGTAAGAAAGCAACCTGGGTTTTTAACCTTTTTAAATGGGTAAGCACCTGCTTCCTTTTTGAGGGAGAGTTTAACCCCCGCACGTTCCATGTTATAAAAGAAATATCATCCATTTGGCTGCTTATAGTAAAATGTTTTAGGCACAGGGAAATAGTTATCTTGCCACAAGAGGGTACTGACAGGAATGGCATAACTGACTGACCTACTCTGTTGCTGGGTAAGTGGTTGTCCGGGAATACCAGAAAAGTACCTGACTGACACAACACAGGGTAATGCATGCACTTTCCGGACACTAAACAGCATCCTAATACTTAAGATCAGTAACATCTGAACCGTATAAAAGAAACAACATAAACTATTTACATACATTGCGCTACCGTGAGGGTATCACAGGCCAAGGAATCATAGTCCTCACAGGCCGTACCACTCAATCTGGAATGGGGGTGGTGAGAGTAGAAAACAAGGACGGGCTGACCCGTCACATGTAAGCGATCCCACCGTGGGGATTTCCTTATGAGAGTATATATATGTAAAATACCTGTTGGATAAACACACTCAATATTGCCAGAGCAGGGAATAAGTCTGGTGATAGCACCTGAGTGGTCTATAAGGTCTATGCATATCCTGCAAGCATGAATGGGAATGAAAGTTACGCAGTACATGATAGTAAATTCCTACAATCCTTTCGCTATTATTAAAGGGGTATAGGACCTACACACTGCGTGTTAAACATCCGGATCCCCCCCTCTTGACACCTGCTTGTAAGATAACTAATAGTGTCACTTTTAACAGAAATAACAGTATCCTTAACAACGAGATACCTGCATCCCAAAATCTTACATTAAGATACATGTCTATGGCAGGCCAGACAACAGGGGATTACTGAGCCACTGTTACCAGGTTAAAGGGGATATACCTGTACCAAAGGACAATCCTCCCCCCCCGGCCCATTACCAAGCCATGCATACCAGCTATAAGAAAGAGGGGCACTTATCTAAGTTTGATCCTGTGGTTCCGATGCCTGCAGCACTTCTGCATCTGTGGGGAACTGATATGGTGTCTTCAGGGCATCACAAAGTTCAGAGCCGGTGTCAGCTACTTCAGTCGTCCTTTGGGTCCTGTCAGCTACATCAGACGTCCTTTGGGTTGGGAGGGTGGTGGCGTGTGATATTGTGGCAACCGTTTTTTCTTGAGGTGGGATTTCAGTCCTTACGGCCTCCTCCACCATTTCCTCCTCCGGTTACTCGGGAAAGTCTGTGTTCTCCTCCTGGTTCACAGGTGTAAGACGAGTGAATCTATGAGGGGAGAAGAATTTAGATGTACAGTCTGTGGAGGGTGTAGATACAGTTGAGGTAACAGCAGGGTTTGTAGTCTGCTCTTGAAGGTGATTTCACTTAGAGTGTCCACCATTTTGATGTCGCTTCCATGATCTAACTGGTAAGGGTAAATTCCTGCCAGTGAACTGGAATCCCTGAGGCCTCTGCTCTATATTCAAAGCTTCCTTTAGAACTAAGTTGCCTGTTTTCTGCCAAACGGATAGTACAGTCTCCTTTTGAGCAAACTCCCCACTAGAATGGGGTGGCCAGTTGGTACACAGATAGTCCATAAGTCTGTTTCGGGTAGCAAAGGAGATGAAAGCACCATTTACCTCCAAGCGCATGGTCGCTGGGTACCTGAGAGAAAATGTAATTCCCAGATTGTGTTTTATACATCGGACATCTGTGCATTCTTTCCAACAAGCTGCCAGATCACAGGAGAAATCTTGGAAGATAAGGATTCTGTGGCCCCGCCATGAAAGGGCACTGAGCTCACGGGCCCGAGAAGTAATCCACTCCTTGTTTGCAAAGTTCAATATACGGACCATAATCGGCCTAGGTCTGTCTCCGGGCTTCGGCACTGGATTTAGAATTCTGTGAGCTCACTTGATTTGAATCGAGGTGGAAGATCATGTTTTAATAATTCTGGTAGAGTATTATACAAAAAGTCGACTGGATTTCTACGTTCCGCTCCTTCAGGGAAACCTATGAGTTGCAAGTTGTTGCGGCGACTTCGGTTTTCCATGTCATCTATTTTTGTTTGTAGCAGGTAAATTGTACTCTCAGTGTCGAGAAGAGATTCTCTAAAGCCGCTGTATTTTTATTTATTTTTATTTCAGTCTGGTCAAGCCGAGCTTCAAGTCTGTTTATAGCCAGCGTAGTGTGATTTGAGGCTAAAGTGACCCTAGACATTTGTTTCAGAAGAGCAGTAAACATATCCTGGGTTTGTTGCGCAGTTGGGCCTGTGGCACTTTCAGAGCCACTACGCCTCGACATATTGATGTGGACTTATGGGTGGCTTGCCCCATGAAAGAAAGTGCGGAATCAAAATCTAAACAGGGTACGACTACCCAAATGATTCCCGGTAAAGATTTCTCTACTCCAGAGTGAAGCTTGTAGGTAGGAAGGCAGTGTTTATCGCATGGAAAATCCCCGAGATGGAAGAGCGCTCACATTAAGTGCCCATTACACCTGGAGCCAAGCCACGCCCCCACTGTGATTTTCTTAATGTGTCCTGAACACTGATTTCCCACAGCGACCGCGCTATTTTGCGCTGGAACTGCGAAAACACATTTTGGCCAGGATGTGAAAAATGACAGCTGTACTGTTCCTAAGGAGGTGCATCAAAATGGCAATGTTGAAAATCTGGAGTCAAAATATTGCAAATGGGCGAAGTTATGAGCGTGTGTAGCAACTGAGCAACTCATGCCCGTAAAACAGTCATTGTTTGGATTTTTCCCACCAAATTTGCAACATGGACTGTTTGAGAGCCCATCTCATGAACACTGGCACTGTCGTTTCATTAATTGATCCCAAAAGGTGATTCCGCGCAGTGACCGATAAATCACCTTTCAGGACTGATTAACGCCATAACAGTGGCTGAATTCATGAGGAGGGGACCCAATAACCCCATGTTGAAAATTTGGTGCCAAAATTCCAAAAAATTCCTGAGATATGCTAAAAAGTTGAAAAAGCTCTATTTATGCCATTATACAGCTTACTGGCATTTCTCAGTTCACGGTCAATTTTGAAGAGTGCAGGCATGTTCCCAGTCCACCGAATCATCGCACTGGACTCTGGAGGTAATATGGGGTGAGGGGCATGGGGTGGGGGAGGCAGGTGCGAGGGTGGGTGCGGTTATGGGAGGGGCAGGAGACCGCGAGGGACCGCTTTTCTTTTACAGCGTAAAAAAACGACATCTCAGGACGCTTTTTTTCTTTACAGGGCATTGGGCATGCTAGGGTGGGCTCCCAGCATGTCACTTGAATGTTGGGGGTTGTAGGCTGGTTGGGATTGGACACCCCTCAGCATAAACAGAACATTTGGGACGGGGGGACCATTATGCCGACGAGGAGTGGGATCCCCTGTCAGCAACCTGAACTCACACACAGGGACTTAAGCCGACGGGGATTTAAGCCTCCATCAGCAAACAAACACTGTTGTGGGGGGGGCACATGCTGCCGAGGGGGATTGGGCACCCCCTCGGCACTGGGGGCTCAGTCATATTGTTTGTGAACACGGCGGCAAGCCACTGCCATGTTCACAAACAATATTACAGTACCAGCGTTCCGCCCAGCAATGACGGGTTGCTCCCTCATTGCAGCGGAATGGCTAACGCTGCATTGATGAGGCGGCCCCTGTTTGCAGTGGCTGAAATGTTTCAAGGCTGTGGCACGCTGGCTGAACTAGTGTCAGCAGCAGCGTGCCACCCCATTGGGGAAAGTGGGTCAAGCTTCAAAAGGTAGTGGGGGCATTGGCCACAACAGTGCCGCGCCTCCAAAACCCTACTTCTGCAGCAAGCTGCCGCATTATGTTTCTTGCGCATGTGCGTAATCAACATAAAAAGGACTGCTCAGCAGCAAACAGTCTGCAACACAGATCAATGGGCATTTGGAACACAGGCATTTCAGTTAGCCCTCTACTGCCAGAACTGATCTTCCACCACAAACATGGCTGCTACCTTTACACTGAAAAAAAAAACTTCAACTGGGCCCTAATAATAAAACTACCTTAAATAAAAAATAAAACAAATGACTTAAATGCTGTTTCCCTGATTAACACACTCTCCTTACATACATAAACAAATTAGAAACAATTAGTATTGTTTATAGTTTTTACTGCAACTGTTTCTTTGCTGATAGTCAAAAATCCCCCTTCTATCTTTAACTGCTTATCAGGGAACTCTTTTCTTCTTGCCCTGACAGTGAGATAACTGAGTCTCTGGCTGTAATAAATGCCTTTGTTGTCTGTGTGTGCAGTACAGTGGGTTGGGAGAGAAACATTCTGCCAGTGGAACTGAGCAGAATTTTGAATCCATGTATTCCATGGTAAACATTCCATTATAAACATTCCATATCTTGAATGTGGGGAAACAACAGAGAAAAAAAAAACAGGAAGAATAAAGTAGGCAATAATACAATGACATCATCAATGACATCACTTGCGGTAGGCGGAAGGATTATTTTATCACAAATGCACAAAGTAAATCTCTTTTTTCTACATATAAACCTGCTTTTCCCAATAGTAAAAAGTAAAAAAAAAAAAAAAAAAGTCAATTTTATAAACACAATAAGGCACTCAGGGGTGTGTGTAAACCATATTTTACAGCACGGCCAGCAGCTGAAGTCACTCAGCCTTTGGCCTCGTACCTTAGTATGCCCCTGGCCATGCTGTAAAATATGGTTTACACACACCCCTTTGTGCCTTATTGCTTACGTGTGGCTATGCCCCTGGCTTGTGAGGTATATGATGAAATAAAAGTTTACACTACCCAGCCTCTCTTAAATTTCTTACTGTGTGTTCCCCATCATTTAAGTGGGTTTCCTACAAAACACCAGGTCTAATTTCTCCTTCTTAAGATGATTATGGATTCTTTTGCACTTTATCAGGTGGCTTAGGCCCTTCACATTCCATGTTAGAAAATGTGTTACTTCTGCCATAGACAGCATGTAGAATTGTGTTGCTGAAATTCTCTATCATACCTAAAGCCCTTACCAGGTCCGTCGTTCACTCTGTCATATCCCCTCACAATAAATCCTGTTCTGCAGGGGTATATTAGTTCCTGTTTTCTGTGAATATTGTTACCCTTATTCACAAAAATGTTGCCAAACACCTGAAAACAAACACCAAGTGGTGTTAACATGACATGGCAGGTTTTAAAGAGAACTCGAACCAGTTCCTGAGCTGCCAGTATAGCCTAGAGGTTAGAGTAATGAGCTGTAAATGAGCTTACTACATCCAGCAGACCATACCTTGGTTTGATTCTAACAACCTCCACTTGCATACTGTGTGACTCTGAGCAAGTCACTTAACTGCCCAGTGCTCCCAGGTTGCCCCTGAAAACAGGCACTAGTGCCTAGTGGGCCTTACCCAGTTACCAAAGACTAAAATAAAGTTCTTCCAGGTAGTACTATGCGTCCCAGAAGCCAACCATTATTTTTTTTTCCATATAGATGCTTATCCACTTGGCAGGATGGGTGGCTTTCTCAGACATCGCCTTGCTTGCTACAGCCACCCATTCCCTTTTTCAAAGTCAGGGCATTTCACTCCTGCAAATTCCACCTCCCCCCACGGCAGGGTCAGGGAGGGAGGCCATGCTACCCCCCACACCTGGAGACATGATCCCAATTGTGTTCCAGACTGGAGCAGCAGAGCAGGCTGCAGTGTGCCAGGCAAGGCCTCGATGGAGCCTATCCTCCACGTTTCTTCCTTTTCCTTCCCTGGGCCCATGAACATGCAATGAGCATGTTGTCCGAGCTCCAGTGAGACGTCCCCAGAACTCTGAATATGGGGTCCCTCCCACCTACAGCACAACTTGCCTGTGCTACCACCCAGATTCTTCCAGTCGGCAATGAAGCAGCAAGCCACAGCAACCCCCCTCCCTGAGGGAGGAGAGCAGTCCTGCTGATTCGCAATCCTCCTTCCCCAAGCCAGCCCCCGAACCTGGTTTCTGAACCCAGGTCACTGGTGTGGTAGGACGTAAGACATTGAGCACTTCAGCTCTCCACACCACTGGGCCAGCTGCCAGTCATTATTATTAAACAAACAAAAGACACGAAAAAACAAGTGCCTCTGAACCAAGCTCTTATTTAGTAGTTATCTCCCTCTTTTAGTAAAATTATTTCATGGTTCCTATTATGGTAAGAAGTTTGATCTGGAAGCAGTACTAGCAGAGACTGCCTGGCTTTGTTAAGTCTGCTCACCCTCTCAGGTGTTCGTGCACATGCATCTGCCATGGGTGACGTTATGTTAGCAGAACATCACAACTGTTAGGCCCAGTTATGGAAATCTGTTATTCTACGAGCCCGGTCAGTGTGTTTCATTTTATGCAATGGTTTTACTGTATTGGATTTTTTTTTTTCAAAATAAAGAGCTGGAAAGAATCAGTTCTTCATTTTACTCTGATCCCCTCCATGCCCCCTCCCCCCATTACTTGCCTCTCCCTTCATTGTTGCGAGAGTCTCATCATATTAAACCTACTAGCTAAGAAGTCTTAAGAATACACAGTGCTGTTATGTGCATTATGTGTCTGCCACAATGCTCTAGTTCAGCATTTTGCATGATGTCCATCCTGGCTATTGCCGCAATTCAATGCATTGCAGTGATCCTCCTTGTGCAACTTACAAGTTTGTAAATAAGCTGAATACCTCGAGTTCAAAGTCAGAAGTCTTTTATAGTCAGCCGTTGTCCAAAGTAGTTTTGGTGGCAGGCAGTTTTTATTTATTTTATGCCTCCAAAGTTACTGCCCAATCTAAAGTTGGCTCCCGCTTCCTTATGAACATTGTGGATAAAGATGGTAGGAACCTCATGGTCTAAGGCTAAGAACTAGGAGCATAGCCACTTGTAGACACAGCAGGCATCTTCAGATGCCCTCTGATAAATGAAATGCTGTTAATTGTTTCTCTAGGGCTAACAAGCTGGGCATCTTAATCTGAAGTGGGAATAAAGCTTACAGGCAATGTGTATTCTGTTTATATATGGGTCACAGCCTGCCAACTTTCTTAAGGACTGGCTGGTATGGGAGGGAGGATTTCCAATCAAATGTTCGTATTCACAGTTTTAATTTAATGTGCACTTAAAGGCAGTCTTTACTTTTCAAGTGGGTAGTGAGTCTGTGTATTCTTCTGCCTTACTGGGGTCTGTGAAATATGCTGGTTTGTCATTAAAGGTGATGCAGATGCAACCCCTAGATGGCGCTATCCCAGGGGCTACTACCCCTGCCTGATTTGCCACTAACAGGCTGAGGGGCCTGGATCCGATGGCGGGTGCCTCCACCCAGAGGTCAGGGTTTGCAATAGTTAAACTAACTTGGTCACAGCCCTCTGGGACACTGTAACCCCCCTTTCTTCCCACTAGTGGCCCACACAGTATATCAGAATTACCTTCACAGTATACACTTACCCCCAGGACTGGTTCAGGCTTTGGGACCCCCTGTAAAATAAGCAGACACAGTGCAACAATCACAGTACAATACTTTAACATAGACAAATACCTCAGGCAGTATAACTTTGCTGAAACAAGCAGCTCTGATTTATTTAGGGGGATATAACAAGGACAGGGGGAAATCAGGTTAATTAGCTTATCACTTTACTCATCTACCTATGGCTCTGTGCACAGGCCTATCCCTACTAGTTACTGTCCCTGGGTACCCAAGCCCTAGTGCCTAGTCCAAACCGTGGCAGCTGGTAGGGGCCCTTTCACACAGAGAAAAGAAAAAATTAGTTAAACAGTCAGCAGTACAGTAATTCCATTTGGATTCAATGTGGCAATTCAACAGGGAGTGACCCTGAATTAGTACTCACGACCTCCAAACAAGATAGGGTCCTTCAACATCAGCAGGGCTACTCTTGAGCTCCACGAGACTCCTCACACATTTATATGGCAAACTGCAACAGGCAAAAGTCCTTTAATGGCAGCAGGATTCACTTGAGCTACACAAGCCTCCTCACACATTTATATGGTAAACAGTCACAGGCAAAAGTCCTTTAATGGCAGCAGGATTCACTTGAGCTACACAAGCCTCCTCACACATTTATATGGTAAAAGAAAGTACTATACCAGGCAGGCTGCTTCTATCCGATCGCAATTACTGCACAATACCCGGAGAACACACAGCAGATTCAGTTCCTGACAGATCGAGTGCAATTCAGCAATTTCTCAGTCTTCTACAGGGTGAGCCTGGTTTCTACTCTCAGATATCCTTTGATTCTCTTCACAGGACGGATTCAGTCCTAACAAGCAGTTACACAAGCTGCAGACCGAACCTGGGCCTTACACACGCTTCCCGACTAAAACTGCACACCGAAAAAGCACAGGGCTCCTTCCTCTTCACTGCCAGAGCTCAACTGAAACTCCAGCAGACAAAACCAGGCACTTCCTTTGAGTTCCTCCCAGTTCTTGGCTGGATTGGCTGTCACTCACAATAGACTGCCCTGTTGGTCAAAAAGGCGCCAAAGTCTAAACTACATCTCCCAGAGTCACTGCCCCTATAATCCTCTTGTGGCTGGCTCAGATTACGAGTCCAAGTTCTGATTCATCCAAGGCACCATTTTAGAGCTACCTTAACCCACACTGATTGGTCCAGTTCAGCAGTTCAAAACTAGAATGGGGAACTAGGCAAACACAGTTCTGACTGCAAAGAAAGCAGGTTAGACAAACTGTATTTTCATTATTACTCTAAATGATTTCTGGCAAACAGTTACATCTTTCAGATAGGTTCCCTTTGCACTCCTAGTGACTGCAAAATGGAGTCAATTGGCAGCAGCTCGAGTGGTACTCAAGCAGAGACCACACAGTCCCCCATATAAACTAATTATGTCTGCAAGCAGACAGCTCTTAAAGAGACAGTACCAGAGGCTCTAAAAACACTCACAGATAAATGGCTTAAACGCCAAACACCATTCAGGCTTGGAGCATTCAAACAAGCTCCTGGAAGTCTTTTGGGAACCCCCATTTGCAAGGGGGTTACACAGAGCTTTTCGGGCATGAGATGGGCAAAGGCGATATTTCAGCACTTCATCTTTTACTTTTGTAAATTCCCTTCTTTTTGCAAACAGCTCCGAACTTATGTCTGGATAGAGTAGCAGGGTATGTTGTTTGGACTTCAGCCCTCCTTCCTTCCTAGCTTGTCTCATAACCATTTCTTTGTTCATGTACTTGTGTCCTTTTATTATAATGAATCAGGGCTTGTCATCTGAGCAGGGAGGGCTCTGAGTGCTCAGTCAACATGGTTTATCTCCATTTTTCCTGGCTACCTTTGGGTTGCATAAGGTCCAGGAGTAATTTGCTGAAAAAGGTCTCGGGGTTCTCCCCCTCAATACTTTCGGGAAACTTACTGTTTTGATGCTTTTTCGGTAGCTGTGCTTCGCAAGGATGTCCACTATCACTTGAAGGACCATGATTAACTTCTCCTGTCTGGTGACCAGCAGCTCAATCTGTGTCAAACTGCTTTCATTTTTACTGATGTGATGTTCCACCTTCTCCACCTGGTGATTGAGGTTGGACACTTTGTGTGATAGTTGGGCTATGTTCTGCTGGATATACGACAGTTTTTCATTTACTCCTGTAAATACTTTTTTTCATTCTAGCCATTAGCGCATGTTGCAAGGACTCAGGGATTACATGTCCTGAGGTCAGGAGAGCTGAGGAGGCCACTGCTCCACTCTGCTGTCCCTGAGCCATGGCCTGTGTGGGCTGATATTTCAGCAGCATGGCTTCTTGAATTATACAGAATTCAGTGATATTTTATTTATTTATTTAAGCCTTTAACCAGGGAGGCATGCTGAGCAGACTACTGCTTGATTCCAGATGCGCCCTGGGGGAAGGGGGAAGTAGGACAGCATACAAACATAAACAGTAAGGTCCATTACATGATGTACTTCAAAGAATAGGAGAGCATACAAACATATGCAGTACTGCCAATTACATGATAAGCATAGAGTAAACATGAGTAAAGTAGAGTACAATCACTACAGGCAGACACATAGCCATGGCTCCAAGAGGTAATACATACAAGGTGCCAGATTCACGGTAGCAAGCTTTTATGATAAGAGGAAGACAAGTCATATGCCAGGAGACTTTTTGTGAGGATTACATCGTCAGGTAGGTAGAAGGAGCAATGACTTTTGGAAAAGGTGAAGACTTCCGGTCAGTGAGCTCCCAGGGGTGCAAGTGCAGGTAGGGTGGAAGTTTGTTTTGAGAAGGGAGTTGAGGTGCCTTCCAGTTGTGGTGTGCCAGATGTCTGATGTGAGAGAGTTCCAGAGGCTGGGCATGCAGAATCTGAAAGCTGACTGGCCTGCGGAAGTTGACATGCATGGGATGGTCAGCAGACAAGAGTCTTTATTCCTCAGTGCATAGCCCTGGGGGGTGAGGGCTGAGAGGACCCTGGTGAGATACAAGGGGAGGGACTGTGACCAGAATTTGGCCATGAGACTCACACAATGGGATAGATGCTGGCCCTGCAAAGAGGGAAGGTCTAGACTCTGGTAAAGGACACAGTAATGTGTACTAGGAGAACAGTCAAGAGCAAAGTGACAGAAGGAATGGAAGAGGGGGTCCAGCCTGGCCAGAGTGGACTTTGGAGCAGTGCTGTAGACTACGTCCCCAAAGTCAAAGATGGGGAGAATCATCCTCTGTACAATGGCCAGTCTGGCTGGCAGAGGGATGCAACCACGATTTCGGTACAGTGCTCCGAGCTTGGGGTGGAGCTTTTTGGGGATGGCATTGATGTGCGCAGAGAAGTCAAGGTGCCGGTCAAGCCAGAGCCTGAGATACCTGAAGGTGGAGCAAATTTCAAATCACAGACCAGTCAAGGGTGCGGAAAGGTGGTGGGGGGTTGCCTTGAAAGTCTCTGCCTTGTGCTGAAGGTCATGGAGATGGTTTTCTTGGCATTGAGAAAGAACTGATTTGAGCAAATCCAGCACTGAACTTCATTAAAGTCCTGCTGGAGTCTGGTCGCTACTTCGGCAGTCGAGGCGCCGGATATGTACAAAACTGTATCATCTGCATACAAGTGAATGGATGTGCTGGGGCAGGTGGCAGGCAGGTCATTGAGGAAGATGGAGAACAGAAGAGAGCCCTGAACTGAGCCTTGCGGAACCCCAGAAGTGACAGGAAGGGAAGCAGAGGTGGCATGGCCAATTCTGACAGCTTGGGAGCAGTCTAACAGGTGTGACTGGAACCACTGGGTGACCATGTCTGAGAGCCCTTCATGAGAGAGTTTCAATAGCAGAAGCGTGTGGGAGACAGTGTCGAAGGCTTTAGCCAGGTCAATAAAAATAGCTGAGGTGATTAGGCCCTTGTCCATACCAGTGAGTATGGAATCAGTAAGTCTTAGGGGGGAGGTGGTGGTGGAGTGGGTCTTCCTGAAGCCAGACTGGTAGGGTGTGAAAAAGGAAGAGGGATCAAGATAGGAGGAGAGTTGATAGAGAACTAGTTTTCCTGGATCATATTCTTGAACTCCTGCTCAGACTTTTTCTTTTGGTTGGTTTCTTTTGCAAGTTTCCCTTTCTTATTCACCGGAGTGTTGGTGTTTTGTGCAGATTTAAGCAGATTTTTAGGTTAGCTGACTGGGAGATGAGTGTGATGCATGTTCACTGTTCAACAGCCATTTTGGAATGCAGTCTTGCACTTTCTCATCTGGGAATTTAATAGTATTTACAATATTCATGCCCCGTTCATAAAATGAAAGTCAACGGTAATGATTAAAATTGGCTAACTACTGAGTTACAAGTTTTAATGGCTTTTCATGACAGGACATGGAAAAGAAGTAAGAAACAAAGATTTTAGGCTCTTGATCACATACAAGGAACTTCATCAGTTCATAATAAATGTAAATGTCTGGTGAAGAAGTGAAAGGTTGAGTACTACATTGGTTAACAGACTAGCTTCTTTGTGAAACCTGCTGAATATTGAAAATGTATACATTTCTAGCATAATAAAAAATCATCGGCTTCTATCAGGTTGCTTGATACTGATGATGGGTCATTATGAAATGGGGTGAGAAACTCTAGTGATCTGATTGGCTGATGACCTCAGAACCCCATGCTGATACCTCAGCACAACAGCACCTGAAGAAGTTCTGAGCATCCCCAGTCCTCTTTACCTTGTCCAGCATATCACTTCTCAAATCCTGCTACTGCTGACTGCCCCCCTCACTCCTATGTCAAATTAATTATTTATTTAACAAAAAAAGAAAAACTTTCCCCATACCGCCAATTGTGTGAGTTCAACAAAGTAACTTAAGAAAAAACTTTCCTCCGTACTATAAAGCTGACCTGTCAAGCCACTGCCTACCATGTGATTAGTGAGCCAACAACACTCTGGCCGTTCTCTGTATTTTGTGGTATCTCCACAGTACCAGACAAAGTACTACTGACTGCAGTCTGCAGCTTAAAGAAAAAAAAAATAAATGCAATTTTAAATCTTTTACCACAGCACAGTAAACACCCTGTTCATCAACAGCTCATACTTCAACTTGATAGACACTGATCTTTTAAGATTACTGCCACCTGCTGGCCAGCACTATTTTTTCTCTTTTTATAGTTTTTGCATTTTTTTAAATAATTTTAAATGTAATGAAATAACTTTGTATATAAGAAAAGACATAGTAATACTTAATTAGACCCCTTTCATAATCCCAATAAGGCATGACAGGGTGTGCGTTGTGCTGGGATAGCAGCACTTCTTGGGTGGTGGAAGCACTCCACCTTTGGAGCTGTGTTTCAACCCATCTGAGGCATGCCGTTATCCCAGCACAACGCACACCCTGTCATGTTTTATTGCTTAATTAGTTGACCCTGTTGAAATTTCAGCCAGATTCAAAGATTAAGTTGGTAGTACTGTATTGCAAAACAAAACTGGCTACTGGTCCTGATTATTTAAATATTGAAGTTACTTCCAATTGTGGTTCTTCTTCAGATTTGGACATCTCAGCTTATAGGAATCATGAGACTTTTTTATCTGAGGGTCATGTCTTTTATTTTAAAAGTTTATTACATCTAAATGCTCTAAAGTATTTACAGTCTGTGAATGTGTACTCTTCAGTTGAAATGGCTGGAATCGATATGTCCATCTTTGATTTTGCTTTGGATGAGTTAGCGTATCCTGCCAGAATTTTGTTTAATTTGTCTCTTTGTACAAGATAGGCACCCCAGGGTCTTGCTCTGAGGTCGCTAACTATCATCCTATATGTCTGTTGCCTTCTTAAACTAACCTGCTGCCTTCTCTGAACTAACCTGTTGTGAGAATTTATTGTCTCCATAGCAGAACAGTGTTGGCACCAGGTCAGAGCTCTAGAAGTGAGTCACATGGGCAGCACAGATCAACTGGAAGCAAGCAGGACATCCCGCCCAGGGGAGGTCCCAAGGGGAGGATAAAAAGAAGCACTTCTAAGATGTCCCAACACATGTTCATGTCCCAGCACATGAGTGAAACAGCACAGGAGTGAAACAGGAATAAGACTGGTGTCTTAGGCATCGGTAGGCATCAGCAGGAGGAAGCAGCGAAGTAGGGGGCTCTGCCAGCTGACTAAGGCAAGACACTTGTTCACTACTGTTTCTTGCAGTCACTGCTGGTACAGGAGAAAGATAAAGGGTGGGCCAAAACAGGAAATAGGAGCAACACCCTCCCTAGGCTAGGTGTACACAGGGGTTAACAAACAACAAAAGGAGTAAAATAAAAAAACACCCTATCAGTGGCAAAGGAAACACAAGGGGTGGTGAAAGCAAAAGTGTAGGCCAAAACTGGCAATAGGAGCAACACCCTCAATAGGCTGGGTGTACAAAGGGTCATAACAAACAGCAAAGGGCAAAAATTAGAAACACCCTATCAAGGTTAAGGGTACATAGATGTTTTCTAGTAACTCAGGAAGAGTAGGAACTAGAAATGCTGGGAGTAGTGCAGTGGCTGTGAGATGGCAGTTTTCAGAAAGACCTTCTGGAGACTGTGGTAATGCCCCATCTGCATGCACCTCTCTGGGTTGAGGAAGGAGGTTGCTAAACTCAAGGCCAAATTGGCTAAGATTTAAGGAACCTTCTCCCCCCATGTAGGGGCCACCAGGTCTGCCACCATTACTTCAGAGGACGCCAAGGAGCAGGAACAGCTGGACTATAGTGAGCTCTGGAAGCATGGAAGTGGAGGGGATGGAGGCACGTTCCTCAATCAGTACCACTGCAAAATTCCTATGCCACTCTGGTGGGGCGGGACTTCTAGTAGGAGGCACCCAAGCTAGTAGCCAGGGAAGATATGGGGGTCCTCCATGGTGGAGACCCCATGGTAGGTGGTAGAGGACACTAAAGGAGAAGGAAGCAACTTCTGATGTGGGACTCGATAGTCAGGAGGATAGATTTGGGAATAGGAAGGGGGCAGAGAGGGAGATCAGGAGCTTACGAGGCACCACAGTCCAGAGAGACGGGAAGCAGATTCTAGGGATTGCTAGAGCAGTAGGATGGAAGGGGGAGCTGGATGTCATTGTACACCTGGGGACCACTGACCTGGCTAGGGATGGGGCTGAGATAGTGCAGGGGGAGTTTAAGGAGCTGGGAAGTGATCTTAGACAGGTAGCATGCTCAGTGGCTTTCTCTGAAGTGCTGCCTGTCTATGACAGGAGGAGGAGACAGTACTCTGTACCAGGAGCTTCAACTCATGGTTGAAGGAATGATGCAGAGAGAAAGGTTTGGCTAAACCTGAGACCGGGAGTCCACCTGGGAGGATAAGGGCCTGTACAGGTGTGATGGCCTGTATCTATCTGGGAGTGAAACCGCAGTCCTCAGTGGATAGTTTACATGTTACTTTGAACATTTAAACTAATTGAGGGTGGTGGTGGTGGAAGAAATTGTGAACCCCAGGGTGCAAATTAATAAAGAAAGGAGGGTGACAGAAGTAAAGGGAGATGGGAACAGGACATTAAAAAGAGAGGGGAGAAGGTGGGGAACAAAAAGAAAAAAATGGCGTAACAAGCAGAGTACTAACAAAATCTGGAAGGCCATGTGTGAAAATGCTAGAAGTCTAGGAAATAAGATTCCAGCCCTAGAGGCCATCATGGCAGAGGCCGATGTGGATATTGTGGTCGTTACTGAGTTATGCACTGAAACCCACGATTGGGACGGGGCTATACCAGGGGTATACTCTGTTCAGGAAAGACAAGGTAAGAGGGAAAGGGGGGGTGGTGCTTTTTGTGAGGGAAGGCATGAAAGCAATTGAGATACAGAGAATACTGGGGGGGCAGAGGTACTTTGGGTTACCCTGAGGACAGGGAAGAGAGCCACTATCCTCACTGGCATGATCTACAGACCTCCAACACAGGGGAAGAAGTTACATTAGGTACTAGTGGATGCCATTGGAAAAAGAGCAGAAAGGGGGAGGTGCTGCTTGTGGGGGACTTCAATCTGCTGGATGTAGATTGGAACCTCCCAACCATGGATTCAGCTAGAAGCAGAGACAATCTGGACTCCTTGCTGGGGGTGTTCCTTGAGCACCTAGTCAGTGAACTCACTCATGAGGGGTAATACTGGATCTGGTACACACTAACAGGGACAGTGTTGCAGATGTCAAGGTGGGAGCCCACCTGGGGACCAGTGATCACTGGAAAGTGTGGTTCAGTATAAGAACATCTGCAGAATCAAACCACACAAGGGCAAGGGTCCCGGTCTTCAAGAGGGCAGATTTTACAAAGATGGGCAATTTCCTCAGGGATGACCTGGTGGGGGGGGTGAGGAACAGTGGGTGAAGGTAAAAGGGGGTATAGTTAAGATGAATAACCTCTTCATCAAGCAAGTGAGCAAAAGCAAGAGGAAAAAGAGACCACTATGGTTCTCGAAACAAGTGGCAGAAAAGATAAAGGCCAAAAGGGCAGCATTCAGATGGTATAAGGAGATGCAGATGGAGGAGGATAAGGAGGTGTATCATGGTAAGCAGAGAAAGCAGTAAGGAGTGCAAAGGCTCAAACTGAAGAGAGAAAATAGCCCAGGCTGTAACAAAAGGGGACAAGGCATTTTTTAGGTATGTAAGTGAAAGCAGGAAGACCAGGGGAGGGAGTGGGTTCCACCATCGGAATGTGCCAGCGTTCCAGCACTGGGCAATTAGGGTGCCAGTCGGCAATGTCGCTGATTGCTTTTTTTGCAGGGTGCACCCCCCACTTAAGGATTCCTACTCCGGGGGGGGTGGACCTCAGGGAGGGGGCGGCGAATCCCGCATTTGGTGCCTTGATTGCCCGGTGCCATAATGCTGGCGCTCTGAGCACCGTAAAGGGAGGAAGTGTAAGCTTAAAAAGGGAAGAGGGGGACTATGCAGAGGAGGACCAGCAAAAAGGCAGACATACTGAACAAACACTTCTACTCACTGTTCATAGAGGAAGGAGGAGGGGAGAGGCCACGAAAAAGTAACAGGAGATTGGGAGGACGGAGTTGGACTAGACCTTCTTCAGAGGAGAGGGTCCTAAAGGGAATCACTAATCTGAAAGTGGACAAAGCAATGGGGCCAGATGGGGTGCATCCAAGGGTATTGAGGGAGGCCAGGGAGGTATTGGCTGCACCTCTGACAGTCCATTTTAACAGCTCACTGGAAATTGGAGTGGTTCTGGAGGACTGGAGGAGGGCAGATATAGTCCCACTTCACAAAAGTGGTATCAGGGAGTAGGCTGGCAATTATAGGCCAATCAGCCTGATATCAGTGGTGGGAAAGCTAATGGAATCACTGCTGAAGGAAAGGACTCTGGAATATTTTGAAACCAATGGATTTCAAGACCCAAGGCATCATGGATTCACAGGCAGGGGCAGTGTTGTCAAATGAATCTAATAGGTTTCTTTGACTGAGTGACCAAAGAATTAGATCAGCGTGGAGCGGTGGATGTGGCCTACCTAGATTTTAGTATGGCTTTCTACACCATTCCACATAGGAGACTAGTAAACAAGCTGGGTAGCTTAGGAGTGGATCCAAAGGTGGTCAGCTGGGTAAGAAATTAGTTAAGTGATAGACAACAGAGGGTGCTGGTAAATGGAGCTCACTCCAAGGAAGGAAGGGTGACCAGTGAGCTGCCTCAGGGATCAGTGCTGGGAGCAGTCCTCTTTAATGTCTTTATAAGTGACATTGCAGAGGAGCTGGAGGAGAAGGCTTGCCAATTTGAGGATGACACGAAAATCAGCAATATGGTAGACACTCCAGGGGTGGGAGGTGGGGGGTGGAAAGGATGAGCAGAGTCCTGAGAAAAATTGAGGAGTTGTCAAGGGTATGGCAGCTGGATTTTAATGTAAAAAAGTAGTGCAAAATAATGCACTTAAGGTGCAAAAGCCCAGGGGTGGCATATAGAACTGGGGGAGTGGTGCTGACTACCACCAAGCATGAATTAGATCTGGGAGTAATCATACTCAATAACCTATAGGTGGCCAGGCAGTATGATAAGGCCGTTGGGAACACTAGTGGGATGCTGGGGTGCATAGGGAGGGGTATAACTAGCAGAAAGAGGGAGGTGGTGTTGCCCCTGTATATATCACTGGTAAGACCCCACCTAGAGTACTGTGTCCAGTTCTGGAGACTACATCTCCAAAAGCACATAGACAGAGTGGAGGTGGTCCAGAGAAGGGTAACTAAAATGGTGCAGGGTCAGCACCAAAAACCCTATGAAGGCAGACTTAAGGAACACAATATGTACACCCTGGAAGAAAGAAGGGAGAGGGAGGGTATGATAGAGATCTTTAAATATCTCACGGGAGTAAATAAGTTAGATGAGAGAAGTATTTTTCAGAAAAAAGGAGCTCAAGAACAAGGCCGCATGCTATGAAGCTGCAGGGGGTAGATTCAGGAGAGATGTGAGGAAGTACAGTACTTCACAGAAAGAGTAGTGGATTCCTGAAACAGACTTCCAACAGAGGTGGTGGGGCAAAAACAGTGGTGAGGTACAAGAATGCAAGGATAAGCATAAGGGAATCTTACTGGAAAGGAAGGGGAAGGGAGAAAGAGACAGAGATCAGCTAGGGTCTGTGGTAATGCAGTAGGTAGGGAAAAATGGGCAGACTGGGTGGGCAAGTGGGCCTTACATACCGTTAAATTCTCTGTTTCTATGTTTCTATCAAAGACATTTGAAGTATTGTCTTTGATCAGGTCACCAATTATTTAGAGCCTAATAATTTGTTAACCTCTAAGCAACATAGCTTCATGGCAAATTTTGGAAGCCAGACTGCTTTATTATCCTTAACTGATTACGTACATAAATTTTTGGATCTAAGTGAGTCCACTCTTGTGTTTTTTCTCGACCTTACAAAAGCTTCGATTGGGTGAACCACACTTGCCTGTTGTCCAAACTGGCTGCACATGGTTCTTCTGTTAATACCAAAGAATGGCTTGAGGATTATTTGTCTGGGGGGAACCAGTGCATTAAAACTGGGAATACCATCTCTCCTATTGTTAATATGGATATTGGGATGCTCCAAGGATACATCATGGGCCCTTTACTGTTTATCATTGATCTTACTGGGATTGAGACAGTGCTATATGAAGATGACATAGTTCTATCCTCCACTGGTAGGGACTTATGTATTGTTTAGGATAATATTCAGAAGCCTTTTAATTATGTACAGTCCATGGGCCAGATATTGAAGGAAGGACAAAAGTGGGACACAAGTGGAGTAGTTTGCGCTGTGCTTGTCCTTGCCCACAATCCCAAGGATGCTATATACAGTCAGATAGCACACCGACAATATCCAACTGAATATTGGGGAATGTTGATGCAAAACTAAACTGAGTAGCACTGCCCTGATATGGATCTGGGAAGGGCAGGGAACAGCACCCCAGACCCGCTAGTGCCAGGAGTCCCCGGCATGATATTCAACCAGCACCATGCAAATGAGCCCATTGGGCATGCAAGGTGCTAAGTGGCCATATGCATGCCCATTAACAGCTCATTTCTTGCATGGGGAGCAGCGTCAGGTTAGCGCTCCTCCTGTGACCACCCCCCACCCCGATTGCCCATCTCTGTAACAGTTTAAACATTCCATGATGTCTAGTGGCACCCCCCACCCTCGGATCCCCATTCCTGGTACACATGAAACATTTTCTGGTGTCCAGTAGTACCCCCAATTCCCATCCCCCCAAAAAATATAATATTCTCTGGTGTCCAGTGTCATCCCCCAGTCCCCATCCATGGCATAAATGTAATGTTCCTTGGTGTCCAGTGGCACCTCCCAGCTTCTGATTTCTATACTGTAGACTGTATTTGTGCTCCCTTTACAGTATGCAGGATGCATGCTTGTTGTCATTGCATATGGTGGCTGGCTGAGGTGGTGGGAGGAGGGCATGCTGGTTGCTTTATGGGCTCCCCATGACACTGGCAACTTTGGTTGGGGAGGTGGCAGGGTGGTGTACCCAGTGTGAGTGGTGTGGTGTGGGCTGCTAGATGCCAGAGACTTCTTTTATGAAACTGCGGTGAGTGATTGGAGGGAGGGTGGGTGGTGCCACTAGATACCAGGAACTCTCTTGAAACCTTTTTGGGGTGGGAATTGGAGGGTCAGGGTGCCACTGGACACCAGGGAATGTTTTATTTGGACCAAAGATGTGGATCAGGGGCCGGGGAGGTACTACTGGACGCCAGGGAATGTTATATTTGTACCAGGGACGGGGATCAGAGGTTGGTGGGTGCCACTGGACACCAGGAACTGATTGTACTTGTACGGAGATAGGGTTTGGAGGGTGGGGGGGTGCCACTAGGCACCTGGAAGCAGATGTACTCTCCCAACTGCCAACTTGGTTGTTGGCTACAGTGGCTCCTCCAGCCACTAGGGTTGCACGGAGTAAGTCAGGCTTTTTCTTAGAGGTATTTGCACTGCGCAAGATGGCCTGCACTAAACCTGTTGAAAGGCACAAATGTGCTGAATTTAGAACTATGTCTTTATTCATGTCTCTGTCCTTCCCTTTGCCCCTCAAATACATTATCTTTTAGCTCAAGCTATCCATTTTAGTGTGTGCACCTTCCCCTTTTGAAAATTGCACTCAAGTGCAAACTCCACTCAAACTCCGTGCAATCACTTTGCCCCAGGCAAACAGTTGAATATCTGGCCCCTGGCTCCTTGATAATCGGCTGATTCTTAATTCTTATTTGGCCAGTAAAAAACAGTGCCTCAGTCCTTGGAGATTAGAACTATTTAAGGTCAGTTAATTTAGTTCGTTCAGGAATTTAATTGTCTAAGACGGATTATTGACTTATCTGTAACATACTCAAAGTCCAAACATATTGATCATTTGGTTAAGTTGACCTATTCCAGACTTAATTCATTTTACTTGTGTGTGTCTTGCTTCAGAATCTAGAAATCTAGAAGACGGGCTGCTCGCGGGCTAATTGTCTCATTTGTTGGTTATGCCTTACTTTTTATTTGAATGGGCTCTCTAAATTTTTGAAAAGTGTGTGCTGCTTTGTTTTGGGTGTTAGTAAAATGACACACCATTGTTCTTTATAGAATGACCTCCAACTGTTAACTTCTACTCAGCATTTCTAATACTTGGGCTTATTTACTACCTGGACAATTATCATGGGTTCAGGGCTTAGTTCCTTAGCAATGTATTTTCTTTATCAAGGCCACTACATAGTACTCAAAGTGCAGATCACTTACTATTGATTGTATGTTTCAGAAAAAATTGAGTCATCGATTTTTACTTATACCATGGCTAAATAACATTTCTCCAAACTTTTTGGATGTAAAAAATGTCAGTATGTGTCAGTCTCTTTAAAAAAAATATTTATTGTCCAATTGCATTTTTAAATACTACACTCGATTGTATATGTTAGAATGTTTTTGTATGTTCTTGTTTGTTTATCTGGATCACCCATGAAAACGGACAATGCTTGCCCTTGGGTTCTTACCTTGTTAGCAACATTTTCAATAAATGCTGGCTTGACTTCTTACCTGTTGGAAAATTTTCAATAAATAAATATCTGTTTCTCCTGTGTTTGAGCTGAACATCTGTATCTCAATAACTTAGATCAGCAGCATTGGTGCACTTGTACAAAATGCAACGTGCAGTCATCATGTGTGCGCTGATCTGATTGGGGGACCTGACAATGATCCCATTCCAAACCACTTACACGTTGGGTGACCCTAAACATGTCATCTCACTTCAGTCCTTGTGAAAATGAGTAAAAGTACGATCCCAACAGAAACCAGTTATTGCATTTCAGTTGCCCTATCCTGGATAAATATGTTGCAAAAATGGGTAAAAGCAGGACCTTACTAAAACAATATTGCATCTCAGCTGGGTTATCCTGGGTAAATATGCCGTAAGATTAGGTAAAAACAAGACCCCATTGAAAATAAGATATATTTGGTTTTAGCTGGGCTATCCTGGGTAAATATGCTGTAAGATTAGGTAAAAACAAGAGTCCATTGAAAATAGTATATATTTGGTTTCAGCTGGGCTATCCTGGATAGAAAAGTTGTGGGAAAAAAAAACCTGAACCTGAACACCCTTGTCCAACAATATTTGGGTTGTGTGACCAAGACCATTGTAAAGCTCTAGTTGTTGCCTTTATCCATCTGTCTGTCCATCAATTTATCTGATTTAGTACATCTCTCACCTCCTTTTTTTATTTTTGTGAAACGTGCATTCGTGTTATTGCCTGGGAAACCTATAAACCGAAGAAACATCTGTACAGGATTTTGGGGTGGTGTTCCTTCCAGGGAAAAAAACACTTGAGAGTATTTAGAAAATGTACTAGATGTTTAGTCATTTCCAAGAAGACTGCAGATCTTTGACAAAAAAAAATCTATTTACTGTGTCTGAGAATAAAAGTGAAAGTCACCCTGCAGGACACAGTTAACCACAACTGAATAAGCATAGGGCAGGAAATAACTGATCATAAACTTTGAGAGGTTAACGTGGGGGGGTGCAAGATTAAACAGGACCAATCAACCAGCCATCTAAAAATAGACAGTAACTCATGCTTCCCAGGGGGAGAGGGAGCATATAAAAAGAAAGCAATCCCATCCCACACCCTCTTTCCCACGATCCACAGCTTGTTTCCCCATTCCCTCTGCTGAAGTAAACTCACAGTTAGAAACATTGACTTGGACTGCACCAATACTTCACATTGTACCTCATAATCACTACTGTCATACATTAGGAGAGATGTCCCTCATTTACCCCTCAGAACCCTTCTGTCCATACCTCTCAATTGTCCCACATTAGGAGGGACGTCCCTCATTTGAATACTCAGAACTCCTCTGTCCATACCTCTTAACTGTCCCATATTAAGAGGGACATCCCTCATTTGAATACTCAGAACTCCTCTGTCCATATCTCTTAACTGTCCCACATTAAGAGGAACGTCCCTCATTTGAATACTTAGAACTCCTCTGTCCATACCTCTTAACTGTCCCATATTAAGAGGGTCATCCCTCATTTGAATACTCAGAACTCCTCTGTCCATACCTCTTAACTGTCTCACATTAAGAGGGACATCCTTCACTTTTCCCTTAGAACCCCTCTGTCCATACCTTTCAAATGTCCCACATTAGGAGGATTGCCCTTCATTTTACCCATCAGAACCTCTCTATTCATATCCCTCAACTATCCCACATCTGAAGGGAGATTCCTTATATTTTCGCTGCCTTAGAACATCCCTTTCGAAACATCTCAGATGACCCACATAATGAGCAATGTCTCTGATTTTGTCCCTCAGAACCTCTCAATCCATGGCCAGCATATTCAAAGAGGTTGTGCCTGGTGCAACAGAGTTGTGACCCCGCACTGCATCCCGGCAGGATATTGAAAGGGCTGCCTGGTGCAGCACAAATCCCGATGCACTGGGGCGCAATGTAATCGTATGTGGTGCAGATGCTGGGGGCATGCCCATGCATATGCGGCACATCCCAATATCCAACCCGGGATGTGCGGCACATATGCTGGTGCAACCCTGCATTGCGCCACATAGGGGAGCTCAAAGTTGAGCCCCAGAAATGTAGGAACAAATCCTGGCCACCCACAGGCAGGCTGCTGTATTGCAAGGCACAACACAGCGGCCGCCCACCATGGGTGGCCATCTGCCCACCCAGAACACCGTCCCCAAGCACACACATCCCTGGTGGTCTAGTGGAATCCCCCCCACCACTAGCTGCCATCACGCGGTATATGTTAAGACATATGTCCCTGGTAGTCTAGTGGGCACCCGTGTCCCCGATTTCCCAGAAATAAAAGCCATAACAATCCCTGGTGGTCTAGTGACCCCATCCTCCCATTGCCATGATCGCGGTACAACCCCATAATGCACTGCCCTGGTGATCCAGTGGCACCCCATCCCCTCCACCCACATGAAGCTCCTTGCCACCCCACTCCCCGTCATCGGGCGGGCAGCATCCGGCCCGCGCCTAATGCCTGGCTGCCCACTGAATGACAGGTACAGTATAGGCTGTAAACCCATTGGCCCCAGTGGCCAGGCCAATGGGCTTATAGGCATACTGTGCTAGATAGTCCCAAATCTTTGAATGACTTCATTCACAGATTTGGGACTGTCTAGTACAGTATGCCCTCAAAAAGGTCCACACTGGGGACCAATGGGCATACAGCCCATACTGTACCGTCATTTGGCAGGTGGCTGGGCGTATGGCAGGATGCTGCCACCCACCCATAATGGGGGGGCGAGGTGGGCAATGGTCTCTGTGTGGGTGGAGGGTGGGGGTGCCACTGGATCACCAGGGCATTTCATTATGGGGTTTTGCCGTGATCATGTCAACGGGTGGGGGCACCAGATCACCAGGGACGGTCATACTGACATTGATCGGGGAATCGGGGACTCGGGTGGAGGGGACCACTAGACCACCAAGGATGGTCATGGCTGTTATTTCTCAGGTATCGGGGACACAGGGGGGCACTAGACTACCAGGGGCGTATGTCTTAACATATACCGCATGGTCACGGCTACAGGGCGGGAGATGCCCCGGGATCTCCACCGCCCACGTCATGCTGTGCAGGGCACCAGACGCAAGTCGTTGGGCTGCCCTGCGCTAGGCATGCAAATAGCCCCATTTACACCTTGCATACATTATGGCCTCATTTGCATGTCCCCTGCTGAATATTACGAGTAATGCACCTAGCACAACTGCACTTGCGCTGGCGCATCCCCGTGCTCCCTATCTGTGGCTTGCACCATGCGCAGTATGTGCACTGACCTTGCCATATTCAATGGTGCTGCACCATTGAATATCACCTGGTCCTGGTCCTGGTCCTGGTCCTGGCCCTGGCTCATCCCAGTTGCACTGTGCCCAGGCTTGTGCCACTGCCCTGTGCAGTCTGAATATCTGGGTCCATACCTATTACCAATCTCACATTCAGAAGGACGTCCCTCATTTCACCCTGCAGACCCCTCTGTCCATTCCACCCAAATGCACCACATTAGATGGGATGCACATAATTTTACCCCTCAGAACCTTGCTGTTCATGCAGTACCTCTCACCTGTCATACATTAGGAGGGACATTCCTTAGTTTACCCCTTGGACCCCACTGTATATACATCTCAGCTGTCTCACATTAGAAGGGACATCCCTTAGTTTACCACTCAGACACCACTGTATATACATCTCACCTGTCCCACATTAGGAGGGACATCCCTTAACACCACTGTATATACATCTCACCTGTCCCACATTAGGAGGGACATCCCTTAGTTTATCCCTCAGAGCCCGCTGTATATACATCTCACCTGTCCCACATTAGGAGGGACATCCCTTAGTTTATCCCTCAGACCCTGCTGTTTATACATCTCACCTGTCCCACATTAGGAGGGACATCCCTTAGTTTACCTCTCAGACCCCGCTGTATATACATCTCACCTGTCCCACATTAGGAGGGACAGCCCTTAGTTAACCCCTCAGACCCCGCTGTATATACATCTCACCTGTCCCACATTAGGAGGGACAGCCCTTAATTTACCCCTCTGACCCCGCTGTATATACATCTCACCTGTCCCACATTAGGAGGGATATCCCTTAGTTTACCTCTTAGACCTCGCTGTATATACATCTCACCTGTCCCACATTAGGAGGGACAGCCCTTAATTTACCCCTCTGACCCCCGCTGTATATACATCTCACCTGTCCCACATTAGGAGGGACATCCCTTAGTTTACCTCTTAGACCTCGCTGTATATACATCTCACCTGTCCCACATTAGGAGGGACATCCCTTAGTTTAACTCTCAGACCCCGCTGTATATACATCTCACCTGTCCCACATTAGGGGGGGCATCCCTTAATTAACCCCTCAGACCCCGCTGTATATACATCTCACCTATCCCACATTAGGAGGGACAGCCCTTAGTTTACCTCTCAGACCCCGCTGTATATACATCTCACCTGTCCCACATTAGGAGGGACAGCCCTTAGTTTACTCCTCAGACCCCAGTGTGTATACATCTCACCTGTCCCACATTAGGAGGGACATCCCTTAGTTTACCTCTTAGACCTCACTGTATATACATCTCACCTGTCCCACATTAGGAGGGACATCCATTAGTTTAACTCTCAGACCCCGCTGTATATACATCTCACCTGTCCCACATTATCAGGGACATCACTTAGTTTACCCCTCAGAGTCCTCTGTGCATACATCTCACTTGTCCCACATTAGGAGGGACATCCCTTAGTTTACCCCTCAGACCCTGCTGTATATACATCTCACCTGTCCCACATTAGGAGGGACAGCCCTTAGTTTACCTCTCTGACCCCGCTGTATATACATCTCACCTGTCCCACATTAGGAGGGACAGCCCTTAATTAACCCCTCTGACCCCCGCTGTATATACATCTCACCTGTCCCACATTAGGAGGGACATCCCTTAGTTTACCTCTTAGACCTCGCTGTATATACATCTCACCTGTCCCACATTAGGAGGGACATCCCTTAGTTTAACTCTCAGACCCCGCTGTATGTACATCTCACCTGTCCCACATTAGGAGGGACATCCCTAGTTTAACTCTCAGACCCCGCTGTATATACATCTCACCTGTCCCACATTAGGAGGGACAGCCCTTAGTTTACCCCTCTGACCCCGCTGTATATACATCTCACCTGTCCCACATTGGGGGGGCATCCCTTAATTTACCCCTCAGACCCCGCTGTATATACATCTCACCTGTCCCACATTAGGAGGGACAGCCCTTAGTTTACCTCTCAGACCCCGCTGTATATACATCTCACCTGTCCCACATTAGGAGGGACATCCTTTAGTTTACCTCTCAGACCTCACTGTATATACATCTCACCTGTCCCACATTAGGAGGGACATCCATTAGTTTAACTCTCAGACCCCGCTGTATATACATCTCACCTGTCCCACATTAGGAGGGACATCACTTAGTTAACCCCTTAGAGTCCTCTGTGCATACATCTCACTTGTCCCACATTAGGAGGGACATCCCTTAGTTAACCCCTCAGACCCTGCTGTATATACATCTCACCTGTCCCTCATTAGGAGGGACATCACTTAGTTTACTCCCCAGACCCCACTGTGTATACATCTCACCTGTCCCGCATTAGGAGGGACAGCCCTTAGCTTACCTCTCAGACCCCGCTGTATATACATCTCACCTGTCCCACATTAGGAGGGACATCCCTTAATTAACCCCTCAGACCCAGCTGTGTATACATCTCACCTGTCCCACATTAGGAGAGACAGCCCTTAGTTTACCTCTCAGACCCCGCTCTATATACATCTCGCCTGTCCCACATTAGAAGGGACATCCCTTAGTTTACCCCTCAGACCCCGCTGTATATACATCTCGCCTGTCTCACATTAGAAGGGACATCCCTTAGTTTACCCCTCAGACCCCGCTGTATATACATCTCTGCTGTCTCACATTAGGAGAGCTGTGCCTCATTTTATCTCTTAGAATCACTCTCTTCATACTTTTCAGCTCTCTCTCATTAGGAAGATGTTTCTCGTCTCACCTTCCAGAATCTCTCTGTTCATACCTCTCAACCATCACACATTAAGAGACACCCCCATAGCTGTAGGAGCTGGGGTGTCACAGGAGTTGGCAGACCCCTCACTTTATTAAGTAGGGAGTCTGCCAATGCCTTTTGACCCCTCAAATTTCAATCAGTGGAACAGTATTAATTTACATTTAATGAGGCTGGTGTACAGTACATTATCTGAGGAAAACAAGCAACCTGCTTTTTAATGTTTTGCACTTAATTTGTAAAGAGAATCCAGACAACAAAGTATATTTTTGAGAAAAAGTGTTTTTATTACATTTTTTACTGTTGAATGGGTTGTAATGTATAGTTATTTGTGCTTTGTTTTCCTATTAAAACTGTCTAGAAGTTACAAATCCTAATGCTGTTCTGTTTTGATAATCGCACATAACATAGAGAACAAGCATTTGTCAATGCCGAATGTTGCTTGCTTCTATGTGCTGTTTAGGTATTTGGAAGTCATTGGAGTGCAAATATTGAAAATGTGCGAACTTATGAGCGTGCGTGAACGCAACTAATTTAAACAGTCATTTTTAGGAATTTTTCACCAAATTTTCAACATAGCCATTTTAAGACCTCTGCTCATGAACAGTGTCACTGTGATTTTGTTAATGTGTCCCATACATTGAGTTTGCACACGACTGCACCATTATGCGCTACATGGGCAGAAACACGTTTTGGGCAGGATGTGAAAATGACAGCTGTACTGCTCATAAGGAGGTGTGGTAAAATGGCAATGTTGAAAATCTGGAGTGAAAATATTGAAAATTTGTGAACTTACGAGCCTGCGTAGGAACTGCGCAACGCACGCTCGTAAAGCAGTCATTTTTAGGAATTTTTTCACCAAATTTTCAACATAGCCATTTTAAGACCTCTGCTCATGAACAGTGTCACTGTGATTTTCTTAATTTGTCCCGTACATTGATTTTGCACACCGATTGTGCCATTCTGCGCTACATGGGCGGAAACACATTTTGGGTGAGATATGAAAAATGACAGCTATACTACTCATAAGAAGGTGTGGTAAAATGGCAATGTTGAAAATCTGGAGTGAAAATATTGAAATTTCACGAACTTACGAGCCTGCGTAGGAACTGCGCATGCTCGTTCGTAAAACAGTCATTTTGGAATTTTTGCACCAAATTTTCAACATGGGGTTTTGGGACCCTTCTCATGAATGATGTCACTGTCATGGCGAGTATTCAGGCCTGAGGATGATTTTGCGTCACTGCACAGTCACTGCGGCGAAATCACCTTTGGGCCCGAATAGCGACAGTGACATCATTCATAAGAAGGGTCCCAAAACCCATCTGAAAATTTGAAAAAATCCAAATAGCCTGAGATATGCAACAAAGTTGAACCCCCTATCTAGGCCATTATACAGCTACCGCATTTCCTCAGTTAGCGGTTGGTTTTGGAGAGTGCAGACGTGTTCCCGGTCCACGAAGATCATCGGCGGAGTCAGAGTCAGTATGGGGTGGGGGTGGGGAGGCCTGGGTGCGCAGTGGGTGGGTGGGTGCGGGTTGTGGGAGGGTCGGAGGCGCTCTGCGGGACCGTTTCGTTTTCAGGTTAAAATAAAAAAGAGCGTTGTGGGACCGTTTGCCACGCTGGGGTGGGCTCCAGCATGGCACAAGGACTTGGGGGCATTCAGCCGACGGGGATTGGGCACCCGTCGGCCAAGGACTGATTCCACGCTGTGGGTGGGCTCCCAGCGTGGCACCTACAACTGGGAGAGACACAGCTCAGCCGACAGGGATTGGGCACCCGTCGGCTACACAGTAAGTGCGGGGCGCACGCCTAGGTGTGGGGGCTACACTTCTTATCTCTGCTCACTGAAGCGTAGCTCACCTTTCAACTGTACTGCATTTTGGAGGCGTGTCATGGGACAGCTCCAAAATGCGATGAGCTTACAGGGGACGCCTGCCAGCTCACTGACTGAATTGGAGGAGGAGGTGACACACCTCGAAATCTCGATGATGGCACTATGTTTCTTGCACATGCGTGCAAGCAACATAATAATGGATGGGGAAGTGTGTGATATGGGAATTTAATGCACACCTGAGGGGTGGGATGCTACGTAAACCCCGAAGGCGAAGCCTGAGGGGTCTATGACAGCATCCCACCTGAGGGTGCGCATTAAATTCCATTCACACACTTCCCAATATTTTAATTTGTATAACAAACTGGCAATGAATTTCTTCCCCACAGAGTTCAGGTCTTTTTTTTGTGTGTTTTCTTTAGGTCGGAACATGTTTGGGTTTTTTTTGACGAAGTGTGGTGGGGTTGCCTGCTCACAGGAGTGGTTTGAGGTAAGCAAGATTTTTGTCAGGAGGTCCCTGAGAAAGTGTTTTCTTCTCGGTGGTGGTGGTTGTTCGAGCGGGTGAGTGAAGAGCGGCTGTAGGGCTCGTGCTGCACTCAGTTTAACTGAGCGTGTGTTTGTCGTAACAACCAGCTGGTTGTTACGGCGAATAGCAACCTTTTCTGCCCATAGAAACAATTCCTTGCCAGTTACTATCTATACATTTCTTTGAATAAACTATGGATTATTCATATTAATGTGTAGATTATTCTGGATTACGATAAATCTGTTAACCTATCTGATTTATTTATTCTGGATTATAATAAATCAAGCAGGTTAACAGAAGTATATTAAAGAAGGCTATTATATTTGTTCTGCCCAGGGCTGAGGTCTTGCATTGGTCCATCCCCTGGCCTATACAGCTCTGACCCTCCACTTTTCAGTATGCTCCACCACCAATAGACACCCTTCATTGTACCTCTCAGAGCCCTCCCTTCCAAACCTCCCAGCTCCCCTACATTTGACTGAACTGAATATGACTTTTCTGAGGTGTACATCCTATGCACACCACACATGCACATTATACCTCACAAATACTTATCTCACATATACCTTATCTGCACATTACAAACTTTACTTTTACAAGTATGCACCTTAATGGTAGCTTAAAAACTTAACATTTATCAGTGTCACGTCAATTGTGCCATAAAACCTTAAAAAGCAGGTTTCTAGTTCTTGCTCCCCCAAACAAAATGTATTGCTCACCTGTCCCAGAAGTGGTGGCTATACATGATTCCTTTTTTTCTTTCATTTTTAAAAGTTATTCTGTTCGTAAAATTCAGCCTGGCAGTCACAGTCACAAACGGATGCACCCACACGTCACAAAATGAACACACATATACTTTATTGATTTCAGTAAAATGTGATGTTCTATCGTTTTAATAACATTTAGAGAGATTTTAATAAATCAGCAACCGCTTTGACAATGCAAGGTCCCTGTTAGTCAAGCCGTCACTTTGATTTATTAAAATATTGACTCTAAATGTTATTAAAATTATAGAAAAATCACCCCACTGAAATCAATGAAGCACATGCGGTGTTTGTTTTGTGACATCACAAAACGGGGCTGTGTGTGCCTACGTGGGGGCATGTCAGCACCTTCAGGAAGTGCCTCTGTTTTTTGGCTGTACTTGCTGGGGTGATTTTACGAGCAGTATAACTTTCAAAAAAGGAAGAAAATATGGGATTATGTATAGCCACCAACTCTGGGACAAATGAGCTATACAATTTGTTTGGAGCAGCGGGAATGATAAAACTAAGAATCTGCTCTTTAACATTTGGCTGTATGCACCTAAACTACACCATACACACTTAACAATAACTCAGCTGCACCTCACATACTTGTCTTTTTCTGTAGCAGTATACATCTCAACCACACCTTTACGTCTGCCTTGTGTTATTGAGTGGAAAGCAATCCTTCTTGGCCCTGTAGGGACAGCATTGACTGGTCTAATTTTTCAACTCCTGTCACAGCCTGTCCACACTCAGGACACAGTCTGCAACAGGTTGCCAAGTTTCTCTACTCTCAAAACCCGTAAGGGTGTACCGGTAGCTGCCACCACTCAGAAGTGATTATTTTACCTGGGGACTTTCTCAGTCCAAATCCCACCATAGCCATTTCCCAGTACAGTGTTCCTTTGGCTAAGGGCAAACAGCCTTCCCCTGTCACTCATTCCTGAGAAAACTCTTCATGTTTTACAATATGGTAACTGCAACCATCTTCTCCCTCTTCAGAGACAGATTGTGTATTTGTCAATACCAACAGTTAACTATTCCCCCAAAAGAGTTAGTCACAGAAGCATGAAGTATATTAAAATAATATTTACTACTTCATAATATTTACACAATCTATTGGATATCATAGTAGACAGGACTATGGGAATTATAGGGCTACTACAGAAATTAAAAAGTAAAGGTTTGCACACAGCAGTAAAATACATAGAAAAATCTTCTTTAGCTTCTCCTATAAGTTCTGTGGGACAGTGAACATGGAGGAGGGAAGACAGAACCTCAGGGAGGACCTGGATAAGCTAGAGAAGTGGTCAGGTATTTGGCAACTGGGATTCAACACTAGACAAATGTAAGGTAATACACTTGGAGGTAAAGAACCTGGAGACCAAATACTAGCTGGGTGGTGTACAGGTTGCCAGGTTGGAGGAGAAGGATGTGACAGTAATCATCACAAGTGACCTGAAGCATTTAGCACATTGCAGGAAAGCAGCAGCCAAAGAAAATCAGATCTTTGGCTGCATAGCCATGGGTATGACCAATGAGAAAGCAGAGGCCATTCTACCACTGTTCAGGTTCCTAGTTTGGCCACAACTTGAGTACAGTGTGCAGTATTGGTGCCCTTACCTAGAGAAGGACATCAGCCTTCTGGAAATGGTCCAGAGAAGGGCAAGCAAAATAATCCAGGGACAGCAAGGCAGAACATACAAGGAAAGACTCAGAGATCTCAACATGTAGTTCCTGAAGGATATAAGGAAGATGAGTGACATGATCAAAACCTTCAAGTACCTTAAAAGTTTCAGCAGGGTGATCTCTGAGAGTCTCTTCAATCTTTGAAGAAACAAAACCACTGCCGTAAGTTGGTGGAGGGAAGAGTCAAGAAAGAAATGAGGCACTTTTTCATGGAGAGGATGACAGCTAAGTGAAATGAGTTGCCAGAGGAAGCAGTCTCCCTGAAAACAGTGGACAGCTTCAAGACAGTTGGAGACAGAGTAAAGGGGAAAGTTGCAAGTAGGGGAGGGAGGAGTGAGAAGTAGATAATGGGAAGGGGGGGGAGATCCCTCAGTAGACACTGAGGGGTCTGCAAACTCCATTCCACTCTAATACTATTATGTGTATGTGGCAGAGTTAGGCTACACCCTCAGCAGTGACAGACCCTGTAACAAGTCACTGGCCTCCTGCAGGGGTGATTAATACATCACACCAAAGGGCACTCTGGGAGTACTGTTTGGAACAAGAGGCCATAAAAGAAACCAGAATGGCAACCTCTAGGGGCAATAAAACAGACAGGGAAAGTTAGAAAAAAACCAGCTCTCACAGCCAGAGGAAATAAAATATACTGGGAAGAGGTCATAACACAGACTAAAAGAATACTACATATCTTTTTCTGATTTTAACATGGAGTTTTCCTTTAACGTAGTTTCATAAATCCACACTACAGACCTGTTACTGTATAAGGTTTTATGTATGAGGCTAAATGATATACTTCATAAAAGTGCTTATTCGTGTATCAGAGCTATAGAGAGTCAATATCTGTGGAAATACACACTGTACCTTTAACTGAACCAGGAAATCCCCTGACACAAATCCCTTCCCCTTTGGTTTTGAAACAACATGTTCAGACATGAAACAGCATGTCCAGACTTGTAAATAGAAAGGGCTTAGTCAGGTGACCCCCCACCAAAATATATAAATACCTCTTCACTAAGTTCAGTCTAGTTCAGTTCAGCCCAGTGGGGCTCAGCCCTGAAAGAGGAGGAGAGAGGTTCTACTGCTACTGTAAACAAGCTGTTGAATGCAGATGAGAAGGGTCTTAGGAGCGTTAAGATCCAGGATTGTATTATGGGAGAAATTACTGATGTTAAGTGGTGATTTTCATAGCAATTATTTTGTTTTCATTTATTATTTTTCTAACTTTTGACAAATAAATATCACACCAAGGTGTGTTTTAAAACTGTAAATTTGCCTTGTCTGAAGTTTATCCCCACACGCTGTGACAGTGTACATATTATGTATGCATTATTTGCAATTTTAGACAACTGAATGTGTTTAATCATTATTACTGCTTGTAACTACTATGTAGCAGTTTATATTCAAGCCCGTTATATTTAGCACTCCAAGCACACTCCCACATATTCACTTCCTCTTATTTTCACTGGTGGAACACTAGTGCTGCTATGTATAGTGATCTACCTAATATTCACTGTCTTTTTATTTTCACTCTAATATGGAACCAGCGAATATAGTGAAAATAAAAAGACAGTGAATATTTCCTGTTGTACAGTAATTCCTTGGTTTTAAAAATTGTATGTATATGTATAAATAATCATGTATAATTCATCTGTTATTTAATGTATGTAATTAACTTCGGGGTTGCCCCTGAAAAAGGGACATCTCATCTCAGTGGGCTTACCTGGTCAGCAAAATTCAAATAAACAATAAATAAACTCAAGCAGACATGCTGCACCACAAGGCTTTCTTCTGCTGGCTAAAACATATGTTTGTAAGTTCTTAAAACTAACAGAGTAGAAAGATTTCTTACCACACAGGATAACTTTAATGAACTGTAGCAGACTCCAGCTCTTAGATGGTGTTAAGTATGAAGTCCCAATACTGACTAATGGAAACTTGGAATTTGATGTAGATAAGGACTGCTTGGCCCACCCAGTCAGACCATTTTTTCCTCTACCTACATTATCAGTGAAGACCCTACTTGATCTACAACTCTTATACTTATTTGACTTACTAGGTCCTGGCAGGACCTCAAAAGTCTTCAGCTGCCAGCCCACCATTTTTCATTATCAAAGTTGTTAATGTGATATCATGGATTTGACACTTGACTTGTCTCCTGAGGGTACCACCTCTCTGGAAAGCAGGCCTAAACCACAGTCTTGGATTTTGTGGAATCATAAACCTCTTCTTTTGTTGTGAGCCATGTCTGCCTCTGCAGAGGATGGCTATATAGTCAGGGTAGTTTCCTGACATGAAAGACCTTGTGCTCTTTGAAACTTCCTCATTACCTGACCAGGGAGTCCTGTCATTACAGGACAAAGAGATTGTAATTGCCTCTCGGGGCAGCTGGTTCTGCCTCTGGTAGCAATTTAATCTAATTTCACCACAGCAGACTAGATTCTACTGTGATCAGTGTGGATAGGATTAAGTAAAAAAAAAGATTGCTACATTCCCAACAGGAAATGAAAAACATATTCCTTTAGCACCCATAAAGCATGCTTATTTTTTTATGTGATCTGGTTGGATCCACTTGCTATGCCTTCTGTTCACGCTCTGTGTAAACCCGACTCTTGCTCCTCATCCCACTTTTTTTTAGGTCCTAGCTATTGTCTAGACTACTCATCAGCATTTCTGTGCTCAGTCCCACTGCAGTGCCTAATGTCCAAATTATAGGACCACAGCATCAGACTCCACCTTAGCAATTTGGGGTTCTGCACTCTGATTCTATGCAACCATGTGAGGGGGGTTGTGGTCAGTGACCAGGGTGAACTACCCATTATACAGATAAGGTTGCAACTTCTGCAAAGCCCAGACAATACACAGACATTCATTTTTGACTGTGTCTTAGACCTCCTCTCTGGGCAGCAGCTTTCCACTCAGGTACATGACTGGGTGTTCCTCTCCCAAGTGTGTAACCTGACTCACAAACATGCTTAACCCATGATCACTTGCACCTATGTGCACAATGTACCTTAGAGAATAGTCCAGGCCGGTGAGCATAGATGCCCGATACAGTGCCTCCTTTAGCTGGTGGAATGCAGTAATGGAGGTTTCCATCCATTGAACCTTGCCGATATTTTCTTCCTGAAGATCAGACAATGATTTGGCCATGCTGATGAAACGTAGCACATACTTTCAGTAGTGTGCTGTCCCTAGGAAGGCCCATACCTTTCTTTTAGTCGAGGGTGAGGCTGCATCATCAAAGATGTCACCCCGACATCATGGATTTGGCACTTTTTGTCTCCTGAGAGTACCACCTCTTTGGAAAACTGGCCTAAATCACAACCTTGGGTTTTGTGGAATTACATAGGGCTTTTACACTACTGCACCTGCACGGGTGCCAGTGGTGCAGATCAGTTGCTCTGGCGCATATCCAACAGTGTAAAGCGCTACCAGAGTGTTGCAAGACATTCCATTGCACTTCATTGAGGTGCAGAGCATTCCCTGGTTTGTTGGAAACGTGGACCAGTGTGCACTGGTGCCGGCATTTTTTTGCAAGCATGTAAAAATGCTGCTTTGCCTGCACTGGTGCCATTGCCATTCACAAACTCCTCCACCTAAAATGCCCCCAAAATATGGGAAGGCCACCAGAAATGCTGAATGGCCACAGCATGTAGATAGATGAGGCTGGTGGTGCAATTGGGGCAGAGGAAGCCAATTCAGATGGTACCAGTCTAGTTAAGTTGTATGTAAAAGCACATATTGGCACCTTCTTTTGTTCTGTGCCATTTTTTCCTCTGCAGAGGATGGCTACATGGCTAGGACAGTTTCCTGACATAAAAGACCTTGGGCTCTTTGAAGCTTCCTTGCTAAATGATCGGGGATCCCATCATTACAGGACAAAGGGATTGTAATTACCTCTCAGGGGCAGCTACTTCTGCCTCTGGCAACATTTTAATCTAATTTCCCCTCAGAAAAGTAGAGTCTACTGTTATCAGTGCAGATAGAATTAATAAAAAATAAGTACAAAATTAATGTTACCACTCCCTTGCAGTATTTCCTGTTTACTGGCAGTTTGATTTCAGACAACGGTTGGAGCTCATGTTTAGCTGGGCAGTGATTACAAGATAATCAATCTTTTTCATAGTAAGAGAATTCCTTGTTTATATTAACTGTTGATTTTGTAGAAAGTGCCACAATGTTACATGGGTGTGCAAGTGTTTTTTTTTTTTTGTGTATCTCTTCTGCATATTTAGTATGGGTGGGGTGGAAGCTTGTAATTCCATAGTACTTTTCATGAGCTTTTTGTAAGGTTCAGTACTCCATTGACAAATGAATGAAAAAACAATAGCTTTTGAATGTTGTTCCTGCAGACATTGCTCCATCTATCTCTTTAAGTTTTGCCTGTGTACATGATCCCTGAATCAGGCCAGGGTGGTGTAGGGGTAAGGGTAGGGGAACTGTCCCTTGTTAATATGTTTAGTTCAACTTAAAATTAGCTAATTAAGCAAACAGATTTTACTTTTTGTTTTGGACAAATCTCTGCCTTGTACTTAGAGTTTGTTATTTTTTTAGCTACACTGGCCATATTTATGGGTGGATCTCAACTACACCTCGTGACTATGCTTCTGGTAGAGGTGTACACCTTATTGAAGTGTAACCAATTAGCATTTTTTAAATGCACGCAACTACACCTCCTAACTAAACCTCTAGTCGAGGTGTACACCTCACCAAGGTATATATCTTATTAGCATTTTTTTAGTTGCCCATCAACTACACCTGCTGACATCACCTCACGTCTATGTGTAAACCTCACTGAAGTGTACCTAATTAGCTTTTTTTAGACATACATTAACAACACCTCTGACATTAAGTGAAGTGTACCTAATCAACATTTTTAGATGCACATCAGTTACACCTAAATTACACTGCAGGTGCACTGCTGTTGAACCACAAGTACACCTCTCAGATAGTAGTGCAATTGAGGTTCACACCTTGAGGTCCACCAAGGTGCACACCTCATTTAGATCATAGCAGTACATCAAATTCACCTCATTTGGGTTGATTCTCATCATACCTACCAAAATCTTATGTTCACATATCTCTCAACCATAACACATTAGGGGAGACATCCCTCATTTTACCACTCATGACCCCCTGTTCATACCTTTCTACTGTTCCACAGAAGGGAGAAGTCCTTCAGTTTACCTGTCTGTGCCCCTCATTCTATACATCTCAACTTACCCATGTTAGGACAGACATCCCTCATTTTACACCTCAGAACCTCTCTATTTACTGTATACCTCTCAAATGTCATGCATTATGCTGCATGTCCCTGATTTTATCCTTCAGAACCCCCTCTATCCATACTTCTCAACTGTTTCACACCAGGAAGGGCATCCCACATATTACCACTAAGAACCATACTGTGCTGACATAAAAACTGTCCCACATTAGGAAGGATATCCCTCATTTTACCCCTCTGTCAGTAGACACATCTGTTTAACAGAGGGGGCCAGGAGGGCCCCCCCCCCAAACTACAGCAGGTTGGAGCAAGAAACCATAATGGAGTGGGAAGTGAGAAAATAGCTGAGTAATTTGCATAGAATATTAAAAAGGTTAACAGTAGCACAGGGGACTGCATACAACATGGGGAAAAAAAGCAAAGAGCAACAGGGCAGTTGGGAACAACTAACATAAACACGCATATGTCAATATCAAACATATTTGCTTGCATGTTGTTACAAATTAGAAGAACAGTATTTTGCGGCTGCTGGTACACCTTTCTTACACCCAGTAGCCATTGTCTCATGGACTTTTGGTTTCACCAGGCTACAGGGAATAGAGCTGAAAATGATGAACAGAATAAAGAACATCTTCGTAAGTTCCCAGTTTCTTCATAATGTTTTTGTTTTTTGGAAATTTTGAACCTAAGTTTTCAACATAGTTTCTTTTTATGACCTCACAATATGATCAGGACAGGTGGAACTTTTTAAATCCTATCTGAACAGTGATTTTTGCAGAGTGACTGCAAAATCATTCTTTGGAAGGGATTTGAAAAATTACATTTGTCATGTTCTTGAGGTAGGGTAACACAAGGGCTATGCTGAAAATTTGGAGGCAAAAATCTGCAAAAATAAAGTATTGAGTAAACCTTGAAAAATTCAACATTTCTTCATAGCTTAGTTTTTTTGTTTTTGTTTTTACATTTTTGACCCAAACTTTTCATTATAGTCTTTTTATGACCCCACTGTATGATCAAGACAGATATAATATTTTTTTTAATCCTATCTGAAAAGTGATTCTGCAGAGCAACTGAAAAACATGTTTTGGAAGGAATTTGAAGAATGGCACCTGTCACGTTCGTGAGGTGGGGGTACCAAAAGGGTTACATTGAATATTTGGGACCAAAATCTACAAAACTAAAGAAAAATGTAATGTTTCTTTATAATTTAGTTGTTTTTGACAGTTTGAACCCACATTTTTAACAGTATTTTATGATCCCACCTTATGATCAAGACAGTTGAAATGTTTTAAATCCTACCCACAAGGTGATTTCACAGAGCAACTGCAACCAGTAACCAGTGGAATTCCACAGGGATCAGTGCTTGGCCCAATCCTTTTCAACATATTCATCAGTAACATCGCTGAGGGACTGATAGGGAAAGTTTGCCTGTTAGCAGATGATACAAAGCTCTGCAACAGGGTAGACACACAGGAAGGGGTCCAAGGAATGGAGGCAGATCTAAGAAAGCTGGACGAATGATCCACGAACTGGCAGTTGAGTATAAGGTAATGCACTTGGATAAGAGGAACCCAGGAAATAACTATGTCCTGGAACTGGAAGAGCAGCAATTGGAAATGACAAAGATGGAACGGGATTTGGGAGTTATGATATCAGATGATTTAAAGGTAGGAAAGCAATGCAAAAAAGCAGCACTAAGGGCAAGCAGCATCCTTGGATGCATAGGTAGGGGATTTACTAGCAGAAAGCCTGGGGTAATCATCCAGCTGTATAGGTCCTTGCTGAGGCTTCACTTGGAGTACTGTATGCAGTTCTGGAGGCCACACCTAAAAAAGGACATAAACTGTCTGGAATCCATGCAGAGGAGAGTCATCAATATGGTACAGAGACTACACCACAAACCTTATGAAAATAGGCTCAGCCAGTGAAATCTATTCTCCCTAGAGCAGAGAAGGAACAGAGAAGACATGACAGAAACATTCAAATTTGTTAAAGGGATAAACACAGTACATATTGGTAACCTCTTTCAGGAAAATAGGATTCCATGTACAAGAGGTCACAACTTATGCTTGGTTGGTGGTAAATTCAGAACCAATATTAGGCAGTACTTTTTCACAGAGAGAGTTGTGGACCTTTGAAACAGCCTGCCACCTGAGGTGGTGGCGGCTAAAAATGTCAGAGAATTCAAACGGGCATGGGACAATCAAAAGGACATAGACAGGATGGAAGCAGTCCAGAGGAGGCAACTAAAATGGTGCAGGGTCTGCAGCAGAAACCATATGAAGAGAGACTGAGAGAGCTTAATATGTATACCCTTGATGAAAGGAGGGACAGGGGGGACATGATAGAAACGTTCAAGTACCTCAAGGGAATCAACAAAGTCCATGAAGGTAGCATCTTTCAGAAAAAGAGATGTGTAAGAACAAGGGGGCACAATTTAAAGATAGAGGGGGGACGGCTCAGGGGTAATGTGAGGATTTTTTTTTTCATGGAGAGAGTGGTGGATACATGGAACAGCCTTCCTGGGGAGGTCATTGGGTCTAAAACAGTGGGGGAATTCAAATATGCATGGGACAGACACAAGGCAATTATAGTGGGGAGTTGCAGGAAGTAGGCTGTTGGTTAACTAGAATCTGCAGCTTATCCAGTAGGTAGAGAAATGGGCAGACTGGGTGGGCCAAGTGGTCCTTATCTGCCATCAAAGTCTATGTTTCTATGTTTCTAACAAGAGCACTAGATGGGGGGTAGACATCTTGGTCAGACTAGATGGACCACATGATCTCCTTCTGCTGGTAAATTCTTATTTTCTTATGACCCTAAAACACATTTTGGCAGGAATTGAAAAATAACAGCTGTCATATTCATGAGGTGCTGTAAAGAAATGGCTATGTTGAAAATTTGGGGATAAAATATTGACTATTAAGAAACATACAAGCCTGCATTTGCAAAATTCAACATAGGCTCATAACTTTGTTAAGTTTTAATATTTTTACACCAAATTTTCAACATAGCTTTCTTATGACCCCATCTCATGAACAAGGCAGAGAAAATTTTCAGCTCCTGCCTGGAAGATGATTTTGTGCAGGGATCATGAAATCACCTTTCAGGAAGTTAAAAAAAAATATTTAAGCCAGGATTTAAAAAATGACAGCTGCCACATTTATGAGGTGCTGAAAAGATATGGCTATGTTAAAAATTTGGGTAAAATATTGAAAATTACCAAAGTTACGAGGCTACGTTCCCAGAATTCAATGTAGGTTTATAACTTTGCTGTTTTTTAATATTACATATGAACATACGAAGAAGCCAGCAGAAGAAAGCCATTTGGTCTATCAAGTCTGCTCATATTGCAGGGTCAACAGCTTGAGCTAATTTCCCTGCCCTCCCTTCCTCCCCACTCCTCCCATCCTCCCTACCCATGATCCTTAATTTCCCCCTATGCCTATCCCAGCCTCTCTTAAAGCTGCCATTGTCTTCAATGAGATTAACTCTGCTGGCAGTGCATTCCAAGTGTCCACCACCCTCTCTGTGAAGAAGTGCTTCCTGACCTCCTTCCTAAACCTCCCACCCTCCAGCTTAAGACTGTGCCCTCTCATGTTATGGTTGAATTGTAGAAGTTAAATGAAAATGTTGTTCCCTCTAGCCCCAGTACATCTCTAAAACAGAACACAATTTTAAACTCTTAAAGGACAGAGAAAATCAGCAGTGCACAGATTATTTATTATTACCGCGAACTAAAGGCAGTCCTCAGATGTAACTTAATATATGGGACATTAAAACAGTATGGTGGACGTAATTAAAGATATCCATCTAGAACAATATAAAAATATTGAAAATGTCCCACAGAATCAATGTCCCAAGATAATCCACATATTAAACAAATGTCAAAGCACAGTCTCGGAGGAAAGTAACTGTGTCCAAAATGTTACTGTCCAAAGTTCATCATGCTCAGTCCTCACCTGAATCAGACCCCTCAATCACATTCTCCTGAGGTGACTTCATATTAAATTCTAGCTCTGTCTGTTCAGCCCAATGTCCTGCATCTGCAGGATCTGAAAACTGCCAGCTCTTACCCCCGTAAGTCACACGGAAACAGGCAGGGAGAAGGAAAGAATGCACTATGCCCAATGATCTTCGCTTCTGGCACACAGCATCAAATTGCTTTCTCCGGGCTTTTGTTTGGAATGAGAGGTCTGGAAAAAATTTAACATCTTGTCCCTAGACATCTATGGGGTAAGCCAGTCTTGCTGCTGAAATTAACATATCACGCACCTCAGAGCCCAAAGTTCTTAATAGAATGGTGCGGGATTAATTAGGGTTCGCTTTTCTCACTCCCAGGGTCACTCTGTAAGCCTGATGGAGAGAAGTCCATTCAAAGTCCTCAGGTAAATCCAAAATGTCAGCCAGCCAAGTTTTAACACAGTCCAGAAGACGTGCATCTTCCACTCCCTCAGGCAGTCCAACCACAAGAACATTCCCCACTTTCATTCAATTTTCTGCTGCCTCTAGTTGATCCCTCAATTGTTGATTTTCTTTGGTTAACAGGGCCATGGAAGTTTGTGCTGCTAAGGATCTCTTATTGGCAGCTGCCACAGTACCTTGTATTGCGGTCAAAGCAGCATCATGCATCTCTCGTTTTGCCAATATTTTCTTAATCTCAGCATCCATGGCTCTTATGGAGGTGAGAATAGTCTGACAGGGAGGTTCAGATGTGGCACTCAAGAGGGATGGGCAAGGTAACTCAGCCGCTGGTCCCAAATCCCGATTGCGTCTGTAGTGCTTTAGGCCTGGAAGTTCCAGACACTTGGAAATGGGTATTTTTGGTGCACCCCATGGCAATGCAGGTATCCTTTGAAAGCTTGAGACATGCAGAATTCGATTTCTGTATGAAGATCTTCTACCCAGTGCCTTTCTAATAAGGAAAATATCACTTTTCAGAGTTGTAAACGTGGAGCTATGAGGAAAAATGTCCTGCCTGGAAGCTGGTTCTCTGGTGCCTGCTCTTACCTTGTTTTTAATCAGTTGGTGGTCAGGCTCTGGAGCAGCAATACATTCGTCAGTGGGGATAGGATTGCAGTGCTGAACCAGATAGATAAGTGAGGGGGTTAAAGTAATATAGGTGGTGTGTCAGGTGATTGGTGCTCAGCGGAGGGTGAGGATGGGGATCATGGTGTCACGGGGTCCGGGGGAAGCAAAACCTCAGCAATGTGTTGCCACCTGAATACCTGAATCAAAACCCTTGCAGGCCAGCAGCACAACCTCAGCACTCCATCACCACAGGATAATGTTACTCCACCATTCTACTTCAGGTAAATCTCCACAGGTGAGACTGTCAAATATATACAGTAAAATGGGTCCTTGGTAAGACCAGGATGGGAAGTGAAATGATTGATATGAAGATAGTAACACTCACATTAAACAAACTTGTGACACCACTCATCAAGGTATTCAATGCCTCTCTGAGATCTGGCATCTTCCCTGATGTGTGGAAAGAGGTTCTAGTCACACCTGTTTTTAAATCAGGAGACAGAGTTAATCTAGTAAACTTCCAGCCATCTCGATTTTACCCCCCCCAAAGCACTTGAAAGGGTTGTCTTAGAACAACTAACTGAGTGCCTAGAAAAGCATAGCCTTCTCTGCTTGCAACAAAGTGGATTCCGATGAAACCACTCCACCATCACCACGCTAGTAGAGTACACCACTCAGCTTTATGCAGCCCTGGATAAAGAGATGGCGGTGGAGTCTATCTTCATAGACCTCACCAAGGCCTTTGACACAGTCAGTCACCAACTGCTACTGAAATATCTCCTCTCTACAGGATTGTCAATGGAATCTGTGACCTGGTTCCATAATTACCTCACCCATAGATCTCAGTGGGTCAGGATCAGCAATACAATCTCTGAGCCCAGGGAAGTAAACCTAGGGATCCCTCAAGGTTCTATCCTTGGTCCTCTCTTTTTCAGCCTCTTCATAAATTACATGCCTTCTACCTGTCCTGCACACTCCATACTCTGTGCAGACGATGCTGTTGTCTCCGTCCCAGGAAAAGACCTGGAATCAATTAGCTCTGAGCTTCAGCTCAATTTTCATGCATTGGAATCCTGGTTCACCCGAAATAAACTGCTACTCAACTACAAAAAGACAAAGAGTATGCTCTTCAGCACCCCACAGAGCAAGATTTGAGGGTCCTCACTGCATAAACTTGGTAGTGAAGGAGAAGTACTAGACCAAGTCAACACATTCAAGTACTTAGGGTATCACCTTGATAACACCCTCACCTTCACTGCCCATGCAGAGCAACTGGTAAAGTCCACCAACATGAAGCTTGGCATCCTGTACAGACACCGCACCTCAATGACACTGGCTGCCCTGAAACTTGTTATGTGCAGTTCAGTTCTCTCATCTGTGGATTATGGCCTTGCCATATGTGGGGCAGACACAGCGCTTAAAAGGGTCAAAACCATCCTCAACAAGGCCTGCCACCTGGTTCTGGGAGTACACAAAATGACTCACTCTTGTGACCTATACAAGGAAACTGACTGGCTCCCACTCTACCACAGACTCCAATACCAGGCCTGCCTCCTTGCAAAAAAGTCCCTGATGGGGTCCATCCCTAGTGCTACTTCAGCCCTCTTTGAGCCTGCACAACCATCTAATGCACAAGGAGTGCCTCCAGGGCTGTCCTAACTGTTCCCTTCAAATGAACCACCCTTGGCCAGAGATCCCTCTCCTACTGTGGGCCTAAATGGTTCAATGATCTGCCTTCAGACCTTGCCGACTCCCCGAGACTTGGCCACTTTAAAAATGGACTTCAATCTCTTCTCAACAGCAAATCTGACTACCAGTGTTTCTATTAACCCATGGCCTCTGACAGTGGTTCTCACACCAGTCAAACACTACCCTCTCTCATTCCCACCCTCCTGTTCCACAACTGCCCACTTCCCCCCCACCTCCCACCACCTACTACCTCCCCTTGACAAAGCCTCACCTTGGCTGCTAAAACTGCATTTCTGCAGACTGGGAGCACCCCGTCTGAACTGTAACATGATTGTTAAATACTGTACTGCACTTAATTAGTGCTACATTAATGTTTCTCTGCAAGTGTGGTTCTTTTTCTCCTTACTTCTTGTATCCTGCTTAATGTTGTAACTGTACACTAATACTAGCATACTAAAATGCCAGCAGAATAGGCCTAATGGTCTTTCGCGTCTGCTCGTTTGGTCAGCCCCCACCCTGGAAGCTGGCCTTGCTGCCCCACTCACCTTCTCTGGCTTCTCCCTTCCCAGTTCTGGATATTTTCGCTGCATTGGATTTTGCTTCTATAGCCCTTCCCCTGTACCTGTCCCACCCCCTCTTGAACCCCTCCACTGTCTCTGTCTCCACCAGCCCCCAAGCAGCACATTCCATGGCTCCACTACCCTCTCAGTGAAGTAGCACCTCCTCCTTTCTCCCCTGAATCTTCCCCCCTCCAGCTTCCACCCATGCCCTCTAGTGGCCCCCTCCTCCTTCCTTCGAAGCACCCTGACTGCTCCTCCCCTATTTACCCCCTTCATGTACCTGAAGACCTCTATCATGTCCCCACAGTCCCTTCTCTCTTCCAATGTGTACATATTTAGCTCTTCGAACCTCTCCTCATAGGTCCTGTCCCCAAGCCCCAAATCATTTTGGTTGCCTCCTCTGGACCCTCTCCAGGGTTTAATGTCCCTCTTTAAGTGTGGCCTCCAAAACTGCACGCAGTACTGAGTGCTGGCCTCACCAAGCAGTTATACAGAGAGAGTATCACTTCCCTCCTTCTGGAGGTGATCCCCCCAGTGATACATCCCAGCATCCTGTTGGCCTTGGCTGCTGCCCTCCTACAAGTCTCCAAGTTGTTCATCTTGACATCCACCACCACCCCCAGGTCACTCTCAGCCACCGAGACTTGTAGCATTTCCCCCACAGGGTGTACACTTGGCCCGGGTTTCTGGCCCCCAGGTGCAGTACCTTGCATTTCCCTGCATCGAACCTCAGATTCCACTTTCTAGACCATCTTCCAGAGCCTCCAGGTCCCCTGTAGGGCCACCTCCTCCCCATCCACCACCGCCCCCAGTTTTGAGTCATCCACAAAGAGACTCATCTCACTCCTGATACCTGCCCTTATGTCAGAGATGTAGGCGTTGAACAGGAGGGGCCCGAGGACTGATCCCTGTGGGACCCCACTAATGACCCTCCCCTCCTTGGGGATGAGACTATCCCACCAACTACGACCCTCTGGGTCTGGTCCTGGAGCCAATTGTCTTTTCATCTGATCATCTGGTTCCCCATCCCCATTTCTCCCAGTTTGTCCAACAGGCCCTCATGAGGAATGGAGTCAAATGCCTTGCTGAAGCCTAGAAAGAGGATGTTCACTGGTCTACCCAGGTCCAAGGCACTCGTCACCCAGTCATAGAACTCCACAAGGTTTGTCTGACAGGATTTCCCCAGGACGAATCCATGCTGTCTATCGTTCAGGAACCCTGACTTTTCCAAGTCCCCCCGCAGCCTCTCCTTGACAATGCCTTCCATCACCTTGCCCACCACCGATGTCAGGCTGACAGGCCTGTAGTTCCCTGCCACCTCTCTTGATCCTCCCCTTGTGGATAGGCACTATGTGCGCCACCTTCCAGTCCTGGGGCACCCACCCTGTCCTCAGAGAGATGGTGAAAAGCTCTGCCAGGGTTTTTGCCAGGACATGCGCAAGTTCCTTCAGCACTCTGGGATGTAATTTATCCGGCCCTGGTGCTTTCTCTGTCTTAAAGGACCTGAGGGCTTCCCTTACTCTCTCTGCTGTGATTTCCACTTCCGCTACCTCTTCTCCCTGCTTAGCCATTCCCACTCCTGCCAGTGGTGCCTCCTCCTCTCCCCAGACCTGCCAAGCGGTAAGGGTCCCCCCTCCTCAGTATCACAGTCTCCTCCCATGTATGATGCAGCACCCCCATTTTCCTTGGTGGAAACTAAGGTTAAGTACTCATTTAGTACCTCAGCCTGCTCCCCCGGGTCTTGTGCCCATCTCTCCCCTGTTTTAATCCTGCTAATCTGCCCCTTCACCCTTTGTTTTTCCCCAGTGTATCTAAAGAACCCCTTGTTCCCTCTCCTAATTTCCCTGGCCAGGTTCTGCTCCTTCCTTGCCTTAGCCACCCTCACCACCCTAGCGGCCCTTCTAGCCATCAGCTCGTACTCCCCTAGATCCCTTTCACTCCTTGAGCTCTTGAATTGCCTATAGGCTGCCTTCTTTCCCCACACCACCTCCTGGACCTCCCTGGTCCACCAGCAGGGTTTTCGGGCCCTACCACATTTTTGTCTTACTCTTGCACAGGTGCTGGTAGCATCCTGCACCCCTCTCGTGATGATTTCCCACCTACTATCAGCGTCCATGTCTGGCCCAATCACATCCAAATGCTCCTTAAGGATCCTTCCCATTTCCTTAAAATCCACCCCCTGAAGTCAGTTACCTCTGTCTGTGCAGCCTTCTACCCCTCCTAGGTCCAAGCAGAATCAGACCATGGCATGGTCGCTCCCCGCCAACTGGTCCCTTACCTCCAGGCCCCCAATCTGGTCACTGTCTGCCAGGACCACATCCAGTACCCGCCCTTCCCTGGTCGGTTCCCCCACCTGCTGAGTTAGGAACGCCTCTTGAAAGACATCCAACAACCTCTGTTCCCTGGCCACCGAGGATGTCATAGTCTCCCAGTCTGCTCCTGGCATGTTTAAGTTCCCTAACACCACCACCCTTCCCCTGCCCAATCTGCAGTGTCTCCCAACATCTGCCACCAGACTCTCCACCAGTGCAGGGGGTCTATGCACCACTCCTATTTTTACTATCTTGCCCCCCCGTTATCAAAGTGACCTAAATCGCTTCCACGGTTCCCTCCGCCTCTTCTACTCCCCCTATGCCAATACAGTTTTTGACTATCATTGCTACCCCTCCTCCCCTTCCCTCCCCCCTGTCCTTCCTGAACATAGTGTAACCCTCCAGGTTCAGATCCCAGTCATGTCCTGCAGTGGCCCAGGTCTCAGTGACCGCTGCCACATCCACCGCTCCCTCAGTTAGCATTGCCTGGTGCTCAGGCATTTTATTGCCCAAGCTCCTGGTATTTAGCAGGACTACCTTCCACCCTTTTCCTATACTTCCATTTCCCCTGCTCGTGTTCCCATGGGGATTCCGTTTTCCCCTGGTCTGCACTTTACCAGTCGGCCTTTTCCCACATTCCTCCAGCTCCCCAGGGGTGTGGGGATAGAGTCCCTGTTTATTGGACCCCCCTCGACAGCCTTTTCTCCCATCCCTCCCCCCTTCACAAGTTTAAACCCCACTTTTCACCAATGAACCCCTCTATTTTCAACTTAAGGATTCCCCTCCCCTCCAAATTGAGATGGAGCCTATCTCTAGCATACAGCTCCTTATCCTCCCAGGTCTCCCCCCAATCCCCCATCAACCCATACCCTCTGGCCTCACACCACTCCCTGAGCCACTGGTTTATCTCCCTAATCTTCCTTTTGTGTTCCCCACTAGCCCTTGGCACCGGCAGGATTTCTGAGAAGGAAATTGTGCATCATATGTCATGACAGACCCTGGCAAGCTCCCTGAACTGTGCCTGTATCTCTGGCTCACTATTTCCCTCAATGTCATTTGTACCCAGGTGGACCAGTATATCTGGGGAACCCCCACAATCCTGTGCCAGCTGATATACCTCGTGTTTGGCCCTGTGCACTGTTAGTCTAGGGAAGCATTTTGTTCTAACTGGCCAGGCTTCTCCCTCCCTATCCCATTTGATACCCCTGATCATAGAATCCCCCAACAGGAGCACTCTGACTGCTCCTTTTCCTCCATTCCCCCCCTTCCATGTCCCTCATCCTTTCTACCAGCCCCTCCACCCAGCTGGCTCCTTGTTCCTCCCACTATCTGTGTGCCACATGCCACCCCCTCCTTATTGACCCTGGCCACCCCCTCCCCTCTGATCCTATGCCTCTCCTCCTCCTGAGTATCCTTCTGTACCTCACTAACTCCCCCTTCACTGCTCATGACTGGTCCTTCTCCCCCATCTGCTCCCACTTGTTAGTTGATGTCTTTCTGTTCTGCAATGTTTCATCACCTGTAAATGTCTTGTATTCCTTGTTGACTTGGAGCCTTTGTAAACAAGCCCCTGGCTCAAAGGTATTAGTCCAAATTTGAAATAAAAAAAAAATGCTGATGGGCCATTTTCTTTGTTTTAAGTTTTGGACCAAAAACAAAAGATGATGAGGGATGATTTTCTCTGTTGCAGGTTGTGTGCAACACTGGGGTTGGGCACCATCTTGTCAAACCCTGTTGGGGGTTAGCTGGCACCAGGAGTGGGCACCCCAGTGTCAAACTTTGTGTGTGGGGCATTGGGGTTGAATGGTGGGTTAGGTGGGAGGGGGGGATACCAGCAGGGCAGTCAAGCACCTGCCACTTGTCACATTATAAAAGCTGGGTTGGGTGTGAGGGGGAATACTGGCGATGGAGTTAAGCACATGCCACAAGTCATATAATAAAAGTTGGATTAGGTGTGAGAGGAGATGCCTACATTGGGTTTTAGCACCCACTACTGGTTATAGGATGAAAACAGGATGGCCAAGGGGGGGTGCCGAAGGCTGAGTAGAGCACTTGCCACCAGCAATATTTGAAAACCTGGGTCAGGCTTGGGGGGCACTGCTTTGCTGATTGATGTCTGGAATATTAAAGGATACAGCCACACTGCAATAGGTGGGATGTTTCTGCCTATCTGCCAGTGAAGCAACATCAACAGCAGCCTTGTCAGGATTGGGTGTTGACTCACGCCTCCTGTAGACTCAGCTGCATTGGCTGCTTGCAGCACACACGTCCCCACTGTGGATGTGGCACCAATATCATCTCCTTGCCCATCCTCAAGCAAAAATGAAAAGGTAGATATCAGGTGGGACACAGCAGGTATGGATGGTGATGTATGCCAGTTCTAGAGGCACACCTGGCCATGTGGCTGTTACTGAAACATAGGTGATACAGCAGTTTGATTGAGATCTGCAGGTACCAGGATGTACATTGCTCAGGAGGGACAAGATAAAAGGGAAGGGAGGTGGAGAAGTATTATATGTGAAGGAAGGTATTCTGGTCTAAGCAATTCAGGATGATGGCATAGTGAAAGGGACTGGGGCAAGCCATAGTGAGGAGTGGGAGGGTACTCAGGATAGGAGGGGTATATAGGCTTCCAGCACAAAAGCTGGAGGCAGACACTGAGCAGAGAAATTATTACAATTGCAGACCCTGGGGGAGGTTTTGATATTGGGGGACTTCAAGCTGCCAGTTGTGGGATGGAGCACCCCAACTGCAGTAAGCACAAGAAACCAGACCATGGTGTACAGTATGCAAATGACATTCCTGAGCCGAAAGACATGAAACCCACTAGGGAAGGGGGTATATTAGACCTCATCCTTACAAACATGGATAGCACAGAGAAAGTGTATATGATGGATCTACTGGGGCTGAGCGATCATAGAACCATGTGGAATGAGGTTAAACATAAAGCTAAGAGGGTACAATCCAGGACCAAGGTCTTGGACTTCAGAAGGACTTATTTGAGGAAGATGAGAGAGGTGTTTTGGGAACAATTTACACGGTTACCTCCAGTACAAAAATGACAGATTTTTTTTAGTCTTCTCTGGCCTGAAACATTGTGCCAGCCCAACCAGATCAACTTCTTCAATTGGGTGACAATAGTAGTGGACAAAATGCAGGACATAGACCTAATCTAAACTGTCACAAAGAGAAAAATAATACAATACAGAGGATAAATGTCCAATTACAAAATAGATGCTTGAGGGAGGGAGGGAGTCATTTTCATAAACACCTGGGAGACCTTTTATCAAAAGAAGAATTTCTATGCCAGAGACAGTCTGCACTTGAGTAGCACGGGGAACACAAACACTAGCTACCGTGATAAAAAAGCATTACCAACAGAAAATTTAAACTGACTCCAGGAGGGGGGAGGGATAGGACTGACATCCACACCTGCAAAAAATTGAAAACATGTACAAAAAAGAAATAACATAAAGAAAAATATAAATGAAATAAACTGTTATCTAATAAACAGGAGAAGTCTATAAAATAAAAAAGACAAATTGGAAGCAACACTTGAGGAACAAATAAGATTGAAATGGCATTTATAAATGAGACCTGGTGGAAGGGAGAAGACATTTGGGGCATAGAAATATCGGGGTATACCTTATATTATGGAGGGGGGGGTGTAGCAGCATATATATCAAATAAAATAGACAAATATTTCTGAGAAAATAAAAAAAAAGGAGGGAAGTAAACCAGAATCATTGTGGATCAGAAATGACACAGGAAACAATAAGAATATCTTAACTGGTTTGTGCTACAGATCCCCTGGCATAAACAGTGAAGTAACTGAACAAATAAACGACAAACTTGAGAAAGCATGTGAACTAGGTAGAGTGATGATCATAGGAGACTTAAATGTCAGCGATATTGCTTGGGACAAACAGGAAGCAACCAAACAACATAGTATAGCCATCCTAAGGATAGTTAAACAACTAGGACAATTACAATATGTAAAGGAACCAACAAGAGGAGAAAACATACTAGACATAGTCCTAACGACTAACGAGATCAACATCTTAATTTGCAAAGTTAATGAATCACTGGGGAATAGTTATCATAACAGTGTCTAATTTTTATTCCAAGAATATATCCCAGTAACAAGGGGATGTAGGGAGATTTATAACTTCAATACTGCTAACAAACCCCTTATCCAAGAATATATCCCAGTAACAAGGGGATGTAGGGATATTTATAACTTCAATACCTCCAACAACCCCTTATCCAAGAATATATCCCAGTAACAAGGGGATGTAGGGAGATTTATAACTTCAATACCACCAACAAACCCCTTATCCAAGAATATATCCCAGTAACAAGGGGATATAGGGAGATTTATAACTTCAATACCGCCAACAAACCCCTTATCCAAGAATATATCCCAGTAACAAGGGGATGTAGGGAGATTTATAACTTCAATACCACTAACAAACCCTTTATCCAAGAAGATCTAGAAAAAAATCAGCAGGGAGGTTATATTAAAAAATAAAACAGCAACGAAATGTGGGGCACCATTAAAAGTCAAATATTCACAGTATGTGACAGATATATAAGGAAATTAAAGAAATACAATAATAGAGGCATCAAACCCAAATGGTTAACCAAATCTGTAACAAAACCAATATAGAAAAAATGGCAACTTTATGTCAGATTCAGAAAAACAGGATCTAACGATATATGGATACAATTCAAAAATGTCAAAACAAAATGTAAAAATATGATTAAGAAAAATAAACAAAGGATGGAGAGAAGGATAGCTAACACTGCTAGTAAGGACAACTTGCAAAAGTTTTATGGGTATGTGAACTCACTACGAACGTCAGACTCCAGCATATGCTCTATTGTGGCAGACAACCAACTTTTTGTAGAATCTGAAGCTATGGCAAAAAACATAAATTCATATTTCAGCTCCATATTTTCAAAAAGTTCAGGATATTCAGGAGATATTCCAGTTAATGCAGAAACTGATATAGCAATAACCATGACTGTATTACTGAAAAAATAATAAATTAAAAAGACACACTCAGCAGGACTAGATAATATCTCCCCTAAAATGTTAAAACTACTATCACCTCATATCGCCACCCCACTGAAAATACTATTTTTAAAAACTTTAACTGATAATGATGTACAACCAGACTGGTTATCCGAAAATGTAGTACCAATACACAAAAAGGGTAGCAGGCAGATCACACTAACTGTATGCTTATTAGTTTGACATCTGTCCCTGGGAAGTTAATGGAATCAATACTTTAAGACTTAAGAAATTCTCACATAGAATGTGCTGGTCTAAAAGATAGAGGTCAACATGGGTTTGTGTCTGGTAGGTCATGTGTAATGAATCTACTGCGTTTCCATGAAAAAATATCAGCAGTTCTGGATGGCGGCGTTCCAGCTGATTGCATTTACCTGGATTTCACTAAGGCATTCGATAAGGTTCTACATCACAATATTATTCAGAGTCTAATAGATAAACAAATAGATCACAGATTCATGTGCTGGATTGCAAACTGGTTCGGGATAGAACACAGAGAGTGTGTATAAATGGCTATTATTCATCTCCAGTGCCTGTGATTACTTGGGTGCCGCTGGGGCCGATCCTGGGCCCAGTTCTGTTTCAGATATTCATGTCCAGCATGGGTCAGCAAGCAACACATTAGCAAAGTAAATATGCAGAAGATACTAAACTTACAGGTATTGCTAGCAATAGTAAAAACATAGCCACTATCCAAATGGATTTAGACAATATCCAGAAATGGGCTAACCTTAGAGGGATGAGCTTTAATGTGGATAAGTGTTGTGTTATACACTTGGGTAGACACAACAAAAAAGGAACATATTTCCTAGATGGACTGACTCTTAGAGAATCCAATGAGGAAAAATATCTAGGAATAATAATTAATGAAAAACGAACCTATGATTCACACTGTCATAACCATATAACAAAGTCTAAAAAAGTATTACAGGCCATAAAATTAAATTTTTGGAGTAGAGATGAATAAGTTATAATGCCACTGTATAGATCATATGTTAGACCCTTGCTGGATTATGGAAGCCCTGTATGGGGTCCCATAACAATGGGCAGTATCAATAAAATTGAAAAAAATTCAGAGACAAACCATTAAAATGATATATAACCTAAAACCTATACCTTATAACAATTGCCTACAGAAACTAAAGCTTATGACTCTTGAAACTAGAAGAATATGTGGGGGGGGACTTAATTATATGCTATGACATAATGCAAGACAACTATCTGCTAAAAGAATTGAATCTAGAATTCAAAAGCGACAGAATGAGTACCTGGGGGCACTCTCTACAACTGAGACCTAAAAAATTTGGTATGCCCCCCAAATGCAACACCAACACAGCGATCTACCAACCCACTGACAAAATCAACAGGTTGCCAACAAGTCGCTGTGTTGGTGCGCCCGACACAGGGGCATACTGTCTCCAAGTCCTGCACCCCCTCCCCAAATCAACTCTGACTGGAGTTGAGAATCCTAATTATGGAAAGTACTGGGGGCAGAGCCCCCCAATGAAAAAATAGGATAGGACAAACGGGATTTGTGTCAACCACAAATACGGGTTGATATAAATCCAGCCGAATGAGATGCCGGTCAGCAAAAGTGTTGTTAAACCGGCATCGTAGAGCCAAAAAATGTTATACAAATAAAAGGAAGGCTTTCCACAGACAGTGGGTGGTGAATCTTTGGAATCAACTACCATTAGCGGTCATAACTAGCAAGAGCAAAAACCAGTTTAAGAACAGACTGAATTCTTATATCTTGGTTGGAAACCGTTTGACATATTATGGGTGAAAGACAGGAGCCAACATGGACCCACTGCCTTTTCAGCTCCTTATACCCTAGTATAAACCTTAGTATATTATATTTGGATTTTAGCAAAGCCTTTGACTCTGACCCTCATGGAAGGATGGAGAAGAAAGTGGGCATTTTTGGGATTGGGGATAAAATAACAAGGTAGGTACAAAACTGACTGGGCAGGAGGTCTCAGAGAGTAGTATGGAGTGGAGCATCATCAGGGATCAGTGAAGTCTCTAGTGTGGTCAAGAGGTTGATCTCGGGAACTGTTCCCTTCAATATGTTCATTTGTGATATAAGAGTGGGAGTTCTAGGGAATATATGCTCCTTCGCAGATGACTCCAAGATCTGCAATACAGTGGAGTACGAGGAGGGGCTCTAGGCCCACAAAGTGGGATCTGGGAAACTGGAGGGGTGATCTAAAGTGTGGCTGTGGTAATATAATGCAAAGAAGTGTAGTTATGCACTAAGGGTCCAAAAGCCCCAAAACAGAATACAGGACTGGGGTGTGATGGTAGACAGCACAGTAGAGGGAAAACGATCTAGGGTTCATAATCATGGATACTTTAAAGGTAGTGTGACAATGCAATAAAGTGGCTGGAAAGGTGAATAGGATGCTGGGATGTATAGGTAGGGGGATAAAAAGCAGAAGCAGGGCGGTGATAATGCACTGGTACAGGTTATTGTTCCAGTCTCATTTGGAGTACTGTGTAGAGTTTTGGAACCCACACCTTAATAACAACTGGAACTGGAAATGGTGCAGATGTGGCACTACCATGATGACCCGGGGCAGTAGAACAGGTCATAAAGTCATACCAGGAATGTCTGGAGAACCTGAACATGTATAACCTGAATGATAGGAAGAAATGAAGGGGCATGACTAAGACATTCAAGTTCCTCTGCGGTATCACTAGAGTAGACACTAGGAACTTGTAGACTTTAAGCAGTAACAATTCCACCAGAGGTCACTCCATGAAACTGGTGGATGGGAGGGATAAAAAATATTTCAGAACGTATGTTTTTTTTACTGAAAGGGTAGTACTAGAGTGGATTAAACTTCCAGATGAAGTCATATGTGCTGAGACGGTGGAGGGTTAAGACGGGATGGACTGGCATATGGGTAAAGAGAGGTTGGACACAATGGGGTGGGGCAAGGGGGAGTCAGGGGGCAAACTGAGGCTTAATCCAATAGATAGGCAGGGAAGGACAGACTCAGTGGGCTACTGGGCCTTTTTATGCTAGCATTTTCTATGATTGCTTTTCTATGGATTAAAAGTGGTTATACTCATTTTTTATGTCATCAAAGGGATTAAAAGGGATTAGACACACTGCTTATGTTCTCAGAGATTAAGAGATATAATCACTGTTTTAAGTCATCAAAGGGATTATTTATTTATTTATCGAAAGAAATCAGAATTGCAATCCTTTGAGTCATCGACTCCTTTGCAAAGGCTCCATGTCAGCAAAAATAATGATTTTAAAATTATTAAAAATAATGCTCACTTGTTTATGTCATTAAAGGGATTAAAGTGAGTATACTCACTTCTTATGTCATCAAAGGGAGAGCAAGGGATTATACTCACCATTTATGTCAGCAAGGGGATTAAAAGTGATTATTCTCACCATTTATGTCATCAGATTATAGTCACCATTTTATTTATTTATTTATTTAGTTTTTGTTGACCGGGTAAGTGCACTAGACAAATCCTGCCTATTTTCAGGCACGACCCGGGGGAGAGGGATACAGATGAATGTCAACTGACCATGAACCAGATTAAGCTGTTGGTGGTATTTTTTGGTGAATGAGGGAAATTTGGCCAGGACACTGGGGGAATTCCCCTACTCTCCTGTAGGTGGACAGGCTGTCTGACTGCATGATGGCCACTTTGGGTGAGACTCCTGAGGAGGAGGATGTTTGCTTGGTGGGAGAGAAGGCCTCCTCTCCCATGATTCAATCTACAGAGGCTATACAGGCTGAAAGCCTGGAGATGGATTTAGAAGAAATCTTCCATGAGACCTTCAATTCTACAAACGATTTTTGATTATCAAGTGAACATCCAGATTCTGTTGATGATTTATCTAAAACAAAGAAAGATGCTTTAATTACTGGTATTCAAGTTGGATTAAATACATTTCATCAAAAAGAACTTTCACAGGATTTGATCCTGCTGCCTACTAAACCATTAGATCTTTCCTTTGACAAGCAGCTGGAAAGGCTTGACAGCAAAAATGAGGATGCGGAGAAAGCTGAACGCCTGCCGACTAAGGGTGAGTTAGTGATTCCTGTATCATCTGTTTTAACTATTCAGCAAAATAAAGTGGAAATTCAGAAGGCTGGCAGTAAAATCGTTCTTAGAAGCGAGTGTCGAAAGCCTGAAATCATTACCGCAATGCCTGCATATGATAATCTTGCTCTGAACCTATCTGCTAACCAAAGTACTCCAAACATAGCTCAGTCTCCGGAGGTTGAACCTTCTACTTCTATACAACATTACCAAATGTCCAAACTATCAGGTTTTGTGTTTAAACCACTTATAATGCTGGAAAAACCGATGGAAAAGATGGCTCCTGTAACATTTCAAACTGAAGCCTCACGGCAAACAGGGGTTACTGAATTTAGTTTTACTCAGACTGTCAAAAGTAATCAACTCCAGTTGAAGTTCGGAAACTCTGGGAGTCAGGCAGGTGAAACTCTCTCAGAGAAGACTAAGACAACCCCTGTACAAAGTAATGGAACAGAGACTGTTTCTTATGATAAAACTTGGTCTCCTCAGAAAGCTCTCCTAGGGGCCGGTTGGGAGAAGACAGCATCCAGGACTTGGACTCCTGACCAGATATGGGACACAGCCTTTGACTTGCAGCATTCAGTACCTGACTGGAAACCAAAAGAAATCAAGGTTGTGAAAAATAACAATACCCAATTGCAGAAATCTCCCTTAATAATAGCTTTGCCTTCTGATAACCCAGCATCTTCAGCTAAAGCAGTAAGTTGTGATGATACCCCTGTAAAGGAAAAAACTCTTTCTCTGACTATTTATCCTCCTGTAGACAGTGAGGTGTCCATTACAGAAAACAAAAAACCCTTAATGTCAGAACTTTTTACTACATCTAGGAGAGAAGCTGCTCAAAGGCGGAATGCTGTTCGAATCTGGTATAAAGGAGGATTGACTGATTGTCCTGACAGATACTATGTTGGAAAATGTTTGTTAAAAGACTCTCTGCATTTCTCCCCTGTGGATGTTTTTGCATTTATCAATATTTCTGGAGAAGACAATTATGATGTGAGCTTCAGAACCTCGTATACGTTAGACGTATTCTGGGAACGCTATGGGCAGGTAAAGTTTTCCCCTAGATGGACCCCCTTTTTGGTCATTCCACTTACAAAACCACTAATAAAGTTTGTTACTGTGATGTTTCGGAATGAAGGGGTCCATGTAGAGGACATAACTTACTGGTTGTTGCAAAAATGTGAATTTCTTAGTGAACCTGAACCCATTCTAGACTCAGAACAATTTTGGACTTGGGGGTGGAAATATAAAGTTAAATTAAGGCAAACTGATTTGGGGATTGACCATATACCTAATTCTTTTCTGCTGGGCGGAGATAGGGGGGTTTGTTTCTATGGGGGTCAACCGAGAGCCTGTTAGAAATGTGGCTCCAAGACTCACCTCTCTAGTGTGTGTGTGATCAACTCAGATGCGACAACTGTGGGGAAATTGGGCATGTTACTTTGCAGTGTGCTAACCACACCAAATGTGATTTATGTGGTGGTTTTGGCACGTATTTCGAGAATGTCCCTGGGTGGCTAAAAACAAAGCTTCATGTATAAGTCCTGAGTTACTGATACAAAAGGCTCAGGAGGCATCTTCAAAACCTCTCCCTGTCCCTACCGAATCTAATATTCTCTGACCACAGGACGAGAAGGCCGCACCACCCCTCAGACCCCCCACCCCCACTCTTCTATGGTCCCTCTTAAAATTTTAACTACAGAGACTATTCTTGATAAGGTTAAAGAAGAAGGTTTAGATGTAGACCCTTCTGATTCTGTGCTTCTGGAGCCTGTATGTTATGTGGATCCAGCTAGCCCTGATAAAATTTCAGTTGCTGAAGCTCCCTTTTCACCTTTACCTCCTAGAAGGTCCTCAAGACACTTAAAAACTAAACCTTCTCTCATTCCTGCTTCCCTAGAAACTCAAAATTCTTATGCTGCATTATTCACGAACTGGGAGGATTCTGAAATGGATGTTGGTGATTCAGATTCCCAAAAATCTATACAAGACTTGTCAGGGCTAACTGCAGAGGAATATAAAGGTACAAAAAAGAAAAAAAGGAAAAAATGAGTTATTTTTTCCTTCAACTAACTAATGGCGTTACTGAAATGGGGATCCTTGAATGTACATAGTATTTTAAATACAGTAAAAAGACAGCCTTTGTTTCAGTATATGCATGATGAACATATGTCCATCTGCTTTCTGCAAGAAACTTGGATGTTTTCCATCCAGCAAATATCATCCTTTAAAAGGGATTGGCCATGGGGCCCCTCTTATTAGTCCTTTGGCTTGGATAGTGCTGATGGGGTGGGAATTTTGTTTACCTCCTATCAATTCTCGCTTTATAAGTTAGTTGATTTGATTCCAGGAAGAGTATTAATTCTTGATGGAAAATGGAATAATTTAGACAGTAGATTTATCAACATTTATAACCCCCAATCAAAAGCTGATAGAGTAAATTGTATAGAAAGCTATACAACCCTTTTTGGTAACTTCATATACAATTTTTTGTGGGGGGGGATTTTAATTGTAGTCTGTTTATTAAAGGACATTCTAATAAAAAAATCTATTGTGATTCTAATACTTTGGAAACAATCATTACATTAGCAGGCCTCATCAATTGTTTTAGGTATAATTCAGGGTCCCAATGTATTTTTATAAATGGTAAATTCCAAACCACTATTGATTACATGTTTGTTTCCCCATCAGTTTTGATTGGAGCCTTTCAGATAATACAAGTGGAATTTTCAGACCATCTTCTTTTAACCTGCTCATTCAGAAAAATGACTGTGACTCTTAATAGGAGAAATAGATGGAAATTAAATACTTTCATTATTACTGATCTGCAGGTTAAAAACACTATTAAGGCCATTCTTAAAGCCCAGCTATCAGTTGCTTCTTTATATTCTGATTTGGGGGAATGGTGGCTAGATGCAAAATTTGATTTAAGTAAGTGGTTTAAAAAATATGGAACCCAAAATAGAAACACCAAATTGTTTTCATACCTAAAACTTAGAAAACAGCTACAACAGTTAATTTCTATTGCCTATACCTCTCATAGAGATTATTCTAAACAAATTGAAAATATAAAGGAAGGAATGAAGTGATTTCAATATGATAGAGCTCAAACACCTCAAGCAATGCTCTCTAGCAGTACTCAAAAAACATTAATTTGTGATCCCTTTGAGACATGTAGAGAATTGAGAGAATCAACTCATTTGGATTATCTTGTGGCTAATGGAAAAACAATTGTCAATACAACAGAAATAGGTGAAATTATACACACTCATTATGAATCTTTATATCCTAGTTCTCCCATCCTGGAAAAAGATATTAATGACTATCTCAGTGTTTTTCCAGCCCCATTTTTGCCACTAGAGGCTGCTAAACTATTTGGGCCATTTTCCACAGACAAACTGGAATCAGTTATTCAGAATTTAAAAAATGAAGTTTCACCAGGACTTGATGGTCTGCCAAACTTATTTTATAAAACTTTTAAAGCAGAAATAGTTAAATGTTTGTATTTAGCATATCAATTCTTCATGATAGGAAAGACTCCACCTCCCTCCTTTTCGGAAGGATTAATAATTCATATTTTTAAATCAGGGATAAAGGTGACATCAAAAGCTGGAGACCCATTACAATTTTAAATTCAGATTATAAGATCTTCACAATGCTCCTCAACAATAGGCTTAAAGAGCATGCTGCTAAACTGATATCTCCTTACCAATACTGTGGGTTATAGGACAGATAGATTCAATCTGCCATTATGATAATAAAGGACACAATAGAGCATTTATCTTTAGAAGGTATTTAATCTTGGCAGATCTGGAGAAAGCATTTGATAGAGTACATCTCCCTTACTTGTTTATTGTTTTAAGATATGTTGGGATCCCCTCCCAGATTAGAACTATTATTCAGTCCTTATACACATCTGCCTTAGTGTTTCCTTTTATTAAAGGCACTCAAACTAAAGGTATCACACTTAAAACTGGGGTCTGTCAGGGCTGCCCTTTAAGTCCCCTATTATATATTTTTTCCTTAGAACCTCTCTTATGGTCATTATCAATTCTTCCTAAGTGGTCAGGAATTTTTGGTCCAAATTTAAGAACTCAGCTACTTGTACAAGCTTATGCAGATGATGTCTGCCTTTATTTTCACAAATTGAACAACTTCAAGAGTTTTTTTTAAAGAATTTGACTTATTTTCAAAAGTATCAAATGCAAAACTTAATATTGGAAAAACCAGAGACCTAATTATAGGTGCAGGACATCTTAATGATTTTGCTCAAAATAATATTTCAATAACTACTGCACCACTCTGTATTTTAGGAATCCTTTTTGGTTCTCAAAACCTCCCAGATTAAAATTGGGACATTGCAATAAAAAAAGATGAAATGAAAGTATCCAGATGGAGGCAGTGGAAATTTTCTAAGTTGAAAAGCATTCATGCCCTTAAACAATTTTTAGTACCCTGCTTACAGTACGTTGCCATGATGTTTCCTCTACCGACCCAGTATGAGACCTGACTGTACAGCGTTTTTTTCTAGATGTTATGGGGTAACAGAATAAATCTGGTCAAAAGATGTTTTACCTACCTAGAGAAAAACAAAGGAGGACTCGTAATGCTAGACCCCATTGTTATCTTTCATTCACTGTTTTTCACACAAACAATTAAAAGTGGGCTATTACGATTAGATAGCAGAGAGGGTATTTGGATTGGGGTGGCTTTGGGGCGTTACTTTAAGTCTTGGCAACACTTGGCCCCAAAGCTTAATCCACATACTCATTTTCCTGTCTATTTTAGACCAGCAGTCCAAAAACTATATAAATGGCAGATGACTAAGGATATGATAGTTTCTAATACTGTGAAGGCATTGTATAATAACATCATGAGCCAAATATACCCAATAGAACCTAGCTTTGAAAACTGTCCTTCAGCTCACAATTCATATATAGTAAATCAACTGAATAACCCTAGAATTCCGGCTTTTATGTGTGAAACTCAGTGGCTAATTATGTATGGTAAACTAAATCTTAGAGGAAATGCTAAATATAAAGCAAAAGAAGAAAGGAATTGTCCATACCCTGAGTGTATTAACCAGGAAGAAACAATGGAACATTTTTTACTATAATGCTCCTATTCAGAACAACTGTGGGGATATGTTGCACAAAAATTTAATTTTTCCTGGTTGTCTAATTTAAACTATGAAATTTTAGTTAACGGGATCTATCCTTCCAGTTTTGTATCATTCGATCATTATACTTTAACTGTTTTTTTTTTTGGATGTTTACAATTTTATCTCTGGCAGGTTAGATGCCAATGGGTTATATACCAGAACAAAAATCTCTTATGAAGGTTATTGTCAAATGGTTATAAAAGAATTGCTGAATGTATATTTAAAATAAACACAGATGTATAATTCAAATAAGGTTAAAAATTGGTGGAAAAGGTTTTCTCACATTATCAAGTATAAATGAATATTTAATTTAGACTAATGAGCATGAATGTGTTTAGTATTCTATGTTAGGTACGGATTTTCTTGTAAACTTTCTTTTGTTTTTTGCTCTGTGTTTGTATATTTAATAAAAATTCCCCCACTCTTTTCGATAAGTGCCATGGGATCTTTAACATCCACCTGAACTACCACCAATCCAGGCAGATGGGACCTCGGTTTAATGTCTCATCTGAAAGACAGCACCTCAGAAGTGCAGCACCCCTCTCATGCTGCACTACTGCGTCAGTACTGGGATATTAACCCAAGTGCAAGATATGGGAACTGAACCCACAGACCTCTGATCTCCCGGCCTCAGAGGTGAGTGTGCTACCTACTGAGCCACTGACACTGCATTTATATCACCAAGGGGATTATAAGTGATTATATTCATTACTTATTTCATCAAAGGTCTTGAAAGGGATTATACGCCCTGGTCATGCCATAAAATGGATTATACTCTCTGTTTATGTCATCAGTGGAACTGAAAGTGATTCCTTGTTAGGTAGGCTGGCTGCTGAGATGTGACAGGTGAGGTGTCCAACATAGGTGGCCAGACAAGCCATGTGGATTAAACACGACACCTAAAGGGAAAAATTAGCACAGTGGTACAACTCGGAGTGGGGGGGGAGAAGCAGCAGTCTCCTGGGAGCACACTAGGGATGCTCTGAATTGGCTGATTCCAATCTGATTTTTGGATTAGGAATTTAGGACCTTCCAAATCCTGATCTGATTCTGATTCTGCTCCTAAAAGGACCTCAACATCAGAATCCAATTTGGATTTGAAATCATAAATTCCCACATCAAAATAGGTTTTTGGGTTCAGTTTAGGAATTATGATTTTTGGACTGCAGTTCTGAAAATCCTAAATTCAAAAACTGGGTTAGAATCTGATAAACTCATTCCATTTGGCAGATTCTGAGTGGCCTTAGAGCAAACAGGTAAATGTAGTTTCAAAGTTCACCCTTTCCATGATGGACATTTTAAGTTTAATGCTAAATGTGCGCTTGTCAGCCTGTATTGTTACACTGGAACATGAATTGCTGGATTTGTTTCTCAGTTAATTCTGTGATTTGTCATGTACTGTGTGTCAGACATTCTATAAAAACTTAATTAAAAATAAGTAATCATACTCACTGCTTATGTCATTAAAAATATTAAAAGTGATTGTACCAACTGATTATGCCATCAAATGGATTAAAATGGATTATACTCACCGTATATGCCATCTAAGGTATTAAAGGTGATTATTCTCACTGCTAATGTCATCAAAGGGATTAAAAGGGATTATCTTCACTGTTTATGCCATCAAAGAGGGAATAACATTTATTATATTCACTGCCTATGTCATCAAAGGGATTAAATATTATTATACTCACTGTTTATGTCATCAAATGGATTAAAGTGATTATGCTAACTGCTTATGTCACCAACACAGAAACATAGAAACATAAAAGTTGACAGCAGACAAGGACTGCAAGGCCCATCCGTCTGCCATTTTTTCTACCTTATGAATGTGCCTTAGGCCGTTACTCTGTCAATGACCTATCTATTCATACTCACCTGTATTGCTCCCTTATGCCTATCCCATGCCTGTTTGAAGCCCTGCACTGTATTCATATCCACCACTTCCTGAGGTAGGCCGTTCCATGCATCCACCACCCTTTCTGTGAAAAAGAACTTCCTCACATTACCCCTTAATCAGCCTCTCTCTAATCTCATGCTGTGTCCTCTTGTCCTGCTATTTTTGTTATATTGAAACATGTTAGACTCTCACCTTGTTAATGCCCTTAAGATGTTTGAATGTTTTGATCATATCATCTCTCTCCCCCTCCTTCGTTCTAGGGTATACATATTGAGCTCCGTTAATCTGTCCTCAAATGTTTTTTGATGCAGTCCGTGCACCATTTTGGTTGCCCCATCTATGGGTGGCCTCCATTTTGTTAATGTCCTTGTGCAGGTGTGGCCTCCAGTACTGCATGCAGTACTCCAGATGGGGCCCAACCAGTGTCTTGTAAAGAGGGATTATTACTTCCCTCTCACAACTTGTGATACCCCTACTAATACACCCTAACATCCCTCTAGCCTTACCTACTGCTTTAGTGATCTGCTTGGATGATTTCAGGTCCTCTATGATGATGATGATGCCCAAGTCTCTTTCTTCCCTTGTGATTGCCAGCAACTTCCCTCCCAACCTATAGGTAGCTTCAGGGTTTCTCTTCCCTATGAGCATAATCTTGCACTTCTTTGCATTAAACCTCAGTTGCCACTCTTCCGACCATTTTGCCAGTTTTTCCAGATATCTTCTCATTCTGCCCACCCCATCTGGATCATCTACTCTGTTGCAGATCTTGGTGTCATCTGCAAACAGGCAAACCTTACCCTTCAGTCCAACTACAATGTCACTGATAAAGATATTGAAGAGGACTGGCCCTAGGATTGATCCCTGAGGTACCCCACTTGTAACTTGCATCTCTTCTGACTCTATACCATTTACCACCACTCTCTGTTTTCTGCTCGCCAACCAGTTTGCCATCCAGTTGACCAACTTCTGACCCACCCCAAGCCTACCCAGCTTATTAATCAATCTTCTATGTGGAACAATATTGAAAGCTTTGTTGAAGTCAAGGTAAGCGATATCAACCGCATCCCCTTGGTCCAGCACTCTGGTTCCCAGTCAAAGAAATCTATTAGATTAGTTTGACAGAACCTTCCTGTTGTAAATCCATGCTGTCTTGGATCCTGTGCTCCTATGTATTCCAGGTGTTACACTATCCTTTCCCTAAGGAGTGCCTTCATAATCTTGCCCACTACTGAGGTAAGACTGACTGGTCTGTAGTTCTCTGCTTCCTCCCTGCTGCCACTCTTGTGGAGCAGCATCACATTAGCCCTTCTCATCTTCTGGGGCCTCTCCTGTGCTCAGAGACTCACTAAACAGTTCTGCTAATGGCTCTGCTAGTTCTACCCTTAGCTCCGTTAGTTCCCTGGGATGTATGCCATCAGGTCCCATTGCCTTGTTCACCCTGAGCTTAGCAAGCTCTTGTAGGACCCTTTCTTTTGTGAAGGGACTAGTGCACACCTCCCTCCCCCCCGTGTCCATGGTGCTGAGCTGTGGGCCCTGCCCTACCTTCTCCTCAGTAAATACTGAACAGAAGTATCTATTTAGGATATATGCTTTTCCTTGGTCCTCCTACACACACTCCCCCTTATTCCCTTTGATCTTAGCAATACCCCCTCTGGACTTTCTCCTTTGACTAATGTATCTATAGAAAATCTTGTCCCCTTCTTTTACTGTTCGTGCTAGTGTCCCCTTGGTTTGGGACTTTGCCTGCCTTACTGCCTTCCCTGTTTCCCTTAGGGAAGTTTGGTATGCCTCCCTATCTTTGTCCTGCTGCTTTCCCTTATATTTTCTGAAGGCCAAGCTTTTGGCTCTGATCTTTTCTTGATCAAAGGATTAAATGGCATTATAGTCACTGTTTATGTGTTCAAATGCGAAATAAAAGTGATTATACTTACTGTTTATGCCATCCAATGGAGTAAAATAGATTATACACACTGCTTATGTCAGCAAAGAGATTAAAAGTAATTATACTCACTTCTTGTGTCATCAAAAGTATTAAACGTGATTATGATCACTACTTATGTCATCAAAGGGATTAAAAGGGATTATATTCACTCTTTATGTCATCAAAGGGAATATAAGGGATTATGTTTGCTTATCTCATTAATGCGATTCAAAGGGATTATACTCAATGTTCATGTCATAAAGGGATTTAAAGTGATTATGCTCACTATTTAAGTTATCGACCAAAACAAAAAAAGGATTATAGTCACTGTTTATGTCATCAGCAGGATTAAAATGGATTATATGCACTATTTAGAGATTCTAAAATATGTCATTAATGGGATTAAACTACTCAGATAGCAGGAGACAAACAGAATCAGCCCTTGGGCATAGATTCATGTAGTAGATAAATAGACACATAGTCACTCATAGGAGAAAAAGGCCTATCAGACCAGCCAGTCTGCTCACCCTACCTAATTACTCTGCGTTGGCCCTAGTGGTAATCCCACTCCTTAATTTCTGCCCCCTCCTTCTGACTATGCCCACATGCCTGTCAGAGGTGTTTGCCACTTCTTCAGGCAGCTTGTTTCACTTATTCACCACTCTTTCTGTGAAAAAGTACTTGTGGATGCCTTTCTTGAGTCACCCCCCTCCCCTCCCACTAGTTTCAGTGAGTTCCCTCTGTCATCTGTATTTGAACTCAAGGAGATTATTTCTTTTATCATCCACCCAGTTTATCCTGTACATATATTTGTATGTTTCTATCATGTCACTCATTTCCCCATCTCTTCCTGAGGGTGTACATGTCCAAATTCTGCAGCCTTTCCTCGTATGACTTGTCACCCAGCCTCTGGACCATCATAGTTGCCCTGAACTGTACTGTTACATTTTGTTACATTCTTTCCTCAGTTGAGGACTCCAGTACCTTGCACAGTACTGTAAATGTGGTTCCACCAATGACCCGTACAGTGGGAGGATAACCTACTGGCTGGAAGTACTTTGTCCCTTTAAAGTTCCTATCCTTAACGGGTTAATTTTCCCTTCCTCCAGGGGAGCTGGTCAGACATTGGTTGGGAGCACACTGGGAGGTTGGGTCTCATTTGGCCCAAGTGGAAGAGCACAGACCAAAGGAGTGAGTCTAAAGGTGGGAGTGGGGCCAATTGCCTTCTTCTGCAGAGCTTGTTGGTTTTCACTGGAAGGGAGGCTTAGTCTGGACCAGTGAGGACATGGCAGCAGCACAGTTCATGAGACCCCTTCGAGGGGGTTGAAAAATGCGATGAGAGAAGGAGTGCAGAGCCCCTTTGCCAAACAGCCACCAGGGGATTCAAACCCGAGCTGAGAGGGGACATTGCATCCAAGGAAATGGAAGTTAGCCAGGACTTCAAGTTCCTCGTGGGAAGTACCATTACTAACAAGCCTCTGGGAGTTATAGAACCACAGGGAAAATGTGGCAGCTGAAATAATTTTGGACTTTGGGACCCTCACCCATGGGGTCAGTTCTTGAGTGAGGGTGGGGGGTTGGATCTATGTGGCACCGTGGACCCCCCGGAGATTTTGCACCCTCCTTTCCCACTGCAAATTAGATTCCACAGGGGCTGAAGACTGTCATTCAGACTTGGGACATCTTGGTCACAGGGGTCAGTTCTTGGCCAGGAGGTGGCAGGCATCATCCAGTGGCACCACAGACTCCCTGGGAATGGTGGACTACCCTTGCTCTCTAAATCTGGATATAGTGAGGGGGATTGAATAGTTCAGCTGCAAGGCATTAGAGAGAGTCTGAAGTACGACTGCTCCCCAGGTTCAGGCCTCCCGTATTAAGAGGAATGGGGATGCTCCAAAAGGACCGTGTGAGATTATGATCAGTCTATAGTGAGAGGATTGCAGTAGTGTGAGTCTGTGACTGCAGTCCAAAATTGAGATTTGCGGCCAATGGATTTGGAGAGGTAGATGGGATCCTGCCAAAGAGAGTATAGCCAGCTGAGGGGAGATGGATTGATTTTGCAAATAGAGATGCAAGCGCTGCCTGCAACATTTAGCTAAAGTGCTAGAAAAGATCAAGTATATGATCCCCACTCTTATGAGTCATTGAAATGACCGCCATTGTGGACTATGGACACTGAATATATGGACTCATGGACAATGCTGGACATTGATGTAGCAGACCCCTGGTCCATTGTCATAGCTTTCCCCCAATTGGATAATGTGTTATCCATTTAGAAAAATACTCCATAGAGTAATCAATTATTAAAGGATCTTTTGATGTTTCCAATTGCTGTTAGACTTTTTAATTCTTGTCATGTTATGCTGTGTTGCTAATCAAGTTTCCTCCTAGCCCAGCACCCTATGGAGGAAGTTTGCACACCAGTCCCGAAGAAAACAAAACATAAGTCATCTTCAAAATTTCTGTTGTGTTTCCCCCTCCCCATGGACATACCAGAATCATACTCCTAGACAATTGGAAGGGAGAGCTACATGTATGTTCATATGTTCGTATGAGACAATCATGATGGACCCCTCTGATCTATGTTCATCTAGCATTTCCTATGTTCCTATATAAAGTCCAAGCAAAATTGCATTGCGCTCAAGTGGTGCAGGGAAGGTGCACGCCCCGGGATCTCTAAACCAACCAAGCTAAACTACAAGAGATAGGTATGCACTCAGGAGTAGGAAAAGCAAAAAATGAAAGAGGTAGCAGCACCTTAAAAAACATCACAGACTCACTGAAAACTACATATTCCACTATTTTATTGAAGTGGTGCCACAGAAAGCTACATTGCTTGCAGTCAGTGCAATATAGTGCAAATCAGTGCAGTTCTAGTTTAAAGTGCAGGTATAGACATATGGAATTCAGCATAATACTCCATAAAATAGTATAGACTGATTTACCCAGAATGAAACAGCCATTTACCCACCATGGCACTTTACTCAGAGGAGCTTCATCAAGGGATGTGGATAAGTGACTAGTGCCTTCCCATTGGTCCACCTAGTCTGCCCAAGTTTTACCCTACTCTATCAAGTGACCTATTGTCTAGATGGAGTTTTCACCCTTACCTCCTCCACTGTCACTTCCTGTCTTATTGCTACCCTCCAAGTAACTGCTAAGCCCTTTACTCTGTACAAGGCATGCTTGAACCCAATAATGTATTTTACGTCTGCCACCTCTGCCAAAAGGTTTCACAGCTCAACCATTCTCTGTGTGAAGTAAAACGTTCTCACAACCCTCCTGAATTTCCCCTCCCCACCCATCTCCACCAGCTTACATTCATACCCTCTTGTTTTTCACCTTCCATTCCTGCTAAATAGTTCCTCACAATTTGGTTCCCAGATATAAGAGTGAAACAAATATAGCATGGTCCAAAACCGCGTACAGCAAAACTCTGAAAGCAAGGCTAGTGCTTGGAAACAACAGAGAGTGCAACCTTACTGAAATCCACAAACAGCATAAAATGAACTGCACCCCCCAACTTAATTATAACCAGCTCCATGGAGGGGTGAAACTAGGGGAAACAGTACAAGTTGGAGGGAGAACAACAACAAAAAAAAGTAATACAGGTGTGGGGGGGGGGGGTGAACAGAAAAATACACTGCCGTCGGGAGACCAGGAACAGAACCCTAGTCTCCCAGACATTTTGCCACCATAGCTACTTCTGTTCTCAGCCCCCCACACCACAGGAGCAGCTTGGTGAGACACCATCCACTTCACTCCTTTCTCCTCTCCTCTCCTCAGATGTGACGTCAGCTACAGGGTTAGCAGTAACTTACATGCTCTACCTTAACCATGTAGCTGTTATTACTTACACTGTTATAACCTCACTCTTTTTCACTGCACTGTTCCAACAGTGCTATATTAACTGGATACCTCGCAATTTACCTTGTTTATTCTTTTCAGCAACTTAAAGGTCTTGATCGTGTCACCCCTCTCCCTTCTGGCTTCCAGCGAGTACATGTTCAGTGCCCTAAACAGATCCTCACAAGGTCTGCCCTTTTAGGCTTGAATCCTTTTGGTTACTGTACACTGCACTGTCTCCAGCCTGTCTCTCTCTTTCCTCAAGTGAGGACTCCAAAACTGGGCATGGTGTTCCAGATGAGGTCTCACATGTGCTCTGTAAAGAGGTAGTATTAACTCTTTCCTCCTGCTTTTGAATTCCCTTTCAGTATACAGTGCTCCAATATTCTGTTTGTCTTACTATAGGCCGTGTTATATTAGCTAGTTTGTTTCAGGCATGATACCCTAGGTCAGGCCTGTAGGTTTAGGGTGATTTATGGTGACTCCCAGGTCCCTTTTCTCTGAAGTAATGACCAGCTTAACCCCTCCTAGCCAGCATTTCTTCTTGGGGTTCTTGTTTGACATATGTATCACCTTGCATTTTTTGGCATTGAATTTCAACAAAACCCTGGACCACCTTTCCAATCTTTGCAGTTCCCTCTGCAACCCCCTTACACTCTCCTCATTGTCTACCCTGCCACATAGCTTTTTTTTTTAATTTAAAGTTTACTGTCTACCTGCCACATAGCTTTTTTTTTATTTAAAGTTTATTCTGTTTTTTTGAGCATCCCATCATTATGCACAGTTGTGCAGGTACCAAGAGTTCAAACTTCAAACTGTTATGCATCTATCCAGCTCTTAGGAAAACACTTGTTCTGTCTATAATACAGAGTTCATGGTATAACAATCATGTCCTAACCAGGTTTTTGCCAAACCATAATCTGATACTTCATGTAGTTACCGTATAACCTCACTCCTGCTCATTTAACTGTGGTCTTCTATGAAATTATATCCTGATGGTGTTCCATAACCCACAACAACCATTGTATTCTTACATTTCTCCATCCTGAACATTAAAGCTGCCTTTAATTTTTTCATAAGTTATATTTCCTGTACTGTGCTTTCCCAGTCTATCTGTGTGAGGGGTTCAGACTGTAGCCATTTTCTAGTTATGGCCTTCTTAGAAGCCGTGAGCGAAAGACCCACCTATGCTTGGTGATATTTTGCTGTAACTTGGGCAGAAAATAACAGCAGGGGTGTCAGTTGTGGGATAAGCTGTCCTAGGGTTGGAACTAATTATAAAATGCCAAAATGGGGAGAGTAAATCCTGAAATCTGATTGTTTTTTTTGCCTGTGCATCAGACCCCTTCGATGCACAGGTAAAAACAAGGTCTGAAGACAATGACTGCAGCAATTGAAGAAAATATTGTACCGTTAGAGTTTTACTATTTTAAAATGCCGCCATGTTTTCTCTCTCCATTACCGAGGAAATCTTCATTCAACATCTGTAAACAGCTCCTCTCTGCAGCAGTAGTTGAGGAAAGCTTTACACATATATAACATTTAAATAAAACATTTTAAATGTATACTATTATGTCCCGCTTTTGTTCTATCACTCCTGTCCCGAGCTCCCACTGTCTGTGCTGCCAAGCGCACTTATATTTCTTCAGTTTAAAATGAAAAATTGTTTGTTTTTTTCCCCTCGAATTTTAAATTGTGCTTGCAGACTCTGTTCCCCTGCTACATTGGGGAGGGAAAGAATACAGATGCTGCTCGTCAAGCTCAGTTCCCCTACTACAAGGGTGGGGTGGTACAGCCGCATGCTCAGTGATGGAGGATCAATGCACTGCTGGACTTCAGGCAGTCTCTGCCAAAAGCCTGCTTACTCCAAGGCTGTTATTTCTTCTTTTTTTCCCCCCACACATTCTGTCAGAGATAGTAGTGAGTTTCAAAAGTACCTGTTCTCCACAGTTTTCAGTACAGCTGCTCTCTCTGTTATACAGATAGCATTGTTCCCTGCTCTCTCTCTCTTTCTCTCTCTCTCACACATTGCTTTCTCTTCAAATGCACCTTAAATGGCAAAGTGGTCACAATCATAACGGAAAAAAACAAACAAACAAAAAAAATAGAAACATTTAAATGTACTATATGTATGTGTGTGTGTGTGTGTGTGTGTGTTTTGGGGGGCTTCACTGGGTCATGCTGTCATGCAGAAAAGACTACAACTATGGATGCTGCAAAAGGACAAAAGGCCCCATAGCAAACCAGGCGTAGGGATTATTTTAACAAAAAAATCATTAAATTGTAGCATTTTTTTACATAGTTAAACATATTTAACTAATTTCAAAAATGTTTTTTAAAAAATTAAACCCATTTTATAAGCACAATAAGATACTCTGGGGGTGTGCAGTGAACAGATATTACCACACTTCCAGGGACTGAAGGCACTTAGCCTGAGGCCTCATGCTTCACCACACCCCTGGACGTGCAGTAATATCTGTTCAATGCACACCCAATTGTCTCATTGCTTACTTACTGCAGGGCATGCTCTATCGGCGTCCAGTGGGGATGGAATACTGGGCAGTCCCAGAATATGTGAGTATGAGTCACATGAGTCACTGGTTCATGCCCGCATTGCATCCAGCATTTAACTCCTCTTTGGGTGTTGTATTTTCCCATTATGTGGGGAGTGCAAAAAAATATATATATATAGTTTTCCATCTGTATTCTTTCTATACAAAACATGTCCCAGGTCGGCTCTGATATCTCTGTGCCTAGCTCTGCCTCCCACCTTCTGCAGACTCTGAGTGTGTCTGTGGTTGGGATTAGCCTCATAGCCTGGTATGTGACTGAAATGACAAGATCTGGGATCTAACCCTCCAGCACTTGAAATACGAAATTCACTAAGGGGTGCAGAGTTCCCTGTCCCATTTGAAGCCCAGTCTGGAATGAACATAATGTCTCACCTGCAGGTAACAATAATGGTCTGAGTTTCGGAGCACATATATGTGACATAGTTGTTGGATTACTTTAAAGTGCTCTCCTTTGAAGAAGTGAAAAACATGAGACAACCCAAGTCAACTTAAGTCTCTGCCACCTAAGGAATGTATGGTATGTGGTTGAAGGACCAAACTGGGGGCCGTGGGTTATCATCCCCAAGTATCTCATATCTTGTACTTCTGTTTTTTTTTGTCAAGATTGTCCAGTTCTCCACCATACCCCCCAGTGAAGTGGGGCAGCAGATCATCATGTAGTCCAATGGAGGGAGAGACAAATAGCACTGTGTGGACCCTCCTAATGGAGTCCTGTAATTCCACTTCTTTCCAGTGCAGGGAACTGGTATTATCTAACCATTTCAGGGAGTGTACCCACTGCCAAAAATCCACATAGACTAATGCTTGGCAGTATTGCAGAAGACTCAATCAATCAATCTTTATTTGTATACTGTAAAGTACGTGAACAAAAATGCCCGTTTTCACAAACGTCCAGTGCAAGAGATACAAAGATGGTATGACAGTACAAAACAGAATCTAACATAAACAAAATCTATACAAGGTAAACAATCAAAACGAGTAGTTTAGATATAAAGGACAATGTCAATGACTAACAGTTGTCTAATAGTTGCAGTAACTTAGTAGACTAGAAAAAAAAACAGGAGGCAGTTTACAGTACAGTTGTCAAACATTTACAAGTGTAACATACAGGGAGCAGGAAGAAGAAGAAGAAGGGAAGGGGTAGAGAGGGGTCAGTAACCTAAGTGCTAGAGGTAGGAAAAGTGCAAGTCTTTTATGGTTGGTTGTGATCGGGTCGATGACTAGAATATGCAAAAACCTAGGCTAGGAATGGGTGGTGGGAGTGAAAACTAAGTAGAGAGAGGAGAAAAAGGGTGGGGGGAGGAGAGGGTGGGGATAAGAGGTACTAAAGTAAAGCGGGGGGACCAGAGATAAGCTAGGTGGAGAACGGCCAGTTTTAGCTGGTGGGCTGGCTGGGGCAGCTGCAGATAGAAGAATTAAGCATGTGAACTTTTAGGTAGGAGTTGAAGGCATGGAAGGACCTACTGGCTTGGATATTGGGGGGCAGTTGGTTGTACAACTTAGTGCCCTTACAAGTGATCGAGTTCTGAGCTTGCTTAGTGTGACAGAAAGGGGTGTCAAAAACCATACTTAAGGCCCCTCTGGTCGCCCGTACAGTGGTGGCGAAGGGGAAGAGAGAGAATTCATTCTGGGCGGCAGCAGATTCAGGTGTATCTTATGGAGGAAGGAGAGCATTTTTTGATGGAACCACCCTTCAAGGGTGGGCCAGCTAATGGTACAGTAGAGAGTACAGTGGTGAGTTTTCCATGGTAAACCAGTGATGAAACGGGCAATGTTGTTGTTGGTAGATCTTAATTTGCAGTAGAGTAGAGATGAGGTGGGGGGGAAAAGATGATGGATCTATAGTTGATGAGTGGTAGGAGAAAAGAGTTAGCTAGCAAAACCTGGTTGCGGGGATCAGGAACTTTCTTATCCATTAGAGAAGACCAAGCCTGTTGTGAGTCTTCTTAATGAGGTTGTCAACATGGAAATTAAAGGAGAGGTGAAGGTCCAGGAGAAGTCCAAGGTATTTAAATTCAAACACCTGTTCAATGGGGTTGCTAAAGTTCTCAACTAATATTAGGCCAGTGATGGTGGATTTTCTAGGTCCAGAGAAGACCATAAACTTGGTCTTCTTAGTGTTTAGGACCATACTGTTTCCTGAGAACAAGGAGTGCAACTTCATGAAATAAGATTGCAGATTTCTGAATATGGTGGTGGGGTTGCCGTCACTACTGTAAAGTGCTGTGTCATCGGTGTAGAGGACAAGTTGTGTGTTAAGGCAGATAGAGGGGAGATTATTAATGAAAAGTGAGAACAGGAGGGGGCCCAGGTTAGAGCCCTGGGGTACCCCATATTTGATCAGGCATTCTGCGGAAAGATGTTTTTCAATGGAGCTTTTATTGGATCACCTGGAAAGGTAGCTTCCTACCCAGTCTATGACACTGGTGGAGAGGTGCAGATCTCTGAGGGTGTTGAGTAGAAGTGCATGATCCCCCAGGCCAAATGCCTTGGTCAGGTCAACAAAAACTGACCCAGTGTATTGGCCTTTGTCACTGCCTTTAAGGATGTTGCTAGTGAACCTGACCAGGGCAGTTTCTGTGCTGTGACCAGATCTAACACCATGCTGCACACAGGAGAGTAGGTTGTTGGCTTCCAAGTAGGCAGTAAGTTGAGAGTGGACAACTTTCTCAATGATCTTTGATAGGGGGATGAGAAGGGAGATAGGACAGTAATTACTGACCTCGCTTCTGGACCCGGATTTGAATAACGGTTTGATGGTGGTGGATTTCTAGGCATTAGGGAAAGTACAAGAGCAGAGGGAGCTGTTTAGAAGATTGGTGATGGGGATTGCAAGGACATTGATAGACCATTTAAGGATTTTGTAGTTCATACAATCGGCCCCATTGCTGGGTTTCAGGTTGTTTCCATGAATATGTTTGGTAGTGTCCGCAGGTTTTAGAGTCTTAAAGAATTTGTGGAGAGGCCCAAAATTGTGGTCTGGGTAGAGGGGGTGGAGGGGGAGAGGTGGGTGAGGGAGATGTGGTGGCTGATTTGTAGTTATCTAGTTCACCAAAAAAGGAGTTAAAGATGTTGGCTACTTCCGTGGGGTCGTGGGTTTGTCTACCATCATGAGACAGGGTTATGGGGTTGGAGTTTCTGGATTTGCTGAGAAGAGAGTTGAGGGTACCTCATAGCTGACGGGGGTTTCAGGATTCCCCGAGTTGTTTGTTTTGAAGAAAGTCTATTTTTGTCTTTCTTACAGCTGATTTACATTTGTTTCTAAGGGACTCATAAAGGGCAAGCTGAGCTGGGTCTCTGTGTTTGTGGTAACAGACCCATGCTTCGTCCCTTGTTCTCATTGACAAGATAATATTGGGGGAGTCCCATTCATTAATTTTCCCCATTGTCCTAATTTTTTTGAGGGGAGCGTGTTTATCCCAGATGTTGATCAGGATTCTGGAGAGTTTCTCCAGGATGGCATTACAGTCGCCTGACCCATACATAAAGGACCAGTCAACTAGGCTGAGATCATTGTTAATTAATTGGATGTTCTGATCAGTTATTTTCTTGGTGAAGATAAATTTAGGGGGTGCTTAGGAAGATGAGTGGACCGTTGACAATTGATGGCACAATGATCGCTGATACAGTCGGGCAGAATTCTGGCACCGGTGATGCAGGAGGGGTGTGTGACGATGATCCAGTCAATAAGCATTTGTGTTCCTATTTTATAATTAGGTCTGGTGGATGTTGCGATCAGCTGGTGGAGTCCGATATTTGCAATGCAAGATTTAGCTGTATTGGCTTAGCTGGAATCCCAGTTGATGTTAAAATCTCAGAGCAGGATCCACTTGCTGTTAATAGGAAGAGAGTGCTTTAGGGCCAGGAGCAACTCAAGGTCAGTGTGCAGTGTTCCCGGGGTAAGGTAGGCAGTCGAGAGAGTAAGGGTTTTATTTGGTCCTAGGGGAGGTGGACAGAGAGGGTTTCAAAGAGGGTAGACTAAAAACTGGGGTTGTGTTCTGCGAAGAAGAATTTGTTGGAGACATAGAACATGCAACCACATCCTTTTCTTAGTCGGTCCTTTCTGATGGAGGAGTAGCCACTAAGCTCAATCTCCCCATCGGCAATCTTGTGGGAAAGCCATGTTTCAGAGAGGGCTATCACATCAAAACTGTGCATGGCTACCGAGGTTTGGAATGAGTCAAATTTAGCTGGGAGACTCTGGATATTTAGATGGACTATGCTTAGGTTTTTATCTTTGTTGTGACAGGGTTGTGGGGTAGGGGTGCCGGTGAATTCTGGACCAGGGTTTGGATGGATGGTGCCAGAGAGAAGTAAGAACAGGATTTGGGTCCTGGGAAAACAAGAAATGAGGGGACGTGACTTAAGTATTTTGGATCTGAGGCATTTTATTATAATGACTGGAGTGAGTTTGGCAAGACGACAGGGGCAGTACAGGGATAGTAGAGGGAGAGGGGAGGCATGAGACTAAGAAGCGCAAGCTCCTCACTGATTTTTTTGCAGCTGTAACTTATTATATGCCACCCTATGCCACTTACCTGACCAGAGAAAGTGAGCTATCTGTCTTCTCCACTTGCTGAAATCATCTTGGGTGGGAGAGATCAGCAGTGTCTGAAACAGATACAATAGTCTAGGTCGTAAATTCATTCTAACTGCTACTACTATGTATTAAGGGTATGGGAAGCACAAACCTTTTCTGAAGGTCATCCTGAAAGTGATATAATTGAGAACATAGAGTTGTGCTATGTCCTGCGGTATTAATACCCTCAGGTATTGGGTAGCTGGCCTATTCCATTGAAAGGAGAATCACTGTTGGAAAGATAATGGTGGGTTATATCTAACCTGCAGTACCTCTGTCTTGTCCTTATTCAGTTTGTAGCCTGCCAGAGCTTCCATCTCCTGTAGTTCCTGTATGAGGACTGGTAAGGAGGTCTCTGGAGTTGTCAGATATACCAGAGATTGTCAATGTAAAATGCCACTTCTGTCTCCCTTACTTTTATCCCCTTAATCTGTGGATGACCTGTGCCAAGGGTTCTGCATATATTGCAGATAATAGTGAGATAACGAAAGCCTGTCTTGTGCCTTGTGTCAAATGGAAGTGGTCTGAGTACATTCCATTAACTTTAACAGCAGCTTGAGGATCTGAACATAAAGTCTAGATTACCTTTCGGAAATGATCTGGTAATTGAAAATGTTGTAGCGTGTATTGCCGGAATTTCCATGAGATTCTGCTGAATGCTTTTTGTGCATCCATGGTGAGGAGATGCAAGGGAGTATTCAAGTGGGAGGGACATTCTAATAAGTCAAGTGTCTGTTTCATATTATCTGAGTGTGTCTGCATGAGACAAAGGCCACTTGATCCTTATTCACAATCTAAAGGGTCCTTTTGAGGCTTTAGGATGGCTGAAATGTTAGCATACCTCCAAATAGAAGGCAGGGAAGAATCACCTTCCATGATCTCCTGGAAGACAGATTTTAGGGTGAGAAGCATTAGGGGCTTAAAGGCCTTGTAAAACTCAGATGGCTATCTGTCTGGTCCTGGATTTGGTCTTTGTCTTAGTAATAGCGTGATAAATTTCCTCCACTGCTATAGGGTGGATAAGCTCCCCCTGCTGTTCCACAGTCAGGGTGGGTAGTTCTAATCAAGAAAAAAAAAGTAGTTGATAGCGGTTTATCTCAGGTTGCTCTCCTTGGGTAAGAAGTGTTTCTTAAAATTTACAGAAGCTGGCTATCATGTCAGCTGTTCTTTATTACTGCTGGCCTGTGACTGGGTGTGTTATTTTTGTGACTATGGACAGTTTCAGTTGTTGCTGAAGCCATTAAGCCAATATTCAAGATGCTTTCTCCCCCACACCCGACGTAATATCGTTGTTTAACATTATAACATTCATAACATTTATTTATAACATTTATCTTTGTTTCACTTGATGTGAAACCTTCGTAAAAGACCCCTGGTTCAAAGGTATTTGTAAGCCTAATAATGAATAAATAAAACAAACATAGATCAAGGCGGGCTCTATCTTGTATTGTAGGAGTTCTTGTATTTGCATTTTAACCCTTAGGATTTATGGAAACACGGTTTACTCTCCCTGCATGTTGACTAGCTATGGGAATTGCAAGGTGTCTTGTAATTGCACCAGTTTTTGGTACTGTTTTTTTTTTTGCACAGCATAATTTATGATTTCCCCTCTTAGGACTGGGTTTAATGTATCCCATAATAGTGTATGGGGAGTGTCCGGGCCAGTATTTTCCCTAAGGATTTGAGGGAGACAAGTTTCTGTCAACTCCCTGAATTTAAAGTCGTAAAGCAAAGTAATGTTGAATTGCCATTGTCTGTTACCCTTTCTAGGAGGAAACTAAGCTCCACCATAATAGGGGTGTGGTCCGAGAGCAAGATAGGGGTTATTTCAGCCAAAGGCTCCCAACCAACGTGCTCAGAGCTGGTCAAGAAATAATCAAGTTGCAAATAATGGGTGTGGGCTCCAGAATGGAAAGTGTATGTTTGAGTATGTTGGTTGAAGTGGCAACAAACGTCAGTCAGGCCCAGTTCCTTGATAAGCCTATGTCCATGATTCTGCCCAGAGGATGACTTTAGTAGCTGAGGGTTGGAGCTATCCTTATTTGGGTCTAATAGAAAATTAAAGTCCCCTCCCAGTAACAAAGGGCCTTGTCAGAACTCTAAAATGTTGTTAAAAAGATATTGATGAGTGGAGGCATCTGAACCCGAGGGTGTATATATACTGCTGTATCCCCTGGATTGTCCCCATGGCTAATGCCAACCTCCCTTCCCTATCTACATAGGAAGTTTCCAACCTGAACCGTGAGTTTTTGGGATCAATATAGCTACTCCCCGCTTTCAACCATGTCTATACTCTAAGGCTATCACTTGTTCCATCACATAGTCTATTCATTTGGGGTGCTCTACCTCCAAGAGATGCATTTCTTGAAGTAGAATAAGCTGAGGTTTATGCTTTTACAGATTAGTGATAACTTTAGACCACCGGACTAGATTACTTAATCCATTAACATTCTGTGTGATCACTTTAAAGGTATTTAAGGATGCCATAACTGAAAGTTACACTTGAGACTCCACTGTGGGCCCCCAAGTCCAGCAAATAAGCAGGGCTCCACAGGTGCAATCAAGGGCAATCAGTGAACCATTCCATTCTCCTGTAAAGTTTTGAGAATTGTATAATCATTCACTCCTGTTAAACCCAACCCTAGAAAATAGTAAGCCAGAGCAAATATACAAAATCCTTATTTGAACTAGTGGTGTTAGTGAAATGGGGGTGGAGGTGCCACCAATTGGTTACTGTTCCTCCAACATATCCAGCCCCCCTGATGGGGTCAATCATGCAGGGAGGACTATATCACAGTAGTTGACTTCCAAGGAGGGGGAGGGTGAAACCCACTCATGTGGACTGTTGGTGATGCCCCTTCCCTGGCACAAAGGAAAAACCTGAACCCTTCTCAGGGCTCAGGCCTCCATGAAGGTAAAACTGCTCCTCTGGAGAAAATGAGGGAACTAGGTAATATCAGCAGGAAATAAGACAAACAGAGTGGGTGGCAGATGTCTCATCATGATGAGGTCCACAAGTACAGTCCCTCCCCCACCTGTTGAAATCAGTATAGTAGGCAGGAATCATGTGGCTGGGAAGTACAGATTGCCTGAACCCCAAAATGTCATGAGGGAGGATCTATGCTATTGGGAGAAAGAACCCCCCCAACCCCCGTGCTTGCAGGTCTTCCTAGGTGAACCTAACTTTCAGGGAAATTACAGCGCAGTCTGTAGAGTCCCCCTATATGGACCTCAGCAATTTGCAAACTGAGATCAGGACTAGATTATCTATACCTTATTATTCAGCTGCAAAAGAAAGCCCTGTCTGATTCAAATCTATACATTTCCACAGGCTACTGAGCTAATTATCCTTATCCTTTGCCCTCCCCCCATGTTGACAATCTGGTGGCGATTGTTAACAGAAGACGGGGTGTCCTTTGCCATAACTGGAACAATCTCACTGTGGATGCTTGACACCTTATTGTGGCCTACTCCATTCTGTCACTTACAGATTATGGCCTCCCTGTCTACACAGCTACCTGTGACACAGTGCTAAACAGAATAACGCTGATCTGTAACAAGATGTGCCGCTTTGTACTTGGTGTAGATAACTGCACTCATAGTAGTACCCATTATGCACTCACTAACTGGCTACCCTTTATCCTGCAGAATAAAGCTCCTGACCTGTTTGTTAGCCAAAAAGGCACTCCTGAGCCTAACACCCACTACTTTAACAACTAGCTTCGGCACCATATCCAGCCAATTACAACACCACGAAGATGGTCAGGAATGCCCTTAAGCCTCCTTTTCAACGTACTCAGCTAGGCAAGTGGTCACTTGCTGTCAGAACTGCCAATTGATTAACCAAACTGCATGATACACTGTTGAATCTCCCCAACATTAATCAGTTTAAGAGATATTTTTGGTCTGCCCTTGCAGGCCAATGCAATTGTAACCATTAAACTGTTTTATTCGATTTCTCTCTGTACACATATTGTGACTTTTATACAACGATCTGCATGGATTTTTTTTTTAAACTGTTAGTAATTGTTCTGCCTTAAGTGTTTTGAGCCTGTTTCAACTGCATTTCTTCTGGAACTGCATACTGTACTTGCGATGTTTGTTTTTTTTTGTGATTATGTATTTGACGTGGAACCTTTGTAAGCAAGCATCTGTGCTCCAAGGTAATCTCCAAAGTTTTCAATAAAAAAATAAATAGCTAGGGAGGCAAACACATGGTTAATAGCTGTGGTCCAGGTTTTAACATTCAGACCAGAAAAAAAGGATTTTGTAACCCAGCTTGGGTAGCAGTTCTCATATGTATGAAAAGCTAGTAAAAATATTATTTATGCCAATAGGAAAGAAAAGTGTTTCTCCCACATATCTTCATGTCCCGTTTATCTCACATGGCCAGAAAAAGAAGCAGAGAGGGCAATAATCCTAGCCGCATCAATCAGGATGTAATCAGAGTCTCAGAGCAACTGTCTGCTTCCTTGGGATTTTACAATGGAAGCATGATTTTTGTATCCATGAGAGTCCAATTTCATTGCTGTAATATTTTTTTTTGAAGATTCCGTTGATGAAGTCTTTTTCCAATTTCATTGCTGTTCACTGTGTTGCCCATTCAGGAGAGAAATCCATCAGGATCCGAGGACCTCTCGAGGACCACCCCACACCCACAGAGAAAAAAGAATTCACCCACTCTATTTGTGGAGAGGGTAGGAGATGAAAAGAAAATGCTTTGAAGAACATGGGAAATGGCTGCCCCACTTCCCCCAGACACCAATCAAGACAGTTAAATGAGTGTCAGATAGGAGTCGAAGGGTGTACCTCACCTCAGCTATGGTGGAAACTTGCAAGTGCCACGTGGTCACTAGCAGAGGCCTGGTGACCTAATCAACATCCCCACCCAGGACCACCAGCCAATATGGCTTTGTAAAAGTACAGGACTGCCCCAAGCTTAACTGCATTTTAGACCAGAGTGCTCCATGGATTTAACAATTACTCAGTGGTGTCTGAGAGTAGAGCCTGACCACCATGCCTCCTTGTGTTGAGAGAAGCCCCCACTCAGCTGTCCCCCCAGCACCTCATTGAGATGCTCATTAATAAAGAAAAGTTACAAGTGTTGTTAAGTCAAATTTTGGGTATCTCTGCCTCCTGTTTCACACCATGGAGTTGCTTCATGATGGCAGAGATGGTGATGGTGTGCTGCTTACGGCTCTTGGTTAATCCTACCATCTTCCATCATGGGAAGGAAGGTGTTGACACAGATGATTTACCACTGCTCTGCAGCTGCAAGATACCTTTCTTATGCAAATCATTAGTGGTTTCAAGGGTGGAGGGATAGGTCTTTTGTCCAATCAGAATTTGAGTGATCAGCAAAGCTGGGTAGGGGTTTTAAACTTTATTTGCTGCTCCCTGAGAGCTTGTAATATGGGAATGTATTCCCAATGATTCTTCATCATGGCTGCTGAGTAGTCGTTATCAAAGTAAAGTCTCTGGGTCCCATAAATGAGTTTTTTTTTTTCACCAGGCTGCCTGGTGGATGTGTTCCTTAACAGTACAGTTACCATATCTTACTATAATGAACCAAGGGTGAGCATCTGGGGAATGTTGCTTTGGGTCCAGTGCATGGTTGGTCCTGTCTCTGTCCAGTTTGTATCCCTCTGCTAATTTGAGTGCCGTTCTTAGAAAGGGGTTCAAAAATTCAACCACAGTTCTGCCTCACTATCTTCCAGTAATCCGTATTTATGGATTTTTTTCCCCCTCTATTTTCAGCAACCTTTTGGCTTTCTGCTATTTTGTATTGAGCCTTCACTAATTAGACCACAGCCTCTTCCAATGTGTTCATGTGGCTGACCAGAGTTTTCAAATGGGAGTCTACCCCATCTGTTTGCTCCATCAGTGTGGAGACTGTGAGAGGGGACATGATGATTGAAACCTAGAACTGACTCACAGGAGTGAACAAGGTGCAAGAGGAGGGTCTATTTCAGAGAAAGGAAGGCACTAGAACAAAACGATATGCAATGAAGCTAAGAGGGGGACGTTTGAGAGATGTGTGGAAATACTTCTTCACAAAAAGGGTGGTAGATGACTGAAACAGCCTGCCAGAGGAGGTAGTGGAGACAAAGACTGTAGGGAGCCTCAAGCATGCGTGGGATAGGCACAGGGGCATATTAGGTAGAGGAACAGGGGAGAGAGAGTGATGGCTATGATCAGCTAGGGTCTGTGGTGACAGAGTAGGCAGGGACAAGGGTACAGACTGAATGGGCCTAAAGGTCATTTTTGAGAAAATCTATGTTTCTGTGTTTCTATGCTTCACAGATTTCTGCCATGGATTGCTGCATATCGGCTCAGAACACCACTAATTCAAGCAGGATTGCGTCCATATCCATTTTGCCACCACAAGGTGGAAGTGCTGATGCCAGGATGGCTGTGTCAGGATGGTGGGCAGGAGGCTCCATGGCTGACCCACTGTTTGAGTACCCGGTGGCATCCATCTCAGATTGGTACCAGTTTGCCTACTGATCTTCACCATCAGGTAAGCTTCTTGTCGTTAGTCAGTTCATGTGATTTGGGATCAAAAATGGCAGGTTTTGTGAGGTTTTAATGAGGGGGGAAAGCAGAGCTCCAAGTTCAGGCTGCAAACCCAGTCATGACATCACCAGAAGATCCCTGCCATACAGCTTAGTGTCATCTCCAAAGAGTCACATCTTGCCCTGAATTCTTTCTCTATGTCACTGATGAACATATTGAAAAGGAGTGGTCCAAGAACTCACCCTTGTGGTACCCTACAACCAGCAGGAGGTTTTGCTGAAATCAGATTGGAGTATTGATTTAACCTCTGACATTGTCATTGCACAGTAGTAGAGTATGGTGTCATCTGAATGCATATGTAGGATACAACTTCCGCTGTGCTTTGGGAGGTCTTAACAAAAATGGAGAACAGCAGAGGGCCAGGAACTGAGCCTTGAGGAACCCTGAGATTTAAGACAGCAAGGTCTAAACTAGTGCTTTGTACGGACACTAGCTGGGTTTATTTACTCATGTAGTTTTTGAAACCACTTGATGACTGGTTGGGGTCTTGAGCTTGAGCAAGAGGACTGCATGATCCACCAAGTTGAAGGCCTTAAGAGGTCCACGAAGAAGGCCCAGTGAGGGGACCATTATCCATGGCTATTTTTAGATTATTAGTGACTTTTAAGTATTTTCTTTGTTCCTACAGGGCAGTTTGGCAAGCCATTAGGCAAGGCTAATAATGGTGGGGTGCTCAGGGAGGGGGACTTCCAGCAGGAGAATAGAGAGGGTGTTGCTACTGTATCACTCACTAGTGAGACCACACTTAGAGCATTGTGTCCAGCTCTGGAGGCCACAGCTCCACAAGAACATTGACAGGGTGGAAGTGGTCCAGAGGAGGGCTACCAAAATGGTACAGGGTTTGCAAAGAAAGCCACACAAGGAAAAGCTACAGGATCTTACCATGTACTCCCTGGAGGAGGACTGAGCAAGAGGGGATAATATTAAGACCTATAAGTACCTCACAGGGATGAACAAGGTGCAAGTGGGGAGTCTCTTTCAGAGGAGGAAAAGCACCAGAACACAGAGGCATGCAATGAAGCTAGAGGGGGGAAGTTTAAGAGTACTGTGAGGCAATACTTCTTCACAGAAAGGGTGGTGGATGCCTAGAACAGCCTGCCAGAAGAAGTGGTGGGGCAAACACAGTGCAGAGGTTCAAGCACAAGTGGGATAGGCAAATGGGCATAATAAATAGTGGAAAGGGAGACAAGAGGGATGCCGATGACCAAATAAGATCCAAGGTTTTAGAACAGGCAGGGAAAAATAGGGCAGACTGGATAGGCTTACCATCTGCCAAAACGTTTGGTTTCTACTGTTTGTTTCTGTGTATCCAGTTCTGGGTGCTGCACTGCCTTGATAACAAGAGACAAACCACAATGGACTCCTCCCCCTCACATTTCCTATATTTCTATGCATCCAGTGTTGAGAGCTGCAGCTGCCTTGATGGCAGGGGATGAACACGATGGAACCTCTTGTTCTATGTTTATCTAGCATTTAAATGTCCTTATGATACACCATCTGCTGCACATCAGTCACTACTGCTCCCACTCCCAGTGGTGAAATAGTCTGGACTTCTGATTAAATATCTCAAAGATTGGACTATCCAGTGGGTTTTCTGATGGTCTCACAGTTATGATCTGTAGAGGTATGTGCTACTTATACCCCACTGGTGAACGGATACACTGTAGTGAAATGGTGTTACAACTACTTACCAATGGTGATTGCTGGGGTCAGAATTGACACCCCAAATGCAAACATGGCCTCTCTAAGGAAGATCATGCGTGAGCAAATAATACCATGTAAGGAAGCAGAAAGCTCAACCCCCAGTCGCTGTGGACAGGTATCACAACTAACAAAAAGCATCACAGATATCAATTATTAACCATGTGCTTCCTTCTTTATTTAAAGTATGATAGGTGCAAAAGATGCCAAAGAAAACATGGCAGCTCCCAAAAACATTTGATGTGTCAGATTATAGTCCAGACACTTCCTCATGGGAAGCATCTTTCTCTTCCCTTGAGAAAGTGTCTACATTTTGATGTGAAAAATCTGGTGTTTATGGGAACTGTACTACTAATTTTAACATCTTCCGCACCTATCACACATTAAATAATCACTCTTCAAATAATTGATGTTCGTAGTACTTTTTGTTAGTTGTGATACTTGACCACACAGCAACTGGTGGCCAAACTTTCTAGTTCCTCTTGAAACTGACACTAGCCCATAGGTGAAAAGCTTAAGCTATGTATTGGGCCACTCAAATTTTCTTCCAGTTAAACCTGCAGGCTTTCATTGCAGGAAGTAACATTTCAATAAAAACACTGCTGTCCATGGGGCCACTGGATTTCACCCAAACTTAATTCCAACCCCTGTGATGTCAAGAAAAATACTGTGGAATATTGAGAGGTGATGACAGGAAGGGATAATACCTTTTTTTCAAATATTCAACTAAATGTTCTTATTTGGGGCCCCAAATATTTGGAAATTCAATATTCATTTACTTGTTATTCGTATTCCATTGAGAAAAAAAAGAAACAGCCCACCCTCCTCCCCAGACCAATGCTTTCAAATAAACCCCCATACCCCCACGCTCTGCTACAGTTCCCATTCTGTCCACCCCCCAGCACCCCCTAGTTTTAGTTTAAAGAAATAAATCTCCAATGATGGTGGCCAGCACAAACCCACCCACCTCCATGGCTGTCCATCATCTCATCTTTAGTGATTAAATGTCAGAAATCAATATTATCCCCTTTGAAAGCAGCAGTGCAGCACCCAACATTCCCACCCTCCTCCTTCTGCATGCAAAGTTTCTTAAGAATGAAGGTTCCTACAGCAGGTGAGACACAGAAGGTGACCAGACAGCAACTTGCCCTCTTCCATGACTGGACGCATTCTGTGATTGAAAGCGCTCATGCACTTGCTTGCATAATAAGTCAATCGCATGATCAACTGTTTTACTATGCACGCAAGCGTGGAAGTGCTTTTCTTCACAAAAGGTTGGCTAGCCATGGAGGAGGACGATTTGCCATCTGGTCACCTTCTGTTTCACCTTGGTTGGGGGCCTTCATTGAGTTTACAAACTTTGGGCCCTTAGGGGGAGAAGGTTGGGAATGTTGTTGGGAGCTGCACTGCTACTGTCAAAGTGGAGTGACATATTGATTTCTGACATTTGAGTTAACACACTATAGCAAATGCTTTCAACAATCACTTCCCAGACCTCTCCAAATATACTACTGCCTTCCCTGCCGCACCCTCTACTCCTGATATCTCCTCCCCAAAAGGTACGCCAGCAGGATCGCCATTCTACTGTACTTTAAAGCTGTCTCCAAAACAGATGTACTCAAGTTACTTAATGCCATATCGGACAGCACTGTGGTTGGGTCTGACTGCCTGAAACCTAAACTCCTCAATCTGGCTGCACCCTTCGTTGAAGGGCCAAAATCTAAAATCTTCACTATATCCCTTAGTGAAGGAGTAGTGCCAGATATCTGGGAGCCAGAGTAATGCCGGTCTTTAAAAAAGGTGACAAGAAGGATTTAGCAAACTGTAGACCAACAGCAATATTATCTGTCTCAAACAAAATCCTGGAGAAGCTCATCGCAAGACAGGTAACAGAGCACCTCACCAAGTATAACCTCCTGTCCACAAATCAACATGGTTTTAGAAATGGTCACAGCACCCAAACTGCCTTGCTACAGCTAACCAATGATAAACTACATGCTATGGATCAGGGTCTTCTAACAGGAGCAGTTTTTAGATATCTCACGAAGGCGTTTGATCTCATTGATCACCCCCTCCTGCTAACTAACCTCCTATCCCTGAGTGTCTTGGCACAGTCCATGAACTGGTTTAATAGCTACCTATCAAACAGGATGCAAGTTGTAAAGTTCAACTCTGCAACCTCTGATGAAACAGTCATTGATGTTGGGGTACCACAAGGATCCATCCTAGGATCTCTCCTCTTCTTGATCTTCATTAATAATATAACGAGAAATGCCTCCTCCTGCTCATCACTGTTGTACACTGATGACCTCATTCTCTATACCAGCTCTGATAACGTGCTTACTCTCAACCACAGTCTATCGGGGACTTCCTAAATGTACAGTCCTGGATCACTAGCCATAGGCTGGTTCTCAGCATTAGCAAGACTCAGGTTATACTTTTTGGCTCGCCTGCCAAACTAAAAAATAGTTGTGATCTCTTCAAAATAGTAAGTGTGAATGGTACCCCTTTGGAACTGGTAAACTTGTTTAAATACCTGGGGGTTCTACACGGTGGATCCCTTAACTATGAGATCCATATTACTACTGTGTGTAAGGTGGTTAATGCTAAGCTAGGGTTAGCTTACAGAACTAGTCACGTTGTCACCCCTTCCTTGAGGTTGGCCATTGCCAGAGGAATTCTTCTCCCATCTCTTGCAAATGGAACTTCAATCTACGGCAATGCATCTAAAACCTCCCTACACAAATGGGACATAACCTATAATAATATATGTCGTTATGCCTCTGCTTCCCCTAAGTTAAAACATCACTGCCTGCTCTATGCAGTCCCTAATTGGCCCTCTCCTATGGTCCACCGGCTCCTTGCTCTTGGGGCCCCTCTGGACAGAATTCAGAGGTCCAGTATGCCCAGCTCTCTCACCGCTGCACTCACCCCACAGATCACCTCCTATGGTCTCCATTCTGCTGATCTTTCCTTACTCCACGTTCCCAGATGTAACACTTCCAAAGGGAAAACAGGTTTTCCCAACATGGCCTCCAGTTACTGGAACTTGCTGCCCCTTGAAATATGCCAGTCACCTAGCCATGCCTCATTTAAAAAGAGGCATCGGTCTCTGCTTATTGAGAGTACACAGTGCAATTGTTTTAAACCACCCTAGATTCCTGACTCCCTACACTATTACTGTCTCGGTATCCTCCTCCAGTACTTATACCTCATAGTTTCTACTTGTCTTACCACCCCTTTCCTACCCCACCTCTTACACATCTCCCCCCCCCCCGACTTTTTCCCGACGAGGTCTTTCTACCTCAGCCCTTCCTACCTACTTGCTCCCTCTTTGGTGTCATATTCTTTATGTTATAGCCAGTTTTGTAGAACAGAGTTGATGCCTAGATCAATAATCAACTGTTATATGTGTACTTACCTTTGTTGTGCTTTAAAATGTGAAATGTCTGTAGCGTCTCCTGGTTACACTAATTGTGCTCAAACCGTTAGCCATTTTTACTATATCCTTAAATGTTAGTATAATATGCACTTACTTTCACTTCTGATATGAAGTACATTGGAATGTTTCTCCAGTCATCTCAAATTGCTGAAATTGTTATTCATCTTATTTGTATCCCTAATATGTTGTACTCCTATATTGTACTGTATCATCACTGTGTTTTCCTGTTGATGTTGTAATCTCCCGGGTCATGCCTGAAAATAGTTACTTTTGTGTCTAGTGCACTTACCCGGTTATCAAAAACTAAATAAAATAAACAAATAAAGATGAATCAGTAGCCGGTTGTGGAGGTGGGCGGGTTTGTGCTTGACACCCATTGTGGCAGATTTCTTTCTTCAAAATTTATGGGTACTGGAGGGGGGAGGGCGGGACTGGAACTGTAGCAGAGGGTGGGGATTGGGGGGTTGTATTTCTAATGTTTTAGTAATTCACTAATAGGATTAGACATTAGTGCCACTATTCATTATTCGTATCTGACTAATGAATTAGTGCATTATTCATGGTATTCTGGAAATACTGTTCATTACTTGCACACCCCTATGATTTATTGGACACATACATTACTTTTACAGCTTTGCTAAATCCACCATTATCCCCTGCAACCTTTCCAGTGCTCATACCCTGTAACTCATCACAAATGGATTATCCTCCATCATCACATTGGCCGATGCATGATCATAAATCTTTCTGATCTGCTAGAGGCCAATCCCCCGACTCTAACCAAATAAAAAATGTACTTTGTGCATCTCCTTGAAGTCAGTCACGATCTGGATCATTCCCAAACTTGGTTAATTATTTGATACCTTTTCACCCTGTGCTTCCTAGCTAGTCAGGCATGTCGACAGGTATAAATGCGGCCCTTAGCTTAGTGCTTTCTCTATAAACTTTGCATGCCACATTTAAAAAAAAAAAAAGAGAGAGAGATTATTTAATAACAAATGCCTCAAACAACACTGCATGAGCAGGGCACAGGTGGAGCCGGATGCTCCAGTAGCATCTGGCTGGCACCCCTGCTCCAGTTGGGGACCCTGTAGTAGTGTCGCAAAGCCACTGTACTGTGGAGTGGTCCCTCTGGTAGCATCCACTCTGGAGGTACACATGGCAATGAGCTGAGTACTGAAAAGAGAAGCAATCAGAATAACATCGGGGGAAAACACCAAAGGCAAAACCCTCAAGCAGCCAAGGGGGAGCAAGTTGTTCTTCCCGTCAGCCCCCAGCTCTATGTCTCTTTACACACACACACACACACACACAGAAGATTTTACTGACCCGCAGGCAAACTGGGCTGCCACCTATGTCAAGCACCTGATATTTAGCCCATCAGGGCTCCGATGCCTCCCCGACATCTCTGACCAGTAATCCAGTGAGGACTCAACTCTTCTCTTTGTTCTGGGGTCCAGGGTGCATTTGCACCATCCCTGAGTCCTCTCCTCACTCCCCCACAAATTCCTGGAGTCTCCATGTTGCTCCTCAGTCTCGCGGCTGCCTGTCAAGATGGTGGATCCCATGAGACATGGCGGGGTGGAGCAGAATCACCTGTGACCAAACTGGGTGTTGTTTTTTGGTATCTGCAATGGGCAGGCAGCAGTGGGTGGCATCAAAACAGCCACTGTATAGTTGGAGAAACATTTTGGACATTAAATAAAAGGCCGCATATGCCCAATGCAGCCAAGACTAGCTCTAAGGGAACTCCCAACAGACTTCGGCCGACCTGCTGCATAATTCTCGCAGACTATCACGAGACTGGAAGCCATCTTACTGGAGTTTCAAGGGTGGCCACCATTTTAAGGGCTGAGCAGAGGCTGCATCACCAGGAACACCAAAATGGCATCCTGGTACATCCAGGCGGCCATGTTATGTGTGGCTTACAGTCCCCCTAAAACGCCATGCCACAATAAATGTACATTACGGTGCCACATCTCCTACTAGATCTGTTGCTGTATTGTAAGAAAATAAGTAGAGAGCCATGTTCCTGACACAGTTTTTTCTGTCTCCTTTATACAGATCTACCAGCTCACATCAAATTCCTGCCATATCTGTCTGCCTGGAATGCGGCTTTGTGCTCCCAGAGACTCATGTGGGGAGGTTCTTTGTGCTGTCTGTACAGTGTCAGAGGCTGGGGCACCGCAGAGTCCCAGCCTGGATGTGGTTTCAGCCACAGCACCCTTGACATTGAATGTCACTCAAGCGGGCCTCCTTTTCCAATGGTTGGAAAAGATGCAATCACAACAGCTGCAGGAGCAGTTTCGGGACACAGTCACAAAATGCCTAGGGTTGGCTCAGGCTGCGCATCAGCTGAAAAAACAGCGCAGGCAGGTGGAAGGGACCGAGGACTCCTCAGAGGAAGAAGAGGTGGAACACGACTCAAGACAGGCTACAGGCAAGCTATGTCTGCAGGAGGAAGTAGCTGAACTGGTGAAACTGATTCAGGAGGTATTGCAGGTCCCGGAGGAACCAGAAGCACCTCATATCTCAACGGACCCCCTTCTGTCATCACAGGTCAAAGGTAGTGGGGCAAGTCTTCCCCACATGCACAGCCCTTGACATCATGCTGGACAAAGAACGGGAGGTGCCAGAAGCATCATGGAAAAATTCATTTAGAGACTGTACCTGCTTTCCCTATCACATAAGACTGTATGGCATACAGCCCCAAAGGTACACATTCCAGTGTCAGCCTTGGCCAGGTGCACAGTCATACCGTCCAAGAGCACTGCAGCTCTTAAAGACCCGATGGACAAAAAAGCTGAGGAGTCACTGAAGAAAATCCATGTGGTGATGGGAATGTCCCTGTCAGCGGGTACGGCAGTGTTGTATACCAGCAGAGCCTTTTTATGATGGGTAGAGGTCATCGCTGATGAACTCCTCAAGGAGTTACCCCTGGCAGGACAGGCAGACTGCACCACACAGGCTACCCGTTAGCTAATAGATGTGTCCACAGACATCATGAAGTTTGGCACTAAGGCCATGGTTCTAACTAACTGCACCAGACGGGCCCTATGGCTCAAGCTGTGCCAGACAGATACCAAGTCCAAAGCAACACTGATGAAGCTCCCATGTAACGGGGTCTATCTCTTTGGCACCGCCCTGGCCCCATTTCTCAGAGATAAGGCAGGGGCAAAACAGATGGTGGAAAAGAAAGCTCTGTACCTCCCATCGGGATGACCTTTTAGTCCCAAATTCAAGGGCAACAAGGGTCAAGCAAAGTCAGCACAGAATAATCCCCAGAGAGGCAGAGTAATCAAGTCTCGGTTCCAGACTAGATCTTCACAATCCAGGTTCAGAGGTAACTTTGGAAAATGCAGAGGCTTCCACGGCAAAAGAACCAGTGGAGGCACATCGGGAAAAAGCCAATGAAATAAGGAGGGCCCCAGAGGACAGCCCTCCAATGGGGGGACAACTTCAACTGTTTGCCAATCAATGGGCCAAAACCACCAAGTACAAATGGGTATGGAAATTGGTGTCTCATGGTTACACCATAGAGTTCACACAAAAGATAATTCCACACAGATTGATGATATCCCCGATGTCCATGGAGCCTCAAAGAGTGGTGGCAATCCAACAGGCCCTACACAACCTCATCAAGAGCAGGGCCATTGTGCCCGTGCCATCACAAGAAAGGAACACAGGGGTGTGTTCTATGTTCTTTATGGTCCCCAAAAAGACTGGGGGGGGGGGGATGAAGCCCAGTTCTTGACCTAAAGTTCCTAAACAAGTCTGTGGTCTACAAAAAATTCAAAATGGAAACACTCCAGTCAACACTGATGGTGATTCAGCCGGGAGACTTTCTAACATCAATAGACTTAAAAGACGCTTACGTGCACATTCTAATTTGTCCCAGTCACCACCACTACCTCAGGTTCCAAATCAACAGGGGTAATTTCCAATACACCTGCCTACCTTTCAGCCTGGCCTCGGCCCCAAGGGTCTTTACAAAAATGCTGATACTGATCGCAGCGTTCCTTCAGCAGCAGGGGGTACATGTCATCCCATACCTGGATGACTGGCTCATATGTGTCACATCACCGGCTCAAGCCCAAAAGGACATGGAGGCTGTGATCCAATGCCTACAACAGCATGGCTGGATTGTGAACTGGAACAAGAACCAGTTGAATCCTGCACAAGAAATCACCCATCAGAGGTCCAGGATCAACAGTAGAAAACATACTCTGGCTCCTGGCATCTATTCAGTTACAGCCCCACAGGCCCGTATGGACGTATCTTCAGTTGCTGGACCTTATGGCTTCAATGTTAGCAATGGTACCATGGGCTCGGCTACACATGTGGCTGCTCCAGAGGTACATTCTAGACACATGGGATCAATCGTCCCAGGACTACGCGTACAAACTCAAACCTAGCCGGGATATACTCCAGAGCCTCACTTGGTGGATTAACCTGGATCAACCTGTCCAAGAGTATCCCATTATCATTGACCCCAATGGTGACAATTACAACAGATGCCAGCCTCTTATGTTGGGGAGCAATGTTGGGTTGTCATATTACCCAAGGAAAGTGTCTCCTTCCCATCAATGTTCGGGAAATGACAGCAGTGTACAGAGCCCTGTTGTTTTTCTCACCATGGCTGATAGATCAACCTGTGCTGATTTGAACTGACAGTCAGGTCACCATAGCTTACATAAACAAGCAAGGCAGAACCCACAGCAGGGCAATGCTCAGGAAAGTACTGCAGACCTTGCATTGAGCAGAGGGTCACCTGCTGATGATATCCACTACATATTTAGCTAGGAAACTGAACTCCCAGGCCAATTGGCTCAGTTGAGTGACCCTCAGCCAGGCAGTGTGGCAACTGCACCCTCAGGTGTTTCATACTCTGGTTCGCAGATGGGGAGCTTTTCAGATGGACCTGATGGCTTCTTGGCTTAACAACCAACTGCCGCATTTTCACTCACACCTTCCCAACAGTCAGGCCGAAGAGGTGGACATGATGGCAGTGCCATGGACATTCAAAAGAGCCTATATTTTTTCCCCTGTTCCAATGACTGTAAAAGTGCTTCTCAAGATCAGGGCCATGAGGGCTACTGTACTACTAGTGGCTCTAGACTGGCCAAGGAGATCATGGTATTCACTGCTCAGGGCGATGTTGATCGACTCTCCTTGGAGTCTGCAAAACAGATTTGCTGATTCAGGGACCAATTCTACACATCAACCCTGGATGTTGAAAGGACAATACTGTTGAAGGAGGGATACCCTCCTAGAGTGGTGGACCATCTCTTGCAATCCTGAAAGGTTTGAACAAACAAAACTTACCAGAGACATTGGCATGTTTTTTTGCAAGTGGCGTACCGCAAAGGCTTGTCTCCATCTGTGGCGGGTCTGCCTCAAATTCTTGATTTCCTCAATGATGGTGCTGACAGGGGGCTAGCTTACTCCTCCTTGTGGGTCCAGGTGCTAGCCATCACATCCGTGAGGGGATGCCTTCCCAGGGTAGGGAATATAGGGTCTCATCCTGATGGGGTTTGCTTACACAGGGCAGTGCAGATTCCGTTCCCCCAGGGTCCACCCAATATGTGTTCCTTGGCAGCTTAATTTGGTGCTGGATGGCCTACATAAGCCTCCGTTTGTTTCCCAATCACCTTACTGGACCACCCTGAGAACAGTTTTCCTCATGGCCATGTGCTCTGGCAGACGTGTGGGTGTGCTGCAAGCAATATCCTGCTGGGAACCTTTCCTGACTTTCCATAATGACAGGGTATCCCTGATGACTGTCCCTTCCTTCTCACCATTTTATGTGGAGCAGGCAATCCACCTACCAACTGTGCGGGGGGAACAGGGGAGCCCAGACGGGGACCCTCACCCTTGGAACATAGTCTCTCTGCTCAAAGCTTATCTGACTATGTCTGAAGGGTTTTGTAAGTTGGACAGATTGTTTGTGTTCTTTTCCAGGAGGAAAAGAGGACAGACAGTTTCTAAAGAGACCATTGTTGGCTGGATCAGAGGGGTGATGCTCACAGCTTATCAAGGGGTGGGTCAGGCTCCCCTAAAATGTATTAGGATGCATTCCACCAGGGCTTTATCAGCCTCTTGGGCTGAGAGGGAAGGTGCCTCCATACAGGAAATCTGTGTGGCAGCTACTTGGTCCTCTCTTCACACATTTGTGCATCATTACAGGTTGGATGTCGCTATGGCTGATAGGGCCACATTTGGCAGGGCTGTGCTTCAGGCTGCGGCAGGTTTGGGCTGATGGCAAGGTTCATCTTTTACCCTCTCATATTTCTTTTCTGGGTACTGCTACAAAGTCCCATTTGTGATGACTTATGAGCACTGGAAAGGTTGCAGGGAATAAGGAAGTAATAATACCCAACAGGGTGGGCGTAACTGGGATATAACAGACTGCCCAGGGGCATAATGAGGCCTGACGCTGCAAGCAGAGGGCCTTATAGCCCCGGGAAGGTCCGTTATATCCCATAGTGCCCACCCTGGAAGGTATTATTACACTTAGAAAATGGCTTATGTGTTACATTATTAATAAAATGGAATTAAACTTAATAGGAAGCTGAATAAATGAGAAACAGAATAAAACTATATATTTTTTTGTGTAACCCCCTTGTTACCCGGGGTTACTAGAATCCCAGTAAGACCTAGTGGTAGGCAGGGAAGGCAGCTTGTGAAACTCCAGTTAAATGGGTTTCACACTGTCTCACTCTGTTCTCAGTCACAGCTGAGACTGAGAGATGACATCACCATAGAACTTTTGCAGCTGCATAAGCCACATTGGAATCTGCAGCACAGGGAGTGAGATAGAACTTTGGGAGTTTTCAAAGTGAGTCTTCTGTTTTGTTTTGAAGGAGAAGGAAGTGTCTTCTGTTTACCTTTTGAAAAGAGAAGAACAGTGTCCAGTTTTAAGTGGTGGAGAACGCTGACCAGGTCTCAGGTGCCCCCCTCCCTCTGGGGGGGGAGCAAAGTGTCCCTCTGTGGATTCCAGGGGCAATCCCCTAATTTCCACTACAGAAGAAAGCTGCATTTTTACAGTTTCTTTTTCTGGTCTGATAACAGTGAAATAAGTGGTACTTCGCCTGTGGGGCACCTGCAACGAAAGGGTGAGTGTTGTGCTCTATTTGAGAGGGCAAACAATATGTTTCTTCAGTTTGGAAAATGTGAAGAAAAGCTGGGATGTGAACTACTATTTGGGAGGTCTATTGTACTAGGACAAACAAATGGAGTAGTTTAAAAATGTAAAGTCTGAATGGATTTCAAGTAATGCTGTAGAGGGGGTGCTACAGGTCATCCACTGTTTAATCTACATTTCAAAGTTTAAGTTTCTGTTTGTCCAGAGAAATGGCGGTATGGGCTGTGGGAGCTGGAGGTGGAACACCCCATCTTTAGTGACCAGGTCCACCTCTCCGGATTTCTACTGTGATTGCTACTTGCCTCATGCGCCTGGCCAGTGATGAGGTAGGTACCCAGATGTGGGTCACAAATTGGAAAATCTCTCTAGGGGTCGCAGACTCTAAGTGGTGTGGGGAGCCACAGCTTGGGAAAATATTCTCCTTGTTTGATGGGAGTTAGAAAGAAGTAAGAAAACAAATCTCTCTAGGAGTCACACACTCTAAGTGGTGTGGGGAGCCACAACAAGTAAAGTTGGGTCCATTCTTTAAATGGACCGTCAGTCAAGTGGCCGGCAGGGGAGCTGGGCCAGTCAGGCTGTGTATCCAAAGCGCATGCAAGTCCAGGCTGAGTGCCTGGTGGGTCCAGAGCCAGAAAACAGTAGAAATGGGTTCATTCTTTAAGTGGACCACCTTGTAGTCTCTGATCTGCATTTACAGTAAACGTAGCCCCTTGGGGGTCCATCTATACTTTGTTATGTTCAGTTAGTTATGAATAAAAGCCGCACTGAAAAATCCCAATCCTGGTTTTGGACATTACAGTTATTGCTTCCTGTAGTTGGATTTACTTGGGTGCCCCTGTGCAGAGTAGCCAAACCTAGGTCCCTTGTGCCAAGTAACCTCATCCTCCCCGAACCCAGGTCCCCACCAGGTATTGCTGCCAACACCAACAGCATGCTACCTGTCGTTTTAGTAAAAAGGCAGGGGTGAGGGGTTACATTTGTAAAGTAGTCCCCGGGTGCTGTTGTTTAGGAGAGCCTGTGGAATGATTTGGATTTTTCTCCCATGGATTCATGGGAGCTGTAGTCCTGTGATCCGAGGTCACAAAAAGGACAGTAAAAAAATGGTTTATAAAAAAAAAAAAAAATACTGTGAAGACTTTGCTGAGTTAAACAGAACACAACCTTATCATTGAAAAGGTAAAGTGGGGCCGGTGGCTTTTGTGGGAGCAAGCGAGTTGGTGGGTGATCGAGAAGAAGCGTAGCTAGGAAATAGAGGAGTGGGAGTTCTGTGCAGTTTGTGCCGCAGATGGAGTTGGGCTGCTTGACTGGGACATTTACGAGAGTGGGTGGGGATCGTGAGTCGGAAGGGGTCTGAGCATTTAAGTAGCTTCAGCTTTTTGGGTGGGAGGAGGAATGAAAAAAACTACAGTTTTTATAATTATGAAGCGAATGTATTTTTTTTCAGTGTCTGTTTTGGAGAGTTTTGGAGAGTTACGAGGGATGGGGCCTCTAGCTTGCTCTATCGCTTAGCGAGAAAAAATGGCGGTACATTTTAAACTTAAAGTGGTACTATGTTCGGCAGTTGTGGCACTTGTTTTTAGTTGGGCGTTGTTAAGAAATAACAGCCCCAGTGGTGGGGAGATTTAGCCAGTCAGTGAGGAGGTTTTCTTTTACCCTTTTTCTAATGGTATTTACTCACCTGGTAAAGGTGATTATACCTGCAACTTTTACATTGCTTATATTCCCTCTCAAGGTGGATGATCCCAGATACTGCAGCAGCCAGAATCACTGCATCACAGCCATATTGCTTCAACCTCAGTGGGCCGGGATAGGTATTACTTTGTGTACACAGCCAAATGGCTTAGATATCAGTGGGCCCTGTTATGTATTATTTTCCGTGGGCCATTCTTCTACTGTTGGTAGACACATTCAGTATGTTTTCACGTATATGCTATCTTTCTTGTTTCTGCATTTTTCTCTATGTGTAATGTATTATTCTTCAGGCATGCCAATTTTCCTTAATGTCTGTGTCAAGCATATTCCAGCACTGTTTCGGCCGTTATGTCACTAGAATTTTCCAGTAAGTAAATTATATTACTTTTCATATTCAACAGACACTTGTTGGTGATGGTCATTTCGCTGTTTTTTCTTTCGCCTGTTGTTTTTTCTTCTTGGGGTGTTGCTCCCTTTCTTCTGCTAGGAAAGTTTCATACTGTTTTTTCTGGTTGGAGCTGGGGGATTGGCCTCTAGCAGACCAGAAAGATTTATGATCATGCATCGGCCAATGGGATGATGGAGGATAACCCATTTGTGATGACTTATGAGCAGTGTAAGAGGTTGCAGGTATAATCACTTCTACCAGGTGAGTAAATACCATTTCAGCTGCTATTGCAGAGAGGTATCTTGTCTGATAGAAGGCTCAACATATTTGATGGCTTTAAGAAGGTTCATCATATTTCATGACTGTTCTAGTTGTCTTTGACCATTGCTGGCAGGGTTAATGTGTGTTAAGTTTTATTTGTGCTCTACAATCAATAAGATATTAAAATAAAAAAAAACTGTCAAGAAAAAAAACACAGAAACATCTTGTTCTCTGAGGGGATTTTATGAGTTCTCTATGGAGCCTGAGAAACATATTTTAAGAATATCAGCATCTCTTTCAGTTCTGAAACTAAAGCAATATCCGCACAATCTGATTTGTGTGCTGGACCCTTTGTATTTCCCAGAGCTGTTTCATTTTTCCTTCTCAGTTGTTATTAAAGAGTGATGTTGGTATGTTTCTGCCTCGGCCCCTCCTCCAGCAAAAGCTATTTTTGACCTTACAGGAGTTTGGGAACAAAGTGATCTTATCAGAGAAACTTGTGAAGAGAGAGGCCCTTCCAGAGCAGGCAGGGATGGTTCCCAGGCCTTATAAGGAATATACAAGGGACCTCTATTTCCATGGAAACCGAATTCCCCTGAAGCTATTTGTTCAACTGTTAAGACACATTATGTTTTATATCCCTCTCGAGCAACTCTAGTGAAAATAATAATTTCAGAGCAGAGGGATAGATGAAAGTTGTCCCTGCTTTACAAATATTGGGGGGGAGGGGGATGTGCTTACGAAAACAGGAATTATGAAAATTGATGCCAGACTTGCCTCTACGTATGTCAGTTAGCAGAAATGGAAGTGTAATATTTTCCTCTACCCCACATGTTTTGTGATCATGTTATAAATAGCCACAGTACCACAAGCAAGGAAGGAATGTGGGAACAAAAGAACATTTGGACCTGTGACATCATTTAAGGGACACAGTCATTGCCGGCCCCCCAGATCCACCCCCATTCCCTCCCCCAGGCTTTAACCAAAACCAGGGATTTGAATCCCTATCTGCATTTTCCCATCACAACTGCTGATAAAGTTTACTTCCATGTGAAGATATTTTCTTAGGAGCACACAGTGAGGGTGGGAGAACCTAAAAAGGGCCCTCCAACCTTTAGTATCGTCAGCAATCTCCACATCCAAGCAGCCAGGATTTGGGTTACTACAGATAGATTTCACATGAAATCAGAACCTTTGACAAAGTGATGACCAATGATGGAGAGAATATAATCATAAAACAAATAGAAACACACACAGGGGACAAAGAAGAGTTGTTACTGTGTGCATTCAGACTTCTGAAAAAATATATATATAGAGTTTGCAATCTGAGTGATTGCTGAACATAGCCCCATGAAATATGACATTTTTTTTTTATGGGGGTCCTTTGCTACAAGTTACAAATCATGTTACATAAACAAGAAAGTTGTACAGTCACACAATTACTTACGGCTATAATAAAGTATCATAATAAGGTAATGTGCAAAAAAATGAAATGTTCACGTGAAATATGTCAATGTATAAAGCTATGGGCTTTACATTAGGGCAGGGAGAATGTTGTTTCCATGTGCAAAAATCATGCAAAACCACTTATTATAAAATGGATTATATCACGTATATTGAGGCAAGGATCCCTGGGAGCCAGTCAAGCAAAACCAAAAAACAGTTTTTGGGCAAAAGATGCATCAGACAATCCCGGATCCTTAATGGATCCAGGATTGTGGCTCACATAAGCAACACAGCTGCTGTAAGATTAGGGGGTCGGCTGACAGACATGTTAGTGTTGGGGTAGAGGGGGTTGGGTGCTACAGGCATTTAAAGATAAAGCAGGATCAAACAGATATTAAATGTGGGGGAGGGGGTTGGCAGGCTCTTGCACAATGTCTAACTTATATGGGATGTGGGGTACTGAGTGCTGTATAGGTGGAGAAAGGGCGCGTTTAAAACAGCAGGATCAATCAGATAGGAAATATGGGGGAGTGTTGGCAGGACAAAGCAGATTTTCTGATGTATGTGAGATGGAGATTTTGGGTACTGGGTGCTAGAGGAGAAGGGAGGGGGCACTTGTTCTTCTGGAGATCAGGCAGGCTCAATCAAATACTACATTTTGAAATGCTGACTGCCAACTAGGAAATTGTCCAGAAAAGCTAACAGTGTCCTGTGCTCTGTGAACTGTAGGGTTAACCTTTTAAAAAACAAAATTTAGAAAAATAGACCTCTGAGGTGTGATCCTCACCTACTCACCTTCAAAGTACAGGAAGGCAAAGAGTGAGCTGCCACAAATTTTAAGTATTTACCCCAAAGGCACCTATGTTAATCCAGTCCGAAACAAACTGCTAAACATTACACTTTAACTCTGGTCATTTTTTCTTTTTCTAAATTTTTAGTACTATCTACTTTTTTACTTCCTACTGCAGTCTTCCATGCTTCCATCAGTCACACACAGTAGGAACGCGCAGCCAGGAAAGTAGCTGCCGCTGCCACAATGGGAAGCATCAGAGAACAAACACATTAGGCAGCACAGACAAAGGTGTGGATGAAAAAAGTTTGAAAATACTGAACAGAATGCAAAAATATTGTTGATATCACTAGACTCACAAGCTTTTCAGGCATCTGTCTCCTTCTTGTCCCAAAGTGCACATCTCCACTGCCCACCAGGCTAACACCAAGTCACTGCCGCATGCCACCTGGTTCCCCACGGTGCTCGTGGTTTCCAAGCTCAGGGCTAACCTACCCCTGGAGGATCCCCCTCTCTACTGCCACCTGAGAATGGAGGTAGTGACTTATTGTCACTGGAGGCCGTGGCTGAGACAGCACCAACAGTGCTTTAATAGGTGGAGTGATGAGGGGAGTTTGTGCCATGGCCATCATCTACAATGCTTAGCTGGATGCCCTTCTAGGGCACATAGCTGTTTTCCTGCTCCCTGAAGATGCAATGCATGCTAGTCCACCAGTTAGGAGGGCACCCCTGTTGCCTTCAGGACCCCAACAGCAGCAAAGCTTGCTGTGGATGGAGGGGGTGCAGTCAGAAAGGGACAAATGGAAAAAACATGCTTATAGTGGGGGACTTAACTGTTAGGGGTACCACGTCAGTGGTGTGTAGCATAGAATGGCTGGACAGGGTAGTACGCTGTCTCCCAGAAACCTTGGCAGATAGAAGTACTCCCTAGCACAGACGGGCTGGTTAATGAGGTGGGGAAGGGGGTAGGCCAAATGTAAATGTCCATGTTGGGATAAAAAATCTAGCAGGGCCGCCATGAGGGGTAGTTAAGGACAGTTTCAGGGCACTACAGCCCAGGTTCAAGGGATTGGCTGGCATTGTGACCTTGTCAGAGGTTCTCCCAGTGCACAGGAAAGAGAGGCAAGGAAACTGAAAATCTTGCAGTTCAATGATTGGTTTAAAGGGTGATGTGCCAAACAGAGTTTTCACTTCCTGGGGTTCTGGGATGCATTTTGGTGGAATAAAGTAGAAGTAGTAAAATAGTTTATTTCTCACCATGAAAAAATAGGATAGCCTAATTGAGTCAAAACTCATTTACAGTGGGGCCTATCCATTCATACCCCCACTTTCATTTATACATAAAATAGGATAAAGGCACAATACATATTTCAACTTCATACTTGACAGAGCAATACTATATAATAGCAATTAACAGTTTCATAAGAAAAATAGCCAATAACTGGCAACCTGCAAGCTTTTCACGGTGTCAGCAATTACATAGTAATCTCATACTGGAAAATAACAGTGCAAATATGCATATAGATTAAACAAGTGTTGTGGTTAAGTGCAGTATAAAAGTAGTGTCAATGTGCAGTGTAATTGAAGTGGCAATGTGCAGTATAGTTACAGTGACAATGTGCAGTATGCATACACTGTGCAGTGTAAGTTCAGTGGTAATACGCAGTATAATTATTGGGTATTGCGTAGTATAATTACAGGGGTAATGTACAGTTTAATTACAGTGGTATTGTGCAGAGTAAATACAGGGATAATGTGAAGTGTAATTACAGTGATACTGTGCAGTGTAATGTCTGTGGTAAGGTGCAGTGTAATTGTAGTGGTAATGTGCAGTGTAATTATGTTGGCAATATAGAGGATAATGGCTGGTCTACGGTTAATAGCCACACTGTAATCACTTCCAAAGGTTTCCATGACAACACTGTAAATCTTAAGAGCAAAGCTCGAGAGGTTTACAGTTGTCATGGAAACCTTGAGAAGTGACTGCCTCGCGGTTATTAACCGAAGACCAGCCATTGACTTTTACAGTGTATGGGCACCAGACTTGTCATGACAAATTCCAACTACAATTAATTGTTAACAGAAGAAACGTCTGTTTGCTGTGGGGGTCACAGGAGGTACAAACGGCATTAGACATCATCACGTCAGCGTCAGGAAGTACACCGAGTAGTCTGAGCAGCAAGAAAGGAGCAAGACAGATGCAGGCATTCAGGTAGCTTCTTCTGTGGTCTGTAGACATTTTTAATGTGTGCAGTGTGTCTCTGACTTTGGTACTCCTTGTTGCGGCTCTCCCAGTCTCCCAGCTGGCATTATTCAGTAGCCAAAAAGCAGGCCAACTGAGAGACACGCATGTGCAGAGGTGCCGAGTTTGTTAAGGTATCATTGTGAAGTAGTTAGGAGGGGTTAACAACCTCTTGACTTCACAATGATAACATAACAATGGTATAAACTGCTTGATTTTAGTTGGTAATAAGGACTCCCCATACATTATACAGAATGCAGTATTATTACAGTGGTAATTTGCAGTGTTAATATAGTTTCAGAATGCTCTGTAATTATAGGGATAATATGCAGTGTAAATATAGACATAATGCTTGCGGCATTCACTTGGCATTGATCGCAATCTTCATTCCCATGCGCTAAATGCCATGCTCCCCCCTGGTCTAACTTGTGCCATTTGGGGGACCCTTTTGACAGGGCTTGTGCCAAACCTTTGGCACAAGCTGCTGTAAAGTGTGGAAAAATGTTGCAACTGCGCACAATGTACTAAAACTGGGTGCAGCTGCATTAAAGGCACTTGGCACAGTTGCGGCGAACAACAGGGTTGATGCAGGGCTAGACGCAAGCTCTGCATCAGCCTTTAAACACTGGGCCCATTGTGTTGATCACATGTGGTCAGACACACTTCTCTGCATTTGAAAAGTGTATCACTATGAGGCACTGGCTTGCAGCTGAACCTTGTGCTTTGGACGGGAGGCTACCGGCTGGGGGAGGGGTGACAATTCGGGTTGACAACCCCAAGGAAGACCCCACTACTGATTCACCAAGACTCTGGAAAACCAAAACACTAATCTTTTTTCATTTTGCTGCTTGAGGGCTGCAGTGGGGAGTTAGGGCTGGAAACCCTAACGCCACATTTCCCTACTTTGGCAGCATTAACTTGAACCCTAACTGGTGCAATAATTAAGTTTTTTGCAAATAATAGTTCAGCAGATAATGTGTAGTGTAATTACAGTGGCAATGTGCAGTATTATAGGGGTGCGGTAATGCCCCTATAGTTAGGGTTGAGTGAGAGGTTCTATGCTAAACTCCTAACTTTGCACCTTAATAGCTTTGGCAGTGTTTGCTGAAATTAGCTGAAATTTTGCATGTGTTGTCTAGGAGGCAAGGTCTAAATCTGTGAAAGTTTTCTGATGGCAGCTTGTGCAGTTTCTGAGATCTGCATATGTCATTTTCCTGCAGATGTCGAATTGTTTTCCTGTATTTAACATGGGATTTGGGTATGCTCTCATGTACAGCTTACATGGAATGGAATTATTTTTCTAAAACTTTCCAGGTGTGGCATGCTGTGCCAAGGTAGTGCCTTTGGAAGGTTTCATGAAAAAATATTAAACAGTTCCAGAGTTATAAAGATTTAAACTTTTTTTTTCTTTTCTGAGCATGCTCAGTAGGGTTTTTGAATAACATTCTGATACTACACCAAAAGTTCTGTGTCGCAAGACCACTCTTGGCTTCTCACCACTTGCTTCTCACAGCACAAAAACAATTTTTGTGCTGTGAGACCCACTATCTTGTTTTTCCCCTTAATTTAAAAAAACAAGGAAAATACATAAAAATAGTGTAATTTTAAGAAAACAAACATCTGAACTTAGTTAAACAGAACCTGTTCAGCTAGCTTCTGATGTCTGTTTTTTACAGTAATGGCTGGAAATACCTTTTATGGACACTCCAAAATCCAGGGTGCCCAACTTAGCAAGAGGAGCCATTCACCCACGTTCTCTGTATGAGAACAGCAGGACTTTCTTAATGCTGAAGTCACAGCTGGAAGTTGTGCTGTCTGCCTGTCTGCCTGTCTGTCTACCTATCTATCTGTCTATCTATCTATCTATCCATCCATCCATCTATTGTCTATCTTTGTAACCAATTAATTAAAATAATTAAGTGGACAGGGGTGCCCACCCCTCATACCACTCCTTTCTCCCCCCTCCCCTCTAGGACACCTGCCCACCCTTCCAAGTATTTATTTTTAAATATGAAATACAAGCAGACTGGGGTGCCTACCCTGGGACTGCTTCTCGTGACCCTCCCCCCCTCCAGGTCGCCCACCTCCCCATTTGCCGAAAAGTAGCCTGATACTGGGGTGCCCAATCCCCAGTGTCAGAATGCAGTCTGAAATAAATAAAAACATTCCTCGATGATTTTGTTTTAAACCTGTAAAAAAGAAAATGGTCCCTTGCCAATGTGACCCACCCACACCTGCCCACCCCACCCTGACCTCCCACTCAGCACCCACCACTTCACACCTCCTGCAAACCCCCACACACACCTTCACTCACCTGAACATGTCCCACTGCATAGATCTACTTTCCAATCGAAGACACGTCTTGCTGCTGGAACCTGTGACTGCGATATGAGAAAATCAAGTATGTGCGGTTTAATGTATTTAAATGGGGTTTTGAACTTTGATCAATAACTTTGTCAGTTTTGCATATTTTGACCCCAGGTTTTCAACATAGGGCTTGATTTTCAAAGAACCCTAATATTGCTGCAATTTGAGGTGATCTAGGGCTGCAGTGCACTCTGGGTGTATCAGGGGCAATGAACCTGATTCCTTAAAATTAGGGGTTCCTGCACCAAGGACCCAGGAGGTGCTGTAACCACAGGACTGTGCCAAATATTGAGGACACCTGCAGAATTTGATGGAGGGATCCATCATCCCTCCTGCACAAGTATATAGGACCCCTAGATGTGGGGAGGGGGAACCCCTGGCTGGAAGGTGAGGAACAAGGGCTGCTGTGGCACTGAGGGTGCCATAGGGCATGAGGGGAGTATGGCAGCAGGTATAGGGAGCACAGAAGGTACCCGACAGAGGTGCCATAAGGCACAGCAATATGCACTATGGCACCTCTGCCATGTGCCTCATTGGCTCCCTATATCTGCTGCTGTATCCCCCTCATGCCTTGTGGCACCCTCAGTGCCCCCAGCAGTCCCTGTTCCCCACTTTCTTGATAACATAGCTCATTCCCTGCCCTGCCAATCAGTGGCAAAGGGCCATTAGACCAGCTCCTGGCTGGTCTAACCTGAAACCCCTGTTATGGCCATGGTGGGGCTTGCAGAATCCCAAATAAGGGGATGGTGCGGCCCCACCATGGTGCAAGCCCCCTTGCAACCTAGCACAGTGGCAGGGGGGTTTTGCTGCAGGCTTCCCGGTTTTACTGCAGCCGGCATTTGAAAATTGGGATCATCACAAACTATGATGCAAGGTGCCACTTGGGTCATACACCTTTGATGAAGGCACCTTGCATCATAGATTTTCTTTTGAAAATTGAGCCAGTAGTCTTTTTGGGACCCCACCTCATGACCAGTGGCAGTGGAGTTATGTAAGTCTGGTCTGAAAGGTGATTTTGCATTCGCTTTGCAAAATTACCTTTCAGGTGGGATTTGAAAATGTTCACTATCCTTGTTCATTAGGTGAGGTCATAAGAAGGCTATGTCAAAAATTTGGGGTCAACATCTGTAAAAATGACAAAATTATAAACATACATTAAAAGATTTCTACGCTTACTCATAACTTCGGTAATTATAAATATATTGACCCCAAATTTTCAACATAGCCATTTCTTCACATCACCTCATGAACATGACAGCTATGATTCATCAAATCCTAGCAAAAATGTGTTTTCACACCTGTAGCATGGAATGATGTTACGGTGGCACAGAATGACATTTTGGTGGGGATTTGAACATTTTCACCAACTGGGTTCATGAGATGGGGTAATAAGAGGGCTATGCTGAAAATTTGGTGTACAAATACAGTAAAAATGCCCCAGTTATTAGTGAATGTTGCAGTATTTCAACATTCACTCATAACTTTGCTAATGTTCGTTATTTTGACTTCAGACTTCTAACATAGCCATTTTTCCACACCACCTCATAAACATGACAGGTGCTATTTTAAAATCCTGGATGAGATGTGTTTTTACACTTATGATGTGAAATGACATTTCAGCAAATATACTATAAATGCTACGTGCCATGCTTGTAAGAGGAGTAGTAAAATGACTACCTTAAAAATTTGAAGTCTAAGTTACTACATATATATACATATATACACACACACACACATAATTGTTAAGAAACTTTGTGTGTAGTGCCAGTTGTGATCCCAGTGGGTATGCTTTGTGATCCCGTGCAGGTGAGCTGAGTTGTGGGGGGGGGGGGCTCAGCAACCCAGCTGAATGGGGTGAGGGTGGGGGAATGGTGCTGTTATGTGACACCCTGCAGCCAGCAAATGAAAGCTACAGGGTTACTGCATGGGCCTGATTACCATATAGTGAAGACAACTGTCTTCTTGGCATAGGGTCCTCCACCTCTGTAACCATTGGTGACTCTTTGCCCTGTGTGTCTGTATCTGCAGCCACATGAAAGTGCAAGGCCCAGAGGAACCTAGCATCCACAACTCACCAGACATCCCCATGAATTCTTCACATCCTTCGCTGCAGGAACTCCAAAGGGTCTGTTCATGCAGGTCCCACTACCTCAAAAAGAAAGAAAATTCTTTGCAAAAAACTTAGTTAATGCACCAGTGGGTCTCCAGAGTCTTGCAAATCAGTTGTGGGGTCTTCCTTGGGGTTGTCAACCCAAATACCAATGCCTTTGTAAACCTAAATGCTCCTGCTTTTGTAAACCTAAATGCCCATGCAAACCAACACCATGCTTTTCGCTAGTCCACAAGCATGAAGAAAAGTCCCTTCTGTCATCATCATGAATGGAAACGGTGATACACTAGCGCAAGTTACCTCATTTAAGTACCATGGGGTAACCCTGGATAAGACACTCACATTTGCCCCCAGGTTGACTCCATAGTAACACTAACCCACATAAAACTAAGGGTGCTGTACATAGATAGGCACTACCTCATGCCTGCTGCTAAGCAAATTATAGTATCCAACTCCATCCTCCTGCTGCTGGACTACAGTCTGGCAGTCTATGGTGCAACTATGGACATGGTCCTCAATAGGGTTAGACTGGTGCTAAATAAAGCCTATTGGCTCACCATAGGAGCCGATAGGCTCACACATACCTGTATGCTGTACTCCCAAACTGACTGGCTCCCACGCAAGATAAATTCAAGTAACAGGTATGCCTGCTAGGGATGAAGGCGCTCATGGGTCTCTCCCCCCCACCATCTAAAACCTCCTGCACTCTGTCAAAAATCAATACACAACAAGGAGTAAGACTAGGAATATACTGTCTGTACCTTTCTGTAAAACTAGCCAAGCCCGACACTCCTTTGTGTACAGAGCACCACATTGGTTAAATGAACTGCCTGAAGCACTGATGAACCCCCAAATCATAACCCAGTTCAAGATAGTGCTGAGAAAGGCTCTCTTATCAGGCTTCAGATGCAACTCTTCTCACACCTAACACAATGCCTACTCACTACAGTGACATACAGTCTCTTCAAGCATTGTTTAATATTGATGTAACTATAAGCCAGGATGTTTTAACTCTGTTAAATTCCCTGTAACTCACTGTGACAAGGCTCCATGGAGCTGCTCTCTGTACTCTACCTGTTTATAGCTATGTAATTATCTTCCGGACAAGGAACCTTTGAAAATGAGCTATCAGAGCTCAAAGATGTATTTTGGATTGAATAAATAAATAGATGGATAAATAAATAAATATGCCCACCCTGTCCACTGAACTAACAACATTAGCTGTGATCTCCTTTCTTCACGCAGGACTTGCAGGGCTCTGCGTGAAGAAACCTACAACACACAGGGTTCAATTTTCAAATGCTCTGCGAATGCCCAAGCTCCTGCTACACTGATCATATGGCACAGGGGACTTGTGGCATTTACTCAGCACCAATAGCAATCTTCATTCCTGTGCGCCAAATGCCGCAAGTTAAACCAGCTCCCCCATGGTCTAACTTGTGCCATTTGGGGGACACTTATTACGGAGCTTGTGCCAAACCTTTGGTGCAAGCTGCTGTAAAGTGCAGAAACTGTCACAGCTGCACACAGTGCACTAAAACTGGGAGCAGCTGATTCAAAGGTGCTTGGAACTGTTGCAAAACAACAGGGTTGTCGCAGGGCTAGACGCAAGCGCTGCATCAACCTTTAAAAATTGGGCCTATTGTGTTGGCGACATGTGGTCAAACACACTTCTCTGCCTTTAAAAAGTGTATCACTGTGAGGCACTGGCTTGTAACTGTACCTTGTGCTTCTTACAGGAGGCTACCGGCTGGGAAGGATGACCATTAGGGTTGACAACTCCAAGGAAGACCCCACCACTGATTCAACAAGACTCCAGGGAACCAAAACCCAATGTTTTTCATTTTGCTGCTTGGGGGTGGGGTGGGGAGAGTGAGAGTTGGAAACCCTAATGCCACATGTCCCTAGTTTGGCAGCGTTAACTAGAACCCTAACTGGTGCATTAATTATGTTTTTTGCAAAGAATAGTTCAATAGACAATGTATAGTATAATTACAGTGGTAATGTGAAATGTAATCACAGAACAAATGTACAGTATAATTTCAGTGGTGATGCCTTGTGCAAATACAGGGGTACTCTGCAGTGCAATTACAGTATAGTGTGTGGGGCAACTACAGTGGTAATGTGTAGTGTAAGTACAGAGGTAATACGCAGTGAATGTTCTGAGATAACATGTAGTGTATTTGCAGTGGTAATGTGCATTATAAGTACAGGAGTAATGTGCAGTGCAGTTACAGTGGGCATTTGTAGTGTAATTATAGTTTAAAAGTGAAGAGTAATTACAGTGGTAATCTGCATCATGATTACAGGAGTAATATACAGTTTAACAACACAGAAGCGTAGAATGTGTCAGCAGAAAAGGACCAGTAGGCCCATCTAATCTGCCCTATTTTCCCTACCTGTTACTTCACCCTGGACCTTGTGCGGTCACTGGTGACCCTCCCTCCTCCATCACCTCTACATATTATACCCATGTGCCTATTACATTCATGCTTGAAGCCCCCCATTGTCTTTGCCCCACCACCTCTTCTGGCAGGCTATTCCAGGGTCCACCACCCTTTCTGTGAAGGATTATTTATTCACATCCCTCTTAAACCTCCCCCCCTTGAGCTTCATAGCATGCCCCTGTGTTCTAATTCTCCTCTTCCTGTGAAAGAGACTTCCTTCCTGCACCTTGTTCACCCCTATGAGGTACTTATAGGCCTAAATCATGTCCCCCTCTTGCCCTCATCTCCTCCAGGGAGTACGTGTTGAGCTTCCACAGCCTTTCCTTATGGTTTCCTGTGCAACTCCCCCCCCCCGGCACCATTTTGGTTGCTTCTTCTGGACTGCTTTCACCCTGTCAATGTCCTTGCTGTGGTGCCATCTCCAGAACTGGACACAATACTCCAGGTGAAGTCTCACTAGTGAGTGTTGCGGAGTTAGGCTACACCCTCAGCTGTGACTGGCTTCTATCTCCTTATTTCCTAGTTACCAAATCTTCTGTTGTGCAACAGTCAACACTTTTCTCTTTGCTGTTCTTCTTTTCCCCACTACCCTAGGTTGGCCACCTAACATAGCTCTTTACTATTCCTACTAAACTTCCTACTAGTTCTCTCTTTTCATTCTTTTTCCATTTTCATCCATCCAGTCCTTGGAATGATGCCAAACATCCGGAGAGGGGTTGTGTAAAGTGCATAAGTGCATTTTGTGTAAAATAAACATGAAGGTTATTTTAGATAGCAGGAATGAATACAGTTAATAAAGTCTTTTTAAAGAAAAATGATTCTGAAGCCATATCAAACTAATCATTTCATGATTAATACAGTTATACAAAATCCTTAAGGTATTTTCATACATTCACATTATAAACTTGTTACTGTATGAAACTAAACAAAAAACTGTGGTATTATCTATAAAATACTTAGTCATTATGAATCAGAAATATAGAGAGTCAATGTCTGTGGAGATATACACTGTACCTTTAATTGCACCAGGAAGTCCCCTGAAACAACCCCCTTGGTTTTGAAACAACATGTCCAGACATGTAAGAGCCTAGTCAGGTGAGCCCACCAAAAGATATAAAAACCTCTGCACTGAGTTCACTTCAGTTCAGTCCAGTGGGGCTCAGCCCTGAGAGAGGAGAGATGTTCTACTGTTTGTGCAGACAAGCTGTTGAATGCAGATGAGAAGGGTCTTATTATCAAGGACTGTATTATGTGAGAAACTACTGATATTAAGTAGTGATTTTCTTTGCAATTTTTATGTTTTCATTTATTATTTTTCAAACTTTTGAGAACTAAATATCACACCATGGTGTGTTTTAAACCTGTAAATTTGCCTCGTCTAAAGTTTATTCCCACACACGTGACAGTCAGCAATTCAGTGGCAACGCCACCTCCTTTCTCTTGCTAGAAATCCCCCTCTGTATGCACCCCAGCATCCCAGTAGCCTTACCTACTTCCTTGTCACACTGCCCTGCTGCTTTGATATCATCAGAGATGATTATACCAATGTCTGTCTCCTGCTTGGTAATGGTAAGCATCTCCCCCCCAGTTTATACACAACACCTGGGTTTCCCTATCCCAGGTGCATGACTTTGCACTTTTTGGCATTTAAACCCAGCTAACACAACCTAGACCCCTCCTTTAGTTTCCCCAGATCCCTTTGCATTCTCTTTATCCCCTCCTGTTTGTCCACCCTGTTGCAGATTTTCGTGTCATCCACAAAGAGACACACCCTCCCCTCTAGGTCCTCAACAATGTCACTTATGAAGACTTTGAAGAGGGCAGGACCCAATACCAATCTCTGTGGTACCTGCACTGGTCACTATCTCATCTCCTGAGTGAGTGCTGTTTACTACCACCCTCTGCGTCCTAACTTTCAACCAGTTAGATACCCCCCTTACCACCTTCTCTGCCACGCCCAGGTTGCCACCGGGCGGACGGCACTTCTGAAGCTGCCGCCCAAGACCACTTCCTTGAACTCCACCACTAAAGAGGTACGGCAAAGCTGCCAGCCAATCGGAGAGTGAGCGCCTTTTCTCTGGCCCACTTCGATTGGCCCGCAGCACTCCCCCTTGACTTTCTCTATCAAAAACTGGGCAAAAAAGAGCTGTTTTCTACTGAAACTTGTGAATTAAGTGCTTGAATTGTATTTTGATAGGCCTAATATTATGCAATTGCCTGAAATTCTGCTCCCAGCAAAAAAGTGACCTAGCCCTTTCGTGCCTTTGTAACTCCTTCCAGACTGCAAGGTGCCAAGGAAACTGCTGGTCCTTTCACTTGTTTATTTGCTGTCCTCTCACTGATTGCTGGTCTTTGTGCAGCCCCAGTATTAATCTCGGCTCCTCTCTCCTCTCCTCTCCTTTAGCTGTGAACCCTCCAGGGATTTCAGCTCAGCCACTCTCCGGGAGGACTGCGACCACCGGGCAGACGGCTCTTCCGAAGCCGCCGCTCGAGACCACTTCTTCGGACTCCACCGCTAAAGAGGTACGGCAAAGCTGCAAATTTTCACCAGCCCACCCATCCCCCACTCCTGTGCCTAACTATATAGACCCCCTAGAGCCACCCACTGCTGTCCTTGATGTATCCCTTGCTCTCACACTCTGCGCCTTAAACAAACACTCTCCCTAAAAAAAAAAAAAAAAACACGTTAAACTCAGGCTGCGAGTCCCAAGTGCAATCCCTCTCCTTAATTTAACCTGATCTCACCTGCGGTACACTAGGGCAAATCTTTCCTAGCGGCTGGTGAGCCATCCGCACCAGTATAATTTACTTATTTACCCCCACATTTGTAACAATGGCGTATAAGTGGCAGCTCTCCCTCCTCACTTCCCTTTGCACCCTGTCCTTCACAGGCTACACCCCTGTCAAATCCGACACTTGGGGTGCACCGTATCCATCTCCCCCAGACTGTTCGCCCACCCAGACTCCATATAATTCATGCAATGCTTCTGCTCCTTGTCATCTGACTCAAGTAGACTATTTACCTCAAAGTGCGACCAGTGCACTGTCTCCCTCGCCAACCTCTTTAACTCCTTCTACTATAAAATACTCCTCTTGGTACCACTCAGCTAGAGTGTTAGCCTATGTGTTCCTAGGCTTCCACAAACTAAAAAGTAAAGCCTGGCATTCCGGCACCTCCCACACATCTAGCCAGAAAAGGTCTCGAGCACCCAGTCTCTCACTTACCTCTCTAAGGAAACTTATACTCCTCCTCCTACTTTGCTCTGGCAATGTTGAGCTCAACCCTGGTCCTATGAATATCCTTTCCTCTCCTTCAGAGCCAAAAAGTCTCAAAGGAATCAGCTTCATGCACATCAACATGTTCAGCCTTCAGAAGAAACTCACTTTAATCCAGTCATGGACCATTCATACGGTGCCAGATGTGCTTGTGATCTCGGAATCCTGGTTATGACCTTCTACGCCAGACAGTGAGATTAACATACCAAACTACCAGATATTCAGATCTGACAGACAATGCAGAGGTGATGGGGTCATCATCTATGTCAAAGACAAATTTGCGGTATCTACCCTTAACTCCATCTCACTGGCAGCGGGATTTGAATGCCTGGTTATCAAAACTGAACTATCACGTCACTGGCACTCTGAGTCATAGGATCTTATAGACCCCCACCTGCTGGTTCACAGCTTCTGTCCTACCTCACATCCATTATGGACACCAGCCCCTTGGAAACAATTATCTTAGGGGACCTTAATTATGACTGGCTGTCTGAAGCCGGACTCCCCCTTAAATCCTTCTGTGACTCCCATGGTTTCACTCTACTCAACGAGGAGCCCACCTGTATGAACAGGAACAACCCCTCTAAAAACACACTTCTGGATGTCCTGCTGGTGCAGAAACCCCACTCCTTCTCCCACATTGATACCTTTGATGCTGATGTTAGTGACCATCACCTAGTAGCTGGGGTATGGGCAGCCCATAAAATGCCAGCCACTGCCAAATTCTCCTCCAAAAGGTCAACCAGGTCCTTTGATCCGAGGGCATACATCTTTGACCTAAAACCTAAAAACCTTCCCATTTTGGCAGAGCTTTTACCTAGCAAAATCAGTGGAAACAGCATATGCCACTCTTGACGAAATTATAACTTGTGCCTTGAACCTTCATGCGCCTCTGACAAAAATATGCTTAAAAGCTAGGAAATGTCACTGGTTCACCAATGATCTCAAGGCAGCATTACTGTCCAGGGATCAGCTTTGGAAAACGGCCCACAAATCCCAAAAAGAGGAAGACTGGTGCCTCTTTAGAGCACCCAGGAACCGCTGCACCAAGATGATTACAGAAACCAAAGCTAGATTCTACCAAGCAGAACTTGACTCTGCATCCAATTATCCCTCCAAATTATGGGCCACACTAAAAGAACTGTTGGGGTGCACACCGAAAAACACACTTCCCTCAAAAATCATCTCAGACAATGCAGAAATCAATGATAAAAAAGAGATACTGCAGGCATTTAATACCCACTTCACCACAGCAGGTCTGGCCTTCGACAACTCGCCTGCATGCAACTTGCACACCCAGCTCGACACGGCACCCCTAAATTCTGGTTCCACAAGCCAGCCCTTCTCTTTCACACCTGTTTCCATCAAGGAAGTGGAAGACCTGCTTCTCCAATTGGACACTAAGAAAAGCGCCAGCGCAGATACATTCAACCCCTACTTCCTAAAGACAGCATGTCATGTACTGGCTACGCCTTTCACTCATCTATTTACCTCATCCTGGGGGAATGCTAGAACCTTCTGGGATAACATCAAACAACTAAATGGTGGTACACGCTCTCCTCCACCTTCCCAAATCAATATTGAGGGTATTATCTCTACTGATCCTACCCTCATTGCTAACCATCTCAATAAATCCTTTACTGACCTTAGCTCTGTACTCCCTAGCAACTTTTTTGACCCCCTTCCTCACTCTCCTGACCCTGCTCTCTCACACGCATCTTTCCACTTCCACCGGGTTACTGTCAATGAAGTCAGACCGTATCTGACCAAGGCTCTAAGAAGCAACACCACTGGCAGTGACTCCTTGGACCCCAGACTCCTCAGCCTGGCATTGGACCAGGTCATCACCCCAATCACTTGCCTCTTCAACAAATCACTCTGTCTAGGGCAATTTCCATCAGCCTGGAAAATTGCCACTGTCACTCCCATACATAAGGGTGGAGATAGGGCCCTTTCCGGTAATTATCGTCCCATCTCAATCCTCTCACCACTCTTAAAAGCCTTAAAGTAGTATCCTCCCAAATATCTGGGTTTCTTGCCAAATACAGTATCCTCTGCCCTGAACAACACAGCTTCCGTGCTGGGCACAGCACCAATACCGCCCTCATCGAGTTTTCTAACTTCCTCCATTCCTCCCTGGACTCGGGCTCTCTTGCTGTTGCAGTGTTCATCGATCTGTCAAAAGCCTTTGACACCGTATCCCATCCTCTCCTGCTGGATGCACTCAGCCATGCTGGCTTTGCTGCAGGACCTGTCTCGTGGTGCTCCAGCTATCTGTCTGCCCGGTCCCAGCGTGTAAAAATCAATGGCACCCTCTCTGACCTCTGCCCTATCCGATCTGGGGTTCCCCAGGACTCAATTCTTGGGCCCCTGCTCTTTTCCCTTTATCTCAACACCCTGCCAGGTGCCTGTACTGGTAAACTCCTCCTTTATGCAGATGACGCTGTTATCTTCGCTTCTGACCATAACCCCACCACCCTCCAAGATTCCCTGCAATTATCCTATAAAGACGTGGAAGCCTGGTTTAAAGAACATAGACTGGTTGTCAATCTTAAAAAGACCAAATCTATGATCTTCTCCCACCCCCAAAACAAAGCTAGTAATTTCCAACTTCAAGTGTTCTCCAGCTCTATGTTCCCACTCGAACAAGTTTACACATACAAATACCTTGGGATAACCTTTGACCCTGCCCTCACTTTCCATTCCCTTATCTCCGCCTTAGCCTCCACCACCAATATTAGGTTGGGAATCCTTTACCGCCACAAACACTGTCTCCCCCCGATGCCCTTCGACTCGCAGTTATGTCCTCCATTCTGTCACTTGTTGACTATGGCTTACCAGTCTACGGGGCTGCAGACCAGACCTTGCTAAACAAAATCTGCCTCACCTTAAATAAGGCCTGTCGACTAATCTTAGGTGCTCCTAGACTTACACATACCTGCCATCTTTACTCCCAGGCTAATCTGCTCAATCTTGACGAACGTCTTAGGTATCAAACCTGCATCCTTACAAAAAAAACTCTCCTTGGGCTCTCTCCTCCTGGTTTGACTGCCGTTATCCACCGTGTTAACTCCCTAGCTTCAACACAGTCCTCCTGTAAAACCAAGTTGAAGGTACCTAGGGCAAGGACCTCTCATGGACAACAGGCTTTCCATTACCGTGCCCCTTCTTGGTACAATTCCCTCCCTGCCAGTATCTCAGATGCCACCACAATCTCTTGCTTTAAAACTACCCTCCAGAACCACCTTTTCACCACTCGCAGCTGTTGCTGTTTCTAAGCTATCTTGCTCACTCTCTGACAAAGCCCCCTGTTGGCTGCTCAAATCTCTACCTTCTCTACCCTTGGTTTCTGTTACCTCCCTGTTGACTCCACTAAAACACACTGTGTTGATATCCTATGTTTTTCTGATGTTCTAGTTATTTTCCTGAACAATGTTAACTTCACCAACCCTGTATGTGGTAAACTGTTGATCTCATTTGTCCTCCTGTATCCTCAAAAAAAAAAAACTGTATACTGTTTCTCTGTACTAAGTCGTTATCACTGTATTGTCTTCTCTGTGACGAGGTACCTTTGTAAACGAGCCTCTGGCTCAAAGGTTGTAAACTGATGCTTAATAAATAAATAAATAAAATTTAACCTGTCCCTATCACAAGGTACCCTCCCACAAATGTGGAAAATTGCACACGTTATTCCATTATTCAAATCTGGAGACCCCTGCGACCTAAATAACTACAGGCCGATCACTCTCCTCCCCACACTTTCAAAACTCTTGGAAAAAATTGTGAATGACCAGCTGAGATCCTTCATTGACAGTGCAAAACTACTAAACCCCATACAATCTGGCTTCAGAGCCAACCATAGCACGGTCTCGGCATTAGCCAAGATAACTAACGATTAACAACAAGAGCTGGAGCTCAAAAAGTTTGTCTGTGCTGTGTTTCTTCACCTAAGTAAAGCATTTGACACAGTTGACCACAGTCTGCTCCTCGCCTCTCTGAAATCGATAGGGTTGGACTCTACCTCTCTAAACTGGTTCCATGACTACAAGACCGACATATACCAGCAGGTTAAGGTTGATGGCGAACTTTCTGCCCCCAAACTGCTACAAAGAGGTGTCCCCCAGGGATCTATTTTGGGACCTCTCCTCTTCATCATATACATCAACAATATAGATGTGGGTGTCAAGGAGGCAAGTATTCAACTGTTTGCGGATGATACAGTGCTTTACCTGAGTCACCCAACACCTGAAGCAGCATGCACTGATCTACAAAAAGACTTTAACCTCCTGCAACTTCAACTAATCAACAAAAAAGTGTTATTAAATGCCAAGAAAACAAAAGCCATGTTATTCTCCCCTGCCATCCATCTGGCTCACCCAACTACAATCGGCTCCCCCCCAATCTCCACGATCCTGGGAAAGAACCTAGAATATGTTACAAAATTCAAATATCTGGGGGCTTGGATCGATTACAAACTTTCCTTCGCTGATCACCCGGACGACCTGTTGAAAAAACTAAGGCAGAGGCTTTTTTATAGGATAAGACAGCTCCTAACTGCAGACGTGAAGAAGTGGCTAGTCCAAGCTACGTTTCTGTCCTTAATTGACTATGCGGACTTCATATACAGTAGCTACGCTGCCTCATACCTTGGAAAACTGGATACGCTTTACCACAGAGCTATACGCTTCATCACTGACCTCCCCCTCTCTACCCATCATTGCTCACTATATGCCGCTATGGGCTGTACCTCTCTTCAATACAGGCACAACATAAATGCAGAACTCTGGACACTCAGAGCCGTTAGTGGCAAACTCCCCCAATACATTGCTGACTGCCTGACCCCGATTGTGGCCAGAAGCTATGTCCTCAGAAGCTGCTCCCTGATCTCGCTGTACATACCCAGGGCTCACCCATGCTTCGGGAGAGCTGCTATAGGCTTCTCACTCCCCTCACTCTGGAGTAGATCCAGAAATCCATAAAGCTGAGGTCTCCAGTTAGTATTCGCTTGTTCAAAACTCTACCGTGATGGCATAACGGAAACCTGCAACTGCTTTGCTCGACACTAGCTAACCTTCTTCCCCCTGTGTCGTAGCACCTTTGCTATACATTTACTCTCTCGTGCATCTGCCTCAAGTTATTTGAATGTTCACCAATCCTCCTGCGGTTCTCATCACCAGCCTGCACTACCCCAACCGGTTGCCTACAGCACACAAGACCCTGCAGCTCGTGTCCCCTCACCTGCTGTTGCAACGGACATCTGCCAGCTGGCATTCTCTTCCCCCAGACAGTTCTATGCTTGCCCCTCTTCCTTTCTATCCCAACCCTCAGCCTGTCATACTCAATTCACCTTGACTACCTGCCCTTCTGGTATTATACAGTACTTGCCTCTTTTATCCCATGTGCCTGCCACTTTCCTCAACAAATACTCCCAAAATTGCACAGGTCTCTGGCCGGTAGTTCCAGAGATGTGGGGCAGCAACCCCGAAGGGCCTTTCTCCAGATTGTTTAAGACAGGAATGAGGGACATAGCACAAGCTCAAATCAGTGGATTGGAGGGTCAGGTAGGTGTGTAGGACATCAGAAGGTCTTTTAGGTAGCTTGGACCCAAACCACGTAGGGCCTTGAAAGTTAGTAAGCATATCTTGAAAATGATGTACCACCACAAAAAGTTAGCCAGTGCAGACTGCGCAATGCTGGTATGATGTGGTCTCTCCGAAATGTTCCCAACAACAGCCAGGCTGCAGCTTTCTGGGCCAGCTGCAGGCAGTGCATCAAAACTCCAGATAACCCTAAGTGAAGAGCATTGCAATAATCCAGTCTGGAGCTGACAAAGGCATGGAATATCATCTCCAGGTCAGCTGGCACTAGATGCAGTTTGATCCAGTCAATATTATGGAGATGGTAGAAACTGTTCCTGATTACTGCTGATACCTGTTGTTCTTTTCATTTTATTTATTTTTTTTAACTTATTGTTATTGAAGAAAGTGAGTGTTAACACTTGTACAATACATGGAGTCTTCAACAGAATAACAACATAAGTACATCAACTGCAATTAGCCAGAGACAGTGGATATGTGTTGTCATATTATAATGTCCACTTTTTGGTTTTCCTATTAGGTGGTTAAGGCCCTATAATTTTATTCAATGCACTATGTTTGTTTCGACTGTTCTTAACCCTGTACATTCTGCCTTCTCTCTAAAACATTCATTTTAACTTTGTATTACCCACAGATATGTCGTCCTATGTCACAGTCTACTAATCTTCAAGGACTTTTCTTACAACTTAAAAAAGAATAACAGTAATAAAGAGAATGATAACAAAAAATTATATACAATCAAACTTTGCACTGGTCTCTGTGTGTCCTCTTTTTATACTTTTTTCTGTGTTCATTTTTGCTTGTTCTTTTAATTTTTAACAAAAAGTTTATTACATTTTTAAACAGCATATAACAAGACATATACAAACAGCCATTAATAGACATTAAACACTCATCAGTTAATTCACCAAGTTATATGCCAAAGAAGTAATATTCAAAACAGAAATAAATTTATGAACTGATGTCCCTGAGGTAACACCTTAGGTTAGATAAATGGTTGAAACACTATCAGGCCACCGCACTACTGCCGAATAAGCTATCAGTGATTATTGTGGCACAGAACCCTCATCATAGCATCCTGAGTCCCGAAGCCTGGTGTCAAGTCCCTCCACAGGACTACAGAAGTCACCTCCACCCCCACACAACATGTATACACCTTGATTGATCAGCCATGGTTGCTCCCCTGAGGTGTTGAGCAAAGGCCTATCATGGAGGCAAAATTCTTCCCAATTAGCCCACTTCATCAAACAGTTATGATTTTCCCCACTGTCGTTAAAGTGCAAAGCAATATACACACCCTATAAAATGTGCAATTCTTTCACTAAAGCTAGCCATTCAGATATGGTGGGGATGGTGACTGTCAACACAATGTCTAATAATCACCTTAAAAGCTGCAGCTGTAACAATTCTGAAGAGATATTTACATTGAGGGAATCTCAGCCCATGAGGAAGGATACATAAAAAATCAGTTCTCAAAGGCCTGCCTGATTTTTATTTCCAAGATCTCTAATTAAGGATGATCATGCCAAAGGGCTTCAATCTAGAGCAAGTCCACAACACATGCAGGTAGCCCCCCACACCACACTATAGCCAACATATGTCTGAGTTTCCAGCAGCATAATATTTACTGACTGAGGAGTTCTGAAAACTGTACTAGCACTTTCTATCTGAATTCCCAGATAGGATGAGCCTCCAGGTGTCTCTTACTTTGCAAAAAGTGGTAAAGGAGAGGGACTTAATGGGAGTCTGTTCTGACTTTTCTTTGATTTAAAAGAAATTGCTCCAGAGATGTATATGCTCTATGCAATCATTATAATGGGTAGGGGATTGGAGATAACTTCGGAGTTATAACAAGCAATAGAGATATGTCCACGGCAAACAGAACTTCGCTTGCAGTTGTTCAAAACTAAGGAATGTTCCCTGATCAAATAACTCCTATACACCAAATTCCTTTTTCAAGCCATTTCTGACAGCCTGGTTCCAATTCTCCCAGAAGAAAGTCTGACAAACCCACAAATGGCGTAAGATGTCCCAGCTGTTCCTCTCCCCCCACCAGACCTCTGAACTTACCACAGAGTTGTAGTGATTGAAGAGTACAGGGGTTTACAGGTCTTAAAACTGTGACAGAGGAAACATAAGATTCACATACATTGGGTACCCCCTTCATTTGTTCCTCCTCTCTCTCCAGCTATATGGTATCCATCTTACGTTTGAACACCATTAGCATGGGTGTGTATTTGGGCAGCTACTAATAATCCTTAGAATTTGTCAGAGCTAGACCACCACTTGCTTTGTTTCTCTGTAGGAGACTGCTCCTAATTTGGGGATGTTTCCCATCCCAAAGGTATGAAGAGATTATTTTATCCAGTTGTTTCCAAAAACTGTTAGGGGGCAATATTGGAAGCATGTAAAAGAAATTAAGGAGCCTAGAGAGAACATTCATTCTTATAGACTCCATGCAGGCTTCTACCTCTTCAAACTCACCAAACTAAGGTTTCAAACTCACCCTTTAGAACTCACCAAGGTGATCTTTACTCCCTCCTTGACCTCACCCCGCTGTCACACAGACATTATATACACTCTGTCTCTCCCGCATATCTAAATTTTGGTTCAATATGCTTCCCTTCTACCTAATGGATAGTCTCTCCCTGGACTCCCACTCCCCCTATGAACTGAGGCACAGGAATGGAAAATACTTCATGCAGCCTTGTCCAGCTTCTTCAGCTGGCAAAGCCACTTTCTCCTACTGGCTCCCTAGTTTATGGAGCAATCTCTCCCCCTCATCAGGAACTCCTCCTCTCATCTTGCCTGTAAGCAACAATGTCATCTCCTTCCACCATCACCCTGTCGCTCTCATAACTGAACCAATCATTCTTCCCTCTACTAGCTTCCTAAATGCTGCCTCTATAAGCACTTACCTAGCAAGACCTTGATGTTTGCATACATACTTTGTAAACCCCACTCTCCTGTCTCCTGTAATGTATCCTGTATTTTGCTGTCTAGGATTCCTATGTAACTGTATTTGCACTGCTATACCTACCTGTTGTGTTTTTTAACCATGCTGTAATGTGGCTTATTGTAACTTGGAAATGTTGCATTCCTCTCTTCCCCACCCCCCGTGTCACACCTGGAATCGAGCTTTGGCTCAGCGTGTCTTTCCTGGTTACCAAATGTTTAACTAAATAAACAAAATAAATAAAGAGAAGGATACTGAGGTCCATCTTAGAAACATAGACTTTGACGGCAGATAAGGACCACTTGGCCCACTCGGTCTGCCCATTTCCCTACCTTTCAGATAAGCTGCTGATCCTAGTTAACCAACAGCCTACTTTCTCCTACCTCCCACTAGAATTGCCTTATGTCTGTCCCATGCATTCTTGAATTCCCCCACTGTTTTTGACTCCACTACCTCCTCTAGAAGGCTGTTCCATGCATCCACCATCCTCTCTGTGAAAAAATACCTCCTCACGTTGCCCCTGAGCCATCCCCCCCATCTTCAAATTGTGACCCCCTTGTTCTTGCACATCTCCTTTTCTGAAAGATGTTACCCTCTTGGACTTTGTTGATTCCCTTGAGGTACTTGAAAGTTTCTATCATGTCCCCCCTCTCCCTCCTTTCCTCTAGGATATACATATTAAGCTCTTTTAGTCTCTCTGTATATAGCTTCTAGTGTAGACCCTGCACCATTTTAGTTATCCTCCTCTGGACTGCCTCCATCCTGTCTATGTCTTTGTGGAGATGGGGTCTCCAGAACTGCACACAGTACTCCAGATGGGATCTCACCAACTGTCTGTACAGAGGCATAACAACTTCCTGTTTTCTACTGGTGATGCCTCTTCCTATGTATCCCAGTATCCCCCAGCCCCCCTTACTGCCTTCTCGCATTGCTTGCCTACCTTTAGGTCACCTGATATGACTACCCCCAGGTTCTGTTCCATTTTTGTTGTTGTTAGAACCCCTCCCCCATTATGTACTCTTCCCCTGGGTTTTTGTTTCCCAGGTGCATTACTTTGCACTTCTTTGCACCTAATCTAAGCTGCCATACTTTTGACCATTCCTCCGACCTTGCCAAGTCCCTTTTCATCCTTTCCACCCACCCTTGTGTATCAACCTGATTCCAGTGCTCCCAGAAGGAAGTCTGACAGACCCACAAATGGCATAAGATGTCCCAGTCATTCCGCTTCCCCCACCAGACCCCTGAACTTACCATAGAATTGTAGTGATTGAAGAGTACAGAGGTTTACAAGTCTCAATATTTTTAACTGTGACAGAGGGAGCATGAGAGTCACACATGGAGGGTACCCCCTCCATTTGTTCCTTCTCTCCCTCCAGACATCTGGTATCCATTTGACAGGTCTTTTTGAATCTCATCTAAAATAACTTTATAATTTTTGTCATAGAATTGGGACAAATCTGTTCTAACATTAATACCTAAATATCTAAACCCCCTTGCTACCCAACTAAATAGGAAAGGGTCATTCTTTGTGTATCATAGTTACCACTTAGGATCAAGGCTTTTGTTTTATCAAAGTTAAGCTTAAAATCCAAAACTGGGCCAAACTTATCAAGCATGTGCAGTAAGGAAGGGAGGACCTGGTATTCTTTATGAATAATAAAGTATCATCAGCATATAATGCTATTTTATGGGTAATAGGTCAAACCTGAATCCCTTGTATCAGTTTATTAGTTTGTATATGAGCGGCTAATGGATCCATCCCTAAGGCAAATAGTTAGCAGCAACAAGGGGCACCCCTGCCTTGTCCCTTGTTGCAGCTGGAAAAAGGAGGAAAAGGCCTGATAGACCCCCACCCTAGCAGCTGATCCTCTATACAGAGCCATGAGATTTTGGATAAAGTCAGGACCAAAACCAAAGTACAACAGACCATCCTCTAAATAAGACCAGTTAAGCCTGTAAAAGGCTTTCTTGGAGTCAACAGTGATTGCAAAGGAGGTGGAGCTTAGTGGAAAATATGACATTAAAGAATGGGGTAACCATTGCCTCAGTGCTTTGGCACTTACGCACTGAGGTTCTTTGTCTTTTAGCTTGTTTTTGGTTTTTATTGGGTTCACCACAACATAACCTAGATAGTTAATCTTAGAGTAGCTGGTTCATTCCACTAAGGTATCATACAGATGAGGCACACTGATGAGTCCTGGTAAGATACAACAAGTGTACATGTCTTCTGTTAGCACCCTTTGCAGGCTGTGTGAGAGGCCTTTTGGCACCATGCATTTTTGCTTAAAGTTGAACCAGCATAATATTCTGTGGTGATTTGCATATACGGCCCATGATGCTTTGCATTATGGGGGTATGTGTGATTTTGTATTTCTTTGAAACTTGGCTTCCCTGCCAATGCCCTTTGGGGTAACCATTGCCTCAGTGCTTGTGCACTGAGGTTCTTTATCTTTAAAGAGTCGTCTGATATTATTATATGAGGTATGTCCTGGTTGATCCAGTTTGGTTGGGGTGAACAATTTAGGAATCAATTTCTGTAATTTATTTGCTAGAACTTTAGTGTAGATTTTTATCTACATTAATCAGGGAAATGGGATGATAGGATGAACAATGTTTTACATTCTTCCCTGGTTTGGGGATTACAGTGATCAAAGCAGTTCACTACTCCCTAACAAAAGAACGAGTCTCCATGCAGGAGCTTATTCCTCTCTGGAGGGGTTCTACCGAGAGAGCAAGGAACAGTTTGTAAAATTCTGCAGGGAAACCATCCTCCCCAGTGGCCTTTCTGTTTAAGAGTCCTAAATACCTGTCTAATTCCCTCTGGTCTATAGGCCTATCTAGGCTATTTCTGTTGTCTTCAGCCAGCTTGGGAGTTGCAGATCTTGTGGAAATTGTATTACTCTAGATATGTCCCTTACAGGCTGTTCCAGGGCATATAAACAATGATAAAAGGGATCAAATTATGCAGCTGTAGCAGCCAGTATGGTCAAAACCCAGTGGTTAGGAGAAATGATGCAAAGTTTTTAACTACTTGAGAAGCCTACTCCTTTCTTAGTTGAAGAGCTACCAATCTCCCCGCTCTGCTCCCCAGAGAATAATAAGTGAATTTTGTATGCCTGAATCTATTTTCTGCCTCCCCCACTGAAATTTTAAGAAGCTGTGCCCTGACCTCCTGTATTTGTGTGAGGATGTCTGGACATCCCCCTGCTTTGTGCTGTTGTTCTAGAGCAGTTAATTGCTGTTCATAGTCAAGTTTTTTGCATTGTTTATCTTTTTACGGCTGCATGGGCAGAGCCCTGCAGACGTTTTGTGTGTAGAAAAGGGCTGACATCATATTTTTCATCCGTGGAACTGTTTTTCCTCCACCTGACCTTCCCCCAAGAAGCAATCCACCCATGTTGTCCCTATGGACTGCAGCACTGCAGTATATCACAGTGGGCATTTTTTTTCCATTTCTGCATCCCTGCCATTTCTGTCCCCTCCTCTTAACAGCAGTCAGGTACAGCCCACAGAGCTCACCCCGTGAGAAGGGTCAATACAGATCGGTGCTGCCATAGCTGCGTCGCGATCAATGTAAATAATCTGAAAAAAAAAACCAGTACAAATGGCACAAGGTCTGCTTTTCCTGTGACTTTAATCCAAGCAGCCAGTTAGAAATCCCTGCGGTGGTTTGGCATGGACAAGACAGCTCCTTACCTCAGGGATCAAGTACCCACGGCTTCGTTGATGCCTCTCCAGCCCGATTACTGGCTGTTTGCTACTGCTAGTTGTAATCCCAAGGCTCCCAAATCAGTCAGCAATCACTTGCAGACAGATTTTAACCTAACACCTTACAGCAGTCAGGTACAGCCCACAGAGCTCGTCCCGTGAGAAGGGTCAATACAGATCGGTGCTGCCATAGCTGCATCACGTCGTCAATGTAAATAATAATAAAAAAAAAGTTCAAAATGGCACAACGGTCTGCTTTTCCTGCAACTTTAATCCAAGCAGCTGGTTAGAAATCCCTGCGGTTGTTCGGCAAGGACAAGCCAGCTCCTTATCTCGGGGATCAAGTACCCACGGCTTCGTTGATGCCTTTCCAGCCCAATTACTGGCTGTTTGCTACTGCTAGTTGTAATCCCAAGGCTCCCAAATCAGTCAGCAATCGTTTGCAGACAGATTTTTAACCTAATACCGAGTATCACTACTGAGTACTCAATATCTCAGGGTGCTGAGTATTTAAATTAGAATGCTTGCATACCCTACCAGAAACTAGGAAAAAGACAACTGCTTAACAAACAAAAGAAACATACTAAAAACATAAAACTCAATTAACCGAAACAGGAACCAGAAAATCAGACACTTTGATGAGGTTTATGAAAATTTTAAGCAGGAGCTCAACCAGGCTAGACATCTTCTGCAGATAGAAAGATCTGGCAACTAGGGGGTAGCAGTGGCATAGATTACGGGGGCGCCCCTCCCCCCGAGAAAAGAGACCAGGACTTTTCTATCACGGTTCTGTTTTTTTTTTCCTTCCTTCGGCTGGACTTGGGAACCGAGAAGAGTCCAGACTACTTTCTGTACTGGGGGGGGGGGGCCTAAGTAGGGTACATCAGAATCACTATACTGTGCATTTCTTAAATTTAACATGGTCCTGACTCCCGAATTTCCCTAAAGCTGATTGGCTGAAAGTCTGTGGAAACCATACCAATGTGTCTTATCCAGCCAATTTCAGAGCACTGCAGCCACAGTTGCCCACGCGTCATGCCTTCTCGATCTGAAAGCAACATACTGTGATGTGCTTTGCCTGCCATTGAACAACTCATTGTCTGGGTCGACTGGTGGTGACTGGTTGGTCGGACATCCACCACCCGCCGTCGTCGTCCAGTATTTATTTGTATCCTCGAGTCATTGGATTCCCTGAACACACATTGGCACACTGCGGGAACCAGGAAGGAGCAGACTGGTCAGTGGTATTAGGAAAGAACCGTGGCCATCCTTTTGGAGATGGAGAGTCATGTTGGTGCCAGCGTTGGGCCTGGGCCTCAGTGGCAGCAGGACCTCCCACAACAGGTCAGGACCAGAACTAAGTCGGGACTCTCGTGGAGTTAGCCAGGCAGCCCAGAACAGAGACAGAGAGCCTATTGAACTGTAGTCCCAGCAGGAATCCAGTCCTCAGTGTCCTGACTGAGGGAAAAAAATGAATAATTCTCTCTCACAGTGCAAGATATTATTAGTTGTTTTTTTTCTCAGTCAGGACACTGAGGACTGGAGTCCTGCTGGGACTGCAGTTCAGGAGGCTCTCCTTGTCTGTTCTGGGCTGCCTGGCCTCTCTCTCTCTCTCTCTCAGTTGGTGGGTAAAAGTTAGGTGGGCCGTGTTGTGGCCTTACCTTTTCTTAAGGTATGAACTAAAACTTAAGTATGTGATCATACACAATCAAATCAATCACCTATAGTAATGTACAGTACAATATTGTCACTATCAGTGCATGTATGCATGGTATGGATGTGTTGTGTAATTAATTTAGTTGGTGGAAAACAACGTGGCCATCATGGTGGTGGTTTGGTTCCAAAAACACTTTTCCAGGAGGACTGGTTGACTGGAGGAGTCAATTCGACTTGTAATCTTTGTCTGTGTCTCCTAACCTAACCTAGTAAGACTTTTTTCATGGTGTAGCTTTGGTAGTTCAGATGGTTCTATTAGGTTGGGTGGGTAATGGGGGACAGGGGTAGTGGGGAGGGGACTGGGTACTTTGGAATCAAAACTGATAGATTTGACTCCTCATTCCTACTTAGTGACACTGGATGTTTTGGAGAATTTGCTTCTGCAGTTTGTGCCCGCAGCCGATCACCAAAGCCCCATTTGCCATCTTGCTTGGCCTGAGGCTGAAACTTGAGTTTATTTTTAGCCCACCAGGCACCAGACCATCATGGAGCAAGCTAAAGCAAGCTGGTGGGTTTTATGGTCTGGTGATTGCTGTAACTTGCTTGAAGGGAGCGGGAGGGAAGCATACAGATAGCAGCTGCCAGCAGCAGTAGGGTAAGAATGGTAGCATTAAGTCAATCCAGCCAGCCCAGGTGGCAGAGCAGGCCCCAGGGGATGACATTCCGATCTGAAAAGGCTGGCTGTGACAGTGACTCTGTAATAGTTTTGCCTGCTTTCCAAGTTCCACTTCCCTCCTGCTTGTCTTCCTCCTCCTTTCTCCGGTCTGTGCTACGGCCGCTGGCCTCATGGCCCAGGCTGGCTAATGAGTGGAGCATGGCTGATTGGTGGGTGACATTAATACACTAAAGGCCCAGATATTCAAAGGGGTTTACCATGCTTGACAACGGGGTTGCTTGGCGTCTTGCTTAACTCAAAAATGCGCCATTCTGCGATATTGAGAAAGGGCCAGTTGCGCCACCGAAAACACGCTGAGCCACAGCGCAATGGAAATGAAGGCATGCGCAACGAAGGGGGCGGGTCCATACATAAAGTCTGTCACGATATTTGAACACTTGCGCCAATCGCAAGAAGAGTGGCTCAACCGGAAGTTGGCAGTAGCGAATGATTTGAGCCAAAATAAACGAGCTCAAGGAGAGGGCGCAAGAACTCGAGCAGGCCGCAAACCGGGAGAGAGACAGAGAGAGAGAGAGAGAGACAGAGACAGAGACAGGAGCAGGAAGGACAGAGAGGGACAGTGGGTCCTGGAGGACAGAGAGGCCAGTGGGGGTGCCCGGTGCAGTGGAAGTAGCAGTGGGGGCAGTGGGGGTAACACAGGAACAGCAGCTGGGGGGGCAGAAGCCAGGGAGATGGACAGTGTCAGCTTCCACATGGAAGCTGTAATGAGGGGGGTGAGACAGCATGCTGCAGGGGAGCGGGTGGTGGAGGGGCCCGTCATGTATGCCCCAACAGGCGGTATCGCGGCCCGCATCAGCCACGAGCTGTACAGTGATGTTGAGATCGTGGCCTGGTACCGCCTGAACAGGGCAATACTGAGACGGCTCAGTGAGCTGTGCAGTGATGTGATGCAGGCACCCTCACGGCGGAGTCACGCTCTGTCCGTGGAGACCAAGGTGACAGCCTGCATGTGCCTGCTCGCCACGGGCACCTTCCAGAGGCCGACAGGGGACACCAGGGCATCACACAGTCAGCCACATCACATCCTCACCCAATTCCTCAAGCTTTCTTGCCTCATGCTGTGGAGTACATCCATTTCCCCAGCACCGCGGCAGAGCATACAGCAAACATGCAGGAGTTCCACAGGGTAGCACAAATGCCTGGCATGCTAGGTGCCATAGACTGCACCCATGTGGCCATTCCATGCCACCTGGCCCCAGCGAGGGCAAGCATATCGGAACCCGAAAGCTACATTCCGAGTGTCAACTGCCAGGTGGTGTGTGATGCCACTCAGCGATCATCAATATCTGTGCCACACACCCTGGCGGAGCACATGATGCCTTCATATGGCACCAATCTGCACTGTGCCATCGATTCGAGTGGGAACATCCCCACGGGTCATCTAGTGGGTGAGTACACATGTATGGAATGCAAACTCTGTGCAAGGGTGGGAATGACACAGGTGCCATGGTAGTGGCACACAAGGATATGGGCAATATGGACCTGACCTAACACTGATCTCCACTATCTCCACACAGGTGACTGTGGATACCCACTCCGTCCCTGGCTGCTCACACCATACGGCCGCCACGACCCCAGCGCAGCATGGTTTCAATGAGGCACTGCCCGCAACCGCGGAACATCATAGAGCGGGTGTTCGGGATACTCAAGGCACGCTTCCGATGCCTGGACACCTCCGGCGGAGCCCTACAGTACAGCCCCCAAAAGGCCTGTGGGATATTCCTGGCCTGTTGCATCCTGCACAACATGGCCAAAGACCATGGGATAGCCGTACAGGTCCAAGAGGGGGACATCGATGGGGACGCCAGTGGCGCCGGTGATATGGGTGATGAGCCGCCCCCCCTAGGACGGAGGGACCCCTGACTGACCCAGCAGGCCCAGCTGCACCGGGACACCATTGCAGAAGGGCACTACGCACAACACAGGTAAGTCAAGGGGACATGTGCAGGCAACACTGTCTATGCGCAAACCACAGGCACACACAGGGAACACACCGTGCATGAAGGTCAGGGGAGTTGAAGGGTCTACGCATACCAACACATTAGCAGAGAGGGTGAGCACTCAAATAAACACACACACACACACCAGGCAGCATACAGGGGCAGCAGCACAGCAATGCGGAAATTACACGCTATCACACAGCACCACCAACCACCCTCACCACCTGGACTGTCCCGCGTCGTGTGTCAGGACCTGGGCAACCTTGCACCTTGGTGTGCACAGTGCAATGCAGGCATCATCATCCACACGCACCTGTGGACAGCAGTTGGGAGAGTGTGCAGGTGGTCCGTGTGTCAGTTTGGTGAGCAGAGCACCCAGCAGTGCACTGCCACCATGACACACATTGCACACGAGGGCAGCACCAGACAGGACCTGCATTGGGAGACAGCTCAGTCAGGGCACTGTCCCCGGCCACCACGGATGCGTGGGGCGGCCCGCCCGTGGCCCTAGCAGCACTGGCAGGCTGCGCAGGGGCCACATCGGGTGGCACTACTGCACCTCGGGGTCCCAGTGCATGGCCCGGCGACCTTGCCCGCACAGGGGTCTGCATCCCGTGAAAGAAACTTGCACCAGGGTGCTCGGGATGCCCACAGCAGAACCAGCGTCGACAGGCCTGGTGTCGCCTGGCAGCCGGGGAATAGGAGTCGTGCGCGCAGGGGTGCGTGGTACAGGGTCACCAGACAGTGTGGTCAATCAGCGGTGCGCCCACAGAGACCACTGCCTGGGTCAGCCTGTCGATGGCAGCGGTCACATCCGTCCGCATATGGACCATCTGGCCCGGTCCGAGGCACACTCCTGCTATGCCACTCCCACGGACACAGTCAGTGCCTCCACGGACCTTGCAACCCGCCCTGCAGCTGTGCTGACTCCTGCGGCAGGCGGGTGTGCCGCGTCAAAGGGTACTGTGCCCCAATGGCATCGTGACCCCCAGGGGGCAGATGGTCCTGGTGCACAGCACCCCTTGAGGAGTGGCAGCTGTTTGCCAGGACCAGGTATGGGCTGATCAAAGGCGGTGGACAAGTGCCACTGCCTGCGCTGTCCCCCAGGCCTGGTGTGCAACTGCTGCTGCTGCCCCTCAACTGCTGGGCCCCAGGTCCACCTGTTCCACCCCTGTGCCGTCAACAGTGCCAGACACCTGCTCGGCCACGGTGCTGCCACACGGTGCTGACAGGCCAGCCTGTGACTGTGCCAGCATGCTGGTACACAGGTGTGGGCTAAGACGGACCGAGAGGCGCGTGCTGGCCTGCCGTGTGTCCCTCGTGGGACACACACCTCTCACCTGGCCATTGCAGGCCTGCCATCCTCAATAGTGCCGGTGCGTGCCACTGCCATAGGCACAGCATGCTAGCACACCTGCATGCCAGACTGCTGTGACACAGGCTGTGCAACCCCTGCACCCGTATCACTGCCGGCGGAGTTGTCAGCCCAGCCGGCCTGCTGCTGCAGTGCGTGCAGGCTGCTGGCGGAGGTGGAAGGTCCCTCCTCCTGGTCCAGCAGGTCTGCCTCACTGTCAGCACCACCACCACCGTCTCCTGCAGACAGAACAGGATCTGAAACAGAAGAGAGGTACATGTGAGTGCATGTGACAGCAGCCGCTCCCCCACAACATCACCATGACATACCCGTGACAGTGATGGGCTCCCTGTCTGGAATCCTCCGCCAGGAACACCGCAATGGCACTTTCGGCTGCATGGCGCGACCAGTGTCTCCCCGGTCGGGGTCAGCTGCAACACCACTGGTCGTCCCCCACCAGTGGCGGCACGTGCCACCCTGAAGGCTGCACCTTCTCCTTCAGCCTCCCTGCGGTCAGTCCCCATCTTCTTGCGGCACTCCTGCACGGGCGCTGGTGGCTTCCATGCGGGTTGGCGGCAGAGCTACCCCTCCGCACAGCTGCAGCTGCTGAAGGGGCCCCCTCGCCCACTCAAGCGGCTTGCATCCTTCAGGTAGGCCTGGAAGGGCCTCGGTCTCTGCTGTGGTGAATTGACGCCCTCCTCGCCCGCCCGTCCACACCCTCGGCCCTGGTTCTGATCAGTCATGCTGATCTGTATGGGTGGAAGTGGACACCTGTCACTCTGCAGTCCACAGCGCGTTCCCCATGAGCATAGCTGCGGGCCGGGGGGGCGAAGCCCCCCCTTCCTCGCTGCCTGGCAGATACTGATGGAAAGGGTGCCCTCTGCCCCTTCTAAGTGCCCTCATCATGCTCAGCCCCTCATCCCGTGACACCCTCCAGCACCCTGCCCATAGCCATTGTCCTGAGCATCACAGCATATAACTCACCCCTCAGCTGCAACAACAAAATCTAGCACCCCACAACCCAGTGTCGTATTTTACATAAGCGCAACACATGCAAATGAGTGTGGCGCCTTTAATGACATACTAATCAGCCACTACTTTGAATAGCCCATTCGCCTGCTTGAATATACCGGCTGAATATCAGCAATCGTCGCTTAAGCGCAGCACAAGGAAAGTCCAGCTGAGCCCGATGGCGCATGTTTGTAGTTGTAACACTGCACTGCAAAATCACAAGCAAGGTGCGCATGCGTCGTGCCTGCAGAACTGCCACCCGCGATAAACTATTCTGAACATAGCCACCATTGTGCCAGTAGCGCTGCAGCACCTAGGCACCATATGGCGCTGTAGCACCTCTGCGCCGACAGTCCCTATGGCACTGGTGCTGTGCCCATGATCACGCCGGGATACCTATGCATCCTATAAGCTAATGCGTAGCCACGTCATTGCCGTGACCTTGCATGCCCTCTGACCCTGGCGCTGAGTGCAGGCCATGTGGCCGTCCCTGTTGCGCTGTCTGGCCACGGCGCCATGTAAAATAACGGCGCTGTGCGAACAGCGCGATAGGTGCCATGCTGGTCTATTCGCGCAGCTCCACGTGGGGTCACAGCGCGGCGTATATTGCCTGCTATAAAGAGTCGGTACCATGGCTAGGAGGAGGGCAGTGCCCGTGGGAGCCAAGTTGAGGTGGCCAACACCGGTGGCCCCTGGTGGGCTCCCACACTGACCAACTGTAGCCGTGAGGCCCCCTCACGGTTGAAGAGACCCATGTGGCGGCAGGTGGCCTTTTTGACCTGGTAAGTCACTGGCGGGGGCGGTCTGGAGCAGTGCGGCACCGGGTCAGTGATCTCCGCCGGAGGACCAGGCTATTAAGCGGCAGCTGCGTTCCCGATGCCAGGCGGGGCGCTGGTGCCCAGGCCACGTGAGTACCACATCTATTCACCTATATTCTCTGGAGGGGTGTGTGTGTGCCTGGGTGGCTGTGCATCGATGTGTCCAGTGTGTACAGCTGTGCGATGGATAGTTATGGCTGTGTGGGCAGGCAGTCTTACTGGGGCAGGGGCACTCTGCTTTTGAGTCACACTGATGTTTCACCATATGTCTCCCACCGGGCGGATGGTGGCCGGTAGCGACTGATGTGGGCCATGCCAGGGCCCCAGTCCACAAGCCGTCCGGCCCTGGCGGCAGCAGCAGCATCAACAGCAGCAGCAGCAGTGGCAGACTGAGCTGCTGGAGAGTGTGGTATCATTCGTCATGGATGCTATTGCATGCTGGGGGGCAGGACCACCAACCATGATGGACACAACCAGATGGGTGGTAGTTCCACTATCGTGGACACTAGTGAGTCCCCACACTGGAGCACAGTGTACAGTTCCAGAACACATAGCTGTGTATGGACGAGGGACTGGGTGGAAGCGTTCATGGGAGGGCGACATGGATGGTGCATGGATTGCATCACATGTCCCATGCAGACAGGTTGACGGAACTGAAACATGTACTCCCTGGAGGGAGGAGGGTGTGACATGATGGGGTCATACCCAAGCATAGAAGCCGGGGGGAACAGTGTGCAGGAACCAATATTTGTCAGCGAGAGGATGTTCCAGGTATGAGGGCATGGGATGCAGTTGGAGGGGCTCGTTTAAAGAAACATGCGAATGTGTTTCCTCACATCATGGAGTAAGTAGACGAAAGTGGAACACCTGCCAGAGGATGTGGTGAGGGCTGACTTGGTCACGGGAGATCTGTATGCTGTGGGCTCGCCATGAGGGACTTCTGGAGGTCAGGGTGAGGGGAATGGACTTATAGGACATGAGGAGTGATCATACAAGGCCAAATATGGCCAGACTAGGGTGTCCATAGGCCCCTATCTGCCGACACTGTCTATGTATCCATGTATGTAGGCGTGAACAGGGTGACCGCCATCACAGTGCAGCATCACGACACGTCTGTGTATGCATCACAGGTGGTCCAGGCATGCACTGGGCACATAGCTGTGTGACTGGCATCACCACCACGTTGCAACATCCGACAGCCTAGTTTGTCACTGTGATTGATGGGCATTGTATGTGGGCAGTGGTGCATGGCTGGTGCCGCCTGTTTGTGATAGCCATGTGCATGTTCCCTGTAGGTGGAGTGCATGCCATCACATGTGCAGCACATAAGGTTAGCTGGGTTGCAGGTTGGGTGGTGTTCAGGGTTGTGGTCAGTCTCAGCCATTGACTGTGTTCCCATTTCCCTAGGCCTCGGTGTAGCTGCGCCGCATGGCGCGCATGATGTCAGGCGCTGACACAGCTGGCGGCGACAACAGAGGCTCAGAAAGCCCCTACAGCAACAGGGGAGCAGCGGCTGAAGCACAGGAGGGAGAGAGACCAGCGGAGGAGCAGGAGCCTGCTGGGCGTAGCCCCACCTTTATTTGCCCTTCTCATCCCTCTCACCCTGACTTCCCTCTCAAGTTGTTTCCCTCCCCTTGCACACCCCTGCCTTTTACCGTCCCTCCCCCAACTTGTACATAGTTTTAGCTGTTTTGTTTACCTCTTTTGTTTGAATATAAAATTCTATTTTGGTACAACTGCTGTGTTGTGTCTGCTTTGCAACTAGCTCTGGGTGCTCCGTTGCAGAAGTGTACATACATCTAGGCTACTATAGTCCTGGATATATGTGTGTGTGTGTGTGTGTCCATGGGAGGTATCACCAGCATAGTAATGCCCTTCTGTTGCTCTAGCCATCTACTGCCACCAATGCTGGGTGCACAGAAGTGAGTCTGGGTGGTCTTACTCTGCAGCATGGGGTTGACGTGTGGCATGGGGGTGCATGGTGTTTCCTGCAGTGCCTGTCCACTGCACATATTGTTGATGTCTTGGGGGGGCCACGCGGTGCGCTGTGCTGTGCGTGCAAGGGAGGGACAGTGGCCTGTGATTTATCCAGCCCCCTGGGTGTAGCACCTCTGCCTGCCAGTGGTTGTGCTGGAGCGTCATGGCTCTGCTATGCTTTAGTTGGCTTGTCCCCATGGGCACGTGGATCAGCCGTCCACCCCCAGTGATGCTGTGCTTAGGGTGTGCAAGTAGTGTGGGTTCTGCAGTGAGTTCCTGTGCCCATGTGTGCATGGCTGGCGGTGGGCCCCAGCCTGCCTCCCTGGATGTGCAGTTCCATTTGCTCTGGGGGGGGCTGTGGCACTATGGCAGCTCTGCACTGCTCAGTGTTCCATGGTGCATCCATAGCGCCAGCAGTACTGGCTCAACTTCTCCTTCCTGGATTTGCAGCGATGGCGCGGTATGTCTGATCTTCAGGCGTTGGTTGCTTGCGCGGTTTGCTCTGCTCCATGTTTGAATATAAGCACCCTGTCTTGTCTCACGCCAACTAGTTTAATGCTTAACTCCTGCTGTTGCGCCAGTTTTGGCGCAGTTTGAATATCTGGGCCTAAATGTTTTTGTAATATGGTCATGACCGGGTGGAGTGGGGGAGGCATACATCTCAACTGTCCCTGATTTTGACTCAAAGTTTTACTCTGTCCTTCCTAAAAATTGTGTTTCTGTGACCAAACAGTGGGGACTGTAATCACAAAATAATGTCAAACATTAAGGTTACAGACTTGTTCTTCCTTAGAAAATATATTTTACACTAAGCCCCTTATTCTACTAGTTTCCTGTGTATATATCACCAATTTTGAAAGATGTGTCCCTGATTTTGGTGCTTTGTCCCTGATTTTTTAAAGCCTTGTCCCTAATTTATGAGACAGGAAATTGAGAAGGTATGGGAGAGGACAGACCCATCACTGGGCTAACTTAAGGAAGCAGCCAAGTCAGGCAGCAAGCTTGGAAAGGGTTAACAATATGGGGGTAGACCGCGGTTGTGTGTCTGACTGCCACCATTTTCTGTAAGGTGTTCTCCTGTCTGTGGTTTTGAAGTTGCACTGCTCGACTGCTGGTGGTTATTTACAGTGATAACCATGTTTTGTTTGCAAAATATCTTATTAAAATGGTGGTAGGTGTTTACTCACTCCAGCATTACTTATGTGAATCGTTAGCTGGTGCGTGGTGGTCTGCTGCAATGTTTAAATTAAATGTATAATATCTAATCTAGCATTTGAAGTACAGCACTGTAGTCCCTCATAATTATTTGAGTACAGCTGTCCATCAGTATGAATCCAGTGCTCAGTCTTTCAACAGAAATTAAGGATGCAATTGTACCTTGTGTATAGCATCTGACCATGCTAGCTATCAGCTTGGCTTAAAATTTTAGTTTCTATTGACTGGGAATGGAGGACTAAACAATTTTTCCTAGTTTAGCCTGCCCTTGTCCATAGGGGCTTGGGGGGGCTAATCATATGGTTGCCAAATGACTCTGAAACACATTAAGCTGTTGGTAGATTTCTACTATTACAATGTTTGCAGAGTCTTCCCTTCTATTGTATGTTGTGGGGTTTGGGGCACTCCTTTGGAGTACAGTCTTGGTTATTGGCAGACAGTACTGTCAGTCCTTTTTCCCACAGACCACCCTGCGCACTTGTGCTGGATTTGCTGCTGACACAAGCTGGGGCTTTTGCATCCCTTTTTGCAGCAGGTTTTTGTGCAGATGGATAGCAGTTATCTTCCTTTAAGGAAGGATCCTCCATGCCTCCACACCAGCAGGCTGATGGCTGGCTGCCACATTGGTACTCTGTCCTATCTAGTAGTCAGCATGAGACTGCTAGCATGATCGTAGGCTAAAGATTTTCATAGGGGTGGCAGTCATGGCTGTCCTAATGCTAGCACAAGTGGAAGGTCCCAGAAGCGTTTAGGGTATAGCAAACTAGAATGATATAGCACATTGGTTTAATCAGGCACAAACCTGGAGACCTGAGTTTGAATCCCACAGACCACTTGCATACCCTGTATGCCCTGAGCAAGTCACTTAACTTCCTTGTGCTTCCAGGTTCCATCTATAAACAAGCTTTCAGCAGTGTGCCTCCTGGTAAAACAATGGTTAAAAACAAAACAAAAAAAAACCAGACCAGTCTGGCTAAAAGCAGAGTGTTCCACATTCAGCACCATCAGCACATGACATGATGTACCACAGGTCCGTGTGTCATGGGAGCAGAGCACCCAGTGCACTGCCCACCATGACAATATTGCACAGGCAGCACCAGACAGGGCCTGCATTGGGAGACAGCTCAGTCAGGAGCACTGTCCCACGGCCGCCCCGGATGCGGGCGGCCTGGCCGGCCTAGCAGCACTGGCAGGCCGCGAGGGGCTGTTACCCGGTGGCACTACTGCACCACCAGGGTCCCAGTGCATGACCGCCACCTTGCTCAAGACAGGGGTCTGCATCCCGTGAAAGAAACTTGCACCAGGGGTGCTCGATGCTCATTAGTAGAACCCGGCGCCGATAGGCCTGGTGCCGCACGCCGGTAATAGGAGGAGGCGACTGTGTGGGGGTGCGTAAGGCGGGTCACTAGACAGTGTGGTCAATGCGGTCACACAGAGACCACTTCGCCTGGGCTGCTTCAATGATGGCAGCGGTCATATCCGTCTCATGGCAGACCATCTGCCCGGTCCGAGCACCCCGCGCGTACCCACGGATACAGTCAGTGCCTCGACGGACCTTGCAACCTCCTTTGGCTGTACTGACTCTGCAGCAGGCGGGTGTGTACGCCCAAAGGGTACTGTGCCTGAATGCATGTGACCCCAGGTGGATGGTCCTGGGTACAGCACCCCTTGAGGGTGGCCGCTGTTTGCTGGACCAGGTATGGGCTGATCCAAGGGCGGTGGACAAGTGCCACTGCTGACGTGTCGCCCCAGGCCTGGTGTGCAACTGTTGCTGCTCCCCTCCGCTGCTGAGCCCCAGGTCCACCTGTTCCACCCCCGTTGTCAACAGTGCGAGACACTGCTCGCCATCGTGCTGACCGGGTGCTGACAGGCCCAGCCTGTGACTGTGCCAGCATGCTGGTAACAGGTGTGGAGCTGACGGCCTGGGGCACGTGTTGGCTCTGCCGGGTGTCCTCTCGTGGGACACACACTCACTGGCCATTGCAGGCCTGCTATCCTCACAGTGCCGTGCGTCATGGCCATAGGCATGGCATGCTGGCACCTGTATGCCGACTGTGACGCTGTGTTCCCCGCACCCATCACTGTCGGCGGAGTTGTCAGCCCAGGGCGGCCTGCTGTTGAGTGCATGCGCTGCTGCGGAGGTGGAAGGTCCTCCTGGTCCAGCAGGTCTGCCTCACTGTCAGCACCACCACCACGTCCCTGTAGATTAACAGGATCTGAAACAGAAAGAGTACAGGAGTATGAACACAGCCGCCCCCCAACATCACTATGACATACCAGGCAGTGATGGTTCCACCTGTCTGGAATCCTCCCAGGAACACCCGTAATGGCACTCGGCATGGGCTTGACTAGTGTCTCCTGGTCGGGTCAGCTGCACACCACTGGCCTCACCAGTGGCAGCATCGCATACCCTGAAGGCTGCGCACTTTCCTTCAGCCTCCTGCGGTCCCCATCTTCATGGCCCCATGGAGTTTTGGTGGCTTTATGAGGTGATGGCTACTCTCCTGCGGTAGCTGCACGCTGCTGAGGGGTGCCTCCGCCACCCAAAGGGGTTATCCTTCAGGTTGGCCTGGCAGAGGCTGTGTCTGCTGTGGTGAAGTCTGCCTCCTCCTACGCCCGGCCCACACTCCTGCCTGGTTCGCGGGTCATGCTGATTGTGGCGGTGGGGGACACCCGTCACCTGCAGTCCACAGCATTTCCTGCGCATATTGTTGGGGGGGAAGTTTCCTTCCTCGCTGTCTGGTGATACTGATGAAAGGGTGCCCTGCCCTCTAAGTGCCCTCATCATGTTGTGCCTCTATCCCGGTGCACCCTCCAGCACCCTGCCCATGTGCATTGTCCTGAGCATCACACAGCATGTAATCACCCCAGCTGCAAACAATAAAACTTGCGCCACAATCTAGTGTTTATTTATAGCGTGCACATGCAAATGAGGTGGCTAACTAATGACATGCAATCGCGCTACCTCGTTTTGAATGCCGGGACGCCGCTTTGCATATGTCGCTGAATATCGCGAAATGCGCTACGCTAATAGGGTTGTCCCGCTGAGCCGGCGGCTTGTGGTTGTGTTACACTGCATTGCGCGAAGCCCAGACGGGCATGATAAGCGCCGATCGCTGCAGAACTGCTTGCTTGCAGCTATTCTGATATGGCTACTCATTGTGCCAGTGGCGCTGCAGCACTGGCACTATAGGGCGCCAGCACCTCTGGCCGAGAACCTCTGTGGCATTGGTGCTGTTTGTAGTCACAGGATACCTATGCATCCTATAGCGCAGTGAGCCTGCGTCGTTGCCGTGACCTTGCATGCTCCTCTGACCCTGGCGCTAGTGCAGCCATGTATTTTCCCTGTTGCGCTGTCTGGCTGTACAGGGCCGATGTAGCCAGCGAACAGCGATAGGCCTGTGCTGGTCTACGCAACTCCACGGGGGTCGCAGCGCTGGGGGCCTGTATTGCCTGCAAAGTCGGTGCATGGGCGGAGGCAGCCGTGGGCGCTGTTGAGGTGGCTAACCCAGGCCCTAGTGGGCCCCACTATGACTAACTGTATGGTGAGGCCCTCACCGACCGGGATGCCTGTGTGGCAGCAGGCCATTGACTGTGGGGTCACTGGCCGCCGGTCTGCGAGTAGTGCCGCACCGGTCAGGATCTCCGCCGAGGGCCCTGAGCTGTTAGCTGCTGCGTTCTCGGACAGCGGGGCCTGGTGCTAGGCCACGGAGGTACCATCTATTCAGCCCATATTCTGTAGGGTGTGTGCCTGGGTGGCTGTGCATCGTGTGTCAGTGCAGCTGTGCGGATGGTTATGGGTGTGGGCAGGCAGTCTTACTGGGGCAGGGGGTACTCTGCTTTGTCACAGTGATGTTTGTCTCACCATATGTCTCCCACAGGCCGGCTGGTGACGGGCCCGGACGCGCTGATGGGGCCATGCCAGGCCCCAGTCCCACAGGTCGGTCGTGCGCAGCGGCAGTGCATCATCAGCAGCAGTAGCAGTGGCAGACTGAGCTGCTGAGATTGTGAGACATTACGTCATGGATGCTATTGCATGCTGGGGGCAGGGACCACCAACCATGATGGACACAACTAGATGGGTGGTAGTTCCACTATACGATACTAGTGAGTCCCACACTGAGCACAGTGTACAGTTCCAGGAACACATAGCTGTGTATGACAGGACTGGGGAGATGCTCACAGGTGGGCGCGGATGGTATGGATTGTACACATGTCCTGTGCAGACAGGTGATTGAACTGAACATGTAATTCCCCTGGAGGGGAGGAGGTGTGATGATGGGGTCATACGGTATTGTACAGGGGAACAGTGTGCAGGAACCAATATTTAAGTCAGCGAGAGGATGTTCCAGTGTAGAGGGCATGGGATGCAGTTGAGGGGCTCGCTTACAAAACATGCGAATGTGTTTCTCACATCATGGGTGGTGGATTTGTGAACACCCTGCCAGAGGATGTGGTGAGGGCTGACTTGGGTCACGGAGATCTGTATGTGTGGGCTCGCCATGAGGGACTTCTGGAGGTCAGGGGTGAGGGGAATGGACTTATAGGACATGAGAGTGATCGTACAAGGCCAAATGGCCAGACTAGGTGTCCCATAGGCCCCTATCTGCCGGCACTGTCTATGTATCCATGTATGTAGGCGTGACACAGGTGACCTGCATCACAGTGCAGCATCACGACACGTCTGTGTATGCATCACAGGTGGTCCAGGCATGCACTGGGCACATAGCGTGTGATTGGCATCGCACCGTTCGCAACATCACGACAGCCCTAGTTTGTACTGTGATTGACGTGGGCATTGTGTGTGGGCAGTGGTGCGCATGGCTGGTGCCGCCTGTTTGTGATAGCCATGTGCATGTTCACTGTGGGTGGGTGCATGCCATCACATATGCAGCACATTGGGTTAGCTGGTTGCAGGTTGGGTGGTGTTCAGGGTTATGAGTCGTCTCAGCCATTGACTGTGTTCCCATTTTCCACAGGCCTCGGTGTGCTTCCAGCGCATGGCGCATGATGTCGGCGCCTGACACAGCTGGCGGGCGACAACGAGAGAGCTCCTGAAAGCCCTACAGCAACAGGGGAATCGGCAAGACAGACAGGAGGGGAAGACGGCAGGTGAGGAGCAGGAGCCTGCTGAACAGAGTCTACCTTTATTTGCCCTTCTCCCATCCTTCACCCTGACTTCCCTCTCTCCAAGTTGCTTTCCTCCCCTTGCACACCCTGCCTTTTACCCGTCCCTCCCCAACTTGTACATAGTTTTAGCTGTTTTGTTTACCTCTTTTTTTTGAATATAAAATTCTATTTTGGGTGCTACTGTGTGTGGTGTCTGCTTTGCAACTGGCTCTGGGTGCTCACGTTGCAGGGGGTGTACATGCCATCTGGGCCATTATGGTCCTGGATATATGTGTGTGTGTGTGTGTGTGTCCATGGGGAGGTATCACCAGCATAGTATTGCCCTCTGTTGCTCTCGCTATCTGCTGCCACCTGCCTGCTGGGGTGCACAGGTGGGTCTGGGTGGTCTGCTTCTCAGCATGGGGTTGGCGTGTGGCATGGGGGGTGCATGGTGTTTCCTGCAGTGCCTGTACACTGCACATGTGTGTCTTGGGAGCGCGGTGACCTGTGCTGTGCGTACAGGGGGACTGATGTGCCTGTGGTTGTCAACCCCTGGGTGTGGCACTCTCTGCCTGCCAGTGGTTGTGCTGGGCGTCATGGCTCTGCTATGCTTTAGTTGGCTTGTCCCCATGGGCACGTGGATCAGCCGTCCCACCCCAGTGATGCTGTGCTTGGGGTGTGCCAGTGTGGTGTGGGTTCTGCAGTGAGTTCCTGTGCCCATGGTGTGGCATGGCTGGCGGTGGGCCCCAGCCTGCCTCCTGGATTTGCAGTTCCATTGCTCTGGGGCTGTGTGTTAGCTATGGCAGCTCTGCACTGCTCAGCTGAACTTCCATGGTTGCGCCATAGCGCAGCTTGTTTTGTCAACTTCTCCTTCCTGGTTCTGTCGATAGGCGCGGTATGTGCGATATTCAGGCGTTGGTTGCTTGCGCATTTGCTCTGCTCCATGTTTGAATATCGCACCTGTTGCATGTTGCGCGCAACTGGTTTGTACTTGCTCTGCTGTTGCGCCCAGTTTTTGGCGCGGTTTGAATATCTGGGCCTAAATGTTTTTGTAATGGTCATGACGGTGTTAGATGGGGAGGGCTTACATCTCAACTGTCCCTGATTTTGACTCAAAGTTTTACTCTGTCCTTCCTAAAAATTGTGTTTCTGTGACCAAACAGTGGGGACTGTAATCACAAAATAATGTCAAACATTAAGGTTACAGACTTGTTCTTCCTTAGAAAATATATTTTACACTAAGCCCCTTATTCTACTAGTTTCCTGTGTGTATATCACCAATTTTGAAGATGTGTCCCTGATTTTGGTGCTTTGTCCCTGATTTTTTTTAAGCCTTGTCCCTAATTTATGAGACAGGAAATTGAGAGGTATGGGGAGAGGACAGACCCATCCTGGGCTAACTTAAGGAAGCAGCCAAGTCAGGCAGCAAGCTTGGAAAGGGTTAACATGGGGGGGGGGGTAGACCGGTTGTGTGTCTGACTGCCACCATTTTCTGTGGGTGTCTCCTGTCTGTGGTTTTGAAGTTGCACTGCTCGACTGCTGGTGGTTATTTACAGTGATAACCATGTTTTTTGTTTTGCAAATATCTTATTAAGGTGGTGGTGTTTGCTCACTCCAGCATTACTTATGTGAATCGTTAGCTGGTGCGGTGGTGGTCTGCTGCAATGTTTAAATTAAATGTATAATATCTAGTCTAGCATTTGAAGTGCAGCACTGTAGTCCTCATAATTATTTGAGTACAGCTGTCCATCAGTGTGAATCCAGTGCTCCAGTCTTTCAACAGAAATTAAGGATGCAATTGTACCTTGTGTATATATAGCATCTGACCATGCTGGCTATCAGCTTGTTTTAATTTTGTTTCTGTTGACTGGGAATGGAGGACTAAACAATTTTTCCTAGTTTAGCCTGCCCTTGTCCGTAGGGGCTTGGGGGGGGGGGTAATCATATGGTTGCCAAATGACTCTGAACCACATTAAGTTGTTGGTAGTATTTCTACTGTTTACAATGTTTGCAGAGTCTTCCCTTCTGTTGTATGTTGTGGGGTTTGGGGCACTCCTTTGGGTGCAGTCTTGGTTATTGGCAGACAGTACTGTCAGCTTTTTTTTTTCCCCACAGACCACCCTGCTCGCACTTGTGCTGGATTTGCTGCTGACACAAGCTGGGGCTTTTTGCATCCCTTTTGCAGCAGGTTTTTGTGCAGATGGATAGCAGTTATCTTCCTTTTAAGGAAGGATCCTCCATCACCCTCCACACAACAGTACCGATGGCTGGCTGCCACATTGGTACTTTCTGTCCTGTCCTAGTAGTCAGCATGAGAACTGCTAGCATGATCGTGGGCTGAGATTTTCATGGGGGTGGCAGTCATGGCTGTCCTAATGCTGGCACAAGTGGAAGGTCCCAGGCGCTTTTGGGAGTGGCAAACTAGGAGGCAGTATAGCACATTGGTTTAATGATCTGAGCTGCAAACCTGGAGACCTGGGTTTGAATCCCACAGCCACCACTTGCATACTGTGTGACCCTGAGCAAGTCACTTAACTTCCTTGTGCTTCCAGGTTCCATCTATAAACAAGCTTTCAGCTTAGTGTGCCTCTCCTGGTAAAACAATGGTTAAAAAACCAAAACAAATAAAAACTAGACTAGTCTGGTTGTGTAAAGCAGAGTAAGTTCCACATTCAGCACCATCAGCACATGACATGATGTACCACACTGCTCAACACACAGTGACGGTGTAATAACAGAGGTTGAAATTAAGTTTTGCAGCCGCTAGCCAGCAGGACTAGTGTCTGGGAAAATCAAGTAGCCCTCAGATTTTTTCAGTGGATCAGCCGTGTACTTACTGAAATTTTACCTTCTCAAGCACAAGCCCACAGGGCTAGTTAAAGGAAAATCTTAGTAACCCAATACAAAATCTACTAGCATTTGGCTAGCTGGCTGGTACCAATTTCGACCCCTGAATAAACAATTTGTGCATTAGTCAGAGAGCTGCCTGATGGCTAATGAGTTGTGTATGCCCCCCCCCAGTTTTATTTTAAAGCTTATAAAGGCCTGGCGTTGGGAGTGGGAGACTGAGGACCCCCACCCCCCATGAGCATGAACAGTTTTTATTTCATATGTTTTGATTATGAGACTGTTTCATTTTAACAAGCCAAACTTATTTAAGCTTAATGCTTGGGTGGGAGATTAGGACATTTGGTATGCCATTTTTAAATTTGATCTACCATTTCTTCTTTCTACCAGACTCCCCCCCGCCTCTTCATTGTCTTGATACATGAAACCAGGACTTTTTATTACTTTGCCCCCACTGTAAAAAAAAACTACGCCCCTGGGGAGGTAGGGAAGGGAAAAGCCTATAGCATAATGGATGAGCCAGGCTTAAAATTCACCAACAGTTCTGGAGCAGCACCGAGGCATGACCTATGATATAAGAAGTGGGACCCAGCTACTAAATTCCCATTACCTAGGCTTAGGCTTTGAAGCTCTTGGTATTTTTAACTAAAATACTAGACTCCCAGAAAAAAAAATCAAATGACCCAGCCCACTGATTTCCATAAGACCAGGGAGGGGCCAGTGGCATAGATTATGGGGGAGGGCACACTGCCCCCCGTGAGCAAACAGACCGGGACTTTTTGACTCCCGAGGTGTTTCGGGTTTTTTGGTTTTTTTTTTATTTGCTCATTCCTGGCTGGGACCTGGGACATGGGACCAACTCCAACCTGAGTTTCGGAGGGGTGCAAAGGAGAATTTGCTGTGCCATGGGATTTTTTTTAATATTGTCCTGAATCTGATTGGCTACAACTCAAGCCCGCAGAACCATGACGATGCTCTATTTGCAGCCACATGAAATGGACAAGCAAAGTTGTGCGCGCACCATCAGGAGAGCGCGTTGTCCTCGTCTGCTCTGCTGCTCCATTTTCTTTTATTCTCCACGGTGACACACATAGGGACAGGGTCATGTTGACGGGATGGGAGCCTCCTTAAAAAACAACTGTATGACTCTTATTTCTTAAGGTATGTATAGAAAAAAGGAAGGAAAATAAAACGGTTACTGTTAAAAAGAGTCCCGCACGCACAGACTACTAAGGCTTCAGGCTGCCAGCTTTGGTTTTGGGCTGGCTTCAGGCATTCACCTTCAGTTTATTTTTAGCTACAGCAGCACATTATATAGTGTGACTGAGCGGGGTCAGTAACGGCAAGTGAGATACAAGCAAACCAAGTCCCTCTTAGTTCATAAGTAATGAAAAGTGTTGTCTTCTGGTAAACTGGTGTAAAAAGGAGCTGCCAACTGAAAGTACAGAAGAGTGAGTGAAGAACCAGCACAGAGCAAGGAAGTCAGCAGCTTCTGAAAGGGAGATGCACGGTGGAATGATCACGTTGCTGCAACACTCGCTGTAGCATGTGTCTGCCTTTCTGGCAGCTGCCCTCACTCTGCTGGCTCTTCACTCACTGTTCTGTACTTTCAATTGGCAGCTTCTTTTTACAACAGTTTAACAGAAGACAGCACTTTTCATTACTTTTGAACTAAGAGGGACTTCATTTAAAGGTATGCTTGTGTCTCATTTGTCATTACTGACCCTGCTTGATCACGCTACATTTTTGTTATAAAAGTGAAAGTGGCAACACACAAGGCTCGTTCCTCTTTGCAACAGACAGTGGATTCTTTCTCCAAAAAATAAATGAAACTAACAGAAAAAACAGAAGGTATTTTACTAGGTTAAATAGAATGAGGCTTCTTGAAAGGTTCTAGCAGCAAGTCATTTTCCAGTACTGACCGCTCAGTCACACTACTTTATATCACTAAAAGTGAAAGTCTCTGTACAGTGACACATTCTGTAAATGGCAGGATCAACCAGATAGCACTTCACATCGCCAATTCAAATAAAACTTTCTGATAGGGTCGGACTCGGCTTGGGACTGGGAGCCAAGTGGGAGCCCAGGACTTAGGATAGGGAGCATGCAGGCAGCCAGCAGGGAAAGGGTCAGTCAAGACAGGGAACTTAAGAGAACTAACATAAAGTAAGAAGGGAGCACTGTTAGTAGTTACACTGCCTGAATCTGGTAGTGTAGCTACTAACTAACGCCCTCACTGTATATTAATTATCTTGAAAAGTTTTTTTTATTTGTTCAAGGCAAAGGTGTCTGCACTGTCTGATGTTGTTGTTTTGTAATGGGGAAAGTATCATATGGGCCAACCTAAACTGCCATTTCTCCCACTTATGACCTGCTCATGATACATGTCATAGCCTTGTCATGTTGACCCCATTTTGCAAGACCCACCCCTATGGCCCTGGGATGGTGCCGCCTAGCCTGGTATTGATTTGGTGAGGAAAGGCCGATGGTATATGGGCAGGTGTTTTTAATGGTGTAACTGTCTGCATTTCAAAAATGAAATAAAAACTCAATTTCCCTTGTTTATTGTCTTTTTTTACATAATATCAGCAGAATCCTCCATGCTCACTGCTAACTAGACAGTATTGAATTAGATGGTGGCTGGCTCTGTGTGTCATGGGAAAGAAGGGGCTGCCCGCCCTCCTAATCATAGTAAGACTTGGCAGAGTGGCAGTGGCACTTCATGGGAGCAGTAGACAACCAGTAGCAAAGGAGTAGGTCAGGACTAGAAAACACAATAGGGAGAATAGAAGGAAGAATAACGGGGGAGGGGGAGAAGGAGAAGAGGGGGAGTCTGAGAAAGGCTGATTGGAGGGGCAGCAGGTATGCACTAGGTCATCAATTTTCTCCATCTGGCTAGCCGTTCACCCACTCACAGTGTCTGAGCTGAAGCGAGGCTCCGCCCCTCCCTCCATCGGTGTTGCTAGGCCCGTCTCCATGGACTCTTGCTGTGGTTAGAGTCCCTCGGTTCACACAGATTTGTTTTTGTCATCGGCGATAACTTCTTGTGGGGGACAAATTGTAAATGTGCTTCCAACGTGTTTGGTAGAAGACACATGGGGGACACATCGGGAGATAGTTTAGTTGTGACCCACCCCCACGATGTACTGGCGATCCCCACCCAAATAAAAAATTCAGAGAAACATGGCCTACAAGAGAATGTCTCACAGGGATCTCATGTGACCAGCACTTATGCAGTAAGTGAATCTGATTGCCTGCTAAGTCTTCTTGGGGAAAAGAAACTAGACAAAAAGATTCAGGTAGTCTTGTCTTTTGCCATACTGCTAATGTGGAAGGGCTGTTTTCACTTTGGGTTGGCATCCGCCTCATCTTTTAGCATCAATAAATATCTGAATCCAACTTGACAGAGACAAATAGGACACACAAAAAGCGATTAGTAATTAAGTGCTTCTCAGATAGATAAAACTAGTCTGCCCATTTTCTTCACAGACTTCATTATGCAGCCATGATGGATCTGACAAGACTTTGTTTATGATGTGTGAGGTATGCTATGATCTTCCCACACAGAGTGGGCTTCAGTGCATTCCAAATTAGAGGATAGTGAGGGATCCATGTTTAAACTAAAATATTCTTACAAGGCTTCAGCAACCATGTCTCTAAAAACTTTGTTTGACAGGGCTCCCACATTAAGGCGCCAGAGACCACAGCAAGGTACAGCACCCAATCCCAAATCTAAGGTTACCGGTGCCTGGTCTGATAAACTTATGGTGTGGATCTTTGTATCAACCACACAAAATAAAAGCAGGATTGGAAGATATTAGCTATCTATATGGCTATACGTCCCATGGGGGTGTGAGTAAAAGGTATAATCTTGTTCTCAAGGGTGTTGCCAATGCCATGCATCATGAACCCCTGCTTCTGCCACCAGGGACCCTAGAACTTAAATCACTGGCATTTTCCAAAGAGGATTTGCATTATTTCTGGAGGAGTCCAGCTTTGTGTCTACTATACAGCTGAAGTCCCCGCCCAAGAGACATAAATAATGAGTTATCCTGACAATAGCCTAAAATAGCTCTTGAAAGATGGTGTGTGAGTGTATATTAGGGGAGTAAATGTTTAAAATAGAAAGGAGGGGGGTACCCTGATGGGAGCCATTAACGGGCTCACCTCACCTGAGGGTCTGTCAAGTGTGCATCTGGAACTAATAAAGAATTTAGTTTACTCAAAATAGCTATTCCACTAATTTTCCCTGAAGAATGATAGGAGGCATAAACCGTCCTGACCCACTGTCAACAAAGCTTACTAGGCTCCAGTGTTGAAAGATACGATTCTTGAATTACGGCAATCTCTGTGCCTAACTTTCTGGGAGGAGATAACACATATGTCCTTTTAATGGGACTATGGAGCCCCTTGACATTAAAGCTAGTATACCATAGAGCTGTTCTTTCTTTCTTTCTTTCTTTCTTTCTTTCTTTCTTTCTTTCTTTCTTTCTTTCTTTCTTTCTTTCTTTCTTTCTTTTCTTCCTTCCTTCCTTCCTTCCTTCCTTCCTTCTTTCCTTCCTTCCTTGCCTTCTTTCTTTTCACTAGGAAAGACATACTTAAGCAATAATGCCCGACAGGGTGTGTGTGTGCTAGGATAACGTCATGCCTCAGGTGGTTGGGCACGAGGCCGCAGGCCGAGTGCGTCCAACAACTGAGGCATGACGTTATCCCAAACGACACACACCCTGGAGGGCATTATTGCTATTATACAATGGCTCGTTGTTATATATAAAGTTAAAAAAATAAGTTTTTATTAGTGTGGAAAAATATTTTTGTTTCTTAAGAGGAGATGGAAAAAAAAAAGGTGGTGGTCAGTCATGATCCAAAATATCATCTGCAGGTTCACAGTGAGGCTGAGACTAGACCCGTGATGTTGTACTGATTAACATCACACCCGTGATGTTGTACTGATTAACATCACGCGTCCAGCCCAAGACTGACCAATCAGAGTCCAGGATTTTTTCTTGCCATTGTATAATGAGCTTTAGAGTAGCTCGTTTCCAGATGTGTCCTGAGAGATGGCAGCTTGGAAAGCCTCAGTTTAGTGCCAAAACACATAGAGACTATTTTTTTTAGTGTTTAAAGACAGCTGATTTGACTGGAACCATTTCTGGACAGCATCAAAACAAGATTGGAACTTGGATATTAACTCGACTGGAGAAAACGCAGAGACAAACAGGACCATGTCATCTGTGTACATGTGGATGAATGCAGATGGGAAGGCAGAGAGAAGGTCATTTAGAAAAACAGAGAACAGTAGAGAGCCAAGTACAGAGCCTTAGGGGACACCGGTGCAAATCGGGAGGGGCGGGGATTGGGATTCTCCAATTCTTACTGATTTCTGTCTACCTATTAGGTAAGAACTGAACCAGTTTGTTGTGGTGTCAGAGAGATCTGCTGACTTCAGTTTCTTCAGGAGGAGAGGGTGGGAGACGGTGTCGAATGCATTCGCAAAATCGACAAAGATGGTGGTGGTGGTGGTGGTGGTGGTGTTGGTGGTGAGGAGGCCCTGGTCCATCCCAGTGTGAATGGCATCAGTGGGCCTGAGGAGAGAGGAGATGGTGGAGTTAGAGAGGGTTCTGCAGTTTCATTCTCTTCACCTTTTTTGCTTCTTACCTGGGAACCCCTATTTCCTTTAGCCATATGTCTCCACTTATGGCACCTTTAAATGGGTGTAAATAATGGAGAATAAGCCAAAGATATGTTACTTAAGCACTAAACAAGTCCTACAAGAGCTCGATAGGCTCAGGGTGGACAAGGCAATGGGACCTGATGGCATACATCCCAGGGTACTAAAGGAGCTAAGTAAGGGTGGAACTAGCAGAGCCATTATCAGAACTGTTTAGTGAGTCTCTGAGCACAGGAGAGGTCTCAGAAGACTGGAGAAGGGCTCATGTGATCCCGCTTCACAAGAATGGTAGCATGGGTTTACAAAAGAAAGGTCCTGTCAAACTAATCTCATAGATTTCTTTGACTGGGTAACCAGAGTGGTGGACCAAGGGGGAGCAGTTGATGTTACCTACTTTGACTTCAGCAAAGCTTTTGATACTGTTCCACATAGAAGGGTGATTAATAAGCTGGGTAGGCTCAGGGTGGGTAAGACGTTGGTCAACTGGGTGGCAAACTGGTTGACGGGCAGAAAACAGAGAGTGGTGGTAAACAGTATACAGTCAGAAGAGAAGCAAGTCACAAGTGGGGTACCTCAAGGATCAGTCCTGGGGCCAGTCCTTTTCAATATCTTCATCAGTGACATTGCAGATGGACTGGAGGGTAAGGTTTTGCCTGTTTGCAGATGACACCAAGCTCTGCAACACAGTAGATGATCCAGATGGTGTGGGCAGAATGAGAAGAGATCTGGATAAACTAGCAAAATGGCCAGAAGAGTGGCAACTGGGATTTAACGCAAAGAAGTGCTAGATCATGCACATAGGGAAGAGAAACCCTGAAGCCACCTATAGGCTGGGAGAGGAGTTGCTGGCAGTCACAAGGGAAGAAAGAAACTTGGGCGGCGTCATCATCACCGATGACCTGAAATCATCCAAGCAGACCTCTAAAGCAGTAGGTAAGGCTAGAGGGATGTTGAGGTGTATTAGTAGGGGTATCACAAGTCAGAAGAGGGAGGTAATAATCCTTCTTTACAAGACACTGGTTAGGCCCCATCTGGAGTACTGTGTGCAGTACTGGAGGCCACACCTTCACAAGGACATTAACCAAATTGAGGCAGTCCAGAGAAGGGCAACCAAAATGGTGCAGGGACTGCATCAGAAAACATATGAGGAGAGATTAATGGAGCTCAATATGTATACCCTTGAGCAAAGGAGGGAGGGAGGTAATATGATTGAAACATTCAAACACCTTAAGGGCATTAACAAGGTGAAAGAGTCTAACATGTTTCAATATAAGAAAAATAGCAGGACAAGAGGACACAACATGAGATTAGAGGGAGGCCAATTAAGGGGTAATGTGAGGAAGTTCATTTTCACAGACTGGGTGGTGGATGCATGGAACGGCCTACCTCAGGAAGTAGTGGATATGAATACAGTGCAGGGCTTCAAACAGGCATGGGATAGCATAAGGGAGCAATACAGATGAGTATGAATAGATAGGCCATTGACAGAGCAAAAGCCAATGGCACATTTATAAGGTAGAAAAAGCAATGGGCAGACTGGATGGGCCTTGTGGTCCTTATCTGCCGTCCACTTCTATGTTTCTATGTTTCTGTGTAAACCACATCAACACATCAGAGAGTAGGTGCTCAGTAAATCAGAAGTTTGCTGAGGTTCAGTGGTCAGCTGATCAACCACTCCCCACTATTTAAACTGACTGGAGCCACACATCAGAGCTCTAGCACATTTCTTTTCTCCCACCTCACACCCCTCTTCCAACTCTGGTATTGTTGTGCCGGCCCACTGGTGCAGTGGAAGAGCTACTGCTCATGTTGCTGACGTCCCAGGTTCAGAAGCGAGCCCATGATGTCAGAGGGCCTTTTGTGGGGAGGCGGCTAGAAAGACCCAAGAACTGCTCTCCTCCTCCTCCGAGGAGGAAGGTGGGGAAGCAGCCAGTGCTCAACAGACCCCTAGCAGAAGCCAGGGGTCCAACAGCCAGAGCTTGAAAGTTTGGGAGGCATGCTGGACATGTAGTGCGTGCACCATCATGTCATTGCATGCCACGCCTCCCCAGAAATCATCACAGCAAAATGTACTGGGCTGAAGCAGGAGGACATGCGCCCCTCACCTGGCCCCACACAGCTGACTGAGGCACTCTGTCCCAGCATCAGTAACCAGCCTCCAGTAGGGGAGTAGGGGTCCCTCGCTGACAGTCCACCCTGTGGGGGAAAGCCAGGGTGCACTCTGCGAGCAGAAGGTAAGCAAGGGAGTGGAACTGGGGGGTAGAGTGTACCAATAGAAGGCCAGCTGGTACACCAAAAAAAAAAAAACTCTGGCATTCTCCTGAATCTCCTGGACTCCTAACCTGGGAAACTCCCATTTCCTTTAGCCATAGGTCTCCACCTATGTCACCGCTAGCCTGGTGGAGATATGTAAGCAATAATACCCAACATGGTGGGCATTATTGAGAAATACCGGACTGCCCAGGGGTGTAATGAGGCCCGATGCTACAGACAATAATACCCCAGAGGGCATTATTGTGCTTAGAAAATGGGCATCTTAGTCAATTTTAATTAAGTTGTAAAATAAGAGAGAAAATAAATTTCAAAATGAATAAAAGTAGTAGAATGTTTGTTTTAATTGAAAAAGTAGTGCATATGTTTAAAGGGTGTTCTTCCTTTTGTTGCTCCTCCCCACAGAGCTATTGTAATGTATTGCCCCCCCCCAACACACACACCTCAATAAGAAGTGTGCAGAAAAGATTTACCCTAGCAGTCTGTGGGCATCGTCTGTCTGCTTTCAGCAAGGCTGTTTTTTTTTATTTTTATTTTTTTTATTCATTAGCCATCGGAAGAAGTGTCTGTTGAGCGTGCGACCGACCTTGCATGAGCCTAATGGAAAAATGCATCTGCAATGACAAGGGATAGTCCCGAAGTACATTATTTATGTTTTTAACATTAAGCAGCAGCCTTAAGTGTGGGGACATGGTGGCATTTGTGCCGTTTTGATAACGGGCTTTCCAGCACGAAACCAAATAGACTGACGCCTGGTTTCATTTTCGTTCAGTTCGGTAGTTCAAGAGCACGGTCAGGAGAGTGGTGCCATTGTAGAAGAACATGGCTATGTAAAATTGGTATGTTATCACTCTTCCTGACCGAGAAATATTTGGACTGTGGACTTTCTTTTTTTTTGCTGAGCAAAAGAGCAAGAGAAAAAACATGGCAGGGGATTTGAAATTTCACCTGGTGCTCTTAGCCTATGAGAAACTAGGCTGAGCAATCCTGTATAAGGGTATGTGGTGAGGTGGCACTTGGGCTGGTACTTACTTTTAGCTGGGCATCTATTGAGAAATAAATGCCCAGCTAGGAGGCTGTATCAGTCAATCAGGAGTGAGAATTCATTTGTGCCATTTTCTAACCGAAAATAAGCCAAAGGTATATTATTTAAGCACTTCACCATACCAACGCATCAGATATCAGATGCCCAGTGAACCAGTGGTAATGTGCAATGTTATGCCCGTAGCAACGTGCAGAGTAAATAGAGGGGTAATGTTCAGTGTAATTACTTTGGTAATGTGCTGTGTAATTACAGTTTTACTGTAAAGTGTAATTACACTGGAATGTGCAGTACCGGACAACTCTCACTACAGCTGCTGAGATATTAATATTGCTGCAATAATAGCTCTACTCAATATTGTAGGTTTGGCACTTTTGATGCTTGGTAGCCCACAACAAGGTGGCCCACCAAAGTTTAACACACAACACTACGGAATGCTCTAATTGTTAACAGACATCAACAAGGTTGTTCATACAGTTTATATATTTTTAAAGTTTAAAATCAACAAGATTGCTGAACAGCTCAAGCGATGTGATATCTCATTCTTCTGGGGGTACTGAGATACACACTCTTTTCACAATTACAGTTCCCATTTGACACGTAGTATACACTATACATGTTGTGTTACACATTATAAAAAGAGCACTGAATTAATGTTATGGGAAGGAGGTACAAAGTTTGTTACCTACAGGGGTTTCTGGGAAACATAGAACTATTTAATGTGCAAAAGATATACATACAGTACATTACAGGGAAGGAGGTACACTAAGTTACCTACAGGGTTTTCTGGCAAAGATAACTATTAAAATGTGCAAAGGGAATACGGAGATTAAATGGAAAGGAGGCATATGGTATGTTACCTGCAGCAATTTCTGGGAAACACAGAACTTTTCACTTGTAACATAGAAACATAGAAACAGAAACACAGAAACATAGAAGTTGATGGCAGAAAAGGACCACATGGCCCATCCAGTCTGCCCTATTTCCCTGCCTACATTGCCTTTAATGTCCCTACTCGACCTGTGATTATCCCCTTTCTTGCCTTCTTTCTACAATTCCCTTATGCCTATCCCATGCGTTCTTAAACCCCCAACTGTCTTTGCCCCCACCACCTCATCCAGGAGGCTGTTCCAAGCATCCACCATCCTCTGAGAGAAGAAGAACTTCCTAACGCTTCCTCTAAGCCTTCCCTCAACCTCACAGATGACCCCTTGTCCTCGAGCATCTTTTTTGATGGAAGATACTCCCCTCCTACACTTTGTTTATACCTGTGAGATATTTGAAAGTCTCTATCATGTCACCTCTCTCCCTCCTCTCCTCCAGTGAGTACATGTTTAGCTCCCTGAGCCTTTTCTCATAGAGTCTATGATGCAGGCCCTGCACCATTTTGGATGCCCCCCTTTGCACCATGTCTACCCTGCCTATATCCTTTCTAAGAGACCTCCAGAACTGGAGACAGTACTCCAGGTGAGGTCACCAGTGATTTATACAGTGGTATAATAACCTCCCTCATCCTGCTCATGATACCCCTGCCTACGCACCCAAGCATCCTGTTTGCCTTACCCACCGCCATGTCACACTGCTTAGCCACCTTCAGGTCACCAGTTAGGATCACCCCTGAGTCTCTTTCCTGTTCTGTTACTGCAAGCTCTTCCTCACCCAGCTAGTAAGTTACTGTCTGGTTCCAGCGACCCAGGTGCATGATTTTGCACTTTTTTGCACTGAAACTCAGTTGCCACATTCGCAACCAGTCCTCCGACTTCTTTAGGTCTTTTCTCATACTTTCCACCCCACCAGGCATGTCCACTCTGTTGCAGGTTTTTGTAACATCCACAAACAGGCATACCTTCCCTTCCAGCCCCTCTGCAATGTCACTGATGAAGACATTGAAGAGGACAAGGCCCTTACTTACCCCTGTGGTACCCTACTGGTCACTTTATCTACCCCTGAATGAATGCCATTTACCGCCACCCTCTGCCACCTGTAATTGATCTAGTTATCCACCCACCTAACTAATGAAGGGCCCACTTCCAGACTACTCAACGTGTTCACAAATCTTCTGTGGGGAGTGGTGTCAAAAGCCTTACTGAAATCCAGGGAGGTCACGTCCACTGCACCCACTGATCCACTACCTTAGTAACCCAACTGAAGAATCAGCTTGCACAGTAGATATCCAGACAACTAAATAAATAGGTTCTAGTTATGCAGTAGATCATGGTCTACGAGGTGTATCTGGAAGAATGTTTCAAAGAAATATTCGGTGCTGCTTTGAGGGTGTTTAAGAGTTGCTTTTAGCCATGTGGGCAAAATAGATGAAAGAATGTGTCCACACAGTTCTTTGTCATGATGTGTGAAATCACATGGTTCAGTAAACTGGTGCTAGCGTAGTATCAACATGTCGCAGACATAGTCAAGGATTTCTCTGGACTGCTGCCACCAATGGTAAGCCCAATAAAAGTGACTAAAATATGTATATACTGTGATTTACACTTACCTCACATGGAAGAGGAGGGTGTGTTATACCATACAGTGCATACAGTGCATACTTACACCCCCAACTCCACCCCAGTCTCTCACCTCAGAAGTATTTAACTGTAGCTCAGGTTCTGGAGAAAATCGAAAACATTTTTTCAATCTGAGTCAATGAGTGCACTTCTTCAACCATCTTGGGGGGGGGGTGCAGCTACAGTTCTATTATCTGTAGCAAATACTGTAAGTCTGATGCTAGAATCTGAACTTTGGACCCACCCCAAACCCACATGCTCCAGCCTCCAAACCCAGGCCCAGCCACAGCCACAGCTGTTTATTGTCTTTGTAGAAGGCCTCATCCCGGACAGCCCATCCAAACTTTCATGGATCAGGCGTAGATTGCCCAGCTGTAACTTGTAGGGGAGGAGAATTCCAGCTATGCCAACCACCCAGAGGTGGAATTTCTTGTGACATGCAGTGGACATCAGGGTTTTAGGGTAGGGGAAACAGACCAATTGCCACTGCCCAATACCTGCAGAAGAGAGGTCAGAAGATAACTCAAATGTAACAAAGGTTTTATTAAACAACTCAAGAATAATAACTTGGGGCTTTTCAGTGTCCCTTTATTTATTGTGCCTGCCACAAATCTACAGACCCTAATAATGTAATTTTTGGTTTTATTACAGATGTGACAGCCAGGATGCAATGAAGAAATGCTGCAAAATATCACAGAATGCTGCAGCTTACTGCAGGGGCCATTGTAAGTCAATGGCAATTAAGCCTTTTTGTCATGCAGGATTTTGTGACATGTCATTGCTGCAAGTTACTGCACTTCATCGTGGCTGACTCCACTGAATGTGCATACTTTTTAATATCTGACCCAAAGATACAGTATAACATTAAAGTTCTGACCTTATCTAGAGGGGTCTGTGCATTCCTGATGGTGCCGTGGCACTGATCACACCAAACTCATGCGTGCATGACTTTTGTGATTTTGGAATTATATCAACTAAATATATGGATGTAATGCATAAATTCAGCTAATTTCAGGAATATGTTCCTTTCTCAAAAATGAGGGTTTCATTCTGTTTAAAATCTCAGTTCAAAAAGTAAAAATGGGACTCTGCACATGATGCTAATTAGGTGGTCTGTGCACTGGTTGGGAGCTCGGGGGAAAGGTGCCTCCCACCGAGCCCAGAAGTACTTAGCTATATAAAGTGGGGATCAGCAGAGAACGCACCTCATCCTGTGGTTTGTTGGAAATCTGACTGCCCAGGATAGGTTGTGTCAGACTGTCAGGCCAAATACAATTTCACAGAACTCCTTCATTGGACCCTATGGTCACCGGGGAAAAAAGTTCTAACAGATCACTGGACAGGGTATACTGGCAACTGAACTCTCATTGGACCCACTGGGTACTGGGAAAAAAGGGTCACAGAAGACAGGAACTAGTAGGCAGCGACCAGGAGAATGAACCGTGCTGTGGCCATAAAACAAACTGGTAGCGCAAATGAAGTCCTGGTTCAGGTTCACGCAAAACAAAAAATGGAAGCGAACATCTTGGCTGTAAGTTAAACTGTTTATTATACAAGCATTTAAAGTCAGCAGCACTCACCCAGAAACCTGCTGGCAGGTGTTTCTTTGTAAGTGCTGCTGCCTTTTTAATGCTTCTGTAATAAATAGTTTAATGTACAGCCAAAATGTTGGCTTCCTTCTGTTTTTTGTTTTGTGTGCACCGGAGCTGGGTCATCATTTGCTACTACCAGTCATAGAAGACAGACAGACACCGGTTGCAAAAAGAAACACAAAATTGTATCCTTATGGGGTATACCTCTGTGACAGCAACACCAATACAGCAAACTATGTTGATGCCGACAGCATCGACAGTTTGCTGTATTGGTGCACCAGAGACCCGGACACACTGTCTCCCAGTCCTGCACCCCCTCCCCGAATCAACTCCGACTTGGAGTTGATCATATCTAGAATAGGGGATACAGGGGCAGAGCCCCCTACATGTGGGGCTCAGGGGGCAAAGTCCCCTGATAGAAAAACAGTCCGTGAGTCCTTCAAGATTTATGTCAACTGCAGCTTGCGGTTGATATAAATTATATCGCTGTGATGCTGGTTGGCAAAATTGTTTTTGAACCAGCATCGTAGAGCCTCCTTAAGGTCTTGCCACTTTTGTTGGTTCTGGGGATGTTGCCACCTTTGTCACTCCTGAGGATCTGGCAGCTTTTGTTGCTCCTGAGGATCTGGCCACTTTTGTTGCTCCTGAGGATCTGGCCACTTTTGTTGCTCCTGAGGATCTGGCCACTTTTGTTGCCCCTGAGGATCTGGTCACTTTTGTTGCTCCTGAGGATCTGGTCACTTTTGTCACTCCTGAGGATCTGGTCACTTTTGTCACTCCTGAGGATCTGGTCACTTTTGTTGCTCCTGAGGATCTGGTCACTTTTGTTGCTCCTGAGGATCTGACTGTTTTTGTCACTTCTGAGGATCTGGCCACTTTTGTCACTTCTGGAGATCTGGCTGCCTTGCCTTCATTGCTCCTTGGGATCCAGCCACTTTTGTCCCTCCGTCCCTCCTGAGATTGTGGTCACTTTTGTCACTCCTGGAATCCAGTGCTTTCATCACTTCTGATGATCTGGTCACTTTTGTCACTCTTGAGGATCTGGCTGCTTTTGTCAGTCTTGAAAATCTGGTCCCTTTCATCACTCCTGAGGATCTGACCACTTTTGTTGCTCCTGATGAAAGAAAACATCAGCCCACTGTAGGTGGATGGCCCTGGCTACTAAACTGGTGCAGCTCCTTGACTGCCTTTACTTCCTAGTGAAAATGGGCTGAAGAAATAGAAGCAGAGGTGACCTTGCTTGATTGTCTCCTTAGTTCTGACTTACCGACTAGCCCTAGGACACAAGTGTGTGTACCACAGATGAAGCAGGATGTAGCAGCTGTAATAAAGGTCTTGTAAAAGCAGGTGTGGTTTCTTGCTTTTGCACACTAGTTCATCTTGTGCACACAAAACCTACTTTACACTTCAGGTAGATTACAGTTTAGCAAAGAATTTAGTGGGAGTTACAGTAAGGAGAATCATACACTTTTGGCAGGTTACAGTTCAGTAGGGCACTCTGTGGGGGTATGTCGAGAAACACCACACACATTAGGCAGGTTATAGTTCAGTAGGGCACCACACACATTAGGCAGGTTATAGTTCAGTAGGGCACCACACACATTAAGCAGGCTACAGTTTGGTAGGGTACTCTGTCGGAGTGCATCGAGGAACATCACACACATTAGGCAGGTTACAGTTTGGGAGAGCACTCTGTGGGAGTACGTTGAGGAACACCACACACATTAAGCAAGTTAAAGTTCAGTAGGGCACTCCGTAGGAGTACGTCGAGGAACACATATTAGGCAGATTATAGTTTGGTAGGGCACTTTGTGGGAATACGTCGGGGAACACACACACACACACATTAGGCAGGTTACAGTTTAGCAGAGCACTCTTTGGGAGTATGTCAAGGAACACAACACACATTTCGCAGGTTATAGTTCAATAGGGCTCTCTGTCGGAGTACGTCGAGGAACACCACACACATTTGGCAGATTACAGTTCCATAGGGCACTCTGTGGGAGTACGTCGAGGAACACCACACATATTAGGCAGGTTACAGTTCAGTAGGGCACTCTGTGGGGGTATGTCGAGGAACACCACACACATTAGGCAGGTTATAGTTCAGTAGGGCACCACACACATTAGGCAGGTTATAGTTCAGTAGGGCACCACACACATTAGGCAGGCTACAGTTTGGTAGGGTACTCTGTCGGAGTGCATCAAGGAACATCACACACATTAGGCAGGTTACAGTTTGGGAGAGTACTCTGTGGGAGTACGTTGAGGAACACCACACACATTAAGCAAGTTAAAGTTCAGTAGGGCACTCCGTAGGAGTACGTCAAGGAACACATATTAGGTAGGTTATAGTTTGGTAGGGCACTTTGTGGGAATACGTCGGGGAACACACACACACACACACACACACACATTAGGCAGGTTACAGTTTAGCAGAGCACTCTTTGGGAGTATGTCAAGGAACACAACACACATTTCGCAGGTTATAGTTCAATAGGGCACTCTGTCGGAGTACGTCGAGGAACACCACACACATTTGGCAGATTACAGTTCCATAGGGCACTCTGTGGGAGTACGTCGAGGAACACCACACACATTAGGCAGGTTACAGTTCAGTAGGGCACTCTGTGGGAGTATGTCGAGGAACACCACACACATTAGGCAGGTTATAGTTCGGTAGGGCACCACACACATTAGGCAGGTTATAGTTCAGTAGGGCACCACACACACATTAGGCAGGTCACAGTTCAGTAGGGCACTCTGGGAGTACAGTGAGGAGCACACACTTTAGGCAGGTTACAAGTAAAAGGGCACCTCTCATAAGAAATTTGGTGATGTACCTCTATGTATGTATACTGGTATGACACATATAGAAACATAGAGGTTGACGGCAGATAAAGACCACAAGGCCCATCCAGTCTGCCCATTTCTTTTTCTACCTTATAAATGTGCCATCAGCCTTTGCTCTGTCAGTGGCCTATCTATTCATACTCATCTGTATTGCTCCCTTATGCCTATCCCATGCCTGTTTGAAGCCCTGCACTGTATTCATAGCCACCACTTCCTGAGGTAGGCCATTCCATGCATCCACCACCCTTTCTGTGAAAAAGAATTTCCTCACATTCCCCCTTAATCGGCCTCCCTCTAATCTCATGCTGTGTCCTCTTGTCCTGCTATTTTTCTTATATTTAAACATGTTAGATTCTTTCACCTTGTTAATGCCCTTAAGGTGTGTGAATGTTTCGATCATATCACCTCTCTCCCTCCTTTGCTCAAGGGTATACAGATTGAGCTCCGTTAATCTGTCCTCATATATCTGCTGATGCAGTCCCTGCACCATGTTGGTTTCCTTTCTCTGGACTGCCTCAATTTGGTTAATGTCCTTGTGAAGGTGTGGCCTCCAGTACTGCACACAGTACTCCAGATGGGGCCTAACCAGTGTCTTGTAAAGAAGGATTATTACCTCCCTCTCACGACTTGTGCTGCCCCTACTAATACACCCCAACATCCCCCTAACCTTACTTACTGCTTTAGTGGTCTGCTCGGATGATTTCAGGTCATCGGTGATGATGATGCCCAAGTCTCTTTCTTCCCTTGTGACTGCCAGCAACTCCCCTCCCAGCCTATGGGTGGTTTTAGAGTTTCTCTTCCCTATGTGCATGATCTTGCACTTCTTTGCATTAAACTCCAGTTGCCACTCTTCCAACCATTTTGCTAGTTTATCCAGATCTCTTCTCATTCTGCCCACCCCATCTGGATCATCTACTCTGTTGCAGATCTTGGTGTTATCTGCAAACAGACAAACCTTACCCTCCAGTCCAGCTGCAATGTCACTGATGAAGATATTGAAGAGGACTGGCCCCAGGACTGAAGCCTGAGGTACCACTTGTGACTTGCATCTCTTCTGACTGTATACCGCTACCACCACTCTCTGTTTTCTTCCCATCAACCAGTTTGCCACCCAGTTGACCAACTTCTGACCCACCCGAGCCTACCCAGCTTATTAATCAATCTTCTATGTGGAACAGTGTCGAAAACTTTGCTGAAGTCAAGGTAGGCGACATCAACTGCTCCTCCTTGGTCTACCACTCTGGTTACCCAGTCAAATAAATCTATGAGATTATTTTGACAGGACCTTCCTTTTGTAAACCCATGCTGTCTTGGATCCTGTGCCCCTATGGATTCCAGGTGTTGCACTATCCTTTCCTTAAGGAGTGCCTCCATAATCTTGCCCACTACTGAGGTAAGACTGACTGGTCTATAGTTCCCTGCCTCCTCCCTGCTACCACTCATGTAGAGTGGGATCACATGAGCCCTTCTGCAGTCTTCTGGGACTTCTCCTGTGCTCAGAGACTTACTAAACAGTTCTGCTACTGGCTCTGCTAGTTCCACCCTTAGCTCCTTAAGTACCCTGGGATGTATGCCATCAGGTCCCATTGCCTTGTCCACCCTGAGCTTGTAAAGCCCTTGTGGGACCCTTTCTTTTGTGAAGAGCAGTGCTCACCTCCCTCCCCTGTGTCCATGGTGCTGAGCTGTGGGCCCTGCCCTACCTTCTCTTCAGTAAATACTGAGCAAAAGTATCTATTTAGGATAGATGCTTTTACAGGGTCCTCCTCCTCACATGCCCCCTTTTTTCCTTTGAGCTTAGCAATACCCCCTCTGGACTTTCTCCTTTCACTAATGTATCTATAGAAAGTCTTGTCACCTTCTTTTATTGTTCGTGCTAGTGTTTCCTCAGTTTGGAACTTTGCCTGCCTTACTGCCTTCCCTGCTTCCCTTAGGGCAATTTGGTATGCATCCCTATCTTCATCCCGCTGTGTTCCCTTATATTTCCTGAAGGTCAGCCTTTTGGCTCTGACCTTTTCTGCTACTGTATTTGAGAACCAAAGTGGTTTCCTTCTTCTTTTGCACTTCTTTTTCTGTCTAACACAATGGGATGTTGCTTCTAGTATTGTATCCTTAATGCTTGCCCACTTTGCCTGTATCCCCTCACCTGTGTTTCTTTTTGCCAGGGCTAGCTTAACTCTGTTGCCCATCTAATCCAAGTCAGCTCCTCTGAAGTCCCATATTTTTGCCTTGGAATGGATGATTTAGATGTAGCGGCCAAATTGAACCATACCATGTGATGGTCACTGGCCTCCAGGTGACCTTCTACCTGGAGATCTGTGATCCCTTCCTTGTTAGTCAGTACTGGATCTAGGCTAGTCCTGTCTTTTGTGGGTTGTTGTTCCAGTTGTTTGAGGCCCCCCCTGCAGGGAATCCACTATGTGTCTAGTTCTTGCAGATGTTCCTGCTGGTATTGACCAATCTTTATCCAGCAAGTTGAAGTCTCCCATTATCAGAACCTCCCCTTTAGCTGTCATGTTTTGTATATCTTCTAACAATAATGTGTCTATGTCCTCCCCCTGGTCTGGGGGCCCGTAGACAATCCCAGTTCTTATGGCTGTCCCATTTCCTATTTCCAGGGTGACCCACAGTTCTTTTGGCTCCTTATGTGTATTCTGAATTTCTGTAGCTTTGATATTTTCATTGACATATAGGGCCACTCCACCCCCCTTTTTGCACCTCGGTCTCTTCTGAACAGTACATAGCCAGGTACTGAAGTCTCCCAAGTGTGGTTACTGGTAACCACGTCTCACTAATTGCTACTATGTCCAGTTTAGCCTCTGACATTATTGCCTGCAGGACTGGGATCTTATTTCCCAGGCTGTGAGCATTGTGTACATGATTTTCCATTGGCCAGATTTCGTGTGTTAGTTGTTGGGTGAGGTTTGGCATTTCCCCAGTGCATTGTATGGGGAGATGGACCTTTTTTCTTACCTGGTGATGCAAATGAACTGCAAACATGCTGAATCCCTGTTTGACCACTAGCTGAGGGGTGGAGGGGTGTTCTTCCCATTCGACGTATGGGGTGCTGCACCCCCTCCCCATTTGCTAGTTTAAATATTCTGCAAAGACATCAAATTTCTGCCCCAACGCACTGACTCCCTCTTTAGTCAGATGCAGTTCATCAAATTTAAAGAACTTTCACTCCCAGAACTGTTGCCAGTTCCCTACAAATCTGTGTCCTTTTTTCCTGGCACCAGCCCTTGAGCCACATGTTTAGCTCCCCTATCTCCCCTTCTCTGACCTTCTGTCCATCTACCCCCCTCTCCCAGACTGGCAGGATCTCAGAGAAGGAGATGTCAGATGAAATGGATTATAGTTTGTCACCCAGTCTGGTCAGGTGTTCCTTGGTCTCCACAACTGACCGGCTGATGAGATCATTAGTCCCTATGTGTACCAGGACGTCAATGTTTTCTCCTGCTTTGTGAACAATTTTAGCAATGCGGTCAGTGTCTCTCCATGCTGATGTACCTGGGAGACATCTGACATTACCCCTGGCTGGAGATGGGTATCAACTGCCCGAATCATGGAGTCTCCTATGATCAGAAGTTTTTTGAATTTCCTTTTTGCTTTTTTTGTTTTGGTTCCTGATTTGGGTGAGTTTTGTTGTGCTGGCTGCTGTGCTACAGTGTCCTGCTCTGCAGTGTCCTCTGCCCCTTTGTTTGATTTCGGAGATAGAGGCAGATACCTGTTTGTAGTGTGTATATGGTTTTTGGCAGTAGTATGTTGGAGAGCACAGAGTGATGGGGCACCCGATTTGGCCCTCCTAACCACCTGCCAACCTCCTTGACCAACTACCCTCTACGGCTGAGGTTCTTCTGTTAGATGTTGGGGAAATGGTGGTTGGTTCTTATAATGTATTTCCTCTTGAATATGAAATTTGAGCCATGCAATCTCTGCCCATGCTGCCCGGAGCTAAGTCCTAAGATCTCCAATGGCCCAGCATGTAGGACAGTGTCCTAAATCCTATAAGACTGTCCTTCTGAAAAAATGTTCCACAGTACCTGCAGTTTATGATATCCATTCCAGATAAGTTGCTGGGTTTATAACCTGGTCAGAGTAATTAGAAGGAAGAAAATGCAAGTAATGGTTTGATTTTGTGCTTTGTTTTCATATAACTTGTTATAACAAGTTAAATTACTAGTGCCCCTGTAAATTAGCTCACCTTGTGGATGCCCCACTGATCCGCCCCTTCCTGCTTTGCCACAGGAAATGTCACAACTGTGGTACCCTATGAAAAGAGTGTACTGTGGGGTGGTTGGGGATGGGGGTGGGTGGCTGGGCCCTTCCCCTGCTGAAAAAGAAGAACCACGGATGAAAGCACATGGAGGTAAGAGCAGAAACAATGAGTCAACAACAAATGCAGTAACCCTGAAAGTTTATCTTAATGTTAGATAAAACTGTAAAACCTGTAAAGCACTACCTGTAATAATTTCACAGAAGATATAATCTGTAAGAAACACTTTGCTACAGAGAAAAATGAAGCAGTAACAGAAGATATACCTTGCAAAAAGACAATTTGAATCAGAAGATTACAGCAGTAATCTGTTAGCACACACCTGTAGGCACACCTTGTTATAATGCAGAAGAAGGTATACCAGCAACAACAATTTGAATCAGAGGAAAATAAAGCAATGAAATGTTAGCAACAAACAGTAGCAATCTCTGTGAGTACAAAATAAAAATAACAACACACAGTAAATCTGCTTAGCCAAAAGAAGTCTTAATCCATTTCCCTTGCTCTGGTAAGGTTCTCTGCTCTGTCCTTTCAAGCAATATAGTATGAGATATGACGTGGCTCACAGACCCCACCCCCTGATGAAGCCCTCACACGAGTGAAGTGCTGAGGTGTTTTGTTTGGGCTCTTTTGTGTGATATGCAATAATTCAGTTCTGCTGTATCTGTATCTCATGATGTAGTGGAAATAAATACAAATACTGAGCAGCAACATTGTGCAGTGTGTGGTTCTTGCCTTTGGTTCTGGACATATAGCTGGGACTGGCCACCCCATGAATCTCCTGGTGAGTACCTACAGGTAAAAGGCTCCGCATTATTAGTGAAAATTCAATTCATGAGGGGCACCAACACATCAGCAAAAGTACACTTGGGGTAATTTAGATATGCGGCACCAAAAAAGTAGGCAATGGGCACCACACATGTTTAAGCAGGGGCAATAAATATTGAGGCAGGCTTTTCACAGTTCAGCATATGCACTTTCACAAACAAGTACACAGTCACTTTAATAGCATTGTACTATAAGATACCAAGGTGGAGTGAACCAGGGCAGATACTATTGTGGGGAACACCGGAACTCAGTTGGCTGGGATATACCAAGCTATTGTGTGGATCATGGGTCTATGACCCTCTCACCCTCAGGCATACACTTCAAGCTTTATATTTAAACAGTAGGAAGCAGTCTCCTACATAATCTGTGTAAAGCTGATACACTCAATGTCTTATAGCCAGCATCACGGCTCCAGTTGTTTGGCTTCCTCCCTTGGACCAAATGGCAACTGGCAGGTTTGCATACACCATATATATTAGATCCCCAGTTCTCTGGGGCTGCTTCCACTGTCAAAGATCCAATGGCAGCTATGTTGCTATTTTGGGACTCTGGCATTGTTTCCCTTTTCCCTGCACCTGGATGGAGCACAGCCCTGGGCAGTCAAGTTTTTCCCAATATAGCCCACCCTGTTGGGTTTTATTGCTTGCCTAGCCCGTTACTCTGGGCTACTGGATTCTGTTGCTGGGCTACTAAATCATGTCTTGTGCTACCAGCCCCCTCCTGTCCTGACCCTTCATTCTGCTGGCCAGTTAGAACTGGGGCTTGCGCTGCCCCTTGTCCCGCCCACCTGGAGCATGTCTTCTCAGCCAAGGCCTGCTTTGTTCTGCCCCTTTAACATCTGTCTGGGGTTAGTGTATAGTTAATACATTATTTATTCTAACCCTGACCCTCTAGGGTGTCTGCAACTGGGGCTTACCGTGCTCCTTCTTCTTCCACCCATCCTGGGCTCCCTTTAATAAATGGGGCCTTTCTTGTAGCTTCTGGGCCTTGCTAAACTGGGGCCTGTTCCAACCCTTATTCTGCCTTCTGGTGGTCCTTTATAATAAAAGGAGCCTGCCTTGTCCCTAAATCCCACCCCCTGTTTCCTTTAGTGTGGGGCCTGCCTTGCATCTATCCCCACCTACTTGGCAGTTCCCTTTAGTCTGGGGCTTGCCCCCTCTTTCAGACTTGCTGCAGCCTGCATCTATTTCTATTAGTAAAATTTTAGGAAAAAAACAACAACTAAGTCTAGAATCATGGTGGTTAGAACCTGTCCTTTCATGCTGCGCTGATTAATCATCCTGACTGGGTAACTTTCTGGCTGCTGAGGAAGGCTCTGGTGGGTTGTCTGCTGTGGAAGAGCCCTGATAATGGCCTGACATACTCTGTCTCCCAACGCTGATGATCCCCCTCTGCCTGCCTCACACCGACATGGCCACTCCTTATGCCGCTGATGAGGAACTTCAATTAAATAATAAACACACACACACACAAAGAGGAGCTAGACAGAGCTCACACTGCCTGTGGCTGACACAGTCGCTGCATCTCTTCTATCTGTCATCACTACTGCCACGGGACCCACCTAACTGAGCTCTACTGCAAAGGAAAGGAGAAGGGAGAGCTGCTGACATTCAGACTGGCCAGGACCTCAGGATGGATGCAGGAACAATTATGTCCCTACCTACTTGTCTTGCCTAGGCCGGTCAGTCGCTCCCCTTCTCCCACTGCTGCTGCCTCTTTCTTTCAGGTGCTGACTGCCTGATTCACCACAATGGCCATTACCATTCAAAACTGGATGGAGGATTCAAAACATAATCCTCACAAACCCTATGCCACCTGTCTACTCTCATTGCCTAGGTGCTTGGGAAACATCAGAGCAGATTTCCAGCATCTGGCAACAAGGCGGGGGGGGTGGCCCTGGGGATCCTGGGGTACCTTTCTTTACAGAGCCCTAGATCATCTTTACTTTAACCCCACCCCCACATGGCCAGCTATACCTTGGTGCTACTGGAGCACTGAGATGCCCCTGACAGGCTGTAATTTAGCTACCAGAGACTTGCACAGTGCACAGACACTGTAGCAAGGGTGCCCCAGTGCTTCCACCAGTAGAGCTTTATCAGGGGGTGGGTAGCAATTACAAAGGTGACCTCTTTTATAGCCCTGGGCCTGTGGGAAACAATTAACTAATTAGATAGTGCTCTCTATCCAATCAGAGTGGGATAGTGCTGATAGCAGTTTAAATCAAGGTATGGCAAAATGATCAAGGATGAGGGCAAAGCAGGTATAAGGAGAAAAATAGAATGAGTGGGGATTTGTTGGGGAAAAGGGGTAAAGGTAAGTGTAATCTCCCTCCCACTTCACTTACTGGTGGCACTTTAACATACTTTACTTTAGCAGAATAAATACTTTTACATTCACTCACTCCTGCTCAAACACTTCAGAGGGTCCTCTCGAGCAGGCAGCAGCTTTAGTCCAGGCACAGATAGCAGACTCCAGAAAACTACCCCACTCCCCTCTTTGTCTAGGGGTTTTGGATGGTATATCTGTCTCTGGGAAAGGGGAGCGGTACCATCTTTACTGTAAACACATAGGGAGGAGTACATAACACAGTATCTTTAAATTGTAGATCTGGGGGCTGGCCGGCTGGCGCAGTGGTTGGATTTCCGCTTGTGATGCTTGTGACCCGGGTTCGGAAACACACCCGGGCTGTCAGAGGACCAGCAGGGAGAGAAGGATTAAGCATCTGACGACTGCTGTCCTTCTCCAGGGGGGAAGGGGGTATACTGTTTGGCACAACGTGGACACTTAGCGGTGGCTGAGTGTATCGCACACCGGCACCACAAGTAGGCTCAGGGGTGGGGTGAACACTGGCATCCTTGCATGTCCCCACCCCTGTACAACTGAGGAGAAAATAATGACACCGGCTGCCCTAGATGAAGCCTGCCCTCGGCTTCAATTAGCCTCCATGATGGCCCCTTCGACCTATCCCGTCATTGCGGCACCTTTGAGGGAGGGGTACTGCACCCTACCCTGGGGGGAAAGCCAGATGGTATTGAAGGGGCACATCTGATATGGAGGTGGGAGCAACCGTCCATGACCTGGCAGAAGTTCCAGGTGGATGGTGGCAACAAAAAGCATAATAAATAAAAAAAAAATAAAAAATAAAAAATTGTAGATTTGGGTTCTTTCTGGTGATGGTTTGAGCTCCGTCAAAGTGCTGACATGCTGTTGGCTTTCTCCTCCCCAGCACCTTAAGTGGTTGCAGGCTTCAAAAGACAGGCTATGAAACAGTTCATTAGGCAAAATGCAAAGCAACACAATTTTCACCACAGCTTGTAAAATAATTCAGTTCCAAACAATTTAAAATGCAATAATCAGCATTTATTTCTCTTCACAAGAAATGCTCAAGCAGAAACATCATTTTCTGAGGATCCTCAAATGATTTCTAGCACAGTTCCATATTTTCTATGGCACTCGGCCACAGCACAGACTTGGGGGACTCAGGATTTGAACCTGGGACCTAGTGACTCTTTCTCCTTCCATTATGAGCCAAATGGGCTCAAATTCCTGTCAGCAACATTCTCTTTCCCTTAACACTTCACTTCACTATTGACACCCCACCTGTGGGAGCGGAGGCACAATTACTTTAGATGCAGGTACACTTTCCTCTCCAGGGAGGGAGGGGTACGATGGTACACATTACAGACACTTCCAGCCCTTTCCCCTAGTGGCCACCCACACTGAAGATCCACATGCAGGGTTCTCTCAGAAGCAGGGTGTAACTTCCCTCATACAGTCCCAAACATAAGCAGCACAGTACCTTTAAGTGGACATGGTCAGGCAAAGGGGTATCTGTCACCTACCCCACCGGAGACATCACTGCCACCTCAGTCTGCAAACGGGCCCTCCATGGCAGCCACTCTCTCAACCTCTTGGTGGAGCCTAGCAGGCTCCTCACAATCCCTCAGTTGTTGCTGCTCCATCCTGCTGCAAGCTGTTCCCCCATCTACCGCTTTGAGGGAATTCCTCTTCAACTTTGGGAACCAGGGGGCAATCTCCCCACCCTGGTCCCAGGCTTCTCCAGCCCCAACTGTAGGCCACCCCTATGTGGGCCTGCAAGCAGGTGCCCACTCCTCCTCAATCACACCGCCTCCTCCTCGCACTTTCTCTCTCAACACACCTGATTCACGCCAAACGCCACTTTTTTAAACAGACGCACGCGCCTGAGCAGAACTCAGCAACATGTGCGCACCTCCCGCGATGCTGACTGGGCATCCTAAACCTAGTAACCCCTGATTGGCACAGGAGTTACACTTCCCCCCACAGGAATTCTTCACCTTCCGGGGAAGCCATCTCCACCCTGGCTAATCATGGCTGCTGTACACCATGGGATAATGTGCACTCTCCCACAGCCATCACATCCAGGCTCCACCAGGCTGACTGCATACGAGCAGTCTAAATAGAACTAGGTGGGAAAACCCACCTACCTGTGGTTCTGTGGCTCCACTAGGGGCATGGCTACTCGATCTGGTCTCCCCAGCAATGGCTGTTCCACCAGACCAATGTACCACCTCCCAGGGACACCCCTAATCTGACTATTTCCGGCTCCAGTTCTGTTCCCTATTGGACCCCTCAGCAGTACCCAACCTGGCCTAAATTGGTACACCAAACACTTTTTTAGAACATCAAAACATTTTCCTATCTATCTATCTATCTATCTATCTATCTATCTATCTATCTATCTAACAGTTAGTAATACACTAAGCTAAGCTACACCACCAGGGGGTGTCAAGCTAACCTCTAATCTTATTACTAATTACTAAATACAGGTGGCTATCTATAATCTGACTACACATTTTAGAAAGTTTTGACATGTTCCCCCCACAGAAAATTCTAGCTGCTACTCTCACTAATCTAACTTATAACTAAGTACCTATTCTAACCTACTTAACAGTGGAAAGGGGAGCACACGTTTATCCATTTACTGTCCTTTGCAAACTGCCCAGGTGCACATTAAAGTGTCTAGATAACTGTCTTTGTACTTTAAAAGTCCAAACAATCCTATCTTCAGCACCAGTGGGTAAGTGTGCTTGATTACCAAGGGGTCCCTACTTAACATTTCATAAAATTCCTAGCTAACTACTTAGACCACATTGCAAATGATTTTCAATGAAATGGTACATAAGAGTAAAAAAAAGTTAACATTTTGTAAAAACTGGAAAAAAAATTCAAAACACTATCTAAAGGTTCTTGTAGACAGGGTTTTTTTTTTCTTACCCAGCACAAGCTGGTCAGGCCAATGTTCATGCTAAAGGCAACTGTTCAGATGTTTTTAATTTCACTACAAAACAACAGTTAAGAGTAGCAGTAGTCCTCAGATGCAATCACTTGAAACACCAGGGGGCATTTGGGCATCTTAAGGTGCTTTGGGTTTCTGGGGGGGGGGTGTTATTTAGCTGCAGGGTCCTCTGATGCAAAATAGAAACAAGGGTCAGGTTTGGTGCACTCTCCCCCTCAGCAGTCGTAGCCTCACAACAAAATACTTTAGCCTGTGTCCAACGCTGTCCTGCACAAGTGCAAAGTTTTGAATAAAGTGAGTCCTTCCCAGGCTGAAGAGTTGCACATGGTTTGAGCTATTCTGTTTACCTTGGTCCTATCATAGGCCAGGTCTCTGATGTCTACTTTATTCCTAAGATGCACCTTTTCCATGGCCCTCTGGAATACCTAATCTGACCTCCTGCATTCAATCAGGTCCCAAAGTCTCTCACTGATGTGGGGTAATTGGTTCCTGGGTTCTTCAATTTGAGGTAACTACTCACCCTTCTCTCTTCCTGACTCCAGTTAGGCAAAGACCCGAGGCTTGGCCGTGGGGCCACTTCTCTTGGCAACCATATTCCTTCTCTGTAGTTTATCACAGTAAGGTCCAGCTGATGTCTGGCATCCATGTCAATTAAATGTCTCTTGCATACTTCTGGGAGCAAGGTGGTGAGCTCTAGGATTCCTAGAATCTGCATTGCATATGGCTTTGGAATATCCCTTTCTATAACCATGCCCTCAAAAATCCGGGTAATACCTTCGTCTGGCTGGTCATAAATAGAAACGGCTTCCATAGATCTGGTAACACTCTCTTCATCTGACCCATCACCTTTCTCTACAGCTTTGATGACTACCTCTGAAAGGTCAGGGCCAGTGATCTTTTCCTGCGCCTTGGGGAGTGGGGAACGCAGTCTCAAAAGCAGAGCTTCTTGTAAGTTCTTAGTCATAGTTTTCGTCTTCACTGTGGGTTCTTGGGTGGGTTTGGCTTTAGATGGACTTTTTTTTGACTTCCTGTTTGCCTTGCACCACAGCCTCAGGTGGGCCTGATTACTCAGTCACGTCCCTCACATAGCCTGCAGCAGTACTCCGAGTTCATGAGACCCACCCTCGGCCCCTCCATCTGCCACTGGGAAGTTCTGGGGCACTCTGCGGTGGTACAGGGCAGGACAGATGGCTAGGCCCTGGTACCACCTCTGGCTCTGTTGCTTTTTTGATGGCCGAGACCTCCTCCCACTACTCAGATGGCACCACAGTTGTGGCCATACTAACCCCAGGGGACAATCTTAAGGCCGATTGTGGCCATTGCCAGGTTGCAGGAGTTGGTGGCTCAGGATCCACATACTGTCTCTCTTGCTGCTGCATTTTGGCAGGCCTCACCAACCTGGGAATGTTCCCACAAGCACATGACACACAGACCGGCTGCCTAATAACCCCACTTCCACACTGTCCACAAAATATGCATGACTCACCCGAACTGCTCCTTTCCACAGCGTTTCACAGCCAGTTGAGCAGTCCCTCTGGAACACTGATGGCCTGACCTCTGAATCTAGGGGCATAAGCTATACCTGCTCTCACAAAGTTCAGTATAGCAGATTAATCCACAGAGATTTGCCTGCATGAGTCTCTCTAACTGCAAAGATTTATTTTAATTCTTCCAGTCAGCAGAACTTTTCTTTTCTCAGCAAAACTTCCTCACCATTGGGTGGTGGACACTTAAAATGATTCAGCTCTGATAGCAACACTCCTTTCTCCTCAAGGGTTTCTAGCAATCTGGGCTTCAGACCACCTGACCTTCCTTTTCTAGTGCTGCATTTCATTAAACGCATCCACCAATCAAATTGCTTCCTTTTCTCATTAACATTCAGCATGTTTTTCCTTCATGTGAGGAGCGCCATTTTGTCTCCTCATGATGCAATAAAACAGTGCTTAAACTTCCAACGCAGGCTGCGGCCCTTCAGCATTCCAGTCCTGGATAACTGCCATCCCTCATGCCAGGTAGGTGCTTGTGTTTATTTTCAGAATCCCGGACGACAGACCCCATTTTTGTAACCTCCCTCCCACTTCACTTTACTGGTGGCACTTTAACATACTTTACTTCAGCAGGATAAATACTTTTACATTCACTCGCTCCTGCTCGAGCACTTCAGAGGGTCCTCTCGACCAGGCAGCAGCTTCAGTCCAGGCATAGATAGCAGACTCCAGAAAACTACCCCACTCCCTTCCCTGTCTAAGGGTTTTGGATGGTACATCTGTCTCTGGGAAAGGTGATGGATACCATCTTGACTGTAAGCACATAAGGAGGAGTACGAAACACAGTACCTTTAAATTGTTGATTCGGATTCCTCCTGGTGATGGTTCGAGCTCCATTGAACTGCTGACTCGCTGTTGACTTTCTCTTCCCCAGCACCTCGGGTGGTTGCAGGCTTCAAAAGACAGGCTGTAAAATATTTCATTCAGCAAGCAGCAAAGCAATACAATTTTCACCACAGCTTGTTAAATAATTCAGTTCCAAACTATTTAAAATGCAACAATCAGCATTTATTTCTCTTCACAAGAAATGTTCAAGCAGAAACAACATTTTGTGAGGATCCTCAAATAATTTCTAGCACATTTCCATATTTTCTATGGCACTCAGCCACAGCACAGACTTAGGGGTCTCAGGATTTGAACCTGGGACCTAGCGACTCTTTCACCTTCCATTTCAAGCCAAATGGGCTCAAATTCCTGTCAGCAACATTCTCTTTCCCTTAACACTTCACTTCACTATTGACACCCCGCCTGTGGGAGCGGAGGTGCAATTACTTTAGATGCAGGTACATTTTCCTCTCCAGGGAGGGAGGGGGTACGATGGTACACAATACAGGCACTTCCAGCCCTTTCCACTAGTGGCCACCCACACTGAAGATCCACAGACAGGGTTCTCTCAGAAGCAGGGTGTAACTTCCCTCACACAGTCCCAAACTTAAGCAGCACAGTACCTTTAAGTGGACATGGTCAGGCAAAGGGGTATCTGCCACCTACCCCACCGGAGACATCACTGCCACCTCAGTCTGCAAACGGGCCCTCCATGGCAGCCACTCTCTCAGCCTCTTGGTGGAGCCTAGCAGGCTCCTCACAATCCCTCAGTTGTTGCTGCTCCATCCTGCTACAAGCTGTTTCCCCATCTACCGCTTTGGGGGAATTCCTCTTCAACTTTGGGAACCAGGGGGCAATCTCCCCACCCTGGTCCCAGGCTTCTCCATCCCTGATTGTAGGCCACCCCTATGCAGGCCTGCAAGCAGGTACCCACTCCTCCTTGAACACACTGCCTCCTCCTCACACTCTGTCTCTTGACTCTCCCAATTCGCGCCAAATGGCATTTTTTTTAAACAGACTCATGTACCTGAATAGAGCTCAGCAACATGTGCACACACGTCCCACAATGCCGACTGGGTATCATAAACCTAATAACCCACGATTGGCACAGAGGTCTTTTAAAACTAGACTAAAATATTGGTTGATGGATAATGATATTTGCACATGTACATGCTAATAACTGATGGTTAAATGTTTTTTTGTATTTTGTACTGTTTTTAAATGTTTGTTTAATTAGCATGTTAAGCTTGTTTGTAACTTGTTGCTGGTGAAAACGGGCAGTTTTGCTCATCCTGCTTACACGTATAAAAAATAAAGAATGAAAATAAAATGAAATGAAAGGTTACATAAGGTTCAGGGGTTTACATGGGTTGATAAGGTTAAAATTGGGGGGGTTGTAGTTATAGTTGAAGGTGGAGATTCAAGTGATAAGCAATAACTACAATAAGCTAGTGTACCACAGACAATAAAGCAGTGTACCAAAAGGCGTTCAGAAAATCACAATTAGCATAATAATAAAAATATACAAAAAGTACACACACAGTATATGGCAACGTTGCTAAAACAATGTTCAACATAATTTGTGGCTAGCTGTGACACAGTACGAAGCTGTAGCACAGCACTAAAGCTTTGATTATAATTATACCATTCTGTATTGCTGTCTGAGCTGTGGGGTGTGTGGAGGGGTCATCTCCTAGCAACCAGTGCTAGGGGTCTTACTAACAGGAAGTACTGCTGGGGAATGTAGTCCATGAGATCGTCTCACAGGACTACTGGAGCTGAAATCTGTAGCATTTTTTACTTTGAGGCGAATGAGCCTCTTTTAAACATTACTGGAGCTCTAAAACTATTTATTATTTATTTATGTATTTTTTTGTTGCTCCTCCCTTACCCCCGACTGGCCACTCCTTCAGAGTGCCAGGGCCTTCCTACCACCCTCTGACCACCTTCCACCAGCTCCTATAGTGGCCTACCTGAGCAGCCTGGCATATCCCTGTGCTGGGAGGGTCCCTGTCTTCTGGGAAGAATTAGCCTTACAGCCTGACTGTGCATCTCAGGTGCCACGGGCTGGATTCGGGCTGGCTCCTGGGCTTCGGGTGGCAGGGGCCAGGGCGCTCATCATCCGGCCAGTCAGGAGGCATTTTTTCTATGTTCTGTGCATGCCCACTGCACTTCTAGGCCTTGTGTGAGTGTGGGGTGTCCTGGGGTGGGGGCGTATGGGGGGGCGTGTTGAGACAGTATGTCCCCCAAGCATGCCTGCCAATCCGCCCACAGGTCCCCAGGTTGAGCCCCCCCGGAGGGAAACGTCCAGTGGACTCTTATGGAATCCCTCCCTGCCGGTCTCCACTCCTGGTACCTGGGCTCAGGGCATGAACCCGGGTCACCAATGTGCTGAACGAAACCCTTCACTCAGCGCCTCAGAGCTGGCATCATTTATTATTTTTAAAACAACCTCCTAGATTTGTAGTGGGCAGCATTGGCCAGGTGTCACATGACCCAAATCACACTTCTGGGTTGCGGACCATAAATTGAACACCCTGTGCAAGCAGGATGAGCACAAGTGGGTGAGTGCACATTCGTCACGAGCAGAGACATGTACCGAGACACACTTGCACATGTCTATCATGTCCAGCATGGATGGAAGGGGGGGCAGGAAGCTATCCTCACTAAAAAACTGGGAGACGTGACATATACTACCAAGTATTTTTAGAAATAATTGTACTAGTCACAGCAGAAAGTATCATTAAAAACCAAAATTATATGTATATATATATATATGTATATATATATATATATATATATATAATAGTAGAGGAGCCATTTACATGTTAAACCCAAAACTTTGCACCTTAATAACTTTGCAACTGTTTGATGGATTTGCCTGAAATTTATAATACATGATCAAGACCCATACACCTTGGGATCTGCCAAGTTTTGTACTGATCAGATACACGGCTGTGGAGTTATTAAGCATGATCTGCGCGTGCGTTTACGCTTTTTCTGGAATTCTACGGTCGCGACTACAGGTCGCACGGTTTGCGTGACTGGCCCTAAATCTTCAGGAAACATGTGGCCAGGGTCCCTGATGTACCTTTTGAAGATTTCATGAAAAAATATTAAACGGTTCAAAAGTTATTCAAAAAACAATTTCCCATTATAAGTCAATGGGAAAAGTTAACAAAAAGTTCGATAGTGTCGCAAATGCACTTTTCACTGTCGCAAATGGCCCTTTTACTGTTGCAAATCTGCCATTTTGTTTTCAGTTCGTGATCAGTAAAATGCTTGGCATTTAAAATTGAGACCCTCTAGCAACCTAATTCTTTCTGTATTCACCTAGTCGGGCCCTGAGGATGCTAGCCATGTCTTTATTTTGGGGTAAAACACCCCAGAAATATGTTTTTCAGATTTCTGGAAGAAGTACTTTCGCAAAGTAGTGTCGCACTCACGAAAGTGTCGCAAATTTTGTGAAAGCTTTCAGAATCACTTACACTATTTTTACGACACTATGCCCATAATAACAGTAATTCTTGGCACCCCGCTGCAAAAGAACAGTTTGAAGTTTTGGGCTGAAATTTGGAGGGGACGCAGCTGACATATCACAGATGTGCCTTTTAGTGTTTTGTTGAAATAATATTACATGGTGGAAAAGTTACAGTACTCCAAAGTTGACGCTTTTTCCCAAAGGATAACATTACAGCGTACGATGCATTGCAGCAATCGTTTGGCCCCCTGCTGCAAAATAACGGTTTGGTCTTTTGGGCTGAAATTTTCAGGGAACACAGCCAACATCCCACAGATGTGTTTTCAGTGGTTTGGTGCAAAAATATTACAGGGAGGCAAAGTTATGGCACTCTGAACTTCTGTTTTTTTCCCATAGGATAACATTACGGCGTTCGCTGCGCCTTTCAGGGCCTGTACCTCTAAATGGTGCGAGATACGGACTTTTTGTCAAAAAATTCTTAGCCCCCTCATGGGGGCAAAGCACAAAATTAGCCAGGAAAGTGATAATTCATATGACTTTTAAATTTTTTTCTATGTCGTACAGTTACTGACATATAAGCAATTTACTATTCCAAGTCCTCATTTTTCTGTTCCGACGGTCATTATTTTGCATACATTCTTTGTACTCACTGTCTTTCTCTATACAGCTTTTGGGGAAAACCAGCCTGTGCGCTTACATTACTGTTACCATTACCATTACCATTTCTGCTTGTGGTTCCGTACCTGCTTCACTCTACTGCTCACGCTCACGCCACCTGTGCATGCTACCCTTGCTTTCATTTGTGATTGCGCTTGCATTGTTTTTAACATTTCTGTTACAGTACTGTTTCTCCTTCTGTTTTGCTTTGCGTCACCATGCGCATTACGATTTGTGTTTATGGGCACAATGTTACTATGTAACAAGACATCATCTGCATGGGCCTCAAGCCCCCTGCTGCATTACATTCACTATTTCCTCATTATCATTCTCAAAAGAAGGGAAATAGAGGCAAAAACTCAAGTTTAATGCATCATAGTTGTTCCACAGCAACAAAGCGGGATTTCGATAGTTAGTTGAAACTCCCTTTGCCCCTCTCACCTGAATCAGATGCGCGACAGACCATCGTCCTAACTGTCACCCCATTATCCTATTCCCTCAGCTTCTTTCCACATGTGATGGGGTGACAGTTAGGCCGACGACTCCCAATGCGCACCCCAATTCCATGTGGGGGGTGGGCTGAGGGTGCAAAGGGGTTTCAACCCTAACATCGAATTTCCTCGCTTTGTTGCTGTGGAACAACCCTAACTGATGCATTAAACTGAGTTTTTGCCTCTAATATATATATATATATATATATATATATATATATATACACACACACATAATGGAAGTCTAGAATTCATCAGATGACCTGTTAGCTATTATGTGCAGTGATGGTACAGTCTTCAAATGTAGTAGCTGCTATATTTTCATTGTAGGCCGACCCCTGTGGAGATGGTCAAATACCGCCCCTGGCGGAATGTTTCCTCTAATGGCCTTGCAGTGGTTCTTGACCTATCAGAACTTCCTGTGCATTGCAGTAATCCAGAGGCACTGGTTGTGGCTTATAACACCGCCATTACTTCTGCCCTGGGTCTTATTACTCCAGTTTGTGTGCGTCCTCTCTCCCTTCGACCTCGGACCCCATGGTTTGATGGGGCCTTGAGGGAGTTGCGGTGACTTGGACGCAGGTTAGAACGCTGTTGGTGGAGGTCTGGCCTGGATGCCGACCACCTTAGACTGCTAGAACATTATCAATTCTATCAGTCAGAAATCTCCCTTAAGAAGGCAGAGTTCCTGTCTGGGGAAATTTCTGCCACTCAGAACTGACCTGCTCAGCTATTCAGAACTGTGGACAGATTGTGCAACCCAACCTGTCTACAGCTCTGTAGAGCATTGTCACAATTACAGTGTGATGAGATTGCTCAGTTCTTTGCTGATAAGGTGGCTGACATTAGGTCAGACGTCTGTCTGACATGTTCTATGCCAGTTGCAAGTGGCCAGGATAGGGTCTCTATTCCTTTGTTTTCCTGGAGCACCTTTGACCGCCCGGTAATCATGGATGTTATGCGGATTGTCCAGGGGCTGCGTCCTACCTCCTGTAGTTTAGATCCAGGTCCCACACCCCTAATTTTAGGGTGTGGAGATTCCCTTCTACTGGCTGTAGCACAGATAGTCTGGTCTTCCCTTGACTCGGGTGAATATCCTCGGTCCTTAAAAGAGGCAGTGGTGACACCCTTGTTGAAGAAATCATCTTTGTATCCAGACTGTCTTGCCAACTACAGACCTATCTTGAACCTCCCCTTTGCAGGGAAGGCGATCGAGAAGGTGGTAGCAGCCTAGTTGGAGAACCACTTGACCATCCATAGCATCTACGAACCTCTCCAATCAGGTTTCCGTAAGAGGCATAGTACCGAGACTGTGCTGATTCGGGTGCTCAATGATCTCCTGAAGGTGAGAGACCAGATAAAATGGTCCATTTTGGTTCTATTGGATCTGTCATCAGCATTTGACACCGTCGACCATGGGGTTCTCTTGGAGCACCTGAGATGTATTTGTGGACTCTCTGGGGTTGTGCTCAGATGGTTCACATCATACCTCACCGGAAGAACTCAGAGGGTGGTGTCAGGGGTATTTTCCTCTGATCCCATCTCTCTTTTTTGTGGGGTCCCTCAGGGCTCTATGCTGTCCCCCATGTTGTTTGCGGTGTACATGCTTCCCCTTGGAGACATTGTGAGATGGTACGGGTTGGGATTTCACTGTTATGCAGATGATACTCAACTGTACCTGTCTTTTGCACCCGACCAGGAAGGCGCTATCTCGGTATTTAATAGATGCCTAAAGGAAATCCAGGATTGGATGAGGTCCAGTTGGTTGAAGCTGAATTCTGGGAAGACCGAGGTGTTGGTTTTGGACACAGATCACCGGATAGAGGGACCTGTGGCTGGATCCCCTTCTGGGGTGTTCTGTGGGGATGTCGAGTTACCGGTCTCTGAACGGGTGCGAGATCTGGGGGTGATCTTAGATGCTGGGCTGATTTTATGATCTCAAGTGTCAGCAGTGGTAAAATCTTCTTTTTTATCATCTGAGAAACATCGCCAGAATCAAGCACCTCGTTCCGTCCGGCGATCTGCCAACTTTGATCCATGCCTTAGTGACCTCACGCCTGGGACTACTGCAACTTGCTTTACCTTGGGCTTCTGGGGGTTGATATCCACCGCCTCCAGCTGGTGCAGAATTCCACAGCCTGAGTACTTACAGGTATGCCTAGATCATCTCATATTACTCCGGTGCTGCAGGGTCTGCACTGGCTACCAGTTCAGTGGCGGATCACCTTCAAAGTCAGATTACTGACTTTTAAAGCCCTGCATGATCTGGGCCCTGACTACTTGAAAGATCTCCTAATTCCTTATCTATAGAAACATAGAAGTTGACGGCAGATAAGGACCGCAAGGCCCATCCAGTCTGTCCATTTCTTTTTCTACCTTATAAATGTGCCATCGGCCTTTGCTCTGTCAGTGGCCTATCTATTCATAGTCATTTGTATTGCTCCCTTATGCCTATCCCATGCCTGTTTGAAGCCCTGCACTGTATTCATAGCCACCACTTCTTGTGGTAAGCCATTCCATGCATCCACCACCCTTTCTGTGAAAAAGAATTTCCTCACATTCCCCCTTAATCGGCCCCCTCTAATCTCATGCTGTGTCCTCTTGTCCTGCTATTTTTCTTATATTTAAACATGTTAGACTCTTTCACCTTGTTAATGCCCTTAAGGTGTTTGAATGCCTCGATCATATCACCTCTCCCTCCTTTGCTCAAGGGTATACATATTGAGCTCTGTTAATCTGTCCTCATATGTCTTCTGATGCAGTCCCTGCACCATTTTGCTGCCCTCTTCTGGACTGCCTCAATCTGGTTAATGTCCTTGTGAAGGTGTGGCTCCAATACTGCACGCAGTACTCAGATGGGGCCTAACTAGTGTCTTGTAAAGAGGGATTATTACCTCCTCTTACTACTTGTGATACCCCTACTAATACACCCTAACACCCCCTAGCCTTACCTACTGCTTTAGAGGTCTGCTTGATGATTTCAGGTCATCAGTGATGATGATGCCCAAGTCCCTTTCTTCCTTTGTGACTGCTAGCAACTCCCTCCCAGCCTATAGGTGGCTTCAGGGTTTCTCTTCCCATGTGCATGATTTTGCACTTTTGCATTAAATCCCAGTTGCCACTCTTCTGACCATTTTGCTAGTTTATCCAGGTCTCTTCTCATTCTGTCCACCTCATCTGGATCATCTACTCTGTTGCAGATCTTGGTGTCATCTGCAAACAGACAAGCCTTTACCCTCTAGTCCATCTGCAAGGTCACTAATGAAGATGTTGAAGAGGACTGGCCCCAGAACTGATCCCTGAGGTACCCCACTTGTGACTTGCATCTCTTCTGACTGTATACCATTTACCACCACTCTCTGTTTTCTGCCCGTCAACCAGTTTGCCACCCAGTTGACCAACTTCTGACCCATTCCCGAGCCTACCCAGCTTATTTATCAATCTTCTATGTGGAACAGTGTCAAAAGCTTTGCTGAAGTCAAGGTAGGCGACATCAACTGCTCCTCCTTGTCCACCACTCTGGTTACCCAGTCAAAGAAATCTATGAGATTAGTTTGACAGGACCTTCCTTTGTAAACCCATGCTGTCTTGGATCCTGTGCCCTATGGATTCCAGGTGTTGCACTTTCCTTTCCTTAAGGAGTGCCTCCATAATCTTGCCCACTACTGAGGTAAGACTGACTGGTCTGTAGTTCCCTGCCTCCTCCCTGCTACCACTCTTGTGGAGCGGGATCACATGAACCCTTCTCCAGTCTTCTGGGACTTCTCCTGTGCTCAGAGACTCACTAAACAGTTCTGCTAATGGCTCTGCTAGTTCCACCCTTAGCTCCTTAAGTACCCTGGGATGTATGCCATCAGGTCCCATTGCCTTATCCACCCTGAGCTTAGCAAGCTCTTGTAGGACCCTTTCTTTTGTGAAGGAGCAGTGCTCACCTCCTCCCGCTGTGTCCATGATGCTGAGCTGTGGGCCCTGCCCTGCCTCTCTTCAGTAAATACTGAGCAAAGGTATCTATTTAGGATAGATGCCTTTACAGGGTCCTCCTCCTCACATGCCCCTTTTCTCCATTAGCTTAGCAATACCCTCTGGACTTTCTCCTTCACTAATGTATCTATAGAAAGTCTTGTCACCTTCTTTACTGTTCGTCTAGTGTTTCCTCAGTTTGGGACTTTGCCTGCCTTACTGCCTTCCCTGCTTCCCTTAGGGCAGTTTGGATGCCTCCCTATCTTCATCCCGCTGTGTTCCCTTATATTTCCTGAAGGTCAGCCTTTTGGCTCTGACCTTTCTGCTACTGTATTTGAGAACCAAAGTGGTTTCCTTCTTCTTTGCATTTCCTTTTCTGTCTAACACAATGGGATGTTGCTTCAAGTACTGCATCCTTAATGCTTGTCCACTTTGCCTGTACCCCTTCACCTGTGTTTCTTTTTGCCAGGGCTAGCTTAACTCTGTTGGCCATCTTATCAAAGTCAGCTCCTCTGAAGTCCCATATTTTTGCCTTGGAATGGGATGATTTAGATGTAGTAGCCAAATTGAACTATACCATGTGATGGTCACTGGCCCCCAGGTGACCTTCTACCTGGAGATCTGTGATCCCTTCCTTGTTAGTCAGTACTAGATCTAGGATAGCCCTGTCTCTTGTGGGTTGCTGTACCAGTTGTTTGAGGCCCTCCCCCTGCAGGGAATCCACTATGTGTCTAGTTCTGGCAGATGTTCCTGCTGGTATTGATCAATCTGTATCTGGCATGTTGAAGTCTCCCATTATCAGAACCTCCCTTTAGCTGTCATGTTTTGTATATCTTCTAACAGTAATGTGTCTATGTCCTCCCCTGGTCTGGGGGCCTGTAGACAACCCCAGTTCTTATGGCTGTCCCATTTCTGTTTCCAGGGTGACCCACAGTTCTTCTGGCTCCTTATGTGTATTCTGAATTTCTGTAGCTTTGATATTTTCATTGACATACAGGGCCACTCCACCCCCTTTTGCACCCTCGGTCTCTTCTGAACAATACATAGCCAGGTACTGAAGTCTCCAAGTGTGGTTACTGGTAAACCACGTCTCACTAATTGCTACTATGTCCAGTTTAGCCTCTGACATTATTGCCTGCATGTCTGGGATCTTATTTCCCAGGCTGTGAGCATTTGTGTACATGATTTTCCATTGGCCAGATTTTGGTGTGTTGGTTGTTGGGTGAGGTTTGGCATTACCTCTGTGCGTCGTATGGGGAGACAAACCTTTTTTCTTACCTGGTGATGCAAATGAACTGCAAATATGCTGAATCCCTGTTTGACCACTAGCTGAGGGGGGAGGGGTGTTCTTCCCATTCGACGTATCTCCCTATGAGGTCGCTCCGCTCAGCCAACAAGGGGTTGCTAGAGATTCCTAGGGTTATATTAAAATCAACTGGGGCCCAAGCTTTTATGTTTGTGGCTCCATCCCTTTGGAATTCTCTACCCCATCGGATAAGGGAGTGTATGACCATGGGGAGCGTTAAAAAGGCTCTCAAATCCTTTTGATGGGAAAGGGCCTATGGTGTCTTTGACTGATGACTGTATTTGTTTTTAACAGTTTTTACATTACTGTCTGTATACTTTGTTTGTTTTCAGTCTTTTTGGAATACGCCTTGGTATCTGAAAGGCACAATATAAATAAAGATTATTATTATTATTATTTATTATATGTATACTTCTACTGCAGATGAACAATAAACAAGTACTTACATTTGCTCCAAATGTATTGAAATAGGGTGTTTATTAAATGAAAATAATAGCTTACGTGAGCAACACAAAACACAAGTTCTTCACGAAATGAATGCCAAACCAAAGGAGAAAAGGAAATGGGCAAATGCAGATAGTAATGGTCCTGACAACATTATAAGCGCAGAAGAGAAGGTCAGGGTCAGCGCAATGGAAGAGACATATAACGATTGGACATTAGTAACTAGCAAAAATGGTAATAAAAGAAGAAGAAGGGCTATAGGGAGGGAAGAAATCATATTAACAAATAGATACATTTCACTAGGTCCTCGTGAGTTAGGGGGGAGGCAGGAGAGGATACAACAAATGGTACCAGTGGATGGAACACAGACTACAGAGTGCTTGTGATGGGAGGCTCAATCATGCGTAGAACAGATACAGTAATTTGTGGCAGGGATAAGGCCAATCATGAAGTGAATTGCCTAACTGGAGCTAAGATACAGGATATCAAATATATACTACCAAAGGTTATGGATACTAATAACAATGGTCAAACTGCAGTAGTTCATGCGGGCACAAATAACAAGGGGCGTGACCACAAAAAGGATATTGTTGATGACCTCATGGATCTTGCAAAAACAATAAGGGGGGGGGGCTATGAGATCTGGCATAATACCTGTACGTAAAGGTTATCCAGAAAGGAATAAAATGATCCAACGTACAAATATTAGGCTGGAAAATAGATGCCAAAATGAAGGAGTAACCCTTATAAATTCCTGGGAAGCTTTCTTCCAGCAAATGGATTTGTATGCAAAGGATGGGCTCCACTTAAGCTTCAAGGGTACAGAAATACTAGCAAACCTTATAAACTACCAGCTAGTATTTTAAACTAGCAACAGAGGGTGGTGAGTCATCAATCAGAAAGGCAATAGCTAAAAAAACCAAAAAGTTAAACATACTAACACTGGAAAGATTAAATGATACCTGAGTAACATTAGAAATCTTAGAAATAAAAAGGAGGAGTTAGAAGCAATGCTATTACCAAATGGTGACATCAAAATGGCCTTTATCACTGAAACATGGTGGCATTCTGAGGATGTCTGGGGAACATCAATCCCCAGTTACCAGCTATATAGACGCGATAGGAAAGGGAAAAAAAAGTGTGGGGGGGTGGCTGCCTTCATTCATAACACAATAAAATCCTTAGATATATCAGATAAAATAAAGAAAGTTAATAGTAAGGTTGAGTCATTATGGATCAGACCCGAATGCCCCAAAGGAAAACAAATCATCTATGGTTTGTACTATAGGCCCCCGAACACAGAAAATGACATCAATGAAGAGATAACACAGGAAATAGAACGTGCTTGTGAGTTAAGACACGTCTTCTTTTTAAGGGACTTAAACTATAGTGATATGTGCTGGGATTCACTCACAGGAACTAAATCACAGAGTAAAGAATTCCTAAAAAGGGTTGAATATCTAGGATAGACACAACATGTGAAACATCCAACACATGTCGATAAAATCCTTGACATAATACTGTCTACTGAGGAGTTAACAATTGATGACTGTATTATAGATTCTCCACTGGGAGCAAGTGACCATAATGGTATTCAGTTTTCAACTGATAAAGTCTATTCAATTATTCATGGATGCAGAGAGGTATATACAGTGATTATAACACAGCAAACCATAACCTTATTCATGAAGAATTAAGTGCTTTTGACTGGGAAACATAATTTAAAGATAAAACTACAGAAGAAATGTGGAACGCCTTCAGGTTGCATATTTTCAATATATGTAACAAACATATTAAAAAACTAAATAAATATCATCGGTATGGCATTAAACCGAAATGGCTAACCAAAAGTTTTAAAAAACTAATCAATAAGAAAAAGAAAATCTATAATTTATACAAAAAATAAGAAGGAATCTATTTGGCATACATAAGGAAATCCAGAAAAAATGTAAAAACATGATTAAGTGGAACAAACAAAATATAGAACAAAGATTAGCTAACAACAGTAACAAAGGCAATATGAGAGAATTCTACGGCAATGTTAATTCACTGTGAAATTCTAATGGCTCAATTAAGATGATCATTACAAATAATGAAATTATAGATGAGCCCAAACAAATGGCTGAGGTATTTAATGAATACCTCTCTTCCATATATACCCAAAAAAACAATCATAAAGGGTTTTAAAATGTGAATGTAACATCTAATATCAACATCACTGAAGAAACCTTTATAAACAAACACGCAATTAAAAAATAGGCATTCAGCGGGACCTGGCAACATTTCTCCTAGACTTCTAAAACTTCTAACCCTCTACATAGTCAAACCATAGAGGAGGCAGTATAGCACAGTGGTCTACGGCTCTGAGCTGCAAATCTGGTGACAATCCAGCAGACCAGACCTGGGTTTGAATCCCACAGCTTCCACTTGCATACTGTGTGACCCTGAGCAAGTCACCTAACCTCCTTGTGCTCCCAGGTCGCTCCTGTAAAAAAGCTTTCAGCTTAGTGTGCTATACCTGGTTAAATAAATAAATTAAAATATTTATATACTCACTCGTTCACTAATACTGAGTTACCATCTGACTGGTTATGTGCTTCAGTTATACCATTATACAAAAAAGGAAGTAAGACATCATGTGAAAATTATAGACCCATAATCCTAACTTCTGTCCGAGGTAAAATATTTGAATCAATCCTAAAATATACTATAACTAACCGTCTACAACAACAGGGCACAGCACATTACAACCAATATGGTTTCAAAGCAAAACAATCATGTACTACCAATCCTTTGGGTTTCTGTGAAAAAATGTCCAAAGCATTAGACAGGGGTTTACCAGTGGATTGTATATATCTAGACTTCTCTAAGGCATTCAGTATCATCCCCATGCTGCCATTATTCAAAAGCTGCTAGAGATTAGGCTAGACTATATGGTGATTAAATGGATCCAATCGTGGTTAAATAACACGACACAAAAAGTATGCATCAATGGCTATTACTCTGAACAGAGACCCGTGACTAGCAGAGTACTGCAAGGGTCAGTCCTGGGGCTGATCTTATTTCAGATATTCATCTCAGATATGGAAAATCTATTTATAAACTGGGTGACAAAACGTGGATAATTCAAAACTCGCTGGTATAGTACAAACTGTAGAAGGACAGGCTGAATAACAAAATTATATAAATAATGTTGTAAAATGGGCAAATGAACAAGGGATGACTTTCAAGCAGGACAAATGTTGTATTTTACATCTCAGCAACCTATCAAATACAGCTACATATCTGCTAGATGAGGTACCAGTGAGAGTTTCTGAACTGGAAAGGGATCTTGGAGTGATAGTTAACAATAAACTAACTTTGAATATACATTGTGAAAGCCAGATCATAAAGGTTAACAGGTTACTGTATGCAATCAATTTTAAAAGCAGGAGTAGTGATGTAATTATGCCATTGTATAAACTATGTTAGACTACTATTGGACTACGGTAGCCTGGTCTGGGGACTCTTAAATAGAGGGACTATTTTTTATTTTTGTATTTATTTATTAGATCATCGGTTTACAGACCTTTGAGTCAAAGACTCATTTACAAAGACACCTCGTCAAGACAGCAATACATCACAGCAAACAAAACAGTATGGTACATAACGCTTAGATTAAAAAAGCAACCAGTGTTACAAGCATTCACTGGTGGTACAAGCTTGGTAATAGGTAGATCACAGTAGTCATAATATAGGTACACGAGTACTACATCAGGTAGCAACCAGAGATATTTTATTACATTAGTCAGCAGATGTTGCCTGAGACCCCAGACATATACAGCAAAAGTAGACAGGGCAGACTCAGCCTAGGGGTAAGGGTAAGGGGCAGGTGAGGGATTATGTGCAGTTGCAGCAGCGAGTGCTTGTCAGATGGCTTCTGAGGGAGACCTTGAAAGGACCAAGCTTAGTGGAATCAGCTATGTTGACTGGGAGAGAACTGAACCAGAAGGGAGCCTGATAGCAAAAGGATCTCTGGGCCATAGAGGTCCTTACCCCGGGAACAATAAGGGAGGTTTTAACAGTGCTGTGGGTGGAGACTGAGGGGGGAGGCATGCTTCAGAGGTGCACACATGCTTGGGGCCCTAGTAGGGTCTTTTTTTTGTTTAGTACTTTGGTGGTAGCGGCTCTCACAGGTATCTGCCCTGGTCACGGCCCCTGGACTTCCACCTACTGTCACTGCTAGGTCCCCCGGTCACCCCCAGCTTTCCTTCCAGAGGGTGAGGCCGCGGAACTGGTCCCCAATCCAGTCCGTGAAACAAGTATCTAGTTGGGGGATGCTAGTGACAGCGGCTAATTGAAGCCCAAGGAGGGCTTCATAGAGGTGGAAGCCCCACCTGGATTTTTATCTTGAATGGTTCCCCTGTGGAACCGAGTGTGTGTAATGATGCAAGCTGAGGGAGAGCCCACATGCATCTTTGCATGCTCCCCTCGAAGCATCCGCACCTAATTCCCCCCATGTTCTCTCCTGTCCCGTGCACCCCAGCTTCTGCCAGAGGATGGCAAAATGCCAATGCTGTGCTTCCCCCCTCCCCAGAGAAGGAGAGAAGTCCTTTGGATGCTCAATCCTTCCCTCCCCCTGCCAACCCCTGATGGCCCATGCCCGTTCCCGAACACGGGTCTCTGGTGTGACGCAAGGTGTGGTGTCCAGTGCCTCAAACCCTCAGCACCACCAGGCCAGCTAGCAGGGTCTTTTTTACAAGAAGGCAGGTTTGGAAGCAGAGTCGTTCTTCGAATTTGAGCAAGTTGGTGGAGGAGTACAGCAGGCACGTATGGGAGCACCTAGGGGCTCCCAGCATTAGCCTGCAGGCCTTGTTTATAGAGAGCTGGATTCTTGCAAGCGCAGTGTTGTTGGCTGCAGCATAGATGGGCAGCCCATAGTCAATTAGCAGCAGGACAGAGGAGGTGATTGCCAATCTAAGGGCCTCTTGTGGTAGGCAGTCCCTATGGTGGTATAACAGTCCAGTCCTGACATTGGTGGCAGCAGAAAGGGCATTGATATGGGAATGGAAGGAGAATGCTGAATCAAAGGTAATGTCCAGATACTTGTAGGAGGAAACCTGCTCAATGGGGTTTAGAGTGCTAGGCAGTATCATGAGAGGGGCACGACTGGCTTTGCTTTGGCGAAGCGAGAAGAGCATAGCTTTGGTCTTTTTTAGGTTCAGGACTAGACTTCATGATGTGAACCAATGCTCAGCTCTATGAAAAGCTTGTTGGAGGGTGGCCTGGAGTGTGTTGGGGTTGAGGTCAGAGGCAAAGAGCACAGCATCATCCGCATAGAGGAGGATCTTACTTTAGGCAGCCCAAGAAGAGGGAGTTGAGGTAGAGACTGAAGAGGAGAGGGCCTAAAATGGAGCCCTGGGAAACCCCAGAGCAGACAGATCGTATGTCAGATAGAGTGCTATTGATTTTTACACACTGAGTTCTGGCAGAGAGGTAGCTGGTGAACCATGCGAGGGGGCTGGGGGAGAAACCAAGGCATCTGAGGGAGTCAAGCAGGAGGGGATGGCAAACCATGTCAAAGGCCTTGGAGCGGTCAATGAACACGGCACCGGCAGGACTTCTGACATCCAGAGCAGAGTGCAGGAAGTTGGAGAATTCAAGCAGCATGGTTGTGGTGCTGTGATCTGCATGAAAGCCATGCTGTTCAGGGCAAAGGATATTGTGCATGGCCAGGTATTCAGCAATCCGGTTGGCAACTACTTTTTCAAGAGCCTTAGAGAGTTGGGGGAGAATGGAGATAGGTCGATATAGACAATTTAGAGAAGGTCCAAAGGAAAGCAATAAAACTAGTGTATGATATAAAGCATTTATCATTCCAAGAACAGTTAAAACACTTAGGTCTTATGTCACTTGAGACCAGAAGAATTTGTGGCAATTTACTGCTGTGTTTTGATGTTATACAGGATGAATACCTACTGAACAAAATGGGCTTTGAATTTAGGGACGATAGAGTAAGTACTAGAAGCCATCCCTTACAGATACTTGTTGCTATGATATCAGTCCTGTTAGGGAATAATTTCTGGGTTCTCAACTCGGTCAGTCATATAGAGAGGTGTGAGTACCGCGCACTCTGATCACCAGAAAGTAAGTACTGTCTTCCTATTTTTGCCCCTTGGGATCTTGAAAACAGACTGGTAACCTCCCCTATACCAACCCAGGAAAAGGAGAGAAAAATATTACCAAATTAATACCATTAACTATGCAGATACATTATAGCAAGCTCTGCTAATACAAGGAATAAGTCTGCTTTCAAAGTTAGAGTTTAAAATTAGAGAAACACTGAAAAATCAAAAAAATTCACATCCATATTTTCAGGCATTTGCATTGATCACAGGAAAGATTTAATGTCAAAATCCTGCTCTTGTCCATTTGGTTTGAGGCTTCTGATACTGAATATCCAGTTGGTTTCCCTCTGATGTAGTTGTCTCAGTCTGTTTCCACTTCTTTTACCCATGGTAACATGTTCTAGGCCCATGAATTTAACAGCTTGTGTGTTATCACCATGTGCTTCTCTAAAGTGGTTATCCACTAAAGTGTGTCCTGGTTCAAATTCCTAATGCTCTTGATGTGCTCTTGGTTCCTCTCTTGTAGAGGCCCGATGGTTCTGCCAACATATGTCATATTGCAGGGGCACCAGATGACATATATGATGAAATGAGTGCTACAGTTTTTAAACTCCCAGAATTCCACAATTTTTTTCAACAGTGCTTAAGTTAAAGTACTTAGCCTGTACACAGTTTTTGCTGATACTACATTCTTCACACCTATGCATGCCCTTTGAGGGTAGTGGTAGCCAGGAGTGGTATCCAGGTGTCACTTTAGGGTACTGATCACTGTGATTACGAACATATGAACATACGAAATTTGCCAGCAGGTAAAGGCCTAGAGGTCTATCAAGTCTGCTCGAATGTGCAGCTAGCACCCCTTATTCTGCAGCTGTCCCTCCCTTCCACCCTTCCCCTTCATTAACCCTCCCCCTTGTCCTGTCCCATCCTCGTTTGAAGCAGTCCACTGTTCTACTGCATACCACTTCAGCAGGTAACACATTCCACCCAGCCACCACCCTCTCTGTAAAAAAGTGTCTCCTCATCTCACTCCTGAACCTTCCTTGCTCCAGTCTCATATCATGGCCGCTGGTGGCCCTCCCCTCCCTTTGAACAGCCCCTCTGTACCTGTCTTGTTTATTCCATTCATGTATTTAAAGGTTTCAATCATATCACCCTGTCTCTCCCTCCTCCAGTGAGTACATGTTCAACTCCTTCAACCTCCTCTCATATGATAAGTCCCCAGCCCCTTGATCATCTTTGTTGCTCTGCTGCACCCCCAGTAACTTAATGTCCCTCTTCAGATACGGACGCCAGTACTGCACGCAGTACCCAGGTGTGGTCTAACTAATGACCTATACAGTGGCAGAATCACCTCCTCCTCCTCGAGGATATACCCTTGCAATACAACCCAGCATTTTGTTGGCCTTGCAGCTGCCTTCCTACATTGTGCTGAGTTGTTCATTGATCCTGTAATGAGCACACCCAGATCCTTCTCCTCCTCTGTCTGGGCTAGCTGCACTCCCCCTAGCTGGTAACTCCTCCTTGGGTTCTTCATCCCAAAATGCAGCACCTTGCACTTTTTGGCATTAAAGCCCAGTTGCCAGGTGTCTGACCAGGTTTCAAGCTTTGATTGAATCAGTTATGCAGATTTTGTGCCCTTCTAAAGGGCACTGTGGGTTTTCCCCAATGCCCAGTGCAAGTGCAAGATCCCTTTAAAGGATAGGCCAGAAATTTGTCACTACAGTGCCAGTTTGACCTGCTAGTTGGTTGTAGCTGGTAACGAAGGAAATTTCATCATTCAGTCCAATTTCTCTTTATTCTGGTTTGAACATATCCTTTCTATTTAGTAGTTTTGCTTGTGATAGGGCTTCATCAAGTGTTTTTTGGTTATATTCCCTCTATAAAAACCTCTCTATAAAGGCTTGTGACTCTGGTTCAAAGTCTATTTCAGTGGAACAATTCCTCCTAATCCTGACCAGTTGCCCATATGGTATGGCGGTAATCAAGTGATGGGTATTGGCGCTGTCAGCCCTAAATGGACTATTTGTTGCTGTAGGCTTTTGATAGGCAGTGGAAATCAAGTCTGCCCCCTTGAACTGTAAGGATGGCATCTAAAGAGTTAAGAGAAGTGGTACTAGGCTGCCAGGTATCAAACAAAGTAGACCGTGCATGTGGAATGAGTGGATCCACAGCGATAAGAAAAGGTGGTCTCCAACACTCTACTCCAAACATTTAACAGAAGTAATAGTTCTTCCACATGATACATCTTTATTCAGGATACAAAATGTAAAAACCAAAACAAGGTGCTGTGTCAGCAAAACAAAACAGTATAATAAACGCATGCTGAAAATAGAAAATAGAGTTCAAAATCGACGTTTTGACCTTAGGTCTTTTTCAGGAAATATCAAAAAGAGAAAAAAGCAAAGTTATTGTAGAGGGGAGGCAAAATAAGGGATATATTGTATACATGTGGAAAGAAAAAAGGGAGAGGCTCTGGGAGAAGAAGTGATAAATGGCAGGATAAAAAGAAAATGTGGAAAACAAAAAGGGGATGATGGGAATGACAAGACATAATAGCAGTGAATGAGCTAAAGAAGTACCCAGGTGGGGACCAATTAACAGGGCCTAGTAAGAAGGCTGAAATTTGACAAATATGGGGGAAGGAGACAGAAATGGAGACATCTAGTGAAAATGAAAATAGATCTGTACAGATACAAACAGACTTTAGGGAAATAAAAAGGGTGGCTGAAAGCTGTTAGTAGATTCAGGATAGAACGAAGTTAAAAACACCCCACATGCACATCCACAGAAATTTCCTTCAATGTTTCATGATGCTCTGGCTCTTTGCCAAGAAGTAAAGTAGTAAGGTGTGCCATGAATAAATAGCCCCAAGCGGGGTCACATGTGGTAAAAAAGTAATCACATGACATGTAAAAATATTTACCATTTGATACATACAAAATAGCACTTGATTGCACTTAACAATAAATACATACAAGGTAAAAATCTACCATGTGTAATGCCACACCTACTAGACCATTAGTACATACTGAAAACCATTGTGCAAGCTAATGGGGTGGGGGGTAGGCAAAAATGGTGGGGGGAGGGAAAAAACATGAACACATTAAAAAATAACATATAATATATGTTTCAAACTATTCCAAATCCCAATATGGTGATTACATTCTGTTAGAAAATGGGTAGGGAAAAGTCTAGTTTCTGATTGGCTAATGGCACTAACTTGCTGGTCAGGTATCAGACAACAGAGACCGGGAATGAGTCCCATTCTCTGGCTGCCTGATTACGTCACAATATTACAGGTACGATTGAATTTTCACTTTCAAATAGCCGCCATTTGTTTTGTCTCTGTTAGCAAGAGAAAGAGCCTGCCATGTTAATTTCAACACAGAAACAGGTAGTGTCTCGCAAAATGTATCACAAGGTGCCATGTAGCACGTACCTAGCAACACCAGCACAAAGTAACCAAAGCAGCAGCCTGACAGCAAGACTTTTCATACCCGAAGCAGCCTGACAGAAAAGCCCCCCCCACAGTCTTGCAACCGAACTGCAGTGCAGTGTCAAGAAAAGTAAGCCATTAAAAAAAAATTACATTTCTCACAGAACTGCTACTTTCTTCTAAAAATTATTTAAAAGTGCTTCACGTTCACCTGCCTCAAATATTCGAGCTGCGCGGCTCCGTTCCTTCACCCCTGCCCACCCATCTGTCCGTTAAGATGTTTTTTTCCCAAATCCACTTATTTGTTAAAAAAAATGCTGCACACTTGCCCCGGCTCACAGATTTGAGCCATGCTGCCATTCAAAAATTAACCTTCATAAGCATTAGCAGTTTTTACCCACAGTGTTCAGTGATATTACGTGAAAGCTTACAGGATGTTGACAGCGCAAACCCCATGCAACAGTGGGACTATTCTGTACCTTCTCGGCACCTCCACAGCTGTCTGCATGTCAACAGCATTCATCTCCTGATCTAATTTAAAATGGTAGCACTGCCAAGTAAGGGCACTCAGTGGAGCCACACAACAAAATAAAAATGCACAGTAATCTGCCTGTTTTTACAGACTTACAACTCTCTTTTTTTTTTTGCCAGCTCTCTCTGTTCATCTTCAGACCTTCTGTCCCTCTAAGCAGCTCCAGATAGCATGATCATTTGCCTGCGGCCTGTCCTGCTCCAACGCTGTGTGTCTTTTTTGGGGGGGAGTTAGGAATGACAAACCACAGTTTGTCACCCAATAAATAAATAAATGAAACTCCATCACCAGAGTAAAAAGAGCACAAGGTGTGCATACAGTATATGTGTGTGTGTGGGGGGGGGGGGCGGCAACAAGAAACTGCAGGAAAACAAATTAAATTGACAGTCTCTGTGCCTGTGTTTTTCTGTTGGGGTGTGGGAGGAGAACAGGGAATGAAAAGATACTGCAGAAAAACAAAGGCGATCAACAGTCTCTGTCAACTTACAAAAGGAGGCAGTTTTTAAGTACGGTCTTCAGACATAACAAAAGTCAACTGCAGGTGGAGGAACTATTTTATTTCAAAACTTACTTTAAACTTCTTTTTCATTAACATTTTTTAACTAATTTTTTTTTTTACAGTACCCATTTTCTAAGTGCAATAATACCCTCCACGGTGGGCGGTATTGTGCTTTATCAGACCTTCCAGGGGCTATAAGACCCTCTGCCTGCAGCATCAGGCCTCATTACACCCCTTGGCACAATACCACCCACCCTGTTGGGTATTATCGCTTACTTAGTTGCCATGTTAACTTGTTGCTTCAAGACATCAAATATGGCCATACCTGGAAGCTATCATTTAGATCAGGTGGGGTATATGTTCTCAATGTATATTGTCAGTAGGTTTCTCACTGTAGCAATAATTTTATTTAGATTCTCACCTCTCAGACCCAGTATCACCTTTTCAAGGGCCACAATCTTAAACTTATGGTCTGAACCCTCCCTCCTGATGTACATGGCTAAAGCATTCATCTGATAACTATATGACTACTATTAATGGCATGCAGGTATTCCCCTATATATTGTTTAAATGTCTAAGGGTTTTTCCAACATAAAACCCATTGCAATCATACTTAGCCATGTATACAACAGACTCGGTGGTACAGGTTACAAGTTGTCTTTGTTTGGTCTTGTTTTTTTTGATCTCCCACCTGTAATGTGACAGGTGAGAGCTCATCAATTGGTGGTTACAGTGGAGATACTCTAGTTTGCTCATGTGCAAACCAAAGTATTGCTTGAAGAGCTCTCCTCCTCTGCACCATTTCAATTTAGCCACCAAGGAGACAGGAGCTCTTAGTGAGAGTGAGCCAGCATGATAGGGCAGAAGGGGGGGATCAACTGTCAGAGACTGTACAATATATTGGAGTCAGAGCAGAGCAGCATAGAAAGGAGGATCCATGGGAGCATACAAATTAAAAAACAAAAAGAAAACAGTGTTGTGCGAGGATCAGGCAGGGACTTGGGAGGGACGTGGGTCAGGGACTGGGGAGTGGGGGAGCAAGACTACTCCGAGTGGCTGAAAGGAAAGTCAGTTTCCCAACAAAACAGAAAATGAAGAAGAAAAAATAAACAAACAAAAAAAAGTAAACAAAGTAAGAGGGTCAGGAGGGACTCAAGCCTGGCAGAGGCTAACTGTGTGGGGGGGGGGTGACAGTGCAGGAAGGAAGCCATTGGCAAGGGTCACCTGCCTGGATCAAAACATTTTCCACCCACACAACCAATGAAAGAGAGTCATAAAAGAAAAGATAATATAAAAAAAAAACCTTAGAGGATTGGGACTCAGGCCAGGGACTGATTGTGTGTGTGTGTATGTTGGGGGAGGGGTGCAGGAAGTGCCATTCTCTGAGCCAGTTAGTTTACTTCCCCAGTGCTCCTGGGTCACCTCTGAAAACAGGCACCTGTGCCTAGTGGGCCCAAGCTAAGAGGGCAGCGTATTTACCTTAGGAAGTCACAGTATAAGCACCCCAGAGAGTAGCGTTAAAGCCCTTCCCCACATAAGCAGAAATCACACAGGGTGGACCTTTTTTTTGTGTGTGAGTGTGTGTGTAGTCCACTCTTCAGGCTTGCATGCTGCATCACATGTGAAACGTTTTGGAGAGGGGGGAAGCCTGGCAGTTGAGGAGCCTTTGTCTGCACTGTGTCACCAACCATTTACCATACAAGCAGAAGTAAGAACAGGAGGACCATATTTATTTTGTGTAGTCCTGTTAAATAAAGGCTTGTGTCACATGTGAAATACTTTAGGGAAGGGGCAGCCAGCAGTTGAATAGCCTCTGTCTGCATAGCGTCACCAGACATCTCCCATACAACCAGCAGTCAGGACAGGAGGACCTTATTTTTTGTGTGTAGTCCTATCAAATAAAGACATGCGTCATGTGTGAAACATTTCAGGGGGAAGGAATAGCCCGACAGTTGAGTAGCCTTTGTCTACATAGTGTCACCACCAGCTATTTCCAGACAAGCAGTATTCGGGACAGGAGAACCATATTTTTTATGTGTAGTCCTGTCAAATAAAGGCTTACATCATGTGTGAAATGCTTTGGGGAGGGGCAGCCTGGCAGTTGAGTACCATCTGTCTGCACAGTGTCACCAACCATTTCTCACAAAAGCAGGAGTCAGGACTGGAGGACCATATATTTTTTTGTGTAGTCCTGTCAAATAAATGTTTGTATCACATGTGAAACATTTTGGAGAGAGGGGGAAGCCCAGAAGTTGAGTAGCCTCTGCCTGCACAGTGTCACACTATAGGCCATGGTTGATGTTCAATGAATATTGGCTGTGAATCCAAAGAAGCAAAACCAGAACCAATACCAGGGGTGATTTGGCAAAACCAAAACCTAAACCTCCCCAGTTTTGCACATCTTTAGTTGATACTGGTTATTTCCTACCCAAAACATCCCTCCATATTTCTTGCCCTAATTTCACCTTTGGAAATGGACTCCAAATTGTACCCCCTCTGCACAAATCTTTCTCCCAACTCCCTGGTCCTTTTCTCAGAGTCACCAGGAACAGAACAAAATTCTGTGTACCCTGATATATTGGCTGATGGGGATGTTCTCTGTTAATGGGCGTGGATGACAACTACTGAAAGTAAGATTAAATTCATGTCAGTTTGCTATCTGAACAGATCTGTTTGTTCTGATCCACAAAAATCCTTAAGTCTACATAAGGGATGTCATTTTCATTACAAGCCACTGACAATTTTAAATGTGGATTACTGTCATGCAAATTCCTAAAAAATTCTGTTAGTTCATCTTCTATGCCTTTCCAATTCTGAGCATGTCATCAATAAAGCACTTGTAGGTATGCATATGCCTGAAAAAGGAGTTGCCATGTTCTGACTGAATAACTAATAGGAACCAAACTGACAGGAATTAAGCCTAGAATTAGGGCAAGAAATATGGAGAGGCATTTTGGGGAGGAAAACACCAGTATAAATATTGGGAATGTCAGGTACCATGGTCCTGATTTTGTACCGTTTACATTTACATTGTGAGCACCACTACATTTTGGAGCTGATTTTTTTGCTTGTATACATATTTTGCTACAAGAAGATATGTAGCAATAGTGCATTCAATATATATATATATATATATATATATATATATATATATTTACATAATGTAGTCTATACACATATATATATATACAGTATATATTATAAAAGTATTTGTAATATATATTCCAGTCATATTTATAAACTATGTAACATATTTATTTGCTATGTAAAACACATATTTAAAATGTATTATTAGTATTAATACATATATAACAGATACTTTCCAGATGTATATTAGGCCAAACCCATTTTAACATATATGAAATATATTTCAGAATATACATCTCTAATATATTGAAAATACAAGTCTGCTAACATACACTTATTGTAGAAATTACATAGTAAAATTACGCTTGCATAAAACTATAATAATGTTTCATTAGAGAGTCCATGAAAACATTAGAAAGTAAAACAAAATATTTTCTTTGATAGTATAACAAAACATATACATTTACTATATCAATGTCAAATATAAGACATTCCTCATTGAATTCTGCAACTATCCAAAGTATTACTGGAAGAATGCACAGATATCATAAATATGTGATATAGTTAGGCATATTCAGATATAGTCTACATATTAACACAATACATTATAGTTCTTTTCCATATGAGTATAATTTAAAACTACGTTATGAAAATATTTGTTTTTTCCTTTATATATTTAGCATATTACAAAGGAAACCAAAAATGAAAAGGTATAAGTAACTCGGAATATGTATGTTGGATAGATTAAATATATATGTTTACCTAAAATGCAAAATATGTAGAAACTGCAATAATGTGTATGCACAAATAATTATTTTTGATATTTAATCAAGGACATAAAAGTGAAAGAACAAAAACTTGAATTTTAAAATAGTATAGCAAAAATATATATCAAAAATGTTTCCCAAATATGATACATTTTGGATCATTCTGTGAATATCTAGAATATATTTCAAAATATATCTCAAAAATGTTAATGTATCTGACATATATTTTAAATATATTTGGGGATACAAGGATATATTTCAGATATTAAAAAATATAGATCTTTTCCATATGCAATAGAGTCCAATTCTTGGAATATTTTGACAAAGCATATGGTAGACAGCACTTAAGAAGAGAGATGGATCGTCCACAGAGACACAGAGATCAACTCAATATGCTAGTTCTGGACAAATAGCATATGTATAAGCAATTGCATCCACGTGCACAAGAGAGAGAAATTGTTGAGTTTATTGTTGGAACTCTTCAGCCAGAACTGCAGAACTTGTTAATGTGTGCAATGTTGAGAACTACCAAGGAACTGATCCAAAAAGGGAGAATATTGCAAGAGAACTTGAGTTGAATGAAACCTGCCAAGAATCACAGTTATGAGAGGAGAGAGAGGTTCCAGGAGAGAGAGAACCTGAATCTCAACTAAATGCAATGTCAGATAGTTCAGACAGATCAACACAACAGCCTAGAAGGACTAACCTGTCAGAACTGAGATGTTACATATGTAATGAACTAGGTCACAAAATGCCTAATTGTCCTAAAGAAAAGCCTGAAGTGAATGCTAATAAAGCAGCAACCACTCTAGTTCAAGTTGAGGAGGAGCTGAAGTCTAAACTGATGGAGATATCTGAAGAAAAGAGTATCCCAGAGATAATAACGTCAGTCATGAGTTCGAATTTGCTATACTTGCCAGTCAAGTTGGGAGACATGGTCATCCAAGGTTTAATGGATAGCAGAGCTACTACTTCCATAATCTCAAGGCCAATGCTAATGCAAAGCATCGACTTATAGATGTGGTTCCAGAGGAAACCCGAGATGGAGCTCACATTACCATCTGAAGTATCATATAGCCCATGGGGACATGGAGAAGTGACTCTCAGTATATGAGACATCCCAAGGAAAGAGAGAGAGTCATTATCTTTGACACTGCCATGTCTGACATTATCATTGGAACTGATACCCTCAAGGATCTGCAGATGGTAATCGATATAGCAAACAAGATGATGATCAGTAATGAAATGACTGGAGGCAAACCACAAGAAAAGACAGAAGAAAAAGAACCTGAGAAAGTACCAGAATCTACAGAGGAGTGTGTGTGTCTGAGGAGCACCAGATTCCTACCGTAATTGCAATGGAACCAGAAGATATCCTGCAAGATATCAAAGTGTTTGCAAGTCCACGTGTAGAAGGACTGATGAAACTAGAAGTCAGTCGAGATGAGCATCTTGAGAGAGTTCTAAGCGAATTTCCAGAGGGGAGTTATGGAAAGAAATGGCAGTACCGATTTGATTCAGCACACAATAGGTACTGGAAATGCACAATCAATATGAAGTAGACCATATGCCTATTCACCTGCCAAAAGAGAGACTATCTGGAAACAGATACAAGAGATGTTGCATGAAGGAATTATCCAGCCATCTTTGTCAGCCTGGTTGTCGCCAGTAGTGTCAGTACCGAAGAAGGATGGGACCACAAGATACCGTGTGGACTACCAAAAGGTAAATGCTGTGACTATCAGAAATGCCTGTCCTATGAAGAATATGAGGGAGGTGTTCGTTACGCTTACAGGAGTACAGACATTCTCGACTATCAATCTCTGGAGTGGATATTGGCAGATACCTGTAGAAGCTACAGACTGGTGTAAAACAGCCTTTATCATGCATGAAGGACTGCATGAGTTCAATATATTGCTGTTCGGACTAAAGAATGCACCAACAACTTTTCAGAGGATGATGGATGAAGTGTTGAGAGGAATTCAATGCTGATTCTGTTTCACTTACATGGATGATGTGATTATCTATTCTAGAACAATGGAGAACACTGGGAGCATTTGAGAGAAGTATTACAAAGGTTCAGGAGTCATGGGCTTCCCATAAAAAGAGAGAAATGCATCTTCTTACTGTCAGAGATAAAGTTTTTGGGTCACATGATAACTGATGGAGGAATAGAGCCTGAATGAGCTACTGTGCAAGTCATCCACGATTGCCCAGGACTGAAGAAAGCAAAGGACATTAAAAGATTTCTAGGACTATGTACTTCGTACAGATCTTTTATTCAACAGATTGCAGATATTGCAGAACCTCTGAACCAGTTAAGAAGAAAAAGAACTAAATGGGAATGGATGCCCATTCAAGAAAAAGCATTTCAGACAATCAAAGAAAAGATGGAAGAATCTGAGAAATTGTACTTTTCAGATTTTGACACACCATTCTATCTAGCTACAGTTGAAAGTGACTAAGGACTTGGTGCAGTGCTATGCCAAGAGAAGGAGAGAAAAACGTGATTTTGTATGCTGGTAGAACTTTAACCACAACTGAAAGTATCACACATCTGACAAAGAATGCTTAGTGATTGTGTGGGCTATCGAGAAATGCAGAGGGTACTTAGACAGGAAACCATTCACATTGCATACAGATCGTAACGCCTTGACTTGGTTGTTCACAAATTAAGACACTAATGGAAAGTTAGGACGATGGTTACTACTCTTACAAGAATATGCATTAAAAATGCAGCATTGAAAAGGAAGTGCAAATGTAATGGCAGATTATCTATCACAAAGTATTGAAAGTGGTGACAAAGAAGTTGAACCAGAGGTTACTGACATGGAAAGAATAATTCCTGACTTATGCTGTAGTGTCACGACAACAAATGTTGAGTCCACCGAAGAGGACAAAGAGCAACTGCTACTGTTCAACTGAAGAGACACTGGAAGAGTGCAGAGAAATGATCCAGAACTAAAGAAACCAATTGAGATAATTGAGAAAGGAGAAGACGTTGAAAGCTTACCTGCCAAATGTTGAGTGCCAAGTGAAGAGCACAATATGTGCTGGTAGACAACATACTAATGTTACACATCAAGAGTCCGGCGACAACATACTAATGTTACACATCAAGAGTCCGGAGGAATGGAAAATGATCCTACCAGAAAGACTGACAGAAAAAGCTATGCGACTAATGCATGACTGCACCGTATTAGGCTAGATGGGCAGAAAGAAAACACTTGACAGATTGAAAGCATGATTTTATTGGCCAAAAATGCATCAAGATGTGATACAATATGTACAGTCATGCATTACGTGCCAAGAGATAAAGGCAAATAACCAGAAATTGATGGGGGCGAATGATTGTAAATTATCCCAGTGGACCGTGGACAACAATTGCAACAGACTTAGTTGTACTGTTGTCAAAGAAAAATAAAGGGAATGAGTATATCATGATAGTTATGGATCAATTCATCAAATGGGTGGAAGCTTTTCTTTTATGCAGAACCAATACAGATGTTTTAGTGTGAAAAATGGAAATGGAAATATTTTGCAGATGGAGAATCCCGAAACACATTGTAACTGACAATGGAACGCAGTTCAGGTCTGAACAATGGGAACTATTCTGTAAAGCTTGGGGAGTCAAGCCTATCTACATGACACCACACCATCTGCAAAGAAACTGGACTGAGAGACCTAACAGGAATATCAAAACGTACTCACAGACCTTCCAATATAAAATAAAAAATGAAATGAAATGAAATACTTATGAGCATATGTACAGTATATGACATTTAGCCAAGACAGGATCAGTATTTACCAAGAATGTTAATGGCCTTATGAAGTGCAGTACAAGACTTGACTGTATGTAACCCAGCCTTACTAATGTATGGAAGAGAAATAATACTACCCATTGACAGAGTTCTCAGGCAAACCAGAAATAGTGGAAGACGTACCAGAATATACTAAGACTTTAACAGATGATATGCAAAAATGCTGTGAAATTGCTAAATGCAATATGGACAATGCCCAGATGCACCAAAAACAATACTATGATCAAAACACAAGAGATATAACTATGGACTGTGGTGAGATGGTACTGTTAAGAAGTCATCCACAATCGGATAAGACTCACATTTTCTGCAAAGCTTGCAAGAAAATGAAAAGGACCATATAATGTTGCCCGAAAATGTTCGGAGGTCATGTACCTCCTGAAAGACCCATCCACTGGTCTAGACAGGGGGGTACACCACATTAGCAATCTTAGGAAGTTATGGAGTAGAGACAGGACAAACTACGCTGGAATGAATTCTGGGGGTGCACCAAATGTGCAAACTTCTTCGGAAGAGCCAGAAGAGCAAATTCCTAAAAGCCATGGTACATGGAGTTATAGTTTTAGGCCTAGAAAGAGTGTTTTTTTTTTATTTTTATCAGGAGAGACACACTAAGCTGAAAACTTTTTTTACAGGTGTGACCTGGGAGCACAAGGAAACTAAGTGACTTGCACAGGGTCACACAGTATGCAAGTGGAGGCTGTGGGATTCAAACCCAGGTCTCCAGGTTTGTAGCTCAGAGCCTTAAACCACTGCTCTATACTGGACTATAGAATCCTATATTCTGAGGGTACTCAATCCTAGTGGGTCAGCTATGCCCACAAAAGTGCATAAGTGAACAGTACAAGTATATAATGTGTATATAGTGTGTATATAGAAAATGTTCTAAAAGTCATTTTGTATGTGCAAAACTTAAAGTAACAAGGCTTTCTAAGTAGGGCCTTGGTCAACTTTGTTACCCTTCCAGGGGGAAGACTGTAACAGCCTAGTAAGACTGTTCCATCAAGAGAATAGGGATAGGTAGGTTAAGTGTATCTAAAAAATAAGTAGTCTAGGATGCAAGTTCGAGACCCAGAGTAGGGTAGGAGCTGCCAGCTAGAGATAGGGTGGCCCCTGCAGTCATAAAAAAAAAAACCATAAAAACATTTAGAATTCATAATTGTAGCAAATAAGAAATGAGCAGTTTTATTATAGATTATCCATAGGGACCAGAGTGAGCATATTCTTAGTGGAAATAGTGGGATGCAGCGCGGGGGGGAAGTTGGAAAGGACTCCTGTCCCTGGCCTTCCTCACACGCATGCAGTTTTGCTCACATTTATTGTAATTGGCAAAGTTTTAGTGTGAAATGATAGTAGTTATCTTTAAAAATAGTAAATGGTAGTCACTGGTGGCCAGTGGGCTAGTAACCAATCACCCTGGCTACTGATGCAAGCGCTAGTGGTCCAGTGATACTTTGGTCTGCCTGGGTTGCCTGTGATTTTTTAATATTTATTTATGTGGTAAAAATCACCTCTCTAAATAAAAAGAAGCTGCTCTGTTTAAGTAAATGAAAATAATGCAGAGTGGCAGCTGCAGGTGCTCAGCACACCAAACTAAGTGAGAAGGGAGCATGAGTGACCGAGCATTGGTCCCACAGCAGAGTGCACAGGCTCTCAGATATGGAATCCCCAGGTCTGGTTGCGGGAGGCCATTCCCCACTCGAGAGATGGTCGAAAGTCAGGCTTCTGGCTTATACACTAATCCTGTTCTGTGAAGAGGGAGACACATCGTGCGCTGCTGTCAAGGCAGGATCAACCAGATAGATTTTCCTATTTCTTAGTTGTGCAAGCGATAAGTGCCAGGAGAAACTGGTTATAGGGACTGGCTCACAAAATAAAGAATATAAATAAAGCGGCACAGTCTGGTTGGGGCTCCGAAAAGCCCACACATAAGCTAAGTGGCAAACATTGTTTATAAAGCTCACAGAGGAGCCATTTTGTGAAGAAAGGAGTGTGATTTCAGACACGGGAACCCGTGGCTTCACAACCGTAAAAATACATGTAAATACAATAAATAAATTAAATAAAGCCATGTGGGGGCTAAGGGAAGTCCTGGGAATATAACATGCACATAGCGCAGAAGTTTGCTAATTTACCACAAGTAAAAATGGAGCATTTTAAAGAAAGGCTCTGCTGGGAAAAGTTGTTTGTCTCAACATTTTTTCTGCATTTCAAGATCGTGCTGCCAAGCCATTGTTCTACAGAACTGCACCAAACTTGGCAGACAGTTAGATTTTAGTGTTCTACACAGCAGAAAATAGTTTTGAGTGATAAAGATATAGAATAAAGGAGTCGTTAACCTTGATAGAGAGAGTGGCTCCTTAGTGAAGCATGGGTTTACAAAAGGACGGTCCTGTCAAACTAATCTCATAGATTTCTTTGACCGGGTAACCAGAGTGGTGGACCAAGGGGGAGCAGTTGATGTCACCTACCTTGACTTCAGCAAAGCTTTCGATACTGTTCCACATTTATTTATTTAAATTTTGGTGACTGGGTAGGCCCACTGGAACCTCACTGTCCCTTTTTCAGGAGTGACCCGGGATTAGTTACATGCACCTAGAGGGAGGGATAAGTACAGTACAGCAAGGCTTACATTGAGTGAGTGAACACACAACAGTACAGGAACTACTACAAATCAATACTTTTGTTAAGAACATGCCATTGAACAGTTAAACTTGGACCAAATAATCAATGATGGTACAAGAAATAATAACATCATAGACCTTGTATTAACAAATATGGGGGCTCTCATAAGTAATATCCGAATTCTAGAACCACTAGCAAACAGTGACCATAACATAGTTCTGTTTCATATACTATCAAGAGTCGTGGATACAAAAGGAAACACCTTAAACAAAGATTTTACCAGAGCAGACTATACACAAATTAAACAACATTTGAATTTATGGGATTGGAGGTCTGAATGGACAGGACTCAATGTACACCAAGCTTGGGACAGTTTACTAGCCAAACTTAAATATTGCATTAATAATTGGGTTCCAACTAGAAAGAAATACAACACGGGATATAGAAATCCGGTCTGGTGGAACAACAAAATAAAAATTGATTGCAAAAAACTGAAATTTTATAAAAAGTATAAAGACCAACCAACAAATGGAAAATGGGAACAGTATAAAAAATATGGAAACAAAGTAAAATTAGAAATCAGAAATGCCAAAAAAAATACAGAAAATAAATTAGCCAGTGACACACTGGATAATAAGAAAAAAATTTACAACTACATTGGTTCACTGAGAGGTTCCAAAGCAACCATAGGTCCTCTAGTTATAAACTCTGGAATAATAAGTAACGAAATGCAAATAACTGAGGAACTTAATGAGAATTTTCATAAAAACTTCTCTAATAAAGAACTTTTTCTCAATAACTCAAACATAGACTTTAATTATACAGTTGTTAAACCAATCACTGAAGATGAAACTATGAAGAATTATTAAAATTAAAATCACTTCCTCAGCAGGACCCGATAGGATACATCCGTTCTTCCTCAAAGAAACTTCCTCTTGTTTATCTGGCCCTCTGAGTAAACGATTCAATCTATCTCTTGAGGAAGGAGAAAGCATATTAGATTGGAAAGAAGCAGTAGTTATCCCAATATATAAAAATGGAAACAAATCTGAAGTTTCTAATTATCGGCCTATAAGTCTGACCTCAGTTATAGGGAAAATCCTTGAAAATTAATATTATACAGAATGGAAGAACACATTAATTACTATAACTTACATGATACAACACAGCATGGCTTTAGAAAGGGAAGATGATGTCTAACTAATCAACTGAACTTCTTTGAAAATGTGAGTGATGCTCTTGATAAAGGACTTCCAGTGGATGTTGTGTTCCTGGACTTAGCCAAGGCTTTCGATAAAATATCCCATAGAATTCTTTTGGAACATTTGGTAAAGCAAAAATTCCCATATATCCTAATCAAGTAGATTAACTCACGGTTATACTGCCGTAAACAACTAACATCTGTTAAGGGTGCATTATCCTCTTACGTAGAAGTTACTAGCGGGGTTCCACAGGGTTCTGTCCTGGGCCCTGTTCTTTTTAATATCCTAATAACATCAATGCAGCCAACTGATAGCATGTGGATATCTAAATATGCAGATGATTGTAAAATTGGAACTATTGTTAATACACAGGAAGCAACAGAAATCCTTCAAAAAGGACTAGAGGCATTAAAAACCTGGGCAATACAAAATAAAATGAAATTTAATGAACAAAAGTGCATTTGGGACACAACAACCAAAAAAAAGGGTACCTTTTAAATAATGTAATTCTACAGGTAACAGACAATGAAAAAGATCCTGGCATAAATATAGACAATACGTTAACCTTTGAAAATAACACCATACCCAAAGTAAAGAAATGTCAACAAATTATGGGTAGTATATGGAAAAACATTAAAAGTAGACAACCACAGGTCATTCTTCTATTATATACCAGTCTAGTAAGATCACATCTGGATTACCGTGCCCCTTTTTGTGCACCTACTACTATATATGGAATGAAACATATAGATGGAGTTCAAAGAAAAATGACCAAAAAACTTAATGGCATGTCCAAAAAAACATATGGTGAAAGACTGAAAACACTTGGTTTATACTCAATTAAATACAGACATCTTAGAGGAGATTTATGTATGATATATAACACACTTAACGAACCAGGACTAATCGAAATATTAGGCATTGAAAGAAAAATCTGCATATCAAACACTAGATCACATAACTTGAAATTAAAAAGGAACTAAGTGTCAGACAAAAAAAAGATTAAAATGGTTCACTCAGAGAATGGTTAACCTATGGAACACACTACCAGGTCCAATAGTAGAAATTAAATCTATGAACATCTTTAAAAATACACTTGACAAATACATGGGTAATAAAAAATTTGAATACATAGACAATTAAAACCACCTTTGGGTGGCAAGTTCAATAATAGACTTTGCCTCCCAAACTTGTAAACAACTATGAAACTATGAAAGTGCAGAAGTCAGTTATACCATCCATCTGTTGGACCAATTCCATCCAGTTTCCTATGTCTTTTATTTCAGCAGAGATAACACCCTATATTGGATCCTCAGGGGGACCCTAGGTGGAGCAGCAGCATGGGGGTGCCTTCCCAAGGTGTATTTTTAGCCCCTTCCTAAAAACCTCAGTAGTGGAGCTGTCCTGTATCCCTCTTGGGAGGTCGTTCCAGAGTTTGGGGAAGGCAACCTTGAACGATCGTTGACCTAGGGATGATCTGGCCCTGGAAATTTCAAATAGTATCCAATCAGTAGATCTGAGTTCGCATCTTGTTGTCTTGGGGACAAGCAGATCCCGCAGCCCAGGAGGGACCCTGGGTTGCAGTAGCTTAAAAGCCATGCACAGGGAGGGATAAGCTAATCTGGCTTCCAGGGAAGGCCATTCTAGGGCCTGGAGCACCTGGCAGTGATATTCCATCCTTTCTGCCCTGGCTGTAAACCGTCTGACCCTGTGATAGTGTGTGCCTCATAGAAGATTGAAGATTGATTAATAAACTGGGTAGGCTCTGGATGGGACAGACATTGGTCAACTGGGTGGAAAACTGGTTGGTGGGCAGAAAACAGAGTGGTGGTAAACGGTATACAGTCAGAAGAAATGCAAGTCACATGTGGGGTACCTCAGGGTTCAGTCCTGGGGCCAGTCCTCTTCAATATCTTCATCAGTGACATTGCAGATGGACTGGAGGGTAAGGTTTGTCTGTTTGCAGATGACATCAAGCTCTGCAACAGAGTAGGTGATCCAGATGGGGTGGCAGAATGAGAAGAGATCTGGATAAACTAGCAAAATGGTCAGAAGAGTGGCAACTGGAGATTAATGCAAAGAAGTGCAAGATCATGCACATAGGGAAGAGAAACTCTGAAACCACCTATAGGCTGGGAGGGGAGTTGCTAGCAGTCACAACGGAAGAAAGAGACTTGGGCATCATCATCACCGATGACCTGAAATCATCCAAGCAGACCACTAAAGCAGTAAGTAAGGCTAGGGGGATATTGGGGTGTATTAGTAGGGGTATCACAATTCAGATGAGGGAGGTAATAATCCCTCTTTACAATACACTGGTTAGGTCCCATCTGGAGTACTGTGTGCAGTACTGGAGGCCACACCTTCACAAGAACATTAACCAAAGGGAGGCAGTCCAGAGAATGGAAACCAAAATGGTGCAGGGGCTGCATCAGAAAACACATGAGGACAGATTAACAGAAGTCAATATGTATACCCTAGAGCAAAGGAGGGAGAGAGGTGATATGATTGAAACATTCAAACACCTTAAGGGCATTAACAAGGTGACAGAGTCTAACATGTTTCAATATAAGAAAAATAGCAGGACAAGAGGACACAGCATGAGATTAGAGGGAGGCTGATTAAGGGGTAACATGAGGAAGCTCTTTTTCTCAGAAAGGGTGATGGATGCATGGAACGGCTTGCCTCAGGAAGTGGTGGATATGAATACAGTGCAGGGCTTCAAACAGGCATAGGATAGGCATAAGGGAGCAATACAGATGAGAATGAATAGATAGGCCATTGACAGAGCAAAGGCCAATGGCACATTCATGAGGTAGAAAAAGAAATGGGCAGACTGGATGGGCCTTGTGGTCCTTATCTGCTGTCAACTTCTATGTTTCTATGTAATCCATGCAGGCAGTTACACTGGAGGTGGAGCTAAGTGTGGGAAAATGAATATGTAATTCCTGAGTGAAAAAACTGTTGTGTTCAGTGTAATTTAAAGGGAAATTACTATTTTGAATAGAAAGTAAAGAGAAAAGTGCTTAAAAATGATTATTCCTTCAATTTAAAAGTAAAAGTGTGTTAGTCTTAGCAACTGAGCTTTCCTATGGATTATTTTTGCAGACAAAAATTCAGCAGAGAGTTTAGGAGGACGGCTTTCTAGCCAGTGCAGTGAAACTTGCTTAAACATTAGGAAAGTGCTTATTTTGTGTGACAAAGAAATGTATTTTAAAATGGGCTCAAAGTTGTAAAAAAAGAGGGAGCATTAGAATGTTGAGGGGGAAGTTGAGCTTCAAATCTGAGTTTTCCATTGTGTCGTATGCTGCTGCTGCAGAAAGGATTTTGATTGGTGATGAGTCTCTGGACATGTCAGTGTCCACTCAGTGACCACAAATTTAAATATGCTAACGAGTTTTGTCTATAAAAGAAGCTGCATAGCCAGTATGCAGGAAGTCTGAGCAGTTAGAGCGACTGAGAAGGAAGGTGCTCAAGCCAGTGGGTGTCCTGTCTGAACAGGCCTGATGCAGTGATAGAGCCTGACAGAGACAGTTAAAATATAGTATAGGATTAGGGGACCATCTGAATCCCAGTGTAGGGTCAGATAGGGCAGTAAGTGAAAACAGGGTAAGAATAGAAAGCGTGTTGCTTCAAGTGCCTGATGATCCTGTATGAGAAGTTTTCCTCACAGAAGAAGAAAAAGCTGCAACCTGAAGAAATCCTCACTTCTCCTGAGGACATCAAGAAACTGCCGACTCAAGAGGGCCCTCCAACAACACCAAAGCTACAACAACTTCAACAACAGAATTTCTTCAGTAAACCCAAAGTGTGGTATCTTGTACAAACCTTATTGATACAGTTTGGTGACTATTTTAAAAGCCAAAGTGACAATGATTTACAAAGAATTTACCTCAATCCTTCTGAATTTAAAAAGACTCTTGTCAACTGAAGGACTGAACCTGAAGGGACTGAGGGGGTATAATGTCACAGCTTTTAATGCGCCAGTATTCAGTATGTTTGGTGCCACCGTCATTCCTGAATGCGATTTATAGTAATGTCTAATGATTTCTAAATGTTTTAAAGTATAAGAGATAAATATAGTAATTGTATGATAGGATACCAGGGTGGGGTATCTGGCAGAAGGGGTCAGTGGTTGACGAGGTAAAATTGGCTAATAGTCACTGTATGACCCTAAGGCACGTGAATCTTATGGCATTGGGGTCTGAGGTAAGGTAAGGCCTAATGCTGGGTGAATTGTATTAATGGATACCAGGGAGGGTATGTGGCAGAAGGGGTCCATGGACTGACTGCTCGGAAGTATAGGCCCAGTAGCCACTGTATTCCTTAAATCTAAAGTGAATACACTCAGGGATTAAGGACAGAGATGATGCTTATCCTGGGATCTGTGTGATATCTGGAGGCTGGTGGGTGGTGAGTGCCTGCAGTCTCCTGGGGAGAAATACAAGGAGGTTAGTGGGGTGGTGTTGTCCTACTGGGACAAAGTAAAAGTGATAAAACATACTGATATTTTATGTGTTTCCAATTGTCATTTATTCTGCAACTGAACTGTGCCATTCGTGGCTGTTATTTCAGAGATTTCTTTCATATTTTCAGTAAAATGTTATATTTTTGCTCAACAATTAAGTGTCAGTGTCCTTGCTTACAGAGCCAGTGTCTCACATTCCTGCAGGTCTCCGGGTCAGTCCGGTGCAGCATTCCCTACTCTTGGCAGCTCTTAGCTACTCCAGTTGGGGAGGTAAGGTACTGTACTCAGGTAGTACCCAAGTGGGAAAGGGTTGACACTGGAAGGAACAAAGAATCCTTGATGTCACCCATCTCTGTGTGGAATGGTCTCATCTGTAGCCAGAGGTTAATACAGTAGTGGGTGTGTCATTATAAACTGGTGACCAGATCACGTACACAGAGTCAAGGCTCATTTCCTGCTCTGACTAGCGGTAAGGTTCACAGAGTGAATACTATTTAGAATGCACATTACTGCAAACATACGGGAACAATGTGAAACTTACGACAGATACAAACTGACCTACAAGACTGGTGCAGAACGGCGCAACTGACAGAGCTATGCACAGAGGCACCAGCAGCATGAACAAGAGCATGCACCATGTTCTCTGAGAGGGTGCTTAGGTGCAAGGCAGGGTGGGAAGGTGTGCAGGGTAAGAAGGTTATGTCAGAGTGGGAGAAACAGACTGAGACAGCAATCTGATCTATGGAGACATTTCAGCAAGGGCCTAACAATGGTCTGGGAATCCAGCAAGTGGAGCACGTTGGATAAGCTGGGCTGTGGAGGTTGCAGAAGGGGACAACAATTATTTGATTAAACTGGGAATCAACTCTGTCAGCTATTCAAAGGCATTTCATTATTTTCTTGTGTACTGTGCAAGGTAGAATTGTTTTTTTCTGTGGGGGGCAACACTATATCCATAGTGGAGGGGGCTGAATATATTTTCCTTGACTTGGGGGAGGCTCACTGTGATTAATAGTCCAAGGACAAATGCTGTCATGTGTGCTGAGATCCTCCAGGGCTGCAGTAGCGGTGGGGCTCATGTGGGTATGTGTTAGCATATACAGTGACAGCTGTCACTTACATGTGCTGCAGTGGGGTCATGCTGTGTTACCACAGTACTGCATGGCCTCCATATTCTGACACACAAGTGTTGTGGTGACAACAGGTACACGGAGGGGGACTTTGCGGCTCTCAGAGGGTGAAGTGATTGGGGGTGGATGGCCATACAGCCACTGTCCTTACAAGGTATGGGTACTGCATACTGCAGACCTGTGAGCATGGTACTGCACCACCCCGCTGCTCCCAGGTCACCCCTGAGGACATGAACATGTACCTACTGAATGTCACCCCATTACAGCGCAGTACCATAAATACCACCAACACATTGTGCATCATATGTTGTCCTTGGCATCTTGTCTCTGGGTTAGGCTATCACATGTCCACCAGGAAGCAGCTTGGTCTCTCTGCATAGCTTGCATGGCACATCATTCCATAGTGTACAGTCCTGGTGATCTAGTGAGCATCCAGTCTGCTGTTCCTCTTCCTGCCATGCATCTGGGTCTGTGCCACTTCTGTATGTGGCAATGTAACCAATGAGTGGATACACAGGAACATAGAAATTGTCGGCACATAAGGACTGCTAGGCACATCCAGTCTGTCCGTAGGCCCTATACATTGTATGTGGCCACTGATCCTATGTGATCAACGGCTTTTCATCACTCCCATCCCTCTCATAAATACATAGACACTGTCAGCAGATAAGGGCCTATGGCCCACCCAGTCTGCCCATTTAAGCTTGTAAGTTCACTTTATATTTTTCTAGAAGTCTGTTTCCCCTTACCCCGACCTCCAGAATTCCCTTATGTCTATCCCATGCATTCTTATATCCTGTGATTGTTTCAGCCCCCACCACTTCCTCTGGCAGGGTGTTCCATTTGTCCACCGCCCTTTCTGTGAAGAAATTCTTGCTCACGTTTCCTCTGAATCGCCTTCCCTCCAACTTCATCTCATGCCTTCTTGTCCTGGAACATCTTTTTTGCTGGAAAATAGTGTATTCCTGCACCCTGTTCCTCTCTGTAAGGTATTTGTATGTCTCTATCATATCCCCTCTTTCCTTCCTCTCCTCCAGGGAGTACATATTCAAGTCCTTCAGCCTGTCCTCATAGGACTTGTGATACAATCCCTGTACCATCTTTGTTACCCTCCTCTGAACCTCCTCTACACTGTCTATGTCCCTACATAGGTAAGGTCTCCAGAACTGTACACTGTACTCCAAGGGTGGCCTCGCTAATGTCTTGTATAGTGGAATTATGACCTCCCTTTTCCTGCTGGTGATGCCCCTGCTTATGCATCCCAGCATCCTATTTGTTTTGCCTGCTGCCTTGTCACACTGTTTCCCTACTTTAAGGCCATCAGAGATAACCCCAATGTCCCTTTCCTGCTTGGTGCATGCTATATCCTCATGCCCCAACTGATATGTTGTTCCATGGTATTTGTGCCCCATACGCATTATCTTGCACTTCTTTGCATTGAATTTCAACTGCCAAATCCTTGTCCATTCTTCAAGCTTCTGCAGGTCCCTCCTCATTCTGTCTACAACCTCTGGTGTGTCCACTCTGTTACAGAGCTACGTGTAATCAGCGAACAGGGAAATTCTGGCTCCTACTTCCTGCGCAATGTCACTGATGAAGATGTTGAATAGGACTGGTCCCAACACAGATCCTTGTGGTATCCCACTGGTCACTCTTCCCTCTCTGAAGTGACAGCCATTTACCACCACCCTCTGTGTCCTGCTGCCCAGCCGATTACTTACCCACCGCACACCTGCCCACTCCCATATTCCCCAGTTTAATAGCCTTCTATGTGGCACAGTGTCAAAGGCCTTACTGAAGTCCAGATAGTCCACATCCACTGCCTTCCCCGATCCACCTCCCTTGTTACCAAGTCGAAAAATTCAATAAGGTTGGTCTGGCATGGCCTCCCCCCAGTGAAACCATGCTGCCTTGAGTCCTGTAGTCCGCTGGCAACCAGATGTTCCACCAATCTATCCTTCAGTAGTGCTTCCATGATCTTCCCCACTACCAAGGTCAGGCTGACCAGTCTGTAGTTCCCCGCTTCCTCTTTGTTCCCGCTTTTGAATAAGGGGACTTCATCTGCTGTCCTCCAGTTTTTGGGTACCTCCCCTGTTTCCAGCGATGGGCTAAACAGGATTGCCAGAGGTTTAGCCACCACCTCTCCTAGTTCTTTTAGGACCCTGGGGTGCACCCCATATGGCTCCACTGCTTTATTTTTTTATTTTTTTTTAATTTAAAGTTTATTGATCATTTTTCCAATAACACAAATCAGGCAGATATACATACATACATATAATTTCTGTACAACACTACTAATACATGAATCTGCCACCCCCCTACACTTAATCCTAACCCCCCATCCCTCTTACCCTTAGCCCTTATCTACTAGGTTCAAAATTTAAGACCTCATACCCTGCTAAGATTCATCCTGTTGGAATTAGTCGCCTAATCCTATATCACACATATCACTTTTAATTTACCTTATAATGAGTAAAGAGCATAAAGGGGGTCCCACATCTTTTTAAACGTACTCATTGTATTATTTAAATTAGCTATAGTTTTCTCGGTACGCAAATTTGCTAAGATTTTCATTAACCACTCATCATAAGAGATTTCTTGCTGGTCAAGCCAATGCCTTAAAACCAACTTCTTGACGGACATAGCAATAAGAGTTATATGATATTTCCAGTTATGAACTCTGATGCCAGAAAGGTCCCCTAAAAGACAAATTTCAGGAGTAAATAATTCCTTGAGACTCAAAAGAGGGTCTGAAGATTGCATAATCTTGTGCCATAATGGGGCTACCTTCTGGCACTCCCAGAAGATATGAAATAAATTCCCCTCCTGCTGTTGACATCTTACACATATATTGGAAACCCTTAGTCCCCGTTTCACCAATTTACAAGGTGTATAATAAGCACTGTGTAATATAAAGAGTTGCATTAATCTTAACCTATCCTGTTTAATAAATTTATGAGAGGTATACCAGATGGCTGTCCAATTAATATCCTGGCTAGGAAAAAGAGATTCCCACAAACCCATTGGACCACAATTATCTGGCATCTTCCAGCCAATCAATATATTATAAATCTTAGAAACCGCCCTGGGGCCACCACTTATCGGGCTTAATTCCTTATGGAAGGCTATAGGATGGTCTATCCAAGGTGTGTGGCCAAAGGCACATGTTAAAGCATGCCTGAGTTGAATAACCTGGAAGGTATGTCTATTGGAGATGCTAAGCTTGCCCATAATTTCCTGGTTAGACATCCACATATGGTTATCGTCCATAAGGCTAGAGACTTCCAGGTCCGGGGGTATTGGAAGCCACGATGGGGGAATTGGTTTACCCGCAATTTTAAGACTGAGATTGCCTACAATAGGTTGAGTAAGGTCCTTAAAATGATTATATTTAAGGAACTTGCAGACCTGTGCATGAATTTTTAGGGATATGTAAATTATCGAATTTTTGAGTTTTATGGGAAGGAGGCTTTCCTTAACGTGCAGCAATCCCGTGGGATTTAGGCCTAGTGAACGTATAAGCTCTAATTCAATTTTGAGCCATGTCAGGGCCTTGCATAAATCTCCTTGAGATGTCCATCTCATGTATTTATTAATATGTGATGCCCAAAAATACACAAGTACATTAGGCAATCTCAAGCCTCCTTTATTCTTGGGAGCCACCAAAGTATGATAAGCTATTCGGGAGGATTTGTTTGACCAGAGAAATTTGGTAAATAGAGATTGTAATTTCTTAAACCAGGATAGGGGGAGTCATATATTAAGCATGGAAAGGGGGTATAATAAGCGTGGAAATACGTTCATTTTAATAAGGTTTATTTTCCCCCACAGTGAAATAGGAAGGGAAGCCCACCTGTTTAAATCCTGAACCACCGTATTAACCAAGATATCTAAATTCAACCTAATAACATGGTTATGGCTACGGGCTAATTCTATTCCCAAATATCGAAGAGAATCTTGCTGCCATTTAAGTCCATAAGCCTATCTCCCAACTGAAGAGTCTATGATTTAACGGGAATACCGTTGTCTTGCCAATATTTAACTTATAGTTGGATATACTACCAAAAGAGGCTATGATATCCAGGATATGGGGAATTGACCTTCCAGGGTTGGCAAGCTGCAGGAGAAGATCGTCCGCATAAGCGGACACCTTTACTTTGCAGGGAAAAATAGGGATCCCTGGATATTCGGACAATTTTGTAGCCTTCTAATTAATGGTTCGAGATATAAATTAAATAATAATGGGGAAAGGGGGCAACTCTGCATGGTACCTGTGTGGAGAGCGAAGCTATGCGAGATAACTCCATTCCCGGAGACCCGGGCAGAGGGGGATTTATATAGTGCTCGTATCCAATTTATAAAATCTGATGGGAAACCAAAATTCTCTAACACCTGAAAGAGGTATTCCCAGTGTAACCTGTCAAATGCTTTCTCGGCGTCCAGGGAGATCAAAGTTGCAGAGTAGGGAGCATCCCTGGACACCGAGAAGACATGTGAAAGGGTTCTTAGGTGATCTGCGGAGGATCTACCCTTCAGGAGCCCCATTTGTTCCGCACCTATCAAGGTGTCCATTACCTTTTCCAAACGATTCACCAATAGTTTGGTCAAGATCTTGATATCCTGATTTATTAAAGAAATCAGGCGGTAGTTAGTTACGCATGTAACCCCTCACCCCTGCCTTTTTGCCAAAATGACAGGTGGCATGCTGTTGAAGCTGACAGCAGTACCTGGTGGGGACCTGGGTTCGGGGAGGATGAGGTTACTCAGCACAGGGGGACCTAGGTTTGACTTCTCTGCACAGGGGCACCCAAGTAAATCCGAACACAGGAAGCAATAACTGTAATGTCCAGAACCAGGAATGGGATTCTTCAGTGCGGCTTTTATTCACATACTAGCTGAACAAAACAGCATAGACGGACCCCATGGGGCTACATTTCCTGGTAATGCAGATTAGAGACTACAACACGGTCCATTTGAGGAATGAACCAATTATACTGTTTTCAGGCTCTGGACCCACCAGGCACATAGCCCGGACTTGCACACGCTTTGGGTACACAGCCCGACTGGCCCGGCTCCCCCGGCGGCCACTTGATCCATGGTCCATTGGAAGAATGAACCAATTATCATGTCGTGGCTCCCCACACCACTTAGAGTCTGCGACTCCTAGAGAGAATTCTTCCTTACTTGTTATGACTCCCCATCTCACAAAGAGAATTTTTCTTCACACTTGTTGTGGCTCCCCACACCACTTAGAGTCTGCGACTCCTAGAGAGAATTCTTCCTTACTTGTTATGACTCCCCATCTCACAAAGAGAATTTTTCTTTACACTTCTGTGGCTCCCCACACCACTTAGAGTCCACGACTCCTAGAGAGACTTTCCCTTTTGCAACCCTGCGTCTGGGTACTTCCCTCATCACTGGCCAAGTGCATGAGGCAAAGTAGCAACCACAGCAGAAATCCGTAGAGGTGGACTGGTTACTAAAGATGGGGGGTTTGCCCACCTCCAGCTCCCACAGCTCATACCCGGCCAGCTCCCTGGGAAAACTGAACCATTTCTTTTCTGAGCTTCTAAATGTAGATTAAAGGTTGGTGATCTGGGTGCATCTCCTCTACATATTACTTGAATCACACAGCACTCTGGCATTTGACACTACTTTACTTGTTTGGCCAGTCCTATAGGCTTCCCAAAATGTAGCTCAATTCCTAGATTTCCACACATGTACCAGGGTGAAGAAAACATTTTTGCCCTCTCATGTTAGAGCAGACACTCACCCTTTAGTTGCAGGTGCCCCACAAGCGAATCACAAATCTTCCAACTTTCAAAATAATTGCTGAACTGAGCTGGCAGCTTTTCTTCCTCTTGGCAGAATTAAGGGGATTGCCCCAGGAATCTGCATGGGGATCTTTGCATCCCCCCCCCCGGAGGGAGGGGGCACTGAGACCCGAACAGCGGTCTCCACCACTCGAGCACACCTTCACTTACTGAAGACAAAACTGGAACTGACTTGGACACTGAACACTAACTTTTGAAAACTCCCAACATTCTATCTAACTCCCTCTGCTGCAGATTCCAATGTGGCTTATGCAGCTGCGAAAGTTCTATTGGTGATGTCATCCCTCAGTCTCAGCTGAGACTGAGAACAGAGTGAGACAGTGTGAAACCCATTTAACTGGAGTTTCACAAGCTGCCTTCCCTGCCTACCACTAGGTCTTACTGGGATTCTAGTAACCCCGGGTAACAAAGGGGTTGCACTCACCCTTGACCAGGAAAATGACTGTCTGCAATCATTATTTACCCAGCCTTAGGCCATCCCACCCTATGTGCTACCTGCGGAGGGGGGGGTGATCAGGCCCACTTCTACCATGTGCAAGCACAGGCAGGCAACACTAAGGGCCTAGAGGCCTGTAGCTGACATATCAGCCTCTACTCTATCCACTTACTATGGACACCTAGTGGCTCTGGTAGAACCATCCAGAGCATAGCCCTGATAGATCAGCACTGCAGTCCCTACGGCTGTTCAGGACCACAGCCTGTCTATCCCCCCTAACCCTCTAGGGAAAACCTATCTGAATCTAACATAATATCCCAAAAACCAAAAACAACACGATGACCTCCCCGACCTTGGGCAACCTGCAACCACACACCATTAAAATACCACATTACTGCCTCCTCCCTACCCCCACAACTACACCTGTGGAAGGAAAGGGTTAATACAGCAATAACCATAACAATAACACCACAGTACTTTAAATTTCTAAACACACTAAAACACTGATGAGGAACTCCGATGAGCCCCTCCTCCTGTTCTTGTCTTCTCTTCTGTCTTCCCAGGAACATCTGTAAGAAAAAGAAAGACAAACATACGCTCCTAATCTGCATACACATTCTACCTAGACCCCTACCATCAAACCACTGCAGAATCCCAAAAAATTTTTTTTTTTTTTACAAAAAAGGTAGAAAAACAGTATTTACATTAGAAAACAACGACATTATTTGCAATACACATTTGGAGGGATGGAGTGCCCTAAAAGTCCCAACTAATGACCACAAAGCCCGAAGGCTAGTCCAATAAAGAGTCTCTCCTGGGCCGGAGCCCAGTGAAGCACAGTTCTAACAGGCCATAGTCCCGAAGGGGAGAGTCTTTGAGGACAGTTCACACATTTTGAAGTCTGTTAGTGTAGGGTGTGTACTGCAATGTCATAAAGATAGAACAGTTCAGACTTACCAGCCACTTGTAGTACAAGACTCGGCACCAACCTGCACCTCAGCCGAAGACTCTCCCTGGCAGCATTCTTCTGATACAGCTGGGCGGACATCTTCCGGGAACCACAGGAGGGTACATCTGGGAACAGCTGGGCTGATGTCATCTCTGGAGACGGAACCTTAGAACAGGAACAAAATGAAAACAGCTGGTACGACGTCATCCGATTAGCGGGCGATGAACAGGAAACAGCTGGGATGGTGTCCTCTCTGGATCTGAAGTCATCTGGTGGGCCAGTTGGTGGTTGCTGGACAGGACAGTACACTGTAGACTGATGAATGTGGGGCACCTGAGTCCTGAATATTCATATTGGTGGATCAATAAGGCACTTCACAATCTGATGTGACAGTATTGACTACCACTGCTCAGCTCTCCATTTTGTAGGCACGGGCTTATTTGCTGAGAGGTCCTTGCACTGAGGCCAATAGTACCGGGGATCAGGGGCTTGAATTATTACCCCGTCTGGGTGCACATAATTCACACAGTGGGAGATTTCACATCCCTCTCCATCCACTATTCTCACTCTGTCTATAAACAGTGTCCTGCCTCTCTTCCACTGGGTATACTTTTCGTGGAACAGTCTATTCTTTACATGCTTGTTGGCCCCAGGATGCACACTTTTCATGGCTTCATCCCAGATCCAGGATTTCCTGCAGTTCTCAATCTCCTCCCAGAATTTCCGAGGAAAGGTAGAAAAGGTCATACCATAGATCTCATTTGCCTTTCTACGAAGCAGTCTCTCCTCTTTACTTGCTTTGGTCAATCTGAGACCGCTGGCCTGGCTTGGGGGTGGCCAGTCCTGGTTCTGCCAGCTTTGCATCCTTAAGGAAATTAGAAACGGATCCCTGGCTTCTTCCTCCTGTAAAGCCAGGGTAGTGGCATCACCACTTTCTTCCATACATTCCTCTGAGGCAAGATCTTGAGGCTGTGTACCCGTTCCTCTCTCACAAGGCCACATAGGTTCCCCCTCATCTTCCTCTTCACTGAGGATCTGAGCCCAGGAGTGAGCAGTCATTCTCAACCCTGAGACTATTCACTCATCACTAGGCGCGGAGGTCGACACCTCCCATTCAAAGGCCTCCCGATCTCATCTTCACCTAAGAGACTTGGGCTAGGCCCCCCCCTTCCAGGGGTCTATTGATGTTTTATCCGAACTTTCTTTCTGGGATCCAGCACCCGAAATTTCAACTTCTGGTTCTGTCTCTAACTCTGCTCCCTCTAGCTTTGTGCCACATCCCCGAGGGGCTCTTCCCACAGGCTCCGCCTGGTGCTGTGTGCTGCCAACTGCAGATTCCTGAATTTTTGTCCATGGGGGGCCAAACGAATTGGAGGCGCTTATACGTTTCATATTTTGTAGGCATCCAGCACAATGAGGAATCATGAAGACGTCCCTTCCAGCTCCCAAGCATATCTGGCATACTCAGCACTGGATAATTAGGAATTGCCACATCAGGAGGCAGCCTCCATAGCACCACTTTTCAATATCTTCAGTCTATTTACTGCTGCTGTTACTGCAACCCGGGCATGATCCAGGTAACGAGCTGGTCCTGAGGCCATAACTGCAGAAAAATAAACAAAAGTTCACTGTAACTGAAAGTCCCACTTTATTGAACACACTCTTTAGCTGTAAAATGGCTCCTCTGCTGCTGTGTTTACTTTACTACCCCACCCTGTAATGGCGGCGGCAGCACTCCTATGCTTCAACATTCAGAATCTCGGTCAAGCCACTGCGCACCCGATTTATACAAGCTACTGACAACTTTTGCTCAAACTGCACAACTTGCTCTGATCTGGCTTTAAACACATTTACAGGATTTTCCTTGGACTTTTCACATGCTGGTATCATTTATTTAATTCACAGTCCCTTAAAGCTTCAGGTTTTTAGCACAGGATTGCCTGCATTTCTGGTGCTGCACTTTGCTACAACCCACAGCCTCTCTCTGGCTGCAAACTTTAAACTGAGGCTAATTTCATTGCTATGCACACAGTCAATGGCTTAACAGACTTGCACTTGCTGGCAGGACATTACACAGTCGTTACTTGCAAAGCTACTACACTGCTGCACACACATTTGATATGGCATAGGCTGAAAATCACTGTTTGAGCAGTTTCTTGGATGTTTACTTACTGTTCTCAGTAGCAATTTGCTGCGATGGGGAAAAACGGCCTGCAGCCAGTCCTTGAAGGCCTCGGTACACAAACGGGTGGGCAGTCCTAGCGATTGTCTTTTTAAACACCAAACTTGCAATTTGGACGATCGATTAACGGGTTGAGCCTGATTTTAAACTAAATACTCTATTTTTAAACTGTTTACAACACTTTGAACACTCCGCGATGCTCCTCCACTGCCAGTACACGCACTCCACTCTTACTCCCTCTCGAATGCTGGGGCAGTCTCTGTAGAGCTGGCTGAGGGGCGGGACTGATTGCAGCCTGACCAACCACACGATGCCATGCAAATGAGCCTCTTCTTCCTCGCGAGGGCTCTTCTCCTCACAGCGATCATCGAGCAGGCAAATTTAAACTGCAGAATGCAACTTTTTTTTTTTCAACTGACTCCACGGCAGGAGCCCATTTCAGCCATTAACATAACCATTTACTCTGCAGTCTCTCAATTCACTCAGAAAGCATTTCCAATGTCCAGAGCATAATTTTCAGTTTGCTACCCCTAGTCTTCCACACTTTCCTTCACAACAATTCATTTTCAAAGCATTTCAAACGTCCAGGGCACAATTTTCCTGTTGATACCCCTAGTCTTCCACACTTTTCTTCACAACAGTTTATTTTTAAAAGCATTTCAAAAGTCCAGGGCACAATTTTCCTGTTGCTACCCCTTGTCTTCCATGCTTTTATTTACCACAGTTCATTTTTAAAGCAGGCAAAAACACTGTAAACAATTTTGATGATGCAGGACAAGGGCACACTCTTTGGCTTTACAGCTCCTTGGTAATTTGGCATTTTTAAACAGCGGCACAAGATCCACAGCACACAACACACACTAGGGAAATTGCTTCAGCTTTTTGGGCTACCCACTGCCAGATAGCCAAAACACTAGCCCCCTTGCCCAAGCACCTTCCTCCCAGAACAAAATCCAAAGCGGTGCCTCCATTTTTGTAATCCCTCACCCCTGCCTTTTTGCCAAAATGACAGGTGGCATGCTGTTGAAGCTGACAGCAGTACCTGGTGGGGATCTGGGTTCGGGGAGGATGAGGTTACTCGGCACAGGGGGACCTAGGTTTGACTTCTCTGCACAGAGGCACCCAAGTAAATCTGAACACAGGAAGCAATAACTGTAATGTCCAGAACCAGGAATGGGATTCTTCAGTGCAGCTTTTATTCACATACTAGCTGAACAAAACAAAGCATAGATGGACCCCCATGGGGCTACATTTCCTGGTAATGCAGATTAGAGACTACAACATGGTCCATTTGAGGAATGAACCAATTATGCTGTTTTCAGGCTCTGGACCCACCAGGTACACAGCCCGGACTTGCACACGCTTTGGGTACACAGCCCAACTGGCCTGGCTCCCCCGCCGACCACTTGATCCATGGTCCATTGGAAGAATGAACCAATTATCAGGTCGTGGCTCCCCACACCACTTAGAGTCTGCGACTCCTAGAGAGAATTCTTCCTTACTTGTTATGACTCCCCATCTCACAAAGAGAATTTTTCTTTACACTTGTTGTGGCTCCCCACACCACTTAGAGTCTGCGACTCCTAGAGAGAATTCTTCCTTACTTGTTATGACTCCCCATCTCACAAAGAGAATTTTTCTTTACACTTCTTGTGGCTCCCTACACCACTTAGAGTCCACGACTCCTAGAGAGATTTTCCCTTTTGCAACCCCACGTCTGGGTACTTCCCTCATCACTGGCCAAGTGCATGAGGCAAAGTAGCAACCACAGCAGAAATCCGTAGAGGTGGACTGGTTACTAAAGATGGGGGTTTGCCCACCTCCAGCTCCCACAGCCCATACCCAGCCATTTCCCTGGGAAAACTGAACCATTTCTTTTCTGAACTTCTAAATGTAGATTAAAGGTTAGATGATCTGGGTGCATCTCCTCTATATATTACTTGAATCACACAGCACTCTGGCATTTGACACTACTTTACTTGTTTGGCCCAGTCCTATAGGCCTCCCAAAATGTAGCTCAATTCCTAGATTTCCACACATATACCAGGGTGAAGAAAACATTTTTGCCCTCTCATGCTAGAGCAGACACTCACCCTTTAGTTGCAGGTGCCCCACAGGTGAATCACAAATCTTCCAAATTTCAGAATAATTGCTGAACTGAGCTGGCAGCTTTTCTTCCTCTTGGCAGAATTAAGGGGATTGCCCCAGGAATCTGCATGGGGATCTTTACATCCCCCACCCCAGACGGAGGGGGCACTGACCCCGAACAGCGGTCTCCACCACTTGAGCACACCTTCACTTACTGAAGACAAAACTGGAACTGACTTGGACACTGAACACTAACTTTTGAAAACTCCCAACGTTCTATCTAACTCCCTCTGCTGCAGATTCCAATGTGGCTTATGCAGCTGCGAAAGTTCTATTGGCGATGTCATCCCTCAGTCTCAGCTGAGACTGAGAACAGAGTGAGACAGTGTGAAACCCATTTAACTGGAGTTTCACAAGCTGCCTTACCTGCCTACCACTAGGTCTCACTGGGATTCTAGTAACTCCGGGTAACAAAGGGGTTACACGCAGTCAGGAGATTTACCCGGCTTGGGGATCAAAACAATCAATGCCTCGAATAGCGAAGGGTCTGTATCTGTCCCCGATAGGATATGTTGATAGAAAGGAAGGAGCATTGGCATTAGTTGGGTTTGAAATTTTTTATAAAATATGGCAGAATATCGAAACCTGGGGTTTTGTTAATGGACAGGGTATTGATAACCACAGAAATTTCCCTCGCAGTTATTGGAGCCAACAGACTATTCTGTTGATCCAGAGAAAGACGAGGTAAATGTGAACCGTGTAGAAAACCCTGTATTTGTTGGGCCGCTGAGGGGGTGGGCATAGGGCCGTACAGTTCTTTGTAGTAATTGGTAAATTCTTTTATAATTTCCGTTGGGTGTGTTTTAAGGGAGTTATCATGTAAAGACCGTATAGAAGTAATATAACGAGCGGTTTCCATTTATTTAACCCTAAGTGCGAGAAGCCGGCCTGCCTTTTCCTCCTGGTCGGTATATGAGGCCTGAGTTTTTAATATGAAATAATTTGCCTTTTCCTGAAGGAGTTCCATATATGCAGCTCTCAATTTGATTAACTCTTGCCAACTATTTTTCGTTCGGGTGGGAGAAAGACCCTCTTCTAAAGTCTTAATTTGGGCAAACAGCTGGGGCAATATAGCGTTGGAAGTCTTTTTCCTGTATGTGGCCATGCTAATTAGAATTCCTCTAATATACGCCTTGAAGGCTCCCCATATCAAGTCTGGTCTGCTCGAAGTATCCTTATTGGAATGATAAAAAATGTCTAACTGGTCTTGTATCTGCTTCATTAAAGAAGCATCTTTAAGCAATAGATCATTTAGTTTCCATCTGGGGGTCCTGTTCGGAAGAGATACCACAGATATCAAACAGGAGACTATGGCATGATCTGAGGGAGTTCTGGGCAGAATGGAGGAGTCTAGTGTACCGGGAAGCAAGGAATGAGACAGGAATATGTAGTCTATCCTCATTGAAGAGGAATGGACCAGGGAAACAAAGGTGTATTTCCTGTCCTGGGGGTGTAATACCCGCCAGATGTCACACATACCAAGTTGATCAAGAAATTCCCGGAATGCCCTTTGGTCTGGAGAAAGACTAGTTTTCTGAGGACTGGACCTGTCCATAACCCGATCATATACTAAGTTGAAGTCTCCCCCTATAATCATGGGGATGGAAATATGTGCCTGTAAAGCTTGTATTAATTGAGTGAAAAATTCAGGATTGTCCCGGTTAGGGCCATAAATACTGCCTAAAATTACTTCCTTATTGTAAAGTAAACCATGCACCAAAATATACCTAGCCCCTGGGTCTTTAATCACTTTAATTGTTTTAAATGGGATTTTCCTATGAATAAGGATCATTACCCCACAACTATTGGAGGTGCCCTCAACACAAAAGAATTGGCCAAATTGGAATTTCCGAAGCTGAGGTGCCTCGGTATCCAACAGATGTGTTTCCTGAACACAAGCGACGTCTGTGTTTATTAATTTTAAATGGTGTAAACCTGATATTGCTTCTTTTTATTCCTACCCCCTCTAATATTCCATGTCGCAATACTTACACAGTTAGCTATTGTAGCTAATTAAGGAAACAGCGAAACTCTGTATTCTGCACCGAAAGGATACACGTCCCAACCAAATAAAAAAACACACAAAAAAAAAAGGAAAACATCTAGCATTGGTAATGTAGCCTTAGTAGATAAGATCCCTCCTCCCTCCTCCTCCTCCCCAATGAGTGTACCTTGAAAAAGAATAAATATCCTGTACCGAAATTTCCTAATTTTCTCTCCCTCCTGTCGTTGTTACGCGGTACAGCTAGTCCTGCTACAGTTCCTGGTATTTCCCCTCCCGCCACCCCAAAGCTTAATGAGGCAGTTCTACCCTAACGAAATGTGAAATTAGAACCATAAGAACATTTGTGTCCCTTTAGATAAACCAAGCCGAAACTTCTACCCCCTACAACAACCAAGCAACACTTCTCCCAATAATTTCTGGTTTCAAAGGAGGGGCTATGCTATGAGATTACTCTCCGTATAGCAGGGATTTCCACTCTCTGCCACGTCCGATATTGCCAGGATAACATGGGCAAAACAAGTAATTCGTGACTGACTATAAAATGTCGGGATTTCCCTAGTTTCGGGTTATTTCCCGTCTATTAATGCAAGCACGGATAAAGAACGCCCTCTGGTGGTGCCGCGGCCACTCGGCACACCGCGTTAATGTCGGCCACCATTAGCCCTACTTAAACCCCAGTACCATAGCATAGCCCCACCAAAAATTTAACAAGACCAACCAACAAAAACTACTCCCTCCATAAGCGGAGGGCCAGAACAAGAAATACCCCCACTTCCCATCCAGATTGAAAAAACTCCCCCCCTTGAGATCCAGAGTTGGTAAGCAAATATCAGCTCCTAAAGGTCCAGTTAAAGAGAGACAAAAAAGATATCAAACATTGAACTGACCACAACAGTTCTGGTAGGGATTGAATTAAGTCTCTTATAAATTTCCTTTGCCAGGACTTCTCAGCTCTTGAATGCTTTCCCCTGAGACGACAGCTTCCCTGATCTTTCAACAAGGCTTGAAGAGATCAGGATATTACACCTGTAATGCCTTCATGGCTGGATCCACTTCATCGAAAGATGCCCAGACTCCTGAAATTAGTACCTGAAAATGGGCAGGGTACCCCATCACGAACTTAATTCCTGCGCAATAGCTTCATTCCTATGAGGATGAAATAAAGCCCTTCTTTGCTGCACCGTGGTTGGTAGGTCCTGGGTTATACGAATTCTCTTGCCTTCCCAAAGAACTTGTTCTAATTCCTTAACCTTTGACAGCAGGAACTGCTTTTCCTGAAAATTAAGAAATTTAATCATCAGGGGTTGGGGTTGTTGGCCAGGAGCAGGGGTCAGGCGTAATGCACGGTGGGCCCTTTCCAAAATATACGAGGGTCCAAAAGGAGAGGGACCGGCAATCTGTTCGAACAGCTTCTGGGCAAACAGGATGGCGTTATTCCCCTCTTCTTTTTCTGGAATGCCCAGGATCACCACGTTATTTCTACGACTTCTCCCCTCTAGGTCCTCTACTTTTTGTTCCGGCTTTTTAATGCGTTGCCGGTTTTCCACCATGGCATCATCTGTGCGATCTGTCTTTTTCTCCAAGGAGATGATCCGTGCATCCGAATCGGAGACTCTGGTAGATAAATCTTCCAGCACACCAGACATTTGCTTGATCTCGGCCACTATAGATTTGAGATCTTCTCGAAATGGTTGCAGTTCCTTCCGAAATATTTCTAGAGTAAGGGGAGTTGCTTCCGAGGCTGAAACTTGAGAGGCCATGGTAGTAGTATGCTTGCCGCTCCCCATCGACTGGGCCTTACTTCTTTTCCCAGATTTTTCCTTGTAGACAGGTGGGTATGTTGGGGCAGCATGGTTCTCATTTCTGCCTCCATTTTTGACCGAGACTGTCTGCATTTCGATCCAGACGTTAATAACTGCCTTCGGGATTATAAAAGCCTTTTTTCTAGGCTGGTTTAACTGAAATAAAAGCTTTAGGTAGCGGGAGCTGAATCTAAGTGCTGCTACACAGTCTGCTCCATCACGTGATCCCTCGCCCCACTGCTTTATTGATTCTTATTCCTTCCAGTTCCTTTAGGACCCTTTCCTGTGTAAAGGGACTTGTGTCCATTTCTGCACCATTCCCACCTCTTGTACTCCCTTCAGGCCCATTACCCTCCTCTTCCTCAGTAAAGCCTGAGCAGAAATACCTGTTCAGTATATCAGCTTTACTGTTGTCATCCTCTATGCAGTCTCCATCCTCCCCCTTCAGTCTCACTATCCCTCCCTTTGTCTTTCTTTTTTCACTTATGTATCTGTAAAAGGTTTTGTCCCCTCTACTCACTGACTTTGCAATGCGCTCTTCTGTCTGAGCTTTGGCTTCCCTTACTGACCTCCCTGCCTCCCTTTGCTTCTCCTGGTACTTATCCCTATCCCCTTCTGCCTGTATTTTTTTGTATTGCCTCAATACAATCTTTTTTGGCTTTCACTTTCTCTGCTACATCCTTGGAAAACCATAATGGCCTCCTCTTCCTTTTTCCCTTGCTAACCTGCATAATTCTGTTGTTCTTGCAATCCCTATTTTAAATATTGCCCACTGTTCCTCAACTCCTGATTCCCTCCCCATTCCCATTAATGCCTCTTTCAAGCATCTCCCCATTTTCCCAAAGTCTGCCCTCCTAAAATCCAGGATACATGTTTTTGTGCTTCCCTTGTGCCTGTCCCAGGCATGCTTAAACCCTTCCACTGTGCTTGTCCCGACTACCTCCTGTGGCAGATTATTCCAAGTGTCAACTACCCTTTCTGTGTAGAAAAATGTCCTCACATTACGTCTTAATCTACCTCCTTCCAATTTCATATTGTGTCCCCTTGTTCTGGTACTTTTTCTACATTGGAAAATGTCCTCCACCTGCACCTTGTCTATGCCCTTGAGGTACTTGAAAGTTTCAATCATGTCCCCCCGCTGTCTCCTCTCCTCCAGTGAGTACATATTGAGGTCCCTTAATCTCTCTTCATATGTTTAGTGGTGCAAGCCCTGCAACATATTTGTTGATACCTGTGACCTGATGTTGGCTGGGTCATGTTCAGGCCTCTGTGTGTCGAAGTCCATTGTCCTTTGCGACTTCCTTGTGGCTGGTCTTGTGTAGCTGGTTGTTGTGTCACATTCCATTACTGATGTGCCACTGTCCTTTGCCCTTCTCCCCCTTTTTATGTGGGGTGCACCTGTGGCTGAAGTGTGTTCTGTGGCTATGATGTCCTGGGTGGGGGAACCCTGGTGGCCATGGTGCTCCAGCTGTTGGTGGTGTGGGCCTGTAATGCACTGGGGGTCTGGGCTGTGGCAGCACAGGGTTCTTGTAGCCTGGTGGGTCCTGACAGCCAGGCCTGTGGTGGTGATACTGGCTTCTGGGGCCTGTTGTGTGCTGACAGACTGGGTGCTGGTTGGACAGGGTACTGGAGCTTGTTGGGTACTGGAGGCCTGGTTTGTAGTGACACTGGGTTGTGAAGCCAGTGCCATGGTGGGGGTGTAGGTGCTGGTTTGACTGGGGACTGGGGTCTGCCGGGTGCTGATGGCCTGAGTCATGCTGTCACTGGGATCTGGAGCCAGGTGCATGTTGGCATCCTGGATGCTGGTCTGAACTACTACTAGAGCCTATTGGGTGTTGATAGCCTGGGTCATGATAATTCTGAGTTGTGGTGCCACATGAGTGCTTGGGGCCTGGGTCATGGTAGCCCTGGATACTGGAGCCTGCGGTGCACTGATGGCATGGATTGTGGGAGCAATGGTGTGCTGGGCTGTGGGGCTCTGGAAGCCTGTGTCAGCTGAGTGGTGTGGGCATCTGTCTGCTGTGTGCTGTGGAGCACTGGGCAAGGTCTACTGTAATGCTGTGTGCTGTGCAGCATACTGTACCCATGTCCACTGATTGCACAGTATCCATGCCTGCTGTGGCCTGTGTGCCCAATTTTGCTGGGGTCACTGTCAACATATCCAGTGGGACTCCAGTATTTATGCCTGCTAGATGCACTGTCACCCTGGCCATTGCATGTATGTGTTATCTATCCACTGTGCGACAGCCTGCTGTGGGTGGCAGAGTACCGGTTGCCTGCTTCAGTGCTATCCTGACTGCTATATACAATGTGGCCATGGCAGTGTTGTCCTGTGGCACTAGTGTTTTCCCTGTAGCACACTGCCTATGTGATGGTCTGCAGTGTGCCAGCGATGGCATTTGTCTGCTCCTACTGTTGTGCAATACTCTGCTCCAACGCTGTTGTCATGTGCTCCAGTGCCTCTGTCTGTTTCTTTCTTTTTTTTTTCTATATAGCTGTTTGGTCCCCATTGCCTCCTCCCACCAACTGGCAATGAGGACACATATGCATTGTATTTCTTTTTCTCCACTGACCCCCCCCAGGGCCCCAGCACATACCCGTACGAATGTGTGGAGGCACGCTTCACACCCTGTGGTGCCAGCTCAGCCCCTTCCACCTCCCATTACTCTGCTGCCCCCTCTCCACCTATGCTACCCACCGGACCTCCACCGGTGGGAGTGGAACTGTGGGGGATGGCGCCAACCCACCCTCACCACCCTCAGGTTCAATCCTGATCCACCTCCACCCATGCTGGCACCCCGATGACCTGAGGTTGTTCCCGAACCCAGGTCACCGGTGTAGTGTGAGGTAAGGCATCCAGCGCCTCAAACCTCTGTGCCACAGGGCTGGCACATGCCCTCTGTCTTCTTCTGTGTGCATACATGAATCCTGTGCTCTATGGCAATGCTATCTGTGTGCCTTGTTGCACTCTGGTGTACCCCGGTCTGGATGGCATCTTTTACCCCAGCAATAGCAACAGCTGTGGTGTGCCACAGTGGCAACGTGGTGTGCATCCATGGTGCCCCATATTGCCATTATCTTCCATCTCATTGCCTCCTCAGTGTCAAGAACACCCTGGCAATATCGGCACAGGTCATCATCCTGCATTGACTCCATTGTCACCTCTTCTGCATGTTGATGGGAAGTCATGTCCTGCTGTTCTGACCATATGGGGCTGAGGTCTTGGGCAATGTTGGCATTGATTGTATCTCCGACCTCTGTTTCTGACCCCTCACTGGGGTTCTGTGTGTCCACTGTGCTCTCATAACTTTTGGTGGGGTGGGGTTGGGTGTCAACTCTGGACTTTCACTATGGCCTCTGCTCTCCTGTTCCTGCCTGTCCTTAGTCACCGAGTACCCAGTAGTGTCTGTGGCCTCTGTGTCTGCTTCCTCTGCCTCCTCTCCTCGGTGGGGCTGTTGCTCAGAGGTGCCTGCAGTACCAGGTGGTGCAGTTCCTGACATTTCACTGGTGGTATCTGTGGGGACACAACATATCCATTTCAGGTCCCACCTGGAAACAAGCTTTGGCTCAGTGTGCCTTTCCTGGCTACCAGTCTTTAAATAAACAATAAATTGTTACATGGTGTGGTGAACAGCCATATCACTATGTCTGTTTTCCTTGTGTGCAGTGCATATTGTTGCATTGCACCATGTATCACCTGCTGGTAGGCCACAGCCACTGTCACGTAGTGCAGGCTGTGCCATGCCACAGCTTCTTTTCCTTGTTGTGTGCTAGGCCTGCCCTACTGTCCTGTGTACAGTGTGAAGCTTTGCATGTGTCTGCAATGGTGCTCTACATGTCATAGATTGTCAGGGTACAAGTATTATTATGTTCTTTCTGCACCTGCCCCCCAGCTGTATTTCCCCTCTACCATTGCAGTACTGTCTTACACAGTGCTGTGGTGCGCATATGTCTGCATTGCATTGTGGCTAACTGTGTGCAGGGTGCCCACAGGTTTGGAACCAAGGGGAGCAGTGTTACCAGCCCGGAGGGGGCCTGGGTGACAGTGATGGTGTCCGGAGCACTGCTGCATGTCATCCAAACAGCAACTCTGGAGTCCAGTATGCAGTTTTGTGTCTGTACTGCCCTGCAGGCCACTATATTACACTACACAGGTGGGGTGGCAGGTGACCCTGATACCTATAATGGCAGGACTATCTGCATGGTGGTATGATCATGGCTGCACAAGGTAACGCCTTTCCCCTCCAATTAGGTGCATCCACTCATGACAGCTGCTGTGTGTTGGCAACTTGTTCTACCTGTGGTGCAACCCCTACCCCCAAACAATTGACAGTGGCATCTTGTGCCTACTTCATGAATGCCCGTCTGACAGTCTGGTCCTTGTATATTGTGCGGTCGTACTTCAGGCTGCAGCCCATGACTCAGCACTGCATTCTCAACAGTACTCCGCCTGTACATTCCAGACTTCTGGTGACACCCTACAGGCCACATGGGTAGTGATTGCTACATACTACCTTATCCTGCACATGCTGCATGTTACGGCATCGGGGGTTGTTCCCACACCTGTTGCTGGGGGTACTGTTCAGATGGCAACAATTTCAACATGCACATATGTCCAGGTGTGTTCCTACATTCCTGGCCCACGTTACCGGACTGTGACATATGTCACAGTCCACACCCTGGTGCCACGGCCACCATGGTGACTTACATATCTTTTTTTTTTTGTAATTGTTTAACCAGGAGTAGCACACTAAGCTGAAAGCTTGTTTCCAGGTGCGACCTGGGAGCACAGGGAAGTTAAGTGACTTGCTCAGGATCACACAGTATGCAAGAGGGGGCTGTAGGATTCAAACCCAGGTCTCCAGATTTGCAGCTCAGAGCCTTAAACCACTGCACAATACTGCCTCCCCTTGGTATAGTATATCTTGGTATAGTGTTGTACTGTTTCCCATCATGCACATCTGACAGGCGCCTATGGTGGCAGTGTGTTGTCCCATTTGCCAGTGGCGGCCATTGTTTCTGATGTGAGTCAGTAATAACACCCATTATCCGCATGAGCAGTGCTGGGCATGTGTACAGTATCTAATACACAACACACATATTGTGCCATGCATCTTCGACTGTCAGGCATGCATATGCTAGTATATGTATGTGATGACCATGTTTCCCTTCACACATATTATTCACCTTTGCAGTCACGACAGTCCCCCTTGGTAATTACGTGATATCCACATCTGCTTGAGCTGGGCACTCCCATGTGTGACTGTGGTAGACCCTTGCCATCTTAGCTCCCCCTGTTGTGGCGAGTATGTCTGATACATACCTGTAGAGCTCTTTAGCCTGAAGAGGTCCAGGTTACTGCTTCCCTTGACTGTGTGGCTACTGAATTGTGCCACCACGTGCTCTTCCTGGCTGCTCAGGGGCATCACTTGGCTTGGTCCACCTCCAGCTGCAGTGGTACAGTGTCTGTTATGGACCATCTTCTCCTTTGACCTCCACGTAATATCATGGTACCTCTTCTGCAGTTCCCTTATGGTGCAACTCACAGGGCCTACAGCATTGACTTTTGTGGCCCCTTCATCCCAGGCCTCTTGCCAGTGGTCCTGTAGCTCCTTGTCCCCACCTCTGGATAGCATCAGATCAACTTGGGCATCCACCTCCTCCTCCATGAGGATGCCAGTTTCTGCTGCCGTAAGGTTTTATTTGTGCTGGTGTTTGCCCGGCCTTGCTTCTGTCCTTCTTTCTGTCATTTGTTCTGCCATTTCTTCCACCATCTTTTTGATGCAGCTTCCACCATTCTTGCCCCATGCATCATGTTTATGATGCAGCAGACATCTTGCATCGTTTTGGGGGTCTTTGAGGCAATTACCACTTGTGTTGCAAAATCTGATGCACTATGTTTGACACATTCTGGATCTGATGCAAGGTGACTGTTTAACACACCCTGAATTGCTCCAAGGGCTCTTTAAAATTGGGCTGGCAGTATAGCCTAGAGGTTATTGTCCTGTGCTGTGAACAAGCTTGGTACATCCAACAGACCAGACCTGGGTTTGATTCTCATAACCACCACTTGCATACCATGTGACTCTGAACAAGTCACTTAACTGCCCAGTGCTCCCAAGTTACCCCTGAAAACAGGCACGTGTGCCTAGTAAGCCTTACCCAGTTACCAAAGACTAAAATAAAATAAACAAGCATTTGTCAATGCCGAATGTTTGCTTGCTGGCATTGGCATTGGTAGTGTAGAAGTTACAGAGCTGCATAACAAAAATGGCAGTGAAGTATTGAACTGAAGCCAACCCCACCACCACCCTGCAGAGAGTGACAGGCATTGGGGTTTGCCTTTGGGTCGTCAGGCATAACGGCCACGCCATTTCACCACACCCTACCCTGCAGACACTGACAAGTGTCACAGTGTGCCTTGGAGTCTTTGGCCCTTATGCACACCCCATTCCATCAGGAAATATGGTGAGATGGATGCAGTATAGGAGAATGGGGTGAACTTTGGGGCCAAAGAGTCCAAGGCATACCTCGATGCCTCTCACTGGCTGCAGGGTGTGGAATGGTATGAGCATTACAGGCAAGAATCCCAAGTCACACCCCTGATGCCTGTCATTCTCTACAGGGTGGGTGTTATGGTTGGAAACCCTAACACCTCAGGCATTCATTGGTATTTTCACTCCAAATTTTGAACATGTCTTTTTTTGTGACCCCCACCTCATGAACAGTGGCAATAACAGTTTGTTAGCCGAAAGCTGCTTATGCACAGCGACTATGGCATTTAGCACCACAGGTACAAAAACACATTCCGAATAGGATTTGAAAAATAACAGCTGTACTGTTCATGGGGAGGTGTAAAAAATGGCAATGTTGCAAATCTGCAGTAAAAATATTAAAAAAACTGGTGAAGTCACGAACGTGCATAGAAACTGTGCAACGCACACCCGTAATGTAATTAGTTTGGGGAATTTTTAGAGCAGATTGTCAACACAAGCATTTTGGGACCTCCGATCATGAACAGTGTCACTGTGATTTTCTTTATCTGTCCTGAGCAATGATTTCCCACAGTGACCACGCATCTCTGCGCTGAAAGTGTGAAAACACATTTCGGCCATGTTGTGAAAAATGACAGCTGTACTGTACATAAGGAAGTGTGGAAAAATGCCACTGGTGAAAATCTGGACTGAAAATATTAAAAAGTCATGAACTTATGAGGGTGCGTGGAAACTGCGCAATGCTCACTTGTAACACAGTCATTTTATGGACTTTTGTTACCAAATTTTCAACATAGCCATTTTAAGACCTCTGCTCATGAACAGTGTAACTGAGATTTTCTTAATCTGTCCCAAACATTGCTTTCGCACACTGACTGCACCATTGTGCGCTACATGTGCGGAAACGCATTTTGGGTGACATGTGAAAAATGGCAGCTGTACTGTTCATAAGGAAGTGTAATAAAATGGCAATGTGGAAAATCTGGAGTGAAAATATAGAAAATTTTAGAATCTCATTTAGCGCAGTGAGGAACTGCGCAACGACACTCGTAAACAGTCATTTTTCTAGGAATTTTTTCATCAAATTTCAACATATCCATTTTAAGACCTCTGCTCATGAACAGTGTCACTGTGATTTTCTTAATGAGTCCCATACATTGATTTGGCACACCGACCGAGCCATTGTGTGCTACATGGGCCGAAACACGTTTTGGGCAAGATGTGAAAAATGACAGCTGCACTGCTCACAAGGAAGTGTAATAAAATGGCAATGTTAAAAATCTGGATTGAAAATATTGAAAATTCGCAAACTTACGAGCGTGCATAGGAACTGCGCAATGCGCGCTCGCAAAACAGTCATTTTTAGGAATTTTTCCACCAAATTTTCAACATAGGCTTTTTGAGAGCCCAGCTTATGAACAGTGGCAGTGTCGTTTCGTTACTCAGTCCTGAAAGGTGATTTTGCACAGTGACTGCAAAATCACCCTTTGAGGCCGATTAACGCCATGACAGTGACATCATTCATGAGAAGGTGTCCCAAAAACCCCATGTTGAAAATTTGGTGCAAAAATTCTGAAAAATGCAGCAAAGTTGAAAAAACCCTATCTATCCCATTATACAGCTTACCGGCATTTCCTCAGTTCGCGGTCGACTTTGAAGAGTGCAGACGTGTTCCGGTCCACTGAAGATCATCACGCGGAGTCCGGAGGTAAGTATGGGGTGAGGAGGTGTGGGAGGCAAGGTGCATAGTGGGTGGGCGCGGGTGGGGGCAGAGACAGCGAGGACCGTTTTTGAGTTTCAGATGTTTTTCTTTAAAATGGCGATGACGGACGTTTGCCAAGCTGGGGTGGGCTCCCAGCATGGCACAAGGATGGCTGGCAGGGGCGTGGGCCGGCGGGGATTGGGCACCTGTCCGGCGAGCAGAATGTGTTGCCACGCTTGGGTAGCTTCCAGCGTGGCACCCTGTAATTGGGGGCAGGAGCCAACGGGGATTGGGCACCCCGCCGGTTATACGATGTGTAGCTACTGCTGGGTGGCACCCAGCGTGACATACAGAACTCTGTTTTTGGGGGTGCAGCACAGCCAATGGGGATTGGGCACCCCTTCGCTACACAGTATGTGTGGGGGTTTGAACACGCAGTGTGTGTGCGTGCAGCAGTGTGTGTGTAGGGGAGCGGCATGAGCAGGCGATATCTTATTGCTGCTCACTGGAAGCATAGCTCCCTTTCAATTGCACGCCACTGCATTTTTGGGGGCTGTCATAGACAGCCTGAGCAGGCATTGGAGAATCAAGTGCGTGCCTGCAAACACACTGCCTGAATTGAAAGAGGCTGCCACACCTCCGAAAACTTGATGATGGCACTATGTTTCTTGCACATGCGTGCAAGCAAACATAAAAATCTGGCCCCAGGTTTCAATTGCAGCCAGAAAATTGTGACCTATGTATCCCCTAACACTCTTTCTACAGGTGGGGTTCTAATGTTTGGAACCACTGAAACTGTTTCTACAGGCAAGTTTTAAAGTCTGGAACCACTGGAACTGTTTCTACAGGCAAGTTTTAAAATTTGGAATCACTAGAACTATTTGTATGGGCAGATTCTAAAGGTTTGGAACCACTACAATGGTTTCTATGGGGAGTTTCTGCAAGCAATAAGATATGACAGGATAGAATTTTGCTGAGATACCTGCCTGCCCAGGGATGTAGTGAGGCCTGACGCTGCAGGTGGAGGGCCTTCCACCCCTTGAAAGGGTTATTTCAGCATAATGCCTACCCTGAAATGTTTTATTGCACTTATAAAATGGATAACAGCAAGTTTAAAAACAAAACTATAAACAAGAAAATAAAAAAGATATAAATAAAAAAAAAGTTTGATTTTACAAGTAAAATAGCTCTTCCATTAGCCATCACTGAGCTGTGATTTATGTAGTTGATGGGTCTCCTGTTTCCTGGTCCTCACCATGTGCTCTGAGAATTGAGATTTAGTGACAGACTGCCTGTTTATTTTGTTTTTTTCATGAAAGTTTTTATTGAGTTTTCAAAGTTAGACACAGACATGTACAGATCAACATACAAACATTCTGAAGGAATGTGCATGCACAGTAAGCATACTAATGTAAGTACAGTAGATACCGGTACACAGTTGATAAAAGTAGTGTAAAAATCTTATCATATTAATATACTAACATTCCAAAAGAACCTTAGTAATGAAGGATAATAAAGGAATAATATTCAAGGAACACACCCAAGTAATTATAAGCAGTCTCCCATCAGGAAAGAGTTTTATTGAGCAAAGATTGTCAACTGTTTATTTATTTTTGCATTTAAAGAGCAACTGACATCTCTAGATAAACTTTAACAAACAAATTACTTAACAAAAATACAGCATATGATGTAAATATGTTCAGTATTAGTCTTCATTTGTTCTTTATTATTGAATATATTTCCATCAAAGCAGAGTTCTTGGGCTTTTGAATTCACATACTTGTGTTGCCCAATCCCCACTTAAAGTCATACTCCTCCCTTTGTGAAATCACAATCTGCTGCCAGGAAAGGACCGTGATGTCAGAAATAATGGACTGTGACATCAGATGGGGACTGTGCATTCACAGCAGATAAAGTCTAAGGACCAGTTGACCAGTTTAAATGCACAGGATATATTTTGAAAGACCAAAATTCAGTATCCCGAACTCTAGAAGACTGGTTTCAGGAGATTGAATTTTGGTATCCCACAAGGAACTTACATGTAATGCGGGGGGCTGTGCCCCCCGCACCTCCCCCAACTTAAAGATCCAACTAAGAGGGGGAACAGACCTTGGAGTAAAAGAAAAAGTTACAGGGGGTGAAACAGTGTCCTGGCAAAAGTTCTGGTGACTGGGAAGAGAACCCAGGTTTACCAGACCATGCTGGTCGAGCTGCTAATGGCTTAGACCTCCACGCCACAGGAGCAGCTTGACCCGCTTCCACATTTATTAGTCCCTTGTTGTGGCTGGCTAGGGGTAGGGTAGCAGTTTGTCACATCCGCTACCATGCCCCTGTCGGCATTGGCTTTCTTTCTGTCAAACGTATGGGTGCTGGGAGACTGAACTCGGTCCTGTCATTTTCTGGATTCTGAGTTTCAGTCTCCCTAATAGATACCCATGCATGTATCCTTAGTAATAAAAAGAACAAGGGGCAGATATACAGCAAATAAATTAAAAAAAACTGAGTTGGGTATAAATATTATGTTTTCAAAAGTTTTCCCATAGGTGTCAGTTGCTCTTTAAGCATATTGGCTCCTATGCACAAAGGGATGGGAAATACGTGCCTGAGGTGCGTACCCCCTCAAGCACCTCTACACCTGCGGGAGATCTGTGGGTGGCCACATTCATGAATAGTGGCCACTGTGTGATTCTGATACATAGCTCTGCCCCCTGGCGAGCAGACGCAAGGGGACGGTCAGGTGCAGCATCGTGGATCTGGGCGGGCGGCCAATCAGCCGCCTGATCAAGAACCCACAGTGGATCACTTGCGGCTGTGGGTGCTAGCGAGTATGCTGGCGTGTAGAGTGCCAAATGCGGTGTGAGGGTCGAATGCCCAGCCAACCAACCGCCAGCCTCCCAGTGTGCCCAACATGCTGGGGCTTCCATAGTGGGGGAGCGCATGATCCCACCACACTGCCACAGCCAGCAGCTGTAACTCCTGGTGGGCTGCATACCTGGCCCTCCGCCTTTATGGCTGCCCCGACCTGGCGGAGGCACTGACACCTGTCCTGGCATTCCTCAAATTCATGCATCCCTCAGAGTGCCGGCATGCCCCCTGCTCCTCCACCGGTCCACCCCACCGCATATAGGTCCTCATGCCACCAGGGATCTGGTGCAGATGGGAGGTGGATGTCCAGTACAGAATGCCGTGCAGGGGGTGCGGTGGGCTTGGGTGGGTGCGGAGTGGGCCATGCGCTAGGGATGCGTGGCATGTACCCACTCTGCACCTTTGTGTATAGGGCCCATTGTCCCTCATTAAGGCTTATGGCCATTTTGGCTTGCTGTTTCCCAATCCTCGCTGCCTGCAATGAGGATCAGGAGCAAGTGCGAGCGCAGTTTGATATTTTTAAAATTCATTTTATTTATTTTTCTTTACCGACGTTGTCCTTTGTTGGGGCTTCTGGACATTTTATTTGTTTTTTCCCAGTCCTCACTGACTGCTCTGAGAACTGGAAGTGTGTGATTTTATGGCTATTGTCCCGGTCCTTGCTGTCACTGGGAGTGAGGTCATACAGTATATACCGTAAGTGCCATTTTGGATGGTGCTGTGGTGTGCCTTTGATTGGGCAGTCAGGTAGTCAGTCAGCTTGGCATGTGAGGGGGACAATTTTTTCAGGGGGGGACACTGTTCACAACTGGAGCTGCTGGACACTAGGAGATGTTGGAGTGGGAGTGAGCAAGAAAATATAGCTCAGGTAAATGTGTGGGTGCATGCATACCTCAGCCAATCAGGAGTCAGCATTTTGCCTATCCATTTTATAAAAAGTTTGAAACCACTAGAAATGTTTCACTGGAACCACTAGAATTCTTCCTATTGGCAGGTTCTAATTTGGAACCAACACTAGAACCTTTCCATGGGAAGATGCTAAAGTTTGGAACTGGTCAGATTTAAGTAGTTTCGTTTTTTTAGGTCTGGCTCTGCCTCCCCCCATCTGACGAAATGGAAGGGACACCTGACCCAGTTGCAAGAGTGTAGGCAGACATACTCACTGTACACATTTGTGTACAGTTTTGTTGAGTGCCTGTGCTAAATCATATACTTTTTTGTTACCATCATCATTCTAATCTGTACTATTTAGATTAGTGTAGGCCACTGAGTAGTGTCTCTCTTTAAACTTCTGTTGTTTGGGAGACAGATAAATATACAACCTGTTTACAGACTGGACGAGTCATCGGACAACAATCTGATTTGTTAGTTATGAGGGCAACATTTAGAAAGGATGTGTACATTTTTTTTTCAATGGGTTGCATCAGTTGAAGAGTATGTGTACAAAATGGAGATTTCTGGCTACACTCATGCTCAGTTGTCAAGGTGCCCAATCCATATTCAACAGAAAGGTATACCGTGTATTATGTTAGAGAGAAAATATTGGTTAAAAATGTGTTTTTAATGATTGGCTAAGGCTTTCTTGGCCTCCAGTGGTTTTGACTTGATAGTTAAATATACTCTGTGCGTCTAAGCCACCTAGTCTTTAACAGTAGTCTTGTCATCACCTCATATATCAAGTGGCTCTGTAATCTAAACAGATATTGGATCTGTTTAGATATTCTTCCCCGTCACACTGTAACCCTTCAACTTTTAAAACTGCTAGGGATGTGACACTTACACTACCCAGATGTGCAGAGTGTGAGTGCCGAGATGCCAAGGGCAGGTTTCATTCTTTTGGGGATTACATTCCTGTCTGACAAGTGGTGACACGGTATTTGCACACATGCGCATGCTTTGCCTGGCATGGATAACTTGTCCTCTTCTTTACAAGGACATGGAACACAGTGGGCCTGTGGGATGCAACATTATTAAATCAGCTGCTTTTATTTTATTCTTCAATAAATGTTATTGATCTAGGATGGTCTTCCTTGGTATTTCTTTTCTAAGAATGTGCATAATCCCAGGGAATCTGAAGATGCTCAGTGATGCTGTTAGAAGATATGCGTGAATGATGTTATACTGTGTGTGACACCAACACCAAATGCACTAACCTCATGTTGAAGCAGAAATTGGATTGAGTAATTTGGGGTTATCTGTCTGTCTCTCTGTCTGGAAGCTGGGCATTTTGAGGTAATTTACCTGCCTGTAATTCTTGCATGTTAAGGATAATATGATTGCCTTTAAGGTGGCCATTAGGAACATATGAACATATGATGAAGCCAGCAAATACAAGCCTTATGGTCTATCAAGTCTGCTTGAGTGTGCAGCTCTCAGTGATTAGTACTGATGCTGCCCCCCCAACCCCTGTACCCCTTCCTTACTGTTTACACCATCTGAGTTGCCCCATCACTCCTCCCTTTCCCATTCTGATTCTGCCCTTGGCCCTGTCCCACCCTCTCTTAAATCTCCCTACTGATATTTGTGAAACCAATTCCTCAGGCAGAGCATTCCATACCATCACCACTCTCTCACCGCCTCCAATTTCGGACTATGCCCTCTTGTGATCCCTTCATAGAAACATAGAAACATAGACTTTGACGGGCAGATAAGGACCGCTTGGCCCATCTAGTCTGCCCATTTCCCTACCTACAGGATAGGCCACAGATCCTAGTTAACCAACAGCCTTCCTTTCTAAATTTCAACTTGCCCTCATAGCTAACCCTATTTATGCCCTTCAAGTATCTGAAGGTCTCAATAATATCACCCTGTCCCTTCTGTTCTCCAGGGAGTACATATTGAGCATCTGTAGCTTATCTTCATAGGGCTTTTTCCTCATCCCATTAAGCATCTTAGTTGCCCTTCTCTGTACCCCCTCCAACAGCCTGATGTCATTTTTTAAGAAGGGGCACCAGAACGGTATGCAGTACTCCAAGTGAGGCCTCACCAGTGCCATGTAAAGTGAAAAGATCACTTCCTCACTCCTTGAGGTGATTCCCCTTGTTATGCACACCAGCATCTTATTGGCCTTTGCTGCCACTTTCCTACATTGTGTAGAGTGATTCATATAGCCTGTAACCAGCACACCTTGATCTTTTTCCTCAATGGATATTGATAACTGCACCCCCCAGCTGGTGACTGTATCCAGGATTCTTGTTTCCGGAGTGCATAATCTTGCACTTCTTTGCATTGAAACTCGACTGCCAGGTGCATAACATAGAAAAATAGAAATGTAGAATTTGACGGCAGATAAGGACCACTTGGCCCACCTAGTCTGCCCATTTCTCTACCTACTGGATAAGCTGAAGATCCTAGTTAACCAACAGCCTATTTCTTCCTACCCCCACAAGAATTGCCTTATGTCTGTCCCATGCATGTTTGAATTCCCCCACTGTTTTAGCCCCAACAACCTCCCCAGGAAGGCAGTTCCACCCATCCACCACTCTCTCTGTGAAAAAAAATTTCATCACATTACCCCTGAGCCATCCCCCCTCTATCTTTAAATTGTACCCCTTTGTTCTTACACATCTATTTTTCTGAAAGATGCTACCCTCCTGGACTTTATTGATTCCCTTGAGGTACTTGAATGTTTCTATCATGTCCCCCCTATCCCTCCTTTCATCAAGGGTATACATATTAAGCTCTCTCAGTCTCTCTTCATATGGTTTCTGATGCAGACCCTGCACCATTTTAGTTGCCCTCCTCTGGACTGCTTCCATCCTGTCTATGTCCTTGTGTAGATGAGGTCTCCAAAACTGTACACAGTATTCCAGATTAGGTCTCACCAACTGTCCATACAGAGGGATAGCCACTTCCCTTTTTCTACTTGTGATGCCCCTTCATATGCATCCTAGTATCCCCCTGGCTCTCTTTACTGACTTCTCACATTGCTTACCAACCTTTAGATCATCTGATATGACTACCCCCATTTCCTGTTCCATTTTTGTTTTTGTTAGTACCTCCCCTGCTATTGTGTACTCTTCTCCTGCATTTTTGTTTCCCAGGTGCATTACTCTGCACTTCTTTGCATTGAATCTAAGTTGCTATATGTCTGACCATTCCTCCAACCTTGCCAAGTCCCTTCTCATCCTTTCTACCCCCCCTTGTGTATCAACTCTGTTACAGATCTTTGTATCATCTGCAAAGAGGCATACCTTTCCCTCCAGACCCTCTGCAATGTCACCTACAAAGATGTTAAAGAGGACTGGACCCAGTACTGAGCCCTGAGGGCTCCACTAGTGGCCCCTTCTTCGGAATGTGTTCCACTCACTATTACCTTCTGTGTCCTGTTGTGCAGCCAGTTTGTAACCTAGGCTACCACCCTGGGACCCAATCCCAGGCTGGCTAACTTGATTATTAATCTTTGTGGGACTGTATCAAATGCCTTGCTAAAGTCTAGGTAGGCCATATCCACAGCCCTCCCTGGTCTATTACTTGGTCACCCAGTCAAAGAAATCTATTAGATTCATCTGACATGACCTTCCTGCTGTAAATCCATGCTGCTTTGGGTCCAGTGCCCCGCTGGCCTCTAGGTACTAACAATTCTTTTCTTTCAGAAGTGATTCCATCATTTTCCCTACCACTGAGGTCAAACTCACAGGTCTGTAGTTTCCTGCTTCTGCCTTGCTCCCACTTTTGTGAAGGGAATCACATCTGCCCTCCTCCAGTCCTCAGGTACCACTCCATCCTCCCATGATTTGTTAAAAAGTGTGGTCAGTGGTGTCACTAGGTCCTCCCTTAGTTCTTTTAGGATTCTGGGGTGAATCCCATCAGGCCTCATTGCTTTGTCCACCTTGAGTTTTAGGAGTTCTTTCAGGACTCTTTCTTCTGTAAATGGACTGGTGTCAACCCCACTACCCAGAGTGCTTCTATTGTCTGGTTTAGGTAAGTCCTCCTCATCTTCTTTTGTGAATACTGAGCAAAAGTATTCATTCAGTATATCTGCCTTTTCACTGTCTCCCTCTGCCCACCTCCCCACTCCCTTATTAATCTTCACTATTCCTCCCTTAACCTTTCTATGCTCCCTAATGTACCTATAAAAGGTTTTATCCTCCTTCTTAACTGAATTGTCTATTATTTCCTCAGTTTGGGCTTTTGCTATTCTGACTGCCTTCCCCACTTCTTTCTGCTTTAATTGATACAGTTCCCTGTCATGCTCCTTCTGTGATGCCTTATACTTTCTGAATGCAGCCTTTTTCTCCTTAACCTTCCCTGCCACCTCTTTTGAGAACCATAGTTTTTTTTTTACTCCGCTTTATTTTCTTTATCTGTTTCAGACAAAGGCTTATTGCCTCTATGACAGCAGTTTTGATTTTTCTCCATTGTTCTCCCACCCCTCCTTTTTGGCCATTTGCTAGTGTATTCCTCAGGTATTCACCAATTTTGACAAAGTCAGCCCTTCTAAAGTCCAGTATGCTTGTTTTTGCATGGCTTGCCTCCATGGTTGTGCTTATTGTGAAGCACACTGTGCAGTGGTCGCTTGTTCCCAGATGTCTACTGACTTCTAAATTTGTGATCCTCTCTCTCCATTTGAGAGTACCAGGTCTAGTATTACTCCGTCCCGAGTGGGTTCCAACAGTAGTTGTCTAAGGCCTGCCCCTGCAGGGCATCGAGAATGACCCTGCTCTTGGATGTGGCTGTAGTACATGTCATCCAGTTAACATCTGGCATATGTGGTGCCCATCTCTCCAATGCATCTAGGTCTTTCTGCAGTACCCCCCACCCCATCCTCCACTGCTCCCCAACTGTCACATCCACTACGTAGATGTTGAATAGTACCGGCCCCAGCACTGAGCTCTGTGGGACCCCATTGATTACTGCCCATGCTGCTGATAGTTTCCCACTTACCACCACCCTCTGCTGTCTGTTTTCTAGCCAGCTCCCAATCCATCCAACCACCTTATCCCCCACCTCCAGCTCCTTCAGCTTGCCTATCAGCCTCACATATAGCATAGAGTCCAAGGCCTTGCTAAAGTCCAAATACAGGACATCAACTGCCTTGCCTTCATCCAGAGCCCTAGTCACCCAGTCTTAAAAGACCATAAGGTTGGTCTGACAAGACCTTCCTTGGGTGAACCCGTGCTGCCTGTCATCAAGGAGACCATCCAGAAATGCCTCTATTCATTCATTTAGGATAGTCTACATTAGTTTCCCCACAATCAATGTGAGGCTGACCGGCCTGTAATTCCCTGGTTACTCCCAAGAGCCACTTTTGTGGATGGCACCACATGTACCATCCTCAAATCCAGGGGCACACATCCTGATAGAAGGGATGTGTTGAATACGTCAATCAGAGGTGCCGACAGGACCTCTGTGAGTTCCTTCAGGCCCCTTGGGTGTATCCTGTCTGGTGTAGACCCCGGAGCAGTCGTAGGCAGTTTAAATCAAATCATTGGGCCCTCCAATGAAGTGCTGCTCTGGTTTTCAAGCTACCTTGAGGAGAGGGTCCAGCGGGTTAGGATTGCCGGTGTCACCTCAGAAGAAAAGCCAGTCCTTTCAGGGGTCCCAGGGGTCCATCCTGGGGCCATTACTCTTCAGCCTCTTCCTCAACGACCTTCCCAGTGTCTGCCACCAGAAATTACTGCTCTATGCCGACAACACAGTCATGTTCACCAACCACCAAAACGCAGAGCTCCTTGAGAAACAATTGCAGCTTGAATTCATGCACATCGAAGAATGGTTCAAGTCACACAAACTGGTCATGAACTACAGCAAAACAAAGGTTATGACCTTCTACAATACCAGGAGCAAGTACAAATCCCGTGACCTCACCATCCTAAACCAAACAGGAACCTTACTTGAAAACGTTCCTGATTTTAAATACCTAGTTGTCACATTGGACAGCTCACTCTCCTATCATCGACCCATAGATTCTGTCGCCAAAGCCACCAATATCCGTATAGGCCTGCTCCACAGGCACAAACACTGCATGACTCCTGACACTCTCTGGTTGGCCATCAACAGCTCTGACACCTCCATCATTGATTACGGGCTAGCAATTTATGGCTCTGCCTCCACCTCTGCCCTCCGCAGAATTCCAGTTGCACTCAACAAAGCACGCAGGCTGCTAACTGGGGCTGACCGACTTACACACACTTGTGACCTGTCCACTCGGGCAGGATGGCTTCCTCTCATCAGCCAGATACAGTATTAAACCTGCCTCTTAGCCAAAAAAGTCCTCCTCGGGGTCATGCCCCCGGGCATTGAAAAGCTCCTAATTGACCACCACAGCACCCAGCAAACTAGAAGTTCACAACAACTAACCTTCCTTGTCCCCAAATACCGGACTACCATGGGCCAGAGGGCCTTTGCCTTCAGAGCACCACAGTAGTACAATACTCTGAACAAAGAAACTCTTGCTGCTGCTGCTCTTGGCCCTTTTAAGAGACAACTCCGACTTCATCTCATTTCAACTAGTCGTTGTGACTGCCTCGCCTAATCAGGGGCCCACCGCTCACTGTCCTCCACTTCAGTCTTGACAGCTACCTCTCCCCGCCTTGCCCCCTTCTACCTGCCTACCCCCTTGCCCCCTCTCCCTTCCTCCTGGGCATTTCCTGACTTTTATCCTCCCTCCCTCCCTCCCTTTAGAGCTCTTACCTCACCTCCCACCTCCGACAATGGTCTTCCTGCCTGCATACCCCCTTCCCTCTCACCTGCAGTGCTTATTTCTAAGATTGCCCTTACCTGGAATGTCATGCTACCTAACATTTGGCACATTTTGAATTACTGGAATTTCCTAAGCCTCTGTCTCTTACTTCTTTTTATTGTGTAACTATGTATTATTATGTTGACCTTTGTATGTATGTATGTATATATACCTCCCATTCCTTCGATGTGGAACCTTTGTAAACTAGCAGTTCTTGCTCAAAGGTATTTGTAATCCTAGATTTCAATAAAAAAAAAATCATCAGTTGCAATTCAATGCAGTTGCAGTTATTTGCAATTGCATTGGATTGCAGTTATAAAATAGTGGAGTTGAAATCCACTGCAGTTGACAACTCTGTGACCTGTCCGGGTTTGTTTTTGTGGTGCACTGCAGGGTGTTTTCTCTTTTTTTCTTTCTTGGGGGGGAAGGAGTGGGGCCAGGGGGGCAGTGAATATCTAACAGTCCTCACCCACTGGCACTGAGCCTTACAGCCAATAAACTTCACCCCAGCTCCCGGACACAAAGCAGCCACCGATTAGGAGAGATGAAAGGAGGAGCAAGGAGCTTGAAAGTGTCTGTGACTGGTTACATGAGGTGGCAGGGAGAGAGTGCCTAGGTAGGAGAGGAGACTGTCAGGAGAGGAGACATCTGTGTTGGCATGTGGGCAATGGAGCGAGCAGCATTTTTATGCAGGCACAAAGATCGGCGGTTCGGCCTTTAATTTAAAAATAAGTTAACTGTGTCCACTGTCCTGACATGCCCAGTGCCCAGAGAGAGACTAGTGTGTGGCTGTACAGGTCCTAGTCAGTCCTCCAGCAAAGCCAGGCAGCAATCGTGTGAAGGCAGCAAGTTAGTGGTCTGGTCGTGGTCAGGATCGGCCTGTGATCCCGTCAGCCGGACCCATTGGGCAACTCTCACTCAGTCTCACTTAGGTCTTCAGAGCTGGGGAGGAGGAGGAGGAGTGGGAGGTACACTAGTTCCACTGCATGGAGTACCGGAGTGGTGACATGGGTCTGGGTTGGGGACAGACTGTGTGGGTTGGAAGGAGGGAGCACGCAGCACCAGAAAAACACTGGCATCACAACAGAGTAGAGCAGCAGTGGCAGCCTGAGCCATGGAGCCACCCGATGATGCTGACCGAATCATCATCCGATACCTGACCAAACTAGCAACAGGCTACTACAGTGAGCAAGGTACTGTATGGGATGTGTATGTAAGGCCTACCAGGGCTGGGCAGTGGACAGTAGGAAGGAGGAGGATGGTCTGTCACAGACTAATTAGTTTGTCTGTGTGTCTGCTGCTTGCCTGGCTGGCTTGTCTGGCTGGTTGAGGGCTTGATGGCTGTGGGGCCTGAACTTGAAAAGCCAAAGGCGATTGATCATCATCAATCTACTGCTGGTGGCCTGACTGGGCTCTCTCTGACTGTGATGGCATTGAGAGTAAGTCAGACTCCCCACAAGGTCGAGGAGCAGTCCAGGCGCAGGTAGTTGGTTGGTGAGTTCCCGGAGCCATAGGAGGCCGAAGCACGGAGCATGGTGGATCGGGTCCAATGGACAAAATGTTCATTTGCCACTGTAGGAATCAGATAGACTAAATATTAAAGTCCTCATGGCAAGATGAATAAAATTTTACAAAACACATTAATGTACATGCTGAAAGCCAAAACAAATTCAAAAACTGCGTCAGAAAATGTTTTTCAATATGCATGAGTTTTTTTTAGCTTTAAATTTAAACTATGGATACATCTCAGTTCTTGTATACCATACAGGAGGTATTTCTAGGGGTCCTCCCTTAAACTGTTTTTAGTCTCACAGGTTCTGTGACTACTAGTAAACTAGTCTACATTGATGGTTAGCTCTGTTTGCAAAGGGTACCTTCTAGCATCTGTGGGGTGTTTAAGAGGCCCTGCCTATACTGTATTTTAGACTCACAGTTCTTTTTCTAAGCAACTAGTATTACTGCTACTTATTTTTCTATACAGTATAAAGAGAATAATGGAAAGATCACTGGGCATTACCGGTGAGTAATATCATCGAGAGGTTCTTGTGTCCAGAACCTCAAGATGCTAGGTCACCGGTATAGCTCAGTGACCTATGTTTTTTTTAATATATGGGTCAGAATTTTTTAGTATTTTATCAGCCACTTAAGGACTGTCTCAGTCCTGCCCAACCGCCGCACTGTATCTCGCTCTCATTCGTTCTGTCTCACCCGCTCACTCGCTCACTCACTCACTCACTCACTCACAGCATGGCATAGGAAAATTGGTAGGCAGTCCTCCCTTTTCTTGTTTTGGGGAAGGGGGAATGCAGGGTCAACCAGATATTTCCATTAAAAAAAAAATGGGCAAAGTTTCTCTATGAAAAACACTCTCACTAAGAGAGAGACTGGCCGCCATGTTTTTGAAACTGTTCTGCCTGCCCACACAGGAAAGGTGGCCAATCGGAAGACACGCTTTGGATGATGTGGAAAGCCAGACTAGCACATGCGCTGTTGTCTTTTAGTGATAATACTATCCTTCAGGTCCCAAACAATGGCATTATCAGACCTGAACGATAGTATTATCACTTCTGTAGGATGGTATTATCAGTGCTGAACTTTTATATTATCGCTTTGTTGCCAGTAGTATTACCAGGATTTTTTTATATGCTTTACTATGGTATTAAATTGCATATCCATATATTAAAATGTTTTACTGCCCTGCTTCAGCTTGTTACTTTCAGGGGCTTAGCATACTTTGTTGTTGTTTTGGCTGGTTATTGTGCTTTAGTGGGTCCCTACTGTGTGTGGATTTGTTTCACTGCACTTTGTACTTGCATTTTTTTTGTATTGTTTCTTTTTCTCCCCAGCTTGCTGCCATGTTATCCTCTCCTTTGGATGAGCCAAGACTTCCACCGACCCGTTCTGACCCCCGAGCCTCCGCTCTCAAATGACAGCCACCTCAGGGAAACCCGACGTAACCCTTCACCGGGTGGGTCCCCCTCCTCCGAGGGGGAAGGCACCAGCCAGGGGACCGCAGACCAGTGCAATGTGTTGGCCCCAGGGTGCTTCTGAGGCAGAAGGCTTCAAGACAAGGATGGCCTTGGAGAGCCAGGCAGCCGTCATCCAGCGTAACGTGGAGCATTTTCACATTTTCTAGTTTGTAGTTCCCTCCTGTGCTGTCATGCAGTGCTCCCAGTCTCCACCAGAGGCCACTGCTGACTGACATCTCCCTAACCCACCCCAAGGAGAGGACAGCAGTCCCTATAGATGCTCAAGCCTCTCCCGCCCCTGCCAGCCCCCGGCATCCCAAGTCCATTCCCACACCCGGGTCGCTGGCGTGGGTTGAGGTAAGGTGCCCATGCCTCAACTCTCTACACCACCAGGCCAGCCTGTACTTGCATTTTAAAGAGCACCCAGCTTCTTAGCTGCTGCTGCTTAGTTGCTGCTACCTCCAACATATGCAATACCTCACCTGCCCCAGAGTTGAGCGGAATAAATAATTCCTTTTGTTCCTGCCCATTTATGAAGTTATAATGCTGATAAATCCCAAATGGCAAACACGGAGCTGCTTTCTGACCTTAACCCACCAACACACCCTCAAGTAAGTACATACAAACCCATTTTGTGAAATTAGAAAGCGGGACTTTTCCATACATGTTATTGTTTTACATAGTAGACATTTTAATAAAAAAAGATACAAAATTAAAAAAGTATGACAAATTACTACATAATAAAATTCAATGATGGTGAAAGTTAAAAAAATTGGTTGAATTTTCTTCAGTTAGTTGAAGTCAGAAATTTCAAGCTAGTTGAAAAAATCAGTCATAATGTGTAGTGAGTCAGTCATAATTGTTTTTTCAACTGACTCCGGGGTCTAGTCTGGTGCTGGTGCTTTATCTGTCCACAGAGACATTAGGCCCTCTGGCACCCTCGGCACAGGGATCCCCTTGTCTACCATCTTAGCTCCCCCATCCTTCCCTACCCTGTCCTGTGCCTGTTGGCTAGGTACCTCCCACTCTCTTGTAAAAACTGAACAGAAGTATTAATTTAATACCTCTGCCTGTTCAGTCCCGTAACCACCCATCCTCCTCCCATCTTAATTCTAGCGATCTGCTCCCTGCAGTTCCTTCTCTCCCTGACATATTCGAAGAACCCTTTGTTGCCCTTTGTAACCCCTTGAGCAAGCTTTAGCTCCTTCTTAGCCTTGGCTGCCCTTACCGCTCTGGTCACCTCCCTGGAGCTCCTGATGTAATCCTTTTTATCTGCTATTGTGTAGGTCCTCTTATAGGTTTTAAAGGCCATTGTATTTTCCCTCACCTTTGTCTGTACTTTCTAGGTCCGCCAGCTTAGTTTATTGGACCTAGCCTTCTTGTTCCTCCACTCAGTGCAGGAGTTTGTGGCCTCCACCAGCCCCAGTTTTATGATGTCTCATTTCTGTGTGGTGACCATGTCTGGACTTACGACAGCATCTTGCCTCCCCAGTACCAAAGCCATCTTACTGAAGTTGGCCCTATTAAAGTCAATGACCTTGGTGGCAGTACGTGTCACCTCTCTGCTCAGCTTGAGGGAGAACCATACCGAACTATGGTCACTCCCTGCTATGGAGTCCTCCACCCTCACTTCCCTTACCTGATCACCATGTGATGAGACAAGGTTTAAGAAGTTACCTTCTTTTGCTGGCTCTCTTACCAGCTGCATCAGGAATGCATCCTGGAGCGCGTCCAGGATGACTTGTTCCCTGCTGATAGCTGATGTCATGGTGGCCTAATCTACCCCTGGAAGGTTGAAGTCTCCAGCCATCACTGTGCTGCCCTTTCTGCCTTTCCTGTCTGGAAGGGTGGTCTTTATACCACCCTTAGCCTGACCCTCTTGTTTTTTTGCCTTGCTTATACTGACCTACAAAGTTTCCGTATTCTCCATACCACCTTTTCTACTACACTCTATCCCCTCCCTTATGTAAAGAGCAACCTCTCCTTCTCCTTTGGCAGTTTCCCTGTTCCTCCTTTATAACCTAAAGTCTGGTATTATTAAGTCCTATTCTCTGTTTTGATTTGCCCATGTTTCTGTGATGGCGGCAATATCTACCCCCCCCCCACTCCTCCAAAAGAGCTTGGAGCTCTGGCATCTTGTTGCCTAGGCTTCTCGCATTCAGGGAGACTAACACCATCCTTCCCATGATCCCCATCATCTCTAACCCTTTCCTCATACCTTCCACCTGAAGAAGCTTCCCAGTGTCTTATAGTACCATCTAGGGGGAGGCAAAGTCCACCGTTGATCTGAGCCTCCAACCTGCAAGATCTCTTGTATCCTTACTGCCCCCTCCGACCACTCCACTCGACTGACAAAGGATTGCTGGAGATTCCCAGGGTACAATTAAAAGCTTCTGGATTGCGGGCATTTTCATTTGTAGCCCCAACCCTGTGGAATTCTCTACTTCATCAGATATGAGACTGCCTGACAGTGGAGAGCTTTAAAACTGCTTTAAAGATGTATTTATTTCAACCTGCTTTTGGAGAAGTTCTCTGATTTTGTCTGACTATTGCTGCTGTATTTCATACTTACTGACTGATGTATTTTAGAATTTTATGGTTTTAATTGTTGTTTTATGATGTACAGTGCTCTGATACTCCATGAAGAGCACTTAATAAATAAAAATATTGTTATTATTATTATGTATTGCCCCCCCCAGTAGTTTAAATTATACAGAGAACTTACTGACAGCCAAGGTGAAGTAGCAGTTCTAGAGACCCCATCTCTGCAAGGACATAGACAGGATGGAGGCAGTCCAGAGGAGGGCAACTAAAATGGTGCAGGGTCTGCACCAGAAGCCATATGAAGAGAGACTAAAAGAGCTTAATAGGTATACTCTCGAGGAAAGGAGGGAGAGGGAGAACATGATAGCAGTGGCGGCTCCAGCTTCTGTTGGTTACCAGGGCACTGGGTGGGCACCACAGTTGGCAGCCAGGGCACCTATAGAAACCAGAATGTATATCATGCATGTATAGTCCTGCCTGCCTAGGCACGGTAGAGGTGCAGGAGAGGTAATAAATAAATAAATAAATAAAGCTCCCCTACAGCCAGCCAGTCATCAGACCATTTCAAGCCTCCTCTCACTCCACAAACAGAACACAGGAGTTTCATTTTTAAAATCACAGGCGAAAGCACAAAACCACATCAGAGGGCTCCAAGTCTCTCCCTATGCAACACCAACTGCCACATTACACCAGGAAACTGCAACACCCCCACCCAGACCCAAACACACAAAAATACAACAGTGCCCCCCTTCCCAAGTCAGCCAGCCAAACATCAGGACACTTTAGCTTTACAGTTTCTTTCCCACACCCTTTCAAACCCCTGGCTTCCCCAAACAACAACTGTAAAAAAAATGCCCCCTTTCTCTGTCCTTACCAGTGCGTGAGGTTTGCAGAGTCTGAGCTGGGCCCAGTAGAGGTGTAGGAGAGGTAAAAAAATTAAAACATCAGAGGGCTCCAAGTCTCCCCCATGCAACACCAACTCCCCCATTACAGCAGGCAACAGCAACACCCCAGCCCCCCAACCCCATGCAGTACCCAACACACAAAATACAACAGTACAGCCCCTCCTTTCCAAGTCAGACATCCACATCTTCAGACACTTCTTTAGTTAGTTATTCATTAAACTCTTTCCCAGTCACGCCCCCTTTCAAACCCCTGGATTCCCCAAACAACAGTAAAAATATGCCCCACACAAGATACAACAGCACAGCACAGCCAGCGCCTGCCGCCCGGCCCCTTTCCTTCCTCAAGTCAGCCATCCAAACATCTCAAGACACTTTAGTTATATTGTAAGTTAAACTCTAATCTCTCCCACCCTCTTTCAATCAAGCGGCAGGCCAGCAGCCCCTGGCTTCCCCAAACCAAACAACTCAACTGTAAAAACAAAAATGCCCCCTTTCTCCTTACCAGTACAGTAGGTGAGGTATGCAGTCTGAGTAGGGGCATGGAAAGGTCTCAGTGGTCTGGCTCTCAGCAGCCGCAGCCATTCTTGAGGCACGAATTGCAAACGCAGTTTGCAGAGAGCCCAGGAGAAGATAACTGAGGTTGGCCTTGGTGACTCATGACCCAAAATTGTATTTCGTCTCCTTCCTCGTTATTATTTTAGGATTTAAATAAAGGCCCTTTCAGCAAACATCTACACTTATGCAAAACATAGACTCATGATATTTCCCTGAAAAAGTCTCAGAAATTACAGTTTGAATGTACTTTGAGTCACAAGAGTCTATCCGAGCACATTGATCAGATTAATGCTGAGAATGTTTCCAATGTCCCAACTGAAAACAAAATACTAAGAAGAATCTTGAGGTGAGGCCAACTCCTCACTCACGTATTTTTGAAGAGCTCAGGCATAGCAGACTTGAGACCTGCGGTCACTGTGTCCAGGTCCTCGAAGATGTGCCACATACCAGATGCCAGAACCCGCAATTTTGTGGGATATCCCATCTTGAATTTGATACCAGCGTGATTAGTTTGGTAACTAAAAGATGAAAAGCAGATCTGCGCTGGTGGACGGTGAGTGGTAGGTCTTGAGCAACTCAGATCTTCGCCCCCCAATTGCAGGTCATGAATGCTCCTCGTTTTAGTGAAGAAATGCTGCTTTTCCAAGAAGTTCAAAACTGGAAGATTAGGGGACGGGGTAGCTCCTATCGGAAGTGTGGGCCTGAGTGCTCCTGTAGCCCATTCTATAATGTAACGGGTGCCATATGGAGAAGGCCCAACTATTTTTTTGACGAATTTCTGAATGAAAAGCACCGCATCCTGCCCTTCCTCAGACTCGGTGGGGCCCAAGATCACCGCGTTATTTCTATGGCTTCATCCCTCTAAGTCCTCCAACTTCATTTCCATTCTTAAAAGTTTTTGCTTAATAAGGACTACCTCGGGATCCTGTTTATCCGCTCTTCTTTCAAGTGAGGTAAGGCGAGCTTCTGTATCAGACGTCCGCAGGGCAATGTCTTCGATGGCCTGCAAAATTGTTTTGATTTCAGATGTGAGACTCTTCAGCTCTTCTTTAAACTTGCGAAATTCAGCTAAGAAGGCGGTCAACACTAGGGGTTCCTGGTTTGAGCTATGCTGCGGGGCCGAGTGAATGGTGACTGGAATGTTAGCTCGCTGCTTCTTAGGGGCCTTTTCAGGCGTAGCTGGAGGGGTATGCCTTGGCTGCGCTTTTTTCATTTCAGCTTCCATCCCTCCAAAAACGACCCCAACAGATGTGCTGGCACTTCTAGATCCACAGGCTTGTTTTTGTTAAGATCTCTAGTCGAGTTTAAAGTAAAAATAATCAAGAAGTGACGGCGTTAGGCAGGAGAGGTTAGACTAGGCGTCCATTCAGGTTCACTGCATCATGTCTCTGTGTCCTCTACTGGATTTTAGCAAGGCCTTTGACTTGGTGCCACATGGTAGGCTGACCTGCAAGTTGAAGAATCTGGAAGCTGGGAGGAAATTGATCAGATGGATCAAGAACTGGTTGCAGGGTAGACAGCAGAAGGTAGTAGTGAGGGGGGGCACCTGAACCCAGGGCAGTAACAAGTGGTGTACCACAGAGCTCAATGTTAGCACCGGTTCTGTTTAACATTTTCATAGCTGACATTGCAGTATGGATTAAGAGCAAGATCAGCCTCTTTGCAGATGACATAAAGATTTGTGCCGAGGTAGATGGGGGGAAGGTGCAAAAGTACTTCAGGAGGATTTGGCAAAACTAGAGGAATGGTCTCACACTTGGCAGCTTGGTTTCAATGCCATGAAGTGCAAAGTGATACATTTAGGAGGCAAGAACCCAGGACACAGTTATTGGCTGGAGGGTGTCCTGTTACACAAAATCCAAGGAGAGAAGGATCTGGGAGTGCTGGTAACTGGGGAGATGAACCACTCTGCTCAGTGCAGGAAAGCAGCAGTGAAGGCAAACAGGATGCTAGGGTACATAACAAGGGGATTACTTCTAGGAGTGGGAGGTCATCTTGCCCCTGTACAGGTCCCTGGTGAGACCGCACCTAGAGTTCTGCATGCAATTCTGGCACCCCTACTTGAAAAGGGACATCACACTGCTGGAGGGGGTACAGTGCAGGGTGACAAAAATGATCCTGGGATTGGGGGACAGACCATATGAGGAGAGACTGAGAGAGCTCAATATGTATACCCTGGAGGAAAGAAGGGAGAGAGAGGGGATATGACTGAGACCTTCAAATACCTGAAGGATTTGAACAGAGTAGACACCAGGTGTATGTTCAATCTGAAGGGTGGAAGGGAAACCAGGGGTGACTCTATGAAGTTGGAAGGGGGAAGGTTCAAGAGGAAACTGAGGAGGCACTATTTCACAGAAAGGGTGGTGGCAGGGTGGAACACTCTGCCAGAGGAAGTCATATCACTGCAGAGTGTTGGGGGCTTCAAGAGGGGGTGAGACAGATTCAAGGGGAGGGTACAAACCAGGAGGGGTGGGAGATAGGGGGAGGGCATATGAGGGAGGGGGGAAGCTGCAGCCTAATGGAATGAAGTGCTGCATACTCGAGCAGACTAGATAGACCGAATGGCCTGTATCTGCTGGCAATTTCGTATGTTCTATTTCCTTTGTGCACTGTCGTCCCCAGCAAGCATTCCACCCAGAATGAGCTCCACCCCACCTGATGTCCTAAATGATGGAGTCACCAAATATGATGACTCTCACATCCCCCCTTTGCTGGCCTAACCTTAATTCCCCCTCTGTGTCCCTGCTTCTGTCTCCTTGCTCCCCCAGTTTTACCCCACCATTGGTTCCTCCAAACCCCCTACATGTCCCCTGGAATTCTTATTGTCATCATGAACCATAGCTATTGTAGTCCCCACCTTCCTCCCTGGAATCCCCACTATAGAATCTCCTTCTGGAGATTTTGTTAACTCCTTGTTTCCCTCCTCCTTTTCCTTTTGCCCATTGGCTACTTTGTCACTCCTAATTGCCCCTCGTATCCCCTTTCCATTTACATTGATGCGTAACTTGCCAGTAAATTCCCCCTTCCCTACTGAATCCTTGTCCCATGTACTTTTTCAATGCCCTCAGCCCCCTTCTTTCCTCTTACAGTTTTTATAGCAGGATCCCCACATGCCCTCCTCTCCCAGGCTACCCACATCCTTGTCGCTTCCCAGTATTTCCAATTAATCATCCTTTGCCCCCTCTTTGCCTCCCCTGCCCATCTCTCCCCCCAACCTGTTCATCCTTTCTTCCTCCTCCCAACTTCCCCTTCCCTCTTCCCTCACCGTTCCTATCCGCCATTGCACCAGCCTCTCCTGATTGTCTGTGTCCTTCAGTTATCTTAAAGGAACATACCTATTCTGCACGCTATCCATAGTCTCACTGCCATTCCCATTTCTTGTGTCCTCCTGCATAGTCCCCTCCTTCTCTGCACTCCTTCTCTACCCACCACCTGCAATCCCCCATTCCTCAAACCACCACGACCATACCCATACCTTGTTTCCTCCTGCCTTGCTTCCTCCTTCTCCCCACTAATTTACCTACCCAGCACCCACCACCCCCGTTTCCTACAACCTGGACTATTTGCCTCACTGGAAGTGACTCCTGCATATCTCACATAAATCGTCTCATTCATCTTTCACCTATTGGTAGCCCTGAATTCACTCCCCCAACCCATACTTCTTCCCCTTTTCTGCTCCTTCAACTCCCTCCTCAGCCTGATGATTTCCACCTCTAGTTTTTTTTATTTTAGTTTTTGTTGAGTCAGTCTACAAACTGGGCAAAACCACAATCACCACAGTATAGCCATATACACCGCAGCTCTACACCCATTACACACCACTAATCTACCTGATCCCCCTCCCTCCCCCTTTGCCCACTACCCCTTTCTATTACCCATCCATTCTCCCCTACCATTATGCCCCAGTCTCAACCCCCCACCCCCTTCTGTGCAGATACCCCCTCAAATTTCATGTTAAGCTAAACAATGTTAAACAGCACAAAGGTTAATGCCTTAATAGGTATTTATATGAAGATTTTAAAGGACCATGCAAAACCACACAAAACCTGAAGTGTGCACACAAAGCCTTAATTCATATCCCCAGTAATAAGTAACACTGCCCCTGTAGTCACCGCTTAAAGATCACTTTGCTCCTTGCTGATCAGTATGAGATCTTTTGTGATCAGCAAGTGCTCTTACTGTAAGCTTATCCAAATCTTAGCCTCTTCTCTTGCTCACAATAATTTATATCTGCATAAGATCCTCCCAAGATTAAACCTATCCAAACATTATATGTACTCAGAGCCCCTGGTGTTATGCGGCAGAATTTTCTGATTTCTGCAGCAGGGATCCCTGACTTCTGTGGCAGCATTTTCTGATTTCTGTGGCATGATTTATTCATTTCTCTGGCAGAATGCAGTCCTGTCATTGGCTAAATATGATGTGATGTCATCGATGACATCTCATACTGAGCATAGAGGAGGGGCTTCAGGATAAACGAGGTGGGAAAGAAAGCCTGACACTATGGAAAAACAGTATATTTATATGAAAATTCACCAAAAACAATGAATTATGCGGCACTATATATATTCTGCGGCATGATGCAAATTCTGAGGCAAATTCTGCAACCGCAGAACTGCAGAATTCCTGAGGCCTTGCCTGTACTCTTGTTCCCCAATAAGTTATAGCCACAGTAATAGTATACTCTGCCCCTGTAGCCACCCTCCTCTTTTGGTTTATTAAATGCTCCAATACCAATCCTTCAATTTCCTTAACTCCAACCCTGAATAATTTTAGCATTCCATTTTAGTTTTCACAAAGCTTTAAATCACATAGCATAAATGACTTAATTGGTGTTATCATGAGGGTTTTAAAAGACCTTGCTAAACAACACAAAGCTTAATGCCTTAATAGGTATTTTCGTGAAGATTTTAAAGGACAACGCTAAACATCACAAAGCCTGAAGTGTACACACAAAACCTTAAATGCACCCTCACCAAGGCATAAATTGTACCTTCAAGAAGGCTTTAAAGTTAACTTTAAATGTACCCATTTGAAGGCTTAAAGGACCTTCATGATTAATTTCTCTTTCTGTAAATCGGGCATATGTGGGATAATTTTCTTGCTTGTCAGAAAGATGGGAATTTTGGGGTAATCTGCTTGTCTGTAGATTGGGTGGGGGTGGGGATTTGCCAACCAGCAGGTTTGTTTTTTCAAGGTAATTTACTTGTACATAGATAGGGTGTTTGGTGGTAACTTGACTCCCTGAACGGTAGGAACTTTGGGTATTTTGACTGTCTGTAAGTTGGGTGTTCGGTGGTAACATGACTGCCTGTAGATTGGGTACTTTGAGAGACTTTATTGTCTGTAATTTGGGCATTTGGTGGTAACATGACTGTCTGTAAGTTGGGTACTTGAGAGATTTTACTGTCTGTAAGTTGAGCATTTGGTGGTAACATGACTACTTGTAAGCTGGGAACTTTGTTAATTTGATTGCCTGTAATTTGGGTGTTTGGTGGTAACTTGGCTGCCTAAAGGGTGGGAACTTTGAGTAATTTGACTGTAAATTGGGTGATAGGAGGTAACAGGACTGACTGTAAGTTGCGTACTTTGAAAAATTGTATCGTCTGTAAGTTGGGCATTTGGTGGTATCATGACTGTGGGGTACATTGGGTAATTTGACTGTCTGTAAATTGAGCATTTGGTGGTAACATGACTGCTTGTAAGTTGGAAAATGTGTTAATCTGACTGCCTGTAAATTGGGTGTTTGGTGGTAACTTGACTACCTGTAAGTTGCACATTTATGAATAATCTAACCACCCATAAATTGGACGTTTAGGTGGTAATTTGCCTGTGTTATCCTTTTAGAAACAATAGCTACCATTAGGCTGTCTAAGTTAGCAACTGACCAGTTCAGATCAACTTACTGGTAACTTCTAAGGGGTGTACACATGTGACTCAACCTCCCCTCCAGACTGAGACTGGCATGCCTGTGAAGGTTAGTGGGTGAGACAGATGGACAAACTCAGGTAAAAGGTGTAGAATGCACTTTGCCATATTTATTTTCCAAAATAAAAAAAGAAAATAATAAACATACAGAACGGAAATAGGTGATTAGTCTTTCAGTTCTGCATAACAGTGCACAGTTCCCTGAGTGCACAACTTCCAGGCTTAGTTCCAGCCAAATAGATTCCTAGCACATGAACACTTGCATGTACTATGAGATGCTTCCTCCACGACAGTCAGGTCTCCACTGACTGACTCATCTGACGTGTGATCATGATATTTCTTTAGAAAATAGGGAATATTATGTTTACACACCTAGATTATTACAGCATGTCTCTTCATTTTCCTTAAAATCAACGTTACCCTCTAAACTGGCACAAGCCCCTCTTATTCAAATGACATTACATTTTACGGTAACAGTATAAAAGAACTGGCTTTTCATCTGACCGAGTGGTTGGCTCTTCAGTTTATGGACAACTACAGTATCTCTGTAGCTAGCTGCACCTTTTATCTTCATTCCCCACCAACTCAAAAGAGGGAATGAAACAACAACAAAAAAAACAATGGCACACGCTGTTCAGCTACACTGTAATGGGCAATTCAACAGTGCAGCATCTTTCTTTCTTTAAACAACCGACTGCTTCTTAGACAGACTACACTGTCAGTCTGTATTTACATCATGCTGTATTTTATTACATCATACAGCTACCTGCTGGACCATAAAAATGGGAGGGGAGGGTAAGAAAAGAAATAGAAAAATAGGAAATAGATTTAAGGAAGTTCAAAAGGGTATGTACTGTAGGTGGCCAACCTGACAGTAGAAATAAAGATTTAGCGATAGAAGTAGACAAAGAGGTGCTGTTGCAACAGGCTTGGAGGGGGGGGTAAAATATCAAGCAAAAAAAAAAAATAATGATGGTCCTGAATTCATCAGATATGGCTTCCCTATCACAACGCCACAAGGCTCCATCCTTGGGTCTATCCTCATCTCTAGCTTCCTAAATAAACTACCCACTGTCTGTGTTTCCTCACACATTAATATGAATGCTGATGGCACAGTCCTTGTTGCCAGTCACACAGATGCTTTGGAACTTGATTCAAAAATACTTCAGGATTTTCTTAGTGTGCAACATTGGAACTGGCCTAACCAAATGGAGCTAAATGCAAAGAAAACAGGTGGCTGCCCTGATGGTCCAGCAGCAGCTTATCATGTGCCATGCAGATTAGCTGGTTCGTGAGCAAATCTGGGGGGGGGTCACCTTGGCACGCAGACCAGGCTAAGGTAGCTGCCATAAAAAATGGGGCACCAAAAGGCATCACCGGCACAAAGTAAATGGTTTAATGAAGCATTCATTTTACTTTTAAGACCCTGACTAGCTACCCTGCACTTCAACCATCCAGTCTTTGACAAGTAGCTGGAGAGGGTTGACAGCAAGTTCGGGTGCTGCAGCAATCCCTTTGGCAAGCCAGGGAGCTTCCTCCTGCCACAGGAGATGTGCTGCATGCACACAAGGTTGATAAGTGGCTGTGCACATGGGGGGGGACACCAAGAAAATGGAAAAAAGACCCACAGCTCTCTGAATGATGGCATGGTCTCCTGGCTCCCCTGCATCCTAGTGCCTAATAGCATTGGATCCTAGGTCCTCATGGTGGACTGCCTTGGGGCGGTTGGCCTTCATCCCCACAACCCCTGCAAGGGAGGGTAGAGCCATGGAGGAGCTTGTGGGCTGCCAGGGGCCAGGGGAGGCCAATAACACTGGCCCATACTGGGCACATCCCTGGGACCAGGGTATATCCTTAACTTGACAAAAGTGGCCAGGGAAGGAAAACCTCTACAATTCATTCAGAAAGTCAAATTCTGTTCAGAGCAAGTACATTTTTTCAATACATTCAGGTGTGGTTTGACCAAGACCTTGACTTCTCCTACCCCATTGACTGTGCCTTTACCCTCTAGAAGAACAAAGCCTGTCAGTCATGTGCTACCAATCAGGAGGTCATAAGCAAAATGATTCTCCCAGTTTTTCACTATGGGAATGCTGTTTATGGCTTCATTCATACAACTTCCCTGCACAGACTAGCCTTCCCCTTCAGTGCCTGTGGTTGCTTTGCCCTGAACTACCCTTGTACCCACCACTGTACCATGGGCAGCAGTGTTAGACAGGAGAACACTCATGTAAGCATGGTGCTTCCCATCTCTCTAAATACTGATCAAATAACTTTCCTTGCTGCCTTACTCTCTCCTTACCCCCTTTTCCTGTTACCCAGGAATGCAGATCAGCATACATTCCTCCTCACCCCAAATGCAGGAGAACAGTTACAGTAAGCAGACAGAATTCTCCTACAGAATTCCTAACCTGCATACCTCCCTCCTTCTCCCTTCTAAGGTCCTCATCCTCTGCACTGTATTAAAGAATCAAGCAAAGCTTATTGAATAATCTCAACTGCAGATCTAAAAGGTAATGCAATGGCGTTTATAGTTTTCCTGATTTTTATTATATTTGCACTTGCCCGTGTGCAAAGTGAACATGTTGCTATGATGGTAGATTTGAGGTGTGTCACTGTCAATCCAATGCAGAGCAGTCTGCAATGGGATCAGTAGTGTCAGACCAATCATCAGCCAGGCTGATCATGACACTCTTCAGTGCTTGCTGGGTGGAAACTTCGTGAACTTCAAAGAAAAGATCCACTCAAATCACAGGGCAGCTCTTTGCTTTGATCTTCATGATGCCACCCAGCAAACAGCTGATTATGTTATGATCAGCCTGTGCCTCATCCTCCTCCCGGCAATGGGCAATGCAGTTGACAATCCCACCCTCTGCCAAATATCCTTCCAACCTCTCCCTTGCTTTCCGTGCTTTTAAATAACTCCACCCTCTGTCAAGTATCCCTGCTACCTCTCCATTTGCATCCTAGGCCGTGCAAGATCACACACACTGCCAAGTATTCCTCCTACCTCCCAATCGCTTCCCATGCCCCATAAGTAAAATATGAACCCAACAGTGGGGTGCATAATCCCCAGTGTTGGTATCTGAAATGAGGAAACCAACCAGCGATACGTTCTTTTATTATTGTTTATTTTTTTACATCCTGTAAAAAAGAAAATGGTCCCCTGATATCTTGCTGCTGCCCACACTGCCATTTCTCCCCCCAACCTGACAACTCCACTTAGCACCCCCCCACCCCTCACACACCCTACACCTTACTTATCTGACAGGGCTCCAACACTTTAATCCTCTCAGGAAATCAGAAAAGTTGCAGTCAATGTATTTCAATGTGTTTTGAACTTGTTCTCATAACTTGGTCATTTTGTAATATCTTTTCCACCAAATGTTCAATATGACCTTTTCGGGAACGTACCTCATTAACAAGGTAGGGGAGAGGGGGCACTGTAGAGCCTGAGCAATATGGTTGTGCATTGATAGAGCTCTGCTGCTTGCTTTACCTTTACAAACATGGAAACATAGACTTTGATAGCAGATAAGGACCGCTTGGCCCACCTAGTCTGCACATTTCCCTACCTACTGGATAAGCTGTAGATTCTAGTTAACCAACAGCCATGTTCCATGCATTCTTGAATTCTCCCACAGTTTTAGATCCCACAACCTTCTCAGGAAGGCGGTTCCATGCATGCAGCACCCAGTCTGTGAAAAAATACTTCCTCATATTGCCCCAAAGTTATTAGAATTGGAATTCACTGAAGAGGCACTACTTATTTTCAGGAATATTGAATCAGAACATCTCCTGTACAAAATGGGGAACCCTCGAAAGGAAAAAACGTCAGGGGACGGAGCTAGAACAAAAACAGTTCCCGGAGCTCTGAACACGAGGGCTGCTCAGGGCCATGAGCTCGACCATGAGGAGGGAACTCCTGAAGAAACTCTGCAAATGCTGGGAACTAAACTGAATCACCTCCTAACATCAGTGACAGGACTGTCAAATAAGTTTGATGCCCTCACAAGCAGAGTGGCGACAGTGGAATTGATGATGGAAACTATCAATATCGCATCAGTTGAAACAACTAAAAAAGCTGATGCAGCTCTGGGAGCTGTCACCACAGTTATCAAAGAAAACACTCACCTCTGCTCTCATTTCAGACCCTGGAAAACCAGATGAGGTCCCACAACCTCAGAATCTTAGGGTTAACCGAGGGGTGCAAGGAGAACCATCTTCTGCTATTTCTGCAGAACTCGTTGCTATAGTAGCTGGGGGAAGAAGTGGCCTTGGCTGTCAAAAAATTCCAAAAAGCATACCTAATCACCCCCTGGGGCCACCCTGATAATCACGAAGCCCCTAGAATAGTGGTGATTATTACAGACAGTGTGGGATCTCGAGATTCCCTGCTTGCCCTTGCCAGACAGAAAAGAACATTACTGCATGATGGCCAGCAGATTCAGATTTTTCCTGATCTATCGCATGCAACAAGGCAGAAAAGGAAAATGTTTGCTGGCGTGAGAGAGATGTTGAGAGAGGCAAGGGTCCCTCATGGCTTGCTTTTCCGGCCCGCCTGGCATTGTGCACCAGAGCAAGTATGCATCTTCTCTGATCCTGTGGAAGCCCAGAAACAGTGCCAGAAGAACACTCCCTCTTGACCTCAAGAAGCATCAGAAGAAAATTCCTCTTCCGACAAAGATAATTTTGAACATTATACTATAAAAGTTAAGGGGGCGGAGTGAGTTAGCACCCCACGATAAGCATTCTTACACAGCTCCATGGATCGGATCAAATGTTAATTCCTAGTGGGATTTGGGATTTTGGGTTCTCTTACTCTCTCCTCCTCTGAGTTTCTTATCCCTGTTTAAATCTTGATGAAGGCATTTTTGCAATGTTAGGTTGCAATTTTTATTAACGGTGCATGTAGAGAGAAACACCTTACTCGTTATAATCATGATGGCAAATGCCTACATGACAAGCATTACATGTGCAGTTTTCCAGCTCAGTATAAGAAATAGTGGCCACTCAGTTTTCTATTTTTGTTTAAGTCAAGCAGAGGAGTGCATATCATTATTTTAATAGCACTATTAAGTGCTAATTCCTAGGTAAGGCATGGTGGAATTCCCTTATAGTGTATGGTGGAACGTTGTTCTTACTAGAAATTCCACCTCATTAAAAAGCTGTTCATCCACACTTAGCAAAATGAATCGAATGCTGTTCTGACCGTACGTGCAGAACAGCATTCCATTCATTTAGAACTGAAAACTCGAGACGCGGGTTGAAATAATGAATAGAAAACCACCACGTGTCAACATAACTCATAACTACATTAAAAACTAATGCAGCAGTTTTTTGAAATGGTTGCAGATCATTTTAATGCAGGATCAACCAGATATGATATTTCACTTACAATTTTCATCAGGGCGTCTATTTCTTCTCTCACTAAGTGAGATATCCGTCCGCCATTGTTTTTTTTTTTTAAATCCTTCCCAACTATAGAATCAACCAATGGCAGTGCACGCTGCTAAAGTAGGGACGCCTAGCCCCTAGCAACCACAAAAATAATTTTCAGAGTGCTTGGAGGCAATTTATTTTGGTAGGAATAAAATGAATCTTATTTTGGTTAACTGTAAAGCATTGCAGGAGTTTCCACCATACACTATAAAAAATATTAGCTTCTCAATCTCATTGGACCAGTGTGTTTTCAGCCACCTCGGGGGTTTATGATTCCGACAGACCTCTTTGAGTTCGAGCCTGAGGTCGCATGGAATCATAAACTCCTCTGTGGCTGAACACACTGGTTCAGCACAATTGTTCAGCCAGTTTTTTCTATATCCCTGTAGGTGGGAAGGATACTGGACTTAACGTGACTGTGCATATCTTATTTTAGACACCATGCAGCTCCTGGGCTCTTTATACAGCAAATGGCAAACGTTTTGGGTAAATATGCAGTAATATTGGTTGACCCCAGAAGGATGTATCTCTAAACATTTAATGGTACAATTGTGAGTATTAAGAGGAGTGGTGCCCTCCTGGATTGATAAAAATGTACATCTGTAATGCTGACTGTTGGTATTTCACTGTATGTTTGTCTGTAACGCTGACTGTTGGTATTTTACTGTATGTTTGTAACGCTGCCTGTTGGTATTTCACTGTATGTTTGTCTGTAATGCTGACTGTTGGTATTTCACTGTATATTTGTCTGTAACGCTGATTGTTGGTATTTCACTGTATGTTTGTCTGTACACTGACTGTTGGTATTTCACTGTATGTTTGTCTGTAATACTGACTGTTGGTATTTCACTGTATGTTTGTCTGTAATACTGACTGTTGGTATTTCACTGTATGTTTGTCTGTAATACTGACTGTTGATATTTCACTGCATGTTTGTAATACTGACTGTTGGTATTTCACTGTATGTTTGTCGTCTGTAATACTGACTGTTGGTATTTCACTGCATGTTTGTCTGTAATACTGACTGTTGGTATTTCACTGCATGTTTGTCTGTAATACTGACTGCTGGTATTTCATTGTATGTTTGTAACACTGACTGTTGGTATTTCACTGTATGTTTGTCTGTAATACTGACTGTTGGTATTTCACTGTATGTTTGTCTGTAATACTGACTGTTGGTATTTCACTGTATGTTTGTCTGTAATGCTGATTGTTGGTATTTCACTGTATGTTTGTCTGTAACACTGGCTGTTGGTATTTCACTGTATGTTTGTCTGTAACACTGACTGTTGGTATTTCACTGTATGTTTGTCTGTAATACTGACTGTTGGTATTTCACTGCATGTTTGTCTGTAATGCTGACTGTTGTTATTTCACTGTATGTTTGATTACACAATCAATAAACATAAAGTTAAAAAAACCAAAAACAAAGGTAAGGGACATTTTTCAAATCCAGCCCAAAAGGTGATTTCACAGTTGCTCCACAAAATCACCTTTTGGGCATGATTTGAATATTTTCACCTAACAAGCTCAAGAGGTGGGGCCATAGGAAGACTATGCTGAAAATTTGCGATCAAAATATTAAAAAAACAACAACGTTATGAAGGTACATTGAAAATGTTAATGCTTGCTCATAACTTTGGTAATTTTCAATAGCCTGACCCCAAATATTCATCATAGCCATTTTTTCATACCACCTCTTGAACGTGATAGATGTAATTTGTCAAATCCCAGCCAAAATGTGTTTTCACAATTGTGGCACATAATGGTGTTTCAGGCAGTATTTTATAAATGACACCTGTCACGTTCAGAAGGAGGGGTCATAAAAAGACTATGTTGAAAATTTGGTCTCAAAATGTCATACTGTCACATGAGGCAGTATAGCACAGTGGGTTTAAGGCTCAGAGCTGCAAACCTGCAGATCTGGATTTGAATCCCACAGCCCCACTTACATTCTGTGTGACCTTGAGCAAGTCACTTAACTTCCCTGTGCTCCCAGGTTGCACCTGTAAACAAGCTTTCAGCTTAGTGTGTCTTTCCTGGTTTAAAAAAAATGAAATTATGAATAAACACTGAATTTATTTCAACATTTACTCATAACATTGCGATGTGTGCAGATTTTGAACCCTAATTTTCAACATAACCCTCTTGTTACCCACCTCAGAATCATAACAGATGTTGTTTTTCAAATCTCCTCCAAAACATGTTTCTGCATTTGCTATGCAAAATTACATTTCGAAAGGCATTAAAAAATGACAGCTGCTGAGATTGTAAGCTGGGGTGATAAAAAGACAGTGTTAAAAATTTGGGGTCAGAATGTCAAAACAAGCATTTGTCAATGCCGAATGTTGATTGCATTGGTCCGTTGAGCTCGCTCACTGCCCCGTGTCACTCACTTATTCTGTTTCTCTCAGTGCTGCAGGCTGCTCTTTTGTACTGGGCTCCTGCCTGCATTTGCACATTTTTCCACCCACAAAGAAATCTGCAGCTGTCCCGACAGAGCTCTGTTGAGGTGGGTCACTCCCCTCTCTCTCACTCACTCATTCTGTTTCTGCTGGCGCTGCAGGCTGCCCTTTTGTACTGGGCTCCTGCCTCTGTTGGTGACTTTTTCTGCCCACAAAGAAATCTGCAGCAGTCCTGACACAAGTCCGTTGAGGTAGCTCACTCCCCCTCTCTCGCTCACTCATTCCGTTTCTGCCAGCGCTGCAGGCTGGCCTTTTGTACTGGGCTCCTGCCTGCACTGCCACCTTTTTCTGGCCACAAAGAAATCCACAGCAGTCATGATAGAGCTCCGTTGAACTCATTCACTCCTCCTCTCTCACTCACTCGTTGTGTTTCTCCTGGTGCTGCAGGCTGCCCTTTTGGTACTGGGCTTCTACCTGCGTTGGCACCTTTTTCTGCCCACAAAGAAATCCACAGCTGTTCCGACAGAGCTCTGTTGAGCTCACTCACTCTGCCTGTCTCACTCACTCATTCTGTTTTTCCTGGCAATGCAGGCTGCCATTTTGTAGTGGTCTCCTGCCTCTGTTGGCGCTTTTTCTGCCCACAAAGAAATCTGCAGCAGTCCCAACAGAGCTCTGTTGAGCTCGCTCACTCTCCATCTGTTACTCACTTGTTCCGTTTCTGTCGGCACTGCAGGCTGCCCTTTTGCACTGGGCTCCTGCCTGCATTGCTGCCTTCTTCTGGCCACAAAGAAATATGCAGCAGTCACAATAGAGCTCCGTTGAGCTCGCTCACTCACACCCCCTCTCTCATTCATTCATTCTGTTTCTCCTGCTGCTGCAGGCTGCCCTTTTGTACTGGGCACCTGCATGCATTGCTGTCTTTTTCTGCCCTCAAAGAAATCTTCAGCAGTCCCAACAGAGCTCCATTGAGCTCACTCACTCTCCCTACCTCACTCGCTCGTTCTGTGTCCCCCGCTGCTGCAGGCTGCCCTTTTGTACTGGGTTCCTGCCTGCATTGCTGGCTTTGTCTGCCCACAAAAACATATGCAGCAGTCCTGGCACAGCTCCGTTGAGTTTGCACACTCCCCCTCTTTCACTCGCTCATTCCATTTCTGCCAGGGCTGAAGGCTGGCCTTTTGTACTGGGCTCCTGCCTGCATTGCTGCCTTTTCTGCTCACAAAGAAATCTGCAGCAGTCACGATAGACCTCCGTTGAGCTCGCTCACTCCCCTTCTCTCATTCGCTCATTCTGTTTTTCCCAGCGCTGCAGGCTGCCCATTTGTACTGGGCTCCTGCCTGCGTTGGCACCTTTTCCTGCCTACAAAGAAATCCGCACCTGTCCCGACAGAGCTCCATTGAGGTCACTCATCCCTCAGTCTCACTCACTCATTCTGTTTCTCCTGGCACTGCAGGCTGTCCTTTTGTACTGGGCATCTGCCTCTGTTGGCATTTTTTCTGCCCACAAAGAAATCTGCAGCAGTCCCGACAGGGCTCTGTTGGCCTCACTCACTCCCTCTGTCTCACTCGCTTGTTCCATTTCTGCTGATGCTGCAGGCTGCCCTTTTGTACTGGGCTCCTGCCTGCATTGCCACCCTTTTCTGCCCACAAATAAATCTACAGCAGTCACGACAGAGCTCCATTGAGCTTGCTCACTTCCCCTCCCTCACTCGCTCATTCTGTGTCTCCCGCTGCTGCAGGCTGCCCTTTTGTATTGGGTTCCTGCCTGTGTTGGTGGCTGTTTCTGCCCACAAAGACATCTGCAACAGTCATGATACACCTCCGTTGAGCTCGCTCACTCCCCCCTCTCTCTCTCACTCGTTCGTCTCTGTTTCTCCCGGCGCTGCAGGCTGCCCTTTTGTACTGGGCTCCTGCCTGCATTGGCACCTTTTCCTGCCCCCAAAGAAATCTGCAGCTGTCCTAACAGAGCTCCGTCGAGATTGCTCACTCCCCCTGTCTCACTTGCTCATTCTGTTTCTCCTGGTGCTTCAGGCTACCCTTTTGTACTGGGCTTCTGCCTCTGTCAGCATCTTTTTCTGCCTACAAAGAAATCTGCACCAGTCCCGACAGAGCTCCATTGGCCTCACTCACTCCCCCTGTCTAACTTGCTCATTCCGTTTCTGCCAGTGCTGCAGGCTGCCCTTCTGTACTGGGCTTCTGCCTGTGTTGCCACCCTTTTCTGCTCACAAAGAAATCAGCAGCAGTCACGATAGAGCTCTGTTGAGCTCGCTCACTCCCTCTCTCTCACATGATCATTCTGTTTCTCCCACCGCTGCAGGCTGCCCTTTTGTACTTAGCCCCTGAATGCATTGCTGCCTTTTCCTGCCCACAAAGAAATTCGCAGCAGTCCCAACAGAGCTCCATTGAGCTCAGTCACTCCCCCCCAGTCGCTCGATCTTAATCTGTCCCAAACACTGATTTCAGACAGCGACTGCGGCATTCTGCGCCGGAAGCACAGAAACACATTTCGGCCAGGAAATGAAAAATAACAGCTGTATTGTTCATGGCTGGCAGTATAGCCTAGCGGTTAGAGGAACGAGGTGTGAACAAGCTTGCTACTTCGAGCAGACCAGACCTGAGTTTGATTCTCACAACCTCCACTTGTATACTGTGTGACTCTAAGCAAGTCACTTAACTACCCAGTGTTCCCAGGTCGCCCCTGAAAACAGGCACTTGTGCCTAGTGGGCCTTACCTGGTTACCAAAGACTAAAATAAAATAAAAAAATAAAAAAATGAGGAGGTGTGAACAAATGCCAGTGTTGAAAATCTGGTGTGAAAATATTACTAATTTGCATACTTACAAGGGTGCGTGGAACCTGCACAACACAGACTCGTAACACAATCATTTTATGGAGTTTCATCACAAAATTTTCAACATAGGCATTTTAGGACCTCTGCTCATGAACAGTGTTAGTGTGATTTTCTTAATATGTCCCAAACACTGCTTTCCCACAGCGACTGCGCTATTGTGCGCTGGATGAGCAAAAACACATTTCGGCCAAGATGTGAAAAATGACAGCTGCACTGTTCATAAGGAGGTGTGGCAAAATGCCAATGCTGAAAATCTGGAGTGAAAATATTGCAAAGTTGTGAAGGTACGAGCATGTGTGGAAACTGCGCAATGCACATTCGTAACACACTCATTTTATAGAATTTCATCACCAAATTTTCATATAGGCAATTTAGGACCTCTGCTAATGAACAGTGTCACTGTCATTTTCATAATGTGTCCCGAACATGGATTTCCCACAGTGACAACGCTATTCTGCGCCAGAACTGCGAAAACAAATTTCGCCAGGATGTAAAAAATGACAGCTGTACTGTTCATAAGGAGATGCAGAAGAATGGCAATGCTGAAAATCTGGAGAGAAAATATTATTAATGCGTGAAGTTACGAGCGTGCGTGCAAACTGCGCAATGCACAATTGTAACACAGTCATTTTTATGGAGTATTGTCACCAAAATTTCAACATAGGCATTTTAGGACCTCTGCTCATGAACAGTGCCACTGTTATTTTCTTAACCTATCCTAAACACTGATTTCCCACAGCGCTATTCTATGCTGGAAGTGTGAAAACTTATTTTAGCCAGGATGTGGAAAATGACAGCTGTATTGTTCACAAGGAGGTCTGAAAAAATGCCAGTGTTGAAAATCTGGCATAAAAATATTGCAGATTCGAAAAGTTACAAGCGTGCATAGCAACTGCGCAATGCACGCTAGTAAAACAGTAATTTTTTTGATTTTCCCAACAAATTAGCAGTATAGACTTTTTGAGAGCCCACCTCATGAACACTGGCACTGTCATTTCATTAATCAGTCCCAAAAGGGGATTCCACGCAGTGACCTCGAAATCACCTTTCGGGACCGAACAACACCATGACAGTGCCAGAATTCATGAGGAGGGGTCCCAAAATCCCCATGTTGAAAATTTGGTGCCAAAATTCCAAAAAATGCCTGAGATATACATCAAAGTTGAAAAAAAACTATTTATCCCATTATATAGCTTATCGGCATTTCCTCAGTTCACGGTCGGCTTTGAAGATTGCAGACATGTTCCCTGTCCACCAAAGATATTCTTGCCGGACTCTGGAGGTAAGTATGGGGTGAGGGGGGAGTGGGGAGGCAGGGTGCACAGTGGGTGGGCACGGGTTGTGGGAAGGGGGAAGGGAGACCGCCGAGGGACCTTTTCCTTTTTGACAGGTTAAACAACAAAAAGACATCACGGAACCGTTTTTGATTTTACAGGGGCATGTGGTATGCTAGGGTAGGCTCCCAGTGTGCCAATGGAGTCTTTTTTTGGGGGGGCAGCTGTAGCCAATGGGGGATTGGGCACCCCCATCGGCACACACCAAAAGGGGTAGTTACATTATGCCGATAGGGATTGGGCACCCCATCGGCACACAACAAAAGGGGATGATATGTCGACGGGATTGGGCTCCCCATCTGCAGACAAGAAAAGGGGGGTTACATAATGCCAATGGGGAGTGGGCTCCCCATCAGCAACATAAACCTTGGGGCACTGAAGCCGACGGGGATTGGGGCCCCGTCGGCAAACAAACCGGGGGGGCACATGCTGCCGAGGGGGATTGGGCGCCCCTTTGGCAGAGGTGGGGTTAATATTGTATGTGAACACGGCAGCAAGCCACCGCCATGTTCACAGACAATATCAGTGTTTCAAGGTTCCGCCCTGCAATGACGGCTCACTCCTTCATTGCAGCAAATGGCTGACGCTGCGATGATGAGGCGGCCCCTGATTGCAGCGGCTAAAATTTTACAAGTCAGTGGCACGCTGACTGAACTAGTGTCAGCAGTAGCGTGCCACAGCATTGGGGGAAGCAGGCCAAGCCTTTAAAGGCTGTGGGGGCATTGGCCACAACAGTGCTGTGCCTCCACTACCTGCTTCTGGAGAATGCTGCCACAATATGTTGCTTGCGCATGTGTGCAATCAACATAAAAACAACAAAGTTATGAGAAAACATAGAATTATTTCAAGGTTCACTCATAACATTGTGATTGTTGCAGATTTTGGCCCCAAATGTGCACAAAGTCATTTTGCTACCCCACTTGATGAATGGGGAGGCAGTATAGTGCAGTGGTTTAAGGCTCTGAGCTGCAAATCTGGAAACCTGAGTTTGAATCCCACAGCCCCAATTGCATACTGTATGACCCTGAGCAAGTCATTTAACTTCTCTGTGCTCCCAGGTTGCACCTGTAAGCAAGCTTTCAGCTTAGTGTGCCTCACCTGGTTAAACAAGTAGAACAAAATAAAATGACAGTCCTCATTTTTCAAATCCCCTCCAAAACATGTTTTCACAGTCACACTGTGAAATCACCTTTCTGATGGGATTTATAAATTCTGCCTGTCTTGATCATAACTTCATGTCACAAAAAGACAATGTTATAAATATGGAGTCAAAATGTGGGAGCCCAGTGAAAATTAAATATTGCCTCTCAGTTGGCCTATCCTGGGAAAATACAATCTAAAAATGTGTAAAAGCAGGACATCACTGAAAATTAGATATTGCATCTCATCTGGTCTATCCTGGGTAAATACATACTAAAAATGTGTAAAGGCAGGACACCAGTACAGCAGGTTTTCATCTATTCAGGGCACCGGTGGCAGTGCGCCCGGTCATTAGGGTGCCATGTTTGCATGTTGCCATTCCCTCTTTTTGCAAGGGGCTGTGCCCCTGCACCCTCACACCCCCTTTCTAAATATTCTAATTTAAGGGGGGCCGACCTCGGTTAGGGGGCGATGAATTCTGTTATTTGGCACCCTAATGACGGGTGCACTGCTGCCGGTGCCCTGATGGCCAGAAAGGGTACAGCAGAGCCCCCACTGAATGGTGCATCTATGCTGCTCCATCCTGGGAAAAATACACTGTAAAAGCTGAACTCCACTAAAAATGTAACATGCCTTTCAGCTGGGCTATTCTGGATAATATGTTTTAAAACTGGGTAAAAACAGGGTCCCATCGAAAATGAGATATTGCATCTTGGTTATGCTATCCTGGGTAAACACAGTGTCAAAATTGGGAAAAGCAGGGTCCCACTGAAAACAAGATAGCCTCTGAGCTGTGCTATCCTAGATACAATGCAAAAATGTATCAAAGCAGGACCCCATTGAAAATGAGAATATCGCATCTTAACTGGGTTATCCTGGGTAAATATATTGCAAAACTGTGTAAAAATAGGACCCTACAGCAGAACTCCACTGAAAAGAAAATGTATCTGAAATGATCTGTCCTAGTAAAATACAATACATTGTAAAAGCAGGACCACACTAAAAATGAGCTACCACATGTCATCTCTACTGTCCTGGGTAAATGCAGTCTAAAACTGTGTAAACCCAAGACCTCATTGCAAATGACATGTTACATTTCATGTGGTCTATCTTGGGTAAATATATAGTAAAAATATGTACCAACAGGACCTGGTACAGCAGCAATGCAAGCGGCACATATTCAGCATTGACAAATGCTTGTTTTATTTACTTTGTGGACTAGTAAACTTTAGTTGAGCTGCTCTTCCATGCTTGGAGCACTCTCACATCACAAAATACACACTAGCATAGCAATAAAAGACATACAAATCAAAAGACTTTCCAATAAAATACAGAGGCAGAAACTCTCAAATCTGGCCAATATCAGCAGATGGTTTCTCAGCAGATATTTAAAGGAGGTCAGGAATTAGCTAAGCAAACCTCCACTGGGAATGAATTTCATAGTGCAGGGGTTGCCGCCACGAAAGCACAATCCCTGATGGACTTCAAACATGAGACTACCCACTCAAAAGCTCCGATCTCATGGACCTCAAAACCCTGGGGTATAGGGGGTCAGGAGCCTGCTGAGATACAGGGGCCCAGTTTGTTCATACCTTATAAGTTACAACAGAATCTAGTAGTTTTGTACATTGGGACAGACTCAGTTAGGTGTACCACCTAGTTTTCAAAAAGATCACAGGGGTAACCTTACAGCAACTGGCCTGTCATATGTTTCATAAAATTACAGTGATTACAACACAGCATTACATAGGAGAACACATGTACATAAACAATTTATATGCAGCCAATAACTTTCATGTAAAACTAGGGCTGGGCAAAATTTATCTTCAGTCAGCAGAATTCTGGCAAAATGCTGATTTCGCTTTCATGAACTTTCACAAAATGTCCATGAAGTATTCTTGAAATTTTGCCAAAATTATGATTTTGGTTATTTCTGTCTAATTTAAAAAGGTTTTGTCCACATTGCACCAAGTTTGGTATTTTGACTTTGCTAATGCCCTTACAGAAGTGTATCAAGTTTCAGGTCACTACCTTTAAAGATGATTGCGTTGGTTAAAAGACTCCAACCTTTTGGAAATTTTAAAATGACAGTTGACAACTACGTAAACTAATAGGGCTGATATTCAAACTGCGCCTGCATTCTTGAGGCGTGAAGCTCTGCGCTGCACAAAATAGTTAAGAGGGAGGGGGTTGGCGATATTCAAAGGAGTTGCGCCATTGAGCAACTCCTTGGAATATCACCCCAGCCAGCCACTGTGCATGGCGCAGTGGAACCTGCACCACCGCAAGTTGTCAGAGTGGAGCATTCAACTTGCAGTGGCGCAAGTACCATTGCGCCATGCGCAAAATCACGATATTCAAAAGATGACATGCAAATGGGGCCATAATTCATGCAAGGCACAGGGGGGGCCATTTGCATCTGATTATGGCCCTATTTGCATGCCATTAGCATGTAGGTGCACCGATCCCCGAGGACTTGCGCCTGGCGCCCTGCCAGGCAGCAGCCGACGGGGACCGACGGACCCTGCAGCCTGATCGCAGGCAGCAATGTGGCTCCCCCACCTCCTCCCGTACATATCCCTGGTGGTCCAGTGGACTGAAATACCCAATCCCGGGCGGTATGTTTAAAAACTCCCCCCCTCCTCCCGTTCACATCCCTGGTGGTCCAGTGGACCGAAATGCCCGATCGCGGGCAGAAAGTAAACGGAACCCCTCCCCGAACATCACCCTTTTGCCCGATCGCAGGCAGAAAGTAAGCGGAACCCCAGAACATCACCCTTGGCCGATCCAGGGCAGTAAGTAAATTGAACCCCCGACATCTCCCTGGTGGTTCTAGTGGACTGAAATGCCCGATCTTGGGCAGTAGTAAATTGAACCCCCAAAACATCTCCTGGTGGTTAGTGTCCTACCCCACCCACTCCATGAAGCCCATCACCCCGCCCCGCCGCAGCCGGGCGAGGGAAAGATCCATCATTTCACCGCCGATGATTGCAGCTCAAGGCATTGGTGAGCAGAGCCACGGGCGCACTATACACATGCCCGTATTTGTAACGAATCATTCACAAATCTGGACGGTCATGAATGATAGCTGCGCCCATTGGCTCTTGCTCTGCACCATCGGCGCAGCCCTACCGGGCAGTCAGTCGGCGGGCGGGGGGGTGGCAGGCGGGTGGATGCTGCCACCACCGCCGCCGGGGAGCGAGGTGGTGGGCTGCGGGTGGGTAAGTGGGGGGATACTAGCCACCATTAGAGATGTTTTGGGGTTCAATTTACTTACTGCCCGCGATCGAGCATTTCAGTCCACTGACCACCAGGGAGATGTTCGGTGGGGGGTCAATTTACTTACTGCCTCGCGATCGGGCACAAGGGTGATGTTCGGGTGGGGGTTAAATTTATTTTCGCCCGCATCGGGCACAAGGGTGATGTTCGGGGTTCCGCTTACTTTCTGCCCGCGATCAGGCAATAAGGGTGATGTTTGGTGGGGGTCCGCTTTACTTTCTGCCCGTGATCTGGCATTTCGGTCCACTGGACCACCAGGGATGTGAACGGGAGGGGGAGTACACTATGCCTGCGATCGGGTCATGGGGGGCTAGGACTGAGTTAGGCCAGCCACAGGTGGCAGCTGCTGTGTTGCGCCTGCAATACAGCAGCTCACCTGTGGGTGGCCCTCACTTAAGCCTTTTTTGGCTCAAAGTCCTGCAGGTGCAGGTTGTGGTTGCGCCAGAGTAACTCTGCACAGCCCAGCTGAATATTGGGCTGTGCAGTTTATGCATGGTTCCTCCCCCTCCAGTTGAGCATGCATTCATTTGCATTGCGCTGTTGCTCAGCCTGTTTTCAGTGGCGCAACTGCCTCCTGCTGAATATCACAGAATGGCGCAATTTAGGACTTGAGCATGCGCAACCCTGTTGAGCATGGCGCAACCCTTTTGAATATCTGGCCCATAGTGTTTATCCAAATTGCACCAAATTGTGGTGACATTACCTATGCCCATACATATGTGTGCCAAGTTTCCGATCTCTAGCTTTAAAGGTGACTGCGGTATAAGCCTCCAAACATTCAGAAATGTTACAATTACGTTTCACAATTATGTAAACTGCTGAATTTTAAGCCCCTATAAGTTTAAAGCTAGAGAATGAAATATCACCAGTGTTGTTAGGTTCACTGACTCTAAATAGTAGACTTTAAGGCAATCCCCATGGCCCAGAATCAGATTATCATGCTGCCATGCTGATGATTCAGGTTCGGAAGTGACCCTAGTAAGTCCTGTCGAGAGGCAAGTCATGGCCAAAACTTACTATTTACATAACCAGTACTTATCTATTTAGCAATTTCTATGACTCTTCCAAGAAAGTATGCATTTAAGTTTTCAATTATCTAGCTCCAAAGGTGGCTAAGTTGTAAGTATAGAAATATTTTCAGAAATTTTCACATGAATTTTAAATTGCCAGATTTTGAGCCCCTGTAACTTCTCCATCCTTCATCCACATGTTGTGACACTTAGTAAGCTTTTGGAACCCTTACCAGACAATAGACTTGCCAAGTTGTAGATCTCGAGACGCAACACAGACTGAGTTACAGCCAATTATATAGTTTCAGAAAATTCCAAATAACTTTACAAAATTTCATGGAATTTTGCGACGATTCCACAAATTCAGAATTTGCTAATTTCGCCCAGCTCTACATAAAACCAGTGTACATAATTGTTAAATAACACAGAATTATGATAGGGTGCAAGGAGGCAAGTAAGGAGTTGTATTTCATTACTAGGCCTAGGTGAGGTTAATAGCAGAGGCTGAGTATTGTAGGTGATGATGGCTAACTCAAAGTGCTAGAGGTTGCTAATTTTTCCACTGCCTTAGGGAGCAAGTAAAAACATCCAGTTCAGAAGGTTGCAGTAGCTAATACCAAATTATCTAGGGTGTTGTTTTACAATGTTTAAAACAGACAAAATCTGTTTTTAGAACATAGGATTGTGGCCATTTTTACCAGTATTTTCTACATTCACACTCATAGTAAATACAGGGTGGGATATTCAAAGGAGTTGCACATGCGCAACAGGGTTGCGCCATGCACAGCCCACCAATGCGCCCTGGTACGATATTCAAATGATCGGGTTGCACTGTGCAACACCCGATGCACCGGGGCACACCTGCAATGTATGCAGCACAAGTGCAGGGGCTGTGCCCATGCATATGTGGCACATACCGATATTCAGTCTGGGATGTGCGGTGCATATGCAGGCACAACCCTGCCTTGCGCCACTCGGGTTGGTGCAACGTTGTACCCGTTCCAACAGGGAACAAGTTGGGGACACCCACAGATGGGCTGCCATATTGCTGGGTGCAACACAGCAGCTGTCTGCTGTTAGCAGCCATCCAACATTCCAAAACACTGCCCCATGCCCCCCTGCCCAGGGAGCTTTGTGCCCCCCCACCCCATTGCCCGATCGTGGGCATCAGTAAAGGACTCCCTGTTGGTCCAGTGCACTGATCCCCATTGCCCGATCGTGGGCATGCATTAAAACTTATCCATGGTGGTCCAGTGGACTGCTATACCCTGCCAGATCATGGGCATGTAATGGAATACTCCCTGGTGGTCCAGTGGACCGATCACCTTTGCCCACTCATGGGCATTTGTCAAACTCCCAGGTGGTCCAGTGGTACCCCCCCTCCCCATTCACCCACTTAGTCTCCTGCCACCCTGCACCATCCCCGGTCAGCGGCGGGCAACAGCTCCCCGTCTGCAAGCCGCCCGGCCGCCTGCTGACTGACAGCGTACAGTAGGGCTGTTCACCTATTGGTCCACTGTGTGTTCCAATGGGCATGCAGACCATACTGCATTACACAGTCTCGCTATGTGAATGAACACTCATTCACAATTCGGGACTGTGTAATACTGTATGGTCTGCACACCCATTGGCCAATGCAGTGGACCAATAGGCATACAACCCTACAATATGCTGTCAGTTGGCGGGCGGCTGGGTGGCTTGCGGGTGGGGAACTGATGCCTGCTGCTGTCTGGGGGGGTGCTGGGCGGCAGGGAACTATGTGGGTGTGGGTGGGGAGGGGGGTACCACTGGACCACCAGGGAGTTTAATAAACGCTGCTGAGTGGGCGAAGGTGATCGGTCCACTGGACCACCAGGAAGTATTCCATTACATGCCCATGATCGGGCAGGGGATAGCAGTCCACTGGACCACCAGGGATTTTGTTAATACTTGCCTGTGATTGAGCAGGGGATAGCGGGTCCACTGGACCACCAGGGATATATTTAATACATGCCCATGATCGAGTGATGGGGATTGGTCCACTGGAAAACCAGGGATTTTGTTAATACATGCCTGCGATTGGGCAGGGGATAGTGGTCCACTGGACCACCAGGGTGTTATTAATCATACGCTTGCGAACAGGCGTTCAGGTGCGGAGCTCACTGAGGGGCAGCAGGGCGTCGGTCCCCAATGGCTGCAGCCTGGCAGGGCGCCAGGTGTAAGTTGCCAGGGATTGGTGCAAATGGCGCCATAATGACATGCAAATGGCTCCATTTGTGCCTTGCATACATAATGGCCACATTTGCATGCTCACGGCTGAATATCGCTGTTGCTGCACCTAGCACAACTGCACTTGCGCTGGCGCAGCCCCCTGCTTCCCTGCTGCCACTTTGCTCTGGGGCAGTGCCACTGCACCATGCGCAGTGCGTGCACCCTCAGTGTCATATTCAATGGTGCTGAGCCATGGCAAAGCACCATTGAATATCACCTGGACTATGCCCTGGCTCATCCCAGTTGCGCTGCGCCCAGGCTTGTGCCCCTGCCTGGTTCAGTCTGAAAATTCCACCCCAAGAGTTTTCTGTAATTCTGGTGATTTGGAACTGTTTTTCTTCCTCACTGTATTACATCCATTTTACTGGCAAAGGCCAGTGAACACCTGAAAACCAGCATCCCAGATGATTAGATCTGCACTATTATTGATAGATATGGTATGGCATTGGTAATCTGTAATTCTGTTGTACTGCTCCTGCTGTGTACGTAACAGACTTATTGTATTGAATACCTATAATTCGACTGTCACACAGCTGCTATGCAAATGATGACCGCATCGAATTGAACATTCATAATTTTACTGTAATGTTCCTGCTGCACATGACAGACATATTTCATTGAACATCTGTAACTAGACTAATACTGCTCCTGTGCACAAGATAGACATATTGCACTGAACATCTATGATTCAACTGCAATGCTCCTGCTGTGCACATGATGGATGTATTTTATTGCTCAGTTGTAATTTGACTATAATTCTCCTGCCTCTGTAATTCAATTGTAATACTCCTGCTGCATGTATGGCAGGCATATTGACAGTTTGGCTGTAATGCTTCTGCCATGCATGTGACAGCCATGTTTCAAGGAACAGCTATAATTTGACTGTAATGCTACTACTGTGCATGTGATGGATATATTGCATTTAAGAACTATACATGATGGATGCACTGCATTGAACATCTATAATTCGCCTGTAATGCCCTGCCAGGCACATGAGGGGCATGTAGAATTGTGCATCTACAATAAGACTGAAATGCTTGGGCTGAGCAAGTAATAGGCATATTGCATTGAACATTTATATTTTGACTGTGACACACCTGCAGTGCACATAATAGATGTGCTGAATTGAACGTTTGCAAATGGACTGTAATAATCCTGCCGCACATGATGGAGGTAATGTACTGAATATCTATAATCTGAGTGTAATACTCATGCCATACATAATGGATGTATTGCACTAAGCATCTATAATTCACCTGTAACGCTCCTGCAGTGCGACTTTTCGGTGCCATGTTCTTCTTCGGTGCCATATGCTTTGACGGCATCGTGCGACCTTTCGGCACTGTGTTCTTCTTCGGCGCCGAGGCCGGGCTTTTCTTCTACCAATCTTCAGGGCGTCCCCTCTCCAGTTTCTTTTCCTTCCTCTTTTTCTGCTGATTTTCAATCCTTTCCTATCCATGCAGTCTCTCCTGGACTGTCAGGAGATGATATTGAGCCTGACCCAGATCTTAGACTGGGTGATGATATGGAAGGAGCAGGATCTAATCCTGTTACAGAGCCTGTGGTTGAGGACCTGTCATTTAAGTCTCTGCTGAAAAATTTGAATTCCACTCTTTCTCTCCAGACTATGGACATCGATCCTGGGAAGCTTGTAAGACTCCAATACCTTCATGTTCTGGACATCCCTATGGATTTAACTCCCCCGGTACAACCCTCCTTTGAGGCGCTTTCTCAAATAGTAGGGAATAATTCTGCTCTCATTCCTTCTGTGGCTAAGTCCATAGATAGGAAGTGTGCTGCTCCCAAGGATCGACCCATTTTGGCCTCCCAAGCCTTTGCGGATCCTATTGTAGTCTTGACAGAGAATGATAAGGTAGTCCTTCCTCAGACTACTACAGCTCGATCTATAAACAAAGAATCTCATAAGACAGATACTTTAGATAAGAGAGTCTTTGCTGAATCCACCTTTGGTATGCGTATTGCCAGCTACCAGGGCTATTTCTCTCAATATGAGTATATTCTTTGGCATGCACTCAAACGAATGGTTGAAGCTCTACCAGAGTAGGACACTAATTCAGAGCTTCTTCAAACCATAACCAGGGGCATCGAGTCCTACAACCAACAGGTTAAAGCAGCTATGGATGCATTTGATACTGCCTCCCGAACAGTGGTGGATATTTGTACCCACCATCATTCCTGGCTGCGCACTTCAGGTTTCACAAATGATGCCCAGCAACAGGTCATGGCGTTGCCCTTCGATAGTGTGTATCTCTTCGGCCCTCAAGTAGAACAGGCTCTAGAGGTCACACAAAAGACTAGGTCAGCCATTAAATTGGCTTGACCTCCTCCCGTCCCCTCTTGAGGGGGTGTTAACAAATGCCAGTTTCATAACCGTCAGTCCTTTCGAGGCAAAGGTAGAGGAGGTTTTAATAAAAATCAAGCCTCTCAGCTTCAAAAGAAAATGCAACAGAAGGCGCAAGAACCCAAAGCGCCCAATGCCGCCTTCTGAGTTTCTGGCCCAAGTCCCACCTCAGCTGCCTGAGGGGGACTTTTTAGCGGTGGGAGGTCATCTGACTCAATTCTACAACCAGTGGAAGTCCATAACTTTGGACAAATTCAGATAATCTGTGAGTGGTATTCCCTCAATTTTTCGGAGAACCCTCCAGATTGTCTCCTCAAGCGGCAGCCAAAGCTGTCAGTACTTCAGTCAGAGCTTCTCGCCTCCGAAATACAAGGCCTTCTGAACAACAGGGCAGTGGAAGTAGTTCCGCTGGATCAACAGAACACAGGGTTCTACTCCCATTACTTTCTAGTTCCAAAGAAAACCGGGGGCATGCGCCCCATTTTGGACCTCAGAAAATTAAACAAGTTTCTTCCCAAGAGAAATTCAAGATGATATCGCTAGGGAGATCACGTGATGTGCATGGCCAGCTAGCAGCACCTAAATTGGCTCCTGCTCTGAAAACAGACATTCTGGAAGAAACGCTATCTATTTAAAATATTACTTAGTTGGAAAGTGATTGATTTAGCGCTTGGTTCGATGTTAAGGCGACTGGAGACAAAAATCTTCTGAAAAAGAGAAGCACTACGGCAACTTACCGAAGGTCGGTCAACGAGGCCTATCTTCCTGATCGAAGCAGAGATGTGCCAGGCGCCCCTTCTCATACTCCCCCGCAATCTCCAGAGAAAGGGCCGAAAAGGCCAAAAAGCCATACCGAGGCATCTGCCAAAATGCAAGCTGCATCAATTTCAGCACCTGCCTCTCTACCCCTTACAGAAAAAAAATTCTTGGAGGAATTACATCCCTTTAAAGCAGCATTACAGGAAATTACTGCAGAATTAAAAAATATACGTGGTGAGCTAGCAGATACTAATAGAGCAATTGCAGATACAGCTGCTCGAGTATCATCATTGGAAGGCTGGAAAGCCACTACAGAACCAGAGATCACCTTATTAAGGCAATGATTTCACAAAATAGAAGGGAAACTAGAAGATTTAGAAGGTCGAAGTCGAAGGAACAATATTATTATCTTTGGCCTACCGGAGAAGGCAGAAGGATCGGCACCTATTCTTTTTTTGCAGAAGATGTTTACTAAGATAGCGGGACCCTCTCCTAACAATACCACCTACGTTATCGAGAGGGCACACCACTCATTGAGGCCAAAACCTGCCCCTGATAGACCACCTTGACTGCTAATAATAACATTTTTTAATTATCTAGATAAAATTCATATTTTGGGGAAGGCTAGAGATATGCAACAAGTGCTTTGGGAAGGCCAGCAGCTTCTTTTTGCACAGGATTTGCCTGCCACAGTCCGATAGTGTAGGGCGGAATATCATCCTTTGGTATCCAAGCTTATAGCTGCAAGTATAAAATAGAAAGTGCAGCACCCATCAAGATTAGCAGTATTTGTCTCCGGGTCCTGGCATAACTATGAGTCAGCACAACAAGCCATACCAGCATTGCAATCTCTACTTCCAGACCTTTTTCCTCCTCATTGAAGATTAATGAGGCAAAAAGGAAGTTAAAGTACGGTAATGGGGTGTGTTATTAAAATCGGCAGGTTTAACATCTAAAAAGAGGTGATAAGGCGGAACTACGCCATGACCACCAGAGGGCAGCTTAATATTAAACACCGACTGCACAGCTCCTGTTTCTTCATTTGTAATTTTATTTTTATTTATTTTTGCTGGACTGAAGTAAAAAATACCACTTGGATTTACACTAGTGCAGTGAAGTAAAAGAGACTCACTACATATTTGTCAAATAGAGGCCAAGAAGGGGTCATTACTTATGTTGTAGAAGGGGAACAGCTCATTTTTTGTTGGAACATATGAAATTGTCGAACTACTTAATTTTTGGCAGAAGTGTAAAAAATAGTTGTTAGCAAGGAAATTGCTACTGTTTCTTTTCTTTGGTTTTAGCCGTTTAAACTTGTTTTAATTTAGGCTGGTTTATGGAGCAGGAGCCAATTGGTAGTTGTTGGAGGGTTGCAAAGCATCACGTGCTATATAAGAGGGTGGAGAGTTGCCACAGCTAGTATACATATATATTACTGGATTTTAAGTATTGTTGCATTCTTTTTTAAAGGGCCAACCTCGAGCGTTGATAAAATGTTAGTGCAGCCGAAAGAAGGCTCTTATTATTTTGCTATGGCCAATTATACAGTTGAGATATATGCATACTTTCTATTTCCAAATTGTGTTGGGCTTATTTTTACATGGCAAATCTTGAGAGTTGGCGGAATGCTACTACAGTCGAAAGAAGATTTCTACTATTTTGCTGTGGCTAAAGAAGGGAAGAGGACAATAAGGGACAGGGGGGATAGGTGGGGAGAAATATTAGGTTTTCTACACTCAGGACCTTATGTATTGGTGGGGTTTATATATGGGATGGGGAAGGTATTATGGGAAATGGGATAAGGGGGAATAAGGGAACACACACTTTGGTTTAAAGGGTTTAATATGGGGCAGAGAATGTTATAATAGAGTTATCTGTCTTATGGGAGAAATCTTAAACTGGCTGAGTTTATATGGCAGTGTATAAAATAAGTTCTTGGAATGTGAGAGGTGCCCAAGCTTCAACAAAGAGAGCAAAAATACTTTTGCATTTACAAAAATTAGAAGCAGACATACTGTTTCTTCAAGAGACCCACATACCTCCTTCTCAGGTGCTTCTTTTTAGAAGGATTTGGGTGGGAAAAGTCTTTGGAACAGCACCTAACTCTCACCTTGTCCACAGACTGCGGCCCAGGAGGTCGAGAGAGCCAGTACTCGGAAGCCCTCCCCCCAAGCGAGGACGCGGTCACGAGGAACCACTCGCAGAGCCCTCCAAGCCCCTTGAAGCATTGTAAGTGTCTGCAGGAGGCAGCGTTTACCCTCCTTGGGAGCGCTACTGTGCCAGCAAGATTTGGAACAATTTCAGCATTAATTTCAGCTATTTTTGTCCCCACACAAGTGGAGATTGTTTAATTAATTCTATCTCCTTCTGATTCTGGCACCAAAAAACTGCTCTGGTTAACACTAGATAGGGAGTACAGCTTACAGCAACTGTTTTGCTCACTGTTAAATTTTGTCTGTATGTATACACCTTGTCTGGCACCATAATCACAGTTTAAATTCAAAAGGCAAGGGCCTGAAGCTTGTACAGGGGTGCTGTTATTACAGGGCTCCACTGTAGCTTATCGGCGCCACTTTTAAATCATCACCTCACAGACAATAGGCAGGCTAAAGGCTTGCAGCTAAACATTTAAAAAAAGGACCCCCCCAAAAAAAAAAAAAAAATTAAAGGAAAAGGTTAGAAGTGGAGTTAAGGCAGCATTTAATCCTCTGCCCTTACTATTAGCTACCAATTGGCAAACAAAAGCCCATCCCCTCACAGAAATGCCCAAACCTTTACAGTACTTAAGTGCATTGACTTGGCCCTTCTCCTTGTCCACAGACCGGGACCCAGGAGTTCAAGAGGGCCAGTACTCAGAAGCCCTCCCCCCAAGCGAGGATGCGGTCACGAGAGACTGCTCGCAGAGCCCTCCAAGCTCCTTGAAGCATTGTAAGTGTCTGCAGGAGGCAGCGTTTACCTCCTCGGGAGCGCTACTGTGCCAGCAAGATTTAGACTCGCTGCCGTTGCGCGCCGGCCCTCACCGCCCCCACCACCACCCTTTGGTCGCTCTCTCAGCTTTATAGACTGCACCACGAGCTCAAAACCAATCAGCTCACTTTCCCATTAGCAGGTTATACGAAGTAAACACTAGGGGGCTCACTTTAAAAGAAAAAAAATAAATAATAAGACATTTTCTCACTCATTAAACACCATGTTAAGTAGCCAAATGACACTTCTACACTTCATGTTCATCATAGCACTTGCTGCTTACACACTCCCTCCCTCATTTCGCAGCAACAATTCCCCAATTAAACACCTACACCCCCAATACCCTTTTTCCAACATATCCAAGAGCCTAAGCTGCACTGTAAGTGGGCCTGTACAGGCAAAGCAAGCACCTCAACCCAACACACACCTCCTGAATTACCTCAATCCTCTCCTTCTACAAGGACAAATAGCCCAATTGACCCAATCCATTCCCATACCATGCAGACCGCCCAATTACAACATTAGCCCACATCACACTAAGAACCTTTCCAAATGGCTACAGTTAGCAGCACTCAGACACACTCTCCTACTCCTACTACTCATGGCCGGAGACATACACCCCAACTCAGGGCCGGTCCTGGCTGCCAGATCTAAAAACCAGAGTAATGTTGGTCTGCTACTGGCATCACTAAACATCCACAGCCTTCCAAAAAAACTAACACTATTACAAGGGTGGGTTGCACAACACTCACCGGACATCCTAGCTCTGTCTGAAACATGGTTAGCTAGGAACGTTCCGGACTCAGCAGTGGCCCTGAATGACTACAGAGGGGAAGAGGGGAGGTGGCTATGCTATTTATGCCAGGACGAAATTCCAACGACTACTAGTCCCTTTGCCCTCACCAAAACATGGGGAACAAGCAGTTACTATCAAAGCAACGATTGGCTCCCAAGGGAAACCACTATATATAATGTCAGTCTACATACCTAACAACCAAAAATTAGCCTTTGACTCGATACTGGCCAATACAGTACTGCTCCCCCCTAGAAGTGATCTTATAATAATGGGTGATTTCAATACAAACTGGCTATCTAAGGCATCAGACCCCTTCAAGGACGCAGCAACTGCGCACAATCTGACCCAAGTTGTACAGACCCCCACAAGACTAGACCCCAGGACAGAAACACATACCCTCCTTGAATTCATCCTGAAAAACTCCCCCAAACACCTATCCAACGTCAAAGTCCCCCCCGGATGTCCTCAGCGACCACTCTCCCCTCTCCTGTCTCTGGTCCAATAAGAACTCACCAAAGCACCCCAAAATATCCCACCAAAGGCACCTCAAAAAGGGCGCCTTAACCAAGATAACCCACTGCCTCTTCACCAGTGACTGGACACCAGTCCATACCGCCCAATCCGCTGATGAGGCCCTCACTTGCTTTATTAAAATCTTCAACACAGCCTGTGACAAACATGCCCCACTCTCAAAAAAGTTTATAAAATCAAGGGACACCCTGTGGATACACAGCCCCTGCTAGACCAGATGCACCATAGAGATAATCTCTGGTATAAGGCACTCAACTCCCAAGTTCCCCATAATAGACAACTCTATAGACAGGTGAGAAATAAGTACACCAGGGCTATTCGGCTAGCAAAGGCCAACCATTACAAACAAGCCCTCGCCTCAACCTGAGGCTCAGGGAACAAGTTCTGGAGCAATATCAAAGAGCTATGTAGGAAAACCGCTAACCAATCACCAACCCAGCCAAGCTATAATGGTGCTCTCACGCAAGACCCCACCATAATGGCAAATATCCTGAACAATTCCTTCATAGACCTTAGTCACATACTCCCATCAAACTTCTTTGACCCACCCCTAGGGCCCCATCCACCCCCCACCCCAGGCACAACATCCCACCTTTCTGGCTCAAAACAATCTCCTGCAACAAGGCCAAACACTACCTTACAAAAGCCTTAAGAAACAAAAGGTATAGCAGTGACCCTATAGATCTCAAGATCCTCCTTCTAATGCTAGACATGACCCTTCCTCACCTTACCAAAATATTCAACCACTCGCTACACCTAGGGCAATTCTCCACTGTCTGGAAAAGGAGAATTATCACACCAATCCTAAAAAAGGGTAACCCAACTGATCCTGGCAACTACAGGCCAATCACTATTCTTCCCCCTCTCTCTAGAGCCCTCAAAAAAATAGTGTCAGACCAACTCACTGAGTACCTGGCCAAACATTCCCTGCTCTGTCAAGAGCAACACAGTTTCAGAACAGGACATAGTACCACCACGGCGCTCCTTGAACTCATGTCCTACATACATGAGGCTCTTGACGAAGGGGAAATAGCAGGCACAATCTTCGTAGATCTAACCAAAGCATATGACACCATCAGTCATGACCTACTGTTACATCTACTCCCCTTCCTCAACATAGCCCCAGACACAATACATTGGTTTAAGAACTACCTCACAGACCGAACACAAGAAGTCAAAATTAATAGCACCCTATCCACCAAGAACCCAGTCCAGTTGGATGTACCCCAAGGATTTATCCTGGGCCCGCTATTATTCACACTCTTCCTTAACTCAATCCCATGTGCATGCAATGGTAAGCTTCTGCTCTATGCAGACGACACAGTAGTCTACCAGAAAGATAGTACCCCAAACTCCCTCCAACACAAGCTTCAATCTTACTTCCAGGAACTAGAAATCTGGTTCACAAAGCACCGGTTAATACTTAACTATACCAAAACAAAATCCATGATCTTTGTACACCGACAAAGCCCCTATAATAGCTCCCACCTTAACATCTACAGCTACCAGGGCACCAAAATTGACAAGGTCACACACTTCAGATACCTTGGCATCACACTTGACACATCGCTTACCTATCACACGCACATCAACCACCTCTCCTCATCAGTAAACACCAGACTAGGGATCCTCTATAGACATAGACAATGCCTCTCACTGCAGGCCCTACATTTGGCAGTCACCAGCTCGGTCTTATCATTGGTTGACTATGGTATAATAATATATGGGATGGCTGACCCCACAGCCCTAAAGTGAATCAACCTTGCCCTCAACAAAGCCAGACATCTGGTCACAGAAAGTGACTGACTTACTCATACCTATGGCCTCTACAAAAAAGCTGACTGGCTGACCTTCAAAGGAAGGCTAAAATACCATACCTGCCTTAAGGCCAAGAAAATTCTATTGAAGATTGCACCCACTGGCCTGCACTCCCTAATAAAACTTAACACCCACAGGAGCACCCCAAGGCACCTAGCAAATATGCCCATCCATGTCCCTCATCAAGGACCGCATAAGCCAAAGGTCCTTTAGTTATCGGGCACCTACCTGGCTTAATGAACTCCTGCCATCCATCTCCTTGGCCCAAAGACTAGGCCAGTTTAAAACCGGCATCAAGAGGCACCTCATAGACTCAGAGATGTGTAACTGCAACTGAGCACACTACACCACCTTGACGCAGGGTTGACAACCAACCCCTAGATACTACTTAAGTACTGCAATTGTTGTTACAAATAATTGAAAGTACTAACATCTCACCCTTATGCTGCATGTTCCTTAGACCCAGGGCTGCTAAGCAACCCATAAGAGACTAGTCAATATTTGTATATGTATGATGTCATTATGTAATCACCACTGTATAATACCAAGCAATGTTACATGTTTTCTTGCATATTCTGTGTGTTTGTCCAGATGTGGAGCCTTTGCAAAGGAGTCACTGACTCAAAGGTTGTAATTACAAAACTTTAATAAATAAATAAATAGTGGCGGAGTGGCTATACTCATATCACGCCGACTACCCTTCCGCTTACTTGATATAATAGTAGATGGGCAACACAGATTCATTATAATCAAAGCCATAGTTGGTCACTTTGAAGTGGTAATGGGTTCAGTCTATGGACCAACAACTGATGACCCCGGGTTTTTTATTCGACTAATGCAAAATTTGATAATATGGGGAAATTATCCAATGCTGCTTGGGGGTGACTGGAACCAGGCTTTTTGTAATATATTAGATCGGTCTGTGGTTAGTAGTTCCTCCCTTTCACAGGCACAAATAGCCATTTGGGAAATGATGGATACTCTGGGTTTAATTGATCCTTGGAGAGCTCTCTTCCCCTCCAAGAGAAAATACTCTTTCCATTCAATACCACATAATTCATTTTCCAGGATAGATTATTTTTTGGTGGATCTTGGGCATTTTTCCTTGGTTACATCTTGTCTGTATCTTGCCAAGGTCATCTCAGATCACCATCCTGTTTTGCTGCACTGGGGTCCAGGTCTTAACACAGTCCGTAATAAAGTATGGAGGTTTAATCTCCTGTTGTTAAAAACTAAAAAACTTTACTCTCATCTCCAAAATTTCTTTTCAACATTTATCAAAAATAATGGGCCATCTATGCCTAAATTAGATATTCTGTGGGGAGCATTAAAGTGTACTCTCAGGGGTGAGATAATTAGACTAGCTACTATTAAAAACAAAATAACTGCACAGGTATCGTCCCATCTTCTCCAAGAGATAAGATCTGTGGAATTATCACTTCCTTCTTCCCCTGATCAAATCTCCCTTACCAATTTGGAAATTTTTAGGGATTGCTACAACTCCTTACTGACAGATAAAGCTGAGTATCTTTTACAGAGATCCAAGATCCGGTACTTTGATCAGGGAGATAAAGCGAGCAAATTACTTGCTTTTTGTTTAAGGGCTCAAGTGCCAGATAGAATAATTCCTTCTATTTACAATGCATCTGGTTCCTTGGTTACCTCACCACAAGAAATTCTTTGTTGTTTTCAGCAGTATTACTCCGGTCTGTATTCCCGGTCTAGTGTCCCATTTAATCCTATGGATATGGAGCATTTTCTACAAAAAATAACACTTCCCTCTTTAGATAATCATCAAGGGGAATACCTAAAAGCTCCTGTATTGGGGTCAGAAATATGCTCAGCTATTGATGCATTACCACTGAACAAAACTCCGGGAATGGATGGATATACTGCAGAATTCTATAAAGCCTATAAAAGTCAATTAGCCCCTATTCTTCTAGAAACTTATAATTATATTTATGAACATGGTGTTGCAGATTATTCCCGTACAGAGACCTCAGTGGTAGCTCTCCCTAAACCAGGAAAAGATCCTCTATTTCTTACTAATTACCGACCTGTTTCTTTGATAAATGTTGATCTAAAAATACTGGCAAAGATTCTAGCCAATAGACTGGAGAAAGTGTGGCAAGGTTTAATAAGCCCAGAACAGGTAGGATTTGTTGCCGATAGGCATTCCGAGGACCATATGCGGAAGCTGAGCCATCTTATTTCTGCATCCAGGGACTCTTCAGTGCCTGCTGCCCTGCTGTCCCTGGATACAGAAAAGGCTTTTGATCGGGTATCGTGGGACTACTTGTTCTATCTCATGCCCAAATACAATATTCCTCAACAATTTATACAATGAGTGAAGGTCCTGTGTACACGACTGACAGCTCGTGTTCTCTGTAACGGAATGCTTTCTAATACTATAGCTTTAAAACAAGGTACTAGACAGGGTTGCCCCCTTTCCCCCTTTTTATTTAATCTTTATTTAGAACCACTCATTCACTACATTAATCTTTCGCCTTCAATACAAGGTATCATGGTTGGACCTCACCAATATAAATTGTCAGTCTATGCGGACGATATTCTTCTTCATATCTTACATCCCTCTTCTTCAATAAAATCAACTTTAACTGTTATAGAACAATTTGGAAAATGTTCAAATTATAAGCTTAATATAGCCAAAACGGAGGTGATGCCTTTAAATAAATATACTTACTCAGTGGAGATATCCAAATTAGGATTAAGATGGGTTAAAGACAATGTGAAATATTTAGGGATATACTGTATCTTTCTACTGACTGTTTTACAAATGAAACAAAATAATTTAGATAAAACTCTATCCCAAATTAGTAAAGATCTTAATCGCTGGATTACACTTCCTCTCTCTTTGTGGGGAAAGATTAATGTAATAAAAATGAATGTACTCCCCCGGTTATTTTATCCCTTTTATATGACCAATTTGTTCCTCCCTAAATCCTAATTTTCACAGGTGAATCGTATAATAGCTAATTTTATTTGGGGTAAAAGAAAGCAGAGAAGAGCGATAGCAAAACTCCAGTGTAGTAAAGTAAATGGTGGTCTGCAGTTGCCGGATTTTCTCCTTTATTATTATGCAATCACATGTTCAATAATACTCAGATGGAGCCGAGGGATGTGGATAGAGGACCATTACAGTTATGTTCCACAATGGCTTCAAATCGAAACAATATTGTGTGCCTCCCAAGGAATAGACATAGGTACACTCATTTATGTAACTCCTAAGAATATTCCTAAAACCTTATATGATATATCCATTGGGATCACTCTTTGGGTCTTTAATAGGATAAATGCCAAACTCCAGATATCTGTGGAGAAAGACATCTCACAACCAATTCTCAGAAATCCCAATTTAAAGATTGGTGGTAAATCTTTACATAAAAAATTCTGGCCTTTTAATCATATAGTTAAAGTGGTTGATTTAGTAAATGATCAACATTTACTGACATTTCAGGAAGTAAAAAATAAATACCAAATACCGGCAGAATTTGTTTTTAAGTATTTTCAGTTGTCCCATATGCTTTATTCATACTTTGAGGTGGGCCCCTTGGATCAGTACTTAGCTGGACCGGTACTAAAATATATCTCATCACCACCTACGTCAAAATTCATATCTTATTTTTATCATCTTTTGAGAGATCATCTCGAGTTACATAAATACTGCCCACGGTATAAGTGGGAACAAATAATGCCTATTTTTACTGCCTATTTTTACTCCCGAAGAAAGGTCTTGGGATAAAATCTGGCAACATTTATACTGCGATGTGAAGTGGGATAGATATAGATTACTACAATTTTTTGTCATTCGTGACCTATATTACACCCCGGTGAAATTATGTAAAATGGGGCTACTTGCTTCAAATTTATGTTCCAGATGTGGAGAAGTGCCCGGTAACCTCTTACATATATTATGGGAATGTAATAAAGTAGTACCCTTTTGGGAAAGTATTAAAAATAATTTGGATCCCCTGTTGGGCCTTTCCGAAACGTTCACACCTGAAATTTGTATTTTAGGTAACTACGGGTCAGTACTACTTGGGAAACAATGTAAACATATAGCTATGATATCTTTATGCACAAAAGAAGTTATTTTATGACATTGGCTTGATCAAGCAATACCCTCCAAGACTGAATGGATTAAAGAGATTCATTTTGCCTTACAGGCTGAAAAAGTTATAGCCCAGATGTCGGATAGATTACATTATTATAATGAAATCTGGGCCCCTCTGCATACTTTGCTAGCAATACAAATCCTTTTATAATATGTATAGTTGAAAGAGAAGATGACATTCTCCACATTAATTTGGACTGTTGAGGTGTACCCGGGGAGAGGGAGGGGGCTTATAGGGTGGTGGAGGGGAGGGAGATGGGGAGATGGTAGGAGGAGAGGCTAGACAGGAACAGCTATGTTATAATATGTGTCATTAGTATTAGTTCTGTTTTTCTTGTTACTTTCTCCTGGTTTTTATTGTAATAAGTTATAAGATGGCGGACATCTGATGAAGAAGCTCAGGATATTAGATGTAAATAATATTCACAATTTTCTATTCATATTTATGTTTTATCTTTTCCTTCTTACCCTCCTCTCTGTAACTGAAAGTGTTTAGAATATGTCTTATGATTGTAACAGAAAAATCAATAAAACTTACTTAATATGAAAAAAAAAGATGATATCGCTAGGGACTCTGCTACCTTTGCTTCATCAACACGACTGGTTAGTCTCCCTGGACATGCAGGATGCTTACCAACATATTCCTATTCATCCAAAGCTTCACAAATACCTAAGGTTTGTGGCTTTGGGACAGCATTATCAGTTCAGAGTCCTGCCCTTTGGGCTATCCTCTGCACCGCAAGTTTTTACAAAGTGTTGTGCAATTCCCACAGCGCATCTCAGAAAAGTCAGAATACATGTATTCCAGAGGGGCGTGGCCAACAACCGAGCTTGCAGACGCATTCAAGCAGAGCTCTGCTAAAGCAATTTATCTCTTATTAATTTAATAATCTAACCCGCTAGTTTCCTGACAGCAATTGGACCTATCTAAAGAAGATTGTTCGCTGTATCGATCGATATCTTATTGGATATTTTCTTGCTTGATTTCCAGAAATATGGGGAGAACAAATAGAGCGGCCACTGGAGGAGAGGGAGCCTGAGCCAAAGACCCAAACTCTAGCACCAGTACTGAATCGGGATTGGGGACGGACAATCTTGCATCGCAGCCTACAAATGCGGCTCTGTTAAAGGTAATCCAGCGACTAGTTAAAAAACTGGAGGACTTTACCTCTCAATTCAAAATACTTGATACAAAAGTCGGTATGCTTGAAGAAGAGACTAAAGCTGCATCTGTATCTGCGGCAGAAGCTGTGACAGTATCCACTGGCCTCACTAAGGAAAACAAGCTGCTTAGGCGACGTTTAGAAAATCTGGAAAATGCGTGTAGATCCTCCCACATCAGAATCCTAGGCTTATCTGAAGACACCAAAGGAGAGGATCCTGTCTCTTTTATACAGACTTTTCTCGAGGAAGCTTTACAAATTCAGAAGTCGATCGCCATTCTGAAGATGTATAGGATCACTCCACTTGGTGGGAGAGGCCGTGCAGTTACAAATCAGGCATTGCCTCGAACTTTACTTGTGGTTCTGGGCTCGGTAAGGGAGAGAGATCTCATCATTAATAAAGCTAAGCAACAGGGAACTCTGGAGTGAGACAATACTAAAGTGCACATTTTTTCCAGATTTAAGTTTTACAACCAGACAAAGAAGGAGAACTTTGATGCTATTAGATCCCGCCTGAGACAATTAGGGGTTCATCACATCCTCCTGATGCCGGCCAATTTGCGGATCACATATGGCGAGAAAACATATCGATTTGCAGATCCAGAAGCAGCTAAGAAAATGATGGATCGTATTGAGTCTGAATTTCAAACTAAAGGGGACAATATGGACAGTGGCTCTGGGGAAAGTGTCTGAGTATTTTCAGATAGAGTATAATACTTTTGACTATGCTTAAATACCTGCAAAATAATGTTTAAGTATGTTTCCCTCCCAGTTTGGAGAGATGTGTTGGTTTTCTGTCTGTTATGGGTGTAATGCTCTGTTTTTTGGAGAATGCCTAGGTAAAGGGAATGTAGACGAAGGTGGAAAATAGCAGATCAGTATAGTGTGCATGTTACAACAACCCTGCTTTCCTTTTAGCCTTGAGAGCTAATTGTGCTGCCAATCTGCTGAATCTGAGCACTGTAATTTCATATTGCATGGTTTGAATTTAGTTCAGAAGGTAGCGATCGTTCAAAGAAAGAATGTTTTCTAACTTTACTTTGTTAAAGGGCCTTTGCTTAAAGAAACAACCAGGGAGTTTATCTTATAAGGGGAGCACTGCTGAATTGCTATAATGCTTAAATAGAATTCACAGATGAGGGATGTTATACCCGGAAATTAAGGGTGCTCATTAATACTGAACGTTGTGATGGTATTCCCGTCTCATGGAAGTAATGGCCTATTATAAACTGATGTGAAATGTTTTAAAATATATTGTTTCTCCCCCTCTGTGATGTACCGAGAATATAGGGGCTCATCAAATCCTTTCTGTAACAATAAGGTTTAAACACTGTAATACTGTTTTTAGAAGCCTACCTATGAGGGTAGTGTACTGAGTAATTTATACAGCTAAACTAATAAAAATAAAGTTTAAAAAATAAAAGAATACAAGTGTTCCCACATCTGGATGACTGGTTTCTAGCGAGCCCTTCCAGGCAAGGAACTCTCGATGCTGTTGCCACAGCCTCAGACTTTCTCGCGTCCATGGGAGTCCTGCTAAACCTCAAGAAATTGTAGCTGCAGCCCCTCCCAGAGTTTCCTTTTCATAGGAACTCTTCTGGACACCTCCTGTACAAAAGCATTTCTACCAGAGGACAGAAGGAGCGATATCCCACAGATGGCCTGAGACATCAGACAGAACAGCTCGGTTCAAGCTATCTCGATGCAACGGAGGCTTGGTCTCATGGCATCCTCAGTGTTCACTGTACCCCTAGCACACCTTCACATGAGAACCTCTCAATGGATGCTCAGTACTCAGTGGTCTCCAACCACTCACCCTCAGTCCTTTCTCATCAAGGTGACAGAACCTCTGATGAAGTCACTCACCTGGTGGTCGCAAGAGGACAATCTTCTGGAAGGGTATCCCTTTGCTCCTTTGGATCATCAGATTTCCATTACCATGGATGTGTTTCTGATGGGGTGGGGAGCTCACTGTCAGACTCTCCACACTCAAGGTACGTAGACTCAGGATGAGTCCCAGCTTCACATAAATGTCTTAGAAATGAGAGCCGTCCTTTATGCAGTCCAGTCTTTGAAGGACATTCTCTGTCACAAGAACATTCTCCTTCAAACGGACAACAAAGTATTACTTCAACAAGCAAGGCAGGGCTCTCTCTTACCCCTTATGCAGGGAAGCGATGAGAGTGTGGGAACAGTGCTTGTAGCACAAGGCTCTAATTCGAGTGGCCTACCTGCCGGGAGTGCAGAACAAACTGGCAGACCATCTCAGCAGAACAGAGACAGATCCTCACGAATGGTCTCTCGACTCAACCGTAGTTCAGCCACTATTCCCAGAGTGGGGAACTCCAGACCTGGACCTTTTTGCATCCCCACTCAACACAAAACTGCCTCTCTTCTGCTCCAGAAATCCAGGGCCTGGCATATTCTGTCAGGATGCATTCAAGCTGCAGTGGACAAAACGCTTTCTATATGCCTTTCCACCTCTTCCTCTAATTCAGAGGGTACTTCTCAAGTTCGAGTCCCAGGGGAGCAAAATTATTCTGATTGCTCCCTTCTGGCCTTGGCAGATATGGTTTCTGTTACTCAACAGTATGTCAGAAGCCCCTCCAAAACCGCTTGCCCTTCAGATGAACCTTCTGACTCAGGGGCCTGTGGTCCATCCCAATCTGAGATCGCTTCACCTTCACACTTGGCTCCTGAAGAGATAGAAGTGAACAGGTTCAATGTCTCCTGCAGAGTTTCAGATATTCTTCTGGCTGCGTGGAAGCCAGCCACTAGGAGCACTTACACAGCCAAATGGAAGCGTTTTTCGCTCTGGTGTGCAAAATCCTCTTTGAATCCTTTTTCCTGCACAGCAAATAAAGTTCTCGAGTACCTTTTTGGACCTCTCAAATTCAGGTCTGCAATACTCTACAGTCAAGGTTCACCTTTGTGCCATTTCAGCTTATCATGAGCCAGTACTTTCCTTATCACTGGCTCAGCTACCCATGGTTAAGAGGTTCCTTAAAGGAATTCTGCATACCAGACCTCCTAGCAGATGTCCGGTCACAGCCTGGGACATTAATCTTGTGCTAGACATGCTCACTCAAAAACCTTTTGAGCCTCTAGCTACCTGTGAGTTGAAATTCCTCACTTAGAAAACGGCCTTCCTGGTGGCCATTACCTCGGCCCGCAGGATGTCTGAGATACATGCCTTGGTCACAGACCCTGCGTATACTGGGTTTCATAATGACAAAGTGGTTGTTAGGACCCATCCTAAGTTTCTCCCTAAGGCTGTTTCATAATTCCATCTAAACCAACCTTTGATCCTTCCTACTTACTTTGCAAACTTCCCAAATGAAGGGGAGCGTTCTCTTCATTCTTTGGACATCAAAAGAGCTTTGCGTTTCTATTTAGATAGGACAAAAGATTTTCACAAAGCTCAACAACTGTTTGTTTTCTTCAGCGAGACCTGGCTGGGTCAACCTGTCGTTATCAGAGGCATTTCAGCATGGCTGGTGGCATGCCTTCACCACTGTTATTCTATGGCGCAGGTTAGGTTGGAAGGCAGAGTGTACACTCACTCTACTAGAGCGGTCGTGGCATTCCTGGTGGAACTCTGCAACATGCCCATTGCAGATATTTGCAATGGGGCCACCTAGAGCTCAGTGCATACTTTTGTCAAACACTATGCCCTGGATGTCCATGCCAGACAACATATTTTGTTTGGCAGAACCATCCTTAATGGACTTCTGTCCTAAATCTGAGAGCTCTTGGTCTCTCCTGCTGCCCTCTCGGGGGATTATTAGCTCAGTACTCTCCCATTAGTGTGAATGGGTGGTGGAGACTTTACATCCAGGAAGATATGGAAATTATGTACCTACCGTAACTCTTGATCTTCTTGGACAAAGTCTCCACCACTCATTCACACACCCACTCACCACCCCCCGAGCTCACCTCTGTTGTTGGTCTTCACTCCATCAATCTTTAGGCTGTGAAGACTTCTTTCCTGACCCTTCTTATATGGGTCTTCTGGACTATCTTATGTCTGGTTTTTGGTTAGGCTATCCTTCTAGGTTAGTTATGCTGCATCTCCTCAGAAAAAAGATACTGAGGCGGTTGGAGGGTCGACGCCGAGATAGTAATTGCCGCATGAGCAGAGGCTCGCGGCGCCACTCCTCGTGGCTCCATCTCTGGCGCAGGCCCTCCTGTTGAGGATGGCGCCAACCCGGGTCTTGTGAACCACAGGTCCGACACCAGGGGAGCCTTCACCCCCAAAGGGGCGGTTGCCATGGTGGTGGTGCCTCCTGCCTGCCCCCCGAAAGGAGCAGGATGGGCCTCTTGCCCTCTTGCACCATGGAAGGAGCCTCAGCAATGGCCAGGCTACTAGTAGCCAAGGCTCCCTCCTCCTCGGTCCATGTAGAACCGGGAGGGGACCCAGAGGAAAGGCCGAGAGTACGTGGCTTGGCCCAATGAGTGCACACCCGACCCCCGGAAATAGGCAGAGCTCACCCCACTTTCCAGGCGCGTTATTCAATGACCCGGCAGTCCATGGAGAAACAGACATCACACGAATCCATGTGGTGAAGTGGGCCAAGAGACGTAAGGCAATGGTCGTGCTGGTCAGTGACGGAAAATTTACGACCACAAGGGCACCGTGGCATAGGGGGCTGTCCCATCTTCAAAGTCTTCTTGCCCACTGACCCAGACATGACCTACAAAGAAAAAAACACCAAAAACAGACTCAACGTCACCAAGAATAAAATATGTGGAAAGATCTTACCAGCGACGTTGAGTAAGGCAACTAGAACTGGCAGGACACGGCACCAACAGACTGCGGCATGAGAAATAGCTGGAGATTGAACTGCGTAGGTGTCAGGCCTCAAATTGGATCTGACTTCCCATGAGGTGACCTCTCTGGTGACTCAGAACTGGCAGGCAGGCAGAGTCAACAGCGTCTGATGGCCAATCCGTGAACGCCACATGGTGCGTCAGCCTCGAGGGCGGCGTTGATGGTGCATCGGCTCCACCTACCTAAAAAAAAAAAGGAGAGCTCCCACAGGGTCATAACCTCCAGCCATGTACCCAAAGGTGATGAATGGTGAAGACTGACACAGATAAGATTTGTGCATCTACAATAAGACTGAAATGCTCCTGCTGAGCAAGTAATAGGCATATTGCATTGAACATTAATATTTTGACTGTGACACACCTGTAGTGCACATAATAGATGTGCTGAATTGAACGTTTGTAAATGGACTGTAATAATGCTGCCACACATGATGGAGGTAATGTACTGAATATCTATAATTTGAGTGTAATGCTCCTGCCATACATAACGGACATATTGCACTAAACATCTATATTTCACCTTTAATGCTCCTGCCATGCATGTGATGGACATATTGCACTGAACATCTATACTTCAGCTGTAACGCTTCAACTGTCCACGTCACAGATGTATTATAATGCACATATATGGTTCTGTAATGCTCATGCTAATAACTAGGTGACATTTTTTCTCATAGCAGAAGTTGGTTATAATTCACCGTTATAAGCTGCAGGTTATAACAGTGAAAATGTGCCAGCTTCTGCTCTGCTTCACTTGCACTCAGTCAGCCACACTGCTCTCACAACAAGAGCCATCAATCGGCAATCATGGGGGAGCGTGGCCTAGTGGAGAAGCAAGATGGTCCCTTAACCTAAGAGCTCCACTCAATATCCACTGCTATCTGCCTCTGTCTCTAGGTGAATTAAGCCAAATTCTGTAACACTGTGTGTTCTGAACATACAAATGCCTTCCGTCTCGAAATCGGGCAAGAAACAGGCAAAGATCTCTTTTAATGCACTGAAGAAAGCCACGGTGGACAGAGGCCTTCCTCACTTAACTCCGCACAGCACTACACTGCCGAGCAGCCCGATACAGCGAGAGGATCCAGCAGACCCATTTACAGACCCAGGCTCACCATCGACCCTGAGAGTACAGCGTGCAATGTCTGAGGGCTACAGCGCTTTGGAACGTCTTATTAAGGACCTTAAATATGACTTAGGGACCAGGATGGAAGCTGGATTTGAAAATGTTACTGTATAGCTCCAGCACCTTCAGCAGATCATCAGTATGGTGTCCGAAACAGTGGAAGCACATGAGACAACGCTGGGAAAGCTGGAAGCCAGATTGGGAGAACAAGAAGACAGATCTCAAAGGTATAACACTGATCTTCAGAAAGCCCTGAAAGAAATCGAATGGTTGAAGCACAGTATCGACGATCTTGAAAATAGAGAATGTCAGGGCAACGTTTGAGTGGTGGGCTTGCCGGAGGGGCAGGAAGGGCAAGACTGTGCTGCCTACATGCAAAGTTGGCTCAGGCAAACTCTTCAGCTTCCAAAGGAAACATCATTAGAAATCCAAAGGGCTCATAGATCCCCTGGTCCCAAGCCAGCCCCGGATCAAAGGCCCAGACACCTCCTGGTGAAATTTCTGAGGTACCAGAATCACCAACGGGTCTTGGATGCAGCACACAGGAAGGGTCAAATTTTGCTTCAACAGGCTTGAGTCAATATTTTTCCGGATTATTCAAGGCAGCTTCAAATCCAATGACAGGCCTTTTTCCAAGTCAAGAAGAAACTACACTCAATTGACTGCTCGTTTACTCTAGCTTACCCTGCAAGGCTGATCGTTCATCCACAAGGTGGAATCCAGAAATATTTTACAAGCCCAGATGCTGCTATGGAGTTTGTCCTTGAGCTGGAGAAGGGGAAGAGAGGACAGCAAGATGGCCCTCCTGTGCGCTGAGATCTTGATGGTCCCCTAAAACAAGGTACTTTATTTTCCCATACGACAATGGGCTGAGGGGTAGCTTCTTGAGCTATAACACTGAGTGGTGGCCTATCAGGGCTGGATTGGGAAAAGCTCCCCACCCCGTCCTCTTGATCGCCCAAGGGGGATACACTGGATGCCTGGGGACTCTCGAGTAGAGAGGCCTTTCTGAGGAGACACCCAATAAGTGCTAAACTTCAGGGACCTGAAAGATGAAACATGTCACTTGTTTTTCTGTACTCTGTAAAGAGACAGCCTGGGATTATCCAGCTCGGCCTGTGGGTCGTGGATTCTTTCTTTTTTCTGAAATGTGTTAAAGTGTCTTTTTACTCAATGGTTCCTAGTTAATTTTACCAGATGTCTGGACACCTGCCTAAAAAGTACATTTAATGCTTAAATTTGGCTTCTATACTTTAATATGTGTGTGTGTGTGGGGGTGGTGCGTTTTGGCCCCATATGGTGGTTTATGTTTCCCCAGAGATTCCTAACTATCCTTACAGATGGATGTAGGAGCAATTTCGGGTAATCTGTATTATGCAAATGAGTGAGAAGGAGGCCTCACTCACTAAATCAGTGTGGGAGGGGTCCACCCCTCGGGGATCTCCTAAGGGACATTCAGTCAAGAAGACCCTTGAAATGGTCTGGGATTAAGTTGTGGGGGAACCTGGTGTGCTTTTCCTGGCATCCTGGTGGGGATGGGGATCCTCCACCTCCTCCTCCTCTAGTTGACGGAGATGGAGGGGGGGGGTTCACTCACTATTGTTAATGTTTTCCTTTTAATTTTATACGCAGTGGATTGAGCACTCAATCCATGACAAGTAAAGGTTGGGAATTTTAAACAGTTCTCTTGTTGGGGTTAGGTGGGGGGGCCTCATCTCATGTCTATTCTAGTTATCGTTTTTTGGTTATTTCATATTGGGGCATGTTGGGGACACTATTCTCCGTTCAAACATTCTTGGTCTATTTGGAGAAATTGTATTATTTGTTATGGGGAGGTACCATGGGAGGGAGGAGGGACACTGTTACCTTTGTAAGCACACCTTTTGCATACAAGGGTTGAGGGGAGGTGGGGCTGTATAAGGTTAATCTTGTTGGGGAAACTGGTTATCTTTAGGAGGGTAGTTTGTTCAAGACTGTACAAAAACTTAAACAGAGCTCGATATTGTATTATGGCAATTAAGGTTTTGGTCAACAGGAGTTACAGAAATTTATATAATATTAAGAAAAATTGATAGAATAATATTTGTTTAATGGAACGTAAATGGACTTAAGATGGTGGTGAAGAGGAAGACAGTGTGGACCCAAATAAAATAAATGAAGGGGGGGCATCATGTTTTTTCCGGAGAGCCATTTAACTAGGGATGAGGTGACCCGTCTGGCCTCCTCGTGGGGTGGTTCATACCTGGTGGCACCATTTACCGCTAAAGCTCAGGGGGTGGCAATTTGGATCAGGCCTAACCTTCCACATAGGGTGCTTTCTGTACTCGTTGATCCTCAGGGTAGGTTTGTGACAGCAGTGGTGGACTGGTGGGGCACTAAGTTGATGCTGGTATCGATATATGGACTGAACTTCGATTCTCCAGATTCTTTTATGTATATAGCAGTCACCCTGGCTCCATACCCAGATTATTTGATACTGGGGGGACTTCAACACTTATTGGGACCCCATATTAGACCACTTGGGGTGTAGATCCAGACCGATTCCCAGGAGCATTTTGGCACTGCGCCATATGATGGAGGGCAGAGCCCTGTGTGAGGCCTGGAGACACTGTCACCCAGACTCCAGGGAATTCTCCTTCTTCTCCCATGCACATAATGTATACACTAGGCTTGACTATGTATTTTTACCCTCTCCTATGGTGGGTGATATAGACGATGCATGTTATGGTTCTTTAATTATTTCTGACCATGCACCCCTAAAAGTTACAGTTCACCTGGGTAGAAGGACTACCCCCACCCCTCAGTGGAGGATGGACCCAGCCCTGCTTTTAGACCAACAATTCCTAAATCAAATTAAATAACGTATAAGGGAATTTATTGCCCTAACCCCCCCCCCGGAAGAGACCAGTAGTAATAATGTTTCGGATACTTTGAAGGCCTTTGTAAAAGGGGAGGCTATTTCTCATTCTGCTTTTAAAAAGGGGACCCTTTCTAGAGAGGAGGACAAACTGGTACATAAAATACAAAACCTGGAAGGGGAGTCGATGACTTCCTTGAATGCCCAAAGAGTTTCCGAACTCAAATCATTAAAAGGCAGATTCAACCAGTGGACAGTTAGGAAGCTTGAGAGGAACTTAATAATTACGAAGTACCACTCATATTTTGAGGGTGATAAATCGGGGAAGTGGTTGGCAGGTCTAGTGAAGTGGAAAAGGGCAGAGAGAACCATTCTTAGGGTGGAAACCTTTAATGGGGAATTTACCTATGACCAACAAAAAATAAATGATACCTTCAGGTCTTATTATTCTACTCTTTATACATCAGAATACCCAGGTGATGCAGGCCCAGAGGACTTCCTATAGAACATTTCTCTCCCATCTCTGGGGGATGAGGAGAGGGAGTCCATGGACTCCCAGTGACACTGGAGGAACTTAAGGCAGTGGTGTGGAAAGCCAAGAAAGGGAAGGACCCAGGCCCTGACGGGGTACCTGCTGAATTTTATAAACTAGCTTGGGACACCTTGGGACCATTGATGTTCCGGATGGTAGAGGGAGTCATGGAAAATGGGTTATTGCCACCATTCCAGTGTCTGGCCACCATCACCGTTCTCCCCAAACCTGGTAAAGACCCATCTAAATGTAGTTCTTGCTGCCCTATATCCCTCCTGAACACAGATTATAAAATCTTGGCCTAGCTCCTGGCCTCCACACTAGAGGGATCCTTACCTAAATTAATGCACCCTGATCGGGGAGGGGGGGGTTTGTAAAAGGGAGACAGGTGAAACACAATCTCAGGAGAACCATTAATATTATACATAAGTGATCCCAGAGAAAGGCGGAGGTGGTGGGGGACTCCTAGCCCTAGATGCTGAAAAGGCATTTGATAGAGTGGAGTGGCCATTCATGATGGCAGTTCTGCAGAAACATGGGCTGGGGCCTTGACTGCTGGGATGGATTCAATCCCTCTACAAAACACCACAGGCCCAAATTTTAAACAACAACTTGCTGTTGAGCCCCTTTTCCCTTACTTGTGGTACACGGTAGGGATGCCCCCTGTCCCCCCCTATTATGTGTCCTCACTATCGAGTCCCTGGCTCAGGGCATTAGGTCGCACAAAAACATAAGGGGCTTTGACTGGAAAAGAGAGAGGCATGTCACATCCCTTTTTACCAATGATATCCTCTTGTTTCTCCTCTCCCCAGAAGAGGCCCTCCCAGCCTTGACAAGGATACTGTATGTGAAGTTTATGGACCACTATATGGTCATAAAATTAATTGGGGGAAATGTGAGTGGCTACCCTTGGGTATGGAGGGCTGGCCAATTATTATCTCTCAGACCACAATTCCACCATCCAAGAAGCTTAAATACCCAGGCATCACCCAGACATCAAAACTTATTACTTAATAAAGACTAATACGAACCCCGTTATAAAAAAAGTCAAAGAAGATTGTTTCAACTGGAGGGCATTACCTCTGACCCTACTGGGCAGGGTGAACTTGATTAAAATGAGTATACTCCCTCAATTGCTATACTTTTTCCAATCACTGCCCGTAGCTATACCAAATAAATATATTAAGACCCTGGAGGCAGCTATAACTCAGCTCTTATGGCAAGGTAAGAGACCCAGAATGAAAAAAGAAGTCCTGTGGATGTCAGCCAAACCGGGGAGGGGGTCTTCCCAGTGTGAAACATTATTATTTAGCCACTCAGCTAGCTCATGTGCAAGACCTCTTGAGGAGTAGAAAATCCCGCCTAGCTTGGGTGGACTTGGAGGAGACCACTCCTGTCCCACTTTAACACCACACTTTGGTGGGGAACCTGAGGGAATCACACCCCCGTGGGCTCCTCAACCCCTGTACAATGTCTACTTGAAAGGCACGGAGGGCAGCCCATGATATTCTATATCGCAGCTCTCATGTGTCTCCTGATTGTCCCCTAGATTCATTATTAGGGGAAGGGGCTTATACCATGGAAAGAGGGGGCTCTCATAAGCTGGAGGTGTAAGGGTCTGTATCTTCTACAGTATGTTGTGAAGGAGGGGGAGGTTTGACCCTTTCAGGACCTGGTAAAAAAATATGGGATACAGGTTCCTCACTATTTTCTTTATTTAAGACTTAAAGCCAGAATAGACAGCTGGGTGAATCAGATGGGGGAGCGATATTTGGGGATTCATTCTCCCCTGGAGGAACTGTTCATGGGGCAATATTCTGACCCCACATTTAAGCCTCTAAGGAAGTGCTAAGGAATGTTGATGGGAGTCCTTCCTGATCCCCTGGAAAGGGTAAGGAATGGGTGGGAGTTTGATTTCTATCCAGAGGGTCTATCCAGGGGTGATTGGGCCTATATCTTGAAATATATATTAAGTTGCTCAGTCAACAACAGGTTGAGGCTAATCCAGTACAGTGTTCTGATGAGAACATATTTTACCCCAGTACTGGCTCATAGGATTGACCCAGCAGCCTCCACCCTCTGCCCAAAGTGTGGAACACATGAAGGGTCTTTTTTCCACTTGATCTGGGAATGCCATTATACTAGGGAATTTTGAAGAGGTGTACTTACCATTATGTCCTCTATATTAAAAATCTCTCTGAGTTTGGACCCTGTGGAAGTGTTGTTGGGACTGCCTCTGTGGGGGGGACCCAGATTCAACTACAGACTCTGGCGACCTAGAGGCTGTGATTGGTCTACACACTTTGGCTATCTACTGGAGACTCCTAGAGACCCCTACTGTAGCAAACTGGATTAAGGCTCTGATGGAAAGCATGAAACTAGAGAGAACCCAATGCTCCATCAGGGGTCAATTAGACAAGTATCAGGAAATTTGGTCCCTAATTGAGGAAGCAATGCAATTTGATTGGTTTCCAATATTCTGAGGGACAGGGAAGTACTTTGAAATAAAGGCCCAGTGGTATAAAGTGTATTACACTGTTCAGGATCTGTTTGAACTGGCTCCTGTCAGTCATATGCTGGGGGAGGGCCTGAGAGGTGAAGTGGTTGGGTCTGGACCCTCATATTCGGGATACATAGGGACCTTGGTGGGAACTGCTTTATGTCTACCTACCCAAAACTACTGTCCTGTCAAAATTTGTCTTCAAAATGTGTCTTAAAAAGTATGTGTCCACCTCTGTCCTAAACAATGATTGTCAGAATCTGTCCAAAACATTATTTGAACTACTGTGTAACATATGGGTCTTTGTCTGTAACTGCCTTAAGATGCTTGGCTCTGTTTTGAAAAATAAAGTTTGCAAAAAAAATAAATAAAATTTGTCAATCATAAAAATACTACTTACTACATTTCCTGGACTCACAGACGATCAAACACTGAAAAAACAACAAGCAAAACATAGCTTCTCAAGATTTTATTCAGGTCTGGCTCCTCCTTGACATGGCGATATGCAAATAAGCTGCAGAGTTACTGCTCGGAACATGGAAACCTGAACCCAGTTGCATATCACGATAACAACAACCACCCGGACCTAAACGAAAACTTTAGAATGTGAACTTAAACACTTCTCAACAAAGTTTTAAAATTTGTTTTTATATATTTTAAACCTCACGTGACCAGCATTAACTATTTTCTGCTGCTTTCACCACCTCGGTTTTCAGTGAAGGAATGATGCCATTGCCCTCCTCAAAGACTGTAAGTGAAACAATGTAAATGAAAGCAACCTGTTATTTGCATGTTGTAAAAAGTTGCAAAACCAGTAAAATACACTTTTTCCAAGAGTATGCCACGACTTATTTACATTCTTAAGTGTACTGTAATATGTTCTAATAAATAACTCTGGAACTGATTGAGCATAAGTTATATACCTTTGTATATCTCATTGTTTGTACTGGACATGAAACCTTTGTAAATGAACTACTCACTCAAAGGTTGTTGTAATCTGAGACATTACATAAATAAATTAAAAGCAGACACAACATTTTAGTGAAAAACAGTATTTATTTCAATAAATCTGTTTGGAGGAAAAAACATCCCCAAGCAATTACATAGAACAGCACATGGGGGTGGGACTGTATAACTCAAATTTAATGCACACCCTCAATATGGGATGCTTAAATAAACCCCTTGGGGTTTATGTAGCATCCCACACCTTGTATGTGTTTTACATTTTCATTATGCACCCCCCCATTTATTATTCTATATGTAATGCTCCTGTTGCAAATGTGGTGTATTTGTTGCACTGAACATCTGATATTTGACTGTAATGCTACTGTTGTTCATATGACAGGCATACAAACAACTCCTTCTCAAACTCTATCTCCCCTTTTCTCTCTCCCCATCTTCATAGCTGGTGTCTATTACTGCCCTGGCCTGCCTTCCTCTACTATTACTGAACTTCTCTCCACTATCATCTCCCATGTTTCAACCGGCAAACTTCTCATTCTTGAGGACTTTGATAAAAATTGGCTCTCCCCCTCAGTATCCACATTCTGTGATAACATCACCTCACTAAACCTTACTCAACTTATCTCTGTTCCCACCCACCTCAACCTCAAATCTCTAAATCACACCCTTTTGGACAGGGCCCTTACCTCACACCCACACGGAATTATTGCATCAGGCACCCTTCCAGATACCCTCAGTGAACACCGCATGGTCTACTGTGTCCGCAAGGTTCACCAAAGCCCTGCCCAAAATCCTACTAATTCGATCATTCTGATACTTGGACCTATCCTCCCTTCATGAGGACCTAGCAGCTACTGATTAGTCTCCTATATCTTCTGCTTGCTCCATTGACTTCGTCCTAAATTTCTTCACATCACGCTTCATGTCTACTTGGGATCATCATGCTCCCCCTTAGGAAAACTAGGGTTCGAGGTTCTCATTTCCCCTTGGTCTCTTCTGAACTGCTAGCCTGCCTGCAAGCACGTGATTTGGCTTGGAAGGCCCACATAACCTCAGGCTCCCCTGCTGACCACCAGAAATATTGTACTATATATAATGCCTGGTCTAGAGCTACCAAACATGCTAAGGCAGAGTACTTTTCCTCCATCCTCCAAAACAATATTAACCACCCCACAAAGTTTTTGAAGGTCATTCACTCCCTCTTCTCCCTCTCCTACATATTTCCCTGTCTCAGTGCTCAAGACGAGATGTACCACCCTCTCCGACTCTGCTACTGTCACTGCTGAATTTAATGTTTTCTTCACCTCCTATGATTCTTCCCTTCTCTCCTTCTTACCCCCCTTCCATGATCCCACAGCCCTCCCTAGCCTCCCCTTTTTCCTTCTCCCCAGTTTTCCCAACTGACACTCTCAAGGCCCTCCTAGTTCTAAACCCACTTAAGGGCAACAGCCCAGATGGCTTAGACCTAACACTTCTTCATCTGTCTGCTCCTGTCATCCGCCTCCTTTTTGCATCCCTTCTTAACCTATCCTTCTCCCTGGCTTCCGTCCCTGTTTCGTGGAAACATGCCACAGTCATTCCCCTCCCTAAAGGTAGTGCCTCCTCTGATCCTGGGAACTATCCCCCCATCTTTATACTTCCTACCCTCACTAAACTCCAAGAACATGTGGTTCTTTCTCAACTTTCTCCTTTTCTTGACACATCCACCTTCCTCACCCCTTTCCAGTCCGAATTTCACAAATTCCACTCCACCTCCCTGTTCGGGCTGATTGACTCCATTCTATCCAGCATGGATCTGAGCCTTATCATCTCTGCAATTTTTGTTGATCGGGCCATAGCCTTCGACACCATAGCCCACCCATTCCTTCTTGCTAAGCTCTCTGCTGCAAGATTTTCCTCCCAAACCACTGGTTGGTTCCACTTATACCTTCTGGGCAGAACTCAATTAGTTAAAATTGGCCACACCCTGTCCCCCCTCTTATGGGCAGCACTGGTGACCCACAAGGACTGATGCTTGTTCCCATTCTCTTTGCCATTTTTATGTTGGTGTGCTTGAACAACCAACATCTTGCAGTAGTGCAGATTTGGAGGTGCGGTCACTGTTGGGTGAATGCAGGGCATGCAGTAGGTGCGTCCCTCATTCCCCAATCAGCCTGCATGCTAGTGCCACACCATGCATACTAATGTGGCGAGCACATCTAAGGAAATGTCCGCTGCAATGCAAGCAAAGTTCAACATACACAGTGGACCATTCCTACATGCTTCACCAGCATCAAACATGGTGGCACAGTGGCCGTTAAACTGCTGACTTCGGGGGTGCCCAATCCCCCGGTAGGCTTACCCTACCCCTCAAGTATGTGCCGACAGGGCCCACTCCCCATTGGCAGAATGTGTCCCCCTTCTTTTTGCTTGCTGAGGGGTGCCCAATTCCCTTGGCTCATGCACCCCCCCTGCGTTGTTTGCCCGACGGGGTACCCAATCCCGTCGGCATTGAATCCCTTCCCCACTTTAATGAGCTGAGGGGAGCCTCCCCTGTCAGCATGATGTCCTCCTTCTTCAGTGCGTCACAGGTACCCTAACCTCTCGGCTACTGTGTCCCAAAAAATAACCACCTGTAAAAAGAAACCATCCGCGATTGTTTTGTTTTTTACTACCTGTAAACAGAACACAGTCCCCCTACCCACCACCCACACCCACCCACTGTGCACCTGCCTTCCACACCCCTCCACCCCATACTTACCTCTGCAGCTCAGCATGATGATCTTCGGTGGACCAGGAACACGTCTGCACTCTTCAAAGCTGACTGCGAACTAAGGAAATGCCGGCAAGCTGTATAATGGAATAAATAGGGGGTTTTCAACTTTGATGCATATCTCGGACACTTTTTGGAATTTTTGCACCAAATTTTCAACATGGAGTTTTTGGGACCCCTCCTCATAACATGAATTCTATCACTGTTATGATGTTAATCGGTCCCGAAAGGTGATTTCGCAGTCACTGCGCGGAATCACCTTTTGGGACTGATGAACACAAGGACAGTGGTAGGGTTCATGAAGTGGGCTCTCAAAAAGCCTATGTTGCAAATTTGATGGAAAAAAATCCAAAAAATGGCTGTTTTACGAGCGTGCATTGCACAGTCACTATGCACGCTTGTAACTTCACGAATTTGCAATATTTTCATGCCAGATTTTTGACATTGTCATTTTTCTACACCTCCTTGTGAACAGTATAGCTGTCATTTTTCACATCCTGGCTGAAATGTGTTTCTGCGCTTCTGGCACACAATACTCTGGTGGTGGGGGGAAATCAGTGTTTGGGACAGATTACGAAAATGACAGTGACACTGTTCATGAACAGAGGTCCTAAAATGCCTATGTTGAAAATTTGGTGATGATACACTATAAAATGACTGTGTTACAAGCGTGCATTGCATAGTTTACTCACATGCTCATAACGTTGTGCATTTGTAATATTTTCACTCTGGATTTTCACCATTGGCATTTTTCCACACCTCTTGATGAGCAGTACAGCTGTCATTTTACATATCCTGCCCAAAATGTGTTTTCGAACGTACAGTGCAGAATAGCACGGTCACTGTGTGAAATCACTTTTTGGGACAATTTGAGGAAATGACAGTAACACTGTACATGAGTAGAGGTGCTAAAATGCCTATGCTGAAAATTTGGTGACGAAATTCCATAAAATGCCTGTCTTACAAGTGTACGTTGCACATTTCCCACGCACCTTTGTAACTTAGCAAATTTGCAATATTTACATGTCACATTTTCACCACTGCCATTTTTTTACACTTCCTTATGAACAGTACAGCTGTCATTTTTCACAATCTGCCAAAAATGTGTTTCCGCACTGCACTACCAAAGCCAATGCCAGCGTGACAACATTCGGCATTGACAAATGCTTGTTCTAAATAGCCTCCCCGCTGCCTGTACATCTGCATCCATCCATCCATTCATATGCATGCAGATGATACTGTCTTATTTGCCTCTGGCTCCTCCCCTACTGATCTGATGACTAGTCTTCAGCTGGACTTTGATAACATCCAGCTATGGTTCCATTGTAATCAGCTGTCATTAAATGCAAAAAAAAAAAACGGTCTCTATGACCTTCGGAACCAGACAAAAGCTCTCTTAATTCCCAGACCTCCCCTCCTTCCACAACCTGGATGGGTCCCTCCTTGATGACGTCCCCTCCTTCAAGTACCTTGGGTTGTGGCTGGACCAGCACCTTAATTTCTCTGTACATGTGTACTCTATCCACAAAAAGCTCCACTCTAAACTAGGTGCCTTGTACTGGAACCGAGGTTGCATCCCCCTTCTGACGCATAGAGCCATTGTGAAGAGAATGATTCTCCCCGTTTTCAACTATGGAGACACCATCTATGGCAGTGCTCCTAAGTCCGCCTGGGCCAGACTGGACACCCTCTATCACTCATTCTGTAGGTTTTCTTTTGACTGCCTGCCTCTAACTCGCCACTGCACCCTCTACACCTCACTACGTCTTCCCTCTCTCAAAGCCAGACATCTTGCACATGGCTCCTCCCTTATTGCTAAGCACTGGCTGAGCTTCCTCCCCTCCTACCTCACATCTTTACTCTTCTCTCCTCCTCACTCCTTCTACTCCCTTTGTAGCGCTAATCACTGGACCCTAACACTTTCATCTAGGTCATCTTCTTCAGGCCACCTCCCTAAACTCTGGCATGCCCTCCCCCTCCTGATCTGCACTGCCACCTCCATCCACTCCCTCTCCTGTCTTCTTCATGAATTATCCGCTCCCTCCTGCTCCTGCCCCTGAGCTCCCCTCCCCTACTCCTCCACTCTACCTAATACCTTCCTCTCCCTCCCTCCCCTTTCTCCCCACCTCTACCCCTCCTTTCTACCTACTCCCCTCCTCGCCCATCCTTCTCCTTCTCCTTGAACTCTTCCACTGCCACCTGGGCACCCCTGTTTAAACACCACCTTGATCCCTCCCTCTCGCCCATCCTTCTCCTTCTCCTTGAACTCTTCCACTGCCACCTGGGCACCCCTGTTTAAACACCACCTCAATCCCCTCCCCTCCTCGCCCATCCTTCTCCTTCTCCTTGAACTCTTCCACTGCCACCTGGGCACCCCTGTTTAAACACCACCTCAATCCCCTCCCCTCCTCGCCCATCCTTCTCCTTCTCCTTGAACTCTTCCACTGCCACCTGGGCACCCCTGTTTAAACACCACCTCAATCCCCTCCCCTCCTCGCCCATCCTTCTCCTTCTCCTTGAACTCTTCCACTGCCACCTGGGCACCCCTGTTTAAACACCACCTCAATCCCCTCCCCTCCTCGCCCATCCTTCTCCTTCTCCTTGAACTCTTCCACTGCCACCTGGGCACCCCTGTTTAAACACCACCTCAATCCCTCCTCCTCGCCCATCCTTCCCTTCTCCTTGAACTCTTCCACTGCCACCTGGGCACCCCTGTTTAAACACCACCTCGATCCCCTTCCCTCCTCGCCCATCCTTCTCCTTCTCCTTGAACTCTTCCACTGCCACCTGGGCACCCCTGTTTAAACACCACCTCAATCCCCTCCCCTCCTCGCCCATCCTTCTCCTTCTCCTTGAACTCTTCCACTGCCACCTGGGCACCCCTGTTTAAACACCACCTCAATCCCTGACTCTCCTTGCTGCTCCCCTTCACTGCATGTCTGAGCAATGCCTCTGCCTAAATGGTTGTTTTTTGTATATGCTGCACCTAAGTCTGCGTACTGCAATGCTGCTGTTATTTTACTCTGTTTATTACACATTGTATTTGCTATATACAATCTCATTGTGTAATTATCTGAATTAAGTTCTGTAAATACTATGTATTTATCTCCCAGTACACCTCTTCCCAGGACGCATCTGGAAACGAGCTGATTCTCAGCTCAATATGTCTTTCCTGGTGAAACTTTTGAAATAAATAAATTAATAAATATTGAAGCATAGAAACATAGACTATGACAGAAGAAAAGACCAGCGTTCCATCCAGTCTGCCATAGCTCCCAATCAAACCACAGGACCTACTGCCCATACAGGGTACAACCCCTCACTATTCACCCCCCTGTTCTCCTCCCTAGTAATTGATTAACCAGTATACTTTTACTCTGTCCCAGCCATGCTTAAAATCATTTATGGTTTTGTAACACTGCTGCTGTGCATGTGACAGACCTATTACACTGATCATCTATTATTCGACTGTAACTTTTCTACTGCGCATGTGACAGACCTATTGTATCGAACAGCTAATCAGTAATTCAACTGTAACTCTCCTGCCATGCATATGATGGACTTATTGCACTGAAATTATATGATTGGACTGTAATGCCCATGCTATGCACATGATATATGTATTATATTGAACCATCTGTAATTTGACTGCAACTCTCCTGCCTAGCATGTGACGGATGTATTGCATTAAACATCTTTAATTCGACTGCAGTGCTCCAGCTGCACACATGACAGATGTGCTGAACATCTATGAACCAACTGTAACGCTTCTGCTGTGCATGTGATGGATGTATCACATTAAACATCTATAATCTGACTGTAATACTCCTGCCACACATGTGATAGACTTATTGCATTAAACAGCAATAATTCGACTGCAAAGCTCCTACCATGTAGGTGATGGACATATCTAATTGAGCATCTGTAATTCAGCTGTAATGCTGTTGCCACGCACATGACAGGCATATTGCACTGAATATCTCTAATTTAACTGTAATGCTTCTGCCACATGTGACAGATACATTGCACTGCGCATCTTTAATTTGACTGTACTGCTCTTGCTGTTCATGTGATGCATGTATTGCACTGAACACCTGTAATATGTTGTATTTGTCCTCAACGTGATGAGGTACCTTTGGAAATGAGCCTCTGGCTCCAAGGTTGTAAACTGATGCTCAAATAAATAAATAAATCGACTGTAATGCTCCTACTGTGCATGACTGCATGTGATGGACATATTGCATGGAACAGCTATAATTCTACTATAGTAACTGATCAGCAGTTTCTCTTCAATGTACTGACCAGGTTGATATTTTCCATAACTACCAGCTAGTTGTTATGACATTCATTAGCCATGCCAATCAAACTATGCTGCTGCCTCATTGGCCAACATTCTGTATGTGGGCAGGGCCAAACAGTCTCACAAACTGCTGGAGAAAAATTGCTGACCTGTTATTATAAAAAATAGAAGATGGGGAGGGTGTTTCATATGAGAATTTAATGCACATCCTCATTGTGGGATGCTTTGATAAACCCCTCAGGTTTCGCCCTCAGGGTTTATGTAGCATCCCACAACTCAGGTGTGCATTAAATTCTCATATCAAACCCTTCCCCATCCATTATTCTCTATGTAATGCTGCTACTGTGCATGTGACAGATGTATTGCATTAAAGGGCTATGATTCTGCTGTAATGTTCCTACTGTGCACGTAACAGATGTATTGCATCAAACATATATAATTCGACTGTAACTCTCTTGCCAGGCATGTGATAGACATATTGCACTGAACATCTACAATTCAGCTGTAAGGCTCAAGCCATGCACATGATGGATGTATTGTGTTGAAAATCTATCATTTGACTGTAGCACTCCTGCTGTGCATGTAACAGATGTATTGCATTAAACATATATAATCTGACTGTAGTGCTCTTGCCACACACATGGCATCTCTCTCTCTCTCCCTCTCTCTGTCTTTCTCTCTATATATATAGCTTAGCAATGCAGCAGAGTTAAACTTTGCTGGCGAAGTTTCCACAAGGTGGTCAAAATTCACTTTCACAAAGTTTCTATTGCCCTCAGCAACTTTGACTTTGCCAAAATTAGTGAAGTTTCACTGCAGAGTGGGTAATGTGACAACTTCGTGGGCAAATTTTAGCCACTACACAGGCAAATTCCATCCACTTCACCTATAAACTGTAGTTTATAAAGTGCAAATTTTGTGAACTTGCACTTCATGGGCCCGAATCTAGAAGGGCAGATATGCCAGATGCAAATAACGCAATTGCGTAAAGTACACCAAAGCAATTGTGACATGTGACATACACCATATTCCAGAACATGCGAGATATATGCCATACGCAAAAGCGCAAACCGTGACACACAAGATACACAATACAAAAGGGCGTAACATGCAACAGTGGCATAAACTACACCAGTGGAAACGCAAGAGTGATGGCAGAAGCTGCACCACAGAGGCAGAGATGAAAGAAAAACTTTAGTCATGAGGAGGTCCAAACTTTTGTGGAGGAGATAGATAAACACCACACACTCCTCATGAGTCGAGGAGGGGAAACAAAGAAGAGTGAAAAAAGGAGAAAGGCAAGGGACAGGGTCACGTGCAAGGTGAATGCCATGGCAACACAACGGAGAACAGTGCATGACATACAGAAAAAAATATAATGACCTGAAGCGTCTAGTGAAGCGCAAGCTGGCCCAGAACAGACACAGCACACAGGGCACAGGGGGTGGACCCAGCCAACAGCAGCCACTCAGCAGCCTGAAGAGAAGGATAGCAGCACACCTGAGCCAGCAGATCATCAGCGGTGTCACGGAGCTGGACACCTTCAGACAGCAAACTGGCACAAGTAGGGACAATGAACAGCAATGCATGTGACAGTCCTGCAACCAACAGCAAAGGTGGTGTGGGTGGGGCAACACCATGTAGGCTGAAGCAGCAGTGTGGTGGTGTGCCACAGCAATGCCACATGGCCACAGCCTGCCACAGAGTGAGCCCAGGGTACAATACTATGACCAGGGGTGGCCCAGGGACATGCACTGTGTGCAGCTGATGTGTGGTGCCATGCAAAGGTATGTACCATGCTGAACCATGGAGGGGTCAGACACATGCACATGGAACCGCTGGGGGGGGGGCTATGGCAGGCAGGAGCTGTGCTGAACAGGGGAGCTGTGGACGCACTGTGTACTGGGGGAGGGCTGTGCAGAGGTTTGAGCTGTGTTGAACAGGGGAGCCAGGATACATTGTGTACTGGTGGGGCAGGCTGTGCAGAGGTAGGAGCTGTGCTGAACGGGGGGGTTGTGACATGCACTGTGTACTGTTTGGGGCACTGTGCAGAGGTATGAGCTGTGCTGAACAGGGGGAGCTGTGACATGCACTGTGTACTGGGGGCTGTGCAGAGGTATGAGCTGTTCTGAACAGGGGGGAGATGTGATATGCACTGTGTACTGTTGGGGGGCTGTGCAGAGGTATGAGCTGTGCTGAACGGGGAGCTGTGACATGCACTGTGTAGTGGGGGCTGTGCAGAGGTATGAGCTGTTCTGAACAGGGGGAGATGTGATATGCACTGTGTACTGTTGGGGGGCTGTGCAGAGGTATGAGCTGTGCTGAACGGGGGGAGCTGTGACATGCACTGTGTACTGGGGGGCTGTGCAGAGGTATTAGTGGTGCTGAATATGGGAGGGCCATGGGGTACTGCCACAGTGCTCGCAAAGGGAGGGCAAGGGCGGATGGGCATATGCACTGATGGCAGGGACAACACAACCACATATGGGGGGCCGGCCCTGCAGCACAGTGGCACCCCATGACCGCGGCCATGCATAGTGCCAATGTGCAGCTGGGAGTTGAACAGGGCAGCAGTATGACAGCTGGGAATGATGTACCGGGGTGAACAGCACATGATGGGCAGCAACAGTGGAGGGACCACACCAACTGCGAAGGATGCAGGCACATAGGTGGCAAACGCCTGGTAGGACTGTATACAAGTGAGACAAGTGCCATGCAATACCGCAGTGTTGCAGCACACCTGTGAGGGCAACACACAGCAGGCAGTAGAGTGCACACAACCCTGTGTAGACATACTGGCATGTCCATCCAACAGGTGCCATGGCAGCTGGCGACAGTAGGCTGAGTGGAGCTGGAAGGCGGGAGCAGCAGCATGGCCAGGATGATGCCGGCACAGACCAGGACACTGGCACAGTGTCGGGAGATGGCAGCAGCACACCATCAAGTGGTGGTAGCCCAGACACCAGCACACCTGTGGCCAACACACCGGAGCCCATAGTGGAGCCTGACGAGAATGCGGATGGTGACAGCCCCATAGGTGAGGAGAGGGTGGCCAGCAGTGTGGAAGATGTAGCGGGCCAGCTATGAAAGCAGCAAGGGACCACTGAGGACACCAGCAGGGACACCACACCGGCAGAGGTGATGTGGATGACCAGGGACAACCAGGAGGTGACCGAGGATGTGCAACCGGCAACACAGGAGACAGTAATGGGGTTGCTGACCCTCCCTGAGCACCTGTGGGCTGGAGAAGCAACTGGATGAGGCTGTTTGGGAGCTGCAGGACCAGCTGTCCCCACTGGCCTACACAGGGGACTACTGCCACTCATTGCTGGCCGGGCAGGGGGATGTGAGGCAGGAGCTGGGGAACATCTGGCAGGCCATGCAGGAGCGCCACAACAGCACTGAGATGCATCTGTCCAGCATCACCAGCAGTCTGCAGGCATGTGCCATGGAGACAACAGTATACATGGGTAGCATGGGAGATGCTATACAGGGCATAAAGCAATGTGCTGAATGCCAGGTGGTGTTCATGGACTGCCTCAACACAGGCATGGAACACATGCTGGCACAGCAACAGCGCCATGACATAGCCATGGCCATGACCATGCAGGCCATAGTGCGTGCACTACAGCCATTTCAACACCTGCAGTACATGGCCCAGCATATGGCACCCCCAGCCACTGCACAGGCAAGCAGTCAGACACAGCCACCGGAACCAGTGCAACCCCCTCCCCACCCACGGGCCAGGTGATGGTGGCACCACTCCATGGAGTCATGCAGCCTGAGCCACAGGCCCAGCTGTGCAAGGCCCACACAGACCCAGGCCCAGGCCAACACCATGGTGCACCCACCGTGCTCCACGATGCCATGCCGGCACCACAGGTGCAGGACAGGACCACCCACAGGTATAGTGCCCACACAGGGAGGTGTGCGCATGGTGACTGCTGCACCACAGGCCACACAGGTTCTGAGAAGGTCCACATGGGATGGGGGAACACACTATGTAGCAATGGCACAGCTGGCACCACATGTGGCAATGAGGCATGTTGGCCTGAGGGGGAGGAGGCACAGCAGAGCCACTGTGGTGGCACACACGGGCCCACAGGGCACAATGCCAGGGAAGGTCCACCAGAGTGCTGCACATCCCACCAGCACAGCGGGGTTCTCCACAGCCCAGCACTGGGCACTGGAGGCATCTGTCTGAGCACGACATGGTCGTGGTAGACGGCCATAGTATGCACAGCAGCATGGTGCAGATGGGGGATGGTAGGGTGGAGTTGCAATGGTGGGGTGGGGGCAATAGCATGGCAGGGAGGTACCTGTATCTGGGGGACACTGTGCAATACACAAGGGTGTGGGTGTGTGTATGTGTGACTGCATGCATGAGTGAGTGTGGGAGCACACGTGATGAGAATCAAAGGGGAGCAGTGTGTCAAGTGCAGCCGAAGTTGACTGTGCACACTGTAAATAAACCACTGCACCCGATCACTGTGTTGTCATGTGTCATTCTTCAGGTACCCTGTGAAGGCCACCAGTGGTGGTCGCAGCCCTGGAAGGACAAGCACTGGTAGGTAGGTGGTAGCCATTGCGGGTCATAGGTCAAGACATCGATGGAACAATGCATCCCAGCGGTGCAGCAGTGGTGTCTGGCCGCAGGCTCAGGGTACAGGTCAACAGAGGCCAGCTGTTGTCCATGGGGACTTGTGTGTGAAGTACAGATGGACACCAGGATGACACATGCCATGGCATGTGTGGGCCATGGGAGGGGTATTACAATGGGCAGTGGCGGCAGGGGTGCCACAGGCAGAAGCCTGCACAGACAGGTAGCCCAGGCAGGCCACATGCAATGTGGACTGGTGCCGGCACAAGCAGCATGCACCGCTAGCCATGGCTGCAGCCTGTGGTGGGCAAGGGTGGCCACCAGCAGTGGCATAGCACAGTGCAATGTCTGCAGCCCACACGGCCACTGGATGGGGAGCCACTGCACACATGTCTGCACATGGCAACAGCAACGGCTGCTGTGCATGCCTGATGTGGGTCACAGGGCACCTACACCAGTGGCAGTGGACAACAGTGCAGGCCGCATGGGCCCCCAGACTGCCACACGCTGGCGCTGGCACTGCAGATGTCCTGGACAAGCACACCCCAGGTGCGCACATACACACACACACATGCACACACACTACACATGCAACAGGTGGTACAGTACTGGGCAGATGCCCTGGGGAACATGTGACCAGCACCAGCGCATGCATGTCCGATGGCATGCAGGGGATGGTGGAACATGACAGTGGGGCTGATGACATGGGACACTACACACCAGCCATGGCCACCAGGTCATGTGTACCATGATACCACAGCAGGCCAGCACAGCCCCAGGGCATGACTGTGGCCTGGGTCCCAAGACCCATATGCCATCCCCAGGGCCAGAGGTGCACCAGGGTGGTGTGTTGCCAGGTGGGGACACAGCCAGCACAGTGGTTGGCGGTGTTGAGCAGGTGGGGCTGGGATCACAGCACACTGCTGTGCACAGGTGACATGTGCATGGCCCCTGTGAGGTGTCAGCGCTGGGCACTGTGCATGCCACACAGCCATGCCATGTGCCTGCAGCAACACATAGCAGATGACACCATGGGGTGGTGTGTGTCACACCACCGATGTCCACATGGAGCAGCACACACACAGCACACAGGTGCCAGAACAGTGACAGCACACAGGACCATGGTGATCGACGTCAAACAGCATGATACAGTGTGGTGACAACTGGCACACAGACAGCACTGCACAGCATGATGGGCTATGATCTCACTACCATTGGGTTGTACAGGTATGCAGCCCACCCTTGCCATTGACAGGTGCAATGCACCCATGGGCATCACAGGCACACTGGCAGTGGGCCACGCTGCCAGTAGTCCCATGGCACAGTGCCACATCCTCCCCATACCGCTACAGGGGATGCAGTCCTGCCGCTGGCACGACAGGGTATCCATGTGCATTGACTGTGCCAGCACCACACCATGGATGTGCGCAGCACTGTGCAGTCCCAACCCATTGGTGGACTGATGTTGGATGGCAGCAAGCTGCCACTGGCCAACACTGGGCACATACACATAGCTATGCCTTCACGCATGCCGCACATGCATGACACCTACTACGCATAGTGCAGATGCGCAGCATACTGCATCACCACAATGCAGTTGTGGATTCAGCACTGCAGGCCACAACTGCACATCGCAGATACCCAGTGCAACGCAGGCCACAACTGTGCACATGCAAGCTGTGATGCACGTGTGGTTTGTATGTCCGCCACGTGCGGCTGCGAGCCATGTGGCATAGCTAGGCTGCAACACCGAGTGGAGGGTGAGGAGCTGGTGTGCTAGGTCCAGTGCAGGAAGACAGCAGTGCCACAGCACAAGCAGAGCAGGACAGAATCAGACAGCAGACTGGTGAGTACTGGGCCACAGCAGGCCACACCTCCACCCCCCACTACAGCTCAGGTCAGGCCACACCCAGGGTTACTGCACCATCCTGTAAGAGGCCCAGGGTCAGGGGTGTAGCCAGGCATGTAGATATGTACACCAGGTCAGTATTTGATGCTCCTGTTGACGAGTACAGTACAACATTGTACCCCATGACCATACCTCTCAACCTTTTGTCCCCAAATGTGGAACATTGCCTATCACAATGTGGAACAAATGAACAATATGTGGAACACCTAATCATATCAATGCCTAGGAGGCTCAGAACACTGTTATAATGTGTGCAGTTAGTTCACAAGATCTGTTATTAAGTGATTATTCTTTCTATGTCATTGTTTACTATAGAAGTGTGCTTTACAATGATAATACTGACTGTGGAACAGGTCCTCACAATGTGGAACAGGGTGCTTATGTGAAGTAGGCTGTGAAAGGTTCCTTGTAATGTGGTATGATTGAGAGGTATGCTCATGACACTGGCTGCTGCCCCCCCCCCCAAAGCATGGCTGACTACAGATGCACTACATTGCACCCCAGACTCCCACATAGCAGCCCAGAGGCTGTACAGCTGAACTGTCCATGAGGTGCAATGACAGTGACAGTGACCTATCATCATGGTAATGGCCCCTAGGCCTAACAGTATGGGGGGGTCCTGTTGGCTTTGATGGGATACATGGATATAGGGAGCACTTCACCACCATTGTGCTGCCCCACTCCAATACTATTGCACACCATGGAGTACATGAGCCATGCCTGCCCATCACTCATGCCCAGGGTGGTACATGGCTTGTTGTGACATGAGCACCGCCAGGACAGTACACATCCCCACACAATGCCTCATACATGTACACCCCACGTAGTCAGGGTCAGGACCTTGTATCGTAGTCAATGTGCCGCTGCATATGTGTTGCATGTCTGTATGGTGGGTTAGTGTAGATGCATTGGTAGTCTGCAACACATGCTGGACTGTGAGCCATTACTGTTCCTGATGGTTGGACAGGACATGTATCACCGTACATGCCTGTGTGCAGCACATGGCTGCCTATGTCTTGCCTGTCCTGCACCACATGCCCCATTGGACAGTACGGGGGGGCTGAACACAGCCCATTGCCAGCAGCTGACACACAGGTGCACGACTGCCTGTATGGCCGGCTGTGTACCACTGTCCCTGTACCACATCCTACCCAGTATGCTTGTCAGGTCCACAATGGCAGCCTGTCTGCAATGCCACCTGCTGGCATTGCAGGCATGGTCCCGTCACTACCCCCCAGTGCTGGGTCTGTCATAGCAGGATGACCTGGGGACAGTCCTGGGCCATGTTCAGGGACATACCTGTGGGTTGGTGACAGATGGGGGGGGTATGCAGCACCAACAGGCAGCAGGCCACAGTTGCACATACAGCAGTGTACTAACCCATGTCCATTCCCACTCTAGTCCCACAGTGGACAAGCCCTGGACATAGGTGAGTATCAGCCATTGCACAGCATGCATTGTTCCATTGAGTGTACTACACTGTGTACCTGACAATGTTGCTCACTGTCCCCTGTGTAGGACTCATTACCACCACACAGAACCAGGTAGGGGCATGCTACCACACCACTGTAGCTGTGGTGGCCACTATACATACCACTGGCTAATGTTGCCCTGCTCTTTCTCCATCCAGGTGTGCCACTGGATCCATTAGCACCACCCACTCCTGTCATCGCAGTGCACGGTCCAGGTAGCTATCTGTCATTCATCACTGTGTCAGCTGCAGTGGACCATGGGACTGCACCATAGGCACATGCCAGGTCGGGCCGCATGCTGCTCCACGTGGAGGTGGTGGTGCAGACATGTGGCAGGGCTGCATGCAGTGCTCCATGCCCACACCCACACTATGCAGGGTCAGGCTGTGTCATTCCTATGCAGGGGGCAGGTAGCCTTTTGGTGCACTATGGGTGCAGTGTGACAGCACTGCGCGCATGTCCTCTTGCATAGCACTGCACAGCCTGTCCATGTTTCGTGCTGTGCAAGCCATTGGTTCGTGGTGCACCACCTGTGGTGGGGGCCCATGGTTGCGTGCCTCTGACTCTGGCCCAGTCCCATGCACCATGGCCGCAGGCCGGTGGTACACATGGTGGGCGGGGAATGCCAACACATCCGCGGCAACATTCTGTAGTAACCCATGTGCCATTCCTTCCCCTCATGCAGGTCTCACATCAGTGTTAGACATGTTCTCTGGGTCCACACTCAGCCTCAGCAGATGGGCAAAATTGCACGCCCATGGAGACTGCCATGCTCATCAGCTGTGTGCAGCAGTGGGGCAGGATGCTATTGCCACCTGGGTGCAGGAGGTGCACTGCTGCAGAGCGGGAATGTGTGTGGCATGCCATCTGTGCATGCATGGCTGAGTGCAGTGGTGCATGAAGGACAGTCTGCCAGCTGATGAACTGCTGGCAGGACCTCATGCGGAGGGACCCCGGGATCCTGCACCGCATGATTAGCATGGATGCAGACATGCAGTCTGGATGGGACATGGGTGCAGGTATGTATACCTATGGCTGTTCATCTGTTGGGGCAGTGCTGGCACGTTGACCATGGTGTGTTGAGCTGCACACACACTCACCTGTCCCTACAACCCTACAAGTTCAACTGGCACATCCCAGGGAGTGCAGCAGGTCCACATCTGCAGCTTCAGGCAGGAGGCGCTTCACTGGAGGTCTGGTAAGTGCATGCAGTGGTCCCCTTGTGCCATGGCCATGGCGGACGGCTGCATGGGGGCTCATGCTGCACCCTTACATTACCTATGTGTGTGTGTCCCACTTGACCGGGCCCAGCCCTGACTGCATCCCTTACATTCCTACAGGTGTACATAGCCGACTATCGCAATGGCAGAGAGCCCTGCTGAGGGCAAAGGCGGAGGTTAAGGTCTCCGATGCCATGGAGTACTGCAGGTGCACACAGTGCAGGCAGCGGAGGGCCCGGGTCCTTTCACCAACCTCATCCTCCCCCTCCTCAGCAGAGGTGACTGCTGAAGATGTGGGCAACATTGCAGAGGAGGCGGTGATGCCAGACCCCACAGCTGTTAGACAACAGGGGCCTGACACACAGCCTGCTCCCGGACTGGCCACAATGGGTGACATTGCGGGGGAGGAGGACCAGGCCATGGCCGCATCGCTTTCAGGGACCGTGGCGGTGGATGCTGCAGTACAGCCAGCTGAGGATGCTCCACCAATAGACAGCGAGCCATGCATTGTTGCACCTGCATCAGGGGATCCCGTACCATAGCCACTGGATGTCATGCAGGAGCTGCAGCAGGGGGAGGTTGTGGACATCACGGCTGGAGGCCCTGGTGCTGTTCCCGTGTTGGGGGGGCCTGGATCAGGAACGCATAGTGGCCCTTGTGTCGGCCATACTGGAGGATATTGGGCACAGGCACCTGCATGGGTCTGTGGGCACCCTGTTGTCCGAACCATGGCAGACATAGTGACTGTGGGAGTGCACTGTCTTTCCATGGGTGGGACTGTGTCTGTGGGTGGTTATGTATATAGGGGTTGTTGTCTTGTTCGGGTGGGTATGTACATATGGGTGTGGTGGGTTACATTTGGGTGGGCATGTGTATATGTTTGTGTGACTTGGTCTGGGTGGGATTGGGTTGTTGTTGTGGGGACCTGTGTCATGTTGTTTGTGGGTGCAGGTGGGCATTTGGGGTTGTTGTGGGTTGCTGCTCGGGTGTGGACACATTGTTTTGTTTTCTTGTTGTGCCACTGGCTGTTATTCTGGCCCCTACCCCATTCATTGTATTGTTGTGTCCCTGTTGTTGTTATTATATGTGCATTAAACTATTTTCCTTCATCACTGAGTCTGTGTGTCTGTTCCAGGTGTGCATGGCCGTGTGGGTGTGTGTCACCATGCACATGGGTGCTCACTGGTGGTGGTGCCTGCTGTCCCCGGTGTTTCCTCACTGTGCATCTGGTCAGTGTGCTGGTTGTGCTGCTCACGTCCTATGACACTGTCCACTGGCCACATCTGCATGGTGTCCTGTGTGCTGCAGCTCGCCGTGCATGGTGTGGCATCCATGCCACCTCACAATGTATGTCCCAGCTGTGTGGTGGCATGGTGCCAGTGCGGCACACTTCCACCTTGGGGAACCATTGTTCCCTGTGGGTGGCACCACTGGCACAGGCATTGTTGTGTCTCACCACCATGTCTACAGGTCTGTGCCACCCGGTGCTGTGTCCCTGTTGTGGTTGCACTGTTTACATATATCAGTGGCCACGGCCGGGGCATTGTGCCTGGTGGTGCCATCATCCCAGCATTGTGCCTGTGGCCTCTGCACACTTTTTGTCCCCCGTGCCACACATTCACTTGCTGCCTGCATTGCTGGCACATTCTGTCCGTCCTGTCTCCCATGGTGTGTTGATGTGTGCTGCATGCATGGCCCACTGCATGGCACTGATTCTGCCCTGTTTGTGTGTGTGTCAGTGTCTACTGGTTGTGCCGTGTGTCTGCAGGCCTCACAGGTGTGTACCCACACAGTATGCTGCCTGCCCCCACCCATTGCCCTACCCTACTGTGTGCCTTGTCATGTGGTGCCAAGCATACTCTGTACTGCCCTCTGTATGGCCAGTTCCCCCGCAGCAGACTGTGCTGTGCCTATCACCACCTACCTGTTATGATGGTCTTCTTACATTGCTCCATACTGTCTCTCAGTTTCTCACACTGTACCATGTCCACAGCTGTGTGTGCACCACCCAATGTGTCCACATTCCATGGGACCTGTTGCTATCGTCCAGTGTCATCTTGGCCTGTGCTCTGCACCAGGCAGCATGCCCGTGTGTTGTTTTGTTGGACATCTCCACTTGGCATTTGGTTCCTGTCACTGTAGTATCATGGAATCTCTCAAGTGAAGTACCTCTCTATCAGATCGTGTTGTGCATGTTGGCCTGCCTGTGCCAGGGCTGCATCTGTTTGGTGGTGTCTGTCATGTCTGTGTGCCATGCCATTCCACTCCTGGTCCTCCTCATCCATGTCCTCCAGCTGGTCCGGTGGTGGTACATGGTGTTGCACTGCAATGTTGCACAGTATGCAGCAGACAAGAAATATCTTGTAGGTCTTCTCTGGACTGTACTGTAGGGCCCACGACGATCTATCAATGCACCTGAATCATGCCTTCAGGATGCCACAGGTGTGTTCTATGACGCACCTGGTCTGGCTGTGCACCTCGTTGTATCTTGTCTGTGCTGCTGTGCAAGTGTGGTGCATACCCGCTGTCCCCTGTTGAATAAATGGTACATCATAAGTCTATGTAGTCTGTGTTCCTGTGTGTGCATGGTGCACAGGTGTTCAGGTATGCAGTGTTCTGTGCTGTGTTCCCTCACCTACTAGCCATCCTTCCATGATCTGGCCCCTCTGGTAGCCCTCACGTAGCCCACTGTTGCACAGGATGTAGGCGTCATGCATGGAACCAGGGTACTAGGCAACCACATCCAGTATGCGGCACTGACTGTCGCACACTACCTGCATATTCATCGAGTAGTGGCCCTTTCGGTTGACATACACATCCCCACCGACTGATGGTGCCCATACGGTGACATGAGTGAAGTCTATTGCACCCATAACACGTGGAAACTGGGCAATGGTGTAGAAGCCCTGCATCACTGCCTGCTGCTATAGTGCTTCCCGGGGACGGTGATGTACTGATCCAGGTGGGCCACCATAGCATTCATGAACTGGTGTAGGCACCTGGACGTGGCCGGCTGTGATATTCCCACAGTGTCACCTGTTGGGGTCTGGAATGTCCCTGTTGCCAGGAAACATAGTGCTGCTGTTACCTTCATCTCCACAGGGACTGGCTGCCCCCTGCAGGTGACACTCCGCCAGTCTGCGCAGAGGTCATTGCATCTCCCCTCTATGATGGCCTGGGGTAGTCAGTAGTGTGCAATGCACTGTTGCTCCATCAGGTCCTGGTATGTCTTCATTACCCTGTACACCTGTGGTGCATGGCATCTGACAGGTTTGTGCCATCCTGGTTGCTGCCTGTTCCTCTGGTTCTAGGCATTGTGTCACCTCCTGTGCCTGTCTCAGTGCTTCAGTAGTAGCACACCTAGCATTGCTACTGGTTCTTCCATTGTCTCTCTCCTCTCTTGATCACAGTGCTATGCAGCTGTGTCTCCAGTCTGCCTGTCTGTGCTCCTTTATATACTGTGTAAGTTGCACCTGCTCCCACCTGGTGTATGTTACACCAGCAGGTCTTGGTGTAAGTTGTGGCACAGCGGCTTCTAGAATCTCACCTTGGCATATCTCTTCCATTTTCTTGGCGTATGTTCGGTTACACATTGACGTACCTGTGGGTATGTGGCAACTGCGGCGTAAGTCGCATTTGGCGTACTTTGTTGCGTTATGGTGCATTGTAGAATAGCGTATGTCACACATGTTTGATGTATTTATGACTTGCGCCATTTTACTTGGCGCATCTACATTGCGCTGTGACATACTCTTTCTAGAATCGAGCTCTATGAATTTTGCAAACTTTGTCCATCTCTGACAGATATATAGATAGATAGATAGATAGATAGATAGATAGATAGATAGATAGACAGACAGACAGACAGAGAGAGAGAGGTAGATAGATAGATAGATAGATAGATAGATAGACAGACAGACATAGCTAGACAGAGAGACATACAGACAGATTGATAGATACTTTTTGATAGACAGAGAGACAGAGCAATAGATAGCTAGACAGACAGACAGATATATAGATAGATAGATAGATAGATACTGTCTGTAAAGAGATAGAACAGACAGACATATAGGCAGAGAGATAGGTAGATACTGTCTGTAGATAGATAGATAGATAGATAGATAGATAGATAGATAGATAGATAGATAGATAGATAGATACTGCAGATAGACAGACATACAGACAGATAGATAGACAAATAGATAATTTTATTTCATCAGTTCAAACAATAATCTTCCACTCCACCAAAGAAGCAACATGTTTCAACCAGGATCCACTACCTACTGCCTATGATAGAACACATTCTGGAAACAATAGATGACAGTTCCTGAGGATGCGCTAAAAGTTGAGATTAAAAAGGGAGACATCACAGTAGCCACCACTGTTTTTGGAAATGTTGTATGAACTTCAGCTGTGTTATTTTGGTTGCAGTAAAATGCAAAGTAAGTCCCCCCCCCCCGAGTCAGTGGTGACTGGTGCTAGGAACCCCTGGAGGAGGGTTCTTGAGTGTTATATGTGAGGATGGGCCAAAACTGAATCTTGATTCAGAAAAATCATGAATCAACATGGCAACATAACAGTTGGGGTTCTATTCATGATGGAACCAACTTTGCTCAGCTTAGTACATGGAACTAGATAGGGCAAAGCATGTCCCCACATACCAATCACCCAAGTCAACCGACCCCTCCCCCCGCACCAGGAAATTCACAAACCCACCTGACCACCCACCCAACTTCCTGAACCCCCTATCTAGTACTACTCTTCAAGACACATGGGCCCTCATTGCTGTTCCCAAACGTTCTCCTTAAATTGGAACCTATGATGTGCAGGATCCCACAGTTTCTGAAATGCAACAAAAGCTTTTCTGGATGAGGTATTGGGCTTCTCTGTAGGTGTCAGCAGCCTAGAGATATCCCTGACAAAGTCAGCCCTGTGGTGTTTCAAGGCAGCTGTAGTTCCATGGATTCTACAGTAGATATAGCAAGGGATGGCAGAGGAAGTCATTTTTAACAGCCTACAGCTTCCACAACTGTAACATTACTTTTAGTATCAGAAATCCGTGAACTATTTTTATTTATTTTATTTATTTATGTCTTTGGTAACTGGCTAAGTGAACTGATCTGAAGGATCGTTTTCAGTCATGACCTGGGCCACATAGTGGCGCAGCTCAAGCAATACAGTTCATACAGATACATAATGATAATCACACCTCAATATGAGGTGGAGTAACAAATAATACAAAAGTGGTTACACAACAAATAACAATATAGAGAAGAAATACATGAAATTACAGGGATCCTTACTGGGCTAATTTTAGGTAAAAAAAAACAGTGCAAAGTCAAACAGTCTAGTGTAATGGACACTCAATCAGGCTACAAAAGCCAAGAGATCAGGCAGGACAGTGGCATGTGATACATAAAGTGCAAAGTGCATTACGTTACGTACTAGAAAGCATAGGACATGAAATCAGAGAGAAGTAGACATGGGCAGGAGGGGAAGGGCAGTCAGCAGACAGGTGTGTCTTGGTGTGGGAGAGGTGAACAACCACGGCATTAGTCAGGAGAGCAGTGACATGAGGCTTCAAATACGAAAGTGCATTACGTTACATACTAGAAAGCATAGGACATGAAATCCGAAAGAAGTAGGTATGGGCAGGAGGGGAGGGGCAGTGTGCAGATGGGTGCATTTTGGTGTGGGAGAGGTGAACAACCCCAGCATTAGTCGGGAGAGCAGTGACATGTAGCTTCAAATAGAAGCCTGTCTTTTAAATTTTTCTTGAAGGACAGGTGGGAGGAGGATGAGCGGATGGATGAAGGGAATGTGTTCCATAGGGAGGGGGCATAGACAGAGAATGCTTTACTACCCATGGAAGTGGAGATGCATGGGACATCCAGAGGAGGGACAGAGGACACTTGGAGGCTCCTGGTAGTCACTCTCCTGTTAGTAGGGATGAGTATGGAGACAGGTGGCAGCCCCTAAGCATATTGTCCACTAGGCAGCCCAGTGCATACTCAAAACACCCTTGCAGTGGAAGCCACCCTAGAGACCGGCAGAGCACACAGTGATGAGTAGAGTTGGGAGTCTAAAGGACAAAGTGGCAGATACTGTTGTACGCTGTCTTCAGTTGTGAGTGCAGTGCAGAGAACACAAGGGAGTAGGCAGGGGAGCAGTAATCAAGAAGGGGTAGCAGGTTTCCTTGTGCTATAACGAGGTGCTTTTTGTCAGGCAGAAATTAAGTTAGTAGGCAGCACCTAGCTTCTGGTTGACTCACTGCACAGAGTTATTTATACCTGCAAAGAAAGTAAGGGAGGGGTCAAGGGTAATGCCCAGGTATTTAAAACAGGGGACATTTTGAGGTGTGGGCTGGCTGGGGGGAGTACAAAGAGAGAGGATTTAGTTTTGGTGACATTGGCAAGGAATGATTTGGATCCAGAAAGCATAGACTTTGTCTTCTTTTCGTTGACCAGGAGTTTACTGGAGAGAAACCATTGATGGGCAGTGCCATAAGTTTAGCGAGAGGGTGGAGAAGATAGTTTCCAGTGATTTATCACTATGGTGTAGGACTAGGTCATCCACATAAAGGAGTGCCTCACAGGTGAGACTTTCAGCAGGAAGTGCATTTATAAACACAGAAACAAGCATTTGTCAATGCCAAATGTTGTCGCACTGGCATAAGCAGTAGGAGTGGCGGAGCTAGAGATGCATAGTGCTGTGATTTTGTGAATGTGTCTCAAAATGTGATTTTGCACAGCGAGCAAGCTACTGTGCCCCACAGCTGCGGAAACACGTTTTGGGCAGGCTGTGAAAAATGGCAGCTGGACTGTTGATAAGGAGATGTGCACAAATGCCAGTGGTTAAAATGTGGCATGAAAATATTGCAGATTGACGAAGTTACAAGGGTGCATGGAAACTGCGCAATGCACGCTTGCAACACAGTCATTGTATGGAGGTTCGGCACCAAATTTTCAACATAGGCACTTTAGGACCTCTGCTCATGATTAGTGTCATCGTCTTTTCCTCAAACTGTCACGAAAACTGATTTTCCACAGCAGCCATGCAATTCTGTGCCGGACATGTGAAAACACATTTCAGGCAGCTGTAGTGTTCATAAGGAGGTATGGAAAAATGCCAATGAGGAACAGCTGGAGTGAAACTATTACAAATTCACAAAGTCATGAGCGTGCGTGCAAACTGTGCAATGCATGCTCATAAAACACTCATTGTATTAACTTTCGTTCCCAAATTTTTAACATAGGCATTTTAGGGCATCTGCTAATGAACAGTGTCATAGTCATTTTCATCATGTGTCTCAAACACGGGCTTTCCACAGCGACCAAGCTATTCTGCGCCGGAACTGCGAAAACAGATTTTGGTCAGATGTGAAAAATGACAGCTGTACTCTTCATTAGGAGGTGCAGAACAATGGCACTGTTGAAAATCTGGAGTGAAAATATTAGAAGTTTGCGAACTACGAGCGTGCGTGCAAACTGCGCAACACATGCTCGTAACACAGTCATTTTATGAAGTATTGTCACCAAATTTTTAACACAGGAATTTTAGTACCTCTGCTCATGAACAATATCACTGTCATTTTTGTAATGTGTCATGAACACTGATTTCGCACAGCAACTGCGCTATTCTGCGCAGGAAGTGCGAAAACACATTTCGGCCAGGATGTGAAAAATGACAGCTGTACAGTTCACAAGAAGGTGTGGCAAAATGCCAATGTTGAGAATCTGGCATGAAAATATTGCAAATTCACTAACTTACGAGCGTGCATTGCGCAGTTCCTACGCACACTCGTAAAACAGTCATGCTTTGGATTTTTCCCACCAAATTTGCAACATAGAGTTTTTGAGAGCCCCCCTCATGAACAGTGCCACTGTCATTTCGTTATGCAGTCCCAAAAGGTGATTCTGCACAGTGACTGCGAAATCACCTTTCGGGACCGAATAATGCCATGACAGTGCAAGAATTCATGAGATGGGGTCCCAAAAACCCATGTTGAAAATTTGGGGCCAAAATTCTCAAAAATGTCTGAGATATGCAGCAAAGTTGTAAAAACCCTATTTATTCCATTATACAGCTTACCAGCATTTCCTCAGTTCGCAGTCGGCTTTGTGCAGATGTGTTCCCGGTCAACCAAAGATCGTCGCTGGACTCGGAGGTAACTATGGGGTAAAGGGGTGTGGGAGGCAGGATGAGCAGTGGGTGGGTGCGGGTGGGGGAGGGGCACGGAGACTACGAGGACCGTTTTCCTTTACAGGTTCAAAGAAAAAGAAAACATTGAGGGACAGTTTTTTTTGCAGGGATTTGGCACGCTGGGGTGGGCTACCAGCTGCCACCTAACTGTTTGGGTGTCTTTAGCTGATGGGGATTGGGCACCCTCATCAGCAAACAACACGGGGTTATTTCTGCCAACAGGAGTGGGCCCCTGTCGCACACAAGGAAAGGGGGGGGGTAAGAGCCAAGAGGATTGGGCACCCCCTCAGCATATCACAAATGGGGATGCTTTATGCTGATGGAGTGGGCTCCCCATCGGCTGATTGACAGGGGCAGGGCAGCCGACAGGGGATTGGGCATCCTCAGTAGGCAGTTTGGCAGCCAGTGTGCGCCATGTACATACGATGAGCATAGAAGAAAAGGACCGCTGCATCTGACAAGCTTTGCTTTGATTGCAGCGGACCTTTCTTAGATGTGCTTGCCACATTATGTATGCATGGTGTGTGCAGATGCAGGCTGATTGGGGAATGGGATGACCTACCGGGTGTGTGTGCCCCATTCATTTCCAACAGTGACAGTGCCTCCAAAGCTGCACTGTCCCAAGATGTTGGCTTCGCAAGCCTGCCAACATAAAAAGGAGGGGGCCAAGTATGGAACCTTGGGGGACTCCAGTGGATACTGTTAGGGCAGTAGAGGAGGCTTTACCTACTATGATGCACTGTGAGTTGTCAGAAAGATAGCTTCTGAACCAGGTAGTAGTTCAGGGAGCAGCCAAAACAAAGGTAGGGTAGAGTGGAGGAGGGGGTGGTCAACAAGGTCAAAAGCCTTTGCCAGGTCCACGAATACAGCACCTGTAGCACTGCCCGCATCCATGTTTCTTACATGTGCCACTGGGCACTCACTTTCCAATTGCTCAGTGGCACAGCGTCACACTACTATGCAGATGACCTGGGTTTGGAGGTGAACTCAATTTATGGCATGAGCAATAGTGTGCAATGGTCACAGAGGTTGACAGTGAACTCCAGCACCACAGCAACCTCTGCAGCTGGGCTAGGGAGCTTGCTTGTGCTGCAGCTGGGTTTGCTGTCTGCATGCCAGGCTAATCAGATGGCTGTGCTCATATCGGTAGAGGATAGAGGGATCGTAAAGGGCAGAAAATCTCATGTCCATCTATATGATTGTCTTGGTCTCTGGGATTCTCCTGGGTTCTAGCACCTACCTAAGCTGGACTGCCTTTGAGGGTAGGGGATGGCCCTCTCTCTGGTGCCCCTGCCATGAAGGGAAAGCCGAGGGGTTAACATATGGGTTACTGGGCCCTGTGGGGTCAGAGTACACAGGCCTGAACAGGGTACATCCCCAAAATAACAAGCTTGGCCATGGAGAAAAAAAGTCTCTGTAAAAATACAAAAGAATCCATGAAATGGCTGTGGTCTGGATTTAATATAGGGCAGACTTAGACAAGGATGTCTCTGGACTGCTAATACCTACAGGTGAGGACAATACCTTGTCTGAAAGAGCTTTTTATGGGCTTTCAACCTTTAAGGGACACTGTCCACATAGGTTCTGTTTTAAACCACTTCGTGGGGGGCATGACATGAATCTATTGGGCTCCTCACAGAATCAGTCATTATTGCAAGGGGCTGGAGAAGCTACAGGTTCATCTTTTTCTGCTGATTGGAAAGAAGCAAGATTCCGCATGTCAACTCCAGTATTTGTTTAGCTTTTATTTAGTTGTCTGTTCACTGGGAAAGGTGAGCAAGAAAATACTGCCTATTGTAAGCCTCATCGGGGCGGGGGATGGTGGAGTTGGCCTGATATCAGGGAACCTCCCAGCAGTTTAGCATAGTGGTTAAGGGCACTGAGCTGCAAACCTAGAGACCTGAATTTGAATCCCATCAGCCCTCACTTGCATATTGTGTGACCCTGTGCAAGCCACATAACTTCTTTGTGCTCTCAGGTTGCACCTGGAAACAAGCTCTGGCTTAGTGTGCCTTTCCTGAATAAACAATTTCCCCTTTCCCTTTCCCCCTTCTTGAGAAGTGCTACAGAATCTTTAACATCCAGCTGAGTAACCACGATAAAAGGCAGACAAAACCTTGGTTTAACATTTCATCCGAAGGATGACACATCCTATCAGTACAGTATACCCTTAGTACTGCACTCTGGTGCCTGTACATATGTATGGTATGAGCTCAACCCCAGTATGGGACTAGAACCCATGACCTTCTAGTGCAGAGGCTGATGCACTACCAAATGAGGGGAGCATCAAACAGGTTTGATGAACAACAGCCAAGAGACATGTGAGATCACTGTAGCTGTGGAGGAGACAAGTTGGGAGGCGTGAAGTTCATTAGTGCAAACTGTGTGTTCTGCCTTCAGGCAAGCAGTTGGTGAAAGTGAAAACTTCTGAGCAAATCTTTTGTTGCTAGCAAAAACTGAAGGTTGAGGAAGGCAAACGGATTTTTATTTTTGCTTCCATTCAATAAATGCAAATGACCTTTTTCACTGATGATTAAAAAGAAATCTACAATGTTCTCACTGTAATGGGCCAGTGTTGAATGGTTCCCATGAAAGACCTATCTTAATTAAGCCATGCTGTCGTATTAAACTGTGGCTCAAGCTGCTCCTCTTCCATTACTTCCATTGCATCCAACTCTCAGCCAAAAAAGAAAGAAATAAGGAAAAGATAAAAGTCCCCAGCTGAATGTCATGGCTCCACGCTTTCCCCAGCATCTTTATTATCTGACCTGTGATGAAAGCAATCTGCTTTCTATCCACTTCCCCCAAGTAATCTTTGACCTATGTTTCCATAGTAACTTTGACCTAACCAACCTTTGCAGGTCGTCTTTCTGTTTTCCTTTGAGGAGAATGCCTGGAGCTGGAAAACAAGAGTAGGAAATTGTATTCCAGTTTAAAAGAAAATACCTCTCAACTTTCTTAAATTAGGAGAGATGTCCCTCAGTTTACCACTCAGAAACCTGGCAGACATATGATGAGAACCCTTAGAAGAAAACCTTGAGGTGCTCAGAAAAAGTAACCTTTAAGAACATTTTGGGGGTCCCATTTGAACTATGAATGGTTGGCTCAACCCCAGTTTTAACTTCCCCAATTCAGTCTCTCAACACTAGAAGCATTTCTGTAACAACTTCTCAGCACCAGAAGACACCTCCTTTGCAGCTTCTCAACATTAGAGGGCACTTCTGTAGAACTTTCACATCACTAAAGAGCACATCCATTGCAGCCTGTCACACTAGAAGGCACATCTGTAATACATTCTCAACACTAATTTGAACATCTGTTGCAACTTCTCAGCACTAGAAGGCCCTTCTGTATCAACATCTCAGCAGTAGAGGGCACCTTTGTAAAACATAAAACTAGAGTGCACTTCTTTAAAGAGCAGCTGACGCCTTCAGGAGAACTTTAACAAAACATAATATTTAGACAGTTCAGCTTGTATTTCACATTAGTCCCGTATTCCTCCTCCCTATTACTTATTACTGTACTGGTGTAATTTGCAAAACAGGATCTTTATGCCTGAAGAGTTAATGCTGTATATCCCTGCTTTCTCACTACCTGAGGTAATAATGCACTGGTTGTGACATCACAGTTACTCCCATGGCGACATATTATGATATCACAGCACTGGATTATGTCTTAAACTAGGAATAAGTTAAAGAGGCAGATGAACTCTCAAATATAAAGATCATGTATTCATGCAAATTTCTTCAGTAATAGATAATGGGGAAGTGAAATCTATAGAATATATATAGACCAGGATATTCAAAGGGATTGTGTCCCCAATGTGCCTCGGCACAATATTCAAAGGGGCACAAAGGGTTCATTCACATATCCGGTCCTGTGTAGTACAGTATGGTCTGCATGCCCATTGGTCCACACTGTTATACTGGGCGTGCTCTTATGCATTTTCATATACGCATAAGTGCATGCCCAGTATAAGCCCCACTTTCCAAGTCATTTTAATGCATTTTTACCCAACGTTACACGAAACTGATTACCTGCCTGAGTTCAGCTTTCTTTGTGCTGTCAGAAAATGTAAATAGCTGAACTTGGGCACAATACTGCTTGAATGAGCATCAGGAGGCAGTGATAGTGAGACCATGAGGATCCCAAAGGGTCAGGCGAGACTCTCTCCAGGATCAATTTGAGGTGTGCTGTGTAAAAGCACACAGATGAGAGGCACAAAATGTAAAGAGACTGCATCAAATAATTGCTTTGCAGAGGGGCGCTGTGTAAAAGCGCCTTAAGTTACTCACTCTGTGCAGCAGCAGCACTTACCTTCCTAATTCCCAAAATGAAGCATGCATTTAGTGGAGCTGCATTCATATCTGCAGCACCAGACATCTGGTACGAACTCCCTCTCCAGCTGAGGAATGCGTCCTGGCTTGCAAGTGTTCATGTCCAGTCTGTCCATCCACCTTAGAACTTCATGTAGTTTTTCTGGTCCAGAATACCTCTTCCCAACTATGATTGTGATGGTCATGTGCATAACATAGAGATAATGGCGAGGGATCAGGTGATAACTAGCTGTAATCACCTCAGTGGTTGCTAGGGCAACATGGTGGTCTACCGAGAGGTTTACTGTAGCCCTAGCAACCACGTAGAGGTGATTTCTAGCGTATGTCACCCGATCCCCAGCCATCATCTTTATAGTGTATGGTCAAAAAACACTGTTTGCATTCTATGTGAGAATTATGGAACTGTGGTGCATTCTTTTGTTATGTCACTGTCTGGAAGTTCTGAAGTGTGGTTAATAACTTTTAAAATTCTAAACAGTGCATAATGAAGCTGTGTGACTGCTGATTATGGTGGTTAATAGGCACTTACCATACATTATAACGTAAATACTATTGTTTACTGGAACGCCACATTGTTAGCTTGCTTTAATTACTGTTTGGTTGTAATTAATTTTACAGTTGTTTCTCCTGTGTATATTTTAGCCTGCTTGTAACCTGCTGGACTGTGTTAACCCATTGACTTCTGCTGTCCCCCGTGGGATCCCCAATGAAAACGAGATACTGCATCACATGAATTTCTCTTAGTTGGAGTAATTTCTAATACATTAATTAATTAAGCTATAGTAGCTTTTCAACATAGACTGTGCAACAATCTTCTTAACATTCGAGTGCACACCTATTGCAATTTCTCAAAACAGAGTGCACAGTGCACTTCTGTAATAACTTCACAACACTGAATGGCACTTCTATAATAACCTCACAACACTGGATAGCACTTCTATAATAACCTCACAACACTGGATGGCACTTCTATAATAACCTCACAACACTGAATGGCACTTCTATAATAACCTCACAACACTGGATGGCACTTCTGTAATAACTTCACAACACTGGATGGCACTTCTATAATAACCTCACAACACTGGATGGCACTTCTATAATAACCTCACAACACTGGATGGCACTTCTGTAATAACTTCACAACACTGAATGCACTTCTATAATAACCTCACAACACTGGATGGCACTTCTATAATAACCTCATGGTGGCACTTCTATAATAACCTTATAACACTAGATGGCACTTCTATAATAACCTCACAACACTTGGTGGCACTTCTATAATGACCTCCACTATCCCCAGCTTTATGAGCTCCCACCTCTGGTTAGTGTCCATACTAGATTGAATTCTGGCCAGGTACCCTTTTACCACTTCCCCCATCCTCCCAAAGTCAGCCCTCCTGAAGTCCAGCACTCTTGTGCAAGATTCCACTCCTTCCTTGCCCATATTCAATGTGAGCCATACTGAGTGGTGGTCACTCCCTGACAACGGTTTCTCCACTGTAAGTTCTCTCACAAAGTCCCCATTTGCCAGCACAAGGTCAAGGCTATTCCCTAACCTGGTTGGTTCACTGACCATTTGCAGCAGAAAGCTGTCCTGGAAGGCATCCAGCAGTACCTGCTCCCTTCTGTTCCTGGTTGTTGGGGTACTCCAGTACACTCCTGGCATGTTGAAGTCCCCCACAATCACCACACTACCCTTCTCGCAGGTCCTCCTGATCTGTCCCGCAAGTTCCCTGTCTAACTCCTCCGTCTGATATGGTGGCCTGTACACCACTCCCATTCTAAGAATCCTATTCTTGGAATCCTGGATTTGCATCCAAAGTGACTCCGTACTACCCTCCTCCCCTTCCTCCCTTACACACTTCAGTTCTTCCTTCACAAATAGTGCCACCCCCTTTCCCAATCACCCTGTGCCTATGAAATAACCTGTACCCTGGTACAGACAGGTCCCAGTCATTGTATTGGTGGCCCATGTTTCTGTGATGGCTGCAATGTCCACCTCCCTCTGCCATGAGCACCTGTAACTGCAGTTTTCCTCCCAAGGCTCCTGGCATTAAGGGTAACCACCTTCCACCCTTCCCCCCCATCCTGCCCTCCTTTACTAGCATCACCAACAGTACTTGCCATTTGTCCTTTGCCACTGTTATGGGGGGGAAGCTCATATGGTTTCCCAACCTATGGTCTCTGCATATCTCTTGCCCAATTGCCACCCCCCACTCCTAGTTTAAATACCCACTGGATGGTACTTCTATAATAACCTCACAACACTGGATAGCACTTCTATAATAACTTTGCAACACTGGATGGCACTTATATAATAACCTCATAACACTGGATGGCATTTCTATAATAACCTCACAACACTGAATGGCACTTATATAATAACCTCACAACACTGGATGGCACTTATATAATAACCTCACAACACTGGATGGCATTTCTATAATAACCTCAAAACACTGGATGGCACTTCTATAATAACTTTGCAACACTGGATGGCACTCCTCTGACAACTGCTCTACACAAACACGCACTTCACTGGCAAGTTCTCAGCACTAAGGGGCACACCAACATTTTTTCAACACTAGAGGGAACTTCTGTAATACCTTAGCAACACTAGATGGCACTTTAATTGTAACTTACCTAACTCTAGAGGGCAATGATTGTACAGCTTTTCAAGGTTAGAAAGCACTTATGTTGCAGGTTCTAAACAAAGAGAGCACTTCTGTAACAACTTCTCAACATCCGGCCCAGTTGCCAGGAGTGTTAAGGTACTGAACACCACACCTGCTGCCACACCAGTGACCTGGGCTTGAGACTGAGTCTGGGTCACTGGGGGTATCCTGGTGGGAAGGAAGATTGAGCACCGCAGAGGAAGCTCTCCTTCTCCAGGGAGGGAAGAAGGGCAGTCATGCTTTGGCACAACAGTTCCTTCATGTTCTCTTGCACTCAGTAGAAAAGCCATAGACCCTGTTGTATGAATTCAAGTGCTTTAATGTGAATTTTGAAAAGTACAGAGATACTGGTGATGGATTCAAAACACCCACTACAAGCCCTGGCACTTCCGGTGACTAAAGCCTTTATCAGGGGGTGTGGCCATGTGGGAGACATTTGGTACTTTTGTAGTCCTTCTCATAAATATTAAGTGACCAAAGCAAATTAATTATACAATGTACATATAATTTAAGTAACAAAAACTGATACGTCTTTGTGTATGCTCTCTTTTACTGTCACTAGCCCACCCTTCATGGCCGCATCTCCCTGCCTTTATGCGACGTGTCTGTTATTGCCTCCCCCTTATTTCTGCCCCCCCAGTCCTGACCCTTCTCCCTTTGGCTATCTCTTCTTTGACAATATCATTGCTGACTGCACTTATTTTATCTTCCCTCCCCACTTCTCTTCCTTATTTCTCCCTCCCCTACCCTCTCTACCCCTGTCCTCTGCCACTGTTCTACACCCCCAACCCCTTTGCTTTCCTGAACCCCACCCTTTGCTTGACTCTGCTCCAGAATGTAACCAATCTGCTTCCTGGATTTATATGTTTCTGTATTTTATCCTACAGTGCATCCTTGTATATGACGTGTTATTTATCCTGTATTGTACCATGCATTGATTGTTACCATTGTATGTTGTTGTATTTGTTTTGGACTCAAGGACGTGGAGCCTTTGTAAAGGAGTCTCTGACTCAAAGGTTGTAATTCTGAAACTTTAATAAAATAAAATAAATATAAAATGTACATGAATTAAAATAGTCACAATACTTGATTTACTTATTTAGAAAAATTCTAATTTATTTGCAAACAGGATCAATAACACAAATACTTTTTTTACTGAGGAATGAGAGTGTAGCAGCAAAAACTATTATTGCAAATTGCATGTCATACTTTCTACGCTTCTGTTTCCAATACTTGGTATGGTGGAAAGCCTCTAGAACTTAAGGATAAGAGATTGCATACTTTCACCAAGGCTTCTGAGTATCAATCAGTTTCACCAAAATTATAAAAAGAGCTCAGGAAGAGGACATCTACACAAAGGAATTACAACAAACAGCAAAAAAACATTTATTTGTAGAAATTTCTATATGTATACTACATTTCTTATATTTATACATTTTATATATGTAAAATGAAAATTTTCAAATAAACTCAGTTGTGAAAAAAATGAGTAAGACAGCTTAAATCATAACTATTCTCTACTTCTAGAGCTAATCTGAGCTAGTAATCATTTACTCTAAGTCAAATATCAAATGTGAGAACAGCCATTGTTTTTGAGGGTGACTGTCATGAGGCATGCATCATTACCAAAGGGTTGTATGTATCACAGTGGGAGATAGAGTTGAAAGTTCCATGTCAATCCATTTACACCATTATAATGTATGGGGGAGGGTTGTTATGGATGAAATTCAATGAATTCTTATCCTTGTTAAGCTACTGTTGTGACATCAAGAGGTTGTTATACTAGTAGTCACAACGATAGCATAACAACATGAACAGCTTTGCTCATGTGTGTCTCTGGAACTACCAGCTTAAAATGAACATCCATGGTGGTGAGAGCTGGCCCTGAAGGAGAGCGGCACTAAGCAAAAAAAAAAAGTAAATTGAAGACAAATGTCATTTAACTGGTGCCCATACACTATAAAAGACAATGCATGGGCATCAGTTAACAACAACACAGAGTTCCAATCTCGAGGTCATCATGTCAACTGTAAACCTCTCCAGCTTCGCTCTTGAGGGTAACTAGGTTGTCATGATAACCTCTTGATGGGAACACAGCGTTGTTATTAACTAGTGCCCATCCATTATTCTATATATTTTAGATGTAAGGCTATTAACAGTGTCCAAATATTAATGACTAAAGTATTTAAGACATAGAACATCACCTGTGAAACAGCATATTAAGGATGAACTTTGAAACAACTTTTCTATTTTTTCAAATCTGATTTTATGTCCAACTATCATTTAGACCTCAGGGTTTCATACTATTTAGTGTGAAAATCCAGAATCCTTCTCTTTGGAGCAATTTATTAATTCTCTCACCCCATTTGAACTGGGGGGGAAGGGCAATGTGTTCAATCCCCATGAATTTCATGTGTTTGGGTTTACAGTTGTGATGATGCGAAAAGTGGAAACCCGCACGCGTATCCTCCCTGCCATTTACAATAGACCTAACATGTTCTTGCATTCTTTTTTTCAGTGGTCTGGTAGTCCACCCAACATAGTGCAAGTTACAGGTGCACCACAATGCATACACAATGAAAGGTGTGTTGCATGTGATGCCTTCTCTAATGTTTACAGTGTTACTGAGTTCCAGTGGGTGTGTGAATAGCTTCTGTTGTAAAGCACATTTGCATGTTATACTGTACTTCTATGGCATTTAATAAAGCCATTTATCCTGATTGGTAGCCAGTTTTGTACACCCACCTGTGTTGTCTCTTTACTCAGTCTGCTGTGTACTAACCTGTTTTTAAGATTCGGTGCCCTGCTAAATGTTACTCTGGGTTTTGTGCCAACAGCCCTATTTACTGGTCTGTCACTAGTCAGTATTTCCCAATTTTTGTGAATATTGCTACCTGGTTTTCCTGATATGTCATTAAACTCCATAATGAATGAAATGGGCTGACCTTCAGTGTTTTCTTTCTTTTCTGGGGGGTTTAGCCGTGACTGTCTGTTTGTTTGTAACACTTCATGTTTTGTACTACTGAATAATGCGCTGTCGTAACCTTTATCAATGACTCTCTCTTTAGTTCTTCAACTTGGACCAAACAGTCCTCTTTTCTTGTGCAGTTTCTCCTGAGTCTCAGAAGCTGGCTATTTGGGATGGAGTCTTTAGCTTGGGGTGGGCACTGTTAGCTCTCAGCAATGTATTCGTTGCTGTCTCTTCTATGGCATTTGGTGTTTGTAGGTATACCCGGTGTACTGTGTAGCTCTAGATCTAAAAATTTCAATTTCTCTTTACTGTAAAAGTAAGTAAATTGTAAATTTAAATTATTATTGTTCAGCCATCCTATGAACTCAGGTATCAGTTACTCTTCTCCCTGCCAAATGCATAAACAATCATTGATATATCAATACATTTTGCCACATTCTGAAAATAAGGGTTTTGCACAGGATTATTGAAAAACAAAAGTTCCCACCAACCCATGAACAAATTAGCACAGCTTGGGGCCAATACTGCCACCTAGGGGATCCCTGGTAGCAGTGCATCCAGAAAGATTTACTGGGTGGGACACATGCAAGCCTGCATACCACCTTAAAGCTGGCATCCCAGGGAAGAAAAAACAGTGAGTGACCCCTTTACAGTTTGGCTCTCCCTAGACCTGAGAAGGGAGGGGACAGTAATGAGAAAAATACAAGAGTTCTGGACTTTAGGGAAGCAAATTTCAGCAGAATGACAGCACTGCTGGCAGCACACTTAGAAAAGATCACCCCAGGCATGGACATGGGAAGTGGGGGGGATATAAAACTGGGCCTGCTAGAGGCAACAAGAGCTGGCACTAAGTTCAGAAGCACACACGCAAAGTTAAAGAAACCCTGCTGCTGGTCCAGGGAGGTGCAGAACAGGGTAAGGGAAAAAAGGCTGGCATTCCAAAGATACAAAAGAACCCAGAGGGTTCAAGACAAGAAGGCTTATATCTGGAAATCAAGGGAAACAAGTAGAGTGGTTAGGGCAGCCAAGGCAGCCAAGGAGCTACGGTTGGCACAGGGGATTAGTGAGGGAGAAAAGGAACAAGGGGGCACAATTTGAAGATAGAGGGGGGGCGGCTCAGAGGTAATTTAAGGAAGTATTTTTTCACAGAGAGGGTTGTGGATGCATGGAACGGCCTTCCGGAGGAGGTTGTGGAGTCAAAACAGTGGTGGAATTCAAGCATGCATGGGACAGTCATAAGGCAATTCTAGGGGTGGGGCAGAAAGAAGTAGGCTGCTGGTTAACTAGGATCTGCAGCTTATCCATTAGGTAGGGAAATGGGCAGACTGGGTGGGCCAAGCGGTCCTTATCTGCCGTCAAATTCTATGTTTCTATGTTTCTATGTAAGGAGTTCTTTAACTACATTAGGGAGAAAAAGAGGTGTAGTGACCAAATTACCAAGTTAAAGAAGGAGGGTGGATGAGTAGAGAATGGGAAGGAACAGGCTGAGTTGTTAAATGGATACTTCACATCAGTATTCACGAAGGAAAAGAAAGGGACTATCCAGCACAATCCCAGTGGGCAGTGGGGGGTGGATGGGAAAGAACTTACAGATTGGAAAATCCCAGTGCAAAGAGTTAGGGAGGGTCTGAAGGCCTTGAAAACAGATAAGGCACCAGGTCCGGACAGAATCCATCCCAGGGTCCTGAAGGAAATGGCAGGGATCCTGGCAGAACCTTTGGCAGAGTCATTCAACATCTCCCTCAACTCAGGATGTGTGCCCCTGGATTGGAGGTTGGCACATGTGGTACCCCTACATAAGGATGGACCTAGAGATGAGCCAGGAAACTATAGACCAGCAAGCCTCATGTCCATAGTGGGGAAGTTGCTTGAGACTTTCTTGAAGGAAAGGCTGGTAGAGTTCCTGGAAGTAAGTGGCCTTCATGATGGCCGGCCACATGGTTTCATCATGGGGAGATCTTGTCAAACCAATCTGGTAGAGTTCTGCAACTTGGTGACACAATCTCTGGATGGGGGAACATCCAGTTAATGTCCTATATCTGGACTTCAGCAAGACATTTGATTCTGTGCCACATGGGAGACTAGTTAGCAAGCTGAGGAACCTGGGGGGGGATAAGATGGTTAAATTGATTGGGAGCTGGTTGGGCAACAGGCAGCAGAGGGTGGTGGTAGGGGAGCTCTCAGCTCCTAGGAGAGTCACTAGTGAAGTCCCACAGGGGTCTGTTCTGGGCCCAATACTGTTCAACACTTTCATAGCGGACATTGGGGATGGAGTCACAAGTAAAATGAGCTGGTTTGCCAATGACTCCAAACTGGGAACAGTAGTGGATAGTGAAGAGGGAATAAGGGTGCTCCAGTAACATCTGGAACACTTGGAGCAGTGGTCAAAAACATGGCAGCTGAGGGTCAATGCCAGGAAGTGTTGTGTACCTCACTTGGGAGCTAGGAATCCAGGTTACAGCTATCACCTGGGGGGGCAGTTATCCAACTTAGGGGAATAGAGAGACAGATCTTGTTGTGGTGATTACAGGTAAAATGAACCACTCTGAACAATGTAGGAAGACAGTGACAAAGGTGAACAGAGTACTGGGTTGCACTGAGATGGGGATTACTTCAAGGAGGAAGGAGGTCATCCTGCCACTATATAGATCCTTGTGAGGCCTCATCTGGAGTACTGTGTGCAGTTCTGGTGCCCGTATTTAAAGAGGGATGTCATGTTACTGGAGAAGGTCCAGGGGAGGGTGACTTAGTTGATTCACGGTATAAGGGATAAGACTTTTGAGGATAAACTGAGGGGGCTCAACCTGTACTCCCTGGAGGATAGAAGGGACCAGGGGGATACATTTGTCACCTTCAAGTACTTGAAGGGCATCAACAGAGTTAAAACTGAGGGGTTGTTTAGACTGAAGGGGGAAGAATCACAAGGGATGCAGGACAGCTTATTATGTTTGCTTGCACGCATGTGCAAGAAACACAGTGCCATCATCCGAGTTTTCAGAGGTGTGTCACCCCCTCTTCCAATTCAGTCAGTGTGTTGGCAGGCGTGGCCCCAGTCCTCCAATGCATGCTGGAGTTGTCTATGGCAGCTCCAAAATGCAGAGGCATTACAGTTGAAAGGGGAGCTACGCCAGTGAGCAGCGATCAGATATCGCCTGCCTGCGCGCAGCCCCCACACACACACACCATACGCACACCGCGCGGCTGCCCCCATGCACACACTGTATAGCCGAAGCAGGTGTCCAATCCCCATCTGCTGTGCTGCGCCTCCCCTAAAGTTTTTCACATGCCACGCTGGGTGCCCACCAGCGTGGCAAGTCATCGATAGCTGACGGGGTGCCCAATCCCGCACCCACTGTCCTCACCCCAGAGTATAGGGTGCCACGCTGGGAGCCCACCCCAGCATGGCAACTGATGCTATGGCCGACGGGGGTGCCCAATCCTCCGTCGGCTCCACGCCCCCCCAACCAGCCGTCCTTGTCCCACGCTAGGAGCCCACCCCAGCGTGGCAAACGTCCCGCGTTGTCATTTAAAAACAAAATACCTGAAAATTAAAAACTGTCCCTCGAACTTCTCCTGCCCCTCCCACAACCGCACTCCACCCACCGCGCACCCTGCCTCCTGCACACCCCCCACACCCCATACTTACCTCCGGACCTCGGCGCCGACGACTCGTGGACTGGGAACACGCCTGCACTCTTCAAAGCCGACTGTGAACTGAGGAAATGCCGGTAAGCTGTATAATGGGATAGATAGGGTTTTTTCAACTTTGTTGCATATCTCAGGCATTTTTTGGAATTTTTGCACCGAATTTTCAACATGGGGTTTTTGGGACCCCTTCTCATGAATGATGTCACTGTCATGGTGTTATTCGGGACCAAAGGGTGATTTCGCAGTTACTGTGTGAAATCTCCTTTCAGGCCTGATTAATGAAACGACAATGCCAGCGTTCATAAGGTGGGCTCTCAAGAAGCCTATTTTGAAAAATTTGGTGGAAAAATTCCAAAAAATGACTGTTTTACGAGCGTGTGTTATGCAGTTCCTACGCAGGCTCGTAAGTTCACGAATTTTCAATATTTTCACTCCAGATTTTCAACATTGCCATTTTGCCACATCTTCTTATGAGCAGTACAGCTGTCATTTTTCACATCTCACCTAAAACGCAGCTTCCTCATTTCATGTAGCTATTGAATGGGCAGTCAGTGTGCAAAATCAATGATGGAACAAATTAAGAAAATCACAGTGACACTGTTCATGAGCAGATGTCTTAAAATGGCTATGTTGAAAATTTGGTGAAAAATCCGAATATGATTGTTTTACGCAGCATTGTGCAGTTCCTATGCACGCCGATACGCTTGCTTAATTTTCAATATTTTCAATCCAGATTTTCAACATTGCCATTTTATTACACTTCCTTATGAGCAGTACAGCTGTCATTTGTTACATCTTGCCCAAAACATGTTTCATCTTTGTAGCGCATAATGGCGAGTAGGTGTGCTGAAATCAATGTATGGGACACATTAAGAAAATCGTAGTGACATTGTTCATGAGCAGACATCTTAAATGGCTATGTTGAAAATTTGGTGAAAGAATTCCTAAAATGACTGTTTTACAAGCTGCTGCTATGCGCGGTTCCTACGCACGCTCGGAGGTTTGCGATTTTTCAATATTTTCACTCCAGATTTTCAACATTCCCATTTTATAACACTTCCTTATGAACAGTACAGCTGCCATTTTTCACATGTCTCCCAAAATGTGTTTTCGCACATGTAGAGCACGGTGCAGTCGGTGTGTGAAAGCAATATTTGGAACAGATTAAGAAAATCACAGTTACACTGTTCATGAGCAGAGGTCTTAAAATGGCTATGTTGAAAATTTGGTGACAAAAGTCCATAAAAATGACTGTGTTACGAGTGAGCATTGTGCAGTTTCCACGCACCCTCGTGAGTTCATGACTTTGTAATATTTTCAGTCTATATTTTCACCAGTGGCATTTTTCCATACTTCCTTATGAACAGTACAGCTGTCATTTTTCACAACATGGCCGAAATGTGTTTTCATACTTTCAGTGCAGAGATGCGTGGTCACTATGGAAAATCATTGTTCGGGACAGATAAAGAAAATAACAGAGACACTGTTCATGATCGGAGGTCCCAAAATGCCTCTGTTGACAATCTGTTGTAAAAAATTCCCAAGCTAATTACATTACGGGTGTGCGTTGCCCAGTTTCTATGCACGCTCGTGACTTCACCAGTTTTTTTAATATTTTTACTACAGATTTGCAACATTGCCATTTTTTACACCTCCCCATGAACAGTACAGCTGTCATTTTTTACATCCTGTTTGGAATGTCTTTGCACCTGTTTTCGACTACGGTGACATAGTCTACTCCATTGCCCCCACATCTGCTGTGGCCAGCCTAGATACCATGTTCCACTCTTTCTGCCGGTTCATTCTAGATTGTCCGCCATCCACTCACCATTGCCACCTATACAGCTCTGCTACCCTGCCGTCACTCCACGATCGTAGGCAAATAAACTTCGTTAGGTTCGCTGCCAAATTCTGGTCCCACTCCCTCCCCCCCATCTGGCCGCTGCCCTCTCCAAACAATCCCCTCCTGCATACTCCCTCAGGAATACAGATCCCAGATTGCTGCACGTCCCGTTCATGTGTACTTCCAAAGGCCAGGCCACCTTTAGTTTCCGAATTCCGCAGACTTGGAATGCTCTGCCGTTCTCCATAAGACATGCACAGAACGCATACCAACGCAACCCTCTACTTAGAGCCCATTTCTCTTCCAGCTGCTGCTGTTATAACTAATTGCCCTAATTATTCCTGATTGCCTACTGTAAAAGTATATGTAACATATTGACTCTGTCACTCTGTACAATGTATTTGAACCCCTGTCTGTTTCTCTAAACAAATGTTTGAAGGAAAGCCTTGACTTCCCAAAAAATGTTTTTTTTATTGTTTATATGCATGTATTGTAATCTATGGGTCTCGGCCCCCAGGTCGCATCTGGAATCGAGCTCTTAGCTCAGTATGCTTTCCTGGTAAATCTCATAAATAAGTAAATAAATGCCATAGTCGCTGTGCATAAGCAGCTTTCGGCTAACAAACTGATATTGCCACTGTTCATGAGGTGGGGTCACAAAAAAACCATGTTGAAAATTTGAAGTGAAAATACCAACGAATGCCTGAGGTATTATGGTTTCCAACCATAACGCCCAACCCCGTAGAGAATGACAGGCATCAGGGATGTGACTTGGGATTCTTGCCTGTAATGCTCATACCATTCCACACCCTGCAGCCAGTGAGAGGCATCGAGGTATGTCTTGGACTCTTTGGCCCCAAAGTTCACCCCATTCTCCTATACTGCACCCATCTCACCGTATTTCCTGATTGAATGGGGTGCGCATAAGGGCCAAAGACCCCAAGGCACACTGTGACACTTGTCAGTTTCTGCAGGGTGGGGTGTGGTGAAATCAGTCAAAATCTCAAATCTTTATTTATTCAGGTGAGCATCATTGAGCAAGGCTCATTTACAAGATGGACCTGATAAGGTCAAGGTTCGATAGTTGGTACACAACATATACATCAATGCACTAATATATGCATAACAGATACAGAAATAAAACACTTATAAATACAATGATCAAGGGTAAGAAGTTGATTCAGACATACATGACAAGGTAGGTTAGAGGAAAATTATACAAAGGATAAAGTATATACATATCCCAGTATAGGAGTCGAGGCATACACACAGCATAGTGTAATACTAGGATGGATGGGGAGCATTTAGGAATGATGTAAGGGCCAGTGATTAGTGGGAGAAGGATTAGGTAGGTAGTAGGTAGTTAGGTAGAATTAAATGGAACTGGGGTACTATAAAAAGGGTGGCTGCCCGGGAAGGAGAACTGTGGAACAAAAATATGCCATATATGGTGGCTGTCTGAAAGTGGGGGCTGTGAAACGGCAAGTCTAGCTCTTGTGGTAGCAGTTGCATTTCTCTGTGAAAAAGCTTGTGCAAAGCTGTTTAAAGGATGCTATAGGTATAAGATTGGACAGCTTTAGGGATTTCTGTAGAGTATTCCAAGCCATAGCTAGAGAATAGCTGATTGCCTCCCTCCCTAGCCGGGTGCTGACTTTAGGTATTTTGAGCATGATGAGGTTGTTGCTTCTTAGGGCATAGGAGCTAGCTATGGCCTGGGTGAAGCAGTCTAGAATATAGTTTGGAAGTTTTTTAGACAATGCTCTGTAGATCCATAGTGCTGCATTTCTGTTCCTTCAGAGATGTAGAGAAACCCATCCAACTGCAGCATAGAGAGGGCAATGATGAGTGTTAGCTGGAAGATCTGTTATGAATCTTATTGCTGTATGGTACAGGGTATCCAGTTTGCTTAAGTAGGAGATGGGGCAGTGACTATAAAGGAAGTCTGCATAGTCAACAACTGAAAGAAAAGTGGCCTGGATTAGGGTTGTCAGAACTAGTTCTAGAAAGATTAGAACCCTTTTAGAACCCATGGGTTCGAGTTCTAATTTAGAACTAGAACACCCATGGGTTCTATGTGTTAAGGGTTCTAACTGCTGAAAAAAAAGCATTTTTTCTTCATACATTTTAAAAACAGGGGATGCCAGCCTGGAAAACAAACTAAGTATTGGGAATTACATGCTAAAAATGGTTTAGAGGGAGAAAATGACAGAATGTACTGCTCATATGCAGATATGCTAAAGGCATGGAATTGTGATACTTGGCATTTGCACTTTGAGAGGCTCAACATGTTTCTCTTTTCTGCATGTGCAGTGAACCGATATTACGGCTGTGCTGAGAGTGCTGCTCTTTTTATGCATGTTTTTTTTTCTCAGTATATTTCAGTTCTTTCTCTCCAATCCTACACACAAAAGAGTTTGAGTTCTAAAGAAGATTAGAACCCTAGAACTATTTGCAAAGTTCTAGTCCAGAACCAGAACCCATTACTTGAGCAGGTTCTGACAACCCTAGCCTGGATTAACCTCATCTTTGAGTCTCTTGTTAGGAAGTGTTTAATTCTATAGAATAGGCCAAGCCTTTGGCGAAGTTTTTTCAGCAGTTCTTCAATATGATGTGTGAAGTCAAGTCTGTTATCAATCCACACACGTAAGTATTTGAATTTTTCTACATACTCCAGATTTTCTCCAAGGATAGTGCATAGCTGGGGGAGACTGCTTAGTGGGGAGGTGCTGGTGGAGCTTTGATTAGAGAAAAGCATTGCTTTTGTTTTTTTTGCATTTAAAAGAAGCTTTTTCTCAAGTAGTTGATATTGCAGCAAGGAGAATTCTGCCTGTAAGATTTCATGGGCAACTACAGGTGATGGGTTGCTGACATACAAAACAGTGTCATCAGCAAAGAGGTGGACAGTGGCTTTGGTGAGATTTGAATCAATATCATTAATGTAGATAGCTAAAAGGATAGGGCCCAGGATAGATCCTTGCGGAACTCCTCTTAGCAGTGGTTTTAAAGGGGATAGATCACCTTCAGCTTTCACCTGCTGTGACCTATCCATAAGGTAACACCTGAACCATTTAAGGGAGGGTGGATCTAGGCCAATGGACTGCAAGGAAGAGAGTAGCAGCTCGTGGTCCACAGTGTCGAATGCCTTACTTAGGTCAAGAAATACTGCACAGACACTATTCTTTTTATCTAATTCGGTTTGCCAATCATTTGTAACTTTGGCCAGTGCAGAGATAGTGCTGTGCCTGGCCCTAAACCCAGATTGAGCTGGATTCAAGAGGTTAGCATCATCAAGGTACTCTCTTAGCTGGGTGCACACTAATTTCTCTAGCATCTTGGATAGCACTGGAAGAATGGAAATGGGCCTGTAGTTATTAAGGTCCATAGGGTCCCCTGATTTTAGAAGGGGAATCACTTGGGCTGTCTTCCACACTGTAGGAATAGAACCAGAGGTTAAAGATAGGTTAAAGAGATGTGTTAGGGGAACTGCAAGTACATGAAATGCAATGTTTAGAAAGTAGGGGTCAAGAGAGTCTGCCCCTGCGCTTTTTTTAATATCCAACTGCCATAAAAGATCCTCTACTTGCTTCAACAGGACGGGTTTGAAGGAGAAGGAAGAATCAGCTCTCTGGGCACCAGTGTACTGGGAGCTTAGTTGTGCACGCAGCAGATTAGCTGGAGAGGTGTCAAAGGCAAGGCCAGCAGTTGTGAAGTGGTTATTGAAGGCATCCAGAACTTCCATTTTGCCAGAGATAGAACCATTATTGTGGTGCAATTGAGTTGGTAGAGAGGTGCCAGAATCCTGCCCTACAATACCCTTGATGGTGCCCCAGAACCTAGCAGGATTGTGATAGGAGGAGTCAAGTTCAGCCAAGTAAAAGGCAGCCTTTGCATCCCTTACTTTCTTGGTGCAGCTATTCCTGGCTTTCCCAAATAGCACCCAGTCATTTGGGTTCTTGGTTTTTCTTGCCATCTTCCATAATTTGTCTCTCTCCAACAGTGCAGATTTGAGGTCAGCTGAAAACCAGCGGCAAGATTTGTTTTTTATTCGGACACTAGTGATTGGGGCATGGGTATTAAGGGCACTTTGTATTATGCTATTTAGCACCTGATGTGCTTTTTCCACAGAGTGTGCAAGATAAAACTCTTGCCAGCTTGGAGACTGAGCTAGGTCATGCAGATACCCTTCAATATTGAGGTTTTTCTTGGCTCTCCTCATTAGAAATTTTGCAGAGGTTGTTGGTTTGCTGGAAGATCTTACTCCTGTAATGAGGCAGTGATCACTTATATCACTGAAAAGCACTCCAGTGTGTGTGTGAATAGATGGGGTTTGTTCACCAGCAAGATATCAAGTAGTGTGCTGTTGTTTCTATTCTTTGAGTTTATTCTTGTTGGCTCATTTATCAGTTGTATGAGCCCATGTGTATCACAGAACGATACCAAAGGTGCAGCTGCCTTGGAAAGCCAGTTTAGATTCAGATAACCTAGGATAATGACTTCTTCAGAGCCTGGTTTGAGTAGATTCCCAGGTGAGATAAAAGCTTGTGGTTAGCAGAGGGGGGCCTGTAGCAGCCTACTAGCTGGAAAGCTGCTGTATTAGGGAGAGCTACTTTGAGGGATATACATTCGAATTCTTTGGGCATCAAGGTTGCAGTAAAGCAGGATACAGGTATACTGGACTTTACATATATAGCTACTCCAGCGCCCCTTGTTAGGTGATCCGCTCTGAATAACTGATAATTGGGTAGATTAACATCCCTATCTGCTGTGGTGGGTTTGAGCCATGTCTCAGATACCACGAGAAAGTCTGGCAAGGTATGGGCAACCCAGCCTTGTATCAGTGTAAGTTTTTTCAGGAGGCTGCATGCATTAATATGTAGAAAACTGAGGCCTTTGATAGAGGTTAGGTCTGCTGGTGAGGTGATACACTCAGGGGGCCTGGGTTGATTTCCACATTTCCAATACAGAGTAGTAGAAAGAATAGGAGTTTCATAAGGGCTGCAAGAGATAGGAAGAGGAGGCTGTCTTTGGTCCTCCTTTTCTTGCTCTGTCACCGCTCTTTTGGGGTGTTCCAGAAGGGGCTATGACACCGTGCCGAGTAGCAGTTTGGTAGTCAGGTGTAAGGGGGAACTGTATATGCAGTAATGGAGCATTGATTGGAATACATACATGGTGATTTGCGTCCCTTTATGGCAGTCACCCCACGGATACTGATGCAGCAATGGTAGGGCATATATGAGGGTCTGAACATTATTCACTGAGGATGAGACAGAGAGCCTAGGCGGATGGGTCACCATATTTTGTGTGATATGGACATCCTCCTTAAGGAACCCCATGCATGACAGGGAGAGAAGTAGCAGGAGGAGTCTCCCCATTGTGAAAGTGGTATTGATGGTTAACTACCGGAGAACAGTAAGGGAAGGATTGCTGATTAGGTGTTACAACAGGGCGGTGATGCAGTTTATTGGCTAGAGTAGTGCTGAGGGTGGGGAAGAGATTTCGTGGGAAGATGCCTATAAAATAACACACAAGGAGTGGGAAGGGCGGGTGGGTAAAAATTTTGCGGCTTTCCTGCCTTTCCTCGGTGTCCCTCCTGGCCCCTGGTCGGCTTAGCGGTCGCCGACTGCCCGCTGGCGGAGCGTAGCCCCGGCACGCAACTGGGTGCTGTGGGCAGGGAAATCAGACTGGAGAGAGACAAAGGAAGGAGCAATTATTAGTAGAAAACAGAAACAAGTGTTTCTGCTGGTCAGAGTGACTAAAATCTGCACAACAAAAGGCTGTAGGGGGCTGGGGCGCCGTAGCCTGGCCCACTTTAAATTACCAAAAAGGGCTTGTAATCACAAATACACAGAATTTAACATTTTTCCTCTACATTTACAAAAAACAAGTAAAGCAGCTCTTTTGAAGTTTTCAGCAAAAATTCCAAGTCCCAGAACAGCTTTCAGGTAATGCAAGCGTGGCGTCAATGCCTGACGACCCAAAGGCACACCCCAATGCCTGTCACCTCTGCAGGTGGTGGTGGGGTTGGCTTCAGTTCAGTACTTCACTGCCATTCCTATTACGCAGCTCTGTAACTTCTACACTACCACTGCCAATGCCAACAAGCAAACATTCGGCATTGACAAATGCTTGTATGTATTGCAGTAGCTTCAGATACCTTTGATTTGGATTCTATCAATGTCCTCGCAATACTGAGACCAGGTACATACAAATAGGCACACTAGCTATTTGTATCTGGTCTCTGTATGTCTTGGAGGTACACGGGCTCCAAACCGGAGCTATTTCACTATCCTGGACTATGAAATGTCTATGGAGACACCTCAGCTGCTCCCCGCCTGCCACATCATCACAGGGACAGCAGTGGGTGCTTGTGGGCACAACAGAGAGGGTGTTCAAACTTAAAATGCGGCGGAAAGGGGGCAGGATCAACCAGATATGAATCTTAATATCATAATAATCACTAAGTGGCAAATTTATTATAATTTTTACATCTGCTAATCGGGCCCCACTTCACACGGATGTGGGGCTTGCTGGGGCATGGACGTTTCCCTTTAACAAGCTGTAGCCTGCCAGTGAGACAGTTGGAAAATCAGTTTAGGGCTGGACCAGCAACATCGAGGGAGTGAAGCTTGGTACAAAGTAGGGAGTGATTCACTAGATCGAAGGCCTTTGAGAGGTCCACGAAGATAGCCCCAGTCAGCATACCCTGGTCCATGGCAATCCTTATATCAGATGTAACTTTAGCAAGGACTGTACCAGTGCTATGTCCTTTATGAAATCTGTGCCGTTCAGGTGACAGTAAGGTATTTTTAGACAGGTAGTCCATTAGCGTCACTTCCACCACCATTTCCAGTATCTTGCTAAAAGCAGGCAGGGTGGCTATAGAACGATAGTTTTCTATGCATTTCCGGTCATCCTGCTTGAAAACAGGAACAACCTTTGCTACTTTCCAGATGGCAGGAACAATGCCGGTGGTGAGAGAGAGGTTAAGAATATGGGATATTGGGAGCGCAACCAAAGGGACCCCCATCTTTAGGAGTTTTGGTTCAAGGTCCTCGTGACCAGCACTCATATGAAGAGAAAGGCCAGCAAGAAGCTTGTAGGTTTCCCTCACTGAGATTGTCTTAAGATAGAAAGGTGGGTGAGACAGAGATTCTGGAGGGGAGAAATGGTTAAAGGTAGATGACTTGTCATTTTCAGTAGTAAACAGGAAGGAGTATGCTGAAAGATCGGAGGATTGCTTGTTAAAGGCACTGGCAATAGTAGTAACATTATTGCAATTTCTACCATCGACAAGCATATCCATGGTATCACTCCAGCTACGACCCCCGACTATGGTTTTAATAGTGTGCCAGAAGTATCGTGTGTCCCTAGCGAAGGATAAGAGGGCAGCCTTGCAGTATTCACTCTTGGCATTATGTATGGCTTTTTGTAGATGTTGTGGAGCTGCTGGTAGTCATGGTAGTCAGACAATTCCTTAGAGGCTTTAAATTTACCCCAGTGCTTATCATGGGCTTTCATGAGGGAGAGCAAGTTCCCATGTAAATATGTAGTGATAGTGCATCTAACTCTCTTTTAACAGCTTTTAAACGCAAGAGGGCACTTCTGTAACAACTCCTCAGCACTAGAGGGCACATCTGTGTTATAATTAAAATGTTGTTGTATTAGTTTCATAAGGAGCTCTTACAACCATTAGCCACAACATAAACATTGTAGACATTAGTAAGACTACCTACTTAGAATATATGAAAATGCAGTTCAGGTTTTACCTTCAAATGAGGGTCATGGACTATATGGTTATACACCACATCTCAAATATCAACATGAGAAACCTTTTGCCATAACAGACTAGACCTCATCCAAGATGTAAGTTACCTATATAGTTAAACAGCTTCTTAAGAGCTGAAATGGCCTGCATATGTAAGATATGATAAACAGCATAATAAGCAATATCTTTCCATTACTATGAATATCATGCCCAAATGCAAAATGAGGAATATGATCACTATTCACCTCAGCATTTGAGACTGTCAGTATTGCCTAAAGGTTAGAGTAACAAGCTGTGAATGACCTTGGTACATACAGCGGACCTCGGTTTGAATCCCACAACCTCCACTTGCATACTCTGTGACCCTAAACAAGTCACTTAACCTCCCTGTGCTCCTGGGTTGTCCCTGAAGACAGACATTGGGCCTAGTTGGCCTTACCTGGTTATCAAAGAATAATAAAAATAAACTGAAATGCAATGACTTCTAAACTGGTTTACAAAGATAATACAGCATAACTTTTAACTTTATCAGAAACTTAAATTATGACAGAGTACACAATGTCAGAAATTCTTATTGTCCCCCAGTGCTGGTAGATCATGAACCGTCAATAGTAAATCTAGTCAATTAGCATACCCAGTGTGCATACTAGAATGTCCATTGCTGTATCCAAAGGGGGAGGGCAGCCATGTGAAGGAGACCATGTGGTCAACACCATCTTTACATTAACGGTGTGCTGCCATTGTCTAATGTACAGTATCCTTGCAATTTTTATATTTTACATTATGATATGAATACAAGCAATTAAGATGTGCAAGCATATATCTCACCAAATATTGAAGGAGGGAGCCTGACCAGGTCCCTAAGCCACTGCAGCACACCTTACAGAACTTTATGTATTCATAGTTCAGGTTTTAAACAGTCAGGGCTCACAATTTGAGTCATTTTCATTCATGTCAGTTGCTTAGTATGTTGCACACTTGCCTCTGAAGGCTAGAAGATTAGAAGATTGTGGGTTCTATCCCCATTCCAGGCACTTGGGTTGAATCCTAATACTGACTCTGTAGTGCAGCATGAGAGGATGCTGCACTCCTGAGGTGCGGTCTTTCAGATGAGATATTAAACCGAGGTCCCATCTGCCTGTTCTGGTGATGGTAGTAGTAAAAGCTTTATTTTTATACAGGTAGTTGGTAAAACACACCATTAGGACCTGAAGAGCCTGTTTTCAAGGTAGTCCTGTTTACATAAGAATCAAAATGCTTGTTTAAAAAATTACATTATTAAAATGCTAGAACTCCAATACAATACATATAGAACAATACTATACAATTAAACTAATACAAGAACACACATGAAATACAAGAACACAATTTCAATATAAAACATTTACAGAATCTTGATTTGTAAATTCTTATCATACTCCATTTATAACTTACAGTCAGGCGTAATTTCATCAATTCCCATTTTACATTGCTTCCCCAGTGCACATTAATCACATAAACACTGAATTTTAGATCCTTCTTTGAACTATTTTTGAAGTTATTATTAGGTACTTGAGTCACAACCTTCCTGCCAAGTCAAAAATAAACAACTAGGCTGGTGTCAGTTTCAGGAGTTGGGAATCTTTTATTTGGGACTTATGAATACAGATTATGTTCTGGTGGTAGTTCAGGTGGATGTTAAAGATCTCATTGCACTTCTCAAAAAAGAGTAATGGAATTTCCCTGGTGTCCTGGCCAAATTTCCCCTTTCACTAAAAATACCACCAACAACTTAAACAATCTGGTTCAGTTGTAGTTGGCATCATTTGTATCCCCTTCCCCCAGGGATGAGGCTGATAGTAGGCAAACAAGCATTTGTCAATGCCGAACGTTCGCTTGCAGGTATTTGCAGTGGTGTTTGGCACGTATGGTGCTTTACCCTAATGCCCTGTGCGATTGCTGGTATTTGCACAATAAATTTTCAGCATGACCTTTTTGTTACCCCCACCTCATAAAAGCATTTGAGACCTCTGCTGATGAACAGTCCCACTGTTATTTTGTTAATCTGTCCTGAGCGTTGATTTCCCACAGCGACCACACCGTTGTGCTCCACATGTGCAAAAACACAGTTCAGGCAAGATGTGAAAATGACAGCTGCTGTAGCATTCATAGGAAGGTGTGAAGGGATGGCAATGTTGAACATCTGGAGTGAAAATACAACAATTTCTCAAACTTACTGACGTACATGGAAACTCGAATGAGCGCTCATGACACAATCATTTTGTGGACTTTGTCACCAAATTTTCAACATAGGCATTGTGGGACCTCTGCTCATGAACAGTGTCACTGTGATTTTCATAATCTGTCCTGAGCATTGATTTCTCACTGTGACCACACCATTGTGTGCTGGATGTGCAAAAACACATTTCAGCCAGGATGTGAAAAATGTCAGCTGTACTGTTCATAAGGAGGTGTGAAAAAATGCCAGTGTTGAAAATCTGGAGTGAAAATATTTCAAATTCTGGAAGTTATGAGTGTGTGTGGAAACTGCGCATCGCACGCTTGTAACACAGTCATGTTTTGACATTTTTTCACCAAATTTGCAACATAGGATTTTGGAAGCCCACCTCATTAACAGTGACACTGTTGTTTAGTTAATCAATCCCAAAAGGTGATTTTGTGCAGTGACCATGAAATCACCTTTGGGGACTGAATAACTCACATGACAGTAACTGAATTCATGAGGTGGTGTCCCAAGAACCCCCTGTTGAAAATGTGGTGCCAAAATTTGCAAAAATGCCTGAGATAGCCACCTAAGTTGGAAAAAAAAAACATTTATGCCATTATACAGCTTACCGTCATTTCTTCAGTTTGCGTTCTGCTTTCAAGAGTGCAGACGTGTTCCCACTCCACTGAAGATCATTGCGTCAGGCTCCGGAGGTAAGTATGGGGGTGAGGGGAGGTGGGGTATGCAGAGGGTGGGTGTGGGTTCAGGGAGGGGGCACAAGACACAGCGAGGGATGGTTTTCTGTTTTCACAGGTTTTAAAAAAACAAAAGATGTTGCGGGACAGTTTTCCCATTTACAGGGACAATGGGCATGCTGGGGTGGGCTCCCAGCATGTCACCTGGGTGTTTGTTGGGGGGGCCTGGAGACAATGGGGACTGTGCACTCCGTCTGCACATACAATGTGTTTGGTGGGGGCAATAACAAGGGAGCAGGGTAGACGGCAGCAGAGGGAGGAAGTGGGAGGGATTTTATTAGCAGCCAGAGGGGAAAAGGGTGGCGTCAATATGCTAAATACACGCGTTACCACCGCTAATTGCAGTGGTGCTTTCTTTTAACTGAAGACCACTGCAGCAAACTGCTGTCATAGACAGCTCATGCATCCATTGGTGCAGTAAGGGTTGCACACATTACACAGAGCACTGCATTGGACAGGAGGGTCACACACCTTCAAAAAGTCGTACTGTCCCAAAACGTTCCTTGCACATGCATGCAAGCGAATGCAAAAATAAACAAGCATTTGTCAATGCCGAATGTTGCTTGCTTCTATGTGCTGTTTAGGTATTGGAAGTCATTGGAGTGCAAATATTGAAAATTGATCTTCTGACATGCATAGGAACTGCACAACATACGCTCGTAAAACAGTCATTTAAAATTTTTCACCAAATTTTCAACATAGCCATTTTAAGACCTCTGCTCATGAACAGTGTCACTGTGATTTTCTTAATGTGTCCCATACATTGAGTTAGCACATGACTGGCATGGAAACATGCGCTACGTAGTAGGAAACACGTTTTGGGCAGGATTTGAAAAATGAAAGCTGTACTGCTCATAAGGAGGTGTGGTAAAATGGCAATGTTGAAAATCTGGAGTAAATATGAAAGTCGCCAAACCCTCTGAGGCATGCGTGGGAACTGCATAGCGCGGCTCGTAAAACCAGTCATTACAGGAATTTTTTCACCAAATTTTCAACATTGCCATTTTAAAACCTCTGCTAATGAACAGTGTCACTGTGATTTTCTTACTGTGTCCCATACATTGATTTCACACACCGACTGTGCCATTGTGCACTACATAGGCGGAAACACGTTTTGGGCAGGATGTAAAAAATGACAGCTGTACTGCTCATAAGAAGTTGTGGTAAAATGGCAATGTTGAAAATCTGGAGTGAAATTATTGAAAATTCGCAACCTTACGAGCGTGCATAGGAACTGCGCAATGAACACTCGTAAAACAGTCATTTTTAGGAATTTTTTCACCAAATTTTCAACATAGCCATTTTAAGACCTCTGCTCATGAACAGTGTCACTGTGATTTTCTTAATGTGTCCCATACATTGAGTTCGCTTTATTTGCTTGTTGTGCTCTTAAGTGGGAAGCTACGTTTGGGCAGGATGTGAAAAATGAAAGCTGTACTGCTCATAAGGAGGTGTGGTAAAATGGCAATGTTGAAAATCTGGAGTGGAAATATTGAAAAGTCGCAAACCTCTGACATGCGTGGGAACTAGCTATACGGCTCATAAAACAGTCATTTTAGGAATTTTTCACCAAATTTTCAACATTGCCATTTAAAACCTCTGCTAATGAACAGTGTCACTGTGATTTTCTTACTGTGTCCCATACATTGATTTCACACACCGACTGCGCCATTGTGCACTACATAGGCGGAAACACGTTTGGCAGGATGTAAAAATGACAGCTGTACTGCTCATAAGAAGTTGTGGTAAAATGGCAATGTTGAAATCTGAGTGAAATTATTGAAAATTACAGTATACAGGCGTGCATAGGACTGCGCAATGAACACTCGTAAAACAGTATTTGGAATTTTTCACCAAATTTTCAACACAGCCATTTTAAGCTTCTGCTCATGAACAGTGTCACTGTGATTTTCTTAATGTGTCCCAAACATTGAGTTTGCACACCAACTGCGCCATTATGCGCTACATGGCGGAAACATGTTTTGGGCAGGATGTGAAAAATGACAGCTGTACTGCTCATGAGGAGGTGTGGTAAAATGGCAATGTTGAAAATTTGGAGTGAAAATATTAAAATTCACAAGCGTCACAGTGTGCGTAGGAACTGCGTAACGCACGCTCGTAAAACAGTCATTTTTAGGAATTTGTTCACCAAATTTTCAACATAGCCATTTTAAGACCTCTGCTCATGAACAGTGTCACTGTGATTTTCTTAATGTGTCCCATACATTGATTTCACACACTGACTGCGCCATTGTGCACTACATGGGCGGAAACACGTTTTGGGTGAGGTGTGAAAAATGACAGCTGTACTACTCATAAGAAGGTGTGGTAAAATGGCAATGTTGAAAATCTGGAGTGGGAATATTGAAAATTCGCAAAGGGAAAGGGGAAATTGTTTAACCAGGAAAGGCACACTAAGTCGGAGCTTGTTTACAGGTACGACCTGGGAGCACAAGGAAGTTAAGTGACTTGCTCAGGGTCACACAGTATGCAAGTGAAAGCTGTGGGATTCAAACCCAGGTCTGGTCTGCTGGATGTCACCAGATTTGCAGCTCAGAGCCTTGAACCACTGCGCTATGCTGCCTCTACAAGCAAACTTACGGCGTGCGTAGGAACTGCATAGCGCATGCTCGTAAAACAGTCATTTTGGAATTTTTGCACCAAATTTTCAACATGGGGTTTTGGGACCCCTTCTCATGAATGATTCACTGTCATGGCGTTATTCGGGCCCAAAGGGTGATTTCGCGCAGTGACTGCGCGTGACTGCGAAATCACCCTTTGGGCCTGAATACGCCATGACTGTGACATCACATCATGAAGCGTCAAAACCCGATATAAAAATTCAAAAAAGCATCACACTGAATAATAATAAGTTGAAAACCCTATCTAGCCCATTATACAGCTTACCGGCATTTCCTCAGTTCGCGGTCGGCTTTGAAGAGTGCAGGCGTGTTCCCGGTCCACCAAAGATCATCACGCTGAGCTCCAGAGGTAAGTATGGGGTGAGGGGGTGTGGGCAGGCAGTGCGCGCGGTGGGTGGAGTGCGGGTTGTGGGAGGGGGCTGGGAGAAGCGCCGTGGGGCGGTTTTTATTTTTCAGGTTAAAAAAACGACACGGGACATTTACTCACGCTGGGATGGGCTCCCAGTGTGGCACCAAACTTTTAGGCGTTTGGGGGGCGTGGAGCTGACGGGGATTGGGCACCCCATCGGCCCAAGGCAGGCGCGGGACGTTTGCCCGCTAGAGTGGAGCTCTGGCGTGGCACAAAGCTTTGGGGCGTGAGGCACTAGCGCTGTGTATGACAGCGGTGTTTTTCTTGAAGTGAAGACCACCGCTGTCATACAGCTCCACACCATTGGTGCAGGACCACCACGCCTGCTCAGCGGGCAGTGGATTGAACAGGAGAGGCACACCTCCAAAGTGTGCTACTCTCCCAAAACGTTCCTTGTGCATGCGCGCAAGCGAACATAAAAATGGTCTAGCCCTCCTTCCTGATCAACAAAAACTGAATAAAAATGAAATAAAATGTTCAGCTTCCTGGTCTGGATTGCCAAAGTCTTATTTAATTTGGCAATCAATTTGACGGCTTCTTGAGGGTCACAAAAAACAGGTTTGTCCAGAGTAAACAATTTAATGCATGTGTTACACCCAATGTCCTTAGAGTGGTTCTCAGGGCCTTGAAAGATTTTCTGTGACTGTGGGTGGCGTAACTTAGGTCCAGGTATATAGATACCTGTGATCAGTCTTCAGGGTGAGTAAGCCCTAAATGACAAGCAGACTCCAGGATTTTGGCACATTCATGCAACCCCATCAACATAATCAGGAATTTTTTTTCATAATTATATCTTATTGATTTTTCATCCATTTTCAAGTAACAAGAATTGGTCTGATGCATTTACAATAAGACAAAAGTACAATAAAGTATAATGAAATGAAAAAAAAATCAATCTCAATAGACTTGTCCTACAGGGATTAGAGGTCCCCTTCTTCAGCCAGTCAGGTGTGCACTGTGCTGGGCTTGTACTCTACTATGCCAGTGAGAGTGCGGGGACAAGAATACACAGATATGCAGACTGAACTTCAGGTACAACACTGGCGCAAATATGGCTGAATATTGGGCAAAAGCTCAGACCAGGGGAACAGCATAACAGCACAAAGCATGGGCACAGGCACTGCGCTAGGAGCACTGAATGTGGCACAGCACAGGTAGTGCTGAATATAGAACTGATTCCCACACCTCAAATCAGGGCCATAACCATCACCTTCAGCCTCCCCAGCAGCTGGTCCTCCCTGGTCACCACCAGCTTCTCCATATTGGCTATCTCCACTGTCCACTGTGAGTCCCTCTGCCTGGCCTCCCTCACCCTTTTATGCCTATCTGCCATTCTCTGATACCTGACACTGTGCACCCTCACACCTCTACTCAAGGGTGTTTCTAGGGTCTGAAAATAATAGGGACTTGAGCCACAACCTTCCTGCCCTGTCAAAAATAAACAACTAGGCTGGTATCAGTTTCAGAAACTGGGAATCTTTTATTTGGGACTAATGAATAAAGATTCTGAGTTCCAGTCTATAATGCCCACCCCTGGTGACATCCCTGCCTCTACTGTTGCACTCAGGACCGCTTTGACTGTACTACGTAGGCTGGGCATTAGTGCAGTACTTGCTAGTTGTGCAATGCTAACATTGAACTGCACAGTGCTAAGCCCATATCTGAGTAGAGGATGCATGGCCATCACGCGGACAGTAATGTGAGTCCCAAACACATGCAACACAAGCTGCAGGTACAGCATATGTGCAGCTGCATGGCGCAATGCCATACCACTGGCACTGGGTTGTTGAGAAAGAGATGGACATTGCTGGCTAATGCACATAACAGTGGTTGGACAATGCCAGCATGCAGCTGCAGCACTATGATGTTGAGAGACATAGCACAGTGTCATAGTGCTGCTGCCAGTGCAGTACTGTGATATCTGGCAGTCAATGCACTGGCCCTAGAGCTAACACTGGGCTAACGCAGTGCTATTGCGAGTGTACACAGTGCTATCATACAAATGAGCTCATCTTATAGCCCTAAGTCCCAATTTGTATGTCATTACTAGAATGTATTCAGTCATGTGCATGTCTAATTGCTCCTGGAACATATCAAAGGAGTAGGCAGCATTACATAGCTGCCACAGAGGTACTGCAGGTGGCTGGAGGTAAGTGTATTTGAAATGGCCTGATAATATGGGCAGGGTTGCTCACAGCAGTGGTTTTATGCCTTTTCCAGCAGTGATGGTTGTATGTGATGTGTGCAGCTGCGGTTCTATGTGTTATCGCGAGCACGAGCGGTGACTGCGCGTATCATGAACATCAGAAGCGGCAAAAACAATTTCACTAACCTGACATCCTCGGCACATGGAAGAACGGCTTAGGATTTCTATACTTTGCTTTCTGGGGCTGCGCCTCCACCCCCAATTAAGAATTCTTAACTACAGGAGGGGTGCATGTTGGGGGGGTGAGGAAAGCAAAATAAAGATAACTTCTGGGCCGGGCACAACAAAAACGCAGTAATGCCCGGACCCAGACCCGAAAACCAGAACCCCAGCACTGCAAGCGGAGGCCAACCCCTGACACCATGGCGCAGCTCGGCAGCCGACCACAGCGACACCCCCTACATCCCCTCTGCTCCCTCCCAGGCCATGCTCACTGTGCTCACTCCCCCCCCGTGCATGTACATATAGTGACATCCTGTCGCTAGGGTCGCCCACAACCCCATATCCGGTCACCCTCCCTGCCCCCTTGCCTTTCGGGCTTTCACCCACATCGCGTCGCTGTTTTGGATGGCGCCGTCTTTCGGGTGCCAATCTCATGCGCTACCGTGCAGCACAGGGGGCATAAGGGCACTGTACTGCATGGGCCATATGTGTACAGCTAACAACAGTACACTGGGCCTGCATGCTGCCATTGTCCAACCACTGTTACTTGCATTACCCAGCAATGTCCATCTCTTCTCTCAATAACCCCATCCCAGTCCCTGGTGGTTTGGCTGCTTATTGTGTTTCTGTACCCCTTCTGCTCCCCACCAGGATGGCTGATATTTCTTTTGCCCTACCCTGTTTTGTTCCACCCCCTTGTTTCTGTATTGTCCTGTTTAGCTGCACTTTCCTTGATACATTTCGTTAGACCATTACTGTCTCCTGTGTGCTCTGTACTCCCCCTCTGGGTCTGAAGAGGTCTGCAATGATCCGGTCCCTGTAGTCTCTTTACCTGATGGCCATCCTGGGTTCATGTCTATACAGCTGCTTCTGCATCCCCTGGTCCACTGGCTCTGCATCCACTGCAATGTTCCCTCTGGGAACAGCATGCATAATGCACAATTCATCGCCATGTAGTGTAGCATGCAGCAGGCAAGGAATATGGCACAGGCCTTATAAGAGCTATATTGTAGGGCACCACCAGAATGGTCAAGGCAACTGAACTGCATCTTGAGCATTCCAAAGACATGCTCAATGACACTGCGGGTTGCAATGTGTGTTGCATTGTACCTGTCCTCTTCAGTGAATGTGACATAGGACAGGTGTTCACAGCCAGGGACGCAGGTGGTAAGCATAGTCCCCTGTGTAGGAAATATTTATTGGTTAGTAGCATCAGCTGCAGCTATGGTCAGCAGTAGGGCACTGGGTGTATGCTCACCAGTGAGGTGCCCACTGGGTATATCCCCATCTTTGAACTTCTTGCACAGGGTGGCGGGATGCCAGATGAAGCTGTTGTGGGTACTGCCAATGAATCATTCCAGAATACTGGTGATGTGCCCAGTTGCATCGCACACCACGAGTCAGTTGATTGAGAAGAAGCCCTTTCTGTTTACATAAGCCTACGCCTCATTCCCTTGGGGTGCACAGATGGCAACATGGTTGCAGTCAATGGCACCCAGTACAGCTGGTAGGGGTATAAATTGACAGAATTGCTGCATGGTTGCTGTTAACCCTGCCAGCAGCATATCTAGAAACTGACCCAGCAGGTATGAGGTGGCAGAGTGTGTGATACCAGTGGTGTCACCCACTAGTGCCTGAAATGTACCAGTGGCCATGAGGCACAGTGCAGTCATCTTGAGCTTAATGGACATTGCATGGCTGCAGTAGGTCTCTGTCCAGAGCTGCTCATTCAGCAGCTCACACAGCTGCATGATCATTGGCCTGTTGAGCCTGTACTGTCCCAGGATTTGTCTCATGACCGGTACTGTCTTTTTGCAGCATAGCACTGTCAGGGCCAGCAATGTGGCTGGGGGGCCCATTGTTCTGCACCTCATCCTCCTGGATGGCTTGCTTTCAGTGTCAGTGGCTCAGTAGGTAGCACACTCGCCTCTGAGGCCGGGAGATCAGAGGGCTGTGGTTTCAGTTCCCACATCTGGCACTTAGGTTAATATCCCAGTACTGACACCGTACTGCAGCATGAGAGGGGTGCTGCACTTCTGAGGTGCCATCTTTCGGATGAGATGTTAAATAAAGGTCCCATCTGCCTGGATTGGTGGTAGTTCAGGTGGATGTTGAAGATCCCATGGCACTTATCGAAAAGAGTAGGGGAATTTTTTATTGGAGAAAGCTTCATATGCAAAACAAGGGAAAATACAAGTAGAAAAACAGAAGATACATACATAATACAAAAAATGGAAAGTCAGGAAAAATTCACCCATTCCCTATCAAAACCCTAAACACCATAAGCAAACCCATAATTCTAAGAACAAAATCCACACAGAAACAAAAAAAGTCCATTCCAACAGTTCTCCCCTTCCCAATACATGAAGTGAAAACTTAAATGATTTATGAAATCTCCCGGCAGAAACTACTGATCAGTCAAAACTAGTAAAAAGGGGAGAGAACCCCCACCCTTCCACAAATCCTGTATCAGGGAGCTAGAAAAAGTATGTCTTTTTTTTAAACAACATAGTGATTTCAAGCTCTATCTTGTTTTGTTAACCCAACAAGGATAAATGTTTTTGTTGAAGCACAAATCGACATCTGATTTGCCAAATGACCCATTTAATAATAGCCAAAATCACACGAGTTGTTCCCAAATGAAATCTATTCCAAAGAGTACCATCGTACTATCCATACACCAAAATATTATAATCCATATACCTTAAATGAGGGATATTCTATGAACAAGCCAACATAGGCCATAAACCAGCAATATAGGGGCGTTGTAAAAAAGATGCATCATGGTTTCTACCTCTAAACCACAACCCTCCCTCAAACAAGATCTATCCTGAATATTTTTATGCAAATGATTACCTCTGACATTTAATCTAGAATGGCAGCTAAGCCATACATAGTCCCACACTTTAGGAGGGAGTCTAGGTTCTGTTACTTGGCGAAGAACATCAGTTAGGACTATAGTATTTGGTAGAACCAGGCAGGGTTCTTTAAAACAAATTTCCTGTAATAGTTCTGATTATTCTAATTTCCTAGTGGTATGCAAAAGGTCAAAGGTTGATGTATGCCAGGTTTTAATTTTTTACAAATTTCCAAAAGATATGGAGAGAAGCCCTATGGGATGTTCCAAAAAAACTTTGCTGGGTTTCCCACTTCTGTCAAAAATAAAGGCATCTATTTTTAAATAAAGAAACCCAAGGTAGTTGACTAAACAGTAAAATGGAACAAAATTTGCATAAAGAAATACAGTAAAAGAAAAATCACAGGATTGACCATGTTCAAACCACCATCACACACAGGCCAATAAGTGCAATTTCCTTTATGGGGTTAAGCCACTCCCATAATAACTGAAAAGCCATACTATACATTTTTACTTTTAAATTGACTGGTAATGGATACAAGTAACTAACATGCAAGAAAACAGGCAAAAGAAAAGTTTTATACATAAACACTCTTTTCTTTTTTGTCTAGGGAAGCTCTTCCATTTTATAACTTATCCTCAGCTTGGGCCAGTGCAGCTTCCCAATGTAACAGGCTGGTTCAGAAGCTCCAAACCAGTACCCCAAAATTTTAATAGGTAAGGAAGATAAACCATCACCCCCTATAGCTTGTGGAGCGACTCCTGAAATACTTAATTTCCACAGCTTTACATTTTAGTTTGTTAGCCCTTGAACCAGAAATAATGGAAAAAGTGTCTACAATTTTCATAGCCTGTTCCCTAGATACTTGATCAGCGACTAATATAGTAGTGTCATCCACATAAGCAAAGGCAATTGAAATAAACCTTCCCCAGAACCCCGAAATGGTGAAATCCCTGGTACTGTATTTAACATCCTCAATAAAAGATCCAAAGAAAGATATAAAGGTGGACTCAGAGGACAGCCTTGTCTGACTCCCTGCTGAATTAAAACAGACCGTCCCAGTCTTCCATTCACCAATGGTCGAGATGAGGCATGTCTATAAATAATTTAAAGCCAAGCTATAAACTCAGCTGGGATGCCAAAATGTTTTAAAACTTGAAACAAATAGACATGAGGAACTTCATTGAAAGCTTTATCTTGATATAGGGAGAGTAAATACCCAGAACCACTTGACCCATCAAAAGCTTCTCTCAGTAATTTAGCAATATCTCCCATACCCCGCTGGGGAATGGCACAAGTCTGACCAGGTGAGATTAATTCTTGCACTACCCAGGATAGGCGTTTGCACAGTATTCTACACAGAATTTTTCAGTCAACATTCAACAAACTAATGAGCCTCCAGTTTCCAAGCTCTAGTCTATCCCCTTTTTTATAAAGAAAAATCAAAATACTATCTGCCAAAGCCTTAGGGAAAGGGACTAAACCAAATAAAATATCATTATAAACTTAACAAATATGGACTCAAGAGGCCTAATGCTTCCTATAGAATTCTCCTGGTAGGCCATCCGGACCGGGAGAGGAACCAGATGGTAATCCACCAATAACCTCCTCATTTTGTTTCTGTGAAACTGGAGAGGTAAGTAGGGATCTATCTGGCTCCAAAAGATCAGGAATCTGTATTGTACTAAGAAACTCATCCATCCCAACTATAGGAGGAGAGTTATCACAAAAGGAATCTTCCACAAACTGATGAACCACTCCCTCAATACCATCACCAGAACTTATAATCTGACCTGTATCATTCCTCAAGGCTTCCATGAATTTAGAGTCCACCCTTTGAGCACAACAGTCATATGGGTTAACACCTTGTGCCTTTCCCTGCGTGCCAGACTTCTGCTCTAAAAACAAAGAATGGTCCCTATTGTACTGAAAACTACACATTTCAGACTAGGTCATAGTAATGTCCTCTGTGAGATCCTCTCCAGTCTCCACAGCCCAAGAAATTAGCCTCTGCAGCTGATCTCTGAGCTGCAGGCAAGTCAGATATCTAGCATTTGCTAACCGTTTCGCTAATGAATTGCATAAAATTTTCAAATCTCGTTTTGAATCCTGCCACCAAAAAAGAGAATTATCATATATATCAAAAACAGAAACCGGCATCCAACTCATTTTGAATGAGAGCCCAGGTATCCGTGTTTTTTTTAAAAGAGCAGAATTTAATCTCCAAACTGGATTTGGGCCATGTTTATTTACTGGGGCTCCAACAAACACTACAATCAATCTGTGGTCTGAGGTCTCAACTGGGAAAACTGAAAAAGTTCACACAGGGACCCAATGGGAGGCAAACCAGAAGTCAATTTGCATTGACAAATTACCCCTAGAGTAAGTATGCTCTGGTAATCTAAAAAAATCCAGCAGCACAATCCTTAAAATTGGCCTGTGTATGCATTTTGTGCAAAAAATTTGAGTTAGAATATAATTTTTGTGTTTTACCTGTTTTGTCAGATATTTTTATTTATTTTATTTGTATACAGTCTAGGAATTACAACCCTTTGAGTCAGGGACTCATTTACAAAGGCTCCGTGTCATTACATTAGTGAGGACGTAAACAGAGTGAGAATACTGTACACAGACAACAATGGGCTAAACATATACAGGGCACCACCAAAGGTGCAAAAACAATCTAAGCCATTATTATTTACAGAGTACTGTTTAAGATAAAATACAGTTAAAATCACATCCCAAAAAAACAGATCTTGTGGTATACAAAAAAGGTAGAACTTTCTGTAATAACGTAACCTGTTGAAATTTTGTCTGAAAGTTATATATATTTATAATCATGTAATCTTGCCCCTCAAGCAGGCATCAAGAATGCACGCCATCCTGGAACCAAGTCAATAATACGGAGACATGAAGGTTAGGATTCAGGGTAAAAACGTAGACCTGAGCATAGTTCTTCCCCAAAGACCAAACAGAAGTACTTCTGAACCAGTCATTTGATGCCTGGAAAGTCTCTAGTGATATGTAGCCGGGTGCCTTGTAGTCAACAAATATCAAGGTGATGACTGGAAATGACAGAAAATGTGGCAAGTCTTCTTTTATGGTTCTTTATACTATTTATGTTCAAAGATCCCAGGAAAGGCACCACTCCATGTTCAGGTACTAGATACATTCGACACAATGGAAACCAGAGTTTTAGAATTTTTAGACCCTATTCTTTTGGACTTTTCTTCTTCTTCTTACCTCCCCCTTTGGTATCTACAGAGGGAAATTCTGAATCAGTCACATGTTCTGTCTGTGAAGAAATTAGTGAAGAGGAGTCTGAATCTTCATCCTCCTCATCCCACTGTTTCCTTTTTGCAAGAGGGAGAAATCTATTAGATATTGGGAGGGCAGCCTCACTTCCATCCATAGCATCTTTGCTTAGTTTTTGGGATATGCTACATGTCATTCACCTATTTTTTTGAAATTCCCAATCTATGGAGTGGGGAGGTGGCATAGTGTGATCTTGCCTAGAAGGCCCCGCAACTTCAACGGAGCAAATGTGGGACTCCACATTCTCAGGAGAAATTGGAAAAACCAGGTCTGCAACCACCTCTGGTGTTGTGGCACCTGAGGAAACTACCTGCTGCACTGTTGGTTTGACTGAGATAGTAGAAAGTGAGGATATGTGCCCTGTATGGGAAGAATCAACAGTAGTAGCATTTGCAGAAGGTAAGGGGGGTCGGGAGTGGGATATGTCTATAAGGTAGTCTTCTCCTACGAGCCTTTGTGGTTCCACTTCTAAATTTCCTGTAGAGTCGTCTCCCCTCAAATTATGTGAAGCCCAGGGACAGTCTCTAAAAGTGTGGGTGGTGTCTTCACAAAGATTACAAATTACAGGAGTTTGGCAAGAGAATGCAACATGTCCGATCCCTCCACAAAGAGAACACTTCATTTTATCACAGGCAGAGCTCAGAGGAGTATGAGCCCCACACCTGAAACAGGAATGAGGCTGCCCTGCATAAAAAATTAAATCTTGGTCCCTCCCTAGGTAGAAGCAACCAGGGAGGTGTTGTATAATACCTCTGACTCGAGGAAGTTTTACCCGAATCCTCCACCCCCCAGTCCAAATATCCTCAGAGTCAATAATAGGGTCTGGGAGACCTAACACAGAGCATTTTGCTCTCAACTAAAATAAAATATCAGATATTGCCACTCCTTCATTTTTAAACAAAACTGTCACTGTTCTGTAAGCAGGCTTGGTCAAAGGAATAGCAGCAAAGACCTTCCATTCAGGGTTGTTGTGGACACCTTGATAATGTTCCAGAAGAGCTCCAAACTCTCATCAGTCTTAAAGCTGACATCAAAATTCAGATCTCCTGAAGTATGAATTAAAGCATATATGTCCCGGGGCAGAAAAACCAGAGCTGTCTTTCAAAAGCGTGTGGCCCACATATACTCTATCAGGGTGCAATTCCAGACATCCTTTATATTTTAATCGTACTACATTACGTCTTTTGGCAGGTTCAGGGGGAGCCTGAAATAGTACTGCATATGTTCTGTGGGACGAATTTTGACCAGGGTCAGGATTAGCTCCTGTAGTACTTGTAGAAGGACATGGGGGGGGAAGGATGGTCTGGGCAAGGCCCAGAGACATCCGACACTGGGATTCTGAGCAATGGGAGCTTCAGGGATATGCATTTCTTCTGAAACATCAAGTAAAGGAGGGACCATCACAGAATCTTGTTGTTTAGCGAAAAGAGCTGGAGAGTTAGACAGTTCTAAAGATGAGGGAAGTTCCATAGGGTCAGAAATGACAGACCCTGGCCGTTGTGGAGACACCCAAGGCTGATTTGGGCCAGATCTAACCCACCCAGCTGCCTGTAAGATGTCTGCAACAGTATGACCCATAATCAACAAGTTGTCATCAAAATTAGAGCCCTCCCCAAATAAATCAATACTCCGAGGAACAGGGACAAGCAGTGTTTCATCAGTCATAGAATCAGACAGATTTCGAGGAGGGTCACATTTAAAACCAGTGTCTACCCCAGTTCCCACTCCATTTTGTTCAGGTAAAGAGAGATCTTGAGCAGGAGAAACAACTACAGCCTCACTAGTAGTTCCCCGAGAAATCATATGGGGACCTTCCAGGTCCGTGGAGGCTGGTAACTCACCAATCAGCAGATCTGAGTTTGCAGCAGACTCCATCATGCAAATCTTAGAAAAACTTACAGATGCAGAAGAAAGCGTAGCTCCAGTAGGTAATGCTCCTGATTTTAAATCCAAAATTCTTGTTTGATGCTCATGGCATCCTTCCTCAATGGGAAGCTTCCGCAAATACACACTTCGCAATCGGAATTTTTGACAGCTCAGAAAGTCCGCTCTCAGCAGCGAGTCTGCTGAAATATCTGGTACTTCAGAGGAAGCCACACAGGCTGGAGAAACAAGCAGGAAATGCTCAGAAGGAGCCATAAGGTTAACATTTCCAGGCATAGACTTGGTAGTATTCAAATTCTCAGAAGCAAAGTCCACATCCATCTTTTCTGAGATAGAAAAAGCCTCACAGACATAAAGGGCTGAGGAGGAGGCCAGCTCCTCAGCTCCAGGTACCATCTCACCTCCACCAGGATCCATGGAAGCCGCCATCTTGGTCCCACAGGAAAATGGGTCCCCCTTCCTCACAGGAAGCAAGAGTAGGGGGAATTTCCCTGGTGTCCTGGACAAATGTCCCTCATTTACTAAAAATACCACCAACAGCTTAATCTGGTTCAAGGTCAGTTGGCATTCCTCTGTATCCCCCTTCCCCAGGTTGTGCCTGAAAATAGGCAGGATTTGTCTAGTACACTTACCCGGTCAACAAAAACTAAATAAATAAATGAGGTACAGGGTGTGTGCCATTGGTGTTGCAGTTCTGTTTTCCACCTGTGGGTTTGTGTCAGGTTAAAGCCTATTTTTTATAGTCCTTATATTGCACAAAGCTCAGTGGCACGAAATGATGTTAGTGCCACACTGTATTGTTGAATATCCCACTGCGTTACATATTCATGACACCGGCCCTTTCTTGGTGCTGCATACATCATAGTAGCACACCTCCGCTATTACCTATGGCCAGCAGAGTGCTATTGGCTGAATATAGCAGCCTGGTGCAATCTCCCATTAGCATGGCACTAACTCAGTTAGTGTCACACTAACCTTTTGAATATGGGGGCCAGAGAGTCCCTTTTGGCTTCCACCACCCATTTGGCCTTCCCCCTTCTATCCTACCCTCTATATTCTCCCTCATAAGCATCTGCCCCTTCCTCCCTCTCTCTATGGATCTATCCTACTACTTCCTACCTAGCCCGAAGAGCCTCTCTTTGCACCCTGTAAACTCCTTTCATCTTGTATCTCTTTAGACCTTCTTACAGTGCAGCGAATCTCTTATTTATATTTTGTACATATTTTGAACATTTATTTTACCAAGAATTAGTATTGTTATCCTTGTGTTCATTGTTCTTCTTTAATATATATTGTAACTTAACTTGCATTATGTTCTGCTGTGTTCGTAACCTGTATCTATGTCCAGGTCTGCCTCGAAAATTAACATTTGCTCAACAGTGATCGCCTGGTTAAATAAAGATTTTGATTGACTGATTGATTGATTGAGTCCTATATGCCAAATATATTATTATCACATAAAGTGTTCCAAGTAAGTTAATTACAGAGCAATTTATCGATATTACCACACACATAGTTCATTACTGCTTTAGTCAAATGACAAATAATTGGAACGTATAACTCCATTGTCTTAGCTCTATCATTAACTAAATAACCTTTCTAATTTTTCTACAGGCAAATGACTTGATTAGTAAAAGTCAATCAGTTGTTTTTTCCATCTTCTGTTTTTCCGTCTAACAATTGGGCAGCCCCTATCCAGCAGTTACCCCCAGCTCTGTAAGCCACCCAACCCAGGACACCTCTTGAACCTCCATGGGTGAGTGGGTGGGTGTCTTACTGGGTGGTGTGGAGCTTGTGGGGTATGCTGCCATCAACCTGCATTCCCCAGCTGCTTTCAGCACAGCTTTTCTCCTCCAAGCCAGCATACACCTCAGTGGCCTGCACACTGCCAGCCAGGTAGGTGGCCACTGTTCCACCACCTAGGCTCCACTTGGTGGCACATGAGCAGTGGTACACTCTGTCCCCCCTACCAGAAGGAGGAGAGCCATCACAGGATGCTCAATTTTCCTTCCCCTTGCCAGCCTGCGAATAACCCCAGTTCGTTGCTGAGCCCAGGCTGCTGGTGTGATGTGTGATGAGGCTCCTTGCCTCAGCTCACCATGTCACTTGGCTAGCTTTCAGTCAGTTAATTTTGACCGTATTTATGTAGGGTACAGGAATTTTTTTTCCCATATTTTATTTTATTGAATTTTTATTGATCATAATACAGAGTCCAGTATAATCAGCAGCAGCAAGTTGTACAGCATGCCGTTTCAAAGCATGCTGGCTGACACTTTAGTGGATTACAATACAGCAATTGTATTTAGGTTGATCAAGGCTGGTGGATCTTGGAGTTGGGGCAAAGATGATCATATGGGTAGAAAACTGGCTGAGGGACAGAACCCAGAGGGTGCTGGTGGGGGGAGAGTTATCTGGCACCACAGAGGTAACCAGTGAGGTCCCACAGGGCTCTGTGCTGGGGCTGGTGTTGTTCAATGTCTTCATCAATGACACTGGGGGTGGCATTAAGGGCAAAATGTGCCTATTTGCTGATGATACCAAGCTCTGTGGGAGAGTGGACACAGCTGAAGGGATACGGAACCTACAGGAAGATCTGGAAAAGCTGGGGAGGTGGTCCAGGATCTGGCAGCTTGTCTTCAATGCCAAGAAATGCAAAGTTATGCATATTGGAGCCAAGAATCCCAGGACAGAGTTTTACCTGGGTGGAGTCCGAGTATCTGCATCAGAGAAGGTGAAGGACCTGGAAGTGATGATCACTAGTGACCCGAAGCACTCCACACAGTGCAAGAAAGCAGCAGCAAAGGCTATCAAGATGCTGGGATGCATAGCTAGGGGGATCAGTAGTAGGAGAGAGGAGGTTATACTACCCTTGTACAGGTCACTGGTAAGGCGTATCTACATATAGGTTCAGTACTGGTGCCCACACCTCGAAAAGAGTTTACCTGCTGGAGAAGGTACAGAAGAGGGCTACAAAGATGATAGCCAGTCAGCAGGGCAAGGCATATGAGGAGAGGCTGAGGGCACTGAACACGTACTCTTTGGAAGACAGGGGAGAGAGAGAGAGAGAGGACATGATTGGGACATTCAAGTACTTGAAAGGGATAAATAAGGTTGATAAGGAGAGTTTCTTTAAGCTGAGTGGTAACCATATCACAAGGGTGCACAGTCTTAAGCTGGAGGGTGGGAGGCTTAGGAGGGAGGTCAGGAAGCACTTCTTCACAGGGAGGGTGGTGGGCACTTGGAATGCGCTGCTGGAAGAGGTCATCTCATTGAAGACACTGGGCAGCTTTAAGGGATGCTGGGATAGGCATGGGGGGAAGGTAAGAATCATGGGTAGGGAGGATGGGAGGAGTGGGGAGGGCAGGGACATTAGCTCAAGCTGTGGACCCTGCAATATGAGCAGAGTTGATAGATCAAATGGCATTCTTCTGCTGGCCTCTTCGTATGTATGTTCGTATTTAGTAATGGAAAAGTACAGCTTAAGACAACTTATTGTTATACACCACTCATGGCTCACATTCAAAATATATTCTATAATGTTAATTATAGCTCTTTCAACTGCAGAAAAGGAAGCCAATTTTTTTTCAAACATGTCTACATTATCACTGATCAGGTAGCTGATTCTGTTATTAGTGACTACAAAACCCATTTGTTGATACCATTCTTTTAAGGAAGTGTGCCTGAGGGTATTTCCAATATTTTAGAATAAGCCTTTTAAGGCTTGCTACTGCAGAGGATACCCATATCTTCTGTAGTTTATTTATAATTAGAAATGTAGGAAAGATTCCAAGGATAAAAATCCGGGCATACAGTGGGATGGATGTACCAGTTACTTTCTCGGAAATGTGTTTGATTTGGGGCCATAGATGTGCTATATTAGGACAACTCCGCAGCATGTGCACAAAGCCAGCATCATGTTGTTTACATTTCCAGCAGTTACTGTATTTTTAGTGAGGTCTCTATCTCTTAGTGTCTTAGGAGTCACAGAAAAATGATGAATTTTGCTTTGCACAAGCTGACTTTGTTGGTAGTTGCTCAATCTAAAGGCCATGTTCCAGGTGTCTGCCCAGTCTTGAGGGGAGATTTGTAAACAGAGTTCTGACTCTCATATCTCCTGGGCTTGAATGGTTAGAGAATAGGGTGGGGAACAGTTGAAGCAAAAGTTTATATGTTGTACTAGTGCCTCTTTTAAGCAATGCTGTTTTAATGACTGACCTGCAACCATTCTAGGCAGACAGGAAGCTGGGAGTTAGACAACAAATTTGATGTGTTTAGAACTTCTCTGATTGCAGATATTGAAAGAAGTGGAGTCAATGTAACCCACATTCCTTTTTCAATTCACCAAATATTTTAAGCATTCTGGTTTCTTTCTCTATTATGTATTTTATTTGAGAAATGCCAGCTGTAACCATTCTAGGTTGCCAAAGGGTAAATTGTCATATATCTGGGAGGGATTTTCCCATATAGGCATAGAATTAAGTGGAAATTTGTCTGGGCTAATAACATAATTTATATTTTTAAGACCTTGGCTGACCCTTTGATGCTGGGGTTGCCACTGGCAGTTTTTGGAATTGAGATGTACAATAGGTCAAAAAGTTTGTTTGGTTTTAGTATATGGGCTTTGAGAGGATGCCGTAGTGGAGAGTTGCTGAGGTTGTGAGGTTGTTCCTGTTAATGTGATAGACATAAGGCAGTCCTAGTGGGGGGTAGGAGGAAGTAAGCTGTTGGTTAACTAGGATCTGCAGCTTATCTGTTAGGTAGGAAAATGGGCAGACTAGGTGGGCCAAGCGGTCCTTATCTGCCGTCGAATGCTATGTTTCTATGTTTAAGTGTAACAGATTTTTTAAATAAAATTGCTAACTGGTATTTTTCCCAGCATGGGAGAGCGAATCCTCCAGTATCATAGGGAGCTGTGATTTTAGTCAGACTGATGCAAGATGGTTTTCTGTCCCATAGGAAGACTGTTATAATTCTGTTTAACTTGCATTAAATATTTTTTATTTAAAAGGATCAGCAGATTCTGAAAGATATAAAAGATTTTGGGGCCATAATCATTTTGATTGTGTGGATCTGCACCCACAAAGAAAGATTAAGTCTTCTTCATCTGTCTCTTTGTCAAGATCGAGTTCTATTTCTTTAAGGAGGCGGTCTAAGTGAAGCTGTAGTATTCTAAGTTAATAGTTATTTCAGGTCCTAAATAAATGTTTTCATCTTTGAGCCATTCTTCATTTAGAAGCTTTAGCAACTTTTCTTTGATAATAGGTGAAAGATTCATGTAGAGAGCTTGTGTTTTCCTTCAGTTTACTTTGATGCCTGAAATTTCTCCAAAGATAGTTAAGGCTGCTTTAAGGGACATGTAAGATTCCATAGATCTAGAGAGTGTTAGGAGGAGGCCATCCACAACACTGAAGACTTTGTCGATAGATTTCCCAATTCCTATTTCTCTAATACCAGGGTTGAGCTCCAGTGCTCTTGTTAAGGGTTCTACTGGTAATGGCATCTATACACTTACATGTGGATTGCCAATGGGTCTCGACCTGTGGTGCTTAGGCAACCCTAAGTCTGAATGCTGCACACTGGTGAGCCTACATACCCCTACAAACATTCATGGAAGGGAAATGCCTGCCTTGTGCACTGGATCTCCATCCAATAACATAGCTACACATGCAGCTGGTCCAGGGGCATATCTGGGGAGTGTGCCCATTCTCCATGCCATTCATGAATGGGGGCTCAGGCTATGGCAGCAGAGACCTTGCCACATCCCATGCATGCTCCTTCTCAGAGAAAACCTGCAAGCTGTGGGAGAACAAAACAACCCTCTACAGTACTGCCTTAGACCTCTGGTTGGAAAAGGAGGGCTGGGGCAGCCACTCTCCCATCTTTATTACAGTTTTCCATTTCACACCATCCCAGAATTCCCTGCTCCATGTTGAGCAGGGGATCCTAATAGGGAAGGAGGATGAGCATCTGAATTAATACCTGCCTATGTCTTCCAATCCGCCCCCATGCAGCTGTGTGCTGGGGGTGGGGCCACAGACAGGCACACTGCAGTGGTCAACTGTCAAGTATGCTGGCACCTTGCGCCTATCTGTAGATGTGGAGCAATGCATACTGGGTATGTGCGAATCACATGTACCTGGCCCATCTTTGGTGCATAGCCCCCCCATATGAATAAATATGGGGATAAGGGACATCCCTATCTAGTGCCTCTGATCAGTGAAAAGGTGAGGACAGAATTCCAATAGTAATAATGTGGGCAGTGGGTTTTCAATAAATTTAAGAGATTCAAAAGGATTCAAATACTAAAGGAGTAGTTTGTTCTGCAGCCAAATTTCTCTGGAGACTGAAGCATACAGTCCCAGTTAATTGAGACAAATGCCTTGAATATATCTAAGGAAAGGGCTATGTAGAGATCCTTGCTTTAGTTCGCACATCAAAGCACATCTAAAAAGTGACGGATATTATCTGCACCCACTCTGCATTTCATAAATCCTACATGTCCCTCCCCCCACTAGTTTAAGAATAATTTCTTGGATACATTTAAAAAAATTGTTTGTTGCTGTATTGGTCTTTGCATAATAAGATGCACAAATTAGGTGATTTGATATCTTTTATTGGACCAGCAGAGATTACAGATATACTTTAAAAAGATTCCCCAAGTTATTTAAAAAGAGATTTGCACCGCAAGTTGTGGAGCCTTATCTCTACGACACCACATCTGGCTATGCTTGATAAAAATTCTTTGCAATATGTAAGAGTGGAAGGGGTCTTAAATTTGCCCTCAGCCAATCCCTTCCACTTCACAGTTCTGGGAGCTGCCTAAGCCCTGCCCCTGCACTCAGGCACATAACGATATGAGCCAAGGGAGAGCGCTAGGATGCACTCCATTCAAGCCTATGGGGGGGCAACTTTTAAAATGTGTTTCTATATCGTAATGGTCATTTTGACATTAACCAAGGGTGCTGGGTGACTGTAGGGCTTATTAGTTATCCTAGTGCCCTTAGTTAATGACATATAGAATAATGTATGGGGTGGTGTGTGTAATAAGAAGTTTAATATTGAGGGGTAAGATGCTGCATAAACCCTGAGAGTGAAGCTCGAGGGGTTTGTGGAAAGCATCTTACCCCAAGGGTGTGCAAGTCGAGTCTAACAGCCACCACCCCATATTTTATATTTTATAATTACGGTGTTTTGCACTGTTTGTGCGCCTTTGCTCGAGCATGGCGGGTTTTATGCGATTATGCGGGCTTTATGCTGCTTTGCTGCTATACACACTCGTATAATGGGAAATTATGCCACGGTTTCCCTATGGGAAAAAGCGGGAACCAGTTATTATAAAACATTAACAGTCAAAACATTAAACAGAATTATAACAGTCACTGTTTCTGACTGTAACTTTGTGTTCATTTGTCAATCTTATTTGTAATATTTAAACTCACACTGTTTAAACATGTGCAGTCTGCAGCTAGTGTTCATTAGTCAATATTGTTTGTGAACATTTAAACTGTAACCTGAAACAAGAGCACCTTGTAAACAAGGCTCTGTTGCCTAATGATGTCAATTTACTCAATGGTCCAGATATTCAAAGGTTAGCCCGTTGATATTCAAAAGGGAAAAGTGCAGCACAAATCCCGATGTGCCAGAGTGCATCAGTATGTATGTAGGCACAGGTGAAGGTGTGTGCCATGCACAAACTGCACAGCCCGACATTCAGCATGGGATGTGCAGAGCCATGCATGCGCAACCCTCACCTGTGCCAGCACAAAGTTATGCCCCCCAAAAAAAGGAACAACTGATGGCCACCCACAAGTGAGCTGCCACATTGCAGGGCGCAACACGGCAGCTGCCACCTGTAGGTGGCCACTCGAGTTCCGGCTGCACCTAGCGGTGCCTCCCCATTCCCAATCGTGGGTATTTGTAAAAAAATAGAATAATTCGTCCAATATCCCTGGTGGTCCAGTGGACCTTTATCTGCCTGATCGCGGGCATCTGTATGTAAAAATAATCATAAGTCCAATACTCTCTGACCTTCTGTCCAGCTCTACCTTTATTTGCTACTATCTTCCCCGCACTCCTCTTCTGATGTCTTCCACCCAGCCTTACCTTTATTCTGCCCACTGAATCAGTCTCCATGTAACTACTGTATATTGTCTACTCTGTAAAGTGCACATGTAGGTCTGTTGTATACTGTGTTTGACAAATGCCTGTATTTTTTGGCTGATTCCTAAATGTACTCAGATTTTTTGTCTGCCTTGATGTTTGTTTCTTGCACTGTTTTGTCCTCACTGTGACGAGGTACCTTTGTAAATGAGCTTCTGGCTCAAAGGTTGTTAAACTGATGTTCTAATAAATAAATAAATAAATATCCCTGGTGGTCCAGTGGACCACTATCTGCCTGATTGCGGGCATCTGTATGTAAAAATAGTCATAAGTCCAATATCCCTGTGGTCCAGTGGACCACTATCTGCCCAATCTCAGGCATCTGTATGTAAAAATAGTCATAAGTCCAATATCCCTGGTGGTCCAGTGGACCTCTATTTGCCTGATCGTGGGCATTTGTAAAAAAATAGAATAATTTGTCCAATATCCCTGGTGGTCCAGTGGACCGCTATCTGCTGTCAGGGCATCTGTATGTAAAATAGTCATAAGTCCAATATCCCTGGTGGTCTAGTGCCCCTCCCACCAGCCCACTGGAGCCCCACCCCGCTGCCCCTGGTCAGCGGTGGGCAGCAGATCCGCACCAGCCTGCTGCCCGCCGCCACCATTTGACACTGTCAGTGGGGCTGTACACCGTTGGTTCACAGTGTGAGCCAATGGGCATGCGAGCACCGTGCCGTACTACATTCCAGATGGCAGATGAACCATTCACATATCTGGAATGTATATTAGTAATGGCTGCATGCCCATTGGCTCACACTGTGAACCAATGGTGTACAGCCCACGACGGTGTCAGTCGGTGGGGGGCGGCAGGTGGGTGGGGAGCGCCGCCGGGCCGACCGGGGAGCGGCAGTGGGCTCAGTGGCGGATGAAGAGGGTGGTACCCTAGACCACCAGGGATATTGGACTTATGACTATTTTTACATACAGATGTCTGCAATCGGGCAGATAGCGGTCCACTGGACCACCAGGGATATTGGACTTATGACTATTTTTACATACAGATGCCTGCGATTTGACAGACAGAGGTCCCACTGGACCACCAGGGATATTGGAGGGGATCTTTTTTTTTTAAACAAATGCCCGCGATCGGGCAGATAGCTGGTTCACTGGGCCACCGGGGATATTGGAAGCTATCTTTTTTTTAAACAAATGCCCATGATCAGGCTGCAGGGGCCGTCAGTCCCCAACTGCTGCTGCCTGGCAGGGCGCCAGGCGCAAGTTGTTGGGGATCGGTGCACCTGCATGCAAATGGAGCCGTAATGACATGCAAATGGCCCCATGTGCACATTGCATACATTATGGCCCCATTTGCATGTCAACTTTTGAATATCGTGGTTGCTGTGCATGGCACAATGGAACTTGCACTAGCGCATCCCCATGCTCTACTCTGGCCACTTGTGCTGGTGCAGTGCCACTGCACCATGCACACTGGGGGTGGCCAGGGTGCGATATTCAATGCTGCTGAGCCATGGCATAGCTCAGTTGAATTTCGCCCAGTCTACACCCCTGAGCAGCCAAGTTGAGCTGTGCCCAAGCTTGTGCCACAGCCTGGCACCGTTTGAATATCCGGGCCAATATGCCTATATGAAACCAAAATCATTTACTACTAATCAATCAATCAATCAAAATCTTTATTTAACCAGGTGGACACTGTTGAGCGAAGCTCATTTTAGAGGTGGACCTGGGTGGAACAAGTACAAACTACAGGGTAATACACAACATTTACAGTAATAAAAAAACAGCACTGGCATGAACAGCAATAGAAAGAAATAATGCAGGTTAAGTGCTACAATATGTAGAAGCAAGCAGAATGTACAACAAATAGTGATGCGAGAGAAAAACAAAAGGTAATACACACAATTTCAGTGCACTAGCATAAACAGCGAGGGCATGAGCAATAGATAGGGCTAGGTAGGGCAGATTCAGATAACCATATTGTACAGTCAAGCAAGGTGTGCAAACAAGTAGTGTTGCAGATGAGTTCCGCAACTATGATGCATATGTAAGGGACATGAGGCAAGGGTGAGCCGTCAAGAACCACAAGGGGCAACTCCAAGGATACATTAGGGGTAGGGGAGGATGGGGGGACAGGGAGGGGGGTAGGATAAAGGGGAAGGGACAGCAGATTATGAAAAGGGGTGCACAGTGCAGGTTGTGATGTGAGGACTTCTAGGAGGAAGAGTAACCGGAGGTCAGGGTATGGGTGAAAGCAAACCCAATACTGGAGCTGGTCAGGGAAAAAAAAGAAGGAGGACAGAGGCAGTGAAGAGGGAAAGTGGGAGAGAGAGAGAGACAGAGAGGGTTAGGCAGAAGCTGGACCAGTGACTAAAGGAGGCCATGGCAAGGTAAACAGTGGGCTCTGGGTGGTTAAGGGAATCTGTGATCAGGAATGGCAAATGCAGGGTTCTGTAATATGATGAGAGTATAGTGTTTTGAAGGATGCTAAGCTGATGGCATACTTTAGTTTTACGGTTTTGCAATTTATTCCACATTAAAGGCAACACATAAGTAATAACTGCACAGCCAAAGTGAGATCTGGCCTTGTATACCTTCAAGGAGAAGTAGGAGGCTCTTCTCAGAAAATACCTACTAAGTACAAAGCGGTAGGCAGTCACAGATATAGTTAGGTAGTTCATTTAAAAAGACTTTGTATGTCCAGCAGGTGGTGTTTCTTTGTTGCCCGAAGCTAAGAGAGGACCACCCTACTGCCGTGTACAACAAGCAGTTCTGCATATGTGAAACAAAAGCCCAGGGAATCACCACCCATCAGTTAGAAACACACCTCTGAATCCACATTTAGATAGAATAAATAAAACCATTTTATATTTAAGCAGTTTAGAACCATGTAAAACAAATAACTGTCCATGTGTTGTACCTGAAACCAGGGCAAAAACAAAACAGGAGCACTTTAAATATTGTAGTGGAACATGAAACTGATGTCTATGTTCATCCCATTCTGTACTGTATTCAAAAGAAAAATCAGTTTCACCTCCCATGCTCACCTCTGTTGTGTATTTTCCAAATGGGCTTTCAGAACCAGGACTGATAAGTGAGAGACAAGTGATCTGACTGCAAGAAATGTTGTCCAACAGGCTTTTCAGTCTTTTTCATTCTAATATCATGTCTGCATGTATTCATACAGGTTTGAAGAGGTTGTCCAGTCTCCAACATAACCTGTTTGTGGACATTTCTTGCATTGAATGTCATAAACAACATCCTGAGATGCACATGTAATTCCCTGTATGTTAAATTGTCTGTTTTGGTAGGGGTGTTGACAAAATGTGAAGTGGAAATGTTCCCACATCGTACATCCAGAATGTTTGCAGGGTCTTGTGCCACCAAATGTTCTGTTGTTCATGTCAGGTATAAGTTTGCTCTGACAATCAGGTTAGATAGATCAGGTGGTTGTTTGAAAGACAGTAGAGGTGGTTCTTGGAAGATACATTTCAAGGTGTCATCCTCACTAAATATTGATTGGAGGTCCTTAATAATTATATGTAGTGGCTCTAGATCTGGGAGTTCTTTGCAGAGTTTTCATGAGGTGATTGTAAAGTTTCCTCCTTATTCTCTCCCTCACTATCTGTATCTGTTCCAGGGATTCAACAAGCCTTGAGGAGGAAGGGCGGCTCCAGCTGTGATCCTACTCCACTGCAACCAATTTCTGCTTTTTCAGAGTCCCAGAGGAACATTTTTCCTTTTTGCTGGGTTGCCATCATCTATTTAGTTAGCACCATAGAAGATTGGTGAAAGTATTCTAGTAAATGCTGGGAAATATTGAAAATTAAACTTGGCTTTGGGGAGCTATTAAAGCCTATGACCTCATTGCTAGGTGATGTCATTGGAAGTCCCTAGAAACATATTTCAATCATATATTAGCAATAAGATAACAGACTAGACATGAAGCCTTACAGGATAATTTCATGAAATAGAAAATGGCTAGGTTTCCCAATCAAATAGATAAAAAAGTTTTATGTCAACTCAATAAGAGGAAAACAGATACAGCATTCATTCAGGAAACACACCTCCTGTAGAAAGAAGCAGAAAAATTATACAGATCATGGGTTTCTCAAGTAGAGTACAGTTGTTTCAACATTAAAAGGGGGTGCACAGCTATCCTAATCAGAAGAGGTGTAAAGTTTGTTAAAATTACCCACCTTTCTGACCCAGAAGGAAGATGCCAAATCCTAGATTGCACACTAGATGGTCAAAAGATAGTATTTTACAATGCATATGCTCCTAACTAAAACCAGTAAGTATTTTTCAACTCTCAAACCGCAGAGCTTTGTAAATTCTCAGACCATGAAATTATAGTGGAAGGGGACTTCAATGAAATTCCCTCTACTAGATAGAAAGGCTGCCAGACCATTAACATCCAAGACCAGAGCCAGAATATCCTTGCTTAAGATGCTGGAGGATTTGGATTTAGTTGATTCCTGGAGGCTCGTCCATCCTCAAGGTATAGACTATACCTTTTTCCCTAACTGACACCTCTTCTTTGGCAGAATCGACTATTCATATCCAAAAAACTGACTAATTCAATAATTGTAGCTGGAATAGATAGTATTATTATATCTGATCACAGTCTAAACTGCATTAATTTGCTATGGGGGCACCAGACCTAAATGTTTCTGGTGGAAGATTAATAAATCTCTTCTTAAAGATGGAAACTTTGTAAAATGGCTATCAAAAAAGACAATCGATTTCTTCAAGAACAATGTTAAGGGAGAAGTTTCACAGACCTGTGTCTGAGAGGCTTACAAAGCCTTTATTAGAGGCGCAATCATTAGCTTCATTGCTAATACAAACAAAATCTGGTCAGATCCGCCACGGCTGCATAATGAAGTTAGTAAAGTTGTGTGGAATTGTTAAGGAGGTATGGCGAACAACACAATGATTTGTAAGTAGTTAGATTTGTTTTAGTTTCTGTTCTAAGGAAGGCATACACATTATTAGGAAAATATATGGAGGTGTACATTTTAATGGAAGGAATAGGAAGTTTACAAAAGAATCCCAGAGCAAATGCCACTGATGGATATATTATCCCAGATGATATTGGCTAGACAGCCAAATTTTAAAGAAAACACAATTGCACATATCCCAATAATGCAAAGCATCAAGGTAAACATATGCAAATCCCCATGATGATACAGAAGGTGGCAGTACACGAAAATGTAATGGCTGGCATATGTTCAGCCTTGGGATTATTTACACAGTTTTTTTTTTTGTTGTTGTTGTTAAGAGAAACAGGGTTTTTGTCCATGAGGTGATGTAAGTCATATTTAAGCAGTGTGTTGATATCAGGAAGTCAGGTGTAATGATGATGGACTGTTAGAGAAAATGTGATATTAACTTTCAGAGGGGGTCACTTTTGATAAGGGCAAGGTAGTCATGCTTGTGATAATGGGAATATTAGGAAAGTATGAGGTCTACACAGAACTGGAGTACAAATATGCACAGTTTCATAAGTACATGCTCAGAGTGCAGTCAAATGTAATATGCAGGTTTGTTTTAAAAATAGGTAAAAATAGCGATACAGGCAATTACTAGAAAGACAGATAATTACATAGACATAAAGATAGAGAGAGAGACAGACACAGACAGACAGGTAGAATAGGAATGGCAGTGAAGTATTGAAGTGATGCCAATCCCACCCGTACCCCGCAGACATGGACAGGCATTGGGGTGTGCCTTTGGGTCATTGCCCATAACGCTCACACCATTTCACCTCACCCTATCCTGCAGACACAGACAAGAGTTGAGGTGTGCCTTGGGGTTCTCAAATTTTACACTCATCCCATTCCATAAGGAAATATGCTGAAATGGGTACAGTATAAAAGAATGGAGTGAACTTTGGGGCTGAAGAATCAAAGGCACACCTTGATACATGTCACTGGCTGCAGGGTGGGGATGGGGGTGGAATGGCATGAGCATTACTGTTGACAATCCCAAGTTGTACCCCTGATGCCTGTCAGTCTCTACAGTGCAGGGTGTTATGGTCAGAAACCCTAATGCCCTGGGTGTTTCTTGGTATTTTCACTCCAAGTTTTCAGCATGGGCTTTTTGTGACCCCACCGCATGAACAGTGACACTATCAGTTCATTAGCCAAAAGGAGATTTTGCACAGCGACTGTGCCATTTAGCACCACAGTTGCAAAAACACATTTTGAACAGGATGTAAAAAATGACAGCTGTACATTTCTTGTTTCAGTAACTGCTCGGCACATCTCTTGCATGACCTGCTTATTGACATTTTATATTTGCTATGCAATGTACTGCTGCTATGCCTGGGGAAGTACCTTTCCTAGGCTGTAAGAACAGCCTCAGAGGAACACACACATGCACACACACACACACACACACACACACACACACACACATGCACACACACACACATACACACACACACACACAGAGCAGAGCATAGCTGCAAAATGATTAGATTGTCTACAAGAACTGTTTTCCAAGCAAGATACAAGCAACTGAATCAAAAGCACACACACACACACACACATCCACACACACACCAGAACACAGCAGCAAAATTATTAGATTTATCTACAAGTACATGCTTCTATGCAAGTTGGGGCATGGGGAGGGTAAGGTTGGAGATCAGTTATGGTCCATGACATAACCACATGGTCAGAATATTAAATATTTTAAAATAAACATAAGCGAAAAAGTAACCATTTCAAGAAGAAAGTGCAAACTGTGACACTTTACAGTTATAGGGCAAGCATCTGGACTTATATGCTGCATATGCATCTCAACTGCTAAGGGGTCCTTACCATGTTCAGCCTTCCAAGCCAAGCTAACTACAGTATGTCTAGTAATAACATAGACAGACAAATTATGTCATATTTTCAACAAGAAGTTAGCATTTTAAAAAGGCGGTGCTGTAGACTGAGAAGCAGCTTGTGTAGGTGCATTATTCATGTTACCCAAGATATGTTATGGTTGCGTCCCATAAGGCTAACCAGTGAGAGAAGTAGGGGAAATGGATAGAAATCTAAAATAGAACCATTTAACCCATTTGTGATTTAAAGTTGCATGACAGAAATGTGGCTTCCAGAACTGGACACCATATTCCAAATGAAGCCTCACTAGTGATGTACACAGTGGCATCACCACTTCCTTCCTTCTGCTGGTAATACCTCTCCCTATGGACCCCAGCATTCCACTGGCTCTCCTCACAGCTTTGGTACATTGTTTAGCCACCTTTAGGTCATCCAATATGATTACCCCAGAATCCATTTCCATTTTGATGACCATCAGCCCCCCTCATAACCATTCCCTGGGTTCCTGCAACCCTTTCTTATTCAGCAGGCAGTTAGCACATCTGGACTGATTTGCTGCATATGCATCTCAATTGCTAAGGGGTCCTGACCATGTTCACCCTTCCTCAAGCCAAGCTAGCTGCAGTATGTCTAGCAATAACATGAATGGAAAGATTATGCATAACCAGTGGGAGAAGTAGGGGAAAGGGATATAAATCTAAAAGAGAACCACTTAACCCATTTGTGATTTACAGTTGCATGGCAGAAATGCGGCTTCTAGAACTGGACACCATATTCCAAATGAGGCCTCACCAGTGATCTACACAGTAGTATTACCACCTCCTTCCTTCTGCTGGTAATACCTCTCCCTAAGCTTGGCTTTACTGTGAAAGTCACTTATTCTGTGCTGGTCTACTGGGAGCGTGCAAGCCAGTTTGGTAGAGCATCTTCTAGGAACTGCACAAATTGAATTTGACAATTATACCATTAATTCTATTGTGCAACATTGTACCACAGTGTGTAGTGATTAACGACAAATAAACGGAGAAGGGGCCCAAACTGCAGTTCAGCAGTTGCAGGGCGGACATCGGGGAGGCAAATAGGGACAGGCTAAAGTGGTGGCTGGTGCATTCTGAGCCAGTCTATAACTGTTGTGCACTGTTAGGGAGTTTAGCACCCACAGTCAGCTAAAACAGACATTATTATTTTAATATTGTTCTTATCTGAATTACATCATACAGTAGTGTGTTCTACACTGTGCTGAAGCGGATGGGAATAACGCAACTCCGGGTCATGGGGCTACTAAAGAGGGCTCCTGAGCAAGTGGCACAAGCTCGGCAAGTGAGTAGGCGCACAGAGACGCCCAGAGATATCGTGTTACATGTCTTGTGTGTCCTGCAGGTTTCGAGGGCAGAGGCGGCAGATCTCAACAGTTGGAATTTGAACATTGGAAACCTTGAAAGGGTCGGTAAGAGTGTGTTGAATCAAAATATTCAGTTGCTGTGTAGGAACAGTTAGAGACTCAAGCGCACACACAAAATACTGGCAGGAGAAGACAACAAATACCGTCTAAATAGAATTATCACTAGAACTAACAAATAAAATCCATTATGGAGGAGGAAACAAGTATAGAGAGGCTGCTGGAAAAGTTGTGTGACAAGGGGGATCTTTCAAAATGTGAGCATTGCAGTATGTATGCCAGAAATCCTGCCGGTACCCACACACCTGGGTATCTGTGTATAAACTGTAAGGAAATTACTGCACTAAAATGTGAATTGAGGGATTGGCAGCAAAACTACCCCCAATGTGTACACACCCAGGTTGAGAGGACCGAGGGGAAAATTATACTGGATAGGCCTGCAACATCTAGTGCAGAGCCACAAGAAACTATGCACGGGAGCGCTAGTGATGGCTCAATGTCAGTCAATGGGCAACAGCTAGTGAAGGTATGGGGGATAATGATTAGGGCAACAGCTAGTGAAGGTATGGGGATGACTTTCAGGCAACAGCTAGTGAGGGTATAGGGATGACATTTGGGCAGCAGCTGGTGAGGGTATGGGGGATGACAGTTGGACAACAGCTAGTGAGAGTATGGGGGATGACAGTCAGGCAACAGTTAGTGAGGGTATAGGGATGACAGTCAGGCAGCAGCTAGTGTGGGTATGGGGGATGACAGTCAGGCAACAGTATCTAAAGCACCTCACAAGAAAAGGACAAGTGCCATGGGGGGAAATGTGGTGGTAGTACCAAATAGATACTCCCCACTTAGCATTGATTCAAAAACTAGCATGGAGACACTCAAATTAGATGCGAACCAGGGCACTGAACCCCTAGATTCACAACTAGGGATAGAAATTCTGGTGATAGAGGATCCCATCATTAGAAATACTGACACGGTACTTACTACTGGTTGCAAAAATAACATGACCGTAAACTGTTTACCAGGGGCAAGAGTTGGGGACATCAAACAGCGCCTGCCAACATTATTATTAAATTCTCCAAAACAAAAAGTGGTCGTGCTCCATGTGGGAATAAACAATGTAGGTAAGGAGCACGAAAAAGATGTTGTGGATGAGCTCATAGAATGTACTGAATTAAAAAAGGCTAGTGGACACATACCGATCATCTCTGCAATATTGCCAAATTATGGATGCAGCCCTGAAAAAAACAGTACCAGTCAAAGAATAAACAGTAGAGTTTCAAATAGGTGTGCAGCAAGATATATCACTTTCATGGACACCTGGGAGAGGTTTATCAATAAAAAAAATCTTTATAGAAGGGACGGACTACATCTAAACCCCCTGGGAACAAAAACTCTGGTGACTGAAATCAGAGGAATGCAAATCATTTATTTAAAATAGGCACAGGGGCAGGGCAGTATCAGGCAGACAAAAGATCAGCAAGGAGACAGTATAAACCTAAAGTAAGGACCACTCAAACCAATACCCAGTGTTTACTCATTAATGCAGAAAGCTTAAATAATAAAAAGGAGGAAACTGGAGGCACTCATATGTGGGGAAGGGGTGGATATGGTGTTTATCACAGAGACTTGGTGGACAGCAGAAAGGGACTGAGGTAGAGAAATCCCTGGCTTTACCCTATTCCACAAGGATAGAGAGGGAAAGAGAAGTGGGGGGCGTGGCAGCATATATATCAGATAAAATAAAAGCTACAGATATAACTCAAAAGGTTAGGTTGGGGGATATAGTGCCAGAGACCATCTGGATACAGTTAATCACATGTACTCAATAATTGGGATATGGTATAGACCCCCAGGGTCATCAAAAGAGTTGTCAAATCAAATTAGTGTAGAACTGACTAGTGCTTGTGAACTAGGCAAAGCAATAATGGTGGGGGATTTAAACTATAGGAACATCAACTGGGCTAGCCAACATACCACAAATCTAAGTAATAAAGCATTGCCAGGAGTTGGATATGACTCAATATGTGACTGCCCCTACTAGAGGGAACAATAATCCTAGATTTGGTTTGGCAGGGAAGGATATTAATGTTATAGGTTGCCACACAATGGCACCACTGGGGAGTAGTGACCATGAGGGGCTAAGTTTCACACATCAGCAATACATACCTCTACAAAAAGGATATAGAGAGGTTTTCAGCTTTAGAACAGCAAATAAAGATAACATACTGAGGGATATGGATACTATAAACTGGGAAGGCTTACTGGGGAGTAAACCAGTTGGGTAAATGTGGGATATATTTAAAGATCAAATAGATATGATATGTAATGGTCATATTAAAAGGGTAAAGATTTACAATAGGAAAGGGAAAAAACCTAGATGGCTCACAAAGACAATCATTAAATTAATGAATAAGAAAAAATGGTTGTATCAAATATATAGAAGAAGTACAAATACCAGCAACTGGTTTAATTATAAACAGGTGCAGACTAAGTGTGAGAATTTGATAAAATGAAATAAACAAAGGATGGAAGTTAGGCTGGCTACCTCAGCACATAAAAATAATATGAAAGTTTCTATAGCTATGCAAATTCATTGAGGAAAACAAACAATAACCTGTGCACCATTAAGGAAGGAGGGGCCCAAATATCGGATCCCACAAAGGTGGCAAATGCCTTTAATAAATACTTTACTGATTTTCGCAACTAAATCTATAGGACTTGTAAATTGTAACCCAAAGAAAAAATCAGACATAGAGATATATGTTGAAATTATTCTAGATAAAAAAAGGGCACTAAAAAATACAAACGCTGCAGGGCCTGATAACATATCAAATAATATACTTGAATTACTCTTACCAAACATTGTTATTCCTTTGGCCATTATCTTTCGGCAGTCACTGGGAGAGGGGGAAGTGCCTGGGGATTGTCTGACAGCAAATGTGATACCCATTCACAAGAAGGGAGATAGAGCAGACTGCACAAACTATAGGCCCATAGGTTTGACTTCGGTGGCAGGCAAGCTGATGGAATCGATATTGAAAGATGTAATAAATGTGCATCTGACAGAGACTGGCCAGGGCGATAGGGAGACGCATGGATTTGTGGCTGGCAGGTCATGTCTTACAAACATGCTGTATTTCTATGAGAACATTTCAGCAGCATTAGATAGGTGGGTTGTATATACTTGGATTTTGCAAAGGCATTTAATAAAAGTACCGCACATAGAAATATTAAACTGTTTGTCAGAAATTGATATGGACTATAAGAGTATGCCAATGGATCCAGGCATGGTTGGTGGATAGGACTCAGAGGGTGTGTATAAATGAGTATCTGTCTAATGAAATCCCTGTAACTGGGGGTGGAGTCCCTCAGGGGTTGGTCCTGGGGCTGGTGCTGTTTAGAATATTCATAGTGCAGATGGGGAAAGGGGCTCATAATTGGGTAAGCAAGTATGTAGATGATACAAAGCCTGCCGGTCTAGTAACACAGTCTGTGGGGGTGGCTACTATCCAGAAAGATTTGGACGAAATCCCCAAATGGGCCACTCAAAAGGGAATGAGTTTTAACATAGATAAATGTTGTGTGATCCATATGGGAACTATGAATCTGGAACACAATTACAAGATTAATGGGCAAACCTTAAGGAAGTCAAAGTTGGAAAGGGACATGGGCATATGGGTGGATCAGAAACTGAAATACCAGACTCAGTGTGACAAACAGATAATAAAGGCAAATAGGGTTTTATGGAATATAAAAGAACTTCAGAAATAGGAAGGAGGCTGGATCATGCCTTTGTACAGGGCTTATGTGAAGCCTATTTTGGATTATAGTGCCCCAATGTGGGGCCCATAAATAAGGGACAGTGGCAGGATTGGAGATGGTGCAGAGGAGGGGCCACCAGGATGGTGCATGGTATGCAGGATGAGCCCTATGAGCACAGACTAGCTAATTTAAGGCTAATGTCACTGGAGACTAGAAGAGTGAGAGGGACTTGATGCTGTGTTATGATATAATGCAGGATGACCATATGTTAAATGAATTAAATCTACAGTTTAAAAATAATAACATGGGCACTAGAGGACACCATTTTCAGCTAAGACATATAAAGTTAACACAAGTAAATGGATGGCTTTCTACACACAGTGAGTGGTGGCTCTGTGGAATGGGTTACCAGAGGAAATTGCATACGCTGCAAATAAGGCTCAGTTCAAAAGGAACTTGGATGCCTATATCTTAAAGGGCCACAAGCTGACATATTATGGGTGAAAGGAAAGGAGTGTGTATGGGTCAAACAAGGGCCCCCAAAGTTCCTCATTACTTTGTATAAAACTTTGTATGAAAACTATGCACCACAGCATTCCACTGGCTCTCCTCACAGCTTTGATACATCGTTTAGCCACCTTTAGGTCATCCAAGTTAATTACCCCAAAATCCCTTTTCATTTTGATGACCATCAGCCCCCCCCCCGGTAATCATTCCCTGGGTTCCTACTACCCTACCATATTCAGCAGGCAGTTAGTGCATCTAGATTTATTTGCTGCATATGAATCTCAATTGCTAAGGGGTTCTGACCATGTTTACCCTTCCTCAAGCCAAACTAGCTGCAGTATGTCTAGCAATAACATGAATGGAAAGATAATGCATATGAAAACTTATTAATTTTGTTGTACATAGCCTACGACTCAAAGTGTGTCTCCTTTGGCTGCCATGATGTCTGTGGTTAATTTGAAACAAAAGACAATGTCACAAGACACTGACATCCACCGGAAGTATTAAACAATAGAGCAAACTGCACTCTGGGAAGATTGCCTGGGACAAGATGCAATAAAAAAAAACACCTGAATAGCAGGTTCCAAGGAGTATAAAACCACCAGGAATGTTAGAAAAATCTCCCCATCCCCACTCATTCACAGGTGTCAATCAGTGTATTTGTTAACCATGCTGGTTCATCTTCTTACTTCCTCATAGTAAAAACGTGATACTACATTTCTGTTATTTTAGTTTGCATGTTTTTGTTTGTTTTTGTTACAAATGTGAAGTATCTTTTAATAAAGTATAAAAATGTTTATGTGTGAGTTATTTAGTTTGGAGAATATTTGTTTTATTATTTGAAAAAGTGTGGTACACTAAATGTGTAGTGCAGTGAACCATTGTAATATGGAATCAAATGTGTAGCTGAAATAGTCACTGTCATCCTGTTGCTTTCATGCCATACCACACACAGGAGAAAAACTGACTTCAAAGTATTTTGTGGTTTCTAGGCTGCAGCTTCATACTATATACTTCATTTGTAAAAAAAATGAAATTCTTGTCACAGAACAAAATCAGCACTAACTGCTTATAGAATGCTGATACCTACATTTACAGTTTAGCAAATACTTGAAATCTAACTGAGTGGGGTTTCTGTAAAAAATAGCTAGAGTCTTTTTTAATTATAGCATTGATGATCTGGGCAGTTTCTGTGCTTTTATGGTTGTATAAAGTTTGATAAAATTAAAAGTTTTAAAATTGAAACACTCCTGCTAGCTAGACCTGACACACATAGAAAACAAAAATAGTGAATTAGAGCTATTTAGAAGCTGTTGTCTTATAGAAACCCCTGTTAGCTACCTCTCAGGTATTATGCAAAGGGAGAGGTAGGGGTGGGGGGGCGCGTCAAGTAGCATTGTTGAGAGGCAAACACTAACTTGTATTACGAATAGATAAGCTCCATGATGTTTCCAGGCAAGTTTCTATAAAATATTCCAATTCTGCTTGTTTAATTTTATGCCATGTATGTGGGCAGATAAACAGTGGAATAAATTCATTTATTCTTAGTGCCGTGGGATATGGGATAAATGGTGATTCTAATATTTATGCCACGCCCTGCCATCAATCAACCACAGTTTATCCCACACCCTGCCATCAATCATTCCCTCCTGCCAGAACTAGACCATCAGCAACTGCCTCCCCATACCATTCCTCTCATGATCCATTCAAACTGTAACACAGCTGTTCAAAAATATTCATTCCCACCGCACTCGCCCTCACTCCTCAGTGCCTCCACACAGTTCCCCAGCTCCAAGCAATAAAAACAGCAGTACCTTTTCTATTCCTTTCACCCACATCTTCTGCTAAATTTTTCTTTTTTTTTCCAGACTACTTTTCCATGACTAGCTGTCGGCTTGTTTGCTCGCTTCCTCACTAGTTGATGTCCCTCTCATTCACACAAAAAAACAAATTCCCAAATAAAACATCTTCGGGCTCTTCATGCCCCAATTCCACAGACCAAATCCACTCCTCAAACCACTGATGACCCATCCGTATCTCCACTGCCACCACACTTCTTTCTCAAGCTACTGTATCCCACCTTCCTTGCTGTAAAACTGATCGCTATTCTGAATGTTGAATCCGCAGGCCAACAGTCCTTTTCAATGCCTCCATGCCAACTGAACCAAAACTGAGGAATAAAAATCAAACCCCACCCACAAACATTATGTAATGCCCTCCACCAATCAAACACATTCCCCACGCTCCAGCCACCCAATGACCACAACCACCCATTTACAGAAACAACCAATCAAAATTTACACATCACCTAATCACTGCCAAAATAAAATTCCACCACAACAATGAACTGAATCACAAATAGTCCCCACTAAAACATAAACACATTTAAAAATATAAAAAAAATACAAACACAGCCCATTGCATACATTGCATTGATGTGATGGGCTGTTGGATACACCATTTATTTGAATGAGCAGTGTGTGACTTAGACCTCACCATGGCTCCGCCACTGTGAGGTCAACCGAGGTCACACACTGTTCGCTCAAATAAATGGTGTATTCCAAAAGCAGCCATCAATATCCCCTATTTATGGTATACTCCTAATGACCTATAAGGTGATTGTATGCTACTTAGAACTGGTGCAAAAAGTGAAAGAGATTGAGAGAAATAGCCAGATGAGTGCAGACACAACCACTGTAACAAGTGACATGATTAAAAACTTACACACACACACACACCAGAACACAGCTGGACAAGGTACCAATACTATATCTAAAAAATATTGTTTAAACTCACCCAAAATCTAATAGTGTCTTTCCTCTGTAAGCAGTATTCTCTCTGTGGCTGAGCTGTGACAGACCCTGTAACAAGATACTGGCCTCCTACAGGGGTGATTAGATATCATATCAAAGGGCACTCTGGGAAGACTGGCTGGGACAAAAGGCCATAAAAGAAACCAGAATGGCAGCCTCCGGGGCAATAAAACAGCTATGGAAAGATTGAAAAAAAAAACCTCTCACAGCCAGAGGGGAAAAAAACACACTAGGAAGAGGTTAGAACAAAGAAAAAAAGGATAAAACATATATTTTTCTGATTTTAACATGGAGTTTTCCTTTAAATACTTCCCCTTTAATCAGTTGTTCCAACATGATAGATCCATCTCATGCCTCTTCCACATGAATAAAAAAAGGTGGGGTGGATCTTTAGGAACTTCTTGGGTGGAGGTGGAGGTGGATTTATTCCTCCCAAAAACTAATGCTGCCTCCCACTACTCAGGTTCCAGTTCTTGTACCACCCATTTAAGAAAGAAAATAGTACCCTGCAACCATTCATTAACATGAAACTATATTCATTTGAGGGCAGAAAACATTTCTTGGAGGAGGGTAAGGCGGAGGAGACTATTTACACCTTCAGTCAGTTCCACGGACAGAAAACATGGCATCACTCATTTTGTACATGCAAAACATCAGCAGACTCTGCCTACTACAGCTGTAAAAAGAGAAAACCAAAGACCTGGCCTCTGAAGAACAGGAGCTAGCCAGTTTAGAAAACAAAAATAAAGTGTGCTCCAGAAGGGAACCTATATGTTTGTATGCACTTTATAAATGCTTGGGTATGGAACCAGAGAAAATTTGTGACAGTCACAGAAACATGGTACACACAAAACCATGACTGGGATGTAAACATACCAGGATACACTATCTACAGGAGGGACAGGGAGGGTAAAAGAGGAGGAGGAGTAGCTCTTTACATAAGGGAATGAATAAAAGCAACAGAACAAAAGGGTAAACAGGGAGGAGAAGAAGCACTGTGGGTAAATTTGGAGACAGGCAATGGCACTACAATCCACACAGGGGTTGTATACAGACACCCTTCCCAGGGGGAGGAAATGGACAAGGAAATCATAGAAAGTTTACTTAGAATGGCAGAAAAAGGGGAGATATTGCTGATGGGTGATCTGAATATGCCAGATGTTAACTGGAGTGCAGTTGCAGCAGCCACTTCGAAGAGTGGGGTTATTCTAGATGCCCTACAGGGGGCATGCCTTAGACAACTAGTATTGGAGCCCACTCGAGAGGGAGCAATCTTAGACCTGGCTCTCTCAGATGGAGATGGAGAGAGGATCACAGATGTAGAAGTGGGTAGCCATCTGGGAACTAGCGACCATCGAACAGTATGGTTCACAATAAACACAGCAATAGAGTAAAGTCATACAAAGGCAAAAGTACTGGACTTTAGGAGGGCTGACTTGCCAAAATGGGTGAGTGCCTAAGAATGCACTATCAAATGGGCAGGAAGGAGGGTGGAAGAACAATGGGGAATAATAAAACTGCCATCACAGAGGTAAGAGCCTTGTGTGAAGCAAATAAACAAAACAAAAAACAAAGCGATGTAAGAAACCATTATGGTTCTCAAAGGAAGTGGCAGTGAAGGTTCAAGAAAAAGAAAGCATTCAGGAAGTACAAGGAATCGCAGAAGGAGCAGGACAGAGAACTGTATCAGTTAAAGCAAAGGAAGCTGGGAAGGCAGTCAGAACAGCAAAGGCCCAAACCAAGGAAAAGATAGCCAACTCAGTTAAGAAGGATAAAACCTTTTATAGGTACATCAGGAGCAAAGGAAGACCAAGAGGGATAGTGAGACAATAAAGGGGAGGAGAGGATGGGCAAAGGGAGGCTGTGAAAAGGCAGAGATACTAAACAAATATTTTGCTCAGTATTTACAAATGAAGAGGGCGGTACCTAAAACAAACCAGTAGAAACACTCTGGACACAGAAGTTGATACCAGCCATTTACAGAAGAAAGGGTTATGAAAGAACTCTTAAAACTGAAGGTGGACAAAGCAATGAGGCCTGATGGGATTCATCCCAGAATTCTAAAAGAACTAAGGATAGAACTAGTGACACCACTGACTACCCTCTTTAACAAATCATGGGAGGATGGGGTGGTACCCAAGGACTAGAGGAGGGCAGATGTGATTCCCCTTCACAAAAGTGGGAGCAAGGCAGAAGCAGGAAACTACAGACCTGTTAGTTTAACCTCAGTGATAGGGAAAATGATGGAATCACTTCTGAAGGAAAGAATTGTCAAGTATCTAGAGGCCAGAGGGCACAGAACCTAGGCAGCATGGATTCACAGTGGGAAGGTCATGCCAGACCAGATCTGATAGATTTCTTTGACTGGGTGACCAAAGTAGTAGATCAGGGAGGGGTTGTGGACATGGCCTACCTAGACTTTAGCAAGGCATTTGACACAGTCCCACACAAAGATTAATATACAAGTTAGCCAGCCTGGGAGTGGGTCCCAAGATGACAGCCTGGGTAAAGAATTGGCTAGAGAATAGGACACAGAGAGTAATGGTAAATGAGTCCACTCAGAAGAAAGGGGTTTACTAGTGGGGTACCCATGAGGTTCAGTATTAGGACGGTCCTCTTCAATGTCTTTATAAGTGACATTGCAGATGGACTGGAAGGAAAAGTATGTCTCTTTGCAGATGACACAAAGATCTGCAAGAGAGTTGATGCACAAGGTGGGGTGGAAGGGATGAGAGGGACTTGGCAAGGTTAGAGGAATGGTCAAATGTTGGCAGCTTAGATTCAGTGCTAAGAAGTGCAAGGTAATGCACCTGGAAAACAAAACCCAGGGAAGAGTACACAATGGGGGTGAGATACTAACAACAACAAAAATGGAAAGGGACCTGGGGGTAGTCATATCAGATGACCTAAAGGTGGGCAAGCAATGTGAGAGGGCAGCAAGGAGGGCTGGGGGGATACTGGGATGCATAGGGAGAGGCATCGCCAGTAGAAAACAGGACGTTATTATCCTTTGTACAGACAGCTGGTCAGACCCCATCTGGAGTACTGTGTAGAGTTCTGGAGACCCAATCTCCGCAAAGACATAGACAGGATGGAAGCTGTCAGAGGAGGGCAACTAAAATGGTGCAGGGTCTGCACTGGAAGACATATGAAGAGAGACTAAAAGAGCAATATGTATAGCCTCGAGGAAAGGAGGAGAGGGAGGACATGATAGAAACGTTCAAGTACCTCAAGGAATCAACAAAGTCCAAGAGGGTAGCATCTTTCAAAAAAGAGGTGTGCAAGAACAAGGGCACAATTTGAAGATGGGGGTGGCTCAGAGGTAATGTAAGGAATATTTTTCACAGAGAGGTTGTGGATGCATGGAACGGCCTTCTGAGGAGGTTGTGGAGTCAAAAACAGTGGTGGAATTCAAGCACGCATGGGACAGTCATAAGGCCATTCTAGGGGTGGGGGTAGGAAGAAGTAGGCTGCTGGTTAACTAGGATCTGCAGCTTATCCAGTAGGTAGGAAATGGGCAGACTGGGTGGCCAAGCAGTCCTATCTGCCATCAAATTCTATGTTTCTATGTTTCTGTTCTGTTAAACAGAAATCGATTGTCATGTCTGAAGAATAACCACATTTAATACATTAACACCACTGCTAAAATATGTTTTTAAGTGTGATATATGTACAATTGTAAATTAGTGTATATGTGATTTTTGTAATTTTTCTTTGGCAAAGACATAACTTGCGATCAATAAACAACTTGACTTATCCAGATGAAGCACTTCATGAATCAGACTGTCCTTAAAGGTGGTCATGGCTCCTGTTTCTGTCTTCTCAGGGCCCAAGTACCCATAGGTTCACCTGGCATGATAGGTTTTCCCCGATCTTCTAGTTTGGGATATAATAGTTGTTCCCCATCATGTAGTTGTAAAATAGCTCCATTGTGTAAGTCTGAGGTCTCTGTGAGACTGGAAATCTGTGCCTCCAACTTTGCCATTTTCCATTCCTGTTTTTGGATGTTTCAGCGATTATTAGCAACCTCATTCTATATGCAGTGTAAGGTATCTACCAACCACATCTGTGGGCTCAAAGTTATTCATGGGAAGCACACTGCTTAGGTCTGTGAAACCAGTATTAAAACTGTCAGCTTATGATTTTTGGATCCTGGGTGATTGTACCATCTATGTTTAGTGTAACCACCCAGTCACTTGGTGTTAGTAGAATCCTCTCAGTGACAGTGATAGGCAGGGAAAGGCAGCTGGTGATGAACTAGTCAAATGGTTTTTCATCTTCCCACTCTTTGGCTTACTTGGCTCAAGCTGAGACTGAAGTGATGAGCTCATTTAGAACTCTTGCAGCAGCATAACCCTTGTGTCAGCTGCTGCGTGGGAGATAGAATGTTGAGAACAGCAGTTGGTTAGAGGAAGTTTTGAGTGAGGAAGGCAAAGGAGCTGCTCTGCCTGTGGGCTCCAGTTTTTGAGCCCTGGTATTTCTCACCCTAGTGTTGGTAATCCCCAGCTTGCCAAGTGAAGTGTTGGAGACATTTCTTCAGCAGGATTTCCTGATTTTCATTCCAGGAGGGGTGAAAGGGACTGCAGTTCATGTAGATCCATGGGGCAGTCCCCTGTTATGGTCCAGGATGTGTAAAGCTGCCAGAAAGTATGACAGTGAGTGAAATCTGACTTTTGCCAAAGGGAACTAGTACCAGTTTTGTTGTGTTCCACGCCTTTATGGAAGGCTCAACTTTCTGTAAGTACAAATGTGCAAGACTGTTTGAAAGTAAAGTTGGCTGAGATGTGTGATGTCCAGAGCCATGACTAGATCACACTATTTGGGACTTTCACTTCTACACTACATATGTGGTGATTTGAATGCTGAATGCCAAGTTTAATGTTTTTAGCAATTCGAGAGGTATTGCAGATGTTTAAGGTATAACTCTGAAAGAATGGCTGAGTTTGGATTTGGGAGCAAAGGGTGGGCAGAACCCCATCCGGAGTAACCAGTTCAAGACCAACAGGTTCTGAAAGGGCACCTGGTTACCTTAGACTAATGGCCATAGTCTGAGAAGATTCAACCCCATAATATGGGCTAAATGTTTGCTACAAACAGCTCGAGGAAGAATAGTGCTACAGTTCAACACATTTTTATTTATTTATTTAACAAATTGAAAGACCTTTGAGCCAAGGGCTCTTTTACAGAGGCTCCACGTCAAGTCATAAGAATAACAAACTACAATGGTTTCAGTAAGTAGTACAACATGAGGAAAGTAATTACATAAACAAAAGAATAATATAGCAAGATAAATATTGTGTCAAGTGCAGCCAGTGGCCTTGTCTGAAGAGGGGTGGAAGGGATTACAAGGAGAGAAGGATAGGGGGTGAATTGGTGGAGTGGAAGGAGCAAACTAAGAGCAAGGAGGGAGCTGCCACAATGTAGCTTATGTAGGAAAAGACCCATGGGGAGTAGACAGAGAGAACAAGGTGAAGAAACAGAGAGGAGGGAAGGAATGGAGAGTGGGAGTGGAGGGGTAGAGGAAAGGGGGATAAGGTAGGATGAAAAGAGGGCAGGGATGGGGACAGGAAAGGGATGAAAGAAGGAGTGCTGTATGTGGAATAGCACAGCAACAGGGTAGGGCTATACAGGGGCGAATGATAAAAGAGGGAGGTCCCAGTACATTTAGCTGTCTGCAAAGATTAGGTATAGCAGTCACAAGATGCTCTAGAAGCTAGGAATTGATGCAGCTTCTGCTTAAATGGTGCCAAGGTTGCAGTCGTCACAATCTCATGAGGAAGGGAATTAAATAAATTAGCCACTCTAACGCAATGGATCACTGTTGGGGTGAGGTTTGACAGCGAGGGACAGTAAAAGTTTTGCTCACAGAACTTCATGTGTTTCTAATGCCCCAGAAGGTACTGAAAAGCTAAAGGGAACCTAGTGGTAGGAGACCAAGAGCTGCTTTCATAGCCAGAAGGCAGACTTGATATTTAATGTGAGCCTGGAGTTGAAGCCAGTTTCCTTGTCTGTAAAGGTCACAAGTGTAAGTACGATATGCTGCACCAGTTAGTAGATGGCATGTCTTATTTAAAGCTCTGGTGAGCAGCCATAGGGTTGTGTCCATGGTGGTACCATAAATGACCAAACCATAGTCAATAATAGACACAATTGAACTTTGGATAGCCAGTCTGAGGGCTGCGGTAGTTGGGCAGTGTTTGTGTCTGTGTAGAAGGTATAGGTGAATGTTAACTGCTTTGGCAACATTCTCAACATGGTGGGAGTAGGGAGCGTACTATCCATTGTAACTCCTAGGTATTTAAAAGATTGAGTCTGATCAAGGACTACACTCGCACTGTTTTTAATCACCAATTGTTTAGCTTTATGCTTGCTGTGGGTACCATGGAAGAGCATGACCTTTGTTTTGCAATTATGCACCAACTTATGAGAGGTGAACCAGGACTCAACCTCAGTAAAACTTTTCTGAAGTTGGGCCAGAAGAAAGTAGGGTCAGCAGTCTTTGAAAATGACTGCATCATCCATGTAAAGCAATAGCGGTCCAGAACAGGATGCAGAAGATTATTGAGGAACGTGCTAAATAGAAGGGGTCCCAGTATCAATCCTTGAGGAAACTCAGAGCAGACAGGCAGTTTAGCATAAAAGCGTAGGACCCTATTCTCGCGGTTGTGTGCGTTTGCTAGATAGCTGGTGAACCACTTTAGGGCGTCTGAAGATATATCAAGCCCAGCAAGCTGATGTGTCAGCAAATGGTGATTGACTGTGTCAAATGCTTTAGACAGGTCAATAAAGGTTGCATCAACAAGTTGACCCTGATCAAAAGTATGGTAAATGAAACCTATGAATTCCAGTAGGGCCGTAGATGTGCTGTGCCCTTTCTGAAAACCATGTTGTTGGACACATTGTAGGTTGCATTTTTCCAGGTACCCCACAAACTGGTCGGTAACAATCCTTTCAAGTGCTTTGGACAACAGAGAAAGAATAGATATTGGCCTATAATTCCTAGGTAATAACCTGTCACCACTCTTAAAAACTGGTGTAACCAGAGCAGATTTCCAGATCTGGGGAAATTGTGAAAGTATGAAGGAGCGATTGAGAAGCTTGGTGAGGGGTTTACAGTTGTGGTTAGATGCCACTGACTGCAACTAGTAAATGAAATGTCCTATGTCCTACGCTTGTGGGAATACAAAGATATTTGAAAGTTACAATTTGAATATGTTCTGCCCAAGTTCAGGTGTCAAGTGGTTGTAAACCTTTGTGGGATCACCCTTGCTTTAAAGATCATCTGTTTGAATAAAGTCCCACTCTAGAACCCCAGCTATAGTTTGGACATTTCGTTATTGCTCCATGAGTGGATTTACTGGGTACCCTCCAGAAGATAGGTCTAACATATGCCTAGCAAATTTCTCCCCAGGACCTAGTTGTAAATACCAAGGTTGTTCTGTAACACCCACCTCTTAATCTCTAGAGAATGAGCCTGGTATACATTCCCAAAGCTAGGGGTGGTACCATTTCTAAGTTTAAGTGCATACCAAGTATGGGTGCCAGTAATTAAATAAGGGGTGCTAACTGAGTAAAGTGGCAGGGGATGTTACATTAGCATCAATGGTGCAGTTTTGTAAGGTTTCCTGGTTAGGGCCTTCATGTTGTCCCAAAACATATGGCCTTCACTCCAGGAGTTGGACAGTAAATTTTTAAATATTGACTTTTGGCAGAGTAGATTGCCCAGATACATTTGTTTCAGTTTTGAATATCAGCCTGAACACCTGTACTTCTTGATCTGTGACAAAGATTATCTCTTATTTTCATAAGTTCAATTAGCAGTGGTGAGATCCATGACTCACTCGTCCCCTTGACTTTACGTTTTCAGTATGGGGCATAAATGTCACATTCTGCATTAAAGTTGGTTACACAATGGTCTAGAGTTTTGTCAGCATCTTCTGTGAAGTCTATGGTGGACCAGTCTTGCTATCTGAGGTGTACTTATAGTGAATGCAGTTGGTCTTTTTTTAGTACTCGAGCAGTGATTGTTTTTGCAGGGGGTTTAATTGCTTTGTTTGACCAGGTACACATGATTGGGGAGTGGTCACTGATGGAGTCAGGAAGGACAACAATGTTTGTGATTTTGTCTGGAGGACTGGTTATCAGCCAGTCTAGAAGCATACTAGACCCAATACGATAATTTGTTCTGGTGGGGAATCCACCATTTGTGCCAAGTTAATAGAGGAGATTGCATCTTTGTAGGGGGCCACCTTGGGGGATAGCCAATTGATGTTAAAGTCCCCAACCTTTATAACCTCAGAGTTGAGGTGTAAGTTGTTAAGGTAGTCTACTACCATTTTAAAACCACTGGCCTGCTGTTTGGGAGGATGTATACTGAGACTAGGTAAGCCCTTTGCTGTGGGTCCCTAATAATAATTTATTGCTAGCACTTGAACATTGTTTCCAGTGTTTAAGTTAGGAGAATGTAACCCTGAAGGGTGTCCTTGATGTAGATAACACAGCCCCACTATGCTTACTGGACCTATCACATCTAAAGATGTGTAATCTTCTATATGGATTGCTGTATCCGAGATCTTTGGCATGAGCCAGGTTTCCAACTCTGGATAGCACATCAGGCCTGTGCTGGGTAACCAGACCTGAAGTGAGACAAATTCAGAGATAAGACTACAAATGTTGATGGAGGCTATCGTAAGGGTACTAGCTTTCTCATGGGCACATTTGTATTTAGTGTGTGGCTGGGGTTGGGGTGGATATTGCCAGACAAGAGCAGTAGTAGCAACGTGAGTCTTAATGCTTGATTCATAAGGTGTTTTAGGGACTTTGTTAGTTTACGCCTGCAGACTCTGCCTTTTTTTGTCTTGCTGGTGGCTATGATCAAAGTGGTGATGGGAGGAGGGGATGGAATGATGGTATGATCAGATAGTGGTGTGTGCACATGTGTGTAAGACCCCCTACAGAAATCTTCTAGTACAGGGTTAGATGTACTCTTGGAGCAGTGTTCATTTTTTAACATTTTATATTTGCTGGTGGCAGCATGCTGGGAATTCCTGACCCCTATTTTGAGTGGCAGTAATGGTACAATAGCTAAGTGGAGCATGATATAGTGGGTCCACATGATTCTGTAATAGTGCCCCTTGTGGCACGGTCTGGACAGCCTACTTGATAAGTACCTATCACCACCTTCCTGTTGGGGAGTAAGGTGAGCTAAGATGTGAGATGTGTGAACAACTGACGAAGTAGTTAAAATCTTGACACAGGGGCGTTCTGTGTCATATACAGTATGAAACAGCAGTAGGTGTGGAGTTTTTTCTAAGTTAGAATGAATAAAAGTCAATGATGTGTTGTTACTGCCAGGACAGTGCAGTGGTTAGAGATGCAGTCTTTGGTCAGAGGGTTGAAGGTTCAGATCCTGTACCAGCCAAAGAGAGGAGTGGTGGGAGATTTAACTGTTTCAGGAGGTTTTCACTAGGAGGCAGTGGTAGAAACAACTCTTAGCTGTCTCGAATAATGTAGTGCAGGTAGGGGTAGGGGTAGGGGATTGTATTTGGAGTTTCAACAGTGACTGCTAGTGGCAGGAGATTATAACCTGCTAATGGAGAAAAGGGGTGTTCGTAATATGACAGTGCAGTCATGACAGTGCAGTCACATGACAGGTCACGTGACCACTACTCCCCAATAAAGGAAAGCACCACCAGAGGTGAGAGGCAGTCACCGTCTAGTGGCGATGGGCTAGCACAGTCTGCGGACTGTGCTCAAAATGCTGGGGATCACTACCTTGAATCTTGCTGGCTGCTTCTGCTCCTCAGGAGGTAGGTCTGTAAACTGGAGTGTTGCAGCCTAGGGGAAAGAAAGAAAATTGGCTTAAAATTGAATTAGCATATGAACAAAGGTAGGGGAGTCATAGCGGGAACCTGAGAGTAAAGGGAGGGGGGTCCATTAGTAATGCACATGCACAGAAACGGTTTGGGAAAAATGGAGATTCAGCAGAGGCAAATGGAGGGAAAATAAGGTAGAAAATATGAGTATTCAGTGGCTTTCTGATAATGTCTAGCAAAGTATAATGCTTTCAGGAGGCAATAGAGGTATCTGGAACTGCACAAGAGCATGACTGATAACAATTAAAGAAACTTTGCAAAACGAGTCAAAACAGCAGTGGTGCAGGGAAATGAATTAAGGTAACATCTGAGAAACACATTTATCCTAGTAAAATCTGCTTTTTTAAAAAAAACTTTCTATTACAGTCTGCCGACTGTGCTTAGAACACGGGATCACTACCTTGAATCTTGTTGACTGCTTCTGCTCCTTGGGAGGCAGGGCTGTAAATTGTAGCATTACAGCCTTGAATCTTGCTGGCTGCTTCTGCTTCTCAGGAGGTAGGGCTGTAAACTGGGAGCCATAGGTAGCAACATGCATTTACTGTTTCTATTTCTGTGTTGTCAATTGTAATATTATATTTCCCTTTATTTGTATTCCCCAAAATCATAAATTTAGTTTTGCAACAGTTTATTTGTAGCTCAATGTTTGTGCACTCATCCTTCAATTTTTGGAGCATCCTTTTAATTTCTAAGAAACTAGTGGGGATTAATACCATGTTGTCTGTGCATACCAAGTAAGGCATCCTTTTCATCAGTTCTTGGCAGGTGATATTCTGTGCTATGAAGTTTACACAAGATATGATTACAGAAGAGATTGAACAAGATAGGTGAGAGAACACAGCCCTGTTTAACTCCTCTAATTATTTCAAATTTAGTGCTTTTGTCACCTCTTGTGTTGTATCTAATTTGGGCTGTGTTGCTATTATACAGAGAACGTGGAATGTTTAAGATGTTTATTTTGATTCCTATTTTCTGTAATGTAACCCAGAGAAGGCTCCTGTTAACACTATCAAAAGTCACCTTTAAAGCCACAAATACACAAAGAGTTTTTTGTTTCTTAATTACCATTATATTTATGTGCTAAATGTGCTAAAAGAAACATCGATCTATAGTGAGTGCTGAGGCATAAAGCCAGTATATTATTTTCTTATTCAGTTCAGTAATGGGTGTTTACTCACCTGGTAAAGGTGATTGTGTTGGTTGGCATCCATGGCACTCCAGACATTACCTCATGGGTTTTAGCCCACCTGATAGGCTAGTGATGCACATGACCCCAGATCAAATTTCTAGTATATCCAGGTCCCAGAAACCCCTGCTTTCCAGTTCGAATCTTCCATAGCTGAAATCAAGGTTAGTCAGTACGAGAGGAAATACAATGTGAAAACACCAAGTAATGGCAAGTGAGATGAGACAAATGATGACAGCTGTCTGACGTACGCATTAGAGGCTCAGAATAACCTTTATTTACCCTAATATTTACAATCTACTCTCAGTCCTGAATGGACCGACTGGTACGTTATCATACTGAGTCAACATCTATGTATTTTCCCCTTGTGTACCTTCTAAGGTCGAAGACCATCTGTTCAGTCTCGGTCACTCTGAGCACTCTGCAAGGGGGGGCTTTGGAATGTCATGGATGCCAACCAACACAATCACCTTTACCAGGTGAGTAAACACCCATTGTGATTTGTTGGCATCCATGGCACTCCAGACATTACCTCATGGGTAGATAAGTAACAGTGTAGTACCCGAGGGAGGGAGCAGAGTGGTCTAAGAGTGAGGAGATGAGGAAGCTGCTGCCAGAACCTGAGAGGCAAAGGTGGGCCGTATGGCCTGTAACTGTTTGAGTCTGTAATGCCTGGCGAATGTGTGGAGGGAGCTCCACGTGGCTACCCTGCATATGTCCTCTGAGGACACACTGGCCCTTTCCGCCCAGGAAGTGGCGAGTGCTCTGGTGGAATGGGCCTGGATCTCCTGAGGGGGTGACATCTGTTTTTCTGTGTAGGCATTCTGCATGATTCTCCTTAGCCACCCAGCGATGGTGGTCTTGGAGGTGGCCCTGCCTTGCCTTTGCCCCCTAGCAACGATGAATAATCTTTCTGTCTTGCATATGGGACGCGTTCTGGATAGGTACACGGAGAGGGCGGAACCGACATCTAGGTGATGTGGGACCTCCCTGGTGTCCTGTTGGGACCCCACCGGAAAAGTGGGTAGCTCGATGGGTTGCTCCCTGTGGAAGACAATGGACACCTTTGGCTGGAAGGCAGGGACTGTTCTCAGGCGGACCCCCTGAGGGGTGAACACTGTGTAAAGTTCTGTGCAGGATAGCACCCCAAGTTCTCCGATCCTTCTGGCCGAGCAGATTGCCACCAAGAAGCATGCCTTGAGGCCGACCCAGAATAGATCCGCCTCGAGGAGAGGTTTGTAGGGTGCCGAGTCGAGGGAATCGAGGACTAGCGGGAGATCCCAAGGTGCGATGGTCGGTCGTGTTCTGAGACGGAGGATCTCTACCACCTTTAGGAAACATAAGGCGTCAGAGTGGGCTCCCGGGCTGTACCCTCCAATGGGTCCAGTGGCCACCCCCATGGCCGACAGTTGCACCCTGAGGGAAGAGTGGGCTAGTCCCTTGTCCACTCCTTGTTGGAGGAACAGCAGAATGGTAGCCATGTCGGTCTGCTCGGCTAACTTGCCCCGTTCTAGGCACCACCGAGAGAATATGGACCATTGTCTACCGTATGTGGAATTGGTGGAGGTCCGTCTGGACCGCAGTAAGGTGTTGATGACAGTGTCATGGTAGCCTGCCTCCCCTAGTCTCCTCCTTTCAGGAGCCAGGCCATGAGCTTCAGAGTCTGTGGGGTCGGGTGTATGACTGGAGCCTGATAGAGCATGTCTATTCGGTATGGTATCTTGAAGCTGTCTAGGGACATCTCGCGAACTGTGGTGAACCATGTCCTGCATGGCCAGTAGGGGGCCACCAGGATGACTGTGCAGCGTGATGCCTGTACCTTGGCTAGTACCTGTGGAATCAGGGGAAGAGGCGGGAAGACATAAGCGTGTTTCCGGCACCATGGTTGTGATAGGGCATCGGTTCCCTGGGAGAGACCGTCCCTGAACCGCGAATAGTAGTCCCTCACCTGGGCGTTGTCCCGTGTCTCCATGAGATCTATGGTAACGGGTCCCCATGTTGTTTGGATCATCAGGAAGAGATCTGGATGCAACCGCCATTCCCCTTGGTGCACCTGTTGTCTGCTGAGCCAATCTGCGCGGACATTTAGTCGTCCTGCCAGGTGCACTGCACCCAGGTGTCTGAGATTGGATTGGGCTCATCTGAGGACTACAGTGGCCTCCCTCAGTATGGCCCTGCTCCTGGTTCTGCCCTGTTTGGCTATGTACGCCACAGTAACCCGGTTGTCGGAGTGGATTAAGACCGATTGACCGCGAACCAGGGGCTTGAAGGACTTGAGGGCATGGAATATGGCTCTCATTTCCAGGATGTTGGTGGAAAGTCTTGACTCTGCTGGAGACCATAGGCCCTGAGCCATCGCGTTTCCCAAACAAGCCCCCCAACTGGATAAGCTCGCGTCCATTTCTATTACAGTTGTGTATGAGGCCTCTAGCGGGACCCCCTTGGTCAGGTTTGACTCCACTGTCCACCATGTCAAGGAGAGTCTTACCGCTGGTGGAAGTGGTACTACGACCTGTAGGTTGTGCTCATTCGGCGCCTCCTGGGTTAGGATGTATGTTGGAAGTGGATGCATGTGCCCCCTGGCCCAGGGCACGAGGTCTATGCAAGACGCCATGCAGCCCAACAACTGGGCTATCCTTCCCATGGTTGTTTGGTGTCGGGCTTTCATTTGATGGGCCAGGCTTATCAAGTTGTGTACTCTCGGGGGAGATGGTTTTGCCCATCCCTGTGCTGAGTTGATCAGGGCTCCCAGGTGCTTGATCTGTTGTGTGGGAGTGAGGTGGCTTTTTTCCCGATTTACCACCCAACCGTGGTCTTCGAGTGCCTGCAGGGCTGCTTCCGTGTGTCGCCGAGCCTGATTCTTGGACCGGGCCCGGATGAGCCAGTCGTCCAAGTACAGTATTATGTCCAGCCCTTGCTCCCTGAGTCTGGCCACCAGGGTTATGGAGACCTTGGTGAACACTCTCGGGGCTGAGCAGAGGCCGAATGGCAGGGCTTGGTACTGGAAGTGATGGCCTAGAACATGAAACCGAAGAAACCGTCTGTGTCTTTGAATGATGGGAATATGAAGGTATGCGTCCTTTAGGTCTATGGACGTCAGGTAATCGCCTACCTGGACACAGTGCAGGGTTGATCGGATGGTTTCCATTTTGAATCGGTGGGACACCACGTGGCGGTTGAGGTGCTTTAGGTCCAGGATGGGACGGAGCTCCCCTGAATTCTTGGGGACCAGGAAGAATATGGAGTAGACTCCTAAGTTCTGCTCCAGCACCAGTACCGGTTGGATGGTCTTGTTCCAAATCAGATGCGCCAAGTTTTGCTGAACCTGATGGGGAGTTACCTTTCTTTTGGCTATGGGGGAGGTTATGAACCTTTGGGGAATATGGGACTGGGATAGCTCGATGGAGTACCCCTTGGTTACCACCTCCTGGACCTATCTGTCCAAGGTTGTGTGAAGCCAGTGATCTGCGAATAAGGACAGCCTTTGCCCTACTGGTGGGTAGAGATCCTGGCCCTGCCTGGTCATAGGATTGTAGTCACTGTTGCTTTCCCCTGTAGCCTCTACCTCGTCCTCCGGATCTTTGACCCCGGGCTCTGAAGGAGGAGGACTGATAGGATTGAGAGTATGGGCCACGGGAGCTGTGTGAGTGGCCCCTTCCTCGAAAGGAGTGGCCTTGTTGTGGGGTGTCCCTGCATGGTTGATACAGTCTGTTCCCCCCACCGAAATCTCCGTCTGGATGAGGGGAGATAGGTATACCTGGATTTATTTTTAAGAAGGCCTCTGCCCTCCTCCTTTTGCTTCAGATAATCCTGCAAGCCCTTCCCAAATACATACTTTCCCCCTAGAGGTAGGTTTTGCAGCAGGGTCTTTGATTCATTGTCTGCATCCCACAATTTCAGCCACAGTGCTCTCTGAACCCGGTTGGTGATGGCTGTAGCTCCGGCGTGAAGGTGCAAGGTGTCTACCGCCATGTCAGCTAGGTATTTAGCTGCATCTAAAGTACATTCTAACAGTTCTGCCTCCCTGGACTTTGGGGAGGCTTGCTCCTGGAGCTCTTCGAGCCAATGAATTTGAGCCCTTGCCATGTAGATGGCAGCGGTGGTTGCCTTTGCCGCGGTGCCCTCAATCTCGAACGCTCTTCTTAGCATGTCTTCTACTTTTTTGTCTGTAGGGTCTTTGAGAGCGATTGTGCCGCATGGTAGAATGGTCTTTTTGCTAAGAGCCGCCACCTGAGGGTCAATGGTGGGTGCTTTGCACCAGCTATCGGATTTTTCCCCCTTGATCGGGTACATCCTGTCCAGGTTCTTTCTGTTCAGCATTCTGCCTGGTTCTGAGGATAGCCACTCCTTATTGAAGATGTCCTCGATGGCCGGGCATACAGGGAAAGTCTCCATGCTCGACGCCCTCAGCTGAATCATGGGGTCGAGCTTTGACTCAGGCTTGCTCTCCTCAGTGTCGAATCCCATGGTGGCCTTGATGATCTTCATGAGCCCTGGGATCATGTCAAATGAACATAATTTTGAAGTCAGGGAAGGTGTAGCTGGGAGCTCCATATCCTCTTCGTCTGATTCCGCTTCATCCTCATCCTCTGCATCCTCTTTATCCTTGTCCTGGTGTGTGTCTTCGCGTGGGATGTCTGGAAGGTCCTCATGGGTCAGGTGTTCCTCTGGTTGCCCCCCCGCCTTGTCAGGTTCCGGACTCAACGGTTTTGCTCTGTGTTGCGTAAGGGATTCCAGCTTTTCCATTATTTTTAGCATAAAGTTCTGCTGGCTTTCCATCATGGCTACCGCGGCCTGTTGATTTTGGATTAGGAGGGAGCCCGGGTCCATCCACGTGGGGTTGCTAGGTCCCAGGTTGCTGGGTCCCATGGGTGGTGTTCGTTCCAGGGAGGAGTCGTCATCGTCAAGGAGACAGGCTGCGCAGAGGGGTCCAGGAGTTTGGGGTAGGAGGGTGGTGCTTCATGAGGAGCATTTCTTTGCTTTCACCATCTGGGGGGAAAAGAAGGTAGGCTTTAGATTGGAGCTGTGGATGATGCCCCTCTATCTTCTAGATAGGGGCACTCGAGGACTGCAAAATATATATGCCACCATCACATTGTAAGAGTTGTGGGGGTGCTATGGGAGGACCCCCACAATGAGGACTGGGTGGAGTACGGCCTGGGAGTTGTGGGTGGTCTTGATGCACATGGCTTGCTATGGGAGGGAACCATGGCGTGGATGGGAGGGAAAAACAGGGCAGACCAGGCCTAGCTTGGGTCACTGTGGGAGGGACCCGAGACCCAGTTAGATCAAGGCCAAGAAGGGGGCTGGAGGCCTTGTGTCATTATAGTGGGGGCCCCACCCGAGGGTTGCTGTGGGAGGGACCCAACGGTGGAGGGGAAACCCCGAGGGAGGTTCCTCTTTCGTTTCCTTGTTTTCTTTTTCTTTTTCTTTGGTAGCCTTGCACCTGTTGGGGCCGTGGATTCAAACCCCGATCTCCAAGTTGCCGCCAAAGGCCTTAACTACTGTACTTTACTGCCTCTCTAGCTGCGCTGGCTAGGGAGGGGGGAAGAAGGCAAGGAGACCAGTGCTCTAGGTCCCCGCACTCCTCCGGTTGGGGTCTGAGGAGAAGAGGAGCCAAAAACCCCAGTAGGAGGCTGAGTCACGTGGTGAGAGGTGGATTCGCCCTGAGTGCAGTCCCAGTGGCATGCACTTCACTCCTGGGCCAGTGGTCAAAGGCCTCATGCATCCCCCCCAAACTAGGCCTGAGTAAGGGAGGTGTCCTCAGACAGGTGCCGGCCTAGCGGGAGAGGAGGCGGATGCTTTGTCCCCTGCATGAAGGGGGACTGTCTTGGGGGCTGCCAGGAATGAGCGCTATCACCGGCCGGAGTAGGCCCAAGCAGAAGCCTGCAGAAGGAAAGCGCTCCAGGACATGAGGAAAAAACGTGCCGCGGTGGGCAAGTTGGCCTCTAGGCCTAGGGCGCGTGGCATGGGGAGGAGAGGGAGGTCTCTTGAGCCTCTGGGGAGCAGCGCTGCATGTCTGTGAGAGAGAGAGGGTGGGGGAGAGAAACAAGTGGCCACGCGGGGATCGCGTGACTCGGGGAGGGCTCGCTGGGCTGCCGCATGGTAAGCAGTCCACCGCTGCCTTCTCTGGCATGCGACTAGTTCCCAAGGCAAGGGGATTCTGAGGTGGTAGCTGGAGGATGCAGGATAGCATACCGCGCCACGCGGTTCTACCTCCAGGCCAAGGAGCCATCAAAAGCATATCCATTTACAATTCTCTTACTCTAGAGGACATTATAACCAAACGCTATATAAACAACATAAATCACCACAAAAAAAACGCCACAAACAAAGGCGTAGCCACATAAGCCTGGCTAATTCTCCACCAGGGAAACTGGCTTAGAATAGCTCTGTGTCCTGTAATCCTTGGCAATTTTAGCAGAATTTCAAGCCTTTTCAAATGTCGATACATTGTTTTTTTCTTAATTACAATTTAATTACAACCTGATTCAAATATACCCTTGAATTCAAGGGCTTACCTTAGTGGAGCAGACAGGGATTCCTGGTGTGCTTGTTGCCTGATCAGATGTATGATTCGAAACTGGAGAGCAGGGGTTTCTGGGACCTGGATATACTAGAAATTTGATCTGGGGTCATGTGCATCACTAGCCTATCAGGTGGGCTAAAACCCATGAGGTAATGTCTGGAGTGCCATGGATGCCAACCAATCACAATCTATCATTTATAACTCTGGTATACATTTTCTGGGTATTGTCAAACAAGCTTATGGTCTATAACGAGCTGGGTCTGATTTTCCCTTTTTTTGAATATTGGGATTATAATGCTCTCTGACCATGTCGTTGGCATTTCTCCAGTTGTGTTTTTTTTTTGTAAACTTTATTTAAAACCAAGGTACAGCAGTATCAGATATTACAGTATATCTTGTTTTAACTCCCAGTCCACAAATCGGGGGTAGAATTATGAGTTTATGTTAACCAGAAGGTCTGGTTTTTCCTACTAAAGTAATTCATTCATTGACAAGAACATTCCATCAGTTTGTAGATTCAATTTGTGGAGTGTCAACATTGCCTTAGACAAGTTTTTCACATTTCTCCTACTAGAAAGAAGGAAACCAGTGGGCACCAAGGGCTGCCTCCAGTGGATCCCACATCTGATTATATTTTTGAGCTGGTCTCTGGCCTCACACTGGGTGTGCTGTAGCTTTATACATGAAAGAAAAGACTTCAACCATTGGGCCAAAGTGAGTACTGAGCTCAACCACCAGTGCTGGGCCAACACCTGTGTTCCCACCACTAGACCCATTCGCTATAGTGGGTGGTCTACACAACCTCCCCTTTGGTCACCTGCAGGTAAACTTAGAAGGATGTCCACAGCATCCAAGGTTTTATGGAGGCCCAATATCCTAGATAAAATATTAATAATTTCTTGCCAGAATGGAAGAATTTTGGGACCTCAGTTGTGTTTGTGTGTTTAAAAATTGCATGTAGACTTGGGGTCCAAATTTCTATTTAGTTCTTAAAAATGTTAACAGGTACTCCTTCTGGGCCAGGTGCCTTCTGTCTAGAGAAGGTCAGAAATTATCTCTTAATTTCTTCTTGGGTAAACTCATTTTCTATGTGCTGCTAATCTTTTTTGTTAAATGATCTCTATTAAGGCAGATTTGGGGGTCAAAGAATAGGTCTTTAAAATGGTTATCCTATTCTTTGGGTTCCATGTAAGTGTCTAGATCTTCTGCATAGTCCCCCAAACCTTTTGACACCAGTCTCCAAAATGTTTTGTTACTTTTGTCCCATACTGCCTTTTCAAATTCTTTCCATATATCTAATCTATACTTTTCCCATTGTGCATTTATGATCCTAGTATAGTCCTTTCTTAACTTGTTTAACAATTTCTTGTTTTCCTTGGATGGCTACCTTCTTACTTGTCTTAATTGTTTAATTCTTTTTTAGCTGTTTTGCACTATCCGTTAAACCTATTTGCTCCTCCTTTATTTTCATATATTTTAACTTCCTTGCTTACAATCTCAGTAGTTATTTATGATATTTTCAAACATCTGTAAACATTGTACATTCTCTTGAATATATCCCTGCTCTTCTATCTTTTCATATAGCCCTCTTTGTTCAATAACTTCCCTTAATTGTTTGCTGTTTATTTTTTCCCAGTTAAAACATTTTTTTTTTATTTCTATACAGGTGTGCTGCATGTGTTTTAACCTCAAGGTTTTTCTTTTTTTTTTTACAAAGTTTATTGTTAATTTCCAGGGGCAAGTGCGGGTTATCAGCCTTGTTTCCCACTTTCATGTCCATGGTGTCTGTAATTATATTCATATTAACCCATGATAGGTCAATCATTGATGGTCCTTTGTTGCTCATGTATGTAAAGTTTCCTTGATTGTCTGAGGGTGATCTTCCATTTAGTAAGAGTAAATTCCTGCTTTCTAAGGTTTCACATAATATCCTGCCCTTCTCATTCATTTCTTGTCTTGGGTTTTTCTAAAAGACTAAATATGTTCATAATTTCCTACTGCTAAATATTCTGCTATATCTTCCGGGGGGTTAGTGTAATGTCCTATTGTTACATTAAAATCTCTAATAACCACAGTTCTGGGGCTAGGTGTATCTATTGAGCATTGATCTACTATTCTCTGTAGTGCTGTTATAATATTTAATGTGGCTTCTTTACTTTTATTTGGAGGATCTGATGAAGCAGGGTGTTGTTCTTGTGAAACGTTAGTCTTTTGTATCTTGTGCTGCTTTTTACAAAATAAATGGTTAAAAAAAGGAAAGAAACCATGAATTCTGGCTGTTTGTGGTGGGTGCTATTTTTGTTTTAGTTTATTTGTTCTCTGGAGATGTATCAGCACCACCACTCATTCCTGGTGCTCAAACTTGTAGTTTAATATTTGGAGGTATATATATAATAGTTATTTCTTGCTTATTTTCTTCTATTTTCAGTCCCATAATATTTGCATTCTCAGTCCTTATTCCCTTTGTGTGGACTACATCTCTGATTTTCCACAGTATCAACAACCCTCCCCCTTGTTTCTCTCAAATCTTCTATTTTTTTTTTTTTTTGGCCGGGTTATAAGTTTTGTAACCACTCAAATGAATTTCTGTGTTCATCCATGTCTTCTGTAGACACGCACTTTCAAATTCTCCTATATGTTTAATAAATTCCGGGTCTGCAAATTTGTCCTTAAGTCCAGATACATTCCATGATAATAGATTAAGATAGTTTTTCTCACGGTTCACTGGAAGTTTTGGTGTTTTATCACTATGTTTAAAATCATTATCTAGCCCAAGTCATTGCTCTTGCACATTTTCTAAGGTTGAATATCTGTTTGCTGTTTCTACTATGTATATTCATGGTGTAGAATTTACAGTACTGTTGTATTCATTTCTCACAGTGTTTTCTTCACATATGTGTATTCCTAAACAATCTAGCTCTTGTTCCCTCAAAAGTAATAATTGTAATAATATTGCATCATGCATCCATATTGTAATTTGCCCATCTTTTTCCTATCTTTGTACCTTACTCATTGCAGCTCTTAAATCTGGGCTCTTTAAAGTGCTTTGTAAAAAATCTCCCACCTGGTATTTTCTATTTTTCTCAGATTCATTATGAAAGTTATTTAACCCATAAATCAAGAATATTCTTTGCCTTTCCATGTTGCAGCATCCCCTCTTATTATCGTCACAGTCTGAAAATATAGATAAAAGTGTAACAATTTTCTCCATCTCAGTTCCTGTACTTTTTAATTTTTTTTATTTGATTTTTAATAGCTTTTAATATGTAGAATTGGTCCAACACTACTATAACCAGTTCCGCATTTGCCATTGGTCTAATAATACTCAGGTGTTTTAACATTTCCCTATTCCCCTCCACAAAAGTGGCAAAGAAGTCCTTAAGAGCTGCACTAAGTATATCTTCAGTCTCATTCGGCAGTATCCCCACCTTGTACAATGGTAAAGCATAATCTGTATTCTTAGTTTTCCTTAGAAAATTTTGGAAACCCTCCATAGATTCCTCCCCTTTATGTTGTACCTTTGACTTAGTGGGTGAGTCATCCTTTTTGTGTTTTTCATTGCTTATGCTAGTTTCTGTGTTGTTTATTGTTTTGATGGATGTTTCTCCTAGGAATCTTTCTTCCTGGGTTTCATTGTGTCCTCTTTGATAAATTTCCCCTAATTTCCTTTTATGTTTTGCTGTTTTATTCTTTCTTACTGGAGCCTTCTCATTTTTCTTGCTGTTTTCTCCAGTCATGACATTTCTACTTTTGATATTTCCATCCTTTGTTTTGCCCTCCAATTTCCTTTTTTTATTTTTATTTATTTTCTTTCTAACATCTTTTTCCTTCCTCCCTGGCTTATCCGTTGTTTCTTTTATCTCTACTTCCTGTGATTTTCCAGTCTTGTCCTACTTTTCCATGATGTTCAATCCCTCCTTTCCCCTTCCCTTTTTCCAACTTCTCATTTTCTCCTCTTGGTCACCTCTTTTCCATAAAATAGTTTTCCCATCTTTCAGTTCCTAACAACTGCTGTCATGTCTGTTATCAATATGAGGCATCATTATCAATTTCATATCTTTACTGGAAACATCTGTCTCCTTTTTGCTCCACATTTCTTCATTATTTATTTGGATATCTTGGTACTCTTCCATTTGTATATTCCTGTTTCCATCTTCATATTCTGAAAGTGTGACCTCTATTATCATGTTATTTATACTATTTTTGTTTTGAGTATTTCCTGTGGCAATTGGGGGCCTTCATTTAGGCATATGGCCTCTATTCTTCTTCTTTTACTCTATAACTATCCAAAATCTTCCTGTTTTCAGTACAGAACCCTTTGATAAACATCATTTCCTGTGAACCCATAGAAGTGGAGCTTGTTATGCAAACTCTACCAGAGCAATATATATTAAGCCACAAAATTACCAAGACAAAGAAGCCATTCTGCAGAAAGCAAGAATAGAGTGGGGCTTGAAATTTCAAAAGTTTTCCTTTAATGTGTATCCTGATCTTTCTGCAGAGACTGATAATCAAAGAACATTGTTTAACCCTGTGAAAAAAGTTATACAAAATGGGCATAAAGTTCACAATGCTATACTTGGCCAAACTACGCTTTGTAGTAAAAGGAAAACTACCAACATCTGAGGATGCAGAAGAGGCACAGGAGGCATTTGAGATAGCCTACAACCCCATAATAGTAGTAACAGCTCTACACTGTCACTCAAAACAAGAATACACCCTTATCAAAATATGCATCAAGAGGCAGCACCATCCTCAAGTTTTCAAACATGAAATTATGTAAATTTAATCAATATAGTTACTCACTGAGATATCTACTATGATGATAGTGGGAGGGGGGCACTGAAGCATAGAGAAAGGAAATATAGGTACATGAACAAGAAACCTATACAGATCTCTAAGTAAATAAATTTAATGGTAGAATCCCACAATAGGCTAGAAAGAGACCTAAGGGGTTTTCACCATATTAAAAACAGGATGATGTATTAAGAAATCTTTATTATGGTTTCAATAGGGAAAGAACCCAGATTACTTATTTGATAAAAATATAGACCCACGCTGTGAGTGGCAGGCATAGGAGGTGATATCATTAGGTCATCTCTGCAACCATGGGGGGGGAGGGTAAGGGGAAATGTGTTTTTTTCCAAAAGGGGTAGGAGGTTTTATGGCAGGATTCTATGGGATTATTGTGCTTGAACCATTTAGAAATGTAAAGATAAGGGTCCAGGATTCTAGATGTAAATAATACCAATTGTTAGAAGAGAATGACGTTTTAGCAAAAGACAGGTGGTTTGTTTTCATATTATGGCATTGTTTTCTTAATTTGGGTTTTAATTTTCTTTCGTAAATGGAAATTTGTATAAGAATCGCTACATGGAATATTAAAGGGCTATGGAACAGAACTAAAATTAATACAATTACAAATTACTTGGAGAAAAAATAAATTAATTGTGCTATGTTACACGAAACACACTTTACCAAAAATAACTTCAAATAGTTCCAAGTGATGGGAACCGAGGGCTTACTCATCATTAAATCAAACAGCAAGGGGGGTGGCAATTTTTTTCATAAACACATACTCAAACTAACTATATTAAATATAAAAACATATCTAGGTGGGAGATATGTTGCTATGGAACTATCCATATGGACAAATGACTTTACACTGGCTTACAATTTATGAACCAAACATTAATACTCCCCAGTTCTATTCAGAATTCTTCTTACAAATTTCATAAAGTAAAACACCCTCTATAATTGGGGGAGATTTTAACCTTACCCTAAATAAAAAAGATAAGATATCTAATTCCATTAATCCATATAAAACATCAATCAGGGCTATCAAAAACTTTCAACAGATCTAAAATTGATTAATTCCTGGACACAACAGAACCAATCTGTAAATAAATACTCCTTCTATTCTGCTATGCAACTTTCATATTCACGGACTGACTTTTTTAAACATTTCTGAGTAAATACATTGCAGTATAAAAAAGGTAGATTACCCTGGTATATTGTACATATTTCAGACCATTCTTCCTGCATTATAGAAATGCAACTAGAAGGAACTAAAAGAGCATCTTATGTGTGGAGAATGGATATCACAATCTTAAAGTTTCAAGATACTAACAGGCTATTTATGCAAGAAATAGAACAATTCTTTGAGACCAACACAGAAAAAGATACTAATTTATGTACAATTTGGGAGGCATTTAAAGCCTGGACAAGAAGCAGATTTCAATCTCTAAAGTCCTTTAAGGAAAAAATGGAAAGACCAACAAGAACAATGAAAAGTGATATACAAACATTAGAAAAAATCCATAACTCCACTTTTGATGAAAATATGTATACTAAAAAAGAGAAAGCTATAATAAACTGATAACAGAAATAGCTGAGAAGCAAATTTTAAAAACATGAGCAAATTATTGTACATCATCAGACACAAATCAACTTTCTTTCTCAGTGCAGTTAGCCACTGCAAGGCAAATCATGCAGAAATGTGACAGGAAAATGTGTTCCCTCTACTGGGATTTGAACTCAGGTCCCTGGAATTCTGTGCCTTGTTCTAACCACCTGAGGTATAGAGGAACTCAGGAGATTAGCAGACCCAGTCATCCCTTTCAGACACACACACATTCCTTTCACCTTAGAGACTGGAAATGGCACCACAATCCACACAGGGGTTGTATATAGACCCCCATGTCAGGGGAGGCAATGGACAAGGATATGATAGAAGGCATACTTAGGATGGCAGAGAAAGGGAGATACTGTTGATGGGGACCTAACATGCCAGATGTTAACTGGAGCACCTTTCAGCAGCCACATCCAAAAGCTGGGCCATTCTTGATGCCCTTCAGGTGGCATGCCTCAAACAGCTAGTTTTGGAACCCACTCATGAGGGAGCAATCTAGACCTCATGCTTTCAAATGGGGACAGTAGAGGATCTCAGATCTAGAAGTGGGTAGCCATTTGGGAACAAGTGACCACCAAACAGTGTGGTTCATGATAAACTCTGCTACAGAGTCAAGCCATACAAAAGCGAGGGTTCTGGACTTCAGGAGGGCTGACTTTGGCAAGATGGGACAGTGCCTTAGAAAAGCATTAGTAAACAGGCTAGAAGGAGGGGTGGAGCAACAATAGGCAAATATCAAAACTGCCATCACAGAGGCAACAAGTCTTTGTGTGAAGCAAATAAACAAATCAAAATGAAAGAAAAAGCCACTATGGTTGTCAAAGGAGGTGGCAGTGAAGGTTAGGGAGAAAAAGATAGCATTTAGGAAGTATAAGGAAACAGAAGGAGCAGGACAGAGAACTGTACCTCAGTTATGGCAGTAGGAAGCAGGGAGTGTAGTCAGAATAGCAAAGGCACAAACTGAGGACAAGATAGCTAACTCGGTTAAGAAGGGGAGAAAACCTTTATAGGTATATCAGGGAGCGTAGAAGACAAAGGAGGGATAGTGAGGCTGAATAGAATGGATGGTGGGTGGGCAGAGAGTGACAGTGATAAAGCAGGGATACTGAATGAATACTTTGTTCAGTATTCACAAAAGAGAGAAGTGGGGAGGTGCCTAATCCAATATACGAAGCTCTCTGGAGAGGATTGATCCCAGTCCTTTCACAGAAGAAAGGGTTCTGAAAGAACTCCTAAAACTGAAGGTGGATAAAGCATTGGGGCCAGATGGAATTCACCCAGAATTCTAAAAGAATTAAGCAGAGAACTAGTGACACCACTGACTACACTTTTTAACAAATCATGGGAGGATGGTGTGGTTCCTGAGGACTGGAAGAAGGCGGATGTGATTCCCCTTCACAAAAGTGGGACCAAGACAGAGGCAGGAAACTACAGACCTGTCAGTTTGACCTGTGTGGTAGGGAAAGTGATGGAATTACTTTTGAAGGAAAGAATTGTTGAGTACCTAGAGGCCAGTGGGGTACAGGACCCAAGGCAGCATGGGTTCACAGCAGGAAGGTCATGTCAGATGAATCTAATTGATTTCTTTGACTGGGTGACCAAAGTAGTAGACCAAGAAGGGGCTGTGGACATGGCCTACCTAGACTTTAGTAAGGCATTTGACACAGTCCCACACAAAAGATTAGTAGTCAAATTAACCAGCCTGGGAGTGGGTCCCAAGGTGGTAGCCTGGGTAAACATTGGCTGAACAACAGGACACAGAAGGTAATTGTAAATGAGTTCCACTCTAAGAAAGAGGGGTTACTAGTGGGGCACCGCACGGTTCAGACTGGGTCCAGTCCTTTAATGTCTTTATAAGTGACATTGCAGAGGGACTGGAAGGAAAGTATGCCTCTTTGCAGATGACACAAAGATCTGCAACAGAGTTGATACACAAGAGGTGTGGAAAGGACGAGAAGGGACTTGGCAAGGTTGGAGGAATGGTCAGAAGTATGGCAGCTTGGATTCAATGCAAAGAAGTAGTAATGCACCTGGGAAACAAAACCCAGGGAAGATTACACGATGGGGGAGGTAGAATAACAACAAAATGGAAAGAGACCTAGGGTAATCATATCAGATGACCTTAAGGTTGGCAAGCAATGCGAGAAGGTGGTAGGGAGGGCTGGGGGATACTGGGATGATAGGGAGAGGTATTACCAGCAGAAAACAGGAAGTTGTTATCCCCTGTACAGACAGTTGGTGAGACCCCATCTGAGTACTGCGTCCAGTTCTGGAGAGACCCCATCTCCGCAAAGACATAGACAGGATGGAGGCAGTTCAGAGGAGGCAACTAAATGGTGCAGGGTCTGCAAGAGAAGCCATACAAGGAGAGACTAAAGGAGCTTAATATGTATACCCTTGAGGAAAGGAGGGAGAGGGGGACATGATGAAATGTTTAAGTACTTCAGTGGAATCAACAAAGTCCAAGAGGGTAGCATCTCTCAGAAAAAAGAGGCGTAGAAAAAAGGGACACAATTTGAAGATAGAGGGGACGGCTCAGGGCAATGTGGAGGAAGTATTTTTCACAGAGAGGGTGGTGGACGATGGAACAGCCTTCCTGAGGAGGTTGTGGGTCTAAAACTGTGAGAATTCAAGAATGCATGGGACAGGCATAAGGTCAATTTTGTGGGGGTAGGAAGAAATAGGCTGTTGGTTAAATAGGATCTGCAGCTTATCCTCTAGGTAGGGAAATGGGCAGACTAGGTGGGCCAAGCGGTCCTTATCTGCCATCAAAGTCTATGTTTCTATGTTGTAGGCATTACGTAGGCCAGCAACTAGACATGTAACCAACACAAATAAGCTTTTTTTCTCAGTGCAGTAAGCCACTGTGAGGCAAATTTGTGTCTCTTACATGCCTAGTTGCTGGCTTACACAATACCTAGAAAGGAATGTGTGTGTCTGAAAGGGATGACTGGGTCTGCTAATCTCCTGAGTTCCTTTACAGCTCAGGTGGTTAGTCATGGCATGGAATGCCAGGGGCATGGGTTCAAATCCCAGTAGAGGGCACACATTTTCCTTTCACATTTCCTATCAGATAAACCTTTAAAATGTATGGCATGGCATGGCAGCTAAAGAAAGACCAAGAGAATAATAATATTTCAAGTATAAAAGATCAGATAGAGAACATTCACAAACACCCCAATAAAATCTGTGAAATGTTTGTAGACTAGTATAAAAGTCTGTATTCTACCCAACTTACAACAGAAGATAAATCAGCTGAAGAATTTTTAAGCAATATTCAAAAAAACAACTTTCACAAGAACTTTAAACAGTGCTAGATGATCCAATTACACGTGGAGAAGTAGAAGCAGCAATAGACAACATCAAGGCAGGGAAAGCACCAGGTCCAGATGGTTTTCAAACAGAATTTTTCAAAAAATATAAAAACAGTGTGGCTGCCATTCTTACAAAATTATATAACAAAATCAACATTCCTAATACTATCCCACAATCATTCAAAGAAGCCACTATTTTACTATTTCACAAACAAGGGAAAGAGCCTAATTTATGTTCTTCCTACAGACCAATATCACTGCTTAATACAGATTACAAAATCTTCAGAAAAATATTAGCAGGATGGCTAGAGAAGGTATTCCCATCCTTGGTAGGCCAGGATCAAAATGGTTTTATTAAGGGTGGAAGGATCAATGAAAACTTAAGACAAACCCTAAATGTTATATCCAATACAAACAAGGAAGATGCATTTCTCTTAACAATTGATGCCAAAAAGGCATTTGATAGAACTGAATGGAATTTTATAATACAAACTTTGCAAAAAATGAATTTTGGAAAAACATTCATAAATTGGAGCAAACATTTATATCAAGAGCCAAAAGCGAAAATCAAAATTAATAGTAATCTTTCACAAACTTTTAACTTTCACAGGGGCTCAAGACAGGGATGCCCCCTCTCACCATTAATCTTTGCATTAGTCATGGAACCCCTAGTCATAGAAGTAAGGAACAATCACCAGATAGTAGGCACTATGATAAATAATAATATACAAAAAATCAGCTTATATGCAGATGATGCTCTATTATATATAACAAATCCACAACACTCTATAAAAGAAATTATTAAAATATCCACAGCACATGGGAAAACTTCAGGCTACAAAATTAATTGGGACAAGTCATTGATACTTAAATTAAATTTAGAAAATAATTTTTAACTACCAGAAAACTGCCCCTGCCAGCAGGTAGAAGTAAATCAGTATTTGGGGGTGCCATTAACAAATCATCCAGATAATTTATTTCAAGCAAATTTTGACTATATACTGGGGGACATAAAAGATGATTTGAATAAATGGCAGCATCTTCATTTAACATTAATAGGGAGAATTAATGTTGTAAAAATGAAAATTCTACCCAAAATGCTATACTTATATCAAGCATTATCAATTATACTTTCAAAATAAAGCCAGCCCGGTGGCTTTGAGGTTTGAGGCGCTGGACGCCACACCTCGCGCCATGCCAGTGACCCAGGTTCAGGAACGGACCTGGGCCATTGGGGGTGGCAGGGGAGGGAGAGGATTGAGCATCTGGAGGATTGCTCTCCTCTCCCGGGGTGGGTTGCGAGGGGTTCCCAGTGTAGTAGTGGCCTCTGGTGGAGCCTGGGGGCAGCACAAGTAGACAGGACATTGTGGGGGGCAGGATGATGGCAGGCTGCAGTGGCAAGAGGTGTGGTGGGAAGCCACTCAAGGAGTCATTGCACGCCACGTCCTGAGGAGAAACACAACTAGAAAAATCTCTGGTGGACTTAGGGAGGTGATGGAGGCCCCAGGAGCCCAGGCCCACATCCCATCACTGGACCTGCTGACCACCGGCTCTCCCAGGCCCCTCATCCAGATCTGGACAATCTCTCTAATTACAGATAGGCTGCTAGGTAGGTGAGGCGGGCCCTCCTCTGGAGCTGTGCTGGGGGGCTGGATGGGTCCACGAGTCTGGGAGGGAGTGCTCAACAAACTGTCTCCTGATGGCACAGAGGTTTCAGGTTGGGAATAGAGGTAGTGGCTGGGAGGGCACTCCTGAGAGATGTCCTAATCCCCATAGTAGAAATAGATTGAAAAAAAAAGATTATACTTCCAAAATCAATTTTTAATAATCTAAAACAAATATTAACTAATTACATTTGGAAAAACCAAAACCAATGAATCGTGTATGACAAATTAATTATGGCTAAAGAAAAAGGTGGCTTAGCCTTACCAGAATTTTATAAGTATTACCTTGCAACACAGATTGTTCCTATTTGGCATTGGGTAAAAGAGGATACAGCATTTTTTTTTATTGTTTCCTTTGTCCTTGGCTGGGGGGGTTGCGCCTTTGGTCCCCCCCTACCAGCCAGCCTTCACAGCGACTGCCCCGGTCACGGCCAGAGCTTCACCTTCCTGCCACAGCCCTTCCCAGACTGCATTACAGTGGGTATTTACCCTACCACTGCGGAGACCTGGAGGGCAGGCCCAGGAGGGAGCTGACCTGGGTGCAACCATGGTGGCACTGTTGGGGCAGCCGTCATGCTGACAAGGATTTTTTATTTTTAGGTAGCCCCCTCTAGTGCTGGCATGCAATGGCATCAATGATGCTGCAAAGCATGCTCCCATACATTGCACGTCGGACACTGCCAATGCCGTCCCTTGCTGTTGGCCCCAAAGCTGCACAGCTCCCAGCTACCGCCAGGAGCCAGCACCTCGCCGGTCATACCCCCCCCCACTCTCCCTGGAGGAGGAGAGCTGTCCCTAGGATGCCCTCCCCCTACAGAGATGAGGAGCTGTTGTTCTTTGTCGGGATTGACCCTGGCAGTTTTTTTGGCAGCAGCTAATCTATCTGGTGTGGGAAATGCATGCATCAGAGGCATTGGCACCATGGTGGGCTCTTATAATAGAGTGCTATCTGATGCCTTTGACTCCCTCGCACCTGTCCATGTACAACCCAAATCTTCCTACCTGAGGTCCCCATGGTTTGATGGGGATCTTGGGGAGATGAAGTGAATGGGTCGTGGGTTGGAACACTGCTGGAGGAAGTCCAGCCTGGAGGAGGACAAACTGGCCCTGCATGTGCATTATAATGCATACCAGGGGGCAATAAACCATATGAAGGCAGTGTTCCTGTCCAGGAAGATTGCTGCTGGGAAGAACTGACCAGCTGCACTTTCTCGGACTGTGGACAGGCTACTTCGTCTAGCCTGTCGACAGCCGAAGAAGGTTTTTTCTAATGCTAAATGTGAAGAGTTTGCTCAGTTCTTCTCGGACAGTGTGTCCAGTATCCAGCAGGGAGTTCCTCCAGTCAGCAATGCCATAGCTGGCAGTGGTCACCCAAAGTGTTCTGAGTGCACTCCGCCTGGTTGGGGGGAGTTTAGACCAGTGGAGGTAAGTGAGGTCATCAGGGTGGAGACCAATCTGTGGCACACTTTTTGCGAACTGGACCCAATACCAACGCATTTCTTGATGAGATGCGTTGATGCCATTGGCCCAATGTTTGCTCTGATCATCCAGTGTTCCTTGTCTGAGGGGATCTTTCCTGATGCCTTGAAAGAGGCATTGGTAAGACCACTCTTAAAGAAACCATCTTTGGACCTGGAGGTTTGGGCAAATTACTGACCTATCTCCAACCTTTCCTTTTTGGTGAAGATTGTGGAGAAGGTAGTAGCGCTTCACTTGGAGGAGCACCTTGTGACCCATAAGTTATATGAACACTTCCAGTCGGGGTTTCGGGTGAGGCATGGCACAGAAACCATGCTTGTTCGGGGGCAGAATGATGTCCTCAGGGCCAGAGATCGAGGAGAAAAGATAATTCTTGTTTTTCTTGATCTCTCTTCAGCATTTGACACTGTGGACCATTATGTGTTGCTTGACCACCTCAGGGAACTCAGCAGACTCACCGACACTGTCATCTGCTGGTTTGAGCTTTTTTTAACCAATAGGAGGCAACAGGTTGTGATGGGGAATTAATCCTCCACCCCTAGCCCCTATGTTGCGGAGTACCTCAGGGGTTTTTGTTAGCCCCAATGTTGCTTACAGTGTATATGCTACCCCTGGGAGGGATCATTACGAAGTATGGCTTGAGTTTTTATTGCTATACTAATGATACCCAGCTATACTTATCATTTGCCCCAGGAACATCCAACATGGTAGATGTGCTAAACAGTTGCCTTGCTGAGATCAACGATTGGATGGCCTCTAGCTGGTTGTGACTGAACCCCTATAAGATGGAGGTATTGGTGGTGGAGTCGAACAGAGTGCATGACAGGATGGCCTCTGGATCAGAGATTGGACTTGTTCTAGGATCTGTTCCATTGAATGCCTCATCTAGGGTGCGAAATCTTGGTGTCATTCTGGATAGGAGTTTGACGATGGAGGCGCAGATATCTTCCACCGTCCACTCCTGTTTTTTTCCATCTCAGAAATGTTGCCAGGTTAAAGTTCCTTATTCCACTTCTGGACCTCCCCACTTTGATGCATGCCTTAGTTACATCAAGGCTTGACTACTGTAATGCGCTCTACCTCGGGGTCGCAGGAGGATCTCTCCACAGACTGCAGCTAGTGCAGAATGCAGCTGCCCGGTGTTACTAGGCAGCAAAAATTCTGCCATATTACAGCGATGTTGCGTGAGCTGCACTGGCTGCCGGTCAGGTGGCAGATCCTCTTTAAGATGGATCTTCTCACCTATAAGGCCCTACACGGTCAGGGCCCTGGTTATCTTTTAATCCTGCTTGCATCTGCTCTCTCAGTTCGCCCCCTCTGTTTCTCCTGTGGGGAACCCTGGTGATTCCCAGGATGAGGTTGAAGTTAGCTGGTGACAGGACTTTCAGTGTCGCTGCCCCCGTCCTGTGGAATTCGCTGCTCCTCAGGGATAAGGGGGCTCCTACTTTGGAGGTATTCAAGGCCTGCCTTAAGGCCCTCCTTTTCACCCAGGCCTTTTTGGATTAAACTGTTCCATCTACAGACTTGACTACAGCTATTGGTAATTTGATGTTTTAGCTTATTATTTATGGGAAATGTTTTTATGTGGAGTTAATTACCCATATGTTTATGTTTTTCTCTTTTTTTTTATTGATTTTGTTTCTGAATATGTGTTTATTTATCTGTACGGCACCCAGAGCCTCTGGGATTGGGCATCTTTTAAATAAATTTTGCTTGCCTTGCCTTGCCTAGCATGCTTGATCCTCCTTCTCCTGGCCAACCCCGGTGATCCGTGCCCATTCCTGAACATCAGTCGCTGGCGTAGCACGAGGTGTGGCATCCAGCGCCTCAACCCTTAGCGCCACTGGGCCGACAAGAGGATACAGCATTAATAACAACAGAGATGGAAAAAGATATATATGAATACACATACTTAAGAAATTTACTCTTTTCTGGATTCTATAAGGATAAAGATAAAAAAGGCAACTTAGCAACATACACAACTATATAGTGTTGACTAAAACTCCATAACATATTAAAAGATAAAATGCAAATTACACCCTTCACTCCAATATACAATAACTATGACTTTATTCCTTCAATTAAAGATCCTGCCTTTTAAAAATGACAATTTCAAGGATTGTTTAAATTTGGGCAACTATTTGAGGATAATAAATTTAAGTCTTTTCCCTTAACACGTACACAATATAATCTACCCGATAACCAATTATACTGGTACTTACAAATTAAGAATTACATAATAAAAACAAATGGAAGCTTATATTTTAAGAGTACTATATCATTGATTTATTAAAGTAGCAGCGCATGAATATGGTGACAATTTTGACCTATACATTTTTATTCTATTTTAGATTGCCTCTTAACTATTGACTTGTATGATACCCTTCTTTCCACAATTTGAGTCTTCTTTAGTACTTTTTTCACATCTGAAATAATAAAAGGAGTGCTTCTTTTAATATGGAGTGGAACAAGTCTTCATCAGTATTCTCAGCTATTTTTGTACATCAGTTGTTTAGAATCACTTCTGTTGTGACTAAATTAACTACAGTCTAACGTGCGTATAATGGGCACATATGTACAAACACAAAGTGCCCGCTATAGAGAGTGGTCAGTGTAATGATGGGGCAAAAAAATTAACTAAATGTAGTTGTGATGCAAACCAGTGATTCAAGTTTTATTGCGGTTCAATAGTGAAGTCCTTTCAACCCTGATTCCCCCACTACACACAGCACACATCAAACAGCAAAAGCACACAGCATCAGAGAATTGCAAGTGGTTATAGTTCCTTCTTGGTTAAGTATTATTTACTGATACTGAAGAAGGCTGAGATTTTCCTTTGGTGGGTGGTTTTTCTGCAGTAGGGAGCCCAAACTTTCTCGGCCACCTTGAGCGCACCCCAGTCCAGTACAACATGGAGGTGTTGCTCCATTGCTCTTTGTAGAGTCATCAGTGCTGTTTTCACATTGTTTGGTGCAACAGTCACTTCCCACTGCTCCTCATCATTGGGTCCATCCTCTTCATCTTCACCATTCATCACTAGTGGGTGATTACCGAGCCCCCCCGAAGGGGACCTGAACTACCCCAAGGGACTAAGTCCCTTGGCCTCCAGTGGGTGAGACACTGAAGGGAAAAACCCTTACATGCCTGGGGAGACCTGTGACTGGTCTGGGTGAGATGGGGATCCCTCAGTGAGGGAAGGAGGGTGCCCCAAAAGCCACAGTCTCACCCTTCGGGAGAAAAGATGGGTTCCCTGGTAAGCGGAGTAAATCACCCTATGCTGGGCCAGGGGTGATAACCGGGATAGGCAAAGTCATGCCGTCCACAAAAGGCAGATCGCTGTCCCTACCACTCTGGATGCCTCCTCATTGGCATCATAAGATGCCCTTGTTTGGTGCCTTGCTAGCTCCAGGCCCTGCGCAGAGAGGGCAATGGCTTGCTTGATTTCCTCTGAGTCAAGCATTGAGGCTAGGAGATGTCCTAGCCTGGACCACAAGAACCTGTTGTAGGCTGCAAAGGGCCTGATGTGCTGCAATTGAAAGAGAGATCCATGCTGAGAAGAATACTAGTCTCCCCAGAAATCGAACTGCAGAGTCTGAAATGTAGGGAGGACAATCATTTACAAGTACCAGGCCGGGGTTAACGTTCTTGTGCCAGTCACTCAGAATTTGTTCTCCCTGCTGTAACAGGTAAGCAATGGTAGATTTCAGCAAAGACAGATGTTGGGATAAACTGTGTTGACTCATCTTGGGTAGACTGTCTATTTTCTTTAACAGTTCTACCTTCTACCTTTTCACTGAGGGACATAGCCTTATGTTTTGATGCCATTCTGCAAAGTGCTCATATACTGTAGCTTGACAGATCAGTGTGCGAATTATCTGAGAATGAACGAGAAGTACACTTATGATCAGGTTAAAAGCCACTAACAATTAACTGTGTGAACGTACAGTTAATTGAATGGCAGCACATTGAGCACCTGTTAATTGATGCTCATCAGAGGTGTCACTTTCGGTCGGCAAGTTCCTGATGTAGACAGCAGGCAATAGACGTTATAAAAGGAGGTTTTAACATAGAAGTCAATGTTAATGGCATTTGGAAATGCTGAACTGCCTGCTAAATCTAATTGCCCGCTAGACCTGCAGGTGGTATAAGTGGAGTGCACTGTATTATGCAGCAGGCAGTGCTACCTGCCCATATGGAACAATAGGTGTTCAAAAACAGCTGCAAATACTGATGAAAACCTGTTCCAAGCCAAATTAAGAGGAATACTCCTTTTTATTATTTCAAATGTATATTAAAAAAGTACTAAAGCAGACTCAACATGAAGAAAGAATGGTATCATACAAGTCAGAAGATACAGTAAGGGGCAATCTAAAATAGCATAAAAAATTATAGCCTTGTATAGGCCAGCATTTTCACCAGATTCATGCACTGCTGCTTTAATTCAACAAAAAGGAAACAAGAAATTGATAGCCTGATATATGGTTGCTCAAATAATCTAATCTCAAAAGACATATCAAAAATGAAGCAAAAATGGGCAAAAGATCTAAATATCAAAACCTCTGAGAAATTGTGGGAAGAAAGTTTGGCCTCTCCAACCATAATAGTCAAAATGAGTAAGCTCCAACAAATTTAATACAATGTATTACACAGAGCCTGCTTTACACCTTCAAAACTATATACAATTAATAACACTATAATAACTGAGGAGCGCTTTCTACCATAGGGAAACCCGGTTATAATTTCGACATTATAACTGGCTGGCTATAATGGCAAGGTTCACCTTCTCCGCATGTGCCAGTCGCCGCTTTTTCCCTTCCTCTTCTGGACGCCAGTCCACAGTGCTGCAGTGACCCCCGCCACTCTGAGTAGGTGGTAATTTAAAAAAAAATAATAATAATAACAACATGCCTAAAAAGTTTTGAAAGGGGGCTTTAACAAAAAAAAAAAAAGTGTATGTTTCTCCATGAGTTGCAATGGGCCGTGGAGGGGAGACTGCAGCTTGTCATTGAGTGGGAGACATGACTCTTGTTGTGTGAGTCCCGTGGCTGGACTCTGCTGCAGCATCATGCAGGACTTATCTCTGTACTACCACTTGTTGCTCATCAGGTACTGGTGTAAGGTGGCATGATTGCAAGTGGGAGGAGAAGGAGATTTACTAGGTTTCTCTGTTTGATATACCTGGTTGTTAGTTCAGTGGGATTGCTGGTTGGTTTATGATTCATGTTACAGTTTTCCATATAGTAGTTTGCCTGAGGCTGTGTTGCAATGTCACTTTGAAAATAGGATCTATGCTATATGTGGGTTTTTCATACACGAGAGTATTGGTGTCATATGTATGCATTCATGTCTCATTATTTATGGCAGATTTAAATCTCATTACTTACAATGTAGGAGGCCTCAATAGCCCGATTAAGTGGGCAAGTGTACTAAAGAAATTGAACCGGCTAGGGACAAAAGTGGCTTTTCCTCAAGAGACACATTTAACTTTCCAAGGACATAAGTTATGCCACAGATGGGTGGGAGAAATGACTGCAGCCTCCTGGAGTGATCATCCTCATCGCAGAGGGACCACCATTTTAATTCACAAAGACAGCCCATGCTTGGCTGAGTGGGTGGATCTGGACCCAGAGAGTCGATTTGTGTGACTTCATGGCTCATATAGGGACATATGTTGCTCCTTCCTCAATGTATATACGCTGAATGAGGAAAAGGATGCTGTTTCTTTTCTTAAGAATATTATATGAGATACAGTGATAGACCCAGGGCATCTTTATGTCATAGGGGAGATTTCAATACCATTATCTCGACTTAATTTGATAGAAAAGGGGGGACTCCTGCTACAAGATGCAGTAGGTCTGGCACCATGCTCCCTAGGTTGGGGCAGGAGCTTGGTCTGATGTAAGTCTGGCAGGTTCTCAATGGAAAATTTATTTTTTATTATTTATTTAGAAGAGATTCACCGGGAAAACAACATGAACTGTGAAACAGCTCGTTTCCAGAAGTGTCCTGGGGGTGAGGCGTTACATAAGAAGTAGGAGAAAGCCAACTATAACGAGATGCAGTGTTCAGAACTATTTACATCGTAAATTATAAATTACAAGCAAGTAAGAACATGGAATTTGCATAGATATATACAAATACACATGTGGATAAAACACAAATATATAAATCAGACACAATAATATCTGGTCATCATGGTGACAGAGCAATAACTATTTGGACACAGCATTTGACTTAATCCTGTCTAAGTACATAAGTCTGAAACTGTGGACAGTGAGCAATGCAACAACATTTGCATATGGCTATTAGTGCATATAGTGGGGGGGATACAGGTGCTAAGTTAAAAACCCTGTACGTTGGGTATGGGAAGGAAGAATTTAAGATGAGGGAATGGAAGAGAAGAGGTAGCCAAGACCTTCTCCCCTTCAGGATGCTGAAAACCCTGCAAGGGGGCATGTTGAATACGTGTAGGGAGGATTTAAGAGGGTAGGAGGTGGAAGGGGAGGGAAAAGGCAGCCAAGATCTTCTCCTTTTCAGGATGTTGAAAACCCTGCAAGGGGACAGGGAACTGGCATATGAATAGAGAGAAAAGGTAGCCAGACCATCACCCCTTCAGGATGTTGAAAACCCTGAAAAGGGACTGGGAATTGGCATATGAATAGGGAGAGAGAGAGAAAGAGAAAGAGATAGTGGGAGGGGTAGTGGGGGGTGGACAGAAGGGGATGGAAGAGTGAGGGGGTGGTGGGCAAGGGTAATTCAGAGGTAGAGTGGTAAGATGTTAGAAGGGCAAGAAATATGAGAGGGGAACAGGTTGCCAAAAGGGGGGAAAATGGGGGGGGTTGTGGAAAGGAGGTGGAGGTAGGTGAAGAAGAAGGAGGGAGGAGGGAACTCTGGCAAGGTTCACGAAAGGAGAAGACAAGGAGGTGGAGGTAGGTGAAGGAGAGGGAGGGTTGAAGGAACTCTGGAGAGATTTGTGAAGGCAAAGACAAGGAGGGGGCGTAGGTATGCAAGGGGTTAATTGCAGGTGCAGCAGTGAACAGTGTGCTTCTGAAGGAGGAGTGCAATGGAGTACTGAGATTGGGCAGAGCGTATTTTGAGGGGGAGAGAGAGTTCCAGTTGCTAAGGAAGTGGAATAAGAAGGCAGAGCGACCAAAGGATGTACGCCATGGTGGGACGGCAATCATTCTGTTTGTTGAAGATCGGAGGTAATAGTAGGAGGGGGGAGGAATCGATCAGAGGGAGGACAAGTAGATGGCAAAGAGCTGAGCCAGTACTTAGCTACCAGGTTAGCGGTGTGGGACAGGTGCCTAGAAGAGAGAGAAGGGAAGGCAAGTGAGGTATAGAGATTGCAGTGGTGGGTGAGAGGGGGGCAACCAAGTACATAATGGCAGAAGGAGTTGAAGAAAATGTCCAGCCTGGATAGGGTGGTTTTTGGGGCAGAACTGTAGACAATGTCCCCAAAGTCGAAGACTGGGTGAATCATCTTTTGGACAATTTCATGCCTAGCTTGCATGGGCAGGCAGCTGCTGTGTCTGTACAGGTCACTGAGCTTGGGGAGGAGTTTTTTGTGAATGGAATTGATGTGTATACCGAAGTCTATATTTTTGTCTAGCCACAGCCCAAGGTACTTAAATGAGGGGACGTTGTCCAGATTGGAACCTGTCAGGGTATGAAAGGTGGGGGTGGAGTCTAATCTGGACAGCTTTTGTCTGGTGCCAAAGGTCATAGAGACCTTTTTTTGACATTTAGAGAGAGTTGGCTAGTACTTAACCAATGCTGGCCATCGTTAAAGTCCTGTTGAAGGCTGGTAGTCACTTCGGAAGGGGAACTACCAGAGGAGAATAACACAGTGTCATCTGCATACAAGTGTATGTTAGCAGATGTGCAGATGTCAGGGAGATTGTTCAGGAAGATGGAAAACAGAACTGGTCCACGTACCAAGCCTTGGGAGACACTTGTGTTGATGGGGGGAGGGGTGGAGTTGCTGACTCTGACAGATTGGGTCCAGCCAGTGAGGTATGACCAGAACCAGTCAGTGGCAGTATCAGCGAGGCCAGCTGTAGCCAGTTTGAAGAGGAGAAGGAAATGGGCAACAGTGTTGAAGGCTTTGGCCAGGTCGACAAAGATGGCAGAGGTGATGCATCCCTGGTCCATCCCTGTGAGAATGGAGTCAGTAAGCTGGAGGAGGGAAGTGGTGGTGGAGTGGGCTTTGCGGAATCCAGACTGGAAAGGGGTGAAGAAAGAAGTGGAGTCAAGGAAAAGGGAGAGTTGCTCCAATGCCAGGTGCTCCTGAACCTTAGCCAGGATAGGGAGAAGGGATATAGGATGCAAATTGTTAGGACTGGAGGGGTTCCTTCCTTTGGGAAGAGGGACCACAGTAGCCAACTTCCAAAACATAGGTACAGTCAGATGTGAGAAGGAAAGGTTCAGAAGTTAGGTTATGGGGAGAGCACTGGCATAGGCAGAAAGGTGAAGAAGCTTAGGGTCAAGCCCATCAGGGCTTTTTCCTTTGTTGGGATTTAGAGCAAGTAAAATTTGAAGGGTGTCATCAGGGAGGACAGGTTTAAAGGTGAAGCACAAGGTGGTAGGGGATTGAGTGTGGGGGCATTAGAGGGAAGAGGAGCAATAGAGGGAGGGATGCAAGGAGGGGGGAGGTACAGGTAGTAAAGAAGCATAGAACTCCTTAGCCACGGTGGGTGGGTTGTCAATTATCTGGGAGCCAATTTTTAGGACAGGAGAGGGGAGTTGGGAGGGTGGTGAAAACAAGGCATGGATAACCTTCCAGAATTTAGAAGGGTTGCTTATGTTATCTTGGAAGGAGGCATTGAAATAGTCCACCTTGGTGAGGCAGATTGCATGGGTACAGGCATTCTGGAGTGTGTGATAGCACTGCAGATCTTATGGGGGTGCCTGAGTTCTTGTGTGCAACCCACGCTAGGTCATGCACATGTTGACATGCAATGAGTTCGGTGGAGACTCAGGAAAGGTGGCTACCTCAGAGCCTTGCATTTCTTCGTGGAGCATGGCAGTCCCAGACAGATAAAAACTGCAAGATAAAGAAGGACAGGGCTGCATGCACTGAGGGGGCAGTGGAGATGGGCGATCAGTCGATACTGGTCAGCTCACTATGGACGGCGGAAATGTCAAGGGAGCGGAAAGAGCGGATTTTAAGGATGATAGACAGGGACTTTGTATGATTGTGCACACCCAGTAGACCATGTGATGGCCACTAAGTGCATCAGGGAGTAAATCAAACTTAATGACAGGGTGGGGGTGGGAAGATAGAACCCAGTCTAGTAAGGTATGTTTGCCGGTTTTATAATTTAGGTGCATGGGGTCTTCTATTAATTGCTTTAGGTTCAGGGAGGCTGCGTGAATGCAGACTTTGGACTGCTTGCTGGCAAGTCAGTTTATGTTAAAATCCCCAAGTAGGTACAATTCCCCAGGCGTGGCAAGGGATAAGATGGTGGAGAGGAGATCGGAAATAGAGGAGAGCTCGGAGACAGAAAGGTGGGACAGCAGTAGACACTGCTAACACAGATGGGGAGGGAAGAGGGGAAGGATATTTTCATTAGTAGGAGCTCATAGGCTGAGGGGGAGGAGGTGAATAAGCAGATAGAAAACTTGATGGAGGAGGAGATATACATAATGACACCCCCAGCCCTGGACTTACAATCTTGGCGGATGACAGAGTATTCCGGGTTGGAGATGGTGATGTCTGGGATTTTAGTGCTGAGCCATGACTCTGAGATTATAAGAATAGAGGGTTTTAGTTGAGATATGAGTGGCTGCAGGAGGTCAATTTTAGGGATCTGACTTCTAATATTTAAGTGGGCTATACTTAACTCCTTGGGAAAATTGGATATAGCGAGATGGTGGGGGGACCAGGGTTGGTCTCGATATCACCAGATGTGAGAAGGAGAAGTAGTATTAGTAATCTAGATACTATAGTCGATTATCTCTTTATCCGGGGGTAAGGACAGCTGGTGACTGGGGAAGAGTCAATTTTCCAGTTGCAGCTCAGTGTAAAGGTTCATATGTTAGCTAAGTGGAGCCCTGTTCCTTAGAGGAAACCAGCAGTAGGGCGCCAGGGTGAGTGTAGGGAGCTTTGCTGACAGGAGGAGGAAAGGGTAGGACTTGCAATTGCAAGACTTCACATATTACTCTGATAGACATAAATGTTATACTAGAATTGACATGTTTTGCCTCTCAACTGAATGGGTTTACACAGTGGCTCATTGCCAAATACACCCTCGAACCCTGTTGGACCATGCTCCTGTCCTGCTGGTGATGGAACTAACCCCAGCCCCATGCTATTCTATTTGGCATCTGAATGTTGGTTTGCTTAATTCCTTAGAGTTTAAACAACTTATAGAGGACACTATTAAAGAGTACCTGCAGAACAGTCTGGAAGGGGTCACAACACATGCAGTATGGTGGGATGCCCTAAAGGCAGTGGTAAGGGGGGGTAATCATTCAGTACTCTTCAGAGGCCAAAAAAAAGGGTAGCGAAACAAAAGAAGATAGAGACCTTACTTAAAGTTTTGGAATTCCAACATAAAATTATGCTTAATAAACAGGTTCAAATAGAATTACAAAAGCAAAGGAAGGAACTTACCGATCTGTTGACCTTACAAATGGAGGGCAGTTACTGCAGATTCCAGCAACAATATTATGATGGGGTAAACAGGGCAGGAGAGTTATTAGCTTTCACCCTCCAGAAACAACAGGGAAACAGGGTCGTACTGCATTTGAAGGACCCAGCAGCCGGGGGCCACAGGTCATCCAGGGGAGATAGTCTGAGTTTTTGCAAACTGTTACAAACAACTATGTACTTGGGACACCGTTCAAGATTTGGACCAGAAAATGAAGAATCTTTCTCAGGGGTTACCTTGCTGTCATTGTCTAAACAGGAGGCCCTATTAGTGGACAAGAACACTAATGAAGGAGAACTTAGAGGTCGCCTTATCCAACTAAAAAATGGAAAATCCCCAGGCCTAGATGGGCTCCCCGGAGAATTTTTTTAAAACTTTTGTGGATTCCCTTATGCCAGTCTTTGCACAAACATGTCAGGAAATTTTGGGAGGAGGGGAAATACTGGACTCCTGGCACTTTGCCCAAATAGCTCTCCTTCCAAAGCCAGGTAAAGATCTGACAGAGCGTGGCTTATATCGGCCAATATCTTCGTTAAATAAAAATATGAAGATTTTTACTGGAATATTGGATGATTGGGTCCAGTCTGTAATCACAACAGTCATTCATGCTGACCAGAAAGGTTTTATTTCAGGAAGATCTTTACATGATAATGCAAGATGGTTACTTAACATAATTTCCACACAGAGGGTCGGGATGACTTTCAATTGGCTATCTCCATGGGCACCGAAAAGGCTTTTGATAGGGTGAATTAGTATTTTCTAAAACAGACAATGAAGATACTGAAATGTGGCCCTAAATTCATACAGACAATCATTAGATTTACTCCACCCTTCAAGCATTAGTACGCGTAAATGGCATAAATCCTAATTTTTTTTCATTGACCCATGGCACAAGACAGGGTTCCCCCTGCTCCCCCCCTTACTTTTTGCCTTATGCTTGGAGCCCCTGGTGGCAACAGTTTGACAGAACTTGAGTATTGTGGGTGTAATAGTGGGCAGGGAGGAGCAAAAATATCACTGTATACTGACAACTCCATATTTTTTTTAAGCAACCCGGAAACAGCAGCACCCCAACTGGTGGAGCTTTTGCAATCCTTTGGCGCACTTTCAGGATACGAATTACATTTTTCCAAATCTGAGGCTCTTTTGCTTAGTGGCTATTGCCCCCTTGGCTTCAAAAACACATTTCCCTTTAAATGGGTGCATCATAACCAGATTAGATATTTGGGAATTCAAATTACCACTGATCTTGCACATCTTTTTGAGTCCAACTATGATAAACTCTTGGAAGAAGTCTAGGCTGATCTGGCACAGTGGGCCCTTCTGCCCCTTTCATTGGTGGGCAGAGTGGATTCTATAGTAATGAATGTCTTGCTCCGCTCTTTTTTTCTTTTCCAGTGCCTTCCCTTAAAGAGTCCCATCTCATTCTGGTACAGACTTACCAGAGGGATTCAACAGTTTGTCTGGGGTAACAAACGTCCTCGCATCTTGCATCAGATCCTAACTCTGCCAAGAGAGAAGGGATGTTTGGCCTACTAGATCTGTAATTGTATTATCTGGCAGCCCAGATGCTAGCTGTTTATACTTGGGCTAAACAGAGACATGCCTCTCGATAGTATGACATTGAAAATGCGGGAGCTGGGGGACAGCCACTGTTCACCTTAGCACTCACCCCAGTCTCTGTGGAATACAGGAAAAATGTCCCTAACAGGTGGGTTAGACACAGTCTGACCATTCTTCAGCAAGTCTGAAAATTAACTAAGACTGCAGAGGGCCTGGACCTCTTGTCTCTTATCAGATTTGACCTGGAATTTGTCCCCCTACATTAGACGTTCAGTATGCCCGGTGGGAACACAATGGAGTCACCAGGTTTGCACAGTTTCTGGAAAGAGACTCCTGTATCATGTTCAGTAGGGCCACAGAAAAGTTCCATTGGGGTAACGAGGAGTTTTTTTCATATATACAAATTTGGTATTACATCAATTTCACCAATAATGTGGCAAAGCTTAATGGACCTTGTTCAGCCTGGGACGATTGCATTTACTGAGTGATAAAGCTGGCAGGCCCTCAAAGGTATATTTCTAGTACCTACAAAATGTTATATAAAGCAAAAGGTCTTACAATAGTAAAGATAAAGGCAACGTGGGAACAAGAGGCGGCATGTTCAATTGCGTCTGCAGATTGGTCTAAATGGCTAAAATTTGGATGAAGGGTGTCTTCGGTTCCACTATGGAGGAATTTTTTGGGGAAAATCCCAATTAGATATTTTCAAACTCCTACTATCACCTGACATTACCACACCACAAACACAGCTAACTGTTGGAGGGCCTGTGGGGAGGACGGCTCTCAGTGGCATATTTTCTGGGAATGTAGCAAACTGAGCAATTTTTTGGGGGAAGTACATACAGTGACCCAGCAGATTGCAGGGTGCAGATACCTCTCATTTTACTAAATGGGTGCTGTGGCTCCCAAAGATGACACACTTGTGGGAGAACAAAAGAAACCTAACTTTAATTTTAATAGCAGTAGCCCTTAAGTACATTACAGCACCCTGGTTACAGCCTGAGGAGCCCACTAAGAAAGAATGGCTTCAGAGTCTGGAAACTGTCCACATCATGGAACATTTAACTGCCAAGCTTTGACTGAGGCAAAATCAATATTTGGACAGGTGGAGAGGTTGGTTCCAGGGGCACCACAATAGGGAACTGGACCTAAGTGCAGCAGGGGATGATAACTGCTAGCTGTCAGTACATATGAGCCCTAGTGGGATGGTAGTTAACCCTTTATGATGTCTGGGCTCAGTCCACAGCAACTTATGCTTGGGGTTCCCCTCTACACTGTCTTAACCCTCAATGTATTTTTTTTTTCTGGTCCCAAGCTTAGGTAACAGTCATAGATTTTAGTCTGGATGGAGTGAGCACACAATCTTGGTTTGTTATTGTTAAATGTTTTTTGTCAGTTTCTTTCCTTTTATAATATTCGTATACATAGCATAACTTAGATGGTAAAGTTAATTATGCCTGTTTAAACATACTAAGTCAAGTTGAGTCTAGCACAGAATTTGAAATGTACACTTTCAATGGTTTCAATATATACATGAGTTTCTGGAGAAAACAAGCTGCAAATCACACATACCCCCATAATGCAACAAGCAGTCCAAGTTGGTGACAGCATTTCCCCCCCAACCTATCCTCACTGGTGTCCCCCAAGGCTCCATACTTGGCCCCATCCTTTTCTCCCTCTTTATTAATGACCTTCCCTCTGTCTGTTCTTCCTCACATACCACATGTATGCTGATGACACTGTCATTTTCACCTCTGGCTCCTCCACCTCCAATGTGCACTCCCTCCTTCAGGAGGATCTTGATAGGGTTCAGAGATAGTTCCAGGTAAACAAACTAAAACTTAACATGAAGAAAACAATCACCATCATTTTTGGAACTTGACAGAAACTGGCAACACTCCAGTCCCCCCCCCCCATCCTAGATGGCTTCTCCCTTACCCAAGTCTCCACCTTCAAATACCTGGGAGTTTGGCTTGACAGCCACCTTGACTTCTCCTCACACATTGAGTTTATCTGCAAAAAACTCTGACCTAAACTGGCTATCCTCTATTGTCACAAGGACAGCCTTCCTCTCCCTACCCGGTGGGAGCTGGTTTCCAAAATGATTCTCTCAGTCTTAGACTGTGCCGATGTAGTCTATGGCTCTGTCCCAGCCCCATCCTCTCTAGGCTCAGGAGGCAGTATAGCATAGTGGTTAAGGGCACTAAGCTGTAAATCTGGAGTCCTGGGTTTGAATCCCATCAGCCCCCACTTGCATACTGTGTGACCCTAAGCAAGTTACTTAACTTCCTTGTGCTCCCAGGTTGCACCTGGAAACAAGCTCCTGTTTAGTGTGCCTTTCCTGGTTAAACAATTTCCCCTTTCCCTTTCCATAGGCTTTACACATTCCTTAATTCATTTTGTCACTTCACCACCACTGCTCCACCCTCTCCCTCTTACCACTACCTCAAAGGAGAATGGTCCACAGTGTCGCATTCATAGCAAAATATTGGTTTGGGAGCCTGCCACAATACCTTTCCTTTCTCCTCTCACCAGTCAACCCTTTAGCTTGCTACCTTCGAAGCACGGACACTTGCACTTTCTGACACGTCCACACTCAGTTGCGGGCCAGTCATCCTTCTCTGATTGCATCCTTTTCCTCTAGAATCAGCTCTCCTCTGACTTTCACCTTTCCCCTTCTCTCTTTTCCATCATAACTCAGCTCAGGCTACTCCCCCCTACCCAGTGCTCTTATCTTCCCTCCCCCTCCACCTTTTTTTTCCCTCTCGCCTCAGCAAATTCTTAGCTCACTGTCCCTGCTATGAATCCCCTGTAGCCTGCAACAGATGATCCTGCAAATATTTTGATTGCTGAAATTTACCTGATATGTGCTGACCTATGTTTTGATTTACTGTGTTTCAGATCCCGCTGTTAGCTGACCTTTAAACTGTATTTAAACCTGTCATTGTTTTTGTTTGTTCTAACTATGCTGTACTGTATGTTTTTCACTCTGTATCCCTTTCCCCCGGGTTGCATCTCGAAACTAGCCTCGGCTCAGTGTGCCATTCCCAGTTACCAAAATAACAAATGAGTAATGCAAAGCATCATGGATATATATATATATATATATATATATATATATATATATGTGTGTGTGTGTATATATGCAAAACATCACAACATTTTTAGGCTGGTTAAGCATCTTTGTCTTTTAGCTTATTTGTTTTTTTTTTTGGGGGGGGTCACCATGACCCAAACCTGTAAGACCAACTTAGGAGCTGGCTCATTTCCCCTTGGGGTGTCATATGGATGAGGCACACTGATGAGTCCTGGGTAGGATGAAACATGTGTCTGTGTCTTCTGTTTGCATCCTTTGCAGATTGTGTGAGAGGCCCTTTGGCACCATGCATTCCTGCTTAAAGCTGAACTAACCTAAAAGGTCATGGTGATTTGCATATACATCCCACCATGCTCTTCACAATGGGGGGGTATGTGTGATTTTGTTTTTCTTTGAAACTTGGCTTTATTCCCAATGCCCTTTGGGGTAACCCTTACCTCAGTGCTTTTGCACTGATGTTTTTGTCTTTTGGCTTGTTTTTTTTTGGGGGGGGTCTCACCGTTACCAAACCCCAAAAGACCAGCTTAGGGTCTGGTTCATTTCACCTGGGGTGTCATACAGATGATGCTAGAGGGTGACAACTGTTTGCACACCAAAATCTGGAACTCTACCATAGTAAGAGAGTTTTATGATACATCTTATATACTGTTTTGAGCTGTATGTCCTGGGTGTATGCTAGGTACAGTACTGCGGAATAAGGCTGAGTTTAAAAAAAAAAGAAATATTCTTCTGTTCAGGTGAAGCGATATGCTCTATATGGCTAGATAACCTTAGAAATGTTATGAAAAGAATGTGAATCCAAACAAGAAAGTGCCAACTAGTTATTACATTAATATATAACAGTAGTGACAATTTACAACAAGTAAGGATAGCAGTCAGTATCACGACTAAATTGAACCAATCATAGTTAAGTAGACTGGTGATCTACTTAGTGCAGCTACAACACCAGATTAGTAATCCACGGTGCGAACAGAAGTAAAGCAATAGTAAGATGCAAGGCTAAGTGCAGACTAATCTACGTCTACCCATGAAAGTGATGATGAATTAACACCTTGATAAATTATTTTGGTTGTGTTATGACGAACATGTTTAACCAAGCTTAGTATCTGTGCTTGGCAGTTTGAGAACAGGCTGTTGGCTATCAGATAGGTGCTATTTTTGTTTAAATATCAATTCTTTTCCTAGGCAGGCATGCCAGTTAGGACGGGGAGGGTGAGCCTATCACTCTTAGATAGTGTTTCTATGATATAGGTAAATACAAGCTCACCTAATTTAGCAATCATAGCAATATGTGTGACATCCTGGAATAAGGCAGTTTAGGTCAACAAAGCCATAAGCTGCTAGAGAGGTGATTTGGAGGACTACACTAGTTTCCTGGAGTCTCCTACAAAGCACCCATCCAGGCAGCAGTAAGAGATGTACCTTGCTCCTCCATATTGTACCTTGTTCCTTTCAGTAGAAGGAGATCATTCAAGGAGCACTTAGATATGTGAACATTAATCTAACCCTCATGCAAGTTGAGTTTTTGAGTGACCTGGAATGTACCAACTCTGTGTAAGCATAGGTTATGTTGAGTAGTACTGCAGGCCTACTAAGGTTTCCACTGTGTATCAAAAAGAGACTCCCTCTCTGCCTTCCAACATAGTCTACTGGCATCAGCATATAGAGAAGCCCCATACAGTATCCTACAAAAAAGGAAAAGGGTTTGGGAAAGGTCATGCCCTTAGGATAGCTAAATATTAGAAGACACTTGCATTGGCAACATTATGGAGGAGTCTGTGAAAGGTTATAGTGATTGAAAGCAACAGTAAGTTCAAGTTTCATTAACCTCCCTGTTTGTTCTTGCTCTGATTTCCCAATAAGTCAGCTCCCTCTGGTGCCAATTGTCCTGATTAGTATATAGAAGTACAGTTATCTCAGGTCAATAAATCAACTAAACAGCCATTGGAAATTCTAAACTGCACGACAACAAATTCCTTGGAGGAGGTGCCAGATTTTTTTTTAAATCAAGAAACAATGAGGTAACAAGTGATAAAGGTTGAATCTGAAAGATCAGAATTGAAAGAAATTGACATGAGGTGCCACAAGGTTTGGTGCTAGTCCTGCTCCTGCTCCTGTTCTCAATTTTCGTAAAATGATCTACTGGGAATCTGTGATAATGCATCAGTCATAATGTATGCTGATGACACAGAGTACACCTAGAGGTGAAATGCAGCCCCTTTACCTCATATTACAAATTTAGTTTGCTGAAAATAAAATACTATTGAATTCAAACAAAAATAATGGTTTTTGGAACACAGCAAACACATTGGTTCTAAAGAAAACAGTATGACAAGTAAGTGACTAAATGGATATGAACTGGAGAAAGTACCGTGCTTCAATTATTGAGAAGTCATGCCAGATCAAATGTCAACATATAGCAAACACATAACAAAGATTACAAAAAAGGTCAATAACAAATTAGGTTATCTGTACAAGAACCAAAATAGTTTCATAATGGATGTTAAAAGGACTACTGTAAATCAAGTTCTTCTTCCAGTGTTAGAATATGATTCAATACTATTATACAATTTACCAGAAACAAGTTTTCATAGATTTATCATAAAAAAAATAAAAAAATGGAACATCACTGTGATTTTTATGAAAGTTTTGGTATTTTATTTCCAAAGCTTAGAGTTCAGTATTCAGTTTTGACTTTCCTACACAAAACTTTAAACATGGGGATACCACTGGTGTAAAAATTAAATTAGTAACAATGCAAAATCCAAAATAACTGAGTAAAATACTTTTAAAACAATTTTGTGAAATTCAAACTAAAATAAACAAGCATTTGTCAATGCCGAATGTTTGCTTGCTGGCATTGGCAGTGGTAGTGTAGAAGTTACAGAGCTGCGTAATAGGAATGGCAGTGAAGTATTGAACTAAAGCCAACCCCACCACCACCCTGCAGAGAGTGACAGGCATTGGGGTGTGCCTTTGGTTCGTCAGGCGTAACGGCCACGCCATTTCACCACACCCCACCCTGCAGACACTGACAAGTGTCACGGTGTTCCTTGGGGTCTTTTGAAATGCGCACCCCATTCCATTAGGAGATACGGTGAGATGGGTGCGATATAGGAGAATTGGGTGAACTTTGGGGCCGAAGAGTCCAAGGCATACCTCGAAGCCTCTCACTGGCTGCAGGGTGTGGAATGGTATGAGCATTACAGGCAAGAATCCCAAGTCACACCCCTGATGCCTGTCATTCTCTACAGGGTTGGGCGTTATGGTTGGAAACCCTAATACCTCAGGCATTCATTGGTATTTTCACTCCAAATTTTCAACATGGTTTTTGACCCCATCTCATGAACAGGGGAATATCAGTTTGTAGCCGAAAGCTGCTTATGCACAGCGACTACGTGCATTTAGCACCACAGGTACAAAACATTCGAACAGGATGTAAAAATGACAGCTGTACTGTTCATGGGGAGGTGTAAAAATGGCAATGTTGCAAATCTGCAGTAAAAATATTAAAAAACTGGTGAAGTCACTGAGAGCATATAGAAACTGTGCAACACACACCGTAATATAATTAGGTTGGGGATTTTTACAGCAGATTGTCAACTCAGGTATTTTGGTGCCTCCGATCATGAACAGTGTCACTGTGATTTTCTTTATCTGTCCGAACAATGATTTTCCACAGCGACCACGCATCTCTGTGCTGAAAGTGAAAACACACTTGATCCATGTTGTGAAAAATGACAGCTGTACTGTTCATAAGGAAGTGTGGAAAAATGCCACTGGTGAAAATCTGGACTGAAAATATTACAAAGTCATGAACTTACGAGGGTGCATGGAAACTGCGCAATGCTCACTCGTAACACAGTCATTTTATGGACTTTTGTCACCAAATTTTCAACATAGCCATTTTAAGACCTCTGCTCACGAACAGTGTAACTGTGATTTTCTTAATCTGTCCCACACATTGCTTTCGGACACCAACAGCACCATTGTGCGCTACATGTGCGTTGGGCAACATATGAAAAATGGCAGCTGTACTGTTCAAAAGGAAGTGCAATAAAATGTCAAAGTTGAAAATCTGGAGTGAAAATATTAAATTCGCAAACTTACGAGCATGCATAGGAACTGCGCAACGCACGCTTGTAAAACAGTCATTTTTAGGAATTTTTTCACCAAATTTTCAACATAGCCATTTTAAGACCTCTGCTCATGAACAGTGTCACTGTGATTTTCTTAATTTGTCCCATACATTGATTTTGCACACTGACTGCGCCATTGTGCGCTACATGGGCAGAAACACATTTTGGATGAGATGTGAAAAATGACAGCTATACTGCTCATAAGAAGGTGTGGTAAAATGGCAATGTTGAAAATCTGGAGTGAAAATATTGAAAATTCGCAAACTTATGAGTGTGCGTAGGAACTGTACAATGCACGCTCATAAAACAGTCATTTTTGAATTTTTTCACCAAATTTTCAACATAGCCATTTTAAGACCTCTGCTCATGAACAGTGTCACTGTGATTTTCTTAATTTGTCCCATACATTGATTTTGCACACCGACTGCGCCATTGTGCGCTACATGGACGGAAACATGTTTTGGGTGAGATGTGAAAAATGACAGCTGTACTACTCATAAGAAGGTGTGGTAAAATGGCAATGTTGAAAATCTGGAGTGAAAATATTGAAAATTCGTGAACTTACAAGCGTGCATAGGAACCTGCATAGGCGTACGCTCATAAAACAGTCAATTTTGGATTTTTCCCCAAATTTTTCAAAATAGGCTTCTTGAGAGCCACCTTATGAATGCTGGCAGTGTCATTTCATTAATTGGTCCCAAAGGTGATTTTGGCGCAGTGACTGCTAAATCACCCTTCGGGCCCGAATAACGCCATGACAGTGACAGCATTCATGAGAAGGGGTCCCAAAAACCCCATGTGGAAAATTTGGTGCAAAAATTCCAAAAAATGCCTGAGATATGCAACAAAGTTGAAAAACCCTATCTATCCCATTATACAGCTTACCGGCATTTCCTCAGTTCGTGGTCGGCTTTGAAGAGTGCAGCCGTGTTCCCGGTCCACCAAGATGCGCGCTGAGCTCCAGAGGTAAGTATGGGGTGAGGGGGTGGGGAGGCAGGGTGCGCAGTGGTGGGTGGGTTGTGGGGGCAGGGAGACTGCATGGGACCGTTTTTTAGTTTTTTTTTTTTTAAATGACTGACGCTGGATATTTGCCACGCTGGGGTGGGCTCCCAGCGTGGCACAAGGATGGCTGGTTGGGGCGGGAGCCGATGGGGATTGGGCACCCTGTCAGCCATAGCAACTTTGCCACACTGGGGTGGGCTCCCAGCATGGCACCCAGTACTCGGGGACAGTGGAGCCGACAGGGATTGGGCACCCCGTCGGCGATAATGATTGCCATGCTGGGGTGGGCACCCAGCATGGCATGTGAGGCTTTTGAGGCGCGGCACGGGCGGGGATTGGGCACCCCGTCCGGCTATACAATGTTGCGTGAGGGGAGCACGCGCGGTATGCGTGCGTGTTTGTGTGTAAAAGCGCGATGCGGTGTAGAGCTACATGGGCAGTGATATCTGATCGCTGCTCACGGAAGCGTAGCTCCCCCTTTCAACTGTACGCCACTGCATTTTGGAGCTGTCATAGACAGCTCCAGCATGCATTGGCGGACTGGGGCAGCGCCTGCCAACACACTCACTGAATTGGAAGAGGGGGTGACACACCTCCGAAAACTCGGATGATGGCACTATGTTTCTTGCACATGCGTGCAAGCAAACATAAAAATGGCAGAAGGTTCATTTTCTTAATACTGTCCTGTGCTGATAAATAATGCATATGAAATGGGAATGGATTTTGATCTTAAAGCCTGCCTTTTTGAGAATAATTTGTGGGAACATTTGAAAGTGCTGTCAATCTGCAGTTGCTTTAATGTTGCCTGATAAAATCTCATTATTAGGGACAACACTAGAGTTACTCGTATTACATTTAATGTAGTCATGCACATTTTGTATAATTAAGCAATATACCATGACAGAGAGTGGGTATATTGGTGGATTTACCACGCCTGGTGTGGTTCGGTCATGAGGCATAGCCGAGTGACTTAACCATACCAGAAGTCATAAATCCACCCATATACCCACTTTCTGTCATGGTATATTGCTATTATACAATGTTCAACTTGGTTTTTTGTGTTTATAGTGATATAAAACTTTTACAGTGGGTATACTGGAGGATTTATCACAGTCATGTGATGTGCTTTGACCAATGAGGTAACAGGATTTTCATACCCCATTGTATAATATGATATTTACAGAGTGGTTTTATCTTACATGTGATGTGAGTTGTAAAAATGTATTGCTTATACCTTCTGTGAACCCAATTTCCCCAGGTGTGGATGAAAATGGATCTTTGATCCAGTCCACTTCCCTGGTAAAATGAATAAATTAATTAAAATAAATAAGTATGACTTACCTGTGCATGTTGAGTAGAAAAGAAGGTTAGGATAAGTTCAGGGAGGTAGCCCTGTTGAACAGTTAGCTGAATGCTGTACTATATATTTACTTGCCATGTGGGTATGGTTGGGTGTTCATCTCAGTTGTGTGTAACCAGAAATGTAAAGCATGCTCAATTTCAAATTGGTAGAGGCTGTAGGTGGAATATGTAGTTAACTGGTCAGTATGTTGACAGCTTCAGAGCGGGGCTGTGTTTCCAGTTCATGTGAAGACTTGGAAGAGAAATTGAGGCAGCATGGCTCTCACGACTTCTACTGCGTTTTCTCTTTTTGGGTTGCAACGGAGCTGTGCTCATCTGTTTGGAGCAAAAGAATTTTACTTTTCATAGCAATTCTGACTGACAAAGTAGGTTTATGGTTTGCTTTTAATTTGGTAGCAGCTGAGTAGAGGAGGGGTGGAGGGAAATCTTTAGTGTTGTGGGGTCCACTGTACAGCATGGTTTGGTTTGGAGCAAAAGCATTGATTGGGCTACTCTGCTTTTTGGTTCTGAAAGGTGCTTAAGCATCATGAGCTGGTTTAAAATTTGAATTCTTGCCTGAGTTCTGCGAGTCATAACATCGTGTACTTTTGACTTGGTGACAGTTAAGTCCCAGGCTTGGTTTGCAGAGTCGCATATTTGAGTATTCCCTCCTGTTTTTTTAATTCCCAGCAACACAGTGTATTTAAAATGATAAAAAAAAGTTACGTTTTTGTAGTGCCATTTTGATATCCATAAAAGACCTACATTTTTCCATATCGTCTCAAGAAAAGTCCTGAAATAGGAAGATTCTAGTACCTTTTCAAGTCAGCAGTCTTTTTTTTCCCTTGCTACCCTTAACACTTCCTCTTTAATTGAAAATCTAAAGAAGTTAGCGATTATAGGTGTAACCCCTTGGTGACACTACCCCAAGGGCTACTACCCCTGCCTGCTTGACCAAGTGCAGGTTGAGGAGCCTGGGTACTGAAAACGGGTGCCTCCACCTGGAGGACAGGGTTGGTGTTAGCATAGCTGACCTGGGTACAGCCCTCTGGTACACTGTTACTCCCCTCTTTACCCTCTAGTGGCCTAAACAATGTTCTGAACACACAATTACCACAATCCCCAAACTGCAGGTGTACAACCACACTTGCTGCACTTACCACCAGGGCTGGTTCCACCAGCTTGGCCTGGAGACCCCCTGTAAAATAAGGTTAGACACAGCAAGCAATAGGAATCCAGTGCTATTAGTACAAGTATGCACCACAAACAGTTTAAGAGCAAAAAGATTCAGATCTGATTTATTCAGGGGGAATGAACAAGGAAGGGGCATAATCAGGATGATTGGTTTAAGTACTGATTCAATCAGGCTACAAGGCATGCACTTTGGCGTCCCTCAACACAGTCACACACACTCTGGGTACCCAGTTGGTGAGGTAGGCTAGCCTGATGCGGTGCCCAGGGTAGGCCAGCATTGCAGCTGGTTGGGGCCCTATAGGTGGAAAGAAATAGCCATGCACAGCAACCCACAATTTGTAATCCAGAGCCAGATGGCTCAGTTCATGATAATTAAGCAAATCAATTAAATCAGATAACACACTTTGACTGAGCTGTTGTTGCAGGGAACTACGCTGGTATTTACTCAAGCTACTCAGTACAGGACACAGGATGGATGAAATGGAGACTGCAGGATGACTTGTTGGTTTGCCAGGAGAAGCAGTACCCACACGATTTACTGTGGTGTTGTTCCTGTTTGTGATGTTGAGCAGGGGGCTGGTCCCCAGGCAGACCTCTCGTCAATGTTCTTCTCTGTGGCGTGAACAGCTGTCTGGGCCAAGGTGGTAGGGCCCAGGCCAGGTGAACAATTCACATGGCAGTCCGGTAGTGCTGGATGCAGCTTCTAGCAAGCGTGACACAATCAGGCAGTGGGGAACCAAATTGCGACCCACTAATCACATTCAACACACTTACAGTAAAGAAAAGAAGCAGTACCACAGTTCGGATGGCAGTCTGGTTGCAATATACAGTGTCTCTGTGCAAACTGATGCTCCACAGAAGTCTCAGGTCCTGACAGGCCGATCGCACTGAGGCAAATCTTCTGTCCCCTTCAGGAAGATTCAATTCGTCACAATTCAGGATTCTGGTCACAGCAACTTCGGAGAAAGTCCAATTTTTCTTTGGCTCAGAAAGATTCTCTCAAAAGGGAAGATGAGGCAGGCAAGCAGGCCAAACACAGCCTTCCCACCAGTTTCCTGCGATACTATGCAGGGGCAGCTGCTCAAATCACTCGAGCTGTTCACTCTCCAAACTCTAACTCCAGACTGACTTCTGCTCCAGGCAGCACCAGGACTTCCTTAGAAATCCAAAAGGTTTGGTTGGCTGATCCATCTGTCTGTCACAGCTAGAGCTCCCTCTCCAGGTTCATTTAAGTGCCAAAGTGCAAAAACTACAGTTCATACAGAAATTCACTCCCACAAGACCCCTGGGGACAGACACCATTTAAGGTCCCCAAAGGTACTGATTGGTGTCACAGATTCACTCAGCAGGTCAGGCCCTCTACTCCCAAAGTGCCAACCTCTGAGTGCAGTCTTGTGAACAATGTAACAGACAAGTGTAACCCCCTTGCGAATGGGGGTTCCGGATATGCCTGGTGCTAGGGTTAGTTACCGGCCTAAAGCTGTTTAATTGGGTAGCCAGTGAGCGCTTTAAATAGCCTCCATGAGCTGTCTCTTTAAGGGCTGCTTGTTGCAGCCGTAAGTAACTAAGATGGAGGGGGACTGTGGTTGTATGCCCGAGTCCCACCCGGGACACTGAAAGAATGATTCCCTTCTGCCATCGCTAGTGGTGCAGAGGGAGTTCTCTTGGGGGATGCGATTGTATATGGAAATGATGTAAAATAATGATAATGTGGTTGCTCTAACCTGTCTTCCTTTGCAGTAAGGACTGTTTGATTGCCTCCTCCATTTTGCTCCAGAACTGCTGAATTGGGCCAATCAGTACCTCGGGACCCTACAGAGTCGGCTGACCAATACAGGGACTGCTTGTAATTTGGGAAAGGTATTATGGGCTATGGCGCTTTTTCGCACCACTGAAGGAAATGTTCAGCCAGCCAATGGCAACGGGTAGCGCCTGATCTGGAAGGAGTGCTTGGTGCTGCCAGCTTTAGATGCGTTGTGGTTAGTGAGGAGTGAGGAGCTGTGTGCTTCTGCGCTGCAGAGTGTTCGCGTGGGAAGCGCGTGAAGGCCTGAAGCGGCCATTTTGTGTTGTCGGGCTCCAGCGGACGAAACTCATCGACTGGGTGAAGTGGCCAGAGGAGGCTGTGCTTGTACAGCTACCCACCAGGCTCACCTGAAGGAGGACTGGAGAAAATTGCTGAATTGCACTCGGTCCGAAGACAAGTGGAAGCTGCCATTGCAGTATTTCAGGGACGGTGAGTCTGTGGGAGCATTGGAAGCAGTTGTCTGGTGTGGTACCCCTCTGTGGCTGTTTACCATATAAATGTGTAGAGGCTTGTGTAGCTCAAGTAAATCCTGCTGCAATTAAAGGACTTTTGCCTGTTGCTGTTTACCATATAAATGTGTGGAGGCTTGTGTAGCTCAAGTAAATCCTGCTGCCATTAAAGGACTTTGCCTGGTGCAGTTTGCCATATAAATGTGTGAGGAGTCTCGTGGAGCTCAAGAGTAGCCCTGTCAACGTTTAAGGACCCTATCTTGTCTGGAGGTCGTGAGTACTAATTCAGGGTAGTTCCCTGTTGATTTGCCACCTTGGAACCAAATGGGATTACTGTACTGCTGACTGTTTAACTAACTTTTTCTATCCTCTGTGTGAAAGGGCCCCTACCAGCTGCCACGGTTTGGACTAGCCACTAGGGCTTGGGTACCCTGGGACAGTAATTGATAGGGATAGGCCTATGCACAGAGCCCTAGGTAGATAAATTTAGTGATAAGCTAATCAACTTGATCCCCCTGTCCTTGTTGTTTCCCCCTTGAATAAATCAGATTGTTTTTGTACAGCTACATCCTGGCTATTGTGTACGTTAATGGTGAACTGCTGTTTGGTGATTGCAACATAACTGTGCCTTACTTTACAGGGGGTCCCCGAAGGGAGCTGGATTATATTTTTCAGGGGTAAGTGTACTGGTGAACAGAATTGCTGCTACCCAGTGTGAGTCACTAGTGGGACGAAAGGGGGGTTGCAGTAGCTCAGAGGGCTGTAACCGTGGTAGTCTCAACTGTGCTAACCCCGACCTCTGGGTGGAGGCACCTGTCAATGGATCTGGGCCCCTCAACCTGCCTCTGTGGGGGCAGACAGGGGTAGTAGCCCTAAGGGTAGCACCCCCTGTGGGTTACACAAGGTAACCCCCTTGTCTGTTTTTGTGAGTTCGGATCAACCTTTGGTTTCAGTTCTGGAGGGATTCAAACTGTTAACCTCTTGCTAGCATACCCAATGCATAGACTCAGATATATCTGTCTTCGGGGGGCCAGATATCTTTGTCTATGGGCACCTAACCATGTATTCAGAGATGAACCCTTTAAAACTTTAATAAAGACCTCAGATTTAAAATGCTTCTCTTTCTAGTTTGGTACCACCCTACAAGCTTATGTCTGCTGTCTGCTATAACCATAAATATTTCTTAGCAAAAGAAAGCAATTCAAAGACAGACCAAGTTTGCTCTAAAATTAGAGTTTTTACTAAAATATATAATAATATGTCAAACATACAATACAGAACTCTTATATCCCAAGGCATATATATCTTTAAACAAAACAAGGTTTAAAACAGTGCAATTCCTACAACTATATTTAGATTTTGTCTAGCTTTCTAAATACCTGTTTTCAGTGCTCAGATGTTTTCTTGGTCAGTGTCAGATAAAAAGTCTCTGTAGTGAAAAAGAATAATCTTTACAAGCAGTATTTGCCAACCCCTTTTGGATGAAGTCATCCAGCTCCTCTGTCACAATATCTGAAAAATATATATTTCTATACAACCACAGGATGTAATTTCAAAGTATTAATTCTGCAACCTTAGCATAACTCAGTTTCAAATGACACCTTCTTTGACCTCATGCTGTACCCTCCTCACACAGGTTTCACAAGGTCATTTACAACCTTACACCTCTATGTAACATCCTAGCTTCCCTTTCTAATGTCATAAACCTAGTTTATGATTTTCTCTCTTAACAAAATTAACTTAAACAAGTATGTAATTACTCAGAGAAACAGGATCCTTGATTAAAGTCTTCCATGTAACACATTGTCTCTAAAAAAAAACTGAGTGTGTGTGAACTCACATACTGTCAGCCGTTTCCCATGGCTTTCATCTCTTAGCTGGAATCTTGGGGGGGGTGAGTGAGGTCATTCCTAGAGCATTTGAATTTTCAGCAGAGACATTAATACATTTTATATTAAAAAAATTACAGTACAGCACTCAGAACTGACTGTCTATGTCACACTCCTCCCCACCTAGACTGAATTTGGGGGATATATCCCCTACATGGGATGAGCTTCCCAAATCAGTTCACTCCTCATAGACCCTAGACAGCCCATCTGAGTTTTTGTTCTTTGCTCCAGCCCTATGTACGATTTTTAGATCATACCCTTGTAAAGCAAGACTCCATCTTAGTAGTCTGCCATTGATTTAACCCATCTGTGTTAGCCAAACCAGTGGGTTGTGGTCAGTCTGCACCACAAAATGCTGCCCATACAAGTATGGCTCTAATTTCTTCAGGGCCCACACTATGGCAAGACACTCCTTTTCCACCATGGAGTACACTTGCTCCCTGGGAATAAGCTTCCTGCTCAGGTACACAACTGGGTGGTCTGTCCCTTGGCTAGACGTCTGGCTAAGTACTGCTCCAATACCCACGTCTGAGGCATCCGTCTGAACTATAAAGGTTCTGCTATAGACCAGACTTGTCAAAATAGAAGCAGTGCACAGTGCTTCCTTCAGTCTGGTAAGGGCTTCCTCACAGGCTGGGCCCCAGGTAATTTTCTTTGGCATCTTTTTCTTTGTCAGGTCAGATAGGGGAGCAGCCAGGGCACTGTAATTAGGTACAAACTTTCTGTAGTACCCTGCTGTCCCTAGAAAACTCCTGATCTGCTTCTGGGTTTCTGGTCTAGGCCATGCCTGAATCACCTTTTTGGGGTTTGGCAGTTGAAATTCAATGCAAGGAAGTGCAAGATAATGCATATGGGCACAAAAACCCTGGCACAATATATCAGTTGGGGGTGAGGATATAGCATGCACCAAGCAGGAAAGGGATCTTGGAGTTATCATCTCTGATGACCTCAAGGCAGGAAAACAGTGTGACAAGGCAGCAGGTAAAGCAAATAGGATGCTGGGATGCATAGGCAGGGCATCACCAGCAGGAAAAGGAGGTCATAATTCCACTATACAAGACACTAGTGAGGCCCCACCTGGAGTACAGTGTACAGTTCTGGAGACCATACCTACGTAAGGACATAGACAGGGTAGAGAAGGTTCAGAGGAGGGCAACAAAGATGGTGCATGGATTGCATCACAAGTCCTATGAGGACAGGTTGAAGGCACTGAACATGTACTCCCTGGAGGAGAGGAGGGAGAGAGGGGATACATACAAGATAGAGACATACAAGTATCTTACAGGGAGGAACAGGGTGCAGGAAAACACTATTTTTAAGCGAAAAAGATGTTCCAGGACTAGAGGGCATGGGATGAAGTTGGAGGGAGGACGATTCAGAGGAAACGTGAGGAAGAATTTCTTCACAGAACGGGTGGTGGACAAGTGGAACACCCTGCCAGAGGAAGTGGTGGGGCTGAAACAATCACAGGATTTAAGAATGCATGGGATAGACATAAAGGAATTCTGGAGGTCAGGGGTAAGGGGCAACAGACTTCCTGGAAAACATAAACTGAACTTACAAACTTAAATGGGCAGACTGGGTGGGCCATAGGCCCTTATCTGCCGACACTGTCTATGTATGTATCTATGTACCTCTATCTTTATTTGGTTAGGACGGAGCTGTCCCCGGCCTACCACATGCCTGAGGTATGCCACTTCCCCCAAGGCCACCTGGCACTTCTCAGCTTTGACAGTGAACCCGGCCCTCTGTATCCTACCCAGTACTTCCCTAAGGTGGGAAAGGTGTTCCTCCCAGCTGGTACTGAAGATGGCAATGTCATCCAGGTACACTACAGTGCACTCCTTAGCACCATTCAACACCTGGTTCACCAACCTTTGGAAAGTGGCATGGGGCATTTTTCATTCCGGAAGGCATTACTTTAAACTCAAATAAGCCTATCGGAGTGATGAAGGATGACCTCTCCCTAGCTCTGTCTGTCAATTCTACCTGCCAATACCCCTTGGTCAGGTCAATAGTCATAAGGTAGGTCGCCCCTCCCAACTTGTCCAGGAGTTCATCCATCCAGGGCATCGGGTGGGCGTTAGACTTTGTGAATGCATTCAGTCCACGATAGTCCACACAGAAACAAGTTGAGCCATCTGGCTTGGGCACAAGGACTATGGGTGAGGCCCAGGGGCTGTGGGATCTCTGGATTACCCCTAGATCCAGCATCGTCTCCACTTCTCTCCTAATGTCCTTTTGGACAGCCTCTGACACCCGATATACTGTTCACCATATGGGCGTCTGTGTCCCTGTCTCCACATCGTGTGTCGCTAAGGGGGTTAGTCCAGGCTTGGTGCTAAACAAGGGGGCAAAGTCTGCTAAAACCTCCCTTACTTTCTGGACCTGGTCCGGGTTCAGCTGGGGAGACAATTTTACTGCCTCCACAGAGGACTCCCGCTTACTCTTTTCCAGCAAGTCCAGAAGGGGGTCTCCTTCATCCGTCCCCTCCCCATGACTACATACTGCGAACACCATGTCAGCCCTGTTTGCATATGGCTTCATCATGTTGACATGGTATATCCTTTCAGTCTGTCTTCTGTCAGGTAACTCCACAATGTAGTTCACGTCATTTACCTTCCTAACCACTTTGTATGGTTCTGCCCACTCAGCTTGCAGCTTGTCTGTCTGGACCGGAATAAGGACCACAACTTCCTGACCCACCATGTATGAGCAAGCTCTGGCTCTCTGGTCATACCACACCTTTTGTTTCTGTTGGGCAGCTGCTAGGTTGCTCTGGGCTGTCCCCATAAGCTCCTTCAGCCTTTCCCTAAACCTGTGGACATAATCCACAATGGGAGTTCCCTGGGTGGTGTGCTTGCCTTCCCAGTCCTCCTGGATCAAGTCTAGGGGCCCACGTACCCGGCGTCCATATAAGAGTTCGAAGGGGGAAATTCCTGTTGACTCTTGGGGTGCCTCCCTGTATGCAAACAACAGGTGGGGAAGGTATTTCTCCCAGTCTCTCCCATGCTGTTCAGCAAATGCCCGGCGCATTGACTTTAGGGTACCATTGAATCATTCCACAAACCCATTGGCTTGTGGGTGATATGGTGTCGTGCATCTCTGTACCACCCCACATTTCTTCCATAAACATTTCATCAGGTCCGACATGAAGGAATCCCCTCGATCACTGATTACCTCCTGCGGAAACCCAACACGGGAGAAAATCCCAAGTAAGGCATCTGCCACTTTGTCTGTCCTCAGTGAGGATAGGGTGACTGCCTCTGGGTACTGAGTGGCATAATCCACCACAGTCAGGATGAATCTCTTCCTGAGGAGCTGGGGGTATTTAAAGGCCCCACAATATCCATTCCCACCCTCTGGAATGGCTCCTCCACTATGGGCAAGGGGATCAGGGCGGCTTGGGTTTTCTTGCCCGCCTTCCCTATTTCTTGGCACCGGTGACAAGACCTGCAATATTCCTTCACCTGCTGGGTGAAGTTAGGCCAGTAGAAATTCTGGGCCAACTGCTGCATTGTGCACGCGATTCCCAGGTGACCAGACAAGGGAATATCATGTGCAATTTTGAGCAACTGTTCACGATATCCCTGGGGAACGACAAGCTGCCTGCCTAGCATCCCTCCCTCTGTCTGTACTGCCTGTGTATACATAAGTCCATTTTCCCAATAAACCATATGTCTGCCGTCACCTCCCTGTGTGCCCTCAGAGTCTGCCCAAGCCCTCAGCTTCTCTAAACTAGGGTCACTCCCCTGAGCAGCTGCAAACCCCTCACACAGTCCCAAGGCATGGGACAAGTCCCCTTCAGTCACTAAACTTGGGTCCCTAGCAGTAGCGTCAGGGTCCTCAGGATCACTGTCAATCCTAACCCTCTGACAATTGGTCACCCCTTCCTCTTTGGAGTAACCTTCCGTAGCTGTGTGGTCACTCGCTACCGGGGAAATTTCTACCCTTTTATCAGTCTCCCCATCTGGAGACACAGGCTGGGGAACCAGCCTCTCTGTGGTTTCCACACTGGTTTCTGTGGGGTTCAGGGAACTGTTATTTTCCCTTGCCACTTGGCTACGGGTAACTGCACATACCATCCCCTGTTGGAGATTATTACCCAGGATCACATCTACCACTAACGTTTTAGCTACAGCAACCTGTTGCACAGTTACCCCTGTTTCACCCCAGTCCAGGAGAACACTGGCCAGTGGCAATGTTTTCTCTCCACCTGCAAATTCCTGTACAGTCACGTACTTATTGGGTATAAGCTGACCAGACTGGACCAGATCCCCCTTTACCAATGTCAGGGATGCCCCTGTGTCCCTTAACCCCTGTGTCTGTACGCCATTTACCATGACTGGGTGCATGTGTTCCCTCATGTTCACTGACATGCTTCCAGGGACACACAATCAACCCACTTCCTTTCTCGTACTACTTTGCATATTATTGCTTGCCCTTCTTGGACACTGTCTGGCAATGTGCCCAGTTTCTTTACATAACCAACAAGCATTTCTTACTTCAGAGAAATCTTTTCATTGGGGCTAACTGGTTTTGGTGGAGGCAGTGAGGGTTTTAGCTGCCCTGAAGGTGCGCTTTTCCCTTTCTGCACTGCCACGCCTGCCCCATTCGTTCTCAGAGCAGGTCTGCTCTTGGCATAGTGGTCCGACAGTTCAGCAGCCTCTTGCACTGTTTTTGGATCTCAATCCTCTAGCCAGGTTTTTAGCTCTGCTGGGCAAGCCCAATAAATCTGTTCTAATAAAGTTACATTTTTGATTTTATCAACAGAATTTGCCTCAATTCCTTCCCACCAATGTTTTAAAAAGTGACGTTGTTTCGTGGCTAGCTCCTCATAGTTCATATCAGGGCTTCTCCTCAGCTTACGGAATTTTTCAGCAGTTAATTCAAACTTTTTTAACAATGCAGCTTATAGTTTTCTGTAATCATTGCTATTATCATTGTCCATTTGACCCAATGCATCTCGAGCTTTCCCGGTAAGTAGTGGGGATAGCTGGAAGCTCCAGGACTCTCTAGGAATTTTAGCCTGAATACAAACTTTTTCAAAAGAATTTGAAAAGGCATCCATGTCCTCCCCATCCTTAAACTCAGCTATGAATTTGGAGTTCAATTTGTAACCCAGTCCTGCAGTCCCAGTTAAACCCAAGCCACTTACCTGCTCTGGTGTCGCTGGTCGGATCTTCTCCAGCTCATGTTGCCTCTGGAGCTCCTGCTCCTCACGGTCTGCATCTTGGCATTCTCATTCTCTCTTCTCCTCTGCATCTCACTGGTGCTCATGCTCCTCATGATCTGTCTCCCTCTGTTGTCGCTCTGCCTCTCTGCATTCTTGCGCTGCCTCACGGTCTGCCTCTCGCTTCTCTCGCTCTGTCTTCTCCTGGGACTCCAGCTCCATCCTGCCCAACTCAAGTTGCAACCTGAGAACTTCCAGATTCAGGATACTGGTGACTCGTCCCTGCTGCTGTGGTCCTTCACTGACAGTGGCCCTGCTGTCCTCCTCATCAGCTCGGGACCCCTCACTGGCCACTAGTTCTGCCACACTTGAGGTCTGGTCCCTTTCAGTCATGGTGTGTGACTCCCTGCTCAGGGTATCTGCTACCATCAGGGCCTCTATGAGGTTCTGCTTTTTGGCTGTCACCTTGAACAGGACTCCTCTGTCCTGGCACAACTGTTTTAACTCTTCTACAGTGTGCCTTCTGTAGTTGGACGCCATCTTTCCTAACTACTGCTACTCTGACTTTACACTTTAGAAAAAAAAAATAGGTAGGAACTTGACTGTACACCAAGTGATATATAGTTCTGTTTCCTTTTTAAAATAAAACTCTTTTTATTTCTTTGCAAGAGAGCTTACAGTCTCAGCTGACAGAACAATAAAACTTGTGATACCAAAATTTATGCCACCGCTGCCAACCCATCTGTCACAGATTCACTCAGCAGGTCAGGCCCTCTACTCCCAAAGTGCCAACCTCTGAGTGCAGTCTTGTGAACAGTGTAACAGACAAGGTAACCCTCTTGCCTGTTTTTGTGAGTTTGAATCAACCTTTGGTCTCAGTTCTGGAGGGATTCAAACAGTTAACCTCTTGCTAGCATACCCAATGCACAGGCTCAGATATATCTGTCTTCAGGGGGCAAGATATCTTTGCCTACGGGCACCTAACCAGGTATTCAGAGATGAACCCTCAGATTTAAAACACTTCTCTTTTTAGTTTGGTACCACCCTACAAGCTTATGTCTGCTGTCTGCTATAACCATAAATATTTCTTAGCAAAAGAAAGCAATTTAAAGACAGACCAGGTTTGCTCTAAAATTAGTTTTTACTAAAATATATGATAATATGTCAAACATACAATACAGAACTCTTATATCCCAAGACATGCATATCTTTAAACAAAACAAGGTTTAAAACAGTGCAATTCCTACAACTATATTTAGATTTTGTCTAGCTTTCTAAATACCTGTTTTCAGTACTCAGATGTTTTCTTGGTCAGTGTCAGATAAAACGTCTCTGTAGTGAAAAAGAATAATCTTTACAAGCAGCATTTGCCAACCCATTTTGGATGAGGTCATCCAGCTCCTTCTCTGTCAAAATATCTAAAAAATATATATTTCTATACAACCACAGGATATAATTTCAAAGTATTAATTCTGCAACCTTAGCATAACTCAGTTTCAAATGACACCTACTTTGATCTCATGCTGTACCCTCCTCACACAGGCTTCACAAGGTCATTTGCAACCTTACACCTCTATGTAACATCCTAGCTTCCCTTTCTAATGTCATAAACCTAGTTTATAATTTTCTCTCTTAACAAAATTAACTTAAACAAGTATGTAATTACTCAGATACAGGATCCTTGATTAAAGTCTTCCATGTAACACACTGTCTTTAAAAAAAAAACTGAGTGTGTGTGAACTCACATACTGTCAGCCATTTCCCATGGCTTTCATCTCTCAGCTGGAATCTGGGAGGGGGGAATGAGTGAGGTCATTTCTAGAGCATTTGAATTTTCAGCAGAGACATTAATAGATTTTATATTAAAAAAATATAATACAGCACTCAGAACTGGCTGTCTATGTCACAATTGGTCCCAATAGGCAGTCCAGAACCAAGATGGTGGTGCAATATTGAAATGTCTATGCTGCACAGGAAGGCAGGTTAGACAAACTACAATATTATTGTTATTAAAATAGATAAACAGTAAACAGTTACAGTTTCTAGCAGGGCTCCCTCTGCGTAAATAGCGATGGCAGAATGGAGTGATAACACTGCAACCTGGGCAGGACTCGAGCCTGAAACTACTCAGCCCCTACCAGATTAATTTTACACACAAAATAGGCAGCTCTTAAAGAGACAGGCACAGAGGCTAACAGGGCACTCACATGCAAACACTTTTAAATTGCGAGGACACAGAACACCAGCCTGGCAGTGGGCATTTAGGCAAGCCCAAGGAAGGAAGACTTTTGGGAACTCCCATTTGTAGGGGGATTGCATAGTTCTGAGTTTTGTTCCATTTGGGGGTTGGGGGGCTAAAGATCTACTGGCTCTTTCAGTCTTGAGTGGCTAAGCCCGCTAATAGCTCAAAGTTGAGGCAGAAATTGTTGCAGGAAGAGAACCATGTTGTTCCCTTCAAAACCGTTGGGTACACTGACAATGCAAAGGTTATTACACCTCCCACAATTCTTCAAATCATCCAACTTTTCAAGGAGGTACTGAATTTGTTTGGACTGATTATCACCTTTCTCTTCCAGATATGCCACTATGTCCTCAAGTAAGAAGGTTTGTCTCTTTAAGAACAGGCCCCATAGTTCTAGGCCTGGAACCTTGGAGGAGGGTCAAAGGCAGGTAAGAAGGGGAGGGGAAGGGAGGGGGAAGGGCTTACTGGCATCAGAAAAGGGGAGGACTAAGAATGAGGAAGGAAAAGGGGTTCAGCTGAGGGTATTATGACTTCAGAAAAGGGGCAGGGCTAGGGATAGCAGGGAAGAAAGGGGATTGGGGAAAGGAGTAAGAGAGAGAGATAAGAACGAGAGCTAAGGGGTGGGGTAAAAAGGGAGATATAATGGTCTGCACAGAGGGGCTCTACCTCACTTTTTCTAAGCAGAATTTTTGTTTTGGTGGGCACCCAAACTGAATTAGTAGCCCACGTGGTCCAAACGCTGTTGGCCTGTAGTGAAAGACATAGAGAATTTTTAGTCAGTTTTTAGAAAGGCTAGGAGGGTGGAGGGTCCTTTCCAGGCCCCTCCTATGGACCACCTCAGGGTTTCATTGTTGGGGCTTGTACCCAAAAAGCAAAAAAAAAAAAGCATTCATACATATATTGGCTGGAGAGGCTAACCGAGAAGAAGGCCGGGGGAAAATAGCTGTCCTTTGATCACCAAGAAGTATGGATTCTGTGGAGGTGAATACGAGGGATGTGTTGGGGGCAATTCCTACCACTATTGGAGGAGATTTGCAGTACCAACCAGGAGCCAGACTTAATCATTGTGCATCTGGGTGGTAATGACCTAGGTACCCGACCATGGTTAGACATTTTTAATCACATACAGAAAGACCTGGGATGGTAAAGGGATGGTGGCTTAGGGGCACCGTGGAATGGTCAGAGATAACATAGAAACATAGAAACATAGACTTTGACTGCAGATAAGGACCGCTTGGCCCACCTAGTCTATCCATTTCCCTATATGATGGATAAGCTGCAGATTCTAGTTAATCAACAGCTTACTTCCTCCTACCCCCCACTAGAATTGCTTATGCCTGTTCCATGCATTCTTGAAATCTCCCACTGTTCCTGACTCCACAACCTCCTCAGGAAGGGTGTTCCATGCATCCACAACCTTCTCTGTGAAAAAATACTTTCTAACATTACCTCTGAGCCGTCACCCCTCTATCTTCAAATTGTGCCCCTTTGTTCTTGCACATCTCTTCTTCTGAAAGATGCTACCCTCTTGTACTTTGTTAATTCCCTTGAAATACTTGAAAGTTTCTATCATGTCCCCCTTCTCCCTCCTTTCCTCAAAGGTATACATATTAAGCTGCTTTAGTCTCTCCTCATATGTCTTCTGGTGCAGATCCTACACCATTTTGGTTGTCCTCCTCTGAACAGCCTCCACTCTGTCTATATCTTTGCGGAGATGGGGTCTCCAGAATTGCATGCAGTACTCCAGATGGGGTCTCACTAACCTGTCTGTACAGAGGGATAACAACTTCCTGTTTTCTACTGTTGATGCCTCTCCCTATGCATCCCAGTATCCCCCCAGCCCTCCTTACTGCCTTCTCACATTGTTTGCCCACCTTTAGGTCATCTGATATAATTACTCCTAGGTCTCTTTCGATTTTTGTTGTTGTTATTAACTCACCCCATTGTGTACTCTTCCCCTGGGTTTTTGTTTCCCAGATGCATTACCTTGCACTTCTTTGCATTGAATCTGAGCTGCCACATATTTGACCATTCCTCTAACCTTGCCAAGTCCCATTTCATCCTTTCCACCCCTCTTGTGTATCAACCCTGTTGCAGATCTTTGTATCATCTGCAAAGAGACATACCTTTCCTTCCAGGTGCTCTCCAATGTCACTTATAAAGACATTAAAGAGGACCAGTCCCAGTACCGAACCCTGCAGTACCCCATTGGTTATCCTTCTTTCTTCACTGTGGACTCTGTTTACTATTACCCTTTGCGTCCTGTTGTCCAGCCAGTTTTTTATCCAGGCTACCACCTTGGGACCCACTCCAAGACTGGCTAACTTGTACATTAATCTTTTGTGTGAGACTCTGTCAAATGCCTTGCTAAAATCTAGATAGGCCATATCCACAGCCCCTTCCTGGTCTACTACTTTGGTCACCCAGTCAAAAAAATCTATTAGGTTCATCTGACATGACCTTCCTGCTGTGAAACCATGCTGCCTTGGGTCCTGTGCCCCACTGGCTTCTAGGTACTCAACAATTCTTTCCTTCAGAAGTGATTCCATCATTTTCCCTACCACTGAAGTCAAACTAACTGGTCTGTAGTTTCCTGTCTCTGCCCTGCTCCAACTTTTGTGACGTGGAATCACATTTGCCCTCCTCCAGTCCTCAGGTTATCACCCCATTCTCCCATGATTTGTTAAAGAGAGTAGTCAGTGGTGTCACTAGTTCTACCCTTAGTTCTTTTAGAATTCTTGGGTGAATCCCATCAGGCCCCATTACTTTGTCCACCCTCAGTTTCAAGAGTTCTTTCAAAACCCTTTCTTCTGTGAAAGGACTGGTATCAACCCCCCTGTTCAGAGTTTCTCTCTTGTTTGGTTTAGGTACCTCCTCCTCCTCCTCCTCTTCCGTTGTAAATGCTGAGCAGAAATATTTATTCAGTATCCCTGTTTTTTCACTGTCACCCTCTGCCCACATTCCCTCCCCTTTATTAAGTCTCTGTATCCCTCCCTTGGTTTTTCTTTGCTCCCTAATGTACCTATAACAGGTTTTATCCCCCTTCTTAACAGAGTTGGCTATCTTTTCCTCAGTTTGCACCTTTGCTATTCTGACAGCCTTCCCTGCCTCCTTCTGCTTTAACTGATAAAGTTCTCTGTCCTGCTCCTTCTGTGTTTCGGTGTATTTCCTGAATGTTATCCTTTTCTCCTTAACCATCCCTGCCACCTCTTTTGAGAACCATAGTGTTTTTTTCCTTCATTTTGTTTTGTTGACTTGCTTCACACAAAGGCTTGTTGTCTCTGCAATGGCTGTTTTGATTATTCCCCATTGTTCCTCCACCCCTCCTTCTTGCCCGTTTGCTAGTGCTTTTCTGAGGCACTCTCTCATTTTCCCAAAGTCAGCCTTCCTAAAGTCCAATACTCCTGTTTTTGTATGGCTTGACTCTATGGCTGTGTTTATTGTGAACCACACTGCTTGGTGGTCACTTGTTCCCAGATGGCTACCCACTTCTAAATCTGAGATCCTTTCTCCTTCCCCATTTGAGAGTAATTCCAAGAAGGGTTTGGAGACACATCAAGAGTCACAAGGCCATAGAGGGTGCATGGAAGGGAATAAATAGTAGTGTGGGACCATATTTTAAGAGGTTTGGGGGGGGGGATAGCCAAGGTAGCTGCAGTATGTCTAGCAATAACATGAATAGAAAGATTATGCATAACCAGTGGAAGAAGTAGGGGAAAGGGATACAAATCTAAAATAGAACCATTAAACCCATTTGTGATTTAAAGTTGCATGACAGAAATGTGGCTTCCAGAACTGGACACCATATTCCAAATGAGGCCTCATCAGTGATCTACACAGTGGCATCACCACCTCCTTCCTTCTGCTGGTAATACCTTTTGCTAATGCACCACAGCATTCCACTGGCTTTCCTCACAGCTTTGGTACATTGTTTAGCCAACTTTAGGTCATCCAATATGATTACCCCAAAATCCCTTTCCATTTTGATGACCATCAGCCCCCCCAATCATTCCCTGGGTTCCTGCTACCCTTCCTTATTCAGCAGGCAGTTAGCGCTTCTGGATTTATTTGCTGCATATGCATCTCAATTGCTAAGGGGTCCTGACCATGTTCACCCTTCCTCAAGCCAAGCTAGCTGCAGTATGTCTAGCAATAACATGAATGGAAAGATTATGCATATGAAAATTTAGTAATTATGCTGTACATACCCTAAGACTCAAAGTGTGTCTCCTTTGGCTGCCATGATGTCTGTGGTAAATTTGAAACAAAAAATGTAACAAGACACTGGTCTCCACTGGCGATATTAAACAATAGAGCAAACTGCACTCTGGGAAGCTTGCCTGGGTCAAGATGCATTAAAAAGCCTGAAAAACAGGTTCCAAGAAGTATAAACTCACCAGGAATGTTAGAAAAAATACCCCTCCTTCATTCACAGGTGTCAATGAATGCATTTGTTAACCATGCTGGTTCATCTTCTTGCTTCCCTCATGGTACAAATGTGAAACTACATCTGTGTTATTTTAAATGAGTGATAAATAGTATGTCCAGGGGGATGGCAGCTCTGATAGTTGTTCCGGTCTTTCTTTTCACTGATATAAACTGAGCCAGGAAAAAAGTAAGTAGGAAAAAAACCAAAAAACAGCCTTTTGTTTCTACAAGTAGTTGTTACTTGCAGCTGGAATTTTTAACACATGCAAGGCAACTTGACTTCTCAAACTTAAAAGAAAAAATACACTTCATCAAAGGGTGTGTTTACCAAGTACTGTGCCCATGATTAAAATAATTTGAACCCCTGCTCCAAAAAAGTGCCCTCACATGAACCTACATGATTAACTGTAAAGGCAATTAAAAATGTATTTTTAAATGCATTACTAACTCCAATGCTTTCAAAGTTTTGAAACTACTAAAAAGACAAACTATATATATATATATATATATATATATATTGAATACGGTAAACAAATATTGTTAATCCCAAAAGCTGAACTTTGTTTTTAGTATATAAATGTTTAAGAAATACCTGTGGCTCTTTCAACCAGGAAGCTGTAGTTTCAGACACTTCTTACTTACTCTTTCCTTTTGAAACACCAGGTAGCTCTGATAATCATTTGTTCCAAGGGGTTTTAAGTCAGTTTGAAGGCAATATGTATCTTCTGTTCTCCTAGTCCTTAACAAAATGCAGGGACTCCACAGACTTGTTCTGTTCCTTGGTCCAGATCCCAAACTAGTGAGTCTTGTTTCAACATGATAGAGCCACCTCATGCCCCTCCCACATGAATCAAAAAAGGTGGGGGTGGATCTTTAGGAGCTTCTCGGGTGGAGGTGGGGTGGATCTTACTCCCCCGCAAAAAAGACAATGCTGTCTCCCACTACTCAGGTTCCAGTTCTTGTACCACCCATTTAAGAAAGAAAATAGTACCCTGCAACCATTGACTAACACAAAAGTGTATTTATCTGAGGGCCGAAAACATTTCTTGGATGAGGGTAAGGCAGAGGAGACTATTTACACCTTCAGTCAGTTCCACGGACAGAAAACATGACATCACTCCTTTTGAACATGCAAAACGTTTGCAGGCTCCACCTACTGCGGCTGTAAAAATGTTGCAAGTAGCAGTTTGCACCAGGAGTTGCGAGATTTGGTATTCTGCACAGCAGCCTGTGACATGTCGCAGGCTGCTTGCACCAAAGTGGACTTACACCACCAATTATGCAATAACTTCGGCAGGCAATCCTCTTTTAGTAGGTGATTTTAACCTCCCAGGGATAAGCTGGGACCCCCCCCCACAAGCTGTAACATCAAGTGAGCAAAGCTTTCTAGAGTCATTTTTGTTGACCAGCCTAGATCAGTATGTTAAGGATTATACCAGGGGTTCTCATATTTTGCATTTAGTCCTGAGCAACATGGATTATGATATTTAGGATTGTCGGGTTTTGCATCCCCTAGGTTCCATCGACCATAATATGGTGGAGTTTTGCATTAGTGAGGTGATAATGAAGCCAGTTAGTAATACAGTAGTATATAATTATGGTAGGGCTGACTTTAATAGTATACGGACGCATCTTGCATCATAGGAATGGCAGGCAGATTTTGTTGGGCAATCACTACAATATATGTGGAATGCACTATGCAATAAAATTAAAGAGCTAGTGCATGAGTTTATTCCTAGCTCCAGGAAATCTAAAAACTCCCCAAAAAATCCACCTTGGTTTACTTCAGAAGTTAAGAAAAATATTAAGTGTAAAAATAAGGCTTATAGTAAGGCTAAGAACTGTGGCCCTCAGGCAAGCTGGACAGAATACAAAGCAGAACTTAAGAAGTGCAAAGTCAGTATTCGCAAGGACAAAGCAGATTATGAACATAAGTTAGCAGTCAAAGTCCAAGATAACTATAAATCCTTCTTCTCTTATATAAACAATAAGAAAGGTGGTAATAAGACATTCGGCCCCCTGAGGCAATCAAATGGGGAACTAGTGACAGAGGATAGTGAAATGGCCTGTTATTATAACACTTATTTTGCCTCAGTTTACAATGCTAAAATCCAAAATACCATGAAACATCAGGTTCAAGAAGAAAATCTGTCAATTAAAAGTAGGATTAATGAAGTTAGAGATAGAGTAAAGACACTGGATCACAATAAAGCTCAGGGACCTGATGGCCTCCACCCTAGGGTGTTAAAGGAATTGGCTGATGTGTTGGCAGCACCAGTGACTTATTTATTCCAGCATTAAATTGATAGTACAGAGGTACTGGAAGAATGGAGATGGGCGGAGGTCATTCCTCTACATCAAAAGGGGTCTAAGCAAGAAGTATGTAACTATAGGCCAATAAGCCTAACATCAATTTTGGGGAAAATCCTCAAAGGTATCATAAAAACACATATTACTGAAGAGTTGACCTTGTTAGGAGACATAGACCAACACCAACATGGCTTCAGGAAGGGCAGGTCCTGGCAAACAAACTTGCTAGAGTTTTATGATAAGGTTAACCTGGCACTTGATTTACACAATGCGGTGAAAATTATACTTTTAGATTATTCAAAGGCCTTTGATAAGGTCCCTCATGGCCTTCTTATCAAAGCCTTAATGCAACATGGTATAGAAGCAAACATCACCCATTGGATAGAAAATTGGCTGGCAGATAGGAGGCAGAGGGTGTCTGTAAGGGGTTCCTTGTCAGAATGGGTGCAGGTGACGAGTGGAGTCCCCCAGGGTTTGGTATTGGGCCCTTGTCTCTTTAATTTGTATATATCATCTATGCAAACTTCTATTCCTGTTTGGCTATCAAAGTTTGCAGATGATATTAGAATTGGTTTTATAATAAACTCTAAAGAGGATGTGGCCACTCTTCAATTAGCCTTAAAAGAACTAGAACAGTGGGCAGTAACGAAGCAATCTACTTTTAATACTGTTAAATGTAGGGTCATGTACTTGGGGAAGAACAACAGTCAGCACAAGTACAGCCTAAATGGAGTAGAGCTTCAGGCAGTTTTAGATGAAAAGGATCTAGGCATCCACATTACTAGTGATCTTAGCCTAAATTCTCTCTGTAATTAGGCTAATAAAAAAGCCAGTGGGTTATTACATTGTATAAATAAACATATTAAAAGTAGAGACACACAAGTAATGATGCCCCTATATAAAACACTGGTCCATCTGCATGTGGAGTATTGTGCCCAACTCTGGTCGCCAGGAGGTAAAACAGAAATTAAAGCACTAGAACGAGTACAGAAACAAGCAACCAAGCATATCTCTGGTCTAGAAGAACTGAGCTATCATCAGAGATTTCAGGAACTGGGCCTTTATTCTCTGGAATTTCAAAGACTTAGGGGCGATATGTGTATGGTTTACAGAGCGCTGTTCGATGATGGCCTGTGGGCCCAGCTGGGATTTGAGCTAAGAACACAGACATATGTAACCAGGGCACATCCACTACAAATAAAGATCTCCACCTATCACACAAAACAAAGGAAGGACTGATTTAGTATTAGGGTTACTAAAATATGGAATGAACTTCCAGTTGAAGTGGTAGCTAGTCAGACAATGTCAGATTTCAAGTCATGTCTAGATGAATATCTGATAAAAACTGGTATTACAGGCTATAGTTAACATATGGCAAGTTGCTATGGACTTTTAGTCTTATTAGCTTTGTATTTACCTATGAGACCTATGAACCCCCTGTGACATGGTACTAGGGAGTTTACGGCAGCAGTTGTGCACTATTCTGGAAGGGCAGCCTCCAAGTCCCTGCATTTGCTATTCTAAAACAAGCCCCGGAGGACATCCGTCAAAGTACAGTTACACCAGCAAATAGTGTAAGTGTACTTTGCATCCACTGGGGATTATGCCAATGTGCCACCAGCCCCGATCCCCTAGTATATGCAACCCCCAGCCCCATCTCCAAACAGTAGAAAAACCCCTGCAGGGCTATTGAACCTCCACTGCCCCCAGTTCCCAAAAATGAGTAAAAAAAAAAAAAGCCCCGAAGGGCTATGGGACCCCCCTGCCCTCGATCCCCCAATAATGATTAAAAAGAGCCCCACAGGACTATTGGACACCCTTTGTCCTGATCCCCATAATGTATAGTTAACAGCCTCACAGGGCTGATCTTGCCCCCCCAGCCCTGATCCCCAAACCCATGTCCTTGCAATACTGCAAACTGTAAAAAATGAAAGTCATATCCCCATTATCCCTGGTAGTCTAGTGGCTCCACACACACCCACCCTGCAGTGCTAGACCAGTGACTGGCACAGCCCACCTCTCACCTCCATGGCCATCTGCCGACTGAACTCCGTATGAGCACGTACTACTGTAAATAGTACGCACTCAGTTAATGAGCTGTCATTCATTGCGCGCATACTATTTACAGTAGTACATGCTGATATGGAATCAGTCGGTGACTAGCCATGGTGGTGAAGTGATTGTGCCAATCCTTACTGAGAGATGGGTGGGGAGCAGTGGTCTGGCAATGTGTGGGGTGGGAGGGTAGAGCACTGGACTAGCAGGGATAATGGGATATAATTTTTATTTTACAGTTTGCAATACCGCAAGAACATGGGTTTGGGATAGGGGCTTTGGGGGGGAGATCAGCCTTACAGGGCTATTAACTATACATTATGGGGATCAGGACTGGGTGGGTCCAATAGCCCTTTGGGGCTTTTCAGGCTTGGGGGCTGGGGGGCCACTTACGTGCTTCAGTGTGCATGCCGCAGGCTTGCGGCCAACTGTTCAGGTATGCCCTCTGTGTAGTGTACCTGTACAGTTGGCACAAGTTGCAGGACTTAGCTGAGGGGTCCCTGCTGCTTACAGAATCAAGCTCAGGGTCCTTAGTGTAACTGCACTCCTTGCATGTCGCAACTTGCAACATGCATAGGAGTGATTCTAGAATCAGCCCCTGAGTCTCACATACTGTGAGGTGAATCTGAAAGTCCATTATTTTTTGCTGTCTGCAGCATTTCTTTCAGTGTAGACTCTGGCTCATCTGTATCTGCTGTTGCCGCTGCTTTTGAGCCACCTGAGGACACAGCCTACTGCCCTTTCTTCCTGCTGCCATCCTTGGCACCCAATTTTTCAGATTTCCCACACTAGTATCCTGGTGGTTTCTTGTAAAAGAGTGCCTATGTCTCTGTATCAGCCTTTAGTAGTTTTTGTAAAGGTATTGCTGAGTTATATATCAACAATGTATCTTATTTTAGGGGCTTCTGCAGAAATTAAAGACAAATACACTTCTTGCCTTGTTAGCTGCTGACTCCAACTCTAGAGGGCACATCTATTGTAGATTGTCAGCACTAGAGGGCACTTCTGTTGCAATTTCACATCATTAGGGGGAACTTCTATTGTAACTTCTTAACCCTAGAGGGACCTGCAACTTCTCAGCACTAGAGAGCACTTCTTTTCACACTCCTCAACAATACGGGACACTTTTGAAACAACTCTTCAACACTAGCGTGCACTTCTGTTGTAACATTTTTTTCTCTAGAGGACCCATCTCTTGCAAATTTACAACACTGGAGAGCACTTAATTACTAGCTCCTCAACCCTAGAAGGCCATTCTGTTGGAGCTGCTCAGTACTATACTGTACTTGTGTTGCAATTGCTCAGCATTAGGGGACACTTCTATTGTAATGTGTAACTTCTTAGCACTAGAGGACTCTTCTTTTGCAGCATCTCAGCACTAGGAATTTCTAACATAACCTCTTAACACTAGACTGTACTTTTACTGTAATGTCTCAACACTAGAGAGTGCTTTTAGTGATACTTTTCGACACTGTAGCTTTAAAGCAGTAGAAGGCAGCAGACAGCACTTTATTATAGCTTCTCAACATTACAGGGCACAGCTGTTATGGCTTCTCAACACTAGATGGCCCTTCTATTGTACTTTCTCAACACTAGAGACCACTCCTATTGCCACTTTTCTGCACAAGAAAGTGATTTTACTACAACGTCAAAATACTAGATAGTCCTATTGTAATTATTAAACATTAGAGAGCTCTTACATAGTAACTGAAACTATAGGGGTGTTTCTGTAACAATTTCAACACTAGAGGGTGCTTCTTTTGGAACTTATTTTATTTATTTAATTTTTCTTTACTTAGTTATTACCTTTTAAGTACACTAGACACTGTGTGCCCTATTTTCAGGTATGATCTTGGAGATTTTACAGTAAGAATATAGGACAAAAGAAATGAAATGTCAGAGTAACAATACAGAGGCAGCTTCAGATAATCATTAGGCAAAACACTGCCTGTTGCAAAAAGATGGCATCATAGCACAAATGCACAAGTAACATCAAGTAGAAGTTAGAGTAACGAGATGTGAATGACCTTGGTACATCCAGCAGACCTGGGTTTGATTCCCATAATCTCCACCTGCATACAACGTGACTCTGAGCAAGTTACTTAACCTCTCTAGTGCTCCCTGGTCGCCCTTGAAAACAGACACTTGTGCCTATTGGGCTTTACTTGGTTATTTAAAGAATAAACAAAAACAGCAGAGCAAAACAAGTCACTTACCAACATTAGAGGATGCTTCTGTTGAAACTTGCCAACACTAGAGGGTGCTCCTATTGTAAATTACAAATATTAGAGGTACTTCTATTGCAAGTTACCAACACTAGAGCTGCTTCTGCTGCAGTATATCAACAATACAGGGAATTTCTATTGTAACTTATCAACACTAGAGGATGCTTGCATTGTAACTTATCAACATTAGATGATGCTTGCATTGTAACTTATCAACATTAGAGGATGCTTGCATTGTAACTTATCAGCACTAGAGGATACTTGCATTGTAATTTATCAGCACCAGAGGATGCTTGCATTGTAACTTTTCAGCACTAGAGGATGCTTGCATTGTAACTTAACACTAGAGGATGCTTGCTTTGTAACTTATCAATACTAGAGGATGCTTGCATTGTAACTTATTAACACTAGAAGATGTTAGCTTGTAACTTATCATCATTAGAGGATGCTTGCATTGTAACTTATCAGCACTAGAGGATACTTGCATTGTAACTTATGAGCACTAGAGGATGCTTGCATTGTAACATATCAACACTAGAAGATGCTTGCATTGTAACTTTTCAGCACTAGAGGATGCTTGCATTGTAACTTATCAACCCTAGAGGATGCTTGCGTTGTAACTTATCAACCCTAGAGGGTGTTTCTTTTTTTTTTTCCAAATATCATCTTTATTAAAAAAATGTCTTGTAATACAATAGAAAATTATTTAACAAGCAACAAACAGATACAGCTAATCAATCACAGAGTTTGTATAAAGATACATTTCAAACAACCCACATTAATGTAGGAAATACATAAACTTATGCTGCTATAGATAGAAATACATAAATAAGAAATATTTATATTATATAAAGAATTCACCTATTACTTGAATCTGGGCACAATACTTTGGATGCTATATATAATTAAAACCATTTGGTTAATTCATTTATCTTTTATCAGGGATCAGGGAATAAATGTAGTCCTTTCTGGCATAATACAGAAACACAGAAACATAGAAGTTGATGGCAGATAAGGACCGCAAGGCCCATCCAGTCTGCCCATTTCTTTTACTACCTTATGAATGTGCCATTGGCCTTTGCTCTGTCAATGGCCTATCCATTCATACTCATCTATATTGCTCCCTTATGCCTATCCCATGCCTGTTTGAAGCCCTGCACTGTATTCATATCCACCACTTCCTGAGGTAGGCTGTTCCATGCACCCACCACCCTGTCTGTGAAAAAGAACGCCCTCACATTACCCCTTAATCAGCCTCCCTCTAATCTCATGCTGTGTCTTCTTGTCCTGCTATTTTCTAATATTGAAACATGTTAGACTCTTTCACCTTGTTAATGCCCTTAAGGTGTCTGAATGTTTCAATCATATCACTCTCTCCCTCCTTTGCTCTAGGGTATACATATTGAGCTCAGTTAATCTGTCCTCATATGTTTTCTGATGCAGTCCCTGCACCATTTGGTTGCCCTTCTCTGGACTGCCTCAATTTGGTTAATGTCCTTGTGAAGGTGTGGCCTCCAGTACTGCACGCAGTACTCCAGATGGGGCCTAACCAGTGTCTTGTAAGGAGGGATTATTCCCTCCCTCTTCCGACTTGTGATACCCCTACTAATAAACCTCAACATCCCTCTAGCCTTACCTACGGCTTTAGTGGTCTGCCTGGATGATTTCAGGTCATCGGTAATGACGACGCCCAAGTCTCTTTCTTCCTTTGTGACTGCCAGCAACTACCCTTCCAGCCTATAGATGGCTTCATGGTTTCTCTTCCCTATGTGCATGATCTTACTCTTCTTTGCATTAATCCCCAGTTGCCACTCTTCTGACCATTTTGCTAGTTTATCCAGAACTCTTCTCATTCTGCCCACCCCATCTGGATCATCTACTCTGTTGCAGATCTTGGTATCATCTGCAAACAGACAAGCCTTACCCTCTAGTCCATCTGCAAGGTCACTAATGAAGATGTTGAAGAGGACTGGCCCCAGGACTGATCCCTGAGGTACCCCACTTGTGACTTGCATCTCTTCTGACTGTATACCATTTACCACCACTCTCTGTTTTCTGTCAGTCAACCAGTTTGCCACCCAGTTGACCAACGTCTGACCCACCCTGAGCCTACCCAGCTTATTAATTAATCTTCTATGTGGAACAGTATCGAAAGCTTTGCTGAAGTAAAGGTAGGCAACATCAACTGCTCCCCCTTGGTCCACCACTCAGGTTACCCAGTCAAAGAAATCTATGAGATTAGTTTGACAGGACCTTCCTTTTGTAAACCAGTGCTGTCTTGGAGCCTGTGCTGCTATGGATTCCAGGTGTTGCACTATCCTTTCCTTAAGGAGTGTCTCCATAATCTTGCCCACTACTGAGGTAAGACTGACTGGTCTGTAGTTCCCTGCCTCCTCCCTGTTACCACTCTTGTGGAGCAGGATTACATAAGCCCTTCTACAGTCTTCTGGGACCTCTCCTATGCTCAGAAACTCACTAAACAGTTCTGATAATGGCTTTGCTAGTTCCACCCTTAGATCCTTTAGTACTCTGGGCTGTATGCCATCAGGTCCCATTGCCTTGTCCACCCTGAGCTTATCAAGCTCTTGTAGGACCCTTTCTTTTGTGAAGGGACTAGTGCACACCTCCCTCCCCCCCATCTCCATGGTGCTTTACTGTTGGCCCTGCCCTGCCTTCTCTTCAGTAAATACTGAGCAGAAGTATCGATTTAGGATAGATGCTTTTACATGGTCCTCCTCCTCACATGCCCCCTTATCCCCTTTGATCTTAGCAATACCCCCTCTGGACTTTCTCCTTTCACTAATGTATCTATAGAAAGTCTTGTCACCTTTTTTCACTGTTCGTGCTAGTGTTTCATCGGTTTGGGCCTTAGAAACATAGACATAGAAACATAGACTTTGACAGCAGATAAGGACTGCTAGGTCCATCTAGTCTGCCCATTTCCCTACCTACAGGATAGGCTGCAGATCCTAGTTAACCAACAGCCTATATCTTCCTGCCCCCCACAAGAATTGCCTTATGTCTGTCCCATGCATTCTTGAATTCTCCCACAGTTTTAGACCCCACAACTTCCTCAGGAAGGCTGTTCCATGCATCTACTACCCTCTCTGTGAAATAATACTTCCTCACATTGCCCTGAACCGCCCTCCTTCTATCTTTAAATTGTGTCCCCTTGTTCTTGCAAGTCTCTTTTCTGAAAGATTACCCTCTTGGACTTTGTTGATTCCCTTGAGGTACTTGAAAGTTTCTATCATGTCCCCCTCTCCTTCTTTCCTCAAGGGTATACATATTAGCGCCTTTAGTCTCTCCTCATACGGCTTCTCTTGCAGACCGTGCACCATTTTAGTTGCCCTCCTCTGGACTGCCTCTATCCTGTCTATGTCTTTGCGGAGATGGGGTCTCCAAAACTGGACACAGTACTCCAGATGGGGTCTCACCAACTGTCTGTACAGAGGGATAACAACTTCCTGTTTTCTGCTGATGATGCCTCTCCCTATACATCCCAGTATACCCCCTCCCTACTGCCTTCTCACATTGCTTGCTAACCTTAAGGTCATCTGATATGATTACCCCCAGGTCCCTTTCCTGTTTTGTTGTTGTTACTACCTCCCCATCCATTGTGTATTCTTCCCCTGGGTTCTTGTTTCCCAGGTGCATTATTTTGCACTTTTTTGCATTGAATCCTAGCTGCCATACGTCTGACCATTCCTCCAACCTTGCCAAGTCCCTTTTCATCCTTTCCACGCCTCCTTGTGTATCAACCCTGTTGCAGATCTTTGTGTCATCTGCAAAAAGGCATACTTTTCCTTCCAGTCCCTCTGCAATGTCACTGATGAAGACATTAAAAAGGACTGGACCCAATACTGAACCCTGCGGTACCCCACTGGTAACCGCCCTTTCTTCAGAATGGACTCCATTTACAATTACCTTCTGTGTCCTGTTGTCCAGCCAATGTTTTACCCAGGCTACCACCCTGGGACCCACTCCCAGGCTGGTTAATTTGACTAATAATCTTTTGTGAGGGACTGTGTCAAATGCCTTGCTAAAGTCTAAGTAGGCCATGTCCACAGCCCTCCCTGGTCTACTACTTTGGTCACCCAGTCAAAGAAATCTATTAGATTCGTCTGACATGACCTTCCGCTGTGAACCCATGCTGCCTTGGATCCTGTGCTCCATTGACCTCTAGGTACTCAATTATTCTTTCCTTCAAAGTGACTCCATCACTTTCCCTACCACAGAGGTCAGACTGACAGGTCTGTAGTTTCCTGCCTCTGTCTTGGTCCCACTTTTTGTGAAGGGAATCACATCCGCCTTCCTCCAGTCCTCGGTACCACACCATCCTCCCATGATTTATTAAAAGAGTAGTCAGTGGTTTCACTAGTTCCTTCCTTAATTCTTTTAGAATTCTGAGGTGAATCCCATCAGGACCCATTGCTTTGTCCACCTTCAGTTTTAGGAGTTCTTGCAGAACCCTTTCTTCTGTGAAAGGACTGGGATCGACCCCCATCAAGAGTGCTTCTGTTAATTGGATTAGGCACTTCCCTCCTCTTTGTGAATACTGAGCAGAAATATTCGTTCAGTATTCCTGCTTTTCACTGTCCCCTCTGCCCACCCACATGCTCATTCTATTCAGCCTCACTATCCCTCCCTTTGTCTTTCTACACTCGCTGATGTACCTATAAAAGGTTTTATCCCCCTTCTTAACTGAGTTGGCTATCTTTTCCTCAGTTTGGGCCTTTGCTATTCTGACTTCCCTCCCTGCTTCTTTCTGCCTTAACTGGTACAGCTCTCTGTCCTGCTCCTTCTGTGTTTCCTTATACTTCCGGAATGCTATCTTTTTTTCTTCCTGACTTTCACAGCCACCTCTCTTGAGAACCACAGTGGCTTTTTCTTTCATTTTGATTTGTTTATTTGCTTCTCACAAAGGCTTTGCCTGCCTTACTGCCTTCCATGCTTCCCTTAGGGAAGTTTGGTATGCTTTCCTATCTTTATCCTGCTGCGTTCCCTTATATTTCCTGAAGGCTAGCTTTTTGGCTGTGACCTTTTCTGCTACTGTGTTTGAGAACCAAAGTGGTTTCCTTCTTCTTTTGCACTTTCTTTTCTCACAAACACAATGGGATGTTGCTTCAAGTATTGCATCTTTAATGCTTGCCCACTTTGCCTGTACCCCCTCACATGTATTCCTTTTTGCCAGGCTAGCTTAACTCTGTTGGCCATCTTAGCAAAGTTAGCTCCTCTGAAGTCCCATATTTTTGCTTTGGAATGGGATATTTTTGTTCTAGTGGCCAAATTGAGCCATACCATGAGATGGTCACTGGCCCCCAGGTGACCTTCTACCTGGAGATCTGTGATCCTTTCCCTGTTAGTCAGCACTAGATCTAGGATAGCCCTGTCTCTTGTGGGTTGTTGTACCAGTTGTTTGAGGCCCTCCCCCTGCAGGGAATCCAGCACGTGTCTAGTTCTGGCAGATGTCCCTGCTGGTATTGACCAGTCTGTATCTGGCATGTTGAAGTCTTCCATTATCAGAACCTCACCTTTAGCTGTCATGTTTTGTATATCTTCTAACAGTAACTTGTCTATTCCTCCCCCTGGCCTGGAGGCCTGTACACAACCCCAGTTTGTTTGGCTGTCCCATTTCCTGTTTCCAGGGTGACCCACAGTTCTTCTGGCTCCTTATGTATATTCCGAATTTCTGTAGCTTTGATATTTTCATGTCATAAAGGGCCACTCCACACACCCTTTTTGCACCTCAGTCTCTTCTGAACAGTAAATAGCCAGATATTGAAGTCTCCCAAGTGTGGTTACTGGTAAACCATGTCTCGCTAATGGCTGCTATGTCCAATTTAGCCTCTGTCATTATTGCCTGCAGGTCTGGGATCTTGTTTCCCAGACTGTGAGCATTTGTCTACATGATTTTCCATTGGCCAGATTTCGGTGTGTTAGTTGTTGGGCAAGGTCTGGCGTTTCCCCTGTGCATCATGTGGGGAGCTGGACCTTTTCTTTACCTGGTGACGCAAATGAACTATAAACATGCTGAATTCCTGTTTGACCACTAGCTGGGGGGGAAGGGGGTTCTTCCCATTCAACTTATGGGTTCTGCACCTCTCTCCCCATTTGCTAGTTTAAATATTCTGCAAAGATATCAAACTTCTGCCCTAATGCACTGACTCCCTCCTTAGTCAGATGCAGTCCATCAAGTTAAAAGAACTTTCGCTCCCAAAACTGTTGCCAGTTCCCTACAAATTTGTATCCTTTATCCTGGCACCAGCCCTTGAGCCACATGTTTAGCTCCCCTATCTCCTCTTCTCTGACCTTCCGTCCATCTGTCCCCCTCTCCCAGACTGGCAGGATCTCAGAGAAGGAGATGCTGGACAAAATGGATGATAGTTTGTCACCAAACCTGGTCAGGTGTTCCTTGGTCTCCACAACTGACCAGCTGGCGAGATCATTAGTCCCTATGTGTACCAAGATGTCAATGTTTTCTCCTGCTTCCTGAACAATTTTAGCAATGCTGTCAGTGTCTCTCCACACTGATGTACCTGGGAGACATCTGACCATTACCCCTGGCTGGAGATACGTATCAACTCCCTGAATCATGGAGTCTCCTAAGATCAGAAGTTTTTTGGATTTCCTTTTTGCTTTTTTTGTTTTGGTTCCTGTTTTGGGCAAGTTTTGTTGTGCTAGCTCCTGTGCTGCAGTGTCCTGCTCTGCAGTGTCCTGTGCCCCTTTGTTTGATTTCGGAGATAAAGCCAGATACCTGTTTTTAGTTTTTTATATGGTTTGTGGAGGTGATATGTTGGAGAGCACTGAGTGATGGGGCGCACGATTTGCCCCACCTAACCACCTGCCAACCTCCTGGACCAACTACCCTCTGCAGTCGAGGTGCTTCTGTTGGATGTTGGGGAAATGGCGGGCGGTTCCTATAGTATAATTCCTCTTGAATATGCAATTTGAGGCACACAATCTCTGCCCATGCTGCCTGGATCTGAGCCCTTAGATCTCCAGTGGCCCAGCATGTAGGACAGTGTCCTATATACTGTAAAACTGCCCTTCTGAAAAGTGTTCCGCAGTACCTGCAGTTAATGATATCCATTCCAGATAAGTTGCTGGGTTTATAACCTTGTCAGAGTAATTAGAAGGAAGAAAATGAAAGCAGAAGTTTGATTTTGTGTTTTGTTTGTCTTTGTATAACTTGTTATAACAAGTTAAAGTACTAGTGCCCCTGTAAATGAGGTCACTGTGTGGATACCCCTCTGATCCACCCCTTCCTGCTTTGCAACAGGAAATGTCACAACTGTGCTACCCTATAAAAGGAGTATAGTGTGGGGTGTTTGGGGATAGGGATGGGTGGCTGGGCCCCTCCTCTGCTGAAAAAGAAGAACTACGGATGAAAGAAATAAGGAGGTAAGAGCAGAAACAATCAGCCAGCAACAAATGCAGCAGCCCTGAAAGCTTATCCTAATGATAGATAAAACTGTAAAACATGTAAAGCAACACCTGCAATAATTTCACAGAAGATATACCCTGTAAGAAACACTTTGCTACAGAGAAAAATAAAGCAGTACCAGAAGATATACCTTGCAAAAGACAGTTTGAATCAGAAGATTACAGCAGTAATCTGTACGAACACACCTGTAGGCACACCCTGTAATAATGCAGCAGAAGGTATACCCAGCAACAACAATTTGAATCAGAGAAAATAAAGCAATAACGTGTTAGCAACAAATCCCTGTGAGTACAAAATAAAAATAGCAACACACAGTAAATCTTCCTAGCTAAAAGAAGCCATAATCCTTATCCTTGCTTTGGTAAGGTTATTTGCTCTGTCCTCTCAAGCAACCTAGAAGCAAAGAGCTCAGGTGAGGCTAGGTGCCTTGGCCAGCAATACCCATTTTCACCATTGCAATTCAAAATGTATACAAGTTTGATTGAGTTGGGCTGTAAGTTTTCCATTTGGTATACTTGAATCATTAAGTTTCTCTAAATCTTGCATGAGAGGTAGGTCTCAGGGCACCTGTGAGGCAACAGCGTGTGACGCAACATGCAGTTTTCCAAAATGGCCAGGTGAAGAGGAAGCAAGCTTGGTCAGTGCCTTTTACGGTTTCAGTCAGTGTTTGATGGTTTTCTAAAGAGTTTTTCCTCACAAAATACCTCTGGAAGAAAGAAAGTTATACATCTTACAGAAACCGTTCTCACAAATTTTGCTGAAGCTAAGTAAAATTGAATATCTCTTCTCGTAAAAGTATTCCCTCTATTCTGTTTATTCTGATACTATCTCTTGTGAATGGGAGGGGTGAGGGGAAGGAGAATGAATAGTGAAAAGACTCTTGGTAGCTGAAAATAAGACAGCTGTTTAGAAGTAGACCCCCAGAGTAATAGCCCAGCTCTCGCATTTGTATAATTGACTGAATTTGTATCCAGCGCAAAAAGATACCACTTATCAAAAAATTTCAATTAGGGGTGTGAGGGGGGTTGAAAAAACCTTTTCTCTAAACAGTTGGAAGGTATTAAAAATCACCAGACCGCGTAATGGACCACCTAACTGTATGCTTCTCGCGAAGGAAATGGAAGCTTACTGTTAACATTTTTTAACTATATTTTAGGTGATGCAAAAAAAACATGTGTTCAGCAAGAGATCTAATGGAGTGGTATTTCCCAGATGTCACAGGGTGTGAGGTTTCACACAAAGAGGCAGACAAAACGTTGGATGCATAAAAAATGCATAACAGTGTTTAGCATTTTATTTTTGCAGAAAATTGAAATAATAAATAAATCTTTACAGAAAAGAAAAATACGGTGTTAATTCAGCACACCTACATAGCCTGGTTATAGCTTTCTTCAGCCATACTGCTTCCTAAAGACGCCTCTCTGGTCTTAACTTAGCTTTAAAATCAGTGCAGTGTGGAAACACACAGCTTCCTCTCTCTCTCTCTCTCTCTCTGAGGATAGCTACATACTAGCCCACCTATCTGAATTTCACTCCTGGTGGTCAGTTTATATACTCTGCTACTCATGACATTATTAGTCGGGTTGTTAGGCACTTAAGCTGTTTCTCTATCTTTCTATCCCTGACTTTATAACATCAGGCAGAATGACCCAAGAGCATAAACCATTCTGTATTAGCTCTAACATCAGGCAGGTAATGTGGTAACAACAGACATCTAGGACTACTAAAACAGCCATGAATAACAACTTAGGTTCTAATGAGCCTTAGCCATGCCCATTCTCTCTTTTTTTTCCATTTAAAATTTATAAACAAGTTTTACAATACAGACGACAAGACCACATAATTATTACACTGCATAGACAGTACACAAACAATGAGAAGGCATGTCCTGCCCACCCACCTACCCCCATTCCCCCTTCCCCCGACCCCCCAGTCTTGCACATTAAGACATCTAAAATTACATAGAGGATCAGTCTTTTTTAATATAACATTACTAGGCAGGTTGTAGGGAATACAGAGTTTGAAAGGGGGCCCAAAGTTTTTCAAATCTAGAGGTATTGTTACGAAGACTTGTAATTGTTCTCTCAGTTCTCAGGTTAGCAAGTAGCTCCCTAAGCCATTCGATATAGGAGATCACCTCGGTGTCTTTCCAATGTCTCAAAACTAACTTTTTGACTTGCATGGTCATTAAAGCCATATAAAATTTATAAGCTTGGACAGGGATCTCCAAAAAACCACCCAGTACACAAATATTTGGGGAAAACAGGTCATTAAGACCTAGAAGGGGTCCACTTGTTGTTCGACAGAAGTCCACAGAGGAGATATCTTAGGACAGGACTGAAAAATATGTAGTAGATTGCCTTCACCTTGTAAACATCTCAAACAGGTGGTGGAGGAGACAATCCCAAATTTGGCTAATTTTTGTGGAGTATAATATAAGTTGTGTAAAATATTAAATTGGGTAAGACGAAGCCTGTCTTGAGTAATATATTTATGGCAGCCCTGCCATAGAATAGACCAATCAATATTTTCTTCAGGAAAAAGCAAAGACCAGTAATTGGATGGGCTAAAATATTCTGGATACAGCCATTCAAATAAAAGATTAAATATCTTGGACACAGCATGGAGAAAGCCAGCTAGGGGAACCATCTCAGCTAAACATTTTAAACCTAATGAGCGCGAAGGGGCTTCTCCCAAAGTTTTCACCAACAAGTGACATAATTGGAAAATGTTAAATATGTTAGAGTTTGGGATACCTGCTTTGGCAATAATTTGTGTGGAAGATAACTAAGAGTCATCTCCACTATGCGTAATATTTGAAGAGTGATAATCCTTAAAGCATCGGAGCCAAGAAGGAGAGAGCATCTTGCCATCCATTTTTATATTGGGATTGCCAAATAAAGGTTGTGACAGGTTGCAGGAGTGTTCATATTTCAAAAAGGCACAAAATTGAGAATGCACTTTAATAGAAATGGCAATTGGGGTGTTGTGTAATGGTTTGGGGAGAAGTTTTTCCATGGTACATATAAGTGAGGATGAGGAGAGGCGATATTGTTTTATCTGGGCCAATTCTATCTTGGGACAAATTGGAGTATGAGAAAGTGTAGTGGAAGCATTATCAAGGATTAACCATTTAAGGTATTTACTAGTATGACTAGTCTAGTAATAAAGACCTACACGTGGGAGACGGAGGCCTCCCCGGAATTTAAAAGCAGTCAATTTATGAAAGCTAGCCATGGTTTCTGACCAAATAAAGTCAATAAAAAGACTATGTATATTTTTAAACCATGATAAAGGCAACCATAAATTCAATAAATTAAGCGGATAAAAAAGACGAGGAAAAACATTCATTTTTATCAGGTTAATTCTATCCCATAAAGACAGTGGGAGAAGGGACCATCTTTTAAGATCTTGAGTAAGAGTGAGCATTAGAGCATCTAAGTTCCTTTTTTGAGGAAGGGATGGGTTTCTAGAGAGATCTATCCCTAAATATCGTAAAGAGTCTCTGCTCCATGACAGGCCCAGATTCGTGACATCCTGTTTTAAAGTTATGTGATTAAGAGGAAATGCTGCTGTTTTGTCAATATTCAGTTTGTAGTTGGAAAGAACACTATATTCTTTGATGATCTCCAACATGGGAGGAATGGATGAGGTTGGATGGGATAGTTGGAGAAGAAGATCATCGGCATAAGCTGAGACTTCGACTTCATAACTTAAGATTTTAATGCCCTGAATCCTGGGACAATTAACTAGCCGATGTATTAGGGGTTCCAGATATAAGTTAAAGAGAAGGGGAGATAAGGGGCAACCCTGTCTTGTTCCAGAATGCAAAGGGAAAAGGCCGGATATGACTCCATTACATTTTACTCAGACTGGTAGAGATTTATATAATGCATAAACCCAATTTTGAAATTCCTTGGGAAAACCAAATGCCTGCAAGGTACGGAACAAAAAGTTCCAATTAACCCCATCAAATGCCTTCTCTGCAACCAGGAAAACTAAGGCAGCAGGAAAGTCCACATCCCTGGTTGCCGAGACGACATGTGCAAGGGTGTGTAGATGATCAACGGAGGATTTGCCCTTCATAAATCCCACTTGCTCCTGTCCTATGAGTTCAGGAAGGACCAAATTAATACGATCAGCTAATAATTTGGATAAAATTTTGATATCCTGATTGAGAAGGGAAATAGGTCTATAACTAGTTACAGATTCTAAAGGTTTATTAGGTTTGGGAAGAAGAATATTTAAAGCCTCAAATAAAGACCGGTCAACTTTGACCTCAGACAGGATATATTGATATAAAGGTAACAGTAAAGGAACTAATTGTTTGGCAAAAACTTTATAAAAGGTGGGAGAAAAGCCATCTGGCCCCGGGGTCTTTTCCGTAGGAAGCTCTTTTATCAGTCTGAAAAGTTCTGCTTGGGAAATAGGTGAACATAAGAGTAGCCTTTGGGGGTCTGAGAGGGAAGGCAGATGAGAACCCTTAAGATAATTGTCCAAATTATCTTAAGAGGAAGAGTATGACATTGAACTATACAGCTGTTTGTAATAAATCTGAAATTTGGTGGTAATGTCAACCATAATAATTTTCAGGGAACCATCCAGAGATGATTTAATAGCTGCAATAAGCCTGGAGGTTTCCTGCTGCTTTAGGCGCACAGTAAGAAGACGACCAGCCTTCTCCCCTTGATCAGTATATGATGCATTGGTTTTGAGAATTGTAAATTCTGCCTTTTCTCTCAGAAGATTCAGATATGAATCATTTAACTGTATCAGTTCCTGTCTGATGGGATCCGGAGTAGCGGGAGATAAAGTGGATTCTATATTTCTAAATTCAGGAAAGAAGATTAAGCAGTTGATCCTCCATCTTTTTTTTCCGACTAGAAGCAATACTAATCAATGAACCCCTTAAATATGCCTTTAACGCACACCACTCAATATCAGGCTTACCCGTGGAATTGTGATTAACAGACATAAACTGCTGAATATGCTCTGAAATATGTTGGACTATTCCTGGGTCTTTTAAAAGTTGATTATTGATTCTCCTGTGCCCACCATTTTTAGGGAGAGAGGAAAGTGTAAGGTGACATGCGATGAGAGAGTGATCAGAAGGAGGACCCGGCTGTATTGATGAGTCAACCACCCCTGGGAGCAGTTTGTGCGAAAACATAATATAATCAATTCTAGATGATGTACCATGAACCGGGGAGGTGAATGTGTATTGTTTAACAGATGGGTGGATGATGTGCCAAACATCATATAATCCAATTTGATCTAGCATTTCTCTTAATGCTCTTTGTGCCAGTGAAAGACCCTTAAACTTGTTTCCTGTGTGGTCCAGATTTGGGTCAACAGTTAAGTTTAAGTCACCCCCCAGAATCATTGGGATGGATAAGAAGGGGGTTAATATGTTAATCAGCTGTGCAAAGAACCTAGGAGAGTCATTATTTGGGCCATAAATGCTACCTAATAAAAGGCCAGTGGTGTGTAATTTCACAAGAACAAAGAAAAATTTGCCATGAGGATCAGCAAAAACATTCAGCGGGGTGAATGGTATTAATCAGGCTACCAGGATCATTACCCCAGAACTTTAAGTAGTCCCTTCAGCCATGAAAACTTGACCAATTTGCTGTTGTCTCAATTTGGATGCTTCTGGAATCATCAGGTGTGATTTTTGTATAAAGGAAATATCTACTTTAAGTAATTGTAAATGTTTTAGAATTTTATATTGTTTTAACTTGTGTCTTGCCCCTTTAACATTCCACAAGGCAAAAGTTAAGTCTCCGGCCTCGTTACGCTCCTGGCCGGTCCGATATTGTCCAATACCGCCCACCCTGTCAGGCATTATTGCTTGCATAACCTGGATCAGCCTTCATGTCCTGGGGAGCTGTAAAGCAGCTTAACACTCAGTTCAGACCCAGAGCTAGAAAATAACTGTGGCACCTTGCGATGCTTCTCAAAGATAATTAACGGCGAGAGACGTTGCCAAGCAGGCCCATATCACATCACCAGATAAATGTGGCAGCGGTCACATAATGATAGAAAGTCTTGAACCAGTTCACATTTTGTAAAGCCTGCAGTTGGCACAGCACCTGCTTCAGATCCTTCTTAGGGAGTACGGAAGAGATTAGGGAGCGCAACCTTAAGCCCTGTCACTGCAGATTCCTGATCTTCATAGGAAAGCCAAACCCCATCAACCAGAACTTGTAATTTTGCTGCGTAGATCATCTGGAAATTTATCCCAGCTGCTACAATTTTAGAAACGATGGGGTGGAAGGTGGATCTCTTCTGGCGCACTGTGGCCAGTAGGTCTTGTGCCACTCGAATTTTATTTCCTTCCCAACGCACTTAATGCATTTCTTTGATTTAGAGTAGGAAGTGCTGGCGCTCCAAAAAGTTTAGAAATCAGAAGATCAAAGGACGTGGAGGTGCACCTGTTTGTGGCTTTGGGCGGAGAGCTCTGTGAGCTCATACGATAATGTAGCCAGACCCGAATGGCGAGGGGCCCGCAATCTTCTCTGCGAGCTTCTGAACAAATGCAATGGTGTTAGGCCCTTCTTCACCCTCCAGGAGACCTATGAGGACCACATTATTCCTATGACTGCGGCCCTCTAGGTCTTCCACTTTCAGCTCCAGACGTGCCATTTTCTGCCTTGTTGCCACCAGCTCCGGATCGATTTTTTCAATTCTTTTTTCAATAGAGCAGAGTCTGGCTGAATTGTCAGATGCCCTTTGTGCAACATCTTCAGCTGCTTACAATAGTGACTTCAGGTCTTTCGTGAGGTTATGCAGGTCGTCCCTAAAAGGTCTAAACTCCTCAAGGAATCTGCTGAGTATGAGGAGCTCTTGCTCTGCCATCAGAGACACTACAGGTGGTCCCGCAGTGGAACTGGAGGCCCATGGTTTCTTAGGGGCCTTTTCGGGAGTTACTGGCGGGGTATGTCTCGGCTGAGATTTCTTCATTTCCGTATCCATAATACTTCAAAAACTGCTGTAACAGGATCATAGAAGTAAGTGCAATAAATGCATTAGGTAATAGGAGAACTCTATTGCTTTATCCTTGATAAATGAAATGAAATAAAGCTCAGGTGGCTGGAGAGTTCTAAAGAGGCTGCTCCTCCGTGCTCTGCATCACGTGGTCCACCCCGCCCATTCTCTTGAGAGTGATAGCACTTTGTAGTATAAAGTAGGGCATTAGAGGGCGCTGCCTTCCCTATAGGAAATCATTCCATCAGCTCCTGACTACAGGTAAGCCTTGCACAGGTGAGTGGAAAGGTTGCAGAGAAATGGATGGTTTACAGCAAGACATTTTGTAAAACAGTAAAGGAGGTTTTAAATGCTTACATTAGCATCACATGTTCAGAAGCCTTTGCTTCTTATCCCAGTTCAGAACACAGCTATTTATATAGCTCTGGTATCTCTTTATTTACTGATATGTTAAAGAGACATTGTACAATTTGTCTATAAGCTGCCTTATTTTCAGCTTCATACTAAACAGACAAACACAATGAGGCATTTGTATGTTACCGGTGGCTGCTTTTGCAAGCCATCGCCTCAAACTTTCCTTTTGGCCTTTTTGAATTTGGGACTGCTGAAAACAAATGGCAAGAGAGCCACATACCTCATATTTTAATATTGTTTGTGGCTCCGCTTTACTTTTGAGCTCACAGATAGGACAGAGAGCAACAGGGAAGGGAACAGAAAGAAAAAAGGGGTTGCTGCTCCTGTCCGCCCAGTTGCTTTATACAATACTTTATTTTCAGATATATAAGGGGAACTGGGGGGGGAGGGCAAGCCTCAACTGTATTAATTCTTTTTTTTTTTTTTTTAATATTTTATTGCAGTTTTCATTAAGTGTAAGCATATACAGATGACATATATATTGCCCATCGTTCAAACAACAATTATAAACCGTATAGTACAACCATACAATTCGTGATCTATAGCTTACTGAATCCCTCCTACCACCCCCCCTTATTCCCCAGTCTGCCACCTTTATAGTAGATTAAAACCTTACGTAAAATAAGTTATCTAAACTGCTGGAGCATTGTTGAACTAAAAAATTCAGTCTCCCCCGGCTCATTAATTACTTATTAGCAAAGTGTAGAGAGGCTCCCATCTCTTTACATGTTTCTTGGTATTTTTGGACAATTTAGCGATCGTATACTCTGCTTGCAGGGCAAACATTATTTCATGAAACCATTCCAGGTAAGTAGGGACAGCAGTGTCCTTCCACCTTCTTAATATCACATTTTTCGCACATGCCGATATCAAGGCCATGTGGGCTCTCTGGATGCCCCCAGGTATTAATGTGTATTCTCCAATTATACATATTTCAATTTGGAAAAAACCTGCCAAGGCCAGTAGAGGATTTAACCTGCTCTCTATACTTCGCCAGAAGGTAATTATTTTCTCACATGACCATAACATGTGAATCTTATCAGCATCCTCCTGTTGACATCTAGGACAACAACTGTTATGCTGGAGGCCAAATCGATGTAGTTTGAGTGGGGAATAATATAAGTTATGAATTATACGAAATTGCATATATCTATATTTATCCCATTTAATATACCTATATAGGTGTGCCCAAACAAGAGACCAGTCATTAGGACTAGCAAGGGTCCAAGAAACCTTGTCCCAATGAGTATAACAGTGGTTGTCCATTGTTTCCATTGTTGATCCAAGAAAATTGTATGAAAATGATATTACATGTGAGAGAGGGATGGTGTCTAGATATGGAGTTATCTTCTTAGAAAAAGAGTCATGCCATCCCTTTGCTCCAAAATGCTGCCTTAATGAATGTACTAGTTGCAAATATTTGAAATTTGTGGTTTCCTCCCAATGAAACCTAGCACAGCCTTCTTGGAAAGAGATAATCCTCTGATCAGAAAATAACTGTTCCACTCTTTCCACACCTATCTGGGGCCAGAATATTTGGGCTTGTATTGGTTTGCCAGCGATTTGGAAGTTGGGATTACCGAATATGGGCTGGGCTATATCCTTCACTCTATCTGTTTTAAGGAAGGCATTAAGTTGTTGCTGAGTCTGAACCAACGAAAATAAAGGGGTATCTCACAAGGTTTTGGGAAATTTCCTTAGTGGAATATATGGTAAGGCCTCTGGTGTCCACCCCGTGTCCCGACAAAGGTCTTGCTCTATCTTGACCCAAGAAGGTAGGTGACAATTATCTTGAATGGGCCGTAGCCAATATCTGGCTCGAGCCAAGTGTATTGCTAGGTAGTAGTTATAGAAGTTGGGTACTTGTAAACCACCCTCTGATTTCTTCATTGTGAATTTTAGATAACTTTTCCTTGCCTTTTTGTTTTGCCACATAAATTTACTCAAAATACTATGCAACCGGGCAAACCATGAATATGGTAATGTTAGGTTCAGCATTTGAAGTGGGTATAGCAGCCGTGGCAATACATTCATTTTAATAACATTCGCTCACCCCCAAGGGGTTAATGGTAATTTAGACCATCGTTTAAAATCCTCTGTCAGGTTATGAACCAGATTGTCTAGGTTAAGTTGTCGCATAACTTTTGGGGAGGGGTGAATGTAAATACCAAGATATTTCATCTTGCTCGGACTCCATTGTAACCCCAAGTGTGTCACCTCGGCTTTCATTGTGTATTTATTTAGGGGAAGAATTTCAGTTTTGTCCCGATTTAACTTATAATTTGAGAAGGCTTCAAACTGAGTTATAATTTGGAATACCTTGGGCAGCGAATGTCCAAGATCAATAACATGTAACAACAGGTCGTCTGCATAAGCTGAGACCTTATATTCATTATGACCTACTCGTATACCCCTGATCATTGTGGAAAGATTAATCTTTCTAATGAGAGGTTCTAGGTATAAATTAAATAAGTAAGGTGACAGGGGGCGGCCTTGCTGTGTACCTTGTGTCAGGGTGAATGGGCAAGACATGACGCCGTTACATTGTATTCTGGCCGATGGAGTAGTGTATTGTATCTTAATCCATTTTATAAATTCCTCTGGTATTCAGTATCGGGGAAGTAAAAGAAAAAGGTATTCCCATGACACTCTATCGAAAGCCTTCTCCGCATCCAGGGACACCAAGGTGGCGGAAATGTCCAGGTCACTGGATGCGGAGAGGAGATATGCCAGTTTCCTAAGATAATCTGAGGAGTGTCTATTTTTAACGAGGCCTACTTGTTCAGGGCTGATAAGATGTTCCCACACCTGGGCAAGTCTTGACGAGAGAATTTTGCCTAAAATCTTAAAATCTACATTAATAAGGGAAATTGGTCTGTAGTTGGACATTCTGAGAGGATCTCTGTTAGGTTTGGGGATGAGAACTATAGTGGCCGACGATAAGAAAGAACTGAGACCATTTTGAAACAGATAATTAAATGTGTCGAGTAATATGGGTGCAATGGTGTCCTTTAAGGCCTTGTAAAAATTGGTTGTGAAGCCATCTGGCCCTGGTGTCTTGTCAATTGTGAGAGCATCTATGGCTTTACAGACTTCGGATATTACAATAGGGCATTTTAATAAGTCGACCTGTGAGTCGGATAAAACAGGGAGTGTAATTCCTTGAAGAAATGAGTCCATCTGACATAAAGGATACTGATTGGGGGGAGCTGTGTATAGTTGCTGGTAGTATTCTTGAAAGGCATTTACAATGTTTAAAGGCGAATTAAGAAGAGTACCTGAGAGGGAGTAAACAGATGGAATTATTCTCTCGGCTAATTGGGTGCGTAAACGTAGAGCTAATAATTTACCCACCTTCTCTCCTTGATCAAAATATTTGATCTTCGAATGTGTAATCATAAATTCCGCTTTCTCGGTGAGTAGCTTATTATATTGGGTTCGAAGAGATTCCAGTTTAACCCAGTCATCATCTGGGGAATTTGGGGAAAGGGACCTTTCTAATTCGGAGATCTGACGTATCTTTATAGATATTTCCGCGTTCCTTTGCTTGTTACGTATGGTTGATCGGCAAATTATTTCACCTCTCAGGGCGCATTTGAGGGAGCCCCACAGAATATCTTTCTTGGACACGGAGGTGGCATTGTTCTCCATATACATATGGATGAAATCTCGTAACGCTTCAATAAGTTTATCCGAATTTAGAATCTGGTTGTTAAATCTCCAGGTTCGTTCTCTATGTATGTTTTGGAATAAGTTAACTTGGAGGTAAACCAAACGGTGATCTGAAATAGCCTGAGATGAGTATTGTACTTCAGTGACCTGAATTACAATCTATAGATAAGAGAAAATAATCTATTCGGGAGTGAGTATTGTGAGGTGTGGAATGAAAGGAATATTCTCTCTCCTCTGGGTTCGCAGTCCTCCAGGGATCTATTAGTCCCAAGGTGGAACTTAATTCATGTAAAGCTCTCTGTCCAGGAGATAAACGTGGCCTGGTGGTCCCCGATCTATCTAATGTATTTGAGAGCACTGTATTCCAGTCACCTCCAAGTAAGGTTGGCAATTTGGTCCAAGGAGCCAATATGGTCATTATAGAAGTGAAGAACTGTGGGTCGTCTGAATTCGGGCCGTAAACCGAGCCCATTATAACTTCTGTATGAATCAACAGACCCCTCACTGTGACATATCTACCTTCAGGATCTACTATAGATTGTAGCAATTGGAAGGGCACCCTACGAGCTATGAGAATAGCAACACCACCTCTCTTAGTTTCTTTGCCCGCAGCATATACTTGCCCAACCCAATTTCTACGAAAGTGGTATGAATTTATAGATTTAAGATGTGTCTCTTAGAGGAAGGCTATGTCAATCTGTAAGTTTTTAAGATGAACTAGAATTTTGGAGCGTTTAGCGGGGGAGTGCGCTCCTTTAATGTTCCAAGATCCATATCTCATTCCCATTATGGATCTTAATTAGAATGGATTAATAATTAGCCAGATAAATTTGCTAAGACAGTAGTGGTATGTTAAATCAATGTATCGGCCCCTGGTGGCAGACAGCCCCACCCCCATTTTTCCCCACCTCCCCTCCCTGTACCCCTATATAATATAAAACTAAATTTAAACCATAGTAACAGGGATATATCATCCATCCCCCAATGTTGTAACAATGTAAACATATCCAGTAGTATGGATCAAAATCACTAGTCTCATCAACCTGAAAAAGACAAAAATTACTAACTGTGCTAAGTATAAAACATCCACAAACCATGTATAAGCATAATTGCAACAAGTAACCACACCATGGGTCAGATTTGACTGTGATATCCCTCCCTACACGTCTGTAGCACATAATGCGCTGTCAGTGTGCCAATTGCTGACCATCCACCCCCCCCCCACGAACACTGATCCCCCCTTAAGAAGCTTGTTTAGCTATCAAACCATCCTGAAACCTTTGGTGTATGAAAAAAAAAAAACAGTATGATAAACTTAAATGCAGGCGTTAGTTGGGTATGAAGTTTATAACCCAATCATTACACCAGGTATGTAGTACAACCTGCTCCGGTCTGGCCCCTAATTATGTTGGTTCACCATAACAAAAGTGTAAGACCCATTAGCTGAAGTAAGTCCGTTGAAAGAGAAGAAAAAAAAAGAAACACACCCCTCCAGGGTGCCTTCCCATTTAATTTTGGGCTTTCTATGTATGAATGGACCTGAGGTGAATAAACTTAATAAAAGGAGATTATTTCCCCCTTAAAACAGCCTCAGATCCAGTTTTATCAAATAAAACTAAAATAAGATATTCGGGAGTATTACAGGAAATATTTGCAATTACAGCCTTTCCTGACAATAGTAAAAGTCCGTCTTGCACTCTGACCAAGGCTCCATAAGGTTAAATGAGAAAACGGAGTATCAACGTGGGTTGAGCATTCATTTGGGGTGCAGCATCTTTTAAAGTTTAGTGCAAGAAGCGAGACAGGAAGTTCAAGTCCCGCTGCGTGCCCCTATATAATTCAGTTTTAGCTTCCCGCTTGTTCTGGTGTTGGTGACGTTCCATCTTCCTTCCAAAACAGGCTTTCGATTTTCTTAATAGGGCTTAAATCATCACAAACTCTAATCCCTAACATGCCTTTATGGGATTGAGAAGATCTATCTGTTCTTCTTGCACAGTACTCGCTCCCGATCTCATCTCAGCCCAACTAACTATATCATCTCCGTGAAGTTCTCCCGATCGGCCAAAATCTGTGCTTGAAAGAGAAGATCAAAAATTAAATCCAACTTGCACCTTAAAGAACCATTGCTTGCGATCTGGTCTCTATCACAAACTAAGTAGGAAATTCAGTGGGCTTACTTTCCAGTGCTTAGAATATTACTAGGATAAGGGTTCAAAACCTACTGTGTACTGAATTACGTCGTCATTCATGAAATCTTTCGATAGCAATCTGTCTATAGCCATTGATAGTCCAGGACACAAAACAAATCCTCAGCTGTAGTAGATTTCAACGGGCCACGAAGAGATCAGGCAGTAGAGATTGCAGGGCTGAAAGTGCTTGCAGGGCATCTTCAAAATTATGCCATGAGCCAGCTACATTTACAGAGAGACGTGATGGATATGTAACTCTGAATTGGATCCTGGCTGCAATTAATTTCGTTACAATCGAATGATATTCTGCTCGTCTCTGTCTAACGGTGACTGGTAAGTCTTGCGTGAAACGAAGTTGCCGACCTTCCCACAACACTTGATGCGATTCCTTTGTCTGCTTCAGTACATGTCATTTGTCTTGGTAATTCAAAAATTTTATAATGAGTGGTCGAGAAGGTTTACCCGCTTCGGGTTTGGGACGCAAGGAGCGGTGCGCTCGATCTATAACATATGTAGAATTATTAGGAGATGGTCCGGCGACTTTAACTAGTAGTTTTTGTATGAAAGTGATGGGCATTGCACCCTCCGCATCCTCTGGCAGACCAATTATAAGGATGTTATTTCGTCTGCTTCTGGCCTCTAAATCTTCCAACTTAGAATCTATTTTCTGCTGTTTCGCTTTGACATGCACTATATCATTCTCAGTCACCGTTACCCGTTTCTCTATAGATGTTATACGAACCAGGTTATCTGATAAGGCTCTTTTTGTTTCTGCCAAGTCACCCCTGAGTGATTTTAGCTCCGCTGTCAGTTCTTGCATAGCAGATTTAAGGGGTTGCAACTCTTCGATGAACCGTTTTTCAGTTAGTGGAGCATTTAATTGCGTGTTAGCGGAACCGCTAATAGGCTTCTGCATAGCCCCTGACTGGGATTTCGGTCTCTTCGCTCCTTTTTCCGGTGTAGACAGAGGCGTATGAGGTGGAGGAGCCTGTCTCATTTCGGCCTCCATTGCAGGCCTAGGCCAGAACACTCCTTGCTGACACTTTCCAGAATTTCCCCGTTGATCCAAAATATCTTCCGGTAACGATTAAATGATAAGTCCGGTTATCAGCAACCACTTTTTCAGCTGGTTATAAAGTGTGAGGATTTGTTAAATCATGGGAAAAACAGCCCTTCGGGAGGGAGGTGATCAGCCGAGCTGCTTCCACTACAACGTCATCACGTGACTCCCTGTATTAATTCTTTGAATTTCCACTTGCCAGCTAGGATTCCCTTTCTCAACATCTCCTATTTCTAATTAATTATGACAATACCCCTTTAATAATGTTTGTAATGCATAACATTTATATGAATTTTACATTTGCACATAAACACCTGACACCTTATTGCTGTACATGAGCACTTTATTTACTAGCACTTTCAAAATGCTATACAGTACTTTAATCAGCCAGCAAATAAGTCTGGCAAGTTAGCCATCTCTGTGCTTTCTTCACTTAAAGCAAGGTTATGGGAGGTCAGGGTGAGGGATGGAAGGTGAAAAAGAAATGTCAAAGATGGAAAAAGATTTCAGAAAGACAAAGTAAGGACTGTCATAGGTGGCCAACATATGTCAGTTGAAGAAATGAATAGGAAAGGTATTTAGGAGCACAGTTGCGCAACAGGTTTATATAGTAAGAAGAACAAGAGAACAAATGAGACATCCCTCCTCCTTGGCATACGGACTGGTAGAACACAGTTCTGCCACACTGGAGAAAGGGGAAAAAAGGCAAAAAACAACAAGTATCAGTGAGGGCCATCGAAACACTAGTTGCACTGAGAAGTTACTCTCTTAACTTTTTTTGTAAGTCTGTGGATAATCAGAATCCCCCTAGCTTGCAGAGAATGTTTAATATTCCAACAACTGATGCCTTTACAAACAAGCATTTGTCAATGCCGAATGTTGTCTTGCTGGCATTGGCATTGGTAGTGCAGGAGTTAGAGATGAATAATAGGAATGGCAGTGAAGTATTGAACTGATGCCAACCCCACCCCACCCTGCAGAGACTGACAGGTGTTGGGGTGTGTCTTTGGGTCATCAGCTATAACGCTCATGCCATTTTACCTCACCCTACCCTGTAGACATTGACAAGTGTCATGGTGTGCTTTGGGGTCTTTGGGCCTTATACTTACCCCATTCCATAAGAAAATACTCTGAGGTGGGTGCAGTGTAGGAGAATGGGGTGAACTTTGGGGTCGAACACTTCATGGCACACCTCGATGCCTGTCCCTGGTTGCAGGGTGGGGGTTGGGGTGGAATGGCAGGAGCATTACAGCTGATGATCCCAAGTCACACCCCTGATGCCTGTCAGTCTCTATGGGGTGGGGGTGTTACAGCTAGAAACCCTAACATTGTAGGCGTGTGTTGGTATTTCATTCCAAATTATCAACATGGGCTTTTTGTGACCCCACTTCATGAAGAGCGGCACTATCAGTTTGTTAGCGAAAAGGTAATTTTGCACAGCGACTGCATCATTTGGCGCCACAGGTACAGAAACACATTTTGGGCAGGATGTGAAAAATGACAACTGTATTGTTCATGAGGAGGTGTAAAAAAATGGCAACATTGAAAATCTGGAGTGAAAATATAAGCATGCATAGAAACTGCATAACCCAATTATTTTGGGGATTTTTTTAACCACATTTTCAACATAGGCATTTTGGGACCTCCCCCTCATGAACAGTGGCACTGTGATTTTGTTAATCTGTCCCAAAAGTTGATTTCCCACAGTGACCACACCATTGTGCACCACAGGTGTGAAAATACATTTTGGTCAGGATGTGAAAAATGACAGCTGTACTGTTTATAAGGAGGTGTGAAAAAATGCCAGTGTTGAAAATCTGGCATGAAAATATTGCAAATTTGTGAAGGTACAAGGGTGCGTGGAAAATGTGCAACACACGCTTGTAACACAGTCATTTTATGGACTTTCATCACTAAATTTTCAACATAGGCATTTTAGCACCTCTGCTCATGAACAGTGTCACTGTAATTTTCTCAAACTGTTGCAAAAACTGATTACACATAGTGATCACACTATTCTGCGCTGGACGTGTGAAAACACATTTCGGCCAGGATATATAAACTGACTGCAGTACTGTTCATAAGGAGGAGTAGTAAAATGGCAATTTTGAAAATCTGGAATGAAAATATTACAAATTCACGAAGTTATGAATGTGCATGGAAACTGCGCAATGCACGCTCATAAAACAGGCTTTTTTTTTCAGCAGATTTGCAACATATGCTTTTTTTGAGCCCACCTCATAAACAGTGGCACTGTCGTTTCATTAATCAGCCCTGAAAGGTGATTCTGCGCAGTGACCGCAAAATCACCTTTCAGGACTGAGTAACGCCATGACAGTGACTGAATTCATGAAGAGGGCTCCCAATAACCCCATGTTGAAAATTTGGTGCCACAATTCCCAAAAATGGCCAAGATATGCACCAAAGTTGAAAAAACCCTATTTATGCCATTATACAGCTTACCGGCATTTCTTCAGTTCTGTGGTCAGCTTTGAAGAGTGCAGATGTGTTCCTGGTCCACCAAAGATCATCATGCCAGACTCCAGAGGTAAGTGTGGGGTGAGGGTGTGGGAGGCAGGGTATGCGAGAGGTGGGTGCGGGTTGGGGTGGGGCAGGAGAGACTGCAAGGGACCGTTTTCTTCTTTTACAGGTAAAAAAAAAGACAATGAAGGTCAGTTTTCTTTTTTTGCAGGTGTTTGTTTGGTACACTGGGGTGGGCTCCCAGTGTACCACCTGCATAATGGAGAGGGGGACCACAGCCAATGGGGATTAGCCCTCCATCGGCACAGAAATGGGTGGGGGGCATGCATGATGCCAAGGGAGATTGGGCACATGCATGATGCCAAGGGGGATTGGGCACCCCCTCGGCACACAGCACACATCGGGGGCTGGGGACATTATGCTGATGGGGAGGGCTCCATCAGCAACCTAAACAAGTTATGGGGACTGAAGCCGACAGGGCTTGGGCCCCTGCTGGCAAGGAAAGAATGTTGGGGCGATGATGCTGGAGGGGATTGGGCCCCTAAGCACACACCTGAATGGAGGGGGGGCATCATGCCAACGGGGAGTGGGCTCCCCCCATCAGCAAATGAAGTGGCTGTGGCAGTCAGTGCCGCCATGTTTAGGAAAGTGCTTCACCAGCAAGGGCACGTCAGGAGGTGTGTTCTGGTCCGGCTGCATGATGAGCTTGGCTCTCATTGCAGCAGCTCTTTTCTTAGATGTGCTCATCTCATTAAGTATTGCTGGTGTGGCGCCTGCATGCTGACTTACTGGGGGAATGAGAGCCGCACCTACTGATGCATGCCCTGGATTCGCCCACAGTGACCGCACCTCCAAATCTGCTACTCATGCAATATGTTGGCTGGCACGCATGCATGAGCCAAAATAAAAATTATTCAAAAAGCAAGTTTCTGAAAGAAAACCTGAAACACAAGTCTCCCCATTGTTACAGTTCAGCAGGTGATTTCAATATGCCTCCCAAGAAAGACAACATTTGAAACTAATCAATAGATCCAGGGCACTCCTCCATGAAGAAGCACTTAGCTAAAAATAGCGAGCTTCAAAAAAGTACAAACAATATAACACCACATAAAAATCCTTTAACTGAAAAGAGGAAAACAGTGATGGGGGGCAGAAATGCACTCTGAAAGAGAAATAAATACAAGTTTAAGAGAAGGTGATATTATGGCAAATCAAAACATTGTAGCTGCAATAAAGGAAATAAAACTAGATATATCTAACACCTTGGGGGAGATGAACTCACCTATCCACAAAATTTCTACATCAGTTTCTGAATTAACACACAGAATGGATGAATTATCGGTAAAGTCAGTAGAAATGCAGACCAGAATTTCCAAGAGAGAGGATGACTTAGTCCTGGTAATCAAAATTCAATCTCTTCAGGAAAAACAACTTCAGTCCCTAATACAGAAACTGGTGGAATAGGAGGATCGAGCAAGGAGAAGAAATTTACGTCTGTGCAAGATACCTGAAGGAGTTGAGGGCACTCAAGACAACAGAGACTTCTTTGAGGAATATATTACTATAGCAATGGGAAAGAAATTCCCCAAAGAAAAAATCTCCCTGGATAGGACCCACAAAAGTGGCAATAGAGTCCAGTCAGCAAATACAAGCCTCCATCGCACAGTGTTCATTAAACAGCACAATTTCAAACATAGGGAAGAGATTCTGTATAAAGCCAAAACAGAAAAAGGTTTGATAGTAGGCAATGTTCATTTTAATGTCTACCCAGATTTATCACATGAGACTACTGTAAGAAGAAAATAATTTAACCATTTGAAAACAAAGTTATATGTTAAGGGGATTAGATTTTCGATGGTGTACCCTGCCAAACTGCATTTTGTTGTAAATGGTAAATTGCAGACTTTTGATGATCCATGGCAAGCGCAAGAGGCATATGATAAATATCATCAAGATACACCTACAGCTAGTGCACAAGCTAACACAAATTACCATACTCCGAGAACTGAGCCTTGTCCTTCTCAAGCCCCCAGTACCAGCTCCAATTCAGAAAGAGAATAAGTTTGTACATGGAAATGTATGGAAATACATAGAGAAGAGAAAGAAACCTGAAGCTAAGTAAACCAGAAAATATTGCAGTGATGGAATGGATCCACCCCCCCCCAACCCCGATTACCATTTGGGGGGGAGAGTGAACTGTTATTTGTTTTTTCACCTCCTAAATCATTGTTTTTCCTTTTTTTTTTAAATCTGGAAAATTTACTGAGAGAAGAAGGGAACCTGAAGTTAAGGAATCAATAAGACAGGCTGCACCAGTGGGATGGACCCTCCCCCCAGATTATTATCTGGGGGGGAGTAAACTCTTATTCTATTTGCTCTTTTAATTTATTCTGTTTTATTCTTTTGTTTATATAATCTGGCATTTTTGAGGATGTCTTTTCTCTCTCTGTCTCTCTCTCTCTCTCCTGAATTTTGCCTTTAAGTATAATATATAAGCAACTTAAAGAATGGGAAGAATTGCTCAAAGTAGGAGGTTTAGTAATTTAGTAACAAACTAGAATATTGTAATGTTGAAAAACTTGATATTAATAATCTTTGCTAGTTTGGAGGTAAATAACCAATTACAAAGTAACTAGTTTCAATGTAGAAGCTGAGACACCACTGTAGAGCTAAAAATGTAATAGATGGCTGGTAAAGCTGTCTACATGAATACAAAAGGGTTGGGGAGAAAACTATTCTCACAAGTGGGAGGAGGGATGAGGGAACATTATATTTATTGTTAATAAAGTCACAAAGGATTGAATTTTCTGCATTTTGGCTACTTTTACTTAAATTAGCTAGACGCAAGGGTCCAAAAGAGGGAAACATTTTGTGCAATATAAAAACATGGCCTATTATCCATCTATTATAAATGCTTGATTTAGTAAAGATACAGTAGCATCCTGGAATGTAAAGGGTCTAAAGAAGAAAGAAAAAATGTATAAAGTTATCAAATATTTGGAACTACATATAATAGATTGCATCTGTTTTTAGGAAACACACTTTAATGGAAAGATTCAGAATGGTTTGCAAGGCGTTGGGGGCCAGGTGTCTCTTCACTTTATAATAATAATTCAAGAGGGGTTCAATTTTCTTCTCTAAAACTGGCATTAAACCAAATATAATTAAGTCTTATACTGACCAGTCAGGACAATATGTGATGAATTCCAGAAATCCAGACACCTAGTCAGACTTAATCATTAGCCACTATATATATATATATATATATATATATATATATATATATATATATATATATATATATATATATATATATATATAGAAAACTCCATTTAATGCATTAGTTAGGTTGTTCCACAGCGACAAAGTGAAATTGCTGTTAGGGTTGAACTCCTTGGACCCCCGCCCACCCCCACGGCATTGGGTGCGATTGATCATCAGCCCCAACTCTCACCCCATGACATGTGTAAAGCAGCAGAAGTATAGGAGAATGGGGTGAGAGTTAGGACCCATGATCCCAATGCACACCCCAATGCCAGTTGGGGTGGGTGGGGTCCAAGGGGTTTTCAACCTAACAGCGAATTCCTCACTTTTGTCGCTGTGGAACAACCCTAACTAATGCATTAAACAGAGTTTTTGCCTCTAATTTCCTTCTTTTGAGAATGATATGAGAAATAGTGAATGTAATAGCAGCGGCAGCAGCGGGCCCTCTGGACCCACACTCCCACCGCATAATGCGGTGGCGGGAGGGCCCCGCGCGCCCGCCACATGATGTCTTGTGGCATACTAACATTGACAGCAACGCAAACAGAAATGCTAACAGTGGCGCACATGGTAACACAAGCGCGAATGAGAACAGAAAGGGTAACGCACATTGTGGCGTAGACGGGAATGGTCTGACACGTGATATGTTGTCACATAGTAACATGGTGCCTGCAAACAGAAATGTCAATGGGCATGGTGACATAAAGTGAAACAGAAAGATAAACAGTACTGTAGACAGAAATGGCAAAAAATAACAAAACGCAAGTGCAAATGAAAATGCAAAGGATAACGCACATGGTGGCACAGACGTCAACGGTAAGTGAAACGGGTATGGAACCGCAAGCGGAAAGGGCAACAGTAACAGTAATGTAAGCGCACAGGCTGGTTTTCCCCAAAACCTGCATAGAGAAAGACAGTGAGTACAAATAATGTATGCATAATAATGAGTATCGGAGCAGAAAATGAGAACTTGGAATACTAAATACGTTATATCTCAGGAACCGTATGACGTAGAAAAATAATTTAAAAGTCATATTATTTACAATTGTCCTGGCTAATTTGGTACTTAGCCTCTACTAGGGGGCTAAGAATTTTTCAGACGAAAAGTCCGTATCTCGCACTACTTCCTCGGGATACGGGCCCTGAAAGGCGCTGCGAACGCCGTAATGTTATCCTATGGGAAAAAAAGAAAAGTTTGGAGCACCATAACTTTGCCTCCCTGTAATGTTTTTTCACCAAACTACTGAAAGGCACATCTGTGGGATGTTGGCTGTCTTCCCTCCAAATTTCAGGAAAAAAGACCAAACCGTTATTTTGCAGCAGGGTGCCAAAGGATTTCTGTAATGCGTCGGGCGCCGTAATGTTATCCTATGGGAATAACTGTCAACTTTGGAGTGCCATAACTTTGCCGCCATGTAATATTTTTTCAATACAATACTGAAAGGCACATCTGTGAAATGTCAGCTCTGTTCCCTCCAAATTTCAGCCCAAAACTCCCAACGGTTCTTTTGCAGCGCAGTGCCAAAGAATCGCTGTCAGTTTCCCACAGATGGAAAACTACTGTCACAATTTGTGAAAGCTTTTGCAAAAAAGTTTGACACTTTCGAGAGCACAAAAGTAATTTGTGAAAATACTTTTTCCAGAAATTTGAAAAACATATTTCTGGGGTGTTTTACCACAAAATAAAGACATGGCAAGCATCCTCAGGGTCCGACTAGGTAAATACAAAAAGAATTAGGTTGCTAGAGGGTCCCAAATTTAAATGCCAACCATTTTTCTAATCACAAACTGAAAACAAAATGGCCAATTTGAGAAAGTAACAGGCCCATTTGCAAAAGTAAAAATGCATTTGCGACACTGTCGAACTTTTTAACTTTTCCCATTGACTTATAATGGGAAACTGTTTTTTGAATAACTTTGAACCGTTTAATATTTTTCATGAAATCTTCAAAAGGCACATCAGGGACCACAGCGCACATTCTCCTGAAGATTTAGGGCCAATCTCCTTTCTTCGTCTGACCTGTAGATGCGACCATTAAATTCAGAAAAAGCGAATGCCGTGACAGATCATGCTTTGTAACTCTGCAGCTGTATACCTGACCAGTATGAAACTTGGCAGATCCAAAGGCCTATGGTTCTTGATTGTGTATTCCAACTTTCAGGCAAATCCATCAAACGGTTGCAAAGTTATTAAGGTGCAAAGTTTTGGGGTTTAACATAGAAATGGCTCCTCAACCCTAACTATGGTAGCACTACCGTGCTACCATAATATATATATATATATATGCACCTAATGAGAATGCGCCACATTTTTTTTTTTTGCAGTTAACCACTTTTTCTCCTCCTGCATAATAATAGGAGATTTCAACCTGACTTTATATAGAGAAGATCGAACATCAGATTCATTCGATGTACATAAATCTTCGATAAAAACAATAAAGAATTTTGTAAACAGCTTAAATTTAGTTGATCCATGGAGTCAGCTGTATGAGGGCAGAAGGATTTTTTATTTCTACTCTCATGTACATAATTCATATTCCAGAATAGACTTCGCTCTCTGTTCAGCATCTCTGCTATATCAAATAGCGAAAGTGCAATACTCTGGAATTCATGTTTCAGACCATTCACCTTGTATAATTTTCATGAATCATTTGAAGTCATTTTGTACATATACTTGGCATTTGGATTTGCATTATTGAAAAAAAAAAGAGATGTAGTTATTATATTACAGGGTATTAAACAATTTTTTGAAAATAATGACCATGGCGAAATCTCACTAAATATGTGGGATACCTTTAAAGTATGGGTGAGAGGTTTTTTCTCTAATTTAGAAAAGAGAGCTGAAGCAAAAACAGTTGGCGGAGCAAATAGCAGATCTATAGATCTTACATAGTATTACTTTTGATACTCAGATATACAAGACACTGTTACAGAAAAAAAATTGAGTATGGTAAATTAACATCGGAGCAAGCTGAAAGTTTAATTCTACAAACAAAAACAAATTATTATTTATATTCAGATAAACCACTTAAACTCCTGTCTTGGAAACTTAATAAAGAAACAGGGAACAGAATGAGATCCATAAAATACAGAAATGAGACGGCTCAATACCAATAAATCCAGTAGAGAGAAATAAGCAATTTTTGGAATATTACAAACAACTATATAAATCTCAGTTACAGCCAGTAGATGAAAGGGTGAAAGAGTTTTTTTAAGAATATCATACTCAATAAGTTATCAGACCAAGCTAGAGATAATTTAAATACTGAAATTACTAAAACTTAATTAATATCAGCAATAGAACAACTTCCCAGGAAAAAAGCCCCGGGCCCCGATTGTCTCCCCACAGATTTATATAAACATTTTATGGATGTAATAATTCCAATTTTGTTAAAACTATTCAGTTCCTTTCTTACTGAAACCTCCATTCCCACTTCATTCAATGATGCAACCATTCACCTTATACATTAAAAAAGGCAAAGACCCAATATTCTGTCAATCATATCACCCGATATCTCTTTAAATGTGGATTACAAAATATTTACAAAAATCCTAGCTTTAAGGCTACAAAAAGTCATGGCAGATTTAGTTCATCAGGATCAAACTGGTTTTATTAAAGGCCATAAAATAAATCAGAATATACACAAGACAATAAATATTACATATTTCTCTAAACAAAAAAAATGTTTTCTTACTTTCAACAGATGCAGAGAAAGCTTTTGATAAGACAGAATGGCAATTTATTATGCATGCAATGAAAAATACGGGGCTCGGTCAAAATTACATAAAATGGCTAAAACTTATATATCACTCACCAGCAGTGAAAGTAAAAACAAATAATCTACTATCAGAAAGTTTTAGATTATTTAAAGGTACTCATCAGGGTTGCCCTCTGTCCCCTTTAATTTTTGCCTTGGTTATGGAACCTTTGTCATATATGGTTAGAGTCAACCAGAATATTAAAGGTATTCAAGTTGTTCAATCAGGTCATAAAGTCAGCCTGTAAGCAGATGATACTTTGTTTTATTTAAATGATCTAAGTCAGTCTTGGGAAGAACTGTTTAAATCAATGATATAATTTGGCACATTATCAGGTTATACGGTTAATTGGCATAAGTCGTATGTAATGCCCCTAAGCGGCTCTAAGCAACAGCATATGAGTTGGCTGCGGTTGAATCCAGAGAAAACTGAGGTGTTGGTTGTGGACTTAGGTTGCCGGGAGGTGGGTTTGTTGGCAGGATCACCCTCGGGTTTATGGCTTGGAGGTGTTCAGCTAACTACCTCAGACCGGGTGCGGAACCTGGGCGTTGTGTTTGATGACTGTTTGACACTTAAATCTCAGGTGTCAGCAGTTGTCAAAGCCTCTTTTTACCATCTGAGGAACATCACCCAGGTGAAGCACCTGGTTCTTCCTGACGATCTTCCTACTTTGGTCCACACCTTCACTACCTCCTGCCTTGACTACTGCAACGCCCTTTATCTTGGGCTACCGGGGGTTGATATTCGCTACTTGCAGCTGGTGCAGAATGTGGCAGCCAGGCTATTGACTGGTTCCTCTAGGTCCAGTCATATAACGCCTGTGCTCCACGGACTGCACTGGCTGCCAATATGCTGGTGAATCACCTTCAAGGTCAGTTTGCTGACCTATAAGGCCCTACATGATCAGGGACCTGGCTACCTGAAAGATCTCCTTTGTCCCTACTGTCCCTCCTGCTCCCTCCGATCCACTGACAAGGGATTGCTAGAGATTCCCAGGGTTCGCTTAAAGACCTCTGGGGCCAGATCTTTTAGTTTTATGGCCCCAACCCTGTGGAATTCTCTACCTCATCAGGTGCGGGATTGCCCGACGGTCCAAAGCTTTAAGGGGGCATTAAAAACTCATCTTTTTAGCCTTGCATACAATGATTTTTAAATGTAGTTGCCCTGGATTAATTTTAATATTGTTTTAATTATTTATTGATTTTATTATGTTATGTACAGGTGCCTTGGTTTCAGAAAGGCGCCTTTTATAAATAAAGTTTGCTTTGCTTTGCTTGCTTTGCGTATACCAAACTCATGTAAATGTTGGGCGGGATATTCAGACTGCGCCAGGCTGTGTCACAAGCCTGGGCATAGCGCAACTGGTATGCACCAGGGCATTGACAGGGTGATATTCAATGGTGCTGTGCCATAGCTCAGCACCATTGAATATCACTCCGTGGCCACCCGTGTTGCACATGGCACAGTGGCACTGCACCAGTGCAAGTGGCCAGGGAGGAGCAGGGGGATGCGCCAGCACAAGTGCCATTGCGCTAGACGCAGCAACCATGATATTCAGCGGTGGACATGCAAATGGGGCCATAATGCAAGCAAGGTGCAAATGGGGCCATTTGCATGTCATCATGGCCCCATTTGCATGCAGGTGCGCCAATCGCTGGCAACTTGCGCCTGGCACACTGCCAGGCAGCAACCATCGGGGACCGACGCCCCCTGGCCCTCACCGGCAATGCACCCCAGCCTGATCGTGGGCTGTAATATGTATTAATCTCCCCGGTGGTCCAGTAGACCCAATCCCCCAGCCCGATCGCAGGCTTTCAGTATTATAATCTCTCTGGTGGTCCAGTGGACCCGATCCCACAGCCCGATCACGGACTTTCAGTAATCGAAATAACCCTGGTGGTCCAATGGACCCAATCCAACTGCTTGATTGTGGGATTACAGTAATTGGAATAACCCTGGTGGTCCAGCAGTACCCCCCTCCCAACCCGCCAACTCAGTCCCATCACCCTGCTCCCCCCCAGTCAGTGGTGGGTGGCAGTACCCCACCCACAAGCCACCCAGCCGCCCGCCGACTGACAGCATACGGTATGGCCATACGCCCATTGGTCCACAGCGAGAGCCAATGGGCATGCAGACCATACTGTACTATACAGTCCCAAAATGTGAATGAATGGATTTATTCATTTGGACTGTATAGTAAGTATGGTTCAGACACCCATTGGCCCACACTGTGGACCAATGGGCATACGGCCATACCATACGCTGTCAATCAGGGGGCGCTGGGTGGCTTGCAGGTGGGGTGCTGCCACCCACCGCTGACTGGGGGGGAGTGGGGTGGTGGGACTGAGTGAGCTGGTTGGGAAGGGGGTACCGCTGGACCACTAGGGATATTAACATAATGAAAGCCTGTGATCGGGCTGAGGGATTGGGTCCACTGGACCACCAGGGATGTTTACATAATGAAAGCCTGCTATTGGGCATGGGGGGGTGACCGTGACAGATGGTGCCACCAGAGCTTGGGTGGCCACCCACAGCTGGCAGTTGCCATGTTGCACCCTGCAATACGGCAGCTCACCTGTGGGTGGCCGGCTGTTGCTCCTTTTCCTTTTGGCACAGCTATGTGTGGCACACGTAGGGTTGCACCTGCCTATGCTCAGCACATCCCAGGCTGAATATCGGGATGTGCAGGGTATGCATGGGCACGCCTCCCCACTTGTGCCGCATACATTATTGATGTGCCCCAGCGCATCGGGATTTGTGCCGGGCACTTTCCCCGTTTGAATATCACGCCAGGGCGCATCAGTGGATTGCACATGGCACACCCCTGTTGCGCCATGAGCCACCCTTTTGAATATCCTGTCCCTAGTATAAAACAACAAATGCCATATTTAGGGATAAATATACCAAATAAGATTAATGAATTAAATCAAGCAAATTATGAAGAACTTATATCTAAAACTTTACTAGAGTTGACTTGCTGGCAGTGATTACCATTGAAAAATACAGGTAGGATAAATATAATAAAAATGAAAATATTACCTACATTATTTTTTTCCAGAGCATCCTGGTACATCTTCCAGAAACATACTTTCTTAAAATTAAGAAAATGGTGTTGAACTTTGTTTGGCAGAATAAACACCCAAGAATTGCTTATAAGTCTCTAATAAGATCCAAAGAGCATGGGGGCATGGCCCTACCGGATTTCTATTTGTATTATATTGCAGCTCAGTGTTTCACAGTATGGCAATGGCTAAATGTTACATCACTAGAAACACCAGCAAGCAGATTGGAACAAGACTTAAGCAAAGTAATTTTGAAAAATATGTTATTCATACCCTCCAGAAAAACATCCGCCCTGATAATTAAAAAATGTATTAATAACCAATCTACAACTGCAACAATAAATGCCTGGTATATAACACATAACATTATAAACTATAAAATAGGTATATCAATGGATACCCCACTCTTTGGTAATCCTGCTTATGATATCCTGGTGACGGATAATACATACAAATTGTGGCATAAGAAAGGTTTATCACATTTTGGCCACTTACTTAAAAAAATAAATTTAAAACATTTACACAAATTAAACAGGAGTATGATTTCTCAAGTAGCAATATTTTTCAGTACTTTCAAGTTAGAAGTTACATCAAAGATATAAATAAACTGATATCGGTGAATAACTCAATGTTAGTAGATACAATTATGGGGAAATTAAGTGACAAAGGGCTAATAGCTGTTATTTATAACATTTTAAGAGATAGTTTGGAGGGGGATAAATATAACCTGAAAAATAAATGGAAACAAAAGTTAGGGATTAACATTACAGAAGAACTCTGGTTAGAAATATTGAAAACACCTTTTTTGCTAATATGAAATCCTCAAAACTTCAGCAGATACAATATAACACTTTACACATAATTTATTTCATGTCTTCAAGGCTTCATGCAATTAGTTTTACAAGAAGTCCAAATTGCCCAAGATGTGGAAATACATCGGGTACTTTAATTCATTTAATACATGCATGCCCCCAACTTATCAAATTTCTGGCCAAAAATATTTAAATGCCTAAATACAGCCACCAGGCAACAAATGCCATTTTCACCCATGTCAACATTATTATCATTATTGTATACATTAGATAGGCACATAAATGGTACAAAGGAATTATATACAATAGCAATGAATATAGTGTGTAAATGCATACTATTAAAATGGAAGGACTCAGATCCCCCAGCATTGCAAACAAGGATTACACTAATGAAGGATGACATTTTAATGGAACATATTTACTATATCCACAGTGAGCAACAATAATTTTTTAACAAGATATGGATTCCACTCCAGGATGCTATAGATAACTGCAGATTAGATTAATACAGATTATTAAACAAAAAAAAGATAGAATAAGTACAAATGAGCACAAGCGTGTACAATTTTAACCAAAAAATCTAATTATAGTCAAAAAATGTTTTGTCATTAATTTAGTTTGTAACTTTTGGACCCTTAGGGAGGTAGGACAGTATGACAAATTATGATGGGATATAATGATTAACTTTATTATAAAACTATACAGCTGTTCAATCCTTTTCTGAGTCATATTGGGGAAAAAAAGAAAAAGAAAATAAAGTTTTTCTAAACCTCTATACTAGGAGGCATAATGGAACACCAAGCTTTTGTGATTGCATTCTTGGCTACTACCATAAATAAGGAAAATAGTTTCAGGAGGCCCTATTCCATTCCTCTTGTGGAAAACTTGAAAATAACAATGATGAGGCTTGTATTATATAAAGTTCTGGACAGCAGTTCCGACAAATCAGCCTGCAAATCGCAGAGGAATGGGGAGGGAATGGAGCAAGATCAAAAAATGTATCCCAAAGTCGCTCTCTGTTCTCCACCCCCCTCCAGCAAGCTGAACTAACCAAACTATTAATTCTATTCTGTCAAGAAGGGGACAGAAAGAATTTAATCATAGACTTCCATGAGAACTCCTGCCACGTGTTAGAGGAGGTGACCCTATACACATTTTTTATTGCTAACTCCCACTATTGTGCAGGGATCTCTGGTTTAAAGTCTTGCTCTCCTGCCCGTTTCACCTTATGTATATTATAAGCTTGCTGAGTTACCAATGTCTTATACATATGTGAGCTATAATGTTTCTGAGACAATCTGCATACCTCGTTGTATAGAGGACCAGGAAAGAGGGACCCTCTACCTCTATTTTTGCAGCTAATCATGGCAGCGGTTACATATCAGGAGGACACCAAACACTAGATGGTGCTTCTATTGCAAGTTATAAACATGAGATGGTGCTTCTATTGCAACTTATAAACACTAGAGGGTGTTTCTATTATAACTTATTGACACTAGAGGGCACTTCTATTGTAATTTATCAAAACCAGAGGTGCTTCTATTATAATTTATCAACACTAGAGGGTGCTTTCATTACTTACCAACACTAAAGAGTGCAGTGTATCAACACTAAAGAGTGTTTCCATTGTAACTTAATAACACTATATCACCATATCAACTCAACTTAGAGCATTTGGGGGATGTACGGACTGGGTCTGGGCTTTCTGAGAGACCTCCTGCCTACCAACCAGACTTCCTACCCACTCCACCCCTCCAAAGAGGCCTGCTGGCTGTTCTCAGGGCCAGACTGAAATCCTCAGGTGAGCACACTGTTGCCCTAGCTGGCCCAGCCCTGTGGAACAGGCTCTCTTGATCTTTGAGGGAATCCTCTTCAGTGGAGGCCTTTAAGAGGGGCCTGAAGTCCTTTCTTGTTCAGAAGTCTTTCACCTTTATTTAACATATTGCCTTTTGTATCTGGTGCCACCTGTTGAGATCGGCATTGTGTTTTAATGTTGTTAATATGATATTTATGGCTGATTATTCTGAGCTATTTTACTTATGTATAATTACTACTTTGTGTGAGGTGCTCCAAGCCCCAGGGAATGGGCTCATGATAAATAAAGCTTACTTCATATGGTATTATGCGCTTTCATTTGTTTTGTCTATGTACACGTGATGTTTAATAATGAATATGGTAAATTTTAGCACTATTTTAACATGTGCGTATTCACCAAACACCGCCTCCTGATGAAGCCTTCTGGCTGATGTGCTACGTAAGGGTGTTTGGCTGTAGTGTGTTTTTTAGCTCCATGAAATAAATTTAAAACTAATAGCCAGAGCAGTGTGTACACTATTTTCATTATTTTCTGTCTAAGTTGAGGTCGATGTTTAACAGGGATGCTAGCACCTTTGGAAGAGGACGGCGTGCACAGTTTTGTATGTGCAATTTGATTAGATAGGACCAGGTACCCCAAACTATTGACTGGCAAGTCCCCTGACAAAGACTAGTTGGGCTGAAGTACCAGGGATTTGTTTGGTGGCCTCAGTGGTTTTGGATTCACTCTGCAATAAATACAGCTTATTTATCAACAAAGCTGTTCGCAGATTAACCCTAGGGTTTTCATGCTAACCACTTCTGCATGTCTTTGAAAAAGAAAGAGACACCAAAGATAAATAATACACAGTGCATGGGCAGGGGCTCAGGTGAAGCTGGACCCTCTAGTAGCATCTAGCTTACACCGCTGCTCAGGTATGGAACCCTCAGGTAGCATCCCCAACAACCGGTTTCCTGAGGAGTGGACCCTCCAGTAGTGTCCACTCCACAGGCTTAGGCAGTTCTGTGTGTTAGGTGCCTTGCACAACAGACACTAAGACCCAGGGGGAGCAGTCAAGTATGAAGGTGGCTGGGGATACAGGAAGGCTAGGAGTTTTCTGGCACTGATGGACCTGGGCATCTGCAACTGGCTTGAAGTCAGCCCACACTATGTTTTGTCCTGGACTGCCATAAATAACAATGATGGAGTGCATCCCGCTTGTTGCTACTTACAGTAGACAGTAGACGTCCTGGGGCTAACCCGCAAGCTGTGTCTGACTCTCTGATTCTGGCCCCTCTGAGCATTGTTCTCATTATCATGTTTTCGGTGGGTGGCTATAAGTTGCGGCCGGGTGTGGCCCTTCTCAGAGACCAGTTCTCTGTGTTGGCACAGCTGCTGTAGTTCTAGCAGTGTGCATGTTTATATGACTTAGATGTAACGCCCTCTATCTTTCTAGTCTTGCTAAACAAAAAACAAGCAGGTAGAATATACTGTCCCCCTTTGTATATCCTGTTCTTTGACTAGACAGGTAACCTTTATACTGACAACTGTTTCAGATCCCACTTGCTGCCTCCAGTTTGTGACAGATTAGTCCTTCCCAGACTCAGCCTCTTTTACGAGCAAGGTCCCTGACTCACTCAGTCTACATTTTGGAGTGAGATCAGAGGGTATGAATGAATCACACAGAAGGGGGTCATTCCCTTGTTTGTGTATAACAGATATCTAGGCCTGGGCCCAGGAGGGAACAGCCCCCTTCCCCTCTGTGACTGAGTGACTCACTTTGGTAAGTAGGGCTGTTCTCTAAATGTTTTATACATTTTGACTGCTATGCCTTCTGGGCCCAGGGATTTTCCTGCCTCCAGGGCATTTATTACACTGTCTACTTCAGTGCCTGCTATCGGTCTGTTTATTTGTGACTCTGCATTTGCTGTCAGTCTCTGTTGTGGGGTGTACATAAAAAAGTTTTCCAGTTTTGTCTACCAGCCTAGGCTGTCACCTGTGGCATATAGGTTTCTATAGAAATTTGCAAACATTTTGTCTGTCTGTTGTGGATGCAGTTCCTCTCCTTCCATCTTTCCGCTTTCTGAGCTGGAACACTGCTCTACTGCCTGATTCTTTATATAACTGCCAGGCTAAAACTCTCCCCACCTTACTAGACTCATAAATCTTTGTTCCAAATATCTTATTTCTTCTTATAAAATGGGTAAAAGAAATCCTTCACCCTGATTGGTCAAAAGGCGTGTCCCTACCTGTCAACAGACTGAAAGGTGGTACTACTTTCCTAATACCTTAACCTCCATAGGTGAAAGGGCAGCAATATCATTGAGCAACTGACATCTTCCATCAGTCCCTCTGCAACCAGAACTGATCTTCCATCACAAACATGACTGCTGCCTTTACACTGTAAAAACCTTCAACTGGGCCCTAAAAATAAAACTACCTTAAATAAAAAATAAAACAAATTAAGTAAACACTATTTCCCTGATCATCACACTCTCATTACACACATAAATTAGAAACATTAAGTATTGTTTATAGTTTTCATTACAACTGTTTCTTTACTAATAGTGAAAAATCCCCCTGCTGTCTTTACCTGCTCATCAGGGAAATCTCTTCTGCTTGCCTTGACAGTGAGATAATTGAGTCACTGACTCTGAAACAGGCCTTTGTTGTCTGTGTGTACAGTATGTTGGGAGAGTAACATTCTACCAGTGGAATGAGCAGAATTTTGAATCCCTGTATTCCATGGTAAGCATTCCATGATAAAATTCTCGGTCTTGAATGAAGGAAAAAATAAAAAAAAAACAGGATGAAGAAAGTAGACAATACAGTAATACTTCATAAACAAAAAGAAAGGGTGGGAAAACACAGTTACAGAAGCAGACCCAAACTGCTCAAATAATACATTGCTGTCCCTCCAACTCACTGGTTTAGCATTTTTTCAGTGAGTTGCTGTTCAATCAATTTTACCACTCCTCTGCTCAAGTCTAGGGACTATTTTTCACCGTATTTAAATAAAATAACATACTATTATTAAATCTTTAATAATGCGTCCAGTGTTTTGTTTGATTGTTATAGAAATAGTTGTTACCCATTTTATAAGAGCAATAAGATATTTCAGGGTGTGGGCTATTGATTGATTGATAAGAGCACTACCCAGCTACTGTAGTCACTCGGCCTAACAACGCACCTGGGGGCGTGCTGTTATCAATCAACAACCCATACCCTGTTATGTCTTATTGCTTTCTTCTTCTATCTTGGTTTCCAGGATTGGGTTAAGAAAGCTCAGAGTTCTTCTAGACGTGCTTTGTATTTCTCAGCCAGGATTATTTTGTGTTTTGTCTCTAAGTTAAAAATGTCATACTCTAGTTTTAATCTTTTGGCTTCCCTGGCTTCTCTTTTCATGTGAGGTATAACTTATCCTGCCAACATCCTATCTCCGTTTCTTCAGGGGAGTTGTGAATGAGGTACTCTTTTACCTCATTCACAGGGTGAGAGATTTACTTCAGTGCCGTGTAATTCGTTTTGGCCATTCATGCTGAAACTCTGTGGAGCAGAATTCAGAAAGCATGGCCCTGGAATGCTAGAGGGATGCTCCCTGAAGTTCCAGCATTTGGAGGAGGGTTCTGGCGGGTAGGGAGCGGTCAAGTTGGGGTGACAGTGCCACGATTATCACAGATGGGTCTTCCGACCTGAGTTCAGGTAAAGATTGTTTCTGGTAATATAAGCATAGCTGAACTCGGGGAACTGATTCTTTTTGAAAACCATGGGCTTAAAAGTAGAGAAACATGGTCTCAGAGTCGAGCCATGACACTGGGCATGTGTCTAAGCATATATCTATGCAACAGATGAGTATCAACCACACAGGACATTGCTGCATGTTTGAAAACTGTATTGTGAAGACACAAATTACATGGTGAAAAATCACACAGTGGTAAAAAGTGTATACACAACAGAGGGTGCAGTAGAGGTGTGCACAATGCATGTGGTATGGCATGAGTGTCGACACTGAGAAACACAGGTGCCCACCACACATGCCCATGCCACAAGACCCAAGGGTGGGGGAGAGATGTGAATGTCAAGGGGGGAATGTGGGAGGAGGGGGACTGGGGCTGCCAAGACACACACAGCAGTGGACATGGAGAAGGGTAGTTCAGGTGCAAGATACAACAGAACAGTGATAGGAAAATGATACATGGAGATGTGTGTGCTGTGCCATAGGGTGGGGTATGCCCCATCAGGTCACATGGGACAGACCCCCCCAAGTCAGGCCATGAGACACATGGCCTGCCAGGCAGGCCCCACTGCCAGGGCCCGTGGGTGACATATGAGCCCCCCTGTAACAGCTGCAGAGTTCTGAGAATGTGTGGGATATGCTGAGGTGGGGTGGGGGAGCCAGCCCACCTATGTTTGTCTGCATCTACTATGTGTGCAGACCATCTGCCATCTCGGACCCCCATGTGTAGGGGATGTGGCCTGAAATGATGATAAGGGGATGCCAGTGGTGATGGTTTTACCCTGGACAGTGTGCAGCCCAGTGGGGTGCTGGAGGCAGGGAAGTTCAGGTTGCCCCCTGGTGTGTGGGGAGTGCCACTGGAAGAGGGGGTCATGGGCATGCTGCCAGTGTCTGATCTGCCCCCTGTGGTGTTGGAGTATGCCGTGGTGTCCCCTGGCCACTGGGGCTGTGCAGAATGGAGAGTCTGGGCTCCGACTGGGTTGCACAGCATTATGTACCATGGAAGCAACATCCTGCACCACCCCAGTGAGGTCCCCAAACATGTGCCACAGAGCATCATGGAAGCGAGCCTCATGGGCCCTCTGTATGTTGCTCAGCCCTCTGCAGGTCTTCACGCAGGAGGTGGTGGAGGTGGGTCAGATCATCAAGCATGACCTGCCTGAAATGCATGAGCTCCTGCTGTGTGGCAGCCTGGGACTCCACAGCAAAATGTAGCAGCTGGCTGGTCTGTGACTCATCCTGCTGCTGGGGGACACTGTCTGGGGGGACAGGTTCTGGTTGCACCCATGGATGCTGAGCAGCCTGCAAGTGCACCATAACTGCAAGAGGTGTGGGGCTGCAGTGGCCATGCAAGAAGGGTGAAGGATGAGAGGTCTACTGCCAGGCTGCCCAACCTCTCCTGGGTAGCAGTGGTGGTGGTGGGTGCAGCTGTGGTGGTGGTGATGGGTATGGACACTGTTGTCCCAGACATGGTGGTGCCAAGGTCCTGGGTGTGGGCTGTACTTTTGTGGTGGGGGGGCTGCTGTGCACCTCTGGCTGGACACTGATGGGGGGGCTGACTGTAGGGGACTGTCTTACTGACTAGTGACCAGTGCCACCAGCTCCTGGCTGTCAGTGTATGTCTCCTCATTGCTGTTCTCCATGGCCTCCTCACTGACATCCTCTGGGTGGTATGGCCAGTTGGGTGGCAGCTGCTGCACATGGCTGGATAGCCCAACATCTTTACCCTCATCAGACTATGACACCATGGTCTGTTCTGTAGAGAAAGGAGTGGACTATCAGTATTGCACTGACTACACAGAATGACGATCGGGGTGCTGGTGGTTCATGCACACCACAGCAGATGGTGCCTCATGTAAACAAAGTATTAGTATGCAACTGGTGTCAGCAGGACAACCTACCAGACCCACACTGGTCACACAGCTACCTGTGGTGGGTGAACTGTGCAAGCATGGCAGTGCTTCCTGACCATGGTGCACACACACACACACACACACACACACACACACACGCACATCAACACACACAGTCCAGACCACAACCTAACACCAAGATCCACACACACACCCACCAGACGTGATGGCACGCCCCATCACCAGACAGAACAACAGTGCGCACTCACCCTATGTGCATGGGCACACTCCAGTGATCCTGGATGCATGCTGTCAACCTGTTGGGGTGTCTGTGTGACACACCACAGTGGGGGCCACAGGGCAGGGCCACAGCAGGCTAATGTCACAGAGTGGTCAGAGTGCTGACAGGCCACACTATGTGTGCCATGACCATGTCTGCAGTGTGCCCCAATAGCGGTGTGACTCACTTGTGTACCCATGCACACAGGGGGGAAACCCAGGCATGTTGTCACATGGCCTGGTTGTAAGTAAGTCAGTAAAGTTGTATTTGTATTTGGCGCCCAATCCCGGAGGCTCTGGGTGCCATTACAGGTACAAAGCCAGGTTATAGACAGTATAGAACAAACAATACAATTATAATAAATAATTCAATAGCTATTTAAAATTAATTAAAACTATCTATACAGAAAATGAGTCTAGTTGCCGTATTGGTCCTTGTGACAAAAGATCTAGAAAAACAGATGATTTGATACCTTTTATTGGACCAACATGGATGTTACAAACGGAAATAGATGTTGAGCTTTTGGATTACATAGAATCCGTCATCAGGAAAAAGACAGTTGGTTTGGAAGAATACATCTTCTTAAAGTCCAGATCATACATAAAAAAAACAGATAAAAAGTTTTTAAAAATCCCATTGGCCTAAACTGCTTTTAAAAATCAACACAGGACCATATAAAGACAACAGAGTTCCATCAAAGGAAAGGTATGTCAAGGTCAATTGTCACAGACTAGAAAAGCTTCTTCCCTGAGAACAGCCATAAAACATACTAACGCTACATTTGTGAATTTGTGCATGCATTAGTAAATGTCTATGATTTTAAACCACAAGATAAAATAAGCTGAAAAAATACATTATATAATGGTAAAAGTCTTCTAAATAGGAAAATATATTTGTGTTAGGCAGACAAGTAGCTTTAAAGACAGCCTGTCCTAGTGTAAATTAAGCATTAACCAGCTGTTTCCCACATTTATACAGTGTAAGTACTATTCAGATACGTCTTAAAACCAGTGTACAATAAGTCAATATTATTCATGAATATTCAGACTTGTACTGTTTAAACATGATCTATCTGCAACTCTGTAACAAGTGACTAGTATTTCTGCACATTCAACACTCAAACCTAACACAGACCCCCTTGTAATTGAGAAGCTGTTATCCTAATATATCCATGTATCAACATGTGTCTGTATATAGCTAATAATATAAAATGGGCAAGGAAACCCCTGTGTCCTGACTGGCTGAGACTTGGTTCTAGCCATGGGAGTAAGAGAGCACTACCAATTAAAAACAAGTTCCTGCCAACCAGGGCAATTCACAGAATTCGTAAGCCACTTAGTTCCCAATTTTCATCACAAACATGGCTACAACCTTTACTCGTATATAAAAAAACTCAACTAGGCCCTAAAAATAAAAGTCCATTAAATAAAGTAAGTAAATAATTAAATTTTATTTACACCCATGAGCCTCCTCCCCACCCACACACACACACACACACATATACACAACTTTTTAAAATCAAGTACTATTCAGATTTTTCCTTGTTGGTGTTTCTTTGATGACCATGAAAAATTCCCCTCCTATCCCTACCACTTTGCCAGATAACTCCCTGCTCCTTACCTGGTAACAGATTAAATTTAGGTTCTGGCTCCACTAGAGTGTGTGTGTGTGTGTGTGTGTGTGTGCCAGTGGAACTCTGAAGAACTTTGAAATCATGCATTCCATGTTACCATTCCATGTGTGTGTGGAGGGGGTGAGCATTCTACTACTGGAAGAATGCAGAGCTTTGAATTCTTATATTCCATGGTAAACAATCACACAATGTATTGAGTGTGAAGGAAGACAGATGACTGACAGGTGAAAAACATCTGTGGAGAGACTATTTTACATTATTTAGTAACATTTTAGTATATTTTTTGTGGCTTTGAAAACTTTTAGAATGTTCTTTTTCTAAAAGTTGCCTATGGGTCCATTTTATATAAGCAACAAGACATGGCTGGGTGTTGGTAGTACTGAGACACCCGCACAACCAGAGGGTGAAGGTACTCAACCTGTGGCCTCGTGCCTAACTACGCCTCTGGGTGTGCGGGTATCTCAGTACTACCAACACCCAGCTATGTCTTATTGCTTACTTCTGTACTATTAAATAACAGTTCTGAGGGAATCAACACTCCGCCACCATGCACTACCCCCCACCAAGTATTTAATGTATCATTAAAACTCAAACCTAACAAAGAGTCCCTAGTAACTGAGATCATTTATCCTAATATGTTCATTGTTTTATAATGTGTCAGTATATAATCAATCTGCTGTATATACAGTAACAGTCCTAGAAATCTGAAACAAAACCTAAGGGAATCAACTCCCCCCCCCCCCCGGGAACACCAATGTATTGATAACTAGTCAGACGGAATCATATATCCATATAACGTATGGAGAGCCCTTATTATTAACTGAAATCAGGCAGATTACAACCTTGTTATGCCATTGTTATGACATCACTCTGTTGTTAACCCTTCTTAAGTATGTCACATCAATAGTATAACAAAACAGAATGCTCACAACAATCAATGTTCTAACAAAACAGAATGCTCACAACAATCAATGTTCTGCAAAGTAATCCAGTAAAGTAATTCAATCTGCGATTACACAATCTTGGTAGCCCATACACTGTAAAATATAATGTATGTTTTTTGGTTAACAGCCACTCCGAAAACACTTCTTGAGGTTGCCATGACATCTGAAAACCTCTCGAGCTGCGCTCTCGAGGTTTACAATGTCATGGCAACCTCTCAAAGTGTTTACAGCATGGTTATTAACCAAAGACCATACATTATCCTCTATTTTGTATGTGAACAAATAGTCATCACACAACATAACCCCATTGTGTCATGTACTAGATACCAAGAGTTTGTGCACATAAAAGAAACAGGTACAACATCAACTACCTATTAAATGAGATACTGTACCTAAAATGTCCATGTGTGAACATGTATCTGTATATAAGCCTTACCCCATAACACAACCCACCCCACACTCTAATTTTTTTGGGTGAAGCCAACATAATGATAACCAAATTAAAAGGAATTCTATATCCATTTAGTATTAAAACATAGAACAAAAACACCATGTACTACCATTATACGTCCATTGATTGTACCTGAAGTAGGTGAAAGTTAAGTAGTACAATGTGACATAAAACCTAAATCAGTTTTCATACTGTCTCCCACAATGTTGAGAAGTAAAATGAACTTGATCTCGAAAGCCTGTCTCTGTTATGTATTTTTTGAAATGTCCTTTCAAAACCAGGACTGACATGTCTGAGATGGAGTGATCAGACTGAGAGAAGTGTCGTCCCGCTGGTTTTTCAGTCATCTTCATTATGTTGTCTCACACATGCGCAAGCAACATCTTGTGGTTGTAGCAGAAATGCAGAGGTGTGTCAGTGTTGGCGAATGCAGGGCACACTTTAGTAGGTGTGTCCCTCATTCCCCAATTAGCCAGCATGCTAGCACTGACACAAGTATTATGTTAAGTGCCACCAGCTTGAAAGAAATGTGTCGCTGCAATCAGACACAAGCTGGTCATGCAGCGGCACAGATGACAAGCCTCCCGTACATGCCATTCCTGGTGAAACATTTCAATAAACATGGCAGTGGATCCTGCCACTGCCACACAATCCCCAAAGAAAGCTGACATTAGGGGTGCAATCCCCGCGTCAGCATGTCCGTCACCCCCCTCCCACATTGTGTGGCACACTGGGATCTCACCAAAGTGTGCCGCCGCACACAGAAAGACGACCACATCTGCATGCCCCCGCCCCACACCCATTGTGTGGCACACTGGGAGCCCACCCCAGTGTGGCCAACATCCCCCCCCAAAAGTCATGGGGCACACTGGGAGCCCACCCCAGTGTGCCCAACATTTGTTTTATTTTACCTGTAAAGGAAGAAAAGGGTCCCACGATGTTATTTTTTTCTGTACCTGAGAAAAAGGAAACGGTCCCTCGTTGTCCATGTCGCCCCTTCCCCCAACCCACACCAACCTTCTGTGCACCCCACCTCCCCACACACACACCCTCACCCCATACTTACCTCTGGAGGTCCGGTGTTGCGATCTTCAGTGGAGCGGGAACGATATGGACTCTTCAAAGCTGAACTACAAAATGAAGAAATGCCAGTAAGCTGTATAATGGCATAAATGGGGGGTTCAACTAGGTGGATATCTCAGCATTTTTTTGAATTCTGGCTCCAAATTTTCAAAATTGGGTTATTGGGACCCCACCTCATGAACACATGCACTGTCATCTCGTTATTTGGTCCCAAAAGGTCATTTCGTGGTCACTGCACAGAATCACCTTTTGGGAACGATTAATGAAATGACAGTGCCACTATTCATGAGGTGGGGTCCCAAAAAGTCTATGTTGCAAATTTGGTGAAACAGTTCCAAAAAATGACTGTGTTATGAGCGTGCATTGCGCAGTTTCCACACACACTTGTGACTTCACCAGTTTTTCGTATTTTCACTCCAGTTTTTCAACATTGCCATTTTTTACACCTCCTTATGAACAGCACTAACACACTAAAATGCCAGCAGAATAGGCCTAATGGTCTTTCGTGTCTGCTCATTTGGTCAGCCCCCACCCTGGGAGCTGACCTTGCTGCCCCCTCTCCCTCTCTGGCTTCTCCTTCCCAGTTCCGGATATTCTTGCTGCACTGGTTTTTGCTTCCAGAACCCTTCCCATGTACCTGTCCTATCCCCTCTTGAACCCTCCACCATTTCTGCCTCCACCAGCCCCTGGGCAGCACATTCCATGGCTCCACCACCTTCTCAGTGAAGTAGCACTTCCTCCTTTCTCCCCTGAATCTCCTCCCTCCAGCTTCCACCCATGCCCTCTAGTTGCCCCCTCCTTCCTTCAGAGCACCTTGACTGCTCCTCCCCATTTACCCCCTTCATGTACCTGAAGACCTCTATCATGTCCCCCGATCCCTTTTCTCTTCCAATGTGTACATATTTAGCTCTTTGAGCCTCTCCCCATAGGTCCTATCCCCCAAGCCCCAAATCATTTTGGTTGCCCTCCTCTGGACCCTCTCCAGGAGTTCAATGTATAGCTGTCATTTTTCATATTCTGCCTGAAATATGTTTTCACAGATGTGGCACACAATGGCGCAGTCGCTGTGGGAAATCAATGTTTGGGACAGATTAACAAAATCACAGTGACACTGTTCATTAGCGGAGGTCCCAAAATGCCTGTGTAGAAAATTTGGTTAAAAAATCCCCAAAATAATTACGTTATGGGCATGTGTTGCGCAGTTTCTACGCACGCTCGTGACTTCACCAGTTTTTCATATTTTCACTCCAGAATTTCAACTTGTACAGTTGTCATTTTTCACATCATGCCCGAAATGTGTTTTTGCACCTGTGGCACCAAATGGCGCAGTTGCTGTGCAAAATCGCCTTTTGGCTAATGAACTGATAGTGCCGCTGTTCATGAGGTGGGGTCACAAAAAGCCCACGTTGAAAATTTGGAGTCAAAATACCAACAAACACCCAGAGCAATAGGTTTTCCAACCATAACGCCCCACCCTCTAGAGACTGACATGCATCAGGGGTGTGACTTGGGATTGTCGGCTGTAATGCTCATGCCATTCCACCCCCACCCCCACCCTGCAGCCAGTGACAGGCATCGAGGTATGCCTTGGACTCTTTGGTTCCAAAGTTCACCCCATTCTCTTGTATTGCATGAATCTCAGCATATTTGCTTATGGAATGAGGTGAGCGTAAGGGCCAAAGACCCCAAGGCACAACGCAACACTTGTCGGTGTCTGCAGGGTAGGGTGAGGTGAAATGGCATGATCATTATGGACAGCCACCCAAAGGCACACCCCAATGCCTGTCAGTGTCTGCAGGGTGGGGGTGGGGGTTGACATCAGTTCAATAATTCACTGTCATTCCTATAATGCATCTCTCTAACTCCTGTACTACCAATGCCAATGACAGTAAGACAACATTCAGAGTTGACAAATGCTTGTTTTGATAGTGTCTGTGTGAGGTCATTCGGGTGTGGAGAGGTTGTCCTGTCTCTCCCACATACCCTGTTTGTGGACATCTCTTGCATTGATTGAAATAAACAACATTCCAAGATGCACATGTATAATTCTCCTGTATCCTGAATTGTCTGTTTTGTGGAGTATTGCTGCATCTGGAAGTAGAAATGTGCTCACAAGTCTTACATCTGGTGAGACCGCAGGGTCTTGTACCATTTAGTGTTATGTTGTTTTTGTTCTGGTGCAGGTTTACTTCTAACAATCCGATTGGTTAAATTAGGTGGTTGCTTAAAAGACAGTAGTGGTAGTTCTTGAAAAATGCATTTTAGGGTCCCATCCTCACTGAATATGGTTGGAGATCCTTAATAATTTTACGTAGAAGCTCATGGTTAGGATGATATGTGACTACTAAGGCTATTCTGTTGGTGGTAGTCCTTTCTTTATACTGAAGTAGTTGTTCCCTCTATCAAATTCTCTAGAAGACTGTCCTTGTGCAATAAACATTTTTTCAACATGGCCAAATATACATCTCTGTCCTCTTCACTTGAACAGATACGGTGATAGCGAAGAGCCCGACTGTACATTACAGATTTTTTTGTGTGGCTCGGGTGATTACTATTTCTATACAAGTATCTGTCTGTCCATGGGTTTTTTGTAAATGCATGTCTGCAAGGTTCCATCTTTGATGGTGACTGTGGTGTCCAGAAGATTAACACTGGTGGCAAAACATTCCAGGGAAAGTTGTATGGAAGGTGATGGTTGAAAAGTTCCTGAAGGAACTCCTTGAGTGTGTCTATGCCCTCTGTCCAAATTATAAACAAATCATCAATGTAACGGAAATAAGTGAGTGGTTTGTGTGCATTGCTTCAAATAATCCTTCAAATTCACCTTAAAGAGGTTGGCATATTGTGGAGCCATCCTGGTGCCCATTGCTGTTCCCATAGTTTGAACATAATGTTTACCATTGAAGCTGAAGTTGTTGTGTGTCAGAATAAATTCTGTAAGTTTTCCTACCACTTCAGGATCAATGTTTTGGTTCTAGGCCAGGGACTTTCTACATGCGCCTGAAATCCATAAGCCTGGCAAACTGGGGAGACCCATAGTATCTGGCAATGGTACCCTGACAGAGGGGATCTCAAGTTTTGTAGAAACCATTTTAAAACCACTTGTTATAGTAAGGGACAGCTACATACAGGACACTACACAGTTCCTGCGTAAACTTTCTGGTTCTAAGGACTTACCACCTAATACCATATTAGCCATGATGGACGTAACCTCTCTCGATACTAATATTCCACACACGGATGGCATTTCAGCCTGTCTTAAATACCTACATGAGAAAGGACAGAACCAAAACATCGACCCTGAAGTAGTAGGGAAACTTACTGAATCACTGTAGGTGTGTGGGCAACACAGACCCCCCTAGATGGCTGTCTGCAGCATCCAGGATGCTATGGATCTGGTGCACAGCCACCAACACCATGCATGTGGGGATTAGACAGGAGTGAGAGACAGGTCTGCTGTGTGGATGGCCTGTAGCAGGCCATGATCTGGGAGAGGGGTCTGCACCTGGCATTGGGGGGGACCTGTGAGAATGGTGCACATGTAGGTACCATTCTGGATCCCTGGGCTGGGTGCAGTGCATAGTGTCACATGCTGTATAACACAGGAGTTCTCCGTGGGACATACTGATGCACCTAGGTGTGCCGGAGCAGTGCACCATGATGACCTGTGTGGGATGGCCCCATCTGTGTGTCACCCACGTAGCAGACATCATCTGCTGGCCTACCACTGCCCCTCCCCACTCCCCAAGGGACAACTGGCAGTGAATCGCCCCAACATGTACGCACACTGGTATGTCAAGAACATGGCTGTTGGACCCCATCCTGAGTGGCATGCCGCAGGTATAGGCCAGGAACCCGGCCTCTGTACTGCAGTGTCCGGGCATGCAGTGTTGTGTCATGACGCAACATTAGTAGGACTGTGGCAGGCAGAGTTGCCATGTCAGCACTCCGTAAATGTGGAACAGCTCCTGATTATGCCCATAACAATCAGAGACTGGATTATGCCCATAACAATCAGAGACTGTTTCAAAGGGCCCTAATGTATCAACCTTACGGAATATAACGTGCTAGACATGCAGTCCTATGGTAAAGTACAGACAGGTGGAATATGCCGTGCTGCGATGTTAAGGAGTGTATGGCCAGGGACTAGTGACATAAAAAGCAGGGGGAAGCTCAACAATATGCCAGCATCAGGGAGACTCTCTGACAATAGGGTGATGGGGATGGTATGGGCAGGTATTGCAATGACACCCTACATTTTGAAGTGGCCTCCCCACCCCATACATGCCCACATACAGCCTATATTTTCAGGGACCAGGAGTTTTTATTTATTTATTTGTACTTTAGAAATAATCTTTGAGCTTGGAGCTCTTTCACAAAGGCTCCACGTCAGAGATAATACAACAACAATAATGGTACAATTCACAGAAACAAGAGTTCGGGAATCTAACACAGACAAACTAGATGTACAAAACAATTGCTAAGTGCTTGGTTACAGGAAGTTACTGATTACATGCTTAAGGGGTCACATAAGCTGCCTTGGAATCAGGCTTTGTCACTTATATTAGGTACTATTTCTTAGTGATGTCAACCGGTGGAGGAGGGGAAGAGGGGGTGAGCGAGAGGGAGGGCAGCAGTAGGGAGGAGGAATTGGGGAAAAAAAGCAAGAGGAAAGGGCAGTTTAGGGTGGTAAACAGAATGGGAGTGGGAGGTGAAAAGGGGGGTAAGAGCTGAATAGAAGTCCCAAAGAGGGACTGGGAATTATAAGAGCTTAGGGCAAGCTGAGAGAGGGTCGGGTGGGAGAATATGTAGAAATATGAACTAGTATATAAGGGAGTTTTCTCAAGCAGAATGGAGTTTGCGAGTTGAGATAACCCAACTTGGAGTATTTAAGGGGTCAGCAAGTGCCTAACAAAGGGGTGGTATTGCTGCCTGGTATTGCCGGATGCGTGTCAGTATTCACAAGTTCTAGTCTTAACTAGAAATTGTTTCAGGTCATGCTTAAAGGTTGGGAAGTTCTTGACTTTGTTTACCCCGACTGGGAGCTCATTATGCCAAAGGGGAGCACTGTAAGTGAACAAATGCTGGCCAAGACATGTCCTGAAAGGGAGGCTGAGAGAGCTTCAAGCCATGCCCCTGGTGTTATGAAATGAGTGAGCTAGTTGGATGATTTGCTGTATGCAGTGGGGTGATAGGCCTAACATGGCTTTTTTTCCCTTGTAGGCATGTTTGTAGTTTTATCCTATCGCTAATGTTGAGACGGTTCGTTTGTTCTTACAGGGCACATGTGTGAGTTTATCAGCCCCCAGGACTACCCGACATGCTTTGTTGAGTGCCGTGGCCACCCATTTTAGGACAGTTTCAGAGGCTGTGCAGTATACTACCAGGTCATAATCAATTATGGATATGATTGAACTGGCAAAGGAGAGCCGGAGGGCTGTTGGTGTAAGGTATTGTCAGTGCCTGTAGAGGACACCAAGACTGATGTTGACTGCTTTTACTACCAGTTCAATGTGTTTCTTTAAAGATAGTGTCATCTACCTGGACCCCAAGACACTTAAAACAGTTGACTGTTTCCAGGGGGGCTTCCTTGCTGTTTGTGATATTGAGTAGTGGGTTTCTTATCTTTTGCTGGTGACTTGAAAAGAGCATGGTTTTAGTCTTTTTATAGTTGAGTAGTAGCTTTTGTTTGTGAAACCAGTCCTCAAGTTGGTGAAAGGTGAACTGGATGTCTTTCCGGAGTTGGGCAAGTTGGGGGTGGCAGTTAATGATGACTACGTCATCGACGTACAGTATAATTTTGCTAGGAGAGGCTTCAGGAAGAGCATTCTGAAATAAACTAAAAAGCAGCGGCCCGAGTACGGAGCCTTAGGAGACTCCCAGGGTGACCTCCCTAGCCGAGGATACTGCTGCCCTGTTTTAATGCACTGTGATCTGTGGAACAGATAGTCATGGAACCAGCCTACAGAGGCAGTTGAGAGGCCAAGAGAGTGTAGCTGCTGGGTAAGAAGAGAGTGGTTGACCACGTCAAATGCTTTTGTGAGGTCAATAAAAATTGACCCCACTAGCTTGTCTCCATCTAGGGTCTTGTGCACATAATCAGTGAATTCAACCAAGGCCATTGATGTGCTATGGATCTTCTTAAAGCCATGCTGTTGGGGGCATTGAAGGTTGCATTTTTGCAAATAATCCAAGAGTTGGTCAGCCACTATTCTCTCCAGAGCTTTACAGAAGGGGAGAGGATTGAGATAGGCCTATAGTTAGAGGTGCTTAAGTGGTCCCCACTTTTATGAATGGGGTGACTAGAGCAAGTTTCCAAACTGATGGGAATTTAGCCAATATAAGTGATTTATTAAATATTAATGTGATGGGAAGGGGTGTGGTCTGGCCACTGGGAAGATGGCAGCCTAAAAAGAGAGCTCCTGCCTAGATAGTGGCTATCCATGCTCGATTGCCGTGATCCTGTGGAGTCCTGACAAAAATAAACAACTTTATGTACAGGTGACATCTGGCACTCTGGGAGGCGTACGTTTTAAATGGATTTCGGGCCAATCCTGCTTTAAATATCTGGCATCGTGCTTCCGAGCTCTCCTTAACCTCCAGTAGGCCATGAAGGCCCCGACTGCACCACCAGATCTATCGTGGTGGCCATCAGAGTTCCTGATCGAGCGTGGCAGAATATTTAATGGGGAAACATGTCTCTTTGGGATACAGCCTTGCCTCCCTCCCTCCGATGGACAAGTATGAGCTCCTCGACTCCCACCACTGCTCCAATAGCAGCCTCTTTAAGCAGAGACATGCCTAAGGCTGTTGGTGAATCCCTCCAGCATATTACTCACTTGTTGGAGGCCTTAACCTCCAGGGTGGATGGCCTCAGTCTGTCTCTTTCTAGCACAGTCACTGAAGTCAAACAGATCCAGGACAAAGTTAATGTGCTGGAACAAAAGACGGAAGCCAGTGAAGACCAGCAGTCACAAATGTGGCACAAACTGAAACAGCATGAAGAGCACCTTGCAGCACTTTGGGGTAGAGCAGAGGACCACGAAATTAGAAACCGCCGAAATAACCCGTGGATAATTGGTATGCCAGAGGGGGTGGAAGGGCAGGCCATGGAGAAATTCTTGAACCATACTATCCCGCTTATCCTGGGGGAACGACGGCATGGCTCCATATAAATTGAAAGGGCCCACAGAGTGGCCACTCACTACAACAAACAATCCAACAACCCGCACCCTATTGTACCTTATCTGCTTCGTTACTCAACTAAAGAAAGGATCCTGAGGGCTGCTAGGGATGTCGGAGAGCTGCAATGGCAAGGAGCACTAAGTCAAATCTTTAGAGCCTTTACACAAGAAACAGCAGCAAAAAGAAGGGCTTTTAGCCCTATCAAGTGATTTCTATATCAAAATTACTTTCGTTTCTGTTTCAAAAACCTTACCAGGCTTTTTGTCAGTAAAGGGGGCCATGAGATTGTTGTAGATCACCCAGTAGAATTGGAAAGATGGTTGGCTCAATTTTGGCCTGGTCTGTATTCTCAAACTACCACTCCCATGAAGCTTTGGGAGCCCCATGCAACCCCGCCTCCTTCTAGGAACCTTTCAGCTGGTCGAGATATCCAGGGGGCCGTAATGGTGACAGGACCTGTGCTCCCATCTGGCAATCCCCCTTACAAGAGAAGCAACAAACAATCGCATATGCCCAGCCTGATGTCCACACCACAAAGGTCGGAAGCTGCTTTTTTCCACTCTCAACAGCGAGCAAGAAGTAGCCTTCAGCGCTCGCCTACTAAGGTCCCCCCTGCAAAAATCCCGAGGGAGGACCCTCCCGCTGCATCTGACTATAAGGATTTGGACCTCTCTACTAACTCAGAAATGGACACCAAGATCACAGGGGACTGGGCGGATTTTCCAGACTCCACCTTGCTCGAAGTGGCGGAAGATTCCCAGTTGGCAAAGCCTGGCTTCTGCTCGTATGCTGTGGCTGCAGCGAAGGTCGTCGACCCTGGTACACTCCCTCGGGGTGCTCCTGAGCTGGCCAAAGGACTGAATACATGAACACTTCATATGGTTTGTAATCCTGGATAAGTGCTGTTTAATGTTGGTTTTTCCTTATCAGTTTACCCTCGTCCCTTGCTTCTTATTTCCGCATACAGAGCAGATTTTGCAAATGGCATCTTGTGTGGCTCTCACACAAGGGGGACGGACTCTCACTACTCCTGAATGGATCCTAAGGGTTCCTTGCCATCTCAGCTGTATACTCCTGGTTGGCCTATAAAAGAATAGGCTGCGCCCCCCCCCCTCCGATGTGCATTTAGCCTGCATGAATCTGGTGCTGTGGGGCTCTGCTAATAGGGCTTTATTGGATTATAAATTATGAGCAACTCTACGGAGTGCAGTGCAGTAATTGGAGAATGGATGTCCCCACCTCCCCTCTCCCCTCACAGGACCCCCGCTACTCTGCATATAGGCACCCTGTTCAGCTTGCCTTAAACATTATATGGGTGGGATTTATACCCCTCCCCTCCTCCACGGAGTCGGAACGACCGATTATGGATAGTCACCTGGCAGGGAATATCTCTGTCAGTTTTGTTTGTGTGACCACTTGCTTTACTTGCAACCCCATACTGAGAGCAGGAGCTAGCATAATTGTAGGGTGATATCACAACTCTCTTGTGCAGCGATCTCCACTCTCATAGCTGAGATATAATTGGTGTCCCTTTCAGGGATATTTGGTGGCTTATTAATATCTCCAGTTGTTTGTTGGTATAATATTCTTTTCTAATTAAGTGAAATTGATTGTTCTTTCTCTCTCTCTTGTCTGATAGCAGCAGTTTGCAGTTTGACAATTAAGATTTCCAGTTCTCTCCAGGCAATGCTTCCACCCCTGTTTACGCTATTTCTGGGTTGGTCTGTACTGTTTGGTGTAAGGTATAATGATAAGTTGTTAGACACTCCTAAAAGTCTCCTTCCTCCTCTACACGTTGCACTAAGTACACATCCTTTATTTTCTATGAGAGGAATGATGGGGTCGAACCCTTCCCTATCCCAGACCCGTAGATGGGTATCCTGGAATGTAAAAGGGCTCAACCACCCAATTAGAAGGACAAAGGTTTTGCAACATCTAAAGTCTCTGAGGGCAGAAGTGGCACTACTTCAAGAAACACACCTCATAGCCAAATCCAATGCCTGGCTAAAGAAATCATGGGTGGGTGAAGTGGCGCCTAGTTCCGCCCCCTCAAAGTCTAAAGGGGTTGCTATTTTGTTGAGGCGCTCCTCAATCTGGAAAATTGACAGGGTAAAGAAAGACTCGCAGGGCAGATGGTTAGTGCTACGGTTAGCTTCACCGGAGGGAGCTTTGATATTGGGCAATCTTTATACCCCAATAATGACCACACAGATTTTTTCCCAGCAGTGAGTCGAGCAATCTCGGAACTCCAAGTGGACGGGCTCCCCCTTCCCATCATACTGGGAGGGGATTTCAATTTGGTACAGGACATTTTCCTCGACAAATCATCACCCATCCCACATGCCACCCCTAAAGCAAGACAATCCTTGACGGACCTACAGGAAGAGTGAGCCCTAGTAGATGCCTGGTGGAAGGACCACCCTACTGATAGGGATTATACATTTTTTTCTACCCCGCCACTCACACAGTCACATTGACATTGGTTGATGAACGACGCTGCAGGGAGAGGGGTTACAGATACGGGGATAGGTTTGATAGTGATCTCGGACCACTCCCCGATCTGGCTCTCGTATCTCCCCTCTGTGCAATCCTCCCATAAAGTCCGATGGCGCTGTAATCCATTGCTCTTTAAGGACCCAGACTTTGGCCGAATGCTGGCCTCTACCACAAAGGAATATTTCTCTCTAAACTCAGACTGTGGCGTTTCCCCGAGCATAGTGTGGGATGCCTTTAAGGCTGTCCTATGGGGCCGCATTATTGCTTTCTCAGTGGCAAGGGATAAAACCCGCAAAGCCAATCTTACTTCCATGTAGGCTGAACTTGTAAGCTTGGTGCTTAGGTTTAAAGCTAATCCACAGCCCATTGTTAATAAGGACCTACATCGAAAAATACTTAACCTTAAATATCAGATTAATGTAATACTGCATCAAAAAGCCGAATGGCACTTATTACGTTCTAAACAGGAATTTTGGGCCAATGGGGAAAGGTTTGGAAAACTCTTAGCTTACCGCTTGCGTAAGCAACAGACGGCTACCAGGATACATTCTCTCCGGACTGCATCGGGGACAATAGCCTCTACCCTAAGGGATGTGAACCAAACAATGTGGCTTTTCTACGAATCCCTGTATCAATCCTGTTCCTCTATTAATCCTGCTGAATTGGGCCAGAGGCTATCGGGTTTTTGTAACCAAGCACAACTTCCCTCCCTATCTCCCGAGCAAGTGACTATGTTGGAAGCACTGGTGTCCTGCGATGAATTAAAACTTGCTCTATCTAATATGGCCCGAGGAAAGCACCCGGCCCCAATGGTATGTCAGTGGAACTTTACCAGGCGCTCAGTTCGGACATCTTCACTCCACTGTTATCGGCCCTCCTAGACTCACATAAAAAGCATATTCTCCCACCAACCATGAGAGATGCTATCATCGCTCTCCTTCCGAAGAAGTCATCCGATCCATTGGATTGTGCAAATTTTCAGCCAACATCCCTACTGTCAGTTGATATTAAAATCATGACGAAAGTGCTCGCCACTAGATTGAGTTTGGTGCTCCCCTCTATCATTCACCCTGCGCAAGCTGGTTTCCTTAAAGGGAAAACAGGGATGGACAATACACGCCTTTTATTCAGCCTTAAATGGCTGGCTTCCAAAGCCCCCCACCCTGCAGCTGCTTTGGCCATAGATTTTGCCAAAGCTTTTGACTCTTTGGAATGTATCTTTCTGCATGAAACCCTTAACATTTTGGGGTTGGGCCATACTTTAAGCAGTGGGTACACACTTTGTGTGCCTCCCCGATGGCATGTATCCTTACAGATAGTGATATCTCTCCCCCATTCTCCCTTCATAGAGGTACCAGGCAGGGGTGTCCGCTTTCTCCCCTTTTGTTTCTCTTTGCCTTAGACCCATTGATATGGGTGATTATCACAGACCCTCGGGTACAGGGCATTGAGAGCAAGGGGCACACATATGTTGCCATGGCATATGCGGATGACCTCCTTCTGACTTTGACCAATCCTCGACAAGCAATACCTGAGATACTTCTGCTTCTGGAAGAGTACGCCATACTCTCAGGTCTCCAGATAAATCAGAAAAAGACTATTCTGGCCCCTCTCAACTCATTGTGTACAAAGGACTGTATACAAGGCACTAATATTACCTGGGCAGAACACAGTTTCAGTTACCTCGGGGTCCAAATCCCTTTTAAATGGACAGCCCTGGAAACAGACAACTTCTCTCCCCTGTATACTCAATTAGCCATCGAAGTGGAATGATGGCGCAAACTCAAACTGTCTCTTCCAGGTAAAGTAGCGGTGGTACGCATGCTGCACTTGCCACAGGTTTTGTTCCTTTTAACTAATCTACCCATTCCCCTTTCTGCAAAACTCTTTCAGCTCTTGGGCAAGTTAGTATCTAATTTCATATGGGACTATAAACCACCAAGATGGAGCAGGCACAAGACTAGAGCACATTGGACCAGAGGTGGACTCGGTGTGCCTTGGTTTTACGACTACCACCTAGCATGTTTGGCGACCCAGGCCACCAGGTGGTGTGTGCCGAGTACATTAGCAACCTCCCCCCTTGGGTTCAACTAGAAACTGATTTGGCATGTCCTCATACACTATTATCTCTTAACACCTCACTCAAGGATTGATTCACAACTCCCCCCTATAATTGCACATACCGCCCGAGCTTGGAAGTTATTATTCTCCAAATCTCATACACCTAAGATGGCAGGGTACCCGCTGATACTATTTGCCCCTGTCTGGCATAACAAACTAATCCAGATTGAGGAGAGGGAGTCTGTTGGTTGAGCTGGCAGCAACAAGGTATCCAGACAATCTGAGATTTAGTTGTTCCCGGAACTCAACAGCTGCTGTCATTCGAGCAACTGAGGAGTAAATATTTTTTGCCAAACAAAGATTTTTGGCGTTTCCTACAGATCCGCAGTGCCCTAACTCCCCTCCTCACTAAAAATACAGATTACAAGCAATGGCAGTGGCTTAGTGACCATCGGGTGCTGGATACCCGGAAAGGTCTTATGGGTCGCTTTTAGTACTTGGAGGGATTCTCAACCTGATCCCACACAGGCCTGTAGGGCTCAGTGGGAAAAACTTCTAGGGGAATCAGTTTCAGAAGAGCAATGGCTGTCCTATTGTAAAAGTATCCATTACTCCTACAGGGATCCTAATAGTCATTTTATACAACAAAAAATATTGTAGTTTTGGTATCGCACCCCAGAGCTATTGCATAGGAGGGGTTTGCTTAACCACAGCCTTTGTTGGCGACGTGCACAACCAAATGCCCACATCGAACATATACTCTGGTCATGTCCTTCTCTTGTTCTCTTCTGGGCAATGGTGACTAAAGACCTCTCTAAAGTACTGAAGGTTGCGATTATCCTGTCCACCCCGCTGGTGCTTTTAGGGGACACAAGCCAATTTGTAACTCTCCCTAATCCCCTGCAGTACTGGGTCCTCTCTGTCATACTGGAAGTCAAACGCCTCCTACTCATGCATTGGAGACAACCCATAATACCTAGCAGACCTGTGTGGCACACAGCTATCGCACGCCTTTCTCAGTTCGAACGGCTCTCTTCGCAGCAAGGATCAAACATGCGTCTATATTATGCCAAATGGGGACCTTATCTTCAGTCTGACTTTTTGAAAATTTCAACCCAGCCCAGGAACCCTCCCTGAATTCCCAGGGGACTTTGAGATCTCTCCCTCCCGGCCTAGTTATGTTGGCACGGGGGTGCTTTACGGTTAAGGTTGGGGTGAAAGCATTGACCTTTTTTGTTAGTATGGTAAGAGGTACACAATGTATACTTATGACTGACATTATTATATATCAATATGCAGTTAGAGTATTTTTCATAGACCTATAGAGTTTATGGTTACTGCTGGTGCATTAATGCAGTGTGGATTCCACATGATTGTATCTTTACACTTATCATGACACCGTGAACTGTAGTATGTATGTTAACAAAAAAAAGAAAACTCAATAAAAAACATTATACGATAAAAATAAATATTAATGTGATGGGGGCAATCACTTCATCCAGGGTGAGCGCAACCATTCTCATGTCTAATTTATCGCTGCCCTGTCTGGTTTTGCTGAGTACCTTATTTCCTAGCCTCCTTGATGGACACACATTTGAAACAGAAGTTAGGGTGTTTGTTGTCTTAGTTGGGGGTGGGTTGAGGAGGTTCAGAAGCAGAAAAATAGTCCGGGGGGAGGGAGTAGAGCGTTGAGGTATGTAAAAACTGCATCAAAGGAGTCAGCAATGGTGAGGAAATCTTGGGTGGAAGTTCCATTTATGTTGAGCATTGTAGGATGCTTTTTGTCTTCCTTCCCTAGTTCCCCCAGAATCTCCTGCCATCCCTCCAGGACCTCTCCAGTTGGTCCTTGTAGAACATAGCTTTGGCAAGTCTTATTTGATTTGTACACTTGTCCTTACCACCCTGTATCTCTGATAACCATTGTTCTTGCCAGAGTCCTTGGCCCTGCACCACAGGTTGTCCCAGTCCTTCATTAGATCAAGCTGATCCCTGGTAATCCAGCTATTACAAGATCCCCAAGTTTTTCTTCTTCTAAATGAGGCATATAAATCACAAGTTGCATTGAACTTGTTGGAGTGTATCCAGGTAGTCCCCTGTCCCCCAGCAACCTGTGCTGCTGTGAGGGAACAGTGTGTAGCATCTGCACAATGTACTAACACACCTTAGAGGTGCTGACTTGTGCTAGGCTGGACATCATAACCTACTCTACGTCCCTACCATAGTTGCAGTTGGGGTGCTCCTTCGCAGTTTTCTATGTCCCTGCTACAGGGTGTGTCATAGGCTGTGTTCATGCTACAGCACAGTAATTTAAAACTTTTTTTAATACGGATTAATTACCGTGCTGTAGCATCCGTGTTGTGTTCACACTGGCAGTACCGTGTTGTAAACCGTTATTAAAAATGGTTTACAGCATCCGCACTACTGCCTTGGGACTGGATTAACCATCAACCGATTCCCAATCGGAGACATCCGGCTTCACGAAAGGGAACCATGCCAGAGCGTTCGCACTGCAGGTTAGTCTGATTTAACTCCCGAAACGTGTTTAAAACCGTGTTTAAGCCTAGGTCTTATCAGGGTTTAAACACGGTTTTAAAAAACAGATTAGCAAGCGTGTGTAGTGCAAACCATGCTAGGGCTCTTTAAAACGGTATAAGCTCGTTAAACTGTTTTAAATACCCTAGTGCGAACAAGGCCTTAAGGTAGCCAACGTGTCTGTGTGACTGTTGCATGCAATACACCTACTATTAACTGTGGATATATTTTCCTGCCCTGATGTGGCTGTGGAGATATATTCCTGGCTTGCTCCTGCAGTGTGTAATTCTAACTCTGAGGGTTGCAGTTCCACTGTGCAATGTAGGGTGTGTACATGTCCCCTTAAATAGCCCAGGTGCAATCAGACATGGCAATGTGTGCAGAAGGGTCTGGAACGACATGCAAAGTGGCCCCACTGCCTGCTAAAAACCTAAGTACTGTATCCAATTTGCATAGGATGGTTGAATATAGGGCTGTTGCACTGGGCAATAATTGTGTTTGTGCTGGCACAGTAGCTCGATTTGCACAGTGCCATAGTGCTGCAGTGGGGTGGCTATGACATCCACAGATAACGTCATTGGCATGCACTGTGTATGCGTAGCCCTGCGCAGCCACCGTGTGTACCATTGCACAGGTCATGCGCAGATCATACATGCGTGAAATCGTCATATGCTTGCCAGGCTGTGCATTCAGTGCTGCACCATAGGATGTTGCACAGAGCAGCCTATGCATCTTAGCACCTGGACAGCACCACCATAGAAACATAGAAACATAGAATTTGAAGGCAGATAAGGACCACTTGGCTCACCTAGTCTGCCCATTTCCCTACCTAATGGATAAGCTGCAGATCCTTGTTAACCAACAGCCTATTTCGTCCTACCCCTCCCCCCCCCGAATTGCCTTATGCTGTCCCATGCATTCTTGAATTCCCCCACTGTTTTTCACTCCACTACCTCCTCAGGAAGGCTGTTCCATGTATCCACAACCCTCTCCATGAAAAATACTCACATTACCTCTTAGCGTCTCCTCTATCTTCAAATTGTGCCCCTTGTTCTTGCACATCTCTTTTTCTGAAAGATGCTACTCTCTTGGACTTTGTTGATTCCCTTAAGGTACTTGAAAGTTTCTATCATGTCCCCCCTCTCCCTCCTCCCCTTGAGGGTATACATATTAAGGTTCTTTAATCTCTCTTCATATGTCTTCTGGTGTAGATCCTGCACCATTTTAGTTGCCCTCCTCCGGACAGCCTCCATCCTGTCTAAGTCCTTGCAGAGATGGGGTCTCCAGAACTGCACGCAGTACTCCTGATGGGGTCTCACCAACTGTCTGTACAGAGGGATAACAGGTTCCTGTTTTCTACTGGTGATGCCTCTCCCTATGCATCCCAGTATCCCGCCAGCCCTCCTTACTGCCTTCTCACATTGTTTGCCCATCTTAAGGTCATCTGATATGATTACCCTCAGGTCCCTTTCCATTTTGTTGTTATTAGTATCTCACCCCCATTGTGTACTCTTCCTTTGGGTTCTTGTTTTCCAGGTGCATTATTTTGCACTTCTTTGCATTGAATCTAAGCTGCCATACCTTTGACCATTCCTCCAACCTTGCCAAGTCCCTTTGCACCACTCCAACTTCTGTATCGACCCTGTTGCAGATCTTTGTGTCATCTGCAAAGAGATATACTTTTCCTTCCAGTCTGTCTGCAATGTCATTTATAAAGACATTAAAGAAGACTGGTCCCAGTACTGAACCCTGTGGTACCCCACTAGTAACCCCCCTTTCTTCAGAGTGGACTCCATTCATTATTACTCTCTACGTCCTGTTGTCCATCCAATTTTTTACCCAGGCTACCACCTTGGGGCCCAGTCCAAGGCTGTCTAACTTGTATACATAGATACATAGACAGTGTCAGCAGATAAGGGCCTATGGCCCCCCAGTCTGCCCATTTGAGCTTGTAAGTTCAGTTTATGTTTTCCAAGAAGTCTGTTGCCCCTTACCCCTGAAAATTATATATATTGTATATATTAATCTTTTGTGTGTGACTGTGTCAAATGCCTTACTAAAGTCTAGGTAGGCCATGTTCACAGCCCCTCCTTGGTCTACTACTTTGGTCACTCAGTCAAAGAAAACTATTAGATTAGTCTGCCACGACCTTCCTGCTGTGAATCCATGCTGCCGTGGGTCCTGTGCCCTACTGGCCTCTAGGAACTCAACAACTCTTTCCTTCAGAAGTGATTCCATCATTTTCCCTACCACTGAGGTCAAACTAACCGATCTGTAGCTTCCTGCCTCTGTCTTGGTCTGACTTTTGTGAAGGAAAATCACATCTGCCCTCCTCCAGTCCTCAGGTACCACACCACCCTCCAATGATTTGTTAAAGAGGGTAGTCAGTGGTGTCACTAGTTCTCCCCTTAGTTCTTTGAGAATTCTTGGGTGAATCCCATCAGGCCTCATTGCTTTGTCCACATTCAATTTTAAAAGTTCTTTCAGAACCCTTTCTTTTGTGAATGGACTGGTATCAACCTCCCTATCTAGAGTGCTTCTATTCTTTGATTTAGGTACCTGCCCCTCCTCTTCTTTTGTGAATACTGAGCAGAAGTATTCATTCAGTATCCCTGCTTTTCACTGTCACCCTCTGCCCACCCTCCTTCCCTTTATTAAGCCTCACTATCCCTCCCTTGGTCTTTCTTTGCTCCCTAATGTACCTATGAAAGGTTTTATCCCCCTTCTTAACTGAGTTGGCTATCTTTTCCTCAGTTTAGGTCTTTGCTATTCTGACTGCCTTCCCTACTTCCTTCAGCTTTAACTGGTAGTTCTCTGTCCTGCTCCTTCTGTGTTTCCTTATACTTCCTGAATGTTCCATTTTTCTTCTTAACCTTTCCTGCCACCTCTTTTGAGAACTATAGTGGGCTTTTTCCCCTTGGTTTTGTTTTGTTGATTTGCTTCACGCAAAGGCTTGTTGCCTCTGTGATGGCTGTTTTGATTTTTTCCCATTGTTTCTCCACCCCTCCTTCTTGCCCATTTGCTAGTGCTTTTCTGAGGCACTCTCCCATTTTCCAAAAGTCAGCCCTCCTAAAGTCCAGTACTCTTGCTTTTGTATGGCTTGACTCTATGGCTGTGTTTATCATGAACCACATTGTTTGGTGGTCGCTTGTCCCCAGATTGCTACCCACTTCTAAATCTGAGATCCTTTCTCCATCTTCGTTTGACAGTACCAGGTCTAAGATTGCTCCCTCCTGAGTGGGTTCCACTAATAGCTGTCTGAGGCATGTCCCCTGTAGGGCATCAAGAATAACCCTACTCTTAGATGTGGCTGCAGCAAAGGTGCTCCAGTTAACATCTGGCATATTCAGGTCCCCCATTAACAATATTTCTGCCATTCTAAGGATGCCTTCTATCATTTCCTTGTCCATTGCCTCTCCCTGAGATGGGGGTCTATATACAGCCGCCATGTGGATTGTAGTGCCATTGCCTGTCTCCAAGGTGACCCACAGTGCCTCATCTACTCCCTCTTTATCATTTATTTCTGTTGCTTTGATCCCTTCCCTTACATAAAGAGCTACTCCTCCTCCTCTTTTACCCTCCCTGTCCATCCTGTAGCTTGTGTACCCTGGTATGTTGACATCCCAGTCATGGTTCTCTGTGTACCACATTTCTGTGACTGCCACAATATCCAGGAGCCCCTCTTCCATCAAGGCTACTAGTTCAGGGAGCTTGTTACACAGACTATGGGCATTGGTGCTCATCACCCTCCATTTTTTGATGGCCTTATCCCTTTTAGCTCCATCCCTCTCCTTACTGCCTTTTTCTGGATTTACCCCTGTTCTGCTCCCTATTGACTTCTCTACCTTGGTGTCTACTTCACTTATTACCCTATTTTGGGGGGGGCTGGGCTTTCCCTGTTTTCCTTCAGTGCCCCCCCCACCTTGGCTAGTTTAAATGCTTACCAATGAAGCATTTAAAACTATCACCTAGGATCCTGGTCCCCTCCTGGACAGATGCAGACCATCATGCCAGTATAGACCTGCATCCCTCTAGGTGGACCCCCAGTCTCCAATGAAGCCAAATTCCTGAGCTCCGCACCAGTTTTTCAACCAGTCGTTGAATCCCATGGTGCGGAGTACCCTAGCCTCATCCATGCAATAGACAGGTAGCACTTCTGAGAAAGTTATCATGTGTGCTACTTGTCTAAGACCCCTCCCCAACTCTGCAAACTTCTGCTGCACTGCTCTGATCCCATTCCTAGCCAGGTCATTTGTCCCTAGGTGGATAATGACGTCCAGCTCACTTCTCCCTGTAGCTGCTCCCATGATCCTGAGGATTTGTTTCCTGTCCCTCCAAGCCATGGCACTGGGCAGGCACCCTACCTCCCTTTCCCCTCCCTCCCCCAGTTCTACCCCCCTAATGATTAAGTCCCCCACCAGGAGTTGTTTCCTTCCCCATGGGGTCTCGTTCCACCCTTCTGTGGGTTACCAGCATGTCAGCATCCCACAGATGTCCAGTTATGCAGAAAGACCAGAGCTGGACAGATGTTGAACTGGCCAACCATTGAGACCTAGTGATGGTGAAGGAGAACTAGCTCCCTGGGACCATGCTTGGGCTGCTCCAAAGTGCAGCTGTTGGGGTTGTCAATGTGTCTTGCATCCCCACACTGTCCTGTGGTGGCAGTGATGTGCCCCCAGATGCAGTCTGCTGTTATCCGTTATATGAGCTGTGTCATGGTTCCCCTCATTTATCCCTTTGGAGTTGCATGTATAGCAGTGTCCGTGTAGGATGGCTGCATGCACCATGGAGTCCACAAATGCAGTGGCTGTGTCTGTGTCTGTGGCCTTTGAGGGGGGGCCCTCTCCTCATGTGACATCTGTTGAGGCCCTATCCATGGGGTACAACACTGAACCAATGGTATACCATGCAGCTGTGCCACTGGGGCATGTCGCTGATGATGCATCCATGGGCAGCGGCCACTGCACCATACCTGGGCCACTGGAGTCCACTGTGGGGGTTTGCAACTGCTAGGTGTCGCATTCCCGTAGGATAGCTGCAGCAACTATGCCATGTGGGGGCCATGCCCAGACAGGCTGTCCATGCCCAGCATGGGTGGCGGAGTGTGACTGTCATGTTGACACAGCCTGTGCACGGGGAGGAAACAGGGCTAGGGCACAAGGCTGTTCAGTATGGGTCTAACCATACCTGTTTCTTTTACCCTACAGATAAGGCATCCAGAGGGACAGACCATACACACAGAACAAAGCCCAGGATGGTGGCAGAACAGTCCCCAGGCCATGACAGGGTCTCCTCCCGGTTTGCTGGTAGGCATAGTGCATGTGAGTATGCTGTCTTGTTGGTCCATTTCCTAGCTAAACTATAGTCACATACTTCACTGATGTTCCCTTGGCCCACCCTGCTCACACCACATGCCACCATGATGCACTAAGCCACACTCCATATTGCACAGTGCAGTGCCCATGGCATGAGGGTATGTCCCCTGCCACTGTCACATGTGCTGCCATGGGTCACCTGTCTGCATGCCCAGTCCTGCTGCTGTGTCCCATGGTGGCAGAAATGGTGGCCCCAGCTGCAGGGCACCCTTTAGGGTCATCTGGCGTGCCCCTACACCACCCCAAGGCACCCCAGGCAGAACGGTGTGTGGCATGGGATCCCCAGGCACTTTGCATGGTCCCACTGCACACTGTCCAACAGCAGGCCTTGGGCAGCACACTCCTAGTGCATCCCCTGCCCAGCATCCATATGGGCATCTGACAGGTGGCCATGCTCCCCATGGGCTGCATGGCCCTGCCAACTGGTATGTTTCCTGTTCCACACAGGGCTCCTAGCCATGCCAGATAATGCTCTAGGGGGGCCTACTACCCATGCCCTGGGGCCAGCCCCACTGCAGGTTTCTGGGCTATGAGGCCATAGCCAATGTGTTGCCCGTTTGCCACCAAGGTCACCTCTGTGCTATGTGATGGCCCTCCATCCCTGGCAGAGGGCACTGCCTGCACCATGGCCTGTGTGGCCTAGTTGTGCAGTTGCTGGTCTCACCACCACTGGGTCTTCCCAGATGACTGACAAGTCTGCTACTGGCCACAAACCCCTGGCTCCTGGCCCTCCTGGGTGTTGTGGCTACCACATCTCTCCGCCTTTCTGGCACCAATAAAGTAACATTGTACATCACAGTGAGGTTATGCTACACAGCTTGTGGGACATCGCTACAGCTCACACAACTACAGGTCCGGGCCCTTATGTACAAGTGTGTTTCATGTAATAATGATTGTCTGTTACTTGCATTCACACATGCGTCATTCCATTTCATGGAATGTTGCTTTCCACTTGCAGTGTACCCTTTGTGACAGTGACATGGTCTTGTGACATGACGGGCATTTTTTTGTATGCTGGGTGCACTGCTGAGGTCATGTTGGACAGCTGACAGGTACAGTGGTAGCCCAGGGGCAGCATCCCACACCACCTACTGTATGGGTTACTCTGGCACCCTGGCAGTGCTGCAGTGTGCATGCAGTACCATGTTGCAGCACACTCCCTTCAGCGGTGTGTGCCACGTTGTCACAGTTTGCTGCTGGTCACTCCACAGCTTGTCATCTGCTGCTATGTTGCCCTGTGTGTGCCTGACCTCCCACACTGCATTGCAGTGCCCCTAGCCAGCTTGGCCAGTGCACCACAAGTGCCCTGTACATTGTAATCCCCTCCACAGTCACCATCTCCCCATGCAGTGTGCCATCTGGCTGTCCTGCATCTGCCTTCTGGCAGTCAGCGTGTCGGTACCATTGCATCTGCATGCCCCTCATATTTATGTGCACAATCCAGCTGCTGCAGTGAACACATGCCTGACCTTGGGGGCCATGCTGCCAAGTGTTGACGCCCGTGCCTGTGTGCCTCAGCCACATGCTGGCCCTGGGCCATTCTCAGTGTGCTGCACTGGCAATGCTATGGGGTGGACATGAGGGAACTCAGTTAGTCCTGCCCATGACTCCCAGCTCCACAGCAATGTTCTGACCTGGTGTGTCGCTGTGCTCATCCTTTGCCACACATTGTGGCCACATACACCTCAGGCACAGCTGCCCAGTCCACCCCTCATGAACGGTGTCCTTGGCCTTTGGTCTGTCATTGCATCTGCCAAGCCACCCTGTGCCCCCTGTGCATCATTCCAGTGCATGTGTGACAGACATCCATGGCGGGGTTTCCAGGTGGCATGGTGTGTCTCCACTCAGTGGTGCACCTGTGCCACCTGTGTCCTTCTTGTTCCATGTTGGTGGCAGTGCTTGGGGGGGAGAGCATAGCAATGTGTGCGCTAGCATAACCTACATGGTCCACTGTGTCCTCTAATTCATTTATGAAATATTCTTTCTCCCCATAGGTGTCCGTTGGACTATGGGCAGACAACATCTGGAGGCCATGGAGGGAATAGATGACCTCCTGTGGTGCATTGTATGACAACAGAGCCTGCTGCTGCCACAAACAGAGGAACACCATGGGCAGATACTGGAGGTCCTCCATGAAGTAGCCCAGAACACACATCCACCACCTCCCACCTGCACCCTAACAGTCCCCTGTATTCCCAGATTGACCACCCCACACCTGCTTTCCTATATCCTCCCTTGTTTTTGGCCTAATGCCACCCCATATGACATGTAAATAGTTTCTTCAGTTTGTTTGTATTGTTATTCTTCATTTTATTCTACAGTAAAATATTTATTCATACTAATGCTCCTGTATCCTGCATCTGTTGTTCTGCTGTGTTACCATTGTACTGTGGTTTACTATAGTGCCCTCCCTGCCCTCCTGTGACACCCTCTGGGGTACTTCTATCCACGTCCTCTACCACGGACTCTACCCTGGTGGTCTATCGGGTGTCTGTGGTGGCACTCCAACCTGTGCAGGGTTCCACATTTGGCAGGGTGTATCTTTGTTGGCTGTCACATTCTGTCCCACAGGTGTCATCCTGCACATCACTTGTTCAAGATGGCACACATCCTACCTGTTCCTGTCCATTACTGTTGGGCAGTACATGTCATTCAGGCTACAGCCCTGCTGTCGTCACTTGCTGTGGCTGCTTCTGTATCAGACATGTCTGTTGTGTCTGTGTGGGCATCATTGCTTTCTGTCCACTGTGTCTCTGCACTGTCTGAAACTTTGTGTGCAGTCACATACTCCACGTTGGGGTTCCCTCTGTCCTTCCCTTGGGCTCTGAGATGCATGGCGGTCAATGTAAAATTATGCACATAGGTCGTAAAAACCCAAGGGCAAAATACTGGCTCATGGGGGGAAGAACTGGAGGTTACAGAGCAGGAAAGAGACATAGGGTTCACCATCTTGGATAACCTGAAGGTTAGGAACCAATGCGATGGGGCGGTTGGGAAGGCAACCAGAATGTTGGCATGCATAGAGTTGGGATTTACAAGTAGGAAAAAGGAGGTGATCATGCTGCTATACAAAACTATGGTCAGACCACATCTGGAATACGGGGTCCAGTTCTGAAGACCACACTTACAGGGTGACAGGGGCAGGTTGGAGGGGGTCCAGAGAAGAGCAACCAAGATGGTTCAGTGGTTACATGGGAGGTCATACGAGGAACGGCTGGAGGAACTAAACTTATACACACTGGAGATGAGGCAGGAAAGGGGGGATATGGTAGAAACCTTCAAATATCTGACGGGAATAAACAGAGTGAGAGGAGGTAGCATATTCACGATGAGTGAAAGCAAATCAGCTAGGGGACATGCTTACAAACTGGAGGGGGATAGATTTAGAGGAGATATAAAGGGGCAGTTCTTCACTGAGAGGGTGGTGTGTCCATGGAATAGGCTGCCAGAATGGATGGTGGGGGTAACCTCAGTAAGCCAATTCAAGAGGGTGTGGGACAACTACATGGGACTAAATAAAAGTAGAAGGACAGGGAATGGAGGGAATATGATGAACTAGACAGGGGGTATTCGAGCAGACTAGATGGGCCAAGGGGTCCTTTTCTACCAGCAAATTTCTATGTTCCTATGTTTCTATGACCTGTAGCTTTAGCAATGGTTGCTATTAAGTGACTTGTTCCCAGGACACTGGAACACTCCTCTGCTTGGTGCCCCCTGAAGCTTAAAGACCTGTCAGGGTCCTTGACTAATTTCTCACTCAGCAGCTGGTCGATGACCCTGATAGTTGCTTTCTGACCGATATTGACTTTTGATATGTCCATCTCTGCCACAGGGGTAGCAATAAACTGGGAGTGGGATATTCAAAGCAGTTGTGCATGGCACAACTGAGATGCGCCTGTGCAAGTGCAGAAGTGCACCAAAGAACGATATTCAGCAGGAACAAATGCACCAATGTGCAACCCTAATGAATGCATGCACAAGTGCAGGGGGTGTAGCCATGAATAAGTGGCACAGTGCGATATTCAACAGCAAGCAGATGGCGCAAGCGCAGAGCAAACTTGAGCCCATAAAAAGAGGGAGCAAGCAAGGAACGGAGGCTTGCGCCACAAGGGAGCAGGGGAGAGAGAGAGAGAGACATTGGCCAGGCAGGACTGTAGGAGAGGTGCAAGATGGAGGCAGGAAGTGCCACAGAGTGTGGGACAGGGCGTGTGACCCTGAAGGTGCCTTCGTGTGTGAGCGTGTGTGTGCGTGTGTGAGACAGCAGTGGGGGCAGCAACTGCATGAGCCTGTAAGCCCGGTCATAGGAGTGGCAGTGAAAGTACCCAGACAGGTGGGAGGCAGAGGCCACAGCCAACAGGCCACCAGCAGGGCCCCCTAACACAGGTGCTCGCCAAGCGCAGAGGCACATGCAGCAGCACACAGCCGGGGGTGCCAGGGGAGACAGCCACCCGGGGGGGGTAGGACATCCCAGGCCATGGCCAGTGCCATCTTCCAGATGGAGGCAGTAATGAGGGGTGTGAGGAGGCAGGAGGCAGAGTGGCGAGGCTGTGGAAGGGCCCGTCGGCGGTATGCCTGGAACAGTTGGTACCATGCCTGCACCACCTATGAACAGCACAGTGACACCGAGATTGTGGGCCAGTACCGCTTGAACTGGGCAATTCTGAGGCAGCTCTGTGAGCTGTGCAGTGATGAGATGCAGGCACCCACAAGACAGAGCCACGTCCTGTCAGTGAAGACCAAGGTCATGGCCGTCATGTGCCTGCTCACCACAGGTACCTTCCGGAGACCAGCAGGGGACACCATAGGCATAACCCAGTCGGCCGCGTCACGGCTCCTCACACAATTCCTCAACGCACTGCTGCCACATGCTGTGGAATACATCCAATTTCCCAGCACACAGGCAGAGCGTACAGCGAACATGCAGGAGTTTCACAAGGTGGCACATATGCCTGGCATGCTAGGGGCCATCGACTGTACCCACATAGGCATCTGTACACCACCTGAGCCAGAGGGGGTAGCCTACATCAACAGGAAGGGCTACCCCAGTGTCAGCTGCCAGGTGGTGTGTGATACCAGGGTGCGCATAATCAATGTCTGTGCCACACACCCTGGTGGAGCACACGATGCCTTCATCTGGCACCAGTCAGAACTGTGCCACAGGTTTGAGAGTGGGGACATCCCCACTGGCCACCTAGTAGGTAAGTATGCAGCTGGAATGGGCAGCCTAGCACAACAGGGCAGGGCATGGGGGGACTCTAGGCTTGGGGCATCAGAGGGTGTGGCAGGGAAGGTGGGGGGGCAGCTACACAGACCACCATGCTAACCACACATGTCAACACACAGGTGACAGCGGATACCCACTTCGGCCCCGGCTGCTCACTCCATACTGGCGCCCAGCACAGGAGTGATACAATGAGGCAACACGCCAGCACACGGAACATCATCAAGTGTGTGTTTGGGCTGTTGAAGGCACCGTTCTGTTGCCTGTCCAGGTCTGGCGGTGCCCTACAGTACAGCCCCTGAAAGGCCTGCGGCCTATTCCTGGCCTGCTGTATGCTACACATCATGGCCACTGACTGTGGGATAGCTGTTGAGGTCAAAGAGAGGAACAGCAGTGGGGACGACACGGCCGCCGGTCCAGGTGGTTGTGGGCAGTCCCCCCGGGTGACAGGAACCCTGGTTGAACAGGATGGCCCAGCAGCACTGGGACACAATTGCAGAGGAGCACTACAGTGCCCGCAGGTAGAGGTACATGCCCACACACAAGTCCCAGGGACCATGGCACAGTACACAGGCATGGAAGGCCGGACCCCATGATAGACACGGCCGGAGGGTAGAGTCACTGGGCATGGAACTGGACTCCATGGAAGTACCCTGTACAGCACTGTAGACCCCGCCCCACACACACACCCACACATACCTGCACACACATGCACATGGGCACCCACACGCGCACACCCAGAGACCGCCAACGGACATGTGTCAGTCGTGGCACATCAGTGCACAGTAGCGGCTGGTGTTGTGTTGGCATCATCATGCACATGCCACAGTTGCCAGCGGCCAGGTGGGTGTGCACAAGTCGGGTGTGTGGCATGGACCATGGATGACATGTCCCTGGAATGCACACGCCACACCAATGTGCACACAGGGCAGCGGCAGACAGCGGATGGGGAGGGATGTGGATCAGGACAGCCACACGGTCGCATGGCCACTGTGGACACATGGACGGCCCACCGGGACCGCCCAGCAGACGCAGGCTGTGCGAAGGCCACAGGGGGTGTCTCAGACGTTCCCCCAGCTGTGTCACTGCGGGAACGTGACCCATCCCTCACAGGGGTCTGCAGGCTCCCGAACATGCCTGCTCCAGGCATGCCCGGAATGCCCACAGTGGATCCTGGCGTCGACACTGAGGGGGTCACATGACACCATGACCGAGGGGTTGAGAAGGCACTCCGCGGGGTCCATGGTGGACAGCCAATCACCAGGGTGGCCAGCAGTGCTAGGCCGGCCGTGACCACAGTGGTAAGCCAATCCAGGGCTGCAGTCGTGCCCTCCTGCATGCTTGTGGTCTCAGCCAGGAGCTGCTCATAGTCCCGGTCATGCCTTCCTGCGGACTGGCGCAGCTCTGTTCGGAGTGCATGCACCCCTGCCATGACCAGCACCTGTTGCTCCATGGAGGCCTGTAGCAGACGGGTTTGCTCGGTCAAGGGGTCAGTGCCCTGGGGGGCATGGGCATTGCGCTGACCTATGGGTGTTGCATGACTCTGCAGCACAGCCCCCTCACTGGTGGGGGGCTGCACAGTGGGGCCCCCTTGGGGCTGATCAGTCTGTGGTGCAATGGCAGTGGCCACTGCACCTGGCCCCCCCTTGACCCTGTCCTGCAGCCACTGCTGCCCCTCCGGCCACTGTGCGCAGAACGGCGCCGGGGTGGCTGCACCACCACCGCCACCCTCTTCGGACTGTGCCACACTGTTGGCACCCACAGCCTCGCTAGGTGTGGTGGCTGGTGGGTGGACAACTGCCACCAGGGCACCGTCTGCGCTGCCATGGTGGGTGTGTGGTATGGGTGCTCCCCCCTGACCGGCAACACCACTATCCAAGATAACAGTCACGGCATCGTCATCGGTCCCGGACCCCGCCCCAATCTGTGTCTCTTCATACTGGACACCATGGCTGGCATCCTGCTGAAACACATCCAGGGCCTCGTCCGCAACCACACCACAGGCACCTGGTCAGACTGTGGTGTTGGGCTGCCTGCGGTCTGGACCCCGGATACCAGTAGAGGTGGATGGACGGTTCTCCAAGTCCAGGACCGCCCCCGTGGTGGTTACCCCCACCCCTGACGCTGCATGAAGGTGCTCCAGAGCTGAAAAGAAACACAGTCTCATTAGTGTCACTGGCACACACCCCTGCACCCCTGCCCCTTCACCCCTTCCCCAGGCACTGCTGTACCCACATCTGGAATCCTCCACCGGGCACATCCTCGATAGCGATGTGCCACATGGACGCCGCCACCAACTCCTCCTGTGGCATCAGCTGTGGCACATCAGGCTGTCCACCGCCCGTAGCAGAACGTGTGGCCCAGATGGTGGCCACCTTCTTCTTGATCCTCCTCAGGTCTGTGCCTACCTTCTTTTTGCACTCCTGTGCTGTCCTTTGATGGATGCCCTGCTGGTTCACAGCCCTGGCCACACCCTCCCATGCTGTCACCCGGGCCTGTGGGGTGCCTGTTGAGCCACTCAGGAGAGGCTTCTGGTCCAGGTAGGCATCGAATAGGGCATCGCTCTCTGCCCTTGTGAAGTTGGGCCTGTGCCTTCAAGAAGGCCCACGCTTCTCAACCTCCTCGTGATCTGTCATGCTTATTCCTGTGGGTAAGAACTTGTGGTCAGTGAATGCTGCAACACACAATGCCCTCCCAAATCCACTGTCCTGGCAGGCCCACAGCCTGGTGGATTACCTCTGAAGGATGCAATACTGGTCTTGTGATTGTGCAGTCCCGTGGTGCATTTATAGCACATCACGTGCAAATGAGAAGATGCACAACTGAAATGAGATACAAATGCCTCCAATGCACCGTGGATATGCTGATCAATCCATCTGCATGTTCCGGCTGAATATCGCAAAGTTGCTCATGGTGCATTGGTGTTACGCATGCACAAGCCATGGTGCAACTATATGATGTGCACAGTAGGCCTGGCAGTGCGCATATGCGCACTGACTTTGCGTACATCAATGGTGCATCATATGCACACTGTGCTATACACAGTACAGCACTCTGCCACTATTGGGCTTGTGGCGCTCATGCGCTGTATGCCCTATGGTGCCCGTGCGCAATTGCCACATGGACAGTGGGGCACACATGTCCCTATTGCGCACCATGCATGGTGTGCCCTGTTGCACTGTTGCGCATGGTGTGCATGCTGACCTATGACCCCATGAGTACCCTTTGACCCTCCAGGTGCCTGCGGCACATGCCAGTGCTACCCTAGCTGTATCGTGCATCACTGGGGAATGCGCGATTGGGGATGGCAGCGCATCACCAAGCGAGCCGCGCACCCACAGAAAATGTGGCTCATGTGCTACTGGGTGCCATTTTGGATTTGCAATTGCAGAATTGGGCATGCCACGCAGTAGCACTGCGAAGGCACCCAACTGGACTCAGGTAGAACTGGTGAACCGTGTGACCATTTTGGAGCCACATGTGGGTTCTCTATATGGCCAGGTGCCTCTGGATCGGCCTCAAACAGAGGTGTGGCAGGAGGTGGCTGAGGGGTTGGAGGAGGCCACTGGGGCACAGCGCAGTGGGGAGCAGTGCCGACACCACTATGAAGACCTGCAGAGGAGGGACCCTGACAGGCTGCGGTCACTGCTGCCACGTGTCCGGAGGAGCACCATGCCATGTCCAGGTGAGTGCACTACGTCCATGTCTGTGCCATTCCAGTGTTCTGTGGGGGCCAGCAGGGTGTCACACCATGCTGTGGGGGGGGCTGTGGCTATGCACTCTGTTGGCCGTGGCAGCACACCATGGGTGTACTGTGCCACTGCGCAGGGCCAGAGATCATGCTGTGCTGGGGTGGGCACATGGGGTGTTGCCAGGTACTGATGTGTCCTTCTCAGTGTCTCCCTACTAGGCCCTGAGGATAGGCGATGTGCACAGATGGCAGGCGTTGCAGGTGGATGAGGGCAGGCCAACGCTGGGGCACAGGCACAGGTTGCAGGCCGCATGGGTGGTGCCGCCGGACATGCGCCAGTTGCACCACAGCAAGCAGGTAGTCACTCTTTCAGGGTTTGTTGTTGTGCAGGGAGGGGGTGGGCCACAGCCCCCTTTGCACATGGCCATTCCAGCTGTGCACCGCCGGCAGGGTCCATTGCACCATGCCGTGGCTATTGCACATGTGTGTGGCTGCTGCAGGTGGGCTGTGGGTGCACCCGGGTTCCAGCCATGCCACTGCCATCCTGCGGCTTAGCCCTATTGCCTGGCTGCCATGGTTGTGGTGTGCGGCACATGGGTGGTGTTGGTGTGCAGTGCTCTGTGTGGGTGTGGATGATCGGGATGGCAGCTCATGTGGGTACACACGCTGCAAGAGGCTGTGTGCCATCTCAGGGGCGCATGTCACCACTGTCCGCTGCGCATGGTAGGTGGGCTACGGTCTTATGGACATGCACTCATACCATGTCCCCTCCTTTGTCCTAGGTGTCCAACAGGATGCTGTCAACACCAGTCTCCTTCAGAGGATACTGCAGGTCACCACAGCCATGCTCCAGGTGGTGCGACTGATTTGGCAGGCCCTGTGCAGGCCACAGAGAAGACGGTGCACCAGGTGCTGGTAGGGTGTGGACACCCATAGGGCCCATTGGCCTGCACCCCCTTCCCTTCCCTGACCCCCCTCCCTTTCCCTCCCTTGTACCCTTACCCAGCCATGTCCTCTGTCCCCCTACCTCCCTTCCCCGGCCTACCATTTTGTTTGTGGCCTCCACATTCCCTGCTCCCTGTACCTGTTGTTCTGTACATAGTTATTGTTGCTTTGTTTTAATACACTTTTCTATTGTTAGCCGTCTGTGTCTGCTTTGCAGCTGGCGTGTGGAGCCATGCTACAGTGGTGTGCAAGGTGGCCGAGTGGTACGTCTGGGGTTGAATGGGGAATGTGCCTGCTGGTCTGTGCCCAGTGGCTGGTGGGTGTGCTCTGGGGCATACGTGTGCACTCTGTTCGTGTTGTGTGGCATGTGTGTTGTGTGCTGTTAGTATGTGTGTTGCCAGCTGTGGTCCAGGTGGCATGTCCCATGCCTTCCTGTGGGTGTTGCCCATGGCTGTTTGCCCATAGACATTGGTGCCACGCTGCCTCCATGCACCAATGTGGTGCGCATGGTCAGGGGCCTGCAGCAGTGCACCTGCCATGCCTCCCTTCTGGCATCCTCTGCACCCTGGTGGTGGTCTGTCCTGTTCTGGTGTCATGCTCCCTGCTGTGTCTGTTATCCTGTGTCCTGGCCCATGCACCTCTGACCCTTGTGCAGCCCTGGTTGTGCAATGGCACTTGCTGGCTTGCTCCCTGGCACAGACCTGGTTGCGCTATGGTGCATCCCTGTGATATTCAGCCATGTTGCGCTGGCGCTTGCCATCGTGCACAACCTTTGAATATTGCGGTCAGTGCGCACTGATGCAGTGTACTTGCACTGCGCATCTACTGCGCCTGCCTCTGGCGCATTTCTGAATATCCCACCTATTGTCTCAACTCATGTGCTGTTGAGTGGTTCCAGCCAGAAAGTTCCATGGGTGCCTCTCTCTTCCTTTCAGACAGGTGTCCTACGTGATTGCAGGACTTGGTGGATCATTGATTCTCTCATCATTTTCTTTAGCTCAATCAGTTAAGTATGGACTCCCTCCAGTGAGACAGCATTTGATACTTGCACCCCATTCCTCAGGACAGTTGACACAACATTACTTGATGCAGGTGTGCTGGAGAAAAAGGATTCAGGCCCCCTGCAGGGTGGGTTAGTCATACCAGGTTGGATTACCACACATTTCATTTCTTGAACTAGTCTCTGTAGTTCTGTGACATCAAGGGAGCCCCCACTGTCCAACACTTGGGCACCAGTGGTGGAAGCAGGTGGGGATTCCCACTATTTATCTTGTTCCTCAGCCTCTCTAACCTCACACAGCAGTATTCAGTGGGAGGGTGGATCAAACAGTCTCTTTGTTTAGTGTAACTTTGACAGCAGTAACTCTAAAAATTGGGCAGCCATCAGCATTTAACAGCAGTAACTCTAAAAATCGGGTGTTCTTCAGCACTTACTTCAGTTGCACCTTGTTCTGGTCCTTGGACTCTGTTCCACCTCTGCAGCACACGTTCTGTAAGGAACTCTCACACTGGTGTAGATAGGCAGCAAGGGACTCCCCGGCATTGTTTGGTGGTCTCAAATTTCAAGTACAAGTCATCACAGGATTCCATACTTACAGGCACACTGTCTAGGATGGCAAGGTATTCAACTGCTTGGGCCTCTGGGTCTGTGGCATGCATGGACCAGATGGCATCCAATGGTGGCCCTTCAAACTCTGCCAGTCTCTTGTGTTTTCCACCTTGGTGCATTGCAATTTATGTAACACTGGGACTGAATAATCGATCCGGATTTCATAATCATCTTCTCCAGTCAGTGTGGGGATGATGCCAGAAAAGATTCTTAGGCGTCTGCAATAATTTGAACCAGTGGGGCAAGCTAGCCCAGATTCTTCAGAGGTTTCCTAGGGAGTCAACAAGTTCTGCACATCCTTGAAGGTCTTCCCTTCACTAGTCAACAACAGTTCTTGTTTGGTCTTGAAATCCCCAGCAGAATTCAGGTGTGGTGAAGGAGAATTTGGGCTGACAAGACTCCTTTTGCTTATTACCACCCAGATCTCTTGAGACTCCTCAGGCATCACCATGGCACGCAGGTTCATAGCCACTATGTCCTTCTCCGTTTCCAGAATTACTGGGTAACTGGTTCTCGAGTCACTCTCTGAATTTTAATTTTCCCATAATCTTTCTGGGCATCCTCTAGCACTTCTAAGTTGGATCCCCTGTCCCTCTCCTCAGACACTTTCTTTACAAGGAGTACTTTCTGAGGGTTCAGAGTCTCAAGCACACATCAGTCCTCTACCTCATGAAAAGCCAGTTTTACTTTCGCAGAAATTTTCGGGGGGGGGAGGTCAATGGCAAAAATGTATGAAAAGCCCCCAGATGTGTCCAGATGCTCAGCAGGAGATCCCAGCAGTGCCTCCAGTGTATGTGTGGCCCCGGGTTGCAGTGTCTAGGTTCACACCCCTACCTGGTTAAGGGAGTTGGGTTCATTCTTTTGCCTGCAGTAAAGGGGTTCATCCCAGAACAAACAAAAAATAGCGTGATGCCTCCACCAGGAGAGAATAAATGGGCCAGATGTGTGCAGTACCACCCCCTGGGATGCAGTACCTACCCACCTCCATACACTGGACTGGACAACCCTGTGGGGACCAATAAGACAGTTGTTACCTCACCAATAAACACTTCAAGTAGGTTATACAAACTGGGTGCACACACAAAAATGAAATTTAACAAATTAACAGTGCTTTATTTAAGAACTCAGGCCTGGAAGCTGGAGGAAAACAGAGAGTTAGACAGTTGCAAGTCACCTTGAGCACTCTTACCCCATAGCAATGACCCATTGGGACACACATACTGTGGGTCACTACCACCCTCTCAGATCCCACAGTCTATGAAGCACCGGCCCAATGAAGGGGCAGAAAAGGATGAACTACACCACACAGGGTGCAGTAAACTCTTCAGCAGTACCAGTACTAAAACTACGATTTCAAGTATGACCCAAGAAACAGTGACTCTTATACCCAGGAATTACACAGAAGACCTGGTGCAGGCCTGGTAGCTACATTACCTGGGTTCTTTTGGTGGTGCACTTGATAACATTTTGCAAGCTTGAAATTTAACCCCCAACAGGCCAGAGTGTGCTAGCACAATTTAAAGAACTTGAAATCCAAATGGAAAACACTTGAAAACCAACATGTAATCCAAATGATGTAACTGTAATCAGAATTGAAAAAGTACAAAAGACCCCAGTCAGCTATCACAGCACTCATGTGACCTATGGATGCAGCAGCTCAGTCAAGGTGGGGAACAGTACACAGCAGCAGGTTGGGCAACAGTAAGGAATAGGCCCCAGCAGCCTGGAGAAGGAACACTTCAGACTCTCTCAGACATTTTGCAGTAACAGAGCTCTTCTGACTCACACTTCTCAGGACACAGCCCTCCTGGCTCAGCCTTCAGTCACTGGAGTGCTACACAGTGGCTTCATGATTCCCAAGGATCCCAGACCTCAGAAGTATCCCTCACAGTCCAATTCCCCTATGGATCAAGAGTACCCATGTACTCAGGGCACACACTCTGTGGCTCTTCACTCTGAAGCAACCTGTGTAAGATACAGGTCTCTGTCTCTGCTTTGTACAACTCAGCAGCTTCAGTCGACAACAATACCCCACAGGCACAGACTATCAGTGGTTTCTTTCAACAGGTGCCCACCTGGCACAATCTCTCAGCTTTCACTAAACAGATGCCTTTCACTAGCACAGTCTCCAAACAATATAAACTCAAGATAAGGCTCACAAAGATTCTGCAGGATGAACTCTGGTGAGGGCTCACAGGAGTTTTAGCCTGGCTAGGCCTCTCACTTGATCTCACCAGCAGCAGCTCTGAACACCTCAGTATCTCTCTTATATTGCCACAAGCTCCTTGAGAGCCCAGGAACTTCTTTCCCCCAGTTCAGTGCCCCACTGGACAGGCATAGCTGTCCATTAGTCCTTCTGCCCTATGCTGACCTCTGATTGGCGCTCTTTGCCCACCAGTCCACTCGGGAGGGTGCCTGATTGAATCATCCACCCACAATCCCTTGTGTTGCTTGCTGGGCTTTCTAACCCACTGATTGATTGACTGGGGAGGTCAGGGGTTGCCAACATGGCTGCAGCCATGTCTAATAGGAGCCTTAGCTCCAAACATCTTTATTATTTATATTTTGCTGCTCCTTATTTGTGTGCTGGCCCCAGTCTTCACTGCAGCCCCTTTAGTACTGATGTCCAGTTCTTATGGTGTGGTCATGGTGCAGCAAAAGAGTGCATCACTGCTGGGAGGCTGAGGGGAGTGGAAGCACTGGAGAGGAGCCCCAAACACATGCACTCCTGCACAACGAGGATGACAGCACTTGCATGTGGTGCATAGAGGTGCCAATTCAGAATGGTAACCCTACTGACTCTGGTCCCTGCTGCTTGGGAGATCATGGCAGCAGCCACAGAAGAGGAAGGGCACAGGAGGCACCTAGTGCATCACAACCGTGGCTCTCTCTCTCATTGCACCACCCACTCAGGTGAATAAAAGAGCTATGGCAGACATCAGCAGTGATCAGGAGGGTGGCATCAAAGGCAGTCCAAGTAAACCCCCCTCCCAAGGTGGGGTTACATCTGTTTTATACAGCAGTCAACCTTCCCTTCCTCCCTTGAGTGCTTTCCCAGTTATGTACAAAGGGAGTACATGCTTCTTAGCTATATGGCTTAGTGTCCCTGAGTAAAAGACTGTTTTTGCAAAATTTTTTTGGCTGACTCTTCTTGTCACTGGAGGCCCATCAAGGGGGGGAGTTGGCATGATGCAGCCCCTGTTGCCTTTTTATGCCTCTGCAGTCTGGACCAAACAGGTAAAGTATTCAAGCCAGGAAGTTGCTGTGTGACCCGAGGGAGACCAAGTGTGGGGACTGGCCATTTCTATAGTTTCTCTTAAGCTCTTGCCCAAAAAGGATGGGCTCCCCCAAGAGCCGTGTGTCTCTTTTACTGTTGTAATGATCGTATCCCCTTCCCCGATCCAACATGATCATTTGTGCAGGTGTCTCTTCTCAGGCCGCCCACTGCAACCAGTCTTTGGCAAACATAATCTTCCACTTCAGAAGCCTCTGCATGGAGCGAGAACATAGACCAAGTTCTTTCAAATAAGCTGGAGCCCAGTTTTCCCCAACTTTGCCCCGTTTTACTCAAAGGAGGTGCATTAGTTATGATCTCTTGCATTACAGTCTCCCCCATCAAATTCAGCATGTCAGGTTTTCTCTATTGGGGGAGATTGGGTGAGGAAAGTCCACCACTACTGCTAGATCTGTGGGTCTGTTCTGACCTTTACCTAGGAGAGAACACTTATGCAATTCAGATCTATCCATCATTGTTGTAGCAGTCATGGGCCCCTCCCGCAGTCTGGAGCAATGCAAGCTGGTATTTTACCTGCCTTAATGAGCTGCATTGGGAATCTGTGCATCCGGTGGGAAAGCAAGATAGGCCACTTTATTCAGCCTGTTAGTCTGTGTATTATTATCACTGCTCTGACCCTGATTATTCTGTGAGTCACATCTGTTCAAGTGTATCTGCCCCAGAGTCATGTGATGTCTCGGAGCTGAATAGACATAGTGATCTCAGCTCTGCATCTCAGTGGTATTTACTAGCTTATTTTCCTAAGGTATTATTTCAACACTGTTAGGACATCTTCATGGATCCAACAGTACAAGAGCCGGAGCTAATGGAGATGTTAGCCAGTAGAGAAGATGTTATTTCTAATGCATCTGTATCTGCATCTGCACCACGGCCATTACCACCCTGAAGATGCCCGACTCCCAATACCCTGGGAGAATCTACAGAACCAGACAAATTGAACATTCTAATAGCTGACAGGGCTGGAATGAAACTCTCAACTGCTAAAGTTATGGAGGATCTGCAAATGTTGAAACCTACCTTGGAAAACTTCAACAGGAGGATCAAGGATGCTGAAGTCCATATAAGCTCCTTGAAGGATGCCCAAGTGAGAGATACAAAGGAGACCCAGGACCTCAAGAAACACATAACAAAATTGGAACTAAAAGTAGATGATCTTGAGGCCACAAGTGGGTGAAATTATGTGGTTTTAGTGGGCATTCCCAAAGCTGCTGAGGGCTCTGATATGCTTTCCTTTGTACAGCGTCTACTTCAGGAACTCGCTGATCTTCCTCCTGAGGGGACCAAATATGCTATCGAAAGAGCTCACTGTTCCTTGCTTCCCCAACACCCACCTGATAATAAGCTTAGGCCCATTATCCTTTGCTGCCTTGACTATCAGGACAAGGTCTGGATCTTGCAAAGGTCCAGAGCAAAACGTCCTCTCTACTGGCAGGGAAAACCGATTTTCATTTTTGGAGACACAACTCCTTTGGTCCATGGACGTCAACTTGCCTACAAAGACATCAAGCAGACCCTTTATCGAGCAGAGTGACATTTTATATGCGGTATCCCACTCATTCGTTTGTACACTCCCCAAAGAGCACTATAGAGTTTACTTCTGCAGAGCTGGCTAAAACAGAGCTCACCAAAATATTTCTTCATTTGTTTCCTCTTACAGTGTGTTGAGTAAAAATCTTGCCTGTGCTGGAGCATTGGGTTGGACTTTTATTTGTATTTAAGTGTGATACGGGTAGAAATCATTAGTCCCCACACTGCACTGTCAGAACTAGGTATGCCGTTTATTCTAACTACTAATTCAGATCCTGCTGGTTCTTGATACATGGGAAGCGTCCCCTGTTGTTTTCATCAAATTATTGTCTTTCTTTCTAAATAAGGTCCCCCGGTCTCAGATATGGGACTGTGCTAAGCACTACAGTTTTGTTTTGGTTTGTCATTCTCTCTACTCTTAAACTACTTGAGAAAGTTGTGGCCACCCAGGTCACTGAATATCTCCATCTAAACAAGATCCTATCCCCTGCTCAGCATGGTTTCCAATCAGGGCACAGTACAACAACCACGCTAATTCAATTCTCTAATGACGTCTTAACGGCAATGGATACAGGCATGTTCACAGGGACTGTTTTCATTGTCCTCACAAAAGTGTTCGATCTTGTAGATCACCCACTACTGCTATCCAATTTGTCCTCACTTGGCTTCTCCCAGGATGCCACCTCTTGGTTTCAGAGCTACGTCTCTAGAAGAAAGCAGTTAATTCAAATAGGAACTGCAGTCTCTGACCTTGCCTTACCCCTGTCGGAGTCCCCCAGGGATCTATTCTTGGCCCCCTCCTTTTTACTCTTTTTATTAACAATCTGCCCACTCTACCCTGTTCCTCCTCTAGGATCCCCTATGCAGATGAAATGGTACTTTACTGGAGTGCTAAAGACCTTCCCTCCATAAATGCCGATCTTCAATCTAATTTTGACTGTCTACAAGCATGGCTGTTACTAAACAATCTTCTTCTAAACTATAAGAAAACAATGGCCATGCTTTTTGGCTCCTCACCCAGAATCAAATCCTGTACCTCTGCCCTCTCAATCCAGGGCCCAGAAGACTCCCAGAGAAGATCAACTCATTTAGGTATCTCAGGGTCATATCTTGACCCATCTCTTGATTTCACCCATCACATTGCAGCCACGTGCAAGGCAGTAATATAAAACTGGGGCTGGCCTATAAAATCAGGTCCTCCCTGAGTTCTGCTGCCAGGTTTGTTACAGCTCAAGGTATACTCCATCCTTGCCTTACATATGGCTCTATGGCCTATCTTGATGCGAGCAAGGGAGTTTTCCAAAAATGGAGCACATGGTGCAACAGCATATGCAGATTTGCAGTCTCTGCACCCAGACTAACTCATCGCTGCCAACTCTACTCCCGTCTAATCTGGCTCTCCCCATCCTTGCATTGCCTCTATACTTCTGGCTGTCTGATTGATAACATAGTCAGAACTGAAGCTCTGGAGTCCCTTTCCAATATGTTAAACCATCCCACTCTAGCTTACCCCTTGAGATCTTCTGAACAATCTACTCTTGAAATTCCTAGAAATTCCACAAAAAAGGGGGAACTTTCCTTTGCGATATCTGCGCCCAAAACTTGGAACTCTCTTCCTCTAAATGTCAAACTCTCCGAATCCCACAAAGTTTTTAAAAAGGGTCTTCAATCCTTCCTTACGGACTCCAACGTTTGCTCCTGCTCTGACATTCTTGAGCCTCCCAACTAATTACTATACCTGCTCCACTAAATGGCACTTACTCTCATATCTGCTCGTGTATCACCTGCCAGAGTACTGCCGGGGTACTCCCTCCTCAATATTATATCAAAATGTTATTTGACCCACTCAATAGACTGTTTTGTGGACCTACTGCTGCACAAATCAGTTTGTGACTTGGATACTGTACTCCTGCCAGTACCACCGCATGCCACTGTCCCTGGTTGTTGCCTGAAAATAGTAAGAATTCTTGTCTAGTGCACTTAAAGTATTTTTATGTTCTTCTTGCCATGTTAACTGTCTTTTTTTCAGTTGTAAACACTGCTTTGTTGTTCAAATTTTGCTTGATTCCTGTTGTGATATGCCCATTGTATTTCCTATATGTACAGTACAATGTTCCATTGTTTGTAACTCTCCTGTGTTGTGCCGGAAATTGAGCAACATTCTTGTCTCGTGCACTTAATCAGTAACAAAAACTAGATAAATAAATGTTTGGGGGAGCAATCTTTCTTTATTCCGCTTAATTTCTTGAACTGGATTGCAGGAGGTGGTCTCCGATAGTTATTTGTATTGAGTTGGAGGAAGACCAGTTTTGTTAATTGGAGTGGACATTTGGAAAATTTGTATGCTTGCTTGCTGGCTTCACGATAGAATGCTTCAGGGTCAAAGATATTTGTAAGGACTAGCTAATGGAAAAAATTACTTCGGAGCTCCTTTCCTACCTTGATGCATGAACCTGGAACTAACCTCGGCTTATGCATAGATGTCAGCATTGGAACACGGAAACGACCCCTAACAGGGTGCAGGCTGGCTTTTTTCTCCCTTTTCTTTTTTTTTTCCCTTCTGCAGTGGCTAGGCTTAGAAGCTCACATTGTACCTGCCATATATTTTCCCACCAGTTAGCCTGTTAGCCATAGGCAGCTTTTCACACTGCTCATGGGGGCTGCCTGCTACTTGTTTGGAATGCTGCCATGTCTTATCCCACAGATAAAAATAACTTTGGGGTTATACCATAATGTACTGAGGACACTATTGACCTCTGTTTGAAATGGACTTCTTTTGTCTGACAGCATAGTCATCTGAACTTTGCAAGACCACAGAAGCCACCCTTGTCTGGGTGCAAAGTGATAAACTCCCCCCCCCCCCCATTTTATGTTGGCTCATGCATGTGCAGCCAACATATTGGAGTAATAGCAGATTTGGAGGCAAGGTCACTGTTGGGCAAATGCAGGGCAGGCATCAGGAGGTGCACCCCTCATTCCCCAATCAGCCTGCATGCTGGCGCCACACCATGCACACATAATAGTGTGATCACGTCTAAGGAAAGGTCCGCTGCAATGTGAGCAAAGCTCATCATAAGCAGCGGACCTTCTGATGTGCTTTCCCTGGTGAGAATAAAACAATAACATGGCAGCACACTGCCAGCCATAATGCCAACTTTGGGGGTGCCCAATCCCCCTGTCGGCATGCCCTGCCCCAATGTATGTGCCGACGGGGCAGCCCACTCCCCATCGGCATAATGCACCCCCCATTTGTTATATGCCGAGGGGGGTGTCCAATCCCCCTCGGCTCTTGCCCCCCCTTCATTGTGTACCGAAGGGGGTGCCCAATCCCTTCAGCTACAGCATCCACCCTCCCCAAAACACTAGGTAGCATGCTGGGAGCCCACCCCAGCGTGCCAAATTGCCCTGAAATGTAAAACCATCCATAAGTTTTTCTTTTTAAACCCTGTAAAAAAGCAGGTCCCTCTCCATCTCCCTGTCTCCCCTGCAACCCACGCCCACCCACTGTGCACCCTGCCTCCCCCACACCCCCTCACTCTCATACTTTCCTCCGGAGTCTGGCGCGATGATCTTCAGTGGACCGGGAACATGTCTGCACTCTTCAAAGCTGACCGTGAACTGAGGAAATGCCGGTAAGCTGTATAATGGAATAAATGTTTTTTTTTCAACTTTGATGCATATCTCAGGCATTGTTTGGAATTTTGGCACCAAATTTTCAGCATGGGGTTTTTGGGACCCCTCCTCATGAATTCTGACACTGTCATGGTGTTACTCAGCCCTGAAAGGTGATTTCATGGTCACTGTGCGGAATCACCTTTCAGGACTGATTAATGAAACGACAGCGCCAGTGTTCATGAGGTGGGCTCTCACAAAGCCAATGTTGCAAATTTGGTGAAAAAATCAAAAAAATGGCTGTTTTATGAGCGTGTGTTGCGCTGTTTCCACGTACGCTTGTAACTTCGTGAATTTGTAATATTTTTACTCCAGTTTTCTAAACTGGCATTTTTCCACACCTCCTTATGAACAATACAGCTGTCATTGACATATCCTGGCTGAAATGTGTTTTCGCACGTCCAGCGCAGAATAGCACAGCCGCTGTGCGAAATCCATTTTCAGGACAGTTTGAGAAAATGACGGTGACACTGTTCATGAGCAGAGGTACTAAAATTCCTATGTTGAAAATTTGGTGCTGAACGTCCATAAAATGACTGTGTTATAAGCGCGCATTGCAGTTTCCATGCACCCTTGTAACTTTGCAAATTTACAATATTTCCATGCCAGATTTTCAACACTGGCATTTTTTCACACCTCTTTATGAACAGTACAGCTGTCATTTTTCACATCCTGCCCAAAATGTGTTTCCGCACCTGTGGCGCACAATGTGGCTGTGGGAAATAGACTTTTGGGACAGATTACCAAAATCACACCGCCACTGTTCATGAGGGGAGATCCCAAAATGCCTATGTTAAAAATGTGCCTAACCAGCTCCCCAAAATAACTGGGTTACGGACGTGTGTTGCACAGTTTCTATGCATGCTCATGACTTTACCAATTTTTCATATTTTCACTCCATATTTTCAATGTTGCCATTTTTTTATGCCTCCTCATGAACAATGCAGTTGTCATTTTCCACATTCTGCCCAAAATGTGCTTTCGTCCCTGTGTCGCCAAATGGCATAGCTGCTGTGCAAAACCACCTTTCAGCTGACAAACTGATTGTGCCGCTTTTCATGAGGTGGGCTCATAAAAAGCCCATGTTGGAAATTTGGAGTGAAAATACCAACACACGCCTATGGTGTTAGGGTTCCCAACTGTAGCACCCCACCCCGTAGAGACTGACAGGTGTCAGGGGTGTGACTTGGGACCATCGGCTGTAATGTTCATGCCATTCCACCCCCACCCAAACCCTGCAGCCATTGACAGGCATCGTGGTGTGCCTTGCACTGTTCGGCCACAAAGTTCACCCCATTCTCCTATGCTGCACCCACCTCAGCGTATTTCCTTATGGAATGGGTAAAGTATAATGCCCAAAGACCCCAAAGCACACCACAACACATGTCAGTGTCTACAGGGTAGGGTGAGGTACAATGGCATGAGCATTATAGCTCATGACCCAAAGGCACACCCCAATGCCTGTCGGTCTCTACAGGATGGGGGTGGCATCACTTCAATAATTCACTGCCATTCCTATTATGCATCTCTAACTCCGGCACTACCAATGCCAATGCCAGTGAGACAACATTCGGCATTGACAAATGCTTGTTTTTTTTGTTACTAACAAATTGTTGGATTGCATCATACCACTGATCTACTTGAAAGGGGCTCTTGGTCTTAATTCTGTGTCATCATGGTCTGGTTTGGGATAGATGACATTCAGTCATCTTTTTAGGAGGCCTTCTGTCCTCTCCCTCCCAGGTTTGAGAGGGAAAAATTGTGGAGGATTATATACCTGTTTCTTGTTTTTTGTATTTGACAGTGTTTAGGATTTTTTTGCTTTTCTTGTTATTTATGAAGCAGTTTAGGTATTTTTGTATTCGTAGGGCTGAGGTGGGGCTTGTATGTTATGCAACCTAGATCGGAGGCAAAGTGGTTTATGTATTTCATGAATTTTTGGATAAGATATGTATCACTTAGTTTGGACAGTGTAACGCTATTCTTTACTTTTATGGTTACATCTTTATTATGACTATCTCTCAGTTGTCCTGTGTCTCTTGGAACATTAAAGGGAGTTCTTCCCCAACAAAGTGTATGCAGGTTCTTAAACAATTAACCCTTTTTAAACCTAATGTATTAATGTTACAGGAAACACGTTTTAAGTAAAACTGCACATTTATTTCGTCGCCTTTGGGTAGGGTTTGCCCTTGGTGCAGGCTTCAGTAATTGCAGGGCTGGGATGACAATCTTAGTGAGAAAACATTTATTGTTTCATCCTATTAAGGAGTATTTAGATCCGGTCGGGCGCTATATTTTTCTTAGAGCTAAAAGCGGAGTGCAAGAGCTAATTTGGGGTGCATTTATGGACCTAATTCAGACTTGCCTGATTTTTATGTTCAGTTGGGCACTCTCCTGGCAAAATGTCATCCCCTTCCCATCATTTTGTTAGGAGACTGGAATGTGACATTAGATGATTCTCCAGACAAATCTGGTAATCTTAGGAAAGGTTTGTCTCCTGCTCAGAGGGCATTGAGAGATATGATGGATTCAGGGGGACTTAAAGATATTTGGAGAGTTTTGCATCCTATGTGTAACCCCCCTGCAAATGGGGGTTCCCAAAAGACTTCCAGGAGCTTGCTTGAATGCTCCAAGCCTGAATGGTGTTTGGCGTTTAAGCCATTTATCAGTGAGTGTTTTTAGAGCCTCTGGTACTGTCTCTTTAAGAGCTGTCTGCTTGCAGACATAATTAGTTTGTATGGGGGACTGTGTGCTTCTCTGTTTGAGTACCACTCGAGCTGCTGCCAATTCCTCCATTTTGCAGTCACTAGAGTGCAAAGGGAACCTATCTGAAAGATGTAACTGTTTGCCAGAAATCATTTACAGTAATAATGAAATTACAGTTTGTCTAACCTGCTTTCTTTGCAGTCAGAACTGTGTCTGCCTAGTTCCCCATTCTGGTTTTGAACTGCTGAACTGGACCAATCAGTGTGGGGTAAGCTAGCTCTAAAATGGTGCCTTGGACGAATCAGAACTTGGACTCATAATCTGAGCCAGCCACAAGAGGATTGTATGGGCAGTGACTCTGGGAGATGTAGTTTAGACTTGCGCCTTTTGGACCAACAGCAGCAGTCTATTGTGAGTGACAGCCAATCCAGTCAAGAACTGGGAGGAACTCAAAGGAAGTGCCGGTTTTGTCTGTTGGAGTTTCAGTTTAGCTCTGGGAGTGAAGGGGAAAGAAACCCTGTGCTCCTTCAGTGCACAGTTTCAGTCAAAAAACGTGTGTAAGGCCCAGAGTTCTGGTCTGCAGCTTGTGTAACTGCTTGTTAGGACTGAATCCATCCTGTGAAAAGAATCAAAGGATCTCTGAAGAGTAGAAACCAGGCTCACCCTGTAGAAGACTGGAGAAATTGTTGAATTGCACTCGGTCTGTCAGGAACTGAATCTGCTGTGTGTTCTCCCGGGTATTGTGCAGTAATTGCGATCGGGATAGAGAAGCAGCCTGCCTGGTATAGTACTTCTTTTTACCATATAAATGTGTGAAGAGTCTCGTGGAGCTCAAGAGTAGCCCTGCTGACGTTGAAGGACCCTATCTTGTTTGGAGGTCGTGAGTACTAATTCAGGTCGCTCCCTGTTGAATTGCCACATTAAATCCAAATGGAATCACTGTACTGCTGACTGTTTAAACTAATTTTTCTTTTCACTGTGTGAAAGGGCCCCACCAGCTGCCACGGTTTGGACTAGCCACTAGGGCTTGGGTACCCAGGGACAGTAACTGGTAGGGATAGGCCTGTGCACAGATCCATAGGTAGATAGTAAAGTGATAAGCTAATTAACCTGATTTCCCCCTGTCCTTGTTATATCCCCCTAAATAAATCAGAGCTGCTTGTTTCAGCAAAGTTATACTGCCTGAGGTATTTGTCTATGTTAAAGTACTGTATTGTGATTGTTGCACTGTATCTTATTTCACAGGAGGTCCCAGTGCCGGAACTAGTCCTGGGGGTAAGTGTATACTGTGAAGGTAATTCTGATATATTGTGTGGGCCACTAGTGGGAAGAAAGGGGGGTTGCAGTGTCCCAGAGGGCTGTGACCAAGTAAGTTTAACTATTGCAAACCCTGACCTCTGGGTGGAGGCACCCGTCATTGGATCCAGGCCCCTCAACCTGTTAGTGGCAAATCAGGCAGGGGTAATAGCCCCTGGGATAGCGCCATCTAGGGGTTACATATGGATCGGGAGTACACATTTTATTCCTCTACTCATAACTCCTACTCTCATTTGGATTTTACCCTTTTGAGTGCCAGTTTGATCTCTGGAATTGTGAGCTGCGAAATACAGAGTAGAGTGCTTTCAGATCACGCCCCAATTTCTATTACTTTAAATCTCTCACCATCCTCAAAAGGTGGCAAACAATGGAGATTAAATAACTATTTACTAAAGGAAGGCTAGCATTTTAATAAGATAAAGCAGTCTATTGTAGAATTCTTACAGTTCAATACTTCCCCATACCATGGATATCTTGTGGCAAACATTTAAATGTTTTATTAGAGGGGAACTTATTCACCTCGACACAGTGAGGAAGAAATGGAAAGAAACTCAGTTGATGAACTTACATCACTCTATTCAGTCATTAGAAAAATACATTACACCCTAGTCCATGGAGGCAGATTGGCTGCACCTCAATAAAGAGCAGGCTTAATATGCAGAGCTACTACAGGAGTCAGCGGAGTATTCTATATTTAAAGCTAAGGCGAATTATACTGTGAACGGTGAAAAGGCGAATAAATTACTAGTTATGTGATTAAAATAACAAGCGATCACTCAGCGTGTCACTGGTATTCACTCTAGCTCTGATGGCTCCATATTAACTGCACCACGAGATATTGTGAGGAAATTTAAGGGGTACTTTGAACAATTATATAAGCCTGATTCTATGGACCCCTCCTCCACCTACTCCATAGGTCTTTTTCTTCAAGCTGCCAAGTTACCCCACTTAAACCTGTACTTAGCCTCTGGCCTAGCAGCTCCTATTTCCACTGAAAAGCTTGAAAAAGCTATTTCATCCCTATTACCAGATAAATTCCCAGGTCCAGATAGGTGTACCCCTAACTTTTACATAGCTTATGAAAAATAATTGGCTTCTTTTCTTGCTAAATGTTTTAATTATTTTTATGAAATTAATACATTTCCACCCAACTTTCTAGAAGCACATATTTCACTAATCCCAAAGCCCAGGAAGGATCACTTGGTTGTTAGCAATTTCCATCCTATTTCATTGTTAAATGTTGATACTAAAATACTTTCCCAAGTTATGGCATCTAGATTGGCAAGAATTTGGCAACCATTGATCAGGGGGAGGGGCAGACAGGTCTTATGGAAGGACGATTAGTTTCAGACCACTTTCAGAAATTGTTTCATTTACTTTTGGTGTCCAGGGACAACTCTACTCCTGCAGTGTTTGTTTCCCTCGACGCCGAAAAAGCATTCAATAGGGTTTCTTGACATTACTTATTTTGAACTTTAGATGCTTTTGGTTTCCCTAATGCCTTTCTTAAATGGGTTCAGTTATTATATTCTTCTCCCAAGGCCTGTATATGTTGTAACAGGGTGTTATCAGATCCATTTACTTTATACCAGGGTACACGTCAGGGATGCCCTCTTTCACCCTATTTGTTTCATTTGTATCTAGAACCACTAACTAGACACATTATACAAAATGAAAAAAATACAGGGATTTCTATTGGCCCACTCTTATTCAAATATCCACATATGCAGATGCTATCTTACTTCATCTATCCCACCCATCAACAGTCCTTCTGGAAGTGCTGCTAGTGCTTAATGTATTTAGTTTGGTCTCAGGTTACAAATTGAACATTGCTAAAACAGTTATGCCCCTGAACTTTAAAACATACAAACATGACCTTCCCCTTGAATTGAGACCTTACTGGAACAAATCTAATTTAACTTATTTAGGGATTAAGTTAGCCACTTCGCTCCAGGCTTTAATTACTAAGAAAATTACCCCTTTGGTCCGGACTGTGGCATTGCATTTGGATCATTGGCAGTCACTCCTACTATCCCTTTGGGGTAGAATTTCAATTATAAAGATGAATATCCTACTGAGGATTCTCTACCCTATTGCTATGTTAGGGGTCCCTTTGCCTAAGTCTTGGTTTCTTAGATTGCATAGCTTAATTTCAGGTTTTATTTGGCACAGTAAGAAACTTCACCTTGCTTTTACAAAACTAATGTTAGCTAAAGACCATGGTGGACTACAGCTCCCTAATTTTTTCCAGTATTACCCAGTGGACCAAGCCAGTAAATTCCTGACCTGGGGCTTCTTAGATCAATGAAGGGAAGCGGGTGCCCCTTTTCCATATTGGAAGGAAATCGAATCCTACTTATGTCAATTATATAGTATTACCCCAAAGGTACCACCTCATATTTCTTGGAAGTGTCTGCCTAAGTCTTTACATAACTCCCCCATCAGTTGGTCAGCTCAAATAAATCTGCAACTATGTAAACTTTAGAACTACTCCCCCCAGAAAGATCCCCTTTAACCAATTCGTTACAACCCGAACTTTAAGACTGCTTATAATACCATTCCCCAATCATTCCTTTCTTCAGTACCCTTAGAGCATCTCTCTCTCTCTTCTTCTATGTGGAAACCAATTTATTTCATTTGATCAGTTTAGAGAAACTTACTCATTACCGCCTTCTGCTGTTTTTTTTTTCAAGTAGTTCATGCTATTAAAACTGAGCTGGGCCCCCACCCTTGGCAATTTTCTGAAAGTGATAAATATAAGGAACTGAGTACTTTAACTTCTAAATCACATGCTGTATCTTTAAATTACAAAGCTCTCAGATATACTATAAGGGAATCCACACATCTTAAAAGTGTTTACTGGGAACAGGTATTCCCAGGCAATACAGGGTTTTTCAGTACATCGTCACCCTGGGATTTTATCTATCGATATAATAAAATTAACAAATTATGGCTTGTTCAATATAAAATACTATGCAACATATATTTTACCCTTCAGAGATTATTTAAAATGGGTAAGCAGCACAGTCCTTCTAGTTCAAGGTGCAAAGCAGTGGTAAGTACTTTAAAACATGCTCTTTGAGATTGTCCCCCCATCCACACCTTTTGGGAACAGATCCGATCCCACTTGGATCCCCTATTGGGACTACAGGACACTTTTACTCTGGAAATCTGCTTGCTGGGGCTGGGAATTGACAATTTGGTGGGACATCAAAGATTTCACATAGCTTTAATAGCTACAGTTGCTAAATTGATCATTTTACATCATTGGGTAGACAATGAGGGTGAGATATTCAGAATTGCGCCAAAGGCCAGGGCAATGCTGGCGCAGTACAAAACAGATGCGCCATGTCCAAACGGGTGTAATATTCAAACAGTGCACCATGGTGCAACCAGACCTGCACCATTGCACAACCCGGCTGAAAATCACGTGGATGTGCCATGGCACAACCAGACATGTGCCAAGGCGCAATCACACATGTGCTATGGCGCAATCAGACATGTGCCAAGGAGCAGCCACCGCAGGCTAACAGTGCAACCAGGGCTGACACAGGGCCACCGGGGAAGGTCCCAAGGCACACATATGGTGGCACAGGCACAGGTGGGGGCACATCAGCAGTGGAAAGGTGTGGGACAGGACACAGGACAACAGGAACAAATGCAGGGATGTATAGTGGTAGATCAAAAGTGCACACCACCTGCAGGCCACACACAGGCACCCGGCCCCCCCCACCCTGGAACAAACCCATGGCATGCAACAGGCAACAGGTGACACAATGGCCACCAGAGGGCTGTCATTGGGGCTCCCACCCACCTGTGCAGTGCCCCCACCCACCCAAGCCCTGCACCACATACCCAGAACCATGCAGGCAGGGGCACACATGCCGCACAGCCACCCCAAGGCACACCCACCAACCAGGGGATGTGACAACAGTATGCATGCACACACAGCAACACAGCCACACCACACAGACACATGCCCTGGCACTGCAGCCCGGCCCCACTGGCCAGCTGCAAAGCAGATATGAACACAGGCAGGTCAAATAGTAAGAATATATTAGAAACAATATACAAGTATACACAACAGGGGGTAGGAAGGGGTAAGAACGGGAGGGAAGGGGACAGGGAACAGGCACTGTACAATGGGAAGGGGTATGGGTGGATGAGGAATGGGTAGGGGAGCAGGGGAAGGTGTAGAACTCAATGGTGTCCCCCACTTGCTGCGGTCAGCTGCCTCACATCCCAGCAGAGCTTCCTCACTAGCCGGTGTACCTAGAACACCACTTCCATCGAGGTGGACACAATCAGCACAATCTGCTGTAGAAGGCAGCAATGTGGTGGAAGCCGCTGCCATCTCCAGACACCTAGGATAAGGGACAGAACAGAGGTTCAGTGCAACTGCCCAAGGACCATAGCCAGCCCAGTGCGCACCCCACTGGAGGGCCACATAGGCCACCTGGAGTGCTGGTGGGTGGCATGCCATGTCAGTGCCCATCAGAGGTGTACTGCATGTTGGCCAGCTACTACAGCACAGCAGTCACATGGCCCAGTGCCCTCCCTGCACCACAGCACTGTCCGTTGCAGCTGTGTGCCCACCCACCCCACCAACAGCAGACACCAGTGCAGTAGGCTGCGCCACAGTGTCGGGACCCACCCACAGTGCCACACAGACAGCTGCCACACCACCTGGTCCAGCCCGCTACACCCACACCCATGACAGAATAGATGCGCAGCATGCACAGAACCTACCTGGTTGCCGGGGCCCCACAGGTGGTGGTGGTGGCGGTGGTGGTGTTTGTGATGGTGGTGGCGGTGGTGGTGTTGGTGGTGGTGGTGGAGGTGCCGCCATGGCCAGGCCTCCTGGCCCTGTGCCTCCTCCCAGCTGTACAGCTGTGGCCTGGTGGGTAGCCAGTGCCTCCCTTCTCCGGGCTTCATGCACTGTGAATGGTAGAGAGTCAGATACACATCAGTATACAGGCGATGCAGCAGGCCCACACACCCACCACCTGGACCAGGGCGATCCCCCACCTGACATGGCCCACAGGATGGATGCACAGGCTGGGGCACATGGGTGCAGCAAACCAGCCTGCAGGACATGCCAGGCAGCGAGGCCTACACCATGGAACAGTGCCTGGACACACTACTATGGAGAGTACACTAACCTGGCTGTGGCACAGCCCCACGCCTGGCATGCGCCTCCAGGTGTTGTGGCTGCTCCAGGTCCCTCCTCCACATGTCACCATATTGGTGTCAGCACTGCTCCCCTGTGCGCATGATGCCTGTGTGCCTAGCCAGTGCCTGGCAGACTGCACACCACGCAGCCACCCTTGGCTGGTGCAGGGGCGCCTGCCCATAAAGCTGTGGCAGATAAGGTGCCACTCAGGCCACAAGGTTAGCCAGCTTGATCTGGCTCCAGTTCACAGCATGCCTGCGTTGCTGAAGCTGCACCATCACTGCAGACCGAGGCCCAAAATGGCGGTGGCCCAGCATGCGGAACATGCTTGCGCGGGTTGCGCAGCTATGGAGTAATGCGCTGCACGGGTCAATCATGCAAGCACATTGCTGCGCAGAGAGGGCATGGCCTACCAGGGCCAGTGGTCAGGGGTCGAAGGTCACTATTGGGGCACGACGCATATCACGCACCGTGCGCAGATGCGTGATAGCGGTAACACCAGCCAGTGCACGTGGACTGCATGCTGGACAGCAGTATCATGGGTAGCGCATGCGAGCAGTGTCATCACGCATTGCGCAGGTGTGAGAAGTGCACCAGGGGCTGCTCCAGTGGCTTCCCATTGCACATGGTGCAATGGCGTGATAGTCAGCTGACAGATGCAAATGTGCTCATCAGCCTATGCACAGCGCACCTCACCCATTGGCACGTCATTATAATTGTGCAATAGCTCATTTGCATATCCTGCACAATAAAAGTGCCACACAGTGCAATACACCATGGACCGGTATTGCAACCATTAGCGGTAAGTAGCACATGTAGCAGGCAGCGACTGTACGGCAGGGGGGATCGTGTAGCTACCACTGACATACCTGTTCATGTCCACAGGTAGCACTATGTGGGAACGTGAGGGTGCGGAGGAGCCTGGGCCTGCATGGAAACGCAGGCCCAATTTCAGCAAAGTGGAGGCGGATGCACTGTTTGAGGCCTATCTGGACAGGGAGCCACTGCTGAGTGGTGCCACCGGCACACCACAAGCCAGGGCTGCGGCCTGGGCAGAGGTGACAGAGCGTGTGAACCAGCAGGACAGCCAACAGCGGTCGGTGCAGGAGTGCCGTAAGAAGGTGGGCACAGACAAACGCCGCATAAAGGAGAAGGTAGCAGCGATACGTGCTGCCCGGACCGCCACCAAAAGGGGGGCCCACTGCAGCGATGCAGCTCACACTGCAGGAGGAGTTGATGGCTGCCACCATGCATTGCTGCACAGTCGAGGGCATGCCGGGAGGCGGCTTCCAGATGGGTGGCAGCCCCTCACTGCATGGTACGTATGTCGGGATGGGGGGCATGTCCTGGGTGGTGACAGTACTAACACATCTGTTTCCCCTTACAGCTCCAGCATACCTGCATGCAGTGGAAGAGGCACCAGTGGCAGCCGTGGAGGTGGGCCCAGCCCCAAAGGACCAGCCATCGACATCCACAGGCATCCGGGGGCCTGTTCGGCTGCAGCACACATCCGCTGTTCATCCTGCAGGATGCCACCCATGGCATCCTGTGCGCGGAAACACTGATTGGGGTGGGGTCTGACACTGATGACGACGAGACCATGATCATGGACAGTGGTGGTGTTGTCAAGGGTGAGGCGCCCATACCTGTGTCCTCCCTGGGTGGTGCGCCCAATGGCCATTCAACAGTGGGTCCGCTGGCTGATGCCACAGCTGGCACTGCTGTGGATACCACCATGGTGGTGCCCTCTGGTGGCAGTCAAGCTGCACAGCTGCTGGGCAGTGCATAGGGGCCGGAGGGATGGCAGCAGCATGTGGCGGGGGACAGGGGGCAGGCGGCAGCTGTGTCCGGCGCCGGGGCACCTGACAGGGTTCAACCTCGTGCAGCACCCACTGTGCAGCATCCACCTGAGAGGGGGGCTGCCCAGTGCGTATGTACACCCCCAGTGGGTCGGCGTGCTGGTCAGGTGCCCCGGGGCCAGACCCATTGACAAAAAACACCCGATTGCTGTGGGCATCCATGGAGCAACAGGTACTGCTTGTGGCTGGGGTGCGTGCACTGCATGCAGAGGTGCACCAGGCTGCAGAGCTACATAAGAGGGGCACGGCACAGCTCCTGGAGGCTATACAGCACTTGTGGGAGGACATGACCGCATCCCAGGACCGCATTGCCGGTGCGATCAAGGATGGGTTCACGCTGCTGGCTTCCACCGGGTGTGGCTTGCCACCTGACATGCTGTGAGGTGCACCATCCACCCCACTGACCAGGCGTCGTGTGTCACCCTCCCTATCGACACCTGGTTCTGCCGTGGGCATCCCTGGCACACCTGGAGCAGGCCTGTTCAGGAGCCTATGGACACCTGTGCAGACCCCAGATGTGGTCATGCAGTGTTACCCCTGGAGGGCTGAAGCAACTGCCCCCGGCAGCTGATGAGCAGCCTGTGGCTGCTGATTGGCCCCAGCATGGCTGCCCACATGTCTGTGGTGACCATGCTTCTGTGCGTCGGACCTGAGGTGCCTGTGGCCAGGCCAGCCATCTGCTGCTGCTGCCCTGTGTACAAATGGTCAGCGTGTGTGTGCGGTCTAAAGATGTGTCTCCTGTGCATCGTGCCACGCACTGTCTGTGCCAGTGCATGCCTGACCACTGGCCCATGTGTTGTGGACGTGATGATGATGGATATACGCCAGTTGCGCCTGTGCAATGGTGAACTGCTTCTGATCCATGCTACGTGCCAGTGCCTGGGCACGTTGGACTGTGTGTGTGTATGTGTGTGTCTGTATGTATGTGTCTGTGTGTGTGTGTGTGTGTGTGCACTTATCTGTGTCTCTGTGTGTGGTGCCAGTCCCCGCAGCATGCTGCTGTGTATGGCTGTGCGACCCGTGCCCCTTGCCCTTGCACCACACCCCTCTGCGATGCAGTCCACGGCCATGCACGCCCCCACCTGTTGGCCGGTCCAATGTGTGCAGTGTGTGTGTTGCTACCTACCATTGGTCACCATAGTGCTCCTGGGTTATGGTGTCCCTGTGCTGGTGGGCCATTCTCAGCATCCGGGGGTCCCTCTGCCCAGGGGGTGGCGGCCCACCACCCTCCGGCCCATCACCCCTATCATCTCCACGGCTGTCCCCCTCCTTGGCCTCTACGGCAATGACACGGTCAATGGACATGCTGTGCAGTATACAACAGGCCAGGATAATGCCACAGGCTTTTGAGGGGCTGTACTGTAGGGTACCACCAGATCTGTACAGGCAATGGAAACGTGCCTTCAGCATCCCAAACACACGCTCAATAATGTTCCTCATGCTGGCATGTGCCTCATTGTACCTTTCCCCTGCTGGGGACAATGGCTGCCGGTAGGGGGTGAGCAGCCATGGTCTCAGTGGGTATCTGCTGTCACCTGTGGGAGAAGCACATGGTTAGTCCAGTGTCCTGTGTGTCTGTGCCCTTCCCTGGCACACATGCTTCCACTTCCACCCTGCCCACCCACATCCCTTGTCATGCCCAGTCCCTTATCCTTCACATACTCACCCACTAGGTGGTCTGTGGGGATTTCCCCACACTCAAACCTGTGGCTCAGTGCAGTGCTGTGCCAGATGAAGGTATCATGTGCACTGTCAGGGTGTGTGGCACAGACATTAGTGATGTGCCCCTGGCATCGCATGCCACCTGGCAGTTGATGCTTGGCAACCCCTTCCTGTTCACGTAGGCAATCCCCTCCGGGCCAGGTGGCATGCGGATCTCAACCTGGGTACAGTCAATGGCCCCTAGCATGCCAGGCATGCGTGCAACCCTGTGGAAGTCCTGCATTGTTGATGTACACCCTGCCTGTGAGCTGGGGAAATGGATATATTCCGAAGCATGTGGCAGCAGTGCGTTGAGGAATTGTGTGAGGAGTCTGGATGCGGCCAACTGGGTTTTGCCTGTTGTATCCCCTGTTGGTCTCTGGAAGGTGCCCGTGGTGAGCAGACACATGACTGCTGTCACCTTTGTCTCACCGACATAGCATGGCTTCGTCTGGTGGGTACCTGCATCTCCTCATTGCACAGCTCACAGAGCTGCCTCAGCATTGCCCAGTTCAGGTGGTACCAGCCCACGATCTCCACATCACTGAAGCAGTTGAAGGTGGTCCGGGCACGGTTCTGCCTGTTCCGGGCATACCGCCAATGGGCCCTCCCACGGCCATGCCACTGTTCCTCCTGCCTCCTCATATCCCTCATTATGGCCTCCATCAAGAAGGGTATGCTGGCCATGCCCCTGCTGTCCTGGTGCCCCCTGGGTGGTCGGCTGCTGTCCGCTCCCTGGTACCCTAGTGCTGTGCCTGCTGTCCTACCTGCCTCACCCTGTCAGTCGCACTGCCCCTGGTGCACATTCTACACACCCAGCTCCCCTGTGGCTGCCTGGGTATGGCTCCTCCCCCACCTGGCCTTTGTCACCTCTGCTCTCCTGTGTCCGTTTCATGCATCCTCTGGTGGCCCTCTTCCTTCCACTGTCTTTGTTTTCTCTCTCTCTCTCTCTCTCTCTCTCTGGCTCTCTCACTCTCTCTTTCCCTCTCTCACTCTTTCACCATCTCCCTCACCCCTGGTGCTGTCCTGCCACTTGCGCCCTGTATTTATGGGCTCAATTCTGCTCGGTGTAATGGGCAGTTGCTCCGCACTTGCGCTATGGTTCCACCATTGAATATCGCACTGCGCTGCATATTCATGGGCATGCCCGCAGGCCTTGCGCATGCATTCATTGTCATTGCACTCTTGCGCAATGGTATTTGCACTGTGCCTTGCATCCCGCTGAATATCGCTCCTTGTCACAAAGCCACAATTGCGCTGGCGCAACTCATTTGCGCCATGCGCAATTGCTTTGAATATCTGGCCCTGAGAGTCATTCTTTTAGGGAATGGCATAATGAAATTTTGGCATCTTTAAGGTCGGAAAAGATGATAGCCAGCCTATGTCACACTCTCCCTTCTTATACATTCAGGTGGAAAGGATTATATACATTATTGTTGCCTGAATGAATATTAAGACATAAATCATTAGTAAGTGTCTTATATCACAATATAGGACATGAGGAATTTACCACTAATGGACCTTTGAATCTATAAGTGATAATATATGTCTTTTCTTAGTCCTCATGTTATGAATGAACATAATGTATACTCTCTGTCAATTTATGGCCCAGCTTTACGAATTTATAAGCAATTGTTATTTGAGTAGCTGCTGTTATTTCTGTTTGTATTGATTTTGTTATGTGTTTTTTGTTCTTGTCCTGAAAAACTTTAAATAAAGTGAAATCAGTTAAAACAAAAAATGTATCTGCCCCCAAGAAAATAAAGAAATGTATGATCTCCACTGGGGTAAAAGTATTATTAGTATTTAGTGCTCTAACATTATGTACAAAGTTCAGTATCTCTCCATATTCAGCAGATTATGGTCGACCGCTTTCCTTCTCCTCACTCATGGTTTGCAACTGAAAGCGAGGCCTGCCTCATGTCACCATGGATGTTGAAGGCACATCCTCAGTTGGTACTCGGACCACTTTTCTCCAGATGGTATCCCCTCCTTGCTGTTGATGGGGAAAGGCCACTGTGCCTCTTTCGGGTCCTTGCTGCTGCCATTGTCATTGCTGCATCTCTGTGTGTGCTGAACTGTGGTGTTCAGCTGCCAATTGTGATGGGACTCTGAGCTGCTCCAGACAGGTGCTCGCCTCCTCTAATGATCTGTAGAACTTTGGGCCTGCCACTGTTAAGATTGTTAATTGGGCAGTGGCCATGAGGTGAATTTGATGCCCCTTTCCTTCAGGTTGTGCTGTACTTTAATGATTCAGTGATGCTTGCCCATAACTGCTGGTAAGAAATCATGCTCAAGGTAGAGTCTTATGTCACTGAAAACTAGTTCTTTTTTCATCCGGTCTCTTAGAAGATTTTCATTTTTAGGGAGTTTCCACATATCTGACTATGATTGACCTGGAGTGGTCTTTGGAATTGGCTGGCTTTGGGGCAAGTGCCCTGTGGGCTCGTTCAATTGGTAGGCCCTTGTTTATGTCCTGGGCAAGGAGTTCTCCTAAAAAAGAGGCCAGGAATTCTTTCAGCTCACCTTGCTCAGTACCCGTGTACTCTCAGGTTGTTGCAATGCAATATTGGTAGCATGTCAGGGTTTATATGGCTACTTTTGAATGGTGACCCATGAAGAGGGCAACCGGCACCAAATTGCTGACACTTTCAGGGACTGGCAGTTCTCCCATCCCTGAGGTATGCTTCCCGAGTTAGTATAATAAATACAGGGGATGTGGGAGTGAAGCCCCCACAAGGGTGTGGGGGTTATAGCCCCCTGCAAGAAAAACACTTTGTTGTAATCCATCGCGCTGCGGAATTTGCACCCTCTTCACAGGTCGCCATTCAAAAGTCGCCATTTTGACATGGAACCTGTGATCTTTGTTCCAGGTCTTCCCTTTTTTCTGTAAGCTTTTTTTTCAACAGTAAAGGTTTATATCATTGGTATAGATGTATACAATATAGCACTGCAGTATTGTGGTGATTGCTTTGCTCTGCCATTTCTGTCAGGCCTTTCTCCAGACCACATGTGCGGCCCTCAGCCTCTCGTACCTCCTTTTTCATGTCCACAATATCTGTTTGCAACCTTTGCAGGGTTGATCCTATTTTTTGAAGCTCTGTAGTAAGTTTTTTTAGATATTACGTGAAACTCTGTTCTTCTTCCTCTAGGTCACTTAAACAATGTGACTGGTCTATGGTTGCTTGGGATGAAGGGTCTTGCTCACATAATCTCACTGCTTTTTTGGGTTGAGGACTCAACCTATTGAAGTCTTTTCATCACTGCCTAGTCGACATCTTTATCCACTGTATTTTATCGGAAATTGACCTTTTTCCTTGTTTCAATTTAATAGTAATGTAGATTAAATAGCTGGATCCTTGGACCTGAACCTCAACACATCTTCATTGTATGATGACATCACCAAAAGTCAGAGGGAACTTCTATTGCCACATCTGAACAATAGATGGCACTTCTCATGCAGCTTCTCAACACTTCCGGGCCCTTTTACTTCCACTTCTCAACTCTAGAGGGCACTTCTATTTTAACTTATCAACACTAAAGGGTGTTTCTCTTGTTGCTGATTAACAACGGAGAAAACTTCTATTACAATGTCTTAACACTAGATAGCACTTTTTTTGCACCTTCTCAACACTAAAGGGGTCTTTTACTGCGACTTCTCCACACCAGTGGGCCTGTCTGTTATAATTTATCAACACTAGAGGGCCTTTCTATTGTAACATTTCAACTCTAGAGAGTGTTGCTGTTGTTACTTCTTTACACTAGAGGGTGCTTCTGTTGCAAATTCTCAACACTAGGGGGCACTTTTATTGAAGCTTCTCAATAATAGAGGGCATTTGTTTTGGAACTTTGCAACACTAGAAGGCATTTCTCTGCTTTTCTACTGATGCCTCTGAACACTAGAGTACATATGTACTGCAATGTCTCAATACTACAACACACTTCTGCAACTTCCCAACACTAGAGGGTGCTATAATTGCAACGTAAAGTAGATGTTACATTAGAGGTAGGGATGGGAGATTCAGTTTGTATAAGTTCAGAATCACCCCAAAGCTGTGCCATTTTCTGTAAAGAAAAAACCTTATCAGAACCTTTTTTCCGGTTCTAATGAGTTCTGGTAACTTTTATAACATTCATTTTGAAGCTTAATATACTACCTCAGCAGGTCTTTATCTAGTAAGAAGGCAGTTGTGGTGTCAGAACTATTCAAAATGAAGCTTGAGGTAGTGTAGTACCACTTGAGGTTGTTTTTCAGTCCTTTCCCTTCACTAGAAATACCTTAAGTGTGGACAGTGGTGGAAAAAGAACACCAGACAAGCCCACCCTCCAAACAGATAAATGGCGATTTGGGGTTTCGCAAGGAAAAATTATTTTTTTAGTACCTTTTAGCGGCTTTATTAATGTTGTGCTAATCCTCCGGTTTGTAAACAATGCCCATACTGTGCAGTGCTGTTAATAATACAGAATGAGCTCAGCACAGTCAGTGTCAGAGCCAGGATTTTAAAATGGGTCCTGCTCCAAAAATGATTGAGGTTTGACTGAAAGGGGCTGGACTATCAGCAAGCTGGCAGAAAAGTTCTGTATCTATCATCTTGCACTGAACAAGATAGCACTTTGGAATGGGCCATGATAAAATTAAGTTTTATTATTGCAACTCTGGCGCTATCTATCCAAGGGCTACACTACTCCTGCCTTGCTGGCCAGACCAAGGTTGAAGGACCTGGGTTCCTATTTCTGATTTAAAACTGGTTCTTTCCCAAAAACAATATTAAATACACAGTGCCTCCACCCTGAGTATACTTTTACGTGGGCTAAAATAATACCTGGTACAACCCCGGGGGATGCTGTACCCACCCACATTACCATATAGTCACCCCACACATGACCCAATAACCAAAACCCCATATTTTAACATTTTAGAATTAAAGGCTCACTCTAATAATATGCTCAGGACACAAGGGTTGTGCAAAAACAGTTAAACAGCAATTTATTTACAAGAGGGTGAGGGTTAGGAAAGGGTAAAATGAAGCAGAAGTTAATTATTTACATTTGCTTTAGATTGGCATTTGAAATGGATATTCTTGGCATTGAAATCAAAAATTAATTCTTGCATTTTAACCTTAGACATTGATCACAGTGGCCACTCACCAACTTCTGATGTATTCAGGTGTTAAGTGCTTTCTACTATCTAGCTGCATGGATGGCAGAACAATGTATTAGATGTCCACAGACATACCAGTCCCAGTCTGAATTAGAACCCTGCAATTCTAAAACCTTATTTGAGTACCCAGTAATAGAGTTCCTAAAGTTGTAGGCCAGTTAAACAATGCAGCTGAGGTAGCAGGTGTTGCAGCTGGATGGGGCTTTTAAAGAAAATTAGATTAACATCTTTAATCCTGGAATATATTTCTAACTGTAACTTTGCAGACAAACAGCAATACTCCCTTGCTTGGCTACCTTGAGACTTTCGCTAATTGAACTTGGCAAATTTAGAATAACTATTTACAGTTTCCATTAAGTTGGCAGAGGGTGGCTCTGCCTACTCACGGTTTTGAAGTCATCATTGGCGAAGTGGAAATCAGGCTGTACAAGGCAGACTCAATGCTGAGATGCTTGGCTAAGGCTTGCAGGAACCCCTTTACTGACTGCAGGATCTAGCAGCTCTTGCAGGTTGGAACAACTCTCTCAGCTTCTTTTTAAAGTGGCCCAACTTGTTTTGGGCTTGAAGTCACACTCGGGTACAGACCAGGCCAGGACCAGGCGCAGCACACATCAGACCCCCACATCTAAGCTATGCTCTTCCAGGGGAAGCACACATGGCAGTGTATAGCTGGCATACCACAAGACTGACTCCCAAGTAGATCTGGAAAACAGTCTCTTGCATTCAGCACATTTACATTCAGCACATTTACATTTAGCACATTTTACTTTCAGCATGTCACAGTCTCTTCAACCATGTATCCAGTGTGACAGGTATGGTCCTTTCAGTTTTCAAGGCACAGTTTCTGAAACTGGGTGCATTCCCCTAAGGTTAGGGCCAACCCAGAACTCTCACAGACCATGCAAAAGCAAAGTCTCTCTTTTTCTTAAGTTGCAGACGGCGCTTGAGGCATGCCTCTCAACCACTTTAAACTTTACTTGCTAGCAAATTCACTTTTCCAGATGCTTCTCAAAGCACAGTACACATTAACAAAGTCCCTCATTTCTATGCTGGCATTTGCAGCTCCAATTGGACATTTAAACACATTAACAAAGTCCCTCTTGGCTATGCTGGCATTTGAAGCTCCAAACAGACACTTTACTGTCCTCACAGGCAATGTCAGCGAGAGCCACATGCTCTGGGCACTCCCTTTCCAGTCCTGTAGGCACTTTCAAACAGTCACATAGTCATTCTTAGCACTGGACCCTTCTCCGGTCACTTGAACTATCAGACATCCACCCATTTCTTGGCACTAATCAGGCACAGGGTGCAGACAGAACTTGAGCACCTCTTGTCTCTCTGGGCTTCACAGCTCCAAGCAGGTCTCTAAATATCTCAACTTGTATGCAGAAGTTTGCTCACTCAGAATGATTCAGAAAGCTTTTCATTTTCTGAAGTTACAGCTTCATCAGCACTCTCACTGCTGAGACAGAACGTTCATGCAACTTTCTCATAGCTGAAGATGGTTCAGGTTTCTCCCACATTTTCCCCAAAATGTGGAAAGGCTCCACAGTAAATCCTGGCTTTCCGATTGGCTGCTGGCTGCCCAAAATGGCTGCAACTTGTTACAGTCCCCATGCAGTTCTTCACAGTCTCACTAATACAGTTCTGATGCAGCCAGGTAAAATTTTTAAGTTAAATCAGTGCCCCACAGTTTTGTAGCTCCTTTAGTGCTCTCTTAAATGCTGCTCATAATAAATATTTCTCTGCAGTCCCTTTTCGGTCACTGCTGCCGAAATATGTAGTCCCCAGGCAGCAAACAGACAGCTTATAAGGGTCCCAGCTTTAATGATCTGGAGCAACCAGCATATTTATTCTATTTACATCATTTCCCCATGGTTTGATAGCCCTTCTTGTGCCCTTTAGAGAACTCACATTTATTTACACTTATCTGCACTCCAGCGCTTGTCGCTGTTGCTGAAATATGTAGTTCCTAAGCAGTAGTAAGGATGACTCATGAATATTAATGCATGCTCATTAATATTCATAGAGCCAGGTCTAGACCACACAGCACGCATGGTGCTTCCTATTTAACCTATCTGGAGGCTTTCTCCGGCCCTGCCCCAGGTCACCGGTCCCTGACGTATGCCCAGTGGGGACCAGGACTGCCAGAAAGCCATCTGATTGACCACAATTGCAGTTGTAAAGAAAAAGGGTGCTTCTTGAACAAGCATGAGCTGTCTGCCTGCCCACCAGGATGAGTAGGGGAAAAATGGGTGGCAGCTCTGGTAATGCTCCCCAGGCCATGTAGGGCACAACAACTGCTGGGGCTGTTCAGGGGCCCAGGGACACAAAAGAACTCGGGCCAGAAGTGGTGCAAGCACCGGAAGATCGGGCGTACACCAGGAGGCAGAACGTGAGGAAGCAGGAGACAAACGGACATTCCAGGTAAGCCCCCATTTTGGGTGGGGGTGTTACACCATGTTGGAGATATATTATATTATGTTATGTTGGATTGGTTCTATGCCATTTAAATGTCAGAGAAGGGTCCTGGGTACTAGGATCTCTAGCAGTGCTGGATTCACCACTGAGCTCTGCTTACTTGTATACATTTAGTACAAGCGAGTTGCCCTGAGCTGCAATCCACAGTAAAAATGATGCCTTGCAGTGCGGCCTTTGTTTATAAACCAGAGTAATAAAGCAGCTGAAAGATACTAAAAGTGTTTGTTGTACTTTTTGGAAATGGAGGTAGCACTGAGCTGTGTGTGTGTGGGGTGGGCGGGTCTGATAAAACCACACTGAAAAACTGTAAAAAAAAAAAGTGCTGTTTTCTGGTAACTGACCTGTACTGTTTACCTAACAAGGCAAGAAGTAGTTACATGCAATTTTGGGGTGGCTAGAGGACAGGGAGTCGGGTGACTAATTGCAGACATTAGGAGAGCACCAGGAAGCTTCTACCCAGAACAAATGCAGTTCATTTTTTGAGATCTGGTTGCTTTAACGCCGAGCTGTGCAGGAAGCATCTGGTAAAGCTGCACTGAAAAACTGTAAAAACAAAAAGTGCTGTTTTCTGGTAACTAACCTGTACTGTTTATCTCACAAGGCAGGGGCTAGCTGTATGCAAATTTGGAGAGGCTAGAGGACAGGGAATCACATAACTAACTGCAGACAGTAAGGGAGCACCAAGAAGCTCATACCCAGTACAAATACAGCTTTTTTTTTTTAAATCTGGGTGCTTTTGTGAAACAGAAGTAGCGCTGAGATGTGCAGTGGATCTGATAAAATCGCACTGAAAAGCTGTAAAAAAGAGCTGTTTTCTGATAATTAACCTGTTTTGTTCTGAAAGAGCTTCTGGTACCTTACTGCCCTGGGAGATCGCTCTGCTCAGCAGACGAGGGGTTGCTAGAGATTCCAAGGGTTTCTTTGAAATTGTCCGGGGCCCATGCTTTTATGTATGAGCCCCTACCCTTTGGAATTCTCTACCCCGCCCGCTTTGGGAGTGTGCGTCCATAGAGGAATTTAAATAGGCGCTGAAGACCCATCTGTGGAACAGAGGCGCATCCCTCCAGTTGTACCTCTCCACAATTTCTATGCCGTTCTGGAAAAGTGTGGTTCCTCTATGGAGGCAAAATAATTAATCTAAGACAAACCTATCTCAACCACACAAAAAATCACTATCAGATCTCAGTTTAAACTATCCTTGTCACAGGAATATTCTTTTAATGTTTCTATTACATAAAGACAGAGATCATTTCAAAAGTGCAATTTCAATCAAATATTTCTCAAAAGCTCCATCAATTCAAATTCCAGTAATGTTTCGGAAAATATATTCCTTCTTCAGACTGTTGAGCTTTTCTATAAAAATAAAAATAATACTTTACAAATATATTTCGATATAGTAATCAAAGAAAACAAATTATATTGTCACATCAATAAATCAAGCGCAGGTGGAACTAACCTGCAAACATCAATTGGTGGCAAATGGGGGTGGGGGTAGGCGTCCTTATCTTACTCAATATAAAATGTCTCATATTCTATAAAAGAATAAAAAAACAAAAACAAATTTGTAACCTCTTTCTTTCTATGTATCAGATTAAATATACTTAAACCTACAATGAAATTTACCTTCCAAGGAAACCAATATTTTAAATATCATGATTTCATATAAGATTTCTCAAAGGTTTTTAAACTCTAAAAAGAGAAGAAATAAAAAACGGATAGTTAAAAAACTATCGCTTTTGTCAAAACCACCCTTAGCTCTAAAAATCAAAATCTCAAAGGATGTTACCTTATACTCAGCTTTCACATTATTAATTCAAACGTTCCGGGCAGAATTATTAAGTATTTGGTTCAAGTTCAGCCCGATGAAGGAAAACGCGCCAAACTACCACGCCACCATTTGCTGACCACACTACTATGTAAACTGAGCACCTTTCTCCAGGTGCTTATATAAGGAAAGAAGAAGGGGCCGAGCGCATTAGAGTGAGCGTACCTAACATGCTACGCCACTATGACGTTTAACTGGGCGGCTCGGTCAAACATGAAACCCTCTCATAATATTTGAATGGGAGAGCCCCCCCTTAATCTTAACCCATACATTAAACATTTATATTGCAGAAAGGCACAGATCTACGCAATGAGCAAAACATAAATGTCACAGCTATATGCTGAAATGAATTAGCGTAAATGAACAAACTAAAAAATCAGCTTCTAATACTTAATCTATTGTAAATTAGCAATTATTAACAGCAATGTCCATTAAATATTATCCTGAATTATTAGTATGCATATATTATACAAAATCATGTACAAATGCAAAGGATGTATAACATTTAAAGGATTTCTAAGCAAAGAAAAGGGAATGAAAATGTATATCCCTTTTAATCGTAAAATGACCAATTCAGGGTTTCGTTTAAACCATATTTTGGCAAATACGTTTTTAATGTGAAAATCCACCAAGCTTCTCTTTTTAATAAAAGTCTTTCTGAATCTCCACCTCTAATTGTTTCATGTACTTTTTCAATACCACAGAATTGAAGACTAGAAACTTGGTGTTTTCTTTCAATAAGATGTCGTGCTAATGGTGATCTTTAAGTCACCTCTTCTAATACTACTTTTATGTTCAGAAATCCTTAATTTAAGTGGTCGAGTAGTTTCTCCTATATAATAAAGTGCACAAGGACATTTAATGCAATAAACTACAAAACTAGTATCACAAGTAATAAAACTTCTCATATCAAAATTTCTATCTTCACAAGTGCTTCTAATGGTCTTAGTTTTAATACCACTATTACAATGTACACAATTACCACAAGGGAAAAAAACCTTTGATATCACTTTTAAGCCATCCTACTCCAACTGTATTATAATTCCAATGTTGAGTTTTGACAATTTTATTACGTATGGTAGCAGTTCTACGAGCAGTAACCCATGGTTTGTTATCAAAAATCTTACAACCTAAATCATTAGTTTGTAATATTCTCCAATTTGATAAAACAATATTCTTAATGTTTCCAAAATTGACAGAATATTTCACTGACATCGTAATTTTTTCAGGTGTGGGACTAGAACCTTGTACCTCATCTTTAAGAAGATTTTTTCTATCTATTGAATTCACTCTGATCCTTGCGGTTTCTAAAGTATCTTTATTATAACCTCTATCAAAAAATCTTTCTGTAAGTTCTGTCAAATTATTTTCACAGTTTTCATGTATACCGCTATTTCTTTTAACCCGTAACATCTGATTGTATGGTATATTCTCTTTCAGTTTCTTTGGATGGAAACTTTATTATGTAATACCCAGATACGAAGTAATTTCTTTTCTAAATAAATCTGTACATAATTTCCTTCTTTTAAAATCTTTAAGTCCAAAAATTAATTTCATTAGAATCATATTGCATAGTGAAAAGCAAATTTTATTGGAAAATTCTAAAAAATCTTTAAATGATTCTAATTCCTGAGGTGTTCCATTCCAAATAATAAATATATCATCTATAAAGTGTTTATAGATGATTATATTAGTTCTATAGGGGTTAGTATCTGAATCCACATATAGTTTTTCAAAATAAGCCATGTATAAGTTTGCATAAGTAGAGGCTAATGTTGCTCCCATTGCTGTACCTGTTTTTTGTAAGAACTTTTTATCTTCAAATGATAAATAATTGTTTTTCAAAACCATTTTAGTAAGAGACAATAACAATTCTTTATTAGGTTTATTTTCACTTCTTAATGATAAAAAATAATCCATGGCTTGTAAACCCTCCTCATGTGGAATACTGGTATAAAGATTCCTAACATCCAATGTTACTAATATTAAATCATCAATGTCCAATCCTTGTCTTATTGTATTAAATTCTTCTAATATCTGTATGCAGTGTTTACTGTCTTTGAGATGTGCCCAGGTAGAAAATACCAACTGATTACAATAGTGATCTACATATATAGATAACGGCTCTGTTATAGAGCCAATACCTGAAATAATGGGCCTTCCTGGTGGATCCTCAAGATTTTTATGTATTTTGGGTAAGCAATAAAAAAGTGGAATTCAAGGTGTAAGATTAATTAATTCTTCCATGGTCCATTGTTCAATAATTCCTCTATCATTGGCTTCAGTGACTAATTCTCTAATTTCTGACTTAATTCTAGAAAAAGGGATACTTTTCACAACCTCATACGTGACCTCATCTGTCAATTGTCTAAAACATTCACGTCTATAATCTTCTCTGTTCAAAATAACTATTCCACCACCCTTGTCTGCTGGTTTTATAATGATATTATCATCATTACTCAAATCTTGTAATGCTTTATATTCTTCCTTCATTAAATTAAACTTAGATTTTTTAGTCTTTGCCTCAATTAACAGCTTCTCAATATCCATGTTAACGTTATTAATATAACTAGTTATATTAGCTGGAACGAAATGAACAGGATCAAATTGTGATTTGACTCCCAAAGCTTGTTTAAGTTGGTATCTATCAATCTGTTCAGCATTTGCAATTTCTCTATTTTCTTTACTACCAAAGAAATGTTTTAATCTTAATTTTCGATAAAATTTTTCCAAATCTAATTTTAATTCAAAGGGATTTAATTTCTCTGTCATACTAAAAGATAATCCATAACTTGACACTCTGTTCTCAATAGGTGTAAGTATACGTGATGATAAGTTAAAAACAGTTAATTCTGTTGATGTTTGGACCTCAACTCGTGTATCTTTTCTCTGTCCTTTTCTCTTTCTAGATTTTCTAAATCTTTTCCTTTTGTGTGTGTTCCTGAGGTGCTTGCCACCTCCAAACCTTTCTGAAAATTCCCATCTTTATCTCTCATTCTATCACCCATTTGCAAATCTCTTCCTTCTCCTGTATAGTAATCCCTATCATACTGAAATCTTCTGGGATAATATTGTCTCCCATATGGTCTATAATAACGTCTATTTCGTCTATTATTAAACCGTCTACTTGTGGTTTCTCTATGAATGAAGGGATCCGAACCCTCAGAATCAGAAGTGGCAGAACTGGGATGTGTATCATTCAAATCATATATATTAGTATGTTGATCCAATTTTTTCCAAGAGTAAACTGTACCATTCTTATAATCATTTAAATCCCTGCTGAATTTATTGACTTTAATGTTTTGTATGTGTTTGTCATAGTCAATCAATGTTTTCTCAATTTTATCCAAAAGTGTTTTTAGTTGTGATGAGTCAATCATATCCTTAATTTTAATTTCTAAACTGTTGATTTCTTCCAGTATTTTACTTTGTTCTGTAGTTAATGTTTCAATTAGAAGCAGCATAAAATCAAAGGAACATTTAGAACGTATCCCGTCCCATTTTATTTGAAAACCGTCTGGACTGAATCCTAATTGTGATTCAACTAACACTCTAAGACCTCTTGGAATTCTTTTCTGTGTGATATATTCTAATAAAGTGACTGCATGCCAGTCTAACCTAATATTCTCTTTCTTTCAATGTTTCTAACTTATTGATTAAGGTTTTAGGAACATTTGTAGATTCAACTTGTCCCAAATGTCTCTTACTTTTAACAAGTCCCATAATTCTTGTTGCTTCTTCCTGATTGATGCTAAGTGCTGTAGATCTATTATTAGTGATCTGACCTATCTCTGCAAAAGTAGCCATTATAAACTCTTACAAAAAGCTGCAATTTAGGGGAACATAAAACCTATTTCCACAAAGGTACAGTATTGACAATCAATATTAATGTGTTCCCCAGGGTTCCTTTTAATTTTTAATAGATATAAAGGAGACAGGTAATTGGAAAAGGATAAATAATTAATCTAAGACAAACCTATCTCAACCATACAAAAAATCACTATCAGATCTCAGTTTAAACTATCCTTGTCACAGGAATATTCTTTTAATGTTTCTATTACATAAAGACAGAGATCATTTCAAAAGTGCAATTTCAATCAAATATTTCTCAAAAGCTCCATCAATTCAAATTCCAATAACGTTTTGGAAAATATATTCCTTCTTCAGACTGTTGAGCTTTTCTATAAAAATAACAATAATACTTTACAAATATATTTCGATATAGTAATCAAAGAAAACAAATTATATTGTCACATCAATAAATCAAGCGCAGGTGGAACTAACCTGCAAACATCAATTGGTGGCAAATGGGGGTGGGGGTAGGCGTTCTTATCTTACTCAATATAAAATGTATCATATTCTATAAAAGAATAAAATAAAAAACAAATTTATAACGTCTTTCTTTCTATGTATCAGATTTGAGATTTTGATTTTTACAGCTAAGGGTGGTTTTGACAAAAGCGATAGTTTTTTAACTATCTGTTTTTTATTTCTTCTCTTTTTAGAGTTTAAAAACCTTTGAGAAATCTTATATGAAATCATGATATTTAAAATATTGGTTTCCTTGGAAGGTAAATTTCATTGTAAGTTTAAGTATATTTAATCTGATACATAGAAAGAAAGACATTACAAATTTGTTTTGTTTTTTTATTCTTTTATAGAATATGAGACATTTTATATTGAGTAAGATAAGGACGCCTGCCCCCAACCCCATTTGCCACCAATTGATGTTTGCAGGTTAGTTCCACCTGCGCTTGATTTATTGATGTGACAATATAATTTGTTTTCTTTGATTACTATATCAAAATATATTTGTAAAGTATTATTTTTATTTTTATAGAAAAGCTCAACAGTCTGAAGAAGAAATATATTTTCCAAAACGTTACTGGAATTTGAATTGATGGAGCTTTTGAGAAATATTTGATTGAAATTGCACTTTTTGAAATGATCTCTGTCTTTATGTAATAGAAACATTAAAAGAATATTCCTGTGACAAGGATAGTTTAAATTGAGATCTGATAGTGATTTTTTTGTATGGTTGAGATAGGTTTGTCTTAGATTAATTATTTATCCTTTTCCAATTACCTGTCTCCCTTTATATCTATTAAAAATTAAAAGGAACCCTGGGGAACACATTAATATTGATTGTCTCTATGGAGGCACTCACAGTGGAGACCAAGGAGGATGCTGGGAACCTCCACAAAGGAGACCCACAGGAGGGTGGCATGGGACCCCACAGGGGAAGGAAACAACTCCTGGTGGGGGACTCCATTGTTAGGAAGGTAGATCTGGGGGAGGAAGGGGGAGAGGGAGGTAAGGTGTCTGCCTGGTGCCATGGATTTGAGGGACAGGGAGCGAATCCTCAGGATCGCAGGAGCAGCTGCACAGGGGAGGGAGCTGGATTGAATTGTCCACCTAGGAACAAATGACCTGGCTAAGAAAGGGATCAGAGCAGTGCAAGAAGCATTTGTAGAGATGGGGAGGGGCCTTAGACAAATAGCACACACAGTAACCTTCTCACAGGTGCTGCCTGTCTATATCATGGGTGAGGCTAGGATGCTCCACACCATGGGATTCAATCAGTGGTTGAAAAGCTGGTGCACAGCTCAGGGATTTGGCTTCATTGGGGACTGGGGGTCCACCTGGAGGGATGCAGGCCTATACTGGCATGATGGTCTGCATCTGTCCAGGAGGGGAACCAGGATCCTAGGTGATAGGTTTAAATACTTCATTGACAAGCATTTAAACTAGCCAAGGGGGGAGACACTGGAAAGGAGCAGGAAATCCTAGCCCCCCCAAAATATCAGGGTACTAAGTGAGGTAGACACCAACATAGAGATGTCGATAGGGAGAAGCGTAGGGGTAAATGGAGAAAGTGACAAATGCAGTAAGGACAGGGATGGGGCAAAAAGAGGTAAGGCCATCAAGAAATGGAGAGTAATGAGTACCAATGCCCATAGTCTGGGCAACAAGCTCCCTGAACTGGTGGCCTTGATGGAAGAGGGATGCCTGGATATTGTAGCAGTCACAGAAACATGGTATACAGAGAACCATGTCTGGGATGTTAACATACCAGGGTACACAACCTACAGGAGAGACAGAGAGGCAGAAGGGGGAGTAGCTCTCTATGTAAGGGAAGGGATAAAACAACCGAACAAAAGAGTAAACAGGAGGAGAGGAGGCACTGTGGGTCACCTTAGAGACTGAAATGGCACCACAATCTGCACAGGGGTTGTATATAGGCCCCATGTCAGGGGAGGAATGGACAAAGATATGATAGAAGGCATACTTAGGATGGCAGAGAAAGGGGAGATACTGTTGATGGGGGACCTTAATATGCCAGATGTTAACTGGAGCACCTTTGCGGCAGCCACATCCAAAAGCAGGGCCATTCTTGATGCCCTTCAGGTGGCATGCTTCAGACAGCTAGTTTTGGAACCTACTCATGAGGGAGCAATCTTAGACCTCGTACTCTCAAATGGGGACAGTGAGAGGATCTCAGATCTAGAAGTGGGTAGCCATTTGGGAACAAGTGACCACCAAACAGTGTGATTCATGATAAACTCAGCTACAGAGTCAAGCCATACAAAAGTGAGGGTTCTGGACTTCAGGAGGGCTGACTTTGGCAAGATGGGAGAGTGCCTTAGAAAAGCACTAGCAAACAGGCTAGAAGGAGGGGTGGAGCAACAATGGGAAACATCAAAACTGCCATCACAGAGGCAACAAGCCTTTGTGTGAAGCAAATAAACAAATCAAAATGAAAGAAAAAGCCACTATGGTTCTCAAAAGAGGTGGGTGAAGGTTAGAGAGAAAAGATAACATTTAGGAAGTATAAGAAAACACAGAAGGAGCAGGACAGAGAACTGTACCAATTAAGGCAGAAGGAAGCAGGGAGGGTAGTCAGAATAGCAAAGGCACAAACTGAGGAAAAGATAGCTAACTCAGTTAAGAAGGGGGATGAAACCTTTTATAGGTATATCAGGGAGCATAGAAAGACAAAGGGAGGGATAGTGAGGCTGAATAGAATGGATGGTGGGTGGGCAGAGAGTGACAGTGAAAAAGCAGGGATACTGAATGAATACTTCTGTTCAGTATTCACAAAAGAGGAAGTGGAGGAGGTGCCAAATCCAATTAACAGAAGCACTCTGGAGAGGGTGGTCGATCCCAGTCCTTTTATTGAAGAAAGGGTTCTGAAAGAACTCCTAAAACTGAAGGTGGACAAAGCAATGGGGCCAGATGGAATTCACCCCAGAATTCTAAAAGAATTAAGCAGAGAACTAGTGACACCACTGACTACCCTTTTTAACAAATCATGGAAGGATTGTGTGGTACCCGAGGACTGGAAGAAGGCGGATGTGATTCCCCTTCACAAAAGTGGGACCAAGACAGAGGCAGGAAACTACTGACCTGTCAGTTTGACCTCTGTGGTCGGGAAAGTGATGGAATCACTTCTGAAGGAAAGAATTGTTGAGCACCTAGAAGCCAGTGGGGCACAGGACCTAAGGCAGCATGGGTTCACAGCGGGAAGGTCATGTCAGACAAATTTGATTGATTTCTTTGACTGGGTGACCAAAGTAGTAGACCAGGGAGGGGCTATGGGCATGGCCTACCTAGACTTTAGCAAGGCATTTGACACAGTCCCACACAAAAGATTAGTAATGAAATTAACCAGCCTGGGAGTGGGTCCCAGGGTGGTAGCCTGGGTAAAACATTGGCTGAACAACAGGACACAGAAGGTAATTGTAAATGGAGTCCACTCTGAAGAAAGGGGGGTTACTAGTGGGGTACCACAGGGTTCAGTACTGGGTCCTGTCCTTTTTAATGTCTTTATAAGTGACATTGCAGAGGGACTGGAACGAAAAGTATGCCTCTTTGCAGATGACACAAAGATCTGCAACAGGGTTGATACACAAGGAGGCGTGGAAAGGATGAGAAGGGACTAGGCAAGGTTGGAGGAATGGTCAGAAGTATGGCAGCTTGGGTTCAGTGCAAAGAAGTGCAAAGTAATGCACCTGGGAAAAAAAAACCCAAGGGAAAATTACACAATGGGGGGAGGTAGTAACAATGACAAAAATAGAAAGGGACATGGGGGTAATCATAACAGATGACCTTAAGGTTGGCAAGCAATGTGAGAAGGTGGTAGGGAGGGCTGGGGGGATACTGGGATGTATAGGGAGAGGTATCACCAGCAGAAAATGGGAAGTTATTATCCCCCTGTAGAGACAGTTGGTGAGACCCCATCTGGAGTACTGCGTCCAGTTCTGGAGACCCCATCTCCGCAAGGACATAGACAGGATGGAGGCAGTTCAGAGGAGGTCAACTAAAATGGTGCAGGGTCTGCAAGAGAAGCCATATGAGGAGAGACTAAAGGAGCTTAATATGTATACCCTTGAGGAAAGGAGGGAGAGGGGGACATGATAGAAATGTTTAAGTACCTCAGTGGAATCAACAAAGTCCAAGAGGGTAGCATCTTTCAGAAAAAGAGATGTGCAAGAACAAGGGGACACAATTTGAAGATAGAGGGGGATGGCTCAGGGGCAATGTGAGGAAGTATTTTTTCACAGAGAGGGTGGTGGACGCATGGAACAGCCTTCCTGAGGAGGTTGTGGGGTCTAAAACTGTGAGAGAATTCAAGAATGCATGGGACAGACATAAGGCAATTTTTGTGGGGGGTAGGAAGAAATAGGCTGTTGGTTAAATAGGATCTGCAGCTTATCCTCTAGGTAGGAAAATGGGCAGACTAGGTGAGCCAAGCAGTCCTTATCTGCTGTCAAAGTCTATGTTTCTATGGTTTCTAGTGTACATGACTTGATTTATTGTTTTATGAATCAGTATTTATTGTATGTGTGTTTTATTATACTGTTGATGTAAAGCACCTTGATTTTTAGAAAGGCACTATATAAATACATTTAATTATTATTATTTTTTTATTATTATCCCATGGGGCAGGAAGTACTCACAAGCACTTTTTTTTGGGGGGGGGGGCTGGAGGATGGGGAGTCATGTGACTAATTGCAGCCAGTAGGAGCCCACCAAGGAGCTCCTATCCAGTACAAATATAGCTCTTTTTTTTTAAAAGCTGGGTGCTTTTGTGAAATGGAGGTAGCACCAAGCTGTGCACAGAGATCTGATAAAACTGAACTGAAAAACTGTAAAAAAGACTGTAAAAAGTTGTGGTTTTCTAGTAACTAACCTGTTTTGTTTCACACACCATTTTGGGGAGGCTGGAGGACAGGGAGTCAGGTGACTAATTGCAGACAGTAGGAGAGTACCAGGAAACTCAATCCCAGTACAAGTACAGCTTCACCAAGTGTTATGGTGTCCCATCACGTGTGAGTCCCACAGTGTGGGTGGAACAGAACAGGAGTGAACAGGTGAAGCGGTTGGTATCTTAGGCATCTGCAGGCATCCACAGGTGACAGTAGGCATGCAGGAAACTCTGCTGGTCCAGTAAGGTACGGTAAGGTACAGTACCTGTTTACTTTCTGCTGCCTGTGTAGAAAGTACTGGAGGAGGGTAAGGGGTAACAACAGGAAGGTCACAGTCTCTATAAACAGTAAGTAAGAACCTGTTATGTGGGAAAAGAGGAAACACCCTATCTAGTGTAGAGTTACGTAAACGGTTAAGGAAAGGCACAAAGGGTGAGGCTAAATAAGAGGCAGGCAGAGTGGAACAAGGGATAGGATACAGGAACAAGCGAGGTGCAAAGCAAAATGGGCTAACAAAAAACACCCTATGTAGGGTAAGGTTACAAATGGGGTAAGTAAAGCAAAAAAGGGGAAAACTAGAAACACCCTATCTAGAATATGGTTACAAAGGAGTAAAGTGAGGCAAAAGTGAGGTGCCCCAGGACTGGAAGGTGGCACATAAAGTGCCTATCCACAAGGGGGGATCAAGGGAGGTGGCAGGGAACTACAGGCCTGTCAGCCTGACATCGGTGGTGGGCAAGGTGATGGAGGGCATTGTCAAGGAGAGGCTGGGGGGGGGACCTGGAAAAGTCAGGGTGCCTGGACGATAGACGGCATGGATTCGTCCCGGGGAAATCGTGTCAGACAAACTTTGTGGAGTTCTATGACTGGGTGATGAGTGCCTTGGACCTGGGTAGACCAGTGGACATCCTCTTTCTAGACTTCAGCAAGGCATTTGACTCTGTTCCTCATGAAGGCCTGTTGGATAAGCTGGGAGAAATGGGGGTGGGGAACCAGATGATCAGATGGATAGGCAATTGGCTCCAGGACTGGACCCAGAGGGTCGTAGTAAGTGGGATAGTCTCATCCCCCAAGAAGAGTCATTAGTGGGGTTCCACAGGGATCAGTCCTTGGGCCCCTCCTGTTCAATGCCTATGTCTCTGACATAAGGACAGGTATTAGGAGTGAGATGAGTCTCTTTGTGGATGACTCAAAACTGGGGGCGGTGGTGGATGGGGAGGAGGGGAGGGTGGCCCTACAGGGGGACCTGGAGGCTCTGGAAAGATGGTCTAGAAAGTGGAAGCTGAGGTTCAATGCAGGGAAATGCAAGGTACTGCACCTGGGGCCAGAAACCGGCCAAGTGTGCCCCTCGGGGAATGCTACAAGTCTCGATGGCTGAGAGGGACCTGGGGGTGGTGGTGGATATCAAGATGAACAACTCGGAGACTTGTAGGAGGGCAGCAGCCAAGGCCAACAGGATGCTGGGATGCATCGTTAGGGGGATCACCTCCAGAAAGAGGGAAGTGATACTCCCTCTGTATAACTACTTGGTGAGGCTGCACCTCGAGTACTGCGTGCAGTTTTGGAGGCCACACTTAAAGAGGGACATTAAACTCCTGGTGAAGGTCCAGAGGAGGGCAACCAAAATGATTTGGGGCTTGGGGGACAGGACCTATGAGGAGAGGCTCGAAGAGCTAAATATGTACACACTGGAAGAGAGAAGGGACCGGGGGGACATGATAGAGGTCTTCAGGTACATGAAGGGGTTAAATAGGGGAGGAGCAGTCAGGGTGCTTCAAAGGAAGGAGGAGGGGGCCACTAGAGAGCATGGGTGGAAGATGGAGGGGGGAAGATTCAGGGGAGAAAGGAGGAGGTGCTACTTCACTGAGAGGGTGGTGGAGCCATGGAATGCGCTGCCTAGCGGGCTGGTGGAGGCAGAGACAGTGGAGGGGTTCAAGAGGGGGTGGGACAGATACAGGGGAAGGGTTCTGGAAGCAAAATCCAATGCAGTGAGAATATCTGGAACTGGGAAGGGAGAAGCCAGAGAAGGCGAGGGGGGCAGCAAACTCAGCTCCCAGGGTGGGGGCTGACCAAACGAACAGACGCAAAAGACCGTTAGGCCTACTCTGCTGGCATTTAAGTATGTATGTAGTATGTAGTAAAAAGGGGAAAACTAGAAACACCCTGTCTAGGGTAAGGGTAAAAAGTAAATTCCAGCAGATGTAGAATGAAGCATTAGCAATTTTGGGACTGGTGCAGTGTAGTGATTGTTGAGCTGCAGTTTTCAGAGAGACCTGCTGGAGACTGAGGTGCTGCCCCATCTCGATGCACCTATCTGGGTTGAGGGAGGAGGTAGCTGGACCCCAGACCACACTGGCTAGGATCTGGAGGACCTTGTCCCCCACCCAGAAGCCACCGAGTCTACCACTGTTGCCCAAGAAGTTGCCTAGAAGAAGAGGGCCAGCTGATCTGTGGTGGCCTCTGGGAGGGTGGTGGGGTGTGTCAGGGCACATTCCTCAGACTGTGCCACTACAAAATTCATTCACCACTCTGACAGTACAGGACTGCCGGAAGAAGGCACCCATGGTAGTGGCAAGGCAAGATGTGGGGGTGCTCCATAGGGGAGGCCCCAAGGTGTGAAGTAGAGGACCACAAGAGGAAGCAACTTCTGTTGGGGGACTCAGTTGTTTGGGAAGTAGATTTGGGAATCGGAACGAAGGGAAAGAGGGAGGTAAGGTGCCTACCTGGTATCTTGGCTTGGAGGGATAGACAGTGAATTCTAAGGACCACGAGGGCAGAAGGGGGAGTTAGAGGTCATTGACCACCTGGAGACTAATAACCTGGCTAGGGATGGGGCTGGGATTGTGCAGGAAGATTTCAGAGAACTGGCGAGGGGTCCTAATCCGGCTATACTAAGTTCAGGAAGGATGGGGTGGGGAGGAAAGGAACAAGGGGTGTTGTTGTTGTATGTAAGGGAGATTATCAAAGTGACAGAAACATAGAGAAACCAGGGTGGAATGGAGGAGTTGGAGGTACTGTGGGTCACCCTGGAGACAGCAAACAGAACCACTAGTCATAGTGGAGTGATCTACAGACCTCCAACACGGGGAAGAACTGGATAAGGCACTGGGGGAAGCCATTAGCACAATGGCAGAAAAAGGGGAGATGCTGCTGGTGGGGGACTTCAGTCTACCAGAAGTAGATAGGAGCCTCCCAGCCGTGAACTTAGCAAGAAGCAAGGACATTCTAGACTCCCTGCAGGGGGTGTTTCTCAGGCAACTAGTGTGTGACTGCTATCCATGTAGTCTTTCTCCAGTCCTTGTTGCCAGTTTCTTCACTGGGACTTTTCCTCCAATCAGTAGGCTTGTGGAGTCTGGGAGCAAAGTTACTACAAAACTGTGGGTGGCTTTTAAACCTCACTCATTCTACTACCTGACTGTTGTGCTGCTGTTCATTCTGTGTGGAAGCATTTCTGATATCTGAGTCAGCTGGGCTCAGTAGTACTCAATTTCCCTGCGATTTTGTGTGTGACTGCTGTCCATGCAGTCTTTCTGCAGTCCCTGTAGCAAGCTCCTTAAGAGGGACGATTCCTCTAGTTGGGAGACTTTTGCTGTCTGGGGGTGGAGTCAGCTGTGGCCTTTATCTGTGGCCTTACCTAGTGGTCCTCCACTGTGACTCATAGCCAAACGGCTAGAGCACAAGGGTGTCACACTGTGGGTGTCAGCATAGGGCTGCAGTCGTCAAGAGACTGCACCCACAGCACGACACTCATCTACAGCATCATATTGCATTCTTAATGTGCACCTACAGTAAGTACATATTATCTCCCTACATTCTGCCATTTGTGTTCTGCTGCTAGCTAGGCCTATTGTGTTTATATTTATTATTTTAGCTGTCTCCACTGCAACTTGCAGTCTATTGTGAATATTTTTACACAGACTGCTTAGTTATACAACAATGTTGCTCTCTAGCTTCCACAACAGACATTGTACTTACTCTCTTAACATCACAAATAAGATTGGGACAACTTTGGAGCTAGTCTCACACTTTAAATACTTAAGGGTAACAGTTGACAGTGCTTTGATTTATGTCTACCACATAGACAATGCAGCTAAGGCAGGTAATGGGCGCATAGGTCTTCTATACAGGCATAAACATAGTCTGATCATGGAGGCTCTCACTCTAGCTATCCTTAGTTCAATGGTCTCACTAATAGACTATGATTTAATAATCTATGGGTGGCTCCGAAACTGACACGGCACTCCACAGGATTATAGTGGCACTAAACAAAGCCTGCCGCCTTGCAACCGGTTCGGCAAGATTCACACATCGTGTGACCTACATGTTAAGACAGACTGGCTCCAATATATAGGAAGGCTCAAATTTTCAAACCTGCCTAATGGCTAAAAAAATAAGCCTTGGCCTGGTGCCCCTTGGGTACAGAAGCTCCCTCCTCTGCACGATAATAAGCGCTGCACCAGAAGTAGGGATAGTATGATTTTTAAACTCCTGTGCTGTCGTACTTCCCAAGGACAGAGGGCTTTCTTCCACTGAGCTCCATTCTGGCTCAACTCCTTACCCCCGGACATTTCTTCCATAGCCAAGTTAGGCCCCTTCAAACAAAAGCTAAGGAGCCATCTTGAAGCAAATTCCAGCTGTGACTACTTTCACTAATCCCCTCACTCTAACAGGGGCTTGGTGCTGTATACTCTCCTCCCAGGACAACCCTTAGATGGCTCACAGTTTTCTACTCTTGGTTCCTAATTTCCTTGGCCTTCCAAAGCAATTTTCCCCTAGTTATCCACTCCTTTAATATATCTCCTTCCAATCCTCCCTATATCTTCCTCCCCAATTTACATCCCTAAAGTTGTCTGCCACCTAGACCTGTTTCCACAACTCGTAAATATATCCTCTTCTCCCTACCCCTTATGACAAAGCCTCTCTGGCTGATGTATTCTCCCTCCCCTATGTAAGTCTTCCTATCTATTCTGCATGTCTTAGCCTGTCTTACCTAGCTGTTACCTTTACTACCCCTCGCTCTCGTGCTTCTAATTGCATTTTTACATATAATGTACAATGCCAGCTTGATGTCTTGTTACCTTACTTGCCTAAGTTTTACATTGTATGTATGGTTTACTTCGCATTTAATTCTTGCTGCTTAACAGCAATCACTTATGTTTACACTGTTTGTCTAACTCTGATGTGGAACCTATGTAATGAGCTTGTTCTCAAAAGGTGTTAATCCAAGATCATGATAAAATAAAATAAATAAAATAAAATGTGTCTGTTTCTATTTTACAATTATTTTAATTTTCTACTGTTTAACAGTGGTTATTTGTCATCCTTAACATTCTCTTCTTTTGGTAAGAGGGTATTTATTTTATAATTGTAGGACCATCTGCTTGTAATATGGAAGTGTGTAGTTCTTATCTTTCTACTGATTATGTTGACTTGCACGCATGTGCAAGCAACATCTTGTGGTAGTAGCACTGTAGTAGCACTTTCAAAGGTGTGTCAGTGTTGTGGTGAATCCAGGGGATGCTTTAGCCTGTGTGTCCCTCAGCCGCCAACCAGTGAGCATGCTACAGATGACAGCAGTTTCAGAGAGTGCAACCAACTTGAAAAAAATCCACCACTGCAATGAGAGACAGGCTCGTCACTGCAGCAGCAGATCTGACACGCCTCCATTACATGCCATTCCTGGTGAAATATTTCAATAAACATGGTGGTGGCTCCTTCTTGCAATCCCTAGAAAGCTGACTTCAGGGGTGCCCAGTCCCCCTGTCTTCATGCCCCCTTCCCAGTTCAATTTGTATGCCAATGGGGTACCCAATCCCTGTCAGCATAATGTCCACCCCCAGTTTTATTTGTTTGCCGACAGTGGTGCCCAATCCCCCTCGGCATCATGCCCCCCACAACACAGACATGCTTTATTTGCCGACAGGGTGCCCAGTCCCCATTGGCTCAGTCCTCCCCAAAAAGCCAGGTGGCACACTGGGGCCCACCCCAGTGTGACCAAATGTATTGGTGTACTGTAAAAAAAAAAAACCTTCCCGGAAGTTTTTTTTTTTTCTTTTCTTGCAAAAACATAGAAACATAGAAAACATAGAATTTGATGGCAGATAAGGACCACCTGGCCCACCTAGTCTGCCCATTTTTCCTACCTAATGGATAAGCTGCAGATCCTAGTTAACCAACAACTTACTTCCTCCTACCTCCCACTAGGACTGCCTTATGTCTGTCCCATGCATTCTTGAATTCCCCACTGTTCTTGACTCCACAGCCTCCCAGGAGGCTGTTCCATCATCCACAACCCTCTCTGTGAAAAAATACTTCCTCACATTACCTCTGAGCCGTCCCCATCTATCTTCAAATTGTGCCCCCTTGTTCTTGCACATCTCTTTTTCTGAAAGATACTACCCTCTTGTACTTTGTTGATTCCTTTGAGGTATTTGAAAGTTTCTATCATGTCCCCTCTCTCCCTTCTTTCCTCAAGGGTATACATGTTAAGCTCCTTTAGTCTTTCTTCATATGTCTTCTGGTGCAGACCCTGCACCATTTTGGTTGCCTTCCTCTGTACAGCCTCCACTCTGTCTATGTCTTTGCTGAGATGGGGTCTCCAGGACTGCACACAGTACTCCAGATGGCGTCTCACCAACTGTCTGCAAAACAAGAAAACAGTCCCTCACTGTCCGTGGCACCCCCCTCCAACAATCCGCACCCACCCTCTGCGCATTCCACCTCCCCACACCCCCCTCACCCCATAATTACCTCCTGTGGTTGGCACAGCGATCTTCGGTAGAGCAGGAAGACGTCTGCACTCTTCAAAGCCAACCACAACCTGAAGAAATGATGGTAAGCTGTATAATGGCATAAATAGAGGGTTTTCAACTTAGGTGGATATCTTGGCCATTTTTTTGACTTTTGGCTCCAAATTTTCAATATGGGGTTCTTGGGACCCCACCTCATGAAATCAGTCACTGTCATTTCATTATTCAGTCCCAAAAGGTCATTTCATGCCACTGCATGGAATCACCTTTCAGGGCCGATTAAGGAAACAACAGTACCACTGTTCATGAGGTGGGCTCCCAAAAAGCCTATGTTGCAAATTTGGTGAAAACATTCTAAAAAATGACTGTGTTACGAGCGTACATTGCACAGTTTCCGTGCACACTTGTAACCTTGAGAATTTTTAATATTTTCAGTCCAGATTTTCAACATTGCCTTTTTTTCATACCTCCTTGTGTACAGTACAGCTGTCATTTTTCCCATCCTGCCTGAAATGTGTTTTCGCACATGTGGCGCACAATGGCACGATCACTGTGGGAAATCAACATTTGGGACAGATTAAGAAAATCACAGTGACACTGTTCATGAGTGAAGGTCCCAAAATGCCTACAGTATGTTGAAAGTTTGGTGAAAAAATTCCAAAAAAAATGACTGTCACAAGCGTGCATTGCGCAGTTTCCACACATACTAGTAACTTCGAGAATTTTTAATATTTTCACTTCAGATTTTCAACATAGCCATTTTTTCCCACCTCCTTATGAACAACACAGATGTAATTTTTCACATCCTGCCCAAAATGTGTTTATGCGCATCTGGCGCACCAAGGCGCGGTCGATGTGGGAAATCAATGTTCGGCACAGATTATGAAAATCACAGTGACACTGTTCATGAGTGGCGGTCTCAAAATGCCCATGATGAAAATCTGGCAAAAAAATTCCAAAACATTACCACATTAGGGTGTGTGTTGAGCAATATCTACGCATGCTTGTAAGTTTGCACATTTTTCATATTTTCTCTCCAGATTTTCAACATTGCCATTTTTTTACACCTCCTCATGAACAGTACAGCTGTCATTTTTCCCCATCCTACCCAAAATATATTTCCGCACCTGTGGCTCCAAATGGCGCAGTTGCTGTGTGAAATCATCTTTCAGGATTGAGTAATGAAATGATTGTGCCACTGTTCATGAGGTGGAATCCCAAAAAAACAATGTTGAAAATTTTTAGTGAAAATACCAACAAACACCCGTGGCGTTAAGGTTTCCAACCATATATCCACCCTGTAGAGACTGACAGGCGTCGTGGGTGTAACTTGGGTTCATCGGCCATAATGTTCACAGAATTCTACCCCCACCCTGCAGCCACTGACAGCCATTGAGGTGTGCCTTGGGTTCTGTCACCCTATCATTCACCCCATTCTCCTATATTGCACCCATCTCAGCTTATTTCCTTATAGAATGGGGTGAGCATAAAGGCTGAAGATCCCAATGCACACCCGACACCTAAACTCTCTGCAGGGTGGAGTGAGGTGGAAGAGCCAACATATGGCAGACCCAGTTCTGCGGGGTGCTGGCATTACTTCAATACTTCACTGCCATTCCTATTTTGCATTTCTAACTCCCAACATTCGGCATTAACAAATGCTTGTTTTATTTTTGTTTTGAGTCCCTCCCGTTTGGGTCAGGTCATCATCCCTTTCCAGTCTTATCTGTCTTGACTACTTCTTTAATTGCTTACCTATCTGAGCCTGGTTATCATTACCTTTTCCTCCTTAACCTGATACAGTCCTACGTTTCACTAGAATTTCTAGTTAGGCCATCTTCCCTGTTATTTCTTTATCTGGGGCAGGCCTATTCCCCTGTAATTCATGATTTTATTTTGACCTTTCCTTTTCATTCACTGATAAGGCCCATTTAATGTCCTCTCCATATCTGTTTAGCTTTCTTCTTTTACCATATCTGTTTCCCTCTTTTTATACATTACCTAGTTTAAAATTTTTTTTTTTGCACTTTTTCTTCACTATGCGCTTAACTTCCGTTTTTTCTCACCCTCTTCTTTCCTGTCTTCTCTGTTCCACAATCTACTGTTTTTTCCTCATCTCCCTCTTTTATCATTTCCCTTTCTCTTCCCCTACTCTCCCCTCTTACTCACGCCTCCATTTCCCTGGTGTCCTAAGTGTCAAATTCTTCCTGCTTCTTGGCTTCACCATGACTCTCTCTGGCACTTTCTGTCCTTTTTCTCCCCCATTCTCCCTCATCACCTTGGCCCCTGTCCCCCTCTCTCAGGTAGCATACTGGTTCTTTTAAACTACTTGTTTCCTTGTTACTTTTGGTAGCAGGTGACACTGAACCTAATCCTGGCCCCATCACAACTTCACCCTTTCAACTTCCCAAAGGACTGAGCATTCCCATTTAAACATTCAAAGCCTCCTCCCAAAAATTGACCAACTACAACCTAGTATAACCTATGGCTGGATGTACTACTTATATATGAATCCTGGCTCTCCCATATGGTACAGAACTCTGCTGTGGCTATCCCTAGCTACTCCTTAGCCAGACAGGATAACACATAGAGGGGCAGTGGTGTTGCAGTTCACATTTCCACCACCATCCAATTGTGACTGTGCATGCTGTCTTCCCCCTTCTCCTATGAGCTGCTCCTCCTTAAACTCTCCCTTCCCTTCTCTGTTCCCATCTTTATTGCTGGTGTTTACTGTTGCCCTGGTATGTCCCCCACTTTAGTTACTGAGCTCCTGTCCTCTATCTGTTCCAATTCTTCCAGAGGTGAGCTACTTATCCTTAATGACTTTAATATAAACTGGCACTCCCCAATACTAATACATTTTCTCAAAATGTAAAGTCACTACAATTGACTCAATTGATGTCTGACCCCACTCATCTAAAATTGAAATCTTTAAATCACACTCTGTTAGACTGGGTCCTCTCATCTCATCCCCACTGTATTGTGGATGCAGGAATCCTTCCTGACATCCTCTATGACTATCACATGGTTTACTGTGTGCAAGATATATTGTCCTAAGGACCCCCTAAATTCATCCATTTCAGGTTCTTTAGGTCACCGGACTTGACCTCTCTTCTAGCTGAACTATGGGCATCTGATTGGTCCCCAACTCTGCAGCCAGTAATATAAATTTTGCACTGCAATACTTTCAGTCCAAATTTATGGCTGTATAGGATCATCATGCACCCATAAGAAAAACTGAAGGGTTCCATCAGATTACGGCGATCGCAGAAAGGCAATCGTGATTAGGGCAAGTGTACATCACCGGAAATATATTTTGGCAATGTACACTCCCAGTGCACAGCAAAAGGGTGCTGGAGACTTGTTTTTTTTTAATGCAGGGGGCTGTGCCCTCCACACCCCACCGTGGGGGGCCCCCCTGCACCATCTTACTAAAGGATTCTCAACTCCAGTGGAGTGCATGTTGGGAGGGGTGCAAAAGAGAGAAAAAACATTTATGGACTGGTGCAACAAAATGAACATGTGCCCTAAACCTAACCCTGCACCCGGGAATCATTCAGGGAATCATCGTGCACTACTAGGGCACACCCTCTACAATTGCTAGTGGATTGTCCTAAGACAAATAAAAGAAAATCCTGGCTTACCTTAGAGTAACTAACATCTGGAATGAACTACCATTGGAGGTCATAGCTAGTGATAATATGAATACTTTTAAGAATAGATTGGATGGTTTCCTTATCAAGCATAAGATTCTGGTGTACTCATAAACTGGCGAGCAAAAGGACTATTGTCTACATAGCTCTGTATTTACCTATGATACCTATGATGACACCCTCCCAACTCTAGCCTGCCACCAACCCACCATGCCACATGGCCAGCTTAGCAGCCCACCACCGCACTACACCCCACAAACACTCCTTCCCCTTCCGCCCATCGCACAGTGTGGTCCCCCCCCTGTGCATGTGTAGATATAGCGACATTCTGTCACTATATTCGCAGACCCCCCCCATCCAGTCGCTCTCCCTGCTCAGTAGCCCTGTGCACAGGTGCCTTGATTGAGTCACCCTTTTTGAAAGCGGTCAATCGCAGTCGCCATAATCACAGGCTACCACAGGGGCATGGGGCTCTCATCTTCCCTGAATAACAGCTGATGTGATGATCTGCATCTGTACAAGAGGTCTTGCCTGGAGTTTATTTAAGATCACTGGTTGCTTTGGCAAACTATCAGCACCTTTGCAATGCCTATGCCAAAGCCATCAGACTTGCAAAATCTAAATATTTTGCATCCACGCTCCAGAACAACATTCATCATCCCTCCAAGTTCTGGAAGGTTATCCATTCCATTTTCTCCCTTCCAACCCAGTCTCCCTCTCCTGTTCTCAAGGTTGGTGACTCCCTCTTCTCTGACTCTTCTGCTATTGCCTCATCCTTTGACTCCTACTTCACTACCTGTGCCCTCTCTCTAATCCCTTCCTCTCTATACCCCCTTTCTTCCCACAGTCTGCCTTCTCCTCTTCTCTCTTTTTCCTTCTCTTCTACCACTCCGTCTTCTTCCCTTAAGGCTCTTCTTACCCTCAATCCTTACAAGGGAAGTAACCCTGATGGCCTTCATCCTAAGCTTCTACTTTACTCAGGCACTGACATCGCACTGCCTGGTACCCTACTCCTCATCCTGTTTTTCCTCTGCAGCTGTCCCTGAAGCATGGAAGCAGGCTACTGCCATTCTGTTCCCTAAAGATGGTGATCCCTCTTTTTCTGTTAACTTCCATCCAACCTCTTTCCTTCCCACTCTGGCTAAGTTACAGGAATACCTTGTACTATCTCAGCTCTCTTCCTTCCTTGACTACTCCTCTCTCTTCACCTCCTTCCAGTCTTAATTTAGGAAACCTTATTCCACTTTCACCTCCCTCCTCCAGCTCACTGACTCCATCCTCTTAGGTATGGTTCAGGGACTGGTCACCTCTGCCACATTTGCTGATCTTGCTAAAGCTTTTGACACTGTGGCACATCAACTCCTTCTGGGTGAGCTTAAATCAGTGGGCCTCTCTGACTTTGCAGTCATTTGGTTTCATTCTTACCTTGAGAAAAGGTCTGAAGCTGTCTGGCTAGGAAGCTCCAGTTCATCACCACTCCCTATCTACTCAGGTGTCCCACAAGGGTCTGTCTGGGTCCCTATTCTCTTTTCCATATTCTTGAATTGTCTTACCTCTGTCTGTTCATCTTCACGCAGTCATATGTATGCTGATGATACAGTTCTTTTTGTGTCTGGGTCCTCTCCCGATGACCTTACCTCTCAGCTACAGCTGGATTTTTACAGCATTCAGCACTGGTTCCAGTCTAACCAACCATCCCTCAACACAAAAAAAAAAACAGTTTCCATGACTTTTGGCACGTGACAGGCTTACCAGACTCAACCCACTCCTTTTTTTTCACACCCTTGATGGTGCTTTGATTGAGGATGTATTTAAGCAATAAGGCACAACAGGGTGTGAGTTACTGGGTGATTTACCCACGCCTGGTGTGGTATGTCATGAGGTGCAGCTGAGTGACTTAACCACACAAGAAGTGGGTAAATCCCCCAATAACCCACACCCTGGAGTGCCTTATTGCGATTATACAATCGACCCATGTGTAAAATAAATTTTAAATGTGTTTAAGTATGCTTTTTATAAATGCCAATTCTCAGCCGTGGGTTATTACAGGATATACCACGGTCATGTGATGTGTTTTGACCAATGAGGTTACAGAATTTTCATACCCCATTGTATAACCTCTTTTAAGTACCTCTGGGTATTGCTGGACCAACATCTTGATTTCTCGGTTCCTATTGATAACATAGAACATAGAAACATAGAATTTGACAGCAGATAAGGACCGCTTGGCCCACCCAGTCTGCCCATTTCCCTACCTAATGGATAAGCTGCAGATCCTAGTTAACCAACAGCCTACTTCTTCCTAACCCCATCCCCTAGAATTGCCTTATGACTGTCCCATGCATTCTTGAAATCCACCACTGTTTTTGACTTCACAACCTTCTCTGGAAGGCTGTTCCATGCATCCACAACCATCTCTGTGAAAAAATACTTCCTCACATTACCTCTGAGCCGTCCTCCCTCAATCTTCAAATTGTGCCCCCTTGTTCTTGCACACCTCTTTTTCTGAAAGATGCTACCCTCTTGGACTTTGTTGATTCCCTTGAGGTACTTGAAAGTTTCCATCATGCTGGCCCGCTGGCGTAGCGGTAGGGTTACCGCTCGAGGCGCCAGCGATCTGGGTTCAGAAACGGACTCGGGCAGCTGGAGGGCCGGCCAGGGGGAGGAGGATTGAGCACCCAGAGGCTGCTCTCCTCCTCCGGGTGGGGTGGGATGCGCATCCCGCTGTGATACCGCCACCTGGGTGACCATGGGTGGAGGTGCAGCGAGGACCGCATGTAGCAGGGAGGAAGGACGTCTGCCGGGAGCCAGAGCATTAGCACGTTGTGACGTGCATCATTCCTAGGCTCTCCTTGCGTGCAGACGTCCTATGGGGATGGGCGAAAAAGGAAAATACCCTCCGGTGCTCCCTGTAGACGGAGCTTCAGGCCTCGATCCCAGGGCCCCTGCCGGCATGGGCGACGGATCCCCAACAAAATCACAGATGCTCGGGGCAGTGGAAGGGGAGCCCCGCCTTGTACCCACCTGGGGGTCAAACCAAGGCTACGTGGGGGGATGACTGCACCCAATGCCGACAGGCGAGCAGTAGGCGCGCAAAGCCGTTGAAGACTCCTGAAGCGAGGTAGCTACACCAAGAGAAGGGGCATAAAAAAGAAAGTTTCCATCATGTCTCCCTTTCTCTCCTTTCCTCGAGGCTATACATATTAAGCTCCTTGAGTCTCTCTTCATATGTCTTCTGGTGCAGACCCTGCACCATTTTAGTTGCCCTCCTCTGGACTGCCTCCATCCTGTTTATGTATTTGCGGAGATTGGGGGCCTGATTCAAAAAGATGACCTTAGAGCAGTGCAACGTGCATCGGACGCACCGTGCGCCAAAGCCCCCTGCATCATTGGCAATGCACCCTATTCTGTAAGGAATGCACCATGCGCCAGACACAGCGCACATGGTGTGCGAACACACAGTGCATCAAATAAATAGTGTAGGCAAAATACAAGGTGCAGGCAGCATCCAAACGCAAGGGGTGGAGGAATGGCCGAACCACGGAGGACGCAGCAAGAAGAGAGGGGGCAGCCAACCCCAGGGACATGGAGGAAGAAGACTGGGCATGCCAGGAAAAGAACTTCACGGACCAGGAGAAAGACATCCTCCTGGATGCAACAGAGGCCCAGGTAGGTGTGACAAGTGTTAGGAGTACAAGAGCGTGATGGGCAATGGTGCAAGGCCCTGACCTGTGTGTGACACTCAACAGGCAGACCATCTACTGTCCCAGGGAGGGGACTAGAAGGTACGGACACAGAGGCAGGAGGCATGGGATGAGGTTGCCAGAGTGGTGAATGCAGTGACACCCAGCAAGTGCAGTGTGAAGGAGCTGCAGAAGTGGCATTGTGACATCAAGTGCCATGCCAAGGAGAAGGCAGCCCACAACAGGCAATGCACAACGACAACGGGAGGAGGACCCACACAACCACGGCCCCTCAGCAGACATGAGGAACCTGTAGTGGCACAGATCAGCACACGCAGCATACAGGGTGACACTGAGCTAGACCTGTATCGGCAACAACATGCACAAGGTAAGCACCGGGCATGCATGTGGTGGGTGGCAGCACTGTGCAGACAGCTGATGTGGTACCACCAGTGGAGGCCGATGCTCCGCAAAGGCACCAGGGACCCATAATGGACAGGGACCCGGGGGTCAGGCACAGAGGGATACAGTGTGGCCTGGGCCATCATGCAGAAGCAGGAGATGCAGGAGGTGACCCTTCCACTGGTTGCCATAGGCTGGACATGCACCGTGGCACTGGACACATACTGGCACATGGGCACCTGAGGTAATGCACTGTGCACATCTGTCTGTATACCCAGCAGGTGCCTGGACCACAGCGACCAGACAACATGCCACAGCCAGGCAATCAACACCACCACAATGCCATGCAGTGACCCACAGTGACAGTGAAGCATCGGAGCACAGCAGTCACAGCAGCAGTGACGAGAAACAATAGCAGGCATCCACCAGTGACAGCACAGTGAGCCAGGCCCACAGAAGGGTGACAGACAGTGAGGCAGATGACCAACAGGGAAGTGACACCGACAGCAATGCCATGCCATCCAACAGCAGCAGCACCGTTGGGGAAAACACACCTGTGTCCAGAACTGCAGACCAGCACTAGACCACAGTGGACACACAGCAGCAGCAGGGGGGCAGAGGGGATGGCCCTGTGGTGGGACAGGTGAACAATGCACCCACCACTGTAGGCCATGATGGCCAGGCACACAGCACCACCACACCAGACCATGGAGGTGCAGGTGGAACAGGTGAACATGGTGCAACACCACTGCCACTGGAGGATGACCTTGGGGAAGACCTGTCACGATACTGCCAGGACATCCTGCTCACCCAGGAGGCAGCACAGCGTGAGCTGGCAGGGATACAAGACAGCATACAGGAACACACTACTGCCACGGTTGCACACATGGGACAGTTGCAGCTGACAGTGGCAGATATCCACGCAGCCATCATACATGGGATCCAGGAAGGGGCATGCCAAACAACACAGACAACAAGGCTACTCCAGGACATATGGTTGTGCGTCATAAGCCAAACGGACACCATAGAACAGCAGACCGTGATCATGGAACACAGCATGGGGCAGCATATCACCCAGACAGAGGCAACAATGGCAATGGCAGCTGCACTGCAGGAGATTGCAAGATGCTTGCAACAACAGACAGCCAGTGTGACACTGGTCCCACAGGTATGTCCTTACTTCAATGTGTGGTGCCACAACAGAGGGGCAGTAGACAACCACCACAGCATGGGGAACACAGCCAGCATACTGGATGTGGGACAGGGCCATGAGGGCGCATGGAGCATAGGGCAGCCGTTGATGCCTAGGGGACAACAGCCAGACACAGTGCTGACACAGCACGTGACATTATCAGCCATGCCTGAGGACAGGGCTGTGGGCGACACAGCAGGCAAACACACAGACAATGGGGGACAGCAACTGGATGTAATTGCCTCTGAAGACAGACACGTGGGCCCAACAGACATCAGGGATGGGCTGGAGCCATGCAGCAATGCTGGTGTGGAAGATGGCCATGATGTAGTGGGGCACACACTGCAGGGGGCCACAGCCACACAGGGCACAGAAGACAACCATAGCGAAACACCTAGTAACACAGCTGAAGGTGTGCACAGGCACATGGGGTACTGGAACACGACAGGCACAGGGGGTGGACATCCACCCACCTGTTAGTGACGTGTAGCAGTCTGGACAGACACAGAACAGTACAGTGATAGCCAACATCATGGTCATGCCAACAGCCAGTGCAGCACGGAGGCTGGGGCAACACATGACAGCCCGATCCCAAGGCCACAAGAGGGCCCACCCTGAGGCAGGTAGAATGGCCTGTGAAGGACGGATGTCCAGGCAAGGAGCACCAGCAGCAGCACCTGTTGCACAGATTGCAGCAACTGGCAGCAGGACTGGAGGTAGGGGGGACAACAGCTGCAGTATGTCAGGGACCGCTGCAGCACAACAGATACCCCAGATGACACAACGTCGTTCACAGAGGCACAGGGTGCACACAGTGCTGCCTGTGGCGGAGGTGCAGACAGGGCGTGCCACACTGCAGGATGCTACACAGAGCAGCATCACGGTGGTACAGCCACCATGCACTGCACAGAGTGAGCTACCAGACACCATAGGCCAGAAGGGGAAGCCATCACACGCACACCGGTAGGATGCACGTAGCATGTCAGGCATGTGCATTGGAGGGGTGGTGACCAATGATGTTGGCCACCACAATGCAATAGTCCAGTGTGCACACCCGACCATGGGCAGGGACCCCAACACAACACACACCACACATAGATGTGCAGGTGCATGTGCCATGCATACCTGTGCTGCATGCACATGTACCCCTTATCCTCTGTACAGTGCCCATGGACATTGCACACCCCTCCATGGCACTGCAGCATGGGACATGTACACAAGCCTGCATCCCCAGACAGTGGTACCCCCTCACATGCTAGTGATAGGCACACTGCCATCCCAGATGGCACATACTGGACACCTGCACAGCCCCCAAAGCCAGCCCTGGGACCAGCCGCATGCACCCGGGTGTTAACACCATGGCATGCCACAGACTGCTAACACTGCACACCCACACCCGTGCACCACCAACTACCACCAACCAGATGAGTCCCCCCATGTGACCAGTGGGAGCAGTGGGTGCACACACCATGGCATGGAGCTCCAGCACAGGCACGGCCCCTTGCACACATGACACCATACCTGTCCATGTTGCCATGCATGCCCCCACACCCAGATGCATGGCTTCTGCAGGACTGTTGCCTCCCCACCACACAAGGGGCTCCATAAACCACACAGCACCAACACTCACACACAGTACCCACCGTGGGGCACACCATCACAGCAGCCATACAGAGCTGCGCACTGCAGTCCACTGGGTGGGCCCTGTGGTATGCCACATACCATGACACACCACCCAGACCCACACATCTGATACCGGCAAATGCATGACACATGCAGACCCAAACCGCAGGGTCCCATCTTGTCGACTGGTGGTTTGGCTTAACCACTGTGGCATGCCACTGTGGATCTAAGAGGACCCTAACACTGGGTGGCACAGGCCCATAGGGATACAGTGTCCTGACACTGTGCCCAGCATGTTGCACCAACAATACATGTGGCACAATGAGGTGCAGTCCACATGTTGCTGGACAGTGGTGCCTGTTGTCCACATGGTGCCCTGCATAGGCCCTGTGGGATGGTACCCACACATTGGCTGGCACCGACCAGTACACAGCATAGACAGGTGATGAGCATGCACAGCACAGAATGACACACAGACACAGCTTGCACATGGAACAACAATGTATTAGGAACACATAAGCAACACACAACATCAACAGTTAAGGTGATCCAAGAGGTACACAATGCAATGGGCACAGCTCCACACACAGCAATAGTCTTTCATTTATTTTTTTCATTATATTTTTTTTTATACTGGTAAGTCTGTGGGACAAGCCCATTTTCACAAACGACCAGTTTGTACAAAAAACATACACACAAACTTAAAACAGTTTACCATCCATAAATATGCATTATACATAATGCGGGCTTCCCAAGCTGCTCTTGTTGCCCTGGCTCTCTCCGAGCAGGCCACAGCCAACAGACCACCCGACTGACCCCCGGACAGATTCAGACAGCCCATCTGCGGGATTCCCAAGCTGCTCCTGTGGCTCTAGCTCTCTCCGAGCAGGCCACAGCTAACAGACCACCTGACTGATCCCCGGACAGATTCAGACAGCCCATCTGCGGGCTTCCCAAGCTGCTCCTGTGGCCCTGGCTCTCTCCAAGCAGGCCACAGCTAACAGCCCACCCGACTGACCCCCGGACAGATTCATGTATGCATGGACCTCCGAAACTTGTGGTTTTGAATGTCTGGCTGCTTGAGACTGCAGACACGGACCCAAGGCCCTACTAGGTATGGCAACTGCAGCAACCAACCAGATTGCGAGAGCCCTCTCAGACCACGCTCTGATTGGTCCCTGGCAAAAGCCGACTTCTGCTCTTTGATTTTAAACCCTAAAAATGTTTATGTTGGGACAAATGTTGGGACAAATGTTAAAAAGCTGAAGTGTTAACACAGTCTGTAATAGAAAGGACTTGAATTGTGGTTTGGGAAAGAAATCTAGTGTTTACAGCCCTTTCTCTGCATATGTGCACTGGTCCTAGACACTTTTGGGTGCCAAAGTAATACACGTCCTTTTGTTCTGCAAATTTTGGACTCCCCGTTGCTCTGTCTAACCCTTTATGTGAATCCCCTTTATTAATCCACACTCTCCTTCTCTCCCTCAGCCGAGGAACTGCCACCCAGGCTCCCAGCTCCTAAGCCGAGGGATTCCCGGCTACCGGGCGGTCGGCGCCCCTCTAGCCGACACTCGAGACCACAGACACAGACCCAAGTCCCTACAAGGTATGGCAACTGCCACAACTTTTTTGGCTGCCCCTCCTCCCCCACCTCCACTGATTATTAAATACAGTAGCTCCTGCCAAAATATTAGTCCATGTTCCCTGGCGCAGTGCCCCACCAATAGAGACTTAGCTCGTGAGCCCCCTCTTCTCTGTCCAGCCTACAGGATCCAATTCTCAGGGCCTCGCCTTACTAAAACGCATAGGCTCTCCTTGGCTGTGCCTTCACCACTAAATATTTTTAATGCTATCAAATTCAGGTCGACCTGGATCGGGAAGCTACTGATAAGCTGCATTAATCCAGCAACCCCACTGGCCCCTGGGCTAATTGAGTGGCTCCTTTTTTGAGGTACCATCATGTCGAGCCCTATATGGCTCCTTGTACTGCCTCTTCTTCTGCTGATACCAGCTGCCCAGCATTGGACACCTGAACTACCATCATGTTTGGTCTGCAATGGCACCTTGTGCTGTATACCACATGGCAACTTATCCTTTAATTGCCTCCATGATTCCAAGTACCAATACCTCGAACCCTGCTCTTGGACCACACATACCAGTAGTACTTATAACACTCTCACTCATAGGCCCACCTCCCACCACGCAGACTTCTATCTCCTCCCCGCCTATTGAGGTAGGGTACTAGCTCTTGCTACAACAGATCAGCTCTTCTATGGTGGCTACTTTCAGTCCCTAAAAACATCAGATCTACTAGACGGGAGAAAGGTAGGAATTACAAGCTTATAATTAGCGCTCTTAGAAAAATCCTACTTATCCTCCTGCTATGTTCAGGGAACATAGAACTCAACCCTGGCCCCCCAGAAGCTATTGCTTCACCAGCAGAACTAGCAAATTTAAAAGGAATAAGCTTCTTGCATATTAACGTACTGTATGTAGCCTCCTTAAAAAGATAACCTTAATATAAACCTGGGTAAATCATACCTCTCCTGACATACTTGTGATTTCCAAAACTTGGCTTAGACCCAGCACCACTGATAGAGAAGTAAACATCCCCAACTATGCCTTGTTCAGAGCTGATAGGCATGCCAGAAGAGAAGGGGTAGCTATCTACGTTAAAGACAAATTTTCTGCCTTCTGCTTATCCTCGGCACCTGTCACCAGCGAATTCGAATGCCTAATTCTCAAAGTGGAAATTACACAGACTGCTGCACTCTGAGTAGTAGGATGCTACAGACCACCGTCTGCTGGCCTACAACTTATGTCATATCTAAGTCACAAAGTTGGGACAGGGGCTGCCAGAAACTATTATTTTAGGAGACCTCAACTTTGACTGGCTCTCTTGCACAGCTGCCCCCCTTGCATCCTTCTGTGATGAACATGGGCTGACGCAACTTATTACTGAACCAACACGCCCACACGTGAAGAACCCCAGTAAAAGTACACTTTTGGATGTGCTAATGGTGAACAAACCTCATCTCTTCTCCAACGCTGATATCTTCTTCTCAGACGCCAGCGACCATTGTTTTATTGCGGGAGTAAGATCCACGAACAACACAGCACCCATCAGCAAGTTCTCTGTGAAGAGATCCAGGCGCAACTTCAATGAACATGCCTACCTAAACAAACTTAAGTACTCCCCTCAGTGGCAAGATTTCTACCTGGCCAAAATGATTACGTCAGCTTACAATATCTTCCACGATATTCTATCGAGGGCCTTTAATAAGTATGCTCCCCTGATTAAAGTTCGAACTAGGACCAAAACCTGTAAATGGTTCACCCCTCAGATCAAGTCCTTACTTCTAGAAAGAAATAAGCTCTGGAAAAAAGCGTGCAGACTGAACACTGCAGAGGATTGGAACCAGTTCAGGAGATTACAAAATTTATGTACCAAAACAATCAGAGAATCAAAGGCCACCTTCTTCAAATCCGAACTCAACTCTGCCACAAAGAGCCCAATCAAGCTCTGGAATACAATCAAAGATCTGCTAGGCCACTCCCCAGGAAATTCACTCCCGACCAAGATTACCTCTAGCAACTCGACTATAACCGAAAAGATGGATATACTTGACGCATTCAATAACCACTTTGCTACTGCAGGCATGGCATTTGATAACTCCCCTGCAAACACACTTTGCTCCCAGACTGCCAGCCAACTTCCTGAAACTCCAATAGCTTCGCCGCCTTTCTCACTTCAACCTGCCTCACTGAAAGAAGTAGAGGACCTCTTGCTTCAGTTGGATACTAGAAAAAGTGCTGGGGCCGACACCCTTGACCCTTACTTCCTAAAAATTGCCTACCACTTACTAGCAATACCCATCACCCACCTCTTTAACTTATCCCTGTCTCAGGGCACCTTACCACCTATATGGAAGACAGCACATGTCATACCACTGTTCAAATCAGGTGACCTGGCGGATCTCAATAACTACAGGCCAATTCTCTCCTTCGGTTCCTGTCCAAGCTCCTAGAAAATTGTAAATGCACAGCTGAGGACTCACCTTGAGTCTAGGGAACTGCTAAACCCTATGCAGTCCGGATTCAGAGCTAAACATAGCACTATCTCAGCCCTCACCAAAGTTACTAATGACTGGCAGCGTAATCTTGAAAGCAAAAACTTTATTTGTGCTGTTTTCCTTGATCTACAGTCTGCTCCTCTCCTCCATTCAAACCATAGGTGTGGACCCCTCCTCTCTGTGCTGGTTTACTGACTATCTTACAGGGTGCCTTCAAAAAATTAAAGCTGAAGGAGGCCTGTCCCCCTTAAAAACTCTGCAAAGAGGAGTACCTCAAGGTTCTATATTAGGGCCCTTACTTTTTGCAATCTACATTAATAACACCGACTACTGCATAAAAGAAGCCAACATCTGTTTGCAGATGATACAGTCCTCTATGTGAGTCGCCCAACACCTGAAGCTGCCTGCAATGACCTACAGTCAGAATTCAACCTTTTGCAAAGCCAACTCCTCCAAAAAAAGCTACTCCTTAACGCCAAAAAAACTAAAGCAATGGTCCTCTCCCCTTTCATCCGTACAGCTAACCCTGTGTCCAGTGAGACAGTTCCCCAGATTACCACAGTTCTAGGTGAAAAACTAGAATTTGTTACAAAATTCAAGTATCTGGGAGTTTGGATAGACCAAAGACTCTCCTTCATTGAACATATTGAGGACTTGCTAAAACGACTTCGTCAAAGGCTTGGCCTGTTTTTTAGAATCAACCAGTTTCTCACCAGAGATGCCAAGAAATAACTGGTCCAATCCATTTTCCTATCATTGGTTTATTACGCTGATTTCCTCTACAGTCAATGCCCCAACTCTTACATGGCTAAACTGGACACACTCTACCATCGCGCACTGAGGTTTATAACGGGACTTCCCTTCGACACACATCACTGCACCCTATATGCGGCAGTGGGGTGGACATCACTAAAGTTCAGGCGCCACAGAAACGCCGCTCTCTGGACCTATAGTGCCATCTCTAATAAGCTGCCTTACTATATCTCCTGCTGAAATCTAGATTTAGTAGTTGCCGTATTGGTCCTTGCAAGAATAGATCCAGAAGCAAATGATTTGATACCTTTTAATGGACCAACATAGATGTAACAACAAGAACAAAGTGCTCTAGCTTTCGGACCAACCAGTCCTTCTTCAGAAGCTCCAGCCATGAGCTTCTGAAGAAGGACTTCAATTGGTCCAAGCTAGAGCACTTGTTCTTGTTGTTACAACTATGTTGGTCCATTAAAAGGTATCAAATCATTTGCTTCTGATCTATATCTCCTGCTGTCTTTCCTGAGTATAATTGGGAAATACGCTGTTGAGAGTTACTCAACTATTACACTTAAAGTACCCAAAGCAAAATCCCGCTTCGGCAGGGCAGCCATAAGCTTTGTACTACCTACCTTATGGAACGATCTACAAAAAACCCTCAAATTAAGCACTCTAATCAGTATAAATGCCTTCAAGACACTTTATTTCTGTACAATCAGAGAAGTATGTAACTGCTTCACCCACTCAGACTCAGTACCGGTGTCTGCAATGGTATATAGCCACGCCTAGACCCAGTGTTAAGTACTGACCCCCCAGCTTGCTCCTCACAAGCCTAATTGTTCTCTCTCTTATCCCCCTGTCTTATCAACACTAGGCCTGTCCATCCCCTTATCCTTCCTTTCTCAACCTTGGATAGGAGCTCACTACCCCCGGGTTGTGACATCCTACCATGCCCCATACTTTGTAGCATTCAATCCCAGGGCTCACACATACTCCTTTTCTCCATCCACCTTCTCTACATCACGTTTTACCAAACTCCTCTCTGTGCACCGTGCCCTCCTAGCCTTCTCCCCCTACCTCCCTCCCTTCCCCCCCACCTTCACTTCTACCTGGTGTATATATATTTTTTTCTTCCGTTACTTCCTCCTGCAACCTTAGATAACCTGCTTTATCTTCCTATAGACACTTCTATGTATGTAAATACCCTGTAATCTGTACAATATCTGTATAATTCTATGTACATATGAACTTCTTTTTCTTCTTCTCTGTAAACAGTATTATCTGTATTGCCTTGTAAATACCTGTGTTGACCTGTATATACAATTGTTCATGCTCCACCCAGGTCCATCTTGCAAATGAGCTTCTGCTCAACGATGAACGCCTGGTTAAATAAAGACTTGATTGATGGATTGATTGATTGATTTACAATTTGAATTCTCCAACACATTTTTTCTAGTCATTTAGTCTTATAACAGTGATGCAATAACTGCATTGCATACACAGTTACTATATCCCTGATGTCCCAGTGACCTGTGTCCATACTACCCAATGGGCCCTGTCCATGGCATATTCGTGATTGCAGGAGTGGAGCTAGGACAATTTTACACTCACATGCCTGCCACTCAATGTCCACCAATCTGGTCCAGGTAGTCCAGCAGGGCTTGCACTGCATCATGTAGGTCTGTCAGCAGCCTTGCCATGGGCCTGATGCTTAGGCTGAGTCCCTGGGCAAAGTCACTGAGGTTGTGCAGCTGGGGCTGCATGTCATCAGCACTCCTCACGTCCCTGTCTGGTGACATGTCCCTTGCACTCCCAGGCTGCTCTGGACCATGTTTGGGGGGTTGCTTCACCACCGCCATCCATGGGGCATCCCAATCCCCAGTCTAGTCAGCCCCCACCCAGCCAGCTGCACCACGGGTGTCCCCGCCTGTTGCCATGTTGGCTGTGTCACCTGCCACAGGCAGTCCCACAGCACTTTCACCTGGCCCTGCATGCTGGCAACGCACCTGTCAGTCACCTGGGACATCCTCCTCCACCTCCTCTACATCCTCCTCATCTGTTGTGTCCTCCGCACCCTGCTGTGGTGCCACCTGTTGCCCGCCCTGGGCCATCATCCGGGTCCTGGCTGTGTACGCCTATGCGTCACTTCGCTTCAGGCGTCGCATCGCCCGCTCCAGGGAATGCCACCATGCATCCCGACCCTGCTGCTCACTCCTCGCACCACCATCAGCACCTGGAAAACAATGTCATAGCCTGTGAGTGCACCAAACGCCCATGCACTGCCTCACCGCATGTTGCCCAAACCACCAATGGAAGCCTGGCAGGCCACCACCATACCATGTCACGTGTTGCAGGGGCTGTGACATGCACCAACCATGTGTGAGGCACACACCCACACTTGTGTCCATGGTGCATGTGCCCTACCAGCAACCACCAGCCACGGCCACCCATGCTGGCCCTGCCAGTGCGCGTGTGTGTGTGTGTGTGTGTGTGTGTGTGTGTCCCCCTTGCCTGCTTGTCCCTACACAGTAGCCTACACAGCTGCATACATGTCATGACTGCTGCACACCTACCTTAGTGATGTTGCTCTCTGTGGGGTCCTCTGTCGTGTCCGTCCAGTTTGGGTTCCCTGGGCCTGCTCTGGCCTTCAGTGTCTCTGCCCTCTCCTGTGGGGACATAATGGTATGTGACATCATCAGTACCCATCTGTGCAGTCAAGGTTACTGTAGTGTGCTGTGTGTCAGACATGTTACTGGTGACACATACCTGACCGGTGTGGCCATCCTCCACGCATCTGGATATCTGCCTCTCGTGCCATCCTCCTCAGGTAGGCAAGGAGCTGCCCCTCCCTCCAGGCCAGGTCATTCCAATGGTGTCTGACCTGCTGCATGGTCCTCCTGATTCCAGACACCACCCGGAGCTTGCTGCCTATGGTGGACCACATCCTCTCCCTTTCTGCTAGGCTGGACCACTGTGCCCCCTGTGGGAACAGCACCCTGCTCCACTGCTCAGCCAGGCTGATGAGAAGCACTGTCTAATCATCAGTGAAGTTAGGCGCCCTGCTCCAGTGTGCCATTGCAACTGGGACTGCCACCTGCTGTTTGCCCTAGTGACTGCTTTACTCTCTAGCCTCCCTCTGCAGTGTATTTGGAGCTGTGTTCTGTGCTACACTGTCCTGTGTGGCCTAGCATGTGCTACTGAAGCCCTGCATGTGCTGGTGGCTCAGCTCCATGTGTTCCCTGCTTTCCCCCGTCAGTCACATGCTGTGAAGCATACGCTACGCAGCATGCATCGGCATGCAGCCTGCAAGGCATAGTGCGTTGCTTATGGGATAACTCTGTACACAAGTAGCATTGCTGTGGCTGCTGCACTGTGTGACATGCGTCCTCCCATTGTTGATGCACAGTGCAACCTGCGGTGCATTGGTTGCCATCCCCCCTGTCTCCACACACTGTGCTTGTGCAGGGTACCACTGCTGTGCTTGGGGGGGCATGCCTCCAGTAGCACTGTGCCAGTCCTCATGGCATGCCCTATGGGTATGCCATGACACAACCATGTCCTGCAGCCTTGGGTGCACTGCACCCACCAACGTGCAACACCTATGGCTGTGCTGCATGGTGTGTGCAGCCTCCCACCCACACTGTCCTCCATATCCCCATTATGCCTACTTCTGGTGCCCACTGTGCACTGATGTTACATGTTGGCACCAGCACCAGTGTGCAGCGTGCTTCATGACCGTGGTTCCATTGCTAGCACATGCAGTCTATGCTGCCTAGCGCTGTGGCTGCTGTGCATGGAACCCCACACATCCATCCATCCCTACATTACACTGCTCATGCACATGTCGCCCCTGCTAGCAATGGACACCCAGCTGCTCATGCTGCTGTCCATGTCACTGTGCATTGCACCATCTGGGATGGCACACAGGCAATGGGCACATCTGTGTCAACTGTGCTGCCACTGCCTGTGTGGTGGCCCTGGTGGTGACACTGCCATCTCAGCACAGCTGTTCCGGTCCACCTGCAGTGTGTGTGCTCTCCACGGTGGTCCCTGGATTCCTGGCACTGCAGTGTTGTTCCCCACAATGTCATGGCACTTCTGCCTGGAGTGCCTGTTGTGTGTGCCGTTGCTGCATGTGTGTGGTCTTCCCATGGTCTCGAGGCTGTGGTCCATAGGCAGCACACAGCATGGTGGTGTTGGCATACCTATGGCCGTGCACACTGTGCATGCTGTTGTGTGCTCATCCAAAGTGTGATGCAATGAACTGCGCTCACATTCATTGTCTAGCTAGCGTGTGTTGTGCCAGACCCTGCTGTCACCAGTCATAGGCGGGCCCCACTGCCTCCTCCTCCTCCCCCGCAGTATCACCATCCTCGCTGGGTGCCTCCTCATCCTCTGCCAGTGGTGTGCCATGTTCCAGTGCTATGTTGTGCAGCACACAACATGCTATGAACGGTTTGCATGCCATTACTGGTGTATACTGCAGTGCACCCCCGATCTGTCAAGGCACCGGAGCCTCATTTTGAGGATGCCAAATGTGCGCTCTATCACACTGCATGTTGCTGCGTGAGCATCATTGTACCATTGCTCTCCCGCACTCTGTGGATACCTCACCAGTGTCATCAGCCAGGGCTGTTCTGGGTATCCGCTGTCACCTGTGGGATGGGAGGTGTAGGTTAGTGTTGTGCCCACATACATCCCATGCCCATCCATGCTGCATGTGTCTGGTTTGCTGCTGTCCGTGCACCGGCTGTGCAGCAGCACCCTGTTGTGCAGCCTGGCGGGCATGTCATTTTTGGCATCGCATTGCCAGCTGTATGCCCAGTAGGGCCTGTGGTGCTAACATCCTCCTGGCAGTTGTCTGTCTCTGTCCTGTATCACTACCCTGCCTCTTCCCTTCCTTTTTCTAAGTCCCCTTACATCAGTTCTGTGTGGTGTAGTAAGTGTTTGAAATCTGCTGTTTGGTGCACCTTTGTGAATTGCACTCCTGTGTCCTGCATGTCTTACCCCTGTCGGAATGCACCATGCATCATGGCGCTAGCTGCCTTCTGGCACTGTGCTGGTGCATGGGGTGCTTGATGCAGTGGGTCTTTGCATTCACGCATGGTGCATTTGTGAATCCTGTCTTGCTTGTGTCTTGGTGCAGCATGCTGCTTGCATCCTGCTGCTTGGTGCACGCACCTTGCGCCTTGGTGCAGCTTTAAGAATCGGGCTCTGAGTCTCCAGAACTGCACACAATACTCCAGATGGGGTCTCACCAGCTGTCTGTACAGAGGGATGACAACTTCCTGTTTTCTACTGGTGATGCCTCTCCCTATGCATCCCAGTATCGCCCCAGCCCTCCTTACTGCCCTCGCACATTGCTTGCCCACCTTTAGGTCATCTGATATGACTACCCCTAGGTCTCTTTCCAGTTTTGTTGTTGTTAGTATCTCACTCCACATTGTGTACTCTTCCCTTGGGTTTTTATTTCCCAGGTGCATTACTTTGCACTTCTTATCATTGAATCTAAGCTGCCATACATTTGACCATTCCTCCAGCCTTGCCAAGTCCTTTCTCATCCTTTCCACCCCACCTTGTGTATCAACTCTGTTGCAGATCTTTGTGTCGTCTGCAAAGAGACATACTTTTCCTTCCAGTCCCTCTGCATTGATGTCATACGCCATAAGCTCCACCCCAAGCTTGGTGCACTGTACAGGAACAAAGTGAGTATCCTGCTTCCTGCTCACTGAGAAATTGTTTTAAAGATGATTCCCCCTATTTTTGACTATGATGATATAGTTTATAGTGGAGCCCCCAAATCCTCCATTGCCAAACTGAACCCTTTTTTTCACTCTTTTTTAATTTTGTTTTAGACTATCCCCCTCATACCCACCACTGCTCATTGTACTCAACCCTTTCATTCCCCTCTCTCAATGCCAGGTGCCTCTCCCACTGTACTCTGTAGCTGGCGTAGATACAGGCATGTTTTATTAAACATTTAGACACCAAACCAAGCCACACAAAAGCAGGTAGCACAGCAATGTAAATCCCCACCGGTTTTGTGCACACAGCACGTCATCAGGGGGTGGTTACTTGTAATACAAAACACATATATATATATATATATATATATATATATATAGGAGACACTTAAAGGAACAGCTCCTTAAAAATGCATCAAAGAAAAACATTTTAAACTAATATACATCCAAAGTATACATATATATGTGTATATATGGGAAGTGTAACACACACTACAATGCAATCCCCACATCAGCATCAATACTAATATACACTGATTTTTATATATAAAGAACAAAACAAAACCTACTTTCTACACATATCATGAATAAGACTCATATTATAAATTCCCTATTTTTTTTTCTTTTTCAGGATAAGTTCTATTTGCAAATCAAAGGTACAGCCATGGGTGCTACATTTGCACCCAATTATGCTAATTTGTATTTAGGCCTGTGGGAGAAGAACACTGTTTATGACAAAGATATTAATCCATTCTACGATAATATCGACATTTGGCGCTGTTATATTGATGACATCTTTATGGTGTGGCGTGGTACTTTGGAGGAACTTCGACTTTTTGTAACACATCTAGAAAAAAGTAATGAGAACTTGAGATTCACTTTACAACAGGATCTTTTATGTGTATCTTTCCTGGATGTGAGTATTACTTAGGAAGGAGATGGTAGTCTCAGTACTAGATTATTTCATAAAGAGACTGACAGGAATTCACTTTTACATGCATCTAGCTGCCATCCACACCATTTGGTGTCCAATATACCGAAGGCCCAGATGTTGAGGGTGAGAAGAAATTGTAGTAAAGATGTGGACTTTATTACCCAGGGGTCAGACTTGTGTGATAGATTCATAGAAAGAGGGAATGCTTACAGTACAGTTCAGGAGGCCTTTGAAGAAGCTGCATGTGTGGAGAGGATTACAAAATACTAAAATACCTAAGGAACAGAGGGTTAATTTTGTCACCACCTATACTAGACATTCCAAAGCCATTGAGCAGATTATACAGAATAATTAGAATGTCTTGTTGGGTGACCCACGGCTGTTGAAAGTCACCCACTATAGACCTAGAATGGTCCATAGGAGAGGCCAAAACTTATGTGATAGATTAGTGCATAGTTATACTGGGCCTTCAAATATGGGTGGTGACACATGCTCCTCTCTCATTTTCCATGTGGTATGTATAATTGTGGTAACTGTGAATTCTGCAAGTCTGTACTTAGGTGTAAAACTTTTACCGGCTGTAACTCTGTTAAAACTTATGAAATCAGATATTACATTACATGTAGCACTATGAATGTAGTTTATCTAGCTACTTGCCAATGAGGTGCATTTAATGTGGGTAAAACTATACGCCCATTAAAGGTACGGATGGGTGAACATTTGAGATCTATCTCTAATAATGATGCTAGAAGTGCACTTGCTATACATTGTGATCAAAGTATAAACACAAATTTGGAACATATATTTAGATTTTGTGGAATTGAAGTTGTGAAGTTAGGCCCTCGTGGAGGAGATTTGGCTGCTAAATTGAAGTACAGAGAGTCCTTTTGGATTTACACATTAGGGGCTCTTGTTGCCCCAGGATTGAATGAGAAGATGGAATTGTTGAGTTGTTTTAAGTCAAAATAAATGTACATCCCTGCTTTTTCTTTCTTTTTATCTTTTCTTTCCCTTTTCTCTTTTTCCTCCCTCTTCCCTTTTTCTTGCCCCATCCCCATCGACCTCCTCCCCTTTTCTTTTTTTCCCCTCTTTTTTCCTTCCCCCATTCTCCCATCCCACTTTCTTTTCCTTCCCCCTTTTCTTCCCCTTCCTCCTCTCTACCCCATTCTTCCACTTCTCTCTTTTCTGTGTTATAATATTTGGATTGTTGAAATAATAATATATATGTTAATTCTTTTTTTATTTTTTCACAGATAAATGTTGCTGGTTACAAAATAACTGGACATGGAACATTCGGTGTGTCCCGATGGCTGGGAGCTGATTTTCTGTCTAGTACTGTATAACACACTTTTTTCTAAGTATTTTATAGTACCATAAATGCAGTTAATTACTGGCTGATGAGATCTATATAGAATTGCTTCCTTTCTTTAGTTTTGCTGCATTCTTTTAAAACTTGACAAATATATAGGGAATTTATAATATGAGTCTTATTCATGATATGTGTAGAAAGTAGGTTTTGTTTTGTTCTTTATATATAAAAATCAGTGTATATTAGTATTGATGCTGATGTGGGGATTGCATTATAGTGTGTGTTACATTTCCCATATATACACATATATATGTATACTTTGGATGTATATTAGTTTACAATTTTTTTCTTTGATGCATTTTTAAGGAGCTGTTCCTTTAAGTGTCTCCCTATATATATATGTGTTTTGTATTACAAGTAACCACCCCCTGATGATGTGCTGTGTGCAAGAAACTGGTTGGGATTTACTTTGCTGTGCTACCTGCTTTTGTGTGGCTTGGTTTGGTGTCTAAATGTTTAATAAAACATGCCTGTATCTACCCCAACTACAGAGTGCTGAGTTTTGCTCTTTATGGATTTCAGAATTGACTCGAGCACCTGTTTTCATGGAGGAGCTGTTTTTCTCCTCTCCCACTGTGCCTTCTTTATATCCAAATTCTGGTTTGATTCCCTTCCCTCCTACCTTACATCCCTTCTATCCTCTCCCTCTCCCTCTTCTTTCTTCTATCCTATCCATCATAATAGTTCCTATTCCCTGTCTATTCCTTTTAGAAAGCTACTGTTGGTCAGTCTGCTTTCTCATGTCACTTTTCTAAACTCTGGTCCTCCCTTCCCCTCTCAATCTGCTCTGCCTCTTCTGCTCTCTCCCTAAAGTGTCTTCTGCATGACTTTTATTCTCCCACCTGCAGCTGTCCATGACTCTTTACCTCTTGTCTTCCTTCTCCACCACTAGTTTTTTTTTTCTGGCCATTTTGTTCTCCTTATCCCCATGTTTTACCTATAAGAGTAGTTTTTTTCCCTGCCTATCATAACTCCCAGCTAGATGGGGGCAGGGCAGTGGGTGTGGTGCTTGTAGACCTATCCAAAGCCTTTGACACCTTGGATCATAGGTTATTAATTCAGAGAATGGGAAATCTTGGAATAGATGAAGAAACAACAATTTGGTTCTGATCCTACTTATCAAACACAGTTCAGCTAGTTCAAATTGGGAAAACCCAGTCAAGGAAAGCAAAGGTACTGAGAGGAGTCCCTCAGGGCTCCCTCTTGGGGTCTACCTTATTTTTGGTATATATAAATAACATGATTAACATTGCAACCCAAACAATAATTAGACTGTACGCTGACGATACAGTGTTGTTGGCTAGTGGAAACACTGTTGATGATCTGGAACAAGGATTACAACTTGATTTTACAAAAGTAGAGAAATGGGTAGCACAGTCAAGATTAGTATTAAAAAGCAACAAAACAAAAACTACGGTCTTCAAATCATCGATAAAGAAACATCAAAAAACAAAACAGGACATTAATATAAAAACTATTAAAAATGAAACTCTGGAACAAGATCACTAGTATAAATATTTAGGGGTGTGAATAGACAAAGGGTTACAATTTGATTTCCACATCTTGGATATGATTGGGAAATTAAATAAAACACTGACAGCTTTTCGTAGATTAGCTTTTGTATGGACAAGAAAATGAGAACTGTCATTGTAAACCAGCTGTTAATACCCAGCATTGACTAAGGTAGTCACATCTACAGGTTAGCAAGTAAAACTTATCAAAAAGAGATAGATGTGACCTACAATCACCTGGCTAGGTTCATGCTGAGATGTGATGCTAGAAAACACGATTGAGACATGTATCAAGAAATAGGGTGTATGACACTTGAAAGTAAGAGGAAAATGTTATGGGCAAATCAATTTCACAGAGTTCTAAACTTGGGTAAACTGAAATATCTGGTGGACAAATTGGTGAAAAATGAATACAGACACAAATATAATTTAAGAGATTCCCAAAATAGACTTTTCAGATTAAAAACTAAGAATTAATTTGAAAATATGACTTACAGTATGTGGCTAATTACTGTATATATTGATATGGAACTCAATTGACAACAACCTGAGCAGCATAAAAAAACAAAACAAAACTCTTTACTAAATTATTAAAACATGAGCTAAAAATAAGATGCATGTGCAATGGTTAAAGAGCAAAACATCTCTAAACTTAAACTGTTTGGGGTTGTGACCTGGGGGTTGTGAATGTTTAGAATGAAACTTTTGTGTGTAATATGAGTGATGATTGATGTCCGAATATGAAATGTCTAGGCCTGCCTAGAATGAATGATGTATTAATGCAATTTTTTTAAAGAAACTGATATTTTACAAAACAGAACCATCTTGTAAATAGGTCTTTGGACCTAATGATGTGACTATGAAATCTTATTCTGCATAAAAATAAAGAATTCTACTATTACTACTAACTCAATCTTATCTACTTAATGTATCTCTGTTGTGCTGATTTGCCTTCAGTATTTATGACTATGCTCCACTGATATACTATACTAGTGTATGCAACTTCTATTTTTGTAATCTAATATTGTTATTACTGTTTAGTTTTTTCCACCTCTTGATTTATCTCCACTTCTCCGCACCCCTAGGACACATCTGGAAATGAGCTTTTATCAGCTCAGTATGTCTTTCCTGATGAAACTTTTGAAATAAATTAATTAATTAATAAATAACTAGTCAGAGAACCCACTCATGATGGGGCAATACTGGATCTGGTGCTCACTAACAATGTCAGTGTTGCAGATGCCAAGGTGGGAGGCCACCTGGGGGCCAAAGATCACCATACAGTGTGGTTCAGCATAAGAACCACATCAGAAGCAAATCACACATCAAGAAGGCTCTTGTTAGTTAAGCTGTAGATTTGATTTGAGCCCAGAGGCCCTCTTAAATATTAAAAAATAAATGTTAAACTCCACTTCCATTGTAATTCCATTGTAATCAACAGAGGGAGCCCATGTGCTCTACAAATATCGATGTCACAAAACATGGGCACTTGGGGCGGCATGTGGTGGAGCTTGCTGTTAGTGGTACCAAGAAGGTGAAGCAATCGGCTGACAGGGCAGAATTTATGATCCCTTCCGCTGAACAAATATCCATTAAAAAATTGTGCAAAGTGGACTGTTTCAGTCCGATTTAGGTAAGGTAGCACATGGGGGCTTGGTTAAAGCAATGGAACTGGCAATCTTTAATGCACCCTAAACTTCTTTTCCTCAATAACCTCCTTTAACCTTACACCTCCGAACAAGGGAGTAGTATCTACATGTGTTATTGCTAACTATAGTATATGGAGTGACACACCTCTGTCTAAATTAAATTCTATATCCCACCCTCTTGCCCTTTGATGCAGATCATCAAATCCTTATGTATATTTTCGGTACTGTTTAAGCAGCACAGGTCCTCCCAGTTTTGTGTCATCCTCAGATTTTGCTAGGTAGGTGTTCAAATCTGCATGCATATCTTTCAGATGTAGTGAGAAAAGTACTGGTGCCAAAACTGATCCTTGAAGTACCCCACTCGTCACTTTTATATCTTCCAACTACTAACCTCCGATTCTCACCCTTTGGTGTCTATCAGTAAGCCAGCTACTAATTCAATCAGTTATTCTTTTGTCAAGGCTCATTTTTTTTCTAATTTTATGTATTAGCTTCCTATGTGGTACTATAGCTAAAGCTTTTTTGAAATCTATATATTATAGCTTCCTATTATATATAAAAATTCCTAAAGATTGGGGCTCCTTTGCTTGTGCTCCCAATATCCCATATTCTTAACCTCTTCTTCACCCCTGAAATTGTTCCTGCAATCTGGAAAGTAGCAAAGGTTGGTCCTGTTTTCAAGCAGGGCGACCGGAAATGCATAGAAAACTAAGGTACTATTCCATCCTGTCTGCTGTTAAGATACTGGAAAAGGTGGTGGAAGTGCAGCTGACAGACTACGTGTCTAAACATACCTTACTGTCACCTGAACAGCATGGATTTCATAAAGAACATAGCACTGGTACAACCCTTGTTAAAGTTACATCTGATATAAGGATTGCCATAGACTAGGGTATGCTGACTGGGGATATCTTCGTGGCCCTCTCTAAGGCCTTCGATCTAATGAACCACTCCCTACTCTGTACCAAGCTTCACTCCCTTGGTGTTGCTGGTCCAGCCCTAAACTGGTTTTCCATCTATCTCACTGGCAGACTACAGCTTGTTAAGTACAATAGAGCTCTATTGGAACCTGTTCCTATCACTATTGATGTCCCTCAGGGATCTAATCTGGGCCATATCCTATTTTCTCTTTTCATCAGTGACTTCTCAACAGTCCTTGTGTGAGGTGTGGGATTTGAAAGGAGGAATCTCACCAGACATTGAAGTCAAAAAGAAATTAAAGTTTATAGTAGCAGAACAACTTCTCTGCAGACTAATATGATTTAACAAAAATAAAAAAAAATAACAACAGCAAATGCACACTAGGAGGAACTAGTGTACCACTGAGGACAGAATACGTCTGTACCTCACCAAGCTATCTGACTAAATGAGAAGAAGCATGTCTTATATACCTGCAGAATCATGTGACAGACATAACCCCTCCCCTTTTACATTAACTTTTAGGTTTCTAACAGAAATAACTAATTCTTTAAACAATATATTCAAAAATCCTTTTACATAACATTCAAATGCATTATACTTCTTAAGTAAAAAAAATAATGCAAGAAAAAAATATTGGAAAGGTTTACAGAATAGGCTCTGCCCCCTTTGGGCTGTCCCTTTAAATACAGCAGAGGAACGGCCGGCCAGCACTATAGCACTAGCTCAGGGATATATGAGTCAAGCTGCATTTTGCAAACAGGTATGGTCAAAAATAAAAAGTCATTTGATAAGGTCTCTTAATATTTTAATTGTCACTTCAATCTTTATTTAAGCCACAACATAAGTCTGACTAATATAGGTCTAGCTTTGTTAAAAAAAAAAACAGGGTGATTTGTCTTGTTTTATGCTTAACTTGGCGTTTCTTCTATTTCAGTTAGGTTACACAATTCGGCTACAGAAAGAAATGCTGCAGAAAATAAGGTGCAATTTTTAGCCAAGTAGAAGCCATATAATACGTATGGATTAATTTAAACTTCAAGACGCTAGCAGTACAGCATGAAAAACGCTTGGAAGATGCCTTTGTAACATGGAGGGTTGAGTGAGGGAATCAAAGGTATGAGTGTGCAGCTCAAAAGAGTCTTTATAATCTAATTTCTCTTTCCTTTAGGGAAACAAAGCATTTTAGGGGCTTATAGTTCAGGTCAGCAGCATTCTTTTTCTATTTGGAGGTGAAGTAGGAGAAAGTGCAAACCTGGAAGTGTTCGTTCAGTTATTTTAACCTCCAGCCGCACAGGCAGCTCGCACAATCGAGTAGTTTTTCCTAAAAGTTAAGTCGAGCAGTCGGCTCGAAATACTAAAACATTAACTAATGGAACAGGACCATACAGATGGCAAGAACTATCAGGGAAAGGAAAATAAAAGGGGGCAGTTTGCTTTGCGGTAAAGGCATTTGAAATATAAACGCTTTCACATTACAACCTCGTGGTAGCGCAGGATTGGTGTTAACATGATTTATTCAACTACAAGGGCAACAGAATACCATTTTTGAAACTACTGCTTCCTTACATAATATTTTAATAAGTAGAAACGAAAGATTCCTTCTGTTATGCACAATGTTAAAGACGTGGGGGGCATAGGAATGGCTATTCCTATAAACGAATGCTAGGGTGGTATAATGAACCAGACAAAGAATAATATAGGGATAGAAAGAACATTATATAGGTGGCCTGCCTATATATGTTTAGATTTACAGGAGGAAATGAAGGAGAACAAGTAAGAGAGACAAAGGCTGTTGCAACAGGCTTTAAAAAAAAATAAAGGTCTGGTAAGATATGCCATCCATCACATCCCTCCCTGCCCAGGAAAAAAACAATGGGGGGTTAGCACCATTGATTTTATTTCATTTTCTATTTATAGAGATTTTTCAGATCTCCTTCAAATAAAGGAGATGGAGCTTTAGCCTCCACTCCTAAAGCTCCACTCCGGGTTCCCAATAAATACATAGATTCATATATATATATATATATATTTATATATATATATATATATATTATGATTACTCAATCATTACATTTCTTTTAACCCGGAGTCTGATATCAACTTAAGACTATTGTCTGCACCATAGCGTGATAAGTAGTCAGCATTAAAATGTTTCTTGCCCGATTTGTGTTGTATTGTGAATTTATAGGGTTGAAGGGTTAAATACCATCACATAATATGAGGGTTTTTATCCTTCATAATGTGCAGCCAACATAATGGATTATGATCTGTAACTACCATAAATTCTCTACACCATAAATAGAACTTTAAAGCATTGATAGCCCATCGGATAGCTAAACACTCTTTCTCTATTGTGGAGTACTTAACTTCTCTTTCATGTAACCTTCTACTGATAAAGATTATGGGATGTTCTTCTTCTCCATTCATTTGGGATAAGACGGCCCCAATACCCTGATTTGAGGCATCCGTTTGTACTATAAAGGGCTTTTGAAAATCTGGACTACGTAAAATAGGGTAGGAACATAATTTAGCTTTCAATAACATGAAAGCCTCTTCACATTGTTTAGTCCAATGAACCTTATCTGGTTTAGCTTTCTTTGTGAGTTCAGTTAATGGACTAGCAATATCTGCAAAATTAGACATAAATCGTTGATAATAACCAGCCAATCCTAAAAAAGCTCTTACTTGCTTCTTTGTTTGTGGCTATGGACTATTTGCAATAGCATCAATCTTATCAATTTCAGGTTTTACTTTGCCTTGTCCAATTATGAAACCCAGATATTTGGTTTCTTGCATAGCCAGTGAGCATTTTGTAGGATTTATGGTTAGGCCTGCCTCTTTCATTGTAGTCAATACATTTTTAGATGGGTTATATGGTCTTCCCAGGATGAACTAAAGATAATGACATAATCCAGATATGCAGCACTGTACTCTATATAGGGGTGTAATAAATTGTCCATGCATTGCTGAAAAGTTGGTGGGGCACCATGTAGACCAAAAGGCATTTTAGTAAATTGAAACAATCCTAATGGAGTACTAAAAGCTGTTTTGCTCTGTGAGTCTGGACCTAGGGGGATTGGCCAATACCCTTTTGATAAGTCTAAAGTACTTATATATTGTGCATTACCTAAGCGATCTATAATATCATCAATTCGGGGCATCGGATATCCGTCAAATTGGGAAATTGCATCAAGTTTACGAAAATCTATGCAGACCCTTTTACCACCTTCTTTCTTGTTGACTACTACCATGGGAAAACACCAGGGACTTATGGATGGTTTTATTACTCCTAATTGCTGCATTTTTTTTATTTCTCCAATCACATCTTCTCTTAGACGTTCTGGTAACCTGTAGGGTTTTTGCCTAATTGGTACAGTGGAATTTACCTCTATATGGTGTTCAGTTCCCTCAACCCTCCCAGGTATTGTTGTAAAGATATTTTGAAAAGGACTTAAAACATCTTTTAGTTCTTTCAACTGTTCAGTACTTAAATTGTCATTGATTTGTACATCTTCTAACTCACCTTTAGCATCTAATCATTCATAGGCTTCATACCATAGGATAGGGACCATTAAGAAGTCATTGATGAAAAGAGAAAATAGGATATGGCCCAGATTAGATCCCTGAGGGACATCGATAGTGATAGGAACAGGTTCCAATAGAGCTCTATTGTACTTAGCAAGCTGTAGTCTGCCAGTGAGATAGTTGGAAAACCAGTTTAGGTCTGGACCAGCAACACCAAGGGAGTGAAACTTGGTACAGAGTAGGGAGTGATTCATTAGATCAAAGGCCTTAGAGAGGTCCACGAAGAGATCCCCAGTCAGTATACCCTAGTCTATGGCAATCCTTGTATCAGATGTAACTTTAACAAGGTTTGTACCAGTGCTATGTTCTTTATGAAATCCATGCTGTTCAGGTGACAGTAAGGTATGTTTAGACAGGTAGTCCGTCAGCTGCACTTCCACCACCTTTTCCAGTATCTAAACAGCAGACAGGATGGCTATAGTACGGTAGTTTTCTATGCATTTCCAGTCGCCCTGCTTGAAAACAGGAACAACCTTTGCTACTTTCCAGACTGCAGGAAAAATTCCAGTGGTGAAGGAGAGGTTAAGAATATGGGATATTGGGAGCACAAGCAAAGGAGCCCCAATCTTTAGGAATTTTTATGTATAATAGGAATCTGTTATATATAGATTTCACAAAAGCTTTAGCTATAGTACCACATAGGAAGCTAATACATAAAATTCAAAAAAAATGAGTCTTGACAAAAGAATAACTGATTGGATTAGTAGCTGGCTTACTGATAGACACCAAAGGGTGAGAATCGGAGGTTAACAGTTGGAAGAAATAGAAGTGAATAGTGTTGTACTTCAAGGATCAGTTTTGGCACGAGTACTTTTCTCACTATATCTGAAAGATATGCATGCAGATTTGAACATCTACCTAGCAAAATCTGAGGATGACACAAAACTGGGAGAACCTACGCTGCTTAAACAGTACCGAAAATATACAAAAGGATTTGATGATCTGCACCAAAGGGCAAGAGAGTGGAATATAGAATTTAATTTAGACAGAGGTGTGTCACTCCGTATACTATAGTTAGCAATAACACATGTAGATACTACTCCCTTGTTCGGGGGTGTAAGGTTAAAGGAGGTTATTGAGGAAAAGAAGTTTAGGGTGCATTAAAGAGTACCAGTTCCATTGCTTTAACCAAGCCCCCATGTGCTACCTTACCTAAATCGGACTGAAACAGTCCACTTTGCACAATTTTTTAATGGATATTTGTTCAGCGGAAGGGATCATAAATTCTGCCCTGTTAGCCGATTGCTTCACCTTCTTGGTACCACTAACAGCAAGCTCCACCACATGCCGACCCAAGTGCGCATGTTTTGTGACATCGATATTTGTAGAGCACATGGGCTCCCTCTGTTGATTACAATGGAATTACAATGGAAGTGGAGTTTAACATTTATTTTTTAATATTTAAGAGGGCCTCTGGGCTCAAATCAAATCTACAGCTTAACTAACAAGAGCCTTCTTGACGTGTGATTTGCTTCTGATGTGATCCTTATGCTGAACCACACTGTATGGTGATCTTTGGCCCCCAGGTGGCCTCCCACCTTGGCATCTGCAACACTGACATTGTTAGTGAGCACCAGATCCAGTATTGCCCCATCACGAGTGGGTTCCCTAACTAGTTATTCATTAATTAATTTATTTATTTCAAAAGTTTCATCAGGAAAGACATACTGAACTGATAAAAGCTCATTTCCAGATGTGTCCTAGGGGTGCGGAGAAGTGGAGATAAATCAAGAGGTGGAAAAAACTAAACAGTAATAACAATATTAGATTACAAAAATAGAAGTTGTATACACTAGTATAGTATATCAGTGGAGCATAGTCATAAATACTGAAGGCAAATCAGCACAACAGAGATACATTAAGTAGATAACATTGAGTTAGTAGTAATAGTAGAATTCTTTATTTTTATGCAGAATAAGATCTCATAGTCACGTCATTAGGTCCAAAGGCCTATTTACAAGATGGTCCTGTTTTGTAAAATATCAGTTTCTTTAAAAAAATTGCATTAATACATCATTCATTCTAGGCAGGCCTAGACACTTCATATTCGGCCATCAATCATCACTCATATTACACACAAAAGTTTCATTCCAAACATTTGCAACCCCCAGGTCACAACCCCAAACAGTTTAAATTTAGAGATGTTTTGCTCTTTGACCATTACACATGCATCTTATTTTTAGCTCATGTTTTAATAATTTAGTAAAGAGTTTTTTTTATGCTGCTCAGGTTGTTGTCAATTGAGTTCCATATCAAGATATAATTAGCCACATACTGTAAGTCATATTTTCAAATTAATTCTTAGTTTTTAATCTGAAAAGTCTATTTTGGGAATCTCTTAAATTATATTTGTGTCTGTATTCATTTTCCCCCAATATGTCCACCAGATATTTCAGTTTACCCAAGTTTAGAACTCTGTGAAATTGATTTGCCCAAAACATTTTCCTCTTACTTTCAAGTGTCATCCACCCTATTTCTTGATGCATGTCACAATCGTGTTTTCTAGCATCACATCTCAGCATGAACCTAGCCAGGTGATTGTAGGTCACAGCCATCTCTTTTCGATAAGTTTTACTTGCTAACCTGTAGATGTGACTACCGTAGTCAATACTGGGCAATAACAGCTGGTTTACAATGGCAGTTCTCATTTTCTTGTCCATACAAAAGCTAAATCTATGAAAAGCTCCCAGTTTTTTATTTAAAGGCAAAGACTCCTGTATATGTATGATTTGGATATGTCTGATGTATTTATTATACATTACATCAAGTACTGTACATATGTCAATAAGAGATCAGCCATTTCTTCTGTTGCAACACATATCTAGAGTTTGAGGCTCTGACACAAGGTAGTAAAATGTCAAGCAAGCCTCCATTTACATGCAAAGGAGTCACTTGTAATACAGCCCCTCCCATTCCTTGATGTCACTGCAGCAACAGTGCAGAACAAAACATAAGGGTATCAATGCTATTTAGCCTGATTTTAGTTTAAGTTTGCAATGGCTTAAGACAGTTCTGTCATGCAACTCACACAGGGAGTGGTACTTGTAGCCTTAATACTGCATGTGTAGAGCAAATAATACATCTAATAGTATTTCATTCACAGGAGACAAAAGTTGTTCCTGTGTACTGCTCATTTCTCTCTGTGAGACAGTTGTAACATGTTGTGGAAAGCAGTAGACTGAATCAGTTAATCAACCAATCAACCAACCAATCAATCAATCGAGCAGTCAATCAGTCTCTCTGTAGTGAACCAGGTGAGCACCCTTGAGAAGATTCATTTACAAGGTAGGCTTGAGCAGTTTCCCAAAGGATCACACAAGACTGAATTCCTCCTTTGCACAAATTATACACTCCCCTTTCAGCAGCCTGAAAGTGGAGCGCTATATCACTTACTTTATAAAGTGTATTGTTTTACATTTTAAATGCTGCTTGTATCTGGGTTCTGACTGGAAATACCAAGACACAGTATGCATATGACATGGGAGGAATGAGCTAAGCAAATACAGAGTACTACAAACACTGAGACTGATTAGTTTCTTTACCTACAACAGCTGAAGTGTAGCATCTGATTTGTGAGGGACATCCTACTTTAAATGCTGGCATTACAAAGGGGGGGGGGCTGCCACAGCTTGTTTTCAGTACCTTCAAAGTGAAGTGCTGTAGCTCTCACATCACTGCTAATGATTTGTAATGGGAATGGGGGCACTGTTAAAGTCATGGATCTGAGGGGCCATCACAGTTCCCAAGGAGGTTAGGGGAACTTGTTAAGGGTTAGAGAGTAAGGCCCTGTCCACACTGCACCACTCAGACCTCATAACGGATAGAAACCATTACAACCGGGGAATGGTGCAGTGTGTCCACATTGCCGTGGTGTCCGTAACAGGACCAGCACCGCTATTCCACACTTCGGGAGCCAGGCGACCATTACCATGGCTCCCGATCCCACAATGCAGCTCGCACTGCGCTAGGGGACCGGTGCCATCCGTCCACACTATGCCCGGTAACACTACCAAGGCATAACCGGTTTCATAACCGTTGTTGAAACCACCTCATATGTGGTTTCAACAACGGTTACGAAAATGCCTTCTGTAATGTTACAGGTGTAAACGCAAACAATTGCGGTAACGGTTTGGGCACTCTGTAACATTACAGAGGGGTAGTGTGGACAGGGCCATAGGGACTTTAGTAGGATTTGAGCCAGAGTTTCCCAGTTCTTGTGCCTGTGCTTTAACCACTAGATTACCTTTCTTCCATATGCTGCAGCTGATGAACTAGTAACCTATTCCTTGTTATAGCTGAACTCTGTATTGCCTTACATCAGCCATCCAATCACTGACTGCCTAGTTACAAAGGGAAAGGGGCATTTTTGCAAGATTGTGTCTCACTGCTGGTGTCAATCAAAACAGAGAATACTAACACACACAGAACATAATACAACAGCTATATAATACCACTTAAGACTCTTGTTGTACCCAGAGCCATTTATTGGGTAAACTGTTTTTGCTAACAGAAACATTAACACAACATATACAGGCACTTCCTTATAGGCATACTGTATATACATGTCAAATCAGTGCTGAATCACACTCATATGGTCCTAGTTCCTATTAGACCTGCACTTCAGGATGTGCACAACACTTAGAGTTCCCCCATTACTCAAGTGGGGGGCCAAACATTGTGGGTTCTGTTTACTGGTGGGACAGCATTTAGTGCAGCACCATCATCTGTTGCTTTGATGACATCATCCTCCAGCAGCATTGATGGTAAAATGGAGGACAAACACATTGATAACTTTTGGGGGCTGTACATTTTTATTTATAATCTAGATTTGGACAGCAATAGGACTGCTGGCAACTAGAGTAGGAACACAGCAGTTACACATAAGGAGTTGGGAAACATATGGATGTGAAACTATGGGAGACTTCCCCTTTAATTTCACAATCATATCCAAGATGTGGAAATCAAATTGTAACCCTTTGTCTATTCACACCCCTAAATATTTATGCTAGTGATCTTGGTCCAGAGTTTCATTTTTAATAGTTTTTATATTAATGTCCTGTTTTGTTTTTTCATTTTTCTTTATCAATGATTTGAAGACCATAGTTTTTGTTTTGTTACTGTTTAATGCTAATCTTGACTGTGCTAGCCATTTCTCTACTTTTTTTAAATCAAGTTGTAATCCCTGTTCCAGATCATCAACAGTGTTTCCACTAGCCAACAACACTGTATCATCAGCGTACAGTCTAATTATTGTTTGGGTTGCAATGTTAATCATGTTATTTATATATACAAAAAATAAGGTAGACCCCAAGAGGGAGCCCTGAGGGACTCCTCTCAGTACCTTTGCTTTCCTTGGACTTGTACTTATTGCTACTGCACAGCTTGCCTTTGCTAAAGGTTTATTCCTTCCCTCTCTCAACTATAAGCTGACAATCTTTACCCTCACCACAAAAACTAGCCTTGCTAAATGGGATGTGGCCTATAATAATATTTGCCACTTTGCCTTTGAGGTCCCTTGACTTACCCATCACTGTGATTTATACAATCAATTACACTGGTTGTCCCAAGATAATTATCACTCATTTGTCTTGGGCTGCCTCACAGACAAAATCGTCCGCAATGCCACCCCACCTGCCCTGTCCAAACTCCTTTGGCCGGCTCTACCATCATACCAGCTAAGGTCAGCTGACTTGCAACCCCTCCTTGTCCCAAAAATTCACACACTGTCAGGTGATCATGCCTTTGCTGTTTGTGCCCCTAGATTCTGGAATACCCTACCTGCAACCATCAGATGTACCCCCACCCATCCCATCTTTAGGAGCTCCCTCTGGATGCACCTGAAGTCTGCCTCAGCCTGTAACTATTCCAAGGCTGCTTGATATCCCCTACCCCTGCTTGGACCCTGTTGTGCACCCTCCACTTCCCTGGCTCCCCTACCCCCCTCTGAGCTCTAGTAAGGGGAATTATCTACCCTGCATGCCCTTCATCTCAGCACGTACCATCCTCAAAATGGGACAAATTGCACTTGTATTATTTCCACAAAATGTAAGTATTGTTTGCTTGTTCTTACCCTTGTTGTATATGTTTATCTGTTCATCCTGTACCTGTTTATTTGTATCACCCTACTTATTTCGTGTATTTCACATTGTTGCAATTCCCTTGTACTGTTCTGTAAAACATGCTCTTGTAATCTCCTGGGTCATATCTGAAAATAGGCATTCCTTGTCTAGTGTGCTTACCCAGTAAACAAAAGCTAATAAATAAATAAATTGCATGGACATGTTTTGCTTACCAAATGAATGACAGGGCACCCTGGGTAGTAGAGTTCAATAGGGAATAATTATAAATTTGTACATATTTGCACAATATACTTCTGCCCTTTTATAATGTAAATAGGTGGACCTCATTGAACTGGGGTCCTTTCTGCCCTTAGATGACTATGTTACTATAAGAGAACAAATGAACATGTGGGTGAGGGTGTAGCAGATGTACTAGAAACATAGAAAATGATGGCAGAAAAAGACCACAGGTCCATCTAGTCTATCAGGAGTTCCCTATCTTCCCTCAGACCTATTGTCCATACAGGGTTTTATCCCTCCCAGCTCCCCCATTCTCCCCTCTCTTCTGCTACTGACCTGATCAACCACTAAACCTTTCACTATGTCCCAGCCATGCTTGAAACTATTTACGGTCTTGGCACCCACTGATTCCACTGGCAGACTATTCCATGGCTCTACCACCCTTTCCACAAAATAGAACTTTGTCACGTTCCTCTTAAACCTTTTCCTCTCCTGTTTCCACTCATGACCTCAGGTTCTTGCCTGTGTAGTCCTGGTAAATAGATTTCCACAGTTCACCTTATTTATTCCCTTCACCTGAAGGTCTCTATTACATCCCCCTCACCTGGTTTACAGTGAGTACAAGTTCAGTGCCTTCCGATGATCTTCACAAGATCTGCCCTGTTGGCCCTGCATCGTCTTGGTCACTTTGCATTGCAGCATGTCCAGCTTGTCCCTCTCCTTTCTCAGGTGAGGACTCCAGAACTGAGCACAGTATACCAGATGCAACTTCCCCAGTGACCCATATAAAGGTAGTAGTAGTAGTACCTCCCATTTCCTGTTGTCAGTACCCCTTCCGATACACCTCAGCATCCTGTTTTTGTTACACTGGCTTGATTGTTTAAGGGACTCAATAATGATGACTCCCAGGTCCCTTTTCTCTGCTGTAGTGCTCAGTTTAACCCCACCCATCAAGTACTCTGTCCTGATTTTTTTCTCTAGGTGGATAACTTTGCATTTTTTGGCATTGAATTTCAGCTGCCAAACCTTAGACCTTCTCTCTAGCCTTTGTAGATCCCACTGCATCTCCCTGATTCCTTCATTGCTATCTACCCTACCACAGAGCTTCATGTCATCTGCAAAGATACACAGCTTGCCCTGGATGCCCTCTTCAGTGTTGCTAATGAACATGTAACCTCCCTGTTACCCAGGGTTACTAGAATCCCAGTAAGACCTAGTGGTAGGCAGGGAAGGCAGCTTGTGAAACTCCAGTTAAATGGATTTTTTACTCTGTCTCACTCTGTTTTCAGTCTCAGCTGAGACTGAGGGATGATATCACCATAGAACTCTTGCAGCTGCATGAGCCACACTGGAATCTGCAGTTGGGAGTTAGGTTAGAATGTTGGGGAATTTTGAACAGTGTAAGGGAGTTGTGTGTGAACAGTCTTGAAGAGAGGAGCACAACAGTCTGTGCACAGGCTCTTGGAGCCTAAAGCTCAGTTATAGAGCTACTTTAAGGGACAGGTGTGTGTTTCCACCCAAAGAGGAACACAGTAAGCTGTTCGAGAAGTGGTGGAGACCACTGTTACTGGTCTCTGTGCCCCATCCCTGAGGGGATGGGGGTGGAAAGGTTTGCCTGTCATTCCAGGGGCAACCCTCCTGGTTCCGGCTAGGGAAGAAGCTGCCTTATTTTTCAAGCTGTACTGTGACACCAGAAGCTGTCAAGAATTGCCTATGGGGCATCTGCAACCAAAGGGTGAGTTCTGCTCTGACATAGGGCCATTGTTTCACCTGAACTGTTGTAAAGTAGGGATTGGACTGCTTAAGTGAGAGGTCTAGAGGAATAGGCTAAGCCAACTAAAAGTATGTTCAAGTCCAGCACAAGGGGAAAGCCAAGACATGTAGAGGAAATGTGCCAAGCATTTACCCTTTAATCTACATTGCCAAGCTTTTCAGAAAGAGATGTTTAATGTCCAGAGAAATGGCCGGGTATGAATTGTGGAAACTAGAGGTGGGAGACCCCCATCATTAGTAACCAGGTTCACCTCTACGAATTTGCTTTGTGGCCCTTTTACCTTGCCTCAGGCACTTGGCCAGTGCTGAGGAAAGTACCCAGACATGGGATTGGAAGAAAATTTCCCTTATGGAGTCGAAGGCTCTAAGGTGGTTTAGAGAGCCTCCAGAAAAGGTGTCCATGTCAAATGGAAGGTGTTTGAGTGGCCAGCAGGGGAGCCGAGCCAGGGAAACCCCAAATAGTGTACAAGTCGGGCTGTGTACCCAAAGCAGCATGCAAGTCCGGGGCTGTGTGCCTGGTGGGTTCAGAGCCTGAGGGCTGAAGTGTTGGAGAAGAGTTTCTGTTTCTCTTAATCTGCATTACCAGGAATGTAGCCCTGTGGGGGTCCATCTATGCTTTGTTTGTTCAGTTTGGATGTGAATAAAAGCCACACTTCAGAATCCCATTCCTGGTATTGGACATTACAGTTATTGCTTTCTGTGTTTGGATTTACTTGGGTGCTCCTGTGCAGAGTAGCCAAACCTAGCCCTTGTGCCAAGTAACCTAGTCCTCCCCCTGAACCCAGTCCCCACCTGGTACTACTGTCAGCTTCAACAGCATACCACCTGTCGTTTGCAAGAAGGCAGGGGTGAGGGGTTACAAACATATTGAAGAGGACAGGACCCAGAACAGATCCCTGTGGCACCCAACTCATGACCTCCTTCTCTTCTGATTTCACTCTATTTACCACCATTCTCTGCTGTCTCTCTCTCAACCAGTTTCCTACTCATCTAACTATGCCCCTAGTCACAACCAGGTCCTCCAGATTCCTCAGCAATCTTCTGGTAGCATCGAGCCAAAAACCTAGCAGAAATTGAAATAGAGTAAATCCACAGAGTGGCCCTGATCTGCTACCTTTGTTACTCAGTCAAAGAAAGCTATGACTTTAGAAAACTAGAATAGGTGATTATACATGGGCATCTTGCATGGAGTGTATTTTGTTGGATTCCTTGAGGAAGTCAGGAATGTGATTCCATGAGATAGGGGTGGCAGTAAGAAAATCCTTCTCACAAATGAATTTGCATGTTCTTTAAACAAGGAAAAGGTTCTTGGAGGAAGATCTTTGTTAGGAGAGCTGGGCTGGCTAAGAGTGCAGTGTATGGAGGAAGTCAAGCTACTGTACGAGCCATAACCACATTCGAAAATAAGAACACACTTCAATTCATTTGTTAGAAGGGAGGAGGCCAAGGCTCCTGTACAGCAGGCAATGGTGGATTCTTCTGTCACATCATAGGATCAACTACGTAGGTTATTGCATGATGTAGTGAGATTTTTTTATCACTGTGTCACTGATCAATCTGCAGACTTCACTTCTGTGTTCATCGTCAGTAGTAGGGACTATAGCAGAATTAGTCTGAGGGTATTGCAGGTGAAGCAGCTACCATTGCAGTAGAACAGCCCTAATTTTGATGAGAGGTCCCGATTGTCTTCAATCAATCAATCAATCAATCAAATCTTTATTTATTCAGGTGAACATCATTGAGCATAGCTCATTTACAAGATGGACCTGATAAGGTCAAGGTTAATAATTGATACATATGCAGATAAGTCAAGACACATATATACAGCAAGAAAAAGGCAGAAATTGATTAAACATGATAGTACAAGGTAGAACAATGAAAGCAGACTAGGGACTCTAATATGTACAGTACATATCAACTATGTGGTGTCATGATATACAGTCAACACATAGTGCCCAGAGCTTCCAAGGTCCCTGGGTAGGCCGGTGAAGACAAGGAGACACAGTGGTTGAAGTGAACTGAGGAGTGATGATTACAGCTTCTGGTGAGTGACAGGGTAGGAAGTGGTTGGGGGACTAGAACAGGGGGCTGGGGCTAGTAAAGGAGGTGTGTAGGAGTGATAAGGGCTAAGGTTGGGGTCAGAAATGAGTGGGTGAGGAAAAAACCAGGGGTTGAGTGATTCTGTGGAGGTAAATTAGTCAGAAACAGAAATGTGATCATGTGAAGGCTGCCTGAAAGGGAGAACAGTGGAGATAATGTCTAGGGAAGTGGATTGCCAAGTTAGGGTGTCTGACAGAGGGAGAGGGTTAGGAATGTGGATAAGTTAGAACTTGTGGAAGCAGTTGCAGTTATCTGGGAAGAGACTTAGATAAAGATGTTTGAAGGATGCTAATGATATCCAGTTAAACAACTTCAGGGTCTTTTGTAGGGTATTCCATGATATAGCTAGAGTATAGCTGATAGCAGATCTCCCTGATCGGGTGTTGACTTTAGGCACCTTGAGCATGATGAAATTGTGGCTTCTAGGTGCATAGGTACTAGCTCTGGACTGGGTGAAGCAATCTAGAATATAATTAGGAAGCTTCTTAGTCAATGCTCTGTAAATCCAAAATGCAGCATTTCTGTTTCTTCTGAGATGTAGGGACGTCCAACCGACGGCAGCATAAAGAGAGCAGTGATGAGTGTTAAATGGAAGATCTGTAATGAATCTTAGTGCTCTGTGGTATAGTGTATCCAATTTACTTAAGTAGGAGATGGGGCAGTGACTGTAAAGAAAATCTGCATAGTCAAGCACTGAAAGAAATGTGGCCTGAACCAACCTCATCTTGGAATCTCTGGTTAGGAAGTGCCTTATTCTGAAGAATAAACCAAGTCTTTGGCAAAGCTTTTTTAGAAGTTCTTCAATGTGGACTGTGTAGTCAAGCCTATTATCTATCCACACACCCAAATACTTGAATTTCTCTACATAGTCCAGGTTTTCTCCTAGGATAGTGGATAGCTGGGGGAGGTTGTTTAATGAGGAGGGACTTATACGGCTTTGGCTGGAGAACAGCATTGCTTTTGTTTTTTTAGCATTTAAAAGAAGTTTCTTTTCAAAAGTTGATGTTGTAATAAGAGAATTCTGCTTGTAGAATTTCACAAGCTGTAGCAGGCGAGGGTTGCTGACATATAAAACAGTATCATCTGCAAGCAAATGAACAGATGCTGTGGTAAGGTTTGAATCAATGTTATTAATATAAATGGCAAAAAGGATAGGGCCCAGGATAGAACCTTGTGGAACTCCTCTTAAAAGAGGTTTTAGTGGAGAAAAATCACATTCGGCCTTCACTTGTTGTGTCCTTCCCGTGAGATAACACCTAAACCAACTGAGGGAGGATGGATCCAGGCCTATGGAATGCAAGGAGGAAAGTAGCAGTTCATGGTTCACGTGTCAAAAGCCTTGCTTAGATCTAGGAATATAGCACAAACACTATTTTTTTTATCCAATTCAGATTGCCAGTCATTTGTAACTTTAGCCAATGCCGAAATAGTGCTATGCCTAGCTCTAAACCCAGATTGTGCTGGATTTAAAAGATTAGTTTCTTCAAGGTATTCTCATAGCTGGATGCTCACTAATTTTTCTAGCAGCTTGGATAGCACTGGAAGGATAGAAATTGGTCTATAATTATTAAGTTCCATGGGGTCCTCTGATTTCAATAGGGGAAAAACTTGGGCTGTTTTCCATATGCAAGAATAGAACCAGATGTCAATGACAGATTAAAGAGATGTGTTAAGGGAACTGCAATGATATGTGCTGCAATCTTTAGAAAGTAGGGGTCAATGGAGTCTGCTCCTGCACTTTTTTTGATATCCAGCTGCGAGATTAGTTCCTCCACTTGATTCAACAGAACTGGTTTGAAGGAGAAGGAGGAAACCGGACTCTGAGACCCTGCGTACTGGGAGCTTAATTGTGCACGTAGCAGGTTAGCTGGGGAGGAGTCGAATGCAAGGCCAGCAATTGTAAAGTGGTTATTGAATGCATCTAGTATGTCCAGCCTGTCTGAAATTATGCCCTCACTGTGATGCAGATGATTTGGTAGTGCGGTGCTTGAGTCTTGGCCTACTATACTCTTAATAGTGCTCCAGAACTTGGCAGGATTGTGGCAGGAGGAGTTGAGCTCAGCTCTATAATAGGCAGCCTTTGCATCCCGTACTTTCCTGGTACAACTATTTCTGGCTTTCTTGAATAACGTCCAGTCATTTGGGATCTTGGTCTTCCTCGCCTTTTTCAATAATTTATCCCTTTCCAGTAGCGCAGTTTTAAGGTCAGCTGAGAACCAACGGCAAGATTTGTTTTTTATTCGAACACAAGTGATTGGTGCATGAATGTTAAGGGCACCTAAAATTATGTTGTTTAACACCTGATGTGCTTTTTCCACAGAGTCTGCTAGGTAGAACTCTTGCCATCTGGAAGAATGACTTAGATCATGCAGATAAGCCTCAATATTGAAGATTTTTTTGGATCTCCTCAGAAGGAATTTAGCTGGGGGCGTTGGTTTGTTGGATGATCTTACACCAGCAATAAGGCAGTGGTCACTTATGTCACTGAAAAGCACTCAATGTGCGTGATAGATGGGGTTTATTCACCAGTATGATGTCCAGTAGTGTGCTGTTGCTCAGGTTCTTTTGTTGATTCTTGTTGGTTCGGTTATCAGTTGTGAGAACCCATATGTCTCAAAATGATACTAAAGGTGCTGTAGTCCTGGATAGCCAATTTAGATTTAGATCACCTAGGATTATGATTTCTTCAGTACCTGACTTGAATGAATTCCCCAAATGGTTTAGAAGTTTGTAGCCAGCTGAGGGGGCCTGTAACAGCCAATTAGATGGAAAGCTGCCTTGTTGGGGAGAGCCACTCTGATGGATAGACATTCGAATTCCTTGGACAGGGATGTTGCATCTGAGCAGGTTGCAGTTATACTAGATTTTACATAAATAACCACTCCCCCGCCCCTGGTCTGGCGATCTGCTCTGAATAGTTGGTAATTGGGTAAGTTAATGTCTCTATCTGCTGTGGTAGGTTTGAGCCAAGTCTCGGACACCACTAGAAAGTCTGGCAAGGTATGGGCAACCCAGGCTTGTATCAGCGTAAGCTTTTTTAGGAGGCTGCAGGCATTGATATGTATAAAGCTTAGACCTTTGGCTGAGGCTAAGTCTGCTGGTGAGGTAATGCAATCAGGGGGGCCTGGGTTAATTTCCACATTGCCAATACAGATCAATAGAAAGAATAATAGATTCATAAGGGCTTCAAGAGATAAGATGAAGGGACTGACTTTGGCCCTCCTGTTCATATTCAGGGGCTTCTGTTTAGAGGTATTCCAATCGGGGATATGGATTCGTGATAATTTACTGAATAGCAAACAGGTGGACAGGCGTAAAGGGGAACTGTATACCCAATAATGGAACACAGAGCGAAACGCAGACAGGGTAATTTGAGTCCCTCCATGGAGCTTGACCCCCTGAATGTGCTGTGGCACAGGTAAGGCATAAATGAGGATCCGTTTTTTCTTCAGTAAGGGTGAAAGAGAGAGACTAGAAAAATGAGTTGCATTCTTTAATGTGGAAGTGACCGGGGGGGTATCATTGTTGATGTACTGTACACTACTCACTGAAATTCATATTTGGAAACTGGGAAACTGGCTGTATTATGGAGGAACATTCAGGCAGAATAAGGTTTGATATGGCACAGTTACCCCATAGTTTTAAATCTATATTCTGGGACTCCTTCTGAAGATAGAAGGTCCCCCCAAAACACAGACAACTATATATCTTACTGTGTATGGCTGCATGTGAATGCATTACCTCCCACTGGCTTTCAGATAATCTGCCAGATGTGGGGGAATGGTGAAGGAGGTGTAGGCAATGAAACACATAAAAGTGGAACTAAATATGACTGTGGACAAATATACCTCCCTATGGGCTAACTTGGATCTCCATCAACTGATTATAATGATACTGAATATAGGCATGGCTAAGATATAGCTACTGGATCAGACACCTCTTGAGGGACCATGTGGCTGAAAATGTTTGTGTTCATGCCCCCCCCCAAAAAAAACTATGCAAAAATTTGACCCCATGTTTGATATAGCCTCAGCACTCTAGACAGAAAGATAAAAGGATATCAATAAAAACACCACACAGTTCATGTTTTTTTGTAGTATCATAGCAAGTTTATTAACATTTTAAGTATTTAATGTTTACCATGAGATATGAGCATAGCAGCTCATAGTGCTGGTGCATAATAACTGAGACAGTGGTATATATGTATCAATGATAATCATGCATGCTACATATCGTATATTGCATATGGGCAGTGATGTTACCCGTGATACCTTGTGCCCGTGAATTGTTTTGTATTTTGCTGTAAATTCTGAACTGCTTGTCAAAATGTACTTCTACTTTTGAACAAAGCTGAGTCAAAGAAAGAAATTTATATCTGGGGTTGAGTCATGGCCCCTGGTATGTGAGGCACTGCATGTTTTCAAAAGGAGGGCAGAGGACTTGGTGTTTAAGAACACAGAGCTGAAGAGCCACAGAGGCATAATGAGAATAGCTAAGCCCCTGTGGATGTTGGAACTGTGCTGTCCATGTCACTTTGTTCCATATGCTTCAGCCTCCCAACTGGGTAGAAACTGTACTTCACTGTATGCAAGTCACTACATCTCAATCCCAGAGGAAAATATTGTAAAAATACACAAGGGGGGCTCCTTTCCCTCCTGGCACAATGTCACTGAAGGAGAAGCCTGTTTTCCTGGTACACTGATAAGTGCAGGTGTACAGTGCCTGCTACTATGGGCATAGACTGACCACTGCCTAGCTTGCTGTTCATGTGGAGTACTGTGCCATGAGGGTCACTGAAGGTTATCATGCTGGACCATTGGAAAAACCCTGCTGCTCTTTTCAAGCATTCCTGCTACAGATATTATGTAGAAAATCCAGAGAACAACGGCATCCAGGAGTGAGATGGCGTTGCAAGGAAGGGCAGCCAGCCCATGACAGCAAATGAATCAACCAAAACCCGGCACTCAAAGGAACATTAGAAAAAGTTTAAGCAATAAACATGTTTAAATTGATCCACAATTTAATGGTGAGGCATGAAAGACAACTGGCTGAGCCCCAGCCTCAGTCAGCAGCTGTCTTCCATGCCAGACCAATAAAATCTGGACTGATTTAAAGCAACAGTGCAATGAAATTTGGCAAAAAAAATGACCCTACCCCTTTTTCACTATAAAAGATTCCAGGCATCTTCCAGTTTTATTTAGTGGTACAACTTGTAATTCCACCAAAATTTTAGTATTTCATAAATGTTTTAATTGAGTTGTTTTCTCAAGAACAAAAGATGAACATCACATTTTGCACTGAAATATCATTATAGACCTGGCAAGATTGAAAAAGTAAAAAGAGACTCATTGTGCTCAACATAAGAGGTACCTAGACAAGTACATTTGACAGGTATGCTAATACAGTATTTTTCTTTATTGTAGCGGAAACTAGCTGTTTTGGAAAAACATTTTTCCTTACACTGCTACTTTGAACAAGTTTGTTGCTTAAACTTTTTCTCATATTCCTTTGAGTGCAGGGATCTGGATTATCGTCTGCTACATATCATGGAAAGGTCAGTGTACAGTATATTTAGCACAAAATAGTCCTGAACTGGGTTTTACATGGTGTCTTTCATATATTATTCCAAAGTGACTTAAAAGGCAACAGTCAGCACTAAGAGCGCCACACCCCCAGTGTGGGCTGGTTTCAATCTACACTTTGTGTGTGAAAATTTTTTTTTTAACTGTCTATTTACTGTAATACATGACATTGTATCAGACTGATTTTGCTGACTGCCAAGCTATCATTTTCTGTAACTACAAATCCCAGAATCCCCTGCAACTGCCATTACAGCAAGGCTGCAGCAGTGGGAGATTCAGTAGCCTGCAGTGCATATTAGAGGTTTTTTTTTTTTTTTATAAGCTCTGATCTTTTCAGAGAACTGTACTTAGCCATGGGAGAACAGCAGGACCAACATCTGTTCCAAGCTTATAAAATCTCTAACATGCACTGCAGGCTTTTGAATCTTCCACCACTGCAGCTCTGCTCTGATGACAGGTGCAGGGGATTCTGGGATTTGTAGTTACAGAAAATGTCAACTTGGAAGTCAGCATAATTAGTCTGATACAAATACTGCAATAAACAGTAAAAAAAAATGTTTTTGCAAACAGAGTGCAAACTGGAACCAGACCCACACTTGGCTGTAGGTCTCTTAGTGCTGACTGCTCCCCTTTAAAGACCAAGGAATGAAAAGCTGGTGCGGGGACTGCATGCAGGAAAACACAAAGCAGCTATGAAGCACTCCACACAATCCACATAGACCAGTGCAGAACTTCTGAAAGAGAAAATGTTGGCCTGTACCCATGCATACCGAGTCCTTACTATTCAAAATATGCCTTTATTCAATAGGCAGATATTGCAGAGTGCCAAAAGTGTCTCAGTTAAGCATTTCATCAAAAGGAAGACAGCATGTTCAATGGAGAAGCCCTCCTTGGTAGGTCTGCACTCCAGAGTCAGCACTGGGTAGGAGCCCAAGTCTGAATTATGCCCCTGGCTTGTGAATCTTGGGAAATGTACAACAGGCTATAGATACTGAGGGCCTTACAAACTCTTATCCAATAACTGTGTTGTTCTTTCATTAAAATTACCAGATGTACAAACATTGGTAAGTAAACCTTAGCATTTTCCTAGCTCTAATTGAACAGCCAATGTACTCCTTCTTCTTCCTCCTCCTCCTCCCAACTAGATCTGTTGACCTTGCCCTATTAACCTGGCAATAGTGGGAGCTTTGTGTGTGTAGGGGGGAGGTAAGGTAGGCAGTCCCACTTGCTCAGCAACTAGCCAAGTCCTGCAAGTAATGACTAGCATCAGTTACTAGATGTCCAATATCTTTGGGGTAGCCAAGTTCAGGAAAATAATCTTTCTAAACTCGTAGCCTATAGAATGACTGGAGATTCTGGCAAAATATACTTTCTGATACAATAGGTAATATGTTTAATACTTTTATAACTAAACCAGCCCTGTGGGTCATCAGAAATGCAACACATGGTCACCTGGGAGATAGGGGTCCACATGGCAGCCCTGGAATCCCACACAGTGGCCAGCTGGTGACCAAGACCATCTGAAAGGTGAGAACTTCATCTCATGGGATGAGAAGCGAGGGTCAGGGGAGAGGGGCTATGGTATGAGGGTTCATCTGGCATTCATTCATCACCAGGTAGACAATCAAGAACCAGCACTGGCATCGGGTATGAAGACAACCGCTTACCTGGCTTCTCACACCAAGAAAGGTGAATCCACAGTGGCCCCAGTTTTGGGGTTGTAGATAGTAAGAAACAAAAAAATGGACAAGAGGGCTATTACAAGATTTCAGGTATAGTGCAGTACAGGGCCCCTGAGACAGCTCTTTTTTTTATTCATTGATAACAGATAATGCCTACTAGGTACAAGGCTCATTTACAGAAGTGTCCCATGAATACAGGGAAGTGACTTGCTCAGGGTCACACAGAATGCAAGTGTAGGATGTGGGAATCAAACCCAGATCTGCTTGATGTACCATTTAAACACAGAAACATAGAATTTGTTGGCAGAAAAGTACCATTTGGCCCACATAATCTGCCTAGATGGTCCCTGTCTAGTCTGTCTCTGCAAATCCTAACCAGTGTCTGGTGGCCCTCCCTTCTCACTGCTTATTTACTAATAATCTCCAATGTCTATCCCATGCATGCTTGAAGCCTCCTTCTGCTCTCCTCAGCTCCCACTGGCAGTCTGTTCCAGGTATCTACCAGACTTTAAGTGAAGTAACACTTCCTCACATCCCTCTTTTTTATTTATTTCTTTATTTTTTTTTAGCTGTTTGGTCCCCATCTCCTCCTCCTGCTAACTGGTGATTGGGACACAGATGTATTTTTATGGATTTTCTCCTCCTAACCCCCCCGAGGCCCTGACACTCAGCCATGCGAGCATGTGGGAGCATGCTTCGCACCCCATCGCGCCAGCTCAGCCCCTTCCACCTCCCGATACTTTGCCTCCCCTTCTCCACCTACACTACCCATCAGACATCCACCTGGTGGGAGCAGAACTATGAGGAGGGGGCACCAAACCCACCTTCACCAGCATGCCCAATCCTGCTCCGTCCCCCCCACACCAGTACCCCGATGACCCAAGGTCATTCCCGAAAACAGTTCGCTGGCATAGCATGAAGTAAGGCATCCAGCACCTCGACCCTCTGTGCCACCTGGCCGGCTCCTCACATCCCTCTTGAATTCTTCCCCCCAGCTTTGTCGCATGCCTTGTGGTCCTGGTGCACTTTCTCATTTGAAAGAGACTTGCACCCTGCTTACTCCTATGAGGTACATGTAGGTCTCTATCATGCTCCTCTTGCTCATCTCTCTTCCAGGATGTACATGTTGAGATCCCTCACTCTCTCCTTGTAGGGCTTTTGGTGCAACACCTGCACCATTTTAGTTGCCTTCCTATGAACTGCCTCCATGTGTATATGTCTTGTCTGAGGTGCAACCTCTAGAACTGCATACAATACTTCAGGTGGGGTCTCACCAGAGAGTAATATAATGGCAATACCACCTCCCTCCTCCTACTGGAGATAATTCTCCCTATGCATCCCAGCATCACACTGGCCATAGGCACTGGTTTGTCATACTTCTCTACCACTTTGAGATCATCAGCTATGATAATCCCAAGTCCCTTTCCTGCTTAGTGACGGTCAGTACCTCCCCAATCCTATACACAGCTCCTGGGTTCCTATGCCCTAGGTTCATGATTTTTCACTTTTTGACATTAAACCCTAGCTGCCATGCTTTTGACCAATCCTTGTGTTTCCCAAGATCTCTATGCACGTTATTTATGCTCTCTTGTGTGTCCACCCTGTTACAGATTTTGGTGTCATCTGCAAAAAGGCATACCTTCCCTTCCTATTCTTTTGCACTGTTGTTTATCAACAGATTAAAGAGGACCAGTCCCAGTACTGAGCCCTGTGACACACCGCTGGTCACTCTCTCATCATTAGAATGAACGCCATTAACCATCACTCTCTGTTTCCTCTCCGTTAACCAGTTTTTTACCCACTTTACCACTTTGGATCCCACCCTTAGGCTGCACAATTTCTTTATCAGTCTATCAGTGTTGAAGGCCTTCCTAAAGTCCAAATAGGTCATATCCTCTGCCCTTCCCTAATCTACTACCCCAGTCACACAGTCAAAGAAATCAATCAGATTCATGTAGCATGACCCCACCCCACCCCCACCCCTGTGAATAAATGCAGCTTGTAATGTTGAAGCCCACTGGGTACAAGATACTCTAACAACCTTTCCTTCAACATACAGTAGTTTTCAGCAATTTACCCACCACCGAGATGAGACTAATCAGCCTACAGTTGGTAGCCTCCTCGCTGCCTCTTTTGCATAGATGGACCATGTCTGCCCTCCTCCAGTCCTCCAGAACCATACCTGGCTCCAGTGAACTGTTGAATAAGATAATTAGTGGAGAAATTAGCCCCTCTCTAAGTTCCTTTAGCACCCGAGGGTGTATAGTCTTGTCCACCTTTAGAGTTGCAAGTCTCTTCAGGATTCTTTTTCTGAAAATGGACTTGTGTCCACCTCCCCTCCTTTGTTCCTGCTGCTCCCTGGTGGTCCATCCCCCCTTCTTCCATTGTGAAGACTGAGCAGAAGTACCTGCTTAGGAAGTCTCCTTTTTCTTGGTCCTCTTCTGTGCAGTCCCCCCAACCCCACCACCCTCATTATCCTCACAATCCCTCCCCTTGCATTCATCTTCTCACTTATGTACCTGAAGACAATCTTATCCCCTTTAGCTACCCCCTGGCTATCCTTTCATCTGTCTGCACCTTTGCTCCCCTCTTTACCTTTCCTGCTTCTCTCTGCTGTGCTGGGTATATCTTCCTGTCTTCCTCACTCTGCATTTTCTTAAACCTCCTGAATGCCACCCTTTTTCCTTTACCACCTTGGCCTTTTGCCTAGAGAACCATAATGGTCTCATTTTCCTTCTGCTTTTATTCACTTCCATCACGCAGAAGCTGGTTGCCTTAATTATGAAATCCAACAAAGCAGGCGTTCCTGGAAAACCGTGCTGGTGCTGTCCCCAGACTGCCATGTCCAAACTCCACTCAATCAATCAACACAGGACAGTTTCTAGAGAAACACTCACTCAAAACATAAGTAAAGTGGCAGTAATGTTTACTGCAAGCCCAGCATGAGGACACTGTAGTCAAATGCCCTGGTGCTTTGACCACATGGGTCTTCCTCAGATAGCATGGAGAAGAACCCAGAACAGATCTCATTTAAACCCCAGACATAAAGTGACAATCCCTATGGAGGGCTGGCTGGAGGGAGAAGGATCAAGTGCCCGGAGGGCTGCTCTCCTTCTCCAGGAAGTGAGGGCTACAGTCCCTGCTGCTATACTGCCACCTTGGTGATCACAGGTAGAGGTGCAGATGGGAAGGCTGAAGATACAGGGAGGGGCAGACATTGACCAAGGGTCCAGAGTGAAGACACATTTCAGCATGCCTTCGTCTCCTTGGTCCTTCCTTGTGTACTGACGTCTGCAGGGGTGAGGACCAGAAAAATGCAAAAAAAAACCAAAAACGTCAACTCCTGGATACAGGGCCTGGCGCCAGTGACCGGAGATCGGGGGAGAAGCACCTCAGTGTCTGTCCACATTGGACAAAGGATGGAAGGGTTCTGGGTCCCCCTTCCACCCCACTGATGGGGTAATCCAAGGGCTGGAAGGAGGGAGGCCACACGGAGGAGTAGAAGTCCTCACGATCTTTGGCGCAGCCTGAGCAGTCACCTTGGGAGTCCCTGAGGGAGGGAGCAGGTGTGGCGAGGAGGGGGCATAAACAGTAAGTGAAAAAAAAAAAATAAAGTGACAATCCCTAAAATACATTAGTAAAATTGAAAAACACCACTATGTGACAAGTGATTAAAACTGGAACACATAAATAGTATTATAAATCATGTTCTCATATACTACTGATGATAATATACATACCATTTAGTAAATGAAACTAAATCTATGTGTTCCATAGGGGAACGATGACAACTAATCAAAACTAAGCCTTAAGAGCCACACTAATTCAATATGGAAACCTTTGGAGCCTCAAACAGAAACCTACTGTATAAGCTACATTCATATAGGTTTCTGTTTGTAGCTTCAAAGGTTGGCACTGAAGTTGATGTAAATGACAGTAGTGCTACCAACAATGATGATAAAAAATTGATCACCTTTGTCACTGAATTTATCCCATTGGTTGATCAAATAGGGGCATTGGTACACAGATTATGGCCAATTGTATAAGTGGACCCCATTTTGGAGGAGAATATATAGGAGAATCCTAGAGTGACTTTCAGGAAAGGGAAAAGTGTGGGCAATATATTTGTGTCTAGTCATTTTGTTGCCACCAAACAAGCTGATAAACCAAATAAAAGTGGTTGCCTGCACCACCCCCAAAAGTTTTTTTAAAAGCATGCACTGTAATATATGCAAATATACCCTAGGAGGAGCTATTTTCCACAAACAAGACAGACAATCAATCCAAAGAATGACACAGGGGGGGAGGTGTTGTTGGTAGGGGACTTCAATCTTCCAGACATGGATGGGAGTCTCTACATGGCTGCAATGACCAGGATCAGGAATATCTTTGATGCCCTGCAGGAGGCATTCCTAAAACAACTTGTCACAGAGCCGACTTGGGAGGGGGCACTACTAGACCTGGTGCTTACAAAGAGGGATAGCGTGGCAAGAGTTTCAGTAGTGGAGCACCTAGGGAATAATGACCACTGTACTGTGTGGTTTAGCATAATAGCTGGGCATAAAACAATCCACACAAGAACAACAATCCTGGACTTCAGAAAGGCAGGTTACAGGAAAATGGGAGATTACCTGAAGGGCACCCTTTCTGGGGTAGAGAATATGGGGACAGTAGAGGAGCAGTGGAAAATTATCAAGTGAACGGGCTAATAGAAGGAATTCAGGAAGCAACTCATCTCTATGTCAAACAAATCAGTAAGGGGAACAGGAAAAAGAGACCACTATGGTTCTCTAAGGAAGTGTCTGAAAAGGTTAGAGCAAAGAAGAGGGCATTTAGGAAATACAAACAGACACAGAAGGAGGGAGATAGAGAGAGTTACAGAGAAAAACAAAGGGAGGCAGGGGAGGCAGTTGGGAGCGTGAAGGGGCAAACAGAGGAAAACATTGCAAACTCAATAAAAAAAGGAGATAAAGCCTTTTTTAGGGACCTAAGTGAAAAAAGGATGACAAGGGGGAAATAGTTAGGCTAAGGATGGGCATTGTGTGGAGGAAGACCACCATAAGGCACACACGTATTAAACAGTTACTTTTGTTCAGTATTCAAGGAGAAGGGAGCAGGAAAGGGGTCATCAATAAAGGAGAAAGGCTCAAAGGGGCGGGAGGTGGACACAAGTCCTTTCTCTGAGGAATGGGCGCTTAGGGAACTGACAGCAATAAAAGTTGATAAGGCAATGAGACCAGATGGAATGCACCCCAGGATACTGAGGGAACTAAAAGAGGTGTTGACTGCACCTCAGACAGCTACAGTATGTTTAGCCTGTCATTGGAAACAGGAAAGGTACCAGAGGACTGGAGGACAGCTGATGTGGTTCTGCTATACAAAAATTGACACAAGGAGGAGGCAGGTAACTACAGGTCAGTCAGCCTGACCTCCATAGTATGCAAAATAATGGAAAAACATTTGAAGGAAAGGATAGTGGAATATCTGGCAACTAGTGGTCTGCAAGACCCGAGACAGCATGGTTTCGCAGAGAAGATGTCATGCCAGACAAACCTCATAGAGTTCTTCAACTGAGTAACCAGGGAAGTGGATCGGGGGGAGCAGTGGATGTAGCATGCCTAGATTTTAACAAGGCCTTCGACATAGTTATAGAACTTGACGGCAGATAAGGATCACTTGGCCCACCCAGTCTGCCCATTTCCCTACCTAATGAATAAGCTGCAGATCCTAGTTAACCAACAGCCTACTTCTTCCTACCCCCATAGAAGGCTGATAAACAAACTGGAGAACATAGGAGCAGGATTTAAATTAGTGAGATGGGTGGAGAGTTGGCTGGAAAATAGAACCCAGATAGTGGTGGTAAAAAGCACACGCTCTGGAATGGGCAGAGTGACCAGTGGGGTACCCCAGGGATCAGTGCTAGGCCCAGTCCTCTTCAATGTCTTGCACCTTCACTTTGGTGTGGCTTGACTCTACAGCTAAGTTTATCATGAACCACACTGTTTGGTGGTCGCTTGTTCCCAGATGGCTGCCCACTTCAAGATCAGAGATCCTCTCTCCATCCCCATTTGAGAGTACAAGATCTAAGATTGCTCCCTCCCGAGTGGGTTCCAAAACTAGCTGTCTGAGGCATGCCCCCTGTAGGGCATCGAGAATGGCCCTGCTCTTGGATGTGGCTGCAGCAAAGGTGCTCCAGTTAACATCTGGCATATTCAGGTCCCCTATCAGCAATATCTCTGCTTTCTCTGCCATCCCAAGGATGCCTTGTATCATTTCCTTGTCCATTTCCTTCCCCTGAGATGGGGGTCTGTATACAACCCCTTTGTGGATTGTGGAGCCATTTCCAGTCTCCAGGGTGAACCACAGTGCCTCCTTTACTCCCTTTTTACCCTTTAGTTCTGTTGCTTTGAGCCCTTCCCTTACATAGTGAGCTACCCCTCCTCCTTTTCTTCCCTCCCTGTCCCTCCTGTAGATTGTATACCCTGGTATGTTGACATTCCAGTCATGGTTCTCTGTGTACCATGTTTCTGTGACTGCCATGATATCCAGGCATCTCTCTTCCATCAAGGCCACCATTTTGGTGAGCTTTTTACCTAGACTACGGGCACTGGTACTCATTACCCTCCATTTTTTTATGGCTTTATTTCTTTTTGTTCCATCCCTATCCTTACTGCCTTTGTCTTTTTTTTCCATTTACCCATGCCCTTCTTCCTATCAACTGCTCTATCTTGGTGTTTACCTCACTAATTACCCTAATTTTCTTTGGGGGGGCTAGGGTTTCCCTTCTCCTTTTCAGTGCCTCCCACCTTGGCTAGTTTAAATGCTTACCAATGAAGCATTTAAACCTATCACCTAGGATCCTGGTTCCCCTCCTGGATAGATGCAGACCATCATGGCTGTATAGGCCTGCATCCCTCCAGGTGGACCCCCAGTCCCCAATGAAGCCAAATCCCTGAGCTCTGCACCAGTTTTTCAACCAGTCATTGAATCCCATGGTGCAGAGTACCCTAGCCTCATCCATGCCATAGACAGGTAGCACTTCTGAGAAAGTTGCCATGTGTGCTACTTGTCTAAGATCCCTCCCCAACTCCAAAAACTCCTGTTGCACTGCTCTGATCCCATTCTCAGCCAGGTCATTTGTCCCTAGGTGGACAATGACATCCAGCTCCCTCCCCCTTGCAGCTGCTCCCACAATCCTGAGGATTCGTTTCCTGTCCCTCCAAGCCATGGCGCTGGGCAGGCACCTTACCTCCTTTCCCTCCCTCCCCCAGTTCTACCCCCTAACAATTGAGTCACCCACAGGAGTTGTTTCCTTCCCCTGTGGGGTCCTGTGCCACTCTCCTGTGGGTCTCCATTGTGGAGGTTCCCAGCATCCTCCTTGGTCTCTGCTGCGGATGCCTCCATAGAGGAACCATGCTCTGCCAGAGTGGCGAAAAAATTGTGGAGAGGCACAACTGGAGGGATGCACCTCTGTTCCACCATCCTCACCATCCCTGAGCCCGCTGTGGTCCAACCACTCCTCTTTTTTGGCAACCTCTGAGGTAGTGGTAGTGGCCTAGGTGGTCCCTGGGTAGGGGAGCAAGTTTCCCAAATCCTTGCCAGGTCAGTATGAAGACGAACAACCTCCTCCCTCAGAACAGAGAGGTGCCTGCAAATAGGGCAGCAACACAGTCTCCAGAATGTCTCATGGAAGACTGCTGCTCCACAGGCAGTGTATTGCACCACTCCCCACATGTCTGTGTCCCTTCCAGTTACAGATGCTTTTCTTTTGTTGTTTTTTGTTCTTGTTTTAGTGTGTGCAAGCTTGTGAGTGTCTCTACCCCCTATTCAGTGTGCTGTGCCTTTAAGGATATGAACAGGTGTATGTTGTTAGCAGTTTTGGGTAGTGATGTCAGAACCCCTGCTATAAAGGAAGTTATGCACTTGGGGCAGGTGGGGTGAGGGGAAGTGTGGGAGGGAGTAAACCTATGCTGTCCAGAAACAATCAACTACAACTCTGACCCTCCAACCCAGGGAGTGCCTTCCTTCCTGTCAGACACCTATTTCACAGAGGTTAAGTAACAGGTCTAGTCACAAATTACTGCAAATATCTCCCAACTACAGTTCCTCCCTGGCAAATTAAAGTTAAAACTAAGAAAAGCCAACCCCAAAAACAGAATCAATACTAGCTACTTACACAGGTCCAAAAAGTAATAATTCAGTTCAGTGTAGTCTAGAAAATAACCTCCTTGATTCAAGGAAGCTGTGGCTGCTTTTTCACTCTCTCTGTCTCAGTCTCAGCTTAGAAGTCACACCGGCTCACTAGCTAGCAACACCAATGTACAGTGGGGTGGGTTTGTTTTTTTGCAGAAATTACGAAAGTGGCAAGATCCAGGAGACACTAAGGCAGCCAGATCCAGGAGTGACAAAAGTCTCAAGATCCCTGGATTACAACTTTGTGTTCTCAAATATGACCCTGTTTGGTAGTCTGCCATGACCTACTCACCGATGCCCAGAGGGTCCTGGGAAGCAATCCAGTTGTTTTGTTTTGATTGGCAGTCTAACCATCAGAAAAAGTGACATGCCCAGCATGGAATAAGCCACTTACTTTATTCCAATGCAGCACAGAAGTACAAAACAAACACTCACTCAGTGCAACAAAGCAGGACAGGATACACAGGACTGGCTGCTCCAACTGGTTTTGCGCATGCGTGCTCCCTCACTTTTAAACTTCTATGCTACACTGGAATAAAATAAGTGGATTATCCTGTGTTTGGCATTGTTGCTGTTTTTTTTCTGAAGGTTGGACTGTTGCTTAGTCAGTGGAGCTTCCTTGTTGGCTGACTGTTGGCTGGTGGTGTGCCACAACCCATTCACCGATGCAAAATTCTTGAAGTGCCTTTGGCCTGGTGGTCTGACACAACCTCTCCCAGGCAGCAAAGTCTCAAAACCAGAGGATGAGGTGTACGCTGTGGTGATTCCCACTTTGCTGAGGAAAGTTCTTATGGTCTGTCCTGGAGGCGCATTTCTTAAGTTTCTACTGGTGCACTTTCCCCTGGAAATGCCCCTCTTATGTGAACCCAGCTGTTCGTTGAACCCTCCTGCAGGTCATGACATCTTCAGTCTCACAAACGGTTAAGCAGACTACCACCTGGCCAGGGTTTTTAGAGGTTTCAGAAATCTTGAAAATTGCTGTAGAGCATCTCATTCCTTTAGAGTCTATAGCATTCCCTTAGAGTATAGCAACCACTTACAATCTGTAGCATTGCCTTAGAGAATAGCAACCACTTACAACCTATAGCATTGCTTTAGAGTACGGCAATTATCTGAAGTCTACAGCATTGTCTTAGAGTATAGCCTTCTACAGTGATACAATTTTACTAGTGGTTCTGTTTTTGTTGTTTGACATGAGACTTGCACTCCCCTTCCTTCAATAAATATCCTTTATTGAATCTAAAGACATACCTGCCTCTCCTTGCAGGTCAGACAAGCATTAAGTCTAAGGGAACATAACATAACCAAGTACTCCAGTTGGTCACACACGAGGGGTGTATGCACTGTAACAAGCTGATTGCCATGAATGTAATGGCTGCTGTCTCATGACCATAAAAGCATGTCTTGAGTTGTGGTAGGGTATTTCAATTATGGGGTTTTCCCTCTGGCTGGATGTCCCCCTCCCACCTGCATCTGGCTTTTGCTGGTAACCTACTAACTCTGACAATCCCTTATAGGCCTTACAAGGGTGCTCATTGGCTACCTTTGTGATGGAATCATCAGGGAGGCTCCCCGGATCTGGCATACAGGGAGAGGCAGAGCTGTAGGGACCATCTGCAGTCTTTCTGGCAGCAACCATTTCTTTTCTTCTGCTTTGACTTTTTATCTCCCCTTTCCACCAACTATTCCATGTTCACATGCACTCAACTGTGTCAGACTCCCACATACGCAGCTAGCCCCCTGCAAGAGAGCAAGCTATGCAGCCCTCTGCAGATTGGCAACAGAATGTGGCACTGTCTCTCCCAGGACTGGGACACTGTGCCATGGGTAACACTTCCTTAGCCCTCTATTTGTTTTTTGCTTTGGTAGTGGAACATAGCACCCTACCTTCCATGGCTGGGACAGTCTGTCTAGGGAAATACTTCCCCTGCCCTCTGCAGGATGTCTCTGTGGCAGCAGAATGTGGAATCTTTCCTTCCAGAGCTGGGACATGTTTACATGGGCAACAGTTCCACAGCCCTCTGTTTGTGGTTACTGTGCCAGTAGAATAAGGCACCCTCCCTCCCAGGGCTGGGACAAGCTGCCATAGGCAACACTTATCTGGGCCCCTGTAATTGGGCCACATGGGGCTCAAACCATCAGAACTTAGGACATACAATGGTTGCTAAAATGATGGGCATTGATTTAATGGCTGCCATCTCATGGCAACAATAGCATGCCTTGGTATTTCAATTATGGCATTTTCCTCCTGGCCAGACATCCCTCTGCTACTTGCATCCAGCTTTTGATGGTCACCTACCAACTCTGACAATCCCTTTCAGGCCTCCAGGGTCCTTCATGGCTACCCCGTGGTGAGATCATCAGAGAGGTTCCCCTTTCTTCCTCCCGAACACGATCTGGCATGTGGGGACAGAAAGAGTTGTGGGGTCCATCTGCTGGCATTGTGGCTGCTCCCTTTTTTCTTCCACTTTGATCTTTGACCTCACATTTCTTTTCATCTCTCTATGTTGCCATGCACAAACCCACATCAGGCTCTCACACCTGCTGCTGTCTCTCTGGATTGGAGCAAGCTCCCCAGCCCTCTGCAGGGGGTCACTGTGGTAGAGGAATGTGGCATCTTCCCTCCCAGGGCTGGGAGATGCTGCCAAGGGCAACACTTCCCCAGCCCTCTTCGGGGGTCACTGTTGCAGTATAACCTGGCACTCTCTCTCTCAGGGCTGGGACTTATTGCCATGGGCAACCCTTCCCCAGCCATCTACAGGGAGTCACTGTGGCAACAGAATGTGGCACCCACTCAGAGATGGGACATGTTTCCATAGGGCAACACTTCCTGAGCCCTTTGCAGGGGGTCACTGCAGCAGCAGAACCTGGCACCCTCCCTCCCAATGCTAAGACACTGTGCCATGGGCAGCATTTCCAAAACCTTTATAGTGGGTCACTGTGGAAGCAGTCTGTGGCATCCTCCCTGCCAGGGCTGGGATATCCTGCCATGGGTAACTGTTCACTAGTTTTCTGCAGTAGGTTGCTGTGTCAACAGAACTTGGCACCCTCCCTCCCCCCTTCCCTCCCTCCTGTTGTGTAGGTGGCTGCGGGAAGCACTTTTTACTCGGTTCTCACAAAGGAGCTCAGACAAGCAGCTTGCAATCCAAACACCATCTTTACTTCAACTTCCTCTAGAACATAGTACATGCTACAGTAATACAATGGCACACTGAAACCACTAGAGGGCACCCCAACATCATACATAACATTTCTGCCCCCTTACTAAAAACGTCCCCATAATGAACAAGAACATGCACTATTCATTAGAAAAATAATTCCTAACGAGGGAATGAGGGTAGACTGCCTCTATTCCCTGCTCACTCTGGGGATTATTCTGCCCCAGTAGTTCTGGGTGTGCCACTAACTACAAATACAAATGATGAGGTGGTCTTCGCACTCTGGTAGATCTTCGTGGAACCTCGGGTGCACTAGCTTTGGTGTTCTCACCCCGAGGTGGCCCAGAAACCGTTGTTGGAGCCGGTGAGGTCTGCACAGGCTCCGGCATTGCTTCAACAACAGCTGGGGCTGCAGTTGAACTAACTGGTGGAGAAGAGTCTGGAGTGACTGACTGTGGAACTGCGGTGCTTTCTGGTATCATATTTGGGTGTATACCATCAAAATGTCCAGCAGATGACACAGTGAAAGGCACAGTAACACTTGACAAAAGCTGATCCACATGTCTCCTCCAGACAAGATCATTTTCAGTCTTAACAGTGTATAACACAGGTCCAATCTGTGCAGTTACTGTGGCTAGAATCCATTTTCCCCTACTGCAAAATTACAAACTAGCACAGGTTGTCCAGGCTGAGAGGTTCTATCCTTGGTCCTTGGTTCATGCCTGTTCACTTGTGCTTGTTGTTGATGGTGCACCATTTGCCCTGCTGCAGGTGGTTTCAACAGGTAGAAACAAGTGTGCAATTGTTGACCCATCATTAAGAATGCTGGAGACACTTTTGTAGTAGCATGAGCGGTGTTTCTGTAAGACAGCAAAAAGGTGTCCAGGCATTTTTGTAAACAACCTGGTCCTCTAGCTGATCTTGAAGCCTGTTTCAAGGCCTGGACAAGTCTTTCATCTAGCCCATTAGTACCTGGATAATAGGGTGCTGACTTAATATGATGAATGCCATTCAACTGCATAAACATGACAAACTCCTTGGACACAAATTGCGGTTTGTTGTCACTTACTAGTTGTTCAGGTAGGCCATAGTGAGCAAACATTCCTCTGACTTTTTAAATTGTGCTTTCTGCTGAAGTAGAAGTCATTATAGTGACTTCAGGCCATTTCAAATGAGCATCGACCACAACCAGGAACATGTGTCCCTCAACAGGTCCAGCAAAATCAATATGAATACATTGCTAAGGATGTTCAGGCCAATCCCAGGGATGCAAAGGTGCTAACTGGGGCATATTCTGCACACTCTGGCATGAAGGACAAGACTTGGCTTTTTCTTCATTGGCACTGTCCAAACCAGGCCACCAGAAGTAGCTTCAAGCAATTTCCTTCATATGTGCAATCCCACAATGATCTGAATGTAGTTGTTGCAATATCTGCTGTTGCCAACGGTGGTGGGATAATAACTCACATTCCCCATATCAAACAACCAGACTGAATGGACAACTCTGTCTTCCTAGTAGAACAGGGTGCTAGTGCAGAAGGCTCATATTAGTTTCCTGGAAACTTGCTGTGCAGCACCAAGTCCATGACCTTGGACAGTAGCGGATCTACTCATGTATACTTTTTCACTTGAACAGCTGTAATGGGTGCATTTTCCACCTGTTTGAAATTGAAAGTTTCTCCTTGAGAACTGTCTACATGATGAGTTGGCAACAGCAATCTGGAGAGTTCATCCACATTACCATGCAGTGTTGACTTCCTGTACTTGATATCATAGGTATGCGCAGACAATGGCAGAACCCAACATTGCATTCTTTTAATTCAATTCAATTCAATTTTTTATTTTACAAAGAAAATACACCATTAAGAGAACTCATTTACAAGGTGTTCCTGGGTGGATCGAGACACAACCATAATAACAATTAACTAGTACAAGGAACAATGTGTCTGAACCTGGGAATTTTATTTGCAGCAAATGATGGAATACCTGTACGTGGCCCAAAAATGGAAGTCAAGGGACGGTGATCAGTCAAAAGTGTGAATTTCTGGCCAAACAAGTACTGGTGAAACTTGCAGATGCCAAAAATAATTCCCAAAGCTTCATGTTCTATTTGGGAATAGCTACTCTCAGCCTTACTTAACGTTCTGGAGGCAAATGCAATTGGTCTCTCTTCTCCCGATGGCATGATGTGAGACACCACAGCCCCTACCCCATAGGGAGATGCATCATAAGCCAGCTGTAATGCAATGCAAGATCAAAATGCATCAGAACCTGGAAATTCGCTAACAGTTCTTTAGCTCAAGCAACTGCGGAATCACAGTCTGCTGTCCAGTTCCACTTCTTGGTCTGACAAAGAAGGGCATGCAAGGTTTTTAAAATTGTCGCCAGGTTAGGAATCATCCAGCCATAATAATTAAGCAGTCCCAGGATAGAACACAACTGATTCACATTCAGAGGGGTTGGAGCTTCCATGGTGGCCTTGACCTTGGAAGGAGCTGTGTGGAGGCCTGTTGCATCAATCACATGTCCCAGATATTCAACAAAAGGCTGAACAAATGCACACTTGTCCTTTTGAACTCTAAGATCATACTCCTCCAGCCTCTGTAAAGTGGCATCAAGGTTCTTGAGGTGTTCCTCTTCATTTCTGCCCATTACCAGAATATCATTGAGGTAGCATTGTACTCTTGGAAGTCCACACAAGATTTGGTCCATAGCTCTTTGAAACAAAGCTGGAGCTGACGTTATTCCCGAAGGCAAACGACGATAGTGGGAAAGTCCTTTATGCGTCACAATAGTTAAAAGCTCCTGTGACTCTTCATGGACATGCATCTGTAGATAAGCTTCGTTCAAGTCTATCTTGCTGAACGTTTTTCCACCAGCGAGATGAGAAAACAGGTCCTCGATGTGAGGAAGCGGATATTACTCCGCACATAGCACCAGATTGATGGTGACCTTGAAATCCCCACAAATTCTTACTGAGCCATCCTTTTTCAGGACTGGAACAATAAGGTGGTTGCCCACTCACTATGCGTGACTGGCATGAGGACTCCTGCCTTCATTAGATGTTCCGAGTCAGCTTTTACCTTTGGCCTAAGGGCATATGGCACTGTTCTGGCCCTCAAGCACTTTGGGTTACTGTCAGGCTTAATAGTCAATTTAATAGTATTGCCTTTCATGCTCCCCAACTCCTGTTTAAAAATGGAAGCATGTTCTTCAAAATGGAGGCCAGACCCGCCACACTGTTGCTCATCATACAGACCTCAGGCCAGTTCAGTCGGATTTTCTCAAGCCATGACCAACCCAGCAAAGCCGGGTAGTCGCCCTTTGCCAAGAAGAATGACAATTTTACAGATTGTGCATGTAGTTCCACATGGACATCAAGGGTGCCCATCATCCATGCAGGTTCCCCTGTGTAGGTCTTCAGAACGACCTTCATTAGCCACAGTGGTAGATGTTGCAGTTTTTCTCGATATACAACATCAGACACCAGTGATACAGCAACTCTTGTATCCACCTCCATATGCAGTGGCTTCTCTTCCAGCAATGGGATCACCCAGTAGCCCTGTGGAGCACCTATCATAGCCAAAATATATGTTGGTGCCTCCTCTTCAGACTGATTTCCATTCTCTGTATCCTGACCCTGCTGTACAGAATGCAGACTGGATTTCTTTTTCCACCACCTGGTTGGTCTCTTTCATTCAAATGTATCTTTCTGATCTGGCTTATCTTTTTCATATACTGCATCTTTCATATTTTTGCAAGTCCATGTAACCCCACTGCGAATTGGGGTTTACTATATTGTCTTCCTGGGCTCCCTAATGCCCACTGTCAGGATGGTGTCCTGTCTGCAGTTCTATTTGTCTGTGTGAGAGTACTTTAGCGAGTCTCCGTGCCTGTTGCTTTAAGAGAGTGCCTATTCTGTGTTTGGAAATCAGTCTGTGCTGGGTCCAAGTAATTAAGGCTTGCAACCAGCCAGACCGTCTGTTACATGGCCCCATTCTGCAGTTGCTATATGTGCAGAGGAAGCCCTGTTATGAAGTGTGATTATTTGCTGTTTATCTGTTAAAATAACAATGACAGAGAAGTTTGTCTAACCTGCTTTCAATTGCAGCTTGAGCTTTGGAATAGGAGCCACCATTTTGGTTCTTGACTTCCAGTGCTGGACCAATCGAACCTCTGGTGACATAAAATGAAGACTGTCCCCAGAGGTCTTGTGGGAAGGATCTCTGTAGTTTTTGTAGTTTTAAGTGTTTGGCGCCTAAATGGACCGGGAGGGGGAGCCCTTTCTGTGACAGACAGTTCCCTCAGCCAACTGAGCCTTTTGGATTACCGGGAATTCCCCAGAACTGCCCGAAGCAGTAGTCAGTTGAGAGTTGGAGGTTGAAGAGTGAACAGCTTGAACTGTTGAGCAGCTGCTCCTAAAAGGAGCATAGGAGAATCGTCAGGAAGGCTGTGCTGGCCTGCCTGCCATGTTCTCCATCCTAAGGAATTGCCTTGTGTAGAAGTCAGAACTCTTTCTGATTGCTGGTTTAGACCTACAGCAGAAGAAAGAAAAAGGTATTAGTGCTACTTGCAAGAGGGACCAAAGACTTGCTCTAGAAGCAATTGGCCTGCCTGATGAGAGAAAATAGCCTCAGAGAGGAAGGTATGCACAGTGAAGCTGTAATTAGCAACTAGGCTGTATCCGAACTATGGCTTAGAGAAATAACTGATTTACAGTAAGTATGTTGAATGTGTTTCGTGGGTCAGGATTGGTTCCCCATGGTAAATTCTGTTACTCCCACTGGAGGCTTTTCCAGCAGAAGAGCACAAACTCTTTCAGAACTGTTCATCCTGCTTGGGCTCGGCCATCTCGGCCTAAGCTATTGCCCCCATTTCAGAGATCATCTTGGCTAAAGACCCACTTGGGGATTCGGCCCCCTGCTCAACACCATTGAACAGGTAGTGACCACCACTAGGTGAGTCATGTAGGCCCTGCTTCCCCTGGCTCCCCAGATCAATGCCATGAGGTCTTCATCTCGCCTGTACTACATGCTGGTCTGGGCAGTGTGAATACAAATCAGAGTAGCTCCCTGCAACAAGAGCTGCCAATCATTGTGTGCCATCTGATTGTTTTGCTCTGGGTTATTGAAAACAAACTGAGCCACCCGGCTCAGTATTACAAATATTTGGGTTGTGCACATGTTCACTGTTTTCCTTCCTAAGGGTCCCAACAACAGCTGCAATGCTGGCCACCCCGGGCAACGCTTCAGGCTAGCCTGCATAACACAGTGGGTACCCAGGTTTGTGGGTCTGTTCCAAGGGGACTTACAGTGTATGCTGAACCAACCTAGACTAAATCAAAGTGTCAATCATTCTATTAGACTCACACCCCTCCCCTGTTCACTCCCCCTGAATAAACCAGATTATCTTGTTTCACATTTAACTTGGTTAGTATGCATATTATTAGATGGGTTACAGTGGTAATATTGTATTGTTCCATTGCTGACCTTATTTTCCAGGGGGTCTTCGGGGCAGTTGCAGCTGATCTAGCCCTTGTGGTAAGTGCAAGGGGCGTGAGCATATTATTACTGTTATTCAGTGGATGTGAATGTTCTATGGTGTTACTGTTTAGGCCACTAGAAGGGCTGGTGGGTGGTTATAACATCCCAACAGGCTATACCAAAGCAGTTAAGCTGTCCCAATACCATTCCTCCAGGTGGAGGCTCCCGTTCACAGAACTCAGGCCCCTCAACCTGTGCTTAGCCATACAGGCAGGGGTAGTAGCCATAGGATAGCGTCTCCTAGGGTATACATCTTGGAGGGACCACTCGGATCAGTGCCCTCTAGTGGTCAAAAGGTAAAAATGCAGCCCAGTGTAAAATTGAGACAGGAATTGAAATTGAGGCACTTACTACACCCAAATGGAAAATTTCTCCCCACAAGCTGGTCATGCACTGCATGATGGGGTGGAGTGAGGCTGAGGGGGTAGACCCCTGCCATGCCATTTTGCTACTGGATATCCCTGTGGGGACCACTGATGACATGACTGAAGAAACAGTGGGGAAGGTTAAATGTCTGGGAAAGGTTGAAGTACAGGGGTGAGATTCAGATCTATTTGATCAGACTTTGGTGGCCCTCCTTTCTTGTAGCCACCCTATAGACCCTGAAAAGGTAAGCCCATCATTATGCCCGAAGGGTCCCAGAAGGAGCGGAGAGTGATTCATTTGCATAGTGACCTGTCTTCTCCTAGGGGGTCCCCGAGGGTGGAGGGGTTCAAGGACAAGTTTTTGAGGCCGCTAGCTACTGAAGGCCGGACAGTTAAGGAATTGTTAATGGTTTTGGAGGATTCAGAGGAGACCACTCTCGTACAATCTCCTTCAGCCTTTCCGTCCACTCCTAGGGCATCCCCTATTGTAACCCCCCCCCCCATAGTGATACCTTCTGGTCTCCCCATCTCCACCCATTATTGTTCCTTGTATAAAGCTGTAGGATGGTCTTCTCTAATGTTTAGGTGTAATAGAAACACAGTCATCATGAAAAGGCTTCCGCAATACATAACAGACTGTCTTTCACTAACTGAGCCAGGAACGTACACTTTAAGAAGCGCAACCTGCATCACATTATGTATCACTAAGGCTTCCTCCCGCTATGGCAGAGTGGCCATTAGCTTCATGTTGCTGTCCTTGTGGAGCAAAGTGCAAAAATTATTGAAATTGACCTGCCTCCGCAGTATGAATACCTTTAAATCCTTATATGCTTGATATGTGTGTGAGCGATGAAATTGCTTCCCCAGCCCCTGATCTTTGTCTGAAGTTTAGGTTACTGCCCCTGAGCTTTGCTGTATTTAAAACTGCTTGTAATCTCTGGCGATTCTAGTTCTGTGAACCACTTATGACCATAAATGCTTATTCATGTAGAAACCTGCATGGTCCTTAGCTCCTCATGGCTGTCGTGACCACTAGACTTTAGACACCCTACTGTCTTTACACATTACCCAATCTGTGGCTCTTTTTCCATTACCATGTCTCTATTAATTTGCCCTACTGCATCATCATATTCTCAGAATCTGTACTCTACTCTTATTATTGCATCCCCTGTCCCCAAACTTTCTCCCCAGCTGAAGACAAGATCCACGGGGGTCCCCGCCCCATAAGCATTGGATTCGCGGACACTGGGAGGACAGTGCTTCCACAGCAGCCTCCTGAGACCCCAAGCCCAGACTCTCCTCTGGCAAGGTATGCCAAAAGCCGTTAACCAATCAGAATGCGAGGGCTTTTTGACTCTGGCTTTCGATTGGTCACTGCGGTCTGTTCCTGTGTTTCATTCTAATCCTAGATATAATCTGATCTTCCTGCTGAAATCTGCTGAAAAAAAGCTGTAATTACTTATTTGCTTGACTGTTGAGACCTTTATTTCACTGTTAGAGTGTTATAAGCAGGGAAACTGTGTGATTACACCCCTTTCTGAATTGCTGTGCTCGCGCCAGTCTCTAGGCGCTAAAAGAATTCACATCTCATTTGTCCTACTATTTTGGTCCTTCCGCTGACAGCCCTTTGTCCTTGGCCAGCGATTACCCCTGACCTCCTCTCTCTCTTCCCTGTCAGTGACAAGCTCTTTACCGGCTCCCTGTCCCACAGGCATGGGAAACCTGGGCACTGGGCAGTAGGTGCTGCCTCAGCCGCCGCCTGAGACCCCAAGCCCAGACCCTCCACTACCAAGGCATGGTAGTATAGCGCAGTGGTCTAAGGCTCTGAGCTACAAATTTGGTGACATCCAGCAGACTAGACCTGGGTTTGAATCCCACAGCTTCCACTTGCATACTGTGTGACCCTGAGCAAGTCACTTAACCTCCTTGTGCTCCCAGGTCGCTCCTGTAAAAAAGCTTTCAGCTTAGTGTGCTATATCTGGTTAAACAACTAAATAAAAAAAAAAGCCACTATCCAATCGGAACTCAAGTGTTCTTCGGCTCTGGCCTCCAGTTGGTTCCTGCAGCTTACATCTGTGTTCCTTCAAAACCAAACATAAAATCTGATTTCCTTGCTAAAATATGATTAAACAAGCTGTAATCACTTATTTGCCTGACTGTTAGGACCTTTATCTTTCTGCTTAGAGTGTTAAATTTAGGAAAAAATTATTACACTCCTTTCAGAAATTCTGTGTATGCGCCAGATCTTCCTACGAGCTGAAGCACTCTGTACTGTTATGACTGTTGTAACATTGAGTACTTACATGCATTATTTGTATTTATTTTTATTATTTGTCTCTATTGTAAATACCTCTGTATGTACCGTACTACTTGGCCTGGATTTAACCATGTCCATTTTGTAAATGAGATTGCTCAACGATGTCCGCCTGGATAAATAAAGATTTTGATTGATTGATTGATTGATTGATTCTGTTCATCTGGACTCCTATCGCAGGCTCAGACTGTTCTCTGGTGCATTTCCAGTACCAGTGGGGGAGGACGATCTAGAAATATGGATGGGCTATGCTACTCCACTGGTCCGAGAGTGGCAATGCTCCGAGTGGGAGAAGGGAAAGAGACTTATGAAAAGCTTAAGGGGCCCCACACTGGAAGCTATCAGATTCCTTCGATCCACAAACCAAGAGGCCACTGCAGCTGAGTACTTCTCTGCTTTAGAAGGGGTCTTGGATTGCTTTCAGCTTACTTCTGTCTTAATGTTGTTTTTCTGATTATTTTGTGGATTAATCTTGTCTTCTTTTTTGAAAACAAATTTTCCCTCAACCACTGAAGATTTATGTAGGATTTAAAAATGCTTCTAAACTTGTTTCAAAAAAGTAAGACTAAACATGGCTTGAAAATAAATTTCCTTTTTCAGTTAAAATGCATTTTTAGGCCTGTCTAGCTGATTTACATATTAAACACCATCCCTGCAGTAATTCCTGCAAAATGTCACAACTTGTGAGGATTGGATAGGCATATCCTTAACTAGTTGGTAAGTATTCTTACCTAAATTTGAAACCAAAGATTGTGTTATTGCTATTCCACTTATTACAATTACTGAAAATAAAATTTTATTTTTTTATTATTTTATACTTGTAAGCCGATGAGCATAAATGCCTGTTTTCATCAGCAATAAGTTTAACAAACAACCATAATCATTTTGAAGTTATCCGTACAGATTTTTATTTATTTAGTTTTTGTTGAACGGGTAAATGCACTAGACAAATCCTGCCTATTTTCAGGCACGACCTGGGGGAAGGGGATACAGATGAATGCCAACTGACCTTGAACCAGATTAAGCTGTTAAGATAGTTCCATATAACATAATACAGTATTATTTGTCAAATATGGATAAATAAAATAATATAATTGAAAAAACTATGTCGAAGAAATCCTGTACTATAACACTAGAAATCATATGACAGTATCATTTAAGTCCTGTAATAGTATAATTCAGAGCTCATAGGACTATTGTTCTGAGCTCTGAACAGTAGTATTAGGAGAGTAACCTAGCATTGCAAGCTGGCAAATTTGTTGTGCTGAGTGGAAGATGGCTTTTACTCTTACTTTTGTGTATCGTAAAACATTGCTGCTGGTGAGAAACTGCAGAACTCCCTTGATAATGGCTCTCTTAAAGTGAATTTCCAAGCTGTAAGTGTGGGCTTTTGGCCATTATAACCCATTACAACAGCATAAGTCCTAATATATGAAAAATAATGTTCTATTATGCCTGTTGGGAAGGGAAGGGGTTGTAAATCAGGTGAGTTTGGAAGGGATCGTAAATCAGCTAGCTCAGCGAGTCATTTGCCTTAGTAACACTGAGCTGTGTGAGACACTGCTCTGCACAGCCCATTCATTGCTACATATTATTGCGTGTTTGAACTTACTTTTTACTACGAGCCCTGTTGAATACAGCAGGCAGAGGGACATTCTGTCCGAATTCTTACATACCATTACAAGTGTGTCAATTGTACAAAGGTGCCCTGCACCTTTCATTTTAAAGATTTTAATTTGTATTTGCACAGCTTACTTTGTTCAGGACCACGCTGAAAAGGGTCCCTAATCTGGGCTTCTGAACTCACTACTGGGTCTTGCCCGGTATAAAAATCTGCCCTGCAGCGAGCAGGGCAAGCACGTCATGCACACGAAGACGCGTGCAAAGACACGCACGTCATCGCACGTGTTTAGCGTGGAAGTGTGGATGTGTGGCTGCACTTGTGGGCCTTTGTGTTTTAGAATATTTTATTTCTGAACAGAAGTCTTGTATTTGTCAGCCACCTGGTAGGTTTTTCATAATTTCACGGTGTGATTCTGTCGTATTAAAAAAACTTATTTTCTTTAGGTGTCATTTGATCATACCACTTATTTTTCTTTTTGAGTTGTTAGCACTTTTGGATTTAATTTATCCTTTGTTTGTTAAGTTATATTTTACGTTTTGGGAAGTTTTTTCTACAATACTGTATATAATTTAAGTTTCACTTGTTTTAAGTTATTTAGTTAATTTATATTAGCCAAAGTTTGTTGTTTCCAATTATGGCAGAAGGCAGCATCTTCACTATTGTTACCACTACTGGACATACTGGTTTAAAATGTATAGCGTGTAATATGTACACATTATTCACGGGGGACCTTCTCGATCAACCCTATACATGTAATAAATGTCTTGAAATTGTGGAATTACATAATATGATAGGGCTATTTAATCAACATCTAATTGCACTTGAGAAGAGCCAATCTGACATGCATAACCATTTTAAAGCAACCTTTGTATCTTTGAATTTAGATATGGATCACGGTTCAGATGGCAAAATTGATGTTACAACATGCGCCTATTATACCCCTAATGTTTTTGTCCCGATAATTACTAATAGTCCTCAGCCTCCTCATGAGGGCGTTAGAAAAAGAGCCAGAGAAGATGATTGTCTTATCGATGACAATCAAACTGTAGAAGACAGCTGGTTCCTTACTCAGACTACCAGAGTTGCAAAAAAAGGGAGAAAGGCCCAACACTTTACTCTTGAGCAATTTAACAGATTTGATCCCCTAACCTCTGTTATACTGAATGATGCAAATGAGACTCCAGACACCCTCATTGGCCATAATGACAATTGTACTAATGACTCTCCACCAGTCAATTATTCACATACTAATGACATCCCACTTATAGACTTATCTGTTGATTTTACAACTTCACCCTTGCCTGGCTGTCATGATAATTCCAACACTCCCGGGCCACAACAAATCTATGTTCTAGGGGACTCACTGACAAAACACTTAGACAGGACAGTATGTAACCCTAACAAAGCCAATAGAATTTGTTCTAGTTTCAGTGGTTGCAAAATGTCTGATCTCACATTAATGTTGCCTGAGATCATGAAGGATCGTGACAACCATTCTATTGCCCTTATACATGTGGGTGCCAATAATATCTATAGGGACTCTGTTCAATCAATCAAAGAAGACTATGTTGCATTAACCAACAAGTTGGTGGATATGGGTTGTAATATCTGCATATCTGAAATCTTACCAATCCCACGTTTCTCTTCATTTCTCAACAATAAAATTAAAATTGTGAATGAGTGGCTTAGAAAATGGTGTTTACACCAAAACTTGACATGTTTAACACACTGGGAGGAATTTGAATATCGTCCTGTATTGTACTGTTTTGATGGACTACATTTAAGTAGACGGGGTAATGCTGTACTGGGCAGACGATTTATAACATCTATCAACCACCTTTTAAACTAAAACTTGGGGGTGAGAAGGTGGACAGGCCGCCATCTCTAAAATCTCCAGCCAGTAGCACCATGATATGTAAAGAGTTAAATTTTTTATGTTTCAATGCTAGATGCCTTACTCAAAAGTTGGACGAATTAATATGTAGAATACATAACAATGATGTTGACATCATTTCAATAAGCGAAACATGGGGTGATGATAAATCATCTTGGGACACTATTATACCTGGTTATACTTCCTATACTTTCAATAGGCTTAATCGGAAGGGTGGTGGAGTGGCTCTATTTATTAAAAACCATCTCAATTCTATTGATATTACAAATAAAATCAAAATACATCATAAACAAACTGAGACAATTTGGGTCAAGCTTAGTCTCTCTACATCTGAGACCCTCATCCTGGGTTCTTGTTACCATTCTCCCAATTCATCAGTAGACATCCTAGATGCAATTCTATTGGAAATAGAACATGCAAAAGCATTAGACAAAATTGTTGTCACTGGTGACTTTAACATTGGATCAATTGATTGGCAGAAATTATGTGCAAATACTAATCAGGGAAAAAAGTTACTACACACATGTACTCAGTTGGGACTTAAACAGAATATACTTATCCCGACCAGAGGAGACAATATTTTACATCTGGTACTCTGTGATGATGATATATTAGTAGATAATATTACAGTTAGTGAACCAATTGGTAATAATGACCACAATACCATTACATTTAATATTGTACAAAGCTACATTTATAATTCTAACTGTACTAAAATATATCTTTATGATAAAGCCGATTTAGGCACAATGAAACATATTATTGATGGCATCAACTGGGATTCTTTATTGACATGCTCTACCCTGGAATTTTACTGGGAAAATTTTAAGAACATAATTTGTCAACTTAAGGAACTATACATTCCATCTAAAATTAAAAATAAGAACCAAAATAAAGTTCCCAAGTGGATGAACCAGTCTATTAAAAAATGCATTAGATTAAAACGTAAGAAGAAAAAACGAAATCTTCTATAAATCGGACTTCCTACATACAGATACAAAAAAAATGTAAGATCATGATAAAAAGGGCTAAAAGTAATTGGGAACATAAATTAGCATCTACTGCTAACAAATCCAACAGTAAGCATTTTTATTCCTACATTAATTCGCTAAGGAAACCAACCTGTCAAGTTGGTCCTATTCTCCATAATGATACTTTATTACATGATCCAAAAAAAAATGGCTGATCCGTTTAATCAAAATTTCTGCAATAGCTTCTCTAATACTTCCAAATCATCATAGGACTCAGTTCTGTTAGACACTACTAATATTCTACCAGTCAAATTTTCTACTAATACCATCAAGTACAAGATATTAACACTTAAAGGCAAATACAGTCCAGGTCCAGACAATATAGCGGGACATTTATTATTTTTATAGGTGGATGCTATTGTCTCGCCGTTAAAATTGATGTTTGATTACTTTTTGGCCATGAATTTTGTTCCACAGGATTGGCGAGAAGCTTATGTTATCCCAATCTACAAAAAAGGCCTAAAAAATAACTGGGAAAATTACATGCCAATAAGTTTAACATCCTCCGTTTGTAAACTAATGGAAGGTTTAATCAAAGACATGCTATCAACTATTTTGGATTGTTGTGATGTTGAACAACTTGGATTTAAAAAGGGTAGAAGCTGTTTAACTAATCTAGTTTGCTTCTATGAACAGATTAGTTCCGCACTTGATAAAAATATACCATGTGACATAATTTACATCGATTTCAGTAAAGCCTTTGACATCATGCCTCATTGGGCTCTAATTTCTAAACTCCATAAACTAAATATAAATGGCATTGTAGTTAACTGGATAATAAATTGGCTTCAAAATCATTCCCAGCAAGTCTCTATAGATGGGCACAAATCAGTTCAGGGGTTTGTGACAAGCAGGGTACCTCAGGGCTTGGTTTTTGGGCCCATGTCTGTTTCAGGCTTTTATTGCTGACCTTACTATAGGCTGCTCATCCTTTTCCATCAAATATGCAGATGATGCAAAATAGGTGGCCCCCTGCACTTCTGATTACCAAACTGACATTATACAAAGAGATCTTGATCACATTTCTACATGGGTTAAGACCTGGGGTATGTCTTTGAATATCTCTAAATGCAAGGTAATGCATTTAGGTACCAGCAATTTACAAACCCCTTATTATTTGAACAGTACATTACTTCATACAACTTCAGATGATAGAGATCTGGGTATAACTATTTCAGATAACTTTTCTTACAATAAACATGTTCATAACATTATTAATAAATCTAATAAAGTTATGTGGTCTTACGCAATATTAAATCAAGAAAGAACGATGTGCTCTTACCATTATATCGTGCATATGTTAGACCGCATTTGGAATATGCCTCCCAGCTATGGTGTCCATATAAAAAATCTGAAGGCCTTTTAATGGAATCAGTACAGAGAAAATTTACTAAAAAGATTTCAGGGCTGTATGATGTCTCTTATGAGGGTAGGTTGAATATCCTAAAACTTATGCCTCTATCCACACGTCGGCTTCGTGGTGACCTAATGTTATTATACGACATCATTCAAGATCCCTATCTTTTGTGTGAACTCGGCCTAGAATTTAAAAGCTTTTATCATAACATCAGGGGACATCTTTTACAATTAGTCAGAAAACCTTTTGTGAGAACAAGTCATAAATACTTTTTCACCATTAGAGTTGTTGGTCCATGGAATAGACTTCCGCTTGAAGTTGTCATTAGTAGAACTAAAAGTATTTTTAAACATAGATTAGATAACCTTATAAGTAATCGGTAGGATCTTTCTTACTATATATTGGATTAGAATAGGAGCATCATGGGCTTCGGCCTTCTCGCTCTTGTACTTTCCTTAACATGATCCTTAGTATGATCCTTAGTATGATTCTTGATCCTTAGTATGATCCTTAGCATGATCCTTAGTATGATCCTTAGTATGATCCTTAGTATGATCCTTGATCCTTAGTATGATCCTTAGCATGATCCTTAGTATGATCCTTAGTGGGTAGCTGATCCCTTCCAGTTTCTGGTTCACCCCCACAGACAGACATTTTATGACGTCTAACCAGGAAGAGTGCAGGGACCTGCCCCATTGAACACTATGTATCTCAGTTTCAAACATTTTTTGAAATGGCAAAGCAACCTCTGGTACATCTGAAAAGCACTGCAACAAATTGGCCCCTTTATTAGTTAAGCGTTTGCTTTCATATCTACCAGATATCGCTTTATCACTTAACCCGCCCCTTTTTTTTAAAACTAAGCCACATAGATTTCAATGGGTCATGTCACCATGCTCTCCTTGGTTACATGCCATAAAATGTCTGAGCATGAGGGCATTGCTGGCAGATGGGGAACTATAAGGGATCAGCTGGCCATCGAGCTTGGACCGATTTGTGATCCAATTCCCTCATTAGAAATAGAAAATTATCTTTCATGGTTCACAGGGCTTACACTTCTGTAAGGTAATGTGCTTGAAAGCTCAATACAACATGAGGTAAATTTCCTTTAAATGAAGTAATAACAACTGAAGACAGAATCTAATTTATACAATTTTCTGAGAATCCAAGTACCATAAAAAAGTTTGCATTTTATGCCTGGTTTACAACTTCAGTAAATGGTGATCCCAATTCTCAAAGCTCTTGGAATGGTGCAAGGGGCTTGCACCAGAGGGAATGGCCCAAAGCGCCCCTTGCACCAAAAGATACACAATGAGTGATTCTCAAATGCAGCCTGCATCATCTGCAGGCTGTGAGCATCAAAGGGGGCTTGCGCCATCCTCACTGCACAAAATGGGCTATGACATGATGCTAGGGAACATGTGGCAGCTTTAGATCAGTCAGGCTGGTCAAAGGGTACTTAGAACATCATCTTCTGGGAGGGTTTGGCCACTTGCGCCACTCTCAGAGCCCTCCCTACACATGTGCTGCCATCCTACCCGATCCCCTTTTAGTGATATTAATCACAGCCCTGATAGTCTAGCAGCCCCCCAACCCTGATGTGCCTGTAAATAGAAATAATAACATTCCTGGGTGGTTCAGCGGACCCCTCCCTATCTCTGATGTGCCCTTATATTAGAATATTAAAAGCCTAATTCCTTAATGGTCTAGCGGACTCCCAACCCCCCCATGGCAGGTAGTGCCCATCACCCTGCTCCTCCATCCCAAAACAGAGCCAGCAACCAGCTCAGCCCTCCTCATACCACAGCGTCCGGCCATTGACTGAGCTGTCAAGGAACATGTACTGTATACAGTACACACTTCTTGACTGACAGTTCATTCAAGCTGTCAGTTAGCCTGTTTGTACTGTATGCAGTAAGCACTCTTTGACAGCTCAGTTGGCAGCCAGATGTGGTGATGTGAGGAGAGCCATGCCAGTCATTGGCACTGTTTTAGGTTGATGGTAGCGGGTTGGTTGGGCATTGCCTGCCAGGGTGTAATTCCATTAGACCACCAGGGAAAGATGTATTTAATTTGTATGGACTGACTGGGATAGGGAGTGGGATCCACTAGACCACCAGGGACATGATTACAGCAATTAGAAGGGGATCAGAGCTGAGTGGGGTGCTAGCCACCAGGGATGTGATTTTATGTAATAAAAAGGGGCTCAGGACTGGGGACTGCTAGCTAACAGGGACTGCTGTCCATGAATCTATTGCTGTACAACTGTCCCACAGCTTGCAGCACACCTTCCAGATGCATTATCTGTTTAGCGCAGGGCCACGGTTGCCATACATGCTACCGGACTTTGCCAATGGGACTCTACCCATACTCTAACTGTAATCATGGGCACTTACTGCACTTTTCATACGTATAATATCCATTTTTTTTTCTGTTACCTCAATTGTTAAACTGTTATCCATTTCTACTGTATCCCTATATGTTGTATTCTTACATTGTATTGTATTGTCTTGGAACTGTTTCCTCATTATGTTGTAACCTCCCAAATTGTGCCTGAAAATAGTCACTTTTGTGTCTAGTGCACTTACCCAGTTATCAAAAACTATATAAATAAATAGTGAATCTGGCACAGGGTCACTGACGCACCAGTAGTTGGTGCAAGCTGCATTTGGAGCAGCTTGCACCGACCTTTGTGAATCAGGCCTGCAACACCTTGTTTACAGTGAGATCGATATTTTTACCTGATACTGTTGGGGTCGAGGCCTGAAACATCAAAATGGACTTGTGGATCATACCGTGAGTAATGACTCTGGTGGGATTTGAACTTAGGTCTCCCCAGGCTAGTGTGCATTTGAGCAACAACTTTAAGAACAACTTTCATGCATTTTTTTTTTATCTGCCTGCAAAATTGTCAGGAGGCTCCCTTACCTGAAAGGGAGTCCTCCATAGTGGTGGTAAAATCTTTTGGTTAGCCCCATAAAGAAGGGAAGGGATCATATGCCCCTGAGGAGGCTAGCTACTCAATCTATTCCACTTCCTGTTTGCAAATGCCGTCCCTGCACTTCCTTGTATTATTATGATGTAATTATATGCTTAGTGCAGCTACGTGCTCCATGTAAGCCTATGGAGCGTGGTTTTAAAAGTTATTTTTACCATTTTAACCTGACTTGTAATACAAATCAGAGCCTTGTTACTTGAATACTTGCTCCAGTTTGTATTACAAGTAGGGTTGAAGTGGTTAAAATAACTGAAAACAATACTCCACAGGCTTGCATGGAGTATGTCCCCACACTAGGCATAAAATTACATCATAAAACAAGGAAGCATGGGGACGGCATTGGCGATCAGAACGTGGATGGGACCAAGTGACTAGCCCCCTTGGGAGCAAAATACAATCCCTTCCCTTCTTTATGGGGCTAACCAGAAGATTTTACCATCCTCACCAAATTTGTCACAATGGCAATACATGGTAAGCTGAAAAATCCACAATGGTACTACCCAGTGGTACTCTGGTATCACAGTGGTAGTCAACATATCGATTTTTTTTGGTGCACTGGTAGTGCACTGGCAAAATGATATCTTTATGGCATTTTTTACCATTTTCTCTCTCACATACGTACACACTGGTAATATAATGGTATCACGTAATTTTAAGATTGCAGTTCCATCAAACACTGGCACTATGGTAGCACCATGGTACTGTGTTATTTTAACATTTCAGGATTCGGCACCCCTCACAGCAACCCTGGCCTCATGTGGTATCACAGTTGTATCAGTATTAATCTCGTTAAACTCTGTTCTGTAATGCATTTTTAAGATAAATTACTCTTCACTGAAGTCCAGTACTAAATTTTGTATTAAAGCAGTTATTAATTTGTCTTTGAAGACAAAGTTTTGTAATTTTTAATAATCTTTATTCATCATCAAAGAAATACTACCTCAAAGAATATTAAATTCTAAGAAATATTTAACTGATTATTTTTTTAAGAGAAAATTGTTACAAAATGCAGATTAGGAATAGATCTACAATGATCTTCAAAAGTACAATTTTTTTTTTGAATACGCACTGAATCATACCTGAAGACTACAACCAGCTGTCTCTCCCAAAATGTGTCACCTGAATTGTGCTGAAGTCTTCTTTTGTATTACTGTTTCAATATGCAGTACAAAATTCACTCCACAAAGCCAACCACCACCATTACATATCCCTACAAACTGAGCACCTCTCCAACCCAAAGAAATTCTGGAGACAGGTTAATTCTTTGATCAAAAGGAAAGTTGCCGAAGCCCCGTACTCCAACTCAGCCAGTGCTATAACCCTTGCAGAACCTGAGTACATCGCCTCCAGATTTAATGATTTTTTTTACCAACCTACAAAAATATACCTCGCTCTTCAGTAACTCATCATCTCCCCCCTCTGCCCCAAGCACCCCTGATGTCCAACCTCCATTTCCGTTTGAAACTGGCCTCTCTCAAAGAGGTCCAGAGACTTCTTGCCAACTTAAAAGCTAAGTGATCCTAGGACTATGACTCCCTTGAACTTAAGTTTCTCAAGCTTGGTGCTTCGGCCCTTGCTCACCCTGTCCATGACCTATTCAACTCTTCATTCTTAACTAGTACCATACCTAACAAATGGAAGGTCGCTGTAGTTGTTCCTGTGCATAAGGGGGGATCCAATCCTATCATTGAAAACTTTAGACCCATCTCTATTCTTTGTCCCTTGGCTAAGATTCAAGAGTGAATCATTTACAACCACCTACAGAGCTACCTGGAACTTCACAACCTTCTATCTCCATATCAACATGGCTTCAGAAAGAATCACAGTACCCTTACTGCCCTAGTAATGGTGACATCTGATGTATTCCAGGCAATGAACCATGGTTCTGCCACTGATGCCATCTTTGTTGACCTTACGGAAGTGTTCAACTTGGTGAATCATGGTCTTCTGCTCCATCAGCTTCATGTTCTTAGTATGGATTCCAGAGCACTGAACTGGGTCCAAAACTATCTAGCCCTCCACTCCCAAAGGGTCAAGTGGGCTGGTTCTGTCTCTGATCTTAGACCCATCACTCAAGGTGTCACTCAGGGCTCTATTTTGGGACCAATGTTATTCTTGCTATTTATTAACAACTTACCCAACTTCTGTGGAGGGGCCTCTGTACACCTCTATGCTGATGATGTCATAATCTATCGCTCCTCTCCTGATATTACTCTGATTAATCAAAAACTTGCCTCTGACTTCGCTTCCCTGGAGAGCTGGTTCAGGAGCAATCATTTTGTTCTTAATACAAAAAAGATTAAAAGTATGCTATTTACTCAGCTACTCTCCTTGCACACTCATTCCCCCCCTTAGCATTACATCTCTCAGTGGTGACACCCTTGAGTTTGTCCAGTCTTTTAAATACCTGGGCATTACATTGGACTCCTCGCTGTCTCTCAATATACATGTTGCCAATGTCACTAGATCTTTGAACCAAAAACTGGGTCTCTTCTATTACATCCGTCCCTTTCTCTCTGCAGCCTCTTGCCTTAAAATTACCTCTTCATCCCTTCTTCCTTTTCTAACATATGGTGCTCCCCTTCTGCTCTCTACTAACTCATCAACTCTGTCTCTCCTCTCCCAGGCTTACCATAGAATTGGCAAGTTTTCCCTTGGGGTTAATGCCCGACATCACGACTATGATGTTCTGTCCTCACTGGGTTGGTTGCCCTTTGAATCCAAGCTCAAGTATTTCTCCATGAGCTTTGTACATAAACTTATCTTATTCACCCCTCCCAGCCTCAGAAAGACCATATGTCTAAGACAAGCTCCGCAAGTCCGTAGATCTTTCCGCCCTTCCCCTTCTCATAGAGCCAAACTTGCATCTAGCTATTGCCCATAAGTCTTTCACCTTTGCAGCAGTATCTGAATGGAACTCCCTGCCTCCCCCCATCCTGCCATGCTCTTCTCTCCCCAAGTTCCAATTGAACTTGCATGCCCATCTCTATGGCTCTGTATCTTGCTCCTGCTTCTGCTAACTGCCTCACCTAGTCTCACTCTGCCTCTCTCCTCTGCCCCTACCCTTGAACCTTCCTCCCTTTTCTATCTCCTCCTCCTCCTATCTGCCCCATCCCCTCCTTCCTTCTTCTCTCTCCCTGCTGCTTATCTTACTATGCCATTTGCTAACTTCCCCAGCTCCTATGTTTTATTCCCCTCTGCGCTAGGGCTGTATCCCTTGAACACAAATGTATTTAGCTGTGCATCTTCGTACATAGTGATGATTGTTAATACCTTTTTTATGCCTATTTTTTTAATGTATATAGTTTTTTGGCCTTCTTTTACTCTATGCCCATTTTTGTATTTTTAACTATGTATATCTGCTTGACCTGTATGTACTATACTTGCTTGTCTCACTGTACCATTGTGTATTTGTTTGTTTCTACCCAAGGCTGATCCTAAAAAAGGGACTGTAATTTATCTCAGAGGACTTACCCAGTTACCAAAACTCAAATAAATAAATAATATTTCTATTGTTTTCCAGCAGAAAATACATTTACAGAAAAGCAAAATAGGATATTATCCCTTCTCGAGTCCCATTCTGCTATATACAACCAAAACTTAGACAATTAGACAATGCTTCATGGTCCTTCAGCACCCAGCACCCCCTCTCCCTTCCCCAACTCACAGTCCCGTGAGTTTCCCTAACAGTCACTACTAATGCAGGCTGCCTGACCATGCCCCCTCACACCCCACCATTTTACTTTAGCATGTCTTCTCCACTCAGCCTCCCCTCACCCCACCATTTATCCCTATACCTTATCAGCCTTCTTCCCCCACCCTTCACCTCCACCGCATTACATACCTCTCTCTCGTGCCTCCTTTCTTCACCCCACTGCCAGCTATCCCCATCCCTTTGAACTACTGACAAGGCACTTTGTGGCTGCTTATCCCCCCCACCATCACAAAGTGTTTTTCTTGTTATTTAACTTGCACCTATGTTTTGAGTTATTCTGTAAGTTCTGAATCCAAGCTGTATTGTTCATTGTAATGTACCATTGCTTTCTCCTATTGTACTTTGTTTTGCAATCTATGACGTGGAACCTTTGTAAAAGAGCTTCTGCTCAAAGGTCTTTTCCGAATCACTAAATAAAAAAATAAATGAAATAAATTAATTTGTGTGTAATCTAAACACTACTGCTCACAAGATACATTAAAATACCATTAGTTTCCATTAATTTTCCATTAAATCTAGTCAAACCTATTAATTCTCCCCATTAAATCTTGTTGCAATTTTTTAATGGCTTTAGTTTTTTGTCATTAACTTGGTATTAGTTTTGAAAGAATTGTTTGCTTACTGCATTAAATTCCTAACATACCCCATTAATGAATCATAGAAATCTGTCGGTAGAAAAGGACCACTCTGGCCCATCAAGTCTGCCACTTAACCTCCCCCAACACTTCACATTTGTTTCATCCCCCAGTCAACCCCTTATATCTGTCCCCTGCCCTCTTGAATCCATCCAGTATTTTGGTCCCCACCCCCTGTTCAGGCAGTTTGTTCAGGGCTCCACCACTCTCTCCGTGAAGTAAGACTCCCTTACATTGCCCTTAAATCTTCCTCCTTCTAATCTTAAAACATTCAGTCTAGTTTTAGCACTTACTTTCCTTGTAAATAAGCTCACTTCCCCCACCTTATTAATCCTCTTCATGTGCTTAAATGCTTCTATCATGTACCCCTGCTCTCTCCTTGTTTCCAATAGGTACAGATCCAGCTCCCTACACCTTTCCTCATAGGGATTTCTATGCATACCATGCTCCATCTTGATTGCCCTTCTCTGAACCCTTTCAATCTCATCTATGTCTCTGCATAGGTGAGGTCTCCAGAACTGGATCTCATACTCCAGGTGTGGTCTCACCATGGTTTTATAAAGTGGCATCAGCATCTCCCTCCTTCTACTTGTTATTCCCCTCCCTATGTACACCATCATTCTATTTGCCTGACCCACCACCTTTCTGCATCGGTTACCCACCTTAATGTTGTTTGAAATTATAATCCCCAGTTCCCTCTCCTGCTCAGTTTTCTTTTTGTATTGAAAAGGATTGGCCCCAGTACTGACCCCTGTGGGGCACCAGGCTTGTTATTCCCTTCTCCATGGAATGCACCCATTTACTACCACCCTTTGGCATCAGCCAGTTTTCCATCCACCCAGTTATTTTCTGTCCCACCCCTAAGCTTTCTAGCTTATTTACCAGCCTTCTATGAGGGACAGTGTTGAAGGCCTTTCTGAAGTTCAGATAGGCCTCATCCACAGCACCTGGTCAATCACCTTCTTCACCCAATCAAAAACCTCTATTAAGTTTGTTTGGCATGACCTTCCATTTGTGAAGCCATGCTGCTTTTCGTCCTGCAGTCCACTGTCTGCAAGGTAGTTAACCACCCTTTCCTTTATTAACATGAATCAATGCTGACAAGAGCTCATTAAATATTTATTGTTTTATTATTTCTAGTAAGTCTCATCAACATCCATTTTTAATGGCAGAATTTATACCCATTAAATTATTATAATGAGCATTATCGTTTTTATTTTTGCTTATTTATGCTTTATAGCTCCTCTGCAGAGCCGATGGGTTGCTCTGGCCCTTCCTCGGAGGGACTCATACTCCGACATGAACGCGTTGGGTCATCATGGACCCCATCAGCTCCCGGATGTTTTCTCCCTGTTTTCTCCCTGGCACCTGAGTTGTGCTATGGAAAAGGCAGCTTACCTCCCTGCTGAAGCAGCCAGACACCCTGGATGGTTGCCCTCCCTCATCTCGGTGGACATGCCTGTGCCAACACCCAGCCACTGCTGGGTGTCAGCCCACTGCGCACCGCACTGTCCCCCCTCCCCAACAAAGGCGAGCTGTCTATGGACATGCAATCCTTCCTCCCCCTACTGCCCCCAAGTGACCCGAGTCCATTCCTAAACCCAGGTAGCCAATGTGGTGCAAGATGTGGCATCCAGCACCTTAACCCTCAGGGCCACCTGTCCAGTATAATGAGCATTTCCTACCATTAACAAATGCCACATTGGTGGCAAATACATTAATGGCCATTAAACAACAACTATGTGCCAATAGACTTTATGGACAATCCATTACATGGGTGAGTAGAGATGGTCTACTTAGTGGGCTGCAATCATGAGGGCTACTATAATGTATTTTGTATAGCTGAGGGATTCTTGTCATGTGTGTTACTGGGTGATAAGTAGGAGGGAGGAGCAGAGTGCAATGGGGAGACTGAAAAAGATCATTCAGCAGAATCATTCCCTTGATACTCTTAGGCCCATGCTACTGTCCACAATGGTTTGCACCAAAGAATTATCCGGAGGGAGTGAAATCCCAAAGGGCCCACCACCAAAAGGGTAAGATATGACAGGGTGGACATTATGCTGAGATAACCAACTGCCCAGGATGTAGTGAGGCCCAATGGCCCCTGGAAGGGTGTCTGTCTCAGCATAATGCCCAACCAGGAGTGTCTTATTACACTTAGAAAATGGGTAATAGGTTGTTTTGTTTTGAAAAATGAAAAGAATAAAAAAATTAAAAAAAGAAAATACAAAAAAGGTTTGATTTTAAAAATGAAATAGTTCCTGCACTATCTTTCACTAGGAAGAGCTGTGATTTTGTATCTTGCTGTTAACCAGTCCCCACTGCCTTCACGGAGGACTGGGAGGGACTGACACACTATCTGTATAATTTTATTTATTTCACCCTCTTTTTTAAACATCTTTGCCCCTCAATGCAACTTTTGGATGCTTTCTGTTGACAATTTCTGGTCCTCTCTTCCTGCTATGAAGACCAGGAGTGACTGTATGCATGGTTTGACTTTTTATTTTATTAGCGTTAATGAGTTTGTCCCTTGTTGCTACTCTCTGCCTTTCTCCATCAGTTTTCCCAGTCTTCGCTCCCTGCCCTGAGGACAAGGACTATGTGATTAAAAAAAAAAGCATTTCCTGGCCCTCTCTGCCTGCTCTGAAGACCAGGAGTTAGTATGCATCATTTCAGCAGTGTTCTCAATGTAGCAGTTGGGTGGGTGGCAGATAGGTGAGGGGGGACAGAATGTGATTTAAAATATGCCAAAAAATCTCTGATGTAAAAAGGAGAAACAATGCCAAATTTACTCTATCAGAGTGAAGAATGAAGAGAGAATATTACAAGGTGAGAAGTGGAGCTTTGGGGGTGGGTAAGTTTTTGTTTAAAAAAGGTGTCCTTTTAAAACGCAATGGCTGTCATATTCAAATAGACCCGTAGGCACCCTGCAAATGCTTCCACTGCACTTGTGCCCAACCTGGCAGCTGCAATATTCAGATGGATACTGCATGGCGCAATCTGTCTGAATATTGGGTTGTATTGTTGCAGGGTTAAATGCAGTAATCCTGCCAGCATGGATCTGTGTTGTATATAGCCCATGAGGAATAGTGCTGCCCCAAACAGGATGGCACCAAGACCCCTGTGGGCAATGCTCAGCCCCAACATGTAAATCAGCCCATTGGGCATGCAAGGTGCTAAGGGGACATTTGAATGCCCATTATGGGTTCATTTTCATGGAGTGCAGCAGCCCCCTTGCAACATAGACACTGTACTGGAAGCCCGGCTAATGGTACCCTCTGCTCACCCATCCCTGTCACCATCAATGCCCCCCTGAGTATAACCCTCCTCTCACCTACTCAGCCAGTTACCATATAAGCTGTCAGTGGGTGTACGTACAATATCACACTTACTGACAGCTCATATTGTGGCCATCTGGGGAGGTGAATGGAGGGCTTTGCTGGTCACCGTATTGGGCTGCGATGATCTCTGGCCAACTTGGTGGGGGGAGGGTTGGGAAGTGGTTTGTAAGCAGGTAGATCAGGTGGCAGATGGAGTTGCTGGACCACAATTGATATTTTGTATGTGTCAGAACAGATGATGGGGTACCACTAACCACCAGTGAGCATTTATGGCGATGGGAATGGGTGACTGAGGTCACAGTAGATCACCAGGGAGTACTAAGACTGATGGGAATGGGTGATCAGGGGACACACTAGACCACAAGAGAGCTGTGACAGTGAAGAGAACAGCTGACTTGAGGCGAGCAGCTGCAGTACAGCTTCCTGCTTTGAATTTGGCGTGAGGGAACAACATTTGTGCCCTGTTTAGAGCTGGTTTCTGGTGGCGATACAGCACCACTTTGGGGACTGTTTAGCACTTCCACAAACCTTTGAAAATGCCATTGCCTTAATATGCATTAGGTGACTCTTTCTTTTGCACAAGAGGTATTTTAGTGCCTGGGCACTGCTGGGTTTAGGAGGCTCTACATGGGTCTTTGAATATGGCTCCACCCCAAGTACAAGAGCAAACATGGGTAGCGCTGGTGCAAACCACTTTAGTGCTGGTGCTACCTTTTGTATATGAGGCCAATGTCCTAAACTGGCACAGTGATAGTTTTATGTTGTGGAGCACTATGGCACCAATACTTTTTCTTCAGTGTGCATTATGCAGAGATAAATGCACAGCTGCCAGCCTGTCACAGCCAATCAAAAGCATGAATAAATAGGGAAGTGAGCTGAAAAAGGCTTCCTACTGCTCCTGTAAAAGCTCACCAAAAATGAAATGCCTCAGTTTAACTATCATTGGTAAATAAATAGTTCAACATGTGGGTTCCCCAATACAGCATTCCTATATTGATCCTTTGCTCCCCCCAATTAAATTTTCTGTAATAATTAGTGCATTTTGTAAAACTGGTGTTTTTTTGTTAAACTCATTTTTATTGTGGAAAAGAACATCACATACATTACACAGGTTCTTATCTACCAGGAAGAATCACGTAATTATACAAGTTAGGCATCATATTTTTAATATGTTTCTTTCACTTTAAACAACTAGTCATACAGTAAGAAAAACTACAACACCCCAAATACATTGGGGCATCAAGAGATGCATGTGACATAATTCCTCATATGACTTCCTGAACTTTCTCCATATTTGAATTAGCAGTTTATTTATTTATTTGCTTTTGTTTACCGGGTAAGTCACACTAGACAGCCAAGTGCCTATTTTCAGGTCCTACCCAGGAGAGTTACAAGCTTGAATATACAGGTACAGTGATGAATCAGTTTTACATACAATGAGATTACAGGTCATATAGAAGAATGACAACCAGTAAAAAGACACGAGCCCGGGGGGGGGGTTACAGACGACCCGGGAGAGTTAAGAGCTAGAGCATACACAAACAATGAGTGAGTCAAATTTATCTACAATGGGAGAGCAGGTGATACCAATTATAGCATTCCAATTAGCCATTGCTTGACCAGTTGATGGGAGAGTAAATTGCAGTGGGCCGGAGGTGCATAGACCCCGTGTGCGCATAGGCGGGGGGCTCACGAGCACATGGGCAGGTGGAGGCCCTTCAGGAAGTTCAAAGGGAGTTTAAATCCTGGATGGGAGGGTGGACCGAGTAAGAGGCTGAGCAGATTCCATAATTTGGGGCGTAGTTGGCGAAGGCAGATCACCCGCAAGGGTGTGCGCCCTGGAACCGGGCGATTGAGTGCCGCCCTTGACCTAAGGTGGTAGGAAGAGGTGTCGGGGTTGAGGGAAGGGCAAGGACAGCAGGGGTGGCTGATCTAACAATGTTGTCAATGAAGTTCCTACTACGAATCTGATTGCTTCTCAGGAGGAGCCACTCAAGGCGAGTGGAGAGTCGTGAGCGGTGTGTCGGGGGGGCAGAAAGTGCAAAGTGGCAGATGCTGTTGTAGGCCGTGTTCCATTTCAAGAGGCTGGATTTTGTCATGGGGGCAAAGGTCACTAGCCCGTAGCAGAGGGAGGGGAGGAGAACACCCCTGGCTAGGGCCACCCGAGTAGCTGTGGTGAGGCAGTTTTTGGCTCTGTAGATGAGTCCGAGTTTAATGTTTGTAGCCTTGCAGATGTTTCAGATGTGTAGGGAGAGGTCTAGCTGAGGGTCCAGAGTACTTGACAGCAGTGACTGTCTGCAGGGGCGAGCCATTGGCCCCGTGGATTAGAAGGGGGACAGGGCAGGATTTTGTTCTGTTCAGGGAACCAAAGAGCATAGCCTGGGTTTTCTTGAGGTTGGTGGTAAGCTTGTGCTCAACCAGCCAGGATTGGATCCTCTTGAAGTCAGAGTTTAGTTGGGAATTGATGGTGCTGATGTCACAGGCACTATCCAGAATGACAAGGTCGTCGGCGTACAGGGTGGTAAGCCCATGGGTGGTGACGGATGGAATTTCATTGATGAAAAGGGAGAAGAGCATTGGACCGAGGACAGACCCCTGAGGGACCCAGCATTGGACAGTGGTGAAGTTGGAGAGGATCCAGTTAAAGTTGGTGTATTGCTTCCCACCAGAGAGGTAATTGAGGAACCAGGCATGGGCAGGGTTTGAGAGTCCGAGGGAGAGAAGAGTGGAGCTGAGGAGGGAGTGATCTACCCTGTTGAAGGCCTTGGATAGATCCACGAAGATCGCACCAGTGAAGTTGCCCTGGTCGGTTGCAGTTCTGATCTGTGAGGTGACTACAGTGAGGGCGGTAGCCGTGCTGTGCACCTTCCTAAACCCATGCTGGGCCGGAGAGAGGAGGTTGTGTTCCTGTAAGTACTCGGTTAACTGAGAGGCCACAGCTTTCTCTAGAAGTTTGGAGGCGGCCAACAGAATAGCAATAGGTCGGTAGTTCAGGGGATCTTTGGGGTTTCCTTGTTTAAGGACAGTGGCGACCTTGGCTACTTTCCAGATATCTGGGATGACACCACTGGTTAGAGAGGAGTTGAAGATATGTGTTATTGGCCAGGCTAGGAGGTGGGCACCTAACCTGAGCAGTTTCGGCTCGAGGTTGTCGTGCCCAGCGCTGGTATGAGGGGAGAGGCTGGCAAGCAGCCTCTGGGTCTCTGTGGTGGATACCTGTTGTAGAAAGAAGGAGGTCAGGTCTCAGGTCCAGGTCGAGAGGTGCTAGGGGAGTTGGGTTCAAGTGGTTGAGAGTTTGGGGACTTGGGGGCAGTGGGGGCAGGAGGTAGGGAAGGGGGGCCTGTTCGGAGAACATTGCATATTAGCGATTGTGTGAGGACTATTGCAGCTAACCCCATCAATGAGCAAGTCCGTGTCTTGCACTCTTGCAGAGCCCCCAACCACGCTTCTAATGTTCTGCCAAAAGCTCCTCAGGTTGTTGGCTGAGGAGAGTAGGGCGGATCGGCAGAACTCACTTTTGGCTGCCCTGATGGTTGGACATCTTAGAGCTGGAACACTTTCTACATGTTTAGTTGGATGGATTTAAACATTTTGCAGGTAAAGTACTATATTTAGAGAAAAAAACTTTACAGCTTTTTATCTGAGCAAATCTGAAGTAAGCTGCAGATTGAGAAAGAAAGAAAGATTTATTTACTGCAGATATTTAAGTGTTTGAATGTGTATGGGGAGGGTGCTTTTTGCTTTCATTTGCTATTGTATTTGATTTAAAACATTTGCTTGTGTTAATCTATTATATTAGTAATGCTGGGACCCTTGTGCTTGTTTTTGGTTTTGTTTTTAAAACTGCTGGCTGTTTATGAAAATATCTCCTTAACGACAGTACTTGTGGAGGAATTTATATTTGATTGCATATCTTGTTTGTAAACTGATGTAAGAAAACTGTGCCTTTACATTTGATATTGTATTTAATTAATGGAAAGGTGCTTTATAAATAAATGTATTATTATTATTATTATTAATTAGAACTTTAGCATATGTAAATCCATTACATTAAATAGTAATGCTGGGATGGGTGTATGTGTTTTTTTTTCTTTTTTTGAAGATTGCTGATGATTACAATCTCCATTTTGTGTATACTTGTTGAAGAATTTTAGTAAGTTTCCTGTTTCTGAAAGCATGCTTTTTTTAACTGATATTTGAATCCATGTAGCTATTTATTTTAAAAGTTCTGTGCTCAGTCTGAATTTTGGAGTGCTGTATGTTTTTGTGTTAGTGTCGCACATTTTATTTGACTAGGTTGAGAAGTATGGGGTCCCTGATTGTGGAAGGGTGATCTGGGGAGGGGGGTCTAGTTGCAGAGAGGGTGGTCCGGGGGAGGTTCTGCTATGGAGGGAGGGTGGTTCCCTCTCCTGGGAAGGGTAGTCATCTGGATGTCCAGCTCCAGGGAGGGAGTTCAGCTGGTGGAGGCTGTTCCATTGGTGGGAATGATAGTCCCAGGGGGTCCAGCTGCAGGGAAGGTTGCCTTCTGAGTGAGGCTTGTCCAGGGTATGAAGGGGCGAACCAGCTGCAGAAATGGTGGTTGGTGGTGGTGGTGGTGGTGGGGGTCTAGTACAGGGGTGGAAGGGAGGTCCTGCTGCAGGGCTGGTGATCAGCTGGGTGGGCTGGAACGGGGCTTGTGGTGGGTCCAGCTCTAGGTAGAGTGGTTGGCTGGGGGAGTGCTGCTCCCTGGGCTTGGGAGGACAGCTGCAGAGACTGTGATCTGTTGGAGAGGAGGCTTGGGGGTACTCCAGCTACATGGTGGTTGTTTGCCATCTGGTTGGAAGTTAGTCCAGATGCAGGGAGGGTGGTCGGCTTAGGAACAGCCTGGTCTGGAGGCTTTGTGGTGCTCTGACTCCAGTCAGGTTGCTCATCATGGAGAGGCTGGGGCTAGAAGGGTTGTCCAGCTGCATGGAGGGTGGTCTGGTGCCTGAAAGGGGATCTAGCAGAGAAGATAGTGGTTGGCTGTGGGTGAGAGGAGGTTGATCTGGGCACTGGATAGAGGGGGTGGGGGTCGGATCAGAATTGTTAGGACATATGATGGGAAACCTTGACTTCTCAGGATGAGTTATTGACTACCAATAGTCATAACAACGGTATGTCAGTTCATCCATTAATGTAAATATTTTCCCCTCTATAGCCCTCAACTGATAAGGCTAGTACTGTTGGCTTTGTGCTGTGCCATGTGCACTCCCTTCACCAATGTGTTATGTGCACTGCCACCACCTCCCTGTTCCATACACACTACCACCACTGCACTGTCACATGCATCACCATCACTGTGCAGTGCCATATGCCCTGCTGACTCTGTGCCGTGCCACGTGCTCTGCCAACAACATGCAGTGACTCATGTATTGTCATCACTGCATTGCCACATGCACATGCCCTACCAACTCTGTGCCATTTACACTGTCATCACCACACAGTACCACTTGTACAGTCTCCAGCTTGCTGTTCTATGCACAATGCCACCACTTGCTGTGCCACATACCCCTCCGATTCCACACTGAGCCACATTTACTGCTATCAATGTCGGGTGCCATGTGCAGTACTGACTTCACTGGAACTGTGTTTGGTGATGATCATTGCTGTACCCTTGCTCATTTGCCCTGGACTGGAGGCCTGGGCATGTGTGGCATCAGTTATTTTCATCCAACCACCTTTGAAGGCCCAACTATTGATACATGCTGTGTAGGTCAGGTGGTATCCATGGGCAGCAGAATTAAGGCCTAGTATGTTAAAATTATTACATCAAAATGAAAACCTACATTTTAAGGCTACTTCCTGGCTACTCCTCTGACCTGATCACAATGACACCCCTTTTAGCCCAATTTTTTTTTTTACTTATTCTTTAAGCCCCCTTCCTCTCCAACTGCCACCCCTTCCATCAGGGTCCTCAATGCATCACACAGGCTGTGCTGGAAGGAACCAAGGATGCCTTCCCCCATTAAGTGTGCCACTCCAGTAGACATGCTTAGCCCTTGATAACCCCCAGGTGAGGCAGAGGGAACTCCCCCAACCCCTCAGGACCTCAGGGTAGCAGGCATCACAAACGCACCCTGCAGGTCAGACCCTCTGCTCCCACAGTGCCAAACCTTGAAGCACAATATGTGAACAGAAGACAAACAGGGTAACCCTCCTGTCTGTTTTAGATCTGAATCACCTACTAGTCTTGAGTACTGGGGTCAAATATGAACCTTTCTGCTAGCACACCCAGTTAACAGGCTCAGGATGTACCCTCTTCGGGGGATGCAGTACAATACTTCACCCAGTGGGTATCCAGCTGGGTTCACAAGTCTACTCTTATGACTTAATTTGAGACCTAGGTATATTCTCACCTTAGCAAGATAATTAACACTTTTGTTTAAGCCCTTAACAGTTGTCAGAATTATTAACACTTTTCCAGCATTCACATGTAAAAGAAACTGAGAAGGCACAGGCAGAATTTCAAGGAAAGCAGTGTTTACTAAAAATTGAAAATAGATAAAATACAAACACAGAACATATAACATACATACTTACAGTCAAAATAAAAGGGAATTTCAGAAGCAAATATACCTGTGACTGAATTTCTAGTCTTAATCTAGTTTCTAGTTGGTATTACCTAATTGTACAGAAGTGCCTTTCTTTCAGAACACAGGGTGTGTGTTCTCTTAGGATTCCAGAGACAAAATCTGCACTGTCCCCTCAGATGCTGGGCTATACTGACAGTCAGTCTCTCCACCTCCTTGTGATGTGACAGCACATGAGGTCACTGTTGGTCCAATTAATTTTGTAACCTGACCAAGTATATTCAAGAGGGTGTAATTTTACTGTTGGTTGGAAATCTTCAAAGTTAGCAATATCCAAAATATAACAGTCCTTTTGATCAGAGCATTTATTTATTTGCTTTTGTTAACCGGGTAAGCACACTAGACAGCCAAGTGCCTATTTTCAGGTGCGACCCGGGAAGGTTACAAGTAAAGTGAGTACGGGTACAGTGAGGAAGACAATGCATCACACAGAAAATAACAGGCATCACAGGGATTACAGTCAGTGCAGGATACAGAGAATACCAGGCATCACGGGGAATTACAGCAGGTGCCAACAATAATTAGAATAACTGAAAGTACAAAAACAGTACGGTATTGGTACTTACTGGGTAATGGGGTAGTAAGACAGTAACAGGCGACTTACTAGCACAAAATAATTCAGTGGAGATTAGTACAGAGAGGATTTGAATAGAAGGCATACAGGGGAAAGCTTACAGAGGGTATAACGGGCTACAAGGGGACAGCAGTGGGTGGCATGACAGTATCTGAGAACTAAGTGGGACATGAGCAAAGCGGGGAAGTGAGTACAGGGGAGGGAATGGGGGTGCATAACACGCATGATCAGGGGAGAGGAGACTGGGGGTAAGTGCCCGGGGGGGGGAGGGTGAACAGTGCCAAGTCAGGTACAATTGCTCAGAGTGGTCCGTGAGGATAAGTGCAGAGGTGCTGTGGCCCCCATCCAGAATTCCCTGGATGGGAAGTAGTTGGGTTGTGCTAGAAGGCTACGAGGTGCAAGGACATGCTGAAGAGTGTTTTAAAACATTCCAAAGGGAGGCCTTAAAGCTGGTATGGGCGGGGGAGGCCTGCGTTAGTACAGGGAGAGAGTGCCACATTTTTGGGGTGTAGGTGTGGAAGGTCCAATCACCTGCAAGGGTACAGGTTCTGGGGACAAGGTGATCCAGTGACGCCCTGGATCTAAGGAGATAGGAGGGGGTGCTGGGTTTGAGGGGAAGGGCAAGAGCAAGAGGGGTGGCCGAGTGAATGATGTTGTCAATGAGATTTCCAAGCACGAAGGTATGGTGTTTTTCTGGGGGGAGCCACTCTAGACGCGTGTATAGATAGCAGCGGTGAGTGAGGGGAGGGGCAGAGAGTGCGAATCGACATATATTGTTATATGCTGTGTCCCATTTTGAGAGGCTGGATTTGGGTGCAGGGGCAAAGGTGATGAGCCAGTAGCAGACAGTAGGGAGGAGGATCCCCCTGGCTATGGCCGAGCGAGCCACAGGAGTGAGGCAGTTTTTGGCTCGGTAAGCTAGCCCAAGCTTTCCATTTGTGGCCTTGCAGACGTTCCTTATGTGGAGGGTTAGGTCCAGCAGTGGGTCCAGCGTGATGGTCAGGTACTTGACAGCAGCTACAGTCTGGAGGGGAGAGCCATCGGACCCAAGGATTAGCAGAGGGGCAGGGCAGGACTTAATTCTGTTTGAGGCACCAAACAGCATGGCTTGAGTTTTCTTGAGGTTCAGGGTAAGCCTGTGTTCACCTAGCCAGGTTTGGATGCACGTGAAGTCTGAGTTTAGGTGGGAGTTTATGGTGGAGATGCTGGGGGAGCTGGCCAGGATGACGAGGTCATCCGCGTACAATGTGGATAGGCCGTGGGCAGGGACAGATGGCAGCTTGTTGATGAAGAGCGAGAATAGAGTGAGGCCCAGTACAAATCCCTGGGGGACGCCGCGGAGGACTGGTGAGGGGTTGGAGGGAGTCTGATTGAAACAGGTATACTGCTACCTCCCTGGGAGGTAGTTAAGGAACCAGGCATGGACGAGGGGGAGAATCCAAGGGCTAGAAGCGAGGAACTGAGGAGGGAGTAATCGACCCTGTCGAAGGCTTTGGAGAGGTCCACGAAGATGGCTCCAGTGAGTTTGCCTTGGTCAGCAGCAGTCCTAATCTGAGAGGTGACAAGGGCAAGGGCAGTGGATGTGATGTGTCCTTTCCTGAACCCGTGTTGTGCGGGAGAGAGGATGTTGTAGTACTGGATATAATGAGACAGCTGGGAGGTGACAGCTTTCTCAAGTAGTTTGCTAGCGGTGGACAGGATTGCATTTGGCAGTAGTTGGTGGGGTCTTTAGGGTTACCCTGTTTTAAGACTGGGACAACCTTAGCCACTTTCCATAGTACGGGGATGATCCCGGTCTCGAGGGAGGTGTTGAAGAGGTGTGTGATCGGCCTGGCAAGAAGGTGGGCTCCTAGTCTGAGCAGTTTGGGCTCTAGGCTATTATGCCCTGGCCCACTGTGGGGGGAGAGGCCAGTGAGCAACTTCTGGGTCTCGGTTGCAGAGATTGGGTGAAGGTGGAAGGGGGGCCGGGGGTGGAGACCAGACTGGGAGGAGCCGGGGCGGTTTAGAGGCAGGGGGTTGGGAAGGGGGTGAGATTGCTCAGAAAACAAGGAATTGAAGGCGTTTGCAATGGTAAGGGGGTTATTACAACTGACCCCACCAACGAGTAGGTCAGTGACCTGGACTCTGGCGGACCCACCAATCGCATTCTTGATGTTATGCCAAAAGCTTCTCAGGTTGTTGGCCGAGGCGAGAAGGGTGGATCGACAGAACTCGCTTTTCACAGAGCGGATTGCCTTTTTGCAGGAGTTCCTAAGGTGTCTGTAGGCTAGTAGGTCATCAAGATTTTGGGAGGTCCTATAGGTCTCCCAGTATCGGTCTCTGACCTTCAAGAGGGAGAGTAGGCTTCCATGAAGCCATTTGGTGACAGTACCCCTCACCCTCCTCCTGATGAGGGGGGCGTGTTTATTCTGCAGGGGTATGAACTCATCGAGGAATGAGTCCAGGGCAAGCTCAGGATAGCTGGAGGCTGTAACCCCCGGCCAGTCGACTTGACGGAGGTCTGAAAGAAAGTCATGAGAGTTGAATTTGGAGTAGTCCCTAGTTCAATCACCTTACTGGGAGTTTTTGGCTGTGTGATCCCCCATATGCAGAAGACGGGAGAGTGATCAGAGATGTCATCAGGGAGAATCCCTGAGGAAGTGATTCTGTCGGGTCAGTTGGACAGGATCCAGTCGATGAGGGAGCCTTTTTTCCCCCCGTGCGGAGATCCTAGTGGGTTCAGTTATTATCTGGCTTAGGGCAAGGCCCGAGAGCAGGGGCTCATATTGCTTACAATTCGAGCCCATCCAGTCAAGGTTAAAGTCCCCTATAACTAGAATCTCATTTGGGCTCGTATTATCACCTATCCAGTTTAGCAGGGAGGACAGCCCGGGCAGGCCTGCCTTAGGGGGGTTGTAGGCACAGATAAGGTGGATTTTCTTAGTCTGACCAAGCAGAAGAAGGGTATGTAGGAACTCACAGATGGGGGGATGGCGAGTAGGCAATGGGAGACACGTTCAGGTGTGCCTTAAAATAAAGGAGTACCCCGCCTCCCCTTTTATTCCCCGGTCTGTCTCGTCTTAAGAGGTTGTAGCCCGGGAGGGTGCACATGGCATCAGAGATCTGCGGCTTTAGCCAGGTTTCCGTAAGACCCAATATATCAGGATTGTGGTGGGCGACCCAGGCCGTGACCTCGTCGAGGTTCTGCAGGAGACTGCGTACATTCAGGTGAGCAATTTTAAGCCCCTTTTTGGAGAGCCATGGGGGGGGGAACCGAGGACGGCACTGGAGGTTTGCTGGGGGGGCCAGGAGGCTGAGCCCCTAATAGGTCTTGGGGGCCCTGTCATGGCAGCAGCAGGTGCCTGCAGGACAGCCAAGGCAGTAGGGTGAGATGGTGTCAGCAGTGGATGCAGTGTAATCTGCAGCGGGGGGAGTGTGCTGAGAGGGGAGGCCACTAGTGGTGACATTAAATAACCTGCAGATGAGAAACTGGGCTGATAGGTTATTTTCCGCACCATGTCATCAGCAGCAACCTATAACAGCAAGGGCCAAGCAAGGGTGGTGGGGGTGGTGGGGAGCAAAACGCGTAGCGTTCGGCGGGGCGAGAACAGCGGCCGTTGTCCGAGGAATCCCGCCGAGCGGATTGCAGCAGTCCGTGGTCCAGAGACACCAGGTAAGGCACCCGGGGCAGTTAATTCCCAGCACAGGGCAGTTAATTCCCAGCACAGTTTCAGCAGGAGGCTCTTTACCTTGTCGCTCACTTGAGTCCCAGTGCGGTCCGTCCATTGGGGTGGCAGAGCTTGGGGAGGGCAGATCACGATCTACAGGCCCTCACAACCTCCGAAGTGGGGGGTGGGTCTGTGGAGGGAGACAAAAAACGGTGGTTAATATCAGATAAGGGCAAGGTCTGGGGGAAGGGGGCCAGGTCAGGACAAAGGACCGAGGAGGCGTTGGGACAGGGGGAACAAGGCACATACAAGCTTCAGAAACACCAGAGTAATGCAAACTGGAGAAAAACAGAGTTTTATGCCTTCAATATGAACTGCAAATTGTCCCAGAAAACAGAGTTATACATTCAATATGGCTGTAAATATTAAAGGGGAGTACAATTGTAAGGCAAAATGGAAAAGGAAAGACTATCTCCATGACCACGCCGACACAGCTGCCGTTGTCCGAGGAATCCCATCGAGCGGATTGCAGCAGTCCGTGGTCCGGAGATGCCAGGTAAGGCACCCGGGGCAGTTAATTCCCAGCACAGGGCAGATAATTCCCAGCACAGTTTCAGCAGGAGGCTCTTTACCTTGTCGCTCGCTTGAGTCCCGGTGCGGTCCGTCCGTTGGGGCGGCACAGCTTGGGGAGGGCAGATCACGATTTACGGGCCCTCATGACCTCTGAAGCGGGGGGGGGGTCTTGTCGCTCGCTTGAGTCCCGGTGCAGTCCGTCCATTGGGGAGGCAGAGATTGGGGAGGGCAGATCACGATCTATGGGCCCTCACGACCTCCGAAGCAGGGGGGTCTTGTCACTCGCTTGAGTCCAGGTGCGGTCCATCCGTTGGGGCGGCAGAGCTTGGGGAGGGCAGATCACGATCTACAGGCCCTCATGACCTCCAAAGCGGGGGTAGGAGTGTCTTGTCGCTCGCTTGAGTCCTGGTACAGTCCATCCATTGGGGAGGCAGAGATTGGGGAGAGCAGATCACTATCTAGGGCCCTCACGACCTCCGGCGGGGGTCTTGTCGCTCGCTAGAGTCCCAGTGTGGTGCGGTCCGTCCATTGGGGTGGCAGAGCTTGGGGAGGGCAGATCACGATCTACGGGCCCTCACGACCTCCGAAGCGCACACATCCTGCCAACAGTTCCCTTCTAGGTGTGAAAGCCAACAGAAATCAGCCAAATGTCCCCCCTTCCTTCAAGGGTTATAAAATGCATACCTTGTCCACAGCAGATCAAAGTAGGAATATTTTACGATGTGTTAAACCTGGCATTTTGGAAGGAAGCTCTATGTTTCAACAGAGAAGGAAACTAGCCATCTCGTTTCTGCAATTACTGTGTTGGGGTCAGAAGGTCAGGCCCCTACAACTGCTAGCTACTATCCCCTAAGCAGACATTCACATAACATCATATTTATATCACAGATATTATACAACATAATGATAAGTAGATGGCAGAGCATCACAGCGGACACTCAGAGCTGCTCCTTGGGCTCCCCCAGTCACCGGTGCTGAGGCCCTTCTTCTGGTGTGACCATGGGGTATTTTTCTGTGTTTCTGGTCCCTGTTCCTTTGCCGATGTCAGCGCTCGAGGAGGGCCAATGAGACGAGGGCATGCTGAGATGTGCCTTTGCTCAGGCCCTTGGCCAATGTCCACCCCTCCTGTCTCTACTGCTTCCTCAACTGCACCACCACCCAGGTGGCTGTATAGCAGCAAGGGCTACAGCCCACCATTCCCAGAGAAGGAGAGTGGCCCTGTGGGTGCTCAATCCTTCTCGCCCCCCAGCCAGCCCACCAGAAGCTCAGGCTCACTACCGAACCTGTGTCACTGGCATTGCAAGCGGTAGCGCTATCGCTGCACCAGCAGGCTGGCCCTTTTAACCCAGTTTTAAAGCTGAAAGGTCATGTGACATTCCCAAGGTCGTATCCTGAGCCAATGACCATGGTGGGATTTGAGCTAGGGATCACCGGGCTCGTGTATGTAATATTTTTGCTTTCCCTGTAGTTCTTGTACCACTCTGGAACTCTGTCTCCACTCTTGCTTTTATTTTTTCCTTATACTAATCCTTTTTTTTCCCCCTTTATTTCTACAGGTCTGAGAGGATATTGATCCCGGCCTGACAGGACACACACACTCCCTATATCAGATAAGTACTGCTTATGTTTAACTTTCCCTATTGGTCCCATTTTGTTCTTGAAGAACTATCGATCCTTTGTGACCCCATGACTATTTTTTTTTTTACAGGTACGATTGGACATCACTCTGAGACACCCATACCAGGCTCCTCAGGACCCAGGTAAAATATCTCTTTTCTATGCTAGGTAGGCAATTTGTAATGATGTAGCCATAACTGTGCCTCGCCTGTCTCCTGCACCCCTTACATTGCCTATGCCCATGACCCACATATCATGTTAATTCATTTACAGCGGAACATCAGGAATCAGAATGCCAGATTCAGCAGGAATGCAACAAAATGAATGTGGGTGCATTCAGGTTATCACATAGCATTTCCTAACTATGCAGGAAGAAATGTGTTGAACTAAAATAGATCTGTCAGTTTAAGGGGCTTTCCATCACAGTGCCAACATAAATGTGTGGACAGCCCTGAATAAGTTAATGAAGGATGGTAAGTCTTTGCCTCCCTCCCAAGTTTAGGTCATCTTCCAAGGTTCAGAAGGTCTGGCATTTCTCACTGATGAAGGCTGGCAGAAGCTGATTTTCCACCATGGGCAGAGGTAGCCCCTTGAAGTAAAACATGGGCTTGGTAGTAGGCAAGCTTTGTTTGTGATCCATTTGAAGAAGAGAATAGCATGATGCCAGGGGGCTGAGACATGGCACCGGGTGTTGCTGCTCCAGGTGCACTGAGGGGGTTGAGTGGGGGAACACGCTGATAGTGACCCCTTGTTTATGCCAGAATGCTACCTCTGAGAGGGTTTGCAGGCTATGGGCCAAGCCTGGGCTGGCACCTGGGTCCAGGCAACAACACAGAATTTGTCCATCAGGAAGTAGGTTGGCTTCTGGGCTAGGGGGCAGGATTGGGAGGAGTAGAGCTGTTGCTGGCATGCAGGGGCTGATAAGGTAGTATCAGGCAGAATAGTCTCAGCCTAAAGTATGCCAGGCGCATTGGGAGAGTCTGAGGGGCAAGTGCAGCAACAGAGTGGAGGTATTGTCAGTGAAAGACTGGCTGCTGTTGTATCTCTGACTGTAAGGAAAATCCAGCAGGAAGTGCAAGTGGCTTTATCACAACAGTTGGGCAAGGAATGCACACACTTAGCATAATCATTATATTTAATATTATCCTTGTGTCTATATGCACATGCTGTAACTTTTCAAGCAGGGAGCTCGCTCTGTGGCCCTGAGGGAAGGAGACAAGCATACAGGTGTCTCATGGACTTTATCCAGAATTCAAAGCCCACACATCAGCTTGTCATCTGCAGGACCACACACCTAGAAAGAACATAAGAAAAAAAAAGAATTGCAATTCAACCAATCTATGTAAGGGCTCACAACAATTGTGCTACAGATAAGTAACGCTTCCGGTTCTTATTGCCATCCACAACATGGTGCTATGCTCAATGTACTTGCACCTGGAAACATTGAGGGACATTGCCTGTGATGTAGACAGCCAGCTCTGAGTGCTGTATCATTTTTTGTTATATAAAATGTATGGCTGACTGTCTCTGCTAAAAAAAAAATTTGATGCTCTTAGAATGACCTCACTCATCACCCCCCCAGATTTTAGCTAAAAGATGAAAGATATAAGAAAAATGCTGACAGCATGTGAGTTCACACACACACTCAGTTTTTAGAGACCATGTGTTACATGTAAGGCCTTAATTAAGGATCCAGTCTGTCTGAGTTAATTACAACCATAGTTGCTAGAACATATCCATTTTATGACGTTGGAAGGAAACTCCAGGTTATTACACAGAAGTGCAAAATCATAAAGATGCTGCCATGTCCTGGAAGGAGGAAGCTTATTATGAGATCAAAAGAAGCGTCATTTGAAGGACATAAATTATGCTGAAGTTGCAGAATGTAATACTTTTGTATAAGACATATATTTTTTTATACATAATCTGACAGAGGAGGAGCTAGCTGACCTCACACAAAAATGGGTTGTCCCATACAGTTGTTTAAGGAATACTCTGTTTTACTTACACACACTTTTACGTAGACTCTGACTGAGGAAAGATCTTTGGAGCACTTGTAAACAGATATTTACAAAGATTTCAAATCTAAGTGCTGTAAGTAAGAATTTGCACTGTTTAAACCTTGTTTCTTTTAAAAGATTTGTATGTCTGGCGGTATAAGAGTTCTGTATTTTGCGTTTTACATATTTTTAACTATTTTAGTAAAATTCTTTTTAGAACTTACTTGGTCTGTCTTTGACTTCTTTTTAGTTGTAAGAAAAGTATAAGGTTATTGCAGATACTAAACATAAGCTTGAATGGTGGTACCAAACTGGAGAGAAGCGTTTAAAATCTGAGGTCTTTATTAAAGTTTTTAAGGGTTCATCTCTGTATACTTGGTTAGGTGCCTGTAGGCAAAGACATATGGCCCCCCGAAGACAGAAATAGCTGAGCCTGTGCATTGGGTACACTAGCAAGAGGTTAACAGCTTTGAATCCCTTCAGAACTTGAGACCAGAGGTTGATCCAAACTCACAAAAACAGACAAGAGGGTTACCTTGTCTGTTACACTGTTCACCAGACTGCACTCAGAGTTTGGCACTCTGGGAGTAGAGGGCCTGAGCTGCTGAGTGGGTTTGTGACAGATTGGTTGGCAGCGGTGGCATAATTTTGGTATCACAAGCTTGTATTGTTCTGTTTTAGCTGAGACCGTAAGCTCTCTTGCAAAGAAAGAAAAAAGGCAGAGTTTTATTTCAAAAAGGAAACAGAACTTTATATCACTTGGCGTACAGTCCAGTTCCTACCCATTTTATTTTACTTTTCTCTAAAGTGCAAGTCAGAGTAGCTGTAGTCAGGGAAGAAGAAGATGGCTTCCGACTACAGCAGGCACGCTGTAGATTACTTGAAGCAGTTGTGCGGGGACAGGGGAGTCCTGTTCAAGGTGACAGCCAAAAAGCAGAACCTCATAGAGACCCTGATGGCAGCAGATACCTAGAGCAGCGAGTCACTGACCGTGACTGAAAAGGACAGCAGTGCCACTGTGAGTGAAGGGCCACAGCAGTAGGAGATGGTCACCAGTGTCATGAATCCAGAGGTACTCAAACTGCAAACTGAGTTGTGCAGGATGGAACTGGAGGCAGAGCAAGAACAGAAAGAGGCAGACCGTGAAAAGGGTGAGTGCCAGCAAGCTGCAGAGGAGAAGAGAGAACGTGAACGCCGAGAGGCAGAGTGAGAACAGAGAGATGCAGAAAATGAGGAGAAGGAGTGCCAGAGGCAACATGGAATGGAGAAGATACGACTCTGACCAGCGGCACGAGTGCAAGTAAGTGGCTTGGGTTTAACTGGGAGGGTAGAACTGAGTTACAACTTGAACTCCAAATTAATAGCTGAGTTTAAGGAAGGGAAGGACATGGATGACTTTCTAAATTCTTTTGAAAAAGTTTGTATTCAGGCTAAAATTCCTAGAGAGTCTTGGAGCTTCCAGCTATCCCTGCTACTTACCGGGAAAGCTCAGGATGCATTGGGTCAAATGGATAATGAGGACAGCAACGATTACAGCAAACTAAAAGCTACACTGTTAAAAAAGTTTGAATTAACTGCTGAATCATACAGAGCTAAATTCCGTAAACCCAGGAGAAGCCCTGATATGAGCTACAAGGAGCTAACCACAAAACAATGTCAGTTTTTAAAATGTTGGTGGGAAGGAATTGAGGCAAACTCAGTTGACAAAATTGAAAATGTGATTTTATTGGAACAGTTTTATTGGGCTTGCCCAGCTGAGCTAAAAACCTGGCTAGAGGACCAAGATCCAAAAATAGTGTAAGAGGCTGCTGAACTCCTGGACCACTATGCCAACAGCAGACCTGCTCTGAGAGTGAATGGGGTGGGCATGGCGGCGCAGAAAGGAAAAGGCGCACTTTCAGGACAGCTAAAACCCTCACTGCCTCCACCGAAACCAGTTATCTCCAGGTTTCAAAAAAAAGCTTTCTCTGAAGTAAGAAATGCCTATTGGTCATGAAAAGAGACTAGGCATATTGCCAGACAGTGTCCCAAAAAGGCGAGCAATAATACACAACAGGGTGCTAGAAAAGAAGTGGGTTGTTTGTGTGTCCCTGGGAGCATGCCAGTGAACATGAGGGAACACGTGCACCCAGTCATGGTAAATGGTGTGCAGACGTAAGGGTTAAGGGACACAGGGGCATCCCTGACGTTAGTAAAGGGGAATCTGGTACAACCTGTTCAGCTTATACTAAATAAATAAGTCACTGTACAAGGGTTTACTGGTGAAGAGAAAACATTGCCACTGGCTAGTGTTCTCCTGGACTGGGGTGAAACAGGGGGAACTGTGCAACAGGTGGCTGTAGCCAAAACATTAGCTGTGGATGTGATCCTGGGAAACAATCTCCAGCAGGGGATGGTATGTGCAGTTACCTGTAGCCAAGTGGCAAGGGAAAATTGTAGTTCCCTGAAACCCACAGAAGCCATTGTGGAAACCACTGAGAGGCTGGTTCCCCAGCCTGTGTCTCCTGATATGGAGATTGATAAAAAAGGGGTAGAAATTTCCTCAGTAGCAAGTGACCACACAGCTACGGAAGGTTACTCTGAAGAGGGAGGGGTGACCCATTGTCTGAGGGTTGGGATTGACAGTGATCCTGAGGGCCCTGACACTAGTGCTAGGGACCCTAGTTTAGTGACTAAGGGACTTGTCCCATGCCTTGGGAATGTGTGAAGGGTTTGCAGCTGCTTAGAGGGGTGACCCTAGTTTAGAGAAGCTGAGGGCTGGGGCAGACTTGGACAGCACATAGGGAGATGACGGCAGACATAAGGTTTATTAGGAAAATGGACTTATGTGTACTCAGGCAGTACAGACAGAGGGAGGGATGCTAGGCAGGCAGCTTGTCGTTCCCCAGGGATATTGTGAGCAGTTGCTCAAAATTGCACATGATACTCCCTTTCCTGGTCATCTGGGAATCATGCGCACATCGCAGCGGTTAGCCCAGAATTTCTACTGGCCTAACTTCACCCAGCAGGTGAAGGAGTATTGCAGGTCTTGTCATCGGTGCCAAGAAATAGGGAAAGCAGGCAAGAAAACCCAAGCAGCCCTGATTCCATTGCCCATAATGGAGGAGCCATTCCAGAGGGTGGGAATGGATATTGTGGAGCCTTTAAATACCCCCAGCTCCTCAGGGAAGAGATTCATCCTGACTGTGGTGGACTATGCCACCTGGTACCCAGAGGCAGTCGTCCTATCCTCACTGAGGATGGACAAAGTGGCAGATGCCTTACTTGGGATTTTCTCCCCTGTTGGGTTTCTGCAGGAGGTAATCACCGATCGAGGGGGTGCCTTCATGTCGGACCTGATGAAATGTTTATGGGAGAAGTGTGGGGTGGTGCAGAGATGCACAACACCATATCACCCACAAGCTAATGGACTTGTCGAATGATTCAATGGTACCCTAAAGTCAATGCTCCAGGCATTTGCTAAACAGCATGGGAGGGACTGGGAGAAATACCTTCCCCACCTGTTGTTCGCATACAGGGAGGTGCCCCAAGAGTCGACAGGATTTTCCCCCTTCGAACTCTTATATGGACACTGGGTATGTGGGCCCCTAGACTTGATCTGGGAGGACTGGGAAGGCAAGCACGCCACCAGGGAACTCCCATTGTGGATTATGTCCTTAGGTTTAGGGAAAGGCTGAAGGAGCTTATGGGGACAGCCCAGAGCAACCTGGCAGCTGCCCAATAGAAACAAAAGGTGTGGTACAACCGAAGAGCCAGAGCTCACTCGTACATGGTGGGTCAGGAAGTCATGGTCCTTATTCCGGTCCAGAAAGACAAGCTGCAAGCTGAGTGGGCAGGACTGTACAAAGTGGTTAGGAAGGTAAATGATGTGAACTACATTGTGGAGTTACCTGACAGAAGAGAGACTGGAAAGATGTACCATGTCAACATGATGAAGCCATATGCAAATAGAGCAGACATGATGTTTGCAGTGTGTAGTCATGGGGAGTGGACGGACGAAGGAGACCCCCTTCTGGACTTGCTGGAAGAAAGCAAGCAGGAGTCCTCTGTGGAGGCAGAAAAATTGTCTCCCCAGCTGGCCCTTGACCAGGTCCAGAAAGTAAGGGAGGTTTTAGCAGACTTTGCCCCTTTGTTTAGCGCCAAGCCTGGACTAATCCCCTTAGTGACACACAATGTGGAGACAGGGACACAGGCGCCCATACGGCGAACAGCATATCTGGTGTCAGAGGCTGTCCAAAAGGACATTAAGAGGGAAGTGGAGGAGATGCTGGATTTAGGGGTAATCCAGAGATCCCACAGCCCCTGGGCCTCACCTGTAGTCCTTGTGCCCAAGCCAGATGGCTCAACACATTTCTGTGTGGACTATCATAGACTGAATGCAGTCACAAAGTCCAACACCTACCCGATGCCCTGGATGGACGAACTCCTGGACAAGTTGGGAGGGGTGACCTACCTTACAACTATTGACCTGACCAAGGTGTATTGGCAGGTAGAATTGACAGACAGAGCTAAGGAGAGGTTGGCCTTCATCACTCTGATAGGCTTATTTGAGTTTAAAGTATTGCTTTTCAGAATGAAGAATGCCCCGGCCACTTTCCAAAGGTTGGTGAATCAGATGTTAAATGGTGCTGAGGAGTACGCCATGGTGAACCTGGATGACATTGCCTTCTTTAGTACCAGCTGGGAGGAACACCTATCCACCTTAGGGAAGTACTGGGTAGGATACAGAGGGCCGGGCTCACTGTCAAAGCCGAGAAGTGCCAGGTGGCCATGGGAGAAGTGGCATACCTTGGGCATGTGGTAGGCCGGGGACAGCTCTGTCCTAACCAAATAAAGATAGAGGTGATCTAGGCGTGGCCCAGACCAGAAACCCAGAAGCAGATCAGGAGCTTTCTAGGGACAGCAGGGTACTACAGGAAATGTGTACCCAATTACAGTGCCCTGGCTGCTCCCCTAGCTGACCTGACAAAGAAAAAGATGCCAAAGAAATTACCTGGGGCCCAGCCTGTGAAGAAGCCTTTACCAGACTAAAGGAGGCACTGTGCAGTGCTTCTGTTTTGACAAGCCCTGACTATAGCAAAACATTTATAGATGTGATTCCCCTTCACAAAAGTGGGAGCAAGGCAGAAGCAGGAAACTACAGACCTGTTAGTTTAACCTCAGTGATAGGGAAAATGATGGAATCACTTCTGAAGGAAAGAATTGCCGAGTATCTAGAGGCCAGAGGGGCACAGGACCCTAGGCAGCATGGATTCACAGTGGGAAGGTCATGCCAGATGAATCTGATAGATTTCTTTGACTGGGTGACCAAGTAGTAGATCAGGAGGGCTGTGGACATGGCCTACCTAGACTTTAGCAAGGCATTTGACACAGTCCACACAAAGATTAATATACAAGTTAGCCAGCCTGGGAGTGGGTCCCAAGATGACAGCCTGGGTAAAGAATTGGCTGGAGAATAGGACACAGAGAGTAATAGTAAATGGAGTCCACTCAGAAGAAAGGAGGGTTACTAGTGGGGTGCCGCAGGGTTCAGTATTAGGACCGGTCCTCTTCAATGTCTTTATAAGCGACATTGCAGAAGGACCGGAAGGAAAAGTATGTCTCTTTGCAGATGACACTAAGATCTGCAACAGAGTTGATGCACAGGGGGTGGAAAGGATGAGAAGGGACTTGGCAAGGTTAGAGGAATGGTCAAATGTGGCAGCTTAGATTCAATGCTAAGAAGTGCAGTAATGCACTGGGAAACAAAAACCCAAGGGAAGAGTACACAATGGGGGGTGAGATACTAACAACAACAAAAATGGAAAGGGACCTGGGGGTAGTCATATCAGATGACCTAAAGGTGGGCAAGCAATGTGAGAGGGCAGCAAGGAGGGCTGGGGGGATACTGGGATGCATAGGGAGAGGCATCACCAGTAGAAAACAGGAAGTTATTATCCCTGTGTACAGACAGCTGGTGAGACCCCATCTGGAGTACTGTGTGCAGTTCTGGAGACCCAATCTCCACAAAGACATAGACAGGATGGAAGCTGTCCAGAGGAGGGCAACTAAAATGGTGCAGGGTCTGCACGGAAGACATATGAAGAGAGACTTAAGGAGCTTAATATGTACAGCCTTGAGGAAAGGAGGGAGAGGGGGGACATGATAGAAACTTTCAAGTACCTCAAGGGAATCAACAAAGTCCAAGAGGGTAGCATCTTTCAAAAAAAGAGGTGTGCAAGAACAAGAGGTCACAATTTGAAGATGGGGGGTGGCTCAGAGGTAATTTAAGGAAGTATTTTTTCACAGAGAGGGTTGTGGATGCATGGAATGGCCTTCAGAGGAGGTTGTGGAGTCAAAATCAGTGGTGGAATTCAAGCATGCATGGGATAGTCATAAAGGCAATTCTGGGGGTGGGGTAGGAAGAAGTAGGCTGCTGGTTAGCTAGGATCTGCAGCTTATCCAGTAGGTAGGGAAATGGGCAGACTGGGTGAGCCAAGCGGTCCTTATCTGCTGTCAAATTCTATGTTTCTATGTTTCAAATGGACGCCTCAGACATGGGTATTGGGGCAGTACTGAGCCAGGCATCCAGCCAAGGGACAGATCACCCAGTAGTGTACCTGAGCAGAAAGCTGCTTCCCAGGGAGCAAGCATAATCCACGGTGGAAAAGGAGGGTCTTGCCATAGTGTGGGCCCTAAAGAAGCTAGAGCCATACTTGTATAGGCAGCATTTTGTGGCACAGACTGACCATAACCCCCTGGTTTGGCTGACACAGATGTGAAAGAACAATGGTAGATTACTAAGATGGAGTCTTGCTTTACAAGGGTATGATCTAAAAGTCGTACATACGGCTGGAGCGAAGAACCAGAACTCAGATGGGCTCTCTAGGGTCTACGAGGAGTGAACTGATTTGGGAAGCTCATCCCATGTAGGAGATAGATCCCCCAAATTCAGTCTAGGTGGGGAGGAGTGTGACGTAGACAGCCAGCTCTGAGCGCTGTATCATTTTTTTTTTATATAAAATGTATGGCTGACTGTCTCTGTTAAAAAAAATCTGATGCTCTTAGAATGACCTCACTCATCAACCCCCCAGGTTTTAGCTAAAAGATGAAAGCCATAGGAAAAATGCTGACAGCATGTGAGTTCACACACACACTCAGTTTTTAGAGACCATGTGTTACATGTAAGGCCTTAATTAAGGATCCTGTCTGTCTGAGTTAATTACAACCATAGGTGCTAGAACATTTCCACTTTATGATGTTGGAAGGAAACCCCAGGTTATTACATAGAAGTGCGAAATCATAAAGATGCTGTCATGTCCTGGAAGGAGGAAGCTTATTATGAGATCAAAAGAAGTGTCATTTGAAGGACATGAATTATGCTGAAGTTGCAGAATGCAATACTTTTGTATAAGATATATATTTTTTTATACATAATCTGACAGAGGAGGAGCTAGCAGACCTCACACAAAAATGGGTTGTCCCATACAGTTTTTTTAAGGAATACTCTGTTTTACTTACACACAGTTTTACCTAGACTCTGACTGAGGAAAGATCTTTGAAGCACTTGTAAACAGATATTTAGAAAGAGTTAAAATCTAAGTACTGTAAGTAGGAATTTGCACTGTTTAAACCTTGTTTCTTTTAAAAGATTTGTATGTCTGGTGGTATAAGAGTTCTGTATTTTGCGTTTTACATATTTTTAACTATTTTAGTAAAGTTCTTTTTAGAACTTACTTGGTCTGTCTTTGACTTCTTTTTAGTTGTAAGAAAAGTATATGGTTATTGCAGTTACTAAACATAAGCTAAAATGGTAGTACCAAACTAGAAAGAGAAGCATTTCTAAATCTGAGGTCTTTATTAAAGTTTTTAAGGGTTCATCTCTGTATACCTGGTTAGGTGCCCATAGGCAAAGATATCTGGGCCCCCAAAGACAGAAATATCTGAGCCTGTGCATTGGGTATGCTAGCAAGAGGTTCACAGTTTTGAATCCCTCCAGAACTTGAGACCAAAGGTTGCTCCAAACTCACAAAAACAGACAAGAGGGTTACCTTGTCTGTTACACTGTTCATAAGACTGTGCTCAGAGGTTGGCACTTTGGGAGTAGAGGGCCTGACCTGCAGAGTGGGTTTGTGACATTGCCATTCTAGTCTTCTTTCTAGTTCTGTGTAATCTGCCCTGTGGCAAGGTAGGTTACAATAATCCCATGCGAAGAATGAAAGTAGAGCAGACCACAATGAATCCAAGTTCGAGACACAGTGTTTGGTTGCAAAAAAAGGTACTGAGTGTTGCTTTATTTGATACAAAAACATGGTGCCAAGGGCAATTGCTCCAACAAACTCGAGCAACTGCCCTTGGCTTCATTGTTTTGTGTCAAATAAAGCAACACTTGACACTTTTTTTTGCAAACAAGCATTGTATCTCAAACTTGGATTCATTGAGGTTTGAGCTACTTTCGTTCTTTGTGTGGGATTTACTTCATTTATATTTGTTGGTGCACCCTTGATCCCTAGCCATGAATGCCAACTACTTCCTGACTTCTAGGTTACAATAATAGCTCTTAAAATATATGCTCTGATCTCACTGCTCACGCATGCTGTTTGTTTACAGCAGACCATGTGCGTGTGATCAGTGGGTGCGACAGCATGCATGGGATAGGTGGATGAGACAGCATGCATGGGGGTATAGAATCATGAGGTGTGACAGCGGGCATGATGTTATGGGGTCAGTTGGTGTGACAGCAAGAATGGGGAGGCATGGGGTCATGAGGTGTGATAGCTTGCATGATGGTATAGGTCAGTGCATTTGACAGGGTGTACGGTGGTCATTGGGTGTGACAGCATGAATAGGGGCACATGGTCAGTAGATGGATGTGACAGCATAAGAACATACGAAAATAGCCAGTAGGAGAAAACCTCTTGGTCTATCATGTCTACTTAAATTGATGCAGGGTCCTGGTCTTGCATTTACACTAATGATCCTGCCCCCCCTCCTGCCCACATAGCCCCCCTGCCTTTCTCCTTTCTTGGTCCCATGACTTCACTCTATGTTTGTACTAGGCTCTCTTGAAAGACCCCACAGTCTTTGTCTCCACCACCTGTTCTGGCAGCTCATTCCAAGCAGACACCACTCTTTCTGTAAAACAATGCTTCCTTACATCTTTTCTGAATCTACCCCTCATCAGTTTTAGGCTGTGTCCCCTAGTGATGGTATTGTCTCTCTTACTAAAGATGCCCTCTCTTTCCACTCTGTTTAGTCCCTTCATGTACTTGAATGTCTCTATCATATCACCCCTCTCCCTCCTCTCTTTCCAGGGAGCACATCTTCAGGGCTCCTAGCCTCTCCTCATATGACCTGTCCAACTGCCCCATGATCATTTGAGTTACTCTCCTCTGGATCACCTCCAGCATGTTAATGTCCTTCTTGAGGTACGAATGCCAATACTTCACCCCGTATTCTAGATGTTATCTTACCATTGTCCTGTACAGTGGCAAAATAACCTTACTCTGCCTGCTACTGAAACCCCTTGCATTATATCCAAGCATCCTATTCACCTTCATCACAGCTTTTTTGCATTGAGCGGAATGTTTCGGGTCACTAGTACATATCACCTCCAGGTCATTTTCAAAAGCCTCTTCCTGAACCTTCACTATGTAGTACTCTGTCCTTGGGTTTTGGCCCCAATGTGCATTACTTTGTACTTTTTGGCATTGAACCCAAGCTGCCATATTCCAGACCATCTCTCCAGTCCTCCCTCAGCGTCTTGTATCCCTTCCTGGATATCCACTCTCCCACAGAGCTTGGTGTTGTCTGCAAACAGGCACGTCTTGCCTTGAATGCCTTTTCCAATGTCTCTAATAAAAATGTTAAACAATACTGGCCCCAACACTGACCCCTGTGGGACCACACTAGTGACCTCTTTGGTGCTTGAGAGCCCCCCCCAACTACCCTTTGTGTTTGACCACTTAACTTATTTTCAGCCCATCTTACCAGTTTCTCCCTCACTCCTATGTCCTTCAGTTTCATTATCAACCTTCTGTGTGGCACAGAAGTGAAGGCCTACTAAAGTTCAGGTAAATAGTATATTGCCTTCCCTTTGTCCACTGCCCCTGTGACCCCATCAAAGAACTCTATCAAGTTCATCTGATATGATCTGCCTGCAACAAACTCATGTTGTTTCTTGTCCTGCAGACAATTCTTCTCCAAGTACCTAACTAGCCTGTCCTTCAGTATGGTCTCCATAAGTTTACATACTGTCAAGGTCAGGCTGACTAGCCTATAGTTGCCCAGGTCCTCCTTGAGTCCACCCTTGTGGAGTGGGCACTACATGTGCTGTTCTCCATTCTACCGGTACTATTCCCATATCTAGAGACCTATTGAAGAAATTGTCAGTGGGGCTGCCAGCTCTTCTGCCAACTCTTTTAGCACCCTGGGGTGTATTGCATCCAGACCCAAGGATTTTTCTACCCTCAATACCATCAGCCCCACCTTCACTCTTTCTATCCCTATGATCCTTATGAGAGCCATACGATTCACTGACTCTGAACTGACCAACAATCATTTTTCCATCTCCATCTTACTGCAATACTCATTCTACCGATCATTAAATTACCACCTCTCATTATACCGACAAGGCTGACATTCAACTAACAGTGCGTGCGAGTGTACTATCCCAAGGTTGACTTTCACTTACTTTACATGTTCATTCATTTCAGACAACTAAGGCAAAACACTGAAAAACACTGAAAGGTATACCGTGAGATGCACGACCATGATTGAGTGACCCCAGAAAGGGCGACTCAATTGCGGCGCATGGAACAGTGGCTACCGGGTAGCTACAGCAACTGGATGGGATGGGTTGGCAACCATAGTGACAGGAAGTCACTACAGGTACACTTGCAGGGTGGGTGGGAGTGAGCACACTACAGGTATGTGTGCAGGGGAGTGAGCCCTCTCGGCGAGTGGTAGAAGGGGATTTATGGGGTGGCACTGCTATAGGCTGCCGAGCTGGCCCCGTGGTATAGTGGGTCGGCTTGCAGCTTTGGCGTCTAGGGTGCTGGGTTTGGGTCCGGGCGCAAGTTTGTTTTTGTTGTGCCAGGCCCAAATTTTATTTGATTTACATTTGCCCCGACACACCCCCTGTGGTTGAGAATCCTTAAGTAGAAGTGCGGGGCTAACCCCGACATAAACATAAAAAATACTGACCCCGTTGCCATTTTGTTGCGCGGGGGAATCAGAGCACTGAAATTGGTTATTGGCACTCTGACTTCGCCATAACGGTGATCGCCCTTTGGCAGTCACCGTTATCACATAGAACCCACTGAAAAAAGAAATACAAGCCATACTAGTGCCATCTAGTGCACATTTAAATTACCTTCAACTTTGGGGATAGTACTACTATGAGGCTGCGGCTATAAGATAAATGGCCTTTGATTGATGGTCGGGCTAGCATAGTGATTACTACAATGGCAGCTTCCATAGACAAGCCATGTAAGATGGTTCCCTCACAGAGGGACCACAACAAACTTTCCATTGATGGCTACTTATATTATAAGGAGCAGCAAAGGGATGACTTATTCTATTGGTGCTGTCAACAATGTAGAACTGTGTGCCATGGGTGGGCAAGCAAAGTAAAGGTTGGGGGACACCATCATCTCTGTGGCAAGACTGAACACACACATTCACCTGATGCCAGTAGGGGTCCAATTGTAGAGGCAGTGGCTTCCCTGAAGGAGTGGGCGCTAAGCACTAATGATACCCTGGCTCAGTTAATTCAAGCTGAGTGTGCAAAAGTAACAGCAGAAGTACGACACAATATGCCCTCATGTCATACGATGCAACAGATGGTCAAAAGAGCCAGGCAAGAAAACATGCCACCAGAGCCCAGGACACTTGATGATGTGTTAGTACCGGATGACCTATGGTAAATTGATGGTGAGCAGTTCCTTGCTAAAGAATCGCAATGTGGTGAGGAGAAAATTTTGATTTTTTGCATAAAGGCTAATATCCTCAAATTGTCTGTGGCTGATGGATGGGACTTTTAAAACTGTGCCCTCTTTATTCAAGCAGCTTTATTCAATACATGCCCCAGAGGGCAGCACAGAGACCAGTAGTGTCGTGCCATTGGTGTATGCCCTAATGTCCTCCAAGTTGCAGGAATGTTGTGTGCACCTTTTCCAGGACCTGCATGACTTGGCTGATAAGCATGGGGTATCACTTGACACCTCGCTACATTGTGATCAATTTTGAGCAGGCAGCCATCAATACCTACAAGGCAGAATTCCCTACCTCCATTAACAGTGGCTGCCTGCCTTTTTATTTCGGTCAAATTATTTGGCGCACAATTCAGAGCATGGGACTGTCAACAAAGTATGGCTCTAAACCCAAATTTAGCGTGCAAATGAGGCAGCTGCAAGCACTGGCATTCTTGCCTGCATCTGAATTCCAGCCACTTTTGCATCAATAAAAACTGAGATCCCAGAATGTAGCCTCACTGTGCTTGAATGGTTTGAGGAGAATTATGTACTTGGCTGGATCAGGAGACAAATGCGAAATTACACCACAATTCACAGCCATCCACATTTTTTTTTCCCTATTGTTTAACCAGGAGTGGCACACTAAGCTGAAAGCTTGTTTACAGGTACGACCTGGGAGCACAGGGAAAGTTAAGTGACTTGCTCAGGGTCACACTGGGTCACCTTTTCCTCCAGAATTGTGGTCTGTACATGACCAAATTGCCTCTGGTGTCCCCCGTGCCCAAAACAATGTAGAGGCATGGCATCGGCTCCTCTGTGCACTGGTCGGCTCAAGTCATGTTGGCATCACATGGTTTGTCCAAGAAATTATGAGGGAACAACAAGTCACAGAGAGCACAATCGAAAAGATGAATTGTGGTCTTCCTCGCTCTTCCCTAAAGAAAAAATACCTCATGCATGAAGAAAAAATTGGAAATATTCTGCAAAGTAAAAATGAGAGATCTGCTCACAAATTTCTACGTGGCATAGCCCACAATATGACACTATAATAAGGAAAGAGTGACTGCTTTTAATCATTGTAACCAAATAAATATTGATTTTAAAGTATCACACTCCACTCACTAGATAGCGCTACAATATGGGCTGCTGCAGCTTGAATGTTGCGTGATGAAGAATTGTAGCATTCAAACAGCAGCCTCATAGTGGTGCTGTTACAATCGCAACAGCTGAAATAAAATGAAATCCTCACTTAAGGTAAGAACATTTTAACCAGTAAATCAGGATCTGCTACATGAAAGGAAATGACACACTCACTTAAGGTAAGAGGATCTGCTAGCTGAAATGAAATGAAACGCTCACAGTGTCTATTGTTGAATAGCGAGCTGAGCACTGAGTCCTGCACATTATTTTAGTGTACTGACTTGCTGGCATGTACAATTTTGAACTTAAAATGCTTTTCATGTAACAGAAATCCATTGAGCTTTCTTATTTTTGTCTTTGTACCATACAATTTGTTCATTTAGTAAACCCTCTACATGTAAATAATAGCCAGTCTAGCTGTAAAGAAATGAAAGGCTCACTTAGCGAGCATTTGTCGGCATACTGTCATGCGATATTTTGAGTGTTGAATATATGACCGTGATGGTCAATCGGAAATGAGCAAACGAGTGTCAGTAAGGTAAGATTCGGTGAAACATACTAGACTCGTCCCTATTGGGTAACCCCCGTTCCCTCCCTCCCTTGTCCGGTTTGTGGTATTACTCCCTTCCTTTCCTTTATAAAGACAGAGCAAAAGTATTCATTTAATACCTCTGCTTTTGTACTGTCTTCTGTAACCCTTCAGTCCTCTTTTTTAAGTCTGACAATGCCATCCTTTTTGTCTTTCGTTTCCTTTATGTAGAGAAAGAATGCCTTCTCACCTTTCTTTATTCCCTCTGCTATTTGGAGCTCCTTCTGTGCTTTGGCTTGCTGTACTTCCCTTCTGGCTATCTTGGCTAGCCTCTGGTACTCTTCATCCTCCCCCCCTTTGCTTTTTTTTTGAATTTCTTGTAGGCTGCCCTTTTATCCCTTACTACTCTGGCCACTTCCTCCTAAAACCAGCATGGTGGTCTTGCCCCTCATCTTTATGCAGCTGAATGTTGCCTTCTGAATGGCTTCCTCAATGGTGCCCCATATTCTGTCCACCTTCATGCCCTCTTCTATGCTCCCTAGGTCCTCCTTAGTCTCTTCTGTACTCTTTTGAGGTTCATGTTCCTGAAATCTAATGCTCGGGTCTTAGTGGGGATGCCCTCATTGCCCATGTCTATACTGAACCACACTGTGCTGTGGTCATTCCCAACCAGAAGTTCCCTAATGTCCATCTCCTGTAGGTGCATGAGGGTATGGAATCCTGAGGTGTGACAGTATTCATGGGGGCATGGGAGGACAGCATTCATGGGGGTATGGGACTGTGAGGTGTGACTGGGTACATGATGTTATAGGGTCCATTGGCATGACAACTTGCATGGGGTTGGTTGATATGACAGTGTGGGGGGGGGCATGGGGCCGTGATCTCTAACAATGCTTGCCCCATCTGCAGCAAAGTAGAAGACACCATGATAAAGGAAAGTCACTTCTCAGCTGAGCTGCTGTGTTAATTGTGTTGCAAGGAGATGTTATTGGAGCAACCCATGGTGGCAATTCCGGGACTTGACAGAAACTGTCTGCACTCTCAGGAAGATCCTTTCTCCTACGTCTAGAAAAAGGTAGAGTCGGGGCCATCTACTTTATCGTTTTCATTTTTATAGGGAGAAGGTGTGTCCCACATGGTCACTTTGTGCTTTCCATGTGAACAAGAAGGGTTACTGCACTAAGGCCACTCCATGTGGCACCATGTTGTGAGGCTAGATGGACACTGTGTAGCATAGACTAGGAGCATGACTGGTGTACAGATAACTTTGGAGGGATTTCCAATTTATAGCTGGTGATAAGCTAATGTAAACCCCACTGTCCTTCATTTTGCAATGACAGGCGGTATGCTGTTTGAATCTGACAGCAATACCAGGTGGGCTGTGTTCAGGGAGGAATAGGTCACTCAGCACAAGGGCTAGGTTTGGCTACTCTGCACAGGGGCACCCAAGTAACTCCAAACACAGGAAGCAATAACTGTAATGTCCAATACCAGAAATGGGATTCTAAAGTGTGGCTTTTATTCACATCCAAGCAGAATAAACAAAGCATAGATGGACCCCCATGGGGCTACACTCCTGGTAATGCAGATTAAAAGAATCAAGAACCCTTCTTCTACACTTTAGCCCTCAGGCTCTGAACCCACCGGGCACACAGCCCAGACTTGCATGCTGCTTTGGGTACACAGCCCGAACTTGTACACTGTTCTGGGTTTTCCCTGGCTCGGCTCCCTTGCCGGCCACTCAGACACCTTCCATATGTCATGGAAACATTTACTGGTGGCTCCCTAAACCACCTAAGATCACCTCAGCTCTATCAGGGAATTTTCCTTTTAATCCCACATCTGGGTACTTTCCTCAGGCACTGGCCAAGTACCTGAGAGAAAGTAAAGCTGCCACAGAGCAAATCCGTAGAGGTGAATTTGGTTACTACTGATGGGGGGTCTCCCACTTCTCACTCCCACAATTCATACCCGGCCATTTCTCTGGACAGTAAACACCTCATACTGTAAAGCTTGGCAATGTAGATTATGGCTAAATGTATGTCACATTTCCTCTACTTGTCTTGCTTTCCCTTTGTGCTGGACTTGAACATACTTTTAATTGGCACAGCCCATTGCTCTAGGCCCCTCACTGATTAAGCAGTCCAATCCCCACATTACAACTGTACTTGGCTGTCTTTTTCCTGACCCCGTAGTAACAGTCCCTTTAGTTTCCTTCTGTTAAGGTGAAACACACATGGCCCTCTTTCAGAGCGAACTCACCCTTTGGTTGCAGGTGCCCCACAGGCGATTCCTCCACAGAAATTTCTCTCTTAGAGCTTCTGGTGCCACAGCACAACTTGAAATAGGCAGCTTCTTCCCTTAGCCGGAACCAGGAGGGTTGCCCCTGGAAAACAGGCAAACCTTTCCCCCCATCCCCTCAGGGACGGGGCACTTGGACCAGTAACAGCGGTCTCCACCATTTCAACAACCAGTTTCTGTTCCTCTTACGGTGGAAACACACACCTTCTTAACAGTAGCTCTAAAACAGAGCTTAAAGCTCTGAGAGCCTGCACACAGACAGCTGTACTACTGTCTCTCACCAAGACTGCACACAGACTGAATTCAAAATCCCCAATGTTCTATGCTAACATCCAACTGCAACATTCCAGAGTGTGGCTTATGCAGCTGCGAAAGTTCTATGGTGATGTCATCCCTCAGTCTCAGCTGAGACTGAGAACAGAGTGAGACAGTGTGAAATCCATTTAACTGGAGTTTCACAAGCTGCCTTCCCTGCCTACCACTAGGTCTTACTGGGATTCTAGTAACCCCGGGTAACAGGGGGGTTACACTGATGTTGGACGGCACCTACATAAAAAATGTGTGGATGTCTGATCTTGTTGGATGTGCCTTAATTATTCTTTTGGATCACTCCACTGGCAGGTTTCCCCCCCTAATATGTGATCAGTGTGACATCAGTGACCTAAGCAGTTCATTGTGATACCATGCTGCATGACCATTTGTGGTACCACCAGCATAAGGCATGGAATGAGACCATTGTATTACCCCCTGCAAGTGCCCCATTGTGCTACCACTGACACATGACACCACAGTGGTCACAATGGTAGCACAATGGAATTTAAACAAATCTGGATGCTGGTCCAGATGCAGGGAGGCTGGTCACCTGAGAGAAGCATCTGGGCTGTAGGGTGGTGTAGCTCCAGGGAGTATGCACAACTTGTGGAAAGCTGGAGCAGAAAGGGTTTCAAGCTGCACGGAGGATTGTGGGCTGGAGAGGAGAGCTTGGTCTGGTTCCTGGAAGGGTGATCCAGCAGTGGGAAGGGTGGTCGGCCATGTGGTGTGGCTGTTCATCCAGACACCAGATTTTTTTTATTTATAGTTTTTCTGTTTTTTTGTGTCCATTTTCTCCCATTCCCTAGGGACCCAGCACACAGGCATCGTGTGCGTGGAGGCGCACGCATGCCCCATGATGCCAGCTCATCCCCTTCTACCCCTCCTCATGGCCATCGCTGGGGCTCCCAGTCGGCGCCGCCATCTGTCCTCCACCGGTTGGTGGCCAGTGGCTGGGGAACCTCCAATCCCTTCCAGTAGGAGATACCTGCCTTGCGATGGTTTGATCTTGCTCCTTGGCCTCCCCCACCTGGGTCACTGGCACAGTGCGAGGTGTGGTGTCCAGTGCCTCAACCCTCATCACCATGGGGCCGACCCTCCAGGCACCAGATGATGGTGGTTGTGGTGGTCAGACCTGAATTTTTAGGGTATATAATGGAAAAACCTTGACTCCTTGGGACAAACTATTGACTACCAGTAGTCATAACTATTGTTGGTCATTGTTCATCTGTCAGGGTCAATATTTTCTCTCTTTATAGCCATCAACTGATGAAGCTTTCTACAGCTAGAAAGAAAAGACTGCAATGGCAGCACACCCACTGCAGGCACTACAAGCTCCATGCTCACCTCTAAGCCAAGGCGCTAGAGGCTGTCTACTCTTCAATACTAGTGCAGTGGGAAGTATTTTTGGTGGCATTAAACAACTCCCCAAGCAGAGTTGTTTACAGTTGCCGAAAACCTCCACTTAATTTGGTGCTTAGCTGACCCCTTCCAAAGGCAGGGGGGCTGCAGCCACCCGCCCTAATCTCCTGGTCCTTGTCAAGGCATAATATCCTGGTGATCCACTGGGTCACCCCTCCCCCATCACCCTTTTCCATTTTCTAAAGTATACCATGTTAGTCCACTGCCCCTCCCCAAACAGCCCCCTTCCTACCCTGTAATTCATATCCGACAACTCTGCCCCACCCTCCTTTCTCTAGTCTTTGGCACTCTGGACAGCTGGGAACCAGGACTGGCACAGGCCTCCTCTTAACTCCTGATCTTTGCTTCTACCAGGGCTGGGGATCGGAGGGTGGGGGGATCACTAGGCACCAGGGATATCTTTAATTTTACCAAGGCCGGAGATCAGAGGGCAGTGAGGAATCTGGACAGCACCGGTCCTTATCTGACATCCATTTGTATGTTTCTATGGTCATTCTACTGAGAAATCAGGGGAAGGGGGAGCTGTCCCAAATTGCTCTATTGTGGCTCAGTCTACTGTAATTGGCTCCAACCCATTGATGCTACGAGCTCTGCCTCTCACCACCATGGCCAGGTCATTGCACTCTGCTGCTGAGGAATGAAATGATTTAAAAAAAGATCCAACCATGCTTAATTGCTGGTGCCACCAGCCTGATTTCCCTCTGCCATTTAATCCAACTGTACAGGAACAGATTTGTCATGTATACTGTGTGGCAGTAGGGACAGCAAAAGTAGACTTTTTGTGGCTACATGAATTTGAAATAAACTTTGTGTGTGAGTAGTATTTTACGATGTGTGCTCTTTTTTTAGGTTCACTTCTGCTTGAACCACAGATAAATCCAGACATGGCATACCAAAAGCAACAGGTAGGTTACCATTTGTTTGCTTTAAATTGACATAAATAGTATTTGTCTATGGGCTGTTTTTGAGAGAGCTGCCTTGAAGCAGTGTGCTGCTATCTGGACTGTAAGGCCTTCAACATTGTGCCCTTCAGGAGAGCGATTAAGAAATTAGCAGCCTAGGGGGATCCAAAGTAGTGAATTTAATTAGAAACTGGTTAATGAGCCAGCCCTTTGGCTCAGTGGTAGTGCTACTGCCCACGGCACAGGCAGTATAGCGCAGTGGTCTAAGGCTCTGAGCTGCAAATTTGGTGACATCCAGCAGACCTGACCTGGGTTTGAATCCCACAGCTTCCACTTGCATACTGTGTGACCCTGAGCAAGTCACTTAACCTCCTTGTGCTCCCAGGTCGCTCCTGTGAAAAAGCTTTCAGCTTAGTGTGCTATACCTGGTTAAACAACTAAAAAAAAAAAACTGAGTTCAGGAACTAGCTCATATCGTCGGGGGCTCGCTGGGGAGAGGAGGAGGAGGATCAAGCGATCTAGGAGATGCTGTCCTCCAGGGAGGGAGGACAGCCAGCTCCATTGTTGTACTGCCAACTGAGTAACCACAACTTACAGTGCAGTCAAGAGCAACTCATGGGTGGGAAGATGTTGGCTGGTGTTTTGCCATGCACATCTGTGCACATGCTTGTGCACCCTTGCTGCTCATGTCCTAGAGGATGGAAGAATATGTAAGACTATCCTGACTACCCAGGCAGCTCCTCCACATTCAGGATCCATTCTATGGTGAAGCAAGTCCTGGTCGATGCCAGTGTGATGGTGCTGCAGTGGCTGAGCAGAAGGGAGCCGACCAGAGATGCAGGTAGAAAAAAATAATAGTAGCTGGGGGAAAAAAAACGGTTAACAGGTGTTGGAGGGTGATGGTTCTTATTGCAGTGATAGGTCAGTGAGTAGCATGGCTCAGTACCGGGACTGGTCTTCTTCAGTGTCTTCATAAGTGACACTACAGACAAGCTGGCAGAGAAGGTAATGCCTTTTTGCAGACAACAATACCAAAATATGTAAGGTGGGCACTACGTAGGGAGCAGAGAGAATGCACATGGCTCTTGGAGAAACTAGAGGAGTGGTCAAGATCATGGCAGCTGGGGTTCAATGTCAGAAAGTTCAGAATTGTGCGTCTAGGGCATAGGACTCCAGAAGCTGTTTTATAGGGTTGGGGGGTACTGATGGTCACTAAGCAGGAACGGGACCTTGGGATTATTACATGATCTTAAAGTTGCAGGGCTGTGTGACAAAGCAAAGGGTAATACTAGCAGGATGTGGGGGTTCATAGGGAGGGGTATCTTCAGCAGGAGGAGAAGGAGGAAGGTGGTGATGTTGCAAGTGTATCGCTCATTAGTGAGACCCTACTTAGAATACTGTATCCAGTTCTGGAGGCTGCAACTTACAAAAACCATAGAGTGAAGGTAATTCAAAGGGCAACTAAAATGGTGCGTGGGTTGCACCAAAAGCCCTGTGAGGATAGACTGTGGGTTCTCAACATGTACACCCTAAAAGAGAGGAGCTCAACCGGGGACATGATGGAGACTCACAAGTACCTAACAAGGGTGAACAGAGTGCAAGGGGGGTCTCGTTCAAATGAGAAAGAGCACCTGGATCGGGGGGGCATGTAATGAAGCTTGGGGTAGGTAAGAGGGATGTGAGGAATTACTACTTCACTGAAAGGGTAGTAGACACTTGGAACAGACTGACAGCAGTAGTGGTGGAGGTGAAAAACGTTGGGGGGAGCATCATGCGTGGTATAGACATAGGGAATATCTGTAAATAAGCAGGGAAGAGGGAAGGTCACAAGACCATTTAGGGTTTGTGGAGAAGGACTTGGCAGGGAACATCTGGGCAGACTAGGTGGGCCAAGTGGTTCTTTTTCTGTTGACAGTGTCAGTGTTTCCGTGGGTTAGTAACACTGCTTTTTTACAGATGTCGTTTTTCTTTTAGTTTTGTTTTAAAACAGCATAATTAATCTGCTTTTTTTTGTTTCCTACAGTTTAGTTACTGATGGATGAGGAGAGCCGAGTGCTGGGGGGAGTGGTGGCAGTTGTTGAAGCTCAGGGGAAACTCAAGTGGAAGAGAGTCCTTTGTAGAGTTTGCAAGTAGGCAGCTTTTCAAATAAATAAATCCCCTCTTCTCTTAGACTGAAGGTGCCCCACCAGACTTTAACCGCGAATGAGGTCGCAGTGCAGAACCAACCACACGCCACTCCTGGACAGGACTAGGAGCTCCCTACCACCCGCCCTCCCCTCACCAACAACAGGTACAGACCAGGACTAGAAACTCCAGCCATTTTCTTGATTACCAGTGCTTTATTTTAGCCACTGCCCCATTGGTCCCTGACCAGCAACTGTGCTCAGCCATTGACTGCCCAGTAACTGTGTCTGCTCTGTAACTCAGTTCTTGGGGCTTCAGAACACAGAACTCAGAATTTTTCCTCGGGACTGTTCTTTCTCCAGGCTTGTGTTTTCACCTGTAATTTGGACAACACAGCCATTTTGGGGAAATCTGTTGATTTTTTTGTTGTTTAAAATGTACTGATGTGATCTTTATTCCCTCCTGTCATTATGTGTACTTGCATATATCTTTTATTTTAATTCTATGAGAGCTAAGAAATTTCTAATGCTTAATCTGATACAGTATTTAGAAGTTACTACTGATTTTGCTTGCATTTTGTAACAGTATTTGGAGGTTTCTCTGTCTTAATCTGTTGCTGAAACCTGAGCTGCCTGTTCTCCCCCCCCCCAGTCAGAGCTAGTAGCATTCAGGCAAGCACCCGCCCTCTGATCTAGCCCCTTTTGTTCTGAGACCCTGCACCTTGCTGAGGGTGCCTGCCATAGTCTGTGACCTGCCCCTTATCCCACCTAACCTCAATCTTTTGTCTACAAAAAACTCCCTCCCTGCTAAGAACCTCCCCTGTTCTCTGTATCCAGCTAATATTGTGAACTTTTCTGTCCCTCTTCCCTTAGGCTGAAGGCACCCCAACAGGCTTGAACCGCACATGTGGCCGCAGTGCACAGCCAACCGCATGCCACTCCTGGACAGGGCTAGGAGCTCCCTGCCACACGCCCTCCCCTTGCCAACAACAGGTACCAACCAGGACCAGGAACTCCAGCCATTTTCTTGATTATTGGTGCCTTATTTTAGCCGCTACCCCATTGGTCACTGACCGGCAACTGTGCTCAGCCATTGGCTGCCCAGTAACTGTGTCTGCTCTGTAACTCCATTCTCGGGGCTTCAGAACACAGGACTCAGAATTTTTCCTCTGGACTGTTCTTTCTCCAGGCTTGTGTTTTCACCTGTAGTCCCGCTCAAGCTCCCCGGCCCCGACCTCAACCTCTATTAAGTGCACCTAAGCACCGTCCTGTAACACCCTCCAGCACCAATTGAGCAATCACCAAGCATAGGCAGTCTCCTAGCTGCATTGACCCCTTTGTGCTATACTACTGCCCCCATACTCTGTTCACACTATATAGTGCTAAGACTCATTTACTAGGTCTTTCTCAGGCTATTTTCTTTACATCTTACTCTGAAATAATTATTTTCATTTGTATTGCTCCCCTATGCCTCTTCCTCTTACTTCTCACACTGCTCTCTCTGCCATCCCTAGACTTAATCACTTCCCCCAACTCCTCCCATCCTTGCCCATGTAACCTGCTTACCCACTGTTACAACCAAGTGGCGGCTGCAAACCCTTTTATTCAAACTTGGTCACACTTTTCTCCATGTCCATCTGCCTCACTCATGCCTATACCTCACTCCTATACCTTACTATGACTACTTAAGTTCTACCTCTCCACTTCTGAGCTCCCTCCCAGATCTTCAAAATCACCTAACCAACCCTGATACAGAACTTCCAAGTTGTATTTCATTATCATCTATCTCTTGCTCCTCTCTGCCGGTGACATAAAACTCAGCCCTGGTCCTTTACCCAGTAATGCCCCTTCTACAGTAGACCCTCACTCCCCTGTCTCTGCTCCAACCTCTCCTTCATTGCCCCGGGGTCTAAAGATCCTACACTTCAACATTCATAGCATTCTACCTAAACTTAACCTCCTACTTCCACGCGTATGCATGCTCACTCCTGATGTCCTCATCTTATCTGAAACCTGGCTGTCAAATAAAATCCCATATGCTTCTATTGCCATTCCTGGTTATGCCATCACCCATCAGGACCGCTCTGGGAGGGGTAGGGATGTAGTCATCTACTCCTCCTCATCTCTCCAAATCGCTACTCTCCTATCAACCACTGACCCCACTACCTACAATGCCCTGGTTGTTAGGCTGTCTTTGCCCATCACAGTACCCATTTTTATTGCTGGATCTTATTCCCATCCTGGCCTACACCACTTTGTAGTCACAGAACTTATTACCACTATTGGGTCCGTCTCCTCCTCTGGTGAGTTATATCTGCTAGGTGACCTAAATCTGAACTGGTTGTCACCTACCCTAGGCAAGACTCATTCTGCCATAGCTGCTCTTAACCTGTCTCAGCTAATCACGGAACCAACTAGGCTAAACCTCAAATCCCAAAGTCACACCCTCATAGACTGGGCACTAACCTCCCATCCCCATAGGGTTGTCCAGTCTGGCCTACTACCAGATGCTCTTAGTGACCATCACATGATTTACTTAGTCAGGAAAGTACACAGACCCAAGGCACCCCACAAAATACTTACGCTCCGCTCCTAGAAAACATTAGATCTTAGCCCTCTTCAACAAGACCTCGCCCATATTGACTGGACCCCAATAGTCTCTGCCAATAATATTGACAAAGCCCTCGAATACTTCTGAGCTAGTTTCCTCACTATCTGGAATAAACACTCTCCCCTGAAGAAAGTTAGGGTGCATGGTAGTCACCTCCCTTGGATAACCCCTGAACTCCTATCCTGTTAACAAGCACGTGACACAGCATGGAAAATCCATAAATCCACCAGCCTCCCTCGGGATTTCTTTACCTACCAAATGCTCCAAAATGCGCGTACTAAAGCCATTCAGCTGGCGAAAGCAGAATACTTCCAATCTACCCTTAACCCTAACCTAAATGACCCATCAGCATTTTGGAAAGTAGTTCATTCCCTTTTTTCTTCACAAACTAAACCACCATCCCCTCTACTCAATATAAATAACCAGCTTATTGCTGATCATTCCACAGTCGCTGCGGAATTCATAGAAACATAGACTTTGATGGCAGATAAGGACTGCTTGGCCCACCTAGTCTGCATATTTCCCTACCTAGAGGATAAGCTGCAGATCCTATTTAACCAACAACCTCTTTCTTCCTACCCCCCCACAAAAATTGCCTTATGTCTGTTCCATGCATTCTTGAATTCTCCCACAAAAATTCAACTCATACTTTACTTCCTGTGCCTCTACCCTGCTAGCCTCTCTCCCAGCCCATCTCCCACCTTCACCCACGCCCTCCAAGCTTCCCCAACATCACCAAAAAGTGGAGAGTTTTGCCTCTGCTCCCATCTCTCCCATTGGCACCCTAAAGGCACTTCTCCCATTAACCCAACTAAAGGCAGCTCACCCAATGACCTGAACCCTAAGCTTCTTTACCTATCTGCTCCTGCCATCTCCCTCCCTATGGCAGACCTCTTCAACCTATCCTTCTCTACTGCTACTATCCCTAAAGCTTGGCAACATACTACTGTGCTCTCCTTACATAAGAGCAGGGATCTCTCTTCTGCTGGGAATTACCACCGTATCTCACATCTTTCTACCTTGGCAAAACATCAGGAACACCTAGTCCTTTCCCAACTCTCTACCTGTCTTGATGACTCCTCCTTCTTCACTCCCTTCTAATCTGGCTTTCGGAAGAACCACTCCACAACCACTTCCCTGCTCTGACTCACTGTCTCTATCCATTCAGCCATGGATAAAGGCCACATTACCTCTGCCATCTTTGTTGACTTGCTAAGGCTTTTGACACTGTCTTCCACTCCCTCCGCCTTGAAACCCTCTCATCAGTTGGCCTGTCTCAGACTGCCTGTGATTGGTTCTGAGCCTACCTAGTAGGCAGAACTCAGTCTGTTAAAATTGCTGATTCCACATCTCCTCCCCTACCAATCTCTACTGGTGTGCCTCAAGGCTCTGTACTTGGCCCAGTCTTATTCTCTATCTTTATCAATGACCTACCATCAGTTTGCTCCTCATCCTCTGTTGACATGTATGCTGACGATATGGTCTTGTTCACCTCAGGCTACTCTCCAACTGATGTGATTACCAGACTTCAGCTTGACTTCACTACTGTTCAACACTGGCTTAACTCACATTAACTCTTCCTCAATGGCAAGAAGACAGTCTTCATCACCTTTGGCACATGGCAGAGGCTCTCTAGGTTACCTCCCCCCCCCTTCCATACCCTCAGTGGGACACTACTCGAAGACACCTCCTCATTTAAATACCTAGGTGTCTGGCTTGACCAACACCTTAACTTTTCTGAACATATTGATGCCATCCTGAAAACACTGCTCCCCAAGCTCGGCGCCCTTTACAGGAACCGTAGTGCCCTATCACTGCTGGTTAGGTACGATCTAGTTCAGAAAATGATACTCCCTATCTTCGACTATTGTGACATAGTCCTCAGTGCTGCTCTTAAGTCTTCCCTTGCCAGGTTTGATACCCTTTTCAATGCTTTCTGTCACTTTGCCCTTGACACCCCACCCTGCACTCATCACTGTACCTTGTATCACTCTTTAGCCTTCTCCTCCCTTGGGGGCAGGTGCCTCTCCCACTGTGTCAAGTTCACTTTTAAATTCTGGGTAAGTGCTCTCCCTTCCTACTTTTCACCTTCACTTACTGACCCACCTCACTCCTCCGACACTCTCCGTTCCACAGATGCGTGCACCCTAGCCATTCCTCATCATACCACCTCCATAGACCAAGCTGCTTTCTCCTATCATTTCCCAAAACTCTGGAACTCACTTCCTTCTCCTATCAGACATTCCTTTTCTCCATCTTCTATCTCCCAGGCCCTGCACAACTGCTTTTTCCCCCAACTGTTCTTGCATCTAGCCCTCCCTCTACATCCCACCCCTGCTCAATGCTCTACCCTCATCCCTTCCTCAATCCTATCTTTCATCTCCCTACCTATACAACTATTGTCTCCTTTCCTGTTGGGCTCCTAGCCCCCACCCAACCCTTCCCTCCCTACACCTACCCCTCTGCCCTTCCCATCTTTTTCTCCTGACATTTGAGCACATTGCCTATCTGACTTCACTAGGCCCTTCCCCTAGTCTACAAATCTGGTCCCTTCCACTAAGTTTGCTCACAGTGTGTCCAACTTCCTTCTCCTTTTCTCACCCCTCCTTCTCTACAGTCCCAGGATCTCACTATTGTGGCTTCCCCCTCCTGCTTCCCCCTCCTAATCCCCTTCTTCCCTTTCTCTGATCCCCTATCTCTCCTGCTTCCCTGCTTCCCTAATTCTCCTCTCCCCCATCTGTTCTACCATCACTCCCTTACTCCTCCTCCCACCCTTCAAGCCTCCTCCCTACCCCCTTCCCTCTTCTTCTTTTTCTGCCTGGTTCTATCCCCTTGCAGAGTTTCTCTACATCCTAGTGGAGAAATCGATCCTGGCTCCCTCCTCTTTCCTCCCCTCTCCCCTCCTCTCCTCCTCCTCCCTTCTACCTGTTTCTAGTATACCTGTTGTGGCTGCAGCTGCTTCTCCACTATACCCTCGCCTGTCACACACCCTTCACACCACTTTTTCAACCCACTACACCCTCTCGTTTCACATACTAGCCCCATTGAGCTTGCATTGGCACCTAATCTTCTTGTATGTATCTTCATCCTCTAGCACTTCATTGTGGTATCTCAGCTACCTTCTGTGTGTACTACCTTGCTATGCATTCAGATATCATTGTATACAACAGTTATTGTACATTTATATTACTTTATATAAGTGCTCTGTAAACTCTCCCAACTTTGTAACACCCCCCCCCCCACAGGATGCTGCTGGAAGCTAGCTGTTTTCAGCTCCTGTTGTCTTTCTGGTGAAACATTTTGCTAATTAAAAATAATAAACAAATAAATAAATAAATGCTTGTGTGTCCATTTTTAGGGCTGCAGGTAGGCGGAGCCTGCAGCCCTCTTGCATCAGCTCTAAAAATGAGCTACCGGATTCAGACCATGGAACACTTCCTTTGGAGTTTTAGAATGATCCTTCCAAGTCTTTGCAGCCCTTCAATTTAACCCTTGCAGTGCTGCAGACTGAACATCTGTCCAGGGCTCAATCAAATAGATTCGTTCTAGTTCTTTTGGCAGCCTAGGGATTAAGAAAAAAATGCTCTGGACAATCACCTCTCCTTCCCAACCATGTAGTGCTTCAGTGAGTACAAGAAACACATGTTTTCTTTTGAATCCAACGTGGTAAACAGAATTTTTAGAGCTAATGCAAGAGGGCTGTTGAGTAGACCAGTTCCACAACTATTTTCTCAGCTTTTTTTTTTATTGCAATGTGACTTGCTATCTTTGGAGAGTAATAATTTACTGACATGACTTTCAACAGATAACAGCACCTAACTGCAGAGTAGTGTCAAATTACAGTCTTAGTCAACTCTCCCAGTGCATGCATGCGTGTGTGTGTGTGTGTGTGTGTGTATGTTAATATTTTACAGCATTTACTCTGAAGAGTTGATTTATGTTAACCCTTTCTGGACCTAATTAGTGGCATTAGAAGTCTCATTGTTTTATACTTGTAGGAAGACTTTTAAATGCTAGGCAGCAACTGACTTCATTATGCATGTCAGTAAAATCACTATAACAAATGTTAAGGCTGTTTTTATTTATTTCAAATGGTAAAACTCAACTGCAACATATCACAGAGGCTCTGGAAAAATGCTGGAATCTCTCAAGCTTTGGTCTCAATGTTCACATGTCTCTAGAACTTTTTAATGGTACTATAGCATTGCTACAATGTACTGACATAGCTGGATAGCCTGGCTGAGATGCAGTATGTCATATCCAGTAGGTCATACATTTATCCATTTTAGCAATGTACTGATACAGGACAGCTTTGATAAGATGCAGGATCTCATTTTCAGAGAGGTTCTAATTTTACCCACTTCTACAATGTACTGATTCACGTTAGCTTGGCTAAGATGCAGTATCTCATTTTCAGTGGGGTCTTACTTTTACTGGTGCTGACTTAAACTATGCATATGTGAGTATGGAGCACATGTAGTCTTGTAAGCGCTGCCATGATATGGCTGACTATGGGGCAAACTGCACATGCACGAGTATCACGCATGCACAGTTCTATAATCTCAGCAGTATCAGTTACATCTGACTCTGGTGCTGCGAGAGCACCTCATATTCTTTTCAGTGCTCTTGCTACTCCTAAAAGCTCTCCACAGCCATATCGGCTCAGTGCTGGCAAAAGCTAAGGGATGGCAACACTGTGGACTCCTCTACTGTCTTCATGTCCACAGTCTCAATTGGCAAGTCAGTTTAGAAGGCCATCACCTGCCAGCCCAGTGGCACAGAGGGTTGAGGCATCTAGCCTTACCTCATGTCACACAGTGACCTGGTTAGGAATGATCTCGGGTCATCAGGGAGCCAGCTGGGGGAGGGTAGGAGCAGGATTGAGCCACCTATTGGCAGCTTCCTTTCCTGGGGTGGACACTGTCCCCTGTAGTCCCATCATCATCAGGTGGAGGTCTGGTGGTGCTGCAGGTGGGCAGGGGTGGCTAGTAGGGTGGGGTGCTCTGCAGTGCCTGATGTGCACATGCCTCCACATGTGTAAGTCAGTGCCCTGGATGCATTTGGGTGAGGACAGGAAGAAAACAAGAAAAAAAAGCATATGCAAATATAAATAAAAAAAGAAGGCCATCACCTTCTGGGACAAAATATGCTTCCTAATGTTACCCCTAAACTTGCCATCTGTGACCTTCAGAGCATGTCCCTGTGTCCTGCTGGAGAACATATCTATATGTTCAATCCTGTCAATACCCCTGAGAATGGAAAGACTGAGCTCATGTCCCATCTCAGCCTGCTGTTCCACAGGGACAAGCAAAAGGATGAGGGAGCACCCACATATGCAGAAAGCACCAGGACCACAAAAATATTATTCAAAGTCCTTTATTTAACTAAAGTGTATAGTGTACCCACACATAGTGAGCATAAAAAGTGGGAACTGAGCCTTTCTGTAACTAACATTTCTCCTGACCCCTGCCAGGTGTCATCACAGTGATTCACTCTGATGATGTCTGGCAGGGTCCGGGAGAAGCATTACTTTCAGAGCAGCTCAGCCATCACTTTTTTATGGCTATGTGTGGGTGCGCTATACACATTAGTTAAATAAAGAACTCTGAATAATATTTTTGCTGACCTGGTGCTATCTGCACATGTGGGTGCTCCTCATCCTTTTGCTTGTTTCACTTTTTGCATTGCTGAGCACCATATTACTTGTTCTGCTGCTCCAGATCCATTTTTGCTTTGTTCCACATGGAGAGGAGAGTAATAACTATTAGTAAACATAAATGTGGATATTATCTGTTAGACCCTTCCAGACATTACTGTTTTGAAAATGCAGCTTCCCCTTAACAAAGGTATCTAAACAGAAAGCCCACCAGCACATTTCTTTTTCCTTTTCACATTGAACACATTCTCTTTACTGCTGCAGTAAATGTAAACACTGGAGGAAATATGAAAAAACTGATAAAGGGAAGCTTACAAAGGATGTCAAGTTGGCATTTTATGTGACTGTATAAGTATGCAGAACTAAAAAATGCTGCATAAATTCACTGCCACTGAGCAAGTTGCAGATGGGGGATTGTCAACACAGAAAGGGGGCTTGGTTTGCACTCAGAGAGCAGTGAGAAGGTCAGTTCTCCCATGTGGGACAGTGACCCACAGCATGTAAATGGTTGGGGTTATTGAAACTATGATGGATCATAATGGTCTACAGAGCCCATTTTCTTAGAGCAGAAGTTTTGTCTTCAAAGAAGAAGAAAAAAGGTGGGTCAGAATTGATAACCATCTGACATTTTTCACAATCCCCCACTCAAAAATGAGTACGGACACAATTTAATTTGCTGCACTATAATACCACACCAAACAATTCAGCATCTTTGCCAAGCTGGTGATTCTCTGCTTGACATATGTGTTGCATTCTTTCAGCAGGATCTTTATAGAGTATAGTACCACAATACATATCTTTACCTTATCCTCACTTATATCTTACTGCACCCTAACCCCCTTTCTGCTCTGATATCATGATATTTAGGGCTTGATTAAGTAAAGCTGTATCCAAATGTCTTCCCTGTGGACCAAGTTAAACTTTTTCAATGCCAAAAAAAGATTTTCTTTACTTTATTCTCACTTCCATCGTAATGCACCCTAACCCCCTTTCTGCCATGATTTCATGATATTTGGGGCTTGATTAAGTAAAGCTGTATCCAGATTTCCTCCCTGTGGACCAAGTTAAACTTTTTCAATGCCAAAAAAAAATAGCAATGCATTCCCTGACTTTGAATAAATTTAATGTGGGGTGGTATTATACTTTGCACGTTCTTGTGTTGTATGATTCTAGTATGTTCATCTATTAAAACAGCAGTGCAATAATCTTGTTAAAATTTTGACCAATGCTTTTTTATACTATTTTAGATTGCCACTTACCTTCTGACTTGTGTGATACTATTCTTTCCACAGCCTGAGTCTGCTTTAGTACTTCTTTCATGTCTGAAATAGACTTTGACGACAGATAAGGACCGCTTGGCCCACCTAGTCTGTTCATTTCCCTACCTACAGGATAAGCTGCAGATCCCAGTTAAACAACAGCCTATTTCTTCCTACCCTCCACAAGAATTGCCATATGTCTGTCCCATGCATTCTTGAATTCTCTCACATAGTTTTAGACCCCACAACCTCCTCAGGAAGGCTGTTCCATGTGTCCACCACCCTCTGTGAAAAAAATACTTCCTCACATTGCCCGAGCCGTCCCCCCTCTTTCAGATCGTGTCCCCTTGTTCTTGCACATCTCTTTTGGAAAGATGCTACCCTCTTGGACTTTGTTGATTCCACTGAGGTACAAAAAGTTTCTATCATGTCCCCCCTCTCCCTCCTTTCCTCAAGGGTATACATATTAAGCTCCTTTAGTCTCTCCTTATATAGCTTCTCTTGCAGACCCTGCACCATTTTAGTTGCCCTTCTCTGGACTGCCTCCATCATGTCTGTGTCCTTGTGGAGATGGGGTCTCCAGAACTGGACACAGTACTCCAGATGTGGGCTCACCAATTGTCTGTACAGAGGGATAACAACTTCCTGTTTTCTGCTGGCGATGCCTCTCCCTATACATCCCAGTATCCCCCAGTCCTCCCTACTGCTTTCTCACATTGCTTGCTAACCTTAAGGTAATCTGATATGATTACCCACAGGTCTCTTTCCAATTTTGTTGTTGTTACTACCCCCTCATTGTGTAATCTTCTCCTGGGTTTGTGTTTCCCAGGTGCATTACTTTGCACTTCTTTGCATTGAATCCAAGCTGCCATTCTTCTGACCATTCCTCTTGCCAAGTCCCTTCTCATCCTTTCCATGCCTCCTTGTGTATCAACCCATTGTGTGGGGATGCAAAGAGATCCAGTTCTGGCTGACCCCACTTTTCAAAGAGTTAGTCTACGACCTCTTGCAGTAGCTCCCATTTGTGACAGAGCAGCTTAGGCAGTCTGTAAGGACATTGTGAATCCCTGGAACGTGAACCGCTGTTTCCAGGTTGTGATCCACTGCCCATCTCTCATGGCTTCTCTGCACAGAGGGTAAGAATGTGTGCCTCCTTGCTTGCTGAGATAGTCCAGTCAAACACTCCAGTAGTCTAACAGAAGACCTGGCATGAGCAATAACTGGAAGGCCTGTAGAGCATACAGGACATCCCTCATTTCCAGCATGCTGATGTGGAGATCAATTTCCACAGAAGTTCATGTGCCATTTGGTGGGATGCCAGATGCACCCCACAGCCCAGCCCCGAGGTGTCCATAGTCAGGACCTGCTGAAGGCCGGGGGTTTGAAAGTGAACCCCTGATGCCCAGCCAAGAAGGGGTGAGCCACCATTCCAGAGTATGATGTACCATTTTGGAGATCCTAATCAGTTGATCTGAGAGTACATGCTTTGGTCCCACTGAACCCTGAGGTTCCACTGCAGGACCCTCATGTACAGGCAGGCAAGGGGAACTGTGGTAATGTGGCCTAAAAGCTGCAGCACCACTCTGGCCAGGATTGGATTTGTAGAGATGATCCTCTGAGCAAGCACCCTCAACTTGCCTGCTTGGTCCGAGAGGGGGAGGATGCTCTTCGCTGGACAGTGTCCAAGACCACCCCAATGTACTGTAGCCTTTGGCTAGGCCAGGGGGAGCTAATTGGGGAGGTTCAGAATAACCACCAACTCTTGGAACAGCCAGAAGTTCCCCTGTTGAAACAGCTGTTCTTCTATAGAGGCTGTCAGAAGCCAGTCATCCAAACAGGGGTAAACATAATGACCCTCATCCTGACAGCTGCTGCCACGACTGCTAGGCACTTGGTGAAACCCCTCGGTGCTGACAAAAGGCCAAATGGCAGCACTCTAAACTGATAGTGTTCTCCCTGGAAGGTGAAGCAGAGATACAGGATCTTTATGTGCATACAAGTGTCCTGCATGTCCAGGAGCAGAGCCAATCCCCTTGGCGGATCATGGGCAACAGACCAGGCAGAGTCACTATCCTAAACCTTTTGTATTCGATAAAGTTGTTGGAGTAATATCCTTTTCTTTTCCAAGAGAGCTTGAATTTTCTGCCTTTATGAGAGCCACGTGGGACGGGAAGCAGTGGGTGGGGACTGGTGGGCTGTCCCATGGAATCTGTGTGAACTTCAGGGCATACCCTCTTTCTATTATCTGGAGGATCCACTGATCCATTTGGACCATTCATTTAAGGTAGAAGGAGAACCTACTGCCTATTGCCTCCCCCTGAAAAACTCAGCCAGAGGTTGGGGGGCAAGCAGGGAGTCATGCTGAGGCGGAGGGGGTAGGGCAGGGGAGCTCTGGTATTTTTTGCACTTTTGGGTCCCTCTGTGCCTGAAGGCAGGGGAGGGCCCCTTTGCTTGAAATCTCCCTTTGGTTGCCAATGCCTTCCCTGTTGGCCCTGGTTTTTGCTAAAGGGGCGGTGCCTGGTAGTTGCTGGTTCAGATTTATACATTCTGTGGATGTCAGAAACAGTCTTACCAGAGTCCTGTAGCCCGGTGATCAGTTTCTGGACCAAAGAGAACAGACCCCGGAAAGAGTGCATCTAGAATTATGTCCCCAGAATGAGTGCATCTAGAATTATGTCCTGCCAGAATCTGAGACCCATGGCACCTCATACACACCCATGGCAGTTGCCCTGGCAGCCATATCTGCATTCATATGAGCTTAAAACATTGTCAGCATCAGTGCCAGACTGGATGATGACTGCCAAGAGCTCAGATTTGCTGTCAAGAGTCAGGCTGAGCATTGGCCAAGTCCAAGGCCTTATTCCACAAAGACTTTTGGTACATGATCATGTGTGCCAAAAAGTTGAGTGAACTGATTGTGCAGGTGGCAGAGGAATTAGGCACATTGGGTCCAGTTTCTTGGCAGAGGAGTAAGGCCCACTGAGTCCAGTTTCTTGGATTCTGGATCCAGTGGCTGGGAGCTCATATTTTGGTTGCTGTGCCCTGCCATGAGTGGCAGTCAGCACCATGGAGTCTGCCTTTGGTTGCTCACCAAGATGAGGATCTCCTTTCAGCATCTTGTTTGCCATCCTGGGGACATCTGACATGGTGGAAAGGTGCTTCCAAGTCAGTTTTGTGATGTCTTGGAATGGCTGTACTAGTGGAGGGATGACCAAGGGGTTTGGATAGTTTGCCCTCAAGAACTTTGCTAGGCGACAGCGTTCAGTGTCGAGTTCCTCAGTGTCCCACTGGTTGAGGTATTGGATGTGCCACATCACATCAAAAAAGAAAGGGTCTGGGGGAGACCTGGGAGTGTCCCTCTTACAGTCTAGAGAAGGTAAAGACAACTCGTCCTTGGAGTATTTGGAGAAGAGCCCCCTGCATTGTCATCTGAGGATGAATGTGGACATCCTTTAGACCGATGTCTACCATGGCTGCTAGGTGCTGGAGACCCCTGGTCATCGTCTCCCGATAAGTGATCTGGCATTGGAGCCGGAGGTAGGAGAAGTCTGGAGCTAGGGGATTGCTCTCTTGGCCTAGGCAGCAGATCTTTTATGATATTCCACCATAAATTAAACAAAGCTCCTATCTCTGCCAATGGAATGACAGGATGTGCTGGTGGCGGAGTAGGGACGTTCAGGGCCCTTGCAGTGCAGTAGTTTGGTCCAGTCATCTGGTCCGCTGGCTCTCATTAGGCATTGGGACCTGTGGCACTGTTCCTTCTGGGGTAGTGTCCCCCGGAGGTCGGACATCCAGCTCTATGGAGGAGCAGGGGTCAAAATTAAGTTTTGTAGCCACTAGCCAGCAGGGCTAGTGACTGGGAAAATCTACTAGCCCCACACACTTTTCCACTGACCCAGTTGGTGTACATACTGAAGATTGCCTTCCCAAGTACAAGTTCACAGGGCTAGTTAAATGCAAATCTTACCAGCCCAATAAAAAAAAATCGACCAGCATTTGGCTAACAAGCCGGTGCCAAGTTTGACCCCTGGAGGAGGCTGGGACAAAGGGGTTGAACCTTATTCCAGAGGCCCGGGTGTCTGACCTGTTGCCTGATCAGACATCTGGTCCGGTTCTGAGGCTGAATCAGCAGGACCCCCCCAGGTCTGGTGTCCTTTCATAGCGGTCGGCACCCTATCACAAGGTGGTGGGTGCTTCTGATGGCACTCCAATTCCTGGTGTTTGGTGGGGTCATCCGACCCTTCGACTGACGAGGCCTTGTGGGCAGCAAGGCTCCCGACTTGCCACCTGAAGACTCAGTCTGACTTGGACCCTAGCTACTGCATGTAGACCTTAAAGCCAGGGACATGGGTGGATGAATGCCGATGCCCAGAAGTCTCCCTGTCATGCACATGGGAAGAAGTGCAGTCTTCTTCACTGTAACCCTGAGAAGAGTCAAAGGGCGGGTGTGGGGGAGAAGAGAGAAGAGAAAGACAGATTCTGACCTCCTGCCAGAGGCAGAGGATGTTGAAGTCTTTGGGGGGGAATCTGGGGCAGGATTCTAACCTTGCTCAATCCTTGTCCCTATGATGGTGCTTACCGCCCATCCCTGGCTGAGGAAGAACTGCGTCCCAAATGAGTCCTCTGCATGGTGGCCACTTGCTGTTCCAGGAGATTGAGGTGGTCAAGACAGATTCTAATCTTATTAAACTTCTGGCCCAGGCCTAGGCAGATAAGGCAGGCTGAATGGCAGTCACTAGCCAGGATCTGCTTGCTGCACAAGCACTTACTTCCACCACTGTGGATGAAGACATGCACAAAAGGAGAGAGGGGAAAAAACCCACTAACGAATGGTACTGTTTGCAGTGTTAAAATGGCAGTAGATTACGAGAGAGGCATCTGTGGAGCTGATGCTAGCTGGTCCACGGCATGAAAACTGAGGTTCTGCTGGGGACCGCCCCTTCTATACATCAGGGCGTCAGGACAAGGGCAGATGTCAGAGTGCCCCCGCCTTGGACTGCTAGGAATTTTTCTGTGGGGTCCTAGTGCCCAACAGCATAATCCTAATGGTGTTACCTGCTTCAAGAGCTCCCTCACTTAGTAAGATCATACTTTTCATACATTAGCCAATGCATTAAATCTAGAAGTTTGTAATTATTAACCCCATCATTTACAACACAACCAGCAATTATACACAATCTTAAGGGAAAATGCAAAAGTACCCTGTGGCACAAGAGGCTTAGCAGCAACTAGCCTGAAAAGAGCAGGCTGATACTAGACTGGCAACTTTGCTCCAGGAGCTAATTTAGCCCCCACATTTAATTTTTTGTACAGTAGCAAATGTTTACTGCACTACGCAGCCCCACCCCCAATACAAGCTTTAAGATGACATGGAAGTATGTGTGTGTGTGGGGGGGGGGGAGAACACAAGCACTTCAGGCACTCACCTTTGAGAAAGCTCAGTAACAGCGAAACTTCAGGTGGTTGGTGACGTAGCTGCCACATCGAGGGAGCGGGGAACCTAGTAAGTGGAGTGGAACTATTTGGATTGTGGCTTCAGTTAACACCCAATAAAGAGGAAATTCACTTTCCTACAGCCCTTCAAGTGAGTTTACTGCTTTTTCACGCACCCATTGCCAGGTTTCACTGTGCATGAGGATTTGATATCAGTAGTATGCTACGATTTAAAAGCCTTAGCTGGTGCCAGTCCTCCTGAGCCTTTGTTTCACATCTAAAGTTCCTTATTTTTGATCAGTGGCACAGCGCATTTTCCACAGTGCAACGTTAGCCCCACAAATACTGGACATTTGGCTCAGTGTGTATACTTTTAGGATTGGGAAGGCCATCTTGATGTATTTGCAATACATTTACTGTATGTAAGTTACTCATCAGATAAGCCCAATTTAACTGCCAAGTTAAATTACATTTAGATAGGCCCCCTTCTCTACACCGATTCCATTACTGTGCAGAGAGTGTAAATTTACATCCGAGATTTTTAGGGACAGAGCTGCAGTAATTGGTGGCCCCTATGATCACACACTGAAATGAGCTGCACACAGCTGAATACGGGGAGGACCCATAAAGCTTATGTTGAAAATCTGGTGAATAAATTCCAAAAGATGACTGCATTACAGGTGTGCCTTGTGCACTTTCTATGCACGTTCGTAACTTTGTCAATTTTTCATATTTTCACTCCAGATTTTCAACATTGCCATTTTTACACCACCTTATGAACAGAACAGCTGTCATTTTTCATAGACACACAACAACATAATAATAAAAGGAGCACTCCTTTTAACCCTTGCTATGCCGCGGGCTGATGTATCAGTCCAAGATTCCTGTACATTCTAATTCTTTTGGCAGCCTAAGGGTTAATACAGTGCAGACCAGATCTCTGTCAGTATTTTCAACTGTTTTTGTCCATCTCTTGTTTATATATCACTTTTGTTGTGACTAAAATTAACTATCATGCAGCAGGCAGTGCTCTCCGACCTTACGGAACAATAGTTGCCCAAAAACAACTACAAATACTGATGAAAACCTGGTCCGAGGTGTATTAAAAGGAGTGCTCCTTTTATTATTTCAGACATAAAATAAAGTACTGAAGCAGACTCAAATTGTGGAAAGAAGGGTATCATACCAGTCAGGAGGTAAGTGGCAATTTAAAACAGCATAAAAAAGTATAGGTCAAAATTTTCTCCAGATTGATGCACTGCTGCTTTAAGTTATTAGGCTATGTTGAACTTTGCAAATACAGGCTCATAACTTTGGTAATATGCAGTATTTTTACCTCAACATTTCAACATAGCCATTTTGGTACAGCGACTCATTATGTAAGAGCTGTCATTTTTTAACTCCTGCCCAAAATGTGTGTTTGCAGCCCTAACGTTGATTTTGCAGTCCCTGCAGAATTGCCAGGAGTTGAACATTTTCTTTGCCCTTCTTTATGAGGCAGGTTCATCACAAGGCTGTGTTGAAAAGTAGGTGTGAAAATATAAAAAGAAAAATAATTTTCAATATTTTTAACCCAGATTCTTCTCCTGCAGCCCTCTCAGCTCTGGCCAGAGTTTGTTTTTTACTAGACAGTTCTGTGTGCTGGCAGGAGCCTCTCGTGGCAGTTGTAGTGAGATCAGGAAACCAGAGCAGAAGTGTGAGAGAGGAAGTGAGGAGTCATCACCAGTGGGGTTTGAGCATGCAGTTTTGAAAAAATATCTGACAGTTTTCTGTATGTTGGGGGCGGGGGACTCTGGTGGCAGTTGTGAGCGAGTTGGGAAACCAGGAGGGGTTATCACTTGTTCAGTTTTCAAAAAGCAGTTTTAAAAAATGTGTGTCTACTTTGTATATCAAGAGGTGCAGAGAGGACAGAAAGCAGCATACAGAGGAGTGTGACAGCTGGAGTGCAGCTTGGAGCAGCCAGTTGAACAAAGCTTTGATAAAGGCATAAAAAAAATATCCCCAAAAAACCTGTTAATAGAAAAAAATTATTACTGCATGGTAGTCGGGAGAATAATTAGAAGTACTGAAGACTAAGTGGCAGGTGGTATGGGTGAGGGACAGGCAACCTGAACACTGGAAGAAACAAAACTAAAAGCGAAATACTGGTATGTAGTGCCAGACAGCGGGGGTGGGGTTGTGTGACACAAGCTACTATGTGCATTAATGGAGGATGATGGGTAATAAATATGTGTATAAATGTAAGATTCTGCATTCATACACACAGTTACATGGATAAAGGGATTTAACGTATTCCATTGATGGAATTCCCCTATTGCATAAACTTAATTTATATTTATAGCATGTCAGGGCTCTGTTTTCCACTGTGTGTTTTTAATTATGGTGCAGGGTTTTAAATAATTGATTAGCAGTTTTTTCTTGGGGCAATGCTAACTGTACAGAAAGTATTTATATAGGTTTTCTAGAAGTGTTATGTTTGTTAAACACAGTGAGGCAAGTGCTATGCATTTTCACAATGTTTTAGCACTTTTATGAGCAAAACGCTAATCAATTTTTGGAGTTAAATAAAACCCTGTGGTGTCTCCTGGACCTTATGCTATTCTTTTCCTCCTCTCAATCCTTTAGTTAGTCCCTGGTGCTCTGACATTAGCTGCTGTGTAGCTCTATTGTATGCAGTGCTTGCTGTTTCCATGCTGCCCTCAGGGATCCCACCTGCCTGCCTCCCACCCACAGCAACTTTTAAGTCCATTACAGGCATTGGCCTTCAGCTGCAGTGTAGCTTGTCCTTTACGGCCCCTTTCCTGTGCGTTTCCTTTCCCAGTCCCTTTCTACCAGGTCCCTCTGGGCACCTACAGTATGCCACCATGTGACTTAACTGGCAGTTCCTGCCATCTGCTGCTGACTGCTCACCCTCTGAATCCTTTTAACCAGCCCCTTGGGGGCTCTTTACATAGCCACTTTGTGGCTGATTGTTAGAGGAAGGCATATTTACTCTAACCTCCTCCCCCTCCACAAAATCTACATATTCTTCCCCACCCACATGGAGCAGGCTACAGCTTGAACTCTGTGTGGGCTGGGCGTTGTAAATGCACAGTAGCACTAAACTGATGGCTGCATAGCAACATCCACAGAATTTCTGGTCAGTGGTTTTCTGACCAACCTACCTGCCTGCTACATACAATTGGGGCCCAGGACCCCCCCAACTAGATGCCAGGGAACGGTTAAACAGAATAACCAAAAAAAAACAAAACACACCATTTGCCACTAGCTATGAGGCAGTTGACCTACAACACCACCAGGGCTATACCAACACTGGCCTCCTGGGACAGCTCAAGACCCCTCAATCACAAGTGTCCCCTGTTTAAATAATGCAGGGACCACTAGCCCAGGAGCATCCCCACTACCCATTAGGGCTTTTGCTTAAATCGCCTGGCCACCAGCAGGCCACCTAGGGGCGTTAAGGGGGTTTTGCTGAGCCCCCAGTATAAAACTCCCCTTCCTTTACTCCATTGCTGTACTGTACCCCCTTATTTTTTTTATTTAGTATACTTTTGGTCATGGCCACCCAAGCCCTCAGACCCCACTGCTCCTCTGCACCTGTTCTGTCCCTTGCTATTATATGTTCCCTCTACTAATCTATGTTTTCTCTTTATTTCTACAGGTGTGGCCAGACTGTACTGTATATCAATCAAATACGTATCTTAATTTATTTCTACCCCCCCCCCGATCTCTCCTCTAGGACCTCCGACATGTTGTGTCCCCTCAACCTTCTCTGTTCTTCCCTTTCAGGTCTTACCAGAATTCCCCAAACCCAGGACACCCCATCTCTGTGTAACCCCTAGATGGCGCTATCCCAGGGGCTACTACCCCTGCCTGATTTGCCACTAACAGGTTGAGGGGCCTGGATCCAATGGTGGGTGCCTCCACCCAGAGGTCAGGGTTTGCAATAGTTAAACTTACTTGGTCACAGCCCTCTGGGACACTGCAACCCCCCTTTCTTCCCACTAGTGGCCCACACAGTATATCAGAATTACCTTCACAGTATACACTTACCCCCAGAACTGGTTCAGGCACTGGGACCCCCTGTAAAACAAGATACAGTGCAACAATCACAGTACAATATTTTAACATAGACAAATACCTCAGGCAGTATAACTTTGCTGAAACAAGCAGCTCTGATTTATTTAGGGGGATATAACAAGGACAGGGGGAAATCAGGTTAATTAGCTTATCACTTTACTCATCTACCTATGGCTCTGTGCACAGGCCTATCCATACCAGTTACTGTCCCTGGGTACCCAAGCCCTAGTGGCTAGTCCAAACCGTGGCAGCTGGTAGGGGCCCTTTCCACAGAGAAAAGAAAAATTAGTTTAAACAGTCAGCAGTACAGTGATTCCATTTGGATTTAATGTGGCAATTCAACAGGGAGCGACCCTGAATTAGTACTCACGACCTCCAAACAAGATAGGGTCCTTCAATGTCAGCAGGGCTACTCTTGAGCTCCACGAGACTCCTCACATTTATATGGCAAACAGGCAGGCTGCTTCTCTATCCCGATCGCAATTACTGCACAATATCCGGGAGAACACACAGCAGATTCAGTTCCTGACCGACCGAGTGCAATTCAGCAATTTCTCCAGTCTTCTACAGGGTGATCCTGGTTTCTACTCTTCAGATATCCTTTGATTCTCTTCACAGGACGGATTTAGTCCTAACAAGCAGTTACACAAGCTGCAGACCGGAACTCTGGACCTTACACATGTTTTTTTGACTAAAACTGTGCACTGAAGGAGCACAGGGTTCCTTTCCCCTTCACTGCCAGAGCTAAACTGAAACTCCAACAGACAAAACCGGGCACTTCCTTTGAGTTCCTCCCAGTTCTTGACTGGATTGGCTGTCACTCACAATAGACTGCTGCTGTTGGTCCAAAAAGGCGCTGAAGTCTAAACTACATCTCCCAGAGTCACTGCCCATACAATCCTCTTGTGGCTGGCTCAGATTATGAGTCCAAGTTCTGATTCGTCCAAGGCACCATTTTAGAGCTAGCTTACCCCACACTGATTGGTCCAGTTCAGCAGTTCAAAACCAGAATGGGGAACTAGGCAGACACAGTTCTGACTGCAAAGAAAAGCAGGTTAGACAAACTGTATTTTCATTATTACTCTAAATGATTTCTGCAAACAGTTACATCTTTCAGATAGGTTCCCTTTGCACTCTAGTGACTGCAAAATGGAGTGAGTTGGCAGCAGTTCGAGTGGTACTAAAGTAGAGAAACACACAGTCCCCCCATACAAACTAATTATGTCTGCAAGCAGACAGCTCTTAAAGAGACAGTACCAGAGGCTCTAAAAACACTCACTGATAAATGGCTTAAACGCCAAACACCATTCAGGCTTGGAGCATTCAAGCAAGCTCCTGGAAGTCTTTTGGGAACCCCCATTTGCAGGGGGGTTACATCTGGATTCTCAGACTCTGATGAGGCAGGTAAGTCCTATTCAATTACCTAACTGCCCTGTAAGGTGAGAGGCATATAACAAGGTACCCACACCATTGTAATGTGTAGCAACTTGATTTGTGTATTTTTTGGCTTGGAGAAAAAAAAGCTATTTTCAGCATTTTCCATATCTGGTGTTTGTTGGAGGTCTCCACTAAACAGATCCAACCTTGTTTACTTATGACATTTTATAATAGAAGGCTCCAAGGTGGTAAGGCTGTAGGCACAGATAGAGAATACTGAACCCCACTCCATGCTGAACAAACTGTTAACCTTACACTGACTGAGATTAGTGACATCATGAGCATGAGACTCAAGTACCCTCATAATGTCACTAACCTCACGAGGTGTGAGGTTACCAGTGCATTCTGCAAGGAGACGGGTTCGCTATGTGTAATGATATGAGCAGGCTGTTTCTAAAACATACAGGTGACCAGATTTGCTATGTGTAATAATATGAGCAGGCTGTTTCTAAAACATACAGGTGACAGGCAAACCCTCTCATGAGTGCTGATTTCAAAACCGCACCCAGTACTTTTTAAAGTTATTTTACTGGATGCCATTTTGAAATCTGCTCTCTTGAGGTTTGCCTGTCACCTGTTTCTTTTTTTTAATCAACATTCTTTTACCTCCTTCCTCTGCGGAGTTGGCTGACAGGTCATCCAGCCACCGGCACCGGCACCCCCAAACCCAGGTCTGGTCAGCGACAAGCTCTCCCCATGCAGGCTGGCACACACAGTATCCCCCCATAGGGACCAAGATCCAATACCTGGGAGGAGCACCTCTCCAGGTCCAGGGGTGCGGCACACAGCCATCAGCCACCATGACCACCCTGCAATTTTCCACCTGGATTTTCTCCCCTTGGAGCCAGACGTGCAATGGCATAAACGCACTATGTGCCGACGCCTGCCGCACTGCAACCCCCAGCTGTATGCTGCTCCTTGCAGTGCCCCTGACTTCCACCAGTTGCTGCTGCAGAGTGACGTAAACCTTATGTCCACCCCAGAGAGGAGCGCTGTTGTGGGATGCTCAATCCCCCCCTTCCCTGCTGACCCCAGATGGCCTGAGTCCATTCCCGAACCTGAATCACTGGTATAGCACAAGGTGTGGTGTCCAGCACCTCAACCCTCAGCTCCACTGGGCCGGGGTAGCCTGTCACCTGTTCTAATCCATGCCCTGTGTCTGGTTTGCTGGAGCACGACTGTGATTAGGGAAGCTGCTCAGAGAAATAATTTATGTTCTAAATGGTGAATTATTTTCACTGAATGTTCCTAACAGGTGGATTACTAGTTTTAGAAATCACCACAGAAATTGGCTTTATATTGATATTCAGGTCTAATCGCCATCTCCCCAACCCACAGCATGTGACTACCTGCTCTATCAGTCAGTGAGCTGCTCAATACAGCATAAAGACGCCAATGAGTGAGAGGGAATGTCCAGAGTGGTGAGTGTCATTGATATGGCTAGGAAGATCGATTTCTGCATAGCTTCATGTATTACACACACTCTGCCTCCTCCCTCCTGATCATGCATGCTGTTGCACTCTATCATTCAGCTTGCGGACTGATAGAGCTGGTGGCTGAATGCGCTGTGGGTTAGGGAGGAGAGGGGACCAGGCTAACCTGGATATCTTGCTACATGTGGCCCCTAAATCATGGCTTGTGGTTCAGTAGGGGGCCTAGCATATATAAATAATGATGATCTGGAGGGGGTGCTTTTAAAAATGGCAAGAGTATGCAGTTTTTTGTTATCTGTGTGGAAGAACAGGGAAGGTGCGGTGGTGTAAATGGAGAGTGTGGCCTAGGGACTAGCCTTTGTCACCTGGGAAAGGACAGGGTCTTTTTTAAATTAATTCCGTTGTATGAGTACCACGAATAATGGGAAATACTTGGGATGCTAGTTGGGATTTTGTGGTATTTGGAATTATTATTCAGGATGTGCCCACCCATAACTGCTGGAAATACCTGGGATACTAGCTGGGATTTTGTGGTATTTGGAATTATTATTCAGGATTTGCCCACCCATAACTGCTGGTGTTTTGCTATCTATATGTTTACCGTTGCTCACATTTACCAATATTTTCTAATTTTGTTCTGTTTTACTGTGCTGACCAGATGTTGTCCTCATAATTATTTATTTATTTATTTATTCATTGACCGATTTATAGAACTTTGTTGACCGGGCTGGCTCACTGAGACTAGCGCCCCATTTTCAGGAGTGACACAGAGTTATTTACAGTCTGTTCATAAACAAGAACAAATTATAGACAGTTTTACGATGTAGCAGAGATCGTACATGGCTAGGTATTAGTTAAAAACAATAATTAGTTGAGTATTGTTACACAAAAAAGGGACATTCAAAGATACAGCTAAGCTTGTTTTTTGCCAAAAGAAATCATAATCATAGCACGCTTGCCTCTGAGGCTGGGCAATCAGAAGGCTGTGGGTTCTATTCCCGTGCCATTGGGTTAAATCCCAATACTGACAGTGTTGTGCAGCATGAGGGGAGTACTGCACTCCTGAGGTGCCGTCTTTCAGATGAGACGTTAAACTGAGGTCCCATCTGCCTGTTCTGGTGGTAGTTCAGGTGGATGTTAAAGATTCCATGACACTTCTCGAAAAGAGTAGGGGAATTTTTATTTAAGCAAACATAACATATTGTACAGAAAAAAAAAAAGTCACACTTAGTCATCCAAACAAATAACATTCAATAATATTCCCTTATTGAAAGAAACCCATAAACCCACAAAATGTTTCCTATCTTATCAGTCATTTAACTCTGTAGCGGGTTCTTAACAAATTGCGAACTCTATCAGCAATCAGATCGGATATACCCAATCAGATATACCCCATACCCCATACTTCATAATTTTGGGCATGCCAGATAGAATTTAAAAGGTAGGAACAGTTACTTTTCTAATCTATCGACTGATAATTGATTGCTGCTACATCTCTGTAAATCCTCTAATTCATAGCCTCCCTTCAGCTCTTAGGGCAACCATGCGATCCTTCTCCATAGGACATCCGCACGAACCTTGGGTAATCTCCTATAGTCTGTGGCTTTTATAAGTACTAAAGAAGATTCTGTCATCAACGCCAATGAAATCACTGTAGTATTTAATTGTTGTGTCAACAGTTGGCACCTTGCCTGCCATAAACAAAACTTGATCCACATTTAAAGTACTTGGATGATAAAGTTGCCAACAACCAAAAGGAGCAGCTTAATAAAACTTGGGGCAATGGGAAGAGTTTTTGGTAGAACATCAAAAACCTTCTTGGGAAGGATGAGAAGAAGATCCCCCACTCGCTCAACATCAACAACGTCATGATTACTGACCCTCGGCACATCGCGGATTCTCTCAACACAGCATTTACTGACTTGACTGGAATGCTACCCCCCAACTACCTACACCCTGCTGGGCAACAAACCAACTACACGCCTCAAGGGGGCTCAATCCCTGTCTTCTACTTCAAAAAAGTGTCAGTGAAGGAGGCTTACAAACACATAAAAAAAATACTAGGCAAGACCAGAATGGGGAGTGATGGAATCGATAAGAAACTCCTATCCCTAACACTGGATGTCATTATCGTGCCAGTTACAAAACTATTTAACAAATCGCTGGCTCTTGCACAGTTCCCTGGGATCTGGAAACAGGCTGTCATGACACCAGTGCACAAGAACGGTGATATGACATGCACCGCCAATTATAGGCCAATATCCATCCTCTCTCCCTTATCTAAAGCTCTGGAAAAGATTATGGCCTCCCAACTCACAGATTACCTCAACAAACACAACCTGTTACGTCCCAACCAACATGACTTCAGGCAGAATCATAGCACCTCCACAGCTTTGCTTTACTACACTGACTACTCGCGCAAGGCACTAGACGAAGGAAAGTTGGTGGGGTCAGTCTTCATAGACCTCACCAAAGCCTTCGACATTGTCAATCACTCTCTCCTCCTGACTCAACTACAGAACCTGGGGGTTGCAACCAATGCTGTCTGCTGGTACAAGGACTACCTAACACACAGAAGCCAACGTGTACAAATTGGGCATACAGTATCTAGCTCCAACTAGGTATCTTTAGGGGTCCCACAGGGGTCAATACTGGGGACCTTACTATTCAGCCTCTTCCTAAATAATCTTCCTGAAGCCTGTGACACTAAACTGATACTTTACGCAGATGACGCTGTGCTTCTCACCAGCAGTTCATCAACAGTCGCCCTCCACTCCAAGCTGCAGACATCCTTCTACAAGCTGGAAGACTGGTTCTGCAGCCATAAACTTCTATTAAACTACAAAAAAACCAAGGTGATGCTCACAGCCAGCCCACAGCACAAAAAGAAGCTCCCTCCCCTCACCATCTCCAATAAAGTCAGTGAGCTGCTGGAACAAGTTCAGACCTTCAAGTACCTGGGGGCCACCATTGATGACTGCCTCACCTTCACCCAACACATCGACACAGTGGTAAAGGCAGTGAACAGCAAGCTGGGTGTACTATATAGGCATAAAAAGTATCTCACTCCAGAGGCCCTCCATCTCTCGGTCTCCAGCTCCATCCTTTCTACCATCGACTATGGATTGGTGGTCTACAGAGCAGCAACAGACACTGCAATAAAAAGGATTCACATTGCCCTCAACAAGGCATGTAGGATCACAATGGCTGCAGCTTGAAACACCCACACCTGCTCCTTATACGAGGAGACCAACTGGCTGCCACTACAGAACAGGATTATATTCCAAACATGTCTCCTTGGAAAAAAGGCACTGATGGGTAAAACCACCCCATGCATTTCTAGCATTCTAACACCAAGTGCTACCAGCTATACCACCAGAGGCAGGATGAGGGGGGCCCTATCAACACCTTTCCGTCGAACTGTGCAGGGACAGCGTGCTTTCAGCTATAGGGCCCCCCAATGGCTCAAGGAAATCCCAGTGCACATTCTAAACTCCCAATGCATCTCGCAATTCAAAAATGGCCTAAGGCAACACCTTCTTACTAGGACAGCTTGTGACTACCACTAGGACTCTAACACCCATAATGCCCACTCATCCACATTCTCCTTCCCCTTCCTTTAACCCCCACTCTTCCCTCTTGCCCTATCCCTCTGTCCTCCTTTCCCCCCTGTGCCTTTTCTCCCACTGGATCAACCTTAAAACCAACCTACTACCACTGCCTCCCAACCTCCTAGACAAAGCCACTTCTTCTGGCCGCCCACTCTCCCCTCCCCAGTCTCCCCTCCCCTTGACTCCTCCTTGGACTCTTACACTAGGTCCACACACACCTCTTTATCTCCTTCGCTACATATAAATACTGTCCTTTACCCTAGTTGAATGCTCTTGACACTGTACTATCACTATTGGTACTATGAATGACATTGTAACCTTATTGTATACTAGCTACCTACTATTCGAGTATTGTATGTAAACTATTTGTTATTGCTGTCATTGTCACTGTTTGTCGTGGAACCTTTGTAAAAGAGCTCTGAGCTCAAAGGAATGATCCGAATCTCTAAATAAATAAAAATAAAGGCTTCATATGTGACTTGTTTCAGAATTGACCACTGCCATCTAGAGGCCAAGCCTTGAAGTAACATCTGTGTTTCCGGGTACTGAATAAAAAAGTGACTGAGTTTCCTCTATTTGAAAATGACCACTTCTGAGGCAAAATCTCTCCTCCAGAGCTTTATACTTTAGATCCCCTCTAAGGCCTAGTCTACCATGGCAGCTAAGCCATACTGTATCCCAAGTTTTAACCGGAACTCGTTTGTCATTTTACAAAGATAAAACTTTCACATGTCAGATTGGTAAACACTGAGGAGATTCAACCCTCACAGCATGCTGAGCTGATATAACTTGAAAATAAAGCTGTTTTCTGTGTGAAATCTGCAAAACTGATCTGGTGATATTCCATTGTCAAAGCTTCTGTAAAGAAACTTCCGCATATTCTGGAAATTGTGTCATAGAATAAAGTTTAGGTGCTAAATCCTGCCATCCTCTACAATAAGAACAAAATAGCACCTGAGTCCATTCCTGCCACCCTGTAACTTCTTTTTCCCATAAATGTTTGACCATGGAGGTCCAAAACATGAGTGAAAAAAAAAACACAGGGTTAATCATTCCCAGTCCTCCAGATTTAACTGGTAAGTAAGTATAATCCCTTTTCACAGGGTTCAAACAACTGTCCAACAACATTTGAAAAAAACAGCTTAGCAGTCTAGTATCAAAACATACTGGTGGTGGATAAATGAAACTCAAATATAAAAATAGGAAGTAAATATTTCTTAATAATTTGTACCCTTTGTTTTGGACAGTTACCATGTCTTCCATATCTGTACTTTTAATTCACTGGCAATTATTTTTTCTCCCAATTCAACACTTGGAGGTTTCTTGCCCCAAAATGCAGTCCCAATATCAGCACTGGCTGCTGAGCCACTGAAATTCCCAAAGACTCAATCATCTGACCTTCTTCAGTAGGAGAACCAATTTTCACAATCTGACTCTTCTCTGTGTTAATTTGGGCTCCAGACCACTGTGAAAACTTGTCCAAACTTCGAAGAATGTCGGCACCTTCCTCCACCGATTGTATAAAAAAACATCATCCGCATTAGCTGCCACTTTTTGTGCTCCTAAACCTGTTTCTGGGCTAATACCTTTAATATTTGCATTCATTAAAGTGAGCCTAATTAGGGGATCCAAAGCATAGGTGTACAGTAAAGGACTTGCCGGACATCCTTGTCTCACTCCTGTTCTCATTTCTACAGCCTCGCCCATTAATCCATTAACATATGGGATTAGTCTAGCATTGACATACAATGATTTAAGCTAGGACAGCATACTATCTCTAATACCATAATGTTGCAAGATCTGAAATAAATACTCATGGGAAACCCTTTCGAAGGTCTTTGCCTGATCTAAAGCCAATAGGTACCCATTCACCTTTTGAGTTCTACCATATTCAAAAACATCTCTTAAGAAAGTCAAATTTGGCGTGATGTTTCTATCCAGTATAGAGCAAGACTGTACCAGATGTATTAAAACTTTACTTATCTGCTATAATCTAAAGCATAAAAGTTTTGAAAGAATCTTATAGTCTGTATTTAGTAGACTAATAGGTCTCCAATTCGTCAATAAATGCCAGAGTCATTTTTTATAGAGAAAAATCATGATGGCATCCCCAAAACCTGCTTCTGCAGGGACTACAGACAACATGTCATTATACATTGTACATAAAGGTTCAGCCAGAACATCTGAAATTGTTTTGTAAAAGGCACTGGGTAAACCGTCTGGTCCTGGTGACGACCCATCTTTCAAAGTAAAGATAGCCCTTTCCACCTCTTTAACAGTAATGTCAGTGTTCAAATCGATCAACTGATCTTCTCCTATCAAAGGTAAAGGAAATGGGTCTAATTTGTCTAAACAAAATTGTGATGTATATGGGGAGCCAAATGTATGTTTAATATGTTGTTGGACTACTTGTAATATGTCATAGTCTCTTGAGTGCAGATTACCAGCATTATCCTGCAACCCCATCATTAGAGTCATGTCCAGTCTTTGTTTGCATGCTAGATAAGGGTCAGAGCTAGGCTGAGTAACTGTACCATATTGTGACTCTGCTTCAAGTGACAGGGCCTTATCATACTGAAATTGAAACATTTTGGCCTTCAATTCCTTAATTTTCTCTAATGCTAAAACTCTATTGGGATGGAGTAAGGACATGTACCTATATAGTCTATTCCTACATTCTAAATAATTCAAATAGTCTGTTTTCGATTTTATTTTTCCCAAACGTGTAATTAAATGTTTTATGTCAAGTTTTGTATCTACCCACTACTGCCGCTAATTATCATAAATCTCCACCACTGTGCTTCTCAGATATAATAAATACCATAATTCTTGCATAATAGAATCTTGTGTTAAAGCAGAGGTGTTCAAATGCCATCTACATGGAGGAGAAGAAAAAAGACGTGGGGGAATGTCAGCTAAACTAAAGGTACAATCCGGCACCATATAGTCTGAGAATTCACACGGGATAATGACAAACCGCTGAGGTCTCAGAAGTCTGGAGCAAAACCCGTAGTGTATCCTAGTAGAAAATATATTCCAAAAATAAGTACAGCCTGTGTCTTTATGCAGCTTCCTATATGTGTCCACAAGATTCGCTGAGGTCACTATGTTACTCAGAGCATGCGAATTGCAGTATATTTTTCATTGTGCATTATCCCTAACTGAAAAGTCCAGTCCACAATTCATATCCCCCCCCCAAAGAATCTACCTACTAATATATAAAAAGGCCTAATGTTATCAAACAATTCAATCCTTGCCAACTTGGTCTGAGGAGCATAAGTGTTGATCAGTCTCAATGCAAATTTCCTAAATGTACAGTCCAGCATTAACACCCGTCCTGGAACAATATCAACAAGTCTCTGCAATGAGAAATCTGTTCCTTTAAAAAGTATACCCACCCCAGCTACCTGATCCACTCCAAATGACCAGTAAGAGGGGCCCCACATCCATCCTTTTTGAACTTGTGAGCTATGAAACTGGGTGTTCAACCGTGTTTCCTGTAAAATGATTATCTCAAAGGCCATGGAGTGTAAATAAGAGCTGTCAATCTCTTCCTACGATTTTTTTATACTACAAACATTAAGAGATGCTACTCTCAGTGTGGCCATTTAAGATTATGTGAGGGTAAGGATAAGGCTTAACATTTTAATGATAATTTCTTTTTCTCCTATGCTTTCCTTTTCCTCCCTTTACCCTTTTTGCCCACTAAGGAAGGTGGCCAAGGCTCTTCCTCTGGATCCGAGCACTTTTCAGATCGAGAAGACACATCTGACTCCTGATTTGATTCCCCCTCTTTAGATTGGAGAGGCTGATATGAATTCTGCAAGGTAACAGATGTCAGGTTACGTACTTTTCTTTGGGAAGACCTAGTTACTCTTCTTGCTTTTAGTAGTTGAAATTCAACAGAGGGCAGTACTGCCTCCAGGGGACCCTGTGCCTCCATCAAATTGTGAGACTCACTTTGCTGAGCAATGGCCAAATTCTCCTGAACAGGACCCTACTGAAGAACAGGGACTGGCAAATCAGCACAGGCCTGAACTTGAGACCGGGGTGTGTGCTGTCTATTATTCTTGTCTCTGTCAGTGTTTCCTCAGTCCTGGGGGGTTCTCCTTCTCCAGTTTGTTCCTGTGCTGTGTACGCTAGGTCATCCTGGTTCATGCCATCATTGCGGTTCTGTCCTGCCCAAGGGCACTGGTGATATGCATGACCTGCCTCCTCACACAAGTTACATTTAAAGATATTGGTACTCCGGTGGTGCAGAGTGCTGAGGCGCATGACGCCACACCTTAAACCATGCCGGTGACCCGGGTTCAGGAACGGACTCGAGTGCTGGGGGTTGGCAGGGGAAGGGATAGGATTGAGCATCCATACGACTGCTCTCCTCCCCTGGGGATGGTTAGGGATGCATGATCACTCTGCAGCAGCCCCCAGTGGAGACCTGGGGCACAACAGAGGGATTGCATGAAGGGGAACACCAGAAATACAGAAATACTGCTCGCTGGCCACCGGATGATGGCTCTCTGTCCCCGGTTGCCTCCAGTGCCTTCTCAGGGCCTCCTTCTCCACGGCAGCATCCCCAGGCCCTAAGAAGAGTGGCTGGGGTCATCCGTCTCCCCCCGGTGCCTTCCCCCTGGGAGGAGTGGGGCCCGCCCAGCGAAGGGATATGCTGAGATATCCCGGGGATGGGCTGTGATATGAGGAGTAAGAGGAGGGCCTGGTTAGGACAGATGAGGCTATCAGGAGACGAGCAGAGCCTGAAGGAGTGGGGGCCTGCAAGCATGAGTTGGGCAAAAAAAAAGAATATACAAAAATATATATATATATATTGGTACATGCTATGCTTACATGACCAAAATCACCACAGAGTGCACACCGCAGTAAGTCGCATGAACTACTTAAATGTGTAGGGGTACCACACTTATAGCAAGCCTTGGGTTGCCCCATGTAAAAACAGACCCCCCCATCATGACCAAGAAAGAAAGCGTTGGGAATATGTTGTATAATGGCATTATTTTGAAACAATTTGATTCAGAATCGCCAACCCCTGTCCATAGATCCTCTGTGTCTATAATAGGTTCTGGTTATCCCATCACCATACAGCATTTTTGTAGCCAAAACAAAATGTCATTCACATTTGCCCCTTTGCCGTGAAACACTATTGTTATTGATTTTATCGGGGGCTGGTGTGGGGTATAGTCATAAAATTGGACCATAAAGGTGTGTTTCTAAGTAAATTATATTTAGTCCAGAATCTCTCTAGACTGGACAATTGTCTAAAGCTTATATTGAAAGTGTCTTCTCCAGGAATATGAATGAGGGCATACATTTCTGATGGATGAAACAGCATAGAGTCCTTAATCAATCTTTTTGCTACATATACACAGTCTGGGTGTTCAGGTAGACCCCGCTATCTTAGCCAAACAGCATTTCATCTAGGGGCTTGTGTAAGTTTATGTTGGAAAAGATCTGAGAATGTCTTGCCTGAGTGCCTGGAGCCCTCTCAGTCATCTGAGGGAGGCGGGTGATTTATAGCATTCTCCTGCGGTAAAGGGCCCTGACTTGAGCCCTCCTGTGGGTCGCTACGCAAAGTATGACAAGGCCGCTGTATGGCTGGTCCATGGGGGAGCTCCCATTCAGTTTGTTCCCCTCTTCCAGGACCTGCACCCCAGTCTCATTTTCTGGGGTCTCCTTCTGTCCTGTAATGTTTCTTTGAGTTGGTATCCCTCTCAAGGAATCCTGTTTACTCATACCACCCAAAGATATCTCCTGACTAGAGGGTGAAAAAGATACCCATTGTGAGTCAGGTAACCAGCGATCATATGGATGGTGTAACCATCCAGCCTTTTGCAAAGCTTTGTCTGGTGACCAAGTGTGAAAGTCTATAGGGCCATCTTTTTCCACCACAGGTACATTTGTTGCACTCATGGGTGCAGTCGTTCTCCCTCTAATATTCCTTGGGGTTGGCTTTCCTTGGCCTGCTCGCCCTGTTCACCCCACAATACTTGCTCTTAATTTTTGACACTGGATTTATAAGTGTTATCACTCTGCCAGCACGGCAGCACCTCGTGCTCGGGAACCATCTCCCCTGTCACAGCATCACTAACTGCTTCTCGTGGCATGCTCACCCCTCAGAGATTAGCTCCAGGAACATTTCTGGCAAATCACTTGTCTCACACACTTTGACTCACTGCAACCTGCGAGTGTCCTGCCAAGTCCTCGTTGTGCATCTCCTCCGGAAATTGGGGTTTCTCCTGAACTCCAGCCTCAGTAACTTCCATAAACTCTTCTCCAGCACAGTGGAACACATCCTCCATCTCCTCATCCAGCAACTGAGAATTCTCCATCTTGGAACGGTGACCAACAGTGCCACCTACTGAAAGTAGGAGAATTTACCCGGTGCCCTGGCCAAATTTCTCCCCATTCACTAAAAAATACCACCAACAGCTTAATCTGGTTCAAGGACAGTTTGCATTCATCTGTATCCCCCTTCCCTGGGTCATGCCTGAAAATAGGCAGGATTTGTTAGTGCACTTACCCGGTCAACAAAAACGAAATAAATAAATAATGGATTATTTATGCCTTACATTTGGCTGCATATGCAGCAAAATATGTAAATGAGCAGGTTCTGGTTACAGTTGAATTTCTTTATAGGAAGATTGTATTTATATTGTAAATGCATTAAATCCAGGGATAATGCATTCACAGTGTAAATAGAATCTTTCTAAAAATAAATCCAAATATATGCAAAATCGGCTCATTTACATATTCCGTTGCATATGCAGCCAAATGCAACCCATAAGTAATCCATTTTGAGTACTTTTGGCTTAAAACAAAAAACATTTATTTTACATTTATTAAAATTCCAAAGCAATACAGGATTGAAAATTTGCATATTTACATTCAAGTAAAGCCAAAAATATGTACAAATAAATCCATTTGGAAGAAGCAGTTTTTTGCATTTTTTTTTTGCAGCCAAAAATAAGAGGATTGAAAATTAACATATTTCTTCATGTATGCAGCCAAAAGTAAGTCACTAATAAGATAAGAAATCACCACAAGAACCTTTCTGGATTAAATACAATTTCGAGCAAATTTAAAGGGAATTTAAATCTAAAGAGAGAGGTAAAAAGTAAGCCAGTGTCAATCCACACTTTTTGGTAAGGGGTGTTTGGCAACACTGAGTCTGGGGAAGACTTACTGTGGAAGTTCAAATCTGCTAAACAGTGGAAGAATAAGAAATTGTCTGTTTTTGTCACTCAGATTGAACAGTCCTCGCAGAGAGCCCATAGAAAGGGAGGGGGGGTGCCCCATGTAGTGAACTGAATAGCATCCAGCTGGAGCACATCCTAAAATCTGTATGTTACTCTAGTGTGCTCATGCTAAAACTGAAGTTTCAAGACAGAAAAGCTAACCCTCCCGAATACTGCTGGTTGATGAAGGAGATTCGAGAGGCTGAGAATGATGAGGATGGGTGAGAACCCTATGCTGGGGCAGTATGCACCCATCCAGCCCCAGACCGACCCAAAGAGACAGAGGAGGCTCTTGAGATGAGTCAGGTATGAGAGTTGCTGAAGGAACTGAAGGAGATGTGAGCTAGCCAACAAGCCGCATCTAAAGCGACCCGAAATTCTAATCACTGCCCGCCTAAGACTAAAACTAGAGATGAGGCTCCACCCATGGGTGTGGAGGCTCAGGCTATTGCCCCTGAACCTAGAGCTGAATCCAGAGTGGTGGAAGAAATGAGGAAGCTGTGAGCTGTAGTGTGGGACCTCTTACATGCCACCTGAACCTCTGCCCCCTGGTGGAATGGCAGAGACAGGGAACCTGAGTCAAAACCAAAACAGGACAGTAGAACTCCCTCCTCCAACAAGCACAAAGTTTGAGAAGAACCCAACCAGTCCAGTGATCCTAGGGAACAGCTGTTCTGCTACAGGGCAGGGAGGGCTAGGATTTAAACTTATAGGTCTGTGCTCAAGTGCAGGAGCATGTGCTTAAATCTAGTAGGTGCTTATGGAGCCCCACACGGAAGGTTCCCAGGGAGACTGCATCCTGGAGGTATGCAGGGAGCTTATTCCACAGAACTGGTGCTGCACAGCTAAAGAATTTGCTACCAGCTGTGGTACTTATCCTAGATTCTTCCAGGAGATTTCTCCCCATGGTGCAAAGCTGCCTTACCAGGGGTATGTATGAATTTGGTTGTCTTTCCCTACTGCTGTGGCTGGCATAGACGAACAAGTGGAGACCCTGGTCCTGATGTGCCCACTGACCGGACTGTATGATGGTGTCCCTTTACTAATTGGTACCAATGCCCATATGTTCAGCCGGTTAGCCCAGCTCTGTCAGGAGAAACAAGCTAAACAGACTGGAAGGGCCTTAGTACACCGGGCCTGTGATTTACAGATGCACACCCAAGAGGTTGAGAGAGAGGAATCAGTGGGAGTAGTATGGAAAAAAGACCCAGACCGGTATTACCTCCAAATGCTCGGTGTACCATTAGTGGTGAAGTGCACCTGAAAAAAGATGTCAGAAACAAAATCCTTATGCTGGACATCCCAGAAGAGAGGAAACTGCCTGAGGGACTGTTGGTCAAGCCTAGTATTCTACCTGCCCGGGCCCATGCCTACGCTCAGTGGGTAGTGGTGCAAGTTCAGAACATGTCAGATCGAGAGGTTCAGGTGAATGGAGGGTGCACCTTAGCCACTGTATATTGTGCGGTTACTGCTGTGCTGCACAGCAAGAAGTGCCCTGGAGAGAGTGATGAGGTGACCCCCTGACCTATTTGACTTTGAAGAGTCCTCTTCCCACAGAATGGAAAGCTAAGATCAGCCTGAAGTTGGCTCAGAGAAGCTAAGTATTCTCCTTGAAAGAATGGGATGTAGGTTGTGTCACAGGGGCCGAACACTACATTAGACTCTATGATGGGAGGACGTTCAGAGAGAGGTCCCGTCGCCTTGCACCTGCTGACATTGACAATGTTCAACACCATCTTCAGGAAATGCCGGCACCAGGAATCATCCAAGAGTCTCGAAGCCCGTATGCCTCCCTGATTGTGGTAGTCCAGAAGAAAAACGGATCGGTGAGGATGTGTGCGGACTACCAGAAGTTAAATTGAAGAACTATCCCAGAGCAATACACCATGCCCCGTATCCAGGATGCCCTCGGCTGCCTCAATGGAAGCCAGTGGTTCTCTGTACTCATCCTTCGGAGCAGGTATTATCAAATCCCAATGGCCCTGGGAGACAGAGAGAAGTCAGCCTTCATTTGTCCCCTGGATTTCTATGAATTTCTATGCATGCCTCAAGATATTTCGGGAGTGCCCGCCACTTTCCAGCAGTTGATGGAGAGAGCCACGGGGGGCATGAACTTGCTAGAATGCCAGGTCTATCTGGATGACGTGATTGTGTTTGGCTGGACCCTTGAGGAACATGAAGCTCACCTGTTTAAGGTTCTTGACTGATTAGAGGACTTTGGCCTAAAGTGTCAATTCTTCCAAAAATCTGAGAAATATGTTGGTCACATAGTGTCAGCTGATGGGATTCAGACAGACCCAAGCAAAGTGGAGTCTTTGACCACCTGGCCACAGCCTAATAATCTTAAGGAACTGCAAAGATTCTTGGAGTTCTGTGGCTATCACTGCTGGTTCATAAAAGATTACACCAAAGTCATCCGCCCTTTGCTCAATTTAACTCAAGATTACCCATCTACAAACAAGAAGTATAAGAAAAATGCAGTTAAAGAGGAGGAAAAGGTTTACTTTTGGACTAATGAACCTTTTGGAACCAGGTGGACTTCTGAGTGTGAGGGGGCTTTCTATGACATCAGTCATCAACTTACCCATGCGCTTGTGCTTGCATACGCAGATGCTTCTAGACCCCATGTGTTGCACACTGATGCCAGTTTAAAAGGACTCGGTGCTGTTCTTTATCAAGCATATGAGGAAGGGTTGTGCCCCCATCTGAGAAGAATTACCCAGTGCACAAACCTGAATTCCTTGCATTGAAGAGGGCCATTGTAGACCATTTTCATGAATATCTTTATGGTGCAAAGATTCTAGTGAAAAGTGACAACAAACCCCTCACTTATGTCCAGACTTCAGCTAAGTTGGATGCCACTGTGCATCACTGGTTATCTGCACTTTCTACTTACGATTATTCAATAGAATATAGACCGGGCCTGAACCACATTGATGCTGACGCCCTCTCCAGAAGGTCTCAAAGGGTCAGAATTGGACCAACAGTTTCCACATCTCGGGACATAATGCTGGGAGTTCCGAAAGGGTCCATACTGGGTCCATTGCTGTTCACCCTCTTTTTGAACACACTCCCAGAGGCATGCACCAGCAAAATTATCCTATACGCAGATGATGTGGTGGTACTCAGCAGCAGTGCCCACACTGAGACTCTGTAGGCTGAGCTGCAGTCCACCTTCCAACAACTGGAGGTCTAGTTCAGCTCTCATAGGCTGTTACTCAATTACAAAAAAAACTAATCCATGCTCCTCTCTAGCCCTCATTTAAAGAAGAGGTACCTCATACTAACAGTTACCGACAACAGGTCAGCCCCTCTAGAACAGGTTCATTCCTAAATACCTAGGAGTAATAATAGATGATACTCTCTCTTGTGGACAGCATATTGACCAGGTTGTGAAGGCAGCAAATACTAAACTCGGGGGTACTTTATCGGCACAGGAAAAGCCTCACTATCAATGCACTCAGACTTTCCATAAACAGCTCCATTCTCTCTGTGATTGACTACAGAGCAGTGGCCTATGGAGCAGCAACTGATACCACCCTCAAGAGGGTGGGCACGGCTGTAAACAAGGCCTGCAGACTGTTACTAGATGCTGACCTGCTTACACATACCTGCGTACTCTGAGCAAGCAAACATATTAAGCCTCAGGAATAGAATCTCATACCAGACGTGCCTCCTAGGTAGGAAAGCCATGCTAGGCCTAACTCCTCCCAGTATCACAGACCTGATTGCCTTAACCAACTCCATGTGCAGGAGCAGGAATAAAGAACTTCACACATTCTGTGTCCCATTCTGAAGGACAGCTCTTGGTCAAAGATCCTTCTCCTACTGTGCCCCACTGTGGCTTAATGAGATCCCAGCTAACACTCTAAATGCTGCCAACTCCAGAACCTTCAAAGCTGAACATAAGTAGTTTTTATTGCAAAAGAATGTCTGTGAGTGCTAAACTGTTCAGAACGGGTCTTCAGGTCCTGCACCAATCCTGCGTACCAGCAACTACTCATGGACTCATTCACACGGTCCACCCCTTCCCACTCCCTACCCCTGCTCCCCAGACTCTGGCACCTCATGCTCCATAGCTCTTATTCCACTAGTAGTTGTGCTCTCTCGTTGTCTCGCGCCTCATTGCCCCTCCCTCTCACTCTCCCCTCCTCACCCCTCCCACATCCCCTTTTCTTCATCAATCTCCACTCATGATAACACCCCTCCCGCTTGGTCTCTCCTTCCTTCCCCTCTCCCCCCTCCCTCTCCCTGTCTCTAACCACCTTCTCCTACCTTACAACACAGTCTCACATGCACCATCCCCAGCTGCTCGGCTCCAAAGCTGTAATGCAATGTGACAATGCTCCTTCTAGGCTGCTCTGTCCCACGTTCTCTTCACCAACCACTCTCTCCCTATCCTACATTTTCCTCTCTCTCATATACTTCCTTGTGCCATACAGCACTTAGTACTAAACCCTTAATGAACCTCATAAGAAACTCTTAGCTGTTTTCTATGTTTTTTGGTTAAACTTCCTGTACTGATAATTCAGCTATGTCTGTATTTGTACTGTGAATTCAACTATGTACTAATTTATTTATTTAGCTTTTGTTTACTGGGTAAGTACACTAGACAAGTAGTATGCCTATTTTCAGAAACGACCCGGGCCTATTTTCAGGAACGACCCGGATAATAGTTCAACTATGTCTGTATTTGTACTATAAATTCAATTTTGTCTGTATTTGTACTATTTAACAGATGTGGACCCTTTCTAAAAGAGTTCATACTCAGAGGTTGTTTACGAAATTCCAATAAATAAAAAAATAAATATAAGTAACGTGCATCCAGAAAATGACCCATGAGCTGTCAAGAAAATGCACAGAAATCACTTGCCGCCCATTGGTCAAATTGTCATTGATTCTGCATCCCAAGACACTGCCCCTCCTGAGCCTGTAACCAGGGTTGCAGCTTAAAAGAAACAGTCAACCCCCTCTCCAGTTGTCAAGGATTCAAGGCCTCCCCCAAATCAGGCCCATAATTACATTGATTGCCAGTCTGAATCTGGTGACAGTAAGTGTGAAGCACCCTATTACCCATCTTATGAACTAAGCCATTTGTTTCAAGGTAACCCCATGTACAATTTTGGAGATGAAGCTGCGCCTTCAGAACTGTCTAACCCTCCAGCCTTCTCCACCAAACTGGTGCCCTCTGAAAGTGAGGTGCAAAGTGTGACTTCTGATGTAGCTGATTCTTTGTGTTTGGTAGAACCAGCTGAGCCACCACAAGAAAGAGAACCAGAGACAGAAAGCACCACTGGTGACATACCAGTAAATACAGAACTGTTTGAAATCAATGGATCTGACAATGTTATGGAAAATTATGTTGAAAGTATTAGTCAAGTGTTGCAAGATTTAAATTCCATGGAATTTCCTCTAGATGATGAACCTGGAATTTCTTTAGAGCCAAGTATGGACATCAGTGTTGTGGAACCAGAACACAGAGCCAGATGCTGAAAGTACTTTCCATACAGAACAGACAACCAGTGCAGAGGCAGCCCTTTCAACAGAAGCAGACTTGTTTATAATCAATGAGCTGGGACTGAGAAACTCCAATGTAAATGTGGAAAGAACTGAACCTGTGCCTGTCCCTTCCCAGAAAGTCTGGTAGAGCCACCAAACCAGTGATATGCCTCAGTTATGACTCCCCAGGAAGGCCTATAGATCTTCCCTTACATGTAGTTCACAAAGGGGTGTATGTTTCTGAAAGCTCTCTTCCAAAACTAAGTTATTCTGCTGCTCCTAAGTTGATAGTTAAACCGTCAAATCAGTGTACCAATGCCCTTGCCCCATGCAGCCCTAGTGTAGCTGATAGGGATAGGCCCCAAGCCATGTGGGTTAGAGTACAGGAGGTGATTCAAACCTGTTTAAATCTGCTAATATGTTTAAGAAACTGTATGAAAATTTCTTACTGTGGAAATGTCATTGCAAATGGAAAAGTATAGTAATGCTTAGGACCAGTTTATTTTACTGATCCATCAGCTTTATTTTGTGGTATACTAAATGAAACATGCATGTTCAGAGGAGGGCAACAAAGATGGTACATGGATTGCATCACAAGTCCTATGAGGACAGGTTGAAGGAAATGAATATGTACTCCCTGGAGGAGAGGAGGGAGAGAGGGGACATGATAGAGACATACAAGTATCTCACAGGGAGGAACAGGGTGCAAGAATACACTATTTTTAAGCGAAAAAGATGTTCCAGGACTAGAGGGCATGGGATGAAGTTGGAGGGAGGACGATTCAGAGGAAATGTGAGGAAGAATTTCTTCACAGAACGAGTGGTGGACAAGTGGAACACCCTTCCTGAGGAAGTGGTGGGGCTGAAACTATCACAGGATTTAAGAATGCATGGGATAGACATAAAGGAATTCTGGATGTCAGGAGTAAGGGGTAACAGAGTTCTAAGAGAACATAAACTGAAGTTACAAACTCAAATGGGCAGACTAGGTGGGCCATAGGCCCTTGTCTGTCGACACTGTCTATATATCTATGTATCTATGTATTCTCATATAATGTTTTCATATAGAATTCTATAGTATGTGTAGACTTGACGTGGATGCCAAGTTTTTCCTGGCAGGGAAGCGTGTAACCCCCCCTACAAATTGGGGTTTATTATATTGTCTTCCTGGGCTCCCTAATGCCCACTGTCAGGATGGTGTCCTGTCTGCAGCAGTTCTATTTGTCTGCGTGATAGTACTTTAGCAAGTCTTCGTGCCTGTCTCTTTAAGAGAGCACCTATTCTGTGTTTGGAAATCAGTCTGAGCTGGGTCCAAGTAACTAAGGCTTGCAACCAGCCAGACCGTCTGTTATATGGCCCCATTCTGCAGTCGCTATATGTGCAGAGGGAGTCCTGTTAGGAAGTGTGGTTATTTGCTGTTTATTTGTTCTAATAACAATGATAGAGAAGTTTGTCTAACCTGCTTTCAGTTGCAGCTTGAGCTTTGGAATAGGAGCCACCATTCTGGTTCTTGACCTCCAGTACTGGACCAGTCGAACCTCTGGCAACCTAAAATGGAGACCATCCTCAGAGGTCTTGTGGGTGGGAAATTCTGTAGTTTTTGTAGTTTTAAGTGTTTGGTGCCTAAATGGACCCGGAGGGGGAACCCTTTCTGTGACAGACAGCTCCCTCAGCCTGCTGAAACTTTTGGATTATCGGGAAATCCCCAGAACTGCCTGAAGCAGTAGTCAGTCAAGAGTTGGAGGCTGAAGAGTGACCAGCTCAAGCTGTTGAGCAGCTGCTCCTAGAAGGAGCATAGGAGAATTGGCGGGAAGGCTCTGCTGGCCTGTCTGCCATGTTCTCCAGCCTAAAGAATTGCCTTGTGTAGAAGTCAGAACTTTTCCAATTGCTGGCTTAAACCTGCAGCAGAAGAAAGAAAATGGTGTTAGTGCTACTTGCTAGTGGGACCGAAGACTTGCTCTAGAAGTGATCGGCATGCCTGATGAGAGAAAATAGCCTCGGAGAGGAAGGTCTGCGTAGTGAAGCTATCACTTGCAACCGGGCTGTATCCAAACTGTGGCTTAGAGAAATAACTGATTTAAGTATGCTGAATGTGTTTTGTGGATCGTAATTTGGTTCCCCATGGTGAATTCTGTTATGCCCACTGGAGGCTTTTCCAGCAGAATATCACAAACTCTCAGCTTAAGCCACTGCCCCCATTTCAGAGATCATCTCTGTGAAAGACCCACTTGGGGATTCGGCCCCCTTCTTAACAACATCGAACAGGTAGCGACCACCAGGAGGTGAGTCATGTAGGCCCTGCTTCCCCTGACCCTCCAGATCAACGCCATGAAGTCTTCATCTCACATGTCCTACATCCTGGTCTGTATAGCATGAGTACAAATCAGGGTAGCTCCTTGCAGCACTGCTGCCAATCATTGTGTGCCATCTGATTATTTTGTTCTGGGTTATTGCAAACAGACTGAGCCATCTGGCTCGGAAATACAATTAATTGGGTTAGGCACATGTTAACTTTTTTCCTTCCTAAGGGCCCCAACAACAGCTGCAATGTTGGCCACCCCGGGCAACACTTCAGGCTAGCCTGCATAACATACTGGGTACCCAGGTTTGTGGGACTGTTCCAAGGGGACTTACAGTGCATGCCAAACCAACCTTGACTAAATCAAAGTGTCAATCATTCTATTAGATTCACACCCCTTCCCTGTTCACTCCCCCTGAATAAACTAGATTATCTTGTTTCACGTTTAATCTAGCTAGTGTGCATATTATTAGTTGGGTTACAGTGGTAATATTGTATTGCTGACCTTATTTTCCAGGGGGTCTCCAGGGCAGTTGCAGCTGATCCAGCCCTGGTGGTAAGTGCAAAGGGCGTGAGCATATTATTACTGTTATTCAATGGATGTGAATGTTCTGTGGTGTTACTGCTTAAGCCACTAGAAGGGTTGGTGGGTGGTTATAGCATCCCGGAGGGCTATACCAAAGCAGTTAAGCTTCCCCAATACCATTCCTCCGGGTGGAGGCACCCATTCACAGAACTCAGGTCCCTCAACCTGTGCATAGCCAGACAGGCAGGGGTAGTAGCCCATAGGATAGCACCACCTAGTGGTTACACACATGCAATGCATCCTCTTTTATTACAATTCTGACATATCTGGTCTCTGTACCAACATTCATATTCAAAATGACCAGTCTTTCCAAATGGTAGGAGATTTTGCTGCCTGTCACCTCATTCATACTCTCAGCATTCACTTTATGCACTTTAGTAAAGGCACTCAACTCTTGAGCTCTGTTTACAGCCAATTCCATAGAAACTGCAATTTCTAAAGCCTTTTGTAGTATAAGCTTAGCATGTGTCAGCAAAGGTTTCTGAATTGCTTCATTGTGCAACCCACACACCAGGATATCTCACAGCGTATCATTTATCACATTGCCAAAATCACAATGCTTAGCCAGCGTTTTTAACACTGCAACAAATTGGGAGACTGTTTCTCCTTTTTCTTGGTTCCATTTATGAAAGCGAAACCTCTCTGCAATCACTAATGGCTTTGGGGAGAAGTGTGCTTGCAATACTTGTACTATTTCAGTGTAAGATTTTGTGCCAGGTTTATCAGGCTGCACCAGACTGCGCAATAAACTGAAGTTTTTTCCATCCATCACACTTCTTATCCTCTGTAATATCATTTGCAATCACAAAATATTCAAACTGCTCTGTATAAGAGTTCCATTGCTCTACAGTTTCATCAAAAGGTCCCGTAGGTCCTGTTATCAAAGTCATTTTGCACTTTCAATTTGATTACTCAATAATTCCACTGATAACTCAATCTTTTCTAGAAGTCTGACTGGCACACAGGGTTGCTATGCTCTCCTCCTTCCAAATTTGCACACACACAAACCGAGGCCTACGCAACAGCTTGCTTTCACTTTCTCTTTGCATAAAACAGTCCCAAACAAATATTAAAAATAGCTCTTACTTTGATATCTTTGAAGCAGTGGGTGCAGCAGAGGTTTGCCATCCACGTCGCAAGTTTTGTTGTGTATGTGGCTGCGGGAAGAACTTTTACTCAGTTCTCACAAGGGAGCTCAGACAAGTAGCTTGCAATCCAAATGCCATCTTTACTTCAGCTTCCTCTAGAACATATCACATGATACAGTAATACAATGACACACTGAAACCACTAGAGGCACCCCAGCACCACACATAACACCTCCCTCCCTCCCTCCCTCCCAGGGCTGGGACTTCTGTACTGGGGGTCAATGTGGCATTGGAATGCGCCACCCTCTGTCCAAGGTCTCTGACACTCTTCCATGGGCAACTCTTTCCCTGCCATCTCTTGGGGGGGTCACTGTGGTAGCAGAATATGGCACCCACCCACCCTGCCTCCCAGGGCCGGGTCATGTATCCATTGGCAATGCCTCCATTACCCTCTGCTGGTGGTTGCTATGGCATCAGAATGTGGCACCCTACCTCCCAGAGCTGGGACACTCTGCCATGGGTATCTCTTCCCCTGTTCTTTGCTGGGGGTCACTCTGTTAACAGAATGTGGCATCCTTCCTCTTGGAACATGACACCTACCCTCCCAGGGCTGGGAAGTTGCAATAGGCAACACTTACAGTACCAAGCCCTCTGCAATTAGTCACATGAAGCCCAAACCATCACATCTTGGGACATGTGATGGTTGCTGAGAGGATGGCCATGGTTATAATGGTTGCCATATCTTGGCAACAGTAGCATGTCTCAAGCTGCAGTAGGGTATTTCAATTGTGGGGCTTTCTTCCTGGCTGGATGCCCCCACCTGCATTCTGGCTTTGCTGGTAACCTACCAACTGTGACTATCCCTTATGGGCCTCCAAGGGTCCTACATAGCTACCCCTCAGGAGCAAGGTCTTCCATGCATGAACAGGAAGGGTTGCAGGGTCCATCTGCCATCATTCTGTCAGCTGCCATTTTTTTTCTTCGACTTTGACCTCCCATTTCCACACACCATCCCATGTTGCCATGCACACACCCTTGTCAGGCTTCCACCCATGCATCTGTCCCCCTTAATGGAAGCACCTCCCCAGCACTCTGCAGGTGTTGTTGTGGCAGCAGAACATAGCACCCTACCTCCCAGGACTGGGACATGCTGTCATGTGCAACATTTCCCCAACCCTCTGCAGGGGATGCTGTGGCAGTGTGTCACAGCACCCTTCCTCCCAGGACTGGGACACATTGTAATGGGCAACACTTCCGCAACCCTCTTCGGGGGGGTCAGTGTTGCAGCAGAACATGGTACACTCCCTCTGAGGGCTAGGATGTGTTGCCATGGGCAACATAACTCCAACCATCTGCAGGGGGTTGCTGTGACAGTGGCAGATTGCACCTTCCCTCCTTGGATAAGCCGCGGTGGCATGGACAACAGATCTCCATCCCAGACAATTGCATTGCTACCATAATCTGCACCTAATGCTAATTGCTCCCATGAAACCATGATACATTACCATCGTCTTCAGCTGAAGCCAATGGCCTGCACGGCAGCATGACACATTATCTTAGTCTGCATCTGAAACATGACAGTTGACTGTACTCTGCACCTGAATCCAATAGTCTGTGTGGCAGCATGGCATGCTGTCGTAGTCTGCCAGTTGCTTTCGCCACACACTACTGTAGTCTACATTATAAACCATGATATCATTCATGACCACTCAGAGTTATTTCTAAATATTCCAAGTACTCTTATTTCTATAAGAGGTTATTTCATGCAAACAGTTCTTTTTTTTAATTAAATATACATTATTGAAATGTTTTCCCATCAAAACACACAAGCAGTCCAGAAGAGGGACAAGACAGGGTCCCCAACATGGAGCACAGCAGTAGCACGCAGAGTTGATTCACTTGTACAATGGCTAAAAATAGTACAGTAAGCTGATTGTCTTTACAACATTGAGGGAAGGGATAACTACAAGGCCAAGGTATCTATTGTAACATCAGATCACCAGACAATATTATATATTAATATGTAGACTGAGGGGTGTCTCTTATGGGATAAGAAGGTTATCTCATGCTGGTTTGGGTGAGAAGACAGAAAAGTGAAGCTGAGCTGTTCTGTCAACCCAAAATAGCACAAGACAACCTTCTTATCCTGTAAGAGCCACCCCTCATCCTGCATTTTAATATATTATGAAGCAGTGGAACTGCCTACAGTCCAAAAGAGCACAATTTTTACTAAGAATGTTTAATTTATTTTGACTGTTTTTGCTGTTCTCCCTCACTCTTTCACGTTATAGTGATACATTCCAAGAGCAGTAATTAACACTGCTTAAGCGGCACGTAATGGTGGCAGCTTCACTGCAGGGACTGACTTTGCATTAAAGTTTTTCTTAGTCAAAGCTTTTTCCACTATGTTTTGGGACTGTACATTTGGAAAAGCTGTAACTTTTGCCAGTGTGCTTGCAATTCTGCAGTTTGAAAAGGATCATTGCTTGCTTGCATGGTGGCAGCAGGGAGGAACCACTGATAAAACATTTTCTTTTTTTGTTTACCTCTGCCAAGATGTATGAGAGTTGATATTTCAATTAATGAAGCAGCACTTTTACTGCAGGTAAAATAAATCAAACTCCAAGGCAGACTATATAATGTTTTCATCTGGGGAAGTTTTCTAGGTAAATTAACTGCTTTGGTATTTTGTTACACTTCCCGATCATTTGTGTGTCTGAAGGGCTGCTCATTTTAAATACTGTGGTGGCAGTTCAACGGGAACCTCAGTGCTTTAACACAGACATTTTTTGAACCAGGATTCCTCTCACAGCTGGTACCACTGTGGCGAATCTGGCAGGAGCGCTGTGATAAGTGAGAATCACCTCAGTGGGAATCGGTTCTTTGGAGGAGTGTGAGGCAGTAACTGTACGCTCAATGAGAGGTACAGTAATGCTGCATTCTGATTGGTGGAGGCAGTTCCACTGCTTTTTAATAAGTGGTATATGCATAGACAAGTTACCACAAACATAGTACGTGTCTAGTTGCATAAGTACATGAAGTTTCTCCCACTTATTTTTATAAGCTTTCAGTCTGTTTTGCAGGCTGGTAATAGACTTTTCTGCTTTAAGGGCAGACATAAGCTCTGTCTGCCATTCCTTATAGCTGGGAGTTTCGTGACCCAGCCAGTGATATAACTGATATTTTTTGGCACAAGCAGCCATTAGAACAACATGATGATTTTGTGTACTGTGAAGTTTATGCTGGTAGTCTCCCACAATGGTAAATGGCTGTCACTCCACAGAGGGAAGAGTGACCAGTGGGGTACCACAGGGATCAGTGCTGGGACCGGTCCTATTCAATATCTTCATCAGTGACATTGCGCAGGACCTAGAGGGCAGAATTTCACTGTTCGCTGATGACACAAAGCTCTGTAACAGAGTAGACACACTAGAGGGTGTAGACAGAATGAGAAGGGACCTGCAGAAACTTGAAGAATGGTCAGGGTTTGGCAGTTGAAATTCAATGCAAGGAAGTGCAAGATAATGCATATGGCACAAAAACCCTGGCACAATATATCAGTTGGGGGTGAGGATATAGCATGCACCAAGCAAGAAAGGGATCTTGGGGTTATCATCTCTGATGACCTCAAGGCAGGGAAACAGTGTGACAAGGCATCAGGTAAAGCAAATAGGATGCTGGGATGCATAGGCAGGGCATCACCAGCAGGAAAAGGGAGGTCATAATTCCGCTATACAAGACACTAGTGAGGCCCCACCTGGAGCACTGTACAGTTCTGGAGACCTTACTCGTAAGGACATAGACAGGGTAGAGAAGGTTCAGAGGAGGGCAACAAAGATGGTGTATGGATTGCATCACAAGTCCTATGAGGACAGGTTGAAGGAACTGAACATGTACTCCCTGGAGGAGAGGAGGGAGAGAGGGGGTGTGATAGAGACATACAATTATCTTACAGGGAGGAACAGGGTGCAGGAATACACTATTTTTAAGCGAAAAAGATGTTCCAGAACTAGAGGGCATGGGATGAAGTTGGAGGGAGGACGATTCAGAGGAAACGTGAGGAAGAATTTCTTCACAGAATGGGTGGTGGACAAGTGGAACACCCTGCCAGAGGAAGTGGAGGGGGCTGAAACAATCACGGGATTTAAGAATGCATGGGATAGACATAAAGGAATTCTGGAGGTCAGGGGTAAGGGGCAACAGACTTCTTGGAAAACATAAACTGAACTTACAAGCTCAAATGGGCAGACTGGGTGGGCCATAGGCCCTTATCTGCCGACACTGTCTATGTATCTGTAATGCATATGTCCAGGGAAAAAACATATTCTAGCCAGAGAAGTGGGTCCAGCTTTTGCTGAATGGCCTGCCACAGTGGCTGTACCTTAGGGAAATGCCATAAGATGTGTAAGAGATTACCCTGCAATTCCTCACATCTTGAACAAGTATCATTGAGGAGTTTTTGAATTTTGCATAGTTTCAAGGGAGTATAGTACATGTAATGTAATATTTTCAACTGCATAGGATAGTAAGTGTCACATTTTTTGCATTTGTAGAACTTTGTCCTTATCTGGTGCCAGCTGTATTCTACCTGAGCTTTAGGGAGGGCCATGTGCCAATATGTGGCTGACTCTCCTAACATCTTGTCAATGGTAAGGTGGTGTATGCACTAATAAAGATTGGAGCTTGGGTGGGGTAAATTGGCCCATTGAGCTAAGGGTACTATACATTTCTCATGGTTAGACATCCAGGAGACTCCTGGAAATGTTTAGCCAAAACATGGATCACTTGTGGAAATGGAAAAACTGTTGTGGCAGGCAATTGATAATGTTACAGGAAGGTGGCAAAAGTAATGAGTTTGTTATCAAAGATTAGTTGCTCAGCCCTAGTGATGTAAAGTTTGGTCCATGGAGGAGTGAATATAGGGCATCCATCTATTATGAAGTTGGGAGTTCTTCGGTAGGGGCTTCACCCAAAGACTGTTCAGTGGAACCTGCCACAGAGATAGCCTGACTCCCAGTCCTGTTGAGAGAGCCATCTGCTCCCATAAGCAAGAGGGCTGCCAGAGAGCATGAAGCATGGCCAGTGATATCGTTTGGGGTAGGGCTCCCTTACAGATAAAAGCACAGCCACTCCTCCTCCAGCATTATGCACATGGGGGAGGCCCTAATATTTTTTTCAGGATTTGTCTCTTTGGGGGATTGGGATACTCTTGTTAAGTAACAAACTGTTTATCTGTGAATTTGTGAAGTACATTGCTCTTTGTCATTATGAGTAACTCTGGATTTTTTATGCCTGCTGGGTATGTGTACTCAGTGGTATCGATGTTATTATGCAAAAGATAGGTTTGGCAGATAGGAGAGGGTCTTACACCTGGGAGGAACAGCTCCCTATTAGTAAGGGGGTCTTGGTAGCTGACACCAGCCTTAACAAATTTGACCTAATCAGAAAACTTCATAACCATTGTTTGGGGTTTCTGATTTGGAACATAGAAAATGGAAATTTTTCAAGGTACCTAACTTTGATCAGACTATATTAGCTGGGGATACAGAAAACAACCCAGGATCCAGTATAAATGGGGATGGTTACAACTTTAGTTATCAAAGTTGGTTCAAAGCGTGTGGGCTGATATTAGTTCACCTAAACATCTGTAGCTTGCTATCACAGAAACGTGAACTTGAAGCTTGGTTACATGTTTATGTTCCAGATATACTAGCAATAAGTGAATCACAGTTGAATGATAAAATTGAAGGGAATCCGGTTTACATAGAGGGCTGTAGTTGTGTTAAAAGTTATTGTAAGCACAAGAGGGGTCGGAGTTCATAATTTAGGTTAAAACAGCCTAAAATAGAGGTCTCAAATGTAACAACACTTTTAGGTTACAAAAGTCTATTCTTAGAAGTGGCTTTGGGTAAAAGAAAAAAAATTACTGGTGGGCTGTGTTTATAACCCACCCAAAGCTAAACCAGAAGGACTCAAAGAACTAGTTCAGGAGTAAGATCAATTCAAAAACTGGGAAATAGTAATCCTAGGAGATTTGACAGGGCGAGACATTAGTAAATATAAAAATATTCTTCTGAAGGCAAATTTAGTCCTATTAATCAGTGAAGCAGCAAGATTTAATGATTGACTGGATATTAGTCAACAATGAGAGACATGTGAGTTGGTTGGAACTATGCCAGACTCAGTGAGTGATCATACACCAATTTATTGCATTTGGTGCAATAAAAGTCCAAAGATTCAGGGGAAAATAATTTTTACCAGATTCATAAATGATGGAGTTAAGACAAAAAATAAAGAAGATTGAGAATCATCAGCTGGAATCTAATGGATAACTACACAGATGTTAAAGTGTTACTTGATAATTTCTTAGAAATTTTCAATCGAATTTCAGACAAGCATGTACCTTTAAAAAAAGTAAGGTATGGAATGTACAAAATGGCTTGCTTGCTAGTGATTTGATGGAAAATTTTAAGAAGAGAGAGAATCGGCTTGGGCAAATAAAAAAAAACAAGACAGATTGGAATAAATTCAGGGATTAAGAAACAGTTATAAAAAGCAAATAGAAAAGAACAGAAGTAGATACTTATAAAAGAAAGCAGCAAATTAATTTTAATAATAAAAAAGTTTCGGGGCAAGAATTAACAACTTAATAAATCCCTCCAAAAAGGAAGATATGGACAGTCTTAAGCAACAAAATCAAACTTTAAATGACAATGTAGATATACAGAAGTTAATTATTTAAATGATTTTTTACTGACTAAACAAGTTACATAGATACACTTTTAGACACTTAGGATGTTGCCAACTAAACACAATTGAATAGACCAAGTTTTTATTAAAATAAAATGACTAAAAGTGAGGTTTACAAACAGTTACTAAAAGTAAATCTAACAAAAAGACCAGGAATTCATGAGGTGGAGTATACATTCCTGTGGGCTGCCACAGCTGAATTGCCGCTACCAATACAGAAAATTTTTAATCTGCCTCTAACCACACTAAAGGTCTCAGATCTTTGGAAGAGCACATATGTTGTGCCAGTACATAAAAGATACTCAAAAACTAATGTAGGCAATTACAGGCCAATTTCAATCTTATCTTTGTTGGGTAAAACACAAGAAAGACTACTTAATACAAGTTAATGGACTACTTGGAAAGGTGCAATTCTTTTAACAAATGTGAAGCATGGTTTCAGGAGGGATTGCAGCACAGTAACTGCCTTGGTCAGGTTCATGAATGTACTGCATGTGAACATGGAGGGGGGCATTTTCATGGGGGTGGTGTTCATGGACCTCACCAAGGCATTCGATCTAGTGAATCACTGCCTCCTGAAATAAAGCTTAATAAGCTGGGGATGAGTGCTTCTGTTATAAATTGGGTTTCTAGCTACCTGATAAGAAAGCAAATGATAAAATCAAGTGGAACTCATGGTGTACCTCAGGGGTCCATCCTTGGGCCTCTGTTGTTTTCTTAGTTCATCAATGACCTACCCCACATTCTTAGCATGTCAAAAATAATACTTCATACTGATGATGCAGCACAATATCTAGCACATAAAGACATGAATCTGTTAATTGATCTCCTGAATATTGAACTTGGAGAATCACAGAGATGGTTCCACTTAAATTACATTGTTGATGAATAATAAGAAAAACAATGCTATTTTGTGTGCTATAAATGTCTTGTAGAAATAGGGACAATTTGGTTGTAAAATGCAGTGAAGAAATTTCACTGGAAGTCGTGAATCACTTTGAATATTAAAGAGTGTCTCTAGACTTCCATCTAAATATCGAGACACATATGGAGTTGCTTTGCAGTCAGTTACATAAAAAATGAGGTGCTTTGTACACATTAAGAGTTATATTAACTGACAATACCCAACAGGCTTTATCACAAGCTTGCCTTTACCAGCTATTGAATACGGGAGTGTAATGGGGGAGGTGTCCGAGAAAGTGAAAGCCAAAAGAGCCTGTATGTATAACACAATTTGTAGAGGTGCCCTGAGGAAGAAATCTAGAAAGCACCATTATACTGTCTGCTGGAGGCTAGATTGGTTACCACTAAAATACGGGCATACATTTTACTGAAGCTCTATGATATACAAGGCACTAAAAAAGGTGATGAAGGGCCATTATCTGGTATTCTTATGGCCAACAATAACTTAAAATATCTGTGTTCTGATGATAATTACAACTTTATTTTTACCTTGCTTTAAAACTTCAGAGATTCAGAAATTATTCATGTATATGGCAGCTAAAAACTGGAATACTTTAAATCCAGAAATCAGAAATTTAAATACTGTAGGTCAGTTCAGAGCTGTTTACAAATCCCATCTGATAGAAACATAGACTTTGACGGCAGATAAGGACCACTTGGCCCACCCAGTCTGCCCATTTCCCTACCTACTGGATAAGCTGCAGATTCTAGTTAACCAACAGCCTACTTCCTGCCACCCCCACTACAATTGCCTTGTGTCTGTCCCATGCATGTTTGAATTCCCCCACTGTTTTAGCCCCAACAACCTCCCCAGGAAGGAAGTTCCATGCATCCACCACTCTCTCCGTGAAAAAGATTTCCTCACAATACCCCTTAGTCGTCCCCCCTCTATCTTTAAATTGTGTCCCCTTGTTCTTACACATCTCTTTTTCTGAAAGATGCTACCCTCCTGGACTTTGTTGATTCCCTTGAGGCACTTAAATGTTTCTATCATGCCCCCCGTCCCTCCTTTCATCAAGGGTATACATATTAAGCTCTCTCGGTCTCTCTTCATATGATTTCTGATGCAGACCCTGCACCATTTTAGTTGCCCTCCTCTGGACTGCTTCCATCCTGTCTGTGTCCTTGCGTAGATGAGGTCTCCAAAACTGCACACAGTACTCCAGATGGGGTCTCACCAACTGTCTGTAAAGAGGGATAATCACTTCCCTTTTTATGTTTGCTTGCATGCATGTGCAAGAAACATAATGCCATCATCTGAGTTTTTCAGAGGTGTGTCAGCATCCAATTCAGTCAGTGTGTTTGCAGGCGTGGTCACAGTTCTCCAATCACTGCTGGAGCTGTCTATGACAGCAGTTGAAAATGCAGTGGCATACAGTTGAAAGAGGGAGCTACGCTTCAGTGAGCAGCTCCTCCCCCACATACACACACAGATCAACTGTGTTGGTTACCTGATAGGATGGTGTAGTCTTGTCTAGCTAGAGACAAGCCACACATCATTACTTTAATAAACTGTTCCCTGCCACAGCAGGACCACCAACATGTGTGGGTGCCTAACAGTCCTTACACACCAGCTCTCCAAAGCACACCTTCATGGACTCCATGGGTTCTAATCCTCCAGAAAAAAAATACCTCAGCATTTGATGTGAAAACTCAGACTTCGTTGTATGTGTAATTCCAAGCGTTTTCTCTTACTAGACTCTGTCAATGTGAACTCCCCGCTGCTAAAACCTATGCAAACGAACTTGAGCATACTGTACTACCTGCAGCTGAAGTAAAGAACAGCCAGAATGCACAAAGGAGAACATACTGCTATGCATTTCAGCAGCAGCCAGTGGGGGAGGTTTTCATGACTGAAGCACTTTAATGCACCTTTTAGTGCTGTCATATACACACCCCTGTGTGGTAATTCACTAAACTGCACACTTAGTCTGGTAATGCAGCTTCAAAATATTTTTTTTTTCTCTGAATTGCCGTGAGCTGGCATTTAGATAGAATCACACAGCTCTTTCTCAAATCAGATGCTCAATGAAGTAACATCACCTTGTGACCCTAAACATCTTAGGGTTGGACATGTGCCCTAAGAAAATAGCGAAAACTAGGGATAGAAAAAGAAAACACAAATTCAACCGTAGTTCACAATCGAATCCACCCTTTCCTCCGGCGAACCTGAAGCCGCCTAACAGCCCAACCCTGCGTGCTCATGCACTCCCTCCACCCGCACAACATATGGCCGACGGGGGTGCTGTTGCATTTTATTTCATAATTTCCTGATCCCGTTGCTGCCACCATACTGATACAGTAATTCTTTATGGCTTAAAACTGCTTGACATTAGCTGAATTATAAATGGCATCCCTGTTTGACGCTGTGGTGCGGAATATGGTGGTGCTCAAATTTAAGCCAAGTATTACGTGCAGATAAGTTGTTATTGACTCATGTCACTTACCATTTTATACAGCTATTGATTTTTTCAATTCACTTTTGCTGACAAATGTTGATCGAGGATTCTGGTGTCACAATTCAGTTCAGCGATGTGTAACATCTTAGTGCAGATGCTAAGTAACTGTTTTAAAATGTCGAAAAAGTTAACAGCCATGAAAATGCATGAACTTCTTTCTTCAGTGTCTGGAGCTGTAGTGGTGTTATTGACAAGTGCATGTCCCTTTGCTCCAGATCTATCAGTGAGATGTCTATTCTATGCAATGGACAGTGGCTGAATGTTATCAGCTGACAGTTTTCATTTCATTACCAACAAATAAATATTCAGGGCTTTGCAAATGCAACTTTGCTGGTAGCACAGTTTCATGCCCCAAGTGTCTGTCATCAGTTAGTGGTTATATCTTAACCGATGATCACAAAAAGTATGAAAAGATTTGCCGCTGAGTAATGTAAATGCCAATCCACCTAAGCACCTTTAGGCTGCAAACAGAATTTGAAACGTATAGGGATTCTGAACCGTGTATCACTCCAGGCACAGCAAGCAGTTAATAAGTTTAAGCACATTCTCAGGACATTGTTTCACTTGCCCTCTCCCCACTACGATCCTGGTCACCTGAAATAAACCTGACATTTTAGTATCTGTTTTACATCTTGGCTCAGTTAGGCAATCAACGCTGTAAGAACATAAACGGACATATAAGCGGGGACTATAAGAACATGGTCACCTGAAATAAACCTGACATTTTAGTATCTGTTTTACATCTTGGCTCAGTTAGGCAATCAACGCTGTAAGAACATAAACGGACATATAAACGGGGACTATAAGAACATGCCGTGGGTGCTTGTGCCTTAGTCCAGCTGTGCAACATCAGTCTGAAGCTCAGGTAGGGCTTACTGTCTACCACTTTGTTCACCCCCCATGTACCTGTATCATTTCACATCCTCCCTTGCCTTAGTCCAGCTATGCTACATCAGCCTGAGGCTCTGGTAGGGCTTACTGTCTACCACTTTGTTCACCCTCCCCCATGTATCGCTGTGCTACATCAGCCTGAAGCTTTGGTAGGGCTTACTGTCTACCACTTTGTTCACCCCCCCAGGTACCTGCACCATTTCACATCCTCTCTTGCCTTAGTCCAGCTGTGCTACATCAGCCTGAAGCTCTGGTAGGGCTTACTGTCTACCACTTTGTTCACCCCCCCATGTACCTGCACCATTTCACATCCTCCCTTGATCTACAGTGAGGAGATCCCTCATTCATACGTCACATATGCACGCACAAAAAAAGAAACCCGGTCTTCAAAAATTAAGATACACTTATTATGTTTGTTATGTTTGCTTGCACGCATGTGCAAGAAACATAGTGCCATCATCCGAGATTTCGGAGGTGTGTCACCCCCTCTTCCAATTCAGTCAGTGTGTTGGCAGGCGCGGCCCCTGTAAGCCAATGCATGCTGGAGCTGTATATGACAAGCTCCAAAATGCAGTGGCATACAGTTCAAAGGGGGAGCTATGCTTCAGTGAACAGTGATAAGATATCGCTTCTCGCGCGCGCTCCCCACACACACACACACGCAGGCGCGGCGCGTGCCCCCGCACGCACGCGACACACTGTATAGCCGACGGGTGCCTAATCCCCGCCAGCTTTGCTGGGCGCCCCGCCCCTCAAAGCCTTCCAAATGCCATGCTGGGTGCCCACCCCAGCGTGGCAACTCATGATATAGCCGGCGGGGTGCCCAATCCCCATCGGCTCCACTGTCCTCACCCCGAGTACTGGGTGCTATGCTGAGAGCCCACCCCAGCGTGGCAATCGATGCTTTGGCCGACGAGGGTGCCCAATCCCCCGTCGGCTGAACGCCCCCCCAACCATCCTTGTGCCATGCTGGAAGCCTGCCCCAGCGTGGCAAACGTCCCGCGTTATCATTGGAAACAAAAAGAACACCTGTAAAGAAAAAACGGTCCCACGTAGTCTCCCTGGCCCCCGTCCCACAACCTGCACCCACCCACTGCGCACCCTGCCTCCCCACACCCCCCTCACCCCATATTTACCTCTGGACCTCGGCGCAACGATCTTCGGTGGACCGGGAACACGTCTGCACTCTTCAAAGCCGACCGTGAACTGAGGAAATGCGGTAAGCTGTATAATGGACTAGATAGGGGGTTTTCAACTTTGTTGCATATCTCAGGCATTTTTTGGAATTTTTGCACCAAATTTTCAACATGGGGTTTTGGGACCCCTTCTCATGAATGATGTCACTGTCATGGCGTTATTCGGGCCCGAAGGGTGATTTTGCAGTCACTACGCGAAATCACCTTTCGGGACCGATTAACAAAATGACACTGCTAGAGTTCATAAGGTGGGCTCTCAAGAATCTATTTTGAAAATTTGGTGGAAAATTTCAAAAGCGACTATTTCTGACGTCGTTACGCAGTTCCTCAGCTTCATCGTAAGTTCGCGAATTTTTAATATTTTCACTCCAGATTTTCAACATTGCCATTTTACCACACCTTCTTATGAGTAGTACAGCTGTCATTTTCCATCTCACCCAAAGCGTGTTTCCGCCCATGTTAAGCGCTGTCCAGGCTGATCGGTGTCTTGGAAACCAATGTCGGGACAAACTAAGAAAACCACAGTGACACTGTTCATGAGCAGAGGTCTTAAAATGGCTATGTTGAAAATTTGGTGAAAAAATTCCTAAAAATGACTGTTTTATGAGCGTGCATTGCGCAGTTCCTACGCACGCTCGTAAGTTCACGAATTTTCAATATTTTCACTCCAGATTTTCAACATTGCCATTTTACCACACCTCCTTATGAGCAGTACAGCTGTCATTTTTCACATCTTGCCCAAAATGTGTTTCCGCCCATGTAGCGCACAATGGCGCAGTCGATGTGCGAAATCAATGTATGGGACACATTAAGAAAATCACAGTGACACTGTTCATGAGCAGAGGTCTTAAAATGGCTATGTTGAAAATTTGGTGAAAACATTCCTTAAAATGACTGTTTTGAGCGCGCGTTGCACAGTTCCTATGCATGCTCGTAAGTTTACAAATTTAATATTTTCACTCCAGATTTTCAACATTGCCATTTTATTACACTTCCTTATAAACAGTACAGCTACCATTTTTCATATGCCGCCCAAAATGTGTTTTCGCACATGTAGCGCACAATGGTGTTGTTGGTGTGTTGGTGTGCGAAAGCAATCTTTGGGACAGATTAAGAAAATCACAGTTACACTGTTCATGAGCAGATGTCTTAAAATGGCTATGCTGAAAATTTGGTGACAAAAGTCCATAAAATGACTGTGTTATGAGTGAGCATTGCACAGTTTCCACTCACCCTCGTAAGTTCATGACTTTGTAATATTTTAAGTCCAGATTTTCACCAGTGGCATTTTTCCACACTGCCTTATTTACAGTACAGCTGTCATTTTTCACAACATGGCCGAAGTGTGTTTTCACACTTTCAGCGCGAAGATGCATGGTCGCTGTGGGAAATTATTGTTCGGGACAGATAAAGAAAATCACAGTGACACTGTTCATGATCGGAGGCACCAAAATGCCTGAGTTGACAATCTGCTGTAAAAATCCCCAACCTAATTATATTACGGGTGTGCGTTGCACAGTTTCTATGTACGCTCGTGATTTCACCATTTTTTTAAATATTTTTACTGCAGATTTGCAACATTGCCATTTTACACCTCCCCATGAACAGTACAGCTGTCATTTTTACATCCTGTTCGGAATGTTTTGCACCTGTGGTGCTAAATGCCACATAAATCGCTGTGCATAAGCAGCTTTTATTAACAAACTGATATTCCCCTGTTCATGAGGTGGGGTCACAAAAAAACCATGTTGGACATTTGGAGTGAAAATTCCAACGAATGCCTGGTATTAGGGTTTCAACCATAACGCCCAACCCTGTAGAGATTGACAGGCATCAGGGGTGTGACTTGGGATTCTTGCCTGTAATGCTCATACCATTCCACACCCTGCAGCCAGTGAGAAGCATTGAGGTATGCCTTGGACTCTTCAGCCCCAAAGTTCACCCCATTCTCCTATATCGCACTCATCTCACTGTATTTCCTAATGGAATGGGGTGCACATAAGGGCCAAGACCCCAGGAACACCATGACACTTGCCAGTGTCTGCAGGGTGGGGTGTACTGAAATGGCATGGCCGTTATGCCTGACGACCCAAAGGCACACCCCAATGCCTGTCACTCTCTGCAGGGTGGTGGTGGGGTTGGCTTCAGTTCAATACTTCACTGCCATTACTATTACGTAGCTCTGTAACTTCTACACTACCACTGCCAATGCCAGCAAGCAAACATTCGGCATTGACAAATGCTTGTTCTACTTGTGATGCCCCTTCCTATGCATCCCAGTATCCCCCTGGCTCTCCTCACTGACTTCTCAGATTGCTTACCCACCTTTAGATCATCCGATATGACTACCCCCAAGTCCTGTTCCATTTTTGTTGTTGTTAGTACCTCCCCTGCTAAAGTGTACTCTTCTCCTGGGTTTTTGTTTCCCAGGTGCATTACTTAGCACTTCTTTGCATTGAATCTAAGTTGCCATATGTCTGACCATTCCTCCAACCTTGCCAAGTCCCTTCTCATCCATTCTACCCCACCTTGTGTATCAACTCTGTTACAGATCTTTGTATCATCTGCAAAGAGGCATACCTTTCCCTCCAGACCCTCTGCAATGTCACCTATAAAGATGTTAAAGAGGACTGGACCCAGTACCCAGTGATATCTAGTTTTAGCTGTAACTGTCTTTTGTAGATGTATGTAACGTGATGAACATCATCCTGTTGTACTTTATTGTATTTTTTGTTCTTATGTTTTTCATTTTCTGTCTGTATGTTCCTTGGTCATACCTGTAAATGGGCTATGTGGCTGAGTATAGCTATCCAGTCAACAAAATTTTAAATAAAAATAATGCCCACAGATAAATGCAGCTTAAGCCGACGGCATAACTGGTTGTGTATCTCCACTGAGTGGGTTATGGGAGACTGCTTTAGTCTTAGAGTAAGTGAGTAGAGTATGTGAAAATAAGAGCCTTGAAGTTCATAGACACTTTATTACATAGATCATATTGTATCTGAAGCCACAAGGGGGTGTAGGCCCATTTTTGGCAGGGGGTAGGAGATTCTTAAACCTCTGTAGATATTTACTGCTATTGATAGCAAGGTAATATAGCTACGGGTTCAGTAGCTTAAGGCCACCAAGACATTTTGGGGCTGCCAGTTTGTGGTAGGTTCTACTGACTGCATTCCTTGACCAGATACATTTCAAGATTAGGCAGTATAGTTTACAAAACCATTTTGGGGGTATGGGGTGGACAGCATATTCAGAGGGTAAAGTAAAGTAGATAACAGGTTTATCTTAACTAGGTTAACTTTGCCCCACAAAGATACGGGTAATTTAGCCTATTGGTTCATATCAAGTTGTAATTGATTGTTCAAGGGTTTAAAATTGTAATAGTACTTGTCTTGGCTGGGTCCACCTGGCCAATAAAATACCCAGGTATTTAAACTAGTCAGGTTGTCATTTGAAACAGGGAGTGGTAATGTCCTGCTTTACTTACACCAGAGCTGAGAGGCATTACATCAGTTTTATCCTCATTGAGCTTGTAGTTCAAAATCCTGCCAAACTCTGAAAACACCTGAAAGGTACAAGGCAGAGATGAACTGGGGTGGACAATGTGGAGCAGGATATCTTGGGCATTAACTGATATCTTGTATTGTGTTCATGCTAGCTGTATCCCAGTTATTTCAGGGTTGTTTTTAATTCTAAGTACCAGAGGTTGCAGAAAAAAGGTTGACTAGTAATGAGCAAAAGATGGCATTGCTGCCTTGTGCCCTTGTACAGACTAAATGGGGCTCAATATACCCTATTACAGAATATCTGCACAAAAGGTTTCGTATTTAACAATTTCACCCATGCAATGTATTTATCGAGGATACTATATTGGGACAAAACCAGAAATAAGTAATCCCATGAGATAAGATCAAATGCTTTCATTGCATCTAGGCAGACCATAGTCGCAGGGGTCTCTGGCTTCCGAGATGCCGAGATAGGGTGTGCCAAGTTATTCTAAGAGCTAAGTACCAAGTAAGTGCTAATTCCCATACTCAATTTATCTGAGTGGCTAGAACCTTAGCTAAGATTTTGATGCCAACAGGTCATGTAAGAGGAATTCTGGGCCCTGGGAAAAGTTCAGACTCTGGGGCCCCTATGCAGCTATGTACAGTAGCATGCCAGGAGGCCCGGGCCCGACTTTGATGATGGGCCCCGAGAATCATCCCCAGCTCCCCCAACATCTGACGGTCCCTGGATGTCAAGGTTCAAAAGGGATATAGGTCTATATATTTCTGAGTGTGGTCTCTGCCAGGCTTCAATATAAGAGCAATCAGGGCACCTGTAATTGTTGTCTCTGTGAGGTCATTTTCATGTTTCTGTGATGCCATTTTCATAGATATATTTGTACATTTCTGCATAGGTTGCACCGGGAAAGACAGTGAGTGGAAACGTCACCGAGGGGTCAGAACTGGAAAAGCAAATGAACACCACATAAAAGTCTACGGGGGGGGCTTTGACCCTAAACCCCCCATGTAGGGGCTTTGCCCCCTGCACGCCCCTTACTTAAATTTAAGTACTTGATGACACACTATACGACACAAGAAGGTTTCGCTGCTCAGACGCCTCAATGAAGTTTCCACTTGCTGTCTTTCATGATGCTCATATTGCTTGGCTGAAATTGTCTTTGCTGTTTTTCCAGCACTATTTTGACACAATACCTAGTTGGGTTACAGTGGTTGGCCTCCCTTCTATTTTCAGCCCTTGAATAGAGAAACAAAACTCTTGTTGTCATAGTCAGAGAGCCACTAACTGCACAGCCTTTTCCCCCTTTGATCAAAGTATTTTACCCAAATCCTATATATGGTGAATTCAGCAGATTTTCTGTTTAGTTTGGCATATGCTGCCCTAACAGGATGTTTAATTCTATCCATGTCTCCTTTGGGGTTGTACAAGCAAGGTTGTTTTCAGTGTGTCTAATCCTGTCTAGTGGTTCCTGGGCTTTCTTTTCACTTGTATTTTTATGTGTGTTTGCACGCATGTGCAGCAATCATATTGGCAATGTGCCAGTACTGTAGTGCTTTTGAAAGTGTAGCCATGTTGGGGCCATAGCAGCTGAGCATCGTGGAGACTGGTCTCTGAGAAAACTAACAGAAGCAGGCTGCAGATGGGCAGAAACTTCTTACATATGAAAGGAGAGAATTGCTCCTACTGTGATACGTTTTGTCCATTAGCGTACCAGCTGGGCATGATCAGCACAAACACTGCCTTTCATTGCTTGTCCGCTGCCAGTCTTCTGTCCACATACTCAGTCCAACTTTCAACATTACTGGCAGTGGGTGATCATTCAAACCTGCTGCCAGTGTCCCCCCTCCCACCTGACTTACTGTTTTAATAACACTGGCAGCAGGTGTCCAATCCTGCTGGTGGTATCCCCCTTCCACCTGACCCTCCTTTTACCTATAAGAAGGAGAGAAAAAATGCTTTCCTTCCTCAGGGAAGGGAGGATACTTTTCCCTGCAGTGTGACTGCCAACTTGTAGAGCCCACTCAGAAATACTGTACAGACAGGACCAGCAGGAAGGGAGGGGTTGCTGCTGGATGGCTGTCTTGCATGCAGGGCACCCCACATATGCTCAACTGCCTTACTGCATGCTATCACCTCAGGGGAGAACATCTGTGGGCAAGAGGGAAATGCCAGCCATTCAAGTCAGCACCACAGCAGGCTATCACACAACCAAAATGGCTGATCACCCACCACATTGTGGTCATGGGTAAGTGACGTATAACCTGTAAGTCCATGAGATGTTCAGTGAGAGGGCTTGGTGGAAAATAAAAAAAGCAAGATCCCACTGAAAAGATATTTCACCTGTTTAATGCCTAACCTAGTTGCAATGAGTAGCTGGCTGTGTAGTTCATGCCAAAGTATATGTCCACTGCATTCAGCTTGGACTTGATGTCGTGGTACTTGTTTTGTAGGGCCCTAGTTTGGGGGCTTAAGTCACTGAAAATTGAAATGTGTTCCTTCCTTAACATAATATTTGCATATTTTCTGGCTTTTATCTGGATAAAGGTTTTGTCTAAAAAGTTAAGAAGGCACATGGTTATGGACCTTGGCCTTTCATTTGGTGGAGGCATAGGACACAATGCATGGTGAGGCTGGGATTGACGGTGGCATGGCTGGCACATCCTTGCTGTCTGAGTTGGTCGACATCTCTGCCCAAAATGCAAGGTAAGAATTTTTCATTTTTGGAGAAAAGTTCAGTTTCAGAAAATCTCAGTTGCTTAGCCACTATGCGGTCGATGAAACTGGGTTTTAAGTAGATTTTAAAGTTATTTCTGGAGTGTAGATCATGGATCCCAAATGCACGTGTCTGTTCAGCAAGGCGGCATCACATGACTCCCCATGTAGCCATTTCTAAAATTCTACAATTCTAAGTTCGGTTAGCATAGTCCGTTTCATCACACAGGGGTTTCTCTAATTTTCCACAGTCATATAGCTTTATTTTAAATTCAAGTTTCATTTTTTAAAAACAGAAATCTTCAGCATGATATGTAATATGATATTACAGTTGCTGTGTCTCTTATGGTTATAAGAGTTCCTCAAGTCCTTTGTGTGCCACAGCTGCTTAGCTTTGCTTCACAGTTCTCCCACCCCAGGAACTCAAAAATGCACACTTATAACCACAAGACACACAGTAACTGTAGATATAAAGATATACCGAAAGCTGACTGCCTGCAACACACGCTACCATAGTCTGTACCTCAAGCCGACTGCCTTTATGACAGGTTATAGTAGTCTGCACCTAAAGCCAATTGCCTGCATGTCAGCATGAAACATTACTGTTTACCCACTGTGCCACCTTTAATTGTGTTAGACTTGAACCCTTGCGCCCACATTATGGCTGCAAATGATTAAAGATGGCATGACTGTGGCAGAACATAGAAACATAGACTTTGATGGCAGTTAAGGACAGCTTGGCCCACCCAATCTGCCCATTTTCCTACCTACTGGATAAACTGCAGATCCTAGTTAACCAACAGCCTACTTCTTCCTACCCCCCGCCAGAATTACCTTATGTCTGTCCCATGCATTCTTGAATTCCCCCACTGTTTTTGACCCCATAACCTCTTCAGGAAGGCCGTTCCATGTGTCCACCACCCTCTCCATGAAAAAATATTTCCTCATGTTGCTTTGAACCGCCCCCCATCTTCAAATTGTGTCCCCTTGTTCTTGCATCTCTTTTCTGAAAGATGCTACCCTCCTGGACTTTGTTGATTCACTTGAGGTACTTGAAAGTTTCTATCATGTCCCCCCTCTCCCTCCTTTCCCCAAGGGTATACATGGTAAACTCCTTTAGTCTCTCTTCATATGGCTTCTGGTGCAGACTCTGGACTGCCTCCACCCTGTCTATGTCCTTGCAGAGATGAGGTCTCCCTAGAACTGGACGCAGTACTCCAGATGGGGTCTCACCAACTGTTTGTAAAGAGGGATTACAACTTCCTATTTTCTACTGGTGATGCCTCTTCCTGTACATCCCAGTACCCCACTCCCTAGCCATCCTTACTGCCTTCTCACATTGCTTGCTTACTTTAAGATCATCTGATATGACTACCACCAGGTCCATTTCCATTTTTGCTGTGGTTAGTACCTCCCCCCCCATTGTGTACTCTTCCCTTAGATGTTTGTTTCCCAGATGCATTCATACCTCTCAACTGTCACACATTATGAGGTACATCACTCATTTTACCTCTTAGAAACACTTTGCCCAAATCATGGGTAAGGTGATATTCTACATTCCCCACTAAGACTTTAAAGCAGAAATTCATAATAATCTATTATGCTCAGTTATCAAAAGATTTTATAAACATTAGTGCACTGATAGCTATAGTGTTCTGAGCTTGCAGTGCCATATTAGACCATATGTTACACATCTTGCTCATTTGTCACACATCGTATCACACATTTTGGTGAAGAAAAGTTGAGAGGTATGGGTGCATTACTTTGCACTTCTTTGCATTGTATCTAAGCTGTCATACTTTTGACCATTCCTCCAACCTTGCCAAGTCCCTTCTCATCCTTTCCACTCCCCTTGTGTATCAACGTGTTGCAGATCTTTGTGTCGTCTGCAAAGAGGCATACTTTTCCTTCTAGTCCCTCCACAATGTCACTTACAAAGACATTAAAAAGGATCGGACCCAATACTGAACCCTGCGGTACCCTGCTAGTAACCCTCCTTTCTTCGAAGTGGACTCTGTTTACTATTACCTGCTGTGTCCTGTTGTCCAGCCAATTTTTATCCAGACTACCAAACTGGGACCCATTCCCAGGCTGGCTAATTTGTTTATTAATCTTTTGTGCATGACTGTGTCAAATGCCTTGCTAAAGTCTAGGTAGGCCATGTCCACAGCCCCTCCCTGGTCTACTACTTTGGTCACCAAGTCAAAGAAATCTATTAGATTCATCTAACATGACCTTCCTGCTGTGAATCCATGCTGCCTTGGGTCCTCTGCCCTGCTGACCTTTAGGTACACAACAATTCTTTCTTTCGGAAGTGATTCCATCATTTTCCCTGCCTCTGAGGTCAAACTAACAGGTCTGTAGTTTCCTGCCTCAGCTTTGCTCCCACTTTTGAGAAGGGGAATCACATCCACTCTCCTTCAGTCCTTAGGTACCGCATCATCCTCCTGTGATTTGTTACAAAGGGTAGTCATTGGTGTCACTAGTTCTCCCCTTAGGTGCCCCCTCCTCTTTTTTTGTAAATATTGAGCAGAAGTATTTGTTCAGTATCCCTGCTTTTTCACTGTCACCCTCTGCTCACCCTCCCTTCCCTTTATTAAGCCTCACTATCCCTTCCTTGGTCTTTCTTCACTCCCTAATGTACCTATAAACAGTTTTATCCCCCTTCTTAACCGAGTTGGCTATCTTGGGCCTTTGCTATTCCGACTGCCTACCCACTTCCTTCTGCTTTAACTGATACAGTTCTCTGTCCTGCTCCTTCTGTGTTTCCTGATACTTCCTGAATGCTATCTTTTTCTCCCTAACCTTTCCCGCCACCTCTTTTGAGAACCATAGGAGTTTTTCCTTCATTTTGATTTGTTTATTTGCTGCACACAAAGGCTTGTTGCCTCTGTGATGGCAGTTTTGATGTTTCCCCATTGTTCCTCCACCCCTCCTTCTTGCCTGTTTGCTAGTGCTTTTCTGAGACACTCTCCATTTAACAAAGTCAGCCCTCCTAAAGTCCAGTACCCTCACTTTTGTATGGCTTGACTCTATGGCTGCGTTTATCATGAACCTCACTGTTTGGTGGTCACTTGTTCTCAGATGGCTACCCATTTCTAAATTTGAGATCCTTTCTCCGTCCCCATTTCAGAATACCAAGTCTAAGATTGCTCCCTCCTGAATGGGTTCCAACACTAGCTGTCTAAGCCATGCCCCCTGTAAGGCATCGAGAATGACCCTGCTCTTGGAAGTGGCTGCAGCAAAGATGTTCCAGTTAACATCTGGCATATTCAGGTCCCCCATCAAGAATATCTCCCCTTTTTCTGCCATCCTAAGGATGCCTTCTATCATTTCCTTGTCCAGTTCCTCCCCCAGAGACTGGGTCTGTATACAACAGCTGTGCAGATTGTGGTGCCATTTCCTGTCTCCAGGGTGACCCACAGTGCCTCATCTACTCCCTGTTTACCCTTTAGCTCCATTGCTTTGGTTCCTTCCCTTCCCTTATGTAGAGAGCTAATCCTATTCCTCTTCTACCCTCCCTGTCTCTCCTTTAGACTATGTAATTTTGTATGCTGACATCCTAGTTATGGTTCTCTGTGTATCATGTTTTTGTGACTGCCATGATATCCAGGCATCCTTCTTCCATCAAGGCCACTAGTTCAGGGACCTTGTTACCCAGACTAGAGAAGTTAGTACTCATTGCCCTCCATTTTTGATGGCCTTGCCCCTTTTAGTCCCATTCCTGTCCTTACTGCCTTTGCCTATTTCTCCATTTACCCCTGTCCTTCTCCCTATTGACTTCTCTATCTTGGTGTTTACCTCACTAACTATGCTGTTTTTTGGGGAGATGGGATTTCCCTGCTCCTTTTCAGTGCCTCCCCCTTGGCTAGTTTAAATGCTTGCCAGTGAAGCATTTAAACCTATCACCTAGGAGCCTGGTTCCCCACCTGGACAGATGCAGACCATAACACCAGTATAGGCCTGAGTCCCTCCAGGTTAACCCCCAAACCCAATGAAGCCAAAACCCTCAGCTCTGCTCCAGTTTTTCAACCATTAATTGAATCCCATGGTGTGGCGCACCCTAGCCTCACCCATGCCATAGACAGGCAGCACCTCCGAGAAGGTTACTGTGTGTGCTACTTGTCTAAGGCCCCTCCTCAACTTCACAAACTCCTCTGGCACTGCTCTGATCCCATTCCCAGCCATATCACTTGACCCTAGGTGGATAATGATGTCCGGTTCCCTCCCCTGTGCAGCTGCTCCCATGATCCTGAGGATTCGCTCCCTGTCCCTCCAAGCCATGATGCTGGGCAGGCACCTTACCTCCCTCTCCCCTCCCTACCCCCCATTCTACCCCCTAACAATTGGGTCCCTCACCAGGAGTTGTTTCCTTCCCTGTGGGGTCCCATGCCACCCTCCTGTGGGTCTCCTTTGTGGAGGTTCCCAGCATCCTCCTTGGTCTGAACTGTGGATGCATCCATAGAGGAATCACATTCTGCCAGAATGATGTATGAATAGTGGACAGGTACAACTGGAGGGATGCACCTCTCTTCCTCCACCCGCACCCTCCCTAAGCCCACCATGGTCCAACAGCTCCTCTTTCTTGGCAACCTCTGAGAAGCTGTGTCAGCCCTGGTGGTCCTTAGGTGGGAGAGGAGGTCCTCCTAATCCTGGTCAACTCAGCCTGGAGATGAGCAACCTCCTCCCTCAGCCCAGAGAGGTGCCTGCAGATGGGACAACACCTCAACCTCCAGAACATCTCCGGAAGACTGTCGCTCCACAGCCACTGTACTGCACCACTCCCATCATGTCTTATTTGTGGCCCCTCAATTGTTGTTTTGTATGCTTACTATTTCCTCTCTCCATTTACTTTTAGTTGTTTTTTTTGTTTTGTTTTTTCTCCCTACTTTCCTACTGCCTCTGTGCCTTTACAGCTCCTGCTGTTCCTGTTCTGGGACAGGAAGTTCCTGTATTCCTCAGTAGTCTCCGTTCTTGCTCAGAGACAGACCTCCAGCAGCTAGCGGGTGAGGGAGAGTTATTCTTTTCCTTCTAGGATGGTAAGTCTTTTGCACCTCTGTGATCACTCCCTTCCTTCTCCCAAACAGGAAGTTCCTGTTGTCAGTCAAATCCAGTGCCTATAAAAGTGGAACTGGCTAGGGTGGGGGTTGGAGGGAGGAGGAGGAGGGAGGGGCTATATAGTTCCAGTACAGGAGTTCTAGCAGCTGCCTCCTTCCTCTTGCTGCCTCTGCCAAAACCAGGGAAGTTTTAAATACAGGCACCTGGCTTTCTGTTGCTTAAGCCACACCCCCTAATTTACAGCTCTTTTCTTCACCTAGCTAACAGCACAGATAAGTTTCCTTCCCCTAGCACACATAAGCACACCAACTCATTTTTTTTGTTTGTTTTTTACCCTAATTGAAGGTTCCAGTAATACAGTTCTAGTTCTTTAGTCCCAGTAGAAGAGTTCTAGCAGCTGCCTCCTTCCTCATGCTGCTCTCTGCTAAAAGCTAACTAGGGTAGAAAATAGAGGTGAAGCAATTCTGTTTGTAAACACTTTGCAATGCTGTGTACCCCCAGACTTGCTTTATGCTTGCAACAGGCTGAATGACTTTGACAAGATAGATCCTAGGACTTCTCAGCATCAGGCAAGAATTGGAACTCGATCTGTTGATGCAGAGACAAGTGCACCGAGTAACCAACAGCACTGACTTTCTTAATATGGGTGCAAGCTGAAGCCCCATACCCTGGACAGCAGTGTTAAGTGTGAGTCAGTAAGACACTTTAATAAAAGGTAATTTAAGCTGGTCATCAGAATGTTCTTATAACATCTTTAGATAAATTCCTTTTATTCAAGTTTCTATGTTTAATTTCTACCATCAGTAGACCTCTTGTCAGTATTTTAGCTGAAATAGAAAGTGTCTGATAATGTTAGCTCCCAGAGTCATACTAGATCAGAGATATGCCAGAGGGCTCTGGAAAGTGATAAAATATATTTTTGACCAGTTAAACATCCCTTTCATGTTTCACGAAGGGCCTGAGCTAAGGAGTGGAGGAGTCAGTCATACTGGGCCAGACAAGACTCAAGACATGAAACAGATGTCTTTGTATATCAAGTCTGAGGTCCAGATCAAACAAGTTTTGTATGAGTACCCAGCTCTCAAGACACAAAAAATGTTGACTCTATGATGTCAGAGTGGCATACTGGATGACGTGTCATGGGGGGGGAATAGCTGGAGGGTCTTAAGGGCTGGCAGAGCCTAAAAGAGACAGTCAAGTTTGTGACATCGAACAAGCTACCATCTAAGGGTTAAAGTCGGTCCTGATTCATCAAAGTGTCTTTTGGTAAGTTATTCTACCTTGCAAGAAGAAGAGAAAGAGAGAGACAGAGATTTTTCTGTGTGTGTAACCTGTTGTCCAAACAATTTATTTTCATTGCTATAGAATTACTGTTTCCTATAATATGTGGGTGTAGTATCCTGTATTATCTTTGTAAATATCTGAAAGTATGAAAATTTTATAGTTACCCCAGTGCATAAAAAAGGTGATCAAGCCCTACACTCAAATTATGGACCCATCTCCATTCTATCCCCCCTATCAAAAGCCCTGGAGAGAATTGTGTCCAATCAATTAACAGAATTCCTAAGCAAACACAACTTAAAAGGTCCCTAGCAGCACAGGTTCCACAAATCTCATAGCACTTCTATCACACTCATTGAGTTCACAAACTTTCTTCACTCAGTTCTGGTCAATGGCAAACTGGTGGGGTCCCTCTACATAGACCGCACAAAAGCTTTTGATCTGATCAACTACCATCGTCTGCTAGAAAAACTTCTTGCCCTTGGTCTATCCCCAGATATCATCAACTGGTCCCAAAGCTACCTCACTGAAAGAACCGAGCAAGTTAAGATTGATGGTACCCTGTCCAGAGTCAAGGAAGTGTCCCTTAGGGTCCCCCAGGGATCCATCCTGGGACCCCCTCCTCTTTAGCCTGTTCCCAATACCCTGTCTTACTCTTTCTCATCAAATATACTGCTCTGTGCAGTTGATGCTGTAGTCTTCTCAAGCAGTGATCATCTGGATACAGTCATACATGAGCTCCAAAACAGTTTTGGTGACCTGAAAGAGTGGTTTCACCACAATAACCTGCTCTTCAATTACACAAAAACAATGTTGTTTTCAAACAAACAGGCTAGGAGGAAAGCTAGCCAACTAATAGTAACTGACAGAAAGGGCAAAATCCTGGAACAAATAAACACTTTCAGATACCTCGGAGTTACACTAGATGACTCTCTCAGCTTCAACGCACACATTGACTATATTATGAATACTGTAAATGTAAAGCTAGGTATACTATATAGACACAGAAACTCCATCTCACCCGAAGCCATTACCTATTACAAACAGGGAAATGTGAATGCTTTGAGTAAACCCACCCAGGGCAACACCCCACCACCCTCACTATACCTCTTCCTGCCCCTTCCTTGACCCACTCCTCTACTCTATCTCCCTTCTCAAGAACCCCAACTATCCCTCCCCTTCCCTACCCCTTAATGTGATACTCCACCGTACTCCACCTTAATGCTCAAAATCCACCTGTCCCTGCACATGCCTGACACCCGGTATGACCTTACAGTAATGGTAGATGGTTCTCTAGACAAGGCAGTTAGCTGCTATCAGAAATGTTTGGCTAATTTGTAAATATCTCCTGTATTTTTTTATTTTTATTAACTTCTTGGATTCAGTACCTTTGAGCTGGGAGCTCATTTATTTTATTTTTTTATTTTTATTTAGTTGTTGTTTAACCAGGTATAGCACACTAAGCTGAAAGCTTTTTTACAGGAGCGACCTGGGAGCACAAGGAGGTTAAGTGACTTGCTCAGGGTCACATAGTATGCAAGTGGAAGCTGTGGGATTCAAACCCAGGTCTGGTCTGCTGGATGTCACCAGATTTGCAGCTCAGAGCCTTAGACCACTGCGCTATACTGCCTCCTATTTACAATATTTACAATAGTCCTATTTACTCCTTATTTAATATACTCCTATTTACAATAGTTCAGTGTCAAAGATACAGGTAGAACATACATAAAGAGACAGATATTTGATAATACAATTCTAAAAATAAGTAAGTAGGACATTGTACAAAAAGATAGCCTTTCACATTTCACCGGCGCAATATTTAACCATTTTCAATTACAATTAAGACAGAATAGGTAAGTATAATATAGTGGACAATATATAAGCAGTCAATGTTGACCTTGTCAGGGGTGAAGGGAGGATTGGAAGGGGGAATGGAGGATATAACATGGGGTTAGAGGGGCAGTGGAGGATGAGGTAGGGGGATGGCAAGAGGTGGGCCGTGGAGGGGATAGTGGTAGGAGGCACAGGGTTGAAAATAAGCAGGGAGCAGTATCTGATGAATTAAGTGCAGGGGGTAGACAGAGTTTCCACAAGCGACGGCGGAGGGTCCTGCTTAGGGCAAGCAGTCGCAACTATTAAGTGCGGAGAGGTCTTGGCGTAGCTTACTCTTAAAAGGTCCCAGCTTGGGTTCATTCATGATGTCACTGGGGTATTGGTAACCAGGATATGTTTCTGTTTGTTACATGTACATGACATTGAACCTGTATTTGTAACCATGATATGTTCCTTTATGTTATATGAACCTGACGTGGTACCTTTGTAGAAGAGCTTCTGGCCCAAAGGTATTATAATCTGAAGCTACAAATAAATAAATATACTTTATGTTTCTGTGACCGAGTCCTTTGAGGTATGACTAACTGAATTATAATTGACAAAACTGTATTGCCAACTCTGAAGAGAAGGCTTCTGTTACCATATTCTATTTCTCAAGTAAGGTGTTCTTAGCTGTGACCCAGAGTGGTGGGTTGTGTGCCTTTGAGAGATAGCAGCAGTCTCTGTGTTAAGAATGATGAGCGGTTGGTTCAGTGGTGGAGTGGTTGCACTTCTGCTCCCCATGCCAGTGACTAGGGTTTGGGAATGACGAGGGTCACTCAGTGGTCTGGCCGGGTGAGGGAGGATTAAGCACCAGATGGCAGCTCTTCTGACTTGGGGAGGGGGACACCATGAAGTATCAAAGGACAGTCTCCCGTAAGAAGGCAGAGTTCCTGTCCAGGGAGATCACTGCAGCAAAGAATAGACCGGCTTAGCTATTCTGGACCATAGGCAGGCTACTTCATCCTGCCGGTCACCAGCTGGTTAGAGCCTTGTCAACTGCTAAATGCAAAGAGTATGCTCTGTTCTTCACTGACAAGCTGACAAGGAGTCTTCCATCAGGCTTTGGTATTTCCAGAGGGGCTGCAGCAGGTGTGCAGTGATGGGTCTGAGCTTAACAGAAGTAACCCTTATGTCTAGAATGAGTTTAGACCAGTGGGGGTGGAAGAGGTTAGTGAGATAATCTCAAAGCTGCAGCCCCCATTCTGTGATCTGGACCAGGCCTGAGACATCTCCTAGTGGGCTGTGTCAAGTCTGTTGGTCCAGTGTTCACTGAGATAATCTGGTGCTCCTTCTTGAAGGGGGTATTTCTCTGTGTCCTAAAAGAGGCACTTGTGAAACCACGTTTGAAGAAGTCATCACTGGACCCAGATTGCCTTGTGAACTATAGACCTGTCTCTAAATTCTCCTTCTTGGGGAAGGTTATTGAGAAAGTGGTGACCATACAGCTCGAGGCACTTTGACATCCATGAACCACTCCAGTCTGGATTTAGGTCCAGGTACAGTACAGAGACTGCACTAGTCTGAGTGCAAAATTATCTCCTCAGGATGAGAGATAGAAGTGAATGGTCAATTCTCATTCCGCTCGAGCTCTTCTCAGCATCTGATACTGTGAATCATGGGGGGGTTGTTGGCAGTGCCGGATTAAGGCATAGGCAATATAGGCACATGCCTAGGGCCCCGCCTGTGCAGGGGGCCCCAGCAATCCCAAAGCTATATATAATATATATGCACTAAACTAAAAACAAAATTCAGATTCGGGGCCTCTCTGCCTAAGCTGCATTTTTTTTCATATAGACTGACAGACGTAATCTGAGCAGGACTGGCTGAACTGTCACTGTGATGTGATCACACCTTCTAAATTAGGTGCTAAATGCAATTGATTGTTTCGGGGAAGGGCTGGCCAGACTGACCTAGATGAGTTAAGAGGCCAATTTCCTTTCCTTTGTCTCCCAGCCCCCTGGTAACCTACATGGGGAGAAGTGTCTGAAAAGGTCCTGGTCCCCCGATTGGTATGCCTGATGGGGGAGTGTCTCAGCTACAACTGATGGGAATTTTAAATGAAGGCCCCCTGTGGTAGTCTGCCTGCTACACTTGACTCATCTTGTGGTTTGAGGGGGCCCCACCCCCTATCATTGATCTGATCACCGATGCCAAAGGATTCGAGAGACCCAGCTACCATTAGGCACGCTTCACAAGAGGACATTTGTCTTTTTTGATACAGCATGTCTCTTGGTCTCTGCAACTATAAATAAAAAAATCAGTTTTAAAAAGGCAATTAATCTGAGTCTCAGTGTATGTCAGTGCCTGCAGTCTCTGGCATTTCTGACTGTTGTACCAACTGTAAGTCAGTTTTCAGTTTTTGTCTGTGGGCAGTCCTGTTGCGTGTGTGTTTACACTGCTGCGGTGGAATTTTTGGCATTTCAATAGGGTACATTTTATCTGTTTTTATTATCTATTTTTTATCATTTCTTCTTTATACAATATGTGTCTGTGTTTGTTGGTTGCAAGGAATGCTCTGAGCGCCTTATTCACAAATGATTATACAATGCAGTACTACTAGATCCATCGGTTAAATGCAATTCAGATTTACTCCTGAATCAGGATTATTCTTTTATCAGATAGTCATGTAAGTGGATTTATGACAACTCTTGCATGGCAAAAATGCCACTCTCACCTGTGTTCCTGACAGGAGTATCAGTGTAGGTCAGTTTAGATACTGCAGTTGTGAACTTCTGCCATTTTGAAAGGTTATATTTTCTATGTAATATTTTTATATCTATTCATTATTATTACATCTTTATACTGTGTTTGTAGGCTAAAGGGAAAGCTCTCAGCTCCTTATTCGCAAATGATTATATATGAAGCCCAGCCTTGATACATCTATAAAATACAGTGTACATTTATTCCTGCATCTTTTACCAGATATTCACGTAAGTGGATTTATGACAGCTACTGCATCAGCAAAGATTGGTGCACAGCAAAATTAGTCTCCTGTGTTACTAGATATTCATTAAGCTGGTGTCCACTGTAGCATTTTAGGGTGACAGCATTGTTTAGATAAATCAGCCATGTACTATTCAAGGTTAACCAGGCCATTCTAGGCATGCTTCATTTCAGGAGCTGGTGAGCATTGCTCAAGCTGCTGTTAATCAGTTAAGAACTAGACTCTACAAGGAGTTATTCAAAAAGTGGTTTGGTGTTTAACATTTCTTTAAAGAAAAGCAGGATTTAGAGAGAAACTACTTCTTGGTTGTGGTGGCTGTTGCTGTCTACAGTACACGTAGGTACTGTAGTTCAGGTTAACTGTGTAATCGGCACCAGTCATGGATACAAGCAGTTAAAGTACAGCAAAATAGCGGTTCCATGACAGATAATAAATATGAGTTTAGAAACAGTATAACCACACCAGGCAACTACTTTTGATTTTTGTAAATCAAAAGCTTTTGTCAGGTATAATTATATTGCTTCTAAACTCATATTTATTATTTTTCTTGTGTGCCAGCGCTATGAATTCAACAGTACTTTCACTGACACCACAGTTCCTCGCAAGCAGAGAGAGAGAGAGTGGTTACTAGTGGGGTACCGCAGGGCTCAGTACTGGGTCCAGTCCTTTTGAATGTCTTTATAAATAACATTGTAGAGGGACTGGAAGGAAAAATATGCCTCTTTGCAGATGACACAAAGATCTGCAACAGGGTTGATACACAAGGAGGTATGGAAAGGATGAGAAGGGACTTGGCAAGGTTGGAGGAATGGTCAGAAGTATGGCCGCTTGGATTCAATGCAAAGAAGTACAAAATAATGCACCTGGGAAACAAAAACCCAGGGGAAGATTACACAATGGGGGGGAGGTAGTAACAACAACAAAAATGGAAAGGGACCTGGGGTAATCATATCAGATAACCTTAAGGTTGGCAAGCAATGTGAGAAGGCGGTAGGGAGGCTGGGGATACTGAGATGTATAGGAGAGGCATCACCAGCAGAAAACAGGAAGTTGCTATCCCCTGTACAGACAGTTGGTGAGACCCCATCTGGAGTACTGCATCCAGTTCTGGACCCCATCTCAGTAAGGACATAGGATGGAGGCAGTTCAGAGGAGGGCAACTAAAATGGTGCAGGGTCTGCAAGAGAAGCCATACAAGGAGAGACTAAAGGAGCTTAATATGTATACCCTTGAGGAAAGGAGGGAGAGGGGGACATGATAGAAACATTTAAGTACCTCATTGGAATCAACATAGTCCAAGAGGGTAGCATCTTTCAGAAAAAGAGATGTGCAAGAACAAGAGGACACAATTTGAAGATAATGGGGGGACAGCTCAGGGGCAATGTGAGGAAGTATTTTTTCACAGAGAGGGTGGTGGATGCATGGAACAGCCTTCCTGAGGAGGTTGTGGGGTCTAAAACTGTGGGAGAATTCAAGAATGCATGAGACAGACATAAGGCAATTTTTGTGGGGGGGGTAGGAAGAAATAGGCTGCTGGTTAAATAGGATCTGCAGCTTATCCTCTAGGTAGGAAAACGGGCAGACTAGGTGGGCCAAGCGGTCCTTATCTGCTGTCAAAGTCTATGTTTCTATGTTCATGCTATTTACAGGACAATATGTTTGCACTACATACATGTGCATATATATGATTGTTAGAATTTTTGCTCCACAATCATGGGACTGTTATTTCATAACACTTTTTTTTAACTTTAACTTTGTATGTTGTATTCATATTGTTATATGCAATTAGCATTACTGTTATGCTATTTAAGAGCTCACCAGTGCAACATATGGGTCCCCTCTCTGAAGAAACCTTGATCCAAACAGGTCAGAGCATTTCAGCCTGTTGGCTGTTCCATTTATGCTGCTACTGAATTTCTGACTTTTACACTGCTTTATGTTGCACGTTTTGCATACAAAATAGAACACAGAATTTAAGAGCAAATAAAGACTGCTTGGCCCACCTAGTCTGCCTGTATTTCTCTACCTACAGTATCACTGCAGATCCTACTTGATCTCTACCCCCTTCCTTTCCACTAAGATTCTCTCATGCATTCTTGAACCCCACCACTGTTTTTGCCTCCACCACCTCCGCTGGAAGACTGTTTCAGGAATCCACCATTCTTTCTGTGAAGAAGTACTTCCTCACATCTCTCCTGAATCTACCCTCCTGCAGCTTCATGGCATGCCCCGTTGTTCTTGAGTACCTTTTTTTTCTGAAAAATACTTCCCTTCTGTGCTTTATTTACTCCTGTGAGATAGTTAAAGGTCTTTGCCGTATCCCCCTCTCTCTCACCTCTCTTCCAGGGTGAAAATATAGAGATCCTTTAGTCTCCTGGTAAAGCTTTTGATGCAGACCCTGCAATCAACCCCTGCACAGAAATGTACCACAATAAATCTGCCAGATGTGTCCCTGACTGGTGCTGGTTCCTTCGCTCTTGGTCCTGATTGTTTACCGTGGCACTATCAGGCTGTAGAGCGACCAGTTTGTTTATCCAACTGTGCAATCAGATGCAACATTTTACACCCCTGTGCACTATGAATGAATGAATGAATGAATGAATGAATGAATGAATGAATGAATGAATGGAGTTACTGGATTTTCCCTACTTTATAACTCATTTTATTTGGACTTGAACAAAACTGGTTGATACATGTCATATCTTAGTGCTATGTTTACAACAGTCTCAAAGAGCTAGTAGTGCCAAGAGCAGCAGACAGAAATATTATTTAAGCAATAAGGCATGACAGGGAAGGCATTATGGCCAGCCTTTGGTGGTTTGAAGTAGGAGACAAACCGAGTGCTTCCACCACCCAGGAAGGGCCTTTAGCACACTAAAATACACCCCATGGAGTGCCTTATTGTGATTATGAAACGGGTGCTTCTTTAGTAAATTGGATATTTTTTTAAATATATTTTTGTTGAGCTACTTTCAGCTGCACTGTTGTGCTGGGATAACAGCCCAGCTAAATGTTCCTCTTGGCCAATCAGAAGCCAGGACTCTTTCTCCTCATTTCATAATTATTTTTAAAAGTAGTCAGCTATTATTTTTATTTCTAAAGCATTCTTGAATACAATTTGTGCATATTGGAATAAAGTATACTTTTTAGAATGCAGATGGTGTTCCCTCCATATATCTAAGTGTTGTTTCCTCCAATCCTGCCCTACCTGCCCTGTCCACCTGCCTGTTGGTGGTTATATTGCTAGAGGATCTATCTGTCTGGAGATTTATAACAACTGAAATCTCCTCCTGCAAATACTGGGACCAATTTTAGAAGGTGTTTGGATGGACATTGGGGATTTGTGTCTGGGATCTGGACTCATGCTGTGACTTGCGTTCAACAAGGGGTTTGGTGCAATTTTCAAACTGCAGCACCACAACCCCCCCCCCCCGGATGCAGGAACAGTGCACTTGTGTCCCAGCACTACAAAGGTGCTGGGGAGTCGTGTCCCCTGCTGTGATGTTGCCCGGCACACCTTCTTACAGCACTGGTGTGCCGGGCAAACCCACTCCAAGTGTTCGTGCCCCTCCACTGCCACTGTGGGGGACACTGTTTCCATTATGCTGGGTCTCCCCTGGCATAATCTTGCGGCAGGGCAACGGGGCTTGCACCACAACTTTGGGTGCAAGCTGCCGTAAAATGAGGAATGTGACAATTTGCATCCCGCTTCTAAAATCGGAACCACATTGTGGCACACCCTTGGATGCAGCTGCGGCATTACTTGTGAGGATGCAGGGCATGGCTGCAAGCCCTGCATCCTGCTTCTAAAATCGGGCTCACTGTGTCTTCTAGGAGTGCAGCAGATTTTCAAAATACCCTCAAGAAAAATGTTAGGGTGTCTTTGGGTGTATACAAGTTAATTAGGTGGAGCTTCTGACCAAATACCTCTCCAGAAACTATAACCAGCCTGTCATTTTCTAAAACCGCTGATTTAACATAGAAACAGGGAAGCTGATGGCAGAAGGAGACCATTAGGTCCATCTAGTCTGCCCATTTGTTTTACACCAATTTTGACACTATAGTTGCCCATTGTAGTCAGGGCTCCCTTGTGTCTATCCCATGCATTCTTGAATCCCCCCACAGTGTTGACCCCCATAACCTCTTGGGGCAGGCTGTTCCAGGCATTCACCACTCTTTCTGTGAAGAAAAACCTGTCTGGTATTGGTAGAGAACCTCCCTCCTTTCAGCCTGAGGTCATGTCCCTTGGTCCTGGAGCCCTTCCAGAAGTGAAAAAGTTCCTGTGCCTGTACCTTGTTAATGCCTTTTATGTACTTGAATGTTTCAATCATGTCTCTCTCTCTCTCTTTCTCTCTCTCTCTCTTCTCTGCTCCAGGGAGTACATATTCAGTTTCCTAAGTCTTTCCTCATAGTACATGTACTGCAGACCCTGAATCATTTTTGTTGCCTTTCTCTGTACTGTTTCCACTCAGTCAATGTCCTTCCTGAGGTGAGGCCTCCAGAACTGGACTCTGTGTTCCAGGTGAGGCCTAACCAGTGATCTATTCAGTGGTAGTACCACATCTCACTAACTTTCAAGTCATCTGAGATTATGATTCCCAGATCTCTTTCCTGGTTTGAGGCTGCCAGTCTTTCACCTCCTAGGTAATACTCCTTTCTTGGATTTTTCTTTCCTATGTGCATGACCTTGCACTTTTTGGCATTAAATCTCAGCTGCCACACTCCAGACCATTCTTCTAGTTTCTTGAGGTCAGCTTCCATCTTGCTCGCTCCTTCTGAGATGTCCACCCTGTTACATATCTTGGTGTTATCTGCGAACAGACACACCTTCCCTTCCAGTCTATCAGATGTCTGCTATAAAAACATTGAAAAGCAGAGGCTCCAGCACTGAGCCCTGGTGCACCCCACTGGTCACCCTGCCTTCAGTTGATTGCGTTCCATTAACCTGTACCTCTGAGTTCTGCTTTGTGACCAGTTTTGTACCCATCTGACTACTTCTGGACCAACCCCTGTGTGGTCAAGCTTCTTTACCAGCCTTCTGTGTGGAACCGAGTCAAAGGCCTTACTAAAGTCTAGGTAGACCACATCTACTGCCCCACTGTCATTCACTATTTTTGTAGCGTAGTCAAGCAAATCGAGCAGATTTGTCTGGCATGACCTACCTGCTGTGAAACCATGCTGTTTAGTGTCTTGTTGGCCGCTAGTTCTGAGGAATGTTATGATCCTCTGTTTGAGTAGTGTCTCCATTAGTTTCCCTAAAATACACATGAGGCTCACCGGTTTGTAATTACTAGCCTCTTCGTAACTGCCTGATTTGTGAAGTGGAACCACTATTACCTTCTTCCAGTCTTTGGGTTCCACACTGCTCTTCAATGATTTCATGAATAGAAGTGCCAGAGGGGCTGCAAATTCTGCCCCCAGTTCCTTAAGGATTCTGAGGTGCATCTCATCTGGTCCCATGGTTTTGTCTGCTCTTAGTTTATTTAGCACCTCCCGTACTTCGGCTTCTGTAAAAGGACTCGTGTCTACCCTGGTCCTGGGGTGTTGTGTTTTTTCAAGGCTGGGCCATCCCCTAGGTTCTCTTTGGTAAACACCGAGCAGAAGTATTTGTTGAGGATTGTGGCTTTCTCTGGGGCATGTTTGGTGCATTTCCCTTCTTCAGTAGCAAACTTTACTATCCCCCCTTTTGCCTTCCTACGTTCCCTAATATATCTAAAAAATTATCTGTCTCCTCTCTTTGCCCCTTCTGCTATCTTTTCTTCTGTCTGGGCTTTTGCCTTTCTAATTTGTTTGTTAGACTCTCTCATATTTTCCTTGTATGACCCAGTTTTTCTCAGTTTTGGTTTCCGCTGTCAAATCCTCCTTTTTCCATCTTAGGAATATCGCTCGGGTAAAACACCTAGTTCCTGCAGCTGACCTTCCGACATTGGTCCATGTCTTTGTTACCTCTCGCCTTGATTACTGCAATGCCCTGTACCTAGGGTTACCGGGGGTTGATATCCGCCACTTGCAGCTGGTGCAGAACGCAGCAGCCAGGCTTTTGACTGGGTCATCTATGAGAAGTCATATTAGGCCTGTGCTGCGCTAACTGCATTGGCTGCCGGTTCAGTGGTGGATCACCTTCAAGGTTGGGTTACTGACCTACAAAGCCCTACATGAACAGGGACCGCAGTATCTTCAAGATCTCCTTATTCCCTACTGTCCATCTCGCTCACTCCGATCCGCTGATGAGGGATTGCTAGAGATTCCCAGGGTTCATTTAAAAACATCTGGGGCATGGGCATTTTCCTACGCTGCCCCCACCCTGTGGAATTCTCTACCTCATCGGATACGAAGCTGCCTGACCGTCGAGAGTTTTAAGTCAGAATTAAAAGCTTATTTATTCTTAAAAGCATATGAAGAGTGATTTTATTGTGATTGTATTGTTATTATTGTTGTTGATGTTATAAGTTTGTAAATTCTAATTGCCTGTCCATTTGTACAGCGCTTTGGTTTTGAAAAGCGCTTAAAAATACATTTTTACTTACTTACTTACCTGGTATATGGTGTATGTCTTCTTTTTTTCTTTGACTGTTGTAGCCACTTCCTTGGAAAACCATAGAGGACTTCTTTTTCTTTTTGCTTTGCTGACTCATCTGGCACATTGATATGTGGCAGTCTTTATTGCTGTCTTGAGTCTCCCCCACATGACCTCCTCCTCCTCAACCTCTATTTCCATTAACTGGCTACTTATGTTGTTCCTCATTTTTTGGCAGTCAGCCTTTCTGAAATCTAGCACCTTTATCTTTGAGTGGCTGGTGTCCTGCATTGTGTTTACCTTAAAGCTTACCATGCGATGGTCGCTGCTGCCCATATGGAATCCCACTTCAATGTCCTTGATCTTTCCGAATTTGTGAGGACTAGGCCAAGAATGGCATCTCCCCTTGTTGGAGTTTTAACACGTTGGCACAGTCCCATGCCTTGTAGTGAAAATAAGAAGTCCCTACTTCTTGTTGCTGCTGTTAGTGTGCTCCAGTTAATATCTGGTAGGTTAAAGTCCCCCACTAGTATTACTTCACCTCTATCAGACATTTTGTGGGTTTTCTCTATTAGATCTTTGTCTCCTTTATCGCCTTGATTTGGGGGACTGCACACAACGCCGATTCTGAAGGGTTTTCCCTTGTCTGTGTCTACGGTTAGCCAGTGACTCGAAGTCACCAGGGTGCCCTTTTACTTCTGTGGCTTTTATTTCCTCCTGAATGAAAATGGCTATACCCCCTCCCTCTTTTTTTGACCTCCCTATATTTACTAAACAGATTTTGACTGGGAATGGCTGTATCTCATCTTTGATTTTATGTGAACCACATTTCTGTTACAGCCACCCAGTTCAACCTTTCTATTTCCAAGATGGCTGTGAGTTCGGGAAGTTTGTTGGTTAGGCTCCCAGTATTTGCAACCAGTGCCTTCCAGGAATGTACATCCTATTTGGCGCAAGGTTGTACCCTCCTACTGGACTGCTCCAGTTTACTCTTTCCGGCCAAGAGATTATGGAGGTTGCTGGTTTGGGTGGATGTTGGCTCTGATTTGTTTTCTGAGGATGTATGCATGCATTTGGCGTTTTGGGGAGTGATGACCAGCCCACTGTCGGCAGGGGTGTGAGCTGCATCATACTCCCCTTTATTTAGTTTAAACTACCTGTATAGACATTGAATTTTTGTCCGAGTGCTCGCACACCTTCTTAGTTTAGGTGCAATCCATTGTATTTAAAAAAAGCTCGTTCCCAAAAGTTGTGTCAGTTCCCTATGTAGTGGTATCCCTTGTCTTAGCACCAATCATGCAGCCATGAGTTGAATTCACCTACTTCAATCTCTCTGACTCTCTTGGTGCTTTTTTCCTTTACCCACACTGGCAGCACTTCTGAGAAGACTAATTTGGACGGAAGGGTACAAAGTTTGTTCGCCAGGTCCTTGAAGTGTTTCTTGGCCTCCTGAACTGTGTGATTTGCCAAGTCATTGATATCAATCAATCAATCAATCAAAACTTTATTTTTATAGCTCCTTTCAAAAACCAAGGCGCTGCACATAAAACCAAATACAAATATAACATTAAAACTGGAAGATAAAATACATTAGTCATTAGGGAAGGCCAAATTAAATAAATACGTTTTTAGCTCAATCCTAAATCTGTCACTGGTCAGGCATTCTCTTAACCAGTGAGGTAGAGAATTCCACAGGGTTGGAGCCGAAAAAGCAAAAGCACAGGCACCTGATGTTTTTAGTCGTACCCTGGGAATCTTTAGCAATCCCTGATTGGTGGAGTGGAGAGGACGGGAGGGTCAGTAGGGTACCAAGGTATATTGTTATATGTGAAACATCCCCTGATTCCTGCACAATTGTCTTTATGCGGTTGGTGTCTCTACTTGCAGAGGCTCTTGGTAGACACTTTACCATGATGACGCTTTAAACATTTTGCGTTAGGTGGTGTTCCACTCCTCAGATCATGGAATCCCCGATTATGATAATTTTGCTTTTGTTTATATTTGTGTCTTTTTTATTTTGAGTTTTAGTATTTTTGTTGTTATTGTGCTTGGTTTTGGTATTATTGTTGGTTATATTTTGAGTATTAGTATTTTTGTTTTTATCATAGTTTGTATTGGTTTTAATTGGTGTGTTAGCCTTTTCTGGTGGTTTGATTTCTTTATCTTGTATTACTTCATCTGTGGTTGGTAGCAGTGGAGCGAATCTGTTTTTGGTTTGGATGGCAGGAAAATGCTCCTGGTTTTTGGCTTCCTTCCTGGGCCTCCTATGATGCCTCTTTTTCCTTACTATCTGCCAGTCTCTGGGCCCTGCCCTGAGTCCTGGCCCCTGGCTGACATGCTGGTACTGGTGGTGGTGGGGGGGTTAAGGAGGTGTGCTATAGAGTTCCCTGTATTGGAGGTCGTGTATTATAGTCCATGCATCCTGTAGTTGGGCTGCAAGATCTGCTATGGTGCACCATGCATGGCAGGGTCCTGGTTGATGTTTGTAGATCCTATTGTACAGTGCACCGCAGCTTTCACAACTGACCAGGTCCATTTTTTTGTTGTTATTTTTAAGGATGTCCAAGGGTATGTTTCTTCAAAATAAAATATATTTTTTTCCTTCTCTCATTAAAAGTTACGTGTTCTTTCAATTGTGTTTTAATCAGTAGAAACAAATAAATACAGTGGTTTGAAAGAATTTAACTGATATGCAATGGAGGAGGAGTGTGGTCGTGGTGAAGGGGCGTGATCACAGTGAAGGGGGGGCAGATTTCTCTTGAGCCTCGGGCCCTGGGTTACTTTAATCTGGCCCTGGTTGTTGGATCACCTTGGAGAACTCTGTGGACTCACTGGTACTGTCATCAGTTATCTTGAGTTCTTTCTTACAGGCAGGATGCAAAAGGTGGTGATGAGAAAGTGTTCCTCCCACCTAAAGCCCCTGACCTGTGGAGTTTCCCAGGGCTCGATCCACTCACCCATGTTATTTGTAGTGTACATGCCACCCCTGGGGAACATCATTAGACATTACAGGGTGGGTTTTCACTGCTATGCAGACGACATCCAACTAAATATGTCTTTGCACCAGGGACACAAGGTGCAGTCTATGTATTGGACTCCGTCTGGCCAAGGTAGTCCTCTAACTGGCTAAGGCTTAACCCAGATAAGACAGAGGTACTGGTGGTCGAGTGTGGTCATTGGCAGGGAACTGGGATGGTGAGAGAGGCAACCAGACTTGTGCTTGGTTCCTCTTCCCTTGCCACACTCTGCCAAGGAAAAAAATCTGGGTGTTATCCTGGATAGCGAACTGACACGTGAGGCTCAGGTGTTGTCTGTGGTCTGAAGTGTTTTTTTTTGTTTTGTTTTTTTCCTAACCATCTTAGGGTGTCAGTGTGGCTCAGTTGGTAGCACATCTGCCTCTGGACCAGAAGGTCATAGGTTCTTGTCCCACACCGGGATTGGACTTGCACCTAAATGCTGGCATCTGAGTGCAGTATTGGGGGGGGTGCTGTACTGCTGGGGTGTGCTGTCCTTTGGATGAGATGTTAAACCGTGGTCCCTTCTACCCATCCTGGTGTTGTCTTGGTGGGTGTCCAGGTGGAAGTAAAAGAACCCAGGGCACTCTTCGCAAAGAGTAAGGGACATTCCTGGTATCCTGACCAGCATCTCCCTTCCCATAAAACCACTTCATGCAATTGTCCAGGCTGTGTGTGGGTGCTGATGTCTGATATGGCCACCACTACGCATTCAGTCACTGCACTACCAGTCTAGCATTGCTTGTAAAGCACTTTGGGATACACTGTATACTGTATGAAAAGTGCTATATAAATGCTGATTCTTCTTCTTCTTAGGAATCTCAACCAGATCAAACTTTTCATCCCACCTGATGACTTGCCCTCACTGGTACATACTTTTGTGACATCCAGACTTGATTACTGCAATGTCCTGTACCTTGGGCTGAATGGAGGGTCCCTACATCACCTGCAGCTAGTGCAGAATGCTGCAGCCAGTTTACTGACTGGCCTCCCTAGATCCTGTCATATGTCCCCAGTCCTGCGTGATCTGCATTGGCTGTCAGTGAGTTGTCGGATATCCTTCAAGATCGGCTTGCTGACCTGTGAGGCCCTACACAGACTGGGCCCTAGCTACCTGCATGACCTTCTGTCCCATCACTAGAACTCATGTCCTTTTCGTTCCTCTGAGGCAGGCCTCCTAGCGGTTCCCAGGATTAGGTTGAACTCTTCTGGCAGGGCCTTTGTTGTAGCTGGCCCGACCATGTGAAATTCACTCCCAAGGTTGAGGGAGGCCCTCCACTGAAAGCCTTTAAGAGGGGTCAGAAATCCCATCTTTTTAAGGAAACTTTTGATTTACTTTAATTTACTAGCTGTTTACATACCATTTTTAGATTTGTGCTGTTTTTCTTAGTTTAATTTTGTGTTTGATTTGTATTTTATTATATGGTTCATGTCTATTATATCTAATTTATTATGTATTTACACTGTACCGTGCCCAGAGCCTCTGGGAATGGAAGCTTTATTAAAAAAGCTTACTTACTTATATACGAGTCCCTTCTACAAAGACTGCTACCTGACAGTGGCTAGGCAGTAGTGCAGCAGGAGTGCACGAGAGGCAGGGCTGTGGTGTGAGGTGCCTGGTGTACATGTCCCAATGCTACAGCCCAGGGGGAGAAAATGGAGGAAAAAGATGCTGGGCTGCCCACAGTTGGCATCCCCACAGGCTCTCACACAACTGACATAGTGGCCACCCACCCATCGTGGTTCTGAGCAAATGGTGCGTAAGCAGTAAGTCCGTGAGAAGGTTCGGGATGGGGCTGAGGGGTGCCATCAGGGAGACTGGAAGAGAGAAAAGCTACTGATTGAAAATAAAAAAGAATGATGAGAAAGCAGTTTAACTAAAGATGCAGTTTGCTGAACATTTACTATTAATTAATTCATTCATTTATTTGTATATGTGTTTTTTTCACCAGGTAAGTTCACTGGAGAGTGAGACTCCATTTACAGGAACAACCCAAAAAGGGTTCATATGCAGATAAGCACATAAGTACAAAAACATTACAGTATTTATTTATTTATTTATTTAAGAGTTTAACCAGGAAGGCATATTGAGTGGAGAACCACTCATTTCCAGTTGCGGCCTGGGGGAAATAGGGTGGAGGGGCATATAGGATGAGATACATACATTCATATTCACATGATACAGATTGTACATGGTCATTCACACAGTAGAAAATAAACATGTAAGTAATTTTGTTGACTTGTGAATATAATAAAATAAATGTGTTTGAGTGAGAACTGACTATGACACTCCTTCATACACAGCAAAAAGTCCCATACAAAGGGAACTCTGGCTTTTGCTCTGAAGGCTGGGTTCTTAATCCATGGAAGGCAGTTAAGGGTTAAGAAAAAGCAAGAGCGAGAGAGAGGAAGATAAAGTTGTAAACATAAATTGAGAGAGACAGACCCAGCTGAGGAGGGAGTAGACGGTCAATAAAATATTAACCACCCTGCAGGCCCTCACTGTAAGAGGAGTTGATTGGATTTGACGGGTGCGTTCATAATGCACATTCACTGGCAAGTGCCTGGGGGACCTTAAGGGAGGGAGGGGGTTGGCGGGAGACACTTAATGTGTTCCACTTTAGCTCTGGGCCTGGTTTTACTTGCTTTACAGCAGTGGCGCTCCAGGAGGCTCGTGGTCCATCTGCATCTGATGGAATGCAAGCTACCACACTTTTTAAAATACAATAATTTGCTGAAGGGTTTTAGATCACACTCCTCCCTCATATATCACCACTCCACTGGCCACTTCAGTATCTCTAATAGTTCCTCGCACATTGAGGCCCTTACCGTTGGTGGTGGGTGATGTGATATCACTGCTGCCTCAGTGCTCTAACATCCAGTGAGGCAGTGTAGTTTAATGGTGAGAGCATGGAATTGTGATACCGGAGATTCGGGTTTGAGCCCCTCATCTGCCACTTAGTTGCTAAGTGACCCTGAGCAAGTCACTTAACCTCCATCTGCTTATCTTCTCTGCACTCAAATCAAGCTTTTAACTCATTTTTTACTGTTAATATTTTACTGAAATACTTTAGAGTGTGCCTACATAAATTGACATTTAGAAGATTTTTAACAAATTCATAAAACAGGAATATTTGTTTCTCTTTTGGTAACTGAGTAAGGCTCAGCGGGATTATAGCCCATGTATAGGGGTGATCTAGGGAGGTACAAAAACAAGTACCAGATGGACAATACAAAAGGAGATAAAGCAACAATCACGGCAAACAAATTTCAGGTAGAACAATAATACAGTATTTACATTGTTCAAGCCAATGCTTCCTATAACTGTTCTTAAAAGTTAACAGTGTGTTGGTATCTCTCAAACAAGCAAGCAAAGCATGCCGTAGTTTTGGGGCTGCATAATCAAAGAAGCATTGACCTGTCAGAGTTTTACATAAGGGGATTTACAGAAGATTAGTGATTGCAGAGCAAATGTTCCAGGGCCTTGTTAAGAAATTTAACAGGTCAGCCAGACAGAAACCAGAGGCAAGAGTTTTGTCAGTAGTACTACACTTCCAAAAAACTTAATCTGGCTTGAGGAGGAAGCTCCCCCAGCTTGCAAGGGAGCATATAATAGTATTGCTATTGCCTTCTACTGACATACAAGGCAAAAGCAACAGACTTGGTTGCAAAGAGTTTTTGTTCTGGTCATTCTCTTGTTCAATAAGGAAGTGAACAAAACTGCACCATACTCCAGCAGGGGACGTGCACAGTTATTTCCGATAACTAAACGTGCCTCAGTTGTAAGCCCCCTTTGATCCTATAAAGGTCAAGTTACTTACTGTCAAACGATCCAGATGTACCATAAAGGTCAGACAGGGGTCGCAATGAAACCCTAGGTAACTGAAGTGGTTCACAGCCTTGATTTTAGAACCCTCCACTGTTCATACCTCGAAGGCACTACTTAAGGAATTCATCTAAACTGCTGAGCTGAAAAGCACTGGCTTTTGTTTTCTTTCCATTTAATAAGAGTTTATTTTATATAAACCACTTCTGAAGCAATGCAAAATCATGGCTTAAGCGTTGATTAATATCGGCAATGTTAGTAGAACTCCTATAAATAACTGTATCATCCACACAGAGACATAATTTTAAGGAAGCACAGTGGAGAGGTAAGGAATTATGAAACAAAACAACAAAAAGGCCCCAATATGGTTCCTTGCAAACTTCCACAAAAGAGGAAAACTAACCATTTAGTTTAGTAAGTAAGAAAAATTTATTTCTTTAGTGTCCAATCCCGGATGCTCTTGGCACTGTACACAGATAACTTGCAATAAACATACAATACAGCAATTTTAAAACACAGTCAAAAAGGTCAAGGTATTTAATAATTTAACTCTATAAATAAATAATCATAATAAAACAGTTCAACAGTGAAATAAAACTATAAACTACAGCTGGGTTTCAAAGGCTTTTTTTGAAACAATGTGCCTTCAGACCCTGCTTGAATACCTCCACCGATGGAGTATTGTGTTATATATTCTGGAACTTAGATAACGTTTAATCCATAACATAGCAAAATCATTCAGACCCAAATTACCAAGCCTCCATAGTAGAATCATAGACTCCATTAGGTCAAAGTCTCAGCCAAGCCAACAGAGACTGCACCCGTGATCATACCACCATCCAAGCCACAGGAGATATGACTCCTGAACGGATCAAGGCCATTAACAGTCTGCAGTCCTTTCTAAACCCATGCTGGTCAGCATCTACTAGCTCATAAGCCTGCAGTGGGTCATGTATGAATTTCTCCTGAATTGTTCCCAAGGGGAACAAAATAGTAATGGGTCTACAGTTTTCTAACTGCTGCTTCAGAACAGTGTGCCAGCGGAGGTGGTGGGCACCAAGACTGTAAGGGTTTCAAGCATTGCTGGGACAGAGTGAAGGGTTTGGTGGTCGCTCAGGATGGTAGCAGTGGGGAGCAGGGCATTGGACTGAAAGGGATAAACCCCATATGGACAACAGGTCCCATGACAGATAGGGAACTCTGAGCGGACTAGATGGATCTTTGGCCTTTTTCTGCTATCTTTGTCTCTGACACCTTGATGAGGTATCACTTTCAACAATTTATGACCAACAGTCAGGCACAGACCCTGAAAGGAAGGAAAGATCAAATATTTTTGCTGAATGGACTGGGTGGACCATTTGTCTTTTTCTGCTGTCATTGTCTGGGTTTCTCTGTTTTTATGTATTGTGTGATGTCTTTTGTTTCTGCTTTGAGTCTGCTGTAGCATTTTTATTACATTTATTTTTTTCTGTACTCTTTTTATTCCCTCCAGCCCTCCCGGCCAACCACTCCAAAGGCAGACAAGGCCCCTCCACCACCGGACCCACCCCCTCGCTGTCTCGCTGCCCCCATTGCTGTCATAGCCCCAGTTGACCTAATGTATCCTATAGTCAGGGGAGTCCTCCCTTCTGGGGTAGGAACCAGAAGGGAAAACTTGCCCAGTGAGCATTCCTTTCCTCACTGAGCATAGCAGGGGTTGCAATGCGGACACCTCTGGGCTTCGCAGTGCATGGTGGGGGTGACCGTCCACCATCATCCAGTCACCAAGTGGCCATGTTTTCAGTTTTGCCTCCCTGCCTTCCGCAGTATAGCCACATGCTTGCAGCATCCTTACTGGATGCACCTGTTGTGCATGGTCACCCACACTGCAAATGTGCACTGCTGCTATGGGCCACCAGGTGCCACATGAGAGTGGTGCTGGCTCAGACCCACCCTCTCTGGGAGGATAATGTCCCAGGGGTGCTCTGAACCCTTCCTGGTGGACTCCACTGCTATCATCCTGGGCTTGGGAGTGAACCTGTGTCACCAGTGTGCTGCATGAACTCCCATTGCTTGGCACCATGAAGCTGGATTTATTACATTTTAAACTGATAAAAGGCACACTCCTTGTAATATGGCTATCCACATTTTTCATCAGTATTCTCACCTATTTTTGTACACCTAGGGGCCTCATATTCAAACAACTGCACTAGCTCTGAAATTGCACTGTGCTTGCACTAGTGCTTGCACCAGTCACCACCCAAGGTATATTCAAAGGCATAGTGCTGGCACTATTGCCTTTGAGTATAGGGCTGACTGCACGCTGCACAAATGACATGTGTGGCACAGTGCATTGCAGTGTGTGCAACTCGGTATATAGCACCAAGGATAGCACTGAACACAAGGAGCAGTAATGGGTGTGAGGAGGGTGTCACAGCATGTGGGAATAAATTTCAGATGAGGAACATTTATAGGTTTAAAACACCATGGTGTGATATTTATTTCTCAAGGGTTAGAAAAATAATAAATGAATACAAAAAAAATGCAAAGAAAATCACTACTTAGCATCAGTAGTTTCTCACATAATACAATCCTGGATCTTAGAGCTCCTAAGACCCTTCTCATCTGCATTCAACAGCTTATCTGCACAAACAGTAGAACCTCTCTCCTCCTCTCAGGGCTGAGTCCCCACTGGACTGAACAGAAGCGAACTCACTGAAGAGGTTTTTATATCTTTTGGGGGTCACCTGACTGAGCCCTTGTCTATTTACATGTCTGGACATGTTGTCTCATGTCTGAACATGTTATTTCAAAACCAAGAGGGGGCGGTTGTTTCAGGGGACTTCCTGGTTCAGTTAACAGTACCGTGTGTATCTCCACAGAACTTGACTGTCTATATCTCTGATCCACAGTGACTAAGCACTTCAGCCTCATACATAGAACCTTATACAGTAACAAGTTTATAGTGTGAATTTATGAAAATACCTTAAGGATTTCTTATAACTCTACTAATCATGAAATCATTATTGTTTTATATGACTTCTGGATCCTTTTTATTCAAAAAGGCTTTATTAACTGTATTTATTTCTATTTAAAATAGCCTTGATACTTTTTGTACACAAAATGCACTTAGGAACTTTACACAACACCTCTCTGGGTGTTTGGCATAATTTTAGGGACTGGATGGATGGAAATGGAAAAAGAATGAAAAGAGAGAACTAGTAGGAAGTTTAGTAAGGATAGTAAAGACCTAAGCTAGGTGGCCAACCAAGGGTAGGGGGGAAAAGAAGAAAAGCAAAAAGGAAAATGTTAACTTCTACGCAACAGAAGTTTTGGTAGTTAGGAAATAAGGAGATAGAAAAGTGGTTCATCAGTCACAGCTGAGGGTGTAGCCTAACTCCGCCACAGAGAGCACCAATCAAAGGTGTACAACACAACAGTATAGTTATCAAAAAGTACTTTAGTGTACAAAAATGGCAACAGGTTGTAAATAAACGAATACAAAACAGGAACAATAACTACAACAACTACTACTACAACAACAAAAACAACAACAACGGGTGGGGGGGGAATATAAAGGGCCACCGTCCATTGGGGGAGAAACAAAATGCAAATGACAACCACTCGTGGGGGGAGGAAATACTATATAAAATTGGCAACTGCCCATGGGGGGGCAAAATACAAAGGCCAACTGCCCATGGGGAGCAGGAGAGACAAAATAGAAAGGGAAACCCCATGGAGGGGATAAAATACAGTCAGTAACCACCCATGTGGGGGAGGCAAAACAAACTACATGGGCAACTGCCCATGGGGGGGACAAAATACAAATGGCAACCACTCATGGAGGGAGGCAAAACAAAACAATGATGAACATTTGATGCTTGGTAAACAATTTGTTTATTTTGGATTGCCTTATAGACATGACATGTGCCATTCATAGTATATTGGCCGAAATGTAATTTCACACCAGAGGTGCGAAAACACATTTTGTCCAGGATTTAAAAAATGATACATGTCTCATTTATGAGGTGGTGTGGAAAAATTGCTATGTTGAAAGTTTGGAGTCAAAATATTGAAAATTATCAAAGTTATGAGTGAATGCTGAAATGGTGTAAGGTTCAGTCATAACCTGGGCATTTTACCGTATTTGTACACTAAATTTTAAGCATCTATCTATCTATCTATCTCTCGGATTACAAAGACCTTTTAGCCAGGGACTCTTTCGCAAAGGTTCCACGTCAGAAGCAACATTAGAAACAATACATAATGGGATAATACAAAGCAGTTAAATCATACAAACAGTAAGACAATTAATTACAGGGAAAGTGTAGTTTGAAGGGGTCATGAGGGTTACTGGTATATAAAAACAATATCAGAATTCCAGAAAAGGTAGGTGCATCATAAGTGCAGTCATGAACCCTGACTTTGTCTGGTTCAGGAGAGGATAGAAGGAGGGTGGTGAAAAAGGAGCAGCAAGTGCTGGGACATAACACTGACTTTGTGAAGCATTGATGGGGGGAGGCAGGAGGAACTGTGGGGTGCTAGGGCCAGATGACGAGGGAGGCAGGGAGTACAACTTGTGTGGTGACTAGCTGGGACAATCGCACCTGCAGAGTGCTGCAAGGTGCTGCCAGAGTTTATGCTTGAAAAGACAGAGCTTAGGTTCACTAACGATGTCCAATGGGAGTTTGTTTACCTAGCTGGGAGCACAGAACATGAAAGACCTTCGTGCCTGGGAGGTCTGGCAGCATGGGACTAGGCAGGTGCCCCAGTACCACTCCTAGTGTTGCATGGGTTGGGAACCTGTGCAAGAAGATGCTGGGTGGATTGTGGTGTAAGCCCTAGGATGATTTTGTTTTGCCAGCAGGCCAGTCTGATATTGGATCCTCCCTCTGAGGTTCAGCCAGTTGGGCAGGGCATATAGGTCACACATGTGGGTGCATCGGTGTACCTCCAAGATCAGACTACAAGATTTGTTAAGAGCAGTAGTAATTTGCTTGAGGGCAGTATCAGTGGCAGAGCCATAAATGACTAAACCATATTTGACTACAGAAAGTATTGAGCTGGTGATTGCTAATCTTAGGACTTCAGGGGTCAGGTTGCACCTGTGCCTGCAGAGGATCACAAGCCTGGTGTTGACCACCTTTGACATGTGGTCTACATGGTCAGCAAAGGACAGTGCACAGTCCAGGGTTATTCCTAAGTATTTAAAGATTGAGACCTGCTCAATGGGGACCTTGTCAATGTTGATGATAATAAGAGGTGCAGATTTATGCTTGTTATAAGAATTGGCAATGAGCATGTTTTTTTTGTAGTTCAGTATTAGTTTGTGCTGGAAGAACCAGGCCTCAACAGCTGTGAAATCATGCTGAAGTGCTCTGGTTAGTGGGAAAGGGTCAGAGTGACTAGAGAACAGTACAGCATCATCAGCATAAAGGAGAAGATTAATGGTGCAGGCTTGGGAGAAGGTGTTCAGGAAAAGCCTGAAAAGTAATGGGCCCAGTATGGAGCCTTGTGGAACTCCTGAGAGGACTGGATGGCTGACAGATAGGATGTCTCAGATTTTTAACTGCCATCTAGATAGTTTTTGAACCAGATTGTTTCTCCATGGGAGATACCAGTTGCAGGAAGTGACTGTAACATGAGAGCATGGTTGACTGTGTTGAATGCCTTAGTGAGGTCTATGTACACAGACTCCACTAAGTGGCCCCTGTCAAGTGCCATGTGGATATAATCAGTGTACTGTAAGAGGGAGATGTGGTGCTATACCCCTTTCAAAAACCATGCTGCTCAGGACATTGGATTTTGTATTTGGTCAAATAGTCAGAGAGATGGACAGATGCAATTCATTCCAGGGCTTTTGAGAGGGGTGGAAGGTTCTAAATTGGGCAGTAGTTTTAGGGTAGGGCTCTGTCCCCACTCTTGTGAACTGGAGTCACCACAGCTGCATTCCATTGCCAAGGAAGCTGTCCAAGGCAGACCAACAGGTTGATGATTTTGGTGAGCAGCAGTAGTACTGAATCTAGGGTGAGGTGAAGTAGCTTCAAATCCAGTGAGTCACCACTGAAACAAGACTTGCAAAGAACCTTTAGGAAAAATTTTTTCGATTCCTTGATGGTGATTTTCTTAAATAAAATGGGGGGATATTTTAGATTTAGGGAAGGTGTATTAGGGTTGCCAGGGATTAGTGAATTATTAAAGAAATCAGGGGGGAGTACGCCGCTAAGGTATGTGAAGGCTGAGTTAAAAGTGTTGGCAATAACCTGCAGGTCCCGAATGATTTCCCCAATTATGTTAAGCATGGAGGGAGGGCTCTATTAGGCTTTCCATGGAGTTATTTGATATTCTCCCAGAACTTCCTGCCATCGCCCCAGGAGTTTGTGAGTGCTTCTTTATAGTATGCAGAATTGGCTGAACAGATTTCTCTGGTGCAGGTGTTCCTGGTGGCTTTATATTGCTGCCAGTCCCCTGGCTTCCCTGTGGCCAGTGCTTTGTACCACAGGTGATCCCTATCTGCCAAGAGATTTAGGAGGGAGGTGGTGATCCAGGGGCGGTTGGCAGCTTTCACCTTTCTTTTCACATTAGGTGCGAAGATGTGGCAGGCAGAGTTAAATATTGCTATAAAATATTCAAGGGCATGATCAATACAAGTAGCAGAGTCCAGGGGGAACCAGTCACAGTTTTGGAGATATGTCTGGAGATGTAATATCTGCCCTTTCCTGAGGACACATTGTAGAGCCACTTTAACCATTTGTTTGGGGGTTCTGTTAGTCCAGTGGCAGATGACCGGGGAGTGGTCACTGGGAGAGTCAGGGATCTCAATTCCAGTAGTCCTCTCAGGATGGTTAGTGAAAATCAGATCAATCATAGTGCTGTTTCCAGTCCTACGATTGATTCTTGTTGGGGTAGTAACCACTTGGGTTATGTCTATGGCTGCGACTGCATCTTTGTACTGATCAGCTTCTAGGGTGAGACAGTTAACATTAAAGTCTCCAAGAAGAACAACCTCAGAAAGTTTGGGATCTCTGGTGAGGTACTCCAGGACTGAGGGAAAACCTGAAGACTGGTCACATGGGGGATGTAAATTGGAAGAATTGTAATGGCTTTACCCTGCTGCCCTAAGATTAATTTTATCAGAAGAGCTTGAGTGCTGCCACCAGTGGTAATTTATTGGAAGAGCATATCCCTGGGGGGAGTCCTTCAGGTATATTACACAGCCCCCTCCTCTTTTTCCAGTTCTATCTTCCCTGAATAGCATATAGCCATCAAGGGAGACTGCAGCAGCTGGGACCTTAAGTGATAGTCAGGTTTCAACCACAGCTAGCATATCCAGTTTGTGCTGAGACAGCCACACTTGTAGATGGTCCATTTTGAGTAATAGGCTTCATATGTTAATTGAGGCCTGTTTAATGGGTGCTTGTGTACTGGTAAGGGGGTAGTCCTGGTGTACAGGCCCGTGGTTTGGGTGTATGTTCCCAGACCATAGTAGGAGTAGTAGGGAAGTCTGAATTAGGACTTTCTAAATTAGCTCAATAGGCAAGGATGGTCATAGGCATAGCCTTCTTATTACCCTACCTAATGAACCCGGTAGGTGAAAATTTTCAAATCCCCGCCATAACGTCATTCCATGCCACTGAAATGTAATTCCATCAATGGATGGTTTCCTTTGTACCTTAATCTGTTTCCATATGGATATAGTTTATATTCATCTTTTGTTATTTACTTATCACTGTAATTGCCTTTTGCCATTTTCTGTTTGCTGTTACCACTGTCATTTTGCATTGTACTCTGTTTGCTGCTTCTAATGTTTGTTTTGTTTTGGTTTGGTTTTTTTGCATTGCATTATACATGCTTTTCCCACTGTAATGTCCCTTTCCCCTGGGTTGCACCTAGAAATGAGCCTCAGCTCGGTGTGCCTTTCCCAGTTACCAACTTTGAAATAAATAACTAAATTCCATGCCACATGTACAAAACACATTTTGTCCAGGATTTGAAAAATGACAGCTGTCACATTCAAAAGGTGCTGTGAAGAAATAGCTATGTTGAAAATTTGGGGTCAACATTTTGAAAATTACCAGTTACTGTACAAGCCTGTGTTCATAAATTTCAATGTAAGCTCATATAACTGTTGTTTTTTAATATTTGAGCCGCAAATTTTCAACATAGCTTTCTTATGACCCCTCCTCATGAACAAATGCAGAGAAAATTTACAACTCCTGCCCAAAAGATGATTTTGTGCAGTGACTGAAAAATCACCTTTTGGGGCACAGAAACATATTTTGGCCAGGATTTGAAAAATGACAGCTGTCACATTCATGAGGTGCTGTAAAGAAATGATTATGTTGAAAATTTGGGGTCAAAATATTGAAAATTACCAAAGTTATGAGACTGCATTTGCAAATTTCAACATAGACTCATAACTTTGTTGTTTTTTGAAAATGTTTACACCAAAATTTCAACATAACCTTCTTATTGCCCCACTTCATGAACAAGGGAAGAGAAAATTTTCAACTCATGCCCGAAAGGGGATTTCACGCAGTGAACACAAAATCACCTTTTGGAACCGATTTGCCTAAATTCACTGTAATTGTTCATGAGGTGGGGTCCCAAAAAAGGCATGTTGATAATTTGGGGCTAAAATATTGAAAAACAGCAAAGTTATGCCACTAAGTTCAAAACCCCAATGAAATATATTGAACCGCATACATGATTTCTTCAGTTCACGGTCCGGCTTTGAAGAGTGAAGACATGTCCATGGTCCAGAGAAGATTACAGTGATGAACCCCCAGTGGGTAACTAAGGGATTTGGCTTGGGGGTGGGGGGAGAGTGCTGAGTGGAAGGGTTGGGTAGGGGGAACTAACACTGCAACAGACATTGATGGACTTTTTTTTAAAGGGTTAATAAAAAAAGACAACAAGGGACAGAGTTCTGTATTTTAGGTGATGACACTGGGGTACTTAGTATCCCCACTGTCAGTGTTATGTTTGGGTGGGATGGTGGGTGCTGAGGGGAGGGTTGGGTGGGGGAACAGTTACAGTGAACCATGGGTGCAAGCAACAGACATCAATGGACAGTTTCCTTTGTTACAGTTTTTTTTTCAAAAAACAAAATGTATGTAAAAAAATGACATGGTGGTGACACTGGGGGATTGGGCACCCCCAGTGTCAGTGTTATCTTTGAGGGGTACTGAGAGGGAGGGTCGGGTGGTGGGTGACAGTTACAGAGGCCCAGGGATGCCAGCAACAGACGTTGATTGATGGTTTCCTTTGTTATAGGTTCTTTGAATTATAACAAACAAACAAACAAAAAAATAATATGGTGGTGACACTGGGGGATTAGGTGCCCCCAATGTCAGTGTTATGTTTGGGGGGTGGTGGATGCTGAGACGGAGGGTCAGTTGGGGGGAACAGTTACACGGGTGCCAGCAAGAGACATCAATTTGATGGTTTTCTTTGTTTCAGGCAATAACAACATCAAAAAAAAAAACTACGAGGTGGGCATTGGTTGGATTGGGCACCCCCAGTGTCAGCATTATGTTTGGGGGAGTGAGGGGTGCTGATTGTGAGAGTCAGGTGGGGGAGATTTACATGGGCACTAGTGTTAGGGCTCAATACAGTAGCTCATACCAGTGAGGTGGGTAGCAAACTTCTAGTGTGCAGCTGGTAACTGTTTTGAAAGTTGATCAGCTGTTTGCTGACATGGCTTCATGCAAATCAAAGGACCAAAGCCCCCTCTGATTGGAATGGCTTCGGTCCTTTGAAGTATACCATTTCAGCCCACAAAGCAGAGAGTTGCATCAAGACCACAATGCATTGTCATTGGTCTAGACTGCTGAGGCCATGGTAATGTGAACTGCAATGGGCTTGGCAGTAGCACCCCCAAATCCCCAAATGGAGGCAGTATAGTGCAGTGGTTTAAGGCTCTGAGCTTCAAATCTGGTAACATCCAGCAGACAAGACCTGGGTTAGAATCCCACAGCTTCCACTTGCATACTGTGTGACCCTGAGCAAGTCACTTAACTTCCCTGTGTTCCCAGGTGCTACTCCTGGTTAAACAACTAAAAAAAAAATACCCTTGCACTCATCACAAAATGTTTGTTGTATGCACATCAAATGTAATTAAAAGGGCAACCACCCATGGGGGAGAAGGGAAAAAAAATTCCAAAGGGCAACTGCTCATGGGGAGGGGGAGAAGAAACAAAATACAAAGGGTACCCCCATATAAACAAAGATCTTCTTTTGATATCACTGGACACATAAGTCAACTCCAGCACCATAGAAATGTAGACTGAACCTGTTAACACAATATGTCAAGTAATAATAAAGGGTGACTCTATTATTAAGCATACTGATAGGATAATCTGTAATCCAGACAAAACAAATAGAACCATGTCTAGATTCAGTGGACCTAGACTCTCAGATCTTACATTGATGTCTAACTCAGTGCTTCACAATACTGATCCTAGCCCATTAGTTATAATCCATGTAGGAACACATAATGATCTTGAATCTAATCAAAAAATTAAAGATGACTATGTGGCCTTAACAAGTAAGTCAATCCACCTAGGGTGTGAAGTTCAAATATCAGAAATCTCATCAATTCTAAGAGCCAATTTAGCCCAGCAAAATAAGATTAAAGAAATCAATAATTGGTTAAGATTCTGGTGCCTGAAACAGAATTTAAAGTGCATCACACACTGGGAGGAATTTTATGGCAAATCAAATCTTTACTGTTGGGATGGGTTGCACCTCAGTAGAAGAGGTAGCAAACTCTTAGGTGAAAGCTTAGGTCTCTCTATAGCAAAATGTTTAAACTGCCATCAAAGGGGGATCTGTACCAATGAAATACAGCTCTGGAGTTCAACATAAGTTACTGTGCACCATATCCAGATATTATTTGTGATTCAAATCAGAGTCACAAGACCACTTAAATCAATCTCCAAAATTACACAATTAAATGTTATTCTTACTAATGCAAGAAGTTTGTGTACTAAAAAAGATGAGCTCTCAAATATATTAAAAACCCATAATATATCTGTGGTGCCACAGAAACTTGGAATAAGGATGGAGACTGGAATATGGACATTAATGGGTACAAAAGGTTTCAAAAAAACAGAGATAATAAAAAGGTGGTGGCATAGCATTATCCATTGAGGAACATCTTAAAGCATATGAAATAAAAAACAAAACAAATAAAAACGAGAGTATATGGGTTCATTTTAATTTGCCTTCTGACTCCTTAACAATTGGCTGAATTTATAGATCACCTAGTTTAACAACTGAGGCTAACCAAGAACTAATTTTTGAAATTAGTACAGTTGAAGTGAATAACAACTCTATATAATGGAAGATTTTAATCTTCCTACCATAAACTGGGATACTCATGAAACTGTGTCAGATTTAGATATTGAATTCATGGATATTTTCATTCAACAGAACCTAGAACAAATAGTCAAACAGCCTACTTGTGGCAGTAATATCCTCGACCTTGTCCTAACCAACACTGAGGACAAAATCAAGGATATCAGCTTACTACCTCCTTTAGGTGATAGTGATCACTGTATCATATATTTTAAATACAAGACTGAACTTATCTTTACTAAGGGCATCACAAAAATGAAAAACTTTAATAAAGCTGATTACACCAAAATAAATGATTACTTAGCTAAATGGAACTGGGAAGTTAAGTTTAAGAACCTTAATTTAACACAAATATGGGACGAAATAAATAAGAAAATTGACTTCTGTATTACTAATTGGGTTCTGGAAAGGATTAAGTACAGTAAAAATAAATGTGTACCCTCCATGGTGGTCAAATGCTATTAAGAAACAACTAACAAAAAAGAATAAATTGTATAAAAAGATATTAAAATAAAACACATAGGCCCGGATATTCAAACTGCGCCATTCAAAGGCGCAAGTCCTTGCGCTGCACAAAATAGATGCGCAGGGGTGTGCCCAGGTGATATTCAAAGGAGTTGCGCTATTGAGCAACTCCTTTGAATATCGCTCCCCAGCCATAGCCACTGTGCATGGCGCAGTGGAATCATGCAAGCGCAAGCTGACAGAGTGAGCAGTCAACCTGCGGTGGTGCAAGTACCAGTGCGCCCATGCGCAAAATCACGATATTCAAGGTGACATGCAAATGGGGCCATAATACATGCAAAGCGCAGGGGGCCATTGCATGTAATTATATTTGTTTGCATGTCATTCTGTCATGGTCGCCGATCCCGAGGACTTGCGCCTAGCGCCCTGCCAGGCAGCAGCGTGGGACGCACGCACCCTGCAGCCCGATCTCAGGCAGCAATGTGGCTCCCCACCTCCTCCCGTACATCTCCCTGGTGGTCCAGTGGACGAAATGCCCGATCGGCGGGCAGAAAGTATACAGATCCCCACATCCCTGTGCCCGATCGCGGGCAGAAAGTATGACCCCCATCCCATGTACCCAATCGCGGGCAGAAAGTATACAGACCCCCATCCCATGTGCCCGATCGCGGGCAGAAAGTATACAGACCCCCACATCCCATGTGCCCGATCGCGGGCAGAAAGTATACAGACCCCCCACATCCCATGTGCCGATCACGGGCAGAAAGTATACAGACCCCCACATCCCATGTGCCCGATCGCGGGCAGTAATGATAAGTACCCCCAAACATCTCCCTGGTGTCTAGTGTGGCCCCCACACCCACCCACCACGAAGCCCCACCACCCCGCTCCCCGGCGGCGAGACCACCAGGGATGTGAACGGGAGGGGGGCCACATTGATGCCCGCAATCGGGCTGGTGGGGGCACAGGGACTGAGTTGGGGCCAGCCACGTGGCAGCTGCTGTATTGCGCCCTGTAATACAGCAGCTCATCTGTCGAGTGCCCTCAACTTAAGCCTTTTCTTTTGGCTCAAAGTTGTGCAGGCGCGGAGTTGAGATTGCGTGCAACTCTGCACAGCCCGACTGAATATCGGGCTGTGCAGTTTATGCATGGTTCCTCCCCCTCCAGTTGAGCATGCATTCATTTGCATTGCGCTGTTGCTCAGCCTGTTTTCTGTGGCGCAACTGCCTCCTGCTGAATATCGCAGAATGGAGCAAGTTTGGACTTGAGCATGCGCAACTCTTTTGAATATCCGGGCCATAGTGTATGGGCTAAATACAAAATTACTGTTACAAAAATAAATATATGATAAGGCTTGCAAAATCAAGAGTAGAATACAATTTGGTCTCCAAAGTAAATGACAGTAAGAAACAGTTTTATAATTATATCGGTTCACTGAAAGGTAGACAACAAACTACAGGCCCTATTATCTTTAACAATACCCCCATTATTGGTGAAACAGCTACAGTCAGGGTACTTAATGAACAATTCCTAAAAGTATTTGAAAGAAAGGAAAGTATTAGAACTCCAATTTCCAAAAATGAAAACAATTATCATGTTTTCAGTAGTAGTGAGGTGGAAAAATAATAAAACATTTAAAACAAACAGCTCAGCAGGTCCTGACAGAATCCCCCCACCCCACCCCAGATTCCTACAGAAATTAGTCAGACAATCTCTGGACCACTTACAACTCTCTTTAATGTATCTATTAGAGAAGGTAAAGTTATTCAGGCTTGGAAGGAAGCTATTGTGATCCCTATTTATAAGGGTGGGGACAAACATGATCCCAATAATTATCGTCCAATAAGTCATACTTCTATTATTGGTAAAACAATGGAAAGATTACTAAAAAAACATATTATTAACCATATAGATAAAAACAATAAAACTGATATCTTTCAACATGGTTTTGTATCTGGAAGGTCTTGTCAAACTAATTTTTTGCAATTCTTTGAGCCAGTTAGTGACACCTCGGATAAGGGTATACCAGTGGACGTTGTGTTTTTGGACTTTGCTAAAGCTTTCGATAAGGTTGCACATAAAATCTTGTTACAAGAACTAATGAGAATTAATATTCATCCCAACATCACAAACTGGGTTCAATCATGGCTGGAGAATAGGACCCAGAAAGTGTTGGTCAAAGGTCATCTGTCTGATGAGGGTGTGGTGACTAGTGTAGTCCCTCAGGGCTCAGCACTGGGACCCATCCTTTTTTAACCTATTAGTATCCACTATGTCTGCTATAGAGAAAATTTGGATATCCAAGTACGCAGATGATTGTAAGATTGGTAGTCTCATGAGTTCTATATCTGATAGGCTTCTCATGCAAACCCAACTTAACAGTTTAGCATCATGGGCAAATTCACACAAAATGTTTTTAATAAGGCTAAATGTAAAGTTTTACATCTGGGTAGGAAGGAATAATATGCCATTTGATTATAAATTGAACAATATACCTCTAAAAACCTCTAAAAAAATATCGTGGAGGAAAAAGACTTAGGAGATACAATCTCTAACAGCTTAACCTTTGATAGAAATACCGCAATTAAAGTTAAAAAATGTAATAAAATTGTGGGTTCAATCTTGGGAAATATCAAAAGTAGAGACCCTGAAGTTATAATGCCACTTTTCACTAGTTTGGTGCGTCCACATCTGGAGTACTGTTCACAATTCTGTTCCCCAAACTTCTAGTAGGAGTCTGAAATTAGTTGAGGGTGTCCAATGCAGATTCACCAAGAAAGTACATTTTTTAAAGCATATTAGCTATGATGATAGATTGAGGAAACTTAAACTTTACTCTACCAAATACCGACAGATAAGGGGAGATTTATGTCTTGTATATGAAACATTAACGAATGACTATCTGAAAACAACAATAGGATTAACATTGTTCACTAGCACTAAATTAACCAGGAGTCACAGCTATAAACTTATAGGTGTTAAGTGTGGCTCAATCAAACAGAGTCAGTTTTATATCCAGAGAGTGGTAGGAATGTGGAACACCTTGCCAGATAGTGTTGTTTATAGTAGGAATATAACGCTTTTTAAGCAACGACTGGATGACTTTAAGGGGGATAAACAGTTTGAATTCCACCCATAAGGCATATGGGTGGTGAGTACAATAAAGGGCTTGATGCCTACTGTGCTCATAAACTTCTATGAATCTATGAATCTATAAGGGGGAGAAGATAAATAAAATACAATCGGTAATCACGCATATGAGGGAGGCAAAACAAAATACAATGGGTAACCTCACATGGGGGAGGCAAAACAAAATACACAGGGCAACCACCCGTGATGGGGGAGAAGGAGAATAAGAAATTAAATATAAAGGGCAACCACCCATGTGGGGAACAAAATAAAAGCTGCCCATAAGGGGCAGGAGGTGAAACAAAATACAAAGAGGAACTGCCCATCAACTTCCATTAAAAATGAAAGAGCACACGCCCACTGCAAAAACAAAAAGAGTGTGCAATGCCCCATCGAGGGGCTGTAGTGATGATGGTGGCTGGTACTGCTGGAACAATGGCTGGATAGAGGTTGTAGAGTCTTGGACTGTGTGTGTGCAGTCCCCCACATGCCATGCTATGACAAGTAACAGTCTAACCAGCCACCACAGTAGGTCATTCTTCCCTCATCTAAGACTGCATTCCACTTACCCCGGCATTCTCCTGCCACCCTCTGGACAGCTGTGGAAAGGAAATATACTTAACTCAGCCAGCTGTGCACACAAGGTGAGGGGCACAATGTGGCATAATGTGCATAACAGAGGTACAACCATCAGACACATAGGACACCATGCCACACATGGGTGAAGGGAGTCAAACAGCTGCAATGGAATGTGCGTAGCATACCAGAGACAGCATTGTTGACCTAAAGAGTAGAAGACTGCACATACAAATGTGTCATGCTGCAAAAGAGCACGACCAAGACTTGTAAGGAACACATGACAATGGCAGCCATGCCAGATGTGGGAACGCAGTACAAACAACACAGTGCCAAGCCAGAGACTAATAGGCAGTGTGAAGGCCCAAGTGGCATGGAGCTGTATACATACACCCAGTGCCCTGCAGACAAGCCATCCACCAGACAAGCCACCCAGCACACAGCAAACTCAAGGGTGAAAGCCAATAGATATCCACAAGCCTTGTTGGTCGGGGTCAACTGCAGGGGCAGGACCAAGCACAGACATGGCTCACACAGCACAGCTGTATATGGTGGGGACTGTCATGAAGCACTGTGTGCAGCGAGGATAACACGTGTGCAGTGATGTTGTACATGTTTGTATTGCACACTTGGTCAAAAAACAATGATGGTGTAGGATGTAGAGCCATCTGGAGGCCTCCTAATCCCAGCAACTGCTAGCCACATCCTAGGTACAGGTCTTCCACTCATACAGTGTCTGTGTGGGACAGTGGGTCCTAGAAGACACAGTTGTGTCTGAATGTATGCATGGCCAGCCCACATACAATGGAATAATCATACTCTGGCCATCACTGTGTTGTTCAGACACTAACAACTGTTCATTACAATGTTGATCACATATGATAAAGTAAATTCAGTGCCATCTCTGCCAACCCTGCCACTGACCCCATGCCACATAAGCCCAGCTCTGTTGAGATGCAGTGGTGTGACACTCAGTGCATATGGCACTGGAGATGGAATCACTTCAGGCAGAGTACCATGGGTGCTGTATGATGCACATGGTATGACACAGTGGTGTACTGGTACTACATTAGCCTGTGCCTAACTCCGCAAGATCAATACCTATACATAGTACCAAGTATGTGGCACAACAAACCTGGCCAACACAGATGGATGTAACAACTGGGGCTGTGAACATTACCATCAATTCCCTGCTGCACCAGGTTGGTGACACAGGGGGCACACCAGTGCATGGTGTAAGGCATGCCATGACACAGTATACACACAGGGCAGCATGCCTGCTGTAGGAAGTTGCACAACAGTAGACTGCACAGACCATGACACACCACAGTGTCAGCAGTAGGACAATGTTCCAAGTGCAGGGTGATATTCTTCAACCTCAACTGCATAGGTGATGCCCCTACAGGTATTCATGCAGCATGACAAGTCACACATGGACATCTGTCACCAACCGAAGAAGCATGCAACATAATGTAGACATGCAACCATGAGTGCAAAACACACAATGAAGGATACTTACTTGTGTAGACTGTCTCTGCTGTACCCCATCATTCATTTATTAAAAAGTTTAACTAGGAAGATATGCTGAGCAGACTACTGCTCGACTCCAGATGCACCCTGGGAAAGGGGGAGAGAGAGAATACAGACATATTTTACATATTCAAACACAAGATAGTTATACAAGATGAAAATACAGAAAAAAGCATACAAGGTAAAGTGCATTTCTACAGGCAGCAGTACACGTCAAAAATGAGATGCAGGAAACAATACATAGTAAGGGTCATCATGGTCTGGTTATGCCTCTGGCTGGTCCTGTCTGTGCTCCTGCTGCAGCCAGCCTGGGCCTGGCACTGCTGGCCACTGAGGTCTGTGGAAGAGGACAAGGGAGACATGATCAATGTACTGTGGTGTAACACATGGCACAACACCATAAACACTAAACAATATTCATGCCCACTTGCCGGTACTGTGCACCAGCTGCCACATGTGCACGGTGCAGCTGGAGAGGACCGCACAAGCCTACTTCTTACCATTGTGAGCTGCTGTGGCACTGCACACATACAGGTGTACCATGGCCCAGTCAAGCAAGAATGTTACATCTCACTGTTGCAGGTATGGCCTAGCACAGTGTATTACAGATCATGTACTGCTACTATCCAGCCTTCTCCCCACCCCTGCCCAACATACCCATACATGGCAGCTGCAGGCTATGTGCGCCTCATAGTATGCAGTACGATGCATGGAGCACCAGGTACCATACAGCAGTGGCACAAGAAGCATACTTCTGCAACAGTAGGGGGAAAACATGGTACCATAGGTGTATGCCAGCACAGTGACCAGTACAAGAGTGGCACAGCCTGTGCAGTATAATAGTACACCACGTATTGTCTGGCATATACCTACTGGCACTCATGCTGCATAACATGGACAGTGCACACATAAAAGATGGTGGCCACATCCAGGTGCTGCTGGTGACACCTAGCGCCACAGCTATGTGTAGAACACATGTGACATACTCACTGGCTGTAACTGACAATTGCCATTTACTTATCTAGCATACGACACCCATTAGACAAACATGACTAAATAAAGTATATACATTAATCAGTCATCCACCCTGACACTGTAGCCATGTCACTGTGGTTGCATACAACTGTGCTGGCATAGCAGCTTCATGCCTCAGGGATGCACAGTGGGTTCTGCAATGTACAGGACACCAGGGACATCAACTGGACAGTGGGTCCATACAGCTGCATCCATAAGATTAAGCTATAAAGTGGAGCATGCCAGATAGGACAGAGGAGACACAACAGGGATACACAGGTACAGTGCACATTCCCTCAAAAACAGTGCCCCGGAGGTATATTATCATGGAACCAGTACTGTACACAGGACACTACTGAACCCATATGTAGAGAAATCTGTACTCACTTGCATTTGGCATGGTACCACTCTCAACCATCACCCGCACCATCTGTTGGAGGTTACTATAATGGTGGTGACATTGGTCACCTGTGTGGGTGAGCTCAGTTCTTCAGGTGAGATGCTGAGCCACTGAGACCCACACCTCACACCTCAGTCTGTCTGACCCACCCCCATCAAGTAGTAGCTGGTCCTACCTGGTCATCACTAGGTAGACCAGGTTGGCCAGCTCTGCTGTGGACCACTTCTGATCCTGCTGCAGCACAGCCCTGCTCCTCCTTCCAGACACGATGTCAACATGTCAGTTCAGAGACTTTCCTCCTGCAAGGTTCTACAACTTATGGGTGTGTAATTTCCATTTTCACTACATGTTTCCATGTTAGAGTTGCACTAACATTGATTAGCACAGCGTAATACATAATTTCAAGGGGCTCTGCAGCATATGGCAGGCATGGGGTGACACTTGTGTGGTGCGCACATGCGTGGGTCTGACCAGATCTGCACAATACTATTGCACATCATCATAGTGAGCATGCCTGCACAGTATGATGACATCATTCATGACATATGATGTCATAACAGTGCTGCATATGGGCATTATGCTAGTGTAAGCATTAGTGCAATGATGATAGCACTAGGAGCCAAACTGCGATAGTCAGAGTATGCGGATGAGCTAACTTCCCATTCAATGGCAAACATCCACAGTAGAATGTTATTACTGGAATGTATTTATTCATTAGCATACCTAATTGCACCTGGAGCATATAAAAGGAGCAAAGTACACCACCCAGATTCTACAGCAGAACTGCAGGCAGTTAGAGGTATGTGTTTATTGGAATGGCTGACAAATAGGACATGGCTGGTCTGAGCACTGTGTATATGCTGTATAATGATTAGATTAGTGCTGTGCCTGCACATGGCCAGTGCATTGCTTGGCAGGCAGACAGATGTGTGTTTGACTGGATATGCAGAAGCAGATATTTGGCCTGTCCAGGGGAACAAGGACTCTGCACACCAGTGCACCTTTGATATGTGCTCTGCTGCTTGTATATAATGCTCAATGGTTTATTTCCTCCCTATTTCATTCAAGTACCACAATGGAGGATGAATCCTAGTGTAAGAGACAGTGGGTGTTTTCTAAGGAGGAGGTGCACACCCTTGCACAGGCCTACCTTGACCATGAGGACCTGGTCGACAGGGAAAGAGGAAGCAGGTCCGAGATCAGGCATGCATCAGACATCATCATGGAGGTGGTAAACACTGTGGGTGGCAGGGGCCGCACAAGGGACAAGGTGAAGAAGATGGCAGGGAGCCGGACCGCTGGTGCAGCGCTGTTGTCTGTGGTGTTGGTGACCCATGTTCAGAAATGAGCACAGGACGTTAATAGGTTGGTTGGGGGAAGGTTGGATGAGAGTGTTAGTGGGATTTGGGGCCACTACATGCTGTGTGTGCTGAGGAATAGCCACAGAAGCAGGAGCTGCTTAATGCGTTCTGAGCATTAACACGTATACCACCATTGCCTGAATGACTCTGAAGGCAGACTTTCCAGTCCTTCTTGTGTGATCACTTGGCCCATATGTACTGCCCTGTCTGCTTCTGTTTCCCAAGGTGAGAAAGTGACAGCAGTCCTGTGGTGGAGAATCTGATGCTTCCCGAGGGTGAAACAGAGTGCCTCACAGGAGGTTACTGTGCCAGAGCTGTGCATACGGAACAATATTCTGGATCTCTGGTGGTTGCTGAGACTTTTGGTTTTGGACTTTGGCTTCTGGATTTGTTTGCCATTGCTACTGACCTTTTTAAACAAGTGACTCCCACTTTGAAGGAGCATATGCCTTTTTTTTTTTTTTCAAGAGCGTTTTGAATATTAGAGAACAGAATGGCTGGTAAAGCTCACTTCTATAAAAGACCCATTCTGCCAGTCCTTGCTCAAACTGAAAACCAAAAACGAAGTTAGAGAAAAAGGTTGATTTGACTGTTGATTCAAAGGAGAAATTCGTGTTAATACAAGCTGACACGAAGTTGACAAGAGCCAAAGTTTTTAATCATTCGAAACTTGATGCAGAAATATTACAGAAGCTATTATTACTATTGGCTTCACTATTTCTTTTTATGTTATGTTTTTATTTTTGTAAACTGATAATAATTTTAAAAGTCTTACTTCCATAAATCTAGAAGGGTGAGACGTTGGGTGACTCAAAAGGGATGCACAAGATGCATAAAAGTGCACATGCATAGCGTCTTGGAGTTGAGAAGTGCCATTTTAACTTGGTGTGAGTAGCTGGTCTTGTGTCAAATACTGAGCTGAGTTTTATCTTTTTGAGAAAAAAACTTGTTTTATTCTAATCTCGATCTGGTCATTGACACATCGACCATAAGAAGCGCTTGATGATTTTCTGTTTTAACTTACATACTACAGGATTTACCAAGGTAATTTTCCATTAAAGAATAAAGATAAGTGTTCCTATGACATGAACTTTACGTTTTATAAATACATTAAAAAGGCTTAATGGGCTGTATTTTGCTCTTTGCTTTTTTTGTAGATGCAAATATTAATTGGCCACTGTGATATCAACTTTGCTGTACAAAGCACTGAGCTGGTACAGACTGAAATAAAACTGAAGGAAACCAGTCAATGCTTGAGCTTCAGTATTACAAAGGTATCTGTCCAAAGTTTGCTGTGATTATAATATTGGATTTCTCAGTGCTTTTGGTACTAAGTCTTTGAGGACTTTTTTCTTATATTTTTTCCTCTTATGTTTTAGACAATTGGCTGTGGACTTGGTCTAAAAATGCTTCCATCTGGCTGTGGAGTGTTTGATACTAGATACCGCAAGAAGCTCACTGACATAATTGTTTTAAATAGAGTGAAGTGGTGCTTGCTACTTGCCAACTAGTTGAGCAAGGACCTATATCTAGATTGTGTTTGCTTGCTACTTTCTGTACTCGATTTACACTGACGGCTGCTTACTCCAAGGAAAAATGTATTTGCTTTTAAGAATTGTGTACTGTTCTTGATTTTTAACCTCACTCTGTTGGAATTTGAGAAGTTTTTACCTCACCTTGTGTTAAACTAAAAGTTATCTATAATGAGGACTAGAAGTGGTGAAAAAGTCAAAGAGGAGGGGGAAGAACTGCTGGGGAAAGAAACTGGTAACATGGAATCACAAAGTCCAAGGGGAGTAAAAAAGCTGAAAAAAACTACTAAGATTAAAAAATCAGCTGTGAGAAATAGCAAAAGCACTAAGGGGAACAACAACTGGTCAAAGAAAAGTATCAAAAAAGTAAATGGTGCTATATCAGTAGATGCAACTAAGACATTGATCACCATGCATCTATCAAAGAAATAAATAGACATAGAGGAAAAGTCTGGCAGAGTTACTTCAATGCCTTGCCAGAGAAAAATCCACACGTTTCAAGTAAAGATGAAATTAATATAGTAAGAGCTTCTGAGCATATATAATGTATATTTTTGATTCTAATTCAATGAATAGGTCTCTGAATTTATCATTTGATAATTATAGTGATTTCCCTTCTCTATCTTCTTCTAAACAGAGAGAAAGAACAAAGAGGGTTACTTTGGGGGAAAATCAGAATACATATGATTCCAATCAAGATTCCCCTGTGATTTCATTGTCTTACAACAGTTTACCAGAGGTTACTATAATTCATGATAGGTCTACTTCACATAGTAAAGCAACTATTGAAATAATGGATGATTTACAAGAAACAATAAGTAGATTAAAAGAACTGACTATCAAAGTCCACTGAATACTGAAACGAATAATTGCCACTTAACACACTTCCCTTTTATTGATGAAAACCTTGTTGAGGTATAAAAGAACCCCAGTGTAGCAAGTGTGGCAATTGTGGAACACTTAGTCATGCTCAAAAATGAAATAACTGATCTAAGGGGTGAGGTGGCTCTAAATGCAACAAGACTAGAAGCCAGGTGTTTGGATTTAAAACTGCCATACATAGCTTTTGGCAGAGAACAGCAAGAGGAAGGAGGTGCTGTTAGAACTTTACTACTCTACTGGGACTTAAGAACTTGAACTTTACTACTGGGACCTTCAATTTAGGGTAAAAACAAACTAACAAAACCAAAAAAAACAAGAGTTAGTGTCTTAGTCTGAGTTGGGTTAGGGAACTGTTATCTGCGCAGTTAGCTAGGTGAAGAAGGGAACTATGAATTAGGGGGAGTGGCTTAGGCAGCAAGAAGCCAGGTGTTTGGATTTAAAACTGCCTTAGATAGCTTTTGGCAGAGAACAGCAAGAGGAAGGAGCTGCTGTTAGAACTTTACTACTCTACCGGGACTATATAGCCCTCCCTCTCCACCTTTAGCTAGTTCTAGTTTTATAGACACAGGATTTGACAGACGAAAGGAACTACCTGTTTGGGAGAAGGAAGAGAGTGATCACAGAAGCACAAAAGACTCACCATTCTAGAAGGAAAAGAGTAGTTCTCCATCCCCTCCTAGCTGCTGGAGGTCTGACTCTGAGCAAGTAAGGAGACTACTGATGAATACAGGTACTTCCTGTCCCAGAACAGGAAGAGCAGGAGGTGTAAGGGCATGGAGGCAGTAGGAAAGCTGGGAGAAAAAAAATATAAATGGAGAGGAAAGAGTAAACATACAAAACAACAGTTGAGGGGCCACAAATAATACATGATGGAAGTGGTGCAGTGCAGTGGCTGTGGAGCGGCAGTATTCCGGGAGACGTTCTGGAGGATGTGATGTTGTCTCATCTGCAGCTGCCTCTCTGGGCTGAGGGAGGAAGGAGGTTGCTTGTCTCCAGGCTGAGTTGGTTAGGATTCACAGGACCTCCTCTCTCACCCAGGAACCACCAGGGCTGCCACCGCTGCCTCAGAGGTTACCAAGAAAGAGGAGTGGTTGGACCACAGTGGGCTCAGGGAGGGTGAGGGTGAGGGTGGTGGAATGGAGGCATATCCCTCCAGTTGTACCTCTCCACAATTTGTATGCCATTCTAGTAGGGTATGGTTCCTCTATGGAGGCACCCACAGTGGAGACCAAGGAGGATGCTGGGAACCTCCACAAAGGTGATCCCCAGGAGGATGGCATGGGACCCCACAGGGGAAGGAAACAACTCCTGTTGGGGATTCAATTGTTAGGAGGTAGATTGGGGAGAGGGGAGGGAGGGAGGGAGGTAAGGTGCCTGTCTGGCACCATGGTTTGGAGGGACAGGGAGCAAATCCTCAGGATCGTAGGAGCAGCTGCATGGGGAGGGAGCTGGACATCATTGTCCATCTAGGAACAAATGATCTGGCTGGGAAAGGGATCACAGCAGTGCAAGAGGAGATTGTGGAGTTGGGGAGGGGCCTTAGACAAGTAGCATGCATGGTAACCTTCTTGGAGGTGCTTCCTGTCTATGGCATAGGTGAGGCTAGTGTGCTCCACACCATGGGATTCAATCAATGGTTGAAAACTGGTGCAGAACTTAGGATTTTGGCTTCATTGAGGATTGGGGTCCACCTGGAGGGATACAGGCTTATACTGACGCGATGGTCTGCATCTGTCCAGGAGGGGAACCAGGATCCTAGGTGGTAGGTTTAAATACTTCTAGACAAGGGAGGAGGCACTAAAAAGGAGCAGGGAAATCCTAACACCCCCCCCCCAAAAAAAAATTAGGGTAGTTAGTGAGGTAAACACCAAGATAGAGAAGTCGATAGGGAGAAGGGCAGGGGTAGATGGAGAAAAAGACAAAGTCAGTAAGGACAGGGATGGGGCTATAAGGGATAAGGTCATCAAGTACCTCAAGGGAATCAACAAAGTCCAAGAGGGTAGCATCTTTCAGAAAAAGAGATGTGCAAGAACAAGGGGACACAATTCGAAGATAGAGGGGGGACGGTTCAGGGGTAATGTGAGGAAGTATTTTTTCACAGAGAGGGTTGTGGATGCATGGAATGGCCTTCCCGAGGAGGTCATGGGGTCAAAAACAGTGGGAGAATTCAAGAATGCATGGGACAGACATAAGGCAATTCTGATGGCGGGTAGGAAGAAGTGCAGTCACAGCCAAAGACATGGTCAGATATTTCCTGAAATTTCTGTGATATTTCTGGAGAAATCTCCTACTTTCTGCATTTCCACAGTAAGGGCAGCAGAGAGAAACTCTTTAGAAATTTGGCAAAATATCTGGAAATATCTGAACATGTTTGTGGGTACTACTGTAAACTGTTGGTTAACTAGGATCTGCAGCTTATCCAATAGGTAGTGAAATGGGCAGACTAGATGGGCCAAGCAGTCCTTATCTGCCATCAATGTCTATGTTTTTATGTTTCTACTAGCATTTCAAAAGAGAAATTGTAGAACAGATGACTCAGAGTCCTCAATTCTATGTGACCCCATTCAACAAATATTAAATCCAGAAGATACCTTCATTAACAATAGTGAGAGTAAATTAGAGATCACTATACCAGAGAACAATCACAAGCAGTTAGCTTGTGGTAATGACTCTAGAGATGTTTGCTTGAAAGTTCAAAAAAGGGAAGAAAGTTAACGAAAGTCTCAAGAGTGCAAAAAGAAAATTGAGACCTACGTGCTCTAAAGATTTGGATGAAAAAGGAAAAGAAGTGAAGAAAATGAAACAAAACTCAAGGGGAAAAAGCAGGTAAATAGCAATATAATAAAGCAGATGCATGATGTAACATCACAGCAATTAAGGGCAACTGCTACTCAGACTGCTCCTTGTACTAAGGAGAGATCTTTTACCTGCTTTAATTCTAACATACAAAAAATCCTTACCCTTTACTGACTCACAAGCAATCATCACACCTACAGGGATCCCATTTAATCCACTGGAAAATAATGATGGGGGATAGGAGGGAAAGTCACTGGGCCTGATTCTCAAACGCTGCACCAAGACACAAGGTGAATGCACCAAACAGCAGGACGCAAGCAGCAAGCTGCGCCAAGATGCAAGCAACATGGGATTCACAAACGCACCATGCATGAAGGCAAAGACCCGCTGCGCCAAGCATCCCATGTGTCAGCACAGCACCAGAAGGCAGTTAGCGCCATGATGCATGGTGCGTTGTGACAGGGGGTAAGACATGCAGGATGCAGGATTGCAATTCACAAAGGTGCACCAAACAGCAGATATCAAACACCTGCTAAGCCACACAGAGCTGATCCAAGGGGACTTAGAAAAAGGAAAGAAAGGGGCAGGGCAGTGATACAGGACTGAGACACAAGACTGCAGCAGGACAGAGACAGATGACTGCCAGGACGATGTTAGTACCACAGGCCCTACTGGGCATACAGGTGGCCAGGCAACACCATAGGTGACATGCCTGCCAGGCTGCACAACAGGGTGGTGCTGCATAGCAGGTGCACAGACAGTAGCAACCCAGACACCAGAGGCATGTCAGGCGTGTGTACCAGCCATGCACCGCCAACACGGACCTGAGCAAGGAGCAGTGCATCGCACAATATTGACTTGGCAAGGCAGCCATAGCAGAGCTATGCCAGGAACATGACACCAACCTCAGAAGCAGAAGCCAGAGAGGCCATGTCATACCAATAGAGGTGAAGGTATGTGCAGCCCTACGGGTACTGGCCACTGGTGGATTCCAGACACCGAGTGGTGACACCGTGGGCATCTCTCAGCCCTTCAATATCACGATGCCTGAGGGCAGTCATGGATGCCCTTGTACACAGGTCACACCAATACATCCACTTACCCATAGATGCCTAGGAGCAACTGGCAATCAAACAGGGATTCTACAGTATGGCAGGATTTCCACGTGTGCTTGATGCAGTAGACTGCACACACATTGCCATAAGGGCACCACTGGATGAACCAGAGACCTATGTCAACCGGAAGGGCTACCATTCCATGAATGTACAGGTCATCTGTGACAGCAGGTGCAGGATCCTTGACGTTGTGGCAAGGTATCCAGGGTCCACACGTGATGCGCACAACTACAGGAACTGCGGAGTGTGTGAGACCTTCCAGAGCGGGACACTCACGGATGGCTGGCTGATTGGTAAGACACACATGGACGCATGCAGAATGGGTGGGCATGGAACGAATGTGGGTACAACACTAACCAACACCTACCTCCCCACAGGTGACAGCAGATACCCAAAACAGCCCTGGCTGATGACACCGGTGAGGCGTCCACAGAGTGCAGCACAGCAACGGTAAAATGATGCCCGCACAAAAACATGCAGTCTGATAGAGTGCACATTTGGCATCCTCAAGATGAGGTTCTGATGCCTTGACAGATCAGGGTGTGCACTGCAGTATACACCGGCCATGGCATGCAAACTGTTTATAGCATGCTGTGTGCTGCACAACATAGCACTGGAACATGGCACACCACTGGCAGAGGATGAGGACGCACCCAGCGAGTATGGTGACACTGCAGGGAAGGAGGAGGAGGAGGAGGAGGAGGCTGTGGGGCTAGCCTGTGACTGGTGACAGCAAGACCAGGCACAACACAGAATAGCAGGACAACGGATGTGAGTGCAGCTAATTGTGGCACACTTCAGATGAACACACAATAGTATGTGCAGTGTGCACGGCCACAGGTACGCCAACACCACCATGCTACATGCAGTTCCTGAACCACAGCCCCGGGACCATGGGAAGACCACACACATGCAACAGTGGCACACACAACAGGCACACTGGGCAGCAGTGCCATGCCAATGCAGGGAATGACAATGCAGTGCCAGGAACCCAGGGTCCAACGCGGCGCGCACACACAGCAGGTGGACCGGAACAGCTTCAGTGAGACAGAGGTGTCACCACCTGGGCCACCACACAGGCAGTGGCAACACAGGTGACACAGATGTGCCCGTTGCCTGTGTGCCACCCCAATGGTGCAGCACACAATGACATGGACAGTGGCAAGGGCGTCTGGGCATCCAATGCTAGCAGGGGCAACATGTGCATGAGCAGCGTGATGTCCGGATGGGGGACTGTGTGAGGCAGTCGCAAGTCAGCCACAGTGCTAGGCAACAGGACTGCACATGCTGGGGCCGGAGCCACAGACAAGTGGTACGCAGCACACCGTTGCCAGTGCCAACATGTAATGGCAGTGTACATTGAGCACCAGAGGTAGGCAGAATGGAGACATGGGGGACTGTGTGGGAAGGAAGCCACACACACCATGAAGCAGTGCCACAGGGGATGCACAAGGGTGGGGTGAAGTGCACCACAGGCAGCAGGACATGGGTGTGTCATGGCACATCCATAGGACATGTCATGTGGACTGGCACAGTACCACCAGAGGCATGCCCCCCACACAGCCGAGGTACTCTGCAGAAGCGCAGGGGGGATGGTAAGCACAGCTCTGCATGATGCACTGTGCAGCGGCAGCGGGTAGCCGCAAGTCACACTGTGCATCAGTCACAGCTACGCTACTTGCGAACCGAGTAATCCAGTATGCAATGCACAGTATGTTGCATGCTGCATCCTGACTCAAGCTGCGTAGCGTGTGCTATGTAGCGTGTGACTCATGAGGGAAAGTGGGGAACACATGGAACCGAGCCATCAGCACATGTAAGACCTCAGAAGTGCATGCTAGGCCACACAGGATGGTGTAGCACAGGCACAGCCTCAGCCACAATGCAAAGGGAGGCAAGGGAAATCAGCAGTCACAAGGGCAAGCTGCAGGTGGCAGACCCAGTTGCCATGGCACGCTGGAGCAGGGCACTGAACTTCACAGATGATAAGACTGCTTCTCATCAGCCTGGCTGAGCAGTAGAGCAGGGTGCTGTTCCCACAGGGGGCACAGCAGTCCAGCCCAGCAGACAGGGAGATGGTGTGGTGTACCATAGGCAGTAGGCTACAGGCAGTGTCTGGAATAAGGAGGACCATGCGGCAGGCCAGGCACCATTGGAATGACCTGGCCTGGAGGGAGGGGTGGCTCCTTGGACACCTGAAGAGGATGGCACGAGAGGCTGATGTCCAGATGTGTGGTGGATGCCCATGCCAATCAGGTATGTGGCACCAGTAACATGTCCAACACACAGCACACGACAGGGACCTCGACTGCACAGAGGGGTACTGATGTTGTCACATACCATTATGTCCCCGCAGGTGAGGGCAGTGATGCCGAAGGCCAGGGCAGGCCTAGGGATGCTGGACTGGATGGACATGGCTGAGGACCCCACAAAGAGCAGCATCAGCAAGGTAGGTGTGCAGCAGTCATGAAATGTATGCAGCTATGTATGCTACTGTGTAGGGACCAGCAGGCAGGGGGGATACACACACACACACACATATGCACCAGAGGATCGACACAGGTTGTCGTGGCTGTCGATTGCTGGTGGGGCACAGGCACCATGGACACATGTGTGGGTGTGTGCCACACACATGGTCGGTGCATGGTACAGCCCATACAACACGTGCCATGGCATGGTGGTGGCCTGCTGGGCCGGCATCGGTGGTGTGGGCAACATGCGTGGAGACAGCGCATGGGCCTGTGGCATACTCACTGGCTGTCACTTTGTGTTCCAGGTGCCCATGGAGGTTTAAGGAGTGAGCAGCAGGGCCGGGACACATGATGGCATTCCCTGGAGTGGGTGACACGATGCCTGAAGTGGAGCGATGCACGGGCATACACAGCCAGGACCCAGATGATGACCCAGGGTGGGCAACAGGTGGCACCACAGCAGGGTGCAGAGGAGGCAACAGAGGAGGAAGATGTGGTTGAGGTGGAGGAGGGTATCCTGGATGCCCAACAGGGGTGTTGTCAGAGTGCAGGGCCATGCTACAGTGCTGTGGGACAGCATGCGGCAGGTGACACAGTCATCACGGTGACAGGCGGGGATGCCCATGGCACAACTGGCCGGGAGGCCGCCAAACCAACCGGAGATGAGGCCGCCCCCATGCATGGTGGTAGTGATGCAACCCCTGACCATGATCTAGGCAGCCCGAGAGTGACAGTGACATGTTGCCAGACAGGGACGCGAGGGGTGCAGGTGACATGCAGCCCCAGTCGCACAACCTCCGTGACTTTGTCCAGGGACTCAGCCTGCACATCAGGCCCATGGCGAGGCTGCTAACTGACCTACAGGTTGCGGTGCAAGATCTGCTGGACTACCTGGACCATATTGGTGGACAATGAGTGGCAGACATGTGCTTGCTTCAAGGTCCTGGCCCTACTCATGCTATAGCAGACACACCCAGGATGGGGCACACTGGATAGTATGGATGCAGGACACTGGGACATCAGGGATAATGGAGCTGTGAATGCACTGCAGTTAAGTGCAGCACTGTTGTATGCCTATTGCTGATTGTGGGGCAGTGCCCATTGCACTGTGTACCTCTTGGTTCATCTTGACTGTTGCTGTTTTGTGATGTTTATGTGTCCCCAATACAATGTTCGGTGTGCAAGCTGTGTCTGTGTGTCTCTCTGTACTGTGCATGCTATATACCTGTCTTTGCTGTACACCGGTCGGGGACAGCTGTTGTGTGGGTAGCAGCCCACAGGGCCTCTTCAGGGCACCTAGTGGTGACAGGGACCACTGTCCAGCAACATGTGAACAGCACTGCAGTGTGCCACAGGGTGTGCTGCTGCCACATGCAGGGCATGGTGTCAGGACACTGTACCCTTGCGGGCCTGTGCCACCCAGTGTAGGGGTCCTCTTAGTTCCACAGTGGCATACCATGGTGGGTAAGCCAAACCACCAGTCGACAAGGTGGGACCCCGCGGTTTGGGTCTGCATGTGTCGGTACCAGCCATACGGGGCCAGGTGGTGTGGCAGGGTTTGTGGCATACCACAGGGCCCACCCAGTGGACTGCTGTGCACAGCTCTGTATGACTGCCATAGTAGAATGCCCCATGGAAGGTACTGTGTGCGCGGGTTGGTGATGCATGGACTGTGGTGCCCCTGTGTGGTGGGAAGGAGACAGTCCTGCAGTGGCCATGCACCTGGGTGCAGGGGCAAGCATGGCAACATGGACAGGTATGGCGCCGTGTGTGCCAGGGGCCATGCCTGTGCTGGTGCTCCATGCCATGGTGTGTGCACCCACTGCTCACACCGGCCACATGGGGGGGTCTGTCTGGTTGGTGGTGGCTGGGGGTGCACGGGTGTGGGAGTGCTGTGTGAGCAGTCTGTGGCATGCCATGGTGTAAGCACCCGGGTGCATGCAACAGGTCTCAGGGCCGGCACTGGGGGCCATGCAGGTGTCCGGTATGTGCCTGCAGGGGTGGCGGTGTGCTGCACGCTAGTGTGTGGGGGTGTGTGCCACTGTCAGGAGATGCAGGCTTGTGTGTGGGTCCCATGCTGCAGTGCCATGCAGGGAGTGCCTAGGCCATGGGCACTGTACAGGGACATGGGTTACAGGTGCATGCAGCACGGGTATGCATGGTTCAGATGACTGCACATCTATGTGTGGTGTGTATTGTGCTGTGGTCCCTGGCTATGGTCAGGTGGGTGCACTGGAACATTACATTATGGTGGGCGGCACTGTGGGGTGACCCCCTCCGATGTGCATATCTGGCATGCTGCGTGCACCCTACCGGTGTGTGTGTGCTGGCCTCCCCCCCTCCAGCCTACAGTGTCCGGTGACTCACTCTGTGCAGTGCATGGTGGCTGTACTGCTGCATTGCCACTCTGTGTAGCTTCTAGCTGTGTGGCACACCCTGGCTGCACCCCACCACTGGTGGCACTGTGTTCACCCTGTGCCTCTGTAACCGGCGTTGTGTCACCAGGGGTCTCTGTTGCCCTGCGGCAGTCCCTGGTGGCCTGCTGCTGTTGTCCCCCCTACCTCTGGTCCTGCTGCTGGCAGCTGCCATCTGTGCTATGGGTGTCGCTACTGGTGCACCTTGCCTGGCCAGCCACCCTTCACAGGCCATACCACCTGTCTTGGGGTGGGCCCTCTTGCAGCCTCAATAACAGGCTCGAATGTGTTGTCCCAGCCTCCATGGTGCACTGGGTGGTAGCATGACCATGCTGTTGGCATTCACTGTACTGTCCTTTGTCTGTCCAGGCTGCTTCACGTCACTGACACGTGGGTGGGTGTCCGTCCCCCTGTGTCCGTCATGGTCCAGTACCCCTGTGTGTGGGTGCACACCCTCTGCCGTGTTATTGGGTGTTTAGCCACAGTTCACATCCATGCCCTGTGTGGCTGTGTCCCCTGCTGTGTATGCCCCACTGTGCCATGGACATCCTCCACACTGGCATCACTGCGTGCCTCCAGCCCAACCCTGCTGTCTGTTTGGCCCTTTTGTCTGTTGTCAGAGGCATCTGCTTCTGGCTGTTGTTCCCTTGTGGCTGTATGTGTGCCTGCTGTGTCATCCACAGCCCTGTCCATGGGCATGGCAGTGCTTGACATGTGCTGTGTCAGCACTGTGTCTGGCTGTTGTCTCGTGGGCATCTCTGGCTGCCCCTATGTCCTGTGCACCCTCATGGCCTTGTCCCACATCCTGTCTGCTGGCTGTGTTCCCCATGCCATGGTGGTTGTCTACTGCCCCTCTGTTGTGCCACCACACATTGCAGTCCGGGCATACCTGTGGGACCGGTGCCACACTGACTACCTGCTGTTGCATGCATCTTGCAATCTCCTGCGGTGCAGTTGCCATTGCCATTATTGCCTATGTCTGGGCGATATGTTGCCCCATGCTGTGTTCTATGAGCATGGTCTGCCATTCTATGGTGTCCGTTTGGTGTGTGACACACAACCATATGTCCTGCAGTAGCCGTGTTGTCTGTGTTGTTTGGCATGCCCCTTCCTGGATCCCATGTATGATGGCTGCATGGATATCTGCCACTGTCAGCTGCAGCTGTCCCATGTGTGCACCCATGGCAGTGGTGTGTTCCTTGATGCTGTCTTGTATCCCTGCCAGCTCCCACTGTGCTGCCTCCTGGGTGAGCAGGATGTCCTGGCAGTAACGTGACAGGTCATCCCCAAGGTCATCCTCCAATGGCAGTGGGGTTACACCATGTTCCACCTGTCCCAACTGCACCTACATGGTCCGGTGTGGTGCTGCAGCGTGCCTGGCCGCTGGGGCCTACAGTGGTGGGTATATTGCCCACCTGTCCTGCCACAGGGCCATCCCCTCTGTCCCCCTGCTGCTGTGTGTCCACCGTGGTCTGGCACTGGTCAGATGTACTGGACATGGGCGTGCTCTGCCCAGCAGTGCTGCTGCTGCTGGACGGTGTGGCATTGCTGTCAGTGTCACTTTCCCTGTTGAGCCTCTGACTCACTATCTGTCACCCTCCTGTGGGCCTGGCTCACTGTGCTGTCACCAGTGGTTGCCTGCTGCTGTTCCTCCTCACTGCTGCTGTGTCTGCTGTGCTCCGATGTCTCACTGTCACTGTGGGTCATGGCATTATATTGTGGTGGTGTTGACTGGCTGACTGTGGCCTGTTGTTTGGTCGCTGTGGTCCTGGCACCTGCTGAGTATACAGATAGATGTGTACAGTGCATTACCTCGGTTGCCCATGTGCTGGTATGTGTCCAGTGCCATGGTGCATGTCCAGCCTATGGCAACCAGTGGAGGGGTCACCCCCTGCATCTCCTGCATCTGCATGGGGGCCCAGGCCACTCTGTGTCCCTCTTCAACTGCCCCTGGATCCCTGTCCAATGAGGGTCCCTGGTGCCCCTGTGATGCGTCAGCCTCCACTGGTGGTGCCACATTGGCTGTCTGCTCGGTGGTGCCACCCACCCCATGCATGCCCAGTGCTTACCTTGTGCATGTTGTTGCCAATACAGGTCTAGCTCTGTGTCACCCTGTATGCTGTGCTTGATGATGTGTGCCAGTACATGTTCCTCATGTCTGCTGAGGGGTCGTGGTTGTGTGGGTCCTCCTCCCGTTGCCATTGTGCAGCGCCTCTTGTGGGCTGTCTTCTCCTTGGCATGACACCTGATGTCACAGTGCCACTTCTGCAGCTCCCTCACGCTGCACTTGCTGGGTGCCACTGCATTCACTAGTCTGGCAACCTCGACCCATGCCTTCTGCCACTTTGCCCCTAGCTTCTGGTCCCCTTCCCAGGATAGTAGCAGGTCCACCTGTTGGGTGTCACACACTGGTCAGGGCCTTGCACCATTGCCCCACATGCTCATGTCTTCCTGCCACACATCACACCTACCTGGACCTCTATTGCATCCAGGAGGATGTCTGTCTCCTGGTCTGTGAAATTCTTTTTTCCTCCGTGTCCCTGGGGTTGGCTGTACCCTCTCTTCTTGCTGCGTCCTCTGTGGTTTGGCCATTCCTCTGACCCTTGCGTTTAGGTGCTGCCTGCACCTTGTGTGTAGCCTACACTATTTATCTGATGCACTGTACGTTCATAAGCCATGTACGCTGCATCTGGCGCATGGTGTGTTCCTTACAGAATAGGGTGCATTGCTGATGGCGCAGGGGGCTTTGGCGCATGCTGAGTCTGACGCACCTTGCGCCACTCTAATGGCATTTTTGAGAATTGGGCCCCCAATGTCTTAGTGAAGATTGTGTTTTTTAAAAAGTCTAGGGGCAGGATTCACAAAACAGATGAGCCAAGCGCAACCCAGATGTGCTGGCACAAGTCAGAAATGCTCTGTAAGCTGATTCAAGAACAGGGAGGAAGCACCAGCCCAAACGAGATGCCCTGTGCCAAAAAACATGCACCAGAGGTGCAACATAATGACATGCGATGCATATACAGGGGGTGTACCCATGCATACACAGTGCAACACGAACCATAAAGCACAACCAGGGCACATTTATGGGGCAAAGCCAGTGCAAAGCCAAGATGCACCATAGAAAGATAAGTACAAAAGAAGGAGTCTAGCACACCAGAAGGCCGTGAATGGAATGACCACAGCAGCACAAAGCCACAGTCAGAGGGGAAGTGGAACCAGAGAGATTGAGAGGCAAATCCAGCCAGCCAGCCTGCCAGCAACAACACCAGGCATCAAACCACACCAGAGGGCCTTACTGACAGAGGGGGATGAACCCGGCAGCAGTTGCCATAGCTGGCGCCCTAATGATGATGATGAGGAGGAGGCAGGGTGCTGGAAGAAGAAGAAGAAGAAGAAGAAGAAGAAGAAGAAGAAGAATCAGCATTTATATAGCGCTTTTCATACATCCAAAGCGCTTTACAAGCAATGCTAGACTGGTAGTGAAGTGACTGAATGTGTGGTGGCGGCCATATCGCACATCATCACCCACACACAGCCTGGATAATTGCATGAACCGGTTTATGGGAAGGGGAATGTTGGCCAGGACACCGGGAATGTTCCCTACTCTTTGCGAAGAGTGCCCTGGATTCTTTTACTTCCACCTGGACACCCACCAGGACAACACCAGGATGGGCAGAAGGGACCTCGGTTTAACGTCTCATCCGAAGGATGGCACACCCCAGCAGTACAGCACCCCCCAATACTGCACTCAGATGCCAGCGATTTTTAGGTACAAGTCCAATCCCAGTGTGGGACGAGAACCCATGACCTTCTGGTCCAGAGGCGGATGTGCTACCAACTGAGCCACGCTGACACCTGGAAGGCACCATAGGCGGCCAGCCCCATGGTGGTACTGTGCCCGGCTGTCCTTCGAGCAGCTCACAGAGGTGGAGACAGTCAGGTGATACCGCCGCAACAGGGCCATGCTGAGGCAGCTATGTGAGCTGTGCCATGATGAGATGCAGGTACCCACCATACGAGGTCATGCCATCTCAGTGGAGACCAAGGTGACAACGGTCATGTGCCTGCTTGCCACGGGAACCTTCCAGAGACCTACGGGGGACACCACTGGCATATCACAGGCCTCAATGACTCGCCTCCTCACACAATTCCTCATTGCACTGCTACTGCACATTTCGAAATACATCAAATTCCCCAGCACACAGAGCGGACAGAAGCCATGTAGGGTTTCCACAGGGTGGCACGCATGCCAGGTGTCATAGGGGCCATCGACTGCACTCATGTGGCAATCCGCACACCACCTGGTGAGGAAGGCATCACATTTGTGAACCGGAAGGGGTACCATTCAGTGAACTGCCAGGTGGTGTGCCATGCTACAGGGTGCATCACCAATGTCTGCACCACACACCCTGGGAGCACACACAATGCATACATATGACATCAGTCAGCACTCTGCACGAGGTTCAAGGCTGGGGACATTGAAAGTGGCCATCTGTTAGGCACATGTGACTGTGCACCAACAGCGCAGGGTAGCACCACAGCCGGGACACATGGGGTGAGCTGTGGGCGGCCAGAAGCAGGCACGAGGGCACGAGGGCATTGTGACAGCAGGGGTGTGACAGGGTGTATAGGCAGACACAGGGTGGCATGCCGTTCACCACACAATGAATGGGGGCAGGCAGGAGCAGCTGAGGTAGGGAAGCAGGACTGCCAGGTATGCAGCTGCACAGGCAGTGGAGCAGGACAGGGGCACACATCACAGAGGGTGGGACAGAGACAGGGCACAGGCCACAGTGTATCACAATGAACTAATGGAGACAAGTCTGTCCCAATAGGGGATGCCGCATACCTATTGAGGCTCTGGCTCCTCACCCCCATCCAACGACCTGGAACAGTGGTGGAAGAATGCTACAATAAGCCACACATCACGACACGTGCCATCATTGAGCGTGTCTTCGGCATGCTGAAAATGCGGTTCTGGTGCCTGTGTCGGTCAGGCAGTGTCCTACAGTACAGCCCTGATAAGGCCTGTGGCATATTCCTGGCATGTTGCATGCTACACAACATGGCCCATGACCATGGGATAGCTGTCGAGGCTGGTGAGGGCAACAGTTCTGGGGAGGAGGAGGAGGGATTGGGGGAGGGCAGACAGGGCACTCCCTGAGGACCATGTAGGGGAAGGTGGGCAGGGATCCCAGTCTGGTGGTAAGGGCATGGGCATTCTGCACAGGAGTGGTGAAGGAACACTTCAGGCCCCGCAGGTGAGTATGCAGGTATGTATGTGTGCAGGTGTGGGCACTGCAGTGTAGGGACAGCATGGCATTGGAACGGCGGGCACTGTACACCACACAGGGGCACACACGCAGGTGCATGCACATGGGGGGGGACATACACACACACAGACACCATGCACGCCGCACCCCAGAACCATACAGGCCATGCCCAAGCTGTCACAGGTCAGTGCACACTGCGGCCAGCACATGGGCACTGCAAGCACCTTAACGCACTCATCATTCCCATGACACATGGCACAACAGTAGAACACACTTACACACCAGACAGCCTGCACAGGTAGCACAGGGTGGTGCCAGGGCAACCGTAGGCTGGTGACTGCTACACATACCACCACTGGCACCACCCGCAGGGAAGCCGGTATGCATGGGCTTGCCACCCACCACCACAGGCCTGCAGACATGGGCATCACAGGGCAGCCACATGACTGCCACAGACATGTGAGCGGCCTCTGCCATGGCCGCCAGTGATGGGGTGCCACCACCGGCCACAGGGGCATCCTCAGGGACTCCGCAGGGGTGCTGCACTGAGACCGTGAATGAGTGTCCAGTGGGGTGGCCATTCGATGCCCACCAGATGAGCCATGGACAGTGGGTGTGGATGCCAGTGGTGATGGGGTCAGCAGCAGGGGGTTCACCTGGTCCTGTCACTGGGGTGTCCTGGATGTGCCCCAGGCATCTGACCGGACACACAATGTCCACGGCATGCTGTGGATGCAGCCAATGCCTCCACAGCAGCTGCAATCCGCTCCATAGCTGCGGTCATGCCCACCTGCATGATGCGTGTCTCAGCCAACATCTGAACATGCCACACTGCCACGGACTCACGCTCCTAGACCATGATAGCCCTGTTTCTCTGGAATTCTGCCCGGAGAGCCTCCTGACTCTCCACAGTCACCCGCAGCAGGTGAAGGTAGGCCCCCATGTCATCAACAGGTGATGCAACATTGTGCCGTTGATGATGAACAGGGAATGGATCAGTCTCACCAGGGTCATCCACAGGTGGTGGACACACCCTGTCAGACTGCAATGTGGGCGGAGTATGGCTGGGCACTGCTGCTGGCTGTCCATATGTTGTGTCCCCAGGCCCACTGTAGTGGGTGCATGCACACTGGTGCCCTGTCCAAATGGGACTGATGTCACCAGCACTGCACTGGGCAGTGGTGCAGGGGGCATGGTGCCCACAGCCATGGGCAGCTGTACCACTACTACACTGGTGTCCAGCACAATGGGAACGTCAGTGGCACCCAGGGTCACATGCACAGGCATGCCCACGACGTGTGTACCGCCGTCAGCCGTGGTAGTGGCACTGGTGACAGTGGAACATGCAGCAGTGCCACTGCCCTCACCCTGCATGCCACTTGTGAGCATGATGAGGGTGTCCACTATGTCCACCGCCTAATCTGGGTCAGCATCAGACAACCCAGACAGGTTCCCCGATCATGCGATGTACCCACCGGCAGTCCCACCATCACTGGTGGAGGGGTCCGCAGGGCCCTCTGCCACCGGGACCATGACTGGTGGTGCATGGAATGTGGACATTGCAGGTGCAGAATCACCCACATCAGTGTCATCGGCCCCATGGGGTGGGCCCACATCATTGTCTGTGAGGGCTACATGGTCAGCCCTGGCCATGGCTATGCTCTAGAGCCACGATGGTGCTGTGGAAAGAGGAAAGGGAGAACATGGTTAATGCACAGGACACACTTGTCACAGTGGCAAGGTCAACCACAACACGGCCGACCACACAATGCCAGGTCTGCACACCTGTCCATGGCAGGGTCTGGTCAGCATGCACAGCTACTCACCATGCTGAGACAGGCTGGCCCCTGACTGGAAGCCACCTCCTGGGACACCTTGCACAGCCGTCCTTGACACACTGGTGGCCAGGAGGGCCTCATTGGGGCTGAGCCGTTCTGCTGAGCTGGGCTCCCCCATCTGTCACAGGGATGACTGGATGCTGGACACCTTCTCCTTGGACCTCCATCAGCCGTCGTTCCAATGCTTGCAGCACTCCTGTACCGTGCAACTGTATGGTGCCACCGCATTCACCTGCTGAGCCTTCAGCCCTCCGCACGCACCATCTGGCTGCCTCCCCTGCCAGTGAGTACATCCAGGCATAGGTGGCATGTCTCGATGAGCGCCTTCTCCTCATCGTTCGGGAAGTTGGGTCGCTGCCTGGTGGCAACACCTGATCCCTCTGACATTACGACTACTGTGGGGAGAAGCATCCAGGTGTCAGTCAAGCCTGTGGGTACACATGGTCCCGCACCCGTCACCTGCAGTCTGTTGCCTCACTATGGTCTGTATTGCTGTTGGTCTTGGCCGTGGTCCATGGGTGGGCAGCCGAACACAGGTGGCCATGCACCATGGACTGTGGTCCATGTGGGACGCCACACATGCCACACATGTCACCAAGTCCACTTTGGGGGGGAACAATGTATGCACCTCAGGGGGTGTCACACTGTACTGGCTGCCATGGGCATGTCTCAGTACCCCTGCAGCACATGTGCTGCCACCATGGTGACACATGCATCCTGGGCACCCCCATGCGACAGCTGCAGGGTGGAGGGGGACTGACATGTGGCAACAGCCACGGTACGGCTGGCAGCTGTCTGCAGCCTGGCTGTGGTGCCATTGTGCCTGCACATGCACCGCTCTGTGTATCAGACCTACCCGTTGCATGGTTCTGTGCCCACCTCACATTGCAGGTGACACCCAGTCATACGTATCCTCCCTGTGTACAGCGGGTGGCATCCTGTACACGTCACATCCCCTCCCTGTCCCAAATTGCAATGCCTCAGCACACTGCCATCTGCCACATCACTCAGCAACACTGTTCCGTATGTGCTGGGTTGTATGGGTCCCAGTGCCACAGTCATCTGATGTGGTCATGGCAGGGACCAGACCATTGTTGCCCAGTGCACCGTCTATACCGCGCTGATGCTGTGTTACATGGTTTGCCTTGGGTGCCACTTAATGGTGTACTGGTCCCATATCTGGTATACTGGGGTATTGCCTGTTGTGCACGCTCAGAGGCAGGCACCCCACTGTGTGTTCTGTAGTCCTGTAAACATTGCCATGTACTCACCCTCTCAGAATTGACTTCTCTCAGTGTCCTGGACTCAGCCTGCTGAATTAGGAGCATTTATGGCTCAGGGCACGCAAATGAGGCTTAAGCCACTGTTAATGAGATGCTAATCAGCTGAGTTGCCCATGCAAGGTTGATGAGGCTGTTTAGGGCGCATTCTCTCTGAATTGCACAATTGCTCCCAGCTTATCTCAGTTTGCACAGAGCATCTGTGGGATGCACCAATGACCATACAGCGCATCTCCGGTGCATGCATGCACTGGATGGTGCATGATCATGAATTGGGGGCATTGTGGATGGTGCATCCATTGTGCATGCATGGTCACTGTGTCTGGTGGCACATCTCCCATGATGTGCCACACCACTGATGTTCCATTGCACTGTTGCAAGACTGCTGACCTTGATGCCATGTGCTGTATCTTGCAGTGTGTCCCACAATGTGCCATCCATGCTGCACTGAGCCAGCCCTACCCATGGATTGCACATGTTCAGGGTGCATGCCATGCACAACATGGCATCCGCATGCGTAGCACGCATGCACGACTATGTCCTGGCCATGCATTGCTATTGCATGGTGCATTGCACATGCACAGGTTCATCACCATTGACCATTCATGCTTCACATTCAGTGCGCGCTGTGCTGCATGTGCCTTACTGGTTCACGTGGTGCAAAATCAAATGCTCAACTGCACTTTGCCTGTTTGCACCTTGCTACTGTCTGTTAACAGTTTGGGATGCCTAGGGCTGGGCAACAGGTGCCTAGGACCATGAACTGGTCATGGGTGGAGTGGCTACATCTCGTGGCACTGGTTATGGCTGTGTAAGGGCACCTGTTTGGACAGGAAGACCTCAATGTACCCAGGGCCCAAGTGTGGGGCTCCATTACATCTAGGCTTGTGTGACGTACAAGGATGCCATGTACAGGGGAGCAGTGCAGGCATCATTATGGCAACCTCAAGAGGCAGGAACCAAAGTGGCTTGCACAGCTGTGGTGCCATGCACACAGGGGTGCACTGCCAAGACCAGGTAGGTGTCATTCAGCTGTCTCCTTTTGTGGCACGTGCTGGGTATATGTGTGTGTCACTGCCCTCATGGGGTTCCCTCATGGGTCTCACAACATCCTGCACACACAGCAGTTGCTGCACCTCCCCTGTGCTGCATTGCCAAGGTGCCAGGGGGGCTAGGCATGGCTGTGTCAGCCTGCTGTCCTTTAGATGCTTCTCGGACAGTCATCATTGTCTGCTGCATGGCCACCAGCTGGTGGGGGGGGGACTGTGGCACTGCATCCTGCACAGTGATTGTGTTTACTCATAGAGCTATCTGTTGTGTTTTGCAGGACCAGAGGCCAGGTGGCAGGCCATGGACGCAGCTGAGGTGTGGCATCAGAGGATCATGGGTACCAGGCTTGGTGCCCTGCCAGGGGCAGGTGAGTGCTGCATTCCACGATTGCTGTCTTTCAGGTTCTGTGAGGTCACTGGTGGGTGGGGGTGTGTTTCACGTACTGGCCCTCAGTGTAGGTGTACTGGCTCGCCATGCTGTTGCAGGTAGTGGTGGTAGTGGTGCACCTGTTGATGTGGACCGGAGGATCCATGTGGCCATCCAGGCAGCCCTGCATCCTTTCTCACAGACTGTTCAGTGCCTGTCAGCTGCCCTGCAGGGTGTCCTGCTGCATCTCCCGATCTGTGCCAGGGTGGTGCGTGGCAGGGCACGGCACCGCTAATGTCCTCCTGCCTCTTCCTGTAGACTTCCCATGTATATAGTTGCCATTCCCTGTCCCCTGTTTCTGTCACTCTCCTGCCCTCCTTCCCGTCTCTGCTCCCCCATTCCCCATTTGTTGCTACTGTTGTTGTTGTTAATGTGCGTTGTTTTACTTTCGAGTTGTACAGACTTTTATGCACCTTCCCTTTTATAAATGTGTTTTATTCCACACTTGTGTCCATGGGTATGTTTGTTCCAGCTCTGTGGTTGCTCCTCATGCCCTGCCGTTTTGCCTGAGTTGTTCTGCCTGACTCCCCTGTCTGGCTACAAGGCATCTAGCTTGCCCTGGTGTATCGCTGGTTGTGCAGACACATATGCAGTTGCGCTGTCGTGTCCTGCAGCAATTCACAGTGATATTACGCTCGACACTGCCCACAGCGCATGCCTCTGTGAATGGCTATGCTTGGGCTCAGTGCATCTGATTTTCAGCTGCGCATTTGTGTTGTGCCAGGTGCATCCTCTTTGTGAATCCTGCCCGATGTCTTTATTATTCCATAAAAACTTACACTTGAAAGAGGCCGGAGGTGGGGAACAACCTTCTTACTGTTTTAGACAGGGCCCTTTTTGTCTGAGTTTCACTTACACCAGGATTCATGTTTGTTGGCCTGGAGGAATTTTCAGCTTTGTATGATTTACTACTGCAAAAAATAATTGAGGCAATGTAATACATTTATAACAGTTTCTAGAACAAGGTATTCAGGTGATAAATGTTTCTCTAATGGGAAAGGGTTGAGACGAATGTTGATCCTGCTTTTGTTATGTTCTTCCTTGGTTCATCCAAATCCAGGTCCACAAAATAGTGGTAATGTCATAGGAAGTTTGAGTAGTGGTATTTATCATTCCTCATTACATATTGTTTATTTAGATATTGAAAGTTCATTACTCAAAATGAGTCTGTCTGAAAGCTGGGTAATTGAAAATAAGTTTGATATTATAACCCTAACCGAGACTTGGTTAAATGATAAAATAAGCAATGATGAAATTTTTGTACCAGGATACTCTGTAATAAGGAGGGATAGAGTTGGAAAAAGGGGGGAAGGGTTGCATGTTCAATGTAATTGATTATTTAAAATATCTACAACATCCATTAGAATTTAACGACCGTTCATTTGAATCACTGTCCATTGATACTGAACTGGGTGGAAATAAGCTGATTACTATCAGTGATGTATACATACCACCAGAAAACCAAAAAAATTGGACTTGAGTCCTTTCCTTCTAATTGGGGTTATCTGCCAACAAATAGAGAAAGGTTAATTCTAGGAGATTTCAATCTTATTTGGGAATCCAATCAAGCAATCGATGCCAAGAACTTAATAACTGAGTTAGGACTTTTCCAAATGATTACTGAAACAACTCAAGCTAATTATCATACAAATTATGAGTCAATTCTGGATTGGCACTTAACCAATGATCCAACTCATGTTTGTGTCTAAGGTATGTTACCAGACAGTCTTAGTGATCACAATGCCATTTTTTGTCATTGGTCAGCTAAAACTAATAAGCGTTTACCTAGAATGCTTAATTATCGTAAGGTTAGGGAAATGGTTGTTCAGGCTTTTGTCTCGGCCATTGAGGCTGGTGATTGGTCTTTTTTGGATGACATAAAAGACATTGTCATTGCTTTCAAATCATTTTGTACCCAATTTATAGCAATATGTGATGCACTCTTGCCCTTTAAGAAGGTTAGACTAAGGGGTGAAACTAAAGAATGGATCACTCCCAATCTCCTAAAGATGTTCAGAAATAGAAATAAGCTATGGTCTAAATATCATAAAAACAAAACTATTGACAACCTCCAGGCCATAAATTTATGCGTAATCAGTGCAAGAATGAAGTTTGTAAAACTAAAATTAATTATTATAGGGCCAAATTAAGTTCCGAACAAGGAAATTCGAAAGATGCTTGGAATACCTTGAATTCATTGTTGAGCAGGGGAAAAAAGATTGACCCTATTATTATTTAGTCTGAGGGTTGTTCAATCGGTGATTCCTTACAAGTGGTTCTGTTATTTAATTTACACTTCTCCTGTCTGGATAAGTATAGAACAAGTGTCCCACTCAACCTAGGTATCATTAATGAACATGGAATAGATCGTGGAGGAGTGTCTTGCTCTTAAATTTTATTTTCGTACTTTAATACCTGAAGATTTGTTTTATTATTTGGCTAAAACAAGTCCTTGTCCTTATCTTGGTCCCAATTTTGTTGACTTTCAGATTCTTAAAAAAGCTGCTTATTCTATTGTCCCTTTGATTACAAAATTGTTTATTCTGTTTGCCATGGTGTTTTTCCATTTGCTTGGAAGTGTGCTACAGTTAAGCCTATTTTCAAAATGGGTGTAAAAATGGACTTGAATAACTACCATCATATATCACTTCTTGCCCCTTGTCCAAAGTATTGGACATAATTATTAGTGATCAAATAAATTGGTACATGGGGAAATATAATCCTTGGACCCCTGCCCAATATGGATTCAGGGTGGGTCATGACACTGAGACTGCCTTGATGAGGTTCACCGGCCACACCTGATGGTGGCGGTATGGTGGCTGCAGCTTTTGTGGACCTCACTAAGGCATTCGATCTTGTTGACCATGATGTCTTGATGAGAATGATGTTAAGGGTTAATTTTTCAGAGGAAGTGATCCAGTGGTTTGGCCATTACTTGAGTGATATAACATAGAGAACCATTGTCGGTGGTTCCTTGTCTCAGGAAAATTTAATAAAGTATGGGGTTCCACAGGGGTCCATTTTAGGACCCCTGTTGTTTTCTTTGTTAATACTGTACTTTACCTGAAATTTGTACTGACACAGAAATTATCTTATTTGCTTATGATGCTGTATTATTTGCACTGGTACTGATGTTCAAAAGTTACAGGAAAATCTTCAGAGGGACTTTCTTGCCTTACACTCCTGGTTTATTCAACATAGACTAACACTTAATTCTGTTAAAACTCAATTTTTGATTTTTTCTGGTTATAGGAACCAATGTAATAATGATTTCAAGCTTAATGATAAATTTGGCAACTCAATTGAAAGGGTTTACAATTGTAAGTACCTGGGCCTTCTGATGGATCAGCGTCTAACTTTTGATCAGCATATTGTATCTTTAATTGCTTGTTTATATCAGCGTTTAGCTTTGTTATTCCATATTAGGAAGTTTCTTAATCCTGAGACAATGACCCTCTTGGCAAATAGTTTTCTGTTTTCTTTACTGAGGTATGGCTTTATTGTTTATTCTTGTTCTTCTGTGAAAATGTTAAACAAACTCAAAGCTACATATCACAGTATATTATGTTTCATTACCTGTTTACCTAGGTCAACTCGTCATTGCATCTTATATGAGAAATCAGGTTGCTTACCTCTTAGTGCTTTTTTTAAATCTTAGATCTTTAACTTTCTTGCACAAGATTCAAATAGGTCTTATGCCAAATAGTGTCGCTAGTGTGTCCCCATCCCCGTGTCTACTATTTCAACTAAAACTAGTACTAGAAAGGTGTTTAAACTACCTCCGATTAGAACTAATTTTATGCAGAATGTGATACCGTTTGAATTGATTAGACAGTATAATCAATTACCAAATAATATGACCATCTGTCATACTGTGTCAGGTTTTAAGGGTTTACTTGAACAAAAAATGTTTCTGAGGTTGTAATTGTTTTTAATGTTTTGATTATGTTATATGTTTTTTGTTGTTTTTGTTTATGTTAAATTGTTGTTTTTTATATTTACTTTGTATTGTTATTGTCACTGGATGCCTGTGAAAATGGGCATTTTTTACTCACAGATTTTTCAGTGTAAAATAAATGAAATGGAAAAATGAAAAATGAAATTATGTTCTTAAAATCTTGGTTGCTATGCTGTGAAATGACCTATTGAACCTTGATATAGTCATTGAGGGGTATATATGATGTAAGAACAAATGAACTTGATAATGATGATTATATATTATTCGTCTTTTTTAAAAATGCTAGAGTTGCACATTATGTCTGGAGGAATGCTAAAGAATTAAGTAACTACTATCTTATTATGGATTACCCAGTACTTATAAAGAATCTTACACAAAATGAAGTCTGGGCAAAAATGACAAACAAATTGGCAGGATAAATGACTAATTATCTTAATATCCAGGATTTGGTGTTTTAAAATGAGAATTTAACTAATTCCCCAGGTGTAGTCCTCTCCATCTTTGGGATGGCACACACAGACTGGGAAAGCAAAGCAAAACTGAAAATGATGGTATCACATTTATTTTGTAATATTCTAGGTTTAAACTTTTATGAAGATGATGTAGTGAGGATTGAGAGGGTTTTTACATCTGGTTCAGAAAGTGGGCAGATTGATGATATCTTAGTGAATAGTAGACTGGCAGAAAAGTATATTTGTAAGTGGTAAAGTGGTAAATTGGATAACCTTGGGATTCTAGTAATTGATTTTAATCAATGCTGGGGTGAAATTAAAAATAATTGTTCCCAAAAGGGCACTGATGAAACAAATTTAAACACTACCTTTGCAGTTGAAGTCAGCAACAGATTTCAAATACTTTTTGAATGTGAGACTTGACTGCCAGATAATTATGATGCTATTAATCATGACATGGATATAAGGAATACGAATTTGTTAAACGATGTGGTAGTGGGAGCTGAAGAATTGGATGATTTCATGCAAAAGAACTCTAATAGGCTGAAATTAATTACATGGAATGTTACTGGGAATATCTTGAAACTTGCAGATTCTGAATATGTAGATTTCTTAAAAGATTGTGATATAATAACTTTACAGAAAATATGACATAACATTTGCAGATTATATTGTAAAGCCACTAGAGGGCAACAAGACATGTAGGTTGCAATCCTCTTGCCACTGCTCCCCCTAACACTTCTGTCCTGCAGCATTCATACCTAAATTCTTAGCCTTCTTCTCCTCTCTGTAATGTCCCTTGCACTGTCTCCCAGGCTATCACTAGGCATACAATGTGGCATCCAAACTAGGGTTCGAACCAGGTACCTTTCGTTCCAAAAGCAGCAACCCTACCACTGCACCACTGTATCTGCCACAATGTTAGGTGTCAACAAGACCCAATCATACCTGCCCATGGTCACATCTACCACCACTGTACTCCCTCACAACACCCACCAACACAAACTAACCGTAATACTGTTGCTAACCATGTTTACCCTGCTCAGCAACAAACCCCCAGTTGCCTCTGGTATGTACAAACCTTTGCTGCTGGGGGAGCACCTCACCCCTCATAGCGTCTCTGTCACCCTGTCTCTCCCCATAGCCTTCCTGCACCCCTCCCCTCTACCTCTCTGCCCATCTCTCTGTGCCTTGAGCCCTCCTTGTCTGTTTCTCCACCTGGCCATCCCAGCCCTCACACAACTGCCCATTCTCTGTTCATCACTTTCTAGGTTTTCCAGCTGCTGCTACCCAGCAAAACACCACCAATTCATGGCCCTTGTCAGGATCTTCCACTTGCTTCTTCTACTATCTGGCAATATTCACCCCAATCCTGGCCCAGCAGCACTCTCCCAACTGCTGTCACCCACGGGGCTTCAAATAGCTGCTATGAATATCTGCAGCCTGCCTAAACAAAATGACACCCCTGCAATGCTGGACAGCATAGCACCACCAGACATTCTAGCTTTAACACAGACCTGGCTGTCAGCCAAGACCCCAGACTCATTTGTCTCTATTCCTGGCTATTCTCTCATTAGGCTTGATTGTAACAGCAAGAGAGGCGGTGGCTGTGCCTTCTATGTAAATGACTCACTGCATTACCAAGCCCTACCTGCACCCTCCCTACACCATGGTGCCCAAGCTCTCCCAATAAAACTCTCCCCTGAGCCAAACCATGCTCCTCTTACTCTCACCGTTGCCTACATCCCACCCCGCAGCCAATCCCCTGCCTGTAAAGTGCTCTCCAACTATCTAGCCAGCCACCCCTACAAAATGGAACAAATCCTACTTGTGGATTTAAAAATAAACTGGCTGGTGAGCTCATCAACACATGCCAAAGATACCTTTGCTGCGTTAGATGTGACTCGACTGGTATACTAGCCTTCCAGGGCCAACCCCACTAACGGAACCCACACCCTACTGGCTATCCTGCTCACTAATTGTCCCCACCATATTACCAACCTGGGTGTCCTACCCAACACCTTAAGTGACCACTCCCCAATCATCTTCAGCTGGTCCTTTCAGCTACCTAAACCACCACCAAATATCACCTTTTGTCGTTGACTATGCCCAGGAGGCTTAGCCAAACTCAGACAATATCTAATTAACTGGGGTCATATGATGGCAGCTTGAGAAGCTGCAACAGCCCTTCATTGCTCCAGCCTCTGCTATTCATTTCAGTCCTCCCACACAGTATCTCCATTTTTTAGTGAGTCAAAACTGCACAATTTTAGTTGTCGTTAACCTGGGACTTCAGCAAACTAGCTTAGCCATAGAGGTCTATATGAAAAAGGCGCCACCATGACATTCACCACCGCCAACCCTGGAGAAGGACAAAGCCGCAAAGTGCCCCAAGCACCAGCCCGCGGGCTCCAGAAAATCCACTACCGCAGCGGTGCACTTTCAGAGGAAAGGTTCCTGGAGATAATGCAACCTCTACAAGATTAAATCTCCAAAATTTTGGAGAATCTGTGGCAAATTAAATCCTCAGTTCACTCCCTAACCCTCCGTGTGGGTGACTCAGAAGCCAAGTTGGTGTCCTTGGAGAAAAACAAGATAAAAGCAAGTTGGCTGTGATGCAGTTTGATTGGAGACTTAAGAAATTCAAAGAGAAAATTGAGGACTTGGAGGGGAGAAGAAGGAGAAATAATCTCCTTGATATCGGGATACCTGAAAAGGAAGAGGGAGCAACACCTATTCTTTTCCTTCAGAAGTTGTGTGAAAAAATTGCAGGTCCCTCTCCAAACAGAGCCTCCTATGTTATTCAAAGGGCCCATCATGCTCTCTGCCCTCCTCCACTACCTAATTCTCCAACTAGACCTCTTATTTTTAAATTGCAAAATTTCTTGGACAAACAACACACATTGGCAAAAGTGCGTGACCTACAAGATGTCTTATGGGAAGGGCGTAGAATTAGGATTTCTCAGGATCTCCCACAGTCAGTGCGAGTGAAATGACAAGAAATGCATCCAATCATAGCAAAGCTTATTGCCGCGGGAACCCCGTTTCGAATGAAATATCCAGCGGTGCTTCAGGTGAAAGCTGGGGATCACTGGGTCTCCTTTGAATTGCATGACCAAGCAAGCCAAGAGCTTAAAGGCTTTTTTCCTGATCTCTTTAAGTGAAGGGACTAAGGAGAGTATGTGGAAACACTCCTGTTGTGGGTAAAATATGTCTGTTCACTAATTTTGAAGGACCTGACCTGATTTATACGGAAGTGGCCTAGTTCCTCAAGGTTGGATGCCTTATTCGACTGGCAGGGCTTTTGTTGGATATACCCAGAAACATTGACTGCTATAACTGTTATTGTTTTATATTGGAGCACACCCTCCGAAGAGTTCATTTACTTTCCATATGCACAAGTGCAGAAAATGGAGCAATGTTCTCCGAGTGAGCGAGTAAGGCAACTCAGGTATTGTTTTGGCATGTCGCTGATTGTTGGACATTCATGGGACTTTGGGTACTGTCCATATTTGATGGAGCTTTAAAACTTTTATGGGACGCTTTTCCTTTTCTTGGTGTCTGGACCTCTAGCTCCTCTACAGATAAACAGGGGCCACATGTTTATTACTAAATTTTTTATACAGTTCAGATTTTAGAGTGGTGCCTTGAAAGAAAAGGTTTAATATTGCAAATAAGTTTTATTGGATAGTCACTATTGGCATTGCGCTCTGCAGTTGTAATGTTTTGTTTTTTACACTGTTAGATACATCTAATACTCTACTTGCTAATTAAGTAGCAGGAGAAGGTTTGGAGCGAGGAGGGGGGTTCTGGTGCAACTCATTCTCTGCGCTAAGACATCATTCACCAAGGTTTGCATAGTGGTGCAGTTGATTTGAACTGCGGGTGGAGGAATTGTGTATAACCAGGGTTTTGTTTTGATTAATACAAGGGTAGGGTTGAAGGATATAATGGAAAATAGTTTTTTTCTTTTTGTTTTCATTTTATGGAATTGAGGGTAACAAATAAAGTGTGCTAATTCAACCCTCTAAGTTTGACCTTTTCTTGGTGCTCAGTTTGGTAAACCTTGGACCTTATTCTAAATTGGGCTCTGCAAACTTACCCATCATTTTTTCCATAAAGCAGTATAATGAGTGTCCCCTATAAGGTGGTAAGTTGGAATGTTTAAGGTGCACATAACAGATGTAAGAGGCAGGTTATTCTTCGACACCTTCATCAGTTACAAAGTGGGACTTCTTGTCTCCAAGAGTCGCATCTTCGACGAGAAGATGTGATCTTACTAGCTAAAACCTGGGTGGGGCAAGCATATGGAGCAAGGAAGTCTACGTGTACTGGGGGAGCTGCAATATTAATAGATAAAAAAAATCTCCTTTAAACTTGATAGAGAAATCTGGGACCCTAATGGTAGATACATTATCTTATATGGACTTTTGGAAATGCAACAAATCTCTTTAGGTGCTGTATATGGGCCAAATTGTGAATCCCTTCACTTTTTTCTCACCTACTGGGCCTAATAGTTGCTAATCCACTTGTTTTAACCATATTGGGAGGTGATTGGAATGTTGTTCCTTATTCACATATAGATAGATCTGGTTCCTGTAAACAAGGTCTATCTCCTTCACAAAGGGCATTACATGACCTTCTGACAGGCGTTGATCTCCTGGATGTGTGGAGAGTTCTTAATCATGGAGAATGCCAATATACCTATTTTTCATCCCCACATAAGTCCTTTTCCTGTACTGATGTTTCCCTTTTGAGCTCCTTTTCATTGCCTGGTGTAATAAATGCAGATATGTGTACAAGAGTCATATCAAACCACTCACCAATTTCCCTTACATATCTCCTTGTGCCAGGCATTTGAAGAGATGCTCTTTGGAGGTTGAATAACCAATTGCTCCAAAAACCTAACTCTCTCCAGCATATTAAAAATTTTCTCTCTAATTATTTACTCAACAACATAAATTCGGTCACTAGAATAGACATGATTTGGGCAGCTCTAAAATGCTCCCTTAGGGGGGAGTGCCTCAGATTATCAGCCACAAGATTCAGTAAGTTCCATGCTGAGCAAGAAGAATTGTTCCAAGCTATACATTGGTTGGAGCGTACCCTTAACAGGCAATCCCTAGATGCTGATTGGATAGACTTGCACAACTTGCAAGCCCAACATTCGGCCATCATGTACCAAAGAGCAGAGCTCTCATTGAAGCATACCAAAATGAAATACCTCGACAGGGGAGAAGGCAGGCAGGCTCTTAGCAATTCGACTTAATCAAGCTATGGCTTCCAGAGTTATCCCATTTATTAAATCAGGTACGGATGACCACCTTGTTACATCCCCTAGAGATGTGGCTGAGGTTTTAAGATTTTACTACCAAAAGCTCTATTCCAAAGCCCAAGAGGATAGACCTGCAGCCACAGATATTTCCAGTTATCGTAATTCTATTGATCTCCCTATATTAGTGACTTATCAAGTTGCTTCACTTGAAAACTTGATCAGCATGCAGGAAGTCATGATAGCAATAGAGCAGCTTTCACTTGATAAATCCCATGGTCCGGTTGGTCTTTCTAATAACTTGCACAAAAGTTGTCTGGAAGAGCTTGCTCCTCTTCTAATGGAGGTATATAATTATTGGTTTGCTGAGAGCATGTCGGAACCACATTTTCTTACTGCATTAATTACTCATATTCCCAAACCTGGCAAGGATCCTACATATCCAGAAAGTTACAGACCAACCTCATTGATTAATACTGATGTTAAAATCCTAGCCAAGATCTTTGCCACGAGGCTGGGTCTCCTGCTTCCCAATCTTATAAGTAGGGAGCAAAGTGGTTTCATGAAAGGTAGGTCATCAGTGGATCACATGCATAAATTAATATACATTCTCTCGGCATCCAGGGACTCAGATCTTCCTGCTGTGCTGATATCCCTGGATGCCAAGGAAGCTTTTGATAGGGTTTCTTGGGACATTCTTTTTGCAACTCTAGCCCATCTAGGCATCCCTTCAAGTTTACTTAGATGGGTTAGATTGCTATATTCCTCCCCATCGGACCGGATTTGGTGCAACAGAATATTGTCTGATCCCTTTCTACTCCAGAGAGGGACCAGACAAAGTTGCCCTCTTTCCCCACTATTGTTTAATCTTTATTTAGAACCCCTGAATTGGAGATTGATAACCTCCCCAAAACTCCATAAAATTAGACTAGTGGACCAATGTTATACCCTCTCTGCACATGCAGATGATCTTCTTTTACATCTCCAACACCCCTTAACAGGTATCCCAGCTCTTATTGCTGAGATTGACTATTTTTCTGCAATTTCCCATTATAAGCTTAATGTGTCTAAGACAAAAGTTTTTCCCCTGAATAATAAAACCTCCGGTGCTTGACAACACTAACTTTTTATGGGAGCCTAAATCCCTTACCTATCTTGGAATTCAAGTTACCAGAGAGATTCCTACCATGCTTAAATTAAATCTTACAGACTTGCTGAGTAAAATTAAAGTTGACTTAAACAGATGGGGAGGCCTTCCTCTCTTACTATGGGTAAGAATAAATACTGTCAAGATGAATATCTTGCCCCATGTATTGTACCCCCTTGGGATGTTGGGTTTGTTTCTCCCCAAAAAATGGTTCTCTAAACTCCAACAAATGCTAACTGTTTTCTTTTGGAAGGGTAAGAGTGTTAGACACTCTTACTTGAAACTCTCTGCACCTAAAAAGCAGGGTGGACTATCAGCACCTTCCATTTTCTCCTATTACTGTGCTCACCACCTTAGTAGGCTGTCATATTGGTCAAGGGAGACATCAGGTAATGAATTGCAGGCATATTCGCCCCTGTGGCTAGATATTGAACAATGTCTAGCTGCTCAATATCACTGTACCCTTCCTGCCCGCTTATATGCTATGCCCAAAGTGATTCCCAAACCTCTTTGGATTACTCCATTAGGTTAGTCAATTAGGGCCTTACACCAACTGCAAATACATCTATCGCATAACTGGTATTTTTTGCTGGAACAACCTGTTATGAGAAATCCACACTTTAAACTTGGACATAAACCCATCTCTCTGACCTTTTGGCCTCCTTTGAGCAATATGAAAGTTTCTGACATATATGTTGATGGTAAAATAATTCCCTTCGCCCTTTTTAGGCATCAATTTAAAGTGCCTGTAGCAGCTTTCTTTAAGTATAAACAGCTTAAGGATACTATTGTTGCCCACTTAGGATGAAGAGGGATGCATTTAGAGTCCACTGATATTTTTAACAGACTCCTGCAGGCAGCTAGAGAACCCCATGCAGTGTCTGCAATTTATAAAGTAATCCAATCTGTTGATCCTGGCCTGCCTCAAGGGCTTTGTTACTATTGGTCTCAAGTGCTCTCTCTTACTACTGAACCTGACCTCTGTAGTAACTCTATACAAATTTGCTAAACAAGATAGACTGCGTTTGATGCAATTCAATATCATGCACAACTTATATTTTACACCACTTAAACTCTACCTGGGTAATCTGTCTTCCCCTGATTGCTCTCGATGTGCAAATTCTACTGGAACATTATATCATATGTTATGGGCCTGTTCGGTGGTCCAGACCTTTTTGGCAATCCATTAGACAAACACGTAATCCTTTTTTGGGTCTTGATTCTTATTTTACTCCAGAGGCTTGTTTATTATATCTCTTCCCAAAGGGAATTCCCAGCCTTAGAAATCTAGATTTAGTAGTTGCCATATTGGTCCTTGCAAGAATAGATCCAGAAGCAAATGATTTGATACCTTTTAATGGACCAACATAGATGTAAAACAACAAGAACAAGTGCTTTAGCTTTCAGATCAGCCAGTCCTTTGTCAGAAGCCTAATGGCAGTTATTTAGAAAAAAGAATACGTTTAACAGCTAGATCATGCAGAAAAAAAAAACAGAAAAAATCCCCATTGGTTTAAAATACTCATTTGAAAAATACAGAAAATGATGTCAGAGAAGTTTAACAGCACCATAACACTTTCAGCCAGGAGTGTCCGAGAAGGTTAAAGGTGTTTGGTGGAACACACATACAAAGAATCCTACGGCATATAAATTTAATTGACATGAGATAACACTGCTTGAGCAGATAACTCCTACATCAAACTATGGGTGTCACAGTGTGTATAAGGATGTGATTACTGAAAAGCAGCCTCCACCCAGATTAAAGACATACTACAATTGTCTTAGGACTCCCAAGAAGTTTCAGTGCATGCATTATAGACAAGGATTTACCAGTAAAGTTGTCTTAAAAACATCAGTGCACACTCTATGATGTGTAAAACTTAGCTGGACCTGTCACCCTGCTGTACTCTCCAGCTAGATATCATGCCCCATAAATTTCAAAAAACCTCTAGTGTAGTGACAGGACTTTATACATGATAATTTAAATATAAATTGTCAGTATTAGTGTCAAACAAAAAACTCTAGTTGTGGACCTCCAAGGAATTAAGTCCATGTAGCCTGATATGAACTGATGTCAATCTACACTGAGCATGTAACAACTTGATGTATCAGAAGTGTCTATGGAATCTGAAAAAGAGATAAGAATGTAATTTTTCTCCTAGTCCTCTTCACACAAACAATAAACCCTACCATTAGAAAGGCACACTTGGCTTTGATTTCGGCAATAGCCAAATTAATTATCATGAGGCACTGGACAGCTAATGCAGTCCTGTCAACTTTGGAATGGCATAAAGAATTGTTGTTTGCCCTCCAATTAGAGAAGCACATCCTAACTATAAATAACTGACCGCACGTCTATCAACTCAGACGGGGTTCTCTAGATGCTCTACTTACTGTATGGAAACCATAACAGATCATCTTATAACAAGTTCTACATTAATATAATTTGCTGACTGAGTATAAACACGCTTGATGGGGGTGGGTTAGGGAGGTTCTTTAGAGGGTTAGAGAGGGAGGATGGGAGGGAGAGGAGGGGAATTTATTTTTGAATTGGATTTTATTTTATTGCTGTAATCTTGGACTGATATGTACACTGCACAGGGGGTATTCCTCCTGTTTGCCCAGCTGCTATCCATGTCTGTACCAATAGTTTTATTATATCAATAATAAGAAAAAATAAATAAAGCTTATTGAATTATAAAAAAATATATCTAATGAACTGGGATTGGTCCCCTATTTCCCAAAAGCCCAGCACATAGATGATGCATTGCGCTACTTCACCATCACCTTTAATACCGCCTGTGATGCTTTTACACCGACCATCAAAGTGACCACTAAGAAACATAGTGCCCCTGGATCACCCCAGAACTTCTACAACAGTTCAAAATGCGTGACAACCTCTGGCATTGTGCCTCTGCCTCCGGTTTGCTAAGTGATAGGCAGGCCTATAATGCTGCCTGCAATAAGTGTACCTGGGCAATTCGCAAGGCCAAGATGGAACACTACAGAACCGCCCTAGCCACCTCCTGGGGTAGCACAAAAAAGTTCTGGGATAACATCAAGGAGCTCAATGGTAAATCGTGCTCCCCCCCACAACTTAGTGTTAATGGTACTACCACCACCACAGACACACTTCACATAGCTAACTGCCTCAACTCCACCTTCTTAGACCTCAGCTCAGTCCCCCCTAGCAACTTTTTTGATCCAATTCAGCCTACCCCACTGCCTGAGCTCCTCCACCCCCCTTCAAACTCAGAGTCATTACCCCTACAGAAGAGAAAGCCTTCCTGTCCAAAGCCCTCCAGAACTCCAATTACTGCAAAGACACTTTCGATATGCGTATCCTATACCTCGCGCTAGACTCAGTTATCTCCCCACTCACGGACCTTCTAAATCTGTCCCTGCACCTGGGCCAGTTCCCAACCTTATGGAAAATGGCAGTGATAACACCAATGGTGACAGCTCCCTCCCAAACAACTACTGGCCCATCTCGATTCTCCCCCAACTCTCTAAAGTCCTTGAAAAGATCATGGCCAGTCAGCTCACTGACTACCTCCTCTCACACAACCTCTTATGTAGGTAGCAGCATGGTTTCTGAGCTGGTCATAGCCCTCACAGAATTCGCTAACTCCCTGAACTCAATGCTTGTCAAGGGGCACCTCGCAGGGGCCGTGTTTATAGACCTCTCAAAGGCCTTTGACATGGTTTCTCATCCCCTCTTTCTTAACACATTACAACAAATTGGGGTCTCTCATTGTCCACTGTCTTGGTTCTCCAGCTATCTTTCATCTAGAACCCAATGTGTTAAAATTAATAATACCATATCTACTATGCTGTCTGTGCACTCAGAAGTTCCCCAGGGATCTATCCTAGGTCCCCTGCTATTCAGCATCTACCTCAATGCCCTGCCTAAATCCTGCCCTGGCAACCTTCTCCTCTACGCAGATGATGCTGTTCTTTATGCCTCACATCCTGATCCTCTCTCTTTCTCTCCAGTGTACCTTACAAAACTCCTTCTCTCAGATTGAACACTGGTTTGCTGAACACAGACTGGTGGTCAACATTAAAAAAACTAAGATGATGCTCTATGCCCACCTCCAAAACAAATCAAAGGATTTCCCCCTTGAAATACTCTCCACCTCTCTCATCCCACTGGAACAGGTCCAAAAGTATAAGTATCTAGGGATTACATTTGACTCTTCCCTCTCATTCCACGAACATATAAAAATCCTCACCTCTGCCACCAACACCCGCATTGGTCTCCTTTACAGACATAAAAAACTGTCTGCCACCTGAAGCACTTCGCCTAGCCATTGCCTCCTCAGTCATGTGGACTATGACCTCACAGTCTATGCTGCCACCGATCCTACGGCGCTTCATCAAATACAAGTAATCATCAATAAGGCCTGCCAACTCCTCTCTGGTGCTGACAGAAATACACATACCTGCACCCTATAGGCACTCACCAATATCCTCTCCCTTGAGGAAAGACTATTATACCAGACCTGTCTCTTCACCAAAAAATCCACCTGGGTTTAACCCCAATTGGCTTCTCTTCAGGCAGCTACCATCTCAGCTTCCACACAGGCTGCCCCAAAAACTATCTGGAAGGTGCCTAGTGTCAGGACCACACTGGCCCAGCGATCCTTCCCCCTTAGAATTCCATCCTGGTACAATGCCCTCCCACCGGCTGTCACATCAATTACCAATTTAGGTCCTTTTAAAGCTGCCTCAAGGGCCCATATCCTCTCCTCACATCAATGCCAGTGTAACTGGTAACCTGTGGATCCTGCACCATGTCTCTAGGCCATGCACTCACCTTTGGCCAGGCAGTTGACAGCCCTCACTATTTCTCCCTCAGTTACCATATAGTTGCACTGGACTGTGAATGCATTGTATTATGTATAAGACAAAGCCTCCCTGAGGCGGCTTACTACCAACTCGTATCATGCATTGCTTTAGCTACCAATTTTATAGGTCTTAACCGCTTAGGTAAATATGTTGATAGCTCTGCCCTGTTTTAGCTACCAAATGTGTAGGTATTAACCTGTGCTCATTGTATTTATACTCTGTATGATTGCTCACCCACATTTATTCTATGTGTGTACTATATGAATGTCTATGTGTTATTCTGATGTGGAGCCTTTGGAAATGAGTCTATGACTCAAAGGGTTGTAATTCCAATTTCCTAAATAAATAAATAAAATTAATAATGCGTAGAGATGATGCAGTGTGGTGGGGCTCATTTTTACATGGACGTTTCCACTTTAAATAAAAAAGCTAAAGCAACTGCTGCAGTGCTGCCTACAGTACAGAAAAATGAACTACTGCATTAAAATAAAACTTTTTTTTGCCATTAAACACATATTTAAACAGTTTGTTTAGTTTACAAATAGTTATTTTAAAATGTTGACCTAAAGGTTTTCATGACAGCTTTGGCAAATAGGTTACAGTGGTGGCTGAGTTTCCTGGTTCGGCTTTTTCAATGGGCAGTTGATCCATCATACATAGAGATGTAGAAAAATAGAAAGTAATGGCAGAAGGGGACCATATGGCCCATCTAGTCTGCCCTTGTTCCTACCCCTAACTGCTATTCAGATTATGGTGCCCTTGTACACATCTCAAGCATTTTTGAAAGTTTCCACAGTTTTCCCCTCCACCACTCCTCTTGGAAGGCCATTCCATGCATCTACCACCCTCTCTGTAAAGAAGAGCTTGCATGTGTTGCCCCTGAATTTGCCCTCTTCTAGCCTCATATCATGCCCCCTGGTTCTGGTGTGATTCTTGATCCGAAACAGATCCTGAACCTGTACCTTGTTTATTCCATTTAGGAACTTGAAGGTCTCTATCATGTCTCTCCTCTCCCTTCACTGCTCCAGGGAATACATGTTTAGCTCCCACAGCCGTTCCTTATATGTTTTACTGTGCATTCACTGTATCATTTTTGTTGTTTTCCTTTGCACTGTTTCCAGTCTGTACATATCCTTTTTAAGATGTGGTCTTCAGAACTGGATGCTGTACCCCAGGTGTGGCCTCATCAGTGCTATATAGATTGGCAGGATGACCTCTCTTTTTTGGCTGGTAATCCCCCTTCCTATGCAGCCCAGCATGCCATTTGCCCTTAGTGCTGCTTTTTCACATTGCTTGGACATTTTCAGGTCATGCGTTATAATTATTCCTAGATCTCTTTCTTACTTAGTAGATTCCAGTTTTACTCCTCCTAGGCAGTATTATTCTCCTGGGTTTCCTCTTCCAAGGTGCATGATCTTGCATTTTTTTGCATTGAAGTTTAGTTGCCATGTTTTCGACCATAGTTCCAGAGTCCTTAGGTTAGCTTTCATTGTTTCCGCTCCTCCTGGAGTGTTTACCCTGTTGCCCATTTTTGTATCATCTGCAAACAAACTCACCTTACCTTCCAGGCCTTCAGATATGTCACTAATAAAAATATTAAAGAGTATTGGACCTAGCACCGACCCCTGTGGCCCTCCTCTATCTACCCCCCTTTCTTCTGATAGGGAGTCGTTTACTAGTACCCTCTATGTCCTTCCGCTAAGCCAGCTCTGTATCCAGTTCACCACTTGCTGCCCTCCACCCATGCTGTCTAACTTATTTAGTAGCTTTCTATGTGGGACCGAGTCAAAGACCTTGCTGAAGTCCAGGTATACTACATCTACTGTACTGCCCTGATCCACTATTTTGGTTACCCAGTTGAAAAAGTCTATTAGATTAGTTTGGCAAAGCCATGCTGTTTTGTGTCTAATTTGCTGTTTTCTTCAAGAAAGGATATAATCCTCTCCTTTAGAATGCTTTCCATTATTTTGCCCACAACTGAGGTGAGGCTTACCAGTCTGTAGTTGCTTGCACACTCTCTTTGCTCCCGATTTTACATAGAGGGATAACCGTGGCCTTTTTCCAATCCTATGGGACCTCGCCCAGCTCAAGCGATAAGTTAAAAAGGTCAGCCAGGGGAGCCACTAGTTCCTCTCTTAGCTCTTTCAGCAACCTCAGGTGTTCTTCATCCGGTCCCATGTCCTTATTTACATTGAGTGTCTCCAGGTCCTTTAGGATGCTTTTCTTTCTGCTTTGTCCTTATCATCCTCTGTGAACCCCCATCATCCTTAGCTACTGTGACAATACATCCTCTTATCTTTCTCTTCTCACTGATATAACTATAGAAGGTTTTTGTCACCCTTCTTGACCTCCTTGGCTATCATCTCCACTGTTCTTGCTTTTGCTATTCTGATATCTTTGCTTGTTTCCTTTAGTTCCTCCTTGTCGTCATCCCTGTCCTTGTCGGATCCAGTGTTCTTGTATTTTCTAAAAGCTGTCCTTTTTTTCCCCTAACCTTGGTAACTACTTCCTTAGAAAACCAGAGTGGTTTTCTTTTCTTCTTTGCTTTGCTTACCCTCTTTATGCAGTGATTTGCAGTTTGTAGCAGAGCTGTTTTGAGATGTGTCTTCAACATCCCTCCCAAGTTCAGTTCATTTGCAAGATTTTGATAATATTAGTTGGGTACTAAATATAATGTCGGACCAGCACCACTCCCCGGATTGTACCCTGGTGTCTTTTACAGATGCCAAGGAGGAGTTTGAGAGAGTGAATGAGGGATTCCTTCACCAGCACCTTGGAAGAGATGGGTATGGGACCAAAGTTTTGAACAAGCAGAAAGACACTATATGCTTCCCCCCAGGCCATGGTTAGTAAACGGATACAATCTGACCATTTCATTCACTCTGAGTCCTGGCACATGAGGCAAACATGTTCCCTCTCACCTCTTTTGCTTGCTCTGTGCATTGAACCCCAGGCAGAGGAGCTGTGTCACAACCCAGCTATTATGAGTTTCTGCACTGGAGGGAGAGACCACAAAATATCTCTCTATGCAGATGAGGTTCTGTTTTTTTTTTGTCTTTCCAGGAGAAGACAGTGCCTGCCCCGCTGACTGAACTCTTGGATAGTGGCTATGTGTCCAGCTATAAAAGTAATTTTGATAAACCTGAGGCAGTCAGGTTAGGAGTATCTTTCACAGTGGTGTTCACAGGCTCCTGCCCCTTTAAATGGGGAACCAACAATGTGGAGCACTGCTTGGGAATTTTTGTATGCCAGATACTATCATGGCTATTCTCTCACTGTGACAAACTTCTTTATGATGTGAGGGTATATATTGAGTGCTGGGCATTCCTTCCCCTGAGTAAACTGGGCCAGATAACAGCTCTGTAAATTAATGTGTAAATTAATGTGTCCCTTCAATTGTTATTTTTGTTTCAAGCCCTCTCTATCCATATCCTAAAAGAATTCTGGCAACATCTGCACCAGCTGTTATGGTCCTTCATCTGAGTCTCAGGGTAGCATAGAATTAACAAAATACTCCTCACCCTTTCACGGGAGCAAGGAGTTCTAGCTATACAGGGCTTTAGAACATATTACCTGGTAGCCTAGATTGCTCCAATGATGACATGGACTAAGCAGAGAGGAGATGTGGGCCGGTTTGAGATGGAAGCAGCTTAGCCTGTCCCTGCCCCACTGTTTGCTCTTCCTCATGATCCCCTACCTCCAGGCCTCTGTTCTACTATTTTTATTCCCTGCATACTTTGCAAATGCTTCTTAAAGTGAAACAAGTGACAGGCTACCTAGCAAAACTGGACCACTGACAGTTCTCATAGGAGACCCTCAGTTTCTCCCATCCCTCATAGATCCAGGATTTCACCTTTGGACTAGACCCAATCTCACCAGATTAAGACTTTGTTAACAGGGGTTCTTGTGTCTCCTTCCAAGAACTGCGGCAAAAAATATAATTGCCTGCCCAGGATTTCTTTTGGTACCTTCAGACCAGGCATTACCTGATCTCTAATAATGGTTTTACTATAGTGCTTCGACAGCGCTCGCACCGACATCCCCCACAGCGATGGACACAATGCCAAGTGTCTGTTGGCATTGTACCATCGGGGATGTTGGTGCATTTCCAGCAGGGGACTGCACCCCAAGAACCCCCCCCAGTCCCTAAATATCTAACTCCAAGTCAGAGTTGGACCAGGGGGGCACAACACTGGGAAATGCACCGCCGGTGTTTTCCTTGCACCAGCACAGCAACTCACCACAGTCAGGTGGATTCTGTTGCTGTACTGGTGTTCGCTGTGCGGGTGTTGGCTTTGCATTGGCACACCCTCTAATAACTTGCTAGCCAAGGTGGACTAAGATTTGACCCAATTGGAAGGCTTTTTATATTGAATGGGCTTGTATCAGGATGAGGAATTACTATAGTTAAGGCCTATAGCATACTTTAGGGGAAAAGACCACTCAGAGCTGGTGAGATTTGATCTCCAATGGGAAGATGAGTCACACTGTCCCATATCAGAGGAGGACTGCCTGAAGACAATGGACTTAAGTTGGAAAATCATGAAATATCTGAAGTGGTGTGAATTCTGATGGAAATACCTGGTCCTCTTTTTTCCATACCCCCACTATTACACAACAATTTGGAATGGCTGTTCCAGCCTATGCTGGATGGGATGCAGACAAGTGGGATCTCACTTTCATATTTTTAGGGATTGTTCTGTTACTCACTCATACTGGAGACATGGCATATTGCTGCAATTGTGGGGCATTCTTCTTCCTTTCACATTCCGATACCTGGTCCTGGGGTGCCTTTCCTGGGGTGGGAAATGGAGTCCAACAGGGATAGTTTCAGGCCCTCTACACAGTGACTCTTAAGGATATTGCAGCCCTTTGGCTGCAAAAGAACCCTCCTACCCTGGAGGCCTGGGAAAATAGGGTGAGTGAGATGTGTAGATGGAGAAGATCATGACCACCTTGAGACTATCACTGGGAAAACACATCAACATTTGGCAGTGGTGTGACTTGTATAGCATAGGCCCTCTTTATGTTCAGATTACCTGCTGGGAGACAGTTGTTCTGAGCTCCCTCCAAGGGGTCACGCCCCATCAAGTTGTCTAGGATACCAGAGGTTCTCCCTGGCTCCCCTCTCCACTAGCCTGCCCAGTGGTAATGTATCTGCTCAATAACTAATGCAATATTCTCTATCTTTAGGGAACACTGTTTTTAGTTTCTGTTGGGGACCATTTGCACCCCAGAGTTTATCAACTGTTATGCTTAGTTTGCTGTTACCAAAATTCATATATACTGTCTCACAGCACTGGCTGTTACTCTCAAAAGTTGAACACAGTGTGAAGAAGTCATTTGTTAATGTAGAATTATTGTAGTGAATGTGTAAAAACAAGATCTGACATATAATCTGCTCTGTTATGTATTGCTGTGTACATTGTACCTTGCAATTAAGCTGAGTTTTTGTTGATAAAAAAGCAGTTCTTTTATTGATGTTCACTACAGCACATTGCAGCAAGTCATTTTATAAGCACTGAAGTGCTCCAGAGTTATTCATTAAAGGATTTCAATGCACTTCCCATTTGTGTAAGGACACTCAGCCTTCGGCCTTATGCCTCACTCCCTTTGAAGTGGTATCCCGTGATAACAGCACTGGGGAATGGGGGCCTACAATAATGGTGACCCACTCCCCAGGGCATTTCGGGGATGGCTACAGGAGGGTAGGACAGCAGGTTGCGGGGGTGGGTGATTATAGTGACAGGATGTCACTTTACATACACACACGCGGGGTGGGTGAGAATGGGCATGCACAGTGAGGGTTGTCAGGGTTAGTGCTGCAGTGGGTTGCTGAGCCAACCCCGTGTTGTGGTGGGTAGGTTGCCGGCATCGGTCTGCAAGGTACTGGGTTCGGGTCCAGGTGGTTGTGCATTTTTGTTGCGCCTGGCTCAAACCTTTTTTTTTGTATGTTTTCAACCCCCGACATGCACCCCCCCTGGAGTTGAGAATCCTTTAGTAGAGAGGTGTGGAGGGGCATACCCCCTGCAGAAATATTGTAACGAAGTCCCTGCCCTTTTGTTGTAAGGCCAGTGTCAGAGTAAAATAAATTTTCGGCACTCTTGACTTCTGCATATTGGCGATTACCTTTAGGCTTTTGTCGTTATGACATAGAACCTTTGAAGTTTGCACCAAAATACTTTAATGCAACACACTGTTGTGGTTTATTCCTTACATGTCATTTTTGTAGCCATAATTTTTTTTTTTTTTTTTTATGGTCCTGCTCCCCCTCATTCCTGACAACCACCCCATCCCCATGCCCCTATCATCCCCAGCTGCTGTTCTCTCTCTTTTCTACCTCCAGCTTGCTCCCCAAGGCAGGGCTGAAGGGAGGCAGCTCCCCCCTCCAGGACCATAACAGGCAGAGAGGGAGAAAACTGGCTGCATATTACTCGAATGTCCTGGCTTCATGCAGCACACTGAGGTATTTGTCCCTGTTTTTCTCCCTCCTGAGAGCATCTTCACATAGGGCTCCCATGCATGTGCATGCAGACAACTTGCACGTCTCTGCGTGCTGCCGGCAGTTAGCCTGACCATCCCAGCAACTGCCGCTTGCACTTCCCCAGTGGTAACCCAGGTGGCCATGCTTAAGTGAGAGCTGACAGATGCCCTCCCTGGAGAAAGAGAGCATCTTCAGGAATGCTTCATCCTCCTGCAGCACCACAGGTTCATTCTTGACCCCAGTTTGGTGGTAATGTGACTGCAGCCCTACCATAGCACTGTTGCCCTGGCTTATTTCTTATATGTACTTATAAACATAATGCTTTGAAGGCAAGCATTTTATTTCAGGAAATACTCAGTATTTATAGATGTAAGGGGCGATGGTTAAGTGGTCACAATTATGAGAGAGTAACGTGGGACATTCTACACCCTATTGTGACATGCAGGGAAGGCAGTGAGGTTGCAGTGCAAATGAGCAGTAGGATCATTCATGGCACAGAGCAACCCTTGAATTGGGGGGTGTATCGAATCAGCTACTGAATGAGGAGAGCCGGTAGGGGACTGGACTGGAGGGTTTACATGGTAGTCAAACCAGTCATTGAGGGATCCAGGGCTGGGAGGGTCCACTGGATGACAGGGAGTAAACTGGGACTGGGAGCAATGGCAAAGGGGGGGCACTGGATTATCTGGGACAGTACCAGGACATTGGCTAAATCTGGTGCTATGCTGACCTAGTAGTAGGCCTTAAATAGCTAATCGCATCAAAAACAGCAGATAAAAATTATTAGTTTCTAAGAGTAGCCAGTACTTACTTGTTGCTTAAGAAGCATTTATTATAGTTATTTGTATGGATTTTATAACTAAAAGTGCCAGGTGTAATGAGTAAAACAGCAGTCTACCTGGAAGCTGACATGCCTAGTTCTATTTCCCTTCGTACTTCATCAGCACTGTGACCTTACTCATTGTGGCAGCACGGGTGGCCAGTCTGGCAGTGGGTGAGCTGCTGCTCTTGGTCAGTTGTGATTAAATAATTAGTGCATTCACAATGCTATTGATTTATGAAGGGGAATAGAAGTCGATATGTCAGGCTCCAGACAGAGTACAGCTCCACACATATCACACCTAGCACTCTCAGGCAGAAACTCTTCAAATATGCAAAAGGAACAAGCAAAGGTGCTTCTGATCTAAAGTTACAGTTCACTGCTTTTAAAAGTTAATATTAGTTTCAAGTGGTGTACTGGCTGTTTAAGGTAGTAAGGGCGAGTGATTGGATGAGAAGCTTTCAGTGGTACTGACAGTTAACATTGCTTTGCAGAACTGCACAATTCCATGCAACTGGTGCCATATGCTGCAACTATGTTTTTTAAGATGCTTTGCATATGTTGTCTTTTTATGTTAAGCCACTTGGCTATTATTATGATCTAGGACCTCCTTGTGAATGAGCTTGCTCAACAGCGTTTTCCTGCAATAAACTTGAACTTGAACTTGAAACTTGAACTCCTTGAGAGTTGCGTGCAAGCATGTCAGCATTTGCATTGCCATGTCAGCATTTGTATTGCCATGTAACATTTGCATTGCCATGTCAACGTTTGCATTGCCATGTCAGCATTTGCATTGCCATGTCAGCATTTGCATTGCACCAATGCCACATGGAATTTTTAGATTTTGATGGAACAGGATTCCATGCAATTTCTGACAATTCTGCCTTATTCGGCAGAATTGTCAGTGGCAGAATAACAACATTTCAAAAGTGGAATGTTTTCATTGGATTTGTAATCCACTGTTGACACAAACTAAAATAATTCCACAGTTTATATAATCCATGGAATGTTATTCCACAGTTTACATAATCCATGGACTATTATTCCACAGTTTACAAAGAAATGCTTTATAAAGTTCCATGGAATTCAAAAAGACTTTCCGAAAGCATTTCGGGACAACAATTGCCATTCTGCATTGTTCTGCATCTTTGTCACAGTTGCGACTCATTCCCCATATAAGTAAGAATTTGTTTACCCCACCCCCATTTGGTACTGATTTATTTTGTGATTGAGAATGGGGTCCTCACTCATACATTCTTGAAGTGGATCATGGCCTGAAACACACTGAAGGTTAAAAAGGCGAAGAAATAGCTGCTGCACTGGCCCCTTGACATGAGTGGAACTGATGAATTTCCTTTTAGTTCAATATTGCAAGCCCGTTCTCTGATGAATTCAGTGACCTTGTGGGAGCCCTGCTAGATTTGGGGACAAGTACCTAGTTTGCCAAAATGCACAGAGAAACACTTCCCAAGCCAAAATGTAGTGGCTACCTTTAAACATTGCAATTATTGGCCAACTTAGTGGTGCTGGTGAGGTGCATAGTGCTCCAGTGTGGATGACCCAGGTTCACAGTATGGGCGATGCCCACCTCCTCTGTCCCATGTGGTGCCTCAGGAACACTGCACAGGCAGCATCCTCAGACTCTGTGAGGGAGGCTGGTGTGCTCCCACTCTTCTAGCGCCTTCTGTGGTGGGACTGGGAGATGTTGGAGGTGTTGCATATTATGCTCCCCCTGGCCATTATGTATGGAGACACCACTAGTGAGAGTGGCAGGGTGGCACTGTAAAAGAGGAATTAAATACCATTTACTATACTAAAGATTCTGATGTACCTCATTACTAGCCTTCAGTCTATCCTCCCGACTGTGGCTAAAATCATGAGCTGCAGACATACGTTAAACATTGTACTCCTAATCTTCTTCAGATACATCCTGAAACTCTTCAGGACAAGAAACTAATATTTTTTTTTTTTAATACTCCACCCCCATCCCCCTATTTACACTCATTCAAGTCACAGAAACATAGAATGTGACAGAAGATAAGGGCCACTGGGCCCACCTGGTCTGCCCATTTTCTTTCTTTCTTTCTTTCTTTCTTTCTTTCTTTCTTTCTTTCTTTCCCCTTCAGTTTTTTGCTGCAGACCCTACTTGATCTATGGTACAATCACTTTCTTATTCCTTACCCCTAAGATTCACATATGCCTGTCCCAGGCATTTTTGAACCCCATCACTGTTTTGCCCCACTAACTCTGCTAGAAGGCTCTTCCAGATGTCCACCACTCTTTCTGCAAAGAAGTACTTCCTCACATCCCTCCTGAATTTACCCCCCTCCAGCTTCATATCATGCCCCCTTGTTCTAGAGCCCCTTTTTACTTTGAAAAATACTCCCCTCCTGTACCTTATTTACACCTATGATGTATTTAAAGGTCTCTACCTTTCCCTTCTCTCCTCCAGGGTGTACATATTTAGCTCCTTAAGCCTCTCTTCATTGGGCTTCTGAAGCAGATTCTGCACCATTCTGATAGTCTTCTTCTGGACTGCCTCCACTCTGTCAATGTCCTTCCTGAGATGTGGTCTCCAGAGCTGGACATAGTATTTAAGGTGAGGTCTCACCAACGATCTATATATAGGAGTAGCACAACCTCGTGCTTCCTGCTGGCGATACCCCTTCGTATGTACCCCAGCATCACACTAGCCCTTCCTACTGCCTTGTCACACTGCCTGGCCACCTTCAGGTCATCTGATATGATCACACCTGGGCAGTGTTTGAATTACACCATATGAGCTTTGGGAGCTAGGGGGAGCATAAGGGTGTTATCTTTAAATTCAGCCTCCCTCCCCATTATAAGTCAATGGAAGTGATGCATGAGTGGCACAGGGTCAATATGTCGCACGGCAGAATGCCATGCGGCATAATCGCTTTGTGCGATTACTTGTTTTCTTTTGTTCTGTGGGGGGGCTCTGCCCCCATACCCCACGTTACGGGGGGCTGTGCCCCCAGACCCCCCCACTAAAGATTATAACTCCGGGGGGGGGGTCAACTCGAAGAGTGCACAGGTCTGGGTCTCACCATAATACCGTATGCTATTAAGCATACCACATTATGACCTGGTACATGCGTGAACTACTGGGGCTCACTTCAGAGCTAGAGGTAGCCAAGCCCTGGCAAGCCCCCCTCTAATTCCAGCACTGCCCCAGGTTCCTTTCCTGCTCTTAGTCTTTGTCAGTATCACCCTGCCCATGTTCTACTCCATTCCTGGGTTTCTATGACCCAAGTGCATTATTTTGCACTTCATTACATTAAAACCCAGCTGCCATGCCCTTGGCCATTCTTCTAGACTTTTCAGATCCCTGTCCATCCTTTTCACCCCCTTCCCCTTGAGTGTACACTCTGTTGCAGATCTTGGTGTCATCTGCAAAGAGGTATATCTTCCTTCCAGTTCTCCACTTGTCACTTATAAAGACATTGAAGAGGATTGGTCCCAACACTGATCCCTTAGGTACCCCACTGATCACCCTTCCTTCCTTAGAACAAACTCTATTTACAACTACCCTCTGTATCCTATCCACTAACCAGTTTCTTACCCAGGTTACCACTTTATTACCCACCTCCAAGTTACCCAACTTGTTTACCAGTCTCCTATGTGAAATGGTGTTAAAAGTCTTGCTGAAATCCAGGAGGGCCACATCCGCCACTCCTCCCTGATCTAACTCCTTTGCCACACAGTCAAAGAAGTCTATCAGATTTGTTTGACATGACCTTCCCCTGTGAAACCATGCTGCTTTGGGTCCTGTAATCCATTGGATACAAGATATTCACAATCCTTTCCTTTAATAGTGTTTTCATTAACTTAACCACAACCGATGTCAGGCTGATGGGCTTATAGTTGCCTGCCTCTTCTTTGCCACCACTTTTGTGACGTGGGACTGCATCTGCCCTTCTCCAGTCCTCTGGGACCACTCTGGTCTCGAGTGACCTGTTAAATAGGTCCATCAGAAGTGCAGCCAGTACCTCCCTAAGCTCCGTCAGCACAATAGGATGCACTCCATTTGGCCCCATAGGTTTGTCCACCATCAGGTTTGCGAGTGCTTTCCAGACTCTCTCCACAGAAAATTAATCAGTGTCCATTTCCCTCCCAGCAAAGCTCCTGATACCTTTTTGTGGTCCCTACCCTTTCCTTTCTACTGCAAACATTGAGCAGAATTATTTGTTCAAGATATGTGCTTTTTCTTGATCCCCCTTCACACAGCCCTTCCTTTAACCATTCAGTCCCTCCCATTGCCTTCCTTTTCTCACTAACATACCTAAAATATATCTTATCCTCTTTTGATACTCCCTGAGCTTTTCTTTCCTCAGTTTGCACCTTTGCACTCCTTACTGCTTTGCCTGCCTCTCTCCATTTTCCTTGATACACTTCCCTATCCTCCTCTCCCTAGGTCTCCTTGTACTTTCTGAATGCCAGTTTTTTTAGCTTTTACCTTTTCTGCTATCTCTTTTGAGAAGCATAGCAGTCTCCACTGTCTTTTACTTTTGCTTACCTGCTTGATACAGAGATATGTTTCCTTCACTATGCCCTCTTTTAGTTTGGCCCACTTTTCCTCCACCCCCAGGTCCTCTCCTCCTGCCAGGTCATTCCTGAGGCATTCTCCCATCTCAGTAAAATTAGTCCTTCTGAAGTCCAGGTCCCACGCCGTTGTGTGGTTGGATTCCGCAGCTGTTCTTATGTTGAACCACTCTGTAGGATGATCACTAGTCCCCAGATAGCGTCCCACATTGCTGTCTGCAATACTGTCCCTGATAGTAAGCATCAGGTCCAGTATTGCCGTATCACAAGTGGGTTCTCTGACTGGTTGCCTGAGGAATGCCCCCTGCAGGGAGTCCAGGATATCCCTGCTTCTAGCTGAAGCTGCAGTAGAGAGGCTCCAATCTACATCCAGCATATTGAAGTCCCCCACCAGAAACACCTCCCCCTTTTCTGCCATCTTACCAATTGATTCTAGCATTGCCTTATCTACATCCTCCCATGGTGCCGGAGGCATGTAGATCACATCTGTCTGAATAGTGGCTCTGTCTTCCGACTCGGGGGTGACCCACAGCGCCTCTGCCCTCCCTCAGAATTCCCTATATTTCTGTTGCTTTTATGCTGTCCTTCACATAAAACACCACTCTTCCTCCTTTCCTTCCTGTCCCTTCTAAACAATATGTAGCCTGGTATGACCATGTCCCAGTCATGGTTGTCAGTGCACCATGACTTGGTAATGGCCACAATATCCAGATTTGCCTCCACCATAATGGCCTCTAGGTCTGGGATCTTATTTTCCAGACTTCTAGCATTAGCATACATGGCCTTCCAGATTTTGTTAGCTTTTTGCTTGTTCCTTCTCCCTTTTTATGGCTATGGGCATAGCCCAGCAGATGTTTTGCATTCAGAAAAGGGCTGATGTCATTTTTGCTACCAAACAACATGATAGAGTGCTAAAAATAGATTTCTCAACTGAAGCCTCATTACTACGCTGCCTGTGTGTATATAGGAAGCTGTAGAACACTAATTTTTCTCTGGCTCGAGGAGTTAAACAAGCCCACAGAAAGTTAACTCATTATCTTCTGGCAGTTATTCTGTGTCAGATTATCAATGGATAGTACAGACATCATAAAAAGGTATTGGAAGTAGACTGGGTTAAACACTTACTGGAGCTGTTTGCAGAACAAATAAGCTCTGCTGTGCCCTCAGCCCCTATGAATATCTCATTAAGCCATTTGACACCACCATCCTAAGATCAGTCATTCTGCTACTTTGCAGGATATTCCATAGCAAAGAGTCCCAGTGATGCCTGTTTCCAAATAATACACCAACTTCATTTTCTCAGGCAGGCAGTCTGGGCTACTGTTTATATTCTACTGAATGTTCTTAACCTGCAATTTGTGACTATAGGTGTTTACAACTGAATGATAGTAACCACATTTGCTTCACTTGCAAATAGGTAGGCATGTGTATGTCTAATTTTTGTTTGACTTAGGTTACACATAGAATCTGATTAGTTCATAATATGCTGTATTGTGATTAAATGAACTGATAAATGGGGGGCTTTGGTTTCTTTTACAAATTAATTTTTCCTGACCATGGATATACTAAAACAAAAATTTATCAACAAAATGTTTAAAAATAAGGAGTTTAGCAATACGTTCATTGATGTGGTGTGAAGATCTGCTCCCTGGAAAATTACCTGATTTGGGGGGGAGGCTGTCATAAGTGAAATGGGACTTCATGTATGGGGGAGCTCATGGCAGCAGAAGAGGCATGATTGCATTAAAAGCTTAATGGTGTGGATGCAGAGGCACCAATATTTCAACATGACTTTGGTAGAGGACTAAGTGTGACTTGGAGGTGGGGGTTCATCAGGAATTGAGTGAGTCTTGGTATTTTTTATATAATGTATTTTTTATAATGGTTTTCTGAAACTTCAACCTTCAATGGGTTAAACTCTGCATCCATCTGTACAGTATGTCACTAAGCCACATGCAGTGGGGTATGGGTAAAAACAGATCACCAGACCCAAGGCTGTGCCAACAACAGTAAAGACCCCCCTGAAAAATATTTTGTGGGGCCTACCTTCCCACCAATAAGCATAAAATAAACATTAGCACATATATTTATAGCACAGATTATTTTCTATCCTTCCTGCAGGACATCCATAATCTGTTCATGCTGCCCCACCGTCCCCCTTGTGGGCACCATGATCAAGGAACTGAACAATGTAGTTTGTCCTTGCTCCTCCTAGGGACACTGGCACAAAAATTAGATGTGTTGAGGAAAGGGCCCTATTGCTTCTTTGTTCTGTACTCCCTCTATCCTGTGAAACTGGAGTTGTAGTCTTCAACATATATCCCACCACTGGCAGCCCCTATTTTAAATGCATAGGTTGTGTACAAAGAGAAAATTGCAATTTTGTCTGTGCTGAGAAAAGGTTTTCTTAATGCTGAGTTCAGAGGCAGTGGGCTCCTGACAGCAAGGTCCCTACTGCAACCACAGCTCTTGCACCCCCCTGATCACAGCCCAGACCAAATCCAGACCATAGCTGTAAAATTTGGACTGGGCACAGCTTGTGTAAATATTACTGATCCACTTATTCCAGATGATCTGGTCTGGCTTTTACCTATCTGGTCTGGTTCTGACGGTTCCATTTTCAATCATGCCAAGGAAGGGTTGAAAAACAGACTTTCAGGAGCGGACAAGATATGTAAAAGTCAGACTGAACAGAGCAGTTGGAGTGACCAGACCAGCAATTATTTGTGCAAGTTGCACCCAGTATGGCCAGTTTGGATTTTTACAGAACTGCTGTGGTTCAGGTCTGTCAGTCAATCTTTATTTTATACTGAAAAGTATGTGAGCAAAAATGCCTGTTTACACAAATGTCCAGTTAAGCATAAAAACAGTACAGAACACCAGGTCAGACAATTACATAGTGAAATACAGTATAAACAGGTCTAACATAAACAGGTTTAATACAGAGATCTTGAGGGATATACAGAAAAAAGGGGAAGCAAATAAATAATAGTGACAAATTTACAGCATGGGATATAGTTGGAGGTAAAATTCAGGAACATGAACAGTTGGGTGATACGTCAAAAAGAAGTGGTGCAAGTCCTGTGCCACCCAAATCCTGCATGTGGACAAGCATTCCCACGGTGTGATCTGCCTAGGCACCAAACACTGGGTCATGGACTGTGTGCCCTGCCAATCCTTCAACCAGGCCACACGGATTAGGCACCAGAAAAAGCTTGAAGCACACTTGCTGGAGCAGCACCTAGGTTTGATGGAAAAGAAGCTGCAGAATCTGTGAGAAAAATCTTCTTCTCCAATGTCAGAACCCAAAAAAAGAGAAAAAGGACAAGGAGAGGCACCAATACCAGAATAGGTCTCTATCCACTTGGCAGCAACCATCGGGCACCACTGACACCGGAGGAGCCTCCACTTCAGTAAGTACCCTGTACTGCCAGGTCTCCTACCACTCTGGCAAATCAGACCACGGTCTCTCTGCCTGCTTTACTCACGGTGCAGTCGGGACTCTTCTTGGATGACAGAACCCCTATTGTGCTCCTTAGGCCCATATCTTCTTCAGGGTCTCTCTCAAGCAACCAGGTCGATAAGTCACTCCCTGGCCCCACTGAGGAGTGCATGGTCACAGCTGGTAAGCTGCACTCCAGCTCCATTGTTGTCTGCATGGTCCAGGCCGATAAGTTGGATGTTAGCTCTTCTGATGTCTGCATGTCCGTCGCTGATAAGTTGTCCCTGGTTCCTCTGGGGCCCACACAGCTGAGGCTCTCCCATTGAAGTTGCAGGATACCCCTGCCATTGAGTTAAGCCAGCTGCCAGACATGCAACCATCTTTAGAGGGTTGCTTGCTCCCACTGATCCAACCAGACATTCCGGGCTTGCCTGAAAATCAAGAGGCAGAGGTGGGCACTAATCTGGAGGTTCCCCCTCCTTCGCCGGGTCAGTCCCTTCCTGGTTTGCCCTCTGGGCCTATTGTTAATCCCTCCAGGGACCTTCCATCAGGATCTCCTCAACCCAAACCCCCCTTGGACAATCAAGTTCTGCCATCTTGGACTCTGGCTCTGCAAACGATGGCGGGTCTTCCATCAGGTTCTACTCACACCCAGATGCCAGGCGACCCTTCGCCAGGTCAGGGTATGTCTGGCAGTCTGGCCATTCCTCAACTGCTGTACAGCCTTCCATCAGGCTCCCAGGTATTGAATCTTCCAGTGCCGGACATTCCTGTGCCTGTTCCAGTGCCAGCCCCTTCGAATGTCCCTATGGGGCTGAAGCCTGGTCCTTCTGGACCTCCTGCTGGGCTTTTAGCTGTGCCTCTGGCTTGACCTATGGGCAATGTTACAGGCTATCCACCCCCACAATACCCAATGTACCCTTCGCCAAGGTATCCAATGCCTGGTCATCAACCCCATTATGTACCAGGGTACCAGATGCCAGGTTATGTCTTATCAAGGATATGCTCCTTCTGGCTATCCCTATTCCTATCAGGCTCATGGATACCCTCAATATCAGACACTGGGCTATCCATTATACCAGCCTCCTCCTCCATCACCTCCTCCTCAACCTCAGCCTCTGCCTCCCACAGCAGCCTCAGGCTGATATCCAGGCAGTTTAAGACCCTGATTCAGGAGGACAGGACTCAACTAGCCTCAGAGCTTGACTGTCAGAAACCAGTGGTGGCCTCTACTCCAGCCTCCTTTCTGAGCCCTAGATCAACTTCTTCTGTGGATTCCCACCTTTCCGGAGAAGGCTCCGCTAGACACCAGGTTAGGGATAAAACTCAGGGCAGTTCTTTAAAAAGGGTTCAGACCCCCAGCATGCATTCTTCAGACTCTGACTCTGACTCATCCTTCAGCTCTGGTACACCTACAGCTATAGAGCCTCAGCCTAAGTAGTCCCTGAAGTCCCCTCCAGAGGACCCTTCCTTTGCAGAACTCCTCATAACTATACAAAGTGCCTGTGGCTGGGCTATCCAGGAACAGGATCCAAAGTGGAAAAGACTTGCAGAGCATCTAGACATGACTGACACATGTCCTATGCCCATACTGCCTTGGACTGGACCCATGAAGACCTGACATCCACTATCTGACAACAGCCTTCCTCCATTCTGGCTGTTTCAAAAAAGACACACAGGACGTACCACCCCCAGATGGGGTCACACACCTTACTGGCCATCCTCATGCAGACTCAGTTGTTATCACAGATGCCCACGACTGGTCCTCTAAACCTAGACATTTGAGCATGTCTCCTCCTGATAAGGAGTCTAAGCAGCTGGACAATTTCTGCTGCAAGATCCTTTCTTCCTCCACTTGCACCTTCGGGTCCCTAATTATGTGGCTTATATGGTTTCCTACTACAAATCTTCCCTGGCCTCACTCAAGTCCAAGCTGGAAGCTATCCAGGACCAGGAGCTGAAGGTTGAGATTACCAAGACAGAATAGCTAAAATCTCCTGTCATCATGCTCTCCAGGCTACTTATGACACAGTAGACTCAGTTGCTCACACCACAGCCACTGCTGTCTGCATTAGGTGACATTCATGGCTTAGGATTGCTGGCCTGGCATAAGATGCCCAGACCTCTATCCTGAATGCCCCTTTCAGGGGATCCATGTTATTTGGAGGTGATGCCAAAGATATTATCACTGAATTGCAGGACCATGATAAATCCATCCTTGACATCCACTTCATATACCAAGGGGGTTACAAAGGCAAACAGTCTTTTCATCAGCAACAGAGACACCAGACCAAAGAGGTCCCTGACAAACACCAGACCAAATGCTGGTATCCAGCATCAGGAAACCATACTCCCCCTGCCAAATCCCAGAAGCCCTCTGGAGGAGCTGCCATCTCCCTCCCCTTGGCCTCCTGACTCATGGAGGACCCCTCTGCCACCTCCAGATCCTCTGGGGGAACCAGTGGGGCAGGAGATTTTCCCTCCACCTTCTGGGGTCGCAGAACATAACCATGGACTCTTGGGTCCTTCAGTTAATAGCAAGAGGTCACACCATAGAGTTCCTAGACAGGCCTCCGGACAACCCCCAAGGCCTCTCCCATTATCCTCCAAGGCACATGTCTCTTATAGGGGACAAGATCCAGGCTCTTCTACAAAAGTCAGCCATAGAGCCCGTGGCTCCAGCACAGATAGGAAGAGGGTGCTACTTCCATTACTTCCTAGTGCCCAAAAAGGTGGGTGACCTAAGACCCATCTTGGACCTTAGCATGCTCAACCTGTACGTCGAGTACAAGAGGTTCTGCATGCTCACCATCCAAGGACTTCTACCCCCTGCTCCACAAAGTTCATTGGCTTTGTGCTCTGGACATGCAGGCTGCTTATCTGCACATCCCTGTCTTCCAGGCCCACTATTGCTTTCTTCAGTTTGCCTTTCGGGGGAACATTACCAGTTCAAGGCTCTCCCTTTTGGCCTGTCCTTGGCACCTCGGGTTTTTACCAAGTACCCAGCAGTGGTGGCTGTGGCCCTATGCTGCAGAGGGATTTAATTGTGCCTATATCTGGATAACTGGCTTCTGTCAGACCCATCACAGAACAGTCTGAGGGAGTCCCTCTCCTTCACCCTGGACCTCTTTTCCAGACTTGGAATAACAGTCAACTATCCTGAGTCCCACTTCTCCCTTCCCAATGCCTACAATTCATTTGGGGCAATGCTGGATATGGTCCAGAGCAGGGCCTTCCTCCCATCAGACAGAGCGGAGACCCTGCAGGAACATGTCAGATTAGTGGCCAACTCACGCTGGACCACAGCTCAGTTGATCCTCCATCTTCTCAGGCTGATGGCAGCTGTGATCCCTACAGTTCCTCTAGCCAGACTGCATATGAGGGTGACCCAATGGGCTCTTTGTGTCCAATGGGATCAGCTGCTGGACAACCTGGACCACAGGGTCCTAGTGTCCAGGTACATGAAGAAGGATCTTCTTTGGTGGCAGGAGTTGTCCAATCTCTCCACGGGGTTCCCCTTTTAACCCCCTGCTCCTACCATGACCCTTACAATGGATATTTCATGTCAAGGCTGAGGAGCCCACCTAGGAGACCATCAGGCCAAGAGAACATTGTCTCAGCTGAAAGCGTCTCTACACATCAGTGTGTTAGAAATGAGGGCAGTGCTGTATGACCTCCAGGACTTCCAGCCTCTTCTATGTCTGGGGACACTCCAGGTTCAGACCGACAATATGTCTGCGGTTTGGTACCTGAACAAAGAGGGAGGCACTCGCTCGTAACCACTATGCCGGGAGGCGATGTGAGTGTGGTACTGGGCAGTCCAGCACGACCTCTGCCTGACTGCTATCCATGTGCTGCGCATCAGCAACATCTTGGCAAACAGTCTCAGCCACACCACTGTCAGGGATCATGAATGGGAGCTAAATCAAGAGGTGGTCAAAATCTTATTCGACCTGTGGGGTCGGCCTGAGATAGACCTCTTCGTCTCTCCATCCAACGCAAAACTACTCAATTTTGTTCTCGCTCGTTCTTGGGCGTGGTGTTTTCTGGTGAGATCTGCTGTCTCTTTGCTGGACAGGGAGGTTCTTGTACAGCTTTCCTCCCTTCCCAGTGCTTCAGATGGTTCTCCTGAAGCTACAGGCAGAAGGGGCTAACATGATTCTAATAGCACCTCTTTGGCTTCATTAGATTTGGCTCCTTCTACTTCAACAGCTATCGATGGAACCCCTAGTACCTCTGCCTCTTCACCATGATCTTCTCACTCAGGAGCAGGGCAGATTGGTGCATACAGGCCTCAAATCCCTCCACCTGCATGTGTGGCACCTGTGGACATATGTGGAATAACTCACATTGTTGTTATTTTTTTACAAAATTGTTAACCGTGCAGATGCATTTGTAAAAAATGAATTATAATAGTGAGACTTTTTGAAATGTTATTTGACTTACCATACTCATGCTTGTCTACCCACTTACTCAGTCTCCTGCTTGTTTCTGTCCTTGTACTAACTAATTCCTGTTGCTTCATATCAAGGGGTTGTTGATTTTCATGTTGTGTGTGCCTGGGGTAAAGCAGCAAGAAAAGATAAACTATGTAATACCCTCAATAACACACCTACCACAGTTTATGTTTCCTAATGCCCATTTTTAGACCTTATACAGTAAAATCTTCCTTCAAGAGAACAACTTATAATGAAATGTATAAGATTTACTTTGACATTTGGGTATATGCACTTTTATATTATACTAATTATGTGTGGGTGTACTGCATAGCAGTCTCTAAAAAAATCAAACACATCAAATGTCTTCCTAAACATGTCTCAACATTGTGTTTGTCTTCCACCTTGTCACAACATATAGCTGCTTCAGCACTGTTTGCAATTAAGGTACAGTACCTTAATGCATATGATGGCCCGGTTCTATTGCGTTGATTGCTATAACAGTGCATAGAATAAAATGTGAAACATATAGGTACAGTAACTGTAATACAGACAGTGGCATTATTTTTATATTTGCCCTTTCTCAATGTACCATACTTTGATTCAGTTAATGTATGCAATGGCAATCTTGTTCCTTTTGTTCCCTCTTCCTCCCTCTTCCCTTCTGACTGCTCACTGCTTTGTTTTGCCCCTTCCTCCTTTGGTAATCCCCTTCTTCTTTGATTAACTTGCTCTGTGGTGGGACCACAGCTTCCACTTGCATACTGTGTGACCCTGAGCAAGTCACTTAACCTCCTTGTGCTCCCAGGTCGCTCCTGTAAAAAAGCTTCCAGCTTAGTGTGCTATACCTGGTTAAACAACTAAAACTCACCCCCTCAGGATCCCCCTACACTGTATCTCAGCCTGTGGGGGGAAGATTCTGCTTCCCCTTTTTCTTCCACCACCCCTCTCAGCTAGTTTAAACATTAATCGAAGTAACTTTTAAACCATCCACTGAGAACTGTGGTTCCCTTCCCGGATGGACACAGGCCATGACCACTGTATCGGATCTTATCCTCCCAGGTGGGCCCTGAGTCCCAATGTAGCCATTCCTTCAACCATGAGTTGAAGACCTTGGTGCAGAGCTCCATCTCCTATTCCCTATCGTAGACAGGCATTACCTCCGCAAAAGCTACAGAGCCTGCTACCTGTCTAAGACTTCTTCCCAGCTCCCTAAACTCCTCTTGCACTGTTCCTACCTCACTCCTAGCCAGGTCATTTGTCCCCAGGTAGACAATGACATCCAATCCCCCCTCATTTCCTACCCTAGCTATCCACAGGACATGTTTCCCATCCCTCCGGGCCATGGGGTGGGGTAGGCATCTAACCACCCTCTCCGCTTCCTTTCCTATTCCCAGCTCTGTCCCCCTAACAATTGAGTACCCCACCAGAAGTTGCTTCCTCCTTCTCTGGGGTCCTCTTACAGCCTCTGTTAACCTCCATTGAGGAGGGCCCCTACGTCCTCCCCAGCCACTACTGTGGGTTCCTCCTCTTGACAGTCCTGCCCCATCAGAGTGGCATGTGAATTCTGTAGTGGTACCAGTTCTGGTCGAGGAATGTGCCTGTGACCCCCCCAACCTTCTGGATCCCGCCACCCCTTCCCTCCATGAGCCGACCTTAGTCCAGCTGCTCCCCTCATCTGACATCCTTTGAGGTAACTGTGTTGGACTTAGTGGCCCCTGGGTGGGAGAAAAGACCATCTGACTCTAAGCCAGTGCAGTTCTGAGTCTTGAGATCTCCACCTGACTTGTAACCAGTGTAGCCTCAAGTCTAGAGACCTTCTTCACCAACCCAGAGACATGCATGCCAATGGAGCAGCACTGCAGTCCCCAGAAGATCTCCCTGAAGACTGCCACCATGCAACCGCTGTACTGCGCAGCGCCCCACATTAACAATTCCTGCTCTCCTGCACTTCCTGTCCTCCTGTCCCCAAACCCAGTGATGCTAAGTTGTACACAGTATACATTAATAAAGTAAAACTTTTTTTTCCTAGTGTAACCCCTAGTTGGCACTATCCCTACATTTACCACCCCTGCCTTCATTTCTAGCCACAGGTTGAGCGGCCTGGATTCAGTACTAAGGTGCCTCCATCCAAAGCGACAATAGTGGGGGCATCTATCTAGCCTGTTATAGCCCTCTGGGAAGCTATAACCACCCACAAACCCATCTAGTGACTTTGTACTTCTGGCAACAGTTAACACACAGTCAGTAATGAACATTAATAATATACACACACCCTTTACACTTACCACCAGGGTCTGGCCTTCAGCAAATTCCCTGGATTCCCCTGTAAAAGCAAGGTTAGCAAAGTAGGTATACACTTTCAAGGCAGTAACCCAACTAATAATATGCTCATAAACCAGGTTAAATGTGAACAGTAAATCAGATTTATTTAGGGGATCATGAACAAGGAAGGGGTGTGAATTTAGATGATCGATTACTGTACTGATTAGATTCAGGTTACTTTGCATGCACTTTAGTCCCAAATAATCAGTCTTACAACACTGGGTACCTAAGATGTTATATCGGCTAGCCAGAGGCTTTGCCCAGGGGTCGCTGGTGTTGCGGCTGTTGTTGGGGCCCTTGATGGAAAGAAAAAGGCAGTTAGCATGCACAACAGAGCTTTGATTAATTGTAATCCTGGCCGATTGGCTCAGTCTCTTGTAACTCAGAAAATCACTGAAGCAATTAGATGGTACCACAGACAATTAAAAGAACTGGAAGGGGACAGGATCAGTTGTGTTCCAGGACAGTAGCTGCTGCTGTTGTTTTCACAGGGTTCATGTGGATTTTACTTGGTAGGTTAGTTCTTTTCTTTCTTACTTCTAAGGGGCTAGCAGGGTATTGTTTTGGGTGCTGGTGGATGTTTGTAAACTGATTTGATGGCTGTAAGTGGGGCTCATTTTGTGGATGTTTCACTGTGTAACAGGCTGCGCTGGTAGAGGCCCTTTTCTTCTGATTTAAAACCTATTTGGTGGGATTTGCTTGGGCCTAGTTCTTTGGCTGCTGGGCTTGGAGGAGACACAGGGCTGATACACTCTCTCGAGTCAGGTGTCTGCCCAAGACCCACCATCCCACCCTCCCTCCCCAGAAGTCTGCAATTTATAGGGAACACCTGCCCTGCAATTGGAGGAAAAGGCTGCAGGTGCAGCTCATGTAGTTCTAGCCACTGGGGTAGGATTTAAAGGCTGGGAGAGAGAGCTTTGGGAGTTGTTCATTTCCTTATAAGTTTAATGTGTTGTACTGCACCTAGTAACAGGGTTACTGGTGTACAGTGGGACTGTCTGTAAGATTAGTGGGTGACCTGATTAGGCAGTAGGGGTATCTTGGACTGGGGGAACCTGGTAGCTCACCAAGGAAACCTATTTGGAGGGGATGGAACCACACATCATTAGGGCCGGCATCTTTAGGAGGGTGGTGGGGTGCACAGGGTGTGGAGCAGCCATGATACTGGACTGGGCTTGGAAGTTCGGTGGTTGCCCAGTGTGCTACCAGCTAGCACAGCTTAGGGAGGAGGTTGCGGGGATTAGGAGAAAGCTGGGGAAGGGGGGTGGTATGGTTGGGGAAGGGGGCTGGGAATCTCCCACAGGGTTGCACCAAGCACTGGGGGTGGGGGCATAGGGAAAGGAGTGCAGGAGAATACTCAGGGGTCACATAGGGAACCTGGCAGAGGGGGTCCAAAAGGACACTACCAAGGAAGCAGGCAGGTAACTGGGGGCCCTCACAAAGGGGGGACGGAGGGACAACATTCTCAGGGAAGTAGGCAGATGGCCAGGGCTGGACAGAAGGAAGCAAGGCAGGGAAGTGGATCAGACCTTACACTCAGTAACCGCTTCAATTCTCTTCTTCTGCTCAAGGATGAGGGGGGTGATGTAGCCATGACAGGGGTAGTTAGAGATGGAAAGGGAGTGGGAGGCAGGAGGCAGGGGCCAGATAGCAGGAAGAACAGGGGGACCTGGAATGCAGGAGAATGGGGGAGCAGTGAATCGGAGCAGGAGGGGCAGGGGAAGAGGGAGGAAAGCACAAGGAGAAGGACAGTTGGGAGGAAAGGTAAGGAGAAGGACCAGAAGTACAAGGAGGATTCAGTAAAGGGAGCTGAGGTTTAGGCCAGGGGAGCAACGACTAGCAAGGAGGAACTAAATGGAGACAGGAAGGAAGGGAGGATGAGCCAGGCTAGTTTAGCAGATGGGGAGAAGGACCAGTTGCGAGCAGTGAGGGGGTGTAAGGAACAAAAGGATACTCAGGAGGAGGAGATGCATAGGATTGGAGGAGGGGTGGCATGTGGCACCCAGAAGGGGAGGAACATGGAGCCAGCTGGGTGGAGGGCCTGTAGAAAGGAAGAGGACATGGAAGGGGGAATGGAGGAAAAGAGTGGTCAGAGTGCTCCTGCTGGGGATTCTATGATCAGGGGTATCAAATGGGATAGGGAGGAGAAGCCTGGCCAGTTAGAATAAGATGCTTCCCTGGACTAGCAGTTGCACTGAGCTAAGCACGAGGTATATCAACTGGCAAAAAGATTGTGGGGTTCCCCAGACATACTGGTCCACCTGGGTACAAATGACATTGAGGGAAATAGCAAGCTAGAGATACAGGCAAGATTCAGGGAGCTCACCAGGGTCTGTCATGACATAGGATGCACAGTTTCCTTCTCAGAAATCCTGCCAGTGCCAAGGGCTAGTGGGGAACACAAAAGAAAAATTAGGGAGATAAACCAGTGGCTCAGGGAGTGGTGTGAGGCCAGAGGGTATGGGTTGATGGGGGATTGGGGGGAGACCTGGGAGGATAAGGAGCTGTATGCTAGAGATAGGCTCCATCTCAATTTGGAGGGAGGAATCCTTAAGTTGAAAATAGAGGGTTCATTGGTGAAAGTGGGGTTTAAACTTGTGAAGGGGGGTGGGATGGGAGAAAAAGGCTGTCCAAGGGGTGCCGATAAAGGAAGGACTCTGTCTCCACCCCTGGGGACCAGGAGGATTGCAGGAAAAGGCCAACTGGCAAAGTGCAGACCAGGGAAAACAGAATCCCCATGGGAACATGAGCAGGAAATGGAACTATAGGAAAGGGTGGAAGGTAGTCCTGCTAAATGCCAGGAGCTTGGGCAATAAAATGCCTGAGCTCCAGGTGATGCTAACTGAGGGCAGTGGATGTGGCGCGGTCACTGAGACTTGGGCCACTGCAAGACATGACTGGGACCTGAACCTGGAGGATACACTATGTTCAGGAAGGACAGGGAGGGAAGGGGAGGAGGGGTAGCAATGATAGTCAAAAACTGCATTGGCATGGGGGAGTAGAGGCGGAGGGGAACCGTGGAGGCGATTGGGTCACCTTGATAACAAGAGGGGCAAGAGGTAAAATAGGAGTGGTGTATAGACCCCTGCCTGGCGGAGGAGCTGGAGGACAGTCTGGTGGCAGATGTTGGAGACACTGCAGACTGGGCAGAGGACGGTGGTGGTGTTGGGGACTTAAACATGCCAGGAACAGACTGGGAGACTATGACATCCTCTGTGACCAGGGAACAGAGGTTGTTGGATGTCTTTCAAGATGCGTTCCTAACTCAGCAGGTGAGGGAACCGACCAGGAAACCTGAGTACTGGATGTGGTCCTGGCAGACAGTGACCAGATTGGGAGCCTGGGTAGGGACCCATTGGCGGGGAGTGACCATGCCACGGTCTGGTTCTGCCTGGACCTAGGAGGGTGAAAGGCTGCACAAAGGCAGAGAGTAACCGACTTCAGGGGCAGATTTTAAGGAAATGGGAAGGATCCTTAAGGAGCATTTGGATGGGATTGGGTCAGACATGGACGCTGATAGTAGGTGGAAATCATCAGGAGAGGGGTGCAGGATGCTACCAGCACCTGTGCAAGAGTAAGACGAAATGCGGTGGGGCCCAAAACCCTGTTGGTGGACCAGGAGGTCCAGGAGGTGGTGCGGAGAAGAAAGCAGCCTATAAGCAATTCAAGTGCTCAAGGAGTGAAAGGGATCGAGGGAGTACGAGGCTGATGGCTAGAAGGGCCACTAGAGTGGTGAGGCGGCTAAGGCAAGGAAGGAGCAGAACCTGGCCAGGAAATTAGGAGAGGGAACAAGGGGTTCTTTAGATACATTGGGGAAAACAAAGGTGAAGGAGCAGATTAGCAGGATTAAATCAGGGAGGATGGGCACAAGACCCGGGGAGCAGGCTGAGGTACTAAATGAGTACTTCACCTCAGTTTCACCAGGGAAAATGGGGTGCTGCATCATACATGGGAGGAGACAGAGATACTGAGGAGGGGACCCTTACCGATCGGCAGGTCTGGGGAGAGGGAGGCATCACTGGCAGGTGGGGAGGGCTAAGCAGGAGAGGGGTATCGGAAGTGGAAATCACAGCTGAGAGGTGAGGAAGCCCTCAGCTCCCTAAGATGGAGAAAGCACCGGGCCGGATAAATTACATCCCAGAGTGCTGAAGGAACTTGCAGATGTCCTGGCAAAACCCTGGCAGAGCTTTTCACCATCTCTCTGAGGACAGGGTGGGTGCCCCAAGACTGGAAGGTGGTGCATATAGTGCCTATCCACAAGGGGGGATCAAGGGAGGTGGCAGGGAACTACAGGCCTGTCAGCCTGACCTCAGTGGTGGGCAAGGGGATGGAGGGCATTGTCAAGGAGAGGCTAGGGGGGGATCTGGATAAGTCAGGGTGCCTGGATGATAGACAGCATGGATTCATCCCGGGGAAATCGTGTCAGACAAACCTGGTGGAGTTCTATGACTGGGTGACAAGTGCCTTGGACCTGGGTAGACCAGTGGATGTCCTCTTTCTGGACTTCAGCAAGGCATTTGACTCTGTTCCTCACGTGGGCCTGTTGGATAAGCTGGGAGAAATGGGGGTGGGGAACCAGATGATCAGATGGATAGGCAATTGGCTCCAGGACCGGACCCAGAAGGTCGTAGTTGGTGGGATAGTCTCATCCCCAAGGAGGGTCATTAGTGGGGTCCCATAGGGATCAGTCCTTGGGCCCCTTCTGTTCAATGCCTACGTATCTGACATAAGGACAGGAATCAGGAGTGAGATGAGTCTCTTTGCAGATGACTCGAAACTGGGGGCGGTGGTGGATGGGGAGGAGGGGAGGGTGGCCCTACAGGGGGACCTGGAGGCTCTGGAAAGATGGTCTAGAAAGTGTAAGCTGAGGTTCAATGCAGGGAAATGCAAGGTACTGCATCTGGGGGCCAGAAACCCAGGTCAAGTGTACACCCTGGGGAAATGCTACAAGTCTCGATGGCTGAGGAGGGACCTGGGGTGGTGGTGGATGTCAAGATGAACAATTCTGAGACTTGTAGGAGGGCAGCAGCCAAGGCCAGCAGGATGCTGGGATGCATCGCTAGGGGGATCACCTCCAGAAGGAGGGAAGTGATACTCCCTCTGTATAACTGCTTGGTGAGGCCGCACCTTGAGTACTGCATGCAGTTTTGGAGGCCACACTTAAAGTGGGACATTAACCTCCTGGAGAGGGTCCAGAGGTGGGCAACCAAAATGATTTGGGGCTTGGGGGACAGGACCTATGAGGAGAGGCTCGAAGAGCTAAATATGTACACATTGGAAGAGAGAAGGGACGGCGGGGACATGATAGAGGTCTTTAGGTACATGAAGAGGTAAATAGGGAGGAACAGTCAGGGTGCTTGAAGGAAGGAGGAAGGGCCACTAGAGGGCATGGCTGGAAGCTGGAGGGGAAGATTCAGGAGAAAGGAGGAGGTGCTACTTCACTGAGAGGTGGTGGAGCCATGGAATGCACTGCCTAGGGGCTGGTGGAGGCAGAGACAGTGGAGGGGTTCAAGAGGGGGTGGGACAGGTACAGGGGAAGGGTTCTGGAAGCAAAATCCAATGCAGCAAGAATATCCGGAACTGGGAAGGGAGAAGCCAGAGAAGGCGAGGGGGACAGCAAGGTCAGCATCCAGGTTGGGGACTGACCAAACGAGCAGACACGAAAGACCGTTAGGCCTATTCTGCTGGCATTTTAGTATGTTAGTATGTTAGTATGATTTATTGCAGGGAGTTACCCTGGATTTACTCATGCTACTAGTTGGCTGTGATGAGTCTGGCGATATGGAAACCTCATGTATATCACCGAAGAGTATGGGGAAGCAGGGCCAACACAACACACCTCCACTTCATGGCCTTTCCCTCCAGGTGGCTGCAACCTGTGAGTTGTCACTGCACAGGGGTTGGATCCCCAAAACCCGTCTCTCACTGAAGAACAGTCTATGGTGCAGAAATTGTCGGCTTGGGCAGAGTTTGGTATAGGCCCAAGGCTGAATAAACAATTCTGGAAAGTTCAGTTTGTTTTCTGGTGAACGCCTCCAACTGGCAATACAATTCAGTCAGTGGCAAAACAGGCCAAAATCCACGAGAAACATTCAGCACATTTAACAGGAAAAACATTAACTTCTCTGACTCTCAATTCGGTATTCAGGCCAATTGCTATTACAGTAGATTCACTGAGCAAACCCCTCGATCATGAAATTAGTCTCAAACAACCTCTGGGTGGAATGCTTCACAGGAACGTCCTCTCAGTCCAAATCTCAGGCCATACCTTCAAATGCCTTGGAGCTTTCTGCCTCAAGTAAAGGTTCCTTTTTGGATTATTCCGATTATTGCAATCAGGCAGTCCAATGCAGGAGAACAGTAGCAGGGAGGCAAGTCAGGCCATTCCCTGCCGAATCTCCTTGGAGCAGCTTCTCAATAGCTTGAGCTACTCACTCTCCAAGCTCTAACTCTAACTGAACTACTGTCCTCTAACAATTCTGGGCTCTCCCTTGGTTTCCAGAGTTCTAGCTGGCTGGGGACGCTGTCAGTCACAGTTTGGATGCCCCCTTCAGATCACTTTAGGCGGCAACCTAAAAACTACAAAAACTGCAGTTCTCCTTCCCACGAGACACTTGAGCTAAGGACCCTTCAAGGCCCCCAGAGTCCCATTGGTCCAAAGCTGGAAGTCCCAGACCAAACATGGTGGCTTCCATTCAGATAAACAAACCTGCAAGAAGGCAGATTAGAACAAACTCTTTAAGTTAAATATAACAGCAGGTTAGCAGTAAATAATTACAGTACTAGGTCAGGCTCCCTCTGCTTTACTATCGACAGCAGAGTGGAGCAAATCAAAGCGGTGTCTGTGTCACCGGGCGTGGGTTTAGATGAACACAATTTCAGGCAGACCACAAGTCAGGTGCATAAAAAATGCATGGTTGCATTTATCATTTTATTTTCATCAAGTAAAATATACAGAAAGCAAAATGGTAAGTCAGACAACTGCTTAGTTTCAATAGTTTTTAAGGCTTTTCTTCAGCCTAGCATGAATCAAACAGTGTGAAAGCACACATTACAAGGAGGTATTTCACCTTCCTATCTATCTATCTCTCCTTCAGCACTGAGGTAGGGCTGTTTATAGGCTCACTAGCAGTTGGAAAATATTTTCCCCTGCCTTTTGAGTAACAACAGACATAAGATAAAACTATCCACTGGGGGTCACTGCTGCAGCACAGAGAACAGTTATTTGGCACCTGGAGAACATTACATAAACTGTTTACAACATTGTTAAAGGTCAGAGCCAAGGTCAGAACATTCTGTGCTCTCTTAAACTCTCTTGCAGGGTCATATTACCTCATTCTGTCTGCTGCAAAATATATCTTAGAAGAAAGCTACTAACATCTAGAAAATGCAGACAAGTTTTTGTTATTCTTGTATGAAAACTGCCCTCTCATTTTGTAACTGGCGGAGCTTTTCGCCATCTCTCTGTGGACAGGGTGGGTGCCCCAGGACTGGAAGGTGGTGCATATAGTGCCCATCCAAAAGGGGGGATCAAGGGAGGTGGCAGAGAACTACAGGCCTGTCAGCCTGACATCGGTGGTGGGCAAAGTGATGGAGGGCATTGTCAAGGAGAGGCTGGGGGGGGACCTGGAAAAGTCAGGGTGCCTGGATGATAGACAGCATGGATCTGTCCCGGGGAAATCGTATCAGACAAACCTTGTGGAGTTCTATGACTGGGTGACGAGTGCCTTGGACCTGGGTAGACCAGTGGATGTTCTCTTTCTAGACTTCAGCAGGACATCTGACTCTGTTCCTCAAGGGGGCTTGTTGGATAAGCTGGGAGAAATGGGGGTGGGGAACCAGATGATCAGATGGATAGGCAATTGGCTCCAGGACCGGACCCAGAGGGTTGTAGTTAGTTGGATAGTCTCATCCCCAAGGAGGGTCATTAGTGGGGTCCCACAGGGATCAGTCCTTGGGCCCTCCTGTTCAACGCCTATGTCTCTGACATAAGAACAGGTATCAGGAGTGAGATGAGTCTCTTTGCAGATGACTCAAAACTGGGAGCGGTGGTGGATGGGGAGGAGGGAGGGGTGCCCTACAGGGGGACCTGGAGGCTCTGGAAAGATGGTCTAGAAAGTGTAAGCTGAGGTTCAATGCAGGGAAATGCAAGGTACTGCACCTGGGGGCCAGAAACCCGGGCCAAGTGTACATCCTGGGGGGGGGAATGCTACAAGTCTCGATGGCTGAGAGGGACCTGGGCTGGTGGTGGTTGTCAAGATGAACAACTCGGAGACTTGTAGGAGGGCAGTGGCCAAGGCCAACAGGATGCTGGGATGCATCGCTAGGGGGATCACCTCCAGAAGGAGGGAAGTGATACTCCCTCTGTATAACTGCTTGGTGAAGCCGCACCTCGAGTACTGCATGCAGTTTTGGAGGCCACACTTAAAGAGGGACATTAAACTCCTGGAGAGGGTCCAGAGGAGGCAACCAAAATGATTTGGGGCTTGGGGACAGGACCTATGGGAAGAGGCTCAAGAGCTAAATATACACATTGGAAGAGAGAAGGGACTGGGAGGATATGATAGAGGTCTTTAGGTACATGAAGGGGGTAAATAGAGGAGGAGCAGTCAGGGTGCTTTGAAGGAAGGAGGAGGAGGAACTAGAGGGCATTGGTGGAAGCTGGAGGGGGGAAGATTCAGGGGAGAAAGGAGGAGGTGCTACTTCACTGAGAGGGTGGTGGAGCCATGGAATGCACTGCCCAGGGGGCTGGTGGAGGCAGAGATGGTGGAGGGGTTCAACAGGGGGTGGGACAGGTACAGGGGAAGGGTTCTGGAAGCAAAATCCAGTGCAGCGAGAATATCCGGAACTGGGAAGGGAGAAGCCAGAGAGGGCGAGGGGGACAGCAAGGTCAGTTCCCAGGGTGGGGGCTGACCAAACGAGCAGACATGAAAGACCATTAGACCTATGCTGCTGGCATTTTAGTATGTTAGTATGTAACTGCACTCTTAGTTTTGTTTTTAGGTTAATATGCATAGAAAGCTTTATAAGCACTTCAGCACTTAATTTATAACTAGCCAACCAGCATGTTGGACATTGTACAAAACATATAAACTGCTTGGGGAAGGGGTTTCAATTTATCCCAAGGGTGTCCACTAAGGCAAGGGTCACCCTGTCACAGTCTGGCTGATTGCAAGCTTTAAAGCACTCGGACCCAGCCCAGACCATTTACTATACACATACAGGCTAAAGTCTTAAAGGGACAGGCATGGAGGTATAGCATGGCAGTCTCACGCAAACCAACAGGATCAAACAAATACCCTTGAATTTACTATCTGTGAGGGACATCTGCCTGGCAATGGGTATGGATGGAGCCCAGAAAGACATTAAGGTAACCCCGAAAACTAGTACACTAGTACGTCCCTAAATCCACAATCACAAAATTTCCCAGAAGCAGTCTAGTCAAGTCTTGTCGAGAGATCTTGCCTCAACTGCCAGGGTTACCATTTGAGACTGATAGATTTTGGAAAGTGAAAATCAAAGCATTGTGGATGGGGGGGGGTTGTAGGCTTGGTTCATGCTTTGCTGAGCTAAGGCACAGCAGTATAACTTTACACATGAAAATGAGGAACCAGGCCTTCAGATTAAAGCCTGTATACTACATTGGTTACTCATTCAAACTCCACCCCCAGCAGTGAACAACAAATACAGTATAATCACTTCCCTGTTCCCAAACTGCTCATCTGATGTTTTTTTCTGCACAAAGAGCAAAATTCTTTAAGAAATTGAAGTACACTCCCCCCTAGTTTGCCATCCTTTCCTTTCATTTGTAAAGTCACTGGGTGACTAGTTGATGATGACAGGTGAAGGACAATAAACTCCTGGATATCTTGCAGACTCCTTATTAAGAACAAGATGCTCTCTGTTATGTAAGTCTCCCACGTTTGTCAAAGCTATAATGAGTGAAAATAAGAGCAAATCATCTTGACCCGATTCAGCTAATTTTATTTAAACATAGCACCCCCAAGGAGGATGGGGGAAGGACTGACTCAGTAACTCTCAGCAACTTTTCATATAGTGCACAGTTGGCTCTGAAAAGAAACTGTAACAGAGAGTCAGTGCAGAGCTGGATCAGAGAGGGAGCTATTCCTTACAAACTTAAAGAGGACAAAAAATCATTTCTAACTGGCAGCTGTTTGTAAAGTTCTTACATAGAAACATAGAAGGTGACGGCAGATAAGGACTGCAAGGCCCATCCAGTCTGCCCATTTTTTCTACCTTATGAATGTGCCATAGGCCTTTACTCTGTCAATAGCCTATTTATTCATACTCATCTGTATTGCTCCCTTATGCCTATCCCATGCCTGTTTGAAACTCTGCACTGTATTCATATCCACCACTTCCTGAGGTAGGCTGTTCCATGCATCCACCACCCTTTCTGTGAAAAATAACTTCCTCACATTACCCCTTAATCACCCTCCCTCTAATCTCATGCTGTGTCCTCTTGCCCTGCTATTTTTCTTATATTGAAACATGTTAGACTCTTTCACCTTGTTATTGCCTTAAGATGTTTGAATGTTTCGATCATATCACCTCTCTCCCTCCTTTGCTCTAGGGTATACATATTGAGCTTTGTTAATCTGTCATCATATGTTTTCTGATGCAGTCCCTGCACCATTTGGTTGCCCTTATCTGGACTGCCTCCATTTTGTTAATGCCCTGTGCAGGTACAGCCTTCAGTATTGCACAGTAGTACTACAGATGGCCCTAACCAGTGTCTTGCAAAGAGGATTCTTACCTTATTATGACTTGCAATACCCTACTAATACACCCTAACATCCCTCTAGCCCTACCTACTGCTTTATTGATCTGCTTGGATGATTTCAGGTCATCTGTGATGATGTTGCCAAGTCTCTTTCTTCCCTTGTGATTGCCAGCAACTCCCCTCCCAACCTATAGGTGGCTTTGGGTTTCTCTTCCCTATGTGCATGATCTTGCATGGGTTCACAAAAGGAAGGTGCTGTTAAACTAATCTCATAGATTTCTTTGACTGGGTAACCAGAGTGGTGGACCAAGGGGCTGCAGTTGATGTTGTCTACCTTGACTTCAGCAAAGCTTTCGATACTGTTCCGCACAGGAGATTGATTAATAAGCTGGGTAGGCTCGGGGTGGGTCAGAAGTTGGTCAACTGGGTAGCATCTGGTTGGCAGGCAGAAAACAGAGAGTGGTGGTAAACGATATACAGTTAGAAGAGATGCAAGTCACAAGTGGAGTACCTCAGGGATCAGTGCTGGGGCCAGTCCTCTTCAATGCCTTCATCAGTGACATTGCAGATTGCCTTCATCAGTGACATTGCAGATGGACTGGAGGGTAAGGTTTGTCTGTTTGCAGATGACAGCAAGATCTGCAAAAGAGTAGATGATCCAGATGGGGGTGGGCAGAATGAGAAGAGATCTGGATAAACAGGTAAAATGGTCGGAAGAGTGGCAACTGGGGTTTAACGCAACGAAGACCAAGATCATGCACCAGTAGTATCACACTAAGTTGAAAGCTTTTTTACAGGAGCAACCTGGGAGCACAGGGAAGTTAAGTGACTTGCTCAGGGTCACACAGTATGCAAGTGGAAGCTGTGGGATTCAAACCCAGGTCTGGTCTGCTGGATGTCACCAGATTTGCAGCTCACAGCCTTAAACCACTGTGTTATATTGCCTCCTATTCTCAGAGGGAGGAGGCTTTATGGGGCAGTGACAGTTTGATGATGGGGGTGATGGGAGAAGGAGGAATTGCCTAGTGTAGAACAGCGGGGGGGACTGGGAGTTGGCAAGAGGGAAGGTAGGCTGGTGTAAGGAGGGGGGAGTTGCATGGGAGTAGGTCAGTGGTGAGGGGTGAGAGGCGAGGGGACTGGTGGCAGGGTAGTGGTAACATGAGGTGCGTGGGGCAACAAGGTATTTTACTCAGTAGCCTATCACCAGGGGTGGTAGGCAGCAGGGTTGGTAGTGTGGAGTTAGTGAATATATTTGAAGACATTCTCAAGGGCTAGTTGGGCACGGAGTCCCAATTTGAACTGGCTGACCTTACTACACTTGATCAGTTCCTTAGGGAGTTCATTGAGCCTTTTGTGTCCACGGTAGAAGAGTGATCTCTGAGCCTGTGCTATACACTTAAATGGCACAACCAACCCCCTTTCATCACATTCTGAGTCCTAATGGTAGGTTGGGTGGTTTTGAAGAGGCAGAAGGTTGAGCCAGGTGTGTGTCCTAGCAATGACTTTTTTGCCAGTAGGAACACTTGGTATTGAACCCTATTGTGGAGAGGGAGCCAGCTCATTTCCTGATAAAGGGCACAAATATGTGTCCTATGATCAGCCCCCAGAACTAAGCAACATTCTTTGTTCGTTAGGGTTTTTACCCTTTTGAGGGCAGTGTCGGAACCAGCACCATAGATGATGAGGCCGTAGTCGATGGTGGATTAGACCAAACAGCTTGTGATCAGCTTCAGGGCTTCCAGTGTCATTGAATTCCTGTGCCGGTAGAGTACACCAAGCTTTACATTGGCAGTCTTAACAACATGGTCGACATGGTTTATGAAAGATAGGGTGTCATCGAGATGGACTCCAAGATATTTGAAGGAGCAAACTTGTTCCAGTGTGTCACCTTTGAGACTCTGGCTCTGTAGCTGCCCAAACTTCTTTTTGTTTTGTTGTACAGAGAAAAGCATGCTCTTAGTTTTTTTTTTTTAATAGTTGAGCAAGAGTTTGTTACTGGAAAACCATTTTTCTAGTCTGTGGAAATTGTCTTGAAGTGCAGCAGAGATCTTAGCAATGTTTGTTCCTTCAACAGAGATGACAGCATCATCAGCAGATAGCACGGTGCACAGGGCACTCTGAGGGTAAGGGGTTGATAAAGAGACTGAAGAGGATTGTCCCCAGTATTGATCTTTGAGGGACACCTAGGTTAATCACCCTTGACTCAGAAAGCTTGCCTTTGATTTTGACACGGTTGGTCCTGTCACTGTGGTAGCTGTCAAACCTTTCCACCGTGTCACTTGACAGTCCAGTAGTGAGGAGATTTTGTAGTAGGACTTGGTGAGGTCTATAAAGACCGACTCCATTGCCCATCCTTCGTCAAAGGCATTGTAGATTAGGGAGGTATAATCTACCAGTGCAGAGAGGGTCAAGTGATCTCTCCTGAACCCTTGCTGCTAGGCGCACAGTAAGTTGTACTTGAATAGATACTCTGTGAGTTGGTCCGAGACCACTCGTTCTAGGGCTTTAGATGGGGGGGGGAGTAGAGATGGGTCTGTAGTTGGACAGGTTGATGGTATTCCCGGTTTTGAAGACAGAAGTTACCGGTGCTTCCTTCCTCTTGTCGGGGAAGACACCTGACCTTAGTGAGATATTGAACACTTTTGTTAGAGATTGAATTACATCATTTAGTACCAGGACTATCATCTTCATGTCAATGAGGTCGTTACCTATCCGTGTCTTCCCTAGAGCATGTTTGAAATATTTTAAGGTTTCATGATGGAGCTACTTAAAGAAGAAGAGAGGTGTGTCACTTGCCATAGTGGCGTATGACGTTTTGGTTGAAGGCATATTTGGTGCCGAGGGGATAGATAGTCCCTGGTAGTACCGCACTGAGATCTGTGAAAGCCTGGTTAAAAGCATTCGCTATGTTACATATCTCCTCGAGTGCCTCTGTTGGAGTAATAATTAATTCAGGAGGAGTTCTGGGTGCTTTTCCGGGAGTTCTAGTACATGTACGAGCAGGAGAGACTTGGCTCAGGGCTCCAGGAGACACTGAGTGTGCCACAGGTTTGAATAACCTGAGGAGACCAGGGCAGCCAATCAGATATTGGCTTGGCAGGATAGAAGCCAATAGAAATCATGGCTCTCAGGCCGAGAGGCTCCCGGCAGAGACTGTATCTTGAGTGAGAGTCTGAGGGTGGCTTGCAGTAGTGGGGGTCTTGTAGCCATCCCTTAGTCAGGGGCAGCAGCCACAGGAGACTTCGTTAAGCCCGTTAGGGCTTCACTGTAGGAAGAGAGAAAGGGAAGAGTCAGATTAGGCAGCATTTTGAGTAGGGAAAAAAAAGATCAGGGGAGGGCTTAGTGTGAGGGGGTGGAGGGAGAAAGAGAGACAGAAAAAAGAGGAAAATCGAGGGGCAGAGAGGGATGAGAGACAAAGCAGAGTTACTGAAGAGGTGCAAAGTAATGGAGAATAGCTGGGGTGGGCGTGTCTGGACTGTGATGCACGAGGCGCCAAGCCCAAGATGACTGCTGAGGGGAGAGTTTAGGGAGAGAGAAATCAGGAAAAACAGTTAAAGGAGGGAAAAGGAAGAGAAAAAAACAATTCAAGTAGGGAAGAGTGGCAGAAACAGTCTGGTAAGGCAGACTGCGTGTAAAATACAAATTCAGAAAATGGCTGTTTCACTTAACTAATAGCAGGCTACTGGAATACCACTGCACATTAATTATAATATTTAGACAATTGCAGTAATAACAAGCATTTGTCAATGCCGAACGTTCGCTTGCAGGTGTTTGCAGTGGTGTTTGCCATGTATGGTGCTTTACCCTAATGCCCTGTGCGATTGCTGGTATTTGCACAATAAATTGTCAGCATGACCTTTTGTTACCCCCATTAGGCTACGTAGCGGGCGGAAACCGTTTTGGGCAGCATGTGAAAAATGACAGCTGTACTGCTCATAAGGAAGTGTGGTAAAATGGCAATGTTGAAAATCTGGAGTGGAAATATTGAAAATTCGCAAACCTAGGAGCGTGCATGGGACCTGTGCAATGCACGCTGGTAAAACAGTGATTGTTAGGAATTTTTTCACCAAATTGTCAACATTGGCAGTTTAAAACCTCTGCTAATGAACAGTGACAGTGTGATTTTCTTAATGCTTCCCATACACTGAGTTCGCACACCGACTGTGCCATTGTGCGCTACATGGGCAGAAACATGTTTTGGGCAAGATGTGACAAATGACAGCTGCAGTGCTCATAAGGTGGTGTGGTAAAATGGCAATGTTGAAAATCTGGACTAGCAAATATTGAAAATTCGCAAACATACGAGCAGGCATAGGAACTGCACAACGCACGCTCGAAAAACAGTCATTTTTAGGAATTTTTTCACCAAATTTTCAACATAGCCATTTTAAGACCTCTGCTCATGAACAGTATCACTGTGATTTTCTTAATGTGTTCCATACATTGATTTTGCACACCGACTGCGCCATTGTGTGCTACATGGGCAGAAACACATTTTGGGTGAGATGTGAAAAATGAAAGCTGTACAGCTCATAAGAAGGTGTGATAAAATGGCAATGTTGAAAATCTGGAGTGAAAATATTGAAAATTCATGAACTTACGAGCCTGCGTAGAACTGCAGCAACACTAGCTCGTAAAACAGTCATTTTGAATTTGTGCGCCAAATTTTCAACATGGGGTTTTGGGACCTTTCATGAATGATAATGTCATGGTGTTATTTGAGGTGAAGGGTGATTTCATGCAGTGACTGCACAGTGCCTGCGAAATCACGCTTCAGGCCTGAATAACACCATGACAGTGATATCGTCATGAGAAGGTCCCAAAACCCCATGTTGAAAATTTGGGTAAAAATTCAAAATGACTGAGATATGCAATAAAGTTGAACCCCCCATCTAGCCCATTATACAGCTTACCGGCATTTCCTCAGTACGCGGTCGCCTTTGAAGGTGCAGACATGCTCCGGTCCACGAGATCGTCAGGCCGGGAGTCCAGAGGTAAGTATGGGGTGAGGGGTGTGGGAGAGGCTGGGTGCGCAGTGGGTGGGTGCGGTTGTGGGAGGGGTTGGGAGGCGCGCCGAGGACAGTTTTGTTTTACAGATTTGAAAAAAAGATGGCGTGGGGCGTTTGCCATGCTGAGGTGGGCTCCCAGCATGGCAGAAGATGGCTGGGGAGCCAAGGAGCCGGCGGGAGGTTGAGGCACCCGTTGGCAAACTACGCTGGGGGCGCTGAGGGCCGGCGGGGATTGGGCAGCCCCGTCAGCAAAATAAAACAAACATTTGCCACGCTGGGTGGGCTCCCAGCATGGCAGCAGGATAACTTTGGGGGCCATGGGCGATGGGGGATTAGGCATCCCCATCCGACAGAAGCTCATTGCTGCTGGAGTGGGCTCCCAGCGTGGCACAAGCTTTAGGGGGCGGCGTGATGGACGTGCGCAGGGGAGGTAGACATGATGCGAAGGTGCCAGTATGGTAGCGGTGTTTTCTTTGAAGCAGAGGAACACCGCTGTCATGCTGAGCTGCTGCAACCATTGGTGCAGGATCGCCATGCCTGCTCAAGGGAGCAGTGCATTGGGTGGGAGAGGCACACCTCTAAGTGTGCTACTCTCCCAAAACTTTCCTTGCGCATGCGTGCAAACGAACGTAAAAATGGCTGTTTTAAACAATCATAAAATCATACAAATTCAGAAAATGGCTGTTTCGCTTAACTAATTGCAGGCTACTGGAATACCACTGCACATTAACTACAATATTTAGACAATTTCAGAGCAAAGTGGCTGTTTTAAACAATCATAACTAGCAGAAGAATGGAAGAGGAAAACCCGCTGTTGAGCTGGCTTTGCAAAAAAATGAGAGTAATAGTAGTTCGAGATAAGAGAAGCAGATTGGAGAGCAGGCAGAGAAAGATTACAGGAAAAACAGAGTTCTAGTTCATGTATGAGCTGGAGAGGCTTGGCTTGGGGCTCCAGGAGACACTGAGTGCACCACAAGTTCGAATAACCTGAGGAGTCCAGGGCAGCCAATCAAGTAACGGCTTAGCAGGAGAGGAGTCAATAGAAATCATGGCTTTCAGACCAAGAGGCTACCGGCAGAGTCCATACCTTGAGTGAGATCCTGAGGGTGACTTGCAGTAGCAGGGGCCTTGCAGCCAGCCTTAGTCAGGGGTGGTGGCCACAGGAGGCGCCGTTGAGCCCACTAGGGTTTCACTGTAGGAATGGTCCAGCATGTCGGACAGCATCCTAAATCCTGTATAACTGCCCTTTTGAAAAGTGTCCCACAGTACCTGCAGTTAATAATATCCATTGCAGATGAGATGTCGGGTTTATAACCTGGTCCAAGTAATTAGAAGGAGGAAAATGAAAGTAACAGTTTGATTTTTTTGTTTTGTTTGTTTGCTTTTGTATAACTTGTTATAACAAGTTAAATTACTTGAGCCCCTGTAAGTGAGGTCACTGTGTGGCTACCCCTCTGATCCTCCCCTTCCTGCTTTGCTACAGGAAATGTCATGACTGTGCTAACCTATAAAAGGAGTGTAGCAAGCAGGGATTGGTAATGGGGGTGGGTGGCTGGGCCCTTCCTCTGCTGAGAAAGAGGAACCATGGACAAAAGAAACAAGGAGGTAAAAACAGAAACAATCAACCAACAAGAAATGCAGTAGCCCTGAAAGTTTAGCCTAATGATAGCTAAAACTGTAAAACCTGTAAAGTACCACCTGTAATAATTTCACAGAAGATATAGCCTGCAAAGAACGCTTTGCTACAGAGAAAAATAAAGCAGTAACAAAAGACATACCTTGCAAAAAGCAGTTTGAATCAGAAGATTACAGCAGTAATCTGTAAGCACAAAACAGTAACAAACATGTAGGCATACCCTGTAATAATGGAGCAGAAAGTATACCCTGCAACAGAAATTTGAATCAGAGAACAATAAAGCAGTAAAATGTTAGCAAAAGACAGTAAAAAAAAAACATGCATACAAAAGAAAATAATATCACACAGTAAATCTGTATGTAAATCTGCCTAGGTTGAAAACATCTGGTGCAAGGGCCTTTATGTTTGTGGTGCCATCCCTGTGAAACTCTCTACCTCATCAGATTAGAGAGCGCAAGACCATGGAGAGTTTCAAGACCAGTTTAAAGACATATTTATTTAAACAGGCTTTTAATATTTGAAATATTATGGATTGGAAGTTTTTAATTAATGCTGTTATGTATGTTTATGTGATTTTATTGGTTGTATGTAATGCGCTTTGGTATCTGAATTGCGCTATATAAATAAAATTATTATTAGCCAAAAGAAGCCTTAATCTTTTTCCTTGCTCTGATAATGTTCTTTGCTCTGTCCTTACAAGCACACCTAGAAGAAAAGAGCTCAGGTGAAGCTAGGTTCCGTTGCCAGCAAACCTAGTCTTCCACTTATTCTCAGAAAGTATATGCATTCACCTAAATTATCCATATCTAACTGTACCCGAATAAACAGTGATTTCAAAAGCTGCATTTTGCTTTGTCTTGTTTTTATGGGCAGCATTCTGTTCCAGTTCTCTTCATGAAACCAATAATTTGGAGTTTTAACTATGTCATGGTTTGTGCACAGAACTCTAAACAGGGTTCTGATAGGTCAGTAGCTCATAATTAGCATTCTGTACACAAATTGTGACACAGTAAAAACTCCACATAAGTGATTCCATGAAGTGAACTGTAACAGAATGCTGCCCGTAAAAACACAACAATGCAAAGTACAGTTTTACCTGTCACTTTTTATTCAGGTATGATTAAATATGGATACTTTAGAGGAATGCATATCGTTTCAGAGCACAAGAACATTATAAACAGCTGCCAACTAGCACAAATTTCCTGTCCCCTTTAAAGTAGCAGTATTTGTTCATTGACAAAAACATATCATCATATATGTTTTTAGTAAAAATGTATTTGTGATATCCTTAGATTCATCCTTGGTGTAGCTTTAGTTTTCTCAGATATTTTGAAAACAGCTTTTTAGCTTATTATGTAATTGACTCACATCATTAAAGATGGCCACCACTCGCTATTTAAAAAGAATCTCTTTTGTTGAGATTATCTGTTGAATGTACATACTAGATTCTGACTGTGGATACATTAGGGTGGTGCTAGCATGGGTTTCTGATGGTAAACAGCACAACACTGTACCACAATATTCAATTTTTCTCGTGGCGAGCATGGCATGGTAACTGTAACTTTTAAAAAACTTCAAAATTCCATATCTTAGTTTAGGAATGAAAGAAAACAAAAAGAAAAATGGGTATATTGATATTTTTGTCAGAAAAACATTATTATTGAAAAGAAAATATGGTGACAAACAAATGTCGCTGCGTTTAAGCGTTTCCCTTCTATCATGCAAAACATTTTAAATGTAGTATTCAGAGATCATTCTACATATAATCAAAGTTTTTTTATACTTTTGTCCCCTTGTTCTTTACTACTAAAGACTTTTGCATAAGAACATTGTCGTTACTCCCTTCTCCCAGGACATCATGTCATCCTCTGACTTCACTCCCACCCTAAGCACCCCACTAAAGACCTTATTCTCTGTTTCTGACATCATGATCTGTGGCTGTGGAACTGATTCTGATCTCACAACCAGATTAGTATGACTTCAGCAAGAAGAATCAGGAAGATGAGATGAAGTCTGAGGCACAAAGATCCTGTTTTCAGGTAAATGTCCTTGTAGTTACAGTACAAATTTTGGGAATACAATAGTCCTCCTCCTATTTACCATTTCTCTTAACGTCTCATATGAGCATACCCAGGTAAGTTCAAGTTCAAGTTTATTGCAGGAAAGACTCCGTTGAGTAAGCTCATTCACAAGGAGGTCCTGAGGCACATACACATACAGTTCGCAATTACATAGACAGGAGATATAAAATGCAGAACAACAAAGAAAAACAAATATATAATACAAGAGGTATACACAATAGAAGTCCTTATGCTATATATGCAGTACATTCCAGCTTTAACCTTGCCCTAAATTATGCAACACATTTCAGCTTAATAAGTAGAGGGTCAGTTGGTACCTAGGAAGTTGACTTGGCGTTGAGGGCCTAGTAGCACCTACATATGTCTTTTAATTTAGAGATAGCTAGTGTTTTGTAGGAGTTAATTGTTACAATGCTGGTTAGCTTCAGCATGGCTTGTAGTTGGTTCCAAATGTTTGGGAGGGCGTATGAGACAGCTCTTTGGCCAGCTGTGGTACATGTCCTGGGAACATCTAGTAGGATAAGGTCAGTTTTCCTTAGGGAGTAGGCGCTATGCGAGATGTGTATGAGAGACGTTAAATAGACAGGCAGTTTGTGGAATAGTAATTTGAGGGTCCAAATGCCAGCATGCAGGAGGCGTTTGGTGGCAAGAGAAGTCCACCCAACTGCTGTGTAAAGATCATAGTGGTGGGTCCTGTACACAGAGTTAGTAATGAAGTGAAGAGCACGGTGATAGAGTACATCCAGTTTAGATAGGCTCAAGGTTGGGGAGGAGATAAAGATAATGTGTCCGTAGTCAAGCAAGGGAAGAAATGTTGCTTGGACAAGTCTTTTGCAGGTCACGAGAGAAAAGAGGGTCCTGTTTCTAAAGAAGAAACCCAAGCATGCTTTAAGCCTCTTTGATAGATCCTTGATGTAGTCATTAAAGGAAAGCTTGTTGTCTATCCATATACCTAGATATTTAAATTTAGGTACGACTTCCAAGGGTTCACCTAGGAAGGTAACTATGAAGTTTTTAGGTGGGGTAGGTAGGGCACCAGACAAGGCAAGTCTCGAGAAAATCATTGTCTTGTTTTTTGGCATTTAAGAGAAGCTTGGCATTGATAAGGTTGCTTTCTAACTGGATAAAGTCAGCTTGGAGTGCTTCCCTGACTTCAGTTAAGGACGAGCCTGATGCGTACAAAACCATATCGTCCGCAAAGAAATGTATGCTAGAGTTCTTTATGTGGGAGTCAAGGTTGTTGATGTACAGGAAAAAAGGATTGGTCCTAGGATGGAGCCTTGAGGGACTCCTCTGGTAATTGGAAGGGGGGCAGATAGTAGGCCATCAGCTTTGACTTTTTGTATCCTTCCTGTGAGAGAACTGTTAAAACACTGTAAGGTAAGTGGAGTGGCACCTATGTAGGCAAGACAGGTGATTAGGAGGTGATGGTCTACAGTGTCGAAGGCCTTACTGAGGTCTAGAAAGACTGCACCAGTAACCTTCTTGGTATCCATAGCATGGATCCTGTCATTAGAGACTTTAGCCAAGGCTGAGATGCTACTGTGCTTTGACCTGAAACCAGATTGGGCCGGGTTTAGGAGTGAGTGCGCTTCACGGTGATTTTTTAGTTGGTTGTATATAAGTTTTTCCAGCACTTTGGAGAGAACGGGCAAGATAGAGATAGGACAGTAGTTGTTTAAGTCACAAGGATCTCCTGATTTGAAGAGAGGAAGAATATGGGCAGATTTCCAGCAGGATGGAACAGTGGCTGTAGTAATGAGAGGTTGAAGATGTGAAGGATGGGGCTGTGAGCTGGGCATAGCCTAACCATAAGAAAAATGATTCAAGGCCATTGTCCCCTGCACTTTTCTTGGTGTCAAGGCTAAGAATTATGTTCTCGACTTCTTTGTAGCTAAACAGGCGCAACTGGAAGGAAAGAGGTGGAGTAGCATGTGTAGTATCTGGGCTAGTGTTGCTATTCACTCGGGTAGCGTATGGGGAGGAGTCGAATGCCAACCCGGCTGTGGCAAAGTGAAGGTTAAGTTCATCAAGGATTCACAGTTTATTTTCAACCATCCCATCCTTGGCCAGAATCTTGGTGGAAAGGGAGGAAGCAGCAGGATAGCCTTCAATGGGTCTCAGTGTCTTCCAGATTTTTTGGGAGATCCCTTTGGCTTGCTCTAGAGTGGAGATGTAGAAGTTTGCTTTAGTAGCACGTACACTTTTAACACAGGCATTTCTGGCAGTTCTAAACGCCTGCCAGTCTGCTGGGTCCTTTGTGTGCCTGGCCCTAGCCCAAAGCTTGTTTCTATTGGTAAGTGCAGATTTGAGCTCTTGGGTGAACCACGGATGGGAGATTTTCTGCACCAACATTTTAATAAGAGGAGCATGCTTGTTAATTAGGGTGGTGAGGTTGTCATTTAGGACAGAGACGGCGGCATCAGCAGATTTGGCAAGATATAGGTCTTGCCACCTGATCGTAGCTAGATCGGTTAGGAAGTTTACTGAGTTGAATTTACGGAACAAGCATTTGATTCTGAATTTAGGGTGCTGCTGGGTTTTAGATTGGAATCTTGTACATACAATGATACTGTGGTCGCTCATGTCATTATGGAAAACTGCAGAATGTGAGATTTTATGGGGATGCAAAGTTAAGATGACATCTAAGAGTGAGCTGTTGGCAGAGTTAGAAGCATTGATTCTTGTGGGTTCAGTTACTATCTGTGTAAGACCCAGCTCATCACAGATGGCTTTTAGGGAGTGGGATTTAGCAGTGAGCCAATCCATATTGAAGTCCCCTAAGATTATTGTTTCCGTGTTAGCAGCCAAAGTTATAGGATTTCAACATTAAAATTTCTGTGCCTCTACGGGGTCTATAGCCACCAATGATTGTGATGTACTCTGAGGATGGAAGGTGAAGTTTAAGTGAGACAATCTCGTATTCCTTGGGCTTAGTTTTACAGAAAATGCTGCTAACATCAAATTTTGATTTGGCGTATACAACCACTCCCCCCCTCGAATAACTATCAGCTCTAAAGAGCTTGAAGCCTGGTATAGTAATTTGCGGATCAGTGTTGGTCTTTTTTAGCCATGACTCGGTAATTATAATCAGATCTGGGTCAGTGTGGGCTGCCCAAACTTGAAGATGATCAAGTTTTTTGAGCAGGCTTAGAATATTGACCATCATCAGTTTCATCCCAGGAGCAGCTGCAAACTCCGACAGAGAAGTGATTTGAGTTGGGGGACCTGGATTTAGTTCAACATTCCCTGAACAGAAAAGGAGAATTAGAAACATTTTCTTGAGGGCATTTATCAGGTAGAAGTGGGCTCTTTTCGTATGGGTTCCTGTGTGGTGTTCAGTCATTGAGGTACGTCTAGCCAGGGCATAGGAGATGCTGACATGGCTGTTCAAGGCTAGCAGGGGAAGTGCACGGAAAGACATTGGCGAAAGGAGGAGGACCAGAGGAGAGGAATGAGAATTAGAATGAAAACCTGACAGATTAAGAGTAGAGAAGCAATATGAAGATGCAGCAGGAACTATGATTGTGGGTTCCCAGGCTGGGATGACTTCTGACTTAGCATGGATCAGTGCTTTATGAGTCATAATTTTTGCCAGGATTAGAAGTAGAATGATAATGCAGGCCATATTGCCCATGATTGAGTACAGTGATTTGTGTAGAAAGACCAAGAATCCCTCTAGTGGCAGGTCTGTATAACCTGCTAATGGTAAGCACTAATCCGCAATTACAGTAATAATAGTACCCCACAGATCAGGCACAAATAATCGAGAGGCTGATACCAACTATGAATCCAATAATTCCTGAGAGTAGACGAGACACTAGCGTAATGGAAGAGATGAGGGAGCTTCGAGCTATGATGAGAGCTCTTATTCACTCGTCTCAACAGCTCTTGCCCTGGAGAAAGTATGGCAGAGCTTACTCTGAGTCAAGGCCCAAGGAAGAGTACCGATCTGCACCTCCTGATGACCATAAACCTAGGGAAAACCTTTCTCGAACTCCTGATTCCAGACCACAAATATTCTGTTATCATTGTGGGGAAGACGGGCTCACCAAGAAGGCCTGCCATTCTCCTGAAGATTTGCGTAAAGTACCTGCCAAGTTACTTAAGCAGTTCAGACAAAGTAACATAAAGCCTCAGTCCAGGCCTCCACACAAGTCTTTTGTGTCTAAGGCCACTGTAACATGAATTGCAAATACTGCTTCTCCCCACTGGTCCGGGATGGTAGGCCCTTCAATGGAGACCACTGTACAAATTGACAAAATCCCAGCCCGAGCCATGTTGGACAGCACATCTCAAGTCACTATAATATTTAAAGACTGGTATGACCAGGATCTGTTGGACCGCCATCTACAACCCCTAGATGGACTGCATGTGTGGGGTTTAAGTGATAAATCTTACCCATACCTTGGTTTCTTAAGAGTACGGCTTTCTTTCTCGACCACTGTGGCAAGCGTGGATGAACCTTGACATTGGCCTTGGTTTGGCCTCTGACTGGCTTATATGATGGGATTCCCTTATTGGTCAGCACTAATGCACACACATTTGACTGTCTAGCACAGATGTGTTGATAGAAGCAAGCCAAAAAGACCAGACAAGCTTTATACATTCATGGAATGGTACAGAAGGCTTATGAGATGCAGATGCAGGCCAAAGAGAATGATAAGGATGAGCCGGTGGGATTCACTTGAAAGAAGGATCCATCGACTCTTGTTTTGCCACCCAAGGCATAGTGCAGTGTTAGTGGAGAGGTGCGTATGCTCAAGGATATGACCAAAAAGATACCCATGCTAGATGCCACAGATGAGGGGAGATTGCCTGATGGGCTCCTGGTTAAACCAAGTGGGCTGCCAGTCCATGCTCATGCATATGCTAAAACAGTGGTGGTGCGGCTTTGCAATGTAACCGAAAGAGACATTGAAGTTACTCAGGGTTGTACCCTGGCCAAAGTATACCATGCTGATACTCCAGTGTTGCCAAACAAGTGCCACAGAGAAGAAGATAATGAAGTGTCCCCAGATATGTTTGACTTTGGAGAGTTTTCCATCCTCAGTGAGCGGAAAGACAGAATCAGCCACAAGCTGGCACAGAGGAGCAAAGTACTTTCATAGAAAAAAGGAATGTCAGACGCACTACTGGTGCTGAAAACTACATCAGGCTCCACGACAAGAGGCCATTCCAAGAAAGATAACGTCAGTTAGCACCTGCGGACATTGTTGATGTCAGATGCCATCTTCAGGAAATGCTAGTAGCTGGAATCATCCAGGAATCATGCAGCCCTTACGCATCTCCAATTGTGGTGGTCAGGAAAAAGAACTGCTCGGTGAGGATGTGTGTAGATTACAGGACACTTAATGGAAGAACCATACCTGATCAATACATGATGCCTCGCATCAGGATGCCCTCAATTGCTTCAACAGAAGTTGGTGGTTTTCCGTTTTGGACCTCAGAAGTGGGCATTATCAAATCCTGATGGTGCCAGAGGATAGAGAGAAAGCTGCATTTATGTGTCCCCTGGGCTTCTGCGAATCCTTGCACATGCCCCAAGGCATGTCTGGAGCACCTGCCACTTTCCAATAATTGATGGAGCGTGCTGTAGAAGACATGAACCTCCTTGAATGCCTTGTCTATTTGGATGATGTCATCATGTCTGGCAAAACGCTTGACGAGCATGAGACTCATCTGTTTAAAGTCCTGGACAGACTGGAAGAATTTGGGCTGAAACTATCACTTGACAAGTGCCAGTTTTTCCAAAGTTCTGTAAAATATGTAGGCCACATCATGTACTCTGAAGGCATCCAGACAGACCCCAGCAAAATAGTGGCTTTAACCACCTGGCTGAGGCCCAACAGCCTCAAAGAACTCCAGAGATGTCTAGGGTTTTGTGGATATTATCGACGCTTTGTCAAGGACTACACAAAAGTAGTTTGGTCACTGCTAAACCTGACATAAGGGTATCCTCCTACAAATCAAAGGTTCAGAAGGGGCACTGTGAAGGAAGGAGTTAAGGTCTACCTTAAACCTAATGAATCCTTTGGGTCAAGATGGACTTCAGATTGCGATGCAGCATTCCAAGAAATTATCTACCAGCTAACACATGCACCAATACTTGCATATGCTGATCCAACCAAGCTGTATGTACTTCACCCAACCTGAGTGGCCTTGGAGCTGTACTTTATCAAGAATATGAAGAGGAACTGCACCCAGTGGCGTTTGCAAGCAGAAGCCTTACATCATCTGAAGAGAACTATCCAGTTCACAAACTTTAATTTCTCACTTTAAAATGGGCCATGGTCTACCAGTTTCATGAGTATTTATATGGTGCTAAACTCCTGGTAAAACAGATAATAACCCTCTCACGTATGTCCGAACATCGGCCAAGCTGGATGCAACTGGACAATGGTGGCTCTCTGCTCTATCAACATATGATTATTCAGTGGAATACCACACAGGCCTAAACCATACTGACCCTGATGCTCTCTCCAGAAGGCCTGCTTCAAATCAAGAGTGGATGCGAATGTCAGAACAATCCATAAAGGCCTATTGTCACAAATTTGATAGGGATGAACATCCCTCTGACTAGACTGTGAATTGCCTAGCTGAATGCCTGGGACCACCAGATACCTGTGTGCCTGAAGCTTACTGCAATCTTGCAGCATTAGATTTAAGTACAGTACATTGTCTTAGCTCACTCTAACGGACATCCAAAGAGAACAGTATCATGATACCCTACTTAGACTTGTGCTGAATGCTATGAACAAATGGAAAGATGTTTCCAAACTATGATACAATGACCAAAGAACTGCTTTACTGTTTTGGAAGGGACCCAGGCTTCAGCTCCGAGAGAAACTACTATATCGAGAACTAACTCTCCCCAGTCAGTTACTGGCCAGTCGCAATGTGCGAGTGGGGGAGAGAGCGAGCAGCAAAGAAAGAAAGCAAAAAGAGACCGAGAGGGAGAAAGAGAACAGATGGGATGCAAACTTCGCTCAGCACAGCAAAGAAAGCATGCCTGTGGGCTGAAACCTGCAGCAGGATTTATGGAAAAATGTAAGCCTCGTACAGTGGAAGAAGAGACTGTGTTTGATCATCTGTTTCTGGAATCTGTTACTTTTATGTTTTCGGATCCAGCCCCTGACCGGCCGCCGGGTCCATTTTTCGGTGTGGCCACAGCTCCTGAAGCCAGCCACACAAGCCGCCACTCCCACCCACCTCTGAGTTTCAGCTCCACCGGGTAAGAATACTGCCTGGGGTCAGGGAAGCCATGGGCAGCTACCATTGGACTAGCGCTTGCTGTCTCGCTCCCCGATTGGACTCCTGCTGCCTGTGCTGCTCCTGTTTGGCTCCCTGTATCTCTCTGCCTTTGGTCTGCTCGCCGGGCTCTGCACCCATAGAAATTCATTGACTTTGCCTAAATTTTGTGCTTGCAAAACCCTGTTTAATTTGCAATGTTTACTGAAATGTGACTACAGCCAATTTTATCTGTTGATTTAATCTGGGTCTGTATCTGTAACACTCACTGCTGCTATCTCCTCTTGCTCCTCTCACTGTTTTTCCCTGCACTCTAGTTTGGAAACTGTGTAAATTATACTGCTCCACTAACCCCTGTGTCTATCATCTCTCTCTTTCCTGGTGCCAGGTACTGGAATATCCATTGTTTCTGCCTTTGCTGTGCTCACCAGGCTCTGTGCCCACAGAAATTAATTGACTTTGCCAAAAAGTTTTGCCTGCCACCCCAACCCCATCTACCTTAATTAAATATGCCTAAACCCCAACCCCTTGTTCTCTCCCCACCCCCATAGCCCATTGGTTCACCTGTATTTGGCCCTACTCGTTTCCCCACCCCTCCGTTCTCATCCACCACAGTGCCTGCCTAAACTCAGCTCTCTCTCACCTACTCCTTAAACCTTCTCCCTCTGTTCTCTAAATTACCCACTCTCTGTCTCGGTCCCCAGCTGTCCCCCCTGCCACTTGTGCAACAATGCCTGCCACTTAGGCACTCTCCTCCCTGCTCTTATCTCTCCTCCTCCTCCTTGCTCTGCCTCCCATTTTCTCCCTCCCCTGGCCCCTGCCACCCTGCCCCTCTCCCACTAGCTACTTAGGCATAACCTGCTGCTCCAAGGGAACTCTCCACTACTCACCCAAGTCCTTCTTATGGCCCACCTTTTGTCAATACATGGATGCTGCTAAAAGCCACTAGGCCTGGACTGTGGGCCAGTTTATCCACTCTGCAGCACATTGCATCTCACTGGGGCTGCCGACTGGAACCTACCTGCTACTCTTTCATAAAACAACATCATAAATTATTCTTTAAGGAGCTACGCCTATGCTCTTTAAAACTTCTACTTCTCCTCCTACTGATCTCAGGCAACGTCCATCCAAACCCTGGACCATGCAGTCCAAGCTACAAATCAACTGCTGGTGCTCTTCTCCTTGCAACTCTAAACATTTGGAGCCTGCTACCTAAGTTTGATGCCCTTCAATCCTTCCTAAGACAACATAACTCTGGTGTTCTAGCAGTGGTCAAAACTTGGCTGATGCCAAAAGTTCCTGATCTGGCAATAACCTTACAAGGCTACAACATTTTCAGATTGGACCATGTCTCTAAGAAAGGAGGAGGCTGTGCCGTCTATGTCAAAGACACTCTAATGGTGCACCTCATTGCAACTCCGATGCCTGACTCCTCGGCTCAGATCCTACCTATAAAAATACTCCTTGGACTCAATCAAAAAGCACTTACAGTTGTCTCTGTATACATCCCACCCCAGGATCAGTTCAAAGGTCACAATGATGTTCTCAAGTTCATCAACTCCCAACCTCCTGGCTCTGAACTTATCCTGCTAGGAGACTTCAACATAAATTGGCTAGCATCGGATGTAGGAGCACATAAAGATGCCATGGCTGCTGCAAACCTCACACAGATGGTTGCCACCCCTACTAGGACAAACTATAAGACCGGCACTAGTACCCTCCTGGATTGGGTACTTACCAGCCTCCCCTCCAGGATCTCTTGTACCACCGTTCTCCCGGATTCCCTCAGCGACCACTCCCCAGTCATTTGTGAATGGTCCAACAAATTTCTCAAGCCCCCTTCCCAAAATCATCTATAGTAGGGTCCTTCCACGTAGACAACTTACCCATCTTAAACATTACCTGAATCTGCAAGACTCTCAACTCATTTACAAAGCAACGAATGTTAATGTGGCACTTGACTTCATCGCCACTTTCAACAAGGCCTGTGACCTCTTTGCTCCTGTTAAAAAAACGCAGAGCTGAAACACTCTGTAACCCCTGGATCAATGCCAAACTCCTTTCACAGCTGAAATGAAGGGACCATCTCTGGGCATTGGCCAAAGCCACAGGCAAGCAATCTGACATACAAAAATACAAACAAGCCCGCAATGCCTGTACTAAAGCCATCCGACTTACGAAAAGTTCCTTTTACAAGGATGCACTCACCGACACCTGGGGAAACGGATGTGCGTTCTGGGATAACATCAAGGAAATCACAGGGAAACAGCCTAAAAACTCTCCGGCCATGCTGATAGTTGATGGGATCACTATCCTTGACCCCATGGTCATTGCTAACACCTTTAATACAGCATTTACCGACCTTAGTGCCGTTCTCACCCTTGATTTTTTGAAAAAGACATCACCTCCTCAAACACCTACCTTGCTCAGGCTAATCACCCCCATTTCTACTTTCGGGAGGTCAAGTTGAATGAAGCGTGCCACTACATCACTGCTGCCATCTCAAAATACAGATCTAGTGGTGACACCCTGGACCTAAAGCTACTGTCACTTACTCTTGATGATGTTCTTCATCCTTTAACTAAAATCCTGAATCTTTCTCTCCACTCCAGTCAATTCCCAGACAGATGGAAAACTGCTACCGTGACTCCAGTTCACAAAAGTGGTGACAAGACTAGCAACTCAAACTATCGTCTGATCTCTATACTGCCCCTGCTCTCCAAGGCACTCGAATGCATCGTAGCAGACCAACTAACTGACCATCTGGACAAATACAATTTACTGTGCGCTCAACAGCACGGTTTCAGAAAGGGTCACAGCACCTCCTCTGGTCTCCTCAAATTCATCAGAGCTGTGCATAGTTCTGTCAATAAGGGCCTTCTTATTGGGGCAGTTTTTATCAACCTCTCCAAGGCTTTCAATACTGTCCACCATCGACTGTTGGCTGACCAACTTCTGAACACTGGTCTATCTCCTGACTCAGCCCTATGGTTCAAAAGCTACCTAGAAAACCACTCACAAAGAGTGAAAATTGCCAGTGCTCTTTCTGATACCTTGCCAGTTCACTCTGGTGTCCCCCAACATTCAATACTGGGCCCGCTCCTTTTCAGCCTCTTTCTAAATTCCCTACCACAATCTTGCCCAGAGAAAATCATCCTCTATGCCGACGATATAGTCGTTTTTCCTCTCTTAAAGATCCCTTGTCATTACAACTTAATCTACAACTTGGTTTCAATACCGTTGAGTCATGGTTCTCTAATCACAAACGTGTCCTTAACCACAAAAAAAAAACAAAGTCTGTGCTCTTTTGCAGCTCCCACAAACAGCATAAGCTACACTCCCTGGCTATCTCCACATCGAAAGGGAATACCCTCGAACAGGTTCTTTCCTTCAAATACGTTGGGATATTGCTTGACCCCAACATCTCCTTCAGGGCACATGTCGACAATGTGGCAAAAGCTGCTAATACCCGCCTTGGTCTCCTCTACAGACACAGACAGCATCTCACCCCTGATGCACTGAAGATTAACTTTCAGAGTTCCATGGTCTTGATTATTGACTATGGTATCATCATTTATGGCTAAGCCACATCGACTACCGTCAGACGTATTTCAACAGCCCTCAACAAGTCATGTCGGCTTATCACTGGGGCCCACCGTCTCACCCATACCTGCGATCTTTATGCTAAAACAGACTGGCTCCTGCTTTCTAATTGCATGAGGTACCTTACCTGCACAATGGCAAAGAAAATTAGCTTCAGCTTTGCACCCCTAGGGGTCACAGCCCTGCTTCACAACAACAGGAACAGCATGCAGATCACCAGGGGATCAAAAACTCAACTCCTACAAGTCCCCCACTGTCGCACCCCACAGGGTCAATGTTCCTTAACCTACAAAGCTCCTCTCTGGCTGAATAGCCTCAACCCCACCATCTCTACAGCTCCAACTCTTGGTGTATGAACATACAAACATACGAAGAAGCCAGCAGAAGAAGGCCATTTGGTCTATCAAGTCTGCTCATTTTGCAGGGTCTACAGCTTGAGCTAATGTCCCTGCCCTTCCTCCCCACTTCTCCCATCCTCCCTTCCCATGATTCTTACCTTCCCCCATGCCTATCCCAGCCTCTCTTAAAGCTGCCCACCGTCTTCAATGAGATTACTTCTTCTGGCAGCGCATTCCAAGTGTCCATCACCCTCTCTGTGAAGAAATGCTTCCTGACTTCCGTCCTAAACCTTCCACCCTCCAGCTTAAGACTGTGCCCCCTTGTGATATGGTTGCCACTCAGCTTAAAGAGACTCTCCTGATCAACTTTATTTATTCCTTTCAAGTACTTGAATGTCCCAATCATGACCCCTGTCTCTCTCCTGTCTTCCAGGGAGTACATGTTCAGTGCCCTCAACCTCTCCTAGTATGCCTTGCCCTGCTGACCGGCTATCATCTTTGTAGCCCTCCTCTGTACCTTCTCCAGCAGGTTAATGTCCTTTTTGAGGTGTGGGCACCAGTAGTGCACTCCATACTCTAGATGCGGCCTTACCAGTGACCTGTACAAGGGCAGTATAACCTCCTCTTTCCTACTGCTGATCCCCCTAGCTTCTTGTTCTTCTTCAAAACAAGACTACAGCTCTACCTTACTGCCTCCAGCTTCTGTGACTGCCTCACCTAATCTGAGCTGACATCTCCCCCAGTGCCTGATACTGCCCCTCTTTCACTCCCCCCTTTCAGCCGCTCTGTACTCCACTGATGCACTTACTTCCTATCTGCCCTCTCCACCATACCTCCTTTCCCCACCCTCCACCCCCCATGTTACCGCACTTCTCCCCCACCTTTGTCTGACAAATGCCTCGTCCTGCATCCTTGTCCTCTACTCTGCTCTACCCCCTTGTATTCTGTTATCTTCTCCTGCTATCACTAAACCAAGGCCTCACCTTCATCTCTGGTTACACTATTTGTACAATCCAGCAAGTGTCTTAACCTTAAGCTTTATCTGAATTAGTCTTTAACTACCTACTGTTGTATTTACTGTGACTGTAGTATTTTCACTTTTATCCCCTGTACATACTTGCCTCTGATGTGGAACCTTTGTAAAAGGGCCTCGGCTCAAAGGTAATTGTAATCCTAGATCTGAATAAATAAATAAATAAATAAATAAATAGCCAGGGAGAAGTTGTAAGAAAACAATTGGTGTTACCTTCGATATTTAAGCATGTGGTCTTGAAAGCCCTCCATAACCAAATGGGACATTTGGGCAGCGAGAGAACTGCAGACTTAATCTGAACCATTTCTATTGGCCCAAGATGAGGGAGGATGTTGACCAATATGTCAAAACTTGCAGCAGATGCCTTCAAAGAAGGGCCGAGCCACAAAGGGCAGCACCTTTGGTTAACATTGCCACTAGTGCACCGATGGAGCTTATGTGTATTGACTTTTTGAGTCTGGAGCCCGATGCCATGAACATTGGAAATATACTTGTTGTAACCAATCACTTCACCAGATATGCACAGGCTTATCCAACAAAAGATCAGAAGGTCGTAACAGTAGCCAAGGTTCTTGTTGAGAAATTCTTTGTACATTATGGTACTCCACAGCAGATACATTCCGACCAAGGAAGGGACGTTGAAAGTCAACTAACCAAAGAAATGTTATCTCTGTGGGATGCAAAAAAGTCAAGAACCACTCCCTATCACCCACAAGGGGATCAGCAACCTGAAAGATTTAATAGGATGTTGCTGGACATGCTGGGTGCACTTCACCCAAAAGATAAGCCCAGATGGAGTCAGTAGATAAGTACTTTAGTGCATGCCTATAATTGCACCAAAAATGATGCAACAGGGTTCTCACCGTATCAGTTAATGTTTGGTTGTGAAGCACATCTCCCAGTGGACATTTGCTTTGTAGTGTCACCAGATGGAATTCAAGCTGATAACTATCTGCAATACGTACACAAACTCAAAGCACAACTTAATCATGCCTATCAACTTGCCTACGTTATGGCTGCCAAGAAAAATCTAGCGAATAAAGTAAGATATGAGAAAAGGATCAAAGCTGAAGAATTACAACCTGGAGATCATGTTCTGATGAGAAATTTTGGACTACAAAGAAAGCATAAGATAACAGATCATTGGAATCACACTCCCTACATAGTCATCAGCAAGTTGCATGACCTCCCCGTTTACAAAGCACAGCCAGAAGGAGATCCCCGAGCTGTAAAAACAATCCACTGGAATCACCTCCTGCCAATTGGGCAAATTGTCATAGATACAGGACTGCAAAGTATTACCTCAGCTGGGCCTGTTACTAGATCTGCCTCTCGAAAGAAACAGTCAAGCCAGCCTCCTGCTACCCAGCAAACCAAGCCTTCAACAAGCAATGCTGCTATTAATGATGACACTAATTCTGATTCTAGTGAGAGTGACTATGGAGGTGTGTATTATCCTTCCTTTGAGCTAGCACAACTGTTCCAAGGAGTTCCTTCCTGCAGTGTTGGACAAAATGCTAATGACCAACAAATGCCAGATAATCTTGCCCTTTCAACTACTCCAGTGCTACTGGAAAGTGAAGTGCAACGTGTGACCTCTGAGGTAGCTGATTCTTTGTGCTTTGTGGAACTGTCTGAACTCAAAATAACTAGTTCTGACCAAGAAAATGAGGAACACACTGATGAACCTTTATGTATAGCTAAAATAAGTGGGCCTAGTGAACCAAATCTCATATCAAAAAGTGCTGCTATTCCTGAGAGTGCTAACAGTGAACTTGACTCAAATTTAATTGAAATACCTCTTACTGATGAACCAGAGTCTACAGAACAGGCAAATTCAAGTGTTACTACAAATATAAGTACTGCAACCAACTCTGAACAGCAAGAGAGTGCAGAGGTGCCCATTTATGCAGAAGCTGTCTTATTAGTGGGCAATAAGCCAGGCTTGATCACCCCAAATGCCAATGTTGAAAGGACTATGCCACTACCCCTACACCAAGAAGATCAGGTAGAGTTGTAAAGCCTCTAGTATGCCTTACTTTTGATTCACCGGAAAAGCCTGTGGACTTACCAATGAATGTAGTTTATAAAGGGTATACATCACATCTAACTCCCTTCCTGAAATAGGGTTCACTGCATTTTCCAATCTAATAATCAGACCCTCCTCTAACTATTCTAGGGGTCGCCCTTATCAAATAAAAAACGTTCAGGTGAAAAGGTAGAAGGTATTTACAAGTTAGTGCAAATGCCCAAAAGCTAACCCACTCATCCAGCCCTAACCTTCCCCCTGCCCCTAACTACCCTCCCACACTTTCAAAATACTCTTACCTCTCCTCCCCATCTCCCGCCTGACAGAGTCAGCCCCTGACTGCTTCCCCAATCACTTGTTGATAACATACGAATGTTTATTATGTTGTGTAATCTACTATGTACTCAAAATATGTATTCTACTGTGCATATTACTATGTACTCTACATTATATTCTAATTGTTGGTTACTACCTGTAAATGTGCTTTGTTATGACATGGAACCTTTGTAAATGAGCATCTAGCACAAAGGTATTTCTCCGAGACAAGAAAGAAAGAAAGAAAGAAAGAAAGAAAGAAAGAAAGAAAGAAAGAAAGAAAGAATATTTATATATTATAAGGGTGCGGTCATGCCCTATAGTTAGGATTGAGTAGGCACTTCAGTGTTAAACTCGAACTTTTGCACTTTAATAACTTTGCAACTGTTCAACAGATTTGCATGCATATTGGCATGCACTGTCACCCAGAGTAGATCTTTAGATGTGGTAAGTTACGTTCTGGTCGGATGTGCTGTTTCCAAGTTCCAGAGAGGTAAAAAAAAGCATTTTTTCACTCATCGACTTTGCAGGGATTTTTCCTTGAACTTGCCTACAGCCCAGACGGTTCGGAATTTTGGCCTGAAATTTTCAGGTCAGGAAGGAACTAGCCCACAGATGTGCTTTCTGCCAGTCTGGTGAAAAATAATAAGCCATTTGTAAGTTATTGCATTGTTAAAATTTCAAAAAATCATTTCTGAGCATGCTCAGTAAGCACTAAAAGATAGCTGTATGAAACGAAAAAGGAATCCTGTTTCGTATGGGAAAATTCCTTTTCATTCCATCTTGTGCCCATTAAAAAAAAAAAAACAGAATTCAAAAGGTATAACAGTGGCATCATTTAGAGACACCAACACATCTGTCAGTGTGATCATGACCCCCTTTGGTGTAATCTTCAAAAAACAGTTGCAGACATGCCCTAGAATTTTTTGTTTTTTACTATTATGAAACTTTTTTGGTAACCGTGTAATGCGAAAAAAGAATTCTGTTCGTATCACGAGTCAAGAAAAAGGATCCTTTTTCATGACTTGAGTATCTTTGCCTGCTTTTTGATTGCCATCCTCTGTAATGTTTTCCATGGTGTCTAGTGGCACCTCCCACCCTCCAGTTCTCATGTCTTTCATTTTCCTGGTGAACCAGGATGGGAGTGGTGTACAGGCCACCCTCTCATACTGAGGAGTTAGGGAACTAGTGGGACAGATCAGAAGTACCTGCTGGAGGGGCAGCTTAGTGTTCGCGGGAGACTTCAACCTTCCGGGAGTGGATTGGAGTACACTAGCCACCACGAATAGGAGGGAGCAGGTACTACTGGATGCCTTCCTGGACAGCATCCTATTGTAGAAGATCAACGAGCCAACCAGGTTAGGGATTGCCCTAGAACTCATGTTGGTGAATGGTCACTTTGTGAGGGTGCTGGGGGTGGAAGAACCACTGGCGGGAAGTGACCACTACTCAGTGTGGTTCACGATAAACATGGGGAAAGGGGGAGTAGAAATGGGCACAAGGGTGTTAGCCTTCAGGATGGCTGACTTTGGGAGGATGAGGGAAATAGCACAGGGGTATCTGGCCAGGATCCATCCAAATATGGACACTAACCAGCAGTGGGAGGTCATTAAACTGGGAATTGAGGAGGCAACCGCAACATGTACAAGGGTCCAGAGTAAGAAGGCTAAGGCCAAGAAGCCTAGCTGGGTGAGCGGGGGGGGTCATGGAAAAAGTAAGGCAGAAAACAGCAGCCTTTAGAAGGTACAAAAAAACAGGGAGATGGGAGGACAGGGAGGAATACCTGAAGGAGTCAAGGGAAGTAGCAAGGGTAGTTAGGGTACCCAGGGTGTCCAGGGAATTCAGGCTAGCACAGGGCATTAGAGAGGGGTAGAAGGACTCCTTCAGGTACATCAGGGACAAAAGTAGTTATAAGGACCAGATAGTAAGAATCAAGAGGGATGGGGAGTGGGTGGAAATGGGCAGAACAGGCAGAAGTGTAAAACAAGTACTTCTGCTCAGTATTTACTAAAGAGAAAGGGGAGCTATACCAAAAGGGATGGGAGGGGGCATGGGGTGGGAGGTGACAGACTGGAAATCCTGGTGGGCAGGGTACTGGAGGGCTTGAGGGTACTAAGCGTGGACAATCCACCTGGGCCAGATGGTATACACCCTAGTGTGCTAAAGGAGCTGGCACAAGTCCTGGCAGAACCCTTGGCAAACCTGTTCAATGCCTCCCTGGACTCAGGGAATGTATCTCAGGACTGGAGGATGGCAAACATGATACCCCTCCACAAGAGTGGCCCCAAGGATGAGCCAGGAAACTACAGACCGATCAGACTCACATCCATCGTGGGAAAGCTGATGAAGATAATTCTGAAGGAGAGGCTGGTTTCCTTCCTAGAGGCTAATGGGCTGCAGGATGGTAGACAGCATGGGTTTGTCTCAGGCAGATCCTGCCAGATCAACCTGGTGGAGTAGTATGACTGGGTAACCAGGCAATTAGATAAGGACCATGCAGTGAATGTCCTGTACCTGGACTTCAGTAAGGCCTTTGATTCGGTGCTAAATGGGAGGCTAGGAAATAAGCTGGAAGGCACAGGGGCGGGGTGAAGATTGTGGAATTGGTAGTGAACTGGCTGCAAGGGTCACAGCAGAGGGTGGTGGTGGGATGGGAGCTCTCGTCTCCCAGGGTGGTGACAAGTGGGTGCCACAGGGCTCTAAACTGGGACTGGCGTTGTTTGAGATCTTCATAGCAGACGTCTCAATAGGCATAAAAAGCAAAATCAGTCTGTTTGCAGATGACACCAAGATGGGAGCAGTATTGGATGACTTGGAAGGGTGACATGGGTTGCAAGATGATCTGGCAAAATTGGATACCTGGTCAGACACTTGGCAGCTGGGGTTCAATGGCAAGAAATGTAGGTGCTACATTTTGATGCAAAAAAAACAAGGAGGAGCTACCAGCTGGGGGAGATTTGACTAGCTAAGAACAAGGAGAAGGATATGGGGATGATCATAATGGGAGCAATGAACAACTCAGCACAGTGTAGAAAGGCAGCTGCAAAGGTCAACAGGATGCTGGGTTGTGTTGTCAGAGGCATGTTCCTCCAGGAGGGGGGGTGGGTGATCCTCCTGCTGCTATATAAGTCACTGGTTAGATCACAACTGGAATACTGCATGCAGTTCTGGCAACCGTACCTGAAGAAGGACATTAGGTTACTGGAGGTGGTACAGCACAGGGCAACAAAAATGATCCAGGGTCTAAGGCACTTACCATACGAGAGCAGGATGAGGGAGTTGAACATGTACTCCCTGGAGGAAAGGAGGGATGGGGGACATGATTGAAACCTTCAAATACATGAAGGGAATAAATAAGATGGTCACGGAAGGGCTTTTCAAATTAAGGAGGGTGAGGGACACTTGTGAGCACAAGCTGAGATTGGAAGAGGGGAAGGTCAGGAGGGAAATAAGGAGACACTTTTTTACAGAGAGGGTGGTGTCTGGGTGGAATGCATTGCCAAAGGAAGTGGTATCGTGTAGAACAGTGGGCTGCTTCAAAAGGGGATGGGACAGGGTAAGGGGAAGGGTCACTGGGGGGAGAGGCAGCTAAAGTATAAGGGCCCCGAGCTGCACAATCAAGCAGACTTGATAGACCATAAGGCCTTTATCTGCTGGCAATTTCACCTGTTCGTTTGTTCATAAATCAAGAGCAGGAAGACTGGGGAATCTGCCTGTGTTATTGACTCCTCGTCATGGGTGCAATTAAGGAGGCAGAAGCAAGTGACTCAAGATGAAGCTGACTGAGTGTATATTATTTAACAACATGTCCATTCTTTGTGATTCATGGAATTGTGGCCAAGTGAGTCCACCGACCTTTCCATGGTGACTGTACATCTCCTGGACCATCTCTGACTGTGGCTGTCAGCCGACTACATAAAGTACCTGCTGATTCTGCTGTTATTGCCAGTGGGCTGCTGCGTGTGGGGCAGGTGTGGCTGAGGAGGAGTCGGGAGAAGAGGAATGCAGCTGAGAGCTGCACTGAAATCAGAGTTGTCTCCTCATTGGACTCAAAGGGAGAGAGAGAGAGCCAGCCAGGAGCAGGAGAGGAGACGCTGTACTAAAAAGTAAGCGGTAGTGAGCAGCGGCAGAGTAGTGGGCGCCTGAGCTGCTGAGACCAGAGGGGATTTAATTAATTCTTAGTCTGTGGACTGCCAGACTCTGCAACGACCAGTACTGTCAGCAGCTAGTAAGCTCCATTCACCTGGGAGGCCTGGAGTCTGAGGAATCTGACTGGAAGAGGGTCAGGGAAGGAAGGAATCAGACAGGGGCTGGCAGTGGCAGTGGCAGGGGAAGGAAGGATGAGTCAGAGGCTGGGAATAGCTCTTTAAAAAAAATTTATACAAAAACTGAGCAGTGCAAAATTGTGTTACATAACTAGAAATACCAGTTATTTTTGACTTCATTGTGTATGAATCTTCAACTTCTTGCTCGCTTTTGAGAATGAACTGCCACTTACAATTTCTGCATTTAGGAGTGCTGTTCACTAGCACATAACTTAAGACCACCAAACAAACTAGAATTCTTTATTGATTCAAACCTTTATTTAAGCAACACTGCAGTAATTGGACAACCTCTTCCTTCATGCAAACCCTCTTTGGACTATGAATTCATATTGATGGCTCTGAACCATCAGTGTCTTTAGTTAACAAACGGTTTGTTCACATTAGCGTACAGAACAGAGGCATGTAGACCAGAACAAGTATGCAAAGTACCTTTCAAATTCTTGTTTCTGACAAAATGTTTTTGTTACACTCAAGAACCATTTGCATGTTAGGATTTTTCTGCAAGTCTAATATGCTGTTTACCCAGACTCCTGACTGAGTGTACTCTCCGTCTGCAGAGGTGGCTGAATGGGTGGTGGATCCATCCATCCATCCCATTCTGCATGACTGTGCAAGGAGCAATGTGATTTACCTTGCTAGGATGCCATCCTGACCTGGTCCCTTCACTGCAGTGTTATGTCCCCCCTCTCTCAGAGCCAGGAAGGAAGAGCAAGGAGAACAACAGCAATTCTGTCCTGCCCTTCTGCTTTTCTTGCATTTTCTCTTGCTCTCCAGTTGCTCGCTTACCTTGGGAATCTCAGAATCAGAACTGTCTGTCTGTTTGTTCATTATCTCCTCTTATTAACTACTACACCACTATAGACATACTTTCTGGCACCTCAAATCCCATATGTTGTAAAATTTCTCAGAAAATAGATTATTAGGTCGCCATACCCAAAATAATCAATACCTTTCCACAATGTCTGCCTGGGAAGTGACTGGGGAGGCAGGGTGGGGTGGGATGTGGGGTCTGTCTTTTTTCAAATCCAGTGTTGGTAACCCTACCCTGGTGTCTAGTGGCAAACCCCACCCTCCGATGTCTTCTGACCCAAACATTTTCTTTCCAGGTGTCTAGTAGCACCCCTCCCCCAATCTTGGTCCCCGTTGCAGCAGATTATTTTCCTGATGTCTAGTGGCACCCACTACCTGCCGATCGCTGCCCTTCTTTATTTGATATATTGTGGCACAGAATGGGATTGTAGTTGTGTGGAATTATGTTTTGGCAGGGATTCGAAATAGGCAAATAATGATACGATTATACTATCTCAAAGGAAATAAATTGCAAAGGGGGGGGATTGTTTAACCAGAAAAGGCACACTAAGCCAAAGCTTGTTTACAGGTGTGACCTGGGAGCACAAGAAAGTTAAGTGACAAGCTCAGAGTCACACAGTATGCAAGTGGGGGTTGATGGGATGCAAACACAGGTTTCCAGGTTTGCAACTCAGTGCCCTTAATCACTACAATGTACTGCCTCTGCAAAAAAAAACTTCATTAATACTCTAGTTAGGGTTAAAATAACAAAAGTAAGGAAATGTGGCATTAGGGTTTCCAACCCTAACACCCCCCCAACCCCAGTCAGCACAGCAGGTGTGGGCTGTGCCTTTGGGTTCTCAAGGCTAATGCTTACCACATTGTCATAGACTGTACACATCTGACCTTATTTACAGATGGAAAGTGGTGAGTGTTGGGCTTGAGAACCCCAAGGTAGATCCCACACCTGCTGTGTTGCCAGGAGGGGGGGTGTTAGTGTTAGAAACCCTAATACCACATTTCCTTACTTCTCTCACTTTAACCCTAACTAGAGTATTAATGAAGTTTTATGCAATATATAAATATACACATATACACACACATTATAGGAGTGCGGTAGCACCCCTATAGTTAGGGCTGAGTAGTATGTTTAATGTTAAACCTAAAATTTCACACTTTAATAACTTTGCAACCAATCAATGGATTTGCTCAAAATTTGGTATGCGCTGTTCCATGGTGGTAGATCTCTTGATGTGGCAAGTTTCATTCTGGTTGGATGTGCGGATTCTGAGATCCGGGTAGTGCAAAAAGTCATAAAGTCGCCACTTTTTGCAGTTTTTTAACTCATCGCCCTGCTTCCAGATGGTGTGGAATTTTAGTGTGATTTTTTTTATAGTAGAAACAGCTTGGGTAACAGAACAGGCATACTTTATTTTGTGTAAAAATATTAATCTTACGTTGCATGACTTGGACACCTATGGTAATGGCTGCTTAAACTGAGAGCTCCCTATACCCGCTTCCAAATCTGTTCATAATATGAACAAAATTGATCCTATCTGTATGTACTGAACACCGGACCATTGGATTTCACTTACTGGCCATACAGTGAATTTTCTACGGCACAAAGACTAATCCTTGATGAGGGCGGTGAGCAGTCAGTTTCTATGAGGCTCGGCTCTGGTAACCTTCTTGATCCCTGAGATGGACTCTTATCAGCTCCCTGTGGCAGGTGGGGATCTGAAAGAAATTAGAGACATGTTTTTTTCATGGAGAGGGTTATGGATGCATGGAACAGCCTTCCTGAGGAGGTTGTGGAGTCAAAAACAGTGGTGGATTTCAAGAATGTATGGGACAGACATAAGGCAATTCTAGTGGGTGGGGGTAAGAAGAAGTAGGCTGTTGGTTAACCAGGACCTGCAGCTTATCCATTAGGTAGAGAATGGGCAGACTGGGTGGGCCAAGCAGTCCTTATCTGCCATCAAATTCTATGTTTCTCACAAATGCTCATAAAAATGAGCACAAAGGCTGGCTCATCGGTGAAGCAGTTGGATTTCCGCTTGCGACGCCGGCGACCTAGGTTCGGGAAAGGACTCGGGTTGTCGGAGAGCCGGCTGGGGGAAAAGGTTGGAGCATCCATAGACAGCTCGCCTTCTCCAGGGGGAGGGTGGGGATGCGAGCCAGGCACCTGCTGGCCCCTGGCGGAGGCCGGGAACATGGCAGGGTGTCAGGGCTCTAATTTCTGGGGGAGTGACGGACGTTGGCATTCGCCTTGATGTCAGGTACGTCACTCTCCAAGGGGATAAAACTGAGAAAAAGCTCCCTGGCTAGCCAGATGACATCTCTCCGGTCCCCTCACTGCCGTCATGGCTCCACGATCTCCCACCTCAGCAGCACCTGGAGCCGATGCCACAGTGCGCTGGACAACCCCCGGCGGTGCCTTCCCTCTCGGAGGAGGGGACCCACCCAGCGAAGGGTAACACCGGGCTACCTCAAGGGGGTTGCGATTTGAGGTAAGGGTAGGTGGTGGAGATGGTGGACAGATGAGATAGGACCTTGGGGGCCTGAAGGAGGTGCTGGCCAGGAGGAGCAGAGGAGTACAAAAAAAAATGAGTACAAAGGAAAATGCAGCACAAGAAAATGCTGCCGACATTATCACGATTGCACAGCGGACCAATGTGGCTGAACAAAGGCTGACTGACACATAAGACCAAACCATCCACCTAAGCAGCAGCAAGAAAGAACAGGATAGAGTGATCCAGCTGCTATGGCAAAGAGAGGAGGACTTGGAGAAACGAAGCCACCAGAATAACCTAAGATTCATAGGTTTTCTGGATGGCTGCGAAGGTCAGGATACTATCTTGTTTTTGCAGAAAGAACTCCCAGTCATTCTGGGGCTGAGAGGAGGGGGTCTGTTAGAAATCAACCAGGCACATCATTTCTTGGCCCCGAGACCTGCACCAAGTGGTTGACCATGCCTGACATTGGCAAAATTTCTCAGATTTAGAGACAGAGATAATATTTTCCTGGCAGCCCGAGCCAGGAAACAACTAATCTGACAGGGCCAATGGGTGTTCATCTTTCCTGACTACTCGCATGAATTATCCCAACAGAGGAAGGCCTTCACCATGGCAAGGAAGACCTGTGCAGCCCTGGGGCTGGATTATTCTCTTTGGTATCCAGTGGTACTGCGCATGACGATAAATGGCTCACCACACTCCTTTGACAGATCAGAGGTGGCAGAGTCATTTCTAGCATCGCATGCTCCCCAGCATAAATAAGAGAATCAGAGGGCTCAGAACCAGCGTACTATGGTGCCCCCACCACTGGTACCAATGGCCTGTACAAACCAAGGGAATCATTGCATGGGGGGGGGACTCCCCCAGCTAACGACATACAGAAGCCCCAACCTGAACTTCTAGATTCCTGGATGCCTGCACCTAAAGGGCGATGCCACAATCTGAGGAAAAGAATCGAAGAGGGCAAACACCTGGATAATTCCCCCTGCTCTGATCTCAAAGCTGGAGCTCTAGCTTGGAGTCCGAGACATCAGTAAAGGAAGCAGGCCCGCCACCCAGAGCAAACAGATATGTGGTTTTGAGTAGCCTACCTAATGAGGAACTGATTCCGCTCAAGCCTATGGTGGTGCAAGCAGACCCAATCCCTCTGGAGCAGGACCCTCCCACAGAACTCCTTTCCCGGGCTGAAGCAGCTGCAGCCATGGCACAACAGGCCCCCGAGTGGATTCCAGCAGCCGAGCAGAAGATACAGATGGGTTCCTTCCCACTGCTGTTGGAAGAACTCTATGTGCCAGGCTGAGATAGAGCCTTGTCCACTTTTCTGGATTGAACTGGGCACTAGGCCTCATCAGACCAACCCTTAAGGCCAATCCAGGTATGTCTCATTGCCGGGGGGGGGTTGCTAGTACCATACTGTTAAAGTTTGAATACAGAGTTATTTGTGGACCCCCACAACTTCCCAGGTGCCCCTGATAGGGCTGGTCTAGCCGCTGCACTACCCAAGCAAATCGGGCCTCAGAGTCACTGATGAAGCCTTGGGATGTAAAGAGTAAATATAAGCCACATGACACCACCATTTAGCTTAAGCTTTCTGAAGGCTAGGGGTATCCAGTCTAAAGGAGGAGTGGAATGGGGGGGGTTAAGCTGATAGGTTACCTCTCCAGGAATGTCCTGACTGCGTAGTCACCCCATAAGCCCATAGGGAGCTAGGACCCCATTACATGTTTCATCCCCACTAGAGGGGATGTAAGCTTAAGCCAGCAACCTGCCTTTAAATACAGAAGCTACAGGCATATCATAAGCTGAACTCAGCCCTGGCAGACTTAGTGGGGGATGTTAATTGCTGACTGCTACACCTTACTCCCTCTAATTAAGGGGGGGGGCACTCCTCAGGCACAGCTTGGCTGCTAGTTGAGGCCACATGGCCCTAAGGGCACCTTAGTCACTCTACTAAGTTCCAGCCCAGCCAGGTAGGTCCTACAGCTTCTGACTCTAAAAACGCTCGGTCTATCTATATTTCCATTATCCCGGCAGTGGGGCATGGCAGGAGTGGGGGGAGGACAGACATCTTGGCACGTACACCTCTATTTCTACAAGCATGACTACTTACCAGCACCCCCCCCCCACAGCTCAATAGTTACATTATGTCCTAAGAGCAAGGATCCCTGGGATGCATGGCACCCATAGAACTAGAATGGATCTCAGAATTAGTGCTCGCATTTGCTAGTTCTCTTTTCCTGTAATTTTTTCTCATTCCTTTCTGTTTTGATTATTTTGAGGTCAGTTTAAAAGATAAAAATGGTAGGGGACAATAGAAGCAGAAGCAGACAGACTACCTGCCCTACTAACTAGGCTCACAGTCTAAGGGGTCCACCCCCAGTGACGGATGCTTTCATCCTGGCTAAAGGTAAGCTGATGAGTCTAGCGACAGCTGGTCTTGACATGCGGAAGGGTTGGGGGGGTTGTACAGTTATCCTACTCTAGAATTCCATTATGCTTACAGTTCTACTTACAGATTTGTTACACTAAGTTTTATGCTGTTAAGAATGTATTTCTGGTTTGCAATCAAGGAGTACTGGGGGGGTAAGGGGTTGCTGGGGGTTGTGGCAGGAAGGGTGTTGCAGTCAATAAGGGTCCCATGATTTTTCCAGATTGGAGCATGACACTTGGTCCCATTCGATATGTTGGCTGTAGACATCATAATGGAGACTAGAATGGTGTCTTGGAATGTCAGGGGGATTAACTTTCCTATTAGGAGAAAATGTCATGCTGCAGCTTAAGAGAATGAGCCCCCTGGTGGAATTCCTCCAGGATACCAAACTCTCCATGGCGGAAGCTAAAAAGCTGAAGCAGAGGTGGGTAGGCGATGAGGTCCACAGTGTTGCACCCTCCAGCTAATAGGGGGTCTTGATACTCTTACATAGGAATCTGGGTGGGACTGTCAAGCGACATAAGGCAGATGAGGAGGGAAGGTGGATCCTGGTGGAGATGATTATCCCAGAAGGCCCCCAATCCTGCTGAATCTGTACGCCCCTAACCAGGACTGTCCTCAGTTTTTCCATGTTCTTAACCAAACTCTCATGGAGTTTAATGAAGAAAGTCACCAGATCATAGTGGAGGGACTTCAACTTTACCCTGGATCCCAGAGTGGACAGAAGCAGGGGGTCTACAGAACCTCATAAACAGGCAGCAGAAGCGGTCACTGAGTTCATATCTGAACACACGCTCCTGGATGCGTGGCACATCAGACACCCAGGCATGAGGAACTACACCTGCTTCTCGTCCACTCATGGCACATCGAGTAGAATTGATCCGTTGTTGGTCTCAGCTACCACTTATGATCTGGTGTCCAGCGTGAACACACATCTGGTGGTAATCTCTGACCACACGCCTGTGGAACTCGGAGTATTATGGGGCCCCGAAGAACTAGGGCTGTCTACCTGGCTCACGGACATTTCAGACTTGACCCTCTGAGAGGTCTTTAAGGCCACTATATGGGGCAGGATCATTGTTTATGCCTCTGCCAGATGGAAATGCAGAGAGGCTGAACAAGCCACTCTGGAGAGGTCTCTCTGGTGAATTTGGAGGCCCAATATAAAGCGCTGCTGATAGGGTCACCCCCACAATCCCTCCTGGCATAGCTAACTGAAGCTAGGTTTCATCTAAATTCCCATCTAACAAGGAAAGCAGAACTCAGCCTTAGAAAATGGGGGCACGCCTACTGGGAAGACAGAGAAAAGTCGAGCAAGCTCCTAACCTACTGGCTAAAAAGAAAGCCAGCAGCCAGAACCATCCTAAGCCTCAAAGACAAAGGGGGGGATACATACCACTTTCCAGAAGGGCATTAATAAGGTTATGGCCCAATTTTAAGAGGTACATTACTCCTCCTCATCCCCACCGTACCCCAGCACAATGGAGGCTTTTATGGGAGACCGCCCAATCCCCAAACTGGCGCCTGCTCAGACACCTCTCTTAGATGATCCTCTTACAGAGGAGGAGGTGACCGAGGCTATCACAGCCATGAACTCCCACAGGCTCCAGGGAAAAATGGCCTCCCAATAGACTTTTATCAGGTCGCTGGTGTTGGAGTGGCTGGGTACCTACTAAGGGCATTTCCGGGACTCAAAGGAGCTCTCCCACCTTCCATGATAGAAGCAGTGATCACCGCCCTCCCCAAGAAAGGGAAAGATCCAGTGAACCTCAGTAGTTACCGCCCCATCTTCCTCATCAATGCCGATGCCAAGATCCTGGCAAAGGTCCTGGAGTCCTGCCTGGAGAAGTTGCTCCCAGGACTCATCCACCCAACACATGCCAGCTTTGTGAAAGGAAGAGTGGGATAAAACCACCACAGGAGCTTGATTACTTTGATGCATGAAGTACAATACAGTGGGACTCCTTCGCTCGCATTAGCTGTGAACTTTGAGAAGGCCTTTAACTCAGTCGAATGGCCTTACTTAATGCTCACACTGGAAAAGATGGGGATAGGCCCAAGTTTCAATGTGTGGGTGGAACTGATGAATTCTTTCCCAATGGCATCAGTGCTGACTAATAAAACTATGTCTCCACCTTCAAACTCCAGAAAGGCACTTGGCAGGGATGCCCTCTGTCTCCATTGTTGTTTGTCCTGGCAATCAACCCCTAGCCATTGCTATCAGAGAATCCAGGGACATACCCAGTATCAAGGCAGGAGGCATGACCTACAAGTCATTTCTGTATGCAGATTTATTAGTCACCACAGAGTATTCCTCTGGATCAAACAGGAAGTCCTGGCTATTCTTGCAGGTTTCACCAAGGTGTCCTGCCTAAGGGTGAACCAAGGCAAAACAGAAGCCTTATGAACACATGAAATTGCCAGCAGAAAAAGGCCCACATGTCTATCAAGTCTGCCCAATTGTGCAGCTCTTAGTTTCATATTGCTACAGCTGCCCCACCCCACCCAAACCCCTCCTTTCTCCTCTTCCCGGTCCTTCCCCTTTGTGTTCTTGTCTGTACTAACGCTGCCCTGACTCTATCTCAACCCTTCTTAAAGCTATCCACTGTCCTTTGAGCAATTAACTCCTCCTGCAGTGCGTCCAACCCACCACCACTCTCTCTTTGGAGTAGTGCCTCCTCATCTCCTTTCTAAACCTTTCCCTTCCAACTTCAGACTGTGCCCCTTAGTGACCCTTCCCCACTTTAAACGGAACAATCCTCCCTGCCTGACTTTGTTTATGCCTTTCAAGTACATAAAGGTCTCTATCATGTTCCTCTTACCCTTCTGTCTTCCAGCGAGTACATGTTGCGCTCCTTCAACCTTTCCTCATACGGCAACTCCCCTAGTCCCATGATCATTTTTGTAGCCCTACACTGCACCCCCTCCAGTAATCTCACATTTTTTTTGAGGTATGGGCACCAGTACTGTACACATTACTCCAAGTGTGGCCTTACCAGTGATCTATACAATGGCAAGATGACCCCCCCCTTTCAAGAGGTGATCCCTCTGGCAATGCACTCCAGCATTCTATTTGCCCTTGCTGTCACCCTCCCACACTGTGCTGATACCTTTATGTCCCCTGTGACTATTACCCCCAGGTCCCTTTCCTCCTCTGAAGCCATTACCTGCACTCCCCCCAGTCAGTAGCTGTTTCTGGGATTTCTGGCTCCAAGGTACATGACCTTGCACTTCTTAGCGTTAAACTCCAACTGCCACTCCCTAGACCACTGTTTGAGTTTAGCTACATCCTCTCTGAGTGCCTGCCTCTCATAGAAACATAGAAACATCGAATTTGTCAGCAGATAAGGGCCACTTGACCCACCCATCTGCCCATTTCCCTACCTAATGGATAAGCTGCAGATCCTAGTTAACCAGCAGCCTACTTTTTCCTACCCCCAACCCCTAGAATTGCCTTATGACTGTCCCATGCATGCTTGAATTCCACACACTGTTTTTGACTTCCACAACCTCCTCCGAAGGCCATTCCATGCATCCACAACCCTCTGTGAAAAAATACTTTCCTTACATTACCTCTGAGCTGCCCCCATCTTCAAATTGTGCCCCTTGTTCTTGCACACCTCTTTTCTGAAAGATGCTACCCTCTTGGACTTTGTTGATTCCCTTGAGGTACTTGAAAGTTTCTATCATGTCCCCACTCTCCATCCTTTCTTGAGGCTACATATTAAGCTCCTTAAGTCTCTCTTCATATGTCTTCCGGTGTAGACCCTGCACCATTTTAGTTGCCCTCCTCTGGACAGCTTCCATCCTGTCTATGTCTTTCTGGATTGGGTCTCCAGAACTGCACACAGTACTCCAGATGGGGTCTCACCAGCTGTCTGTACAGAGGGATAACAACTTCCTGTTTTCTACTGGTGATGCCTCTCCTATGCATCCCAGTATCCCCAGCCCTCCTTACTGCCCTCTCACATGGCTTGCCCACCTTTAGGTCATCTGATATGACTACCCCAGGTCCCTTTCCATTTTTGTTGTAGTTAGTATCTCACCCCCCATTGTGTACTCTTCCCCTGGGTTTTTGTTTCCCAGGTGCATTACCTTGCACTTCTTAGCACTGAATCTAAGCTGCCATACATTTGACCATTCCTCTAACCTTGCCAAGTCCCTTCTCATCCTTTCCTCCCACCTTGTTGCATCAACTCTGTTGCAGATCTTTGTGTCATCTGCAAAGAGACACACTTTCCTTCCAGTCCCTCTGCAGTGCAAGCATATAAGACATTGAAGAGGACCGATCCTAATACTGAACCCTGCGGTACCCCACTAGTAACTCCCTTCTTCAGAGTGGACTCCATTTACTATTACCCTCTGTGTCCTATTCTCCAGCCAATTTTTTACCCAGGCTATCATCTTGGGACCCACTCCCAGGCTGACTAACTTGTATATTAATCTTTTGTGAGGGACTGTGTCAAATGCCTTGCTAAAGTCTAGGTAGGCCATGTCCACAGCCCCTCCCTGATCTACTACTTTGGTCACCCAGTCAAAGAAATTTATTAGATTCGTCTGGCATGACCTTCCAGCTGTGACTCTATGCTGCCTTGGGTCCTGTGCCCCTCTGGCCTCTAGGTACTCGACAGTTCTTTCCTTCAGAAGTGAGTCCATCATTTTTCCTATTACTGAGGTTAAACTAACAGGTCTGTAGTTTCCCGCTTCTGCCCTACTCCCACTTTTGTGAAGTGGAATCACATCTGCCCTCCTCCAGTCCTCAGGTACCACCCCATCCTCCCATGATTTGTTAAAGAGGGTAGTCAGTGGTGTCACCAGTTCTACCCTTAGTTCTTTTAGAATTCTGGGATGAATCCCATCAGGCCCCATTGCTTTGTCCACCTTCAGTTTTAAGAGTTCTTTCAGAACCCTTTCTTCTGTAAATGGGCTGGTATCAACTTCTGTATCCAGAGTGCTTCTATTGTTTGGTTTAGGTACCTCCCTTCTTCATTTGTAAATACTGAGCAAAATATTTGTTTAGTATCTCTGCCTTTTCACCGTCACCTCTGCCCACCCCTCCCTTTATTAAGCCTCACTATCCCTCCTTGGTCTTCCTCGCTCCCTGATGTACCTATAAAAGGTTTTATCCCCTTCTAACTGAGTTGGCTAACTTTCCTCGGTTTGGGCCTTTGCTGTTCTGACTGCCTTCCCAGCTTCCTTTTGCTTTAACTGATACAATTCTCTGTCCTGCTCCTTCTGTGATTCCTTGTACTTCCTGAATGCTTTCTTTTTCTCTTGAACCTTCACTGCCACCTCCTTTGAGAACCATAGTGGTTTCTTACATCGCTTTGTTTTGTTCATTTGCTTCACACAAAGGCTTGTTACCTCTGTGATGGCAGTTTTTATTATTCCCCATTGTTCTTCCACCCCTCCTTCCTGCCCATTTGCCAGTGCATTCCTTAGGCACTCACCCATTTTGACGAAGTCTGCCCTCCTAAAGTCCAGTACTTTGCCTTTGTGTAGCTTGACTCTACAGCTGTGTTTGTTGTGAACCATACTGTTTGATGGTCGCTAGTTCCCAGATGGCTACCCACTTCTAAATCTGTGATCCTCTCTCCATCTCCATTTGAGAGAACCAGGTCTAAGATTGCTCCCTCTCAAGTGGGTTCCAGTACTAGTTGTCTAAGGCATGCCCTCTGTAGGGCATCTAGAATAACCCCACTCTTAGAAGTGGCTGCTGCAACTGCACTCTAGTTAACATCTGGCACATTCAGATCACCCATCAGCAATATCTCCCCTTTTTCTGCCATTCTAAGTATACTTTCTATCATTTTCTTGTCCATTTCCTCCTCCCCAGAAGGGGGGGTCTGTATATGACCCCTGTGCGGATTGTGGTGCCATTGCCTGTCTCCAAGTTGACCCACGGTGCTTCTTCTCCTCCCTGTTTACCCTTTTGTTCTGTTGCTTTGATTCCTTCCCTTACGTAGAGAGCTACTCCTCCTCCTCTTTTACTCTCCCTGTCCCTCCTGTAGATAGTGTATCCTGGTATGTTTATGTCCCAGTCATGGTTCTGTGTGTACCATGTTTCTGTGACTGCCACAATATCCAAATGTTCCTCCTCCATCAAGGCCACTAATTCAGGAAGCTTGTTACCCAGACTGCAGGCATTGGTACTCATTGCTCTCCATTTTTTTATGGCTTTACCTTTTGTAGCAGCATCCCCCACTGTCCTTTCTACCTTGGTCTTTTTCTCATTTAGTACCCTCTTTTGTAGGGAGAGGCTGGGAATTTCCTGCTGTTATCAGTGCCTCCCCTGACTAGTTTAAAGGTTGCCAATGAAGCATTTAAACCAATTGCCCAAAAGACTTGTTCCCTTCCTGGACAGATGCAGACCATCCTACCAGTATAGGCTGGTGTTCCTCCAGGTGGAACCCCAGTCCCCAATGAAGCCAAATCCCTGTGCTCCACACCATTTCTTCAACCATTCATTAAATCGCATGGTGCAAAGTACCCTCGCCTCACCCATGCCATAGACAGGCAGCACTTCTGAGAAGGATACTGTGTGTACTACTTGTCTTAGGCCCCTCCCTAACTCCTGCAAAGTCCTCCTGCACTGCCTCTAATCTCATGATGAGCCAAGTCATATGTCCCTAGGTGGACAATGACATCCAGCTCAGACTCCCGTGCAGCTGTTCTCATGATCCTGAGGATGTGCTTCCTGCCCTTCAAGCCATGGCACCAGGCAGGCACCTTACTTCAGTTTCCCTACCCCTGGTTCTATCCCCTAATAATGAGTCCCCACCAGGAGCTGCTTCCTTTCCCTGTGGTGTCCTCTGCCTCCTTCCTGTGGGCCTCCCTTGTGACAGTTGTCCATAACCTCCTTAGTCTCCTCTCGGGTGCATCCATAGAGGAACTATGGTCCCCCAGAATGGTGTATGGATTATGGAGTGGAACAACTGACTGGTTGTGCCTCTGTTCCATCACCCTCACCCTCCCTGAGCCCACTGTGGTCCAATTGCTATGCTTTCTTCGCAACCTCTGAGGTAGTGGTGGTAGCTCTGGTGCTGCCTGGATGGGGAAGGTTTCCTTACTACTGTCCAGTGTGGCCTGGGGGGAGGTTCCCTTACTACTGTCCAGTGTGGCCTGAAGATGGGCAACTTCCTTCCTCCCTCAGGGCAGAGAGTTGTCTGCAAATAGGGCAACAGCTCAGCCTCCAGAAAGACTCCCGGAAGACTGCTTCCCCACAGCCATTACATTGCATTACTCCCCACATGTCTGTCTACCTTCTTGTTTATCCTGTTTATAATTTTTTTTTGTTTGTGTGTGTGATTAGTTTGTTATATAGAAATATGTATAGTATACACTGTGTATGCTTATATTATCAGTGCAGTGTGCTAGAAAGGATATGGCAGTGATATGCATTTTACCCTCTTGAGGAAATGATGTCAGAATCCCAAGTATAAAGGAACTATTTCCAGGGGTGGATGGGGTGAGGGGTCGGTAGGGTTTGGGCCTAAACTGTGCCCTCACGAAACAATCAACTAAAAGCTCTTACCCACCGCTGCAATGAGTGCCTTCCTGTCAGCTAGATGCCCTACACGGCAATTTGACAGAGAAAATACCCTGCTGATCAAACAGAGGAAAATCCAAACATCCAAGTCAGACACAGGTAAACCTCCCTAGCCCCAAAACAGCCTGGTGATTTGTGCCCTGAAAGCAGTCAGCCCCAAAACTGCCTTTTAAGGCACTGAGAAATACACACAAAAAACAGTTTCCACCCCCTGGGGCACTGTCTGGGTCAAATACATAGCCTGTAACCTGCACTCACTTCAGGACTTATGACAAATTCTTAGCCCAGTGAATGACTCACAGTATTACAAATATTGCAATGCAAACAGTCAATCAATAATTCCAATCAAGTCAGCTGTGCACAAGGACAGACACAATAAAAGTATTCAGTCCCTCTGGGTTTAAACTCTTCCTGCACTGAAAATATTAACAATTGTAACAAAAGTAAAGCAAGTTCCACCTCCCTCTGTTGATTGAAAGACTGTCTTTCCTGATAATTCTAAGTTCCTTATTTCACCTTTCCATTAGAAGTAGCTTCCACCTGAAGAATATTAGCTTTTCTGATGAACTGCTACAAACCAAAGACAATTGTAAATTGTAAGGTTCACCTCCCTCTGTTGTGAGCACAACTCGCTTTCTTGTAGATCCTAAGTTCAGTATTGCAGCTTCCAGCCAGAAGTAGCTTCACCCGAAGAATATTAGTTTGTCTGATGAATCTGCCATAAACACTTGCTTATAGTACTGTTGTTATCAGGTCTGTAAGACTCTTCCAAAGCTATTGGCTGATAAGTAGCTGTGATGTAAGCACTTCCTGACACATTTTGGCCTGGCCTTTTAAAGCACGCACAGATGCACACAAAAAACAGTTTCCACCCCCTGGGGCACTGTCTGGGTCAAATACACAGCCTGTAACCTGCACTCACTTCAGGACTTATGACAAATTCTTAGCCCAGTAAATAACTCACAGTATTACAAATATTGCACTTGTCCACTTTTGCACAAATCTTAGTGTCATCTGCGAACAGGTTGATCTTACTCTTGACCCCCTCTGCAATGTCTTCAATGAAGACGTTGAACAAAACAGGGCCCAGCACTGAACCCTGAGGTACCCCACTCATTACTGGCCTTGGCTTGGATGTCTCCCCCCTTATTATATCCTCTGTTGTCTGCCCTGCAGCCAGCTCTCAACCCACCCCACCAGTTTTTCCCCTGCCCCCATGTCCCTCAGCTTGCTCATTAACCTCTTGTGCGGCATCAAGTTGAAAGCCTTACTAAAGTCCAGATGTAGAACATCCACAGCGTGGCCTTCGTCAACTGCCCTAGTGACCTAGTCGGAGAAGTTGATCAAGTTACTTTGGCAAGATCTTCCTGTGACAAACCCATGCTGCCTCTCATCCTGCAGACCATTGCTATCAAGAAAAGTTATCAATCTCTTCTTCAGAATGGTCTCCATTAACTTCTCCACTATGAAAGTCAAGCTCACCGGTCTGTAGTTACCCGGTTGGTCCTTGGGTCCACTCATGTGAAGGGGCACCATATGAGCCATCCTCCAGTCCCTGGGTACATTCTTCATCTCAAAGGAGGTGTTGAACTGGTCCATCAGAGAGCCTGCCAACACCTCTGCCAGTTCCTTCAGGATCCTTGGGTGTACACCGTCCGGTGCAGGTGCCGTGTCCACCCGTAAGGCTTTAAGGCTCTTCAGAACTCTATCCTCTTGGATGACCCCATCTGTTATCTCTGCCCCCATCCACTCTAGCCCCCTTTTCCCTGCGTTATTGGGCCATCCCTTTCTTTCATGAACACTGAGCAGAAATACTCATTGAGTGCCTCTGCCTGATCTTCCCCTTGTTCCCTCCATCCTCCCTCCCTCTCTCTTGATTCTAACAATGTCATCCCTACAACTCCTCTTCTCCCTTATGTATTTAAAGAATCCCTTCCCCCCTCTCTGATCCCCTGATCCAACTTCAGCTCCTTTGCTGCCTTGGCTGCCCTCACTGACCTGGTCATCTCCCTAGATGCCTTTGTGAACATTTCTCTGTTCTCCTCACGCCTCACTTAATGAAGGCCAATCTTTTTTCCCCTCACCTTCGCCTCCACCTCCTTGCTGAGCCAGCTAGGTTTTTTTGACCTGATTTGTTTACGCTGAGATTTGGCACACATGTTTGTGGCCTGATTTAGCTCATTCATAATGATTGCCCACTTCTGTTCAGCATTCATCCCTGGGTTAATTTCAACTAAATACCCCTCTAGGACACTGCCCATTCTGGCAAAATCTGCCTTCCTGAAATCCAACACTCTTGTCCTGATCTTAGCCAACTCCCTCTGTGTTGAGGAGGAACCACACTGAGAGGTGGTCGCTTCCTGCTAGAGGGTCCTGTAGTACCACATCCTGGACACACCCGATTGCAGATACCCCCCACTTTCCTGAACCTCTCCTGCACTTCTTCAACTGTACTGCCCTCTAGGTCATTTGTTCCTAGGTGCACAATGATGCGAGGCTTCCCTCCCACCTTCTTCACACATTTCTGAATGCACTGCCGTACTCTCCCCACTGTCATTCCTGGCATGCACTCCACCCAAGTTTGCTCTTCCTTGCTCCTTTACCTCCCCATCTCACCTCTCTGAGCATAGAATAGAAACATAGAAACATAGACTTTGATGACAGATAAGGATCACTTGGCCCACCTAGTCTGCCCATTTCCCTACCTATTGGATAAGCTGCAAATCCTAGTTAACCAACAGCCTACTCCTTCCTACCCCCACCAGAATTGCCTTATGTCTGTCCCATGCATTCTTGAATTCCCGCACTGTTTTTGACTCCACAACCTCCTCAGGAAGGCTATTCCATGTGACCACCACCCTCTTTGTGAAAAAATACTTCCTCACATTACCCTTAAGCCGTCTTCAAATTGTGTCCCCATGTTCTTGCACATCTCTTTTTCTGAAAGATGCTACCCTCTTGGACTTTGTTGATTCCCTTGAGGTGCTTGAAAGAATCCCCAAATACAAGTACTCGTGCCCCCATCCCTTGAACTTCCCCCATGGTTTGCTCTCCTACAAGCCCCTTTTCATCAGTGTCCTCTCCTTTCTTACCCTGCTCCTTTCCCCCTCCCTTCTCCTCCAATTGCACCTCCACCTGCTCTCCTCCTCCTCCTCCGTCCTTTTTGTGCTTGCTCCCTTCCACAACCACTCTTCCTCCACTACTTTAACATCCTCCCACTGCCACCTGCATTGTGCCTCTTCCCCCCAACATGTTTTGGTCTTCCTCCCCCTTTGTTTAGTGTGTTCATGCCAACTTGACCTACTTCCCTGCCCCTCCCTGCTTTTACCCCACCATCTTCCATCTCTCCTTGTACCCTGTATTCTCCCCTTCCCTCCTGGTCACCTGACTCTTGTTCTGTGGTGGCTTCACCAACCTCCTGCTCTATTTCATCAACCAGCACTGTGTACCTGTTTGTTGTCTCCAAGCTCCTGACCCTGCTTCCCCTGAAATTCCTTCCTGCCTCTGCTTACCCTGAACCTCTTTCCTACTTCCTCTCAGTCTACCCATGTTTCCTACTACCAACACCCTCTTTTGGCGCTCTCAGGATCCTGTGGACTTGGTCCCCCTGGCTGAGCACCCTCTTCCGGCCCATGGCAACCTGGTCTATCTTCCGATGGAGCTCTTCCTGCCCCATCTCCTCCTCACCACCTCAAACCTGTCTCCTCCCCCCCCAGTTCCCACCTCAAACTCTCTATCTCCAGCATAAGTTGTCATAACATCCTGCACACTGGACAACCCCCTCACCTTCCACCAGGTTCCCAGAAACAGTGCTGCCCTACACCCACTGCAGCTCACCAGGGGCACCATTTAGGGGGGCAGGGGGAGCAGTCCCCTCCCCAAATTGCAGCCAGCCAGGGCAGTGTTTATTTTTTCTGCTGCTGCCCCTCCATGTTTTTTTCTGTTGCCCCTCCTGCTTACAGCCAGGAGCCAGTGTCTTTTTGGTTTTAAAAGTGCTGCCTACCCACACTGATTGAGTCAGCATTCCTCCCCCCACTCGCAGCAAGCAGCAACAACAGTCATGGCTTTCCTACCCAAAAACTCCAAGTCCCATAGTGCTAGCTGCACCTAAGTGCACATGCGTGGAGGCAGGACTTGGGTAGTGATTGGCTAGGAAGGCCAGGGGGTGGGACTAGTCACGACATGGACCCAATGTCAGTAACTTGTGTATGGGAGAAGCCTGCCTGTTAAGTTCCAGCAGATCGGTGGGAAACAGTGAAAGGGACAGTTGGACGGTCTCCATTGGTCCGGAGAGTCTCTCAGACAGTGAAGAATTGGGGCATAGACAGTCAAATTGATGTGATAGCAAGGAGTCGGGGTCTGCGTGCGTTGGGAAGACTACACTCAGGTTAGGTAGTTTTCCTCCTCATTTGTTGATCAGGTGGGCAGTTCAGCAGCAGGGGACAAGGAAAGAGCAGCTGAGCTTGAGCTGTGCTGAGAACCAAGGAGTCGGAGAGTGGTAGACAGGAGGACAATGAGGGCTCAACTCGGGCAGCACAGCAGACAGCACTGTCATCACAACATGAGGGTGGAGCAGATACAAGAAGACAGTAGCAGCCACCCAGCCCCCAGGTGTGCAATTACTGTAATTAATTACACTGTGCTAGTGTTCTTGCTGAGTTGGTGATGTGGGACATTTTTGGTACAAGGGGACTTCTCCTAGGAGACAAAAAAATAAATGCTTGATAATCACACTGTAAAAAAAAGAAAAGAAAAAGAAACTAAGGGCAAATTGGGCAATAATGGCATACCTTTAAAAAGATACAGTAAAGTTAAGTCCCTGTCTTAGTCAAGCCTTTTTTAGTCTCATGCTGTGCACTCCCCAAATCCCAAAGCTACTACTGTCTGGACACCATCATCCAGTACCTACTTCAATCAACCACCAGAACAAGCTAGCACCTCTGTGGACAAGGCGTTGCAGCAGAATCCCAATTCCATCAGAGGTCAGCTGAGCTAATCTAGTTGCAGTCATCATTTCACATATCAATCAACACCGACATGCAGCCCTGGACAACTGCATGAACCTGTCTGGGTCATGGAATGATTGATGAGACATACCAATGATGAACACAAGACAGAGCGTAAAAAGAATAGTCTGACTGCTCTGGTGGCCTAGCAGTCAAGGTGCCCATCTGCCATTCAGGGGAAGGGAGGGGCTGCAGGTTTACTTCCTCCAGGTGCTACAATCCCGGTCTGCAGCAGCAGGAGCTGCAGAGACTGTCCTATGTGTACTCTCCTGTCTCTGGGGAGGGCTCACTGCACACCTCATGAAATGATGGCCCCTGGTGATCTTATGGGATGCAGAGCCATTCAATAAGGAACATTTCTGGTCTAATTACCATCCTAGATGTTGGGGCTTAAGAGGGGCCCACTGGTAGGATGGCATGGAAGCATCAACACCAGCTCCTACACCCAGCCTCTTGTGCCACATTGTACCCCATACTTGACGGACGATCATTTCTTCCCTTCATGTGGTTCACTGCCTCTCATTATAAACCCCAAGAGGAGGGTCAAGAGCTGTTATGCACACTGGAACAGTGCTGTGATCAGCTGGGGAGCAAGTCCTTGCATGGCTCAAATGTGCACACCTTGGAAATGATTGAGAGCCTTTGCTTTTGTGGTATCCCTGTGTGGCAGGTAGAAATGGCAGGGGTGAGTGAATTTGAGGGAGAATAAGCAAAAACTGAATGAAGAAAATGACAAAAAAAATAGGCTTATTTTAAATTGGAAAGACAGACTCTACTCCAGGGAGCCGGTATGAGGAAAGGTACCAGGCAGGAACTTTAGAGAGTAAGCAGCCTGCAGAGACAATCTGAGACATCCATTTAGAGAACTGTGAGCAACTTTAGGGCTAGCCCTGCTGCCTCACTGCCTCAGGGAAATACAGTTGGTTGCAGTTTGTTTGTAAGCTGTCCATCAGGCTGGATTACAAATATTTTCAGAGGGTTAAAAAGCCATTCGATGGGAATGCTCAGCTGCCCAGAAAAAAAGCGACAGGAACTATAGGTCCTGATTTACAAATTCACAAGAAAGTGTAATTTTAAAACAACTTACCTTCAATATTTCTTTTTATCTGGTTGATCCTGTGACCCTCCCATTCACCCACCAGCTATTACTGGCAGATACTTCCTCAGAGCCCCCCACCATGGTAAGCCCTCTAATGATGCCCTCCCCCGAGAGGCTAAATTGTGACGGAAACCTATATGCCTTAATGCATATAGTAACTCTGAACTAATTATTCAATGCATAATTGTGCTTATATCAGTGGTACTGATCAGTGAGGAAAGCATGTTTCTTGACTGATTGGTGCTGGTGTTATTAGCACAACTATGCACCAAAAAAGTAGTTCAAAGTTACTATATGCTTTAAGCCATGTAGGCGTCCTCTGTGGCTTAGCCCGTTGGGCAAGTCATCAGAGAGTTTGCTGTAGGGGACTTTGGGTGGAGTAGTTACCAATAATGGCTGGGGGGGGGTCACAGGATCAACCAGTTAAAAAGGAATAAATAGGTGAGTAAGTTGTTTAAAAATTGCACTTTCTTTGTGAATTTGTAAATTGGGACCTATAGGTCCAGCTACTTTTCTTCTGGGAAGCCGGGCATACATTCCCTTTTAAATTAATTGAATGGCCTGTGAGGTATGGAGAAATTAAAAGTCATGTTTCAGTTTTAAGTATACTAATACAAGCCAACCTGCAGCAACTTCTATGAGACTGCAACATTTCAACACTGGGTACCCAGGAACTGCCATAGGGCAGTTCCCAGTGTGCTTGACTATATATCCTGGTACCAGGTGGGAGAGGGTAGTGTTCTCCAGTACAGGAAGGCTAATGCAGCCCTTCTGTCATATTACAAGTGTGAGGGCAGGAAAAGTGTGACTGCACCTTGTTGTACATTGTTACTGGTGGCCAAGGTACCAACCATAGTGCTACACCTTTGAAAAGCTCAGATATCTGCTGCCAAAGTGCAGGGGGTAATTCGGTAACTGGCTCCACCCCCATTCAGCCCATGGCCCCACCCCCACAGCTGCTCTGACTGGCGGTTATTGCGCCCCCCTGTCAAAATCTGAAATGGTGCCTCTGCAGCTCACAACCCTCCCAGCCAGTTATCCCAACCTCTTCACTCCTCCCCCCATTCCCCCACCTGCCTCCTTGCCCTGGCCTCCACATCCCTCCTGTCTCTTAAATATTCCACAGCTCTTTACAATTGTATCTGAATTTCTATAAGGGCTGTAAACCTGCAGCACAGCCCCAAAACTCTCACTCTCTCTCCTTCTGTAGGGACTTACAGCTTTTCTCTCCTCCTCCTCTTGTATGTGCCATTTGGACCTAGTTACTGGCTACACCCATCGTAGTTCTGCCTATATATCAGCTAGGCTACTGCTTGTGCTGTGCTGCCTAACTGTTCCTGCCTCTTTAAGTAGGTGTGGTGTGGCCTTCTGCTATAAAGGCTGAGCTCCTGGGAGTGGCTGGGGAATGGGGGTGGGTGAGGGGGCAGCTCCTTTGGTACACGGTGTCTACAAAAACTACCAGGTAAAAAAAGACATACTTCCATAAACTACAGGGCAAAAACACAGTTCTAGTTCAATGTACCAGCAAACAGCTAGCTTTGCTCACACAAAATGGAGAATCCAACCGAATGTCTGTTAGGCACACATTTGAATTTCAACCCTCACTAATCCCCTGCTGAAGTGTGATACCTGCAGTTAAGGTACAAACCTCAGCCAATTTCAAACACTCACCAACCTTCCAGCAAACAGATTCTCCTAGTTTTGCTCACACAAAACGGGGCCTTGCTGATGAACAAAGCATGTTTAAGGCAAGACATCACCCACCTGGGACTGAAATGGCACCCGGAAGGCATCAAGTACCTGGGGATTATGTTTCACCCTAACTTGGCTAAGATGGTTTTGACAAACTTTCAGACACTTATAGTAGGGATGAGGAGGGACCTGGACTGGTGGAAGCCCCTTAAACTCTTACTGGCAGAGAAAATGAATTCCCTAAAACTCATGATAGCCCCTAGGATACTATATCTCCTGGCACGTCTACTGCTAACCATCTTCTCTAAATGGTTTCAGAAGTTGGATGCTTTAGTGGAAGGGTTCTTATGGGAAGGACGCCCACCACAATTCAGTAGCCAAAAGTTATGGCAACACTGGTCTAGGGGCCGGTGAGCACTGCCCTGGTTTCGGGGATATCACATGGCCTTCATCACTGCACAAACCATGAACTGGTTTGCCCCAGGAGGAAGTTCAGCTCCAACCTGGATATCCTTGGAGGCTTCACTAGTAGGTGCACCATCACCAGCCACGGTGCTCTACAGGACTAAAGGTACCCCATGGTCACTGGCCCATACCCATTGCCCTTTCAGTTAAATATTGGAAGAGAATTCATGCTATCCTGGGCTCCAACCCCACACCCTGAGCTCTCATGCCACTATGGAACAACCAGTGGGTTCTGTTGGGTAGACTCCAAGTACACTGGTGGCTTTGGGAAGCCCAGAGGATCAGGCCAGTGAAGGACTTGCTAGTCCAAGGCACTAATGTGGTTGATGAGTTTGCATCATTAAGGGAAAGGTACCATCTCCCTGCTAATCATGTTTGGAGATACTTGCAACTAAGGGACGCCATAAAGCAGCAAGGTGAAACACCTAGGGCCCCTGTAACCTCTGCACTGTATGACTGCGCCAAAACCTGGAAGACGCATGTGAGCTTGATCTATTCAGACCTAAAGGAGGCCTCAACGGATCCCACCCTCACTGCAAAATCTCAATGAAAAGCAGAAATGGGATCACAGATAGCAGAGAGACAATGGGCCCACTGCTGGCACAGAATTCATTGTGCCTGTAGGGATGGTAGATCCTGGCTGATAATGAACAAAATATTACTACGGTGGTACTACACCCAGCTAAATTTAAGCAATTGGGCCTACTTCAAGAGGATGTGTGCTGGCGTTGCAACCAAACAGGGGCCCATCTTTATCATGTTTTATGGTCATGCTCACAAATGCGCCCCTTTTGGGATGATATTGTGCACTTGTGCGAAGAAGTGGCCCCCTCAGATATCAATAGTTGCCCTTCTGCTGCTACTGTTGGGATGTACAACTGAGCCTCTTCCTAAGCATAACCCCTTAGCCCAGTGGGTCAGCACAGTGGGAGTGGTGGCTAAACACCAGATACTGACACGGTGGAAGTCCCCCAGATGCCCATCTCTAACAGAGCTACTACAAGTTGTGGCACAGGTGGCCACCTGTGAAAGAATGTCAAATTTAGCACTCTGGACAGGTTTGACTTATACTGGCAACCCTTCTTGAGCTCTAGGTTCTGCCAGAGCTCTACAAGAGCCTCTGCAACACCAACAATCTGATATTCCATCCCCATAGCTCCAGGTACTTCTGAATTCTCAGATACCCAATCCAAGACAAACCTCTCTGTTAAACCTTGATTGCTGTATGTATATAGTTATGGTTCATATTCTAAGAGGCACCCAACAATAATACAGTATGGGGCACAATGGCTTAGTCCCCCTTTGAGACTAACAGGGCATGCTCCCCAGGAAAGAAGGCCCAGGAAACAAGGGCAGCAGGGGGGCCTTGTACTTGAACCCCCCCTCCAGGGGCCTAGGAACATCCATACTTCCACCCGAAAGGGATGACAGATGGCTGTTTGATGGTATTGTTTGGAACTGGTCCCAAGTAATAAAGCTATTGGGCAGTAGTATAAGACTTCTCAGCATATGTATACAGAATGCCATGGCGGGGACCTCTGTCCACCAAATTGTTGGTAATCCATGCATTTCTTTGCATCACCTGTAAGATGTTTTATTGTTTGTCTGAATAAAAACTTTAACTTCAAAAAAGGTTAATCTGTTGCAAAGTTATTCAGTTTTCAAGTTCCCATTATTTCCTATGGGAAAATTACCTTTCAGGATAGAGGGAGAAAAATTGACCAATGATTTGTTCTCATGAAAAAGGAGTCACTCTTCCGAGACTCATTCCTTTTTCATGAGAATTAAATCCTTATTGGTGAGCGAAATATCCTTTTTTCATGAGCCACCATCTTGGTTTTTTTTCACCAACTAAAAAATATGGAAAAAATATAAAAATGCTGTAATCTTACTTAACAAACAGCAGAACCTAGCTAAATGGGCCCCATTTAACTAAATTCTGGTGTTTGTCTTTTACAATTAGCCCCAGAAATAATTTTTCTGCGCATCCGAAATTCTGGGTGCCCAGCTTAGCGAGAGAAGCCTTCTGCCACGTTCTCCCTATGAGAACATCTGATTTTATTTAGTATTGCAGTGATAGCTGAAGTCCTGCTGTTGGCTGCAGTGTCAGTCATAAGCCCCCCTCCCCCAATTTCCCTGGTGACTGGTGGCACCCCTCACTCCCCAGTCACTGTCCCCATATATTCCCTGGTGTCTAGTGGCACTCCCCACCCTCCAATAGCCATCCTGTACTTCTTTAAGCAGAGCTAGTATACTGAGGTTTTTTTTCTATGTTTGTAATTTTGGAGAGGTACAAAGTGTCCATGAATATTATCATTTGCCAAAATGTTTTGCTTTTACTGAGTTACTTATACTTGCTTGTTACGGTTGCTGCCCTTTCTTGAATGATTTCTGTCTTGCCGAGGGGAGTGCAAGGGTGCTGCAGTGTGAGCTGGAAGTTACGTTTTCAGAGGATCGCTGCCTCAGCATTGACAGGACTTTTGACAGGAGCGACTGAAGTTGTCTGTGAATGTGATTAATAGGTGGGTACTTCTAAATGGTGTCATTATGTTTTTAGTTACTAATATTTTAAATATATGACAGAATCGGGTATTCATTTTTCTTGTTTCATTTACAGGTGCAAACCGCTCTGAAGCACCAGTGGATTTAATCCATCTGTGGCAGAGTTAGGCTACACCTTTGGCTGTGACTGATGGACCACTTTTCTATCTCCTTATTTCCTAGCTGCCAAAATGTCTGTGTGCAACAGTTAATGCTTTTGTCTTTGCTTTTCTTCTTTTTCCCACCTACCCAAGGTTGGCCACCTAGCGTAGCTCTTTACTGTCCCTACTAAACTTCCTACTATTTCTGTCTTTTCATTCTTTTTCCATTTCCATCCATACAGGCCATGGAATGATGTCAAACAACCGGAAAGGTGTTGTGTAAAGTGCATAAGTGCATTTGTGTACAAAAAGCATGAAAGCTATTTTAGATAGCATGAATGAATACAGCTAATAAAGCCTTTTTAAATAAAAGGATCTGAAGCCATATAAAACAATAATAATGTCATGATTAATGCAGTTATTAGAAATCCTTAAAGTATTTTCACATATTCATACTATAAACCTGTAACTGTACAAGGTTCTATGTATAAAAGAACTTAGTCCACCAGCCCAGTGGTGCAGAGGGTTGAGGTGCTGGTGCCTTACCTCATCCCATGCCGGCGACCGGGGTTCAGGAATGGACTCGGATAGTCGGGGGATGGCAGGGGCAGGAGAAGATCGAACGTCCGTAGGACTGCTCTCCTCTCCTGGGGGTGGGTAGTGGGGTCTTGTTGTGCCACAGCGGCCTCTGGTGGAGACCAGGAGCACTGCTGAATCACACAAGAAAGAGGAAGTAACTAGAAAAAGCAGAAATACCACTTCACGGTAGACGAATGATGGCTGCCTGACGGTCTGAGGCCATCAAGGTCCTACCAAGCTCTCCGCCTCAGCAGCATCCTTGGGGCTAAAGTAGGAATGCTGGTCTGCCCCTTAGCTGGTGCCTTCCCCATTGGAGGAGGGGGATCCATCCGGCGAAAGGTTACGCCGGGTCACCCTGGGGATCGGCTGTGATCTGAGGCAGAATCTCAGAGGACGGATGGGTCAGAGGACTGCCTTGGCAAGCCTGAAGGAGTGGCTGCCATGAGCTTGTAGGGGTAGAAAGAGATAACACAAAAAAAAAAAGAACTTAGTCACTTTGGATCAGAGATATAGAAAGTCAATTTCTGTAGATATATATATACACTGTACCTTTAACTGAACCAGAAAATCCCCTGACACAACCCCCTCCCCCCCTTGGTTTTGAAACATGTCCAGACATGTAAGGGCTCAGTCAGGTGACCCTACCTAAAAGGTATAAAAACCTTTGCACATAGTTTACTTCAGTTCAGCCCAAGGGAGCTCAGCCCTAGGAGAGGGAGAAGAGATGCAGACAAGCAGTTGAATGCAGATAAGAAGGGTCTTAGGAGCTTTAAGATCCAGGACTGTATTTTGGGAGAAACTACTGATGTTAAGTAATGATTTTCTTTGCAATTGTTGTTTTCATTTATTATTTTTTGAACTTTTGACAAATAAATATCCCACCACAGTGTGTTTAACCTGTAAATTTGCCTCATCTGACATTTATTATCACACGCTGTGACACCATCTCTGTCAGGCAACAGCAAATTGTCTTTTCAGTGGTATAGTAGTGTGTTCTATATGAATTGGTGTGTGTTATAGCATGTTTTTAATTGCAACCCACCAAACTGTTCTGCAGTTTATAATTAAATTGAATGTGATGTTTTTCAGATACTGAATTGATTGAAAAGGGTGTCTTTTTTTTGGGGGGGGGGTGAGAATGTGACTAATTGAATCAGTGTGTGGGTTTGCTGTGACTCCTTGCAATTCTGAACCTGAGGACAATGTGATTCAGTTTATGGATTTCTGTGGTTTTGCTTGAATTTATTTTTTCCAACTTAGTTTTCAGTAATTTCTCTTTTTTAAGACTGTGCCTTCATTGATGTGACAGCGCTGGGAGAATATGCCAGTAGTGCCTTAGATGCGTACTGTATTCTGCACCTTCTTTTTCCTGTTTTTACTTGCATACTGATATGCATTCCCTCTTTGGGTGTGGTGTTGATGTGTGGGTTGTACAGTGCTAATACATTATGTAAAAAGTAATTACCATGCTTTGATCAGGATCACATATTTAGATATGTATGTTAGAGAGAAATCTCACACGTGCACACTGTCACCCATCCAGTGAGTATGTTGTGAATGTGGCCCTTTACTGGAGTAAATTTATCATGGTGCAAACGAATTCCATGCAGATTTTCTGTCTGAACCGGACACGAACTCCCCCCCATCAAGGGATGATATATGGTCACACACTCTGTCGTATGAATGGAAGCATCATGCTGTTTTTCTGTGAATGCACTACAGTTTCAATAGGTGGGTACGCGTTTTAATCATGGGGGAAAAAAACAAAACTAAAATTCTTTATAAAAAAAAGAAAATCCTTCTTAAAAGAGGTTAAAACAGTTTCCAGTACATGCTTGCCCATAATTTACGAAATCTACTATAGGTGACTTGCTTAATAACAGCAATGTGATAAGTGTAAAGGGGCCCCCGATTCAGACCAGGTTTGCTCATTGCAGCTGCTATACACCCCTCCCCCCTCACACACGGGAAACCAGCTGAACCAATCCCTGACTCAGTATACCTTTATGAAAAAAACAAAAACAGAACAACAAAGCTAGAAAAAGAAACACAAATACTGTCCAGTAATTGTGATTTGTACTCCTCCTCCATCTCATATAGTATAATACCAGTGGTCTACCCATTCCTGATCCCCTGTAACGAAAATGAAATTAAGCTCACTCATACTCAATGTTCCCCACCCCATACTCGATTCCCTGTCATCTTGTAGAAATATCATTAACTAATGTCTAGGGGACCCCACCTCCCTATCCCCAAACACACCATTGCTCTTTTTAATAGCAGAGCCTCCACCCTCCTCATCACCGCTGGTATTTATTTACACACAGCTCCACTTCCCACCCAACCCATCCTTGAGCTGATGACTGGCATAGCACTCCGATCTTCATCAGTGCAGGCTGCTGACTGAGCTGAGTTCCTTGTGCCAGTAATGTACACTACTGACAGAGTAGAGGTGCCTTCAACTAAATTCATGAAAATGAATGACTGAGCTATCAACCAGCGCATACTGTAACAGATGATTGTACAGTACTCGCTGGCTGATAGCACAGTCGGTGGATGACAGTGGTGGCCAACAGAGGGTTATTCAGTTTGCAAGTTCAAGGATGGGATGGGTGGAATGCAGATATTCTACAGATTACTGCTGTGAGATGGCAAAATGTAACAATACACATGTTTTCAACTGTTGGAATCCATAGTCGTCTTGATTTTTAAGAGGTGCAGCAAAAGATTATTATTCTCAGATTCAAAACCCCTTTTGGCAAATAAAGAAACCATCCCTCAATGGTCTAGTGGCCCTCACTCCCCAATCCCCGATGCACATTTCTTAATTTTCATTGGTGGATGGTGGCATTCTCCCACGCTCCCATGCTTTCTGTATGCTGAAAATAAGAAAAATGTCCCTTGATGTCTTTTTTAATTATTTTTCAGCTGTAAAAAAAAAAAGACCATCACCAATCACACCTGCACCTCCCACCCAACCTCCCACTGTACCACCCCTCCTACACCCCTTGACACCCCCACACACTGTCACTCACCTGAAGAGGCTCCAGTTTGAAACCGCTCTCCCGATCGAAGACATGTCTTGCAGCTGGAAAGATGATAGCAATATGAGAAACTAAGGTACATGCCGTTCTATGTATTTCAATGGGGGGTTAAACTTTTCTGAACAACCTAGCCAATTTTTGAGATTTTGACCCCAAATTTTCAATATGGCTTTTTGGGGACCCCACCTCATGAACAATATGACTGTCACTAGGCAATTCCTGTCAGAAAGGTGATTTTGCAGTCGGTTGGTGAAATCACCTTTTCAGTGGGATTTGTGTAACAACAGTCATATTGTTCATGAGGAGGGGCCATAAGAAGGCTATGCTGAAAATTTGGGATCAAAATTTCAAAAAATGACAAAGTTAGGACCATTCATTGTAATTTTGCTACGGATGCTCGTAACTTTGGACACTTTCAATATTTTCACCCCATATTTTCAACAAAGCCTTCTCATTACCCAACCGCATGTATGTCACAGCTGTCATTTTTTTAAAACCTGGCCAAAATGTGTTTTCACACCTGTGGCACAGAATGGCATTGCAGTTGTGCAGAATAAAGTTTTGGTGGGGATTTGAAAGTTTTCTGTACTTGGTACATGTGGTGAGGTCATAAGAATACTACGTTGAAAATTTGGGGTCAAAATTATTAAAAATGGCACAGTTATTACTATTCTTTTGCAGTTTCGATATGCATGCTCATAGCTTTGGGAATGTTTCATATTTTGACCCCAAATTTTCAACATAGCCTTCTTATTTCACCACCTCATGTATGTCAGAGCTGTAATTTTTCAAATCCTGGCCAAAATGTGTTTTTGCACCTTAGGTGCGGAATGGCGCTGCGCTTGCACAGAGTCATGTTTTGGCAGGGATTGAAAAATGTTCTGCACTGGGTATATGAGGTGAGGTAATAACTTGGCTATGGTGACAATTTGGTGACTGTTGTCCTATAAGTGGAAGTGCAGGGGCCAGAAGGCACAGCTAGATATGTATGCACATCTATGGAGGAATGGTAGCGCAGGACCACAGGCAAATAAGGATATGATTATACTATCTCAAAAAGTAAGGAAATAAATTGCAAAAAATGTTGTTACTGCATCCGTTAGGGTTAAACTGACAAGAGTAGGGAAATGTGGCATAAGGGTCTCCAGTTCTAATGCCCCATTCCCCACCCTGCACAGACCCAGAGGTAGGGGGTCTGTCTTGGAGCTGTCAGTCCTAACGCTCACCCCATTCCCCTATGCCTTACCCATCTCACTTTATTTACTTATAGAATGGAGTGAGTGTTAGGTTGATGGCCCCAAGACAGACCACCCCCACCTGTGTGTCTGTGCAGGGTGGGGAATGGGGCTTTAGGGTTGGAAACCCTAATGCCGCATTTCCCTACTTTTGTCAGTTTAACCCTAACTAATGCATTAACAGTTTTATATATATATATATATGAGTCATTCTCTAGTAAGTTTAAGCCATGCAGTGTCCCACCATTCCCAAATCTCTATTTTAGAGAAATAACATTAAAGTTTTGATTTTATGTTATCAAAAGCCTTATTTCCATCTGATTACATAGCGTGCACAGTTTGAAACAATTGTAAGTTATATTTGCTGTTTTATCAATAAAAAACTCTTAAAACTAGCTGTCATTCCTTTGTGCTTAAGTGTGACATCCACACACATCCTTTTTGTTTGATGATTTACACCTACACTGTTTACTTATACATTTGCCCCAACACATCTGTTCAAAAGTTAACATCTCAGAGTAAATGAAGATTGATTTCCAACAATTCAGTGTATGTTTTGTTACTGTTATATTAAATTGAAAAACTGTATATCGCAAGTTACAGGCTCTGTCCACAGTGTAACCTGCGATAAAAAGTGACTGATTAGTCTGTGAAGACCCTGATTACTGTTTTTCCTTTCCAGGGTTTTCTTTAAACTGTAGTCAAAGGTGGGAAAGCCTCTGGTAATTTTTTTTATTTTTAATTTTTTTTGTCCAGAAATCATGTTTCTATCATTCCCACATTTGTTAAGTCCAAAAACAACCTTCGTTCATCTGCTCCGTTTGGGCCCCTTCCCAAAACTCTGGGAAATCATCATCCCATGCAAATATAGTACTGGTGATGATGAGGTGAAAGCTATAAATTTTATCACTGGTGGGATGATCTGTTTTTGTGAAATGATCACCTGACTGGAGATGTCCATCAGCAGAGCAAAGACAAACATGCGAGACAAGCCTAGCTGAACCCAGTTTAAAATAAAAAAAATGTTTAAAATCCAGTCCCTGCTTAAAAAACTGCATTGCCATTGCACAGCATTGAAGGTTGCCTAATGAAATGGACCTGTTTTGCAATTGAAACCTTTTTCTTGCACTTGTAAAGTTTGGTAGTTGAACTACGTACCTGGAAATGGTCACCTCGGAGGTGACAGAGATGGCTTCAATGAATACTCCATTAACAACGCTCGGTATGTACTGTGGTCACCCATGTAAATGGCTAGCCTCTGAAAATCATTTAATAAATGTTAACTAATATTTGCTGTGGATATTTTTGTTTTGAAAAATTATTTTTGACTCTACTAAAATGATTTCTGTTTTTTCTTTGTTCTGCCCCGCTCGACACACACTTGGTTCTCAGTGATGAGCCAGACAGTTTGCCTTATTTGTTTATTCATAACTACTTAGCCCATACCTACTGACAATCATTATTTTTATTTTTTACCTAAATTGCTATCCTGATTTTGTAAGTCAGTGTCTACTGCTTACCTTTCCCAATGCAGATCATCTCAGACCGCATGGTATAGCACAAGGGCACCCTAGCAAATGGCATGCTCAAAGCAGCTTTTATCAAGTGTACTGCATGTTTTCATTCAATAGATTTTGATTCAATTCCTAAAATCCCTTTGCGCTGCTGTTTTGAAAGATTTTCATGTGGCAAGGAATATCGGAACTTTTCCTTTCACCTTTCGGCCCGAGCCCGTGTTTTTTTGACTCTCTCTCTCTTTGTTCTGTGCCACTCTGTCCCACGCAAACATCTGTGCTGTATGCCTTGCTCCCAGACTTTCAAAGAAAGTTGCCAAAGCATAAGTATGGTTCCCTTAACTATTTAACAGCTTGGATTTCAACTTTTTTTTTTCTGAAATAATTTTGGAAATGTTGAAAGTTCTATGTTTGGTTGCTCATTTCTGTGAACCCCATTTAACAGTACAAGCCATGTGGTCCCATATCCCATTCAAGAGTACTTAGAGAAATGCAAAAGTCAGCATTAATGCTATTTTATTCTTAGTACTGTGCACTGGACAAAGAATAAGCAATCAAGCTATTGGACTTGTTTTGTGAAAAATATAGTTTGTGTTTAGAATAGTGCAGGTACTGGTTTGCATGTTACTGCATCAGAAGGGACAACCCATTTTCAAATGTTCGGAATTGGGGTTATTTTGGGGACAAATATTACATATATGACTGCTTGAACTTATGCAATATATAACACCATGAAAAATGCAATATATTACTTAGATAGAACGTGTGTGACTTCTGCTTATAACAATGATCAAGTAGTAATTTGGGTGTGCGTTATAATGCACTGCTTTCACACGCTAAGCCATGCAGTCCTACAGTAACAGGAGAGCTTAGTAAAATTCCTAAAACAGAACCCCATTCTTTCCATAAAGGTGACATAATCAAATTGTGTTATTGAATAACAATAAAAGAAATTTCACACAATTAATTTTCAACCATGGGGCATTTTTTCAGACTAGTTCCTGTAAGTAGTACCAAGAGTTTGCTTTACATAGATGCATAGACAGTGTCGGTGGATAAGGGCCTATGGCTCACCTAGTCTGCCCATTTGAGTTTGTAACTTTAGTTTATATTTTCCTAGAACTCTGTTGCCCCTTACCCCTGACCTCCAGAATTCCTTTATGTCTATCCTATGCATTCTTAAATCCCGTGATTGTTTCAGCCCCCACCACTTCCTCAGGCAGGGTGTTCCACTTGTCCACCACCCGTTCTGTGGAGAAATTCTTCCTCACATTTCCTCTGAATTGTCCTCTCTCCAACTTCATCCCATGCCCTTTAGTCCTGGAACACCTTTTTCACTTAAAAATAGTATATTCTTGCACCCTGTTCCTCCCTGTAAGATACTTGTATGTCTCTATCATGTCCCCTCTCTCCCTCCTCTCCTCCAGGGAGCACATATTCAATTCCTTCAACCTGTCCTCATAGGACTTGTGATGCTTTGCATCGTGGACTGCTGTATCATAACGTTCAGTTTCAAGTAGTAACAAATAAATCTATCCATAATGAATAAAAAAATGTCCCAAATGGTTTTGATCCATTTAGTGGGTATGCAGAGCACTGCAGTATGATATGCCCTGTTTCTGATGCCTGTTCAGCCTGCAATAATTTTTGGCACTCTAAGGATACTGGTGGACTGCAGAAACAACACGGTCCAAGTGACTACAGTGACAAAATACAGCACAAATGTTTTCAATGAGACTCAAAGTGCTGTTAATGTAAAGTTTGCACTAACCGACCATGCATGTTTTCTGAATTAGTGAAGTATTTATTTTTTTCTCTTTTGGGAGTAGGGCTGCTCATTTTTTATATACTGCATGTTAGTAAATCAATACTGGACCTGAGCCATTACTGTCACATATCCCGTACGGGCCAGCAACTGCTAACATTGGGTATTACTTGTAAGGAAAAACAGGTAAAATAAAATAAAATAATTCATAGAGGCTGTGGAAGGTTGCAACAGTCGATGTGGTCTATCTTGCTTTCTTGTGACATCAGATGTGCACCTCAGTATTAGCGTGCGTTTTTGTGGACTGCCTTTGTATTCTTAGTCAGCATGTCCTAAAAAACATGCACATGACTCGTTGCAGTTCAGTATGAAGTTAATATTTATAAGTTTTATCACATATATTTGCAATTGATGACTACCTACATGCTATTAGGAATATTTATTGCCTTTTTAAATTATTTTATTACATTCATTGAGGTATTACTCAATCGTTCGTTTGGTGGACTTTAGCTGAATATCATTTGCTATTATGTCACATATTAAGATGCCAAATAATGGAAAAAGTGGATAAATATAATATTGATGCAAGCAATCATTTTTAAAGCATTGTGTATGAACACAGATGAGTCTAATAATTTATTTTCCCCTGCATTTCTTCTGAGAGAAGTGCATTTTTGTTTGTGATAGTACATGCTAAGACATCAAATAAAGAAGTATACACTATGTTTAAAAATATTCAAGATGACATGCAAGGGAATTAAATGTTAACCATATTAAGATAGGGAGATGGAAGGGTGTTAGTCCAAAGTAGAAGCTACAATTTAACTAAAAAAAAAGAACAACAAACTCAGTTAGAGTCTGTAAAAATGATGCTATCCTTGGTTCCATGCTGGATGAACGCGAGGGCACAGGCCACCACTGCCATCTCAGCGTATTGTGATGATGCTACACTACAGCGCTTAGATATTTTGACAGTGTTCCCATAAGGGTAAATCACTAGAATACCCATCCCTGCAATTTGTTCTCCCTGATAGTAGGATGCTGAACCATCAGTAAAAATTCAACACAAAGAGGTGTTATCAAGTATTTGTGGTGTGGCAGGGAGGAAAGGACTTGGATCCAGAAGATCAGGTGACTGCAGTGTACAGTCATGGGGTTCTCCTTGGAAAAGGAGTCCATGAGCCAGCATAGATGGAATTTTTGTCGGTTGCACCTGTATGTCTCTATCCTGGAGAAGAAGTGACCAGTGTGTCAGTCTGGTGTTAGAGACTGATCCATCCTTCACTCTGTCTGAAAGCAGAAAGGTAGTTGGAGTGTGGTTGGTGTTAATGATCAGTGGTGAGTACCCAATGATATACAGGAAGTGCTTGACAGCCCAGTAGGTGGCCAGAAGGTTCCTTTCACAAAGGCCATACTTCTGTTCTACTGGGGTCAAGAGCGGTGATGCATATGCAATGGGTCTCAGAGTGCCATGAACTTTCTGGGCCAGCACTGCTGACATGGCAATGTCAGAGGTGGCACATTCCAAATGGAATGGTAGTGCTGGATTGGGGTTAACCAGAGCTGGGGCAGAGGCCAAGGCCTGCTTCAGTGACATCATAGCCTGGATGTGTATAGGGCCCGAAGTCCATAGGACATCCTTCTTGAGTAACTCATACAGAGGAGCAGCTTTCTGAGCAAAATCACAAATAAAATCTCTCAAATAATTCACCATACCTAGAAACCTTCGAAGAGTTGCCACGCTGGTGGACAATGGCAAGTCTTACAATCCCTGTACCTTCTTCCAGGTAGGGCTTCAACCTTGGTAAGTTATTTTCAGACCCAGAAAGAGTACTTCTTTCTGACATAGTTGTGCTTTTGCTGGATTGCATTTCAAGCCTGCTGTCTGGATGAGAGTCAGTAGTTTGTTCAAGAGATTCAAATGTTGTTCCTGTGTGGCTGTTGCCAGCAACAGGTCGTCCACATACAGCAAGAGACAATGGGGAGTAGAGAAACTCTCGAGAGCATCCATCATGTGTAGATGGAACAGGGATGGACTATTATGGAATCCTTGTGGCAAGCAAGTCCACGTGTACTGTCTTCCTTCAAAGGTGAAGGCAAACTTATATTGACTCTTAAGAGCCAATGGTAATGACCAAAAACCATTGGAAATGTCCAGGGCACTGAACCATTTAAGGTCAGGGGTCAAGAGTTATAGCTTATCAGGTGCTGATGCCACAGTTGGGAAACAACTGGGGGTGACCCGATTCATTTTCCTGTAGTCAATAGTAAGTCTCCAGGTACCTGTGGTTTTTTTCACAAGCCACACTGGGGAGTTGGCAGTGGAAACACACGTCCTGATTACTCCTTGCTTGAGGAATGATTTGATCGTTTCTCTAAGGGAAGGCAAGGCCTCAGTTGGGAAAGGATATTGCCTTTGCCTCTCATGTGCTGGGCCTGGCACTTCGATGACAGTATGCATTCTGCCACAGTCATGTTTGTTAATTGCAAATGCTTCCAAATGTCATTGCAAAATGGGGAGAAGCTTTGGGAAAAGTTAATGAGCCTTGAACAAATCTATGACATCATACTCCTTGTCATTGGTAGAGATTGTTGCCACGACATGTGAATCAGGAATCAAAATGGTATGATATTGACCCTGAATCTGTATCAGTAGCATGTTAGCTAGGTCCACCACATAGCCGTGTGGTGCAAGGAAGTCAATCCCATGATACTAGGATGGTCATGCAATACCATTAGTTGGAAAGTGTGTGAGGCCTTTAGATGGCCTAGTTCTTCCAGTAGGGGTAGAGAACGGTATGCAGGTAGCTTAGTACCATCAACTCCTGACATGTTGGTCCTCCATCCGGTGGACCAAGGGGATGTGTCTGGATGTTCATCATGTAACACAGATACAGCTGCACCTGTATCTAGCAAGACTACTAGTAGGCGGCCCCCGACCTCAGTCTCGGTGCAGGGCCTTCCATTTGTATCCAAGACTAGCTTGTTTACAATCCGGATTGGAGCCTGTAATTGTCAATCTGTACTACTGGGAGCATGGAGAGGTTGGGCCTGACTTTTGTGAATCATTTCACCATGCTGCACTGACGCTATATAGGGAGGAGCTTCTGGGTTCAGGCCTATATGAGCCTGAGGGCCTGCACCACCAGTGTCCCCATGGCCTGTTGGGGTGTGGGTTGCCGGTTGTACCACTGCAAGGGCCTGTGCAGGAACAGCATCTGCTACAGGCGCACTTGTCCCAGGAGCTCTCAAATTTCCGATTCTCTTCAGCTATCTCCCTATATGAAGGGCCTGTTCTTTGCTGTTGTGGTTTACCTTTACCATTATGCTTTTTGTACTTATGCCAATTCGGTTTCCACCCACTGCTGTTGCTGTTGGGTTGTTGTTGATGGGCCAGTTGGGGTGTTGGTTATCAGCTGGAGGGGCTTTCTGATGTTGAGCCTGTTGGTGTTGGGCCTGCCCTTCCATATTGTAGTGAGTCGTGACCTCTGGAGTAGGCTCCACATTGGCTACCTTCTTGGAACCGGAGCCCAGATCACAGATATAGAGTTGGTAAACTCTCAGTTTTCCGAAGGATGTCGGCAAACCTATCCATATTGGGGTAGGTGGTTGGCTGTACCTTTTCTCGTACTGCTGGAATCGTGTTCCTAAGAAACAGGGTCTTATATTCAATAAGATCTACATCCTCAGCTTCTTGTACCAAGTGTTTTCCTGCTTGGTAGGCCATCCAAAGTTTCTGTTGGTAAGTCACTGGACTTTCCTTTGCATTCTGTTTTACAGGGTATGCAAGCATCACTCCTACTACACCTGGGCTGTGAGTAGAAATGAGCTCGGCTGCAACCTCGTCAAAGGTAACGTTCCCATCCTAACGAACAGCATCAGGGAGTTTGGCCCACAAACTAGGATCAATGGTTTGGCATAGTATTTGGACCTGGTATTCTGCAGTGAGGCTAAGCATCTCGCATTTAGAATGCACCTTTTCCAAGTGACAGCTGAGGTTGTCGGACAGATTCATCCGAACGATGCTGTCAGCAATTTGCTGAACGAACAGAGTAAGCCATTTGTGAGGGATTACAGGGTTGATCAGGCAGAGGTAGATTATCTCGGGCACTGTCCAGGGTGGCCCAAGCTGCAGCCTCGCCTGGTCTGCGGACAATACCTCCTGAGTACCAGCCTCCTGCAGAAGCTGCCTAATCGGGGTTTTAATGGCCCATTTACTTCTCTCAGGAATAGGAACACTGCCTATTGCAGTTTCAATCATCGTTTCTATCTCATGCATATCTTTCACATTAATAAAGGCTATCGGTGGTGCTGTCGGGACCAGGCCTGGGCCTGCTCCCCCCCATCATGGGGGCCACCATGTTGGTGTCTCCCATGATGGGCGTCATAACGTCAATGACATATGACATGGTGAGGGTGTAGTGGGGACCCGCCATGTTGTGGATGGCTGGGGTGGGTCTCTGGGCCATAGTAGGGGTGTGACTGGGCATTGTATTGAGAGATGTCATCATCTGACAACTCCCCTTCAGATGACGTATGTAAGGCAGGGGCTACGCCTCCCATTGCCTTAACATGGCCAGCTAGTACCTCCCGCTGATGGCGCAGTTTTGCCATCTTGGTTTGACATTCAGTATGACTCACACTTGCAACATCCATATCAGCCTCATCTTGCTTTTGCAACACCCTATACGTGGTGCTCAGTTCGCGATTGTCCCCAACAGCCGTTTCTAAGTCATTACGTACCTGGTTTATCTCGTCCTGTAGCTCACCCATCTCCTCACTGAACTGTGCATTTGCAGCACTTAGCAAATCATTCATTTGAAATGCCTGTCCTGTATCCTGTCTCAAACTTTCACACTCCTGCTTCAACATACAAAGTTCCTGTTCTCCAGCTTGCGCTGAATGATGCAATGGTGAATCCTTTTCATTCCGCAGAGTTTGGAGCTCAGACTCCAAGTTCTGCAGCAGTCTAACACATTCCATTTCCTGCAAACCCATCTGCTGCTTAAGAGATGAAATTTGCAGATCAAGGGTTCAAAACCTCGCTTCGGAGGCTTCCAGAGCAGCATAGAGAGCCGCGACCATCAATCCTTTAGCTTGACGTTTATTGGCTGATTGTCTCATCTCTGTGTACTGGGTTGAAATCCCCAGTATAGGGTTTTCGGTTTGACTTGCATCCACGTGAAGTCAGCCCAGCTTCCATGGAGGTAAGGAAGTTCAAGACATCGAGTCTCAGTTCTGCACAGATATTTGATACAGTGGCCATTCTGTGGGAGGAATGAAAATCAAACTGAAAAGGCTATGCTGTGTATCGATCACAGCAGGAGCACTTTATACACAGCAGGCTACTGTAAAGTTGTAGACTTACAATTCAAAGCTGTATTGGAGTGAGTCAGTGGGCATCGACCACACCTGAAAGAATGACAGCCAGACTGTGTAAGTGACTACAAACTGGTTTAAAATGGAGAGGTGATATGGGAATGTACACCTACTGTGCCCGTGGAAAGGAAAAAGTTTCAGCAGCAAGTGAAAACTTACAAAACCAAATATTGCCTGCACATGGTGCGCCAATTTGTTAGGAGGTCTAAACCTCACTTTCAGGTTCTTGGCAATATTGGGAATGCAAGTAATCACAGACATGTTGCATAAGAGTAATAAACAAGTTTATTACTACCAAAAGGATAAATCACAGTTGCCCTAAGCAGTTCTTACCAATATGAACCGGGAGCCAGTGCTAAGCGTTCCCTATACCTTGAGGTTTCTCTGTGTCTCCTGGGATCTCTGAGGTACAAGACTAATATATTACATTATATACCTATGATAATTATTATGGTTACTGTAAGATAGAAACATTTCTAGTTACACAGGTGAGCCCTATTGGCTAAGTTAGAAGTGGCTCCATGGTCCAAGATAACATTATACAATTTTGTATAGTCATCAGTTTATGAACAAAAGAGTTCTTATACAGAGTCTTACATAACTCAGTGTAGTGGTACAAATCACCAAAAGGTGGCAATGCTGACTTACATATCATAATTACTCCAAGGACAAAGATGCCTTGGCATCTTACAAGTAAGAAATACACAGAAAATACATAGAAGAATATATATGTATTAGCAAGTAAAGTGTATTACAACAATATGCATTCATCTCCTGACATCTGCTCTTGCACAGTAGATGCCCTTAGCCCTATATGTTAGTATAACATATACCTAAGTTGTAGCTGTCTACGGTGTACCTCTGAGGGTACCAATTAGGGTGCAGGGACCTCGTGTAACACAGTGGTGCAGTTGAGTAACAATTGTGTGAGGGGGAGCGGGAGGAACAGGAAATAGCAGGGGAATCAGGGAGCTAGGTAGCGAGAGACAAATATGGGGATAAAGGACATCACAAGGGTGGGCATGAGTAGGCAGTACAACTAAGAACAGTCACAAAGATTAGCTGGTAGAAGGTGATGGCAGAGTAAAGTTTTGAAGGGGCCTAGTTTTCCTGTAGAAGAAACTGCCATAGGGAGATTGTTAAGCAAAACAAGGGCCCTGTAAATGATAGCACGCTGCCCAAGGGCAATCCTACAGAAAGGGATTAGGAAGAAGGCCTTTTCAGAGCTCTTGGCAACTCTGGGAGTAGGGGCAGCTGTGAGGAGCTGTTGAACCGAGGGAGGAGAGAGACTAGTGAATAGTTTCCGGGCTAGCAAGCAGCTGTGATAGGCAAGCCTTCCCTTAAAATTTAGCCACTTAGTTTGACTACAAAGATCACAGGTGTGGGTTAGCCTAGGGGCTCCCACAACTAGGCGACAGGCTTTTATGAGGGAGATCATGATTCTTTTAAGAGCAGTAACAGAAGCAGAGCCATATATTACAATACCATAATCGACAACTGATAAGATGGAGCTAGAGACTATCAAACTCTTTCGCTTTCTCTTTCGCTGCTGTAACCCCAAATGATTCCCTAAGTACCCTCCTCACCATCAACCCCTCTAAAGGTGCCTCCCATGATGGCCTTGACCCAAAACTCCTCTCCCTCTCTGCTTCAGCACCCCCTCTCAATAATCTTAAATCTCTCATTCTCTACTGCCTCGGTCCCCTCTTCATGGAAACATGCTGTGGTCCTCCCTCTACCCAAAAGGGTGACCCCTCATCCTCTGGCAACTATTACCCCACTTCTCTCCTCCCTACCCTTGCCAAGCTTCAAGAATATATTGTCCTCTCCCAACTCACCTCTTTTCTATCTGTCACCTCCTTTTTCACCCCTTTCCAGTCTGGTTTCAGGAAAAACCACTCAACCACCACCTCTCTCTATGGCTCACAGACTCCATTCTAACCAGTATGGACAATGGCGAAATTACTCTGCCATTTTTCTCGACCTGACCAAGGCCTTCAACATTGTCTCTCACTCCCTTATCCTCGACATACTCATAGCAGCTGGCCTATCTCCATCCGCCACAAACTGGTTCAAGGCCTACCTTATTGGCGGAATCCAATCAGGTAAGATCTTGGATGCCACATCCCCTCCACTCCCGATTAGCACTGGAGTCCCCAGGGCTCGGTATTAGGGACTCTCCTATTCTCCATCTTCAGAAATGACCTTCCCTCTGTTTGTTCCCCATCCTCCACTATACATATGTATGCCGATGATACAATCTGTATGCATTTGGTTTCTGTCCTGATGAGGTTACAACCAGCTTACAGCAAGACTTTGACAAGGTTCAGCTCTGGTTTGCTAACCATCAGCTTTTCCTCAATGTCAAGAAGACTGTTTCCATGACCTTTGGCACAAGGCAGAGACTTTCTAGGCTTCCCTCCCTACCCACTTTCCACACCCTTGATGAGACTACTTGAGGACACATACTCCTTCAGGTACTTAGGTGTTTGGTTGGACCAACATCTAAACTTCTCTGGACACATTGATGCCATCCAGAAGACACTGCACCAAAAGCTTGGTGCCCTGTTCAGGAACTGTAGTTGCATCCCTCCAACGGCTAGGCGTGAACTTGTTCAGAAGATGATACTGCCCATTTTCGATCACTGTGACATAGTCTATGGTACGGCCACTATGTCCTCCCCTGGCCAGACTGGACACATTCTTCAATTTCTTCTTCCGATTTCCCTGGATTCCCTTCACACCCATCACTGTGAACTTTATCATGCCTATCCTTCTCCTCTCTTACAAATAGGCTGACTCTCCACTGTGCAAAATTCACCTTCAAGCACTGGTTGGGTGAGCTCCCTTCCTACCTCACCTCCTTCTTTATATCACCCCCATTCCCTTAGATAAACCGACTCCAACACTGTTGTCCCCACAGATCCACCTAAATCGGTCAATCCGGTTACTCTCACCGCCTCTCAAAAATTTTGAATTTCCTCCCACCTCAAATTCGGCACTCATCCTCTGCCTACTCCATCAGTTTTGCCCTCAATAACTACCTTGCACCTAGCTGCTCCTGCCATGTCCCTCCCTAATTCCCTCATCTAAGCCCTGAACAAACCCTACCTGTCTACCCTCAACTTCATTTTAATCTGTGCACACTCACCCTCCAAATCTCTAGCGCTCCTTCCTCCAAATTGCTCCCCCTTATTGGCCTCCCTTGATCTCTCATAGAATGTAAAGGACCCAGAATGCTCTCCATGGGTCCCTCTCCACCCCCAGGGGCTTGTATCTCTGATCTACTCCCTTACCCTACCATCCTAAAGGGGTCTCTCTGGGACACTGCCTTATCCCTTGTCTCTGGTCCCACCAGTCCTCTTGCAGGGCTCCTTGCACCCTGAGGGGTTTCCAGGGCACGACTCTTCCCCTCCCCACCTTACCCCTCCATCCCCTTCCCCTTTTCTTTCATGTAGGAATTTGTTTACTTATTAACTTGGCACTTATCATTGTTCACTCCTTCTACATGTTATGCACAGCAGTGTTGTAACACTGTTTGTAACACCTGCCTTACAACTGTATGTTAATGTTGATCTTGTAACTTGAATGTTCAATGTCTCATTCCTATTGTACCCCTTCCCTCCAGGTTGCACCAGGAGATGAGCGACTTGTTGCTCAGTGTGCCTTCCTGGTGAAACATTTCAATAAATAAATGAATAAATGAAGGGCATAATTTGTCAGACAGTGCCTGTGCCTGTATAGGAGGCCAATTCTAGTATTCACTATTTTGCAAACCAAGTTAACATGCTCATGGTAGGACAGGGAGGAATCTAAGGTGATCTCAAGGTATTTGAAACTGTCGACCTGCTCAAAGGGGGGTGAACTGATTATTGCAAATATTTAGAGATGCACCTTTGTGCTTGTTCTGGTTGTTATTGAACAGCATCACCTTGGTTTTTTTATATTTAATGATAAGTTTGTGTGGACAGAACCATGATTCAGATTTGGCAAAGTATCTCTGAAACATAGAAACATAGATTTTGACGGCAGATAAGGACTGCTTGGCCCACCCAGTCTGCCCATTTCCCTACCTATTGGATAAGCTGCAGATCCTAGTTAACCAGCAGCCTACTTCTTCCTACCCCCACCCCCTAGAATTGCCTTATGACTGTCCCATGCATGCTTGAATTCCACCACTGTTTTTGACTCCACAACCTCCTCTGAAGGCCATTCCATGCATCCACAACCCTCTCTAGAAAAAATACTTCCTAAATTACCTCTGAGCGCCCCTTCTATCTCTCAAATTGTGCCCCTTGTTCTTGCACACCTCTTTTTGAAAGATGCTACCCTCTTGGACTTTGTTCATTCCCTTGAGATACTTGAAAGTTTCTATCATGTCCCCCTCCTCTCCTTTCTCAGGGGCTATACATATTCAGCTCCTTAAGTCTCTTCATATGTCTTCGTGCAGGCCCTGCACCATTTAGCTGCCTCCTCTGGACAGCCTCCATCCTGCCTATATCCTTGATGGAGATTGGGTCTCCAGAACTGCCGTAGTACTCCAGATGGGGTCTCACCAACTGTCTGTACAGAGGGATAATAACTTCTCTGTTTTCTGCTGTGATGCCTCTCCTATGCATCCCAGTATCCCCCAGCCCTCCTTGCTGCCCTCTCACATTGCTTGCCCACCTTTAGGTCATCTGATATGACTACCCCCAGGTCCCTTTCCATTTTTGTTGTTGTTAGTATCTCACCCCTATTGTGTACTTTTCCCCTGGGTTTTTGTTTCCCAGGTGCATTACCTTGTACTTTTAGCATTGAATCTAAGCTGCCATACATTTGACCATTCCTCTAACCTTGCCAAGTCCATTCTCATCCTTTTCCACCCACCTTGTGCATCAACTCTGTTGCAGATCTTTGTGTCATCTGCAAAGAGACATACTTTTCCTTCCAGTCCCTCTGCAATATCGCTATAAAGACATTGAAGAGGACCGTCCTAATACTCGAACCCTGTGTGTACCCCACTAGTAACCTCTTCTTCAGAGTGGACTCCATTTACTATTACCTCTGTGTCCTATTCTCCAGCCAATTCTTTACCCAGGCTGTCATCTTGGGACCCACTCCCAGGCTGGCTAACTTGTATATTAATCTTTTGTGTGGGACTATGTCAAATGCCTTGCTAAAGTCTAGGTAGGCCATGTCCACAGCCCTCCCTGATCTACTACTTTGGTCACCCAGTCAAAGAAATCTATCAGATTTGTCTGGCATGACCTTCCGCTGTGAATCCATGCTGCCTTGGGTCCTGAGCCTCTGGCCTCTAGATACTCAACAATTCTTTCCTTCAGAAGTGATTCCATCATTTTCCCTACCACTGAGGTTAAACTAACAGGTCTGTAGTTTTCTGCTTCTGCCTTGCTCCCACTTTTGTAAGGGAATCACATCTGCCCTTCTCCAGTCCTCAGGTACCACCCCATCCTCCCATGATTTATTAAAGAGGGTAGTCAGTGGTGTCAATAGTTCTACCCTTAGTTCTTTTAGAATTCTGGGATGAATCCATCAAGCCCCATTGCTTTGTCCACCTTCAGTTTTAAGAGTTCTTTCAGAACCCTTTCTTCTGTAAATGGGCTGGTATCAACTTCTGTATCCAGAGTGTTTCTACTGTTTGTTTTAGGTACCTCCCCACTTCCTTTGTAAATACTGAGCAAAAATATTTGTTTAGTATCTCTGCCTTTCACAGTCACCCTCTGCCCACCCTCCTCCTCTTATTAAGCCTCACTAGCCCTCCCTTGGTCTTCCTTCGCTCCTCGACGCATTATAAAGGTTTTATCCCTTCTTAACAGAGTTGGCTATCTTTTCTCAGTTTGGGCCTTTGCTTTTCTGACTGCCTTCCCAGCTTCCTTTTGCTTTAACTGATACAGTTCCCTGTCCTGCTCCTTCTGTGATTCCTTGTACTTCCTGAATGCTTTCTTCTCTTGAACCTTCACTGCTTCCTTTGAGAACCATAGTGGTTTCTTACATCGCTTCATTTTGTTAATTTGCTTCACACAAAGGCTTGTTACCTCTGTGATGGCAGTTTTATTATTCCCATTGTTCTTCCACCCTCCTTCCTGCCCATTTGCTAGTGCATTCCTTAGGCACTCACCCATTTTGGCAAAGTCAGCCCTCCTAAAGTCCAGTACTTTTGCCTTTGTATGGCTTGACTCTATTGCTGTGTTATTGTGAACCATACTGTTCGATGGTCGCTAGTTCCCAGATGGCTACCCACTTCTACATCTGTGATCCTCTCTTCATCTCCATTTGAGAGAACCAGGTCTAAGATTGCTCCCTCTCAAGTGGGCTCCAATACTAGTTGTCTAGGCATGCCCCTTGTAGGGCATCTAGAATAATCCCACTCTTTGAAGTGGCTGCTGCAATCATGCTCCAGTTAACATCTGGCATATTCAGATCACCCATCAGCAATATCTCCCTTTTTCTGCCATTCTAAGTATTCTTTCTATCATTTCCTTGTCCATTTCCTCCCCTGAGAAGGGTCTGTATACAACCCTATGTGGATTGTGGTGCTATTGCCGGTCTCCAAATTACCCACAGTGCTTCTTCTCCTACCTGTTTTCCTTTTTGTTCTATTGCCTTGATTCCTTCCTCTATGTAAAGAGCTACCTCCTCCTCCTCCTCTTTTACCCTCCCTGTCCCTCCTGTAGATAGTGTATCCTGGTATGTTTATGTCCCAGTCATGGTTTTGTGTGTACCATGTTTCTGTGACTGCCACGATATCCAGATGTTCCTCCTCCATCAAGGCCACTAATTCAGGAAGCTTGTTACTCAGACTACGGGCATTGGTACTCATTGGTCTCCATTTTTTGATGGCTTTACCTTCTTTGCAGCATCCCCACTGACCTGTCTACCTCGGTCTTTTTCTCATTTAGTACCCTGTTTTGTAGGGAGAGGCTGGGATTTTCCTACTGTTTATCAGTGCCTCCCCCCTTGACTAGTTTAAAAGCTTGCCAATGAAGCATTTAAACTGATTGCTCAAAAGACTTGTTCCCTTCCTGGACAGATGCAGACCATCCTGCCAGTATAGGCTGGTGTCCCTCCAGGTGGAACCCCAGTCCCCAATGAAGCCAAACCCCTGTGCCCCACACCATTTTTTCAATCATTCATTAAACTGCATGTTGCAATGTACCCTCGCCTCACTCATGCCATTGACAGGCAGCACCTCAGAGAAGGATATTGTGTGTGCTACTTGTCTTGGGCCCTCCCCAATTCTACAAAGTCCTTCTGCACTGCTCTAATCTCATGATTAGCCAAGTCATTTGTCCCTAGGTGGACAATGACGCCCAGCTCAGATTCCCGTGCAGCTGTTCTCGTGATCCTGAGGATGCGCTTCCTGTCTCTCCAAGCCATGGCACCAGGCAGGCACCTTACTTCAGTTTTCCCTTCTCCCCCCAGTTCTATCCCCCTAATAATTGAGTCCCCACCAGGAGCTGCTTCCTTTCCTTGTGGTGTCCTCTGCCTCCTTCCTGTGGGCCTCCCTTGTGACAGTTGTCCTCAGCCTCCTTAATGTCCTCTGCAGGTGCATCCATAGGGGAGCTATGCTCCCCCAGAATGGTGTATGGATTGTGGTGTGGAACAACTGACTGGATGTGCCTCTGTTCCACCATCCTCACCCTCCCTGAGCCCACTGTGGTCCAACTGCTGTGCTTTCTTCGCAACCTCTGAGGTAGTGGTGGTGGCTCTGGTGCTCCCTGGATGGGGGAGGTTCCCTTCCTACCATCCAATGTGGCCTGGGGAAGGTCCCCTTACTACTGTCCAGTGTGGCCTGAAGACGGGCAACTTCCTCCTCAGGGAGAGAGTTGTCTGCAAATAGGGCAGCATCTCAGCCTCCAGAAAGACCCGAAGACTGCTGCCCCAAGCCATTACATTGCACTACTCCCACATTTTTTGTGTGTGTGTGTGTGTGTGTGTGTGATTGGTTTGTAATATAGAAATATATATATATTTATATTATACAATGTGTATGCTTATATTGTCAGTGCAGTGTGCTGAGAGGATATGACAGTGATATGCACCTTGCACTCTTGAGGAATGATGTCAGAACCCCAGGTATAAAGGAACCATTTCCGGGGGTGGGTGGGGTGAGGGTGGAAGGGTTGGGCCTAAACTGTGCCCTCACAAAACAATCAGCTAAAAGCTCTGACCCACTGCTGCAATGAGTGCCTTCCTGTCAGCAAGATGCCCTACACAACAATTTGACAGAGAAAATACCCTGCTAATCAAACAGAGAAAATCCACACATCCAAGTCAGACACAGGTAAACCTACCCAGCCCAAAACAGGCCTGGTGGTTTGTGCTCTGAAGCTGTCAGCCCCAAAATAAGTCAGCTGTGCTTTAAACTCTTCCTGCACTGAAAATGTTAAGAATTGTAACAAACAAACGTAAACCTAGATCCACCTCCCTCTGTTGCTTGAAAGACTGTCTTTTCTTGTTTCACACTGCAGGTTTTTCTATGACCACTCCTTAACCACAGTAACTTTGTTAAAAATAGTTTAACTATCACAAACTCCTACGCACCAGTAAATTATTAAAAAACAGTTTCTGTCCCAAAATCCTAGTAGTCAATCCAGCTACCCCCAAGGGACAACCAAAAGGCAGTATTCAAACACTTATGAAGTTACTTCCAAGATAAGCAGAATTTTCAAGTTTCTTTTTCAACTCCTCAGCCACCTGTAATTCATTTAAAAATAGTTTAACTGTCATAAAATCCTAGTAGACAATCTAGCTACCTCCAAGGACCTACCCAAATGCAGTATTTAAATCCTTCTAAAGTTACTAACAAGATAAACAGAGTTTGCAAGCCCCTTCTTGGTTAAACACTAAATAAATATGTGAATAAAAAGCAATTACCAAGGGTAGTTAGTTTCACTTCCCACAGAATTAAGCAAAGTGCACGTTGTTGCAGATATCAAGTGCAATATAGAATTTCTCACACAGCTCGTAGTTGAATAAAGCAGTAGTGTCCTTCCAGCTCCAGAAAATGTGCTTTTGAAGGCTCTGTTCAAGATGAAAGAGGTCTGGATGGCTAGAGAAAATAACTACATCATCTGCATATAGGAGAAGGTTGCCTGAGTAGCCTAAAAGGAGGGTATTTAGAAAAAGACTGAACAGGAGCTGGCCTAGTATTGAGCCCTGTGGAACTCCTGAGTGAACTGGTTTACTTGAGGAGACGGTTTCCAGGATTTTCACCTTCTGGGACCTCCTGGAGAAGTAACTTTGGAACCAAGAGGTGGCATCAAGGGATAGACCCAACCCCAAGAGGGAGGTAATAAGAAGCCCATGGTTAAGTAGCACATGCTACTCAAAAGACTGTACTCTCAGTACAACATATTTTTTTCTATACTGTTGTAGTGCAGGGTCATTCAGAATGTACACTGCCACAGAAACATAGTTTGACCATACTATGCCACTGCAGGGTGTTGTGTACCCTGTAGTCAAAGAGTAACCCAATTTGTCTACAGTGTAGGAGCACAGGGTCAATGCAAATCTCAGCATTACAAGATGTGGAAGCACAGGATCCTCTGGATTGTGCACTCCAACTCATGAATTTTCCCCAAGACACTGACATGACAGCAGAACTCATACAGTTGGTGGACCATGATGATGGATGTGTCTTATGGTATGTTCAGAGAACTGTATGTTTTTTCTCTTACCTGATGATGACTGCCTCTGATTGGCTGTGTTGCCTTGCCCCTTACTCTGCTTGCATGTGTCTGGGCATGTCTTGGGAAGGGGGATTGTGGAGTTAGGCTTCTGATCCCTAACACCACATTTCCATACTTTTGTCACTTTAAATGAACCCTAACTGATGCATTAACAAAGTTTTTTGCAATGAATTTCCTTTCCTGTACAGTCTAATCATTACATTATTCATGTGTAAGGAAGCTGAGATGGTATAGCATAGGATAATGGGGTGAGCGTTAGGGTTGATGACCCCAAGGCACATCCCGACACCTGTTAGTCTGTGGAGGGTGGGGTGGTAGGGTTGTGTAGGGGAGTGGGGGGTGAGAGATTGGAACCCTAACAACACATTTCCATACTTTTGTCACTTTAATATGAACCCTAACTGATGTATTAACAAAGTTTTTGTAAAATACATATATATATATATATATATATATATATATATATATATATATATAAATCAAACGTGCTCCCATAATGCAAAGCATCATGGGCTGCATATGCAATTCACCACAGAATATTGTGCTGGTTCAACTTTAAGCAGAAATGCATGGTGCCGAAAGGCCTCTCATACAGTTTGCAAAGGGTGCCAACAGAAAATACAGACACGTGTTTCATCCTTGTTTTTGTTTTGTTAGTTGTTTAACCAGGACTAGCACACTAAGCTGAAAGTTTTTTTTACAGGTGCAACCTGGGAGCACAGGGAAGTTAAGTGACTTGCTCAGTGTCACACAGTCTGCAAGTGGAAGCTGTGGGATTCAAACCCAGGTCTGGTCTGCTGGATGTCAACAGATTTGCTGCTCAGAGCCTTAAACCACTGCGCTAAACTGCCTCCTTATTTATAAACAAAAACAAGTTAAAAGATTTGGTATATGCAGCCCATGATGCTTTGCATTATGAGGGCATGTGTGTGATTTTGTATTTCTTTGAAACTGGCTTCCCGACAATGCTCTTTGAGTAACCATTGCCTCAGTGCTTGCGCACTCAGGTGTTCTTTGTCTTTAACTTGTTTTTGTTTTAAGTGGGTTCACCACAACATAACCCAGATAGACCATCTTAGGGTAGCTGATTCATTCTACTGGGGTGTCAAACAGACTAGGCACACTTATGAGTCCTGGCAACCTGTATCTATGCATAGCACACCAAAGTGTACTAAGCTGTGTTTAGTGAAAAGTCTGTATCTCGAACCATTCTCGAGATATAGGTGCTGAAAGGTACCACATACCTCACAGTGTTATCTTATGGGAAGTTTCTAAAATTTGGAATGTTGTAAGTATGGAACCAATGTAAATTTTGTCATAAAACCAACTGAAGTCACATCCTTTGGGCAACCCCTTTGTACCCTACAAATTTCAAGCTGAAAGTCCTAACCATCTATTTGCAGTGAAGTGGCAAAGAAGCAGTAACCTTTAAAAATCCCGTTTCATTAGCTGTCAAAATCCCTTTTCGTGAGGTAGGGCCTTCTGGTTGTCCCCTCACAAAAAGGGGTTTTGACAGCTGGTGAAAGGGGATTTAATAGGGTTGACCAGATGGCCCTGCCGGTAATCACTTTTTGTGAGCTGTCAAAATCCCTTTTTGCGAGAAATCCCTTTTCATGAGGTAGGGCTATCTAGTCGTCTCCTCATGAAAAGTGATTTTTGACAGCTTCATGAAAGGTAATTCTTAATGAAAAGGGATTTAATGGGGCCAACCAAATGGCCCTACCGGTAATTACGTAATTCACACAGCCAATCAAAACAAAACTTGGTACATCAAGAGGTCTACCCCACGGGACAGCACATACCAAATTTCGTGCAATTCCGTTAAATGGTTGCAAAGTTATTAAAGTGCAAAATTTGAGGTTTAACATTAAACTACCTATACAACCCTAACTGTAGTGGTGCTGTATTGCCACTATGAGATATACATATATATGTACTTTGCAAAAAAAATATGTTAATGCATCAGTTAAGGTTGATATCAAACTGTAAAAAGGAGGGAAATATGCCATTAGGGTTTCCAACCTTAACACCCAACCCCCAACCTGCACACACCAACATGCATTGGGAGTGTGCCTTGGGGTCATCAGCCATAATGCTTACCCGATTCCATAAGTAAATAAGCAGGGATGGGTACAGTATAGGAGAATGGTGTAAGCATTAAGGCTGATGACCCCAAGGCACATCCCTGAGGTGTATCCATTAATGATTACCCTCGGACACCTTTCATGGAGCCATTCACTGACTCAATTAATGATGAGGCTGTTTATCTTAGCCACTCAGAGTTTTTTTTATAGTGGCCCCACTAAGGTGGTAGGTCAAAAGCTTTGCTACAGTCAAGGCACACAACATCACATGATATGTTGTTATCTAGGGATGTACTTATTTTTTCATAAAAACATAACAAGCTTGTGGTGCAGCTTCTACCTTTTGTAAAACCATGTTGATATGGGTCAGTACTACCTAATGTGGACACAAGTATATCTTTTACAATACTTTCAAGTACCTTACATATCACACACATCAGACTAATTGGTCTGTAGTGTTACTTGAGGTCCCTGCACCCCAATCGATACCTCACAGGTATACCACAGACAGCTTGCATTTATGTATTTGTTATACTAACATGTAGGGCTAAGGACATCTACCGTACAAGAGTAGATGTCAGGATATGTATGCATATGGTTGCTATACACTTTACTTTCTAATATACACATGTATTTTTTGCTTACAAGATGTTAGGACACTTGTGTCCTTGTAGAGTTATGATATATGTGTCGGCATTGCCATCTTCTTCTGATCTGTATTACTACACAGCTATGTACAAACTGTACCTCTTTATTTCCACAAAATGATGACTATAACAAAATTGTATAATGTTATCTAGGACTGTGGAGACACCTCTAATTTAGCCAGTAGGGCTCATCTCTGTAACTAGAAATGTTTCTCTCTTACAGTAACCATGGTAATTATCTCAGGTAAATAATGTAAGACATTATGTCTTCAACCTTGGAGACCCAGAGACACAAAGATTCCTCGAGGTATAGGAATGCTCAGCATTGGCTCCCAGCTCCTAATGGTAAGAACTGCTTAGGGCAACTGTGATTTTCCTTTTGGTAGTAATAAACAAACCTTATTACTCTTATGCAACATGTCTGTGATTCCTTGCATTCCCATTGTACCCAGAACCTGAGAGTGGGGTTTAGACCTACTGACAGTAGTTACCCAAGTTTTCCTGCTACTCTTCTTGTGGATAGGGATCACTTGTGCCGCTTTCCACCCAGGGAATCCTACCGTGTGACGGGATTCTTCAAATAGTAATTTTAGTGGACAAATTAGGAATCCAAATAAATCCTTAGCATATGAGATGAGAAGGTGTGTGGTCCTGGGGACGAGTTGGTTTTAAGATTATTTATTTTGGTTTTAATTTCATCTTCTGAAATATTAATTATATCAGAATCATAAATACAAGTTTATTTGTTGGGCAAACTTTTTGTGCATATATTCCTCAAAAATAATTATTAAAAATAGTCACCATTTCAGAATTACATGCCACTAGATCTTCATTATGTATAATAGATCCAATGCTATTTTCAGTTTTTTTAATGAGTTTGTATATACATAAATGGCCTTGTAATCTTTTTCTTTTTGAATTTCTAACAGGCTTGTATTCAACATCTTTCTTGGCTTTTCTTATTACTTTTTACATAGTTTTGGGGCATTCTGTGACTTATTCAAGTTGGTTTTATTGTTGGTCAACAAATAACGTTTATGAAGTCTGTTCTTCCTGTTAATTTCTTGATGTTTCTGTTTAACCATTTTGGTCTTTTTATTTTTTTATTAAATTTGTTCTTTCTAATTTTAGGAATATATTTATTACTCAAAGTTAGCATAATAGTTTTAGTACACTCCACATCTCTTCTACCAATTTGTTAGCCAAGATACTGCATCAGTCAATGGATTTCAGTTTTTATTTTAGTTTATTGGTGTTTGCTTTATTATATAAGTATATTTTTGTGCATCCTTGTTGAAGTGGCATTTCACATTTAATAATAAAATTTACAGTGTTGTGGTCACTATTGCTTAGAGGCAGTCCAACACTGCAATTTGTTGTGTTATGTTATGTTATGTTATGTTATGTTATGTTATGTTATGTTATGTTATGTTATGTTATGTTATGTTATGTTACATTAATACAATCAGGGCACATTAAACTATCTAATATATGTGAACCCCTTGTTGGTACTTTCATATGCTCAGTAAGCTGCATAGATAACAGAGCTCAAGAAACCTAGTCCCCACCAAACTAGTGGCTGAGTTACTAGTCCAGTCTATTTCCCCAAGGTTTAAATCTCCCAAAATTATCAAATCATCTAATTCACCAGCATTCTGAATTTCTGTAATGATATTATTGATATCAGCACTACACCCTGACTGTCTGTAAATAACACCAAGAATCATTGGCTGTGTAAGTCATTACATATTCCCACAGCATTGGTTACTGGTTCCATACATGGACAGGGCTTCCTGTTATGCCATGGATAAGTGTTGTACAACTGGTTTCATGGTCAACATTGCCCCCCCCCCACCAATTTCTCATTTGGCCTGTGTAGGCAAATATTCACAAAACAATAATATGAAGCAGACTGAGTGAAGACTACAGTGCAGCACCCCATAGTGTGGGCTACTGGTTCCAAAAATTGTGTGTGCATTAATTTGGACAAAGCTTCCTGTTATGCCATGGATAACTTGTACACACTGGTTTCTTATGTTGCCCCAAATGTATTTATTCAGACTGTGTAGGCCTTGGAAAATTCACAAAACATTAATCAGAAGAAGACTGAGTAAAGACAAAAGTGCAGCATTCCACAGTGTTGGCTACTGGTTCCAAAAACTGTGTATCTATTGCGATAGAACCTCACATGGACAAAGCTTTCCATTATGCCATGGATAAGTGTTGTACATACTGGTTTCATGAGCAATGTTGCCCCAAAAATTATTTATTCAGCCTGCGTAAACCTGCCAAAAAATTCACAAAACATTAATCTGAGGAAGACTTAAGTGAAGGCAACAGTGCAGCATCCCACAGTGTGTGTGTAGGCTACTGGTTCCAAAAACAAATGGACACAGCAGCCCTTTGCATCCACCTCATTATCCTCCTCTGACTTTAGCCCAGCTGAAAGTGTAGGATATTCCTCAGTCATAAACCATGGAAAAAAGCGCTTTAGAAAAAGGGGCAGGCTAATTGTGTTGCTTGCACACATGTGCAAGAAACACATTGTGTCAGCAGTTAAGGAGCATGCCACAATGCGCAAAGAAATTCGGACATGTCACCACACAATCAGCTGTTTTGGTGCATTACAAGCTACCAAAACAGCTGATCGCGTAGTGTCCCCATGGCAACGGCTTCTTCATCGGCCTCTCACAGTCCCCAGGAAGCCGACAGAAAGCCGTCGCCTGCCATTCGGTGTGCCTTCCTGGTGAAACATTTCAATAAATAAAAAAATTAAAAAGCCGACGGGGGTCTAATCCCCCTGTCAGCATGACTCCCTCCTCAGTTCATTTGCCAATGAGGTAGCCCAATCCCTGTTGGCATAATGCACTTCCCCCCAATTGTTGTTTACTGAGGGGGGGTGCCCAATCCCCCATCGACTCATACATCCCCCCAGCACACTGTATGGCCAACGGGGTGCCCAATCCCCCATCAGCTCCTGCCCCCAAACAAACTTCCATCTGCCCAGCTGTGAGCCCTCAGCATGACAAAGAAGTCTCTGGCCAATGGGGGGTGCCCAATCCCCATTGGCTCCACTGTCCCCACAACAAATGTCGATCTGCCATGCTGGGAGCCCACCCCAGCACTGCAGAAGTCCCCCATCATCTTTAAAAAAAACCTAGAAGAAAAAAAAGGACCCTCGTTGATTCTCTTGCCCCCCTCCCCAACCTGCTCCCACCCTCCGTGTACTCCACCTCCCCACACACCCCGCCTCACCCCATACTTACCTCCAGAGCCTGGCGCGTTGATCTTCTGTGGACCGGGAACACGTCTGCACTCTTCAAAGCCGGCCGCAAACTGAAGAAATGCCGGTACAGGACAGGGCAGTCAAGAAAAAAGGTGGGGGAATCGCCATGTACTTATCCACAAGGCTCCAGTTCACCCCTGTCTTGATCCCTGTACCCACACTCCCAATTGAATCTATGATGATCCAACTGACCCTACCCCATTCCACCCCAGTGTACGTGACTGGGATCTACTGCACCCTGGCCACCCCAGCGCCTAGTGTCCATGACCACCTAGCCACTCTAAAATCAGCTGCTGGGAGGTGAGCTCTATACCCTGGGACTTTAACCACAATTGGTAGCTAAAGACTGTGCTAAACTACTGAAGCAAAGTACCTCCCTAAACCTAATCCAACATATCAATCTACCCACTCGACTAAACTCAAAAACACAAAACACTCCCTCCTGGACTGGGCCCTCACAACCGTCCCCATAGGATAACAACAGCTGGCATCCTCCTGACTCCATCAGCAATCACCACATGGTTTATTATTGTTAGGAAGGTGCACAGACCATAAACACCCCCACCCAGGACCCTCCTCACGGGGCCTACAATTCCCCTCTGTCTCCATTCATTTCTAACGACCTTGCCCTAGTTGACTGGTCCTTCATCCAGACGCTCCTCTATCGACTACACACTTTCAATAGTTCAGACACAACTTCCTTGCCCGTATGGGACCTTCCCTTTCCCCAAGATCAAACAGGGTGTAAGGGTATTTCCTCTGGTTCACGCCGATATCATCGGCTGCTGCCGAATTAGGACAAGGCTTGGCGAAGTTAACAAGCAACCCACCACTGCAGCACTATCGCAGTCTACTCAACTACTGCACCAAAGCTATCTGGCAGGCAAAGTATAACTACTGCAGGTGGCCCTCTCCTCCAACCTGAACCACCCCTCAAAATTCTGGAAACCATCAAACCCTACTCACCCCCGCCCAACCACCCTATCCATACATGGCATCTTTGTCTCTGACCCAAGCTTAGTTGCCTCCACTTTCAACAATTTCTTTACAAATGGCGTGGCCTCACTCCTCACAAACCATTTGTGCACCCCACCCAGTCCCTCCCCTCGAACCCCGGCACTCCGCTACCCAACCCCACATTCGCTTTCCACCCAGTCTGTACAGCAGAAGTATCCACACCCTAGGATCTCTTGACCCTAACAGGAAAATGCCCTTTAGGGCTGGATGAAAAATTCTCCACCTATCAGCCCCTGCAATAGCAGCCCCAGCCCAGCTGACCTCCTCAACCTCTTTTTCTAAGGCTCAAATTCCAACTGCATGGAAACAGGTGCTTGTCATACCCCTACCTAAGGGCTGACCCATCTGTACCTGGAAATTATTGCCCCATCTCCCTTCTCCCAGTTCTGGCCAAACTTCAGGAACACCTAGCTCTTTCCCAACTCACTCAATTCCTCGAATCCTCCGCCTTCTTCTCCCCCTATCAGTCAGGCTTTCGGAAATCCCACTCCAGTATCACTGCACTCTTAAGACTCTCAAATGATATCTCCTAGGAGATGGACAGGGACATATCACCTCGGCCATTTTCATCGATTTGGCCAAGGCATTCAACACTGTCTCCCATCCAAAGCTACTTGCTAAACTGAGTGAAGCAGGCCTCTCCAGCCTAGCCACCAGCTGGTTCCATGCCTACCTGACTGGCCGTAAACAGTCTGTCAAAATCGGGACTTAAATATCCCCCCCACTCCCAATCTCTATGGGGGTCTCCCAAGGCTCAGTACTAGGCCCCATACTTTCTCCATATTTTTAAATGACCTCCTCTGACCTGCTCAACCTCAGCCATACAAATGTATGCAGATGACACCTGATATATGCCTCTGGCCACCTCTACGGGACGTTTATGCAGCCCTCCAAAAGGATTTTGACGCTATCCAAAATGGCTTGATTCCAATCAACTAGTACTAAACTCAAAGAAAACTGTCTCCCTAACCTTTGGTACACAACACCAACTCATGCCTAGCTACCCCCACTTTCCATACCCTGGTCGAATCTCTCTGGAGACCTGTACCTCTTTAGATACTTGGAGTCTGGCTTGATCAACACCTGGTTTCTCCATCCACATTGACTCTCTACAAAAAACTGCACCCCAAACTGGGGGCACTTCATCGTAATAAAGGGTGCCTACCCCCATGGTCTGAAGGGAATTAGTGCATAAAATGATTCTCTCCTATCTTCGACTCACGACGACGTGGCTCACGGAGCTGCACCCCAAACCTCCTTAGCCAGTCTGGTTACCCTCTTTCACTCCTACTGCCGCTTCATCCTGGACTGCCCACCCACCACCCATCACTGCGACCTATATAGCTCCATTTCACTGCCCTCGCGTGAGTCCTGACGTCGAATACATGGCACAAACGTAATAGCCAAATTCTGGACAAACTCCCTTCCCCCCATCTCAGCTCTGCTCTGACGGCACAACCCTCCCCGGCTCTCCCCGGCTTACTCCCTCAGATGCTCTGACTCCAGACTACTCAAAATCCCTTTCATGCACACCTCGAAGGGCCAAACTGCTTTCAAATACCACCTGCCAAAACTTTGGAATGACCTACCTGCTCGCATCAGGCTGACCACTGCCCCAAGGCTGCTAAAACCACTCCTCCATGATTACTTCTCTGACACATGTAACTGCTACCAGCAGCCCAGACCCTCAACCAATGGGCGCCTTGATGTATCTCGACAGCCTTAGTACTGTCTTAGTAATTACTGTTTACCTGCCTGTTCTCTGACTGTACTTACTCTATGGTGTCTGACCACCCTTGTAGTAACAATGTGAAACAAATGTATGCCTGCTCTGGCACTGTTGCTGGACTGGTTGTACCCTGTACCTGTACATTTCCTGCTGTATTTTCAATGTAACCCCCAGGTCGATCTGAAATGAGTGGCCCCGCCAGCATGCCTGCCTGGTTAATCTCTTAAATAAATAAATAAATAAATAAATAAATAAATAAGCTGTATAATGGCATACATAAGTTTTTTTCAACTTTGTGCATATCTCATCAATTTTGTGAATTGTTTCACCAAATTTTCAACATAGGGTTCTTGGGATCCCACCTCATGAACTCAGTCACTGTCATTTTGTTATTCAGTCCGACAGGTGATTTCATGGTCACTGTTGGAATCACCTTTTGGGACTGATTAGCGAAACAACAGTGTCACAGTTCATGAGGTAGTCCCAAAACCCAATGTTGACAATTTAGTGAAAAAATTCCCTAAAATGACTGTTTTACAAGCGTGCATTGTGCAGTTCCTATGCACGCTCATAAGTTCGAGCATTTTTAGTATTTTCACTCCAGATTTTCAACATTGCCATTTTACGACACCTCCTTATGAACAGTACAGCTGTAATTTTTCACATCTCCCCAGAAATGTGTTTTCGTACCTGTAGCGCACAATGGTATGGTTGGTGTGTGAAATCAATGTTTGGGACAGATTAAGAAAATTACAGTAACACTGTTCATGAGCTAGGCCTCCAAAAACCCTATGTTGACAATTTGGTGAAAAAATTCCCCAAAAATCACTGTTTTATGAGCGTGTGTTGCACAGTTCCTATGCACACTCATAACTTCGAGCATTTTTAATATTTTCACTCCAGATTTTCAATATTGCCATTTTAACACACCTCCTTATGAACAGTAAAGCTGTCATTTTTCACATCTTGCCCGAAAAGTGTTTTCACACATGTGGCATGCAGTGGCATGGTCAGTGTGCAAAATCAATGTTTGGAACAGATTAAGAAAATCACAGTGACACTGTTCATGAGCAGAGGTCTTAAACTGGCTGTGTTGAAAATTTGGTGACAAATGTCCATAAAATGACTGTGTTATGAGCGTGCATTGTGCAATTTCCATGCACCCTTGTAAGTTCCTAAATTTGTAATATTTTCAGTCCAGATTTTTAACATTGGCATTTTTCCACACCTCCTTAGGAACAGTACAGCTATCATTTTCACACACTGGCTGAAATGTGTTTCACAATTCCGGAGCAGAATAGCACGGTCGCTGTGGGAAATCAGTGTTCAGAACAGATTAAGAAAATCACAGTGACGCTGTTCATGAGCGGAGGTCCCAAAATGCCTATGTTTAAAATCTGCTGTAAAATATCCCAAACTAATTACATTATGGGTGTGTGTAGCACAGTTTCTATGCACACTCATGACTTCACCAGTTTTTTTTATATTTTCACTCCAGATTTTCAACATTGCCATTTTTTACACCTCTTCATGAACAGTACAGGTGTCGTTTTTCACATCCCATTAGAAATGTGTTTTTGCACCTGTGGTGCCAAATTAGCTGGTGCTGTGCAAAATCACCTTTAGAGCTAACAAACTGAGAGTGTCACTGTTCATGCAGTGGGGTCACTAAAAGCCCATGTTGAAACTTGGAGTAAAATACCAAGAAACGCCCAGGGTGTTAGGGTTTTCGACCATAACGCCTTACCCTATAGGGACTGACAGGCATCAAGGGTGTGATTTGGCATTGTTGACAGTAATGCTCATACCATTCCACTCCCACCCTGCAGCCAGTGGCAGGCATTGAGGTGCACCTTGGACCCTTTGGTCCCAGAGTTCACCCCCACTCTCCTATACACCCATTTCGGCTTATTTCCTTATGGAGTGAGGTGAGTGTAAAGCCCGAACACTCCAAAGCACACCTCAACACTTGTAAGTGTCTGCAGGGTATGGTGAGGTGAAATGTCATGACCATTATGGGCGATGACCCAAAGGCACACCCCAATGCCTGTCCATCTCTGCAGGGTGGGGGGTGGAGTTGGCATCAATTCAACACTTCACTGTCATTCCTGTACTGCATCTGTCTTACTCCTGCACTTCCACTGCTAATGACAGCAAGCAACACTTAGCATTGACAAATGCTTGTTCATAAAAAGTGAGCATGTCTATATTTTGGGTTGAAAGGTATGTTCTCTTTGGTGATAATATTGCCTGCAGCACTAAAATTCTCTCTGAGTATGTACTTGCAGTTGAGCTACAGAGGTGTTCAGCAGCTACCTCTGTCAAAGAGGGCCAAATGGTCTTATTTGGTACCATTACAATAGAGGCATTTTGTTTGCTGGCATCTCAGGCACTATTGTGTCAGAAAGTGACTTGCTATGCTTTTTCAAGTAAGCCATTGTCAGGCAGTTGTTCTCATAGTGGTTTTTCATCAGTGGCCATCTTTTTTTTTTGGGGTGCAACAGCAGCAGTAGTAGCAGGTTGACTTGTATACAAAAATGAGTGATTCCTGTGATGTTCAGTAGTAGCAGGGAAACACATTGGGATCCTCCTTCTTCCTCTCCTTCACCTGGCTTGTCAGTATAATTACTAGAGATGATGATGACTGTTGTTCTTTTGCCCTGTTTGTGTTCCTGGTCTTGTTTTGTGCCACATGAATAAGCCAGATGTTATAGGACTGCTGATCCTTATCGCATTTTTGTGCATCAAATAACATTTCAAATGTGTCTTTGAAATGAGGATCCAAGAGATTGCCCACGATGTAGTCGTCATCTATATGCATTTTTGGAATGTGCATATCATTCCAAAAACGTCATCTTATCCCTTCTACTAGACTGAGAGAAGTTGTACCCTCCTTTCCTCATACTGAGTTTTCATACAAAGAAGTTGCAGGTTAAAGGGGAAGTCTCCTCAACCTATTTTCTGTGTACCTGTGTATTTTGTAGGCATGAACAATGATTCCCTCTCTTGCATCCCTCTCATACCTCTTAACCTTTTATCACTGAAATGAGGGACATGGATATTTAAAATGAGGGATATAGAAGGACAATGGTCCTCATAATGAGAAACACATCCTCAAACTTGCAGATACAAGCTCAGAATACTGTGGAAACCATTGTGTTTACTAGTACAAAGTTTTATTTTTGGTTTAACATCTTAGAATATTATTAATTTCTGCATTAAAGTCTAAATTTATGGCACATTATCTATGTGGGCAGCACCTTGTTCATGAGGGATGGATGAGGGACAGAGCAATTTTGAGGAGTAAAATGAAGAATGTCCCTTGTAATCAGTGACACTTTAGAGGTATGAGCCCCCTAATTGCATCCTAATTTAAATATAAATGAGGATGCTTCACTCTGTTTTGCCCTGGTGTCAAAACGTGTTTCTCTCCATTGCAAATGTCATGACCCCACTCATGCAAGGCGTCATGGGAGTTGAAGATGCATACCTGCACAAACCAGCAGAAGTTATACTCTCAATCATTTCTGTGTTACATGTCTTGTGAAGTCTCTCTGTATTCTCTAAAAGCATTTTTCTAACTCAGATACACTTAAAACTACAGAACATTGCAGGGCACTTACTATGTCTTGAAAAGTTTCATGGCTTTCATAAGACAAGAACATAGGGATTGTAGAGGACAGCAACAGCACTGACTAAGACAGTATAACTACTGCAGGCTTTAGCATTAAAACATCATAAAATTCCAGGATGACTTACATGAGTCGGGTCATGACCTCTGCAATGGAGTCAAGCAGGTTTTCACACCAGCCTTAAATACCTTCATTTACATTTAAATCTTGATGAAATTAGGAGGGTGCCACAGAGGCAATCATTGTTCATGGCCAAAGACTATACAGGTAAACAGAATAAAAGGCTGAGGGGACCTTCCCTTTAATGAGGGCAATGAGGGGAAGTACCTGGCTTAGACCAGCTGTATCAGCACTTACCACCCTTGTGGCCTCCTCAAAGAGCTTTATCACCGTGCAGAGGGTCTCCGTCAGGTGGCCTGATTTGGGTTGATGTGCTGGATGCCACATTTCATACCATGCTGGCGACCCAGGTTTGGGAGTGAACTTGGGAAGCCGGGGGTTAGCAGTGGGAGTAGAGAATTGAGCATCAGGAGGACTGCTCTCCTCCCTAGGGTGGGTTAGAGAGGATCCCACCTTGTAACAGCTCCCAGCGGAGACTGGGAGCACTACATCTGAGCAGGGATTTGAAGGCAGCAAGGCGTTGGCAGATGTCTGCGGGAGGTGGTAAGTGCACCCTCCATGCACTGATGTCATTAAATGTCTGAGCCTCAGGGGAAACACAGCTAAGGAGGAAAAACTCCGGCTGCTGGGGGGGGGGCGATGGCGTACCCAAGTGACTGTTCCCACATGTCCACCACTGGTCCTGGCCCAACTAGACTCTTTGTGATCCCCTCCCCTATAAGGGAGGGGATCCAGCACCTGACTCCTTGGTTGGGAAGGGATTCAGGCTGAGCGGTAAAAGGGCTAATTGAGTGGGTTTCACCCAAAACAGTCCCTGGCAACCAGCAACCAGAGTGAAAAAGAATTGACAAAAATAGTATGGTCCATACATGAACATACAGAAGTACAAACTTAAGCATACAGTAAGATTATACCCACATAACAGGAATCCCATGAGCATGAAGCTAAGGGAGATATTGTTATACATACTCCCAAGCACTGTGTAGTCGAAGTAATGGAAAAAACATTAGTGGTGCTTCACAGCAGGTAGGTTAGGGATGTGATAGGCCTAGGTGAGGCATGGGGATCAAATGATCTTTTCTGAATAAGGTTCTGAGGAGAGAGAGGAAAAAACAGGGAACAGTGACTGAGTCAAAGGGGGATGTCTGTTGTGCTGTGGGAGCTAAGCGGTACTATACTGTGTGGGGGGGAGATGTGTCCTCCTCTCCTATTCCATAAAGCTGGTGGAAGATCACCTTTATGAAGAGGGATTAGCTTGGGGTGGCCCAGGTAATGACCATAGGTGTGACTGGAGAAAAGGGTCCCATTTGGTCTGGAAGATATGGAATTTGCCCTGCAAGGTGTATGACAGCCTCTTGAATGTAGCTACTCTGGTTGGTGCTGAGTGCCAAGAGAGAGAATGGAAGGTGAGAGGGGTTGCCTCCTTCTCATGAGAATGGCTCTCTTGGCTTCCATGAGAGCAAGTAGGAGCCAGTCTTTGGAATGAGAAGACCCTAATGGAATATGTGAGGTCTCCCCAAGAAGCACTGGGGCTAGGTTGGGTGGGATTTCCCTGTATAAGATGCTGGAGCATTCTCCCAGCACCTCCTTCCAGTACTGCATGATAGGAGGGCACTCCCATAGCATGTGCAAGAGTCCAGCTCGAGGAGCACCACACCTCCAGCAGTTTGAGTAAGGCATTAACCCCCTATGATGCAGTATGCTCGGTGTGTGATACCAACGCTGTACAATTTTAAACTGTATTAGCTAACTTTTGGCATCAAAATAAGCCAAGTATGCTTAACCAATGGATTCATCCCAGTCTGATGGAGAAAATGACAACTGAAACTCCTTTTCCGAGTCACTCTTGCACTTGAGAAGTGGGTCGGATTGGGCCTCTCTTAGGATGGCATATACTTTTCCTGCAATGTCTTTAGAGGCCTTGGGCTTGTGAATCTGCTGCAACCAGGCCCACTCAGGGGTGTGTGAAACCGAATGTTTACTGTTTGGAATTGCTCCTCAAAGTTGGAAACCAAACAATAAGGTGGCTGCTATGTAGTGAAGATGGGACTGGTACCAAAGCAAAATGAAACAGAGTACTTACATAACAAGGAGCTTCGGCGACCCAGTTCTTGTCCGTAGCTAAAGCGAGGATGCAAAAAAGGCACGGCAGGTGCCAATTCCAAGGCAAAATGCGCTCTTTATTAAAGTAATCCAAAGAACACTTGAATAAAGAGCTTGTTTTGCCTTAGAATCAGTGCCTGCTGTGCCTTTTTTGCATCCTTGCTTTAACTACAAACAAGAGACTGGGTCACCGAAGCTCCTTGCTGTGTAACATAGAAACATAGAATTTGACGGCAGATAAGGACCACTTAACCCATCTATTCTGCCCATTTCCCTACCTAATGGATACGCTGCAGATCCTAGTTAACCAACAGCCTCAGGAAGGCCGTTCCATGCATCCACAACCCTCGTCATGAAAAAAATATTTCCTCACATTACCTCTGAGCTGTCACCCCTCTATCTTCAAATTGTGACCCCTTGTTCTTGCACATCTCTTTTTCTTAAAGATGCTACCCTCTTGGACATTGTTGATTCCCTTGAGGTACTAGAAAGTTTCTGTCATGTCCCCCCTCTCCCTCCTTTCCTTGAGGGATACATATTAAGCTCCTTTAGTCTCTCTTCATATGTCTTCTGGTGCAGACCCTGCACCATTTTAGTTGTCCTCCTCTGGACAGCCTCCATCCTGTCTATGTCCTTGTGGAGATGTGGTCTCCAAAACTGTATGCAGTACTCCAGATGGGGTCTCACCATCTGTCTGTACAGAGGGGTAACAACTTCCTGTTTTCTACTGGTGATGCTTCTCCACATGTATCCCAGTATCCCCCCAGCCCTACTTACTGCCTTCTCACATTGCTTGCCTACCTTTAGGTCATCTGATATGACTACCCCAGGTCCCTTTCCATTTTTGTTGTTGTTAGTACCCCCCCATTGTGTACTCTTCCCCTGGGTTTTTGTTTCCCAGGTGCATTATTTTGCACTTCTTTGCATTGAATCTAAGCTGCCATACATTTGACCATTCCTCTAACCTTGCCAAGTCCCTTCTCATCCTTTACACCCCACCTTGTGTATCAACCCTTTTGCAGATCTTTGTGTCATCTCAAAGATACATACTTTTCCTTCCTGTAAGTCCTCAAAGTTGGAGGAACTTCCAGAAGTCCTTTCTAGGGATGTCACATTTTGTTTGCAACTGTTCAAAGAATAAGAGTACATCTGAGTAAAGTAGCAACATATCTGCAGCGACCCATATTCCCGCCCATTCCCAGTCCTTTCATATTATAGGGGACCCGACAATCATGATACAAGGGTTGCGCCATAAACTGACATATTGTCTGGGAGGGAGCTGTGCATCCTTTGGGCAGTGTGTAATGTTAAGGCACTTGTTCCAGGTGGTTAGAGTTTCCCAAATAATTTGGTTGTCCTACAAGGCCTTTGGTCCCTTTCCACTTAGGAGTACTCTGAGCCATGTTATATTAGCAAGGTGTTGCTCCAAGATAATCCACTGTGGGAATTTCAGATGATAGAGGAAGCCACTTTGGACCTGTGCCATTCTATATGCCCACTCATACCCTGAAACCAGGGTAGTCCAAGACCCTCCTTTTCCAGTGGGCCCACAGTATCGCTTACTGACCCTGGTTGTTTTCCTTCCCGTAAGAAGGAGGACATGATCCAATTGAGTTTGAGAAAATTCTGTCTGGGATGTGTAGGGGATATTGAGGAAGAGGAGGCCACTTTTGAAAGGAAAACATTTTGATGGCCTTTATTTTGTCCTTTGAGATAGATGCATCTGAAGCCTTCTTCTCATTTCACTTTCTAGAGGTCAGGACAGAAAGATAGTTCCTTCAGTGATATCCAACCATTTATTGGGGATCAGAAACCCCAAATAGAAGAAACCATTTGGCAACCACGTAATGTGTACAGCTTGCTTTGCAGTGCTCATTCAGGGGTGAGACTTTGGTTTTCCCCAGTTCACTTTCAGCCCAGATACGAGTACAAAGGGTTTAATATATTCATTATCCAGGTATGGCTTGTGAGGATGAGATCCTAGTTACCACACTCTGGACAATTCTTTGAGTTTCTCTAGGTTCCTCCTCATTCTCTGCACCCCTCCTGGACTGTCCACTCTATTGCAGATCTTTGTGTAATCTGCAATGAGGCACATATTCTCCTCCAGCCTGTCAGCAATGTTGAAAGATGATGAACTATGACTTCTAGCTTCCCCCTCTGAGCTACTGCCCTAGCAATCCTGAGGATCCGCTTTCCTGCCCTATGAGCTGTGCCTCCTGTTAGGCACTTTACCTCCCTCTTCTCCTTGCTTCCTTCTCCCAGCTCTACCCCTGGGCAATAGGAGTCCCACACCAGGGAGTAGCTTCTTCTTCCTTTGGGGTCCTCGACCTCCCACCTTTGGGTCTCCATTCTGGAGGTCCCACTCATACTCTTGTGGTACAGCTTTGGGTGACCCTGAGGGGCCTTCCCATTCCTCCAGTACAGTGTAGGAGTTCCTCAGATTCACCGATTGGGGGATGTTCTTTTTACCCACCACTCTTACCCTACCTGGGAACACCATAGTCCATTCACTCCTGCTGCTGGGGACCCTTTGTGGTAGTGAGTTTGGATATGGTGGCCTCTGGGCGGGGAAGGAGGCCCCCTGAAACCAGGCTATCTCAGCCCAGAGACTGGCAACCTCTGCCTTTAGCTCAGAGAGATGCCTGCAGATTGGGCAGCATCGCAGCATCCAGAAGATTATTTATAACACTGCTGCCCCCAGCCACTGCACTGCACCACTCCTTGCATCTTCTCTCTTCTGCCCTGTTAAATGCCCTTCCTTTTCCTTACTAGACCCTCCCTTTTCCCCTTTTTTCTTCTTTCCCGTCTTCCTTCCTTCTTTCTTCTTTCATTTCTCTGTCTTCTACTTTATTCTTGTTGTAATACAGGATCGCCTGGACTACAGTACAGTTTGTGAGGTTTGGTATATTCCACGCTTTACCTATTTGTTTGTGTTAGTAGGAAGATGGAATCATCCAGATGCCTACAAGGTAGAGTACCTGGGGTGGGTGGGGATCAGGGATGGATGGCAGGAATAAGCCCTGTCTGTGTTTTGGAGACAATCACCCAACTGCTGTTTATCTCCTTGAAAGCTTGTGTTGCAATTGAACAGGTAAGCCTTACAGTAAATCACAGTATTTGACTACAAGTGACCACAAGCCCTTTAGTGAAAAAAACAGTATCTTAAACACGACCACTAGTAACAACAATATTTAGTGCACACAAAAGATCATCCAACTGTATCATCTGCGGTTTCCCTTTTTAGTCTTCTGCACAGAATGTAAGTCCTTTTGGTGATTCCACTCATCCACTGCTTTGTCCGCCCATTCTGCCAAAGTTCTAAAATGCTTTGTTTTTCCCTTCCTGCAAAGAAGAGAAGAGAAAAAAGCACTACATACTAAAACATAATTCTGATTTCTGCACCCGCTAGCGGGTAGCTCTGTCTAATCCCCCGAGCTGCTCCACTTACCCTTCCAGGAACTGTATGCCTCCCATACAGTTCCTGAGGAAACTTCCCCATTAGCAAATTGGTGTAACAGTGACACTAATGTAGGGATCAACTGGGTTTCTGTAGGATAATAAGAATATCATCTGCAAAGAGCAGTGGCTTAAATACTTCCATGCTCATTTTGATCCCTAAGACATTGGAGGCCACACGCAGTTTCTTGGTTATGGGTTCAGAGTCAGAACAAATAATACGGGAAAGGGCATCCCTGCCTTGTTCCCCTGCCTAGAGGGAACCAAGCCAAGATGCATCCATTTGTGACAACCAAGACCTGTGTGGCAGAATAGAGGGTTTGAAGCCATCAAATAAAACCATCCCCAAATCCCAAGGCTTGGATGGCAGCTAATAGGCACGCCAGTCGAGGGAATCAAATGCCTTCTCTGTATCGAGTGCAATTGCAGCAATAGGATCTGATGCAGACTCCGCTACCTATACCAGGTTTATTAACTGCCTGATATGGTCTGCCACATCTCTTCCCACCACAAAACCAAGCCATGGTCTCATTGATTGCTTTGGGAATAAACAATTCTCCCCTTGGGCATCTCATAAGGTAAGAATATGAGAATCAGCTTTTTGCATGTGAAGCCTGTAAGCTAGGAGTCTCCCCCTTTCTCACCTGATTTCCAGTAATGATGTTTTGCTGAGAAGGAACTATTCAGTTTGATGTTGCGAGAGGGTATTGATTTTATATTTTAGGCAGATAATGGTGGTAAGACAGTCAGGTGAAGTAGAGGGGTGTTGCTTAAACTTAGCCTTCTTTAGTGTTATCTCTGCTTGTAATGTAGCCACCTCTTGGGCCCTTTCTTTTTTGAGAGCTGATGTAAAGGCAATTATCTTCACCCTCAAAAAGGCTTTGAATGCCTCCCATACAGTTCCCGATGCGACTTCCTCATTAGCATTCTCCTTGAAATAAAGTTTGTATTCTGACCTAATCCACCTCAGAAATTCCGGATCTTCTTCACTCTGCAGTTTACATGTAGTTGACACCATGCTATTCTTCACTATGCTACACTGTGCAGTTTACATGTAGTTGACACCATGCTATTCATCACTATGCTACACTGTGCAGTTTACATGTAGTTGACACCATGCTAGTCTTCGCTATGCTACACTATAGTTTACATGTAGTTGACACCATGCTATTCCTCACTATGCAACACTATGCAGTATACATGTAGTTGATACCATGCTATTCTTCACTATGCTACACTATGAAGTTTACATGTAGTTGACATCATGCTATTCTCCACTATGCTGCACTACGCAGTTTACAAGTAGTTGACACCATGCTATTCTTCACTGCGTTACACTACGCAGCTTACATGTAGCTGGCACTATGCTAGTCTTCACTATGCTACACTACACATTCTACATGTAGCAGGCACCATGCTATTCTTCAATATGCTACACTATGCAGTTTACATGTGGTTGATACCCTGCTATTCTTCACTATGCTACACTATACAGTTTACATGTAGTTGACAAAATGCTATTCTTCACTATGTTACACTACACATTTTGCAAGTACTGTAGTTGACACCATGCTATTCCTCACTGTGCTGCACTATGCAGTTTACCTGTAGCTGACACTATGATACTCTTCACTATGCTACACTATGTAGTTTACATGTAGATGACACCATCCTAGTCTTCACTATGCTGCACTATGTAGTTTATATGTTGTTGATGAAATGCTATTCTTCACTATGCTACACTACACATTTCACATGAAGTTGACACCATGCTATTCTTCACTATGCTACACTGAGCAGTTTAAATATAGTTGACATCATGCTATTCTTTACTATGCTACACTATGTAGATTACATATAGTTGACAATATGCTTTTCTTCACTATATTACACTAGACATTCTACATGTACTGACACCATGCTATTCTTAACTACACTACACTATGCAGTTTACATGTAGTTGACACCATGCTATTCTTCACTACGCTAAACTATGCAGTTTATATGCAGTTCACACCATGCTATTCTTCACTATGCTGCACTACACAATTTAGATGTATTTGACACCATGCTATTCTTCCCTACACCACACTGTGCAGTTTACATGTAGTTGACACCATGCTATTCTTCACTATGCTACACTGTGCAGTTTCCAGGTACTTGACACCATGCTATTCTTCATTAAGCTGCACTATGCAGTTTACATGCAGTTGACTCCATGCCTTTTCAACACTATGCTACACAAGGCAGTTTACATGGAGTTGACACCATGCTATTCTTAACTATGCTACACTGTGCAGTTTACATGTAGTTGACACCATGCTAGTCTTCACTATGCTACACTATGTAGTTTACATGCAGTTCACACCATGCTATTCTTCACTATGCAACACTATGCAGTTTACATGTAGTTGAAACCATGCTATTGTTTGCTACATTACACTACACTACACTATGCAGTTTAGATGTATTTGACACCATGCTATTCTTCTTTACGCTACACTGTGCAGGTTACATGTAGTTTACACCATGGTATTCATCTTATGCTACGCTGTGCAGTTTACATGTAGTTGACACCATGCCAGTCTTCACTATGCTACACTATGCAGTTTACAGGTAGTTGACATCATGTTATTCTTCACTATGATACACTATACAGTTTACATGTAGTTGACACCATGCCGTTCTCCACTATGCTACACTATGCAGTTTGCCTATGGTTGACAACATGCTATTCTTCACTACGCTGCACTGTGCAGTTTACATGTAGTTGGCACTACGCTAGTCTTCACTATGCTACACTACACATTCTACATGTAGCTGGCACCATGCTATTCTACAGAATGCTATACTATGCAGTTTACATGTAGTTGACATCCTGCTGTTCTTCACTGTGCTACATTGTGCAGTTTACATCTAGTTGACATGATGCTGTTCTTCATTATGCTGCACTACGCAGTTTACTTGTAATTGACACCATGCTATTCTTCACTGCGCTACACTATGCAGTTTACATGTAGTTAACAAAATCCTATTCTTCACTATGCTACACTGTGCAGTTTACATGTACTTGACACCATGCTGTTCTTTACTATGCTGCATTATGCAATTTACATGTAGTTGTCACAATGCCATTCTTCACTATGCTACACTGCACAGTTTACATGTAGTTGACACCATGCTATTCTTCACTATGCTACACTATGCAGTTTACATGTAGTTGACATCATGATATTCTTCACTACATTACACTATGCAGTGTAGATGTAGTTGACACCATGCTATTCTTCACTACGCTAAACTATGCAGTTTACATGTAGTTGACACCATGCATTTCTTCACTATGCTGCACTATGCAGTTTACATGCAGTTGATTACATGCTTTTTTACACTACGCTACACAAGGTAGTTTACATGGAGTTGACACCCTGCTATTCTGCACTATGCTACACTGTGCATTTTACTTGTAGTTGACACCATGCTAGTCTTCACTATGCTACACTATGTAGTCTACGTGCAGTTCACACCATGCTATTCTTCACTATGCTACAGTATGCAGTATACATGTAGTTGACACCATGCTATTCTTCAGTACAATACACTACACTGTGCAATTTAGATCTAGTTGACACCATGCTATTCTTCTTTATGCTACACTGTGCAGGTTACATGTAGTTAACACCATGGTATTCATCATATGCTACACTGTGCAGTTTACATGTAGTTGACACCATGCTAGTCTTCACTATGCTACACTAAGCAGTTTACATGTAGTTGACATCATGTTATTCTTCACTGTGATGCACTATGCAGTTTACATGTAGTTGACACCATGCTATTCTTCACTGTGCTACACTATGCAGTTTACATGTAGTTGACATCATGCTATTCTCCACTATGCTACACTATGCAGTTTGCCTAAGGTTAACACCATGCTATTCTTCACTACGCTGCACTGTGCAGTTTACATGTAGTTGACACTACGCTAGTTCACTATGCTACACTACACATTCTACATGTAGCTGGCACCATGCTATTCTTCAGCATGCTATACTATGCGGTTTACATGAAGTTGACACACTGCTATTCTTCACTATGCTACACTATGCAGTTTACATCTAGTTGACACCATGCTATTCTTCACTATGCTGCACTACACAATTTAGCTGTATATGACACAATGCTATTCTTCACTACACTACACTGTGCAGTTTACATGTAGTTGACACCATGCTATTCTTTACTATGCTACACTGTGGAGTTTCCAGGTACTTGACACCATGCTATTCTTCACTAAACTACACTATGCAGTTTACATGCAGTTGACTCCATGCTCTTCAATGCTACTCTAGACAAGGCAGTTTACATGGAGTTGACATCATGCTATTCTTCACTATGCTACACTGCGCAGTTTATGTGTAGTTGACACCATGCTAGTCTTCACTAGACTGCACTATGTAGTTACATTCAGTTCACACCATGCTATTCTTCACTATGCTATACTGCACAGTTTGCTTGAAGTTGACACCATGCTATTGCCTGTAACTACACTCATGCGGTTTGATGCAGTTGGCACCATGCTATTCTTCTTTAGCTACACTATGCGGGTTTCACTTGTAGTTTACACCATGGTATTCCTCTTATGCTACACTGTGCGGTTTACATGTAGTTGACGATCATGTTATTCTTCACTATGTACTCTGCAGTTTACACGGCTGTACACCATGCTTTCTTTCACTATGCCACATGCAGTTTATATGTAGTTGGCACGCTGTTCTTCCTTTTTACGCTAGACATTCTGCATGTTTTTGGCACCATTCTATTCTTCAGTATGCTATATTGTGCAGTTTACCTGTATTGACACCCTGCTATCTTCACTGTGCTACACTTTGCAGTTTATATCTAGTTGGCATTCTGCTATTCTTCACTATGCTGCACTACTTAGTTACTTGTGTTTGACACCATGCTATTCTTTACTCGCTGCTATGCAGTTTTTTTTGTAGTTAACAAAATCCTATTCTCACTATGCACATTGTGCAGTTTACATGTGTTGACACCGTTATTCTTCTCACTTGCTACACTGTGTAGTTTACATGTAGTTGACTGTGGTTTTCTCACTATGCTACACAGAGCGTTTACATGTTGACATCATGTTTTCACTATGCTGCACCAGGTGCAGTTTATATGCAGTTGATTACATGCTTTTCACACCACGCCAGCACAAGGGCAGTTTATGCCGTTGACACTATGCTTTTCTTCATTATGTTACACTGCACATTTTACATGTAGTTGACATCATGCTAGTTCACTTTGCTCAGCTGTGTAGTTTACATGTAGTTGACACTCTTTCTATTCTTTACTATGCTATACTGTGCAGTTTATGTTTTTGACATCATGTTATTCTTCACTTGATACACTATGCAGTTAGATGTGTTGACACCATGCTGTTCTTTACTTTACACTGTGCAGTTTATATGTAGTTGACATCATGGTATTTTCTTCTGTGCTACATCGCATTTTATATGTAGTTGACACCATGTTAGTTTTCACTATCTACACCAAGTTGTTCTTATATGTAGTTGACATCAGTTATTCTTCACTATGTTACCAAGCAGTTTACATGTAGTTGACATCATGCTATTCTTCACTATGCTGCACTAAGCAGTTTACATGTGTTGACACCATGTCCCTCCACCATGCCATACTATGGAGTTCAAATGGTTAACACCATGCTATTCTTCACACGCCTGTAATTGTGCAGTTTACATGTAGTTGACACTACGCCAGTCTTCACTATGCAACACTACACATTCCATGTAGCTGGCACTATGCCATTCTTCAGCATGCTATACTATGCAGTTTTGCTTTAGTTGACACCATGCTGTTCTTCACTATGCTACACCATGCAGCGTTTACATCTAGTTGACACCATGCTATTCTTCACTATGCTGCACTACACAATTTAGGTTGTATATGACACAATGCTATTCTTCACTACACTGTGTGTTTATATGTGTTGACATCATTATTCTTCACTATGCCACACTGCATTTTTGCCACTTGACACCATGCTATTCTTCACTGCTGCACCATGCAGTTTTCATGCAGTTGACCCATGCTTTTCAACACTATGCTGCATTGCGCAGTTGCATGGAGTTTATACTATGCAATTCTTCACTATGCTACACTGCACAGTTTATATGTAGTTACACCATGTTAGTCTTCACTATGCTACACTGTAGTTTGGTGCGGTTCACAACATGCATTCTTCACTGTGCAACACTATGCAGTTTACATGTAGTTGACACCATGCTATTGTTCGCTACACTACACTACACCACCATGCAGTTTAGATGTATTTGCACCATGTACTTCTTTACGCTACACTGTGCAGGTTTCATGTTTACCCATGGTATTCCCATGCAACACTGTGCAGTTTACATTTGTTAACACCATGCCAGTCTCACTTCTGCCATACTGTGCAGTTTACATGTTTGACATCATCTTATTCTTCACTATGATAATTATGCAGTTTACATGTAGTTGACACCATGCTATTCTTCACTATGCTACACCACAGTTTACATGTATTTGGCACTAGCTAGTCTTCACTTTACACTATATATTCTACATGTAGCTAGCACTATGCTATTCTTCAGAATGCTATATTGCGTAGTTTACATGTAGTTGACGCCTGCTATTTTCACTGTGCTAAACTGTGCAGTTTACATCTAGTTGACACGACGCTATTCTTCACTGTTGCACTACACAGTTTACTTGTATTTGATACCATGTTATTCTTCACGCTAATTGTGCAGTTACAGTAGTTTATACCATGGTATTCATCTTATGCTGGTTGTGCAATTTATATGTAGTTGACCCCATGCCAGTCTTCACTATGCTGTACCATGCAGTTTACACAGTTGACACCATGCCATTCTCCACTATGCTACACTATGCAGTTTGCCTGTGGTTGACACCATGCTATTCTTCACTATGCCCACTGTGCAGTTTACATGCAGTTGGCACCACGCTTGTCTTCACTTTGCTACACTTCACATCTACATGTAGTTGGTACCTATATTCTACAGAATGTTATACTATGTAGTTTATATGTAGTTGACATCCTGTTGTTCTTCACTGTGCACACTGTAGTTTACAACTAGTTGATATGATGCTGTTCTTCACTATGCTGCACTACGCAGTTTACTTGTATTTGACACCATGTTATTCTTCTATGCGCCACCCTGTGCAGTTTATATGTAGTTAACAAACTTATTATTCACTATGCTACACTGTGTAGTTTATATGTACTTGACACCATGCTGTTCTTTACTATGCTGCACTATGCAGTTTACATGTAGTTGTCATCATGCTATTCTTCATTTCTGTACTGCATAGTTTACTTGTAGTTGACACTTATGTATTCCTTACTACGCTAAACTATGCAGTTTATATGTAGTTGACACCATGCCTTTCTTCACTATGCTGCACTATGCAGTTTACATGGAGTTGATTACATGCTTTTGTACACTACACTACACAAGGCAGTTTACATGGCGTTGACACCATGCTACTTTCTCACTATGTTGACTGTGCATTTTATTTGTAGTTGATACCATGCTAGTCTTCACTATGCTGCACTATGTAGTCTATGTGCAGTTCACACCATGCTATTCTTCACTGTGCTACAGTATGCAGTTTATATGTAGTTGACACCATGCTGTTCTTCAGTACAATACACTACACTGTGCAGTTTAGATGTAGTTGACATCATGCTATTCTTCTTTATGCTACACTTTGCGGGTTACATGTAGTTAACACCATGGTACTGGCCATATTCTACACTGCAGTTTACATGCTGACAACATGCTAGTCTTCACTATGCTACACTAAGCAGTTTACATGTAGTTGACATCCTGTTAGTCTTCACTGTGATACACTATGCAGTTTACATGTAGTTGACACCATGCTATTCTTCACTATGCTACACTGTGCAGTTTACATGTAGTTGACACCATGCTATTCTCCACTATGCTACACTATGGAGTTTGCCTGTGGTTAACACCAAGCTATTCTTCACTGCGCTGCACTGTGCAGTTTACATGTAGTTGATACCAGGCTAGTCTTCACTATGCTACACTGAGCAGTTTACATGTAGTTAACATCATGCTATTCTTCACTGTGATACACTATGTAGTTTACATGTAGTTGACACCATGCTTTTCTTCACCATACTACACTAGACATTGTACATGTAGTTGACACCATGCTATTCTTCACTATGCTACACTCGGTATTGTACATGTAGCTGGCACCATGCTATTCTTTTAGCATGCTATACTATGCAGTTTACATGAAGTTGACACCATGCTATTCTTCACTATGCTACACTATGCAGTTTACATCTAGTTGACACAATGCTATTCTTCACTATGCTGCAGCTACACAATTTAGTTGTAAATGACACAATGTTATTCTTCACTACACCACACTGTGCAGTGTTATACGTAGCTAGACACCATGCTATTCTTCTCACTATGCTGGAAGCACTGTATTTTACAGGCACTTGACACCATGCTATTCTTCACTGTTGCACCATGCAGTTTACATGCAGTTGACTCCATGCTTTCTAACACTACACTGCACAAGGCAGCTTAGATGGAGTTGACACCATGCAATTCTTCACTATGCTACACTGCACAGTTTACATGTAGTTGACACCATGCTAGTCTTCACTATGCTACACTATGTTGTTTACAGTATGCAGTTCACACACATGCCATTCTTTCACTATGCAACACCATACAGTCTTACTTGTGTTGACACCATGCTGTTCGCTACACTACACCACACTACACTATGCAGTTTAGATGTAGTTGGCACCATGCTATTCTTCTTTACGCTACACTGTGCAGGTTTCATGAAGTTTACACCATGGTATTCCTCTTATGCTACACTGTGCAGTTTACATGCAGTTGACACCATGCCAGTCTTCACTATGCTACACTATGCAGTTTAAATGTAGTTGACACCATGCTATTCTTCACTATGCTACACTATGCAGTTTACATGTAGTTGGCACTACGCTAGTCTTCACTTTGCTACACTACACATTCTACATGTAGCTGGCACCATGCTATTCTTCAGAATGCTATATTATGCAGTTTACCTGTAGTTGACACCCTGCTATTCTTCACTGTGCTACACTTTGCAGTATACATCTAATTGACATTACGCTATTCTTCACTATGCTGCACTACACAGTTTACTTGTATTTGACACCATGCTATTCTTCACTACGCTGCACTATGCAGTTTACATGTAGTTAACAAAATCCTATTCTTCAATATGCTACACTGTGCAGTTTACATGTACTTGACACCATGCTATTCTTCACTATGCAGCATTATGCAGTTTACATGTAGTTGACACCATGCTATTCTTCACTATGCTACACTGCACAGTTTACATGTAGTTGTCACCATGATATTCTTCACTATGCTACACTATGCAGTTTACATGTAGTTGACACCATGCTATTCTTCACTACATTACACTATGCAGTTTAGATGTAGTTGACACCATGCTATTCTTCACTACGCTAAACTATGCAGTTTACAAGTAGTTGACACCATGCTTTTCTTCACTATGCTGCACTATGCAGTTTACATGCAGTTGATTACATGCTTTTCTACACTACGCTACACAAGGCAGTTTACATCAAGTTGACACTGTGCTATTCTTCACTATGCTACACTGCACAGTTTACGTGTAGTTGACACCATGCTAGTCTTCACTATGCTACACTATGTAGTCTACGTGCAGCTCACACCATTCTATTCTTCACTGTGCTACAATATGCAGTTTACATGTAGTTGACACTATGCTATTCTTCACTACACTACACTACACTATGCAGTTTAGATGTAGTTGACACCATGCTATTCTTCTTTATGCTACACTGTGCAGGTTACATGTAGTTAACACCATGGTATTCGTCATATGATACACTGTGCAGTTTACATGTAGTTGATACCAGGCTCGTCTTCACTATGCTACACTAAGCAGTTTACATGTAGTTGACATCATGCTATTCTTCACTGTGATACACTATGTAGTTTACATGTAGTTGACACCATGCTTTTCTTCACCATACTACACTAGACATTATACATGTAGTTGACACCATGCTATTCTTCACTATGCTACACTAGATATTGTACATGTAGTTGACTCCATGCTATTCTTCACTATGTTACACTGTGCAGTTTGCATGTAGTTGACACCATGCTGTTCTTCACTGTGCTACACTACACAGTTTGCATATAGTTGACACGATGCTATTCCTCACTGTGATCCACTATGCAGTTTACCTGTACTTGACACCATCCTATTCTTCACTATGCTACACTACGCAGGTTACTTGCAGTTCACACCATCCTATTCTTCATTGTGCTACACTATGCAGTTTACATGTATCGACCCCATGCTATTCTTCACTACGCTACTCTATGCAGTTTACATGTAGTTGACAACATCCTATTCTTCACTATGCTACACTGTGCAGTTTACATGTACTTGACACCATGCTATTCTTCACTATACTGCATTATGCAGTTTACATGTAGTTGACATCATGCTATTCTTCACTATGCTACACTGAACTGTTTACATGTAGTTGACACCATGCTGTTCTTCACTACATTACACTATGCAGTTTAGATGTAGTTGACACCATGCTATTCTTCACTACGCTAAACTATGCAGTTTACATGTAGTTCACACCATGCTATTCTTCTCTATGCTGCACTACACAATTTAGATGTATTTGTCACCAAGCTATTCTTCACTATACTACACTGTGCAGTTTACATGTAGTTGACACCATGCTATTCTTCACTATGCTACACTGTGCAGTTTCCAGGTACTTGACACCATGCTATTCTTCACTAAGTTGCACTATGCAGTTTACATGCAGTTGACTCCATGCTTTTCAACACTATGCTACACAAGGCAGTTTACATGGAGTTGACACCATGCTATTCTTCACTATGCTATACTGCACAGTTTACATGTAGTTGACACCATGCTAGTCTTCACTATGCTACACTATGCAGTTTACATGCAGTTCACACCATGCTATTCTTCACTATGCAACACTATGCAGTTTACATGTAGTTGACACCATGCTATTGTTCGCTACATGACACTACCCTACACTATGCAGTTTAGATGTATTTGACACCATGCTATTCTTCTTTACGCTACACTGTGCAGGTTACATGCAGTTTACACCATGGTATTCATCTTATGCTATGCTGTGCAGCTTACATGTAGTTGACACCATGCCAGTCTTCACTATGCTACACTATGTAGTTTACATGCAGTTCACAACATGCTATTCTTCACTATGCAACACTATACAGTTTACATGTAGTTGACACCATGCTATTGTTCGCTACACTACATTACACTCACTAAGGCTCAGTGATGCCAGTGATCGGGCTGGTGGGGGGTACCTGTAGCGACTAGGGCTCTTGAGAACGGCACGGGGTTGGGGGCCAGCCACAGGTGGCAGCTGCTGTGTTGCACCCTGCAATACAGCAGCTCACCTGTGGGTGGCCCTCGACTTAAGCCTTTTTTTTTGGGCTCAAAGTCCTGCAGGCGCAGGTTGGGGGTTGCGCCTGTGCAACTCTGCACAGCCCGGCTGAATATTGGGCTGTGCAGTTTATGCATGGTTCCTCCCCCTCCAGTTCAGCATGCATTCATTTGCATTGCGCTGTTGCTCAGCATGTTTTCTGTGGCGCAACTGCCTCCTGCTGAATATCTCAGAATGGAGCAAGTTTGGACTTGCGCAGGTGCAACCCTATTGCGCATGGCGCAACCCTTTTGAATATCTGGCCCATACAGTATAATTCTTTGAAATACAATACAACTAAATGTATAAGGCATTAAACTAAGGAAGGAATTCCTCCAACATTAGTGACCCCAAGTTACGTATGGGTAATGTCATCTGTTTTCAAACAACTCTGGTAGCTTGGTTGATAGATCAGTTGTTGCCTACACAGGTGAGTCAAAAGAAATCCAGTTACCAGATAGAGAAACCTCCAGTTTTTCCGGATAAAGCATCTTGAAATGGAGGCCCGCTGTAATAAGTTTGCTTACTGTAGGGTGGAAGGCTGTGCGTTTTTGTCTGATTTCGAATTGCAAATCCTGGGTTATTCTTATCTTAATTCCCTCCCAGGTAATAGATTGCAGTTCTCTGACTTTTGCTATAACATGTAGCTTCTCTATGTAGCTCAGGATTTTAAGGATTATTGGGCGAGGGGGTGCCCCGATTGCAGTCTAGACCTGAGAGGCCTGTGGGCCCTCTCGATGTGATAGTTGGTACTGAGAGAGAGGACCCACAATTTTCAGCAGGAGCTTTTGTATAAAAACAGCTATGTTGGAGCCTTCTTCAATTTCTGTATTCCCAGAATACGAATATTGTTCTGATAGCTTCTCCGTCTAAGTCCTCAGTTTTTAGCTGTAATTTTTAACTTGCTGTCTCAGTAGTATTTCAGGGTCTAGTCTCTCTTTCCACTTCTCCATGAGTACATTTGAGATTCTGCATCCCCATTCTTTTGGTGAGATCTGACATATCACTTCTTAGAGACTTAATTTTGGAGGAGATCTTTTGAAGTGTTTCTCTAAAGGGAGTAGCTCCTGCAGATGTGATCCTCCATAAGAGGATAGGTGAGGATAGCTGTGGTGCTCTTGCCCACTTCCCCACCATAGGCCTTTGATTTTGGGAATTTCTCCAGTGAGGGTGGAGGCGTATGCTTCAGCTGGGCCTGCCTTATTTCAGCTTCCATATGAGAGTAAAAACTCCAATAGCGATACCGATTGTCTCAAAATTAGATGCTGTAGGCAGGCTCTACTTCCCAAGCATTTATTTAGAGCTGGAAGAAGGAATTCTTGAGTAAATAACCGAGGATGGAAGGATTAGAGCGGAGTTCAAGTCACTGCTGCTACCAGGTGGCATGCATCACATGGCTCCCGTGTATTACTTTTCTAGTACTTCTCCATCCTTGCTAGTGACTGCACAGAGCTTCCTGGAACAAGTTTCCAAATGTAATAGAAAGTAATAGAAAAGTAACTTGCCCAACACTGGCCAGAATAGACAGAGGGAGCGAGAAAGAAGAATGAGAGACCTGTAGCTGTGTCTGAGGGTGGGAGCAGGCATGTGGGGACAGCATTAACCATGTTACTAGTAAGGCTTGTCTGACTTTATACAGCATCATATCAGCCCCCAAACATCCAAAACAGAAGGGAAAAAAATCTACAAGAATAAGCACTAGCATATGGGTGCAGGGGGTGGGGTTCTGTGTGCCCAGCTCCCCCTTTCTCCATTTTGTTTCCATATGTGACCTAGTAATGTTAAGGTCAGGAAGGGACTCTAGGTCCATAAGGTCTGCCCTGCCGTCGCGCTTCAGAGTCGGGGATTAATATGTTATGCAAACTGGTATGGGATTAATATGTTATGCAAATAGGTATGTGCGCCCATTCTATCATTACCGCCGATTGTACAGCCCCCAAACAACACAAAGACACCTCAGAAATATTAGACCGACCTACCTACCTACCTACCCTTGAGATGGTTAAAGACTGCTTAAAATCAGTCTCTCCAGTCAGCCTGAATCCCCATGGAGCAGGTCCAGGTAGAACAATGTTTTGTGGCATTCTGAATTTTTTTCATTTTGTGTGTGAATCCAAACAACTGTAGCACACAAAAAGTTTTCTAGACTCCAGCAGCTCCTTTCTGATCAGACAACATTCTCTGTGCTTCGTTCTTCTGGCAAGTGCTGCTGTTTGATTCCTTTAAATCTCCTTTTTCTTCTGCAACCCTACGATAACGTCATGGCTGGTACACTGTGCCAGAATAGAGAGAGGGAGAGAGAAAGAGAGCATGAGAGACTTGTAGCTGTGTCTGAGGGTGGTGGCCGGTGTGTGGTGACAGCATTAACCATGTCGCTAGTAGGGCTTGTTTGATTTTATACAGTATCATATCAGCCCCCAAACGTCCTAAACAGAAGGGAAAAAATCTACAAGAATGAGCGCAAGCATATGGGTGCAGGAGGTGGGGTATTGTGTGCCCAGCTCCCTCTCTCTCCATTTTGTTTCCATATGTGACCTAGTAAAGTTAAGGTCGGGAAGGATCTCAAGGTCCATAAGGTCTGCCCTGCCCTCGCGCTTCAGAGTCGGGGATTAATATGCTATGCAAACAGGTATGTGGACCCATTCTACCTCCCAGGGTACATTGTATTCACTTGATAATCAGAAATGTGTGTTTGCATTTAATATTTTTAATATGCATCAGCTGGGCCAACGTTTTGCAAGGTAGGATTTTATATAGGAGCTTTTAGGATGTAGGTGCGTAAAATGTCTTGCCTTAAGAAGTAAAGAAAGAGAATTTGGTGAGTATTGTGTAAGATGACAGTAATTTCAGACTTTTAAGGAAACGTAACTGATAAGTTTTAGAGAAGATGTCCAGATTTAGTAAAGAAAACCAACTGATGTAAACAACACAAAACTGTATTTGATATTTATTTAATTCTTGTATGGAGTTTGCTTTGGTCATGACAAAATCTCACTCCATCATGGCATGTTGCAAAATTGGAGGCAGGGGAACTGAGCTATTCAAACTGAAATGGAGGAGCTGCTATATAAAAGAAAACACCAGACCAAACAAAACAAGAAATACAAGTATAACCAACCAGTTAGAGTGGAAAAACTGCAGAGTGCAGAAAGCTGCAGTGCAAATACAGTCACCCGAGACCATTTGCCAACAGTGCACAGTAAACCTTCTGCACTTTGCAGATTTTAGGGCTGCAGGGGCAGAGCCTGCAGTCCTTTAATGATCACAGAGTGAGGACTCTGCATTTTTCCTTAATTAAAGTCTGTCCATCACAACCCTGTCCCTCTCTGATGCCTGTGCTCTACTGCTATCCAAACAGCTCCTCCCCACCTTTTCTTGACCATCACCAGTCTATCCCTCCCCAGTGTCCCTTATCAGCTATGTTTTTAGTACTACAGTAGCCCTCCCACCAAGCTCTTGCTCCTCTCTGCCGGCTCTAAAAAATCCTCCAGTTACGCCCACTGTCACCTTACTTGCTAGCAATTCAAGATGGCGGCCACGCTGGGTCAGTCTTAATTTCAACTTTAACTTCAGTCTTAATCTTAGCTTATTTTAGTTTTATTTTGTGTTTTAGTAACAGTAATAGTTTATTTTATTTAGTAGTAGTGGTATTCGTGGATGCTGGACAGGCTAAAAGAGTAGGACGTGACCCAGTTTGTTTTGCCAATTGCTGATATCAGCAGCTGATGAATGAACTGTGGATTTAATCGTGAATCGTGAAATCGGAGCTCAAATATATGTAGCTTCGATTGAAGAGGGTTTTGTAAGTCGTGGATGTTGAACTGGCTAAAGAACAGGACTTGATCGAGTTCACTTTGCTGTTTGTTGATATCAGCAGCTGCTGTAAGAATTGTGGATTTAATCGTGAAGTGTGAAATCGGAGCTTAAATATACATAGCTTCGACTGAAGAGGGGTTTTTGTAAGTCGTAACATCGGAGTGTTAGAGTGCTGGATTTGTTTGATAGTCCCCAGATAGTGTTTTGGGGTGACCTGTTTTAAGAGTCTTAGTTAACTAGATTTAAAACTCCTGCTGTTTACTACAAAATGTGACCAGGAAAGATTGTGTATCGGGAGGAATTAGCAAATGGAGCAAGATGAACTGGAAGAACTACAAAGAAGTTTTGTTTGCATTATAGTGTGGATAGCTTTCTGCTTGGTAGATTTAGGAAGTGAACACTTGGATTGGGACCTCATGAAGTCTGTCAGGCGTTGGTGCACTGGTCGTAGCGACACAGAGTTCTAGCCCTTGTCCACGGAGAACCGTGTGTTGAGGAGCTGGTCCCTAGGGTTCTCTGGGGGCCTACTGCTTGGTGGTGTCACCAGGGAGCTCTGTGGTTGCTGCTGTGGCTGGTGGCTGTCCGTCTGATTAGCTTGATTGGTCCTAGAGTGGTTTCTGCCCTGAAGAGTTATCCTGAAGACAGTGTTGAATTGGATTTCCTTTCCTTGTTTGTGTTTTAAATTCAGTCAGAGTGCTGTTTATTTGGGAACAGTGATTTAAATCCCCGGACTTATTCTGCTTCTGTGCTGGAAACCTGGGACTCCTATCTTGGACACTCGAGGTGGTGAAAGGACCTTGGGTCCATTAATTTAATTTGGATTGTACTCTCTCCCTAGGTTGTGAGAGGACTGGGGGGAAGAGACATGTCATTTTTCTTTTTGTTTAAAGTTTAATTATTGTTGATTTATTATTATTTGATATCTTGCAGTGAGAGTGCTAAGATATTTTATTTTCTTTTTATCTCCCTGGCTGTGAGAGAGTCTGGGGGTGTTATGTTTTGTAGGGGGTGATAGAACCCTACATTGATATTTATATTTTATTTTGTTTGTTAATTTGTTTTATTTTATTTTATTTGAGAGCCCTCAGTCCAGTCCAGATCCAGTTATATGAGGTGGGTTTTTTTTGTTTATTTGATTTTGTTTATTTATATTGGTTATGTTTAGTATTATTTGCTTAATCTTTTGCCTTTAGACTGATTATTTTGTATTTGGGGTTTTGTTTTGTTTGAGTAGTGATATGTGCTGTGAGTAGTCCCCACGATGGTGCACTATTCATCTTCCTCTCTTCGCACCCTCTGCCCTTTTATACTCCTCCCTACATTTCGATACTTACCAGTGCTGTAGAGCAATGGGGATTGTTCAAGGGAGTGAAGAGGATGAGGTTCACGAACAAAGGAAGATGACGAGGGGCCACCGTGTCGGGGTTATTAAGTCTAGAAGGCACCCTGGGGCAAAATGGAACCCAGATTGTGGTTTTCCATGTCTGGTGCCCATACCCAAGGGCACTACTGAATCAATAGGCAAATAGGCTTGACAGCCTCTGAGGTTTGTCCAACTCAGGTGGTGTTATGCAATGTCAGGTCTGTCAGGAATAAGACTGCTATTAGCTGATCGTGTCGGTTCGGCTGACCTGACTTGCATCACTGAGACCTGGCTAGATGAAAACTCTGGCCCCATAGTGGAGGCCATGATACCAACCGGTGCTAGGTGATACACCACCCAAGATTGGACCGCGGGAGGGGGTTGCAGTCTGTTTCGAGACTGAATTGGGCCTCACAAATGTAGTAGTGGGTGAGGCTGAGTCCTTTGAGTGCACAGTTGTGGCAGTGTAGGCATTAGAATCATTCTCATTTACCGTCCACCCGGAGATGGGAAATGCTTCTTACAGGAAGTAGCAGACTTCCTTGTCGACATGTCATTTGAGTCACTCAGATTGATGGTCCTGGGTGACTTCAACGCCTGGGTCGATGATGAACTCTTGCAATTTGGTAATTACTTCCTCCAATTAATGTCTTCTTTGGGCCTTACACAGGTAATTTCCACTGCTACTCATAAATCTTGACACTCTTTGGACTTAGTCTGCCTCTTAGGGATTGATGCATCCAACGTGGGAGTGGAACCAGTCACCTGGTCAGGCCACTACACTGTGAGGTTCAATTTTTTCACCCCTCTGAAAAGGCCTTCCCTGTGGAGATGGGCAGGTGCCGCCCATTACAGAATATTCCTTCCCAAGGCCTTGCGGCGGTCCTTGACCTATCATCCTTGGATTGGTGAGCAGTAATCCCGGAGAGCTGGTGTCGGCCTATAATGAAGGCCATTACGGCAGGGGGATCTTATTGCTCCTGTTAAGTGGCGCCCTTATCCCTTCACCCCAGGTCCCCTTGGTTTGATGGGACACTGAGGGAGATGCGGAGACATGGGTGAAGGTTAGAGCATTGCTGGCATAAGGTCTGCCATTGATATCCACCGCCTTAGATTGATGGAATATTATTCTACCTATCAATCTGTAATCACCCATAAGAAGGCAGAATTCCTATCCAGGGAGATTGCAGTTGCACAGAATCGACTGGCTCAGCTGTTTCGGACTGTAGACAGACTGTGCAATCCAGCCTGTCTAGAAGTTCAGAAAGCCTTTCCACAATTAAAGTGCGAAGAGCTTGCTCATTACTTTGCAACTAAGGTGGCCGACATCAAGGCGGCCTTTGTCCGGCAATCTCTAAAGGTGAGGTTGTAGAACAATGTGAGTTCACAATACCCTGTTTCTCTTGGAGTTCCTTTGGTCGACCCGAGTTCGTGGATATCGTGAGGATCATCCATAGTGTGCATTCCACAAGCTGTAGTTTGGACCCTGGACTGACTCCCCTAATTTTGGGTTGTATTGATATCATCGGTCCAGTCCTGGTGCAAATAGTCTGGAGCTCCTTGGAGTCAGGTGAGTTTCCTAGCTCCCTGAAAGAGGCGGTGGTGACACCTCTCTTGAAGAAAGTACCCTGGACCCAGACTGTTTCTTAAACTACAGACCCATCTCTAACCTTCCCTTTATTGGGAAGGTTATTGAGAAGGTAGTGGCTGCCCAATTGGAAGACCATTTAACCATCCACAATATCTACGAGTCCTTCCAATCCGGTTTTCATAAAAGACATAGCACCGAGACTGCACTGATTCGGGTGCTTTATGATCTTCTGAGGGCGAGAGATCAGAAGAGACGTTCCATTCTGGTTCTCCTTGACCTCTCATCAGCCTTTGACACTGTGGATCACTCGGTGTTGATAGCATGCCTGAGGCTAATTTGTGGAATATCGGGAACTGTTTTACAATGGTTTACCTCATTCCTCACTGGGAGATCACAAAGAGTTGTGTCGGGAGTCTTTTCTTCTGGCCCAACTCCTTTGTTGTGTTGAGTGCCTCAGGGTTCTGTGCTGTCACCCATGTTATTCGCAGTGTATCTGCTGCCCCTCGGAGACATTATTAGATGGTATGGGCTGAGGTTTCACTGCTATGCAGATGATACCCAGCTATACCTGTCTTTTGCACCCGACCAGAATGAAACTCTCGCGGTGTTTAATAACTGTCTTGAGGAAGTCCAGGGTTGGATGGATTCTAGTTGGTTAAAGTTGAACTCAGAGAAGACAGAGATTTTGGTTGTGGACCCAGGAGGTCAGATAGAGAGGTCACGTGGTGGTACGCCTTCTGGAATATTTCTTGGTGACGTGTCACTTCTGTCCTCTGAACGGCTGTGTGTAGCCTTGGGATTGTCCTAGATGACAAGCTGACATTACAGTCTTAGGTGTCGGCTGTTGTCAGAACTTCCTTTTACCATCTTAGGAATATTGCCAGGGTTAGGCACCTTTTCCATCTGACTCTTTACCAACATTGGTCCACGCCTTTGTGTCCTCACATTTGGACTACTGCAACGCCCTTTACTTTGGACTTTCTGGGGTTGAAATTTGCCACCTTCAGCTGGTGAAGAACACTGCTGCCCGGGTTTTTGATGGGGACAAGTAGGTCCTCCCATATTACCCCGGTGCTGCGTGAACTGCACTGGCTGCCTATACGGTGGCGGATCACCTTTAAAGTCATTGTATTGACTTTTAAAATCCTTCACAATCAGGGTCTGGCCTATTTGAAAGAACTTCTGGTGCCTTACTACCCTGGCTGATCGCTCCGCTCGGCCGACGAGGAGTTGCTAGAGGTTCTGAGAGTGAGTTTAAAATCTTCCGAGGGAGTGCACCTCCGTGAGGAATTCAAGAAAAATCTGAAAACTTATTTGTGGCAAATGGCATTTTAGATGCTTGACCATTTGGGATGTTTAAGTAATTTTATTCTGTTGAATTTTTATTCATATTTATTAATTGATTTTAATAATGGTTGTTAATATGATATGAATTTAGTTATATGTGTTATTGGCTTGTGTTTGATGTTGTGGTTCAGTATGTTCAGCACCTTAGTGTGCTGAAAGGCTATATAAATAAACTATTATTATTGTCCCCACCCCTCTGTTCCCATCCCCTTACTTCAAAAGAAATCCTCCCATTACTGCCCACTGTGAGCTGTAGAAAGCAATAATGTTTATATTTCTTTGCTGTGTAGTGCTCTCTCCGTGTTAAAAAAAAATCCTGCTCAAAGCCCTGGCGGCCAAAAGAAAGTGACGGGCGACATTGGGTGGGGAGCAAGCTGCACACGAGGCTCCAGCCCCTAGAACTCGAATAAAATGCCTCCCATTTGTTTTTTGCACACCCATAGTCCACAACAACTTTATTCCTTCTTTACGTGGCTTGATCTGAATATCTCCAAAGTCCACGCCTTCAGTTCTCAGCCTTGCTCTGAATAAAAAAATAATTAGATTAGTTGCAGCATGCTAATAACCACAGTGTCTGTACAGTGCAAAGAGCAATGTTCAAACTGTGAGCAAATTTTAGGTTGCATAGACACACAGCCAGAGATCACAGTGTTCAATCCCACCACATAGTATTAGTCACCCTGTCACTGTGTGACCCCCAGCAACTGATGCACTAGATCTCCCTGTTTAAACACCATTCAACTGTAAGGAAAGGTAGAAGCCCCCCTCCCAAAAAAAAAGGGAGAGAGAAGGTGCAGCTTAGCTGGGTAATCCTGGGTAGATAACTCATAAAATAAAGAATAAACTGAATAAAGAAAGTTGTCATCTGTGACAATTGGTATATTAAAAAAATAAAAACATATGGCCAGATTTCGAGCTGTCTCTCAAACACACAAGTCTTCTGCACTAAACCTAATAGCTCAGTTTGATCAGTCTGATTGCTACTGCTGTATCCCAATTTGTGGAAAATAACCTCTTTTTATAGAGAAGAAAATGTAGGAATCCACAAGCACTTCATTTTAAACTTTTCCAAAAAAAATAACATCCCACAGCATCACAACCTGAAATATCATTTCAAGCTCTGTCTAGCCTTTGGGTGACAAGGGCAAGGACTCGGTTACTTGGGGTGCTATTTGAATCACTGCACCAATGAATGTGAAATATGCCTTAACTTCACACTCTCAAATTATCAGTCACCGTGGATGTTTTAAATCGTGTAGAACTCCAGTTTATAAATTAATAATACCTTAAACCTGCTGTGGGCAGCATCATTCTGACACCAGTAAAGCACCACTCTGACCACTCACAGGCGGGGCTGAACTGCTGATATTAGCAGCCCAGCTCCACACTGGCATTTGGGTGCTTGGGGTGCATGCAGAGGACAGCATAGAAAGCAGGCCCTATGGTCTAGTCGTTAGAGCAAATGCTTGAAAACCAATAGATCACAGGTTCAAATTCTGCTACAGGTACAGTAGTAGCCATACACATTGCCAGCTTGTTTCCAGATATTTCATGAAATTTCTAAAGAGTTTCTCTGCTGCCCCTACTGTAGAAATGAAGAAAGCATTAGATATATCTGGAAATATCACAGAAATTTTGGGAAATAGCTGGCAGTGTCTGTGGCTCCTACTGTAAAATCCCACTATGTGACCTCAAGCAAGCCACTTAACCTTTCTTTGCTGCAGTCTCCTAGCTGTGAAACAGACAGAAAGAGGATCCCACTCTGAGATACTGCATCTCAGCTGGGGTATGACTTAAAATGGGGAGCAGCTCATTCCCAACCCCTGAGCACCACAGCACCCCCCAACCCTCACCTCCATCGCTGTTATTTAGATACTGTACATTGGACTGACCAAGCCTGTAACTGACACTGCACCACTGATTCTCGGGACCATCCTCGGTCGGTTTGGAGAAGCAAGAAAGGATCTGATTCATTGAGCTGCTTTGCCTTTTGAGTTTGTTCCTCTCCAGCCAACCAGCCTGCTGCATGCAGTTGGTCGGTGTGAAAAACAGATCCACCCTGGCAGTTTGCCCCTTGCAGGAACTACATAGAGTAGCAGCAGTACCCACCGACCAACCCTTCACCTGCTGGGAAGCGATGGGAAAGCAAGTCCAGAGTGGGTCGTCCAAGGTCTAGCCAGGGCACAAGACAAATAAATGGTCCTCATCACTCTTAACCCAGCAAAAAGCTACCCAGCTGGTGTGTGTAATTATCCACTCTTCTCTCTGTAAACTGGATCTTCAGCATAACCAATCCAAATGTCAGCCTGACCCTTCCTTGAGCTATGCAAGAAAGTTTCTGCAGATGCTGCCCAGCTGATGTGAAGAAGATCACATCCTTGGAAGCTAGGGATGCCAAATCTTTAAGCATTTCCCCTTAGATTCATTATCTCCCTTGCTTTCTGTGCACCACTCTGCTTCAGGTTTCCATAGTAACGACTTGCCTTAGGATGCTGAGGATGGATGGGAGGGTCGCTCTGATTGGCTTACTGGAGAAGTCAGGGAAAGTAGAGAGAGAGAGAGAGAGAGAGAGAGAGAAGGGAGAAAGCAGTTTGGTACCAAAGTCCAAGTTACCATCCCCATTCACCCAAATAGTGCACAGCCAGCTAGCAGTCCAAATGGTTTGGGCAAGTCTGAAGCATTAGTTGCCCTTAATTCTGTACTGCTGAGTACATAAAAAGCATTACTCTTTTTCTGTTACATCCCTAGATGACATGCGTTAGTAACCCTTAAAACATTCTAGCTACCTGACTGGGTAAAAGACAAGTACAACAATGTAATTATCTGGACATAATTAACACACATATACTTTTAGGACTACAGGGGTGGAGCCTTAGTCCTTTAATAATCTGAGAGTCAGGACTCTGCATTTTTCCTTAATTAAAAAAACAGATTCTCTCTGTCAATCACAACCCCGCCTTCGGGTGCCCGTGCTCAACTGCTATCCAAACAGCTCCTCCTGCCCTTTCTTTGCCCATCACCAGTCTATCCCTCCCCGGTGTCCTTTATCAGCTATGTTTTAGTGCTGCAGTAACTCCTTCCACCAAGCTCCCCCGCTCCTCTCCACCCTGCTCTAAAAAAATCCTCCCATTACTGTCCACTGTACCACCCCACCCCTCTGTTCCTGTCCCTTACTTCAAAGAAATCCTCCCGTTACCGCCCACTGTGAGCTGTAGAAAGCAATAATGCTTATATTTCTTTGCTGTGTATTCTCTCCATGTTAAAAAAAAAAAATCCTGCTCAAAGCCCTGGCGGCCAAAAGAATGTGACGGGTGACATTGGTGGGGAGCAAGCTGCACACGTGGCTCCAGCCCCTAGAACTCGAATAAAATGCCTCCCATTTGTTTTTTGCCCACCCATAGCCCACACTGACTTTCTTTTTTTCTTCATGTGGCTGTCCCCTGAGCTGCAGAAAGTGGAGACATTATTGGGACCACGTGGCTGTAAGCTCGACTTGGGATACTCGGCCTGTCAAAGAGACAGACAGAGACTGTAAGCAGCTTGCAGTTCTCCCGCAACCTGCCCCAGCACTCTCCATTCCCCGATCTGTGGTGTGTGCCACCATGTGAATGATGCTCTATACTCCCAGACAGCATCTAAGCACAAGGCGCTGCCCAGTGGCATGTAAGTATCTCTGTGCTGTTCCCGTTAGTGGCACTATAGCATAAAAACCTCCACAGTAGTGCCAAGCAAAACCATACAGTGCTTGGGGTGCATGGTGTGGTAAATTACCTGTCATTGTTACCACAACGTGCGGTCATTGTCACAGTTCCTCTGTGTCTGTGCTGTTCCTGTTTTTGCCAGTCCTGCAGCATGTGCCCCTGCCTATCACTTTCCCTTTGGTCCTCTGCTGCAGCATTTGTCCCAGCCATGCCCATTCTTCAGTGTCTGTGACTTATGTATGCAGCTGCACTTTCTGAACATGTACCACCTACCCCTGTGACAAAAGGGCAGCTGCAGCACCATGACAAACAGAATGAGCGTGTGAGAGAGAGAGAGAGAGAGAGAGAGAGAGACTGAGCAACCTCAACGGAGCTCTGTCGGGACAGCTGCAGATTTCTTTGTGGACAGACAAAGGTGCCAATGCAGCCAGAAGCCCTGTACAAAAGCGCAGCCTGCAGTGCCTAGAGAAACAGAATGAGCGAGTGACCCAGTGGTAGTGAGTGAGCTCAATGGAGCTCTATTGTGAGTGTTGCGGCTTTCTTTGTGGGCAGAAAAAGGTGGCAACGCAGGCAGGAGCCCAGTACAAAAGGCCAGCTTGCAGCACTAGCAGAAACGGAATGAGGGAGTGAGTGAGTGAGCTCAATGGAGCTGTATCGGGACTGCTTCAGATTTCTTTGTGGCCAGAAAAAGCCACCAACGCAGTCAGGAGCCCAGTACAAAAGGGCAGCCTGCAGCAGCGGGAGACACAGAATGAGTGAGTGGGGAGTGAGTGAGCTCAATGGAGCTCTGTTAGGACTGCTGCAGATTTCTTTGTGGGCAGAAAAGGGCAGCAACACGCAGGGCCCCAGTACAAAAGGGCAGCCTGCAATGGTGGAAAAGCCAGAATGAGTGAGTGAGAGAGGGGGAGTGAGTGAGCTCAGTGGAGCTCTATTATAACTGTTGCAAATTTCTTTGTGGGCAGAAGAAAGCAACAATGCAGGCAGGAGCTCAGTAGAAAAGGGCAGCCTGCAGGGCCGGCAGAAATGGAATGAGTGAGTGAGAGAAGGGGAGTGAGCGAGCTCAGTCAGGACTGCTGAAGATTACTGTGGGTAGAAAAGGCGCCAACAGAGTCAGGAGCCCAGTACAAAAGGGCAGCCTGCAGTGCCAGGAGGAACAGACTGAGTAAGTGAGACAGGGGAGTGAGCGATCTCAAAGGAGCTCTGTTGGGACAGCTGCAGATTTCTTTGTTGGCAGAAAAGGTGGCAATGCAGGCAGGGCCCAGTACAAAAGGCCAGACTGCAGCTGGCAGAAACAGAATGAGTGAATGACAGAGGGGGTGAGGAGGCTCAACAGACCTGTGTCAGGACTGCTGCAGATTTCTTTGTGGGCAGAAAAAGCACCAACAGAGGCAGAAGCCCAGTACAAAAAGGCCCTGCAGTGCCAGGAGAAACAGAATGAGCAAGTGAGAGGGGAGTGAGCCACCTCAACGGAGCTCTGTCAGGACAGCTGCGGATTACTTAATGGGCAGAAAAAGCTGCCAATGCAGGCAGGAGTCCAGTACAAAAGAGCAGCCTGCAGCACCGGGAGAAACAGACTGAGCGAGTGAAAGAGAGGCAATGAGCAAGCTCAACAGACCAGCGCAATCAACATTCAGCATTGACAAATGCTTGTTTAAGATAGATATTTATTCTCAGTGCACTTCAGCAAAGGATCAATTTCTGTTTTTTTTAAGAGTTATTTATTGCCATATCAGTCCTTGTAAAAAATATGAACAAAGTGAGTGATTTGATACCTTTTATTGGACCAATAAGAGATTTACAAAATTTTAAGCTTTTGAACTACGTAGAGCTCTTTATCAGAAAATGACAAGCTATACAAAGAACCCAGTTTAAAGAGCAAGTGCTTAATGAGGATGTATATCTTAAAGAATAAAGGTCTGGGGCCTTTAGATGCCTCTGCAATCATTCAGTTTGCTTTTATTTGTTTTTTTGATTACTCTGCATCATTTTATCTGTATTTTGTCAACTGCTAGTGAAAAAAGAATCATATGGAATAATTGTATAATGATGTCAGAAACTCTTTACTGGCAAGGCTGGCAGTGTATTTCAATGGGAAACTGTAAATTTGTTTTAAGATTGTTATGGAGAAATAACCCTTCATACCACTAAAATATTTTATAGTGTATAGTAGAACATTGTTCTGTATAGAATTCCATCCCTTTCAAATGCTGTTGTACCACAGTTCAAAGGTCATGGAATGTGATTGTACCCTTCTGTGGTACAACAGCATTCTGAAACCTCTAGAGTCTGCAGAAGTCAGTTTCATTCTGAAAGCAAAAGAACTGCCACATGCACGTCACATAATACTGTACACTATACAAAAAAAAACAAAACAGGATGAGCAACTTTGTGCACAATGAGTATGTTCCGAAACCTTGGAGTTCTAATTCCCAAGGACATCTTGAGCTTTACTCTTGAGGTTAGAGGAAATCAGATCCCCTCTGTGGCAGAACACACTGGTTATGCATAGTTGCCCATCCAGTAATTTCTATATATTTAATACAAAAATGTGATTTTTGATAACATGGAATCTTTTGTTATAATTTAGCAGGTGACATTTTCTTCATAACCAGATTTTACTTGGAAAGAAGGAAAGAGAAGCTAATTGTTGTTTTAAAAACATGTAATACCATACACATGGAGCACGGTATTGCAAACATTTAAAAGAAAACATTTGTTGATGAAATAAGTATATATTTATTTTGAAAAAGAGAGAAAAATATATTTAGTTTCTCACTGAAGTACACTGGACTCTTAAGTAACTGCCAGTCTCTGACATCACAATACCAGAACTCTATTAATTTCTTTTTTTTATAAGCAGTGTGAAAAGCAAAGGTGGAAACCCACTTGTTTCACTGCCCTAACAAATATTTTATTATAAAAGTAGAAAGTAATTATTAACACATCAAAGTACAATAAATACAATGGTCGGTTTTCTGTTTTTTAGAAGTAAACACCACTGGAACAACAACAGCAAAAAACAAACAAACAAAAAAAGCCAGAACAGCAACAACAATAACAACAAAATAATTGTTAAAAATAAATAATTTACACATGGATGTGACAATTCTGTTGATACAGAAGAAGGATAATTAGATATTATTCAGAAACAAAAAAAAAGTATTTAAAATCCTATTTGGGTTTTTCCCCTATGGATGGAATGTGACAGCAAAAGGCCTATAAATTGTCATCATTATGAGGGAAGAAATAAGAAAATAACCTAATTGGTTTATTTATTTATTTAAACATATCGGAATTGCAAACCTTTGAGTCAGAGACTCCTTTACAAAGGCTCCACATCAGCGAAACAGTGTACAAAACTAAGACAGATGATCATCAAAGAGTATATACAAATGAATTACAGAGCATGGAGGTCATAATAGGACATAGTTACAATCAAGCGATCATAATAAGACATTGTTACAATCAGGGGTGTAACTCCTAGAATGTGATTAGACAATAGTTATAGTCTTGAGGTGAGGCAATGGTTGGGTTAATAAAATAAAATAATAATAATTAATAATAAAACTTTATTTTTATGGTGCCTTTCAAAATCCAAGGTGCCTAGCAAAATTTAAAACATATCGAATATCACAGCAGCTTAGTTAAATAGAACAGAAAACATCTACAAATTAAAATAAATAAATCAAATCAGTCACCAAATGCTTGGTGCCAGAGATGGGTTTTCAAAGCTCGTTTAAATCCTTCCGCGATTGGCGCTTCGTAACTGGCAGGGTAGAATTCCAAAAGATGTTGCCATGTGCATAAATGCCCAGGCCCCAGAAGATTTTAAACACACCCTTGGCATCTCTAGCAACCCTCATCAGTTGAGCGAGCCGATCACCAGGTAAGGTACCAGAAGCTCTTTTCAGGTAGTCCAGGCCCTGTCCGTATAGGGCTTTATTGCAGGATTAGACAGTAGTAATCAAGCAGGACAGATCCCAATGAGAAACTAGTCCTTTGTCAGAGAATAATAGTGATAATAATAATGAGCGGTAGGTGGGGTGGAGGTATGAGGGTAGTGGGTGGGCTGGAAGTTGACACATGCCAGACGGAACATAGGGGTTTGGCTAGAAGCAGTCACAGGCCCCTACAGAGTGGAGATGTTCCATGAGGAGGTTGGCAAAGTTCTAAGAGCCTTACATTAATCTTAGAAAAATATACCTGCTGGACTTGATCACATGGTGTAGCAATTTCTGCTTCTCACAGGACTTGATCTCAGTAAGCCTTCAGGGAACACACACCAATTTCTATGGCACTTTAAACAGAGAATTTTGGAGTCTTTAAGCCTCTGTTTGAGCTTTCCTGTAACGCTCTAATTGAGCTTACATGCTGTCTTTGAGAGCTGTGACAAGTCATTGCAGTTCAGCCCAGAGCTTGTGGAGACGGAGAAGTCAGCTGAAATCCATTGCAGCTGTCTATGTTTGTTTAACCATGGCTGGAGACAGTTAGCGTTTCCAGTTTAGCACAGTAAGTTTTTTCCCAGCTGAGTGTACCATGTAAGCTGTAAGAGTAGCTGGAGTGGGTCACTTAGAGAGGGACTGGGGAGAGAATTGGAGTGGGGAGAGGGTGGGTCTTTGTGTCTATTTAAATGTTGGATTGCAACCAAAGGACTAGCTTGCATTCAGTCTGTTGAGCCGGTATCAGGCTAACATAAAAAAGGACAGCATTGTAAAAAGGAAATGTCTTACCCTACAAAGACAGTAAAAAGCACACAAGAAATAAAAGAAAATTAACCCATAACATTATCGCTATTTCATCGGGTTTTTTTTTGGACAAAGGGCTAAACAAATATGAGGAACTGTGTACATCCTAGTGCAAAGAATGTCCGTTTAAAGCAAATCCATGTCTGACAAGATGGCAAATCTTTTAAACACTGCATCACAGGAGAGGGTGGAAATCAGTCATTAAAAAAAAAAAAGGAAAACATCTTAAGTGTAAAGAATGGCACATAACTGAACAATGTGTAACTTAAAATTAGCAATGTAGACAACACAGATCCAGATTACTTCTAACAAACCAAATCCCATTCAGTTTAGCATGGTGGAGGGACTATTTTATGTTAATGTCAAACAAAATAAGCCAAAAAACATTTAAAAAAATTATTCAACCTACATTAACTCCTAACCCAATTGATGAAGTCTGGTGTTTAGCTAGGCTGAAACGTAGAGTTTTTTCTGCCAAACCTGCTACCAGAATGGTATGAGCCAGACGAAATTAGACTAGACTTGCATTTTATTTGGAATAAAATGCTTTTATAATAGCCCTTGGTCTGGGTGCTGATTCCTGTCTGCTGTTGCTTAAGTTTGCTACAGCACCAGACCTCTCTTGGTGCAGCTTTCTGATCTTGCCCTAATCCAATTATAATAAAACAGTAATGAACTCTGGGGTTACGTTAATGTTCACCTCCTGACAGTGGGGGACTTCCTTCAGAGGTGGCTGATTTCATGGTTGGTGTAGAGATGTTGGAGGCCCCCAGATGTTTAGTGCTGGGGACTTCAACGTCTGGGCAAAGGCAGTCATCTCGGTTGGGTTCCAACTTCCTCCGGATGATGTCCTCCTTGGGCTTTAGCAGGGTGTTTCCTCCGTAACTCATCTGGGTGGCCACATGTTGGATCTGGTGTTCTCACAGGGGCTTAAGATTAATTGTCTCAGGACTCATCGGGTTGCTTGGTCTGATCATTATACGGTGAAGTTCTCGTTCGGGGCCCCGCCCGTTAGCCCTCCCCCTGCTGAGATGGTCAGCTATCGCCCTTTGTGGGGGTTGACCCCTGAGGGTTTTTGGGTGATAGCTGACCTATCTAGTGCAGATAGTGCATGTGATGGGGGTGTGTGTGGGGCAGTGGTTGCCTATAATAAGGCGCTTGCTGGTGTACTCAACTCCCTCACACCAGTCCGTGTACGACCCAGGTCTTCCCATTTGAGGTCCCTATTGTATGATGGTGAGCTCAAGGGGTTGAAGACTCTGGGTCAGAGATTAGAGCACTGTTGGTGGAAGTCTGCCCTGGAGCAGACAAACTGGCCCTGCGTATGCACTATAGTGCATACCAGCGACAATCAACCCGTAAGAGGCAGAATTCCTGTCCAGGGAGATTGCTGCTGGGAGGAACCGACCAGCTATGCTCTTTCGGACTGTGGACAGGCTTCTTCATCCTTCATCCTTCCTGTCTACAGCCGAAGGTAGCTTTTTCTAATGCATTATGTGAAGAGTTTGCTCGGTTCTTCTCGGACAGGGTGTCCGCCATCAGGCAGGGGGTTCTGCCAGTAGGTCAGAATTTGGCTGACAGTGGTTGCTATGGGCACCCGGGGAGCTCTCCGCCTGGTCGGGGTGAGTTTAGACCGGTGGAGGTGGCTGAGATAATTGAGATTGCTTCTGGGCTTCAGCATACCTTTTGTGAACTGGACCTGGTGCAACTCATTTCTTAATGAGATGTGTCAACTCTGTTGGCCCGGTATTTCCTTGATTGTCCAGTGTTCCTTGTCAGAGGGTCTTTTCCGATGTCTTGAAGGAGGCATTGGTGAGACCCTTCTAAAATAATCATCTTTGGTCCTGAAATCAAGGCAAATTATCATCCTATCTCCAATCTCCCATTTTTGGGTAAGATTGTGGAGAAAGTGGTGGTGCTTCAGCTTGAGGGCATCTGTGGCCCATGTTTATACAAGCCGCTCCAGTCTGGGTTTTGTGTGAGGCATAGCACAAAAACTGCACTGGTTCGGGTGCACAATGACCTCCTTAGGGCTAGAGATCGAGGAGAGGGGGCAATTCTGGTTCTCCTCGATCTCTCTTCAGCATTTGACACGGTTGACCATCGGGTGTTGCTTGACCACCTAAGGGAATTCTGCAGACTTACTGGCATGGTCATCTGCTGGTTTGAGTCCTTTCTATCTAACAGGAGGCAGAGGGTGGTGATGGGGAATTTTTTCTCCCCTCCCAGCCACCTGTTATGCGGGGTTCCCCAGGGTTCAGTCCAATGTTGTTTGCCGTGTACATGCTGCCCTTGGGACAGCTCATTAGGAAGTACAGCTTGGATTTTCATTGCTGTGCCGATGATACCCAGCTGTATTTTTCCTTTGCCCCAGAACATCTCGTGCAGTGGAAGTGCTTAATAGCTGCCTAGCGGAAATCAGTGACTGGATGGCCTCCAGCTGGTTGCAACTCAACCCTGATAAGATGGAGGTACTGGTGGTGGAGTCGAACAGAGAGCGTGATAGGTTGGCCTCTGGTGTGGATACTGGGTTTTTTCTTGGCTCTGTACCATTGAAGGCCTCCTCTAGGGTATGAGATCTTGGCATTATTCTGGACAGTGGATTGACACTTGAGTTTCAAGTGTCTGCCACAGTCCGTACCAGTTTCTTTCATCTGAAGAATATCGCCAGGATAAAGCCCCTAGTTCTGCCGCAGGACCTCCCCACCTTGGTACATGCTTGCATGATGTCCAGGCTGGACTACTGTAATGCGCTCTATCTCAGAGTCTCTGGGGGTGCCCTGCGCCAACTGCAGCTGGTGCAGAACGTGGCTGCTAGGCTGTTGGCGGGACAGTCTAAATACTGTCATATCACTCCGGTCCTGCGTCAACTGCACTGGCTGCCATCCAGAAACAATCAACTACAACTCTGACCTTCCACCCCAAGGAGTGCCTTCCTTTCAGACACCTATTTCACAGAGGTTAAGTAACAGGTCTAGTCACAAATGACTGCAAATATATCCCAGCTACAGTTCCTCCTTGGCAAATTAAAGCTACACTAAGAAAGTCAACCCCAAAAACAGAATCAATACTAGTTACTTACACAGGTTCAAAAAGTAATAATTCAATTCAGTGTAGTCTAGAAAATAACCTCCTTGATTTATGGAAGCTTTGGCTGCTTTCTCTCTCTCTCTCTCTCAGCAGCACTATAGGTGTAACCCCCCTACAAATGGGGGTTCCCGAAAAGTCTTCCTTGAGCTTGCCTAAATGCTCACTGCTAGGCTGGTGTTCTGCGTTATAGCAGTTTAAATGTATTGCCAGAGAGTGCCTGTACAGCCTCTGTGTACTATCTCTTTAAGAGCTTCCTGGATTGCAATCATAATTCATCTGAGAGGAGCTCTGTTAGAAGATGTACTTGTTTGCTGATCATTTGTTAGTGTAGTAATAATATTGCAGTTTGTTCTAACCTGCCTTTTTGCAGCATGGACAGTTCTGTTTGTTTCCATCATCTTGGTCCTGGACTGCAGAATGGGCCAATTAGTACATTTGGGACTCTAAAATGGAGCCTGCCTCAGGGCTTGGTGGGGCCAAAACTTGTAGGAATTGTAGTTTTGGCTTTTGGTGCCTAAAATAACTTGGAGGGAGGCCTTGTTTTGACTGACAGACGGATTAGCCAACCAAACCTTTTGGATCTTCGAAAAGTCCCACACTGCTTGCAGTTTCAGTTAGATCTGAGTTGGGAAGTGAAGAAGTAACAGCTCGAGACAGTTCAAGCAGCAATCCATAGTGGATTTGCATGGGAGAACTGTGGAAAACCTGAGTTTGATCTGCATGCCTGCCTGCTGTTCCTGAGAGGGAACTTGTGCTTTTGGACTGTATCCGAATTTGGAGAGGAATTAAGCCACTGAATTGTGACCAGGCTTTAACCTGATGAAGACCAAAGATTTGCTGAATGCAATCAGCCTGTCAGGACTTCCAGCTACCTCTGAACTCCCGGATTGTGCAGAGACTCTGTAATTGCAACCAGAGAGCCATTTGCCTGGTACAGTGAAATTTCCTTACATGTGAATGTGCTGTGTACTTCTAGTGGGTCGTGATTTGGTTCCCCACTCTGTGTCTGATCTCTGTATTTTGCTTGCTGGAGGCTGTATCCAGCTCCACGGACTGAATCTGTATCCATTTCTGTTTGCCTGGGCCCTACTACACTGGCCCAGCAAGAACACCTGCTACGCAAAGAAAATCATCGATGAGAGATTGGCCTTGGGATCAGCCCCTGCTCAATGCCTTGAACAGAAATGACTCCTCAGTGATTGGTAGGCCTTCTTCTCCGGGTAATCCAGCTCAACAGCCTGCAGTCTCCGATTTCATCCTGCCTGTGTCCAGTATGGGTATCGTGAGTAAACATCAGGGTAGCTCCCTGCAACAACAGCTAAATCTAAAAGTGGTGTCATCTGATTGCCTTGTTGCCTTTTCTTTCATGAACTGAGCCCGCCGGCTCCGGATTACAAATAGTGTGTGTTGTGCATGTTGCTTTCTTCCATCACAGGGTCCCAAAAAGCTGCAACATTCCTGGCTAGCCCACCATTTTCCTACCTGGGTACCCAGAGTGTGTGACTGTGTAGGGACTCTGAACTGCATGCATAACTGTCTGATTAATATAGCTTTTAAGCAAATCCACCTGATTACACCCCTCTCCTGTTCAAGTCCCCTGAATAAATCAGATTTAACTTTGTTTGCATTTAACCTGACAGTGGTTCCCATTTGTGCCAAAAGTATTGTACTGTTGCTATTTGCTGTGCTTAACCTTGTTTTACAAGGGGTCCCCAGGGTCAAGCTAGAGGACCAGCCTGGTAGTAAGTGCAAACAGTGTGGATAATTGCCTGATAAATAAGGGTCATTGTGAAGTAATTGTGTATATTGTTCAGGCCTCTAGAAGGGAAAAGAGGGGTTACAGTGTCCCAGAGGGCTGTACCCAGGTTAGCTTGACCACTAACAACCCTGACTTCTGGGTGGAGGCACCGTTTCATTACCCAAGCCCCATAACCTGCTACTAGCCAAACAGACAGGGTAGTAGCCATTGGGATAGCGCCACCTAGGGGTGACATCTTGGAGGCTCTCCGCTGGGATTTTGTGCCCTTCTAGTGGCCAAAAATTATGAATTATTGTCAGAGATTAATGGCTACCCCAGTAGAAATGGCTGTACATCAGTTGGTGGGGTGGTGTACTGGGCAGGAGATCGACCCCAAAATGCTCTGTATACTGGATATTCCCTAGGTACCAGTAAGGACACTGTAGAGGGAACACTCTCCAAAGCTGAATGTTTAAAAAACCCTGTGGTGGTGGGTCGACAGGCTGATCTGATCACCCAAACTTTCATAGCCTTGGTAGAGTGTAGCGACCTCATGGACTTCTCTAAATTGCCACAGACTATTGCCTCAGTAGGGGGCCTAGCTGCCTGGAGAGTGATAGGATGTGGAAAGGACTGTAAGGAAGGGAGGGAGGTGGGGTGGCAGTCTATGTGAGGGACGGGATCACATGCACAAGGGACAAGGGGGAAGAAAGGCGAACAGAGGCAATCTGGCTACAGCTCCTAATCTCAAGGGTAGGAAACTGAGGGTTTGGGGTGGTATACAGGCCACCATCCCAGTCTGAAAGAGCTTGACAGGGAATTAGTAGGACAAATCAGAAAGGTATGTAGAAATGGGAAGGTGGTCATCTGGGGATTTCAACTTGCCGGGGGTTGAGGGAGCATTCCAGTCACCTCCTGTGCTAGAAGCAATTGCTCCTGGACACAATCCAGGAGGGTCTCCTGACACAGTTGGTTAGTGTACTTACTAGGCTAAAGAACGATTCAGATCTAGTGTTGTTGAATGGGGAGGCAGTAAGGGAAATAAAGGTGGAGGACCCACTATCTGACAGCGATCACTAAAGCGTGTGTGGTTTAATATCATGATGTGCGGGAGCCAGAGAAATCAGTTACTCAAGTATTAAACTTTAGGGGGGCAGACTTTGGGAGGATGCAGAAAGTACTAAAAGGGAAACTAGAGGGCATAAGGCAGGAGTTGGATGCAGACCAGAAATGGGATATTATTAAAAGGGGGATTACAGAGGCAACAGAAGCCTGCACCAAGACACAGAGTAAGAGGAGCAGAGCAAGAAAACCATGCTGGTTGAACAGTGAGGTAGTGGAGGTGGTGAGAGCAAAACGAGAGGCGCACCAGAGGTATAGAAGGACAGGGAAGGAAGTGGACAGGGAGGAGTATGCAAGATGGTCCATGGAGGTGACCAGAAAAGTGAGAGAAGCCAAGGCCCAGAGGAAGCTGAAATTAGCACAGGGAATTAACGGGGGGGGGAGACTTTTTCAGATACATCAGGGAGAAAAGGAAGTGCAAGGAGACAATAGTGAGGACAAAAAGGGTGATGGAGTGGACGGAAAAGGGTGAGGAGCAGCCAGAAGCACTGAATGAATACTTTTGCTCAGTGTTCACAGAAGAAAAGGGGGACCGCTGCCACCATGGGCTGGGAGGGTGGGGACAGGGAGAGAGGAGGCAACAGATGGAAGAATTGGAGGCAGGTATAGTTTTAAAGGTACTGAGGGCACTGAAGGTAGACAAGGCCATCAGGGTCAGATGGTATCCACCCAGGTGCTGAGGGAGATGGCGGAGGTGTTGGCAGAGCCGCTGGTGGAGCTGTACAGCACCACACTGGAGTCAAGATGTGTGCCACTGACTGGTGGATGGCACATGTAGTACCATTACACAAGAGCGACCAAGAGATGAACTGGGTAATTATCGCTTGCAAGTCTCACCTCCATAGTGTGCAAACTCATGAAGACAATACTAAAGGAAAGACTAGTGTCGTACTGGAGGACAATATTCTCCAGGATGTGAGGCAGCATGGGTTTGTTTCAGGGAAGTCTTGTCAAACCAACTCTGATACAATATTATGACTGGGTGACAGGTGAGTTGGATAAGGGCTCATGCGGTGGATGTTCTTTACTTGACTTCAGCAAGGTCTTCACCTCTGTGCCTCCTGGGCGGCTTTGGGAGGGGAAGGGTAGGGTAGAGGTAGGGGCAAAATGATGAACTGGAATACAAGCTGGCTGAGTGGAGGCTGCAACAGGTGGTGGTGAGAGGGGAGCTCAACCCAAGGCCGGTGATGAGTGGGGTGCCACAGGGTTTCTGTGTTGGGGCCAGTATTGTTCGGGCTCTTCATATTAGACATTGCACATGGGACGGTGAGCAAGATAAGTCTGTTCGCTGACAACACCAAAATCAGAGCAGTGGTGAATGGAGAGGAGGGATGGAAGCAGCTGCAGGGGGACCTAAGCAAGCTAGAGGAGTGGTCAGAGAGGTGGCAACTGGGGTTCAATGCAAAGAAGTGTAAGGTTATTCACTTTGGGGTGAAGAACCCAAGGAGAGAATACTGGCTTGGAGGGGTTAAGCTGGGGATCACTGAGGAGGAGAAGGACCTAGGGGTAATGATAAAAGGGACAATGGACAACACTGCCCATTGCAGGAGAGTGGCTGCAAAAGCTTAACAAAATGCTGGGGAGCATAGCGAGGTTTTAGTTCAGGCGAAGAGAGGTGATCTTTGCCCTCTACAGGTCGCCAGTAGGCCGCACTTAGAGTATTGTGAGCAGTTTTGGAGGTCATACCTAAAGTATGATATCAGGCTACTGGAAGGGTGCAGAGGAGGGCAACAAAGATGATATGTGGAATGGAAGGACAGACTATGACAGCAGGCTGAGAGACCTGAATATGTACACCCTGGAGCATAGAAATGATGGGGGACATGATAGAGACATCAAGTATCTGAGGGGAATCAAGAAGGATTGGGCAGATGGGGTCTTTAGTTAAGGGAGGGGAGGGGTCAGCAGGGGCATGCAAGAAGAGGGAAGATTTATGAAGGAAATGAGGAGACACTGTTTCACAGAGAGGGTGGTAGCAAATGCAACCCCACCAGAATGGGTGGTATCATGTAAATCTGTCAACAGTTTGTAGCACAGTGAAGAATAGCATGGTGTCAGCTTCATGTGAAATGTGAGTGTAGCACAGTGAAGAATAGCATGAGCGTCAACAACATTCAAACTACATTGTGCAGCATAGAAGACAAACGTAATTATCAACTACATGTAAACTACTATGATTAGCATAGTTAAGAATAGCATAGTGTCAGCTACATGTAAACTGCACAGTGTAGCATAGTGAAGAATATAATGGTGTCAACTACATGTAAACTGCACAGTGTAACATAGTGAAGAATAGCATGGTGTCAGCTACATATGGAATGTCAAAGTGTGATTGGAAGAAAAAGCATAGAGTCAACTATAATCTACATGGTTTAGCATAATAAAGAATAGCATGATGTCAACTACATGTAAACTGCACAGTGTAGCACAGTGAAGAATAAGCATAATCAACTACAGGTAAATGACATAAGCGTGAGTACAGTGAAGAATAGCATGAGTGTCAACTACATGTGAAAGGTGTGGTGTAGCATAGTGAAGAATAGCATGGTGTCTACAACATGTAAACTACATTGTGCAGCATAGTGAAAACAGCATGGTGTCAACTATATGTAAACTTCATAGTGTAGCATAGTGAAGAATAGCATGGTGTCAACTACAGGTAAATTGAATAGTGGAGCACTGTGAAAAATAGCATGGTGCCAGCTACATGCAGAATGTGTAGTGTAGCATAGTGGAGACTAGCAAAGTGTCAACTAAATGTAAACTGCATAATGCAGCATAGTGAAGAATAGCATTGTGTCAACTACAGGTAAACTGCATAGTGGAGCACAGTGAAGAACAGCATGGTGTCAACTACAAGTCAAATGTGTAGTGTAATATAGTGAAGAATAGCATGGTCTCAACTACATGTAAACTGCACAGGGTAGTATAGTGAAGATTCCCATGGTGTCAAGGACATGTAAACTGCACAGTGTAGCATAGTGAAGAATAGCATAGTACCAGCTACATGCCGAATGGGTAGTGTAGCATAGAAACCTAGCACAGTGCCAACTACATGTAAACTGCATTGTGTAGCGTAATGAAAATAGCATGGTATCAACTAATTGTAAACTGCATAGTGTAGCATAGTGAAGAATAGCATGGTCTCAGCAACATGTAAGCTACATTGTGTACATAGTGAAGATTAGCATGGTGTCAAGTACATGTAAACTGCACAGTGTACCATAGTGAAGAATAGCATGGTGTCAACTTCATGTAGAATGTATTTGTAGAATAGTGAAGAAAAGCATGGTGTCAACTAAATGTAAACTGCAGAGAGTAGCATAGTGAAGAATAGCATGGTGTCAGCTACACGTAAGCGGCACAGTGTAGCATAGTGAAGAATATCATGGTGTCAACTACATGTAAACTGCACAGTGTTACATAGTGAAGAATAGCATGGTGTCAGCTACATGTAAAATGTCTAGTGTGATGTAGTGAAGAAACGCATAGTGTCAACGACATGTGATCTACATAGTGTAGCATAGTAACGAATAGCATGATGTCAACTACATGTAAAATGTGTAGAGTAGCACAGGGAAGAATAGCATGTGTCAACTACAGGTAAATGACATAGCGTAGCACAGTGAAGAATAGCATGGTGTCAACTACATGTGAAAGGTGTAGTGCAGCATAGTGAAGAATAGCATGACATCAAAAACATGTACACTACATTGTGCAGCATAGTGAAGACGAGCATGGTGTCGACTATATGTAAACTACCTAGTGTAGCATAGTGAAGAATAGTATGGTGTCAACTACAGGTAAACTGAATTGTGGAGCACAGTGAAAAATAGTATGGTGCCAGCTACATGCAGAATGTGTAGTGCAGCATAGTGAAGACTAGCATAGTGTCAACTTCATGTAAACTGCAAACTGCAGCATAGTGAAGAATAGCATTCTGTTAACTACACGTAAACTGCATAATGGAGCACAGTGAAGAACAGCATGGTGTCAACTACTTGTAAACTGCATCGTGTAGTATAGTGAAGAAAAGCATGGTGTCAACCACATGTAAACTGCATAGTGTAGCATAGTGAAGATTACCATGGTGTCAAGTACATGTAAACGGCACAGTGAAGCATAGTGAAGAATAGAATGGCGTCAACTACTTGTAAACTGCTTAGTGAAGCATATTGAAGAATAGCATGGTGCCAGCTACATGCAGAATGTGTAGTGTAGCATAGTGAAGACTAGCATAGTGCCAACTACATGTAAACTGCATTGTGTAGCGTAGTGAAAAATAGCATGGTATCAACTAATTGTAAACTGCATAGAGTAGCATAGTTAAGAATAGCATGGTGTCAACTACAGGCAAACTGCATAGTGTAGCATAGTGGAGAATAGCATGGTGTCAACTACATGTAAACCGCATCGTGTAGCATCATGAAGAATAGCATGGTGTCAAGTACATGTAAACAGCATAATGTAGCACAGTGATGAATAGTATGGTGTCAAGTACATGTGAACTGCATATTGTAGAATAGTGAAGACTAACATGGTGTCATCTACATGTAAACTTCACAGAGTAGCATAGTGAATAATAGCATGGTGTCAACTACATGTAACATGCATAGTGTAGCATAGTGAAGAATAGCATGGTGTCAACTACCTGTAAACTGCATAGTGTAACATAATGAAGAATAGCTTGGTATCAACCACAGGTAAACTGTGAAGTGCAGCATAGTGAAGAATAGCATGGTGTCAACTACATGTAAACTGCATAGTGTAGCATGGTGAAGAATAGCAGGGTGTCAACTACATGCAAAATGTGTAGTGTAGCATACTGAAGACTATCATAGTGCCAACTACATGAAAAATGCATAGTGTAGCGTAATGAAGAAAAGCATGGTACCAACCACTGGCAATCTGCGTAGTGCAGCGCAGTGAAGAATAGCATGGTGTCAGCTACATGTAAACTGCATAGTGTAGCATAGTGAAAAATAGCATGGTGTCAACTACATGAGAACTGCATAGTGAAGCATAGTGAAGAATAGTATCATGTCAAATACAAGTAAACTGCATAGTGTAGCATAGTAAAGAATAGCATGGTGTCCACTACATGTAAACTGCGCAGTGCAGCATAGTGAAGAATAGCAGGGTGTCAACTACATGTAAACTACATAGTATAGCATACTGAAGAATAGCACGGTGCCAGCTACATGTTGAATGTGTAGTGTAGCATAGTGAAGACTAGCATGGTGCCAACTACATGTAAACTGCACAGTGTAGTGTAGGGAAGAATAGCACGATGTCAACCACAGGCAAACTGCATCGTGTAGCATAGTGGAGAATGGCATGAGGCCAACTACAGCTAAACTGCATAGTGTAGCATACTGAAGAATAGCATGGTGTCAACTACAAGTGAAGTGCTAAGTGTAGCATAGTGAAGCATAGCATGGTGTCAACTACAGGTAAACTGCATTGTGCAGCATAGTGAAGAATTGCATGGTGTCAAGTACATGTAAACTACATTTTATAGCATAGTGAAGACTAGCATGGTGTCAAGTACATGTAAACTGCACAGTGTAGCATAGTGAAGAATAGCCTGGTGTCAGCTACATGTAGAATGTCAAGTGTAGTACATTGAAGAAAAGCATGGTGTCAAGAACATGTAAACTGCACAGTGTAGCATAGTGAAGAATAGCCTGGTGTCAGCTACATGTAGAGTGTCTAGTGTAGTGTAGTGAAGAAAAGCATGGTGTCAACCTCATATAAACTGCATAGTGTAGCATTGTCAAGAATAGCATGTTGTCAGCAACTTATAAACTACATTGTATACATAGTGAAGATTGCATGGTGTCAAGTACATGTAAACTGAACAGTTTAGCAAAGTGAAGAACAGCATGGTGTCAGCTGCATGTAAACTGCACAGTGTAGCATTGTGAAGAATATCATGGTGTCAACTTCATGTGAAGTGCACAGTGTTACTTAAAGAAGAATAGCATGGTGTCAGCCTCATGTAGAATGTCTAGTGTGATATAGTGAAGAATAGCATGGTGTCAACTACATGTAAAATGTGTAGTGTAGCATAGGGAAGAATAGCATGTGTCAACTACAGGTAAATGACATGGAGTAGCACAGTGAAGAATAGCATGGTGTCAACTACATGTGAAATGTGTAGTGTAGCACATTGAAGAATAGCATGGTGTCAACAACATTTAAACTACATTGTGCAGCATAGAGAAGACAAGCATGGTATCAACTACATGTAAACTACATAGAGTAGCATAGTTAAGAATAGCATCGTGTCAGCTACATGTAAACTGCACAGTGTAGCATAGTGAAGAATATCATGGTGTCAACTACATGTAAACTACACAGTGTAACATAGTGAAGAACAGCATGGTGTCAACTACTTGTAAACTGCATCCTGTAGTATAGTGAAGAAAAGCATGGTGTCAACCACATAAAAACTGCATAGTGTAGCATAGTGAAGATTACCATGGTGTCAAGTACATGTAAACGGCACAGTGAAGCATAGTGAAGAATAGAATGGCGTCAACTACTTGTAAACTGCTCAGTGTAGCATATTGAAGAATAGCATGGTGCCAGCTACATGCAGAATTTGTAGTGTAGCATAGTGAAGACTAGCATAGTGCCAACTACATGTAAACTGCATTGTGTAGCGTAGTGAAAAATAGCATGGTATCAACTAATTGTAAACTGCATAGAGTAGCATAGTTAAGAATAGCATGGTGTCAACTACAGGCAAACTGCATAGTGTAGCATAGTGGAGAATAGCATGGTGTCAACTACATGTAAACCGCATCGTGTAGCATCATGAAGAATAGCATGGTGTCAAGTACATGTAAACAGCATAATGTAGCACAGTGATGAATAGTATGGTGTGAAGTACATGTGAACTGCATATTGTAGAATAGTGAAGACTAGAGTGGTGTCATCTACATGTAAACTTCACAGAGTAGCATAGTGAATAATAGCATGGTGTCAACTACATGTAACCTGCATAGTGTAGCATAGTGAAGAATAGCGTGTTGTCCACTACCTGTAAACTGCATAGTGTAGCATAATAAGAATAGCTTGGTATCAACCACAGGCAAACTATGAAGTGCAGCACAGTGAAGAATAGCATGGTGTCAACTACATGTAAACTGCATAGTGTAGCATGGTGAAGAATAGCAGGGTGTCAACTACATGCAAAATGTGTAGTGTAGCATACTGAAGACTATCATAGTGCCAACTACATGTAAAATGCATAGAGTACCGTAATGAAGAAAAGCATGGTACCAACCACTGGCAAACTGCGTAGTGCAGCGCAGTGAAGAATAGCATGGTGTCAGCTACATGTAAACTGCATAGTGTAGCATAGTGAAAAATAGCATGGTGTCAACTACATGAGAACTGCATAGTGAAGCATAGAGAAGAATAGTATCATGTCAAATACAAGTAAACTGCATAGTGTAGCATAGTAAAGAATAGCATGGTGTCCACTATATGTAAACTGAGCAGTGCCGCATAGTGAAGAATAGCAGGGTGTCAACTACATGTAAACTACATAGTATAGCATACTGAAGAATAGCACGGTGCCAGCTACATGTTGAATGTGTAGTGTAGCATAGTGAAGACTAGCATGGTGCCAACTACATGTAAACTGCAAGGTGTAGTGTAGGGAAGAATAGCACAATGTCAACCACAGGCAAACTGCATCGTGTAGCATAGTGGAGAATGGCATGAGGCCAACTACAAGTAAACTACATAGTGTAGCATAGTGAAGACTAGCATGGTGCCAACTACATGTAAACAGCACAGTGTAGCATATGATGAATACCATGATGATAACTACATGTAACCTTCATAGTGTAGCGTAGTGAAGAATAGCATGGTGTCAAGTACATGTAAACTGCATTGTTTAGTGCAGTGAAGAATAGCATGGTGTCAACTACATCTGAACTGCATAGTGTAGTGAACTGAAGAATAGCATGGCATCAAATGCAAGTAAACTGCGTAGTGCAGCTTAGTGAAGAATACCATGGTATCAACTACATATAAACTGCATAGTGTAGCATGGTGAAGAAAAGCATGGTGTGAACTACAGCTAAACTGCATAGTGTAGCATAGTGAAGAATAGAATGGTGTCAACTACATGTGAAGTGCTCAGTGTAGCATAGTGAAGCATAGCATGGTGTCAACTACAGGTAAACTGCATTGTGCAGCATAGTGAAGAATTGCATGGTGTCAAGTACATGTAAACTACATTTTTTAGCATAGTGAAGACTAGCATGGTGTCAAGTACATGTAAACTGCACAGTGTAGCATAGTGAAGAATAGCCTGGTGTCAGCTACATGTAGAATGTCAAGTGTAGTACATTGAAGAAAAGCATGGTGTCAAGAACATGTAAACTGCACAGTGTAGCATAGTGAAGAATAGCCTGGTGTCAGCTACATGTAGAGTGTCTAGTGTAGTGTAGTGAAGAAAAGCATGGTGTCAACTACATGTAAACTGCATAGTGTAGCATTGTCAAGAATAGCATGTTGTCAGCAACTTATAAACTACATTGTATACATAGTGAAGATTGCATGGTGTCAAGTACATGTAAACTGAACAGTTTAGCAAAGTGAAGAACAGCATGGTGTCTGCTGCATGTAAACTGCACAGTGTAGCATAGTGAAGAATATCATGGTGTCAACTTCATGTGAAGTGCACAGTGTTACTTAGAGAAGAAGAGCATGGTGTCAGCCTCATGTAGAATGTCTAGTGTGATATAGTGAAGAATTGAATGGTGTCAACTACATGTAAAATGTGTAGTGTAGCATAGGGAAGACTAGCATGTGTCAACTACAGGTAAATGACATGGAGTAGCACAGTGAAGAATAGCATGGTGTCAACTACATGTGAAATGTGTAGTGTAGCACATTGAAGAATAGCATGGTGTAAACAACATTTAAACTACATTGTGCAGCATAGAGAAGACAAGTATGGTATCAACTACATGTAAACTACATAGAGTAGCATAGTTAAGAATAGCATCGTGTCAGCTACATGTAAACTGCACAGTGTAGCATAGTGAAGAATATCATGGTGTCAACTACATGTAAACTACACAGTGTAACATAGTGAAGAATAGCATGGTGTCAGCTACATGTAGAATGTCAAGTGTGATATCGTGAAGAAAAGCATAGAGTCAACTACATGTAATCTACATAGTTTAGCATAGTAAAGAATAGCATGATGTCATCTACATGTAAACTGCACAGTGTAGCACAGTGAAGAATAGCAGGTGTCAACTACAGGTAAATGACAGTGTAGCACAGTGAAGAATAGCATGGTGTCAACTACAGGTAAATTAAATAGTGGAGCACTGTGAAAAATAGCATGGTGCCAGCTACATGCAGAATGTGTAGTGTAGCATAGTGGAGTCTAGTATAGTGTCAACTAAATGTAAACTGCATAGTGCAGCATAGTGAAGAATAGCATTGTGTCAACTACAGGTAAACTGCATAGTGAAGCACAGTGAAGAACAGCATGGTGTCAACTACAAGTAAAATGTGTAGTGTAATATAGTGAAGAATAGCATGGTGTCAGCTACATGTAAACTGCATAGGGTAGTATAGTGAAGATTCTAATGGTGTCAAGTACATGTAAACTGCACAGTGTAGCATAGTGAAGAATAGCATGGTGTCAACTACATGTAAACTGCATAGTGTAGTGTACTGAAGAATAGCATAGTGCCAGCTACATGCCGAATGGGTAATGTAACATAGTGAAGTCTAGCACAGTGCAACTACATGTAAACTGCATTGTGTAGCGTAGTGAAAAACAGCATGGTATCAACTAATTGTAAACTGCATAGTGTAGCATAGTGAAGAATAGCATGGTCTCAGCAACATGTAAACTACATTGTGTACATAGTGAAGATTAGCATTGTGTCAAGTACATGTAAACTGCACAGTGTACCATAGTGAAGAATAGCATGGTGTCAGCTTCATGTAGCATGTCTACTGCAGAATAGTGAAGAAAAGTATGGTGTCAACTAAATGTAAACTGCAGAGAGTAGCATAGTGAAGAATAGCATGGTGTCAGCTACATGTAAGCAGCACAGTGTAGCATAGTGAAGAATATCATGGTGTCATCTACATGTAAACTGCACAGTGTTACATAGTGAATAATAGCATGGTGTCAGCTACATGTAAAATGTCTAGTGTGATGTAGTGAAGAAAAGCATAGTGTCAACTTCATGTGATCTACTTAGTGTAGCATAGTAACGAATAGCATGATGTCAACTACATGTAAAATGTGTAGCGTAGCACAGGGCAGAATAGCATGTGTCAACTACAGGTAAATGACATAGCGTAGCACAGTGAAGAATAGCATGGTGTCAACTACATGTGAAAGGTGTAGTGCAGCATAGTGAAGAACAGCATGACATCAAAAACATGTAAACTACATTGTGCAGCATAGTGAAGACGAGCATGGTGTTGACTATATGTAAACTACCTAGTGTAGCATAGTGAAGAATAGCATGGTGTCAACTACAGGTAAACTGAATAGTGGAGCACAGTGAAAAATAGTATGGTGCCAGCTACATGCAGAATGTGTAGTGTAGCATAGTGAAGACTAGCATAGTGTCAACTACATGTAAACTGCAAACTGCAGCATAGTGAAGAATAGCATTCTGTTAACTACACGTAAACTGCATAATGGAGCACAGTGAAGAACAGCATGGTGTCAACTACATGTAAACTGCATCTTGTAGTATGGTGAAGAAAAGCATGGTGTCAACCACATGTAAACTGCATAGTGTAGCATAGTGAAGATTACCATGGTGTCAAGTACATGTAAACGGCACAGTGAAGCATAGTGAAGAATAGAATGGCATCAACTACATTAAACTGCTTAGTGTAGCTTACTGAAGAATAGCATGGTGCCAGGTACATGCGGAATGCGTAGTGTAGCATAGTGAAGACTAGCATAGTGACAACTACATGTAAACTGCGTTGTGTAGCGTAGTGAAAAATAGCATGGTATCAACTAATTGTAAACTGCATAGAGTACCATAGTTAAGAATAGCGTGGTGTCAACTACAGGCAAACTGCATAGTGTAGCATAGTGAAGAATAGCATGGTGTCAACTACCTGTAAACTGCATAGTGTAGCGTAATGAAGAATAGCTTGGTATCAACCACAGGCAAACTGCGAAGTGCAGGATAGTGAAGAATAGCATGGTGTCAACTACATGTAAACTGCATAGTGTAGCATGGTGAAGAATAGCAGGGTGTCAACTACATGCAGAATGTGTAGTGTAGCATACTGAAGACTATCATAGTGCCAACTACATGTAAAATGCATAGTGTAGCACAATGAAGAATAGCATGGTACCAACCACAGGCAAACTGCGTAGTGCAGTGTAGAGAAGAATAGCATGGTGTCATCTACATGTAAACTGCATAGTGTAGCATAGTGAAAAATAGCATGGTGTCAACTACATGAGAACTGCATAGTAAAGCATAGTGTGAAGAATAGTATGGTGTCAAATACAAGTAAAGCACTAGTGTAGCATAGTAAAGAATAGCATGGTGTCCACTATGTAAACTGCGCGGTGCAGCATAGTGGAAGAATAGCAGGGTGTCAACTACATGTAAACTGCATAGTATAGCATACTGAAGAATAGCACGGTGCCAGCTAAATGTTGAATGTGTAGTGTAGCATAGTGAAGACTAGCATGGTGCCAACTACAAGTAAACTGCACAGTGTAGTGAAGGGAAGAATAGCATGGTGTCAACCACGGGCAAACTACATCGTGTAGCATAGTGGAGAATGGCAGGAGGCCAACTACAAGAAAACTGCATAGTGTAACATAGTGAAGAATAGCAAGGTGTCAACTACATGTAAACTGCATAGTGAATCATTGTGAACAATAGCATTATGTCAACTACATGCAAACTTCATAGTGTGGCATAGTGAAGACTACCATGTTGCCAACCACATGTAAACAGCACAGCGTAGCATATGATGAAATACCATGATGATAACTACATGTAACCTTCATAGTGTAGCATAGTGAAGAATAGCATGGTGTCATCTACATTTAAAGCTGCATAGTGTAGTGTAGTGTAGTGAAGAATAGCACAGTGTCAAGTACATGGAAACTGCACAGTGTAGAATAGTAAAGAATAGCATGGTGTCAACTACATGTGAACTGCATAGTGTAGCGTAGTGAAGAATAGCACGGTTTGAACTGCATGTAAACTGCATATTGTAGCACAGTGAAGACTAGCATGGTGTCAACTACATGTAAACTGCACAGTGTAGTATAGTGAACAACAACAGGGTGTCAACTCCATATAAACTTCATTGCGTAGCGTAGTGAAGAATAGCATGGAGTCAATTACATGTGTAAACTGCATAGTGCAGCATAGTGAAGAATAGCATGGTGTCAAGTACATGAAAACTGCACAGTGTAGAAAAGTAAAGAATAGCATGGTGTCAACTACATGTGAACTGCACAGTGTAGTGTAGTGAAGAATAGCATGGTGTCAAATACAAGTAACTGCCTAGTGCAGCTTAGTGAAGAACAACATGGTGTCAATTACATGTAAACTGCACTGTTTAGCGTAGTGAAGAATAGCATGGTGTCAACTACATCTAAACTGCATAGTGAAGTGTACTGAAGAAAAGCATGGTGTCAAATACAAGTAACCTGCGTAGTGAAGCATAGTGAAGAATAGCATGGTGTTAACTACATCTCAACTGCATAGTGCAGTGTAGTGAAGAATACTGTAGCTTGGTGTCAACTACAAGTAAACTGTGCAGTGTAGCATAGTGAAGAATAGCATGGTGTTAACTCCATGTAAACTGCATAGTGCAGCATAGTGAAAACTAGTATGTTGTCAACTAGAAGTAATCTGTGCAGTATAGCATAGTGAAGAATAGCATGGTGTCAAGTAAATGTAAACTGCATAGTGTAGCGCAGTGAAGAATAGCATGGTGTCAAGTACATGTAAACTGCACAGTGCAGAATGGTGAAGAATAGCATGGTGTCAACTACATGGAAACTGCATAGTGCAGCGTAGTGAAGATTAGCATGTTGTCAAAAACAAGTAACCTCCATTGTGTAGCATAGTGAAGAATAGGATGGTGTCAAGTGCAAGTAAACTGCATAGTTTGCGTAGTGAAGAATAGCATGGTGTTAACTACAGGTAAACTGCATAGTGTAGCACAGTAAAGAATAGAATGATGTAAACTATAAGTAAACTGCACAGGGTAGCATAGTGAAGAATAGCATGATGTCAACTACATGTAAAATGTGTAGTGTACCATAGGGAAGAATAGCATGTGTCAACTACAGGTAAACTGCATAGTGTAGCACAGTGAAGAATAGCATGGTGTCAACCACATGTGAAAGGTGCAGTGTAGCATAGTGAAGAATAGTATGGCATCGACAACATGTAAACTACATTGAGCAGCATAGTGAAGACTAGCACGTTGTCAACTACATGTAAACTGCATAGTGTGGCGTAGTGAAGAACAGCATGGTGTCAACTACGTGTAAACTACATCGTGTACATAGTGAAGATTACCATAGTGTGAAGTACATGTAAACTGCACAGTGTAGCATAGTGAAGAATAGCATGGCATCAACTACATGTAAACTGCATAGTGTAGCATACTGAAGAATAGCATGGTGCCAGCTACATGCAGAATGTGTGGTGTAGCATAGTGAAAACTAGCACAGTGCCAACTACATGTAAACTGCATTGTTTAGCGTAGTGAAAAATAGCATGGTATCAACTGCTTGTAAACTGCATAGTGTAGCATGGTGAAGAATAGCATGGTGTCAACCACAGGTAAAGTGCATAGTGTAGCATAGTGGAGAATAGCATGGTGTCAACTACATGTAAACCGCATCGTGTAGCATCGTGAAGAATAGCATGGTGTCAAGTACATGTGAACTGCATAGTGTAGATTATTGAAGTCTAGCATGTGGTCAACTACAGGTAACCTGCACAGTGTAGCATAGTGAAGAATAGAATGGTGTCAACTACATGTAAACTGCATAGTGTAGTGTAATGAAGAATAGCTTACTATCTACAACAGGCAAACTGCGTAGTGCAGCATAGTGAAGAATAGCATGGTGTCAAGTACATGTAACCTGCATAGTGTAGCATAGTGAAGAATAGCATGGTGTCAACTACCTGTAAATTGCATAGTGTAGCGTAATGAAGAATAGCTTGGTATCAACCACAGGCAAACTGCGAAGTGCAGGATAGTGAAGAATAGCATGGTGTTAACTACATGTAAACTGCATAGTGTAGCATGATGAAGAATAGCAGGGTGTCAACTACATGCAGAATGTGTAGTGTAGTATATTGAAGACTATCATAGTGCCAACTACATGTAAAATGCATAGTGTAGCATAATGAGGAATAGCATGGTACCAACCACGGGCAAACTGCATAGTGCAGCGTAGTGAAGAATAGCATGGTGTCAGCTACATGTAAACTGCATAGTGTAGCATAGTGAAAAATAGCATGGTGTCAACTACATGAGAACTGCATAGAGAAGCATAGTGAAGAATAGTATGGTGTCAAATACATGTAAACTGCATAGTGTAGCATAGTAAAGCATAGCATGGTGTCAACCACAGGCAAAGTGCATAGTGTAGCATAGTGGAGAATAGCATGGTGTCAACTACATGTAACCCGCATCGTGTAGCATCGTGAAGAATAGCATGGTGTCAAGTACATGTGAACTGCATAGTGTAGATTATTGAAGTCTAGCATGTGGTCAACTCAGGTAACCTGCATGTGTAGCATAGTGAAGAAAAGCATGAGTGTCAACTACATGTAAACTGCATAGTGTAGCATAGTGAAGAATAGCATGGTGTCAAGTACAGGCAAACTGCGTAGTGCAGCATAGTGAAGAATAGCATGGTGTCAACTACATGTAACCTGCATAGTGTAGCATAGTGAAGAATAGCATGGTGTCAACTACCTGTAAATTGCATAGTGTAGCATAATGAAGAATAGCTTGGTATCAACCACAGGCAAACTGCGAAGTGCAGGATAGTGAAGAATAGCATGGTGTTAACTACATGTAAACTGCATAGTGTAGCATGGTGAAGAATAGCAGGGTGTCAACTACATGCAGAATGTGTAGTGTAGGATATTGAAGACTATCATAGTGTCAACTACATGTAAAATGCATAGTGTAGCATAATGAAGAATAGCATGGTACCAACCACGGGCAAACTGCGTAGTGCAGCGTAGTGAAGAATAGCATGGTGTCAGCTACATGTAAACTGCATAGTGTAGCATAGTGAAAAATAGCATGGTGTCAACTACATGAGAACTGCAAAGTGAAGCATAGTGAAGAATAGTATGGTGTCAAATACAAGTAAACTGCATAGTGTAGCATAGCAAAGCATAGCATGGTGTCCACTATATGTAAACTGTGCAGTGCAGCATAGTGAAGAATAGCAGGGTGTCAACTACATGTAAACTGCATAGTATAGCATACTGAAGAATAGCACGGTGCCAGCTACATGTTGAATGTGTAGTGTAGCATAGTGAAGACTAGCATGGTGCCAACTACAAGTAAACTGCACAGTGTAGTGTAGGGAAGAATAGTACGATGTCAACCACAGGCAAACTGCATCGTGTAGCATAGTGGAGAATGGCATGAGGCCAACTACAGGTAAACTGCATAGTGCAGCATAGTGAAGAATAGCAAGGTGTCAACTACATGTAAACTGCATAGTGAATCATTGTGAAGAATAGCATGATGTCAACTACATACAAACTTCATAGTGTGGCATAGTGAAGACTAGCACGGTGCCAACTACATGTAAACAGCACAGTGTAGCTTATGATGAATACCATGATGATAACTACATGTAACTTTCATAGTGTAGCGTAGTGAAGAATAGCATAGTGTCAAGTACATGTAAACTGCATTGTTTAGTGCAGTGAAGAATAGCATGGTGTCAACTACATCTGAACTACATAGTGTAGTGAACTGAAGAATAGCATGGTGTCAAATGCAAGTAAACTGCGTAGTGCAGCATAGTGAAGAATACCATGGTGTCAACTACATATAAACTGCATAGTGTAGCATGGTGAAGAAAAGCATGGTGTGAACTACAGCTAAACTGCATAGTGTAGCATAGTGAAGAATAGCATGGTGTCAACTACATGTGAAGTGCTTAGTGTAGCATAGTGAAGCATGGCATGGTGTCAACTACATGTAAACTGCATTGTGCAGCATAGTGAAGAGAATAGCATGGTGTCGAAGTACATGTAAACTACATTTTGCAGCATAGTGAAGACTAGCATGGTGTCAAGTACATGTAAACTGCACAGTGTAGCATAGTGAAGAATAGCCTGGTGTCAGCTACATGTAGAATGTCTAGTGTAGTACAGTGAAGAAAAGCATGGTGTCAAGAACATGTAAACTGCACAGTGTAGCATAGTGAAGAATAGCCTGGTGTCAGCTACATGTAGAGTGTCTAGTGTAGTGTAGAGAAGAAAAGCATGGTGTCAACAACATGTAAACTGCATAGTGTAGCATTGTCAAGAATAGCATGGTGTCAGCAAGATATAAACTACATTGTATACATAGTGAAGATTGCATGGTGTCAAGTACATGTAAACTGAACAGTTTAGCAAAGTGAAGAATAGCATGGTGTCAGCTGCATGTATACTGCACAGTGTAGCATAGTGAAGAATATCATGGTGTCAACTACATGTGAAGTGCACAGTGTAACTAAGAGAAGAATAGCATGGTGTCAGCCTCATGTAGAATGTCTAGTGTGATATAGTGAAGAATAGCATAGTGTCAACTACATGTAAAATGTGCAGTGTAGCATAGGGAAGAATATCATGTGTCAACTACAGGTAAATGACATGGAGTAGCACAGTGAAGAATAGCATGGTGTTAACTACATGTGAAATGTGTAGTGTAGCACAGTGAAGAATAGCATGGTGTCAACAACATTTAAACTACATTGTGCAGCATAGAGAAGACAAGCATGGTATCAACTACATGTAAACTACATAGAGTAGCATAGTTAAGAATAGCATCGTGTCAGCTACATGTAAACTGCACAGTGTAGCATAGTGAAGAATATCATGGTGTCAGCTACATGTAAACTGCACAGTGTAGCATAGTGAAGAATATCATGGTGTCAACTACATGTAAACTGCACAGTGTAACATAGCGAAGAATAGCATGGTGTCAGCTACATGTAGAATGTCAAGTGTGATATCGTGAAGAAAAGCATAGAGTCAACTACATGTAATCTACATAGTTTAGCACAGTAAAGAATAGCATGATGTCAACTACATGTAAACTGCACAGTGTAGCACAGTGAAGAATAGCATGCGTCAACTACAGATAAATGGCATAGCGTAGCACAGTGAAGAATAGCATGGTGTCAACTACATGTGAAAGGTGTAGTGTAGCATAGTGAAGAATAGCATGGTTTCTACAACATGTAAACTACATTGTGCAGCATAGTGAAAACTAGCATGGTGTCAACTATATGTAAACTTCATAGTGTAGCATAGTGAAGAATAGCATGTTGTCAACTACAGGTAAATTGAATAGTGGAGCACTGTGAAAAATAGCATGGTGCCAGCTACATGCAGAATGTGTAGTGTAGCATAGTGGAGACTAGCATAGTGTCAACTAAATGTAAACTGCATAGTGCAGCATAGTGAAGAATAGCATTGTGTCAACTACAGGTAAACTGCATAGTGAAGCACAGTAAAGAACAGCATGGTGTCAACTACAAGTAAAATGCGTAGTGTAATATAGTGAAGAATAGCATGGTGTCAGCTACATGTAAACTGCATAGGGTAGTATAGTGAAGATTCCCATGGTGTCCAGTACATGTAAACTGCACAGTGTAGCATAGTGAAGAATTGCATGGTGTCAACTACATGTAAACTGCATAGTGTAGCGGAGTGAAGAATAACATAGTGCCAGCTACATGCCGAATGGGTAAAGTAGCATAGTGAAGTCTAGCACAGTGCCAACTACATGTAAACTGCATTGTGTAGCGTAGTGAAAAACAGCATGGTATCAACTAATTGTAAACTGCATAGTGTAGCATAGTGAAGAATAACATGGTTTCAGCACCATGTAAACTACATTGTGTACATAGTGAAGATTAGCATGGTGTCAAGTACATGTAAACTGCACAGTGTACCATAGTGAAGAATAGCATGGTGTCAACTTCATGTAGAATGTCTACTGTAAAATAGTGAAGAAAAGTATGGTGTCAACTAAATGTAAACTGCAGAGAGTAGCATAGTGAAGAATAGCATGGTGTCAGCTACTTGTAAGCGGCACAGTGTAGCATAGTGAAGAATATCATGGTGTCAACTACATGTAAACTGCACAGTGTTACATAGTGAAGAATAGCATGGTGTCAGCTACATGTAAAATGTCTTGTGTGATGTAGTGAAGAAAAGCATAGTGTCAACTCCATGTGATCTACTTAGTGTAGCATAGTGAAGACTAGCATGATGTCAACTACATGTAAACTGCAAACTGCAGCATAGTGAAGAATAGCATTCTGTTAACTACACGTAAACTGCATAATGGAGCACAGTGAAGAACAGCATGGTGTCAACTACATGTAAACTGCATCGTGTAGTATAGTGAAGAAAGCATGGTGTCAACCACATGTAACCTGCTTAGTGTAACATAGTAAAGATTACCATGGTGTCAAGTACATGTAAACAGCACAGTGAAGCATAGTGAAGAATAGCATGGTGCCAGCTACATGCAGAATGCGTAGTGTAGCATAGTGAAGACTAGCATAGTGCCAACTACATGTAAACTGCATTGTGTAGCATAGTGAAAAATAGCATGGTATCAACTAATTGTAAACTGCATAAAGCACCATAGTTAAGAATAGCATGGTGTCAACTACAGGCAAACTGCATAGTGTAGCATAGTGGAGAATAGCATGGTGTCAACTACATGTAAACCGCATCGTGTAGCATCGTGAAGAATAGCATGGTGTCAAGTACATGTAAACAGCATAATGTAGCACAGTTATGAATAGTATGGTGTCAAGTACATGTGAACTGCATATTGTAGAATAGTGAAGACTAGCATGGTGTCATCTACATGTAAACTTCACAGAGTAGCATAGTGAATAATAGCATGGTGTCAACTACATGTAACCTGCATAGTGTAGCATAGTGAAGAATAGCATGGTGTCAACTACCTGTAAATTGCATAGTGTAGCGTAATGAAGAATAGCTTGGTATCAACCACAGGCAAACTGCGAAGTGCAGGATAGTGAAGAATAGCATGGTGTCAACTTCATGTAAACTGCATAGTGTAGCATGGTGAAGAATAGCAGGGTGTCAACTACATGCAGAATGTGTAGTGTAGCATACTGAAGACTATCATAGTGCCAACTACATGTAAAATGCATAGTGTAGCATACTGAAGAATAGCATGATACCAACCATGGGCAAACTGCGTAGTGCAGCGTAGTGAAGAATAGCATGGTGTCTGCTAAATGTAAACTGCATAGTGTAGCATAGTGAAATATAGCATGGTGTCAACTACATGAGAACTGCATAGTGAAGCATAGTGAAGAATAGTATGGTGTCAAATACAAGTAAACTGCATAGTGTAGCATAGTAAAGAATAGCATGGTGTCCACTATATGTAAACTGTGCAGTGCAGCATAGTGAAGAATAGCAGGGTGTCAACTACATGTAAACTGCATAGTATAGCATACTGAAGAATAGCACAGTGCCACCTCCATGTTGAATGTGTAGTGTAGCATAGTGAAGACTAGCATGGTGTCATCTACATTTAAAGCTGCATAGCGTAGTGTAGTGAAGAATAGCACGGTGTCAAGTACATGGAAACTGCACAGTGTAGAATAGTAAAGAATAGCATGGTGTCAACTACATGTGAACTGCATAGTGTAGCGTAGTGAAGAATAGCACGGTTTGAACTGCATGTAAACTGCATATTGTAGCACAGTGAAGACTAGCATGGTGTCAACTACATGTAAACTGCACAGTGTAGCATAGTGAACAACAGCAGGGTGTCAACTCCATATAAACTTCATTGCATAGCATAGTGAAGAAAAGCATGGAGTCAATTACATGTAAACTGCATAGTGCAGCATAGTGAAGAATAGCATGGTGTCAAGTACATGGAAACTGCACACTGTAGAATAGTAAAGAATAGCATGGTGTCAACTACATGTGAACTGCACAGTGTAGTGTAATGAAGAATAGCATGGCGTCAAATACAAGTAAACTGCCTAGTGCAGCATAGTGAAGAACAACGTGGTGTCAACTACATGTAAACTGCACTGTTTAGTGTAGTGAAGAATAGCATGGTGTCAACTACATCTAAACTGCATAGTGAAGTGTACTGAAGAAAAGCATGGTGTCAAATACAAGTAACCTGCGTAGTGAAGCATAGTGAAGAATAGCATGGTGCCAACTTCTTGAAAACTGCATAGTTTAGCGTAGTGAAGAATAGCATGGTGTCAACTACATCTCAACTGCATAGTGCAGTGCAGTGAAGAATACTGTAGCTTGGTGTCAACTACAAGTAAACTGTGCAGTGTAGCATAGTGAAGAATGGCATGGTGTTAACTCCATGTAAACTGCATAGTGCAGCATAGTGAAAACTAGTACGTTGTCAACTAGAAGTAAACTGTGCAGTGTAGCATAGTAAAGAATAGCATGGTGTCAACTACATGTAAACTGCATAGTGTAGCGCAGTGAAGAATAGCATGGTGTCAAGTACATGGAAACTGCACAGTGCAGAATGGTGAAGAATAGCATGGTGTCAACTACATGGAAACTACATAGTGCAGCGTAGTGAAGATTAGCATGTTGTCAAAAAGAAGTAACCTCCATAGTGTAGCACAGTGAAGAATAGGATGGTGTCAAGTGCAAGTAAACTGCATAGTGTAGCATAGTGAAGAATAGCATGGTGTCAACCACAGGTAAACCGCATAGTGTAGCATAGTAAAGAATAGAATGATGTAAACTATAAGTAAACTGCACAGGGTAGCATAGTGAAGAATAGCATGATGTCAACTACATGTAAAATGTGTAGTGTACCATAGGGAAGAATAGCATGTGTCAACTACAGGTAAACTGCATAGTGTAGCACAGTGAAGAATAGCATGGTGTCAACCACATGTGAAAGGTGCAGTGTAGCATTGTGAAGAATAGCATGGCATCGACAACATGTAAACTACATTGAGCACAGGGTAGCATAGTGAAGAATAGCATAATGTCAACTACATGTAAAATGTGTAGTGTACCATAGGGAAGACTAGCATGGTGTCAACTACATGTAAACTGCATAGTGTGGCGTAGTGAAGAACAGCATGGTGTCAACTACGTGTAAACTACATTGTGTACATAGTGAAGAATACCATGGTGTCAAGTATATGTAAACTGCACAGTGTAGCATAGTGAAGAATAGCATGGCATCAACTACATGTAAACTGCATAGTTTAGCATACTGAAGAATAGCATGGTGCCAGCTACATGTAGAATGTGTGGTGTAGCATAGTGAAAACTAGCACAGTGCCAACTACATGTAAACTGCATTGTTTAGCGTAGTGAAAAATAGCATGGTATCAACTGCTTGTAAACTGCATAATGTAGCATAGTGAAGAATAGCATGGTGTCAACTACATGTCAACTGCATAGTGTAGTGTAATGAAGAATAGCTTGCTATCTACAACAGGAAAACTGCATAGTGCAGCATAGTGAAGAATAGCATGGTGTCAACTACATGTAAACTGCATAGTGTAGCCTAGTGAAAAATAGAATGGTGTCAACTACATGTGAACTGCGTAGTACTGCATAGAGAAGAATAGCATGGTGTCAACTACATGTAAACTGCATAGTGTAGCACAGTGAAAAATAGCATGGAGTCAGCTACATGTGAACTGCAAAGTGTAGCGTAGTGAAGAATAGCACGGTGTCAAATACAAGTAAACTGCATAGTGCAGCATAGTGAAGAATAGCTTGCTGTCAACTATATCTAAACTGCACAGTGTAGCATAGTGAAGAATAGCACGATGCCAGGTACATGTAGAATGTGTAGTGTAGCATAGTGATGACTGGCATAGTGCCAGCTACATGTAAACTGCACAGTGCAGTGTAGGGAAGAATAGCATGGTGTCAACCACAGGCAAACTGCATAGTGTAGCATAGTGGAGAATGGCATGATGCCAACTACAAGTAAACTGCATAGTTTAGCATAGTGAAGAGCAGCATGGTGTCAACTACCTGCAAACTTCATAGTGTAGCATAGTGAAGACTTGCATGGTGTCAACTACATGTAAACAGCACAGTGTAGCATATTTTGAATACCGTGGGTTATCTACATGTAACCTTCATAGTGTAGCGTATTAAAGAATAGCATGGTGTCATCTACATCTAGACTGCATAGTGTAGTGTAGTGAAGAATACAATGATGTCAACTACATGTGAACTGCATTGTGTAGCATAGTGAAAAATAGCATGGTGTCAACTGCATGTAAACTGCTAAGTGTAGCATAGTGAAGACTAGCATGGTGTCAACTACATGTAAACTGCACAGTGTAGCATAGTGAAGAACAGCATGCTGTCAACTCCATGTAAACTGCATTGTGTAGTGTAGTGAAGAAAAGCATGGAGTCAATTACATGAATAATGCATAGAGCAGCATAGTGTAAAACAGCATGGTGTCAAGTACATGGAAGGTGCACAGTGTAGCATAGTGAAGATTAACATGGTGTCAACTACATGTGAACTGCACAGTGTAGCGTAGTGAATAATAGCATGGTGTCAAACACAAGTAAACTGCGTAGTGTAGCATAGTGAAGAATAGCATGGTGTCAACTACATGTAAACTGCATTGTTTAGCATAGTGAAGAATAGCATGGTGTCAACTACATCTAAACTGCATAGTGTAGTGTACTGAAGAATAGCATGGTGTCATCTTCAAGTAAACTGTGCAACGTAGCATAGTGAAGAACAGTATGGTGTCAACTCCATGTAAACTGCATAGTGCAGCATAGTGAAGACTAGTATGTTGTCAACTACAAGTAAACTGTGCAGTGAAGCATAGTGAAGAATAGCCTGGTGTCAACTACATGTAAACTGCATAGTGTAGCGTAGAGAAGAATAGCATGGTGATAAATACAAGTAAACTCCATAGTGTAGCATAGTGAAGAATAGCTTGGTATCAAATGCAAGTAAACTGCATAGTATAGCGTACTGAAGAATAGCATGGTGTCAACTACATGTAAACTGCATAATGTAGCATAGTAAAGAATAGCATGATGTCAACTACATGTAAACTGCACAGGGTGGCATAGTGAAGAATAGCATGGTGTCAACTGCATGTAAAATGTGTAGTGTAGCATAGGGAAGAATAATATGTGTCAACTACCGGTAAACTGCATAGTGTAGCACAGTGAAGAATAGCATGGCGTCAACTACATGTGAAATCGGAAGTGCAGCATAGAGAAGAATAGCATCACATCAACAACATGAAAACTACATTGAGCAGGATAGTGAAGACTAGCATTGTGTCAGCTACATGCAAACTCCATAGTGTAGCATGGTGAAGAATAGCATGGTGTCAACTGCAGGTAAACTGAATAGTGGAGCACAGAGAAGAATAGTATGGTGCCAGTTACATGTAGAATGTGTAGTGTAGCATACTGAAGACTAGCATAGTGTCAACTACTTGTATACTGCATAGTGTAGCCTAGTGAAGAATGACATAGTGTCAACTACAGGTAAACTGTATAGTGGAGCACTGTGAAGAACAGCATGGTGTCAACTAAATGTAAAATGAGTAGTGTAAGATAGTGAAGAATAGCATGGCGTTAACTACGTGTAAACTGCATATTGTAGCATATTGAAGAATGGGATGGTGCCAGCTACATGCAGAATGAGTAGTGTAGCATAGTGAAGACTATTATAGTGCCAACTATATGTAAACGGCATTGTGGAGCATAGTGAAAAATAGCATGGAATCAACTACATGTAAACTGCATAGTGTTGCATAGTGAAGAAGAGCATGGTGTCAACCACAGGCAAACAGCATAGTGTAGCATAGTGGAGAACAGCAGGGTGTCTACTACATGTAAACTGCATTGTGTAGCACAGTGAAGAATAGCATAGTGTCAAGTAGATGTAAACAGCATAGTATTGCACAGTGAAGAATAGCATCGTGTCAAGAACACGTGAACTGCGTAGTGCAGAATAATGAAGACTAGTATGGTGTCATCTACAAGTAAACTGCACAGAGTAGCACAGTGAACAATAGCACAGTGTCAACTACCTATAAGCAGCATAGTGTAGCATAGTGAAGAATAGCATGGTTTCAAAGACATGTAAAAAGCATAGTGTAGCATAATGAAGAATAGCATGGTATCAACCACAAGCAAACTGCATACTGCAGCATAGTGAAGAATAACATGGTGTCAACTACATGCAAACTGCATAGTGTAGAGTAGTGAAGACTAGCATGGTTTCAAATCCAAGTAAACTGTGTAGGGCAGCATAGTGAAGAATAGCATGATGTCAACTACATGTAGACTGCATATTATAGCATAGTGAAGAATAGCAGGGTGTCAACTACATGTAGAATGTGTAGTGTAGCATGGTGAAGATTAGCATAGTGCCAACTAAATGTAAACTGCATAGAGTAGTGCAATAAAGAATAGCATGGTACCAACCACAGGCAAACTGCGCAATGCAGCATAGTGAAGAATAGCATGGTGTCAACTACATGAAAACTGCATAGTGTAGCATAGTGAAAAATAGCATGGTGTCAACTACATGTGAACTGCATAGTGTAGCATAGTGAAGAATAGCATGGTGTCAATTACATGTAAACTGCATAGTGTAGCATACTGAAGAATAGCATGGTGCCAGCTACATGTAGAATGTGTAGTGTGGCATAGTGAAGGCTAGCATAGTGCCAACTACATGTAAACTGCACAGTGTAGTGTAGTGAAGAATAGCATGGTGTCAACCACAGGCAAACTGCATAGTGTAGCACAGTGGAGAATGGCATGATGCCAACTACAAGTAAACTGCATAGTGTAGCATAGTGAAGACTAGCATGGTGTCAACTACATGTAAACTGCACAGTGTAGCATAGTGAAGAAAAGCATGGAGTCAGTTAGATGTAAACTGCATAGTGCAGCATAGTGAAGAATAGCATGGTGTCATCAACATCTAAACTTCATAGTGTAGTATAGTGAAGAATAGCATGGTGTGAACTACATGTGAACTGCATAGAGTAGCATAGTGAAAAATAGCATGGTGTCAACAACATGTAAACTGCACAGTGTAGCATAGTGAAGAAAAGCATGGAGTCAATTACATGTAAACTGCATAGTGCAGCATAGTGAAGAATTGCTTGGTGTCAAGTACATGGAAACTGCACAGTGTAGCACAGTAAAGAATAGCATGGTGTCAAGTACGTGTGAACTGCACAGTGTAGCGTACTGAATAATAGCATGGTGTCAAATACAAGTAAAGTACGTATTGCAGCATAGTGAAGAATAGCATGGTGTCCACTACATATAAACAGCATTTTTTAGAGTACTGAAGAATAGCATGGTGTCAACTACATCTAAACTGAATAGTGTAGCGTAGTGAAGAATATCATGGTGTCAAATAGTAATAAACTGCATAGTGCAGCATAGTGAAGAATAGCATGGTGTCAACTACATGTAAACTGCATAGTTTAGTGTAGTGAAGAATGCGTGGTGTCAACTACATATAAACAGCATAATGTAGTGTAGTGAACAATAGCTAGGTGTCAACTTCAAGTAAACTGTGCAGTGCAGCATAGTGAAAAATAGCATGGTGTCAACTCCTTGTCAACTGCATAGTGCAGCATAGTGAAGACTTAGCATGTTGTCAACTACAAGTAAACTGTGTAGTGTAGCATAGTGAACAATAGGATGGTGTCAACTGCAAGTGAACTGCATAGTGTAGCATAGTGAAGAATAGCAAGTGTCAACTACATGTAAACTGCATAATGTAGCATAGTAAAGAATAGCATGATGTCAACTACATGTAAAATGTGTAGTGTAGCATAGGGAAGAATAGCATGTGTCAACCACAGGTAAACTGCATAGTGTAGCACAGTGAAGAATAGCATGGTGTCAACTACATGTGAAATGTGTAGTGTAGCCTACAGAAGAATAGCATGGCATCAACACCATGTAAACTACATTGTGCAGCATAGTGAAGACTAGCATGGTGTCAACTACATGTAAACTACATAGTGTAGCATAGTGAATAATAGCATATTGTCAACTACATGTAAACTGCATAGTCTAGCACAGTGAACAATAGCATGGTGTCAACTACATGTAAACTGCATAGTGTATCATAGTGAAGAATAACATGATGTCAACTACATGTAAACTACATAGTGTAGCATAGTGAAGACTGGCATGGTGTCAACTACATGTAAACTGCCCAGTGTAGCATAAGATGAATACCATGGTGTAAACTACATGTAACCTGCACAGTGTAGCGTAAAGAAGATTAGCATGGTGTCAACTACATCTAAACTGCATAGTGTTGTATAGTGTAGCGAAGAATAGCATGGTGTCAACTACATGTAATCTGCATAGTGTTGCATTGTGAAGAATAGTATGGTGTGAACTGCATGTAAACTACGTAGTGTAGCATAGTGAAGACTAGCATGGTGCCAACTACATGTTAACTGCGCAGTGTAGCATAGTGAAGAATAGCATGGTGTCAACTCCATGTAAACTGCCTTGTGTAGCGTACCGTAGAAAAGCATGGAGTCAACTGCTTGTAAACTGCATAGTGCAGCTTAGTGAAGAATAGCATGGTGTCAAGTACATGGAAACTGCACAGTGTAGCATAGTGAAGAATAGCATTTTGTCAACTACATGTAAACTGCACAGTGTAGTGTAGTGAAGAATAGCTTGGTGTCAAATATAAGTAAATTGTGTAGTGCAGCATAGTGAAGAATAGCATAGTGTCAACTACTTGTAAACTGCATAGTTTAGCATAGTGAAGAATAGCATGGTGTCAACTACATGTAAACTGCATAGTGTAGCATAGTGAAGAATAGCATGGTGTCAACTACCTGTAAACTGCATATTGCAGCATAGTGAAGAATAGCATGGTGTCAAGAACTTATAAACTTCACAGTGTAGCATAGTGAAGAATAGGATGTTGTCAACTACATATAAACTGCATAGTGTAATGTAGTGAAGAATAGCATTTTGTCAACTACTTGTAAACTGCATAGTGTAGCATAATGAAGAATTGGATGGTGTGAACTGCAAGTAAACTGCGTAGTGTAGCATAGTGAAGAATAGGATGGTGTCAAGTACAGGTAAACTGCATAGTGGAGCACAGATAAGAATAGCATCGTGTCAACTATATGCAAACTGCGTAGTGTAGCACAGTGAAGAACAGCATGGTGTCATCGACATGTAAACTGTACAGTGTAGCATACTGAAGAATAGCATGGTCTCAACTACATGTACAATATCTAGTGAAGTATAGTGAAGAAAAGCATGGTGTCAACTACAGGTAAACTGCATAGTGAAGCATAGTGAAGAACAGCATGGTGTCAACTACATGTATTTATTTATTTAAGAATCAGTTTACAACCTTTGAGCCAGAGGCTCGTTTCCAAAGGTACTCCGTCACATAAAGACATACATTGCGTTTCGGTTACATAGCAAAGATTTGCAAAGAATCAATAGGCATTCACCAGAAGTGCCACATCATATAGTGGTCAGACAAATACAATTGGGTACAATGTACATGTAATTGATAACAGGTATTACACAAGTCGGTATCAAGTGAGCATTCTGGTAGATAAACATTGAAAACAGCTGGCACTGGCCAGGTTAAACCTAGGCATGGTGTACAGGGAAGTGGTGGAGGGGATGGTAGGGTGGAGAGCTGCCCGAGGGGCATTGTCAAGAGAAAGAGGTGGAGGCTATGTTCAGAGACAGGAGCAGTTCTGAGTGCTGAAGATGTGGTTCAAGTGCAGTTTGAATGTGGAGATGGTGATGGCATTGGTGATGGTGGCAGGAGAGGTTAAACCAGGTTGGGGCTCTATAGCTGAGAGGACCTCTGGCCACGGCTAGTTCGTTCTGGGGACCTTCAGTGGTCTTGCAGGAGAACCGTGTTGCAATGGTGGGAGGGCTCTGGTGGATGGATGCCGTTACCCAGGGGGAGGCCAGTAGGGTTTTGGTGAGAGACAGGTCTGGTATCAGACCGTTCATCAAGGTAAGCAGGTTAGCATCGACATATAGCTGACAGGTGTGTGTGATCCTGGGGGCACCAGTAATTAATCTGCATGCTTTATTCAGGTTAGGTGAATTTTGTTGAGTGCAGTGGTGTCGGCAGCACCGTATACTGGTAGACCATAGTCTATAAGGGACAGAACGGATGATGTAACAGCTAGCCGGAGAGCATTTGGTGGAAGGCAGGTTTTATGGTGGAATAGAATGCCAAGCCGTGTGTTGGTAGTGGATGTTAGGGCGTCGATGTGGTTGTGAAATATGAGGGCTGAATCGAAGGTAACCCCAAGGTATTTTTAGGAGCAGACTTGTTCCAGTGGTTGGTTGGTGCTTGGAAGGATATAGAGTGGGTGGTTGCTAGCTTTGTTTTGGGGGTGTGAAAAGAGCATAGTTTTGGTTTTCTTAAGATTGATGACTAGTCTGCGCTCCTTAACCAAGCCTCGGCACTGTTGAAAGACTGCTGTAGGGAGTCCTGAGGAGATGGGATTACGGTGGGTGGCAAAAGGACAGCGTCATCTGCATACAGCAGTATTTTTGCCAGGCATGCACTGGGCAGGGTGTTCAGATACAGCGAAGAAGAAGGGCCCAGGATGGAGCCAGGGGACCCCAGAGAGAATGGGATGGGTGTCGGAGGTGTGCTATTTATCTTGACACACTGGGATCGGTGTCAGGAAGCCTTTTACCATGCCAGGGGCCAGCGAGAGACCAGTGAGGCAGAGTGCATTCAGCAGCAGTGGATGGGAGACAGTGTCAAAAGCCTTTGAGAGGTCAATGAACACTGCACCAGCTGAGAGCTGGTATCAGGAGGTGTGGGAAGTTGGAGAATTCAATAAGGGTAGTGCTGGTGCACTGACCCGCACAGAAGCCATGTTGCTCTGGGCATAAGATGTTATGTAGCCAGATAATCAGTGATTTGAATGGCCACCACTTTCTCAGGGCTTTAGAGAGGGAGGGAGGATGGAGATTGGCCGGTAGTTGTTGGCCGATGATCTGTCGCCTCCTTTATGAATAGGTGTGATAATGGCTGTTTTCCAAGCTGTGGGGAATTGTCCCAGGCAGATTGACTGGTTAGTAGGCTAGTGAGAGGTGCAAGGACTTCATCTAGCACCAGCCTGAGGATGCTGGGGTCCAGTGAGTCACTGCCGGGATTGTTGCCATTGAGAGCTTTGATTAGGATGGGTCTGGCTTCCAGGTGAAATCTTTCACAGGAGGAAGCTGGGGTGCTGGAGGACAGGGAGTTTGGCTGGGAGGGTCAAAGAATTACAAGGAGGACTGAGCTAAGGTCAGTGAAAGTGGTGTTGAACCAGTTAGCTATGGTGGCAGGCTCGGTGGAGGTTGTGCCATTTCTAGTGAGCTGGGATGGGGCAGGGAGCAAGCTTTACCATTGAGTTGCTTAATATTATCCCAGAAGGTCCGGGCTGAGCCCCAAGGAGGAGAGGTAAGGAGGCCTGGTAATGGTCTGCCTTAGCTTTCCTGATGGCCCATGAGCATTTATTCGAGGCTGCATTGTATGCTTGCCTATCAGACAGACGACCTGTTTCAGTGGCAAGGTGCCAGAGTTATCCCGGTTTCTAAGTAATTGTAGGAGGGCTGGGCTAACCCAGGGTGCGTTCTGTTTTTTGGACCGGGTTTTGGTTAAGGGTGCAAAGAGATCACAGGCCATGTTGAAGGTGTGGGTGAAAAAGGTGAGGGCAGTATCAATGTTGGTTGCCTGCTGAATGGGGACCAGTCTATCTGGGTGAGAGTGCCTTAATTTCTTCAGCCCACCAGGGCGGAGCGCCCTGGGAGGGTGGTCTGGGCTTTGGGCTTGGGATTGGGGCTACCCAGTGGAATAGGATAGGGGTGGTCACTCAGGAGTCGGGAGGACCTGGATGTTTTGGATTTTATGGAAATTCGGTTAGTTATAATAACATCCAGCAGGGTGCTGTACCACTCTTGGGTTAAGTCTAGTGGGCTGGGTGACGAGTTGTGTCAGTTCTTGGGTGGCAAATGAGTCTCTGGTGGTGGATGAGGAGGTGCTGAGCCAATTTACATTAAGGTCCCCACTAGGACTTGTTCTGCCTTATGGTGGAGGGTGGCTAGGTAGTCCGTTAAAGATATCAGGGCTGGGTGCTGGTTCTTTGGGAACGTAGGCTGTGGTGAGATAGAGAGGGCTCCTAGAGGGGTCTGGGGTGAGTCTGAGGTAAGGGCCTGGGCCCCATTTATGAGGGTAGGGTGGGAGTGCATGTCCAGGTATTATTTCCCTGGTGTAGATTGCACAGCCTCCCCCTCATTTGCCTACTCGGTCCTCTCGGTATAAGGTATAGCCTGGGAGGGAGACAAATGAGTCAGGAGTTGATTTGGACAGCCAGGTTTCAACCAGGGCTATGATGTCTGGTTGGTGAGCCATGGCCCAGCACTGTAGGGCGTCAAATTTCTTCAGCAGGCTGCATATGTTCATGGAGGCTACTCGAAGACCAGTGGGCTGAGTGGGTGGATGGGAGGGGGCAGGGCCTGGGTTGGGGTGTATGTTCCCTGTTAGGAGCAGAAGGAGGAGAAGTGCTCTGGTCAGAGGGAGGCAGATGGAGAGTTTACGCCGGGAGCGATAGAATAAGGAATGGGGTTTGGTTGCACAAGGGGTGGGTAGGGTAGCACAGGCAGAGAAGGCCTGAGTGATCAGAAGTGCAAGGGGCTGTAGGGGAGGACAGGTGATGTCTGGAAGGGGGTGAGGTGGAGGAGCATATGGGATGTGGGAGGAGGAGGGAGGGTAGGAGCAGTGGTAAGGAGGAGGGAGGACAGGAGGGTAGGTAGGAACACTGGAGTGAGTGAGGCTGAGGGTTAATAGGGACACTAGGGTATATGGAAGGCAAAGGGAGGAGGAGAAGAGATAGACTGGCGAGCAGGGGATGCATGTGCATAGTTGGGAAGGCTGGTGGAGCTGAAGTGAGGAAAGAATGGGGGGACTAGGATGAAAGAGGGGAGATAGTAGTGAGAGATAAACTCTGAGTCTAGTTGCTGCTATGGTGTGGTGGTAGTGTATGTGCCTGAAGTGCATAGAGTACCAGTTCAAGTCTTGATCAGGGTAATGGGAGAGCTAGACTGGTGGCTGTAGCAGCAGGAGTTGGGTTCAGGTTTGTAGAAAGCATAGATCACTTTAGTTGTGTCACAGGGTTAGTGCGTTCTTTATAGTTATGAAATCCTGCAGTAAAAATATGCAGGTGTTCTAGGTGAGTGGTGGAACTATGGACTTTGGAAACAAGGGTGCAGGGTTCAAATCCTGCAAGGCAGCAGGAAGAAGAGGTAAACTTATATTTTGGCATGTAAACTGCATTGTGTAGCGTAGTGAAGAATAGCATGGTGTCATCTACATGTACAATGTCTAGTGTAGTATGGTGTAGAAAAGCATGGTGTCAACTACATGTAAACTGCTCTGTGTACATATTGAAGATTAGCATGGTGTCAGGTACAGCTAAACTGCACAGTGCAGCATAGTGAATAATAGCATGGTGTCAGCTACATGTAGAATGTCTAGTGTAATATAGTGAAGAAAAGTATACTGTCAACTATATGTACTCTACATAGTGTAGCATAGTAAAAAATAGCATGATGTCAACTACATTTAAACTGCACAGTGTAGCATAGTGAAGAATAGCATGGTGTCAACTACATGTGAAATGTGTAGTGTAGCACAGTGAAGAATAGCATTGAGTCAACAACATGTAATCTACATTGTGCAGTATAGTGAAGACTAGCATGGTGTCAACTTCATGTAAACTACATAGTGTAGCATAGTGTAAAATAGCATAGTATCAACTAAAGGTAAACTGCATAGTGGAGCACAGTGAACAATAGCATGGTGTCAACTACATGTAAACTGCATAGTGTAGCTTATTGAAGAATAGCATGGTGCCAAGCTTCATGTAGAATGAGTAGTGTAGCATAGTGAAGACTACCCTAGTGCCAACTACAAGTAAACAGCACAGTGTAGCATATGATGAATGCCATGGTGTTATCTACATGTAACCTTCATAGTGTAGCGTATTAAAGAATAGCATGGTGTCATCTACATCTAATCTGCATAGTGTAGTGTAGTGAAGAATACAATTTTGTAAACTACATGTGAACTGCATAGTGTAGCATAGTGAAAAATAGCATGGTGTCAACTGCATGTAAACTGGATAGCGTAGCATAGTGAAGACTAGCATGGTGTCAACTACATGTAAACTGCACCGTGTAGCATAGTGAAGAACAGCATTCTGTCAACTCCATGTAAGCTGCATTGTGTAGCATAGTGAAGAAAAGCATGGAGTCAATTACATGAAAAATGCATTGTGCAGCATAGTTTAAAATAGCATGGTGTCAAGTACATGGAAACTGCACAGTGTAGCATAGTGAAGAATAGCATGGTGTCAACTACATGTGAACTGCACAGTGTACTGTAGTGAAGAATAGCATGGTGTCAAGTACAAGTAAACTGCGTAGTGTAGCATAGTGAATAATAGCATGGTGTCAACTACATGTAAACTGCATTGTTTAGCATAGTGAAGAATAGCATGGTGTCAACTACATCTAAACTGCATAGTGTAGTGTACTGAAGAATAGCATGGTGTCAAATACAAGTAAACTGTGCAACGTAGGATAGTGAAGAACAGTATGTTGTCAACTCCATGTAAACTGCATAGTGCAGCCTAGTGAAGACTAGTATGTTGTCAACTACAAGTAAACTGTGCAGTGTAGCATAGTGAAGAATAGCATGGTGTCAACTACATGTAAACTGCATAGTGTAGCGTAGTGAAGAATAGCATGGTGTCAAATACAAGTAAACTCCATAGTGTAGCATAGTGAAGAATAGCATGGTGTCAACTGCTAGTAAACTGCATAGAATAGCGTACTGAAGAATAGCATGGTGTCAACTACATATAAACTGCATAATGTAGCATAGTAAATAATAGCATGATGCCAACTACATGTAAACTGCACAGGGTAGCATAGTGAAGAATAGCATGCTGTCAACTGCATGTAAAACGTGTAGTGTAGCATAGGGAAGAATAGCATGTGTCAACTAACGGTAAACTGTATAGTGTCGCACAGTGAAGAATAGCATGGTGTCAACTACATGTGAAATGTGCAGTATAGCATAGAGAAGAATAGCATCGCATCAACAACATGAAAACTACATTGAGCAGCATAGTGAAGACTACCATGGTGTCAACTACATGTAAACTACATAGTGTAGCATAGTGAAGAACAGCATGGTGTCAACTACAGGTAAACTGAATAGTGGAGCACTGAGAAGAATAGTATGGTGCCAGCTACATGTAGAATGTGTAGTGTAGCATACTGAAGGGCTAGCATAGTGTCAGCTACTTGTATACTGCATAGTTTAGCATAGTGAAGAATAGCATAGTATCAACTTCAGGAAAACTGCATCGTGGAGCACTGTGAAGAACAGCATGGTGTCAACTAAATGTAAAATGAGTAGTGTAAGATAGTGAATAATAGTATGGCGTCAACTACATGTAAACTGCATATTGTAGCATATTGAAGATTAGGATGGTGCCAGCCACATGCAGAATAAGTAATGTAGCATAGTGAAGACTATCATAGTGCCAACTATATGTAAACGGCATTGTGTAGCATGGTGAAAAATAGCCTGGAATCAACTACATGTAAACTGCATTGTGTAGCATAGTGAAGAAGAGCATGGTGTCAACCACAGGGAAACAGCATAGTGTAGCATAATGGAGAACAGCAGGATGTCAACTACATTTAAACCGCATTGTGTAGCATAGTGAAGAATAGCATGGTGCAAGTACATGTAAACAGCATAGAGTTGCACAGTGAAGAAAAGCATGGTGTCTAGTACATGTGAACTGCATAGTGTAGAATAGTGAAGACTAGCATGGTGTCATCTACAAGTAAACTGCACAGAGTAGCATAGTGAAGAATAGCACAGTGTCAACTACCTACAACCAGCATAGAGTAGCATAGTGAAGAATAGCATGGTTTCAACGACATGTAAACTGCATAGTGTAGCATGATGAAGAATAGCATGGTATCAACCACAGGCAAACTGCATACTGCAGCATAGTGAAGAATAGCATGGTGTCAACTACATGCGAACTGCATAGTGTAGCGTAGTGAAGACTAGCATGGTTTCAATTTCAAGTAAACTGTGTAGTGCAGCAGAGTGAAGGATTGCATGGAGTCAACTACATGTAGACTGCATAGTGTAGCATAGTGAAGAATAGAATGGTGTGAACTGCACGTAGACTACATAGTGTAGCATAGTGAAGACTAGCATGGTGTCAACTACTTGTAAACTGTGCAGTGTAGCATTGTGAAGAATAGCATGGCACCAACCACAGGCAAACTGCGTAGTGCAGCATAGTGAAGAATAGCATGGTGTCAACTACATGTGAACTGCGTAGTGTAGCATAGTGAAGAATAGCATGGTGCCAATTACATGTAAACTGCATAGTGTAGCATACTGAAGAATAGCATGGTGCCAGCTACATGTAGAAACATAGAAACAAAGAAGTTGACGGCAGATAAGGACCACAAGGCCCATCCAGTCTGCCCATTTCTTTTTCTACCTTATAAATGTGCCTTTGGCCTTTGCTCTGTCAGTGGCCTATCTATTCATAGTCATTTGTATTGCTCCCTTATGCCTATCCCATGCCTGTTTGAAGCCCCGCACTGTATTCATAGCCACCACTTCTTGTGGTAAGCCATTCCATGCATCCACCACCCTTTCTGTGAAAAAGAATTTCCTCACATTCCCCCTTAATCAGCCCCCCTCTAATCTCATACTGTGTCCTCTTGTCCTGCTATTTTTCTTATATTTAAGCATGTTAGACTGTTTCACCTTGTTAATGCCCTTAAGGTGTTTGAATGCCTCGATCATATCACCTCTCTCCCTCCTTTGCTCATGGGTATACATATTGAGCTCTGTTAATCTGTCCTCATATGTCTTCTGATGCAGTCCCTGCACCATTTTGGTTGCCCTTCTCTGGACTGCCTCAATTTGGTTAATGTCCTTGTGAAGGTGTGGCCTCCAATACTGCACGCAGTACTCCAGATGGGGCCTAATCAGTGTCTTGTAAAAGGTTATTACCTCCCTCTTACGACTTGTGATACCCTACTAATACACCTAACATCCCCTAGCCTTACCTACTGCTTTAGAGGTCTGCTTGGATGATTTCAGGTCATCAGTGATGATGATGCCCAAGTCTCTTTCTTCCTTTGTGACTACTAGCAACTCCTCCCAACCTATAGGTGGCTTCAGGTTTCTCTTCCCTATGTGCATGATTTTGCACTTCTTTGCATTAAATCCTAGTTGCCACTCTTCTGACCATTCTGCTAGTTTATCCAGATCTTCTATTCTGCCCACCCCATCTGGATCATCTACTCTGTTGCAGATCTTGGTGTCATCTGCAAACAGACAAGCCTTACCCTCTAGTCCATCTGCAAGGTCACTAATGAAGATGTTGAAGAGGACTGGCCCCAGGACTGATCCCTGAGGTACCCCACTTGTGACTTGCATCTCTTCTGACTTTATACCATTTACCACCACTCTCTGTTTTCTGCCCGTCAACCAGTTTGCTACTCAGTTGACCAACTTCTGACCCACCCAGAGCCTACCCAGCTTATTTATCAATCTTCTATGTGGAACAGTGTCAAAAGCTTTGCTGAAGTCAAGGTAGGCGACATCAACTGCTCCCTCTTGGTCCACCACTCTGGTTACCCAATCAATGAAATCTATGAGATTAGTTTGACAGGACCTTCCTTTGTAAACCCATGCTGTCTTGGATCCTGTGCCCCTATGGATTCCAGGTGTTGCACTATCCTTTCCTTAAAGAGTGCCTCCATAATCTTGCCCACTACTGAGGTAAGACTGACTGGTCTGTTTCCCCACCTCCTCCCTGCTACCACTTTTGTGGAGCAGGATCACATGAGCTCTTCTCCAGTCTTCTGGGACCTCTCCTGTGCTCAGAGACTCACTAAACAGTTCTGCTAATGGCTCTGCTAGTTCCACCTTTATCTCCTTAAGTACCCTGGGATGTATGCCATCAGGTCCCATTGCCTTATCCACCCTGAGCTTAGCAAGCTCTTGTAGGACCCTTTCTTTTGTGAAGGGAGTAGTGCTCACCTCCCTCCCCCTATGTCCATATTGCTGAGCTGTGGGCCCTGCTCTACCTTCTCTTCAGTAAATACTGAGCAAAAGTATCTATTTAGGATAGATGCCTTTACAGGGTCCTCCTCCTCACATGCTCCTTTTCTCCAATAAGCTTAGCAATACCCCCTCTGGACTTTCTCCTTTCACTAATGTATCTATAGAAAGTCTTGTCACCTTCTTTACTGTTCGTGCTAGTGTTTCCTCAGTTTGGGACTTTGCCTGCCTTACTGCCTTCCTGCTTCCCTTAGGGCACTTTGGTATGCCTCCCTATCTTCATCCCGCTGTGTTCCCTTATATTTCCTGAAGCCAGCCTTTTGGCTCTGACCTTTCTGCTACTGTATTTGAGAACCAAAGTGGTTTCTTCTTCCTTTGCACTTCCTTTTCTGTCTAACACAATGGGATGTTGCTTCAAGTATTGCATCCTTAATGCTTGCCCACTTTCCTGTACCCCCTCACCTGTGTTTCTTTTTGCCAGGGCTAGCTTAACTCTGTTTTCCATCTTATCAAAGTCAGCTCCTCTGAAGTCCCATATTTTTGCCTTGGAATGGGATGATTTAGATGTAGTAGCCAAATTAAACCATACCATGTGATGGTCACTGGCCTCCAGTTGACCTTCTACCTGGAGATCTGTGATCCATTCCTTGTTAGTCAGTACTAGATCTAGGATAGCCCTGTCTCTTGTGGGTTGCTGTACCAGTTGTTTGAGGCCCTCCACCTGCAGGGAATCCACTATGTGTCTAGTTCTGGCAGATGTTTCTGCTGGTATTGACCAATCTGTATCCGGTATGTTGAAGTCTCTCATTATCAGAACCTCCCCTTTAGCTGTCATATTTTGTATATCTTCTAACAGTAATGTGTCTATGTCCTTCCCCCAGGTCTGGGGGCCTGTAGACAACCCCAGTTCTTATGGCTGTCCCATTTCCTGTTTCGAGGGTGACCCACAGTTCTTCTGGCTCCTTATGTGTATTCTGAATTTCTGTAGCTTTGATATTTTCATTGACATACAGGTCCACTCCTCCCCCCCCTTTTTGCACCTCGGTCTGTTTTGAACAGTACATAGCCAGGTACTGAAGTCTCCCAAGTGTGGTTACTGGTAAACCACATCTCACTAATTGCTACTATGTCCAGTTTAGCCTCTGACATTATTGCCTGCAGGTCTGGGATCTTATTTCCAGGCTGTGAGCATTTGTGTACTTGATTTTCCATTGGCCAGATTTTGGTGTGTTAGTTGTTGGGTGAGGTTTGGCATTACCCCTGTGTGTCGTATGGGGAGACAAACCTTTTTTCTTACCTGGTGATGCAAATGAACTGCAAACATGCTAAAAACCCTGTTTGACCACAAGCTGATGGGGGAAGGGTGTTCTTCCCATTCAACATATGGAGTGCTGCACCCCTCTCCCCATTTGCTAGTTTAAATATTCTGCAAAGACGTCAAACTTCTGCCCCAATGCACTGACTCCCTCCTTAGTCAGATGCAGTCCATCAAATTTAAAGAACTTTGGCTCCCAGAACTGTTGCCAGTTCCTACAAATCTGTGTCCTTTCCTGGCACCAGCCCTGAGCCACGTGTTTAGCTCCCTATCTCCTTCTCTGACCTTCCGTCCATCTGCTCCCTCTCCAGACTGGCAGGATCTCAGAGAAGGAGATGCTGGATGAAATAGATGATGTTTGTCACCCAGCCTGGTCAGGTGTTCCTTGGTCTCCACAACTGACTGGCTGGCGAGATCGATAGTCCCTATGTGTACTAGGACATCAATGTTTTCTCCTGCTTTGTGAACAATTTTAGCAATCGGTCAGTGTCTCTCCATGCTGATGTACCTGGAGACATCGACCATTACCCTGGCTGGAGATGGGTATCAACTCCTGAATCATGAAGTCTCCTATGATCAAGTTTTCAATTTCCTTTTGCTTTTTTGTTTTGGTTCCTGATTTGGGTGAGTTTTGTTGTGCTAGCTCCTGTGCTACAGTGTCCTGCTCTGCAGTGTCTTCTGCCTCTTTGTTTGATTTCAGAGATAGAGGCAGATACCTGTTTGTAGTGTTTATATGGTTTTTGAAGGTAATATGTTGGAGAGCAGAGAGTGATGGGGCTCCCGATTTGCCCCTCCTGACCACCTGCCAACCTCCTGGACCAACTACCCTCTGCGGTGGAGGTTATTCTGTTGGATGCTGGGGAAATGATGGGTGGTTCTTATAATGTATTTCATCTTGAATATGAAATTTGAGGTGTGCAATCTCTGCCCATGCTGCCCGGAGCTGAGCCCTAAGATCTCCAAAGGCCCAGCATGTAGGACAGTGTAATACATCCTGTAAGACTGTCCTTCTGAAAATAGTTCCACAGTACCTGCAGTTAATGATATCCATTCCAGATAAGTTGCTGGGTTTATAACCTAGTCAGAGTAATTAGAAGGAAAAAAATGAAAAAAATGCAAGTAATAGTTTGATTGTGTTTTGTTTAACTTGTTATAACAAGTTAAATTACTAGTGCCCCTGTAAATGAGCTCACCTTGTGGAGGATCACTGATCCACCCCTTCCTGCTCTGCCACAGGAAATGTCACAACTGTGGTACCCTATAAAAGGAGTGTAGTGTGGGGTGGTTGGGGATGGGGGTTGGTGTCTGGGCCCTTCCCCTGCCGAAAAAAAAGAACCATGGATGAAAGATAACAAAAGACAACAAAAGCTAAAATGAAAAAAAAAGAAAAAAAGAAAAAAAAGAACAAGGAGGTAAGAGCAAAAACAATCAGTCAACAACAAATGCAGTAACCCTGAAAGGTTATCCTAATGTTAGATAAATCTGTAAAACCTGTAAAGCACCACCTGTAGTAATTTCAGAGAAGATATAACCTGTAAGAAACACTTTGCCACAGACAAAAATAAAGCAGTAGCAGAAGATACACCTTGCAACAGACAATTTGAATCAGAAGATTACAGCAGTAATCTGTTAGCACACACCTGTAAGCACACCTTGTAATAATGCAGAAGAAGGTATACCAGCAACAACAGTTTGAATCAGAGAAAAATAAAGCAATGAAATGTTAGCAACAAACAGTAGGAATCCCTGTGAGTGAAAAATAAAAACACCACAGAGTAAATCTGTTTAGCCAAAATAATTCTTAATCCTTTTCCCTTGCTCTGGTAAGTTTCTCTACTCTGCCTTTCAAGCAGTCTTAGAAGGAAAGAGCTCAGGTGAAGCTAGGTGCCTTGGCGAGCAAACCAAGTCTTCTACCCCCAAGATATCAACTAACCTGACATTTTAACCCTTCTTTCTGTTGGAAATTACTGACAGTTTGCCAGCTCCACCACCCACATACACACCTAATCCTTTGGAAGAGTTGTGGGAGGAAAGCAATTAGCTCATTCAATGTGAGAAGGAGACTGAAACACCTCTGAGACAACAAAGCTTTTCAACAAACAAACGAAAAAAAAAACAAGAATAAAATAAATCACAGTGTCAAACAGTAATTTTGCATAGCCCAATGATAAAAAAGTCACAAAAATGTAAGCTCCACCTTTAATACAGTAATTTCAGAGAAGATATACCCTGTAAGAAACGCTTTGCTACAGAGAAAAATAAAGCAGTAACAGAAGATATACCTTGCAACCGACAATTTGAATCAGAAGATTACAGCAGTAATCTGTTAGCACACACCTGCAGGCACACCTTGTAATAATGCAGAAGAAGGTATACCAGCAACAACAATTTGAATCAGAGAAAAATAAAGCAATGAAATGTTAGCAACAAACAAACAACACCGCACAGTAAATCTGTTTAGCCAAAATAAGTCTTAATCCTTTTCCCTTGCTCTGGTAAGTTTCTCTACTCTGCCTTTCAAGCAGTCTTAGAAGGAAAGAGCTCAGGTGAAGCTAGGTGCCTTGGCCAGCAAACCAAGTCTTCTACTGTGTAGTGTAGCATAGTGAAGGCTAGCATAGTGCCAACTACATGTAAACTGCACAGTGTAGTGTAGTGAAGAATAGCATGGTGTCAACCACAGGCAAACTGCACAGTGTAGCACAGTGGAGAATGGCATGATGCCAACATTAAGTAAACTGCATAGTGTAGCATAGTGAAGACTAGCATGGTGTCAACTACATGTAAACTGCACAGTGTAGCATAGTGAAGAAAAGCATGGAGTCAATTAGATGTAAACTGCATAGTGCAGCATAGTGAAGAATAGCATGGTGTCATCAACATCTAAACTGCATAGTGTAGTGTAGTGAAGAATAGCATGGTGTCAACTACATGTGAACTGCTTAGAGTAGCATATTGAAAAATAGCATGGTGTCAACTGCATGTAAACTGCATAGTGCAGCATAGTGAAGAATTGCATGGTGTCAAGTACATGGAAACTGCACAGCGTAGCGTACTGAAGAATAGCATGGTGTCAAATACAAGTAAACTGCGTAGTGCAGCATAGTGAAGAATAGCATCGAGTCAACTACATGTGAACTGCACAGTGTAGCGTACTGAAGAATAGCATGGTGTCAAATACAAGTAAACTGCGTAGTGCAGCATAGTGAAGAATAGCATGGTATCAACTACATCTAAACTGCATAGTGTAGTGTACTGAAGAATAGCATGGTGTCAAATACTATTAAACTGCGTAGTGCAGCACAGTGAAGAATAGCATGGTGTCAACTACATATAAACTGCATAGTTTAGCGTAGTGAAGAACAGCGTGGTGTCAACTACATCTAAACAGCATAATGTAGTGTAGTGAGGAATAGTTAGGTGTCAACTTCAAGTAAACTGTGCAGTGCAGTATAATGAAGAATAGCATGGTGTCAACTCCTTGTAAACTGCATAGTGCAGCATAGTGAAGACTAGCATGTTGTCAAATACAAGTAAACTGCGCAGTGTAGCGTAGCAAAGAATAGCATGGTGTCAAGTACATGTAAACTTCACAGTGTAGCATAGTGAAGAATAGCATGGTGTCAACTACATGTAAACTGCATAGCGTAGTGAAGAATAGCATGGTGACAAATACAAGTAAACTCCGTAGTGTAGCATAGTGAAGAATAGGATGGTGTCAACTGCAAGTAAACTGCATAGTGTAGCGTAGTGAAGAATAGCAGGTGTCAACTACATGTAAACTGCTTAACGTAGCATAGTAAAGAATAGCATGATGTTAACTACATGTAAAATGTGTAGTCTAGCATAGGGAAGAATAGCATGTGTCAACTACAGGAAAACTGCATAGTGTAGCACAGTGAAGAATAGCATGGTGTCAACTACATGTGAAATGTGTAGTGTAGCATACAGAAGAATAGCATGGCATCAACAACATGTAAACTACATTGTGCAACATAGTGAAGAGTATCATTGTGTCAACAACATTTAAACTACATAGTGAAGCATAGTGAACAATAGCATGGTGTCAATTACATGTAAACTGCATAGTGTATCATAGTGAAGAATAACATGATGTCAACTACATGTAAACTGCATAGTGCAGCATAGTGAAGACTGGCATGGTGTTAACTACATGTAAACTGCACAGCGTAGCATAGTGAAGAATATCATGGTGTCAGCTACATGTAGAAAGTCTAGTGTAATATAGTGAAGAAAAGCATACTGTCAACTATATGTACTCTACATAGTGTAGCATAGTAAAGAATAGCATGAAGTCAACTACATTTAAACTGCACAGTGTAGCATAGTGATGACTAGCATGGTGTCAACTAAATGTAAACTGCACAGTGTAGCATAGTGAAGAATAGCATTGCGTCAACAACATGTAATCTACATTGTGCAGCATAGTGAAGACTAGCATGGTGCCAACTACATGTAAACTGTGCAGTGTAGCACTGTGAAGAATAGCATGGTGTCAACTACATGTAAACTGCACAGTGTAGCATAGTGAAGAGTAGCATGGTGTCAGCTACATGTAGACTGCATAGTGTAGCATAGTGAAGAATAGCAGGGTGTCAACTACATGTAGAATGTGTAGTGTAGCATAGTGAAGATTAGCATAGAGCCAACTAAATGTAAACTGCATAGTGTAGTGTAATGAAGAATAGCATGGCACCAACCACAGGCAAACTGCGTAGTGCAGCATAGTGAAGAATACCATAGTGTCAACTACCTGAAAACTGCATAGTGTAGCATAGTGAAAAATAGCATGGTGTCAACTACATGTGAATTGCATAGTGTAGCATAGTGAAGAATAGCATGGTGCCAATTACATGTAAACTGCATAGTGTAGCATACTGAAGAATAGCATGGTGCCAGCTACTTGTAGAAACATAGAAACATAGAAACAAAGAAGTTGATGGCAGATAAGGACCGCAAGGCCCATCCAGTCTGCCCATTTCTTTTTCTACCTTATAAATGTGCCTTCGGCCTTTGCTCTGTCAGTGGCCTATCTATTCAGAGTCATTTGTATTGCTCCCTTATGCCTATCCTATGCCTGTTTGAAGCCCTGCACTGTATTCATAGCCACCACTTCTTGTGGTAAGCCATTCCATGCATCCACCACCCTTTCTGTGAAAAAGAATTTCCACATTCCCCTTAATCGCCCCTTAATCTCATGCTGTGTCCTCTTGTCCTGCTATTTTTCTTATATTTAAGCATGTTAGACTCTTTCACCTTGTTAATGCCCTAAGGTGTTTGAATGCCTCGATCATATCACCTCTCCCTCCTTGCTCAAGGGTATACATATTGAGCTCTGTTAATCTGTCCTCATATGTCTTCTGATGCAGTCCCTGCACCATTTTGGTTGCCCTTCTCTGGACTGCCTCAATTTGGTTAATGTTCTTGTGAAGGTGTGGCCTCCAATACTGCATGCAGTACTCCAGATGGGGCCTAATCAGTGTCTTGTAAAGAGGATTATTACCTCTTATGACTTGGATACCCCTACTAATACACCCTAACACCCCCTAGCCTTACCTACTGCTTTAGAGGTCTGCTTGGATGATTTCAGGTCATCAGTGATGATGATGCCCAAGTCTCTTTTCTTCCTTTGTGACTGCTAGCAACTCCCCTCCCAGCCTATAGGTGGCTTCAGGGTTTCTCTTCCCTATGTGCATGATTTTGCACTTCTTTGCATTAAATCCTAGTTGCCACTCTTCTGACCATTTTGCTAGTTTATCCAGATCTCTTCTCATTCTGCCCACCCTATCTGGATCATCTACTCTGTTGCAGATCTTGGTGTCATCTGAAAACAGACAAGCCTTACCCTCTAGTCCATCTGCAAGGTCACTAATGAAGATGTTGAAGAGGACTGGCCCCAGGACTGATCCCTGAGGTACCCCACTTGTGACTTGCATCTCTTCTGACTGTATACCATTTACCACCACTCTCTGTTTTCTGCCCATCAACCAGTTTGCTACTCAGTTGACCAACTTCTGACCCACCCAGAGCCTACCCAGCTTATTTATCAATCTTCTATGTGGAACAGTGTCAAAAGCTTTGCTGAAGTCAAGGTAGGTGACATCAACTGCTCCCTCTTGGTCCACCACTCTGGTTACCCAATCAAAGAAATCTATGAGATTAGTTTGACAGGACCTTCCTTTTGTAAACCCATGCTGTCTTGGATCCTGTGCTCCTATGGATTCCAGGTGTTGCACTATCCTTTCCTTAAGGAGTGCCTCCATAATCTTGCCCACTACTGAGGTAAGACTGACTGGTCTGTAGTTCCCTGCCTCCCTGCTACCACTTTTGTGGAGCGGGATCACATGAGCCCTTCTCCAGTCTTCTGGGACCTCTCCTGTGCTCAGAGACTCACTAAACAGTTCTGCTAATAGCTCTGCTAGTTCCACCTTTATCTCCTTAAGTACCCTGGGATGTATGCCATCAGATCCCATTGCCTTATCCACCCTGAGCTTAGCAAGCTCTTGTAGGACCCTTTCTTTTGTGAAGGGAGTAGTTCTCACCTCCTCCCCTGTGTCCATGATGCTGAGCTGTGGGCCCTGCTCTACCTTCTCTTCAGTAAATACTGAGCAAAGTATCTATTTAGGATAGATGCCTTTACAGGGTCCTCTCTCACATGCTCCTTTTCTCCATTGCTTAGCAATACCCCTCTGGACTTTCTCCTTTCACTAATGTATCTATAGAAAGTCTTGTCACCTTCTTTTACTGTCCGTGCTAGTGTTTCCTCAGTTTGGGTCTTTGCCTGCCTTACTGCCTTCCCTGCTTCCCTTAGGGCACTTTGGTATGCCTCCCTATCTTCATCCTGCTGCGTTCCCTTATATTTCCTGAAGGCCAGCCTTTTGGCTCTGACCTTTTCTGCTACTGTATTTGAGAACCAAAGTGGTTTCCTTCTTCTTTTGCACTTCCTTTTCTGTCTAACACAATGGGATATTGCTTCAAGTATTGCATCCTTATGCTTGCCCACTTTCCTGTACCCCCTCACTGTGTTTCTTTTGCCAGGGCTAGCTTAACTCTGTTGGCCATCTTATCAAAGTCCGCCTCTGAAGTCCCATATTTTTGCCTTGGAATGGGATGATTTAGATGTAGTAGCCAAATTGAACCATACCATGTGATGGTCACTGGCCCCAGGTGACCTTCTACCTGGAGATCTGTGATCCCTTCCTTGTTAGTCAGTACTAGATCTAGGATAGCCCTGTCTCTTGTGGGTTGCTGTACCAGTTGTTTGAGGCCCTCCCCTGCAGGAATTCTACTATGTGTCTAGTTCTGTAGATGTTTCTGCTGGTATTGACCAATCTGTATCCGCATGTTGAAGTCTCTCATTATCAGAACCTCCATTAAGCTGTCATGTTTGTATATCTTCTAACAGTAATGTGTCTATGTCCTCCCCTGGTCTGGGGGCCTGTAGACAACCCCAGTTCTTATGGCTGTGCCATTTCCTGTTTCCAGGGTGACCCACAGTTCTTCTGGCTCCTTATGTGTATTCTGAATTTCTGTAGCTTTGATATTTTCATTGACATACAGGGCCACACCTCCCCCCCCCTTTTTGCACCTCGGTCTCTTTTGAACAATAAATAGCCAGATACTGAAGTCTTCCAAGTGTGGTTACTGGTAAACCATGTCTCACTAATTGCTACTATGTCCAGTTTAACCTCTGACATTATTGCCTGCAGGTCTGGGATCTTATTTCCCAGGCTGTGAGCATTTGTGTACTTGATTTTCCATTGGCCAGATTTTGGTGTGTTAGTTGTTGGGTGAGGTTTGGCATTACCCCTGTGTGTCGTATGGGGAGACAAAACTTTTTTCTTACCAGGTGATGAAATCAACTGCAAACATGCTGAATCCCTGTTTGACCACTGCTGAGGGGGGTGTTCTTCCATTCAACGTAGGGGTGCTGCACCCTCTTCCCATTTGCTAGTTTAATATTCTGCAAAGACATCAAACTTCTGCCCCAATGCACTGACTCCTCCTTAGTCAGATGCAGTCCATCAAATTTAAAGAACTTTCGCTCCCAGAACTGTTGCCAGTTTCCTACAAATCTGTGTCCTTTTCCTGGCACCAGCCCTTGAGCCACGTGTTTAGCTCCCTATCTCCCTTCTGACCTTCCAGCCCATCTGCTCCCTCTCAGACTGGCAGGATCTCAGAGAAGGAGATGCGGATGAAATAGATGATAGTTTGTCACCCAGCCTGGTCAGATGTTCCTTGGTCTCCACAACTGACTGGTTGGCAAGATCATTAGTCCCTATGTGTACTAGGACATCAATGTTTTCTCCTGCTTTGTGAACAATTTTAGCAATGCGGTCAGTGTCTCTCCATGCTGATGTACCTGGGAGACATCTGACCATTACCCCTGGCTGGAGATGGGTATCAACTCCCAAAATCATGAAGTCTCCTATGATCAGAAGTTTTTTGGATTTCCCTTTTGCTTTTTTGTTTTGGTTCCTGATTTGGGTGAGTTTTGTTGTGCTAGCTCTGTGCTGCAGTGTCCTGCTCTGCAGTGTCTTCTGCCTCTTTGTTTGATTTCAGAGATAGAGGCAGATACCTGTTTGTAGTGTTTATATGGTTTTTGAAGGTAATATGTTGGAGAGCAGAGAGTGATGGGGCACCCGATTTGCCCCTCCTAACCACCTGCCAACCTCCTGGACCAACTACCCTCTGCGGTCGAGGTTTTTCTGTTGGATGCTGGGGAAATGGTGGGTGGTTCTTATAATGTATTTCATCTTGAATATGAAATTTGAGGTGTGCAATCTCTGCCCATGCTGCCCAGAGCTGAGCCCTAAGATCTCCAAAGGCCCAGCATGTAGGACAATGTCCTAAATCCTGTAAGACTGTCCTTCTGAAAATTGTTCCACAGTACCTGCAGTTAATGATATCCATTCCAGATAAGTTGCTGGGTTTATAACCTAGTCAGAGTAATTAGAAGGGAAAAAAAGGAAAAAAATGCAAGTAATGGTTTGATTGTGTTTTGTTTAACTTGTTATAACAAGTTAAATTACTAGTGCCCCAGTAAATGAGCTCACTTTGTGCAGGCCCACTGATCCACCCCTTCCTGCTCTGCCACAGGAAATGTCACAATGTGGTACCCTATAAAAGAGTGTAGTGTGGGGTGGTTGGGATGGGGTGGGTGGCTGGGCCCTTCCTGCCAAAAAAGAAGAACCATGGACGAAAGAACAAGGAGGTAGAGCAGATACAATCAGTCAACAACAAATGCAGTAACCCTGAAAGCTTATCCTAATGTTAGATAAATCTGTAAAACCTGTAAAGCACCACCTGTAATAATTCAGAGAAGATATACCCTGTAAGAAACACTTTGCCACAGAGAAAAATGAAGCAGTATCAGAAGATATACCTTGCAACAGACAATTTGAATCAGAAGATTACAGCAGTAATCTGTTAGCACACACCTGTAAGCACACCTTGTAATAATGCAGAAGAAGGTATACCAGCAACAACAGTTTGAATCAGAGAAAAATAAAGCAATGAAATGTTAGCAACAAACAGTAGGAATCCCTGTGAGTAAAAAATAAAAACAACACCACAGTAAATCTGTTTAGCCAAAACAAGTCTTAATCCTTTTCCCTTGCTCTTGTAAGTTTCTCTACTCTACCTTTCAAGCAGTCTTAGAAGGCAAGAGCTCAGTTGAAGCTAGGTGCCTTGGCCAGCAAACCAAGTCTTCTACCTCCAAGATATCAACTAACCTGACTTTTTAACCCTTCTTTCTGTTGGAAATTACTGACAGTTTGCCAGCTCCACCACCCACATACACACCTAATCCTTTGGAAGAGCTGTGGGAGGAAAGCAATTAGCTCCTTCAATGTGAGAAGGAGACTGAAACACCTCTGAGACAACAAACCTTTTCAACAAACAAACAAACAAAAACAAGAATAAAATAAAACACAGTGTCAAACAGTAATTTTGCATAGCCGAATGATGAAAAAGTCACAAAATGTAAGCTCCACCTGTAATACAGTAATTTCAAGAAGATATACCCTGTAAGAAACACTTCGCTACAGAGAAAAATAAAGCAGTAACAGAAGATATACCTTGCAACAGACAATTTGAATCAGAAGATTACAGCAGTAATCTGTTAGCACACACCTGTAGGCACAACCTGTAATAATGCAGAAGAAGGCATACCAGCAACAACAATTTGAATCAGAGAAAAATAAAGCAATGAAATGTTAGCAACAAACAAACAACACTGCACAGTAAATCTGTTTAGCCAAAATAAGTCTTAATCCTTTTCCCTTGCTCTGGTAAGTTTCTCTACTCTGCCTTTCAAGCAGTCTTAGAAGGAAAGAGCTCAGGTGAAGCTAGGTGCCTTGGCCAGCAAACCAAGTCTTCTACTGTGTAGTGTAGCATAGTGAAGGCTAGCATAGTGCCAACTACATGTAAACTGCACAGTGTAGTGTAGTGAAGAATAGCATGGTGTCAACTACAGGCAAACTGCATAGTGTAGCACAGTGGAGAATGACATGATGCCAAAATAGCATGGTGTCAACTACATGTGAACTGCACAGTGTAGTGTACTGAAGAATAGCATGGTGTCAAATACAAGTAAACTGCGTAGAGCAGCATAGTGAAGAATAGCATGGTATCAACTACATCTACACTGCATGGTGTAGTGAACTGAAGAATAGCATGGTGTCAAATACTAGTAAACTGCGTAGTGCAGCATAGTGAAGAATTGCATGGTGTCAACTACATGTAAACTGCATAGTTTAGCGTAGTGAAGAACAGCGTGGTGTCAACTACATCTAAACAGCATAATGTAGTGTAGTGAGGAATGGCTAGGTGTCAACTCCAAGTAAACTGTGCAGTGCAGTATAGTGAAGAATAGCATGGAGTCAACTCCTTGTAAACTGCATAGTGCAGCATAGTGAAGACTAGCATGTTGTCAAATACAAGTAAACTGTGCAGTGTAGCATAGTGAAGAATAGCATGGTATCAACTACATGTAAGCTGCAAAGTGTAGTGTAGCAAAGAATAGCATGGTGTCAAGTACATGTAAACTTCACAGTGTACATAGTGAAGAATAGCATGGTGTCAACTACATGTAAACTGCATAGTGTAGCGTAGTGAAGAATAGCATGGTGACAAATAGAAGTAAACTCCGTAATGTTGCATAGTGAAGAATAGGATGGTGTCAACTTCAAGTAAACTGCATAGTGTAGCGTAGTGAAGAATAGCAAGTGTCAACTACATGTAAACTGCATAATGTAGCATAGTAAAGAAATGCATGATGTCAACTACATGTAAAATGTGTAGTGTAGCACAGTGAAGAACAGCATGGTGTCAACTACATGTGAAATGTGTAGTGCAGCATACAGAAGAATATCATGGCATCAACAACATGTAAGCTACATTGTGCAGCATAGTGAAGAGTAGCATGGTGTCAACAACATGTAAACTACATGGTGTAGCATAGTGAACAATAGCATGGTGTCAATTACATGTGAACTGCATAGTGCAGCAACGTGAACACTGGCATGGTGTTAACTACATGTAAACTGCACATTGTATATAGTGAAGAATAGCATGGTGTCAGCTACATGTAGAATGTCTAGTGTAATATAGTGAAAAAAAGCATACCGTCAACTATATGTACTCTACATAGTGTAGCATAGTAAAGAATAGCATGATGTCAACTACATTTAAACTGCACAGTGTATCATAGTGAAGAAAAGCATGGCATCAACTAAATGTGAAATGTGTAGAGAAGCATAGTGAAGAATAGCATTGCGTCAACAACATGTAATCTACATTGTGCAGCACAGTGAAGACTAGCATGGTGTCAACTTCATGTAAACTACATAGTGTAGCATAGTATAGAATAGTATAGTATCAACTACGGGTAAACTGCATAGTGGAGCATATTGAAGAATAGCATGGTGCCAGCTTCATGTAGAATGAGTAGTGTAGCACAGTGAAGACTAGCCTGGTACCAACTACATGTAAACAGCACAGTGTAGCATATGATGAATACCAAGGTGTTATCTACATGTAACCTTCATAGTGTAGCGTATTAAAGAATAGCATGGTGTCATCTACATCTAAACTGCATAGGGTAGTGTAGTGAAGAATACAATGGTGTAAACTACATGTGAACTGCATAGTGTAGCATAGTGAAAAATAGCATGGTGTCAACTGCATGTAAACTGGATAGCGTAGCATAGTGAAGACTAGCACGGTGTTAACTACATGTAAACTGCACAGTGTAGCATAGTGAAAAACAGCATTCTGTCAACTCCATGTAAACTGCATTGTGTAACGTAGTGAAGAAAAGCATGGAGTCAATTAAATGAAAAAGGCATAGTGCAGCATAGTGTAAAATAGCATGGTGTCAAGTACATAGAAACTGCACAGTGTAACATAGTGAAGAATAGCATGGTGTCAACTACATGTGAACTGCACAGTGTACCTTAGTGAAGAATAGCATTGTGTCAAATACAAGTAAACTGCGTAGTGTAGCATAGTGAATAATAGCATGGTGTCAACTACATGTAAACTGCATTGTTTAGCGTAGTGAATAATAGCATGGTGTCAACTACATGTAAACTGCATTGTTTAGCGTAGTGAAGAATAGCATGGTGTCAACTACATCCAAACTGCATAGTGTAGGGTACTGAAGAATAGCATGGTGTCAAATACAAGTAAACTGCATAGTTCAGCATAGTGAAGAATAGCATGGTGTCAACTACAAGTAAACTGTGCAACGTAGCATAATGAAGAACAGTATGTTGTCAACTCCATGTAAACTGCATAGTGCAGCCTAGTGAAGACTAGTATGTAGTCAACTACAAGTAAACTGTGCAGTGTAGCATAGTAAAGAATAGCATGGTGTCAACTACATGTAAACTGCATAGTGCAGCATAGTAAAGAATAGCATGGTGTCAAATACAAGTAAACTCCATAGTGTAGCGTAGTGAAGAATAGCATGGTGTCAACTGCAAGTAAACTGCAGAGAATAGCATACTGAAGAATAGCATGGTGTCAATTACATGTAAACTGCATAATGTAGCATAGTTAAGCAATAGCATGATGCCAACTACATGTAAACTGCACAGGGTAGCATAGTGAAGATTAGCATGGTGACAACTGCATGTAAAATGTGTAGTGTAACATAGGGAAGAATAGCATGTGTCAACTAACGGTAAACTGCATAGTGTAGCACAGTGAAGAATAGCATGGTGTCAACTACATGTGAAATGTGCAGTGTAGCATAGAGAAGAATAGCATCGCATCAACAACATGAAAACTACATTGAGCAGCATAGTGAAGACTAGCATGGTGTCAACTACATGTAAACTACGTAGAGTAGCATAGTGATGAATAGCATGGTGTCAACTACAGGTAAACTGAATAGTGGAGCACAGAGAAGAATAGTATGGTGCCAGCTACATGTAGAATGTGTAGTGTAGCATACTGAAGACTAGCATAGTGTCAACTACTTGTATACTGCATAGTGTAACATAGTGAAGAATATCATAGTGTCAACTACAGGTAAACTACATAGTGGAGCACAGTGAAGAACAGCATGGTGTCAACTAAATGTAAAATGAGTAGTGTATGATAGTGAAGAATAGTATGGCATCAACTACATGTAAACTGCATATTGTAGCATATTGAAGAATAGGATGGTGCCAGCTACATGCAGAATAAGTAGTGTAGCATAGTGAAGACCATCATAGTGCCAACTATATGTAAATGGCATTGTGTAGCATAGTGAAAAATAGCATGGAACCAACTACATGTAAACTGCATAGTGTAGCATAGTGAGCAAGAGCATGGTGTCAACCACAGGCAAACAGCATAGTGTAGCATGGTGGAGAACAGCAAGGTGTCAACTACAAGTAAATCGCATTGTGTAGCATAGTGAAGAATAGAATGGTGCAAGTACATGTAAACAGCATAGAGCTGCTCAGTGAAGAATAGCATGGTGTCAAGTACATGTGAACTGCTTAGTGTAGAATAGTGAAGACTAGCATGGTGTCATCTACAAGTAAACTGCACAGAGTAGCATAGTGAAGAATAGCACAGTGTCAACTACCTACAACTAGCATAGTGTAGCATAGTGAAGAATAGCATGGTTTCAACGACATGTAAACTGCATAGTGTAGCATAATGAAGAATAGCATGGTATCAACCACAGGCAAACTGCATACTGCAGCATAGTGAAGAATAGCAAGGTGTCAACTGCATGCGAACTGCATAGTGTAGCGTAGTGAAGACTAGCATGGTTTCAAATTCAAGTAAACTGTGTAGTGCAGCAGAGTGAAGAATAGCAGGGAGTCAACTACATGTAGACTGCATAGTGTAGCATAGTGAAGAATAGCAGGGTGTCAACTACATGTAGAATGTGTAGTGTAGCATAGTGAAGATTAGCATAGTGCCAACTAAAGGTCAACTACATAGTGTAGCGTAATGAAGAATAGCATGGTACCAACCACAGGCAAACTGTGTAGTGCAGCATAGTGAAGAATAGCAAGGTGTCAACTACCTGAAAACTGCTTAGTGTAGCATAGTGACAAATAGCATGGTGTCAACTACATGTGAACTGCATAGTGTAGCATAGAGAAGAATAGCATGGTGTCAATTACATGTAAACTGCATAGTGCAGCATCCTGAAGAATAGCATGGTGCCAGCTACATGTAGAATGTGTAGTGTAGCATAGTGAAGGCTAGCATAGTGCCATCTACATGTAAACTGCACAGTGTAGTGTAGTGAAGAATAGCATGGTGTCAACCACAGGCAAACTGCATAGTGTAGCACAGTGGAGAATGGCATGATGCCAACTACAAGTAAACTGCATAGCGTAGCATAGTGAAGACTAGCATGGTGTCAACTACATGTAAACTGCATTGTATAGAATAGTGAAGAATAGCATGGTGTCAAGTACAGGTGAACTGCGTAGTGTAGAGTACTGAAGACTAGCATGGTATCATCTACAAGTAAACTGCACAGAGTAGCATAGTGAAGAGTAGCACAGTGTCAACTACCTATAACCAGCATAGTGTAGCATAATGAAGAATAGCAAGGTTTCAATGACATGTAAACTGCATAGTGTAGCATAAAGAAGAATAGCATGGTATCAACCACAGGCAAACTGCAAACTGCAGCATAGTGAAGAATAGCATGGTGTCAACTACATGAAGACTGCATAGTGTAGCATAGTGAAGAATAGCAGGGAGTCAACTACATGTAGAATGTGTAGTGTAGCATAGTGAAGATTAGCAGTGTGCCAACAAAATGTAAACTGCATAGTGTAGTGCAATGAAGAATAGCATGGTAGCAACCACAGGCAAACTGCGCAGTGCAGCATAGTGAAGAATAGCATGGTGTCAACTACATGTGAACTGTATAGTGTAGCATTGTGAAGAATAGCTTGGTGTCAATTACATGTAAACTGCATTGTGTAGCATACTGAAGAATAGCATGGTGCCAGCTACATGTAGAATGTGTAGTGTAGCATAGTGAAGAATAGCATGATGTCAACTACATGTAAACTGCACAGTGTAGTGTAGTGAAGAGTAACATGGTGTCAACCACAGGTAAACTGCACATGTAGCTTAGTGGAGAATGGCATGATAGCAAGTACAAGTAAACTGCATAGTGTAGCATATTGAAGAATAGCATGATGTCAACTACATGCAAACTTCATAGCGTAGCATAGTGAAGACTAGCATGGTGTAAACTACGTGTAAACAGCACAGTGTGGCATCTGTTGAATACCAAGGTGTTAACTACATGTAACCTTCATAGTGTAGCATAGTGAAGAATAGCATGGTGTCATCAACATCTAAACTGCATAGTGTTGTGTAGTGAAAAATAGCATGGTGTCAACTACATGTGAACTGCATAGTGTAGCATAGTGAAGAATAGCATCGTTTCAACTGCATGTAAACTGCATAGTGTGGCCTAATGAGAACTAGCATGGTGTCAACTACATGAAAACTGTGCAGTGTAGCATAGTCAAGAATAGCATGGTGTCATCTCCATGTAAACTGCACTGTGTAGCGTAGTGAAGAAAAGCATGGCGTCAATTACCTGTAAACTGCATAGTGCAGCATAGTGAAGAATAGCATGGTGTCAAGTATATGGAAACTGCATGGTGTAGCATAGTGAAGAATAGCATGGTGTCAACTACATGTAAACTGCACAGTGTAGTATAGTGAAGAATAGCATGGTGTCAAATACAAGTAAACTGCATAATGCAGTATAGTGAAGAATAGCAAGTGTCAACTACATGTAAACTGCATCGTTTAGCATAGTGAAGAATAGCATGGTGTCAACTCCATCTAAACTGCATAGTGTAGTGTAGTGAAGAACAGCACGGTGCCAACTACAAGTAAATTGTGCATTGTAGCATAGTGAAGAATAGCATGGTGTCAACTCAATGTAAACTGCATAGTGCAGCATAGTGAAGACTAGCATGTTGTCAACTTCAAGTAAACTGTGCAGTGTAGCATAGCAAAGAATAGCATGGTGCCAACTACATGTAAACTACATAGTGTAGCATAGTGAAGAATAGCATGGTGTCAAGTACATATAAACTGCACAGTGTAGCATAGTGAAGAATAGCATGGTGTCAACTGCAAGTAAATTGCATACTGTAGCATAGTGAAGACCAGCATGGAGTCAACTATATGTAAACTGCATAATGAAGCCTAGTGAAGAATAGCATGGTTTCAACTACACGTAAAGTGCAAGGTGTAGCACAGTGAAGCATAGCATGGTGTCAACTACAGGTAAACTACATAGTATAGTGCAGTGAAGAATAGGATGGTGTCAACAACAGGTAAACTGCATAGTGCAGCATAGTGAAGAATACATCGTGTCAACTATATGTCAACTGCGTAGTGTAGCACAGTGAAGAATAGCATGGTGTCATCTACATGTAAACTGCATAGTGCAGCATAGTGAAGAATAGCCTGGTGTCAATTACATGTAAACTGCATTGTGTAGCATAGAGAAGACTAGCATGGTGTCAGGTACATGTAAACTGCACAGTGTAGCATAGTGAAGAATAGCATGGTGTCAACTACATGTACAGTATCTAGTGTAGTATAGTGAAGAAAAGCATGGTGTCAACTACATGAAACCTGCATAGTGTAGCGTAGTGAAGAACAGCATGGTGTCAACTATATGTAAACTGAATAGTGTAGCGTATAGAAGAATAGTATGGTGTCAACTATATGCAAACTGCACTGTGTACATAGTGAAGATTAGCGTGGTGTCAGGTACATGTAAACTGCACAGTGTAGCATAGTGAAGAATAGAATGGTGTCAAAAACATGCAGAATGTCTAGCGTAGAATAGTGAAGAAAAGCATGGTGTCAGCTACATGTAAACTGCATAGTGTAGCATAGTGAAGAATAGCATGGTGTTAACCACATGTAAACTGCACAGTGTAGCATAGTGAAGAATAGCATGGTGTCATCTACATGTAGAATGTCCAGTGTAATATAGTGAAGAAAAACATACTGTCAAGTATATGTAATCTACATAGTGTAGCATAGTAAAGAATAGTATGATGTCAACTACATGTAAACTGCATAGTGTAGCATATTGAAGACCGGTATGGTGTCAACTACATGTAAACTGCACAGTGTAGCATAAGATGAATACCATGGTGTAAACTACATGTAACCTGCACAGTGTAGCATAAAGAAGAATAGCATGGTGCCAACTACATCTAAACTGCATTGTGTAGTGTAGTGTAGCGAACAATAGCATGGTGTCAACTACATGTAAACTGCATAGTGATGCATAGTGAAGAATAGCATGGTGTGAACTGTATGTAAACTACATAGTGTAGCACAGTGAAGGCTAGCATGGTGTCAACTACATGTAAACTGCGCAGTGTAGCATAGTGAAGAATAGCATGGTGTCAACTCCATGTCAACGCCTTGTGTAGCGTAGTGTTAAAAAGCATGGAGTCAACTGCATATAAACTGCATAGTGCAGCTTAGTGAAGAATAGTATGGTGTCAAGTACCTGGAAACTGCACAGTGTAGCATAGTGAAGAATAGCATGGTGTCAACTACATGTAAAGTGCACAGTGTAGTGTAGTGAAGAATAGCATTGTGTCAAATACAACTAAATTGTGTAGTGCAGCATCGTGAAGAATAGCATGGTGTCAACTAGATGTAAACTGCATAGTGTAGCATAGTGAAGAATAGCATGGTGTCAACTTCATATAAACTGCATAGTATAGCATGCTGAAGAATAGCAGGGTGTCAACTACATGTAGAATGTGTAGTGTAGCACAGTGAAGACTAGCATAGTGTCAACTACATGTAAACTGCACAGTGCAGCAGTGAAGAATAGCATGGTGTTAACTAGATGTAAACTGCATAGTGTAGCATAGTGAAGAATAGCAGTGTGTCAACTTCATGTAAACTGTAGTAAAGCATACTGAAGAATAGCATGGTGCCAGCTACATGTAGAATTTGTAGTGTAGAACAGTGAAGACTAGCGTAGTGTCAACTACATGTAAACTGCACAGTGCAGCGCAGTGAAGAATAGCATGGTGTCAACCATAGGCAAACTGCATAGTGTAGCATAGTGGAGAATAGCATGGTATCAACTACATGTAAACTGCATAGTGTAGCATAGTGAAGAAAGGCATGGTGTCAACTACATGTAAACTGCATAGTGTATCACAGTGAAGAATAACATGATGTCAAATACATGTAAACTGCTTAGTGTAGCATAGTGAAGACTAGCAAGGTGTCAACTACATGTAAACTACACAGTGTAGCATATCACGAATACCATGGTGTTAACTACATGTAACCTTCACAGTGTAGCTTAAAGAAGAATAGCATGGTGTCAACTACATCTAAACTGCATAGTGTAGTGCAGTGTAGTGAAGAACAGCATGGTGACAAATACATGTAAACTGCATACTGTAGCATAGTGAAGAATAGCATGGTGTGAACTGCACATACAGTACATACCATAGCATAGTGAAGACTAGCATGGTGTCAACTACATGTAAAATGCGCAGTGTGGCATAGTGAAGAATAGCATGATATCAACTCCATGTAAACTGCCTTGTGTTTCATAGTGTTGAAAAGCATGTAATCAACTGCATGTAAACTGCATAGTTTAGCTTAGTGAAGAATAGCATGGTGTCAACTACATATAAATTGCATAATGCAGCATAATGAAGAATAGCATGGTGTCAAGTACATGTAAACTGCACAGTGTAGCATAGTGACGAATAGGATTTCGTTAACTACATGTAAACTGTATAGTGTAGCGTAGTGAAGAATAGCATGGTGTCAACTACATGTAGAATGTCTCGTGTACTATAGTGAAGAAAAGCACAGTGACAACTACATGTAATCTACATAGTTTAGCAGAGTAAGGAACAGCATGATGTCAACTACATGTAAACTGCATAGTGTAGCATATTGAAGAATAGCATGGTGCCAGCTTCATGTAGAATGAGTAGTGTAGCATAATGAAGTCTAGCCTAGTGCCAACTTCATGTAATCTGCATAGTGTAGCGTAGTGAAGAATAGCATGGTGTCAACCACAGGCAAACTGCATAGTGTAGCATAGTGGAGAATAGCATGGTGTCAACTACTTGTAAACTGCATAGTGTAGCATAGTGAAGAATAGCATGGTGTCAACTACATGTAAACTGCACAGAGTAGCATAGCGAAGAATAGCATGGTGTAAACTGCATGTAACCTACATAGTATAGCGTAGAGAAGAATTGCATGGTGTCAACTACATGTATACTGCATAGTGTAGCGTAGTGAACAATAGTATGGTATCAACCACAGGCAAATTGCATAGTGTAGCATAGTGAAGAATAGCATGGTGTCAACTTCATGTAAACTGCATAGAGTAGCATAGGTGAAAAATAGCATGGTGTCAACTACATGTGAACAGCATAGTGTAGCGTAGTTTAGAATAGCATCGTGTGAAATACAAGTAAACTGCGTAGTGCAGCATAGTGAAGAATTGCATGGTGTCAACCTCATGTAAACTGCATAATGTAGCTTAGTGAAGATAGTATGGTGTCAACAAGATGTAAACTGCATAGTGTAGCGTAGTGAAGACTAGCATGGTGTCATCTACATGTAAAGTGCCCTAGGTAACATAGCAAAGAATAGCATGGTGTCAACTACATGTAGAATGTCTAGTGTAGTATAGTGAAGAAAAGCATGGTGTCAACTACTTGTAAACCACATAGTGTAGCATATTCAAGAATAGCATGGTGTCAGGTACATGAAAAACTGCACAGTGTATCATAGTGAAGAATAGCATGGTGTCAACTACATGTAGAATGTCTCGTGTACTATAGTGAAGAAAAGCACATTGACAACTACATGTAATCTACATAGTTTAGCAGAGTAAGGAACAGCATGATGTCAACTACATGTAATCTACATAGTGTAGCATAGTGAAGAATAGTGTGGTGCCAACTAGATGCAAAATGTGTAGTGTTGGCATTGGGAAGAATAGCGTGGTGACAACAACAGGTAAACTGCAGGGAGTAGCACAGTGAAGAATAGCATGATGTCAATTACATGGAATATGTGTAGTGTAGCCTATTGAAGAATAGCATGGCATCAACAACACATAAACTACATAGTGCAGCATAGTGAAGACTAGGATGGTGTCATCTACATGTATACTACATAGTATAGCATAGTGAAGAGTAGCATAGTGTCAACTACAGGTAAACTGCATAGTGCAGCACAGAAGAATAGCATGGTGTCATCTACAAGGCACATGCAAAACGACAGTGTAACGATAGTGAATAAACAGCATTTTGTCAACTACGTAACCGCAAAGTGTAGCGCAGCGAAAATAGCATGGTGTCAACTTCTAGTAAAGTGCATAATGCAGCATAGTGAAGGATAGCATGGTGTAAACTTCATGTAAACTGCATAGTATAGGATAGTGAAGAATAGCAGTGTGTCAACTACATGTAAACTGCATAGTATAGCATACTGAAGAATAGCATGGTGCCAGCTACATGTAGATTGTGTAGTGTAGCATAGTGAAGACTAGCTTAGTGTCCACTACATGTAAACGGCACAGTGCAGCGTAGTGAAGAATAACATGGTGTCAACCATTATCAAACTGCGTAGTGTAGCATAGTGGAGAATAGCATGGTGGCAACTACATGTAAACTGCATAGTGTAGCATAGTGAAGAATAGCATGGTGTCAACTATATGTAAACTGCATAGTGTATCACAGTGAAGAATAGCATGAAGTCAACTATATGTAAACTGCTTAGTGTAGCATAGTGAAGACTAGCATGGTGTCAACTACATGTAAACTGCACAGTGTAGCATATGACGAATACCATGGTGTTAACTACATGTAACCTGTCCATATAGCATGGTGACAACTACATCTAAACTGCATAGTGTAGTGCAGTGTAGTGAAGAATAGCACGGTGTCAACTACATGTAAACTGCATACTGCAGCATAGTGAAGAATAGAATGGTGTGAACTGCACATAGACTACATAGTGTAGCATAGTGAAGACTACCATGGTGTCAACTACATGTAAACTGTGCAGTGTAGCATAGTGAAGAATAGCATGGTGTCAACTCCATGTAAACTGCCTTGTGTAGCATAGTGTAGAAAAGCATGTAATCAACTGCATGTAAACTGCATACTGCAGCATAATGAAGAAAAGCATGGTGTCAACTACACGTAAACTGCATAGTTTAGCCTAGTGAAGAATAGCATGGTGTCAAATACATCCAAACTGCATAGTGTAATGTGAAGAAAAAGCATGGTGTCAACTACATCTAAACTGCATAGTGTAGCATAGTGAAGAATAGCATGGTGTCAACTACATGTAAACTGTGCAGTGTAGCATAGTGAAGAATAGCATGATGTCAACTACATGTAAACTGCATAATGCAGCATAGTGAAGAATAGCATGGTGTCAAGTACATGTAAACTGCACAGTGTAGCATAGTGAAGAATTGGATTTTGTTAACTACATGTAAACTGCATAGTGTAGTGTAGTGACGAATAGCATGGTGTCAAATACAAGTAAACTGCGTTGTGCAGCATAGTGAAGAATTGCATAGTGTCAAATAGATGTAAGCTGCAGTTAGCAGCTGAGTGAAGAATAGCAGGGTGTCAACTAAATGTAAACTGCATAGTATAGCATTCTGAAGAACAGCATGGTGCCAGCTAAATGTAGAATGTGTAGTGTAGCATAGTGAAGACTAGCGCAGTGCCAGCTACATGTAAACTGCACAGTGCAGCATAGTGAAGAAAAACATGCTGTCAACCTAGGCAAACTGCTTAGTGTAGCATAGTGGAGAATAGCATGGTGTCAGCCTACATGTAAACTGCATGAGTGTATCACAGTGAAGAATAACATGATGTCAACTACATGTAAACTGCATAGTGTAGCATAGTGAAGACTGGTATGGTGTCAACTACATGTAAACTGCACAGTGTAGCATAAGATGAATACCGTGGTGTAAACTTCATGTAACCTGCACAGTGTAGCATAAAAAGAATAGCATCGTGCCAACTACATCTAAAACTGCATAGTGTAGTGTAGCAATAACAGCATGGTGTCAACTACATGTAAACTGCATAGTGATGCATAGTGAAGAATAGCATGGTGTGAACTGTATGTAAACTACATAGTGTAGCACAGTGAAGGCTAGCATGGTGTCAACTACATAAACGCGAGTGTAGCATAGTGAAGAATAGCATGGTGTCAACTCCATGTCAACGCCTTGTGGCAGCGAGTGTTAAAAGCATGGAGTCAACTGCATATAAACTGCATAGTGCAGCTTAGTGAAGAATAGTATGGTGTTAGGTACCTGGAAACCGCACAGTGTAGCATAGTGAAGAATAGCATGGTGTCAACTACATTTAAAGTGCACAGTGTGTGTAGTGAAGAATAGCACAAAGTCAAATACAACTAAACTTGTAATGCAGCATAGTGAAGAATAGCATGGTGTCAACTAGATGTAAACTGCATAGTGTAGCATAGTGAAGAATAGCATGGTGTCAACTTCATATAAACTGCATAGTATAGCATGCTGAAGAATAGCAGGCTGTCAACTACATGTAGAATGTGTAGTGTATCACAGTGAAGACTAGCGTAGTGTCAACTACATGTAAACTGCACAGTGCAGTGAAGTGAAGAATAGCATGGTGTTAACTAGATGTAAACTGCATAGTGTAGCATAGTGAAGAATAGCAGTGTGTCAACTTCATGTAAACTGCATAGTAAAGCATTCTGAAGTATAGCATGGTGCCAGCTACATGTAGAATGTGTAGTGTAGCACAGTGAAGACTAGTGTAGTGTCAACTACATGTAAACTGCACAGTGCAGCGTAGTGAAGAATAGCATGGTGTCAACCATAGGCAAACTGCATAGTGTAGCATAGTGGAGAATAGCATGGTGTCAACTACATGTAAACTGCATAGTGTAGCATAGTGAAGAAAGGCATGATGTCAACTACATGTAACTGCATAGTGTATCACAGTGAAGAATAACATGATGTCAAATACATGTAAACTGCTTAGTATAGCATAGTGAAGACTAGCAAGGTGTCAACTACATGTAAACTGCACAGTGTGGCATATCCATGAATACCATGGTGTTAACTACATGTAACCTGCACAGTGTAGCATAGAAGAATAATGGTGTCAGCTTCCATCTAAAACTGCAGTGTAGTGTAGTGTAGTGAAGAATAGCATGGTGACAAAATATGTAAACTGCATACTGTAGCATAGTGAAGAATAGCATGGTGTGAACTGCCTTAGAGTACATAGCGAGGCAAGTGAAGACTAGCATGGTGTCAACTACATGTAAAATGTGCAGGTAGCATAGTGAAGAATAGCATGGTGTCAACTCCATGTAAACTGCCTTGTGTTGCATAGTGTAGAAAAGCATGTAATCACCTGCATATAAACTGCATAGTGCAACATAGTGAAGAAAAGCATGGTGTCAACTACATGTAAACTACACAGTGTAGCATAGTAATGAATAGGATTTCGTTAACTGCATGTAAACTGCATAGTGTAGTGTAGTGAAGAATAGCATGGTGTCAACTTCACATGCAGAAATGTCCTGTACTATACAGCAAGAAAAGCACAGTGACAACTACATGTAATCTACATAGTTTAGCACAGAAAGGAACAGCATGATGTCAACTACATGTAATCTACATAGTGTAGCATAGTGAAGAAAAGTGTGGTGCCAACCAGATGTAAATGTGTAGTGTTGGCATTGGGAAGAATAGCATGGTGTCAACTACGGGTAAACTGCAGGGCGAGCACAGTGAAGAATAGCATGAGTGTCAATTGCATGGAATATGTGTAGTGTAGCATAGTGAAAGAATAGCATGGCGTCAACAACATGTAAACGTTATAGTGCAGCATAGTGAAGACTAGGATGGTGTCATCTACATGTATACTACATAGTGTAGCATAGTGAAGAGTAGCATAGTGTCAACTACAGGTAAACTGCATAGTGCAGCACAGGAGAAGAATAGCATGGTGTCATCTACAGTACATGCAAAATGTACAGTGTAACATAGTGAAGAATAGCATTTTGTCAACTACATGTAAACTGCAAAGTGTAGTGCAGTGAAGAATAGCATGGTGTCAACTTCTAGTAAAGTGCATAATGCAGCATAGTGAAGGATAGCATGGTGTTAACTTCATGTAAACTGCATAGTATAGGATAGTGAAGAATAGCAGTGTGTCAACTACATGTAAACTGCATAGTATAGCATACTGAAGAATAGCATGGTGCCAGCTACATGTAGAATGTGTAGTGTAGCATAGTGAAGACTACCTTAGTGTCCACTACATGTAAACGGCACAGTGCAGCGTAGTGAAGAATAACATGGTGTCAACCATTATCAAACCGCGAGTGTAGCATAGTGGAGAATAGCATGGTGGCAACTACATGTGAACTGCATAGTGTAGCATAGTGAAGAATAGCATGGTGTCAACTATGTGTAAACTGCAGGTGTATCACAGTGAAGAATATGCATGAAGTCAACTATATGTAAACTGCACAGTGTAGCATAGAGCGAATACCATGGTGTTAACTACATGTAACCTGTCATATAGCATGGTGACAACTACATCTAAACTGCATGATGTAGTGCAGTGTAGTGAAGAATAGCACGTGTCAACTACATGTAAACTGCATACCGCAGCATAGTGAAGAATAGAATGGTGTGAACTGCACACAGACTACATAGTGTAGCATAGTGAAGACTACCATGGTGTCAATTACATGTAAACCTGTGCAGTGTAGCACAGTGAGGAATAACATGGTGTCAACTCCATGTAAACTGCCTTGTGTAGCATAGTGTAGAAAAGCATGTAATCAACTGCATGTAGACTGCATACTGCAGCATAATGAAGAAAAGCATGGTGTCAACTACACGTAAACTGCATAGTTTAGCCTAGTGAAGAATAGCATGGTGTCAAATACATCCAAACTGCATAGTGTAATGTAGTGAAGAAAAGCATGGTGTCAACTACATCTAAACTGCATAGTGTAGCATAGTGAAGAATAGCATGGTGTCAACTAAATGTAAACTGTGCAGTGTAGCATAGTGAAGAATAGCATGATGTCAACTACATGTAAACTGCATAATGCAGCATAGTGAAGAATAGCATGGTGTCAAGTACATGTAAACTGCACAGTGTAGCATAGTGAAGAATAGGATTTTGTTAACTACATGTAAACTGCATAGTGTAGTGTAGTGACCGAATAACATGGTGTCAAATACAAGTAAACTGCGTAGTGCAGCATAGTGAAGAATAGCATCATGTCAAATAGATGTAAGCTGCACGGTGTAGCACAGTGAAGAATAGCAGGGTGTCAACTACATGTAAACTGCATAGTATAGCATTCTGAAGAATAGCATGTTGCCAGCTAAATGTAGAATGTGTAGTGTAGCATAGTGAAGACTAGGGCAGTGCCAGCTACATGTAAACTGCACAGTGCAGGGAAATGAAGAAAAACATGCTGTCAACCATAGGCAAACTGCATAGTGTAGCATAGTGGAGAATAGCACGGTGTCAACTACTTGTAAACTGCGTAGTGTATCACAGTGAAGAATAACATGATGTCAACTACATGAAAACTGCATAGTGTAGCATAGTGAAGACTGGTATGGTGTCAACTACATGTGAACTGCACAGTGTAGCATAGGACGAATACCATGGTGTAAACTACATGTAACCTGCACAGTGTAGCATAAAGAAGACTAGCATGGTGCCAACTACATCTAAACTGCATAGTGTAGTGTAGTGTAACGAACAATAGCATGGTGTCAACTACATGTAAACTGCATAGTGATGCATAGTGAAGAATAGCATGGTGTGAACTGTATGTAAGCTACATAGTATAGCACAGTGAAGGCTGGCACGGTGTCAACCACATGTAAACTGCACAGTGTAGCATAATGAAGAATAGCATGGTGTAAACTCCATGTAAACGGCCTTGTGTAGCATAGTGTTAAAAAGCATGGAGTCAACTGCATAGTGCAGCTTAGTGAAGAATAGTATGGTGTCAAGTACCTGGAAACTGCACAGTGTAGCATAGTGAAGAATAGCATGGTGTCAACTACATGTAAATTGCACAGTGTAGCGTAGTGAAGAATGCATTGTGTCAAATACAACTAAATTGTGTAGTGCAGCATAGTGAAGAATAGCATGGTGTCAACTAGATGTAAACTGCATAGTGTAGCATAGTGAAGAATAGCATGGTGTCAACTTCATGTAAACTGCATAGTATAGCATGCTGAAGAATAGCATGGTGCCAGCTACATGTAGAATGTGTAGTGTAGTACAGTGAAGACTAGTGTAGTGTCAACTACATGTAAACTGCACAGTGCAGACGTGAAGAATAGCATGGTGTTAACTAGATGTAAACTGCATAGTGTAGCATAGTGAAGAATAGCAGTGTGTCAACTTCATGTAAACTGCATAGTAAAACATACTGAAGAACAGCATGGTGCCAGCTACATGTAGAATGTGTAGTGTAGCACAGTGAAGACTAGCGTAGTGTCAACTACATGTATACTGCACAGTGCAGCGTAGTGAAGAATAGCATGATGTCAACCATAGGCAAACTGCATAGTGTAGCATAGTGAAGAATAGCATGGTGTCAACTCCATGTAAACTGCCTTGTGTAGCATAGTGTAGAAAAGCATGTAATCAACTGCATGTAAACTGCATACTGCAGCATAATGAAGAAAAGCATGGTGTCAACTACACGTAAACTGCATAGTTTAGCCTAGTGAAGAATAGCATGGTGTCAAATACATCCAAACTGCATAGTGTAATGTAGTGAAGAAAAGCATGGTGTCAACTACATCTAAACTGCATAGTGTAGCATAGTGAAGAATAGCATGGTGTCAACTACATGTAAACTGTGCAGTGTAGCATAGTGAAGAATAGCATGATGTCAACTACATGTAAACTGCATAATGCAGCATAGTGAAGAATAGCATGGTGTCAAGTACATGTAAACTGCACAGTGTAGCATAGTGAAGAATTGGATTTTGTTAACTACATGTAAACTGCATAGTGTAGTGTAGTGACGAATAGCATGGTGTCAAATACAAGTAAACTGCGTTGTGCAGCATAGTGAAGAATTGCATAGTGTCAAATAGATGTAAGCTGCACGGTGTAGCACAGTGAAGAATAGCAGGGTGTCAACTAAATGTAAACTGCATAGTATAGCATTCTGAAGAATAGCATGGTGCCAGCTAAATGTAGAATGTGTAGTGTAGCATAGTGAAGACTAGCGCAGTGCCAGCTACATGTAAACTGCACAGTGCAGCATAGTGAAGAAAAACATGCTGTCAACCATAGGCAAACTGCTTAGTGTAGCATAGTGGAGAATAGCATGGTGTCAACTACATGTAAACTGCATAGTGTATCACAGTGAAGAATAACATGATGTCAACTACATGTAAACTGCATAGTGTAGCATAGTGAAGACTGGTATGGTGTCAACTACATGTAAACTGCACAGTGTAGCATAAGATGAATACCATGGTGTAAACTACATGTAACCTGCACAGTGTAGCATAAAGAAGAATAGCACGGTGCCAACTACATCTAAACTGCATAGTGTAGTGTAGTGTAGCGAACAATAGCATGGTGTCAACTACATGTAAACTGCATAGTGATGCATAGTGAAGAATAGCATGGTGTGAACTGTGTGTAAACTACATAGTGTAGCACAGTGAAGGCTAGCATGGTGTCAACTACATGTAAACCCGCGAGTGTAGCATAGTGAAGAATAGCGGTGTCAACTCCATGTCAACGCCTTGTGGGAAGCGAGGTTAAAAGCATGGAGTCAATTGCACATAAACCGCATAGTGCAGCTTAGTGGAAGAATAGTATGGTGTTAAGTACCTGGAAACTGCACAGTGTAGCATAGTGAAGAATAGCATGGTGTCAACTACATTTAAAGTGCACAGTGTAGTGTAGTGAAGAATAGCATTGTGTCAAATACAACTAAATTGTGTAATGCAGCATAGTGAAGAATAGCATGGTGTCAACTAGATGTAAACTGCATAGTGTAGCATAGTGAAGAATAGCATGGTGTCAACTTCATATAAACTGCATAGTATAGCATGCTGAAGAATAGCAGGCTGTCAACTACATGTAGAATGTGTAGTGTATCACAGTGAAGACTAGCGTAGTGTCAACTACATGTAAACTGCACAGTGCAGTGAAGTGAAGAATAGCATGGTGTTAACTAGATGTAAACTGCATAGTGTAGCATAGTGAAGAATAGCAGTGTGTCAACTTCATGTAAACTGCATAGTAAAGCATTCTGAAGTATAGCATGGTGCCAGCTACATGTAGAATGTGTAGTGTAGCACAGTGAAGACTAGTGTAGTGTCAACTACATGTAAACTCGCACAGTGCAGCGCAGTGAAGAATAGCATGGTGTCAACCATAGGCAAACTGCATAGTGTAGCATAGTGGAGAATAGCATGGTGTCAACTACATGTAAACTGCATAGTGTAGCATAGTGAAGAAAGGCATGATGTCAACTACATGTAACTGCATAGTGTATCACAGTGAAGAATAACATGATGTCAAATACATGTAAACTGCTTAGTATAGCATAGTGAAGACTAGCAAGGTGTCAACTACATGTAAACTGCACAGTGTAGCATATCACGAATACCATGGTGTTAACTACATGTAACCTGCACAGTGTAGCATAAAGAAGAATAGCATGGTGTCAACTACATCTAAACTGCATAGTGTAGTGTAGTGTAGTGAAGAATAGCATGGTGACAAATATATGTAAACTGCATACTGTAGCATAGTGAAGAATAGCATGGTGTGAACTGCCCTTAGAGTACATAGCGTAGCATAGTGAAGACTAGCATGGTGTCAACTACATGTAAAATGTGCAGTGTAGCATAGTGAAGAATAGCATGGTGTCAACTCCATGTAAACTGCCTTGTGTTGCATAGTGTAGAAAAGCATGTAATCAACTGCATGTAAACTGCATAGTGCAACATAGTGAAGAAAAGCATGGTGTCAACTACATGTAAACTACACAGTGTAGCATAGTGACGAATAGGATTTCGTTAACTACATGTAAACTGCATAGTGTAGTGTAGTGAAGAATAGCATGGTGTCAACTACATGTAGAATGTCTCGTGTACTATAGCGAAGAAAAGCACAGTGACAACTACATGTAATCTACATAGTTTAGCACAGAAAGGAACAGCATGATGTCAACTACATGTAATCTACATAGTGTAGCATAGTGAAGAATAGTGTGGTGCCAACTAGATGTAAAATGTGTAGTGTTGGCATTGGGAAGAATAGCATGGTGTCAACTACAGGTAAACTGCAGGGCGTAGCACAGTGAAGAATAGCATGATGTCAATTACATGGAATATGTGTAGTGTAGCATAGTGAAGAATAGCATGGCGTCAACAACATGTAAACGGATATAGTGCAGCATAGTGAAGACTAGGATGGTGTCATCTACATGTATACTACATAGTGTAGCATAGTGAAGAGTAGCATAGTGTCAACTACAGGTAAACTGCATAGTGCAGCACAGAGAAGAATAGCATGGTGTCATCTACAGTACATGCAAAATGTACAGTGTAACATAGTGAAGAATAGCATTTTGTCAACTACATGTAAACTGCAAAGTGTAGTGCAGTGAAGAATAGCATGGTGTCAACTTCTAGTAAAGTGCATAATGCAGCATAGTGAAGGATAGCATGGTGTTAACTTCATGTAAACTGCATAGTATAGGATAGTGAAGAATAGCAGTGTGTCAACTACATGTAAACTGCATAGTATAGCATACTGAAGAATAGCATGGTGCCAGCTACATGTAGAATGTGTAGTGTAGCATAGTGAAGACTACCTTAGTGTCCACTACATGTAAACGCACAGTGCAGCCGTAGTGAAGAAAACATGGTGTCAACCATTATCAAACTGCGTAGTGTAGCATAGTGGAGAATAGCATGGTGGCAACTACATGTGAACTGCATAGTGTAGCATAGTGAAGAATAGCATGGTGTCAACTATATGTAAACTGCATAGTGTATCACAGTGAAGAATAGCATGAAGTCAACTATATGTAAACTGCACAGTGTAGCATATGACGAATACCATGGTGTTAACTACATGTAACCTGTCCATATAGCATGGTGACAACTACATCTAAACTGCATAGTGTAGTGCAGTGTAGTGAAGAATAGCACGGTGTCAACTACATGTAAACTGCATACTGCAGCATAGTGAAGAATAGAATGGTGTGAACTGCACATAGACTACATAGTGTAGCATAGTGAAGACTACCATGGTGTCAACTACATGTAAACTGTGCAGTGTAGCACAGTGAGGAATAGCATGGTGTCAACTCCATGTAAACTGCCTTGTGTAGCATAGTGTAGAAAAGCATGTAATCAACTGCATGTAGACTGCATACTGCAGCATAATGAAGAAAAAGCATGGTGTCAACTACACGTAAACTGCATAGTTTAGCCCTAGTGAAGAATAGCATGGTGTCAAATACATCCAAACTGCATAGTGTAATGTAGTGAAGAAAAGCATGGTGTCAACTACATCTAAACTGCATAGTGTAGCATAGTGAAGAATAGCATGGTGTCAACTAAATGTAAACTGTGCAGTGTAGCATAGTGAAGAATAGCATGATGTCAACTACATGTAAACTGCATAATGCAGCATAGTGAAGAATAGCATGGTGTCAAGTACATGTAAACTGCACAGTGTAGCATACCGAAGAATAGGATTTTGTTAACTACATGTAAACTGCATAGTGTAGCGTAGTGAAGAATAGCATGGTGTCAAATACAAGTAAACCGCTGGTGCAGCATAGTGAAGAATAGCATCATGTCAAATAGATGTAAGCTGCACGGTGTAGTACAGTGAAGAATAGCAGGGTGTCAACCACATGTAAACTGCATAGTATAGCATTCCCTGAAGAATAGCATGTTGCCAGCTAAATGTAGAATGTGTAGTGTAGCATAGTGAAGACCAGGCAGTGCCAGCTACATGTAAACTGCACAGTGCAGGAAATGAAGAAAACATGCTGTCAACCATAGGCAAACTGCATAGTGTAGCATAGTGGAGAATAGCACGGTGTCAACTACTTGTAAACTGCGTAGTGTATCACAGTGAAGAATAACATGATGTCAACTACATGAAAACTGCATAGTGTAGCATAGTGAAGACTGGTATGGTGTCAACTACATGTGAACTGCACAGTGTAGCATAGGACGAATACCATGGTGTAAACTACATGTAACCTGCACAGTGTAGCATAAAGAAGACTAGCATGGTGCCAACTACATCTAAACTGCATAGTGTAGTGTAGTGTAACGACAAAGCATGGTGTCAACTACATGTAAACGCATAGTGATGCATAGTGAAGAATAGCATGGTGTGAATCAGCGTTACATATAGCACAGTGAAGGCTGGCACGGTGTCAACCACATGTAAACTGCACAGTGTAGCATAATGAAGAATAGCATGGTGTAAACTCCATGTAAACGGCCTTGTGTAGCATAGTGTTAAAAAGCATGGAGTCAACTGCATAGTGCAGCTTAGTGAAGAATAGTATGGTGTCAAGTACCTGGAAACTGCACAGTGTAGCATAGTGAAGAATAGCATGGTGTCAACTACATGTAAATTGCACAGTGTAGCGTAGTGAAGAATAGCATTGTGTCAAATACAACTAAATTGTGTAGTGCAGCATAGTGAAGAATAGCACGGTGTCAACTAGATGTAAACTGCATAGTGTAGCATAGTGAAGAATAGCATGGTGTCAACTTCATGTAAACTGCATAGTATAGCATGCTGAAGAATAGCAGGGTGTCAACTACATGTAGAATGTGTAGTGTAGCACAGTGAAGACTAGTGTAGTGTCAACTACATGTAAACTGCACAGTGCAGCGAAGTGAAGAATAGCATGGTGTTAACTAGATGTAAACTGCATAGTGTAGCATAGTGAAGAATAGCAGTGTGTCAACTTCATGTAAACTGCATAGTAAAACATACTGAAGAACAGCATGGTGCCAGCTACATGTAGAATGTGTAGTGTAGCACAGTGAAGACTAGCGTAGTGTCAACTACATGTATACTGCACAGTGCAGCGTAGTGAAGAATAGCATGATGTCAACCATAGGCAAACTGCATAGTGTAGCATAGTGGAGAATAGCATGGTGTCAACTACATGTAAACTGCATAGTGTAGCATAGTGAAGAAAGGCATGGTGTCAACTACATGTAAACTGCATGGTTTATCACAGTGAAGAATAACATGATGTCAAATACATGTAAACTCTTAGTGTAGCATAGGGAAGACTAGCAAGGTGTCAACTGCATGTAAACTGCACAGTGTAGCATATCACGAATACCATGGTGTTATCTACATGTAACCTGCACAGTGCAGCGTAAAGAAGAATAGCATGGCGACAAATATATGTAAACTGCATACTGTAGCATAGTGAAGAATAGCATGGTGTGAACTGCACATAGAGTACATAGTGTAGCATAGTGAAGACTAGCATGGTGTCAACTACATGTAAAATGCGCAGTGTAGCATAGTGATGAATAGCATGGTGTCAACTCCATGTGAACTGCCTTGTGTTGCATAGTGTAGAAAAGCATGTAATCAACGGCATGTAAACTGCATAGTGCAGCATAGTGAAGAAAAGCATGGTGTCAACTACATGTAAACTGCATAGTTTAGCTTAGTGAAGAATAGCATGGTGTCAACTACATGTAAATTGCATAATGCAGCATAATGAAGAATAGCATGGTGTCAAGTACAAGTAAACTGCACAGTGTAGCATAGTGACAAATAGGATTTCGCTAACTACATGAAAACTGCATAGTGTAGCGTAGTGACGAATAGCATGGTGTCAAATACAAGTAAACTGCGAAGTGCAGCACAGAGAAGAATAGCATTGTGTCAACTAGATGTAAACTGCACAGTGTAGCACATTGAGGAATAGCAGGATGTCAACTACTTGTAAACTGCATAGTATTGCATTCGGAAGAACAGCATGGTGCCAGCTACATGTAGAATGTGTAGTGTATCATAGTGAAGACTAGCGTAGTGCCAACTACATGTAAACTGCACAGTGCAGCGTAGTGAAGAATAGCATGTTGTCAACCATAGGCAAACTGCATAGTCGAGAATAGAATGGTGTCAACTACATATAAACTGCATAGTGTAGCATAGTGAAGAATAACATGGTGTCAACTACATGTAAACTGCATAGTGTAACATAGTGAAGACTGGCATGGTGTCAACTTCACGTAAACTGCACAGTGTAGCATAAGACGAATACCATGGTGTAAACTACATGTAACCTGCACAGTGTAGCATAAAGAAGAATAGCATGGTGTCAACTACATGTAAACTGCATAGTGTAGTGTAGTGTAGTGAACAATAGCATGGTGTCAACTACATGTAAACTGCATAGTGTTGCTTAATGAAGAATAGCATGGTGTGAACTGCATGTAAAGTACATAGTGTAGCATAGTGAAAAATAGCATGGTGTCAACTACATGTAAACTGCCTGTGTAGTACAGTGCTGAAAAGCATGGGGTCATCTGCATGTAAACTGCCATAGAGCAGCTTAGTGAACAACAGCATGGTGTCAAGTACCTGAAACTGCACAGTGTAGACCTAGTGAAGAATAGCATGGTGTTAACAACTTGTAAACTGCACAGTGTAGTGTAGTGAAGAATAGCATGTTGTCAAATACATGTAAACTGCATAGTTAGCATAGTGAAGACTACATTGCGTCAACTATATGTAACCTGCATAGTGTAGCGTAGTGAACAATAGCACGGTGTCAACTACATGTAAACTGCATAGTGTAGCATATTGAAGAATAGCATGGTGCCTGCTTCATGTAGACTGAGTAGTGTAGCATAGTGAAGACTAGCCTAGTGCCAATTACATGTAAACTGCATAGTGTAGCGTAGTGAAGAATAGCATGGAGTCAACCACAGGCAAACTGCACAGTGTAGCCTAGTGAAGAATAGCATGGTGTCAACTACATGTAAACTGCACAGTGTAGTGAAGAACGGCACGGTGTCATATACAACTAAATTGTGTAGTGCAGCAAAGTGAAGTATAGCATGATGTCAACTACATGTAAACTGCATTGTTTAGCCTAGTGAAGAATAGCATGGTGTCAACTACATCTAAACTGCATAGCGTAGGGTAGTGAAGAATAGCATGGTGTCAGCTACATGTAAACTGCATATTGCAGCATAATGAAGAATAGCATGGTGTCAATTACATGTAAACTGTGCAGTGTAGCATAGTTAAGAACAGCATGGTGTCAACTACATGTAAACTGCATAATGCAGTATAGTGAAGAATAGCATGGTGTCAAGTAAATGTATACTGCACAGTGTAGCATAGTGAAGAATAGGGATGTTGTCAACTACATATAAACTGCATAAGTGCGGTGTAGTGAGAAGAATAGCAAGGTGTCAACTACATGTAAACTGCATAGTGTAGCATAATGAAAGAATTGAGATGGTGTGAACTGCAAGTAAACCGCGTGGTGTAAGCGTGAGTGAAGAATAGGATGGTGTCAAGTACAGGTAAACTGCATAGTGAAGCATAGTGAGGAATAGCATCATGTCAACTATATGCAAACTGCGTGGTAGCACAATGAAGAACAGCATGGTGTCAACTACATGTAAACTGCACAGTGTAACGTAGTGAAGAATAGAATGGAGTCAACTACATGTACAATACCCAGTGTAGTATAGTGAAGAAAAGCATGGGGTCAGCTACATTTAAACTGCATAGTGTAGCATAGTGAAGAATATCAAGGTGTCAACTACATGTTAACTTCATAGCATAGCATAGTGAAGACTAGCATGGTGTCAACTACATGTAAACTGCATAGTGTAGCATATTGAGGAATAGCATGGTGCCTGCTTCATGTAGACTGAGTAGTGTAGCATAGTGAAGACTCGCCTAGTGCCAACTACATGTAAACTGCATAGTGTAGCGTAGTGAAGAATAGCATGGTGTCAGCCACTGGCAAACTGCACAGTGTAGCCTAGTTAAGAATAGCATGGTGTCAACTACATGTAAACTGCTCAATGTAGTGCAGTGAAGAATAGCATGGTGTCAAATACAAATAAATTGTGTAGTGCAGCATAGTGAAGAATAGCTTTATGTGAAGTACATGTAAACTGCATAGCTTAGCGTAGTGAAGAATAGCATGGTGTCAGCTACATGTAAACTGCATATTGCAGCATAGTGAAGAATAGCATGGTGTCAATTACATGTAAACTGAGCAGTGTAGCATAGTGATGAACAGCATGGTGTCAACTACATGTAAACTGCATAATGCAGTATAGTGAAGAATAGTATGGTGTCAAGTACATGTATACCTGCACAGTGTAGCATAGTGAAGAATAGGATGTTGTCAATCAACATGTAAACTGCATAGTGCAGTGTAGTGAAGACTCAGCATGGTTTCAACTACATGTAAACTGCAAAGTGTAGCATAATGAAGAATAGGATGGTGTGAACTGCAAGAAAACTGTGTAGTGTAGCATAGTGAAGAATAGGATCGTCAAGTACAGGTAAACTGCATAGTGTAGCATAGTGAAGAACAGCATGTTGTCAACTACATGTACAATGTCTAGTGTAGTATGGTGAAGAAAAGCATGGTGTCAACTACATGTAAACTACATTGTGTACATAGTGAAGATTAAAATGGTGTCAGGTGCATCTAAACTGCATAGTATAGCATAGTGAATAATAGCATGGTGTCAACTACATGTAGAATGTCTACTGTAGAATAGTGAAGAAAAGCATGGTGTCAACTACATGTAAACTGCATAGCGTAGCACAGTGAAGAATAGCATGGTGTTAACTACATGAAAACTGCACAGTGTAGCATAGTGAAGAATAGCATGTTGTCAGCTACATGTAGAATGTCTAGTGTAATATAGTGAAGAAAAGCATAGTGTCAACTATATGTAATCTACATAGTGTAGCATAGGAAAGATTAGCATGATGTCAACTATATTTAAACTGCACAGTGTAGCATAGTGAAGAATAGCATAGTGTCAACTATATGTGAAATGTGTAGTGTAGCACAGTGAAGAATAGCATTGCATCAACAACATGTAATCTACATTGTGCAGCATAGTGAAGACTAGCATGGTGTCAACTACATGTAAATTACATAGTGTAGCACAGTGAAGAATAGCATAGTGTCAACTACAGGTAAACTGCATAGTGTAGCACAAAGAAGAGCAGCATGGTGTCAAATACATGCAAACTGCACAGTGTAATGTTGTGAAGAATAGCATGGAGTCTACTACATGTACAATATCTAGTGTAGTATAGTGAAGAAAAGCATGGTGTCAGATACATTTAAAAGTGCATAGTGAAGAGAATAGCATGGTGTCAACTTCATGTAAACTGCATAGTGTAGCATAGTGAATAATAGCATGGTGTCAACTACATGTGAAATGTGTAGTGTAGCATAGTGAAGAATAGCATTGCGTCAACAACATGTAATCTACATTGTGCAGCATAGTGAAGAATAGCATGGTGTCAACTACATGTAAACTGCACAGTGTAGTGAAGAACAGCACATTGTCATATACAACTAATTTGTGTAGTGCAGCAAAGTGAAGAATAGCATGATGTCAACTACATGTAAACTGCATAGTTTAGCCTCGTGAAGAATAGCACAGTGTCAACTACATCTAAACTGCATAGCGTAGGGTAGTGAAGAATAGCATGGTGTCAGCTACATGTAAACTGCATATTGCAGCATAGTGAAGAATAGTATGGTGTCAATTACATGTAAACTGTGCACTGTAGCATAGTTAAGAACAGCATGGTGTCAACTACATGTAAACTGCATAATGCAGTATAGTGAAGAATAGCATGGTGTCAAGTAAATGTATACTGCACAGTGTAGCATAGTGAAGAATAGGATGTTGTCAACTACATGTAAACTGCATAGTGCAGTGTAGTGAAGAATAGCGTGGTGTCAACCACATGTAAACTGAATAGTGTAGCATAATGAAGAATAGGATGGTGTCAACTGCATGTAAACTGCGTAGTGTAGCGTAGTGAAGAAAAGGATGGTGTCAAGTACAGGTAAACTGCATAGTGGAGCATAGTGAGGAATAGCATCGTATCAACTATATGCAAACTGCGTAGTGTAGCACAATGAAGAACAGCATGGTGTCAACTACATGCAAACTGCACAGTGTAACGTAGTGAAGAATAGCATAGAGTCAACTACATGTACAATATCTAGTGTAGTAGAGTGAAGAAAAGCATGGTGTCAGATACATTTAAACTGCATATTGTAGTACAGTGAAGAATAGCATGGTGTCAACTACATGTAAACTGCATAGTGTAGCATAGTGAAGAACAGCATGTTGTCAACTACATGTACAATGTCTAGTGTAGTATGGTGAAGAAAAGCATGGTGTCAACTACATGTAAACTACATTGTGTACATAGTGAAGATTAACATGGTGTCAGGTACATCTAAACTGCACAGTATAGCATAGTGAATAATAGCATGGTGTCAACTACATGTAGAATGTCTACTGTAGAAAAGTGAAGAATAGCATGGTGTTAACTACATGAAAACTGCACAGTGTAGCATAGTGAAGAATAGCATGGTGTCAGCTACATGTATAATGTCTAGTGTAATAATGTGAAGAAAAGCATAGTGTCAACTATATGTAATCTACATAGTGTAGCATAGTAAAGAATAGCATGTTGTCAACTATATTTAAACTGCATAGTGTAGCATAGTGAAGAATAGCATGGTGTCAACTACATGTGAAATGTGTAGTGTAGCACAGTGAAGAATAGCATTGTGTCAACAACATGTAATCTACATTGTGCAGCATAGTGAAGACTAGCATGGTGTCAACTACATGTAAACTACATAGTGTAGCACAGTGAAGAATAGCATAGTGTCAACTACAGGTAAACTGCGTTGTGTAACACAATGAAAAACAGCATGGTGTCAACTACATGCAAACTGCACAGTGTAACATTGTGAAGAATAGCATGGAGTCAACTACATGTACAATATCTAGTGTAGTATAGTGAAGAAAAGCCTGGTGTCAGATACATTTAAACTGCATAGTGTAGCATAGTGAAGAATAGCATGGTGTCAACTTCATGTAAACTGCATAGTGTAGCATAGTGAAGAACAGCATGTAGTCAACTACATGTACAATGTCTAGTGTAGTATGGTGAAGAAAAGCATGGTGTCAACTACATGTAAACTACATTGTGTACATAGTGAAGATTAACATGGTGTCAGGTACATCTGAACTGCACAGTATAGCATAGTGAATAATAGCATGGTGTCAACTACATGCAGAATGTCTACTGTAGAATAGTGAAGAAATGCATGGTGTTGACTACATGTAAAATGCATAGCGTAGCACAGTGAAGAATAGCATGGTGTTAACTACATGAAAACTGCACAGTGTAGCATAGTGAAGAATAGCATGGTGTCAGCTACATGTAGTATGTCTAGTGTAATATAGAGAAGAAAAGCATAGTGTCAACTATATGTAATCTACATAGTGTAGCATAGTAAAGAATATCATGATGTCAACTTTATTTTTAAACTGCACAGTGTAGCATAGTGAAGAATAGCATGGTGTCAACTACATGTGAAATGTGTAGTATAGCATAGTGAAGAATAGCATTGCGTCAACAACATGTAATCAACATAGTGCAGCATAGTGAAGACTAGCATGGTGTCAACTACATGTAAACTACATAGTGTAGCACAGAGAAGAATAGCATAGTGTCAACTACAGGTAAACTGCATAGTGGAGCACAGTGAACAATAGCATGGTGTCAACTACATGTAAACTGCATAGTGTAGCATATTGAAGAATAGCATGGTGCCTGCTTCATGTAGACTGAGTAGTGTAGCATGGTGAAGACTAGCCTAGTGCCAACTACATGTAAACTGCATAGTGTAGCGTAGTGAAGAATAGCATGGTGTCAACCTCAGGCAAACTGCATAGTGTAGCATAGTTTAGAATAGCATGGCATGAACTACTTGTAAACTGCATAGTGTAGCATAGTAAAGAATAGCATGGTGTCAACTACATGTAAGCTGCATAGTGTAGCATAGTGAAGACTAGCATTGCGTCAACTACTTGTAAACTGCATAGTGTAGTATATCCAAGAATAGCATGGTGTCAAGTACATGTAAACTGCACAGTGTATCATAGTGAAGAATAGCATGGTGTCAACTACATGTAGAATGTCTCATGTAGTATAGTGAAGAAAAGCACAGTGTCAACTACATGTAATCTACATAGTTTGGCATAGTAAAGAATAGCATGGTGTCAACTACATGTAGAATGTCTAGTGTAGTATAGTGAAAAAAGCATGGTGTCAACTACTTGTAAACTGCATAGTGTAGTATATCCAAGAATAGCATGGTGTCAAGTACATGTAAACTGCACAGTGTATCATAGTGAAGAATAGCATGGTGTCAACTACATGTAGAATGTCTCATGTAGTATAGTGAAGAAAAGCACAGTGTCAACTACATGTAATCTACATAGTTTGGCATAGTAAAGAATAGCATTGGTGTCAACTACATGTAGAATGTCTAGTGTAGTATAGTGAAAAAAGCATGGTGTCAACTACTTGTAAACTGCATAGTGTAGTATATCCAAGAATAGCATGGTGTCAAGTACATGTAAACTGCACAGTGTATCATAGTGAAGAATAGCATGGTGTCAACTACATGTAGAATGTCTCGTGTAGTATAGTGAAGAAAAGCACAGTCAACTACATGTAATCTACATAGTTTAGCATAGTAAAGAATAGCATGATGTCAACTACGTGTAATCTACATAGTGTAGCATAGTAAAGAAAAGTGTGCTGCCAACTAGATGTAAAATGTGTAGTGTAGTATTGCGAAGAATAGCATGGTGTCAACAACAGGTAAACTGCAGGGCATAGCACAGTGAAGAAGCATGGTGTCAATTATATGGAATATGTGTAGTGTAGCATAGTGAAGAATAGCATGGTGTCAACAACATGCAAACTACATAGTGCAGCATAGTGAAGACTAGGATGGTGTCATCTACATGTATACTACATAGTGTAGCATAGTGAAGTGTAGCATAGTGTCAACTACAGGCAAACTGCATAGTGCAGCTCAGAGAAGAATAGCATGGTGTCAACTTCAGTACATGCAAAATGTGTAGCGTAACATAGTGAAGAATAGCATTTTGTCAACTACATGTAAACTGCATAGTGTAGCGCAGTGAAGAATAGCATGGTATCAACTACTTGTAAACTGCATAAAGCAGCATAGTGAAGAATGGCATGGTGTCAGCTACATGTAAACTGCATAGTGTAGGATAATGAAGAATAGCAGTGTGTCAACTACATGTAAACTGCGTAGTATAGCATACTGAAGAATAGCATGGTGTCAGCTACATGTAGAATGTGTAGTGTAGCACAGTGAAGACTACCTTAGTGTCCACTACATGTAAACTGCACAGTGCAGCGTAGTGAAGAATAGCATGGTGTCAACCATTATCAAACTGCATAGTGTAGCATAGTGGAGAATAGCATGGTGGCAACTACATGTAAACTGCATAGTGTAGCATAGTGAAGAATAGCATGGTGTCAACTATATGTAAACTGCATAGTGTATCACAGTGAAGAATAGCATGAAGTCAACTATATGTAAACTGCACAGTGTAGCATATGACGAATACCATGGTGTTAACTACATGTAACCTGTCCATATAGCATGGTGACAACACATCTAAACTGCATAGTGTAGTGCAGTGTAGTGAAGAATAGCACGGTGTCAACTACATGTAAACTGCATACTGCAGCATAGTGAAGAATAGAATGGTGTGAACTGCACATAGACTACATAGTGTAGCATAGTGAAGACTACCATGGTGTCAACTACATGTAAACTGTGCAGTGTAGCACAGTGAGGAATAGCATGGTGTCAACTCCATGTAAACTGCCTTGTGTAGCATAGTGTAGAAAAGCATGTAATCAACTGCATGTAGACTGCATACTGCAGCATAATGAAGAAAAGCATGGTGTCAACTACACGTAAACTGCATAGTTTAGCCTAGTGAAGAATAGCATGGTGTCAAATACATCCAAACTGCATAGTGTAATGTAGTGAAGAAAAGCATGGTGTCAACTACATCTAAACTGCATAGTGTAGCATAGTGAAGAATAGCATGGTGTCAACTAAATGTAAACTGTGCAGTGTAGCATAGTGAAGAATAGCATGATGTCAACTACATGTAAACTGCATAATGCAGCATAGTGAAGAATAGCATGGTGTCAAGTACATGTAAACTGCACAGTGTAGCATACCGAAGAATAGGATTTTGTTAACTACATGTAAACTGCATAGTGTAGTGTAGTGACGAATAGCATGGTGTCAAATACAAGTAAACTGCGTAGTGCAGCATAGTGAAGAATAGCATCATGTCAAATAGATGTAAGCTGCACGGTGTAGTACAGTGAAGAATAGCAGGGTGTCAACTACATGTAAACTGCATAGTATAGCATTCTGAAGAATAGCATGTTGCCAGCTAAATGTAGAATGTGTAGTGTAGCATAGTGAAGACTAGGGCAGTGCCAGCTACATGTAAACTGCACAGTGCAGGGAAATGAAGAAAAACATGCTGTCAACCATAGGCAAACTGCATAGTGTAGCATAGTGGAGAATAGCACGGTGTCAACTACTTGTAAACTGCGTAGTGTATCACAGTGAAGAATAACATGATGTCAACTACATGAAAACTGCATAGTGTAGCATAGTGAAGACTGGTATGGTGTCAACTACATGTGAACTGCACAGTGTAGCATAGGACGAATACCATGGTGTAAACTACATGTAACCTGCACAGTGTAGCATAAAGAAGACTAGCATGGTGCCAACTACATCTAAACTGCATAGTGTAGTGTAGTGTAACGAACAATAGCATGGTGTCAACTACATGTAAACTGCATAGTGATGCATAGTGAAGAATAGCATGGTGTGAACTGTATGTAAGCTACATAGTATAGCACAGTGAAGGCTGGCACGGTGTCAACCACATGTAAACTGCACAGTGTAGCATAATGAAGAATAGCATGGTGTAAACTCCATGTAAACGGCCTTGTGTAGCATAGTGTTAAAAGCATGGAGTCAACTGCATAGTGCAGCTTAGTGAAGAATAGTATGGTGTCAAGTACCTGGAAACTGCACAGTGTAGCATAGTGAAGAATAGCATGGTGTCAACTACATGTAAATGCACAGTGTAGCGAGTGAAGAATAGCATTGTGTCAAATACAACTAAATTGTGTAGTGCAGCATAGTGAAGAATAGCACGTGTCAACTAGATGTAAACTGCATAGTGTAGCATAGTGAAGAATAGCATGGTGTCAACTTCATGTAAACTGCATAGTATAGCATGCTGAAGAATAGCAGGGTGTCAACTACATGTAGAATGTGTAGTGTAGCACAGTGAAGACTAGTGTAGTGTCAACTACATGTAAACTGCACAGTGCAGCGAAGTGAAGAATAGCATGGTGTTAACTAGATGTAAACTGCATAGTGTAGCATAGTGAAGAATAGCAGTGTGTCAACTTCATGTAAACTGCATAGTAAAACATACTGAAGAACAGCATGGTGCAGTGCTACATGTAGAATGTGTAGTGTAGCACAGTGAAGACTAGCGAGTGTCAATCTACATGTATACCGCACAGTGCAGCGCAGTGAAGAATAGCATGATGTCAACCATAGGCAAACTGCATAGTGTAGCATAGTGGAGAATAGCATGGTGTCAACTACATGTAAACTGCATAGTGTAGCATAGTGAAGAAAGGCATGGTGTCAACTACATGTAAACTGCATGGTTTATCACAGTGAAGAATAACATGATGTCAAATACATGTAAACTCTTAGTGTAGCATAGGGAAGACTAGCAAGGTGTCAACTGCATGTAAACTGCACAGTGTAGCATATCACGAATACCATGGTGTTATCTACATGTAACCTGCACAGTGCAGCGTAAAGAAGAATAGCATGGCGACAAATATATGTAAACTGCATACTGCAGCATAGTGAAGAATAGCATGGTGTGAACTGCACATAGAGTACATAGTGTAGCATAGTGAAGACTAGCATGGTGTCAACTACATGAAAATGCGCAGTGTAGCATAGTGATGAATAGCATGGTGTCAACCCATGTGAACCGCCTTTGGTGTTGCATAGTGTAGAAAAGCATGTAATCAACGCGCTGTAAACCGCAATAGTGCAGCATAGTGAAGAAAAGCATGGTGTCAACTACATGTAAAACCGCATAGTTTAGCTTAGTGAAGAATAGCATGGTGTCAACTACATTAATAAATTGCATAATGCAGCATAATGAAGAATAGCATGGTGTCAAGTACAAGTAAACTGCACAGTGTAGCATAGTGACAAATAGGATTTCGCTAACTACATGAAAACTGCATAGTGTAGCGTAGTGACGAATAGCATGGTGTCAAATACAAGTAAACTGCGAAGTGCAGCACAGAGAAGAATAGCATTGTGTCAACTAGATGTAAACTGCACAGTGTAGCACATTGAGGAATAGCAGGATGTCAACTACTTGTAAACTGCATAGTATTGCATTCGGAAGAACAGCATGGTGCCAGCTACATGTAGAATGTGTAGTGTATCATAGTGAAGACTAGCGTAGTGCCAACTACATGTAAACTGCACAGTGCAGCGTAGTGAAGAATAGCATGTTGTCAACCATAGGCAAACTGCATAGTCGAGAATAGAATGGTGTCAACTACATATAAACTGCATAGTGTAGCATAGTGAAGAATAACATGGTGTCAACTACAGGTAAACTGCATAGTGTAACATAGTGAAGACTGGCATGGTGTCAACTTCACGTAAACTGCACAGTGTAGCATAAGACGAATACCATGGTGTAAACTACATGTAACCTGCACAGTGTAGCATAAAGAAGAATAGCATGGTGTCAACTACATGTAAACTGCATAGTGTAGTGTAGTGTAGTGAACAATAGCATGGTGTCAACTACATGTAAACTGCATAGTGTTGCTTAATGAAGAATAGCATGGTGTGAACTGCATGTAAAGTACATAGTGTAGCATAGTGAAAAATAGCATGGTGTCAACTACATGTAAACTGCCTTGTGTAGCATAGTGTTGAAAAGCATGGGGTCATCTGCATGTAAACTGCATAGAGCAGCTTAGTGAACAACAGCATGGTGTCAAGTACCTGGAAACTGCACAGTGTAGCCTAGTGAAGAATAGCATGGTGTTAACAACTTGTAAACTGCACAGTGTAGTGTAGTGAAGAATAGCATGTTGTCAAATACATGTAAACTGCATAGTTAGCATAGTGAAGACTACATTGCGTCAACTATATGTAACCTGCATAGTGTAGCGTAGTGAACAATAGCACGGTGTCAACTACATGTAAACTGCATAGTGTAGCATATTGAAGAATAGCATGGTGCCTGCTTCATGTAGACTGAGTAGTGTAGCATAGTGAAGACTAGCCTAGTGCCAATTACATGTAAACTGCATAGTGTAGCGTAGTGAAGAATAGCATGGAGTCAACCACAGGCAAACTGCACAGTGTAGCCTAGTGAAGAATAGCATGGTGTCAACTACATGTAAACTGCACAGTGTAGTGAAGAACGGCACGGTGTCATATACAACTAAATTGTGTAGTGCAGCAAAGTGAAGTATAGCATGATGTCAACTACATGTAAACTGCATTGTTTAGCCTAGTGAAGAATAGCATGGTGTCAACTACATCTAAACTGCATAGCGTAGGGTAGTGAAGAATAGCATGGTGTCAGCTACATGTAAACTGCATATTGCAGCATAATGAAGAATAGCATGGTGTCAATTACATGTAAACTGTGCAGTGTAGCATAGTTAAGAACAGCATGGTGTCAACTACATGTAAACTGCATAATGCAGTATAGTGAAGAATAGCATGGTGTCAAGTAAATGTATACTGCACAGTGTAGCATAGTGAAGAATAGGATGTTGTCAACTACATGTAAACTGCATAGTGCAGTGTAGTGAAGAATAGCAAGGTGTCAACTACATGTAAACTGCATAGTGTAGCATAATGAAGAATCAGATGGTGTGAACTGCAAGTAAACTGCGTAGTGTAGCGTAGTGAAGAATAGGATGGTGTCAAGTACAGGTAAACTGCATAGTGAAGCATAGTGAGGAATAGCATCATGTCAACTATATGCAAACTGCGTAGTGTAGCACAATGAAGAACAGCATGGTGTCAACTACATGTAAACTGCACAGTGTAACGTAGTGAAGAATAGAATGGAGTCAACTACATGTACAATACCCAGTGTAGTATAGTGAAGAAAAGCATGGGGTCAGCTACATTTAAACTGCATAGTGTAGCATAGTGAAGAATATCAAGGTGTCAACTACATGTTAACTTCATAGCATAGCATAGTGAAGACTAGCATGGTGTCAACTACATGTAAACTGCATAGTGTAGCATATTGAGGAATAGCATGGTGCTACTTCATGTAGACTGAGTAATTTGCAGCATAGTGAAGACTCGCCTGTGCCAACTACATGTAAACCGCACAGTGTGCGTGAGTGAAGAATAGCATGGTGTCAGCCACTGGCAACCGCACAGTGTAGCCTAGTTAAGAATAGCATGGTGTCAACTACATGCAAACTGCTCAATGTAGTGCAGTGAAGAATAGCATGGTGTCAAATACAAATAAATTGTGTAGTGCAGCATAGTGAAGAATAGCTTTATGTGAAGTACATGTAAACTGCATAGCTTAGCGTAGTGAAGAATAGCATGGTGTCAGCTACATGTAAACTGCATATTGCAGCATAGTGAAGAATAGCATGGTGTCAATTACATGTAAACTGAGCAGTGTAGCATAGTGATGAACAGCATGGTGTCAACTACATGTAAACTGCATAATGCAGTATAGTGAAGAATAGTATGGTGTCAAGTACATGTATACTGCACAGTGTAGCATAGTGAAGAATAGGATGTTGTCAACTACATGTAAACTGCATAGTGCAGTGTAGTGAAGACTAGCATGGTTTCAACTACATGTAAACTGCAAAGTGTAGCATAATGAAGAATAGGATGGTGTGAACTGCAAGAAAACTGTGTAGTGTAGCATAGTGAAGAATAGGATCGTGTCAAGTACAGGTAAACTGCATAGTGTAGCATAGTGAAGAACAGCATGTTGTCAACTACATGTACAATGTCTAGTGTAGTATGGTGAAGAAAAGCATGGTGTCAACTACATGTAAACTACATTGTGTACATAGTGAAGATTAAAATGGTGTCAGGTGCATCTAAACTGCATAGTATAGCATAGTGAATAATAGCATGGTGTCAACTACATGTAGAATGTCTACTGTAGAATAGTGAAGAAAAAGCATAGTGTCAACTACATGTAAACTGCATAGCGTAGCACAGTGAAGAATAGCATGGTGTTAACTACATGAAAACTGCACAGTGTAGCATAGTGAAGAATAGCATGTTGTCAGCTACATGTAGAATGTCTAGTGTAATATAGTGAAGAAAAGCATAGTGTCAACTATATGTAATCTACATAGTGTAGCATAGGAAAGATTAGCATGATGTCAACTATATTTAAACTGCACAGTGTAGCATAGTGAAGAATAGCATAGTGTCAACTATATGTGAAATGTGTAGTGTAGCACAGTGAAGAATAGCATTGCATCAACAACATGTAATCTACATTGTGCAGCATAGTGAAGACTAGCATGGTGTCAACTACATGTAAATTACATAGTGTAGCACAGTGAAGAATAGCATAGTGTCAACTACAGGTAAACTGCATAGTGTAGCACAAAGAAGAGCAGCATGGTGTCAAATACATGCAAACTGCACAGTGTAATGTTGTGAAGAATAGCATGGAGTCTACTACATGTACAATATCTAGTGTAGTATAGTGAAGAAAAGCATGGTGTCAGATACATTTAAACTGCATAGTGTAGCATAGTGAAGAATAGCATGGTGTCAACTTCATGTAAACTGCATAGTGTAGCATAGTGAATAATAGCATGGTGTCAACTACATGTGAAATGTGTAGTGTAGCATAGTGAAGAATAGCATTGCGTCAACAACATGTAATCTACATTGTGCAGCATAGTGAAGACTAGCATGGTGTCAACTACATGTAAACTACCTAGTGTAGCACAGTGAAGAATAGCATAGAGTCAACTACAGGTAAACTGCAGAGTGGAGCACGGTGAACAATAGCATGGTGTCAACTACATGTAAACTGCATAGTGTAGCATATTGAAGAAAAGCATGGTGCCTGCTCCATGTAGACTGAGTAGTGTAGCATAGTGAAGACTTGTCTAGTGCCAACTACATGTAAACTGCATAGTGTAGCGTAGTGAAGAATAGCATGGTGTCAACCTCAGTCAAACTGCATAGTGTAGCATAGTTTAGAATATCATGGTGTGAACTACTTGTAAACTGCATAGTGTAGCATAGTAAAGAATAGCATGGTGTCAACTACATGTAAACTGCATAGTGTAGCATAGTGAAGACTAGCATTGCGTCAACTACTTGTAAACTGCATAGTGTAGTATATCCAAGAATAGCATCGTGTCAAGTACATCTAAACTGCACAGTGTATCATAGTGAAGAATAGCATGGTGTCAACTACATGTAGAATGTCTCGTGTAGTATAGTGAAGAAAAGCACAGTGTCAACTACATGTAATCTACATAGTTTAGCAAAGTAAAGAGTAGCATGGTGTCAACTACATGTAGAATGTCTAGTGTAGTATAGTGAAGAGAAAGCATGGTGTCAACTACTTGTACACTGCATAATTGTAGTATATCCAAAGAGTAGCATAGGTGTCAAGTACATCTAAACTGCACAGTGTATCATAGTGAAGAATAGCATGGGTATCGCTTCATAGAATGTCTTGTGTAGCATAATGAAGAAAAGCACAGTGTCAACTACATGTAATCTACATGGTTGGTAGTAGTAAGAATAGCGTGATATCAACTCGTGGTAATCTACAGTGTAGCATAGTAAAGAATAGTGTGCTGCCAACTAGATGTAAAATGTGTAGTGTAGTATTGCGAAGAATAGCGTGGTGTCAACAACAGGTAAACTGCAGGGCATAGCACAGTGAAGAATATCATGGTGTCAATTATATGGAATATGTGTGAGTGTAGCATAGTGAGAAGAATAGCATGGTGTCAACAACATACACAAACTACATAGTGCAACACAGTGAAGAGCCGGGATGGTGTCATCTACGTGTCAACCACTACATAGTGTAGCATAGTGAGGGGGGAGTGTAGCATAGTGTCAAGTAACATGTAAACTGCACAGTGCACTCATAGAAGAGTAGCATGGTGTCAACTACAATACATACAAAATCTGACCAGTGTAACGTAGTGAAGAATAGCATTTTGTCAACTACATGTAAACTGATAGTGTAGTGCAGTGAAGAATAGCAGTGTCAATTCACTTGTAAACTGTATAGTGCAGCATAGTGAAGAATGGCATGGTGTCAACTATGTAAAACTGCATAGTGTATGGGATGGTGAAGAATAGCAGTGTGTCAACTACATGTAAACTCGCAGTAGTATAATATCTGAAAAATAGCATGGTGCCAACTACATGTAGAATGTGTAGTGTAGCACAGTGAGACTAGCTTAGTGTCCACTACATGTAAACACACAGTGCAGCATAGTGAAGAATAGCATGGTGTCATTATTATCAAACTGCATAGTGTGGCATAGTGGAGAATGTCATGAGTTGTCAGCACTTCATATGTAAAGCTGCATAGTGTATCACTGGTGAAAGAACTGCATGAAGTCAACTATGTATAAACTGCTTAGTGTGGTATAGTGAAGACTAGCATGGTGTCAACTACATGTAAGCTGCAGTGTAGTGTAAAGAAGAATAGCATGGTACCAACTACATCTAAACTGCATAGTGTAGTGTAGGTAATGAGAAACAACATGGTGTCAAGTACATATAAACTGCATGCAGCATAGTGAAGAATAGCGTAGTTATCAACTACATGTAAACTGCACAGTGTAGTGAAGAACAGCACATTGTCATATACAACTAATTTGTGTAGTGCAAGCAAAGTGAAGAATAGCATGATGTCAACTACATGTAAACTGCATAGTTTAGCTTCGTGAAGAATAGCACAGTGTCAACCCATCTAAACTGCATAAGCGTGGGTAGTGGAAGAATAGCATGGTGTCAGCTACATGTAAACTGCATATTGCAGCATAGTGAAGAATAGTATGGTGTCAATTACATGTAAACTGTGCACTGTAGCATAGTTAAGAACAGCATGGTGTCAACTACATGTAAACTGCATAATGCAGTATAGTGAAGAATAGCATGGTGTCAAGTACATGTATACTGCACAGAGTAGCATAGTGAAGAATAGGATGTTGTCAACTACATGTAAATTGCATAGTGCAGTGTAGTGAAGAATAGCGTGGTGTCAACCACATGTAAACTGAATAGTGTAGCATAATGAAGAATAGGATGGTGTCAACTGCATGTAAACTGCGTAGTGTAAGGTAGTGAAGAAAAGATGGTGTCAGTACAGGTAAAACTGCATAGTGGAGCATAGTGAGGAACAGCATCGATCAATCTGATATGCAAACTCGCGAGTGTAGCACAATGAAGAACAGCATGGTGTCAACTACATGCAAAACTGCACTATTGCATAGCTGATTGAAGAATAGCATAGAGTCAACTACATGTACAATATCTAGTGTAGTAGAGTGAAGAAAAGCATGGTGTCAGATACGATTTAAACTGCATATTGTAGTACAGTGAAGAATAAGCATGGTGTCAACTACATGTAAACTGCATGGTGTAGCATAGTGAAGAACAGCATGTTGTCAATTCTATGTACAATGTCTAGTGTAGTATGGTGAAGAAAAGCATGGTGTCAACTACATGTAAACTACATTGTGTACATAGTGAAGATTAACATGGTGTCAGGTACATCTAAACTGCACAGTATAGCATAGTGAATAATAGCATGGTGTCAACTACATGTAGAATGTCTACTGTGAAAAGTGAAGAATAGCATGGGTGTTAACTACATGAAAACTGCACAGTGTAGCATAGTGAAGAATAGCATGGTGTCAGCTACATGTATAATGTCTAGTGTAATTAATGTAGAGAGAAAAGCATAGTGTCAACTATATGTAATCTACATAGTGTAGCATTAGTAAAGAACAGTATGTTGTCAACTATATTTAAACTGCATAGTCGTAGCATAGTGAAGAATAGCATGGTGTCAACTACATGTGAAATGTGTAGTGTGGCACAGTGAAGAATAGCATGTCAACAACATGTAATCATTGTGCAGCATAGTGAAGACCAGCATGGTGTCAACCATACGTAAACTACATAGTGTAGCACAGTGAAGAATAGCATAGTGTCAACTACAGGTAAACTGCGCGCTGGTAACACAATGAAAACAGCATGGTGTCAACTACATGCAAACTGCACAGTGTAACATTGTGAAGAATACATGGAGTCAACTACATGTACAATATCTAGTGTATTATAGTGAAGAAAAGCCTGGTGTCAGATACATTTAAACTGCATAGTGTAGCATAGTGAAGAATAGCATGGTGTCAACTTCATGTAAACTGCATAGTGTAGCAGTGAAGAACAGCATGTAGCATACTAACTACAGTACAATGTCTAGTGTAGTATGGTGAAGAAAAGCATGGTGTCAACTACATGTAAACTACATTGTGTACATAGTGAAGATTAACATGGTGTCAGGTACATCTGAACTGCACAGTATAGCATAGTGAATAATAGCATGGTGTCAACTACATGCAGAATGTCTACTGTAGAATAGTGAAGAAATGCATGGTGTTGACTACATGTAAAATGCATAGCGTAGCACAGTGAAGAATAGCATGGTGTTAACTACATGAAAACTGCACAGTGTAGCATAGTGAAGAATAGCATGGTGTCAGCTACATGTAGTATGTCTAGTGTAATATAGAGAAGAAAAGCATAGTGTCAACTATATGTAATCTACATAGTGTAGCATAGTGAAGAATATCATGATGTCAACTTTATTTAAACTGCACAGTGTAGCATAGTGAAGAATAGCATGGTGTCAACTACATGTGAAATGTGTAGTATAGCATAGTGAAGAATAGCATTGCGTCAACAACATGTAATCAACATAGTGCAGCATAGTGAAGACTAGCATGGTGTCAACTACATGTAAACTACATAGTGTAGCACAGTGAAGAATAGCATAGTGTCAACTACAGGTAAACTGCATAGTGGAGCACAGTGAACAATAGCATGGTGTCAACTACATGTAAACTGCATAGTGTAGCATATTGAAGAATAGCATGGTGCCTGCTTCATGTAGACTGAGTAGTGTAGCATGGTGAAGACTAGCCTAGTGCCAACTACATGTAAACTGCATAGTGTAGCGTAGTGAAGAATAGCATGGTGTCAACCTCAGGCAAACTGCATAGTGTAGCATAGTTTAGAATAGCATGGCATGAACTACTTGTAAACTGCATAGTGTAGCATAGTAAAGAATAGCATGGTGTCAACTACATGTAAGCTGCATAGTGTAGCATAGTGAAGACTAGCATTGCGTCAACTACTTGTAAACTGCATAGTGTAGTATATCCAAGAATAGCATGGTGTGTCAAGTGGCATGTAAACTGCAGTGTATCATAGTGAAGAATAGCATGGTGTCAACTACATGTAGAATGTCTCATGTAGTATAGTGAAGAAAAGCACGAGTGTCAACCCTATGTACCTACATAGTTTGGCATAGTAAAGAGTAGCATGGTGTCAACTACATGTAGAATGTCTAGTGTAGTATAGTGAAAAAAAGCATGGTGTCAACTACTTGTAAACTGCATAGTGTAGTATATCCAAGAATAGCATGGTGTCAAGTACATGTAAACTGCACAGTGTATCATAGTGAAGAATAGCATGGTGTCAACTACATGTAGAATGTCTCATGTAGTATAGTGAAGAAAAGCACAGTGTCAACTACATGTAATCTACATAGTTTGGCATAGTAAAGAATAGCATGGTGTCAACTACATGTAGAATGTCTAGTGTAGTATAGTGAAAAAAAGCATGGTGTCAACTACTTGTAAACTGCATAGTGTAGTATATCCAAGAATAGCATGGTGTCAAGTACATGTAAACTGCACAGTGTATCATAGTGAAGAATAGCATGGTGTCAACTACATGTAGAATGTCTCGTGTAGTATAGTGAAGAAAAGCACAGTCAACTACATGTAATCTACATAGTTTAGCATAGTAAAGAATAGCATGATGTCAACTACATGTAATCTACATAGTGTAGCATAGTAAAGAAAAGTGTGCTGCCAACTAGATGTAAAATGTAGTGTAGTATTGCGAAGAATAGCATGGTGTCAACAACAGGTAACTGCAGGGCATAGCACAGGTGAAGCATAGCATGGTGTCAATTATATGGAATATGTGTAGTGTAGCATAGTGAAGAATAGCATGGTGTCAACAACATGCAAACTACATAGTGCAGCATAGTGAAGACTAGGATGGTGTCATCTACATGTATACTACATAGTGTAGCATAGTGAAGTGTAGCATAGTGTCAACTACAGGCAAACTGCATAGTGCAGCTCAGAGAAGAATAGCATGGTGTCAACTTCAGTACATGCAAAATGTGTAGCGTAACATAGTGAAGAATAGCATTTTGTCAACTACATGTAAACTGCATAGTGTAGCGAGTGAAGAATAGCATGGTATCAACTTACTTGTAAACTGCATAAAGCAGCATAGTGAAGAATGGCATGGTGTCAGCTACATAAACTGCACAGTGTGGGATAATGAAGAATAGCAGTGTGTCAACTACATGTAAACTGCGTTGTATAGCATACTGAAAAATAGCATGGTGTTAGCTACATGTAGAATGTGTAGTGTAGCACAGTGAAGACTAGCTTAGTGTCCACTACATGTAAACTGCACAGTGCAGCATAGTGAAGAATAGCATGGTGTCAACCATTATCAAACTGCATAGTGTAGCATAGTGGAGAATAGCATGGTGGCAACTACATGTAAACTGCATAGTGTAGCAAAGTGAAGAATAGCATGGTGTCAACTACATGTAAACTGCATAGTGTATCACAGTGAAGAACTGCTTGAAGTCAACTATATGTAAACTGCTTAGTGTAGTATAGTAAAGACTAGCATGGTGTCAACTACATGTAACCTGCCCAGTGTAGTGTAAAGAAGAATAGCATGGTGCCAACTACATCTAAACTGCATAGTGTAGTGTAGTGTAGTGAAGAACAGCATGGTGTCAAGTACATGTAAACTGCATACTGCAGCATAGTGAAGAATAGCATGGTGTCAACTACATGTAAACTGCACAGTGTAGTGAAGAACAGCACGTTGTCATATACAACTAATTTGTGTAGTGCAGCAAAGTGAAGAATAGCATGATGTCAACTACATGTAAACTGCATAGTTTAGCCTCGTGAAGAATAGCACAGTGTCAACTACATCTAAACTGCATAGCGTAGGGTAGTGAAGAATAGCATGGTGTCAGCTACATGTAAACTGCATATTGCAGCATAGTGAAGAATAGCATGGTGTCAATTACATGTAAACTGTGCAGTGTAGCATAGTTAAGAACAGCATGGTGTCAATTACAGCGTAAACTGCATAATGCAGCATAGTGAAGAATAGCATGGTGTCGGGCATGATACCGCACAGAGTAGCATAGTGAAGAATAGGATGTTGTCAACTACATGTAAACTGCATAGTGCAGTGTAGTGAAGAATAAGGCAGTGTCAACTACATGTAAAATTGAATAGTGAGCATAATGAAGAATAGGATGGTGTCAACTGCATGTAAACTGCGAAGTGTAGCGTAGTGAAGAAAAGGATGGTGTCAAGTACAGGTAAACTGCATAGTGGAGCATAGAGAGGAATAGCATCGTGTCAACTATATGCAAGCTGCGTAGTGTAGCACAATGAAGAACAGCATGGAGTCAACTACATGCAAACCTGCAGTGTAACGTGAGTGAAGAATAGCATAGAGTCAACTACATGTACACATCTAGTGTAGTATAGCGAAGAAAAGCATGGTGTCAGATACATTTAAACTGCATAGTGTAGCATTGTGAAGAATAGCATGGTGTCAACTACACGTAAACTGCATAGTGTAGCACAGTGAAGAATAGCATGGTGTCAACTACATGTACAATGTCTAGTGTAGTATGGTGAAGAAAAGCATGGTGTGAACTACATGTAAACTACATTGTGTACATAGTGAAGATAAAGATGGTGTCAGGTACATCTAAACTGCACAGTACAGCATAGTGAATAATAGCATGGTGTCAACTATATGTAGAATGTCTAGTGTAGAATAGTGAAGAAAAGCATGGTGTCAACTACATGAAAACTGCACAGTGTAGTATAGTGAAGAATTGCATAGTGTCAGCTACATGTAGAATGTCTAGTGTAATATAGTGAAGAAAAGCATAGTGTCAACTATTTGTAATCTACATAGTGTAGCATAGTAAAGAATAGCATGATGTCAACTTTATTTAAACTGCACAGTGTAGCATAGTGAAGAATAGCATGGTGTCAACTACATGTGAAATGTGTGGTAGCAAGTGAAGAATAGCATTGCGTCAACAACATGTAATCTACATTGTGCAGCATAGTGAAGACCAGCATGGTATCAACCTACGTGTAAACTACATAGTGTAGCATAGTGAAGAATAGCATAGTGTCAATCACAGGTAAACTGCATAGTGGAGCACAGTGAACAATAGCATGGTGTCAACTACGTAAACTGCATATGTAGCATATTGAAGAATAGCATGGTGTCAACTTCATGTAGACTGCGTAGTGTAGCATAGTGAAGGATAGCATGGTGTCAACTACATGTAAACTGCATAGTGTAGCATAGTGAAGAATAGCATGGTGTCAACTACATGTAAACTGTGCAGTGTAGCATAGTGAAGAACAGCATGTTGTCAACTACATGTAAACTGCATAATGCAGTATAGTGAAGAATAGCATGGTGTCAAGTACATGTAAACTGCACAGTGTAGCATAGTGAAGAATAGGATGGTGTCAACTACATGTAAACTGCATAGTGCAGCGTAGTGAAGAATTGCATGGTGTCAACTACATGTAAACTGCATAGTGTAGCATAATGAAGAATAGGATGGCGTGAACTGCAGGTAAACTGCGTAGTGTAGCGTAGTGAAGAATAGGATGGTGTCAAGTTCAGGTAAACTGCATAGTGAAGCAGAGTGAGGAATAGCATCGTGTCAACTATATGCAAACTGCGTAGTGTAGCACAATGAAGAACAGCATGGGGTCAACTACATGCAAACAGCACAGTGTAACATAGTGAAGAATAGCATGGAGTCAACTACGTGTACAATATCTAGTGTAGTATAGTGAAGAAAAGCATGGTGTCAGCTACATTTAAACTGCATAGTGTAGCATAGTGAAGAATAGCATGGTGTCAACTAAACGTAAACTGCATAGTGTAGCATAGTGAAGAATAGCATGGTGTCAACTACATGTACAATGTCTAGTGTAGTATGGTGAAGAAAAGCATGGTGTGAACTACATGTAAACTACAGTGTGTACATAGTGAAGATTAACATGGTGTCAGGTACATCTAAACTGCACAGTACAGCATAGTGAATAATAGCATGGTGTCAACTACATGTAGAATGTCTAGTGTAGAATAGTGAAGAAAAGCATGGTGTCAACTACATGTAAACTGCATAGTGTAGCATAGAGAAGAATAGCATGGAGTTAACTACATGAAAACTGCACAGTGTAGCACAGTGAAGAATAGCATAGTGTCAGCTACATGTATAATGTCTAGTGTAATATAGTGAAGAAAAGCATAGTGTCAACTATATGTAATCTACGTAGTGTAGCATAGTAAAGAATAGCATGATGTCAACTATACTTAAACTGCACAGTGTAGCACAGTGAAGAATAGCATGGGGTCAACTACATGTGAAATGTGTAGTGCAGCATAGTGAAGAAGAGCATTGCATCAACAACATGTAATCTACATTGTGCAGCACAGTGAAGACTAGCATGGTGTCAACTACATGTAAACTACATAGTGTAGCATAGTGAAGAATAGCATAGTGTTAACTACAGGTAAACTGCATAGTGGAGCACAGTGAACAATAGCACGGTGTCAACTACAGGTAAACTGCATAGTGTAGCATATTGAAGAATAGCATGGTGCCTGCTTCATGTAGACTGAGTAGTGTAGCATAGTGAAGACTAGCCCAGTGCCAACTACATGTAAACTGCATAGTGTAGCGTAGAGAAGAACAGCATGGTGTCAACCACAGGCAAACTGCATAGTGTACCATAGTTTAGAATAGCATGGTGTCAACTACTTGTAAACTGCATAGTGTAGCATAGTTAAGAATAGCATGATGTCAAGTACATGTAAACTGCATAGTGTAGCATAGTGAAGACTAGCATTGCGTCAACTACATGTAACCTGCATAGTATAGCGTAGTGAAGAATAGCATGGTGTCAACTACATGTAGAATGTCTAGTGTAGTATAGTGAAGAAAAGCATGGTGTCAACTACTTGTAAACTGCATAGTGTAGCATATCCAAGAATAGCATGGTGTCAAGTACATGTAAACTGCACAGTGTATCATAGTGAAGAATAGCATGGTGTCAACTACATGTAGAATGTCTCGTGTAGTATAGTGAAGAAAAGCACAGTGTCAACTACATGTAATCTACATAGTTTAGCATAGTAAAGAATAGCATGATGTCAACTACATGTAATCTACATAGTGTAGCATAGTGAAGAATAGTGTGGTGCCAACTAGATGTAAAATGTGTAGTGTAGCATTGCGAAGAATAGCATGGTGTCAACAACAGGTAAACTGCTGGGCGTAGCACAGTGAAGAATAGCATGGTGTCAATTACATGGAATATGTGTAGTGTAGCAGTGAAGCATTGCATGGCATCAACAACATGTAAACTACATAATTAGCTAAAAGTGAAGACTCAGGATGGTGTCATCTACATGTATACTACGAGTGTAGCACAGTGAAGAGTAGCATAGTGTCAACTACAGGTAAACTGCATAGTGCAGCACAGAGAAGAATAGCATTGTGTCAACTACAGTACATGCAAATGTGTAGTGTAACATAGTGAAGAATAGCATTTTGTCAACTACATGTAAACTGCATAGTGTAGCGCAGTGAAGAATAGCATGGTGTCAACTACTTGTAAACTGCATAATGCAGCATAGTGATGAATAGCATGGTGTCAACTACATGTAAACTGCATAGTGTAGGATAGTGAAGAATAGAAGTGTGTCAACTACATGTAAACTGCATAGTACAGCACACTGAAGAATAGCATGGTGCCAGCTACATGTAGAATGTGTAGTGTAGCATAGTGAACACTAGCGTAGTGCCCACTACAAGTAAACTGCACAGTGTTGCGTAGTGAAGAATAGCATGTTGTCAACCATTATCAAACTGCGTAGTGTGGCATAGTGGAGAATAGCATGGTGGCAACTACATGTAAACTGCATAGTGTAGCATAGTGAAGAATAGCATGGTGTCAACTACATGTAAACTGCATAGTGTATCACAGTGAAGAATAGCATAAAGTCAACTGTATGTAAACTGCTTAGTGTGGCATAGTGAAGACGAGCATGGTGTCAACTACATGTAAACTGCACAGTGTAGCATATGATGAATACCATGGTGTTAACTACATGTAACCTGCCCAGTGTAGTGTAAACAATAATAGCATGGTGTCAACTACATCTAAACTTCATAGTGTAGTGTAGTGTAGTGAAGAATAGCATGGTGTCAACTACGTGTAAACTGCATACTGCAGCATAGAGAAGAATAGAATGGTGTGAACTGCATATAGACTACATAGTGTAGTATAGTGAAGACTAGGTTGGTGTCAAGTACATGTAAACAGTGCAGTGTAGCATAATGAAGAATAGCATGGTGTCAACCCCATGTAAACTGCCTTGTGTAGCATAGTGTAGAAAAGCATGTAATCAACTGCATGTAAACTCATTAGTTTAAGCTAGTGAAGAATAAGTATGGTGTCAACTACATCTAAACTGCATAGTGTAGCATAGTGAAGAATAGCATGGTGTCAAGTACATGTAAACTGCACAGTGTAGCATAGTGAAGAATAGGCTTTTGTTAACTACATGTAAACTGCATAGTGTAGCGTAGTGAAGAATAGCATGGTGTCAAATACAAGTAAACTGCGTAGTGCAGCACAGTGAAGAATTGCATCGTGTCAGCTAGATGTAAGCTGCATGGTGTAGCACAGTAAGAATAGCAGGTTGTCAACTATATGTTAACTACATAGTATTGCATTCTGAAGATTAGCATGGTGCCAGCTACTTGTAGAATGTGTAGTGTAGCTTGTGAAGACTAGCATAGTGCCAGCTAGATGTAAACTGCACAGTGCAGTATAGTGAAGAAAAACATGCTGTCAACCATAGGCAAACTGCATAGTGTAGCATAGTGGAGAATAGCATAATGTCAACTACATGTAAACTGAATAGTGTATCACAGTGAAGAATAACATGATGTTAACTACATGTAAACTGCATAGTGTAGCACAGTGAAGACTGGCATGGTGTCAACTACATGTAAACTGCACAGTGTTGCATAAAGAAGAATAGCATGGTGCGAACTACATGTAAACTGCACAGTGTTGTATAGTGAAGAATAGCATTGTGTCAAATACAACTAAATTGTGTAGTGCAGCATAGTGAAGAATAGCATGGTGTCAACTAGTTGCAAACTGCATAGTGTAGGATAGTGAAGAATAGCAGTCTGTCAACTTCATGTAAACTGCATAGTATAGCGTTCTGAAGAATAGCATGGTGCCAGCTACATGTAGAATGTGTAGTGTAGCACAATGAAGACTAGCGTAGTGTCAACAACATGTAAACTGCACAGTGTAGCGTAGTGAAGAATAGCATGGTGTCAACCATAGGCAAACTGCATAGTGTAGCATAGTGGAGAAAAGCATGGTGTCAACTACATGAAAACTGCATTGTGTAGCATAGTGAAGAAGGGCATGGTGTCAACCACATGTAAACTGCATGGTGTATCACAGTGAAGAATAACATGATGTCAAATACATGTAAACTGCTTAGTGTAGCATAGTGAAGACTAGCAAGGTGTCAACTACATGTAAACTGCACAGTGTAGCATATCACGGAATACCATGGTGTTAACTACATGTAACCTGCACAGTGTTGCATAAAGAAGAATAGCATGATGTCAACTACATCTAAACTGCATAGTGTAGTGTAGTGTAGTGAAGAATAGCATGGTGTCAACTACATGTAAACTGCATACCGTAGCATAGTGAAGAATAGCATGGAGTGAACTGCACATAGACTACATAGTGTAGCATAGTGAAGACTAGCATGGTGTCAACTACATGTAAAATGTGCAGTGTAGCATAGTGAGGAATAGCATGGTGTCAACTCCATGTAAACTGCCTTGTGTTTCGTAGTGTAGAAAAGCATGTAATCAACTGCATGTAAACTGCATAGTGCAGCATAGTGAAGAAAAGCATGGTGTCAACTACATGTAAACTGCATTGTTTAGCGTAGTGAAGAATAGCATGGAGTCAACTACATGTAAACTGCATAGTGTTGCATAGTGAAGAATAGCATGGTGTGAACTGCATGTAAACTACATAGTGTAGCATAGTGAAGAATAGCATGGTGTCAACTACATGTAAACTGCCTTGTGTAGCATAGTGTTGAAAAGCATGGAATCAACTGCACGTAAACTGCATAGTGCAGCTTAGTGAACAACAGCATTGTGTCAAGTACCTGGAAACTGCACAGTGTAGCCTAGTGAAGAATAGCAGGGTGTCAACTACATGTAAACTGCACTGTGTAGTATAGTGAAGAATAGCATGGTGTAAAATACAACAAAATTGTGTAGTGCAGCATAGTGAAGAATAGCATGATGTCAACTACATGTAAACTGCATAGTTTTGCGTAGTGAAGAATAGCATGGTGTCAACTACATCTAAACTGCATAGTGTAGTGTAGTGAAGAATAGCATGGTGTCAGCTACATGTAAACTGCATATTGCAGCATAGTGAAGAATAGCATGGTGCCAAATACATGTAAACTGTGCAGGGTAGCATAGTGAAGAACAGTATGGTGTCAACTGCATGTAAACTGCATAATGCAGTATAGTGAAGAATAGCATGATGTCAAGTACATGTACACTGCACAGTGTAGCATAGTGAAGAATAGGATGTTGTCATCTACATGTAAACTGCATAGTGCAGTGTAGTGAAGAATAACATGTTGTCAACTACATGTAAAATGCAGAGTGTAGCATAATGAAGAATAAAATGGTGTGAACTGCAAGTAAACTGCGTAGTGTAGTGTACTGAAGAATAGGATGGTGTCAAGTACAGACAAACTGCATAGTGGAGCATAGTGAGGAATAGCATTGTGTCAACTATATGCAAACTACGTAGTGAAGCACAATGAAGAACAGCATGGCGTCAACTACATGCAAACTGCACAGTGTAACGTAGTGAAGAATAGTATGGAGTCAACTACATGTACAATATCTAGTGTAGTATAGTGAAGAAAAGCATGGTGTCAGCTACATTTAAACTGCATAGTGTAGCATTGTGAAGAATAGCATGGTGTCAACTACATGTAAACTGCATAATGTTGCATAGTGAAGAAAAGCATGGTGTCAACTACATGTACAATGTCTAGTGTAGTATGGTGAAGAAAAGCATGATGTGAACTACATGTAAACTACCATGTGTACATTGTGAAGATTAACATGGTGTCAGGTAAATCTAAACTGCACAGTACAGCATAGTGAATAACAGCATGGTGTCAACTACATGTAGAATATCTAGTGTAGAATAGTGAAGAATAGCATGGTGTGAACTACTTATAAACTGCATAGTGTAGCATAGTGAAGAATAGCATGGTGTTAACTACATGAAAACTGCACAGTGTAATATAGTGAAGAATAGCATGGTGTCAGCTACATGTAGAATGTCTAGTGTAATATAGTGAAGAAAAGCATAGTGTCAACTATATGTAATCTACATAGTGTAGCATAGTAAAGAATAGCATGATGTCAACATATTTAAACTGCACAGTGTAGCATAGTGAAGAATAGCATAGTGTCAACTACATGTGAAATGTGCAGTGTAGCATAGTGAAGAATAGCATTGCGTCAACAACATGTAATCTACATTGTGCAGCATAGTGAAGACTAGCATGGTGTCAACTACATGTAAACTACATAGTGAAGCATAGTGATGAATAGCATAGTGTCAACTACAGGTAAACTGCACAGTGGAGCACAGTGAACAATAGCATGGTGTCAACTACATGTAAACTGCATAGTGTAGCATATTGAAGAATAGCATGGTGCCTGCTTCATGTAGACTGAGTAGTGTAGCATAGTGAAGACTAGCCTAGTGCCAACTACATGTAAACTGCATAGTGCAGCGTAGTGAAGAATAGCATGGTGTCAACCATAGGCAAAATGCACAGTGTAGCCTAGTGAAGAATAGCATGGTGTCAACTACATGAAAACTGCACAGTGTAGTGTAATGAAGAATAGCCTAGTGTCAAATACATGTAAACTGCATAGTGTAGCATAATGAAGACTACATTGCGTCAACTACATGTAACCTGCATAGTGTAGTGTCGTGAACAATAGCACGGTGTCATCTGCTTGTAAACTGCATAGTGTAGCATACTGAAGAATAGCAAGGTGCCTAGTTCATGTAGACTGAGTAGTGTAGCATAGTGAAGACTAGCCTAGTGCCAACTACATGCAAACTGCATAGTGTAGCGTAGTGAAGAATAGCATGGTGTCAACCACAGGCAAACTGCTCAGTGTAGCCTAGTGAAGAATAGCATGGTGTCAACTACATGTAAACTGCACAGTGTAGTGTAGTGAAGAATAGCATGGTGTCAGCTGCATGTAAACTGCATAATGCAGTAAAGTGAAGAATAGCATGGTATCAAGCACATGCATACTGCACAGTGTAGCATAGTGAAGAATAGGATGTTGTCAACTACATGTAAACTGCATAGTGCAGTGTAGTGAAGAATAGCATGGTGTCAACTACATGTAGAATGTCTAGTGTAGAATAGTGAAGAAAAGCATGGTGTCAACTACACGTAAACTGCATAGTGTAGCATAGTGAAGAATAGCATGGTGTAATCTACATGAAAACTGCACAGTGTAGCATAGTGAAGAATAGCATGGTGTCTGCTTCATGTAGAATGTCTAGTGTAATATAGTGAAGAAAAGCATATTGTCAACTATATGTAATCTACATAGTGTAGCATAGTAAAGAATAAGATGATGTCAGCTATATTTAAACTGCACAGTGTAGCATGTTGAAGAATAAGATGATGTCAACTATATTTAAACTACACAGTGTAGCCTAGTGAAGAATAGCATGGTGTCAACCACATGTAAACTGCACAGTGTAGTGTAGTGAAGAAGAGCCTGGTGTCAAATATAACTATATCGTGTAGTGCAGCATAGTGAAGAATAGCATGATGTCAACTACATGTAAACTTAATAGTTTAGCGTAGTTAAGAAGAGCATGGTGTCAACTACATCTAAACTGCATAGTGTAGCGTAGTGAAGAATAGCATGGTGTCAGCTACATGTAAACTGCATATTGCAGCATAATGAAGAATAGCATGATGTCAATTACATGTAAACTGAGCAGTATAGCATAGTGAAGATCAGCATGGTGTCAACTACATGTAAACTGCATAATGCAGTATAATGAAGAATAGCATGGTGTCAAGTACATGTATACTGCACAGCGTAGTATAGCGAAGAATAGGATGTTGTCAACCACATGTAAACTGCAAAGTGCAGTGTAGTGAAGAATAGCATGGTGTCAACTACATGTAGAATGTCTAGTGTAGAATAGTGAAGAAAAGCATGGTGTCAACTACATGTAAACTGCATAGTGTAGGATAGTGAAGAATAGCATGGTGTTAACTACATGAAAACTGCACAGTGTAGCATAGTGAAGAATAGCATGGTGTCAGCTACATGTAGAATGTCTAGTGTAATATAGTGAAGAAAAGCATAGTGTCAGCTATATGTAATCTACATAGTGTAGCATAGTAAATAATAGCATGATGTCAACTATATTTAAACTGCACAGTTTAGCATAGTGAAGAATAGCATGATGTCAACTACATGTGCAATGTGTAGTGTAGCATAATGAAGAATAGCATTGCGTCAACAACATGTAATCTACATTGTGCAGCATAGTGAAGACTAGCATGGTGTCAACTACATGTAAACTACATAGTGTAGCATAGTGAAGAATAGCGTAGTGTCAACTACAGGTAAACTGCATAGTGGAGCACAGTGAACAACAGCACGGTGTCAACACCATGTAAACTGCATAGTGTAGAATATTGAATAACAGCATGGTGCCTGCTTCATGTAGACTGAGTAGTGTAGCATAGTGAAGACTAACCTAGTGCCAACTACATGTAAACTGCATAGTGCAGCGTAGGGAAGAATAACATGGTGTCAACCACAGGAAAACTGCACAGTGTAGCCTAGTGAAGAATAGCATGGTGTCAACTACATGTAAACTGCACAGAGCAGTGTAGTGAAGAATAGCATGGAGTCAAATACATGTAAACTGCATAGTGTAGCATAGTGAAGACTACATTGCGTCAACTACATGTAACCCGCATAGTGTAGTGTAGTGAACAATAGTACGGTGTCAACTACTTGTAAACTGCATAGTGTAGCATATTGAAGAATAGCATGGTGCCTGCTTCATGTAGACTGAGTAGTGTAGCATAGTGAAGACTAGCCTAGTGCCAACTACATGTAAACTGCATAGTGTAGCATAGTGAAGAATAGCATGGTGTCAACCACAGGCAAACTGCACAGTGTAGCATAGTGAAGAATAGCATGGTGTCAACTACATGTAAACTGCACAGTGTAGTATAGTGAAGAATAGCTTGGTGACAAATACATCTAAATTGTGTAGTGCAGCATAGAGAAGAAAAGCATGGTGTGAACTATATGTAAACTGCACAGTTTAGCGTAGTGAAGAATAGCATGGTGTCAACTACATCTAAACTGCATAGTGTAGTGTAGTGAAGAATAGCATGGTGTCAACTACATGTAAACTGCATATTGTAGCATAGTGAAGAATAGCATGGTGTCAACTACATGTAAACTGTTCAGTGTAGCATAGTGAAGAACAGCATGGTGTCAACTACATGTAAACTGCATAATGCAGCATTATGAAGAATAGCATGGTGTCAAGTACATGTATACTGCACAGTGTAGCATAGTGATGAACTGGATGTTGTCAACTACATGTAAACTGCATAGTGCAGTGTAGTGAAGAATAGCATGGTGTCAAATACAAGTAAACTGCATAGTATAGCATAATGAAGAATAGCATGGTGTCAAATACAAGTAAACTATGTAGAGTAGCGTAGTGAAGAATAGGATGGTGTCAAGTACAGGTAAACTGCATAGAGGAGCATAGTGATGAAAAGCATCGTGTCAACTATATGCAAACTGTGTAGTGTAGCACAGTGAAGAACAGCATGGTGTCAACTACATGCAAACTGCACAGTGTAACATAGTGAAGAATAGCATTGAGTCAACTACATGTACAATATCTAGTGTAGCATAGTGAAGAAAAGCATGGTGTCAACTACATGTACAATGTCTAGTGTAGTATGGTGAAGAAAAGCATGGTGTCAACTACATGTAAACTACAGAGTGTATCACAGTGAAGAATAGCATGATGTCAACTACATGTAAACTGCCAGTGTAGCATAGTGAAGACAAGCATGGTATCAACTACATGTAAATGCACAGTGTAGCATGTGACGAATACCATGGTGTTAACTACATGTAACCTGCACAGTGTAGCGTAAAGAAGAATAGCATGGTGTCAACTACATCTAAACTGCATAGTGTAGTGTAGTGTAGTGAAGAATAGCATGGTGTCAACTACATGTAAACTGCATATTGTAGTATAGTGAAGAATAGAATGGTGTGAACTGCACGTAGACTACATAGTGTAGCATAGTGAAGTCTAGCATGGTGTCAACTACGCGTAAACTGTGCAGTGTAGCATAGTGAAGAATAGCATGGTGTCAACTTGATGTAAACTGCCTTGTGTAGTGTAGTGTAGAAAAGCATGTAATCAACTGCATGTAAACTGCATAGTGCAGCATAGTGAAGAAAAGCATGGTGTCAACTACATGTAAACTGCATAGTTTAGCGTAGTGAAGAATAGCATGGCGTCAACTACATCTAAACTGCATAGTATAATGTAGTGAAGAATAGCATGGTGTCAACTACATGTAAACTGCATAGTGTAGCATAGTGAAGAATATCATGGTGTCAACTACATGTAAACTGTGCAGTGTAGCATAGTGAAGAATAGCATGGTGTCAACTACATGTAAACTGCATAATGCTGCATAGTGAAGAATAGCATGGTGTCAAGTACATGTAAACTGCACAGTGTAGCATAGTGAAGAATAGGATTTTGTTAACTACATGTAAACTGCATAGTGCAGCGTAGTGAAGAATAGCATGGTGTCAAATACAAGTAAACTGTGTAGTGCAGCATAGTGAAGAATAGCGTTGTATGTCAATTAGATGTAAACTGCAAAGTGTAGCACAGTGAAGAATAGCAGAGCATCAACTACATGTAAACTGCATAATATAGTATTCTGAAGAATAGCATGGTGCCAGCTACATGTAGAATGTGTAGTGTAAAAAGTGAAGACTAGCGTAGTGCCGACTACATGTAAATTGCATAGTGTAGCATAGTGAAGAATAGCATGGTGTCAACTACATGTAAACTGCATAGTGTATCATAGTGAAGAATAACATGATGTCAACTACATGTAAACTGCATAGAGTAGCATAGTGAAGACTTGCATGGTGTCAACTACATGTAAACTGCACAGTGTAGCATAAGAGGAATACCATGGAGTAAACTACATGAAACCTGCACAGTGTAGCGTAAAGAAGAATAGCATGGTGCCAACTACATCTAAACTGCATAGTGTAGTGTAGTGTAGCGTAGCGAACAATAGCATGGTGTCTACTACATGTAAACTGCATAGTGTTGCATAGTGAATAATAGCATACTGTGAACTGCATGTAAACTACATAGTGTAGCATAGTGAAGACTAGCAGGGTGTCAACTACATGTAAACTGTGCAGTGTAGCATAGTGAAGAATTGCATGGTGTCAACTCCATGTAAACTGCCTTGTGCAGCATTGTGTTGAAAAGCATGGAGTCAACTGCATGTAAACTGCATAGTGCAGCTTAGTGAAGAATAGCATGGTGTCAAGTACCTGGAAAATGCACATTGTAGCATAGTGAAGAATCACCATGGTGTCAACTACGTAAGCAAACTTCTTTCAGTGTAGTGAACAATAGCATTGACTTGTCATATACAACTAAATTGTGTGGTGCAGCATAATTGAAGAATAGCATGGTGTCAACTAGATGTAAACCTGCATGGTGTAGCATAGTGAAGAATAGCATGGTGTCCCAACTTCATGTAAACTGCATGAGTATAGCATGCTGAAGAATAGCATGGTGCCAGATACGTATGTAGGAGAATGTGCGGTGTTGCATAGTGAAGACTGGCGTAAGTCCATCAACTATGTAAACTGCTGCAGTGCAGCGTAGTGAAGAGAATAAGCATGGGGTTAACCATGAGCCAAACTCCATGTAGTGCAGCATAGTGGAGAATAGCATGCTGTCAACTACATAATAAACTGCATGAGTCTAGCATAGTGAAGAATAAGCATGATGTCAGCCACATGTAAACTGCTTAGAGTAGCATAGTGAAGACTAGCATGGTGTCAACTACATGTAAACTGCAAAGTGTAGCATATGACGAATAACATCGTGTTAACTACATGAAACCTGCACAGTGTAGCGTAAAGAAGAATAGCATGGTGTCAACTACATCTAAACTGCACAGTGTAGTTTAGTGAAGAATAGCATGGTGTCAACTACATGTAAACTGCACATTGTAGCATAGTGAAGAATAGAATGGTGTGAACTGCCACGTAGACTACATGTAGTGTATGGATAGCATGGTGTCAACTACATGTAAACTGTGCAGTGTAGCATAGTGAAGAATAGCGTAAATTGTCACCTTGATGTAAACTGCCTTGTGTGGCGTGGTAATGAAAAGCATGTAATCAACTACATCTAAACTGCATGGTGTAATGTAATTGAAGAATATGCTTATGGTGTCAACTACATGTAAACTGCATAGTGTATATAGTGAAGAATAGCATGGTGTCAACCTACATGTAAAATAGTGCAGTGTAGCACAGTGAAGAACAGCATGGTGTCAACTACATGTAAAACTGCATAATGTGCAACCATGAGTGAGAAAGAATAGCATTTTGTTAACTACATGTAAACTGCATAGTGAAGCGTGAGAGAAGAATAGCATGGTGTCAAATACAGTAAGCTGGTAGTGCAGCATAGCTAGAAGACAAGCATCTGTCAACTAGATGTAAACTGCACAGTGTAGCACAGTGAAGAATAACATGATGTCAACTACATGTAAACTGCATAGTGTTGCATAGTGAAGACTGGCATGGTGTCAACTACATGTAAACTGCACAGTGTAGCATAAGAGGAATACCATGGTGTAAACTACATGTAACCTGCATTGTGTAGCGTAAAGAAGAATAGCATGGTGCCAACTGCATCAAAACTGCATAGTGTAGTGTAGTGTAGTGTAGCGAACAATAGCATGGTGTCAACTACATGTAAACTGCATAGTATTGCATAGTGAAGAATAGCATGGTGTGAACTGCATGTAAACTACATAGTGCATCATGGTGAAGACTAGCATGGTGTCAACTACCACATAAACTCGCCAGTGTAGCATGTGAAGAATATAGCATGGTGTCAGCCTCCATATAAACTGCCTTGTCTAAGCTGGATTGTATTTCAGAAATATGTAGCCCTGTATAGATTCTATGCAACTGCATTTTTGTTCTATATTGCACAATAAAATTCCCCCCCCCTTCAAGAAGTGCCATTGTATCTTTAACAGCAACCTGAACTACCACCAGAACAGGCAGATGGGGCCTCAGTTTAACTTCTCATCCGAAAGACAACACCTCAGGAGTGCAGCACCCCCCAATGCTACACTACAGTGTCAGTATTAGGATTGTAAGCCAAGTGCCTGGAGTGGGGATAGATTCCACAGCATTCTGATCTTCCAGCCTCAGAGACGAGTGTGCAACCTGCTGAGCCACTGACACTGCTAATACACAATGGCATACATTTTTTTTACAGAGGATCATTATTGTTGATTAAATACAATGGCATACATTTTATACAGAGGCTCATAATCATTAGGAAAAACTACCCATCAACCCCTAAGAAATGCAGGATCAAGGGGCCTGAGGTAGGCATTTGGAGCAGGGGAAATAAAGGTGCATGGGAGAGTGGAAGTGGGGAGGAGAAAAATAGAGGAGTTGGACGTAAAAGTGGAAGAACCTAATCACAATTCTTTCAGCGAGGCAGCTGACCAGGGCATACACAAGAGGTTGATTTAAGGAGGTGGTCCTTGAGAGTGAAATTGAAGGTATTGATGGTGCTACAGGTATGAATATCTGGGGGCAGTTTGTTGTAAAGCTTTGGGCCCTTATATGTAATGGAGTTCTGGGCATGTGTGGTGTGGTAGAATAGGATGTCAAAGATGTGACATGAAGCTTCTCTTGTACAGCACTTAGGACCAATTTAGGAAAAGGAAGGTGACGCTTGATGGCAATGGATTTAAGCTGACCTTGTGTAAGAATGAGAGCATTTTAAAGTGAAACCTATCTTCAAGGATGAGCCAGTTTAGGGGGTTGTATAGGGTTCAGTGGTAAGTAGATCACGGGAGGCCAGTAACGAAGTGAGCAATGTAGTCCTGAGTTTAGAGAAGAGGAGGGAGGTTGAAGGGAGTGAATAGACAATGGAACCATACTCAAGGAGGGGTAGGAGTAAGGAGCTAGCCTGACATGGTCTGGAGGTGGATATCAAGAACTTCCTGACTCGGTATAGGAGACCTAGCCTCAAATGGATCTTCTTGATGAGGCTTGCTTTATGTACAGTATGTGGTGTGTTAGGTGTGGGTCAAGGAACAGTCTCAGGTATTTACATTCATCCACTTTTTCCCAATACTGTTTCCCTGATTGTCCAAGGGGGTTAAAATTCTATTAAAACTTTTCTTAGGGCCAGAGAAAATCATAAACTTGGTCTTAGAGTTGAGGACCATGCTTTTGGCAGAAAAGCATAAGTATAGCTTGCTGAAATCAGCTTGCAGATTAGTGAACACTGTGTCCAGATTGTTGTTGCTGCAGTATAGGGCAGCATCATCTGCATAGAGGACAATTTTTGTGGAGTAGCAGATATCAGGGGAGCTTATTTATAAAAAGGGAGAACAGAAGCGGGCCCAGAATGGAGCCCTGAGGGACCCCATAATTAATTTGGCAGTCCTCTGAAAAGTGTCCATTTATAGTAGTCTTCTGGGATCTAAGGGGAGAGGTTCAGTAGCTTCCAACCCATTTGACAATGTTCTTAGAGATTTGTAAGCCAATAATGGTATCCAGGAGTAGGCTATGGTCGACCAGGTCAAAAGCCTTGGTTAAGTTCACGAAAACTGAGCCTCTGTACTGGCCTTTGTTGTTAGCCTTGTGGATATCACTAGTGAACTTGACCAGAGTTGTTTCTGTGCTGTGACCAGATCTAAAGCCATACTGAGCTTCAGAAAGAAGGTTATGACCATCGAGGAAAGTAGTGAGCTGTGTATGAATGACTTTTTCGATGATTATGGAGAGGGAGTGAAAAGATAGATAGGTCAGTAATTCCTACATCACCCTAGACACTGATTTGAAGAGCAGTTTAATGATGGCAGTTTTCCAGATGCTGGGAAGTAGCAGGAGCATAGAGATAGGTTGAGTATGTTGTTAAGGGGCTGCTAAAGGTTTAATGGAGAGCTTAAGGATTTGGCAGTCAATTCCATCTGCCCTCTGCTGGGTTTGGATTGTTACCTGGATAACCTTGATAGTGTCAGAGGGCTTAAGGCCCAGAAATAAATTTGGGACTGAGCTCAGTGCTAGGGTTGGTTTAGGAGAGGAAGTGAGTGCAACGGGGGTGAGAGGATGATTTATATTTATCAAGGTCACCAAAAAGGATTAGAAAATGTTATCAACTTATCTGGGGTCGTTGGTTTGTCTATCCCCTGAATAAGGGTGATGGATTCAATGTTGATGGATTCAACGTTCTTGTTCTTCCTGAGTAGGGAGTTGAGTGTCCCCAGAGTCTCGGGGTTAGCCATCCCCAAGTTGTTTATTTTGGAGACAGTCAATTTTGGCCTTTCTGATGGCTGATTTGCACTTGTTTCTGAGTGCTTTGTAGTGGGAGAGCTGGGCAGGGTCCTGTGTTTGGGAATATCGGACCCAGGCCTTATCCCTTGTCCTCATCAATTTAATGATGGCAGGGGAGACCTATTTTTTTATGTGTCCCCAGACACTTATTTTTTTGATAGGGGCAAATTTATCACAGACACTGTTGAAAACAGTGGAAAATTTGTTGATGACAGTATCAAGGTCACCTGAAACAGTAGTAAAAGACCAGTCAATGAGGTGGAAGGCACAGGTTATGTCCTCTATACTGTTGTTGTTCGGTTGTCTGGAGAAGATGAATTTGGGGGAGGTTTAGGGAATTGGGCTGACCAGAGACAGAAAATGGTGCAGTGATCACATAAACAGTCTAGCAGTACTCCTGCACTGGTGATACAGAAGGGGCTGGAGACAATGATCCAGCTGACTAACGTTTGGGTCCCTGTCCTATAGTTAAACCTGGTGGGGGTAGTAATCATCTGGTGTAGACCATGGCCTGTGATGCAACATTTAGCTGATTTGGCTTGGCTGGAGATCCAATTTATGTTGAAAAGCCCCAAGGAGTATCCATTCTGTTGAGGGGAGTGAATTTTGAGGACAGCAGAGGCTCCAAGTCGGGGAGGGGGTTCCAGGGGGGAAATAGATGGTAGTGAGGGTGGGAGTTTTACTTTGTCCAAGAAGGAGGTTAATGGAGAGGGTCTCGAGCATAGTGAAATCAGAGTTGGGACTGTGTTCAGTAAAGGAGAACTTGTTTGAAACAAAGAACATGCAACCCCCTTTTCTCCAGTCTGTCTTTTCTAACAGAGGTTTAGCTGCTGAGGTCTATCTCCCCATCAGAGATTTTGTGGGACAGCCAGATTTCAGATAGTGCTATAACATCAAAGTCGTTGCAGGTGACCCAGGCCTGGAAGGCATCTTTTTGCTGAGAGGCTCTGAATGTTAAGGTGAATGATAGAGATGTTTTTCCTTTATTAGTGTAAGATGAGTTGAGGGCGGGCTGGGGTTCGTGGTCCAGGGTTAGGTGTGATGGATCTGTTAAGGAATAGAAGGAGAATTAGGGCCTGGTCCATCTAGTGATGAGAGGTCGAGATTTAAGTTTGCAGCACCTTGACTGTTTCACAAGAGACACAGAGATATGCTTGGTAAAAAGACAGGGTAAGAGGGTAGGAGTAGGTGAAGGAGGTAATGAATAAGGTCTTCTAGTGGAAGCACGAGGGAGTAGAGAGGGCAGATAACCACGCTTGGTTGGAAATGAGGAGGTGTAAGGGCCAGGGAGGAGGAGACCTGCAGGAGGGAAAGGAGGGTGTGGGATAGGGTGTGGGATCCACAGGGCAGGAGGTAGAGAGGGGGACTGCAGTAGTAAGGAAGAAAGTAAAGGCAGCATGGTGATGTTTTTGGATTCAGGAGAAAATGGAGCTCGAGGGAGGCCACTAGTGGAGGAAGCTTATTTTTAGATAGATACAAGAAAGTAGGAAAGTACAAAGCTGGGCGGGGAGTGGTGGAGGTTCAATAATAGGATTCAGCTGGAAATAATTGTCACTGCCAGATGATCTAGAGGACAGAGCAACAGTCAACAGTGGGACAGAGCTCAGAGAGAAGGGGTTCAAGACCTGAAGGAGGAAAGAGGAAATAGTGTGGGAGGTTATTCAAAGGAGATAGGGTTAATAGGAGCTATGAGTCAGGCATGCCAACTGGGACAAATAAGTGGAAAGAGAGGACAAATTATATTAATGGAAAGGATATAGATTGTGACATGAGAGAAACAGTGACACCTAGTGGATGACTGTATGAGGAGCTACTGTGGAAATGACCTGACTGGATAAACAGACAATATAGCTAGCACCAATCCTGGGTGGGGAGGGGGTGGATTAAAGCAATAGTCAAGGACTATTGTGGGTGGTTGTTCAGGCAGGAGGAGGCCTCACGAGTTGTGCAGCTGTCAGATAGAATGCCACTGATCTGGGGAGGAACAGAGAGATGAGGTTGGATTGAATGGAGAGGGACTGGGGGTGGGTGGAGAGACCTGTGACTCGGGGGGAGGGTGAGAGTCCTCAGGTTACAGTGCTAGGAAACAGAGGTAAGGTAAACAGTAGCATGGGGAAGACAGTGAGTGAGCTAAACCTTGGGCTCCAAACTGGCTTTGGAAGCACTCTGAAACCACACAGAATACAAACTAATACCACAATTTGCACTGATTACAAGCTCTTAAAGCAGACACCAAATGCAAGTAACACATCGCAGGTTAGGCACAATTGAGATGGAACATTGCGCATTCAGTCACTGTCCTCTGACACACAGAGGGTTATGTGGTATGGCACACAGAGAAGCAGTCAGGCAAAATGGTGCTGAACACCGGATTGCAGGTCAGTACAAGAGAAATTACCTTATGGACTGTTGAAGGTGGTTGTCCAGTTAGGAAGAGGCTCTCACGGGCCGGCAGCCTTTGGATGGAAGGCCACTGATCTTATTCAGCCAAGGACTGTTGTGGGTGATTGTCCAGGCAGGGTGGAGGTCTCACGTCGCCGTGCAGCCCTCGGATGGAAGGTCACTGATCTGGGCACCTCCCTGATCCACTACCTTACTTACCCAGTCATGCCATAGATTAGTACAATGAGTTAGTGCAAAACACAGGCACAGACATGTTATACTGGAATATGAATATATATATATATATATGCAATTATGTGTATATGTATTAGTCAGTGTGTGTGTATATCACAACAATTAGAAAGTGCAGTTAGGTGGCTCAGTGGTTAGTGCAAAAATTACTAGTCTACATTCCCCCACTATCTAGATCCGTTTCAGCCTTATGCATGTGATTGCTGATTTAAATAAGGTATCTAGTGGCAACTCCCCACCCTCCAATGTCCTTTGGAGCCTGAAAAGAAGAAAACGGTCCCACAATGTCTTTTTTTTTAATCTGTAAAATGTGTATAGACAGCGCACTGCTGTTATACTAGAATATATAAGTGTATATGTATTATTCAGTGTGTGTGATTCACAACAATGGAAAGTGCAGTTAGGAGGCTCAGAAGTTAGTGAAAAAATTGCTAGTTTACTCATTTCTCACTGCCGACAATACCATTAGTTTGCAGCTATATTGGCTCTTGCTAGAATTTGTTAGCAATGCATCAAATTTGTAGATATAGTTTAGATGCAGGCTACTTAATCAAGAGATGGGTTTGTTGTCTTCATCATATAACTAGGTGTGTTTGTCAAATAAAGAAAGTATGCATGTCTTTGTGCTCTGGATATTAATAAAGCCCACTGAATCCTTTCCATGAATCCATCTTATAGCCCATGTCTTAATCTTTCTCAGTGCTTGTGCATAATTAACCAGTTTACATCCTAGGGAATAGAGCTTGGGAAATTTTGTACTGAGGAAGGATTCAGAAGGAAGAGGTGGAGTCAGAATCAGATTCCAGGTTTTTCTTTTGTGCATCAGTCTAACAGAGGATGCCTCATAACCCAGCTGTGATGACTCGGAGTGCTGTATGTAAAAAGGTGATCCTACAATTCCCTTTACCAGGTGAGTGAACTACCATTTTTCACTTCACTATCTACCATTACAGTAATACCCCTTCTTTGGCTCCCTCTGATAAAATTACAAATTACCTTCTTTTTGTTCCCCCTACTCCTCCCCTAATATCAAAAAAAACTCCCCCCCTTCTCTCACATCTTTCCTACACAAAGATTTATAGCCTCTCCATTTTTATTTTTATAAATGGACAGGTGAAGATACTAGTGTGTTAACCTTGTAGTTTTAATAGACTCGGTGAGAAGCGAATTCTTTTGGGAGATGGGGTTATATAACATGATAACCTTCCAGCGTAATATTTCCTTGTTCTACAATTGAATCAGTTATTAGTCAGAATGCTCAAGTACTGTTATATGAAGCACACATACATTTTTGTAGTTATTTGCTATTAAAAAATGTATTTCAGTTACACATTACATTACAAGTAATTCAGAGCTTGCATTATGAAATGACCCTTGTCTCTACTGATGTCATTTTTGGTGCCAAATATAAAAGGCATGGTTTAGAAAAAATGTTAGCAACCTTGCAGTTTAAATGCAGTAATGTCATCCAGGACAAGGGGCTTATTTCTTCCATGCATATGTGTATTATGTATGTAGTTTTTTTTTTTTTTTTTAGTGGAGATCTCTAGGTTTCATCAATATTGTTATATTTTTAAGAGTGATAACTCTTTGGTATCTGTAACTCAGTACTCTATCCTGCAGTCGCAAGTCAACCAAATACCAGGCAGCATTAAAACAAAATTAAAATGAAAACTCAGATAAAAATCACGTTAAAATAAGATAGGTTTAAAGATAACCAGTAAACTGATTTTGCTATTGATGACTACCCCAGCGTGGCTGCCATCTTGATTTTAAGGATGTATCTGGATACTCTGTGATACACCACCCGAGATTGGATCGGGGGGGGGGTAGCCATTTGTTTTAAAATGGAACTGGGCTTGTAGAGGTTCCAGTGGCAACCACTATATCCTTTGACTGTATCATGGGAGCAGGTGTTGGCCACAGAATTCTACTCCTCTACCATCCACCCGGTGATGAGAAAGCTTTTCTGCAGGAAATTGCAGACTTCATGGTCGATAAGGTGTTGGAACCCTCCAGGTGGCTGGTCCTGGGGGATTTCAATGCCTGGGTCAATGAACTCTCGCATTTTGGTCAAACTTCCTCCAACTGATTACTTGCTGTTACACAGGTAGTTACCATCATGACACATATTCAGGGTCACCCTGATCTGGTGTTCACCCTGGGATGGAGGTCGCTGACTTGGTGGTGGAACCAGTTGGATGGTCGGACCATCACCCTATAAGGTTCAGTTTTGTGGCTCCTCCTGTGAGACCAGCCCCTTTGGAGATGGTCCAATACCGCCCTTTGAGGGGAGTAACTCCAGAGGGTCTGTTGTCAGTACTAGACCTATCGAGTTGGCCAGTGGAGTGCATGGATCCAGGTAACCTAGTAGTGCACTATAACAACATGGTGCCGAGGGCCCTGGACTCCATAGCACCTGTCTGAGTTTGCCCCCTCCCCCTCTGCCCTTGGTCCCCTTAGTTTGATGAGATGTTGAGGTAGTTGAAGAGAGTGGGGCGAAGCTTGGAATGCTGTTGACGGAAATCCAGCCAGGAGGGGGACAGACTTAGGTTGATCGCCCATTATTCGGACTATCAATCAGAAATCTCCTGTAAGAAGGCAGCGTTCCTGTCCAGGGAGATAGCTGCAGCGAAAAATCGACCAGCTCAGCTCTTCCGGACCATGGACAGGCTGTGCAATCCAGCCTGCCTTCGGGTTTGGAGAGCCTTTTCACAGATAAAGTGTGATGAGTTTGTGTAGTTCTTTGCTGATAAGGTGTCTTCAATCAGGTTGAAGATCTTGAGGGCCGTAGACCTCATGCGACCCAGGGCTAGACCTAGCGTCGCCCCCTGGGACCTACCCATGGTGTTGGACTCCCTAAGAGGGCAACCCTCACGAACCTCTCGCCGAGGCAGATCTCTTCTGGTAGGCCTGAAGACTGTTTTCTCGTGGCCATCTGCTCAGCACGGCGATAGGGAACTCGAACCGCATTCCGCGCACCGCCTCACGCCATCTTCACCCCCAAAGGTACGACCCCGACAGTCTCGGCCTTCCAACCAAAGGTTCCGGCGAAGTTCCATAGAGAACAACCTATAGACCTACCCACCTTGCCTCGCAGGCCCCTCAGACCAAGAGCTGTACCCCAGACTCCTGACGTGGATCGGTCCTGTCGACCTACCTGTCCAGGACGCAATCTATCCATAAGACAGAGAGACTATTCATCGCCCTCAAGGGTCAACGGCAGGGTCATGGGGCGCCTAAGACCACCATCGCAGGGTGGATCAAACGCCATCCTCCACGCCACACGGAAAAACAGCGGATCCCACCACAGGGATCAGAGCTCACTCCACCAGGGCGATATCCACCTCCTGGGCGGAACGAGCATCGGTCTCGTCCGAGGACATCTCAGGGCGGCTACCTGGAGCTCCCTACACACCTTGCAAGACACTACAGGCTAGAGCAACTGCAGGACTTCAGGCCAGCCTTCCTCCCATGTCCTAGCAGCGGCTCCATCTCCAACCTCTGACTCATCCCAATCCCACCCGGAAGTTTAACTGCTTCATCTCCCATGAGGTATTAGCTGAGTGCCATGGAATGCCAACCAATCACAATGGGTGTTTACTCACCTGGTAAAGGTGATTGTGTTGGTTGGCATCCATGGCACTCCAAGGCCCTCCCTCGGATGATCGAGCGCCCCGCCAAGGAGAACCAGGAGGTCCCTACTCAGTCCTTCAGACCTCTATACCACTGAAAAAAATCAGTCGAACCACGGTTCAATTAGTGTGTACATAATAGGAATAAATTCAGGCCCCGCCTTGTTGTTTTATTTATCATGTCGTTGCAGACCTCATTCATTACTAGTCTCTATTGTGTGTACTGTCCTTGTACTAACATACTTCCTTTCAGCTATGGAAAATTCAAACTGGAGAGCAGGGGTTCCTGGGACCTGGATATACTTGAAATCTGATCTGGGTCAAGTGCATCATTAGCCTATCAGGTGGGCTGTAACCCATGAGGTAATGTCTGGAGTGCCATGGATGCCAACCAACACAATCACCTTTACCAGGTGAGTAAACACCCATTCCAGCAGGGTATAGCTATATTCAGGTTAGATGAAGACAGGAAGGAGGACATTGAGCAGATCACTGTGAGATCTGAAATGTGAGGCTGCCAACATCATGATCACTACCTGACTGTGGATGAGAGTAGCCAGCGATGACAAATTCTCAGAGTGGCAGGGCTGCACCTACATTTTTACTTGAATTCAGTGTAGGGAGATTACCCTTGGGTGGGGAGGGTGTTGACGTTTGTTAGGACAGTATTGAAGGAGTTGTGTATAGCTCATTCAAGATTTGGAAGGGCGGTAGCAAGCCCACTCACATTGTGGAGTAGAGCACAGAAAAGTACTGGGGAAGAATTGCTGGCAACTGTCCTGCAGGGTTCTGCAGATCGCAGGTAAAGCAGCAGACTGACACTGGAAGTCGGGTGGATTCGCTCAAGATATTAATATGCCTCTCCTGCTAATAATATTGTTATCCATTGTAAGTGCAGCCCTTATGAGGGCATGAACAGCAGTTTTTCTGGTGGGTCATGATGCTTATTGCTTGGCCTTCCAGGAAGACCTAGTCATTGGTTAATGAGGTGGAGAAAAAAATATAACAGGGGAACTGTACATACTACCATCACTGTGCAGAAGGGTGGTGATCCACTCAATGTTTACTGTGGGAGCAAAAGTAAAACACTGAGAATGTGGATTGGAGAGTGACTTGGGGGGCATTTTTTAGCAGTCCCAGCTGATGAAGCATATTGGTATAGGTGTGCACAACTCTCTGGTCCATTACCACCACAGACTGGGAGGGTAGGAGTGGAAGGAGAGGAGATGACAGATGGAATGATCGAGGGGAGTAGAGTACTAGAGGGTCTGAGGGCAATAAGGGTGGACAAGGCACCAGATCCTGATGGCATCCACCCCAGTGTGCTGAGGGAGATGGTGGAGGTGTTGGCCGAGCCGCTGGCAGACCTGTTCAGCATCTCCCTGGACATGGGATGGGTGCCTCAGGACTAGAGGGTGGCCCATGTGGTGCCCATACACAAGAGTGGTCCTAGGGATGAGTCAGAAAATGATCCACCTGTTGGTCTCACTTCCATAGTGGGTAAACCTATGGAGACAATACTGAAATAGAGGCTGGTGTTGTTCCTTGAGGGTAATGACCTCCAGGATGGGCGGCAGCTGGGTTCATCTCGGGGAGGTCTTGTCAGGCCAATCTAACAGAATATTATGACTGGGTAACAAGACAGCAGGATATGGGTCATGCTGTAGATGTCCTGTACTTGGACTTCAGCAAGGCCTTCAATTCAGTGCCTCATGGGAGGCTGTGGGGGAAGCTGACTGCTGCAGGGGTGGGGACGAAGCTAACAAACTGAATAAGGAACTGGCTGCAGGGGAGGCTGCAATAGGTGATAGTGGGGGGCTCTTGACACCTAGAGTGGTGATGAGCAGTATGCTGCAGGGCTCAGTGCTGGGCCCGTGCGATCTGGGCTATTTTTCTCAGATATTGCACACAGAGCTGGAGCTGTTAATCTGTTCACAGATGATACCAAAATGGGGACAGTGTTGGATGAGGAGGATGAATGGAAACAACTACAAGGGGACCTAACCAAACTGGAAGCATGGTCAGAGAAGTGGCAGCTGGGATTCACTGCGAAAAGTGCAAGGATTTGGGCGATATTCCTCAGATGATAGCATTCACTCTTGATTACGGCCGATACCTGCATATCAAGCATCAGGCTGTCATCCAGGATCACGCGCAAATCCTTCACCTGTCTAGATGAGGCAAGGGGAATGCTCCCCAACACTAGGCCAAGGGGAGACCCCACCCCCCCAACCTGATGACATGGGTCCACCACCAGTACCTCGGTCTAGTCTGGATTAAGCCTAAGCCAGTTCTGAGTCATCCAAAACTGAAACTCCTCGAGGCAGGTATTCAATACAGAGGCTGACACCTGGGTATCAGGTGCACAGGACAAGTACAGCTGGGTATCATCTGCATAACAGTGAAATTCCAGCCCGTACCGCCTCATAATGTCCTCCAATGGCAGCATGTACACCGTGAACAACAAGGGCGACAAGACCGATCCCTGTGGAACCCCACAGCACAAAAGCTTTGGGTTAGATGAGGCTAGCCTCATTATCACCCTTTGCACTCTGCTTGTCAGGTATGACCTGAACCAGTTGATGATATTACTGGACAGGCCACATCAGAACCATAGACAGTCGAGCAGCACCTTGTGGTCCATGGTGTCAAATGCCTCAGAGAGTTTCTGGAGGACCAAGATGATACGATCTCTCCTGTCCCTCATCATCAGGAGATCATTAAGCACCCTCACCAGAGCGGTCTCCAAACTATGCCCACATGGAACCCAGACTGGAAAGGCTCATAGGAGAAGAGGCAAGATGCCCTCTGCTGAATGACCACCACCTTCTCAATAACCTTCCCTAAAAATGGGAGGTTCAAGACTGGCCTGTAGTTGCTGAGGCAGTCCGAGTCCAAAGAGGGTTTCTTCAAAAGGGGTCTAACCAAGGCTTCTTTTAAGGCAATAGGAAGACCCTACTCCTCAAGGAACTCCAGAAGACCACAGCAACCACAGGTCCAATTAGGTCGAAACATCCAATCAAAAGTCGGGTTGAATCTGGGTCTAGGTCACATTGTGTTGGCCACAGCTTTGAGACTACATGAATCACCTCCTCCACCCCAACCAGCTCAAACTCATCCCAGACAGGAGAACTGTTTTGACACAAATCAGGCCGAGCTCTGCATCCCTTTCGAGTGGCACTTAAGGAGACCTCATCCATGATAGAGGACACTTTGTTGGTGAAGAACACAGCTAGCTGCTCACACGTACTGCTAGAACCCATTCCTCCTACACAGAGACAGGCATGTAAACACCTGTTCACCGTGTGGAAGAGCTGAGCTGGACGGTTCCTCATCGGAGCAATCTCCCAGACAAACAATTAGCCTTCTTACAGGTGATTGCCCTGATAGTTGACATAATGCTACTTCAGGGCCAATTTGTCATCCAGCAAGTTGGATCCCTCCAGTGCTCTCTCTACCTCCACCCTTGTCTTTAAACCCCAGAGATCCTCATCAAGCCAAGGAGGTCTCTGTGAGTAGACAAGAGGCGGACATGAATAGATACGATGGAATCAAGGCCACAGTGACAGCCCCATTATAGGCTGCTACTGCTTCCTCTGTCCCAACCGCATAAGCCACCCCAACAATCGATTGGTCCAGCACCACCGACAGTCCCCTAGAGGAAATTCCTCTTAACCGGCAGCACCGGACCAACTCCACAGGGACAGGACTAACTGGGGGAGACCTCTGAACATGAACCCCACGATGCTATGATCCAACCAAATCACCGTATCTACTCTGAGGTTGTTTATATCCAATTCTAAAGAAAAGACCAAATCCAGAGTGTGACCGTCCGAATGCATTGCTGTTGTTACATTCTGTAGTAGGCCCAGGGCCCCCATGCTCCCAAGGAGATTGTTCCCAAAACTTAAGAGCCTGCTGTCGACCCAGGCATTGAAGTCCCCCAGGATCAACCACCTGGGAGACTCCAACACCAGGCCAGTGATGAGCTCTTCGATCACCCACAAAAAGTCCCCATCTACACCAAGGGAATGCTAAAGTACAAGGACCCTGAAGCCCACACCCACGCCTCCTTGAGTGGCCACACACTCAAAAGATTGTGTATGACCTATAGGTAGTACCACAAGATTCAGGGCAGATTTAAAACAAATGCCCCCCGTGATCCTCCCTTGCGTTGTGTATCACAGAGTACCCAGCCGGTACTGCCACCTCCAAATTGGGGGTGACATTTTCATCCAACCAGGTCTCCATGATGCAAGCCAGGTCAGCCAAGGATATCAAGTCCACCATTATAGGAGTCTTGTTCCTCATTGATCTGGCATTGCATAACACAACCTGAGTAGGATGAGGTGGGGTAGCTGGACCAGCCAGCTGCCCACCATCTATCATGGAGCCCTTGGATATGGGACAGGAGATATCCTCACCACAGAACAGACAAGAGACATGGACTGGGCCCCTAAAGTGGACTCACAGATTGCATCACTTAGTCACAAGACAATTCTGCTATTAGAGGGTTCCTCAGCCCTGAAAGACCATACGGACAAGCAAATAGAAGATGCAATAAGAAAGCACATGATAACATGATCACGTGATTATATATTATTCGAGTGTCATTACACTACTACTGCTCCACTCCTTGTAACTGCGCTCTGACTTTCTATCTCTTGCACAGGAGGATCTGTGTTTACTCCCAGTTATAGATTCCTGTCTTTGCATCCTCTCCTGTCTGGTGACAGTTTTTGACTAAGCTCCATGGAAACAGGAATTCCATTAAAGAACGGGATGATCACAGACTGAGTTAGACTGCTGCTATCTCTCATTCTGCGCCTCTTAGCACTTTGATGAATTATGGTAAAGGGAGAACTGCATAGTTGTGATAAGTTTCTATGTGGCTTGAGCAAAGGAAACCTTTTGAGCAATAGCTTGTGTGCTGAAATGTGACTTAATTTGTAAAATTGAAATTGGAAGAAAATGTTGCACTTAAGTCTTCCTTTGAAGATCAAACATTTGTCTAAATAATTTGTGTACTTTTATTATGCTTTAAATGTGGTTGGAGGTTTTGTGCACAGAACGACATATTTTCCGAAAGGGACACAGTTTATGAATATGCAAGCCCACTATGGAAGCTTACTAGTTAATGTTCCCTGGGTTTGGCTGCTGACCTGTCTGGATGCTCTGGGCCCCCTGCTGGCAAAGGGGCATGTGAGGGTTGGAGGGTATTTAAGTTTGGGGATTTTGTCACCAAGGGAGAGAAAAGACAGAGTAAGATTAAGGGTGGCCTGTGTTTGCGTCCTGAGATCCAAGGTGACGGGGCCAGGATGGGATGTTTGTTACCTGGCCCACTGCCCTTGAAGACTGGCAGTGTGTGGAGCATCTGGGGTCATGTTTGTAGTGACCACAGCCTGGGAGCAGCTGCACCAAGTGGGAGCTGGAGTCAGGGGAGCAAGAGTAGGGTCCCACCTCATGAACCCCAGCAGCAGGATGGGATGGCACAGTAGAGCCCGTGAGTCTGCCTGCAGCTGGGACCCATTATGTCAGAGTGAGTCCAGTGCACGGTCCGGAGGTGGCAGCCTGGATCATGGTGAGACAGTGGTGGCAGTTCTATCCCGTGGTCACCCACCCTCCTGTGGTGCAGCCCGATTGAGAGTCAAGCTAGAGCAGCTGGGGAAGGGTAGAAGGTTGCAACAGAGCCTGGGGCATCAACCTTTGAGAAGCTCCTATGTGTGGTAATCCCTGGCTCCCAGCCTGAGCACCCAGTAAGTCGCCTGGCTCGGTGCTGGTTCCGTGGACTTGGTAAAGCCACTGCAGTGTTGTAAGGTTCCTGAAGAAGCCCCGGCTGTGGATTGATGTGATGCATGTATGCGACTAGGCCACAGTTTGAGTACAGAAACTGTCAGGAGCAGCACGAAGCATGAAATCCTCATCTAGGTTGCTCTTCAGGTGCTTTGTCTCTTAGAAACTGCTGAAGGAGAGGAGGTTTCTCCAGAGAATCTATGATTTGGGTAAAAGGATTTGGCAGAGAAGAAGTAATGTGCTCTGCAAAAGAGGTTACTGCCATCAGTATCAGAGCCTAATTCAGCTCCTGGAATCCAAAGTTGAAAGCCATCAATGTGTTTCCTGTTCAAATACTGCTGTTTTGCACTTCTGTCCACCATAAATATGTAGCTGTTAAATCAAATGTTGTACCCTGCAACCCCATGGAGCTGTAAAATTTTCAAGGCTGATTAAATTTGTTTGAATATTTATTTCCTGACTGGACAATGGAATCAATTAAAGCACCTTGTGATTTGATAACCAAGTGTTGCCCCTGTAGCTGCTGCACCTCTAAAGCATGAACTGCCTGCACCCCCTGAAGACCTCTCAGTGGAATGCAGGTAACGTTTTGATTTCTGTGACTGTGTTCCATGGCTGTAAGTGCCCCCCTCCCCTAAAGTTAACATCTGGCATACCCATCTCTGTCTCCCTGTAAGCCATGCCCCCGAGGAAGACTCAAAAAGAGTCGATGCACCAGCGTGAGTGGTGAGACAGCTCAGAGCAAGCCTGTACGTGAGCACTAGCACTTTTTAAGAGTTGGTTAATAAATGCAGATCATTCTGTGACCCACGGCTTGATTTGACTTTTTAATTTTTCCTTGCGGGAAAAATAATTTTGGACTTGTAGCGTTACAAACTGTCCCCTCCTTTGTCCTGAAGGTAATATCAGTCTTTCACCTCAACCAGAATATTTCACTGCCCAAGTTCGATTCCAATCCTAATGATCCTCAGAGGGAAGCCCTCCTATTTTTGAACCCAGATCAGACCATCAGAGTTTACTTGAATAGAACAGCCTCCTTCAGAAAGTCTGAAAAGACCCTTGTGGGGCCTGGTGGCATCCAGATCCACTATAGCCCACTGGTTGAGGACAGCCATCTCTGAGGTCGGCAGGAGCTCCCCACTTCCTTGTCCAAACTCAAGTCAAGGCTCATTCAACAATGGCAGTAGCCACTTCTGGGACACAGCATAATACAGCATCCATAGCCAATATCTCTGCTGCAGCCATTTGGTCATCTGTCCATACCTTCTCCAAACATTACAGGCTAGATACGTGGAGTCAAAACAAATCAGAATTTGGCTGATTGGTATTACAATCTGTTTTCAACATTCTCCTCCTCGGTCCAACCCTTCATCTGCTGAAACTGCTTCTTAATCAACCAGCTGTGATGACTTCAAGTGCTGTAAAGGTACAGAGATAATGGTAGTTTATTCACCCATTATACAATGGCATGAAATAATCCTGGCTTCGATATTAGTTCAGACTGGAGCCATGATGTTATCCCAGCACAACATCATGGCTCTAGTCCCAGCACAGAAATGACTGCATCAAATGTAAAATTAAAAATGAAAGAAATCATTCCACAGCCACAATTACTTGATTCTGTGATTCCCGCCAGCACCCAGTCTTACTTGCTCTTCCCATCGCCACCAACAAGAATTTTACACTGTCATCTTTCTCTTCTGCTGTCCTCGCTGGTACTTATCTCTAAAAAAAGAAATACCTGCAGCACAAAAAAAAAACATGCCTTATTACTCCCGAACTCCCAGAAGTACAAACAACCTAGCACATGCGGGATTTGTACTCCTTCACCCGTGTACACTCGTACTCCCAAACTAAAATAAAGAACAGTTTTTCAAAGAAAGGCAGTAGTCTTAAAACAAAGCCATACCTCTACTTGGCCTTTTTTCTCCACAATAACTCTGTGGCAGCCGCTACGAATCGGCTTGTCAGCTAACCTCGGTGGCTCAGTCAACACAGCACCTTGCCAGTCATACTATCTGCCTCTGCATTTAAAAGTAACAACTAAAGAAGCAACCAGGAAAAAAAAAAACTGGCAGCACATTGTAACCCATACTCTGTCTGTAACACCATCAGACATATGTGTCCTAACAGAAGCAGCACTGCAGCGAGGGTAACCTGGGAGGCAAATACAATGCAGAGCATACAGCCAGCACCATCTAGTGGTCAAACTGTGGACTTTTTTCTGAAAACATATACCTCCACTCATGAAGAAAAAAAAAAAACATGATTTTTTTTTCTGTTTCATTGTTTTAAAAACAATTAAGCCATTATGATAGTATTAATGCATCTAGGTAGTGAAGGGGATAATATCACTTGGGGTGATAATGCTAATCGCCCGCGGCCCGCGCCCAATCACCCCAGGCATGATGTTATCCCAGCATAACACACATCCTGTCGTCATTATTGCTAAATTATTAAAGGTGATTATAGGAGCACCTTTAGAACACTCTACTGCCTGCTCAACAAGGAGGAATGTAGTGCTCCACCTCATGAGTCAGGCAATTTATTACAGCTGCAGCGGCAGAGCCCCTGCAGATGTGTTGCTATCACGGAGAGAAAGGAGCTCCAGATACCTAACAGACTTCATAAAATTGAAGTTTTCTTTGAATTACTACACTAGAGTAATTGGCTTTGGTGCCTCCCTGCTCCACACTATTTTGGCAGGATTACCACCTGTCTCATTTCATTTGGGACAGTCCCATTTTTGCACTCCCATCCCATCATTATCGTGTTATCAGTGGGACATCAAATTTCCCACTTTTGCAGAGGCAGATACTGTAAATAGGGTTGAGCTACTACTAATTCTTTTAGCTCGGCTGTCAGCTCACACAGCACACAGCTCAGCCTGAGAAACCAGCAGGATTTGCTGTAACTGATACTAGCTCCATTACTCCACACACACATTGTTGCCTTCCACACCTGGGACAAGAGTTTATTGCCTGTTTTATTACCCAAAGGTATTTCAATTATCTAAGTAGAAACATTCCTCTGCCCCATGAATGATGACCTGTATGTTAACATAGCAACAGCACTGGAATTGAATAGGTCAGATGATAGTGAAGCTTAAATGTGTGGCAGGGGATGGGGTGTATATAAACAAGCATTTGTTAATACCTGAACGTTGACTTGCAGGTGCTTGCAGTGTTTGGTACTGGCTTCAGAGGAATGAGGAGGCAGCAGTGAGAGTGATGGGTGCTGCATGGTGGAAGCTGCACCATAAATGCAGGAAGAAGCTGCTAGTCAGAGAAGCCACTCCCGCTGGCCTTAGTGGACCAGGAAGGGAAGAGTGCGCTGGGTGTCAAGAGCCACCAATAAGTAGATCTGCACCATAGCTAATGTAGAAGCCTGGGGGAGGGTTCAGAGGAGCGAGGACTGGGGAGAGAGAGTGTGCCGGGTGGCAGAAGACGCTAATAAGTAAAGCCGCACTGCAGCTATTGTAGAAGCCTGGGGAGGATTTCAGAGGAGCAAGGACCAAGGAGAGAGAGTGCAGCTGGCAGCAGAAAAGGACTGCTAGGCCCATCCAGAGTGCCCTTAAGCCATGTACTTGACTATGGTTTCTGAGTCTCCCTCAGCTTCTGCTAATGATGCCTCTGCCTATGCACCCCAGCACTTCCTCACATTGAGTTCCAGCTGCCATTCTTCAGACCATTTTTACAGTTTTTTAAGGTCTTCCCTCATTCTTTCAACAGCCCCTGGTTCGTCCACCCTATTGCATACCTTTGTATCATCTTCAAAGAGGCACACCTTCCTCCAATCCCAATGCAATGTCCCCAGTAAAGACATTGAAAAGGACTGGCCCCAACACCAACCCCTGCAACACCCTGCTTATCATCTCCCTCTCCAGAGTACTCCTGTTTACCACAGCCCTATGAATTCTGCCATTCAGCCAGTTCTTCACCCACAGAACTATTTTAGGATCTACCTCTAGGATGCGCAGTTTGTGAATCAGCCTTCTATGGGGCATGGTGTCAAGGCCTTTCTGAAGTCCAGGTAGGCCACATCAATCAATCGATCAATTAATCAATTTTTATTTTATACTGGAGAGTATGTAAGCAAAAATGCCCGTTTTCACAAATGTTCAGTTGTACAGATGTTTACAAACGTCAGGTTATACGGGTCTTTGTGATAACTGCGAATGTCTAAAGGCGATCAATGTTATCATACAGTCAGAGAGCCGAAAACCTTTTCAGCACTCTGACAACCCTGGCGCACAGGACAATGGTGCCAGGAGATTTTTTTACTGCTTTCTGTGGGGGGGGGCTGTGCCCCCCACCCCCTTAAGGATTCTCAACTCCAGGGGGGGTGAAAGCAGTAAAAAAATAAAGATTTGGGCCAGGTGCAATAAAATTTCACCAGCACCCAGACCCGAACCCGGTACCTCACCCACCCCAACCACTAGCCAACCCCCGATGCCATGACGCAGCACAGCCAGCCACCACAGTGCCACTGCCAACAGCCCCTCCGCCCCTCCCAGCCCTTGCTCACCGTGCTCACTCCCCCACACGCCAGACACATACGGACATCCTGTCACCCAGTTCGCCCCATCCGTCACCCTATCCTTCCATCACTGTAGGGATTGCACCAGGAAGGAGTCGCCATTACGGATGGCGCCTCTCCCCGCACCCACCTCACGGGTTACCAGGTTATACAGGTATTTACAACTGAAGACAGTGTCAAACAGAGAAGGGTTACACATTATACAGAGAGGTAGGGAATACGATAAAGGAAATATATTCAGGGCAGGCAAACCTGGCTTGCAGAGTGGAGAGAACTACTAAGGAGAAAATATGTACTGTACATTATAAAACATTAGATTATATTTATTTATTTAGTTACATTAGATTATATTTATTTATTTAGTTTTTATTCAACAGGAAGGAGGACTAGACAGTATTTCTCCATTTTCAGCCTCGTCCCGGGGAGGGGGATGGAGTGGATACAAAGGATGGCAATTGAAATGAACCAGATTTTAAGCTGTTGGTGGTATTTTTAGTGAATGGGAAAATTGGCCAGGACACCAGGAAATTCCCCACTCTTCCTGCAGGGGCCTTGTTTCCTGTGAGCAAAGGGGACCCCTTTGTCTGCAGTACCAAGATGACTTCAGGTGTAGAAGGAATGGAGGCTGGTGTACCTGCAGAGGTGTTGATCTCCCCCTCTGCAGGTCCAGGAGTGGAGCTCAAGCAAACTGAAGCACGGCTGAGTACTACTACGATTACAGTGTCTAGAGAAGAGAAGCGAGATGCACTTGACCATGAGGATTGTTGCGATGAAGAAGCCTTTCTATTGCAACTTTCAATTTCCCAATAAAATCATTTATGGCCACCTTGAAGAAACAAGATGCACATGAAACAGGAGATGCAAGGAGAGGAACGCCGGCAGAAATATCTAGTATATCTCCTGATGTGCTTATTGCTGAAAAGCCTACAACAAACAGTAGAGATGGCTTGGATAAGGATTTAATGAACCCAATACCTGCACAAACCTGTACGGATTTAACAAAGGAGACTGCTGGCCCATCTGCAGTGCCTCCGTAACCACTGGAAGTGACTGATATTACAGATCTAGTGCAAGAGCCGAGTAATGAAAAGGTTATTCCTGACCCTAGAAAACTCTGTTCAGGGTGCCACCATACCCCAGATCGCAGTAAATCTCACACCCAGCCTATACCATGGACAGTTATAAGGCACTATCTAGTGCAGGCTGGAAACGATCAAAGGAAAGGTTCTGGGTTGTGGATGAAAAAATCTTACCCATCCTGGGGACACCTTCAGGGCCCAGTAAAACTGCTGACCAGAATATTGACTCTTCTGATGACTCTGACCATGATTTAAGGGCTGAAGATGAGAGACATGATTCCCCCTCCCCTCCCCCTTGGACATCAGCCTACTGCACAACTTTCCTTGGGGGACAGGATAGACCATCCACTGCAACCAGATTACTCCTCAGAGATGCCCTTCTCAGGTATGGGTGGCCTTCCACCCCGCAGATCTCCCTATTGCTACAGTGCTGCCAGCACAAAGAAAAAATGCAGTTCATCTCCGCTGTCATAGAGGCTTAGAAATTCCCCCAGACAGGATTTATGTTGGGAAAAAGTTAATAAAGGCACTCTTTACATTTTTTACCAACACAATTTACACCATCATCCGTGCAACAGGGGATTGTAATTTTGACATGAGCTTTAAAACACCAATGGGCCTAGATAGGTTTTGGAGCACCTATAATGAAGAAAAAATATTCTGCACTGTGGCTCCCTTTAAAAGCAATTCCACTTTCGAAACCTGCCATAAAAAACACTATAATCCTGTTCCAAAATGAAGGGGGTAAATGTTCACGATATCTCCCATTGGCTTAGTACAAAATGTGACATTTTAGGACAACCCCATCTGATACTTGATGAAGAACACAGTTGGATAGGTGGTTGGAAATATAAGATCAAGCTCAAAATGACCCCTCAAGGAGTACACCTGCCTGGCTCCCTTTTTCTGGGCAGGGATAGAGACCACTGTTTCTACCCTGGCCAACCCAGGACGTGCTTTAAGTGCATCTCTTTACTCCACCTGAGCTCAGTGTGTGACCGCATAAAATGTAATCTTTGCTTAGAATATGGGCACCACAGCTCTAACTACAATAATGAGGTGAAATGCAACCTTTGTAAAGACAATGGCCATACGTATGTCCAATGCCCTGGGTCATGCATAACCAACAAGACAGACCTAATCAGGAAGACATTTTGACTAAAGCACAAAAACATAGTATTAACGTCCAGAGAATTTCCAGAGAAGCACAGGATAGAGATTACTGGAACAACAGCAGGGCAAGAGAAGGAGACTGAGGTACCCCTGCCACAAACACCAGCTGCTACATCACCTCATACAACCCAACAGATCCCTCAATCCGAAATACAGCGTAGGAGTCCAGGATATGGAAGTTGAAAGGATACCACATGCCCTGATCCTCAACCACAACCCACCCAGGATAACCGCCAGATGGTGGTAGTACCAGACCCAGCAACGGAGATGCCACCCTGGCACAATTCACAGCAGTGACTAAGAAAAGGCCCTAGTAAACATTTACAACCACGGGCTTTAATGCCAAAGTCAGTGGCTACACAAAACAAGTATGAAGCTCTCCAGTCCTCAGACCAGAAGCCGGATTCTGATTCGGATCATTCCACCACTAGATCTTCCATACAAGACCCCTCCACAGATTTGGATATAGGGTCAGAGAACACCACAAAAAAATTGACAAAACGACCTCCTAGAACATTAGGCTGTAGCACCAGACATAGTATTCACTTGTCCAAAGTGGGTGATGTGTTAATACATTTTATTGTTTGTGATTTGTAATGCATTTTCCTTCTGCGGTGCTATTTTTTTTCCTTTCTCACTGTTATACTGTATATAATGCCTGACCCTAATGCATTTAAAATCTCCACGGTGAATGCCAACAGCATCCATAATAGCAGAAAACGACTAGTTTTATTCTCTCTCATTACGGATTTAAAGCTTGATCGTTGCTGTGTACAAGATACAAGGTTGCACATCAATTCAGAGATAAATACAGCACAAAGAGCACGGGTGTGGGGACCCTCTTTTTTTCTATGGGACAAGAACGATGTGACGGCGTGGGGATTTTGTGTAGCAGTTTCTCCTACACAGTAACTAAACTGGTGGACCTCATGCCTGGGAGAACCTTACGTTTAGATTTTACTTTTAATGACCAGGTTTGGAGGCTTATTACTATCTATGCACCCAAATGAAAAAGACAGAATCACTATGCTCCACTTGGTTAAACCATATTTGATCACGTGAGGAAGTTAATATGGCAGGAGATTTTAATTGTATGGTATCAGATGCAGGTAAAGACAAGAGAACCTATTGTGACACCATGTTTGGCAAAACATCATTGAAGATTGCAACTTACCTCATGCCTACCAAACAGTACATATGATGGGTGGTTACACATTTTATAGAAAACAGCTTGCTACTCAAATTAATTATTTATTCATATCACAAACTTTGAAGATTAGCATGGCAAATGTTATACCAGTGCCCAATTCGGACCATTTGATGGTCAGTCTCATGATTTGCCAAAACACCAATCCACAGTTTGGGAAAGGATATTTGAAATTAAATACCACCCATTTGAGTTCACAGGATGTAATAACCAGGCTTAAGCATATGCTGTTAGCTAGATCTGCTGGAGCACGCCTGGAGGACAGCACTAGCAGGGGATGGTAGGAATAAAAGTGATTTGAAGTCTTTACAATAACATTTAGCCACATCTCAATCATTAGATAGGTACAAAATATTGAAACTCGAGGACACATTTTATAGAATACTAACCAGAGTAAATAAGGGTTATAAAGAGTATGTACCTCAAATTCATATGTTAAAAGCAGAGATGGAGCAACTACAGTATGACAGGGTCTCTTCACTTTTATATGAACACAAAACAGCAACCTGGGCAAATCCAGTGCAGACAATATGTATGACTCCTGTAAGTTCAGACATGAACTCCAAACTTTAGGTGCAGTTTATACCCCACAGCATACAATAGTTACCTCCAACTCGGAGATAATGGCCGCGGTGGTGCAGAATCTCCAATCCCTTTATGAAGCACCTCCCCTGAATGAGATGCAGTTGGATAGGTTTCTGCAAGACATTTCTATTCCTAACATTTCCCCCTCAGACTCTCAAAATCTTATTAGATCCCCACAACCCAGGAAATCTTATAGCTATACAAACTCTAAAAACAACATAACCCTTGGCCCTGATGGTCTCCCGTCAGAACTCTACAAAGTTTTAGAGCTCTATCTCCTGACCCCCCTTCAAGAGCTATACAATGGTATGCTCCAAAAAAGGATATTGCATCCCAGCCAGGCCTCTCAATTCAAATGTTAATTTATAACAAATTGGATAGAAAACATTTATGTCACTGGAGTTCTTTAAGTATTCTCAATACTGATTTGAAAATACTTCTGAAAATTTTAACAACAAGATTGGCCCACTTAGTCCCCGACCTTATTGATCCTGGACAAACATGCTTAGTTAAAGGTCATCAGATTCATGAGAATCTACTTTAATTAGGAGGTGGTGCTTTAGAAGACAGTGATATGATAATGGGTTTCTTGTTAGCCTGGACCAAGAGCAGGCTTTGACCCATAGCTCATGCATAATGTATAAAGCTCTCTCAACATATGGTATCCCCTGCTTTCGTGATTGGATTAAAACTATTTATAATATTGCAGCAACCAAACCAGTGATTAATGGACATAGAACCCCAAATAAAGATTTCTAGAGGCATCAGACAGGGATGCCCAATGAGCCCTTACTTTATATTTTTGTATAGATCCGATATTGCATATTGTACATAAAACCAGAACTGCTCAAAGTATATGTCTGAACCACATATACTCCATTAAGATCACTGCATATGCAGATGATATCTGCCTATTGTTACCAACTATTGAGCTATAGAACTTGCCATAGACGTCATTCAAGAGGCACTTGAAGGTAACTGGTATTAAAATAAATAATGCAAAAAGTAAAGGATATGTGATTAGTAATAGTACTGATTCCATTCCTCATAAAGAAATATCTGATGACATGTGAGGATCTCAAAATATTAGGGATTCTTTTTGGCAGAGGGGACATAGCCCAACGGAATTGGGAGACTATGTTGCTCCAATTTGATGCAAAGGTACAGATCTGGAAGCTATGGCAACAAACTAAACAAAAAAAGGCATTACTGATTAAAACCTTTTTATTGCCTCAATTCGCCTTCTTAGGTACAATTTATCTCCCCAACACAATTTAATGTTCGCATTTACAGTTTGGTTTTCCAAATGATATGGGGGAGCCACTTAAACCCTATAAAAAGAGAAGTTTTATATAGACTTTGTAAAGATGGAGGGTAAAATGTAATAAACCCAATTAGTTATATTTTCAGCCTGTTTTTGTTTACCACTTTATCAGCCTCCTTTACCCCAGGACCACAATCATGGAAAAATCTAGCACAGAGGTGGATGCTCCCATTATTGGACCTATGGTCTGTTTCCTATGCTAGACTAAGAAGATCCCCTCAGTTCCCTCTATATATTAACACATGTGTACAAAAAATAAGACAGCGGAAGCTGGAGAAACCTCAAATCCAAGTGCTGACAAAATTAATTCTATATCGGACAATCCAATTACAGACAAATGCCAGTTGTGTAACATATAAGGATTTAGGGCAGGAGGCCATCCCAGGATAGAGAAATACCTGACAGATAACAGAACGCCACCTAGAATGTGGGATGTGGCATGACTGAGAATGCACGGAGATGAGGTGTAAAAGGAAACCATAGACATAAATCATTAGACGATAGAACCTGCCCCAGACCAAGTTGCCATATGCAGACAGAAACATTACACCACTTCCTGATAGATTGTCCCTACACACTTTCCTTTTGGCACATGTTAGCTTTACATTGGAACTGCCAGGGATGGAAAGCCCCTACTTATATATATGTAATCACCAGCTACTCACAGTCCCTGAACATGATAGAGGAGGTAACATTACACTTATTATTTACTTGTATTAAGTTTTTCCTCTGGCAAGGTACTGTAGATGCAAGTTCATACTACAGCAACACAGTATGACACCTTTAGCTATAATTTTTCAAATTGAAAAAGAAATTAAAAAACAAAGTGCATATGACCCATCTACCTTACCTGACCCAGTTTGGAAACTGAAGGAAGCATTGTATTGAGATGATACCGATGGACTCCTAAAAGCAACTCGGATAGCAGGATGGCTTATTGGTTTCATTGTATGATTCCCTATGAATATCTTGACAATTATTTTGGAAGAGGGTAAGGTACATGATGTTAAATGTTTATAGGAAGTCCTTCCTTTTTGAATTCTAAATCTTCTTTTGTTGTTTTGTACAGTATACCTGTTCTAGATAGTAGGTATGAATATGATGACATAGGACGCTTAGGTATGATGTAATACCGAATGATGATGAATAGATTTTGTGAAAACTGGATTGTATTTCAGAAATATGTAGCCCTGTATAGATTCTATGCAACTGCATTTTGTTCTATATTGCACAATAAAACCTCCCTTCAAGAAGTGCCATTGTATCTTTAACAGCAACCTGAACTACCACCAGAACAGGCAGATGGGGCCTCAGTTTAACTTCTCATCCGAAAGACAACACTCAGGAGTGCAGCACTCCAATGCTACACTACAGTGTCAGTATTAGGATTGTAAGCCAAGTGCCTGGAGTGGGGATAGATTCCACAGCATTCTGATCTTCCAGCCTCAGAGACGAGGTGCAACCTGCTGAGCCACTGACACTGCTAATACACAATGGCATACATTTTTTTACAGAGGATCATTATTGTTGATTAAATACAATGGCATACATTTTATACAGAGGCTCATAATCATTAGGAAAAACTACCCATCAACCCCTAAGAAATGCAGGATCAAGGGGCCTGAGGTAGGCATTTGGAGCAGGGGAAATAAAGGTGCATGGGAGAGTGGAAGTGGGGAGGAGAAAATAGAGGAGTTGGACGTAAAAGTGGAAGAACCTAATCACAATTCTTTCAGCGAGGCAGCTGACCAGGCATACACAAGAGGTTGATTTAAGGAGGTGGTCCTTGAGAGTGAAATTGAGGTATTGATGGTGCTACAGGTATGAATATCTGGGGCAGTTTGTTGTAAAGCTTTGGGCCCTTATATGTAATGGAGTTCTGGGCATGTGTGGTGTGGTAGAATAGGATGTCAAAGATGTGACATGAAGCTTCTTGTACAGCACTTAGGGACCAATTTAGGGAAAAGGAAGGTGACGCTTGATGGCAATGGATTTAAGCTGACCTTGTGTAAGAATGAGAGCATTTTAAAGTGAAACCTATCTTCAAGGATGAGCCAGTTTAGGGGTTGTATAGGGTTCAGTGGTAGGCAGATCACGGAGGCCAGTAACGAAGGAGCAATGTAGTCCTGAGTTTAGAGAAGAGGAGGGAGGTTGAAGGAGTGAATAGACAATGGAACCATACTCAAGGAGGGTAGGAGTAAGGAGCTAGCCTGACATGGTCTGGAGGTGGATATCAAGAACTTCCTGACTCGGTATAGGAGACCTAGCCTCAAATGGATCTTCTTGATGAGGCTTGCTTTATGTACAGTATGTGGTGTGTTAGGTGTGGGTCAAGGAACAGTCTCAGGTATTTACATTCATCCACTTTTTCCCAATACTGTTTCCCTGATTGTCCAAGGGGGTTAAAATTCTATTAAAACTTTTCTTAGGGCCAGAGAAAATCATAAACTTGGTCTTAGAGTTGAGGACCATGCTTTTGGCAGAAAAGCATAAGTATAGCTTGCTGAAATCAGCTTGCAGATTAGTGAACACTGTGTCAGATTGTTGTTGCTGCAGTATAGGGCAGCATCATCTGCATAGAGGACAATTTTTGTGGAGTAGCAGATATCAGGGAGCTTATTTATAAAAGGAGAACAGAAGCGGCCCAGAATGGAGCCCTGAGGGACCCATAATTAATTTGGCAGTCCTCTGAAAAGTGTCCATTTATAGTAGTCTTCTGGGATCTAAGGGAGAGGTTCAGTAGCTTCCAAACCCATTTGACAATGTTCTTAGAGATTTGTAAGCCAATAATGGTATCCAGGAGTAGGCTATGGTCACCAGGTCAAAAGCCTTGGTTAAGTTCACGAAAACTGAGCCTCTGTACTGGCCTTTGTTGTTAGCCTTGTGGATATCACTAGTGAACTTGACCAGAGTTGTTTCTGTGTTGTGACCAGATCTAAAGCCATACTGAGCTTCAGAAAGAAGGTTATGACCATCGAGGAAAGTAGTGAGCTGTGTATGAATGACTTTTCGATGATTATGGAGAGGGAGTGAAAAGATAGATAGGTCAGTAATTCCCATCACCCTAGACACTGATTTGAAGAGCAGTTTAATGATGGCAGTTTTCCAGATGCTGCAAGTAGCAGGAGCATAGAGATAGGTTGAGTATGTTGTTAAGGGGCTGCTAAAGGTTTAATGGAGAGCTTAAGGATTTGGCAGTCAATTCCATCTGCCCTCTGCTGGGTTTGGATTGTTACCTGGATAACCTTGATAGTGTCAGAGGGCTTAAGGCCCAGAAATAAATTTGGGACTGAGCTCAGTGCTAGGGTTGGTTTAGGGGAAAGAGGAAGTGAGTGCAACGGGGGTGAGAGGATGATTTATATTTATCAAGGTCACCAAAAAGGATTAGAAAATGTTATCAACTTATCTGGGGTCGTTGTTTGTCTATCCCCTGAATAAGGGTGATGGATTCAATGTTGATGGATTCAACGTTCTTGTTCTTCCTGAGTAGGGAGTTGAGTGTCCCCCAGAGTTCTCGGGGGTTAGCCAATTCCCCAAGTTGTTTATTTTGGAGACAGTCAATTTTGGCCTTTCTGATGGCTGATTTGCACTTGTTTCTGAGTGCTTTGTAGTGGGAGAGCTGGGCAGGGTCCTTGTGTTTGGGAATATCGGACCCAGGCCTTATCCCTTGTCCTCATCAATTTAATGATGGCAGGGGAGACCTATTTTTTTATGTGTCCCCAGACACTTATTTTTTTGATAGGGGCAAATTTATCACAGACACTGTTGAAAACAGTGGAAAATTTGTTGATGACAGTATCAAGGTCACCTGAAACAGTAGTAAAAGACCAGTCAATGAGGTGGAAGGCACAGGTTATGTCCTCTATACTGTTGTTGTTCGGTTGTCTGGAGAAGATGAATTTGGGGAGGTTTAGGAATTGGGCTGACCAGAGACAGAAAATGGTGCAGTGATCACATAAACAGTCTAGCAGTACTCTGCACTGGTGATACAGAAGGGCTGGAGACAATGATCCAGCTGACTAACGTTTGGGTCCCTGTCCTATAGTTAAACCTGGTGGGGTAGTAATCATCTGGTGTAGACCATGGCCTGTGATGCAACATTTAGCTGATTTGGCTTGGCTGAGATCCACTTATGTTGAAAAGCCCAAGGAGTATCCATTCCCTGTTGAGGGGAGTGAATTTTGAGGATAGCAGAGGCTCCAAGTCGGGAGGGGTTCCAGGGGGAAATAGATGGTAGTGAGGGTGGAGTTTTACTTTGTCCAAGAAGGAGGTTAATGAGAGGGTCTCGCATAGTGAAATCAGAGTTGGACTGTGTTCAGTAAAGGAGAACTTGTTTGAAACAAAGAACATGCAACCCCCCCCCCTTTTTCTCCAGTCTGTCTTTTCTAACAGAGGTTTAGCTGCTGAGGTCTATCTCCCCATCAGAGATTTTGTGGGACAGCCAGATTTCAGATAGTGCTATAACATCAAAGTCGTTGCAGGTGACCCAGGCCTGGAAGGCATCTTTTTTTTGCTGAGAGGCTCTGAATGTTAAGGTGAATGATAGAGATGTTTTTCCCTTTATTAGTGTAAGATGAGTTGAGGGGCGGGCTGGGGGTTCGTGGTCCAGGGTTAGGGTGGATGGATCTGTTAAGGAATAGAAGGAGAATTAGGGCCTGGTCCATCTAGTGATGAGAGGTCGAGATTTAAGTTTGCAGCACCTTGACTGTTTCACAAGAGACACAGAGATATGCTTGGTAAAAAGACAGGGGTAAGAGGGTAGAGTAGGTGAAGGAGGTAATGAATAAGGTCTTCTAGTGGAAGCACGAGGGAGTAGAGAGGGCAGATAACCACGTTGGTTGGAAATGAGGAGGTGTAAGGGCCAGGAGGAGGAGACCTGCAGGAGGGAAAGGAGGGTGGGATAGGTGTGTGGATCACAGGGGCAGGAGGTATAGAGAGGGGACTGCAGTAGTAATAGGAAGAAAGTAAAGGCAGCATGGTGATGTTTTGGATTCAGGAGAAAATGGAGCTCGAGGGAGGCCACTAGTGGAGGAAGCTTATTTTTAGATAGATACAAGAAAGTAGGAAAGTACAAAGCTGGGCGGGGGGAGTGGTGGAGGTTCAATAATAGGATTCAGCTGGAAATAATTGTCACTGCCAGATGATCTAGAGGACAGAGCAACAGTCAACAGTGGGACAGAGCTTCAGAGAGAAGGGGTTCAAGACCTGAAGGAGGAAAGAGGAAATAGTGTGGGGAGGTTATTCAAAGGAGATAGGGTTAATAGGAGCTGCGAGTCAGGCATGCCAACTGGGACAAATAAGTGGAAAGAGAGGACAAATTATATTAATGGAAAGGATATAGATTGTGACATGAGAGAAACAGTGACACCTAGTGGGATGACTGTATGAGGAGCTACTGTGGAAATGACCTGACTGGAAAACAGACAATATAGCTAGCACCAATCCTGGGTGGGGAGGGTGGTGGATTAAAGCAATAGTCAAGGACTATTGTGGGTGGTTGTTCAGGCAGGAGGAGGCTCCTCACGAGTTGTGCAGCTGTCAGATAGAATGCCACTGATCTGGGGAGGAACAGAAGATGAGGTTGGATTGAATGGAGAGGGACTGGGGTGTGTGGAGAGACCTGTGACTCGGGGAGGTGAGGTCCTCAGGTTACAGTGCTAGGAAACAGAGGTAAGGTAAACAGTAGCATGGGGAAGACAGTGAGTGAGCTAAACCTTGGGCTCCAAACTGGCTTTGGAAGCACTCTGAAACCACACAGAATACAAACTAATACCAAATTTGCACTGATTACAAGCTCTTAAAGCAGACACCAAATGCAAGTAACACATGCAGGTTAGGCACAATTGAGATGGAACATTAGATTCAGTCACTGTCCTCTGACACACAGAGGGTTTGGTGGTATGGCACACAGAGAAGCAGTCAGGCAAAATGGTGCTGAACACCGGATTGCAGGTCAGTACAAGAGAAATTACCTTATGGACTGTTGAAGGTGGTTGTCCAGTTAGGAAGAGGCTCCTCACGGGCCGTGCAGCCTTTGGATGGAAGGCCACTGATCTTATTCAGCCAAGGACTGTTGTGGGTGATTGTCCAGGCAGGGTGGAGGCTCTCACGCGCTGCAGCCCTCGGATGGAAGGTCACTGATCTGGGCACCTCCTGATCCACTACCTTACTTACCCAGTCATGCCATGATTAGTACAATGAGTTAGTGCAAAACACAGGCACAGACATGTTATACTGAATATGAATATATATATATATATATGCAATTATGTGTATATGTATTAGTCAGTGTGTGTGTATATCACAACAATTAGAAAGTGCAGTTAGGTGGCTCAGTGGTTAGCAAAATTACTAGTCTACATTCCCCACTATCTAGATCCGTTTCAGCCTTATGCATGTGATTGCTGATTTAAATAAGGTATCTAGTGGCAACTCCCCACCCTCCAATGTCCTTTGGAGCCTGAAAAGAAGAAAACGGTCCCACAATGTCTTTTTTTTTAATCTGTAAAAATGTGTATAGACAGCGCACTGCTGTTATACTAGAATATATAAGTGTATATGTATTATTCAGTGTGTGTGATTCACAACAATGGAAAGTGCAGTTAGGAGGCTCAGAAGTTAGTGAAAAAATTGCTAGTTTACTCATTTCTCACTGCCGACAATACCATTAGTTTGCAGCTATATTGGCTCTTGCTAGAATTTGTTAGCAATGCATCAAATTTGTAGATATAGTTTAGATGCAGGCTACTTAATCAAGAGATGGGTTTGTTGTCTTCATCATATAACTAGGTGTGTTTGTCAAATAAAGAAAAGTATGCATGTCTTTGTGCTCTGGATATTAATAAAGCCCACTGAATCCTTTCCATGAATCCATCTTATAGCCCATGTCTTAATCTTTCTCAGTGCTTGTGCATAATTAACCAGTTTACATCCTAGGGAATAGAGCTTGGGAAATTTTGTACTGAGGAAGGATTCAGAAGGAAGAGGTGAGTCAGAATCAGATTCCAGGTTTTTCTTTGTGCATCAGTCTAACAGAGGATGCCTCATAACCCAGCTGTGATGACTGGAGTGCTGTATGTAAAAGGTGATCCTACAATTCCTTTACCAGGTGAGTGAACTACCATTTTCACTTCACTATCTACCATTACAGTAATACTCCTTCTTTGGCTCCTCTGATAAAATTACAAATTACCTTCTTTGTTCCCTACCTCCCCTAATATCAAAAAACTCCCCTTCTCTCACATCTTTCCTACATAAAGATTTATAGCCTCCATTTTTATTTTTATAAATGGACAGGTGAAGATACTAGTGTGTTAACCTTGTAGTTTTAATAGACTCGTGAGAAGTAATTTTTGGGAGATGGGGTTATATAACATGATAACCTTCCAGCGTAATATTTCCTTGTTCTACAATTGAATCAGTTATTAGTCAGAATGCTCAAGTACTGTTATATGAAGCACACATACATTTTTGTAGTTATTTGCTATTAAAATGTATTTCAGTTACACATTACATTACAAGTAATTCAGAGCTTGCATTATGAAATGACCTTGTCTCTACTGATGTCATTTTGGTGCCAAATATAAAAGGCATGGTTTAGAAAAATGTTAGCAACCCTTGCAGTTTAAATGCAGTAATGTCATCCAGGACAAGGGGCTTATTTCTTCCATGCATATGTGTATTATGTATGTAGTTTTTTTTTTTAGTGGAGATCTCTAGGTTTCATCAATATTGTTATATTTTTAAGAGTGATAACTCTTGGTATCTGTAACTCAGTACTCATCCTGCAGTCGCAAGTCAACCAAATACCAGGCATTAAAACAAAATTAAATGAAAACTCAGATAAAAATCATGTTAAAATAAGATAGGTTTAAAGATAACCAGTAAACTGATTTTGCTATTGATGACTACCCAGCGTGGCTGCCATCTTGATTTTAAGGATGTATCTGGATACTCTGTGATACACCACCCGAGATTGGATCGGGGGTAGCTATTTGTTTTAAAATGGAACTGGGCTTGTAGAGGTTCCAGTGGCAACCACTATATCCTTTGACTGTATCATGGGAGCAGGTGTTGGCCACAGAATTCTACTCCCTACCATCCACCGGTGATGAGAAAGCTTTTCTGCAGGAAATTGCAGACTTCATGGTCGATAAGGTGTTGGAACCTCCAGGTGGCTGGTCCTGGGGATTTCAATGCCTCGGTCAATGAACTCGTGATTTTGGTCAAAACTTCTCCAACTGATTACTTCGTTGGGCTTTACACAGGTAGTTACCACTGCGACACATATTCAGGGTCACTCCTTGATCTGGTGTTCACCCTGGGGATGGAGGGTCGCTGACTTGGTGGTGGAACCAGTTGGATGGTCGGACCATCACCCTATAAGGTTCAGTTTTGTGGCTCCTCCTGTGAGACCAGCCCCTTGGAGATGGTCCATACCGCCTTTGAGGGAGTAACTCAGAGGGTCTGTTGTCAGTACTAGACCTATCGAGTTGGCTAGTGGAGTGCATGGATCCAGGTAACCTAGTAGTGCACTATAACAACATGGTGCCGAGGGCCCTGGACTCCATAGCACCTGTCTGAGTTTGCCCCCTCCCCCTCTGCCCTTGGTCCCCTTAGTTTGATGAGATGTTGAGGTAGTTGAAGAGAGTGGGGCGAAGCTTGGAATGCTGTTGACGGAAATCCAGCCAGGAGGGGGACAGACTTAGGTTGATCGCCCATTATTCGGACTATCAATCAGAAATCTCCTGTAAGAAGGCAGCGTTCCTGTCCAGGGAGATAGCTGCAGCGAAAAATCGACCAGCTCAGCTCTTCCGGACCATGGACAGGCTGTGCAATCCAGCCTGCCTTCGGGTTTGGAGAGCCTTTTCACAGATAAAGTGTGATGAGTTTGTGTAGTTCTTTGCTGATAAGGTGTCTTCAATCAGGTTGAAGATCTGCATAACACGTTCAAATGAGTAAGGCGGTGGTCGACTCAAGGCCACAGGCTCTTGGTCTGTCTCAACAGATTTTGACCAGCCAGCGATCGTGGATATCATGAAGATTGTTCAGGGCCTACGACCGACTTGCTATAGTTTGGATCCTGGTCCTGCGCACCTCCTTGTGAGGTGTATGGGTGTGATCAGACTGGTCCTTGCTGAGATAGTCTGGTGCTCGTTGGTCCAGGGCGTTCCAGAATCCTGAAGGAGGCTGTTGTGACACCCCTTTAAAGAAATCTTCCTTGACCCAGACCGTCTTGCAAACTACAGAGACCAGTCTCTAACCTGCCCTTTTGGGCAAGGTTATTGAGAAAGCAGTCACGTTGCAGCTTGAGGACTTTCTTACCACCCATGAAGTCTATGATCCTCCCCAGTCCGGTTTCAGGAAGAGGCATACTACCGAGACGGCATTGGTTCGGTACTGAATGATCTCCTAATAGCGAGAGATTGGAGGAGTCATTCGATCTTGGTCCTCCTTGATCTCTCTCAGTATTTGACACCGCGACCACGGCATGTTGCTGGAATGCCTGCAGCTACTCTGTGGGCTGTCGGGGACAGTCCTCAGATGGTTCCATTCTTTCCTCACGGGCAGAACTCAGAGGGTGGTGTCAGGAATCTTTCCTCTGCCCCTTTGTCCTGCCTTGTGGGGTGCCACAGGGTTCCGTACTGTCCCCCATGTTGTTCACGGTGTATATGTTGCCATTGGGAGACATTATAAGGCATTATGGGCTGAGTTTTCACTGCTATGCAGATGATATTCAGCTCTATATGTCCTTAGTACCTGTACAAAATAATGCAATCTTGGTCTTTAACAACTGCCTCACTGAGATTCAGGACTGGATGAGTGCTAACTGGTTGAGACTGAATCCGTACAAGACTGAGGTGTTGGTGGTGGACCCAGGTCAGCATGTAGAGAAGTTGGCTCCTGGGCTTTCTTCTGGCCATGTGTTAGGGGGTAACCAGTTGAGACCTTTTGAACAGGTGCAGAATCTGGGCATAGTGCTTGACAACAAGCTGACGCTTAAAGCACAGTTGTCAGCTGTTGTCAAGTCCTCATTTTACCATCTGAAGAACATTGCCCTGATAAAGCACCTTGTTCCACATGATGACCTTCATATATTGGTTCACACCTTTGTGTCCTCTCGTCTTGATTACTGCAACACTCTTTTTCTAGGGTTACCAGGGGTGGATCTCTGTCACCTGCAGCTGGTGCAGAACGCTGTGGCCAGGTTGTTGACTGAGTTGTCAAGAACTTGCCATGTCACACCTGTGGTGCGCGAACTGCACTGGCTGCCGGTGCAGTGGAGGATCACCTTCAAGGTCGCATTGCTGACCTGTAAGACCCTACATGGACAGGGACCGGCTTATTTGCAAGATCTCCTTCAGCCCTACTGCCCTCTCCGTCCACTCCACTCCACCGACAAGGGATTGCTCAGAGGTTCCCAGGGTTCGCTTCTCAGCCATCTGGGGCCAAGGCTTTTTCCTTTGTGGCCCCAACCCTGTGGAATTTCTCTACCTCGCCGGATGACAGAGTGCTTGTCCACTGAGACTTTCAAAGTTTCTCTGAAAACATATTTATGTTGGCTTTTGAAGATAATGCTTAGTTTTATTCTGCTGCCGCTTTATGTTTTAATATATGTTTTATTAATTCAATGTTTGTTGTTATATTTATGATGTATTCGCTTTGGTTTTTGAAAGCACGCTATAAATAAATGTTGATTGAATGTTGATTGATCAATACTATCTGCATTATTTATCTTATTTTGACTGGAACTATGAGTGTTATGTTAATGGGGACTAAAATGAAATGCAGATATGTATATATGTTAAGTACACTAGAACTATGTTGATGTATTAGCATTTACAATAGTTACATGTTCCACACAAGAATTTTAGCTTGATAGAATTTACCAATTTCCATTTTTTGGGGGGAGGGGGTGCGATTTCCTTTAATCACACTTCAACTATTATGTCACTGCTTGTGTTTTTTAAGATGGGCACTTTTGGGTAGTTATTGATGTCTAGCCAGTGTATTGGAGTCAAGGTGTGACTATTACTTGTATATTGGTATACACTTAAAGATATTTTCATAAGTTGCATTGTCACTTTAAAATTTTCACTACAAATGTTGGTATGTGTGTATGTTTGTAACATGCCCCCTAATGAAAACCATCCAGGCTGAAGCACTGGGGATTTGTTCAGTGGTTCTCAACGATGCTTTTTGAACTAACCCAGGAATACATCTGTGTATCTTAAGTTTGCTGAATTTCTGCTTGTTCATTCCTTCAGTGCTGGTACCTGTTTCTTTTGTTCTGCAGTTAGCCTGTAGCTTTGGGTGTGAAGAACTGGTGGTACCTAGATTTATTTTCAATGTTTAACCTTCAATGTTAACCAAGAAGGCACACTGAGCTGTGACATCTCATTTCCTGTTATAAAATGGCATCTTCTCAGTTCTGACTCCTCATTGGTCAGGGTCCGTCACATGGTACTGCATTAATCTAGCATATACTCCTGCTCAGAAGACATGCTTGGGGTGGTGCATTAATCAAGAGTACAACCAGCTGGGGTCAAAAAGGTCTGTGTGCTAATTACATATCCTCAAGGTCAAAAGGTTACAATGCAAATCAAGCAACAGAGCAATATCAAAAAGAAACCATGTAAATTAAAAAAAAACATGACCCTCCCCACACACACAGCGACATTTTCAAGAATCACAGACTGTAAAAGAAATCTATCCAACAACTTTGAAAAAACATACAGCACTCTCTATCACAAACTGAAACCCAAAGCCTCAGTAATGTGTACACAAGAAAACGTTTAAACGATAATAGAACAAGATTAATTTCAAAACTATGATTCTAAACAACAGCAGAAACAATCAATACATACATCACTAAACCATCAGTAAAACATGTACAAACATTTCTCTAAAAGCTAATAAAATATCCACTTACCTATCGGACATGCAGAAAAAAACAAAGGACAGTCAAACTCACTTCTGACTCTCAGCTGCCCAGTAATGCAACTGAATTGGGTCACATAACATCTAATAAATACCCTAGGCTACCTGATCTGACTCAGATCACATGGAAAGAAAAGGAAGCAAGCCTAGGCTTCCAGCTTAGCCTCACAGATCACATGGGAAGTACAGGTAGTTAAAGAGCCACCAACGCCTCAAGAAAACCTTTGAAAACATAACTGGACACAAAGCACCTTATATTTCTCATTAATTCTGTATTTTTATTCCGATTATTTATTATTGTGGTCATATGCATTTAATCGGTCTTATTGCTTCTTCCCAACCTGACGTCACAATATTTCTGTTTAAGCATCACAGTTATTCCTATAACAACAGACTGTGATGTCACAACAGAGCATTATAATTTCAAGTAGGAAATAAGCTTCAGAGGCAGATGAACTCTAATGGATAAAAATCTTGTTTTTGTGGGAATTTCTTCAGTCCTCCGCCCCCTAACTCCCCACCCCTGACAAAGGACCATCTTCCTGCTCCTTACTCTTCTGACAAAGGATCTTCTTCCTACCTCTCCCATACCTGCCTTCCCCCTGTCTTCTGCACCCTCTGCTAAGGTTCTCCACCCTGCCTCTCCCAAATCTGCCCTCTATCCTGCCTCTTCTATGCACCCTATTGTCTCTTATGTATCATGTTGTATTAAACCACTGACTGCTTTATTCTAAACCATGGCTTGTTATGTATTATAATATCTCTTAAACTACTGTTTGCTTATGTAACTCCATGTAATCAACTCTGCACAATTACCCTCTGTACATCACCCCACTTGTTTTCCTAATGTATCACAGTCAATGTATGTATTCTGACGTGCAGCCTATGTAAATGAGTCTCTGACTCAAAGGTATTAATTCCAAAATCTCAATAAATAAATAAAATATAGAAGATATATGAAATTTTGTACACGCTGACTTGTGTCTAAATATTAAGTTTTCCCAAAGGCATCAGCTCCTCTTTAAAAGTCTGGAATATCTATTTAAAAAAACAAAATAACCCACTTCTTCCAGTGCAACCGCACCCAACTACTGTAGTTTACCAGCTGCAACCTAACACCTGCCGCATATCTAATTACACTAATGCCCTAAAGGCAACCAGTTACATATATAGCACCAAATTACAACACTACTACACTGCTAAAACACTAACATTACTAAACATTTTATAAATGTAACAATGTAATTCCATCGGTGGGATTATGCTACGTCCAATGTACCTCATGGTGCTAAGTCCCGCCTTCAGGCTCGGGACTCCAGCTCACCACTCATACATTAACATAGCATAATAACCCCCATCATGCTTTATTCCTTATGTATGGCGGAGGGTGTTACATGGACCTGTTTTATTAACAGAGGACTATTGACCAGAGCACTAGAGAAAGAGCCATCAGAAATGGGCAGAAGAAACTTTGGTTTTACATCTCATCTGAAGGATGGCACCTCAACAGTGTAGCATCTCCTAGATTTGCATTACAGTGTCAGTACTGAATATTAACCCACATACCTGGTATGAGACTAGAACCCTCAGCCTTCTGATCTTCTGGCCCAAAGACAAGTGTGCAACTTAGTGAGCCACTGGCACTGCTAATAACATATAAATTTGTAAAAAAGGTGTCTCGTACTTGTGCTGTGTGTACCACTGCCAATCATCCACTATAGTGTTTACCTGCCAGTTTCCTGATCCTGATAAGCTGACTTTCCTTTAACTACAGAAAAGTCTGTTATTTTTTTTTTCTGAAACCTTCTGAGCAGCACCATAACACTGCCCAGCAAATATCCCTCTTCCTCTTCCATATGAATTATATGGAGTATAACACATGGGCAATCATGCACAACAAGCCTGTTTCCATAAAGGGGTTCTAATGACATATGGACCACCAGACTATAGAGTCCAGGAGTCTCAAGACCAAATTTGAAAATTATTCCCATTTTAAATTAAAATATACATATTAAAAGAAAGAAAAAACTATTTTAAAGAGCTAGAAACATAGAATCTGTTGGCAGATAAGGACCTGATAGCCCACCTAGTCTGCCCTATTTTCCCTACCTATAGTGTTGCTGCAGACCCTAATAATGTAGTGTACTGCCTGGAATTAGTAGTAATTTTCAAAAGTAATCAGCTATCACTTACTATATCTTACTATATCTGAAGTATTTTTTCCTTCTCCGTTTAGCTGACTAGAAGATTTTCAACTTGACAGTACTAGGTGTGATGTAAGGAATAGCACGCCAACGGCTGTTCTTATTCATCAGAAGAAAAGCTGTTGCAACGTTGAATAACTTCTCCTTCTAACAACATGGAAAAGAACAGCCAATCCAAATTATGCAGACTCCAGGAAGAATTTTAGGATTACTTCTATGTTCTGAGGCACAGAATCCCAAATATGGCATCCTCTTTTGTCTGTGTATCCAGGCAATAGTGAGATGTGAAAGTGTGGATTGCAGACCAGGTAGCAGCTCTGCAAATTTCTGTCAGTGGCTGTAACAACTTGCCATATAATTTTGCTGTGGTTTTGTGACATTAACCCACAACAGGGTATGGGGTTATGATTTAATCACACCTGGGTGCATTGTGGCACGAGGCTCAGGCTGAGTGACTTCACAGCACCCGAGATGTGGATTAAATCCCTATAACCCACCCTGAGTAGGCTATTGTGCTCATAACATGGGTTATGTTTAACAAAACAAAAATACACAAATGTGTTTTTTCACTGTTTGAATAGGAAAATTTGAGCATACCCTGCCGACTTCAAAAATAGTCCCCAGAAGTCATGCATATATTCTTTATTTTATGAACATACCAATGCCAGAAATAAAAGTGTTGACATGATTTCTGACATTTGTATGTTCATAACATACATTACATATGCATGACTCACTTTGCCATGAACTTACAGCGACCTGTCTCTCTTTCTCTTTCTTACAGTCCTCGTAGCGCAGTGTGCTGCTCGGTCTAGTGCTGCTGCTTTTCAGCTTACTTTTAACTTACATGTGCCATGCCTTGTTCCTACTTCTCCCATGCCAGCCATAGAAATATTCCATAACAAAAAACACGTCCCGGTCTCTTTCTCACTGTCTGCTTTCACTGTCTGTGAATGCACTGCATACTGACCTGCTCCTGGAGACAGAAGAGAGAAGAAACTGCAGGAGGAACCCCAAGATAAGAATTAGTGAAACAAGCCTGCCAGCTCACTGGAATGTAATGCACTCCTAAGGGATGGAGCGCCTTTGTTTCAGTGGAGCTTGTAAATAACATTTTTAAGCACGGGAGAGATGTGAGAGACAGCCACAGGAGAAATGCTTTAACAAATGAAATGCGCTGTCTCTCTCACTCTCTCCCTCACTGTACCACTGTACATTGAATGAGCAGACAGTGTACCAGGATTGGGGAGATGGGCTCTCATGTGTTGTACAGGATGGATTTTTTCTCTTTTAATTAAATGTAACAGTGTAAATGTAAATGGGACAAGAGTTCATATACAGCGCAGGGGACAGATGCTTCGGGAGAGGGTGAGAGGGTGAACACAAACATTCACTCTGTTACACTGTCCTGCTCACTTTCCTCTGACTTTCCCTGTCTCTCGCTCTGTCTTTGAAGCCGTGTATATTTCAAACAAGTTGGGGAGAATTGTCAAAATAGTAAAGAACACCGTGACATTCACGCTAACTCTGTTCCATAGATATTGACTACCTGTCACAGTCCACATTATCCCCTGTGGCACTGTCTCTCTCGCTTGCTCACTTTCTCAATGGCTACCTTTCAGTTTTTATTTTGCCACCACATAATGAGTGCCACTTTTCCCAAGGATATTGCTTAAGGGAAACTCACAGCAACTGTTGATTGAATAGGAAATTTAATCAACAGTCACCTGATATTCTTTAACCAATTGGGTTGCCTCCTTTTCCCAACCCATGTTATAATTAGTAATAAACCACTCCAGGGTGTGGGTTTGCTGAGATTTATCACTCTGGTATGGTTCGGCTAGGTTGCAGGCCATGACCAAACCACACTCGAAGTGGGTAAATCTCAGCATAACCTACACCCTGGAGTGGTTCATTGTGATTATACAATGTCCCCTGGAAGCTGGAAGGGGCTTGGCAGAGCATACCACGACTACATACTGTGGTCATGGACACCACTCGCTACTTGCTGGGCACAAACTTTCTGTAGCTGAAAGGACCAAAGCTGCTACTATCAGAAGGGCTTGGTCCTTTCATCTGTATGCAGCTGGTCATCAAGCAGCTGATCAGCTTTAAGAATTAGAAGCCTGAGAGTCACTGTGCAAGACTTATTTATCTATCTATCTATCTATCTATCTAGTGGACCGGGGTTCCCACCCCTGGTACTGCTTCTTTCTTCCCCTCTCCTCCAGGTGGTTCATCTCCCCATTCTTTATATACGTATTTTTAATAAATAAGTGGACCAGGGTACCCAACCCCATATTGCTTCTCTTGACCCCCTTCCAGGTTGCCCACCCCGTTCCCCTATGAGCCCAACACTGAGGTGCTCAATCCTAGTGTCAGAATATCCCTGAAATAAAGAAAACTGTCCCTCAATGTTTTTACCCTTAAACTTGTAAAACGAAAATGGTCCCCTCTCTTCTGCTCCCACCCACCCCATCCCAACCTCCCACTCAGCACCCCAGCCCCACACCTCCCTACCCTCACTCACCTGAGCATGTCCCAGGGTGAAGATCCACTCTCCAATCGAAGACACATCTTGCTGCTGGAACTGCCGACTGCAATATGAGAAACCAAGATAAGTGCTGTCATGTTTGCACATTTTGGCTACAAATTTTCAACATGGTCTTTTTGGGACCCCATCTTATGACCAATGGCAGTGGAATAATGAAAATCAGGCTCAAAAGGTGATTTTGCAGTTGCAATGTGAAATCACCTTTCAGGCAGGATTTGAACATTTTTACCACCCTTGTCCCTGAGGTGGGGTTATAAGAAGGCTATGTTGAAATGTTGGGGGCATGATATGTAAAAATGGCAAAGTTATGTGCATACAGTATGTTGAAATTTTTCTATGCTTGCTCGTAACTTTGGTAATTTGCAATATTTTGACCCCAAATTTTTGACATAGACGTTTTTTCACATCACTTCATGAACGTAACAGCTGACATTTCTCAAATCCTAGCCAATATGTGTTTTCACACCTGTGGCACAGAATGAAGTTTCGGTGGTGTGGAATGACATTTTGGTGGGGATTTGAAAATTTTCACCACTGGATTCATAAGGTGAGGTAATAAGAAGGCTGTGCTGAAAATTTGGGGTAAAAATACAATAAAATGTCCAGGTTATGGCTGAATATTACAGTATTTCATCGTTCACTCATAACTTCACTAATTTTCAATTATTTTGTCTCCAAACTTTCAACATAGCCATTTTTCTATACCACCTTATAAACATGACACGTGCTATTTTTTCAATGTTTATATATATATATATTTATTTATTGAATAGTTCCACCAGGAAGGCACACTGGACAACAAGTTACTCATCTCCGTGCAACCTTGGGGTACTGATGAAGAATAAGACATACAGTTTAACATATCCAAGAAATGAAAACATTCAATTACATTTGTAACAAGATATACAGTTAAACAATATCATAAATAATCATACAATCGATTTGTGACATAACATACAGTTAAATATATCATACCTGTGGAATATCCATTTAATTACAAGTGGCATATCCGAGGAACATAGTACAGAAATTTAATGTAGCCATAAATCCTGAATGAGACGTGTTTTCACACCTCTGGTGCAAAATGACATTTCAGCCAATATACTATAACTGGTACATGTCATGTTTATAAGGCGAATCATAAAATGAGTATCTTGAAAAGTTGGGGTCAAAATTTAAAATAAAATTATAATTGTTTAACAACCTTTGTGTGTTGTGCCAGTCTTCACCCCAACAGCCATGCTTTGTGATCCTGTGCCGGTGAGCTGAGTTTGGGGTGAGCTCAGTGACCCAGCTGGATGGGGTAAGGGTGGGGGAATGGCGCTGTTATGTGACATGCCCCCCAGCCAGAGAATAAAATGCGCAGGGTTGTCTGCATGGGCCCAGGTACTATATAATGAAGACAACTGTCCTTCTTGGCATAGGGCCCTATACCCCTCCACCTGGTATCAGAGTGCCTGTGCATTGGCTGACAGATGCACTTTGCCTCATGCATCTGTATCTGCGGCCACATGGAAGTGCAGGGACCACACTGCTCATGGTTTCAGCAGCCCATCAGACAGCCCCATGAACTCTTTATATAGGTCACTGCATAAAAGTGTAGGGCTCTTGGATAGAGTCTTCTGCTGATGCAGAGCATCTGCATCTGTGCACTATCAGTATCAAACACCTGTACAGCATATACATGCAAGCAAACATTCACCATTGACAAATGCTTGTCTAGGTATGTAAGTGAAAAAAGGAAGACCAGATGTTGGATTGCAAGGTTAAAAAGGGAAGGGGAGACTGTGCAGAGGTGCAACAGGAAAAGACAAGCATCCTGAACAAATATTATACTTTTGTTTAGTGTTCACAGAGGAAAGAGATAGGAAGGGGCCACAAAAATGTAACAGAAGCATTGGAGGGAGGGAGGTGGACTCTAGTCCATTCTTGGAGGAGAGAGTACTGAAGGGACTCACAACTCTGTAAGTGGACAAAGCAATGGGGCCAGATTGGGTCCACCCAAGGGTATTGAGGGAGCTCAGAGAGGTACTGACTGCACCTCTGATGGTCCTATTTAACAGTTCATTGGAAACAGGAGTGGTCCCAGAGGACTGAAGGAGGGCAGATGTAGTCCCATTTCACAAAAGTGGTAGCAGGGAAGAGGCTGGCAATTACAGGCCAGTAACTGTGACTTTGATGGTGGGGAAGTTAATGGAATCACTGCTGAAAGAAAGGATTGTGGAATATCTTGAATCTAATGGGCTAAAGGATCTGAGGCAACACATGGATTCATGGCAGGAGGTCATGTCAAACAAATCTGATAGAGTTTTTTGACTGGGTGCAAGGAACTAGATCAGCATGGAGCAGTGAATGTAGTCACCTAGATTTCAGTAACTGAAATTAGTTAAGGGAAAGACAGCAGTGGTGGTGGTAAATGGAGTTCACTCAAAGGAAGGAGACTGACCAGTGGGGTGCTTCAGGGGGTCAGTGCTGGGACCAGTCATATTTAATGTCTTTGTAAGTGACATTGCAGAGGAGCAGTAAGGGAATGTCTGCCTCTTTGTGGATGACACCAAACTCTGCAATAGGGTGAACACTCTGAGGGGGGGTGTGGAAAAGATGAGCAGCGACCTGGGAAAACTCAAAGAGTGGTCAAGGGTAAGGCAACTGGGTTTCTATGTAAAAAAGTCAAAATAATGCACTTGGGGTACAGAAGGCCAGGTGTGAAATACAAAATAGGGGCAAATACTGATGACCACCAAACAGGAAAGAGATCTGGGGTTGATCATATCGGATGACATAAAGGTGGCCAGGCAGTTAGGAGGGTGAGTGGGATGCTGGGGTACACAATGAGTGATATCACTAGCAGAAAAGGGGGATGAGGTGTTGCCTCTGTATAGATCTCTTGTAAGACCCAACCTAGAGCACTGTGTCCAGTTCTGGAGATCACATCTCAGAAAGGACACAAACAGAGTGGAACCAGTCCAGAGGGCAACTAAAATGGTGGGTCTGACTCTGAGAAAGGAAGAAGAAGACTACTGAAGAATACAGGAAGTTGCTGTCCCAGAACAAAAAGGGTGAGAGGTGTAAGGAGAGGGGAGAGAGAGTAAGCATACAGAGTAACAGGAGAGGGGACACAAAATAAGACATGATGGGAGTGGTGCAGTGCACTGGCTGTGGGGTGGCAGTGTTCCAGAAGACATTCTGGAGGCTGCAATGCTGCCCTATTTTCAGGTACCTCTCTGGTCTGAGGAGGAGGTTGCCCGCCTGCAGGCTGACCTGGCTAGATTCATGAAACCTCCTCCTCCACCCAGAGACCACCAAGGCCACCGCTGCTACCTCAGAGGTTGCCAAGAAAGAGGAGTGGCTGGACCAAGGTGGGCTCAGGGAGGGAGAGGGTGGTGGACCAGAGCTGCATCCCTCCAGCTGTACCTTTCCACAATTCATACACTGTTCAAACACCATGAAGTCTTGCTATATTCTGACAAATGCAGTGAGTCCCAACCTTCGAACTGCCCCGGAGATGAAAGAGTTAACTTTCCATGACAGGCATGGAATGCTGAGCTCGAGCTCGGCTGAGACTCTGTCTGTTGTTCTTCAAACTCAAACTGTCAGATTCTTTACTCCACCTCACTGAACAGTCGCTCCAGAGATTTCTCCTGCTGCTCGGTTCAATTTGTCGGTTAAAGTACCGCTTTTCTCGGTTTCGACTGAATTTAAACCGTAACCTGTCGGTTCAGTCTCTGTCTGTGGTATTTGTGAGTACTAGATAGGTTTTATTTTATTCTTTCTGTGTGGAACTTGTAAACGGTTTATCGGTTCGGCTTGAACCAATCAAGTTGTTTAAAATACTTAAATTGTGCTTTTAGAATTAATAGTTGCGGTTCTTATCGGTTCTAAAAAAAAAAAACGGATTTTATTACAGTTTTCCACACGACCCGTGAACACGGTTGGGAAACCAATAAGAGGGTTCTGCCTGGTGGATTGCCATAAAAGGGTAAGTTTGGTTAGGATCACATTTATGTCTGAGAAACCCAAAAGAAAAAACGGACCCACTGGGTTTCAACACTGTAGTGTGTGGGGAAGTCTTTGCCAAGGCTGATCCCACACCACCTGTGTTTATTGTCTGGGGTTTGACCACCTCAATGCAGACTGCCAGATTTGCAAAAATTTCCTGCAGCTACCCTAGAAAGAGAGCTGGTGGGCTCAGGGAAAGGAAGCCAAAAATCCTGAACGGATGGCCAGCCCGGTTCGGTTCAAACCGAACCAGAAGGAGTGCCCTGACCAGGGCGAGACTTCTTCGGCAAAAGGAGCCGATTCTGAGGAATCGGTTCCAGCTAAAGAACTAGAAAAGAAAATCAGCTGGTGTGGGGCCAAAACTTTCCTCTCCAACCGCTGAAGAGATAGCCAAAGCGATCAAAATTGTCCAGTCGCTTTCCTCGGTTCCGACCGAACCGGCACCATCAGGCAGACGCTCGGTTGGGCCGGTTCCACCGGTTCAAGAGTATGAGTTAGAGGAGTTTTGTGAACTGGAGGAGGAGGAAGAGGAGTATGAGGAAAGTGAATGTGGATTTGAAAGTCTGGATGTGCCCATTGACCCAGACATCTTCCCAGACAGACCTTCAGGGGTTTCTCCTCCTAGGCTTTCTGAGTCCCCCTCCCATTTCATGTTTTATAAAAAAGTGGCTGAAACCCCCCAGCTCCCTATGGAAGAAACTGTGGATGACCAGGAGGAGCCTGACTATGTGGAAATTATGGATATCCCAGAGTCTAGGAGGCTGTCTATTCCCTTGCACAAATCTTTTGGGAAACAGACATTTAAGATTTTGAAGACTCCTAACACTATACCTCCTGTGGATAAGAGAATGGACAAGAGGTATACACTGTCAGGCTCTGACACGGAGTTCCTTACACAACAATGCAGCCATGTTGGGGTAGTGCAGGCTGCAGCCTGTGATAAGGCAAACATTCCCTTGCCTTCACACCCCCCGGACAAGGACTCCAGGAGGATTGATGCCATGGCAAAGAAACAGTACATGGCAGCATCCTTGGGACTCAGACAGGCCAATTATGTGGCCTATACTGCTAGGTATAAAAAATCCAGATGGGACACTGTTATGGCCCTAGCAAAACAGGTCCCTGGCCAGCTTGCCACGGAGCTGGATCAGGTGGCTGCTGATGGTATTGAGGCATCCAAGGTGCAATTCCATTCTGCAGTGGACTCCAATGATGTGTCTTCCAGAGTCATGGCTACATCTGTGGCACTTTGAAGAATGGCTTGGCTCAGATGTACTAGCCTGTCACAGGATACCCAGACTCAGGCCATGGAGTTTCTGTTAGGGTAATTCTCTGTTCGGGAGCAAACAGAGAATTACATGAAGAAAATGGATGAGTATAGGACCACCTATAGGAGTGCACAGGCCAAGGAAAGGCAGGCCACTCCTCAAAGGCAGCTTCCCAGGGGTGGGGCAGCCTTTTCATAGGCCTTTACCAAGCCCAGGTCTCTCTTCTGCTTATGCCCAGAGGGGTCCTTTAGAGGGAGAGGCAGACGGGGTACAAGCAGACCTGCTTTCACCCCTCAGCCCAAAGCCCCTGCCAAACAGGCACCCTGATGGGGTTGCCAGGGCCAATTCTCAGCTACCTGTAGGGGGCAGACTGGCTTACTTTGTCCAGGACTGGGAGTCTCTGACATCAGACAAATGGGTCCTGGAAGTAGTAAGCCAGGGACTGGTTCTCAGCTTCAAAAAGTTTCCAAAGATGAGAACCAGATCATTTCCACCTGCAAATCCATCAGAGACACTTGCCTTAGAGGCAGAGGTCTCTTCCCTCCTAGCTCTCAGAGCTGTGGAAAGGGTTCCACCCTTCACCAGGGCAACGGGTTGTACTCCAGGTACTTCCTTACCCCAAAAAAGACAGGAGAATGGCGGCCCATCCTGGATCACAGATACTTAAACAAGCACCTTTAAAACCAAAATTCAAAATGGTGACTCTGGGAATTATTCTACTCTCTCTAAGGCCAGGAGACTGGCTGAGTGTCCCTGGACCTCAAGGATGCCCTACTTCCATGTTCTCGTCAGAAGCTCCCATCAATACCTCAGGTTCGGAGCTGCCCTCAGGCCATTATCAGTTCAGAGCAATGCCCTTTGGCCTCACTTCTGCTCCAAGGGTATTCACAAAATGCCTGGCAGTAGTAGTTGCTTTTCTAAGAAGGCAGAAGATTGCCATCTTCCCTTACTTGGACGACTGGCTCATAGTAGGCCAGTCCGCAGACCAAGTCAAGTTACCCTTACAGATAACTCAGCAACTGCTCACTTCTTTGGGTTTCCTTCTAAATCTTCCAAAGTCAGTTCTAGAGCCTGTCCAGCTCCTCACCTTCATAGGTGCAGAGCTAGACACTGTAAAGGCCAGAGCCTTCCTTCCCCTGGACAGGGCAAGGACACTGGTCTCTCTGGCCTCCTCATTCACCCCTGCAGGTGTCTCGACCAGCAAGGCATTTTCACAGCTCCTGGGGCACATGGCTGCTTCTACAGTAGTAGTGCAGGAGCAAGATTTCAGATGAGGGACATTCAGTTCCATTTGAGAGCCTTTGGTCTCAAAGAAAGGACCCTCTGACCAAATTGATCCCAGTAACTCGAGCCCTGATCCAGGCCCTACAGTGGTGGCAGGATTAGAACAGTCTGAGACAAGGGTTCCCTTTGTCACTCAGTCTCACTCTTTAATCCTTACTACAGATGCCTCCCTCTTGGGGTGGGGGCTCATATGGGCAACCTCACCACCCAGGGGTTGTGGTCCCCTCAGGAATCTCTGCTCCATATCAATCTGTTGGAACTTAGAGCAGTATTTCTAGCACTTCAAGCTTTTTCCAAATCCGTTCAGAACAAAGTTGTAAAGGTCAGAACAGACAACACCACCACAATGTGGTACATCACAAGCAAGGAGGCACTCGGTCTATGGCCTTGTGCACCGAAGCAATGAAGTTGTGGTCTCTGGCCTACTCCCTGAACACCTCCCTCATGGCAGTTCACCTCCCAGGCAAGGACAATGTCCTGGCAGATGCTCTCAGCAGGATTTCCCAGGGCCATCACGAATGGTCACTGGACCCCCTGGTCTTGGAGGTGATATTTTCCAGATGGGGCACCCCACAGATAGATCTTATTGCAGCCCCAGACAATCACCAACTTCCCCTTTTCTGCTGCAGGCCCCCAGTGTTGGGGTCAGTCCCCCTGGATGCCTTAGTTCTCAGTTAGGAAGGGAAGTTTCTCTATGCTTCCACCCCTTCCCTCTATTGTTCAAAGTGCTAGTCAAAATCAGATCTCAACCCTGCAAGATGATCCTGATTGCTCCAGACTGGGCCAGACAGCCCTGGTATCCACTCCTACTGTCCTTAGCAGTCCATCTTCCCCTGTGCCTTCCCAGGAATTACAACCTGTTAACCTGTGCTCAGGGGAGGGTGTGGTACCCGAACCTCAAATCTCTCAATCTCAAGGCCTGGTTCTCGAAGAGTTAGAGTTTGCTAACTTACACCTCTCCCAAGGTGTAATGGACATCCTGAAGGCTTCTAGAAAACCTTCCACCAGGGCTACTTATAATTCAAAATGGAAAAGATTTTTCATATGGTGCTCTGGGAAGCATATTTCCCAAAATCTGCTGATCTGCCCACAGTCCTTGATTATATGGTCCACTTAAATAGCTTGGGGCTCAGACCACTACACTGAAAGTGCATCTGGCAGCTGTGTCTGCTTTTATCTCAGCAGGTAAGCCCTCTTCTCTTTCAACTCACCCTGCATTCTCCAAGTTTTTCAAGGGATTGCTTCACACCAACCCTCCATTCAGGGACCCTGCCCCTGCCTGGGACCTCAATGTTTGCATTGCTCAGCGTATGCAACCCCCTTTTGAGCCTTTATCTTCAGCAGAGCTTAAGTACTTGACTTGGAAGACTGTGTTTCTGGTAGCCATCATTTCTGCCAGGTGCATAAGTGAATTACAAGCTTTGTCAGTGGAGTCTGATTTTATCTCCTTTCATAGAAATAAGGTGGTCCTCAGGACTAACAGGAAGTTCTTGCCTAAGGTGGTTTCAGATTTCCACCTTAATCAATCTATGTCTCTTCCAGTGTACTTCACTGACCATTCCTCCTCTGGCGAGAGGAGGCTGCACAGTTTGGATGTCAAAAGAGCCCTTAGCTACTACATAGAGCATACCAAGGGTCACAGGTTTGACTCTCCAACTATTCCTCACTTATGGTGAGGTTGGTAAAGGAAAACCCGCCACTAAATGATCCATTGCCAGGTGGATTGTCTCTTGTATCCAATTTTGCTATGAGAAACTGGGTAAGGTTCCTCCTCAGGCCTGAGGGCTCACTCTACCAGAGGTACAGCTGCTTTCCTGGCTGCTGCAGGACATCCCTATTCTAGAGATATGTCAAGCAGCTACCTGGAAAACAGTTCACACTTTACCAAGCATTACTCTGGACATCCAGGCTAGGAGTGATGCTCAGTTTCAACACAGCTGTGCTTCAGAGCCTATTTCCGAGTAGGTTCTGTCCCTCCTTCATGGAGGTACTGCTTGGTAGTCTGCATATGTCAGAATATAGCAAGACTTCATGGTGTTTGAAGAAAATTACTCACCTTAGTAATGTTGTTTCTTCCTCATGGAGTCTTGCTATATTCTGACCTCCCCTGCCTGCCCCTCTCAGAACCTCTGTTTTTGGATGTGGGTGGCAGTGCAGTGTTGGCACTTAGTAGGTGCTCACCTTTTGTTTTCACCCCTTCTTTCTTGGGGTGAGTTGGTGTTGTGTTTTTCATTTTGGGTCTCCTGACTTGAGTCTTTGTTTTAGGACCAAAATGTGTTTTATGTTAGTAGCCAATTGGCTAGTGTAGGGTTTACAGCTTCCACACAGGACCTTAGTGAGTTTAGCTCGTAAAGATCTGACGGTTTGAGTTTGAAGAACAACAGACAGAGTCTCAACCGAGCTCGAGCTCAGCATTCCAGGCCTGGCATGGAAAGTTAACTCTTCATCTCGGGGCAGTTCAAAGGTTGGGACTCACTGCATATGTCAAAATATAGCAAGACTCCATGAGAAGAAACAACATTACTAAGGTGAGTAATTTTTCTTCTGGTGGATTGTGGTTCCTCTATGGAGGCACCTGCAGTGGAGACCAAGGAGGATGCTGGAAACCTCCACAAAGGAGACCCACAGGAGGGTGGCATGGGACCCCACAGGGGAAGGAAACAACTCCTGGTGAGGGACTCAGTCATTGGGGGGTAGAAGTGGGGGAGGAAGGGGAGAGGGAGGTAAGGTGCCTGCCTGGCGCCACAGCTTGGAAGGACAGGAAGCGAATCCTTAGAATCATGGGAGCAGCTGCATGAGGGAGGGAGCTAGATGTCATTGTCCACCTAGGGACAAATGACCTGCTTGGAATGGGATTAGAGCAGTGCAAGAGGAGTTTGTAGAGTTGGGGAGGGGCCTTAGACAAGTAGCGCATACGATAACCTTCTCGGAGGTGATGCCTGTCTATGGGAAGGGTAATAGTTAGGGTACTCCACACCATGGAATTCAATGAATGGTTGGAAAACTGGTGTGGAGCTCAGAGTTTTGGCTTCATTGGGGACTGGGGAGCCACCTAGAGGGATGCAGACCTATACCGGCGCGATGGTCTGCATCTATCCAGGGGAGAACCAGGATCCTAGGTGATAGGTTTAAATGCTTCATTGGCAAGCATTTAAACTAGCCAAGGGGGGAGGCACTGAAAAGGAGCAGGGAAATCCCAGCCTCCCCCCACAAAACACAGTAGTTAGAGAGGTAAACACCAAAGTAGAGAAGTCAGTAGGGAGCAGGACAGGGATAAATGCAGAAAAAGGCAGTAAGGACAGAGATTGGGCTAAAAGGGGTAAGGCCATCAAAAAATGGAGGGTGATGAGTACCAATGCCCATAGTCTGTGTAACAAGCTCCCTGAACTAGTGGCCTTGATGGAAGAGGGATGCCTGGATATTGTGGCAGTCACAGAAACATGGTACACAGAGAACCATGACTGGGATGTCAACATACCGGACACACAATCTACAGGAGGGACAGGGAGGGTAAAGAGGAGGAGGAGTAGCTCTATGTAAGGAAGGGATCAAAGCAACAGAACTAAAGAGTAAACAGGGGCAGATGAGGCACTCTGGGTCACCCTGGAGACAAAGCATCACAATCTGCATGGGTGTTGTATACAGACCTCCATCTCAGGGGAGGGAATGGACAAGGAAATGATAGAAGGCATCCTTAGAATGGCAGAAAAAGGGGAGATATTGTTGATGGGGGACCTGAATATGCCAGATGTTAACTGGAGCACCTTTGCTGCAGGCACATCCAAGAGCAGGGTCATTCTTGATGCCCTACAAGGGGCATGCCTCAGACAGCTAGTATTGGAACCCACTTATGAGGGAGCAATCTTAGACCTGGTACTCTCAAATGGGGATGGAGAAAGAATCTCAGATTTAGAAGTGGGTAGCCATCTGGGAACAAGTGGCCACCAAACAGTGTGGTTTATGATAAACACAGCCATAGAGTCAAGCCATACAAAAGCAAGAATATTGGACTTTAGGAGGGCTGACTTTGGGAATGAGAGAGTGCCTCAGAAAAGCACTAGCAAACAGGCAAGAAGGAGGGGTGGAGGAGCAATGGGGAGTAATCAAAACAGCCATCACAGAGGCAACAAGCCTTTGTGTGAAGCAAATCAACAAACACAACAAAGGAAAAAATGCTATGGTTCTCAAAAGAGGTGGCAGGAAAGGTTAGGAGAAAAGGCAGCATTCGGGAAATATAAGGAAACACAGAAGGAGCAGGACAGAGAACTTTATCAGTTAAAGCAGAAAGAGGCAGGGAAGGCAGTCAGAATAGCAAAGGCCCAAACTGAGGAAAGGATAGCCAACTCTATTAAGAAGGGGGATAAGACCTTTTATAGGTACATAAGGGAGTGAAGAAAGACCAAGGGAGGGATACTGAGGCTTAATAAAGGGGAGGGAATGTAGGCAGAGCGTGACAGTAAAAAAAGCAGGGATACTGAATGAATATTTCTGCTCAGTATTCACAAAGGAAGAGGAGGGGGAGGAACCTAACAAAACAAGAGAAACACTCTGGATACGGGGGTTGATACCAGTCCATTCACAGAAGAAAGGGTTTTGAAAGAACTAGGGAAATTGAAAGTGGACAAAGCAATGGGGCCTGATGGATTCACCCAATAATTCTAAAAGAATTAAGGGTAGAACTACTAACACCACTGACTTCTCTTTAACAAATCATGGAAGGATGGGATGGTACCTGAGGACTGAGGAGGCATATGATTCCTCTTCACAAAATTGGGAGAAGGGCAGAGGCAGGAAAGTACAGACTAGTTAGTTTGACCTCAGTGGTAGGAAAATGATGGAATCACTTGAAGGAAAGAATTGTTGAGTACCTAGAGGCCAGTGGGGACAGGGACCCAAGGCAGCATGGATTCACTGCGGAAAGGTCATGTCAGATGAATCTAATAGATTTCCTTGACTGGGTGACCAAAGTAGTAGACCAGGGAGGGGCTGTGGACATTGCCTACCTAGATTTTAGCAAGGCATTTGATGCAGTCCCATACAAAAGATCAATATACAAGTTAGCCAACATTGGTGTGGGTCCCAAGGTGGTAGTCTGGATAAAACATTGGCTGAACAACAGGACGCAAAGGGTAGTAGTAAACGGAGTCCACAGTGAAGAAAGAAGGGTTACTAGTGGGGTACTGCAGGGTTCGGTACTGGGACTGGTCCTTTTTAATGCCTTTATAAATGACATTGCAGAGGAACTGGAAGGAAAAGTATGTCTCTTTGCAGACGACACAAAGATCTGCAACAGGATTGATACACAAGATGGAGTGGAAAGGATGAGAAGGGACTTGGCAAGGTTGGAGGAATGGTCAGATGTATGGCAGCTTAGATTCAATGCAAAGAAATGCAAGGTAATGCACCTGGGAAACAAAAACCCAGGGGAAGAGTACACACTGGGGGATGAGATACTGACAATAACAAAATGGAAAGGGACCTGGGGGTAATTATATCAGATGACCTAAAGGTGGGCAAGCAATGTGAGAAGGCAGTAAAGAAGGCTGGGGGATACTGGGATGCATAGGAGGCATCAATAGTAGAAAACAGGAAGTTGTTATCCCTTTGTACAGACAGTTGGTGAGACCCAATCTGAGTACTGTGTGCAGTTCTGGAGACCCCATCTCCGAAAGACATAGACAGAGTGGAGGCTGTCCAGAGGAGGGCAACCAAAATGGTACAGGGTCTGCACCAGAAGACATATAGAGGAGAGACTAAAGGAGTTTAATATGTATACCCTTGAGGAAAGAAGGAGGGGGGACATGATAGAAACTTTCAAGTAACTCAAGGGAATCAACAAAGTCCAAGAGGGTAGTATCTTTCAGAAAAAGAGATGTGCAAGAACAAGGGGGCACAATTTGAAGATAGAGGGGGGATGGCTCAGAGGTAATGTAAGGAAGTATTTTTTCACGGAGAGGGTTGTGGATGCATGGAACAGCCTTCCTGAGGAGGTTGTGGAGTCAAGAACAGTGAGGGAATTGAAGAATGCATGGGACAGACATAAGGCAGTTTTAGTGGGGGGGGGTAGGAGGAAGTAGGCTGTTGGTTAACTAGGATCTGCAACTTATCCATCAGGTAGGAAAATGGGCAGACTAGGTGGACCAAGCGGTCCTTATCTGCCATCAAATTCTATGTTTCTATGTGCAGTATCTGCATCAGAAGCCTTACAAGGAGAGGTTAAAGGACCTAAATATGTACAGCCTGGAAGAGAGGAGGGGGGATATGATAGAGACCACCTTATGGGGGGGATATGATAGAGACCACCTCACGGGGATAAACAAGGTACAAGAGGGGAGTATTTTTCAGGGGGAAAAGGTGCTCAAGAACAAGGGGACATGCTATGAAGCTGAAGGTGGGAAGATTCAGGAGAGATGTGAGGAAATAACTTCTTCACAGAAAGAGTGCTGGACTCCTAGAACAGTCTTCCAGCGGTGGTGGGAATGAAAACTGAGGGTGGGGTTCAAGAATGTAAGAATAGGAATAAGAGAATCTTAGGGAAAGGGAAGGGAGGTGAATGGGCCGGAGATCAAGTAGGATCTGTGGTGATTCTATAGGTAGGGAAAAATGAACAGCCTAGGTGGGCTGGCAGTCCTTATCTGCTGGCAAAGTCTATATTTCTATGCTAATTCCACTATACAAAAATTGCATTTTTTTCTTTCCTGCATGTCAATCAGAGGGCAGCAACTTTACCTCCTTGCAGGCACTCTACAGTCCAAGTGTGTGCTTTGTTTATTATATTTGTAGCAGACCACCACCACACCACACCCTGGCTTACACTTAAACTGTTGCTAGAACCCTCCTGGTTACTGCTAATTGCTGCCCGGTGCTAAACAAAAATGGCTCTTTTTCTTTCCTGCACACCAAAGGACAGTAATCATACCTCCTTGTCAGCACTCGACGGTCCAAGAGAATGCACCTGTGCAGAGAGCTGTGATCATACAATCTTTCACTTCTCTCCAAGTCCCTGACTGAGCCATGTGTTAGTGAGAGTATAGACTTGAATCTAAAATCAGGTAACAACCACTCCCTCTGTTTAAGCCCCTTTCCCGAGTTCTATTTCCTTGTTTATATGGTTTTCAGTTTAATGTAACTTATTGCTTATTTACTCTGACTGACCCTGTTTCCCTGATTTGCAGCTTTATTACCCCGGTTTGCTAGTTTTATAGTAGAAAAAGAAAAAAACTCCTGCTTCCTTTTTTGCGATTGCTTGGACCATCCTGGTTTTTAGGATTTCCTGCCCAGTATTCAAACCAAGGCGCCTTCCATATACATGCCAATCACTTTGTCTGCTGCTGTATGATTTGTTTATTGGATCTGTAGCAGACAACACTACTCCCACTTGCCTTAAACTGTCGCTACAACCTCTCCCACCCAACCCGGTTACTGCTAATTTCTGCCTGCAGCTAAACAAAATGGTGCTTTTGGATTTTTTAAACCCCTTTATTGCATTTTTACAAGGTGCCAACACTGTTACATCAATTGAAGCAGGCATAGGTAACCATAAAATACAATAAGCTATTACTTGCCTGTGTAAAATATAGAATATAACCTAAAAAGAAAAAGATTCCCAAGTCTCTATACGCTCATTTTTCTAACTCATACCAATAGTATAAAAGCATCCCATGGGGAGAGCTCAGGGGACAACCTAGCGATCCAGGGCCTAAGATCCTATGGTAAGGCATATTTGGGATTGTCTAGAGTCAGGACCGGTATGCCCATACGAAAATAATTGCAGTATATGGTCTGGTCTGAGAGGGTAATATATAGGAACCACTTAGTCCCATTATTAATGATAACCTGAAGTCGCCCCTGAGTTTAGCAGTCATGCTCTCCATACTATATATATCATATACAGCATCTTCCCACTGGCGGATAGTGGGTGGGGGCAGAAAATAGCCATTTCCTCATAGAACATAGACTTTAATGGCAGATAAGGACCGCTTGGCCCACCTAGTCTGCCCATTTCCCTACCTACAGGATAAGCTGCAGATTCTATTTAACCAACAGCCTATTTCTTCCTACCCCCACAAAAATTGTCTTATGTCTGTCCCATGTGATCTTGAATTCTCCCACAGTTTTAGACCCCACAACCTCCTCAGGAAGGCTGTTCCATGCATTCACCACCCTCTCTGTGAAAAAAATACTTCCTCACATTGCCCCTGAGCCATCCCCCCATCTTCAAATTGTGTCCCCTTGTTCCTCGTAATAACTTTCTTAGCTGCTGCTAAAAGAATGCTCACTAAGTATATTTGTTGTTTCTGTTTGAAGCTTTTGGGAAATAAAGTAATATGGCAATTTCTGGTGTCAAATGACCCAGATCGGGAAAAGTTCAAAAATACCTTGTTAATGTCCCCCCAAGAGAGTGCCAGGGCTGGGCAAACCAAAATACATGGACATGAGTCGAGACCTTGCATCTACAATGTGTTCAGCAGGATGAATCTGCTCTGTGAGATACTTGCTAATAGATAATAGGGTGTATATCATGGAATATCATCATGCCTCGGGTGTTGGGCACGAGGCCACAGGCTGAGTGTGTCCAACCACCTGAGAAGTGACGATATCCCATGATATACCACACCCTGGAGTGACTTATTGCTCTTATGAACAGAGTTTGAAGTTTTATAAATAAAAAAAATAAAACAAACAGATTTTAGAACATTTTATAAATGAGCTTTTGGGTGGTATAGGAGTACATTTTGAAAAACTTGTTCTCAGACAGTAGAGAGCAAAGAGGCTGGTGGTGCCGGAACTTTTTTGAACCCATGATGATGTAGCCCGATATCATCATGGCTTCAAAGAGCTCTTGACCAATCAGATTCCTCTATTTGCGATCCTCAGTTCATAATTAACCATAATCTGTGGAGTTCAAAAGAACCTGGCCACCACCTTCCAACTAAATTCTCGTCAAGTGCATGAATCTGTAGTGCTATGCTGTCTACGCCAGATCTGCGGCCAGTCTTTCCGCAGGATATCCAACATTAATTCTGCCTCCCAGGTAATAAACACCCCTTCCAAAGCGTAAGACGGAGCACTCACTAAGGCTTTGTAAAAGCGGAAATTAAATGTCTAGGAGAGCTCACCCGGACCCGCATTAATAAAGAAAGGGCGGGGAATGTAGAGGGAAGACCAAGCCCCAGAACCCTGTTCAAAAATTTCATCTCTGTCAATACCTGTAAAAATCCCTTTTTGGAGGTCAAATTCTGCCTGTAGTTGCTGGAATGATTTGAAAATGCCATTAGAATAAAATTGGAACGCATGTGCCCAGGCACCTGATGCCAACTGTGGAAGCCATAGTCCAGCTTAGCTGTGGTAAAATCCTGTCTAAAGAGGGTAACCCAATCCACTTTGCCCCATGAATATTTTCAGGTCTCTTTAAATGTGCTGCCCAGCTGTGCACTAGGTTGGAGGTGTAGAGGGAACTCTCCCCAGTGGAGCGGCCCGAATCTTGCTGAAATACTGTGGTGTAATCATGTGGGAGTGAGGATAAAGCTCTCTCCACCTGCAGCCACAGTGGAAGTTGTATATGGGGGAGAAGCCAATGTACCATATGGGTTAGCTGTACAGGCAGGGCATAGTTCTGAAGGTCGGGCAATGCTAAGCAGCCATTCTCCTTCGGACACTTCAGCTTGCTAAACACCACTTGGCCTCTTCCCATGCCATAGATAAGACAAAATCATTCTGTTCCATTTGCTTATTTTAGTTTTGGGCATAGGAGAGGGATATTCTGCATTAAGTACAATAGTCTGGGTAATACATTCATTTGAATAGACTGGATTCTGTTTAGTAGGGATATCGGTAGGTGAGTCCATATGAGGAGATCATCCTTGATCTGAAGGAACATTGGGTCATAATTGATGGGAAACACCCGGTGCAGGTCTGTCGGAAGGTAAATACTTAGATATTTAATGGATGCGTGGCCCCATCTGTGAGATCGTCCATCGCAAGTTCGGGGACGGGAGTCCTTAATAAACAGGACCTCTGTTTTACTGGTTTTATAACCAGAGACCCTCTCCACCAAAGCCAGGCTCTGCTCCAAGGCCCTCAATGAAGATTCTAGTTCTGTAATGTATAGTAGGAGGCTGTCAGCATAGTATGCTATGTTATGTTCTTGATTATTAACCCGGAAGCCCTGAATTTGGGTCTGTTGTCTCAAGTATTGGGCAATAGGTTCCACATGGAGCGCAAAAAGATAAGGGGATGGGGGGCATCCCTGCCTTGTGCCCCGGGACACAGGGAAATGAGATGAGTGTGAACCATTGATATTGACTGTGGCTTCTGGGTTAGATTACATACCTTTAATATTTTGGAGAAAGCTATGGGGGAACCCAAATTTCAGAAGCGTGCTCTGGAGAAAGGGCCAGGAGACCTTATCAAATGCTTTCATGCATCAAGACTTAAAATCATCAGGGGTATTCAAGAGTGGGCCTGAGTGATTAAATAGAGTGTCCTTTAATATTACAGTCATTTGCCTAGATTTAATGAAGCCTGACTATTGGGATGAACCAGGAGGGACAAAATCTCATCAAGACGGTGCGCTAAAATTCTGGTATACATTTCGTAGTCCTGGTCGAGGACTGATATATGGCAATAGAAGTCACAAAGATGAAGGGGTTTATTAGGTTTCAAAATGACAGAAATTGCGCTTGATTCCAAGAGCTAGGGTACTCCCCTGTTGAGTGACTTTTTTGAAGGGCCTGGAGCAGGGATTCCTTGATAAGTTCCCACTACCCTTATAAAATTCAGCTCCATAGCCATCAGGGCCTGGACTCTCTATTTTTTAAATTTTTTATTGTAGTGTGAATCTCATGTGATGTAATGGGGCGGGTTAACTGAGCTGCGCACTGAGGGTCTAAGATGGGAAGCCTCAGTCCCGTAAAGACAGCCTCTTTCATGTACTGTATATTGTGTAGTGAAATTATGTGAGTGTCTATTGTTATTCATACCCTTGTGTTTTATGAAGCAATTAACAGGACTGTATTGTAAACTGGGCTGCAAAGTCCAAATGACATACGTTCCTGTATAAAATAAAGTTTTACCAACCTACCTACCTATATCTTGTAAAGCTGGGGACGAGGTTTCCATGTACAGTTCCGAGTAGTCACTGGTGAAACATGTGCAATATCTGAGAGGTGATAGATGTCATACTGCCAGAGTCAGGATCTTTAATCTTGGAAACAGTGATTGTCTACAGCTGTTTTCTTAGGCGGAAAGACAATAAATGGGATGCCCTCACCTCTCCCTCATAATATTTTTGGCGTAACCAAAGAAGCACCTGTTCTGTCTTTTCTGTTAATATTTTCTGGATTTCTTGTTTGATAAGTACAATCTGGTCCATCAGGGAATGATCTCCCTGCATATGTGCCTGTCTTAAAAAACTCAATTTATCCTGTAGGTCCTTGAGTTTAGCTTCCGCCTGTCTCTTTTTTTTTTTGTGGCATATGCTATCATATAGCCTTGTAACACCACTTTCAAGGTGCCCCAAGTTATCTGGGGTAATGTCTGTGGTGAAGAGTTATCCCAAATAATCTGTGGAATTTCTTTTAAAGCATTTCTTTAAAACCGGGGTCTTCCAATACAGATTTGTTAAGACGCCAAAACATATTTTTCCTTTCTTGTGTCATTATAAGTTCTAGGGCAATTGTGGCGTGGTCTGAGAGATAGATATTCTTGATGTACACTGAATGGATTTGTTCCACATGTTCTCTACTTATGCAAAAGTAATCCAACCAAGAGTAGTGTCTGTGGGTGTGGGAATAGAATGTGAATTGTCTGGAGTTGGGATGGAGGTGTCACCAACAGTCAACCAAGCCCACCTCTTTTAGCAACTTAAGTAAATGTTTCTACCCCCGAAGTGAGTGACAGTGTTCTAGATGCTGAAGTGTCCAGAGAAGGATTTAATAAGCAGTTGAAATCTCCCCCCCCCCAAAATCAGTGTGCCTTGTTTATGTGTAATGATCATATCTATCAGCTTCTGAATTAATGATGCATCGCTGCCTGGGGGAATATAAATACTACCCATTGTGTACCGTTGGTCTCGGAACATACCCATGACCAATGCCAGTCGTCCCTCCTTATCAGAATAGGAGCCTGAAATTGTAAAGGGAGAAGCCCGATGTATCAGGACCACTGCCCCCCTGCATCTGCCATGCCGATAAGCTGAATTCACAATCTAGGAAAAGACGAACTTGGCTAATTTCTGATGCTCAGCAGTCATGAGATGAGTCTCTTGAAGTAGCAGCAGGTCTGGCTTTAGTTTTTTTGAGTGTGGTCAGGGATATGTATCGTTTAACTGGCCTGGACAGACCATTAACATTATGGGAGATTAGATGAAATGGGATACTCATTTGTCTCCATTACCTGTCAGTCCCCCCAGTCCCCCCTCCCCAAAAAAAGTGAAAAAATCAAGCACATGTGATAACACAGGCTCCAACTACAATATCGTAAGCTAAATAAATACAAACTGGTAGTATAGTAGAGCACAAGAATATTTTGAGGCATGCTTCTAGGCAATAATGTAATATGCCAAACAAATGCACCTATTGGTAGGGTACAGTGAGTATACATTCTAAACTAGTTAAAAGTTAAGAAGGGAAATGGGAAGATAGGCAATCTTGCCAACTATGAACAGGAAAGTACAGGCCAACTGGGCCTCAAACTAGTAAACCTGGAAAGGGGGTCAAAACCCCAACCATTGAAGTACAACTAGAGTACATTGAAAAGGGACTTCCCACTGAGAGGACGCTATCTGTAGTTGTCCTAAAGAAGGTGACAGTATCAGCCACCTAGGGAGAAAAAGACTACCATTCATGGGGGTGGCTCCCTTAGGGTACCATTGACCCTTGACTAAGGACTGGGAAAAGGGAAGAGATAGGAGAGGGACACAAATCAATAGAAAAATAAATATTAGTTGGGTGGGATAACCGAGGGAGGCTTGGGTATAAAGGTGCATCATATCCTCGAACGACCTAATGTCTCCCCCCCACCCAATAAAACAGTCTTCCGTTTTTTTAGGAGGCGGCACATTCTACCCCTTCAACCAACACAGTAAACAAAAATCTAGTATAAAGTCTCTGTTAAAAGAGTTCTTGGCCTCCTCAAAGAACAAAACATTCTGCGAGGTACTGGCATCAACTATATACAGTTCATTTAACGTTCCATATGGTAATCCTTGATGTGTATGTTAGGGCAGGACCGCAGCCTGAGGTTTAAGTCCTGCAAGTGAGTACCTATGCACCGGGCAATCACCCCAGGCAGACGGGTGGGCAGGGCGAGCCACAGAGGAAAGGTACTCAGCATATATAGCCCATCCTAATTATGGCACCATTCTCACCCGGCCCCCCACAAGGCCCAAATCCCCAGACCAGGCAGCAGTGGGAGAACCCCGCTCCTGAGGTATAGTACTATGGCCCCCCACACTGCGTCACTCATACCAGGGCCCCCCCAAAACAACAAGGTATTATTGTGGAAGCGACAGGGCTGCCCTATGGGGGTAGGGGCAAGGCAGTACTCCTATGTTAATATCATTCTGTGAGGCAAAAGAGAGAGCAGCCAGGGGAGCCCTATTTAATGGAATCCTGATTGGAATGGGGGAACCGTGAATCGGAAGGAGTCCTTCGGCCCCCTTGAGTCAACTCTGTCCCTAAGAATAATCAATTAATTTGCCTGTATCATAAGGTGCACGGAACCACAGGATGTCTCCCTATTTAACGGGAAGTCTTGTTAGGCGGGGTTCGCACATGAAAGCCCGACAACTCAGAGTTCCATGTGCCTCCGCCCACCTCAGTGTATTCTGTGGTCCAGGTCTTTGAAACACAATGTTCACTGCACCATAAAAATTGTAGGGGGGGGGTCTCTATCTACTGGGTAGATCCCCCTTCTGAACAACAAGCATGCTGCCTCTGCTGCCAACCCCACAGCTGCGACCTCCATCCATGCCCAAGTTTATTTATTTAAGCCTACAATCTGGGGAGAGCACCACAGAAGCTCTGAGGTGCACCCCAGGGACCGCCACCTCCCCGCAGAGGGTCCCACCTCCCAGCCCTGAGTCGACCTCATCAGAGCCAGGCCCAAATGGCACCACATCATGCCCACCCCCCACACCAGGTGAGGGAGAATATTGCGCCAGCTCACTAAGGGGTACTCACTGCATCATAGAGGGTTTTGTAACCCAAGATCACTGAAAGGATCAAGTGACCACAGATACAAGCTGCTGTTGCAATTTTTTTCAGTGAGTCAATGGCAGATTGTTGGGTCATCAGGTCTTGCGCCAGTAGGCCTCCCACCGCTCTGCAAAAAATCAGCCACTGAGGCAAAGCAAGATGAGTAGGGATGGTAAAGTCACGTTTCTGCAAGTCCAGATATGCTGTTGCTGCATCATCATAGCTTTGCTGTCTCACGGGATACTGTTCTACTAAGCAAGCTGGATAGGGAGTCTGGAATTTCAACTTATTCTGTCTCAGTACTGGAAATAGTGAGATATATTCCCATCTACATTGCATCATGTATGGTGCATAGTCATTATCTAAAACTATTCTTGTGCCCCCATAGAAGATTTTTCCTTAGGCCCATGCCTTTTTCAAGATCAACTCTTTTGTTTGGTGTCTCAAGAAATGAAGTATTAGAGATCTGGGTCTAGCATTGGGGTTTGTAGGTTTGGGTCTGATAGCTCAGTGGACCCGTTCAATTTCAGTTGAAAATCTGCATCCAGGAGGACCTATGTGTTAACAGTGTTTCTGTAAAATCTAGAATGTCTGCACCCTCACTATTTTCGTGGACCGATTAGATGCAGATATTGTGCCTCCAGTGCCGGTTCACCACATCCTCTTGCCAGTCGACAGTGAACTGGCAAACCTTAGACACTAAATCTAGCACTGAGTAACTTTTTAGAGTGTGTAGCTTGCTCGGTGTGGGCCTCTTCCAACGCACTCACCCTACACTCCACCACAGTGAGGTTGGAGTGAAAAGATGTTAAAGTTTCCTGGAACAAGCAAAATTCAGTTTTAAAGTCTGTAAGTTCATTTAATATTTTATCTATTTTTGATGTCATAGAGCTTCTTTTGTTGGAACGTGATATCTTGGTTGTAGCAGATTTAGATGCCATGGAGCGAGTAGAAATCAGGGAGACTTCTGAGCCCTCTGATTCAGATAAGTCACGGTCTGAGAGGTCATCATTTTGTTGCAAAACACTGAATTTATTGCAAACACCTTTTTCTTTAGTAATAGCACTGTCAGGTGGAGAGCTCAGGATTCAGGCGGCCATTAGTCAGATGACGTCACTGGAAGTCCAAAACAAAATGGTCTTTTCTGTCCTGCACACCAGTCGAGGACAGCAACCTTACCTCCTTGCTGGCACACAGCAGTCCAAGAGCGCATTTTGTTTATAGGATTTGTAATACACAAAACCCTTCTGCTTATCCTTCAATGTTGCTATAACCCTTGGTTACTGCTAATTCCCACTCAATGCTAACCAAAGTAGTGTTTTTTCTTTCCTGCATGCAATGGTGGACAGCAATCTTACCTCTTGCCAGCCGGCAATCTAAGAATGTTTTCATTTTATAAGAAGAGTTCTGCTAATGACTGGAGAAGTCACTCCTGCTGTGTGAGACAGGAGGTAGGATAAAAACAATGTCCTTTGGAATACACAAACGCCTGGACTCAAGATCAGTCCAGAAGTCCAGATCAGACCAGTTTCCCAAGGAACTTATCCCTGGAGACACAAAGAGCTGGCCTGGAAGTGACATCATAAGACATGTATACTGAGGGTGTGTAGAGACTGGTTTTGGGAACCAAGCTAGGCCAGAGTTTTTTGAGAGACTGGGTAGTTAGATTGGGACTCCGAGTAGTTACAATATAAACTTCAAGTCTAGCCTGATTTACCCTGATGTCCTGTGTGGTAAGCTATTCTACTTTACTTAATAGAGAGAGGAGAATGAGATAGTATTTTCTATGTGATTTCTACTGTGCAAAACATTTTCTTTTTATCTCTATAGAATTAGTGTTCCCCATAGATTTAGTGTAGCACCCCGTATTATACGTGTAAATATCTTGAAGTATTAAATATTATTTTTATGTACTTAATATTTGTGCGACTGAGTCCTTGAAAGTACAGATAACTGGGTTATATTGACAGAAACTGTGTTCCATCTCTGAAGAGAAGGCTATGGTTACCATATTATGTTTCTTAAGTGAGGTGTTCTCAAGGGTGACAGATAATGATGGTGGGTTGTTTGCCCTTTGGCAAGAAGTGCTGTACTGTGGGCAGTAGCACTGGTGGATTCAGAGACATACATACCCAGAGAAGTGTCTGTGCTGAGTGGTGACAGCTATTGAAGTACTCTTGCAGGCACCAGAAAGGTTTGAGAAAGCTGTTAACAGTTGCAGACTGAGTCTGGAAGAGACCAGCATGCCACAAACTGGAGGCAGCGGTTCAAATCTGAAACAGTCTGTCAGTTTAAAAGTTATCTGTCCAGTCACAGAGCAGGATATACAAAAGGGGACTATATATTCTACCAGTTTTGTTATAAGTAAGAGTAAATAGATAGAAGACACTATGTCAGGGCCATATGAGAAATGCTCACTGTCAAACCCTTAGGAGCTATGCAGAAGAAGAGGACTAGGCTATGAGGAAGGCTAAACATGGGCAGAACTCACAGACATCCTTGAAAAAGTGACTAGGGAAGTGGTACAAAAGTGGTCACTGCTAGCCAACATCATGAGACGGAAGCTAGGGAGAACACAGATGAGTCAGAGCCTATCACTGGGGCAGCTGCACAAACAAACTGGGTACAAATGTTGGAGCTGGAGCTCACCCTGATTAAGGCAAAAGCAGAAATTGAGAGATAAAAGGGAGATGCAGATCTGCAGAGGAGAAAGCTGGAAGCTGAGGAGCAAGAAAAGTAGCACCAGCATGAGCAAAAGGAACAAGAAAGGCAGTGCCAGCAAGAGCAAGAGCAGTGAGAGGCACGAAAAAGGCAGCACCAGTACAAGATCCAGATAAAGGAGCTTGAGCATGAGAGACAGATGGAGATTCTGCACCACAGGACTACACCACAAACTGTGAGTAATGGCATGAGGGGTTTGACCCAGGATTAATTCTAAAATGTTTCCCAGGAGGGGGATGATCTTGATTTGCTTTTAAGATCTTTAGACCTTTTGAGAGAATCTGTGAACAACTTGAATTGGGCAGGGCATCTTGGATGACTCATCTATTGCCACTGCTTACAGGCAAGGCATTAAAAGCTTTTGCCATGATGGAAAATGAGGCTGCATGGACTATGATAAAGTGAAAAATGCACTGTTAAAGCATTTCAAGCTAACTCCCAAGACTTATAGGCAAATATTTAGAGAGTTAAGAAAGGCACCAGGAGATAGCTATGCTGAAATGTGTGTGCAGCAAAGTAACTGGTTAGAACACTGGCTAAAGATTGTAAAATCTTGCTCTGTAGAGGAAATAAAATACTTATTTCTTCTGCAGCAGTTCCTATAAACTGTGCCTGAGGAACTAAGGATGTGGTTGTTGGATAGAACTCAGCTCCATGAGGAAGGCAGCTGAGAAAGCTGATCAGTTCATATCTAGCCAAACATCATCTCATCACAAAGGTATGGAGGAAGGGCATCAGGTGGTTTTAAGTGAACCCCAGAGGGGCAACATAAAGGAAGCAAGCCTCTGCCTGAACAAAAGGGAAACCAGTGGGTTTCAAAAGCCAGGTAAATGCAAGTGTTATATCAACCAGAAACTAGGGCAGTGTTGTATGATTGCCAGAAAATATGGCCAAAGGCGCGAGTCCAGCTGGAAGATGTAGCTCAGGAAGCTCCCAGCAGTTAGTGACCTGTACATAAAGTTCAGTGCCTCTACCTCTACTGCATGCATTCATCCTGTGTTTGTAAATGGGATGGTAACCCAGGGATTGAGGAGCACTGAGGCCTCTATTTCTATGGTGAAGTAGGATTTGATTAAGGAGAATAGATCCCGCCTGGCCAGTTTTCTAGGATTGAAGGAGTGACAGGTCCTGTGGTATCAGTGCCAATGGCCCAAATTTTTCTGAGCTGGTAAGGTGGCCAGGGTATACAGAAGGTGGGTGTTGTACTAGATCTGCCCATGGATGCAATCATGGGTAATGATATCAATAGTAGGGCCAATACTGTGTGTGTGTCACTAAACATAGCAAGGCAGGTCTGTTCTTTGCTGCAGCAATCTCCCTTGACAAAAATTCTGCCTTCTTACAGGAGATTTCCCCCCTGATAATCCCTATATTGGAACACCAGGGCCCATTTGTCCTCCATCAGGCCAGTTCTCCTCCACCGCCTCTCTAACTTCTGACCCTTTATCTTTAACTCCCTGAGTTCCCCATCAAACCAGGAAGGTCTCTTATCAGTAGATAAGGGTCAGACATGAACGGGTGTGATTGAATCAAAGGCAGCTGCGATGGCTCCATTACATGCCACCACCGCCTCTTCCATTTCAATTGCACAAGCAGTCCCCACACTCGATAGGTCCAGCACCCAATAACCTGGATGGGGACAAACCCCACAAAGGGCAGTACAAGACTATTTCCACAGAGGCATGGGCTTCAGAGGGTGCTCCAAACCTGAACCTTATGGTGTTATGATCCAACCAACCTACCAGATCAACCCTAAGGTCAGTAGTCTCAAGACCTAATGAGAACACCAGGTCCAGTGTGTGGCCATGTGAGTGGGTCACTGAGGTTACATTGTGCCAGGCCCAGCCCCTCCATCCTCCTTAGGAGATTGTTACTAAATGTGGAGAGCCTGTCATCTACCCAGGCATTGAAGTCCCCAAGAAGTAACCATCTCGAGGACTCCAACGCCAGACCAGTGACGAGCTCCCCAAACTCCCTCAAAAATTTACCCTCCCTACCTGGGGGGCGATAGAGTAGGAGGATCTTGTAATCTGTGCCAGGACCCTCCCCTTCACATGGCCACACATTTAAAAGACTCAGTTGGGCCCATAGGTAGCACCATGAGACCCAGGTCAGATTTAAAACAAATGGCCACCCCACCCGCGCCTCTGCGATCCTTCCTCGGGCTGTGTATCATGGAGTACCCAGCTGAAACCGCCGCCTCCAAAATGGGAGCAGCATATTCATCCAGCCAGGTCTCCATGATGCAAGCAAGCAAGGTCTACCAGATATCTCTGTGGATCATTACACCTTTTGTTCAGTGCAACATACTTCAGGTTGCATGCCCCTCCTGAAAGCACAAACTTATTTTTTGTACTCAAGAAAAATTCCCCGGTCATGTTAAGTGTTATGCCATGACATCACAATCACGGGATTTAAGAATGCATGGGATAGACATAAAGGAATTCTGGAGGTCAGGGGTAAGGGGCAACAGACTTCTTGGAAAACATAAACTGAACTTACAAGCTCAAATGGGCAGACTGGGTGGGCCATAGGCCCTTATCTGCTGACACTGTCTATGTATCTATGACATCAGACCATGATTATAGCCCATATGTTCACCCATATTAATCAGATGTTTTTGAGTTACTGATCATTTTCTAACACCTGCTCTTCAATTAGTGGTCACCTGGCCTGAGAAAACCTGCCTAAGACTAAGAACTGTCAGAATACTGACCCACTCATTTTTGCCTTGGCAAGACTATATAACTCCACAAAAATCCAAGTCAAGGTAAACAGAAGAGAGAACAGAGCTGTGACAACACATCCTTTTGTCAGGACCTCACTTGGGATGTCAGGTTATGGCTCTGTGTGGTAGGGTTGCTTAATCTCTGACATTAGGAGCAGAGAAGGATGATACTTGCATTTTCATTTTATTTTTATTTTCTGTATGATTGTATTTTAAAAGTAAGAGAGGCTTCCTTCCAGTTGAAAAATATATTGTTTGCTTGCACTGCTGATCAAAATAATGTTAATTTTGTATACACGTTTAAGTAAAATTAAGACAATATGACATTTCCTGGTATTTCTTTTGATTAAATATTTTTACTTATAAAGCTGTTGACTTACAATGCAGGGTAAAACTTAATTCTGACTATTGGTATATAAGTTGTACAAAATATTAAAAATAACTATAAAGGTCTAGGATGAGGTAATTTTAATCAGGTGACTATATTAGACCATGATTGAGATAGGTGGTTATAAAATAACATAGCCTAATTGGACACTCAGCCATGCGTAGTATCAGCATAGCCAGTTAGACTTCACCCTAGTCTAGATAAATATCAGAATAGGGTGGTTGTTCCCACTGGTTCTGAGAAATCATTCCCAGAACACGGAACAACCTTTAGAAGTCGGGTTGGGAACTTGACCCAGTAATTGCACTGATGCTTCACAGCTCAGGGCCTTGCCATACCACCCCCAGGCTAACAGTTTGGCCGAGGGATTTAAAGCATCTCTTAAGATCATGTGAAGGCATTCACTGACCAGCAGATAAGAGAGTGTGACAAGTACTTATCTCATCTCTTATTCACATATAGGGATGTCCCCCAAGGGTCCACAAGGTTCTCACCCTTCAAGCTCCTGTTTGGCCATATGGTAAGGGTTCCCCTTGATTTGGTAAGGATCAATGGGAGGGTAAGCTTGCTCTCCTAAGGGAATCTGTTGTGGAGTACATTCTGAATTTCAGGTCATGGCTCAAAGAAATCGTGAGTTTTCCAAGGAGCACCTAGCCACTGCACAACAGTGGCAGAAGACGTGGTATGACCATAGAGCCAGAGCCCAGGAGTACAAACTCGAGCAACAGGTGATGGTACTCATCCCCATCCAACACAATAAATTACAGGCAGCTTGAGAGGGCCTTACTCAGTGGTCAGGAGGATGAATGATGTTAATTACGTGGTGGAGCTACCAGATGGGAGGTGCAAACAGTGAGTCTACCATGTTAACAAGATGAAGCCCTACCATGACCAAGATGAGATGGTCCCTGGCTGTGTGCAGCTATCTGGAGAAGGAGGCCAAGGCAGACCCACTTGTGGATCTCCTGGGAGAGATCTCCTGAGAGGTTAAGGAGACTCCTCAGTGGATGCTGTCACCCCTCAGAGCAGCTGACACCAGACAAAGCTGCCAAAATGCATAAGGTGCTGCATACATTTGGTGAGATGTTCAGTGTATACAACACTAACAGAGCACCACGTGGATACAGGGTCCTAAGCCCCACTGAGACAGCCACCCTACAGAGTCCCAAAAGGGATAAGACATGTCATAGAGGGGAAACAGGAGATGCTGGCTCTCTAGGTTATCTAGGAGTCCAGTAGTCCCTTGGCTTCCCCAGTGGTACTGATCTCCAAAAGGATGGGACCACAACATTTCTGCATTAACTACCACAAGCTCAACAGCTGCACAGAGTTGGACCATACTTCTATGCCCAGGATGAATGAGGTCCTAGAGAGGTTAGGGGAGCCCTATTGCCCATCCACCATACACTAAATAAAGGGCTATTGGCAGGTACCATGACCCCTGAAAACCAAACATAGAAACACAGAAACATAGAATTTGATGGCAGATATGACCGCTTGGCCCACTGAGCCTTCCCATTTTCCTACCTAACAGATAAGATGCAGATCCTAGTTAACCAACAGCCTACTTCCTCCTACCCCCACTAGGACTGCCTTATGTCTGTCCCATGCATTCTTGAATTCTCCCTCTGTGCTTGACTCCATGACCTCCTGGGAGGCTGTTTCATGCATCCACAACCTCTCCATGAAAAATACTTCCTCACATTACCTCTGAGCCATCCTCTATCTTCAAATTGTGCCCCTTGTTCCTGCACATCTCTTTTCTGAAAGATGCTACCCTCTTGGACTTTGTTGATTCCCTTGAGGTACTTGAAAGTTTCTATCATGTCCCCTCTCTCCCTTCTTTCCTCAAGGGCATACATACTAAGTTCCTTTAGTCTTTCTTCGTATGTCTTCTGGTGCAGACCCTGCACCATTTTGGTTGCCCTCCTCTGGACAGCCTCCACTCTGTCTCTGTCTTTGTGGAGATGGGATCTCCAGAACTGCACGCAGTACTCCAGATGGGGTCTCACCAACTGTCTGTACAGAGGGATAACAACTTCCTGTTTTCTACTATTGATGCCTCTCCCTATGCATTGCAGTATCCCCCCAGCCTTTCTTATTGCCTTCTCACATTGCTTGCCCACTTTTAGGTTATCTGATATAATTACCCCCAGGTCCCTTTCTAATTTTACTGTTGTCAGTGTCTCACCCCCCACTGTGAACTCTTCCCCTGGGTTTTTGTTTCCCAGGTGCATTACCTTGCACTTCTTTGCATTGAATCTGAGCTGCCATACATTTGACCATTCCTCCAACCATGCCAAGTCCCTTCTCATCCTTTCCACTCCATCTTGTGTATCAATCCTGTTGCAGATCTTTGTGTCATCTGCAAAGAGACATACTTTTCCTTCCAGTTCCTCTGCAATGTTACTTATAAAGACATTAAAAAGGACCGGTCCCAGTACTGAACCCTGCGGTACCCTGCTAGTAACCCTCCTTTCTTCAATGTGGACTCTGTTTACTACTACCTTTTGTGTCCTGTTGTCTAGCCAATTTTTTTATCCAGGCTACCACCTTGGGACCCACTCCAAGGCTGGCTAGCGTGTGTATTAATCTTTTGTGTGGGACTGTCTCAAATGCCTTGCTAAAATCTAGGTAGGCCATGTCCACAGCTCCTCCCTGGTCTACTACTTTGGTCACCCAGTCAAAGAAGTCTATTAGATTCATCTGACATGACCTTCCCATCATGAATCCATGCTGCCTTGGGTCCTGGGCCCCACTAGCCTCTAGGTACTCAACAATTCTTTCCTTCAGAAGTGATTCCATCATTTTCCCTACCACTGAGGTCAAACTAACTGGTCTGTAGTTTCCGGCCTCTGTCCTGCTCCCACTTTTGTGAAGAGGAATCACATCTGCCCTCCTCCAGTCCTCAGGTACCACCTCATCCTCCCATATTTGTTAAAGAAAGTAGTAAGCGGTGTCACTAGTTCTACCTTAGTTCTTTTAGAATTCTTGGGTGATTCTCCATTGCTTTGTCCACCTTCAATTTTATTAGTTCTTTCGAAACCTTTCTTCTGTAAATGGACTGGTATCGACCACCCGTCTTAAAGTGTTTCTCTTGTTTGGTTTAGGTACCTCCCTCCTCCTCCTTTGTGAATACTGAGCAGAAATATTCATTCAGTATCCTGCTTTTTCACTGTCACCCTCTGCCATCCATCCCCTTTATTAAGCCTCAGTATCCCTTCTTTGGTCTTTCTTTGCTCCTAATGTACCTATAAAGGTCTTATCCCCCTTCTTAAAAGTTGGCTATCCTTTCCTCAGTTTGGGCCTTTGCTATTCTGACTCCCCCCTGCCTCTTTCTGCTTTAACTGATAAAGTTCTCTGTCCTGCTCCTTCTGTGTTTGATTATATTTCCTGAATGCTATCCTTTTCTCCTTAACCTTCCCTGCCACCTCTTTTGAGAACCATAGTGTTTTTTTCCTTGGTTGTGTTTTGTTGATTTGCTTTACACAAAGGTTTGTTGCCTCTGTGATGGCTATTTTGATTACTCCCCGTTGTTCCTCCACCCCTCCTTCTTGCCTGTTTGCTAGTGCTTTTCTGAGGCATGCTTTCATTTTCCCAAAGTTAGCCATCCTAAAGTCCAATACTCTTACTTTTGTATGGCTTGATTGTATGGCTGTGTTTATCGTGAACCACACTATTTGGTGGTCACTTGTTCCCAGATGGCTACCCACTTCTAAATCTGAGATTCTTTCTCCATCCCCATTTGATAGTACCAGGTCTAAGATTACTCCCTCTCGAGTAGGTTCCAATACTAGCTGTCTGAGGCATGCCCCTTGTAGGGCATCAAGAACGACCCTGCTCTTGGATGTGCCTGCAGCAAAGGTGCTCCAGTTAACATCTGGCATATTCAGGTCCCCCATCAACAATATCTCCCCTTTTTCTGCCATTCTAAGGATGCCTTCTATCATTTTCTTGTCCATTCCCTCCCCCTGAGATGGGGGTCTGTATACAACCCCCATGCGGATTGTGGTGCCATTTCCTGTCTCCAGGGTGCCCCAGAGTGCCTCATCTGTTCCCTGTTTTACTCTTTAGTTCTGTTGTTTTGATCCCTTCCTTTACATAGAGAGCTACTCCTCCTGCTCTTTTACCATCCCTGTCCCTCCTGTAGACTGTGTATCCTGGTATGTTGACATCCCAGTCATGGTTCTCTGCGTACCTTGTTTCTGTGACTGCCACAATATCCAGGCAACCCTCTTCCATCAAGACCACTAGTTCAGGAGCTTGTTACATAGACTACGGGCATTGGTACTCATCACCCTCCACTTTTTGATAGCCTTACACTTGCCATCCTGTCCTTACTGCCTTTGCCTTTTTACATTTACCTCTGTCCTGCTCCTAATGACTTCTCTACCTTGGTGTTTACCTCACTAATTACCATGTTTTGTGGGGGAGGCTGGGATTTCCTGCTCCCTTTACAATGCCTCCCCTCTTGGCTAGTTTAATGCTCTGCCAATGAAGCATTTAAACCTCTCACCTAGGATCCTGGTTCCCCAGGACAGATGCAGACCATCGCATACAGGAAGGTCAGCCTTCATCACCCGTTTGGATTATTTAAGTTCAGGTAATATGGCATTCAGGATGAAGAATGCACTAGCCACCTTTCAATGACTCAGGACCACATTCTGAATGGCGCGAAGACTTCAGTCACGCTTTCATGGATGATATCTACATCTATAGCCAGACTTAGGAGGATCACATCAGGCATGTGAACAAGATGTTCCTCCAACTGTCGGCCACTGGGTTGACAGTCAAGGCAGTGAGAGTGCCAGATAGGAATGGCAGAAGTGTCATACCTAGGGCACAGGGTGAGGGTGAGTACCTCCAGCCTGAGCCAGTGAAAATTGAGGCCATACAGGAATGGGCCATGCTTACAACCAAGAGAAAAGTACAGGCCTTCCTAGGCATGGCAGGGTACTACCATAAATTTGTGCCTAATTTCAGCAGCATGGCCAAACCCCTGTCAAATCTCACCAGGAAGAAAATGCCAGAAAAAGGTCCCATGGATGGAGACCTGCTGTACTGTGTTCGGTCAGTGAAGGAGCATTGTGTCAGACACATGTGCTCGCCAGACCAGACTATTCTCTAAGGTTTATTGTGCATATAGATGCATCTGATCATGGACTAGGCACAGTTCTGAGTCAGGTTTCACACTCAGGAGAACGCAGTTATGTACCTGAGTGAAACTGCTGCCTAGAGGGCCTATGCCACCATCGAGGAAGGTGTCTAGGTATTGTCTGTGCTTTGAAGAAGCTGCAACCTCACCAGTATGGGAGGGAGTTCACCTGGTCACTGAATACAACCCCCTTACATGGCTTCACAGGACCAGAGGACAAAACCCCAAATTGTTGAGGTGGAGCCTAGTGCTGTAGCCCTATAACATGGTCAGTAGGTACCACAGTAGATTAGAGTATGGCAACATGGTGGGTTGTATAGACAATAGTTATGCCCCTTTTTTTCTATTATGTTTTTATCCTGTGTTTTCCCCATTTCGTCTTCCCTTCCGCAGGGCACCACGCGTCCCGCATTCTGAGATGCCCTCCCAACTTGCCGCCTCCCTTGCCTGCGCTGCTGCACCAGACCTCCACCCAGTGGCAGCAGAACTACGGGGGGGTGAAAACCATCCCAGGATAGGAGAGTTGCCGTTAGGCTGCTCAATCCTGCGCCATCCATCCCCCATGCCAGCACCCTGACAACCCAAGGTCATTCCCGAACCTGGGTTGCCAGCATGGCATGAGGTGTGGCATCCAGTGCCTCAATCCTCAGCACCATCAGACTGGCTCAAGTAGTGGAGGTACTATGAGAAACTAATGTGGGGTTCACACAAAGAGTGAACTAATGGCACAGCAATGGGAGCCAGCCAACTCACATAAAAAAAAAACATCATTTAGGGGTGCTAATAGATTTTTTTTTTTTCCTCATGGGGGAGGTGTAACAACCTGCCATATAATTTTGTACTGTAGTTTTTTTATTTATTTATTTCTAGCCGTATTGATAAGTTTGACTGGATCTGTGAGAGGAAAATGAGATTAATATGATTGCCACAGGAATGTCAGTTGCCACTGGAAAGCAATTACAATCCCTTTGTCCTGTACCTACAGGGACCCCTGGCCAGTTAATGGGAGAAGCTGAAAGCCATAATAGCCCTTTCATGGTTCAAACCCAAAACAGCCCTTTCATGCTATGAGAAGAGCTCTGGCCTCTGTAGTAAATCAATGGACGATAGCTAAAAGACTGTCTGGACAAGGAAGAAGGGGCCCTGGGGTTGGTGGAAAATTCCCAACATGGGTTTAGATGTAGTTTATCCTGTACCACCAATCTGATTTCTTTTTATAATAAAATTGATATCAGTTTAGACATCAGAATTCCCGTTAACGTGCTCCTGCTTGACTTGGGAAAAGTATTTGATACTGTTCCCCACAATCTCTTGGTTGAAAAAAAAAGAAAGAAAAATATGGACATTAACCATTACATAATTAAATGGGTAGAACACTGGCTATCACACCACACCCAGTGCGTTAGAATAAATGGGCACCTATCCGACAAAGGCATAGTAAGTAGTGAAGTGCCGCAGGGGTCAGTGTTGGGTCTGACATTATTTGTCCTATTTATAAGTGACATACATCTTAGCATCATAAATTCAATCTCAAAGTTTGCAGATGACATTAAACTGGAAGGTGAGGTGAACATCTCTGCAAAATACTAGACAATAACCAGCGATTTACACACAATTCAAGACTGGACTATAAGTAACAACATGAGATTAAACCCAGCTAAGTGTTCAGTGCTGCATTTTGGAAAAAAACAACCCCAAGTACCAGTATTACCTGAATAATATTCATGTTCATGTTAATATTAATGTTAATAGGTCAGTGTCAGTGGCTCAGCAGGTTGCACACTCACCTCTGAGGCCGGGAGATCAGAAGGCTGTGGGTTCTATCCCCACACCAGGCACTTGGGTTAAATCCCAATACTGACACTGTAATGCAGCATGAGGGGGTACTGTACTCCAGAGGTGCTGTCTTTCGGATGAGACGTTAAAAATGAGGTTCCATCAGCCTGTTCTGGTGGTAGTTCAGGTGGACATTAAAGATCCCATGGCACTTCTCGAAAAGAGTAGGGGTATTTTTATTGAAAGGTGGACTTCATAACAAAAATATATACAGCACTGTCATGAATGAACTGAATAAACAAAACAAAAATACAGGAAATAAACTGTGAAACAATATATACATAACATTTTCTGATACATATAAAGTCAAGAAAAAGGAAGTCTAAACAAATTAAATATGTTAATTAAGCACAGAGTGTACCTTTGAGGGACCCTATAAGACTGTCTAAGCTGTAAACCCTAGGGCACACCTCAACCTATCCATTTTTCACAATGTATCCACCAATATCTCACTTTTTCCCAGAAATTGCAGGACAGATCTTTTTGCTGACACAAAGGTACAGCATTCTGCACATTCTGCAATGTGATCATGGTAGTCACACTTTTTGTTACATCACAGGGAGGACGTTGCCCGTCTTCAGGCCACACTGGACAGTAGTAAGGGGACCTTCCCCTGGCACACTGGATGGTAGGAATGGAACCTCCCCATTCAGGAGTACCAGAGCCACCACCACTACCTCAGAGGTTGCGAAGAAAGCACAGCAGTTGGACCACAGTGGGTCAGGAGGGTGAGGATGGTGGAACAGGGCACCCAGTCAGTTGTTCCACTCCACAATCCATACACCATTCTGGGGAGCATAGCTCCTATGGATCACCCGCAGAGGAGACTAAGGAGGCTGAGGACAACTGTCACAAGGGAGGCCCACAGGAAGGAGGCAGAGGACACCACAAGGAAAGGAAGCAGCTCCTGGTGGGGGACTCAATTATTAGGGGATAGAACTGGGGGGAGCAGGAAAAACTGAAGTAAGGATACACTATCTACAGGAGGGACAGGGAGGGTAAAAGAGGAGGAGGAGTAGCTCTTCACATAAGGGAAGGAATCAAAGCAACAGAACAAAAGGGAAAACAGGGAGGAGAAGAAGTACTGTGGGTACATTTGGAGACCGGCAATGGCACCACAATACGCACAGGGGGTTGTATACAGACCCCCTACCAAGGGGGAGGAAATGGACAAGGAAATGATAGAAAGAATACTTAGAATGGCAGAAAAAGGGGAGATATTGCTGATGGGTGATCTGAATATGCCAGATGTTAACTGGAGTGCAGTTGCAGCAGCCGCTTCAAAGAGTGGGGTTATTCTAGATGCCCTACAGGGGGCACGCCTTAGACAACTAGTATTGGAGCCCACTCGAGAGGGAGCAATCTTAGACCTGGTTCTCTCAAATGGAGATGAAGAGAGGGATCACAGATGTAGAAGTGGGTAGCCATCTGGGAACTAGAAGACCATCGAACAGTATGGTTCACAATAAACACAGCAATAGAGTCAAGCCATACAAAGGCAAAAGTACTGGACTTTAGGAGGGCTGACTTTGCCAAAATGGGTGAGTGCCTAAGGAATGCACTAGCAAATGGGCAGGAAGGAGGGTGGAAGAACAATGGGAATAATAAAAACTGCCATCACAGAGGTAACAAGCCTTTGTGTGAAGCAAATAAACAAAATGAAACAATGTAAGAAACCACTATGGTTCTCAAAGGAAGTGGCAGTGAAGGTTCAAGAGAAAAGAAAGCATTCAGGAAGTACAAGGAATCACAGAAGGAGCAGGACAGAGAACTGTATCAGTTAAAGCAAAAGGAAGCTGGGAAGGCAGTCAGAACAGCAAAGGCCCAAACCAAGGAAAAGATAGCCAACTCAGTTAAGAAGGGGGATAAAACCTTTTATAGGTACATCAGGGAGTGAAGGAAGACCAAGGGAGGGTTAGTGAGGCTTAATAAAGAGGAGGGTGGGTGGGCAGAGGGTGACTGTGAAAAGGCAGAGATACTAAACAAATATTTTTGCTCAGTATTTACAAAGGAAGTGGGGGAGATACCTAAAACAAACAGTAGAAATACTCTGGATACAGAAGTTGATACCAGCCCATTTACAGAAGAAAGGGTTCTGAAAGAACTCTTAAAACTGAAGGTGGACAAAGCAATGGGGCCTGATGGGATTCATCCCAGAATTCTAGAAGAACTAAGGGTAGAACTGAGTGACACCACTGACTACCCTCTTTAACAAATCATGGGAGGATGGGGTGGTACCCGAGGACTGGAGAAGGGCAGATGTGATTCCCCCTCACAAAAGTGGGAGCAAGGCAGAAGCAGAAAACTACAGACCTGTTAGTTTAACCTCAGTGGTAGGGAAAATGATGGAATCACTTCTGAAGGAAAAAATTGTTGAGTATCTAGAGGCCAGAGGGGTTCAGGACCCAAGGCAGCATGGATTCACAGTGGGAAGATCATGCCAGACAAATCTGATAGATTTCTTTGACTGGGTGATGAAAGTAGTAGATCAGGGAGGGGCTGTGGACATGGCCTACCTAGACTTTAGCAAGGCATTTGACACAGTCCCACACAAAGATTAATATACAAGTTAGCCAGCCTGGGAGTGGATCCCACGATGACAGCCTGGGTAAAGAATTGGCTGGAGAATAGGACACAGAGAGTAATAGTAAATGGAGTCCACTCTGAATAAAGGGGGGTTACTAGTGGGGTACCGCAGGGTTCAGTATTAGGACCAGTCCTCTTCAATATCTTTACAAGTGACATTGCAGAGGGACTAGAAGGAAAAGTATGTCTCTTTGCAGATGACACAAAGATCTGCAACAGAGTTGATGCACAAGGTGGGGTGGAAAGGATGAGAAGGGACTTGGCAAGGTTAGAGGAATGGTCAAATATATGGCAGCTTAGATTCAGTGCTAAGAAGTGCAGGTAATGCACCTGGAAACAAAACCCAGGAGAGAGTACATAATGGGGGTGAGATACTAACAACAACAAAAATGGAAAGAGACCTGGGGAGTGTCATATCAGATGACCTAAAGATGGGCAAGCAATGTGAGAGGGTAGCAAGGAGGGCTGGGGGATACTGGGATGCACAGGGAGGCATCACCAGTAGAAAACAGGAAGTTATTATCCCTCTGTACAGACAGTTGGTGAGACCCAATCTCCATAAGACATAGACAGGATGGAGGCTGTCAGAGGAGGGCAACTAAATGGTGCAGGGTCTGCACCGAAGACATGGAAGAGGGAACTTAAGGAGCTGAATATGTATAGCCTCGAGGAAAGGAGGAGGAGAGGGGACAAGGATAGAAACCTCTCAAGTACCTCAAGGAATCAACAAAGTCCAAGAGGGTAACATCTTTCAAAAAAGAGGTGTGCAAGAACAAGGGGCACAATTTGAAGATAGAAGGAGCGACTCAGAGTAATTTAAGGAAGTATTTTTTCACAGAGAGGGTTGTGGATGCATGGAATGGCCTTCCGGAGGAGGTTGTGGAGTCAAAAACAGTGGTGGAATTCAAGCATGCATGGGACAGTCATAAGGCAATTCTAGGGGGTGGGGTAGGAAGAAGTAGGATGCTGGTTAACTAGGATCTGCAACTTATACATTAGGTAGGGAAATGGGCAGACTGGGTGGGCCAAGCAGTCCTTATCTGCCATCAAAATCTATGTTTCTATGTTTCTATCACCCAAAGACATCTAGCTTACCAGAGGAAATATCTAAGAATTGCAAATACAACATGTAAGGTATCCATATTATATTTCCCCCATGAACCTGAACCTGGACCATACATTATGTCAACACAGTAGAGGAACTGAAATGAGGATTCCTCCCACTGTTGTGCTATCAATGCCCAGAAATCATTTGCATATGCGCAATCTAAAAAGAGGTGCTCTTGGATCTCAAAGGTCTGTGGACAAGTAGCCCTAGGGTAATACCTATCAGTCAGTTGCTTATGTTTATGATTGCCATGTACACTAAGCCTTCCATAATTTCTCAGCCAAACCATATCCCATCCATAAGGTGGGAGTCTTGTGTTGGACAGATAAGAAATCACTGTCTGGACCCTGTGAATTGGGTAATGTGGAAAGGAAACTTCTTCAGATCTCTCAGCTACCAGAATTGCATTATATAAAGCTTTCCTGTCCATAGTCTATACTTGGGTGGCTGAGAGTCTCTATCTTAATGTATTTTTGAGAACTTCAAACCCATATTTCGGTAAAGCTGGGATCCAGCCTAGCAGTCTTGGCTTATTTTGGGTCCAGAGAGGGAGGCTCGAGGTCAGCCAAGCCTCTACAAGTTCTCTCCAGGGTTTTTTACCAGGCTTAATTTTAACCCCAAGTTAGAGGCAATGAATGAACTGGAGGAAAAGGCCACAGGGTACCCATGTTCACCCCTCCTCCCATATTCTCTATAAGTGTACTTCCTTTTACAGGATTCAACCTGCTTCCCAGAAGGTTTGAAAGAAAACACTCTGCAGAGAAGTAGCCAGTGACTGAGTCGGGAAACCATAACATAGATATAAACAAATAGGTAGTAGTAATGACCATATAAGGACCACTCTTTTCTTCTTTGAGATTTGTTTTACTCTTGCACTTGGATCAATTGGTGGCTCACTGGAGGCAAGTTTCCAGCTACTGTATGAGGTATCCCTCGGCCAAAGTCTATTCTTAAAACAGTGATGGTACTGAGTGAAAGCTAAACCCCGCTAAAGTGCCAGTGGTGGGCAATGGTGTATTCCTAGAACTACCCCTTTACTTTTAGTGTAGTTTATTTTAGAACCTAACCATACAGAAAACTTGTTTAAAGTTCTTAGCAACAAGGCTTTGCATGTGTCAGGGGCCAGAGTGAGGACCACATCATCTGCATAAGTAAGGACTTTGGGTGTGGCCACCTATGCCCATGGGTGCTTCTGTAATATCAGCATCTTGAGTTATGCTCCTAATATGGATATTCATGCCAAAAACATACAAAAGGGGTCTGAGAGGACATCCTTGTCTGACCCCTCGCTTCACCTGTATGTGCTTCCCTTGCCACCCATTAATGTTTGGTATAAGAACCACATTCCTGTACATCAGACGAATCAAAGCTATAAAATGTTCTGGTGTCCCAAAAGCACCTAATATTAAAAATAAAAAGTCATGGGACAATTTGTCAAATGCCTTTTCTTGGTCTAGACCTATGACATATCCCTGGGTTTGTCCCATGTTGCCTTTAAAAACAGCTCCCTTAGAATAATAAGATTATCGTGCCTAGTCCTGTCAGGATAGCACAGGTCTGAGCTGAACTGATTAGGCATCTAGAGGCTAAATATAATCTAGCTAAAAGAACTTTACTAAGTATTTTGTAATCAGTGTTCAGGAGGCTTAATGGTCTCCAGTTGTCTAAGTTCTCAGCTCCTTTTTTGTGAAGTAAAATCAGGACTGCCTCATGTATAGAAGAAGCAAATGATTGATTTTGGAGCATATCTGTGAACAACAATGCTAAGGCTGGTGCCAACTCATCTTTAAATGTTTTATATAAACCTGCCCCAAACCCATCCATGCCTGGGGCGGAATCCAATTTCAATTTACTAATAGCTGTCCTTATCTCACTTTGAGAGATAGGTGTTTGTAGCTCTTGGGTCTCTGCCTCCATGAACTGTGGAAGACTAAGAGCCTGGAGTTAGGCGGAAGACCCCTGTGTAGGGAAGTGAGTCCCAAATTGAGCTGAGACATGGTCCTCAACTTCTTGCAGAATGTCAGCTGGGAAGGTATAATATCTCCTGAATGAGTTATGAGTTCTGATATAATCTGTTTATTAACATGTGCTACACTCTTTGAGCGGTTTCAGTGCAGTAGCTGCTTCTTGCTGCTTTTAAATTGCTTCTTGTTGATTTCACTAGGTAGCAGGTTATTTTTTTTTCTTACTACTTCTAAGGGCTAGCAGGGCATTGTTTTGGGGCTGTTGGAACTTTCAGACCTATTTTGGCGTGCTGTAAGTGGGCTGATGTGTCTTGTTTCACTTGGTAGTAGGCTGAGTTTTTCTTATTTCTTAAAATGGGCTAGCAGGGAACTGTTTGGGAGCTGTTGAAACTTTGAAACCTATCTTGGTGTGCTTTAAGTGGGGCTGTCATTTCTTTAAATTGGAGGCCTGTTTCTTCTGATTTCAAATCTATTTTGGTGTGCTTTTATTGGGGCTGTTCTGGTGGGACTGTTTCTTTGAATTGGAAACCTATATCTTCTAATTTTAAGCCTATGTTGGTGTGTTGGTGAGGCTGTTTGAATTGGAAACCTGTTTCTTCTGGTATCAAACCTATTTTATATGCTTTTAGTGGAGTTGTGGTTTTGTGCTGTCTTCACTAGCTGCAAAGTTTAGTGCATAGTGGGAGAAGGGTGCTAATTGTCTGGCCAGTGGCCTCAGCTACCTGACTGTTTCTGGAAGGCATGGGCTGTTCCTGCCCTCCCTGCCCCTCACCCCACCTGCCCCAGGTACATCATTTCCTTTATACTGGGGTTCTGACATCACTTCCTCAAAAGGGCAAAGGACATACACCTGTCACAGCAGAAGCAGACATCCAGGAAAGGAATAGCAGTGAGTGAAGAGGTGACTGCTATCTCCATGGAAGGGAAGTAACTGTGACGCAAGGAGCTTTTAGTTTTACCTGTTTGCACTGGTGTTTGCATTGTGGAAAGGGGGATAGGAGTTAAAAGGAGGCTGTGCAATAGTTGCTTACAGTTTCTTTTTGGGTATGGACAGGAGGGATAGGAACTTAAAAGACAGGAGACATAGGAACTTAAAAGGCAGATCAGTGCATCTAAAGTGTATGACAAAGGGGGGTAAGGGAAACTGAGAAAAGGAGAAGAATGTTTTGCAATGATAGAGGAGAGAGGGAGACTTGCGGGTGCATTAGGTATCCTTCATCTGGAAGGGTGGGAGTCACTGGTGGGCAACAGAGCAATGAGTCAGGTGGTAGGCTCAACAACTGTGGTGCATCAATCTTTCTAAAAATTGTGTGAAGGATGGGAGATGTTTAATGTGCAACCAAATAGAGAAACTTAAAAGGAGATCAGGGGTCTGCAGGAGGAGCTAAGACAGGCAAGACAGACTGCAGGAGGTTATAGCTCAACACTGGAGGGAGGGGGGAGATGAAGAGGGAGGGCTAGTTGGGCCAACATGGGGAGGAGAGGTCAGAAGAACTGGAAGCAGAGACAGGGGACTTAGGCCAAGAAGAACAGCACTGGGGAAACCAGGTCAAGGGAAAGAAGACAACAGAAAGGAGGAGAAAGGGACTGGTGAGGGAAGAGGAGAAGTGGCAACAGTCATGGAGTCGAAAAGAGGGAATGACTGCACTATGAGGGAGAGGAAGCAGGCATTGGAGAGGGTCTTCAGAAAATCATTTTGCAGTACTAGAGGGAATGGAGGTGGAGGAGGTGATGAGAGTGGAGGAGTAACTGATAGAAGACCGGATGAAACAGGAGTGAGGAAGTTCTGCTGGGGAATTACAACAGGGGAAGAAGGGGAACTACTGTGCAGGAGGAAGAAGAAAGCCAGGAGCGAGAGGTGGGGAGGAGGAAGCAATCAGTTAATAAGAGGGTGGAATCTTGGTGCTGGGGACTCAATACTAAGAGGAGTCAGGTGGGATAGCAAAGGAGGAGGCATAGTCGCATTTGGGTGGAGGCCATGTCAGGAATGATAGCAGAAAGGGTGGGACAATTTGTTCTAAAATATGCTAGAAGAGGTAGGGAGAAACCTCATTTAATTATACATTTGGGGATGAACAACCTGGCTAACAGGACAGTAGATATAGTCCAGAGGAGGTTTGAGGAACTAGGACAATTATGTGAGGGGGGCAGGAAGACCAGTAACTTTCTCAGAGATACTTCCAGTGCCCAGGGCAAGCACAGCAAGAAAGTTCGAATAAAGGATTTTAACAAATGGCTAAGAACCTGGTGTCGTGCTAAAGGGTATGGGCTGGTGGGGGTTGGGGAGGGACCTGGGAGGACAGTAGTCTCTATGCAAGGACAGACTACACTTGAGCGGGCGGGAAAGAAAGTGTTGAAACAGAGGATGGAGGAGTGCATGAGGAAGTTGGAATTCAAACTAGGAGGCGGGGAGGCAAGTGGGCAAGGGACATGCAGAGACCACAGGTTGGGAAGCCATATGAGTTTATCCCCATAACAGTGACAAAGAACAAAGGCAAGTACTAGTGGTGATGCTAGTAAAGGAGGGCAGAAAGGGAAGGGGTGGCAGGTGGTCACCCTGAATGCTAGGAGCCTTGGGAAGAAACTACAGAGGTACAGACTCTCTCATGGCAGGAGGGAGGTGGACATTGCAGCCATCACAGAAACACAGGCCATCCAATACAATGACTAGGACCTGTCGATACCAGGGTACAGGATATTTCGAAGGGATAGAGTTATTTGGAAAGGGGGTGGCTCTATATCGAGGAAGGACTGAAGTGTGTACAAAAGGAAGGGGAGGAGGGTGGTACAGAATCACTATGGATGCAAATCCAGGATTCCAAGAATAGGACTCTCAGAATGGAGTGGTGTACTGGCCACCCTCTCAGACAGAAGAGTTAGACAGAGAACTAGCAGGACAGATCAGGAAGACCTGTAGAGAAGAGTAGTGTGGTGACTGTGGGGACATCAACATGCCGAGTGGACTGGAGTACCCCAACAACCAGGAATAGAGGGAGCGAGTACTGCTAGATGCCTTCCAGGACAGCTTCCTGATGTAAATGGTCAGTGAACTAACCAGGTTAGGGAATACCCTTGGCCTCGTGCTGGTGAATGGGGAGTTTGTGAGGGAACTTATGGTGGAAGAATCACTGACGGGGAATGACCACCACTCAGTATGGTTCACGTTGGATATGGGTAAGGAAGGAGTGGAATCTGGCACAAGGGTGCTGGACTTCAGGAGGGCTGACTTCTGCTGCAGGATGAGGGAAGTGATAAAAGGGTACCTGGCCAGAATTCAACCTAGTATGGGCGCTAACCAGAGATGGGAGCTCATAAAGCCGGGGATAGTGGAAGCAACCAGAACCTGCAGCAAGACCCAGGGCAAGAAGGCTAGGGCAAACATACCCAGATGGATGAGCAAGAAGGTCATGGAAAAGGTAAGGAGGAAAAGAGCTGCCTTTAGGAGATACAAAAAAACACAGGGAGTGGAGAGGAGGGAGTGGGGAGGACAGGGAAGAGTACCTGAAAGAATCGAAGGAGGTGACATGGGCAGTAAGGGGAGCCAAGGCATCTATGGAGCTCAGGCTGGTGTAGGGCATTAAGAAGTGGGAGAAGGACTTCTTCAGGTACATCAGGGAGAAAGTAACTGTAAGGACCATATAGTAAGGATTAGGAAGGAGGGGAGTTGAGTGGAAGCAGGGGGTGATAAGGCAGAAGCACTAAATGATTACTTCTGCTCTGTATTTACTAAGGAAAAGGGGGGTGATACCCAAGGCCCCTAGAATTCTGTGGCCGCAGAATTTTGCGCAGAACTTGCAATCTACTGCAGAACTTCTACGGTGCAGCAGAATTCACTCTTCTTGGTCATTTTTTATTTATATTTCTGTTTATCCATAGAATCTGGTTCCCATCCCCTCTTTTTATATCCAAACCCCCTATATGCTCAGAATGTGATGTTATCATTGCTATAACATCATACATTAGCTAATGAAATGGCTGCAATCTGCAACAGAAATGAACAGTCACTTATCTACCACAGCTCCCACTGCCAGCGACGGTGGCACAGCACATCATGCATGGTGATATTTGCTCAACCTGCACTACAGCCTAATACATTGTTCAGTCTTAAATTATTGCACTAGGGCCAACTTAAACAAAACCTTGTCAATAGCACAGACCTGTTAAGTCCATACCTTACTTTGTACAAACCTATTTGTGCCTTTAAGGTATAGAGATGCCATCTGAAATGAATAACTGGTAAAATGAATTTAACTGTCATTTTAAGAAAAATAAAGTAATTATGCCCTGAAAAGTGGAATATAATAATGTAGACCTGCTGAAAGAATAGACCTGTTAACTAAATAATTGCCCTGTACGCACTTTGCCAGGGTTATTGATTACATATTGTCATTGGTTGATAGAATCACCTAAAAGTTATGGAGAAATGTTGTGTGCAGGGATGGTTGTTGGGCCAGAGGGTAGCATGCTGTGTTTCCATGCCGGCAACTCAGGTTCAGAGATTAGCTCTGGGAGCTGGCTGGGCAGCACAAGGATTGGTGGAACACATCACTGCTCGGAGCCTGGGAAGGTATGGTGCAGTGTTCTGTCACATGATGGACACATTGTGATGGGCTGGAGGCTCTATCTCACAGTCGGTTCACATGCATGTCATGGCCTGATGGTGTTACACAGTGTGTCAGGGAAAGCAGGTTGACATGAAAAATGAGTTTTGCAATAACTCCTCATTCCATTTCCAATGGGACCTGTATGAATGAGGATGCAAGTTCATGGAAATAAAAAAAAATATATATATATATATATACACACACACATATACACACACACACATACAGTATCTCTGTCTCTCTCACCACACACAAACACACACATATATTTGTATGTATGTTACAGATTGCATATAAATATATAAGTGATACACAGTGGGAACCTCATGAGTGGTGTAGAAAGCACATACAAATATATAAGTGATAGACAGTGGAAACCTCATTAGTGGGATAGATAGCATGCATACAGAAATACCTTATTTATCACATTAAGATCCCTCTGCATATGTCATTTATGCAACAGGCTAGGACCTCAAGGGAGAGACATTTGTTTTGCTTTTTTAGGCATACAATTATTTTTATAAGTCTGTTATTTTTTGAACTAGTGTTACTGTGCTTTCCACCATCCTGATTGCTATAACCACTGCCATGAAAGCAAAGTCAGGATGACAAGCTGACACTGTGATGTGGTAGTTTGTTAGTGCCGCAGAAATTCCACAGAAAATACAAACCACCACCGCAGAAGTTCTGTGGCAAATGGTAGTCTTGCCGCAGAACTTGGTCCCACTGTGCCGCAGAAAAGTAGGGGCCCTGGTGATACCCAAGGGGGAAGGGAGAGCGGAAACAGAGGGGGAGGGGTGACAGACAGGGAAATCACAGAGGGCAGGGTTCTGGAGGGTTTGAGGGCACTGAGGGTGGACAAGGCACCAGGCCTAGATGGCATCCACCCCAGGGTACTGAAGGAGCTGACAGAGGTCCTGGCAGGACCTTTGGCAGACCTATTTAATGCCTCACTACACTCAGGATGTGTACCTCAGGATTGGAGGATGCCTCATGTGCTGCCCCTACACAAGAGCAGCCTCAAGGATGAACCAGGGAACTACATACTGTGAGCCTCACATCCATTGTGGGTAAGCTGATGGAGACTATCCTGAAGGAGAGACTGGTGGCCCTTTTGGAGGCCAAAGGGCTACATGATAGCAGACAGCATGGCTTTGTAAGTGGCAGATCCTGCCAAACTAACCTGGTGGAGTTCTATGACTGGGTAATTAGGCAATTGGATGGGGGCCATGCAGTGGATGTCCTGTACCTGGACTTCAGTAAGACATTCGATTCTGCGCCACATGGGAGGCTGGGAAGTAAGTTAGAAGGCACAGGGGTGGGTGCAAAGTTGGTGAGATAGGTAGGGAACTGGCTTCAGGGAAGGCAACAGAGGGTAATGGTGTGTGGGAGATCTCATCCCCAAGGGTAGTGATGAGCGGTGTTCCACAGGGCTCGGTGTTGGGACCAGTGTTGTGTGGGATATTCATTGCAGACATATCATTGAGCATAAAGAGCAAGACAGTCTGTTTGCTGACGACACCAAGATGGGAATTGTGGTGGATGACCTAGGGGGATGGCAGGGGTTGCAGGATGATCTGGCAAAGCTGGAAACCTGGTTGGACACCTGGCAACTGGGTTCAATGCCAAAAGTGCAAGGTGCTGCCTTTTGAGGCAAAAACAAGGAGGAGGAGTTACCAGCTGGGGACGTGCAGCTACCGAGACAGAGGAGGAGAAGGATCTGGCGGCTCATTATTGGGTCAATGAATGACTTGGCACAATGTAGAAAGGCAGCTGCAAAGGCCAACAAAATGCTAGGTTACATTGCAAGGGGTATATCCTTGAGGAGGGGAGAGGTGATTCTGCCATTGTATAGATCATTAGTTAGACTGCACCTGGAGTACTGCATGCAGTACTGGTTCCTGTATCTGAATAGGGACATTAAGTTACTGGAGGGGGTGCAGCGCAGGTTGACAAAGATGATCAAGGGGCTAGGGGACTTACCATACAAGAGGAGGCTGAGGGAGTTGAACATGTACTCACTGGAGGAGAGGAGGGATGGGGGGATATGATTGAAACCTTCAAGTACATGAAAGGAATAAATAAGACAGGTACGGAGGGGCTGTTCAGATTAAGGAAGGGGAGGGACACCTGGAGCCATGATATGAGACTGGAGGGAGGAAGGTTCTGGAGGGAGATGAGGAGACATTATTTTACGGAGAGGGTGGTAACTGGGTGGAATGTGTTACTGCAAAAGTGATATCCAGTAGAACAGTGGACTGCTTCAGAAGGGGCTGGGATAGGGCAAGGGAGGGTCAAGGGAGGGAAGGGGTGGAGGGAAGGGCTGCAGAGTAAGGGGTACTGGCTGCACATTTGAGCACACGGATAGACAACTAGGCCTTTATCTGCTATCAAGTTTTGTATGTTCATATGTTCCTTCTGTACCTGTGTACCAAATTTAAGTTCTTGAGAAAGTGATTTAGCACTGTCATACTGCAGGGATTTCATCTGTTCTTTTATAGTTTTAATTTGCTCACTATAATCAGTTGAAGTGAGTTCTGTTTGTGAAATCAAATGTTGTAGCTGTCCTCTCAGTTTAAAGCAGCAATGTAATGAAAAACGTTATTCAAAAAAGTTAATTTTCTACTTTAGTTATGAAAAATATTGGCAGAACTGTTGATTTGGGTTTTCTGGATACTTTCTGTGTTGTGCACTGTACATTTGAATTTTTGTCTGGACTCTTACCCTCCTCGGGTCCTCTGTATTATTTCTATGCAAAAATGAGGCAGACATCTTTTTTTCTTGAGAAATAATTATTTTAAAACTTTCATAGAATCCTAAAATGATAATAAAAACTGAAAACTTTACCATCAAAAATAAACTGGAAGACATCTGGCATCGATTAAAAAAAGTGGGGTCAAATTTTAACCCATTTTCATTGCACTGCTGCTTTAAGGTAATTAATCTCTGTTGGCAATGTGTGTTGCCTTGTTTTGGAATATGGTTCACCAGGAGAGTTTTGTGTCCTCCCACCATTCTAAAAGAGAGTCATAGCACTCAGCAACAGAAAGCCTAGCAGACCAGTCCCTTCGCCATGCTTTGAGTGTGTGAGAATGTTACCACAGGGACTCATTTAGCCACCAACCTGCTTTCTTACACCTAGGGGAACCTTCCCATGTCATTTTAACAGTAATAGGTGTATGGTCCATAAATTCCCATGCTCTAGTGCTGACTTGCAGAATAGAAATGACAGAAGATAAAAAAGACATAATCAATGCGTGTACACAGTGGGCCCGTAAAATAGGTGCTTCCACCTGTTGAGTGAAGACTCCTATATGGGTCCCTCAGTCCTGCTGTGTGTACTATCTTCTGTAGTGCTTGAGAGTCACAAAGAAGTTTTTCAGTGGTCAATCCCCTAGCGGCACGCTGCAAGCCGCAGTTAATGTCCCCTGCCCACACAAATAATCGAGAGGTATGTAGAAAGGGTTGTACTTCCTTAAATAGGGCAACTCTTTGAACCTTAGTTTGGGGGGCATAGGGTGTAATGAACCTGATACGCTCATTCCTGATGTTGATATCCAGTATAAGTGCCTGGATGAATGTCCACAAGGCGGGGAAACATAGAGTGCAGGATTGGAAAATAAAATTCCAGTCCCGACAAAGGTGTCCTCCCATGTGGACCAAAAAGAAGGTCCCATGTCCCAAGATTTAGAGGCCAGACACAGTTCCCGGTGAGTCTTTAAACACATATCCTGTAGACAATAAATGTCACTAGTGTACTGTTGTCATGAGGGAAGGGTTCCTATTCATTTCCTATCACTTTTAATACTATTGCTGTTAAGTGTAGTTATGGTTAAGGAATGCATGATATCCGAAATAAAGATGAGTCAGTGACCAAAATCAGTTACAGGGATTGTCAGGGTTTTTTTGACAGCCTCCTTTGTTTAGTTCATTTCACAATAGAGTCCCCCCCCCCACCTCCTTCTGTATCCGTAGTTGAAGCAATAGAGGAAGTATCAGATTCTTCTCCCTCAGAATCCCCTTCCATAGGTTCAGTAGCAACCTGGTCAGGGGTGCTGCAACCAAAGATTTGGCAACCATTACATCCATGGAATTTCTCTCCTGAATATACCACATTCATTGGCTGGGTCGAGAAGCTGGATCAGGAAGTTCCTGTGGGGCACTAGCTGCACCTAAAGTGTCTGCAGCCTGTCTCAAACTTTGTACTGCAACCATCTTTGCATGTAGCTGCTGGGCATTGTTAATCAATCATTCATGAGAAGGACAGTCTTCCCTATTATGGAAAGCCATGGGGCATCTCCCATAGGCATGTCCAATTTGTTCATACAAGGTGCATTTGAACAAGTTGAGACATTTGGCAGCCACATGTCCATAATCCAGGCAGTAACTATACCGACCTGAGTCACAAGCCAAACTAAGGTGAGTACGGGACCCACACTTAAAACAGGACCGTGGCTGTCCAGGGTAAAACACTGACCCTCTGTTCCTCCCAAGGAAAAAAATGTTGGGCAGGTGGGTGGGGCCATTATTGGTTGAAAACAATTTAACACCTATGCGTTACCCTCCATCCCAAATTTGCTCACTGTCAAGAGTGGGGGTAGGCCTTCCCAAGACCTCACACCTTTGGCGGAGCCAAAACAAAATATCTTCGACATTTTCCCCCTCATTCCTAAACATAACAGTAATATTTTTTTACTGCAGGCTTTGTGAGAGGAACAGCTAAAAACAGAATCCAGACAAGGGTGTTTTTTAAGGACTGATACTGAGACCAAACCCTATCTAAATTAGAAACATGCTTGATACTAACATCAAAATTACCACTGCCTATGTTTATCAGAGCAAAAATTCCTGAAGAAAAAATTTTATGGAACCTTTTAGTAACAATTTTGCTATGTACCCTATCTGGGGAGTCTAAGCTTCCTTTATAAATAAGTCACACGGCGTTCCTGTGGTGGGGGGGGGGCAGGTTCACCTTTATTTTGAAAAAGGTCTGATAATTTAAACATAGGTTCCAGTCCAGCCCTTTGTACTGGGTCTTGCAGAACAGAGTCCGAGGGCCCCATAATAATAGGCTCTGGATTGGACTCTGAGTTATCACAGGATGATGCTTGTGAATTTAGAGGCAAAGCACAGGCAGTACCGATAGAAGTAGGAACAGCCTGAACCGGACTGGGGTGATCAGTCCCTTTTGTAGAGTTGCCCTGGGGTACATTGGAGCTCTGTATGTTGATGGCCACTGACGAGTTTACTTGGTCCTGGAAGCGCTGGACCATTGTGTCTTGAGGGTCTGGAATCCACGGACCCATATCTGTTTGGATCCAGCCTGCATCCTCCAAGGCATGTACAGGCGACCAGTTAGCTACCTCCACCAATCTCCTGTTTCAGGGGAGTGGGCTAACCAACGAGGGTCCTGCAAATTGAGTGTCATGACAGTGTGCTCTCCAGTCTAAACTGACTGTAGATCTTGCAACTTGAGGTTGTGATGAACTGGTCTTTTGTTGTGAGATATCTGTTTTTTCCGTGAGGCACTGGCTTTTGCAGGTATTTTATTTTTAACTGGCAATGCCTTTTTGCAGTCCCAGCCTGAGTCTGGTGCTGATTTCTCCTCGGTTGTACAGATGCAACGTTTGGGACAGAACTGCAGCTGGTATCCTGTGGCTCTAGACACACAGCACTGGGGCTGTTTTTGCTGGCAGCTGCCTGTTTCTGCACCTCCAGAGTGAAAGAAACCAGAGGAACTGTTATATCAGGTGCAGATTGATGCTCCTGTTCTTTCTGTTCCGGGGCAGAGGTCAGAGACTGCAAGGCCCAAACATGCAGTAATTGATCCTCAAGCTCCTGTGCTCAATTCAGGTACCATTCTTTCTCTTTCTGTAGCTAGGTTAATAATGTTAGTTCAGTGGACTTACACTGTTGCAGTGTCAATGCTTAAACTGGCTCATCCTCCTCTTGTTGAAAGCTTACTACCGGCCACTGTTCCGACTGAACCGCTCCATCCAGTATTTCCTCTGAAGACAGGTGAGCATCCATTCCAGATTCTTCTGTAAACCCAGTCATGGCGACTGCATTCTTGGCCACCTCTTGGGTTATAAGAACAGGGAGGAAGGGAGCCATTCCTCCCTGTCTTCTCTGCATCCACTCCTTCCTCCATGGGTTCCACAGTGGCCATCTTGGACGGATGGCCAAGGGTTCCCCCTACTGAAAAGAGATGGGAAATTTCCCTGGTGCTCTGGCCTAATTTCCCCTCATTCATGAAAAATATACCACCAACAGCTTAATCTGAATCAAGATCAGTTGGCATTCATCTGTTTCTCCCTCCCCCGGGTCGTACCTGAAAATAGGCAGAATTTGTCTAATGCACTTACCCAGTCAACAAAAACTAAATAATTAAATAATTAAATAAATGTTCAGCTAAATACTTTTGATAAAGAAAGAGATCTGGGTATCATAATAAATAACAAGCTATGAGCCATCGATCACTGTAAGAAAGTTACACAAACCACTACAGTAAAAGTCGCTTAAGCAGGACAACTCAGTGGATCCAGTATCCTCCCACTTAGCGACCGTCTCTGTAAAGCGAAGTTCCTTTCATAGTGCTACCGAAGCACTAAATGCTAACCAATGCCACTACTGAAGTACTAAAAGAAGAGAAACCAATCAATTGCAGTGTGTGCATTTAAAAATGAATTTTATTGTATTTATTTACTACAGTATTTATTTACTATTGAATTTTAATTATAGAATTATGAACTCTCTGGGACCAAGTTCAGGATCTACATCCTCAATGTTGAGTACAGGCAGATTGTCATAAATCTTCTATTTGAGGGAACAAATCCATCGATGTCTCTGATGGGCTAAACGTATATGGAGCATAATCCAGTATAGAAGATGCACCAGGTGTGGCTTTAAAGAAATCGGGTTATCCTGCTCTGCTTTGCCTCTTGAGTGCATGTTTGGTTATGTCAGTATTTATGTCTAGCAAACACTTCCAGCAGGACACCTGACTTTGTTGGCACCACTTCAGTGCTGCTGATAAACCTGACAGTGCTAAGGCCGCCCATTGGCGCAGCAGTTGGACCTCCACTTGCGACCGACACCGGTGACCCAGGTTCGGAACGGACCCAGGTCACTGGAGGGTCGCCAGGGGAAGAAGGATGGAGCATCCCTGACTGCTCTCCATCTCCGGGGAGGGCGGGAGTGTCCGTGCACAGAGGACCCCTGGTGGAGGTCGGGAGTCACTCAGCGCACGGTGTTCACAAGCACAGAAGGCGGGGCGGATGCTGGTGTCATTGTATGTCCCCACCTCCCAAGAAAACTGGAAAAAGGGGGCAGATGGGTCCTCCATTTCCATGAAGTCCTCTCTGGGCTTCAATTAGCCACCGTCACCAAGCACTCCCAACTAGTTACTAGTCCTGTGGCTTTGGATAGGGGACCAGTGCCACGGTCCCACCCTCTGGGGGGGTAAGCCGGGGGGTGTCCAGCAGAAGCTGGCACTAGATGGTAGGTGGAAGTCTGGGGGCCATGACCAGGGCGAAGATAGATGGAGGGCCTGCCAGGAAAAAGAGTGAAAAAAAAAACCTGACAGTGCTTCAGATGTGGAAAGTAGGTTAAGCTCATTCTGGCTATCGCTCACTTCTTCGTCCGACATCTCTCCTGCTGCTGACTTTTTTGTGGCAATTACAATTTTGGCATCTGTCAGTTCACCGACTGTGGGCTCCTCATTGTCCATATCAATAAAAGCTATAAACACACCAACACTCATGCATGCAGGGACTGGGACATCATCTAGTGTGGAGACAGATGTTGATGCTTGCCCTACCAGCTCAGTGTCACCACGGAAAGAAAACCTTGCTTTACAGTAACAATTCTTTATTGTGGCTGGCAGTACAGAATCCCATGCTTTGTTTAGCATGTAAAGAGCACCTAATAAGTTAACCTTTCGTGTAATCTCTGAAGCAAGATCACCCTGTCCATCATCTATCACTTTTATAATTTTACTGGCAACAAGTGAACGATAGTGACCCTTTAGAATTTTGATTACACCCATGTCCAGGGACTGCAAAATGCTCATTGTGTTGGGGGGCAATTTAATGTTCTGAAGCCTCTGGTGAGCCATATGAATGGGCGCTACAATTGTTGATAAGAAGCAGGATCTTGTGGCAGCTTCACCTTAGCTCTGACTCCCAGCCAAGTAGCCATTCCTGAAAAATTGAGGAGGTCATCCAGGCATTACAGGATGATGTGTACGCTACTGGGAGACATTTCAGATCTTAAGGCAAGCAACAGTGTTTCTTGCTCTTGTCTATCACCAACAACTTTTTATTTTCTCTGCCAGATGCATTTGCACAGCACAGGACTGAAATGCAGTCCTTAGCTTTCTGCCCCCCACCCCACATCAGCTCCTGGTTCCTCATGGCATGGCTGCAGTTAGGATAGCCACGGCAAAACAGGTAAGTTTTGTCTGTGTTAAAGACATCATTTGGACAGTAAGTGGCAAGTAAGCCTGGAAGAATGTCACTGACCCAGTTCTGTGCAATGACCGAATCTGCATCTTGTTTCTCGTCAGGCTCATGCTTAAAAACGATCTGGTGGTGGAGCTTCCAGCGAGAAAGCCACCCATCGGTGGCTTCAAAGTCAGTGTGCCCCATCTCTGCAGACAATGCCTGTGCTTTTGCTTTCAACATTGGCCATGAGATACGGGCTCCATTGCTCAAAACATGTTGAAACCATACCAATAGAGAGTCTTCAACCATACTGTCTTTGCCCTCACATATCCTTTACCTTTGCAGATTGGCATTTGACCGCCACTCAGATAAGAAGGCATCTCTGTTCTTGCTAATCCTCCAGGTCTGGCTTTTTGAAATGTGAAACTGTGCTGCAACAGATGACGAAGTCAAAGGTTCTGTAAGACTTCCAGAACTTTACATGATCAGCCAAGGAAAGTTCATTACGAGGCTGAGACATTACTCCGCTCTGTGAGGTGAGACAGTAAGCTCACACTGCAAGCATCTGGCACAAAATAAAGGTGAGACTTAATTATTGTCACATGCAGCAGCAGCAGGTCAATTTTGTCTCAGCTAAGTGAAGTTGTTAAAAATGAATGTCCTTACAAAGTCAATAAAGGCACATAACACTGGTGTAAATTGGTTTCCAGTCTGCCATGCCATTTAAACAGCTGTCCCACTTATCAGCATCCCATTTAGCTGGCTTGTACTCTAATAGATTATTAAAATCAGTAAAACGTACCTTCATATCCAGAAATAAACACTGTTTTTTACCACTTTACACAACTTATATACAGTAAGACCTCGTTTGGACCTTGGCTCTCCCTTTTGGAGCCCTTACCTAAGGTAAAATATCAAACTTGTTGAAAAGATTCAAAGACGGGCAACCAAGTTAATATATGGGATGGAGACAATGAGCTATGAGGAGAGACTGGTACATACCAGCTTATATAGCCTCGAGGAAAGAAGGGGTGACCTTCTTCTGACGGTTAATATCCTAAATAACCCAGATTTACTGGCTGGGTGCAGACTGGAATTTAATATTAGGACCACCAACCTGAAGTCTTATAATAGACAGGTGGTTATCCAAAAAGCAAACGGCAACAAAAGAAATAACTATTTCACATTACGTGCTGCTTGCTTATGAAATAGGCTACCCCATGAGTTGGTACACAAAACATCACTTAATAGCTTCATAAACAGGCTTGACCAATGCATGTTGCTAAATCATAATAAACTCTAATCTGCCCACTAGAAGTGGGAGACAATCCAAATGGGTCATTGGCCTTCTTTTGTCTCAATTGACCAAGTAACCAAGTAACAACTGGAGCAGTCGCTCCTGCTGTGTGAGAAAGGAGGTAGGACAAAGGAGGTATCTTTTGGAACACACAAACACCTGAAGTCCAGATCAGACTGGTTGCCCCCCAAAAATTGTCCCTGTGGATACAAAGAACTAGTCTGGAAATGATATCATAGACATGTGTGCCAAACATGTATAGAACCTGGTTTTGGGAACCAAGTTAAATCAGAGTTTTGTGAGAGACTGAGTAGTCAGGTTGGAACTCTGAACAGTTACCATCTACGGTTCGAGTCTGCCCTGATTCGCCAAGGTGTCCTGTGTGGTAAGCAATTCAACTTTGCTTAAAAGAAAGAGAAGCATGAGATAATTTTTTCAGTGTATTTTCTACTGTGCAAAACATTTTCTTTTTATCTTTGTAGAATTACTGTTCCCCATTGTGTTAGTGTATTATAGTGTAGTATGTGTGTAAATATCTTGAAGTATTAAATGTTTTTATATACTTCATGTTTCTATGACTACGTTATTGAAAGTACAGATAATTGGATTATATTGACAGAAACTGTGTTCCGTTTCTGAATAGAAAGTTACAGTTACCATATTTTGTTTCTAAAGTGAGGTGTTCTCAGCAGTAACAGAGAGGAATGGGTTGTTTGCCGTTTGAAAAAGAGCACTGTACCGCATAAGCAGTGACTCTGGTGGGATTAAGACCTAGAGGTACCCTGCAGGAATGTCTGTGCTGAGTGGTGGCAGCTACTGAATTATCCTTGCAGGCATCTGAAGGGTTTGAGAAAGCTGGTAATAGTCGCAGGTTGAGCCTGGGAGAGACCACTTTGCCACAGCAATATATTGCTTTTTGCTGTCACAGACACAGCTGTAGTCCTAGTGGAGTATGCCCATATGCCATCTGGGCTTTCCTGTGTTAATATAGCAGAAATGTATTATTAATACTATCTACCATGAAATAATTTGCTTGAAGCTAGGTGTCCTTGTGGCACCTTGCCATAAGTAACAAACAGCTCTTTGTTACCACCTCTGATATTCTCTTTTCTAAATTTATAGTAACTGATGGCCCTTATGATATCCAGTGTATGCAACTGTTCTTCACTCCTAAAGACATTGGGACTGGGAGAAGTACACTGGCAAGTTAATGGACTGACTCAGATGAACTTCTGACACCATCTTATGGAGGAATTGCATACTTGTCCTTAATACTAAACTTTCCTTGTCAAAAATCAAATATGAGGGATCAACATAGCATGCTTGCAACTCACTGATCCACTTTGTTGATGTGATGGAAATCAGGAAAAATGTTTTCCAGGCAAGTTGTTTTTAACTCACTTGTGGCCATGAGTTCAAAAAGTGGCGACATTAGCTGAGAAAGGACCGAATGTACAGTAGGTCCCATTAAGAATGGGTGTCATTACAAAAAGGTACCTTTATGACAGGCCTTTAAAGATCCTCTTAAACACTGGGTGAGCAAACAGGGATTCTGCTGAGACCTTGGACCTGTAAGCAGAAACTGCCGATCAATGCACCATTAGAGATGCTGGACTTAAACCCAAAGATTTTAGGTGCAACAGAGAGTCAAGACTTAATGCAGTATCTGCATTCTCAGATGAACAGGAGTTATTTTCACACCTGTTGGGTAATCTTTTCTATTTTGAGGCATGTTTTTTCTGGTAAATGGTTTACTAGCCACCATGAGAACTTCTATTGCCTGGGTTTCATTTCATTTATTTAAAACAAGAGCTCATAGACAAAAATGCCCATCTTCATAGGCAACTGTGGTCAAGGTATACGATTACAAGGAGACAATAACATGTAACAATAGATACAAACAATAAATAAGTTATTTCTCATAACATTTACAACTATCAGTAGTACTAATACAATTTCTTAAAGTTATTACAAAAGATTTATTGTTTGTCAGAGTCTGATAGTTTGAGCTAGCGAGTTCCAAAAACTGCCTACTTCCTTGTCTTAGTATAACAACCTGGGGTTGAATGATTCATTTCTACTTTACCCCTTCATTTGCCATGTTTCACGTTGAGTGATTCCAGGTTGAGATAGACTATGACCCTATTTCATCCGTCTGCGGCTGCTACTTCAGCCATGCACTGTGTGAATAGCCTTGGCGCAGAAATCAGACCAAAGGGCATTGCCTTGTATTGTTATTGTACTGATTCATAACATAGAAACATAGACTTTGACAGCAGATAAGGACTGCCTGGCCCACCTAGTCTTCTCATTTCCTTACCTATAAGATAAGCTGCAGATCCTAGTTAACCAACAGCCTACTTCCTCCTACCCCCACCACTATAATTGCCTTATGTCTGTTCCATGCATTCTTGAATTCCCACACTGTTGTTGACCCCATGACCTCATCAGAAAGGCCATTCTATGTGGCCACCACCCTCTCTGAGAAAAAATACTTCCTCACATTGCCCCTGAGCCATTCACCCTCTTCTTCAGACTGTGCTCCCTTGTTCTTGCACATCTCTTTTTCCTGAAAGATGCTACCCTCTTGGACTTTGTAGATTCCCTTGAGGTACTTGAAAGTTTCTATCATGTCCCCTCTCTCTCTCCTTTCCTTGAGGGTATACATATTAAGTTTCTTTAGTCTCTCTTCATATGGCTTCTGGTGCAGACCCTGCACCATTTTAGTTGCCGTCCTCTGGACCGCCTCCATCCTGTCTACGTCCTTGCAGAGATGAGGTCTCCAGAACTACGCGCAGTACTCCAGATGCAGTCTCACCAACTGTCTGTACAGAGGGATGACAACTTTTGGTTTTCTACTGGTGATGCCTCTTCGTATGCATCCCAGTATCCCCTCAGCCCTCCTTATTGCCTTCTCACATTGCCTGCCTACCTTTAGGTCATCTGATATGACTACCCCCAGGTTCCTTTCCATTTTTGTTGTTAGTACCCCTCCCCCATTGTATACTCTTCCCCTGGGTATTTGTTTTCCAGGTGCATTACTTTACACTTCTTTTCATTGAATCTAAGCTGCCATACTTATTTTATTTATTTTTATTTTATTTATTTATTGAGGATTCGGAAAATACCTTTGAGTCAGAGACTCCTTTTCAAAGGTTCCACGTCAGTACAGACATAATATGATACAACCGTACAGAGCAATCCAAAAAGCAAAACGGGTATGATACAAGAGACACAATAACAAGTTGACATTTATTATAATAGTAGATTCACGGTACCAGTTTCAATGAGCAGATCCATATTTAGGCTCCCTTGGGGGCTAGTTTCGAGGGTTTCAGAAAGGTGGTTTGCTGGCCAGAGGCCATAGTCCAGGGTGGAGGGGGTGGGATTGGTTCAGTGGCAATCACAGGGATTAGAGGACTGTAGATGGTTCCTTAAGTAAGCTTAATAGGGGCCGATTCTGTTCATGTTCATGAGAGCGTGAGGCAGGTTATTTACCCAGGAGGGGGCTCAGTAGCTAAAGGACCTTTGAAATTGGGAGGTGCAGCATCGGGGAACCACGAGGAGTTTCTTGCTTGAGTTATGGGTGTTTTGGTGTGATGGGGTCTGTTGTATTAGAGGTGCGAGACTGGGGGGGGGGTTGAAGCTGAGAGTAATCTTTTTAGCCATGAGGCTAGTATGAAACCTGATTCTGTTATCCAGGTTTAGCCAGTTTGTGGCATTGTAGAGGGAGCATGTGTGGGTCAGATGATCATAGCCCAGGATGAGGCAGCAGGCTTTGTTTAGGGAGAGACGGAGTCTAGATAAGGCCGAGGGGCTGGCATCACTATAGATAAGCATGCCATAATCAAGAAGGGAGAGAACTGAGGAGGAGACAGCTAGGTGAAGAGCATCAGGTGTTAGACAGTGTCTATACCGGTAGAGGATGCCAAGAAGGGTGTTGAGGGCTGTAGATAGTTGATGAATGTGTTGGTGGAAGTTAAGGGCTGGGTCAAGTATGACGCCCAGGTATTTAAAGGAGTCTGTTTGTTCAAGTGGGGTCTGGCTGGTGGTCAGGATCTGAGGGCAGTGGTCCTTCCTAGAATTATGAGGGTGAGAGAAGTACATAACTTTTGTCTTCATGTAGTTTAGTATAAGGTGTAGCGGTGAACCACTTTTCTGTAGCACTGAAAGAGGATTGGAGGAGAGGTGGAGCTTGGTGGGGTCAGGATTGGAGGAGTAAGGACAGCGTCATCCACATAGAGTAGGATTTTGCAAAAGTGAGACTGGGGGAGGGAGTTGAGGAAGAAGCTGAACAGTAGTGGTCAGAGGATGGACCCCTGAGGGACTCCGGAGTGGACTGGCAGCCTACTGGATAAGGTGGCACCAATTTTGACCTGCTGGAAATGACCTGTCAAGTAGTCAGTGAACCAACAGAGGGCATCTTGTGACAGACCAAGTGTGGATAGTGTAGTTAATAGGGGGGAATGGTTTACAGTGTCAAAGGCCTTGGTGAGGTCGATAAAGACCGCTCCAGAGAGATGACCTTTGTCAAGGGCGGTATGCAGGTGGGTGATGAACTCGAGAAGGGCAGTAGTTGTATTATGTCCCTTGCAGAAGCCATGTTGCTGGTTGCAAAGTATGTTGTGTTTGTTGAGATGGTCCGTGAGCTGATCGGAGATGATCTTTTGACCATTCCTCCAACCTTGCCAAGTCCCTTCTTATCCTTTCTACCCCCCCACCCCCATATCAACCCTGTTGCAGATCTTGTGTCATCTGCAAAAGGCATACTTTTCCTTCCAGTCCCTCTGCAATGTCACTTATAAAGACATTAAAGAGGACCAGCCTCAGTACTGAACCCTCCAGTACCCTGCTAGTAACCTCTTTTGGAGCAGACTCCATTTACTATTACCCTCTGTGTCCTGTTGTCCAGAAAAATTGTTTACCCCAGGCTGGCTAACTTGTTTATTAATCTTTTGTGTGGGACTGTGTCAAATGCCTTGCTAAAGTCTAGGTAGGCCATGTCCACAGCTCATCCCTGGTCTACTACGTTGGTCACCCAGTCAAAGAGATCTATTAGATTTGTCTGACATGCATAGGTGCTGGAACTGGGCGTAAAGGGTGGTAGCCACTCCACTTTTATTTCTGTATGGCAAACTAGTATAGAAAAGTGCCCTTTGTACCCTCATAAGTGCCCTTTTGATTCTCAGCCCCCTCAGATTTTACTATCTTCCAGCGCCCTTACTGACATGACCTTCCCACTGTGAATCCATGTTGACTTGGGTCCTGTGCCTCACTGGCCATTACGTATCCCAAATTGTAGACATTTCTTGTGGCTTTCTCTTGCTGGAATATTGAAATAGATATCTTAGATTCAGTTAGAACAGCCAGTCCTCCTGCTGCAAGGATGGAATTACAGTGTGCAAGGTGACCATTGTGAATCTTTCCTTTGCTGTGTGCTTGTTTAGACACGTTATGGTGAGGACAGGAACTACTCTCCTGATTTTTTGTTTGTGAGAAAATACATTAAGAAAAATCCATTCCCCATTTCTTTTACTTGATATGTTCTCCACAGCATCCATAACCTGTAGCTTTGTGACTTCCAATTTTAATTGCTGCAGTTCTTCTCTTGAATTTTTTTTTCCTCCACTCACTCTTGCTTATTCTCTATGTTTGCCTCTGTTCTACACTTATTTTGTCTGGAAAAGTAACTCAGACTGAGGGTATCCCAATTTTATCTTTTCCCCTCACCTTTTCAAATTCCCCTGCTCCTGTCCACTCCTCATAAACTGCACTCTATTGAATACCTGCCTCTTGTGAATAACGTGTATAATTGACTGCCAACCTCTGGCCACTAAGGGTCTCACTCAAACTGCCTTCACTATAGGTGTCACCCTGCCTTAAGTCCACCATTTCTGTCACTTATATTCTACTCTTATAAGGGACAATCCACCTCTGATTTACAGAGGGTTTCATACAAGGTATACATAATGTCTCTCTTGCATGCCCAAGGTCACTTCTGGTAGTATCAGGATTACTACCCATCGTAATCGTTCTCTCCTATCTCTCATGTAACATACAGCTGGATACCCTGGGTTCCACTGCCATGAAGAATTCTCCTTTGTATTCTCCAACCTTATACCAACTAGAACCTTGCTCTCTTCTCCTAACCTGTCCCTCCATATAACTCATCCTTCCAAATTAGGGCATTTCCTCCTCCACCACCCCCCCTAGCATGCCCAAATACCTCAAGCGCAATTACAGATTCTACAAAGAAGTTTGGGTGATGCTTCTGCACTGATGCTTGTCAGGAGACATAGAATCTAACCTTGGCCCCCATTGGAATGCCAGGTCCATGGATGACTCCTCATGGTTTTCCACTAAGGGCATGAAAATTGCCCACATGAATATCAGAAGTTTACCAGCAAACTTTCCTGAACTTGAAGCCTGGATAGCCCTGTACTGTCTGGACATACCTGGACTAACTGAAACATGGCTCAGGCCAGAGATGCCTGATTCCATGTACAAAATACCTGGCTACAGCTTGTCCAGATCCGATCGCTCGACGAAACAAAAGGGTGGAGGAGTTGCCCTTTATTATAAAGAGCATCTCAATGTCTGAAGTCTTGGATAACAAATCACTGTGAAGCTCTGCTTACAGTTCTACAACTAGGTGGTGATAAAAGGCTAAATCTGATTTGTGCCTACAATCCTCCAAAGGGGGCTCTCCCTGGCTTAAATGGGCTCTTGGATTATCTGACCACTCTAAAGGGTAGATCTGAAGTCATACTAATGGGAGACTTCAACCTAGACCTATCAGGTAGTCACGCCGGTACATATACTGAAGCTCTCGCCTGACTTAACCTTGCTCAACTTATCTCTAGCCCTACATGCATCTCTTCCAACACGGAGCGTCAACCTCTCCTGGACGGGATGGCTACAAATAGAGCAAATAAAATAATTGCTGCAGGGACCTTTTCGGATTCTATTAGTGATCACCTGCCTATGTTCTGTATCTGGAATGGCCACTGCCTTAAACCCCACCCCCAAGAATCATTCAATTTCGGGATTTTGCCAAACTAAACCGAACTGCACTTTTCAAGGATATTAATAATATAGACTGGTCTTCCATCTATCACACTGATGATGTAAACACAGCACTTGAATATCTGATGTCTCAGCTTCTGGCCCTTCAGGATCTGCACATCCCTCTGAAAAAAGGCGCTCAGGGCTCCCTAATAAATGGCTAAAAGACCCCTTCGAGCCATGATAAAAGAGACAAGGCCTGGACCTTGGCAAAGAAATCCCAACAATCAGAAGACTGGGTCAACTATAAACAACTGAGAAATGCCTGCAAAAAAGATATTCGGAAGGCTAAAAGGAGCTACTGCCTTAAGCTTCTCCAATCTTCAGTGGATGATACCAGGGGGTTTTGGAACCACATCAAAAATTTCATTGGGCAAAGGCCGAAGACAGCCATTACCGACATGACACTGAATGACGCAAACTGTAATAAATTACCTACTATTGCTAATGCTCTTAATGCACAATTCTCGGATCTCTCCGAATACACTGAGAAATTCAACCAACTTCTTTCACCTCCTCCTGAGGTGCAACTTTCGCATGAAACCCCTTTTCATCTCACATTAGTCTCCTCCACTGAAGTGCTGCATCTCCTCAAATCAGTATCCACCTATGGATCTGCTGGTCCGGATGAGCTACTGCCAAGCTTCTTGAAGCAGGCAGCCCCTGCCCTTGCTGTTCCTACTGCAAGAATCTTTAATCTTTCAATGATAACCCAAATGGTACCAAAATTGTGGAAAACCGCTCGCATTGTCCCTGTTCAGAAAAAAGGGGATACCAAAAATATGTCAAACTATAGACCGATTGCCATTCTCTCTACCCTAAATAAACTTCTCGAGAAGGCCATCACTACTCAGGTCACAAATTACCTGCACCTTAACAACCTTATATCCCCACCAGCACGGATTCCTAACAGGACACAGCACCACAACTTCTCTACTTCAGCTGACAAATGCAGTCCTTACAGCGATGGATAAGAGCCTGCTCACTGGGGCCATATTTATCAATCTCACAAAGGCATTTGACCTTGTGAATCACTCTCTGCTACTTTCCAAACTGTCCCACCTTGGCTTTGACCTGTCGGCCATCTCCTGGTTCGATAGCTACCTCTCAGGGAGGTTGCAATTTGTCCAAATTGAATCCGCCATCTCAAATCTTTCCCCTACCTCTGTTGGAATCCCCCAAGGATCTATTTCTGGCCCACTACTTTTCTCTCTTTTCATTAACAACTTGCCCTCCCTTCCCTGCTCCTCCTCGTTAATCCTTTATGCTGATGACATGGTGCTTCTCTTCAGTGGTAAAGATCCCTTATCAGTAAGAGCACATCTTCAAGCAGACTTCAACAGTCAGGAGTGCAGGAGTTGTTAGTACAGAACAGGCTCCTAATGAATGCTAAGAAAACTGTAACTATGCTTTTGGCCCCCCCCGTCAAGAATCAGATCTCTTTCTCCAGACTTATTGATACATTCTCTAGATGACTCCTCTTGATTTGTTACCTCCTTCAGGTATCTAGGAGTCACTCTGACCCATCTCTTGACTTTAACCTCCACATTATGGCTACATGTAAGACAGTTTACTCAAAACTTGGTCTTGCCTTTAAAATTAGGTCCTCCCTCAATGATGCTGCCCGCTTGCTATTGCACAAGGATTTCTCCTCCCTGCTCTAACATATTGCTCTCAGGTTTACCTTAAAGCTAGCAAAGGCGCTCCAGAAATGGAGCACCTGCTGTAACAGTATATGCCGATTTGCTCTCTCCGCTCACAGACTTACCCATCATTGCCTGCTCTACTCGAAACTAAATTGGCTCTCCCTAGACTCACTCAGACACTATTCTGCAGGCTGTAAAATTGATAATATGATCAGAACAGGGTCACCTAAATACCTTGCCGAACTATTAACTCAGCCCTCCCAAGCATACCTCCTCAGGGCATCTGCTCAAACCCAATTTGAAATTCCCAGATATCTCACACAAAAAGAAGAACAATCCTTCGCCATATCTGCCCCCCAATCCTGGAACTCCATTCCCTCACACATCAAACTATCCAAATCCCACAAGGCCTTTAAACTGAGTCTTCAGGCACACCTATTAGAATCCGACTGCTGCTCTTGTGCTGTAACTTGAACCTCTCTCCTAGCATTTTCTCCTCCCTATGGCACCTACTGATTTCCTGCTGGTCTCCAAAATCTAAAAGTTTCCCACATTCAGCAGAAATCCTATTGTTATAATGCTACTTCATTTAAATTTTGTTTGCTGTTTGTCGTTTCAATTTAGTCATTGATGTATCATCAGATGAAAATAATTAATGTAATGTTATCTGTTTCTCTTTGTCATCACTGATAATGACTGTACCTGGCTGTATACTGTTCAAATGTTTGTTTCTCACCTCGTGCTGCGTCATGAAATACTCTTTAATGTTGACTCTGGTCTCCCCTGTCTGTACTCTCCCGGGTCGTGCCTGAATATAGGCAACATTGTTGTCTAGTGTACTTACCCGGTAAACAAAAACCAAATAAATAAATTTGACTTGAAATATTTCAATTTATTTTGCTTTGGACTGGTTTCAAAAGATAGGCTGAGTCCTTCTCTCATAATCTCCAAAACACATTTGTCAGTTCTGGCAGACTGCTAGTGCTGAAAGTGGAGAGGGAGGTGCCCCCCCAACACACACTGGGAGCTGAGATGTAGTGACCTGTGTCTCATCAGGTATTAGGTTTAAGCTGTTGTGGATGGTCTGTGGATGTTGCTTGTTTCTTGCCCCTTCCACCCGCCGCCTCTGTTAGAGCCTACGAGTGTACTATATGACTGCTGGAAGAACTGTCTATTATAGTACCCCTTCCCATGCCTCCCTTTCCATAGTATCTGTAGTACCCTCTGGACTTCTTATCTTTTCCAAGAAGTTTTTTAAAAGTAATTGTGCTTTTATCAACCTTATCCATATACAGTAGCTCTCTGGCTAGTCTCCAAAGAGAGATTTACTATCAAAGTCGACATCATCAGCGTTATTCTGTAGGTCCAAAGACAAACCTCTGGTTCTCAGCCATGCATACCTTTTCGTGGACATTGCATTTGCCAGGGCCCTGGTTGCTGTACATTAATTCAACAGCCATTTGCAACTGGGTTTTGACTATGTCTGAATCTGTTTTTGCCAGGTGCAGTGACTGCTACTTGTCCTCAGTAGCAGGCTGTTATAAAAGTGTAGCACAGCTTTCCAGGGTGCAAGGGTGCCGGAAGATGGTACAAGCTGAGGGGGCTGAGAATCAAAAGGGCACTTATGAGGGTACAAAGGGCACTTTTTCTATACTAGTTTTTGCCATACAGAAATAAAAAGTGGAGTGGCTACCGCCCCTTTCGCCCCCGGTTCCGGCACCTATGCCAGGGCGCTTTCTGGTGACGGGTTAATATGTAGCTCAAAAGCTGCTTCCCTCATGATGAGTGCAGCAGATGAGTAAGATTTCTTCCAGGGTGTATCAATTTTCTGGATTCATCAGGGTGTGTAGTGCAAAATCTTGTCTTTGCCCTTTCCCATGAAGCAGTATTTATTAGGCTTTCTGGACAAGGGTGTCCATAGACATATTCAGACCCTGCCCTGTTTATTACACACCTTTTTTCACCTTCCTATTGATTGCTGTTGCTGAAGCAGGCAATTGTAGAATCTTTTACACATTTTTTTGAATGCTTATGAATGGGAATGCTGACCATTTTAGTAGAGGTCAGTCCAAACATGCTTAAGAAAACTGACTCAGCAACATCAGAGTTAGTTTCACAGCAGGGATATTAATCGTTTCTTCCATCGTTCTTAGGAAAGTAGAATAGGAGGAGAAATCCTCCACAGTACATAAGGGTAAACCTATCTTCTCATCATCTGTGACTTCAGGAGTGATAGGTCCCTCTTCTCCATACAAATCATCCTCCTCTGAGACACTGAGTGGCACTGATAGAGGGATGGTGGAGGCTTGTTCTTTCATGGCCTGGAAGACTTGCCACATTCATTTAAATTTCTCCATGGAGTGCAGCTGAACATGACCAGTAGGTTTGACATGAGCACTGTTGCCTTTTCCTTTTCAGGCTCCACATGTTTCTCTTTTTTTTTTTTCTTAAGGCTAGAATGAGAGGAAGAGTCCTCTGCTTTTTCTTGCAGTCCTCTTCCTCACAGCATTCCTCAGCAGAGGATTTATGCTCTTTTCCAGGCTTCCTTATCGACTTTGCTTTGCTAGACTGGTCTTTAGGGAAGCTGAATTAGTAGACGTTTTTAAAGAGATGTTCTCAATTTTTTTATTGGAGAATACTTTTAGGAGTTAGACACAGGCTGATGCTAATACCGATTACTTTTAGCTTGTCTCATTTTCACAGGTCACAGTTAATCCAGTTACAATCTGTGCCTAAACACTTTAGCATTCTGAATGTCTATCTGCCTTAGCCAAGCAGGTACTACACTTTTTAAAACCTGTGGACCAGTACGTTTTGGAGTTTTTTTTTGTTTGTTTTGTTCTGTTCTGACTCAGACACAAGATCAGAATAAGGCATCACAGTAATGGTACTGACCTCAGTCATTGACAGCTAGTAATTTTATGTAGACCACAGTCTTTGTAAGCTGACTAAATTTAGATTTTGTTTGAGGAGTCTTTGTGAGATGAAATGTGCTGCAAATTGTGGCAGAAGCACTTTTTTGTTAACTACAGTCATTGTGAGCCAACAGTATTATTTATTTATTTATTGAAATGTTTCAGCAGGAAGGCACACTGAGCAAGAAAGTGCTCATCTCCAGTGAGCTGGGGAAGGTACAATTAGATGGAAATCAGTAAAACAAACAAACAATAACATTTAGCATACATGGATGAATTAGGATACAGTAATAAAACAACACTTTCACTATGCCTGATGTATTGACATAGACAACTCAGTTTTCAATACAGGTGCAGTGAATTAATTGGGTTGCAGTGGAAGGTCAGGCTAGATGGTCGGGGGGCAGCCAGTTGTAGAGGGAGAAGCAGATAAGACAGGGGAGCCTACTGGGGAGGGGAAGTAAGTAGGACAGTGGGGAGCCGGTCAATGCCAGTAGTAACAATAGCTGGGGCTAGTAGTATGAAAACAGATTAAACCAGACTATATGCAAGCTGGAGTTCCAGCGCTGGCAGAGCAAAAGTGCAAATAAAATTAGTTCAGTTCATATAAGAGCTAGGAGTACCTGTAGGGTGCGGTGGGGTTGAAGGAGGGGTGGGGGATGAGGAGGGGAAAGTGTAGAGAAAGACAGGGCTTATCTAGAGTAGCCCGACCAAAGAAGTTGTGGCTATGGCAGTGGAATGAGGGAAGAGAAAGGTGGGAGGGGGCAAGAGAGTGGGAGAATGGGTGGTAGTAGCAGAGAGGAGAGGAAGAGCTTGCCAAGAACTAGTCCTGTCCTGGATGCTGAGGACCCAGAGAGAGAGAGAGAGAGCAGACTAAACGAAGGCAATTTGGAAGAGAGGGATGGGGGAGGATGGATGGAAGTAGTGAAGTGTGGAGGACAAACTTGCCTACAGCAAGCCCTCCTGGATGCTGAGAACCCAGCAAGGGAAGGAAGAGGAGGCTTGTTTGAGACTAGGCCCTCCAGGATGTGGGGAACCCTCGAGGGACCTCGAAATGCAAGTACAGAATTGGTGGGGATAGGAGGATGGAGAAGAAACTAACCTATTCTAGCCCCTTCAAGGTGCAGAGAACCCTGTGAGAGGGTAGGACTGCGCTAAAGGGAAGAGGGTGAGATAGGGTAGAGGAAGGGATGGAGGTAAAGGAAAGGGAGGTATGCAGGAGGAAGAGAGAAGTGCTGTGAAAACAGACTCTTGGGGTGTGAGAAGATGCGGAGTGGATGCAATTAGCAGTGCAGACTCACAGGAAATAAGTTAAAGCAGATTACAACAGGCGTAGCTACAGGAGAGACAATTAGGTAGGGCAGAGGCAAGGCGAGGGAAGGAGGAGGACAAATTTGGGGACAGGGAGTTCCAGAGTTTTGGGAAAGGATGGAGAAACCAGACTGTCCAATCAGAGTGGATCTGCAAGTGACCTGTAAGGTATGAGTGTCAGAGGAGTGAAGGGAGTAGGAGGGAGAAGGAGGAGGAGGAGAGGAGAGGGCACATGAGAGGTATAAACACACGACCATAATCAGTGTTCTTGTGAGCCGACAATATTAACACTTGACCACAGTCATTGTGAGCTGCGAAAAACAGTCTTAAGCGCTCAGAAAAAATGTTTAAAAAGTACTTTCAATATATTTTGTTTAAACCAGAACTGTTACAAAGTGACAGCAAGGCTGTAAAACTAAACTGCAGATTCCACCAGTCATTGTGAGTAGAGCACTACAGAGGGTTAGGCCATGGTTCCTGAAATGGCTGAGAACCGTATGAAAGATAAAAAAATACCAACTCTGCACTTCAACACAGACTGAAAGAGAGCAAATGCATATTACAAATGATAAACTGTGAAACTTTTAGAACAAGAACACTCTATGACTTAGACAAAGTTACTGGGAGCACCATCTGAGGCAATGGCTGTCTTCAGTGAAAACTGAAGATCTGGTGATAGAATGCTGGGCAGCTCAGAAGCAGCACAGAGGAGCAAGCATTTTGGAAAAACATTCTAACCTCTGGGGCACCATTTCTCACATGAAGATGATGCACAAGTTGTACTAGCTGTTTTTATTCATTAGAAGAAAACCTGTTACTACAGTGAGTAACATTTCCTTCTCTTTTAGTTGATTATCTCACTTCTCATGTACTGTCACAGACTGGACCTCTTCCTATCTTTCAAGTTGACCTCATTCCGTATATTGTTCTGCATGGCTGCCTTTTTCTTTTATTGTGCCCCTCGATATTCATCATGGTTCTATTCCTGGTTCTATTCTTTCTTCCCTTATCAACCCTCTGCTGTCCCTCACTTATTTATCCTCAGTAAACCTGTATGGTAATGCTGCACTTATCTATTGTGCTAGTTCTTCTATTAAGGGTCTTAACACTACAGCTGCAGTCTGACTTTGACAGTGTTATTACCTGGCTCTCAGCTAATCACCTAGTTATTAATAAAAAGAAAATGCATTAACTTTTATTTGGTTCTTCATTTCATTTGAACTATGTAACTATCTCCCCTTCCTCAGATTATGTCTGGAGATACCTGACTTGAGTCAGTTTTCAAATATAAATATCTGGAATTGACCTTTGACCAATCACTTACATTTAAGCCTCACATCAATCAATTGGTAATAAAAGTCTGTTCGTGTCTTGGAAACCTTAAGCATGCCAGACACTGCCTTTTTCAGTTCAACAGCCCAAGAACTATTACCCGGACATTCATACCTAAAATATACCTACTCCACGCTCTGCCATGCTGCTGAAGGCTACCGTAACCCCACCCACTCTCTAGGGTCTATTTTAGGTTACTTCATCTTATTGTGACTGTTAGATGGGATGTCCATCATTGTAAGCTGTCATCATCCCATAAATGTCTTCCTCTTGAGACCCACTGGAATATCAGATGGCAGAAATGAATCTATAAATCAGAAAATAATCTCACTCACTGCACTTTATGTGTGTAATAAGCTTTGTTCTTTAAACCCAAATACTGTGTGTACTTAGAGGAGAATCTTTTCAGACCCTAGATTTAACTAGAGCTTGTATAAAGTATGGTAACAAGTCTTTTTTCTTTTGCAGCCCCACTCTGTTGGACTACCTTAATCCTGGTCATTAGAAATATCATTTTAAATAATGTTTGTATTTTTTGTGTGCATTTAGAATACCTTCTCTCCTTTTTTTCATAATTTTTCTCTTTACTGAGTTTCTAAACAAGACAGCGAAATTGGAAAACTGTATAAATGCAAGATCTGAAAAGTATCAACTCACTACCCATCCATCTACCTTCCACGACCACCACCCCGAGACCAAAAAAAAAAGTTTGTATTTTCAGGCTTACACACTGTTTGTACTGTATATTTTTACAAATATTCTGGATCTGAACTGAGACTTGTTTCTCATGGACTCTATCCTTTGCATTGTCCAATGTATTAATGTTTTAATAAAAAATAATGTTCCTTTAGCGGATATGAAATTATCCCAGGCTTTTGCCTACACTTGATAACTGATTAAATATTATCATTAGGAGCATAGCAGAAAATGGTCATGTGACCACACTAATATTTTAAGTGCAATTACAAATGCAGTTTTGATTTAGTAATGTCTTGAGGCAGAAGGAATAGAGATTCAATATGACACAAAGAGCCATGTAGGATTTTCTAAGTCAAGAAATACTTAAATATTACCAAATCACAACTGCATTTTTAACTGCACTAAAAACAAACACGATCTCTTGACAGTTTTCTAACTAAAACATATTTGCTTTAAGGAGTGATTTAAGACATTTTCCACCTGATGAAGTGGTGGGAGGGTCACAAAAAGCTTGGTAACTAAGGGTTGTAGTCATTGTGTGATTCTTTCAATATACAAATAATGAAATTTGACCTACAAGTTAAATCTAGTCAAGCCAAGCGGTGGCGCTAAGGGTTGAGTGCTGGACACCACACCTTATGCCACGGCGACCTGTGTTAGGAATGAGAACAGGTCATCAGGGGCAGGGGATGGGAAAGGATCGAGAGTCCTTTCCCGGGAGGGAGGGTTTGCAAGCTGATGTGCTAGTGGCCTCTAGCGGCTGCTGGGGTCTCACAGCATAAGCAGCTGCACACTAAAAGTGAAGAGCTGTGGCAGGCGTCCTTTGAGTGTGCACGGGTGCGTACTGCGATCGGCGCTGGACTCATTGCACATCCAAGCTCTAGGGAAAACCACCAATAGAAAAAAACCCTTGGCTCTAGTAGGTGAAGGTGGGGCCAGGGACCACCACCCACTTCCAATGCTGAGTACAGTGGCTGCCTCCAGAGCTCCCTCCACCCCAGATTTCCTGACCAGATTTCAGAAAGGTCGGCCAGGGAGAAGGTCGGTCCTGCCCCGGGGGGGCTTAAATCCAGGGGACCAGGTACCAGGCGAGTGGCAGAGGTGCTAGGGAACCGGATGGCAGGACTGAGTCTATAGCAGCACAGGATGGAGGTGCAGTTGAGTGCCCACACTAGAGAGAGTCTGGGGCCAGGGAGATAAACAGAATAGTAAAAAAAAAAAAAGAGGTTGAACCTAGTCAGAGAGGCCTTTACTCTAATTTCTGCAGTGTTTTCAGGTCTGTGGAGCAGACTGTATCTCACCCCCGTCACTGTGCTATATTTCTTTATAGGAAAGAGGCTACACTGGAACCTACCTTTTTCATCAAGGAACACAGCATCACTCTATGTCCTAAAACAATTGGTGCACATTAGTGGAGCAGGCACCATCTGTGACTTGGAAATTGACGGAACAAGGTTAGTAGTGGCATGGTGTCACCACTGTTCAACTGCACCAATGTAATTTATGCAAAAAAACTCACTTAAAGTGCTAAAACACTGCATCCCTTGTACCCTTGTATAGTCCATCAGCTTGTTTTGTCATAAACTTTCCTAAATTGACTCACCAGTGTTAGCTGTATCATTAAATTACAAAGATTGCCCGGACAGCCTGGAGATGCTGGATGCCACACCTTGTGCCACACTGGTGACCTGGATTTGGGAATGAGACCAGGCCGCCGGGAGTTGGCAGGGGAAAGAGGCGATTGAGCATCTGGAGGACAGCTCTCCTCTCTAGGGGAGGGATCCAGGTAGCCCAGCACCGCAGCAGCCTCTCGCAGAAGTCGGAGTCACTGCCAGGCTACAGAGCTCAGAAGAGGAGGCCAGGCTGAGCTGTGGCGGACATTGATAGGACGTCATTGCACATCCAGGCTCAGAGGGAGGAGGAGGAGGGAGGCAGAAACAATGTGAAAAGCTCCTCCTCAGTGATAGAAGAGCGCCTCCTACCCTCAAACGTCCACACTCGCAATGTCGGGCTTACCTCTGTGCTGTGTCCCCCTCACCCGGCCCAGAGCTCAGCACTCTAGATAGAACACCCTGGGCGGATAAAGCAGCCCTTCTCAGAGGGTTCAGACCAGGGGGATGTGCCGGGCCGGGGGTGCAGGGAAGGTATAAGCCACGACAGGAGGTAGAGACAAGGAAGGATCTAGGAGGATGCCGGAGAGAGTTCGCTGGGGTCCAGGGGGAGATAAAAAGAATAGTAAAAAAAATTACAAAGATTGCCCACATCTGCTTGCAGATTGTCAATTGCTTACATAAGGAAACCATACCTTATTTAAAGGGGGCAGTACATTTGTGTGACTTTTTGGAAATAATACCCACACCTCGAGAATTATCCCTATTTAACTATATATGAACATACATTTATGTAAAAAACATTTTATTTTTATTTATTTAAATTTTGATAACAGAAGAAGGCACACTGAGTTGAGGCTCATTTCCGATGCAACCCAGGGACAGGGGTAACAATTATGTAGCCCAGACACCATGTGCCTATGAGTTACTACCACTGCCTGTTGACTCTCTAACATGTTAAGGGGCCTGGGTCCTGCTACAATGGTGGTCGGGGGTTCTATCTCAAAATGATAGTAATTAGTGCGGTGCCTCCACCCAGAGAAAGTAACTAGTGGGTCAGGTGATTGCCTGGTGCATCCTCCTGGAATGCTGCACCTACCCACCTCCCCTATCAACCACCCCACACACTGGATAACCAACAGTCTCCCAATACCTTGAACCATATACACTTTGCAGTTGGCAGTCACAAAACACCCTCCACACAGTAATTCCAAACAGCTGAAAACAGCTTTATGGGGTAAGGGTTGAGCAGGTACCTGGACAAGGATAGCTGTGGGAAGGAAATGGTTAGTGGAAGTAAACAAAATGATATCAACAGGGTTCATAGGCCAAACTACCCTAATGGCACACCCCCACTGGTACCAGTGCTATGGTGAAACAGTCTTTTTCGGTACCCAAAAGATGCAGGCCTGGTTGGTGCCATGGGTTGGCCAGCTGTTGGGGTCCTAAGAGCTGGAAAGTTTATTTTTAAGTTGAAATGACCACTCCCCTTGGGTTCTCAGAAGTCTCTGGCTTAACAGGCTCCATCAATCTGGTAGCATTGCACTCAATGTTCAGGGGGCCCAAGGTTGGGCAGCAGAAAGATGTCTTGAGGCTGGATAGTGCTTGAAGGTCTAGCAGATTGTCTCCTTGATTGGATGTCTGGTCCCTTGTCACCTTGACCTCTTCTGACCCATTGCAGGCACCACACAGGCCCCACAGACCTCAGAAGGCCCCACCCAGCTCCACAGCCTGGCTCCCACCACAGTGCAGGTGCCCTAGCGCCCCAGCAAGCATCGGTGACCCACTGAGCCTAGCAGGCCCCACTTGAGAGGGGTAAGCTAGTTTCCTCCCTGGCTCTGGAAGGCCTCTAACTAGGAGAGACCACTCTTTTCCTGTTCAATATGCAAATCCTAAGGCAGCCAGACAACGTTAAAATTTTGGGCCACTTACTTCCAAGTTTTAAGCAACAGTTCTACTTCACACTGGGATGCACAGCAATAGCAGGAATTTCGAGACATGAAAACACTTGCACTCCAGAGCCAGAAGAAAAATTACTCACCTTAGTAATGTTGTTTCTTCTAATGGAGTCTTGCTGTATTCTGACAAATTGTAGTGAGGTCCAACCTTCTGAACTGCCCGGAGATGAAAGAGTTAACTTTCCATGCCAGGCATGGAACACTGAGCTCGAGCTCGGTTGAGACTCTGTCTGTTGCTATTTGAACTCAAAGCATCAGATCTTTACGAGCTATGCTCACTGAGTGTCCTGTGTGGAAACTGTAAACTTACACTAGCCAACTGGCTACTAAATATAATAAACAGATTTTTTTGGTCCCAAAACAAAGACTCAAGTCAGGAAACCCAAAAAATGAAACAAACACAACACCCACCCACCCAAACTAAAGGGGTGAGAAATAAGAGGTGGGGCACCTCTCAAGTGCCAACACTGCTACTGCCCACCCACATCCCAAAAACAAGGGTTCTGGAGGGGAGGCAGGGGGGAGATCAGAATACAGCAAGACTCCATTAGAAGAAACAACATTACTAAGGTGAGTAATTTTTTCTTCAAACAACATGAAGTCTTGCTGTATTCTGACAAATTGCAGACTACCAAGCAGTACCTCCATGGAGGAGGGACAGAACCTACCTAGGAAATAGGCTCTGAAGCACTGCTGTGCCAAACCAAGCATCACTCCTAGCCTGGATATCCAGAAAGTAATGCTTGGTAAAAGTGTGTACTGTTTTCCAGGTGGCTGCTTGACAAAACTCTAAGATAGGAATATCCCTGGCAGCAGCCAGGGAAGCAGCTGTATCTCTGGTAGAGTGAGCCCTCAGGCCTGAGGGTGGAGTCCTATCTAGTTTTTCATAACAAAATTGAATGCAAGAGACAATCCACCTGGCAATAGATCTCTTAGTGGCAGGTCTTCCCTTACCAAATTCACCATAAGTGAGGAATAGTTGGAGGGAGTCAAACCTGTGACCCTTGGAATGCTCTATGTAGTAGCTAAGGGCCCTTTTCACATCCAAATTGTGCAGCCTCCTCTCCCCAGAGAAGGAATGGTCAGTGAAGAAAACAGGGAGAGAAATACACTGGTTAAGGTGGAAGTCTGAAACCACCTTAGGCAAAAATTTCCTATTAGTCCTGAGGACCACCTTATCTCTATGGAAAGAGATAAAATCATGCTCCACTGACAGGGCTTGTAACTCGCTTATGCACCTGGCAGAAGTGATGGCCACTAAGAAAACAGTTTTCCAAGTCAAGTACTTAAGCTCTGCTGAGGACAAAGGCTCAAAAGGGGGTTGCATAAGCTGGGCAATGCAAACATTAAGGTCCCAAACTGGGGCCAGGTCCCTGAATGGAGGACTGGTATGACGCAATCCCTTGAAAAATTTAGAGAATACAGGATGGGCTGAAAGGGAAGAAGGCTTGCCTGCTGAAAGGAAGGCAGAGACAGCTGCCAGATGCACTCTTAGTGTAGCTGGTCTGAGTCCCAAGCTGTTAAGATGAACCATATAGTCCAGGACCGTGGACAGGCTAGCAGACTCTGGGGAAATATGTTTCCCAGAGCACCATACAGAAAATCTTTTCCACTTGGAGTTGTAAGTGTTTCTAGTGGAAGGCTTCCGAGAAGCCTTTAGAATATCCATAACACCTTGAGAGAGGTGCAAATCAGCAAACTCTAACTCTTCAAGAGCCAGGCCTTGAGATTAAGAGATTTGAGATTCGGATATCAAACCCTCCCCTGAGCACATGTTAATAGGTTGTAATTCCTGGGAAGTGATAGGGGAAGGTGGACTGCTAAGGACAACAAGAGAGGGTACCAGGGCTGCCTGGCCAGTCTGGATCAATCAGAATCACCTTGCAGGGTTGAGACCTGATTTTGACTAACACCTTGAACAGGAGAGGGAAGGGGAAAGCATACAGGAACTTCCTTCCCAATTGAGAACCAGGGCATCCAGGGGGACTGAGCCCAACACTGGGGGCCTGCAGCAGAAGAGAGGAAGTTGGTGATTGTCTGGGGCTGCAAAAAGATCTATCTGTGGGGGTGCCCCATCTGGAGAAGATCACCTTCAAAACCAGGGGATCCAAGGACCATTCGAGATATCCTGCTGAGAGCATCTGCCAGGGCATTGTCCTTGCCTGGGAGGTGTATTGCTGTAAGAGAGGTGTTCGGGGAATAGGCCAGAGACCATAACTTCATTGCCTCTGTGCACAAGGCCATAGACCGAGTGCCCCCTTGCTTGTTGATATACCACATTGTGGTGGTATTGTCTGTCCTGATCTAAACTACTTTGTTCTGAACAGACTTGGAAAAAGCTTGAAGTGCTAGAAACACTGCTCTGAGTTCTAATAGATTGATGTGAAGCAGAGATTCCTGAGGAGACCACAACCCTTGGGTGGTCAGGGGTCCCAAGTGTGCTCCCCACCCCAAGAGGGAGGCATGTGTAGTAAGGATTAGAGAATGAGACTGAGTGATAAAAGGAACTCCCTGTCTTAGATTGTCCTGATCCAGCCACCACTGTAACGCCTGGATCAGGGTTCGAGTCACTGGAATAAGTTTGGTCAGAGGGTCCCTTTTCTGAGACCAAAAGGCTCTCAAGTGGAACTGAATATCCCTCATTTGAAATACTGCTCCCTGTACCACTGCTGTAGAGGCAGCCATGTGTCCTAGGGTTGCAGAAAATGCCTTGCTGGCGAGACACCTGAGGGGTGAATGAAGAGGCCAGTGAAATAAGTGTCCTTGCCCTGTCCAGGGCAGGAAGGCTCTTGCTTTTACTGTATCCAGCTCTGCCCCTATGAAGGTGAGGAGCTGCACAGGCTCTAGAACTGACTTTGAAAGATTCAGCAGGAAATCTAGAGAAGTGAGCAGTTGCTGAGTTATCTGTAGGTGTAACTTGACTTGGTCTGGTGACTGGCCTACTATGAGCCAGTCGTCCAGGTATGGAAATATGGAGATCCTTTTTCTCCTTAGGAAGGCAACTACTACTGCCATGCATTTTGTGAACACCCTTGGAGCAGAAGTTAGGCCGAAGGGCATTGCTCTGAATTGGTAGTGGCCTGAGGGCAGCTCGAACCTGAGGTACTTTCGATGGTAGCTTCTGATGAAAATATGGAAATAGGCATCCTTAGAGGTCCAGGGAGACTAGCCAGTCCCTGGCCTTAGAGAGGGTAGAATTATTCCCAGAGTCACCATTTTGAACTTTGGCTTTAAAAGGTGCTTGTTTAAATATCTGAGATCCAGGATGGGCCGCCATTCTCCTGTCTTTTTGGGGGTTAGGAAGTACCTGGAATACAATCCTTTCCCTTTGTGTAGGGGTGGAACCCTCTCTATAGCTCTGAGAGCCAAGAGGGAAGAAACCTCTGCCTCTAGGGCAAGTGCCTCTGAAGGATTTGCAGGCGGAAAGGATCTGGTTCTCATCTTTGGAAATTTTTTGAAGCTGAGAACCAGTCCCTGGCTTACTACTTCCAGGACCCATTTGTCTGATGTTAAAGACATCCAGTCCTGGACAAAGTAAGCCAGCCTGCCCCCTACAGGTGGTGGAGAATCGGCCCTAGCAAACCCATCAGGGTGCCTGTTTGGCAGGGGCTTTAGGCTGAGGGGTGGAAGCAGGCCTGCTTGTACCCTGTCTGCCTCTCCCTCTAAAGAACCCCCTATGAGCATAAGCAGAAGAGGAGGCCTGGGCTTGGTAGAAAGGCCTATGAAAAGGCCTGCCCCTGCCCCTGGGATGCTGCCTCTGAGGAGTGGCTTGCCTTTCCTTGGCCTGAGCACTCCTATAGGTGGTCCTGTATTCATCCATTTTCTTCATGTAGTTCTCTGTTTGCTCCCCAAACAGAGAATTACCTAACAGGAAAATCCATGGCCTTAGTCTGGGTATCCTGAGACAGGCTAGTACATCTGAGCCAAGCCATCCTATGAAGGGCCACAGATGTAGCCATGACTCTAGATGAAACATCATTGGAGTCCACTGCAGCATGGAATTGCACCTTGGATGCCTCAATGCCATCTGCAGCCACCTGCTCCAGCTCCTTTGCATGTTGGCCAGGGACCGGTTTAGCCAGAGCCATTACAGTGTCCCTTCTAGATTTCTGATATCTAGCTGTATAGGCCATATAATTAGCCTGCCTGAGTCCCGAGGATGCTGCCATGTACTGTTTCTTTGCCATGGCATCAATCCTCCTGCAGTCCTTATCTGGGGGGTGTGAAGCCAAGGGTATATTTGCCTTATGACAGGCAGCAGCCTGCACTACCTCAACATGGCTGCATTGCTGGGTAAGGAACTCCATATCTGAGCCTGAGAGAGTATACCTCTTGTCCATTCTCTTATCCACAGGAGGTATAGAATTAGGAGTCTTTAAAATTTTCATTGTCTGTTTCCCAAAGAACTGATGAAGGGGAACAGACAGCCTCCTGGACTCTGGGATATCAATCATTTCAACATAGTCAGGCTCCTCCTGGTCATCCACAGCTTCTTCCATAGGAAGCTGAAGAGTTTCAGCCACTTTTTTGTAAAACATAAAATAGGAAGGGGACTCAGAAAGCCTAGGAGAGACACTCCTGAAGGTCTGTCTGGGGAGATGTCCGGGTCAATGGGCACATCCAGACTTTCGTAATCACACTCACTTTCCTCATACTCTCCTTCCTCCTCCTCCTGTTCATAAAATTCCTCTAAATCATAATCCGGAACCGGGGGAACCGACCAAACCGAGCACCTTCCTAATGGTGCTGGTTCGGTCAGAACCGGTGATAGCGACTGAACAATCTTTATCGCTTTGGCTATTTCATCAGCGGTCGGAGAAAGAACTTGTGGATCCGCACCGGCTGATTTATCACTACTTGTTCTTTTAACCGGAACGGACTCCTCGGAGTTGGTTCTCCTTTTGCCCGTAGAAGTTTCGCCCTGGTCAGAGAGCACTCCTTCTGGTTCGGTTGGAACCGAACTGGGCTGGCCATCCGGGTCAGCTGACTTCTTGGCCTCCCTTTCCCTGAGCCTACCAACTCTTTTTTCCAGGGTAGCTGCAGGAAAATATTTACAAATCTGGCGGTCTGAATCGAGGTGGTCAAACCCCAGACAATAAACACAGGTGGTGTGGGATCAGCTTTAGTCAAAGAACTTCCCCACACAACTACAGTGTTGAAACCCAGTGGGCCTGGTTTTCTCTTGGGTTTCTCAGACATTGCCAGTCTAACAAAAACTTACCCTTTTTCGCAATCCGCCAGGCAAGATACCTTATCGGTTCCTTACCGTATACGGGTCATGGAAAAATGTAATAAAATCTGTTTTTTTTAGAACCGATAAGAACCAGTTACCACACTCTAAAAGCAGAATAAAGTTTTTTAAACAACCTGATCGGTTCAAACCGAACCGATCCCATGTTTACAAGTTCCACACAGAATAATAACAAAAAATAAACCTATCTAGTACTCACAAAACCACAGACAGAGACTGAACCGATAGGTTACAGTTTAAATTCGGTCAAAAACCGAGAAAAACGGTACTTTAACCGACAAATTGCACAGAGCAAAGAAGAAAATCTCCGGAGCGACTGTTCAGTGAGGCGGAGTAAAGAATCTGACAGTTTGAGTTCAAACAGCAACAGACAGAGTCTCAACCGAGCTCGAACTCAGTGTTCCATGCCTGGCATGGAAAGTTAACTCTTTCATCTCCAGGGCAGTTCGAAGGTTGGACCTCACTGCAATTTGTCAGAATACAGCAAGACTTCATGTTGGTTGAATATATGGTTCCCCAGTGAAGATCAATAAGGACTCATACCACCAAACAGTAAATTCTTGCTTGAAGTAGATTTATTCCAAAAGATTTTCAGGCACAGCAGTAACATCTGCCATACAGGTACCCCGGACCTTCACCAATTAAGGCTTTGTCAGGGGGTGTTTCTGGGGGTGTTCCAAGACATGAAAACCCCCTTCTCCCATTTTGCTCACACAGTCTCTTGATTTCCAACCAGCCTCCGAAGTAGCTTTAGCTGGCCCAAATCTCTCAGCAATTTCTCGAGTCCTTAGAAAAACGTTCAGACACACACTGGCTTGCCCTAGTCCCAGAGATGTGCAGCTCTAAAATTAGCTCCTCCAAGTCCCAACTACAGTGCAGGATTCTGCAGCAGAAAATCTCTCCCTAGAACAGTACAGCCCACAATACCTCAGGCGTCACACCAACTCAGTCTCTCTCTCAGACAGAAATTCACTTCTCTCTCTCTCTCTGCCTAGTTCCAAGCTTAAGTCCTGAAAGGCCTCAGACAGTTCGGCTCTCTCAACACAGATCCCTTCTGACTCTATAGGAATCCAGCCAAGACTGCTCAAATCCCTAAAATCCTGGGATTGCTCCCCACAGTTCTGCTCTTATTGGCTGCCCTTCACTATCACCTTTAAGTCGGACTTCTGATATATAAAGCCCTACAGGTTGGGCCTGATTACCTGAAAGAGCTTCTGGTGCCTTACCTACCGACCACGACCACTCCGCTCAATAGCGAGGTTGCTAGAGATCGAGGTAACTTTAAAATCTTCCGGTAGCCCGACTTTATGTCCATGGCGCGACCCTCTGGAATTCTCTACCACGTTGGATTAGAGAGTGCATGACAGTGGAGGGTTTTAAAAAGGGCCTAAAGTCTTTTTTATGGAGTAAGGCATTTGCAGATAACTTGGATGCTGATTAATTGTTCTGTAGTTAACTCAGTTTTAATATGTTTTATTATGTTTTATCCTGTATTTTATTATAATCGCCTTGGTTTTAAGAAAGGCGCAGATAAATAAACAATTATTATTATTATTATATCAATCACAGTTTATGACCCTTTGAGCTCTCAGATTGGCTGCATCCCTTGGCACCTGATAATAGTTCACTCCTTCTCCCAAGAGTCCCCTGGTACAGTTTTAGGTGCCTAGTTACTTGACTGGTTGCCAGAGAGTCAAAGTGTCAACTTCTTTGTAGTGGCCCCATCCAATTCCATGCAGTCTCATGGCTACCCAAACTTTAGCTATTAACTACAGGCAGAGTATTTACATTTATCTCATGTTTCCCCAAGGTGTGGCGGGGTCCCAGCCCCTGTCAAGTGACCCTACAATTATCCATAGATACCCCCCCCCGAGCCCAGCACTAGCCCTGCTCTACAGAGCCCCTGAGAACTGCGATCAGGCTCATTAATATTCATGAGCACTCATTTAATATTCACCCCCCCGATTTAGCAGCACTCCTAATGCTGCTTCTAAACTGAAAGTTATCTCCCCCCCTCCTCTTGGTGTCCGGCCCCCGATTAGGCAAACAGGGGGGTCGGGATAACCAGGGAGGCATCTGGGAGGCTATAGGAACATCTGGAAAAAACGCCCCTAAGCGGCTAGGCCACACGACACTGTGCATGTGCAAACCGGCAATCCTCCTAAAACAGACACTGAGGTCACCGGTATCGGGGTTTGGACCCCCGTAGTCCATTAGGGTCTAGAACCATGATTGGGAGCCCCAGAAACAAGACAAGCCCCCAAAGGGATTACACTCCCTTTAAATGTTTGGCTTCCATGCAAGCCTAAGATTAAAGTACTATAAAAATTGCAAACAGGTAAGTTTTATCATTAACACAAAATAACATTTCTACCTGTACACTTGGTTCCTATCTATTATACCATAACTACTTCTGAACAAGAAACATTATAAACAATTCAATAAGTTATCTCCCCTTTTCCTAGTTCACAAGCCACATAACATGTGGCACCCATATATTTGACCTTCACAACCATAGGAACTTTAGTACCCCATAGTATACTTATAACATTTTTCCCCCATCATACTCTTTCACCTCTCTCTTTTCCTTTGGGCCACCTTCCCTCTGATCGGGGGGGTTTAGCACTATCGGGGCACATGAACACCCTTTTTAAGGACCTCGAAGTGACATATACCCCCTTGTGTACTACAAATAATGGCAGATCAGTGGGCACCCCGGAGCATCGTAAGTCAGGTTAAGTAAGGGCCTCACAGTCCTCCCTGACCTCCTAGGGGTTTGTGGTATCTCAGGTCTAGTGACTACCTCCTGTTCAGAGGCAGAGTCCATACCACTTTCCCCTTGGCCTGTGCCTTCCCCATCCATGGGGACAGGGTGTGCTAACACTTCTTCATCCACACTACCTTGGACAGTGGTGCTGCCTTGAAGCCATTCAGAGGACCCAATCAGTAGAGATGTAAGTTTGTCATGGCAGTCATACACATCATTGATTCCATGACGTTTGATCTTTATTCAGGACTTCCATGACTTTCACTAGTGTCATCAGAATGTAGCAATGATGACAGTGCCACAACATTTACTACTGTTTACTAATGATTTCATGAACAAACAATGAGTCATTAAAACCTCATTCATGACAAACTTACATCCCTACCAATCAGACCAGTATTCAAGTCTGCAGTGGGCTCTTCAAAGAGTGTTTCTTCAGGAAGACTGCTCCAGAACTACTCAAAGGCTCATCTGGACTAGTATTCAAGTCCAGAGTGGCTCCTTCAAAGGCGTAGAAGGGCAGCCTCCCTTCAGCATCCTCTCCTCAGGCATAGCCAGCCCACTTCCCATTTCTGACCTCACTCTCCTACCATCTACCTCAGAACCAGTCTCTAAAGTCAGGGGTGGGCCCTGAAATATACTATCCAACTCAGGAGTGGGGTAAAACACATTGGGGTACCATCAGCCTCCCTTCTTCTTCATGGATTTTTCTTCTGTTGACACTTTGTCCATCTGGATAGGCCCAGTCCCTGTAGCATCACTTGTCTCTTGCCTTTGTTGTCTGCATCCAGCATCTCAAGTAGTTGACAGCATGGGAGGCTCTTCATCAATCTCTGGACCAACCACTTTGTCTTCAAGTGATGGGGAGTAAATTATTTCTGTGCATCACTTTGCATCCTTGGGTCTCTCCCTCTGGCTGGATCTTGTAAACAGGCAGGCCTTCCAGTTTTTCTAGTATCACATACAGACTCCCCCCAACACCAATCAGCAATTTTATGTTTCCCAGGTATACCCAGACTCCTGAGCAGCACTCTATCTCCTGGTTCCAAATCTTGTGCTCATACTTTTTTATCATGCTTCTCTTCATTGGCTTGGTTTCTTTTGGTGTCTTTTTCACAGGCTAAGTGATAAGCATCATTCAACAGTTGCTTCAACTTCCTCAAATACTCCAAATGCTCATTTTTTTTGACACCGTCCACTGACACTCTGAAGCACAAGTCCACGGGCAGGCGGGCCTCCCTCCCAAACATAAGATGATATGGAGAGAAACCTGTGGCGCCGTTCTTTGTGCAATTGTAAGCGTAGACCAAAGTTCTTACTCATTGGCTCCAGGTACGCTTGTCTCTAGGATCCAAGGTGCCCAACATATCTAAAAGTGTTCTGTTGAATCATTCTGGCTGGGGGGTCACCTTGGGGATGGTTAGGAGTGGTTTATGACTTTCTAACACCCGATAAGGACAAAAGTTCTTTGATCAGCCAGCTTTCGAATTCGCGGCCTTGATCAGAATTAATTCTTTGTGGTGACCCATGATGTACAAAGAACTTCTCAACTAATACTTGGGCCATTGACAAACTACAGTTAGAAGTTGGCGAGGGAGCCACGTAAGGCCAACAGGGGTTTGAGTGGGGCGACTAGGTATCAGTGATAGTATGCCCGAACCCCTTTGTGTGTCTTTTATGACATGTTGTCCCTCACTTGAGTATGGGCCAGAGATCTTCATTGAGAGGTTTTGTTGCTGCCCTGTGACTCAGGTGTCACTCCGTCCTCCCTTGCAGTTACACTGGTTACGGGAGGAGAACCGTATGCATTTGCCTGAAATGACCCATTCTGTCCTTTGCTGTAGTCGTGGGCACAAAACTTTTTCAGGAGCCTGGTGACCAAGATTTGTGTCTGTCCCTTGATGTGACATGTGTACCTTCTCCAATTCCCCTAATACTGTTATCGCCTCTTTGAGGGCGAATCCATACTACAGGTTTCCTTTATATGGTGTATTTTCCAAGTGACTTTCTGAAGATGCGACCATTTGACCAGCCCAAAAATCCAAGGAGTGCTGGGTTGTGATTTGGTAAAACATGGAATTTGCTGCATAGCTGTCTGCCTGCTGAGTGAGCAGAGGCTAGGCGCATGAGCTGGAGTTGTTAGCAGGCAGACTTGGTTTTCACTGGAACTAGAAGAATTGCTAGATGAAAAGAGATTGGTCGTTGCTGCCGTGAGGTTACAGACACCTGGGTAGCCTTCTTGAGATACCGCCACCTTGTCATGCTCTCAAGCGGCCTACTAATGGGGCTGTGGTGGTATGAAGATTCAGTGCAAAGGCTCTGAGATGAAGAGGGTCCCCCTGGAGGCTGTGACCTCCACTGACTACACAGTTGGGAGCTGCTCACTGAGATGGTGGCCTCTGTTATCTCCTGTGACCTCAAGGCCATTGTTTGCTTAGAGTATAAACACAGAGAGCAGCGCAGGTGGCCCACCGTGGGGGATCTGCACCTGTGGCAACTCCTGCTTGGAGGAGTATTTGTCAGGCTAATCCAAAGACATACTATGGAGTATGTCAGGCCCTGCTGCTGGCAGGTACAGCTGGGTGCTCCTATACTAGTCACCCAATCCACGTAGTCCAATAATCTACCTGCTAGGGGATAGGACCCTTATCCAGAAACAGATTCCCTTATCTGCACTTGTGGTTCGGTTCTCAAATCCAAAGAGAGGTTCAAACTTGGGTCTTTAGGTCAGCAGGACTCCTGGCTCACAGTTCATTACTTTAACCACTAGCAGCATTGCCTGTAATGGTGGTTCCTTCATTGTGGGGTGAAGGGCTCTAACCTGTTGAAAATGCATTGAGTGCCTTCTATTAAATTGACTGTAGGAAGCCTTAACCAGTCGCCTCCAGGGGCAGTAGTGTCCTATATCCACGAGCACTGAGACACCTGGAGTTGCTCATCGATGAACTGTGAACCTGGGTGGCCTGCCAGCAGTGCTGCTAGTTCCATAAGGTTTCTGTCAATGAGCTAAGAGCCCAAGAGCTCATCAATGGCATGTACATTCCCACCAGGCTAGTTGTGTAATACACATCCTTCAGTGACAAGCTGACCCTCTGAAGTGCTAAGTCGACGGACAAAGCACCCTGAGAATGCATCTGGGCTCAGACTAGATGTGATGGTGGCCTCCACTGATGATCCTTGAGACCTTAGGTGCTCATTGACGATCTGTGCATCTGAGCGGCCTGTTAGTAGCGACGCCAGTTCAATAAGGCGTCCTTCGCTGTGCCCATTGCCACCAATGTAATAAACTAGGGGCCCGAGGGTTCGTCAACTGCCTGAGCATGCTGCTGTAACACATCTGTGTTGTACGCGGCATCTGTTGATAAGCCCAGCCACTGAAGAGCTCATCAATGGAAAAATGCTCCCTGAAGTGCTTCTGTGCTCTGTAGAAGTGTGTCTGTGCCCAGGTTCAATCGTGGCAGCGCTCCACTCAGGCAAGCTCACTCCCATCGATGAGCTGCTAGGAAAAGGTGCTCCACGAGGAGCATCATCGATGGCCTGAGTGTAAAGTGGTTAGTGGTGGCGCTTCCTTAGGTAGAGGCGGTAGCTCTGGCTAGCGGCTCGTCTGCTGCCTGAAATCTGGTTTAATAAAGAATTTCCCCCTTTGATTCTCTGAGCAGACTTGAATGTTGGGGAAGGGGGGGCAGCACCACGAACATTCTTAGCGCAGGAGAAAATATTGAAAGGCCAGTCTGTATAACACGCTTGGCTGAGGCTGGGGCTGCGTGGGAGAAAAGTGAGAGTGGGAACCCCTAGGGGCAGAGAGAGCTTTATCCTGACAATTGAGAGGGACCAGTCTGTCCAGCATGCAAGGCTGAGACTGGGACCCCCTAAGAGCAGACAGAGAGAGAGAGAGAGAGAGAGAGAGCATTGTCATTGGATCCAGCCATCCCTGTTCTCTGTGTAAATCCAGTAAGAAAAAATCTCCAAACTTACTGTCCTGAAGTCTTCAGCCCTGTCACCACAGTGACAGAGCTCTGCTGCAGAGTACCTGCTCCCTGCAAGGCAGGAAGTAAACTGGTGGTCACAGGAAGTGGGAGGGAGGGAGGATGTCCAGGCTGCAGAGCTTTGTGTTCCTGCCTGTCACGTGGCAAGAGGAGGTACTTCCCAGTAGTTATGAAGCCCAGAGACCAGCATAAGGAGAGAGAAATGCATTTTTAACTGGACCAAATGCTTGTATCTCTTTTCAAGACAGTTTATCATGTTGCCGGACAAAACAAGACCAGTAACATAAGCAGAGCACAAGAACAACACTCATCATCCCTTGCAACTGCAGTGGAGGAGAGGGAAGAAGGTAGATCCTAATGAGTTTCCATTGCTACTACTGAACATCACAGGAATCGCTCATTTTTTGTTTCAAACTCAGCTAAGACCTAGCGATGCTGATGCACCCCTCAGAAAGACATACAGTGATGAGAAACCACTGTGGGAACAACTGACTATGGCTTGAAGAAAAAGCATAGCAAACCACTTTCTGACACAGTGGTGACTGAGATGGTACAGGATTACCTCGATGAGAACATGCCAGTAGCAGAAGGAGACAAGCCTCTATTGTACTGGTACCAAAAAAAAGACCATTTGACTCTCTTCGACACAGGTAGCTGTTAAACAGCTCAGCTGCCCACCTGCATGTAGAGAGGCTAGTGGGAGCCCTGTATTTGTGCACCACACACCTGACAAAAGTCTACTGTCAGTTACCCTGACTCCTGAAGCCAGAGAGAGGTCTGCCTTCGTCACTCCAATCGGCCTATAACACCTCTGCCATCCCTATCTGGCACTTCTCTGCCTTGACTGTCAGCCCAGCAGTCTTCAGTTGGTGGAGCACCTCGATCATGTGCCTGACAAGAATCCTCCCATGTCTGGCTGTATATGGCTATGTCATCCATGTATGCCAGAGTACAGCCTCCTGCCCCAGGTAGAATGTGGTCCACAAGCCACTGAACAGTGGCTGGCACATTCTTCATCCTGAATGGCGTCATCTAAAACTCAAATAGGCCGATTGGAGTGACAAAGTTGAGGTGTTATACCAGGGACACAGGGTGGGGACTGAGTACATCTGGTCTGTGCGGCTAAAAATTGAAACCATACATGGATGGACCATGCCCACAACCAAGAGAAATGTACAGGACTTCCTAGGGACAGCAGGGTACTATTAAATGACTGTGCCAAGCTTCAGCAGCATGACCAAACCCCAGACCAATCTCACAAGTGAGAAAATGCCAGAAAAAGCTCAGTGGATGGATCACTGCAAAACAGAATTTTGCCAGTTGAAGAAGGCATTGTGTTGGGCACTTGTGCACACAAGCTCTGAATTTTCCCGGAGGTTCACTGTGCATGTAGATGCATCTGATCATGGGCTCTGAGTCAGGTCACACACACAGGGGAGGAACACCCAGTTGTGCACCTGAGCAGGAAGTTGCTGGGCAGAGGAAGCTTATGCCACAGTTGAGAAGGAATGTCTGGGTATCATCTGGCCCTGCAGAAGCTGCAACCGATTTGTATAGGAGGGAGTTTACACAGGTCACTGAGCACAACCTCTTCACTTGGCTTCACAGGACCAGAGAGCAGAACCTCAAACTGTTAAGATGAAACCTGGTACTGCACTTCTATAATATGGACATCAGGCACCACAGTGGGTTATAATAGCATGACAATGCTGATGATGTGTCTTGACAATAGCTAGCAACCCAGTAAAGAAAGAGGTGCTTCAAAGAATTGTGGTCTTGCTAGAGAAACAGAAAACTGTGGCATAGCAGATGAAGTGAACCTGCTAACATGAAAAAACATAATTCAGGACAACTAAAGTATGTGTTTTTCATTTTCCCAGGGAAGGGAGATGTAGCAACTTTTAATGTATTTTTTTGTGTTGTTTTAATTTTCATAAAAACAGTTTGGACTCTGTAGGTAATTCAGCAGAGTGGAAGGAGGTTTAATTTTGTAAATCCAGTCTGGGTTCTCAGAGAGGCTGGGTGTAAAAAGTCATGTCATCATATGTATTTTGTTTTGTATCATGGCAGGGGCTGCTCTCCAGTAATGGGTGGCTGTTTTGGGAATCTTCACAGAAAGATTAGCTCTTTTCATATCAAAGGAGCTGATGTGAGTTTAAACAAGGTCATGCCCAAATGAGATGACTCCCTACAGTGAGGATAGCTGATGAACAATGGACTGGGATTACAATCTACACACTCTGGCTGAGAAATGACAAATCCGGTTTGGACCAGTTTTTCAGAGATGTAGTCCACTAGTGAACAAACAGATGACCAAACCTGTGATGTCAGAGTGACATGTACAATGATTTGGCATGATGGACTGGTCAGCCAAAGGCTTTTAGGGTCTGTGTTTAAACTTGCCAAAGGCAGTAAAGTTTGGGACTCAAAGCAGAGCAGCGTCAAGGTTCAGTCCGCCTTTACTCAATGAGTTTATTAGAGAGGAGGAGGTAGGTTATTCTGTGTGTTTTCTTTCTGCTCAAAATCCTTTTTATCTCTGTAGATGTACTGTATTCCCCACAGTCTTAGTGTGTATTATCCTGTAGCACATGTAAATATCTTGGAATATTAAATATTATTTTATATACATCAGGCACTTCAGGTTTTCTGTGACAGAGTCATTTCTGGTACAGATAACTGGGAGTAACTGACAAAAGCTGTGATCTGTCCTCAAGAGAAGGCCATGGTTACCATAATTTAAAGTGAAGTGTCTCAGCAGTGACAAAAGGGTGGGTTGTTTGCCCTTTGGCAAGAGCACCATATTGTGTGGGCAGTGGCTCTGAGTGGGATTCAGATGCGAGATACACCAAGTGTGGGTCACATTGAGTGGTTACTTGAGGCAGGTACCCTTGCAGGCATCTGAAGAGTCGAGAAACCTGGTAACAATCACAAGCTGAGTTAGAAAGGAGAAACTTCCACCAGCTGGAAGTCATCCTGAGTCATTTATTTATTTATTAAATTTTGGATACATACCTTTCAGCCAATGGCTCTTTTACAAAGGTTCCACATCAGTATACAAAGAATGGAAGTACAGTTTGTGTATGAGATTAGCAGGCAAGCAGTTTGAATACAAAATTTAGTACAGGGTATACATGGTCTAAAAGCTACAGGTAATATAAACAACAGTTAGAACAACACAATCAAGCATACATTTAAGAATGAGGAGTCACAACAAACAATATTTACATGAATTAAAGCTGCCAGAAGGGCATTGTCAAAGGGAAAGGTGGAGTGGAAAAACAGAGTTGCTGGCAGTTGTGCCAGGTAGCGTAGGAAAGTGGAAGACAGAGTGGGTGTAGAGGGGTAACTGAGAGGGAGGTAGAAGGAGAGGTGGGTGGGAGGCTAGGATCGGGGAACATGTGCAACACTGGGTGGGGTAAGCAGAACTGAATGCAGCAGATGGTCAGTCTGCCGACACCTAGCCCTTGCCAGCAGTAGGGGATAAAATGTCCCTATAAAACAAAACAAACAAAAAAAGCACTACAACTATTATATAGTGAGATACAAAATTATAAAATGGTTCATGAAGATTGGATTCTAACCATGAAGAAAATCTTTCTGGTATTCTAAGTAGCCAGCACTGGACATTGTTACAAGTCTTGCCAGAACTGCATAACTAAATCGGGGGCAGAGGAACCACTTGCCAAGTTAAGTGCTCTCCATAGAGATGTGAATTACTAGGTGCTGCAGGCTTTTGATAGGTCATTTAGAAAACTTGAGAACAAAACAGAATCAAGCACAGTGCCTTGGGGAAGGTGGGCAAGCAAGAGCAGGCTCGAGCTTGATCTGTATAAGCAACTGACAGCCAAGGTCAAGCTGTACCAATTATGATTAAAGCAAGCATTTTGTCAGATTGAGCAGTTAGTCGAAATGATGGGAACTTTCAAATTCTCTTATGCAAGCCACTGTCAGTATCATAGAGCAGCCTACATAAGATGACAAAGCTGTGCTTTGGCTTCACAAAGTTCAGCTAGACTTTTAGCTCAGCTCTGGCTTGGCTTTATGTGAAAACTTTCTGGCTTGGCCACCTCTACACCTGGCCAGGTTGGGTGAAAGGGACAGAAGAAGTCACTTACTAGGATAACCTAGGATTTGTCCTTCAGGTAGGAGCTGAATAATTTAACTCGGGTCAGACAGATTACTGCAACTGCTCCCACCAGTGGTTGCCCTGGCTCCACTATGATTCTAGGGAGTATCACGCCTTCCACTTGGGACTTACCTGGTTTGAACCTTATCATCAACAAATGCTTTCAAGGCAAAGCCTGTGACAGTGAGGAAGAATAGGTATTGATAGAGACATTGAAATGTTTGCAATTGTATTAAGATCATGAATGAAAATTAAGTTGTAAACTATAACATTACTAATTAATGTGTAGGAGTACCACAATTCACAAAAAGCTAAAACATATTTTTTTACCAAAAATATGTTGTTGTTTTTTAAATGGTCATGTACTTAGTGTTGATGCAAAAAATAGTGCCAGCATATTGTAACGTCATTAAAATAATGCTGAAATGCTGTATTTTTCAACTTTACAAACAAAAAAATTGTATTGATAAAACTGCAAAAAACGGTTTCAGATAGTGTTGACATGCTCACAATATTATCGATAAATTAAAAAGAATAATGACAGAGCCAGTTCCTAACAGCTGAACTCCAAGCTTTCATTTTATAAAAAATTAAGTTTCTAGCCCAATAACTCCAAAGTTAAAGTCTTCTAAAGATAATTAAATAAGGTCGGAACCATGAGTTAAAGACTGGAGTCAGCTAAGTTGATATATCAATAGAAGATAGTGCTACAGCCAGCCCAGTGACACGAGGTTGAGGTGCTGGACACCACACCTTGCGCTCGCCCGTGACCGGGTTCAAGCGAGCCTGAGTCATTGGGGTCAGCCGGGGGCAGGAGCTGGATTTAGCAACCTAACAGCAGCTCTCCTCTGCAAGGGAGGGTTTCAGGCACTGCTTCACTAGGAAGCAGTTTGCGGGTGGCAGAGGAGCTGTTGAGTGCTTGGTGGAAGCCGTGTGCTCAGAATGGCTTGCTGCCTAGGTTACAATCCTTTGTGCCGGCATCCTCTGGGGGTGGGAACTTAGGCTTCCATAGCTACCTCTGTGACCACAAAAAACCCTAGCCCCACTGTCGTGCCGCAAGATCCCCATAAGGGGGGACATGAGCACAGGATGGTCGGGTTGCCAACACCTAGCCCTCACCGGCAGTAGGGGATAAAATGCCCCTATATAACAAAAAAAAAAACAAAAGCGCCACAGCTATTATATATTGAGATACAAAAATTATAAAGTGGTTCACTAAATGTTTAAAGTCCAGTTATTTTTAAAAACTTACTACATATGAACATGTATATAGTAACACATGAGCATTCTATCATTAGAGTTCTATTAATATTGATCAGATTCAAAGCTTTCATTTGGAAAAATAAAAACTTACATTTCTCGCTTTACAATATAAATGTTATGGCTTTTAAATGTACAGTATATACTTATGTACAAGTGCTAAAAAGGCCCCCAAGAAGAGGACTCAGCTTATCTGTGACATCGACTTACCTACAGGTTTATTATGGTAAACTATTTTTTCACAATCGTTCAACCTAATTTTGCATCCAGTTCTAGCCAAAAGGCAAATTCTGTGCCTGATGCCAGTCTCATCCAATCTGGGCAGCAAGAAAAATTACTCACTGCAGTAATCTTTTTTTCTTCCAAGGGTCCTTAGCATCAGTAACCTTAACAGTTAGCTGGCTAGGTACAACTGCCCCGGAGGTGTGCCTTTAAGAGAAATAAATGAACTTAGGGACCACAGCCAATCAGAAACAGGAAGGGTAGTGAGCTGAATGAGAGCTGATGAAGGCTTCCGAATTTTTTTGAAGGAAAACGAGGGCACATGCCCTGAAAAGGAATCAATAGGATTCAAAAAACATGCAAATTTCCACAAAAGTGGAAATAGAAACAATAACTACAATGCGAGTTAAAAAACTCATCAAAAAGAAACTCCAAATTTGGTAAAAAGATGTGATAAAGAGCCCTTCTCCGACAGGTGAACCAGGGAGGAGGGGTGGGAGCTTACTGATGCTAAAGGACCCCTTGGAAGAAAGATTACTGTGGTGAGTAATATTTTCTTCTTACCCCAGGAGTCCTCTAGCATCAGTAACTTTAGCAGACTACCGAGCACTACCAAGTGGGAGGTGGGCAGAGAACCTACTTAGGAAAGAGGCTCTGCAAATCTGGCATCCGATCTGGTCTGCACATCCAAACTGTAGTGTTTCACAAAGGTGTGCACAGATTTCCAGGTAGTTGCTTTGCAGACATTAAGTAGTGGATGTCCCTTGCTGCTGCAAGCAAGGCTACAAAGCTCCTGGTGGAGAGGGCCCCAAGCCCCACTGAAGGTTGGTGACCAGCTTTTTCATAGCAGAAACCAATACAAGAGACCAACCATGGGAGAAGGTTTTCTTGGTAGCTGGTCTTCCCCCGCTTACATGCCCACATGTGAGGAACAACTGAGTGGAAAAGCCTCTGGACTGTCTAGCATGCTCTAGGTAGAAGTAGATAGTTCTTAAGACATCCAAGCTGTGGAGCTTTTGCTCACCAGGAGTGGATTTCTCAGTAAAGAAGACAGGCAGAGTAATGGACTTGTTCAAATGGAACTCTGAAACCACCTTCAGCAGAAATGTCCTATTTGTCCTGAGCTCAACTTTATCATTGTGAGGGATGGTGTAATTTGGCTCAGAGCACAGGGCTTGTAGCTCCGAAATCCTTCTGGCAGAGGTAATGGGTACCAAAAAGATTGTCTTTCAGGATACAAACTTGATGTGAGCCCTGGACATAGGCTCGAAGGGTGGTTTTGGGAGCCTGTGTATGCAAAGGTTAAGGTTCAAAGGGGGAAGGTTCCCTGACTGGAGGCTGGAGGTGCAAGAGGCCTTTGAAAAACTGTTTAAATATGGCATAGGAAAAAAAACAGATTTTGTCTTCCCCATCAAAAAACAGGCAGAAAGTGCCACCAGGTGAAGCTTGAGGGAAGAAGGTTTCAAGCCGGACGCCTGTAAGTGTACCAGGTAATCTAGCAGCTGAGGGTCTGAGGCTGATAGTGGGTCAACCTTTTTGCTCTTGCACGAGAGGGAAACCCTTTTCCATTTGGCTGCATAAGTCTTCTTAGTGTTGGGCTTTTTAGCCATCCTCAGTATCTTAAGGACCCGTTCAGAGTAATGTGAGGATGGAAACTCTAACTCCTCAAGAATCAGGCCTTGAAGTAAGAGAGTGAATATCTGGATATTGCACTCCTGTCTGAGGAAGGGTCAACGGGGAGTGATCTGGAGGCAGGCAAATAGGCCTACTGCAGGATATTGAGAGTAGGAGAGGGTACCAGGCTTGCCTGGGCCAATCCAGTATAACCAGGATCACTGATGCTGGCTGTTGTCTGGATTTCAGGGAAAAGGAGGAAAGCATATAGGGACTTCCCTGACCAGACCAGAAACAAGGCATCCAGGGGAAATGATCTCAGGACTGAAGCTGTAACAGACCTGAAGAATACTGGAAGCTGAGGGAACAGGCAAACAGATTAACTTCTGGAGTGCTCAACTGACTAAACACTGTGGCTAGCACTTGCTTGTTCAGGGTCCATTCGCTCTGGCCTTGGCTGATGCGAGTAGAGCATCTGCCAGAGTATTGTGTTCTCCTGGGAGGTGAACAGCTAAAAAGATGACTCCCGGGGGGAGGGCGAGAGACCAGATTTATAGAGCCTGCAAACAGAGTACTCCTGATCTGGTCCACCTTGTTTGTTTGTGAAAAACATTGCAGTGGTGTCTGTTCAACTTTGTACAGACTTTCCACTCCAAATAAAATGCGAAATCATTCTGTCCCACACTTGGAGATGTGTTTTAGCAGGGATGAATTGTAAAGTCTGGAGAAAAAACAGTTTGCGAGGGAACACGTTCTGCTTGATTGTGTCTATTCTACTCAAAAAACTTAAGGGTAGGTGGGACCACCGGGACAAGTCTTCCACAAGCTTTAGGATCAGGGGCTCTAGGTTTAATAATTCAGCATTGATGCGGTTTTTGGTAAGCTTCGTGCCCATATATCTCATCTCTTGTCTATGCCACTTAAAGGGGAAGTCTTTCTTAAGTTGGGTGGAGGGGGGGGGAGTTATAGGTCAGAACTTCCTTTTTTATTTTATTTATTTTATACCCAGCTATAGTGCCAAATTTATGTAATTGGGGATCGATAGATCAGGCTCTATAATTGTTATGAGGATGTCGTCTGCAAAGAATGAAATCTTCTGCCGACGACCCCCCAGTGGGATGCCCACTATTCCCGACGAGGATCTGATGGCTATAGCCAGGGGTTGAAGATACAAAGCAAACAACATCGGGGACATGGGGCAGTCCTGTTGGGTTCCCCTGGATAGCTGAAACATATCTGAGAGAGCCCCGTCTACCTTAACATTTGCTTTGGGAGAAGCACAGATATTTTGTAGCTGCTTAATAAAAGGCTCTGGGAATCCAAAATGCCCAAGAGTCTGCCATAGAAAAGTCCAGCTGACCCAGTCAAATGCCTTTTCGGCATCTAGTCCTAATAAGACTAGTGGGATTTTCCTCTCTATGGCATAATCTACAAGCAAGTGAGCACGCTGAATGGTGTCGTGGGCCTGTTGGCCCTTAATGAAGCCCACTTGGTCTAGGTCAATAATAGATGGGATCAGATGGTCTATTCTAGAGGCCATAGCAGACATAAATAGCTTGTAGTCATAGTTTAGCATTGAAAATGGGGCAGCAAGGCAAGAGGTATTTAAGGTCCTTCTGGGGTTTCGGGATAGCTGATATAGTTGCATATTGCTGACGAAGTTCACCTTCCTGGACTGCATGTAGAGGCAGGGTCAATATAGGTAGGAGAACTTTCTTAAATTTAGTGTAAAATTCTGAGGGATATCCATCAGGGCATGGGGCTTTGAGGGTTTGGGCTTTCTTAAGTACTTGAAGTAATTCTCCCTCACGTATCGGTGTCAGGAGGGCCTCTGCTTGTTATGGGCTAATATGTGGTATGGGGAGGCTCCCTAGGTAAGACAATCTCCTCCAGGGATATTTCTTGTTCTCTGGTGTATAGGTCTTGACAGAACTGCTTTAAAATGGATCTAATTTCCTGAGGTCTCTTTGCTAAACACCGTTTTATGGTTTAGCATGCTAGTTATGCTCACTCTGGATCTTTGTTCCCTCAGCTTACGTGCTAGATTCCCTGAAGCTCTGGGACTTCGTGGTATCTGAGTTTCAGGTAGAACAATTTTTGTTCGGTGGATTGATCCATTATTTTTTTGCAGCTTTTGTCTTGTAATTCACAAATGTTGTCGTATTAGTGGGTCGTTCTGGTCTGGCCAGTGCTGTAGGTGTATTATTTCCTCCTGTAGGTCTTTAAAAGCTCTTTCCCTTTGTCTTTGTTTCCTAGCTGAGAATTTTATAATCTCCCCCCTTAATACTACTTTTAAAGTGTCCCAAAGTATAGTCGGGGGTACATCCTAATGTGTGTTGTCCTGTTTAATTCTGGGTATGGCCTCCTGGACTAAGTTTAAAAACTCTGGATCCCTGAGGTGCACAAGATTTAGGCGCCAATTAATCTTCTTATATTGGGCCCCCAATTCCAATTTAATGTATAGTGGGGCATGGTCCGAAAGGAAGGTGGCCCTGTGCTTCACATCCCTCATAGAATCCAAGTGCTTCATGGTTGTGAAAAAATAGTCCAGTCTGGCCCCACCCCCTGAATGTGGAGTCTGGTGGGTGTACTCTCGTGACTTGGGAAAGAAGTGTCTCCAAACATCCACCAGACTCAGAGAGGAAACAGTTTGTTTGGTGCATTTTTGTGGTGCCTTTGTTCTGTGGGCAAGTGGGGTGGCTGCATCCAAGGATGAATTTAGGGTGATGTTCAGATCCTCTCCCATTATCAACTGTCCCTCTACTATTAACAACAGGTCAGCAATTTTGTTTTACTGCGAGCGGCTTTCTCGACCCAGGGGAAAATGCACTGATGCCAAAGTAACAGGTCTTGAGTACAGCATGCCAGTCACCATGGCATGGCGGCCCTCTGGGTCAACAACCTCCAAATGTTTTTCAAAAGGCACCCCTTGAGGCAATAATATCATTACCTGTCTCCTCTTCCCACCCTTATAGGCTGACTCAGTAGCTACGGTATATCCATAGTGCTGGAACTTTTTATGTTCATCTGAGGACATATGGGTTTCCTGAAGCAGGACGATCTCCGGCCTTTCCTTATTAAATAACTGGAAGAGGTGAGAGCGTTTAATCGGGTTTCTTATCCCATTTACATTTAGGGATAGAATCAATGAAGACTTATCCATTTTTACTTCCCAATGAACGCTGAGTGAGCCTTCCCTGTTTGCAAACAATCAACATCCTCCCTCTCCCCCTCTCACCCTGCCATGCCATGCAATTTTCAAAGTCGATGTATCAGCATACTGAACTGCCATGTTTATGTTCACTAGCTTAAGCAAATTATATTGGCTGCTTGTTTTACTATGTAAGTGCTATAAACCAGTCCATGTGCCTTTAACTACACATGCGTCTGATAATCTCATCACTAAACAAAACACATTCAACCATATGTAAACCTTATAAAAAATAGTTCTACTTGCCTCATATAATTTCTCAAAGCCTACAAAGGCATCCAAATGCCAACAGGGCTTTAACTGGATGAAACAAATTAGAGAAGTCAATTTGAACACATTCTTATACTCCTCTAAACTTTGAGATGGCTCCCTAGGTAGGGAAAGGAAATATACCTGTCCTAAGCAGTGGCAGCTGGAGATGCCCTGTGGGGGATTTTCAAGGCAGAGCCGAGGGCCCCCAGTACCACTGTTTCCCTGGTACCAAGTGGCGCATTTAGCCACACTGGAAATAAATATGAGGAGCAAAGACCCCCAGGAAATGGTCTCCGTGTCACTCATCTCCAGTAAGGCCAAGAGAAAAAGTCAACTGCACCGAGAAGGAGCTCTGACCCACCAATAGTCAGGTGGGCATATAACTCTTTAAGGGTTGCATTAGTTTCGTATCTCCTGTCCTGGGCTATATCTTTTTTAAATCAGTTGTTACTAGTGGGATATCTGGTGAATCGGTGGGGGGGGGGCATTGTTTGGGGAGCTGCATAAGAATCTCTTCCATTTTTAGACCCTCTTCCCTCTTGTAACCTGGAAAAAATATAAGACCCTACAATTTCCCTCACCTCCACCACAGACCAAGTCCCCTCGTAAGGTATTGTGCACCCCCAGTAAGCAGAAAATCTGCTACAACAGGTTTAGGTGTTTTAAAGTCTCTCCCGGATTCCTCTCACCAGTCACTCTGGAGCTGATCTCTGGAACCTTTGTAAAGGTTTTTTAACGTCTTCCACATTTGCCTGACTCGTCTCTTTCTCGAAGTAAGGTCCCTAGCCGTGTCCCACGCAGCATCGCATAGGCCTTGCTGTGTTTTTCTGGCCGAGGAGTCTTCCAGCACAGTTTGAACAAGTCCCTTCTCTTGGAGTGTTTTTGTGGCTTCTTCTGGAGTCTCGAAGGTTTGTGTGCCATCTGGAAACATGATTGTTAAGCGAGCTGGCTACAGGGTGGTAAACTTAAGCTGTTGTTGCTTTAAGAGGCGAAGTATTAGAGCATAGGCCCTCCATTTAGCAGAAATGATAGGAGAATAATCATTATCAAAGTAAATATGCTTATCTTTGTATTTACTGTCCCGCATTCTCCAGGATCTGGTAAGAATGGTTTGTTTTGTGGCAAAGTTTAAAAATCGCATTATGATAGAGCAGGGCTGTTTACCTGGTTGAGCTGGTTTCAGCAAGAGGGCTCGGTGCACTCACTCGATATCAAATTTAAAAGCTGGGTCCAACTGAAGTGAGTCTCTAAGCAATTCTTTTACAAATTTTAAGAGATCTCTCCCCTTCTCATTTTCCGGAACCCCATGTATCCTCAGGTTGTTCCGGCGCAATCTATTTTCAAGATCCTCACATTTCTCTCTGAGGTTATGCTGCTCATCCAGGAGGTGTACTACCATTCATTCCAGTCTACCGGTGCGATTGTCGATCTCTGTGTGTTGTGCCTCTATTTCTATCACCCGAGCTGTAAGTTTACCCATTTCTGATGTCAATTCAGTACGAAAAGTGTAAACTCCTGTTCTGAAATCCTGCAGCTCCGTTAAGATTGTTGCATTGCTGGGCTGCAGGGCCAAGGCCCCATTGGAAGCTGCCATGTCAGTTTGTATCTCTGCAGGGCTTGCTGGAGGATGAGTGAATCCAGTTGAATCTTTGGCTCTGGGGTTGCGGGTATTGCGTATTTTGCCACCCATTCACTATTGTGACTCTCCCAGATTAGTTTCGTAAGTTATTTTAAGTTTAGTAGCTGTGGAAGAGTCCGTTTAAAGCCCAGGATCTATGGAGATGTTCTTCACTCTTGCATTCCGGGCGGTGACATCACCAGAAGTCCGTGAATTTCGACCCAGTGAGGATTAATGATTCAAACGCAGTCAGGTACCTGCTGGCTGGTCTCGCTGTCCCTGGAAGAACAAAACTGTCACTGAGGGACAGCTGGAATTCCCACCTGCGGAAGGGAGGCATATCCTTGTTTAGATTTACCAGGGAACCCTGAGACCCTGTAAGGGGAGGGGAGGGGAGGAACTCCTTTAATCTGACAAGGAGACTTTGGCACTATGAGCCAACTGGCAAGTTAGGTGTAGCTAGAGATGCCCAGACTCCTGAGGTGTGCTGCTACCACTGCCAAGCACTTTGTGAAGACTCTTGGGGCCAAGGCAGGCTGAAGGGCCGCAGAGAGCCCTCTATGAAACCTCATTAAGGGTAATGGGAAAAAAGGGCCCTTTAGGACCAAAGAGGCTAGCCAGTCTCCCTACTGTAAGGACTGTATGATTAGTAATAGAGTGACCATCTTGAAATTGGGATTTTAGCAGCAAGATATATCACCGCTCCCCAATTGTCTTTTTGTATCATAAAAACCTGGAGTAGAGGCCCTTTTTTATTTTCATGGGCCGGAACTCTCTCCACCATTCGCAAAGCTAGAAGGTTTTTACTTCCCACTCCAACAGCGACACCTGTGTTGGGGATAGGGCTTAGACACCTGGGTACACATGAGGTCTTCCCACTAACGTCAGGGCTTAGACTGCAAAGCTGCTGGCTGGGTAGAGGTGGCCATCTTTGGCCCCTTCTGCCCCCCTCTCTGAAAGCACCCCTGTACTGAGAGAAAGGGGGGGGACTGGAAAAATAACCTCTGCCCCAATGCCCTTGGGAATCATTTTGTGGAGCAGGAGGCCTTGTCACAGTCAGATGTTCTGGAATCGAACAGTATGATTTCATCACAGGGAAAGTCCATGGCCTGAACTGGGAGTCTGAGGATAGACCAGAAGTTCTAAGCCAGCCCAAGTGCCTCAGAGGGATGGCATGGGTCATGGCTCTGGAAGCAGCATTCTTGTTGTCATCTGCCCCGTGGAATGGGTACTACATAGCTTCCAGGGCAGGTTTACCATATCCACCGGCTCCTGCACAATAGAAACAAAACAGAGTTCTGCAGTGCTTTTTATTTTTATTTTGACATTTGGCCGAAAAGCCAAGTAGAAAAAATGTTGACAAGCATCTGTGGTTAGCTATGAAGTCTATTTTCTGGAGTCCTTGTCCAGGGGTAAGGAAGACAAGAAGACCCCAGCTTTCTCTCAGGCTGCCTGTTGCACTATACTCACATGACTGGGATGTACAGACAGGCACTCAGAATTGATGTTAACAATTAGTATATTTAAGTGTTTGTTTATTAACATTTTCAGACCACTTGTAAATCTCTGCCACAGAAGTGGGGGTTTGAAGCAGTTTCATGGTATTTTAATTTTTTTTTTTTCATTACCTTTAGGAGATGGGAGGCCTTTCATCTCCCTATAATCCTTTTTTTTCCTCATCCTCAGCTTGGATGGACTCCGGAGAAGAAAAGGTCCAGGGTGTCCAATATGATTTGCATAAAAGAAAGCATAGAGGGGGAATCCTCCTGGATAGCTGAGGGAGTGGATACATAAGGTCCTCTAAAGTCATGTCTGGGGCATCATAAAAATACTTGTATCATGTGTATCACCCTCACAGTCTGCGGAGCGAGAACTGTGGAAGAGTGTAGCAGCCCCTGTACACAGGGGCATCATAAAATTATTTATCAACTGTATCACCTTCACAGTCTGCGGAAAAGAGAACTGTGGAAAAGTGCATATTAGCCCCAGTAAATAAAGACCCATCTTTTGTAGGGTCTGAAACAGTTGCCATGCTTCTTCCATATCTTGCACAGATGGAGATCCTGCACAGTGTAAGAATTTTATTTTTTTCTCTTTTTTTCTGTATGCTTTAAGCCCCCTGTTGTCTCGCTATTGGCTTTCCCAGGAGCAACGGGAGCATTTATGTCTTGACAGAGTTTCTTTTTAGCCACTTCATCAGCGGCTTGATTAAGCTTGCTTATTTTCATCACCTCAGTTTTTTAATTTGTGAGGAACTTCATCTTTGGAAGCTTTGTTTATGGCTGGGATCTGGAGGGTTCCTCAGCGCCTCCTATATAATTAGTACTTTTGGATGGCCCCTAGTCAGAAGCCTTTGATTTGTCCTCAGCCATAATAATCCGAAGTTTGTCTGCAATGTTTGCCAATTTAAGCAAAGCAAACCAGTCCTGGACCTACGAACTGAGTGCAGGTTTCGGTGAAAATGCCACCGGCTAGTCCGGCCCCAGTTAATTAACTCTGTCTATGAAAAGTGCCCTTTTTTTTTTCTGGTTGTAGAACTGGGATCTATACCAGTGCCAATCTTGATAGAAAACCCAGCAATACTGGTCAACTGCCACAGACTGCGGCTGGACCCTTATGGACAGTCCTGCGACAGATGATACCTAGGTCCAGTTCTTTAGATACAGTATATAGTTGGGCTTCTCTTAAATGCCAATCCTGAGAGAAACCCCCAGGCACTGTTGAGGTTTGAATTCCTCTGGGGTGCCTTGTGGTAAACCCATGAGGTCTGAGGTAAAAAATAAGGAAACTGCCCCTATTTTGACGGTTCCTTAGAGAATTTGCCCAGAAAAGGAAGGAACCATCAAATGTAAGCTACCACGATAAAAAACAGATTTAAAATGAACAGTGGCGGTAAAAATAAAGTCAAAATAGCGCACCGCTAAAAGTAAAATATAGCACAGTGCTAATAAATGAAAGACGTTCACTCAGCACACTAAAAAAAAAAAAATGAACTATGAGGAAAAATTTACCCAGATAAGCTCTAGGAGGCTGTCAACAAGGAAAGTTGAGAGGCACCTCAGGGGTAATGCTGCTCTATCCAGAGGGGAAAAAATTCTGAAGCCTTCAGCAGCTCTCACTCAGCTCACTACCCTTCCTGTTTTCTGATTGGCTATGGCCCTAAGCTCATTTAATTTTCTCTTAAAGGCACACCTCCGGGGCAGTTACACCTAGTCAGCTAACTGATAAAAGTTACTGATGTTAATGGACTCCTGGGGTAAGAAAATAATGTCTGAAATTTTATTAAAACAATATAGACTGTACCTGGTTACCAAAGAATAAAATAAAAGAATAAAATAAATAAATAAAACTGACAAAGAAAGGGGGGTTGACTTATATGTGAGGTCAACTTATAGATGAGTATATATAATAATTCTAAGCATTATAAAATATAATAAAAGAGTATTTTTGGTTAGAGTCATAAAATATTAGTGTACATCCTGTCAAAGAATAAGCACACTTTCCTAGTTTTTTTTTTTTTATTTATAAATTGATCACCGGGACAGGCACACTGGGCCAAGACTCGTTTCCAGGTGCCTCCATGGAATGGGCACATGGGAGACAAAGTGCAGAAGTTCAGAATACAATAGATACAAACAATGGTAAACACACAAAAAAAAAAAGTACAATGCTCAAAAATATAGGTAATAGAATAGTCACAGTCCGAAGTACCAATGGTGCACAAGGAATATAGAATGCAAATAACAGGCAAATAAAATAGAGCAGAAAATACATAATGCTACAAAGGCAAAAGGGAAAAATAATTGGGGAAATGGGGTAAACCAGTGTAAGAGTACGAGAGGGAGGACACCTTTAAAAGAGGTCTAAAGACGCTGCTCTTCGAGCAGGCATTTAACTTGAGCTGATAATTGTCCTTGCTGATCTATTAATTGAGTGACCTACTGTCTGTTGATCGTGTTTTGTAATCCTAATTTATTATTTTGTTAATTTATTTTATTAATATATTGCTTGGTGTTGATTGGATAGGTTGGAATATGTATTAGTCTCTGCTTCATGAGTTTTGTGTGTGATTTTGTAATGTGTATACTTTTAATATTGTTAAGTGCTCCGAGCCTCTGGGAAGGAGCGCTATATAAATAATTATACAATGGCTACCAAAATAAAGCTTCCTGATTGGCTGGCTGGCACTTTCTAACTGTGATAAATTCTAGTATCACCCCATGGAAAAAGGTGCCAGCTGCCAGTCAGCCGCATCAAGAACTCCCCCAAAATAACTCGGACAAAGACCAATCCAGGACTGGCAAGGACGTCGAAACTCCCTGCTTATTAGTGGCTGTGAAACCATGCCACCGAGCATGCACTATCCCCAACAGCTCCCGTCGCAGTCTGGGCTAGCTCCTGTAATAGCTTGCCACGTAGCGCTGATAAAGCCTGCCGAAAACAAACAAACAAAAAAAACCTCACAACAGTTCACAAAACAACTCTGGAACAAACATATCGTCCAAGAAAGTTTAAATAACTCTTTTCCTGCAACCGCCAACATCGCACCCACCCCACTTGTTGCTCACTCTCCAGTCCACGCCTGCTCTGTTCCACTCTGTCTCTCTCTTATAGCTGCAGTCCTGTTCTTTTTTTTTTTCAATTCTGTTTGTAGCCCTCCAGCCTGGAACTCTCTCAGGCCACTGCACTCACCAACTTGCTCTACCACCTGCTGTGTTCCCCTGCCATCTTCATGTTCGTTACAGTTCCCCGGGTCGGGAGAACAACCCGGGGAGAACGTGGGGGGCAGTGGTGGAGAACCAGCGTTGGGCATTGACAGTGGCACTGGCAGGGCCTTTGCCTATCCAGGGCTGGAGGGGTATTTTTTTTCTTGTGGTAATCCCGAGATCCCCCACTCCCCCCTGCATGGTGCACACCTGACACCAAGGTGCATGGCAACCCAGCCTGCATCAGCCACACTCTTACATGCAGCCCGGTGGCTCGATGGTGCCTCCGGTCTCCACCGGGGGTCGCCAGAGCACCAGGCATCCCTAACCCTCCCAACCGGAGAGGACAGCTGCCCAGTGGGTGCTCAATCCGTCTCCCTCCCCTGCCGACCCCTGAGCTCACTCCCGAATTTGGGTCATCGGTGCGACACAAGGTGTAGCGTCCAGCACGTCAACCCTCAGTGCCACAGGGCCGCCCCTGCAGTCCTGTTTTTGGCTTCAGAATCCCAGCACAAAACAAAACAAAAAAAAGAACCCCCCCACCGAGTCCATCTCCACATCGCAGTTGAACCCGAAACTTTCCACAGCAACCTGTTACAGCTCATGCCCAGACCACACAGTCACAGCTGCTTCTCAGACTCAGTGTCACTTTACTTCACTAAGAAAAACAACAAATTACTCCACCACAAATCGCAGCCCTCTCTTTAAAGTAAAAACAAAACAAACAAAAAACAATGGACACCAACTCAACAGCCATAGCAACCAAGCCCAGCCCTACCATCCACAGACTATTTTTTTATCTCGCAGAGTAACAAATACAATAAAAATAAATCAGAACACCAAAAAAAGGCCACTCTTATTTTATTTTTTTTCTATCTCAAAAAAAGAGGACCATTGTATAATTGCAATACACCACAACAAGGTGTGGGTTATGCTAGTATTTACCGACGCCTGGTGTACTTTGCTCACTCGGACTGTGGCCTCGTGACCAAACAACACACCAGGTGTGGGTAAATCCTAGCATAACGTACACCCTGTCGTGGTATACTGCTTAAATTTCCTATCTTATCCTATACCTAAGGGAGGGAGGAGTAAGCACTGGGCTACATTAAACTTGGAGGGTGGAAGCCATACAAAGGGGGAGCAGAGGAAAGAGAGAAGTGGTCCTGTAGGAACATCTTACAACAGAGGTAGAAAAGTGAGAGGTGGAGGAGATCTTTTCCAGGTAGTTAGCTAGCTACCTGAGTGGGTGTGATGTCCACAGACTGCATCATGACTATTCCTTAATGCCATGACCTCTCACAAAGAGCACCTTCCCTCCCATGGGAGACTCTTGGTGAATACTGAGCCAAGTGTTCAACATCTCAACGGCATTCTGGTTCCAAGCAGGGCAAGATTAAGACAACCTGGGGCCCAAATGTCATGAATTGCATTCTTCCAAAGGCCCCCCTCCAGCAAACACACACATGTGTGCTTGCAGTGTGGGTGTTATCATTTTATCCTGTCAGATAGCATGAACCAGGATGTGGGAGTTTTGTTGGGTAGGGTAGGGATCCATCCTTAAAAGAGGCTAGGTCCTGCCAGGTGTAAGAGTTAAGTCTGTGGATTACCAGAGGAGTTGTGTACTTTAGAGATTATATCGCACAGCAAGTGATTGTTGGAAGAAATCATTCTAGGAATCAAACATTTCTGTTATTGATAAGCAAAAAGTGTCCCCTGCCTCTAAATTATCTTGGCTGTATGAATATATTCACTAGTCTTCTGTATCAGAGTTATCTGTACTCATTGGGTCAGACAATGCTCAAAATGTTATGGTTTGTACCTCATCCTCCTGAAACGGTACTGTTCAAAATGTTATGCTTTGTAACTCATCCTTCCTGAAACTGTATTGTTTTCTGCTGTTGTACTACAGTTCTGTAACCTCCCGGGTTGTGCTTGAAAATAGGCAGTGTTTTGTCCAGTGCACTTACCCGGTCAACAAAAATAAAATAAATAAATAAAGCCAGGATCAATAAATGGCAAGATTTACTAATGGGAATCTGAAAATACATTCATTTGTTCACCATGAAAATTGAGCTATATCAAGATCAGAACTTCAATATGAGTGAGATAAGGGAATTAAAATAAGAGTATGATTTTTGACTGTACCATTGAAATGCATTGTAGTTTTCTTAATTTTAGGAGTGTGATTACATACAAAGCATACACATTAAAATGCACTGTTAATCTTTTATATTTAAGAGTAAGACTTGATTCTTTTTTTTTTTTTTAACTCTTTTTCTGGCTCTGCTTGAGCCCTGGAGAACTCTTCCGGGCATCCACTCACCTCCAGCTCTACCTCCAGGCCTGAAACTCATCAGCAACCTGGCACCAGCCCAGCTATCCTCGGTTCTGAGCCCTCCCGAGGTGGGGCTGCCCTATCCTCCCAGAGCACTCTATCTGTAAATTCAGGCTGGGCTGGGCTAGGCCCAGGGCTGGATGTGTTCGTCCGGTGGAGTGTGGCTGTAGGGTGGTGCCTTCGCCCATCTCCGGGAGCAGAGGATTTTTCCTTTGTTGTTTACGCCCTTCCCTCCCTCCCCAGTGGAGTCCCAATGTACAATGACACCAGGGACGTCTTGCCGTGGCTCCGCAACCCTCTACTCTGGTCCTAAAGCGTTGTGGTACCTCCGGTCTCCACCAGAGGTCGCTGCTCTCCTGGGCATAGTCCCTGGATCCCCCCCCGAGGAAGGAGACCCATCCTCTGGATGCTCAATCCTTCCCTCTCCTGCCGACTCCCTGGTGATCCAGACTCGCTCCTCGACCAATGCCGGGCATGCAGGTGTGTGCATCCAGCACCAACTCTCAGCGCCACCGGCCAGCCGTAAGACTTGATTCTAAATGGGGATTCTAAGTGGGGGTGGCAGACAAAGCAAAGGAAATGGGCCTGTTCACACTTCAATGGTAAGCCTGGTCAGGGCCCCCTAAGCTATCAGCTGCACTTAACACCTTATCAGGAAGGTGAAAGTCATGTCACAGTTCTGTCCCTGGCCTTGTTCAGATTACTTAGTGGCTTGGTCCTTTACAAAAAAAAAAATGCAGCTCAGGCAGGAAGAGAAAGATATACTGAAAATATATGTTGGGAATTGTTGGGGGTCCCCAGCAGGCAGGGGCCCTAGGCCTGTGCCTATGTTGCCTATGCCTTAATCTGACCCTGGTTTCAAGTGTATTCTGGTTCCAGAACTGTCCTGGAGTATTCCGGGTCAGAACATCTTGCATACCAACTGTTCTGGTGCTATTCCAGTTTCCAGCATCCAGTCTCTGGTGCATTCTGGATCTTTCTGGATTTTACAAATTGTTTATTTTTAACATCTTGACCAGTTATCACTTGCAAAAGGCAATAATTTCAATTGGGATATTACCTTTATAGCCTCCCTCAGGAGCTACATACTTTTAAGAGTGTCTGTTGACCTCTGTGCATGTCATTCTCTATGCCCCAGGAGGAGGACAGGGTCAGCTGGTATGACTGGGTGTTCCATGGGGAGGAGTCAGTGGTCTGAGATGAAGAGCACACACTGGTGATTGTTGGTGGAAGGTACAGGTCAGGCACACACTACCCACTCTCATGTCTGAAGTTTCTTTATAGAGTCTGGAGTTGAGGGAAAAAGTAATCCGAGTTGTGATGGCTGCCATTGGTACAGTTCTCTCAAAAAGGGGGGGATGCATCCGCTCCAGCAGGAGAGCAGGAAAAAGAAAGGGACATTGGTGTGTCCATCGGGGCCAGTAACCAGCCTGTTTGTACCCCACCAGGGTTGTCTGCAAACCCCAGGAATGCCTGGACTTTTCACGGCTTGGTGATCACCAAGAAGACTGTGATGACTGAAGGAAATATGAGAGCAAATATAAACTGAAAGAAAAGTGACATCTGCCATCTGTCTGCGAGCTCACTTTGGGAAGAATAAAAGGACCCTGGGTTGTTTGTTAACCCAAGTTTGGACATTCCCATTTATGCTTTGCCAAATTCTGCTCACCCCTTTCTTTGCAGATCCAACTGCCCTGTCAAGTGTCGGAAGAGTCCCAAAGGTCAACCTGCAACCTTAGAGGTCAAGTAAGTTCATATTGGTGTTTTTTGTGAGCCCCCCCCTCGAAAACATTGCAGCCATCTAAATAAACCTAGACCAGGGAGGAGGGCCTATATTGGGGGCTTGTCTGTGTAACCCCTAGGTGGTGCTATCCCAAGGGCTACTACCCCTGCCTGCTTAGCTAGTAGCAGGTTAAGGGGCCCAAGTTCTGAAACGGGTGCCTCCAACCAGAGGTCAGGATTGGTAGTAGTCAAACTAGCCTGGGCACAGCCCTCCGGGATACTGTAACCCCCCTCTTTCTCTGCTAGTGGCCGAAACAGTACACAATAATTACTTTCACCATACCCCTGATACACCTTGCAAGTACCCACACTGGTTGCACTTACCACCAGGGCTGGTTCCTCCGGTTCGACCCTGGGAACCCCCACTAAAACAAGGTTAGACAGAGCAAATATCAACAGTACAGTACTTCGAGCACAAACTGGAACCACAGTCAAGTTGAATGCAGGAAAAGGTAGATCTGATTTATTTAGGGGATTTGAACAAGGGAGGGGCGTAATCAAGTTAATCAGCTTAAATGCTCTATCAGTCACACAGCTGTGCATGCATTCAGAGTCCCTTAAACAGTCACACCCTCTGGGAACCCAGGTGGAGAAAATGTGGGCTAGCCAGGACCATTGCCCGGGGTAAGCCGGCGTTGCAGCTGGTTGGGACCCTGTGATGGGAAAAACAACATGCACAATACATAATATTTGCATACATGTGATATCTCCCTCTTTACGTAGGAGACTCCTGTTTTTTTTTGACTGAACTCCTTCCCTCCCTCCTGGGAAACAAAATCTCCTGCTTAAGTAAAATTCTGTTCAAAATATCCATCTTTTGGGGCAGATAAAGACACATAAAAATGATATCAGTGATGCACAATGTATCTGATAACTTTATATAACTAGTTGTTTATTCTTTTTAGTGCTTATTCTTGACAAAATGAAATGCATTACATTTTTGTAATGACTTTTTTCTTATGTTTTTGATGCCATTTAAGAACAAACACATGACGTTACGGCATCTCCCTACTAGCAGGCCAATCTCCCTCCTAATTTGACCTAAATCACCCTCTTAAGCAAGTTGGACATATCACATGTATGTATTTGTAATCCGGAGCCCAATGGCTCAGTTGGTAAAGAAAGAGAAACAACAAAGAAATCAGATGACACACTTAGATTAAACTGTTGTTGCAGGGAGCTACCCTGATGGTTACTCACAATACCCAAGACTGGACAAAGGATGGATGAAAATTGAGACAGCAGATAGTCAATCTGGAGTGCCAGGAGAAACAGGGCCCACACGATTCACCGAGGCATCGTTCCTGTTCAAGCGTGGAGCAGTGGGCTGATCCCCAGGCAGGTCTCTTGCCGATGGCTTTCTCTGTGCAGTGGGGTAGTCTGCCAAGGCCCTAGTGACAAGACCCAGCCACATGGAGGTAACCACGGATGCAGTCTGAATGGGATGGATACAGCTTCCAGCAAGCAGGACACAATTTGTACAGTGGGGAACCAAAGCACAACCCACTATCATCAAACAGCACATTTATATAGAAAGGATTCTACAATACCAGGCAGGCTGCTCTCCGGTCACGATCGCAAAGTCTCTGCTCAAACCAGGAGCTCAGAGGCAGCAGGAATCCCTAACAGGCTGATCACATTCAGCAAAATCTTCGGTCTTCTACAAGTTGAACCTGGTCACACTTCAGTGGTTTCTTCATTCTCACCACTTTGGATTTAGTCAGAAAACAATTCTTTTCTCTTTCTCAGGAGAGTAGGCAGGCTTACAGGCCACCATTCAGGCCTTACCACAGTTCTCCCGCACAAAACTACGCCGACGGCCACTCGATTGTCTCGAGGTCTGGCTCCTTCAGCTTACAATGTAGATCTCTTCTGAACAGCAGGCAGCTTGGGGATTTCCCTCAGATACAAAAGGTTCAGTTGGCTGATTCGGCTATCAGTCAAAGCAAGAACTCCCCCTTCAGTTGCAAAAAAGGCACCAACAGTCCAAAACTATAATTCACACAGATTTTACTATACCCAGCCCCTGTAGCAGGCTCCATTTTAGAGTCCCAAAGTACTGATTGGCCCAATTCAGCAGTTCAGGGCCAAGACGGTGGAGATAATCAGAACAGTCCTCACTGCAAAGAAAGCAGGTTAGAACAAACTACAATATCTTCACTGCCCTAACAAATGGTCAGCAAAACAGTTACAACTTTTAACAGGGCTCCCTCTGCGCAATTAGCGATGGCAGAAATGGAGCGATTATCTGGCAGCCCAGGCGGGACTCGAGCATGACAACACTCAGCCCCCCCCTTCCAGATTAACTAATTACTGCAAACTAGGCAGCTCTTAAACGACAGTACATAGAGGCTACATAGGCACTCCTTGGCAGTAACATTTAACGATTAACACGCAGGACCCCAGCCTGGCAGTGAGCATTTAGGCAAGCTCAAGGAAGACTTTTCGGAAACTCCCATTTGTAGGGGGGTTACACCAAGATTAGAGGCACCCATGGAGTAGCTGCCACATTGGACGGCATTGGGGATAGCTGCTGGACCGTTGCGTATAAGTTTCTGCATAGTGCCTATAGTTAAAGATGGCACCTGTAAAAAGCTATTTATGCTGCTTGTGAGGGCAGGAAGCTCAAACAGTGCATTCTAGAAAGAGCCTTCGTGAAGGACTTGCAGCTTAGGCATGTGAGTGGGACATAAATATGAAGATTAAGTAGTGAGCTAGGCCTGTGATTGGCTCCTAATTGAAGGGGGTGTGGCTACAGCACAAGGATCTAAAATGTGGCTGACAGAGCAGAGCAGAAGGTGGTGGAAAGAAGGTGAAAGGATAGTTCATTGCACAGTTGTCGAGCTGCTGTTCCAGCTGATACATACAGTAAAAGCAATAAAGCCCTCAGTGTTGAAAACTCATTAATGCTAGTTCCCCATTGCATGAATCCACTTGGGAGATTGCCTGCTTGTCTAGAGACATTTCAAGAGGCCTCAGGAGGTCGCCTGTATACCAGACCCTCACAGTGAGTAAAACTGCTGTGCCAAGACTTTGGGGAGAAACGAGTGCAAGTGTTATAGCTGGGAAAACAGAACTGATACTGCAGAGGAAAAAAACAACAACAAAGCGGCGAGTGACCCCTGAGTGTGCCTTTACGGCAGGCAGGAAAGTGACCTGATGGACTAGGCTAACTGATAAATATGGACAGTGTGTAGAAAGACTTTTGTTTGTTGCAGGGAGTGTGGGAACTTAAGCCCCTGCAGGCACTCACATGGGAGGCAGTACAGGGTTTAAATAATTGATTAGCAGTTTTTTTCTTGGGACTATACTAACTGTACAGAAAGTATTTATATAGGTTTTCTAGAAGTGTTATGTTTGTTTAACACAGTGAGGCAAGAGCTACGCATTTTCATAAAGATTTAGCACTTTTATGAGCAAAACGCTAATCAATTTTTAGAGTTAAATAAATCCCTGCAGTATAGCGTACTGGTTAACAGCACTGAGCTGCAAACCTGGAGAACAGGGTTTGAATTCTACAGCCACCACTCGCATACTGTGTGACCGTGAGCAAGTCACTTATCTGTGCTCCCAGGATGCACCTGAGAACAGGCCTCAGCTTAGTGTGCCTTTCCTTACCACAAACTGTAAAATAAAATAAAATAAACCTCATCAGAGTCTTATTATGTCAGATAGCCCTAGTGGCACTAATATCAAAATTCCCCTGAAACTGCTGCAGTATTTTATGCAGTACTTGAAGGCGGGACAACCCATTGCCACAGTGGGCATATCATGTTTCTGTTGCAATTTCAGAGAGGACAACATCTCCCCCATTCCACTACGGGATCAAGTGGCTCTAGGATGCTATCGAGAATAACATTGGCTCCGCAGGGCCGTGGCTGAAAAGGTATGGAAGAAACATGGAATCCTTTATAAAAAGTGATGAAACAATTAAAGAGGAGGCCAGTTGGATGACACAGTCCATGATGGGGGCAACTTTGAATGCCTTACCCTACTTAAGACCCATGCCTTAGTTAACTCCCCCAATGGGAATGTAGTTAAATACAAAGTGGGGGCAAAGGACAGCTGTGGTTTGCCATGTACAAAGCCTGCCCAGAAGTATTTCTTCTGATTGGCTTCGAAGGGTCCATCCAACCCTTGGAGGTGCAAAATAACCATCCCAGTGGGACATCTTGATTGCCACCAGTGCCACAGAAGTTCCAGCCTGTTGCCGCCTTGTTGGTTCCTGTTTACAGTTCTGCAATTTTTTTGTTACAGCAATCTCAAGCCTTGCAAGAAAAGGGGATTCTTGGGCCCTGAAGCCTTTTCAAAGACTCAGCGAATAACTAAGCCCTCCCAGGCTGGAGATTCACCTGGCCAACTGCAGCATCCATGGGAGTCATCAGCATCCCAGTGGGGAGAGGTCCAAAAGGTTGTAGATGCTTGCATGGTGGTGATGTACTACTTTTTTTATAGATAAAACACAGGACTTGGGGTGGAGGGGGGAGGTTCAGGGGAGAAAGGAGGAGGTGCTACTTCACTGAGAGGGTGGTGGAGCCATGGAATGCACTGCCCAGGGGACTGGTGGAGGCAGAGATGGTGGAGGGGTTCAAGAGGGGGTGGGACAGGTACAGGGGAAGGGTTCTGGAAGCAAAGTCCTGTGCAGTGAGAATATCCGGGACTGGGAAGGGAGAAGCCACAGAGGGCGAGGGGGGCAGCAAGGTCAGCTCCCAGGGTGGGGGCCGACTAAACGAGCAGACACAAAAGACAGTTGGGCCTATTCTGCTGGCATTTTAGTATGTTACCCTATGGGGTATGTTATGTACTGTTAGAGAGTTCTCCCCTAATGACATTCACACTGTAGGACATTTGTGATTGTAACCCCCCCTGCAAATTTGGGGTTTACCTTAATGTCTTCCTGGGCTCCTCAATGCCCACTGCCAGGCTGGCATCCTGTCTTTATGTGATCCTCTTTATTTGCGTGAAAGTGCTGTGCTGAGCCCCCACTCCTGTCCCTTTAAGAGCTTAGCTAATCTGTGTATAGTGAATGGTCTGAGCTGGGTCCGAGTGACGTAATGCTTACAACCAGCTAGCCACCGCTCTGATTCGCTCCCTTCTGCAGAGGGAGCCTGTGCGTAAACTGCTTATTTACTGTTTACATCCTGTTATAGTTGAAATAAGAGAAGTTTATTTAACCTGCTTTCCTTGCAGCTTATGCCTTTGGAATGGAAGTCACTATGTTAGGTCCAGGACTTCCAATAATTGGACCCATCAGACTCTGGTGGCTTAAAATGGATCCTGGCCCAAGTGTCTCATGGGAAAGAAAACTGTAGTTTTTAAGTTGGTGCCAAAACTAACCTGAGGGGAGCCCTACTGAGACTGACAGCTTCCCCAGCCAACCTGTATCCTGAATTACAAAGGAAATCCCCACAACTACATGAGACAGTGAATCAGTTAGAGTTGGAGTTTGGAGTGTGAACAGCTCAAGCTTTTGAGCAGCTGCTCCCTGAATGGAGCGTAGGGGAATTGGCGGGAAGAGGCCTAACTTGCCTCCCTGCCACGTTTCTCCTGTCTTGAACTGCCTGATAGCAGAAGTCGGATGTGTTCCAATTTAAGCCTGGAACTGTGGCAGAAACAGGACAGAAGTTTATCAGTATCACTTGCGTTTTGGACCAAAGATTTGCTCCTGTGAAGCGATCGGCCCAGCTAGTGTGTGAGACGAATTTTGGATCGAGATGTTTGCTCAGTGAATCTACTGTATTAGCAACCGGACTGTATCCGAACTGTATAAAGTTAGTGCTGCTTAACTTGAATGTGCTGAATGTTTCTCATGGGTCGAGACCTGCTTGCTACGACCCAACCTGTTATGCCAGCTGGAGGCTTCACCAGCAAGAAACACACGAAAATTTGCCAATTTGCTCATCCTGCCTGGGCCTTTGCAAATCCAGCCCAGACCGACTGCCCTGTACCAGAGACTGCTTCGGTGAGAGACCAGCTTTGGGGATCCAGCCCCTGTGCAAAACAACTCACAGGTTATGGCCACCTGGACAGAAAGGCCATGAAGAGGAAGTGCATCATGTCAGCCCTGCTTCCCCATGCTCATCGGTGAACACAACAAGGTCTCCATATCGTCTGCCATCCTGCAGAAATCTGGTAGCATGAGTACAATCAGGGTAGCTCCCTCCAACAAATATTTAAATCATCTGTGGTACCATCTGATTGCATTTGCTTTTTGGATTTTCAAGAGACTGAGGCAACCGGCTCGGATTACAAATAATCATCTTGTTGTTTTGCATGCTAACTTCTTTTCTTTCCATCAAGGGCCCCATCATCAGCTGCAACGCCAGCCACCCCCAAGCAATGCCTCTGGCTGGCCAGTTTTTCATCCTGGGTACCCACTGTTGTTGCACTGTATATCTGGGACTTAAAGAGCATGCCAGGCCGGCCCATCAGCATAGCAGTTGGATTTCTGCTTGGGAACGGACCCGGGTTGCTGGAGGGCCAGCTGGGGGGAGAAGGCTCGAGTGTCTGACGACTGCTCGCTTTCTCCCAGGGGGAGGTGCGACTTGCTGTTTGTTAACTCCTGGCGGAGGCCAGGAATGCAGCACCTCGGCGAGCTCACTGAACACAAGGGGCATGGTGGACGTTGGCATTCACCTTGACGTCCGTGGCTCACCACACGCCCGGGAAGAAAACTGGAAAGCAGCTTCCTGACCAGCCAGATGACGGCTGCCGGCCCCCGCCACCATGGAAGCCCCTGTCTCCAAATGCCACCTCAGCAGCACCCAGGATCCAAACAAGAGTGCACTGGTTGTCCCCCCCAAGTGCCTTCCCCCTTGGGGAAGAGGGACCCATCTGGTGAAGGGTGACACTGGCCTACCCCTGGGGTGACTGTGATATGAGGTGGAGGGGGACGGGGTGAGTGTCAGGGGGCCTAGGCTGGCCCAAAGGAGAGGCAGGCCGGGGAGCCAGAGGAGCAAAAAAATAAAAAAATAAAATAAAAAATGCATGCCAAAAAAACCTGATTTAAATCAGAGTACAAATCGTTTGACTAAATTCTCGCCACATCCTTGTTCACAACCCCTAAATAAACCTTGATTGTCTTTTTCATGTTGAACCTGGCTAGTGTATATATTATTAATTGGGTTACAGCATTGACAATGTGCATCTGTATTGCTAACCTTATTTTACAAGGGGTCTCCAGGGAAGTTGCTGAAAGTCCATCCCTGGGGGTAAATGTGAAGGGTGTGTGCATATCAGTACTGCTATATACTGACTGTGTGCTAGCTGCTGTTGCAGGTACAGAGCCACTAGGAGAGTTAGTGGGTAGCTATAGCTTCCCAGAGGGCTATAGTAAGATAGGCAGACACCCCCAAAACCATTACTCTGGGTGGAGGCACATAAATACCGAATGCAGGCCCCTTAAACTGTGCTTAGACATACAGGCAGGGGTAGTAACCTTAGGGATAGCACCACCTAAGGGTTACATCTTGGAGGCACTGCTGGGATTAGTGCCCCTAGTGGTCAAAAGATAAAATTTCAATCAGTTGTGAATTTGGAGGAAAATTCGAGATGGAGGGGCTCACTACACCCAAGTGGAAGATTTCTCCTGAGGAGCTGGTTGTGTACCACATGATGGGGTGAAGTGATGCCAAAGGGGTTGACCCCATAATGCTTGTTACTAGACATTCCCATGGGGACTACTAATGCTTCTATAGAGGAAATTGTGGGAAAGATTTAAGTGTCTGGGGAAGGTTTCAGTTCGAGGGCGAGACTCAGACCTGTTTAATCAGACTCTAATGGCCCTCATTTCCTGTAGCCTCCTGTAGACCCTGCGACAGTACCCCGTTATTATACCCGAGGGATCCAAGATGAGGTGGAGAGTCATTCACGTACACAGTGGCCCGTCTTCCCTTGGGGGGTTCCCAAAGGTAGAAGGATTTAGAGAGCAATTATCAAGGCTTTTAGCTGTGGAAGGACAGAATGTAAAGGACTTGTGAAAGGCTTTGGAGGACTCTGAGGAGGTCACTCCCATATAATCTCCTCAGGCCTCTCTGGCCTCGCCCTGGGCATCACTCATTACAGCGTCTCCCAATGTGGTACCCTCGGTGCACCTGGACTCTTTATCGCAGGCTCAGACTGTTTTCTGGTGTTGTCCCTGTTCCTGTGGAAGAAGAGGACTTGGAAGCCTGGATGAACTATGCCACCCCCCTGGTCCAAGAATGGCAATGTTCTGAAGGGGAGAAATGCAAAAGACTTATGGAGAGTTTAAGGGGTCCTGCACTGGAAGCCATCCGGTTCCTCCAGTCTATCAATCCAGAGGCCTCTGCTGCTGAGTACTTATCTGCTTTGGAAGGGGTATTTGGTAGTACTGAATCAGGAGAGGACTTGATGTGGAAGTTTAAGTCTACCAAACAGTGGAAAAATGACTGACTGTCTGCTTTTGTGACCCACGTAGAATGGGCTTTGCAAAGGGTGCACCGAAAGGGGGGCATCTCAGCTAGTGAACTAAATCATGCAAGACTGGAGCACATCCCCAAGTCTGCCTGCTATTCGAGTGTGTTCATGCTGAAGTTAAAATTACAAGATCGTAATGCCAACCCTCCTGAATATTGTTGGTTAATGAAAGAAATCTGGGAGACGGAGCACGAAGATGATGGTTGGGATCCCTATGCTGGGGTTGCACGAACTGCCCTGACCCCAGACAGACCTACCAAAAAAGAGGACAACTCTGAGTCACAAGTCAGTGAGTTGTTGAAAGAATTGAAAGAACTGAAAGCCAGCAGGCAATCTGTGGCTGAACCAACTAAAACTCTTGGCCTTTGCCCCACCAAGACTGAGCCTGCTTGTGAGGCCCCACCTGTCTGTATTGGGGCCAATGCCCTTGCTGCTGAGTCTCAAGCTGACCCTAACATGGTAGAAGAAATGAGAGAATTGTGAGCTATGGTAAAAGACCTCATTTATGCCACCCGACCCCTTGTCCTTTGGAGGGGCTATGGGGGAGGACAGCCTGAACCTAAAGATGGTAGGGCTCCACCCCCCCAACCACTTCAAACCTTGTGAAGACATGACCCATCCTGCTGACCCAGAGCTAAGGTATTTTTACTACTGGTGCGGAGAAGATGGGCACACCAAACAAGCTTGCAATGCTCCAGATCTACAGCGAATCACTGCCAAGCTATTCAACCTAGTCCGACAAAGCAATATAAAGCCACAACAAGGTCCACCATAAAAATAATTTTCTTCCAAAACTGCTGTGGACCAGCCCACCAAGCCTGCACCTCTGGATTGGTCCAAGATGGTGGGTCCCTCCATGGAGTCCACCATAACTGTTAATGGCATTTCAACCCGAGCTGTGCTAGACAGTGGCTCACAGGTCACTATTGTGTTCAAATATTGGTACACTCGACACTTGTCTGATCTTCCACTCCTACCAATTGAAGGACTTCATGTGTGGGGGGTTGAGTGACAAATCTTACCCATACCTGGGTTATGTACGGCTGTGGTTATCCTTTCCTACCGCTGTTGCAGGCATGGACGAACCAGTAGGGACCTTGGCCCTGGTATGTCCGCCGACTGGAATGTATGATGGTATCCCTCTGTTAATAGGCACTAATTTTTATTTTTTATTTTTATTTATTTATTGAATCTAGGTTTAACAACCTTTGAGCATGACTGCTCCTGTACAAAGGTTTCACATCATATGGTTACAGCTAATTATAATTCTAACAATATTTCAGGCTATAATGCAATAGAAACATATGGTGCATTCAAACAAGAGAGGAGACTTGAATAGCATTATTACAAGAATTAAAGGAATAGGCAAATAAGTTGAGCAATGGAATTTACAGTGGTACAGAAAAATACAATGTTGCAACAATTAAACACAAAGTGCTGGTATCAACAATTTGAGGAGATAGCCTAGAGTAGGAGATACTGGGTGATAAGGGGGGGTAGTGAGGGGTAGAGGAAAAACAGAGGAAGGGATGGGTATGTGGGGGAAGGGGAGAAGGGCAGGGTCAGGGACTGTGAGAGGGGGAGGCTAAGCGGGTCAGGTGGAAAGGGAGGGAGGGGTTTGTGGGATATCGGGGGGAGCAGGGCAGGTACCAGGGCTTCAAGACGTTGTCGGAGCTACCAGAGGGTGTTGTCGGTACAGTAACAGAGAAGATCACTGCAGGAGGAGAGATGGCATGGGGGGGGTGACTTGCTTGCAGGAATGGGTGCAGAGGAGAGACTGGTCTAAGGAGATATTTATTTACTGAATGTTGGAATTAAGACTTTTGAGCCAGGGGCTCTTTTACAAAGGCTTCACTTCAACAAGGAATTACGCAGAGGAGGGAGTAACAGGCATGAGTACATTGGGTACAAATAAGCAGGCTGGGTGAGGTACACTAAACCCAGTACATACAGTACACAATATTACTGATATTAAGTGCTAGGGTTAAAAATACATAATAATACTGATATTAAGTGCTAGGGTTAAAAAGGTAACCAGAAGGTGGTGGAGGGCAGGTCTACAGGCTGAGAAAGCCAGTTAGACGCAAACTAGAATAGTGATGAGTTATAAGGCATAACAGGCCAATAGGTGGAGGAAAAAAGAAGAAAGAGCAATCGAGGATGTTGACTTTAGACAGGGAATAATAGTAGTGATTTTCCAGGTTATAGTGTGGGAAATGTTGCAGATGACTGTAGACTCAGTGGTGACACCGAATAGCAGCCCAAGAGGGCACAGTCATTAAAATGGCAGGATAGGTATAAGCAGAGGGCCACCAGGGTTAAGTGGGGCAGTCACAGCTCATGCCCACATGCAGACTAGCTCAACTTTGCCAGGAAAAGCAAGCGAGGAATACTGGACAGGCACTGCACATCTCTGCCATGGTGTGCAGAGCGTATGACCTACAGAAGGAAGACAACGAGACCGATAAGGATAAGGCAGTAGGCATTGTGTGGAAAAAGGATCCAGCACCGCTTCTATTGCCACCCAATGCTCAGTGCACTGTTAGTGGTGAGGTACGAATCAAGAAAGATGTCAAAAACAAGATTCTCATGCTGGATGCCCCGGAGGAGGGGAAATTGCCAATGGGACTACTAGTTATGCCTAGCATTCTGCCTGCCCGAGCTCACACCTATGCTCGGCACGTAGTGGTACAAATCCAAAATATGTCTGACTGGGATATTAGAGTCAACTGAGGCTGCACCCTGGCTACTGTGTATTGTGCAGATACTGCCATGCTGCTTAGCAAGTGACGTACTGACGAGGATGAAGAGGTAACTCCTGATTTGTTCAACTTTGGGGAATCTCCCATTCCTGAGAAGTGGAAAGTGAAGATTAGCAGTAAACTGGCACAGCGGAGCAAGGTGTTTTCCTTGAGTGAATGGAATGTCGGGTGCGTCACTGGTGAAGAACATTACATCCGACTTCACGACAAGAGGCCATTCTGTGAAAGATCTCAGCGACTGGCACCAGCAGTCATTGACTATGTACGGCGCCACCTGCAGGAGATGCTAGCAGCTGGATTTATACAAGAATCTCATAGTCTGTGATGCCTCTCTCCTATTGTGGTGGTCCGAAAGAAGAATGGCTCGGTGAGAATGTGTGCCGATTACCGGACACTGAATTGAAGAACCATACCAGACCAATATACCATGTCACGCATTCAGGATGCCTTTGATTGCCTTAATAGAAACTAATGGTTTTCTGTGTTAGACCTCTGGAGTGGGTATTACCAGACTGCAATGGCACCTGAAGATAGGGAGAAAACAGTGTTCATCTGTCCTTTGGGTTTTTACGAATTCTTACGCATGCCTCAGGGCATTTCGGGAGCACATGTCACTTTTCAGAGGTTGATGGAGTGAGCTGTGGGATACATGAATTTACTAGAATGCCTTACCTGGAGGATGTCATTGTGTTTGGCAAGACCGTTGAAGAACATGAGACCTGCTTGTTTAATGTTTTGGACTGGTTGGAGGACTTTGGATTAAAACTGTCCATTGACAAATGTCAATTCTTCCAGCAATCTGTGAAATATGTAGGCCACATTGTGTCCTCTGAGGGAGTTCAAACAGATCCCAGCAAAGTGGAAGCTTTGACTACTTGGCCACAACCTAACAATCTTAAGGAACTGCAAAGATTCCTGGGGTTCTGCAGCTACTATCGTCGATTTGTGAAAGACTACACCAAAGTCATCCGCCCTTTGCTCAATCTAACTCAAGGGTACCCACCAACGAATCAAAAAAGAGTGCTGTAAAAGAGGAGGCAAAGTCTATTTCAGAACAAATTAACCTTTTGGGACAAGGTGGACTAAAGAGTATGATGCAGCCTTTTATGATATAATTCACCAGCTCACCCATGCCCCTGTACTTGCTTACACAGATCCAACCAAGCCTTACGTGTTACATACTGATGCCAGCTTAAAGAGACTTGGAGCTGTACTTTACCAGGAGTATGAGGAAGGACTATGCCTAGTGGCATTTACCAGCAGGAGCCTGACCCCCCTCTGAAAAGAACTACCCAGTACACAAACTTGAATTTCTTGCGTTAAATTGGGCCACTGTAGATCAATTTCACGAATACCTTTGTGGTGCAAAGATTCTAGTAAAAACTGACAACAACCCCCTCACATATGTTCAGACCTCGGCCAAGTTGGATGACATTGGGAACTGTTGGTTATCAGCACTTTCAACCTATGACTATTCAGTAGAGTACCGCCCAGGCCTGACTCACATGGACGCTGACACTCTCTCTAGAAGGCCGGGAATCCAGCTCCGAGTGGGTGAGAATGTCCGAGCAATCTGTTAAAGCTCTCTGCCAAAAGTTTGATAAAGATGAACATCTGTCCACTGAAACAGTTGATTGCTTGGTCAATTGCTTGAGCCCTCCTGACATCTGTGTTCCTGCAGCCTATTGCAATTTTGCAACCTTGGATCTCAGTAGTCTGCCTCAGCTTGCTCCCACTGATATCCAGTGGGCACAATCCCACGATCCTATGATTAAACTGGTGTTGGATGCCATAAATGCTGGAAACAATGTATCCAAACTTCATTCCCAAGATCAAAGAATTGCCTTGCTGTTTTTAGAGGGGCACAGGTTAAAGTTGCACAACAAGCTGCTTTACCAGGAGACCACGAATAGACAAGGTCAAGCTGTCAAATGAAAACTAGTACTATCTACCATCTTTAAATGTGTGGTTTTACTTGCCCTCCATGATCAAATAGGACATCTGGGTTGTGACAGAGCTTTAGAAGTAACCATGCCCATTTTTACTGGCCTAAAATGGGTGCTGACATCAAGGTTCACATCAAATCTTGTAGCCGTTGCTTACAGAGAAAAACTCGGCCTCAGAGGGCTGCACCCCTGGTTAACATTTCCACCAGTGCACCCATGGAACTTGTATGCATTGAATTTTTGTGTGTAGAACCAGACCAAAAGAACACTGGTAATGTGCTGGTAGGATTCCATGTAAAAATCGCGACTGCATAATAGTGCCTGAAACAACGGCGAATTCAAAAAAGGTAACTATCAAGTTAGCGACCCAGCATTATAGTGCAGCATATATCGCTAAAGTGTCAAAGTAGTGCCAACCAACGCATATGGCTCTACTGACTAATTGCCCCTCCAGCTAGAGAGAGAGCGCCTGGGTTTTCAAATCCACAGTATGAAACATGGTTTGTGAAAGACGGAAATATTGAAGTTATGGAACAGGCAGTCCTTTGCCCCTTTTATTTCTCTTTGACCCCCCTGTTTCAAGTTGGAGGTGCTGTGACTGGCGCGCCGATGGTTCTCTGATCACTAACTTGGCAGTCATTTACATGTTATATGGTCAGACTCCCCTAAAAAACATGGTACTGAGAACACAAATTGTTGAGGGGTTCTGGACATTTCTGAAGTTTTTTTGTTTTTTTGCATGTGTGTAAGAAATATTTTGCAGTAGAACAATATTTGGAGGTGTGTTAGGAATGAAAGTTCCATGTATAGAAATTATATAGTGTGTGTTATCTTGACAGATTAATGAGTATGGAATTAGATTGTGACATTAGTTAAGTGTAGTTGGAAGTTATTTTTTAGTTGAAAGTAGCTTGGTACTAATGAGAGTGGCTTTGTTTTTTTATTGTATAATGTGTTAGTTGTAAGTAGAGCAAGCTTTTGTTCTTGTTTTTGCTTATTTGTTTTTTGTTTATTTTTGTTGCCAGTGTATTTTTCTATTTGTGTGTGTTTTTCTTTTGTTTTTTGTTTCTTATTTCTGTATTAAAGTGTATTTTTACTTTCTTTCTGTATGTTGTTTTTCTTGTATTTTTGTTTCTATTCCTGTATTAAGTGTATTTTTTTCTTTTTTCGTATGTTGTTCTTCTTGCATTTTTGTTTTTATTCTTGTATTAAAGTGTATTTTTTTGTTTTTCTCGGTATGTTGTTCTGTTTGCATTTTTGTTTTATTTTATTAGTTGTGTATTCTCTTTACTTTCCTTTCTGTATGTTGTCTTTCTTGTACCTTTTGTTTTCCTTGTGTAATAAAATTAAGTTTTCCTTTCTGTATGTGTTCTTCTTGTACTTTTGTTTTGTGCCTAGTATGTGAATGAAGTTTTCGTTTTCTTTTGTATGTTGTCTACCCTGCACTTTCTGTTCCTATCCTAATGTTGATATCAGGGTGCTCTTGTCTCTTTGTTTGGTATTATTTCAACTTCTGGGACACTAGGGAGCCTACCTAAGTGTCTCTGAAATAAATATTAATTATTTACCTTTTACAGCACTCCGAGTCTCAACACATGGGTAGTTAGTTTCTTCTCATAGGTTGATGCACAAAGGAATCCTAAATTCCAAATTCTGATCTCTCCTATTCCTGCTGCTCCTAGAATCTCAGTTTTTTCTTGTGCATCTTCCCAGGTTGGTCACATTTTCACTGGCTCTAAAGCAAGCTGTAAGGTAAGTTAAATATTTTCTGTATTTTACAGTGATTTTAACTCCTGTGAGTGCTGCTTATGGCATAGCTTAGATTGTAGACTCTTTCTTTAGTAAAGGGAATGTTTATTCTGCTTATTTGTTATAGTTTGTTTGGAAGACGTGGGCCTAAAAGTAGTATTATTGTTGATTGTCTACTAAAAGTTTTCATTCAGTTTGAATTATTTAACTTACCCTGTTCATTTTGTTCAATTGAGGAGGGGAAGGCAACTCCTGTGTCAGTAAAGTGACTGGAGCCCCCAGCCGGTTCTTCTTGCAGCCGATTTAAAGTTTATGGTTGCCCTCCGAGGGGGCTTGATTGTCTGAGGGGTCGTGGGTTATTTTGTTTAACTGTGACTACTTTGGGATCCTGATAATTGTTGTGTTTTTTTTAGTTTGGGTCGTGTTCTTCTTTGTTCCATCTTTGATTTCCTATTAGGTTTTATCTAGTGTTTCTGTTTTTCTGCCACTTTTCAGCTTTTCTAGCTGTTTGTGGTAAATTTATGTAAGAGGGACTACCTGACCATCTGAGCAGCCCTCGGGTCCTCCTTTGTGGAGTTCCCTTTGGGTCCTGCCTCCCCGGAGCCCCTGGCAGTCTGCCCTCTCCCCGATGCGATTCCAGAGCGTTTCACCCTTCCATGACACCATATTCCTCGGGGCCATCGCGAGATTTCGCCTGAGATCTCGTGCCTTCTCTGGGGAGCTCCCCTTGCAGCAGTACCTTCCCAAAATGGCGGTGCCATCCTGCCGTTTTCAAAATGGTGCCCGAAGGCCACACTCCTTTAAAGGCACAGTACAATTCCTATGGCAAAACTGAAAACTAATTTTAAAAGGCATCTGAATCACAGACACCTTCGTGCTCACTGTTTAAGGCCCAGATATACACACCTACTCCTCAATATATTATTAAAAGCACTCTATTTAAAGAACCAGGACGAAGGTTCCCCAGCGTTTCTTGGGGGCCCATGAGGGGAAACGTAAGTCAATTTGCTTTTACTTGTATTGATTCTGGACATTGAATTCTACTACGCCCCTGAACAACTCCATTAAATTATGTTTTTACAGAATGTCCACCAGACGATTGTGCAGAAAGTGCCTCAACATCTTACTCTCCTCGGACCTGGGAGAATTTTGCTCGCTCTGCATGGTAGACTCTGAACCCAGAGAGCTCACCCACAACTCCACCCCCACAGACGAAGATCCCCTAAACGATAATGTCTCCACTGCTTCCCAGGGTGTCGTACTACAATTATTCCAAAAATTACTTGACAGAATTGATTCGCTGGGAACAAACAAGAGACCCAGGTCACCTAGCAACACCCCTCTTCCTAAGCATCCTAGGGGCGACCCTCCATCTCATGACTCACCGGATGTGTCAGAAGAGGAGCACTCTGACGAAGGGGAGGAAGAACATGAAGAGGATATGGCCGCATGTCTATGTCCTTTGAAGCCATCCCGAACTTATTAGAGTAGTATGTCAAACGCTCAGAATGGAGGAACCTGTGGAACAGCTGGACAACAGATTGGACCCCCTGGTCAGGAAAAGGAAGAAATCTTCCATCTTCTTCCCAGTATGCCAAGCACTAGAGAGCATACTTTTTTTTTATTTAGTTGTTTAACCAGGTATAGCACACTAAGCTGAAAGCTTTTTTATAGGAGCGACCTGGGAGCACAAGGAGGTTAAGTGACTTGCTCAGGGTCACACAGTATGCAAGTGGAAGCTATGGGATTCAAACCTAGGTCTGGTCTGCTGGATGTCACCAGATTTGCAGCTCAGAGCCTTAGACCACTGTGCTATACTGCCTCCTATACTAGCCAAGGAATGGGATGCCCCAGATCCCATTAAGACTAGGGAGAAGGGGACCTTCGAGAGACGGTACCCACTTCCTGCGGACCAAGAGAAGCTCTGGGCAACTGCCCCCAGAGTGGATGCAGAGGTCGCGTCCCCTATCAATAAGACCGTTCTGCCCTCAGAATCAGCCTCGGCCCTAAAAGACCCCATGGATAGAAAGGTTGACGAAATTGTGAGAAAGGTTCATGATATGATGATCATGAACATGCGAGCATCCATGGCCGCCACTTATTCAGCAAGGGCTGTACTCCGATGGTTAGAGGCAGTCCAACTCAACATACCCGAAACAAGTGCCCATGGAGCCACCATGGACTATACCATACAAGCAATAAAATACGTAGCCGACACCAGAATCGACAGTTTTAAGATGGCATCCAGGTCAGCATCTTCCATCAATAGAGCCAGAAGACAGGTATGGCTGAAGCTGTGGAACGCAGATCAAGAGTCAAAGTCGAGGGTCATGAAACTGCAATTCTCTGGAGACAAGGTGTTCGGACCCAGAATAGAGGAGTTCACAGTAAAGAAAGGGGATGACAGGGATCAAGGAGGGTGAGCCACTCTACCGCCTTTTCAAACAATAAATTCAGACACTATTCAACAAGATCCAAAAGAGGCACGGTCACCAAGGACAGGATAGATGTTCCTTTGGATTCAAGCCCAATTTTTTCAGCAACAGACAGAACTTTCAAAGCAACAGGGGCAGAGGCTCCCACTTCAATGGAAAGCAAGGGTCCAGGACAGTCAAATCCAACAAAGGATTCCGCCAATGAGAATCGGCCAGTCCAGGGCAAATCGGACGCAGTGGGAGGAAGGCTACAGCAATTTGTAACAACCTGGGCCAACTCAATCAGCGATGAATGGGTCAAAGAGATCATCTCCCAGGGCTATGCCATAGAATTCAACTCAGTCCCAACAAGGGACAGATATATAGACTCTCACGTCTCCAGGGACAAAGCAACCTTGCATCAAGTACGGGCCATCCTTCACCAACTGCTACACAGCAGAGCCATAAAGCCCATCTCAATTCAAGAGAGATTCTCCGCATCTACTCCATATTCTTTCTAGTCCCAAAGAAGACGGAGACCTCAGACCCATCCTGGTCCTAAAATTTGAGAACAACTTTATCAGGTACCAGAGGTTCAAGATGGAAACCCTAAGATCCACCATTGCAGTGATACTTGAGGGAGACGCCTTAACCTCAATAGACCTAAAGGATGCCTATCTACACATACCTAGCAGACCCTCCCACCAGAGGTTTCTCTGATTCAGCATTCTGGGATACCACTTCCAGTACCGATGCTCGCCATTCGGTTGAGCCAGCCCCACGACTATTCACCAAGGTTATGGCACCCCTGGCAGCAAAATTACGCATGGAAGGCATTCATGTGATCCCATACCTGGATGACTGGTTGATACGGGCGAGAACAGTACAACAGTCAATGACAGCAACATGCAGAGCTCAACAGTTACTCTCTAAACATGGGTGGATCATCAACACAACAAAGAGCCACCTGACTCCGACCACAGAATTGGATCACTTGGGGGCAACATTCGACACAGTGGCCGGCACAGTAAGACCATCTCAGACACGCATCCGCGCACTAACAGCACACTGCCACAGAGTTATGCAGAAGAAGCAAACAACCATTTGGCATCTCATGCAACTACTGGCGATCATGGCAGCCTGCACAGACTTGCATGACTGGGCCAGATTACACATGAGACAGTTACAATGACTACTACTAGACAACTGGAGTTACAGTCGACAAAATTATAGCCAGAGAGTAACTATTCCATCCACAGTGCAGAACTCTCTACGTTGGTGGGTGGATCCACACACCTTCTCTCAAGGGGCACAATTGGAGAGAGATACAACAAGAACCCTCGAAACAGACGCAAGCCTGCTAGGTTGGGGTGCTGTTCTGGACAGACAGACCATCCAAGGGAAATGGTCAAGCAGGGAGGCAAGACTCCCAATCAACATACTAGAGACCAGAGCCATCCATCTGGCTCTCATACACTTCAAGGGCCAACTTCAAAGACACCACGTAAAGGTGCGCACTGACAGCAGGGTAGCGATGGCATACATCAATAAACAGGGAGGAACAAGAAGCAGAACCATGGCTCAGGAGGCAGACATACTACTGCAATGGACAGAAAAGAACCTACTCTGTCTCACAGCAGTTCACCTAGCAGGAAACCTGAACACGAGGACCGATTGGCTGAGCAGACAAACGCTGCAACAAGGGGAATGGCAACTCCATCCAGAAATCTTTCATGAACTCCAGAAAAGATGGGGCCCCTTTGACATCGATCTCATGGCCTCAGCAACCAATACCCAACTCCCGACCTACATGTCCAGATTCCAGGACAAGAGAGCAATAGGAGTGGATGCCATATCGACCCCATGGACATTCAGGAAGGCCTACATATTTCCCCCAATAGCCATGCTACCTGCAGTGCTACAGAAGATCTGAAGCACGGGCAGCAAGGTAGTCCTCATAGCCCCAGACTGGCCGAGGAGAACCTGGTACACCCTAATCAGAGAAATGTTATCGGACAATCCCATGAGATTACCTCACTAACACACAATCTACTCAGGCAAGGCCCGATCTGCACAGAACCCTCTACCGCTGAAACTGATGGCTTGGCCACCAAAGGGCTAGACTGTTAGGACTTGGGGTATCAGGTGCAGTAATAGACACCTTACGTAAGTTAGAAGGAACTCCACCAACAGGACCTATAACAAACATTGGTGGGTTTTGCTCTTGGTGCAAGAGCCAGGACTTGAACGCTTCGCAATGTAATATTATGAACGTACTAGAGTTTCTGCAGAAAGGGTTGGAAAATGGGTTATCAGCCTCATCCTTGCGGGTACAGACGGCCACAATAGGGGCCATAAGGGGACAAACCGATGGACATTTGCCCGGAGCCCACCCTTTAGTTTAAGCTTTTCTAAAAGCCGCAACCCTTATCAACCACACCGCAAGACCCCTGACAGCCCCGTGGCACCTCAATTTGGGTACTGGACGCCCTCGCCATCCCACCCTTTGAGCCCATTGAGTCCATTCCCTTAACCCTCCTTATGATGAAGACCGTATTCCTAGTGGCTATCTCATCAGCCAAGAGAACTAGCGAATTACAGGCCCTGTCTTGTAGAGAACCCTTTATCTGTTTCTTCCCCGACAGGGTCGTACTCCGACCCATTCCATCCTTCATCCCAAAGGTGGCCATTGCCTACCACATGTCCCAAGAGATCTCAGTCCCTATCTTCAACCTCCAACTAGGGGAACCCCACAGGGAAACCCTACTCAGCCTAGACCCAGCCCGAGCAATTCAGACCTACCTGACCAGGACGGAAAGTCTTCGTCGGATGGACAGACTCTTTGTTTTACTCCAAGGCAATAATCAAGGTTTGGCAGCTTCCAGATCCATGATTGCTAGATGGCTACGGGAAGCCATAGCAGAGGGCTCACAGGAGTGGAGGCAACACCCTCCAGCAAACATCAGGGCCCACTCCACCTCGAGCAGTTGCCACATCTTGGGTGAACGCAATTCTGCGTCGGTCAGAGAAATTTGCCAGGCAGTAACCTGGGAGTCCCCGCACACCTTTCTCAGGTACTACCGATTAGACACAGGTTTAACTGGTAACTCAGAGTTTGGCCGCAGAGTGCTTCAGACAGCATTGATCCCAGTTCCTCCGTCCCACCCAGGACAAAGCCTAATACTGCTGTACAATCGTCCCATGTGTTGATACTCGGAGTGCTGTAAGAAGGTGCGATAGATAACAGAAGTTTACTCACCTGGTAAAGGTGATTATCGGAGCATCTTCTTACAGCACTCCGTATCCCACCCATTGCGGAGGAACATATGTGTATATATATATATATATAGATAGTGATACAGTTAAGGTAAACACATAGAGTGAGGCATCTAGGAACGTATCTGAAACATCTGTAATTTGTTCTAAATGTATACAATTATAGCACATACATTCCACACAGTCAATTACTGTGTATCAGGATGTCAAAGATTTATAAAACGATATGTAGTAAACACTAGGACTTGACATAACATCACTGCCTTGTGTATTATTCCACCGAGAAAACAGAGTACCCTCTGTTTTTTCTTGTTTACCTAACAATTTACTTTCAGGACAAACGAACTTTGGAAGATATCACACTGAGGATTCTGGGAGCAGCAGGAATAGGAGAGGGATTGGATTTCGAAATTTTGGGATTCCTTTGTGCATCAGCCTATGAGAAGAGAGCTAACTACCCATGTGTTGAGACTCGGAGTGCTGAAAGAAGGTGCTCCTATAATCACCTTTACAAGGTGAGTAAACTTCCATTTATTATACCCTGTTAAAAAAAAGGAAAACATCCCTCGTCATCTCCCCATCCCAACCCTCCCTCTGTGCTCCCACCTCCCTGCACCCCCTTACCCTTTATGTACCTTCGGAGGCTGGCAGCTGTGATCTTCTGTGGACCGGAACGCATCTGCACTCTTCAAAGCCGAACCACAAACTGAGAAATCAAGGTAAGTGTTGTATAATGGCTGTCAATGGGGGTTTCAGCTTATGTTGATATCTCAGCCATTTTTAGGAATGTTGACCACAGATTTTCAACATGGGGTTCTTGGGACCCCACCTCATGAACACAGGCACTGTTGTTTCATTACTCAGTCCCGAAAGGTGATTTCACAGTCACTGCGTGGAATCACCTTTATGAACCAGTTAACAAAGTGACAGTGCCAGTATTCATGAGAAGAGGTCAAAAGCCCACGTTGGAAAATTTGGTGCAAGACATCCCAACAATGACTGTTACGAGCGTGTATTTCACAGTTTCTACACACTTTCGTAACTTCACCAATTTTTCATATTTTCCCTCTAGATTTTCAACATTGCCATTTTTTACACCTCCTCATGAACAGTTCAGCTGTCATTTTTCACATCCTGCTTGAAATGTATTTTCGCACCTGTGGCATAGAATGGCATGGTCACTGTGTGAAATCACCTTTCAGGATGAATGAAAAAAATGACAGTGGCGCTCTTCATGAGGTGGGGTTCCAAAAAAGCCATATTGAAAATTTGGTGAAAAAACACAAAAAAATGGCCGAGTTACACATGGTCGTTCAAACTTTTCTACGCACATGTGTAACTTTGGCCATTTTCAATATTTTCACTCATATTTTCAATATAGCCATTTTATCACATCACCTCATGAACAGTACAGCTGTCATTTTTCACATTCTGCCCAAAACGCCTTTTCGCACCTGTGGTGCAGGATGACATTTTCCCAACGATTTGAAAATGATCACCTATGGAGTTTATGGGGTAGGGTGATAAGAAGACTATGTTCAACATTTGGGGTCAAAATATGAAAAAATCACAAAGTTATGCCCATTTATTGCAATTTACGCAAGTTACGCATGCTCGTAACTGTAGAAATCTTAAATATTTGCACCCCATATTTTCAATATAGCCTTCTTATTACCCGAGCTTCTATATTCAAATCCTGTCCAAACTATGACAGCTTTTCAAAATATAGTTCAAGCAGGCTTTTCCTCCCACCAGAAGTTCAACTAACATAATACACCCCTGCCACATAAACCACGCGAGAAACATTCGCATTGACAAATGCTTGTTATATACTGTAATGTATACACTTGCTATGCAGAGGAATACAGTGTATGTTGGTATGCAGAAATGTCAGACTAGGTGGGCCAAGCGGTCCTTATCTGCTGACAACGCTGTGTTTCTATAGTTTCTATGTCAGCGTATCATTTTTAACAAAAATGTATTTTAGACATTCTTAGACTCAACATCAGTGCATGCTGTATTACCGCATACTGTACATTTGTAAAACATCTTCAACAGACTTTTTAAAATTGCAAATGATTGCCTTCTTTAATGACTCGAGTCATTAAATACAAAATTAGCTATCAAAGCTGTTTTACAAATGTATGAGGTAATACAGCATGCACTGATGTTGAATTTAAGAATGTCTAAAATAAATTTTTGTTAAAAAAAAATGATATGCTGACATTTTCTACATACCAACAAATACTGCATTCCTCTGCATAGCAAGTGTATACAGTATACAAAAACTGGAGGAGGTCATCACGGGAACCCCTAAAATAATTTGCATAACAGCCACGGAAATAGTAGAAGCCACTTGCATGAGCCCGACATGGAAGCCTCCAGTTTTCCACATGATCTCCCCTCTAGTTTTATATGATTTCTACGATTCTGTTTGTGACCTTTTCCTGACATAACACTCTGTTGCCGTGGAAATGATTATGATGTCACCATCAAAGGACTGTGACTTCAGCAAATGATTAAACTGCAGGAGTAGATTAACTGTAGGGGGACAAGGAAGCAGTTTCCATGCCAGTCAACCTAGAAATGAAAAAAAGGGAAGAGAAATCCAGGCAATCTCTCTAACATACTATAAGTGGAACTGTGTCAGTTTTTTGTTGTTCAAAGTTTTCCCAAAAAGGGTCCAATTTTACTTTAAGAAGGCAAGATATCTGAACATTTGAAATGCTTGTCATAGTCTGTACAGTCATAAACGTTATACCATTCTATCAGAAAGATGAATGGGTATGGAAATACCTTTGGTTGAATCAAGTCAGTTGTTTGGTTGGCAAAGAGCAAGATGGATTTGATCATTTGCATTGCATGAATGGTGGGGGGTGGATGTACAACACACAAGCATAAAAAAAATGTATCTTTCTGTTTGAAAATTGATCCCTGAAGAAAATTATTTATAATAACATCTGCTAGGTTTTCATAATTTAAAATGAAGTTAGATGACTCAGGTGTCACCTTCAAAGATGTTGTTTCATCTCCACTGCTGTTATGAGAAGAGGTTGATATAAATGCAAATAAAGGCACCAAGTCAAATAAAATCCCACTGCAAGAACAAATTGCTTGGTTTCCAACTTTAGTTACGTTACATCTTACGGTTGCACAACCTTATAAAAAGGTCATCACTACAGTAAAAATGGTAAAGGAGAACTGCACAAATGCTGCACACCTCCACAGCTGAAGGTAATATATTTCCTGACTACATAGAAACATAGAATCTGATGGCACTGCTTGGCCCACCTAGTCTGCCCATTTCCCTACCTAACGGATAAGCTGCAGATCCTAGTTACCCAACAGCCTACTTCCTCCTACCCCCCCACTAGAATTGCCTTAAGTTTGTCCCATGAATTCTTGAATTACCCCACTGTTTGTGACTCTTCGACCTCCTCAGGAAGGCTGTTCCATGTATCTACAACCCTCTCTGTGAAGAAATACTTCCTCACATTACCTCTGAGCCGTCCCCGCCATCTTCAAATTGTGCCCCCTTGTTCTTGCACATCTCTTTTTCTGAAAGATGCTACCCTCTTGGACTTTGTTGATTCCTTGAGGTACTTGAAAGTTTCTATCATGTCCTCCTCTCTCTCATTTCCTCAAGGCTATACATCTTAAGCTCCTTTAGTCTTTCTTCATATGTCTTCTGGTGCAGACCCTGCACCATTAGGAGTTTTTGATAATAAGGAAGTGTTTGCATTACCATAAAATTTGCTGGGCAGGATTTATAAACCATTAGTGGCATGCTAACAGGATTAGCACCTCGTTAGTAGGTTTAGTGCCCCACTAACTGTGATTAGTGTGGCTGACAGCATATTAGGGTGGCTTTATAATTTTAAAAGGCATACTTAGCATGGTAGCAAACTGTTACATGCAGAAACACTAAAGGCAACTAGGTTCCATGCAAATGAATGGTGCTTCATGGCATACAGAGTGCACTAGAAACTCTAATGGTTCCCACACATGCTACTGGGCTACAAGTTCTGGTTAATACTTCCAGGATGCATGCTTCAATTCATGAAAAACAAATATCACCAACAGCTTAACCTGAATCAATATGTCAGTTTTCATCTGTACTGTCTGCATCCCCTGGGGCTAACCTTAAAATATGCAGAATTGCCAAGCCTTCCTTTCGCGGTCAATAAAAAATAAATCAGTCAATAAATGGCTCACAAATGGCATGCTGCACCATCCCCCCCAAACCTGTTCCTGGTCCTGGTACACAAAAAATGTATTTCTGGTAGTCCAGTGGTGCCCCTCACCCAGAGACAGTTTATAAAAAACATATCCTGGTAGTCCACTGGAACTTGGTGTTGGGAAAAATTCTGTCTGATCAGATAAAGCTACAAAACAGAAACAAAAACATTGAATGCAAAGAGCAGAAAAGGCCCAAGGGTCCACCAGACCGTCTTGAACCTGCATACTGAGCCCTAAAACAGCACCCAGCTATTCCGGACAAAAATAATAATGTGTGAAAAGACACGAGAACTAGAGGCATAAGTGCAGGCTGTGTAAAACTTCGCTTAACAGAACTTCACAAAGTTCAGAAATCTTGCCCTGTACCTCCCAGACTGGACTGAGTAGGTGGTCACAAAATTCAGTTTGTTGCTAGCCTGTTGCTGACTCCCAGTTTGTTCAGCTGTCATGTTACTGTGTTGCTTAGGTGTCACAAAACATCCCCTCTGTGCAGAACTGAGCCTTATGGGAACAGACTGTTTCATGACTTGAGATGGGACTCAGCATGGGGGCTGCAGGGCTGTTGTGTTCCAAAAAGCAAATAAAAGTCAGGCTACACAGAACTGAAACAAAACCCAATATTGGGTATCACGTTTAAAACTATTTATTGAATAAATAAAGCAGTAAAAACATGCGAGCAGTATCATAACCCGCCATATAGCATGTACCAACATTTTGCTGAGTCATGTGTGCTTTATCAAGGTATCAAGGTGTTGTGTTGCAGGTGGAGTGGAGTATTTATACACTATCACAAAAAGCCTGCCCTAGTACATGATGCCAACAACACCAGGATTGCTGTAAGCTGCAACAGAGCGACTTACAACACTCTTGCAGGTATTTACACAGCAGGATCTGCACTGGTGCAATTCATGTACACCAGTGCAGGCCTGGTAGTGTAAATGTACCTTATGACTTTGCAAAGATTACTCCAGGTGAAGTTCTCAGATTACATACATCGACATTTGTATAAGCAACATGGTGTCTCTGCAACTGAAAATCAAATGTGAGGACTGTACTCTGTGTAGTCCTAGCAGTGTGTGTGAGGGGACAGGGGGCTGGATTCACAAAACAATGCGGAACTAAGTCCCACTCCACAACTCCAGTTGCAGACCGAAATCCATGCAGCTGCGGAGATTTATATTTTCAGTCCACCACAGCTGTGGGAGATGTTATGCCTGGTCCCACCGGGCGTAACATTTTCCACAGCTGCAGGAAAAGCGCCTGTAAGCTGCCATAAATCATGGAGACGGTCATAAACTGGCCCCACTCTTTGCTTCAATATTGCAGTTGGGGAAAAATGCAGCTTCCGCCCAGTGGCACCTATATGCACAGGGTTTTTCCTGCAGCTGTGGGGTTTTAGAGGCTCTGTAAATCTGGCCGCAGATTTGTCTGTGAGTTTTCTCAGAAGAAGCTCTTATTTGTTTTGGTGTAAGAGCCTCAAAACAATTTTTTTCAGAACCAAATACACCTCATCAAGCTTCATCTGAAGATAATGTCTGTGTTTTTCGTAGTTTTAACTGTTTTTGGTTGAAACTGTAGTGTGTGTTGTGTCTGCACTGCTGTGTAGGCTAGCTTCAGTCTGCAGCACAGAAGATGCAGTGGGAGAAGGGCAATCGATATTCTGTTTCTCATTTGCTTTTGCAGATTGACTGTCCCTTCAAATCTCTCATTTATATATATTTTAGAATCAGCAGCAGCAACAGAAGCAGCAGTACTTATTATTTTGTGTGGCTCAGACTACTTACACGAAGCTAATCTGAAGCCCTGGGTTTTGATCCCACAACCACCACTTTAATACTACGTGAACCTGAGCAAGTCACCTAAATTCCCTTTGCTCTGTGTGCATCTTGAAAGGAACTGTGGCTCAGTGTGCTTTTTCTGGCCTAAATAAAATAAAACCAAGCTGAGGTTTAATCCTTTCAGAAATAGGGAGGTGTTTAGCATTATGTAAGGCAGTGTATCCTTATCACAGTAAATGTGGCAGAGATAAAGGCAAGGCTTGTGGAAGCAAGACAGTAGCAAGAAAGGGACCAGCACCTGTAAAGCAGTAGGCAGAGGCAGTCTGTGGTAACAAAAAATAAATCAGAGCAGACTATGTGGCCAGCATTCTTGTTGATACAAGTGTGGTGGGGCTGGAGACAGTCAGAATGAGAGCCAAAAATGCTTTGTTTTCATTTATGGCCACCACCAATAATACCAGTGTACACTAATTTGTCATTTACAAACATACAAAACGCCAGCAGAGACAGGCCTCACAGTCTATCAAGTATGCTGGACTGTGCAGCTAGCCCTCTACTTGTAGCTACCCCACCCTCCCCCCCTCTTCATCCTTACCACCACCTCACTCTGTCCCATCCCCTCTTAAAACCACCCACCGTTCTACAGGATACCACCTCCTCGGGCAGAGCATTCCATTTGTCCACAGCCCATTCTGTGAAAAAATGTCTCCTGATTTCCCTCCTGAATCTTCCCCCCTCCAGTCTCAGCTGGTGCCCCCCAGATGCCTCCCTCTTCTAATCTGGAAAATCTCTTTTGTATCAGTCTTATTTATCCCCTTTAAGTATTTAAAGGTTTCGATCATATCCCCCCATCTCTCATCTCCTCCAGGGAGTATATGTTCAGCTCTCCCAGCCTATCCTCGTAGGACTTTCCCTCCAATCCCTGGATCATCTTTGTCACCCCACGTTGCACCCACTCCAACAATCTGACATCCTTCTTCATGAACCAGCACCAGTACTGCACGCAGTATTCCAGATGCAGCCTGACCAGTGACCTGTACAGGGGAAGGATCATCTCCCTATTTCTGGAGGAGATTCCCCTCACCATACACCCCAGCATCTTGTTGGCTTTTGCTGCCACCTTCCTGCACTGAGCTGAGTTGTTCATACTACCTGTTATAAGCACCCCTAGATCCCTTTCCTCCTCAGTGCTTTCCAGCTGTACCCCTCCCAGCTGATAGCTCCTCCCCTGGTTCTTAGCCCCAAGTGCAGTACCTTGCACTTTGGTGTTGAACCATAACTGCCTTTTTCTGACCATTCACATAGTTTGATCAGGTCTTCCCACAGCCCCTCCAACCCTCAATGTCATCTACCACAGTGCCCATCTTCGTGCTATCTGCAAACAGACTGATCATACCCTGGATCCCGAGTGAGATATCAGCTATGAATATCCCTAAGCACGGTCCCAGTACTGATCCTGTGGTACCCTCTCGTCACTGCCCCAGGGATGAGAGTTGCCCCATCACTACCCCTTTGCTGCCTTCCACTGAGCCAGCTATTGATCCATTTGACCATCCTTGTTTCTACCCTATATACTTCAGCTTCCCCCAGCCTCCCATGTGGCACAAATCAAAGGCCTTGCTGATGTCTAAATACAGGACATCCAACACATGGCCCTTTTCCAGCTCCTGGTAGCCCAGTCATAGTACTCAATTAGGGTTTGTCTGGCAGGATCTGCCTGAGACAAAACCCATGCTGTTGACCATCCCAGAATCCATTATCCTCCAGAAAGATCACCAGCCTTTTTTTTTAGGATCATCTCCATGAGCTTACCCACAATTGACATGAGGCTCACTGGTCTGTAGTTGCTCGGTTCATCCTTAGGGCTATTTTTGTGAATGGGCACCACATGGGCCATGCTCCAGTCCTGTGGTATGCATCCTGTGTCTAGGGAGGTATTGAACAGGTCAGCCAGTGGTCCTGCCAGGATCTCTGCTAGTTCCTTAAGTACCCTAGGGTGAATTCTGTCTGATCCTGGTGCCTTGTCCACACTTAGTACCCTTAATCCTTCTAGGACCCTGTCCTCTGTAATCACTATATCAGTCACCCCCTCCCCCCCACAACCCACTCCACCACTCCCTTGTGGTATCTGCCCCCCTTCTACTCCGTGAACACAGAACAGAAGTAATCATTTAGTGCCTCTGCCTGATTCACTCCCTTCTCCATCCACCCTCCACCCTTTCTAATCCTCACAATTTGGTCTTTGTTCTTCCTTCTCTTACTTACCCAAAATTTCCCCCATCCTTTTAAAGTCCACCCCCTTAAATTCAATCACCCTGGTTCCCATGGCCCCTGTTTCCCTACCCATATTGAGCATGAACCAAACTGAGTGGTGGTCACTCCCAGCCAGAGAATCCTCCACTCCCATATCCCTTACAGCCTCCCATGTGATAGTACCAGGTCCAGAGTGTCTTCCAGTCTAGTCGACTCATTGACCAACTGCAGGAAGCTGTCCTGAAATGCTTCTGATATGACCTGCTCCTTCACACTCATGGTAGCTAGGGTGCTCCTCTCCACCCCAGTTAGGTTGAAGTTCCCCACCACCACTGTGTTCCTTTTCCTACAGACCCTTCTAATTTGCTCAGCTAACTCTTTATCCAGGTCAATCCCTTGAGCTGGTGGTCTGTATATACCCCATCCTCAGTGTCTACCTTTACCGGGCCTTGAAACTGCATCCATAGAGCCTCTGATACCTTCCTCCCCTCCTCCTTATACACCTATCCTCCCACACATAGATTAGCGCACCCCCACCTTTCCCCTTATCCCTATCCTTCCTGAATATCCTATACACTGGGATCACCATATCCTAGTCCTGGTACTGGGTGGCCCACGTTTCCATGATGGCCGCAATGTCCACCCTCCGTACTGCCAAGAAGGCCAGTAACTCAGCTGACTTGTTACCTAGGCTTCTTGTGTTCAGTGAGACCACCCTCCACCATGTTTTCTTCCCTACCCCTCCCTGCTTTTCCCCACTCCTAATCCCCTCAGTGCCACTACTCCAATTCCTTCTCCTTTAGTTTGGGGGGGTAAGCTCGTTTGGGTCCCCTGTAGAGATCTCTGCCTAGCTGTCCACCACCCCCACCTAGTTTAAATCCACCTTTGCTGCTATGTACCCCCATCTTCTGCTTAATACCCTCTTTCCCTTCCCACTCAAGTGTTACCTGTCCCTTGCATATAGATCATTATTGTCCCAGGCTCTGCCCCAGCAACCCACCAACCCATACCCCATGGATCGACATCATTTCCCCAGTGATGTGTTGAACTCCCCAATCCTCCCTTTCCTTGCTGTACTTGTGCAGGGCACTGGGAGCACCTCTGAGAATGCCACTGATTCCCCCAACTCCTCACACAGCCTTTCCAGTTCCTTACTACTTCCGCTGTCTCCCCCACCAGATCATTTGTACCAATGTACACCACAAGATGCAGTTTCTTCTTACCCCTCTTTACACACTTAAGAATTAACTGACCCACCCTATCTGCCATTACCCCAGGTATGGACTCCACCCATATGCGACTATGCCTTCCCCCTTACTGCCCCATTTGATCCCTTTTAGCATGGAGTCCCCCAGCACCAGTACACCCCCTCTTCTTTCCTCATCTCTGCCCACACCCTAATGCCTAGGTACCTATCCCTTGAGTCTGCCGCATTCATAGCTCCATCCTTCCCCCTGTGGTTCCCCTACCCCACACCTGACTTGTCCCTTCCCCCTCACCATTCTCTCACTATCCTCCACATGTTTCCCTTCAACCTTTGTCCCATATCCTCAGCTATGCCCTTGTCATCCTATCTATCTGCCCTGCTCCTCTCCCCTGTATCCCTGTTCCCTTCGACCATCCCTCCAGCTGTGCCCCTCCCCTTCACCCCTTCCACCCTCCTCTGACTGACTACCATCCCTTGTGCATTCCCCCTTTCCCTCTCCTGCCTCCTCCTGGAGAGCCTTCACCCCTCCTCCTCCTCCCCCAATGTCATCAGCACTTCAAACTTATTACCTGCCCCCTCTGCAATACTGTGCATTGGCTCCTTCATCCCAACCTGAGCCTTCCCTTCAGTGCCAGACCTCCTATTTATTTTGCCATCACACCCCTCCCCATCCCTGCCTCAATCAATGTTCCTTTCATGGATGCCCTTTATTTACTCCCAATCCCTCCCTTGATCCAATGTTCCTCCTGTTGTGTCCTCAAATTGCTCCTTGAGGAGGCCCTCCTGCCCCAGCTTCCTCCACCCTCATCCTCTCCAACTCTCTACTAAGCCACAGTATCTCATCTTTGAGTCTTTTCAGCCTGTGACAGACTGGACACCCACAGCTTCTACAATATGTTCATCCAAACTGTCACCCCACATCCATTACAGCCCACTATTCTATCCATGATACCAGTACAAACTATAAAATACAGTTCTATCTATAACTTTCTAACCAGTCCAGTCCCTACTTAAAAATACAATACTAACTCCACTTGCAGAGAAGCATAAAACACTACTAACTATGATACCATACCATCCATAAGTTTCCCAGCAAAATACAGCTTGAGATGCTACACCTAAGTACAAAATACAGTACTATCTATAAGTTTTTAACTTTTATGTCTTTAACCAGAACTGCATATCACTCTATAACATTACAAAGAACAGTCCTCTCTGTTAGGACCGCTAGTGGATGCACCTGGTAGTGCTTTCTACCAATCCAATGCAGTACCACCCCAATAAGTGTAGATAAGCTGGGGGTGGGAGGGATGGGGAGGTGGGATTTGGGCCCACTACCACTCTCATGAGAGTCAATCAGCCTCTTACACAACTGTGCACCTCAGTCCCTTTCCTCAGGCAGGAGCAAACACATCACTGTAGTTCATGCCTTTTTTCAGCTTCCAGCTCCAGGCTGAATTACTTTAATTAAAATGGCTCTTGGCTAATCTCTTGCCCCTCCCATAAGTCTACTTCTGCTTGCAGTTTCCTGTCTTTCAAATGGCACAGAATTGAACTCCAAAATACATCCCTAATCCAAACAGCACTGTTTAAACACCCAAATACCTATCCCTCTCCCAGTACAAGCTATTTGAACCAAAGCAAACTTAGGAAAAAATACTTCCCTTTAGTTCAGCCTCACACAAACACCAGGACACCCTGCAATATATGCTTCTTCAGCTTCCAGCTCCACACTTTTAATGTATTAATGTAACTTTTAATGTATTAATGTAACTTTTAATTTATTAAAGTACGTCATAAATCTGAGTCTGAGGAATGGAAATATAGGGAAATGGGGCTGAATTGTTAGAGTGTAGAGGAAATGCAGTCCGTGAAAGTGCAGCCTAGGAAACAGAAGCTGAGGAACAGAAGAAAGACTGAAAAAAGGAAGGTTGGGTGGCAAGTTTAGGACAGTAAGGAGAAGATGGTTGGAGATGAATGCAATGATAGTGACCTTGAAACGATCCTTCCTGGGAACCAGAAAAGAAAAAAATGAAAGCAGATGAAGCTAAAGAAAAAAAACAATAACAAAACAACAATTGGTGAACCTAGCACCCTACAAAAAGACTATTAGAAAAGTTCTGCTTGCCAAATTTATAGCACTTGGTATACTCCTGGCATCACTGCCTTATCATTGTCATCATCATCATCTTCATTTGTGTGTTTCCATAAAATGCCCCATGCCTCCAAATCCCAGGCTGTGTGTGGTGATGATGTGTGATATAGCACCACCACACATTCAGTCACTTCACTACCAGTCTAGCATTGCTTGTAAAGTGCTTTGAGATGTATGAAAAGCACTATATAAATGCTGATTCTTCTTCTTCTCATTTGGGAATTTTTGTTAAATTATTTTAAAAGAATCAGTGGCAATTTGCCAGATATGCCAGGCAACAGTAAGTCACAGCAACAAATGATCCCATTTGGGCACTGGTGAGCAACACACCCATTTAAAAGTAAAGCACCAGGGTAAGTGGCAATAGCATCAATGTCTGATAGCAGGTGGAGTGGGAGGTAGTACAACTGAACCATCACATGGAAAGGAGGGGGAGGAGGTTAATTTATAGGAAGATGTTTTAGCAGGGGAGGATATTAACCTTTCCCCTAATGGCAGCAATTGCTCCACCAGTAATACTATCAACAGCAGTGGTGTCATCCACATCTGGACAAAACCCCATTCTCTGTGCCAAAAACCACACAACTAAAAGCCTTGGCTGTAACCACTGGTGAACAGAAGACAGCTCCTGAGCAACATAATGAAACTTTTCCGCCAGAAGGAAGCAAGGAAGCAGGGCACTCTGCCGGTCAACTAAGGTAAGACACCTGTTGACTACTGTGTTACAATCACTGTAGGGAAGGGTGGAAGGTAAGAGGTGGGCCAACACTGGGAATAGTAGCAACACCCTATCTAGGGTAGGAGTATAAAGTGATTTAAACAAGGCACAAGGGAACACAAATAGAAACAAACAAACAAAAGGGGGAAACTAGAAACACCCTCTCAGGGGTAAGGGTACAAAAATCTTTCCAGGTAACACAGGTAGAACAGTAGTTGGGAATGCTGGAAGTAATGCAGTGCAGTGGCTATGAGGCAGCACTTTTCAGAGAGACCTACTAGGGGTGATGCTGCCCCATCTGCAGTACCTCTCAGGGTTGAGGGAGGGTGGCGAGTCTCAGGCAAAGATTGCGGGATTCAGGCAACCTCTTTCCCCACCCAAGAGCCACCAAGTCTACCTCTGTTGCCTCAGAGGATGCAGGGAGGAGAAACTGCTGGACTGTGGTGGGCTTGGGAAGGACAGGGTGGTGGGTCAAAAGCATATTCCTCAACTGGTACCTCTGCAATTTCTACACTGCTCTAGTGAGGTGAGACTGCTAGGAAGAGTCACCTGTGGTAGAGGCCAGGGTGGATGTTGAGGTCCTCCATAGTGGAGACCCCAAGGAGGGTAGAAGAGGGCCCCTGAGGAGGAGGAAACAACTTTTGGTCGGGGACTTGATTTTGAGAGGGCTAGATTTAGGAATAGGAAAGGGAGGGGAGAGGGAAGTTAGGTGCCTACATGGTGCATGGCCTGCGGGGATGGGAAGCAGATCCTAAGGATCGCTGCAGCAGCAGGATAGGAGGCAGAGTTGGATGTCATTTTTCACCTGGGTACTAATGACATGGCTACAGACAGGACTAGAATAGTACAGAGGGAGTTTAGGGTGCTGGGGAGGAGTCTTAGGCAGATAGCATGCTCAGTGGCTTTCCCTGAGGTGCTGTATGTCTACTACTGGGGAAGAGAGGCATCTCTGCACCAGGAGCTTCAACTCATGGCTCAAGGAACGGTGTGGAGAAGAGGGTTCAGCTACACTGGGGACTGGGGACCCACCTGGGAGGATAAGGGCCAATACAGGGGTGATGACCTCCATCCAGGAGGGAAGCAGAGTTCTCAGTGGATGGTTTAAATGCTACTTTATTGAATATTTAAACTAGCCAATGGAGTGGAAGGTGCACCTTACAGGCTGAAGTAGAGGTAGAAAGAACCCAAGAGGGCTGAATCTCCTGGGTGCAAAATTAATACAGGAAGAAGGGTGAAATAAATAAAGAGGGATGGAGTGGATACATTAAAAGAGAGGGGAAAGAGGAAAGCAAAAGGAAAAATGGGTAACAAGCAGAATGGAAACAAAACCTGGAAAACCATTGTGTAAATGCTAGAAGTCTAGGAAATAAGATTCCAGACCTAGAGGCCACAGTGGCAGAGGCTGACCTGGATATTGTACCCATTAACAAGTCATGGTGTACTGTAAAGCATGACTGGGACATGGCCATACTGGGCTATTCTCTGTTCAGAAAGGACAGAGCAGGAAGGAAAGGAGGGTGTGTGGTACTTTATGTAAGGGTGGACATTAAAGCAATGGTGATACAAGAAACATGGGGGGGAGGTACTGTGGGTCACCCTAGAGATGGGGAATGGAGCCTGTATTTAGACTGGTATGATCTACAGACCTCCAACACAGAAGGAGGAGTGAGATAAGCTACTATTAGAAGTCATTGGTAAGATGGCAGCAGAGGTGGAGGTGCTCTTGGTGGGGGACTTCAATCTGCCTGGTGTAGACTGGAGCTTCCCAGCTGTGGCTTCCGCTAGAAGCAAAGAAATCCTGGACTCCCTGCAGGAGGCATTCCTCCAGCAACTAATCAGTGAACCCAGTCATAATGGGGCAATACTGGACCTGGTACTCACCAACAGGAACAGTCTTAGAGATGTCAAGGTGGGGGCCACCTGGAGACCAGTGATCACTGTACAGTGTAGTTCAATATAAGGACGGCAGCAGAATCGAACCACACAAAGGTGAGGGTCCTGGACGTCAGGAGGGCAGATTTTAAAAACATGAGTGAATGCCTCAGGGATGACCTAGCAGGTGGGGGATGAACTGGATGGGGTGGAGGAACAGTGGAAGAAACTGAAAAGGGCTATAGTGAAGGCAACAAACCTCTACATCAAGCAAGGGAGCAAAAGAAAGAGGAAAAAGAGACTCCAGTGGTTATCCAAAGAGGTGTCAGAAAAGGTAAAGGATACAAGGGTAGCATTCAGAAGGTACAAGGAGGCATGGAGTGAGGAAGAGGGAAGTGTATTAGGAGAAAGAGAGGGAAGCAAGGACAGCAGTGAGGAGCTCAAAGGGGCAAACTGAAGAAAGAATAGCTAAGACAGTAACACAAGGGGACAAGTCATTGTGTAGGTATGTAAGTAAAGAAATTGAAGACCAGGGCTGGGATATTAAGGTTAAGAAGTGGGGGGGAGGACTGTGCAGAGGGAAAACAGGAAAAGGCAGACATCCTGAACAAATACTTTTATTCGCTGTTCACAGAGGAAAGAGACAGGGAGGGGCCACAAAAATGTAACAGGAACACTGGAGTGAGGGAGGTTGACACCAGCCCATTTTTGGAGGAGAGAGTCCTAAAGGGACTTGCAAATCTGAAAGTGAACAAAGCAATGGGTCTAGACAGGGTACACTCAAGGGTATTGAGGGAGCTCAAGGAGGTACTGGCTGCACCTCTGGCAGCCCTATTTAACAGTTCATTGGAAACAGGAGTGGTCCCGGAGGACTGGAGGAGGGCAGATGTAGTCACTCTTCATAAAAGTTGTAGCAGGGAAGAGGCTGGCAATTATAGGCCAGTCAGCCTGGCACTGGTGGTGGGAAAGTTAATGGAATTGCTGCTGAAAGAAAGGATTGTGGAATATCTTGAATCCAGTGGGTTACAAGACCCGAGGTAGCATGGCTTCATGGGGGGATGTCAAATGAATCTGATAGAGTTCTTCGACTGGGTGACCAAGGAATAAGATCAGGGCAGAGTGGTGGATGTAGCCTACCTAGATTTCAGTAAAGTGTTTGACACCATTCCACCTGTGAGATTAGTAAGCAAGCTGGGTTGCTTAGGGTGAGTCTTAAGGTGGTAAACTGGGTAGAAATTGGTTAAGGTATAGGTGGCAGAGGTAGTGGTAAGCGTAGTTCACTACAAGGAAGGAGGATGACTAGCAGGGTGCCTCCAGGATCAGTGCTGAGACCAGTCCTCTTGAATGTCTTTATAAGTGCCATTGCAGATGAGCTAGAAGTGAAGGTCTGCCTCTTTGTGGATGACACCAAACACTGGAATAGGGTGAACACTCTGGGGTGTGTGCAGAAAGGATGAGCAGTGATCTGAAAAAACCTGAGGAGTGGTCAAGGGTACTGCATTTGGGACACAGAAACGCAGGGGCAGAGTACAAAATGGGGGAGTGGTACTGATTACCACCAAGTGGGAAAGAGACCTGGGGCGATCATATGGGAGGACCTAAAGGTGGTCAGGCACTGCGACAAGACAGCTGGGAGGGCAAGTGGGATGCTGGGTTGCATAGGGAGGGGTATCACCAGCAGAGAGAGGGAGCTGGTGTTGCCTCTATAGAACACTGGTAAGACCCCACCTAGAGTACTGGGTCCAGTTCTGGTGACCACACCTCTGAAAGGACATAGACAGGGTGTTAGCGGTCCAGAGGAGGGCAACTAAAATGGTAGGGGGCCTACATCAGAAGCCCTACAAGAAGAGATTACAGGACCTTAATATGTACACCCTGGAAGAGAGGTGTGATATGATGGAGACTTTGAAATACCTTACGGAGGTAAACAAGGTACAAGAAGGAAGTATTTTTCAGAAAAAAAGGTGTTCAAGGGCAAGAAGGTATGATAAGAAGCTGGAGGGGGGTAGATTCAGGAGAGATGTGATGAAGTACTTCTTCACAGAAAGAGTTTTGGATTCCTGGAAAAGTCTTCCAGTGGAGGTGGTGGGGGTGAAAACAGTGGTGGGGTTCAAGAATGCATGAGATACACATAAGGAAATCTTAGGGAAAGGAAGCGGAGTGAATGGGCCAGAGATCAAGTAGGATCTGCAGTGATACTATAGGCAGAGAAAAATGGGCAGACTAGGTGGGCCAAGCGTCTTTATCTGCCATCAAATTCTATGTTTCTGTGTTCTGGCAGTGCAAATTCCCTCCACATCCTGCTGTGGCCAGGGGATTGAATGTGGCAACAGCAGAGATGCTGCCGTACATCTGGTGCCATTTTCATTTGTTCCAAATTAGGGATTCCACTGGCTTATGGCAAAAGCATGCCCAAAATGCAAGTCCTTCAGGACTTATGTTTTACAAAGAGGCAGTTCAGAACTATGGAATGCTGTTGAAAATGCAGTAAAACTTGCGTTGCAGCATTCCTCAAGTTGCTTTATCCACATTGCCACTGACACGAAAGTAGTGGTCCAACAGTCACAAGCTCATACATGTGTGCAACTTCACACTGGGCAGAACTTCCAGGGGTGAGCTATGATTTTTTTACCAAATGCAACTTAACAAATTGTATAGGTAGAACTGGTACCAGCACCAGGTAAAACAGCAGCCAGTCTTCTCTGCTGCATAAGCATGTCACACTTGCCATGAAAAGCATGGTTGTGTCACACAGTGCAGGTAACATTTTGTCTTTACATTTAGAGGAGATTGACATATTGCTGCACCCACTGTAGCTAAAACAGGGTTTATTGCAATCTACAATGGATCGAACATTGTTAAATCCATCAACGATGGTGGTGTTACCAAGGTGCCCTTCTTGGCACACTGTCTTAATCTGACCATTACAGAGTTTGTGTCACAGGTGGACATTAAACAATTATTGATTGTGTGCCAGTGAATCTGTGTGAATTTGACAAGGTTTGGAAAGTCCAGCGACCACCTGCGGGCACTGCAAATATAAAATGGCCTGCCTCATCACTGGTTTTAAGCAAGAGGTCATAACAAGGTGCAACTCAGCATTACATATGCTGGTAAGGATGTACAACAGATATAAGACCTTGTCCAAGTATATGCTGCTGCACAGAAGCAGGGACCATTCAGGAGCCTCCAAGTCATTACCACTGATCAATGGAGTTTATGGATGGCTTACTTATAATGTTGCACCTATGCAATCATACAACACAGGCAGCAAGTGAGAACACTGCTCCATAAGTCAGCCATATCACAGCTCTGTGTGCTGAGGCAAGCCATTTAGAATGTACTGAGGCAGTAGGAGGTGACGGTAACACATTCAGTTCTTCACTAGTTGAGCAGTTGCTGAAGGTTCAGACCACAGCAAACACCTGAACAGCATACTAACATCAACAGAGCTCAGCACTGGGACCACGCTGGACCCCCAGTACAAATGTGGGTTGTCCTCAGTCCTTCATGGTTGGCTAACCAGATCCTATCATTTCAAAAGCTTCTCACAGAAAAGGCAGATGGGATGCATGTTTCAAAAACAGCATGAGCAGCTTACTCAGTGAAGGCAGAAGGACCATTGGAAAAGTCAATGGAATGGAGGCAAATACTGGTGCAGTACATCTGTAGGCAAAAGATCATACACCGTACAATCCACTTTGGGCGGTGCTATGCTAAATCTGGGCTGATCACCATGAGGCTGGGAAGAGGACACATGGGACGCTGGCCGATGGAACAAGGCAGTAAAGAGATTAGTTGAGGCATTCATGGCTGAGCAGGTACAACTGCTAGCTACTGCTAAGGAGACCCATCTTTACTGGCAGAAAAAGTGAAGGAGCCGGCAGTAGCCTTTAAATATCTCAGCTGTCCTCAATCTAGTGAGATACCGAATGTGTTTTCAGTTTAGCAGGGGCCATTGTTAGGACAGACAAACCAATCTTTCCCTATGAGAAAAGACTGAAGGACCAAATATGTATACACTGGAGGAATCAAGGCGGGGGATATGGTGAAACTTTCAAATACCTCAAAAGGTATAAATAAGGTTCAGCAGGAAGCATCTCTTAGAAAAAAGATGCTCAAGGACAAGGGGTCACGCTATGAAGCTGGAGGGTAGACTCGGGAGATATGAGGAAGTGCTTCTTCACAGAAAGGGTGGTGGATGCCTGCAACAGCCTCCCAGTGGTGGAGGTGGGGCATCAATTGTAATAGGGCATAAGAAAGCATGGGATAGGCATAAGGGAAGCTTAGTGATAAGACAAGGCGGGGATAAGCCAGAGATCAAGTAGGGTCTGCAGTGATACAGTGGGTAGGGAGAAACAGACAGACTAGGTGGGCCAAGCGGTCTTTATCTGCCATTAAATTCTATGTTTCTATGTTCCCCACCAATGTCAGTATATTTGACATTTATAAAAGCATCTGTCAATGACGAATGTTTGCTTGCTGATATTAGCATTGGATGTGCAGAGTCAGACAGATGCAGAATAGGAATGGCAGTGAAGTATTGAACTCCGCCAGCACACCTCCACTCTGCAGAGATGGACAGGCATTGGGGCGTGCCTTTGGGTCATCGCCCATAACGCTCGGCATTTCACCTCACCCTTTCCTGCAGACACTAACAAGTGTTGAGGTGTGCCTTGGGTGTTTGGCTTTACAGTCACCCATTTCATAAGGACATACAGCTGAAATGGGTACAGCATGGGAGAATGGGGTGAACTCTAAGGCCAAGAGTTGAAGGTACACCTCGTTGCCTGTCACTGGCTTCAGGGTGGGGTGGGGTGGAATGTATGAAACATTACAGCTAACAATCAAGGTACACCCTGCGCCTGTCAGTCTGTACAGGGTGGGGCGTTATGGTTAGAAACCCTAATGTCCCAGGCGTTTGTTAGTATTTGCACTACAAATTTTCTACATGGCCTTTTGTGACCCCACCTTATGAAAGCATTTGGGACCTCTGCTCATGAACAGTGGCACTGTGATTTTGTTGATCTGTCTAGAACATTGATTCTCTGGCACCACACCATTCTGTGCCAGATGTGCGAAAATACAGTTCGGGCAGGATGTAACAAATGACAGCTATACCATGCACAGGGAGTTGTGAAGAGATAGCAGTATTGAAAATCTGGAGTGAAATATTAAAAATGCTCAAACTTACGAGCATACGTGGAAACTGCACAACGCACACTTGTAACACAGTCATTTAATGGAATTATTTCACCAAATTTTCAACATAGGCACTTTGTGACCTCTGTTCATGAACACTGTCACTATGATTTTCTTAATCTCTCCCGAACGTTGATGTCCCACAGCGACCGCTCCATTGTGTGCCAGATGTGCAAAAACATATTTCAGGCAGGATGTGAAAAACGACACTGTACTGTTCATGAGGAAGTGTGCAAAATTGACAATGTTGAAAATCTTGAGTGTATATATTACAGATTCTCAAAGTTACAAGTGTGCATGGAAACTGCACAATGCACGCTCGTAGCATAGTCATTTTATGGACTTTTGTCACCAAATTTTCAACATAGGCATTTTGGGACATCTGCTCATGAACAGTGTCACTGTGATTTTTGTAATCTGTCTGAACACTGATTTCTCACAGTGACCACGCTATTCTGCGCTGGAAGTGTGAAAACACATTTCGGACAGGATATGAAAAATGACAGCTGTACTGTTCATAAGGAGGTGTAAAAAAATGCCACTGTTGAAAATCTGGGTGAAAATATTACAAATTCATAAAGTTACAGTGTGCATGGAAACTAAGCAATGCAGCTTATAACTGATCATTTAGGACTTGTTTTACCAAATTTGCAACATAGACTTTTTGGAAGCCCACCTCATGAACAGTGACACTGCCATTTTGTTAATCAGTCCTGAAAGGTGATTCACGCATTGATTGCAAAATCGCCTTCTGGGACCAGATAACAGATGACAGTCACTGAATTCAGAAGTCCCAAAATCTCATATTGAAAATTTGGTGCCAAAATCACAAAAATAGCCGAGATATCCACATAAGTTGGAAAGACCCCATTTATGCCATTATACAGCTTACCGGCATTTCTTCAGTTAGTGGTAGGCTTTGAAGAGTGCAGGCGTGTTCCGTCCACTGAAGATTGTTGTGCGGAGCTTCGGAGATAAGTATGGGGTGAGGGGTGTGGGAGATGGGGTGTGCAGAGGGTGGGTGTGGGGTTGGGGAGGTGGTGCTACAGACAGTGAGGGACTGTTTTCTTTGAAAAAACACAGCAGACCATTTCTCCTTTCCACACACACTGAGGTGGGCTTCCAGTGTATCCTATCATTTGGTGCATCATGTTAGCAACACTGGGATGGGTTCCCAGTGTGGCACACAATGGCAGCAGGAAAATGCTGATGTGATAGAGGTGTGTGTGTGTTAAACATGCCAACAGGAAGTGGGCACCCATCAGCAAGCGTGTCTGGGGATGATGCCGAGGAGACTGGGCACTACCCTTGGCACACAAATAGAGGAATGGGGCATATATGCCGATGAGGATTGTACTCCCCCATTAGCAAACAAACTGGGGAGGGGGAGCATGCCGACAGGGGGATTGGCCACCCCTGAAGTCAGCTTGCTGGGGACTGCAAGAGGTGGACTGCGATAGCTGCCACCATGTTTATTGAAATGGGACACCAGACAAGGCAAACTGTATTTCGCTGCTGGAATCAGGGACCACCAGAGCAGCAAAAACTGTTGATTGTTAAGGACAGGGCACTCCCTGATTGCAGAGGTGAGTTTCTTTCAAGTTGGTGACATGCTACAATATTGCTGTCATGGACAGTGTGCTCCTCTATTGGCGCCACAGAGACCAGCCCCAAAATGGACAGCTGGTATTCACCACAACACTGCCGCACCTTCACAACTTGCTACTTCAGCAAGCTGATGCAATATGTTTCTTGCGCATGCACGCAAGCAAACATAAAAATGAATCAGCGTCATATTCCCCCAAGTACAGTAGGATAGCATCAGTTTGGGCACCACTGTCACATGAGGACATGAAAGGTTGACAGCAGCAAGGATCATTTCCTCAGCACAAACTGAGGCAGGCATGGTGGAAATGGAGGAGTTCCCCAGAGGAGGAACTCAGGCATGTGCCACAGGCTGGCTAAAAATATCATGCAGTGCCCCAGTGAACCGGAAGCCCTCAAAGAAACCAGTGGCCAGCCTGGGGCAAAGAGGGGAGCACAGTATGTGCTCAGGGATGCCTCAGAGGGCCAGAGGGAGCAGGTATATATAGGTGTCCAAGAGATCCACAAGGGGATGAGACTAGGCAGCTAGGGGCCCCAAGGTACAGCCAGAGGGGAAGAAGGTTGTTTGTTTACCCCTATGCAGTCAGTAGCCCCAGTATGATCATTTTCCCTCTCTGTTGCCAGCAGTAGATCCTGGCAGTACAACCCACACTTGCAGCAAATCCCAAACCCCGCAGCAGTATCAGTCCCTTGTCTGCAGTCACCCTTCCCTGCAGCCACAGGCCCCCATGCCAGTATTGCCACAACAACCAGGCGAGTGCTACAGCTTTTGCTTAGGCTGTGTTATTTTAGACATTTATTTTTATTCCTTCCTGCCTGCTCACACTCAGAACATCACCCAGAGCAGGCAGAGTGTGAAGAAGCTGTCACATCTTGAGGCCTCAGCCTAGCCAAGTGCGCAGCTGAGTTCAAACTGAGAGTCATTTGGTGGCTCACACCCAGGGTTTGAGACAGAACCCCAAGCTTTAAAAAGAATAGTCAGTATGATTGATTGGGAAGATTGAGTAGGACTGGCTCTATGGAAGGATGCAGGGAGTGACAGCGACCCAGAGCCTACCTGGATCAGTTGAAGTGGGTCTGTTACTCTGGCTGTGATCCTTCCTCTAGTCAGTGGCAGCAGCAGTTTGGTACTGACATGTAGCAGCAGCAGCAGTTGGGTTGCAGTGGTAAGAAGTCCAGCATCCAGTCACGGGTTCTCCCTCCCTCAGTCCAACCTCATTAGCAAGGCAGCCAGGCCTCTCAATACCCCTCCTTTCACCTTCTCTAGCAGCAGCAACTGTCAGGAGTGATGTCTTCCCGATGGAACCCCTGAAACAGAACTAGACAGTGGTGGTGAGTGGTAGTGGCACAAGCCAGCAGTGTCATCCACTATCAAGAAAAGAAAACATTTTTTAAATTTAAAATAAACCATTCCACTCAACACTAGTAACAGCGGCTAAGGCCGCATGGGTGGGTGGGCAGGCCCTCCTCTTCCTGACTCAGGACCACCCATAGAGGCAGCACAGAGGCTCTACAGGAGCCAGTGTGGGCCAGCCAAGGCCGCATTCCAGGATTACCCATAAGGCATGAATAGCAAAGCTCCACGGGAGTCAGTACTTGTGTGAGTAGACAAACCCTAAATAAAAAATGTCCATAGCAGGTGACTACTACAAGACTTCATAAGAGTCAGTATTAGTGGGGGCCAGCAGACCCCAATTGTGTAACCTCCAATAGGGCATGACTACTACAAGACTTCATAGGTGTCAGTACTTTCTAGGGGGTGGGCAGACCCTGATTGTGTAACCACCCATGGGGAATGGCTAGAAGGAGCTCCACAGAAGCCAGAGATCCTTAAGGGCAAACAGTTTTGGAAACTTATTAAAAGCCTGTTTCTGTAAAATGTATTGTAAACTACAATGTGCTCATAGTACAGAACTACCACCAAGTCTCATCTAAAGTGACAGAGTGTTCTGATTAAAAGCCTGCCTATATCCAATATACAAATTTTGGATCCTTGGGAAATAGTGATCATTTTTCTATATTGTTCGATTTAATGGGAGCAAAATATAATCAAATCAACAAGTCAACATATAAAAACTATGATAGTGCAGACTTCAACAGTATAAATAGGAAATCAAAAAACACAGTGGATAAGGTTTTTCAGGCTCTTCTTCAAATGAGGCCTGGATTGTATAAAAGATCTAATTTATTTATTAGAAAGAAATATGTTCCAATAAAAAATAAATACAATAGAAAGGGTAGAATACCTAGATGGTTTAATAAATCTATTAGGTTACAAAAAAAATAGAAAATTGTTCAAGAAATAAAAAACACTCTTAGTATCAATAAAAACGAAACATTTCTTCAGTATAAAAAAACTTTACAAAAGCTTAAACACACGATTAAACAAGCCAAATCAAAATTAGAATTCAAGTTGGCACATACTAAGGATGGAAACAAATCCTTGTTTTCATATTTAAATAATAAAAAAGGTAATTTGCACAAGATAGGGCCAATAACTCATAACGGTAGTACTATAAAATCAGTTGTAGATATAGCTAATCTTTTTAACACTTATTTTTGTTCAGTTTTTTCAAAAGAAGATTCTTTTGTACCCAAAAATCTATAGGTGCCAATACTAAACTAACTCATGTATATAATATTAAGGTACCAGACATATTGCCATTTTTAACAAATTTAAAGAAAACTACAAGCTCAGGTCCAAATCAAATTAATGCCAGATTCCTAACCCAAACTGCTAAGGCTTTAGCACTTCCTTTAAAATTAATATTCAACAAATCCCTTCACAATGCAGAGATTCCTCCAGATTGGTTAACTTGACTTTTATTCGCCAATTTATAAAAAGGGTAGTAGATCTGTAGTCCAAAACTATCGTCCAATAATCCTTACCTCTATAATCTGTAAAATAATGGAAAAATTGATTAAATCATTTCTGGAAAAAGAAATGATCGAATTAAAAATTACTGATCATACCCAACATGGATTTAAGACAAACCATTCTTGTACAACAAATTTGATCTCATTCTACAACAATATTAGCAAGGGCCTGGATAACAAAAAAACAAATGGATGTTATCCTATTAGACTACAGTCAGGCCTTTGACAAAGTAACCACAATATTTAGATTAATAATGTATTCATTAGGTTTTCAAATCAATTAATCAACTGGGTTTCTGCTTGGTTAACAAATAGAACCCAGAGAGTTGTATTAAATAATTATCAATCTCAATTAGGAGCAGTCACTAGTGGTGTGCCTGGGGCTCGGTGTTGGGTCGGTTTTGTTTCTTATTTACATAAGCGATATGCAGGTAACAAATAACAACTGGTTGTCTAAATTTGCTGACGACTCAAAGCTTGGGGGTCTAGTAAATAATTCGTCAGAATTTAATTCCCTGAACTCTGATCTAAAGTCAGTTGAAAAATGGGCTATTGACAATCTAATGAAGTTTAATGTGGACAAATGTGTTGTCCTGCATTTTGGACTCCCTAATCCCCAAAATAAATATTTCATTTATAATTCATTATTGAAGTCATTATGTGTGGAAAGGGATTTGGGTGTTTTAATTAACACTAAGCTGTCTTCAAAAAATCATTGTACAAAGGTAGCAAATACTGCAAATGGCTTATTAAGACAAATCCATCGATCTTTTGTAAATAAATCTGAGCAGTGTGTTATGGCCCTTTAGAAAATGGGCTTTTTATTTCCTGGCATCTGATTGGCTCGTACCCCTGCCAGGGGGGGTACATTAACTTTCAATAGATGCCCAGGAAATAAAAAGTACCAGCCTGTCATGCCCCCTCACCCACTGAAGAATCATAGTGCCCACCCTGCTCCCTAATTGGCTAAAAGGCTCTCATTTGAATTTCAAATGCCGCCATGTTTCTCTCTCGCTTAACGAGAGATACTGTCCCCCCAATACCAGCTTCTGACTACAGGCACATAACTACTTCTGACTACAGGCACATAATTTCAGCTGGATTACCTTTATGACTACTTTGTTTAAGTCTAAAGCAACACATTAAAAACATGCAGGAATCGGCTTGACAACCGCCGCTGGGCAGCACAGTATTTAAGAGAGCAGCACGTGCCTACAGAGCGAACAGCTCCCCTGTGGCCATCCCATCACCTGATGTTGAAACATGAATGTAAGTGGCACAGAATCAGAAGAAGCACATTAAAAGTGCAAAAAATGCAGGCAGACATCAGTTGTCTTTCCTGAAAACCGTCAGCACAGACTCGGTCACTCGTTCATCTCTGCCTCCCCAGCATATTTTCCGTAAAACAAAAAATTAATTAAATACAAGCCAATGCACTGAAAAACAAGCAGGAAAGGTAAAGAAAGCCATCAATCTGATCAGCTTCACAACTGCTGTTGTGGATGCAATACGGTATTTAAGTGCACAGTGCATGCCTAAGAAGTGAACGGCTCCCCTGTGGCCATCCCAGTCACCTAATGGTGAAATGCGACTATAAACTAGCACAAGATGACAAGAAAAAAGAGGCACATTAAAAGTGTAGGCATCAAGTTACAGTACCTTACAAAGCAACACATTAAAAACATGCAGGAACGGGAAAAAAAAGCTGTCAGCCCAATCGGCTTGACAACCGCCGCTGGGTAATGCAGTATTTAAGACAGCAGCACGTGCCTACAGAGCGAACGGGCTCCCCTGTGGCATCCATCACCTGATGGTGAAACATGACTGTAAGTGGCACAGAAACGCAAGAAGCACATTAAAAGTGCAAAAATGCAGGCAGAGGTCAGTTAACTGTCTTTCCTGAAAACTGTCAGCACAGACACAGTCACTGCTCATCTCTGCACTAGTGTAGCACTACTGTCTCGTTCACCACAGCACACTTCAAGCTTTTATAATAAAAGAGAAACTGAGTCATAACATTAGGAGAGCTACAGCATGAGAACAGTAACCTACACTGTACAGAGGGGTTGAGGAACTGCACACAACCAAGACTGAAAAATCACAATGCCATCTATTGGCAAATGCCAATACATGGACTATCTTACTTCAAGAAACCCCTGAAAATCATTTATATTATTTTTTTTCTATTTTCTTGCCAATTTATTTTTCTCACATAGAAATGCCACAGCTAGCCCATTTTCTAAGTGCAATAATACCCTCCAGGGTGGGAGGTATTAGGAAATACGGACCTTCCAGGGCTATAAGGCCCCTCCACCTGTGGTGTCGGTACTCATTACGCCCCTGGGCGGTCGGTATTCCCAATACCTCCACCCTGTCGGGTATTATTGCTTACTTACAGATCAAGTGTTCACCTCTTATCGATTATGGGTCTCCCTTTTGAAACATCTAAAAACAGATATTGATTGTTTAGAAAGAGTTCAGAGACATGCAACTAGAATGATTCCCAGATTAGCTAAGCTACCTTACAAATCAAGACTATCACTTACTGGTTTACACTCCCTACAGATAAGAAGGGCTAGGGGGGATTTATTATTAATATATAAGCTACTTAATAACCCTGATTTGATGAATAAATGCGGATTAGCTCATGACACCCGATGTATTGTCCCAAGATGCCATATTAAACAACTTATGGTACCTAAAGCTAAAACTAATTTAAGACTAAACTTCTTTTCATTAAGGGCACCAAAATTACGGAACAGGTTACCACAAGAAATAGTGGATTCAGTTAACATTGAATCATTTAGAAAGGCTGTAGATAACTGGTTAGCAATGAGATTATAATTCCAAATGTTCCCACTGTACATGGGAAGAAAATCTAGATGGGCCTCGGCCTTCTTTTTTCTCAAAATAACCAAGTAAACTGCCTCAGAGGTTTCCCTTGTGAATGACTTGCTGACATGTTGGTGCATCTCGTGAAATGACTTTCTGCTAGCACTGCAGAGCCCTTTTAACTGAAACCTGTCTAAAGTGTGTGGTGGTCCTTGTGACACTTTTTTTTTTTAGTTGTTTAACCAGGAGTAGCACACTAAGCTGAAAGCTTTTTTACAAGTGTGACCTGGGAGCACAGGGAAGTTAAGTGACTTGCTCAGAGTCACAGAGTATGCATGGGGAAGCTGTGGCATTCAAACCCAGGTCTGGTCTGCTGGATGTCACCAGATTTGCAGCTCAGAGCCTTAAACCACTGCGCAATACTGCCTCCCTTGGACAGCTGGTTCTGATCACTGTACCATTTCTTTGTAATATAAAAATGGGTTATGGACTGACTCTCTTGAGAAATACTGAAACAATATGTGAGATCACACACACACACAGGTTTTAGATACAAGGTGTTACCTGGATGGCCAGAAGCTAATTACAGAGTAGAACCTGCCTTGATCAAGGAGCTCCTATTTAACTAGGTTAACTATAGCTGTAGTTACTAACAGGGAAAATCTTAAACTTTATAATGCTGAGAGGAAAAGAGCAGGTTGTGACATTTTAGTGCAAAGTCATAAAGATGCTTTGATATCCAGGAAGGAAGCTTATCATAAGACCAGAGAGTCATTTGAAGAACATGAGTTATGCTGAGCTTGCAGAGTTTAATACTTGGAAAAGACGTCCTGTTTTTATATAGATATATATTTTTATAAATTCTGACAGGGAGGAGCTAGGTGACCTCACACAAAGGGGTTGGCAAATACAGTTTTCTTTAAGGAATATTCTGTTTTACTTCAGAGACACTTCTATCTAGACGCTGACAAAGAAACATCTTAGAGCACTTTAAACAGGTATTTAGAGAGAAAGACAAATTTAAGTATTGTAGTAGGAATTGCACTGTTAAAACCTGTTTTGTTTAAGTGATTTGTATGTCTTGTGATATAATAGTTCTGTATTTTATGTTTTACATATAATTTTTATCTATTTTAGTAAAACTCTATTTTTAGAGCCTACTTGGTCTGTCTTTGATTTCTTTCCTTTTACAAGTGGAGTATATATGGTTAAAGCAGACACTGTGTGCATAAGCTTGAATGGTGATACCAAACTGGAAAAAGGTAAGCATTTTAAATCTGACATCTTTTATTACAGTTTTTAAGGGTTCATTTCTGTACACCTGGTTACGTGCCCGTAGGCAAAGATATCTGGCCCCCGAAGACAGAATTATCTAAGCCTGTACATTGGGTACGCTAACAAGAGGTTCACAGTTTGAATCCCTCCAAGACTTGAGATCAAAGGTTGATTCGAAACCCACAAAACAGACAGGAGGGTTACCCTGTTTCTGTTAACTGTTCACAAGACTGCGCTCAGAGGTTGGCACCTTGTGAGTAGAGGGCTGACCTGTTGAGTGAGTTTGTGACAGATTGGTTGGCAGTGGTGGCATAATTTTGGTATCACAAGCTTATTGTTCAGCGTGTCAGCTTGAGACCATAAGCTCACTTGCAAAGAAAGAAAAAGACAGTGATTTATTTTTAAAAAGGAAACAGAACTATATCACTCGGCGTACAGTCAAGTTCCTACCCATTTTATTTTTTTCTAAAGTGCAAGTGCATGGTGTGGAGCACAGGGGTTTGGCTTCATTGGGGACTGGGGTTCCACCTGGAGGGACACCAGCCTATACTGGCAGGATGGTCTGCATCTGTCCAGGAAGGGAACAAGTCTTTTGAGCAATCGGTTTAAATGCTTCATTGGCAAGTTTTTAAACTAGTCAAGGGGAGGCACTGATAAGCAGCAGGAAAATCCCAGCCTCTCACAAAACAGGGTACTAAATGAGAAAAGACAGAGGTAGAAAGGTCAGTGGGGATGCTGCAATAGAAGGTAAAGCATCAAAAATGGAAAGCAATGAGTACCAATGCCCGTAGTCTGAGTAACAAGCTTCCTGAATTAGTGGCCTTGATGGAGGAGGAACATCTGGATATCGTGCAGTCACAGAAACATGGTTCACACAAACTATGACTGGGATGTAAACATACCAGGATACACTATCTACAGGAGGGACAGAGAGGTAAAGAGGAGGAGGAGGTAGCTCTTTACATAAGGGAAGGAATCAAAGCAACAGAACAAAAGGGAAAACAGGGAGGAGAAGAAACACTGTGGGTAAATTTGGAGACCGGCAATGGCACCACAATCTGCACAGGGGTTGTATACAGACCCCCTTCTCAGGGGGAGGAAATGGACAAGGAAATGATAGAAAGTATTCTTAGTATGGCAGAAAAAGGGGAGATATTGCTGATGGGTGATCTGAATATGCCAGATGTTAACTGGAGTGCAGTTGCAGCAGCCACTTCAAAGAGTGGGGTTATTCTAGATGCCCTACAGGGGCATGCCTTAGACAACTAGTATTGGAGCCCACTCGAGGAGGAGCAATCTTAGACCTGGTTCTCTCAAATGGAGATGAAGAGAAGATCACAGATGTAGAAGTGGGTAGCCATCTGGGAACTAGCGACCATCGAACAGTATAGTTCAATAAACACAGCAATAGAGTCAAGCCATACAAAGACAAAGGTACTGGACTTTAGGAGGGCTGACTTTCTAAAATGGGTGAGTGCCTAAGGATGCACTAGCAAATGGGCAGGAAGGAGGGGTGGAAGAACAATGGGGAATAATAAAAACTGCCATCACAGAGGTAACAAGCCTTTGTGTGAAGCAAATAAACAAAACGAAACTATGTAAGAAACCACTATGGTTCTCAAAGGAAGTGGCAGTGAAGGTTCAAGAGAAAAAGAAAGCATTCAGGAAGTACAAGGAATCACAGAAGGAGCAGGACAGAGAACTGTATCAGTTAAAGCAAAAGGAAGCTGGGAAGGCAGTCAGAACAGCAAAGGCCCAAACTGAGGAAAAGATAGCCAACTCAGTTAAGAAGGGGATAAAACCTTTTATAGGTACATCAGAGAGCGAAGGAAGACCAAGGGAGGGATAGTAAGGCTTAATAAAGGGGGAGGGTGGGCAGAGGGTGACCGTGAAAAGGCAGAGATACTAAACAAATATTTTGCTCAGTATTTACAAAGGAAGAGGAGAGGTACCTAAAACAAACAGTAGAAACACTCTGGATACAGAAGTTGATACCAGCCCATTCGAAGAAAGGGTTCTGAAAGAACTCTTAAAACTGAAGGTGGACAAAGCAATGGGCCTGATGGGATTCATTCCAGAATTCTAAAAGAACTAAGGGTAGAATTAGTGACACCACTGACTACCCTGTTTAACAAATCATGGAAGGATAGGGTGGTACCGAGGACTGGAGGAGGGCAGATGTGATTCCCCTTCACAAAAGTGGGAGCAAGGCAGAAGCAGGAAACTACAGACCTGTTAGTTTAACCTCAGTGGTAGGGAAAATGATGGAATCACTTCTGAAGGAAAGAATTGTCGAGTATCTAGAGGCCAGAGGGGCACAGAACCCAAGGCAGCATGGATTCACAGCAGGAAGGTCATGCCAGACAAATCTGATAGATTTCTTTGACTGGGTGACCAAAGTAGTAGATCAGGGAGGGCTGTGGAAATGGCCTACCTAGACTTTAGCAAGGCATTTGACACAGTCCCACACAAAAGATTAATATACAAGTTAGCTAGCCTGGGAGTGGGTCCCAAGATGACAGCCTGGGTAAAGAATTGGCTGGAGAATAGGACACAGAGAGTAATAGTAAATGGAGTCCACTCTGAAGAAAGGGGGGTTACTAGTGGGGTACCGCAGGGTTCAGTATTAGGACCGGTCCTCTTCAATGTCTTTATAAGCGACATTGCAGAGGTACTGGAAGGAAAAGTATGTCTCTTTGCAGATGACACAAAGATCTGCAACAGAGCTGATGCACAAGGTGGGGTGGAAAGGATAAGAAGGGACTTGGCAAGGTTAGAGGAATGGTCAACTGTATGGCAGCTTAGAAAATGGGCTTTTTATTTCCTGGCATCTGATTGGCTAGTAACCTTGCCAGGGGGGGTACATTAACTTTCAATAGATGCCCAGGAAATAAAAGTGCCAGCCTACAGTGCCCTTAACCACTATGATATCCAAGTGCCCTCTGTTTCTTCATTGACGAAAACCAAGTTTCATTTGAAATCACCACCATTTTGTCTCTCTCTTAGCGAGAGGTACCGTCCCTCCCCCCCCAAATGCTGTTTCAGTACAAAGTCCCTAGCAGGACCACAGGTGTTCCATCATTTTTGTTTAAATAAACTAAAACCCCGCTGAATCACATACATATTTTGCTTAATTTCTTCTCTCAGCTGCACCACCCACCTACGTTGTTCAAAAGCCGCCCGCCTGCCAACACCGCTCCTCGCAGATTTCCCACAGCACTGACTTTCAAAATTATACCCTACTCATGGTACCCCAGCAGAAAACCAAACATTACAATGGCAGACCAGATGAATACAATTTAATTTTAATACGCTTACTTTAGTTTTCTTTAATTAGCTCACGCACCCACTGTAACTGCTCTTGGAAATGCTTCACACATCTCATTGTCAGCTGTGCGATCCTCCTAGTTACAAATGGCTTCAGTAGTCTCCTGCTGCAGATCACAACCACTCTGATGCTACAGTAAAGCCTCTAAAATAAGTAAATAAATGCACCTGTCTAACACAGCCACTTTCTTGTCGTTTTGTTCCTAGCAGCCTCGACCTCCGATGCAGTGAAACAGCTGACTGTACCGTTCTTGGTCCAATCCCACGTCAGTGTAACACCTTGCCATTCTCGGAGCTGATCGCTCCCACTCACTAACTACAAACAACAAAAAATTGTTTTAAGGAAAAACTAGAGATGTAAATAAACTCATGGTGGGGGGGGAACTGAAAAGTGTCTACTGCAAAAATTAAAACGTAGTAAAATGGGTCTTGTATGCAGCAGCAACCCTCTAGTAACAGCTCAACTATAAACAAACTATCTTACACAAGCCGCTGTTTCTAATCATGTTTATTAATATTTTACCCTACATTTTCCTAATAAAATCATCATCCCCCCAAAAAAATTAATGACATTCCATTTTCTAAGTGTATGTGTGGGGCGGAACAAGAAACTGCAGGAAGACAAATTAAATTGACAGTCAACTGCAGGCGGAGGAACTATTTTATTTCAAAACTTACTTTAAACTAATTTTCATTAACATTTTTTAACTATTTTTTTTTACAGTACCCATTTTCTAAGCGCAATAATACCCTCCAGGGTGGGCGGTATTGTGATATACCGGACCTTCCAGGGGCTATAAGGCCCTCCGCCTGTGGCGTTGGGCCTCATTACGCCCCTGGGCGGTCCAATAGCACTATACCGCCCACCTGTTGGGTATTATTGCTCTAATTCAATTGCTAAAAAGTGCAGGTAATGCACCTGGGAAACAAAACCCAGGGAAGAGTACACAATGGGGGTGAGATACTAACAACAACAAAATGGAAAGGGACCTAGGGGTAGTCATATCAGATGACCTAAAGGTGGGCAAACAATGTGAGAGGGCACCAAGGAGGCTGGGGGATACTGGGATGCATGGGAGGCATCACCAGTAGAAAACAGAAAGTTATTATCCCTCTGTACAGACAGCTGGTGAGACCACATCTGGAGTACTGCATACAGTTCTGGAGACCCAGTCTTCACAAAGACATAGACAGGATGCAAGCTGTCCAGAGGAGGGCAACTCATATGGTGAAGGGTCTGCACCAGAAGACATATGAAGAGAGACTAAAGGAGCTTAATATGTATAGCTTCGAGGAAAGGAGGGAGAGGGGGGGACATGATAGAAACTTTCAAGTACCTCAAGGGGATCAACAAAGTCCAAGAGGGTAGCATCTTTCAAAAAAAGAGGTGTGCAAGAACAAGGGGGCACAATTTGAAGATAGAGGGCGGGCAACTCAGAGGTAATTTAAGGAAGTATTTTTTCACAGAGAGGGTTGTGGATGCATGGAACGGCCTTCCGGAGGAGGTCGTGGAGTTAAAAACAGTGGTGGAATTCAAGCATGCATGGGGACAGTCATAAGGCAATTCTAGGGGGTGGGGGTAGGAAGAAGTAGACTGCTGGTTAACTAGGATCTGCAGCCTATCCAGTAGGCAGGGAAATGGGCAGACTGGGTGGGCCAAGCGGTCCTTATCTGCCCGTCAAATTCTATGTTTCTATGTTTCTATGTTTCAAGTCAGAGTAGCAGTAGTGAGGGAAGAAGATGGCTTCCGATTACAGTAGGCACACTGTAGACTCTTTAAAGCAGTTGTGTGGTGACAGAGGAGTCCCATTTGCAGTGAAAGCCAGCAAGCAGAACGTCATAGATGCCATGATGGTAGCAGATACCCAGAGCAGTGAGTCACAGACTGTGACTGAAAAGGACCAAACCTCAAGTGTGGCAGGGCTAGCGGCCAGTGCTGCATCCAGATCCGGTGAGGATAACAACAGGGCCACCATCGGTGAAGGGCCACAGCAGCAGGGGAAGGTCACCAGTATCCTGGATCCAGAAGTACTCAGGCTGCAAATTGAGTTACGCAGGATGGAGCTGGAGTTCCAGGAGAAGAGAGAGTGAGAGAAGTGAGAGGCAGACCATGAGGCAGAGTGAGAACGTCAAGAGGCACAGCGAGAACAGAGGGAGGCAGACTATGAGGAGCATGAGCACCGGCAAGCTGCAGAGGAGAAGAGAGAGGAGCACCAGAGGCAAAATGGACTGGAGAAGTTACGACTCCGACCAGCGGCACCAGAGCAGGCAAGTGGCTTGGGTTTAACTGGGTCTACAGGACTGGGTTACAAGTTGAATTCCAAATTAATAGCAGAATTTAAAGAGGGGAGGATATGGATGACTTTTAAATTCTTTTAAAAAGTTTGTATTCAGTCTAAAATTCCTAGGAATATGGAACTTGAGCTATCCCTGCTACTTACCGGGAAAGCTTGGGATGCATTGGGTCAAATGGACAATGAGGACAGTGACGATTACAGCAAACTTAAAGCTGCACTGTTAAAAAAGTTTGAATTAACTGCTGAATCATACAGAGCTAAATTCTGTAAGTTCAGGAGAAGCTCTGACATGAGTTATGAGGAGCTAGCCATGAAATAACGTCAGTTTTTAAAACGTTGGTGGGAAGGAATTGAGGCAAACTCTGCTAATAAAATTGAAAATGTGATTCTGTTAGAACAGTTCTTCTGGGCGTGCCCAGCAGAGCTGAAAACCTGGCTGGAGGACCGAGATCCCAAAACAGTGCAAGAGGCTGCTGAACTCTTGGACCACTATGCCAAGAGCAGACCTGCTCTGAGAGCAAATGGGGCAGGCGTGGTAGCACAGAAAGGGAAAAGCATGCCTTCAGGGCAGCTAAAACCCTCACTGCCTCCACCGAAACCAGTTAGCCCCAGGTTTCAGAGAAAAGAGTGTTCTGAAAAGAGAAGTGAATGTTGGTTATGTAAACAAACTGGGCATATTGCCAGACAGTGTCCCAAAAGGCAAGCAATAATATTTAAGGTGGTGCTAGAAAAGAAGTGGGTTGTTTGTGTGTCCCTGGAAGCATGCCAGTGAACATGAGGGAACACATGCACCCAGTCATGGTGAGTGGTGTACAGACGCAGGGGTTAAGGGACACAGGGGCATCCCTGACATTGGTAAAGGAGGATCTGGTACAGCCTGGTCAGCTTATATCCAATAAATACATCACTGTCCAAGGGTTCCCTGGTGAAGAGAAAACATTGCCACTGGCCAGTGTTCTCCTGGACTGGGGTGAAACAGCGGGAACTGTGCAACAGGTGGCTGTAGCCCAAACCTCAGCAGTGGATGTGATACTGGGCAACAATCTCAAACAGGAGATGGTATGTGAAGTTACCCGTAGCCAAGCAGCAAGGGAAGATTTTAGTTCCCTGAACCCCACAGAAGTCATTGTGGAAACCACTGAGAGGCTGGCTCCCCAACCTGTATCTCCTGATATGAAGACTAATGAAACAGGTTAGAAATTTCCCCAGTAGCTAGTAACCACACAGCTACAGAGGTTACTCAAAGAGTAGGGTTGACCCATTGTCAGAGGTTGGGATTGACAGTGATCCTGAGTGCCCTGATGCTAGTGCTAGAGACCCTAGTTTAGTGACTGAAAGGGACTTGTCCCATGCCTTGGGAATGTGTGAGGGGTTCTCAACTGCTCAGAGAAGAGACCCTAGTCTAGAGAAGCTGAGGGCTTGGGCAGACTCAGACGGCACACAGGGAGAGGTGACAGCTGCATAAGATTTATTGGGAAAATGGACTTCTGTATACTCAGGCAGTACAGACAGAGGGAGGGATGCTAGGCAGGCAGCTTGTTGTTCCCCAGGGGTATTGTGAGCAGTTGTTCAAAATTGCACATGATATTCCCTTGTCTGGTCATCTGGGAATCACGTGCACTATGCAGCGGTTGGCCCAGAATTTCTACTGGCCTAACTTCACCCAGCTGGTGAAGGAGTATTGCAGGTCTTGTCACCGGGGCCAAGAAATAGGGAAGGCGGGCAAGAAAACCCAAGCAGCCCTGATTCCATTGCTCATAGTGGAGGAGCCATTCCAGAGCATGGGAATGGATATTGTGGGGCCTTTAAATACCCTCAGCTCCTCAGGGAAGAGATTCATCCTGACTGTGGTGGATTATGCCACCCACTACCCAGAGGCAGTCGCCCTATCCTCACTGAGGACAGACAAAGTGGCAGATGCCTTACTTGGGATTTTCTCCCATGTTGGGTTTCCGTAGGAGGTTATCACCAATCAAGGGGGTTCCTTCATGTTGGACCTGATGAAATGTTTATGGGAGAAGTGTTGGGTGGTGCAGAGATGCACGACACCATATCACCCACAAGCCAATGGGCTTGTGGAGAGATTCTATGGTACCCTAAAGTCAATGCTCCAGGCATTTGCTGAACAGCATGGGAGGGACTGGGAGAAATACCTTCCCCACCTGTTGTTTGCATACAGGGAGGTGCCCCAAGAGTTGACAGGATTTTCCTCTTTCAAACTCTTATATGGACGCCGGGTACGTGGGCCCCTAGACTTGATCTGGGAGGACTGGGAAGGCAAGCACGCTACCCAGGGAACCCCCATTGTGGATTACATCCTTAGGTTTAGGGAAAGGCTGAAGGAGCTTATGGGGACAGCCCAAAACAAACTGGCAGTTGCTCAACAGAAACAAAAAGTGTGGTACGACCGCAGAGCCAGAGCTCGCTGGTACACGGTGGGTCAGGAAGTCATGGTCCTTATTCCAGTCTGGAAAGACAAGCTGCAGGTTAGTGGGCAGGACTGTACAAAGTTGTTAGGAAGGTAAATGACATGAACCACATTGTGGAGTTACCTGACGAAGACAGACAGAAAGGATGTACCATGTCAACATGATAAAGCCATATGCAAATAGGGCTGACATGATGTTTGCAGTGTATAGTCCTGGGAGGGACAGATGAAGGAGACCCCTTCTGGACTTGCTGGAGGAAAGTAAGTGGGAGTCCTCTGTGGAGGCAATACAATTGTCTCCTCAGCTGGCCCCGGACCAGATCCAGAAAGTAAGGGAAGTTTTAGCAGACTTTGTCCCATTGTTTAGCACCAAGCCTGGACTAACCCCCTTAGTGATGCACAATGTGGAGACAGGGACACAGACGCCCATACGGTGGACAGCATATTGGGTATCAGAGGCTGTCCAAAAGGACATTAGGAGGGAAGTAGAGAAGATGCTGGATTTAGGGGTAATCCAGAGATCCCACAGCCTTGGGCCTCACCCGTAGTCCTTGTGCCCAAGCCAGATGGCTCAACTCATTTCTGTGTGGACTATCGTAGACTGAATGCAGTCACAAAGTCAGACACCCACCCAATGCTCCGGACGGATGAAGTCCTGGACAAGTTGGGAGGGGCAACCTACCTTACAACTATTGACCTGACCAAGTTGTATTGGCAAGTGGAGTTGACAGACAGAGCTAGGGAGAGGTCGGCCTTCATCACTCCGATAGGCTTATTTGAGTTTAAAGTAATGCCTTTTGGAATGAAGACTGCCCTGGCCACTTTCCAAAGGTTGGTGAACCAGGTATTAAATGGTGCTGAGGAGTATGCCGTGGCGTACCTGGATGACATTGCCATCTTTAGCACCAGCTGGGAGGAACACCTATCCCACCTTAGGGAAGTGCTGGGCAGGATACAGAGGGCTGGGCTCACTGTCAAAGCCGAGAAGTGCCAGGTGGCCATGGGAGAGGTGGCATACCTTGGGCATGTGGTAGGCAGGGGACAGCTCCATCCTAACCAAATAAAGATAGAGGTAATCCAGGTGTGGCCCAGACCAGAAACACAGAAGCAGGTCAAGAGTTTTCTAGGGACAGCAGGGCACTACAGAAACTTTTACCCAATTACAGTGCCCTGGCTGCTCCCCTATCTGACCTGACAAAGAAAAGGATGCCCAAGAAAATTACCTGGGGCCCAGCCTGTGAGGAAGCCTTTTCCAAACTAAAGGAGGCACTGTGCAGTGCTCCTGTTTTGACAAGTCCTGACTATAGCAAAACCTTTATAGTTCAGACTGACACCTCAGACATGGGTATTGGGGCAGTACTGAGTCAGACATCTAGCCAAGGGACAGATCACCCAGTGGTGTACCTGAGTAGGAAGTTACTTCCCAGGGAGCAAGCATACTCCACAGTGGAAAAGGAGTCACTTGCCATAGTGTGGGCCCTAAAGAAATTAAAGCCATATGTATATGGGCAGCATTGTGTGGTGCAGACTCACCACAACCCCCTGGTTTAGCTGGCGAGATGGGAAAGAACAATGGTAGATTGCTAAGATGGAGTATTGCTTTGCAAGGGTATGATATGACAATCGTACATAGGGCTGGAGCCAAAAATCAGAACTCAGATGGGTTGTCTAGGGTCTATGAGGAGTGAACTAATTTGGGTAGCTCATCCTATGCAGGGGATAGAGCCCCCAAATTTAGTCTAGGTGGGGAGGAATTGTGACACTTGGACAGCTGTTCTGATCACTGTATCATTTTTTGTAATATAAAAATGGGCTATGGACTGTCTCTCTTGAGAAATTCTGAAACAGCATGTGAGATCACACACACACACACACACACACACACACACACACACAGGTTTTAGATACAAGGTGTTACCTGGAAGGCCAGAAGCTAATTATAGAGTAGAACCAGCCTTGATCAAGTAGCTTCTATTTAACTAAGTTAATTATAGCTGTAGTTACTAAGAGGGAAAATCTTAAACTTTTATAATGCTGAGAGGAAAAAGAGCAGGTTGTGACATTTTATTGTGAAGTCATAAAAGATGCTTTGATGTCCTGGAAGGGGGAAGCTTATCATAAGATCAAAGAGAGTCATTTGAAGAACATGAGTTATGCTGAGCTTGCAGAATTTAATACTTGGAAAAGACATCCTGTTTTTATGTAGATATATGTTTTTATATATTCTGACAGGGAGGAGCTAGGTGACCTCACACAAAGGGGTTGGCAAATACAGTTTTCTTTAAGGAATATTCTGTTTTACTTCAGAGACACTTCTATCTAGATGCTGACAAAAGAAATATCTTTGAGCACTTTGAGCAGGTATTTAAAGAGAAAGACAAATCTAAGTATTGTAGTAGGAACTGCACTGTTAAAACCTGTTTTGTTTAAGTGATTTGCATGTCTTGTGATATAATAGTTCTGTATTTTATGTTTTACATATAATTTTAATCTATTTTAGTAAAACTCTGTTTTTTAGAGCCTACTTGGTCTGTCTTTGGTTTCTTTCCTTTTACAAGTGGAGTATATTTGGTTAAAGCAGACACTGTGTGCATAAGCTTGAATGGTGATACCAAACTGGGAAAAGGTAAGCGTTTTTAAATCTGAGATCTTTTATTACAGTTTTTAAGGGTTCATTTCTGTACACCTGGTTAGGTGCCTGTAGGCAAAGATATCTGGCCCCCTGAAGACAGAATTATCCAAGCCTGTACATTGAGTACGCTAACAAGAGGTTCACAGTTTGAATCCCTCCAAGACTTGAGACCAAAGATTGATTCGAAACCCACAAAACAGACAGGAGGGTTATCCTGTTTCTGTTCACAAGACTGCTTTCGGAGGTTGGCACTTTGGGACTAGAGGGTTAACCTGCTGAGTGGGTTTGTGACAATGTCAATCACTCTCCTCCCACAGAATGCCCTACTGAACTGAAACCTGCATAAAGTGTGTGGTAGTCCTCACTATCCTCCCACAGAGTGCCCTACTGAACTGAAACCTGCATAAAGTGTGTGGTGGTCCTCGCCATCCCTCCCACAGAGTGCCCTACTGAACTGAAACCTGCATAAAGTGTGTGGTAGTCCTCACTATCCCTCCCACAGTGCACCACTGAACTGAAACCTGCATAAAGTGTGTGGTAGTCCTCATTATCCTTCAGAGTCCCCTACTGATCCTCAAACTGCCTTTAATGTATGTGTGGTGCTCCTCACTGTACCTCTCACAGAGTGCCCTTCTGAACTGTAATCTGCCTAAGTGTAACTATTTTCTGTGTGCAAAAGACTTTATTACGACTGCTGCATCCTGCTTCATCTGTGATATGCACTCTTCGGTCCTGGAGCCGGACATTAAGTCAGAACTAGGGTAATAGTGAAGTGTATACCAACCACAAAACAAAATCTTTATAATGAAGTCCATTGCAGTGACAACTTTGATGTCACTGTAAGGCACTTATGGTAAATTTCACCATTTGCTGCCCTCCTTCCCCCACACACACACAAACAAACTCTGACTTGGAGTTTGTATATAAAAGTTTTGGCATGCGGGGAAAAGCCCATCTCAGAAAAACACTCAATGTCGAAAGGTGAAATTTCATCTTTCAATATTGAATGTGTCTCTGTGCCGCACTTCAACAACATAGTTGTCAAAGCGGCATGGTACATCCATAGTCAAGCAAGGTCACCTGCTGCTTCTTCTTTTCCTGCAGTCCATCCCTGCTAGGAAGCAAAGGCTGTCTAGGAGCTGCCCCAGCTCAGTAGCCAAGGACTTTGACATACAATGGGTTGTGGTTTTCTTTCATCAAGAGTGTTGAAAGTGTCCAGATCCTTAACAGCGACACAAGCAGTAAGATCCTCAGCAGCAATGAAAGCGGCCAGATTCCAAATAGCAATGAAAGCAGCCTGATCCCTGGGCCAAACAACTGCTGCAAGACCTTAAGGATACAATCTGGTGTTTCTTTGTATATGCCTTGTCCAGCGGTCTGCTGCAATCCTTTTCCCCAGTGACCAGAGGGTCCGACAAGAGTTCTGTGCAATTGCATTTGGCCTGGCAGTGTGAAAAATCCTATCCTGGGCAGTCTAGTTTCCAACAAACCATGGGATGTGGTATGCCCTTTGTTTATTCCTACTTTCTGCAGTTAAATTCTTCTGACCTTGACTGGAAGCACCTTTCCCCAAGCTACTAACCTGTGCACAAGCCCCCTAATTTGCAAGATGTCCCACTTGTTTAACTTTACTGTCTTGCCAAAAGCAAGCATGCAGGTAACTGAGTGCTCAGGTATCATACAAGTGTAACCAGCCTGCTGCTGATCCCCACCCCTCTCTAGAGGCTGCTACCTGTGTTTGCTGTAAGGAGAGGGCTACACAAAACATTTATATTTAACCTGGGAACTGGGGTAGGCCATGGCACTGGGAACCAGCATGATTATGATGAGGCATTAGTAAAAAACAACAAGTGTAAAGGAATGTCCTCTCCTTTAGCTAGTGTCAAGTAGTAGGTTTTATTCTGTCACATGATGTTTTAAGCAGACAAATGTTTTGCCCCACTGAAGGCTGCAGGTGCAGAAGGTGCAAAGGATACAAAGTCCAAGGTACCATACACAAAGTTCAATGAGTTCCTGAATTAGAGATCAAGCAAGTCTCTTTGTCCATCCCTCTTCTGGGATTGGAGCCCAGACAGAGAAGTCCTCACAGAATTTGCTCTGAGTTCACCTATCAGCAAAAAGGAGTTTAGTCCCTCTGGCTACATGCCAATTTGTCCTGGTCAATCCTCTGCATAACAACTCATGCCGTATTATTTGGTCTGGTGTCAATCAGCCCCCAGTACAAATTGTTTCCTGACAATTCACCCTCAGCATAAATGTAATAAAATAAACTCCAGGGGAGCACAATTCTGGAATGAATTGTGCAGGTATCCAATTGATGCCAGAGGTAATAGTACAGTGGGAGTTGTCACGGAGTGGATTGACTAGGATGACTTGACATGTCACCAGTCCCTCCAAAGCCCCACAGGAATTCTCACTGGGGCAATCCTTGGGAAGCCAGCACTGGTCAGTGTCACAAAGAAAAAAGCCACTCAAAGTTCAGGGTTGTTTCCCATATTTCTCTCACGGTTCCCATGACCAGATGTCTTAACAGTCCTTCACCCCACTCTGGGGTATGCCCCAGGAGAAGGCCACTGCTATGACTCAGTGCTCAGTTACTCTGGGACCTAACTAGGGGCTGAAACAGGACAGGAGAGAGTTGGTACCTCTCATGAGGTTCTCCTCAGTCAGACTGGCTCAAAGCTCCAAGTGAGCAACTGATACCCACTGCAACATTCCATTGTGGCTTATGATACTCTGAGGCCCCTCCTACTTAGAACCTCTATCCAGATGGCTGATAGGTTTCAGGGGATACCTGAAAGTTAACAATTAGCTGCCCAGAGTGACTCAAAACAAAAAATCCATTACACTACATAGGATTCGATTACAATTCTAAACACTTTTAAGCACTCCTAGTAATCCAAGGGGATACAGGGTTACACAAGTTTAACCAGACTACAGTTTTAGGTTACTCTTGGCCAGAGCACTCTTAGAGAGTCTGGAATTAGTTAGAGTGTATAGAATCATTTAGAGTATTACTAGTTATTTAGCGTACTAGTGGTATCTCATACAGTATAACAAGTACAGGTACTGAATTGAAGTTATCTTGAAGTTTGTGAAGGACTTTTTTTTTGGAATTGCCATTCCATTGGATGCACTGTTGTATGGAACCAAGAACTAGAGAACCAGTTGAAACATGCCAGTGATGTGTACCATGGCACAGCAGAGTGCCTTTGACCAGCTAAAGAGATCCTGACTAAGGTGTCCATTCTTGCCTGTTCAGCCTACAGTCAACTATTCAGAGTACAGTGTATACTGATACTAGTAACAGGAATCGGGGGCTGTTCTAGCTCAAGTACAAGACAGAAATGAGAGAATCATCACATATGCCAGCAGGGGACTCCATGGTTCGGAGCAGAATGATGAGTGGTACAGTTTCTTCAGACTAGAATTTCTCATGTTGGTATGGGCCAACTGAGCTGTTCCATAACTACTTAGCCACCAAGCCATTCATTGCGTGATACTGAAAAATAATCCTCTGGTACACCTGAGCAATGCAAAACTGGTAGCTCTGGAGCAACAGTGGTTATCCCAACTAGCCAATTATGACTTCACAGTCTGCTATCGCTCAGGCCACACATATGCCAGTGTGGATGTCTTGTCCCATCTACCCACACAGGATGAGCAAGAAGAGGGTGGGACCTGTCAATAGAACTTGGAGATACCGCCACACATAAAGATCCCAGCAGAGGCTATTCAAGCTTGTTGACAGTGTCTGCTGTAGAGTGTGAAAGAGGAAGCAAAAACCAAGCCCATGGGTCTAAGACAAGACAAAGATTTATGGAAATAGATCCAGGACAAAGTTTAGTAATTCACCAAGTACAGGAAGCAATGATCACTGACAGAGTCCTAATGCTCGTAGAAAGAAAAGGCCTCTAAAGAATTGATGAAACTAATCCGGCACTAGGAGAGCTTTGCCATATAGCAAGGAAGACTGATTAGGAGAACAGGGATCCCAAAAACCATCAAGAAATCATACAGATAGCATTGTCCCGACAAGCAGCACCAGTCACTCTGGAGGCATTCCATAATCTGCCCAGACATTCATTTATTTATTTAGTTTTTGTTGACCGGGTAAGTGCACTAGACAAATCCTGCCTATTTTCAGGCACGACCCGGGGAGGGGGATACAGATGAATGCCAACTGACCTTCAACCAGATGAAACTGTTGGTGGTATTTTTAGTGAATGAGGGAAATTTGGGCAGGACACCGGGGAAATTCCCCTACTCTTTTCGATAAGTGCCATGGGATCTTTAACATCACCTGAACTACCACCAATCCAGGCAGATGGGACCTCGGTTTAACGTCTCATCCGAAAGACGGCACCTCAGAAGTGCAGCACCCTCCATGCTGCACTACAGTGTCAGAACTGGGATATTAACCCAAGTGCCAGATGTGGGACCTGAACCCACAGCCCTCTGATCTTCCGGCCTCAGAGGCAAGTGTGCTACCTACTGAGCCACTGACACTGCCCATTTAGGGCATAAGAAAATAAAAAGCAATTTCATTGGATTGGAATGAGAGAGGACATTATGCAATGGTGCAATGACTGTGAAGCATGTAGGCTGAAGTGTAACCCCAGTAACACAGGATGGGTGCCACTGGTACCTATCATCAGCAAAGCTCCCCTGGTTTTAGTAACATTGGATCATCTCATACTAGACAGCAGCAGGGATGGACAGACAGACATACCTGCTCACCATAACTAGCCACTACAGCAAGTTCCTGTTAGCCATCCCAGTGCATGAGCTCACAATCAGAGCTACAACATGGACATTCTAGAATCATTTTATAAAGCTATATGGATATACAACCCAAATCCTTACAGATCAAGGCTCAGCCTTCAAGTCACATCTTTTCGGAGAGCTATGTATGCTTTATGGAAGTTGCAAGCTGCAAACAACTACTTAACACACACAATCAAATGGACTATGAATGTGCCAGTCACACAGTCATCAACACGTTGAGAGCCTTGCTGGACCCACACCACCTAGTGTAGCCCACTGTTCTTCCAGAACTGGTGTACCTGTACAACAATACTATGCACTGTTCCATAGGATATACCCTATACTATTTAATGTATGGATGACACAAATGACTGCCAATGGATATGATCCTAGGAGTGCCTATGGAACCTGCAGGAACCTCAAAGTCAGAATGAGTACAGGAGCACTATGACCATCTACAAATTGCAAATAAAGCTGAGCCAAAGCAAATGGACAAAGTGTAAGAACAGCAGAGGAACCTGTATAACAAATGAGCCAAAGCTGAACCTTTGATGGTAGGAGGGGCGTACTGCTCAGACACACTCACAATTGTCAAAACACTGAAAACCAAATGGGACCCAGATCATTATATTGTTATTGATATTCCATACTCTAACATACCTGTCTGTCAAATTCAGACTGGATAGGGCACCACTCCAAAGATTGTGCACTCTGCAACCTTCTCAAGCCTTTTGCTTTCAGAGCCACAGAACAGGAAGAAGAAAGGAGTCCAGAGACCAAAGACCCTCCTACAGGTGAGAGGAGGATTGCTTCAACAGTGAGATCTCAGACATCACCCCTGAGGGATGTCCTTGTTGCCTTTGGTTTGAAGTGTCCCCACCAGTTCTCAGAATCCTGTCTCCATAGATCTACTGGATGACCCATCAGCTGCCCAGGGTGGTCCCAGTGAGCTAGCCTTGTGATTCCCCACAAACATTTTGTCCTAAAGATAGCTCAAACCACTTTGCAGAACTGAGAGTAAGACAGTAAAAGATTCCTCCTAATGAAGATTCTACAGTATAGTGTTATGTCTGATTGTGCTACTCAATCACATATAAGTGTTAAGGTTTCATAGTATGACAGTCATTAAACCATTTTATGCAAATGATAAGATTTAGGTTAGATATTGGTTCACACCCATACATGAGGACATGTATGTTCAAGGAGGCAGAATTTGTAGTGCCCCAGTGAACTACGGGCCTTTCAAAGAAACAAGTGGGACCCTGGGACCTACAAGGGAACACAGTAAATGCTAAGGATCCCTCAAATGGCCAGGGTGATGTTAGTATAGGTGTTCGAGAGACCCACAGGGTGACAGACTAGGCAGCCAAGGCCCCAGAGTACAGACAGAGGGAGGAAAGTTGTTTGTTTACCCTTGCAGCCAGTAGCCAAAGTATGATTGTCTTCCCATAGTTGCTAGTGGTAGACCCGCAGGAAAGCACCCCTTGTAGCAAACTCCAGTACACAATATAGCAGTATAGATCTTCTGTCACTAGTCACACCTCTGCTGCAGCCATTGGACACCCCCCTTCCCGTGTCAGTATCCCCACAACAGTCAGGCCTCTGCTACAACCCAAGCTTAGGATGTGTTATTTTAAACATCTGTTTTATTTTCCCCACTGCCTGATCCCACTCAGAATCACCCCCAAGCAGGCAGTGTGTGAAGAGGGTGCTGCATGCTGAGGCCCCAGCTTAGTCAATGTGCAGCAGGCAGCTAGTATTCAGACTGTGAATCATTCGGTGGCTCATGGTTCGAGAATAGAATCCTGAGCCATCAAAAAGAATGGTCATGTCCCATTTGGTAGCTTTTTCTGCCCACAAAGAAATCAGTCTCACTCACTCATTCTGTTTCTCCTGGTGCTGCAGGCTGCCCTTTGTACTAGGCTCCTGCCTCTGCTGGTGCCTTTTCTGCCCACAAAGAAATCTGCAGCAGTCCCAACAGAGCTCCGTTGAGCTCGCTCACTCCCCTCTCTCACTCGCTCGTTCTGTTTCTCCCACGCTGCAGGCTGCCATTTTGTACTGGGCCCCTGCGTGTATTACTGCCTTTCTGCCCACAAAAGAAATCCACAGCAGTCCCAACAGAGCTCCGTTGAGCTCACTCACTCTCCCTCCCTCCCTCACTTGCTCATTCTGTGTCTCCCGTTGCTGCAGACTGCCCTTTTGTACTGGACTCCTGCTTGCATTGGTGGCTTTTTCTGCCCACAAAGAATTCTACAGCAGTCTCGACACAGCTCCATTGCGGTGAAGGTGCCTTGCTAGGCGTGCTCACTACAATCACATTTATTGCTATCAGCAGAGCTTGACCTCTACGAATTCACAAGTGGCAGAGCTACAAATGATGTCTATAGAGGTCAAACTCTGCAGATAAAAATAAATGTGATATTTTAGACAGCCCATAGCATATCACTTATACAATGACAGTACCGCTGAGGCAAGATTAGTTCTTTTAATTAAGATTTAGCTGTTTCTATTAGATTTCACTGCTCCATTATCAATTACAGCTGATGCCATTGTGATGTCAACGGTATTGTGCAGGCTGTTTTCCCACTGGTTGAGAGCTCCATGGTGACCAACCTAAAGTGGAAAGAAATGCTGATGCCCCATCTAACATTGAAATAAATCATTTATTTCCACTTTAGTCCTGTCATAAATGAACATAAATCATTTATTTGCAAAATGTTATTCTCACAGTCATTGTATAAACGTGAATAATGAAGATGCTGAAGGGGAAGTTCTTGCATTGCAGCAAAGCAGCATTATTGGACTTGAGGAAAAGAAATTTAAACTCGTGTCATGTGAAATCTGTATTTTTTTCTGTACTGCGTGGTGTGGATGGAACACATTTGGAAACAAATATTCTCATTTTTCTAATATTTTCTTATTTAGAATATTTCCTATGCACATATACATGTGATAAATAGCAGGCTGTCTTTTTATACCTTCATTGTCTTTCTTGTTTCACATAACATGAAAATGTTTCTCCGATTCCTGCCATCAGTTAATCCATTTTAATTTTTAGACTTTTACATAATTTTGAAATAAGGAACATATACACACACACACACACACCATTCTATAACGTGGGACATTTATAATACAGTCTGTTTACTATATGACACCCAGCCTGTGTGCACTGTCAAATGCCCAGTTAAAATGAGCCCAGTCAGTACCACTGAATAATGTTACCTGCCTGTCTAGCTACTCCAAATATACCAGCAGCACCTGTCTCTACTGACCAGTCACACATATTATTAGTTCAACAACCCAGCGTAAATGCCACTGCCAGGCAGACCATGCCTCCTCCAGTCCTCCAACGAGTAGTACAGTGCCTTCTCTTCCTCCTTTGGCCTGCTTGGGTCCTCCACATCTACAAACAACATGGGCCACCACCTCCACCTTATACCTACAGAGCCAAAATGGGACTCTTATTCCACCATAAATGCCATCACCAGGCAGACCTCCAGTCAGCTAGCCCTTTGTGCCATTTCATTTTTAGGTATGTAAGTCAAAGGAGAAAGACCAGGGGTGGGATTGTAAGGTTAAAAAGGGAAGGGAGGGACTGTGCAGAGGGGAACCTGGAAAAGGCAGACATGCTGAACAAAAACTTTTATTCATTGTTTACATAGGAAGAAGAAGTGGAGGGGCCACAAAAAAAAAGAAACAGGAGCTCTGAAAGGAGGGAGGTTAACACAAGTCCTGTTTTTCAGAGGAGAGAGTCTTAAAGGGACTCACCTATCTGAAGGTGGACAAAGCAATGAAGCAAGAGAGTATGCATCCAAAGGTATTGAGAAAGCTTAGGGAGGATGCACAGGCTACAACTTTGACCAATCTATTTAACAGCTCATTAGAAACAGAAGTGATTCTGGAGGACTGGAAGAGGACAGATGTAGTCCCACTTCACAAAAATGGTAGCAGGGAAGAGGCTGGTAATTATAGGCCAGTCAGCCTGACATCAGTGGTGAGAAAGTTAATGAAGTCACCACTGAAGGAAAGGATTATTGAATAGATATTGAATCCAATGGGTTACAAGACTCAAGGCAGCATGGATTCTTGCGGGGAGGTCAGGTCAAATGAATCTAACAGATTTCTTTGGGTGACCAAGGAATTGCATCAGTTGGAGCAATGGATATGGCGTACCAAGATTTCAGTGAGGCTTTTGACACTGTTCCACACAGGAGGCTAGTAAGCAAGCTGGGTAGCTCATGAGTGGGTCCAAAGGTGGTAAACTGAGTAAGGAATTGGTTAGGGGGTAGATGGCAAAGTGTGGTGGTAAATGGAGTTCATTCCAAAGAGGGGAGGATCACCAGCAGGGTGCCTCAGGGATCAGTGCTGGGACTGGTCCACTTTAATGTCTTTATAAATGACATTGCAGAGAAACTGGAAGGGAAGGTCTGCTCCTTTGTGGATGACACCAACATCTGCAATAGGGTGGACACTCCAGCTGAAGTGGAAAAGGATGAGCAGAGACCTTAGAAAACTCGAGGGTGGTCAAGGTATGGCAGCTGGGTTTCAGCCTGAAAAAGTGCAAAGTAATTCACTTTGGGCACAGAAACCCAGGGACGGAGTATAAAATGAGAGGAGTGATACTGACAACCTTCAAGCAGGAAAGAGACCTAAGCATACTGGATGACCTGAAGGTAGCCAGGCAGTATGACAAGGCAGATGGGAGGAGTAGTGGGATACTGCGGTGCATAGGCAGGGTTATCACCAGCAGAAAGAGGGAAGTGGTATTGCCTCTGTATAGATCACTAGCAAGACCCCACTGAGAGTAATGTGTCCAGTTTTGGAGACCACATCTCTGGAATGACATTCACAGGGTATCCCGTGATATGGGAGAGTCAAACCGAGTGACTCAATAAAAGCAACTCAATTTGAGTACCTGTAAAAATGGTTACAGTGACAAAACAGCATGTGTGAAGACCACAACGTTGTTCACTTATTGTGCGGTCTTGGAGTATGTTATAATTAGTTGGAGGATGCAGGGGGCAAAGCCCCCCACCATATCATGTATTTTCCTCAGGTTGCACCTTTAAAGAGTGCTGTGTGACCGGAGATAACAGAGTGTTTTTGTGGTACTGGTGATTTTGGTGTAGCTGCTGGAGGCGGGAAATCACTGTTTCGACAGTCGGTATTTTTGGTGTGAGTTGTCTTTGTGTTCGGTGTTTGGTTTTTGCCCATGTGCTCACTGCTGTTTAGTTTTCACTCATATCACATAGAACTCATTCACAGAGTGGAGGCAGTCCAGATGAGGGCAATTAAAATGGTGCAGTCTGCATCAGAAGCCCTATGAGAAGAAACATATGGGCCTTAAATATGAACAGCACTGAAGAGAGGAGGAAGAGAGGGAATGTGACAGAGACCTTTAAATACCTCGCGGGGATACATAAGGTAAAGGAGGGAAGTGTTTTTTTCAGAAAAAATGTGCTCAAGGACAAGGGGACAGGATAAGAAGCTGGAGGGGTAGATTCAAGAGAGATGTGAGGAAGTACTTCACAGAAAGAGTGGTGGATTCCTGGAACAGTCTTCCAGCAGAGGTGGGAGCAAAACAGTGGTGGGGTTCAATAATGCATGGGATAAGCATAAGGGAATCTTAAGGAAAGGGAAGTGGGTGGGTGAATGGGTTGGAGATCAAGTAGGATCTGCAGTGATACTACAAGTAGGGAAAAATGAGCAGACTAGGAGGGCCACGTGGTCTTTATCTGCCGGCAAATTCTATGCTGCTATCTTTCATGGCCTGGCCATTATCAGCAATGTGATGAAAAGTGTCTTTTCAAAAAATTATTTTCCTATTACTTTTTTTGCTTTTTTGGTTTCTTTCACATGTGCAACACAACAGTGAGTGTACCAGTCTAAATAATTTCTCTTTTGTAGTCACAGGTCTCTTCTCATCCTGCCATGAATGACTCCTTCTGCAGCAAGCAAGCCACTGCCATATTCTCTGCTAGATTGTGAATGTGATCAACGTGCCAGCAGACGTGTAAACAACAAGTTACTGTACCCGAATTTGTATGTGATCATTGTATGTAATTAATTCTGGTTCACGCCTGAAAAGAGAAATGTCTAGTCTCAGTGAGCCTACCCAATTAACAACATCCAAATAAATAAATATAACACTACGACCACAGTTAATACTGTACCCCCTCACCTGCCATCTACCTCTGCCAGTGAGATTATCATTACCCGCCACTGCATGCAACAACCTCCTCAACCTGCAACCTGACATATAATTTCTTGGACTAGAGAATAATTCTGGGATTACTGAATTTTGATGTATAGTGCTTTTCGCACATAATTTTCACTAAAGTGAATTACCAAGACAGTGGTGGGGGACTGACACAGGGCAGCACTATGTGGCAGCATAATATATTTATCCTGGTAGTTGAAAAACAATTCTGGGAGCACTCAGTTTCAGTATATAATGCTTTTTGCACAATATGCACTGAAGTGCATTATAAAAAAGTCTGTGGTGGGGGACTGACACAGTACAGCACCATGCAGCAGCATCTCGCAGGTACCCGGTTAGAATAGCACTACATGAACAGCACCAGTCTACGGAGTGTTAGTTCATATAGCACTAGCACGTACAGTGAGAGGGATATACAGCACTTTCAGTAAGTGCTCCCCTGGTCACTGTCTGTGGTACTGGTACAGCACAAGGGCACCAGAATCCAGGAAGTTGGCCAAGCTGCTCCTGTGGTGTGGAGGGCTGGTACATAGAGCAGCTTAGCTAGCAGTAGTAGAGACCAGCATTCTAATCCTGGTCTCCAAACATTGTACACATATTGGGACTTATTTTTTTACATGGGCCATGGAAACAGTATTCCAAGGCCTCACGAGTTATAACTTTCCCTGTGATCCACTTCCACCATGGAGTGAGAATCCTTCAGTCCAGGGGGAGCGTGGGACAGAACCCCCCTAGTCAGAGGGTGGGGGGGCAGAGCCCCCCACAAAAACCAAAACAGCACTATTTTTACTGCGTAGTTCTTGACTGCGCTATTGTGACTAGCACTGTTCTGACCCAGTGCCCATGTAGCAGCATGATATATTTATTCTGTTCGTTGACAAAAATTCTGGGGTTACCGCATTTCATTATATAGTGCTTTTCACACAATGTACACTAAAGTGCATTACAAGGAGGACTGTGGTGGGGGACTACTGTAACACTGCTCAGCACCATGAAGCAGCATGATATATTTATTCAGGTAGTTGGGGAAATTTCTGGGAGCACCAAATGTCAGTATATAGTGCTTTTTGTACAATGTGCTCTAAAGTGCATTACAAGAAGAGTTGTTGTGGGGACTGGCACAGCACCATGTAACAACATGATATGTTTATTCTGGTAGCTGAGTATAATTCTGGGAATACTAAATTTCAGTAAATAGTGCATTTCACACACAATTTTCATTAAATTGCATTATAAGTACTGTGGTGGGAGACTGACATACAGTGCAGCAGCATGTAACAGCATGATATATTTATTCTAGTAGCTAAGAAAAGTTCTGGGAGTGCCAAATTGCTTTTCACACACAATTTTCATGAAAGTGTGATACACAGACTGTGGCAGGGAACTGACACACAGCACAGAATATGTAGCAGCACGATTTATACAGCAGGTGTGGAAAGAAGGTTGCCAAGACAAACATGTTATTGTGGGCAGCATGAACAAGATAAGTTGGTCATGGGAGGATTGAACATCCTATGGACTGCTCTCCTCCTCCAAGGGGAAGGGTGTGTGTGACTGACACATAATTAACCCCTGGTGGGGGCCAGGGGGAATACAGCTGCTGGCACCTGTCTGTGGGAGATGGGCCATACATAGCCATTTCTGCCCTGGATGTCATTGCAAGTCTCTGCTCTCATGGGTCTTACAATGAAAAAAAAAATACTCAGGGTTCTGTTAGTGAAATGATGTCCATCCTGTCCCCAGACCCTGCTCTATGACTGGTGACCCCTCGCTCCCTGGTACTATATGTTGGTCCATTGGGGAACCGGTGGCCCTGCCCTGGAGGGCAAGCCAGGGTGCCTTCTGGTACCATAGTAGGAATTCCATTGTGGAACTGGTGGCCCCATCCTGGGGAGAAAGCCAGGGTGCTTGTGGGGCAGAGGTGTGTCCTGAGGTTGCAGTTGTAGGGGCAAAGCTGTGGGGATTGCAGGTTCAGACCGAGGATGGCCGGTGAAGCCCCAACGTAAAGCATAGTAAATTAAAAAAAAGATAAGTTGATCACTCAGCATGCTTAGAAATTTATCTCACTCATTTTGGCCACACTGAGGATGCTCAGAAATGTATTCTCACATGTGAAGAATTTCTGGGCATGTCCCGTTACCAACTTCATTTATTTTCCCCCAGGACCCTTCTGGAAATAAGCTGTTGTAGCTCAGTAGGCCTGTCTTAGTAAAACTCCTTCAAAACATTCAATGTTCAAAGGAAAGAAGGAGAGGGGACATAATAAAAACTTTTAAGTACCTCAGTGAAATCAGTAAAGTCCAAGAGGTAGCATCTTTCAGAAAAAGAGGCGTTGCAAGAACAAGGGACACAATTTAAAAGATGGAGGCAGTTGGGGCAATGTGAGGAAGTATTATTTCATGGAGAGGGTAGTGGATGCATGGAACAGCCTTCCTGAGGAGGTTGTGGGGTCTAAAACTGTGGGAGAATTCAAGAATGCACGGGACAGACATAAGGCAATTCTTGTGGGGGGTAGGAAGAAATAGGCTGTAGGTAACCAGGATCTGTGGCCTATCCTGTAGGTAGGGAAATGGGCAGACTAGATGGGCCAAGCGGTCCTTATCTGTCATCAAAGTCTATGTTTCTATGTTTCTAATGTGAAAGGCTATTTTGTTTTATTGAATATACAGTACTCTATGTAATTTACATTTTACTTTTGCAGATTTTTACCATTTTTATAAAAAAAAAACTAAAAACCTGTGTATTGTCAAAATTCACACAAAGCAGAGCGCAAAAATTGGCACTGCACCTTGTGGCTGCCCAGGTGACCAAAGATGCTATATTCAGTGGCTACTGCACTGAATATTGGGCTACGTTGGCCCAGCGATAAGCCACTTAGCGCTGTCCCAGCAGGGCTCCTGAAGTATGCAGCCAGCATGGATAGTGCTGGAACGCTATTTGCAGTATTCAAAGAGACCCATGCAAATGAGCCCATTGGGCATGCAAAATGCTAAGGGGCCATTTGCATGCCCATATTGGCTCATTTGCATGGGTAACAAGGCAAGTTAATGCAGTGCTGCCTCCCCGGTTGCCCCATCCCACATGTGTAGATATCCCTGGTGCTAATGGTCCCTCCTTCCGATCGCCGGCTCGTACTGTTAAAAACTATATCCCTGGTGCTAGTGGCCCATTCTGTAGAACATACTTTTCCAGTATATTTTGGTTCTTTAGGCTGTGGGGCCTGAGTGCAGACCTGGGGCTAAGCAGCCCACTCAGCCACTCCTGCACTGCCCCTCTGCTGATCTCTCTCTTTTGGTGGGCTGCCAGTCCTATTTATAGTCTCTATCCAGCCTTCTAATGATTGGCCACTCAAGTCCTGGGCAAATGCAGTGCACTACAGCCTTTCTGCAGCAGTCCCCATTCTGTAGTCTTTTAGCGGAGGCTACCATATTTGTGTACATTAACCCCACAACAATTCAACCCTTACTTTTAAACACATGAGTCCTTGATATGGCTAAAACCAGTTTCTTCCCAAACTGGAGGCTTTCCACTAATGATCCCCAGCTCTGCTATCTACCCTCGGGCTGATGATATAAGTATAACAAGGCTGCTTGGTTGAACCCACAGTTGGAGCCTTGGCTCCTTTACAAATTGCCTTTTGGTGGTCGCACATGCTAAATGAAGTGCAGGCTGTCATATTTTTTGTTCACATTTTCATACAGGGCTCATGGTGCCTCTAGTACCCGAAAACAAACCTCCCCAACACTCGGAGGTGCAAATACATTACTGGACTCAGCCCCCATCTAGTTGGAGGCTGGGTCGAGACATGGAGTCAGGTGACTCACAGCCACGGAGGCAATTACAGGACCACTGGGTCCAGAGCCCACCCGGAATCACTGATGGGATGCTGCCAAGGGAGTAATGGGGCTGCAGCCCTACAAGGTAAGCCCATTTGGATGCTTGCACTCTCCCCTTGCTGAAATGGTTGGTGCCCTGATAAGCCAATAACCCAACAATTAGTAAAACATGGTAACACATAACTAACTATACACCTTATTCCTATCTAACATAGTAGATAATCAACAGTCATACATTCAGAACAGAATTAGCATAGCACTGGCTAACTAGACATCGAGTACTATCTACTAATAAGTCACCCTGGTAATAAAACCCCACATTTCCCAACATCAAACCTTAATTCAGAACAGTACCTGGGGATAAGGGGAAAAGCTTGTACTCTAGGGTTAATGACCCAGATATTCAAAAGGGTTGCGTGCGCAACCCACTGATACACCCTGGCGTGATATTCAAAAGGGAAAATTACGCCGGACAAATCGCGATGCGCTGGAGTGCATCAGTAATGTATGCAGGCATAGGTGGGGGCGTGCCCATGCATAACCTGCACAGCCCGATATTCAGCCCGGGATGTTCAGAGCCATGCATGCTCAACCCCTACTTGTGCCTGCACAAAGTTAAGCCAAAAAAAAAGGAACAAATGATGGCCACCCACAGGTGAGCTGCTTCATTGCAGGGCACAACACGGCAGCTGCCACCTGTGGGTGGCCACCTGAGTTCCTGCTGCACCTGGCGACGCCCCCCCATGCCCCATAGCGGGCATCTGTTTAAATAAACCCCCCCTCCAATATCCCTGGTGGTCCAGTAGACCGAGTGCTGCCCGATTGCGAGCATCTGGTTAAATAAAAAAAAAAAACATCCAGTGGACCACTATGTGCCCGATCGCGGGCATCGGTATAATAAACCCCCCCCATCCAATATCTCTGGTGGTCCAGTGGACTGATCGCTGCCCCATCATGGGCATCTGTTTAAATTACCCTCTCTGGCCAATATCCCTGGTGGTCCAGTGGACCGCACTCTGCCCGATCGAGGGCATCTGTAAAACATAAAAAACATCCTGTTACCCTGGTGGTCTAGGTGCCCCCTCCCACCCGCCCACTGAGCCCACCACCCCGCTCCCGCCTGGTCAGCCAGCAGGTGGCAGCACCCACCCGCCTGCCGCCCCATTGCCCGCCGACTGACAGCTCGGTAGGGCTGCACGCCGATGGTTCTGGCATGAGCCAATGGGTGTGCATGCTCCGAACTACACAGTCTAGATATGTGAACCACCAGAGATATTGGCCGGGGGGGTGATTTAAACAGATGCCCGCGATCGGTCCACTGGACCACCAGGGATATTGGACGGGGGGGTTTATTATACAGATGCCCATGATCGGGCACATAGCGGTCCACTGAACCACCAGGGATATTAGATGAGGATTTCTTTTATTAAACAAATGCCCACGATCAGGCTGCAGGGGGCATTGGGCCCCGACAGCTGCTGCCTGGCAGGGCGTCGTCAGGGATTAGCGCACCTGCATGCTAATGGGATGCAAATGGCCCCATGTGCGCCTTGCATAAATTATGGTCCCATTTGCATGTCCCCTTTTGAATATCGCAGGTGCTGTGAATGGCACAATGGCACTTGCGCTAGCGCATATCCATGCTCCACTTTGGCCACTTGCACTGGTGCAGTGCCACTGCGCCATGCACAGTGGGGGTGGCCAGGGTGCGATATTCAAAGCTGCTGAGCCATAGCGCAGCTCCGTTGAATATCGCCCAGGCCACACCCCTGCGCAGCCAACTTGAGCTGCGCCCAGGCTTGCGCCACAGCCTGGCGCAGTTTGAATATCTGGGCTAATGTGTTTATGGGCAACATGCAGGGGGGTATTAGAGGAAACACCTAAGGTATCATAAGTCAGTTTAATTACTGGCTTAGGTTGCTTCTAGGACCTATGGGGTAACAGAACTGGGGAAATTACATCTGCTACAGGTACAGGGTCAGGAGGAACAGGCTCATCAACTACAGGGGTACCTGGTGTCAGGTCATTTGCTTCATCCATTGCAGTGTCCATTACTGGTTCTGGCACAGAACTACTTGGCCTCCTGACAGGGGTAAATGGTACTGCATTAGGATTCAAAACAGTGCACTGTTACTTAGGACAGTGCTTGTGGAGGGCTACAGTTCACTGACCTACGTGGCCAGTATAGTGTTATGCTTGTGCAACTGTGTTAGTTTGGTTTTGGCAGTTCGCACTCTGTATTCCAGAGGAATTATCACCCTGTAGAGGTACGATGGCAAGGAACTCTCAAAGAGGGTTCCAGTCCTAGAGGTGCCACGGGACATTTCCCGTGTCTGAAGGTGCCTTAGGAATCCCCCCAAGGGGAGAGTGCTGCCACTGGAGGAAGAGGGGAGGATGGTGGGGCAAAGAAAAAATGCTTCACAGAGAGGCTTAGAGGAACTGCTTATATAGGTCAGGAAGTGGGAGTGGCTGGCTGCTTGGCCACTGAACTTCAGGCATAGCTTTACATTTCATGGACCTACGCAGCCAGTGTAGTGTTATGCTTGTGCAACTGTGTTAGTTTGGTTCTGGTCATTCACACTCTATTCCAGAGAAGTTACCACCCTGTAGGGGTACGACGGCAAGGAACTCTCAGAGAGGGTTCTACCCCTAGAAGTTCCACAGGATGTTTCCCGTGGCTAAAGGTACCTTAAGAATCCCCCCCAAAAAATGTAGTATCATTCCCAAAAAGGAGGCAACACGAAGCATAATCCAAGCAGTAACAGGGACATAGAAGCAGTAACTGTAACGTAGTAGTAGAGAAGAATAGGCAGTTTGATAATTCAATGATATGCTCAGTTGCCATAGTAACAGCCCAGGTTAGAGTAGCATGCTACTGATGGCTTGCATTGAGAGAAGGGGATCCCCTAAGGAGAGAGGGAATGGCAGGACATCCTTCACCTCCATCCAACAACAGAACCTACTTAATGAGACTAGGGAAAAGAACTATGCTAACTAAGTGTTATGACCCGAAGCAACGGAGGAGAGGAAAAAAAACCCTATGAGGAGGAAATCTCTGGGTTTCCAAGGCCTAGGTGGCCTTCCCTCCAGGCTTGGGAAAATTTATTTAGTGATGGCTCTGCAGCTGCAATTTGGAAAGCCCAATTTAAGGGAGGTGGAAAATATTCCAATTTGGAGGGAGGCTCTCACTCAAACCCTCTAGCGGGAACATCGTGGAAGGTTGTGAGAAAACTCTGCAACAATACATGCATCCAAGGCGCAGGAGGAGAGCAACAACTGCTGAGGCACTCTCCTGGCCTACCTGCCCTAAATCAAACCAGGTGAACCAGAGGCAGTCGTAGAGAGAATGCAGTGAAGGTGCCTTGCTGGGGAAACCACTAAAGTCAATGGCCAACCATTATAGTGGAACACTAGAGCCAAAGGAGATAGACGTAATCACCCCTCACTGCTAGTCTTAAATTCTACACCAGGAGCTGCTGTCATGTAGCAGGCAGCTAAAGCCAAGCCTGGGGCGAGGACATTCCCAGCTATGGGCAGGGTGAGAAGGATCCCGCCCCAAGCTGGACACGCTCGATGATGCAGACCAAGACCGTCGGCTGCAGGAGCCCTGCGCCAAAATAGAATGGCTGGCATGCCCCAGAAATTGATTGAGAGCTGAAAAGCTGGTGAGCTGAATGAGGACAGCATGCTGAGATCATAACGAGCATGGAGTGCTGAGACCTTGCAAGGTCGAATGCAGATCGAGTGCAGCAGAATCCCAGGCCAAAGCCGAAGGGATGGCAGTATGCATGAAGTAATGGATTGCGTAAGCAAAGAGTAACAGCCGCGTAAGCAAGTGTAGACCTGCACATGGGTCAGTAAGCAGTAGTCGTGATAGGTAAATCAGCATCAAACTTGTATAGCAATTGAACAACTGAATTAGGAGCAAGCCAGCCAGACAGTACAAAGCCAAATCAAGGTGACAGACTCAGGATTTTCGGTGGTGAAGACAGATTTTAATCAATCTATATTAACAGCCTCAGCGGGAGCTAGTTGGCTGACCTCAGAGTTATAAGTGCAATAAAACAGGGAGACAATGCTTGAAAGCAGGAGTAGCCAGACAGTGCAGGGTAGCTGCAGTAAAATGAGAAGCACAGGGAGGGTCAGAGTAAACTGTGTCAGGTGAAAAGAATTAAGTATGCAACATGAAGCAGCTATGGCTGAGCCAAAACACACAGATAATGAATGCAGTAGTTTGAGCGTGGTGAGCACAGTGTTAAAACACAGGCACTGGGTACAATAGTAATTAAAGTAAACAGTCAGCAGCAGTGGCTGAAGTTGTAGCTAATCAAAAGCAGTAGCATGAGCTCTGCATAGCAGAATGCTAGCAGTTGCTGCGCAAGTAATTTGAGTTGTGAGTAAGTAAAAGCAAGCAGCATGAGCTTTGAGTAACAGTATGTTAGGAACTGAGAAACAAAGGCTCCCCCCCCCCAAAAAAAGGAAGAAAGCACACACAGCCGAAGGCAAAATACAAACCAGAAGTAGAAAAATAAGCACAGAAGCCCAGGGCGGGGCAGGCCTCAGCCAGAAGGGAGGTGTAACCAGCTCAGAGGACAAACCGGCAGAGCCTTCAGCTGCAAAGGAAAAATACTTCATAGAGAGGCTTAGAGGAACTGCTTATATAGCTCAGGAAGTGGGAGTGGCTGGCTGCTTGGCCATTGCACTTCAAGCATAGCCTTACATTTGATTACAGCCAATTTGCTGTGGAAACATGACAGGGTTTGGTTCTGCCGCAAAATACCGAGCCATAAACTTGTCACTGTCACACTCTTCGGGAGAACTGTTCTGGGGCTTCTCAAAAGGTTTAGATGGACAAGTATTCAAGTCTGAGGTGACCCTTTCAAAAAGCATAGACAGGACAGTTCTCCTTCGATCCGTTCGGAAGGCTCTGTTGGACCAGTATTCAGACTCAAAATGTTCCTTTTCGAGAGGCATAGTGGTAATAACACTTGAGCTTTGCTTTTCTGCAGTTTTTCTTCTGGTCTGAGGCCTTCTGACCACTAGAATTTCACTTTCAGGCTGAGAATCTGGCCCAATCTCTCCGATTGGGAGCAGGTGATTGTGATGCATTATTTTCTCAATCTCTCTACCGTGCTCTTGACGAATTTGGCAAGCAGGTAACTCTGCCAGCTTCTCAACCACTACATACACATCAGAGTCCCACCAGTCTTAAATTTTGTGTTTCCCCTGAATGCCCAGGTTATTAGGACTCAATCCCCCCTCTTAGAGCACTTGATGATGAACCCTCTGGTCATATATTTGTTTGTTACTGGTGCTGGATTTGGCTGCGGCTTCAGCTGCTTGATGATATGCAGTCTCTAGTTGCTCTCTCAGCTTTCTGGTGTGTTCTAGATATGGATCTTCTGAAGTGCCGTCATGTGAGATGCCAAACCACAGATCTACAGGTAGTCTGGCCTCGCACCTGAACATCAAATAAAAAGGAGACCACTGGGTGGCATTGTATTTGGTACAATTATATGCATGGACAAGGTAGTTGACCTTCTGACTCAAATTCTGTTTGTCCCTTGGTACCCAACATGTTGAGCAGGGTGCGGTTAAAGCATTCTGGTTGTGGGTCCCCCTGGGGGTGGTATGGAGTTGTCCTGGACTTTTTGATGCCATACACTGCTAAGAATTCCATCACAAAGCAGCTTTCAAAGTCCCTGCCTTGATCCGAGTGTATTCATTGGGGAATACCACAATGGGTGACAAACTGCTGCAGGACCTTAACAACTGTACTGGCTTTTATATCATGTGTAGGGTAAGACTGGGTATACCTGGTGTAGTGATTGATAAAGACCAGAATGCATGATTTGCTGGAGTGATCAGGCTCTAGTGACAAAAATTCCATGCATGTACAGATTGTATTGAACTGTTTAGCTAATTTCTGACCTCCACTACAGACTGCTCAGCCAAGAATTGGACATATATGGGACATATTTTACAGGGCTCCCCTGATGCTGCCCGTCGTCTATTTAACAGGCATATACATCAGAGCATTATTGTGGAGTCTGGACTACTCTACACCTCCCCGTCCTTCCTCAAGCTAATGTATGGCTGCCTGCTGGGTATTTTGCCTGATGCTCCTGCACGACTGCCATGGGTGTGATTTCAGTGAGTTTCTTGCAGCTTCAGCTCCTGAGGGTTCCATACCAGCTAAGCCTGGCAATTGATATCTGGTTCCTTGACATCTCTGCCTAATTATTTATCAAGGATGGAGTAGAGGGTACAAGGTTTATTTACACTCTTTGGACCATTGGACCCCTCTACCCTTGCTATGGCACCCTGCAGGTTGTACGTGTGGGCAATGGACTTTATGGGACATTTAAATACCCTTGGAGATTATGTCAAAATTTTAAAATTTCAGTAACAAATCTGCCTCGATTCTTCTGTGGGCTCTGCATGTCCTGGGGGACTAGGAAAGTCATTAGGAATTTTCCTGCTAGTTATAACGTACATGCTGACCTTTTGGGGGGATCTTGTCCCTTTAGGGCACTATGGAATCCTGTTATTAAGGGCTCCGGGGAAACCCCTAGATGTGATAAGGTTCTCCTATTTGCCTGCTGATTTGAACTTCTTAATCTTAGCATGCCAACTGAGTTTGCTCAATGTTTAAATGTGGTTCTTTGAGCTGATGCATTGTTGTATGACCCCCTGGTTTATATACCAAATCCTCTACATAATTTGGTATATATTTCTGAAGTTATATTGCTTTCAGGGAAAGTAGTTAATGGGTGGTGGGTTGTTTTACTAGCTGTTTTTCAAATATTACTGTTTTAGTATTTTACCTAATAAGCTGTAGAGACTGGGTTACTTACAATTTGTTTGATTCCTGTTCTTTGGGCTGGGGGGAAGGGAGGGGGTGAGTGTAGATAGGAGGGCAGTTAGTTAACATTATGGATGGTAAGAACTTGAGAGATCGGTCCCTGGAGATCATGTCTGTATATAGTTGGATGAGAAGGGGGATATGGTTTTTGACATGGGGGGTTATTCTAGCAGTTTGTTCTGTTGGGGGTGAGTTGTTTGTTTTTTCAGGTGATTGTCGGGGAGGGTTGGGCCCAAAGCACGCCTTGGAAATTTGATCATTCTGGGCCATCAGAGCCCTCTTTCCTGTGAGTCTTGCATACTTGGTTTGAACAGTTTTTATGGTTTACAATTATAGATTTGCTTCTTGGAATATTAAGGGTGCCCAGAACAAAAAGAAGTGACACATGATACTGAGACACCTCAAACAGCTCCAGCCCAATGTAGCCATGTTACAGGAAACTCACATGCCAGGAGGATATTCTCCTTTTTCGAAGGGAATGGGTGGGGCAGGTCTATGGTGCTGGTGTCAGCAACAAAAAAAGGAGGTGTTGCCATCCTTATTGATCAGAAGATCTCCTTTGTCCTGTTGCAGGAGGTTTGTGACCCAGAAGGTCGCTTTGTCTTCTTACATTGCAGGCTTGGATTATCCGAACTCCTGCTGGGATCAATTCTACGGTCCCAATGCAGACTCCCCCAAATTTTTTGTGAGTCTCCTGCCCCATCTAGTCCCATATTTGCACCTACCAATAGTCTTAGACAGGGACTGGAATTTGGTGTGTGACTCAGATTTGGACACGTCGGGGGCCATCAGGAAGGGATTGTCCCCAGGGCAACGGGGCCTGGGTGACCTTATGGATACGGCAGGGCTTGTAGGCCCCTGGCGCCTGCTCCATCCATCCATACATCACTATGCCTTCTACTCCATATCCCATGCCTCACAGTCAAGAATTGATTATTTCCTCATCAGTTTGTCGATGGTATCTGATCTGCAGGCTTCTGATATACATCCCACGGTGGTCTCAGACCACGTGCCAGTTTCGTTGGATCATAGTTTAAGTGGGTTGGAAGAATGGGATCCCACATGGAGGCTTAATGCCACCCTGCTTAGAGATCCAGAGGTCCTCGCTGAGATCAAAACCTTTTTGCAAAATTTCCTTCTGATTAATGAGGGTTCAATCTTGAATCTGGATATGGTGTGGGGAACAGCCAAATGTGCCCTACGGGGGGGGAATTGATGCAAATAGCCTCCACCCATAAGAAATAGAGGGTGACCAAAAAGAACAGTTTGTTGCAGCATATTAGATCTCTGGAGGGATCCCTTTCTTCCTCCTCAGACCCTGATAGTTGGTGTCAGTTAAATGCCCTGAGAGCTCAATATTTTGGCCTTTTGGCCGAGCAAGCCAACTTAGCCCTTTAGTGCACAAGGATGCATTATTTGGAGTTGGGGGAGAGGGCTGGAAAGCTTCTAGCCCTATGCCTGTAAAAGGCAGAGGTGAAATGTGCCAAACATTTGCTACAACCGGATCCCCAGGGCCAGCTCCTTACTAACCCCAGGGAGATTGTTGACACATTCTGTCTATATTTTCAATCCCTCTATACGGGGGATACATCTTTTCCAGATCTCCCAGACTGCATTGTGAATTATTTTAATGCTTTGCACCTCCCACAGCTGTCTTCCTCTCAGCGGGACTTCTTGGATGCCTCCATTAGAGAACAGGAGGTCTTGGCAGCTATTCACTCTCTCCCTAAAAATAAAGCTCCAGGTCCTGATGGTTTCCTTAACAATTTTTATATTGAGCGCAGAACAGTGGTGACTCCAGTCCTTACATTGTTGTTCAACTACCTCCTTTCCTCTGGCCTTTCTGACTTCTCATATACTCAGGCTTGGATTTCTCTCATCCCGAAGCCAGGCAGGGACCGTTGTTGCCCAGCAATTATAGGCCCATCTCTTTGCTCAATTCGGACCTAAAGATACTGGCAAAGGTTCTAGCATCTTATATGCTCCAGGCATGGTCAGGTCTCATTAGCCTGACGCAAGTTGCGTTTATGGCTGGCCGTGCTTCTTCGGATCACTTCCGTAAGCTCTGGTACCTGATCTCTACGTCGGGCGAGAGCAAGGTTCCTGGTGTCTTGGTCTCGCTTGATGCAGAGAAGGCCTTCAATCGGGTTTCCTGGCCCTTCCTATTTGCTACTCTCCACAAATTTGGTTTCCCTGATGGGTTCTGTGACTGTGTGCATGTCCTGTATTCCAATCTATCAGCCAGGATTCGTTGCAATGGGGTCCTGTCAGCCCCCTTTCTCCTTCAGTGTGGCACATGGCAGGGATGCCCCTTATACCAATTCCTGTTTAATCTTTATCAATAACCCTTATTACACAACCTTCAGAACAACCCATTGGTTGAAGGTATTCAAGTTGGGGGTCTCAGCTGTAAATTCTCAGCATATGCTGATGATTTATTATTGCATCTGATTAATCCCCACTCATCCATCCCTGCCATGCTCTCTGAAATTCGCAGGTTTGCAGAAGTGGCGGGATACAAACTGAACCTTGACAAGACTAAGGTTCTCCCACTCAGTGTACATGTCCCTTGTCAATTGATCCTAGATTTGGGCCTATCCTGGGAACCAAAATCTTTTACCTACTTGGGTATTAGGGTACCTAGGAACCTGGCAGCCCTAGGCTGAGAAAACCTAGCCCCACTTGTAAAAGAAATCTCTGCTGACTTACAGAGATGGATGCATCTTCCCCTTTCTCTTTGGGGTGGGGTGCCTGTAATCAAAATGAACATTTTGCCCCATATCCTCTACCCCCTTAGAATGTTGGGCCTTTATTTACCCAAGATATGGTTCACTAAGTTCAACTCCACTATCACAGCCTTTTTATGGAAACAAGGTGCCCCCAGAAGGGTGTACTTTAAACTCACTCTTTCCCGAGAAGGTGGGGGGCTCTTTGACTGCCAAACATTTTTCTATATTATTGTGCACTGCATAGTTCCAAATGTTTTCTCTGGGACTCCTCCACTCGCACTTTGGATACCCCAGACTATTACCCTCCATGGTTGTCCATTGAGCAGAGGTTCTGTGAACAAGCAGGGCTGTGGCTTGGCAGTCTTCTATATCTTAAACCTTCCCAGCTCCCCTCTAAACTTCTCAGTACTCCCTTATGTTGGTCCCTCCAAGCTCTTAGACAGCTTAGTCTGTATATGGGCTGGGAGTGGAGGAAGGATTGGTCTCAGCCAGTTCTGGGGAACCCTAACATACAGATCGCTCATCGGCCAATCCCTTTACATTTTTGGCCCCGACTTGGCACTGCTGCTCTCTTGACTCCAGTCAATGGAGATGCAGTAATCCCACTTTCTGTGATGTAGCAAAGGTTTGCCATCCCAGTTCTCCATCCCTTTAAATATATGTAACTTTCTGGTGCTCTTACTGCATTTTTAGGCCCTCATCCCTGGCATATACCCCCAAGGAGGGGTCTTACCTGACCTCCTCCACACGGTCAGTCAACCACATGCTGTGTCTGGTTTCTGTCAGCTTTTCCAGTTGAAGAACCTGGCTAGCTTGGAGTGGATCTGCTTTTATTGGAGTCAAACTCTACAACTTTGGGTAGAGGTTAAGATTTGGCAAGGGGTTTGGTTACATTTATATCAATTTCTCAAATGGGACAGGTATCACCTTTTACAATACTTCTCAACTGCTATGAATTTCGCATAGCGCTACGATTTTCACACTCAAATTTACCCTTGCTCCGCATAGGTTTACTGATGTTCTTAATAATGTTAGAGCTATTTCTGGACACACAAACTATTAAATCACTAAATTAAGTTGATAGAAACATTTCCAGTCACTAACTATATGGGGGCCTACTATTTGTAGACATTTTATTCTTTAAAATAAGAAAGTGTTCCACATTCTGGCCATTTGCTATGATTTTTGTAGGCCAATGCTATGCTTTTTAATGCTGAGAAGTTGAGAGGTATGCCTTTTACAATTCTGCTTACTACATAATCTTTATTACATGCCTGTTAGGCTCTATAAGATGGGCAAATGGGCATCTCCTTCTCGTGCTCATTGTGGCATAGCTGAGGGGCATTTAAAACATATTCTCTGGGACTTCCCAAAGGTTATACCCTTTTGGAATGCTATTCATCTCTCTTTGGACCCGTTTCTGGGAGCTGATCCCTTTTTTACCCCTGAGGTCTGCCTGGTCGGCGTTTACCCTGAGGAGCTATCAGGATCCCGAAGAACCTATATGTCTCCGATTGCCATAACAGCAAAATTAATCATTTGCTGGCATTGGCTGGATGACATCATTCCATCATATAAGGAATGGCACCAAGAGATACTGATGGCTCTTGAGATGGAAAAGCAGATCATATACCGGCAAGACTGCCCCTAGTCCTTCAAATCCCGGTGGGAGCCGCTTTATGCCCTACTGTCCATTTCAGTAACTCCATTAGTGCCCCAACATAATTCCTCCCTAGACTCCTGCTCCCGCTTATCTACATCTGGACACCCAGCAGTTGGATAACTGCTCTTTATTTGTTTAGTTTGTTGGGCAGAAAGGAAAACTCTGGTGTGCTTTGGAGGGTATGGATGGGGGGTTGAGGGTTGGTGGGGGTGGGTATTTCTTTGTTTACTGGTTTGATGTTGTTTGTACTTTGTATCCAGTTCTGATCTATGTATCTGTATTCTGACACTGTTATGTTCTTTTTGCTGTGATATTGAAAAACTTTAATAAAGTTGAAATTGAAAAAAAAATCATGGTAAGTTGAATGTTAAAAGGAATTTAAAGCATAAATATGTGGAGGAAACATTTTACTCAAGACTAGAGTGGGTTGGGAGGAGATGATGCACCTTTTTTTGTGTGTTGCCCTTAATGTCTGAGAGTATGTTGCATGCCAGTAGCAAAAGCCCTTCCGTGTATATGAATAAAAACCTGCCACACACTAGAGAGACACACTGGTTCAATTACAGATACTTCAAGCATTGTACAATATTCAAAAAGTGTTAACTTCAGTTACGCAAACAGTGCAAAATAACAGTGCAATAGCTCGTGTAGTGCAGGCAAAAGTGTAAATTTCCACAACTGGCCTGAAAACCCTCAACTGCATGCCAGTTGCTCTGGTGCTTCACTTGCCTAGAGCTTGATCACGGGGTGGGATTGTGGTGTTGTACACTCCCCCCCCATGTAAATGGTTGTGGTGATTGGCAGCAGCTTGATCACACAGAGGCAATGTAATTGATTTAGATACTACACACAAGGTAAAGAGTGATCACAGTCAGCAGGAGTCCAGGGAGGGAACTGAATCCAGTAAATTACCAAAGTGGAAAACTAGTGAGCGATACAAAATATTTTTTTAAATCATTTGTGTATCAAAAACAGAAAGAGAGCGCAAGAAGATAAATATATCAAACTGTATACATCAAAATTAGTAAAGAATTCAGTACACTAACTCAAAAGTGTCAGTTGTGTGAACAACTCTGCACATAAACAAGGCAATAAAAAGCCCCGAAATAAGAGACCACTCCCAGGTACAGTGCTAGATGCTGAGATCACTCAACAATCTTCATTCATGGCTACAAGTAGCAGAGGTGGGGATCCAGCTGCATTAGAAACAAACTGCAGCCCAGAGAAGATCCTAAGAAAGAAAAGAGGTAGAATACATGGGACGTGTGGGGGGTTATAAGGAGGGACCAGGGGTGGGGAAGAGAGAAAAAACACATAAAAGAAAGTACATAAAGAAAACATATGTCAGTAGCATTTCAATATAGCTATGTCAAACAACAAGGGCTGGTAGTATAGCCTTGTGGTTAGAGTAATGAGTTGTGAATGAACTTAGTACATCTAGCAGACTTTACATCTAGCAGACTTGAGTTTGATTCCCACAACCTCTACCTGCATGGTGTGTAACTTTGAGCAAGTCACGTAACCACCCCAGTGCTCCGGGGTCACCCCTGAAAACAGACACATGTTCCTAGTGGACCTTACCCAGTTAGCAAAGAAAAAAAAAACCCTCCCATTATTAGGGAAAACAGGTTAGACTAGTACCTGTGAAATAATCCTATTATCTTAAACATGAGCTCATCATGAGAACATAGAGGATAATGTATACACAGCCTAGTACAACAAGTCTGTGTCTGCATCAAAAGGTTACTATGGGAACCAGGAACCCTGAGAGCAAAGCTCGAGAGGTTCCCTGGTTGCCACAGAAAACTCAAGGTGAAGACATAGGCTTGTCTGCGTATTGATGTCCATACATTAATTTTTTATAGTGTATAGGCATCCATGCCCATTTCAGACACTCTGCTTCCTTTCAGTAAACTGGTGGTTGGGGAAGGCACTCGAGGGTTTGTGGCAGGCTCAAATTACTGATTCAACGTGGGGCTAGCGACTACAGCTTCTTCTGTAAATAAAAGTCCAAAAAAGCTGCTTTCAGCTCAATTGGCTAAAGAAAAGCAGCTGGGCAGCTGCATTGTAAATTGTTGTGCTGCAGTAGTGACACCACTACTGCAGCACAACAACATACTAATGTCACTACTGTAACACAACAACATACTGATATCACTATTGCAGCACAACAACCCTATTCTAGGCATGGAGTTCCATGCAGAACAACATTCCGCCATACACTATATCAAAATGTAAAATCATAATTTATAGAATGATATATGGGGTTGTGTGCTTAATGAGAATTTTACACGCACCCGAGGTGTTGGATGCTACATAAACCCCGAGAGCGAAACTCAAGGGGTTTATTAAAGCATCCAATATCAAGGGTTTGTGTAGAATTCAAGTTTTGCACACAACCCCATGTTTTATTTTATATAATTGCTGGGTATCATTCTGTTTTGCCACAGCAATCATATAAAATAACTAGACATCTCCATGTAGCTGTGGTCTGACCAGGTTTCAGCAGGGTCCACAGTCAGATCCAGCTGCTGAAAAAAATTTACATTTGTTTTCCTCTTTTTTAAGTTTTTTTAAGAAGCCCCATTTTAGGATTTTTAGCCCAGCACATTTTGGTTTTTTATGGACTTACCGCTGAGTCAAAGTGATGGTGTAGTCTCCGGCGGTAAGCCAAGGCATCCAGCGGTGAGCAAGGGAAGGGCAGCAGCTGACACATGTGCAGCACAAAGGAAACCCGGTGCACGTTTACCATTCTAAACACTCCTTTATAATGGCAAATTATGAATCTGTTTCTCTTAGAGAAAAACAATAGCCAGTTATTATAGGTCTATTAAATAGTATAAGCTGGCAACATAAATCAATGTTCAGAAAGTGTAAATACAGAACAGAGTCCTATGCCTGGTAATCTAAGCACAAAATCCTAAAGAAATGGTTTGAGGTCCCAGTCCTCATCGAGAACCTTGGGTTTCAGGCTGCCAAGTAAGTAAATCCAAGGACTCTGTTTTTGTAACAGTTAGGGACCACAGACCATTACTTTTGGCTTTTGTGCTAAGATTATGGTTCCATGGCAATTCGGCTAAGAAATTACGGTGAACATCAATTCGGCAAATCCCTTAGAGTGACTACAATTTTGGCACAAAAAAAAAAACCCGGTGCATGACACTTTCATCTAATTTCATACATTTCCATAGTGCTTTACTCAGAAACATGGCTGGAAAAGCTAAATCTTGAAATGAAAATTGTATGTTAAGTCCCCTGAGGTACTCATATCTCTCATGGACCACAAACTCTTGCACCACTGCCACCAGACGGTCGTTCAAATCCCCATATTGGTGCCAATGTTGTGCACATGCAGCCCCTGAAATGATTTGTTTCATTCTCACCTCTGTCAGCATTTGAGCTTCTTTCAGACATTCCAGCAGCCTCCAAATACAAAGTTCAAAAGTGTTTTATTGATCAGTTAAAACCATTTCAATTTACAAATATAACTTATAAATAAATTCAAGAAAAATCACCATACATAATACATTCTATAATCTTTATCAGCACATGTCCTAGCAGAGGACCTAGTCTGTTGGACATTGGTTTAACGCTTGATAGTTCAACTACATATTTTCTCTCTATCTCTAGCACATTAGACAGCATTTACTTTTATCACAGCAGTCTATATTTGTACAATTTTTCATTCATAAATATACTGTTTTCAAAAAAGAAGCTACTTTCTCCAGTATATATCCATTGTTTGTATTTAACAAAAAGATTAACATATCTTCCGGAGGGAGGTCAAGACCTGCCAAGACCCCACCCAAGTATTTCTCCCATTGTTTTATATATAATCGACAAATTAAGATAATGTGTTTCAAATCATCTTCCATGTTTCTATCACATCTGCAATAAGGAGATGTTACATTTTCCCACTTTTGTCTGTGGAAGATATAATTAGCCCTGTAAGTCTCAAATCTAAACTGAGTTCTTGCTCTTCTTTTAGAGGGATCCAATAGTTGTAATAGATATGGTTCTATTCCATGCTCTTGTTTGAGACATTTGTACCATCTGAATAGCTTTAAATTTTTTAATTCCTCCCTCATATTTGATCTTTCTATATCTCAGAGTCTATTTTCACTCAAATTAATAATTTCTTCCCATGGGTGTTGATAAATGTCCCACATGATATGTCCCAGACTATTAGGAAACATGAGATTCTTAATGATCTTAGTAGAAATTGCTTTGAAGCCCATTGACGAGTAAGTAATCTCTTCCTCCATACATTGTCTTGGTAGTCTTGTTTCGTTAATAACAGCTATTATTTGCCTTTCTATAATGAAAGTGGCTATCGAAAATTGCCCTGTTTCGAGTTTGAGGATCACCTCAGGGACTGATTGAGGTAACATAAGTACATATCTGTTTAGTTTGTTTATAATTACCTATAATTTTTTTATGCATACAAAGCACCATACCTCTGCTGCGTAAAGCATGCTTGACTGTATTTTAGCATCAAGTACCTACATGATACCTTTGACTGAGCCACAACCCATTTTGGCATTAAAAATGTAAAATGCGTTTATTGCAACTTTCATTTTATTACCTATCATATCTAGAAGATTATTCCATTTAGTGTTTTCTGAAAATTTAACTCCCAAGTAGTCATAAGCTGTTACCTGTTCCACTTTTTCTGCACTAATCCTCACTAAGTATTTTTTTTTGCTTTTATTTCCAAAAACTACCATTTTTGTTTTAGTCATATTTATTTTTAGATAATGCTCGTTACATAAATCTTTTAAATGGTCAAGTTTTCTTTGAAGCCCCAGTTTTGAAGTTGATAACAATACCAGATTGTCAGCATATGCTAGGCAAGCCACCCTTGTATTACCTATTTTGGGAGCATGAAAATCAGTATGGTGTAATTTTATAAGTATCTCATTAATATATATATATATATATATATATATATATATATATATATATATATATATATATATATATATATATATATATAAACAATGTTGAGCCAGAAGATAGCCCTGTCATTCCCTATATTGGTATGAAAAGGCAAGGTTGTATTTCCCATATGATCGTACTGAACCTTAGCCCAAGTGTGGTTATATAATCTTAAAAGGACATTCAGTAAATTTGGGCAGTTTATGTAGTTTTTCCCAGAGAATACATCTGCTTATGTTGTCAAATGCAGATGTGAAATCTACAAAGCAGCAGTAGAGCTTTCCCTTTTTAATTTGGAAGTACTTCCAGACTATGTGTTGTAAGACATAGCAGTGGTGGGTAGTAGATCTTAATTTCCTGAAGCCATTTGGGGTCTCATGCAGAGTAGAATTCTTTTTCACCCAATCATTAAGCCTACTGAGAATGATTCTTGTAAAAAAATGTTATGATATATCAATAAGACTAATAGGTCTGTACATTTTAGGATTGTTTGGATTTTCTTTTTTATAAATGGGATAGATGATAGATCCTCTCCAGCTGTGTGGTGGGTCATGTCCTTGAGCTATGGAATTGAATACCTTATGTAGTATAGGGTTCCACCAGTCAGAGAAGAACTTATATATATCTCCTATGATCTTGTCCGGACCTAGAGCCTTATTAGTCTTCAATTTTAGTATTGACCTTGTTATCTCTTCTGAATTTATATATAAAGATGTGGGATACTGCAAATTTCCATATTTGTATTCTTTAAGTATACGATCTTCCTCATTGGAAAAATAAAGTTCTGTGAAATATTCTTTCTATGTATCTGGTAGAATATGTGCTTCTACTTTTGTAAGGTATTTGTTATAACCTTGATTTACCAATCTCCAAAAAATGTTTGTATCTTTATTTATTGCAGATTCCCTTAATTTTTCCCAAAGGATTTCTGTATATCTTAATTTCTCTTGATTTAATTTTTTTTATATTTTTTTCTAGCTTCCTTAATTTTGGTTGATTTCTCTACCTGTTAGATTTATGTTTCTTGCATTTCCTTAATACCTTGATTAATTCCTTTTTCACTTTTCTACATCTTGAATTAAATCAGCTTTTGCCTGTTACTGCTTTAGTTGTTACTTTATTTACTGTGCAATATGGTTTAATTAGAATATTAGTATTCTGCCATTTATCTAAGGAAGTATTATAATCAGTCTCAGCAATAATTGAAGATTGTAAGTCCTTCATTGCTGTTTCATATAACAGATTATTTAAAAAGTTGATGTTACTAGGAGTCCATTGTTTTCTTTTTTGATTTATAATCTCCACATCTTCCCTACTAGTTTGATTAAGCCTTCCATCAGTTATTTGATTTGTTTGTATTGTTAAACACACTGGATTATGCGCTGACTCCACTCTGTCCATGATCTCAAGATCATATATTAATTTGATGGCTTCTATATTACCCCAGGCCAAGTCTATTATTGAGTTGTCTTGAAGACTACTGTAAGTTATTTTACCCAATTCATCTCCTATTGTATGCCCGTTCAATAATAAAAAGTTCTTATCTGTTAGTTGAGAAGCCAGTATCCTTCCTCTGCTATTTGTCCTTAAGTCCAATGCAGCTCTGTTATTATTAATTCTTGGGTTAAGCTCCAAAATAATACTACTAAAGTTAGTGATATTGTGATCAATCACTATCCTTGCATTAAAGTCACCTATCAGTAATATGGGCAGATCAGGATCTGTGTCAATAATGTATCTTAAAAAAAGATTAATTTGTGCCAGTAACTTGTCTAGTTGTTTATTAGAAGGTTGTAAATATATATTAGCTATTCATTTATTTTGATTGCTAAACTCCTCTAATTGAATTGCAAGAATATTCTCATGATTATTGTATTCTTTGTTAACAGTATAATTGAGATCAGTTTTTAAATATATGGTTAGACCTTCCATTGTCCTTCTGGTCTTCTTTAATCTGGTTGCTGATTTAGATATGGTTAAATATCCAGGCAATCTATGAGTTTCCTCTGTTGTACAGAAACTGATTAACTTCCGGATCTGCAATCTTTAAATGTGTCCCTTCTATGTTCCAGGACAATATTTTTAGTTTCTTATACTTCAATAATGGAGGATCTTCCTCTATTCTATTATACTTTAGTCACTGGCTGTTGTCCCTTGCCTTATGTCCTATTATAGGTACTGAATCTTCTGCTCTTTCTGAATGGCCATTAAAATTATTTTGTTTCTCTAGATCCAGGGCCCTTTCTTGTTTGGAGCCATTCCAGTCCTCTGTTGACATAACATATACTGCTATTGCATCTAATATTTTTGCTTGGCTCAGTACTTTTTGTGTGATGCTATTGCTTTTAAAAGTTATGTCTATTTGCGAAGTCCCATATGCACGTTTACATAGTTTAATATAATCTATTGTTTTCTGTGAAATGATCATGTGTGATACTCTAGTAAGGAATGCTGTAATTTCCCTTTTGACATATCCTGGAGTGTCCTGTTCTTTAGTTTCCCAGCCAAATACTGATAAAATCTTACCGTTCCATTCTTCATTTTCTCCTATTCTGCTTCTGGGATTGTTTTTCCCTTCATGTCTCAATATTATTACTAGTCCTTGATTCCTTTGTATATCTTTCTCTACTCTCTCTCTCTCTGGTTTTAAATCATCTTGGGTGGGTACAATCTGCACTGGCATTAACACAATACCCATGGGTTTTAATATTTTTTGTTGACTCCAAAAAGTATCAACCACTAATCCCAATTTTATATACAGTAATACACAATCCTTGTGTACTACATTTGGGGGTCTCATGATGTCTATTTTATCATCCATATTCATTACATGTAGAATATGTAGTACTATATTCTTTAAATTTTCATTTGTTTCTTCATGTAATTCATTTATTCCATAAATTTCCATGAGCTATTCCATCTCTGTACCCACAAAATCAAAACATTTCTTATTTCTAGGTATCGAATTACAAGCCTTATTACTGGGCGGTATCTGGCTGGTCCCAACCTCCCCTTCATCCATCTCTGAAGTTCCCTGATCTGTATCTTCTTTGTTATCTGCATCTGGGTGTTTGATTTTAGAGAAAATGTGTAACCTCTTATTTTCTTTATCTAGCATAGATTCTCCTTTTTCCCCATTACCCTCTTCTTTTCCTCTACGCTTTCAGTGGTTTGCTTTATTATAGCATCTTTTCCAGCTTTCTCATTTCTTGCCTTAATTTACCTTTGTTTTGCTTTTTATTATTTTTCTAGAATAACCTATAGGCTTCTGTTTGTAATCTTTCTTATTCCTTGTCTCTCCATGTTCATATAATTCACACATGCAGGGTTGATTTTTATCAAAGGGGGGGGGCAAGTTCACTTGTACTGCCTTATTCTCTCCCATAATCTTATTTTTACTTTCCTTATAGTTACAGTTACTTAATTATATCCCTCGTGCGTTACGTATTTAATATTAACCATAGTCTAAGTCTCAATCAATTTCCATCAATCAATCAATCAGTTAATCTGATCGTCTTTAAACAGGTCCACATGCCTCATTGATTGGATCTGAAAAATGTTGGATGTTAAATGGGTTGAGTTAATTAACATAGCGATGGTCTTAATAGGGAATAGAACTGTCAGGTGCAATCACAATAAACTGTAATTAGATTAAATTATATTAGGCCTACTGATATTTAAATGATTGAATATGAATGTATAAATGATTATCTAAAAACCTGTAGTTATAGTTATAACAATAATGACAATGACAGCAACAGAAAACAGCTATATCTATATCAATAGCAAATCAGTGGTAAATCACATGAAACATTTAAAAACACTCCTAACAACTCAGAGCCACCTTAAGAGCATATGCACTTCTAACCAGGTTGTGGCCCAGTTAAGTAAATAAAGTATATAAGAGTATACCACAACGCTACAGTGTCCACAGTATTCACAGTATATCACAGTATATCACCAGCAACACATACTGCGTATCCACATATGAGTTGCGTCCAATCTGTCTCTAATCTAAACTCAAGTCGCTCACAGCGAAAAGCAAAAAGTGCTTTTGTTAAATTCCTCTGATATGTGTTAATTCGCTTTTAGTTCTCTCACAAGTTCTGTCAATTTTCTAATTTTCTATTTGCTTTACTCCACGTGCTGTATGTAAATCTTATAAGCTTAAAATAAGAATAGTAACAATAAAATAATAAAAGTAATAAAATAACAGTAGATAGCAATAGACCAGAGTTCTGAGATTCTGAAATTCCCAAATTGTAGGTTGAAGCACTAATCTTGTTTTTCGAGGGGCTATTCTTCAGTGTTCCTTACTGTCATCCTGAATGACCGTTCTGTCCTCTGCAGGCTCGCAGAACCTCAATCCCGGTTTGAATGTTTAAGGAAGGGAAGGGATTCCTGTGTCTTGGCCACCAGTTGCTGTCTCCCTCACCGTCTACTCACGTTTTTGCAGCTGGTTCCCTGTGAAGACAGAATAAGAGAAACTCGAGGTGAGAACCCTGAAGTGGGGCATACAAGATTTTCTGGAAAGGGAGCTAGCATTCAACGCGACGGTGTCATACCTTTTACTAAAATAAAACTTGCAAAACTCCCCTGCTTCTCTGGCTTCCTCCTCAAGACAGAGAGCGCAGTGCCACATGACCTCCTCCTTCAACCTCTCCACTTCGACTCCAAGGCAACTCCCCACAGAAACCTGGCCCACCTTGTTATCTCTCTCTCACCACCAAATATTAGGGTGGCATGCTCCCAGTCGTGCACTATTTATATTATGGGGGGTTCCACCCCCCACACCTCCATGGGTGGCTGCACCTCCCAAACCTCCTGCTATTTCTAAATATCCTACTCTGAGGCACTCATTGACACAGGGGTAGGCTATATCAGCATATTCACCAATTACACTCTATTGCCATCATTTTGTGGTTGCCGTTATTGTATTCTCGGCAGTTTCATCACCATTATTCCCTAGCTGTAGTTTCTTAGTCATATTGACATGCCACCAAGATTACACAGGTACTGGAATCTGTCTTTTATTTTCATTTTATTCAAACCCACAGTCATCCAAGTTGACTTAAGCAGATGTCCTGAACCAAAAATAAGACAGGCATAAGGAACAGCATGTGTTCAGAAAATGTACAGGAAATGCTGGCATTTTATGAAAGGTTATCATGTACAGAAATGAATCAAAGCCAGACACTCACTGCCTCTGTTGTTTTTTTGATATATGCAGTATTTATTTTTTTCTGAAGGGCCACTGGTAATACATCAAAATGTGTTGTATACAACTGCTTTCTCCAAACTAGTGCTCTAAAATAATGGTATCTAAAAATTTTTTACAATACTACATTTACCCAATATTGATGTGCCCTTTGTGCCCGATGAGTTAAAAGTAAACCTAACTTACCTCACGTGCAAAAAGACACATACAAACACTTAAAATGCAATGCTGCAAAATATTGAGTGTGTGGCTTATGTTAATTTCTGTACACATCTGTAACCATAAGTTAGTTAGTTAGTTAGTTAGTTAGTTAGTTAGTTAGTTAGTTAGTTAGTTAGGAAACCATAAGTAAACCAGAACATCAGAACCTTTTATAGGCACAAACCAGGATTGTGACGTCACATGAAAATGATGGCACATTAAATACAGTAGTGTACAAGTAAAGAAGCTACATCACACCGGTGACCCGGGTTCGGGAACAGACTTGGGTCACTCAGGGGTCGGCAGGGAGAGGAAGGACTGAGCATTCATAGACAGTTCTCCTTCCTTAGGGATGGGGGACAGTGCAGTGTGCTATAGACTGACACCCAGTGGTGGCTGGGTGTCAGCACAGTTGCATCGCCCAGACCAGGGGAGGGCACCTGTCCAGGGTGCATGTCTGCTTCTGCGGAGGTGGGGGCAGCTACCTCGCCCATTGCAAGGTTCAGATGCCCGGGGAGAAAAAGCAGAAAATGGCTGGGAGCCGACAGGGTCCATGATGACCCGACATGTTCAGGTCGAAATATGAATCCCTCCAAGGGAGACCCAGAACACCCCGTTGGCTCCATGGAGGAGCCATAAAGTATGAACGTAAAGAAGCTACACTACTTACACAAGTTCAAATACAAATAACAATATAATACAATATATAGAACAGTGTATGCATAACCATACACAACAAGACTGTGTTTCCATTGAGGGTTTGTGAGGTCTTTATAGGGACTTATGATGTCATTGCAAACCCAAGATAGAAACACTGCTTTATTGTGCAAGGTTGCCCATATACTGTTTTACATAGTATATGATTGCCATCGATTGTGAATGGATTCTAGCAGACCATTTAAAGAAAAAAGACCAGGATATGTAATTAGTAATGGCTCTGTGGCCATGCTGTGATTCAATGCTCATACTCGCTAATGCCACAGTGCTGCTCCCCCCCCGACTGTCTTTCTTAAGCTATATTAAGTGAGAGAATTAAGAAAATTGCCATTTTTGCCGCAATTTCAGTTACGCAATCATGTCACAGATTAAGTTGAGCAAGCAGCTCTGTCAGAATTAAGGATTAGCTGGTGTCTCAAAATAACAGTGACAGTATATGCTCATTCAAAAGGCAGAAAAGTTATAGTATCAATCTAACATCAGAACGATACTGTAAAAATTTTTTGTGAACTTTGAACTGCACTACAACAAGGTTTTGAAAACTGCTGAAATCTATTCACACCTGAGGACAATGATGAATTATATGAAAATTACTTCAGTGTTATTACATCTAAAATGGTCCTTCAGGTCAGCTTTTAAAGAAGCAGCAAAATGTTTTGGTTTACTATACGATTTTAAATGTGGTGGAAATTTGTTTCGGGCTTTGGAAGTACTATAAATAAATGAACACTGACATGTGCAGCAAGCTTGAATGGTAATTTAAGCATAAGGAAAGAAGGCCTAAGGTTTTAATTACTAATGTGAATTTCTAATTCATTAAACAGATGACTAGGAGGTTGATTTTGTCACAACTTTGCTCACTAAAATGACATCATGGGTCTGATATTCAGTAGGGTGCAAAGCGTAATGCAAATGTTTGCGCTGCGCTTTGCAATTGCCCAGGGGTCCCAGGATGGTATATTCAGACAGGTGCTACCTGACTGAATATAGGGCCATGTTAGTGCAGTGCTAAGTCAGGTAGAACTGCCCCAGCATGGGTCCCGAATTTGGCCTCAAGTACTGGAGTGCTATCAGTAATTTTCAAAGGTGCCCATGCAGATGAGCCCATTGGGCACACAAGACATGAAGGGTCCATTTGCATGCCCATTACAGGCCCATTTACATGGGTAGTGGAGGCAGGAATGATGCCCCCCCTCTGGTTGGCCATGGTATCTCTAGCCATCCCTGGTGCTAGTGCCCCCCACCCCAGTATCACCAGTCACAACTGTAAAATAATAATCCTTGGTGCTAGTGGTCTTCCCCATCCACCGATCACTAGCCCCAATTGCAAAATAAAAAGAATCCCTGGTGGTAGTGACCCCCCTCCCCCCCAATCACCAACCACCAGACCAGAATTAAAAAAACCTCTTTGGCATCCAGTGGTCCCCCTCTGTGGCACCGAGCACCCTTCCCCACTCAAGTTATCTGCATCTGCAGTACCGCAGGCACCTACAGTGACTGGCACAGCCCTCCTCACACCTTCTTGGTCAGTCACCGTATGTGCAGGCAGGGAGCATGCCTCGTATTTATAGGACAGGGTGATGCGCCCTGTCCTATAAATATGATATGCATTCCCTGTCTGCACATATGGCAGCTAGCTGAGGAGGTGTGAGGAGGGCTGTGCTGCCATTTACAATAGGCACCTGCGGCTGCAGATACAGATAAGCGTAACTGGAGGGGTGCCCAGTGCCAAAGGGGCAAATTTGGATGCCAGGGAGTTTTTTTTTTAATTCTGGCCAGGTTGGGGGGATTATTATTTACAGTTGGGACTGGCAGTTGGAAGGTGGGGGGGACCACTCACACCAGGTATTATTATTATACAGTTGGGGCTGGTGAACGGAGGGTGAGGGGGGGACCATTCACACAGGAATTATTATTGTACAGTTGGGGCTGGCGATGGAGAGGGACCACTAGTACAAAGTATTATTATTGTACAGTTGGGGGCTCATGAGCAGAGGTGAGGGACCACTAGCACCAGGGATTATTATTGTACAGTTGGGGCTGGCAATGGAGGAGGTCCACTTGCACAAAGTATTATTATTGTACAGTTGGGGCTGGTGAGCAGAGGATGGGGGACCACTCACACCAGGTATTATTATTGTACAGTTGGGGCTGGTGATGGAGGGTGAGGGACCACTGCACCAGGTATTAATATTGTACAGTTGGGGCTGCTGAAGCGGAGGATGAGAGACCACTCACACTAGCTATTATTAGTGTACAGTTGGGGCTGGTGGCGGAGGGTGAGGGCGCTAGCACCAGGGATTATTATTGTACAGCTCGGGCTGGTGAACGGAGTTTGGGGGGGGTTGCTAGCACCAGGGATTATTATTGTACAGTTGGGGCTGGTGAGCGGAGGGTGAGGGGGACCACTAGCACCAGGGATTATTATTGTACAGTTGGGCTGGTGAGCGGAGGGTGAGGGAGGACCACTAGCACCAGGGATTATTATTGTACAGTTGGGTCTGGTGAGCGGAGGGAGAGGGGGACCACTAGCACCAGGGATTATTATTGTACAGTTGGGGCTGGTGGCGGAGGTGAGGAGGACCACTACCACCAGGATTATTATTGTACAGTTGGGTCTGGTGGGCGGAGGGTGAGGGGACCACTAGCACCAGGGTTATTACTGTACAGTTGGGGCTGGTGGCGGAGGTGAGGGAGGACCACTAGCACCAGGGATTATTATTGTACAGTTGGGTCTGGTGGCGGAGGTGAGGGACCACTAGCACCAGGGATTATTATTGTACAGTTGGGCTGGTGGCGGAGGGTGAGGGAGGACCACTAGCACCAGGGATTATTATTGTACAGTTGGGTCTGGTGAGCGGAGGGTGAGGGGGGACCACTAGCACCAGGGATTATTATTGTACAGTTGGGGCTGGTGAGCGGAGGGTGAGGGAGGACCACTAGCACCAGGGATTATTATTGTACAGTTGGGTCTGGTGAGCGGAGGGTGAGGGGGGACCACTAGCACCAGGGATTATTATTGTACAGTTGGGGCTGGTGAGCGGAGTTTGGGGGATGATTACTAGCACCAGGGATTATTATTGTACAGTCGGGTGTGGTGAACAAAGGTGGGGGAACCACTCGCACCAGGGATTATTATTGCACAGTTGGGCGGTGAGAGGGAGGTGAGGAACCACTAGCACCAGGGATTATTATTGTACAGTTGGGGCTGGTGGCGGAGGGTGAGGGGGGACCACTCGCACCAGGTATTATTATGGTACAGTTGGGGCTGGTGGCGGAGGTGGAGGGCCACTAGCACAAGGGATTCTTTTTGTACAGTTGAGGCTGGTGAGAAGAGGGTGAGGTTGGACCACTCGCACCAGGGATTATTATTGTACAGTTGGGGCTGGTGAGCGGAGGGTGAGGTGGGACCACTAGCACCAGGGATTATTATTGTACAGTTGGGGCTGGTGAGCGGAGGTGGGGGGACCGCAAGAACCAGGTATTATTATTCTACAGTTGGGGCTGGAGAGTGGAGGTGAGGGGAACCACTCACCAGGGATTATTATTCTACAGTTGGGGCTGGAGAGTGGAGGGTGAGGGGACCACTCGCACAGGGATTATTATTGTACAGTTGGGGATGGTGAGGGGGGACCACTCGCACCAGGGATTATTATTGTACAGTTGGGGCTGGTGAGCGGAGGGTGAGGGGGACCGCTAGAACCAGGTATTATTATTCTACAGTTGGGGCTGGAGAGTGGAGGGTGAGGGGGGAACCACTCGCACCAGGGATTATTATTCTACAGTTGGGGCTGGAGAGTGGAGGGTGAGGGGGGGACCACTCGCACCAGGGATTATTATTGTACAGTTGGGGATGGTGGGGGGGGACCACTCGCACCAGGGATTATTATTGTACAGTTGGGGCTGGTGAGCGGAGTTTTGGGGGTGATCGCTAACACCAGGGATTATTATTGTACAGTTGGGGGTGGTGAACAAAGGGTGGGGCGGAACAACTTGCACCAGGGATTATTATTGCACAGTTGGGGTGGATGAGTGGAGGTGTGAGGGGACCACTAACACCAGGGATTATTATTGTACAGTTGGGGCTGGTGAGAGGAGGGGGGGGGAACCACTTGCACCAGGGAATATTATTCTACAGTTGGGGCTAATGAGCAGAGGGTGAGGGGGGACCACTAGCACTAAGGATTATTATTGTACAGTTGGGACTGCTGAGTGGAGGGTGAGGGGGGCCACTCGCACCAGGTATTATTATTGTACAGTTGTGGCTGGCAATGGAGGGAAACCACTAGCACCACAAATTGCTTTTTTTCATGTAGAGACTGGTGATGGGGGGGTGCCACATATCACAGGGGCAGGTATGCTCCCCCAGCGACCAACTGGCTGGTTGGCTGCATTTCCTCCTGCAGCTACTAGGGTTGCACAGAGTAAAAGGAGGCTTTCATCAGCGGTGTTTGCGTGGTACAAAAGAACCATACAAATCATTTTGCACCTAGCAAATCCACTGAATATTAGCTTGCGTAATATTCCTATCCCACCATCATTTGCATTCCCCTTTTGGCTTGCAGATTTTCTACCTGTTTCCTGTGTAAAGAGCCCTTCAACATTGGACTCCAGCGCAAAGCCCGGTTTGTGCAGGCAAACACCATGTAGCGCCCCCACAAACGTTTGAATACTGGGCTCCATCTGTCATATCTAAATGTATAAAGTGCTCCTTGTATTTCAAAGTTCTAAGATCAGGACTGAGATTAGCGGCAGGCCTTGAATTTATGTTACTATTAAGGGCAGCCGGGGTCATCAGGCTTTTATCATGCCAGTCACTCACTGTGGATCTCTATTCCTATTGCCTTAGGATCTACTCAAGGTCCTTTATAAATCAATCTTCAGATTCTTTCAGAATCCTAGCAACTTCACTGATCTAAACACATTACCTGACCTCTTATTAATCTGTGGTATACGCACAGTTTGTAACTAAGCTACCCTAATCTGCCATGTGACACCTTAACTAAGTGAAAATAAAACCTTCCTCTGTTAACATAAAAAGTTTTCCACCTTTTAAGCACAAAAACCCACAACAAGGCATAGGTTTCTTAAAAATAAATGTACTTCCCAAGTTTATTCAAAGGCATTTGGCCTTTGTGATCAAACTCACACATTCTGCCTTGCAACAACCTTACTACAGGATAACAAATAAAACCTTTTCCACTAAAAAAAAGGTTGTCCATTTTGTAAACACAATAACACTCTCCAGCATGTGTGTTTTTTTCAGAACTAATGCACTTCCTGGGTGCATTGAAAGTCACTCACCCACTGGCTTCATGCCTTCTGGATCACCCTGGTTGTACATTAATTCTCTAGAAATGCATGTCATGTTGTAGGCTATTGCTTACTTAATGGACACCCCAGGGGTGTATTAAGACACAAGACTAAAGGCAATATGTCCTTACACCCCTTGGAAATGCATTAAAATCCTATGATGCACACCTTGGACGGGCTTATTACACTTATAAAATGGCTATAAGATTTTTTTAGGGAGCAAAATAAGATTTGCCACCTGACTGTGTGTTTATGGAGATTTAATGCATGGTCAGGTGACATCTCTGAGCCAATAACATTTCTAGATTTTTTTCTAGCCATTTTATACATGTAATTTATTTAACAGTATTTGAATCTGTAACTACGTGCTGGAGTTTTGCCTTCTGTAACTGTATTTGCACATTGTGCATAAGGCACCGTTGAAATTGTGCAATTGCAAAAAACAGCTGATGTCCCATTGGTATGCTGCTGTGAGAGCGATCTGTGTTCAGGAGCAGACTCACACACTGACTGAGAGGCCCATGAAGTCTGAGAGGTGATGCCACTCAGCAGTACTACCAGCTGCAGATGACTGGCACTAGATTCCAGCACCACAGAGACCCCTGTGAAGGGCCGAGGAGCAAGCTTCCCCACAAGAAGAAGTCAATGCATTTGTAGGGGCCTACAGGACCATTACCCAGTTTCGTGGGAGGATGGAGTGAAAAAAAAAAGCTGAGCTCTGTCTAGATGATGGCCAGAGCATTGCACACTTGGGTCTCACCCAATAAAGTCCACTGCCTGCCTTGGAACCTGCGTAAGGCATGGGGGAGCAAACCCCCTGCTCCCGAAGTTATCTGCCATGGATGGAAGAACCATGGCCCCTATGCTCGAGACACTCCATGCCCATTGCGCCCCCTGTGCAGGATGCACTAAAGGGGGGTGCATCCCCCCTGCACCTGATCCCCCCCCATGAGGACTGCAATGCACAGGAAGTGGTCAGGGGGTGAGCCAGCACTACACTCGATGCACAATGGCACGTAGTGTTGGCTGCGGGGGTGCAGAGGCGGACATGGGTTACACCAGGGAGAACCCTGCCATAAGCCCACTATGCACCCCGTGCCTCCATCCCTCAACAATGAGACCCAACAGAACATGTAGTGACAGGCAGCCCAGGGCCACCCAGCTGTGCCCCCCACCTCCCCCATGCATGTCAACCCCCCCCACACACACACTCATACACATGGGAGCACTGGCCCCTGGACTGCAGATCCTCCTGGCAAAACACTGCTGGCCCACTTCTGTGTCCCCTTGCCCTGCTGGTGTGGTGAGCAGTGTGAACCCTTCCCTCCAACACACACCCTCATGCCAACGCCCCCAACCCTCGTACCTCTCCATCTGTTTGGGGGCATGGCTGGTGGCACATCCCACATCTCACCTCCACCACTGCTGGCCATGCAAACATCCATGGGAGAGTGCAGCCAACGTGCCCCCCTACCACCTAAGTGATTCACTGAGGGTTCCGGTATGGGCATCCCATTGGATGTCCACACGGGTGTACAGCTCTGCCCATGGGTGCCCCACGTGAACCTGTGCATACCTACACACTGGGGGGGCTACAGACAGGTGTCCGGTGGTTGTGAATGCTGCCAGTGCACACCTGTCCACAGGTGCAGAGCGCCGCAGGTGCGATACACACCTTTGGTGTGTAATTCCCACCCATTAGACCATAGGCCCCCATGTGAGTAGGCAGAAGTGGTAGAGATACTGTCAGAATGGGGGATGAGGGGGGTCACTAGAAGAGCAGCAGAAAGTGACATGGGCCTCATCAGGGAGAAGAAGCTTGATTGAAAAAATATACAATTGCACAGTAATAGTTCCCTATTGCCAAATAAACATAGAAAACAAAATAAACATAGAAACCTAGCAACATAGTTGCTGATGACAGAAAAAGGCCCAATAGCCCAGCAAGGCTGCCTAGTACCTGCCTGTATAAATCCACCTAAAACTACTGGAGTTAGTCTACAGATGCTCCTGACTATATTTGGACACCACTCCCTTGTCCACTCATTCCCTTCTCTCAACTGCCCACCCTCCGCCTCCCTCCATCCTCTTGTTTAACAGTTTCCTATACATATTCCACCTGTGTTTGAAGTCAGCAACAGACTCCAAGCATTTGCATTCCACTTCTGCACACCCTTTTAGTAAAGAAGAACTTCCTAATTTGTCTCCTAAAGCTCCCCCCTTCCCCCGATTTCCATCCTTTGCCTCCTGTTACCTCATGCTCTCTTCTTGTGAACAGGACACTGTTGTCCACTTTATTAATACCCCAATGTACTTAAAGGTCTCTTTCATGTGCCTCTCCTGACCTCCAGTGTGTACACATATATGAAGACTCTCCAACTTCCCTTTTTACCTGCTGTCCCTAAATCACCTTTGTGGCCCTCCTCTAATAGTTTCCAAGAGTTTTGTGTCCTTCAGGTGTGAGTTCCAGAACTGTTTACAGTATTCCAGGTAAGGAGTGCCCAAGGAACTGTACAGGGGAAGGATGACTTCCTTCCTCCTGCTAGCAAATCCCCTCTCTATGCACGCCAACATTCTATTGACTTTCCCTGCAGCCTTCTGGCATTGGGCGTGGGACTATAGACTATCATTAATAATCACCTGCAGAACCCTTTCCTCCAACATCTGCTCCGCCCTCACTCCCCCAACCGGTACTCAATTTTTGGATTTCCTTTACTAACATACATGACTTTACACTTTTTTTCCATTAAATTTGAGTTGGGGTTGGCATATCTTGGACCACTTTGCCAGTCTGTTCCGTTCCATCTGTATTCCCTGTATTCCATCAGTTATATCCACAAATAAACATGAAGGTGCTATTATGCACTATAAGCTTTAAACATACTGTGTAACTGTGTCTGTGCATGTGTTAGCTATCTCATGTTGGACCTTGCTGAAACCAAACCTCTAGGTTTAGTAAATCACCCTATACAATATTGTCTAATTTATTTAATTACTAAAACATTTACCAGAAATAGTATGGTAACTGAAAACTATCAAGTTTTCAGACATGTCTTGGGGCAAACAGTATAAGAGAACTATACATATAATAAATTTGTTTGCACATCAAAACATTTAAAGGGAAAAAGTACAACTAAATCAGACTGAGACAAGAATACATACAATAAAATAAAAATAAATATTGTTAGAACAACAGTTAGGTATAGAAAAATACCAACAATCAAAACACAGAAATGTAGGCCAGACCAGTGGCATGGAGGGCTAAGACACTGGGCACCTCACCTCTTGCCACATAGGTAACCCAGGTTTGGAAATGGATGTGGGTCACTAGGGGGCCCACCATGGAGGGAGGACTGAGCATCCCGAGGACAGCTCTCCTCTCTCGGGGGGGGGGGACAGGATATCTTGCTCAGAGACTGCCACCTAGTATTCCTAGGTGGCAGCGCAGCGGGACATCAAGGGAAGGTGTCCCACCCATTAGGACACCCAAGGCCACCTCTACAGAGGAGACTTTGGACAACATATCATTGCATTTGGTGCAGGTCCAGGGAGAAAAAGTGGAAAATCCACCACCCACCCCACAGGCCCTGCACCAGTGACAAGGCCTCATCAAGGAGACCCACTGGTGAGGGTGAAAAGGACTGAGGTAAGCACTGGAGAAGCCGGGTGACAGTGCCTAGGGGAATCAGTCAGATGGTGGCCACTGGGCAGCTAAAAGGTGATAAACAGAGGATAAAAAAAACACATAAATGCAACTCACCAGGTCACTGCTACAAGGCAGAAAAGATAATGGACCAAACTTCAGTGATTAAAAAGTGACAAGACACAAGTCAGCAAAAATATGGCAGGGAGAAGATGACATCTGAAACAACTGTATCCATTTAGACTCCTTTGTGAATTGAACCTTAAGTCTTTTGTAACAATCATTCCTATATACAAAGACAGTTACCAATTAGACATTGGAACTACTACAACTGTACAACTGCTAGCATAATGATTGAGTGAAAACCATTGGAGATGCAGGCTATGAGGGGTTAAATCAAAAGCCTTAATCAGTTCCTTGTCATGTCTCATTCGTTGAGCTTGGCATGGCATCTCATGTGTACACCAGCAAACATTTCAGTTACATTACACGTTCTCTGAATCACTTCAGATTTCCTAATTCTGTAAATTTAATACACAAGATAGCTTCTTTGTAGCGCAAACCGTAGCCTCTTGTTTCCAAGGAAACAGATGGCCTTGGGGCATATGATGCACGCACAGTAATCCCACTAAGTCAGACCCCTTAAAATATAATTAGTTTCTAACAGTTATCACTAATTATCACTCTTCCAAGTACCAGGTGCATTACTTACTCCGGTATTGCCTTTTATGTGATTTTTCTTGTTGTTCTGAAAGATATGAAAAGAGCTTAGTTTTCTTTTCTTAAACTTTATTTTTATATTTTCAAACAATACACTGTGTGTAAAACTGAACAGAATTAATACGGCCACTCTCCTAAATTTGATACAAGTCCTTAATGAATTTCATGGGCCAAAGAAAAACTGATTAATGAATCATTTTAGCTACTGAAAAATTATCCTCATTTTAGCTGTTTATCTGCACTTTAGACAAGTCAGAGAGAGCCATTTAACCAATGGGAGAGCAGTTTTATACATAGATACATAGACACTGACGACAGGTAAAAGGATCATTGGCCCATACAGTCAGCTCACCACACCTAACTACTCTGCACTTGCCCTACTGGTAACCCTTCCCTTAGTTACTGCCCCTTTCTAACTAATCCTACAAGCCTGTCCCATCTCTGCTTAAAGCTGCTGACTGATTTGGCTTGTACCTCTTCACTACTAGGTCCTCACAAGGAGGAAGAATCTCACGAAATTATATAAATTCAAATTTTGTAATGCTGCTGTCACCCCAGGATGTGGTTCAACAAGCCCTAGCAAGGGGTGGGGGGATGCAAAAAACAGGCCTCCAGCTCTCAATTCTGATATCTCTCGATGTTTATTCTGACCAGTTCATCCTGTATTTTATTGGCATGTCTCACTCTGTGTTTCGCCTGCATATTTGCAGGGTTTCATCAAGAGATCACCTTTTGAATGTTTCTGCAACACTGTGTTAGAAATTCATAACACTTCCTGTATAGGACTTCCTGTACCTTTTCTTCTGGCACAGTGCCAGATGTCCTCTGGAACAATGCCTGATGACATCACAACAGCATCTGCGGCACTCATAGCAGAGCAGTGGAATCAAACAGAAACAGTTACATCTTAACAAAAAGGAGCTGATTTACAAGCTTTACAATTTAAAATACATTGTATAAATTGGACACACAATGGCCTGCCTCAAAATCTGCACCTGCTCATCACTTTTGAGGGGACAGGACTTTTGTATCTTATTCATGGCTCTGCCACTTGTGAATTATTGTTCTGCCCCCACCACTTGTGAAGAAAAATAGCATGTTTGGAGTCGGGCCATTTTGTATTGCCTATATGTACTATCAAATATATATATATATATAAAAAACACACAGGCGCAGTAGCGCCTGTATATTAGAGTTGCGTAAGCACTTCTATGTTAAACCCACATTTTTGCACCTTAATAACTTTGCCCCTGTTCAACCGATTTACATGAAATTTGAAAAGCATAGCCTTTGTGCCAGGTCTCTTGATCCTATAAATTTCATGTAAATCGGCTCAGAGGAGGCAAAATTACAGAGGTGCACAAAAACACAAAAATCCAGTTTTTTGAAACTTTTAAGACTTTTTTTGCCACCTGATAACTTAAAAAATATGAGGCTTTGAAACCTGAAACTCTCAGGTTTGATAGAGGTTTGTCCAAGGTGTGTGCTTTTGTGGTGTTTAGGTCCCTCATTTAAGTAGTTTTTGAAATATTTAATAAAAATGTGCTGTTTCTAAGCATACGCAGTTCAAAAAATGAATGTTCTATTCATAACTGAATTTTTGTGAAAGCAGCAGTTTGCACTATATGACACAGTTGTCTTTAATATACGACAGCTTTGTTGTATAGTGCAATTCCTGCTGCTTTCACCACTCATAGGTCAGGGAGGGGGCTACTGCCATTGTAGCCCCACCAGCCTGTCTGTGCTGTGCTTTAAACTGTGTCTGCACACTGGGAGACCCCAATCCCCGGTGGCAGTGTATTTATTTATTTTTATTATTTATTTATTTATTTAGTTTCACTGCCAACATCGGGAAGCCTAATCCTTGTTTTTCACATTCCCCCCAGCAGTGTTTAATAGTCCTTGCAAAGAAAAAACTCTCCCCACAATGTCTTTTGTTTTTAAACCTAAAAGTAAAGAAAACCATCCCTCACAGTCCCTGTTCACCCCATCATGATCCTCCCCCTTGCACTACACTATATGGCACAGCTGTTGTTTAATAAAGACAGCTGTGTCGTATAGTACCTGCACTATATGACACAGCTATCTTAAACAACAACTGTGTCATATAGTACTTGCACTATATGACATTGCTATCTTAAACAACAACTGTGTCGTATAGTACTTGTACTATATGACACTGCTATCTTAAACAACAACTGTGTCGTATAGTACTTGTACTATATGACACAGCTATCTTAAACAAACAACAACTGTGTCGTATAGTACTTCTACTATATGACACAGCTATCTTAAATAAACAACTGTGTCGTATAGTACTTGCACTATATGACACTGCTATCTTAAACAACAACTGTGTCGTATAGTACTTGTACTATATGACACTGCTATCTTAAACAACAACTGTGTTGTATAGTACTTGTACTATATGACACAGCTATCTTAAGCAAACAACAACTGTGTCGTATAGTACTTGCACTATGCGACACAGCTGTCATTCATTAAAGACAGCTGTGCCATATAGTGCAGGTGGGTGCTTGTGGGTAGTTGCCGTTGGCACACTAGGTCAGGGACAGGGCTACTGTCATTGTAGCCCTGCCAGCCTGACAGCTAGTGACCTGTTTTCTGCACATCTGGGAGCCCACCCCAGTGTGCCGAAATTGCTTTTTATGTTTTTTCTAACACCAGGATGCCCATTCCTGGTATCAGATGCTCCCCCCAAGTCTGTATCCAGTCACCAACATTGCAGTACCTAATCCCCGCCTCAGTGTGCCCATATGTATTTTTAAAAGAAAACCTGTTAAAATAAAGAAAACTATCCCCTGATGTCTTTTTTTCCTTTTTTTAATCTGAAAAAACGGTTCCTCGTCATCTCTGGCACCCCCTCCTCCATCCTGATCCTCCCTCTGTACCCTCCACCCCCTTACCCCATACTTATCACCGTGCTCTCATCTTCTGTGGACCGGGACACGTCTGCACTCTTCAAAGCCAAACCTCAAACTGAGGAACACAGGTAAATGCTGTATAGTGGTACTCAATGGGGTTTTCAATTTATGTTGATATCTCAGCCATTACTTGGAATTTTGACCCCAAATGTTAAACATGGGGTTCTTGGGACCCCACCTCATGACCACTGTCACTGTCATCTCATTTCTCGGTCCCAAAAGGTAATTTCATGCTTGCTGCACATAATCACCTTTCAGAACTGAGTAACAAAACAACAGTGCCACTGTTCATGAGGTGGGGTCCCAAAAAGCCTATGTTGCAAATTTGGTGAAAAAATTCCAAATAATGACTGCATTATGAGCGTGCATTGCGCAATTTCTATGCATGCTTGCAACTTCACCAATTTTTAGTATTTTCACTACAGATTTTCAACATTGCCATTTTCTCACACCTCCTTATGAACAGTACAGCTGTCATTTCTCATATGCTGCCCAAAATGTGTTTTTGCACCTGTGGCATGAAATGGTGAGGTCATTGCATGGAATCCCCTTTTGGGACTGATTAACGAAATGACAGTGGCAGTATTCATGAGGATGGGATCAGAAAGTCTATGGTGAAAATATTCAAAAACATGGCCATAAAGCAGGGTGTGCGCTGGGTACTAATATGACTGTCTGGCCATTCTGTTTAGCTTAGTTTGCGCAGGTCCCAAAGGGACCTGCACAAATGAGGCTACAGTTCCACTATCACAAAAAGAAGGGAAATTAGTTGCATCCCATCCCTCCATAGAGGCATATGTGTATATTGATGTGGATGTGCAGGACCCTCCATTTGTTGGACAACAGCAACCAAATTGTCAACATAGCCTTCTTATTACCCCACCTCATGATCACTGTACAAAAAATTGTCAGATCCCTGCCAAAACAACATTCCATGCCACTGTAGCATCATTCCATACCAGAGGTGCAAAAAAGACATTTTGGCCAAGATTGGAAAAATGACAGCTGTCATGTTCATAAGGTAGTGTAAAGAAATGGCAATGTTGAAAATTTTAGGGAGAAAATACTGAAAATTATGAATGTTACCAGAGAGTGTAGTGAAATGTCAATGTATGTGCATAACTTTGCCATTTTAATATATTTTGACACCAGATTTTCAACATACCCTTCTTATGACCCCACCTCATGAACAATGATGGTAAACATTTTCAAATCCCACCTGAAAGGTGATTTCACCAAGCAACCACAAAATTGCCTTTTGGGCCTGATTTGCATAATTCCACCAATGTTGTTCATGAGGTGGGGTCTCCAAAAGACCATGTTGAAACTTTGGTGTCAAAATACGCCAAAATGAAATGCTATGTACCAAAGTTGCAAACCCCATTGACGTACGTTGAACCACACTTACTTTAGTTTCTCATATTGCAGTCAATTGTTCCAGCAACAAGATGTGTCTTTGATTGGCGAGTGGACCTTCACCCTGAGACCTGTTCAGGTGAGTGAGGAGGGGTGGGAAGTGGTGGGTCCTGAGTGGGATGTCAGGGTGGGGGTGTATGATAGGCAATGGACCTCTTTTATTTACAGGTTAAAAGAAAGAAGACATCAAAGTACTGTTTCCTTTATTTGAGTAGTGGATTTCAGTGGTGGATGGACATAGGAGGGTGAGAAGTGCCACTAGACACCAGGGAAACCAATAATATCAATGAGAACGGTAATCAGAGGGTGGGGGTGCCACTAGACACCAGGGAAATAGTTATGAATTATGGGGATGGTGATCAGAAAATGGGGGATGCCACTAGACATCAGGGAAATACTTATGAATTAGGGGGATGGCAATTGAAGGGTGAGGTGTGCAACTAGATATGGGGAGAAAATACTGTAATTGTGGGGATGGTGATTGCAGGGGGGGGTGCCACTAGACACTAAGGAAGAATCCCATAATTACAGGGATGGTGATCAGATGGTGGGGGTTGCCACTAGACACCAGGGACATGCTTATTAATTATGGGGACAGCAATTGGAGGGTGGGGGGGTGCCACTAGACACCAGGGAGAAATATAAGAAATAGGGGATAACAATCGGAGGGTGAGGGGTGCCATTAGACACCAGGGAAAAAATAATAAAAATTACACTTATGATGATGGGAGGATGGGGGCCACTAAACACAAACTTTAAAAATTACAGAGATGGCCATTGGAGGGCGGGGATGCCATTGGACTCCACTGAAAATTGCCAAACTTATGGGGACAACTTGAAAAATCTCTTTTTCGTTTGAAGGAATCCTTTTCCGTATCAAACGAGAAAAGGAAAAGAAAAAGGATTCCTTGAAATAAAAATAGAATTAAAAAAATGACTACGTCCAAAATCCTTTTTTGTGACAAGAGATCCTTTTTTGTTGGAAAAAAATATCAAATGAAAAGGATCCCTTAAAACAAAAAAAAATAGGAAAAATAACTAAGTCTCAAATCCTTTTTCATTTGAATGAAAATCTCAAACAAAAAAGGATCCCTTAAATGAAAAAAGAATCAGAAAAATGTCTAAGTCCAAAATCCTTTTTTGGTGACAAGGGATCCTTTTTCGTTTGAATGAAAAGAAGTCAAGAAAAAAGCTGGAAAAAACCTAAGTCCAAAATCCTTTTTTGTGAGAAGGGATCCTTCTTCGTCTAAACAAGCAAGGACTCACAAAAAAATGCCTAAGCGAGTCACAACAAAGGATTTAAAATGATAAAAAAAAACACATTCTGGGGTAATTTCTTCAACAGATAAGTGCAGAATTCATCTAATGGAGTCCTGATAAGCAAGATATATGTCTTGGTGCCTCTGTATGATGTCATTTTGGGGGATTTTGGTGTCTCTGTAGGATGTCATTTTTGGGGGTTTTGCTTTTAAAAAAAAAAATGTAAAACAAGATGGAAGAAAGCAAAAAAGGAATTTTCCCTCATGAAAAAGGATTGTCCCCAGACAAAAAAGAATCCTTTTTTTGTTTGATCAAATTCCTTTTTCGTTCCAGTAAGCTATACAAAAGACTGTACTGCCCATTGACAGAAAACTGAAACTTTAAAATGTAGTAACTTTGGAAAGGATTAATATTTTTTCACCAAATAAATAATAGGCACATCTGTATGCCAAGCCCTTTCTATTCTGAAAATTTCAGACCAAAATTCCAAGCTGTCTGGGTGCAAGGCAATGATAAAAAGCAACAAATTTTTACGTTGTTGCACTATCTGCATTTCGGAATCCGCACAACCAACCACAATGAAACTTAGCACGTCAAGTGATCTACCCCATGAGACTGTGCTTGCAAATGTTTGTATAAATTAATTGAATGGCTGCAAGGATATTAAAGTTCAAAATGTCAGGTTTAACATAGAAAGCCCTGCTCAACCCTAAATATAGGGGTTTAGTATAATTAAGCAATAAGGCATGACAGGGGGTGTGTGTTATTGTGTAATAATGTCACACCTCAGGTGGCTGAAGCATGAGGCCACAGGCTGCATGTGTTCAACACTTGCAAAGTGATGTTATTACACAATAACCCACATCCTGGAGTTCCTTATTGCTATTATACAATGGCTCCTTTATTAAAAAAAGAGAAAAAAGATGGGAAAATATGTTTAAAATGCTTTTTTTAAAAAGCTTTCCTTAGGGCAAATATACTTACTGAAAAAAGAGTCCATAGTTTTGTATTGTCCAGATGGTGGCATTGGTACTATATGTGTGTGCCCTGTAATGATCTGTCCTTGTTACTTCTTCTGTGTGCCGCCGTCCCCCCCCCCCACACACATTATTCTGTTGCTGTCTGTGTCATTTGGTATTTCGCGTATTTCCTTCTGTGTTTCAAATCTCCTGCTCTGCTGCTTTATCTGTCTGTGGTAAGCAACCAATACCTGCAGCCAATCATCACACGGTCAGCTTTTCAAACAGCAGTCCTGGTGATATGTTATAAAGCCCTATTGATTTATGGTTGAAGAGAAAAATGCAGTGTTAGTTAAGAAAAAAAAATTAAGGCAATTTCAGAGACAAAGAGGGGAAGAAAGTAAATTTTATTCCATTGATCCATTTTGCTTCTCACTCAGAAGCATGAGCAGTACAGCCAGCCGCCTCTGACATTCACTTCTGTGTTGTGGCAATCAGTGCAGGGTCACTGGTTTTACGGCAATTTCTTTTGAGGTTCTCCTGGCACAGCCTGAAGTATTTCTAACTTGTACCAGGAGAACAGCAGAGGACTACAGTTACTGAATACGGCACTTATATGTTATGGGCAGTCAGGGAGCAGATGATCTGTGCACAGCCACCGCCTCAGAAGCCATTCGATGCAGCTGTTTAAATGAATAAGGGAAAAATGCTTGGTGGGATTTGTTGGGGAAGTCATTTGTTTTAAACTGCTTATGTCTGGCCTAGGCGAATTCAGTGCTTATGATGTGGCTGTGTCAACGGTTCTGGTTTCCTGGGGACTGTGATGCCGTGTCCCTTAGCAGTGGCTTGAGATGGGAGGGAGAGATTTCACTGACTGTTCTGCGATAATCTCTGTGCCTGCCCTAGATACGGTGATATTATTCTGTAAGAATATCACTGTCTCTATGAGTCACCAGCCAATCAGGTTGCTAGAATTTTTCTTGCCACTGTAAAATATAAATAAATACATAAATACATACTTAGTGCCAATCCCTTGTTTTGTGCCCCAATGTGTTATACTCAACATGGTTATAATAAGCCTTCACCTGTGCGGTCACTACTGACATTGTAGTTGTGTGGGGGAAAGAGGACTGGAGAAGGCTGTGCAAAAAGTACACTTTTGTGACATCTCTTGCCTGTACACCACTACAGGACATGGGAGGGTATCACTAAACAGTGACCATTACCAGTGGAACTAGGATGGAGAAGAGATCATTGTTGGACCTTACTGTGGAAAGCCAGCAGTGGGAAATGGGGCAGAGGTGGTGGTGGGGGGATTCCTCTGAATTCCAGGGACAATGAGGAATAGAGAGGGAGTGGAGCAAATGGACCACCATGGTGTCACAGGGAGGAACTATCGTACTCTTCCGCTGATCTAGTCTTATACAGTTCATGAGTACCACACAGGGATACTGTAGCACTGACAGTGCTGCTTACTGTACAACAGACGTAGCTCCCTTTCTCCAACCCAGCCTTCTTTGAGGGTCTTTTCTCTTCAGCCAATCTGGGTGACAGCCAGACAAGGTTGGTAGGGGGTATACTGAAATCTAAATTACATGTTATTTTACTGTATGATCATCAGTTTGTCATTTCCTCCCTGCCACCCCCTTCCCTCCTTTTCTGCCTGGTCCTGTCCCCCTCACAGGGCTCTCTGTTATCCTGAAGGGGTATAGATCTTGGCTCCCTCTCTTCTAACCCTCTTCCTCCCCCCACCACTTTCTAATCCTGACCCCCTGGCAGGGTTCTCTGCATCCTGAAGGGGTACAGATTGTCTCTCTCTCTTTTCCCCTCTCCCTTTCCCCACACTTTCAAATCCATCACCTGCCCACCTCCCACCTCCCTTCTTCCTTATCCCCTTCCTCCCCTGCCTCTCTCTTCTCTACAACCCCACTCCATTTCTCTCCCCTTCCTTTTTGCGTGGTCCTGACCCCTTTGCAGGATTCTCAGCAATCTGGATGGGTATAGATCTTGGGTGTCCCTCTCTCTCCCCTCTTCCATCCCCCACCCTCTACCCCTCGCCTGTCCACTTCCCCACTTGACTTATAACTGCCCTCCCTTAGGTATATAATAGCGCTTCGAATCTTGTGCTCAGCCTACTTCTTCTAGCACTTCAAATGTGTTATCCATCCGCTAACCTTTACCCTAGTGGATCACCTGCTCTTGGGTTGTTGCAATGTGTGCTATATCCAGATATGATTTTGTTTACCCTGGCTGGTTGGTCTGGGTTATTTCTGCTCTGTAATTGTACTACACTGTTTTGTTTTAGAAATTGTACTTGTATTCCTATGTTAGTGCTTGTTCTCCCAACTCTTGTCCTACCTCCCTCCCCAGGATGCTTCTGGAAACAAGCTGTTGCAGCTCATGTTGTCTTTCCTGGTGAAACATTTTCCAAATAAATAAAATAAATAAATAAAATTTATTGCAAGCATGCTTGATCGTGCTAAGTCCACCTTTGTACCTGACTACCTTGTCTTTACATGCTCATATATAATGTTTTTTTATTGTATTAATTTATTTATTGTATTCATTTGATTTTCATATTATTGATATAACAAAGGGTTACGGACACAAGTGTCCATGTTTATGTCTTCTTGCACGCATGTGCAAGAAACACAGTGCCATCATCCGAGTTTTCAGAAGTGTGGCACCCTGTATTCCAGTTCAGTCAGTGTGCTTGCAGGCGCAGCCACAGTTCGCCAATGAATGCTGCAGTTGTCTATGACAGCAGTTGAAAATGCAGTGCCATACAGTTCAAAGGGAGAGCTACGTTTCAGTGAGAAGCGATAAGATATCGCGTACTCATGCACTCCTCCCACACACACACACGCATATTGCATGCTCATGCCCCCCACACACACTGTATGGCCAACGGGGGTGCCCAATCCCCCATCAGCTCTGCTGCACTCTCCCCCCCCAACAGAGTTCCAAGTGTCATGCTGGGAGCCCACCCCAGTGTGGCAACAGTCTGTACGGGCCGATGGGGTGCCCAATCCCCATTGGCTCCACTGTCCCCTCATACAGCTCTTCCAGCTGCCACGCTTGAGAGCTCACCCCAGTGGTACAAGTCCCACGGCTGCCTAAGGAAAAAAACCTGGAAAGAAAACCTTCCCTCGCTGACTGTCCTGACCCTCCCCCACCTGCGCCACTCCTGTGTGCACTACCTCTCCACATCCCCACCTCACCCCATACTCCTCCAGAGTCCGGCGCGACGATCTTAGGGTGGACGAAACACGCTCTGCACTCTTCAAAGCCGACTGCGATCTGAAGAAGGTAAGCTGTATAATGGAATAAATAGGGTTTTTTCAACTTTGATGCATATCTCAGGCATTTGGGGGAATTATTTCACCAAATTTTCAACATGGGGTTTTTGAGACCCCACCTCATGAATTCTGTCATTGTCATTTTGTTAATCGGGCCTGAAAGGTGATTTTGCAGTCACTGCGTGGAACCACCTTTTGGGACTGATTTATGAAATGACAGTGTCACAGTTCATGAGGTAGGCCTAAAACCCTATGTTGAAAAATTTGATGAAAAATTCCCAAAAATGACTGTTTACAAGCATCGTTACATGTTCTGCACACACGTAAGTTAGCAAATTTTCAATATTTTCACTCCAGATTTTCAACATTGCCATTTTACCACACCTCCTTATGACCAGTACAGCTGTCATTTTTCGCATCTCGTCCAAAAACATTTTTCCGCCCATGTAGCACGCAATGGCACAGTCGGTGTGCGAAATCAATGTTCAGGACAGATTAAGAAAATCACAGTGACACTGTCCATGAGCAGAGGTGTTAAAATGGCTATGTTAAAAATTTGGTGAAAAAGTCCATAAAATGACTGTGTTACGAGTGACCATTGCGCAGTTTCCACGCACTCGTAAGTTTATGGATTTCTAATATTTTAGTCCAGATTTTCACCACTGGCATTTTTCACACTTCCTTATGAACAGTACAGCTGTCATTTTTCACACATGGCCGAAATGTGTTTTCGCACTTCCAGCCATGAAATGCGTGGCCTCTGTGGGAAATCACTGTTGGGACAGATTAAGAAAATCACAGTGACACTGTTCATGAGCGGAGGTTCCAAAATCCCTGTGTTGACAATCTACTATAAAAAGTCCCCAAACTAATTGCATTACGGGTGTGTATTGCACATTTTCTATGCACACTCGTGACTTCACCAGTTTTTTAATATTTTCACAGCAGATTTTCAACATTGCCATTTTTTGCACCTCCCCATGTACAGTACAGCTGTCATTTTTCACTGTTCAAAATGTTTTTTCGCACCTGTGGTGCCAAATGGCGTAGTCGCTGTGTGAAATCAGCTTTTGGCTAATGAACTGATATTGCTACTATTCATAAAGTGGGGGTCACAAAAAACCCATGTTGAAAATTTGGAGTGAAAATGCCAACGAACGCCTGAGGCGTTAGGGTTTCCGACCATGACGCCCCACACTGTAGAGATTGACAGGCATCAGGGGTGTGACTTGGGATTCTTGTCTGTAATGCTCATACCATTCCACACCCTGCAGCCAGTGAGAGGCATCAAAGTGTGCCTTGGACTCTTTGGTCCCAAAGTTTACCCCATTCTCCTATACAGGACCCATCTCACCGTAGTTCCTGATGGAATGGAGTGAGCATAAGGGCCAAAGACCCCAAGGCACACCGTGATATTTATCAATGTCTGCAGGGTAGGGTGTGGTGAAATGGCGTGGCCGTTATGCCTGACAACCCAAAGGCACTCCCCAATTCCTGTCAGTCTTTGATTGGTGGTGGTGGGGTTGGCTTCAGTTCAATACTTCACTACAATCCCTATTATGCAGCTCTCTAACTCCTATAACACCAATGCCAATGCCAGCAAGCAAACATTCGGCATTGACAAATGCTTGTTATAGTTCACCATGGTCGGTGAGTAATACCATCGAGAGGTTCTGGGCACATGGGAACCTCCAGAGCGAAGCTCGAGAGGTTCTTGTGTCCAGAACCTTGAAATGGTAGGTCACCGGTAATGGCCAGTGAACTATCCGTTAATTTTTTTAATATACTGTATGTATATGAGTTTTTTATTATTTTTTTGCCGCTTAAGGACTGTCTCATTCCTGGCCGAGCACCGCACTGTATTGTGCTCTCATTCATCCTCTCTGGGCCGCCCGGCCACACGCTCGCTCGCTCACTCAGTTCACTCGCAGCACAGGCAGTCCTACCTTTTCTTCTTTTTGGGGAACAGGGAATGCAGGATCAACCAGATATCTCCATTTTGGGGGAAAAAAATGGGGAACGTTTCTCGAGGATAACTACTCTCGCTTAAGCAAGAGACTGTCAGCTATGTTTTGAAACTGTTCTGCCTGCCCACAGGAAAAGTGGCCAATGAGGAGGCAATAATTTTAGGACATGGGTGGCAAAAGGTATCTTTTTGGGCAGTTGCAACAATACTATTAACACCATACAAGTATACAGTTAAAAGTGATTGACAGTCTATTAAAAGTGATTGACAGTACTATTATCACTTAAACTTTGAGGGTATTACCGGACTTTTTTTGTATGTTTTACAGACCTATTAAATTGAAGATCCATATATTAAAAGTAATTAAACAATTGTACATAGTAATTTGTCTAACAGAAACAAATTATAAAATAGTGTTAACTATTAGCACAAAGGAGGAATATTAGTTTTACAATTAGGAATAATAACTACAACTGGTATTAGAAAGCAAATGTAGTCAAATCAATGTACAAAAATTATCATATTCAGAGAATGTTGTACAGTAACATACATTGTATATTAATATTTATTGTGCTTGGATTGTGTACTTGTTAATGATGTAGTGTTCTCTTTTTCTCAGTTCCTTTATTTCTGTACCCCCACCACCACCACCACCACCTCCAGGGCACACCAGGAAATAAGCTTTGGCTCAGTGTCCCTTTCATAGACAAAAACTTTAAATAAAAAATATGAAAAAATATTATATTTAAAAAATAAAGACCTCTTCAAACTTGAAACAAAAAGGTACTGAAATGGTTCTTGTCTCAGAATGTGGCACTGGATCTGAAAAATGTTTATCTGAACTGGTACCTCCATCCCTACATAACAAAAATATTGGGTCCTATGCATGACGGCATTCCTACGTGTGAAAGTGCTGTGTAAAGCAGACATGCAGCTATGCGGAAGAGAAGTGCCTACCATCACGGCATGCACTAAGGAGAGGTAGGTGGCCACCAGGGTGCACAGCAGCTACGCAATTATGCAAAATGCTGTGAGCAGGAAAGGATGGTGGGCTGTACAGACCTAGAATGCCACATGGCTCCCACCATAAATGCACACCTACTACACAGGAATGCCAAATGCCAGTGGAGCAGAGAAGGGGCATACCAGCCATGGCAGTGCACAGCGGGAAGATAGGAGGCTGGGGCCATGTCAAAGGACTGAGGGGGAGCACAGGGGTTTGGGGACTGGTACTGGCAGTGGCACTGCAGAGCAGTCAAGGACAAGGACATCTGGGCACGCCTCCTCTGACTATGGTAGTGGCAGCAGATAGTGGTGGCAGCTGTGCCCCAGGCACACAAAGGTGCAGGGTAGGCACCACAGGGGGTGGCCCTTGCTGGCAGGAAGGCAGAGCTACACACCAGTGGTGGTGTTCATATCAGTGGTGCACAGTGATGCTGTGCTAGAAACTTCACCACCGGGCAGGTGAGCATGGTGGTGTCAGAGATCCAGAATAACTATGCAATGCTCTATGGTCAGGCATCCATCCAAGTGCAGCTTGCCACCAAGGTCTGCATCTGGAAGGCCATCCAGCCACAGTCAATGTGGCAGGGCTGGGACCCAGATCCATTGAGGCCATCAGACACATACATAGCCATCAAATTCAAGTGGCAGGACCTGAGGACAGCTGCCCAGAAGAAGCTGGCCAATGGGTGGCAGGCACAGAATGCCATCAGTGGGAGTCCCTCACCATCCCCAAAGCTCACCACTGCAGGACGTGGCTGCAGACAACATCAGCCAGCTGAGTGACCTCATCGCCTACAGACATGGCACAGTGCACACTAGAATGATAGTGACATTGAATATGGCATCACCTCTACCTGTGCAGCAGATCTGCCCATGTTGTCGGTGGAGGAGTATAAGGACAACATGATGCTGGTGACTGACATCCACATGGGTGACATGCTAGATATCACTGACCAGGACAGTACTCTGTTGATGTGTGATGGTGAGTACAAAGATGGTGCCCTGCACCAACCACAACAGTGCCCTGTCCAGCCACTAACCATATGGTATTCTCCTCACAGATACCAACGAGGCTAATGGAGGGAGCAATTGGCATGATGTAATGAGGAGACCAGTGTGACTTACCATACACCACTCTACCATTGGCACAGTTTGTGCAAGGCTTTTGCTGGCCATTGCCATTTTATTTGTTTTATTTTTATGTTTGCTTGCGTGCATGCACAAGAAACATGATGTGGCAGCTTAGGACAGAAGCGGGTGATGGAGGCATGGCATGTCACAGCCAACAGAGGCATTGCATTTGGGGGTTTGGCAGTGGTGGGCCAATGGAGGCACAGTGTGCTGATGACACTAGCTTCCAAAAGTGCCACCAACTTGTAACATTTTTGCCACAGCAATCAGGGGCCGTCTCGTCATTGCAGCGTCAGCCATTCGCTGCAATGAGGGAGCGACCTGTCATTGCTGGGCAGAACGTTGAGTACTGTAATATTGTTTGTGAACATGGCGGTGACTTGCCACCATGTTCACACACATATTATTCAGTTCCCACTGCCGAGGGGGTGCCCAATCCCCCGCATGCATGCCTCACAACAGTGTTTGTTCACAACGAGGGCCCCAATCCTCGCCAGCTTGCGGCCCCATCCCAGTTCACTTTGCCAATGGGTGAGCCAACTCACCGTCAGCATTATGTCCCTCCCATTTTGATTTGCTGACGGGGGGCCCTCCCCATCGGCATAATGCCCCCAACAAAAACAGTAGAGTTGTGCCGAGGGGTGCCCAATCCCCCTCAGCTCTTGCGCCTCTTTATGCAGACGGGTACCCAATCTCCCGCCGCTGCAGACGACCCCTCAAAATACTAGGTTGGCATGCTGGGAGCCCACCCCAGCATACCAAATGAGTTGATGTTTTTTCTAATACAGTTATCAAATGCCCTTCCTGGGCAGGAGCAGCAGCAACCATTCCCATTCCTATAATTCACATTTAAGGCTGCAATGGACACTGTCTAACTTCAATACATCTGCTATGATAGAGAACCAGATCAGCTTAGAGGAGCACTTTACAGCTGAGGCTATCCCTTGGGAGTGCATTAATGAATATGGAGAAAGGCAGGGGTCTGAGTATGAAACCCTGGGGGACTCCAAAGTGTGTATGGGAAGGGCAGAAGAGGAGGCATTATTGATGATGATGGACTGAGACCTGTTGGACAGATAGCTGTGGAACCATGCAACAGTTCTGATGGAGCATCCAAAGAGAAACAGGGATTAGTGGAGGAAGTGGTGATAGACAAGGTCAAAAACTTTTGACAGATCTATGAAGACAGCACCTGTAGCTTTGCCTAGGTCCATGTTTTTTTTGTTTGTTTTTAGCCAGGAGAGACACACTAAGCTGAAAGCTTATTTAGGTGTTTCTCAGCATATGATCAGAGAAGAGAGCCAAAGCAAAGGAGGTACTGTGGTGCTTGCAGAAACCATGCTGGAGGGGACATAGGAGGTTGTATTTTTGAGATGCTCAGATAGCTGGAAGTATACAACTTTTCAAGCAGTTTGCTCATGTGGGTGAATAGGGAGATGGGCCTGAAGATATCAGGGGTTTGAGGGTCAGCAATTTTGAAGATAGGTATCACATTTGCATGTTTCAAGAGCTGGGAACAGTAGATGTTGTAAGGGTGAGACTGAAGAGAAGGTGAGGGGTTTGATAATTGCTGGGAGATGAGTTTAAGAAACACAGGGTATAGTCCATCACTGCTGCTGCTACCTTTGACTGGGAGAGACTTCAGGGGCTTAATTGTGTCTTTATGCCCAGTGGCTCTGAAATGGAAAAGTGGAGGCAGGGTAGTAGATGAGGAGGGGGAGGGAGGCGGGTGGTTCAGGGCAGGGGATGTCTGGGGTGGGAGCTTGGCCAGATAGGGGTATAAATTTGTAAACTTTGTGTTGAAAGAATTTGCAACCTCAGTAGGCTCTGAAATAGGACCAGAGGGGGATTCAAGCTGCATTAATTGCTTATTGATCTTGGGGTTTAGGACAGACCCAATAGAGGCCCAGAAATTGCGTGGATTGCCAAAGTTTATGTTTTGTTGATTGATGTAGAATTTGCACTTGATTGATTTTGCAGTAGGTTTGCAGGTGTTACGTAGCTGTCTGTAGGCATTGCAGAGGTGGGGAGAGGGTGATTCCTTGTACGCTTTCCATTTGTTATCCCAAACTTTCATAAGTGCCAATAGTTCTTTGGATAGCCAGCAGGTACAGCCCCCTCTTACCCTTTTGGTTGTGATAGGGAAATGGATGTCCTGTAGGTGAGAGAGTGTGGATGTAAAGAAGGTGACTGCATCTGAGATGTTGCTGAGATGGTAGAGGGCCGATCAATGTATTGCCCTCCTGTCAATGAGGACAGGTTTGGGATTTAAGCAGTTAAATTTCCTGAATAACAGGAGTCTGTGAGGATGACGGCTGGGTTTGATGGACAGTATAGAATAGGTTGGGGTGTGGTCACTTATAGAATCTGACATAGTGCCTGCCTGGAGGACCAAGTCAACCCAGTTTGTGGTGACCCAGTCAACTAGGGAGTGGTTATGTGTGCGAGCATTGAGTTTGGTGGGGAGGAGATAATTTGCTCTAGGTTGTGCTCTTTCAGTACATTTGCATAGTCAGGTGCAGAGGCATACAACCAATTGAGGTTGAAGTCCCCAAAACACAATTGTGTCTCTTGGGGGTTGTACTCCTTATGCCACTTAAAAAGTTCAATAGGCCTGGGACACCTCCAGTGGGGGGGGGTTGTAACAGCAACCTAGGTAAAGTTTCTTAGATGCACTTAGGATTATCTCAGTGAGAAGCCACTCACTCGGGGAGGTGGGAGTTGAGCAGTTGATGGCGGTGGCAGTAATGTTGTCTTGAGCATACAGTGCCACACCCTCACCCTTCTTTCATCCTGGTCTGTCCAGTTGTAGAAGTGAGTAACCCTGTAGGCAAAATGAGGAGTCAAGGTTGTAGGATTTCAACCAGGTCTCAGTGAGACCTAATACCTGTGGCTTGTAGAGAGATAACCACACCTGAAGCTCATGGAACTTCGATGGGAGGTTGTAGATATTCATGTGGGCAGCTTTAATCCAAGGTGACTTGTCCAAGCAGTGTCCGTATGGTTGATGTGGGTGTTTATGGAGCCATAGTTACTCTCTACAACACCAGAGAGGAGAATCAGTGTAAGTAGAGAGCAGATAGGTGCACAAATAGGCCAAGCAGATAGCGTTCATAATTAGACAGCTGTGCCAGGAGGGCTGCACTTGTGAAGGTAAGATCATGTCCATCCACAATGATCAAGGTATATGAGAAAGTGGGTAGGGCTTGGAATAAGCTTAGTTTTTGCTGGTCAACAGCTAATATTGATTCACAGGCATCAGTCACCAGTAGCAAGGTGGACACAAAGGGCAGCATAAGGAGCATCATGCATGGGTTCATTTTAGGAGATGTTTGGTCATGAATGGAATCCTGTGAAAGAGGAAAGTAATGCAGCAGAGAAATAAACCAGTAGGCAGTGCCAGAAAGGCTGTGGGCAGCAAGGAAATGCTCTAGGGAAGTGCGGCTTACTAGTGTACATTGAGGGTGGCCACTATAACACTATATGCCACATATGTTACAGTCCCTACAAGACTTGATGTAGTGCAAGACACCATGAATACTGCTATCAAGGTTATGGATGAATGCCAGGAGGACTATATGCCTACTACTTATGACTTGGCCATAGCAAAACCTGCACTACAAATTCAGTCAACAAAGTCCCCAGAATATGACAGACTTTTCATATGTTTTGGACCATTCCATATAAAATCAGCATATTTCTTTTTTTTAATTACTTTTTCTCCCTTGGAGTCCTCTGCCAGTACCTTCTGATGCCCCCGCCATGCCGGCCTGGGTATCAGACCCCACCAACCCCTATGACTTACCCTTCATCGCAGGGGTGGGGAGACCCTCGACCCACTAGACCAGATCCAGTTCCAGGGAGGCGTCTTCACAGGCAGTGTTGCAGGGATTCAGTCATCATCTATGTGGCAGAGGACTCTTGTTTTCCTTGCTCATCCCTTGGGGATGTAGTGTACCATGATGCCAGTGGAGGCAGAGTGAAAGCTCCTGTGCACACTCCTTCAGGTGTCTAGTGCATCTCCCACCCACATCTTCAACACCGGGCAAGCTGCCTCCCAGCCTCTGCTAGGGAGCAAGCATTTGTCAACTACTGGGATCCCCCTCTCCAGAGAAGGAGAGCAGTCCATGGGATACTTGATCCTTCTTCGCCCTTCTGACACCCAGTGGCCCATTCTCATTCCTGAACATGGGTTGCTGGCGCGTGCGATGTGTGGCTTCCAGTGCCTAACCCTCAGTGCCACCAGGCTGGCTAAAATTAGAATATTTCAAAGGTTTGGATAGCTCCTGAATGGTTCTGATGGAGACCACATTCTTGTTGAAAGTGGTGTATTGGCACTGGGATCCCTGAATGGATTTCTTCATGGAACATTTTTCAATTTGGCAAAGAGGATTCACCTGATGCTATCAGCGGCATTCAGTATTAAACATTTGCAGTGCTTTATACAATATAAAGGTTTGTCAGACTTTCCAATCTCAATGCATCTGCAGCACCTATTTAATTACCCATTGCCTTCCTCAATGGTGGACCTAGAGAATACAGCTGAGTTCAAGACATTCATGGAAGCATATGAAACATTCTCAGAGTCCACACGCCATTGTGAGCATGGCAGAACTGCCCAATTTGGCTGCAGTATTGCTGTTTGCAGAGCTGTGCCAACTATTCTGCCATTCCATCAGGACAAATGACTTGCTTTTCTTTGTATATAGCTTGGAGAAGATGTTACCTCTTTACTTCACAACTGGGCACCACAACTATGCCAAGCAAGAGGAAGACAGTGCTGTTAGAGAACTTTACTACTTTACTTGGACATAAGAACTAGAACTCTACTACTGGGACCTTCAATTTAGGTTAAAAACTATAGTTAGTGTGTTTGTCTCAGTTGGGTGAAGTGAACTGCTATTGGTGCAGTTAGCTAGGTGAAAGAGAGCTTTGGATTAGGGGAGTGGCTTAGGCAGCAGGAAGCCAAGTGTTTGGATTTAAAACTGTCCTAGATAGCTTTTGGCAGAGAACAGCAAGAGGAAGGAGGTGCTGTTAGAAATGAACTTTACTACATTACTTAGACTTAAGAACTAGAACTCTACTGCTGGGACCTTCAATTTAGGGTAAAAATGAAACAAAACAAGAGTTAATGTGTTTGTCTGATTTGGGTGAAGGGAACTGTTATCTGTGTAGTTAGCTAGGTGAAGAAGGGGATTGTGAATTAGTAAGAGTGGCGTAGGCAGCCGGAAGCCTTGGATTTAAAACTGCCCTAGATACAGTCACAGCCAAAGACATGGCCAGATATTTCCTGAAATTTCAGTGATATTTCTAGAGAAATCTCTTGCTTTCTCCATTTGCATTTTAGGGGCAGCAAAGAGAAACTCTTTAGAAATTTTGCAAAATATCTGGAAATATCTGGCCATTTCGGTGGCTACTACTGTAGCTTTGGGTAGAGAACAGCAAGAGGAAGGAGGTGCTGTTTGAGCTTTACAACTTTACTTGGACTTAAGAACTAGAACTCTACTACTGGGACCTTCAATTTAGGGTAAAAAAAACAAGATTTGGTGTGTTTGTCTGAGGTGGGTGAAAGGGAACTGTTATTTGTGCAGTTAGCTAGGTGAAGAAGAGAGCTGTGGTTTAGGGGGTGTGGCTTACGCAGCAGGAAGCCAAGTGTTTGGATTTAAAACTGTCTTAGATGGCTTTTGGCAGAGAACAGCAAGAGGAAGAAGGTGCTGTTAGAGGTGAACTTTACTACTTTAATTGGACTTAAGAACTAGAACTCCACTACTGAGACCTTCAATTTAGGGTAAAAAAAATGAGAGTTAATGTGTTTGTCTGAGTTGGGTGAAGGGAACTGTTATCTGTGTAGTTAGCTAGTTGAAGAAGGGGACTGTGAATTAGGGAGAGTGGCTTAGGCAGCAGGAAGCCTTGGATTTAAAATTGCCCTAGATACAGTCACAGCCAAAGACATGGCCAGATATTTTCTGAAATTTCAGTGGTATTTCTAGATAAATCTCTTGCTTTCTCCATTTACAAATTAGGATCAGCAAAGATAAACTCTTTCAAAATTTTTGAGAAATATCTGGCCATGTCAGTGCCTGCTACTGCAGCTTTTAGCAGAGAACAACAAGAGGAAGAATGTGCCGTTGGAGCTTTACTACTTTATTTGGACTTAAGAACTAGAACTCTACCACTGGGACCTTTAATTTAGGGTAAAAACAAACAAACAAGAAAAACAAAGCAAGAGTTAGAGTGCTTGTCTGAGTTGGGTGAAGGGGACTGTTATTTGTTCAGTTAGCAAGGTGAAGAAGGGAACTGTGAATTGTGGGAGTGGCTTAGGCAGCAGGAAGCCAGGTATTTGGATTTAAAACTGCCCTAGATAGTTTTTGGTAGAGAACAGCAAGAGGAAGGAGGTGCTGTTAGAACTTTACTATTCTACTGGGACTATATAGCCCTCCATCCCCTCCTCCCCCACCCTTAGCCAGTTCTACTGTTATAGACACTGGATTTAACTGACAACAGGAACTTCTGTTTGGGGCAGAAAGGAGTAATCACAGAGGCACAAAAGACTCACCATCCTAGAAGGAATAGAGTAGCTCTCCATCCCCCAGTAGCTGCTGGAGGTCTGACTCTGAGCAAGTAAGAAGGAGACTATGGAGGAATACAAATAATTCCTGTCCTGGAACAGGAAGAGTAGGGGCTTTAAGGACACAGAGGCAGTATGAAAGTAGGGAGAAAAAAATGTATAAAATAAAAAAATAAATAAATAAACAGAGAGAGGAAAGAGTAAGCATACAAAACAACAGTTGAGGGGACACAAACAAGGCATGATGAGAGGTGCAGTACAGTGGCTGTGGGTGGCAGTCTTCTGGGAGATGTTCTGGAGGATCCAGTGTTGTTCCATCTGCAGGAACCTCTCTGGGCTGAGGGAGGAGGTTGCTCATCTCCAGGCTGAGTTGGCCAGGATTCAGGGACCTCTTCTCTCACCCAGGGACCACCAGAGCCACCACCGCTGCCTCAGAGGTTGCCAAGAAAGAGGAGCAGTTGGACCACAGTGGGCCCACAGAGGAAGAGGGAGAGGGAGAGGGAGAGGGTGGTGGAACAGAGGCATATCCCTCCAGCTGTACCTCTCCATAATTCATATGCTATTCTGGCAGAGTGTGGTTCCTCTATGGAGGCACCCACAGTGGAGACCAAGCAGGATGCTGGGAGCCTCCACAAAGGAGACCCACTGGAGGGTGGCATGGGACCCCACAGGGGAAAGAAACAGCTCCTGGTGGGGGACTCCATTGTTAGGAGGGTAGAACTGGGGGAGGGGGGAGAGGAAGGTAAGGTGCCTGCCTGGCACCATGGCTTGGAAGAACAGGGAGCAAATCCTCAGGATCATGGGAACAGCTGCATGAGGGAGTGAGCTGGATGTCATTGTCCACCTAGGGACAAATGGCTGGGCTGGGAAAGGGATCAGAGCAGTGTAGGAGGAGTTTGGAGAATTGGGGAAGGCCTTAGACAAGTAGCACACAAGGTAACCTTCTCTGAAGTGCTGCCTGTCTATGGCATGGGTGAGGTTAGGGTGCTCCACAAAATGGAATTCAATCAATGGTTGAAACACTGGTGCAGAGTTCAGGGTTTTGGCTTCACTGGGGACCGGGGGTCCACCTGGAGGGATGCAGGCCTATACTGGTGCGATGGACTGCATCTCTAAAGGAGGGGAATCAGGATCCTAAGTGAAAGGTTTAAGTGCTTCATTGGCAAGCATTTAAACTAGCCAAGTTGGGAGGCACTGGAAAGGAGCAGGGAAATCCTAGCCCCCCCTCCCAAAATCAGGATAGTCAGTGAGGTAAACACCAAGATAGAGAAGTCAATAGGGAGAAGGGCAGGGGTAAATGGACAAAAAGGCAAAGGCAGTAAGGACAGGGATGGAGCAAAAAGAGGTAAGACCATCAAATAATGGAAGGTAATGAATACCAATGCCCATAGTCTAGGCAACAAGCTCCCTGAACTGGTGGCCTTGATGGAAGAGGGATGCCTGGATATCATGGCAGTCACAGAAACATGGTACACAGAAAACCATGGCAAGGATGTCAACATACCAGGGTACACAATCAACAGAATGGACAGGGAGGGTAGAAGAGGAGGAGGAGGAGTAGCTCTCTATGTAAGGAAAGGGATAAAAACAATGGAACTAAAGGGTAAACAGGGAGGAGAGGAGGCACTGTGGGTCACACTGGAGACTGGAAATGGCACCACAATATGCACAGGGGTTGTATACAGACCCCCATTTCAGGGGGAGGAAATGGACAAGGTAATGATAGAAGGCATCCTTAGGATGGCAGGAAAAGGTTAGATATTGTTGATGGGGGACCTGAATATGCCTGATATTAACTGGAGCACCTTTGCTGCAGCCACATCCAAAGCAGGGTCATTCTCAATGCCCTACAGGGCATGCCTCAGACAGCTAGTGTTGGAACCCACTTGGAAGAGAGAAAGCTTAGACCTGCTACTCTCAAACTGGGATGGAGAGAGGATCTCAGATATAGAAGTGGGTAGTCATCTGGGGACAAGTGACCACCAAACAGTGTGGTTCACGATAAACACAGCCACAGAGTCAAGCCATACAAAAGTGAGGGTACTGAACTTTAGGAGGGCTGACTTTGTCAAAATGGGAGAGTGCCTCAGAAAAGCACTAGAAAACATGCAAGAAGGAGGGGTGGAGGAACAATGAGGAAACATCAAAACTGCCATCACAGAGGCAACAAGCCTTTGTGTGAAGCAAATAAACAAATTAAAATCAAAGAAAAAAACACAATGGTTTCCAAAAGAGGTGGTGGGGAAGGTTAGGGAGAAAAATATAGCATTCAGGAAGTATAAGGAAACACAGAAGGAGCAGGACAGAGAACTGTACCAGTTAAAGCAGAAGGAACTGGGAAAGGCAGTCAGAATAGAAAAGGCTCAAACCGAGGAAAAGATAGCCAACTCAGTTAAGAAGGGGGATAAAACCTTTTATAGATACATTAGTGAGGCTTAATAAAGGAGTGGGTGGGTGGGCAGAGAAAGACAGTGAAAAAATAGGGATACTGAATGAATACTTTTTCTCATTATACACAAAAGAAGAGGAGGAGGAGGTACCTAATCCTATCAAAAGAAGCACTCTGAAAAGTGGTGTCAATAACAGTCCTTTCATAGAAGAAAGGGTTCTGAAAGCTCTCCTAAAACTGAAGGTGGACAAAGCAATGGGGCATGATGGAATTCACACCAGAATTCTAAAAGAACTAAGGGGAGAACTAATGACACCACTGACTACCCTTTTTAACAAATCATGGGAGGATTGTGTGGTACCTAAAGACTGGAGGAGGGCAGATGTGATTCCCCTTCACAAAAGTGGGAGCAAAGCAGAGGTAGGAAACTACAGACCTGTTAGCTTAACCTCAGTGGTAGGGAAAATGATGGAATCACTTCTGAAAGAAAGAATTGCTGAGTACATAGAGGCCAGCGGGGTACAGGATTCAAGGCAGCATGGATTCATGGTGGGAAAGTCATGTCAGATGAATCTAACAGATTTTTTTTGAGTGGGTGACCAAAGCAGTAGACCAGGGAGGGACTGCAGACATGGCCTACCTAGACTTTAGCAAGACATTTGACACAGTCCCACACAAAAGATTAATAAGCAAATTAATCAGCCTGGGAGTGGGTCCCAGGGTGATAGCCTGGGTAAAATATTGGCTGAACAACAGGACACAGAGGGTAATAGTAAACGGAGTCCACTCCAAAGAAAGGGTACCGCTGGGATCAGTACTGGGTCCGGTCCTTTTTAATGTCTTTACAAGTGACATTACAGAGAGACTGGAAGGAAAAGTATGCCTTTTTGCAGATGACACAAAGATCTGCAACAAGGTTGATACACAAGAGGGGTGGAAAGAATGAAAAGGGACTTGGCAAGGTTGGAGGAATGGTCAAAAGTATGGCAGCTTAGATTCAATGCAAAGAAGTGCAAAGTAATGCACCTGGGAAACAAAACCCAGGGGAAGAGTACACAATGGAGGGTGGGAATTAACAACACCAAAATGGAAAGGGACCTGGGGGTAGTCATATCAGATGACCTAAAGGTAAGCAAGCAATGTAAGAAGGCAATAAGGATGGCTGGGGAGATGCTGCGATGTATAGGGAGAGGAATCACCAGTAGAAAACAGGAAGTTATTATCCCTCTGTACAGACAGGTAGTGAGACCCCATCTGGAGTACTGCATGCAGTTCTGGAGACCCTGTCTCTGCAAGGATACGGACAGGATGGAGGCAATCCAGAGGAGGGCAACTAAAATGGTGCAGGGTCTGCAACAGAAGCCATATGAAGAGAGACTAAAGGAGCTTAATATGTATACCCTTCAGGAAAAGAGGGAGAAGGAGGATATGATAGAAACTTTCAAGTACCACAAGGGGATCAACAAAGTCCAAGAGGGTAGCATCTTTCAGAAAAAGAGATGTGCAAGAACAAGGGGACACAATTTGAAGATAGGGGATGGCTCGGGGCAATGTGAGGAAGTATTTTTTCACAGAGAGGATGGTGTACACATGGAACAGCCATGGGCAGACTGGATGGGCCTTGCGGTCCTTATCTGCCGTCAACTTCTATGTTTCTATGTTTCTATCCTGAGGAGGTCATGGGGTCAAAAATAATGGGGAATTCAACAATGCATGGGATAGACATAAGGCAATTCTAGTGGGGGCTAGGAAGAAGTAGGCTGTTGGTTATAAAAACTTGGATCTGCAGCTTACCCAATAGGTAGGGAAATAGGAAGATTGGGTGGACCAAGCAGCCCCATCTGCTGTCAAAGTCTATGTTTCTAAGTGGATGACCCTGTACCTTATGAATTTGCTTAACATGGATGAGACCCACCCTGGACTAAGGAAACAATTTGAGAATGGAGCATTAACTATTGCAAGATCATGAAGGAAGTTTAGCAGAAATGATGTAGACCTGACCTTGGAACAGACAATTAATGCCGATGCTGTATCAATACTAACTGGGATTTCTTCTTTGACACAGAACATCAATGCAAGGAGGAGGTGTAGCATTCTGTGGTCAGCACAAAGTAAAATTGTTGAAAGTCTTATGGAAAAAGTTGGTCTTGTCAGCCATGAAGAAGCCAGCCAAGAGCTAAAGAGTTTTAGAGTTAAACAAGATTGAAAGGCTCTAAACAAGCTGTTGAATACAATAGACTCCTCCATGAATCCATTCAGGGATGCTTTTGAGGACAGCAATCTTTATTCAATAGGTAGTGGACAAGCAGTATCACAAGAGGTAGCAAACAAAGTGTTACATGTTACTGAGATAGGTACTCAGATGTATCATGTGTTTTAAGACAAATGCATGACCAAAGGCAGTAGATTAGAGGAACCCATCAAAAGATACAAGTTGAAGAACTTTGCACATGATGCAATGAAAGTGAAGATTAAGAACAAGGACAAGAAAATCGTTGAATTGAAAGAAACTCAAGACCTCTTTGGACTCTTGCTATATCTATCTGCAACTTCGACAGTTGAACTTATGATGGTGTTTGTCTACCTGCTAACTCCAGTACCCCTCTCCTTAGGAGACATTAATGGATCAACAAACACAACAATGAAGTCAACACTGCTGAAGAAACTTGAGAGCAGAGTCCAAGTAGTCACCCGATGCTGTAAATGCCACTGTGGTTGATGCCATGTTCTTGATCAGAGGTTTTACAAACCTGCCACCAACATTCCATGGTGTAGCTAAAACCATCCTGTTTCTTATTTGCTGTACTTCTGCAAATGAAGTCCACCTTGCCAGTGACTGTTACAAGTCATCATCAATCAAAGGTCTTGAACAAGAGAAGAGAGGAAAGCATAGCATCACTCCAATCACCTACCTCATAACTGGTCCCGACCAAAGCTGACCAATAAACTTTGCTGGATCCCTGTCGTCATCTTCATTCAAGACTGCACTCCTAAGTTTTCCAGTTACAGCATGGAATTCTCATGTGTACTGTGAAGTTCTAGGTGATAAAAAGCCCATGTATGCAGTTGGAGAAATTTGTTACTCATACAAAGTGGAAGCTGGACATATGCTCAGACTAGAGCGCAAGGCCCTAAAAAGCAAACATATAGAAGCAGACACAAGAATCATGCAACACATATACTACATTTGCAGTCAAAATTTTATTTTATTTTATTTATTTAGTTTTTGTTGATCGAGTAAGTGCACTAGGCAAATCCTGCCTATTTTCAGGCATGACCCGGGGGGAAGGGGATACAGATGAATGCCAACTGACCTTGAACCAGATGAAACTGTTGGTGGTATATTTTTAGTGAACGAGGGAAATTTGGCCAGGACACCAGGGAAATTCCCCTACTCTGGAGACGGGTGGTGCTGTCCGTCTGTTAGCAGAGATGGAGGACCTCAGTCGGTCGAAGGTGGAGAACGAGGAAGGTTGTGTGCTTGCAGTGGAGGAGGTCGGTTGCGGGCTGGGAGCCTGGGAGTCTTCTGCCGTTACGGTGCTGTTGGATGATGAATCTGTGTGTAATGGTGGTAATTCCGTCTCTACTTCTGATATTTTAGATGTTGATTCAAGACTGGATATGGATACTTCTACTGAGGCATTATTGCAAGAAGAATTGGATAGAAAAAAGCTGCATTTAATAGAATTAATAAATTCTGCGGAGAAGGATTTTCATATCTGTCAATTGCGGTTGGAAGCTGAATGTAACAAACGAAAGCATTCTCCAAATAGCCCTTTCAAGCTCGGTGTGAAACACTTTGAGCAGCAAAGTGACATTGTTTTACATGGAATGGTTCCAGTATCTGGTACTATTGCACAGGATACTGTTCCTGATCACACCTGTACCTTACCTTCATGGTCCCCGGGTGACGCTTTGACTCAAGCGGGCAGGATGTGGGTAGGTGACTGATGGATTCCAGACCCCTTTATTCCCATTCCTGGAAGTTTTCCTTCTGATTCTATTGCCATGAATAAGCCTACTGGTGATTCTCGGTTTGCTGTGGCTGGTACAACGTCTAAATCCTTCATGGTCCCTGGTACGGATGCGCACTCTCAGGGCGAGGCTGCTGTTTTTTTGGATGCACAAGACGCCGGTGGAGACTTGAGTTTTCCATCTACTTCACTGGGATACCCTCCCTCTATGGCTAATTCAGCTTCTGTATCGATTGTCGGTGAGCCTTTGTCTGCTAGTTGTCTACTTGCTAAGGACTCGAGTGTGGCTAGACATTTATCTGTGAGCACTGAAAAGTCTGTCAAAATTGGTGCTCATTCATATGCAGGCTTGTTTAAGAAACCTGCAGAGTCTGCAAAACGTAGGTTTTTAGTGTGGCTCAGGTATCAGGGAAATGCTCCAGTGACTCCGGATAGACTCTGGGTGGGGAAATCACTACTTCTTGATTCTATGGGTTTCTCCCCGGCCGAGGTATATGCCTTCATTCATCCCTCTGGTGAACGAAATTATGATATTAGTTTTTGTTCTATAGTTTCACTTGATAAATTTTGGAGGTTGTATTATGACTTAAAGGACCATGCTGATTGGAGGGATTTCCAGGCCATTCCGATTACGAAGCCTACTGTTAAGACTGTGACTATTCTTTTCCGTAATGAAGGTGTGAATATTGCTAACATTCTTTTTTGGTTAGAGAAACGATGTTGTGTTCAAGATAAACCTAAACCTATTATGGATGGGAATGGTTTTTGGACTGGAGGCTGGACTATTCGTGTTCAATTGCAACAGACTGATGCTGTTATTCAGCATTTACCTAGTTTGTGTTTTTTTCTGGGGAGGGATAGGGGTCTCATTTTTTATGCAGACCAACCTAAAAGTTGCTTTAAATGTGGCTCTTTAACGCATCTCAGTACCTCATGTGATCAAATTAAATGTTTTCAATGTGGTACACTGGGGCATTCTATTGCTGAATGCCTGGCCCCTCCAGTATGTAATCTGTGTAATGAAATTGATCACTCTTTTTCAGAATGTCCTTGGAATAATATTGAAGTGGATGAGTCTTCCGATCAGGAACACCTTATTTGGCAAGCTAGATTAGTGTTTATGGGGAATGAAGGTCTTTTGACAGAGAACCTATTTTGAGGGCATAGAAGAGGTAGAGGTAGGGGCGGGTTGCACGTGGGTGATAGACAGGCTGATACTTCTGGCTCCCATAGTTTGTTAAAGCCCACTTTGGTCCCCTCTGATGTACAGCTTTTGGAGTTGAATGTATCTCTTCCCTCTGAACCTATTTCGGGATCTCTCAGGGGGGACAAAGGCACACCCTTTGCGACACCTCAGGGGTCTCCTCAAAGGGCATCTTTCGTGTCGGATACTATTTTGTCTGCTTTGTTGCAGGATATTGCTTTTGATGATGATGGGGACCGGGTAGCTTCACAGGATTTTGATGCAAAGTTTGTTACCGGTTAGTGGAGAGGGTAGTGGGGGAGGGCACATTCCTGTTTCTCCCTTGCCTTTGGTTAATCGATTTTCTGTTCTTGCATCATGGGGGGACCAAGTAGATTCGGCTCAGCTGATGTTGGATTCACCATCTGTTCCTGCTTCCCCTCAGATGGTGTTACCTTCTTCGGAACAGATTATGGCCCGCAGTCTGCCAGCTGCTAGAAAACATGTAACTCGATCCAGCAATAAATTGTCTAAACCCCCACCTTGAATCCTCCTTCAATATCGATTGTTTCTTTGAATGTGAATAGTTTAAAATCCCATAGGAAGCGCCAATCAATGTTTGGTACACTTTCCTATTTGCACTATGATGTTCTTCTTTTACAAGATACTCGTTTGAACACTGTACTTGAGACATCTAGTGCTGTTAGGGAATGGCATTGGGGTATGTCGTATTGGTCCTTCAGGGAAGAAAAATGTAGTGGGATAGGGATATGTTTTACAACTACAGATGTTAGGCTGTTGCGTTTAGTGGATATTGAACAGGGTAGGGCTTTATTGGTGGACGTTATTGTGAGAGGTTTTCCGTGTCGGTTGATATCAATATATGGCCCTCAAATGAAGGCCCTTAGAATTGCATTGCTGAAGAAGATTCAACCTTATTTGTATACTGGTAGACATTTATTTTTTGGTGGGGACTTTAATATAAATTTTCAGCAAAAGACTGAGGTGGGGAAGCAATATTGTGATAAAGTTTGTTTAAAAGCTATTCTTTCCTTGGCAGGTCTGAAGGATTCTCATCAGACAGGACAGCATAAAGCGAAACCTACTTTTTTTAAAGAAGGTCTATCTTCTCGCATTGATTTTTTATTTGTTAAAAAAGAACTATTTATTCCTCATTTGCTTTATATCCCTATTGAGTCTTCTGATCATATTACGATTGGCATCTGATTAGATATTCCTTTATGCAGGATGAAGGGCCCTGGTTTGTGAAAGCTAAATGTTTCTTTTTTGAGTAACCCTGAGGTTTTGCAAGATTTGGAAGTAATTATTCATGACCGTGTTACTACGATTGCTTTATACAACACCATGGTTAGCTGGTGGTAGGATTTTAAGGTATGCTTGATTGGGTATTTTCAGGTAAAAGGTAGACTCCGATCAGAAACCAATCAGGCTGAATATTTATCTCTCCAGAACTCATTGCAGGCTCTGATTTCCACACAGGTTGACTGTGGAATTGATTTATCTATTAATATTGCACATGTTAAACAACAGATGGTTCATTTCCAATATAGTTGGATGGATTCCCTGATTAGGGAACAGTCCTTTGGGACACAAGGTAAATTGGCACAGGTCAAGCCTTTCTAAACTTGCAAGGAGCGGATTGATAAATGACTTTTTACCGATTTAAAGGATACAGAACACAAGATTGTTAATGACAATGTGGGTATTATGGATTTTTTGAATACACATGTTATTCAATGTTTTGGGGAGCCAGTTTTAGCCTTTGATTGTACATCTCAAATATTGTTGGCAGCTGACCTCCCTAGGTTAGATCAAGGGGATCAGAACTCTATGACAACGGTGTTTACTAAACTAGAACTTGAGAATGTAATTAACTCTCTTGAAAATGAGATATCTCCCGGTTTGGATGGTTTACCTGGGGAATTGTATAAGGTTCTATGGCGTTTAATGCCTAATGAGCTGTTGGCGTTATATAATACTTTGATTTCTGATATGATTTTACCTTTACAGATGTATGAGGGGTTATTGATATTTTTATTTAAGAAAGGGGATCATTCTGATATAGGAAATTGGAGACCTATAACGTTATTAAATGTTGATTTTAAGATTTTTTCTAAGCTTCTTGGCAATAGACTGTCAGCGGTTATGTCTACTTTGATTAGCGAGTCTCAGTATTGTGCTGTTCCGGGGCGGAAAATTTTTGATGCCTTGATTTATATCAGAGAAATTATGGAATTGGGGGTTTCTGGAGGCTTGGATGGTTATTTGGTGAGTCTAGATCAAGCCAAGGCGTTTGATGAAGTGTCACATGACTATTTATGGGAATGTTTAAGGGCTTTTGGTATCCCAAGTGTTTTTGTGCACTGGGTTCAGTTATGTTATGCCTTGGCGTATGTGATCCCACTGGATAATGGTTGGAAAGGTGGGAAACATAGGGTGCTGAAAGGGGTTCGACAGGGGTGTCCCCTTAGCCCTCTTTTATATGCCCTTACCCTTGATCCTTTGTTACATATTATACATAGATCACCTTTGATTCCTGCTATTCGTTTGCATGATGTGGGTATTACAAAGGTTATAGCTTATGCAGATGATTTGTGCCTTTTGTTGCCTGATGTAGCGTCTATGTCAATGGCGTGTAGGGTTATTACAGATTTAGGGAAAGTTATGGGTGCTCGTATTAATACTTTGAAAACTAAATGCATCACCATTTCTGGATTACCCGAATCTCCTATTAGAATGGGTGATTTTATGGTTGGGAATAAACCATGTAAAATCTTAGGGATTTATTTTGGAGGCCAAGATAGTGCGATGGATAATTGGACGTTAGCATTACAGACTGGTGCTTCTAAAATACGACATTGGAATAGGAATGTATTATCAAAAAAGAAAAGGGTGTTTCTTATTAAAACTTTTTTAGTACCGATTTTTCTTTTTATTAGCAATATTTATTTACTTCCTAAATCTCTGGAGGTGGCTTTGATTAGATGTTTTTTCTGTGGAGTTTGGGGTAGTCATTTGAATCCAATTAAGCGTAATATTTTGGATTTGGATTTCAAGGCTGGGGGTTTGAGAATGGTGAATCCGGTTCTTTTTTTCTTTTTTGATCTTTTTTTATTCCAATATGGTTCCTGTGGTCAGAAACGTTTCTAAGATTTGGAGTCTGCTTGTTTCTGGTCAGTTAGAAGGTGTTTTATTGGAATGGAAACATATGAAGTTTTTGCATAAGAACAAAAGATGTCCACGTTTACCAGAACGCTGGTGTGGGATTTTTGATAAGATAAGGAGTTGGAACATTAGTTGGGAAATTGTTTTGAGTTTTCATAGGAAAACACTGTAGAATCATATTTTGGCACATTTTTTTTATGATGATCCTTTTTTACAGTTGTCTAAGAATGTACGTTTACACATTCTTAAATATATTATTAACCCCCGCATTCCTTTACATATGTGGGACATTACTTGGTTAGGCATTCATGGGAGGATTAATGTCAGGAGTAATCAAAAATACAAATCTTTACATGAGCGTTTTTGTCCAAGAGACTCATGTGCATCAGTTTTGGAAACTATGGATTATTTGTATTTTCAATGTGTTTACGCTATGGAATTTTGGGATATCGTTAAACATCACTGGAAGACTACTTTCATGCTTCTGCCTTCTGGTGTGAGCCTTTATTATGGCTCTTTTGATTTGGTTGGTTCTGAGGGTGTTTATAGCACTCTGCAAGTGATACATTCCTTTTTTTATATTGGATGTGGATTAGCAGATGCAGATTATTATTGCAACAACAGTTTATCCTTCCTATTAACTAGGTTTATATGGTGGAAGTTGAAATTGGGAAATTAAAATATTTGGAGAAGACTTGATTTTCTCCCATTCAGTGGGAAGCTTTTTGGGATTTCTTTGCTTGCATTAAATAAAATTCATATTAATTTAGGAACATGAAATGTATTTTTCCTACCTTGTTTTTTTGATGATCTATTTTGCAAATTTACAGCCATTTTATTGTTTGTTTTTTTGATAATAAACATTCCCCTTCTCCTTTAGTGGGGGGGCTGTTTACTAGGTTTTATAGTACTGATTTGATGACTGTATGTATGCAGCACTTTATTGTTTTTGTTTTCTGTTTGCTTTGCCTTCTTTTGTGTGATTTAACACGTATTATGTTATTTTTGTGATTCTAATAAAAAAAATTCCCCTCCTGTTTTTGATAAGTGCCATGGGATCTTTCACATCCACCTGAACTACCACCAATCCAGGCAGATGGGACCTCGGTTTAATGTCTCATCTGAAAGACGGCACCTCAGAAGTGCATCACTACAGCGTCAGTACTGGGATATTAACCCAAGTGCCAGATATGGGAACTGAACCCACAGCCCTCTGATCTCCCAGCCTCAGAGGCGAGTGTGCTACCTACTGAGCCACTGACACTGACAATGAAAATAAGGGTGAAGATGTGCATGTAGTGGTCAGGACAGATGATACTGATATTCTGGTAATTCTACTGCATCATACAAATCTAAACGATAATCTCAAACTGCACATGGACGTTGGCCATTCAGGGAATAACACAAGAAGATTCATAGGTGTATCCCACTTGCCAGCAGAGCTAGGCAGACCTGTGTGTGAAGCTCTACCAACTCTCCATGCACTGACAGGGTGTAACTATTCACTAGCATTCAAAGGCAAGGGAAGGTGTGACCTCTAACAATTATGGAAAAGAATAGAGTACACACAGGCATTTGGAAAACTGGGGTGTTCATACTTGTCTAAAGAAACTGAGGATACAATTGAGAGCTTTGTGTGTACCTTGTATGGACAGAATGTAGAGTGTCAACACAGCCCGCTACAGTATGTTCAATGTCAAGGACCAACTGAGTGACAAAGACGCACCCTTAAAAAAGATCAGAGGAGCAGACGCAAGCTTGCTGCCACCATGCAATTCAACTCTGACACAACGAATCTGTCAAGCAAATTACATTTCATTATAATGGAAAAACACAGATAAACCAGGAATGACACTACTGAAGCCAGAGGACGGACAATGGCTGGACCTATGAGGATGATGAATACAAGCCAAAGTGGTTCACATGCGAAGTTGTACCACTAGCTTAAGTGAACGATTCAATGAACATGACAACGATCCACATGGAGATGATGACAATAGTCGCTGTGATGTCTATATTGATGAGACAGATTTGCTTAACAAGTCAGATAATGAAAACTGTGAATAAGAATATTGATTGTTGTACTTAGATTGTCATAGAAAGTTGATTGTTTCAAGTTAAATATAGAACAAAATAAATAATAACGTGAATATTAAGCCTTTAATGCATATGTTGCTGTTTGTTACTATGTCTGTAGTATTTCAATAAAACCTTATAGAATTTAAATTAAAGAAGGAACTATTAATTAAAATATTCACAATTTTCATCGACAGTTTAATTTTTCATTGAAGAAGTGCATTTTCCAAGAAAACGTTCAACTCTGAGTGAATAAGAGTTGTAAATCTGGATTCTACACACTTTTTTAAATAAGAAACAGTAATCAAACCTTTCAGACCTAGACATCTGGCTCGTGAACTATACAGAGTTGGCACACACAGTCTCTTTTAGCTTCCATATTGTTTTCTCCTGTCCGCAGCTAGTTTCTCAGGGATATAGCCTGTTGCCCTGTTCACATGGATATACCTTGATCAGGCTAAATCCAGCCAACATTCAGTTGGTTAACAGGTTTTCTCCAACAATTTTTTCCTTCCTATATCCACGGTGCACAGTGCCTCTGTCAGCCTCACACAGCCACAGCTTCCCCTGAAGCAGCAGCAAGAAGCTGTCTGGCCCTGCTGCAGGGTCCCTGTGTTGGTGGAATACACAACCAACCCACCCTGAGTGAGATGCACTGCCGGGTGGCAGCAGTCTCAGCCATGTCCTGCATCTCCACATTACCTTCCAGGTGCACTTTTAAACCCAGGTCATCAGCATGGCAGCTCGATGCTCTGCTGCCGGGGCATGTGGGTGGCATCAAAGCCTAACATTTAGGGTAATTGCATCTAACAACACTGGCGATATTCAGTTTTCTAATTAAGGATATAGAGGCTTACATTTTTGCAGTTTACGTAATATTAAAATGTAATTTTAAAATGTTCAGAATGTTTAGAGGCTTATAACTCAGTCACTTTTAAAAATACAGATCTGAAACTTCCCTTACAGAAATAATTATATAAAATGTTTTTATTCTGCACACATAAATACCCATGTGATATGCATGCAGCAAGCATGATTTAAATGTTAAATTGCAACAGGCTGCATGCATGTGGCATGCGTGCAAAAAGCAAGTGATCACTGATAACTGCACACATAAAATGTTAAGTGACTTGCTCAGGATCACACAGTGTACAAATAGGGGTTGATGAGATTCAAACCTAGGTTTATCAGGTCTCCTGGTTTGCAATTTAGTGCCTTTAACCACTAAGCTATACTGCCTGCATACATATGGCTTGGTTGTACTTCAGTGCAAATCTGCATACATCTGCACAAATGTGGCATGCTTGTAGCCACTGATACACTTTTTAGTTTTCTTGTCTCCCCATCATCTCAGTTGCACAGCTGCACTTTAGCACACATACTGTACCAATGGAAACTCAAGTGGTTCTTCCCACCCCCAGTACTCACACGTACCCAAAAAAAACTACTTAATTACTTTTGTCTGGCCTGTGCTCCTACTATTTTCTCTCCATACTTCTGAATTCTTTCACGCAAACACGGATAACCTAAAGACAGCCTTATGGTATAAGGATGCTCTTTGAAAAACAGCCAGAAAGAGCCAGAAAATCTAAATTGGCCACAGACTAGTCTGCTTTCCAAACCGCAAGGAATTTCTGCATGAAAACTATCAGAGCTGCAAAGTCTAGTTATTTCCACTCTGAACTTAACGCATCCACTAACTCTGCTACGAAGTTTTGGAAAACCTTAAGGGAGGTAGAAGGCCATAACAGTGCTAGAATACTTTCCACAAAATTTTGACTACTGGTATCCACACTACAGATAAAAATGAAATCCTTGACCTCCTTAACAATCACATTGCCACAGCAGTGATGGGTTTTGATACCTCCCCAGCAAATGCCATCAGGGCACAGTTCCTTAGTCAGTCAACTGATTGCCACGATCTGGAATCTACTGACATTTACCACTCTTTCTCCTTCTGTCTGGTCACCTTCAAACAGGTTGAGGATCTCTTTCTTCAACTTGATACTAAGGAAAGTGTGGGTGTGGATATGACTGACCCTTTCTTCCTAAAGTTAGCCTACTATATTTTGGCTCCCTCTATTACCCAACTTTTAAATTTGTTTCTCATACAGGGCTCCCTCCCCAAGGTCTGGAAGATGGCCCATGTCATCTCTCTATTCAAATCAGGGGACCCCTGCATCCTAAATAATTACCGCCCAATCTCCTTGCTCCTGGCCTAGTCAAAACTATTGGAGAAGGTAGAAAATGAACAGCTCAGATCTCATCTGGAAAGTTTTAATCTACCAAACCTGATTCAATCTGGTTTCCATCCCATGCATAGTAGCTCCACTGCCCTTGCTAAGGTTATAAATGACTGGCAGTTCACACTTGATAACAAACAATACATATGCACCTTGTTTCTGGACCTTAGCAAGGCTTTCGACACTGTGGGCCACAGTTTGCTCCTGGTGATCCTGAAGAAAGTTGGGGTGGGCAACCTGGCCCTAAGTTGGTTCACAAACAATCTTGTGGACAGAGAACAGCAGGTCAAGGCTGAAGGAGACCTATTGCCAAAAAAAAAAACAAATACTCCTTAGAAATGTCCCCCAAGGATCCATACTTGGTCCACTTCTCTTTCCCATTTATATTAATCAAATTGACACTAGCCTAAAGTCATCTAGTATCCATCTCTTCACTGATGATACAGTGCTATACATTGACAGAACAACTCTGGATCAAGCCATTTTGGACCCCCAAACCGATTTTGACATCCTCCAAAAAAATCTACTCAACTTGAAACTCCTGCTCAATGCCAAAAAACTAAGGCCATGATTTTCTCTCCATTGGCTCCATTGGCCCCTCATCAAAAAAAAAAACAGATAAGTTCCTCACATTTTGGGAGAAGCCCTGGAATTTGTGGAATAATTGAAATACCTGTGGGTCTGGATTGACTACAAATTGTCCTTTGTTGATCACGTTGAAGAACTCACTAAGAAAATGCATCAAAGCCTTGGTATTTTTTTCTGGATCAAGCACTCACTAACCCAGGAGGCTAGATACTCCTAGTCCGAGCTACCTTCTTGCCTTTCCTAGACTATGCAGACTTCCTATATGGCCATAGTACTAGCACAGCTCTCTCCAAGCTTGATACCCTATACCACAGAGCCCTTGTGTACATTTTGGATGCCCCTTATGACACACGCCACTGCATCCGCTATTCTTCTGTAGGTTGGAACTCCCTTAGTTTCAGGTGGCAAAAGAATGCTATTCTATGGACATATAAGGCAATCACTTATAAATTACCTCAGTTCCTCCACAAGCTGCCTTACTCCTGCATCTCTAGTACCTATTCTCTCAAAGTATCACCATCTTATCTCTGGCTATCCCTAAAGTTAAAACGCGCTTTTGGTAGAGCCTCAATAAGCTTCACTCTTCCTACACTCTGGAATAAGATCCAGAAAACCTTAAGGCTTGCTTCCCCTGTCACGTTATCCCTCTTTAAATCCTTGTTCCTGAGGACCTTCTCCGAGGTCTGTCATTGCTTCAAGTTAAGGTCTTAATGCCATGATCTATTACTGTTTTAAATTCTGGACTTAAAAGCTCAACCATTGCATGAGGTGTCATTTGAGTCCTCCCTTCTGTCATTGTCCAAATAAAGGTCCCAACATCATGAGCTGTCTTTGCTTCAAATGTTGGACTTAAACCCAAAACCATTACCTGTGGCATCTGTCGTGTTTCTCCTATCTCATCTGACCTTCCCTCCTCACTCCTTATACCCACCTCCCTGTCCCACCCCACTTGCCAGGCCATGCCTACAGTACGTATCAAAGGACATCTCAATCTTCTTTGCACTTTTATGCAAGAGGAACTGCCACTCCTGCTCACTATGACTCCTCCAATGATATTTACTGTATTAACTTTAGCTCATTACCTTACGTCCATATATCTGTATATATGCAATTATATTTAAATGGCACTACCTCTTGTTGAACCTATTGCTATGTTCTGGTGGAAGTATCTTGTTACACGTGATAGTTATATGTTATTATGTTGTTATTATTACGATGTGATTGTTATGTACGTTCACTCAATCTGTTATGTCTTAACCCTACTGGCAATTGTTTTGCCCCAGGTCCATCTTGTAAATGAGCTTGTCTCAATGATGTTCCACCTGGCAAAATAAAGATATTGATTGATTGATTGATTGATTGACTGACTGACTGACTGAAACAGACTTATAGGGGCAAACAAAAGTATCAATAATTTGACATCCACCCACACGGCTAGTTGCCCCCCATGGATTGCCCCCCCATGCACAAACACTGCAGCGGGTGCAACCTTGCTGCTACAGACAACCCACCAAGTATAGCTATAAGTCAAGAGTCTTTTACCTCAGTACAAGGAATCCAGAGGTAAAAGTCTTTAAGAGATAATGTCCATGGGTCAGGGGGCTGGGGCGTGGCCCCTTGAAATGAATGGAGTTTTTTTTTATTACTGTTTAATACATTATGTCGGTGAGCTGGAGAATAATGACAGCCACTGTTCTACAAACAAATGCCCAATTTCCATTTCCAACAGAAAGAAGGGTTAAAAAGTCAGGTTAGTTGATATCTTGGAGGTAGAAGACTTGGTTTGCTGGCCAAGGCACCTAGCTTCACCTGAGCTCTTTCCTTCTAAGACTGCTTGAAAGGCAGAGTAGAGAAACTTACCAGAGCAAGGGAAAAGGATTAAGTCTTAGTTTGGCTAAGCAGATTTACTGTGTGGTGGTGTTTTTATTTTTTACTCACAGGGATTGCTACTGTTTGTTGCTAACATTTCATTGCTTTATTTTTTCTCTGATTCAAATTGTTGTTGCTGGTATACCTTCTTCTGCATTATTACAAGGTGTGCCTACAGGTGTGTGCGAACAGATTACTCCTGTAATCTTCTAATTCAAATTGTCTTTTGCAAGGTATATCTTCTGTTACTGCTTTATTTTTCTCTGGAGCAAAGTGTTTCTTACAGCGTATATCTTCTCTGAAATTATTACAGGTGGTGCTTTACAGGTTTTACAGTTTTATCTAACATTAGGATAAGCTTTCAGGGTTACTGCATTTGTTGTTGACTGATTGTTTCTGCTCTTACCTCCTTGTTCTTTTGTCCGTGGTTCTTCTTTTAGGCAGGGAAGGGCCCAGCCACCACCCCATCCCCAACCACCCCACGCCACACTCCTTTTATAGGGTACCACAGTTGTGACATTTCATGTAGCAGAGCAGGAGGGGTGGATCAGTGGGGCCTCCACAAGGTGATCTCATTTACAGGGCACTAGTAATTTAACTTGTTATAACAAGTTAAACAAAGCACAATTAAACCATTACTTGCATTTTTTCCTTTTTTTCCTTCTAATTACTCTGACTAGGTTACAAACCCAGCAACTTATTTGGAATGGATTTCATTAACTGCAGGTACTGTGGAACAATTTTCAGAAGGACAGTCTTACAGGATTTAGGACACTGTCCTACATGCTGGGCCTTTGGAGATCTTAGGGCTCAGCTCTGGGCAGCATGGGCAGAGATTGCACACCTCAAATTTCATATTGAAGAGGAAATACATTATAAGAACCACCCGCCATTTCCCCAGCATCCAACAGAAAAACCTCGACCGCAGAGGGTAGTTGGTCCAGGAGGTTGGCAGGTGGTTAGGAGGAGCAAATCAGGTGCTCCATCACACTCTGCTCTCCAACACATTACCTCCAAAAACCATATAAACACTACAAACAGGTATCTGCCTCTATCTCTGAAATCAAATAAAGAGGCAGAAGACACTGCAGAGCAGAACACTGTGGCACAGGAGCTAGCACAACAAAACTCACCCAAATCAGGAACCAAAACAAAACAAGCACAAAGGAAATCCAAAAAACTTCTGATCATAGGAGACTCCATGATTCGGGCAGTTGATACCCATCTCCAGCCAGAGGTGATGGTCAGATGTCTCCCAGGTACATCAGCATGGAGAGACACTGACCGCATTGCTAAAATTGTTCACAAAGCAGGAGAAAACATTGATGTCCTAGTACACATAGGGACTAATGATCTCACCAGCCGGTCAGTTGTGGAGACCAAGGAACACCTGACTAGGCTGGGTGACAAACTATCATCTATTTCGTCTGGCATCTCCTTTGCTGAGATCCTGCCAGTCTGGGAGAGGGGAGCAGATGGACGGAAGGTCAGAGAAGGGGAGATAGGGGAGCTAAACACATGGCTCAAGGGCTGGTGCCAGGAAAAAGGACACAGATTTGTAGGGAACTGGCAACAGTTCTGGGAGGCGAAAGTTCTTTAAATTTGATGGACTGCATCTGACTAAAGAGGAGTCAGTGCATTGGGGCAGAAGTTTGATGTCTTTGCAGAATAGTTAAACTAGCAAATGGGGAGAGGGTGCAGCACCCCATCGTCGAATGGGAAGAACACCCTCCCCTCAGCTAGTGGTCAAACAGGAATTCAGCATGTTTGCCGTTCATTTGCATCACCAGGTAAGAAAAAGGTTTGTCTCCCCATACGACGCACAGGGTAATGCCAAACTTCACCAACAACTAACACACCAAAATCTGGCCAATGGAAAATCATGTACAAAATGCTCACAGCCTGGGAAATAAGATCCCAGACCTGCAGGCACAATGTCAGAGGCTAAACTGGACATAGTAGCAACTAGTGAGACGTGGTTTACCAGTAACACACTTGGGAGACTTCAGTACCTGGCTATGTATTGTTCAGAAGAGACCGAGGTGCAAAGGGGAGGTGGCCCTGTATGTTAATGAAAATATCAAGTACAGAAATTCAGAATACACATAAGGAGCCAGAAGAACTGTGGGTCACCCTGGAAACAGGAAATGGGGCAGCCATAAGAACTGGGGTTGTCTACAGGCCCCCAGACCAGAGGGAAGACATAGACACATTACTGTTAGAAGATATACAAAACATGACAGCTAAAGGGAGGTTCTGATAATGGGAGACTTCAACATGCGGATACAGATTGGTCAATACCAGCAGGAACATCTGCCAGAACTAGACTCATAGTGGATTCCTGCAGGGGAGGGCCTCAAACAACTGGTACAGCAACCCACAAGAGACAGGGCTATCCTAGATCTAGTACTGACTAACAAAAAGGGATCACAGATCTCCAGGTAGAAGGTCACCTGGGAGCCAGTGACCATCACATGGTATGGTTCAATTTGGCTACTACATCTAAATCATCCCATTCCAAGGCAAAATATGGGACTTCAGAGGAGCTGACTTTGATAAGATGGCCAACAGAGTTAAGCTAGCCCTGGCAAAAAGAAACACAGGTGAGGGGTACAGGCAAAGTGGGCAAGTATTAAGGATGCAATACTTGAAGCAACATCCCATTGTGTTAGACAGAAAAGGAAGTGCAAAAGAAGAAGGAAACCACTTTGGTTCTCAAATACAGTAGCAGAAAGGTCAGAGCCAAAGGCTGGCCTTCAGGAAATATAAGGGAACACAGCGGATGAAGACAGGAGGCATACCAAACTGCCCTAAGGGAAACAGGTAAGGCAGTAAGGCAGGCAAAGGCCCAAACTGAGGAAACACTAGCACGAACAGTAAAGAAGGTGACAAGACTTTCTATAGATACATTAGTGAAAGGAGAAAGTCCAGAGGGGTATTGCTAAGCTTAATGGAGAAAAGGGAGCATGTGAGGAGGAGGACCCTGTAAAGGCATCTATCCTAAATAGATACTTTTGCTCAGTATTTACTGAAGAGAAGGTAGGCAGGGCCCACAGCTCAGCATCATGGACACAGGGGAGGGAGGTGAGCACTACTCCCTTCACAAAAGAAAGGGTCCTACAAGAGCTTGCTAAGCTCAGGGTGGATAAGGCAATGGGACCTGATGGCATACATCCCAGGGTACTTAAGGAGCTAAAGGAGGAACTAGCAGAGCCATTAGCAGAATTGTTTAGTGAGTCTCTGAGCACAGGAGAGGTCCCAGAAGACTGGAGAAGGCTCATGTGATCCCGCCTCCACAAGAGTGTTAGCAGGAGGAGGCGGGGAACTACAGACCGCCAGTCTTACCTCAGTAGTGGGCAAGATTATGGAGGCACCCTTAAGGAAAGGATAGTGCAACACCTGGAATCCATAGGGCGCAGGATCCAAGACAGCATGGGTTTACAAAGGAAGGTCTTGTCAAACTAATCTCATAGATTTCTTTGACTGGGTAACCAGAGTGGTGGACCAAGGGGGAGCAGTTGATGTCGCCTACCTTGACTTCAGCAAAGCTTTTGACACTGTTCCACATAGCAGATTGATAAATAAGCTGGGTAGGCTCGGGGTGGGTCAGAAGTTGGTCAACTGGGTGGCAAACTGGTTGACGGGCAGAAAACAGAGAGTGGTGGTAAATGGTATACAGTCAGAAGAGATGCAAGTCACAAGTGGGGTACCTCAGGGATCAGTCCTGGGGCCAGTCTCTTCAACATCTTCATTAGTGACCTTGCAGATGGACTAGAGGTAAAGGCTTGTCTGTTTGCAGATGACACAAGATCTGCAACAGAGTAGATGATCCAGATGGGGTGGGCAGAATGAGAAGAGATCTGGATAAACTAGCAGAATGGTCAGAAGAGTGGCAACTGGGATTTAATGCAAAGAAGTGCAAAATCATGCACATAGGGAAGAGAAACCCTGAAGCCACCTATAGGCTGGGAGGAGTTGCTAGCAGTCACAAAGGAAGAAAGAGACTTGAGCATCATCATCACTGATGACCTAAAATCATCCAAGCAGACCTCCTAAAGCAGTAGGTAAGGCGAAGGGGTGTAGGGTGCATTAGTAGGGGTATCACAAGTCGTAAGAGGGAGGTATTAATCCCTCTGTACAAGACACTGGTTAGGCCCCATCTGGAGTACTGTGTGCAGTATTGGAGGCCACACCTCCACAAGGACATTAACCAAATTGAGGCAGTCCAGAGAAGGGCAACCAAAATGGTGCAGGGACTGCATCAGAAGACATATGAGGACAGATTAACGGAGCTCAATATGTATACCCTTGAGCAAAGGAGGGAGAGAGGTGATATGATCGAGGCATTCAAACACCTTAAGGGCATAAACAAGGTGAAAGAGTCTAACATGTTTAAATATAAGAAAAATAGCAGGACAAGAGGACACAGCATGAGATTAGAGGAGGCCGATTAAGGGGAATGTGAGGAAATTCTTTTTCACAGAAAGGGTGGTGGATGCATGGAATGGCTTACCACAAGAAGTGGTGGCTATGAATACAGTGCAGGGCTTCAAACAGGCATGGGATAGGCATAAGGGAGCAATACAAATGACTGTGAATAGATAGGCTACTGACAGAGCAAAGGCCGATGGCACATTTATAAAGTAGAAAAAGAAATGGGCAGACTGGATGGGCTTTGCGGTCCTTATCTGCCGTCAACTTCTATGTTTCTATGTTTCTATGCCTTGTAACTCAAGCAGTGGCCTTCATTAATCTCCAAGTCTCCATCAATAATGTATAAAATAGTAATAAAAAAATACCCTAATTCATTTCAATTGCGCACACCCCTGCAGTCTCCATTGCCCTTTGTCATAATGTGCCTGAGCGTGGGGATGTAGAGGTCAGCTTCACTGGGGGCAGCATAAGCCTGACTATAGTGGGGCTCCAATAGTCTGTGCATACCATACCACTCACCTGGCCCTGAACACAAGGGACAGCCCTCATTTTACCCCTGAAGACTGCTCTTCCCCTCATCCCTCTCTCACTGAAAACATTCTGCTCACACAGAGGATGTCCTGCAAATTTAGACTTCATGGCAGAGGCACCATATCAGATTTCAGCAGGGGGAGCCAACAACCAGTGGAGGCCAGGTACTAGTTAGCCCCGGGAGGCAAGCTCTGGAATGTCTGGAATTTCTCTAAAAGATAGAACTTATTTGTTTTGACTGAAAAGTGATATGCAAATTAGGAACAATTAAAACGTACAAGATTCATCTGTCTATACGCCAGAGCAGTGCATCATATTTGGGCTTTAACCCATCCAGTTACTAATCAATGTTTTTCCTGGCCAAAGTTCTGCCCTCCCCTTAAAAAACAAGTTGTCCCATTTTCTCCCCAACTATTTTCCATTCAATACCCATCCCGTATGGGTCATGAAACCACCCAAAAGTGAAGAAATGTAAAAAGCAAATTAATATTTTAGTCCTTCCACCTTCTTCAATTCCCCTGTAAAAAAAATGGTTTACTTTTACTTACCCAGCAATCTGGCCAGAACCTGCGGCCTAGCCCAGTGTGCCATCAACCCACTTTCAGTATGCTTCTCCTCCACCTTTCTGCCAGAAGCTGGATGCTAGAACCAACCATCCCAGTTCCCCAACTGGTCTGCGACCAAGTCACCTCACCAAACAAACCCACCCAACCTGTGTTGCTTGCTTCTTGCTTGGCTGCTGCCGCACTGCACTGATCAAGGCCTACAAAGGCCACCCACACTGCTGTCACTGCATCTGTGAGGCCTAGCTTACTGCTGCTAGTGGCCCGTGCTGTTTTGTTTGTTTGCAAGAAGAGCCTAGTAGACTAAGTAGGTAGCCTAGTCTTGAGTGCGCTTCTAGCTCACCCCCAGCCCCTTCACTCACCAAGGGAGATGGAGTCTCACTAAGAGTAGACCAACAAAAATATGCCACCACAACACTGCTATTGAGAGTTCAGTGCTCACTAGCTCCTCCAAGCTGTAGTGTGCAACCTGTCTACTCTGTGGTGGGAAAGACAGTGTCCCACTCGCATGACACATGTGCTGTTACTTGGCTGCAGCTCCTCCACATCACATGCAATGGATGGCACCACCACTAATAGGAGGAGAGAGAGTGTATAACACAATACAGACACAGTTGAGTCAGGAGTGCACCTGCAGTGCGAGCACAACACAGGCCAGGGGGGCATTTGTTGTACAAAAGATTAAATCCAAATTTAATGCCATAATTGCCACATCAGAAGAACACCCTAGGCACAAATGTGGGTGGGGTCACTGCCCCCCTCTGTTCTACCTAAATGACACACCTGCTTCATGGTGAAAATTAATTCTCAGGGGTTAACATCAGTACCAGCGAATACAATGGTTTCCACTGTGTTCCGAAGTACCATATCTCCATGTTTCAGGATGTGTCCTGATCATCATGTGGGTTAGTGTCCCTCATTGTCCCTCATTTTGAGTGTCCATGTCCCTCATTTCAGTGACAAAATGTGAGGTATGGTGCATGCTTCCAAGACCCTACTCAGCACAGAGTGATGAGCATGGCTGTAGTGTATATGCTCCATATAGAATGCCAAAGGGAAAGTAAGTGAGCTATAACAGTCATGGAGAAACACATGTGTAGCACTAAATATGTTTAAGCAGATTTGCATGGCCCAAAACAAAAAGGTCAGGCTTGACAACACACAGGCCCCTCTTCGCATATTTGAAATCGGGTATGTTGGCTGACTACATCCTAGGCATTTAATGCAGTAAGCAAACAATACTTTATAAATTAATGGCAATTTAATGACAAAATTCAAAAGCCATTAAACAACTTGCAAAATGATCAGAATGAATGAGTTTACCTAATTTTAATGGGAAATCCATGAAAATGGTATTTTAATGTCTCTAATTGCTAGCAGTAGAATGATAAATATAAACTGATGTGTTTTTAGATGAGATTTACACCAGCTTAGTTGCTGCACACATGGTAAGCATGTGACATGTGAACCTGTTGTGATTTTTAAAATATGTTCACACCAGCTTATCTACTGCACTCATGTCAAACATGCAATACACGAACCTGATGTGATTTTTAGAAGATGTTTACACCAGCTTATCTGCTGTACACATGTGAAGCTTGCATCATGCTAACCTGATGTGCTTTTTAGACCTGGTTAGCATAAGTTCACGTTATGTATGTGAACCGCATGCAGACATTGCACAATTATGCATGTGGCATGCATTCTGCATGTATGCAGTACACTTGTATTTCTGCAAGGGTTGTACACTTCTGTATGGACCTTGGTAAAGTCATCATACCAAATTTGGTTCATATGGACACATGCTTTTTAAATTAGATGGAAATAACAGAAATCAAAATTTTAGCAAAATTATGTGAGATTTTTGTGAAAATTTAGTAAAAGTTTGTGGAAGCGAAATCAGAATTTTACAAGAATTTCAGTGGTGGAAGATTAATTTCACCCAGCTCTATTTGCCATATGCCACCAATGCTAAACACAATACACTGTCACAACAGTAAAAAGACTGAGCAAGACAAGACCATAGCAGGACAGATAGCAGCAGCAACCAGGTTAAAACACTACATCAAGTCAAGGCATGACAAAAATAATCAGATATGCATAGTATGTCTTACAAAGAAGTCAAGCAATTAGGAGGGCCATACTGTATTTATTTATTTCTGTATTTTTTTTTATACTTCCTTTATTTATTTGAGTCATATTCAAAAGCACTTAAACAGATTTCAGAGGCATTTACGTACACTTTCAAGTTGCATAGCGCCTAGATGTTACAGTGTGATACTATTCCAGTATAATTGTTCCAGAAGTTCATTCGAAATATGCCTAGACATTATTGCTTTACATACCAAGCAAACCTTATATATCTAAAACTAGACATTTTACAAACAAAAGTAAACTAACAGTAGAAGACAGACATTTGTCACAGAAGGACTAAATTAGGTATAGTAATAGTTTACAAATATTGACAAATTTTACTTATATTTCATTACCTGACCTAAACCAGGAAGGGGTTCCGGGGGTAAATCCCAAGAACTACAATACTTTTGTGGAAGTATAAGTTCCCTTTTATTTCCTTTTCGCTTTTAACTTTTAAAAGGAGAAATAGGAGAGATAGCAACCCCCTCAAATTCAAGTTTTAAATCTGTTCTTGATTTATTACCTATCTAGTCCAACATGTAATAAAAGTTTCCATTCTATTGCTAAGGGCCTATGACATTTGTTCATTGTGGTGTATACTCTGGATTACAGATTTCCAATCTCCTGTCATGGCAGAATTATTCTGGAGCCATTTTTTAGTGATTGCTTTATATGCTGCCCCTGGTAATATAGCCCATAAGTATAGGGTATGTTTGTCGGTCATTCCCTCCAGGGGTATGCCTAGTATTAGGTTAATCTCAGACATGGGTTTGTGACAATCAAGTATATTTTTGATATGATCTGAAATCTCTGTCCAGAAGATACCTAACATGGGGCAATCATAAAAAAAACATGTTTATATGTGTCTTTGTTTTCCCCACATAGCCTCCAACATTTTTCAGGCTTTCCCAGATTTCTCCGGTCTAGAATTGTGGGCCCAAGAAAAAATCTTGCCCTTACTTTCCATATGAATTCTCTCCACATTGGGGAGGAGGTGGTCGACCATATACCTCTTCATGTTTTAGACCAGTCTATAAAGCTGATGGCTTGTTGAAATTATTTTTCCCAGTTTACTTTGACTGAGTCCATGCTATGCCTATTCAACCCAATTAAAAACTTATAATATATTGAGATAGCTTTTTCCCCAGAAGGAGAGGACCATATCTGTGAGGGATGGTCTTCGTACATGTGGGGTTCACTTTCTCTTACTCTAAGTTGTGTTATTATGTAGTTTCTCATTTGATAAAAGAACAGTCTATCTTTCTCTGTCCAGGCAAATCTTTGCTGAGCTTCCTCAAAAGATAAAACTGTATCCCCTTTCATAATTTGCCATGGGGCTACCAACCCTTTTTTAAGCTAAATATTATACCAACAGCCAGCTACCGAGATATCTATTTGTTTATTAAGTATAAACCATTGATATTTCCAGAAATTATTTAATATTTGTTTATTATTGGTTCCTCTCCACCAACCCTCCAGGATAGTAGATGTGGCTCTGGATATATTGCCTCGGGTTCGTTTTAGCAGGTCTCGCCTGGTGGGTAGCTGTTAACATTGTGCTTGAGTAGGGAGCATCATTAGCTTCAAACCGAACGTAAAATTGCTTATGCTGAAGCTGGACCTATTTTGCCAAATGTTATGGGGAGCAGACCCAGTGATTATGAAAACAGAGGGTGAGTCTTTGGCAGTATGAGAAGAAATGAAAATTATATAGGGCTCCTTTTAATTTTAGATACTTCGTGCTCAACGGGTGACCCAGGGCCCTATCATAACATTAATCTCGCCTCATTTGCTGCTTATGATTTAACCTGTGTGTTGCTTCTACACATTTCAAAAAAAGTAGAAAAACATGACAGTCTCCAAGTCAGTCCTGGCCCAGTTCCTTTTCAGCATCCCCGCCCGCCCCCCATCCTCCCCTCGATAGTTCGAAGAGACAGACAGTTATTGGAGGACTTACCTCTTGCAAAGTCACTTCCACCAGCAGCGAGGTTCCAAGGAGGCTACACTAGGGAACACAGTCAGTTAGATGCAGTATCAGATGTGTTGCATCTAGATCAGGTTGGCTTATCGATCCTGTTTCCATGCTTCTCAACGATGGATTGCAATATGCAAACTGCCTCACTGTGCAATCATATTTTGGTTCCCGTCTTCTTCCTGTTTGTGGTGCCTTGCCAAATGGGGTCACTCTTCCCACTATTTTGGTTCTGATTCTCTATTATCTGGATTTTTCTGTCCCTCAAGGCCTCTCCTGCTTCTTCCACCGTGGTGTACAACTTCGTACCATCCTCCCAAAAATCCAAAGTCTGGCAGGGTAAGGGGTATGAAACAGAATTGCTTTCTCTCTCAAAGATCTCAAAATTGGTAAATATTTAAGCCTTTGTTGCTGAACTTCTTGGGGGTAGTTGTGGTCCACAAATAGCCTGTGGGACAGGTATTTAATCTCCTTCTTGGCCCATGTACGTCTCAAAATTTCCTCTTTATCACCGAAGGAATTCAATATGAACACTATAGATCGCGGCCTGGCCGCTGGATCTGTAGGCTTGTTTTGAAGCAATCTGTGAGCTCTTCCCATGTGGCAGGAGAAAGTGTTGGGCAGCTCAAGTACATCTTTAAGCAGGTTTTTTGATAAATGGAGCCATAAGGGTTATTTCTATTCCTTGGAGGAGGCCATACAGGAGGAGATTATCTCTACGAGAACGCCTTTCCAAGTCCAAACATTTAGATCTCAGCTCCTTGGACTGTTGCACCAAGGCTTGCACTATTTCTGCAAGTTGAGTGGATGATTCTTCGCTCTGAGGCACCCGCTCCTCAATCATGCTTATGCAAGATTCGAGGGTGGATAAATGCTTTCTTACTGATTTAAACTCCTGCTTATTCTCTGATCTTGATTCCCGTATTTCGTTTAGTAGAGTTTCAAATCTCATTCAGGAGAGTTGCTCAGATTCCCCATCTGTGTCATAGCCAGCCCCTTGGGAGCTCGATGGGGAAACAGACCTGCAAGGGAGTCCTCCTGTAATCGAGTGCCATCCATGCTTTTCCCTTTGCCTTTCTCTCTGCTTCTGCCTCTGTAGCTTTCAAATTGCTTCCCTCCTGTATTTCTGGACATTTTGAGGAGAATTTGACAATTTGTGGAGGCAGATTTGGCAGACTGTGTGAGGAGCGTTCAGCCCTAGGCTCCTAGCTGCTCTGTGACATCACCGAAGTCTCCTAGCTACTCCGTGACATCACCAGAAGTCTCATTTCTGTATGTTTTTAACGGTTTGTGTATATATATATATATATATATATATGATATATTTTAATACTGTCAGCGCTTTAATTAATGTGTTCTTCAGGATGTCTCAGTCTGCACTAATGAAATTCAAGTATTTTAAATTAGGTTTTGATGATGTCATAGGTGTTTGACTATGTAAGCATACTTCTTTGACCAGTGCGTCAGTACCCCAGCCTTTGATGAAGGAACTTGAGTTCCAAAACCTGTCAGGCAGGAGCTGCCTGGTTTTGTTTTACTTTATGTATTAATAAAATGTAGTAACCAATTTCAAGGGCCTGGATTTATTTGCTGCAACAAGTGGTGAGTGCTCAACTTCCTTGTAAGACATGCTATTCTTTGGTCTTAAAGCACCACTGTCTCATTGAGACCCTTCCCAGTGACTCAGATACACATAGCCAACCAGCTTGACCTCACTCACCTCAGTAAAGTTGTGCCACACACAGATCTGTAAAAGGGGGTCACTGACAGGGTCAGTCCTCCAAGCTCGGTCAATTCAAGCTGCTTTGGTTGCTTCCAGAGACAGGCTCCAGCAATGGTAAATTTTATCAAAGCTCTTTTAGTTTTTCAAGTTTAACTAAAAGCTGGTGCCATGGTTCTAGGTGTCTCAGTTAGTCAGCAAAACAGAGGTCTCTCTGGAACATGAAGAGGTGCTGTGCTGCTGTGCTACGCTCATAGTGTTCAGGTTAGGTCAAGTCGAGCAGTGACGTCTCTTTCTGTCAGCCATCTTCTTCTGGAATGCCACGTTCCCATACTCAGGCTGCTAAATCTCACTGGTGCTATGGAAGAGTTGTCTTGTGAGATCAGAGGAAGGTGTTAGGTGAGATCAAAGGAAGATGAGGCTTGTCCTTTGAGGTCATCTACTTTTCTGTTGTGGAGATGGACCTGGAGTCAGGGACCAGGCTAAGAGCTGATGGACAGCTAATGGGCTTTTGCTTTACTTTTAAAATTTTGTGCATCAGTGCTACCCTGTGACCTTTCCATTTGTACACCTGATTGGTTGTTAGAGTGGGTGCATTTTGTCAGATGCCATTAGCCAGGAAGTTGCTTTAGGGTTTCAACTGAGGACAGTGGCGTGCTCCTGCAGTGTGCTGTGAATTCAGGACCAGCTGCAGGATACTTGGGGTCTCCAGACACCATGCGCAAATTCAGGGAATCCTGAAATGTATTTATTTATATTCGGTAACTGGGTAGGTACTCTGGCAAAAAATGCCCTTTTCAGTTATGACCCAGGTGCATTAGCGCAAATAGTAAAACATAAGTACAACAATCAATACAAGCAGTACAACAGAGATACAAATATAGATTGATTGCACAGAACAGGTTACATATAGCAGTCATAACCATTACGTATATAATGAAACATTTTCAACTTCTTTATAAAAGCAGGAATAGCTTAGATTCTCTTATGAGGGAGGGATTGTGTTCCAAAATGCAGAAGCCCGGTAACTGAAAATATGCTTTCTCAAATTTGTTAAAAAAATGTAATTTTGAGATGATTTTTGGTGGTTGACTGAGATGAAGGTATATCAACAAGCACAAGTTGATCAGCAAAACAAATGGGAGCCTTAATATGTAAAGTTTTCATCATGAAACTAATAAGTGTCAACTTGAATTTTAACTCTGGCCATCTTGCCATGCTGCTGGAGGGCTGCCCCTCTGCCTCAGCCAGCCAGGACAGCCCTGGACCCTTCCCTACAGGATTCCGCCAAAGTCCTCCAGGCGGCTCGCAGCAAGGCCATCAAGCTGCATGGTTGCGCCCAGCCATTTTTCTCTGATTGGTCCCCTGGAATGCGAATGTGCAATGACATCTGGGCACAGTGTGCCGACATCCGCCACGTTCCCCCTTCAGACCGCCAGCACTTGTAGTGCCCCAGAGCATCCCCAGGAGCCGCTACAGCGTGGCAAGATTCGCCAACCCACCCCAGGACTGGGAGGGCAGTCTATGGATGCTCAATCCCAGTCCTCCCCTGCTGACCCCCAACAACCCGGGCTCATTCCTGAACCTGGGTCACCGGCGTGGCGCGAGGTGTGGCATCCAGCGCCTCAACCCTCAGCACCACCAGGCCAGTGCACACACTGTCTTTTAAACAGTAGTGCTCCTTGATTGGCTCTGCTGCTGTGTGTGGGCGGGCTTACGACTTTCTCAAACATGGCAGCGCCATCTGTTGCTTACCAAGAAGCCACCACAACAAGACGAGTCATGATTTATTTATTTATTCATGCATTTGTTTTGCCACTCTATCTGGTTGATTCTACCTTTTAGGTATGTAAAAAACAAAATCTGGTTGATCCTGCTCTTTGTCCCCTTCAGGACACAGCCACAGCAAGCTACAATTGAGCCATGGCTGACTGGCTGCAGTGCTGCTCATTAATCATAACCATATGTAAAAACTGTAAGGAAAAAAAAAAAATATATATATATATATATATTCTGTTAAGGAAGGGAGAAGGTGACAGACAGTGTGTGTGTGTGTCTCTCTCTGTCAGTCAGTCACCTACTTCACTGAAGTCAGGCTGGAAAAAACATTGCTGTCCAGTAATTACAAAAAATTAAGAATTGGGGTAGTGTGGAAACACGAATTTAATGCACACCTTCAGTGTGGGATGCTTTGGTAAACCCCTTTGGCTTCACCCTCGGGGTTTATGTAGCATTCTCCACCTCTAGTGTACATTAAATTCTCATACCACACACACTACCCCATCCTTTATTCTCTAAAACAATCAACTTTTCCCAAACAGACACCATTGCCACCTTCAACATGAACATATTGAGCTAATTTTTCTACTCTAAATTGGTACCACACAACACTGATAGTGTTTTTTGAAGGTTACAAACCATTTTCTCTTTAATAAACCATGTTTGTACATTTTTGAACCTATTACCCAAAACACAATTGATGTCATTAATGTCCTTGCTGTGGACATAGAATACTGCATTGTCTGCGTAAAGTAGAGCATGTGCAGCTTTGCAGACTAATGGCAGACTGTTGATGTAAACAGTAAACAGCAGAGGCAACAAGATGGACCCATGTGGGACTCCACTGCAAATAAGGAAAACACTGGAACAGTTGAGAGGTATGACTGCATATAGCCCATCCTTCTGCACCTCCTCTTCCATGTGGCTGAACCTGTCTTACCATTTTAAAAATGTACCGTTTGGATGCTGACTTGCTTGCTATGCCTCTTACTTTCAAAGTGAAACCCTGCACTCATCCACACTCACCAAGAATTGTGGTAATATTTACAGTATATACATGGAAAACACTGCAGGGGCCAGATTCACAAAACTTTGTCTGAGCGTAAATCCAGTTTGCCTGGGGCAAACTGAGTTTTGTCCAGGGTTGATATTCACAAAGCCCAGTTTGCCTCTGCAAACTTGGTTTGCGCCCGGGCAAAGTTGTGAGGGGGTCCACAATGCAAATGTGGGGGAGGGTCCTGCATATCCCCACATCTAATGCACAAAGATTTTGCTCCATGCAAGGGCCTTTGTGAAGGCTCTTGTGTTGGGAAATTACCGCCAACCAAAACCTGGCAATAATCCATGCAACCGTAGTGGTTAGCGGAGGTACTTCAGACCCCCTCCCTGTTCTCCAGTCACCATTGCCCCAAAAAATGAATCTTTTCTGGTAGTCTAGGGTCCCTCTGCCCTCTCCGATCACTGGCCCCTTAAGAAAAAGTGTGTTTCCATACTGTAGTGGTCTCTCCGCAATTGCTGATAACTGTCCCACTATATTTATATAAATTTGCCATAGTGTAGTAGTGCCTCCTCCCTGATAGGCCACCCCATATGCTAAACATTTTGCCATAGTGTGCCCTCCCACCTGATCCCTGACCCATAGGCTGACACATTTGCCATAATGTAGTGGTCCCCCCCCACTCTGTCACCAATTTCCATATTCAAATGAGCAAAACATATTCCCTGGTAGTTTATGGTCACCCCCCCACCACATCCAGTGTGACCCACCACCCGCTCCCCATCCCAATCCACAGTCAGCAACCAACACAGCCCTCCTTTCACCACCATGGCTGGCTGCCAAATGAGCCCTCATGGAGCGTGTACTGAATACAGTACAGCTCATTAACTGCAGTCAATGAGCCATACTGTATTCAGTATGTGCTCTATGAGGGCTCATTCAGCCACCAGCTGCGATGATGAGAGGAGGGTGTGCTGGTCATCAACCATGGATTGGAATGGGGGAGTGGGCTGGTGGGTCACAATGGATAGGATGGGGAGAGAGAGAGACCCTGGACTACCAGGGAATAGGATTTGCTCATTTGGGTATGGTGATTTGTTTGTCAGGGCAGGGATGTGACCACTACACTATGGAAAAATGTTTCAGCATATGGGGTAGGTGATCAGTGACCGTAGCAGGGGTGGGGCCACTAAACTATGGCAAAATGTTTCAGCATATAGAGTTGGCAATCGGGGCTGGGGAGAGCACCACTACACTACAGCAAAATGTTTTTTAGCATATGGGGTGGATGATTGGTGACTGAGGCAGAGAAGGGACCACTAAACTATGGCAAAATGTTTCAACATATGGGGTCACTGATAGGGGCAGGGAGGGCACCACTACACTATGCCAAAATGTTTTAGAATATGGGGTCAGCAATTGGGGTGGGGGCAGACACCACTACACTCTGGCAAAATGTTTAGCATACGGGGTGGGTGATCGGGAACCAAGAAGGGGAGGGATCACTACTGTATGGAAAAAAACCTTTCCTTATGGAGTCGGAAATCAGAGAGAGGAGAGAAACCCTAGACTGCCAGAGTATACAAGCATCTCTTTCAGGACAGCGACCAGAGAACAGGGGGTGGCAGTACACCAGGAAACTGCGACTATGTGGGGAATGGGCTGGAGGGGGGGGCCACACTAGGCCAAACCAAGGCCATGCAAATGGGCCCATAATGGGCATGCTAATGGTCAGTTGCACCTTGCATGCCCAATGGGCTCATTTGCATGGCCACTTTCATGAAATATGGAGTTAGCACATGTGCTTATTGTTGACAGCCCAGTCTGCTGGCTGGCTGTGGAGGCAGCGCTACTGGGGTGCCTGGTGCTTTCCCACCTGCCCTTATCCACAGTTGGGTAGCACACGGCGCAATCTGACTGTGAATAGTAAGATTGCCCACCCGTTCAACCGCGAGGTACAGTGTAAACATTTGTCTGGCACTTTGCATTATTTTAGTGAATCCTGCCCCATGTGTCATAAAATATAGTTGTTTGGTTACAAATGTATGTGTTATCTGTGATTTATTTGTTTTATTTATTTATTTATACTTTCAGAGAGACCTTTGAGCGTGAGCTCTTTTACAAAGGTTCCACAACATGGTGGACAAATAGGACAGCACGCATATACGTTTTTTTTACAGAAAGCCTGCTCAATTGGCATGCAGGAGCAATTACATCATAGTTAGACAAATTATGTACAAGAATTATAACAGAACTTGAAGGGTTTTAGTAACAGGATTAAATGCACCAATTTTAAACCAATTTTAAACCTCCCTGCCCCTTACCCACACTGACCTCCAGGATGGGCTGTTAGACTGAAGTTGATTCTACTGAGAAGCGGTACAAGATTACTCCAAAGGTAGTGGGCTAGTTGTAAATAAACCAGAGGGTGGGTTTGAAATCACTCCCAGAGGGTGGGAGGAGGGCAGTGGGAGGGGGTGCAATGGGGTGGATGGTGGTAGTAGCACAAAATGCCTTGCCTGTTTGGCGGTGGGGACGGGAGAATGTGGAGAGGCCTAACTGCATACTGATAAGAGCTGAATCGAGTAGCTTAATAACACACTTGGCTGGGCTGGGGAGGGGAGGGTTCTTTAGGTGGCCCCACTTGGGTAGGACCTAGGTTGGAAGCCTAGATTATCAAGTGACTCCTGAGCTGCAGGTGCACTTTGCACATGACATGAGATGCTGCTTGAGGCCTGCCTTGAAATGAGATACTCTATCTGTTTGTAAAGTCTTAGGGAGTTCACTTAACCAATAGGGGGCCCGGTAGGCGAAGGTGTGCTACCCTAGTGAGGTGCGGTGGAATGAGACAGTCAGTGCTCCATACTTCTTTCCTCTGGTGAGGTGACTCTGTGATTGTGTGAAGTGCTTATGCACACTTCATTCCTTGCCATGGTGCAACATCAAGCTACGGCGATGGCATGTTGATGTTGTGGTATTATGTGTACTGTGCTGAAATTATGAAGCCAATCAGATTTAGCAGACATCTCTCTTTCTGACTACCCCCATGTTATGCACTGTACAACACCCATCACTCATGGTGCACCCTTAATAGTATTATGATAATCAGATTCAGTACAAGACTGGTTTTATATCAGAAAACTTATTTATTACTAAAAACAGACAATTACAATAACAACAGCATGAACAGTTGAATGAAAAATACAAGAAGAATAACCATTTACAATAAATATTTACAAGGAATAATGTGATTTTATGGAGTCTGTCAAACTCCCTACTTAGCCTGTGGTGATGGTGAGAGTGATGATCAGTGGGTGGGAATACAAGCAATACTTCCAGCTTGGTCAGTATTTACTGCTGACCAGTAATAATTTGCTGCTGCACAGCAGAATATTATCCTACTCAACCTTTAGGGGCTCGATTTTTTTCTATTTTTCCCAGCCATTTTTTCTAGTTGAAACACTCCTTTTGGTTGGCAATGGCAGGTGCTGTTGATGGCCCTCTGCTTGATTCCTACACAGTCCTCTGCCTTGGTCCTGGCCTTGAAGGCCTCTTGTATCTTCTCCAGTCACCTGTATGCCTGTGTGCTGAGGTTGTTGGGGTTCTTAGGTGTGCTTTCTGTTGCTGTAAGCTAAGAAAAAAAAGATGTTATAAAATCCACTGAATAAAAGCATCATATTTTTACCTTCACTCAGGTCAGTGTCTCTCATGCGATGTGCACTTACCGAACCTCGAGATTCAACATAACATTATTCACATGAATAATCAGATTTTCAATTATGATAATAGAAATCACATAGATAAATAGAACAGCAGGGTTTGTAAAAGCACTACTAAAAAGTGAACCAATTTTACCATCTACTTTAAATAGTGGTGGTCAGACAACCAAAAAAATCTCAGTGTCAGATATTGGCAGAAGTCAGTAACTATATAGTGCATGCCTGAAACCTTTTCTGATAATGATACATGCTCAAATATTTCAGTATGCATGATCACTCCATTACCTCCTTTTTTTCAATGACATACATGTTTAAGTCCTATAGCCTCTCCTCTTATGTCTTGCTGCCTAGTCCATTGACCATCACTGTCGCCCTGCACTATACTGATTCCACCTTGTCGCAATCTCAGTCTCTTTGTTCAGGTTTGCGCACCAATACTTCATGCAATATTTCAGGTGTAGTCGCACCAGTGACCTGTACAATGGGAGGATCACCTCTCGAGCAGTACTGCTTATCATTCACCCTCCCTATGTAACCTAGCTTCCAGTTTGCATTGTCAACAGATCTACTTTAATTTGCTGTTGTTTGTAGACTTTCCTATATCATGCCCCACCGAGGTCCTTTTCCTCCATGGTGTGCTCCATTAGCAGTCCACCCATTTCAGACTGCACTGTTGGGTTCTTCTTCCTAATTTATATTACTTTACATTATTTTGAGTTTAAGCCCACCTGATGTATCCTTATCAAGTCTCCAACCTGCCCAGATCATGCCTAACTTCCATTACTGCTTCCTCCATGTCCCCCTTGTGCAAGTCTTTGGGTCATCTGCAGTCAGTCACATCTTGCCCATGATGCCTTGTTCTGTGTCAGAAATAAATAAATTGAAAAGGACAGGGTCGAGCACTGACCTCTGAGGTGCTCTACTTGTTACCTTCCTTACTACTGTACTGATACCCTTCCTTAACTTAAACCCTTTGTGTTATTCTCCTCAGCCAGTTCTCCACCAAAATTGTTGATTTTTCCACAGCCTCGAAGTACCTAGCACTGGTGTTCTGCAGTGACTGGAAACAAGTTTTTCCAGAATTGCTACAGTTTTGATTCTTTCACTGTTGGTGAGCACTAGATCCAGCAGAGCTCCTTTAAACAATGAACAAATTCAATGTCATTCACTATTTAAAGTGTGACATTGGGTCCAGAATACAAGCCAGAAATTATGTTTCATTCTCAGCTGAAATATCTTTTTAAGTAAGATTTTACTTCTTTTTATCTAATTAAATTTTTTGCCAAAACCCCACACAAGGCTGAGTAGCTGGATTCAAGTTGCATCCTGGTGGGTGGGTTTCTTGGAGTGGTTTTATTGATAAGGGGAATGTTGGCCATGACACTGAAGAAACTAATGTACTCTTCCTTTTTTAAGCGCAATGGGATTTTTAACTTCAGCATGAACAGACACCAGAGATGGGCATAAGGGACCACAATTTAATAAACAAAGAACCTCTGTGCACAAACACTGAGGCAAGGGTTACCCCAAAGGACATTTGACTGGGAAGTCAATTTCACGAAAATACAAAATCACACATGCCCACACAATGAAAAGCATCATGGACTGCATATGCAAATCACCACAGAATGTTATGCTGGTTCAACTTTAAGCAGAATTGCATGGTGCCAAAAGGCCTCTCACACAGTTTGAAAAGGGTGCTAACAGATGACATAGACATGTGTTTCATCCTGCCAGGACTCATCTGTATGCCTCATCTGTTTGACACCCCAGTGGAATGGACCAGCTACCTTATGACAGTCTGTCTGGGTTATGTTATGGTGAACCCATTAAAATAAAAAAAAATATTTAAAAGACAAAGAACCTCTGTGTGCAAACACTGAGGCAAGGGTTACCCAAAGAGGGCATTTGGCTGGTAAGCCAAGTTTCAAGACAATAGAAAATCACATGCCCACACAATCAAAGCATCATGGGCTACATATGCAAATCAACACAGAATGTTATGTTGTTTGATAGTAGATTAGATAAGCCAGCGCCTCTCATACATTAGGATGAAACACGTGTCTATGTCATCTGTTAGCACCCTTTGCAAACTATGTGAGAGGCCTTTTGGCACCATGCAATTCTGCTTAAAGTTGAACCAGCATAACATTTTGTGGTGATTTGCATACACAATTTAATGTTTCATAAAAAGGATAGCACCTCAACAGTGCTTCACCACTACCATCCTACTGCACTAAAGTGTCAGTTATCAGTTCTACTCCAAGTAGCAAGTACATGACATGGGCCTAGAATACATGATGTTTTGATGTTCCACCCCCAGAGGTGACAGTGCTAGCAACTGAGTCACTATGAAATTAAAAATCATTAAACATCAATACATAAGTCATCATCAAAATCTCATACCTGGTCCAAGTTGCTTGTCTGAAGTTCCTTTACTATCACCTACTGCCTGATATTCAGTAAAGTGCAAAGTGTAGTCCTACTTGGATATATCTCTTGAAGTGGGCCACAAGAGTGGATAGCACTGGAGCACTGTCTGCAATATTAAAAGAGACCCATGCAAATAAGCCCATTGGGCATGCAAGGTATGGAGGGCCTTTTGCATGCCCATTATGGCCCCATTTGCATGAGTAGTGGAGTCAGGTATCATGGCACTGCCCACCTTCCTTGATCCAAGACTGTAGCTATCCCTGGTGGTAGTTGTCACATCTCTCCAATCACCAGACAGTCATAGTACAAAGAAACCCCTGGTGCTAGTGGTCACCCCCTCTGATCGCCAGCCCATCATGGTTTAAAGAAATCACTGGTGCTAGTGGTCCCCCTGATTGCAAGCCCATCATGGCACAAGTAAATCTCCAGTGCTAATGGTCCCCTCCATCACCAGCCCACAGTACAACTTTCAACCCTCTCTGGCAGTCAGTCATTCCCCCAGGTACTGATCATGGTACTACCTCCCACAATCCCCAAATTCCTGGTATCTAGCAGCCCTGAACATGGCACCAAGCACCCACCCCCCCAGTCACCTTACCAGTATCCTCAGTGCCATGAGTGCAAATGGCAACTGGTGCAGCCCTTCTCACACCTCCTTAGCTTTCCACTGTATGTCCAGGCTAGGGAGAGCACCCCTATATTTATAGAATAGGGTGATGTGCCCAGTCTTATAAATAAGGGGTGCACTTCCTGCCTGGGCATAAGGTGGCTGGCCAAGGAGGTGTGAGGAAGGCTGCACTGGTCACCATATGTACCCACAGCACTGAGGATACTGGTAAGATGTTGGGGTGGGTGTTCAGTGCTGCAGTGAGAGGGGCCACTAGATGCCGCAGTACCATAGGTCAGTGTCAGGGGGAACCTCTGGCTGCCAGGGAGGGTTGTAAGTTGAACTACAGAGTGACAATTGGGGGGAACCAGTAGCACCAGGGATTTCTTTGTACCATGATGGACTGGTGATTGCATAGAGGGGGAACTACTGGCATTAGGGCTTTCTTTGTACCATGACAGGCTGGCAATCAGAGGAAGGCAGGGACCACTAGCACCAGGGATTTATTTCTACCATGACAGGTTGGTGATCAGAGGGAGGGGGGACAACTAACACCAGGGCTTTCTTTGTAACATGACAGGCTGGCAATTAGGAAGGCCACTAGTACCAGAGATTTAGTTGTTAATTATGGGCTGATGATGGGGGGGTGCCATGGACCACAGAGGTGAGTGTGCTCCCTCAGCAGCCAATCAGCTCATTGGCTGCATTATATCTGGCAGCCACTAGGGTTGAATAGAGTAAGATGAGGTTTTGTTCAGTAATATTGGTGCGGTGCAAAAGAACCATGCTAAAGCCTTTTACACAGCACAAATCTGATGAATACTGGCTTGGGTCAATATTCCTGTCCCCCTCTCCCCCCATTTTTGATTTGTGCTGGTGCTAACCTTGTTTGCCGGTGCAGTTGAGCCTTTTGAATATTGGGTTCCAGTGCAAAACCCAGTTTGAGTGGGCAAACACTGGTTAGTGCCACTTTTGAATATTGGGCCCCTGGTGTCTCTAGCTCTGCTTGATGAGCATCTGATAAAAAAGAATATAATAAGAGCAACAGAAGTACTTACTATTGTTATTTATTTTTCACTCTACTAAAAGAAAGACGAAAAAGTAAACTCAACAAGACTTGAAAGGATCATATAAAATGTACTAATAAGATACAATTGACTACAGACTATGTTGTCAATAGCTTCTTGATCACATTGCAGATAAAGGTAAATTTCCAGTGCATGGGTTTAAAGTTGACTTTTTCAGGTGGGTTTTCACTACCACATTCTTACAGTGCCATCAGGTAAACACCATGCCACAGGTAACTCATGAACATCTTCACATCAGCTGTGCCCAGGTCCTCATGTAAGTCACCAGCAACCTGGTGGGCACTGGATGCACTGCATAGAAAGTGGAGTGCAGTCCAGAAATCCAATTATTCAGTCATTGTGTATGCTGCAAGACATAAATAACAATAAAATCCAATATTCACCAGTGCTCTTGCCTTGGGAAGTGATCTATGGAGTACAAAGGTGTGACTGAGTCATCTGGTACCTGGATGGACTCAGGACTCTGCTATGTACAGAAATTAAAAATGTAACTGGTGGACATTTATTTTTCATTCACTTACCCTGCTAACACCTTGCTTGTCTTGCTCATCCCATCACTTTCCATGCCCCCCAAAAAAGAAAGGAAAAAAATTCAATACTAGGACAGGACACTTATGAAATACATATTATTTGGTAAAATAATTACAGAAATAACTTAAAGTTTAGTGACCACAGCCTTTGGTGTTACTCCTGCTCTCACAGGAACCGAGGATGGGACCACTGAGATTGAGCTACTAATTTACCATCATTGATCGTACTGCAACAGCTGCACTTCACTCAAACAGCTACCACTTACAACAGACTCTGGTCAGAGCCAACATGGCTGCCATACTGCTGTAAAGGGGGCCCTGAGCAGAAGGAGACACAATAGAGTCCCACTACTGGACAGCCTGACAGAGTTTGCAGTTCCATCAGTTTGTGGTGAATGCAGAAGCTGGCAAGATTATTGTGAAGGAAGATTGACGAGTCACAAAAGAACTTGTATTTCAGGAGATATTACTACCGTTATGTTAAACAAAGGATATAGGAAGCCCTCCATCCAAAAAAAAAAAATAATTTTATCATATATAAACACCATTGTATCAATGTCTTGTGTGTTTTTTATTAGCGAAACATTGCTTGTTGCTGATGACCTCTGTGCATGGAGAGTGGGAGTCTTGCAAGCTGATGGTTATCCCATAACTATTATTCAAGATCTTTGAATGATCATACTGCTTTAAAACTTTCTTTGATGCACACATCAAGTGGGCCACTTGCATTTGGTTATGTTGCACCCAGTACATGGAATGAAATACCATCTAAGATTAGGAAGATAGTAAGCTACAAATCTTTTTCAAGCACTTTGTTACAGCATTATAATAATCACTTTGTGAATGGTTTTAAACTGAACTTTTATTCTGTTTAAAGATGTGGAATGTTTGTTCCTATGTACATGTATGTCAATGTTATTGTAAAAATATGCTTATATTGTATTGTTTGTATATGATTTTTGGTTGCACCTGTAAAATGAATTAATGTCCAGTGTGTTTACCTATTAAACAAATAAACAAACAAACAAGCAATACAACAAAGTTAAGCTCCCATGCATAACTATTGAGTTCACTTGTGTCAGAAGGATTTGTCAACAGAACAATGAAGCATAAACCCCCAACCTTACAAGTCCTGCAAATGTATCATTACCTCAAAAGTTGTGGAGAAGTCAGACATTAACTCTGATCAAGTAGTTTATTCTCCAGTAGCTACATACATTCAGAAAGGCAATAACTCCTACATATACCACTCTTTGATTAGAATTTTAAATTTTTTGGGACTCTTTCTTTTGTATTATTTTTCTTGTTTCATAAAAAGTTTGATATTGCACAAAATCCAAACTTTTCTTGTCTTAAATATGCTCTTTCTCATAAAAACATATTCAGCTGTCTGTTCATTTAAATAAATAAGAATGAGTTTAACGTGATTATGTCTTATGCATATCTGAATACAAAGACCCATGCACTACTCATATGTTGTTTCTTTCAGAAAATCTTTAGTTTTCTCAATCTATCACATTTTCATTTTCTGGAAGACCTAATCCATATGTTTGTAAATACTGTAACAAATGTCAGTACATCTGTTAAACAAGTACCCAAGGGGACTCAGCTGTATTTCTTATATATATATTCAGATGTAAAACCCATGTACTTTTATTGGTTATTCTTTTTCAGATATTTATCAATAATACCTATATGCTCATTCTTAGGTCCCCAAATGCAAATTGAAATTCCTTCAGCTTATCATAATTAAATTTTTTTTATACATAGAACACCAGCTAAAACACAGCAGTGTTCTTATTCATCAAGAGTGCGAAAAGGGCTGAGGAAGTTAATCCAACTAAGAGGTACTGTATAAATCAGTTTGACAGTGCAGAATAGCATGATATTAGTAGTAAAGAAATAATGTGCTATGTACAGGTGGTATGTTTATACTGAGACAACTCCATCTCAGAATATACAGTACATGAACAGCAACGTAGCTCCATGGAGAACTGAGTAAACTCAGGTAAAGAGTTATATTAAGTGACCGAATAAGACAACAAAGCATATTGAAGGAAATAACATACTTCACCAAATAATATTTGATACTCACTGGTAAATGCTTCATTCCAAGCTTTGAACTTAAAAATCTCACTACACACTTTTTTTTTCAGAAACTCACTCAAGACTTGACTTTTTCCAGTTGCAGATGGAGGGGGGAGGCTACACCTGGAAATCCCACCAAGCTACTATCAACCACTGTAAAGCCTCTTTATTTTGTGCTTGATTTCAAGTTATGTACCAATTCAAAGAAATGTTAATATTCTGTTTTGATACTGTATTGTCCAAAACATATTTTTTTCAAGTTGTCAAAACTTAATTCACTATCAGGAAGGAGCTCATCCCACAATTTGCACTTAGATTTTTGTATACAAAGGTAACTCATTGAAAGTTTGTTGGAAATATCCATTGCATGATTCCAAATGTGTATTAAAATAGTTTGAATTCTGTGACTCGCCATATGGCTTTCTAGCTAGAAAACACCCAAAAGCAATTTGAACTTAGTGGCTCAACTTCCAAACAGCTCTTGCTTGCCACATGGCCAATATCAAATGTAAAAGTTAAATCAGTTTGACAACAAAGCACATTGAAGGAAATAACAAAATACTTCATGAAAGTATCTTGGACACTGGCTGAGACATGTTTCACTCTAACCTCTGGACTTAAATGTCTCACTACACACTTTTTTTTTCACAGAAATTCACTCAGGACTTGACTATCTCTATTTGCAGATAGGGAAGAGGTTAGTCCTGGAAATCTCACCAAGCTACTATCAACCACCATAAAAACTTTTTCTTTTGTAGTAGTTCTCAAGTTGTGTACCAACTCAAGCAAACCTTAATATTCTGTTTTGATACTGTATTGTCCAAAACTTATTGTAACCCGGAAGTGAATTGGGAGTGAGTGCACATTACCAAAGAGAAAGATAATAGTGCAGTGGGGGGAAGGCTGGGGGATGGGGAGAGACAAGAAACAGCAGTACAAAGGTGAAGAGATGTAGTTCAATTCCAGTTGAAGCACTCAGTGGAAGGAGACACTTTAGGTATCCAATCAAATGCGTCCACAGTTCCTTCTCTCTCCTATATCTTAGCAATACATCTGCATGGCCCAGCCTATTCAGCTGTTAAAAGGAGTTCTGAATTATTGTGAAAATAAGACTGCAGCTCAAGAGTGGGAATCAAATCCAGCATGGATTACTACTAATGAGGGTGAATGAATAAAACAAAAGTGGTGGCACAAAGGCAGAAAAACACAGTGGTGCCCATGCTGTAAAGGAAAATTATCTTAAAAAACACCATTTACTGGCATGTGTACCAGCAGAGGGATTACTTGCAAGAATAAATGGTTTCATTTTTTCTTCATGGTTTAAGTCATTTTTATTTTGAATGAATATTTATTATTATTTTTTTCAAGTGTCCCCGCAGCCAAACTCTTTACATTTATTTATTTATTTCAATTCCAACTTTATTAACAAATTGTCCACAATACAGGGGACAGAGAATTACAGCATATACTACATATGTACAAAACAATACATGATCTGCACCGTCCTCCCTCCCTTCCCCCCACCCCATACAGCAGTAAGAATCCATGTTGTGGTATAATACGACATTACAGTTGGCTGGTATAAATTGAAGTACACTATAACAATAACTCATTTATCCATACTAATCATGATTAGAGTATGAAGGGGATCCCTAATACTCTTGCATCTCTGCAACTTATTATGGAGACTCGCTATAGCTTTCTCTGTACGAAGGTTAGCCAGAATTTCATTGATCCATTCCTGATATGTTGGACTAATTGCATCCTTCCAATGCCTAAGTACAATTTTTTTAATGGATAGTGCAATCCTGGAAATGTGAAATCTCTGGATTTTAACCTTGATAGAGGACAAATCTCCCAACAAACAGATGTCTGGAGTGAAGCAATCCTGCAGACCCAGAATAGGATCTAAATTAATCTGGCTAGCCACCCACAATGGCCTTATCTTGGGGCACAACCAAAAAATGTGAAGAAGTGTACCATCTTCCTGACATCCTCTGGTACAAGTCTCTGACCCTATAAGGCCCCATTTCATAAACTTTACTGAGGTGTAGTACATATTGTGCTTAATATGGTATTGCATAAGCCATAATCTGTCTTGAGATACATATCTATGACAAAACTTCCATAGAACCGGCCAATTGGGAGTGTATTGGGGAAAAAAGGAAACCCAAAGCTTGGTGGGACCTTCGAGTCTCCCGTACTTCCAATGAAATAAAGCTTGGTATATTTTAGAAATAACACTTGATGAACCCAGTAAAGAGGAAAGCTCAGGTACCAATGAAAAAACAGGTGGGCAGGGAGGGGGATTACCAAGCACTGTAGAAAGCAGGTGCTTTAATTGGGCCACTCTAAAATGGTGAGTTACCGATATGTCAAATTTATGAATTATATTAAAAACTGATAGCCATGCCCCCTCATCGTCCAGAAAAGTAGAAACTGTCCCATCTCCAGTTTGGAGCAACCACATATGAGAGATCCTCAGTTTGTTTATGATGAAGGCTGGGGAGTTCCAAACGGACTGGGACAGATCCAAGTGTGGGGTGTACCGCAAAAATGAACAGAGCAGCACATGAACTTTTAATGACGTCCAAAGGGTGGGGCATCTACAAACATCTTGAAGGGACACAATTTTGACATGAAGTATGGTCAAGGGGTCCATATTCATGGACTGGATAAAATCTAACTTGATTTTAAGCCAGACCGGTCTTAGATGCTCAGGACCCAGACTCACCCACCGCAGGTATTTTGCTGTGTGACTAGCCCAGTAATAAATTGCCAGATGTGGGATCTGCAACCCTCCATCCATTTTCAGAGTGGCCAGTTTATAGTATGCCAACCTGGATTGCTTATTGGACCAGATAAAGTTAATAAAAGTTCTGTGTATTCTCTGAAACCAGGGCAAAGGAATGAAAGAGTTAAGGTGCAAGAGGAGATAAAACAAATGAGGGAAAACATTCATCTTAATTATATTAATGCAACCCCAAAGGGAGACAGGAAGCTTGGACCATCTATTGAGGTCCTGGACAATCGACTGGGAAAGGGGCTCCAAGTTCTCTTTGAACCATGAAGAGGGGTTATGTGTTAAATTGATACCCAGGTATCTAAGAATGCAGGGTGACCAACAAAGGCCAAAAGGGGCAATATCATTCTTAAAAACCTTATGGTTAAGAGGGAAAATGGATGATTTGATGGCATTCAGTTTATAATTTGAGAAAGAACTGAACTTACCTATTTCCCCTAACATAACAGGGATATATTCTTTTGGGTGAGACATGTGAAGGAGAAGATCATCAGCATAAGCCGTGATCTTCACTACGTTGCTCCCTATTGGTATGCCTTGTATCTCCTGATTATTAATAATATTTCAGATAAGGGGCTCTAAGTATAAATTAAATAAAAGAGGAGAAAGGGGACAACCCTGCCTGGTGCTGGAAAATAAAGAAAAGGGTTTGGAAAATGCTCCATTACCAGAGATTCTGACTGAGGGGGTCCGATATAAAGCCTGAATCCAATCTATGAACATGGTAGAAAAGTCAAATACCTTCAAAACCTGGAACAAGAAATTCCAGTTGACGCAATCAAATACCTTCTTGGCATCCAGAGAAACCAATCCTGTAGGAAAGGTGGTGTCCCTGGACACCGAGAAGACATGCGAAAGAGTGCGTAAATGGTCTGACGACGATCGTCCCCTCATGAATCCCACCTGAGATATACTAATCGGATCTAGGAGGACCTGGGTTATCTTGTTGGCCAGTATCTTCAAGAGAATTTTAACATCCTGATTCAAAAGAGAAATAGGCCTGTAGCTTTGAACTAACTCGGGGTCTTTGTCAGGTTTGGGAAGAAGAACAATCAGGGCTTCAAACAAATGTACATCTACCCTTACCCCAGAAAGAATATGAAGGTACAACCAGTGAAGTACCGGTAATAATTGTGCTCAAAAAGTTTTATAAAATAATGCCGAAAAAACATCTGGCCCTGGGACTTTATCTGAGGGCAAAGCCCTGATGACCTCTGATATTTCCTCAGGAGATATTGGGGAGGACAACAACTTCCTCTGTGAATATGACAGGGAAGGGAGAGAAGAATCCCTAAGGTATGCCTCTAGCACCTCCAAGGAAGGAGGACTATCCATGTCCTTATATAATTGCTTGTAGTATGAGGCAAATTCCTGTACAATCTCTGAAGGGGATACCTTCAAGGATCCATCTGCCTGGGCCCTGATTGGAGGAATAAATCTGGCAGATTCCTGCTGTTTTAATCTTAGACCAAGCAAGTGACCTGCTTTTTCCCCTGGTCGGTGTAACTTGCTTTAGTTCAGATAATGGATATCTCTTCCTTTTCCCTCAACAAGTCTAAATATTTATTTTTAGCCACCAAGAGTCTCCTCATGTCTTCATCCGAGGTGCCGGAGAATAAATTGGCTTCCAGAGACCTTACTAGTGATAGTGAGGATAATAATTCAGCCTCTCTAGCCCTTTTCCTTTTTGTAGCTAGGCTAATAATAATCCCTCTCATATAGGCCTTAAAGACCCCTTATAAAATATCAGGTGCCATACCCTCCATAGAGTTGGTGGAAAAAAAGAAATCAATCTGTTCTTTTATTAAGCTACAATATTTAACATCTTTCAATTATTGTTTGTTTAATTTCCATCGGGTTTCTTTTTTTGGGAATATTGAGGAAAGCCAGATTGCAAACCACCACAGAGTGATCGGACACTGACCCTGGTTGAATTGAGGTTGTTAAGACCCCTGGTAAGAGAGCCTGGAAAATTAAGAGATAGTCGATGCGAGACTGGGTTCTGTGCACAGGCGAGTTGAAAGTATACTCCCTGACCTTGGGATGTAATACACACCACCCATCACACAGTGCGCACTGGTCCAGTTAATCGCTGAATGCTCTCTGCCCAGGAGACAAACTCCTCGACCCACTGCCAGACCTGTCCACATCATGGTCCAAAACCAAGTTGAAGTCTCCACCCATAATTATGGTAATGAGAAGCATAGGAAGAATGATGGAAATAAACTTCATAAAGAAGCCTGGGTTGTCTACATTAGGCCCATATATGCTGCAAAGTAAAACTGGCATGGACCAAAGGTTCCCCCTGAACCAGAACATATCTACCACCTGGGTCCCTAAGGACTTGCTTATAAACAAAGAGAATGCCTCTATTGACCAGGACCATAACCCCACAACTGTTGGTGGACCCCGAGGCATTGAACACCTGTCCAATCTGATGCCTCCTAAATTGCAGAGATTCACACTCTAGTAAATGAGTTTCTTGCAAGAACATAATCTGGGAACACAATAAGTTTAGATGCTTTAACACTTGATAGTGTTTAACTTTTTTCCTTATCCCCTTCACATTCCAAGTGGCCAGATTAATATTACTAGCCATCTAAGTAGGAAAAAATAAGTCCCTTATATAACATTTGGAAATTACTACAACACCGCCCTCCTCCCCAGCTCTAATCCCCCACAACCCCCTCTAAATGCCCCCAACATCCCAGATTAAATAAACCAGAAATTATGAATTTAACCTTAACCCTACCCACCCTACCACCCCAACTATCACGAGCAACATTCAGCAAAATATCTTTTCTTCCTCCCTCCAGCCTCCTCTCGCATGCCTCAAACCCTACCTAATTATGCAACACCCTCCTGTAAAAAGCTGATAACTATTAATATAAATGCAAAGAAAATAATGTTATAAGTCACATCACTAAAACATTAAGCTCCTGATAGCCAGAGGGAAGCATTCTCTGTTTAGAAACTAAACTAATGAACCAGAGTACTGGTATGGTAAAGCAGTAACACTGTATGATAGCTGGGCTCACTACCGTAACTGCTGCAACCGGCAACAATAAAACCATTTTAAAGCTGTTCCAGGCCAGCAGCAGATCTAGATGATCCTAAATGAAAAATCCCAATGTATTCCCAGGCCCCCACCAGAAAGCTCCATCAGAAAAAAATAGACTCCCGAATTATCTGGTGGAGCTGAACCTCCAAATTAATAACAAAGGTGCCCTCTGGCGATACAAACACAATAACGCATTGCCACACAAAATTATACAGAGGGATCACCCTCCTGAATATTGCAATTGTGAAATAAAGTGTCGAGTCAGAAGGCTTCGTTCTGACATTTTAAAAAATGCCCTGGTGCTCCTGTAAATAGTAATCAAACACAACCCATGCAGGGAACGAACCCTCCCCCCAGACAAAATGCACCCCTATTGAACAGCCTCTTGGCACATGTAGCTGCCCCGTAGTACTAAGCAATAGAATACACTATAAAAATAACAGGATCATAATGAAAGTAGTCCCTTCGGTCATTACTCTCAGGAACACACAGGATCAGACACAGATTCTTTTCTCATTTCTAATAGTTAACTCGAGAAGGACTTCTCCCTTCCAGCTCTGATTATACTAATACCGAGAAAGCAGATCATGTGCTTCAAAACAGATCAGGCAAGGCAGACTTTAGCCCCATAAGAGCAGCTTCAGGGTCCTCATAGGTTGACCAGGTACCAGCCACCTGTACCTGTAATCTAGCTGGGTAACCCATCTTAAACCGAAGTCCTGCTGCTATGATCTTTGAGACAATAGGATGGAACGCTGTATGTTTTAATCTAACCGACCCCAGTAAATCTTGTGCAATTCTGAGTCTGGCATTCTCCCACTTGAGTTCTTGCAATTCTTTAACTTTTGCCAGAAAATGTTGCCGCTCCAAATAATTCAAAAAGCGACACATAATAGGACATGGCAAGGCTCCTGGGGAGGGCTTGGGTCATAAGGACTTATATACCCTCTCTATAATATACTTGGCCCCGAAGGGAGAGGGACCGGTGATCTTTTCCACCAACTTCTGCACAACGGTGATTGAATTCTGGCCCTCTTTTCCTTCAGGGAGCCCCAGAATAACTATGTTATTCCTTCGGCTGCGACCCTCTAGATCTTCTAATTTTGTTTCCAGGCGAGAGAATTTCTGCCGCATAGCCATAAGACTGGGGTCTATTTTTTCCACTTGTTTTTCAAGGGAGGCAATTCGGGCTGCATTGTCTGAGGTTGCTAATGACACCTCTTTAAGCTTTTTGGAAAGGGATTTGAGTTCCACTGGGATTTCTTTTACTTCCTCATGGAAGGGGTTAAACTCCTCCAAGAATCTGCTCAGTGTTAATGGTTCTTGTTCAGCAATCAGGTTCAAAGGCTCTGGCTTATCTGCTGCACTCGAGGCCCGTGATTTCTTCGGGGCCTTCTTGGGGGTGACCGGCGGGGTGTGCTTCTGAGGGGCTTTCTTCATGTAGACCTCCATCGCTGCCAAAATCTAGCCAGCAGGAGCTCAGGATTCTAGGAAGGTGATATTAAGCAATTTTTCAGGGTTTTAGGCAAATATAATCACCCAAAATACAAAATATTTTGGTTGGGAGGCTGGAACTGTACAGAGGAGCTTCTACCCAGTACCATGCATTACGTGATCTCCTGAATGAGTATTTATTAAAGCAGCAGTGCAATGAAATTGGACTAAAAAGTTATCCTACATCTTTTCTCAATAAAATATTCTAGGCATCTTAAGTTTTATTTGTTGGTATAATTGTCTAATTCAACCAACATTTGAGTATTTTATAAAAGTTTTAATTGAGTTTTTTTCTCAAGATAAAAGATGCTACCACATTTTGCATATAAATTGCATTGTAGAACTGTCAAGGGCTGGGATCTAAAACATAAAAAAAGTTTCATGTTGAGCAGCATAGATGGTAACTAGGCAAGTAAATCTGACAGGTATGCTAATATTTGTTTCTTAATGGTAGCTGAAACAAGCTTTCGTGGAAAAAAATTTGTTACACTGCAGCTTTAAGCAAGCAATAACACACAATGAGGTGTAGGTTATGTTCTGATAAGAGCATGCCCAGGTGCGTTATGAGGCACAAGGTATTTGTGCCAAGTGCCTTATGCACCTGGGTGTGCTCTTATCAGAACATAACTTACACCTTGGAATCTGTTACTAAGCTTATAAAATGGGCCCCTAAGTAATTATTTAAAAAAGGACAAATAAAAAGTGAGACATATAAAATGGAGGTTTCAATAGGTCAAATAGTAAAAACAGCCCCCCCCCCCATTAAAAAGAATTGTTTATTGAGAGCAGAGGTCTTTCTGTGTATTCATGTGGTAGAAGGTAGAAAAATACCACACACTGTATGTGAGGTCCTCCTTCATTCAAAAGCACTAAACATTAAACTTTCTTTTCACTTTTATTACTTTGTGTAGACTAGTGACTGACTGCCCACTCAGTCTGAGTTACAACGAGTGGGACTGAGTGTTTCTGACTTCAGGTTTGGTGTAGTGTTTCTTGCGTCACTCCCCTCGCCCCACCCCATGCACAAATCATTTTTTTTCCCTTTTATTTTTTGTGTTTTTAATCTTTGCCTCTTTGACTTACTTTAATTGTTTTGTTTAGTTGCAGAGTCCCAATTCACAGAGACTGACCGTGTCCTATTGTAACCACCGTACAGAGCTGTTTCCTTGTTTGCATTTTTTAAAGTGTAACCACGGTGCCCTTGGACATTTTTTGGGGGGTTTTCTTCATTTCTTGGGTTCAATGCTACATAGATTGGAGGGTGGGTTCTATAGATTGGAGACATTTACCACCATAATTGCAGCGGAAATGAGAAATTGCAAGTGATTTCAGTTATGTTTAAAATAGGTAAGGAAGGCTGGGGCTGTGTGAACACTTTAGAGATTGCACTGCTCATTCTACCCTGGCCTGAAATTCAAGTCACATTTTCATTTTGAAATGTTTAATGCCGATCATTGTGCTGTCCACCTGCTACATATACAGTTTTAGTGTGTCTGTGGGGAGTTGGTGTTTTCCACATTAGGCAGTTGTATTAGTAGGACAGTTTGAAGAATGTATTGGTTCTACCATGAAGTGCTGATGAGCTGCAATGTGAGAGTGGTAGAGGGGATTGATTTCATCATGTTCTGTGTTTAGATTGGCACATGTAGTGTCGGTTGTGAGGTTATGTTCTGGTAACGACACAGCTGAAAAAGACTTTCAGCCAATCAGAATTCTAGAAATGTTTTGCCCCTTTCTATAAAATTAATTAATTTATTGCATTTTGTTACCTGGGCAGGCAAGCTGAGACTAAAAGTATGTTTTTCAGGGTTGACCAAGAATTAATAACACAGCAGTAGTATACAACTTGCACAAGAAGTAGAGTAGCCAGAACGGAAATTAATTTTAATTTAAACACATATTTCATAAGCCAAATACACTCCAGAGTGGACAGCAATAAAACCCCTGAGGTAGTGGTATAGCCCAATAAAACCAGCCCTGTCATATATATTCCTGTACATCCACCTTGAAGAAGGCCAAGCTTGTTTACCTAAAGGGTCTTCAAGCCAACATTTATGGAACCCAATTAGACAGAAGTGAGAAAGAAATAAGTGCCACGGTGACTCAGCTGGTAGCGTATCAGGACAGTATTCTGGGCAGCCTGAGTTCAAGTCCTAGCTATAGTATTTATTTATTTCTCTCTTCTGTTTGTTTGAGTTCCATAAATGTGCACACTGAATGCTTGTGATTGAAAATGTAATTATTTCTGCAGCACCAGGTTGCACATTAGAGAAAGGGTAAGGTGTCTCAGGAAGTCAAGATTTCTAGTTGCCTTGTTGGAGCAGCTGGTAGTGCAACTGGAATGGTATTCCAGGTGAACTGGGTTCAAGTCCCAGCTAAGGCCCTTATTTTGTTCTCTCTTCTGTTTCTTTGTCTTCAAGACAATAACCTGAATAATCTCAAGAGGTTCTGGACACAGGTAAATTTTCTCCCTAAGGGATGAAGTAGTGCACCAATCTGAGAAATTCTCCAGAATACAAAAGTAATTAGTGACCCTAAACAAATTTTCAAAGTATTCAACACTTTTTTTTTACTTATCTGGATGCTTATAAGGGCCCTTCTGTAGATCTCCAGCCTAATCCTCCAAGTCCTTCAAACCACCTAAATTTCCACTTTCAACTGGTCTCCAAACAAGATGTCTTCATCCTTCTCTTAAAAATCAAAACAGACTGACTGCTGGTGACATCACCATATGATATGGAAGAGTGAGAGCAGAGCTCTCGTGTTAACCTAGTATATTAGCTTCCATTTTCTGGCTAAAACTGTCCGTTTTTTGGCATAGCTGTTTATAGGAAGCTAGCTCTGTTGATGGGAGATGGAACAAAACCTAAAAACAATGGTCCCTCTGTGTCATCTCCTCGGTCATCTCCAGCCAGATCCCTGAAGGTCAGCAACACAACTGAAAAGCAGCTGACAGCTCAACAACAGCACTGCAGCCCACTAATGCTTCAATCTTGGATGAACTTTGTGAGTTTCTGGTAGAAGTCCACACATTATATACAGAACTCAAAGACAAAGTATTGAGACTCGACTCATATAGGGGATCTTGATAAGCAGACAATGGACACTGATTCATGCGTGGACAGTTTGGATCAGGTCTTAATTGAGCTAATGCAGGAGCAGCAATCATTAGGAGACCATTGCAGTGACCTAGAGAGCCATTCCAGAAGGAACAATATCCACATTTATGGAGTCCCAGAGGGGGAGGAAAGTGGAGATATGCTAACATTTTTACACAGCTTCTTGACATCAGTATTAGACATAGAGGATCTAAGCCCTCTTCCTCTTGAATGCACGCACCGAGCCATTATCCCCAAGTCATTGGGCTCTACCTCACACCCTCACTCAATCATTGTTCATTTTTATAACTTTGCTATTAGGCATGCATTGCTCATGATAGCCTGGTACAAAGGGGCTATCATGTACAAGGGACATCACTTACACTTTGACAATTATCATTCCTTAGCTGTGCTGGCTAAGCATAAAGCTTATGCTTCAGTACTCTGTCTTCTTAAATAGCACAACATTTAATTTACAACTTCCTGCCCAGAAGGACTAAAACATTTGAAGATCCAGAGACAGTGGCACAAGAGCTTCGTTCCAAACATTATGATGTGCCCAAGGAGCCCATGGATCAAGCTGACTCTTAGGAAAAATGTGCCTTGCAAAAGGGCACTTGGTCTAAATCCTCCCCACATAGCAAAAAGAACAGCACGTGGAGCAGGCTTTAAATGAAATAATAGCTCTACTGCAATCCTTACATTAAGAGGAGGCTTCTTCAACTGCGTCATGCTGGACATATTGCTTTACCTGTGCTCATATGGACATTATGGGACACAGAACTGTACTGATTCAATTCTTTTTTAGCCTGCTGAGCCTTACTACTCTAATTCTTTGCTTGCCTTTTAATTTACTGATCCAGTATATTGATAAATCATGCCAGGTTCCATCTAGTTTGTGCTTTAGTATTTGTATTGTGTTGGTTTGCTGGGCCCGGGGTGTTATTTGTTTCTTGTTTATTTTCATTTTCAAAATGGTTAAGTTTAGTCTTTATTTTGTATTTCCTGTGCTCTCTACTTTGTTCTTTCCTTTATCATTGTACCTTCTTGTTTTTCCTTTCCTTTAGTTAGTTCTTTCCTTTTACTTTGTTCTTTGTTTTCTTTTACTGGGAGCACCAAGTCAGATTCTATGATGATTGTGCCTATGCATGTAAAGTGCCCTGGTCAACTATTTTTTTATTCTGCAGTGGACTCTATCCAGCTTAGCTATTTTGACTCTGTTTCTGCTTATAATGCTCTCCTAGGTTGTGTTGCAGTTTGTCTGGCAAAATTGTGCAAGTGTCTGGGCCGCACATCTGAAATGTGCCGGCACAAAATAATGAAATATTCAGAAAATGCACCATAAGATGCAACTGTGCATGTCCAGCCGAATATCCTGAACATGCACAATCCTGTAACAGGAAATGTGCGGCACAGCAGGGCACTTTTGAATATTGGAAACTGTACAATACAGGCAGGGACTGGGGTGCACAGTGAAAATATCCCAATGCACTGCCGCAAACTGGATGGGTGGTGGCACAACAGAGCAGCCTCATGGGACAGGAGAGGACAGTGGCACAATGCATTGGACAAAATGCCCTGAAGCAGAGCCACCAAGTGCCCAGTACAGTGCACCACAAAAATGTCCCCAACCATGGGGAATGCCATGCACACTGGCCAGTGTAGACACACAGGAGAATATATAGGGTATCACAGCAATGGCCATGCAAATGTATAGGCCCAAACACTCAAGCAGAGTGAAAACAGTGCAGATATGCCAAACAGAGCCACAACACAATGCACCACTGGCACAGTACCAGAATGGCTGGGGGCAGGTGTCCACACAGGGGGCACACATTGACAGTGAGACATGGCCTCTGACAGTGTAGCATACAACAACATGGCCAAGAGCAACTACAGAGAGGGACACAGGACCAACACAGGGAAGCAGTGGGAAGGAACACAAGGACCACCAACAAGAGCCCTATGCAAACGGTGCAGGAACATCTGGGTCAGACACAGTAGGGGTCACACTCTGGGGACAGGATGCGTTGGGTGAGGCGATGGCAGCACACACCTGTGCAGCAGTGTCCACAGGTATGTGGGCCACCTGTGTCACACAGCAGGCAGCAAAAACAGCTGAAGAAAGAAACACATGCAGCCATGTCCAAAACAAAGAAATGTTTTACTGCAAAAATACAATAACAACAGCAATGGGAAAAGCAACAACAGTGGTATGAAACAAACAGAGAAAACTGCAACAGTGAAAATGCAAAAATACAAAGGTATCAATAAAAAACAAACTGTATACAGGTAAACGATGGGGGACTGGGGGAAGAGGTGAACATGGGATGCAGTGGAGGATCTATGTGCAAGATATGGATCGAGGGTGCGGGGTCAACAGGGGCAATTTAAAACTATGGGGCCATAGTTACCTGGTGCCACAAATGCCACAGGCGTGGCACCCCTACATAACATGCAGCCTGCCAATGTCCTGACAGACTCTATATGGCTTGCACTGCAATGCCCAGCCTCCAAAATATGGCCAGGAGGATCCCCCTTGATGTGGCCAGTCTCTCGCTTAACATTAGAAGTCCCCGGGTTCTCTTGCTGGCAGCACTGGTCCCTGAGGTGGCAAGCTGTCCTATGGGAGGAAAACAACAAACAAAACATGGCCTCAATGCTGAAGGTCAGCCATGCATGGACAGAATACCCCCCCAATACAATGATGTTGACGTGCAGGCCTACAGCTGTGCGGGGCAGTGCACAAGGCTGCCACACCACCAAAGTCACCACTGACAGGCGATATGCCATGGAAGTGTGCCACACATAGTGCATCGCATGGGATATAGGCACAGAAACAGGCAATGGCAGGGTAGGACATATTCCACATGGCTGTGTGGCGGAGGTACAGTGGTTCCCACAAAAGTACACAGGCCATGTGCAGAGATAAATCAATGTGATGATGACGGTTGGGCAACCTCCACCACAGGTGTACCTGAGGAAAGACCACAGATGTACGTAACTGTGCACCAAAGGCCACACATGCAGGCATGTATGGATGGCATGCTGCATGCACACATGCCTGGCCCAATCATAGGTACCACACACCTGGTGAACATATAGAGAAAAGCTGGCCTTTGCATGGCCACACAGGTGGCCACACTGGGGAAGGCTATGGCAACAGTATACGGGCAGCTAGCAGGTGACTGTTGCAATGCCATGGGGTGGTACAGACACACATAGGACCACTGGACATGCAGGTGCCAGGGGAACATCCTTGGGGCACACTGGCAGATTCACACCATAGGGCATGTCCACAAGCTTGTCTTCAAACACTGTCCCTGATGTGCCACGCCACAACCAGAAACCACCCACAAAGGTGATGTCTGCAGCAACCCATGGCAAGACACATGCATATCCCAAATAGGGCAGAGTGTCCCATAGGTGAGCCAGGACTATGACAAGGTCCCTGCCACACAGGGTGTACCAAGCGGCCGTCAGCCATCACCACCCACCATACTCACACAGGGCCTGGTACACTCGGTCACACACTGTGGATGGAGGTGGCTACTGCAAGGAGCACAGTTAATGGCAGGGGCCATGTCTGCATGTTGAGACAACACCCTTGGCCTTACAAGTTCACATGGGTCACATGGGTGGCAGAGGTAACCACATTGTAACACACAGTCGGATGGCACAGGGCACCACACACAGACCTATGTGCACCATCACCAGAACAACATATCATACCCCAGGCAGCACACAGTGAGGACCAGGGACACACAGATGAAATAGGATGCATGGCACAGGTATTATGCAGGATGACAGTTGCACAATCCAGGTGCCCACCAGCTGTCCAGCAAAGAAGGTGCACGTGTACATGGTGTAGCAAGATGGCGTGCCCAGATGACACTGGCTATACACTTCACAATGGCTGGCAGCACCAACACAGACTGCCCCATGTGCCGTGTCACTGTGAAAGACCATGGAGTGAATACCCACAGCTGTGCAACACATGCATGGCGCACTGTGACATGGTGGTGTTAAACGGCATGACTGGATGATGGACAAAAGCCAAACATTAACAGTGCACAATGGCAACATACAGCCACAGACAGTGGTGGACATGACATGTCGTGTGAAGGGGCAGGACCGCAAATGCCACCCATACCAGGAATAGTGGGGCTGACCCACATCTCCTGCAGTGTGCCACTGCCTGCACCATGTGAGTGCCACACACACAGCAAACTGCCATACGAGATGTGTAAGGGGCCACAGTGGCAGTGGTGTGATTGACAGCAATGAGGATATGTCTGTCAGGCAGCATGTAATGTGCTTTGGGGGGGATGTGGGGTTATGGATGTCTGCAGTATAATGGCACACCATGTTGCACAGTGTGGGGTGAGTGGTGTGTGGTGCAGGACACCACACATGCCATGTATCACAACAGGTGAAAATATGTGGTGTGTGCACCATGACCAAGGCTCCTAGAATTCTGCAGCCACAGAATTGTGTGCAGAACTTGCAATCTACCGCAGAACTTCTGCGGTGCCGCAGAATTCACTCTTCTTGGTGATTTTTTATTAATATTTCTGTTTATCCATAGAATCTGGTTCTCACCCCCTCTATTTATATCCAAACCCCTCATATGCTCAGAATGTGATGTTATCATTGCTATAGCATCATATATTAGCTAATAAAATGACTGCATTCTGCAACAGAAATGAACAGTCACTTATCTACCACAGCTCCCACTGCCAGAGACTGTGGCACAGTACATCATGCATGGTGATATTTGCTCAACCTACACTACAGCCTAATACAATTTTCAGTCTTAAATTATTGCACTAGGGCCAACTTACACAAAACCTTGTCAATAGCACAGACCTGTTAAGTCCATACCTCACTTTGTACAAATCTATTTGTGCCTTTAAGGTATAGAGATGCCATCTGAAATGAATAACTGGTAAAATGAATTTAACTGTCATTTTTAAGAAAAATAAAGTAATTATGCCCTGGAAAGTGGAATATGATAATGTGTAGACCTGTTGAAAGAATAAACCTGTTAAATAAATAATTGCCCTGTATGCAATTTTGCCAGGGTAATTGATTACATATTGTCATTGGTTGATAGAATCACCTAAAAGTTATGGAGAAATGTTGTGTGCAGGGACAGCTGTTGGGCCAGAGGGTAGCATGCTGTGTTTCCATGCCAGCAACTCAGTTCAGAGATTAGCTCTGGGAGCTAGCTGGGCAGCACAAAGATTGGTGGAACACATCACTGCTCTGAGCCTGGGAAGGTATGGTGCAGTGTTTTGTCATATGGTGGACACATTGTGGTGGGCTTTAGAGTTCCATCTCACAATCGGTTCACATGCACGTCATGGCCTGATGGTGTTACTCAGTGTGTCAGGGAAAGCAAGTTGACATAAAACTGAGTTTTGCAATAACTCCTCTATTTCATTTCCAATAGGACCTGTATGAATGAGGATGCAAGTTCATGGAAATAAAAAAATATATATATATATATACATACACACACACACACACACACATACAGTATCTCTGTCTCTCTCAACACACACACAGACACACACACATATTTGTATGTATGTTACAGATTGCATATAAATATACAAGTGATACACAGTGGGAACCTCATGAGTGGTGTAGAAAGCACGTACAAATATATAAGTGATAGACAGTGGAAACCTCATTAGTGGGATACATAGCATGCATATAGAAATACCTTATTTATCACACAAGGTCCCCTCTGTATATGTCTTTTATGCAACAGGCTAGGACCTTAAGGGAGAGACATTTGTTTTGCATTTTTAGGCAAAAATTATTTTTATCCGTCTGTTATTTTTTGAATCAGTATTACTGTGCTTTCCACCATCCTGATTGCTATAATCGCTGCCATGAAAGTGAAGTCAGGATGACAAGCTGACACTGTGATGTGGTAGTTTGTTAGTGCCACAGAACTTCTGCAGAAATTACAAACCACCGACACAGAAGTTCTGCGGCAAATGGTAGTCTTGCCGCAGAACTTGGTCCCACTGTGCCGCAGAAAAGTAGGGGCCCTGACACAGTACTTCAACATGTGACACTGAACATGTGACGGTGGTGCACCATGTTGACCAGTGAGGTACTGAGTTGTGCCAACAGTCACATGCCATGTGTGGCTTGCACCTGTACCCTGAACAATGGTGCATGGGGAAAGGCAACACGTGTTGTGCCCACCATGTGCTACAACATCAGTTAGTGTTGCAGACATCGTACACAAGGGCTGGAGATGGTACCTGTCCTGCTTCAAGGCACAGAATACAGTGGAAATATAAGCTGGTGAGGTGCCACACATGTGCGGCCTTCAATGGATAATGTGTCACCACTGTGGGTTGCCATGGTCCACACTGCTGCATGGGGTCACACACCGTGGCATGGCCCTGGATCAGCGCTCGGGCCAATGTGCCCTGTAGAGGCTGGACAGTGGCACATACAGCACAACATCACACCCACCATACACTAATGGTGACATGCCACAGTCCACAATGGACAGTGCCTGCCACAGCCACACACCTGTCAGTGTCAAATACCATGAATATCGCACAGTCACATTGCATACATACCTGGGTGTGGCACTGCTCCCCTCTGCACCATGTCACACAGCCACTGCAGCCTGGTCCTATCCCTGTGGCCGATGTCCCCAAAACAGTGCAGCACTGTTCAGCCATTCTGGGTATGCCAGTGCACCTGGTGAGGCACCCGGCAATGGTGGCCCACATATGTGACCTTGGCTCCAGTAGCTCCTCCTGGCCAAAAAGCCTGGCCTCTAGGGGGACCACTAGGTCCACTAGGTTTGCAAGTTCAGTCGCCGCCCCCACCTCTGGGAGTGAGGGCTGTTGCCAGCTCTGGCCGAGGCATGTGCCATTTCTTCTCTTCTGGTGCAGTGGAAACCTGCTGTGGCAGGTTCTGCAAGGCATCTGGGCTGTGCCAGTTCTATTACAGACTACACATGGTCGGACCCATGCATCTGACGCATGCGCTATTGGAATGCACTATAGTAGTACTATGGTGCATTACTGCACACATGTGTGGTAGTGACATGCCACTTGGGAAGGAGAAGTCACTCCCCCTACCAACATGCATGTGCGGCAGCAGGACAAAGTTATATTGGGAAGGTCAGCCGATGCCATGACCACAGCCATCCATATGGTGCATGTCTGTGGCTATGCACTGTACTTGCCTGCTATGCATTCGCGCCATGCAGTGGCATCCACGCGATGCAGCAGTAATCCCATCAGTTGTCCATGATCATGCAATGCAGTGATGTGCCCACCTATTGTGCACACATCAGCAATGCATGATGTGTGTCAGCAGTGCACAAATAAATGCTCGATGGCGCATTGAGATGCAACAGGTGCTAATGGACTTATTGCTCATTCCTGGTCCATTCCAGACATTTGCATCTCATTACAGGGTGCTTTTCACGTCATTTGCATGTGCTGAGCTATAAATGAGCCAACATGCACCACCCTACCACATAGGTGACCGAGGGGTACTGCAGCCTTGGAGGTAAGTGTGTTTACACTGTGACTTTCTTTTGGTTTTCTGAACCCTGCATGTCTCATGGTGTATGTCATTGATGCTGTACCTGTCGCTGTGATTGTCTGTGTTTTCCACAGGCACCAATATGGATTCTGAAGGGAGAAAAGAAGCATGGATGTCCTAATTTCACCAAGGATGAGCTATCGGTCCTCATTGAGGCATACATTTTGAGAGAGGACCTCCTGACCAAGAAGACGGGTACCCAGCAGGAACAGGCTTAGGGGTGGTCAGAGGTAGATGAGGCTGTAAACGCCCATGGGGAGAATAACCGTACACCCCAGGAGAGCATCAAGTGTATCAACAGTGAGCATATACAGGGGTTCCATGTGATGATAGTGATCCAACAACAGCAATCGCTATCATCGCGAATGTATATCACTGAAAAGCGTTTTGGTGATATACAATTGTCAGTGACCCGACTTCGAGTACAATAAAGTGTTTTTGTGGTGGGGGGACTGTGCTCCTTATGCCCCCCTCCATATGGCAGCTTCACCCCTCCTTTTTACTGCATAAGGTTCTCAACTCCAGGGGTGCATGTTGAGGAGGCGGCACGTGGCGGAAAAAATTAAATACACAGTCGCAAGCAGCAGCAAAACAATATCACCTAGGTAGGTCCTGAACCCAGTGCCTACTGCACCATAGCCAGCCACCCTCACCACTGCACCACAGGGCTGGCTCAGTTGCAGCAGGATCACCTCTCCTTCTAAACCCTCCCTCCGATCCCTCCCCTACAGCTCCCCATCCCTCCCTTTCTGGTCGCTTTTGTCGCTATACCATCGTTACCATTGCAGGGTAACTGTTTCTACAGTGGCTCATTTATAATTGCTATCATCACGCGCTACAGTATACAGGCCAAGGAACATCTTGCCCAGTTCTGGGCATCCCGCAGTGCTACTGGGTGGGCCCTCAACTGTTCCCACCATGATGGCACAGGAAGCTCTCATCGCTACCACACTGAGTTGCGTGTCTGTTGAGGGTGTCTCTAGTGGTGGGTTTGACACTGGAAGTGTACCATCACAGCACTGTGAGTATGCATTACACAAGTATTATGGAGGCCTGCATGTGGTGTTCACAGTTGGTGTATGACATGTCGTACAGTCATTATAGCACTGAGTAGCCACAGGGTTGCAGCTGCATTTGGCTTGTGCATACCCCTGGGGTAGGCCAGCATACATGAGTGACTCTGCCCTTGTTGTGGGACAGTTACATGTATTGCTACACATGTCTGGAGTCACTTTTGCCTGTCAGTGGACCATCCTGCTGGGCTGTGGGTGTTGTGTGGGAGTACACCTCTCTGGTCTATGGTGGTGGTGTACATCAGGCATGTTCAGTGGGCTGTTGTGCCACATGCAGACTGCTGTGTGGAAGTGCAGGCCATGCTGTGGGGGGGGGGCTGGTGTCTGCCATTGTGTCTGTACCTCACATAGTTCATTGTGTGGCCGCACACATACTGCATGACAACCCCTCTTGTCAGTATGGTATGTGTGCCATGTGCCCCGCAATAGTAGTCCGGGACATGTGTGTCATCACCTGCACATCTGTGACACACATGAGCACCTCCATGTGAATGCCACTGTTTTTTTGGCATCGACATGCAGCTCTGACCATGCTCTCCTATTCTGCTTTCACAGCTCCATCACATCTAAGGGGTGCTGCAGTGTCCTGGGTATGGCTTGAGGGACAGCAGCTAGATGTAGCCGTTGCTAGTACATCAATGACTGGTGTGGCCACTGATGTGGAAGCAAACACACAGAAGGTGGGGGATGATCTTTGCATTGCTGATTTCAACCCCCTGTCTGGGATCGACTTACTGGACAACCTTACGGTGCTTGCCCCTGCCACGGATGATGATGATGATGATGATGAAGCCACCCAGTCGGGGAGCATCATCCGCAACACCATGTACATCCTTGGCATATTGGATGCCACACATACAACTGCTGACAGTAGCAGCCGTGCTTGGCCATCACATGCACAGGCCCTACCATAACACATGCTGGATGCCACTGCGCCGGCAGTGGTTGGCCAAGGGCAGAGCACTGCTGTGCAGCCCGGATGCAGCGCAGCATTTGCTTTGGTAATGTTGACCAGCAATGGCCTACACAGGCATGTGGTCAGGCTGACACAGCACCCACTGTGTCTGCACCCACACAGTCCCAAGTCCAGCAGTGGCCTGCTGTGTGGCAGCTACAGGTGGTGGATGCAACACAGCAGGCTGGCACCCAACTGCTCGTCAGCCACCACCCCAACACATGTCCCCTGCTGAGGAGCCTGACAAGCACACACAGCTCCTACTGTCCTCTGTAAAGAGACAGGTGGCTCTCAGGGAGGCCGTGCAGGGGTTGCATGTGCAGGTGGGTCTTTTTTGATGAGCAGGCAACTGTTCAGCATACTGAGGCACTAGGTCAGTTTCACCTACTGTGGGCAGACATGACCACAGAGCTGTGCCTCCTGTGGGTGGACATGACCACAGGTCTCAGTCAGATTGCACAGGCCATTGAGGGGGGTTGTGCAGCCATGGTCACCCAGTCCCACAGGAGCACCCATCACATGCCACGCAGCAACCCCAGCACCCCCACCCCAAGACGACATGCAGTGAATGTGTTCCAGACACTTTCCCCTGCCATTGGTATCCATAACACCCCTGGCACCAGTGGGCTCTTCAGGACACCTTCTTCCACATGCAGCCAGGCACAGTCACATGGTTCAACCCCCTCAGGTGTGGAGGATTCACCCCTTGCAGCACATGGTCTCCCACACATGAGTCACCCATGCCTGTTGTGCGTGGCCGTGCTCATGCCTGTGGTGGCTGCACAGGCAGACACTGAAGTGTCATGGCCACTGTTGGCCTGCCCATGATGCCCCATGGCTGTTGCAGGTTTAACATCATCCCAGGTCTGCTATGGGCTGCGTGCTGTTGGTGTACCACACACACAGGCCTGTGGTGTGTTTGTGCCATCTGTGTGGCATCTGGGCCATGGATGTGGGCTATGGTGTCATGGTGGGTGGCATGGAAATGATGAGTACGATTGTGACCTACTGCTGTGCATCTGTGACAGTGGTATGTCTGTGACCTATGCCATTGCTCCACATCCACCTGTGTTCCTCCTTGGCATTCTTGCCCCTGCTGTGGACATGTGTACATGTTCATTGTGCACACATGTGTGCATGTCACTCCACCATGGCTGTGTCTTGCTGCCTCACCATGGGGAGCACCGTGAGTCAGACTTACCTGTCCCTGAGTGTATGCCTGCGCTGTCTCAGCTGCCTCTGGTACTCACCTTAGGGGTCCAAAATGCTCCTATACAATGATGTCCCTGTGCCCGCACGGCTAGTTTTGGGTCCCTCCATTGCAGTGGTGGCTGCTCACCCTCATCCTGTGACTCCTCATCCTCTACACTGCCACCCTCAGGTACCTGGATAACTATTCCATGGTCCATGGCCATTTTGTGTAGCAAGCAACAGGCCAGGAATATGCGACAGGCCTTGTCTGGGCAATACTGCAGGGCATCATCGGACCTGTCCAGGCATCTAAAACGCATCTTTAGCATGATAAACACATGCTCAATGATGTTCCTTATCATGGTGTGTGCCTCATTGTACCTCTCCTCTGCTTCGGATGAGGTCCCAGTATGGAGATGAGCAACCATGGCCAGAGGGAATAGGCACTGTCACCTGTTTGAGGGAAGATGAAATGTTAGTCTACAGTACACATCCATTCAAGACCCACTGATGCACCCCAACATGACTTGTGTATGTTGGTTGTGTCTGTCCACACTGTTCACCAGTCTATGGTTCCCACTTGCACGCACCCTCACACGCCTATGTAGCACCCTCCCAGCCATTGATTGCCCACTGTCACTGCCACCATGGCATGCCTGGCATCTGGTCTGTGGTGCTTGGCTACAGCTTAGCCTGTTGCTACCCTATGGTGTTGTCTTTTCCCACAGTGTCACATTACCCTACCCCACACACAGTGGCAACATCAGGGTGTTTGTGGCTGCACCCCCTGTTGCCTGTGCCTGATGTGGACCTTCATATTTACTGCCACACTAATTGTACCAACCGTCTATCCATTTTCTGTCTGTTTGTGAGCCCCACTCTGGCAGCCACACCCCATCCAGTTTACCACATGTTTGTTGGTTGTTGCATCGGCTCTGTCACACTGATCCACCCCCTGCACGGCCACTGGCAGTGGTTTTTGCAGATGTGTGGCAGCATAACTATGGGGTTCTGTACCACTTACCCACTAAATGGCCACTGGGTATCTCCCTGGACTCAAACCGGTGGCACAAGGCTGACTGATGCCAGATGTAGGCATCATGTGCACTCCCAGGGTAGCTGGCACAGACATTGCTGATGCACCCTGTGGCATTGCACGCCACTTGGCAGTTGATGGAGTAGTAACCCTTCTTGTTTATTTAGCTGTCCTTATCACCACCAGGTGGTGCTCTGATTGCCACATGGGTGCAGTCAATAGCCCCCAGCACACGTGGCATGCATACAACCCTATAGAAGTGCTGCATTGTTTCCATATGCTCTGCTACTGTGCTAAGGAATGTGATGAATTCTGTAGCATGAGGCAGCAGAACAGTGAGGAACTGTCTGAGGAGATGGGACATGGTGGATTGAGTGATACCAGTGGTGTCACCCACTGGTATCTGGAAGGTGCCTGTGGTGAGCAGACACAGTGCTGCTGTCACCTTTATATCCACCATCATGGAGTGATTTCTGTGTATTGGTGCCCGCAGTTCTTCATGGAGCAGCTCACAGAGCTGTCTCAGAATCACCTTGTTGAGATGGTACTGGCCCACGATTTCCGTGTCACTCAGCTGTTCGAATGTGACACGGTTCAAGTACCATATCTGGTGGGCATTCCGCCTATAGGCCCTTCTATAGCCACATTGCTGTTCTGCTCAGCTCCTCACATCTGAAATGACTGCTGCCCTGAGGAAGGCCAACCCATCCATAGCAGCAGTTCTGCACACGACCTGTGGGTGGCTTGCCAAGTTAGGCCATCTCATTTCATACCTATCTTTTGGCTGCTCATTTTGAAAATGAGTAGTACTTGCGCCGCTCATTTTGGTTGAATATGTGGATACTCTGCACATTCAGAGGCATGCCTCCTGTTCTTGTGCTGCTTACATTATTTCTGCATGATCGCGCATTCGGATTTGGGCGCTGTATCTCATCCAGTTGAATATCGTGCTTCAGCGCATTTTTAAAGATCTCTATTTTGGTCCTCACATTTCTTTTGAAAATGTGAGCCTGTATTTTGAGGTTGCTTGAGTTCTATTTAGCTATTTTGATTCAGTCTTTACTTATAATGTTCTCTTTGGTTGTGTCCCAGTTTGCTGCTGCAAAACATGGCCACATAGAGGTGGGGGTAAGAAGTTGTTTACTTGGAGTCTTTACTGATGCTTTGTTAAGCCTTTATGATGACCCCTCCCCCTCCATCTATGATATTTTTTTTCTTCCATCATGACAGGCATTGGCTGCCCTATTTTATTTTGCCTTTCTTTGGCTTTTTACCCACTGGTGAAACTATTTGGATTGGGGGAAACAACAACAAACATTTAAGTCTTAGTTCAGTATAGTGCAGCTAGGTTTCATCGACAGCACTATTAAGTGTTTCTTTTCCTTTATAAAACAGCTGGTGGTTCTGACTATTTTGACGCTAGTTACTTTTTGTTTTTTTATACATTATTTGTATACAGTAGTATGGATATCTTCTTTGTCTGGTGGAGATCCCTCAGTGTGTCAGCCTTTATAAACCGTATAGGCTTTATTTATCTTTAAATATTTATTGCACTTTCTGAATTTCCTATTGTTCACATGTGGACATCTTTGCCCCTTCTGATGTATATTTTATTTCAGGACTGCTGGATTGCCAGATGGGGTTACTTACTATGTTAGAATACTTTATTTGTGTCTTTGCTGTTAATGTTAATTTTGGGAGGGATCCTGCATCTCTTGATCAGTGTTTCTTTTAGACTATTTCCATCAATATCACATAAATAGAAAAGGAAAGACCTGAGAAGGGGTAAAAAGAAGCAGTCAGAATGAAAAAGTGGAAAAGAAGATAGAAAAATGGGTATCCTCTGTCTTAATGTAGTATCTCTACCCTGATGAGACACAGGCTCCCTTATTACATTGTTGTGTGTTATCGCTCTCATCTACAGTCTAATATTTCATTTACAAGGGGATCTTAGAGTTATAGATGATGTGCCTTCAAGCAGCTTTGCAGTGGACATTGGTAGCTACTCAATTCTGGGGTTCTGAAATTTGTAGTTTTCTACTGTTCCATTCTGTATTGATTTATCAGAGTGGTGTAAGAGACGGATCCTCCGTTAGTGAGGTACATGATGGTGGATTACTTAGTTCTCTATCACATTTTAGCTGAACCTTGGGGCCTGGTCTTGACCCCTATATACCCCTAGTAACACCCTCTTATCTATTTATGGTACATAGGAGCTATATGCTTTACACTGCTCCTACCTTGGAAACACATGGTGGCATACTTTTTTCTTTATTATGGTTTTACTAGTATTAGAATTTAAATCTTGCCCATTTGGCAGATCTTGTTCTGGTTTCCCTCAATGTTTACATTTTTTTCATTGTGTGGTTCTGTTTATTCTAGTATTTAAAAGGATGTAAACAGTTTTCTTCCTAGGAAACTGCCCTGATAACAGGTTGCTTTGTTGTTCTTTTATACTGTATTCAGAATTTGACAGTATGGGACAACTCCTACTGGTTTTCAGAAATTATTACCATATTGTATTTGCTTGCAAGGCAAGGGGGGCCTTTTTATTTAGCTGTCCCTTAGATCAAGAAGGCCTTAGCCTCATGTTTGGGACACTTGCTGATAGTTACCTATGTATTCCTAAGTATGGCGTCTTTTACTAAAGTATTATCTGATAATGTAAATGGGGTACACAACCCTATTAAGCATTCTTGTCTCCTTCACTATTTCAGACAACAGTGAGCAGATATTATCTTTCTTCAAGAGACACATCTGTCACTTGAGGAACACAGAAAATATCTGCAGTTTGGTTTTAGCCAGATCTTTTTTCTTCCCACAGATCTGGTCACCGAAGGGGGGTGGGGTTAATACTCCTCCGACATGGTTTTCCTTTTGAAATTCAACATTTTGAGGGAGATAGAGAGTGGTGATATGTTATTGTTATCGGCAAGCTATTTGGACACTCTCTTTCACTGGTAAATACCGATTTTTCTCCAGGAACAGACTGCAAAATTTTGTCCACATTTTTTCTGCATTACTTAAACACCTCTATGTATAGTCAATCTGAGTAGGAGATTTAATTTTTACACTTAACCCTGATATGGGTGCTTCTAACCCAAAAGCTTATAGATCCCCTGCTACACAAAAATATTTGCCAAACACCCTGCAATAGCTGGGTTTTCTTGATACCTGGCGCAATCTCCATCCTTCTCGAAGGGAGTACATGCACTATTACCCCCGCCCATCATGGTAGTTATGCCAGGCTAGACTATCTTTTTACAACAATACAACATACTGGTACTCTTCATGATGTCCAGAATGGTTTGCTACATCTCTCTGACCTTTCCCCACTCTGCGCTTTTTTCCTCATAGGCCTGGTAACTGCACCTCTGCCTTTTGCGAGACCAACAGCTCCTCAAGAAACTAACGAATCAAGTGTCAGAGTTTCTTATGGATAATGATACTGGGAAAATCTCTCCAAGTATTCTTTGGGATACACTTTAATCTGCTTTCCGAGGTACCATTATTGTCCATTCCACTGCCCTCCATAGGGAGCGAGAAAGTAAGATACAGGACTTACAACACACTGTGCATACACTGCAACTGTTCCTTATGCAGGGGGATAGTACAGAATGAGACAATTTTTAGACACTAAGGATCAGCTCAAAAAAGTACTTGAACAAAAGGTGGAGCATGCTATCTTTTATCTTCAACATAAGTGCTATGAGGGAGGGGCTTGCAGGGATCGCATTTTGGCTTGGCACCTTAGAGCACAACTAAGTGAAAGCCACAGTTACTAAGGTCCGCAACACAGAAACCAGATCTGTGACCCATCATGAGGTGGATATTTTAAACATATTTAAAACCTTTTATTCCAATCTATACACGCCAGAGGGGATGTCACCCACAGAGCAACGGATTCACTCATTTTCATGCTAAGCTCATCTCCCTACACTACCCCTTGAGAAGGTCCAGAAATTTTTTTTATTGATTACCTTAGATAAAATTCTTTTTGGTATCTGATCAGCTAAAACTGATAAATGCCCAGGTATTGATTGTTTTCCTTTGGAATTTTATAAAATCCTGTCTATAAGGAATCTTCTAACCCTTTTATCGATCTGTCTTTGCCATTCCATTTAAGAGGGAGATGCACCTTCCCCTTCTTTGCAATATACTATCATCACCACTCTCCCTAATGACCCAGCCTCCCTGCTTCCTGTCATCCCATATCTGTATTAAACACTGATTATATATAGGATAAAGTATGGGGTGCAGAGTGTTATGAGAATTTAACACACACCCGAGTTGTTGGATGGCACATAAACCCCGAGGGCGAAGCCCGAGGGGTTTATGATAGCCATCCAACACCGAGGGTGTCTGTTAAATTCAAGTTAAACACACTGCACCCTATACTTTGTTTTATATAATTGAAGGCTTCCGTTTTTTTCTGGTAGTTCCGTGTTTTTCTGGTAGAAAAGGTAAAAAAGAAACGGGACTTTTACCTTCTGTCGAGTAACTGGTGTAATTTTGAACAGAGAACAGGTTTAATAAGTAACTAAATATTTAAGAAGAAAATAAAAAAAAAACTGTCTTGATCCTTGTGTCCTTTCTGATGAAGCGAGTGTTTTCAAGTGCTGGCATCATTTGACCTACAGGGGAAAGGTGAGGGTTGAAAGGGAGAGTGGTTAGGGAACGTGTACAAACTTTTGTGTTTCCGATTAATCCGCGATTTGAAGTGTGCTGAAAATGTTTTTTTTTTTATATCGGTGGTTGAGATTTTATGGAGCAAATGGCAGTGAGGAGGTAAGGTATGCTGACTGATTTTGTGTGAGAAAACACAGTGTGAGACTCTCCTTCGGTTTTACTTGTGTCTCGAGCGCATTAGCATTGGAAGAAGGCACGTGAATGCCGTAACACCTACTCAGGTGTTACGGTATTTAACACACGTTTTTTTCCATTGTAAAAAACGGAAGTCGTTAATTATAAGTTATTTATGTCTAAAAACAAACAGCTTCAGTGGTTCTTTTTTAACAATCTTGTTGTCAATTATTTGGAATAGTGCATGCACCTACCAGAATAGCAGTATGATACACAGTCCAGAACAACCTGCAGTAGTGGAAATGGTCAGCACTCCATGAATTCTTCCCAGTATCAAAGTTACTCTATTTTTAGTCAGCAGTATTAAAAACAGGATCAGGTTCATTCATCAAAACTCACATGATTATATCTATTTTGGTGTATCGTGTTTTTCAATATGTTTCATTGTAGCTGCCACAGAACATCACTGAACCAATCTACTAGCCCGCATGACCATTGGCGTTTCTGCATCAGCACTGATGCCTTCATCAGAACACCTCTTAATGTCTGTATGGGTGCTCTGAGTTGAGGGCCTTCCCCTTGCTAGACCAGGACCAGGTTGGATTTGTGTGGTGGTGCCAAGCACATGACAACATCCGCAGAACCTTATTATTATTGGAATATGCTAATCAATGCTCTATACCCCTGGTTCTGCCTAGCTTGGATGCAGAGAAGGCTTTCGATTGAGTATGCTTGCCTTTTCTATTGGCCACATTAACTGAATTTGGCTTTCCCTCTGATTTTATTACAATATTACACTCCCATTATTCTCCTCTGGAAGCCTATGTTAATAAATTAAAATTAATGGGACTATTTGATTGCCATTTGCTTTTGGGAGGGGCAACCAGCAGGGCTGCTCTCTTTCCCCTGTTTTGTTTGTGCTATATACACAGCCCCTAGCCTCACATATTAGGAGATCTTGAAATATACAGGGTATCCCAACTGGGGGACACAAATATTGCATAGTTATGTTTGCAGATGATATTCAGCTTAGAGTTACTGACCCCACACAATCTTTCATAGCAGTCTCTGAGATACTGGCTCAATTCGACTCCTGGCAGGCTTCCACTTAAATAGACAAAAAACAGAGGTTTTTTTTTTAACTCTCTCTTCTCCCACCCACCCACCCAGAACTCTCTCAGGCTACCCCACTCACGGACTGCTCTACCGCCCACTGTGTCCCCATCATCTTCAAGGACGTCCACGACTCCCCAGGGATGGGAGGTCTACAACTCCAGGGAGATCGAAGGGGGCAGTGACGGGGAACCAGCATTGGGCTTGTGGCAGCAGCACTGGAGGAGTTGTTACCTATCCGGTGGGTGGGGGCTCGCCTATTCGTGCCTCAACCCCCTTGTGCATGGTGCACCCCAACTTCTTGGCGCTATAGCAGCCCTGCCAGCATTGGGCCACACTGTTAACGTGCTGCCCAATGCTCTGCGGCACCTCCCGGTCTCCACCAGGGGGTTGCTGGAACACCAGACATCCCATGAACCCTCCCCCGGAAGAGGAGAGCAGCCCAGCGGGCGCTCAATCCAATCCTGTCCCTGTCAACCCCCGATGCCCGAGCTCACTCCCGAACCCAGGTCGCCGGCATGGCGCGAGGTGTGGCGTCCAGCACCTCAACCCTCAGCGCCACTAGGCCTCCCCCCCAAAAAATAGAGGTTTTAGCCTTTAATTACATACAACCTTCCAATATTAAAGCTCTATTTAATGTGCAGTGGAACCATTGCTCTTTAAAATATCTTGGGGCACATTTAACTAAACATTTGGATGACTTAGAGCTGCTTAATTATGAATCTATAACAACTGCTATAGGGATGGATTGAGTCAGTGGTCACAACAGAAGCTTTCCTTTTGAGGGAGGGTAGAAATTATGTGCTAAAATGTTCTAATAATGTTATTATTTTATCTTCAAACCCTCCCTCTTCCCTGCTAACTGTTACTTCCATGATTGGTACTAACTGATCTCTCGCTCGTATGGAAGGGTCATTAGCTTGAATAAGATTTTCATTACTGCAATTGTCTCCTGCTCGAGGTGGGCTTAACTATCTAACTTACATTAATATGTGTAGCTACCCAGCTCCACTTGGTTTGTCTTTGGACCTCAAACCAGTATTAGGCTCATTGAAGGACATTGAATTAAGTCTTAATGACATACATAATATAGGTTGGATTCTTTACTCCAATCTCCAAACTACACTCCCTTCTCTAATTTTCATGCTATACTGCAATGACTCTTGGACATGGCATATGGTTTGAAAGCAGTTTTAGGTGACCTAGCCTGTCTTCTTGAAGTCCTAGCCTGGAAGGAAACAATTTCATTAAATTCTCTGGATCCTTTTCTATGTCGATGGGCTTGGCAAGATTTAGTTTATTTGTATCAGCTTCTAGATTTCCAGGGGGTCTGGCCTTTCTCTGATTTACAAACACAGTATTCTTTACCATTCTCTGATCACTACAGATATTTACAGATCTGAGCCTATGTACACAATTTACCTGTCACTTATAAATAGTTTCCAGACTTCCTCCTGGCCTTGATTGCCCTGATCCATTTACATCCACGAGGGGGGAAGGGGTTCAAGTGCACCTATTTTTCAGCCTATATGCCTCTCTTTTCTATCAGTTAAAGGACTCTATGATCTCAACCTTAACTCAGTGAAAAAAGGGCTCCAGACTACCTGCAAGCTTTCCCTTGGGAGAAATACTTTCTCCCAACCTATAAAATCTCGATGGAACCTCATCTGAAAGAATTTGCTTAGAGGTGTCTATGCAGTTCTTTAAGATACCACTGATTATGATTAATTATTTAGGGAGCGGGCAGAGGTTTGCTGGCGAGCCTGTGGTGAACAAAGGGCGGACATGCCCACATTATTTCTCCTCCCCTACTGGATGGCTATTTCCAATGCCTTGAAACCAATGTTTGATCTCTCTCAATCTCTTTCCCCTGCCTTGGTTCTTTGACATATCGCACCTGATTCCTGTACAATATGAGGGTGGCAATTTAAATTTCTACTGACCCTACACATGCATGCCAAACAATTGATTGCTATAGTATGGCTTCAACCCTAAGCTCCCTGTATTGACTCATTAGATGCATTAGTAGATACCATTTATCAATTAGAAAAACAAACTTACTACTTCCTAAATGCAATGCCAGCATTCAGGAGAACTGGAGATGTTGGGTACTTTATGAATTACAAACTGACTCTTTGTTTGTCCCTAAATTACTCTTCACTTTGAGTGCGAACATCAGAGTTCATATCATTACTACAAGCTACTCACTGACAACATATTAGAGCCCTTGATGTTTCCTCCTTTCCTTGCTAGTACAGATATACTTTCCTATTTCCACCTAACATATTTCTGTTTTTTTCTGTTAAATTCAGCTTCCGTTTTATAATCTATAACCATTGATGTTTCTGGCGTGTACTTAGCTATGCTCTTGGAGAAGAGTTGTCCATTGTTCATGTTTCATTGTCTAAGCTATTTGCATATGGTTGAAAATCTTTCAATAAAGTTGTTATATAAAAAAGAAACAGACAAATCAGCAGGTCATGACAATCTAAAGACTTGGCTCCTAAAAATGGCGGCTCCAGTTCTTGCACTTCCTTTGGTACTCTCTATATTCTGTCCCTGCTCAAATGCCATTTCCCTTAAAATGGAAGGTAGCACATGCAGTCAAGTTGCACAAAGGAGCCAGGAACAAATTCTAATTATGATCCCGTCTCCATGCTCAACACACTGCCAAAGGTTGAAGAGACTTTGTATACCCAATTATTGTAAAACATTGAAACTCATTTACTGCTTGCAGAATTTCAGCATGGGTTCTGTAAATACCACAGAGCTGATTCTATTCTGGAAGCTACCGCTGCTGGCCTACATCGTTAGACCAAGATAACCCAATGGGGCTATATTTCACCTTGCAAAGGTCTTCAGTTTAATGAGTCATGACCTGCTGTTATCTGAGTTAAGAAGCTGGGCCTAAACCAATTCTCTTGCCAGTGGTTTAGACGCTAACTCATAGGGTGTAAGCAATCTATTAAGTGGGGGGCACGCCTCTCTTCAGAGTGTGAGATCTCAGATGGGGTTCCCCAAGGCTCCATCCTGGGGCCCATACTATTCTCACATTCTGTTAATGAGCTCCCCTCCAACTGTGGTGATGCCAAAGTACTCCTGAATGTAGATAAAGTGGTCTCATACTGATCTGCCAAGACCGGAATGCTGTAAAAACTGGACTAATCAATGACTTCAATGAACTTGAATCCTGGTTTGTCTCTAACTGACTTGTCCTCAATGGTAAACAAGACAAAACAAACAAACAAAAAAAACAAGGCCATGTTGCTTGTATCTAGAAAATTGGGCGCCAACTAAAATGAACTCCTAAAGATCGCCACCTCCTTGAGTACATGGCTAGAAGTAGTAGATACTATAAAATACTGGCTTGACTAGGAACTCTGCATTAAGATTAACACCAAATGCATCTCCAAGCTCCTTTCTCAAAAGCTGGTGCTGCTGTATAGGCTCAAATGCTTCCTAACTAATGAAGCCCATCAGTCTGTAGCCAGCAGTGCTTTTCTCTTTACGATATCCTATCCTCCCTGAAGGGCATGGAGCTAACTAACTAAAAACTCTGTACCACAGAATTGGTAAGTTTATGTCTGGAACAGGGACTAGAGAGCATCATTGTGATGTGCTTGCTTCCTTTAACTGGCCCCTACTTGAAGAATGCCTCAATTACCCAACCCTTTGTTTGGCCTACAATATGTTAAAGAGCCGCCTTCTTAGTCTTAGATATGTATTGCCCTGGAAGCCCATGGGGACGCATCTCCACCCCTCCTCACTCCCCTGCATGAGCTCCCCAGGACACGAACCACCTTCAGCCAGCGATCCTTTTCACACAGAGGAAAACCAGCACCTAGCATCAAATATAAAATGCAGTTTATCATAAAACAGACATAGAAGACTTACAGACTTGACATGGCAAACCATACATGTAGTGAGTATGGATAAAGCAGACAACTGCCTGTGACTCTGCAGATTTCGCTTTTCCTTTTTCAAGAGTCTGCCACGTCAAGTCTCTAAGTCTTTTATGTCTGTTTTATAAGAAACTGCATTCTGTATTGATGCTCAGTGCTCAGTTTCCTTTGTGTTGATAATCTCTTAACCAGGCATGAGCAGTCTGAGTAGAGCAGCTACCTTGGCTTTTCTTTTCATGCAGAGCACCACTACTGGAATGAGCACCTCCCTATCCAGGAAAGCCATACCTATCAGTCCATCAAGGAAGAACTCAAGGGCAACACGAAACACAGTTGTACCTGCTTCCACTAAGTCAGTGTTAGCATATACTGAGTCAAACTGCTTATGTAACAGAACCTAATTTGATGTACTGTATATTGTTCAGCTGCACAAAGGCACTTTGTCATATTGAACTGTATGTATGAAACATTATTCTTCTTCAAAGTGAAGACTGTTGTACAAGCTATAATTACCGTTGTTCATGCTGTCTCTATTGTCCTCCTGTACCTGATGTTGTATCATGAATTCCATTTATTGTATTTATTATCCCTGGTCACTCTTGAAAAAATGGTACAAGTCTCAGTAAGCTTACCCAGTTACCAAAATCGAATAAATACATAAAATAAATATATTGATTACGTTACAGTGTTTCATGTTTAATGAGAAAATAAAGTACAGTAACACTCACCAGCAGTACAGCAACATCATTTTCGACCCTATCCCAATGTCACTACACCACGAAAACTTTCAAGAATATGGCTGTCCCAGCATTAGAGGTCATCCCACTGCTGCTTAATTTGTTTAATGCAGCTTTCCAGATCGTCACTTCCTCAAGATATTCACTTAATAACAACCCAGATGTTTCCTCAAGGGGTAGTCAAGCCTCTTCTCCAACGAGAGGTCAGCAGCATTTTGCTCATCTCACTGACCAGTCTACTGGACTCCTCTGGAGGAAAATGGTGCTGACAGTACCCTGGCTTTACTGGTGGTAATTGCAGTACTTTTGTCACTTGCTGGGGTTGATGCTTTCTGCTCCAAATTTTGAAACACTGTCCTCTTCAGTTCTGTAAAAATGGCATGATGATGTGGTGGAACCACAAAATGCAATCCCCAAGATAACACTATCAATTCCACCATTTACATTGAACATAGAAACATAGAATTTGACAGAAGATAAGGAGTGCTTGGTCCATTCAGTCTTCCCATTTCTCCTTACTTACACTATTACATCAGATCATGCCTGATCTACAGCTCCTTCACCCTTCCCCTTCCTTTCCACTGTGATTCACCTAACCAAAGAAGGAGTGAGGTGCACTGGGACAGAAATTTTACATCCACCTCAGGGGTTTAAACTAGGTGGGGGTATCTGACACTAGAAACCTATCAGTTACTGCACTAATGATGGGAACTTAGCCATCAGTCCCCACAAACAAAGGACTCTGTACCATAATCTGAGTGAATCATAAGTAGTGGAAGAGACTCCAAGGGACTGGAAGGGGCCATGATATCGAAATCAGTAGAATAATCCAAAAGCATGAAAAACACTAAGGTTCCTGGTTTATGCAGGGGTGTGCCTCAATGCTAGAAGGCTGGACAACAAGGCTAGTGACCTACAGCATTGATGGCAGAGTCCCAAGTAGACATGGTGGCTGTCACAGAGACTTGGGCCTCAGAAAACAATGACTTGGATCTCTCGCTACTGGGTACTCACTCTTTAGACAGACTAGAAAGGAGAGGGAGGTGCAGCATTTTATGTTAGGGATGGGCTAGTGGCCACAACATTTGATGTCAGCAGAAAGGAGGTGGAGATCCCTGCGGTAGAGCTAAACTCAACACTGGGGAAAAAGGTCTTCATTGGGATGGTATACAGGATGCTGGGTCAGGCAGGGAACAGTGACAAGAAACTATGGGAATAAATTAGAGGTGTGACACAGAAAGGGGACATGGTGGTGCTTGGAGACCTGAACATGCCTGATGTTGACTGTGGCATCCCAATGGCTAGATCATTAAGAAGTCAATCTGTGGTAGAAGCCTTACATGAAAGCCTTCTCACGCAACTGGTAAGCAAGCTGACTAGGCTGGACACCATCCTGGATGTGGTCCTCACCAACTCAGAGATAGTGCTGTTAGGGTTGGGGGACTGCTAGCAAACAGCAATCACAACTATGTTTGGTTTGAATGATGCCTAGGAGATATAAAATCTCAATCCAGGACAGAAGTATTAAACTTTAGAGGAGCTAGTTTCAACAAAATGAGATACTTAGCTTGGAAAAAATCTAGTGAGAATCCATGAGCAAGTGGAAGTAGAGGACATATGGGTGTTGATTAAACAAGCAACCTTAGAGGCTACACAGCTGTGCATAAGGACAGTGATGAAAAAGAATAAACATAAAAGACCCATATGATTCATTAACCAAGTCAAAACAGTTTTTAGGATCAAAGGAAAGGCTTTTCTCAATTTTAAAAGGTAATCAAATGGCAGTGAATGGAAAGGTTACATTCAGAAGAATAAGGAAGCCAAGAGGATGGTTAGAGAAGCAAAAGCGACAGCTGAACTTCAGATAAGGCGGTTCAAAGCAGGAAGAAACACTTCTTTCAGTATACACAAGGAAAAAGGAAGAAATGGGGAGGGGTAGTTAAACTTACAGATGGTGACAGGATAGTAGAAGATGATAGACAGAAGGCTGCTGTTCTAAACAACTTCTTCTGTTCAGTGTTCACCAAGGAACACAATATTCAATGCGTGACAGCTGTATCAAAGCAGTCAACAAGGGGTCCCATAAATGGAAATGCCAACATTCACCACCAGCAGGGTTAAAGGGCACTCAAGCAAATAAAGCAGGACAAATCACTGGGGCCAGATGGAATACACTCATGGGTGCCAAAGGAGCTGGCAGGGGAATTAGCAGACCCCTTGGCACATTTATTTAACCATTTGCTTCAGATGGGAATTGTGCCAAGGGACTGGAGAAGAGCTGATGTGATGCCTCTACAAAGAGGCAGGAGCAGAGAGGAGGTTGGTAACTACAGACCAGTTAGACTCTCATCAGTAGTGGGGAAGCTGATGGAAGCCTTGATTATTTATTTATTTTGTATTTATGCATTCTTGGAATTACAATTACCTTTTGAGCTGTTTACCAAGGTTCCACATCCAGTTCAGTACAAAAGAAAAGAAAAAAAAAAACATATCGTAAAAATGCAATTGGAACTAAACAACATATCATACAAATGCATTTGGGACTACAACATGTGATACTCACATAAGGAGAGTAAAACAAGTCTTAACAAATAACACCATAGGTGCTAATAAAATAGGATTACAATAATGCCAAAGCAGTCAGCGACTTGACTTTCTATTACTTGAAATTGAAGCATAGAAGAGAGAAGCAAGGAAGCAACCAAGAAGGCATTGTCAAGATTAGGGTTGGAAAGGGGAATGAATGGTGCATATAAGGAGCGAGAGGTAGAGGCGGTGGGTAAAAGGTGAGGTGGGGAAGAAAGGAGGCAATGGGACAGGGGAGGGAAAGGGGTGGAAGGTGGCAGGAAGAGGTGGAGTGGAAAGGAAGAGGAGGGTAGTGGGATGGGGTGGATAAGTAGCAAGTAAGGTAGGGAGGGAAGGCAGTAGAGAGGGGTATGGGGTAGGTTAAAGGACAGATTACTAAGCACAGAGTTACATTCAAAGTGTCTTTAAGAGATTAGCAGGAAAAACACACACAGATATTTAGATTTGACAGTCACATACACCAAGTGATGTGAGGTGTTGTTGGCGTTTAACTTTAAAACGTCCCAACTTTGTTTAATTTAGGATGTTGTTGGGCAGGGTACTGAGCCATGAAGAGGCATGGTACACAACAGATCTCTGTCCTTGAGTTGCGTGGCAGAGGGGGACCTTGAATGGCTGGTTGTTTGAGCCTCTAGTTCGCTGTAGATGTGTGGCAAAAATTAACTGCTCCTGAATACCTGGAGGTGACAGACCCAGGCTCATTTCTTTACCTAGCAAGCAGGCTTGATACATCACCCTACCTTGAAGGTTAAGCCAGCCCATCTGGGCATAAAGGTCACATGTATATGTAAGACGAGGAGCTCCTATTAGGAGTCAACAGCATTTGTTTAAGGCCATTGTGATCCTCCTCAGAACTGAGTCGGTGGCAAATACATAAACCAAAAGGCCATAATCAATTATGGAAACAGGACCCAGTAAAGTGTCTGTACAAGAACGGCCTTCAGGATGACAGGCAGCACAAGCTCATAGCAGGCAGATCATGTCAGATGAACCTGATTATGTTCTTCGAGTGCGTGACCAGGGAATTGGACGGGGACCATCCAGTAGATCTCCTCTACTTTGACTTCAGCAAGGCCTTTGACTCTGAACTGCATAATCACCTGCTAAAAAAGTTTGAGGACATGGGTACCACAAAGAGTATTGTTAGATGGGTAGGAAACTGGCTTAAGGACAGAAAGCAGAGTGGTTGTCAACAGGAAGAGGTTGAATGAGGAGAGGTCGCTAGTGGTATACAGTAAAAATCACATTAAACTGCTGCTCAACTCACTGGCGAGCATTTTTATTTTTGTGATGACAATGCACTGCCAGCTCTAACTTCTGCAACTGAACACTGTTTTCCAACCACCTATCAACTTGGTTGTAACTCACTTTCAACTGTTCTCTAAATTTCCCTCACTGCCTTTGCAATGTTGATGCAATGCATTTTCAGTGCAGTAGTTTTGTCACAGTAATCCTTTAGAGCTGTTAGACTCCTCCCATTCATTGCATTTCCCTCCATCATTGCATTTTCAGTACTGTACCTGTACATTGCAATACATTACACTTCTGTTTTTACATGCTGATTTGCAGTATTATTTTATTAAAATGATCAAAATCATGACTTAACATGTGTATCATTTTTCCCAGTACACATGCTAAGCTATGCTTTTGATCATTTCAATAGTGCAGAATGCCAGTAAAGCAGTTTCCATTGTACTGGCTCTCTGAGCTGAATGGCTGTACTGTAAAGTATAGAGCAGCATTCAGGGCAACAATACATTAATTTACCTGGAGAACTGGTTATGCCTATATGGTATGCTCGGTCCCACAGCAGAAGACACGTCTAAGTGTAAAACTTCTTGAATTTAAGATGTATATTTCCCCAATGTAGTTCTTGTTCTGCATTGTACTGTACAGTACTGTATGTCAGTTTATTGAAGTTATGATAGCCACACACCCCCACCTGCCAACTGCAGCCACCACCACTCTAAGCCCGGTCCAGAATGTCACTATACCCTGGAGATCGCTAAAAGACTATTTTTAAACATTACACTCTCTTCTTAGTCTGTATGCAGCCATAAGAGAAATGCTTACTCTACCAAGAAAGCTGCCTCCTTCCTGACCAGCACTGTTAAATTACGTCATTTACTAGTGCCAGTGGAAAGAAAGAAGGCAGCATTCCGGTAGAGTGAGCACTACTCTAACTGCTGTATGTGGACTAAGGAGAGCATGTGATGTTCAAAAGTCTCATCTTTCAGTGATCTCAGGGTATAGTGATATTTGAACTAGGCTTAAGTAGCGACCAACTGTGGTTGGCATAGCGAAAGTGCGATCGTCATAACTTCAATGAACTGACAATACAAGTACAGTGTAGAACAAGAACTACATCTAGGAAATGATACGTCTTAAATTCAATGATTTTTAACACTTAGATGTGTCTTCTCCTGTGGGACAGAGCATACCACAAACCAATTCACTGGGTAAATTAATGTATTAAGCTGCTCTGGAATGCTGCTCTGTATTTGCCATTCTGCTCGGAAGCCAGTACAATGGAGACTACTTTACTGGCATTCTGCACTATATACATGTTAAGTCATGATTTTGATCATTTTAATAAAATACTACTGCAAATCAGCATGTAAAAACAGAAGGGTACTGTATTGCAATGTATAGGGAGCCATCCAGCTCTTACTTCACTGATGTCATTGCGTGTTATGTTTGCGGCCATTTTACAGAGCAGACAGAGTGGGTCTTTCTAAAGGATGGGGGCTGCCGTTTACATTATTTTAAATGCTACAAAACTAAATTTCTGCTAATTAAACAAAAACAGTCGTAAGAGCAGCGAATGGAGTCCTCAGATGTGGGGAAAAAAACCTGGTGGAGAGGGCGGGGTTTTCAATCTGAATGCAGGATCATTATTGGCTGGAATTGGGTGAGAGTTTCTACAAAGGATTGGTTAGCATGGTGTGTCAATCAAGGTGTATGGCACACTGCAGTTGTGAAATCGGGTTCCAACTCAGTGGTTCAGCATTTTTTATGGGCTGCTTAATGTGTTGCACTGCACTGATAAAAATTTATAGAGAGCTGCAAAGTAAGCTGAAACTGAAGAGCAGCTACAGACAAACCATTAAAGGATACCTAAATAACATTTTGACAACAAACTATTCAAAAATCTGACTCTGTAGGTGACTAAAGGAAAGGTAAATGCTAAACCTACATTTATATAGTTTACCTAAATATGGTTCCAGAGCATTTGAAAATTGTAAAATCAGCCTTCCAATTTCAAAAAACTGTCTTACCTGCTTTCTACAATGGCCACCAAATGTGTAATGTGATGATATCATTGGAGCCAAAGTCAGAGATATATATGGCTCTATAATGCTAACCAGTTCTTTTTCCCTTTGTACAGAATTGTTTCACCAAATGGTCAAAACCATGTGCATTATTTGTATGATACACATGTTAGGCTATGGTTCTGTTCATTTTGATTACTTTAACATGCTGAAATTGTGTTTTAATCCAACCAACTTTCCCTGTGGCAAATCACAGTGCAGTACAATCTTGAATCACCGGTGGCCTAGTATTATGGTGGAAGGTGCTACAATGAGGCGCTGGGGTGATGTGCATACTTACTGTGCACTTTCTAACATTTTATTAAACCTTTATATTTTCTACTATTATTCTTTTCTAGTATGTTTTGACAGACCCTACAAATGTAATCCATAGTTTGAATGTAAACATTTGTACAATCAATAAATTAGACTTCTTCAGCAAAGTGAAATGCAGCAGCAGCAAGCAATTACGTTACAAAGTGGGGGGGGGGGGTTGCAGACACACCCTTCACCACCCCCTAGATCCATCACTTTTTTGTAGCAAAGTTCTTGTGCAGTCCAATGTTACAGTTCATACTTTCTTGAAAATCAAATATATTCTTGTCTTCTTTTTCCATGGAAAATAATAATAATAATAAGATGAATTAGCATGTATATAGTGGTTTTCATACACATTGTATCCCAAAGTGCTTTACAAGCAATACTAGACTGGTAGTGAAGTGACTGAACGTGTAGTGGCAACCATTTTATGCATTAATATCCACACAGCCTTGGACAATTGCGTGAACTGGTTTTATGGGAAGGGAATATTGTAGGACAACAGGGTCAGGTAATGATCATAGTGCTGGCAGCCCCACATCATATTTCTCACAGTAATCTACTCTTATTTCTTTCCTTCTGTCTTCCCCCTTCCCTGAATATAGCAGTACCTTACAAGAGTGGCCTTCTCGGTCCCCCTCTGGTATTCATTCTTCACTATTCCTCCTCACACCGAAAACTAATGAGCTCATCACCCTTCTGCATCATGAATGCAAGTAGTACAGTCCCCATTTTTTTTTTGACATATCAAATATAAACCTATCTTTCCAATAAATCAGGCTGATAGCAGCAGGGAACATGGGGCATGATGGGCTTTCCTATCCTTAAAAGTTCTAGGCTACCTTTGATTGGGCAGTATTAAATGACAGGTGTGTACATCATTATGCACGTCATTTAATAGTGCCTAATCATGGTGGCTTAGAGCTTATATGGATAGGAAAGACTATTTTTCCACTTGTGCCATGCTGCTATCAGCCTGGCTTACCAGATGATCATGTTTATTATTAATATGTAAAAGTAACATGGGAGACTGCACCATCGCATGCTCATGATGCGAAGGGTAGTGAACTCAACAGTTTTTGGTGTTGAGAGCAGGTGAGAAGAATGAATGCCAGAGAGGGACTGAAGAGGCCATTCCAGCAGGGTACAGATATATTCAAGTTAGTTGAAGACAGGAGGGAGGACGTTGAACAGCTCACTGTGAGATCTGAAATGTGGGGCTGCCAGCATCGTGAACAATACCTGACTGTGGGTGAGAGTAGCCAGCAATTAAAAATACTCAGAGTGGCAGGGCTGGACCTAAACTGTTACTTGAATTCAGTGTAGAGAGATTACCCTCGGGTGGGGGGGGTGTTGATGTTTGTTAGGACAGGATTGAGGGAGTTGTGTATAGCTCATTCAAGATTTGAAAGGGTTGTAGCCAGCCAACTCGCATTGTGGAGCAGAGCATAGAAAAGTACTGGTGAAGAATTGCTGGGAACTGTCCTCGGGGTTCTGCAGATCACAGGTAAAGGGTAGACTGACACTGGAAGTCAGGTGGATTCGCTCAAGGTATTAGTATGCCTGTCCTGCTTATAATATTGTTATCCCTTGTAAGTGCAGCCCTTATGAGGGAATGAACAGCAGTTTTTCTGGTAGGTCATGATGCTTATTGCTTGGCCCTCCAGGAAGATCTAGTAGTTGGTTAATGAGGTGGGAAAAAAACACAGCAGGGGAACTGTACATACTACCTTCACTGTGCAGAAGGGTGGTGATCCCCTCAATGTTTACTGTGGGAACAGAAGTCAAACATTGAGAAAGTGGACTGGAGAGTGATTTGGGAGGCATTTTTAACAGTGCCAGCTGATGAGACATATCGGTATAGGTGTGCACAACTCTCTGAGGTACAAGATTACAATCTGAGGTGTGATAATTCTCTTCATGAGACCATAAGCACATATGCAGCCCCAGGCAGTACTAAGGACAGGGTATGGATGGTGGAGTGTTCAACAGAAGGCAGGCTAGGTGCAGGGGGTTCACGTGGAAAAGGAAAGCCTTATTTGTGGATTAACAAGAGAGCATGAGCTGAGTAATTGAACCAGATCAGTACTTTGCAGTGTGACCATGAGCAAGTCACTAAACTTCCTTGTGCCCCCAGGTCACACCTGTAAACAAGCTTTCAGCTTAGTGTGTCTTGCTTGGTTAACAAAAACAAAATTCAGGGCATCACATAACCACTAGATCATCAGCTATTTGAAGTGTTGTACTGTACTGCAGTTTGCCAAAGAAAAGTCAGCTGGATTGCAAAACATTTTCAGCTAGTTAAAGTAAACAAAATGAACAAAATCATAGCCTAACATGAGTACTAATCAAAATAATCCACAAGTTAACATATGGTGTTGATCACTCTGGTACAACAATTCAAAACAAAGATGGAAAGAAGAACTAGTTAGCACTGTAGGAATATATGGATCTCTGACTCTGGCTCCAATGATGTCATCATGACTCATCACTTAACACACTTGGCAGACATCTTAGGGAGAAACCAAGGCTGTTTTTTGAAAGTGAAAGGCTGATGTTTACATTTTTCAAAAGCTATAAAACTGCATGTATGTTATTTACATAAATGCAGTTCTAACATAAATGTGAACAGCAGCCTTTACTTTACCTTACTATAAAGCCAGATTTTGAAGTTTGCAGTTTTAAAACTGCTTGTTTGAGTACCTTTAAGCCACTTTTAGCAATTCATTGCTATGAGCGTGCACACATTAAGCAGCTCACAGAAAATGCTAAACCAGTGTGTTGGAGGAACAGTTTAATGTGACTTGTACTTTTCTGCAGTGCTCAGTCTTGGGTCCAGTCTTGTTTAACGTGTTCATCAGCAACATTGGGGTAGGTATACAGGACAAGATTGCCCTCTTCACAGATGATAATAAGCTAGTTGATAGGGTGGACAGTGACAAAGCAGTTAAGAATCTTCATAAAGATCTGCAAAGGTTTGAAAAATGATCTAGTATCTGGCAGCTGAAGTTCAGCACCAAGAAATGTAAGGTGATGCATCTAGGCAAAAAGAACCCAAAGACAGAATATTGGCTTAGTGGGGTGAGATTCAATGCTTCACAGGAAGAAAGGGACATAGGCATTATTATATGTGACACCCTTAAGCAGACCAGCCAATGCAACACAGCTTACAGCAAGGTCAACAAAATGTTGGGGTGCATTGGGAGAGGATTTGAAAGCAGGAACAGGGAAGTGATACTGCCACCTCTGTAGGTCCCTTGTGAGGCCCCCTCCTGGAGTACTTGGTGAGTTTTGGAGTCCATACCTTAAGAAGGACAAAAACAGACTGGAGACTGTACAGAAAGGGCAACAAAAATGATGCAGGGTGTAGTGAGGGTAAAGGTGTGCCCTATATTGCGGCCTAACTTATTTTGGTCTACAAACATTCTGTGCATATATAACAAATGCTGGCTTATGGAGCTAGGATATATAAAAGCTTATAAAGCCAGGAAAGAGCTGAGCTACAATTGCAATACCAATGTGCCTTTTAGCATTATAATTTAGCAGAAGTAAGTAATATTTGGCTTACGTGACTGCAAGCACAGACACAGACTAGTGTCCAAAATTTCCCTTATGATTAATCTTAGTGCTTATGCCTTATATGGACAGCCCAGAGACTTGTTTATGCACTCATAAGCTGAAGCTTATCTTTCTCTTCTGCATTTTGGTATCGGGTGGTAACAGTTGTTGTTAGCCATATATGGTGATAGAATATACACTATCCATATTTGTACTGGCCAAGAGTGAAGTCATACAGATACCAAGGAAAAGTACCTTATTGCCTTATAAGCTGTTGTTTGTGCTGTTTTTAAACCAATCATAAGGAATTCTAAAAATAGGCACACTGCTTTTACTATATAAGAACGCCTGTAATTCCTGTTATTTTGAAGAATGTACCACTTGTAACTTCTCGCTGTGATTATTATTATTATAATCATTAAATTCTTCTGCCATCAGTCTCGTCTCCATTCGTCTCCTTTCTAAGTACCTATAATTAATAATTTACCAACTATAGTTTTTTCACAACGCTTACACAGGGCATGCTGGGGCTTTCATATGAGGGGTTCTTGGAGGCATTGTATATGTACTCAAAAGAAACTTTGAGGGAGAGGGGAAACATGATAGAAACATTCAAGTTCTTGAAAGGGATAAATAAGGTGCCTTGCTCTGAGCTGTTCAACAAGGTTTCCAGCTCAAATACTAGAGGTCAGGATTGGAAGCTGTGGGAAGGAAGCTCAAGAGGGAACTCAGGAAACATTATTTCTTGGAAAAGGTCATTGAGCCTTGGAATAGGTTGCCTGCAGAGGTGATGGGAGTCAAGATGGTGACAGCTTTCAGATTGGGCTGGGATAAAGAGAATGCTCGAATAAAATCTGAGGAAGTTGGACTGTTTAGGGATCAGAAGGAAGGCTAGGTCCTGCGATCTGAGAAGGTCTCAGGAACTGTTCGGCAGACTTGATGGACCCTTGGTCTCCTGCCATCAGTTTTTCTATGTTTCTGTTTCTATGCTTATCCCATGCATTCTTGAACTCCATTACTGTTTTTGCCCCACCACCTCTGCTGGAAAGCCATTCCAGGAGTCCACCACTCTCTCTGAAGAAGTACTTCCTACATGTCTCCTGACTGTAACCCCTCAGCTTCAAATTATGTCCCCTTGTTCTTCAGCACCTTTTCTTTTGAAAAGTACTTCCCTTCTGTATATTATTTAAAGGTCTCTATCATATCACACTGTTCAAGAACCACAGAACAGTATTCCAGTTCATTAAAACGTCATCAGTAATTTGTGGTAGAATATTGTCCCATGGGTCTAATGGACCACAAAACACTATTCTGCAGAACTAGGTGGAGAAATACTGCATGATTCAAATTCAGCTTCAGGCTTTCAAATATTATGGGCCCCAGGCAGATGTATCCAATCCATTAGGAATTAAATGGATGCATTTTTAAGATACATTCACCCACTTGATTACATGGAAATTACATCTAATGGTCGCAAAATGGTTATCTATGTGATGATGTTGTTCTGTGGAATATAATTCCATGGATCACAACAGGCATAATTCCACAGAATGAACAATGACATTTGAATGGAAATGCCCCCAGCAGAATGATCATTCTGCACTAATTCTGCCAGCGGAATTTTGCATTCTGCACAGCACTAACAGTAACTTTAATTGTGGAAGCTGAACTGAGGCAGTCTAATTTAGTGGTTAGAGCACCAGTGTTGTAACCAGGAGATCACAAGTTCAAACCTCTCTAAAGCCATAAAGTATACTACCCATTGACCCTGCAATATGTTGGAAGAGCATATATGCATACAATGGGTGGTGCAACTGCATCGTAGCACTAAGAGAGTGAGGTAGGCAACAAATCTTGCATTCAGAGGGTGCACTGCAAGAGATTGCTTTATATTGTTGGATGCCAAATTTGGGGAGGGGCTAGCCTTTGTGAGGAGTGTTTTGCAGGACATGTGGTGTTTTCCTATAATAAGTAGTTAAAAAAAGAACAGATGCTCACAGGTAAGGGAGTTTGGACCTAGGACCCATGCTCTTGCTATAACTCATGGTCACCATCTGTAGATTTAACCTATATAGAACCTCTGTGAGAAGTGTATTCCGGTCAGGTCATGTCCCCTCATACTCAACTAATTCTACTTTGCATGACATGACTTGGCAACTAGCCATCCCAGGGACTGTCAGGAGATGTTACATGGAGTTATTCAGAATTCTGTTCTGAACTGCTTTAAGCATTTCTTGGGCAGCATGCTGGCTCTCATTCCAGAATTCATTTTCTGCCCTGCCACTCATCCAGAGCATTGGAAAACAAGACTAGACTTCAGTGACAGTGCTGCCATTCCTAATGATCTGGGAGCAATGAAAAGCATCTCTGGTTGATTTTCATAAGAAAAGCTCTGGAAACTCTGAAACTACAGCAGAGATAGGTAACCCATTTCTGATACTACAGTAATTAAATCCCAGGAAGGTTCTAGAAGGTTCTTTGCAGACAGTTTTTCAAACCTAATATTTTACATATACAAGTATATTAATTATATGCTAATTACAAGTTAATTATTATTTTTCATTCCAAGTTACTTAGATTGTCCTGATCTTCAAAAAGGAAATTTTAGGTAATATGCAAAGTACAAGTTAAGTAATATTATCATTTCAACCCACTTATATTTATTTTAGCTTCAAAAGGGATGTTTTAGGCATTTTAAGTTTTAGAACCATCACCGTTCTTGGTGGCTCTCTTTTTCTCTTCAGACTGGTTTGGCCCCATTGTTATTTAAAAGCAGAGGAGCTCACCATGTCCAGCAAGTTGTATACATGAGGTACCACCGCAGTCTGTTCGCCAGGTAAGGCCCAGAATGGAATATGCATATCATGTGTTATTATTTTCGTTATTGTCATGTTCTTCAATCCTCCCCACCCCAAATATTGGGTCAACTGAAGCCCCACCCTTGCTCACACTTGAATGGTAAGCAAGTGGATGATTTCACAGTCAATGCCAGTGCTTCTCATTAATCAGCTGGTATGGTATGCAGAGATGCCCCACGATATTCCCCCCTCTCTCTCTTGGAGTCCAGCAGCATGTCACTCCCCCCCCAGTGCATCTGTCCCCCTGGCAGCCCAGTGCTGGATTCCAGGGTTTACACATGAACAGTAGTGGTCTCGCAAATGGCAGTGCATTATACTGCCACTATGCCACAGGGTTAGGTTGAATATGTTGTCCATAGAACTTTATTTCCCACACCATCTCCATCAGGGACACCCCATGTTTACAAGGATAGACCCTGTTCTGGCCTGCTAATCCCCATCCTCCCCATGTCTTGCTTCTCTGAGATCCCCCATGGTTCTCCCCTCCATGGCAGGAGCTCCAGAGTGAAGGCCTTCCTCCCCCCTGAGGTAGTTCAGTATGTGGATTATGATTTAGCATCAGTGTTCACTGGGACCCAGGGGAGGCCTTGGGAGTCTAGGACATCATATATGGGACATGTTTTTTTTTTCTCCCAGCTTTTCTCCCTTTGTTCCTCCCTCATCCCTGGCATGGGAGTAGCCCATTAAGCAACCTTGACTGTATGCAGCAACGTCATGCACAGGAATCAATCTCCCTTTGCTCACTGCATGGGTTTCTGTGGCACTGGACCCTGATGGCATTCCTCACTGACTGCAGTGCACTTACAAACAGCAGCTTATGTGGTCTGGTCCGCTTCCCAACATGGCAACCCAAGTTTGAACAAGAATCAAGGTCACCTAATCAGTAGTGTGATGCACAGCCTCTGGGTCATTGGGGCAACCCTGAATGTGTTTTTTCAATGCATTTTCATATTAAAGAGCTAGTATACTGCCTGACATTAATATTAACATTTCATTTTGCTCCAATATTCCAAAACAGCCCACTTTGGTCAGGATGATCTTCCAGCGGAGTCCCACCATCCCCATCTCTAACCTCTGCAACTTCTAACCAATGACTTACCCCTCCAAGATGGAGCCAGTGGGGGCCAGCCTTACCACCCAGTGTACAATATTGTTCTGGGTGGTGAAGAGGGCAGTCAGCTTCATGGGGTCTGATAGGACTGGGCATCATATTGCTATGCCTTGAGATTTGCATACTTTCTCCCCACCATAGGATGTGGACTTGGTGGCTCTGTGGCATGCACATGCATGCAAAGGATGCCCTGTGTGCCTGGAGGCATCAGCATCTTCCCTCTCCTACTTCAGCTCCAACTGCACTGCCAACCGTGGTCACATGGGTGGTGCTAGTGCAGATGATAATCTGAGATGCTCAATCTACATCCCTCCAGCTGGCCCCAGTGACTCAAGCTTGTTCCTCGAGTCGGGTAGCCAGCTTAGTGAGCCGTAGTGCTACCACTGCACTGACAGGACAGTTATTAATATTAACTTTAAAAGTAGTCAACTATTACTTTTGTATCAAAGCCATTTTTTTTTCATTCCTTTCCTAATTAGAAAAATGATACCATGGTCTTAAAAATACTGCAAAATGATTGGTCAGTTGCGGTCTTACTCATGGGTAAGTCCTACAAAACTCCACAGCTGAGAAAGGGCATTTATAAGAAAGCAAACAAAACATAATTAAACATGTTTTAAAATTAATTTTACACATGGATCCATTGCATAATCGTAATAAGGCACACAAGGACATTGATAATTGGGGATTACCCAATTAGTGATATGTGAAGTCCACAAAATTCGCTCCACCAATTAATTCGCTAATTGTGCTCAAATTCAAAAAGTGCAGTTCACAAAATTTACCAGTTCGCAAAGTGTGGAATTTTGTGGGTGAAATTCCACACTTTGTACACAAACTTTCCTGGTGTTTACTAGTGGGTCCCCCCCCCCACCATGGGCCAGCCCCAATGTAAAAAGAATACAGTAGTAGCCACAGACACTGCAAGCTATTTCCTGAAATTTCTGTGATATTTTCAGAAATATCTGATGCTTTTTTATTTAAATAGTAGGGGTAGAGAGAAATTTTCAGAAATTTTACCAATATCTGGAAATAGCTTGCATGTCTGAGGTTACCACTGTATATATATTATTATTTAAATTTTGTATCTAGTGTGGCCCTCACGCTTGGATGACCTGGGATGAAAAGGGATAGACACTATTCCTCGGGGCTCTACAAGTATCCATTTATAGTATGGAAGTTCTCAAACTTAGACAGTACTAGGAAGTAGGTGACTAAATTAAGCATAGAGGGGAGATATGGGGAGGTTTGGGGTGAGAGAATTTATGTAGTTAGCATAAAGATAGTGAGCAGTAAATATTTCAATATGGGGTTTAGAAAGAAATATTGTGGTAAGTGTGTTAGTATTTGGGGTATTTCTACTTGCATGTTTATGTAGAAAGTTGTTTGTTGGCTATCATATTTGCATACTAGTATTTCTGTAGTGTTGTAGTTTTGTGTGTTTGTTGTATTCAGTGTTGGTAGTGTAGTTTTAGGTATGTGAGAGAGTGTGTGGTTTTTTTTCTTTGTTTGTTATAATATGTTTTTTGGAATTTATGTTGTTTTCTCATGTAATAAGGTTCTTGTGTAGCTATAACGGTGTTGTGCTTGTGTTGTTCTGGAGGTACCTGGATTTTTGTATGTGTCTCTACTCTATAATTTCTACCCTACGCTCCTAGTGAGAGTGAGAGTGAGAGAGAGAGAGAGAGAGAGGGTAATTGACATTTGTCATCCAGCCAGATAGGGAGAGTAAGAGTGAAAGAAAGATGTGTGCTGTGCACAGTCAGTGGCAAGGTCGAGCAGGAGAGAATGAGAGCAAGTTCTGGGGTCCCCAGTGACAACAGGAGTAGCCCTGTACAGAGAGTGCCTTATTGAGCTAAGAGGTAGTACACACAGTACCTTCCACTGAGACACCAGCAGATGTAAGGAGCAATTGCTTGTGTGTATCTGTGTCTGACTGTGAATGTTTCTGTGGTGTATTATTTTAGTCCAGGGTGGCACTAGACTACATGGGCATGTTTGTTTCTGTCCATGAATGCATTGCATGCAGGGGAATCAGGGATCGGGCTGGGGCACTAGACTACCAGAACAACAGGTCATATAATTGATAGGCTTGCCTGTAATTCAGGAGCCAAGCAACCAGCCACTCCCACTTCCTGAGCTATATAAGCAGTTCCTCTCAGCCTTACTGTGAAGCATTTTGTTTTTGCAGCCGGAGGCTACTGTATGTTGATTTGTCTTCTGAGCTGGCTGGGGCCTAACACCCCACCAAGCCTGTTGTTTCTGCAAGTCTCTGCTGGACTTTGTTTTCCTGCTTCTGGTTTGTATCTTTCTTTCGGCTCTATGCTTCCTGTGTTTTGTTGCTTGTTTTGCTGTGTTTTGTTTCTCTTTGGGAGGAGGGGCTTTATTTTAAAACTCCTAGCATACTGCAACTACAGAGCTCATTCTGCTTGCTTTCAGTTACAACTCTCAATTTACTGCACTGCAACTACAAACCTACTCAGAGCTCATGCTACTGCTTTCAGTTACCTACAACTTCAGCCACTGCTGCTGACTGTTTACTTTAATTGCTATTGTACCCAGTGCCTGTGTTTTAACACTGTACTTATTTAACTACTGCTGTACAGGCCCACTTGCTTCCTGCTGCTGCATGGTTTACACCCATTCCTATTCTATCTTGTTTACTCTGAAGTTAGCTGAAGTTCCTGCTGAGGTTATTAAACTAGCTTTTATATCTGCATGTGGTTCTCGGCCTTTCATTGCTTCCTTGTTTGTCCTACGGTGGGGATTGGGAGGTGTTTTGGGGGGGTCGTGGCCTGTGTGGTTAATTAAATTTGTTCTAAATCCTGTCTTCATTGCCAAAAATCCTCAGTTTGTCACCTTGATTTGGCTATTCATGTCTGGCTGACTTGCCCCTAACTCAGTGCTGTTTACTTGCTATACAGTTGTTATGCAGGTCCACACATTACTTCTTCTGCTTACTGACCTTTCAGGTCCCCACTTGCTTACACGACTATTGCTCCTTGCTTATGCAAACCATTGCTTTATGCCTAGTGCCATCCCCTGGCTTCTGGGATTCCACTGCTCAATCTGCATCCGACCTTGCAAGGTCTCAGCACTCAATGCTCCTTATGATCTCAGCATGCTGTGCTCCTTCAGCTCACCAGCTTTACAGCTCTCAATCAATTCTGGGCATGCCAGCCATTCTAATCTGGTGCAGGTTTCTGCAGCGTGCAGTCTCGCTATGCATTTAGTCCGCATCATCGAGCGTGTCCAGCTTGGGTGGAATCCTTCTCACCTGGCCCATAGCTGGGAAAGTCCTCACCCCGGCTTGGCTTTAGCTGTCTGCTATGCAACAGCAGCTCCTGGTGTAGAATTTAAGACTAGCGGTGAAGGGTGGTTATAACTATCTCCTTTGGCTCTAGTGTTCCACCACAATGGTCGGCCATTGACTTTAGTGGTTTCCTAGCAAGGCACCTCCACCACATTCTCCCACGAGTGCCTCTGGTTCACCTGGTTTGATTTAGGGTGTGTAGGCCAGGTGAGTGCCTCAGCAGTTGTTGTTCTCCTCTTGCACCTTGATGCTCGTATTGTTGCAGAGTTTCTCGCAGCCTTCCAAGACGCTCCCGCTAGAGGGTTGAGTAGAGCCTTCCTCCAAAATGGAATATTTTCCATCTCCCTTTAATTGGGTTTTCCAAATTGCAGCTGCAGAGCTGTCACTAAATACTTTTTCCCAAGTCTGGAGGGAAGGCACTAGGCCTTGGATCCCCAGAGATTTCCTCCTCATAGGGTTTTTTTCTCTCCATTGCCTCAGGTCATAACACTTAGTTAGCATAGTTGTTTCCCCTAGTTTCCTTAGGTAGGTTCCATTGTTGGATGGAGGTGGAGGATGTCCAGTCATTCCCTCTCTCCTTGGGGATCCCCTTCTCTCAATGCAAGCCATCACTATTCTTCTCTACTACTATGTTCCAGTTACTGCTTCTACGTCACTGTTACTGCTTGCTCATATGCATCATGTTGCCTCCCTTGGGGATGATACTGCATTTCTTTTGGGGATTCCTAAGGTACCTTTAGCCATGGGAACCATTCCGTGGCACCTCTAGGGGCAGAACCCTCTCCAAGAGTTCCTTGCTTTGTGCCCCTACAGGGTGGCAATTCCTCTGGAATAGAGGCGAACGCCACAATCATCAACACTAACAGTTATGCAGGCATAACACTATACTGGCTGCGTAGGTCAGTGAATATCTATATATATATATATATATATATATATATATATGCTATGCAAAACTGCATTAATGCATCATTTAGGGTTAAAGCACAAAAGGTCAGGAAATAAAAATCTTTAGGTTGCCTCCCCATGGACCCATAATCATCCCAAGATTGACAAATGATGGGTGTGTCATTGGGGTTGTGAGGCCTAAATTACCCATCGGAGCCCGCCCAAATCCAAAGATAATGGGCCTGAATATGAACTAGCGGAAGCAGCATTGTCTTGGTCTCATTCACTTTAAAACCTGAAACAGACCCAAAATCTTTTAACATTTCAAGACTTTGGGCACCATTTGTCTTGATCAGGAATATCACAGTAATCGTCATCTGCATAGAGTGAGATACGTATTTCCTTGCCCTCCCACTTTAATACCCTTATAATCTGGAGATTGCGAATTCATGCCACTAAAGGCTTAAATACTTAAGGCAAACAAAAGGGGGGGGATAAGGGGCAGCCCTGTTGAGTTCCTCTCCCTATTTCAAAGGGTGCAGATGTTACTCCATTTACCTTAACCTGGGTGATGGGATACTTATAAAGAATAGATATCCACGAACAAAATTTAGAGCAGAAACCAAACTGCTTCAGTGTCTCATCCAAAAAGAGCCAGTCAAGGCGATCGAAAGCCTTCTCTGCATTGATCGAAATGACTGCATATAGGACCTAGGAGAGAAATGGTTTGGCAGAGTCCAACACATTCAGCAAGAGGTGAATATTATCCTGAATGTGCCTGCCGGGGATAAATCCTGTCTGGTCCATGTGGACCAGGCCTGGAACAACCCCTGCACCCTTACCCCAGTGGCCTCAGCAAAAATTTTTGTGTCTTGATTTAGTAATGAGATGGGCCGATAGCTCACATATGAAGTCAGATCCATGCCTAATTTGGGCAAGACAGACACCAGGTTCTTATTCCAAGAGTCAGGAGTCTACCCTCCCTCAGGAGTCACATTGCATATCTTAGTCAGAAGGGGGACGAGTTCCCCTGCGAAAGCCTGATAGAACTCCACAGGGAACCCATCCAGTCCCAGGGCTTTACCCTTGCTAAAGGACTTAACCATAGCCAGAATTTGTAAGTCTGTAAATGGGAATCTAGAGCCTGCTGTTGCTCCTTAGTGAGCTTTGGGAGAGTCACCTTTTCAAAGAACTCTGCAATTCTCTCTGAGTGTCCTTTTCTCTCCTGGATATACAGATGGGAATAATACCTTTGAAATTCCTTAGCTATATCTAAAGGAACTGTAGTGAATTCCTTTGCGTAATCCTTCACATTTAATTTAGAAATATACCTATCAGCCTCTTGTTTTTTTATTTGTAGGACCAGTAATCTCCCTGCCCTGTCTCCTCACTCATAATATTTCTGCCCCATGAAACAAAGTGCATTTTCTGTCTTCCGTAACAGGCTCCTATTTAATGACTCCCTGGCTTGTTCTATCTTTGGTAGGGCTGGGTCCCTGGTTCTCTTATGATCTGATTCAAGCTGCCAGAGGTTGTCTTCTGCCTTAGTCAATACAGCCGTGTGCTGTCTACTTATGAGAGGCATAGGATATAGCATGTCCCCTCACCACTGCCTTGAGGCAATCCCATACTTACTTAAGTGGGGTGTCTTTCTCAGTGTTTTCTCTAAGATAATTTGTAAGAACCTCCTTAGTAGATGAAATAAAACCCTCATCATGTAGTAGACTTACATTGAACCTCCACCTTCCCCTAGAATGCTCAGAACCCATAGTAATTCACAGACCAGCAAAACATGGTCTGATAGGAGGTTAGTGGGGTCTAAAACTGTGGGAGAATTCAAGAATGCATGGGACAGACATAAGGCAATTCTTGTGGGGAGTAGGAAGAAATAGGCTGTTGGTTAACTAGGATCTGCATCCTATCCTGTAGGTAGGGAAATGGGCAGACTAGATGGGCCAAAGTGGTCTTATCTGCCGTCAAAGTCTATGTTTCTATGTTTCTATGATAAAGTAATGGGCCTGGTGCTAACATCTTGTACAGTGTGTCCATTTCTTTTGGGTATATTCTGTCTAAAAGGAATAGGAACAGAAAGTAAATTATTTTCCCTTGGGGTTCTGGAGCCTCCACGGATCCACCAATCCCCCCTCCACCCGCATTGCTTTAAGTGATTTGGAGGCAGGCCTTATGGCCCCTTGCCTTGCACTAGGTTCCTGTCTAGAATTACATCCTCCACACAGTTCCAATCCCCTAAACAGAGAATTTGTCATACTGGGAGGGATGCCAAGAATTGAAACACTTATCTAAAAAATTCCACCAATGGGGGGGGGTGCATACACAGAAGCTATATGGATAGATCTACCCCTCAAGATCCCAGACACCAAAACTAATCTACCTGACCCTGCAGAGTGTACGTGGGTGATCTGAAAAGGCAGCCCCCTGTGCACTAAGATCACCACACCTGCCTTTTTGGCATCTGGGTGTGAGTCCGCATAGACACTCCCCACCCACATCACATCCTCCTGAGTTTTAAACGTTCAGCTGAAGACAATTGTGTTTCCTGCAGGCAGGCCACATCACATTTGGCCCAGTCAAGCTCCTGCAAAACCCTAGCCCTCTTGACTATATTATCAATTCCTTTTATATTCCATGAACCAATAATTAATTTATCCATAGCTTAAATCAGTAAAAATCCATACTAAGTGACCTATACTTACAATCCTCCCCCCACCCACATCAGACATAACAACATGTCCCCGTATCCAGGTTACAGTCATTTTAAAATGTCTCATGATACACCCAAAGTAACATTTCCAGCAAAAAACCCATAAAAACCCACTCATACCAGCAAACATTCTAACAAAACCAAACATGTATAATACCAATGAAAACACTGAAGACACTGTGTCTTCTAGTAGCATTATCCGCCACCTAGGAAAAGGTTATCCTTGAGAGAGCACCCAAAAATATCAGATATAGAGACCTAGAGTGGCCTGAGGCCCTCACATGTCTCTTCCCTCGAGTGGACTTATGGGATCTCAGTACATCTTTTCCCCGGTAGTTAGTCCTGACAGGAGGGGGAACCTCAGGGTTCGGTCGTCTGACATATAGGGTGAGGACAGTGTTGGGTAAGTTACTTTTTCTATTACTTTCTATTATGTTTGGAAACTTGTTCTAGGAAGCTCTATGCAGTCACTAGCAAGGATGGAGAAGTACTAAAAAAAAGTAATACACCTTACAATCATAGTTATTTATTTCTTTTATACAAAACAATACAAAAACCTCCAAATTACCAACAGTGACTGTTCCCGACACATACAGTTATCACGCTGCATTACCAGCAATGCCTAACTGCTCCACACATACAGCTATCTACGCTGCATTACCAGCAATGCCTAACTGCTCCTCACACATGCAGCTATCACCGCTGCATTACCAGCAATGCCTAACTGCTCCCTACACATGCAGCTATCACCTCTGCATTACCAGCAATGCCTAACTGCTCCCTACACATGCAGCTATCACCTCTGCATTACCAGCAATGCCTAACTGCTCCCTACACATGCAGCTATCACCGCTGCATTACCAGCAATGCCTAACTGCCCCTACACATGCAGCTATCACCGCTGCATTACCAGCAATGCCAAACTGCCCCCTACACATGCAGCTATCACCTCTGCATTACCAGCAATGCCTAACTGCCCCCTACACATGCAGCTATCACCTCTGCATTACCAGCAATGCCTAACTGCTCCCTACACATGCAGCTATCACCGCTGCTTTACCAGCAATGCCTAACTGCCCCTACACATGCAGCTATCACCTCTGCATTACCAGCAATGCCTAACTGCCCCTACACATGCAGCTATCACCGCTGCATTACCAGCAATGCCTAACTGCTCCCTACACATGCATGCTGCCACATCTGCATTACCAATGACTAGCTGCTCCCAACACATACGTCAGTCACCTCCAAATTACCAACAGTGACTGTTCCCGACACATACAGCGGTCCACTACAAATTACCAGCAGTGACTAACTGCTCCCTACACATAAAGCTGTCACCGCTGCATTACCAACAATGACGAACTGTTCCCTACACATGCAGCTGTCACCTCCGCCTTACCAACAATTACTGTTCCCAACACATCCAGCCAATAACAGTCAACTCACTCAAGTCCATCTTAACACCCGGCCAATGACTCCAGTGCATTGGGGTTGTTCTGGACATGGCACAGGGCATGACCTTCCTTCTCCAGGACAGGGCAGACCATCTCATAGCCCAAGCCACACTGATGTTTCACAGCCACTGTGTCTCTACCAGAGTATTTCTCCAACTACATGCTTGTTCAACATTCAGCTCCACAAAAAAGTAAGAAGCTGCATCTGCACTATCAAACAGGCTATGATAATATGCAGGCATGTAGGCAGATAATATTGCTTTTATTAATTTACTCAGGAAATGCTGAAATAAATCCTGTGCCTGACAATGTTTTAATGTCCCCAACTGAATTTGTGGTGGTCAAAGGCTTAAAATTCCTTTTATTAAATGCCCACAGCCTACTAAGTAAAATGGATGTACTTATATGTTTTAAACTACTTTGTGAAAGCTTATGCTGAACAAATAAAAACCCTTGGCTTTGACTTCTGTTAAAGTGTGGATCTCGCACACTGGGCCGGGACATTCTCATGATTACTGAGACCTGAATAAAAGCCTCAGTGCCTACTATGGCAGTGAACATACCCGCTTATAACCTGTTTCATCTGGATCAGAACACCAGAGGGGGTGGACTTGCTTGCTATATTAAGGATAAATATGACGCTTCACTTACCAGCTCCCTTACGGTTCCTAATGAATTTGAATGCTTGGAAATTAAACTAACACAATCAAAAATTAAGCCGTAAATATATTTGGATGTTCGGACTTCCCAAAGGAGGTACTACGATGCTGGAGCACTTATCACAGATGGTTAGTAGTTACTCAAATGAAACTCTGATGCTGGGAGACCTGAATTTTGATTGGTTCTCCCCAAAATCTGATAGCCTGAAGAATATCCGTGATAGCTTAGTCTTCTCGCAAATTATCAAGGAAGCTACAAGACCTAACACCCCAAAAAAAAACAGTGAATGCCTCATTATTGGATTTAGTGCTCATAAATAGACCACACAAATTTACTGTTACAACTTTGTTCCACAGTGATATAGGCAACCACAATATTGTTGCTTGTGTCAGAGGGCACAAAAATCATCCCACACAAGCAAAATTCATTTTAAAGGACATCAAATCAAATTCAATACGGCAGAATTTATTAAGGACCTTGCTAGCATTAAATGGCAAACATTTTACCTAGCAACATCGGTCAACAATGCAGCAGAAATTTTGAAGAGCTGCCTTATGGATAGAGCTGCAATTTTCATGGTGAAAACAGGCAAATTTCACGGCAAATGCAATGGTAAAAACAGTAATTTCATGGCACTTCACGGTCTCCCCATTCCTTTACTGTTTTTTTGTTATTAAGAAGCTGATAACTAAAGCCCAGTGCATTCACTGCTTCATCTGCCACATTTGGTCTGCAGGACCTCAGTTTTATTTTAGGGGTTTTACTCCATTATTAGAAGGCAGGAGATTATATAGGATGACGCTGATTGGCTGACTGATACAGGGATGAGCGCTCAGATTTTCTTATCATAAAACACATCTTTACCTCTTGGGGAGGTCCTCTCAGACTAAAGCAAGCAACTTGTTTCTGTGCACTGGGCACACACCGTAAATGCCCCCAAAATTTGCTGTGCTGCTACACACCCATGAACTCAGAAGCCATTATGCGTGCAATGTCCTGATAGACACATCTTCACTCGCAAGGAGGTCCTCTCAGAATAAAGCAAGCAGCTTGTTTCTCTTGCGCTGTTACATACCCATGAGGCAAAGTCCCTACCACTGATATAGTATATGTAGAGGGTACATGTGCCAACTTGCAGAATTTACTCTTTCAAACTTCAGTAAGCCATTACTGTGGCTATGACAATATACCACATCATGGTCTGTAGGAGGAAAGCGGCGCTACACATCCGATTTTCACAGGGGACTGCAGATTTCACAGCATTGAGGAAATTTGCTAATCTATTAGTGATCGTGAAATAATTACAGCCCTACTTATGGATGTTGTAAACACTCATGCTCCACTGCAGAATAGAAGGGTTAAAAGAAACCTCTCCATGGTTTAAAGAAAGAAATCAGAGATGCTCTTAAGGAAAGAGATAGATGTGAGCTGCCGGCGAACAAAATCTGAGGCGGGCTGGGCGGATTTAGACAGAAAAGGAATGCCTATACAAAACTGATCAGGAACTCGAAAACAAAATTCAACTGTAACACCTTCGTGGAAAACTAGAATGATGCATACAAATTCTGGAGCATGGTTAAATCACTGGAGGGTGTAAATTCATCTCCCTCACTTCCACAAAAAATCAACATAAATGACAAAATGATATCAGACAAGCAGATCATCCTAGAAGAAATGAACAGTCATTTTGCATCTGCAGGATCAGCTTTCGATAACTCTGCAGCTGTTACTTACCCAGTTTCATCCACAACTCAAGAGTACCTTCCTAGTGAATTCGTGTTCCAGATGGTATTGTTCAAACAAGTTGAGGAACGGCTCCTGGGGTTGGATGTCAAGAGCAGTGCTAGGGCAGATAGCATTGAGCCGGCACTCCTCAAACTTGGTTTCAGACAGCTCACAGTGCCACTAACTCATCTTTTCAACCTATCTTACATAGTAGTGAGCTTCCGTCAAGCTGGAAATCAGCTCACATCATTCCTCTACACAGAGTCGGGATACAAGCCTGCTGAACAACTACAGACCAAGTGCAATATTACCCAAACTGGCTAGTTGTTTGAAAAAATAGCAAAGAGCCAGATTAAAGAATATCTTAACAATACAAATATAATAACACCTCAGCAATTGGGATTTAGACTAAGCACATCACAACAACAGCTCTAGCAAAGGTTCACGAACAACCAGTTATGCGATGTTGACCACAAATGGGCAGTAGGAGCCATTTTCCTTGACTTAAGCAAGGCATTTGACACTGTTGGTCATGCTATTCTGCTGGACAGATATCAAGGAATTGTTTTTCAACATCTGCCTTACTATGGGTGCAAAGTTGCCTGTCTGGAAGATTTCAACAAGTTAAGATGGAGGGTCTTCTATCTACACGTACCCTTCTGTTCAAAGATGTACCTCAGGGATCAGTCCTCGGATCGTTATTCTTCATGATATACACCAACAACCTGAGTTTTAATGTCACAAAGGCAAAACTGCACTATTATGCAGGTGATTCAGTGCTATATACCACAGGTTCCAAAATATCTTCTGAGTACTTGGAATTGCAAGAATCTTTTAACACACTACAAATGAACCTCTTTAAATCCAAGCTGTTACTTAATGCCAGCAAGATGAAAGTGATGCGGATCATCAACTCTAGAGCTAAACAAACCTCACCCCCACCCATCAGTACATTGCTTGAAGAACAACTTGAAGTTGTTACACGTTATAAATACCTGGGGGTTTGGATTGACAGCAAACTATTTTTTGCAGAACATGTTGATGCAGTTTGTAAAAAGTTGCAAGTTAGACTAGGATTCTTTTATAGAAATCAAAACTGTTTCCCCATGAATGTCAGAACTTGCCTTGTTTAAATGATCTACCTACCTGTACTGGACTATGCAGACATTATTTATAGTAGTTGTACTACAAATTTTTAAAACGAACTAGACATCCTTTACTATAGGGTTTTGAGATTCATCACAAACTTACCTCCATTAAGTCATCACTGCAACCTGTATGCAACAATTGGGTGGGCCTCACTAACCAAAAGAAGATTAATAATCTCTACATATGGACTCAAAAGATGCTTTCTAATGGCTTACCTGGATATATTTCAGAGCTATTCGGTAGAGCTACTTGCTCTTATTCACTTAGGAAGAGCAATATCCTGCTTCTAGATACCCCCCCCCGTATTCAACAAACTTTGGAAGATCTGCAATCTGTAACATCGTGTCTGCTGCCTGGAATAAACTACAGAGCACATTTAAACTTAGTTCCTGGTTGGGAGAAATCACTGCAAATCCCTTATTGACAGCAGTTGTACTGAAATATGTACAGTACATGTAATAAGTAGGTAAAAAGTTACAGAGGTCAAAACATGCTGTTTGCATTGGCATGTACAGTATGAGCTCTTCAAGCTACCAATAAGGGTCCACAACCATGACAGTCTAGAGCAACTTTAGCTGACTAGTTAGTCTAATTAACCTATTTATCAAGTTGAGTTTACTTGGTTACTTTAAAGAGTAAAAAAGTCATCAGGGTATAATGCAATACGTATCTGTTCTCTTATCAAGTGTATCCTGCGTATGCTTTATAACACTGTTGTCTTCCACCAGGGTAATCTCTCTGTGCCTACTGCAATTGAAATCTCAGTTGTGCTTTTAATACTGTGGATGTTCTTTAACTGCTGTGGAGTTAAGACGTGACATTTTTACTGTATTTATTCTCTATTCTGTTCTCTGTATATTGTAGTATTTGTTATGTTTTATCTTATGCCTGTCTTACCCAGGACCTCCTTGTGAATGAACTTGCTCAATGGAGCCTTTTCCTAGTAAAATAAATAATTGAATTGAACTTCTGGGTATGATGGCAGCGGACATAGTCATGGTGCCCCATGACAGATTGTATATGAGGATCCCTCAATGGATGTTGAGAGCCCAATGGGGCTAGCGTACAAACGACCTGGAACTGGAGGTCCTGGTCTTCTTCCTGGTGAAGAAACTTCTCCTCTGGTGGATAGAACCCACCAATCTTCTTGGGTGGTCACCTTTGCTAGTCCCTCCCCTCAGTAGCTCCTGACTACAGATGCCTCGGGCATGAGCTGGGGTGCTCATCTGGGCCCACACCAAAGACAAGGGACGTGGTCCCCATTGGAGTCCTCTCTCCATATCAATGTCCTGGACATGCAAGTGATGCTATATGCCCTCCAGGCCTTTGAGACTGTGCTGTCCCTGGGTATTCTGCTGGTGTAGATGAACAATATCACTGTTGTCAACTACATCAGCAAGCAGGGAGGTACTCACTTGTATCCCCTCTGCAGGGAAGCAATGAGAGTCTGGTACTGGGCTCGGGACCACAGCCTAGAACTGTCAGCCATCCTTGTCCCAAGTGTCCAAAACATATTGGCGGACTGTCTAAGATGGTCAGAGTCAAAGACACATGAATGGGAGCTCCTGGCCTCTGTTCTCGAAGACTTTCTCAACAGATGGGGTCGCTCAGAATTGGACCTTTTTGCTATCCCACTCAATCCAAAACTGCTGCATTTTTGCTTGCTACTGTAGCTCCAGGGCCTGGAGTTTTCTGGCGAGATGTGCTGTCCCTTTCTTGGAAAGGGAGATTTGTGCATGCCTTCCCTCCCTTCTTGCTGCTTCAGAGGGTGCTAATCAAGCTACAAATGGAAGTGGCCACAATGATCTTCACCACCCCCTTTTGGTCTCATCACATTTGGGTTTCCTTACTCTAGCAGCTAGCAGTGGAACCTCCAGTACCCCTTCCTTTGTGCACCAGCTTGCTCTCCCAGAACCAGGGAACCCTGGTCCATCTGGACCTCAAGTCCCCACACCTTTATGCCTGGCTCCGGAGGACGTTATCGCCATAGCCTGGTTTGGGGTTTCAGCTAAAGTGGCCAATGTCTTGGTGGCAGCCAGAAAGTCTTCCACCAGGGCCACTTTTTCCATGAAGTAGAAGCGTTTTACGCTTTGGGCCGCTTCACGTCAGCTGAACCCGTTCACATGTTCTGTGAATCAGATCTTGAAGTACTAGCTGTCCCTTTCAGACTCGGGTTTGGGGTACTCCTCCCTTAAGGTGCACATGTCTGCCATCTCTGCTTTGCATGTGCCCATTGATGGCCGTACGGTGGCACAATTGGAAGTGTCACCTACTTTTTTGAGAGGCATCCTTCACCTGAAGCCTCCTATTCGCATTCCCATCCTTCATGGGACTTGAATTTTGTGTTGGAAAAACTTACTTTTGCTCCTTTCAAGCTTGCCTTGACTTGCAAGCTATACTTTCTGTCATGCAAAGTGTTACTCTTAGTTGCCATTACTTTTGCTCGAAGGATTTCTGAGCTTCAAGCGCTCATGTCTGAGCAACCTTATTTAGTTTTCCACAAAGACAGGGTGTCTTTGAGTACTAACTTGAAGTTTCTTCCGAAGGTGGTGTCTGAGATTACACTGAATCAATCCATCCACCTGCCTGTTTATATTCCAGAGCATGCCAATCCAGGGGAAGCATTGTTCCACACGTTGGATGTGCACAGAATTTTGTGTTACCCGTAAGTCTAAAATAACCAACACTAAGAGGACTTATTACCGCTCAGTCCAAACAGAAAACCTCAGTAACTCCAAAAAATTCTGGGCTCAAATAAATTCCCTCCTCAAAGGCAAAACCTCCACCTGCCCAGACTCACTATCTACTAAGGACAAAATACTGTCCGACCCAGTGTCAATAAGGGACAGTTAATTTCTTCATGGACCTCAGCAAATATATCCCATTTCACTACAATCCAAGGCAACCACCCTCTCCACTCACAATTCTCTCTAAGACTGCAACCCTGCAATTCCACGTCAAATTAGCTACCTGAAAAGAGGTTCCCATGCTACTTGAAATCTCAAGGAACGTGGCTCTCAGGGCCATGACTCACTTGAGCCTAGGTTTTAAAATGGGAGCACCGGCACTTCTGCCGTACCAGTTCGAAAACTGATTAACAGATCCTTTCCTCAAAGGAACTGTACCATCAAAATGGAAAACAGCACTAGTAATCCCAATCCACAAAGGCGAATTGACCTCTCCTGTTGAAACTACAGGCCAATCTTAATACTCTGCCACCTTGCTAAGGTGCAAGAAAAATTCTATACAACCAATTACAAGGCTACCTTGAACAGCACCAACTCCTAGCACCCTACCAACACGGCTTTCACAAAAATCATATCACACTCTGCACTCATCAAAGTCACCTCAGACATTCACCATACCTTTGATCTTGGCCTAGCCATGGGGACCATCTTCATTGACCTCACCAAGGCTTTCGACCTGGTGAACCACACGCTGCTGTTACAAAAGTTAGAAACTCTGGGACTTGATCAACCATCCACCTCCTAGTTTCAAGACTTCCTATCCTGCCACACTCAAAGTGTTAAATGAGCCAACTGTCAATCCCCATTCAGACAGACTACCCATGGTGATCGCCCAGGGATCCATTCTGGGCCTCCCATTCTTCTATTTATTCATTATTAGTCACAGCGTCTGCAGAGGCATCGTTCAGCGTTATGTGGATGATGCTGTTTTATACTGATCCTCAGCGGACACCCAATGGCTTAATCAGCACCTGGAATCCAACTTCCACCATTAGAAGCATGATTCTTTGAAAACAACCTAATAAACACCAAAAAACTAACACTATGTTTTTCCATCCCCTCTCTTATAAAACTGCACTTAACCCTCAGCTCTCCATCCTCTCCAGTAATGGGGAAGCCCTCGAATTGGTAGAATCTTTTAAATACCTGGGCATCCTGCTAGACCCAAACTTCTCCTTCGAGACCCATGTCAAAAAAAACGCCAAAAGCCTACACCAAAAGATTGGTATGCTATACCGTCTTTATCCTCTGCTATCCAGTGCATCCTGCCAAACAATTGCTACCACCTCACTCCTTCCTCTACTTTCTCCTATAGTGCTCTTCTATTCTTATCACTCAAGGCCTCTCTTATGAACCAATTGAAAAAGCTATATCACAAGATAGGGTGCTTTCCCATCAGAGCAGCCCTCCGTCAAAACCATTGCATTGTACTTGCATCTTTGGGCTAGCTACAACTTGAACACAAATTCCAGTACTCCTCCTATGCCTCACTTATAAGCTCACACATCTGTACACTCCCCAAATCCTATCTGACATTATTGAAAGAAAACAGTCCAGGTTGTCTCTCCACTCTACCTCTCTTCCACTACTAGCCATACCGAAGACACCTCTATCCTCAGGCAAAAGATCCTTTGCTTTTGCCATCCCCTCAGCTTGGAACTCCCCCCTCCATCCTTTCTTGCACTAACCTCCCTTGGTTCAAACTTGCTCTGCATTATTACTTATCTCATTCTGGAACTTGTACCTGCCACACATGCTCACACCCTTACCTTGTTTTCCTACAACCCCAATGCTTATTTCTCCAACCTTCTGCTACTGCTGTACTGTAACTACTTGTTCACCTATATTGTACATCGGTGTACTGCAGTGCAAATACCAGAATTCCTGTATAGTCGTCCTAAAGAATGTACCCAATTCCTATCCTGTCAAAACAAAATGTATGCAGCATTGTACATCAGTGTTTCCACAGTGTGGAAACTTCGAACAGCTGTATAGCCGTCAAGTACCCTATTTCTGTCCTGTCAGAGCTATACTTTGTATTGCACTGTGACACTGCTGTAGATTAAGTATCCAACTGTGACTCAGTATATATTATATTCCTCTTTATTGTACCACATTTGTGATATTATTTATTTTGATTATGTATATCACTGTGTCTCTTTGTACTTGTAGACTATTGTCCTATGTACCCTCCTGGGTCACCCCTGAAAAGAGACTGCATAGAAATTGTCAGCAGATAAGGACCGCTAGGCCCATTCAGTCTGCCCATAGGCCCTATACATTGTATGTGGCCACTGACCCTATGTGATCAATGGTTTTTCATCACTCCATCCCCTCTCACTCTTCCCTTGTGCCTGTCCCAGTCACGCTTAAACCCCTCCACTGTGCTTGCCCCCACTACCTCCTGTGGCAGACTATTCCAGGCATCAACTACCCATTCTGTGTAGAAAAACTTCCTCACATTACCTCTTAATCTACCCCCTTCTAATTTCGTATTGTGCCCCCTTGTTCTAGTACTTTTTATGTTGATTGCGTGCATGCACAAGAAACATATTGTGTCAGCTTTCTCCACAAGCAGGTTGTGGAGGCATGGCACTGTTGTGCCCAATGCCCCCACAGCCTGCAAAGGCTGTCCCCATCCCCAATGCTGTGGCATGCTGCTGCTGATGCTAGTTCAGCCAGCGTGCCACAACTTTCTAAAAATCAGCCGCTGCAATCAGAGGCCGCCTCGTCATTGCAGCGTCAACATCCCTCTGCAATGAGGGCGACCGTTATTGCAGGGTGGGATTAAGACCCATGATATTGTTTGTGAACATGGCGCTGCTTACCATATTCACAAACAGTATCCACTCTATGTTTATTTGCCAATGGAGCCTACCCCTCGGCATAATGTAACACCCCCACTTTTATTGTCTGCCGATGGGTGCCCAATCCCTGGCGGCAGAAAGGAATCCCCTTTGTTGTTTGCCGACGGGTGCCCAGTCCCCATCAGCAGAAAGGAATCCCCTTTTGTTGTTTGCTGACGGGGTGCCCAATCCCCATCGGCAGAAAATAATTCCTGTTCTTTTGCTGTTTGCGATGGGGTGCCCAATCCCCCGTCGGCTGCAGATCACCTCCCAAAAATACAGGACTCGATGTCACGCTGGAGCCCACCCCAGCATGCCACATGCCCCTTTGGTTGTTTGCCGACGGGGGTGCCCAATCCCCCGTCGGCTACAGCTGCCTCCCCAAAGCAGGACTCCAGTGGCATGCTGGCAGCCCACCCCAGCGTGCCACATGCCCCTGTACAGTGAAAAACGGTCCTGCAATGTGTTTTCGTTTTTTTTCCCTGAAAAAAGGAAACGGTCCCTCGTAGTCTCCCTGCATCCCTCCCACAACCTGCGCCCACCCATTGTGCACCCTGCCTCCCCACACCCCCCTCACCCCATACTTACCTCCAGAGCTCAGCGCCACGATCTTCTGTGGACTAGGAACACGTCTGCACTCTTCAAAGCTGACCGCGAACTGAGGAATTGCCGGTAAGCTGTATAATGTAATAAATAGGTTTTTTTTCAACTTTAGTGCATATCTCGGGCATTTTTGGGAATTTTTGCACCAAAGTTTCAACATGGGGTTTTTGGGGCCCCTCCTCAAGAATTCTTGAGCTGTCATGGCGCTAATCGGGCCCGAAAGGTGGTTTTGCGGTCACTGTGTGGAATCACCGTCCAGGGCCGATTAACGAAGCGACAGTGCCACTGTTCATGGGTGGGCTCTCAAAAAGCCTATGTTGCAAATTTGGTGGAAAAACCAAAAATTACTTTTACGAGCGCATTGCGCAGTTGTTACGCATGTCAGAATCTCGCTAACTTACAATATTTCATGCCGATTTTCAACATTGGCATTTTGTCACACCTCTTTGTGAGCAGTACAGCTGTCATTGTTCACATCCTGGCGAAATGTGGTTTTGCACTTCCGACGCAGAATAGCGCGGTCGCTGTGGGAAATCAGTGTTCAGGACAGATTAAGAAAATGACAGTAACACTGTTCATGAGTAGAGGTCCTAAAATGCCTATGTTGAAAATTTGGTAACGATACTCCATAAAATGACTGTTTCGAGCGTGCGTTGTGCAGTTGACACGCTCGCTCGTAACTTGGCGAATTTGTAATATTTTCACTCCAGATTTTTGACATTGCCATTTTCTCAGACCTACTTACGAACACTACAGCTGTCATTTTTCCCATCCTGGCTGAAATGTGTTTTCGCACTTCCGGTGCAGAATAGAGCAGTTGCTGTGGGAAATCGCTGTTCGGGACAGATTAAGAAAATGACAATGATACTGTTCATGAGCAGAGGTCCTAAAATGCCTATGTTGAAAATTTGGTGATGATAGCCCATACTGTGTCACAAGTGTGCATTGCGCACTTTCCACGCAGCCTTGTAACTCCGCAGATTTGTAATATTGTCACACCAGATTTTCAACAGTGCCATTTTTCACACTTCCTTATAAGCAGTACAGCTATCATTTTTCACATCCTGACCGAAATGTGTTTTCACAGTTCCAGCGCAGAATAACGTGGCCACTGTGAGAAATCAGTGTTTGGGACAAATTAAAGAAAATGACAGTGGCACTGTTCATGAGCAGAGATCCCAAAAATCCTATCTTGAAAATTTGGTGGAGAAACTCCATAACTTGCCTGTGGTACAGAGTGTCGTTGACTGTTTCCGTACCCATGAAAACAACTGTATGCTGTCATGCCATTTCCAACGTGGTTTTCCCAACTCATATAGACCTAGCTGTCACTTTTCATCCTGGCTAAATATGTTTGCTCATGCCGGACAATAAGCGGTCACTGTGGAAATCAGTGTTTAGGACAGATAAGATTGACCAGTGAGAGAGTGACGAGCTCAACTGAGGTCTAGGATACTGCAGTTTGTCTGTGGGCAGACAAAGGCCCCAACACAAGAGCCCAGTACAAAGGGCAGCCTGCAGCACTGGGAGAAACAGAACGAGAGAGCAAGTGAGGGAGGGGGAGTGAGCGAACTCACCGAAGCACCGTCAGGACTGCTGTGGATTTCTTTGTAGGCAGAAAAAGGTGTCAGTACAGGCAGGGGCCCAGTACAGAAAGGCCAGCCTGCAGCGGTGGGAGAAACAGTGCGAGCAAGTGAGACAAGAGGACTCAGTGAGCTCAACAGAGCTCTTTCAGGACTGCTGGGATTTCTTTATGGGCAGAAAAAGGTGCCAACGCAGGCAGGAGCCCCATACAAAAGTGCAGTCTGCGGCCCCAAGAGAAACAGAACGAGCGAGTGACAGAGTGGTAGTGAGCAAGCTCAACAGAGCTCTAGTGTGACTGCTGCAGATTTGTTTGTGGGCAGAAAATGCAGCAATGCAGGCGAAGCCCAGTACAAAGAGGCCAGCTTGCAGCGCTGGCAGAAACAGAATTGCAGAGCGACAGACGGGAGGAGTGAGCTCAGTGGAGCTGTGTCAGGACTGCTGCAGATTTCTTTTGTGGGCAGAAAAGGGTCAGTACAGACAGGGGCCCAGTAGAAAAGGCCAGCCTGCAGTGGTGGGAGAAACAATATGGCCGAGTGAGACAAGGGGACTTAGTGAGCTCAACGGACTCTGTCAGGACTGCTGGGATTTCTTTGTGGGCAGAAAAAGTGCGAATGCAGGCAGCAGCCCGTACAAAGGGCAGCTTGCAGCACCAGGACAAACAGAATGAGCAATGAGAGAGGAGACTGAGTGACCTCAGCAGGCACTGTCGGGACAGCTGCAGATTTCTTTCTGGACAGACAAAGGTGCCAACAGCAGCCAGGAGCTCCATACAAAGCGCAGTCTGCAGCACCAAGAGAAACAGAATGAGCGAGTGACAGAGCGGTAGTGAGCAAGCTCAACGGAGCTCTAGAGTGACTGCTGTAGATTTCTTTGTGGGCAGAAAATGCGGCAATGCAGGCAGGAGCCCAGTACAAAAGACCAGCTTGCAGCGCCGGCAGAAACAGAATGCCAGAGTGACAGAGGGGGAGTGAGCGAGCTCAGTGGAGCTGTGTCAGGACTGCTTCAGATTTCTTTCTGGCCAGAAAAAGCCGCCAATACAGGCAGGAGCCCAGTACAAAAGGGCAGCCTGAAGTGCCAGGAGACACATAACGAGCGAGGGGGAGTCAGTGAGCTGAACGGGGCTTTGTTGAGACTGCTGCAGATTTGTTTGTGGGCAGCAATGCATGCAGGGGCCCAGTACAAAAGGGCAGCCTGCAGTGGCAGGAAAACCAGAATGAGCCAATGAGTGAGCTCAACAGAGCTGTTTTGTAACTGCTGCAAATTGTTCTACATTGGAAAGGTCCCCACCTTCACCTTGTTTATGCCCTTGAGGTACTTGAAAGTTTCAATCATGCCCCCCCGCTGTCCCTCTCCTCCAGTGAGTACATATTGAGGTCCCTTAGTCACTCCTCCTATGTTTTGTGGTGCAAGCCCTGCACCATCTTTGTTGCCCTTCTCTGGATAGTGTAGCCACCTTATCTCCGTTCTTGCGCAGGTGTGGCCTTCAGAACTACATGCAGTACTCCAGGTGAGGCCTTACCAATGTTTTATACAATGGCATCACCACCTCCTGCTAGTAATACCCCTGCCTATGCACCCCAGCATGCTACTGGCCCTCCCTGCTGCCTTTGTGCACTGCTTTGATACCTTTAGGTCATCAGAGATGATAACCTCTAGGTCCCTTCCCTCTTTGGTGACAGTCAGCCCCCCCCCCAATCTGTAGCTCTCCCCAGGGTTCCCTCTACCCAGGTGCATTATTTTGCACTTCTTTTCATTGAACCTCAGTTGCCACATCTCCAACCATCTTTCAAGCTTCTCCAGGTCCCTCTTCATTTTCTGCACCCCTTCTGGAGTATCCACCCAGTTGCAGATCTTGGTGTCATCTACAAACAGGCAAACCTTTCCTTCTAGCCCCTCTGCAATGTCACTAATGAAGACATTGAACAGGACTGGTCCTAGTACTGATCCCTGTGGTCCCCACTGGTCAGCCCCTCTCTCCAAATTGTACTCCATTTACCACCACCCTCTGTCTGTTAACAGTTCCTAACCCATTTCACCATCTTGTCTCCCATGCCCAGACTACCCAGCTTGCTAATCAGCCTTCTATGTGGGACAGTGTTGAAGGCTTTGTTGCAGTCTAGGTAGCTGATGTTTACCGCTCCTCCTGATTTATTTCCTAGTCAATCAAAATAAATCTGTTAGATTAATTGACATGACCTTCCTGCTGAATCCATGTTGCTTCAGATCCTGAGCACCTCTGGATTCCATATGTGCCATATCTTTTCTTTCAGCAGTGTCTCCATGATCTTTCCCATCACTGAGGTGAGGCTGACTGGCCTGTAGTTCACTGCCTCCTCCTTACTGCCGCTTTTGTGCAGTGGGACTACATGTTGTTTGTATAATTTCTGATAGATATAATAGTAAGGTGGAGGTGAAACTAAGTTCCAGGAGAGATTATTCCAATTATCACCTGGTGAACTTTAAGAGGGATATAGGATTGGTAAAATGGTACTGACTGCAATTAATTTCTGACATTAATTCAGGAATTAAATAATGTTTGCACATTTTTTCAGAAATTTGTAATCCACATGCACCTTTTAAGACCATTAAATTACCTAAAAAACACCTACCTTGGGTAAGTTAATTTTTGAGAAAACAGATCTGAATCAGGGATTGAGCTTGGAAAGCCCAAAAGACTAAAATGGGGTTGATTTGGGACAACTACAGGAAGCATAGAAATAAATGTAAAAATGTATAAAACAGGCTAGGAAGAACTTTTACAATAATAAGGTTGAGAATGCACACATCCTAAACAATACTGGGATATCATAAAAGATCTTGAAAACTCCATAAGATCAAGGTCAGATATTAAAATGACAAACAGAAAGGGAACCTATGGATTCCAAAGCAATGGCTCAGTTTCTAAACAATTTTAATTTTGCCAGATAAAATAATACCAGATACTAAAACCAATTTGATGAAAATAGAGTGGAAACTAATGTGATTTCCCCGTTCCATTTCAGGCTAATAAAAGAAAGGGAGGTAAGGAATGAGATAAAAAGTTAAACCCTCCAAAATCCTGCGGTCTTGATATGATTGAAATAAAGTTTTTGAAAGAAGCAGTAGAAACTATTTCACCAATATTAACCAATCTGTTTATTCAAAGTCTAACAGAAAACATATTTCTAGATCTGTGGAAGGTTGCAAAAATGTTACTTATTTTTAAAGGAGGCAAACCAGAGGATCCATCTAACTAGCAACCTATTGCTCCCCTTTCCATTCTGTCAGAACTAATGGAAAGGGTGGTATATAACCAACTCCATGAGTACCTTGAAAAGTACTCAAAGTTGGGTAAGTTCCAGCATGGCTTTAGGGCAGGGTACTCGATGGGCACAGCACTCGTGGACTTTGTAGACATGGTGGCGAAGCCTTGATGCGGGAAGTTCATGGATGCTGTGTTTGTCAACCTGTCCAAGGCCTTTGACCTGGTGAATCACCATATACTTTTTGAGAGATGGAAAGCATAGGAATAGCCCCAAGAACCTTGTAATGGTTTTATGTCATATTTGGGGTTCAAACAATTGATAGCAGTTGCAGGTCATTTATCTGGCTTGAGTCACCTGACAAGAGGTGTACCCAAGGATCAATACTGGGACCACTACTGTTCCTAATTTATGTAAACAATTTACCAGAACATGTTGTAAATTCACAGATAAGACTTTATGCTGACAACACTGTTTTGTTAGCTACAGCAAATACTCAAGAACAGTTATTGAAAAAACTTCAGCTAGATTTAAATATTTTACAGGACTGGTTTACTGAATCAAAGTTTGTAATAAGTCAAAAGAAAACTCAAGTTATGTTGTTTCAAGCAGGAAGGAGGAACATAGGGAGATTGTTACAAGAACTAATCAGATATTAAAAGTAACAGATCAGTATAACTATTTGGTGGTAATAATAGACCATTCTTTAACATTCAGTGTACATATGTATTATACTAGTGAGAGAGTAAATTCAAGGATCGGCACCTTGCGGCGCTGTTCATCTATAGTTTCCTATCAGATGAGAAAAAAAAATTAGCTGCACAATTAATAATTCCAATATTAGAATATGGTAATTTGGTTTATGGTTTTGCAGATTTAAAACATTTAGATAAGATTAAAAGGCATATAATCATTTGGCAAAATTAGCTCTTCATTGTCCATTTAGGGCACATCATTGTCACATGCTAAAACCCTAAAATGGGACGGTCTGGATGTACGACTTAAAAACAATATTCAGTATTCATTTTAAAATTCAAAAGGGCTTGATAAAGGGAATCTTAGTGTACACTCAAATTTTGGGACACAACATTGGAAATGACAGAATTGAACATTGAATTTAAGGATGATTTCCTTGGTGTAAGAGGTCACCACTACAAGTAAAAATGGAGAGATTTAAAACAATCAAAAGAAAAAAGTATACCCTGCGTACTGCAAACTTGTGGAATAGACTACCACTGCAAGTAATAATAAGTCCTACTAAAGACCAATTCAAAAGTAGATTAGACAAGTACATCTCTGAAGGTGGAAATATGCAGTATTACATTCTTTCTTAGGAGCTATTTTTGGGCTTCGGCCTTTTTTGCTCCTACAAACTAAGTGAAACTAAGTGAAATGAGGGAGGTAGTTCATAGGGGTATAAAAATACCTAAAATCAGTAACAGATATGGCAGCATGGTTTTCCAGTACATGCTGCTAATATCTGGAATAAAATACCACCACCAAGTAGGAACCTACAAAAGGTTTCTATTTTTCAAGTCACACCTGGACATTGGTATGGAACAAGTATGCAGTTGTTATTAATGTCTCATTTATTTCATTTGTCACCTGTATTGAAATTACGAGTGTTACAAAAATGTGCAATGTATGTGTGTTTTGTGTAAGTGTTGAATATGGTTGTCCACCTGGGAACAGAAGTAGGAGGTTGTTTAGGAAGAGGTTTGGTTTATTTTCTGTTTTAACTGAAATATTTGAGTAGTTTTATACTTGAAATTAGTTCTGTGTGCTAAAAATTACTACTTTGAGTTAGAACTGTTCCTTGGGCTGTGATATTGTAACTTTTGGGGCTTGTGGGAACACTTGTTTGGCAGTGATAATTAAAGTGAAATTTAATGTGATGTTTGCCTGGTGGTGGTAGAGCCCTCCCACCCACGCACCCTGTTTTGTAGGCTTTCTTAAATACTGAAAAGCCACGGGGGGTTGGGATTGAAGGGCTACGCATTTCTGTTTGTGACTGAAATTAGAAGCAACAAGAACTGGTGGGTCTGTGACATCATACGGTACTTGATGTCTGCATAGACACACTGTTAGCGAGACTGGACACACACTGGACTGTAGGTGTTTGTGAGATGTGGGAACATTATTGGTGGGGTTGAAATAGGGTTTGTAAACAACTGCAGTCAGTATAGAGAGAGAAAGACAGTATTCCAAGGGGAAGGGACTGAGAAAAGGGGTGTGTGCCATTATGAACAGAGAGGGACAAACAGGGTGGCCACATTCCACCATGGCAGGCATCTTCGGAAGGGTCGTAGGCTGCACAGGCTGTGGGGTGGCAATAATTCTCAGTTGGGCCTGGAGAGAGGGAGGCTGCCCACTCTGTAGACAGCTATCTCATATCAGGAGTGATATATTGGTTAAGGAGTAAGGGGTGTGACCAAGGATAAGGGGTGTGGATATGGGCAGCAGAAGGGTGGGGCTGAGGGGAGGCTGGGGCAACGCTCAGAAATTGCAGGACGTTATGTTACACCAAGCAGGAGGGGAGATATTAGGGACAGAGGACCCTTAGATAGGGATGTTGATGCTAAGGGGAAAACGTACGGGGTAAACATTCCGAATATAAAGAGAGTGGAGGGGGGAAGAGTCAGGAGGGGCTGTTGTGGGGAAGCCTACTGTGGGAAGGGAGCTCCTAAGAAGAACAGGGCAAGAGGGGAGGAAGAGGGGCAGTTTAGAGGGGCAGTCGGGGGAAACTCAGGTTACTTGATGGAGGCTGGCATAGAGTGTTACAATAAATTTGAGCTACTAAGCAACCTAGAGGGGGAGGAAGGGGTTGGTGGAAATGAAGAAACTGATACCGAGGCTGGGAGAGGGGAGTCTGATACCCATAGGGCATCTAGACTAGCAATGGAAAGGATAGAAATAGTCCCAGAGGGAGAAAGGAAACATAAATGTTAAGCAGATGGGGAGATGCAACATATTGCAGACATGAGGGAGGAGAGCATGACTGAGAAATGGGAGACAAGAAGGGCTGGGGGGCCCCTCAGTAGGGGGGTTCTGTACCAAGGATGGGGCCCTAGGTAAAGGGGACCCACAGAGGGCCTCTGGAGGCAGGGATATATTACAAGGGAGGAGGATGGTGGTGTGGGGGAAGAGGAAACCATCAGGGCCAGGATAAATGGTTCTGATGAGAGATGGTTAAAAGGACACCTATTGGGTGGGGTCTGAGTTAAGTGAGCAAAATAACAAGGAGGCGGAAAGGGCAGGTGTCAAGGGGTCTCTAATAAGCGGGAAAACTCCCATGGAATTGAGATCACGAATAAAAGAGTGGGATGGGGGTTGACAGCACATAATGGAGGTAACCATAAGGATGATGGCGGTGTTATGGTTCTGTTATTGGGAGACTCGATGATTAGGGATATCCGTTGGGAGGGACAGGGGGGGTGGATGCCATAGCCAGGTGAAGGTAGTGAGTATCTCTGGGCTGACGGTGCACAGAGCAAAGTTCATCGTGTACGAACTGGTTAGGGACTGTGGAGGGAAACCGGATTTCCTGGTGCATTTGGGAACTAATGATCTAGAGGAAAATAGCTGCTTTGGAAATCCAAGCAAGGTTCAAGAACTTGCCAGAGTCTGTCGGGATAATGGATGCAACATTTCTTTCGGAGATATTGCCAGTACCAAAGGCCTTAGTGGAGAAAAAATGAAGATCACAGAGGTTAATGACTGGCTCAGGAAGTGGGGTGAAGAAAGTGGGTCGAGGTGTTGAGGGAACTGGAAAGGAGTTTGGGAGGATAGGGACTGTATGCCTAGGATAGGCTTCATCTTGCCCGTTAGGGAAGGAGTCCTTAAACAGGGGTGGCTGACTACATTCAAGAAAAGTGGGGTTTAAACTTGTGAGGGGGATAAGGGAGGGCTGACCAGAAGCCGTCTCCTCCAGATGAGGGAGTAGCCTTCAAACCCAAGGGTAGAGGGGAAACAGATTGGGGAGGAGGTTTCAGGAGGAGCAGAGGGTGGATGGAAGTATAAGGAACCTGGGTGGGGTTCGACAAAGGGATCAGGGATAGGGTGGGGGTGTTAGTAAATGCCAGGAGCTTGGGAAACAAGTTGCCAGAGTTCAAGCCATGCTGTTCTTGGGGGTGGATATGGCAATGGTCTGGACACAAGACAGTAGCATTTTGGGGATGCACATTAATTCTGGTGTCTGTGTGTGATGTGACCACGTCCATTGCATGCATGACTGAGTGTGCCATTAATTCTGGGAGACTTTGTATTTCTTGTTCTGCTCTCATTTCACTTCATCAGCCCTGGGGAGTTTTCTGGACACAAGACAGTAGCATTTGGGGATGCATTAATTCTGATGACTGTGTGTAGGAGCACTGGGCGTCTGTAATATTGTTGCCACTCTGCCTCACTTCATGTTAAGGCTGAATGACAATGCAAAGTAATACAAGGTGAAGAGTGAGCCTTTGCTATTGGCCACTTCACGTAGTGAAGTGACAACGCAAAGTGGTCACTTAGCGTTCCACTTCACCAGCGAATTTGATAGCTGAATTTAAATAGGGGAGGATACGGATGCCTTTTAAATTCTTTGAAAATGTTTGTATTCAGGCAAACATTCCTAGAGGTCCTGGAGCTTCCAGCTATCCTTGCTACTTACCGGAAAGCTTGGGATGCATTGGTCAAATGGACAACGAGGACAGTAATGATTACAACAAACTTAAAGCTGCACATTAAAAAAGTTTGATTTAACTGCAGAAGCATACAGAGCTAAATTCCGTAAGCTCAGGAGAAGCCTGACATGAGCTACGAGGCTAGCCATGAAACAACGTCAGTGTTTAAAAGCGTTGGTGGGAGGGAATTGAAGCAAACTCTATAGATAAAATTTAAAATGCTATTTTGTTAGAACAGATTTTAGGCATGTCCAGCAGAGCTGAAAACCTGGCTGGAGGCGGAGATCCCAAAACAGTGCAAGAGGCTGCTGAACTCTCGGACCGCTATGCCAAGAGAAGACCTGCTCTGAGAGAGTGGGGCAGGCGTGGCAGCGCAGAAAGGAAAAGCACCTTCAGGTCAGCTAAAACCTCACTGCCTCCACCAAAACCAGTTAGCCCCAGGTTTCAAAGAAAAGAGTTCTCTGAGAAAAGAAATGAATGTTGGGTTTGTAAAGAAACGGGGCATATTGCCAGACAGTGTCCCAAAAGGACGAGCAATATGCAACATGGGGCTAGGAAAGAAGCGGGTTGTTTATGTGTCCTGAAGCATGCCTGTGAACATAAGAACACATGCACCCAGTCACGGTGAATGGTGTACAGACATAAGGATTAAGGGACACAGGATCATCCATGACGTTGGTAAAGGGGATCTGGTAGAGCCTGGTCAGCTTATAACCAATGAATTTGTAAATGTACAAGACTTTACTGGTGAAGAGAAAACATTGCCCCTCACTCATGTTCTCCTAGAATGGGATGAAACAGTGGGGAATGTGCAACAGGTGGCTGTAGTCAAAACTTTAGCAGTTGACGTCATCCTAGGCAACAATCTCAAACAGGATTGTGTGTGCAGTTACCCGTAGCCAAGTGGCAAGGGTAAATTGTAGTTCCCTGGACCCCACAGAAGCCATTGTGGAAACCACTGGGAGGCTGGTTCCCCAGCCTGTGTCTCCTGATATGGAGACTAATGAAAAGGGGGTCGAAATTTCCCCAGTAGCAGTTAACCACACAGCTACGGAGGGTTACTCCAAAGAAGGAGGGGTGACCCATTGTCAGAGAGTTAGGGATGACAGTGATCCTGAGTTCCCTGATGCTAGTGTTAGGGACCCTAGTTTAGAGACTGAAGGGGACCTGTCCCATGCCTTGGGAAAGTGTAAAGAGTTTGCAACTGCTCAGAAAAGTGATCCTAGTCTAGAAGCTTAGAGCTTGGGCAGACTCTGATGGAGCACATGGAGGGACGGTAAACAAAGTTTATTGGGAAAATGGACTGATGTTTACTCAGGCTGTGAAGATGGAGGAGGAGAGGTGATAGGCAGGCAGCTTGTCGTTCCCTATGGGTATCGTGAGCAGTTGCTCAAGATTGCACATGATATTCCCTTGTCTGGTCATCTGGGAATCACACGCACTATTCAGTGGTTGGCCCAGAATTTCTATTGGACCAACTTCACCCAGCAGATGAAGGAGAATTGCAGGTCTTGTCACAGGTGCCAAGAAATAGGAAAGGCGGGTAAGAAAACCCAAGCTGCCCTAATTCCATTGTCCTTAGTGGAGGAGCCATTCCAGAGGGTGGGAATGGATATTGTGGGGCCTTTAAATACCCCCAGCTCCTCCGGGAAGAGGTTCATCCTGACTGTGGTGGATTATGCCACCCGGTATACCGAGGCAGTCGCCATATCCTCACTGAGGACAGACAAAGTGGCAGATGCCTTACTTGGGATTTTCTCCCGTGTTGTTTTCCGCAGGAGGTTATCACTGCTCGAGGGGGTTCCTTCAGGTCAAACCTGATGAAATGTTTGTGGGAGAAGTGTGGGGTGGTGCAGAGGTGCACCACACCTTATCACCTGCAAGCCAGTGGACTTGTGGCAAGATTTAACGGTACCCTGAAGTCAATGCTCCAAGTGTTTGCTGAACAGCATGGGAGGGACTGGGAGAAATACCTTCCCCACCTGTTGTTTGCATACAGGAAGGTGCCCCAAGAGTCGACAGGATTTTCCCCCTTCGAGCTCTTATATAGACGCCAGGTATATGGGCCCCTAGACTTGATCCGGGAGGACTGGGAAGGCAAGCACGCCATCCAGGGAACTTCCATAGTGGATTACGGCATTAGGTTTAGGGAAAGGCTGAAGGGGCTTATGAGGACAGCCCAGAGCAACCTGGCAGCTGCCCAACAGAAACAAAAATTGTGGTACGACTGCAGAGCCAGAGCTTGCTCATACGGTGGGTCAGGAAGTCATGGTCCTTATTCGGTCCGAAAAGACAAGCTGCAGGCTGAGTGGGCAGGACCGCATAAAAGTACTTAGACTGATTAAGCAATTTCTCCTTTCCCTTTCCCCTAAATGACATGAACTATATCATAGAGTTACCTGACAGAAGACAGACAAAAAGAATGTACCATGTCAACATGATGAAGCCATATGCTAATAGGGCTAACATGCTGTTTGCAGTATGTAGTCCTGGGGAGGAGATGGACGTAGGAGACCCCTTCTGGACTTGCTGGAAGAAAGCAAGCGGAAGTCCTCTGTGGAGGCAGTTAAATTGTTTTCCCAGCTGGCCCCAGACAAGATCCAGGAAGTAAGGGAGGTTTTAGCAGACTTTGCCCCACTGTTTAGTGCCAAGCCTGGACCCCCTTAGTGATGCACAATGTGGAGACAGAGACACAGACGGCCATACGGTGGACAGCATATCAGGTGTCAGTGGCTGTCCAAAAGGACATTAGGAGGTAGATGGAGGAAATGCTGGATTTAGGGGTGATCCAGAGATCCTACAGCCCCTGGGCCTCACCTGTAGTCCTTATGCCCAAGCCAGCCAGATGGCTCTACTCATTTCTGTGTGGACTATCGTGGACTGAATGCAGTCAGGAAATCAGACGCCCACCCGATGCCCTGGAGAGATGAACTCTTGGACAAGTTGGGAGGGGCGACATACCTTACGACTATTGACCTGATAAAGGGGTATTGGCAGGTTGAGTTAACTGGCAGAGCTAGGGGAGGTTGGCTTCATCACTCCGATGAGGCTTATTTGAATTTAAAGTAATGCCTTTGAATGAAGAACTTGACCACTTTCAAAGGTTGTTGAACTAGCTGTTAAATGGTGCTGAAGTGCAGCGTGGTGTACCTGGATGACATTGCCATCTTTAGTGCCAGCTGGGAGGAACACCTGTCCCACCTTAGGGAAGTGCTGGGTAGGATAAGAGGGTCAGGCTCACTGTCAAAGCTAAGAAGTGCCAGGTGGCCATGACTGAAGTGGCATACCTTCGGCATGTTGTAGGCTGTGGACAGCTCCGTCCTAACCAAGTGAAAATAGTGGTGATCATGGCATGGCCCAGACCAGAGACACAGAAGCAGGTCAGGAGTTTTTTAGGGACAGCAGAGTACTATAGGAAATTTGTACCCAATTACAGTGCCCTGGCTGCCCTCCATCTGACCTGACAAAGAAAAAGATGCCTAAGAAAATTACCTGGAAACCAGCCTGTGTAAAAGCCTTTACCAGACTGAAGGAGGCACTGTGCAGTGCTCCTGTGTTGGCAAATCCTGACTATAGCAGACCCTTTATGGTCCAGACTGGCGCCTCAGATGTGGGTATTGGGGCAGTACTGAGTCAGACATCCAACCAAGGGAAAGATCACTCGGTAGTGTCCCTGAATAAAAAGTTACTTCCCAGGGGGCTGGCTTACTTTACTGTGGAAAAAGAGTGTCTTGCCATAGCGTGGGCCCTAAAGAAGTTAAAGCCATACTTACATGGGCAGCATTTTGAGGTACAAACTGGCCACAACCCCCTGGTTTGGCTGACCCAAATGGGAAAAACGAATGGTAGATTATTAAGATGGAGTCTTGCCTTGCAAGGGTATGACATGACAATCTTACATAGGGCTCGAGTGACCAGTCAGAACACAGATGGCTTATCACGTCTGTATAAGGAGTGAACTGACTTGGGAAGCTCATCCCATGCAGGGTGTAGAGCCCCCAAATTCAGTCTAGGTGGGGTGGATTGTGATGCTTGGCCAGCTGGTTATGATTGTTGGATGATATTTGTAATATAAAAAAAATAGTGTGTGATTGTCATAGTGTGCCATGGGTGTCCCCCAGGTTTCAGTTACAGTCAAGTGACCTGAAACCAGGAGGTAATTAAAAGACTAGAGAGACTTAATTAAGGGTCTCCTGTTTTTCTATCTTAATTAGAACTGACCCAGCTGCCAGGATATGGTGCTCGTAAACTTTTATGACGTCTTAGAGGAAAAACATGTTCTCCCACCATGATATGAAAAGTTGTAAAATCTTTGACCTGCCTTGGGAACAGGAAACCACACAAGATCAAAGGAAAGACTTAATTAAAGACTGTCATAATTTGGGAAATCAGTTTTTGTTGAAGTCACAGTATTTAAAATATCTCCTGACAGGAAGATCATTGTTTGTATATTTTTTATGTTCTAAAAGGAGGAGCTAGAGGACATCATAGAAGGGGTGTGGAAACACAGAGTTTTAAACTGTGTTCTGTGTTTGAACTTGGACATATCTTTTGGACTCTTAAGAAACAAGATCTCTGATCTAACTTAAGCACTGTAAGAGGTAATACATTAGATAGAAAAGATCTAAATGTATTGTGGTAGAAGTTTATGTTTTGTACTTTAACCTTGTTCTTTTAAGTAATTGTATGCTTTTTGATATAGTGTTCTGTGTTTACATTTTACATATTTTTATCCATTTTAGTAAAAATATTATTTTGAAAGACTGCCTGGGTGTGTCTTCAAAGTTCTTTTTGCACATGACGTATAGAGGGTTAAGAGTGACAAAAACTGTTCATAAGCTTGATGGTGTTACTAAACTGGGGAAAGGTAAGAATATACCTAAGGTCTTTTGTAGAGTTTTAAGGGTTCATTTTGGATTCCTGATTAGGTGCCCTTAGGCGAAAGATATCTTGCATCCCCCCGAAGAAAAGCTTATCTGCACCTGTACATTGGGTACACTAGCATAAGGTTCACAGTTTGAATCCCCTCAGAACTTGAAACTAAAGGTGATTCAGACCCACAAGCAGACAGGAGGTTACCCTGTCTGTTACCTGTTCACAATGCTGCTTCGGAGGTTGGCACTGTGGGAGCAGGGGCCTGACCTGCTGAGTGCGTTTGTGGCACATGTCACCAATTACAAGGTTTAACACATGCAAGTAGTACCAAGTGCGGATATGGTTCTGTTGAGCTTGCTTCATGAACCCCATTGTAGGCACCACTCATATTTGCAGCCCCATCAAAGGAATCACTGACACACTGTGATAGATCCAAGTCCACAGCAGAAAGTGCTTCTTGGAGCATTCCATGTAAAGCTTGGATACTGGAGTCAGTCACATCAACCAGACGCAACAGTCTTTCTTGATCTTTCTCCACTATGATGTACTTTACAATTGCACATTGATCATGTGCTACAATATCTTGTGTTGACTCCATCTGCTTGGAAAAAAAGGTCAGCATCCTTCACCTCTTGGACTGTTCTCTGCTTTATCATGTCTGCAATTATGTAGAAAAGTTTTGTGATGGTAGTTTTACTGAAGAAAGTTAAGAATTTTCCTCTTCCCATTTTGAAGCTTCATTTCTTGGCCTTGTCAGTGATGGATTTTAAATGAGACTTTCGTGTGTGGTGGTAGTCTGCAACCAGTTTCACAGCTTCAAGAAAATTTCCACAATTTATAGAGGAGTCATCATCCAAAAGATTTGCTGCTTCCATATTTTTTCCACGATAAAGTAGTGCTTGGAAACCAATGAAAAAGAGAATGTCAAGAACACAGCTAATCACAGCACGCTATTCAAGCACATGTTTTTGGTGAAGTGTAAGTTGGTCATGAGACAAATATGTAATTGATTTCCCTTTGTTGTTTATGAAATACGCTTCGCTGGAGTGCTGATGCCACTGTGACTGTTCATATTCAACTAATCTCATGGTTGTATGTCTCCAGTCTGAGTAACCTTCAATCAGCACACTTCTACGGAATCTTTCGGGTGCGTACTGTAAACAAAATGAACAGTGAATTGATCTCTTTTCATTATTATGTCATCCACTTTCTATTGATGTTTTTACCTTGACTGTCCTTGCGGTAATATACAACATCGCTGTTGAAAGGAATATCCCAAGTAGGTTGGCAAGGATGACATTTCCAGAACATTTCCTCACTCATATTTGCAGATTTTATGAAAAAAATCCTTTGCAGTAGGCACACTCTTTACTGAAGTAGGTACAGGATGTATAGATTGCTGAGGGTTGATTCCTACTGCTCCTGAGGAGGTTCCATTTGTTGCACATCTGAAGGTACTTGATATTCAAGACAACTACTGCACCACAAACTTCAACGGTTTCCTCAGCTTCAACATCACCCAAGTGTAAAGATCTTACTTCAAAAGGGCTCTTGCAGTAGGTAATAACATATAGGACTGAAGCCGGCAGGCGTCAGGACCCCAAAGAAAAATTTCTAGCTAGCAGTCTCTGGCGGGGGACTGCCCCCACGTCAGGTGACCGGCGTCAGGCGACATCAGTATAAAGAGGTGGTCCCCCACACCTGCCTCTCAGTTCATTCCCACCATTAGCTTATGAAAGCGCCTCGCGGTTAAGTTCCTACTGCTTCGTCAGTCTGTCATCGTTTTTTCTACCGAGTTGTTTTGTGATTTTCGATCTTTATTATCATAAAATTACTGTGTATGTCATCCCCTACTCCCTCCGATTCACATAAAAACAAGTGCGACTCATGCGGCACCCAGCTCCCGCATAAGGACGGTCATTCCCTGTGCCTCTTCTGTCTAGGCCTGGAACAACCCGTGGAGAAGTGCCTGCACTGCCAGCAGTTCAACGCCGCCACCCGTAAATGGAGGCAGCAGTCCTTGGAGGCCCACATTTTAAAGAGAAAGATGTCCTCCATGGAGAAGGAGCTGAAGAAGCTTCGACAGGCCTCAACTTCCCCGAGGACACTGCAAGAAGAAGAGAAGCACGGGACCAGGACTCCACTTCCCACGGCCACCGCGACTCCAGCGAGGCTGCCGTATTAAAACAGCGTCCGCTGCTGGGGACCGATCCTCGACAGCTGTCTTGGTGTCAAGGTGGTGTCGTCCCTCCCATCAGCTTGTGCTCAGGCCATCAGGAGCCTCTGGTACAAAGGAGGCGACTGCTCCCGGGAAGGCTGCCAACGTGCGGCCTTCCGGGTTGAGCGGGTATGGTAAGTTGGACTCCGATGCCACCGACATCCACCTGGACAAGGCTGCTAAGATGCCTGACCCTTCGGGGGAGCGCACAACCCCAAAAACGCCCGCTAAGGCCACTCCTCCCTCTCGGCCTTCATCGGGCGTCAGTTCTGATAAGTCGGATATCAGCTCCTTCGACGTCCGCTCGGATCCCACCAGTAAGGCGGATGTCGGCTCCTCCGATAGACGCATAGCGTTAGAGCCAGTGCTGGACTCTGTTGACAAGTCTGCCATCCCCGGCTCACCACAGCACTCGCCGCTGCTGACCGAGGCTCCAGCGTCTCTCCTGCTGGACCCCAGGGATTTTAGTCCTCCTTCCCCGGGCGACACAGAGGATGCCGGTATGCTCACATTCAGTCTCCCTCCCACTGGGCTGGATCACCTGACACCGGACCCTCGGACGCCAGCTCTGACGTCGGCCTACCTGACACCGTGCGACATCCCCTTACCGGATGCCGTCCCAACACCGGACCCGATGCCCTCCAGGCCAATTATACGTGGACCACCCACTGGGTCTCTCCCAGGGCCTTCTTTTCCATCAGAGCCCCTAGTTCCTGGGTATCCGACCCCGTCTTGTCCGATGTCATCCTACTAAGATTCATACTAAGATTGTGTTAGGAGCCAGGGAGCAATGAAGCTCATAATTGCTCCTATTTATTAATAATAATCAAAAGTTGGATGTTTTATGATAAATTTATCCGTTTCTTAAAAATTTTCTTTGAAGTGCTAATAATGACATCAGTTGGAAGGATATTCCAAATCTTCGCCAACACGTAATGTAAAAGTACGTCCTTGGTAGATATTTAAACGTTTTTGTTGAATTTGCAGTGGATGTCCTCTGAGATTTTGGGTATCTTCTTTAAAATTAATCCCAAGGTTTTCCAATAAAGGGTCATTTACAATGTCATACATTAACAGTAGATCACCTCGCATTCTTCTTGTATACAATGACATTAGGTTAAGAGATTTTAATCTATTCTCATATGACATATGTTTCAAACCCTTTATCATTTTGTAAATCTCCGTTGAGTTTTTCAATTTTAATAATATCTTGTTTCATATAAGGACACCAAAATTGTGACATGAAATCCAAATGGGGGAGAACATATGACCTATATAGTGGCATAAGTACCTCTTTTGCTTTGATTTAATATTTCGTCTTATTGCCCAAATTACACTATTTGCCTTGCGTATTACTTCATTAATTTGAAGATTGGGAAGAAATGTGTTAGTTACAATAACACCTAGGTATTTTTCTATTTCTGAATCCAGAAGTAGTTTGTTATCTAACATATAGACCTGTTTTGGATTATTAGCCCCAAAATGCAAGATCTTACATTTATCGTGATTTAATTTCATACCCCATTTTGCAGTCCATAAGGAAATACTATCTAAGTCTTTTTGTATTGTATTTATTTGCTCATTGTTTCACATGGTCCTCCAATCTTAATATCATCTGCATATTTTATAATGTTAGAGAACAAGTCTTAGAAATATCCATTATAAATAGATGGAAAAGACATTGGCCTACAACAGACCCTGGGATACTCCGCTGGAAAAGGTTCCTGGATGTAAGCTGACCATTTATTAAGACTTGTGACCTCATATTCAGTCAATTAGCTATCCATTGTATTAAGGTTGGGTTAATATTTATGTGATACAATTTTGTGGTTAATACCCAGTGTGGTAGTAGGTCAAAAGCTTTACTAAATTCCAGATATACCACTTCATAAGGAATTCTACAGTCTTGGCTTGAACTGACGTTTTCATAAAAACACATCAGATTTGATAAACATCCTCTATTGTAAGTAAGTAAAATTTTATTTATATTAAGCGCCCTTCCCAAGCTCAGGGCGCTTTTACAATAAAACAAGTAAAATCAAATTTCAAACAATAAATCAAACAACCATACAATACACTTACTCATTATGTTCCAACAAATGCTAAGGCAAAAAGGAAAGTTTTTAATTGTTTTTTAAAACTATTGGATTTAAATCCATGCTGTTTCAAATCAATATCTTGCGTACAAGAAGAAGGCATATCTTTAATGAGACTCTCTAAAATTTTGCAGATTGACGATGTTAGACTAATGGGTCTATAGCTGCTACTAAGATTTCTAGGACCCTTTTTTTTATAAATTGGTATAACATATGCTTTTTTCCATAAGTTAGGTACATAATTTGTATTTAAACAATGTTTGTATAATAGCTGTAATGGAGATGCAAGTTCATCGGCCAGTAAGTACAGTAAATGACATGGGATATCATCTGAGGTTACATTGGTTTTACCCTTTTGCATTTTAAGTTTAGTATGAACGTCTAAGTTTGAAGCAGTTATAGAACTGCCTACTAATATATCAGAAATGTTTTCTTTATGGTTTGTCTGATATATATTACAAAAATAATAATTTAAAACATTAGCCATATTCAAGGGGTCATGAATTAACTTATCATGTAATATAAGTGGGCCAACTTGACAAGTTTGTTTCCTTAATGAATTTATATATGCATAAAATGTTTTATTATTATCTTTAGAAGAATTTGCTGTGAGTCTTAATTCCTTTTTTTGATCTTCTTATACTGTGAGTACATTTTTTGAATCTTGAATCTGAATTCCAAGTTAATTTGGTTGTATTTTGTAAATATTTATTATAACACCGCTTTTCTTTTTGATTAATTTGAGAATGTCTTTTGTCATCCATTTTTTTTTTTTTTTTTTTATTTACGTTGTCCTTGTAAACGAACGGTATACATTTGTCTCTTATAATATATAAATATAATATATAATTTGTTACAAAGAATATTATAATATTCATGTGGGCCCTTATTCCTCATGATAGAATCCCAGTTCATACTACTTTATTCTTGTTTGATACTGTCTGTATCAGCTTTATTATCATGAAATGTTTTAGTATAATTTTGATGTTTTATAGTAGTAATATTAATAGAAAAGGTAATAGAACAGTGATCACTGTTACGAGTTGGTGAAAGTACCTTCATATCTCTCACTAAAAGTGTATTACTATAAATTACTAGATCTAGAAAATTATTACCTCTAGTTAGTTGCATGACCCCTGATTTAAGTTGCATTGCTGACAGATCTCAATTAATTTTTACTCATACTAGTTAAGGATGTTATTCTTTTCCAATCAATGTTACTTAGATTAAAATCACCTGTTAATACAATATCACCCAATGTACATGCATTTGAAATTTCGTTTATAACCAGATCCATATAGTCATTTATAGTATTAGGTGGGATAACATACTCCACTTATAGTGTAATGACTGGAGTTAGTCATGACTTTTAATCATATAGATTTTACTATAGAGTCAGTGTTTTAATTTGTTCAGATGTATCCATTACCTGTATCTGTTTTTTATATAGATGGCAACACCACCTCATTTTGTAGTCTGTCTATTGTGATTAAATAACATGAAATTTAGTAGCGAATGTGCCCAACATGACTTATTATCTCCCCATGTTTCAGAGATAAACACTATGGGCTGGATATTCAAACCTCGCCATTCAAAGGCGCAGGTGCTGCTGCATAAAATAGATGTGCATGGGTGTCCCGTGTGATATTCAAAAGGAGTTGCGCTATTGAACGCTCAGCACAGATATTGCTCCCAGCCATAGCCACTGTGCATGGGCGCGGTGGAACTTCGCATAGCGCCAAGTTGACAGAGTGGAGCAGTCAACTTGCGGTGGCGCCAAGTACCGATAGCCATGTGCAAAATCACGATATTCAAAGGTGACATGCAAATGGGGCCATAATACATGCAAGGTGCAGGGGCCATTTGCATGTCATTCTAACCATTGCATGCCATTGGCATGTAGGTGCGCCGATCCCGAGGACTTGCGCCTGGCACCCTGCCAGGCAGCAGCCGTCGAGGACCGACACCCTGCAGCCCGATCTCGGGCAGCAGATAGCTCCCCACCTCCTCCGTACATCTCCTGGTGGTCAGTGGACGAAATGCCCGATCGCGGGCAGAAAGTTCTGAACCCCCACATCCCATGTGCCCGATCGCGGGCAGAAAGTATACAGACCCCCACATCCCATGTGCCTGATCGCAGGCAGAAAGTATACAGACCCCCACATCCCATGTGCGGATCGTGGGCAGAAAGTATACAGACCCCCCATCCCATGTGCCCGATCGCGAGCAGTAAGTAAATTGCCCCCCAAAACATCTCCCTGGTGTCTAGTGTGGCCCCCACCCACCTGACCCACCACCCGCTCCCCGGCAGCCGGCGGGCGGCAGCATCCCACCTGCCGCCCGCGCCCGCCAACTGACTGGCGGTGGGCTGCGCGCCCATGGTGCAGAGCTAGAGCCAGTGGGCGTGCAGCCCATACTGTACATGACAATCCAGATTTGCGAATGATTTCATTCACAAATCTGGACTATCATGCGGTATAGACGCTGCGCCCAGTGGCTCTGCTGCACCAATCATGCATGCAGTCGTCGGCGGGCGGGGGCGGACAGGCTGGTGGGATGCTGCCGGCTGCGAGGGGAGAGCGGGGTGTGGCACTTCATGGTGGTGGGGTAAATACACTAGACACCAGGAGATGTTTGGGGCACTTACTACTGCCCGCGATCGGGCACATGGGATGGGGGGTTCTATTCTTTCTGCCCACGATCGGGCACATGGGATGTGGGGGTTCTGTATTCTTTCTGCCCGATCGCGACATGGGATGTGGGGGTTCTGTATTCTTCTGCCCACGATCGGCACATGGGATGTGGGAGGGTTCAGGATTCTTCTGCCCGCGATCGGGCACATGGATGTGGGGGTTCTGTATTCTTCTGCCCACGATCGGGCACATGGGATGTGGGAGGGTTCTGTATTCTTTCTGCCCGCGATCGGGCACATGGGATGTGGGGGGTTCTGTTTACTTTCTGCCTGCGATCGGGCATTTCGGTCCACTGGACCACCAGGGATGTGAATGGGAGGAGGGGCCACATTGATGCCTGCGATCGGGCTGGGGGGCACAGGGACTGGGTTGGGGGCCAGCCACAGGTGGCAGCTGCTGTGTTGCGCCCTGCAATGCAGCAGCTCACCTGTGGGTGGCCCTCAACTTAAGCCTTTTTTGGGCTCAAAGTTGTGCAGGCGCAGGTTGGGGGTTGCGCCTGCACAACTCTGCACAGCCCGACTGAATATCGGGCTGTGCAGTTTATGCATGGTTCCTCCCCCTCCTGTTGAGCATGCATTCATTTGCATTGCGCTGTTGCTCAGCCTGTTTTCAGTTGCGCAACTGCCTCCTGCTGAATACCGCAGAATGGCGCAATGTAGGACTTGAGCATGCGCAACCCTGTTGCGCATGGCACAACCCTTTTGAATATCTGGCCCTATGTCTACCTTGTCTGTTACCACAATAGTTTTTAATTCGTCCATTTTATTTGCCAAACTTCTTGCGTTAAAGTAAAGACAATTTACATTTTTAGTTTTCAAATCCTTTTTAATAGCTAATGTGTGTTTGGGAGAGAAAACATACTCTCCCAAATCAATCAGTTTAAATTATTGTTTATGTGAGTTTTTAACTGCTCCCCCAATAATGCATTACCCTTAAAATTGAGATGCAAACCATCTTTACAGTACAAGTCAGGTCTATTGACATACTCTTCCCAATGTGTAATACAGTCCAGATTTTGGCGAAGACACCAACCACGCAACCAATTGTTAAACATATGTATTGTATTATTGAATTCTATGGAGGCCCTAGGAACAGGCGAGACTTCAGAAAATGCTGCCTTGCAACCAGTATCAACTAGGACACTTGAAAGAGCCACCATATCTTTTTTCATATCTAGCAAATCTGCTTTTGTGAAATCATTGGTGCCTGCGTGTATGATCACCAAAGGATTAATATCCTGATTTTCCAAAATATTGTGTGCTATACTAGTGATATGAGAAATTCTGGCACCTTTAAATGAGGAGCATGTACGATTTGCTTTATCGTCATTACAGATTATCGTATCTAAGTTTTTTATCATAGGATCTCCTAGTACAAAAACTTGTTTTTTTAATTCACCATAATCCTACCCGGGACCGCAGTATCTTGCGCCACAGTACCTGACACCGGCCTACCCGACGCCGCAATACCGACTACCCGATGCCAGGCTTCCCACCATCGAGCTACAGATACTTGCCCTACAGATGCCCTCAGTATCCGTATCCCCCAGCCGCCGGTGGATCTGAAGAAGATTCTGGCTTCCTGATGGGCTGAGGCCAAGGCTCAGCTCACCAGGGAGGTGTTGAGTTGTCTACTGATGCCTGACCCGGTTCCGGATGCCCATCACCGGAGATGCGAGACTCCCTTCCCGTTATCCAACACCAGAGGTGAGCCCTCAGGTTATAGGCCTGGGAGGATATGCTTCCCGAGGTTTCCCAAGGGTCCATTCCTCCCCTCACAGGAGGGGTCTTCATCTTCCTCTTCGGAGACCTCAGAATCAGATTCTGAGGGGTGCTTCGATCCTGACGATGAGCCATGCACTTCAGACCATCCCAGGCCAAGGACTCCTCCGAAGTCTCCTCAGGAAGATCCTTCTTATCTGGAGCTGCTGAGAAAAATCCAGGTGGTTCACCAGTGGCAATCTCTGGAGCCAGATCCACAGTAGAAGAAACTCGCTGCTCATTTGGATCTGCCCGAAACTGCTCCGACATTGATTCCGCCCTGGATCAAGCCTCACATGAACCTTGTTTCCACCATTTGGAAACAGCCACCTGCATTAACCCCTTTTGAGGAAGGTGGATAGGCTATACCAGGCTTCTGAGGGTGTAGATTCCTTGAATACACACCCAAAGGCTGACTCAGTCATGATTAGGGCCGCTTCACGGATGGTCGGCCGTTCCTAAACACCTCAGCTCGTCGCTACCTGACAGGGAATCCCGTCTTCTGGACCAGTACTGGAAAAAGGTGTACGCTTCTTCCATTCAGGGGCTCAGGGCCCTGAGTTATGTCGCACATATGGGGGACTACCAGAAGGCTATCCTGAGTGAGGTGGAAGTCAAGTTGGACTCCCTTCCTGAGTCTCAGACAAAACAGGAAGTAGCTGACCTCGTCCGATCTGCTCGTTCGGCCAGTCGGCACATACTCTGTGCCACTTACAATGCAGTGGACGCTTCAGGTCAGAGCTCAGCTTTCACCGTAGGTCTTCTGTGTCATGCCTGGCTCCGGGTGTCAGGTTTGGTCCCTGAATGGCAGTCCGCTATTCAGGATCGCCCTTCAGTGGTTCGGTGCTGTTTGGTGGGGATGTCAAGGACATCATCACCGACCTGCAAGAGAAGGGCACTGCGCTTAAGTCTGTTGACTCTATGTACAGGCCCCCTCAGGGACAGCATCACCCTTTTCGCAGACGTTCTCGGCCTAAAGCAAAACCTCAGGGCAAGTGGGCCAACAAAGGTCAGGCCTCTGGCTGCCAAACCCCACCCAAAAAGCAGCGGAACTTTACCCATGGCATTTCCCCACACCTCCTGACTCCTTTCCTGTCCCACAGCCTCTGGACCCCCAGAGGAACCGGTAGGAGGGAGGTTCTCCTTCCATCTACAGAGTTGGGAGAGGATCACATCAGATGCTTGGGTGCTCCAACTGATAGCAGCAGGACACTCAATCGAGTTTCTTCAGAAACCACCCCCCAAGTCATCTTACTCCCTGAAACATCTTCCTCTGGTTCGGGAAGTAATTTCATCCTTTCTCTTTAAAGCAGCGAAAGAGCCTGTCCCAACCCACCTTTGGGGGACAGGCTACTACTCCCTTTTCTTCCTAGTTCCAAAGAAATCGGGAGACGTGAGACCTATTTTAGACCTCAGCTCCCTGAACATGTTCGTGGAGTACAAACGGTTCAGAATGCTCTCCCTGCAGAGCCTTGTGCCCTTACTTTGGCAGGGACAGTGTCTGTGTGCCCTGCATATGCAGGATGCTCACCTGCATATCCCTATCCACCCTTCCCACTGCAAATTCCTCTGGTTTTCATTCCAGGGGGACCACTACCAGTTCAAGGCCCTCCCATTTGGTCTTTCCTCGGCGCCCCGAGTGTTCACCAAATGCTTTTCTGTGGTAGCAGCTCACCTGCATACCCAGGGAGTACAGGTTTTCCTGTACCTGGATGACTGGCTCCTGGCAGCCCCATCCAGGAGGATCTCCCTGCTCGCTCTCTCTCTCTCTCTCTCCCCTCCCTTACCCTACAGGTGTTTTCACCAGCCTGGGTATCACCATCAACCAGGCCAAGTCCCATCTGGTCCCTTGCCAGAGGCTCCAGTTCCTCGGCAATCCTGGACATGGCCATCAGCATGGCCTGCCACTGGACAGGGTGGATACCCTTCAGGCTCATGCAAACCTGCTGTCCAGTCACAGATGGGTAAGTGCCAGATCAGTCCTTCACCTCCTCGGGCTCATATCAGCTGCTATTCCGACAGTCTCTGATGCTTGGCGCCATATGAGGATCTCTCAGTGGACGCTTCGGTCTCAGTGGGACTAGATGTTGGATGACCTAGACCAAGAAGTTCTGGTCTCCAACCCCATGATGATTCAGAACTTGCAATGGTGGATGGTACAAGAGAACCTTTGCCGGGGAGTTCCCTTCTGCCTCAACAACCCCCCCAAACATTGACAACAGATGCCTCGGGAGAGGGCTGGGGAGCCCATCTAGGGTCTCACAGGACTCAGGGCTCCTGGTCCAGACTCGAGCAGACTCTTCATATAAATGTGCTTGAGCTCAGGGCCGTTCTGTATGCTCTCCAAGCTCTGAACTCATATGTGTTTTCCGGTCATCTGACTGTCCAGGCGAACAACATGCACATAGTCTGGTACATCAACAAGAAAGGAGGAACATGTTCCTACCCTTTGTGCAGGGAGGCAATGAGAGTTTAGAGATGGGCTGTGCAGCACAACCTTCACCTGATGGCAGTTCATGTTATGGGAGTCGAAAACACGCTGGCAGACCACCTCAAGTCGGTCGGCAGCAAAGGCTCATGAATGGGAACTGGATCAAGAGGTAGTAGATGATATCTTCCTGCACTGGGGAACACCTCAGGTAGACCTATTCGCGTCTCCTCACAACGAAAACTTCCCGTCTTCTGCTCGCTCGCTCCCGGGCAAGGCATTTTTTGGAGGGACGCTCTGTCTCTAGACTGGAAGGACAGATTCGTCTATGCCTTCCCCCCCCGATTCCCTTGATTCCGAGGGTCTTACACAAACTCAGCTCAGGAGGAGCTTGCATGATCTTCATCACTCCTTTCTGGCCCAGGCAAGTTTGGTTCTCTCTTCTGCAACAGTTTTCAGAGGAACTTCCACTTCCTCTTCCTCTGTCGCAACTTTGCTGCCCCCCAAGGATCGGGATCCTGATTCATCCAGGTCTCAGATCCCTTCAGTTGCATGCATGGCTCCTGCAGACGTTGTTCAAGCCCGGTTCAGGGTTTCCCGCTCATGGCTGATATTCTGGTGAGGCTAGGAAGCCTTCCACTAGGTCAAACTATGCCATGAAATGGAAATGATTCTCAATTTGGGCCTCTTCCAAGGACTTCAAGCCATTCTCTTGCCCTGTGAGGAATTCTGGGCTCTATCGTCATCTCTTTGACCTGGGTCTCAGCCGTTCCTCATTGAAAGTTCACATGGCTATTTCCACCTACCATGTTCCTTTTGGGGACAGAACTTTCATGCAGCTGGAAGTCTCTAAGACCTTCCTTAGAGGGTTTCTCCATTTGAGACCCCTTGTTCGCATTCCTGCCCCTCCTTGGGATCTGAACTTCATTCTTGAGAAGCTTACCCTGCCTCCTTTTGAACCGGCAGCATCAGCAGACTTGAAGTTCCTATCCTGGAAGACTCTCTTCCTAGTGGCCATTACTTCTGCTTGACGCATTTCCGAGCTTCAGGCCTTGATGTGTAAAATCCCATATTTGATTTTCCACAAGGAACGTGTGGCTCTGCGCACCAACCCTAAGTTTCTCCTGAGGGTGGTGGCAGAATCCACACTGAATCAATCCATTGAGCTACCTTTTTTTATGCAACACTCCAATCAAGGGGAGTACCTCTTGCATACTTTGGATGTTCATAAAATACTGTGATACTACACCATTAGGACTAAAGATCTCAGGAAATCTGATCAGCTTTGTGTCTCTTTTGCTCACAAAAGGAGGGCAATGCTGTTTTCAACAATGCCTATCTAAATGATTGGCTCATTGTATCACTTTCTGTTACGACAAGTACCACAAAGACCCTGCTGGGTCAAGTCAGAGTCACTCCACCAGAAATTATCGCTGCCTCCTGCGGCTTGTTTCAGGAATGTGTCAACGGCTGACATTCGCGGCCGCAACTTGGACTTCTGTCCATACCTTTATAAACACTACCATCTGGACATTGCCTTTCGCCGTAGAGCAGGCTTTGGGTTGGCTGTTCTGCAAAGTCTCCTTTCTTGGACCCTTACAGCCGGAGGTTCTATTGATGTGTAGTTTTCTTCCTCCTGTGCTTCTCCTTGTTCCAGACTGCTTGGGACTCAGTCCTATATGTTATTACCTACTACAAGAGCCCTCTCGAAGTAAGATAATACAGTTACGTAAGAACTTACTGTAACAGTAGATCTTCGAGAGAAGCTCTTGCAGTAGGTAATGCCTTCCTGCCTTCCATCCCCCTTAGCTTTTTCAGCTCCTTTTCCAGGAAGGGAAATATCCACTTCTCTCTCGTCTTATCTTTTTGGCCCTTGGCAGAAAAGAACTGGAAGGTGGGTGTGGGGGATCGCCCCTTTATACTGACGTCGCCTGAAGCCGGTCACCTGACATGGGGGCGGTCCCCTGCCAGAGACTGCTAGCTAGAAATTTTTCTGTGGGGTCCTGATGCCTGCCGCTTCAGTCCTATATGTTATTACCTACTGTAAGAGCCTCTCTCAAGATCTACTGTTACGTAATTTCTTACATAACTGTACTTTCCTACTTCATCTTCACTCATCTGCTTATCTTCATTTGTCTTGCATGCAGTTACCGATCCAGATGGCAGAAAAAAAAATGTTAATTGTTTTCAAAGATTTAATCTCATCAAGTTTCTGCTGTTTTTCCTTTCATTTCTGGGCCCCACTTTTGTGCTTGTATTTGGAGCCTACCACTCAGTCTTCCATTTTCTAAATAAACAGAGAAAATTATATATCAGACTGCCTTAGACTTCACGGAGCAGGGGGCAGGGGTTGGAACTTCTCGAATCTCTGCCCCTTGGATAACTTGGACATCTAATAGTGGAAACCAGGGTGACTGGTCTGGACATCTTACATGAGCTTATCCAGGTCCAGGCTGGGTGGGCAGGGGTGTTGGGGTTAGCATGAAGCTCAGTAAGGATAAAGCCCAAGCCCTCCAAATCATGGTCCATAAGGTGACACTGGTAGAACAGGCTGGCCAGCGGCATGATGTGGTGCAATGTCTCATGACTTTTTTTTTTACATGCTTGTGACAGCAAGACTAACTCTTAATAATGCAAAGCTATTAAGACAAAAGCTGCTTTGCTTCAGCACACCTGGCAGTAAATTGTTGCATTGCAGCCTGAGCCGCCTTACTTTTTGTGGGTGCCATCGCTAGGTTTTAAACTGTATTGCACAATGTGCTTGTGAATTTCATGGGCTGCTCCAGACCCAACTCCCCACAGGCTACTGTTAACTTCTGCTGCCAACAGAGTGAAACTGGCACCAGCTCAGTAGTCAAATGCTGGTAGATTTTGCATCGGGCTATAACAATTTTCCTTTTAACTAGCCCTGCTGGTTTGTTACTGTAGAAGGTAACATTTTACTAAGTTCACCAGCTGGGCCATTTGAAACATCTATGGGGCTAGTGGATTTTGCAAATCACTACCCTTATTTGTTAGTGGCTGAAAAATGTTGGCCTCTGCAACAACTAACTTACCACACACAAGGTAGCAGGAAATGAGACAATGACCTGTCCATCACCACCTCAGAATCAGTTTGTTGCCCCCACCAGGCTAGATGGCCGCTGACTAGGTTGGGGGTGAATGTGGCTGGTGTTTGTAGTACCGAGACACCAGAACACCCAGAGGCGTAGCGAGGCACGAGTGCAGGTATCTCTGTATTACCAACACCCAGCTATTACTATGCTGCTAAATAATGTAAACTAGTCCTTCTACAGTCACCTGTAAGTCATTGATCTGTCTTCACACCAAATACATTGTGCGATTGTTTACCATGGAACAGAAATATTCAAGGTTCTACATTATTTCAATAGTAGAATGCCCTGTATTTACACACAGAATGGTAACATGAAATACACAATTTCAAAATTTTTCAGAGGTTCACAGTGGCATACAGAGACACACACACAAGACCCAAGTGGAGCCATAACCGTAGTTTTATTTTATCTGCTGCCAGGTAAGAAGCAGGCAGTTCTCTGGCAAACGTGGTAGGGTTAGGAGATGGGGGTTTTCATGGTGACATGACACATGGTCAAAGAACACCAGCAGTGGAAACTCTGAATAGTACTTGATTTTGGAAATTTGACAGGGACTTGCTTTTAGCCATTGGTGGTACTCTTACTGCCATGGCAAGAACCAAGTCTCGGACAGTCAGGACACTGGGATTTCCTTGCCCAACATACCCAGGTTCACATCCCACAACAGCCAGTTATTGGATCGTCTGGGTGCAAGCCACATAACTTTCGTGGCCCAGTCTTCCATCCTGACTGTAATGGGTAAATGCAGAGCCCACACTGAAAATGAGAGGTTGCATCCCAGTCTAAATTTTTTTTGTCCCATCAAACTGGTTCTTCCTTCATTTGAAATTCATTGCATAATATTTTATGTTATGGTCTGTTGACTCCGGGGAGTGCTCATTTTCAGTTGTGGACCAGCATCTACCCTCAATGGACTCTTTGATAAATCGAAGCAAGGGAAGGTCAAGTGACTTGCTCGAGGTCATGACACAGTGAATTTATTTTATTTATTTGCTTTTGTTTACTGGGTAAGCACACTAGACAGCCAAGCGCCTATTTTCAGATGCGCCCCGGGAGGATTACAAGGTACATACATACAAGAACATCAGGAAGAGTCAAGTTAACATACAAGAACATCAGGCATAACAGAAATGAATAGGTAGCTAACAGCATGAGAGACTTCAGGCACAACAGATTAATGTGTAACAGCATAAGACACATAACAGATTAATTAGATAGCTAACAGCATAATACAGAATAGTACAAGCACTGTCAACAAAGCAATCAATATAGGGTAAGTCATACCCTTGGGGGTGTAGAATAGGTGGTGAACAGAAGGAATACAAAAGTGCAGGAGAGAGACCTGGGGAAAAGAGGGATAGACTAGGCTGGGTAGCCCCTCAAGAACAGGTGGGCAGGGAGTGGGCCCAGTGCAAATTGACAGCTTGTTGTTATATCAAAAGATTACAGGAATTGAAATGCATTAAAATGCAGGAGCCTCGCCCCCACCGGTTGAACTGGGAAAAAGTGTGCCTCAGCTGGTGGTCTATGAGGCATAGAGACAGGCAGAGGCCGATTTTAGGAAGCCCCATAGGGAGGCTTTGAAGCAGGAATGGGAGGAAGAGAAGTGAATTAAAGCAGGAAGGGAGTTCGACACTCTCGGCATGTAGACAGTGAAGTCCCGATCACCCGCAAGGGTGCGGGTTTTTGGAACCAGGCGGTCCTGTGAATCCCTGGATCTTGAGTGGTAGGCTGAGGTTCCATGTTTGAGGGGTAGGGCAAGGGTAGAAGGGAAGATGATGTTGTCGATGAGGTTGCCGAGGACAAAGGTGCGGTGCTTTTCGGGGTGGGGGGAGCCACCTCAGCTGCAAGTCAAGCTTGCATTAGTTGCCTTACATATGTTCCGAATATGCAGGGTGAGGTCCAGTTGCGGGTCAAGGGTTACATCCAGATACTTCACAGTATCCACAGTCTGCAGGAGGGAGCCGTCCACTCCATAGATATTTAAGGGAGCAGGGCAGGTTTTTGTCTTGGCCAAGGAGCCAAAGAGCATGGCTTGGGTCTTTGTTAGATTGATGGTCAGCTTATGGCCCTCTAGCCAGGTTTGAATAAGCTTGAAGTCAGAGTTTAGCCTAGGTTAATGGTAGTGATGTCCTGGGAGCTGGCCAGGGTGACAGGCTCATCCGATATAGGGTGGTACGTCCATGGGCAGTGACGGAGGACAATTCATTAATGAAAAGGGAGAACAGAATGGGTCCAAGGATGGACCCTGGGGTTAGAGAGGCACGGTTGAAGTTAGTGTATTGCTGCCTGCTACAGAGTTAGTTGGAGAACCGAGCGGGCAGGGAGAAGAACCCAAGAGACCAAGAGTGGAGCTGAGGAGAGTGGTCAGCCCGATCAAAGGCCTTCGAGAGATCACCGAAGATGGCTCGTCAGTTTGCCTTGATCAGCAGTGGTCCTGATCTCGAGGTAACCACGGCAGGACTGTGAAGTGCTGTGCCCTTTTCTGAAGCCGTGTTGTGCAGGGAGAAGTTCGTAACTCTGAAGGTAGTGGAAGGGCTGAGAGGCAACTACCTTTTCAAGAAGCTTGCAGATCGCAGACAGAATAGTAATGGGTCGGTGGTTCTTGATATCTTTAGGGTTGCCGTGTTTGAAGACAGGGACAACCTTGGTCACTTTCCATATGTCAGGGATGATCCTCAAGATTAGAGAAGTGTTAAAGTTGTGCATGACAGGCCTAGTAAGGAGGGATTCCCCCAGACTGAGCAGTTTAGGTTCAAGGCTGTCGTGCCCCGCCCCGCTGTGAGGGGAGAGACCAGCAAGGAACTTCTGGGTCTCCATAACAGAGACCTGTTTTAAGTAGAAGGGAGGTCAGGGGGTGTGTCTACTCAGGGAGGGACTGGGAAACTTGGGGCAGGGGACTGGGAAGGGGGAGCAGGCAGATCAGAGAACAGGGAGTTAAAGGTGGTGGCAATAGTAAGGGGGTTGCTGCAGCTGACCCTGCCGATGAGCATGTCGGTGACCTGTACTCTAGCAGACCCTCTGACCGTGTTTTTGATATTTTGCCAGAAACTCCTCAGATTTCTGGCAGAGGATAGCAGAGCAGATTGGCAGAACTCACTCTTGGCAGAGTGGATTGCTCTTTTACAAGAGTGTCTGAGCTGCTGATATTCTAAGAAGTCGTCGTCGTTACGGGAGACCTTGTATCTCTCCCAACATTTGTCCCTAAGCTTCATGAGGGAGAATAGGCCACCGTGGAGCCATTTTGTGACAGTGCCCCCACCCTCCTTTTTGTGAGGGGGGGCATGTTTCTTTTGCAAAGGGACAAACACCGCTATAAAATGGTTCAAGACCCGTGACCAGTCAGCTTGTTGTAGGTCCGCAAGGTAGTCATTTAGGTTAAATTTGGAATAGTCCCTCATCTGGATCACTTTACTGGGGCTTTGAGGGAGATGCCCCATATTCAGTAGGGGGAGATAATCCGAAATGACATCGGGGAGAATGCCTGAGGATACTGTTCTGTCCGGTCTATTGCTCAGAACCCAGTCGATAAAGGATCCTTTATCCCCCCCCATGAGGAGAGCCTTGTGGGTTCCGTCATGAGTTGGCTGAGGGCAAGACCTGAGAGTAGGGGCTCATATTGTTTGGAGTTGGAACCTATCCAATTAAGGTTCAAGTCACCAAGGACTAGTACCTCAATTGAGCCAGCCTTGTCACTAATGCTGTCAAGTAGTGAGGAGAGCCCTAGCACTCCTCCCTTTGGAGGGTTGTAGGCACAGACCAGGTGTACCTTTTTTGTGTATCCTAGCAGGAGAAGGGCATGCAGGAACTTGCAGGCTGGGGGTGTGGGGGGGTGATCAATAGTAGACACTTTTAGGTGCACCTTGTAATAGAGGAGCACCCCGCCCCCACGCTTGTTCCCTGCCCTGCCTTGTCTGATGAGGCTGTAGCCTGGAAAGGGCCATGAGTCAGGGATGTGAGGCTTCAGGGAAGCTTCTGAAATCCCCATTATATCAGGATTGTAGTGTACCACCCAGGCAGTAAGTTTCGCTAGGTTGTGTAGGATAATACTAATGTTCAGATGAACAGTTTTAAGCCTTTGGCGGATAACCAGGCAGGGGACTTGAAAGAGGCAAGGAGGCTTGAGGTCCAAGATTTTGGCTATGCCCCTGCAGGTCCAGAGAGGCCATGACGATAGACCTGAATGCTGCAGATATCAGCATGACACAGTGCAAGGGAATTCCAAGGGAAAGAGTGCAGCAGCCAGAGGTCAGCAGGGATTTGGCCTGGGAGATTGTGAGATGGCACTATACAAGCGGCATGTCCTTGCTACAGCACAGTTTCTAAGCCCCTGAGGCAACAGCACAGGAACATTACTAAAAGACAGATATCAAACAAGCTCTGAAGGGTAGCTGTAACCGTAGCCCTAATGACACACTTGCACTAGCTCAAAAGACTGAGAGTCAGGCAGCTGCTGGAAGAGGCAGGAGGGTGGCCACTAGTGGCGAGAGCAGATAAGCTGCTTATGGGAAAAGGGGCTGATAGGTTTTGAAGCACACATGACACAGCCTATATAAGACTGAGCTCACCTAGGGTGGTGGCCTCACCTAGGGTGGTGGACGGGGTGGTGGGCAGCTGGCGCGGGAGTGCCTGAGCGAGTCTCACTGCGCTCTGAGGAGTAAATGCAGGCATCTGTGAGCACTGAAGAAGAAAGGCTGCTGTACTCGGCTACAGCATGGTGTACCTGCACACTGGGGGTTGAGGAATTCCGTGGAGTTCCAGCTTGCTGGGGGGGCAGGCTTCGAGGCCCTCACAACCGTGAGAGGAGAAGCGAAGGGATTATAAACAGAAGCAGGTAGGCTGAAGGAGGAGTCATACTAAAGCTCTCTAACTTAGTTTGGCATTATTCAATTAATTAACCATCTGGAATGCTTTTAACACTTGCTTTGCAGAAACATACAAGTTAAAATTTGCACAAAACTAGGCTCCTTCCAGGAGCCAGGTCCATTATTAGAGCTAAGTAGCACAACTATCTACCCACACCAAGGTACCTTCTGCTGTAGATTACTAATTAAATTAAAGCTCCCCAGAATGGTGCAGAAAGAGCAGATTTCTGGCATTTTTGGCTAGTAATACAAAAAATCTGAACACACCGAAGGCCCCTTCTGCAGTAGTTTTCCAATTAAATTAAGGCTCCCCCCAGAATGGTGCAGAAAGAGCAGATTTCTGGCATTTTCTGCTAGTAGTACAAAAATCTGCACACACCGAAAGCACCTTCTGCTGTAGATTCCTAATTAAATTAAGGCTTCCCCAGAATGGTGCAGAAACTGCAGCAATTCTGCTTATTTTTTTGCCTGAAAAACTGTCAGCATTGCTGTGCCGACAGAAAAGTGGCGTGGCCCTCTCAAAATCTTGCCAAGTTTGAATGTCCTATTGTTCACTGTGCTTCAAGGAGTAAATGCAGGTGTCTGTGAGCACTGAGGAAGAAAGGTTGCTGTACTCGGCTGCAGCGTGGTGTACCTGCACACCGGGGATTGAGGAATTCCACGGGGGTCTGGCTTGCTGGGGGGGAGGCAGGCTCTGAGGCCCTCATGACTGTCTGCACACCAGGGGTTGAGGAATTCTGTGGGGGGCAGGCTCCGAGGCCCTTACGACAGTCTACTGCAACGGGTTGAGGAATTCCACAGGGGTCCGACTTGTTAGAGGGTAGGCTCCAAGGCCCTCCTACCGTCTGCACAGGGGTTGAGAATTCCGTGTGGGGGGCGGTCTGGGGGTGCAGGCCCAAGGCCCTCACGACTGTGCTTGTATTCCATAAGGTGTCAATAATGGTGCTGCTGGGATTCGAACCCAAGACTACTGGTTTTCAAGAATTCCAAGCCTGGCTCAAACTGTGTGATTTCTTGTTTGGGACAAGTTATAGCAACACTACAGGTGAAAATGGGTAATCTAAATGCAGCACATAACAGATCAGTGCCTATAAAAGTAAGTGTGTGTGTGTGATTACAAATTACAGACATCTGTATATCCATGTAGAAATAAAACCAAATTTTGAAAGCAGATTTGTTTGGCTGTGATTTTACTACCCCCCCCCCCAACTCAAAACAAACACAGTATTAAAACACACACACACTGTTGGAAGCACCAAACCAGGCTTTAGAATGATCTGCCAATTTGCTTGTATTCCATAAGGTGTCAATTAGCACCTCTCATTGCAGGCTGAGTCAGTTCGACACTGCCATTGTCACCAACTGTTCTTAACTTCTACCAGAAGACACTTTAAGTAGCTGCTAATGTATACTGAGTAGGCTTAATCACATTTTGTCACACAGCTGTTAGAGCCATTGCTAAGTAATTAGTAGAAAATAGTTTTGATGCTTAGCACTTCATCATACCAGTCAACAACAAGCATTTGTCAATACCGAATGTTTGCTTGCTGGCATTGGCAGTGGTAGCGTAGAAGTTACAGAGCTGCATAATAGGAATGGCAGTGAAGTATTGAACTGAAGGCAACCCCACCACCACCCTGCAGAGAGTGACAGGCATTGGGGTGTGCCTTTGGGTCATCAGGCATAACGGCCACGCCATTTCACCACACTCCACCCTGCAGACACTGACAAGTGTCACGGTGTGCCTTGGGGTCTTTGGCCCTTATGCGCACCCCATTCCATCAGGAAATACAGTGAGATGGGTGCAGTATAGGAGAATGGGGTGAACTTTGGGGCCGAAGAGTCCAAGGCATACCTCGATGCCTCTCACTGGCTGCAGGGTGTGGAATGGTATGAGCATTACAGGCAAGAATCCCAAGTCACACCCCTGATGCCTGTCATTCTCTACAGGGTTGGGCGTTATGGTTGGAAACCCTAATACCTCAGGCATTCGTTGGTATTTTCACTCCAAATTTTTAACATGGTTTTTTTGTGACCCCACCTCATGAACAGTGGCAATATTAGTTTGTTAACCAGCTGCTTATGCACAGCGACCACGTTTTAGCACCGAGGTGCAAAAACATTCGAACAGGATGTAAAAATGACAGCTGTACTGTTCATGGGAGGTGAAAAATGGCAATGTTGCAAATCTGCAGTAAAAATATAAAAAACTGGTGAAGTCACGAGCGTGCATAGAAACTGTGCAACGCACACCCATAATGTAATTAGTTTGGAGATTTTTTACAGCAGATTGTCAACACAGGGATTTTGGGACCGCGGTCATGAACAGTGTCACTGTGATTTTCTTTATCTGTCCCGAACAATGATTTCCCACAGCGACCACGCATCTCTGTGCTGAAAGTGTGAAAACACATTTCGGCCATGTTGTGAAAAATGACAGCTGTACTGTTCATAAGGAAGTGTGGAAAAATGCCACTGGTGAAAATCTGGACTGAAAATATTACAAAGTCATGAACTTACAGTGCGTGGAAACTGCTAATGCTCACTCATAACAGTCATTTATGAACTTTTGTCACAATTTGCAACATAGCCATTTTAAGACCTCTGCTCATGAACAGTGTAACTGTGATTTTCTTAATCTGTCCCAAACATTGCTTTCGCACCGACTGCACCATTGTGCGCTACATGTGCGAAAACACATTTTGGGCGCCATGTGAAAACTGGAAGCTGTACTGTTCATAAGGAAGTGTAATAAAATGGCAATGTTGAAAATTGAGTGAAAATATTGAGAACTGTAAACTTACGAAGCGTGGTAGGAAATCCGCGAACACACGCCAGAAATATTTTAGAATTTTTTTCACCAAATTTTCAACATAGCCATTTTAAGACCTCTGCTCATGAACAGTGTCACTGTGATTTTCTTAATGTGTCCCATACATTGATTTCGCACACCGACTACGCCATTGTGCGCTACATAGGCGGAAACGTGTTTTGGGAAAGATGTGACAAATGACAGCTGTACTGCTCATAAGAAGGTGTAAAATGGCAATGTTGGAAATCTGGAGTGAAAATATTAATGAAAATTCGCGAACTTACAGTGTGCATAAGGCCTGCGCAACTCACGCCAGTAAAACAGTCATTTTAGGAATTTTCACAAAATTTTCAACATAGGCTTTTGAGAGCCCACCTTATGAATAGTGGCAGTGTCATTTCATTACGGTCCTGAAAGGTGATTTTGCAGTGACTGGAAATCACCTTGGGCCCGATTAACGCCATGACAGTGAGAGCATTCATGAGAAGGGGTCCCAAAACCCCATGTTGAAAATTTGTGCAAAATTCCAAAAATGCCTGAGATATGCAGCAAAGTTGAAAAACCCTATCTATCCCATTATATAACTTACAGGCATTTCTCAGTACACGGTCGGCTTTGAAGAGTGCAGCGTGTTCCCGGTCCACCAAGATCGTCCGCGCCGAGATCCGGAGGTAAGTATGGGGTGGGGGGTGTTGGGAGGCAGGGTGCAGGTTGTGGGAGGCGGGCAGGAGAAGCTCCGAGGACAGTTTTTATTTGCAGGTTTATTTTTTTACTGAGACGACAAGGGATATTTGCCATGATGGGGTGGGCTCCCAGCGTGGCAGCTGATTGGCTGTTTGGGGGGGCTGGAGCCAGCGAAGTTGGGCACCCCCGTTGGCTATAACACATTTTGCCACGCTGAGGTGGGCTCCCAGCGTGGCACATGGATGCTTTCGGGGAGAGACAGTGGAGCCGGAGGGGTGGGCACCCGTTGGTGACAGCATCTGTTGCCACACTGGGGTGGCTCCAGTGTGGCACCCTGTACTCTGGGGAGAGACAGTGGAGCCGATGGGGATTGGGCACCCCGTCCAGGCTATACATATGTAACCAGCTGGGGTGGGCACCAGCATGGCATTTGGAAGGCTTTTGGGGGCGCAGCACAGCCGACAGGGGATTGGGCACCCCATCGGCTATACAGTGTGTGCGTGGGGGGGCAGCACGCAGTATGTGTGTGTGTGTGTGTAGGGGGAGCGTGCATGAGCAGGCGATATCTTATCGCTGCTCACTGAAGCGTAGCTCCCCCTTTCAACTGTACTCCACTGCATTTTGGAGCTGTCATAGACAGCTTGAACAGGCATTGGAGAACTGCGGCCATGCCTGCAAACACACTGCCTGAATTGGAAGAGGACTACCACACCTCCGAAAACTCGGATGATGGCACTATGTTTCTTGCACATGCGTGCAAGCAAACATAAAAAGTAAATACTACTGTACTGCAAGATTTATTTTAACCCTTTCGCTGCCAGGGATATTTTACACTCCTGGGCCAGGCAATTTATGTTATTTTTGCACAATATTATATAAAATTAAAATATCACTATGTTCCCTTCAAGGAAAAGTAGGGAAATCATGGATGTTTTTTTATTGTCAGATTCTGAGCTTTTTATAGGTAGTAAGGTTTTGTCAATATCAGGTCATGTGGCCATGAAACACTGCCTGAAATGTAAACAAAATGCTATTTTTACTCAAAAATGTTGCAGAAAACATCCCAGGAAACATATTATTTAACTGAGAATTATGGAAAGCTATATGGTGCTGAACTTCTCAGTATCTGTGCTATATACTCTCCAAAAATCTTTTTTACAGGCAGAAACATATTATAATAACTGGTCAGCAATTTCTCTCAATGTACTGACCAGGTTGATATTTTCCATAACAACCAGCTGGTTGTTATGACATTCATGAGCCAAGCCAGTCAAACTATGCTGCTGCCTCATTGGCCAACATTCTGTATGTGGGCGAGGCCAAACAGTCTCACAAACTGCTGGAGAAAAATTGCTGGTCTGTTATTATAAAAATAAAAGATGGAGGGAGGTTGATATGAGATGACGCACCTCGTTGTGGATGCTTTTGATAAACCCCTCGGCCGCCCTCTGGGTTTATGTAGCATCCCACAACTCAGGTGTGCATTAAATTCTCATATCAAACCCTTCCCCATCCATTATTCTCTATATAGCAGTAGTACTCTATTTAATTTCTACTTGAAGTGCCTTAAATTCTAATTTAATGCACATTATTGCTTCTTTTGCTTGTGGAGACCAAGAACTTCATGTTATTTTAGGAAAAGTATATATTTTGTGAAACTACACAAAATACTGTTTTTAAACATGGGTAGCATAGCCCACTACCCAAATATATACTACACATTATTATTCTTTATATGTCTTGCAACAATCAAAAATAATTTAAATTCACAGAATTTTCATGTTCTAACAAAGTAAATGCAAATGTAACATAAGAGGCAGGTATATAAACATCCCATTTTTGGATTCTGTGGAGAGCACTGGTTACATCAGTACCTAATTTATGTACCTTTACCAAAGAAGTCTAGCAGAAATAAGCCCTATACGCACAGGTTGCTAAGTGCATTTTAAAGTGGAAATATTTTTGTCCATAACAGTAAATGCCTGGCATTGCTTCTCTGGCCCGTAGACATTCAGGACACCTTGTCACCATAGAAAAAGTATATATTTTATGAATCTGCGCAAGATACTGTTTTTAATAATGTATGACACTGCCCGCTATCCAAATGTTTGCTACCCATAATCCTCCTTTACATTTCGTGGATCTTTGCAAAATGATGGAAATTCACATAGTTTTCACACTTTAGCAAACCAATTGTCTGTGTCAGATTGGATGGAGGTACACAAACTCCACATTTGTGGATTCCACTAAGAGTACTGGTTATAATGATACCACATTTATGTACCTTCACTACAAAAATTTGTCTGAAATAGGCTCAACATCTATAGAGTGCTATGTGTATTTTAAATGGGATAATATATGCCCACAGTGAAAAATGCACATCATTTATCCTTTGGCCTGTAGACACTCAGGACACCATGATATCATAGAAAAAGTATATATTTTCTGAAACTGCACAACATATTGTTTCTCAAAATTTATGACATTGCCTGCTGTCTAAATATTTGCTACCCATAATTGTCCTTTGCATTTGGTCGAACTACGCAAAATGATGAACATTCGCATAGTTTTCACAATTTAACGAACCAAATGTCTATGTAAAATAGTATGGATGTACACAAAAACCAAATTTGTGGATTCTGCTGAAAGTACCTGTTACAATGATGCCACATTTATGTACCTTTACCACAAATATTTGGTTTAAATAGGCTTGAAACCTATAGGGTGCTATGTTGTATTTTAAGGGGAAAAATGTTGGCCCACAGCGAAAGATGCATAGCATTGCTTCTCTGGCCTGAAACATTCAGGAAGCCATGGTATCATAGAAAAAGTATACATTTTCTGAATCTGCATAAGATACTGTTTTTAAAAAGTATGACATAGCCTGCTATCAAACGTTTGCTACCCATAATCCTCCTGTACATGTGGTAGAACTATGCAAAAGGATGGAAATTTGAAATGTTTTCACTGTTTAACAAACCAAATGTCTATGGAAAATAGGATGGAGGTACAAAAATACCACACTTGTGGATTCTTCTGGAAGTTCCAGTTACAATGATACCACATTTATGTACCTTTACCACAAAGATTTGGGTTAAATAATCTTGAAACCTATATGATGCTATGCATATTTTAAAGGGGAAAATTTACGCCCACACTGAAAAAACACATAGCATTGCTTCTCTGGGCTGTAGACATTCAGGACACCATGGTACCATAGAAAAAGTATATATTTTCTGAAACTGCATAAGATGCTGTTTTCAAAAATGTATGACATTGCCTGCTATCCAAATGATTGCTACCCATCATCCTCCTTTACATCTGTTATAACAATGTAAAATTATGGAAATTCGCATAGTTTTCACAATTTAACAAATCAAATGACTATGTAAAATAGGATGGAGGTACGAAAATACTACATTTATGGATTCTGCTGAATATACCAGTTACAATAATACCACGTTTATGTACCTTTACCACAAAAATTTGGTTTAAATAGGCTTGAAACATACAGGGTGCTATATGTATTTTAAAGGGGATAATTTAAGCCCACAGTGAAAAATGCATAGCATTGCTTCTCTGACTTGTTGGCATTTAGGACACCATGGTATCATATAAAAAGTATATATTTTCTGAAACTGCATAAGATACTGTTTTTAAAAATGTATGAAATTGCCCACTATTCAAATGTTTGCTACCCATAATCCTCCTTTACATTTGGTAGAACTTTCCAAAATGATGGAAATTCACAATGTTTTCACAGTTTAACAAACCAAATGTCTACGTAAAATAGGAAGGCGGTACATAAATATCACATTTGTGGATTCTACTGAGAGTGCCGGTTACAATTATGCCACATTTGTGTACCTTTACCACAAAGATTTGGTGGAAATAAGCTCAAACCTATATAATGCTAAGAACATTTCAAAGAGGAACATTTTTGCCCGCTATGGAAAATACACAGCACTGATTCTCTGGCTTGTAGACATTCAGGACACCATGGTATCATACAAAAAGTATATATTTTCTGAAACTGCATAAGATACTGTTTTTAAAAATGTATGAAAGTGCCAACTATTCAAATGTTTGCTACCCATAATCCTCCTTTCCGTTTGGTAGAACTATGGAAAATAGTGGAAATTCACCCAATTTTCACAATTTAGCAAACTAAATGTCTTTGTAAAATAGGATGGATTTGCCCAAATATCACAATTGTGGATTCTGCTGAGAGTACCGGTTACAGTGATGCCACATTTATGTACCTTTACCACAAAGATTTGGTGGAAATGGGCTCAAAACCTATATAGCGCTAAGAACATTTCAAAGGGGGGAAATTTTGGCCCACTATGGAAAATACACAACACTGGTTCTCTGGCTTGTAGACATTCAGGACACCATGGTATTATAGAAAATGTATATATTTTCTGAAGCTGCACAAGATACTGTTTTTAACAATGTATGACATTGCCTGCTGTCCAGATGTTTGCTACCCATAATCCTCCTTTACATTTGATAGACATATGAAAAAGTATGGAAATTTGCATCATTTTCACAGTTTAGCAAACCAGATATCTATGTAACATAGGATGGAGGACACAAACACCACATTTGTGGGTTCTGCTTAGAGTACTGGTTTCAATGATGTCACATTTATGTATCCTTACCACAAAGATTTGGTTAAAATAGACTTGAAACATATAAGGTGCTATGTATATTTTAAAGGAGAAAATGTAGACCCACCATAGAAAATCTACAGCACTGATCTCAGGACACCATGATATCATAAGAAAAGTATATATTTTCTGAAACTGCACAAGATGCTGGTTTTAAAAATGTATGACATTGCCTGCTGTCCAAATGTTTGCTATCCATAATCCTCCTTTACATTTGGTAGAACTATGCAAAATGGTGGAAATTCGGATCGTTTTCACAGTTTAGCAAACCAAATATCTATGTAACATAGGATGGAGGTACACAAACACCACATTTCTGGATTCTGCTTAGAGTACTGGTTACAATGATACCACATTTATATACCTTCACCACAAAGGTTTGGTTGAAATAGGCTTGAAACCTATAGGGTGCGATGTATATTTTAAAGGAGAAAACCTAGGCCCACAATGGAAAATCCATTGATCTCGGGACCCCAGGATACCATAAAAAAAGTATATATTTTCTGAAACGCAATAAAATACTTGTTGTAATCATTGGTAAGACTGCTTGTTACCAAAGTATGTGCTACCCATAATTCTCCTCTACATTTAGTACTACTATAAAAAATAATGAATTTTTGCATAATTCTCTCATTTCAGCAAGTTAAGTAGGATGCTGGTATAGGAAAACTTTTTTTTTATTATTCTCAAGAGAGTACTGCTTAATGTGGTATTAAATTTATGTTTCTTTACCAGAGTCTGGCAGATGTAAGCCCAACACACAGGCTGCTAAATGCATTTCAGATCCATTTAATGTACAGTGTTAGCAGGTTTGGAGCATTTTGTACCAAGGGTCCTTTGGTGGAGGTGTAGGTTTGTGGTACCAACACAGTTAGTACTCTCCAAAGAAGCCCAACATGGTAGGAGTTTGTACTTGATAAATGAGACAGCCAAATAATTAGGTAGAAAAGGGGCCAAAATATTGCATTTTATTTAGTATTTTTAGCTGTGGAGCTTAATTCACTAGAAGATTATAGATAGTGAACATGTGGGTAGGATACTTTCTCAGACATCCTTAAAATCTTTATTTTGTAATCCTTGAAGCAATATATATTGTTCCCTGGGTAATACAATGCACTGAAGTTTTTCTGGAGGTGGGAAATGCAGGCAGGGAGGGGCTGCATGACAAAGGTTTCTACAAAAGCATATTGTAATAGTCAGGTCTGGACAGAATGCCATGGTAAGATTGCATGTGTTTCACATTTGCATTACCAAAATACTCTGGCAGAATCAGAAATAAAGTGAGTTTGCCCATACAGTGTAAAATATAATTATATCCTAAAGGGCTGACAATATAGCCTAGTGGTTAGTGTAATGAGTCGTAATCAAGTTTGGTACAGCGCTGGGTTTGATTCTCACCACCTCCACTTGCATACTGTGTGACCCTGAGCAAGTCACTTAACATCCCCAGTGTTTTCAGGTTGCCCCTACAAACAGGCATTGTACTTTGTGGGCCTTACTTGGTTACCAACAGAGTACAAACAACAGTTTGTGGGTGCTTAGATAAGAAAATAACTTCTCCCAAAATGTTTTTAACCTAATAACTGCTTTGGCCTCATTGTCCTATTCAAGATGAATTTTTACACCCATCAGTCATTCCAGTAAATGAGCTTGGTGTGGTATTTCTCAAAACAGTTCTCCAGGCACAGCCCTGGCTCTGTGGGACAGTAATATCTTGAGTCTCCCCTAAAGTCTTTTTTGTAGCAGACTCTACATCTCCTCTGGGGCCTAGCCTTCCTTTCAGTAGGTGCAACGTTCTACAGAAATGTCTTTCAGTTAGTCTGGCTATACCCTCATTTCTTTCTATTTCTGGTATTTCTGTTGAATCAAATAGAAGACTTGAAATGACATCTGTTTGGAAATCTAGGAAGGATTTTAAATGACCAAATGGCTTTGCATACCAAATGAAAGCATTATACAGAGCCACCTGAAACAGGTGAACAGCTAATTTCTTGTACCAAGCCATTGTTTTTCAAGTGGCATCATATGGCTCAAGCATCTGATCTGTTTTGTCCACACCTCCCATATGCTTATTATAATCTAGGACACACTGAGGCTTGCTTATTAATTTGTCCTGACCATGAACTGGAACTGCTGCTGTGGATTCTTCATGAATTGTACTAAGGAGATACACATCTCTTTTATCTGTGAATTTTACAGCCAGTAGTTCTTCACAATGGAGAGCACTGGTCTCACCACGTTTTTGCTTTCTGGCTACCAACTCTTTGGGAAAACGTTGCCTGTTAGGTCTGATGGTGTCACAAGCTACTGTATCAAACTGATACAGAATATTAAACAGAGGAATCCCAGTATAGAAATTATCAATATACAGGTTGTAGCCAGAGCCTAGCAAGGGAAGAATTAGGTCCCACACAATTTTCTCATTTGTGTTTAGACATGGGGGGCAGCCTGCAACATCCTGTATGGCATCCTTTCCTGTGTAGATTCTGAAGCGGTATGTGTACCCAGTGGAACTTTCACAAAGTTTGTACAATTTAATTCCATATTGGGCACATTTCAGAGGAAGGTATTGTTTAAATATTATTCTACCTTTGAAAAGCAGAAGAGACACATCCACTGAAATGTTTTGGGATGGGGTGTACACCTCAGAAAACATTTTAAAAAGATGATCAATAATAGGCCGTAATTTAAAAAGCCTATCATTCTCTGGATGGTCCCTTGGCAAAGCCTTAGTGTTGTCATTGTAGTGCATAAATCTCAGCAGAAGCTGAAATCTGTTCCTGTTCATTATAGCTGGAAATAGAGGGGTAGAATGAGCAGGGTGGGTGGACTAGTACATGCTGATGGTGGGCTTGTTCACAATCCCCATTAAAAATGTCAAACCCCAGAACCTTTTTATTTCCTTTAAGTTTGTGGGAGTCCACTGGCGAGCCCTTGCATGTGGTTTTAACTTGTCCCCATACTGAGCCAAAAACTGATCTGCATATAAATTTGTTTGAGTCACTATGTGAGAAAGTATTTCATCACTAAAAAATAAGAGAAAATATACTAGGGGGTAAATTCATTTGTGTCAACCTGGACACCTGCATTACCAGTAAATGGTGGACCACATGGTTTTTCCATATTTGGGGGATTCCATTGGTAAACTGGAGTATAACCACTATTGTGCCTGCTATGGTCTGTACCTAGCACTGGGGCAGTAGTTTCAGACTCAGGCATTGCCAAGGGATAAGCTTTTTCTGAGAAAGTGGCACTGCAGGTGTCAGGCTCAAACAGTGCATTATGCTCAAGCTGAGTGTCTCCCTCAGGTAAGATGCAGGACTTGGGCAGAGTGTCAGGCTCAGGCAGTATGTCAGGCTCTGGCAACACGTCAGGCTCCGGCAACACATCAGGCTCGGTCAGGGTGTCAGGCTCAGGTAACATGTCAGGCTCAGGCAATGTGTCAGGCTCAGGTAACATGTCAGGCTCAGGCAATGTGTCAGGTTTAGGCAGGGCATCAGGCTCAGGTGAGTCACATGCAGGCAGAGAATAAAACTTGTCCAGTGGTCATGCTCAAGCAGGGTATCTGCTCTGGGTAGAGTTTCGGCTTGGGTAGTGTGCTAGTGTCAGACAACTGCTTGCACTTTAGCTTCGCCTTTTGGGTTGAGATTCTTGCCTAGGCTGGGGGCTGATTCTGGCTGAGGCAGATGTTTGCACTTTTTTGTGCTTTTGCATTTACCCTCATCCGTGTTGTAGGCACCATAACATGAGTAAATGGCAAGTGCTTCTGCTTACATTTATGCTTCATGTGACTTCCCTCTGCCTGCATTGTGGCATCCGGCTCCATCAAAGGCACACATGGGGCCTCTTTTTGGGGAAATATCTCTGGCTCTGGTATCTGCACAGGCTTAGGCAGATCCCCATGCTGCTTCTGCTTTTTATGTTTGGATGCTTGCTTGGGCTGTGAATTCTGCTTTTTCTGTTTATGCTTTGGCTGATGGGCACATATGTGCGCTTGCATCCACGTGGGGACTTCAACTTGGTCTTAGGACTGTATGGACCACCCTATCGGCATCACTCGATGTTGTATCATCAGTAGGAGTACTGCTTGGACAGTAGTCACTCCCAGACTCTGGATCAATAAAATCATCCAACTCTGAATCAGAGCTGATAATATATTTTAAGATATCCTCTGCAGTGTATTTCTTTGGCATGATTAGCAGCCAGTATGTCTTAGTGGCAGAGATACTCTCTCTCCCCCCTCCCTCTCCTGTATTGTAAAGCACTTTGGGATAGTGCAAGTAAAAGGCACTAAATATTTTGCCTAGTGCTTGAAGCACACAAGAACCAGAGGTCAAGGTTTGAATATCACCAGGGACACTTAAATTGTGGCTGGGTATAATTGCTGTATAATATCTGGATTGTTTTCTGAATTTTATTTATTTTTTGCTAACTATGTGAGAACCTAGAGCCCTAGGTTTGTATCCCACTACAGATACTTCTAGCGTTGCTGTATAATAGCTCTGATTCTTTTATGTTATTTTTTTTTGGGGGGGTGTATCTAGAAAGGACAGCAAAAGAAGGGTTGTCTAAGAGTGACAGTGGTGTGTAAGGCCCCAAACAACCCAAACTATGTAAAACAGAAGGCTCACACTCTTCACCAAAAGCAGTAAACTATATACAACTGTGTCACACTATGAGCACTTACAGTGTCACTATTCACTAACTCAGAACTGATTTATGCTATTGTTTGTAACTAAAAGAGATCCTAGAGCCCTAGGCTTGTATCTTACTATAGACAGAGTGACTTTTTTTTTTTTTACCAGGAAAGACACACTAAGCTGAAAGCTTGTTTACAGGTGCAGCCTGGGAGCACAAGAAAGTAAAGTGACTTGCTCAGGGTCACACTTTTACTGCAATGTATACAAAATATAAAATTCTTTACATATGTGTATGTATATATTTTATTTATTATTCCTTAGTAACTGGGTAAGACCCACTGGACACAAAGCCCATTTACAGGGTTGACCCTGGAGCACTGGAAATGAATACAAATCAAAATAAAGCAAATGAAAGGCACTTTATAAAACAAAACTTATTTTCAACACACCACAGAACACCAGTTAAAAACTAATAAGTTCTAAAACAGTTGTCTGCAAAAAAAAGTAAAAAAAATAAAATGTATTGCCAAAATACAAGGCAAAGGCTGGTGAAAAAGAGCAATGAACTTTTAACTTTTCTTTTCTACTAAATGAGTCTGCCTAGCACCCACACTAGCTTCAGAAACACAATAAATCTCTTCCAGAACACTGCAGGTCCTTGATTTACAACTTAAAAGCAAGTTATCAAGTAGTTTTATTAGCAACTGTAGCAACCTCCGTGTGCTCTGATACACCTTTGCTTCTCAGAGTGGAGCCCAAGAGAAACTGAAAGCAGACAAACCCAGACAAGCTACGTGTTTGCATGCTTCTGCAAACACATGATGTCTGCTGCATTCCAGACCCCCAGGATCGTGAGACTACCATCTGCTCTCGTGACCCCAGGGGTCAAAACTTGTAAATCCCACCGGATCCCCGGTGCACCAGAGGGATTTATGGCCAGACGTACAAAGAATGTTTTTATGGCCATGTGCAGTTGTGCCCTGTGTCGTACACAGTACGACATAGGGCACTAAAGGGGTTAAACCAGTGGCTGGTACATTTTTTAATAATCTCTGGATGCTGCCTGGAACTGGGCACTGGGAAGGAATCATAGAAACATAGAAATTGTCAGCAGATGCACCCACCCAGTCCGCTCCTACACTTGCTTGTGGCCTCTGACCCTATCTGGTCAGTGGCTTTTCACCACTCCTTGTCACCTCTATGGTTCCCCTATGTCTGTCCCAGGAATGCTTAAAATCCTCCACTGTGCTCACTCCCACCACATCCTGTGGGAGACCATTTCATGTGCCCATCACCCTCTCTTAAAAAATATCCTCACATTTCCTCTCAACCTGCCATTGCTGCCACCCTCCAATTTCATATCATGCCCCTTGTCTTTGAACTCCTCCTATATTGGAAGTTGCCCTGCCACACCTTGCTTATATCCTTCTCCATTTCCTCAACCTGCCACCCTCCAATTTCATATCATGCCCCTTGTCTTTGAACTCCTCCTATATTGGAAGTTGCCCTGCCACACCTTGCTTATATCCTTCTCACATTTCCCTCAACCTGCCACCCTCCAATTTCATATCATGCCTTGTCCTTGAACTCTCCTATATTGAGAGTTGCCCTCCTTGCACCTTGTTTATGCCTTAAAGGTACTTGTATGTTTCTATCATGTGCCCTCCCCCGATCTCTCCTCTAGTGAGTACATAGAGGTCCTTTAATATCTCCTCATATGTTTTCTGGTGCAATCCCTGTACCATCTTTGTTGCCCTTCTCTGGACTGCCTCTACTCTGTCAATGTCCTTAAAAGGTGCGACCTCCAAAATGGGATTACCACCTTTTAAGAAGCCCAAAGTGGGACATTTCTTACTGAAACATGATTTTTTGCAGGACAGTACGTAACCTCTACCGATGTAATAGAGTTGTTTTCTCTCTATAATCAGAATTAAGGCTTAGTGCAGTAGTTTCCTAGTTGCTTCTATTGTTTCTTATTATTTTAAGGTGTTTTAGTTAAGGTATTGTAGTTTTCTGCAACATTTAGTGGATAGTTGGAAAATACTTTTTCTACTATAAAATCAGGACATTTAGTATTTTTCATGTTTTTTTTTTGCAGGACACAGCTGCCCAAATCAGGACTGTCCTGCGAAAATCAGGACAGGTGGTAAACCTACTCCAAAACTGCACACAGTACTCTAGGGAAGAAGGTCTCACCAGTGTTTTAAACAATGGCATAACTAACTCCCTCCTGTGAGTGATACCCCGATTATTCACCCAAGCATGCCACTTGCTTGCCCTGCAGCCTTCGTACTTGGACAACTTTAGGTCATCAGAAATGACAACCCCAGGTCCCTTCGTGAACGTCAGTAGCTCTTCCTCTACTGTGTAGCTCTCCCCTGGGTTTTCTCTCCTCCCAAGGGCATTATTTTGGGTCCATGTGATAATGGCAAATGCCTAAAGCCGATCACCGTTATCGCTCAGTCAGAGTGCTGAACACATTCCAGCACTCCAGACAACTTCTAACCTCAGCACAATGGCGCCAGTACATATTTTACTGCTTTCTGTAGGGGCTGCGCTCCCACACCGCCCCCTCACATCCTCTCGTACTTAGTGATTCTCAACCTGGGGGGTGCGTATGTTTGGGGTGAAAGCAGTAAAATAAAAAGGTTTGGGCTGGACGCAATAAAAATCGCACTCAGCGCCTGGACCCGTACCAGCCACCCCAGCCACTAGCCAATCCCCGATGCCACGCGCGGCTCGACTGGCAACTGCAGTGCCACTCCTACAGCCTCTCCACTCCTTCCCAGCCCACGCTGCACCGCCCCACCCTGTGACGCGTGACGTATAGCGACATGCTGTCACCTAGTTCGCCTACCCCTAATCCGCCTCCCTACCTTTCCGTCATCTTGAGTGGATTGTGTGGGGAAGATGTCGCCATAATGGACCTTCCTCATGAGCCCACTTCACGGGTTACTCATTATTTTGCACTTTAGTTTGAGTTGAACCTCAGTTGCCACACCTCAGACCCATTTTTCAAGGTTCTTCAGGTCCGTCCCTCCACAAGAATAGCACTGTCAAGCACAGCAAATTCTCCAACAACCAGCAGAAATCACTGCTTTACCATAATGCAACACTGCCAGTCATGATCAGGACAAGTCCATTTGGCACCCAGTCCTCTATTCATTAGACAATTAAATCATTCTTACATAATGTCACCCAAAGTTGTGCATCATACTGTATTTTATTTTGTTATGCAATTATTCTGTATTTTGCACCACCATCTGAAATATTTTTTGTATTTATGCTTTATCACACCTACTTTTGTCTATATGCAAGTGCACCTGTTTTTATGTCATCGGGACCTCTTTGTGAATAAGCCTGCTAAATGAAGCTCCTCCTGCAATACATTTTAACTTTACCCCATGATAAACAAGCCACTTGCCTTTAATTTCGCTAAAAATTATAATCACACTCACAGGCACAGCAGGTCTGCACAAGGCATCGTTGCCAAAACCATTTCAAAACAGAGGCTAATTTATTTTTATTTTTTTTACACTCAGCTGCCTGGAATGGGTGGAGGGAGAGCAGAGCATTTCTTATAAACAATATTAGGTGCTGTAATTTCCTGCCAGGCTAGTAGTGAGCATTGACAGGAAATTAAAGCACATAATATTGCTTATAAGAAATTATCTGCTCTATCTCTAGCCATTCCAGTCAGCAGAGAGTGTAAAACAAAGAAGCCATTTATTTACAGTAATTCAGGATGTCATGCATTATTATGACTAAACAAAACATTATGAACTGGAACACAATATTCTATGGAGGTATAGTAACTAGAAACGTGTCTGTCAAGCACATGAACACATAACCAATTACAGCAAGAGGCTCTCAGTTTGTTTACCCTCCTCCACTTATATATTGCAAGGCAGTATTTGCATAATTATGCGAATCAGTGTAGCATATCTAATATAATGCTGCTGTGTATTTAAGGGCATGTGTAGAATATGGGTAGTTTATGCTCTCCCAAGTGACTAATGAGACAACACAATTTGGTGAACTAATACTACCCTGCATGCTTGTAATCAGAGTTATAGCTAACATATCCAATTAAACATTCTGTAGACTATGAAGCTAATCATGGCTTTATACACCATCTGTTCATAGCAAGTTGCTAACTGCAATAAATGGTACCTGGCATTATTTCTTCCCATTTATAGTATAGGCTGGCTGGGCTCAGAAGGTAAACTACCAACAAGCTTGACAACAGATTACACAGAAGCAAAACTGCTACAGATACAGTACATAGCAAGATAGTTGCAGCTTTTAGTTTCAATTTTACAAACTTACTAACAGATCTGGAAATATGCAAGGGCCTGATGTGCTACCAAAATGCCAAGAGTGGGAACTCATCTATAGTCCCACTAGAACTGCTAAGGGTGCACCAAGTTTTATTCTAATTATCAGTGCCCATCCTGGTAAAAAATGAAGGATTAACTGACACTCTTGCAGTTCAAATATCTGATGTTGGCAACAAAACATGTAAACTTGTTTACTGTAAGGTTTGACACTTGTTCTAAGCCACGTTTCCATCTGTGTCATCTGTTGTCAAACTTGTTGGCAGTTTACCTGCTGAGCCCAGCTGGGAGCTGGCCTGTACTACAGATGGGAGAAGTGGCACTGTGGCAACATATGTTTAAAACAAAAGAGTATATAACATGGCTGATTAAACATATTGCACACTGTGATCATTGGCACTACAGTGCACATGGTTACAAGGTCACACAGATCCCAAGTTCTCTAGTGTGTTAGCCATCTGCCAACACATCTCATGAAGGGACATGTGAGGACCCAAAAACATGTGTACTGTAACACAATTATCACAGTGTGCAACAAATCAATGCTGTATTTCAAGAACTAAGCCTTACCTGGGCCCCAAACTCGTGGAAAACCAGAGGCTTACATTCAGCCAGGATGACTTCTCTTCAGTAATTCAAGTACTGTACAACTACACCCCATGTCATTCCCCCCCCCCAAGAAACACAGAGAGGCTTACTTTAATTCAGTCATGACTCCGGGACTTCATGAGAATCAGAACATCCTATGCCATTCCTACCCTGTCCCTCCGCCTCCCCCAAAACTCAGTGTCAAAGAAACACAGAGAGCTTACTTTAATTCAGTTGACAGCCAGGACTCCAGAAATTCAGGAGACTCAGGTACACCTCATCCATGCCATTCCCACCCTGACCCTCCATCACCCCCCACCCTAAAACTCAGTGTGAAAAAAACAAGAGAGCTTACTTTAATTCAGCCAGGACTCCAGGAGAATCTGGAACACCCCATTCCATTCTCTTCCTGACCCTCTCTTCTCCATCTGACTGATACTATACATGGGAGAAGTGGCACTGTGGCAACATAAAAAGTTTCCTTTCAGCTAGGAGGACTTGGCTTCAGAAATTTATTCAAGTGCTGTCCAACTACACCCTATGCCATTCCCAGCCTGACCCTCCATTCCACCCCCCCAAAAAAAAAAAAAACAGTCAGTGTCATAGAAGCACAAATAGAGAGACTTATTTTAATTCAGCCAGGACTCCAGGAATTCAAGATAATCAGGTACACTCCATGACATTCCCCCCTGACCCTCCATCCCCCCACCCGAAAACTCAGTGTCAAAGAAACACAGAGAGGCATACTTTAATTTAGCCAGGACTTCAGGAGAATCAGGTACACCCCATCCATGCCATTCCCACCCTGACTCTCCGTCCCCCACCCCAAAACTCAGTGTGAAAAAAAATGACAGAGGCTTACTTTAATTCAGCCAGAACTCTGGGACTTCAGGAGAATAAATCAGAACACCCCACTCCATCCCATTCGTCCTCCGTCTGGCCTATACTGTAGATAGAAGTGACACTGTGGCAACATAAAAAAAAAAAAGGCTTACTTTCAGCCAGGAGGACTAGTCTTCAGAAATTTATTCAAGTGCTGTCCAAGTACACCCCATGCCATTCCCAGCCTGACCCTCCATTGGCCCCTCCTAAAAAACTCAGTGTCCAGGAAGCGCAAAGAGAGGCTTATATTAATTCAGCCAGGACTCCAGAAATTCAGAAAAATCATCCTTAGCATACCTCTCAACTGCTATGAATTGCTCATAGTACTTTGATAATGTTAAAACTATTTCTGAACACACAAATTATTAAATCATTAAATTGATAGAAACATTCCTTATCACCAACTATATGGGGTGCACTATTTGTAGACATATTGTTGTTTAAAATAAAAAAAATTGTGCTACACATTCTGCCCATTTTTGAAGGCCCATGCTATGATTTCTAATGCTGAGAGGCTGAGAGGTATGATCCTCTAGAACATCCCATCCCATCCCATTTCCTCCAGCTCTTTCCCACCCCCCAAAAGGGACTTTTTTGTTTCTTGCCTCCTCAAAAACGTGGTAAAGGTTAAACTGTCTGGAGAATTCTGGCACTTTAAAATCTTTCAGGTCCAGTGTCTGGTCCCCGATAGTAGCAAGCTCCCAAGTCTCCTCAGGCTGGTGCACGTAGTCTAATGCTGGTCTCTGGTCCAACTCCAGTGGGAGGCGGAGGTCTGTGCTGCAGCGGGTGGAGCTTTTTAAAAAATTAATAAATAAATGAAATGCAGCTCTTTTAAGCTCAGCAGGCTGCTGCAGTGCAGAATGCAATAAAAAGTCACATCCTCTGAGTCGACTGCTTGCTGATGACAGCTCTGATGCTAGGACAGCTGTTTCGGATGCTGGTCTGATCTCCTCTCAGTCTTTCCTCTGATGATGCAGCAGCTTTAATCTGCAAATTTTCCCCGGTGCTCTGGAACTCTTCCTCGGCTGTAAATCCAAAGCGCCAGGGGGACTGCTTTTATACACCATCCATGGACCTGGGGGAGGACAGTAGAGTTCAGGTCCAGGGTGGGTGTAGGTGTTAGAAACAGCAGCTGACCGAGGAAACACCCTATTATTGGTTAGCCAGGGGTTGACGTCAGCATGCTTGGTCTGCACTGCTGTGCATCAGGATTGATGCATCATGGGGAAACAAGGCAGAGAGGCAAGCAAAGGAGAGTCGGCGTGGTGCCATGGACCATGTGTACGGGTGGGATAACGGAGGCCAGTCGAATGAACATATGGCGGCATGTGGATATGGGTCAAGATGCCAGGCCCGCCTGGCCGGGATGGGACAGAACAGGTAGGACTTGAAAATGGCTTTCTTTTTGGCCGGGCCTGCACTAAAAAAAAATAGGCAGCAATAACAGCATTGGGGGAAAATAAGCAACTGCTGGCAGTCGGGCGGGCTCTCCAGCAGTACTAGCCCTCGGTCTGCGCTCCGGTTGCCTGACTGATCGCTTCGCCCCTGGAATCCCTCAATTCTGCCCAAACTAAATGGAAAAGCACACTGAAATGGCAGTTAAAAAAATACCTCAAATTAAATTTGAAACACACAGTCACAAACTCACCAGCTAGAATCCCCTCAATCCTGCCCGAGCTAAATGAAGAAGCACACTGAAATGGCAGTTAAGACCTCACATTCAGATTACACTAATCCCTGTAATGTGATGCCTGCAAAGTTCAGACACAAGCAATTGCAAACACACAGTCACAAAAAATTATCAGCTAGAATCCCTCAATCCTGCCCAAACTAAATGGAAAAGCACACTGGAATGGCAGTTAAGAAAATACCTCAAATTCAGTTTCAAACACACAGTCATAAACTCATCTGCTAGAATCCCTCAATCCTGCCTAAACTTAAAAAAAAAAAAAGTTTACCCGGTTACTAAAATTCAAATAAATAAATAAACTATATGCACCACACTAAGAACTGCAGGAAGTTCAAACAGTTGTGTGTTTCTTCCGTCCCTAGAAAAGAGGGCACCCATGTTTCTAAGTAGTATTTGTCCAAATGGTTGGCCAACTGCATTATATTTTGTTAGAGGAAGTATGGCAAGGAACTTCCTGGAGATGTTAAGGGCCATTCCAGAAGGGGTATGGCTGCTTCAGCTGCTTATTTCAGAAACATCTCAGCAGCAGAGGTTTGTGCAGCGTCTGCTTGGAGTTCTGTCCACACCTGTACCAAGCACTATAGACTGGGCATTACCTCTAGACATAGGCCCAATTTCGGCCTAGCTGCTCTACAGGGCCTGCTTTCGTAGGCTTTTGGTTTCCTACCACCCAAACTGCATTTCCTGGTGTCAGAACTGCTTGGGACTCATTCCATAGGTGTGGCCTGCTGCAAGAGATACCCCTGATGTCAGATAGTACTGTTACATAGAACTTACGTAACAGTAGATCTGCAAGAGAATCTCTTTCAGCAGGCCATGCCATCCCTCCCTCCTTCTCGCTAGCTCTGGTAGACCTTTCTGTTGTTTGTAGATTTCTTTTTGCGTCCATGTTGGCAGGAACCTTCAGTACCTCCTCGGTTCCTCAACAGGAGTCACTTGGCTGTGGTCCCCGGCGGGAGAATGGAGGAGGGAGCATGGGCCACCCACTCTTATAGGGTTGGCCAATGTCAGAGGGTGATGGAGTGGGTGACCCCCAGATAGACTGCTAGCTAGAAAAGTTTCCAGGTGGTCCTAATGCCTGGTGGTGGTAGTTCCATAGGTATGGTCTGCTGCAAGAGATCTCCTCACAGATCTACTGCTATGGTAAGTTCTTATGTACCTGTATATTAAACGATGTTCGGTACCATCTGTCGGCTTTTCTTCTGGGCAGTCCTCAGTAACAGCAGAACTAGCAGGTCTGGTAGATAGCTGTGAGACCTATAGTACCTCAGCCATCTAGGCTTAAAGGCACAACTTCTCCAAAATATTTGTGAATTTTGTTTTCTCTTTTGCCAAGGAGGCAGCCACTTCATCCAGCATAGTAAGTTTAATCTTTTTTCTGCAAGCTGCCTGGCTAAGGCATGCTCATCGTTATTATTACGTTCCATGGTCACATTTGCACCAACATTCTCCACATGCAATGCTACATGCTTTTTTTTCTGCAAAAGCAACCTCCTGAGCAAAGAGCAATTTGGATGGGGAGGGAGGTCAGCTCCTCCATCCTTACAGCTCCTGCTCATCCACTGTCCTCTCTAGGCTCCTCCATCTTGCCAGGGAGAGCAGTTGCTCCCTCTGTAGCAAGATGACAGGATTTTCCCCAGTATCTTTGTCAACCTTCTTCCCCCTGTCCCTGCCCCCCATAGCCTTCTCCACTGCCCCTCCCCCCCAGCCTGTTCGGTGGGGGCCTTAGCCTCAGCCTCAGCCCCACCTGCACTTCTTCCCCACTTCCCGCCTAGAAATCCCTGCCCCGACCCCCTGCAATGGGGCCCCCCTCCCCCTCGCAGGCACTTACTACTGTCCTAGCTTCCATCTGCTCCACTGTCCTTGTCCCACCCCTTTTGTTTTGCTCCGCTCCCTCCTCCGTCCTAAAGGCAGGGCGAAATGCTTCCAATGTTAGGGGTTTGTCTACTTGTCTCCTCAACTGTCCACGTGTGAACTCCTCCCAACCATGCACTGCCACTAGAGTAGCCATACCCTGTTTATTCCCTATGTGCATTCCTCTATACATCAACTGTTTCACTGCATGTAATCCTTGTACCACCTTTATGCCTGTCTCTTCTATGTATTTTTTGAATCCTCTACTGTTCATGTATGAAGTTCTCACCTGTAACTCTCCCGGGAAATGCTTGCCCTGAAATGCCTGTCTCTTCTATGTATTTTTGTATCCTCTACTGTTTATGTATGAAGTTCTCACCTGTAACTCTCCTGGGTCGCACCTGAAAATAGGCACCTGGTGTCTAGTGTGCTTACCCGGTTAACAAAAGCAAATAAATAAACACTCCCCATCACTAAAACAAGTCCAGGTAATCCACCCCCAGGACACACTTGCAAACAAACTATCACAGCTTAGTATGCCTTTCCTGGTCAAAAGTTGCAAAAACAAAAAAAAAATACCTGGTCTGCAGTCAAAGCATTCACATCTCATTATTGCCAGGATACACTGGCAAGGAAGGATGCTAGGTATGGGATTTCTGTACTTTAGAACCTGTTCCTAAGGTAATCCCAAGACTCTCCAACCTAGGGTACTGGTTAGGAGCTGCACACATTTGACTAGGTTGTTGTAATTCATGTACTGTAGTTAGTAGGAAAAGTTACTCACCATTATCACAAGTAACCTCTTTTCTTCAAATGGATTAGAACAGCCAGTCAAACTCCACACAGTGCAAGAAAGCAGCAGCAAAGGCAAACAGGATGCTGGGATGCATATCTGGGGGCTCAGTAGTAGGAGAGAGGAGGTTATACTGCCCTTGTACAAGTCTCTGGTAAGGCCTCATCTAGAGTATGGGGTTCAGTACTGGTGCCCTCACCTCAAAAAGGACATCAACCTGCTGGAGAAGGTCCAGAGGAGGGCTACAAAGATGACAGCAGGTCAGCAGGGTAAGGCATATGAGGAGAGACTAAGGGCACTAAACAGGTACTCCCTGGAAGACAGGAGAGTGAGAGAGAGGGGGGACATGATTGGGACCTTCAAGTACTTGAAAGGGATAAATAAGGTGGATAAGGGAAGTCTCTTTAAACTGAGTGGCAACCATAACACAAGGGGGCACAGTCTTAAGCTGGAGGGTGGGAGGTTTAGGAGGGAGGTCAGGAAGCACTTCTTCACAGAGAGGGTGGTAGACACTTGGAATGCACTGCTGGAAGAGGTGATCTCATTGAAGACAGTGGGCAGCTTTAAGAGAGGCTGGGATAGGCATAGGAGGAGGGTAAGGATCATGGGTAGGGAAGATGGGAGGTGTGGAGAGGTAGGACAGGGACAGTAGCTCAAGCTGTGTACTCTGCAATATGAGCAAACTAGACAGACCAAATGTCCTTCTGCTGGCTTCTTCATATGTTCGTATATGTATGTTCAAACTACCTGTCCCTTCCTACCCATTTTATGATAGAAGTCTTAGGTTCATCATTCTCATTTACTGTTATTAAAGCTTGAGCTTTTAATGATTGTTGTTTTTCTGCATCATTAAAGCCTTTTTAATCTGAAATATTTATTGCTACAGTTGCAATATATTTATTCAAATTATGTCTCGAGTCTCCTGGCCTCTTGACTCAAAGATCTACAGTTGGAATGCTGAAAGGCTCAAAACAGCACAGTGAAAGTATGTTTGAAAAAACGTTCTAAGCTTTAGGACACAGTGCACCTCACAGAGATAATGCACAAGTCTGACTGGGTGTTTTAATCCATTAGAAGAAAAGATGTTACTGCATTGAGTAACTTTTCCTTTAAACAGGAATCCAGCAATGATGCACCTTACAAATGGCATCAGTCCACAGGAGTGTGCTGCCCCGGAGATAGAACTTTATGGTAATTTTAGAATTAGATCAAACTCTGCACTGTGGTCACACTCCCTCTGCTGTTCTAACGTCAGATATGTTTCTCCACTTGAAGATAGCAATCACCTCAAAGTCATCTCCAGCCTTCTAGTCTTCATTCTAATATATATATTACTGTTGTTTGTTATTGTGTTTTAAAGTTAATAATTACACTGCATTTTAAGGGTATTTATTTTAATAATTCAGGAACTTCACTGTCGGTGAAGCAGGATCCACACGGAAAATTGTCAGCAGTACAACTGAGACCGCCCATGCTGACATCACCTGCTGATGTCATCAACCCTATAAAGGCATGAGCAGTCCCTCTCCCTCTTCAGTTCTTTCCCGCCATTGACGTGTTTGCGTGGGTCTCCGCAAAAGCTCCAACACACTTTTGTGCCAATTTTCGCCTATGACTTTTTTCAACCTAATACTTTAGAATCTCTTTTTTAAAAGAGATTCCTTTATTTCGTTTATGTCGAGAGTTAATCCTTCAACTTCTCTTCCATCACTGCCACTGCGGAAAGAAGATTGCCTCCACAGACAAACACTATTTGTGTCTGCTGTCTTGGGCCTGACCATGAAGTCTCCGACTGTGAGCTCTGCTAGAAGTTTAATCAAACAACCTCAGGCAATGCAGGAAGGCTCTTAAAAATGTCTTCATTGGGACAACAGGTAGCCAGTTCTGGGCAGGGTCTTCGAGAATCCCAGCCTCTAGTCGCCCAGGATCATTTGAGCTCCCAGGCCGCTGAGGCCGAGACAAGTCCTCAGGGAAAAGTCACAAAAGACAGAGATCAGGACCGGTCCTCTGGTGGCGGTCCTGCTCCCTGATGGCCTCTCCTTCTTCATCTGGGGGTTCTTCATTGGCTGCAGCTGTGAGAACACATACATCTGCTGTCCAGGTCTCTGTGCCTACCAGACCCATACCAACAGTGCCTCCTTCCAATATTCAGGGCAGCCAGGCATCGACCTCCGGGTCATCGGCCCATTCATCATCGATGACAGGTTAGTTGTCAGTGGCCCTCCCATCGAGGTCTGATCCTACACCAGGCTCTTCAGGTTCTCAGGGTCCATCTAGCAGGTCATCACTCCCTGCGACGTTGACCCCCTCTCCCAGTCAACACAGTCCTTGACAGTCGTCGGCCTCAATGAGATTTTGACTAAATTCACCTCGGTGATTGTCCACCAGTTAGGTGCATACAGGCTCACATCACCTGCTCCATCGATGGCAGCATCGTTGTCGACCCCTCCTCGACGGCCGTGAGCTGCCCTCTTGAGGGCCATTGTCTGTGCCTCAAATGTCGGACCTTGATCTGGAAGAGGTCGACATCGAGGAGGAGTACCATCTTGACTTCATTCTTCCTAATGAGGCGGAGGAGGAAGAACCCCTCACCTCAGACAGATCCACAGCTTCTTCAATCAGTGAGGATTCTGTCAAACACACTCCTAGGTCTCCTCCAGAGGACCCTACCATCTTCAATATTATGACGTAGTTATCCTCAGCCATGGATTTCCATACTGAGAAGGATGCCACCAGGAAAGATCTGGTGGATTTCCTGGAGATCCCAGAGTTTCCTTCTAAGATCAGTCTTCCCATTTTGCCTGCTGTCAGGAATGCCACCACTACAGCCTGGCACAGGCCTGACATGGTGCCAGTTATGCCCTGCAGGACAGATAAACTTTACCATGCCCCTCAGGGGTTCACACATTATGCTGCCCAGCCTGAAACAGATTCTGTGGTCATAAAGGCAGCTCATGACAGGTCTAAGGTGCCCAAGCACCTTAGCTCCCTCTCCCCGACAAAGAGTCATGCAGAATTGATCTTTGGGCAAGATGGTTTATGTCTGCTCCACCCTTGGGCTGAGGGTTGCCAGTTACCTGTCCCATATGGTAAAGTACCAGAATACCAACTGAAGGAAGGGCAAGGCCACTACCCAGTCCCTCCCAGAAGGTACGCAGAAGCAGGAGGTTCTCAAATGCTTGCATACTGCTGGAAACATTAGCAAGCACCTCCTGCGCGCCCCTCTATGATATCTTGAACACTATTGCCAGGTTGCTGCTACCGGCATGTGCCTCGATCGGCACTCCTGGCTGAGGGTCTCTGGCTTTGCTGCTGATGTTCAGAAGAAGGTGCTTAATGCCCCCTTTAATGGCTCTAAGCTTTTTGGGCCAGATATCCAGGACATCATTAATGGCTTGCAGTCATCTGGCAGCAGGGCCAGGCTTAACCATTCTGGGCTCCTGTGGAGCCCCCTGCTGGGCCCCATCACTCCATTCCCTGTGGGTCCCCCACATCCAACATTTACACCTAACTAATCCTCCTGTCTTGTATTATTAAAGCAGTACCAGGTCTACTAGTTTAACCAACCATTGACTTGCATTGAATTATTTGACTTCACCATTGGAAATGAATCTGAGCCTGGAGCAAGAACTTAAGTAAGTATGGAACTACTACTGTATTCATTTCTATAAGGACAGGGACATCATCACTGGACACTCACACCTCTAATACTCTGATTTTCAAACAAGTTAACAGCTTAACTTTTCTGGAGATGTGAATGAGAGAGGGAGAGGATTATCATGGGACACCAGTAAGGTTGCCACCTGTCAGTTTTTTTACCTGATGATCAGGTTTTCAGGGTCCTTATCAGGAAATCCAGTTTTGCTCTGTACTGGTCAGGTTTTGAGCCATTTTGAGTGCTCACATACTTTGAAACAGATTTTGTCATATCATTTATTGTTTCAGCTACATGTCCAGGTTACAGACAAGTTCTCTTGTCAATATAGCCCTTTGTTTGTGAAAGCAATCAACCTGGGAGGTGTAAAGTATGGCCATTAACACCATTATTTTATTTTTTATTTATTGAGATCTAGGATTAAACACCTTTGAAACTGGGAGCTAATTTACAAAGGTTCCACATCAGTGGAGGGAAGACAATAATCCAAAGATTATACCATTATGGTTTTCTAAAGAGGGCAAAGAAAGTGAAAGCCAAAAGATTGCATTCAGGCAATACAAAAGACACAGGCAGAACGGATAGGAGAAGTACCAGAAGAAGCAAAGGGAGGCAGGAGGTCAGTAAGGAAGCCAAAGTTCAGACAGAAGAACACGTTGCAAAATCAGTGGGTAGAGGGACAAAACCTTTACAGGTACATAAGGAAAAAGAAAGGCAAAGGGAGGGGTAGTGAGACTGAAGGGGGAGGATGGGGGCTCGTGGAGGATGACAACAGTAAAGCTGACATATTGAACAGGTATTTCTGCTCAGTCTTTACTGAGGAAGAGGAGGGTAATGGGTCTGAAGGGAGAACAAGGGGTGAGAATGGTGCAGAAATGGACACAAGTCCCTTTACTCGAGAAAGGGTTCTGAAGGAACTGGAAGTAATAAGAGTTGATAAAGCAATGGGGCCAGATGGGATGCACCCCAGGGTCCTTAAAGAACTAAGAGAGGTGGTGGCTGAACCTCTGGCTATCTTGTTTAGCCGATCATTGGAAACAGGGGAGGTACCCAAAGACTGGAGGACAGCAGATGTAGTCCCCTTATACAAAAGTGGGAACAAAGAGGAAGCGGGAAACTACAGACCAGTCAGCCTCATCTCGGTAGTGGGGAAGATCATGGAAGCACTACTGAAGGAGAGACTGGTGGAACATCTGGTTGTCAATGGACTACAGGACCCAAGGCAGCATGGTTTCACCAGGGGGCGGTCATATCAGACCAACCTTGTTGAATTTTTTGACTGGGTGACTAGGGAGGTGGATCAGGGGAGGGCAGTGGACATGGCCTATCTGGACTCAGCAAGGCCTTTGACACTGTGCCACATAGAAGACTGTTACACAAACTGGGGAATATGGCTGTGGGCAGGACAGTAGTGTGGTGGGTAGGTAACTGGCTGGCGGCAGGACACAGAGGGTGGTGGTAATGGCTGTCCTCCACAGAGGGAAGAGTGACCAGTGGGGTACCACAGGGATCAGTGCTGGGACCGGTCCTATTCAACATCTTTATCAGTGACATTAGTAGGACCTAGAAGGCAGAATTTCACTGTTCGATGATCACAAAGCTCTGTAAAGAGTAGACACACCAGAGGTGTAGACAGAATGAGAAGGGACCTGCAGAAACTTGAAGAATGGTCAGGGGTTTGGCAGTTGAAATTCAATGCAAAGAAGTGCAAGATAATGCATATGGGGCACAAAAACCCTAGCACAATATATCAGTTGGGGGGGTGAAGATATATCATGCACCAAGCAGGAAAGGGATCTTGGGGTTATCATCTCTGATGACCTCAAGGTAGGGAAACAGTGTGACAAGGCAGCAGGTAAAGCAAATAGGATGCTGGGATGCATAGGCACAGGCATCACCGGCAGGAAAAGGGAGGTCATAATTCCACTATACAAGACACTAGTGAGGCCCCACCTGGAGTACAGTGTACAGTTCTGGAGACCTTACCTACGTGGGGGCGAGACAGGAGAGAAGGTTCAGAGGAGGGCAACAAAGATGGTACATGGATTGCATCACAAGTCCTATGAGGACAGGTTGAAGGAACTGAATATGTAAGCCCTGGAGGAGAGGAGGGAGAGGGGATATGATAGAGACATACAAGTATCTTACAGGGAGGAACAGGGTGCAGGAATACACTATTTTTAAGTGAAAATATGTTCCAGGACTAGAGGGCATGGGATGAAGTTGGAGGAGAGACGATTCAGAGGAAACGTGAGGAAGAATTTCTTCACAGAACGGGTGGTGGACAGGTGGAACACCCTGCCAGAGGAAGTGTTGGGGCTGAAACAATCACGGGATTTAAAAATGCATGGGATAGACATAAAGGAATTCTGGAGGTCAGGGGTAAGGGGCAACGGACTTCTAGGAAAACATAAACTGAACTTACAAGCTCAAATGGGCAGACTGGGTGGGCCACAAGCTCTTATCTGCCGACACTATCTATGTATCTATGATTATATAGACAAGACAGTATACAACAAGAACAATAATTACAAAGGTATACAAGCAAGAGTGTAAAAAACATAACAATAATAGGTGAAACACCAAAGAATTGTGTACACCGTAAGTTGGCAAACAAATAGTTGGAGACAGGCAGATAGGGGTTAGAGGTGGGCTAAAGGAGGCAATGGGTAGAAGGGGGTGTGTGAGGGAGGTGAGAAAGAAAGGGGCAGCAATCATTGACATTGTCATAGTGAGAGAGTGTGAGGGGGTGAGTAGAAGGTGACCAGTGGCCATGCCAGTGCAGTGAGCCGCCAAGTGGCAGGGCAGTGAGGGGGTGGGTAGAGGAGGCAAGGGGCTGTGCCAATGCAGGGAGCCACTAAGTAGCAGGGCAGAGATTGTAGGCAAAGGTGACTAGGGGTAGCAGTCACAGGTGCTGGATGCGGAAAGATGTTGGTGAAGCAGTTTTAAAAGGGCCCAGAGTAGGTTGGTTGGAGATGTCCCGGCTGAAGGCATTAAACCGGAGGGGTGCTCTGTAGGCAAAGGAGCATTGGCCCTGCATCGTTCGAGGACAAGGAACATGGAAGAAGTGGGTGCTAGAGCTTCTTGTCTGTTGCAAGCTGCTACTGTGAAGTTAAAGTAGGTTAGCTGTATTATGGGGAAGGATACCAAGTAGAGCCTTTTTGGCGAGCAGACAGGTTTGGTAGTGTATCCTCCCATTGAGTTGGAGCCAGCCCATTTGAGCATAGAGGTCACAAGTATGGGTGAGACGTGCGGCCCCTGTGAGCAGTCTGCAGGCCTTGTTCAGTGCAACTGATATTCTACGGAGAGCAATGTGGCAAGCAGCACCATAGATTAAAAAGGCCATAGTCTACTACAGAAAGGATGGAGCTGTTGATGGCAAGTCTAAGGGCTGCCTGAAGTGAGACAGTGCTTGTGCCTGTGGAGGAGACTGATCTTGTAGTTGACAGTCCTAGAACACTGCTGATGTGCTGGTCATAGGCTAGACAGCTGTCCGTGTGACCCCAAGATATTTAAAGTGCTGGTATGTTCGAGCAGAGCTCCAGAGCGGTACTGATGTTAAGTGCATGGGACTTATGCTTGTTCCGAGTGCTGCAGAACATCATGACTTTGGTTTTATTGCTGTTCAGGATTAGTTTATGGTTATGGAACCATTCCTTAACTATCCTAAAGCCTCGTTGCAGATTGCCCTCAAGTTCCTCTGGGTCTGGGCAGCTTGTGAAGATTACTGCATCATCTGCAAAGAGTAGTATCTGTTGTTGGTAGTGGCGTGGTAGATTGTTGAGAAAGATGCTGAAAAGGAATGGTCCTAATTTGGAGCCTTGGGGGACACCAGATCTTACAAGCAGGTGGTTGGAGAGGACATTGTTGATTTTCACCCATTGTGAACGTTGTCCTAGATAGCAGACTTGATTTTGCAGAGAGGCCAATGGAGGTTAATTGGTTTAGGAGGAGGGAGTGGTGGACAGTATCAAAGGCATTTGAGAGGTCAATGAAGACTGCCCCTGCTAGGGTTCCTTGGTCCAATGACTGGTGTATGAAACCAGTGAGTTCCAGTAGTACCGTAGAGGTACTATGGCCTTCACAGAAGCCATGCTGTTCAGAGCTTTGAATTGAGTATTTTTCAAGGTATTCGACCAACTGGTCAGCCACTATGCATTCTAGTGCTTTGGAGAGCGGTGGCAGAATTGAGATGGGCCGGTAGTTTGACAGCGATGCCCTATCTCCACTCTTGTGGACTGGAGTCACGGTGGCCGATTTCCACACCTGTGGAAATTGTGAGTGGCAGAGTGACAAGTTCAGGATCTTAGTTATGGGGAGGAGAACTTTCAACAGTGAGTGCAGTAAGTTTGAGGTCCAGTGTGTCTGCACTTTGTCATGATTTCCCAAGCACTTTGCAAAGGTATTTTCTGACTAGTAAAGGGGTTAGCTTCTTGAAGTTAAAGGGGGGCAGGCTGATGGTGAGCATCAGGAGTAGTGGTGTTGTTGTGAGGCGAGTTCTCAAAGAAGTCTGGGGGGGGGTGTCCCGGACAGGTCCAAGAATGCTTCATTGAAGGCATTGGCTAAAATTTGAGGGTCCTGAGTAGGGGTACCGTGAATGTTGATCAGGTTCGGTGATGTCTTAACATCCTTCCCTAAGACTTCCTTCATGTTAGTCTAGAAATTTTTCCCATTGCCCCAGGAGGCAGTAAGCAACTCCTTGTGGTGGTTGGATTTAGACAGGCATATTTCCCGGGTGCAGGCATTTCTGGCTTGCTTGTAAGCTAGTATAGCTGAGGGTTTACCCGACTCTCTCAGCTAGGTGCCAGAGGTGATCACGATTCTTCAGTCTGCTATGAGGTCAGATGACAACCAGGGGTTCACTGACCTCACGCCTGAGCTTTTGAGGGGTGCATGCATGTCACAGACCTTTGTGAACTGTTGTATAAAGTATTCTCAAGGCAGTATTAACATCTGTAGTGTCATCAATTTGTGACCAGTTGGTGTTGGCAAGATCTTGTTTCAAGGACTCAGATGCCCATGCTTTAGTACCCTACTAAAGGTGAAGTAGGGTGGTGGCTTGAAGAATTTGTTAGTCCAGCTGCAGGAGACTGGGGAGTGGTCACTAACTGCATCCGGTGCACTGTCACATTGGTGAGTCATTCAGGATTGCTAGAAAGTATCCAATCTAGCAGGGTGCTGGTGCCAGTTCTGTAATTAACCCTGGTGGGAGGAGACAACCCGAATGAGGTGAACTGCAGAGATATTGTCCCAGTAAGGGCCTGCACCAGGGAAAGCCAGTTGTAGTTGAGGTCACCTAGTAATATGGTCTCCGAGTTAGAGAGCAGGCCACGGATGAAGTCCACAATACCCTTGAAGCCCTTTTTATGTTCATTAGGGGAACATAGGCAGAGACGATAGTCAAGGCTTTGTTGTGTGCCCCGAGTAGGGCTTTGATTGCTAGTGCCTCTGCATTAAGTCCTAGGTCCGCCTGGGGGGAGGACGTGTCCTTTGATGGAGTCCTTAATGTAGATCGCACATTTGCCACCTCTCTTGGTAGTCCTGTCAAGCCTGAAAACGTTGAAGCCTGGAAGAGCAACCGCATTATCTGGGATCTTGGGTGAAAGCCAGGTTTCAACTACTGACAGAATGTCGGGGTTATGCTGTGAGGACCAGGCTTGTAGTCGATCCAATTTGTTTAGGAGGCTGTGGATGTTTTTTGAGGCTATCTTGATTGTTCCTTGAGTTGGGTGGATAGAGGGGTGTGGTGGATTAGCTGGGCCAGAGTTTGGGTGCACATCCCCAGCCCTGAGCAATATCAGTTGGTGGGCTGTTAGACGGTAGCCACACAACTTTTTACAGAGGAGGTTGCTGTTCTGCCTGCAGGTACACTGTGTGCAGGGCATTGAGAGCCATAATAGTTTGGTGCGTAGAATTGAGGGTAGGGGGTAGGTTGTAAGCCCTCAGTGTTAGTCACCCCTGCGGGGGTAGCAGGAGCCAGTGAGAGGACCAGGCTCCTTTAGCAAGCACGAAGTAGTGCCCAGTGACACAGTAAGGTCACTTACTGCACTTACTTAATCTAAGCTTTTCCACTGCAGCAAAGCTGACCCCACCTTTTGTAGCAGTAACAGCCAGTTGTCTTCCACTTTCATTTGCTGGTAAACATTTTCATCTCTAACAGAATTTAGGCATTTTTAAATGTTTAACATTTTTTTTTCCCTCAAGAAAAAAGTATGGACCCCCAAGGTGCAGGGGCACAGTTTGCACCTAGCTAAGGCCGTCCCTGTCTGGCAGGGCTATCAGATCTGCTCACTCGCTCTGTCACATGCAACCTAAGAACAGACGGTGCCCTCCCTTTCAAAAGGTGTCCTAGAGGCCAGGAGCAGCCTTTCAGCTCCAAGGCAAATGCAGAGCCTCCACCACCTTGCCCACCCCCTCCAATGCTGGAGTCACAGCCAAACATCCTAGAGGTAATGGACCAGCCCTCGCGGCTGTATCTATCTACGCTTGACTCCTTACCAGACCCCCATCTTCCAGTCTCCGACCAAGAGGTGGTGGTTGGAGGCTGGTTCTCCCTCCATCTCAATCTATGGAGAACCATAACATCAGATGCCTGGATTCTTCAAATCATAGAAAGGAGTCGCACTCTGGAGTGCACTGAGCAACCCCCAGAGACTCCTTCTCTGCCCTCCAACTACCCTCCCGCCCCCAGCTCACCTGTCTGTTCTCCAGGAGGAGGCACAATCCCTTCTGTGCAAACAGGCCATCAAGCCAGTGCCCATGTGCTAGAGAAACAAGGGGTTTTATTCCAGGTTCTTCCTGGTCCCCCAAAAAGATCTAAGGCACATCTTAGACCTAAAGGACGTCAGTCTGTATATCCAGTACAAAAAGTTCTAAATGGTTATTTTGCCAGGTCTAATGCCCCTTCTCAAGAAAGATGACTGGCTGTGTTCTCTGGACATGCAGGATACCTACCTGCACATCTTGGGGGTTCCCTCCCCCCAGGAGTTTCCTCCAGTTTCTTTTCCAAGGTGAGCATTATCAGTTCAAAGTGCTGCCTTTTGGCTTGTCCTCTGCTCCGTGGGTCTTTACCAAGTGTTTAGCAGCAGTAGCTGCTGCCCTCAGAAGAGAGAGAATGTATGTTTTCCCTTATTTGGATGATTGGCTCCTAAAGGCCCTGACCAAGGACAGCTCCTGGGACTTTGAGGAGAACTCTTCAGTTGTTTCTCTCCCTGGGCATTACTGTCAACCTGCCCAAGTCAGTCCTGGTTCCATCCCAGAGGTTGCATCACACAGGGGCGGTTCTAGATTTGTGCAGGGAAAGGCTTTTCTGCCTCAAAACAGGGCAGAGTGCCTTATTGCCTAGGCTCAGGAGGTGGCCAGAGCCATCATATCCCTGCCAGGGTGTACCTGAGGCTGTTAGGACTGATGGCGGCTACACTGACTGTTCCACTGACCAAGCCCCACTTGTGCATCCTCCAGTGGACTCTCCAAGTATAGTGGGACCAGTGAACGGATAAATTAGGCAGGTAGTGCTGGTCTTCTCCCAGTCTGCAACGTGCTCCAGTGGTGGATGGACCCCTGAACCTGCTGCAAGGAGTTCCATTCCAGATCTCCTCTCCACAGCAGATCCTCACCACAGATGCCTCTGGGTTGGCTGGGGAACATCCGGGTCCCTTTCTAAACTCAGGGCTGTTGGTCCCAGTTTGAAACCTCCTGCATATCAATGTCCTGGAGATGCGGGTGGTTCTGTGTGCCATGCAGGCCTTTCAGAACTATCTTCTTTTGGATCAGCTGCTGATTCAGTCAGACAACCTCAGTGTAGTGTACTACATCAACAAGCAGGGGGAACACATTCATACCCCTATACAGGGAGGCCATGAGAGTGTGGTATTGGGCGTTAGACCTCGGCCTGACCCTCTCTGCAGTCCACATCCCGGGATTGCTAAACACTCTGGCAGACAGTCTCAGTCAGACTCAGTTTAGCATGCGTGAGTGGGAGCTTCTCTCATACATTGCAGAAGATCTATTCGATCAGATGGAGTCATCCAGAGTTGGACCTTTTATGCCTCCCCTGAACACAAAACTGCCCAATTTTTGCTCTCTCGATACAGGGCCTGGAGTTTTCTGGCAAGACATGTTGTCCCTCTCCTGGTGGGAGGTTCCTTTTGCCTTTCCTCTGTTCCCACTGATTCAGAGGGTGCTAATCAAACTGCAGATGGAGGGGGCAAGCATGATCTTGGAAGCTCCACTCTGTCCTCACCAGATATGGTTTCCATTACTACAGCAGCTGGTAGAGGAACTTCTGGTCCCTCTCCCCCTCTGCAGGAATGTGCTGACGCCGGCTCAGGGAACCCTGGTCCATCCCAACCTCAGGTCTCTCCATCTGCATGCTTGGCTCCTGAGAACATAGCCATCACCAGATTTGGGTTTTCCAATAGACTAGTGGACATCCAAGTGGCCACTCGGAAGCCTTCTACTTGAGCCTGGCATAAGTGTGCCATGAAGTGGAAGCAGTTTGCCATATCGGCTGCCAAGTATTATCTGGATCCTTTCACCTGTCCAGTAAACCAGATCTTGGACTACCTGATCTCTATCTGTCTGACGCAGGTCTTCAGTGCTCTCTCTCAAGGTGCACTTCGGCTATCTCGCTTTTCATGAGCCCATGGGTGACCATATCATAGCTCAGCTGGATGTTTTCTGTACCTTTTTGAGGGGCATTCTGCCTCTGAAACCCCCAGTCTGTTCTCCTGTCCTGGCTTGGGATTTGAATTTTGTTTTGGAGAGTTTGACCCTATCTCCTTTTGCACCAGTACCTACTTGTGAGCTACACTTTCTTTCCTGGAAAGCTTTATTTTTAGTTGTATTACTTCTGCTTGAAGAACTTCAGAGCTTCAGACCCTCTGGTGCGAGGAGCCTTATTTAGTTTTTCACAAAGACAGGGTGTCTTTGCACATAAATCCTAAGTTTCTCTCTAAGGTGGTGTCTGAGTTTACACTGACTCAGTCTATCCACCTTCCTGTTTATTTTCCAAAGCATGCCAATCCAAGGGAAGCACTGCTCCATACATTAGATGTGCACAGAACTTTGAAGTATTACCTGCTCTGAACCAAGGAATGTAGAAAGTCAAAGCAGTTTTTTTTTTCTTTCAACTCAAGTAGAGTGCGTTCAAGTTTCTAAACAGTGTTTATCTAAATGGTTGGCTAATTGCATTGTGTTCTGCTATAACAAGTATGGCAAAGAACTGCCTGCAGCAGTCAAAGCTCATTCCACAAGAGGTATGGCTACCTCTGTGGCTTGTTTCCAAGGGGTCTCAGCCACTGACGTTTGTGCAGCTGCCACCTGGAGTACCATCCACACTTTTACCAAGCACTACAGTCTGGACGTTGCCTTTAGAGCCCTTGCAGGATCTGGCAGGACTGTGCTGCAGGACCTCCTGTCTTAAGCTTAAGGTTGACCTTCCTCCCAGACTGTGTGTTTGCATCTGTAACTGCTTGGGACTCATTTCTACGGTGTGACCTGAAGACTGAGATACCTCAGAAGAACATAGAACAGTTACGTTAAGAACTTACCGTAACAGTAGATCTTTGAGGGGATCGCAATCATCAGGTCTGTTTTCCCTCCCACCACCCCCCTCTTTGGGGGTCTTTACTGGAAATGGCATTTTGGTGTATGTTATAGGCCTGGGCACCTCTCTCTCTCCCCCCTCAGTCCCCCATGGCTACAGCTATGCTGCCTTTTTGTCCGGGGAAGAGAACTGAGGAGGGAGAGGGACCACTCATGCCTTTATAGGGTTGATGACATCAGCAGATGATGTCTGCATGGTTGGCCGCAGTTATACTGCTGAAAATCTTTCATGTGGATCCTGCTTCACCAGCAGTGAAGTTCCTATGGTATGACCTGATGACTGAGATCCCCTCGAAGATCTATTGTTACAGTAATTTCTTACGTAACTGTACTTTCTCTAGTTTGAATCTGTCAGAGAAAGTGCTGAGGGTGCTGAACGTTCTAGAAAACAAGCAACAAGGAAAGCTTATTGCTTTAAGTGGAAGACATTTTATACTAGTGTGTCACCAAAAGATAATCCACTTACTGTCCTTTGGTTTGAGACCTCTGCTCTGAAAGTACACCTGGCAGCTGGGTCAGACTACACAGTCAGGGGAACAGTAGCTACGAATGCTCTTGTCGAGTTCACTGACTATGCTTACAAAGCTATGGATGAAGGCAAACTAGTAGGGGCGGTGTTCATAGACTTAACAAAAGCCTTTGACACCATCAACCACACCTCTTACTGGCCCAGCTTCAAAGCCTGGGGTGGCTGCCAATGCAACCCTCTGGTTCCGAGACTACCTGTCCCTCAGGTCACAACAGGTAAAAATAGGACAAACAGTGTCTGACCCCAGGAAGTCACGCTGGGGAGCCCCCAGGGATTAATCTTGGGACCACTGCTCTTCAGCCTGTTCCAAATAATCTCCCTCAAGCCTGTGATGACAAGATAACCCTATATGCGGACAACGCTGTCATCCTAAACAGCAACTCGAATTGAGTCACTCCAAGCAGCACTTAAGCACTCTTCAGTAACACAGAAGACTGGTTCTAGAGCACAAACTTCTGCTCAAATACAAAAGCCAAGATCATGCTTCGATGCAGCCCCCAGCTCAAGAAAGGTTCCCCACCATAAACATCACCAACAATGTACTCACCCCTTGGAACAGGTACACTCCTTTAAATACCTTTGAGTCACCCTGGATGACACCTTATCCTACTCTCAGCATATCGACCAGGTGGTCAAGACAGTGAACACCAAGCTTGGTGTGCTTTACCGCACAGAAAACACCTTACCATGGCAGCCATTCGCCTATCAGTCATGAGCTCCATCCTCTCACCATTGACTACGGCCTGGTTGTCTACAGTGCAGCATCAGACTCTGTGCTCAAGAGGGTGCACGTGAGCTTCAACAGGGCCTGAAGGCACATCCTGAATGGCGATCGAATGACCCACACCTGTTCCCTCTATGAACAGACACACCTGCTGTCTCTTGGGTACAGGACTTCCTTACATGCCTCCTAGGCAAAAAGCATTACTGGGAAAGCCCCCGTGCGTAGCAAGCATCTTCTCCCTCCCAGGCTCAGAATATATAACCAGAAACAACGCAGGGGCCCTCGTGGTGCCATTCCAACACACAGTTCTCGGACAGCGCACCTTCTCCTACAGAGCCCATCTCCGGCTTAACGAGGTACCCGAGTCCAGCCAGAACTCCACTAGCCTGTCCAGCTTCAAATCAGATCTTAAGCACTACCTAACCTCCAGCTCTGTGTGCACCTGCTTCTCCAACAGCTGATAGACTCTGGATGACAGGGCATGGCTCTGCTAACAGCAACTATTCTCAGCACAAGACAGAAGCCGCCCTCCCACATACTCCTTGACAATGCCTCTGAACCACTCTAAGGGGCTGCTCCTGTGCACCCCTACCCCCTACCCCATCTGCCTTCAGGTGTGTGCTTACAGATTACTGCTGTAATCTTCTGATTCAAATTGTCTCTTGCAAGGTATATCTTCTGTTACTGCTGTATTTTTCTCTGTAGCAAAGTGTTTTTACAGGGTATATCTTCTGTGAAATTATTACTGGTGGTGCTTACAAGTTTTACAGTTTTATCTGTCATTAGGATAAGCTTTCAGGGCTACTGCATTTGTTGCTGGCTGGCTGATTGCTTCTGCTCTTATCTCATTTCTTTTGTCCGTGGTTCTTCTTTTCAGCAGGGAAGGGCTCAGCCACCCATCTCCAACCACCACACTACACTCCTTCTATAGGGTAGCACAGTCGTGACATTTCCTGTAGCAAAGCAGGAAGGAGGATCAGAGGGGTTCACACAGTGACCTCTATTTACAGGGCACAATTAATAATAATATACTTTATTTATAACACACCTTTCTAAAAGCAAGGTGCCATCACAGCAAGCTTACATAAAAACAATAATATAAAACACAAATACAATAAATATTCAGTTCATAAATATCATCAGCTGGGATATGCTTGATACCATAAGTAGGTCTTTAAGGCCTGTTTAAATTCCTCCATATATGCGCACTCCCAGAACAGGCAGGGTAGAGAATTCCAAAGGGCTGGGGCCGCGTACATAAAAGCATGGGCCCCCGAAGATTTAAGAGAAACCCTTGGAATCTCTAACAACCCCTTGTCCACTGAGTGGAGTGATCGCCTAGGGCAGTAAGGTACCAGAAGCTCGTTCAAGTAGTCTGGGCCGAGTCCTTGTAGGGCTTTATAAGTCAGAAGACCGACTTTAAAGGTGATCTGCCACTGAATTGGCAGCCAGTGCAGTTCGAGCAGCACTGGATAAATCTGACAGGTACGAGGAGTACCTGTCAGTAACCGGGCTGCTGCGTTCTGCACGAGCTGCAGGCAGCGGATATTAACCCCTGGTAGCCCTAGATACAAGGAGTTGCAATAATCAAGGCACGAGGTCACAAAGGCATGGATTAATGTAGGCAGATCACCGTACAGAACTAGATGCTTAATCCTGAAGATGTTCCTCAGATGGTAAAAGGATGATTTGATGACTGCTGACACCTGCGATCATAGTGTCAGCCGGCATCAAAAATCACCCCCAGATTCCACACCCATTCAGAGGTAGGGAGCTGAGTGCTACCCAGAAATAATCCCGAAGGCAAACCAGCTCCCATCCCCTCTATCCGGCGACCCGGGTCCACCACCATCACCTCCGTCTTCTCCAAGTTCAACTTCAACCAGCTCAAATTCATCCAGTTCTGGATTTCAGCAAGGCAGTTGTTGAATATCGAGAGAGCTCTGTCCTGGTCAGATACAAAAGATAGATAGAAGAGCTGGGTATCATCAGCATAGAAGTGAAACCTCAGCCTGTACCTTCTTACAATGTCTCTGAGGGGCAGCATGTACACTGTGAACAATATGAGGGACAACACCTAACCCTGAGGAACCCCACATGATAGAGAGACTGGGCACAGAATAATTAATTCCCGATGCCACCTCTGAGTTCTGCAAGTAAGGAAAGATATAAACCACTTGAGGACTGTACTAGACAGGCCACAATGAACCTCAGATGCTTCAAGAAGTCACTTCCATGGTCAGTGTCAAATGCTGAAGAGAGATCGAACCAAGTTAGAATGGTTCTTTCTATAGCTAGTCATCAGGAGATCATTGAGCACCCGAACCAGCACAGTCTCAGTACTATGCCTCTTTCAAAACCAGACTGGAGTGGTTCATGGATGTCATTTTAACTTGTTATAACAAGTTACACAAAAATAAACAAAACGCAAAATCAAACTTTTGCTTTCATTTTCCTCCTTCTAAATACTCTTACCAGGTTATAAATCCAGCAACTTACCTGGAATGGATGTTATTAACTGCAGGTACTGTGGGACACTTTTCAAAAGGGCAGTTATACAGAATTTAGGACACTGTCCTACGTACTGGGCCATTGCAGATCTAAGGGCTCAGATCCAGGCAGCATGGGCAGAGATTGCGCACCTCAAATCGCATATTCAGGAGGAAATATATAATAACCACCCGCCATTTCCCCAACATCCAACAGAAGCACCTCGACTGCAGAGGGTAGTTGGTCCAGGAGGTTGGCAGGTGGTTAGGAGGGGAAAATCGGGTGCCCCATCACTCGGTGCTCTCCAACATATCACTTCCACAAACCATATAAAAACTACAAACAGGTATCTGCCTCTATCTCCGAAATCAAACAAAGAGGCAGAGGACACTGCAGAGCAGGACACTGCAGCACAGGAGCTAGCACAACAAAACTTGCCCAAAACAGGAATGAAAACAAAAAAGCAAAAAGGAAATCTAAAAAACTTCTGATCATAGGGGACTCCATGATTCAGGGAGTTGATACCTATCTCCAGCCAGGGGTAATGGTCAGATGTCTCCCAGGAACATCAGCGTTGAGAGACACTGACCGCATTGCTAAAATTGTACAGGAAACCGGAGAAAACATTGATGACCTATTACACATAGGAACTAACGATCTCGCCAGCCGCTCAGTTGTGGAGACCAAGGAACACCTGACCAGGCTGGGTGACAAACTATCATCCATTTCGTCTGGCATCTCCTTCTATGAGATCCTGCCAGTCTGGGAGAGGGGGCAGATGGACGGAAGGTCAGAGAAGGGGAGATAGGGGAGCTAAACATATGGCTCAAGGGCTGGTGCTAGGAAAAAGGGCAGAAATTTGTAAGTAACTGGCAACAGTTTTGGGAGCGAAAGTTCATTAAATTCGATGGATTGCATCTGACCAAGGAGGGAGTCAGTGCATTGAGGCAGAAGTTTGATGTCTTTGCAGAATATTTAAACTAGCAAATGGGGAGAGGGGTGCAGCACCCAATATGTCGAATGGGAAGAACACCCCTCCCCCCTCAGCTAGAGGTCAAACAGGAGTTCAGCATGTTTGTAGTTCATTTGCATCACCAGGTAAGGAAAGGTCCGCTCCCAATATGACACACAGGGAAACCCTGGACCTGCTCCAACAACTAACACACTGAAATCTAGCCAATGGAAAATCATGTACACAAATGCTCACAGTCTGGGAAACAAGATCGCAGACCTGCAGGCAATAATGACAGAGGCTAAATTGGACATAGTAGCCATTAGCGAGACATGGTTCACCAGTAACCACACTTGGGAGACTTCAGTACCTGGCTATGTACTGTTCAGAAGAGACCGAGGTGCAAAAAGTGGGGTTGAGTGGCCCTTTATATCAATAAAAATATAAAAGCTACAGAAATTCAGAATACACATACGGAGCCAGAAGAACTGTGGGTCACCCTGGAAACAGGAAATGGAACAGCCATACGAACTGGGGTTGTGTACAGGCCTCCAGACCAGGGGGAGGACATAGACACATTACTGTTAGAAGATACAGAAAACATGACAGCTAAAGGGGAGGTTCTGATAATGGGGGACTTCAACATGCCAGATTGGTCAATACCAGCAGGAACATCTGCCAGAACGAGACACATAGTGGATTCCCTGTAGAGGGAGGGCCTCAAACAACTGGTACAACAACCCACAAGAGACAGGGCTATCCTAGATCTAGTACTGACTAACAGGAAAGGATCACAGATTCCAAGTAGAAGGTCACCTAGGGGCCAGTGACCATCACATGGTATGGCTCAATGTGACCACTAGAACAAAATCATCCCATTCCAAGGCAAAAATATGGAACTTCAGAGGAGCTGGCTTTGATAAGATGGCCAACAATATTAAGCTAGCCCTGGCAAAAAGAAATACAGGTGAGGGGGTACTGGCAAAGTGGGCAAGCATTAAGGATGCAGTACTTGAAGCAACATCCCATTGTGTTAGAAAGAAAAGGAAGTGCAAAAGAAGAAGGAAACCCATTTGGTTCTCAAGAACAGTAGCAGAAAGGGTCAGAGCCAAAAGGCTGGCCTTCAGGAAATATAAGGGAATGCAGCAGGATGAAGATAGGGAGGCATACCAAACTTCCCTAAGGGAAGCAGGGAAGGCAGTAAGGCAGGCAAAGGCCCAAACCGAGAAACACTAGCATGAACAGTAAAGAAGATGACAAGACTTTCTATAGATACATTAGTGAAAGGAGAAAGTCCAGAGTGGGTATTGCTAAGATCAAAGGAGATAAGGGGGCATGTGTGGAGGAGGATCAAGGAAAAGCATCTTTCCTAAATAGATACTTCTGTTCAGTATTTACTGAAGAGAAGGTAGGGCAGGGCCCACAGCTCAGCACCATGGACCCGAGGGGAGGGAGGTGTGCACTAGTTCCTTCACAAAAAGGGTCCTACAAGAGCTCGATAAGCTCAGTGTGGACAAGGCAATGGGACCTAATGGCTTACATCCCAGGGTACTAAAGGAGCTAAGGGTGAAAACTAGCAGAGTCATATCAAAACTATTTAGTGAGTCTCTGAGCACAGGAGAGGTCCCAGAAGACTGGAGAAGGGCTCATAATCCCACTCCACAAGAGTGATAGCAGGGAGGAGGCAAGGAACTATAGACCAGTCAGTCTTACCTCAGTGGGCAAGATTATGGAGGCACTCCTTAAGGAAAGGATAGTGCAACACCTGGAATCCATAGGAGCACAGTATCCAAGACAGCATGGGTTTACAAGAGGAAGGTCCTGTCAAACTAATCTCATACATTTCTTTGACTGAGTAACCAGAGTGGTGGACCAAGGGGGAGCATTTGATGTCACCTACCTTGACTTCAGCAAAGCTTTCGATACTGTTCCACATTGAAGATTGATTAATAATCTGGGTAGGGTCGGGGTGGGTCAGAAGGTAGTCAACTGGGTGGCAAACTGGTTGATGGGCAGAAAACAGTGGTGGTAAATGGTATACAGTCAGAAGAGATGCAAGTCACAAGTGGAGTACCTCAGGGATCAGTCCTGGGGCCAGTCTTCTTCAATATATTCATCAGTGACATTGCAGATGGACTGGAGGGTAGGGTTTGTCTGTTTACAGATGACACCAAGATCTGCAACACAGTAGATGATCCAGTTGGCATTGGCAGAATGAGAAGAGATCTGGATAAACTGGCAAAATGGTCAGAAGAGTGGCAACTGGGGTTTAACTCAAAGAAGTGCAAGATCATGCACATAGGGAAGAGAAACTCTGAAGCCACCTATAGGCTGGGAGGGGAGTTGCTGGCAGTCACAAGGGAAGAAAGAGACTTGGACATCATCATCACAGATGACCTGAAATCATCCAAGCAGATCACTAAAGTAGTAGGTAAGGCTAGGGGGATGGGGTGTATTAGTAGGGGTATCACAAGTCATAAGAGGGAGGCGTAAGCCCTCTTTACAAGACACTAGTTAGGCCCCATCTGAGTACTAGTGCAGTGCCTGGAAGCTGCACCTTCACAAGACATTAACCAAACTGAGGCAGTCCAGAGAAGGGCAACCAAAATGGTGCAGGGACTGCATCAGAAAACATATGGAGGACAGATTAACGAGCTCAATATGTATACCCTAGAGAAAAGGAGGGAGAGGTGATACTAAACATTAAGGGCTTAAGGGCATTAACAAGGTGAAAGAGTCTCAACATGTTTCAATATAAGAAAAATAGCAGGATAAGAGGACACAGCATGAGATTAGAGGAGGCCGATTAAGGGGTAATGTGAGGAAGTTCTTTTCACAGAAAGGGTGGAGGATGCATGGAACTGTCTACCTCAGGAAGTGGTGGATATGAATACAGTGAAGAGCTTCAAACAGGCGTGGATAGGCATAAGGAGCATACAGATGAGTATGAATAGATAGGCCATTGACAGAGCAAAGGCCAATGGCACATTCATACTGGTAGAAAAGAAATGGGCAGACTGGATGGGCCTTGCAGTCCTTTCTGCTGCCTACTTCTATGTTTCTATCTCCACGCTTAGTATGGGTCTGTGCCTCTATGGCCTCAGCCTTGCCTCCTTGAGCACTTTTATTAGAGGTCCCTCCTTCCTACCAAAATCCTGTTGCTCTAAAGACCCTCTGCCCAACCTAACCTAACCTCTAGTGTCTCTGCACCTTACCTGCACTTGTACTCAACCAAAGTTGATGTCCATATGCTGTAAAGTGTTTTAAATGTCTAAGAAACTCTGTAACCTTTTCCTGATTGTTGCTCTGTTCAGTGTCTCAAATGTCCTAAACCTCTGTAACCTTCTTAATTGAATTCTATACTCTGTTCACATGATGTGGAACCTTTGTAAAAGAGCCTTGGCTTAAAGGTTATTTTCTAATACCAAGTAAATAAATAAAATAAAACACATCAGTATCCTAAGACAAGTCCTTGGGCTTAAACCCATTAAAAGATTTTTATGGGCCTCAACCATCTGTTTTTCCTGTAGGGGACCACGTCTCCCATGGGACCTAAGCATCTGTCTTGATGCTCCTTTGAGCCTGTGGTAACAGCTGACCTAATATGTCACATGGAAAACCATTTTCATTATAACCGTAACATCTGCAAGAGGGTAAGTAAACTGCAAGCCTTCTGTACAGATCTAGCTGTCAGGTTCAGAGTGAGAATGGGCAGGAAAAGGAACAGGATGGGAACCAGGGTAATGGACTTCAGGAAAGCAGACTTTAACAGGATGAGGAGGGTAATTGGGGAGGAAATGTCAGGGTTGGGGAGTATGAAGGAGGTGGAGGATTTATGGGCAGCTATTTGGGGGTGCTGAAACCACTGACATATGCGCTAGTAGAGTCAGGAAGAACAGAAGGAAGAGGAAACCACTATGGTTTACAAAAGAGGTGGCAGAGGTGGTCAGGGAGAAGGCCAGGGCATTCAGGAGGTACAGGACAACACAAAGGAATGAGGATGGGGGGGTCTGAAGGTAATTGAGGAGGGAGGTAGGGCAAAGGATGAGGGCTAAAGAGGTCACTGAGGAGAGGATAGCAAATCAGGCCAGGAGGAGAGATAAGACCTTCTTTAGTAATGTGGGAGGGGGAAGGAAGGCACAGCAGGGAATAAGGAGGCTGGGGGGGAGGGTGGAACAAGGCTGGAGGGGGATTTTGAAAAAGCAGAGACATTAAACAACCACTTATGTTCAGTCTTCATGGAGGAGGGCGAGGGCAGAGGGCCAGTGCAGGAGAGGAAGGGAGAAAACTGCAGGCAAATGATTTACACAAAGTTCACAGCAGATAGAGTAAGGGAAGAACTGGGCAGACTAAGGGTGAACAAGGCAATGGGGCATGATGGCCTGCACCCAATGGTACTCGGGGAGCTGAGGGAGGAGCTGGCACCGCCTTTGGCCAGACTGTTTAACTTGTCCATGGAAACAGGTGTGGTGCCTGGGGACTGGAGTAGGGCAGAGGTGGTTGCACTACATAAAGAGGGAAGCAAGCAAGAGGTCAAAACTACCATCCTGTTAGTCTCACCTGCTGATGGGGAAGGTAATGGAAATGTTACTAAAGGAAAGGATGGTGGAATACCTGGAGGTCAGTGGTTTGCAGGACGTAAGGCAGCATGGCTTCATGAGTGGAAGGTCCTGTCAGACTAACCTGATAGAGTTTTTCGATTGGGTGATGCAGGTAGTGGACCAGGGTGGGGCGGTGGACATGTCCTATCTGGACTTCAGTAAGGCCTTCGACATCGTCCCACACAAAAGGCTGGTGAATAAGCTAGAGAGCCTGGGGGTGAACCAGACAGTTACTAGGTGGGTAGAAAACTGGCTGATGGGGAGGTGTCAAATGGTGGTAAATGGGGTACATTCCAGGGAATGGGCAGTGATCAGTGGAGTGCCACAGGGGTCAGTACTAGGAACACTACTCTTTAACATCTATATTAGCGACCTAGCAGAGGGATTGGAGGGCAGGGTGTGCCTATTTGTGGATGATACGAAGGTCTACAACAGGGTAGACTCACAAGGGGGAGTGGATGCCATGAGGCGAGACCTGGTAAGCTGGAGAAGTGGTCAGAAACCTGGCAACTAAAATTTAATGTGAAAAGTGTGGTGATGCACCTGGGGTGGAAAACAAGAAGGCTACTTGCTTCCTTTGGGGGGGATCAAGGGTACTGGAACAAGAAAGGGACCTGGGGATTATTATATCAGGGAATCTTAAGGTGGGATGGTGTAGCAAGGTGGCGGGTAAGGTGAATGGTATGTTGGCCTGCATTGCGAGGCACTTTGCTAGCATGAGGAGTGAGGTGCTAATGCCATTATACAGAACTATGGTGTGGCTGCACCTGGAGTACCGGGTGCAGTTCTGGAGACCACACCTATGTAAGGATATTGAGATGTTGGAGAGGGTTCAGAGAAGAGTTACCAAGATGGTGCGGGGAATGCAGGATAAACCATGCGAGCGTAGGTGTAAGGAGCTAGCTCTGTACCCATTAGTGACCTGGAAGGAGAGGGGGGACATGATTGAGACTTTTAAGTACTTGAAGGGGATTAATAGGGTGAAGGAGGGGAGCTTGCTCAGAAAGAATGAGGGAGCAAACACAAGGGGACATAGCCTTAGAATAGAAGGTGGGAAATACAGAGGCAATGTCAGAGGGCAGTTCTTCATGGAGACGGTGGTGGAGGCCTGGAACAGGGTGCCAGTGGAGGTGGTGGGCAGAATGGTGGGGGGTTCAAGAGGACATGGGACAACCATATGGGTTTGGGAGGGGGGGTGAAGATCCAGAATTAGTATAAAAGTGGTGGAGGATGTAAAGGGCAGACAAGATCGGCCGGTGTAGTCCTTTTCTGCCATCAAATTTCTGTGTAATCTGTGTGTAATAATTGTCCACGGGAACAAAGTAGTCCTTAGAACCAGTAGGAAGTTCCTACCTAAGGTAGTGTCAGAATTCCACTTAAAACCAGTCAGTTACCCTTCCTGTCCGCTGTCCTGAACATTCCAGCACAGGTGAGCAAAAATTGCACTATCTAGATGTAAAAAAAGCACTAGATCTCAATATGGACCAGACAAGGGATGTCAGACCCCAGTATACACAGCTTTTTGTTACCTATGGAGAGGCTGGTGAAGATAAGTCAACATCTAAGAAGACTGTCTCTCATGGGACAGTTTTCTGCATACAGTTCTGTTATGAAGAAGCTGGCCAGGTAACCCCCCCCCCCCAACAAGGCCTGTGAGCATATTTCCTCACAAGGGGGGACCGCTGCTTCTGTGGCAGACACAAGGAGCATCCCCTTCCAAGAAATATGTAAAGCAGCTACCTGAATAGTACACAACCAGGAAACCTGGAAAATGGTACACAACCAGGAAACCTGGAAAATGGTACACTTCACAAAGCACCACTGTCTGGACTTTCAGTCCAAGAGAAATGCCAGTTTTGGAACTGCTGTCTTGCAGAACCTTTTTCCTAAAAGATTTTAGACCCGATCCTCCCAAGGTACTGCTTGTGAGTCTGCCATTTGTAAGGTATCTCAGTGATGGATTTATTCACTATAGTATTGTTGTTTCTTCTCAGAGATTCATCAGTGAGCCTTGTACATTCTGCCCCTGCCTTCCCTTCTAGAATCTGAAACTAGGTTTACACAAGAATCAGTTCTTAGCTTATGGCTGCTTGAGCATTACCTATTGCAATTTCTCAACCACTTTCAAAAAATGAACATTTCAATTCTACAGGTTTTTTTTTGTCTGTTTTAATTTAGCTGTTGTTTCCCTAGAAATTGTTAGCAGAATTTTAGAAATATTTTAGTAGTCTTAGATAATTTTAGTGCTCACTGCTCCCCTGGCTGTAGAAACAGTTATGGCATTAGAACAGCAGAGAGAGTGTGACCACAGTAAAGAGTTTGAACTTGTATTCTGCAATTCTAAAATTAGCATAAAGTCCAATGTCCAGGGCAGTACACTGCTCATTGATGGATTGCTGAGAAGAAATAACACGTTGATGTACAAAATAGGTGATTTGACACCTTTTATTGGACCAACAGAGTTTCAAAAAAAAAATTAACTTTAGCTTTCAGACCTACAGGACTTGTGAGGTCCAAAAAGCTTAAAGTTAAGTTTTGTTTTTTTTTTGGGGATCTCTGTTGATCCAATAAAAGGTGTCAAATCACCTATTTTGCATCTTAGTTTACTAGGACCGATAGGGCTACAGACAATCTTTGACATTACTATGTTGACTAATTTTATACTGCCACCATCAGCATTATTCTATATTTATTGTACACATTTTTTCTGATTCTTTGTCTCTGCAGATGTTCTTCAGGAATGCAGACAGCTCAGTAGGAGGGCCGATGATGCAATTGCACAGAGAGAACATTGGAGATAAAGAACAACACTCCTCATTACACATTGTAATCAGCCATGGGAAGCAGTCAGAAAAGGCCTTCACAAGGCCAGGAAATTGAACCATGTATGGGAGGCTATAAATGCGGAACAGTGATTTACAGTATATGTTGGTGTTGAGTCTTGGTATATTTGAAATTGTTAACTGTGATTTGCTGCATGTAATAGTTTTACATGTTTCAGTGTGAGTATCTACACCTGTTGGAACATTCCTTGTGCTTCATTACTAACTCGAGCCAAACTACAGTGCTGCAGGGCTGTATAAACAAGTCTCGGATCAAGCTTCCAAACAGCACACACACTGGGGTAAGGGTTTGGTTTACCTGTGTTGTAAATTTGTAGTGTTTTATTCTTAACTGTTTAGAAAGTAGTCATTTTGTATGCCACAGGATTTATTTATTTAGTTTTTTGACCAGATAAGTGCCCTAGACAAATTCTGCCTATTTTCAGGCACGACCCAGGGAGAGGGATACAGATGAATGCCAGCTGACCTTGAACCAGATTAAGCTGATGGTGGTATTTTTAGTGAAGGGGAAATTTGGCAAGGGCACCAGGGAAATTCCCATCTTTTTGAGAAGTGCCATGGGATCTTTAACATCCACCTGAATTACCACCAGAACAGGCAGATGGGACCTCGGTTTAATGTCTCATCTGAAAGATGGCATGTCAGTGCAGCCCCCCACCTTCATGCTGCACTACAGTGTCAGTATTGGGATAGAACCACAAGCTTCTGATCTCCTGGCCTCAGAGGCAGGTGCTGCCTGCTGAGCCACTGACACTGACATGTGGATGTGTTGGGGAGGGGAAGCACATCTGTATCCATTATAACCATTCACAGCTATATACTTTTCAGCTATTAACTAGTCAGTATTACAACATATTAGGCAAATTGTAGTAAGAAAGAAATAATGTGACCTAATAGACAAAGTTCTGGGCCTAAATCAAGTACAAAATAATTTTTCTTGTGGGGGGCATTTTCAGGTGCCTAAGTCTACATTGTTTCTTCTGTATTATGTATTAAATGAAAGTTCCAAGATTTAAAACATGGGTTTTCAGTACATTAGCTCATTACCTTGTGTTTACGAAACTTGTGAGATAACAACTGAATGTTTTGGTCCATCCACTACCAAAGGGAAGGGATCAAATATCATGCCGACCAGACACCAGTCAGCCAACCTTCCATTTGCCAGTCTGCTGGCCTCGCCCTGTGTTCAGACGTTTTATGATGTCTAACCAGGGAGAGTGCAGGATGCACCACATTCAAGTCAATGGATGACATTTTCAGAGCTGTTTTTATGTTAAATGAAGCAACCATTGATATAAATGAAAGCCATCACTCAACTAATAGGGCCCCTCCATTGACTCATATGTGGCGAACCCTGCACTCTCCCTGGTGGAGATATCACAAAATGTCTGAGCTCCAGGACGGGCTGGCAGACTGGCAAGTGGCAGGGATCAGCTGGCCATCTATTCAGCACAATTTTCAGTCCCTTCCTCCCATAGTGGATATACCAAAAACATTCCGTTCTTACCTCCCAAGACTATCACCAGCATAAGGTAATGGGTTAATGCATTGAAAACCCCATTTTTAAAATCTTGGAATTTCTCTTTAAATACATATAACATTTTAAGAAATTGTTGTATGCAGTTGCAGTTTATCTCATTACATTTTTCTGCTTTCTGGATCTTTGTTTGAATTCTATTGTAATTTTCATATTTTTGATGATCGTCTTGTGTTTATGAAAATCATAATAAACTGCTACATCCTTCCTTTTAAACTGTTGTTCCTTAATTTTTGTGATTTCTGGTTTATAAGATAAATTTATTGATTGATTCATTGATTATCAGAAGGGTAAATTTAGATGACAGTCTTCTCTTTTTCAATTACACCTCAATTATCTTCAAATATTTGTCTTTCTTGAAAAAAAGAATCAGTAACCATATTCAATATTGTTTCTACATATAAGCTTAAACCAGATAAATACTTTGAAGTAACAAGCATTGGCAAATGCCAGGTGTTCACTTGCTTGTATTTTTTTGTTGTTGTTAAAGATTTTTATTATTTTAAGAAGACGCACACAAATATATACAGTGAAACATACAGGGTCTGGAACCATACCGCAACATTTGGTAAGGCCCCAATTCAGGGTATAGCAGAAACATTAAGTCCTGATACAATTGGACTTGAGGGGTATAAGCTTCCTGATATAGAGTAACTATTCTTTAGTGATTCAGCTTAAAAAAAAAAAAAGGATTGAGATATAATCCAGTTGGATTTCAGATAACTGATCTAGATGAGATAACATAGTACACTCTATCGAGACCTAACCTGACAAGTAGGAAGGCCTAAAATAATTAAACCCAGATTTGAGGTAGAAGTAGTGCATCTACATTCTTATGCATGTGCTAATATCAACTATATACAAGAAAGAAAAGAATCTAGACAATCCCATCTAGAGGAAGGGAGTCAGGCACATAAAAAGAAAACCATATCGGGGAGCTGGAGGTCCTTGAGGAGGACAAAGAGGAGCTCAAGAAGTCATATGCAGTTGTCCTTGGGCAGGTATCTTGGCAGTATTTCGAATCGAGGTAGGGCTGCCAGCATTTCTCAAAATGGGAGATGGAGCCTCAGCAAAGCTGGACAGTCTTTCAAGCATGACTCTTTGGGCTACCAACAAATATCCCCAAAAGGTTGGGATCTCGGTGGATCTCCAGCTCATCAGGATAAGTCTTTAACAATAGCCCCTATTGCAGTGATTCATTTGGCCCCAGAGCATTGTTTTGGAGTGGACGGGTGCCCACACCCCAAAAGAAGGAGAGACGGATCAGGAGAAACCATGGGGAATATCTGCCAACACATATCCTGGACTGACATCCAGAGCTGCTGAAGAAGGGGACAGGTTCATAGAGTATGAAATAGATGAAATTTGGCCCCAGAGCATTGTTTTGGAGTGGACGGGTGCCCACACCCCAAAAGAAGGAGAGACGGATCAGGAGAAACCATGGGGAATATCTGCCAACACATATCCTGGACTGACATCCAGAGCTGCTGAAGAAGGGGACAGGTTCATAGAGTATGAAATAGATTCACCCTCTGAGACCCACATCTCCAGCAATTGTCAGTCGATATGAGACCCATGCGTTTAAGTTTAGCCAGGTCATGATACCACCTATGAAGGATCATGTCCATCCATCCCTACAGGCCATGTGTATTCTTGCCCAGCCATGAGGCCATTGGCAATCAGAGATATTGATCTGCAGATCTGTCTCCCACATGGCTCTGACAGACTGGGTAGGATCTGTCATAGCACCCCGAGTGCTGTGTAGATAACACTTGCTCTATGGCAGGGGAGCTTTCACCAGGTACTAACAAGGTAGGGAGGTTGAGGGAGCTCCTTACTATGAGGAGCATTGAGTAAGTGGGTGATAGAATCTCTAATTTGGAGATACAGTATCTCCAAAAGTGAGTTGAAGGAAGCTGAAACCGAGTTTTCAGGGAGTCAAAGGAGTCTAGTGAGCAAGAACCTGGGAGTAACAAATCTTGTATCAAGGAAATCCCTTGAGTTTCCCAGTGCTTCCAATGAAGAGTGTGGTTCCCGATTCGTAGAGCATAGTTGTTCCAAATGGGGGTGAATTCCCATGGTGCCAGGTCCCTTCCTAAAAGGAGGAGAGTTTTCTTCCAATACTGCTTGAAACCAGTACAGAGGGAGAAAGACCAGAAGGGGAATTTCTTTTATCATATAATATCACCACAGGGGAGGGAGCATGTACCAGTGCTGCTTCCAGTAGGAGCCAGGATGGAGAGGCCTGTCCTATTCTGGAAAACCATCTAGTTGTCTGAGCTGAGACATAGGCCATATGGTACCCTTGTAACCAGGGGAGTCCCCACCCTTCCCTACTCCAATGTTGCCATAGCTTTAATTTGCTAAATCTGGAAAGGAACCCTTCCCATAGGAAATTACCCATGAGGGCCTCCATTTTATGAAACCACTTCTGAGGGATAGACACGAGTAAGTGAGCTAACAAGTGTAACATCCTCGGGGCAGCCATCATTTTGATGGAGTCAATCTTACCTGCTACAGAAAGCCTCAAAGCTTTCCACCTCTCCATGTCCTGCCTGAGGGAGTCTAATAAATTAGTAAAATTAATGGAAATCATTTTTTCCAGGTTAGGGTGAAGGATAATGCCCAGGTATTTAATACCATTAGGGGACCATTTGAGCCCTAAAGCAGTGAAAACCTCACCTGTGGACACAAAATCCAATGTAAGAACCTCCGTTTTAGCCTGATTTATCTTAAGGCCAGATACCTGGTACAATTCTGCCAGAATCTTGAAGATATCCTTAATTACCTGAGGGGTATATTCTGTCATGATGAGGAGGTCATCAGCATATAAAAATGTTTTAAACTTAGAGTCTCCCATTCATATCCCAGGAATCAAATGCGATTCCCAGAGAGCCATGGCCAAGGGTTCAATAGCTAGGACAAATATTAGAGAGTAATTGGGGCAGCCCTGTCTCGTGCCCTTATATAAGTGAAAGGGCGCATAGAGGGTACCATTTGTCAGGACTGAGGCCAAGGGAGAGGTGTATAAAAGTTGTATCTAGGAGATAAAGCTCGGTCCTGTTCCCATGATGGAGAGGGTATGGAAAAGAAAGGGCAATTTTACAGAGTCGAATGCCTTTTCAAAATCGATGGCCAAGGCTACAGAGGGTTTCTTGGACATTTTAGTGAGATGCATTAGCGAGACCAAAGTTCTATGATGATCCGACCCTAGGTGGCATTTGACAAAGCCAACTTGTGAAGGATGTATTAAGCTGGGGAGAAAATGTTCCCACCTACTCGCCAGGACTTTTGCCAAAATTTTGGCATCAGCATTAATAAATGAAATGGGGTGATAACTAGTAGGAGACAGTAAGTCCTTCCCTTTCTTAGGGAGAACCGTAATGGTAGCCTCTTTTAGGGAGGGGGGCAGACAGCCAACCGAGAGAGAGTTTTGGAATGCTCGCACCAAGCATGAAGCCAGATTTACCCCTGGCTGTATCATCCATATACTCCCAATGCAAACTCACCACCCCAGATAGAATGCGATCCACAAGCCGTTGAAAGGTTGCAGGTGCATTCTTCATTCCAAATGGCATTACCTTGAATTGTATAAACCAAATGGAGTGACAAAGCTGATCTCTCCTAGCTGCAGGGGTCAGAGGTACCTGCCGTAGCCCTTGGTTAGGTCTATTGTGGTTAGATATTTGGCTCCCCCAAGTTGCTCCAGGGTCTCATCTGTTCTGGGCATGGGATAGGCGTCAGACTCCGTGCAGCTATTAAGCCTCCTGTAGTCAACTCAGAATTGTGTGGTGCCGTCCCTTTTGGGGATCAGTACCACGGGTGATGCCCAGGGGCTACTAGATTCCTGGATTACTCCAAGTTCCAGCATCTCCTTGAGCTCCTCTTTCACGGTTTGCTTAACGTGCTTAGGTACCCTGTAGGGAGACTGTTTCAGGGGAACCTGGGTCCTTGTATCCACATGGTGCTCTGCCATCATGGTGTACCCTGGTTTCCCTGTGAACATGTCCTCAAATTCTCTCAGTACACCCCGAATTTCTTGCACCTGGGCTGGTGTCAGCTGTTCAGAGAGGGTAAAGTTGTCCACAGAGGATGCAACCCAGGCCTCCCCAAGCAAGTCCACCAGTGGATCCATCTCAGTTTCCTCCTCTGGGGCACTGCATACAGCGAGGACCAATTCCTCCCTGTCATGGTAAGGCTTCAGCATGTTAACATGATACACCTTTTGCCTGCATCTCTTGTCTGGTAGCTGCTATCATGTAATTGACATCACTAACCTTTTGACAATGGAGAATGACCCCTCCCATGCTGTCTGTAATTTATTTTGTCAGACAGGGATGAGTGCCATCACCGCTGTCCCACCACATATTTTCTGGCTTGGGCCTCATGGAGTCATACCAGACTTTCTGCTGCTGTTGTGCAGTGGCCAAGTGCTCCTGAGCAAGCCCCATGAGCTCCTTAGTGGTTCTGAAGTTCAGGACATACTCCACAACAAACTCCCTTGGGAGGCATGGTCACTTCCCATTTATCCCGAATCAAATCTAGGCTCCTGCACCCTATGACCAAATAGGAGCTCGAAAGGAGAGAAACCTGTGGACTCCTGTGGACTTCCTGTATGCAAATAGGAGATGAGGCAAATATTTGTCCCAGTCCCTCTTATGCTGGTCAGCAAAAGTCCAGGATGGTCTTAAGGGTTGCATTAAATCGCTCCACCAGAACATTAGCTTGGGGATGGTATGGGGAGGTTTTGAGCTGCTTTACCCACACTCTCCCACAAACTACTCATTAACACTGACATGAACTTGGCACCTGATCTGACAGTATCTCCTGGGGAAGCCCACCTGGCTAAATATTCCCAACAGTGCATCTGCCACTGGTTTTGCCTCAGAGGATGATAGGGCCACTGCCTCTGGGTATCTTGTGGAATAGTCGACAACTACCAGGATGTACCACTTGCCAATGTGACTTGGGGTGCTCAGTGGCTCACTATGTCCACAGCAACCCTCTTGAAAGTTTCATCGATAATGGGCATGGGCATCAAAGCTGCCTTGGCCTTGTCCCCCATTTTCCCCACCCACTGGCACTGTGGATAAGTCCTGCAATAATTCACCACATCCTTGCCAATACCAGGGCAGAAGAAATTGTTGGTCAGATGCTTTTTTGTGTGCCTCACCCCCAAGCGGCCTGAAAATGGGATATCATGGGCAAGGGCGAAAAGCTGCTGACGGTGAACCTTAGGGACTACCAGCTGTTGGATCACCTTACCATCTAGCCCTTCCTATGTTGTACATTCTCTGTACAACAGCCCATTGTCCCAGTAAATGGACTCTTTACCCCCCCCCCGAGGACCCTCAGCCCTATTAGCTATTTCCATCAGTTTTTGCAAAGTAGGGTCAATTCGCTGTGCAGCACTCAGCTGCCCTCGTCTGACCCTTCCCAGCGCCCCTTCAGAAGGAAGTCCTGTGGACTCCTCTATTTGTGACTGGGGTTGTGGACTTCTGCTTCTAGCCAGCCCCTTCCCTGGGCTAGATACTTCCTCAGCTGCTGAGGGTGTAGCTGGACCACCCAGAGTCACCCCTTCTTCACCCTCAGAAACATGCCCTTTTGCCTGACTATGAGTTACAACACACACCAGTTTTCCTCTGTGGTCAAAATCATTTCTCATGATCACATTTACAGTAAGGTCCTCTACGACCCCCACCTCCTTTTCCCCATGGCCCCCCCTGCTCAGGAAGACTCTAGCCATTGGTATTTAGACTGCTGGCCCTGTGAATGTCCGGACCCTGGAGTATTTCCCAGGCACCATCGGCTCTGCCCGGATGAGATCCTGCCTCACCAGGGAGATGTAAGCACCTGTGTCCCTCAGTCCCTGTGTTACTGTTCCATTAATTGCAATGGGATGCAGATTCTCATCAGAGGAGAATGGTTCTTCAGGCTGAACACACCCCACAAACACACCAGTGCTCTTTGATCACCCTCCCCCATGCCTCTGCCCCTTAACCAGTTTCTGAGGGAAGTTATATCTCAAGTGCCCCACTTGATTGCAAATATGACATTTCTTGGGTCCTGTCTCTTGAGTCCCTTTAGAACCAGAGGGTTCTGCTTTGGGCTCAGGTGCAGGCTGGTTTCCTTTGGGCTACCCCCATGGGATCCCTTATAACCATGGGCTGCCCCCAACCATGAGACTTACACTGTGCATATGGCCAGTTAGACAGATACATGTCAGCACTTGCTGCCACCTCTTTTGAAGAGGTTCATGCCCTGTCTAGGAGCTTATACGCATATCCTCAGGTACAATTTTAAGAAATTGTTCTGTCACATACACATCTTTGATTAGTTCTACAGTGTCTGCTTTAACCCTCTCCACCCACCTATCAAGGTAAGTACACAGTTGAACCTGCTGTTCTACATAACTGTCTTCTGGGCTTTTCTTTAACTCACTAAATTTCCTTCTATAAGCCTCAGGAGTTAATTGAAAGCATTTCAACAACACTGTTTTAACTTTATCATAATCAGCATAGTCTTCATTACTCATTTTGCATCTGGGGGCCAGAAACCCGGGCCAAGTGTACACCCGGGGGGGGGAATGCTACAAGTCTTGATGGCTGAGAGGGACCTGGGGGTGGTGGTGGATGTCAAGATGAACAACTCGGAGACTTGTAGGAGGGCAGCAGCCAAGGCCAACAAGATGCTGGGATGCATCGCTAGGGGGATCACCTCCAGAAGGAGGGAAGTGATACTCCCTCTGTATAACTGCTTGGTGAGGCTGCACCTCGAGTACTGCTTGCAGTTTTGGAGGCCACATTTAAAGAGGGACATTAAACTCCTGGAGAGGGTCCACAGGAGGGTAACCAAAATGATTTGGGGCTTGGGGGACAGGACCTATGAGGAGAGGCTCAAAGAGCTAAATATGTACACATTGGAAGAGAGAAGGGACCGGGGGGACATGATAGAGGTCTTCAGGTACATGAAGGGGGTAAATAGAGGAGGAACAGTCAGGGTGCTTCGAAGGAAGGAGGAAGGGGCCACTAGAGGGCATGGGTGGAAGCTGGAGGGGGGAAGATTCAGGGGAGAAAAGAGGAGGTGCTACTTCACTGAGAGGGTGGTGGAGCCATGGAATGCACTGCCTAGGGGGCTGGTGGAGGCAGAGACAGTGGAGGGGTTCAAGAGGGGTGGACAGGTACAGGGGAAGGGTTTTGGAAGCAAAATCCAATGCAGCAAGAATATCCAGAACTGGGAAGGGAGAAGCCAGAGAAGGTGAGGGGGCAGCAAGGTCAGCTCCCAGGGTGGGGGCTCACCAAACGAGCAGACGCGAAAGACTGTTAGGCCTATTCTGCTGGCATTTTAGTATGTTAGTATTTTAGAAAATGCATGCAAAGCCCTCCCCAAAAGTAAGGGTGTGAGATAAGTTGACCACGAAGCTTTAGTCAATTGGAATTGGACACATACTCTCACAAATTACCTTAAAAATAGATCAAGATCATCTCCCTCTCTAAACTGAGGGAACAATTTAGAATTAATTCTCACTCCACCATTACTCACAGTTTGCTGGATGTGCTGGTCATCATCTCCTTCTCTCTGTCGCTTCTTTCTTCACATTATTTCTGTCTGCCAGTCTCTTTTTTTCCAGTTCTTTCTATGCTTCCAATCTTTTTGTTTCTGCTTCCAACCTTCTTGCTTCTGCTTCATCACCTAGTCTTTTCACCTCCAGTGCCTTGTCTTGCAGCAACAGCTGCAGTTGCAGTGCATCAAGCTGGTTTGGGGGTCTGCTACATCAGTTTCTGACTCACCCTCAGAGACTGTCTTCTTCTGGTCATGTGTCACAAGGGCAGCTATGAGGTCTGCCTTTTTCTTGTGTTTTAGACCTTCAGGCTGAATCCCCTTTTCTTGGCACTTTTCGCAAAGCTGTTGCACAGTAAGCGAGTCATACTCCGTGGAGCTCATGCTGTACCACTATACTATACTGTGCTAACTGAAAAAGAGAAAAAAACAGTTGTACAAATGTATTCTCTTCTATATCCTGTTTTGCAACTAAGGTAAATGTCCCACTGGCAAACTCTCAGTGTGCAACGCAGTCCACTATCATCACCCCACCACTGCCAACCAATTGTGATAACCCACCTCTCCTTCTGGGCTGGGACAGATTTTAGAGAGGTGTCTGTCCTTGGGTATTCACTGCCACCAGCTGGAATGTCATCCAGTGCCCACCTTCAAGTTTACACACTTGAATCATTAAATGTGCAATTGCACAAGTCAAAGTCTGGTAGTGTGTCTCTCGCGGGTGGCGGATGCTAAACAGAGTTTACCTCAGCCAGTGGAAACCATATAATACCTTAGAAAAATGACATCACAGTCACAACTATTGAGCAAATAAATAGCTTTTTACTTAACAGAAAGTGCACTGAGCATTACAGGATATATATTTACAACACAAGAAAATAACACATACAGGAAAAGTAAACAAATGTTTTTAAATAACAGATGACAGAAGAAAAATGCTATTACTGCAATATGCTAGTATTAAACTTACCCTTCCCTGTCCTTTTGAGAGAACACTGGACCCTATGCTAATTGCCAGATCCCATGGACATAGCTAAAAGGGTAGGCACTCAATCTTAGTTTCTCCCTACAGCTTCAAAAGTAAGAAGAAGAACCCACTTCATTGTCTTTCAGCATCTTATATACTCTCTTGAGAACAGGTCATTCCTATTCTCCCTTTGAAAGCACCAACCAACATGTATGTATTTAATTGTCCCAATCAGACTGAACACCTATCAGTGACCAATTATATTCCCTTTTAACCTTAAGTTTATATTTGAGTGAACCAATCCCTTCAAACTGTGAGTCTGAGTTTACATGTCCACTCGAGATTTATGACCCAGCTCTTATCTAGCAGCTAGGGAGGACTGAGAATTCCAGCGTGTGGAACATCAGCTTGTCTGAGAGTATTTTTTTTTCAGACTGCTAAAAAAACATGTGTTTGGAAAATCTAAACATTAACTCCTTCCTTCCCATTTGTGTCACACTTACCACCATGCAACATGAGCACCACGAACAGAGGTACTAACAAAAACCATGAAAAGTTAGTAACACAGTAATTAACATATCCCATCCCCCAACCCATTCTACCTTTGTAAACCTTTTAACTATTGACCAGCATCCACTGCAAGTACCGGCCGCTGACCGGCCCATATACCAGTGGAGGTCACTGGGAGGTGAGAGACCGGTGAGGTACATCAGGGAGGAAGGGCCAACTTAAGTCCCAAGATCTCTATACTCCACTCTCATTTCCCAAAGGGTGAACACCCTTTGACAAGTACAGCCGTTATGTTGTTGCCCAGTTAGGTAGCTGAGCGTAGCTGGGCAGGGCCCCAGAGTCTTGCACCCCATCTTAAATATGGGGAAGAGACTGAAGCAGAAAGGATCGCGTGAGCCAGTTCAAGCATAGGAAGGAAAAAAAATGTTTAAAATTTGAACCCTCCCCCATTACGAAAGCATAAGGGTACCCCATACATAGCCTCAGTAGAAGCCCAGTAGAGAGCTTAATAACATTAATGCAGCCCTGAATAACTTGCAGGAGAGCCCAAATCCTGGTATTATACAAACCAGGGCAGAGATACAATAAGACCTTCCATACTTACTGCTGTTTGATGGGGTGGGAGGTCAGGGAAACCCCACTGAACCTAACAGATAAAGGACCGCCATAATCACGGAATCTGGGATAGTTTAAAGGAAAAGGAAAATGTAAAATCCGCCATCAGAAGTCATGGCAGGTTGAGACATTGATGGTGCCTTCTCCGACAAAGTCTCGGCAGGTAGAGTATCTATATTCACAAGGGACTCTGAAGTAGTGTAGTCGCCCGCTTCTTCAGCCCAGGAAAGAGTTCTGGCAGTCTGGGTCTTGCTCTTGCAGGTCTTCCAGGTGAGTCCCGAGGTGATTTTGGCAAGTCCTGCGATGGGCCATCCATCGATAAGTCCATCAGGGCACAGAACTGATTGTTGCTCATGTCAGAGGTCAGGGAAACCACAAGAGGCAACTGAGTCAGAGCTCTCACTATTCTGGAGTGGAGTCGTGGAGTTTTGTCAACATGTGCCCCTTCTATCCTCTGTTTGTGTCTATTTTTCCATTTGCTGCCAGGAGGTTTCCAACAGGGTCCATGGAAGAGTGTAGAGCAGTGGCTTTAGGAGTGGCTGGGTCACTCATCTGTTAGCCTGTTTCCATTGGCATAGGCCTGGTTAATATGGCCCCTGGACTGGCATAATCCCTCAGTTTCCCCAGTTCAGTTTTGGAGCTTGTGCAACAATAAAGTTCTCCACTGCCGTAGGGTTGTCAAACAGTCGTGGTGAACCATTAGTATAATTCTGAGGAGGCAGGGTACCTGAGGGAGTATTCAAGGCCAAGTTCAGCACAGGGTCTACGTGCTGGAGTAAAAGCCCTGTATCTTGCAGTCACCTCCTGTGAATAATCTGCAAATATTTGTATGTGGCCTTGCCAGGAGAGATCTTTTTTCTCTGGCCAGTCTAGTAATGGTTTCTCTATCTTGAAATGGAGAAACCTGGCAAGGATCCTATGTGGGTGGGCCCCAGGAGCAGAGCATGGAGCCAGAGATCTATGTGCCCGGTTGAGTTCAGGAGGGCCATGCTGCGCCAGTCTAGTATGTGAGGTAGCTCCCTCTGAAGAAAAGAAATAGCATCAGTCCCTTACAGCCTCCGAAATCCCGCAAACCTGAGGTTATTCCGCGGCTTCAGTTTTCAAGGTTTTCACCCTAGACCAAAGTATACCAATTAGCCTGTCCTGCTTCTGAAGCCTTGCTTCCACTTTGTGCCAGCCATCCTCTGCTCTGGTGAGCCTGTGCTCCATGATGCCAGCTCTCTGCAATAAATCCACAATGTCTGTGGTATTTTGTTTTGTGGCCAGGTCTAGATTGTCCAATCTTTGCAAAATTTCGTAACATCTGCCAGATTTCTGTGAGGCCCCCGTTCATTCCTGATATGGTAGATGCCGACTCCATCTCAGGGATCAAGTGTGTTTAGAAGGCTGTATAGCAGAGCCAGAGTAAAGGACTGCAGCAAACGAATTGTCTTGCAGCCGGAGGATCAATCGGTAGATCAGAAGATGGGCAGGTATTTATATTACAACAGCTTGTAATTATTCGAGCCATACTATGCGAGGATCTGGATATTTTAAGGATTTGGTGGGGTATTTTGGAGAGCTCAGGGCTCAACCGTCCGTATCAATCAGCTGCTGGCCACACACTCCCCCCCCACTTGCTTGTATTTACAGTGTAGTTGTTGGTGCAGCAGGTAAAATTAACCAGTTTATAACATGAGTTGTAAGAGTGAAATTCTCATGACTGGGAAATGAAGAGGTTCATACATAATGTTTTTTCCTACATTGTGACCCTGAATCTTCAAGGTAGTATTTTTATCACTCCAGAACATGAACATGACAGTGCCATTTATCCAGTGCCAACCGAAGCATGATTTCGCAGAATGAGCATGAAAACAGGTTTTGCAGGAAGATTTGAAAATGACACCTGCCATGTTCATAAATGGTTAAAAAATTAGTATGTTGAAAATGTGGGTTCAAAAAGTAAAAAAGTTGCAGCATTATGAGTAAACATTGAAAAGTGTCAGCATGTGTTCATGACTTTGTTGTTTTGAGATTTTGACCCCAAATTTTCATCAGTCTTTTTATGACACTGTCTTATGAACATGACTGGTGTCATTTATGAAATCCTGGCCAAAACGTCATTCTGCGGCATAAAAGATGTTTCGGGCAGGATTTAAAAAAGTAACACTTCTCATGTTCATGAGGTGGTGTAAACAATAGCTGTTTTGAAAATCTGGGGGCAAAATCTGGAAAAATAGCAACATTATGGGTACACATTAAAGAATTTCAGCTTTTCTTCATAACTGTTGTTTTTTGAGATTTTGACACCACATTTGAAACGTAGTCTTTTCATGACCCCACCTTATGAGCATAACAGGTGTCTTTTATGAAATCATGACCAAAACATTACTTTGTGGCATGAGTGCAAATAAACGTTTTGGGTGGGATTTAAAAATAACACTTGTCATGTTTATGAGATGGGGTAACAAAATACTATGTTGAAAATTTGGAGTGAAATCTGCAAAATTACAAAATTAGGAATAAACATTAAAATGTCGATGTTTTTCATAACTTATTTATTTTACATTTTGACTGCCACATTTTCAACATAGTCTTGTTATGATCCCACTTTATGATCAAGACAAGTAAACATTTTTCAAATCCCATCCAAAAGGTGATTCTGATGAGCAACTGCTAAAACATGTTCCAGAGGGGATTTGAAACACTAAACCTGCCTTGTTCATGAGGTGGGGTAAAAAAAGGCTGTGTTGAAAATTTGTGTCAAAACTGATAAAAAATGACAAAGTAATGAGTAAAAGTTCAAAATGCATTACAAAGCCATTCTCCAGACTTAACTTGTTTTTGTTCAGATCATAGTTGGGCACCACAGTAACTGGAGCTTCACTGGTCATGAGAGGATTACTTTGTAAGTGAGGGGAGAGGGTGGGTGCTGAGAGAGGAATTGCAGGAGGTCTAGAAGACATACAGTAGATGGACTATTTTCATTTCAGGTCTTAGAAAAAAAGGAAGATCTTTTTTTTCATGTTTCAACACTGGGGATTAAGTACCCCAGTGTCGGAGGGATTATTTGTTGGCCCTAGGGGTGGCATCCCAGTGTTGCTACAGTGGGGTGGGGATACCAGCAGTTGGACTGAGCACCCACCATCATTATTATTGAAAAGCTAGTTAGGCGGGAGGGGGTATATACCAGTAGCAGGACTGAGCACCCACCACTGGTTTTCTATAGTGGCTGGAGGATACTGATGGCAGGTTGAGCATCCACCATGCTGTTTTCTGTACTGACTGGTTAAGGCAGGAGAGGGAATACTGTCAGCGGGGTTGAGCACACTCTGTAGGTTTTGTGCCGTGGCTGGGAAAGGTGGGAGATACTGCTGTGGGATTGAGCAACCGCCACGATTTTAGTTGAAGGATTGGTGAATGTTAACATGGCAGCCACAGATGGGAAAAAGTGTGGCCATTTTGCAACATCTCTGTCATTCCCTGAAAAACAAAGTACTAAACAGTAGCACATATGTGGAATGAAAAGCAGGGGAAAGATTTCAAGAAGGAATTAGGAGTTGCACAAGAAAACCCACTTCCACATTGTATTTTATATTGTCCATGTTTCTATGATATGTTCACATGTTTTGAAGTGAACATAATTGACTTGACTCCTAGGAGAGGAGGATGCCTCATAACTATAAGAAATGGATTAAACAGGGTATATGGACCGTGCTTTATTTATGTTGTAAGGAGCACAATGCTTTACTTTTAATGTTCAAAACACAGGTAAGAATAACACAGCTCCTTAGCTAAACTTTTTTTTTTTTTTAAACTTTAATCTCCACTTGCCTGGAGAACTCTTTCTGGCATCCATGGGGGCTCCCAGCCTCTACCTCCTCCCGTGACTTCTACTCCCCTCCTCTCGTGCACCCCAGCACCATCTCCGGGTCTGAACCCTCCGGATGAGGGCCCCCATCTGCCCAGTGCACTCTATCTAAGGGCAAAGTAGCGGGCACATGAGCAGTCCCCATGGAGAGGAGGTCAGTCCGGGATTGGGAGTGTGGGCTGAGGAGGCCAAGGTGCCTTCATCTATCCCCAGGAGTGGCGTTTTTCTCCTCTTTATTGTGTAGGTCCTTCCCCCTCGGAGTGCAGCTTAGCAAGGCAATGTTATGCTGCAACTCCGACCCTTGCCTCTGCAGCATCGTCACACTGGGCACCTCCGACCACCACCAGAGGCCGCTCCAGGAGTGATCACTTCTCCCCAACCCTCCCTGGGAAGAGAGAGCAGTCCTCCGGACACTTGATCTCTTCCCCCCCACCGACTCCCAGCAGCCTGGGCTCATTCCCGAACCCGGGTTGCCGGCATGGTGCGAGGTGTGGCATCCAGCTCTCAACCTCAGTGCCACCCGGCCTTTAGCTAAACTTGACCAATGGGATGTATTAACATACAAATATAGCCAGCAGAAAATGGCCTATTGGTCTATCTAGTCTGTTCAAGTTGAAGAGCCCATACTTCACAACTACTGTGTGCTCTGCCCCTCACACCATGAACTCTGACCCCCCTTTTCACCTTCCCCAATGACCCTGACCTTCTCTTTTACCCTGTCCAACCATGTATTGAATCCATCCACTGTCTCTAGAGAGACAACCTTCACATGGATTTTGTTCCACCCTGTCACCATTTGTTCCATGAAGAAGTGTCTCCTGACCTTCTTAAACCTTCCTCCTGCCATCTTACAGCAGTGCCCCCTTGTGGTCCTGTTCACACTGAGAATAGAGAGGTCTCCTGTATTCCCTTGTTAATACTTTTTAGGTGCTGGACGGTTTCAGCCATGACCCTCCTCTCCTTCCTCTCTTTTAGCAAGTACATGTTAAAGTCATTCAGCCTCTCCTCATATGCCTTGTCTTGCTGTCCATGGACCATTTTTGTTGCCCTGCTCTGGACTACCTCAAGCAGGTTTATATCCTTTCTAAGGTAAGGTATGTAGTACTGCACATCGTACTCCAGGTGCCACCACACCAAAGATCTGTACAGTGGCAATATAACCTCCCACCTGCTCGTGATCCCCCCCTTGCAATACAGCCAATAACTTTATTTGCTTTGGCTGCTGTTTTCCAGTACTGCATCCATTGTTTCAGGTTGCTAGTGATGGCTACCCCCGAGTCTTTTTCCTCTTCTGATTTGGTGACCTGGACCTGGAAGTTGTTCCCAGTGTACATGCTGCCCATGGCTGATATCATCAGAAGGCACAACTTGGGTTTCACTGCTATGCCGACAATACCCAGCTATATCTGTCATTTTCACCTGGGACATCTGGTGTAGTAAAGGTACTGAATTTATGTTTGGTTGAAATCCAAGACTGGATGTCCTCTAGCTGGCTGCAACTCAACCCAGACAAGAGGGAGGTACTAGTGATTGAGTCTGGTCGATGGTAGGGTGTGGGTGCCACAGCGGAGAGGACCAGCTTGGTGCTTGGTTCCTCTAGACTGGTGGCCTCTACTATGGTGAAGAATCTGGGTGTCATTCTGGATGAAAGACTGACATTTGAGGCTGTAGCGTTGTCCATTGTCTGGAATGGCTTTTACCATCTTTGCAACATCTCACGGATTAAAGCTTTGATCCCGCCAATACACCCACCCCATGACTCGACTACTGTAACGTTCTGTATCTGGGGGTAAGTGGAGGGGTCCTACAATGCTTGCAGCTAGTGCAGAATGCAGTAGCCAAGCTACTGGTGGGCTTTCTGAGGTCATGTCAAGTGACCCCAGTCCTGTGTGACCTGCACTGGCTGCGGGTGAAGTGGCGAATCTCCTTCAAGGTCGACTTGCTGACCTGCAAGGCCCTACATGGACTGGGTCCAGGTTATCTGAGTGAGCTCTTGTCTCCTTACTGACCAGCCTGCCCTCTCCACTCCTCCAAGGGAAGCATCCTAGCAGTCCCTTGGGCCAAGTTCAAGACATCAGGTGACCACACTTTTAAGGTGGTTGGTCCGGCTCTGTGGAACTCACTTGCCTGATCTCTGAGGGAGGTTCCTTCAGTGGAGGCATTTAAAAGAGTCCTAAAGACCCACCTGTTTAGTCAAGTGTTGATTTGATTTAGCACCACTGGTTTTAGTTTTAAGTTATCCATGCTGCTAAATTTGTACTTTTTAAGTTTTATGTTATCTATATTTATTATGTGTTATGTTGTTTTTCTGTTTTATTTTATGATGTACAGCACCCAGAACCTCTGAGATTAGGCACTAAGTAAATAGATTAACTACCCCCCCCCCCCAAGGATGTAGTCAGTTCTTGGATTCCTACTACTCAAATGCATGACTTTACATTTTTTTACATGAACCCAAGTTGCCATATTCTCAACCTCCTTACCAGGCTGGCAAGATCTTCCTTAAGGTCATGCATGCCCTCAGCAGTGTCTGCTGTCCCACAGAGCTTGATGTCTCTGTAAAGATGCAGATCTTGCTCATTATGCCTTCTCCAGTGTTGCTTATAAACACATTAAATAACACTGGGCCAAGCACTGAGTCCTGTGGTAGTCTGCTGGTGACTCCCTAGAACATGAGAGTCTCCCTCACTACCACCTTCTGTGTTCTTCCAATCAGTTTGCCATCTACCTAGTTAATGTAGGTCTTGCTCCTAAGTCCTCCATCTTCCTGATCAACCTCTTATGGGGTACAGAATTAAAGGCCTTGCCGAAGTCCAAGTACAGTATGTCAACCACTTGGCCTTTGTCTGATGTTCTTGTTTCCCAGTCAATGAAATCGATGAGATTAGTTTGACAGAATCTTCCTGCCATGAACCCTTCCTGCCTCTCATCCTGAGACCATTTGCCTCAAAAGCCCAACCTGTTTTTCCTTGGCATGGTCTCCATTGCTTTCCCAACATTTGAGGTAATACTGACTGGCCTGCAGTTGCCCAGGTTATCTCTGGGCCCATTTTTGTGGAGTGGCACCACATGTGTGATTCTCAGTTCCTGTGGTGCCATCCTCCATATCCAGTGAGCAGTTGAACAGATCCGCCATCTGATCTGCCAGGACATCTGTGAACTTTTACAACACCCTCGGTTCAATACCATCCAGATCGGGGAAGACAGAGCAGAAGTAATTACTCAATTGCTTCTGCCTTCTCTGTACAACTTTCCACCTACCCCTTCCTTTTTTAAGTTTCAGTATTTCATCCTTTTTGTCCCATTTTTTTCCTGATGTACTGGAAAAAGGTTACCCCTAATCCTGATCCCCTCTGCCATCTACAACTTTCCTGGCCTTAGCTAGTCTGACTAACCTACATGCCTCCTTAGCCTTCCCCAAGTATTCCTCCCTATCTTCCTCCGTTTGGGTCTTCCTGCATTTCCTGTGCAAGGCCCTCTTCTCTCTAACTGCCTGGGCCACATCCCTATTATTAAACCAACTTTTTTTTGACTTTGGGAGTTTTTTCTCTTCCATCTGACACACTCTTTAGTGGCAGTTGCTGTCCCTTCCTTGATGATGAACCACTTCTGATCCACTCCCATACCTTTCTCAAGGCTAGTTAGGGGACCTCTTAGTACCTCCCCCATCTTCTTGAAGTCTGCCTTTCTAAAGTCTAGTACCTTCATCTTAGTATTTGCAGGCTTCTTACCCATGTTCATACTAAACCAGGCCATTTTATGGTCATTGCCTTCCAGGGGTTCCTCCACCTTGATGTTCTGGACATGCTTCCATTTATTACTACCAGATCCAGGATGGACCCTCTTTGTGGGTTAAGTGACCTCCTGAACCAAGGACCCACTATGGAAACACATCTAGGATCAACATGCTCTTGGCACAGGCAGTGGAGGGGACCATCTAGTCCCCTTGAGCAGATTGAAACCTCCACAACACATCGCCTACTCGCAGCCACCCTGTTCATGGTACTCAACTTACTGAAACTGCTGCACTCAAACCACTTGAAAACCACAAGAAACAACAGTGTAAACAACCAAATAGTTGTATTTAAAGTCCATCTTGTGAGAGCCCTTAGCCTCGTGTAGTGCCTCGCAGGCGTACATCCTGGTAAGCAGTGCATATTTAAACACAAAAAGCTGTCACATCATTCTTAAGTAGCCAATCACCAATATACAAAAACATTTGTGTAGAAAAACTGTAACAAAGTATCAGATCTTATCTATATGTCCAAAACTTCTTAAATACTAATTTTGAATGTTTTAAGCAGCACATCATTAACTATGCATGGCAAACAAAATATAATTACTTGCAATGGAAGAGGAATACAGTGTAGGAATATTTGTCATCAGAATAATTCCTTATCTACCTGTTGTTTCTTTACATTTCATTATTAGCTAAGCAGGTTCTCCATATCTGGGACACACTGAAGCTGTATTCATTTGGCAAGTACTAATAGGGAACATCACAGTAATTCCTTTATCTGCCTATTATGTTCTTAGCATTTCATTATTAGCTAAACAGGTTCTCCATAACTGGGACACATTAAAGCTATATTCATTTACCAGGTACTAATATTGCAAGGACAAATCAAGGCATCAGTTTACCAAATACAGGAATCAAAGCAATGACAAATTATATGGCATGTTACTTATAACCTTACTTCAAAGTACTGACAAGAGGCAAAAAGAGAGGACGAATTAGACTGTTTGTGAGGTCTGTCCAGGACCTTGTATTGAAAACATGAAGTATACATTCATACAGGCTATCTGTACTGGAAAGTATTAAACACATGCCTAGAGAAAAGAAAATAAACAAAGTTTAACCAAAATTATTTACATATTAGATGCATTTTACATAATCAGACACATACCAATGGGAATAACTTCATTTTTTATATTTTAAAAAAGGTTTACAGTCCCATCTCTCATTTAAGCCTTAAGGACTTATTGTTCCAGTTTTAAATATCCAAGAGCTCTCCCTTTGTAATAACAGATTATGTCTGTCACCACCTCTTGGAGAGCATTTAGTTTGTTCTATTCCCATGAATCTGAAAGTGCTAATATCAGAATTATGTACATGGAAAAAGTGCTGTCCATCTGGTGTGTCAAGTTTCTGATTACTCACAGAATGCACATGTTCTTGTATACGTTCTTTGAGAGGTCTTACTGTCTTTCCTATGTAATACAAATTGCAACTACACCAGAGAATGTATACAAGAAATGTGGTAGTACAGGATATAAAATCTTGTATTTTAGTACATAAACCATTAGGTAATGTTAATTCCTTGCCAGTATTCATATACTGGCACACATTGCATCTTCTGCATTTATGGTTTCCCTCTGGTTTGCTTAAAAGCCATGTACTTGTAGGTACTTCTTTCTTAAAGAACTGACTTTTAACCAGTTTTTCTTGTAAATTTGCAGTCCTTCTGAAAGTAATTCTAAGTGTGTCTGGTAATATGTCCTTTAACTTGGGATCACCTTTTAGAATATCCCAACATCTCTAAACCACATTTCCTACTTCCCCAGAAACTTTGTTATGTTCCAGAGAACATGTTATTTTCTCATTTGCAGAGCATTTGTTACAGTTTGTTGTTTTACAGCTTATCAATTCTGCCTGTGTTTTATTTAAGCAATAAGCCACGAGGGGATGTGGGTTATTGGGAGATTTACCACGGCTGGAGTGGTTTGCCCACGAGGCACAGCCGGGTGGGTAAATCCATGCCAGCAGTGGTAATCTCTCGATAACCCAGATCTTGAGTGGCTTATTACACAATCACAATAAGCCACTGGGACTGGTTACAGGAGGGATTTACCACTGCTGGTGAGATTTACCCACTGCTGTGCCTCGTGGGTAAACCACCCAGCCGTGGTAACCTCCAATAACCCACACCCCCAAGTACTGCTTTTTTTTTAATTATTTAAAACAAACAGTACTTGCTATAATGCTTAAATAAGCGACTCAGTAGTAGAGCAGTCAGTGTTTTTGTTTACTTTCCCCTGATGTACGGAGCAGTTTTACAGTCTCCGCTTAGCAGGGAAACAAGATGGTGGCCGGAGTTCCGTGATTTCGCCATCGGATTGCTTTTTTTCCAAGATGCGGCTGGCTTGTACCTTTTGCAGTGATTATCAGAGGATTTACAATGGTGGTAAGGTGCCAGTCAGTTGTTTTGATTGGTTGTTGTCTAAGGTGCATGGTATAATCTGTATTTTATTCATAGCATCACTCAATATTTCAGGTGTATAACCCCTTTCCCTGAACCTTTGCATCAGTACTTCTGCTTGTCTATGAAATTCCACATCATCAGTGCAATTTCTACAAATTCTGACCAGTTGTCCATAGGGAATAGATTTTTTGAGCATGTAAGGCTGGCAACTATCACTCCTTAGAAGGGAATTAGTGGAAGTTTTTTTCTTGAAACCTTTTGTGCTTATTCTACCAATTGTCCCATCTCCCATTAGAGTAATGTCCAGAAAGTCAATCACAGTTTCATGCATGATTGAGGTAAATCTAAGATTTAATGTTTTCACATTCGACCATTTGACAAATTCTTTGGCCTTTCTAAACCTCCGTCCAAATGCATAGACAATCATAAATATATTGCCCCATTTGGTGATATACTGAAAGTATGGATTCATATTTATATTAATAAATGTTCTTGTTCCCATAATCCCATAAAGAGATTAGTATATGAAGGGCCATTGAGGCCTCCTATAGTGGTGCCACATATCTGGGCATGGTGCTTGGTTCTTTCTTGGTATTTTTCTAAAGACATGTTGTAACTAATGTTAATTTATTTTACCAACAAATGTTCTAGCTTAAGAAAGGAGATTTTGGTATTACCTTCAGTACTCAATGCCTTTGCTGTTGCTGCTGAAGCTGTTCCACCTTCCACATTGCTACGAAGCTCTTGTTTGTGTGCTAGTAACAGTGCTATGCTTTCCAGACAAAAACTCTCATCTTCTCTATGTGCTGCTAGTTCCGGTTGTACTTCAGACATAACTAGGCCACTACCGAGTAGATATGGAAGCTGCTTCTAATTGAAAATCAATAGAAACACAATTTACTCCCTTTGTGTTCATAAGACTACTTTGGCTCCTTGTTGTTTATCTATTTTTGACTGGAGATAGGCTAGTCAGCAAATTCCAAATCCTCAGGAGATATTTTTCATTGAGAGTCATAAAAATTCTAAGCCCTCACAAAATTGGCGGTATGCCATTTTCTGCAAAAGCCGTGGTAAATCCTCTAGAGCAGATGCTCAACAGGTCGCAGTCTGAATGCAAACTCCAATTCAAATGAAAAAAAGGAAAACACAGACTGCGCTCAATGTGCGAGGGGTTCACAGCAGAGGGGCGGCTATCCCAACAATAAACACCAAAATACTGAAACTTCTGCACTCCAACCACTTGGAAAAACCACAAGAAACAATAGTGTAAACAACCAAATAGTTGTATTTAAAGTCCACCTTGTGAGAGTCTTAGTGCCCTCGGTAGCTTAGTGCCTTCGAAGCATCCTGGTAAGCAGTACATATTTAAATGCAAAAAATAGATAAGATTTGATACTTTGTTACAGTTTTTCTACACAAATGTTTTTGTATATTGGTAGTTGACTATTTAAGAATGATGTCACAGCTTTTTTGTATTTAAATATGTACTGCTCACCAGGATGTAAAACGCCCCCTCGAAGGCACTAAGCTGAGGTGCTAGGGGCTCTCACAAGATGGACTTTAAATACAATTATACAATGCTACTTCAAAATCGAGACACGTGATTGGTTGACTGGCACCTTTACAGCGTTGTAAAATTCAGCATTACCAACGCAAAAGGTGCCAGCCAGCCGCATCTCAGTAACTCCAAAAAAATAAAATTACAAATCATTCTGAGCTGCCATCTTATTTTCCTCACTAAACATACCAACTGAAACCCTCAAAATTGCCTGGCATAAACGAGCACTCAAACGGAATCCGACCCCTAAACTTAATACACACAGTCATGGCCAACAGAAACTAAATGACCTCCCAAAACAACTCGATAGAACAGAAGAACAAAACTCACTAGTTTCAGTAATAACAGTTGCTCCTTCCTGTCTCTACCTCCACTGATACACTCGCTCCCTCCAGCCTCCATATCGGTTACTCCACAGCGATCCTGCCTCGAGCTCCCACTGCCGTTTTCTCTCCACTTTAAATATTCCACAAGCATTTCCTACAACTTCCACATTGCTACACACAAATTAAAAAAAAAAAAAACAGCTTCAATTGCAGTTGCTCTTACAGTTTCATTCTCATGTCACACTGCAATGCATGCGCATAGTGAACAAAAACTGAACTGGTGCTCCATGGTACAAATGGATCTTTAAACAAAAAGCATAATTGAACTGTACTCATCTCTGTTCTCCCAATAAAAGAATCAAACTCAGCTATATTTCATTTACCAAGCTCAAGTACATTTTGTTACTGTAACCTGTACATTATACTGCCAGCTTCTTAGCAACACCCTAGCAACAGAGCACTACTTTTTGTAGCACAGCAATAAATTCACCAAACATCATATAAAATTGAAAACAAATGACTTTTTCTTAATTTTTTTGTGTTCCAAAAAAGGAAAACATTGTATAATAACAATAAACCATTCCAGGATGTTGGTGATGCTGGGATTTACCCACGCTTGGCAAGGTTTAATCACTCGGCCTGCGGCCTCATGACGAAACCACGCCAAGTGTGGGTAAACCCAGCATCCCCAACACCCTATCGTGGTTTATTGCTTAACTATTTGGTTGTTTTCACTGTTGTTTCTTGTGGTTTTTCAAGTGGTTGGAGTGCAGCAGTTTCAGTATTTTGGTGTTTATTGTTGGGGTAGCCGCCCCTCTGCTGTGAACCCCTCACACATCGAGCGCAGTCTGAGTTTTTCATTTTTCATGGTACCCAACTCCTGCCATTTCTCTGTACTGTTTAAGTGGTCTATATACTACCCCTAGCCTCACATTTCTTCCTTTGCCATGTAGAGTTGCACCCACAATGCCTCCACTGTTCCTTCCTGGTCTCCTCTCTTGTAGCAGTAATTCCTCCCTGTGTAGATTGCTACACCCTCCTTCCCTGTCCCTTCTGTATAACTTATACCCTGGAATAGGGAGGCCCCATTCATGGTACAGAGTAGCCCAAGTCTCAGTAACCACCTCTATATCCACTTTCCCCTCCACTATCAGTGCCTGCAGGCCTTTTATTTTGTCTCCCAGACTTTAGCATTGAAGGACACCACTTTCTACCATGATTGTATGCCTTCCTTTTTGTGTGCCTGGCATTTCTTCCTCTTCATCCTCTTGTTCCACCCCCACCAATGTCCACAGTACCCCCTAGCTCCCTTCTGGGCCTCCAATCTCTCCCCTGTATGATCTCTCTTTGGCATTTACCTGACTGCCTCCTCCCTTGGAATCTTGCCCCGTTCTACTCTTTGATCTCCCTTCATTTCCCTGATTCCTCCACCAATTCAGCTTGTAGAAACATGTTAGAACATCTGTATTTCTGCTGTTTACCACAGTACTGTATCAAAATACATTAATTCCATGAGTTGTAAGCACTGATTCTCATGGGTGTGCAAATTATATGGGCTGTGCAACAATCTCTGCCATTCCTGAGACAAGGTACTGAACAGTAGCACATATGAAAGTAGTAAAGAGTAGCACATGCATGAAACAGAAAGCATGGGAGAGATTTCTAGCACAAAGTAGAAGTTGCACTAAGAAAAAACACTTCTGCCTTGCATTTCCAGCTTTGTGATTAGGGCAAGAACATCAGAAGGGAAAAGCAGGAGAAAGGTGAAGAGTAGGTAGAATTAGGGAGGATATAGGAGCTAACTCCATGGTGCTTGGGTGCTCTAGCACCCAAGAGTTGACATAAGCACCTTCAATATTTTGAGCGTAGCCTGCAACAAAGGATTATTAGGAACCTGGTCACAGGAAAATACTACCTACTGGCAATGAGCACCTGCAAAGATTCCTAAAAGTTGGCATTCCTGAGGGAGGAGATTCTGTATTTTGATTCAATGACAGATGGAGGATGGGTGTGCCCCCCAAAATCCCCTCACAGCTCAGACTGATACCAGTATGCCTGCATGCTTGCATGCTTTGCAAGCAAACATAAAAAGGAGGTGACTATAGTCCCATTAGTTGGAGAAAATAACTCAATCTAGTGATCTTGTTTCTTCCCTAAAGTTGTATGTTGATCTATAAATTCCCAATTTTAGATAGTTTATTATTCTAATATATTCACTCCCTTTTTATGTAACTATTATGCTACTCTTAATTACTATTCTTGATGTAAATATGTAATTGTATCACTAAGCATAGGTAGTGGGGACTGAGGCCACCTCAAGCACATCTGCACTGGGAGTCTGCATAGGCAAACATCCCTTCACTTCTGTTGCTTAAAACATTTGCTGACTTCTTTTCAGAGGGGAAACTACTGGGGCTCAAACCTGGTGAGTGCAGCAAGCCACAGTTATCTGCATACAAAGGCAAGTCTTTTGGCAATGAGTTAAAGGACAGTATACTGTAACCATAAGCTACATATTAGGCTTTTAAATTCTTTTCAAGTTCCAAGTTTCAGAACTTTATTCTGTTCCACACATATTTGCCCCCCCTATGCAGAGAAGATGTGAGTATCCAAACATTATTGAAAAATCACTTAACTATACAGGTAATGTAAACATATTATCCATTAACTCAAGCCCCTAGCCTGAGGGCGACACATTGCATTGTTCACCTTTTGATATTACAACAAACAACACTGCATCATGTCTAGTCCAAGCTCATATCCAACCATAACCCTTAACTAGTGCAATTCCCAGTAGCCATTACAACCTTACAACAAACTAAGGTAAAGAAGCCATCATATCTAGTCCATGGTCATATATAACATTACAGTAAACTAAAAGTCAAAAAAAAGCATCATGTCTAGTCCCAGCTTTTATATAACCTTACAACAAACTGAGTGATAAAACAAGCATTATGTGTAGTCCAATTTCATACAGAAGCTTAAAGCAAACTAAGAAGACATTATGTCTAGTCCACGGTCATATATAACCTTACTGCAAACAGTCGAGAGAAAGCATCATGTCTAGTCCAAGATGAGTATCCAAAAGTATTCAAAATCACTGAACATATAAACTAAATATTATTTAAGTAATGATGAACTTCAAAGTGCAAAAAGTGAAAAAGACCTGGGTATAACAATTACAAATGACCTGACATTCCAGCATCAAAGCACAGAGGAGGCCTAAAAAAGCAAATAAAATGCTTAATTGTATATTAAGGAACATCCACAGCAGGGATAGTACTGTGATGATGCCGCTCTATGGGTCATTGGTTAGACTACTGACTGAGTACTGTGCTCAGTTTTGGAGTCCCTACTATATCAGGAATATCAGACATTTGGAAAGAGTTCAGAGAAGGGCAACCAGGAATGTAACTAGGATAAAGGGTCTGAATTATAAAGAAAGACTATTGGACCAAGGGGTATATACCCTGGAATATTGTCAACTGAGAGGTGACTTATGCTCAGTATACTCTGCCTTTAAGAACAGAGATCTCTGGGTATGCCTAGGATTAGAATCCAGGGTTAGTATTAGAATAAATAGAGAACATGACTATCAGTTACAGTACAAGGTGAAAACTACAAAACAAATGAAGAGAGGGCCTGGATAAACCAGTGAATGGTTACCAAGTGGAATGGACTACCTGATGAGGAGGAGGTGTCAAGTGACACAATTGATAATGCTAAAAAAGATTAGATATGTCATTGATAGTGTCACCATCCATTAAATATGGTGAGTCTATTTGGTACAAGCTACTGACTTAACCTAAACTTATGAAATCTATTTCCCACTTTTGGTGGTTACACACAGCAAGGACCATTTTTCCCTATCATAGTAGGTCCTCATCATGTTAACATTATAAACCTCTGTTTGTACTTCCTGTTAGGCAGTTCTTCCACATAATTGACCTCACTCACCTTCCTGACTATGGAGAACTGGCCCTAACAGGCTGGGACAAGTACCATCACTCACTGTCTGATTTCATACTCCTGGACTATGGCCCCACAGTCATACCAGACTTTCTGCCGCTGTTGTGCAGTGTCTAAGTGCTCCTGGACATGCCCCATGAGCTACTTAAGCTGGGTCTTAAAGCTCAAGATGTACTGCAAAACAGAGTCCCCTTTTGAAGTGACCCTCTCATTCATCCCTAACTAAATCTAGGGGCCCCCTCACTCTATGACCAAACAGGAGCTCGAAGGGTGAGAACCCTCTGGACTCCTGGGGGACTTCCCTGTAAGCAAACAGGAGATGGGGAAATACTTATCCCGCTCCATCTTGTGCTGGTCAGAAAATGTCCTGAGCATAGTTTTCAGGGACCCACTGAACCACTCAACCAGGCCATTAATCTCAGGGTGATAGTGTATGGCACAGAGCTGTTTTACCCCACACTTCTCCCACATTGCTGCTGTCATCAGCACTATTGGCCATCTCTCTCGGTTTCTGTAGGGTAGGATCAGCCAGCTGAGCTCTGCCCAGCAGTTCCTGCTTCCATCATGACTTTATCATAGTCCATACAGTCCTGATCATCCCTTCTAGCAAATGTGTGCAAGGCACGGCCAGTAAGCAATGGTGAAAGGCGAGTCATCCACGAAGCCCAGTCCAATGTAAACTGCACACATTCCCTCTCAATTGATTTTAAAAACAAATCAAGAATCATCCCCTTCCTGGTATTGAGGAAATATTTTAGAATTAATTGTGGCTTCGGGGGTTTGATCCCCTATTCCATTACTTATGGTTTGCTGCAGTGCTTTCTGGCACAGTTTCACTATCTCTTTCTCATGCTGTTGTTTCTGGGCCTTGTGCTGGCATTTCTTCTCTCTTTATGCTTATTCCTTCTCTCTTTCCTGCTCTCTCGTTTCTTATATTAGATGCTCGTGCTGACACTGCTGCACCAGTTCATGGCTTGAGGTCCAACTCTGACTCAGCCTCTGTGACCTCAGTCTCGCTACTTTGGTCACACTCATCAGTGACCACCTGCCTCCCCTGCATTTAATCATGTTCCTCAAGGGCTTCTATTAATCCATTTTTCATCAGGCTCTCAGAAACAATCCCTCTCTCCTTGCACAGCTCACAGAGCTGAGGCACATGAAATCTGCTGTATGTTGAGGAGCTCATACTTGCTTACTACATTGCACTAAGCTGCATTTCTAGAAATAAAAAGAACGGTAGTATAAGATGTAATCTTTTTTGTATGTCCTGTTTTGTGACTGTTAAGATAACCTTTCTACTGGCAATCTCTGTTTCTCTGTGTGCCAGGTAAGGCTTTCAACTCTGTCTCTCAAAATTCCTAATTCCACCAGAAAAATACGCTGCCCACAAATTCTTGCTTTAAATTTGTGCACTGATCCACACCGCTCACCACCAGTTTGTGACAAACTTACCCTTTGGGTTGTACCAGCTTCTGGGGTAAGTTGGTCTATGTCACTTCTCCACTGCTGGTGCCACTTGATTATATCAGGAAAATTCCTCTGTCCTGCTCAGGGATTTGGAAGGCCAAGCACAATAATATTTGGTAGAGTGCACTTTGAATGGTGTACTTTAAACAGAGAATTCTCACCTTGCCAGCTGAAATATTAACATTACCTTTGAAATAATGATGCTCAGTCTCTGGTTCTATAAAATAGCTTCTTTACTATTAAATACTGTGGTATCAAGGTAGGTGCAATGGAAAGTTCCTGAATGGATGTTATAACTTTTTTAATTCGTGTGAGGCTCTTGGATTAGACTGAGTGACAGTGGTGTCAGGTGAGAGGTACATGTTTATAAGAACAAAACCGGGTATAGTTCCCACAAAGAACAAGAGACATAAGCAATATGCGTAACCTTTAGCTAAATCTGTAACACCGAAGTTCAGGTCAGTAGAGGCAAATGTGGAAATACCTCCTGCTGGTCTACCATATATTTTATTTTTTATAGGTTTCATAGGTTTTCAGAGTTTATAAAGACTATAGTCCATATACTCGCCATTGATTTATGTATATCCCAGAATATTATTTTTGATCATATATTGATCAATTAGCTTCTTAAAGGATTCCATTGTTCTGCTATTATTTCAATTGGAAGCCTACTCCAGATCTTAACCACTCTCACCGTTAACCAGTACTTTCTTCTGAGGGTTTTAAACCTATCTAATTTAATCTGCAATGGATGAGCTCTAGTGCCATAGGGTTTATCCCTTAATACCAAATTTAGCTGTTCCCAAAGTGTGGGGTCATTTAGTGCCCCATATATTAAACATAGGTCACCACGCATTCTTAGATATTCCAAGGTATACAGGCCCAAAGCTGTCAGTCTCTGTTCATACTCCTGCCCCTGGACCCCAGCTATCCTCTTTGTGGCTCTCCTTTGTACCCTCTCCAAAGATCTTATATTGCCCCTGCCCTGTTTTTGGTTGCTAAACAATCCCATTGCTGATACCCATGGAGAACAACCTCCTCATTATCCAGGAGCAAGTCTCCTGTACAGTTATGATGTCATAGTGTCTTAACTTTGTACATAATTTGTTATCCCCGCTTTTCCCTGTTCCGCCAGTAATGTTGCAGCATAAGAATCTCACACTAGTTATATTGGACAAATTATTTCAGCCCTCATCTATTAAAGAAACTGCACTTCCAACTGAAGAGGAGACCAAATCAATTAAATCAATTGAGCTCACAGTTCTTGGTGTGGAATCATAGTCATCATCTTCATCATTCAATATTATACTGGAGTCTATTTTTCTCCACGTCTCTTTCTTCTCATTCATTCATTCAAGAATGCATGGGACAGGCATAAGGCAATTCTAGTGGGGGGCAGGAGGAAGTAAGCTGTTGATTAACTAGAATCTGCAGCTTATCCATCAGGTAGGAAAATGGGCAGACTGGGTGGGCCAAGCGGTCCTTATCTGCCATCAAATTCTATGTTTCTATGTTTCTCCTGAGCAATAGTACATCCTCTTGTTCTTCATTGCTTCCCAGATCATGAACAAACTCCATTTGCTTCATGTGTTTAGTAATTCTAGATTGTACTGCCCTATTACACCAATTTTTCTGGTTCACAGTTTTTATTTTTATACCTTTGAAGGTGCATTTCTATCTTTATGCTGTAATAAATTGGATATGGAGTTATATACTGTACTTGTTCATTTGATAACATAACATCTAAGTTAACACCTATTATATGACAGGCAACTGTTCTCAGCCAATCATATTAGAGAACAGCCGCCAGTAATTCTCTTACAAACTACACATAGAAATGCTGAGTCGGTTATTGAAGTGTACCCCTCCACAGTCAGTTAATCATCATATTACCATGCCCACAGTCAGTTATTCAGACTGTGAACCTCAAAACAGAAACAAAACAACCAAATAAAAATGGAGTCAAAGAGACTGGGCATTCATCTCCACTGTTTCACTCCTGTGTGTTTAGAGACTGCGCCTACAAGTGTTAGAATTGGTAAGCAGAAGAGCCTGGTGGGTCCGAGGGAGAGCTAAAGCAAACAGCAGATTAGGAATACCTCAGCTTGTTGGCATGAGTGGTGGTTTGAATGACAGTGTGAGTGTCACTTGCAGCAAGGACTTTTCAGTCTGATTCTACCCTGTGCTATTGGCAACCTGACAGTTTGAGGAGTGGGAGACTTCAAAATGAGTTCCAAGCTGTATCACAGTGCAAGTTTGAATGCAGGTGTCAGTAGCAGATTCAACAAGGACATTCACTTGATGCTGCCATACTGTCGGTGACCTGACAGTTCGGGGCGCAGGAGACTGCAAATGAACCTCAGAGTGGTATCCTGGTGCTGGTTTGAATGCATGTGTGAGTGGCGATCAAAACTAACTCCAAGTCATATATTAGTAAAACATTCAATTACTTGGAGTATACTCACAGTAACTGTTCAGTTTGGCTTACATTAAACACCGGAGCCAACCCACACCAGCCGGTTATTGTTAGTATACGCCAAGTAACTGAATGTTATCACTTAATTATACCCCTACTCTCTCTCTCTTTAATAAGGAAGTCTCTTGATCCAGCAGAGGCCAAAGTCAAAGAGATTCACCCCTTCTGTGGTTTTGCTTGGACTTTGTAGACTTTTATATGTGCTCAACCAAATATATTTCCTATGATTCCCTTGCACATGTTATATATCTTTGTTCTCCTTTTTAGCTTTGGGCAGTCCATACAAATAAACTGTAGGTAATATATTTCCCTTCCAAATGAGCTCATCTGGGTTATATGTTTACTGAATGTATTATTTTGTTGTTCTGTCCTTCTGTCATTATTGTCAGTATGCACCTACTTTCTTATTTTGACATATTGGTCATTTTTTTTTCCTTAGCCTGGTTAGCCTCCCTACTCCTGGCTTATCTCTTTGACTTTGGCATCTTTTAGATTCTTTTGATACGTTACTTGTAAGTTCCTCTTGTCTGTCCTCATTTCTCCCCTCCCTGTATCCTTTCAGGTTCTTCCTATTGCATTTTTGTTATACTTTTTAGGTTGTTATTGTAGGCCTTCTACCAACTGCATAATGTCCTTATTAGCTATTTCAGATGTAATTTCTTTTACAGTCCTTCCTCTAACCTCTTTCTCAGTATCATTTGCTAAGTGCATAATTTGCTGATTTTCCTTAACTCTTAGTACCTTCTGCTATAGTTTTTAAAAGTTTGACCATTTCTCTAAGAAGTAAATTATTTTTAATTAATTCACAATTAATCTCCAAAAGGCAGTTAGTATTGAATCCACCTTTATCAGTAGCTGATTTAACATGATATTTTGCTTGGCTTCTTTTTCTGCTTTTGAATCAGTCTGTTCTCCATTACTATCTTTTTCTTGCCAGATACAAGGAATATCTAGAGGGTAGACTCTGCCTGTGTGTGTGTGTGTGGGGGGGGGTCAAATTAAGTCTTTTGATATTTGGGATATGAAGTTTTTAAAATTATATAAATAGGAACCAAGATTTGGTGCTTGTTTTTCTCCTATCTTCTCCCTCTTTTCTGTAATTAAATCAGTTCTGTTGTCTACTTCAGACAGAACAAACTGCAGGGTTTATATTACTACTTTACTAGCACTAGCCTGTTTGTTCTCATCACTCACCTGATCATTTAAATCTGGATCCTGTGGTTCCAATTTATCTGATGGTTATTTTCCTGCTATCCCATTACTACATTTAACAAGTATTGTTTTGCATCTAGTACAGTGTTTATAAAGTGCTATATTTTAGGATATCATCCTGAGATCTCAGGTTTTCCCAGCTCAAAAACTCCTGCAGGCTGCCCTAGCAGTTAAGTGAAAGTGTAGTTTGTCGTTGAAGTAGACGAATCGACACTGCTACGCCTCTGTTCTCTCTAGCAGCCTACTGCTGGAACCTGCTCTTGTTCAGTCAGTTTTGCACTTGCACAACTTAATGTTTCTTGTTTTGTTGACAAGCTTTCCCTCTGGAATGTGCTCATTTGCCCTGTCTCTTACTTAACTGTAACATCTGCTGTAATTCTGTTGTATCATTTGTTGTAAAATTTGAAACTCTGACATGAAACCTTTGTAAAAGAGCACTCGTGTTCAAAGGTATCATCTGAATCTTCTAAATAAATAAATCGTAAATGTCTGGGGCCAGATATTCAAAAGAGCACAAAGTGAAGGGCAAACATTTGCATTCTGGCTTGCAATAGCACTGGTGCTCAAAAATTCTATATTCAGATGAATAATGCAGTGTGCTATACTGCTGAATATAATCCGGTTTGGCCCAGTGCTAAGCCACTTAGTGCAGCCTGATAGTGCCCCTAGAATAGGACCCCCACAATGGCTTGCACCAGAGCTAAATCAGCAATATTAGAAAGTCCCCATGCAAATGAGCCCATTGGACATGCAAGGTGCTAAGGGGCCATTTGCATGCCCATTATGGGCTCATTTGCGTAGGGATGGAGGCCCTTTAGCTCCAAAACTTGCCCTTTCCATGAGCTGTCCCTGGTGCTCCCCCTTTCTCCGATTCCAGTGCATCATAACCTACTAAAAATTCCTTGGCATCCAGTGGTCTCTCCCCCCTCCCAACACCCATTCCAATATAGTATTATGACTTCCCTGGTATCCAGTGCCCCCCCACGATCACCGTACAATACCAGATATATACAGTATTATTTCATTGGTGTCCAGTGATCCCCCCACTGGTCACCACCTGATAATAAAGATATAATATTTCATGGTGCCCAGTGGATCCCCCCGCTGATCGCCGATCACTGTCTGATACTAAACATGTAGTATTTAATTGGTGTCCAGTGGCCCCCCGCTGATTGCCGAGCTCCACCTGATACTAAATATGTAATATTTTATTGGTGTCCAGTGGTCCCTCCCACCTCTGCACTCATGCCAGATCTGTTCAGTGTCTCCCTGGCATACAGTGTAACCCCCCCATCCCAGTCACCCCATATGGTCCATTTAAACATTCCATGGTGGTCTAGCAGACCCCCTTCCCTCTCCCTTATCCCCTGTAAAATGTACTAAACAATGTACTCTGGCATCTAGTGGTCCCCTGCTCCCCCACCATGGCAGTTAGTACCCAACATCCTGCCCCATCCCGAATCCCAAGCCAGTGACCGACACAGCCCTCCACTCACCACCATGGCCAACCACTGACTGAGCTCTCAGTGAGTACATACTGTATACATACTGTATACAGGACATGCTCATTGACATTGATTGACAGTTCAGCATGAGCTGTCATCCAATGAGCATGTACTGTATACAGTACGCACTCATTGAGAATTCAGTTGGCATCCGGCCGTGGTGGTGAGTGGAAGGCTCTGCCAGTCACCAGCTCGGGATTTGGAATGGGGGAGTGGGGTGGTGGTCACTTCCTGCTGGGGGGGTCACTAGATGCCTGGGTACCTTTTTTAGTACATTTACATGGAATCAGGGAGAGGGCAGGTGGTCAACTAGACAACCATGGGATATTTGAATGTACTATACCTGGGGATTGGGATAGAGGGGTTACACTGGACGCCAGGGAGACACTGTACAGATTGGGCATGGGTGGGGGGCAGAACCACTGGACACCAGTGAAATATTACATCTTTAGTATTGGGCAGTGATCAGCAATTGGCAGGGGGACCACTGGACATCAATAAAATAATGCATATTTAATATCTGATAGCGATCGTCGATCGCTGGGAAGGAACACTGGACACCAGGGAATTCATACTACTATACAGGAATGGGTGTCAGGAGCCGGGGGCACTGGACACCAGTGAGTACTGTGTTAGTATTTGGGGGGGTGGGGCACTGATGCACTGTCTACGGCAACCACTAGGGTTGCACCGGATTAAGACCAGGGTTGGGATGGTGGTATTTTCTCCATGCAAGGGGACCGTGCAAAGTGCCCTTGCACAGAGCAAATACTCAGAATATCAGACTGCACCAATATTCAAGTCCCCTCCCCCAATTTGCATAGTTTTGCCTTGTGCACCCCTCCATGTTTTGCCCCGGTGCAAGGTCATTGTGCCAGTGCAAAGAGTGCTTTTAAATATGACACCTCGGTGCAAAACCTGGTTTGCGAAGGCAAAACGGATTTTACTCCGGAGCAATCTTTTGAATATCTAACCCCTGATTTCCTCTCTCAGAGGGTGGAAGTCCCCCCCACTCAGGCTTCCCTTCCTTGGGTTTAATTGGGGAGGATGAATGTTGTGGTAGCATGGACCCATAACATTTAACAACCTCATCAGTTCATAGAATTTCCACTTGACTCCCCAGGATAAGACAATAATCTGCAGTCTCACACCATTTTTAACTTCAGATTCAACACTTTTTTCCAGCTGATGTTTTCTTTTTTAAAACATTTGTGTTTGCCCATTTTCTTTTTAGCAGGCATATTTACAACACAGATACCAGAGGTATTGATAGATTAAGAATATCACAGTCAGTAATTATACCACTCAGACAGGTTGACAAAATTCTGCAATATAGCAGCATTGATACTCCCAACTACAGAATTTAGTTTTAGCAGTTTCCAGTTGTATTGAAGTCCAGTACAAGTAAAGATATGGAAAATTCCAGCTCTAATACGGTCACTTAGAAAAAAGTCTCCAAGCAGTAGTTATTATACAGGATAGATACTCAGCATAAAGAGTCCCATCACAATAAATATCTGGGGTGGGGCAACTTCTATTTCAAGTAGTCTCCTCAAAACATAGATAGTAATAGTTGAATCCTTTTGTAGATTTAAAATGATGGACTGCTTAGCTGGCTTGCCTTGAAAATTCCACTAGTTGCTGCCTGCTTCCAGGTGTATGCTCTTTGCCATCAAAGCAATTAAATGTCAATCATTAGCATGCACTAGTTAGGAGCTTGGTTTGAATATCAAAACTCAATAAACAGACTCACTGTATCTGTTAAACATATATTATTTCCAAGTGATTTTTTTTTTAAATATCTTATAGGGGCACAGTGGCACCTCTATAGTTAGGGTTCAGTAGACTGTTAATGTTAAACCCCAATGTTTGTAACTTAATAACTTTGGCAGCATTAAAAAAAGAAAAACTCAAATGTTTGTGTATGCAGTCTGGCTGGCAGAGTCTCAAGATGTGAAAAGTTTTCTGATGGCATCTTGTTTGGTGTTTGAGATAGGGAACACCAACAAATGCCAAATAAAAGGTGTTTGGTTTCTCTTTTTTATTCTTTTGGTAACGCCCACTAGGCACAAGTGCCTGTTTTCAGGAGCAACCCGGAAGCATTGGGGTGGTTAAGTGACTTGCTCAGAGTCACACAATATGCAAGTGGAGGTTGTGGGAATCATACTCAGTTCTACTAGATGTATTAAGCTCATTCACAGCTTGTTACTCTAACCTCTAGGCTACACTACCAGACCACTTAACATCGTTTTTATTTTTGCTCTCACGCAGTCTAGACGGTGGGGAATTTTTTCATGAAACTTTCATGGTAGAAGCAACCTATACTGAGGTATTGCAAGGGTGTAGAAGGGTTTCATGAATAAATATTACATAGTTCCAGAATTATGAAGATTTTTTTGCTAATGGTCAAGCGCGACTGGTAAAAAACATGATCATGAGTGACTATTTTCATGATTTACTTGTCATGAGAAAAAAACATTATGGCAGCCCTCATCTTTTTTTTTTATAGATTCATAGATTATGTCGGCAGATAAGGACTGCCAGGCCCATCCAGTCTGCCTGTTTATGCTAGTTCACAAAGTGACCAGTGACCCTTATTGGTAATTGGCTTAGCTTTTTCTTCTTATCTCTATTATTCCTTTGTTTCTGTCCCATGCATGTTTAAAACCCACCACAGTAGCGGCTACCACCACCGTTCCACCACAATTTCCATGAAGAACTTCCTAATATTTCCCCTTATGTGGCCACCCTTCAATCTCATGTCATGTCCTCTTGTCCTGACACTACTGTTGAGCTTAAATTTGTTGTTCTCTTCCACCTTGTTTATGCCCTTGAGATACTTGAATGTTTCTATCATGTCACCTCTCTCCCTCCTCTGTTTCAGTGTGTACAAATGAAGGTCCCTCACTCTCTCCTCGAAAGGCTTGTGATGTAATCCGTTCACCATTTTGGTTGCCCTCCTCTGCACCATCTCTATTTTGTCACTGTACTTTCGAAGGTGTGGTCTCCAGGACTGTGCACAGTATTCAAGGTGAGGACTCACCAGGGTCTTGTACAGTGGAACCATTGTCTCCCTCCTTCTGCTTGTGATTCCCCTTCCAATACATTCCAACATCCCGCTGGTCTTTCCCACTGCCATGGCAGTCTGCCTAGTGGCTTTCAAGTCATCTGTAATTATGACCACCAAGTCTCTCTCCTCCTTAGTTACTGTCAGCAGCTCCCCCCCAACCTGTAGCATGCTCCAGGGTTTCTGTTCCACATATGCATGATTTTGTATTTCTTTGCATTAAACCTTAGCTGCCATGCCACTGACCATCCCTCCAACCATTCCAGGTCTCTTCTCATCCTTTTCACCCCTTCTGGGGGTATCCACCCTGTTGCAAATCTTGGTGTCATCTGAAAACAGGCAAACCTTTCCATCCAGCCCATCTGTTTTGTCACTGTTGATGACACTGAAGTGGACTGGTCCCAGTACTGACCCCTGAGGTACCCTACTGGTCACCTCTCTTTTCCTCTGATTGGGTTCCATTTATCAGTACTCTCTGTTTTCTGTCCCTTAAACGGTTGCCAATCCAGTTCACCACTTTGTGTCCCACCTCCAGGCTGCCTAACTTGTTAACTAGTCTGCTATGTGGGTCTGTGTCAAAGGCTTTGCTGCAGTCGAGGTAGGCAATGTCTACTGCGTCCCCCTCCCAAAAAAACCCATTGAAAATACATTAAAATGATGTATTTTCAAAAACAAACACCCAAACTTAGGCAAACAAGACCCATTTATCTAATCTCTGGTGGTTTTTTTTTTTTTTGAAAATTGCCTGGGAAATAATGTTTCTGGAAACTCAAAAATCCTGGGTGGCCAGCTTAGCGAGAAATGCTGTTCAACTGGGTTCTCAGTATGAGAAGAGCAGGACTTTATGAATTGTGGAGCCACAGCTACTGTAGAGTCATGCTGCTTGCCTCAGTTGGAGCAGTGAGCCAGTGATCCCCTACTCTGTCTGTCTCTGTCTCTCTCTTTTTAGCTGTATCTATCTGTCTGTCTGTCTATCTATCTATCTCTGTCTGTCTATCTATCTTTCTGTCTAGTTATCTATCTATTCAAGTTACTAGTGTTTCTCTTCACCCCTCTGCCATGGGGTCATGATGCCTAACTCTCACCCCATTCTCCTTTACTGTAGCATGTCAACCTGTTTACACATGGAATGGGGTGAGAGTTGGGCCACATGACTCCATGGCACACCCCGGCATCTGTCACTCTATGGAGGATGGAGGTATGTGGTGTGGAGGGGTTAGGGGCTCAACCCTAATGTCTCATTTCCACACTTTTGTTGCTTTAACCCTAACTGATGCATTAAACACTGTTTTTGCCATAAATATATATACAGTATATATATATATATATATATATATATATATATATATATATATATATATATATATATATATATATGGTAGCACGGTAGTGCTACCATAGTTAGGGTTGAGGAGTCATTTACATGTTAAACCCCAAATTTTGTACCTTAATAACTTTACAACCGTTTGACGGAGTTATCTGAAATTTGGAACACATGATCAAGACCCATACACCTTGGGAACTGCCAAGTTTTGTACTGGTCAGACACACGGCTGTGGAGTTATTAAGCATGATCTGCGCGTGCGTTTACACTTTTTCTGGAATTCTACGGTTGCGCCTACAGGTCGCACGGTTTGTGCGACCGGCCCAAAATCTTCAGGACGTATGGCTGGGGTCCCTGATGTGCCTTTCAAGATTTCATGAAAAATATTAAACGGTTCTAAAGTTATTCAAAAAACAATTTCCCATTATAAGTCAATGGGAAAAGTTAACAAAAAGTTTGACAGTGTCGCAAATGCATTTTTACTTTCGCAAATGGCCCTCTTACTTTTGCAAATCTGCCATCTTGTTTTCAGTTAGTGATCAGAAAAATGCTTGCCATTTAAATTTGGGACCCTCTAGCAACCTAATTCTTTTTGTATTCACCTAGTCGGAGCCTGAGGATGCTAGCCATGTCTTTATTTTGGGGTAAAACACCCCAGAAATATGTTTTTCAAATTTCTGGAAAAAGTGCTTTCACAAAGTACTTTTGTGCTCATGAAAATGTCACACATTTTTGTGAAAGCTTTCGCAAATTGCAACAGTACTTTTCTAGGCTGTGGGGAAATGACAACAATTCTTTGGCACCCTGCTGCAAAAGAACGGTTGGGAGTTTTGGGCTGAAATTTGGAGGGAACGCAGCCGACATCTCACAGATGTGCCTTTCAGTGTTGTGTTGAAAAAATATTACACGGCGGAAAAGTTACGGCACTCCAAAGTTGACATTATTTTCCATAGGATAACATTACGGCGACCGACGCATTACAGGAATCCTTTGGCACCCTGCTGCAAAATAAAGGTTTGGAGGGAAGATAGCCAACAGCCCACAGATGTGCCTTTCAGTGGTTTGGTGAAAAAATATTACAGGGAGGCAAAGTTATGGCACTCCGAACTTCTCTTTTTTTCCCATAGGATAATATTACGGTGTTTGCCGCGCCTTTCAGGGCCCGTATCTCGGAAACGGTGTCAGATACGGACTTTTCGTCGGAAAAATGCTAAGTACAAAACTAGCCAGGACAGTCATAAATCATATGACTTTTAAATTTTTTTTCTACGTCGTACGGTTCCTGAGATATAACCTATTTAGTATTCCAAGTCCTCATTTTCTGCTCCGATACCCATTATTATGCATACATTCTTTGTACTCACTGTCTTTCTCTATGCAGCTTTTGGGGAAAACCAGCCTGTGCGCTTACATTACTGTTACCGTTGCCCTTTCTGCTTGCGGTTCCGTACCCGTTTCACTTACCGTTGACGTCTACGCCACCATGTGCGTTATCCTTTGCTTTTCATTTGCGCTTGTGTTTCTGTTATTTTTTGCCATTTGTGTCTACAGTACTGTTTCTCTTTCTGTTTCACTTTGTGTCATCATGCCCATTGACATTTCCGTTTGCAGGCACCATGTTACTATGTGACAACACACCACATGGCAGACTGTTCCCGTCTATGCCACTGTGTGCGTTACCCTTTCTGTTCTCATTCTTGGTTGCATTACCATGTGCGCCACTGTTAGCACTTCTGTTTGCAGTGCTGTTCCTGTTATAATGCCACAAGACATCACGTTTCGGGCCCTGCGTTCCCGCCGCTGCATTACATTCACTATTTCTCGTTATCATTCTCAAAAAGAAGGGAAATTAGAGGCCAAGACTCCATTTAATGCATTAGTTAGGGTTGCTCCACAGCGACAAAAGTGAGGAAATTCGGTGTTAGGGTTGAAAACCACCCTTGGACCCCCAGCCCACCCAACCGGCATTGGGGTGCGCATTGGGGTCATCGTTCCTAACTCTTACCCCATTCTCCTATACTTCTGCTGCTTTACACATGTGATGGGGTGAGTTAGGGCTGATGATCCCAATGCACACCCCAATGCTGGTTGGGGGTGGGCTGGGGTCCAAGGGTTTTCAACCCCAACACCGAATTTCCTCACTTTTGTTGTTGTGGAACAACCCTAACTAATGCATTAAACAGAGTTTTTTACCTCTAATATATATATATATATATATATATATATATATAGGCAGGTCATTTATTATAGTTTAGTTATTTCATCATTCTGACAAGAAATTGTAATATTATTGAGATGGGCACCAGCAGCATTACTGAATCTCTGAACTTGCAGACTGTTGCGCCCTATGTATTCTTCCCCTCCCAGAATGGCAAATGCTGGGCATTTATTAAAAATATTCAAGAGCATTCTATTGTGATGTGATGAATTATCTGGCAGGAAAGAAATTTGATGTAGCAATCCACAGGAGCAGTTTTTTGGATGGGTGCATGAAATGAACATGTTAAGCGGGGCTTGCTGAAAACAATACTTTGAACTGATGACTACAACAGGACCGGGCGAATTAAGAACAAAAAACTGACAAACGACCAACAACATATTTCAATGAACGGCAGCCCAAGAAAAAATAAACATACAGAATGCAGACTTACTCTTTTACATGTCAGTTTCGTTCTGCAATTGAAGTCCACAGAAATTGCTGGGCACTCGAGGTGAATGTGCTACATAAATTAAGATGTCTGGGAAACAAAGTAATAGTTTTTCTGTTTTATTCACACAGTACCACAAACAGACAAAAAGGTGTGTGGGTAAACAGTAGCCAAAAGATACCCCAGCGCTATGACCGTAGTCTTCATTGGGGGATCGGGTCTTAATGGCAGTAGACCTCCTTTTGTACCTCAAAATTCAAGTAAAATGCTTCCAGGTGAGAGCACTTATTTAACAATCATTTAAACATTTCAATAAGATTTTATTCCTACCTGAGGATACTTGAGGATGCCACTAGGGGAGGCATAAGTGAATTGAAAGTGCAAGTGCTCTAATACCACATCTTAAACATATAAGTCACACAAACATAATTTAAACATGATTGTATTTAGGTAACATAGAAACATAGAATTTAACGGCAGATAAGGACTGCATGGCCCACCTAGTCTGCCCATTTCCCTACCTAACGGATAAGCTGCAGATCCTAGTTAACCAACAGCCTATTTCCTTGTACCCCCCACTAGAATTGCCTTCTGTTTGTCCCATGCATTCTTGAATTCCCCCACTGTTTTTGACTCTACGACCTCCTCGGGAAGGCTGTTCCATGCATCTACAACCTTCTCTGTGAGGAAATACTTCCTCCCATTACCTCTGAGATGTCCCCCCTCTATCTTCAAATTGTGCCCCCTTGTTCTTGTACATCTCTTTTCTGAAAGATGCTATCCTCTTGGACTTTGTTGATTCCCTTAACGTGATTTGAAAGTTTCAATCATGTTCCCCTCTCCCTCCTTTTCTCGAGGCTATACATCTTAAGCTCCTTTAGTCTTTCTTCATATGTCTTCTAGTGCAGACCCTGCACTATTTTGGTTGCCCTCCTCTGGACAGCCTCCGCCCTGTCTATGTCTTTGCAGAGACGGGGTCTCCAGAACTGTACACAGTGCTCCAGATGTGGTCTTACTAACTGTCTGTACAGAGGGCCAACAACTTCCTGTTTTCTACTGGTGATGCCTCTCCCTATGCATCCCAGTATCCCCCAGCCCTCCTTACTGCCTTCTCACATTGCTGGCCCACCTTTAGGTCATCTGATATGACTACCCCCAGGTCCCTTTCCATTATTGTTGTTGTCAGTATCTCACCCCCCATTGTGTACTCTTCCCCTGGGTTTTTGTTTCCCAGGTGTATTACTTTGCACTTCTTTGCGTTGAATCTAAGCTGCCATACATTTGACCATTCCTCCAACCTTGCCAAGTCCCTTTTCATCCTTTCCACCCCACCTTGCGTATCAACCCTGTTGCAGATCTTTGTGTCATCTGCAAAGAGACATACTTTCCCTTTCGGTCCTTCTGCAATGTCACTTATAAAGACATTAAAAAGGACCAGCTCCCAGTACTGAACCCCCCACTAGTAACCCTCCTTTCTTCACTGTGGACTCCATTTATTATTACCCACTGTGTCCTGCTGTCCAGCCAGTGTTTTACCCAGGCTACCACCCTGGGACCCACTCCCAGGCTGGCTAATTTGTTTATTAATCTGTTGTGCGGGACTGCTTCAAATGCCTTGCTAAAGTCTAGGTAGGCCATGTTCACAGTCCTCTCTGGTCTACTACTTTGGTCACCCAGTCAAATAAATCAATTAGATTTGTTTGACATGACCTTCCTGCTGTGAATCCATGCTGCCTTGGGTCCTGTGCCCCACTGGCCTCTAGGTACTCAACAGTTCTTTCCTTCAGCAGTGATTCCATCATTTTCCCTACCACTGAGGTCAAACTGACAGGTCTGTAGTTTTCTGCCTCTGACTTGCTCCCACTTTTGTGAAGGGGAATCACATCTGCCCTCCTCCAGTCCTCAGGTACCACACCATCCTCCCATGATTTATTAAAAAGGGTAGTCAGTGGTGTTACTAGTTCTTCCCTTAGTTCTTTTAGAATTCTGGCGTGAATCCCATCAGGCCCCATTGCTTTATCCACCTCCAGTTTTAAGAGTTCTTTCAGAACCCTTTCTTCTGTGAAAGGACTAATATCAACCCCCTATCCAGAGTGCTTCTATTGACTGGATTAGGTATCTCCCCCTGCTTTTCTATTGTGAATACTGAGCAGAAGTATTCATTCAGTATCCCTGCTTTTTCACTATTGCTCTCTTCCTAACCACCTTCCTCTTTATTCAGCCTCAGTATCCCTGCCTTAGTCTTTCTTTGCTCCCTAATGTACCTATAAAAGGTTTTATCCCTCTTCTTAACTGAGTTGGCTATTTTTCCTCAGTTTGGGCCTTTGCTCTTCTGACTGCCTTCCCCGCTTCCTTCTGCTTTAACTGGTACAGTTCTCTTTCTGTGTTTCCTTATACCTCCTGAATGCTATCTCTTTCTCCCTTACCTTCCCCGCTACTTCTTTTGAGAACCATAGAGGTTTTTTTCTTTCATTTTGATTTGTTTATTTGCTTCACACAAAGGCTTGTTACCTCTGTTATGGCGGTTTTAATGTTTCCCCATTGTTGCTCCACCCTACCTTCTTGCCTGTTTGCTAGTGCTTTTCTGAGGCATTCTCCCATTTTGACAAAATCAGACCTCCTGAAGTCCAGTACCTTCACTTTTGTGTGGCTTGACTCTACAGCTAAGTTTATCGTGAACCACACTGTTTGGTGGTCGCTTGTTCCCAGATGGCTACCCACTTCAAGATCAGAGATCCTCCTTCCATCCCCATTTGAGAGTACTAGGTCTAAAATTGCTCCCTCCCGAGTGGGTTCCAAAACTAGCTGTCTGAGGCATGCCCCCTGTAGGGCATTGAGAATGGCCCTGGTCTTGGATGTTGCTGCAGCAAAGGTGCTCCAGTTAACATCTGGCATATTCAGGTCCCTCATCAGCAATACCTCCCCTTTCTCTGCCATCCCAAGGATGCCTTCTATCATTTCCTTGTCTATTTCCTCCCCCTGAGACAGGGGTCTGTATTCAACCCCTGTGCGGATTGTGTAGCCATTTCCAGTCTCCAGAGTGACCCACAGTGCCTCCTCTCCTCCCTGTTTACCCTATAGTTCTATTGCTTTCATCCCTTCCCTTACATAGAGAGCTACTCCTCCTCTTCCTCTTCTTTCCTCCCTGTCTCTCCTATAGATTGTGTACCCTGATATGTTGACATCCCAGTCATGGTTCTCTGTGTACCATGTTTCTGTGACTGCCACGATATCCAGACATCCCTCTTCCATCAAGGCCACCATTTCAGGGAGCTTTTTGCCTAGACTACGGGCATTGGTGCTCATTACCCTCCATTTTTTTGTGGCTTTATTTCTTTTTGCCTCATCCCTGTCCTTACTGTCTTTTTCTCCATTTACCCCTGCCCTTCTCCCCATCGGCTGCGCTATCTTGGTGTTTACCTCACTCAACTACCCTGAGTTTTGGGAGGGGGGGCTAGGATTTCCCTTCTCCTTTTCAGTGCCTTCCCCTTGACTAGTTTAAATGCTTGCCAATGAAACATTTAAACCTATCATCTAGGATCCTGGTTCCCCTCCTGGATAGATGCAGACCATCGTACCTGTATAGGCCTGCATCCCTCCAGGTGGTGCCCCAGTCCCCAATGAAGCCAAATCCCTGAGCTCTACACCAGTTTTTCAACCAGTCATTGGATCCTATGGTGTGGAGTACTCTAGCCTCATCTATGCCATAGACAGGTAGCACTTCCGAGAAAGTTACCTTGTGTGCTACTTGTCTAAGGCCCCTCTCCAACTCCACAAACTCCTGTTGCATTGCTCTGATCCCATTCTCAGCCAGGTCATTTGTCCCTAGGTGGATAATGACATCCAGCCCACTCCCCCTTGCAGCTGCTCCCATGATCCTGACGATTCGTTTCTTGTCCCTCCAAGCCATGGCACTGGGCAAGCACCTTACCTCCCTCTTCCTTCCCTCCCCAAGTTCTACTCCCCTAACAACTGAGTCCCCCACCAGGAGTTGTTTCCTTCCCCTGTGGGGTCCTGTGCCACCCTCCTGTGGGTCTCCATTGTGGAGGTTCCCAGCATCCTCCTTGGTCTCCACTGTGGGTGCCTCCATAGAGGTACTATCACCTAATGAAGTTCAGTGTAATATCAATGCACTAAAAAACTTCTGAGCAAGGAAATGGAGCAATAGTGCAATAGCACATGCAGCAAAAATTAATCAAAAATGAGAACCATCAATAGACAAAAAGTAGTCACAGAGATCCTCTAACTGCATGTTATAGACTTTCTCACTGATAAAGAGTGTTGAAAAGATAGAACAAACTGGTAAACTGGCTATGTATCAACTATGTACCATCTATGTACCGGCTATGTACCGGCTATGTATCAGCTATGTACCAGCTATGTACCGGCTATGTACCGGCTATGTACCAGCTATGTACCAGCTATGTACCAGCTATGTACTGGCTATGTATCAGCTATGTACCGGCTATGTACCGGCTATGTACCAGCTATGTACCAGCTATGTACCATCTATGTACTGGCTATGCACCGGCTATATACCAGCTTGTCCCTCAGATTTTCTGCTGAAGAAAATGTTACTCTTGGTCTATCACAAAAGTCTGGAGTCAGATTGGTGTCATTAAGCAGAATTGGCTAATATTTTTTAACAATGTTACCAGTTTGACCAGAAATGTTTGTATTCTACAAATGGAAACCCATTTCTGAGCCACATTAAAAAATGGCACTGATTTATTGATCACAATATATGTGTCTGGGAGGGCTCCGAGGAAGAGGCTAGTGAATTCCTAAAGTGGCTCGACATTAATCAGCTCAACCTCAGATTTACTGGAACTGGTTCCAAACAAAATCTCAACTTTCTGGATGGGGGGACGGAACAGCAAGATGGCTGAGGTGCTGCTCCGCTCCCTGCTGCTGTGTGCTCACCTGGACATCTCGGAATTATTATTGCAAACTTCTTTATTTTTTTGCTGCTCTAAATAATGTAAGTGAAACTTTTGTTATATTAGCATTTTACTTGCAGTGGTGAACTTTTTAACAGTCTGCTAAGAAGGAGCAGTGTTAACTGGGGATACTCGCTGACAGTTTTTTACTCTGAACCAAGAGGTTTTTGCTACCTGTTATGCTACCTGTTCTTTTACTTTAGGGTAGCTTTAGAGTTGGTAGACTGTTTATAGCCAGATTCAGTGCTTTATGAGTAGGGCTGTAATTTTTCACAGTGAAAACGGGCGAATTTCATGGCAAATGCACGTGGTAAAACCAATAATTTCATGGCACTTCACGACCCCCCCCATTACTTTTACTTGTTTTTTTTCTGTTATTAAGGAAGCTGAAAACTAAAGCCAAGTGTATTTACTGCTTCATCTGCCACATTTAGTCTGCAGGACTGCTGTTTTATTTTAGGGGGTTTTACTCCATTATCAGAAGGCAGGAGATAATGCAGGATGGCGCTGATTGGCTGACTGATATGGGGATAGGGCACTCAGATTTTCTCCCGCTTTTGTCCCGATAAAACACATCTTCACCTGCGAAGAGGTCCTCTCAGAATAAAGCAAGCAGCTTGTTTCTCTGTGCTGCTACACACCCATGAGGCAAAGTCCCCGCCACTGATACAGTAAATGTAGAGGGTACGGTACCAACTTGCAGAATTTACTCTTTCAAACTTCAGAAGCCATTACTGTGGCTATGACAAGATACCACATCATGGTCTGCAGGAAGAATGCCATGGCACTACAGGTCCGATTTTAATGAGGGACTACAGATTTCACAGCATTGAGGAAATTTACTAATTTCATGGTAATCATGAAATCCGTGACCCCTATGAAATAATTACAGCCCTATTTATGAGGACTCAGTGGTGAGTGACTATGCTGATGCTTTGCTTTCCCTATTTTCTCACCAGGAGCTTGGAACCAGGAGATGTTTGCCAATGATGACGGTGAGGTCTGCAGGTGCACTACAAGTGTTGAAATGCCTGATTTATATTTAAAAAAGGTATGCAGTTGTTGGCTTGGGCTAGGGGGTTTCAGCATTTTATTAGATGTATAAAATGTATTATGCTCATAGAATGTTTATTTCTTGTCTCATCCCTCCAGGTAACCACAAAATAACAGTACCTTTGAGCCTGGAGAATTGACTACAATGGAGATTTGTAGTGTGGGAGAGGTGTTGTACTTACAGGAGAAGGTTGAACCATGGATCCTTGAAAAATCATGGCCTGAGTGTATCAACCTGTACCCCTTTGGAATAAATGTACTCCTCATGAGGGAGAGCAGCGAAACCTGAAATCTTAACAACTGAATATGGTCATGGACTTGGTGACCTGAATTTAACAGTTTGAGGCTTTCTTCTCCATTGTGAGGTAACATTTGTAACTGGCAGGTGGGTGTTTTTAATGGTTGCAAAGTCATAGCCAACCTGAGCCTAAATATAAAGAACAGCTTAAACACCTTACAGACCTCACATTTTGTAGTTATATGAGGCTTCAGTGAAATTGCTGCAAGATAAACAATTGTTTGCTAATATTCATTGTGCATGATGCTAATACAAGGTCCATGTCATAATGGCGAAAGCCTAAAGGCGATCACTGTTATGCGAAGTCGGCAGCAATTTATTTCAACACTCTGACATCCCAGCGCACAGCAAAAGGGTGCCAGGGACCTTGTTTTAACACAAGCTTGTGGGGCTGTGCCCCCACATCAGTTCCCATGTGGGGCTTTCACCCCCGCACACCCCTACTAAAGCGATTCCCCAACCCAGGAGGTGCATGTCGGGGTGAAAACATAAAAAGGGTTTGGTCAGGCACAACAAAACGCAGTAGCCCAAACCTGAACCTAGTACCCTGCTGACCAATGCTGGCAACCCATCCACCATGCCATGGAGTCAGCATGGCACTGATCATGACACCCCCATCCCTTGCTGTGGTGCCCACCCCATGACGCATACATATAGCGACAGGATGTCACTATATTTGCCCACCCCCTTCCGGTGGCTGAATTCCCTGTGCACCGTTGTTGCAATGTGCTGGGAAAAGGGTCGCCATTATTGTCGACTCCTTTTCTAAGCACCTCATCAGGACACCCTAATATAATGGCTTGAACTTTGCTAGAGGGTGTAGCTATTTGGCATTTACCTGGATGAACTGAGTGCCCAGGGTTTAAATAACACTATAGCTGCCTCTGGCATGCTCTGACTTTGTGCATTCTATGCAGCAGAATTTAAATGAAACTGTACATCTTATTTGAATTGACTGGAACATCAGATTTGCACTGAGCGAGCATGATTTTTACTGAACTTGTTTATACAAGTCATTTTAAGAATGTACTTTTACCAGTGGCCATGAGTGGCCACAATGCTTGTTACAAGGGCTTATTTTACATGATATTACATGTGTTTTCTCAATATTGTGTATTATTGTATATACTTTTAGACAAGGTCATTTATGATGTACAGGGGCTTTGATAAATTTTTCTATTTAATAATGATTAATTGATGGACCTATTAAGGAGCATAATTTACAGCAAAAACCCAGTGGAAGAGTACACAATGGGGGGTGAAATACTAACAACAACAAAAATGGAAAGGGTCCTGGGGATTGTCATATCAGATGACCTAAAGGTGGGAAAGCAATGTGAAAATGCAGTAAGGAGTGCTGGGGGGATACTGGGATGCATAGGGAGCAGCATCACCAGTAGAAAACAGGAAGTTATTATCCCTCTGTACAGACAGTTGATGAGACCTCATCATGTGCAGTTCTGGAGATCCCATCTCTGCAAGGACATAGACAGGATGGAGGCTGTCCAGAGGAGAGCAACTAAAATGGTGCAGGGTCTGCACCAGAAGCCATACGAAGAGAGACTAAAGGAGCTTAATATGTATACCCTCAAGGAAAGGCGGGAGATGGGGGACATGAGAGAAACTTTTGAGTACCTCAAGAGAATCAACAATGTCCAAGAGGGTAGCATCTAAAAAGGAGATGTGCAAGAACAAGGGGGCACAATTTGAAGATGGTGGGGTGGCTCAGAGGTAATGTGAGGAAGTATTTTTTTCACAGAAAGGGTTGTGGATGCATGGAACGGCCTTCCTGAGAAGGTCATGGAGTCAAAACAGTGGGGAATTCAAGAATGCATGGGAAAGACATAAGGCAATTCTAGTGGGGGTAGGAGGGAGTAGGCTGTTGGTTAACTAGGGTCTGTAGCTTATCCATTAGGTAGGGAAATGGGCAGAATGGGTGGGCCAAGCGGTCCTTATCTGCCATCAAATTCTATGTTTCTGTGTTAGGACTGATGAATTTAGGGGATCAGAAACTAGATAAAGGTAAAAAATCTAAGTCCTGGAACCTCAGTATACAAGTATTTCCTAATTGCACATTAAGCCTTTACTTATTAAATGTTAAATGTGTTTGTGCAAGTAAGACAATTTATAAGTCTTCATGAATACCAGCTGGGGACCTTTTCAAAATTTAAGGACAAATTATAACAATCATGATAGTGGTGAACGAACGTGTGGAAACTGAAGTCATGCAGGGAATTGCTTTTATTGTGCTTAAGACAATAATGAATAGTCTTTTAACTTAATTAGATCACTGGGAAATTGACTTTGATATGCGGCATTGGCCTTTTTGGTAATTTAGTGTATAAGCTATGGATAATTTAGTGATAATGTTAAGGAAAATTAACCAGCAGCTAACTTATGCCATGTTGATCTGATCATTACTTAATTTAGTATACAGGAACAGTTTCAAGGATGTACATATTTTACAACTGTATGATATTTAGCTTATGCTAGCAAGAGAAGTTATTAATTATGACTAATGATGGAGATGTGCATATATTTTATTTAAACAATAATGCATGACAGGGCATGTGTTGTTGTGGGATTGACACATGCCTTGTGTGGTGTGTCACAAGGTGAAGCTGAGTGACTTTAACCACACAAGAAGTGTATAAATCCTACTACTACACATGCCCTGCAGTGCATTATTGTGATTATAAAATTAATCTGTTATCAAAAATTAAAATTAAAATGAATTAGGTTAAGAGAAAATAAACATTTGATTACTGGGATCTTTGCTAGTTGTCTGTTACAGGATTTACACACGGTCATGTGACATGCTTTGACCAATCAGTTTACCGGATTTTCAAGACCCATTTTATAATTATTTATTTGTAACTAGGATTACAAGTACCTTTGAACCAGGGGTTCATTTACAAAGGTTCCACATCAAATGAGTTAAGTCATACAAATATAATCGAAGGAGGAACAAATAATGTACATTTTGAGTAGATAACATTGTGTAGGAATTATTGAACAGAAAAATACAGAGGTGATACGCTGGAGATAACAGCAGGAATACTGTGATTTAACAGTAAAGCCAAAAGTATCTCCATTTTAATTATGCAGTCATATAGAATGATGACTTTGTCAAACAAGTGTGCAGTCAAGAGAGTAGTAGACTTTGTCAGACTGGGAGTTTCAAAAGGGGAGGCAGGAAAGAGGAAGGAGGCAGGGAGGTAGTGGGGGAGTGGGTAAAGTTTGTAGGAGGAGGAGGTAAAAAGTGAGACAAGGGGCAGGGCTAGGTCTATAGGGCACAGTCACTCTTACTTAGAGTTGCAAGGTGACCCTGTAGTTTGGACTTGAAGGTGCCAAGTTTTGTTTCTGAGAGGACTTCAGGGGCAAGTCGTTCAACAAGGTAGGGGCTCTGCAGCTGAAGGTTCACTGAGCCTGTGAGTTCTAGCAGCGAGGGACATGGAAAGCAACCCTTGCTGAACTATGAGTATTACATTGGTTAGTTGAGAGGGGTAGACATGACTGGGTAGCTGGAAGAGTTAAGTTAAGGGATATCTTTTTTTGCAAAGAAACAGGTTTGGTATCTTATTCTTCCAAGGAGAGGAAGCCATTCAGTTTGGTGATAGAGATCACAGCTGCCAGTCCATTTGTCAGCACCAGTAATTAATCTACATGCTTTATTAAGTGAAGTCATGAGCCGTTTGAGTGTGGTATCAGATGCAGCACTATAGATAATCAGGCCATAATCTGTAATGAACAGTATGGAGCGAATGACAGCTAGTCTTAGAGCCGCTGGTGTGAGATAGTGCCTAAGTCTGTAGAGGACACCAATCCTGCAGTTTACATAGCAGTAGGGACCAAGAATAAAATCAGTCTCTTCACAGATGACACCAAGATCTGTGCTGAGGTGAATGGGGTGAGGGGGGGCAAGGTACTCCAGTAGGATCTGGCAAAACTGGAGGAATGGTCACACACCTGACAGCTTGGGTTCAATGCAAAGAAGTGCAAAGTGATGCATCTGGGAGCCAGGAACCCTGGATACAGTTACTGGCTGGAGGGTGTCCAATTATCCACATCTGAGGAGGACAAGGATCTGGGGGGTGCTTGTGACCAGGGAAATGTACTACTTGGCACAGTGCAGGAAGGCAGCGGCAAAGGCAAACAGGATGTTAGGGTACATAGCAAGGGGAATTACATCTAGTAGTAGTGAGGTCATGTTGCCCCTGTACAGGTCCCTGGTGAGGCCGCACTTGGAGTACTGCGTGCAGTTATGGTGCCCCTACTTAAAAAGGGACATCGAGCACCAGCCCGGTGGCACTGAGGGCTGAGGCACTGGATGCCTTACCTCGTGCCACGCCGGCAACCCGTGTTCGGGAACGGACATGGGGCGCCAGGGGTTGGCAGGGAGGAGAAGGATTGAGCATCCCTAGGACTGCTCTCCTTCTCTGGGAAGGGGGGGGTTGCAGGTATTGGCAATTGCCTGCCACCTAGCGGAGGCTGGGAGGTGGCACGTCCGCACTGGAAGTAGGATGAGAATACGGCAGGTACTTGGTGGGATGTGCATGGGAGCATGTGCGCAGCCACCGCTGGCACCATTGCATGCTGCACCTCGAGAGGGAACAGATTAAATACAGAAAATAGTGGAGTCCTCTGTGAATGATGATGGTCCCCTTCCGTGATGGCCTGGGAAGGTACCTCCCCTAATGCTAATCCGGACTGGTGGGTTGAGTCACTCCCCACCCCCTGCCATGAAGGGTAAGTCGTGGGGTTATTGGGGGGGGTCTCATACCCAGCGCCTACATGTGGGGGGACGTCAGATGCTGGCAGAGGACTCCAGGGGAAAAAAAAATAAGTAACTGCAATAAAAAGGGACATCAAACTGCTGCAGGTGGTGCAGCACAGAGCAACAAAAATGATCATGGGGTTGGGGATAGACCATATGAGGAAAGACTGAGGGAGCTCAATATGTATACCTGGAGGATAGAAGAGAGAGAGGATGTATGATTGAGACCTTCAAGTACCTGAAGGGGATAAACAGGGTGGGTACCAGGTGTGTGCTCACTCTTAAGACTGGAAGGGAAACCAGAAGGCACTCTCTGAAATTGGAGGGGGGCAGATTCAGGAGGGAAATGAGGAGACACTATTTCACCGAAAGGGTTGTAGTGGGGTGGAATGCACTGCCAGAGGAAATTGTATTATTGCAGACAGTGGGGAGCTTCAAGAGGGGTGGGACAGATTCAAAGGGAGAGTACAAACCCGGGGGGAGGGAGGAAGGGTATTGCGGGTGGGGGGCAGCTGCAGTCTAATGGACTGATGTGCTGCACAATTGAGCAGACTAGATAGACCGTAAGGCCTGTATCTTCTGCCAGTTTTGTATGTTCATATGTACAATCTTGGAAACAAGGTTAACACAGAGGGCATAAGACAAAGAGCTGTCTAGTATGATTCCTAGATATGTGAAGTTGTGGACCATTTCCAGGGGTTGATTTATGTTGTTACAAATGGTAAGGTGTGCAGATTTGTATTTGTTATGGGTGCTTGCAAAAAGCATTGTTTTAGTCTTTTTGTAGTTCATTAACAGTTTGTGGTTGGCAAACCAGGATTCTACTTTAGAGAAGTTGAGTTGCAGAGTGCTAGTGAGTGGGAGTAGATCTATGTAGCTGGAGAAAAGTACTGCATCATCAGTGTAAAGGACAAGGTAGCAGTTGCAGACTTTGGGTAGTGCGTTAAGGTACAGACTGAAGAGTAAGGGCCGAAGGATGGAACCTTGCGGGATGCCTGAGCTTACCTGCAGGCAGCTCAAAAGAGAGTTGTTAATTTTAACATGTTGTGTTCTGGAACCAAGGTAGCATCTAAACTAAGTCTACTACAGCAGGGGAGAGGCCAAGGAGGAGGGAGTGATCAATTCAAACAAACAAATGTCGGCACAAGAGGTCATCCCCTACAAATAAAACAAAATTAGCATTACTCTAATAAACGTGGTTACTTCTTCTTTCGGATGAGACGTTAAACTGAGGCCGCCCTCATCTGCTTGTTCTGGTGGTAGTTCAGGTGGATGTTAAAGATCCCATGGCACTTCTCGAAAAGAGCAGGGGAATTTGTTTTACTGGAAATCATACAATTGAAACATACATAATATAAACATCCAAAAGCATAATCATATATCTCGGTTTTTAACAAAAATTGTAAACATAACAGTAAATCCAAGAAAGACAAAACTATAAATTACCCAAGAAAAGAAAAAGAAAAGATGACAACTATAACTTCATTCAGGTTACTGGAACATTACTATCAAGTGATCCATGGTAAGTTCCTCCAAAACTGATCTAATAATTGTCTATTGAGGGTTTTTGCCTCATTAAAATAAATCTGCTGAATTTCTTTTATTTTCCCTAACAATTCTATATTAGAAATATCTTTCTGTTGCAAGGTAAATACACACCTGATATTCCATATGTACCATTTTATCACTGCAAAAATAACATTTAAAGTGCCCCATCCCATTTATTCCAAAGTACCCCATGCTTTCCATAAATTAAGATATCATAATCTATTTTGGAAAATAGACCTTCACCCCATTCTTTGGCCATTAAAGCCCAACAATTTATAATGTATGGACAAGAAAAAAATAAATGCTCCATTGTATCTAGAATCTGAACACAGTACGGCCTAGTTATATGCTATATGTTCAATTTCACAAAGCTATCCCTTAAATATTCAGGAGCTAACGCAGTTCTTTTAATAATTCTATGTGTCCCTGCTTTCCAATCTGTAAACCAAACCGATATAATATTTGAAAAGACATCCTGCCAGAAATTTTGAGTGTGCAATAACAGTCTAAAGTTCACATACAAAAACTGACAGTATAAAAATAAAATCGAATTTACCATATCCTGACTTCCACTGTTCCGTGGTAGATACAAAATATTTCTTTTAATAGTATTGAGGCGGCTACCCCAGAATGCCAGAAAAAACCCCACAGAGGGCCAGATATTCAAAACTTTGCCCCAGGCTAAATTAGAGCTGCCCGGTGGGCAAACTTAGCCCAGAGCACAAAGCAAGCTGTATCGAAAACAAAATAGCCCGGTGCTAATCCTGCTGAATATATCAGTCTAAAGAAGCCGGGCAAACTGGTCTGGGAGTGCAGGGCAGAAATAGCCCGGGAATAAGACAGCACTGAATATAGCAACAGGGAAGTACAAACTGCAACTGCAGCTCATTAGACTCTGTAGCAAGCCAGTGTTGCAGGTGGAGAACATTGTGTGTGATTGCACAGAGCTGTTTCACATCTACTGTAAATACACCTCTCAACCTCCTGCTTCATAAATCTGGGACAAGACTTAAAAAAATCAGGGACAAAGGTTTAAAATCAGGGACACACCTTAACAATTGGTGATATCCACTCAGGAAGCTGGTAGAATAAGTTGTGTAGTGTAAAATGCATTTTCTAAGGAAGAACACGTCTGTAACATTAATGTCTGACATTATGTTATGCTTACAACCCCTACTGTTTGGTCATGGAAACATGATTTGTAGGAGGGACAGAGTAAATGTTAGAGGTAAAATCAGGGACGCCCCTGAAAATCAAGGACTTTTGAGAGGTATGACTGCAAACAACAATGTAAGCCACACACTACAGAACTGTGGTTAGTGTGCTATGCTGAAGTGAGGTTTGCCCGGAGCTAACCTGATTGCACAGTGCTAACACATTAGCCTGGTGCAAACTGGTTGGCCGGGGCAAACAGGAGCTATATTCAAAGCTCCCATGCAAATGAGCCTACTTAGGTAATCCATGGGCAAACAGGCACATTTACATCTCATTATGTGCTGCTTAGCATACAGTACCATGCAGTTTGCCCGGTACTACTGTATGGTGCACACAGCTCCAACTTTTGGTCAGAATGGAAGTACAGGCCAGATGCTGCAGGCCACGGCATGCCCACAGCATCCCCTGTTGGTTGGAATGGAAGTACAAGCTAGAAGCAGCAGGATCTGTGTGCTGGCAGGCACAGTCAGTGCATACAACACACCCATGCAGCTGTGCAAGCAGAACCTGTATATATGCATGTGTGTGTGTATATATATATATATATATATATATATATATCAATTAATCAATCAATCAATCAAGTCTTTATTTAACCAGGCGTTCATCGTTGAGCAGAAGCTCATTTGCAAGATGGACCTGGGTGGAGCATGAACAATTGCATATACAGGTCAACACAGGTATTTACAAGGCAATACAGATAATACTGTTTACAGAGAGGAAGAAAAAGAAGTTCATATGTACATAGAATTATACAGATATTGTAGAGATTACAGGGTATTTACATACATAGAAGTGTCTATAGGAAGATAAAGCAGGTTATCTAAGGTTGCAGGAGGAAATATGGAAGAAAAAATAAAATAAAATATACACCAGGTAGGAAGGTAGGGGGAAGGGAGGGAGGTAGGGAGAAAGGCTAGGAGGGCATGGTGCACAAGAGAGTTGGTAAAACAGGATGTAGAGAAGGTGGATGGAGAAAAGGAGTATGTGTGAGCCCAGGATTGAATGCTATAAGTGCAGGCATGGTAGGATGTCACAACCCAGGGTGTGAGCTCCTATCCGAGAGTTGGGAAAGGAAGTATAAAGGATGGATGGGCCTAGTGTTGCTAAGACAGGGCAAAGAGAGAACAATTAGGCTTGTGAGGAGCAAGCTGGGGGGGTCAGTACTTAAAATTGGGTCTAGGCGTGGCTATATAGCAGTGCAGACACCGGTACTGGGTCTGAGTGGGTGAAGCAGATTTATACTTCTCTGATTGTGTGGAAATAAAGCATCTTGAAGGCATTTATACTGATTAGAGTGCTTAATTTGAGGGGTTTTTGTAGATCGTTCTATAAGGTAGGTAGCATGAAGCTTATGGCTGCCCTGCCAAAGTGGGATTTTGCTTTGGGTACTCTAAGTGTAATAGCTGAGTAACTTCGTAATGCGTATTTCCCAATTATACTCAGGGAAGACAGCAGGAGATATCAAGAGGCAACTTATTAGAGATGGCTCTATGGGTCCATATATATATATATATATATATATATATATACACACACTATACATATACAGATTGATAGCTAAACAGGCACACTGCCCATGGCCATACATGACCTGGAAGCTGCCTACCCCAACATCATAGGTACCCCACTGCAGTAGTGGGTGAGACACAGTGGGGGTACGCAATGCATTGGACAGGCATAAGGCAAACCTGGTGGGGGTGGGAGGCTGTAGGCTGTAGGGTCACTAGGATATGCAGCATATCCAGTAGATAGGGAACAGAGCAGACTGGTTGGGTCAGGCAGTCCTTTTCTGCTGTCATGGTCCCTGTTCTAATGTGTGCCTGTGACACCCTGGTAGACTAGTGTCAGCCAGGCCAGCATGATCTCCAACCCCCGGTAGTCTCAAAACACATTGAAACCCCTTATGTTCCAGTGGTCCCCCAAGCACGGCTCCCACCCCCTGTTGAAAATGAAATAAATAACTTTTCCCGTAGTCTAGGGGTCCCCCCACCCCCACGCACATATCCTGACCCTCGTTCACATATAAAAATTACATTTTCCCTGGTAGTCTAGTGGACCCTCCACCCCGATCGGGTGCACAGCTGCATGGGTGTGTTGTATGCACTGACTGTGCCTTCCAGCACACAGTTCCTGCTGCTTCTAGCTTGTACTTCCATTCCGACCAACAGGGGATGCTGTGGGCATGCCTTGTCCTGCAACATCCGGCCTGTACTTCCATTCCGACCAAAAGTTGGAGCTGTGCGCACCATGCACCATGAGGAATACCTCAGTCGGCGGCTGGCCGTGGTGGTGAGAGAAGGGCTGAGCCGGTCGCCGGCTCTGTTCTTGGACTGTTCTGGGATCAGCAGGGTGTCACTGCTGGGTGGGGGAACCACTAGACTACCAGGGAAAGGGTTTGATAGAGATTTGCAAAGGGGTCGGGATACGTGCGTCGGGGTTGGGGGACCACTAGACTGCCAGGAAAAATGTAATTTTATATGTGAAGGGGGTCGGGATACATGCGTGGGGGTGGGGACCACTAGACTACCAGGAATATGTATATATATTTTAAAGGGGTCAGGATACATTGGCAGGGGCACTGTCACCATGTTACCACTGGCACATTACCACCAGCCTTTTCTCAGTGGTATTCAGTGCCATGCTACAGGTTGCACTAATGCCTGTAGTGCAGCGCTATACCTTTGAATATGCCAGTGCATCTGCATTCAGGACCCCTCCCCACAGTCCCTCACTTGCACACATTATAGTTTAGCGTCAGAGCTAACACGTAGCGCTGGCGCTAAATGTCCTTTCAAATATAGCAGTCGGGGGCAAATTCGATGCTAGTTTAGTGCAACGGATTTGCACCCCGCGCTAAACTTTTAATATCTGGCCCTAAGTATCTTAGCTTCCCTAGTTCTAGGAGGGGGAATACATTGCTGATATATAAAAATAATGGTAAGAGGAATGTTTTGATCAAAAAAACTCTCTTTCTTTTACCGAAATTCCACCCGTTCCACCTTTGCACTAACTGCATCCCTGCATCAATTTTTTTATCCCAATTTACCAAATCTAAAGGACCTGTACCATATTCTATTCCTAATATTGTTATATTATTCCTAGTAAAAGTGATCCCTGCCAACTGTGACTGATTAACTTCTTTGTTCCCCAACTGTCTTCCAACACACTTTATCTTATTTAATACAGCTCCTGACACTTCTCCATACTGATGACAGACCTGAATTTCTGCCCAAACAGATGCACTATCCTTAACTAGTAGACAGACATCATCTGCATATGCCAAAGCCTTACATGGCAAGGTATGTTGTTCAATTTGAATTGGAAGAATCTCAGGATGTCTATTTAGTGCCCTTAAAAGAGGATCAATTGCAAAAACATACAAAAGAGGACTCATAGGGCACCCTTGCCTCACCCCTTTTTTTATAGCCACCATAGGTCTGCAAAAGCCATTGACCTGTGGCATGATCATCACATTCTGATAAATACTTTTTAACCATGTAATAAACACCCTTGGAATCCCATATCTCCTTAATGTAAATCATAAAAACTCATGACTCACTGCATCAAATGCCCGTTGTTGATCTAATGACACCACTAAACCTTCCACACCTGAGATAGCATCAAATTGAAATACTTCACTTAATAAAATTAACTGATCAGTTATAGCTCTGCCAGATATGGCACAGGACTGCAGTACTGAAATTAAATGTGGAGTTATCTTCAGAAGTCTGCTATTCAAAATTTTAGTCAAAATCTTAAAATTGAGGCTGATAGGCCTCCAATTCGCAATATCCCTTTTATCCCCTTTTTTATGCAACAGAGTTAACACCCTCATGGACATATCAAAGGGTATCCCAGATGTGGTTAATAAGTGATTAAAGACCACAGTCAACTCTTGATATAATCCTGGCTCTATGAATTTGTAGAGTTCAGCCGTAAGGCCATCCCTCCCTGGTGCTTTTCCTGTATGTAAAGCCTTAATTGCTTTCTCCACCTCATTAGCTGTGATGGGTACCACCATCTCAGCAGCTGTGTCTGGATCACAAGATGGAACAGTACACTTTGTAAAACATTCTTTAGTTATTTCTATATTAAAATCTTCAGCATGAAAAAGAGATTTTGTATTGTCATAAACTACTGTTAAAATACCTTCATTTGAAGTATGTAAAATCTGTTTCGTGTCAAATATTGCCTCAACTGTCCATTTTCTTACTCGATCCCTGCAGCTAATAAATAGGCAAACATTATCCATTTTGCCTTGTGTCCCATATGTCTGCAGCATCACTAGAGTAGTGGTTTGTTTTAAATGATATGCCTGTAATTTATCTTTCACCATCTGTATTTGTGCAATGTAATCATATTTTGTTGTGTGAGCTAAACTCATTAAAGACTGCAACAGTTTCCTGTTTTTCTGATATGTTAAATTATCTACATCTCTATGATCTTTACTAAGAGAAATAAGTAGTGATTTTAATTCCCATTTAGTAATTTCCCACCATGCAGAAGGATCCTCATAGAAATCAAAGAGATTTTTTATGGATGATAAAATATAAAATTTGCTGTTTAACAATGTCCTGCAATATTAGAGATGAATTAAATCTCCATATCCCAGGCCCATGCATTTGCCTAGCAGATCCCACAGTAATGCATAATTCCTTATGATCGGAATATTCCACCGATTCTGTCAAAGCGTTTTGCACTATTAAAGATTTATTAAAAAACAAAAAATCAATTTGTGTTACTGTATTTCCTCTCTGAAAGGTTGGATCTGATCTATTGTTTTTTTGAAAATATGCATCCACTAGAGAAGCCGTATTTATAGTATTTTGTAGATAGGTCATATCACAACATTTTTTTTGCGTGGTGGTAGTCTTCCCTCTATCTTTTTAAGTCAACTATGAGTTGAAATCACCTCCCAAATTACATTTTATGAAGTATATAAATATGGTGTAATTTGTGAAAAGATTGCAATTCTATCCGCCTTCATCTAAGGTGCATATACATTGATTAATCTATAATATGTATTATCGATTTTTACATCCAATAATAAAGTTCTTCCTGGGATCAAATCATTAAGTTTTAACATAGAGACATCGATATTCTGAAACAAAATGCCCACTCCAGAACAAGTTTCAAGTCCCAATGACCAAAAAGATACTCCTGTGTACCATTCCCGTAAGGCCTTTGATAATTCAGGCACCGTATGCAACCTAATATCTTGTAAAAAATAGATATTCTTGTTATTAGATCTTAAATGTGAAAATAGACAGCCTCTTTTGACATGATTCTTAATACTGTTCACATTAATAGTAAGAATCGATATGAGTGTTCCATTTTTAAAGAACAAAATCCTAACTAAGGAGTTGGCAAGAACATCATGGAGGCTTCCCTTTCTTCTTTACCTTAACCCCTAAAGACCTTTTTGCTGGAACTGGTTTGTTTAAAATAGTTCTGTCTGGTTGAGATTCTGGTTTACTTAATTCCATCCCTAAAACCCCCTCCGTGATTACAGAGTCAAGAGATGAACTGTCGGAATCATTATCTGACCTATCCTGCTGATCAGTAAAAATTTGGAATCTGTTGGAAACTGGGGTTTCAGTGATTTTAAGCAGTTCAGATGCTGGCTGTACCCTACTTGATCTCCTCCATGTCATGGATCTCTGAGTGCTCTCTAGTATCTCACTGGGTGGGGGGGAAGCATATTAACAATATCCTTGTCCAGATCTGTCCTTTCTATCAGTGGTTATCTTCCCTCTGAGGAGATCATGTCCCCTTCTTGAGACTCAACTACCGCTGTGGTAGCATCTGTTCTAGTCATGGAAGGTGCAGCTACCAGTTCTCCATGGACTTCAGAAACCTTAGTAGGCGTGTGCATCACTGCTTCCTCATTCAGGACTGAGATATTACTTTGTGTAGGTTTTGGATCAATCGAATCCCTTCTACCTGTGGTGTGTACCTGCTGTGCTAAAGTTACCATTAAACACTGCTCCTCACAATCAGCTGCACCAGGTGCACTGTACGCTGCTTTGGGGCATTTTGTGTATGCATGGCCCCGTGTCCCACATAAATTGCATACCATAACTTCTTTACATTGGGACACTAGTGTGTCCCAATGCGTTACATAAAGTACATCGTAGACAGTCACAATTACTGCTTATATGCCCTGGGGCTCCACACTTGTAGCAGGTTCGAGGTTGACCCTGGTAAAACAGGACTCCCCTATCTCTACCTAAAAAGAAAGAGTTGGGTAAATGTTGTAACCCCTGATCCTGTGTCCGTAAAATAACCCTGATCCACCATCCCCTAGTCCAAATACTCTCTGAATCAAATATGGCTTCTGGGTTTCCCACCACAGTACATCTTGTCTTAACCAGTACATAAGATCCATCACACTCACGCTTTCATTTCTGAACAACACTGTCACTACTCTGTGTTAAGGGTGTTACCTCAAAAGGTGTCCACAGAGGAGTTTTCCTGACTTCCTGATACCTCTCCCAGAATTTTTCTAGTCCACTAGTCAACTTAAAACTAACATCAAACATGGACTCCCTGTATATATGTATCAAAGCATATAATTCAGTAATGTTAAACTGTAAATTGTCTTTTAGCAAAGTTTTACCCACATAAACCCTGTCTGGGAAGTGCTCTAAGCCTCCTTTATATACCAGTCTTATAGCATTATGGCATCTTGCTGAATATACAGGCTGTCTGAAAAAAGAGGCATGCTGACTGGGTTGCCTAGAGTCACTCTCTCGCTGTATATTTTCAGTTTCTACGGCCTTGTTTTTTTTAGGCCCAGTTTGCACCTTGTCTAAATTTTCTGTGTCTTCTGCAGCAAACATCTCTGCAGGCTGCCCAACATCACTATGGACAGTAGAAGCCTCATGTTTGTTACCCAGCACCTGGTCCAGCATTTTTAATGTCGGATGCTGCGTTAAAGTCAAGTCTGGTGGTATTTCTAAAGCATCCTGTCCAGTTTCAGCAGCCTGTCCCATTTCCATCTCTAGAACTTCCTCATTACCTTCTGCTATGTCCTTATTTATTTTATGTTTCCCTGTAGAAAGCCATGGTAGAGTCATTTGCACTCCTGGTATCCGAATCGGGGCAAACCCTGAAATCCAGCTGTCTTTATCTGGCTCTTTCACCCAGCCAGCTGCTCACAGGGAATGTTCTATAGACCACGGGCCCTGCACAGGCTCTGAAAGATCTACCCATGATTTTTGAGTAGGACAAGCTTTTTTCACAGTTCTGTCATCTCTCGCCAAAAAAGAAAAAACTGTGGCATCCTTCTGTTCATCTGCTGCTTTTGAAAACACTACACCCTCTTGCAACTCATGAGTCATAGCAAAATTAAAGTCCCTTACTCTACCCTGCTTTTCCATGCTATGACTCAGCATGTCAGTAGCGGTAGCAGTAACATTTTGCCAGCATAATTCCATTTTCTTTGGCAAGTGTCTATTCTCTTCTGTGGTTACCAACTGTCCTGACAAATTATCAGTATTCAGACTTACTGCGTTTGGATTACTTCCGCTCTGTATTTCATGCACTCTGCATTGCTTGCTTTCCACATCCATTGCTTGAACATCCTGAGACATTAAATCCATTGCATGGCCTGCGATTTTCTCCAGGATTCCAGTTGCATCGTAAAATTCTTCAGTGTCTGCAGAAATTTCAGTTGGGGAAGAGACCGACTCCCCAACCATCTGCACATCCTTCTCCTTCTCAGTCTGAAGAGCAAATGGGTCAGCCATCCTCAGGTGACTAGAGCTCCCGCTACAGCCCAGTAGGGGAATTTCTCCAGTGTCCCAGCCAAATTTCCCCCATTCACTAAAAATGCCACCAACATCTAATCTGGTTCAATGTCAGTTGGCATCCATCTGTATCCCCCTTCCCCGGGACAAGGCTGAAAATAGGTAGAATTGTCTAGTCCTCCTTTCCTAGTCAACAAAAACTAAATAAATAAAAAAATAAATAAATACTTCTTTTCACAAAGAATAGTTAAACCCTGTAATTCTTTACCAACAGAAGTAATCATTAGTGATTCAAAGGACTCCTTTAAAACAGGCTAGATAAGTTGCTATTATCAGACGTTTCTCTCTGTTATTACAGGTGATTGACAAGAGTGGATATAGGCTTCTGCCTTTTACTCTTCCACCTTATCTTAGTGAATCTTAATGATATTTAGTGCCGTGTCTGGTGTATGCACTGCTTTTATTAATGCTTAGTTTATTGTATATTTTAGATGTATTTATTTTTGCAAAATTGTAATGACTAAACTGGTTGAACAATATAATTGAACAACTAACTTTCTGGCTGTTACTCTGTATGTAAGTGGAGATTTCACTGTCCAAACTAGGAGAGTACCAAAAACTAACAGCCACAAATAGTCTCCTGAAGGCAGAAAACTCACACCCAAGGAGACTTATAAATTCCATACTCGTGCTTGTGAGTTAGTGTAGCTAATTCAAGAACCTACATGTCCTAATAAAAAGAACCCTTGTAACAGTTCATTATTAGATGTTATATTAGTTGATAAGCCACATCTTTTCACGCATGCTGGAACCTTCTTCGCTGACGTCAGTAACCATTGTTTCCTTCTGCTAAATTCATCACAAAAAGGACAAGGTGCAACTACGATGTGGCTGCCTTTACATATGAACTGGGACACTCGCCACACTGGCAGGACTTCTACCTAGCCACCATGGTCAACACGGTGTACGATATCTTTAATGAAATTCTGGTAGGGGCCCTAGATGTACATGCCCTGACAGTAAAAATCCGAGTAAAAAACAAAACTTGTCACTGGTTCACACCTGAACTGAAAACCGCCTTGCTAGGTAGGCATGAGCTATGGAAAAAGGCACGGCAGACGAAGCTGAAATCAGATTTGTGTCTCTTTAGGAAGGCACGCAATGCATAAACAAAAATGGTCAGAGATGCCAAGGCATCATTCTGTCTTAGGGAGCTGGACTCTGCTGCAAAGTGCTCTTATAAATTCTGGAGGGCAATCAAGGATATGTCCAGTCATACCCCAGGTAACTCCTTGCCACCAAAAATCACATCTGAGGGGAAAACTATATGTGACAAACAGGGGATCTTAGAAGCATTCAACAATCATTTTGCTACAGCTGGTCTAGCCTTTGACAATTCCTCTGCAGCTCTGGTCCGCTCCCAGCTAAGTGTCCCTTGCACAGACTCTATTGCCCCGGTACCCGGCTTCTCATTTCAACCTGTATTATTGAAGGAGGTTGAAGATCTGATACTTCGGTTGGATGTTAAGAAGAGTGTTGGAGCTGATTCATTGGATCCCTACTTTATAAAAATTGCTTATCATGTCCTTGCTGTTCCTATCACCCATCTAGAAACATAGAAACATAGAAACATAGAAACATAGACTTTGATGGCAGATACGGACCGCTAGGCCCATCTAGTCTGCCCATTTCCCTACCTACAGGATAGGCCGCAGATCCTAGTTAACCAACAACCTATTTCTTCCTACCCCCCACAAGAATTGCCTTATGTCTGTCCCATGCATTCTTGAAATCTCCCACAGTTTTAGACCCCACAACCTCCTCAGGAAGGCTGTTTCATGCATCCACTACCCTCTCTGTGAAATAATACTTCCTCACATTGCCCCTGAACCGCCCTCCTTCTATCTTTAAATTGTGTCCCCTTGTTCTTGTAAGTCTCTTTTTCTGAAAGATGCTACCCTCTTGGACTTTGTTGATTCCACTGAGGTGCTTAAAAGTTTCTATCATGTCCCCTCTTCCTTCTTTCCTCAAGGGTATACATATTAAGCTCCTTTAGTCTCTCCTCATACAGCTTCTCTTGCAGACCCTGCACCATTTTAGTTGCCCTCCTCTGGACTACCTCTATCCTGTCTATGTCCTTGCGGAGATGAGGTCTCCAGAACTGGACACAGTACTCCAGATGGGGTCTCACCAACTGTCTGTACAGAGGGATAACAACTTCCTGTTTTCTGCTGCTGATGCCTCTCCCTATACATCCCAGTATACCCCCAGCCCTCCCTACTGCCTTCTCACATTGATTGCTAACCTTAAGGTCATCTGATATGATTACCCCAGGTCCCTTTCCTTTTTGTTGTTACTACCTCCCCACCCATTGTGTATTCTTCCCTGGGTTCTTGTTTCCCAGGTGCATTATTTCACTTCTTTGCATTGAATCTAGCTGCCATACTTCTGACCATTCCTCCAACCTTACCAAGTCCCTTTTCATCCTTTCCGCCTCCTTGTGTATCAACCCTGTTGCAGATCTTTGTGTCATCTGCAAAAAGGCATACTTTTCCTTCTAGTCCCTCTGCAATGTCACTGATGAAGACATTAAAAAGGACTGGACCCAATACTGAACCCTGCGGTACCCCACTAGTAACCCCTCTTTCTTCAGAGTGGACTCCTTTACAATTACCACTATTTTGCCTTGTTGATGCACACATCAATATTGTTTACATAGATAGTGAAGAGCAGCAGACCTATTTAATTTATCACTGTCACAAGGGTCCCTTCCTATAATTTGGAAAACTGCCCATGTCATCCCGTTGTTTAAATCTGGGGATACCTGTGATCTCAACAGCTATAGACTGATTTCCTTACTGCCAATTTTGTCAAAGCTCTTGGTAAAGGTTGTCAGCAATCAACTTAGAGCCTATCTGGAAGATAATAATTTACTAAACCCTATGCAATCGGGCTTTAGAACCAAACATAGCACTATTTCGGCCCTTGCCAAAGTAACAAATGACTGGTACAGTGATCTAGACAGCAGAAACTTTGTCTGTGTGGTATTTCTAGACCTTAGTAAGACTTTCGATGCTGTGGATCATAGCCTGCTAATCTCCACCCTGTAGAGCATAGGTCTTGACTCAGCATTCTTGCACTGGTTCACAGAGTACCTGGTAGGGTGTCAGCAACAAATCAAAGCTGAGGGGGAGTTATCCCCACTCAAACCTCTTCTGAGGGGAGTGCCACAAGGATCCATACTTGGTCTGCTGCTCTCCACTATCTATGTAAACAATATTGATGTGTGCATCAACAAGGCAAAAATACACCTGTTCGCTGACGACACAGTGGTATACATAACTTGACCGACTGCCGAAGCTGCCTGTGCAGACCTACAGGAAGAATTTGACCTGCTTTAGACCCAGCTCCTCCACAAAAAAACTCCTTTTAAATGCAAAAAAGACAAAGGCAATGCTGTTCTCGCCCTATAGCAGTGTGACAAATCCTGCCAGCTCTGGAGCACTGCCACTGATCTCCACAATTCTGGGAGAGAAATTGGAATTTATCCCAAAGTTTAAATACTTAGGAGTGTGGTTAGACCAGAACCTCTCTTTTTCTGAGCATGTTGAAGACCTGGCAAAGAAGTTAGGGCAGAGGTTGGGTCTATTCTATAGAATTAGCCAGTTCCTCACTCGTGATGCCAAACTGCGATTAGGCCAAACTACTTTTCTTTCCCTAATCGACTATGGAGATTTCCTGTATAGTCACTGTCCCAAAACCTTGCTTATCAAGTTGGATACGCTTTATCATATGGCCATCAGGTTTATTACCGGTCTCCCCATCTCTACCCATCACTGCTTATTGTACAAAGCTGTAGGATGTTCCTCGCTTACATTCAGGCATGAAAGAAATGCAGTCCTTTGGACCTACAAAGCCATTATAAAAAGGCTCCCACATTATATATCTGAATGTCTTTCCCTAAGTGAGCTGGGACTGTATGGCTCAAGAAGTGCCTCCTATATCTCCCTATGCATCCCTAAAGCTTCCACCCACTATGGCAAAATGGCCTTTAGTTTCACGTTACCATCTTTGTGGAACAAAATGCAAAAACTTCTGAAACTAAGCTACCTCTGAAGTATTAATGCCTTCAAGTCATTATATGCTTGAGGTGTGTGTGAGCCGTGCAATTGTTTCCCCGGCTCCTAATCGCTAACCACTGTTAGCTTGCTCCCCCGAGTCTAGCCACAGCCATTAATGACTTTACCCCAGGTTCATTTGTGCATGTTTTTACTAATCCTTATATACTTATTACTTGCTGGTCCCTGTACCCCCTCTTGCTAGACATAGGCAAGTCTTACAGGGGGCATCTGCACCTAAAGCATGAACTCTGTAGTTCCCAGGTGGTTACACCTTCACAAGCCACCATCTGAAACCATCTGCCCGGATTTCTCTTTCGCAAAGCACTATTAAAGCCACCAACCAATCAGATTGTGAGCACTTTCCAGCCCTTGCTCCCGATTGGCTCCTGCAGTTTACTTTGGTGATCCGTCCAATTCCTGCAAAATCAGATGGTCTGCCTGTATTCTGCTAAAATAGCTGTAACCACCTCTTTCCCTGACCGATGGGATCCTCTTCTGTACGGCTTAGAGTGCAAATCTCAGGAGTATGTGTGATTATGCTCCTTTTTTGAACCTTTGCCTGAGATTGGCCTTAAGCGCCTAGGCATATTCATTATCTTCCCTGCCTTGTGACCTTCCCAGGGCCTGACAGTCCACTGGACATGGACAGCCAGCACTAGCATCTAGATTTGGAAAATATGTGCAGTAGGCGCTGTCCCAAGTGTTGCCTCAGTACCTCGCTCACACCTTCTGTTAGCAAGTCGCGGTACAGCCACCTCTCAGTCCTCATGTAAACACTCCCTGGGGCTGCCATTGATAGTGCCTGGCAGCTGTTTGCTTCCTTTCAGACCTAACCATACCTGTTTTATTCCTTTTTGTGAACTGTGTCAAGAGAAAAGCTGTTAACACTTATTTTGTCTGACTGTTACGATAGCGATACCTAGGACTCACTTGTGTTTTTTAAGGAAATTACTATGATATTATCCATCTCTGAATCTCTGTGGTCTAGCCTGTTCCCACTATTTTATACTGTTCACTGTGTTTTATTGATTATCCCAAACTAACTGTTATGTTATGTACTTTCTGTGTATCTTGATTTGCACTTCTACTATGCTTTATTCACATTGTAAATTTAGCTGTTTGTACTATAATCTGGACCTAATCAGGTCCATCTTGTATATGAGCTTGCTCAACGATGTTCACCTGGATAAATAAAGATTTGATTGATTGATTGATTGATACAATTAGAGATGCACTGAATTTAAAATTCACTGGTGAAGTGCATGTGAAGTGGGCACTTCTCGTTGCCACTCCGCTACGTGGAGTGAGCAATGCAAAGTGCTCACTTCGCCTTGTCATTACCACTTCACGTTGGCATAATGAGAATGTTAAGTAAGGCAAAGTCATTGTTTTTAATGGACTTCGTGTTCCGCATTATGATTCTAAGTGATCCACTTGGTGTTTCAGACGTGGCAGCCCTTCCACAGATCACATGGCTTACAGTACTGTAAGTCACATGCTCTCTAGCCAGGCAGGAAGGAAGTGAGTCACACAGACAGTTTCACTTTCTCCTGTGCAGACTGAGAGAGAGGGGAGTGTGCGTGTACTAGAGAGAGGAGTGTTTTTTTGATTGCAGAGAGAGTTCAAATTTGATACTTAAACCAACAGCTTTTTTAAAAGCTACATTTTTTTGTCTTTTCTATACTGTTTTTTACTTTATTTGTTCTTTCTGTAAATTTTATTTTTCTTACCTACTTAGTTGTTTGTCTGTGTGTGTGTGTGTGTTGTGCTTGTGTCGTGAGATGGAGCAGGGTGAGGGAATGTCTGGGGCGGGGGCAGCTTTGGGAGAGCGTGGTAGTAGGCGTCGTCATACCGTGTGCATGTGTGGAGGGCATGGGCACCCATTTGTGTTGTACCGCTCTAAACTTCTGAGTGTCCAACCCCCGGAAGCAGGACCAGCACCGCCTCCAGACTCTGAGGCAGTTCAACCACCACCACCAAGTCCAGCACAAGGTCCTTTGGAGCAGGATGTGCCTGTTCCCCCAGGCCCAGGTGTGGATCCCACCATCAGAACTGTTGAGCAGTGTGAGCAGCCTACTGCCAGTTCATCTGGCCCTCCCCTGCCTGTGCCTGGTCCTCCCTGTACCTCCATTGTTTGGCAGTTTTTTGACTGTGTCAGGGTGCAGCAGTGTGGTTAAGTGTCACCTATGTGTGGTAGAGGTGCGCCGTGGCCCCCAGGGAAGTCACCTGGGGACTGGGGGGCCAGCACACCCATATGCTTAATCACCACCAGTTGGAGTGGCAGGCTGCCACAGAATGGACCATGTCTGCACCTGCTGGCCATTCTGTGGCAGAGGGTGCTGCTATGCATAGTGGGTACGGCATCCCTAAGAAGAGGAGGGCCACAGCAGCACCTGTTGCTCCACCAGCACCACCACCACCACCAGCAGGTCAGCCTGTCGAAGGAGTGGACACCAGAGAAGTGCGTGTAACACTGTCTGACTTGGCAGTTCTCTGGAGTGCTGTTGAGGAGAACAGCGAGAGGATGAGTGCTGTGGAGCAGCGGCTGGATGAAATAGAGGGACATCAGCTTCAAATTATGTCCATGCTGGAACTGCTGCTGGATCACCATAGGATCCCACATTAGTTTTGTGTCCTCACACCATGTCCCCCCCACCTTCCTTGCTGTGCCATAAAATGTATTCCTCCACCATCCCTGACCCTTGTATGTAATTATGCCCTTTTTTTGTTGTCTTCAGTATGCATTACACTTTGTATCTGAGGCCCCTTCCTTCTGTTAAGTGTCTGTGTGTTTTGTGTATGTGCGCTGTTTTGGTGCCTCATTTTTCTGCATCCGCAAAAGGCATCTGTCTTGTGTCCAGAAAATTGACAAGTGGTAACACAGTGAAATGAGACTGTTTCAGCACATACAAAGTCCCCCAGAATTTATGGTGCACTCAGTCATGTGCACAACAGTGGCACAGAGTCCCCAGATTTTTTCTGCAGTCCCAGAATGCATCCTCCTTGTGTGCAGAGAAGTGAAAAGTGATAATCTCAACTGGATTGAAAGGTGCCTTTTGGATGTACAGTAATAGTAGCCTTGGTGAGTAGATATATATAGATAGATAGATAGATAGATAGATAGATAGATAGATAGATAGATATATGGTTGTGTATTCTGTAGGTGATGATGAGGGGGGGTTGAACTTGACTTGGACATGTATTCATGCTATTGTTCTGCATCACACACAGGTGACTCCGTCTCTGAACTGTTGCTGTGCACCGTCCAGTGCTCAATGAGAATTTTTTGCACTTAAATGGAACTGGATAACTCTCAAGCACATGAAGGTAAGTATTTCTTTTTTTTTTGGGGGGGAATCATATTTTCAGTTTTGTCTGTAATGGTTTGTTATTTTTTTATTTCTTCACAGATTTCATCAGCATTCTTCTGGAGTCCGGTTCTTAATGATGGTCATGGTCAAGGAATGAAACGACTTCTGCGTGTTGCATGTGTGCCCAAGCTCGGGTCGGGGAGGGTTGTGTCTGATCATGTTGATGGACTTCTTTGGATAAGGCCACTTTGACAGAACAATAAAGTAGCGCAAATTTTCCTAAAAAAAGAAATGAATGACTTCTTAAAAGTTACAACTTCATTGTTATGTGTCCCTCCCTGGTTCTCAAACCTCAATCCCTATTGTCAACTAAGTTACATTTCAGAGACACATCTGGTCAAGTACTAAGACAACCTGTTGTTTGCAATATTTGCAGCAGTCTTTACAAAGCAATGAAACGAATGAAATAAAATCTTCATACTTACCAGAATGGATTTCACATGGACATTACATTGCTTCCTCTCTGTCTGTACGGTATAGCTACAGCATCTTTTCCAACGAGTAATATTACTGATGCAGCCTGTTTTTGTTCTCCTGTAAAAGAAACAAAATAAGTGTACTGTATGTGTTTTGCCACTGCGGCTCTGAAAAGCTACAGAAAACAAAACAGACAACTTAAGGAAGTGAGGCAGCATAACAAACATGAGTGCACATACTCACTTTATGGTTTAAATATTAAGAAGCTGGTGGTGGTGGTGGTGCACTGGTAGACTGGTGGTCCGTGGTGGGCAGACAGACTTATGGTGGCAACAGACTTGGATAACATCAGTCCTGGTGGAGGTGGTGGTCCATGGGGAACAGACAGACTCAGGTGGCAGCAGACTTGGATAACATCAGTCCTGGTGGTGGTGGTGGTCCATGGGGGGCAGACAGACTCATGGTGGCAGCAGACTTGGATAACGTCAGTCCCTGTGGTGGTAGTCCAGGGTGGGCAGATAGACTCATGGTGGCAGCAGACTTGGATAATATCAGTCCCAGTGGTGGTGGTGGTCCATGGGGGGCAGACAGACTCATGGTGGCAGCAGACTTGGATAACATCAGTCCTGGTGGTGGTGGTCCGGGGTGTGCAGACAGACTCATGGTGGCAGCAGACTTGGATAACATCAGTCCCGGTGGTGGTGGTCCGGGGTGGGCAGACAGACTCATGGTGGCAGCAGACTTGGATAACATCAGTCCGGTGGTGGTGGTCCGGGGTGGGCAGACAGACTCATGGTGGCAGCAGACTTGGATAACATCAGTCCGGTGGTGGTGGTCCATGGGTGGGCAGACAGACTCATGGTGGCAGCAGACTTGGATAACATCAGTCCCGGTGGTGGTGCTGGTCCATGGGAGGCAGACAGACTCATGGTGGCAGCAGACTTGGATAACATCAGTCCCGGTGGTGGTGCTGGTCCATCAGGGGCAGACAGACTCATGGTGGCAGCTGACTTGGATAACATCAGTCCTGGTGGTGGTGGTCCAGGGTGGGCAGACATACTCATGGTGGCAGCAGACTTGGATAACATCAGTCCCTGTGGTGGTAGTCTGGGGTGGGGGGGCACACTGCCTTTTAAATACTGCAGTTAAAACCTGCCAACATTAACCACATCATCATCCTCATAAAGAAAAGTGCCCTCACAGTCATCGATGTCTGAAGTCCGACCACTGGGAAATTCTTTCTCCATTGTGTCATCATCTACATCAGTGGTGGGCAGTTTCAGGCAGCCACTGCCAGTGCCACCTGGATGCTCCATTTCCACATCAGAAAGACCACCATGACTAGGCTGGGGTATGAATACCGAGGTTGCAGTCTGTGCTGGTATGTGCCTCTCATTCATTTTAATGAATGTTAGCAAACTAACATTTGCAGGAGACAGGTTTGTCCTATGATCCCTGACTATTGTACCTGCTGAGCTGAATACCCCCTCAACACTTACACTGGAGGGTGGGCATGTGAGGTACTTCAGTGCCCCTGCAGTCAGCTCTGGCCATTCACTGACCTTTCCACTCCAGTACAAAAGAGAATCTTCACTTATTGTCAGATGCCTATTTTCAGACAAATATGACTCAATCATTCTCTGTGCCACACTAAGTCCGATTGTTGATGCATCAGCCTGTTCCCTGGAATCATTGATGTCACAAATACCCACTTGGAACAAAGCCTCCCAAAGCGGGTTGACGCCAAGCACTTTGGATGACAGACCACCAGGAACTACAGTCCCCCTACCCTTGCATGATATGCTTGCTGGTCCTCCAGCTACACCTTCAGCTGGATTATACTGCTGAGGTTTGCAAACCTTGGCACGTGACTTCTGTGCCCCATGAACCAAGCGAACCAGTTGACCACTGATATTTTTTACCTGTTCAGGCCCTCCCTCCACTACTGATGCAATTCCACATTTGTATCGTGGGTCCAGCATTGTTGCCATGGCAAAGTTGTCACTACACTGAATGCTCACAATGTGATGATTCTGGTCGAATACTGTCAGCATGTGTTGCAGCAACATACTGCTACCACCGTCTCCGGCAACATCAAGGCTATGCTGTACATTCACCAATGTCTGCCTCAGCACCCACAGCAGTGGAATTGATTGGCTAATGGAGGCAGACTCGCCACTCACTGCCTGTGTGGCATGTTCAAAAGGCCGCAAAATTGTTATTACAGAGTCCATGAGGCGCCGCTGTTCAGTCGTCATAGACATGGAGGCCCCAGAACTGTCACAGCTGGTGTGCATAACAAGATATTCTGTGATGGCTTTGTATTGTTCATACAACCTCTCTGCCTTATATAACGTGGAGTTCCATCGGGTGACAACTTCCAGCTTCAAGCGGTGCCGAGGCAGGCTGTTTTGTATCTGCAACTGCCGCAGTTGGTCACAGGCCTTTCCAGATCCTGAAAAGTGAGAGCAGAAACGTTGTGCAATGGTCAGCATTTCCTTTATGTCAGGGTGCTGCAGAAACTCCTGAACCACAAGATTTAAACAGTGGGCCATGCATGGAACATGAAAAAAAACACCATTCGTGATGCATTTCACCACATTTGACCCATTGTCACTTGCTATGAACCCAGCTCTCAGGGACAGAGGGTTTAGCCATCAGTCAATTTCAGTCAGTACCATGTCCAACATGTTCTCACCAGTGTGTGACCAGGTCACACTGCATAACAATTGTTGCATGCTGGCGAGTTCAGGAAGATTGCTACTGTGACAATCCACCTTCCTGCGCTGATTATTCACACTACCAGCATCACAAACAACCCTGGCACCTCGCCCCAGTGTGCAGTTATACACAGATATGAACTCCCGCTGTTTTTCCACTTGTCCACATATCCATACTTAAATGGATGAATGGACAGGAGGAATGTTGAAGGGCATGTCTTACTGAGTTTGAGACAGTGCGGAACAACTCAGGAACAGAACGGGTAGAAAAGTATGTCATGGATTAGACTTTCCATTTTGGACAGACATGGGCAGAAAACTGCCAGGACCCAGAATTCTCCACAAAGGAGAAGGGCAAAAGATCGATTGCCAACATTTCCGCTACAGCAGCATTAAGTTCACGTGACACTGTATGATTGGGGAGGGGTACTTTAGCTTATGTGCAAAAACAGTCTGTAATGTGGGCTGACTTAAACATTTTACAGGGTGTGTGTTGGTCACAAATGGTTGTGCTCTGTGATGAATGGCATTGGCAGGGGGTGGAGCATGGACGTTTGATGAAGACGGTTGCACAGGTGATGATGACAAACCCAGAAATGATGTTATTTTTCCCAATTTGCCAAACGGGGTTGATGTACCACTTGCACTAGACATACTGCATTCACCACCACACCACCACCACAAAAACTGCTACTCTCACCAGCACTGGGCAACATTTCAAAGTCATTATGGTCCTCCATATCATCATGCCTGTAGTAATCCTCTGCTCTTATTGCCGCACTACTGCACACGTTTAATTTCCTACTGGGCTTAACAGTCATGGAAGGGGATAACATGCTGGCTATGGTTGCCGCTGGTGATACGGGTGAATGCCCAAGTCTGGTATTAGCTGCCAGCTTGTGCTGGGTCCACAGAGCCAAGTGCCTATTCTTAAGATGCGTATGCTGTCCTCCTGTCCCAAGATGGTTTCCCTTTTTACCTTGACTCACACACACATGGCAAACCTGGCAGATTGCAACTGAATCATCATTTGCATCTTGAACAAAAAAATCCCAAACAAGGGACTGTGATGCTCTGCTTTTAACATGTTCATGATGATGTGGCTTATTTAAGTCTGTTATTTTAAGCACTGAAGTGGGTGGGGCCACGTGATGTTTCTGGCACTGCACACTTGGACTGCAACAGCCACCACAACTACCTATCATATTGAGTGCTGGGTTGTCATCATCATCATCCACTAAAACGGTACATCACAAGTTTTTACGAGGAATTCTGCAAACAGATTCAGAAATTTCAGACACAGCCACTTTTAATTTCATTCACATATCTAGAATGTGTAGTACGGTATGGGCTGCATGCCCATTGGCTTACGCTGTGAACCAATGGACGTGCAGCCCTACCGAGGTGTCAGTCGGCAGGCGGCAGGGTGGCAGGCGGGTGGGGTGCTGCCGCCCGCCGGCTGACCGGGGGGAGCAGGGCGGTGGGGCTTAGTGGGCAGGTGGGGAGTGGGTACCCTAGATCACCAGGGTAATAGGACGTTGTATGTTTTACAGATGCCCGCGATTGGGCAGAGTGCGGTCCACTGGACCACCAGGGATATTGGCCGGGGGGAGTTATTTCAACAGATGCCCACGATTGGGCACATAGCAGTTCACTGGACCACCAGGGCTATTGGACGAGGATTTCTCTTTTATTATAACACATGCCTGCGATCGGGCACATAGCGGTCCACTGGACCACCAGGGATATTGGACGGGGAAGTCTCTTTTATTATAACACATGCCCGTGATCGGGTAGCACTCGGTCCACTGGACCACCAGGGATATTGGACGGGGAAGTCTCTTTTATTATAACACATGCCCACGATCGGGCACATAGAGGTCCACTGGACCACCTGGGATATTGGATGTGGAAGTCTTTTTTTAGACAAATGCCCGTGATCGGGCTGCAGGGGGTGTTGGTCCCCGACAGCTGTGCCTGGCAGGGTGCCAGGCGCAAGTCGTCGGGGATCGGAGCACCTGCATGCTAATGGGATGCAAATGGGGCCATAATGACATGCAAATGGCCCCATGTGCACTTTGCATAAATTATGGCCCCATTTGCATGTCCCCTTTTGAATATCACAGGTGCTATGATTGGCACAATGGCACTTGCGCTAGCGCATCTCCATGCTCCACTCTAGCCACTTGCGCGGGTGCAGTGCCACTGTGCCATGCACAGTGGGGGTGGCCAGGGTGCGATATTCAAAGCTGCTGAGTCATAGCACAGCTCCGTTGAATATCGCCCAGGCCACACCCTTGCGCAACAAAGTTGAGCTGTGCCCAGGCTTGCGCCACAGCCTGGCGCAGTTTGAATATCTGGGCCTTTGTGTACAATGCTGAATGAGGAATGTAATGCAAATGCAAAAGTTCAGTGTACTCAGTGCCACGTAATGTAAATTTGTAATTTAAACAGCCTGACCTTATGAAATGCTGCACCACATTCACAACAAGCAGCAAGAAAATTTGTGCTATCACTGACAATTTTACTATGTGTACAGTAACACAGTCAGTTATATAACAAAAATATTGCCAAAACACAAAGAAATCATAGTTCTCCAACTTAAATCTACCTACACACGAATCGCCCCCCTCACACAGCACACTTCACTGTCTTTCACCACACACACTCAATGTTGTAAATTTACATTCAAAATCCACACACAAACAACAACGCTTGATGATGTGAGCACAGCAGGGTTTCCTACAATCGATGAACTACAGTTGGATCCCCAAAAAAAAGCAAAAATGCTTTTTGAACAGCTTTTAAAAGATTCCTACAGACAGCTATCAGAGCACATTGTCTCCTACTCCTTCCTACTCATACTAACTCGAACTGAGGCTGTGCAGATCAATATAGAGCCCATGTGACCTGAACTCCATGAATCACTGCAAATCCTATTTCAGAGCTCAAAAAACAAGGCAAGTGAAGTAGTGAACTACCACCAATGTACTTAAGCCTTAAAAATTGAAGAGAGAAGTGACCAGTGGAGGCGGATGTAGTAGCTGTTTCAATACGCCAGCGTTCCTCATCTATGATGATACTCCGCTTCATATTGCGAACCACTCTACGAATCCACCTTTGCTCCGTGAATCACTTCGCGGAACGGATTGAGCCCACTTCGCCCACCACTAGATACAATATGGCCAATTCCTGCGCATTCACAGGAACTGCTCTGAAGATGATGAATTTGAATGACACTCAAAGGAACTTTACCAAAGATTCATAAATAGGAGTTACAGGGATGAAATACTGGTTGATGCACTCAAAAGAGCAAAAACTCAGGAGAGGGAATTTCTTCTTCAACCCCCAAACAAGAAATCAAGTTATAAAGAACCTATTAGCTTTGTTACAAAGTAAACAAACATTTCTGGACCAATTGGTGGCATTACTAAAAACTATTGGCTGATTCTGCTTAGTGGCTCCAGTCTGGCTCCAGACCTTGGTGACGGGCCAAGAATAACACTTTCTTGAGCAGAAAATCTGAAGGGCAAGCTGATACATAGCCAGTTTACTAGCTCTGCTACCCCTGCCTAGAGCAATTGGCTACTGTCTCCACCAAAGGACATGCAGAAGTATTACCATTTTAATGTGTGTAGTTCTTGCTTCCAAGGAAACAGATTTCACTTAGATAGGTACAGTAGGGATATTCAAATAAGAACCTTCCTTAACTGTGGTAGTGAGTTTTCTGTGTGTGTGTGTTATGGTGTTCTTTCCCATTACTGTATATAGGACACAATGGATACAAGAACATGTCACAAATATATACTTAGGTTTAGCAGACACACCCTAGGCAGACACTACATGGAAAAACATAACTGCAATTAATGTTATACCAGTTTCATGGCATTAAGAGTGAGCACAGTACCCTCCTGTGGTTTATAAAATTTTCACAAGAAAAGATCAGTGGCTAAAAGCAGCAGAACTCTGCACCAATACTTTTATTGAATTATGAATAGCAGAAGACACTGACCAAGATGATTAAACCAAAGAGTAGATTAAGGGCTTAAAACAGGAACTCAGTAAATATCAGGACAACCCCTTATTTAAGGACCTTGACCAACATTTGAAACATAAGCCTGAAAAACATGAATCTGAATTAATAGTTACAAAAGAAAAAAGTTTGAAGGAGACAAAGAGGACTTTATGCTGGGCAATAGATTAATTTGTCTGAAGAAGTTAAGATCAGCCAACAGGGGGAGATCTCGTTCTAGATCCAGAACTAAAAAAGTGACTATTCTAAGAACGTGAACACAGTGAACCTGAAGACACCAGATCTGACTCAGGAGAAAGCACATCAAGACCTGATGTTTTTTAGATAAAGAGTCACTGAAAAGCACCGAAAAAAGGCAAACAGAAACTATCTATCAGAACAAAAAGAAAAACACACAGGGGTAGAAAAAGTAGATAAAAAAAGAAATCTTAGGAATGCAGGGAGGAAAAAAAGAACTAAACCTCTTGGAGGCAATATCAACCATTGCACAGACTGCAAACTCAGCAAAGGACTGATTTTTATACCACAAACTGCACCTGATAGATTTTTAATCCAGGTTGATTTATTTAAATGTTTTCAAAAAAATTTACTAATATGGGGCTGTTGGAAACATCACTAGAAAGTGAAGGTAGTACACTACTCAGTTATACTGAAGGTGGCCTTTGTGATAATGACTTAGTGAAGTTACTTACAGAGATAGAAGATTTATCCCACCTCCAGTCTCAGAGGGCTGATGATATAGTAATCCATGACCTCTGTGGAGAACTACCAGGACAGGATTTGAAGAATATGTTAGCACTAGAAACATTACTCACAGGGGACATGACTGATGATACAAGTCATTAACCCACAGCAGGGTCTATGACATGTCAGGTAAGCACCTTCAGAACATTAGAAGAACTATATTTAAACTAAAGTCAGTTTTCTGCCTCAACACAAACAATCCTTTGATTACAACATTTGAAAGTGTGATATTGAAAGAAACAAATGACTTGCTTAACAGTTTACCACACTTTGTCTGCCAAAACCTCACACATGACAAAACAATAGCACTTCAAGCACTAATTAAAACACAACATATTATCAAACCAGCAGACAAGGGCAGCAACATTGTGTTGCTTAATGATAGTGACTATTTGAGATGTGTCTATGATCTGTTGGATAATCAAGACAACTACTGGCCGCTACGGTATGCTCAAGTCTATGCAAAACTCCTACACTGTCTACCAGTGGCCTTGTCACCCTCTGTCACTGCACATCAGAAGAAGGAGAAACTCAACCCAGCATTGGATCCTTAAACTTAACCTCAAACTGTTAAAAAGACTCTCACTAAGGCTCATTCCAATGCTATTGCTACTTTCAGGTAACGTGCACTCCAACCCTGGTCCTGCAAGGTCTGCCTCATCTGCCAGCCCCCACAAGACTGACTCACTTAAGCTGGACTCCATCAACATCTGCAGTTTACTGTGTAAATTAGATAGGCTCCAAGCCTGGGTCTCGGAGCAAAACCTCGACATCCTGACTGCAGTGGAAACATGGCTCTCCCTGAGGATCCCTGACTCGGCAGTGGCCTTGCCTGGATATGTCCTTTTCAGGCAGGACAGACTTACAAAACGTGGAGGTGGATGTGCCATTTATGTTAAGGAAACCCTAACTGGTTATGCACTACCTATAGACTGCCTAGGAAATACCACCCAGGCACTAGCTGTTAATGCTCTGCTTGGTGCACACAATAAAATTCTTACAATAGTGTCTGTTTGCATACCACCCAAGGACCACGACTCAAGCTTCCATACTTTGTTGGAATACATCCGGAACTTGCCTCATAACTCTGAGGCAATTATAATGGGCTACTTCAATGTCAACCGGCAAGCCCCCAATGTAGGCTCATTTAAGGATGCAATCTCTATCTACACTCAGTCTTACCTAGCTAGTCTCATCACTGACCAGGATCAACTACAAAACAAGTACCCGAACCTCAATTGACTGGATCCTGTCTAACCACCCAGATGGTATCTCCAACATGAACGTGCTCCCTGATGCCATAAGCAACCACTTGCCCATTACCTGTCTTTGGACAAACAAATTCAATAAACCCCCTCCCAAAACTATTCTCACCTGGGTGTTAAAACAAGGTAATCTCGACCATCTGAAACAGCACCTCCGTGGCATAGACTGGGCAGTACGTGATGCAACAAATGATATAAATACAGCTCTTGACAACTTCATCAGACATTTTAATGAAGCATGTGACATCCATGCCCCTTTGAAAAAATTAAAATGAAAGTCCGGGGCACAACAAACCCCTGGATATCCCTGGACCTGATCAGGCAGATGATCACAGAGACCACCTTTGGCACCATGCTAGGGCCACTGGCAAGCCAGCTGATGTCTAGGCATACAAAGCTGCTAAGAACAAGTGCTGGGCTATCCGAGTGGCAAAAAGAATGTATTATAGGGAGCAGCTCACTACCACCTGGTGTGACGGGAAAAGTTTTTGGAACAACATAAAAGAGGTAACTGGGAAAGACCCCAAGGCTTCTCCCATGATCCTCAATATCAATGAAACTCCTACACTTGACCCGTTGACCATAGCCAATGCCTTCAACAATATGTTTATGGACCTTGGCAGTGTCCTGCCCCCTGATTTCTTTGAAGACAGTGAGGACTCCACCATGGACACTGAAAAACGGCCCTTTGCTGAACTCAATGTCTTGACCCCCATACCACTTCCTTTCTGCTTCAAAAAGGTCCCACAGTACATGGTCAAGAAATACCTTGCAAAGGTTCTAGGTAAATCCAGGCACAGTGATGACTCACTAGATCTCAAACTAATCGCACTTACCCTTGATGTTATATTGGGTCCCATCACAAAGATTATGAATCTCTCACTCAGACTGGCACAGTTCCCTTTGCTCTGGAAGTCAGCCCTTGTTACACCTATTCACAAAAGTGGAGACCGTTCATTATACACTAACTACAGGCCTATCTCTATCCTCCCATCCCTTTCCAAGGTGCTTGAGTGAATAGTTGCCGACCAGCTGGTTGATTATCTGGACAAATACTTGATCCAGCGCCCCCAGCAGCATGGTTTTAGAACGGGGAACAGCACCATCACAGCTTTGATTGAGTTCACTGGTTTCATTTACAAGTCCCTGGATCAAGATAGCTTAGTGGGCGCAGCCTTCATTGACCTCACTAAGGCCTTTGATACAGTTAACCACACCCCCTCCTCAAGCAGCTATCCTCCTTAGGACTCTCTACTGACACTGTGTCCTGATTCAGAAGCTATCCATCTGAATGCACTCAACAGGTGAGAATAGCTAATAGCTAACCTCTCACCATTAACCTGTCCGATCAGGAGTTCTACATGGCTCCATACTGGGGCCACTTCTCTTCAGCATCTTCCTTAACAATCTCCCAAGTGCATGTCAACAGCACACTCTTTTCTACGTGGATGATGAGTGATCTTCACTAGTGGCACTGACCCTGAGTAACTAGAACATCAACTTCAACTTGGTTTCAAGGAGGTGGAGGGCTGGTTCAGGAACCACAAACTGGTCCTGAATTATAAAAAAATGAAAGTCATGTTCAGTGGTGCTCATAGCAAACACAGAGCCAGAGCCCTTACCATTGGGAACTTGTCAGGCCTCCCACTCAAACAAATTCAACATTTTAAGTACAAAGGGGTAACCCAGGATAGCTCTCTGTCTTTCGCTCAGTACATCGATAACGTTGCCAGTTCTGTAAACATCAAAACTGGGTTATTACACAGACATAAACATTGTCTAACACCAGAAGCTCAGACTAGCAATCTACAGCTCCATTCTTTCCACTGTAGATTATGGATTGGTCATTTATGGCTCAGCCACCAACTTCTCCCTTTGTAGAATAGTTATGGTGCTTAATAAAGCTGGACATCTTCTCACTGGAGCAACTTGCCATACCCACATGTGTGAACTCTATAAGCAAACAGGTTGGCTTCAGCTAACTGGAAGGATTCAATATCAAACTTGTCTTCTCATTAAGAAAGCTATTCTCAAGCTCCTTCCTCCTGGAACAAAGAACATTCTCAACCCTTATTGCAGCACCCAGCACACTCGGAGCTCTGCTAACTAACTCCTATCCGTTCCAAGATGCTGGACCACCCAGGGACAATGCTCATTTGCATATAGAGCACCCCTCTGGTTCAATGCACTGCCAAATTATATCACAGCCCTTCCTAAACTGGGTCTGTTCAAAGGCTCTCTCCATCAACACCTTTCAATGGTCAGTTCCTGTGACTGCATCCACTGACAACTGGTCTGCTACAGTCCTGTTAATCTCTCCGGTAGCCCCACTCACAACCATTGTTCCGCTACCACCAATTGCCTCCTGCCCCCTTCCCCACCCTGTCCTCCAAATCTTGAGCTGCCTTAACTTATTTTCACTCTTACCTAACTCTCCTTCTTGACAAAGCCTCTGGGCGGCCTTTTATTTTCTTTTAGGAGGTACTATTATGACATAATTCAGGACCCTTATCTTATGTCTGAATTGGCGCTGGACTTTAAAAATGATTCCCGTGTTATTAGAGGTCATCCATTACAATTAGTAGGGAAAGCATTTAACCATACCAGTCAAAAATACTTTTTCACCCTTAGAACCATCGGACCTTGGAATAAACTACCCCGAATGTTGTTATAAGTGAGACGAAAAGCATCTTTAAATATCGACTCGATAAATGAATAAATACAGGTTATAATCTTTCTTATTATTCTTTGGCTTAGTATAAGAGCGTTATGGGACCCGGCCTCCTTGCTCTTCAACTCACCTTAGTATAATATTACTTCCATCCAACTGCTGTTATTAGTAGTTGAATTGCCTAGGTCTTTTAAACTACCACCTGTTGTATCTCAGTGTAATACCAATCATTGTTTATTTTATCGTTCTGCTGCCTTGCTCAATGTCATTTTGTAATGCCTGTCACAATGTTATGTAACAACAACCTTTGTATGTATGTCACCCTCCCTTTCATGTGGAACCTTTGTAAAAGAGCTATTTTTTGCTCAAAGGTATTGTGATCCGAGAACTAATAAATAAATAAAAAAAAAGAAAGAAATACTGTAGAGGAAGATACACAGTAAGCCCATAGAAATCTTTAAAAAGCAACTCATGGGTCTCTTTGAATGGGGCAGGGCTAATATCTATGACCCCTATGCACAAAGGGGTGGAAGAAACACACCACAGGTATGTACCTCATCCACGGAGCTCTGCACCTTTAGACAAGTGCACACCTGGTGGCATTCATGACCACCAGACACCTGTTCATGGCACTGCCCCCGGCACGCAGGTTCACACAGGGCAGATGGGGTGGAGCAGCGGACCCAGGTGGGCATGCAATCGAATGCCCTTCCCAGGTCCCTCAGTGGATCTCTTATGTGGCAGGGTGTGCATTGGCTGCATGCCCCTGCATATGTCCAGATGGCTAGCAGCTGTGGAAGTGTGCGGTGGGCAGTGCCACTGTCAGTGCCATGCCCCCACACTGATAGGGAGATACGGAGTTGGGGGCAGTGCTGGTGGTGCCGCTTGGGGTGGGGGACCACTGGTCACCACTGCATGCCGGAGACACCGGGGTTGGGGGGGTGGGCAGATGGTGTTGTATGGAGCAGGGGAGTCTGCAATCCCGGGGCTGGTGCCCCCATATGTGTGTGTGTGTGTGTGTGTGTGTGTGTGTGGGGGGGGGGCAGCATTCACTGGGATTGTGATGAGGCACAGCTGTGTGTTGGGGTGGGTGGCACTGGGCGGCCTGTGGGGATGGGTGCTGGGGTCCCGTTGTTGAAGGATGGAGGCTATTTGCCTGGACTGAGCAGTGGTCTGTGTGCACAGGGCATGTACTGGTGTTACAGCAGGGTCCCTCCTGTGCATAGGCCCCATTGTGTCAAATGATGAATTAAAATTTCTTTGGTAGATGCACCCATTATTATGGCATTGTGTGCCCCGCTCAAAATGTATAAAGGTTTTGACAAGCACCTGGGACATCCAGTTCTGTCTTTGATGAGATCCCTGACAGATAATCTGTCCCAATTTTTGAATTTTTTTCTTAGGGAATGTATACCAAGTTTAGGATCCTATTTGAGAGACACAATTGACATCCTGGAAAAATTCAAGATTTCAGCTGGAATCTCAATTACCTGTGGCTCAGCAAACTTCAGTTTAGTTCAGTTCAGTTTATTTTGAAGGGTTGACAACCACTGAGCAAGCTCATTTGCAAGGCAGTACCTTGTACATAAATCATAAGAACAACAATACAATACAATATGTGATAGGTTACAAGGTTAGAGTACATAAGACAGTTTAAGTAGGTATTTTAACAGAACCAATGAATTTAAACAATAGCAGAACAATACTGGTCAGAGATGAATAGTTACATAGTGCAGACTTGGATAAGTGCATAAAACATTTAATCATTTAATAAATACTCATAGAAGGTAGGAGGTAGAAAAAGTAAAGAAATAATGAAAACTAGGAAAAGGATAGGGAGAGAAGGTTAGTAACACTGGCAGAGGTCGGGAGTAATTTTATCAATAATTGATTTGAACGCACTTAAAGGGATCACGTTTTGCAATTTGAGCATAGATTGGAGTTTGTTCCAGGCCATGGGAAGTGCATGGGTCGTGGCTGACTTACCAAACTGAGTGCAAAATTTTGGTACCTCCAGTGAAATGTATGCACATTTCCTCAGCACATAGGAACTGTGGGAGCGGTGGAGGGTAGAAGTGATGTATGGGGGCAATTTACTTAGCAGTGCTTTGTAAACACAGGTGTATATCTGAATAAGTCTCCTAGTTGCCAGGGAGGTCCAGCTCACCTCCTTATATAAAGAACAATGGTGGGTTCTGGCTGGAGCATTGGTAATGAAACGAATAGCATGATGGTAGACAGTGTCCAATTTACAAAGACTGGTTATTGCACAGCTATTATATATAATATCTGTATAGTCCAATAGGTGCATGAAAATGGCCTGAGCAAGCCTGCTTCTGGAATCTTGAGAGAACAGAAATTTGTTTCTGAAGAAGAACCCACGTTTCTGCTTCAATGTTTTGAACAGTGCCTCAATGTGTGATACAAAGGATAAGTGGGAGTCGAGTAAGAACCCTAAGTACTTGAAGTTATCCACTACCTCGAGCTTATCGCCAAGGAGCATGGTAATGGGAGTGGTATTTTATTTTATTTATTTTCTTTTGTTAACCGGGTGAGCACGCCAGACAACAGGTGCCTATTTTCAGGTGCGACCTGGGAGATTACAAGGTACATTACATTCATAAACATCAGACAATCACAAGTAGTGTTACATTTAAGTGCATCAGGCAACAAGATCAAACAAGAGACAGCAGGTGATTATAAAGCCAGCAGCAAGTAGTATTACAGTATGGTATTTTCGTTTTAGTCTTTGATCAGCACACCGGGGCTGTTAAGCTTGAGAGTGGAACAGAGGATTGGGGTATAGGGAACCCAGAGCAAGACAGCAGTAAAATAGAACGGAAAATTTGCACAACCACTGATTAGACAGTTTGTGGACTGCTCCTACTAGGAGACTATGAGCTCAAGGAGTGGATAAAGTGCAGAGGCCCTACCGTCTTTGAGCAGGAGAGCCTAGGTGGCAACTCAAAAAGTTGTTGGAACGGCCTAGGTCAAGGAGGTTATTTTTGAATAGAGGCAGGTGGATGCCGACTTGAGAAAGCACCAGATGGAGGTTTTGAAGCCGTGGTGGGAGGAGGAGGAGGAGCGGGTCTTAGATGGAAGGGAGTTCCACAACTTTGGTACGTAAGCAGGAAAGGCCCAGTCGACCATATGGGTGCGGGTTTTGGGAACTAGGATGGCAAGAGGGTAGCTGGATCTCAGAAAGTAGGCGGGGGTGGCTGGAAAGAGGGATTCAGTGAGGACTAAGGGGTGGCAGATCTGACTATGTTGCCAATGAAGTTACCCATGACATAGGAGTGGTGCCCTTCTGGTGGGAGCCACTCAAGTTGGGAGTAGAGTTCAGATCTGTGGGTGGCAGGGGTGCTCAAAGCGCAAAGAGACATATGTTGTTGTATACAGAGTCCCATTTTGCAAGATTAGTTTTTGCAATGTGGGCAAAGGGGATAAGACTATAGCAGAGCATGGGTAGAATGACTCCCCTGACTAGAGCCACCCGGGCAGTCGAGGTGAGGCAGTTTTTTGCTCTATATGCAAGACCCAACTTGCAATTTGTGACCTTACATGTATTGCGTATGTGCAGATTTAGATCCAATTGCAGATCAAGTGTCACCCTTAGGTATTTGACTGCATCTGCAGTTTGTAGTGAGCACCCATCAGCACATGAGATCTTTAGTGAGCCCGAGACAGCTTTTGTCTTTGCTGCCGAGCCAAAAAGCATTGTCTGCATCTTCTGCAGGTTAATTATGAGCTTGTGGTCCCTTAGCCAGGTTTGGATTTGCTCAAAGTCAGTGTTTAGCTTGGCACTGATGATGGGGAGGTCCCAGGAGCTGGTCATGGTGACTAGGTCATCTGCGTACAGTGTAGGGTGCCCATGTGTTAGTGTTGAAGGTAGCCCATTCACGAAGAGGGAGAACAGGAGAGGCCCCAGGACAGAACCCTGTGGGACCCCTCAGTTTACCTGGGCGTGCTCAGTCAGGACCTTGTTGAACCTGGTGTATTGCTGCCTGTCTGAGAGGTAGCTTCTGACCCATGAAAGGGGGGGGACAGACCAACGGACTGGAGAGAGGAGCACAGTAGTGCATGGTCAACCCAGTCAAAAGCTTTCGATAGGTGCACAAAGATGGCCTCAGTCAGGTTGCCTTGGTCAGCAGCAGCCCTGATTGCAGAGGTGACTACAGCTAGGGCAGTAGAGGTGCTGTGTCCTTTTCTGAAACTGTGCTGAGCTGGAGAGAGCAGGTTGTGGGTCTGCAGGTAGTACGTGAGCTGTGAGGTGACTACCTTCTCAAGAAGTTTGCTGACCACTGACAGGATCGCTATCTGGCGGTAGTTCCTTGGGTCTTTGGGATCACCTTGTTTGGGAACAGGGATGACTTTGGCCATCAGTGTCAGTGGCTCAGTAGGTAGCACTTCAGCCTCTGAGGCCGGGAGATCAGAGGGCTGTGGGTTCAGTTCCCACATCTGGCACTTGGGTTAATATCCCAATACCGACACTGTAGTGCAGCATGAGAGGGGTGCTGCACTTCTGAGGTGCCGTCTTTCAGATGAGACGTTAAACCGAGGTCCCATTTGCCTGGATTGGTGGTAGTTCAGGTGGATGTTAAAGATCCCATGGCACGTATCGAAAAGAGTAGGGAATTTCCCCGGTGTCCTGGCCAAATTTCCCTCATTCACCAAAAATACCACCAACAGCTTAATCTGGCTCAAGGTCAGTTGGCATTCATCTGTATCCCCCTTCCCCAGGTCGTGCCTGAAAATAGGCAGGATTTGTCTAGTGCACTTACCCAGTCAACAAACACTAAATAAATAAAAAAATAAATAAATCTTCCAGACGTCTGGGACAATGCCCGTGGTTAGTGATGCATTGAACACATGGACGATGGGTCGGGCTAGAAAAGATGCCCCTAACCTGAGTAGTTTGGGCTCAAGACAGTCGTGCCCAGCACTGGTATGAGGGGTGAGACCAGCAAGGAGCTTCTGGGTCTCCTTGACAGAGACAATCCTGAGATAAAAGGGTGGCTGGGGGTTTATCCCACTGGGCAGGTGGTCCTGATCCATGGGATCAGATGGCTGGTTGGGGAGAGCTGGCAGGTTAGTGAACAGTGAGTTAAGGGCACTTGCAATTGTGTGGGAGTTGTTGAAGTTTACCCCACCAATGTGCATGTCAGTGATCTGGGCTCTGGCAGATCCTCCAACTGTGTTCTTAATGTTCTGCCAGAAATTCCTCGGGTTCCTGGCTGTGGAGAGTAAGACAGATTGGCAGTACTCGCTTTTTGCAGAGCAGATGGCACTTTTGCATGAGTTCCTCAGCTGCCTGTATTCACAGAGGTCTGTACTGGAGAGGGAGTTCTTATATCTCACCCAGCATTTGTCCCTTTGTTTCATGAGAGAAAATAGGCCACCATGGAGCCATTTAGTGACAGTGCCCTTCACCCTCCTTTTTGTGAGAGGAGCATGTTTGTTTTGGAGCAGGGTGAAGATAGCCAGGAAGTTGTCAAGGGCCCTTGAAGGGTAATTTGTGGAAGTGACCTGGGTCCAGTCAGCATGACACAGGTCAGCAAGGTAGTCGCCAACATTGAGTTTGGAGTAGTCCCTCATATGGATCACCTTGCAGGGGATTTTGGGGGAGGAGTTGCCCCATATGCAGTAGGTGGGAGAGAGTTTCCGATATGGCATCAGGCAGAACACCACAGGAGATACCGTTTCCACATGGCATCATGTCAGATCTCAGGGGGGTGGGAGGCAGTGGCAGGGGCGAGGAAAACATATGGTATCCACAAGGCACGGGGGTGGATGAGGTAGGCTCCTTGGGGTAGTTAGCACTGAGCAGCAGTGCAGGCTCAGGTGCTTGGGAGGGTTAATTACTTAGCGATGGCAGGATTTTTGTAACCCTTGGAATAAACAGGATACCCTTGCTGAGGAGACCTAGCTAAAAAAAAAATTCCCCACAGCAAGCAGCTCCCATGAGCTAAGAGTTTGTCTGCAAGTCTCCTTTAGTTCTTCTTTTTTCTTTTTTGTCCTGATGAGATTGTTCTCTGAAAAATGCAACAGTCCCGAGGAGCGCCCCAGGGGAGGACCACCCGACTGCAGCGAAAACCAGCCAGCACCTCAGAAACCCCGGGCCTCCTAGCAGTCTGTTTCTGGAAGGGGGAACCCACTCTGGAAGGGGCTCGCCTCACCTCCCTATTTCAAAAATCTTTCGGTGCTTTAAGGTCACAGGGCTCAGTGTCCAGCTTTTATCAGCTGGTTTGGGAGAGCCAGAGAGCAGTCACAGCCTGCAGGGAGCCAGTTGGGTGCAGGTGTTCCAATTTTTTTCCTTTTTAAACTTGGTGCCAGAAAGTGAAATTCCTTTGTCCCAACCTCCGTACAGATAAATTCCCCACAGCAAGCAGCCCCCATGAGGTAAGCGTTTGTCTGCAAGTCTCCTTTAGTTCATCTTTTTTTTTGTCCCGATGAGATTGTTCTCTGAAAATGCAACAGTCCCAAGGAGCGCCTCAGGGGAGGAACGCACGACCACAGCGAAAACCAGCTGGTGCCTGAGAAACCCCGGGCCTCCTAGCAGTCCATTTCAGGAAGGGGGGAACCCACTCTGAAAGGGGCTCGCCTCACCTCCCTATTTCAAAAATCTTTTGGCACTTTGATGCTATGGTTATGATTGGCAGTAGATGATTTGGGTGATTGAAAGAACATTACCTTAGTTTTTTAGCATTCAGTAATAGTTTTGACAGTATTAGATTATGCTGAAATTGGTTAAAGTCCATCTGTAGTGCCGTGCAGACTTGTGTGAAGGAGGGTTTTGAGAAATATGACAGCGTCATCCGCAAATAAGTGGATATTAGAGTCAGTGATGTTTTTATTCAAGTTGTTAACATAGATAAAACAAAGCAGTGGGCCTACTGTATAATGGAACCCTGTGGAACCCCTCTTAGCAAGGGAAATAAAGATGTGAGAGTTCCATTAACTTTTATCTGTTGTTGTCTTTTCCCCCAAATAGCTGGCAAACCATTTTAGTACAGAGTTATAAAAACCCAATTGCTTAAGGCAGTTGAGAAGAAGGAGATGATCTACCATACTAAAGGCTTTACTCAAGTCTAGGAAGACAGTCCCAATAACTAGTTTGTAATCTATGGCCTCTAACCAGTTGCTTGTCACTTTGGATAATGCTGATATTATGCTGTAGAGTGGTCTGAAACCAGACTGTAGGGGATTGATTAACTGGTGCTTTTCCAGGAATGCTCTGACTTGTGTGCTAACCAGTTTTTCTAGTAACTTTGAGAGGACTGGCAGGATGGAAATAGGCCTATAGTTATTTAGGTCATTAGGATCCCTTGATTTAAAGACAGGTAGTAGGTGGGCTACCTTCCATTTGTATGGTACGGTCCTCTCTGCTAATGATATATTAAATAGGTGGGTAATTTTGGCTGTAAGGTAGCGGTAGCCTAGCTTTATGAAGAAGGGATTGATATTGTGTGCTCCGGTGCCCTTTTTAGTGTCCAACTTAAGCAATTGGTCTTCAACCTGTTTGTAAGTAATTTTAGAGAAGGTGAATGTAGCATGGGGGGGCTGGGTGATGTAGCTGTTTGGAGAATAGAGGAACGTAAAGTAGCTGACTGGGAGGAGTTGAAGAAGGCATGGCATGCCGTTGCAAAATGCTTGTTGAGTTTGTTCAGTATTGTGGCCTTGTCAGTTATGGAGGTGCCTTTGTAGTTTATTTTATCTGGCAAGATTGGAGGTGCTTTACAACCTTCCAAAGACTTGAAGATGCACCATATTTTTGCTGGGTTCCCTTCTGCTGATTCGAGTATATTGATGTAGTAATTCTCCTTTACATTTCTGACCAATTTAGTGCAGGTGTTGTGGCATTCCCGGAAAGCCATCCAGTCCGAGGGGGATTTAGTTCGTCTTGTGGTTGCCCATAGCCGATCTCTTTTTAGCAAGGCTTTTTTTATATCCCCGTTGAACCAGTTGCATGGAGCATTTTATACTCGGTGACTAGACATGGGGGCATGTTTGTTAATAACACCACTAAGGGTGGAATTAAAAATGGTCAATGCTTCTTGGATAGTAGATGCTAAATAGAAGTGTTGCCAGTTTGTATCTCGCAGATCAGTCACATAGCTGGCAGAGTTAAACTTCCTGAGGGACTTTCTAGAGACAAACTTACTAATGATAACTGGTTTTATACAATAGGGATGAGATGATATGCCATTCTTTATTTCAGCATAAAAGCACCACCATGAGATATCACACTCTGCTGACATCACCAGTGTGCGACAACTGGAGTTCTCTCCAGTTTTCACGCTCCTGTTGTATAAAACGAATACATGTTGTGCACTCGTGTAATATGGAAAAAATTTTCACTCCTGCACTGTGACCTCTGGATACTCACTCGTGGCTTTACCACTCGTGAATATCTAGAGGTCACTCTAAAGGAGTGAAAATATTTTCCATATCACACTCATGCCCATCATATATCCCCTTATTACTAAATTCCTGACACACACTACCATGTTATGGTTGCTGAGATCATTATGGAAAACAGCTTTGTGAGTTATTTTATGGGGTCTATTGGTCATGATTACATCTAATAATCATACAAAGAATCATACTAAGAATCAATAAGAAGCAGAAGGCTAAGAGGCCCATAGTGCTTCAAACCTCCATATAATATTTTAACAATTTTCCAGATTTCATATAAATGTCTAATCTATTTTTAAAGATATTCCTATTGTCACTAACAATGATTTTTAAGGGCAACATGTTCCATGGCCTTACAACCCTTTGAGAAAAGTAGTATGCCCTTTTCTTTGTGTAACACGTGTTCCTTGCAAGTTGCAATGGATGACATCTAGTGTTAACCCTAATCTGCTTTAAATCCAATCCTCATTCTGCTGATAAGTATGAATAATGAATGATGTCCCATGTGAGTAGATCACCCCTTACTCTCCTATCTTCTAGTGACATCAGATCAAATTTAGAGAGTCTTTCCTTATACGAAAGAGATTTGGAGGATTCAACAAATTTCGTAACTCTTCTCTGAACTTTCTCAATTCTAACTATATCTTTCATTCTATATGGACTCCATAACTGTAAAACAAAATCGAAGTGAGGTCTCACGTATGCTCTATACAGAGGTAATAAGATAGCAGAATTTTTTGATGTCATATTGTGGCGAATGGCCCACCATATCTTGTTTGCTTTACTGATAGTGTTTGTGATATAAAATCATATTTTAGGCATGTGTCAACAGTAGTCCCCAAATCTCTTTTGCTATCTTTACTTGCTAAGATATTGTCATAAAGACGATATTAATTATTAGGATTATTTTTCCCAAAATGCAGAACACTGCATTTGGAAGTATTAAAATGTAAATTCCATTTTATGGACCAGGTCTCGAATGTCCTCAAATCCTCCTGGATAATCTTGTGATCAACTGTACTTATGCAGATGATAGCAATTTTACAATCATCTGCATATTTAATGGTATTACTTTGAATGTTAGTGAACAAATCTGATATAAAAACCTGGAAAATTAGTGGTGCCAGAACAGATCCCTGCGGTACGCCACTCCTTACATCTTTCCAAATAGAAGCATCACCATCTATCATCACTCTCTGCTTCCTATCAACCGACCAATTTGTAATCCACTTGATATATATGGGCTCAATATTGCAAAGCTGTAACATCTCGATCAAGGCCCAGTGTGGTGCAGAATCAAAGGCTTTTTTAAAATCCAGAAGGTTAACATCACAGGGTTTACCTTTATCTAAATTTTCACTAATAAAGTTATAAAAGCTCACTAAGTTTGTTGAGCAAGAATGACCTTTCATAAACCTGATAATAAGGATCCTGCATTTTGATCTTTATGGCTTGGCCCAGTGGTTTCTGTAATAATTTGAGTCAGGCCCATTTCAATGCAGAGGTTCTTTAGAGAACTGGATTTGGCACTGAGCCAGTCCAGGTTCAAATTCCCTAAAATTATTGACTCGTTAGAGGTACAGTATTGCTCACAAACTGATGTAAGTGGGGCAGTATTTCCAATCCCCCAGATGGGGGTCTATAACATCTGGTTATGTTGATTGATTCAGCAGCTGAAATGGAAATGTTTAATGCTAAGCATTCAAATTCCTTCATCTTTGAGATGGTATGCAGAATAATGGTGGATAATCTCTCATTGACATAGATGGCCATGGTTCCATGTCATAAGAGCGAATATATTTTGATGACTTGCAAAACAGTGAGTGGATTTTGCCAAAAACCAAATGATCACATAGGACACTGTGCTGATCACAAACTGAGCACAAATGTAAAATAATGTTTAATGTGGGGGGCTTTTTCCCCCTGCACCACCATACTAAAATAACAATCTCCAAGGAGGGTGGATACTGGGGAAAAAAGGATACAGAGCAGGTGGGCCAACAACGGGAATGCCATAAAAAAAACACTATACCCTGTAAAAGCAAACAAAAGTGTACCTGCTAGCAGTCCCAAACCCGGGACCACCAGCACCGCAAACAGCGTCCTTACTCGCCACACTAGGTGGGCAGCTTGGCAGCAGCAGGTTTCACTTCCTAACTCATCTTCCCTAGTCCCTCCCTGGTCCCTACCTCATCCATTGCTATTCCCTTTCATCACCCTTATTCTCCACCACCATCGCTATTTCCAACCCTCGCTAAATCCTCCCCATCGTTGTACCTCCTTTCGACTACATCAAGTCCCTTATTTATGAGTTGCTCAATTTGGTTCACCATTTTGATGTTATAACATGGCCACCCCCCCGGTGGCTCTGTCTGCCTAGTAAGGGGAATATGACAGGAGTGCTAAGGCTTGGCCCATAGTGATGCTTTTTAGCCATGTTTCTGTTAATACTAAGATATCTGGATGAGTGTGAAATACCCATGCATGCATTTCAGTTAATTTCTTTTGGATGCTACAAATGCTGAGTAGCAACATTTTTAGATCTTTAGCAGAGGCGAAGTCTGCTGGTGACACTAGTGGGGTTGTAGGGCCAGGATTAAGCTCTATATTTCCTGAGCACAGACGTCAGGTCACTGTACACAAGTATCAGTCATGAACTAGTTATCCAGTCCTGTGCACGCATTATGAAAAATCACCCCCAAAGTATCATTGTACCCACTGAATTTATCATTAAGGCTCTCAGATTTGTTTTAACTCAACTATTTTGAGTTTGAGAATACTTATTTTCTTCAATTGAATGGCAGAGCCATGGGGGCAGCAATGATACCAGCTTTTGAAAACCTCTTCCTCGAGTTTCGGGAAGAGTTCCTCATCTATTCTAGAACTGAGAACCCCTTTCTGAGCCACATTAAAAAATAGCACAGATATATTGCTGACTTTATATGTGTTTGGAAGGGCTCCAAGGAAGAGGCTAGCAAATTCCTAAACTGGCTCAACATTCATCACCTCAACCTTAAATTTATTGAAATTGTTACCAAACAAAATCTCAACTTTCTGGATGTTAATCTCTATGTAGGTAGAGATTTCAAGGTCCAAACTAGGGGGTACCAAAAACCAATAGCCACTAATAGTCTCCTGAGGGCAGAAAGCTCACATCTAAGGAGACTTATAAATTCCATACCCTATGGGCAGTTCCTGCACATTCGCAGGAACTAGTCTAAAGATGATGAATATGAATGACAATCGAAGGAACTTTACCAAAGCTTAATAAATAGAGGTTAAAGTAATGAAATATTGGATGATGCACTCAGAAGAGCAAAAACTCGGGAGAGGTAATCCCTTCTTCAGCCCAAACCCAGAAATCAAGGTCCTAAAGAATGTATTAGCTTTGTTACAAAGTATAGAAAATTTCTGTACAAATTGGGAGCATTGTTAAAAAATATTGGCCGATTCTGTTTGATGAATCCAATCTGGCTCCAGACCATGGTGGTAGGCCAAGAATAACATTTTCTTGAGCAGAAAATCTGAAGGACAAGCTGGTACATTGACGGTTTACCAGTTCCTTTATCCCCATCTACAGAAATTGGCTACCATCCCCACCAAAGGGCATGCACAAATGCAGCCATTGTAATGTGAGTAGTTTTTGCTTCCAAGGAAACAGATTTCACTAGATGGGCACAGTACGGCTGTTGAAATAAGAACAATCCTTAACTGCAGCAGTGAGTTTGTAGTGTATGTGATATGGTATTCTTGACCATTACTCTATATAGTACGCACTGTTAGGCCCCTTAAACAATAGATACAAGAACACATCAGAAATATACACTCGGGTCTAGCAGACACACCCTTAGGAAGACACTACATGGAAAAATATAACTGCAACAGGGGATAGAAAATCGCTTTCGATTTCCACAGACCTGGTGTGCCATATATTTGGCACACCCAAGGCTTGCAGTAATCTTGATAATTTGAAAGATGAAACTTATTCTCTTTTTGCATCTGACCTGTAATAGTAAGCCTGGTAATTGTCTTTGAGCAGGTATGCTGGTACACTGGTAGTTCACTCCTTGCCTCACTGTATTCTTCTGTTTGCTCTGGCATTCTCTGTAATTTTTTCCAGTTCAAAGCTGTGTTATTTTCCAGTCTTACTTTTACTTTTATGAGCCAAAGTTTGTATGCCGGAACTCACAAAGAAGTGCAGGTTGTCTGGTTTCTGTGCAGTCCCGTTGTGGCTCATTGATGTAGAAGAACACGGTTGAAGTGCAGGTTTCCTGTGCTGAAGGATGCTTATACATATCTACAGACAAACACCAGATTGGAGACAGGAGACTGGACAGGTTGGAGCCAGGAGAAGAGCCTGGAGTTTTGCACTATATAGTGCTGTTGGTTCAATTCATAAAACCTACAGGTATGACAACTTTGCCTTGGGGCACTTGGATTTGAAACAAATATCTGATATTGCTTACTGCACTCAGAGAGCGATTCTTCTTTTTTTTATCCCTAGGTGAGAGAATCAATGTCTAAGACAAGGGAAGTTGGAGAATAGGATAAAGCCATTTGGAAGCCTGGTTGCTTTGTTCTGCAAACAAAATTGACAATTGTGCTCTCCTTGAAGGATACTGGTGTGCTCAGGAGCTTTCTAAACTTGTTTTTTTAAGTTAAAGTTGTGAAAGACGCTGGGAGTAACTGCAATTTGGGTTAACTGGTCCTTTCATGGCTGCCGGTGATTCTGGCATTTGGCTGTCCAGGCCATGAATCCCGAAGGAAAATGAGAATTTTAGATCAACGGTCCCCTGAAGGCAGAACTGGGGAGATACATATGCAGATTGAAACTGCTGTGTGCTGCTATAACTGAATTTAGTTTTTTGCAGTTTAAAATTTTGCTACAAAGTCTGCTCCAAGTTGAACCCGAAGAGGAAAAGATTTAAAATCTGAATTTTGAACATACTTTTTCTTGAAACTTAAAAAAGGGTTTGGACAATATAAAATCCTTTGAATAGCTGAATATTGTGTCTTTGGGACAGACAATATATTTATTTATTCATTTTTTTAAGTGCACTAGGCAATTCTGCCTATTTTCAGGCATGACCCGGGGGAAGGGGATACAGATGTATGCCAACTGACTTTGAACCAGATTAAGCTGTTGGTGGTATTTTTTTAGTGAATGGGGGAAAATTTGGCCAGGGCACCGGGGAAATTCCCCTGCTGCATTGCTGGCGGTAGGAGGAGCTGAAGGTGCTGGTCTGCGAAATGGCAGACCGTGCTAAGCTCTCAACGGAGACGGACATTATGCCTGTAGTTGCAATGGAGATTTCTAGCACAGCACCTGAGCCGGCTATGCCTCAGGTTGTAGCAATTGCTGGAGACGTACTGTACCTTCGGAGCTGCCTGGAGATATGTGTGGTTTGAACCATGCAGAGGGACTTCTTGATGTGGAGGTTTCTGCTGAATCACTCCTAGGAGAGCTGCCTCTGGTTCCTCTCTTGGTACAGACTTCTCATTCTGAGGAAACGCATGGGGCTGGTAGCATTTCGATCCCAGATTTATCTGCTGTGACAGCGGCTTGCCTGTCACGCTGCTCAGTGAAGACTTTAGCAATGAATCATCCGGCAGCTGTTCCACGTCCTGGAATGCAGAAGTCAAGTCCCGCTGTCGGCTCTTTCCCTTCTGCAGACTGGAGCAAGGAGTCGGCTCTCACAGATGCTGGTTGGACATTTCAGGATGGTTGCTGGTTGCCAGATTCTGAATGGGTCACTTTTACACCTGAGGGGCCTCCAATGTCTGGGATTTCTGCTTGTTCCTTGGATTTGGTGCCTCCAGGTTCAAAACCTTTAGGTAATGGTATAGAGACTTTGATTTCTTCTGATTCAATCACTGTTGATGGAGCTGGAACTGAGATCCCTAATGCTCCCCCCCACGTCAAGAACAGTTTTGTACAGGTCCTCATTTTTCAGACCTTTTCAGGAACAACAGGCTAGATCAGGCCCTGAGATGGGACACCGTCCACCTCTGGTATGGGGGGGGGCCTCCAGGAACACCCTGATCGATTTTATGTAGCACGGAGGTTGCTTAAAAACTCTATGAACTTCCAGGCTTCTGACATATATGCCCTCATTAACATTAGAGTGGAAGACACCTTTGATGTCAGCTTTCGGTCTTTTGCAGGTCTGGATAAATTTTGGCTAAAATATGATGCTCTGAAATCCACTCCACTATGGACTCCATTCTGAGCTATTCCCATTACATAACCTCTGTTTAAAACTGTCAATGTTATGTTTCGTAATGAAGGTGTAAATGTGGGGGACATCTTATATTGGTTGGAGAGTAAGTGTACTGTGTTGGGGCCCCCTGAGCCTATCATCGATGGGGAGGGCATTTGGACTGGGAGTTGGAAGTTTAAGATTAAGCTGTGCATTGTGGGGGACACTGTTCAGCATATCCCTAACAGTTTTTTTCTTGGGGAAAGATAGAGGGGTGTGTTTTTACCCAGGCCAGCCCAAGGCATTCTACAAGTGTGGTAGCACCCATCATTTGAGCAGTGTGTGCCAAAAGATCAAAAATGTGCACTTTGTGGGGCACTAGATCATGACAGTGGAACCTGTCACAATGTTTTCCGCTGTAACCTACGTGATGCTCAAGGCCATGCCTACCATCAGTGCCCGTATGCTAGACAAAATAATTTGGGGGTGGGGGTCTTGATAAAGAAACCATCATTTCTGAAGCACAAGATAGGTTCAGGCCTAGATCGGAGGACACCAACCCTTCTGATCCAGACCCTTCTTCCCCAGAACCCTCCACTGGGACTCCTCCCAGTGGTCCTGCACCTAGGCCCTATGAGGCCTCTCGCAGCACTGATATTCCAAATGCTCAACAGCCTTCTGTGGATGTGGGACTTTCTCTACCCAGTACATCCACTTGATCCTCTCCCCAGACTCAGAGTTTCAGATACCTCACTTCACCAGCTGGTTGATGAAGTCATTTTGACTGCTGAAAAAATGTGTTTAAACCAGGTTTCAGGGGATCCACGATCCCATGGTCCCAATTCCATCTCTCCAGCATTGTTGATGTGGAATCCCCAAGTTGTTACTGGAGGCCTCAAGAAAAGTTGCCTATCAGGTGATCCCAGTGCGTGCCCCTCAGTCCATCCATTAGTTATTTTAAGCAACAGCAGTAGTTTGTCAGGAAGCACGGCCCGCTCTCTACTTTCACTTTTTTTTTTTTACTTTATCGGTATCAATTTTTCAATTAAAATACATTACAAGTAATAGCATATGGTTTACAGTCCAATGGTAAAATCACTGGGGAAATACCCCCTTAATACAAAGGATCCAGAGTTGCATCTACCATACTATGATACAAGATGTGGGAGGGTCCCATTATACAATAATAAGCACTTAATTTCAACATGTATCACTAAGCAGTGTCCAAGAGCAACAAGTCCAGGCTCAAAATGTAAAGTTTGTAGATAGTCCAGGAAAGTACAACCCCCGAACAGGGTAATGTAATGCCATGTGTATGCCTCAATTTAATATATCGAACTAAAACAGCTAGTAAAGGAGCAGTATTAAATGTATTACTACTAAGTCCATCACTTAAGTTGACTCTCTCTCCCCCCACTGACGACCAGAGCAGTCATAAATCTCAAACACCTTAATAAACTGTAGTAGCAAATTACAGTTTACATAACAATATTTAAGCTAACTTGCGAGGAAGAAACATGGCCCCCAGTCTGGATGACCAGCAGAACGGTAACATTGAATAACACTGAACATCTAGTACCAAAATTAGATAGTACTTTCAGTATTTGGGAGAAAAACTGGATGCAAGTCAAACAATAGCTTTGAATATAAAGTCACTTTATGGCTGGTCAGTTCAGATTCAAGGGGTAGAGGGAAATCCATTGTAAGAGATATTCAAGTATCTATACCCTCTGCTGCCTCGGTGCTCGATCCTCCCTGTCCTTGGTGCTCTGCCAAAATTCAAGTAGCCCACTTACCTGCCTCAATGGGGTCGGCCACCGTGAACTATACAGAGGCGTGCTGGAAACACAATGGAGTGGGCTATTTTAGCTTGCCTCAGTTCTGCTTTTACACCATCAAATTTTTTGCGACGCTGTCTAGTGGTGTAGCCGATATCTGGAAAAATATGCACCGCATGGCCATCTTGGGATAGTGGTGCATTCTTTCTTGCGAGACTCAGGATCCTGTCTCATTCTCCTATTCCTGCAGTTACGACCAACATAGTCTGGGGCTCATTGGAAGAGTCGAGCCACCCACATGGTGTGATACGGTAGACCTTTTGGATGTGAGATATAGTTGAGTCCCCCTCTGGCAGTAAGTGTTCCACCATCCAATCTCTGATAAACATGATTGGGTGATCTCCTTCTATCTGTTCAGGGAAACCCAGGATTCAAATATTACTGGCTCAAATCTGATTCTCTAGCGTCTTGAGGCGAGCCCGAAAGTGTTGAGTTTCCTTGACCAGCATGACAGTTGCACTTGTCGAGGCAGAGGTCTGCTTTTAAACATCCAGCATTTCAATTTTTAAGCAGTCCACTGTAGTCTCCATCACAGTGACCGGAAAATTAAAAGTCTCAACTCGTTGACTCAAGTCAGTGATGGATGAGATTAGGCACTGTAGTTTATGCCCCAAAGTTTGTAAGGTCTCCACTCCTCCAGAACTCTGTGGCTCCACGTTGTCAAGAGCAGCTGTCGCAGAGACAGACTGTTTAGTCTGTACATTCTTCCCTTTTTCTAGTTCTTTATTTTTCTGTGGATTTCCCATATTATACCTTGTAGATAGCTCTTTGCAATGAAATAGTTTGTTCAACCTTGCACTACCAAACAATAAGATTTTAATGCTCCAATATTGTATGGAGTTCAGGAGCCGATGTTAACTGCTGCTTTTATGCTCTGGCTCCATGGCGCCCCCAGAGAAGATGTGTTCTGACTTAAAGATAGTGAATGCTCCCACCCATCCACCCATATTGTTGGTGCAAGTATGAGAAAGGACACACCCCTGAGTGTCTGTGAAAGTATATATGAGCCCCAGCTATCTCCATCTGGTAAAGGAATGATCTAGCCGAGTAGGAAGAAATTCCAGGTCAACTGAAAGTACCTGAAGAAAGTAAAACAGCAGCACCAATCCAGCCAGTTTCTGCAGTGGAAACCAAGCCTTCAGGGTGGTGCAGTGTATAGCACAAAATCATTCATAGGAAAGGGGAGAGGCGATTTGCAAAGAGAAGCAGTCCTATATCATACATGTTATCTAAAGCGAATTATTTTTGTTTCCAGGGCGGGGAGAAGGGCTGGTATAGCAAAAAACAGTCCAGAAGTGTGTACCTTGGCATAGTTAAGTAAATTTGGGAGGTACACTAGTAGGACTGAAGCTAGCAGGCACCAGGACCCCACGGAAAACTTCTAACTAGCAGTCTATAGCGGGGACCACCCCCGACGTCAGCCCACCCCTCAACATCACGCACGCTATAAAGGAAGGGCGGTCCCCTGTGTTCCCTCAGTTCTTTTCCCGCCGTCGACTTGGCGTACATCGGCTCCATGGATGCCTCTCGCTAGTTTCGACCGCCATTTTGCTAATACTTAGCTCCTCTTTTCTTTATTTTTTCAACAAAAAATTTGCATTTTCAGGGCTCCACATTTCTGTATGTTGTCTTCTCTGATGTCCTCCATCAAATGACGCACTTCTAAGGGTGCCTGTGGCTAACAGATTTCGCCAGAGGACAGGCATTCAGCCTGCCTCCTGTGCCTAGACCCTGATCACGATACACAGGACTGCCCACACTGCCAAAAATTAAATAGCAGGACGAGAATCCGTCGCCAAAAGGCCCTTCAAGCTTTCCTCACAGAGCAAAAACTCGCTGCTATGCAGAAAGATTCCTCTTCTCAGGGGAGTTCTTCCCATGAGAAATCATCTGAAAAGCACTACCATAAGGAGAAGAGGAAGGAGGGGGAAAAGGAGAGATCTCCTCGAAGTCCAGGTCTTCAGGCTCCTGCTCTGCCTCCTGGGGTAGCTCAGACTCTGCCTTCCAGGTGATCCATTCTCCTGCCCGGCTAGCGGTAGTGAAACCACCCCCCCCCGATCCAGGCATCTGGTGGTAAGGACCTCAGCTGTGGGTGCTCGGACCCAGCCTTGCAGCCTATCAAGGTCCGGCTGCATGATCAGGCCTCGGGCTGGTGCTCTGTCCTCGGCAGGTCTGCTTCAGCCTCAGGAACGTCTGCCCACTCCCAGTTGGCCTCTGTTTCTGGTGCTGACTCCCGGGACAAATACAAGGCCTCGGGGCACTCCTCGGGGAGATCAGCCTCATAGCTCCCTTGGCCGCATAAGCCACTGTTAGAGATGCATCGGGAAGATCAACAGTCATCAATGGGTGATACCCACCAACAACACTCTACTGGTCGGCTGCCCCCCACCGTCGGCCGGCGAACACTTGGGGCACAGTCCTCCCAGGGACAACTGGTCATCGGCCTTAGACCAGGCATCTGCTACTCATGTCGGACCTACCCCTACAGCTCCAATGTCCCTTCCCCGGATGAGCGCTGCTACTGGACCATGAAACTAGGCTGGCGTCCGAACCGGCGACTGATACGGAGCCCAAGCTCCACTTGTCCCAGGTGAAAGACCTGTTTTGCTGTTGGTGGGAGACCATCAGGATGGATCTCCTGCCACCAAAACCCACTCAGGAAGAGGACCCGTCCCTCGATACTAGAGCTCGATCCCTGAGGGAGTCCACTCCCATCTCTGGCATGGGCAGAATAGACCGCAGGTGTCACTCCAGGACCAGGAGTCGAAGTTCCTCTGGGCATCACAAATGTAGATGCTGGAACACAAGGTCCCGGTCTTCCTCCCAGTGTACTCTGAGCCATTCCTCTGTCTCTTCCTTCTCTGTACCTTTGTCTGCTGAAGGTCTCTTCCCCCCTCATAGACACAAGGTATACTCCCAAGTCACTGCCAGATGGTCCTTCTTTTAAGGAGATAATGCACCACACACAGGAGAATATGAGCTGGGACATGGAGGACCTTGACCTGGAGAAACTCTGCTTGGCCAAGTACCTGCGCCAAAAGTACCCAAATCCTGTAGTGATTCCGCCCTTGGTTGATATGCTTGCAGATGTCACCAAGGCGACCTGGAAGCGTTCTCACACCTCTCCCGCCTTGCCCAAAAAGGCAGATTACCTATATAGAGCCCGGAAAGAGGAATCCTTCCTGGACAAGCAACCTACGGTGGATTTCGTCATCTTGGTCGCCCATGACAGATCCCAGAGGCTACGGTACCTTAGCACACAGCCTCCGGATCGGGAGTCTAAACAGCTGGATTCTATAGGGCACCAGGTAGTGACATGCATCATACAATGTCTTAATTATTTGACACATATGGTACAATTCCAAAATGCCCTTTGGGAGCAGGGGGTGGACATTGTCAAGGAAATCCCACACTGCCCTCAGAAGGCTGAGCTGGAGAAGCTTCTGCAAATGGGCTGCAATGTTGGCGTGCATGTCCTCCAATCGGCTTACGATTCAGCAGACACCGCTGCAAGGGTGGCAGCCACGGGAGTATTTATCCAATGCCATTCATGGCTCCAGGTCTCAGGCTTTGCCCAAGATGTGCAGACCAATATCTTAGATGCACCATTCAACGGTTCTGTGCTTTTTAGTGAGGATTCCGAGGATGATCACCAAGTTACAAGATTCAGGCAAGGCCATTCGCTCAGTTCACTCCATGTACAAGCTGAAACAAAGGCCCTTTTGGAAGCTCCACTTCCATGGCAAAACAGAACAACAGTCTAGATTCCAGCAACAGCAAAGAAGTAGCTATGGCCACAAGGGCCCCTCGTGAGGCCCAGCAGGCTCCGTGTCTAGAGCCACCAAACCAGCAACCAGCCCAGACAAATCTTCCCTCCCACCACCACAGCCTGACTTCTTGCTGGACCCACCTTCTCCCGTAGGCCCAGTGGGTGAGGCGGTCAGAGGTCGCTTTTCTCTTTACGCCCTGGGTTGATGAAAGGTCACCTCCAACCAATGGGTTCTGCAGATGATAGAGGGTACTCAATCGAATTCTTATAGATGCCACCGGACAGGCCACCACCACCATCCTCCTGCTGTTCCCTGGCTCACGTAGAGCTAATTCGGGAGGACATTCAAGCTGTCCTACTCATGAGGGGAATAGAGTCTGTCCCCACCCCCGAGGGGAACAGGACTCTATTCACATTTTTTCCTTGTTCCCAAAAAGACGGGGGACTTGTGCCCCATCTTGGACCTCAGCTACCTCAATCAGTTTGTTGAGTACAAATATTTCCAGATGGTCACCCTGCAGGGCTTACTGCCTATGCTGCATCAGGGGGATTGACTGGCATCACTGGATATGCAAGACGCCTATCTTCACATTTGTTTTTGTGTTTTTCCGTTTTTCTCCCTGTACACCCCCCTCCCCCTCGCGGCGTGAATGTGCATGTGTGGAGGCACACGCACATCACGTAATCACGCTTCTGTCTCCTGTGATCCAGCGCTGCCCTCCGGCCTCCCCTAGGGAGCAGCCAAGGAGCGGGACAACAACCCTTCCCCTTCCTCAGGAGAGGAGAGCAGTCCTTCAGATGCTCGATCCTCTCCCTTCCCTACCAGCACCCGAGCTCACTCCCAAACCTAGGTCACCAGCGTGGCATGGCGTGAGGTGTGGCGTCCAGCGCCTCAACCCTCAGCACCACTGGGCCATCCTTATCTTCACATTCTAATAGCCAAACCTCACAGGAGGTTCCTCAGGTTTGAATTTCAGGGAAGGCACTACCAATTCAGGGTGTTGCCCTTCAGCCTATCCTCAGCCCCAAGGCTCTTTACCAAATGTCTGGCAGTGGTCGCAACAGCCCTTCGGAGGAAGGGACACTACGTTTTCCCTTACTTGGATGATTGGCTGTTAGTGGTCCCATCCAGCAAGCAGCTGCAGCGCACAAGCCAAGACACCTGTTATCTCTTCAGGGAACTAGGGATTACCATCAATGCAGCAAAGTCATCCTTGCTCCTGACCCAGTCCCTCCAGTTCATTGGGGCATTACTCAGTACCACTTGAGGAAACGCCTTCCTCCCAGAGGACAGGGCATTCTGACTCCACAATCTAGCCTGCCACGTCTCGTCACTCTCAAGGGCACCAGCTAGGACGCTTCTTAGGCTCTTGGGCCACATGGCTGCCTCTATCACCATAGTTCCCCTAGCCAGACTGCATTTGAGGACAATTCAGTGGACTCTGAGAGTCCAGTGGGAGCAACGATGGGACGACCTGGACCAACCGGTCTCTATCACGGAACTGGTCTGTCAGGAACTCAATTGATGGACGACATCCCCTTCTCTCGCAGAGGGTCTGCCTTTCCAGAGAATGTCACCGGCCCAAATCCTGACATTGGATACTTCCAGCGCAGGTTGTTGGGGCACACATCTGGGCATCCACAGGGCACTTGGTCAGAGTCCAAGGGGCTCTTACACATCAACATTTTGGAGATGAGAGCTGTTCTCTATGCCTTACAAGCATTGATTACCGCACTTCTCCCAGGACACCTCCTGATACAGACGGACAACGTGGTGGTGATCTACTTCAGCAAACAGGGCAGCACTCACTCGTACCCCCTTTGTCGAGAAGCAATGTGGGTATGGAATTGGGCCATAGCTCACCACCTGGATATTTCAGTGGTTCACGTCCCAGTGGCACAAAACACCCTGGCCGACACACTCCGCAGGACGAGGTCCAGAGCGCGCAAGTGAACCCTTCAGCAATCTGTTGTAGAAGATCTCTTTGACAGATGGGGCAGACTGGAACTGGACTACTTTGCATCCCCTATCAATGCAAAGTTGCCCAATTTCTGCTCACTAGATCCTGGGCCTGGTGTTTTCTGGCAAGATGCGTTGTCCCTCTCCTGGAGGGGAGGTTCCTCTATGCGTTCCCTCCCTTCCCGCTCCTGCAGAAAGTACTTTTCGAACTACAGGCAGAGGATGCCGTAATGATCTTGGCAGCCCCATTGTGGCCGTGGCAGATTTGGTTCCCCCTGCTGCAACAGTTTGCAACCGAGCCACCGCTTCCTCTGCCACTGAGCTCTTACGAGCCTGAAGCATCCAATATCAGGATTTGGACCGGTGGTATTTGTGATGCTTGCACAGCTGGTTCTGATTAATCTATGCTTTTTGTAAAATAAAAATGTGTTATTGAGTGTCTCTCTTGAGACATGCTGTTTTAGCTAATATATGAAAAAAGCCAGGAGATAATTACAGGCTAGAAGAGACCTAAATCAAGGATCTCCTGTTTATCTAGCTTAATTGAAGCTGCCAGCTGTTAGGCTAGAAATCATAAACTTTAATGGTGTTTAGAGGATGAATACAGGTTATGACACTTAGGTGCTACGTCATAAAAGTCCTTTGTTCTTGAGAGAGGATGCTGCTCATGGATGAAAGAAAGGACTTGGAAAATTACAGACTTAATTGGGGAAGTCATATGAGGAAACAAGTTTTTCTATATGTTCAATCCTCACTTACTGGCAGGTTCCTTGCTGCTTTAAATCTTGCCAGAAGGTCTTCAAGCTGGCTCCTCCCACCCACCCGGATGGTAAAACTCATGGCTCTGCCCCATGATGCCAGATCTTCCTTACTGCTTGGAAGCTCAGGTTCCCTCCTTAGCACTCTGTGTTTTTAGGCCTGGATCCAAACTCTTCGGTTAACCCGAAACTAATTTTTAAGTTTACAAGACTTCGGTCTTTATCTTCCCTTGTGGCTGCGGTGGACAAATTGACTCCCAGATTTCGTCGGTGCCCCTGTGGGCAGAAAATGTCCCGGACCAATCCGCACTCCACGTGCGTTTTGCTGCCTGGGGCTTGGCCACGATTCACAGGCCTGCAACTTGTGCAAGTCCTTTTTGGCTACGGTCTTAGAGGACCGTGCTGCCAGATTACAACTCAGGCGCCCCAAGAAACGTTATCCTCCGGTCAAGTCGAAGGAGGCCCGTTGAGTGGTGTCCATGGCTACAGGCTTGACTGAACAGCTCGAACAGATGATCGTCCTCGAGGAGGAGGCAGCCCAGGCCGCAGCATCATTATCCTCGGTCGCGGCATTTATCCCACTCTCCTTGGGCTCCTCCTGCACAGCTTCGTTTAAGAGCTTTGCCAATCCCTCTCCACCAAGGGAGAAGGGCCTTGGGACATTCCTCTTGGTCCAAAAAAAGGACTGCAAGGTAAGTCCCACCATTGGCGTTAAGATGTAGAATGGTACCATTCCCGGATCGTCGACCTCTTCCCGGTCGAGGTTGCGGCTAAGGCCTCGGCTTCATGGTGTCCCCATCAGGTCAGCCGCCGAGACACTCGTTGATGCGTTGAGATTTTTCTCAACCCGTCGGACAGTCTGTCGACTGGAGAAGCTGACAACCCTTCTTCACCAGTTCCCCCGGTGGAAGCCGAGGACTTTCCTGTGCGGAGTCCCGGTTAAGGTCCTGAACCGAGGGAGGAGCGGGTTTCCCCTGCCCCCTCTCAGACCCACCCTCGGAATCCCCAAAGGTCTCGGTCTCGGACCTCTTCCAGGTCCAGCTGGTCCCGCCGACATCGGCGGTCTCGGCACCATGGAAAGCGGTGACACCGCTCATCCTCATCATCGTCCTCTTCGGAGGATAAGCTCCGGTGCAAATTGCGTTGGCGCTGCGAGGATCTAATGTGGCAGCAGCTCCTTTTGTCCCGGAATAAGCTGACTCCGTCGCCTTTCCCGGCCATTAAGTGGCTGTCACCAGAGCAGCTGAAACAACCCCTTGTAGTAGTCGAGGAGCTGAAGCCGGCACTGGTTGTTCAGCCGAAACCGGCTGCACCACCCATTGTGGTGGAACCCCTGCCTCCACAACCTAAATCTGGGGCCCGACAAAGGATTCTCGGTCGGGTCAGGGCTTGCCCCACTGGCTTTTGGTCACCCTCACTCCCAATCGACCATGGCAGATGGAGGGTGGCTCAGGCACTCAGCAGCTGTTCGCAGACTCCTCGGAGTCTGACGACTCGTTCTCCAGGCCGCTTGACCTGGAGTCCACTGGGGGTCAGTCGGTGGGCAAGAGCCCATCCTCGTTCCTTGGAATGCTTCAGCTCATCTAAGAGTCCACTGGGATGGAGCTCGAACCCGTTTCAAAACGGGCCAAGTATCCCCTCACAGAGATACTGGACCAGGGGGATTCCCCCACGGAGGCCTTCCCGGTGGCCGAAGCCATTGTTGGCCCAGTCCTGGAGCTGTGGCAGCGGTCAGCTTCTTGTCCAGCACCTTCGGCCAGGATGGCTCGGAAGTATGCTGTTCCCACCGGTTCACTCTCCGGTTTCTCGGAGCACCCCTCCGCGGAGGGGTTAGTGACCGACCGTCTTTTCCGGCATTCCAGGAACGCTCCAGATGTGGACAAGCCACCCGATAAGGAGTCAAGAAACTGGACTACTCTGGGCGGAAAGCTATGCTGCTTCCTTCCTAAGTCTTCATGAGGCCAGCTCGGCCATCCTGATGGCACACTTTCACATACCCTTTTGGGCTCCCTGGATGGGTGATTCCTCATCTCCCAGTTGACCTTCAAGCAGCGGTCAAGCCAGTGCCGGGATCAAGGGAAGGCGGTGGCCAAACAAGCAGCTCAAACTTCGCTAGACGCCAGCTGACTCATGTGCCCGATCAGTAGTGGCTGCAGTGGCCATGCACCACAAAGCTTGGCTGTGGATCTCCACCTTCTGGCAGTTCTCAGCACGAGCTGGCAGACATTCCCATCATGGGTACCGACTTGTTCAGTCCAGGGTGGAGGTCATCTGCAATGGATCAAGAAGTCTAGCACCACCTTGGACTTGGTCACGATCAGCTCGAAGGACAAAGGCCGCCAGCAACAGCGTAAGCCCTTTTGTCCTTCAGCCCCTGCAGCACGTCCATCAGCAACACCACTATCAGGACCAGCAGGCTGCACTTGGCATCCCAAAGCCAAGCCTGCTGCTTTCTCCAGCAGGAAGCTGGGAGGAAAAGGTCCAGGCAGCTCCTCAGCCGGCCCTTCCTCCAGGCCTGCCCAGTGAGGGGTTGAGGGGTGTTGCCCCCAACCTCGTCACTTCTCCCAGGGTTCCCCCTGTGGGGGGACGGCTGTGCCACTTCCTTTCTGCCTGGTCCGATATCACCACGGACCGCTGGGTGCTGGAAGTGGTAGGAAAGGGTCTGCCTCTGGAATTCGAGCAGTCTCCACCCTATCGAGCCATCACCCCATGGGGAGCTACGGGTTCCGCAGAGACTGTCGGCTCATTGAGCCAACATTGCCCTGCTTCTTCAGAAGGAGGTGATCAGGGAGGTGGCGGATCCTCCACCAGACCCAGGGTTTGTGTCCAGGTACTTCCTGGTCCCAAAAGCAGACGGGGGCTGGCACCCCATTCTAGGCATTACCACGACCTGAACAAGTTCCTAAGGTCTCGTACCTTCAGGATGGTCACTCTGGCTCAGATCATTCCATCCTTGGAATGAGGCATATGGTTCTGTTCTCTGGACCTCCAGGATGTGTTTTTCACGTCCCAATCCGTCTGTCTCCCAGCGACTCCTCCACTTCAGAGCAGAGGGATCCCATATGAGTTCGGGCCATGCCCTTGGCCTCTGTCCAGCTCCCAGGGTCTTCACCAAATGCATGGCAGTGGTGACAGCAGTCCTGTCTATAGGCGCGGTCTGGGTGTACCCTTACCTGGACGACTGGCAGATTGCAGCCCCTCAAGCTGGAGGTGGGCGGTCAGAGATGTGGCCCTCCAGGTCTGCTCTCAGATTGGCCTCCTCATCAATGAGGCCAAATCAGAACTCATGCCAGCACTCAGGTGATTCAGTTCATGAGGCAGAGCTCGACTGTCTTCAAGCCAGAACATGGCTCCCGGCAGACAAGGCCGAGGTCCTTTCCTCCTTTGCCCACTCATTTCTGGTTGGGCAATTGCGTCTACCTGGGACTTCCCTACACCTTCTGGGCCTCCTCATGGTAGCCTCATGCGCGTGGTCCAGTGGGCCACTGGCAGCCATCCCCTGCAGTGGGGCTGGCCCACCAATGGTCACAGCACTCCGGTCATCTGGACCAGCCAGTGACAGTGACCCAGGAGATGTGGAATGGCCTCCAGTGGTGGCTCGTTCCAGCTCATCTGCAGGAGGGTATCCCATTTGTCCGCCCAGAGCCGATGGTCACTCTGTCGAAGGACGCCTCTCTGATGAGTTGGGGTGTCCATATGGGGGAGCTCAGAGCGCATGGCCTCTGGTCCCCTCAGGAGTCTCGATGCCACATCAACCTGCTGGAACTTCAAGCAGTCCAACTAGCCCTCACCACCTTCGCTCCATTTGTATGGGGTCCAAGTGGTCCAGGTCCAGAACAGACAACACCACGACCATGTACTACCTAAACCGCCCAGGGTGGGATGCACTCCTTGCCTCTGTGCAAGGAGGCTCTCTACACTGGTCTCGTGAGCAGACTGAAGGCGGATCTCCTAGCCATCCATGTGGCAGGCCTCCAACACTCTAGCCAATGCCCTATGCTGGGTAGGTGCTGCATCTCACAGTGGTCTCTCCTGCGGAGGTAGTACAAGATCTGTTCTCCCACTGGGGCACTCTTCAGGTGGATCTGTTCACCTCCAGGAGAATGAGCGAGAGGCTGTTCCATGCCGGCCCCCCTCAGCAGGGCTCACTGCAGGGGGATGCCTTCACGAGGCCGTGGACCCTGGGCCTGTTCTATGCCTTCCCTCCATTTCCCTTGATCCACAGAGTGCTTCTCAAGGTGAAGAGGGACAAGGTGCAGGTGATTCTGGTAGCCCCAGACTGGCCCCCATCAGTTCTGGTGTCCAGATCTCCTTAGCCTCAACTCCAGGCTCCCGAGGCGGCTTCCAGCCCAGCCGGACCTGATCTCAGTCAACAAGGGGAAGGTACTCCACCTGGACCTTCAATCCCTGCACTTGATGGCCTGGTTCCTGAGCATGTCGAGTTCCAGGCCTTGGGTCTTTCCGATGAGGTCCTCAATGTTGTTGAGGCATCCTGTAAAGAGTCGACCAGAAAATGCTATGCCTTCAAATGGAAAAGATTCTCCATTTGGTGTCAGGATAAGGGGTTGTACCCTTCCTCCTGTTCCTTGGCTAGCATTTTGGACTACCTGTGGTCCATTTCTCAGCTAGGGCTTCGGTCGACGACCTTTAAGGTGCACCTGGCAACCATCTCTGCTTACTGGGCGTGGGCCGGAAAGCAGTCAGTGGCGCAGGAGAAGGTGGTCAGGTGCTTTTTCAAAGGCCTTGATCACATATCCCCTCCAGTGTGAGAACCTCCACCTCTGTGGGATCTACTGCTGGTATTGGCTAAGCTCATGGGCAAGCCATTCGAACTGATGCCCAGGTGTGATATATCTCACCTGTCGTGGAAGACCGCCTTCTTGGTGGCTGTTACGTCAGCCAGAAGGATGGGAGCACTATAGGTGCTTTCCATCAAGTCTCCTTATCTGGTCTTCCACAGGGACAAGGTTGTCTTGCGCCCCACCTGAAATTCCTTCCGAAGGTGGTGTCGGGGTTTCACCTTAACCAGGTGTTGACTCTGCCGGTGTTCTACCCCAATCACACCTTGGAGGCCGAATATAGGCTCCATACTTTGGACCCTTGAAGGCGCTCTCTTATTACAAGGTGGATGGCTGAAGTTTGGGGAGAGGTTCGCCAGCTGTTTGTCACTTACACTGAAGCCGCACCTGGCAGACCTACAGCCAAGCAGGCGATGACAGGTAGGTCACCTCCTGCATAGATCTCGCTATGAGGTTGGCGGGCATGGAGCCTCCCAAAGGGTTAACAGCTCATTATATCTGCCATACCGCTGCTTGGTGGCTGCTTCCAGGGACGTTCCTATCCAGGAAATCTGGGGCTGCTACCTGGAAGTCCGCACACACTTTCATACCACTACCATCGACCTTAAGTCACGCCGGGATGCTGGTTTGGGATCTCGGCTCTCAGTCCTTATTTCCCAAGTAGAGGTGCATGCCTCCTCCTCCCGGAGAACTGCTAGGAGTCTGCCAGTAAGTGTGGATTGAACAACATATCCACGTCCTAGAAATACAGGTTACTCACCTGTAACAGGAGTTATAGGGTGGTATGTTTATCCACACATCCCACCCGACCTCCGGCCGACGTGCAACCTGGCTTCCAGCGGCTAGATCTGGCATCATGGAATGGATCCGAGAGTTTTACCACCTGGGTGGGAGGAGCCAGCTGAAGACCTTCCGGCAAGATTTAAGGGGCAAGGAACCTGCCAGTAATTGTGGATGAACAACATATACCACTCCTAGAACTCCTGTTACAAGTGAGTAACCTGTATTTTCTGCTGATGTCACCTATTAATTTACCTCCTGATACAAGACATCCTGACTGTATAATTTTTAATAAACAGAGAAGGAGCTGGTGACATCATGGAAGGCAGGAGTCAAGACAGTTTTTAATTATGCTGTAAAGACCTTTATTGGCATGTTTGGGCTCTGAAAAAGAAACATCTACAGCACTATAAGAAGATAAGAATACATTAGGTAGACAGGTCTAAGTGTATTATTGGTAGAAATGTACTTTTAAACCTTATTGTTTTAAAAGATTGCATGGTTTGTGATATATGGTTTTGTGTTTACATTTTACATTTTATCTATTTTAAGTAAACCTCTATTTTTAGAGACTACCTGGTGTGCCTTTGAAATTCTTTTCTTTGACAAGGGAAGCATATGGTTAAAGCTGACACTATACAAAGCTTACTGGTTTTATCAGACTGGAAAAGGCAAGGGGTTATTCTGGTCTTTCATAGAGTGTTTAAGGGTTCATTCTGTACACCTGGTTGGCGTCCGTCGGCAAAAGATATCAGCCCCCAAAGAGCAGAATTATCTGAGCTTGTACATTGGGTACTAGCAAGAGGTTCACAGTTTGAATCCTCAGAACTTGAGACCAAAGTTTGATTCGAACCCACAAAACAGGAGGTTACCATGTTTTGTTAACTGTTCAGAATACTACGCTCGGAGGTTGGCACTGTAGGAGCAGAGGGCCTGACCTGCTGAGTGGGTTTGTGACAGATTGGTTGGCAGCAGTGTGCATAAGTTTGGTATTACAAGCTTTTATTGTTCAGTGTGTCAACTTGAGACCGTCAGCTCATTTGCAAAGAAAGAAAAAGGCAGTGATTTATTTTTAAAAAGGAGACAGAACTTCATCACTTGGCGTACAGTCAAGTTCCTATCCGTTTAATTTTTTTTTTCGAAAGTGCAGGTCAGAGTCGCTGTACTTAGGAAGAAAATGGCTTCCAACTACAGCAGGCACACTGTAGACTACTTAAAGCAGTTGTGCGGGACAGAGAGAGTCCCGTTCGAGGTGAAAGCCACCAAACAGAACCTCGTGGATACCCTGATGATAGCAGATACCCAGAGCATCGAGTCATAGACAGTGATTGAAAAGGACCAGACCTAGAGTGTGGCAGGGCTAGCGGCCAGTCCAGTGTCCAGATCTGATGAGGAGGGCAACAGGGCCACTGTCAGTGAAGGGCCACATCAGCAGGAGAAGGTCACCAGTATCCTGGATCCAGAAGTACTCAGGCTAAAAACTGAGTTGCTCAGAATGGAACTGGAGTTCCAGAGGGAGAGGGACTGTGAACAGTGGGAGGCAGACCGTGAGGCAGAGCAAGAACAGAGGCGCTGAGTGCTGAGCACCAGAGGCAACATGAACTGGAGAAACTCTGACTCAAACCAACGGCACCAGAGCAGGTAAGTGGCTTGGGTTTAACTGGGACCGCAGGACTGGGTTACAAATTGAATTCCAAATTGATAGCCGAATTTAAAGAGGGGGAGGATATGGATACCTTTTTAAATTCTTTTGAAAAAGTTTGTATTCGGGCTAAAATTCCTAGGGAGTCCTGGAACTTCCAGCTATCCCCGCCACTTATTGGGAAAGCGCGGGATGCATTGGGTCAAATGGACAATGAGGACAGTAATGATTACAGCAAACTTAAAGCTGCACTGTTAAAAAAAATTTAATTAACTGCTGAATCATACAGAGCTAAATTCTGTAAGCTCAGGAGAAGCTCTGACATGAGCTACGAGGAGCTAACCATGAAACAACCTCAGTTTTTAAAACGTTGTGGGAAGAAAACTCTGTTGATAAAATTGAAAATGTGATTGTGTTAGAACAGTTTTTCTGGGCAAGCCCAGCAGAGCTGAAAACCTGGCTGGAGGACCGAGATCCCAAAACAGTGCAAGAGGCTGCTGAACTCTCGGACCGCTATGCTAAGAGCAGACCTGCTCTGAGAGCGAATGGAGTGGGCGTAGCAGTGCAGAAAGGGAAAGGGTGCCTTCAGAGCAGCTGCCTCCACCAAAACCAGTTAGCCCCAGGTTTCAGAGAAAAGATTTCTCTGAGAAAAGAAATGAATGTTGGTTGTGTAAAGACACTGGGCATATTGCCAGACAGTGTCCCAAAATGGTGAGCAATACACAATGGGGGCTAGGAAGGAAGTGGGTTGTTTGTGTGTTCCTGGAAGCATGCCCGCGAACATGAGGGAACACATGCACCCAGTCATGGTGAATGGTGTACAGACACAAGGGTTAAGGGACACAGGGCATCCCTGACATTGGTAAAAGAGGATCTAGTAGATCCGGTCAGCTTATACCCAATAAATACATCACTGTACAGGACTTTACTGGTGAAGAGAAACATTGCCCTCGCTGAGTGTTCTCCTAGACTGGGGTGAAACAGAGTGAACTGTGCAACAGGTGGCTGTAGTCAAAACCTTAGCAATGGATGTGATCCTGGGCAGCAGTCTCAAGCGGAGGCGGTGTGTGCAGTTAACCATAGCCAAGCGGCAAGGAAAATTTTAGTTCCTTGAACCCCACGGAAGCCATTGTGGAAACCACTGAGAGGCTGATTCCCCAGCCTGTGTCTCCTGATATGGAGACTAACGAAAGGGGTAGAAATTCCTGGTAGCAAGTAACCACACAGCAACAGAGAGTTAGTCTGAAGAGGAGGGTGACCCATTTTCAGAGGGTTGGGATTGACAGTGATCCTGAGTGCCCTGACGCTAGTGCCAGGGACCTAGTTTAGCGACTGAAGGGACCTGTCCTATGCCTTGGGAATGTGTGAGGGGTTTGCAGGTGCTCAGAGAAGTGCCCCTAGTCTAGAGAAGCTGAAGGCTTGGGCAGACTCTGACGGATCACAGGGAGGTGACGGCAGACATAAGGTTTATTGGTAAAATTGACTTATGTATACTTAGGCTGTGTAGACAGAGGAAGGGATGCTAGGCAGGCAGCTTGTCGTTCCCTGGGATATTGTGAGCAGTTGCTCAAGACTGCACGTGATATTCCCCTTGTCTGGTTATCTGGGAATCGCGTGCACTATTCAGCAATTGGCCCAGAATTTCTATAGGCCAAACTTCACCCAGCAGGTGAAGGAGTACTGCAGGTCTTGTCACCGGTGCCAAGAAATAGGGAAGGTGGGCAAGAAAACCCAAGCCGCCCTGATCCCCTTGCCCACAGTGGAGGAGCCATTCCAGAGGGTGGGAATGGATATTGTGGGGGCCTTTAAATACCCTGAGCTCCTCAGGGAAGAGATTCATCCTGACTGTGGTGGATTATGCCACCTGGTACCCGGAGGCAGTCACCCTATCCTCACTGAGGACAAAGTAGCAGATGCCTTACTTGGGATTTTTCCCCTTTGTTGGGTTTCTGCAGGAGGTTGTCACCGATCGAGGGGTTCCTTCATTTCGGACCTGATGAAATGTTTATGGGAGAAGTGTGGGTGGTGCAGAGATGCTTGTGGAAAGATTCAATGGTACCCTGAAGTCAATGCTGTGGCCGTTTGCTGAACAACATGGGAGGGACTGGGAGAAATACCCTCCCCACCTGTTGTTTGCATACAGGGAGATACCCCAAGAGTCGACAGGATTTTCCCCCTTCGAACTCTTATATGGATGCCAGGTACATGGGCCCTAGACTTGATCCGGGAGGACTGGGAAGGCAAGCATGCCACCAGGGAACTCCCATTGTGGATTACGTCATTAGGTTTAGGGAAAGGCTGAAGGAGCTTATGGGGACAGCCCAGAGCAACCTGGCAGCTGCCCAACAGAAACAAAAAGTGTGGTATGACCACAGAGCCAGAGCTCGCTCGTACATGGTGGGTCAGGAAGTCATGGTCCTTATTCGGTCAAGAATGACATGCTGCAGGCTGAGTGGGCAGGACCATTCAGAGTGGTTAGGAAGGTAAATGTTGTGAACTACATTATAGAGTTACCTGACAGAAAGATGGACAGAAAGGATGTACCATGTCAACATGATAAAGCCATATACAAATAGGACTGACATGGTGTTTGCAGTGTGTAGTCATGTGGAGGGACGGATGAAGAGACCCTTTCTGGACTTGCTGGAAGAAAGTAAGCAGGAGTCCTCTGTGGAGGCAGTTAAATTGTCTCCCAGCTGACCCAGACAAGATCCAGGAAGGAAGGTAGGTTTAGCAGACTTTGCCTCATTGTTTAGCGCCAAGCCTGGACTAACCTCCTTAGTGACTCACGATGTGGAGACAGGGACACAGACGCCCATACGGCGGACAGCATATTGGGTGTCAGAGGCTGTCCAAAAGGACATTAGGAGGGAAGTGGAGGAGATGCTGTATTTAGGGGTAATCCAGAGATCCCACAGCCCTGGGCCACACCCATAGTCCTTGTGCCCAAACCAGATGGCTCTACTCATTTCTGTGTGAACTATCGTGGACTGAATGCAGTCACGAAGTCAGACACCCACCTGATGCCCGGACGGACAAACTCCTGGGCAGAGTTGAGAGGTGACCTACCTTATGATGATTGACCTGACCAAGGCGTATTGGCAGGTAGCGGTGACAGACAAGCTGAGGAGAGGTCAGCCTTCATCCTCCGATAGTCTTATTTGAATTTAAAGTAATGCCTTCGGAATGAAGAGCACCCTGGCCACTTTCAAGGTTGGTGAACCAGGTGTTAAATGGTGCTGAGGGAGAACCGCGTCATGTACCTGGATGACACTGCCATCTTTAATACCAGCTGGGAGAAACACCTATCCCACCTTAGGGAAGTGCTGGGCAGCATACAGAGGGCCTGGCTTACTGTCAAAGCAGAGAAGTGCCAGGTGGCCATAGGAGAAGTGGCATACCTCGGGCATGTGGTAGGCTGGGGACAGCTCCGTCCTAACCAAATAAAAATAGAGGTAATCCAGGAGTGGCCCAGGCCAGAAATGCAGAAGCAGGTCAGGAGTTTTCTTGGGACAGTGGGGTACTATAGAAAATTTGTACCCAATTACAATACCCTGGCTGCTCCCCTGACCTGGTAAAGAAAGATCTACTGTTATAAGTTCTTACATAACTGTACTTTGCAGTGAAGAAGATGGGGAAAAAATTCAATAACAGCGTATCCGTCTTTTGCAGATTAAGAAAGAAACCTGCAAGATGCCCAAATTCATGAATCATTACCCAGGCTGTAGAGATGGACTGCTCGGGAGAGGAGATTCAATAGTATATAATCTGCAGAAAGAGCAGCTTTATATTCCACTCACTCCAGCGGAACCCTTCCACCTGTGTGGCTTGATGAAGTTCTGTCGCAAAGGGTTCAATAGAATAGGTGGAAACTAATGGGGAGAAGGGCATTCCTGTTGAGTCCCTCATTGTAGCGGTATAGGACAGAATGCAACATTTATATGGACAGAAACAGAGGGTTCAGCATGGAGATTCTGGAGCCAAAGGAGAATTGCTCAGCAAACCCAAAGGCTGACATAGTGTCCCCAAAAGTTCTAGAACATGCAGTCAAATGCCTTCTCCATATCTTAACTGAGAATTGCAGCCAAGCACCTTCTCCGTGTCTAAACAGAATTGCAGCAGAATTGTCTGTTGAGCTATATATTCAAGAAGAAGGTGTGGCATTTATTATCTGTCGTATGGCATTTTCTTGTAAATCACACTGGTCCAGATGGATGTGGGGAGAATCTGATCAACTCGTCATGCCCAGATAGACATGTAGTTTGTAATCTATGTTTAAGATGGAAATGGGTTGATATGAAGAGGAGACACTGAATCTTTCCCAGGTTTCAGCATGACTGACTGAGTTGCATATTTCCAAGAGGCAGGAGGGTTTCCCCATCTCCCTCACCTCAGAGCATTGAAGAGAGCAAGGAAGCAGCTCCTTCAAAAAGCGTTTATACCATTCTATTGGATACCCATTTGGGCTGGGTCACTTCTGTGTTTAAGTATCTGATAGAACCGTCAGCAGTTCCTCATTCGTAATCTGAGCAGTCAATGCATCCTGTTGTTATGCGGGACGCTTAGGTAGGGATAATTTAGGAAGGACATTCTGGATATGGGGTGAACTTGGGAGGTGTCTCTATATAACTGTTTATAATAATCCTGAAATGCTGTTTCAATTTTGTGAGCATCGATAGTAGCAGTACCTGTAGATAAATCCTTAACCTGGGTGATACTGGCCTTATTTCTGGTGCCGATGTTTATGTGCTAAAAGTTGAGTCCCTCTCCTCATAAATGTGTGTTTTGTGGGAGTTTTTGTAACTTATCTTTCTAGGGACATGGATATGTTGTTCTATCCACACTTGTTGGCAGTGTCAAATGTGCGGAAAGTCTTCATGCTGGCTCCTCCCACCCGAGAGGTATATCCCTCAAGTCCGCCCCATGATGCCAGCTCTTCCTTTCCGCTGGAAGAAGCAGGTTCTCCTCCATGCTCCCACGTTGTAGGCCATAGTGCTTTCAGATCAGTTTGGATTGATTTCTAAAACTGACATTTCAGTATTAGTCTTCAAGCTCCCAACCACGATGGACAGTCTGCACCCAGATTTCACTGGTGCCTGTGTGGCAGAATATGTCGCGCACCACCACCTCCTCCCACTTCATGTACGCCTACTGCCTGGGCCACAAACACAATACCCAGGCCTGCAACATTTGTCAGTCTTTTCACATGATGGTCCTCGAGGACCGCCTTAAGTAGGGCCGCCCAGAAAATGACATCCGCTGGTCAAATCTAAAGACTCCCGTTGAGTGGTCTCTGCAGCTGTGGGAGCCACCGAGCTGCTAAAACAGCTTGCAGCCTTTGAGGGGGAAGGAGAAGGAGGCAGCTCAGGCCGCTGCTTAGTCCTTCTCAGCATCTGCTTTTGTGCCACTCCAGTTGGGCTCCACTTTTTCAGGCTCTTTCAAGGAGCTGTGTCAGTCCCTCTCGACTAAGGGTCAGGGTCCTTCTGGTTTTCAAAGCTCCCACTCTAGCAAGGAGAAGAAGGTGTTGAAGAATGAGAAGACTCATTGTTGATATTCCTGGGACTGGGAACATTCCAGGTCTCTCAACTCCCAGGTTTTGACCACAGTCAAACTGTGGCCTTGGCCGCTGGCTTCATGGAGACCACATTGGGCCGGTTGGTCGAGACACCAGCCGATGATGTGGACGAGATTTTTCTCGACCCAATTGACCAGTTGTCGTCCAAAGAAGCTGACAATTCTCTCTTCAGGACTTCAGTCCTGCCTGTGACCTTAGAAGGGGGGCTGCTCAGTCCGCTGATCAGCACCCTCCGGTCACCGACCCAGACCAGGAGGAGCTGTGGCATTCCCCGCCTCTCTTTGAGATTCCCCCTCAGCACCCCCGATGGTCAAGGTCCTCCTCCAGTGGATCGAGCAGCTCCTGTCGCCATCAGTGCTCCCTCTCTCTGCACCACGGGAAGCGGCGCTGTAGCTATTCCTCATCTTTGTCTTCCTCAGGTGAGGAGAGGCTTCGGCGCAAGTTGCATCAATGCTACGAAGACCTCATGGCAACAGTTGGTACTGGCCAGTACGAAGCCAACCCCAGTTCCCACACTGACCATCACTTGGCTATCGCCCAAGAGGCTGACATAGACTCCCTCTGTGGGGTCGGTCAAGACCATCTCTTCCCCCAGTGGAGCCAGTCAAGACCATCTTGGTTCGGGTAAAGCCAGCGCCTCTCCACTAATTGTGGTGGAGCCGCAGCCCAAGCAGCCATCAACCAGTGCTCCAACTAAAGAGTCTCAGTCGGCCAAGGGGCTTCCCCATTTGCTGTTGGTACCATCGCACTTGACTGCCCGCAGAGGCTTGAAGGTGGCTCAGGCGATCAGCCATTTTTACAGACTTCTCAGAGTCTGAGGATTTCTCACTGCACTCCCGTCCGGTCGACTAGGAGTCCATGGGGGATCTCTCGGTGAAGGAGGAGCCCACTTCCTTACTGGGCATTTTCTGTTTCATCTCAGAGTCCACGGGGATGAAAATGGAGCCCCTCCATAAGTGGGCTCGCTATCCCCTTACAGAGATTCTGGACAAAGGGGACTCCAAAGGAGGCTTTTCCAGTAGCAGAGGCCATTGTTGGCCCAGCCCTGGAGCTTTAGCAGTGCCTCACATCTTGCCCAGCGCCTGCTGCCCAGATGTCCCACAAGTATGCGGTGCCCATCGGTACCCTCTCAGGTTTCACAGAGCACCCCTCAGCCAAGGGACTGGTGGCTGACTCCGTGTTTTGGTGCTTGGGCAATATCGGGGACATTGACAAGCCACTGGACAAGGCATCCAAGAAATTGGATCACGCAGGTGAAAACACTTTACACTGCCTCCTCGCTCAGTCTCCATCAGATGAGCTCGGCCATCCTGATGGCACATTTCTCCACCCCTCTTGGGCTCTTTGGATAAGGTGATTCCTCCCCTGCCTGCGGACCTCAGACTATGGTCAAGCAGGTCCGAGATCAGAGGCCTGGCTGTTGCCAAGCAGCAACTGCAACGGCTCTGGATCTGGGGATTCCTGTGCCTGCTCTTTGGTGGCCACAGTAGCCATGCGCCATAGGGCTTGGCTGCGATCTCAACCTTCACGGCAGACGCTCTGCACAATCTGGCAGATGATCTGCCTGTATATATCTTCACCATTCATCACTGGTGGGTATACGCCAGGCGCTATGACCCGTGGGGCTATTAGCTTACAAATGTTTTGTTTGGGGAGGGTCTCCGCTGAGGCCAGTGCCACCCTCAAGGATGACATATAGCGTGCCGCTTGAGCATTAGCCAGTAACGACGCGACTCCTCCCCACCTCAGTTCTGTTCTTCCGCGTCAGCGTGCACCTCGTGGGAGCTGAGAGCCGCTACGTAGTTCATTTGCATATGAACAAGCCAGCAGAAGAAGGCCATTTGGTCTATCAAGTCTGCTCATATTGCAGGGTCCACAGCTTGAGCTAATGTCCCTGCCCTCCCTCCCTCCTCCCACTGCTCCCATTCTCCCTATCCATGATTCTTTACCTTCCCCATGTCTATCAGCCCTTCTTAAAGCTTCCCACTGTATTCAATGAGATGACTTCTTCCGGCAGCGCGTGACAGATGTCCACCACCCTCTCTGTGAAGAATTGCTTCCTGACCTCCCTCCTAAACTTCCCACCACTCCAGCTTAAGACTGTGCCCCTTATGATATGATTGCCACTCAGCTTAAAGATACTCTTTATCAACCTTATTTATCCCTTTCAAGTACTTGAATGTCCCAATCATGTCTCTTCTCTCCTGTCTTCCAGGAGTACATGTTCAGTGCCCTCAACCTCTCCTCGTATGCTTGCCTTGCTGACTGGCTATCATCTTTGTAACCCTCCTCTGTACCTTCTCCAGCAGGTTAATGTCCTTTCTGAGGTGTGGGCACCATTACTGAACTCCATACTCTAGATGCAGCTTTACCAGTGACCTGTACAAGGCAGTATAACCTCTCTCCTACTACTGATCCCTTAGCTATGTGTCCCAGCATCTTGTTTGCCTTTGCTGCTGCTTTCTTGCACTGCATGGATTGCTTCAGGTCACTAGTGATCATCACTCCAGGTCCTTCTCCTTCTCTGATGCAGATATTCGAACTCCACCCAGGTATCACTGTCCTGAGATTCTTGGCTCCAGTATGCATAACTTTGCATTTCTTGGCATTGAAGCCAAGCTGCCAGATCCTGGACCACCTCTCCAGCTTTTCCATATCTTCCTGAAGGTCTCATATACCTTGGCTGTGTCCACTCTCCCACAGAGCTTGGTGTCATCTGTGAATAGGCACATTTCACCTTTAATGCCATCCCAGTGTCATTGATGAAGACATTGAGCAACACTGGCCCCAGCACAGGGCCTGTGGGACCCCACTGGTTACCTCTCTGGTGCCAGATAACTCTCACCCTACCACCACCCTCTGGGTTCTGTCCCTCTGCCAGTTTCCACCCAACTGACCATCTTTCCCCAACTCCAAGATTCACTAACTTCCTGATCAACCTTTTGTGGGCCACAGAGTCAAAGGCCTTGCTGAAATCAAGATACAGGATGTCTACCACTTGGCCCCTGTCTACTGTCTTAGTGACACAGTCAAAGAACTCAATAAGATTTGTTTGACATGATCTCCCCCCCCCCAATGAACCCATGCTGCCTCTCATCCTGGAGACCATGTTCCTCTAGATATTTCACCAACCTTTCTTTTAGTATGGTCTCCATGAACTTGCCCACATTGGAGGTCAGACCTACTGGTCTGTAATTCCCTGGATCATTCTTGGGACCGCTTTTGTGAAGTTTAGTTCAGTGTCACCAAGTTCTATCATACTGAGCGCATAGACTCTTCTAACAGGTAAGATCGTTCTTTATTTTATTGTTTCTACAGCACCGAGCCTGTTTCTTGTTTTTATTATTTTGTGTGCGGTTGATCTGGGGCCTAAATCAAAAACCAAGGGTCCCAGACGCCAAGTGAATCTGACTCTTCCTTGGTCGCCCTCCGTTACTGTACATACCGGAGGGCCATGAGCCATCGATGACACCGGCCTCGCTGGTGTTTCCAGTTCACTAGAAGGGTCTGGTGGACAGTCGGCCTCCTCCGGGGGATCAGTTGAGTGCCCCTCTCAGTCGTCAGCTTCCTTGGAGCCACAACCACCCCCAGTGTTGTGATCGGACCTACACGTTAGATCTGTACCAGTGGGGTCCTAGTCTCTGTTTGCCGGCTCCGCTGTTCCTCCTGGCACCGTTTCTGGAACTGGTGAGCAGGACAGTGCCGAAGGTGCAGCATGGCCTTCGTTCGATGCCACGAGCGGTTCCGAACTTGGTAGAGTGTGAAGGGTGGCCTCTCTCCCCCTGCTTTCTTCCTCTTTGGAGGGAGAGAAGGGCTCTGACCCAGATTGGTCACCCCTCTGAGGAGTTCTCAGGCTCTGAAGTGCATTGCCTCCCTACAAGGCCTAGCAGCACTACTTTGAGTGTTTGTTTTTTCTTCTCCTTTGTCTGGCTCTGTCTCTGGGGCTGCTGTGTCGGGGATTCTCACAGCACCATCTCCAGCGCCATACATCTGGCAGCGCCACCTACGGGCTGTGGAACAGGGTGGCACCATCCCCAGTGCTGCAGGGAGGGCGGCACTGATGACAGAACAAGGTTGGAGGACAATGCTAGGTCTGGAAGCAGTGCCACTCCCGATCGCGAATCAGAGGATCAGCGCTGGGAGGCCAACTCAGCACTGAAGCTGGGAGCAGTGACTTCATTCCCTTGTTAAAGGTTAACTTGGGGTTGCTAGGCAGGTTCACAGACACCTGTGGCTCCTCCAGTGTTATTCCCTCAGGGCCCCAGGGACGGATGAGGGTAGGTCCTTTCTGAAGGGGAGGGCTTGAGAGCACCTGATATGGCCCGGGAGTCCTCTCTTAATGCTGCTGATGGCTCTGGTAGGAGCCACAGTGCTGATCCCTCGCATTTTCGCTCTCCTCAGCGGGAAGGGCCTGTATCTGGTGGGGTTAGGGGCCGCCCTCAAGTGTCAGGCTGGCCCCAGTCACCTCACTTTGGGGCTTCTTCCTTAGGGCACTGCTCAGCCACACCTGCATGGTTGTGCGACATCCTGTGGTTTTGTTGCAGCCCCACCCTCCAGGAGGGTCGCGGATGTTCCTGGAACTAGCAGGGATCCTCCTCCTGGTGTTCCAATCTTCTCCTCCACCTTCTGATCCTTTGCCCAAATCATCTGCTCTCCCGGTATTTTGGGTCCTACAGGGCCTTGTCATGGGACCAGTTCAGAGGTTTGGCTGCAGTGTTTCCTCCCTACCTTAGAGCTCTGGACCTGGTCATATTTAGACCACAAACCCTTGCTGCAGCCACCCCTGAGACTAGCTCCTCTGCCTCCTTGTCTTCCTCTTCTGAGAAAGAAGACTCCACAATCCACTTGTCCTCAGACACTGATACCACCAGCTATCAGTGGTTCTTGTCAGGCTGGTGGAGGAACTCCACATTTCCCTTTTGAGGCTATGATCCTTCCATGTGATGCTTGCTCTCTTGGGAGGTTTTCCTCTGAGAGTATCGTTATCCCTCCATGGCCTATTCCTTTTCAGGAAGTGTCCCATCGGGTCTGGCAGTCTCCAGCTACCCAGTATGTTAAAAATGATAGTGGCCAAGGTTAAATACAAGTTTATCTATAAACAAAATTTATATATAGTTGGCTAACCAAAATGTTGAGAACATAGAAAAAGTGTACAAGGCTTGCAGGGGCTGCTAATGGATAATGGATGACTAAATGATGCCAACATGTCAATTGATATGTAGGGCTAGTAAAGGGCTGCAAGTGGCTAGTGAATGTCACTTAATGTGTATGTATGTGTAAAACTTTAAAAGGTTAATTGTTAGAACTCTGTAAAATATATAAAATAATTGAAAAGCACAAGCCATACTAAAACCAAGGTCTCAGCAAAATTAGTTTACCCTGTCAGCCAAGACGCTGTGTACCAGAAGATGTCTTTTTGAAGGTTATGGCTAAGATAAAATGCAGCAGTACAGTATCTCATTTCATAATTTCTTGTGTTTAAAAAAAGAAAATGTGTCACAGAGTTGATAAGGAGCAATTATATCCTTGTTTTGGCCCTGTCTAGTGCAAAGCTGTTTTGTCAGCAGGTTATTTAAAATGAAATAAAGTCCCCTTTTTTGTTTTCTGTCTCCCAAGCAAGTTATTTTTGATCAATATAAATCCTCTAACCATTTGTTTTTCCATCTAAGGATGACCACATGTCTCGGCAAAGTGTCAAATGTATCTTATGACTGAGGTATCTCATGGCCACTGTACTTTCAAACCCGAGTCTCATGATTTCCTAAATGGCGTCTAAGTCTCTAGGTGTCTAGGCTAACATTTGCTGTAACAGTTTGGAAATTTACTATGCATTTTGATGTAAACAATTTGAGTGTAAATGCAGGACCTAGATGTCATGTCCAGTGTGTCCAAGAGGAGTAGCCAGCATGGCTGCCATAGATACTTAGGTCACCCAGAGGAATGAGGAATGTTGCTTCATTCCCTCTGAACACCTGTAGCCCTGGTGGTAATAAGCCATCAGCTGTTTAGAATTGAGCATGTTAGAGGTAAAATTGTTAGGGCTTATTTAGGTATTAATAAATTGCAACTGATTTAAAGCAACTTCTGGTGTCAGGTAGCTTTATTGGATTACCAGGGACCACTAAGCATGAACCTTGTGCTTTACTACCTTACTGTTATCAGTATGGTATAGTTTCTTTATTTACAAATTGGCCCAGCCAGCCAGGAGGTGGTTTTGGTTCTGGTCTCGGTAAATCTGGTAAAGCCTAGTGTTTACTCTAAACAGGGTCCACACAGGTAAGGGTCATAACCTAACTGTGGGGCTGGGAAAAAGAGTCTGACTCTGAGTGTTCGAGTGGACTTGAACCTACAGGAAAAGGTCTACGAAGCAGCTATAAGTTGGGTAAGGGTAATGTATATGTATGTGGGGGTCTCAGGACCCCAATTTTAAGGATATGTGGAGAGATGTATTAAGGAAAAATCTCTCAAACAAACAAGGGAAACTGCCCTTGTAATTTGTGCCTGCTAGATAGCAGGTCAGTGGAAACAGGAAGTATATACTGTTAGAGCCGATGGTGGCTTTCACAATTCAGGCTTCTTTTTCTAGGAAAGCGGTGTCTGATCAAGTAATGTTAGATAAGCAACATTTAGAGAAAGAAAAATAAACTACTATGGATGCATACACAGTAGGTGTGACTACAAACGGGTTGATTTGAACCCGCCCCCGCCCATTGTTCACTATCTGCGCAGCTTTAAGTTTTTTGTGTCGATTTCAAGTTCCCTTACCTCCTATCGTGGACATTTGATGCCATACCCAGGTACTGGAGACCTCCACCAGTTGGATCTCAGCCTAGTACTGCTACAGATTTTTAAACTGCAAACCAGAGCCCTGGGAAAAGACTTGGTTTAGCAGGTTACTGAAATGGCGAAAAGGAAACCTTTGAAAAGGTTTATAGCTGCAGCACTTGGAGGTTATCATGAAGGTCCTATAGTCATTCTTCTGGATCAGACTAGTGTATCAGAAGAGAAGGAGGAAAATACCTTGGCACAGGGTAAGTCTGTGTATTTTGTTCTAAAGTTGTTGTTTTTTATGTCTGTTTCATTTCTGTAATACACATGCTGAACAAAGTAAAGCTCTCTCTCTTTTCCTTTTCTTTTTTTTTTTTTCTCCCAGCATATATTTATGGTTTGTGGTTATGTTCCGTTTTCAAGGTTGTTGTACAGATAGCATGGGCTGCTTCCGGAGCAGAGCATGTTACAGTACAGAAGAAAAACAAAAGAGTTCTCTGCCTCTTATCTAATTTTTTTGTTGTTGTTGTTTTGTTTTTTTAATGAAAGATTTATGTTGCCTGGATAGGGTTATTGAAAAACTTTAGTATGAGACTTCTGGTTCCGCCCCGTGTAATGGCAGCCTAGAGGAAGAACAGCATCTACCCCAAGCTAAAAAAAAAAACTACACTTCGGCTGTAATTTTCCATATTTTTCATGCAGATTTCTCATTATAGTATCAGCAGAAAGTGCAGAGTACTACAGAGACTGAATTTAGCAACGAAACATAGCACGATGGAGGAGATAGCTGATTGAACCGAATCAGAGGCCTCAGTCACATCAGATAACCATGACTCTGCAGACCTCAAAAGCGGCCTGATTAAATCTCAGCAGAGACAACCAAAAGCCAAAGCGAAGAAGGCAAAACTTGACTTAATTTATCAAGAGATACTTTTCGTGCTGAAATCAAAGAAATGTACAGTGAGTTCTGAAGAGATGTGATACAATTAGATACAATGAGTAGGCAGACACAACAGAGAACTGTGACGGCAACTGAGAATAGAGTAGACGAGCTGGAACAAACGGTACAGCAGATGAAAGAGATGCAAGAACAAATAATTGATCTCCAAGAAGATTTTGAGAACAGAGCACGATGCAAAAACATCAGAATTTATTGCCTACCAGAGGATTCTGAGGGGACTAACATTAAAGAATTTGTTGAAGCTTTGCTGCTCACAGCCTTAGAACTGCCAAAAGATTTCAACCTCCACCTAGAGGGAGTGCATAGGGCATTGGCACCTAAATCTACCTCTGTAAACTTACCACCAAGGTCAGTAATTCTTCATTTCAACAATTATGCAACAAAAGAACACATTCTGCTCACAGCATGGCGGCGCGAGAAAGTTTTCTATGGCCCAACTCGCATATATATTGATCATGACTATGCACCAAAAACTGCTCTCCTGCGACGTGCCTATCTACCGTTACTTTCAGTATTGAAAGCAGCAGGACATAAATTTACTACCCCATATCCAGTGTGGTTAATTGTTCATCTATCTTCTGGAAAGAGAAAGTTCTCCACGGCTCAAGAGGCAAAAGAAGAACTTACAAAAATGGGCCTGCACTTTCCCGAACGAAATCTGAGTGGCAACAATCCAGAAAAACGTCAAGTTGGTTGGCAGTCTAATTCAAACAGATGGCAGGGAAAACAGCAAGAACTGGGAACACTCAAATCTACCTTAGCAGTTTACCAGAGGGAGGCAAAAAGTGACAATACTTGAAACTTACGGAGAGGCTCATTCGCATGACTGAGCAGGAAAGAGAAGGTTTGAAAACCTGTGCTGCACCATCTGTTTTTCGGGCCTGAAGTGTGCTGTCTACATTAATGAGCTGCTCTGAGCCTGGACTATGCGACTGCACGATGAAAAGACACTACCTTACACGAACTACTAGATAAGTAACAGCCAGTACCTAAATAACCTAAGTGCCTTCTAATGGTGGACTAGAAGCTATAGACATAATTATTTGATTATGTTAATTGCTGGCCTCTTCGTCTCCTTTCGATACTGGGTGTAATATAAGGGGGAACATTTTTCAGAAAGCTCGGGAAACAGGGAATGGAGAAAGGAGCAGTCTTTGAGCTCTATGCTGCTTATGGGGGATATCCCTAAATGTTTTCTTTGGAGTTATCTACTCCTTTCCTTTGCTGATTTTGCCTTATTTAAAGGGGTACAGTTTACTGTCTCCTTGAAGGCCCCTAACAACAATGTTAAGGGATTCCCTTCAATTTTAGGGAGAGTTCAAATGCTCCAGGAGCAGTTTCTTCTGGAAATTTGGAGTTTCTCATTTCTCTCCCCACATTTGGAAGTCCTAAAGATTATACAGCATAGAATATTACCAAAAGCAATATCTATATGTATATATGTTTATGATTTATTGTTACTTATTACTGGACAGCTATCTTTCTAGATTAGTGGATATACCATGTACATTTGCATTTTACAGTGGCAAATTACTGCTATGTATGTGATAAGTTATTGTTGGTTGATAAGGGGCAGTTAGAAAAACTTTAGATTATGAAGCATCGATCAGAGCACAGGATATATAAGACAGGATGGAACATTTTCTGGTGGAACCATTGTTAGGACATTCAGGAGACTTTATGGATCCTTATGGAGAAAGGGGGAGGAGTTGTGGAGGGGGGAAATTGTAATAATCAGTAATACTTTACCAAATGAAAATCTAATATGGTATTAGAAACAACTAGGATACTGTCATTAAATATTAATGGCATTAATCATCCCATAAAAATATCTAGACTACAACAGTACCTGCGGAAGCAGAACGCAGATTGCATCTATTTACAGGAGACACATTTGTCACAAGGTGAACATGTTAAGCTTGCTGCAGGTGGCAGATGCACTGTTTTCTCTTCTTCCAGTAAGTTGGGGAAAAGGCATGGAGTGGCAGTTTTGATTCCAGCTACTACTCCGTTTACCAAGGGGGAGGTATATTCAGATAATAATGGGTATTTTGTCATGGTACAAGGACGTTTGTATGAGACTGAAGTAACGATGACGAGTGTGTATCTGCTGCCAGGATCATCTCCCTCATTACTGAGGCAGTTCTTTAATAGACTGCTTGAAAAGCAAAAGGGGGAAACGCTGATAGGAGGTGACTTCAACTTAATAATGTCCTCACAGAAAGACTCCACTTTTCCTAAACAGCATAGGTTTACTCCCACTCAAAAACTTTTAAAAACACAGATACCTAAGATGGGTCTTACAGATGTATGGTGCCATTTCTTCCCCTCTGTGGAGGGATACACATTTGTCTCCCCTAGATATCGAACATCAGCTAGAATAGATTATTTTTTTACATCTAAAGAGCACTTGGGTATGATCCAAGATATATCCCTGGAAGCTCGCCTCCTCTCAGACCATATACCTCTCTTAATTAAGGTGAGATTTAACAAAACTCTTAAAACAACCTTATGGAGAGTGAATCTTTCTCTTTTGAAGGATCCCGTGTTTAAGCCCAGAATGGTAGACAGTATCACACAAACCCTAGAGGAGAATACAAACCCTTCTATTTCAGCTACTATACTCTGGGATACTCTGAAGGTTGTGATTAAAGGAGAGATCATCTCTTAGTCCTCCAGACTAAATAAACAGAGAGACTCCAGACACAAATTATTACAAGTTAAATTGCAAGAATTACAGCACATGAGAGAGAGAGGGGAACGAGTTACACAAATTGAGCTCAGACAAATCCAATCGGAATTACAATCCATTTTAGATTATAAGACGCAAATGTCCTTACTATATCTTAAAAGATGCTATTATGAGGGATGCCCTAAAGGTGCCAGAAATTTAGCTAGGCGTACTAGAGGATTTAAGCAGACTGCCGCTATCACAAAGATTAGAGACCCCTTAACAGGAGATATTCTTAACAAAACTCCTGCAGTTCTCAAAGCATTCCAGCAATATTATGCAGATTTGTGCTCTGATCCCACACCCCCCCCTCCCCGGAGGATATAAAAATTTTTTTGACCCCTTAACTTTCTGCACTTGTCTGAGTCCCAGCAGGCTTCACTTTTATGCCCTATCTCCACTATAGAGATCCAGAGAGCAGTTAAAAATTCTAAAACATTAAAAAGACCTGGCCCAGATGGCTTTGGAGCCAAATGGTATAAGACGTTTCTTTCAAAATTGATCTAGCCGATGCAAAAGACTTTTTTTGGAGGTGCAGGATGGAGGTGCCCCAACCCCCACCCTCATGATCATATGTGGCCATCTCAGCTATCCTGAAACCAGGTAAGGATCCATTAAATTTAGAGTCATACAGACCCATCTCAGTTTTAAATAATGATTATAAGCTATATATGACAATATGGGCACATAGGTTGGAGACTATATTACCTACCCTGATACTTTCAGATCAGGCAGGATTTCTGTGCATGCGTCAGACTGCAGATAATGTACAAAGAACAATCCATTTGATGGATCGTATGGCTAACTCAGCCACCTCCTTGGCTTTAGTCAGTTTAGATGCCTATAAGGCTTTCAACAGGGTGTCCTGGAGATTTTTATGGGGAACACTAATGTCATTTGAGCTTCCGAGGGAATTTGTAAATTGGATGGAGCAAATATATTCAGAACCAAGGGCTTATTTAAAACTTAATGGCAGTATCACACCTCGTATCATGTTACAGCGAGGCACTAGACAGGGATGTCCCCTTTTCTATTCGCCATCTACATTGAGCCTTTGGCTATGATGCTTAGAAATTCAGAAAAAATTAAGGGCATTCAGGTGGGCAATCCATCTTGGAAGTTGGCTTTATATGCGGATGACTTTTTATTGTCAGTATCGGATCCAGAGTCCTCTATCCCAGCAATATGGGAGGTACTTGAGCAATTTGCTCAGTTCTCTGCATACAAAATAGTCTTTTAAAATGGAGGTTCTCCCCTTCCATTTCTCCCCCTTGGGAACACTGAAAAGCAGTCTACCTCTGCACTGGAACAGCATCAAGATAAAATATTTAGGTATACAGGTACCAAACCAGTTAATGCACCTCACTATGGTGAACTATGAACCCCTAACACAAAAAATAGAGTCCGATCTACATCAGTGGTCCCAACTTCATTTATCATTATATTCTAGGGCGGATCTTGCTAGGATGAATATCCTCCCATGGCTGCTATATCTTTTTCAGACCATACCGATGATGCCAGATGGAATGTACTTTTCCTCCTGGAATAAGTCTCTAGCAAGATTTGTCTGGGCTGGGAAAAAACCTTGTATCAAGTCGTCCACATTAATATTACCAAAAAATAAGGGAGGTTTAAATTTGCCTGATCTTTAGTTGTATGCTTACGCCACTGTGATAGCTAGAGTTTTTAATTGGAACAACCCAATGTATGACATTCCTTGGAATTTACCCTTAATGGGGTGAGCGAGGGATGCAACCTTCTACAATTGATGTATACCCCAGTAAATAAAAGACCTACACTTATTTATAGTACAAATTCTACTATAGAGACTTGGAGGAAACTCATCCATTTAAGACAGCTAGAACCAGTAGGTGCCTATCTTAATCTATTAAATTTCAGAATCCAATCTCTTACTCTGGAACAGGAGGGTACTTTGGCTCAATGGAGACAAAAGGGTTTTAAATTTATATTCCACTTGGTGGACACCAGAGGGGGTCCTCTCATTTACCAAACTCCAAGAAACTTACAATCTTTTAGAACAAGACTTTCCAATATATACAAGTTTAAGAGAGGGCGTCAAACGGAGGGGACTAGCCTACAGTAGGCTCCCAGATCCCCCCCTTCATTGCTTACCTTAGCTATGACCACAGGGAGAGGTCAGCTGTGGTCCCACTTTGTGGGACTAATATATAGGGGATTGAGGGAATTATCAAAATTCTACTCAGGGAATTCTGAATGCCTGGAATGAACAGCTTCCACTCCAGGTATCAGATGATTGGGAAAAGTATACTAAATTCTCAGTGGGACTTTTGGGAGCCTCCTATTGGTGATAATTTGCCTGGAAAGATAGAAATAGATTTTTTATACACCGGCAAGGCTGGCCAAGTACTCATCTGGGTCGCCAAGCTATTGCTAGAGAGATTGTGGATAAATATCTGCAGATCAGTTCCATGTTTTTTGGGCCTGCCCGCAGTTAGCAGGTTTCTGGAGAGATATTTTTAGAGGCATTAAAAGAACTGGTAGATGTGGAAGCTGTATTGACCCCTGAGCTAGTATTACTCTCAGTTCCACCAGAGGATCTCCCAATACCCAGAGGATCATTGCTAATCACTTATATACTGGCAGCTAAAAAAGCAATTACTAGAAACTGGGAAAGAAGATGCCCCAAACATTCAGAGCTGATGGGGAATAATGGGATAAATTTATGTATTAGAGAGATTAATAGCCAAAAGCATAGATAAATGGTCTGCCTTTGAACTTAAATGAGGAAATGGATCATATATATTTCATCCTTAGATCCTACTTTTGTACCTTAGAAATATATTGACTCTGATGATGGTTTCTGTAAATGTCTTAGCTCATTATATGAACTGCTTTATAAATTATGTAAGTTGTCCTGAGACCTTGAATAATGTATTACTACAAACCTGACTGATGTAATTATGTGCTGTCTTAACTACATACTCTAAAAACTGTCCTATGGTTTGCGTAATGAAAATATAATAAATACAAAGTAAAAAAAAAAGAAAAATAAATTTTCGTATGTAGTTGTTGGTCGAGCAAGTAGGTTTCAAGAGGGAAGAGATATGACATCATAGATTGCAATGTGTAGAAAGATTTGTAGTTTGCAGACAACGTGCCAAGGAACTGCTAGGTGAAAATGTAATGTAATGTATTAACAGCTATGAATGGCTTTATCATACTTCTAGTTAAAACCAGCAACTTTTTACTAAAGAGAAGTAAAATGTTCATCACAAAGATTTCAAAATGGCTGAGTGCCATAATTTGGCTATGCGCCAAAGAGTGTAACCACTGTCTCTTATATGCGTCTTCACTTACAGATGGTATTTTGTGCTGTATTTTCAAATAAGATCTTGTTTGGTTTCAAACAAACAGAAATAAGGAAGTTTCATGTTATAAAGGAGTTAGAAGGTGTTTGAAAAGTTTTATTTTAAAAATATTTGGCGTGGAGATATGTATAAATTTGTTGATTTAAGAAGTTGAGTGTGTTACAAGATAGGCAATAGGCAGCATATATCTAAAACACTTACAGTTTCTAATGAAACTATAGGCATTACCTCAACAAATTGGTGTCAAATAATGTCAGTCTTATTTTGTGTTAAGTATTTCTTTTTGTGTATATGTGTGTGTGTACTGTCTTGGACAGCAGTTTTATTTTGTGCTCTTTTGTTATTAAAGGATACTTTAATATCAGTAGTGTTCAAGGACACTACAGAAATAGCCAGATTTGAGCGACCCTTGTGTGCACACTGTCTGACCTTTTGCAGGGTTATTTGACCTTCTTGTGTTTCAAAATGGTATGTTATTACCAGTTCAAATTTGATGTGTGTTCCCTACTTAAAGCACAACTTTTCACACAAAATGTATGTTTTCATGGAAGCACACCAAGGGTGAACCCTACCATTTTATTTTTTTATCACAGTACTGGCATTCTGAGTAAAAAGGGACACATTTTTTTTTCTTCTGGGCTTGCAGCCAACACAGGCAATGCTCAAGGCCTCTATGAACATTTGGTTGTAAGCACAACTCCTTTGTTCCTGAACAATATCACGTGATTGTTATCTATGTGATTCCCATACTATGCATGGCACTCGAGCTGGAAGGGGGAATTATTCATCACCTCCCCGTATTTTTTTTTACTTTTTTATATATATATACAGTATACTGTTAAAAATAAATATTACAGCTGTTTTTGGGAGTTTACCATCTACAGTTAAAAAAACAATGACTTTTGTTTTATGTGTGACCATGGTGTAATCATTTTTACTTTTAAAAATGCATTCTAAGAGATACGTACGTATGGTATTACCATCAATCTGGATCTTTTATTAACTCAGCTGACATTTTGTCATGCTTAGGATAAGGGAACCCAGGGACACTTGGCTTCTTTTATCCTATCAGAATAATCTTGTTTAATTTTTTTAAATTGTGTATGGTTTCTTTTTGTTTGTTTGTTTCTTCTCTTTCTTCTAGAGAAAAGAAAGTTTCCCATCTTTATAGTAAGGTATGAAATTTACTAAACTAACTGTAATATTATCTTGTTATAATTTAAAGTGTGTGAGATGGGGATTACAATGGGGCCACCCCATTACCATTTATCCAGTGCACATTTTTTAAGGTACTGCATAACTACCTACTAATATTGCTAGATCATTTCTGGTTCAATATCCATGTCATCGTCCACAGCTAACATTTTTATTGCTACAGTATTCGAGCTACCTCCACCGCCACAGTAGGAGCTCGGAGGGCATACTACCCTTCCTTCCAGTGCAATACCCACAAGGGTTGCAAGGTACATCACTGTCTCCCATAGGGGTAAATAAAGAAATGTGTATTTGCTAATAATTTGTTTCTTATTTACAGGGTTTGAAAAGACCCAATGTATTTTAACAGTATAACCCAGCCCAAGTCCATCTGTTTTTCCTAGCGTAAACAGTTAAACCTCACACTTATCATTGGTATAAGGGCTTCTGCCCTCAGCAAGTAATCAGTCAGGCTGGAGGGGCAATTGTGTATGTATTTCCACATATTCATTCTTTTGATTGTCTTTTCAGCTTTTCTTATCCTGTCAAGACAAATATAAAACAACTTCCCATAGCCTTACAGCAATGGATGCAATCATCTGCCTTCTGTAAGCACACACAAGTTTCTATAATTTCAAAGTTCTAAAGCATTACATACCCTGAAAAAGCCTTACAGGTTAACAAAAAGAGAGTGGTGGATTGCTCAAATAATTCTTTCAACCAAAACGAAGTCATTTTTACCAAGGACTGCAACTTATGAACTTGAACTGTGCGCAGCCTTCTGCACCCTATTCCTTGGTTATGTTCAACAAGTAAATTCACAATGCTCTTAGATTCCTGGATGCTAAACTAAACTTGCAGTCTATATTTGCTGTTTAAAATGTATTTTATGCATTATGCTCAATACTGAAATTGTTCTATTGCAAAAATGCTTATGTTTTACGTTTATGTTATAATGTTTTGATATACATCTTGCTACATTTTATCAAGTGTGTATTCAGAAAACTGCTCCACATTTATCAATGTTTTTAATGCCCATAACCAAACCTTGATATTGGGGTCAGCATTGCTGACCCATCCCTACAATATGTTCCAAGCAAACCCCAGACAAATAAATGCTATGTTTGTCTCATTACTCCCCAGTACCCCTAAAAAATAAAGTACACTCTATGCAGATTTTGTTTTTAAATCTTAACACTGTGATATGGCAGAATTTAGATTCTGCTCAAAGAACCTATGCTTCAAGGTTCCATAGTAGGCCTTACTTCACTCAGTACTTTGGAATATTTCACTATACAGGGTAAAGAAGGTAGACCCTTTCACTTGTCACAGGTGCAATAGGCACTATTAGTTGGCATAGGCCAAATTATATATATTTGTCCCACTATTGCATAGTGTAACAGGCATATTGCTATAAAATATGTGTTTGAAGTGTGTTATTGTAACATTACAAGATTTTATAACACAGGTCTCAGACCTGCCAGCAACAAACAGACAGGGAAATCATGTTCATCACTGTCATAACCTCTTCTGCGATTTGAAAGCAGGGTGTAACCATAACATTGTCACGGATTCACAGATGGTCAAATTGTATGATTGGACTCCGGCCTGCACCCCCAGGTGTGCAGTTGACATCCCATTTTAATTTTTTCTCTTTTCACAATTGCCAGAATTTAGGCTCTGTCACACCACTCTTTACAAAACAAAAAAGTCATTGGTTTAAAAGATTGTTATTTATGTGTTCTTAACTCAGTTTCTAACACACTTTGCAAGTTTACAGGTTTCCATGGTGTGGCACACATAACATCTCCATGTACAACAGCAGTAACACTTTCATCTAAGCTGCCAAGACCTTCATCTTTTTCCTGCAAAGAAAACAACGGCCACAGCTTGAATGTCATCACCATCGTTGTGCCTGACTGGTTCCATATAAGGACTACTGCATGAATCAAGTTATTATTACCTCTGCAAGTGTAATGTTTTCAGTAAAGTTACACCTATTTGTAAAACTTTAAATCAACTAAAAACATTCCAGCCAAATCAGACTCTACAATCAAGCTTATTGTTCTGCTTACTATAAGGCTAAGTCTGGGGTAGGGGCAATCCCCTAACTTCAGCAAAAAGATTTTTCTTCAGTTGATCTTCAAGCAAAATATCAGTTTTCATCGCTGCTGCTTGTTCCAAACATGTCTGGTACTTATTCAAACTTATTATTCTATTATGGACTGTGTTCCTAAATGGTTTTATTGTGAACTGTTACTACTTTCTTTATGGACTGTTAATCTTTGTGCAATGATGTGATCAACCTCTGCAACACAAATGACATGCCAATGTGTACGTGGCTACCTGATTAGCAGGGCTTGGTGTAATCTAATGCGCCTATAAGATCCTGTTCAGTTCAGTTATCCTGCAACCTGCAGCCTGAACATTGACTTTCTTATTATGCTAGTGTTTCATTTTTAAATTACTGGCTCCATGTTCTTTGTCAGCTTACTACCTCTCTGCAAATGACATTTCACCTGTACTGTAACTGTGCCAACTTGTGGTTACTTCTATGAACTTTATGGACTGTTAATTTCATGGACTGTTACTTGTATGAACTTTCTAAACTGGTCATACACGTTTTACAATTACCTATCTGTCAAGAGACATTATCAACTAATTCTTCAATCAAGCTCCAAGGGTGTGCCACACCTCAACACCAGGTAGCATCTACCCTATCCACATTCAAGGTGGATTCAATAAACTTTTTTTTTTGTTTGTTAATACCAGCTATTATGTTATGTTTTGTTTTGTTGTACATTCACTATTATGTGATATCAAATGTTCACTATCTTTTCACACATTTCAATTGCGGTGTTGACATCCCTGAGTTCTGCACTATGTTTTACAAACTCACCATTTGTGTTCCATCTGTAACCACCCCTGTACCAACTCCAGAACAGGATGCTTTTTATAGATGCCTTGACTGTATGCTGGCAACCAGTTTTAAAAAAGGTTTTTCATGTAATCAATTATAAACTGTTTTTCTAGCTTTAAAAATTGTAGCTTGCATTATGATAGCTTAAAAATTATGTAAGGTAAAAGTATTAGCATGTAATTAACAGATTAAGATAAAAAAATGCTTAGTTATATTAAATATATTAAGCAAGTATTATCTGTGGGGGTTCAGGACTCCCCCTACTGGTCTTTCCTCACCCCCATCATCAAGATTGTTAAAGTGTTGCCAGTTAACACCAGGGCCCCCTAGCCGATTAACTGCCGCCTCAATACCTGGAACCCTTATAAATAATGTACAATTTATGCATATACCTGTTATCTTAAATATCTCCCATTGCAATATGGCTAAGTTTGTACATTACATTCAAACTAATGTGTCCTTATTTTATGCCTCCCTGGTAATAGATGTAATAGCAGCCCATCAGAGGTCACAAGATAGAATCGCAGGGCAAGAAATTCTAAGAACATTTAGTTAATAATTAGCATCTATATTGTTATGTTTAATTTTGTGAAGGTTTGTGGTCCCCTAGTAGGTTTCCCCTCACCATCAAGGTGGGGAATCTGTTGGAAATGGTAGTGGCCTAGGTTCTATACAAGTTTATCAATAAATAACATTTATATATAGTTGGCTAACCAAAATGTTGAGAACATAGAAAAAGTGTACAAGGCTTGCGCCAGAGGCTGCAAATGGTTGATGGATGACTAAATGATGCCAACATGTCAATTGATATGTAGGGCTAGTAAAGGGCTGCAAGTGGCTAGTGAATATCACTTAATGTGTATGTACATGTAAAACTTTAAAAGATTAATTGCTAGAACTCTGTAAAGTATAGAAAATAATTGAAAAGCATAAGCCATACTAAAACCAAGGTTTCAGCAAAATTAGTTTACCCTGTCAGCCAAGACACTGTGAACCAGAACATATCTTTTTGAAGGTTATGGCTAAGATAAAATGCATCAATACAGTTCCTCATTTCATAATTTCTTGTGTTTAAAAAAAATGTGTAACAAAGAGTTGATAAGGAACAATTACATCCTTGTTTTGGCCACTGTCTAGTGCAAAGCTATTTTGTCAGCAGGTTATTTAAAATGAAATAAAGTCCCCTTTTTTGTTTTCTGTCTCCTAAGCAAGTTATTTTTGATCAATATAAATCCTCTAACCACTTGTTTTTCCATCTAAGGATGACCACATGTCTCGGCAAAGTGTCAAATGTATCTTATGACTGAGGTATCTCATGGCCACTATACTTTTAAACCCGAGTCTCATGATTTACTAAATGACATAGTGTCTAGGCTAAACTTTTCTGTAACAGTTTGGAAATTTCCGCTATGCATTTTGATGTAAACAATTTGAGTGTAAATGCAGGACCTAGATGTCATGTCTAGTGTGTCCAAGAGGAGTAGCCAGCATAGCTGCAATAGATACTTGGGTCACCCAGAGGAATGGTGCTTCATTCCCTCTGAACACCTGTAGTCCTGGTGGTAATAAGCCATCAGCTGTTTAGAATTGATCATGTTAGAGGTAAAATTGTTAGGGTTTATTTAGGTATTAATAAATTGCAACTGATTTAAAACAACACCTGGTGTTAGGTGGCCTTTATTGGATTACCAGGGACCACTAACCATGAACCTTGTGCTTTTACAACCTTACTGTTATCAGTATGGTATAGTTTCTTTATTTACACCTCTCCTACCCCAAGGGACTGCTGGCACAGGTATCCTGCACCCCTGGGATCTCCAGGCTCCCTGCCTCATCCCACTTCTGGGATACAGTTACTGAATACCCCGTGTGGGCATCGTCACCCGACACATGACCACCCCCTGTGACTCAGCTGAGTTTGACCACTGAGGGGAGAAGGATTTTTTCCTCTGTGCATCTCCTTTTGTATATTTCAGCACATCAGACCCATATGGTTGTCTATTCTAGACACTTATGGATGGTGCTGAGACAGCTCCTAGCCACTTTGCCTGATAAGGAGGCAACCAGGCAGGCCATCTGTCTTTCTGCTTCTGGCCTAGAGCTAGCAAGGCATCTCTCAAGAGTGTCTTATGACACTAATGAGAGAGCATCTAGGTTGGCAGGATCTGCAGTCTGTGTGAGATGGACAGCATGGCTTCTCCTTTCTAGATTGTCACCCTTGGCCTGGCGTAGGGTGATTGCCTCCCCTTTCCAAGGAGCCCAGTTTTTCTCCCACAGGATGAGATGGGAATTGATGGGGCACCTTCCTTCTTCCAGGTCTTGGGAGTCCTTGTTTCATCCTGACCAGTCTCAGGCCTGTAAGGGGCTTCTCCCCATGGTCCTTCCCCACAGAGGGCTGAGGGAAGGTCTACCCTCAGGGACATGCTGGGTCCCCTTTGGGGGTTTGGTACTCACCCACCAGTGATGAATGGTGAAGATACAAACAGGAAGATAAGAAAATTACATACCTACCGTAATTTTGAATCTTCTTGTATATCTTCATTCATCACTGCTTCCCACCTACCTTCCCCTCTGATGTCTCGACCTCTGAGCAGTACCTCCTCCCTACTTGCTCTCTCCTCTGTGATGATCTTTTTAGGATAAGCCCTGCTTATCTTCTATGCACCTTCAGGAGCTCTTCTCCTTGTAGGAGGGGAGGTGAAGTGGGGGCTTCTAGTGTCTTTTTCTTTCTCTCTCACTCTCTCTTCTGTCTTGTCTCAAGATGAGAGTTTGGTCCCTCCCAGCCTCTTGATCTGGTAAGCATAAAAAAAAGAGGGGTATCCCCCCTTTTTTTTCCACGAATCTTTGATTGTCCTAAGGCAGTGCCTCTCCTTCCAGGATTCCTTCTCCCTTGCCCTGCTAGGGATCAGTTCAAAATAACATCTTCTGGATGTAAAATTCTGTTAAGAGGTCCTTCGTCTTGGGTGGGCCTTGGAGCCTCCTTTTCCTCCTTGAGATCATTTTTTTCAGGCTAGCTTGACCCAATTCAGCCTAGTCTCTTTCTGTTGAGACAGTCTGATTTTTTCCTTGTGGAGCTTCTGTGAAGATAAGGGTGGAAGCAGCCTTGACTTTTCCTTTTCTGAAGAGGATAAGGTGTTGAAGGGTCTCTAATCTCTTTGCTATCCCTTATTCTTCTTCCTAACCCTTCCTACTTCTCTAATCCTTAGGACTGTCCAGTGGTTGGGCCCCCACCATACCACACCCTTAGGTAGCCTCCCCTCTCCTTCTATGTCAGCTTTTTTCTCCTTTCTGTTTATATCTTTTCCTGTCTCTCGGGCTCCCTTGCCCCACCCTCCCTTCTTTTCTGTATTGCTAATTTCACTCTTTCTCTGGTGGACAAAACTGAGGTGGGGGAGGAGTCTGCATCGGTTACTGGCTAAAGCTCGAGCAGCATGCTGTGTCTCGTCCTTGAGGGTGGCACTGACTCCTTCCCCAAATAAAAAAATTTGTAAGCTAGTAACTCCTGCGGGGTCATAGTGCCTCCTGCATATACCCACCAGTGATGAATGGTGAAGATATACAAGATGATCAAGAATTACAATAGGTACATCATTTTCATTTCCCTTTCTTGGGCACCAATCTGTTTGGGCCCGGTGTGGAGGGTCACCTCCAGTGCATCAAGAAGTCCAGTGCCACCTTGGATTCTGTAACATCCATACAAAAGGATCCCAAGGGCTCCAGACAACAGAAGAAGAAAGCCCTTTCGGTCCTCCACTCCTGTGGCAAAACCAGCCCAGCATCAGGCTGGTCAGCAAGCTCAGTCCTGGCCACCCACACCTAAGTCAGTGGCCTTGGTGGTCTGTAAGTATGGACAGAAGGGACTAGGTAGCTCCCCAGCTAGGTCCTCCTCCAAGCCTGCTCAGTGATGGGATGGGGGGATGCCACCCTCATACCTGTCATGGCCTCTCCTGGGTCCTACTGTAGTGGACTGACTCCACCACTTCCTTTCCACCTGGTCCATTGTCACCACAGACAGATGGGTTCTAGAAGTATTTGGTCAGGGTCTGCCTCTGGAATTTGAGCAGTACTTTCCAAGTCAAGCCTGTGCCCCATGGGAGGACTTGGTATTGGCAGATACTCATTTGGCTCTTCAAGACAACATAGCCCAGCTCTTCTGCAAGGAGGTCATGGTCAGAGTAGCGGATCCTCTGGAACACCCAGGGTTTGTCTCCAGGTACTTCCTCATGCCAAAGCGGATGGGAGCTGGCACTCCATTGTAGATCTGCATGACCTGAACAAGTTCCTCAGGTTGCGCACCTTCAGGATGGTAACTCTGTCTCAGATTATACCATTTCTAGAGCAAAACATGTGGTTTTGCTCCTTGGATCTTCAGGATGTGTTCTTTCACATCCCAATCCATCCATCCCTCCAAAGTTTCCTCAACTTTTGAGTTGAGAGGACCCTCTATGAGTTTGGGGCCATGCCATTTGGGCTCTCCTCTACTCCCAGGGTCTTCACCAAATGTATTGCAGTAGTGGCAGCTTACCTGAGATGCCAAGGGGTCCAGGTGTACCCCCCCACCTGGATGACTGGCTGATTGCAGGTTTCTCCAGGTAGGAGGTGGAGCGATCCAGGGACCTGGCCCTGCAGACCTGAACCACCCTTGGCACCCTGGTCATTGAGGCCAAGTTGAAACTCATGCCTTCACAAGTTATCAGCTTTATCAGGGCAGATCTTGACTCTTGTCAAGCCAAAGCCTGGATCCTGGTGGGCAGGACAGATGCTCTCTCCTCCTTTGCCCGATCACTTTGGGTTGGGCAATTGTGCTCTGCCTAGGGACTTCCTGCACCATCTGAGTTACATGGCAGTCTGCACCAGCATGGTCTGATGGGCCCATTGGAATATGCGCTCCCTGCAGGGGAGCTGGCCAGCCAGTGGTCTCAGCATAAAAGTCATTTCGACCAGCTGGACACTGTGACTCAGAAGATGTGGGATTCCCTCCCATGATGACTAGTCCTAGAAGAGGACTTCTGTAGGAAGAGATTCCATTTGTCCACCCCAAGCTGACAGTTGTCCTGATGGCTGACTCCTCTCTCACAGGCTGGGGTGCCCATCTGGGGGAACACAGGATCCATGGGCTCTGGATCCCCAAGGAGTTCCAGTGGCACATCAACCTGCTGGAGCTCCGGGCAGTTTGGCTGGTGCTGACTGCATTTGCTCTGTACATTCGGGGTCATGTGGTCCAAGTCCAGATGGACAACATCACGACCATGTACTACCTCAACAAGCAGGACGGGACCACTCCCTGCCTCTGTGCAAGGAAGCTCTCCACATTTGACCCTCATGCGCAGCCTGGAGGCGGATCTCCTAGCTATCCATGTAGCAGGATCCTCCAGTCAGCTGGTGGATGCCCTCAGCTGGGTAGGTGAGGCATTTCATGAGTGGCCTCTCCATCCAGAGGTTTTTCACAGCCTGTTCTGGGACATCCCTCAGGTGGACCTGTTTGCCTTCAGGGAGAATGCAAAGCTGAGGCTGTTCTGGGCCCATCCCCTTAAGCAGGGCTTGCCATATGAGGATGCCTTCTCAAGGTCTTGGACCCCAGGTCTGTGAATGCCTCCCCCCCCTTGATCCACAAGGTGCTGCTCAAGGTCAGGAAGCACAAGGCACAGGTGATCCTGGTGCCTCCGGACTGGCCGCACCAGTTCTGGTGCCCCGATCTCCTCAGCAACAGGCTCCCAAGATGTCTTCCACTCCGCCTGGATCTGCTCTTCTTCAATCGGATGGTACTCCACCCAGACCTTCAATCCCTGCCCCTAACAGCCTGGTTCCTGAGCAGGTAGAGTTCCAGACTTTGGGTCCCTCCAAAGATGTCCTCATCATGGTAGAGGCATCTAGAAAGGAATCTACCAGAGAATGCTATGCCTTCAAATGGAAAAGATTCTCCATTCAGTGTTGGGGCAAGGGGGCTGGACCCTTTGACCTGTCCAGTGGTCAGCATTTTGGACTATCTGTGGAACCTCCCCAAAGGGGGACTTCGGTTGACGACCCTTAAAGTGCACCTAGCAGCCATCTTTGCTTACCAGGCATGGGCTGGTCAGCAGTTGGTGGCACAGGAGAAGGTGGTCTGGTGCTTTTTTCAAAGGCTTAGATCACATTTCCTCTCCGGTTCATGAATCACCTCCAACACTGTGGGACTTTGCTGGTTTTGCAAAGCTTATGGGCAAGCCATTAGAACCTATGCACAGGTGTGACATGTCTCACCTGTCATGCAAGACCACCTTCTTGGTGGCTATCATGTCAGCCAGAAGGATCAGTGAGCTCCAGGCACTTTCGGTGAAGTCTCCTTACCTGGTCTTCCACAGGAATAAGGTTGTCCTGCACCCCAACCTGAAGTTCCTCCCGAAGGTTGTGTTGGAGTTTCACCTGAATCAGGTGAAGACTCTTCCGTTGTTCTTCCCGAATCACACCTCGGAGGTCGAACATAGGCTTCATACTCTGGACCTGAGACGAGTGCTCAATTACTACAACGAGCGCATGACTGGAGTTTGGGAAGAGGTTTGCCAGCTGTTTGTCACTTACATTGAAGCCACACCTGACAGTCCTGCAGCCAAGTGGACGATTGGCAGGTGGATCACTTCCTGTATTGATCTCTGCTGTAGGTTGGTGGGTAGAGAGCCTCTCAGAGGGCTAAGGGCTCATTCCACCTGTAATACCACTGTGTCGATGGCTGCTTCTAGGGATGTCACTATCCAGAAAATCTGCAGGGCTGCTACCTGGAAGTCAGCAAACATCTTCTTTCCCATTACTACATTTACCTTGAGGCATGCCAAGATGCTGGTTTTGGGGCCTCAGTTCTCCAATCTCTGTTCCCTAAGTAGGGGTGTATGCGCCTTGCCTCCCTCCTCGTGGAGAACTGCTAGGAGTCTGCCAACAAGTGTGACTAGAACAACATATCCCATCCCTAAGAACACAGGTTACTCACCTGTAATAGTAGATCTTCCACAGAATGGTCTCTTGCAGTAGGTAGTACTTCTGGGAGATTCCAGCAGAGGCACTACTACATGCGCAGCTCTTCTAGCAGTTTTCACCACTGACCGCCCACACATGACATTATCTTCCTGCTTCCTATATAAGTGTGGGCGGTCCCTGGTACCCTCAGTTCATTTTCCCACTGTCTTCAGCTCACACAGCAGCTTATTCAACGAAATACAAAATCACACATGCCCCCACAATGCAAAGCATCATGGGCTACATATGCAAATCACCACAGAATGTTATGCTGGTCCAACTTTAAGCAGAATTGCATGGTGCCGAAAGGCCTCTCACACAGTTTGCAAAGGGTGCTAACAGAAGCACAGAGGTTCTTTGTCTTTTAAATATTTTTTTTATTTTAATGGGTTCACCACAATATATCCAAGGCACACTGCCTTAAGGTAGCTGGTCCATTCCACTGGGGTGTCAAACAGGCGAGGCATACTGATGAGTCCTGGTAGAGATGAAACACGTGTCTATGTCTTCTGTTAGCACCTTTGCAAACTGTGTGAAGCCTTTCGGCACCATGCAATTCTGCTTAAAGTTGGACCAGCAGAACATTCTGTGGTGATTTGATATGTAGCCCATGATGCTTTGCATTGTGGGGGCATGTGTGATTTTGTATTTTCTTGAAACTTGGCTTCCCAGCCAAATGCCCTTTGGGGTAACCCTTGCCTCAGTGTTTGCGCACAGAGGTTCTTTGTCTTTTAAATAGTTTTTTATTTTAATGGATTCACCACAATATATCCAAGGCACACTGCCTTAAGGGTAGCTGGTCCATTCCACTGGGGTGTCAAACAGACGAGGCATACTGATGAGTCCTGGTAGGACGAAACACGTGTCTATGTCTTCTGTTAGCACCCTTTGCAAACTGTGTGAGAGGCCTTTCGGCACCATGCAATTCTGCTTAAAGGTGGACCAGCAGAACATTCTGTGGTGATTTGCATATGTAGCCCATGATGCTTTGCATTGTGGGGGCATGTGTGATTTTGTATTTTCTTGAAACTTGACTTCCCAGCCAAATGCCCTTCGGGGTAACCCTTGCCTCAGTGTTTGCGCACAGAGGTTCTTTGTCTTTTAAATAGCTTATTCAATGTCTGTGTAACAGTCATTGACAAAAAATTGGATTATAAAACGAATGTCTAAAGATTCTTCAACCAAACAAGGTCTATTTCGTTCCTGCCATTGTGGTAGGAAGATATACTGCTTTGACAATCACACTTTTTGTGTAAGGTGTCTGGGACCGACACACGACATCAATTCCTGCAACTCCCGTCAGGAGTTTAATAGAGCAACCCGTCAATGACGGTTGCTAGAAATTCATCACCTTACAGAGCAGAACATGTCTCTGTTGGAGAACCAGCGGACTCATACCAAGGGCTCCCCCAGCTCTGGTTCTCATTCTCGGCAGGGTAAGGAGCGGGATAAATCCCCCTCACTCCTGGCTGAAACACCCGTCTGACAATCACACTTTTTGTGTAAGGTGTCTGGGACCCATACATGACACCAATTCCTGCAACTCCTGTCAGGAGTTTAATAGAGCAACCCGTCAATGACGGTTGCTAGAAATTCATCACCTTACAGAGCAGGACATGTCTCTGTTGGAGAACCAGCGGACTCATACCAAGGGCTCCCCCAGCTCTGGTTCTCGTTCTCGGCAGAGTAAGGATCAGGATAAACCTCCCTCACTCCTTCCTGAAACACACGTCGACGGCAACTGTTTCTGTGCCTCATCCATTGACTGAGCATTTTTACAGCTCCTCATTGACGGAGGCTCACACTTTCTCTGCTGACGGTGCTTTCCAGTGCTTTGAAAGCTGTGCAGGCTTTGCCTGCTCCATCGACGGGGGCATATACCTGTCATCGGTGATGCTATCTAGCATATTTAATGCAGCCAAGTACATGGCTGCTCCGTCGACAGGGGCTTCTCTCCTGTCGACGACATCTGACATCTTTCAGGATAATCGTTCCATGGGCTCGTCAACAAGTCCCATGTTCCACAGGGGAAAACCAGTGGCTTTTGCCTTAATGACTGCCCCTCTACCCTCACAGGTGCCATCTCATAGAGGGCATGTGGACAGAGACCCTGGTTTATTCTTCCCGGGGGCGAGACCTGAACACACTGCCCAACCCATCCCTCTCTTTCTCCCCCACTGTATCTCATCCCCCTCTTCTTACCCTCCTTCCTTCCAGGAATGGGACATCACCAAAATTGTGATGCAGGTCTTACATACCATGCAGTATACTCAGCCCTCTGACCCAGGAGAGCTGGAGGATCCTTTCCTGTCTCACTCCCCTCCACCTAAAAGATTTCACGGTGACAGGGATACACTGCCACCCTGGTCACCGCCTCCTAATATGGAGGATTATTTGTCAGACGAACCTGAGTTACCGGTGAATCTCCCCGGTGATATTGATGATGAAGAATTCCAAGATCTGGACTTCCAGAACCTGGAGTCCCCCCTACTCAGAAATCTCTTCCTTTGAGGAGGACCTTTCTCTGCCTGTTGCCACCTCTCCTCCTGATGACCCATCCTTTAGCAAAATGATGGTCCAAGTACAAAAAGTCATTGGATTCTCTACCACAGAACATGACATACAATGTAAGGATATGGCAGAATATCTGAAACTGCCTGAGGAGCTGGCCCTAGTGGTGTCCCCACTGATTTCTACCTATCAAAATGCCATGCTGGTTGCCTGGCATCAACTGTCAGCGATTACTGCTGTCCCATGAAAAGCAGATTGCTTATATCAGGCTCCCCTGGATCATCCCATTCTGTCCACCATCCCAGAAGTGGATTCAGTGGTCATTACTGCCGCTCATGATCGTACTAAAAACCCCAAACACATGAGTTCCTTACCACCTGATAAAGAATCTCAAAGGATTGACTACCTGGGGAAAAAGGTTTTTGCCTCACGTACCATGAATATTCTAATTCAGAACTATGTGGGACATATGGTTAAATACCAACGTACCCTTGGGGCTTCGGCCATAGACATTATCATTAAACTTCCCCCTTCTCAGGAAAAGGACAAGTTATTGGCCACAGTCTCCACTAGCAATTCTATTTCCTATCACCTACTCAGGTTAGGATATGGTGCCATAGATTCCTCAGCCTGACTCTCAGCTGCTGGAGTCTCTCAGCATCGCCATGCTTGGCTTCACATTTCAGGTTTTGCCCTGATATGCAGCATAAAGTAGCTAATGCACCTTTAACAGGTCCAAATTATTTGGACCAGGTACTCAAATGTTGTTAGATGACCTGCAGGCATCAGGCAGAACCCTTCATATGGTATATGGCATGTACCATACTCCATACCCACCTATCGCGCTGCATTCCTCCTATTCCAAAGAGGTGGAAAATATAAGGCCTCTAACAGAGCGGCTTTCGAGTCATGCCCAAGCAGCAAGAGGCAACACCTCTACCACCCGTGGCTCTCAAGCCCGTCCCTCGAGAGGGGCTAGGCAACCCAGTGAGCTATCAGGGCTTTCAACTCACCTCCTAGACCAGGCCTCAGAGGCTGTAGGGGGTCATTTTGCCCTCCATCTGGAGGCCTGGAATACGATCACTTCAGACAAATGGGTACTTCAGATCATCCAAAGGGGACACACACTGGAATTTCTCTCTGCCCCACCCCTTCCCCCCCTTGGGTAGTCCGTTATCCTCCAGATCACATCCTATCCTTCAAGAAAAATTGAAGGCACTTTTAGCCAAACAGGCTGTCCTGCTAGTGCCCCTTCCAGCACATCAGATGGGATTTTACTCCCATTTTTTCTGGTACCGAGCGAACTGGAGATCTCAGACTGATACTAGACCTCAGACACCTGAATTGATATATCCAGTACAAACATTTCACATCATAACTCTACCCACCATCATGCCTATTCTAAAACAAGGAGACTGGCTGTGTGCACTGAATATGAAGAATGTGCTTACATATCCCCATTCATCCTGTCCATTACAAATTTCTGCACTTCCACCTTCCAGGTCAAAACTATTCATTTGAGCAAACTCTTTGGCTTCTCAACAGCCCCAAGAGTGTTCACCGAATGCCTAGAGGTGGTAGCATCAGCCTTATGGAAAAAGGGCACTTCATCTACCCATATCTGACGATTAGCTAATCAAAGCAGAATCCAGAAGACTCTGCTTGCCTCCTAGCCACTACTCTGAGCATGTTCAATGATCTAGAGATAACAGTCAACTGGCCAAAGTCCAGTCCACACCTGATGCAGTCTCTCCAACATATCGAGCTGTTCTAGATACAGTCACAGCCAGGGCTTACCTTCGCTGCTCGTCAGGACACACTTATATCTCTGGCTACTCGAATACAGAACCAGAAGATAGTCGTAGCTAGACAAATGCTGAGACTTCTAAGTCATATGTCTGCAGCCATCCTGATGGTGGCATTTGCCCGTCTTCACATGAGACCTGTCCAGTGGACCCTCCAGAATCAATGGTCTCAAAGAACTGGACAGTTCAATGACAAAATCAGGGTCACTCCTTCTCTGATGTCATCGCAGAAGTGGTGGACAATCAAAACCAATTTGTGTCAAGGAATGCCTTTCTGCTCCCTCCCTACTATGCAGATGTTAATCACGGATGCTTCCCTGGACGGATGGGGTGTACACTTAGGTCCTTATCAGACCAAAGGCCGATGGACCGCCTCTCAGTCCGTCTAGCCCTGTCCCCTGTTGTGTAGATCAATTGCAGGGTATGTAATTGAGATGTGAGAGAGTTTTATTTTGCAAATTATTGCCATTTCTTTCAGAAGATATAGGAAATTAGTTCTCTCTCTGCAGTGCAGTTTTGATTGTGTCCCTTAAAATTGAAGGCGAAACTTCCGAGGATGTATTATCTGAGATCAATTGCAAAATCTTGTTCTAATGAATTATATGAAGTCTGGTTTTGTAGCAGTATAGTACTAAATCATCAGAAGGAAACTTTTGCCTAATCTAAATTTAGTTTCAATAACAGTGGGATATAGTCCGACAGGATACGGGGGCCATGGAAGAGGTCCTGTATTGTATGGAAGTGTTTGCAAGAAGAAAAAAAATAACTGATTTGTGAATAACTGCCATGTCACAGAGAGTAGTAAGTTCAGGCCCCAGTTGAAGGAAAGAAGGTCCTCCACACATCTAGAAAACCCAACTATAGAAACATAGAAGTTGATGGCAGATAAGGACTGCAAGGCCCATCCAGTCTGCCCATTTCTTTTTCTACCTTATAAATGTGCCATTGGCCTTTGCTCTGTCAGTGGCCTATCTATTCATACTCATTTGTATTGCTCCCTTATGCCTATCCCATGCCTGTTTGAAGCCCTGCACTGTATTTATAACCACCACTTCTTGAGGTAGGCCATTCCATGCATCCACCACCCTTTCTGTGAAAAAGAATTTCCTCACATTCCCCCTTAATCGACCCCCCTCTAATCTCATGCTGTGTCCTCTTGTCCTGCTATTTTTCTTATATTTAAACATGTTAGACTCTTTCACCTTGTTAATGCCCTTAAGGTGTTTGAATGCCTCGATCATATCACCTCTCTCCCTCCTTTGCTCAAGGGTATATATTGAGCTCCGTTAATCTGTCCTCATATGTCTTCTGATGCAGTCCCTGCACCATTTTGGTTGCCCTTCTCTGGACTGCCTCAATTTAGTTAATGTCCTTGTGAAGGTGTGGCCTCCAATACTGCATGCAGTACTCCAGATGGGGCCTAACCAGTGTCTTGTAAAGAGGGATTATTACCTCCCTCTTACGACTTGTGATACCCCTACTAATACACCCTAACACCCCCTAGCCTTACCTACTGCTTTAGAGGTCTGCTTGGATGATTTGAGGTCATCAGTGATGATGATGATGCCCAAGTCTCTTTCTTCCTTTGTGACTGCTAGCAACTCCTCCCAGCCTATAGGTGGCTTCAGGGTTTCTCTTCCCTATGTGCATGATCTTGCACTCTTTTGCATTAAATCCCAGTTGCCACTCTTCTGACCATTTTGCTAGTTTATCCAGATCTCTTCTCATTCTGCCCACCTCATCTGGATCATCTACTCTGTTGCAGATCTTGGTGTCATCTGCAAACAGACAAGCCTTACCCTCTAGTCCATCTGCAAGGTCACTAATGAAGATGTTGAAGAGGACTGGCCCCAGGACTGATCCCTGAGGTACCCCACTTGTGACTTGCATCTCTTCTGACTGTATACCATTTACCACCACTCTCTGTTTTCTGCCCGTCAACCAGTTTGCCACCCAGTTGACCAACTTCTGACCCACCCGAGCCTACCCAGCTTATTTATTAATCTTCTATGTGGAACAGTGTCAAAAGCTTTGCTGAAGTCAAGGTAGGCGACATCAACTGCTCCCCCTTGGTCCACCACTCTGGTTACCCAGTCAAAGAAATCTATGAGATTAGTTTGACAGGACCTTCCTTTGTAAACCCATGCTGTCTTGGATCCTGTGTTCTCATGGGTTCCAGATGTTGCACTAGTCTTTCCTTAAGGTGCCTCCATAATCTTGCCCACTACTGAGGTAAGACTGACTGGTCTGTAGTTCCCTGCCACCTCGCTGCTACCACTCTTGTGGAGCGGGATCACATGAGCCCTTCTCCAGTCTTCTGGGACCTCTTCTGTGCTCAGAGACTCATTAAACAGTTCTGCTAATGCTCTGCTAGTTCCACCTTTAGCTCCTTAAGTACCCTGGGATATATGCCATCAGGTCCCATTGCCTTATCCACCCTGAGTTTAGCAAGCTCTTGTAGGACCATTTCTTTTGTGAAGGGAGTAGTGCTCACCTCCCTCCCCCTGTGTCCATGGTGCTGAGCTGTGGGCCCTGCCTCACCTTCTCTTCAGTAAATATTGAGCAAAAGTATCTATTTGGGATAGATGCTTTTGTATGTCCTCTTCCTCACTCCCTTTTCTCCATTAAGCTTAGTAATACCCCCTCTGGACTTTCTCCTTTCACTGATGTATCTATAGAAAGTCTTGCCACCTTCTTTTACTGTTCATGCTAGTGTTTCCTCAGTTTGGGACTTTGCCTGCCTTACTGCCTTCCCTGCTTCCCTTAGGGCAGTTTGGTGTGCCTCCCTATCTTAATCCCGCTGTGTTCCCTTATATTTCCTGAAGGCCAGCCTTTTGGCTCTGACCTTTTCTGCTACTGTATTTAAGAACCAAATTGTTTTTCTTCTTCTTTTGCACTTCCTTTTCTGTCTAACACAATGGGATGTTGCTTCAAGTATGCATCCTTAATGCTTGCCCACTCTGCCGGTACCCCCTCACCTGTGTTTCTTTTTGCCAGGGCTAGCTTAACTCTGTTGGCCATCTTATCAAAGTCAGCTCCTCTGAAGTCCCATATTTTTGCCTTGGAATGGGATGATTTAAATGTAGTAGCCAAATTGAACCATACCATTTGATGGTCACTGGCCCCCAGGTGACCTTCTACCTGGAGATCTGTGATCCCTTCCCTGTTAGTCAGTACTAGATGTAGGATAGCCCTGTCTCTTGTGGGTTGTTGTACCAGTTGTTTGAGGCCCTTCCCCTGCAGGGAATCCACTATGTGTCTAGTTCTGGCAGATGTTCCTGCTGGTATTGGCCAATCTGTATCTGGCATGCAAAATTACAGTGAAGAAATGTTCGGGTTGCTGTAGTTTGGGACTTATTTGGATTGGAAGTGTCCAGTTCAGTGGATATGGTCAGAGTCAAGACCCTGCCAAGAATCTGTTTACCCTGGAAGAGATCCAGTAACTTATTCGGGGAACAACGGATGACTGGAGTGTTGGGGACAAATACAAGTTTGCAAGGGTAACTACTGTGAAAAACAGCTTACCCTGCAGGATAAATCATCCCAATTGATCAGTATACTCTTGGTGGAGGGCACAAGATGTGGAAGAGGGAAGGAAGATAGCTGTTTCCTGCCTCTTGCCCTGTTTATACAATGAAGCATGAAAAGTTTATTGCACCTCCCAGGCTAATTTTGCATGTTCCATAGGGGGAGAGGTGTGTGTCCTGAACAAATGCCATGTCTGCAGGATTTATGTAGAGATGTTGCATGAATTTAGCCCATTTGATTGGGTTATTCAAGCCACTCATGTTGAGGGAGAGGAGTGTATCTGGTGTCAGCACCATGGGAGTAATGCACTAATGTGCACACACTAGTTCAAGCCCTACAGGCAAATTGTCTCCACATTTAAAGTCATTTGGAGCACTACTTGGAGGAGAGGTGGCCATCACCCAGGAGTCTGTCCTGCTAGGACATGACACAGTGGGACGCCACATGGGAGCATCCTCCCCCTCTATAATAAAATCAGCAATAATCATTTGATATATGGTCACCATGCAGTAAATGCCTGTCAGTATGATAATCACTATAAAGAAATGTTGCTCTGTACACTTTGGTTCAAATCGAAAGAAATAAAAATGGGCAAACAAAAAGCTCAATCAACGGGCTGGCCCTTCAGCACAGCAGTAGTGCCACTGCCCTTGACACTGGTAACCCAGGTTTGGGAACAAACTCAGGTCAGTGGGTGCCAGCCAGGGAGAGGAGGATTGAGGGTCCCAGAGGATGCTCTCCTCCTCTGGAGTGGGAGGGTGCCATCTTCTGCCTCAGTACTGCCACCTGGTAACCACAGGTAGCAGTGCAGACAGAAGGGCATTGGGAGGAGGTGACATTTCAGTGTATGGGCAGGGTTGCCTTGTTGTCATTGCATGCAACATCTCTGGGGATCGGGAGAAACAGAAAAATGGCCCAGGCACCTCCATGATGACTGCCCATGGGGGCTTCCCAGGCCTCCATCTCTCTCTCTTTCTTCTCTCTCTCTCTCTCTCTCTGGATCAAGGCACCTGCCTGACGAAATGTGAAAATTTGGGGAACCCCCACCCTGACCCCACTTAGGGGCATCTAGAGCTCCATGAAGGTAGGGGACCATGACCAGAGAGACTCAGAAGGGATCACTCACAGGCGTGATGGTCTTAGGAGGGGCCGTAGAGATGTGGCATAAATAGAAATGCAAACAAAAAAAGCTCATTCAGCATACCAAGTAGGGAACCAGGTGTCAACAGGACAGCTGGGAGCCCAGGTAAAATTTCAATAGTTCCTCAGTGTAACAGGATTCGATAGGACCCTGTCCCAGTTGTTATGGAGAGTTTGAATGCAGGGATCTGCTCTGTTCTTTCCTTTCCTGACTCTTGTCTGTCTAGTTGCCCAACCAAATTTTCCCGTGAGACCTAGAACTTGATCACCCCAACAGTCTTGCAATTCTTTGCCTCTCGCTGTTTCTCAGCCTTCCCTTGCTGTTTCTGTCTTTTCCTCTCTTGCATATCTGCAGGTATAAGAATATATGTAAATCAGTATGTGGAAATGTAACTGATATTGGGATCCCTTTGTTTAGAAATGATATAGTGTTACTGTCGAAATGCATATAATTATAGTTTGACATGATTGCACAATGCTATTAGGAACTCAAGGGGTTAACCTGAGAGCAGTTTTTAAGTAATTTGTCAGAAGCTGTGGAGAAGGGGTCTCAGTTCTGGGACATTGTGTTCTTGCTGCACCTGCCTGAAATTTACAGGAACATTTTAGAAAAAAAAAACAGGATGCTTGTTAAAGGGGAACTGTCAACAGCAGAGTTTCTTAATGTCTGAAAGACCAAAAAATGGTAATTTGAGTGAGCCATTGTGTTTATCTGTGTGTTTTTGCAGTCCAGAGTTATTAATATGTAAATCAGTCTGTAATTAAGGGCTGAGGGCAGCCATATGTTTTAGGTTCCTAACAGGCAATTATGTCACTGAGGATCTTGGCCCCTCCATTGACTGTAGGTTAAATAGGAAATTGTACATTTTATTAAGTGTTTTAAGGTGTTATTACAACACTTTCTACATTTATAATAAATGTTTTGTATGTGCATTGAACTAGTAAGTTATCATCGTTACATTTCAAACTGTTAGAAAAATAATCCGTCAATAGAATTGCTTTAACCTCTAGGTTGTACTGCCAGCTGATCATTAAAAACTACTCATCGCAAGGCTGGCTCTGTGGTGCCAACAGGTATTGGGGCCCCATACTGTATCAGGATTTTTTAACCCCAGCTGCGTTCATGTCAGTGCAGATTTCTGGGGTTGCCACAGCACTAACTTCTCTATTATTCTGTTCCCTCTCTTACAGCCTTTTCTCTTACAATTTCAGGTGTGAACTCCAGTTTACAAGATGCAAATGTGGCTATGTATCTACTGGCCTGGCATCATGGGGCCAGCCTTGAAATGTGCAGTTTTTGATTAACAGCTGGCAGTACAACCTAGAGGTTAAAACAAAGAGCTGTGAACAAGCTTCATACATCCAGCAGAATGGGGTTTGATTCCAACATGCTCTACTTGTATATTGTGGGACCAGAGTAAGTCACTTAACCTCCCTGTGCTCCCAAAACACACCCAGAAATGAGCTATAGGTGTATGCCTTTCCTGGACAAAGACAGTAAAAACAATCTGAGCACAGGTTATGATTCTGAAATGTTATGCTCTTTCTAACCAGATTTGACTTGAAAATAAAATAAAATAGGATACCATTAATTGTTTATTAATTGCAAAACAACATGGATGGAACAACATTGTTTAAACAAAGCATAATCTGAACTGCATTATTAAAATATAGAACAATATGTGTGTGTGTGTAACAAAATTTTACATACACCAGAGTTGTGGGATGCTACATTAAACTTGATGGCAAAGTCTGAGTGATTTATAAAAGTATCCCACACCAAGAGTGTGTGCAAAATTCTGGTTCTTACACCCACCCATATATAAATCCGATATATGAATTAAAATAAAATAAATAAAATTTTATTTAATTAATAGTGATTATGTGTGTGTATCTCTGACAGAAGTGCTGCACTAACTGACTTAAGCTGAAAGGGGAAAAAATACTTTTCACACACACACACACACACACACACACACAGCCTGTCTCTCCCTTTGTGTTTTTTTTTTCTTACATTACATGGGAATGGCATTCTGGAAAGTTGTGGTCCATTAGCATAGCTGCAGAGTGTAAGACACGCTCGAAGGGTTGGGCGACAGGATCAACCACATTGATTTTTTTCTTTACGGTAGAAAATCCCATTCCACCCAAAGTATGTCCGTAAGAAACTGTTATACTTCTAACTTCATCAAAAGAAGTAAAATACTTTTTTTTAATAATGCATTTCAGGTTAGGCATGTTTTAACTGTGTTGTCCATCTATGTGTTTTTGCAATTAATAAACAAGTAATGGTGTCCTATTTTTTCTTTTCAGTCAAATTTGGATAGAAAGAGCAAAATATTTTCAGAATCATAATACATGCTCAGATTGTTTTTACTGTCTTTGTCCAGGAAAGGCACACAGTTACTGCTTGTTCCTGGGTGTGTTTTGGGAGCACATGGAGGGTAAGTGACTTGCTCTGGTTACACAATATACAAGTAGAGCATGATGTTGGATGAATGAAGCTTCTTCACAGCACTTTGCTTTTACCCTCTAGACTGTACTGACAGCTGGTAATCAAAAGTTCATATTTCAAGGCTGGCCCCATGATGCCAGGCCAGTAGGTACATAACCACATTTGCATCTTGTAGATCTGAGTTCACACCTGTAATTGTAAGAGAAAAGGCTATAAGAGAGGGAATGGAAAAAGACAGAAGTTGGTGCTGTGGCAGCCCAAGAAATCTGTACTGACATGAACACAGACTGGGATTAAAATCCTGATATGGGGGCCCCAATACCTGTTGGCACCACACAGAACAAGCTTTGAGATGTGTAATTTTGATGATCAGCTGGCAGGTTAAAGCACCCTAAAGATGGATTATTTTTACTAACAGTTTGAAATGTAAAGGTGATATATCACCAGTTTCAATGCACATACAAAATAAGTATTAAAATGTAGAAAGTGTTGTAATAACACCTAAAACACACTTAATAAAACAGGCAATTTCCTATTTTACCTACAGTCAATGGAGGCCAAGATCTCATTACATTATTTCCTATCAGGAGTCTAAAACAAATGGCTGCTCCCAGCCCTTAATTACAGGCTGATTTACATATGAATAACTTTGGACTGCAAAGACTCACAGATAAACACAATGGCTCACTCAAAATAGCTGTTTATGGTCTTTCAGACATTAAGAAAACCTGTTGATGACAGTTCCCCTTTAAGGAGGGGGGTTGCAAGGGCTTATAAGAGAGAGCTGCAGTGTTTTGGGAGACACGTAGAGATTTTTTTTATGTTACTGAGTGTACTAATAAACACTTTTGTGAATTCTACAACTGTTCCTGGTTTTCCTATGCTTCCTGACCTGTGCCCCGATGACAGATGGTGTCAGCCTATGGGATTTATGCCATGCATACTCTAAGCCAGGAGTTTTATGCATGGTTACTGGACCTAGTACCAGGGAAGTGTAGAGAAAGGTATAGATTCTGCAGCAGCAAGTCCAGGAGTGGTTACCAGGAGAATGGCAGCCAAACTAGCAGAGACAGAAGTCCAAGCTGAGATTGTACAGTCAGCACAAGTTATGGGAAAACAAACAGGCAGTGACAGAACCTGAGAGCCTGATGGACTTTTTCAAATTGTGGGCTATACAACAAAAAGAGACAGCGACACAGAGAAGAGAAGAGATGCAGTGACAGGAGCAACAAAGAAAAGAGATGCAGTGACAGGAGCAGCGCTGGCTGGATGCCTTGCAAGCTATCAAAACAGAAGGATCTGGCACTGGTCCAGCTGAGCAACAAGGTACAAGCAACTTAAAAGACATTAAACTTACAAAGTTGTGTCCCTCGGATGATATTGAGGCATACCTGACAACTTTTGAAAGAGTTGCCGAAGTCTGCCAATGGCCAAAGCAGCAATGGACAGTCAGACTGATAGCCTACCTGACAGATAAGCCCAACTTGTCTACAGCAGTATGGACACTGTACAGTCAGAAAACTATGACCTTGTGAAAAAAGAAAATCCTGAAAAGATGCATCTCAGGAGAGACCTACAGGCAAATATTCTAGTCCCTGAAGTACAACACATTCAACAATCCTCAAGAGGCCTTCACCTGACTCAGAGAGATCCTTATTAGACTGCTTCAACCAGAGGGCAAACAGTCCCACAGATTGAAACATTTTTAATAGAGAAATTCATCAACATCCTGCCTACAGATGTACAGCTTTGAGTGAAAGAACATCGACCTGAAAGTGGTGAAAAGGCCATTTCTCTGGCGAAGACTACCAAATGGCCAGACAGACCACACATCAAGCTAGTGACAGCCAAGCACCAGTAAGACATTATTTTTTCCCATTTAAACTCAAAATCTGATAAGAACTCTGGTGGGGGTAACAAATCTGCCCCCAAAGACTTTATTTGTTATAACTGTAACAAACCAGGCCATATTACAAGAAACTGGCATAGTAAGGAATGGCACTGGAGCAGATTTGTCCTTAGCAAATTGGGGCAAGTACTTAAAAGATGTGAAGGTGGGAGATATAATATTGTAAAGGGACTCATTGATTTAGGAAACAGACAGACCCTAGTGCATGTTGAGGTGCTGGGAAAACACTGTGCAAAAGGACCAGGTACTGGTGTCATCTGCATCCATGGTGACACTTGATACTATCCCACCACCCAAGTGACTCTGACCATTAAGAGTGTGTCGCATCAAAAGAAAGTGGAGTAGTACCTAAGTTACCTGTACCCATGATTATTGGAAATGACTGTGTCCAGGATTTACTGAGTTAATCTCAGAGGAACTGAGCCCTGCGGTTTCAGCAGCAGTGGTAAGAGCTCAGGCAAAGAAAATCTCAAATGGTGGGGACACTTTTCTTTTCAGTGACTTTCATTCAGACTTCTCTGAGAACAGCTCCAAGATCCGGAAGTCCAGGAAAGAAAGAAGAAATCTGAAACAACAGTGGCAACAAAAGACTGATGGACATAAAGGGTTAAAATATGAAAATGCTGAAGCTAAACTGATAACTGACTGTGATTTTGTTTCAGAGCAAGCTAACAATGTTTCTCTCTAGGGTTATTTTAAGCAGTTAGGGGTGAAACCAAAACAGGGTGAACCAATGTTTAAAAAATGTAATGGGTTACTGAATAGAGTTTGGGTTAAACCTCAGACACAGGAACAGATAGAACAATTGGTTATACCACAGAAGTATTGAGTTGTTACAGATATCGGATGATAGTCCTATGGCTGGTCACTCAGGAAGGGAATCGCACCCTTGCCAGATTGCTGTACAGATTTTACTGGCCTGGAATTCATGAAGATGTTGCTACCTATTGTAATTCCTGTGCTGAGTGTTAGAAAGTAGCCCTAGCCACTAGAAAAGATAAGGTGCCCCAACCCTTGATAGATGTGCCTTTTGAGAGAATTGCAATGGATGTGGTTGGTCCTTTAGACAAAAGTAAAAAGGGTAATAGATTTATCCTGGTAGTATGCGTCTGTGCTACTCGATACCCAGAAGTAGTACCAATGCGTACGGTCACAGCTTCAAAAGTGTCAGCAGTGCTTGCAAAAATTTTCAGTAGAATGGGCATACCTAAAGAAATTATTGCTGATCAGGGTAGTACTTTTGGTGATGCATTACTTAAGGAGCTACACAGACTACTATGTACCACTGCCATAAGAACCTCCCCATCACCCTCAGATAGCGGTCTTGTTGAGCATTTAACCAAACCCTAAAATGCATGTTAAAAGGGTTTGTAAAAGGGAAGGAAAGACTGGGACTAATACTTGCCTTACCTAGTTTTTGTTTACAGAGAAGTGCCACAGGCATCAGCAGGGTTTTCACCATTTGAAATGCTGTATGGCACTCAGCCAAGAGGGCCACTGGATGTGATAAAAGAAACGTAGGAAGATAACCCACTCAGAAACACACTATAACATCTTATATGTATGCCCTAAGAAAGAAGCTGGCAAAATATGTTAATTGCCCATAGAAATCAGGAAGGAGCTCCCAAACCCGACAGAAGATGTATTATGACCATGAGGTAAAGAAAAAGTTTTGAGCCAGGTGAAAAGGTTTTGCTACTGTTACCCACAACAGAAAATAAACTGTTAAAGAAGTGGCAAGAGCCTTATAGAGTGCTTAGATGTACTGGCACCAATAACTATGAGATTGAGACCCTGACAGGAAAAATCTTACTAAGACATACCATGCTAACCTCCTCAAGAAATGGGTTGAAAAAATGCCAAAAACTGCTTTGCTAGTTTTACAGAAACTGATAAAGAAGATATTAATGTAGCTTATGATAGACGGAACAAACTGTAACTGCTGATGCTGTAAGGGTGAATGTTTTCTTAACCTCAGAACAAATGAAGAAATTCGTAATGTTCTAGACATTTAACAATACTTTTACCCCAGTACCAGGCTGAGCAAAAGGGGTCAAGCATGTAATAGTGACAAGGAATGCTTGCCCTATTAGGCAAAAGACATACAGGTTACCACAGTGGTCAAGAGCTGAAGTGGTTAAGGAAATACAAAAAATGAAAGAATTGGGTATTATAGAAGAGTTGAGGAGTGCTTGGTCATCTCCAATGATAATTGTAAACAAAAAAGAAGGGTGTGTTCGAATCTGCCTTGATTTTAGGAAACTTGATCAAGTGTCAGAATTTGACAGTTATCCTATGCCCAGAATATTGGGGAGTGCAAAGTATATCGGTACCCTCGATCTCACCAAGGATTACTGGCAAATCCCTTTAGTTAAAGAATCCAGATGCAAAACTGCATTTGCCACTCCTGTTGGATTCTGTCAGTTCACCACCATGCCGTTTGGTTTACATGGTGAGCCAGCTACATTCCTGCGGTACATGGATGTAATTTTATCCCTCACACTGGTTGTTGTACTGTATCAGGATGATGATGTGGTGTACAGTCCAGACTGGAAAAGCCACCTGGAATACCTACAAGCAGTTATCCAAGCTATCAAAAATGCAGGTCTGGCTATTAATCCTACCAAATGTGCATTGGAATGCAGAAAACCAGATATTTGGGCTATGTGTTGGGAAATGGAGAAGTTAAGCAGAAATTTCTAAAACAGAAGTTGTAGCTAATAACCCTGTCCCTAAAACAAAGAAACACGTCAGGTCATTTTTAGGGCTGGCAGGTTATTAGCGGAGATTTGTTCCTAACTTTGCTGAGTTAGCTTCTCCCCTCACTGAACTCACAAAGAAACTGTACCCAAATAATGTGAAATGGACATGGGATGAAGCTTTTCAGGCCATTAAGGCTGCATTATGTTCAGCACCTGTTTTAAAAAGCCCAGACTTTGAGAAACCATTTTTGTTATAAACAGATGCATCAGAGATAGGCCTAGGTGCAGTCCTCAGTCAAGCTATAGATAGGATGGAACATCCTATTCTGTACATAAGTAGAAGTTGCATGGCAGAGAGAAGGTGCTCCACCATTGAAAAGAAATGTTTAGCAGCAAAGTGGGCCATGGAGTCCCTTAAGTTTTATTTGCAAGGAACTGACTTTGTACTTATAACAGATCACAATCCTATCCTTTGGCTTAATCAAATGAAAGATAAAAATTACGGAATCACAAGGCGGTACCTGGCACTACAGCCATTTAAATGCAAGGTGATAAACAAATCTGGTAAAGAGAATAGCAATGCTGATTTTCTGTCAAGATATGGATCAGGAATTGAGGAGTCTGAAGGTTGAAAACAAATGTACGAGTTTAAATTTTACTGTTTGCTGTACTGTTATAGAAAAAGGATACTGCACATGTTAATTTCTGAAAGTTAGAAGGTAATTTTAGTAGAGAATTAATAGGAAGTTTTGGAACCTGTTTGATAAAACAGGTTCTCTCTTGGGGGGGGGGTGTATGTGACAGGGTTGAATAGGACCATGTCCCAGTTGTTATGGAGAGTTTGAATGCAGGGATCTGCTCTGTTCTTTTCTGTCTCTTGTCTGTCTGGTTGTGCAACCAGATTTTCCCATGAGACCTGGGACTTGATCACCCCGACAGTCTTCTGAGAGCAGTTTTTAAGCCCTTTGTCAGAAGCTGTGGAGAAGGGGCTTCAGTTCTGGGGCATTGTGTTCTTGCACCTGCCTGAAATTTACAAGAATATTTTAGAAAAAAAACAGAATGCTTGTTAATGAGGGGGTTGCAAGGACTTACAAGAGAGAGCTGCAATGTTTTGAGAGACACACAGGGATTGAAGGAAAACTCAGATGGATCTTCTCTGTTTATTCTGCCTTTGTAAATAGTTATTCTGAACAATTTTTTTTAATGTTACTGCTAGTACTAATAAACATTTTTTGTGAATTCTACAACTTCTCCTGGTTTTTCCTATGCTTCCTGACTTGTGCCCTGATGACACTCAGAGTACTGAAGAAGTGTCCAACTATATACTATGTGGCTTCCAAGGCTGAGGTAGAGTTAAGTACCAACCCTTCATGCCCAGGGCATAGGCCAGTGTACTCTGGCAAAGGTCCTGGGCTGGAGAAAGAGCCAGAGTCAATAGGCGGACCCAAGAGGTGTAAACAACTCCCAACCAAATATATTTATATATCTGGGTCCAGGGTAAAAAGAATAAACAAAGGAAAACGGAAATAATAATGCATATCCTGAGAGGGTGTGGCTCTCAGTATAGGTACCTTCACCTCTTGTGTCCCAGACTATAATTTGGAAGCCCATTAAAGAAAATTAAATCCCCCACTTCACATGGTATTGGAGAATAAAGTATCCAGTCTATCTATGTTACCAAAGGGTAAAAGCCCTACCATAGTGGCAGAGCGCCTGTTTCTATGAATACGAGGGAAGGGCATATGAGCCCCTTTACCTTAAATTATTAATCAAGATATCAATATTACCTTCAGAGGTATTCCTCTAATAAGATTTACAGTAGAAGCCACATGAACCAAATTAAGTAATAACGTGCCCAAATTAAGTAATAACATTGCCATAGGTGATGCCACAGAGATTCTTCATCTTTAACCTGTGTTATACAATATGCAGTCTGTTGGAATGTCACTTTCACCCACACACTGAAAGAGCAAATGGCATAGGATAAATTGAGTGTCAAGGCAGTCTTCTAACTCCATCAGTGGTGGGCGAGGGATGAAAAACTCACCTATACTGTGAGAGTTCATGATGTACAGACCCAGTTCAGTTGCCCTTTTATTATCCAGTGTGTCCAACAGTTAATCAGTTCAACATTATTAAGAGTGACCAAGAGCAGAGAGAGAGCAGGCAGGAGGGATGAAGGAAAATGGGAGTACATAGGGCAACACTGCGGCACTCAGAGGGAGGCCCATAGGCCTAGGTTATAGATTCATTATTGTTGCTGTTACACTTAAGCTAACTCTGTGGCACCACACCTGGCTCAAAAGAATGTTATACTATTGGTAATAAATGTGACCAGATGACCTGCTATGTGCTGACTACCAAAATGATGGGGGGCCCAAACCCGGTGCCCCCACCACAACCACCCTCTCCCTCCCCTGGCCAGAGACATCCAAACTGAAGAGGCCCTCATCCTGGGCTATCCAGAAGTAAGGCGCTTTAGGTCACAAACTTTAGGCATTAGTTTTTTTAGATAGTGTGAGATGGAGACAGAAGAACAGCCTTCACCAGCAGCAAAGACCACTTTCTTGGGAGCCCACAAATTTCCAGCTCCAGCCCACTGTACTCATCCCTCTAATCTAAGCAAGATTGCTAGAATATTAATCAGGTCTCAGGTGCTGTGGGTCACCTAACTGAAGGAGTTAAGGTGGGCTGGAATGTCCACTTTGGTCGCAGTTGTTGGGGAGCAGCACTGAGGGCCTCTGCAGCATTACACCACCTCAGAGGTTGGGAAGATAGAGAAGTATGAGCAGTGCTGAGGTCAGGAAAAGTGAAGCCCCCAGTTGGAAGGTCTTTTGCCTCCTGAGCATTCTGATACTCCCTTTTCCCCTTCAGAACTTGAACCAGCAGGTGAGCAGGATAGAAAGTATGAAATGTTATGTGCTTTTGCCTGAGAGCTTATAATATAGGGATGTATTCTCGATGGAAACACATACACACCATCTGTAAAACTGTTTCTTTGATAGAGTAGTTCAGGAAGTGAACTACAATGGATCTTAGCCATGTAGCAGTAGTGCTGGGTTTGGGGCCAGGAGCTCGATGAGTCCTTTCAATGTCAAGAGACATCTGTGGTCCAGTTCAGAGCAGTGCATAGAACAGGATCCTGGAACTCCACAAGGTTAGTACCTTCAATGTTTTCAGGCAAAACATAAATCTGAATGTTCTTTCAGTGGGCACAATTTTCCACATCCTCCTGTCATGCCATGATGAAGGCCTGATTATCTAGGGGTTCCTGGACAGTGGTCTCCAATTCCATGTGAATACAGTGGCTGTGGCCTGCTTCTCAACATCATCCGCTGGCTGTTCCAGTGCTGCCTCATCGTGTCTAATCTAATTCATTGCCTCTTTGTGCTCTGCTCTGCTCTGAAGGCTAACAGTTCATTGTAGATAGTTTCCAGCTGTATTTTTTTTTTTTTTTTGGTGTAGGTTTATTTTTGGGTCTCACCACGTCTGGCATCTGCAGCGGCTCCAAGGCCTGAGAGAGCTCGAAATCAGAGCACTCCTGGCAAGATCCTTCCTCATCCTCCATCTGGGCTGCTCCTTTTTATGTTGTGGGCTTCAACCTGGTAAGATATCTCCTTCACAGTAAAGTTGATACCGTTTTTCAAGTAAAATACTCTGCTGATTCAGGAGATGTAGCGTGAGGTGAGCCAGAGCACCAGGCAGCCATTCCCCTGTGGTGCAACCAGAAGTTCCAAAATGCATAAATATTGAGAGTCAATATTGACGGTGAGTTGTAGGAGAGCTCATACCATCTTGGTTCTCCTTGATATCTCAGCGGCATTTGACACTGTATTCCATGAGGTGTTGCTCGTTGCTCGAGTGCCTGTGATTTTACTGTGAACTGGGGGGGCAGTCCTCAATTGGTTTCGATCATTCCTCGAAGGCAGGTCGCAGAGAGTGGTGTTGGGAGTTGATTCCTCTGCCCCTCACTCCCTGCTCTGCAGGGTGCCACAGGGCTCTGTGCTATCACCCATGTTGTTTGCAGTGTATATGCTTCCATTAGGAGGCATATTATAAGATGGTATGGCTTGGGTTTTCACTGTTATGCAGATGATGCTCAGCTTTACATGTCTTTTGTGCCTGAGCAAGAAGGAGATACCATCTCGGTGTTTAGCAGCTGTTAACTGAAATATAGGACTAGATGAGTGCTAGCTGGCTGCGGTTAAACCTGACAAAATGGAAGTGTTGGTGGACACTGATCGCAGGATGGCCGGAGCATTGGTGGGATAGCCTTCCAGGCTTAGGCTTGGCGGAGTCCCACTGACTGCTTTAGGTCAGGTACATAACCTTGGCGTGACTTTTGATGAAAGCTTGACTTTGAAAGCTCAGTGTCGATCATAGTCAATCCTCTTTTACCACCGAGGAATATCATTAGGGTGAAGCACCTGAGTCCAAGGATCTTCCCACTTTGGTTCACGCCTTCGTCACCACCCGTCTTGACTACTGCAGCAGCCTCTACCTAGGGCTACTGGGGTGGATATCCACCACTTGCAGCTGGTGCAGAACGTGACAGCCAGGTTAACTGGGGCCCCTAGATCCAGGCATATAACACCTGTGCTGCACGAACTGCACTGCCTAACAGTACCATGGCGGATCACCTTCAAGGTCGCATTACTGTCCTATAAAGTCCTACACGACCAAGGACCTCAACACCTGCAAGATCTCCTGTGCCCTTAGCGTCCCCGCTGCCCACTCCAATCCTTCGACGAGGGATTGGTAGAGAGAAATTCCTAGGGTATGCTTAAAAATATCAGGAGCCCATTCTTTTGCCTTTATGGTCCCCACCTTGTGGAATTTTCTACCTCATCAGATACGAGATAGCCTGACCATCCAGGGTTTCTAATCAACCCTAAAAGCACATCTTTTCCTCCAGGCTTTCCAGGAGGCCTGTTGAAGGTGGTGTAATAACTAGGAACTATGTATGAGCTGTATCCATATATGTTTTATGATGATTTTATATGTCTGCTGTTTACTGATTTTATTTGTAAATTGTTCAGGCGCCCTGAGCACTGGAAGGGCACCTAAAACAAATAAAATGATGATGATGAGGAGAGTGTGGTAGGACCTTAGTAAATGGGATGACTCAAATAGTTTGAAATGCAGTTAGAATCGTCAGTTAGGAAAATGGTAAAAAAAAAAAAATGAACATAACCCAATGACGTTTGGGCCCCCTTCTCTTGTTTAATATTGCCCCCAAAGTTTTAGTGATTAGCCCGTGAAAGTTACTAGATATTTTTGTTCCTATTCTGTGTTTATCCTTCATGGTGGGCTGCACTTATGTTGGCCAGCCTTACCAGCTTCCGAGGTCATTCAGGATCTTCAGCGCTATGTGCATCCCGGTGGATCCCGGAACCGGCCTGCAGGTGTCATTCTCGGGTAAACCCCATATTTCCACATTTATGCCCCTTTTACCTGAGGCCACAGAACACAGTGGTGCGTGCACGTGGAGGCGTGCATGTGCCCTGCGGCTCGGGTGACAGCCCCTTCCACCATACCCCGGCCTAGTACAAGGGCTCCTCGAGCATATGCTGCCATCCAGCCTCCAGCAGGGGGCAGCCAAATGCCAAGGAAGTTCTCAATCCCTCCCAAGGAGGAGAGTTGCCAGCCGGCAGCTCAATCGGCTCCTCACCCCCCAGCCGAACCAAGCTTGAGCACAAACCGGGTCACCGCCATGGTGCAAGGTGTGGCATCCAGCTCCTCAACCCTCAGCACCACTGGGCCTGCCTAAGTTACTAGATATTTAAATAGTATATTTATTACTGAAGTCTCAACTTATTTTGCCATTTCATAATCTTTTTTTTTGTTATAATGTATTTTTAATACTGGGGAAACCCCAGACGCAGTCATCTTTAAAACTTCTTATAGTTGACATTCATTGGTAATTAGATTAGTACATCATCAGTCAGCATTTGCTAATACAGATAGTATCCTAAGGAGGACAAGCAGTTAATTAAAGATCTTACTTTGAGTGGGAAGCTCTAGCAGCAGGCTATCACAATAAGGACTATCCGATGGCACTAGGACCCACGGAAAACTTCTCAGCCAGCAGTACCCAGTAGGGACCTCCCGACGTCGGGTCTGCCCCAGCGTCATCTCTGGTACAAAGGGGTGGACCCAGCTCACCCCAGTTCTCCCTGCCGCATCCTGTGCACATGAAGAGTTCTACAGTCTTGGCTTGCCAGCCCAGCTAAAAATATTTGTTTTCACTCTTTTTGCCGTTTCTCCAGTCTTTCGATGGTTTTGTTCTACTGGCGTATGTCTTCACTGTCCTCAGTCTCCTCATTGGGACCTCATGTCAACAAGTGCAGTTGCGCGCCAGATACCTTCTAAGGACGGCCACAAGAAGTGCGTCTTTTGCTTGGGACCTGAGCACAACACTGGGCCTGTCTGCTCTGCCAGAGTTTCACCAGCCGGACTTGGATCCGCTGCCTGAAGGCCCTGAAAGTGTACCTTCTTGAAAAGAAAATGGATCTGCACACCTCAGGGGAGAAGGTGAAACACAAGGATAAAACCAAGTGGCTCCGCAACAAAGACTGTAGTCGGTCCCGGCACCGGTCCAGGTCCTGGTTTCACTCCCACTCGCGGCCCTCTCCGAAAAAAGCCTGTGGTTCTACGGACTTGGGTGAGCATCCAAAATCTAAGGATCAGGCTAGGGCTGGGCCTTTGGGAGAGAAGCCAGCGAAACCTAAGGTGACTCTGCTAAGAGTCACCGTTAAGTCCTCGGAGGCTAAAGCTTCGGCCCCACCTTCCAAGGCCTTGGCGCCTCCCTCAAGAGCGCACCTTGGAGTCGAAGGACACCCAGTGCCACACCGTCATCGGTCCCCATACTGATGCCGGGTGAAGGGAGATGGACCTATGCGCAGCTGGTGAAGGGACTGCATCTCCATCCCCCAAGTCCTCCTCCCCCCCGGGGCTCTCCAGGGGGCTCTACTTTCAGGGCTGACGTTCTGGATATTCCCTTTCCAGGGAAAGTGGCCTCCATCTTCACAAAGGACGAGCTCCAGGATCTTTTTTCCTTCTGGCGGAGGAAGGTCCAGAAGTGGACCACCCCCCCCGAAGCCAGCCCCGTCACTGGTTCTGGACCCTTAGGGTGAATCACAGCTAGGACGTGCATCTTCGCCGCAGAAGACCCCCGAGAGGCCACTGCCTACACCTCCTCCCAAGGCTCATTCCCGTTCACAGTCCGTAGACTGACACCGGCGCTCTACCAGATCTGGTAGCCAATGCCTGGTCAGGTCTCACACCAGGAGCTGTTCCCGTTCTGTTAGGTGGGACCACTCCTGACATTGGTCTCCACCCCGCTGTCGGTCCCGTGACCGGTATTGGTCTTTGGACCGTGTCGGTCGGTGAATCACTGACGTATTGAGTGGGGCTAGTCACAGGGATAGGTCCAGCTACTCGACACCAGGTAGCCCTTCCTCCTCTTCTTCCTCTTCTAACTCTTCCTTTTCGGGAATCGAATTCCCTGGGAGAGAAGGACCAACCCGCTCACCTCCTGATGATTCTACTTTCATGGACATCAGAGGCACATCCAGGACTCCAATGAGTGGGATACAGAGGACCTGGATCCGGAATGCCAGCGATTGGTTAAGTACCTGAGGCAGAAGGAGACTAAACCCTTGGTGGTGCCTCATTTGGTGGACACATTCCAGGACCTCACTCGGATCACCTGGAAGCATCCTGCTTCGGTTCTGGCAGTTCTGAAGAAATCAGACAGGCTTTACAGAGCCCCGAGGGATGAACCATTTCTGGCCAAACACCCTGAGGTGGAGTCTTCAGTGATTACGGCTGCTCATGATAAATCTAAGCAGCCCAAGCACTTCAGTTCACAGCCTCCCAATCTAGAGTCTCATTATTTGGACCAGGTGGGCAAGAAGGTGTATTCTGCCTCCACCTGTTCAATTAGATCCCTGAACTTCCTAACGCATATGGTCCAGTACCAGAATGCTCTCTGGGAGTGGGGTCAAGAGCTGGCAAATGCCTTGCCAGACTCCAAGAAGAAGACGGAGATTCTGAACATCCTAAAATTGGGCTCGGACGTAGGCACACATGTTTTGCATGCCTATGCGACACTGTGGATACAGCAGCCAGACTGGCAGTGGCAGGGTCTGTCTCAGGCACAATGCCTGGTTGAGGGTCTCTGGCTTTCACCAGGACCTTCATTCCAGCATCCAGGACTTACTGTTCCAGGGTACCATTTTGTTTGGGCAGGAGATGGAGTCTCATCTCTCACCTCCAAGAGTCAGGCAAATCCATCTGTTCTGTCCACCAAATGTACCATGAAGACCAGCAGAGACAACGTAAGCAGCCATTTCAGAAACCCTCAGGTGGTCAAGCCCATGGCAATCAACAGGGCCAGAGAGGTGGCTTTCGGAGGAGAGTCGGCAACCAGCAGCCTGGAGGAGCTCCTCTTGGCCCCAAGTCCTCCCAGGCCTCTCTGCCCACACCTAGCTCCACCCAATGACTCCCTTCCAGCCCCCTCTCCTCTAGCAGAGGTTTCAGGGGAGGTGGTAGGGGGTCACATCTCCCTTTATCTTCAGGGATGGAGCTCGATCACTGTGGACCAGTGGGTCCTAGACATCATAAGGAGAGGACACACTTTAGAAGCTCTGTTTCCTAGACATGCAAGATGCGTACATGCATATTGGGGTCATTTCCCTCGCAGGAAGTTCCTGAGGTTCCACTTCCAGGGAGAACATTATCAGTTTCAAGTTCTTCCATTTGGCCTTTCCTCCACTCCTCGAGTCTTCTTGAAATGCTTGGCAGTAGTTGCTGTGGCTCTAAGGCATCAGGGTCATTATGTCTTCCCTTACCTGGACAATTGGCTGCTCGCAGCCCCATCAAGGTCATGCCTGCTTCAAGTTCTCGGAGACACCTATACTCTACTCTGAGACCTGGGGATCACCTGAACCTTTCAAAGTCTTCACCAGAACCCAGACAAAGACTCATCTTCACTGTGCGGTCCTGGATTTGGTCCAGGGCATAGCCATTCTACCCCCAGAGAGGGGTGATAGCTTGCGGGAGATAGCCGGATCAGTCCTAATAACTCCTCAGGTCTAGCAAGGACCTTTCTCAGACTTCTAGGCACATGGTGGCAGCCATTCCAGTCACTCCTCTGGCCCACCTCCACATGAGAATCCCATAATGGATGCTCAGGGTGCAGTGGGATCAGTGCTCCGATGACCTAGACCACACGGTCAGAGTCACAGAGCCAGTAAGGAGAACACTTCTTTGGTGGATGGATCCACTTAATTTGGAAACAGGGTCCTCTTCCATCCAGAGCCCCGAATCAGATCCTTACAACGGATGCCTCAGATTTGGGTGGGAGCACACCTGGGGCCCACCAAGCACAGGGCATTTGGGCCCTGAGAGTGCAAACTTCACATCAATGTCCTGGGTATGCGAGTGGTCCTCAATGTGCTACACACCTTTCAGGAGGACCTTGTACCAGGCTCTCTTCTGGTTCAGACAGACAACATGGCGGTCGTCTTCTATATCAACAAACAAGGGTCGTTCATTCTTACCCCTGTGCGGGGGGTGATGAGAGGTCTGGTATTGGGCACTGGAACAGCACCTCTCTCTCCGCAGTGCACGTTCCAGGTGTCCTAAATGACTTGGCCAACAGTCTCAGCAGATCTCAGTCCAAGGCGCATGAGTGGGAGCTACTGCAATCGGTAGCAGATCAGCTGTTCAACACATGGGGTCATCCAGAGCTGGACCTGTTTGCGTCACCATGCAATGCCAAACTGCCAGCTTTCTACTCGCGGAGAGCCTGTGCCTGGTGTTTTCTGGCCAGACGCATTGTCCCTTTGTTGGGCAGGGAGGTTTCTTTACACCTGTTGAAGTTACAGGCCAAGGGGGCTTGAATGATTCTAATTGCCCCGCTGTGGCCTCGGCAGATTTGGTTCCCACCACTTCAATGGCTATCCACGGAACCTCCAATCCCACTGCCAATATGCTTGCAATTGCTATCCCAGGATCAGGGCTCACTGCTCCATCCTGATCTTTGATCCTTACACCTTCATGTTTGGCTCCTTCGGACGTAGCAAAATACAGGTATGGGGTATCGCCAGAGGTGATGGATGTTCTCATGTCAGCAAGAAAGCCCTCCACGCACTCCACTTATGCTATGAAGTGGAAGCGGTTCTGCTTGTGAGCCTCGTCTCACCATCTGGATCTCATTACCTGTCCAGTGAACTCTGCTCTACAGTATGTCCTATCCTTATACCAGCAAGGTTTGAGTTACTCCTCCATAAAATTGCATATGTGGACCATCTCGGCTTATCACGCCCTTTTGGGTGACAGGGCCTTAGCCCACTTGGATGTGGCCCGCACCTTTTTACGAGGGATTCTTCACATGAGACCTCCTATTCGGGATCCTATCCCACCCTGGGATCTTCTATTTGTGTTGGAGAAGCTTACTCTTCCCTCGTTTGAACCTGCAGCAGACTGTGAGCTGCAATATTTTTCCTGGAAGGTTTGCTTTTTAGTTTCCATTAAGTCAGCTCAAAGAATTTCCGAGCTTCAGGCTGTGATGTGTAAAAAGCCATATTTAATTTTCCATAGGGAAAGGGTTTCCCTGAGGACGAATCCTAAGTTTCTTCCAAAAGTGGTCTTGGAATTGACCCTCAACCAGTTGGTTGACCTTCCAGTTTATTTCCCTTCTCCCTCTAACAGAGGCGAAGCTCTCCTTCGCGCTTTGGACATCCACAGGATGCTAAGGTATTACCTTAAGTGAACGGCTTCTCACCGTCAATCGGAACAACTGTTTGTGGCATTCGCACCACAAATCTTGAGTAAACCGGTGTCCAAATAGACCATTTCTAAATGGATTGTCTGCTGTGTTTCTTTCTGCTATGAGAAGCACAAACAAACCCCTTCTGGGCCCTGTTAGGGGTCACTCCACCAGAGAAGTGTCTGCTTCCTTCACCGCTATGCGGAATGTCTCGATTAGGGACATATGCCCGGCTACTACCTGGAATTCAGTGCATACTTTCGTAAAGCATTACAGCTTGGACATTGCCTTCAGATGCCATGCTGGCTTTGGCCTGGCAGTCCTTCAGGGACTCCTGTCATGGGCTTCTGTGTTCAGCTTCCTCTTTTCAATCTCCCGGGGTTGATTACCTCCTTGGGATTCAGTTCTTATTGTGATAGCCTGCTGCAGGGCTCCCACTCGAAGTAAGAAAAGGTACAGTTACGTAGGAAGTTACCGTAACAGTAGATCTTTGAGAGGAACTCTTGCAGCAGGCATTACTTTCCCACCCTTCATCCCCCTTTTGAGGTGTGCAGAACATCATCTTCGAGCTTCACCTCTTTCTTCTGCCAGGGCTCATTCACGGGCCTTGGTGGGGGAACTGGGGTGGAGCTGGGTGCGCCCCCTTTTGTATTAGGGCTGACGTCGGGGCAGAGCTGATGTCGGGGGCAGTTCCTGCTAGGTACTGCTGGCTGAAAAGTTTTCGGTGGGTCCTAGTTCCTGCGGCATAGTCCTTACTGTGATAGCCTGCTGCAAGAACTCCTCTCGAAGATCTACTGCTGTCGGTAAGTTCTTATGTAACTGTACTTTAGTTACACTACCCACTCCTGATACCTGGAAATTTCTTTGACATATCAACTTTAGCCATTGTACTTTATGCATCTATAGCTTACTACTCCCGCCTTCTTTATAATCACCTTACCCTCCAATAACCCCTCATCCCCAATTCTCATTAATCTGTATTCATGGGCAAAATCCGGATCAACGTGACTCAAGGCTAATCCACTTTTGCCATTTTGAGACCTGTGCTTGTGCTCTATTTTGAAATTTGGCATTTAGGGATTCCATTGTATAAATCGCTGCATTGTTATTCTCCAGTCCACAAGTGTAGGTATGGCCTCGGATATCCATTTTCTGGTGATTACCTGTTTAGCAACTAGGAAGCAGATAGGTGCCGGCCCGGTGGTGCTGAGGGTTAAGGCACTAGATGCCTCACCTCGCGCCATGCCAGCGAGCTGGGTTCGGGAACAAGCACGGGTAGTTGGGGGTCAGCAGTGGTGGGAAGGGACTGAGCATCCGATGGACAGCTCTCTCTTCCTGGGGAGGGTGTAGGGTTATGCTTCGCTCTTGAACAGCCCCTAGTGACAGTCGGAGGGTAGCCAGGAATTGCGTCGCTGCTGTATGGCACAGGGGAGGAGCGCGGAGGATGCTAGCTGTCATTGCACGACCAAGCTCCGTGGGGCGGAAACAAGAAAATGGAAAATTCCTTGGCACCCTATAGGCAAAGGCTGGAACCAGTGGTCAGTCCCCCCACCCAATGTCGGGCCTTGCATCCATCCCAGGTACTTCCACCCCCTCCTGGTCGCTCAGCTAGTCTATAGATAGAGCACCAGAGGAGTTGCAGTCCGGCCCCAGGGGACTCAGATCCGGGGGGGTGTAGTAGGGAAATGGGCCCTTACCTGAAGGTGGAACCTATGAGGCTTCAGGTGGGTGGGAACAGGCCAACTGAGTGTCCCAGCTGGACAGAGTTTGGATGCCAGTGCAGTGGGGGCATAAAAGAAAAAAAAAAAGGAAGCAGATAGGTAATAGGGTGCGAGACCATGGGGGTGAGTGCTGGGTGTAAACCAACATCAGGACCCATTCTGGGTACATTCTATAGATTCCCCAAAACATCCTGATATCTCATTTTGTAATGTAAGCCAAAAGGGCATGAGAAGTGGGCATTCCCAAAGAACGTGTCCAAGAGAGGCCTTCGCACAGCCACATTTCCTCCAACAGTGACCATACTCATTGGGGAGAAACTTCATGAGCTTCTCAGGGGAGCGAAAGTATCTCACCCTATGCTTCCACAAAAAGTCCCTCCACCAAGAGGAGGAGGTTGTCCTCATTTCCATTAAGGATGAGTTTATCCATTCATCTCCAGTCACCTCAACCCCAAATCTCTGTTCCATTCCTCTAAAATTGAAATTGAGGATTAGCTGGATACCTCTCTGAGTCCCATACATAGGAACCTATTAGTGTGACTCCCTTCCCCCTGCAGGGTATCCAGGAATATTTTCAATATTGAGGAGATTGGTGAAGGCAACCCAGCAGAGTATGATTCTATTTCTTAAAATGTGGTTTCTTACCTGATAGTATCTAAAAAGGTCGGCTTGACACAGGTCAAATTTAGTTCTAAGTTGCTTAAATGAGAGGATTCCATCAGCAGTCATTATTTGAAAATAGTGGGAAAGGCCTGTCTTCTTCAGTGTGAAGACCAGGTCCATCTGGGTGTGAGGAAATGAGTCATCTTCTCGAAATCAACAATATTCATAAACAGATCTCAATGATGAGCCCTTCTTAGTTTTTCCACAGCATAGGAGTTCCTGTAATTTTGGTAAAGTCTTTTGGAGCTATTGCTCTACTATCAGAGGAAAAAAGTATTTTTTGGATGTCAAACAATCGTTTAAAAGGAATTCCAAAGTTTTCCATAGAGAAGAATAAGCATCTGACAGCCAAAGGAGAATTGTTTTAAGGATGGCTGCCCAAGCATATAGTTTAAGATCGGAGAGGTTATAGCCCCCTTGCGCTAGGGACAATTTTAAGAGGGAAAGGCAAATTCGCGGGCGTTGGGAACCCCAAATAAAATTTCATATTAGGTTATCCCAAGATTTAAAATAGAATGCTGAAGAGAAGAAAGGGACATTTTGTATCAAATAAAGGAGACATGGATGAATATTCATATCGTCACTTCTATCCTTAAGCTGGAGCAGGAGGAAACTTGACCATTTTACTAAATTTGCCTGTATTGCTGTAGAGATTGGTTCAAAGTTGACTATTTCCAGCACTTCTGGTTTCATGGGAATAACTACTCCTAAGTATTTAATATTGGTTCTCCATTTAAAAGGAAAGCTTTGTTTTAATTCTTTGGAGGATAAAAAATGTAATGCCAAAATCTGAGTTTTTTAAATATTTAATTTAAATCCCATCAGCTTCCCAAACAATTGTAGTATTTTCCATGCTTCTGGGATGCAGGTGGCTGGGGATGTTAAGGACAATAATACATAATCTGTAAAGAGACGCTGTATATTCATGTTAGGCTATTTGTATACCCTCTACTTCCCTCTTCCCTCTCAGAGCCACCACAAGTGGCTCCATATAAAGTGAAAAAAGGAGTGGGGAAAGAGGGCACCCCTGCCTGGTCCCCTGCTGTAATGTGATTGGGGGGGGGATAGTCTGCCATTCATTCTGTTATAATCCTTAGGAGAGGCATATAAATTCTTGAGCCTCGTGATGCAAGATTCTGGGAAGCAAAAGGCCTTCAGGGTGTCCCACATAAAAGGCCAAGAGACCCTATCAAAGGCCTTTTCAGCATCTTGGGCTATAAAAATGGTGGGTATTTGCCTGGTTAATACGTATTCTTGCAATATTAAAATTGTTCTGATATTATCAGAAGTATTTCTCTGTTTAATAAAACCAAATTGGTCCAGACATATAAGCTGGGGGAGTAGGCGTTCAGTTATTTTGGTTCAGATTGCCATATATATTGTATAGCCCATGTTTAATATAGAGATAGGTCTGTAGCGGTCGGGTTTGATAGATCTTTATTCGGTTTGGGAATGGGGACCAATGTAACGTAATTCCAGGATGGAGGGGGTGTACCTCCTTGGGCGACCTCCCTGAAAGGGGAAAGCAGTCAAGGGGATAACTCCTTTAAAAACTTCCTATACCAGTCGGCTGTGAAGCCGTCTGGTCCCGGACTCTTCCCCGGTGCCAGGTTTGAAATAGCTGCCTGTATTTCCAGGCTGGAGATTGGGGTTTCCAGGGTACAAATCTGTGTTTCACTTACTTTTGGAAGGTTATTTTAAGCTTCAAAAGTGGATCTTATCTCTGGAGTAGTATGGGCATCCTTTCTATAAAGGTCAGAATAAAACTCTTGAAATATTCGCCTAGTGTGGGAGTCGGAATGACAGGTTTTACCAGAGTTTGGGTCTCTTAGTTTAAGAATCGTGGATGAACGTTTTTGTGCTCTGAGCCTTTGGACCAGTCATCTTGCTCCCCCCGACCTCCCTCATGTGCAGTCTGTCTGAGGAAAATCAGGGATCGCAGAATTTTATTGTCCATAATTTTTTGCAGAGCTGCCTTAGTGTCTTTAATCTTCTTATTAAGTTCCCTATCCTCATCTCTGTATAACAGCTGATAATTCAGTAGCTGGTTTGTTAACTTCAGGTATTCGATTTCTCTTTCCTTGTTTTTTTTGATGTGTATGCAATAATCTCTCACCTAAGGGTAGCCTTCATTGCGTCCCACATCATAGCCTCGGTAATAGAGATGCATTCTCCATTAAAAATTGGTGTAGCATTTTTTTTAATATTATGAAGTAACTTTTTGTCCTGAAATATCATTGGGTTTAGTCTTCCATGAGTCTTTTTGATCTGTCTACCTATTTCTAACTTTAGTATCAAGGGATGGTGATCAGATAGAATCTTGGGACCAATTAAAATATCTTGGATATGAGTGAGGTGCTCACTTGTGGTTAAAAAATAGAGTCTGGAGTAGGTCTGATACCTAGCTGAGAAAAGCGTATAGCCTGGTTAAGATGGAAACAGCCTGCGCCAGACATCGACCAGACCCAAGTGCTCTAGTAAGACTCTAAATTGTTTAACTGTTTTAGAATGGCGATGTGTTTGTTGGGATGAACAATCTAGGTGAAGGTACAAGGTGACATTTAGATCGCCCCTCAGTAATAACTGACCCTAAAGGTGGTCCATTATTGCTGAAATAAATCCCCTAATTACTGATATTTTGGTGTGAGGAGGGAGGTAAACATTTGCCATTGTTACTTTTTGGCCATATAAGAGGCCTTGTATAATGACATAGCGAACCTGGGCATCTATGTGAATTGCCTGACTCTCCAGTGGGGTAGTCAAGGGTACCAAAATTGCCACACTGCATTTCCTTCCTCTGGGGTAAGAGGATGCATTTATTTCATAGTGCCCCCACCCCAATTCAATTTAAAATGCTCATGTGAGGAGCCACTTCATAATCTGATATACTGTGTATAGACTAAGCTGGCAGGATCTTGAGGAAAATGTCATCCTTACTTAAATTACATCACTGCCCACCTAAGATTCCACCAGCTGGTCTGAAAAAAGTCTGAGGGCCTTTCTGTGTAACCATCAGATTGGTGAGGCAAAACAACTGCAATCCCTGCTGTTTATTTCTAATATTATAAGGCCTGGTTGTCCTTGTAGCAGGAGAAAGTGTTGATTTTTTTTAAATGTATTTGCATTTGATCTATTTTTTTTCTATATAGGTGTTTATTGCTCCCCTGGCAGGCGGCTCCGATCCCTCCTTTGGAGGGACTCAGTCTCCCGCTGCACCTTTCCCCAACCTGACAACCTTCTAATTCTCCCATTGGTCCCCTGCCCGTGTCGGGGTGAAGGGGCGCTGGCTTTACCCCCACCTTCAGAGCAAAATCCAAACTTCGGGGGGTCAGCCAGAGTGATGATGCAGCCATCATGGAGCCTGATGGGTCCTTTTTCCATTTTCTTCCTCCACCCCTCCCCACCAATGTAAGGATGCTGGCGTGTGCCTTCCCAACCCATACTGCCCTCTGGCCATCACCAGAGAGAAGTCAGCAAGCAGGATGGCAAACCTCCCTCCCCCGAGAGAGGAGAGCAGTTTCCTGGATGCTCGATCCTCTCTTGCCCCTGCTGACACTCAGCGGCTCAGGCTTGTCCCCGAACCCAGGTTGCCGGCATGGCACGAGGTGTGGCATCCAGCGCCTCAACCCTCAGCACCACCGGGCTGGCCTTTGCATTTGATCTTTAAAGTAGAAGACAAAGCGCAGCGCTGCAATTTACTGCTAATTTATCAGAACATCTAAAGTGAAAGAGACTGATTCCTGCTTGGAAAAGGAAGTAATCACCTGCTAACCAAGCATCTGTACCACAACTGCCAGCCTACAGTGTGGTGAGAGGACTGTCCTGTGCTGCCATTCATAGGAACAGATCTTTGGCTGCAGTTAGCCTGGGACACTGGCCGGCCAGTGCTACAGCTAGGCACTTTCTAGCATCACACACTGGTGACAGGAAACCAGGACATGTATGGGACATATGGCCCGTTTTTTGGACTGGTCTGCCCAGCTGAGGAGATAGAAGGAGCAAAATTCTGGCTCCGTGGTGATGAGGATCACTCTGTCTCTGGCATGGTGGCAGCACAGGTTTGTGCTCTGAGCCCAGGATGTCAGGAGCCAAGGACAGCAGGGAGAACCCAAGAGTGTCCTTTGGACACTCTCCTCCTGGAGGGGAGGTGGAGGGGGCTGACACTGTATCATTCTGCAGCAACTCCAGGTGGTGGTGTGTGAAAGTGCCTTTGATGAATCAGGGTAGGTGGCCAAATTCAACTTCCCTTTACTCTTAAAGAACACCTCTTGCAAGCTTACAGAATAACCTCCTGGTATCACCTGAGCTACCAAGTTTGACGGCAAGATGGCGGCCACGCTGGTCTGCCGTCTTTGAGGGAAGTCTGACTCCTTGCTTGAATTGCAGGTTTTTAAGGCATTTTAAAGTATTTTAAGTTATTTTAGTTGTTTTAGTTAGTGGGTAAAGTTTGGGGACGGGAGTAATATATAGGGCTAGAAGTGAGGAAGTGTTAGGAGAAAGATTTTTTTTGTTTTGAGAGAGGTTTGTACTGTAAAGCAGTTCTACATACCTGTAACTTTTGATAAGAGGCCCTATTCAGAAAGCAGCAGTGGAAGTGCCTGGTGTAGAGTGCATTGTGGGTTCTGGTCTCTATCAGAGAACAGCTGAGAAAGAAGCCAGCAGAGTTCAGAGAGCCAGTGGTTTGCTGGGTGTCTGTGGCCGTGAGGACCGACCAAAGCAGTTAGAATCAACCAGTTCCACAGTAGTGGCAGACTGAGGCCTTTGTTGGAGAGCCGATAGAGTCTGAGGAATTGGTGGCTCACCGGATGCGAGTAGCTGACTGATGCTTGAATTGTAGAGAGTTAGTCTGAATAATCGTTGTGGCGGACTGAGTCTCCCGTGTCTTGCCTATGCAGGATGGGAGAACAGGAACCACTGTTCCATTGAAGGGTTTCTGCTACTATTCTTTCGGCATTACACCATCTGTGGCTATTATGGATGCAGTGAAGCCTGGACTGTGTTTTACATGTGGAATTTAGTTCTTGGCTGGGCACTGTGGAAAAGCTCTCCCCAGACTAAAGGAGGTAAGGGGAGCTGACTGTAAAACTGAAAGGCTTGTATCCCCAACACCTGGCTGGATGAAAGTGCTGGCCCTGTGTTGGAATCAGCTGTTCCAGCTGGGTACTTGGTGGTATATTGCCCGAGAGTGGATCATAGAGGTGGGGAGTGGCAATATGTTATGTCGAACCTGAACCTCACAGTCTTCCCAGTTCAAACAGCGAGATCCTTCGAATATGTAGCCATCCAAGGTTTGCAGGTGTAGGTTGCAGGATCCTTCTCATCTACCAGCCTCCAGGAATAGGAAGGAATTCCTGCAGGAAGTCACGGACGTCATTGCCGAGTTTGTGTTGGAGTCCCCCAGATGGATTATTCTGGGGGACTTCAATGCTTGGGTTGACAACAGTTCAGGAAGTTTCTGTGTTTTGTAACAGATTTCAGGGTAACATCTGTATTTTATAACAGGTTTTAGGTAATTGAGTTTAAATAGCTGTGGCTCTTTCCCTACCTTTAGTTAGTTTTTTCCTCAGTCTGCTTTGGGAGTTTCTTTTGCTACCACACTTCAAGAAGGTTCTGTGTTTTGTAACAGGGGCTTGCTCAATAAGCAGTAGTTGACTATGGGGCCGCATTTAGTTGCTTGAATCCCACCTAGTTGATTGCAGTGAGAGGAGTGAGGAGCCACTGCCAGAGGACTCCTTGGCTGATTGTTTTGGACACAGCTTGTGGGAGAGAGGGAGGTCAGGTGCCTCCCAGGAAGCACTGTGTGGAGGGATGGGAAAGCGGATCCATATGATCACGCTAGAGCAAGCTAGGAGGGAGCAGCTGGATGTCATTGCCCACATGGGGACCAATGACCTGGCCAGGAGAAGGAAGAGTTAGCCAGAGTCCAGGAGGATTTCAGGAAGGTGGGAGGGACCTGAAACGGATAGCACACTCTGTCTCATTCTCGGAGGTGCTTCCTGTCCAGGGCAAAAGGCTTCTGGTACTCCACAGCCATACCTTCAACTCCTGGTTGAAGGATTGGTGGAAGGAGGGTTTTGGCTATAGGGACTGGGGCCTGACCTGGGCAGATGCAAGCTTATATACGAGGATGGCCTGCATCTATCCAAGAAGGAACGGATGCAGGAACTACCTCTGTTAGCAATACCACCCCACCAGTTAGGACAACACTGCCTTTCTACCATAAGATAATCACTGCAGCTGAGGCCAAAAATATCTGGAACAAGTGCTAGGGAAAACTAGATCCAGTAGTGACTCACTTGACCTCAAGCTAGTAGCACTCACCCGGATGATCTACTCCCTCTAACCAGGATCCTAAATATTATCGCTCATTTCAGGTAAATTCCCCCAAATCTGGAAAGTAGCGGTGGTCACTTTGGTATTTAAATGTAGTGACAGAACTACCCTCACCAACTACCAGCCAATCTCAATTCTCCCCCTCTCTCAAAAGCCCTCGAGAGGATAGTATATGACCAGATAACTAGTTGACTATCTTAACAAGAGCAACCTTCAATGTCCACAGCAACATGGATTCAGGAAGGCACAAAGCACAACCACAGCTCTGGTTGAGTTCACTGGCTGTATTCATGAGGCACTTGACCTGGGGCTCTTGATGGGGGCTACCTTCATTGACCTCACCAAGGCCTTTGATATGGTTAATAATGAGCTACTTCTAAGCCAGTTGGCCTACATTGGGATGTCCACTGAATCAGTGGGCTGGTTATGGAGTTACCTCTTCAGTAGAACACAGCAGATCAAGATAGATGATGTTCTAGCTGACCATCGAACTGTCACCACAGGGGTGCCCCAAGGCTCTATTTTAGGCCCCTTGCTATTTATCCTGTTTCTGAATGACCTCCCAAAAGCATGCCAGGACTAGATCCTTCTCTCTGCAGATGATGCAGTGCTGTACACATGTCACTCTGCACCAGAAGCATTAGAAGAAAAGATGCAAGCTGACTTTTTTGCAGTGGAAGAGTGGTTCCTAAGTTCCAAGCTTCTACTAAATTACAAAAAAAACTAAGACAATGTTCGCTTCCCACAATGGCCACCATAAGTCATATCCAATCAAAATACATAACTAGAATGAGATACTAGACATGGTCAGTAACTTTAAATACCTCGGAGGTCATCCTTGACTACTCTCTCTCTCTCGTATGGACTACATATAGATAATGTTGCCAAGGCAGCTAGCACCAGAATAGGCCAACTATACCAGCACAGACACTGCCTTATGGAGAGTGCAATCAAACTGGCAGTAAATAACTCGGTTTTGTCAGTCATAGACTATGGTCTTGTTGTCAGATCAATGACACTGGTGTTATAACAAATTCACTGGCGTCCTCAACTTGGCAGTAGGGAACCTGTCGACACACCCCTACCTGGCCAGCGTCCCAGAAATGACGCCAATGCAGGGGAGCTGCACCTCACACTACTATAGACCTCTAACTCCATGTCACACAGACAGTGGAGTTAGATATTTATACCCCACTGCCGAATAGTCGATCGAAGTGAAACCCTCTTCGCTGCCAATATAGATGCAGTGGGGGATTCAGTGTGCTGGTGTCACTGTAGCGATGGTATAACTTGTTTTCTATGGGGCTGGTACTGACACTGCCCTAAAGAGAATAAATGTTGCCCTAAACAAAGCTTGCAGGCTTGTTTTAGGAGCCCACCGCTTAACTCACACATGCAAGCTGTACTCGAACACTGGATGGCTCAGTCTGAACAACAGGATCCAATACCAGGACTGTCTGCTTGCAGAAAAGCCTGCCTTGGCCTTGCACCCCAAGAAGTACAGAGACTTCTCAGCCCCTCCACCACCCATAGACAAATCACAGGAACTAGCAAAGTTGCCTTTCAAGTCCCATTTTGCCGTACTACACAAGGGCAGTGGTCCTTCTAGTATAGGGCCCACCCTATTACTAAATTCTTTTAGCACAAAACTGATTCTGGAACCAAAACTTGGCCCTTTCAAATCTAAACTGCAAGCTCATCTTGTTGTGCTCAGTACATGTGATTGTGATCCAAAAACCTCATGCTATTAGGTATATGCCCCTTTCTAACTCAGCCCCTGTACTTATCTCCTCCCCCCCGCACCTCTAAAAAACACTAACTCAAATATCGCCAGCACTACTTAATCATCTTTCTTCCTCCCAGGATCAACTCTACTTTTAATCTACACTGATTAAACCCTCTGGGTAGCTCCTTTACTAACCTCTTGCTGTTCTTACAGGGCCAGGAACATTTCCAATGGGTCTGTTTGCACTACTTTGGAAAATCCTGTACCTGTGCAACAAAGTACCATTGTAATATCTGATCTTACTTTGAGAGGGCTCTTGCAGTAGGTAATCACCTTGAGGACCGCGGCCCCTGGCATCAGGACCACACGGAAACTTTAGTTTGCATTGTCTGATGGGGAACCGCCCACCTGTCACTTGATGAACGTCAGTGTGACCCAATATAGTGGGCAGTCCCCATGCCTGCATTCCAGATTATCCTGGACATAAAGTCTCCACCACTCATTGACATCAATGGGACTACACGGAGGAACTAGGACCGAGCAGGAGCCAAAAATCTTTAGGAGGGCCAGTGCCTAGGTAGGGCCGTGAGAGGCGGCACCCCAAGCCTGGCTCATAGCCATATTGGCTACCTCGGCATCAAACCTCCAACCACCTCAGTTCCTTTTTCCTGCCTTTGAGGCGCTTCAGTGACGATGTCACTTGTCCACTAGGAGTCAAATCTTCATGTCTATACAACAGTAGCTAGTCATTCAGTTTTGATTTACGTTTAGTATATTCTTCACTACGATTTGAAAAAAAAAGAAGAAAGAAAGAACAGAAGTCTTTCTCGGCCCGCTTCGATGGAGTAAACCATGAACAGAGCCGGTGGTAGGGAGACTTAAATGTAAAGCTGCATTCCAGCAGGGCTGAGTCTGGTCCACCAGCTTCTGTGGAACGGGGTCTGACAATGGCCAGTCCAGTGCTCGAGGGGAGAAGTGTGGTCCTCCTAAAGCACAAAAGAAGCGGGCCCAAGGGGCAAGGTGGAGCCCAAGCTGAGTGGCAGCAACTTTACTTAGGTCTGTTGGTAAAGACTAAAATAGTCCAAAACTACCTAATTAGAGTGACTTCAGCCAAATCAATATTATTTTGAAAAGAAGAGCTAAAATTATACCAGATGGGCAATCCTAGGAAAGATCATGGTGGAGGAACGGAAGGAAAAGGGAGCGGAACTTCACAGCCTCCGAAATTGGATCAAACTGTGCAGGCCGCAAATGCATTAGAAGCAGAGCAGACCATATCATCCCTCGGACACAAATTACAAAGACTGATATTGTCAGTGTCCGACTTAAATAAAAAAATGGACTGCTCTGGGGTAGGAGTTACAGCAGTGGCAACAACGGTAGATCAGATTAAATCTGAACTTTGTTATGCCAAGTGGCAAACTGATACGGCCTCAGCTGTGATCATGCTGTTGATCAAAGAAAATGCGCACTTCAGGGCCTGACTAGAGACATTGGAGAACCAAACCCGAGCCTCCCATATTCGTATCTTGGGCTTACCAGTGGGGATTGAGAGCAATCACCCTCTTTTGTTCTTTCAAGAATGGTTTAAGGACAAAATTGTACCTGGAGGGCAGAATCTCCAATTTGGCCTGCAGAAGGCATGCTGCATCACCCCTCTGGGCTCCCAAAAGCAATCTGATAACTTGCACACTTTTCTGGTAATCACAGACAAAGTGAGGACCCACAACAAGATCCTAAGGCTGGCAAGGCAGGTGGGACCCCTAACCCAAGATGAGCATTTGGTATATTTGTTCCCTGACATTAGTTATACGACCGGAATGCGCTGGAAAAAATGTGATGGAGTCGAACAGAAGTTGCGGGATGCCTCTGTACCTCACTTAATGATCTACCCTGCTAAACTCTGAATTGTGCATGACAGCAAGGTCTGGATTTTCTCTGACCCTACTGAAACTGGTAAATGGGCCACCCGCCATCAATCCAGCCATCTGAATCTGAGGTCTTCAGTCGGGACTGAGAGCTTTGATGTGGAAGACGAGAAAGAAACTTGAACCAAGCTAAGTATAGCTTTGTCAGTTTATATTCACCTTTGAGACCTTTATCGCTGACTCTAGGGTTAGAGTCAAGACTTTTAGGAATGTGATAGTACTTTAGTCTGTTAAATTAATTTTTACATAGGGCTGAATCTAAAGGCATATGGTTCATTCTCATTATGAGTGATTTTTACCCTTCTCTTTAACATTCTAAAACCACTGAGGCTCTAATGTTTATACTGAAATAATTGAGCTCTGTTTACTGTTATCATTCTCTACATTAAGTGTTCTGGTTGAGTTGGATTTCTTAAAAGTAGATCAATATAACGAATACCTGAAATGAAAGCTGGGTACCAGAAATCATTTAAGGAAGCTACTTATATTAGCTGCTTAATTTCTACACACTTATTTCAAACTTAAGGTTATTGTATGACACCATTAGCCCCCTTTTTTTAGGGCATGCTTATGTTGGTCTTCTGCTTGGGGACTTTAGTTATTCATAACAATCATACTGCTGTTGGCCTTGCTTACTGCAGCAATTATCTGGACTCTATTCCTTTTTAAAAATATGTAAATCCCTCCAGATGTGGTATCATAATATTAAGTAGGCTGCAACCTCCGAGTGATTAATATTACTCTGTCATGGACTGTCTAAGATATGGAATTGTAATTCTGTTATTAAAATAGAAAGTAATGAATATAAGGTATATAAAAAATAAAGTGGTCCTGTTCCCGATCTTTGTTGGGAACCCGGTGTGGCACGTGGACAGCTGGTTCTGATTACCCTATGATATTTTTTCTGCAATATAAAATATGTAGGGGACTGTCTGTCAGGAGAAACTACTGTCTTGCTGAAATGACACTTCATTCCCCCCCCAGGGTATAGTTCAAAGGACAGGATGTAGGTTAAACTACAGATATCTGGGATGCAATTAACTCATCAGTTTGCTTTGAAGCCAGAAACTAATATATCCCATTTTATGATGTCCTCAGGGAAATCCTTTGATTTGCACTAGGTGTCATGAAGAAAGGGGCATATGCATTTATTTGGGGTGTCTTCCAAGGAAGCCAGTTAATTACATCAAAGAGACTTTGATGTCTGTGTGAAGCAGGTCCCAGACTAGATTGGGGAAGTCAAATATGCATTTGTTTGGGGTGTCTTCCAAGGAAGCCAGTTAATTACATCAAAGAAACTTTGTTGTCTGTGTGAAGCAGATTACAGACTGGTTTGGGAAGTCACGTGAAGACAGGAGATTCATTGATGTCACCTATTTTTTTTAAATATCTTATTTGGACATCCTGTGTTATAAAATATAAATTTTAATACACCAAGGCATTTTTAGGTGACCTCAGAGAGAAGGCCGGCTCAAGACTGCTTTTAAGTATACTGAGCAGACCTTAGAGACACACATAGATATTAATTTCTGACTGAGAAAGGGGAACATCAAAGCACTGAAAGATTAAGAAAGTAAGGATACATTAGATAAGACTGGTCTGAGTGTATGGGTTATAGGAATTTGCACTTTTAAACCTATTTTGTTTTAAGATTGTATGTATTGGGATATCTTGTTCTGTAATTACTGTTTATCTATTTTTACCTATTTTAAAGTAAATATATATATTTTAAAACAGAAACTGCCTGTGTGCCTTGAAACTTTTTTTTTTTACAAGTGAAGTTTAGATGGTTACAGTTGACACTGTGCATGAGCTTATTGTGGTACCAAACTGGGAAACAGGTAAGAGTTCTCTAGGTCTTGCATAGAGTTCTAAGGTTCATTTTGTAATACCTGGATAGTGCCCATAGGCAAAGATATCTGGCCCCGAAGACAGAATTATCTGAGCCTGACAATTGGGTACGCTTAACAAGAGATTATCAGTTTGAATCCCTCCAGAACTTGGGACAAAGGTGACTCTAGACAGGAGGGTTATCCTGTTCTGTTAACTGTTTCACAATACTATGCTCAGAGGTTGGCACTTTGGGAGTAGAGGGCTGACCTGCTGAGTGGGGTTGTGACACCCGGTACTGCTTGGCCTCGAGTTCTTCTTCGTCCCACACGTCAAAGAAGAAACAGTACCACTCAAGGTTGCCCTCTGGTAGGTCTGCATGTCAATCATTGGTTGCAGGGGATAGAGGCCGACTCTGACACCGCCGGAGTCACTCACACTCTATCCCTGGCAACTGGCATTTTTGACTCCATAGTCCCTCCCTGCCTCTGGGAGGGTCCTCTGGTGAGCAGTTTCATCACTGGGCCACTGTTACGGAGCAGTGGGTTCAGCGTTGTCCCAACTTCCCGAGCCGGTGGGATTGGTCCCGGGGCCTTCGAACCCATGAGTGGGGTCATTGGGTCAGCCTTGTCATGCAATACCTTCGGTGCCGTCAACACCGCGCTCTTGTGCTTTTCCCTCTCACATGGCTGCGGCGTAGGGACCAGCACAGGTACCTACTTCTTCTTCTCAGGTTTTCAGATCTTCATCCTTGGGTGCCCCAGAGTTTGGGTTGGGACCCCGAGCACCGTGCAGTGGCAGCCACTGTGCTGCCTTCGATCTGCTCATGGTGCCACATGTGGCACCGCATTCAGTACCATACTTGCACCACCCCAGATACAGGGTTTCTTGACTCCAATTGAGGAGCACCCCCATGCACTTTTTCCTCCCTTTCCTTTATATTCTATCCCTCCTGGGCTAGTAGAAGATAATATTGAGTCTGATCCTGATCTACGATTAGGGGACAACTTGATGTGGAAAGTAAGTCTTCTACTTCAGCAGACCCTTTGCTTGAGGACCTGTCCTTTGAATCTCTACTGAAGAACATGAATTCCACCACCCTCTCTCTCCAGACATCGGAGGTGGATCCAGGAAAGCTATTGCACCTTCAATATCAGCATGTTCCAGAGATCCCTGTGGAACTGACTCTCTGGTACAGCCTTCTTTGAGGCTCTCTCACAGATGGTGTGGATAATCCAGCGCTTATTCCTTCCATAGCGAAGTCCATAGATAGGAAGTACGCTTCCCTAAAAATCAACCAATCCTGGCCTCCCAAGCCTTTGTGGATGCCATTGTGGTCTTAAGAGAAATGACAACGCTGTACTCCCTCAGGAATCTACAGCTGTTCCAGTAAATAAGGAATCCCGGGGGCGTGGCTAGCCAGCAAACATGGCAGACATGTGCTTGGTAGCTCCTCAAGACACCTATCTTATTTGCCTTTAAAAAGCTGTCTACATTTGGCATTGGTACTAAAATAGTGCATAGAAACAAGAGTGGACAGTATGGCATCTAGCAAACAGAAAAATAAGCAAGTCTGACTGAATTTCGATGCTCCGGAGACATCCAAGAACAGCAGGGGGGCGTCTGAACATGGTAGCAGCCTGCAGGATCTGGAATCCTCACCCGTAAGTGATCGACCAAGCTTGAACATGGCTGATCTCAGCAAATCTCTAGCCGGAGTACCTGTCACCCTACTTCAGATGCAGCACGAGATGAAAGCTGGGTTTATAAATATTACTGCCCAACTGACCCACCTGCAGAGCGTCGTTACAGGCTTCTCTGGAACCTCAGCTACTCACACTACACAAATTGCAGAATTGGAGCACAGAGTGGGAGAATTGGAGGATTCCCTTACTGCAGTTACCTCCGAGCGCAATGGTCTCAAGAAAGCCCTGGAAGATCTGTCCGCAGGTGGACAATCAGGAAAATATTCCCGTCGGTCCAATGTGCACATCATGGGCCTTCCTGAGGGTACAGAAGGCCCCAACCCTGAACAAAAACTGCATCTGTGGCTTGTAGAGCATTTGGGCTTTCCCACTGAATGTGGTGACTTTAAGGTGGACAGGGCTCATAGGGTAGGCCCACCCCCGAAACCCAGCGAAAGACCATGCCATTGCTTGATCAAAGACCTCCACTACACAGACAAGGAGGCAGTGCTGCAGAAAGCCAAAGGCCGCAGCTCAATCTCTTACAATGCCACCAAGGTCTATGTGTTTCAGGAGCATAGTCAGGAACTACAGATGCATCGGCAGAAATTTAACTTGATAAAAGGAAAGCTTCACAAGTTAGGGTGGTTGTTTGCATGTATGTATCCAGCCTGACTCTGGATAGACAAGACGGGCCAGCCACCAACGTTTTTCACTTGTCCTAAAGCTACTGAAAAATGAGTGGAGAAAGAGGAGACCAGAAAGGAAAGGGCCCAACCTGCACCAACCTGATCGTAATCTCCACAGATGAGCACTTTTCATTAATTCTCTTGTGGGGCTCTTATTTCATTCTCCTGTAAACATTCTGGGCCATCGTTTGGCCCGGTGACGCTGAGGGTTGAGGCACTGAATGCCACACCTCGCACCACGCCAGTGACCTGGGTTCAGAGCAGACCTGTCATCGGTGAGTCGGCCGGGGAGATTGGCTGAGCGTCCAACGACAGCTCGCCTTCTCCGGGAAGGGATTCGGCCAAAGCCCGACACTTGCATGACCCCGAACGGAGGCTTGAGGAACTGCAAGCTCCATAGATACATAGATACATAGACAGTGTCGGCAGATAAGGGCCTATGGCCCACCCAGTCTGCCCATTTGAGCTTGTAAGTTCAGTTTGTTTTCCTAGAAGTCTGTTGCCCCTTACCCCTGACCTCCAGAATTCCTTTATGTCTATCCCATGCATTCTTAAATCCCGTGATTGTTTAGCCACCACTTCCTCTGGCAGGGTGTTCCACTTGTCCACCACCCGTTCTGTGAAGAAATTTTTCTCATGTTTCCTCTGAATCGTCCTCCTCCAACTTCATCCCATGCCCTCTTGTCCTGGAACATCTTTTTCGCTTAAAAATAGTGTTTTCCTGCACCCTGTTCCTCCCTGTAAGATACTTGTATGTCTCTATCATATCCCCTCTCCCTCCTCCCTCCAAGGAGTACATGTTCAGTTCCTTCAACCTGTCTTCATAGGACTTGTGATGCAATCCATGTACCATCTTTGTAGCCCTCCTCTGAACCTTCTCTACCTGTCTATGTCCTTACGTAGGTATGGTCTCCAGAACTGTACACTGTACTCGGTGTGGCTCACTAGTGTCTTGTATAGTGGAATTATGACCTCCTTTTCCTGCTGGTGATGCCCCTGCCTATACATCCCAGCATCCTATTTGCTTTACCTGCTGCCTTGTCACACTGTTTCCCTACCTTGAGGTCATCAGAGATGCCAACCCCAAGATCCCTTCCTGCTTGGTGCATGCTATATCCTCACCCCCAACTGATATATTGTGCCAGGGTTTTTGTGCCCCATATGCATTATCTTGCACCCCTTGCATTGAATTTCAACTGCCAAACCCCTGACCATTCTTTCAAGCTTCTGCAGGTCGCTTCTCATTCCTGTCTACACCTCTGTGTGTCTACTCTGTTACAGAGCTTGTGTCATCAGTGAACAGTGAAATTCTGCCTTCTAGGTCCCACGCAATGTCACTGATGAAGATGTTGAATAGGACCATTCCCAGCACTGATCCCTGTGGTACCCCACTGGGCACTCTTCCTCTGTGGAGTGACAGCCATTTACCACCACCCTCTGTGTCCTGCTACCCAGCCAGTTACCTACCCACCACACTACTGTCCTGTCCACACCCATATTCCCCAGTTTGTGTAATAGTCTTCTATGTGGCACAGTGTCAAAGGCCTTGCTGAAGTCCAGATAGCCAAGTCCACTGCCCTCCCTGATCCACCTCCCTAGTCACCCAGTCAAAAATTCAACGAGGTTGGTCTGACATGACCTCCCCTGGTGAAACCATGCTGTCTTGGGTCCTGTAGTCCATTGACAACCAGATGTTCCACCAATCTCTCCTTCAATAGTGCTTCCATGATCTTCCCCACTACCGAGGTGATGGGCTAGGGGGATGCATTGCTACCCACTTGGGACAGCGCCATTGAGCAACATTGACGCCAAGCGCTGCAAGGCCATGACATCGGGAGGTTACTTGCTGCTCGGGAGGGAGAAAACACAGAAACAAGCCTGCCTCAGCAGGAAGATGGAAGGACCAAGGCTGCACGATTTGCCTGTGCCCACCCAGCAGACTTCAGACTGACGAAATGTGGGCACGGGATTTGGAGCCCCCTCGGGCTTGGCCCCTCACCGGTGGGTAATCCGTGGCTCCATGGGGCCTAGGGGTCTGCTTGGGTAGGGTTCCAGGCAGTGGGATGTCCAGTTGTCCCTCCTGAAGGGTCGGAGGTGGCAGGCTGGGGAGGAGGAATAAATAGAAATTTCAAAAAAAAAAAAAAAAACATTCTGGGCCATCAAAGGGGCTGACTATGTTACTCTTGCTTTTATTAGTCACCTATAGGGCTGCGACTGCATAAGCGAGGGCTAGGGGGATGCATTAAGCACTGAACCATCTGTTATTGCCCTTCGCTGTAACCCTGGCCCTTTCAGAATCCATTTATCCTCTGACCATGTCTGAGGACTCTGGTTACTACAGAGACATGTTAATGTGAGACTATAATACCTGAGCTGTTCCAGGCTGCCAAATGCTGGAATTCAGGTACTTTATTTTTTTTCTTCTTTCCTCAGCATCAGTGTACCGCTGGGGATAACTTCAAACACAGCTCTTATTTAATTTGATTGTTGCTACTTAGAGAATATCCTGAGATGGATTATTTCATTTTGCTTCTACTTCACCAAAGTAGAAAATACTGAACACAGAAGTAGACATAAATTCTTGGACTGCTGATGGCAACTGTTATGTTTGTTAATACTTTTTCTTTTGTTTTAGCATAAGACAGCTTTTATAATTACTCTTTTCATAAAGGTGTCTTACTGTCATAGCTTGATCTCAGATGGCTGTATTTACTATAATAATACTTCTTTCTGCCTGTTGTTTGCAAGGGAGGTTAGTTCAGGCCATTAGCCTGAAGGAGCTAGATAGGCTGGGGTTTCGGGACTCTCTTTTCCCACTGGGCGTGGAACTACGGCTGACAATTACACTGGGGAGGGGTTCTGATGCTTTTGTCTCCACGCTAGCAGCACAATGGCTGATGGGAAGGAGTGAGTTCTGGTTCTTCAGTGTTTTCTTGGGGGGTGGGAGGTAGTGGGACTTTGCTAGTTAGAATTAAAAATGTGGTAGAGATATACTATCTGTTTATTGTATAATACAGAGAGGCTGATGCTCTAGATTGGGGTGCCCACATTGGGAAGGGATACCCAACCTTCTGCAATGCCCTGAGAATAAGATGGCTACTTGAAGACCAGTCATATTACTTTGATAATGAGTAGTGATATCAAAGTGGCAACATGGAACATTAATGGACTTAAGTCAGTTGTCAAGAGGAAGAAGTTACTGGCAGAAGTTCGAAGGTCAAGGTGGTAGGTGGTTCTCCTACAGGAGACCCACATGTCAGGTGTGGAGGCAAAAAAGACAAGTGATTTTTGGGGGGATACTTGGATCTCCTCTACATTCTCTTCAAAGGCCAGAAGTACCTCAATGTGGATACCTCAGGGACTTCAGGTGGGGCTTCTTGAGAAGACAACTGACCCTGCGGGGCGTTATGCCCTGGCCAGAATTTCTGCTCCAGGGCTGGAGACCCTATGCATTGACTCGGTATATGCTCCTAATGTGGGTGATCCAGGTTTTTTTCAGAAACTGGCATTAGACATGTCCAGCTGAGAGGGGCCCTGATATTGGAGGGGATTTCAATTGTGTGGCTGACATAGTACTGGATAGGTCCAGTGTGACCCTGATACCTATTTCAAAAATGCTAAGGCCCTGAGGCAACTGGAATTGGAAATTGGTTTAGTAGATGCCTGAGGCACCTCAATCTCCGGCAGGGACTATTGTTTCTGCTCCCACTCCCACCATTCATATGCCCACTTGAATGGAGTTATGCTTCCAGATCCCTGGTCGAGTGCTGGGAGAAGCAGTTTAATGCCTATATTGTTGTTTGACCATGCCTCCCATCATATACCCTTAGGGTTTCTGGCTCACCTCCACCCACTAGGTACTGGTGGTTAGACCCAGTACGTTTGAAGGACCCAAATTATGTTTATGTCTAAACAGATTAAGGAATTCCTATAATTTAATAAGAAAGGAGACACCACAAATTAGGCTCGTTGGGAGACATTGAAAGCCTTTATTAGAGGGCAAACTATTGCAAATTCAGTACATCGTCAAAAGACTGAGCAGGGAGAAATTGACTCTTTGAGAGCTAAAATAGAGGCCTGCGAAGAAGTCAACAGGAAAAAACCCACTATGCCACTTTATAGAATAATCCAGAAACTTAAAGGGTGCTACAATAGATTAGGCAGCGCCAGGCTGGAGCACTCCATTATTTTGGCAAATGCAGGGGCATACTTTGATGGGGACGGTGGGGGAATACTCTTGGTCTGGCAGCTGAGGAACCGTGGAGGCAGAACGCATAGTTGGGCAAGTTCAGGTGGAGGGGCCATTTGGTCATGATACACTGGGATTGAGAGTGGTTGGTCAGTTTAATGAAGCCCTCTACACATCAGAGGACTCCCTACTAACAACAGTATGATTTGTTTTTTAACGGGTCCTGCTGCAAAACTGAGGGTAGAGACTCTAGTCATCTAGACTTACCATTGGCTGAGCAGGAGGTCTCTCTTGCACTGGGGGTACTAAAAGGGGGGAAGCATTGGGGTCGGATGGCCTTCCTATAGAGACTTCTTCAAAGCCTTCTCCTCGATTTTGTTGGATCTGCTTCAAGATATGGTGGTGGTGGAATGCCAGGAGAAAGGTGAGCTGCCCCCCTCCACACAATCTGCTACTATCACTGTCTTGCTGAAACTGGGGAAGGACCCAGCCTATTTCTTTAACTGCTGATTACAAAATTTTGGCAAAGGTAATGGCCTCCAGGTTGGAGTCTCTACTCCCTCTCTGGTGCATGGTGACCAATCTGGTTTTGTTAAAGGTCATCAGGGAAGCATAACGCTCAGCGCACTCTTAATGTGATCTATAGATGGGGTAAAGCAAAGCATAAACATGGAACAGCAGTGCTGGCACTGGATGCAGAAGAAACCGTTTGACCGTGTGGGTGGGGTACCTCTTTGACATCTTAGGGAGGATGGGAATTGGCCTGTATTCAAAGGATGGGTCTGCACCTTATATACTAATCCACAGGACCAAATAGCTGTGAATTGTACAATCACCCTCCATTTGGGCTTGGACGTGGCACTAGGGCAGGTTGCCCCTTGTTCCTGCTGCTGTATGTCCTTTCTCTGGAGCCTCTGGCCGCAGCACTCAGAGTCCATGTGGGCATAAGAGGCTTCATCGGTGGGAAGCCAACATAAAATAGCCATGTATGCTGATGATTTATTGATGTACTTGCAAAACCCAGACAAGACTTGCCAGTGATGCATCAACTCATGAATGCGTACGGAGCTATTTCCAGCCATAGGGTGAATTGGACCAAAAGTGAATTGCTCCCAATAGATTCCTTGGATAGAACTCAATTAATAGCCAATTTGGGGGGCCTACAATTGGTTAATAAGCTAAAGTATCTGGGGATGTACATTTCGGCCAGAATTAACTCTATTTATGCCCTTAACTTTAAACCTCTCCTCTCTAGGATTTTGGAGGACTGTGACAGATGGATAGCTCTTCCACTCTCTCTGCTGGGAAGGGTGAGAGTGCTAAAGATGACAATCATGCCCAGATGCCTGTATCTGTACCAGTCGCTTCCTATCAGGTTGCCCAAAGCTCATTTCAAGTCCCTAGATGCAATCCTACACAAGTTTCTGTGGTGTGGCCACAATGCCAGAATTAAAAGGGCGGCTCTTCAACAGTCTTCTCGAGTGGGTGGAGTGGGTTTGCCCAATTTCCGGGCATATTATTGGACTGCAAAGTTGTCCTTTGTTCCAGTGGGTAACATGAAGTCAGACTGCTCCTGGTTGAAGCTTGAGGAAGATTTGCTAGTGGCAGTCTTAAAAATTACACCCTGGCAGCTGCTTTGGGGGAGTCATGCCTTCCCATAATCCCCAACCCATTTACGGCTGCCACTCTGGAGGTTTGGCTGGAGGCACATTGACCATCCCAATGGACAATCACCATAGATTAGTCCCATGGCTAGCCTTAGGCGGAGGGGGCGATGCTCCATTACCCTTCTGCAGCGTATCCATGTCTGGCGGCAAAAGGGCTTAGTATCTGTGCATCAAATGTACAATGGGGATCTGATAGAGTTTCTCCCACATTTTTAAGGAATGGGGTATACAACGGGGGGAGTTTTTTGTTTATTTCTCCATAAGGCAGAGATGTGGTATGACCCTGGATCACAAAAATGGCTGGAGCCCCCCCTCCCCATTTGAAGAGGAACTATTTCACTTGCAGCCAGGCCAGGGACCCTTTCTGTTTTCTACTATATCATTCAGGGCTATTCTAGCTCTGCTGCTGATGGGACTAGGGACAAGTGGCTTAAGACTTACTTGTTGATCTAGATCACAAGACCTGGCAGCTGGCCTGCTCTCACCTGCCAACATGCCCTGGAGTAACAAACTTAGATAAATTCAACTAAACTTTCACTATAGAACTTATATTACCCCTCAAGGCTACATACAGTTGATGCCTCCAAACCTAGTAACTGCCCTAAATGAACCATTAGTGAGGGGAACTTTCTACACCTGGCTTTGACCTGCCCTAAAATGGCCCCCTTCTGGCATAATGTCCACCAAATAATGAGTAATGTGCTTGAGTATAATCCCTTAAAATCACCCTTAGAATTATTGTTGGAGGAAGATCCTCAGCACCCTTGGTTCGGGGGCAATAAACATTTATGATCCTTAGCACTTGTTAATGCCCGGAAAACAATAGCACAGGTTTGGATGTCTTCCTCTCCTCCCCTAATTTCTAGATGGGCCAGCAACCTGATGTCTTGTATGTCCTGGAGAGAATGCAACTTAATGCCCTTGGCAGACATCATCAGTTTGAGGAGACCTGGTTCCTTTTATTCGGGCTTTAGAGGTTGGTGAGTTCCCGGTTTAGAAATACTCCGCCTTTCCTCTCTGACCAACGATTGGGAGTTGTTAATCATGTTAAATACCTGGTTAAACCTGGTCTTGCTATATAAACTCTGCTTCTCTTGAAAATCACAGTTGCTATTCTGCCACATGCCCTGGATGGACTTATGGATCAATTTTGTTGTATGCTTTGTATCCAGCTTTATTGTTAATTAGACACCAACTATTTGACTGTCACTCTGCAGCTGTACCTTAGGTATATTACATGCTATGTATGTTTCAGTGAAATGTATACTATATTTTGGTGCAACTCTACCTTAATAAAATATTATTGCTAGCTACCAGGGCTACTTCTCACAATATGAGTATACTCTCTGGCATTCACTGAAAACCTTAATCGAAGCATCTCCAGAGTCAGATGCTACTTCAGAGTTTCTTCAAACCATTACTAGAATCATCAAGTTCAATAACCAGCAGCTTTTTGTTTTCAATTTATTTTTCCCTTCGGTCACAGCCTGGGGGGCCTCTCTCAGGCATCCTTCCTGCTCCTGCCCTGCCTGAAGTCCTCCTACCTGTGCCTCCTTTCAAACAACATGAAGTCTTGCTATATTGTGACATATGCAGTTTGTCCCAGCCTTAGAACTGCTCCGGAGGTGAAAGAGTTAACTTCCATGCCAGGCATGGAATCTTGAGCGTGAGCTCGGTTGAAAAAACTCTGTCTGTTGATCTTCAAACTGAAACTGTCAGATTCTTTATTCCGCCTCACTGAACAGTCGCTCGAGAATTCCTCCTACTGCCGGTTCATTTCTCGGTTAAAAGATGTTATTCTCAGTTTGTTTTAAACACTTAATTATATTTATTTTAACCAGAACCGGTCGGTTCAAGCTCTTGTCTGTGGCATCGTAAGTAATAGATAGGTTTTACTTTCTCTGTGTAGAACTTGCAAACGCTATCGGTTCGGTTTGAACCGATCAGGTTGTTGTTAAAACTTATAAAATTACATTTAGAGTGCGGTTCCTGGTTCTTATCCGTTCTAAAAAAAACGGATTTCATTACGTTTTTTTCCACGACCTGTGACATGGTTGGGAACCGATAAGGGTGTCTTGCTTGGCGATTTGCCAGAAAAGGGCAAGTTTTTGGTTAGGCTGGCATTATGTCTGAGAAACCCAAAAGAAAAACCGGGCCCACTGGGTTTCAGCACTGTAGTGTCTGTGGGGAAGCCTTTGCCAAGGCTGACCCACACACCACATGTGTTTATTGTCTGGGGTTTGACCACCTCAATGCAGACTGCCAGATTTGCAAGAATTTCCCTGCAGCTACCCTGGATAAGAGAGTTGGTAGGCTCAGAGAACGAGAGGCCAAAAAGTCCGCTGACCCGGATGGCCAGCCTGGTTCAGTGCCAACCGAATCAAGGGAGTGCCCTCTGACCAGGGCGAGACTTCCTCAGGCAAATGAAGAGCTGACTCGGAGGAGCCAGTTCCAGCAAAGAGGACTAGAAAATCAGCAGGTGTGGAGCCAAAATTTCCTTCTCCAACCACTGCAGAGATAGCCAAAGCGATCCAAATTGTCCAGTCGCTTTCCCCGGTTCCGTCCGAACCGCCACTATCAGGTAAACGGTCTTATCGGTCGGTTCCACCGGTTCAAGAATATGATATAGAGGAATTTTATGAACCGGAGGAGGGGGAGGAGGATTATGAAGAGTGTGAATGTGATTTTGAAAGTCTGGATGTGCCCATTGAACCGGACAGCTCCCCAGACAGACCTTCAGGAGTGTCTCCCCCTAGGCTTTCTGAGTCCCCTTCTCATTTTCTGTTTTATAAAAAAGTTGCTGAAACCCTCCGGCTCCCTTTGGAAGAAGCTGTGGATGAACAGGAGGAGCCTGACTATGTGGAAATGATGGATATCCCAGAGTCCAGGAGATTGTCTATTCCTTTACATAAATCCTTTCAGAAACAGACAATAAAAATTTTAAAAGCTCCTAATTCTTTACCTCCTGTGGATAAAAAAATGGACAGGAGGTACACTTTGTCAGGCCCTGATACGGAGTTCCTTTCACAACAATGCAGCCGTGTTGGGGTAGTGCAGGCTGCAGCCTGTGATAAGGCAAATATTCCCTTGGCTTCACACCCCCCTGACAAGGACTCCAGGAGGACTGATGCCATGGCAAAGAAACAATACATGGCAGCATCCTTGGGACTCAGACAGGCAAATTATATGGCCTATGTTGCAAGATACCAGAAATCCAGATGGGATACTGTTATGGCTTTAGCAGTCCATCTTCCCCTGTGTCTCCCCAGGAACCACAATTTGTTAACCTGTGCCCAGGGGAGAGTTTGGTATCCGAATCTCAAATCCCTCAACCTCAAGGCCTGGCTCTTGAGGAGATAGAGTTTGCTGACCTACACCTTTTTCGAGGTGTACTCGAAATCTTGAAAGCTTCTAGGAAGCCTTCCACCAGGGCTACTTATAATTCTAAATGGAAAGGTTTTCCATATGGTGCTCTGGGAAGCATATTTCCCAGAATCTGCTGATTTGCCACAGTCTTGGACTATATGGTCCATCTAAATACTTTGGGGCTGAGGCCAGCTACCCTGAAAGTGCATTTGGCAGCTGTCTCTGCTTTTATTTCAGCAGGAAAGCCCTCTTCTCTTCTGCTCACCCTGTATTCTCCAAGTTTTTCAAGGGATTGCTTCACACCAACCCTCCATTCAGGGACCCTGCTCCTGCCTGGGATCTTAATGTTTGCATTGCTCAGCTGATGCAACCCCCCTTTGAACCTTTGTCTTCAGCAGAGCTTAAGTACTTGACTTGGAAAACTGTGTTTCTAGTAGCCATCACTTCTGCCAGACGCATAAGTGAATTACAAGCTTTGTCAGTGGAGCCTGATTTTATCTCCTTTCACAGAGATAAGGTAGTCCTCAGGACTAACAGGAAGTTCTTGCCTAAGGTGGTTTCAGATTTCCACCTTAATCAATCTATATCTCTTCCAGTGTACTTCACTGACCATTCCTCCTCTGGCGAGAGGAGGCTGCACAGTTTAGATGTGAAGAGAGCCCTTAGTTACTACATAGAGCGTACCAAGGGTCACAGGTTTGACTCCCTCCAACTGTTCCTCACTTATGGTGAGGTTGGGAAAGGGAAACCTGCCACTAAAAGATCCATTGCCAGGTGGATTGTCTCTTGTATCCAATTTTACTATCAAAACTGGGTAGGTTCCCCTTCAGGCCTGAGGGCTCACTCTACCAGAGGTACAGCTGCGTCCCTAGCTGCAGCCAGGACATCCCTATCTTAGAGATATGTCAAGCAGCTACCTGAAAACAGTATACACTTTCACCAAGCATTACTCCTGGACATCCAGGCTAGGAGGGATGCTCGGTTTAAGCACAGCTGTGCTTCAGACCCTGTTTCCTAAGTAGGTTCTGTCCCTCCTCCATGGAGGTACTGCTATGTAGTCTGCATATGTCATAATATAGCAAGACGTCATGTTGTTTGAAGAAAAGATTACTCACCTTAGTAATGTTGTTTCTTCTAATGGAGTCTTGCTATATTATGACCTCCCCCCCTGCCTGCCCCTCTCAAAACCTCTGCTCTTGGGATGTGGGTGGGCAGTGCAGTGTTGGCACTTAATGATGCCCACCTTGTGTTTTTCACCCCTCCTGTTTGGGTGTTGTATTTTATTTTATTTTCTGGGTCCCCTGACTTGAGTCTTGGTTTTGGGACCAGAAAAATGTGTTAATATTTTAGTAGCCAGTTGGCTAGTGTAGCTTTACAGCTTCCACACAGAACCTTAGTGAGTTTTTGCTCGTAAAGATCTGATAGTTTCAGTTTGAAGATCAACAGACAGAGTTTTTTCAACCGAGCTCACGCTCAAGATTCCATGCCTGGCATGGAAGTTAACTCTTTCACCTCCGGAGCAGTTCTAAGGCTGGGACAAACTGCATATGTCATAATATAGTAAGACTCCATTAGAAGAAACAACATTACTAAGGTGAGTAATTTTTTCTTCTCCTTCCTCCTCTGTCCACGGTCAGCACCCCCGGCTTAATCTCTCTGGGTTGGGGCTGCCCCTACTCTTGGGCGCACTTTATATTCAGACTCTGATGTGGGAAAGGACCCAGGTAGAGGAACCTGGAAGGCCAGGCAGGATTGACCCGGCCATGGGCATGGGGGCAGGTGATGTCACCTACCCCGCAGACCAGGCTTTTCCCTTGTTCTGGTGATCTCTCCCCCCTCCCTAAGGTGTCAGCGTGGCTCAGTTGGTAGCACATCTGCCTCTGGACCAGAAGGTTGTGGTTCTTGTCCCACACCAGGATTGGACTTCCACCTAAAAATCACTGGCATCTGAGTGCAGTATTGGGGGTGCTGTACTGCAGGGGTGTGCCGTCCTTCAGATGAGATGTTAAACCAAGGTCCCTTCTACCCATCCTGGTGGTGTCCTGGTGGGTGTCCAGGTGGAAGTAAAAGAACCCAGGGCACTCTTTGCAAAGAGTAGGGACATTCCTCTTCCCATAAAATGGTTCATGCAATTATCCAGGCTGTGAGTGGGTGATGATGTGTGATATGCTGCCACCACACATTAAGTCACTTCACTACCAGTCTAGCATTGCTTGTAAAGTGCTTTGGGATACACTGTGTATGAAAAGTGCTATTAAATGCTGCTTCTTCTTCTCCTCCCGTGTGTGTGCATGTCTCCAATGCTAGGTGCACAGCAATCCCTGCCTGCATCAGGGCATGCTGAGTACGTGCCCCTACCATCCCCCAGCGGCCTGAGCTCGCTTCTGAACCTGGGTCGTCGGCATGGTACAAGGTGTAGCATCCAGCCCTCAACCCTCAGCTCCACTGGGCTGGCTCAATAACTAGCAGCTTAAGGCTGCTATGGCTACTTCTGTTCCGAAACAATTTTTATTTAGTTTTTCCATGAAAATACATATTAGGAATTATGAGGATATGTAAGAGACAAATACATCTACCAAAATACAGACTGAAATTTAGTTAGTTAACATATATCTGCATATGAGGATAACAGATAGTAGTAATAATGTAACATCAGTGAATACTGAGTAGTAATTATCTCAAACAGTATTTAGCCAATGAAAGAAGGATGCTCATTCTACTTTATATTCGTGTAAGGTCTTATTATTAAGATGGCTGATACGTTCATTAATGGATCTCTTTACTATAGATTTAATCCAATCATTCAGGATAGGTGTGTGTGTATCTTTCCAGTGTAGCAATATATGTCTTTTAAAACATAAAGAAGCTAACAAAAGCCATGTCCTTTCAGGGCCAGACAGGGAGCATACATTTTCTGTATCCCCTAAAATAAAAATCCCAGGGTCAAAAGGAAAGTTAATCTGTAAAATGGCTTTACACATCTCCCAAATCACTATCCCCCCTGGAATTAATGTGGGACAATTCCACAACATATGAAGAAGATTAGCCTCACCATCCCAACATCTCCAGCAACAACTATCAGAGGAGAGGCCCCATGAATGCAATTTATCAGGCGTATAATACCAGTTTGTAATATTTTAATCTGTACTAAACAACCTTGTAAGTCCTTACTGGACTTGTAAGCATTTTTCCACATAAGATTCCAAGATGATTCATGTATGGGCAAGTGAGACATTCCTCCCATCTTTCCCTGGATTTACTTGTTAAATCGTGCCCAGACTTATTTAATAGTTGATAAAGTTTCCCGCCTCCCCCTTCATATTTGCTAATGTTACTATCTTTTCAAAATCCACCAAGGTTGGAGGAACTAAGCTGCCCGCCACAATACTATGTAGTGCACTTCTTATCTGTAAATAGGAGTAAAATTGTGTACAATGTAGGCCATATTTTCCTCTTAGTTCTAAGAAGGACCTTAGAATCCCAGTAAGTGGATCCACAATATCCCCAAGCAAAAGAATCCTTTTATTTTCCCATAAGGAATTAGTTAACCATTTCCCTTCCCACTTAAAATTTGGGTTTCTCCATATTGGAAAATATTGGGATGGTATAGAACCCACAACTGTTTGTTTTACCAAAAAGGATATGGACTTGGCAGAGTTCCTTAGGAAGGGATGAGTATTAGTTGATTTCAGATAGACTCCTACGATTAGATGATGTAGCAGATGGGGGGGGAAATGCTATCTTGTTCATATTTTGCCCATATGGGTAACTTATTCTTTGAAAGTAACCATTGGCAAGTTTGTTTAAATAGAAAAGCTTGGGGTGGTAATTTTTAAAATCATGCAGAACCATGCCACCCTGTTGCCAATGTTTCTTGATCTTATCAAGACTAAGTCTTGCCTTTTTCCCTTCCCATAAGAACGACCATATCAAACTGTCAAATTTCTTAAACCATCAGGGACTGATATGTAAAGGTGCCATATTCAGTAAATATAATATTTTTGGAGCCAACATCATTTTTACAGTGTTGACCTTACCCCACAAGGATAGATTAAGTTTGGCCCATTTATCTAAAGACAATTTCATTTCCTCTACCAAGGGTTTAATATTTAAGGCTAGTATGTCATCAAGATTATTAGAAATAATAATTCCCAGGTATGAGATGCAATTCCCTTTCCATTTTAAATTATAACTTAAACATAATTCTTTAAGTAAAATATTATTCCCATGTAGGGGGAGCATCTCAGATTTGGACCAATTAATTGACAAATGTGAAATAAATCTAAATTTTTCTAATAACATCATAGTTGATTTTATAGATTTGTGAGGTGAAGAGAGAGACAGAAGAAGGTCATCAGCGTAAGCAATAATTTTATGTTCCATCTTATGGAGCTTAATCCCTGTGATGTCCTTACTTGGTCTAGTTGTTCGAAGAAGAGGTTCCAAAGCCAGAATGAACAATAAGGGAGATAATGGGCATCCCTATCTAGTCCCTCTTTCAAGAGTTAACTTTTCATTTAGTATCCTATTTGTACAAATTCTGGCTGTAGGAGTCTTATATAATGTTTTAATTCTTGAGATAACGATATCACCCATTCCAAACTCACCTAGAACCTCACCCAGATACCCCCACTCAATAGAATCAAATGCCTTGTGCGCATCCAATGATAAAAGAACAGAAGTGTCTTGTTTTCTGGATGCCACCCATATTGCGGAAAGGACTCTTTGAATATTTTCAAATCCTGCTCTCCCCTTAATAAAGCCCACTTGGTCTCTATGGATAAGATCACCAATAACCTGTTAGAATCTATTAGCTTGGATCTTAGCCCAGATTTTGTAATCAGTATTCAACAGGGAAATTGGATGATAACTGGCAGGATCCAAGGGGTCTTTATCTCTTTTTAAAAGGACAGTAATGATCGCCTCAGTCATCGTAGGTTGGAGTCCCTTATTTATTTAGGACTCTGTATAAACATTATGCAGAATAGGAGCAATCTCATCTTTCAAGATAACATATAATTCGGCAGGCAAACTTTCAGAACTTTAGCACTAGGTAATCATCTATTGTCTCTTTAATCTCTTGAATAGATGCATTTTTATCTAACAACTGATGTGCCTCTGAAATCCTAGGTAGATTGGCATTAGACAGAAATTGGTTTATTAGCTCTCTATTATTGTCAGTTTTACTCATGTATAAATCCCTATAGAAGTCTGAAAACACCTTGTTGAGATCTATAACTTTACTTTGTATCTTCTTAGATGCATCCCTAATGCTAGGTATATTATTTCTATTCTGTATTTGTTTTAGCCTGTAAACTAATAACTTACCCATCTTTTCTCCTGACTCCCAATATTTTTGTTGAGTTCTATATAAAGCAAATTCAGCCTTCTCTGTATGTAATTTATTTATTTCATATCTAAGGAGAATGATTTTCCTAAACATATCTTTATTACCCAGTACATATCTTATGAGACCTTTCCAAATCCAGGAGATCCTTTTCCTTTATGCTAATATTTATTCCTTTCCTTTCTCTGAAGATGGTATAACTCAGGATTTTGCCCTAATGTAAGTCTTGAAAGCTCCCCATACAGTAGTTTGTGAAGTTTCTCCATTATTATTAATAAGAAAAATTGCTCTGTCTCTTTAATAATCCAGGGTCTAAAATTGTCATCATTTAGTAAGGAGCAATTAAACTTCCAATGTAAGGGTTTTGTAGCCCCAAGATCTAGATTTAAACTTACAGAAACAGGAGCATGGTCAGATATTATAATTGGTCTGATATCAGCTATAATCATGTTATTCAATAGCCCACTGGACAGTAGAAACATATCAATTCTACTATAAGAACCATGTCTGTGAGAAAAAAATGAGTATTCTTTTTGAGTGGGGTACTTCACTCTCCATGCATCTGATAGGCCCAAATCCTTCATTCTGTCCCTAATAACCTTACTACTTTTATCATTTATTTTAGTATTTTTAGGGTTACTTCTATCAATCCACTGGTCTAAAACAGTGTAGTAAAGGCCCCCAATCATAATATTTCTATTAGAGATTTGACTTACCATATCAAAAAATTCAGAAAAGAAGGAACAGGATTCCCTGTTAGGAGCATAAATGTTGCAAATGGTAATCTCAACCCCATCTAACCTCCCTTCTAGAATTTGCCATCTACCAGAAGAGTCCACCCTGTGAGAAGTCATTAAGAAATTTAAAGATTTCTTAATCAGAATAGCTAATCCCTTCTGTTTTTTACTAACTGAATTGTGGAACACTTCCCCTACCCAGATTCTCTGTAATTTTTCAGCCTCCTCACTTGAGAAATGAGTCTCTTGTAGCAGAGCTATGTCTGCCTTCATCCTTCGCAACTGTGTTAAAACCTTTTTTCTTTTAACCGGTGTACCTAAACCTTTCACATTCCAGGAGATACATTTACAGTTAGCATCAGACATCCCCATAGTAATTTATCAGTAATAACAGCCATTCATTTATCTTATTGAGATTTTTCCATAGCACCAAACATCCCAGGCCCCCCCCCCCCCCGGCAACTTTATAACTTTCCCTGTTTAGATGGAAAAAACATCAGAGTCAGTAACTAATTAACACCCGGTAACCATATAAGATATACCATTAGCTTAATTAAAGACTGGCACCAGGCCTTTAGAAGGAAAAGTAACTTAGTAGGAAGCACAAACAAAAAAAAAGAATTCTACATCTTACCTGAATTTGGACTCCATCTATAAAGTCTCATATATTGGCTAAAAGCAACGGGGGTAACAACCTCAGACCAAAGGGGCCAGAAGTGAAACCCGTAACCCAGGAGGTTATAAAGCATTCTACAATAACCTATAAATTGTAACATATCTAGACTAAAAAATACTTACAAGCAATCTTAAATTGTAGCAGCTAAGAAAAATCCTAGTTGAATATTGGCTGTAAAAGCGGTCCACAACAAAAGTACAGAGAAACCTAAATGACTAAGCAGAGGTTCAACATAACCCATGATCCACGTAGCCTGGAAAACCAATGGCACTGGTTCAAAGATCAGTCGCGCTGTTCCGACAAGCACTAACTAAGTCTAGTAAACTTGGCTATGAGGGATTTGACCCCTGACAACTACATTAATAAGGACTTGAAAATGCACACATATAATGCAGACTTTTTAGTGTTACAAGCAAGAAACACCATGCATATCATGAAGAAAAGAAAGTAGAATATTACTGAGAGGTAGTAGGACACAAAAAGGGAGTTTGAAGTGTAACTAAACGAAATAAATTGCCTTGCACCTAGTCCAATAATTGTAGCATAATTCTAGGGCAGAGATGCCCATTTAACAGGGCTGATGAGCCAAAGGAGTATAGACGCATAATATGCATCAACCAGTACATCCCCCAATTACTGGGCATCCAAGGAACTGTAATAACAGAACCCAGGACCGCCTGCATTTTTTGGAAATGGGATTAGCCACACTTCAGTAATGCCCCAACTCACATATTAGCTCGTACTCCTGGTCTAGTTCCATATGCTAACACGTAGCATGGACAAATGGTACAAATAAGGCACCTTTCTATCAGACATCTACCTAAAATAGAGAAAAGAGTCCATAAAATGAAAGGGGTACATATATAAGTATCAGGCATACCATCAGACAAATAGCAGGGTGTATTCAAAACCCCTAATAGCTAAGCCATGAAATTATTTATTGTCCTTCCCCCTTTCTATCTCTTTTAAGAAAAAGGGGAGATAGAAGAAAAAGAGGAAAAACAAAACAAAACATGCACCTCAGAGGATCAGGGGTTATATTCAACTACCCATAACATATGACTCCTTCCATCCTGGTTATAACAACTTCATTTTTTAGAGGAGCCATATGTGTATTAAAATTATCCCTTCCCCCTTTTATGTCAGTTGCAACACCAAAACCAAATATAGGCCCCAGAAAACTATAAAAAGAAAATAACACTTCCTCATCACAAATGAATATTCTGCTAGAAGCATAAAATCATAGATATACCAAACATGTGATCCACGAGAGAAAAGAAATCAAGATAGAACACAAAATAATATATGTATGAATGTCATTCTTTCTTTTTCATTCCAGAATCAGGTATTACCATCACAAATAAACCAGCACAAATGTCAAGGTAGCTTACCAAATCTTTATGACACCTAAGAAATCATCTGGAGGTCCAATATGTAGAATGGCAGAAACCCCATCCTCCATTTAAACACCCCTGCAATGCTAATAAGCACCTTTTGTAACATAAATACAAGAAATCTAATTTAAGTAGGATCATGTTTGAGGAAAGTTGTAGAGATCAGAGCCTTCAGCCACAGGGTATAAGGAAGCACCAGAGAGTTCTGGGAGACTTACCCGTCAGTTAAGATGGAGGCCACTGGACTGGTTGTTAAAGAAGATAGTCCCAATTGACTGATCTTCACTATTTTCCTCTTCAAGGAGAGTTCCATATTGTTTAAGCCAGCACATTTATTAGTTAGTAAAAGCCCCATGGATTTCTTTTCCGCAGCACTGTTCGGTGAAAAATTGTGGACTTCTGTCTACCTCACATAAGTCCTTTGCATTTCCTGTTAATCGATTTCCACTCTTGCCTCTATGTTAAATCTAAAAGATTAGCTCTGGACTTGGGACTCTCCATGGGAACCGAATTCTGAGCTACCCTCTGTTCTGAAAGGGCCTCGGGGGTATTTTCTTGAGGCATTCGCTGTTTAGAATACTGAGGGGATTCAAATTTGTTTGGACCATTTTGTTTAGGCCTTACTTTGTTTTCAATAAATCTCCAAGTGTCAGAAGGTGTTTTAAATGTATGTGAAACCCCATTAAAAGTTAAAATTAGCACAGTCGGGTAGTTAATTCTATAAGGGATATTGTGATTCCTTAGAACCCCTCTGATCTCTGTATAAGCCTTTCTTTGTGTAACCACCTCTGCTGAATAATCTTGGAATATGGAAATCCTATGCCCCTTCCAGAATAAAGATTTTTTTTCTCCCTAGATATCATTAGGATTTCTTCTTTGATGGAAAAACAGAGGAAATATGCCACTATGGGTCTGGGAGGGGTACCAGGTTTAGGAGATAAAGACCTGTGTGCCCGTTCTATTTCTAGTGGCCATCTCCAGTTGTGGGCTAATAAGTTCGGAAACAGTTCTTGTAAGAAAGTAATAATGTTAAAGCTTTCTGCCCCTTCTGGTACTCCAACTATACGTAAGTTATTTCTTCGACCTCTATTTTTTAGGTCATCATTTTTCTGCCAAATTAACTGGAACTGATTATGCATAAATAAAGAGTCCTCTACTAGATGTGAAGCTTACTCCTCTAAAGCTGCCACTGTAGTCTCGGCTTCCACGATTCTGTTTGTGGTCTTTTCTTAGTCCTTTTTAATAGACTTGACTACCTGTTTTAGGCTAGCAATGTCATGCCTCAACTCTGATTGTCCTAAAGAGATGTTTTGGAGCAAAGAACAAATGCCCATACTTTGTGGGCACCTGTTAGTTGTAGGGCCCTCCCCCTTGCGCCAAAGTGACTGGCCCCAGTGACACTGTGGTACCTCACAGCACTTAGAAGTGGACACAAAAACGTACTCTTTCTTCTGATTACGTTCCGTTTAACACCAGATGTTCTATGTACTAATAGGATGAATCCATTCTTTAAATTACCATGTTGTCAGAGGTTTTACTAATTTATAATGGATTCAGGAAGCCTCAATTCACTCTGTGTAGTACCTTTGCGTCCATACACTCAGGCGCCTGGCACGTGACCCACTATGGATGCTTCTGACACTGCCTCCAGGGCAGCAGTAGCAGGAATTTGCACCCGACGCCACTCGTGGTTACGGAACATGGGGTTTACAAATGATGCTCAACAAAGAGTCATGAATTTACCATTTGATAGAGTTTATCTGTTTGGCCCACAGGTGGAGCAGGCTCTGAAGGCTACATAGAAAACTAGGACTGCCATTAAGACTGCTAGACTGGACCCTGCTGCCCCTCAATGGGGTGAGAACCACCGGGCAGTTTCATAATGGCCAGTCTTTTCACGGCAAAGGTAGTGGGGGTTTCAACAAGAATCAAGCCCCCCTCAGCTGCAAAAGAAAACATAGCAGAAGGCACAGGGCCCAAAGGCACCTAGTGCCATCCTCTGAGTTTCCGGCCCAAGTCCCGCCTCAACTGTCTGAGGGGGACGTTTCTTCGGCAGTAGGGGGGTGTCTGACTCAGTTTTATAGCCAGTGGAAGTCGGTCACATCGGACGAATGGGTTCTCAGAATAATTTGCGAGGGTTATTCTCTGAATTTCTCAGAACTCTCCCGGATCTTCCACCCAAATGACAGCCCAGGCTGTCTGTCACTCATTCAGACCTCCTTGCTTCCGAGATTCAAGGTCTTCTGTACAACAGGGCAGTAGAATAGTTCCGCAGGATCAAATGAACAGGTTTCTACTCTCATTACTTCCTGGTTCCAAAGAAAATAAGTGCTATGCGCCCTATTCTAGACCTATGGAAGTTAAACAGATTCCTTTACAAGGAGAAGTTCAAGATGATATCACTCGGTATGCTCTTGCCTCTAATTCATCAAAATGATTGGCTGGCCTCCCTGGACATGCAGGACACCTACCAATATGTTCCCATGCAACCAAACCATCTCAAGCATCTCTGATTTGGCTCTGGGTCAACACTACCAATTCAGAGTCCTGCACTTGGAGCTCTCCTCAGCACCTCAAGTCTTTACAAAGTGCTTTGCAGTACTTGCAGCCGCATCTCAGGAAACTCAGAATTCAAATGTTGCTGTATCTGGATGACTGGCTTCTAGCAAGCTCATCCAGACAAGGGACACAGAAAGCTGTATCCATGGCTTCCACATTTCTCACTTCTATGGAAGTTATGTTGAATCTGAAAAATTGCAGCTCCAGCCCTCCCAACAGCTTCTCTTCATAGGAGCTGTCCTGGACACCTCAGAGCATGGGCCTTCCTTCTGGAGGACAGAAGAAATGATATCCTACAGATGGCTCACTTCATCAAGGAGAATGACTCAGTCCGAGCTCTCTCGATGCAGTGGATGCTGGGTCTCATGGTGTCATCAGTGTTCACGGTGCCCTTGGCTTGTCTTTACATGAGGACCACTCAGTGGATGCTCAGTACTCAGTGGTCCTCGACCACACACTCACAGTCCTTTCACATCAAGGTGACGGATCCTCTAAAGCAGTCACTCACCTGGTGGACTCAAGAGGACAACCTGCTTCAAGGCTTTCCCTTTGATCCACTGGAGACACAGGTCACCATCACCACAGATGCATCTCTAGTCAGCTGGGGCATGCACTGTCAGATTCTCCGCACCCAGGGTCTATGGAACCAGGACGAATCTAAACTCCACATAAATGTCCTGGAAATTAGAGCTGTCCTGTATGCTGTCCAAGCCCTGAAGGACTTCCTCTGTCACAAAGCAATTCTCCTGCGGATGGACAACAAAGCAGTGATGTACTACATCAACAAGAAGAGCGGGGCACACTCTTACCCCCTGTGCAGGGAAGCGATGAGAGTGTGGGAATGGTTCCTAGAGCACGAAGCCCTGTTCCAAGTGGTCTACCTACCAGGAGTCCAGAAAGATCTGACAGCTTGCCTCAGCAGAACAGAGGAAGACATTCACGAGTGGTCTCTTGACGTAAACGTCATGCAATCACTCTTCAAAGAGTGGGGCACACCGGACTGGGACCTTTTTGCACCCCCACGCAATGCAAAACTGCCTCTATTCTGCTCCTGAAATCCAGAACCTGGCGCTTTCTGTCAGGATGCATTCAGACTGCAGTGGACAAAATGCTTTCTGCACATTTCCTCCTCTTCCCTTAGTTCAGAGGTGCTGCTCCAAGCTGGAGGCACGGGGGCAGGGATGATCCTCATCGTCCCATTCTGGCCTCGTAAAAATTTGGTTTCTGTTGATCAACAAATTGCTGGAAACCCACTGAGACAACTACCACTTCAATTGAACCTGCTGACCCAGGGCCCAGTGGTCCAGCCCAACATGACATCCCTTCATCTCCATGCATGGCTCCTGAGGAGATAGAAGCGAGTAGATTTGATGTCTCGTGTGAGAGTCGCAAACATTTTCCTAGGCACAAACGCCACTTGGAAAATTTACACAGCAAAGTGGAAATGTTTTTCCATCTGGTGTGCAAAGCCTTTATTGGACCCCTTTCTTGCCCACCTAATAAAAGTCCTGGAGTATCTGCTAGACCTGTCAAACACAAGACTACAAAGTTCAACCATGAAGGTCCATCTCTGCGTGATTTCAGCCTATCACGAGCCTATACACTCTATGCCCCTGGTTCAGTACCTTTGGTTAGAGAGGTTCCTTAAAGGTATATTCCACACTAGGCCACCAGTCAGGAGACTGGTAGCCACTTGGGATATTAACCTTGTGCTAGACATGCTCACTTGTAAACCCTTCGAGCCTCTAGCAACATGTGAGCTGAAGTTCCTGACCTGGAAGGCCGTCCTCTATAGCCATTACCTCCGTTTGCAGAGTGTCTGAAATACATGATCTGGTCACAGACCCCACGTATCCTGTATTTCACAAGGACAAGGTGGTTCTCAGAACTCACCCTAAGTTTCTCCCCAAAGTAGTCTCGGAATTCCATCTGAACCAGCCTTTGGTTCTTCCGACCTACTTCAGCATCTTCCAGAATGAAGGAGAGCATACCCTACATTCTCTGGATGTTAAAAGGGTTTCTTGTATTGACGTGGAACCTTGTAAATGAGCAGTTCCTGCTCAAAGCTATTTGTAATCCTAGAGTTTAATAAAATAATAAAATATATATGTAGACAGAACTAAAGAGATCTGCAAATCAAAGCAACTCTTTGTCTCCTTCAGCATGTCCCGGCTGGGACAGCCTATCGCTATCAAATGTATGTAGGCGTGGCTGGTAGCATGCCTTAGCCAATGTACTCCATGGCACAGGGGCCCATTCTACAGAACGTCCACGGCATCTCTGGCAGAAATTCAAAGCGTGCCAATTGCAGACATCTCTGCAATGCGGCTGCCAGACTCTGTACACACTTTGTGAAGCACTAAGCTTTGGATGCCATACAAGACAGCATCCATCCTTTGGCGAACAGTCCTGAATGGACTTCTGTCCTAAGTGAGCTCCTTTCTCCTGCAGCTCTTCTCGAGGGGATTATTATAGCTTCGGTACTCTCCCATCAGTATGAATGAGTGGTGGAGACTTTATGTCTAGGAAGATATGAAAATTGCGTACCTACGTAATTCTTGATCTTCTTGGGCCAAGTCTCCACCACTCATTCACTCTCTACTCCTTCCACTGAGCTCACTGATCTGTTTTGGTCTTTACTCCCTCAATGACTGGGCTGTGAAGTCTCTGTTGACCCTTCTTATATGGGTCATTCGGACTATCTTATGTCTGTCATAGGTTAGTTTCACTCATAGTTTTACACTGCACCTGCTTAGTCAAAAGGTACTGGGGCGGTTGGAGGGTTGGCAGCTGAGGAGTGGCCTATCACGGCATGAGCCAGGCTCGTGGTGCCGCTTTCTTGTGACCCTACCTAGGCACCGGCCCTCCTGAAGATTTTTGGCTCCCACTTGGTTCTAGCACCTCCGGTGTAGTCCCATCCTTGTGAATGAGTGGCGGAGACTTCGTCCAAGATGAAGAATTACAGTAGGTATGTAATTTTCATTTCTTTCCTGCCATCAACCTGTTCACGTTGGACCTTGTGGAGATCTGATGCTGCAGTTTGACCACTTTTTGGATGAGTATCTGCTTTTTCCTTTCAATCTGTTTTGTGCATGTTGTCATCTAATGTTGAGCATAAAAATAAGTGCGCTTCATGCGGCGCGCAGCTCCCACACAAAGAATCCTATACACTCTGCCTCTTCTGCCTAGGCCCGGAGCACAAGGTCGAGGATTGTGAAGCCTGTTCCAGCTTCAGGCAGGCCACATGGAAGAGACGCCAGCAGGCCCTTAAGACTCACCTACTTAAGCAGAGAATGGCCTCGATGGAGAAGAGCTTCAAAAACTCCATAACATTTCCCCCTCGCTCCCAGAATCTGGCTGCCCTCGGGTGAGCGGTGGTTTTCTTCCTCTGGGAAGTTGGCCACCACTGCCAAGCCTGCCCCACCTCAGGAGCAGTCCTCGGCCTCCTGCCCCATTAAGGTGGCTGCGGGCACCTCTGCATCATCTGAGGCCTCTGCTGCGCTTAGGCCCCTTTCCACCAGCAGGTTTACAGCATCTGGTGAGGCTGATAAATCTCTCATTGGGCTCCCTGACAAGTGCCCATCCCAGGCTGTGTTGTTGAGCTCTGGAGACCCGAGGGCCCACCTGGCTTTGGTCAGTATGTCATGCATAAGCTTGTTCAATGTCTGCCAGACCACTATGATTGATAAGTCAGGCGTCGGTTCTACTGACATCTGCCCTACCGATCTGGCGTCAGGGTCCGATGAGGGCCCCGATGATACCCAGTTGCCAGATTTGACTCAGCCCTCCCCGGTGGGATCGCTCCACTGGGTCTCCACCTCCTTCCCATTGGAAGAGATCTCTCCGCCCTCCCAAGACCAGAGAGGGGCAGCGGGACAGGGGTCATCTGTCTGGTGGCACCTTTTCAAGCTCAACCCCGGATTTATCGTTGGAGGTTCCCAGTAACCCTCAAGGGTCCCTGCCACTGGTTTTCTCAATGGAGACTCTGAATCCAATGCCCATCTGCCATCAACCGATCTGACGTCCGACCTGGTCCTTCCAGGTCCTTTGAGGCTCAGGTTTTGGGGTACCACAGGGTCTTCCATCAGGGCTGCGGTCACCGCCGTCAGGTCCTCCATCGGATTACCCACCATTGGGCCTTCCATCGGTTACCCTCTGTTCAGATACCCAATGCCGCATTTCCTGACATAAAACCCGTTAGGCTATCCCAGTAGGGTTTTCAGACCCCAGGATACCACGGCTTACCCTCCACTTGGGCACCCATCGCATTTCTTTCATCTGCAACTGTCATTGATAATGTCTATGCAATACCACTCCGCCACCGCTCTTTCCTATATCTAGCTCATTACATAATGCACTTCCTATAGTCTGGCCTCTGCCCCACACACTCTACAGCACCTGACAATGCCACCTTTCTGGCAGCTCCACCCTACCCCACCCCATCCTTATCCTTACCTGCTCCCACCTCTCCTCTCTTCTCATTCTCTTACATAGAAACATAGAAACAGAAGTTGTGACAGATAAGGACCATAAGGAGCCCATCCAGTCTGCCATTTCTTTTCTACCTTATAAATGTGCCATCGCCTTTGCTCTGTCAGTGACCTATCTATTCATAGTCATTTGTATTGCTCCTTATGCCTATCCCATGCCTGTTTGAAGCCCTGCACTGTATTCATAGCCACCACTTCTTGTGGTAAGCCATTCCATGCATCTACCACCCTTTCTGTGAAAAGATTTCCTCCATTCCCCTTAATCGGCCTCCCTCTAATCTCATGCTGTGTCCTCTTGTCCTGCTATTTTCTTATATTTAAACATGTTAGACTCTTTCACCTTGTTTATGCCCTTAAGGTGTTTAAATGTCTCAATCATATCACCTCTCTCCCTCCTTTGCTCAAGGGTATACATATTGAGCTCCGTTAATCTGTCCTTATATGTCTTCTGATGCAGTCCCTGCACCATTTTGGTTGCCCTTCTCTGGACTGCCTCAATTTGGTTAATGTCCTTGTGAAGGTGTGGCCTCCAGTACTGCCCAGATACTCCAGATGGGACCTAACCAATGTCTTGTACAGAGGGATTATTACCTCCCCTTACGACTTGTGATACTCCCACTAATACACCCTACCACCCCTCTAGCCTTACCTACTGCTTTAGAGGTCTGCTTGGATGATTTTAGGTCATCAGTGATGATGATGCCCAAGTCTCTTTCTTCCTTTGTGACTGCTGTAACTCCCTCCCAGCCTATAAGTGGCTTGGGGTTTCTCTTCCCTATGTGCATGATTTTGCACTTCTTTGCATTAAATCCAGTTGCCACTCTTCTGACCATTCTGCTAGTTTATCCAGATCTCTTCTCATTCTGCCCACCCCATCTGGATCATCTACTCTGTTGCAGATCTTGGTGTCATCTGCAAACAGACAAGCCTTACCCTCTAGTCCATCTGCGAGGTCACTAATGAAGATGTTGAATAGGACTGGCCCCAGGACTGATCCCTAGGGTACCCCACTTGTGACTTGCATCTCTTCTGACTGTATACCATTTACCACCACTCTCTGTTTTCTGCCAGTCAACCAGTTTGCCACCCAGTTGACCAACTTCTGACCCACCAGCCTACCTAGCTTATTTATCAATCTTCTATGTGGAACAGTGTCAGCTTTGCTGAAGTCAAAGGTAGGCGACATCAACTGTCCCCAGTCCCACCACTCTGGTTACCCAGTCAAAGAAATCTATGAGATTAGTTTGACAGGACCTTCCCTTTGTAAACCCATGCTGTCTTGGATCCTGTGCCCCTATGGATTCCAGGTGTTGCACTATCCTTTCCTTAAGGAGTGCCTCCATAATCTTGCCCACTACTGAGGTAAGACTGACCGGTCTGTAGTTCCCCGCCTCCTCCCTGAGGCCTCCCCTGTGCCCCTCCCATTCTTTCTACCACCCCCCACTGTCCTCTTCCTTTCCACTCTACCTTCCCACTCTACCTTCTCCCTGTCTGTTTGAATTTAATTTTGATATCCTTTACCCTTATTGTGTAACAGTTTTGTCTATTGTCATGTGTTACCTATGTCTTGACGTGGAACCTTTGTAAAAGAGCCCTGGGCTCAAAGGTAATTGTAATCCTAGAATTGAAATAAATAAATAAATAAAATATGTCGGGTTACCTGATGGTCTACCAGCCCCCCTTGCCTCAGTATCCTCCTCCTCAGGCCCCGATGGAGTTTAGGGCTATACTTCAGTTCTGGTGGTCTGAGACTAAGGCCCAGCTCATCTCACAGCTGGATAGCTAACATCCTCCCGGAGAGGTTCCCAAGAGTCAAGGGGTCCAGCCACCCAGGCCTGCCCATGTGTCCTCTGACACCGGGTCCCCAGAAGGGGCCAACATCAGGCCGGATGCAGGAGAGACTGCCTCCTGAACCCCGGGAACCGGCCCAACCTGATGTCCGGTCCTCTGATTCAGACCCAGACTCTGATTCTGACTCCTCCTCCTTGGCGGTGTCAGGGTTTGAGACTCCTCCTCCCAGGGAGCCTCAGCCTAAGGAGTCCCCTAAACCCCACTTGAGGACCCTTCTTTCACGGACCTACTTAAGGAAGTAGCAGAAGTCTATGACTGGAAGTTCGATGCTCAGGATCCAAAACACCAAAGGCTGGCAGAGCATCTGGATATGCAGGAAGCAGCTCCTATCCTCACTCCCCCCCAGTTACAACCACACCAGGACCTTGTATCCACCATCTGGATGAGGCCCTCCTCAATACTGGTGGTAGCCAAAAAGGCCGACTGGACCTACCAGATGCCAGAGGGATGGGGCCACCTTAGTATTCATCCTAAGGTGGACTATGTGGTGACTTCTACGGCCCATGATCGGTCCTCCAAGCCAAGGCATATGAACGCCTCTTCTTCTGACAAGGAGTCGAGACAGCTGGACCAGTCTGGGAGGAAATTTTGTTCCTCATCAACATTGGCCATGCGAGCCTTGAACTATGTAGCACATATGTTGGTCTATCAAAAATCCCTCTTTAATCAGCTGGACCTGGCCATTGAGGCACTGCCAGACTCTGAGTCAAAATCCATGTGGCAGACTCCATTAGGTCCACCAAAGTGGCATGCAGACATTCCCTCAGGGTCACCTACGATGCGGTGGAGTCCTTGGCCAGGGGTGCTGCTACAGTGGTCAGCCTCAGGAGATTCTCCTGGTTAAGAGTGTCTGGTCTGGCACAGGTCATGCAGGCGGTCATCCAGGATGCTCCCTTCAGGGGTTCAGTCTTCTTCGGGGGTGATGCTCAAGACACCATCAAAAGCCTGCAAGATAAGGGCAAGGCCCTCAGGTTGGTCCACACCATGTATCGCCCCAAGTTTCAGGCCAAAAGCCTTTTGTCACCAAAGCAAGGTGGCAGATGAAACAGCAGCAGTGGCGGGCATCAGACCAAGCGTCGGGCTCCGTCAGCCAGCGCTCCTCCTGCAAAAGGCCCAGAGAGCTTCAGGCAGTTCTCCCAACCCCTCCTTGCTTGACTCACAGTTCACCTCCCTCCCTCCCTCCACGTCCTTTGGGGAGCCAGTGGCAGAAGGTTCGCCAGTCATCTGCCAGGGTGGCGGGCAGTAACCACCGACTTATGGGTCCTTTAGTTGATAGGACAGGGCCACACTCTGGAGTTTCTTGAAAAACCTCCAGACTACCCCCAATCGTGCCCCACTATCCAAAGGTGCACATTCCTCTATCAAGAGCGGAAATCAAGGCTCTGTTACAAAAAGAAGCAATAGAGCCCATTCCATCCAACCAGGTAGGAATGGGGTATTACTCCCACTTCTTTCCAAAAAGACAAGAGACTTGCATCTCATTTTGGACCGCAGTGCTCTAAACCTGTACAAGAGGTTTCGAATGCTGACCCTCCCAGGTCTCCTGCCCCTCTTGCACAAGAAGGGACAGTGGCTCTGTGCTCTAGATATGCAGGATGTCTACCTGCATGTTTTAATCTTTCAGGCTCATCGATGCTACCTCTGATTCGCTTTTCAGGGGGAACATTACCAATTTAAGGCCCTCCTCTTTGGCCTGTCTTCGGCACCTCGGGTTTTCACCAAGTGCCTGGCAGTAGTGTCAGTGGCCCTGAGGTGTCAGGACACTCTGTGTCTCTTACCTCGATGACTGATTCCTGCTGGCTCCATCAACGGAGCAACTGGAACTTTCCCTTCAGCTACCCTGGATCTCTTTATGCAGGTTGGGATTACTGTGAACCTACCAAAATCTCAACTTTCCACTTCACAGCATCTCCAATTTTGTGGGACAATGGTGGACACTGTACAGGGTATGGCTTTCCTCCCTCTGGACAGGGCGGACACTTTGCAGAAGCAGGCTCATTTGGTAGCCTACAGCAGGGGTTCCTGTCATGGGAACACGCCAGTTAGTCGCCCATCATTAGGATGCCAGGATTTTAATTTTGCGACCTGTTTTTATGCTGGGGCTGGGCCCCATGCCCCAACTATATTCTAACTCCAGGGGTGCACCTCCAGGAAGGGACAGCAAATTCTGAATTTTGTCACCCTGATGATGGGCACAATCAGAACTAGTGCACAGATAGCCAGAAGGGTCCAGTACGAGGTTCGTCAAGATCGATCTTTCAGCTGTGGCCTTATAAGCGGCCATCCCCACTGTTCCTTTGGCCAGGCTCCACATGGAAAACATGCAGTGGATGCTCAGGGCACAGTGGATCAGAGGCTGGATGACCTGGACCACATGATCATGGTCTCTGATTCTATGCAGCGGGATCTCTTATGGTGGCAGGATCTCACCAGTCTCACCAAGAGTCCCCTTCCAGTCCCCTCCTCCCACCCAGACTCTGACTACAGATGCATCAGGGATGGATTGGGGTGCTCACCTGGGGAAGCACAAAACGCAAGGTCTGTGGTCCCAGTCAGAGCTCTCCCTGCACGGAATGGTACCGCATGCCCTTCAGGCTTTCCAGCACCTGCTTCACCAGTTCACACTATTAGTCCAGTCAGACAATATGTATGTAGTCTGGTACCTCAACAAGCAAGAAGGCACTCACTCATATCCCCTTTGCAGTGAGGTAATGCGGGTGTGGAACTGGGCAGTTCTGCATCGGAGTCACCTCACAGCAGTTCATGTTCCAGGTGTGCAAAATATCCTACCAGACAGTCTTAGCTGCATCAGAGTAAGCACCCATGAGTGGGAGCTTAAGCAAGAGGTGGTCAAGGCACTTTTTTGACCTGTGGAGTCAGACGGACCTGGATCTGTTTGATTCCCCATACAACGCAAAACTACCCAAGTTTTGCTCGCTCACTCTCGGGCATGGTGTTTTTTGGCAAGACATGCCATCTCTTTGTTGGACAGGGAAGTTTTCGTATGCCTTCCCTCCCTTTCCAGTACTGCAGAGGGGGCTCACATGGTTGTGATTGCCCCCTTTTGGCCTCGCCTGGTTTGGTTTCCACTTCTTCAGCAGCAAGCGGTGGAACCTCCAGTTCCTCTGCCCCTCTGCCACAATCTTCTGATTCAGGAGAGGGGCGTGCTGGTCTATCCAGGGCTGAAATCCCTTCACCTTCTCATGTGGCACCTCAGGACATAGCTGTTTCATGATTTGGAGTTTCTTCCAGAGTGGCACAGGTCCTGGTAGAGGCTAGAAAGCCATCTACGTGGACAACCTATGCCATGAAATAGAAGCATTTCTCTATTTGGGCCACCTGAAAGGGTTGGGACCCTTTTTCGTGTCCAGTTCCTCATGTCATAGAGCATCTCCTGCACCTCTATGACCTAGAAAAAAAAAAAAACAGGCTGCACTTTGTACTAGGTACTAGAATAAAGGCACATAAAAACAGATTGCCAAAGTAAAGCAGCAGCAAAGATTCTATTTCATGAGAACCCCAGTGAGTCTCAAACCCTCAGCGCTTTGCATCTAAGCATCAGGCCTGAGCTTCTTGTCTCTGAAGGTACACCTGTCTGCTGTTTCTGCCTACCACATTTTGGTGGAGGGCAAAACAATGGCTCATTTGGAGGTTTCCAAAACCTTCCTCAAAGGAATCCTTCGCCTAAAACCCCAAGTGCGCAGCCCTACACGACCTTAGGACCTTAATTTTGTTTTGGAAAGCTGACTCTGCTACTTGTCCTGGAAAGTGCTCTTTTTAGTGGCAGTCACAGCTTCTAGAAGGATTTTCGAGCTTCATGCCCCGATTTGTAAGGAGCTTTATTTTATTTTTTATAGAGGCAGGGTGGTTCTTCATACCAAACCCTCAACTTTTACCAAAAGTGGTTTCAGAATTTATGTTGAACCAGTTGATTCAATTTCCAGTGTATTTCCCCGAGCATTCTAACCAGGGGAGTGATTCTTCATACTGGATGTTCATAGAGTCCTACGCTATTTACACTAACAGGACAAAGTCTGTCTGGAAACAGACCAACTTTTTGTTTCATTTGCACCCAAGAGAGAAGGTGCCGCAGTTTCCAAACAATGTTTAACCAAATAGTTGGCAAATTGTATTATTTTCTGTTACCAGAAATATGGTAAAACCCTCCTGGAGGAGATTAAGGGGCATTCTACCAGATGCATGGCTGCTTCTACTGCTTGTTTCAGGAATGTGTCAGCTACTGACATCTGTGCCGTGGCTACTCGGAGTTCAGTCCGCACTTTCATAAAGCATTACAATTTGGACATTGCCTCTAGGCACAGGGCAGGCTTTGGCCTAGCTGTTCTTCAGGGTCTCCTGTCCTGATTTGTCTGCCCTCTGCAGATCCATTCCTGACTCCCATGTTTCAGTTTTTTCTTCTGATTCGCATTGCTTGGGACTCAGTCCTCAAGGTGATTAACTACTGCAAGAGCCCTCTCAAAGACGGTACAGTTACGTAAGAACTTACCGAAACAGTAGCTCTTTGAGACAGGTTCTGACAGTAAGTAACCTTTTTTCCTCCCTCCATCCCCCAAAGTTGGTTCTTTGTTGCTCTTTCTCTATGAGTTCATTCTGGGCTCCAGGAGCCTCTTTTCCATTTTCCTGTTGCTCCTCCTTGGAGGTCTCTGGCGGGAGAACTGGAAGGCGGGTGTGGGTACTGCCCACTACAAAGGGTCACACTGACATCCATCTTGTGATGTCGGGTGGGCGGTCCCCCATCAGACACTGCTAGCTTAAGTTTCCGTGTGGTCCTGACGTCAGGGGGCGCAGTCCTCAAGATGATTACCTATTGCAAGAGCCTCTCTCGAAGATCTACTGTTACGGTAAATTCTTACATAACTGTACTTTGTCTGTTTTATGAATAATAATCCTTTGTTGTCACTGTCTTCCTGATGATTTTGCTATGTACTTTGCTCATTGTTGTGAACTGTTTATACTCATATAATGTGGAACCTTTGTAAATGAGCTGTTAAGCTCAAAGTTTGTTTTTTTTGTATTATATTTTTATTGTTATCAAGTTTTATAAAATACAAGTAAAGATCACAATACAAGAGATATGCTAAGTTCATATACATGTCATCACAATTATAACGATGCAAAAGCTTCATACAGAAAAGAAGTGGGGCAAAAAGTTTCTAAGTTCATTAAGTTAAATGCTTGCACTCTGATTAGTGGTGTTACCAGTCTTTAGAATTCTAATTTAAGAACAGAGTCAGTGTCAGCTGGCAATCAGTCCTATTTTCCCCAACATAACAGACCTATTATCTCCATCCACCTTTCATATAACCGTGATGGCCATGTGCATGGAAAGTTAAAGAACTAGTGTAAAGTGCGGTTTTTTTAACATCCGAATGGGTAGAACAGTGGAAAGTTGGGTTAGGTGTATTTTGTGTTTTATTATGTTAAATATTGCCTCCATTTTTTCCTTATTTATTTAGTTTGCCTTACCTCCATACCTCCCAAATGTCCCTGATTATAAGGGATGTCCCTCATTTACCCTTAAAACTGCCGTATCCTCATGGTAAAGGTGCTTACCACACAGAGAATGTGCTGTAAATTGGATTACAGAAATTCATAATATTCTACATGCTAAATAAAAATAAGCTGTGTATGAGTACTGCAAACACATGGCTTTCCACAGTGTTCTGAGCTGGTATGTCAATGTTTGAGAATGTGTCCCTCATTCTGAGGGTCTTTGTCCCTCCCTGTCCCTTATTTTGAGTGTCCAAAAGTACCCATGTCCCTCATTTCAGTGACAAAAAGTTGAGAGGTATGCTTACCTCCTCTGTTGGGGGTAGTCCAATGGTCCCCCCAATCTGCTCCCCTGGCAGCTCCTGCACTGGGCGCCATGCCCAAGCTACAGCCTCCTTCTGCCTCCCTCTCTAAAGCCACTTTGTGGACTCCTACACTGAAGACCAAAGGGGTCAGGGCCAGAGGGAGCTCCTGGAGTGTCCAGTGCAGTGGCATGGGGGGACCATCATGAGCACTGGAGGATTCGGCTTTTTTCCCTTAGGTCGCCCCTCAGCGCAGGCATGCAGAGATACCAAGAACATTGCGGCATGTACTCCCATGTCAGACATCCTCCAGCACCAACCCTTTCACTGCTCTGTGAACTTCACTACCCCTAGCCTCCACTTGGAACCAGCACCTATGCAGTAGTCCCACCCACCCTCCCCAGAGGAGGAGGCAGTTCAAGGATGCTCAGTCCTCTGACCCCTAATGACCAAATCTGCATCTGAACCTGGGTCGCGGTGTGGTGTCCAGCATCTCAACCCACGGTGTCACCAGGCTGGCTAAATACTGCCCTTTGAAGTTGAATGTGGAGGTCCCTTATGTATTTCTCCCTTGCTGAGTGAAGACTGGCAGTTGCGTGCTGGTGGTAGTTTCATGGTGGGAGGAATGCTGTCAATCAGATGTGTGGTGATATTTAAAGCAGCAGTTCTTCTGTTCTGAATAGTGAGTTATGGTGTTTTTCCTCTTTTTTTCTGAGTGAGTCTTTTTAAAAGTAAGATGTGAAGCAGCTGGATCAAGGTGGGCTCAAGGAGGGAGAGGGTGGTGGAACAGAGGTGCATCCCTCTGGCTGTACCTCTCCACAATTCATACACTGTTCTGGTGGATAGTGGTTCCTCTATGGAGGCACCTGCAGTAGAGACCAAGGAGGATGCTGGGAACCTCCACAAAGGAGACCCACAGGAGAGTGGCACAAGACCCCACAGGAGAAGGAAATGACTCCTTTTGGGGGACTCAGTCATTAGGGGGTTAGAAGAGGGGAAGGAAGGAGAGGGAGGTAAGGTGCCTGCCGCCTGCTTGGGGGACAGGAAGCGAATCCTCAGGATCGTAGGAGCAGCTGCATGAGGGAGGCAGAGCAGGATGTCATTGTCCACCTAGGAACAAATGACCTGGCTGTGAATGGGATCAGAGCAGTGCAAGAGAGGTTTGTAGAGTTGGGGAAGGGCCTTAGACAAGTAGTGCATATGGTAACCTTCTCAGAGGTGCTGCCTGTCTATGGCAAGGGTGATGTTAGGGTACTCCACACCATGGAATTGAATGAATGGCTGAAAAACTGGTGTGGAGCTCAGGGTTTTGGCTTCATTGGGACTGGGGAGCCACCTGGAGGGATGCAGGCCTATACTGGCACTACGGTCTGCATCTATCCAGGAGGGAATCAGGATCCTAGGTGATAGGTTTAAATGTTTCATTGGCAAGCATTTAAACTAGCCAAGGGGAGAGGTACTGAAAAGGAGCAGGGAAATCCCATCCTCTCCCACAAAACATGATAATTAGTGAGGTAAACACCAAGGTAGAGAAGTCATTAGGGAGCAGGACAGAGGTAAATGCAAAAAAAGACAAAGGCAGTAAGAACAGGGATGGGGCTAAAAGGGGCAAGGCCATCAAAAAATGGAGGGTGATGAGTACCAATGCCCGTAGTCTGTGTAATAAGCTCCCTGAACTAGTGGCCTTAATGAAAGAGGAATGCCTGGATATTGTGGCAGTCACAGAAACATGGTGCACAAAGAACCGTGACTGGGATGTCAGCATACCAGGATACACAATCTACAGGAGGGACAGGGAGGGTAAAAGAGGAGGAGGAGGAGTAGCTCTCTATGTAAGGGAAGGGATCAGGGAGCAGATGAGGCACTCTGGGTCACCCTGGAGACAGAAAATGGCACCACAATCCACATGGGGGTTGTATACAAATCTCCATCTCAAGGAAGGGAATGGACAAGGAAATAATAAAAAGCATCCTTAAAATGGCAGAAAAAGGGGAGATATTGTTGATGGGGGACCTGAATATGCCAGATGTTAACTGGAGCACCTTTGCTGCACGCACATCCAAGAGCAAGGTCATTCTTGATGCCCTACAGGGAGCATGCCTCAGACAGCTAGTACTGGAACCCACTCGGGAGGGAGGGGAACAATCTTAGACATGGTATTCTCAAAGAGGACAGAAAAGAAGCTCAGATTTAGAGGTGGGTAGCCATCATGGAACAAGTGACCACCAAACAGTGTGGCTCACAATAAACACAGTCATAGAGTCAAGCCATACAAAAGCAAGAGTACTGGACTTTAGGATGGCTGACTTTAGGAAAATAGAGAGTGCCTGAGAAAGCACTAGTAAACAGGCAAGAAGGAGGGTGGAGGAACAATTTGGAGTAATCAAAACAGCCATCACAGAGGCAACAAGCCTTTGTGTGTGAAGCAAATCAACAAAAACACAATGAAGGAAAAAAACGCTAAGGTTCTCAAAAGAGATGGCAGGGAAGGTTAAGGAGGAAAAGATAGCATTCAGGAAATACAGAAGCAGCAGGACAGAGAACTTTATCATTTAAAGCAGAAAGAGGCAGGGAAGGCAGTCAGAATAGCAAAGGCCCAAATTGAGGAAAGGACAGCCAACTCTGTTAAGAAGGGGGATAAGACCTTTTATAGGTACATTAGGGAGTGAAGAAAGACCAAGGGAGGGATACTGAGGTTTAATAAAAGAGAGGGAATGTGAGCAGAGGGTGACAGTGAAAAAGAAGGGATACTGAATGAATACTTCTGCTCAGTATTCACAAAGGAAGAGGAAGGGAGGTACCTAAACCAAACAAGAGAAACACTCTGGATAGGGGGTTGATACCAGTCCATTCACAGAAGAAAGGGTTCTGAAAGAACCAGTAAAACTGAAGGTGGACAAAGCAATGGGGCCTGATGGGATTCACCAAGGATTCTAAAAGAACTAAGGTAGAACGAGTGACACCACTGACTACTCTCTTTAACAAATCACAGATACATAGATACATATACAGTTTTGGCAGATAAGGGCCTCATGGACCACCCAGTCTGCCCATTTGAGCTTGTAAGTTCAGTTTATGTTTTTCTAGAAGTCTGTTGCCCCTTACCCCTGACCTCCAGAATTCCTTTATGTCTATCCCATGCATTCTTATTCATGGGAGGATGGGGTGGCACCGGAGGACTGGAGGAGGGTAGATGGGATTCCTCTTTACAAAAGTGGGAGCAGGGCAGAGGCAGGAAACTACAGACCAGTTAGTTTGACCTCAGTGGTAGGGAAAATGATGGAATCACTTCTGAAGAAAAGAATTGTTGAGTACCTAGAGGTCAGTGGGGCACAGGACTCAAGGCAGCATGGATTCACAGTGGGAAGGTCATGTCAGACAAATCTAATAGATTTATTTGACTGGGTGACCAAAGTAGTAGACCAGGGAGGGACTGTGGACATGGTCTACCTAGATTTTAGCAAGGCATTTGATAAAGTCCCACACAAAAGATTAATATACAAGTTAGCCAGCATTGGAGTGGGTCCTAAGGTGGTAGCCTGGTTAAAAAATTGGCTGGACAACGGGACACAAACAGTAATAGTAAACGGAGTCCACACTGAAGAAAGGAGGGTTACTAGTGGGGTACTACAAGGTTCAGTACTGGGACTGGTCCTTTTTAATGTCTTTATAAGTGGCATTGCAGAGGAACTGGAAGGAAAAGTATATCTCTTTGCAGACAACACAAAGATCTGCAACAGGCTTGATACACAAGATGGAGTGGAAAGGATGAGAAGGGACTTGACATAGTTGGAGGAATGGTCAAATGTATGGCAGCTTAGATTCAACACAAAGAAGTGCAAGGTAATGCACCTGGGAAACAAAAACCCAGGGGAAGAGTACACAGTGGGGGGTGAGGTACTGACAACAACAAAAATGGAAAGGGACCTAGAGGTAATTATATCAGATGACCTAAAGGTGGGCAAGCAATGCGAGAAGGTAGTAAGGAGGGCTGGGGGCATACTAGGATGCATAGGGAGAGGCATCAACAGTAGAAAACAAGAAGTTGCTATCCCTCTTTACAGAGAGTTGGTAAGACCCCATCTGAGTACTGTGTGCAGTTCTGGAGACCCCATCTCCACAAAGACATAGACAGAGTGGAGGCTGTCCAGAGAGGGTAACCAAAATGGTGCAGGGTCTACACCAGAAGACATATGAAGAGAGACTAAAGGAGCTTAATATGTATACCTTTGAGGAAAGAAGGAGAGGGGGAACATAATAAAACTTTAAGTACCAAGGAGTCAACAAAGTCCAAGAGGGTAGTATCTTTCAGAAAAGAGATGTGCAAGAACAAGAGGGCACAATTTAAAGATAGAGGGGACGGCTCAGAGGTAATGTGAGGAAGCATTTTTTCATGGAGAGGGTTGTGGATGCATGGAACAGTCTTTCTGAGGAGGTCTTGGAGTCAAGAACAGTGGGGAATTCAAGAATGCATGGGACAGACATAAGGCAGTTCTAGTGGGGGCTATAGGAGGAAGTAGGCTGTTGGTTGACTAGGATCTGCAGCTTATTTGTTAGGTAGGAAAATGGGCAGACTAGGTAGGCCCAAGCGGTCCTTATAATGCTGTCAAATTCTATGTTTCTATGTTTCTATAGTTGTGTTGTCTCCAAGTCTTAGTTCCTGACTCAAAGTTTCTTTTTTTAAATTTCTTTCCCGTTATAGGAGCTGCGGAGATGGCGCTTATCTTCGGAGGTTGGGTGTGAGAATTCTCCTGTGCTCATGCAATTACAGTTGAAGAATCTTAATTTGAGGATCTGTATTACAATGTTGTATGTTTGTTTAGTCAGAAAAATGTCTAGATTTATCTCTACTGTTGGGACATCGGCTGGTTTTCTGTGGGTTTTTTTTCCAATGCTGTCTTGTCAAAATGAGCTTGGTAAAAGAGACCTGCTAGTATTCTGTCCTTTGGCAGATCTGGATTTCCATGATTCTGGCTTCCATGAAAGGCTATAAATTCTGCTTGTCACAACCCATTCTGGATATTTCTCTGATGACTGTCTTTGAATTTGTGACCTCCCCACCCTTGCATACCCGACCCACATCATGCCTTCCTGAGAATAGACACTGAGCATGTACTCTAGTAAAATTACTGTTGCAGCAAGAAAACATGCAGTGTCTATGAATCAGCTTTTCTGTTACTTGTTGTGGTAGGTGCAGAGTTTTTTCGTTTGCAGTATACCTGCAGTTATGTCATGGCATGGTGATTGTCAACTCACTGTTTCTGTATTTTTCTTGTTAGTGGTGGTGTGGGAGGGTGAGGAAATTGGGAAGAGGACCTGTTTTACATAGGACAAAGGTGAGAATAGTCAAGCAGTTAAGACTCAGTGGTGGTCTAGCTGCTTTCTGATCAGATGTAGTGTTGGCAAACATTTTTATGGAATGCTGGCAAGTATAAGGCATTGTGCTGTTTCCCTAAGAGTCATGCTGCTTAGTGCGAGTGGTGGTCTGCTTAGCCCTATTGCTGGTATTGATTGAACTGATCAATCTTGAGTGTTGCATTGGTTTTGACAGGCAGCCCATGTTTGTATTCAGGTTTCTGTATGGTCCCATAGTTGTGCTCAGTCTGTTCAGTGCTGTCAGTTATGCAAAAAACATCCTTTCTCCTGTCTGTGCAAAGTAGCACAGTACCGAACTCAAAGGAACACACTGTGGGTTTGGTATGTGCTGAACACATTTCCACCACTTTCTTTTCATGGTACATTGTCCTGAAATATTTTGCAGTCTGTATTTTGTGATCAGGGGATGGGGTATTATCTGATAGGAGAGAGAAGGCTACTTAGTCTGTGTGCCAAGTGTGCAAGGGCTTTTGTAAAGAAACTAATAGGGCAATGTAATGTCCTTTTCTAGGGATGTGGATATGTTATTCTAGCCACACATATTGGTAGTTGCATTTCCCTTTAATTCTTGCCAGAAGTCTTAAAGCTGGCTCCTCCCACCCACCTGGGTGGTATAACCCTCGGCTCCGCCCTTTGACACCAGATCTTCTTTTCTGCTTGGAAGAATTAGGTTCCCTCCCTACCACTCCCACATTGAGTAGGCCCTGGTACTTAAATCTTTGGATTGCTTACCAAAACTTAAACTCGTTAGAGTTTCACCACTACGATCTTCGATAGAGGACAAGTCCTCTCCCAGGTGCCCCTGCGGGCAGAAGATGTCTTGCACTGACCCGCATGCTACGTGCGTTTACTGCCTGGGTCACGATCATGATACCCAGGCCTGCAATTTTTGTCACTCGTTCCAGCCAAATGTGTTAGATGATCGCCTCGCCTGATTACAGCTCGGCCAACTGGAGAAAACGGAACCCACCAGTCAAATCTAAAGAGGCCCATTGTGTGGTCTCCGTGGCTGTTGGGTCCACTGAACAACTCGAGCAAATGAAGGCCTTTGAGGAGGAGGCAGCTCGGGCTGCTAATCAGTCCTCTTCAGCTTCAGTCTTCATCCCGCTCAAACTAGGCAGGCTCCACCTTTACAGGCTCCTTCAAGAAGTTGTGCCAGTCTCTCCCGACCAAGGGGGAGGGTCCATTGGCTTCACACAGCTCCTGTTCCAGTAACAAGGATAAAGATTTCAAGGAGTCAAGAGAGAAGGAGAAGACTCAACATCATCATTCTTGGGATTGAGAGCAGTCCTATTACCAGGAATTTCCAGTTTCATCAAAATTGCAGCCTTGGCCACCGACTTCACCAGTGCCCCATCAGGACAGCCAGCTAAGACATGGAATGAAGTCTCGGTCGAGTTCATTATCAACCCCGTTGATCCATTGTCAATAGATGAGGCCAACTATTCCTTGTTCAGGACCCCAGTCCTGCCTGAACCTACTAAGGAGGAGGAGACCCAACCTGCTGGGAACCTCTTCACCATCCCTGTCTCTGACCTGGAGGAGCCGCAAGTCTCCCCAGCTCCTTCTGAGCACCGCTGTCAGTCCTTCCAATGGTCAAGGTCTAGGTCTTGGTCATCTTCATTCAACAGGTTGAAGAGAACTCACAAATGCCACTCTGGGTGTTCCAAAAAGTGGCACCACCGCAATTCATCCTCGTCCTCCTCTGAAGAGGAGAGGCTTTGGCGCAAGTTGCGTCAATGCTACAAGGAGCTTATGTGGCAACAGCTGGTGTTTGCCGGTCTGAAGTTGACCCCGACTTCCATGCCGCACACATGGCTGTCACCCCTCAAGGCCAATGCCGACCCTCCAGGGCCAGCGTCAACACCATCCTCCGCCCGCTGGAGCTGTGATCACCCTCCTGGCTTGGCCAAAACTGGCCTCTCTCCACTGATTGTGGTGGAGCCACCACCCAAACAGCCTCTTTGGGAGCTGCTGTCAAGGAGTCTCGCCCACTAAGGGCCTCCTGTACAGGTTGTCGTCACTCTTACTACTGACTGTCCACGGTGGGTCAAGGTTGACTGTGGTGGCCAGCCAATCTGTCCACACTCCTCGAAGTCTGAGGACTCCTCTTTGCACTCCTGTCCGCTCTCCGAGAAATCGCTCAGGGGTCTCTTGACGGAGAAAGGTCCCATGTCCTTCATGGGCATCCTCCGTCTCATCTCCGAATCAATAGGGATGCCTTTAGAGCCTGTTTTATAAAACGGGCTCGATATCCCTAACAGATATTCTGGATAAAGTGGATTCTCTGACAGAGGGCTTCCCAGTGGATGAAGCCATTGTTGGCCCAGTCCTAGAGCTTTGGCAGCACCCTGCCTCCTGCTCTACACTTCAGCCCCGATGGCCTGCAAGTATGCGGTTCCCATCAGCTCCCTTTGCGTTCATGGAGCACCCTTGGATGAGGGGTTGGTGACTGACTCTGTGTTTCAGCACTTGGGTCATTCAGGAGACACTGATAGACCTCCAGACAAAAAGTCCAAGAAATTGGACCACTCTGCCAGGAAAGTCTATGCAGCCTCTTTGCTTGGTCTTTGTCAGGTGAGCTCAGCTATCATCATGGCACACTTCTTCCATGCCCTACTGGGCTCTCTAGATGAGGTGCTTCCTCATTTCCCAGTGGACCTTCAGACTATGGCCAAGCAAGTCCGAGACCAGGGTTGGGCTGTTGCAAAGCAGCATCTTCAGATGGCTATGGACATTGGGGACTCCTGTGCCCATTTGGTGGTGGCTGTAGTAGTCATGCACCGCAGTGCCTGGCTGAGGGTCTCGACCTTTACGGCAGACACCCAGCACAAACTGGTGGATGTACCCTTCCTGGGTACCAATTTGTTCAGTCCAGGGGTTGATGGTCACCTTCAACGCATCGAGAAGTCTAGTGCCACCTTGGACTCTGTTGCTTCCACCCAGAAGGAACCTCAGGGTTCCCAGAAGCAGAAATGCAAGCCCTTTCACCCCTGTGGCCAAGCAGACCCAGTACCAATCTGGGAAGCAGCAGCAGCAGGTTCAATCTTGGCACCCTTGGCCCAAGTGAGAGGGGCTTTGGTGGCCATACACCTGTAGGGAGGGTCCCAGGTGCCCATAGCTGGTTCCTCCTCCTCCTCCTCCAAGCCTGCATAGTGATGGACTGGGGGTGACCACCCCATGCCCATTATGCACACTCTGAGTCCTCCCATGGGGGGCTGGCTCCGCCCTTCCTTTCTGCCTGGTTCGCCATTATAACGGACAGGTGGGTATTAGAAGTGGTTAGCCAGGGTCTGCCTCTGGAATTCAAGCAGTACCCACCAAGCTGAGCCCACGCCTCGCAGGAGGAGAAGGTTTCTGTGGACACTCAGTTGGCTCTCCGAAACGACATTGCTCAACTCCTTCGCAAGGAGGTAGTGGTCAGAGTCGTGGATCCTCCTGTCAACCCAGGGTTCATTTCCAGGTACTTCCTGGTCCCATAATGGATGGAGGCTGGTGCTCCATTCTAGATCTGCATGACCTGAACAAGTTTCTCAGGTCTCACACCTTCAGGATGGTAACGCTGTCTCAGATCATACCATCTCTCAAGCAGAACATGTGGTTTTGCTCTCTGTATCCACAGGATGTATTTTTCCATGTCCTGATCCATCCATCACACTGAAGATTCCTCTACTTCTGGGCAGAGGGAACCCTCTATGAGTTCCAAGCCATGCTGTTCGGCCTGTCATCAACCCCCAGGGTCTTCACCAAATGCATTGCAGTGGTAGCAGCCCATCTTCAGAGTCGAGTGGTCAAAGTGTGCCCCTATCTGAACGATTGGCTTATAGCAGGACCCTCCAGGCAGAAGGTGGAGAGATCCAGGGATCTGGCCCTCCAGACTTGCATCGACTTTGACCTCCTGGTCAATGAGGCCAAGTTGGAACTCGTGCCTTCTCAGGTGATTTGCTTCATTGGGGCAGAGCTTAACTCTTGTTGAGTCAGAGCCAGGCTCCTGATGCACAGGGTGGAAGTTCTCTCCTCCTTTGCCCAGTCATTTCTGATTGGGCACTTGCGCCCTACCTGGGACTTCCTGCGACTTCTGGGCTACATGGCGGCCTGCACCTCCGTGGTCCAATGGGCCCAGTGGCATATGCACCCGCTTCAATGGGAGCTGGCCAGCCAGTGGACTCAGTGACTAAATCATTTTGACCAGCTGGTCACTGTAACCCAGAAGATGTGAGATGCTTTACAGTGGTGGACTGTCCCAGAGCATCCACAGGAAGGGATCCCATTTGTCCATCCTGAGCTGATGGTCATCTTGATGACCTATGCCTCTCTCATGGGCTGGGGTACCCACATGGGGACCACAGAGTCCATGGCCTCTGGACCCCCGAGGAATTCTGATGCCATATCAACCTGCTGGAGCTCTGAGCAGCCCAGCTGGCGCTGACTGCATTCACTCCATTCCTTTGGGGTCAAGTGGTTCAGGTCCAGACGGACAACACCATGACCATGTACTCTCTGAACAAACAGTGTGGCATGCACTCCTGGCCTCTCTGCAGGGAAGCTCTCCATGTTTGGACCCTTGTGAGCCAATTGGAGGTGGATCTTCTAGCCATTCATGTGGCAGGAGCCTCAAATCAGCTGGCGGACACCCTCAGCCATGTGGGCGAGGCATCCCAAGAGTGGTATTTCCATCCAGAGGTAGAACACAGCTTGTTCTCCCAGTGGAGCACCCCTCAAGTGGGCCTGTTTACCTCCAGGAGAACGCAAGCTCAGGTTCGGTGCCCACCCCAGCAGGTCTCACTGCAGGGGATGCCTCTCAAGTCCATGGACCCCAGGCTTTTATGCTCTTTGCTTCCACTTCCTTGATCCACAGGATGCTCCTCAAGGTCAGGAGGGACAAAGCACAGGTGATACTGGTGGCTCCAGACTGGCCCTGCCAGTTTTGGTACCCCGATCTTCTCAGCCTCAGCATCAGATTCCCAAGGTGTCTTACAGCATGCCCGTACCTGCTCTCAGTCAATCAGGGGAAGATCCTCCACCCAGACCTGCAATCCCTGCACCTGGCAGCTGAGTTCCTGAATTGCTAGAGTTCCAGGCTTTGGGTCTCTCTGAAGATGTACTCACTGTAGTTGAGGCATCTAGGAAGGAACTGACCAGGAAGTGCTATATCTTCAAGTGGAAGAGATTCTCCATTTGGTGTCAGGGCAAGGGGCTGTACCCTTTTTCCTGTCCAGTGGCTATCATTCTCAGCTACCTTCGATCTCTTTCCAAATGGAGTCTTTGGTCTATGACCCTTAAGGTGCACCTGGCAGCCACCTCTGCTTATCGGGTGTGGTCCGGTCAACAGATGGTGGCACAGGAGTAGGTGATCTGGCATTTCTTCAAAGGATTAGACCATATTTCCCTTCTGGTGTGTTAACCACCATCATCACTGTGGGATCCACTGCTGGTACTGGCAAAGTTCATGGGCAAGCCATTCGAACCAATGCACAGGTGTGAGATGTCACACCTGTCATGGAAGACCACCTTCCTGGTGGCTATCACATCAACCAGAAGGATTGAGGAGCTCCAGGTGCTCTCTGTTGAGTCTCCTTACCTGGTCTTCCACAGGGACAAGGTTGTCCTGCTCCACAACTTGAAGTTCCTTCCGAAGATTGTGCTAGAGTTTCTCCTGAACCAGGTGATGATTCTGCCTGTGTATTACCCCAATCACACCTTGGATGCTGAATACAGGCTCCTACTTTGGACCTGAGAAGAGCGCTCTCTTGTTATAAAGAGCGTACTGTTGGTGTTCGGGGAGAGGTCGCCACCTGTTTGTCACCTACACTGAAGCGGCACTTGGCAGACCTGCAGCTAAGCCGACAATTGGCAGATGGATCACTTCCTGCACTGATCTCTGCTATAGGTTGGCGGGTAGGGGAGCCTCCCATAGGGCTTAGGGCTCATTCCACCCATCATACTGCTGCATCGGTGGCTGCTTCTAGGGATGTCCCTATCCAGGAAATCTGCAGGGATGCTACCTGGAAGTCAGCACACACCTTCATTTCCCATTACCACATCAACCTTGATTCATGCCAGGATGCTGGTTTTGGAACCTCAGTTCTCCAGTCTCTGTTCCCTAAGTAGGGGGTGTGCGCCTAGCCTCTCTCCTCCTGGAGAACTGCTAGGAGTCTGCCAATATGTGTGGATAGAACAACATATCCACATCCCTAGAAAAAACTGGTTACTCACCTGTCGCAGTAGTTCTAGGAGTGGTATATGTTGTTCATCCAGATGGACAATCTGACCTCCCTGGCTTCGACGCACAACCACTACTTCCAGCGAGCAAAATCTGGCATCAAGAGGTGGAGCCATGGGTTATACCACCCGGGTGGGTGGGAGGAGCCAGCTTTAAGACTTCCAAGAATTAAAGGGAAAGGCAACTGCCAATACGTGTGGATGAACAACCTATACCACTCCTAGAACTACTGTTACAGGTGAGTAATCTGTTTTTTCCTCCTCCCATCACACCCAGTTGCAGTAATTCACTGTGGCCTGACTCTTGAGGCACATGTTCCCCACCTACCTTAGTGTTATGATCGCCATAGAAAGAGATCACGTTGCATGTGTTTAGCGGGGTGGGGGTCAGCCTTCTGACAGTAGTTACAAAATTTGTCAGAATGTGTCTTGTGGGTGACTGTAACTTGTTTTTCCATTGCATACTGCACTGGCATTACTGTTTTGTTGTTCTTGTGAGAGAACTCATTACAGTAAATAAGGTAAATAAATAAGAATGGAAAAAATGCATAACGTATTACTGTCATCCAGTATTTGGGTAGTCACTTGACGTTGTCATCTTTCCAGCTGCAGTTTGAGCTGAGTTCTGACTCTGTGACAGCATCCTTGTTTTTTCTGGATTTTTTATTCCCCCACGTGCTCCAGTACCCACCACTCCTTCAGGCCACCATGGTCCTGACTTACCTCCTACTACCCTCACTCGAGCTCTCCGTCCTCACATTGTAGCCATCCCTGAGATAACCCAGCATAACCCTTCGCCGGGTGGGTCCCTCTCCTCCGAGGGGGAAGGCGCCGGTGGAGGTTGCCAGCGCACTCTCTAATTGGCTCCAGGGTGCTGCTGAGGTGGACATGGCTCCCTCGAGGGCTTTGATGGTGTTGGAGACCAGCTGTTTTCTGGTTTCCTGTAGTTCCTCATCGTGCCACTCATGCAATGCCCCCAGTCTCCCCCGGGGCTACTGCCGAGCGATGCTTCCCCACAACCCACCCCAGGAGAGGAGAGCAGTCCTCTGAATGTCCAATTCTCTCCTCCCCCATGCCAACCCCTGGCACCTCAGTCCATTCCTGAACCAGGGTCACTGGCACAGTGTGAGTAAGGTGTCCAGCGCATCAGTCCCCAGCGCCACCGGGCGGCTTAGCATCCCTTGTTGCACTGGTCACAGCTGGGTGAGGTGGTGAGGACTATTATCGTCCTCGGCACTGGCAGCAGCTAATATTTCTGCATGGTGTGGGGGAGTAAGAGTAATTACTGTGTTTTGCTGAAGACTAATGGGATCAAAACCTGCTGTAAGAGCAGCGAACCACTCCTCAAGTTCTGTAGGGCACTGTAATTGCAGTGGCATACATGACCCCATCGCAGGCGTTCCTTGATGGCTGCATCATTCAGACATGTAGAGTGCATTCAGTGGTGTTTTCTGTTACTCTGCTTATGCCTGCTGTTGGACATGAAAAGATGCATTAGGTTACAGATTGATGCAGTACACATGGAGTGTGCAACACTCGGATCTAGTGCCGCACATGTATGTATCCTCCCCAATATCTCATATGTCAGACAGAGGGCTCTTATTGGAATATTGCAGTTAGCCAGCGTGGAAATTGGTATCTGTGCACATCTTTGTGGGTGCATCTGGTTATGTTCCCCACTTGGCATGGATGATGTGATTGTTAAATCAAGTTCTTGTGCCCTGTGATTGGTACAGGGACCTGCTGTGGAGAAACTGATATTTTGTTTAAAAATATTTATGATAGGTATTAATTTATTTATGTATTGCTAATGTTAATTTTGTGGAGAAATCAAGAAAGTACAAAGTTTGGTAGGTGGACACCGTGCACTTAGCTTTGTGGCATAAGGTGTCTTGGGAGAGACCGATGAGCTGATTGGAATTCAGGTCACTGGTGTCTCAAGATTACGTAACATAGTATTAGGTCTTGTTCAGTTATGATCAATTGTAGTACTGCTGATATTGTCAGAATACTGCTTATGAAATACTAATTGATGAAAGTACTGTCACATAACAGTTTTTTGGGAATATAAGTTCAGTTCTGTGGTGCTGTGCTGGTAACCTATGGATAGATCTAGAGAAATTAATTACTCATGATGTTGTCAGAAAATGGATTTTATTAAAGCTGTTTGATAGTACATTATTTTTGATGAAGTTTTTTCATAGAAAGTCTCATTTGCAAGTACTGTAATAAGTAGAATTTCAAGACAATACAAAAAAACTATAGAGTATAAGTGTTAGGAAATCATGTTTTGAAAAATTGCACAAAGTGCTTGCATGTCTCAGTTCTACAAAAATATATCACTAAGTATTCAGCAGTTCAGAATAGTTTGTTACATCTTGGTGCAACACTGTAAGTTAACCAGCTATGCAACTCCATTTGCATATCATCACAGACCAGGAGGTGTCACTCATACTGGGTCCAGCATAGGTAACGTCAAGGAATTTTGTGCTTTGATTCATGTAGTTGTAGTGTGCTGTGAAGACCTGCAGCTTGTATAGCAGTGTGTGTGCACTTACTATCTGGCTGCGACAGACTGGTATGTGAGAGAAGGGTGTCTGTCGTCTCACCATCCGATGATGGCATGTTCTGCTAGTGTGTGTTGAAAGTGCATAAATATGGGGACTAGAATTTGACCATGAGGGATGTAGCACTGTATTGTACAAGCTAGGATGAAATTACATAATTTTTTAGGGGTGGGGGAAGGGATCGATGGCAATAACTGGAAGGTTTGATATTGTACATGTTTTATGTAGGTGCACTTTATGGTTGTCTGTTGCCACCTCTGTGATGTTGAATTACTATGATATCCTCGGGCACCAGTCTGCAGTTGGTGTTAATTGACCAATAGATAATTTCTTTGAGAGGTACCATAGGAATGATATTTCAGTGGTGTTAGTCTAGTACCGTGGAAATTACAGTCACAATGTAGGGGACAACTGAACGTTTTAAGGAAAGGTTGAGTGCTTCCCAGCCTCCTAGTGACCGTATTAGAGTGGAAGAAACAATAACATATTGAATCAAGGATGCCTGTGATATGCAACGAAGTAGAATGGAAACATAGTGAAGAGGCTGGGATGGAGCATGACCTTTGGGTAGCTAAAATGTGTGGAAATAATATATGCATGTGTAACCCTAGGTGGCACTATCCCAAGGGCTACTACCCTGCCTGCTTGGCTAGTAGCAGGTTAAAGGGCCTGAGTTCTGAAATGGGTGCCTCCACCCGGAGGTCAGGTTTGGTAGTGCCAAGCTAACCTGGGCACAGCCTCTGGGACACTGTAACCCCCCTCTTTCCCCTCTAGTGGTCTGAACACTGTATACTAATCACTTTCACAATACCCCTGGTACACCACACAAGTACCCACACTGTTTGCACTTACCACCAGGGCTGGTTCCTCTGGCTCGACCCTGGGAACCCCCTGTAAAACAAGGTTATGCACAGCAAATAGTAACAGTACAGTACTTTGAGCACAAACTGGAACCACAGTCAGAGTACATGCAGAAAAAGTTAGAGCTGATTTTTTCAGGGGACTTGAACAAGGAAGGGGCAAAATCAGGTTAATTAGCTTAAAGGTTATATCAAGCAAGCAGTTATGCATGTGCTTTGAGTCCCCACACACAGTCACTCCTCTGGGTACTGAGGTGGAGAAGAGATGGGCTAGCCAGGACTGTTGCTCGGGGTTGCAGCTGGTTGGGGCCCTGTGATGTAAAACACAACATGCACAGTGCACAATATTTGTAATCCGGAGCCAGAGGGTTCAGTTTGTAAAGGAAATGAAACAACAAGACAATCAGATGACACACTCAGGTTAAGCTGTTGTTGCAGGGAGCTACCCTGGTATTGACTCACGATACCCAAGACTGGACACAGGCTGGAAGAAAATCGAGACTGCAGGTGGTTGAACTGGAATGCCAGGAAAAGCAGGGCCCACACGAGTCGCAGAGGCATCATTCCTGTTCAAGCGTGGAGCAGGGGGCTGATCCCCAGGCAGGTCTCTCGTCGATGGCTTCTCTGTGTAGTGGGTAGTCTGGCTGGGCCAGTCTGGCAAGGCCCAGACCACATGGAGACAAAGTCAGATGCGGTCCGTTTTGGGCTGGATACAGCTTCCAGCAAGCAGAACACAGTTCACACAGTGGGGAACTAACTCACAACCCACTAGCAACTCATAGCACATTTACATGTACGTAGGGGTACCAGATTTTGAGATGCCAAAAAGAGGACACCTAGTACCTCCCCCGATGAGCCCTTGTGCCATACCCCGAATAAATAGGTTTAAACTCTCCACCGGCTTCACAGCTCATTTACAAGGAGGTCCTGGGTAAGAGAGAATAAAAAAATTATAAAAATAATAATACAATAGGATAGAGAAGGTACATGAAGAATATTTGGCAACTGGAAAAGAGGACATGTCCTCGTAAAAGAGGACATCTGGTAACCCTACATGTACAGGAATTCTACTGTACCAGGCAAAGCGCTCACCGGTCACAATCACAAAGTCTCTGCTCACATTGGGAGCTTAGGGGTAGCTGGAACTCCTGACAGGCCGATCGCATTCAACAAAATCTTCGGTCTTCTTCAGGTTGAGCCTGGCCCACTTCAGTAGCTTACTTTAGTCACAAAAACTTGGATTTAGTCCAAAATAATTCTCTTCTCTCCTTATCAGGAGCAGCAGGCAGATATGCAAGCCAAACTCAGCACTTTCACAGTTTTCCCAGGTGAATACACTTAGGATTGCTGCTCAGAATCACTTCAGCTCCTCTCAGTTCACTTAGCAGCTCAGAATTAACTGAAAACTGCAAACATTAAGACTTCCCAAGATCCAAAGATTTGGTTGGCTGACTTGCGGTCAGTGAAGCAAAACTCCCTTCAGTTGCAAAAGGCGTAAAAACTCCAAACTACAGTTCCTACAGTTTTGAATTCAGACAGCTCCTGTAGTCCGGCTACATTTAGGTCCCACCAGTACTATTTGGTCCAATTTGCAGTCCAGGACCAAGATAGTGGAGACAAACAAAACAGTCCTTGCTACAAAAAAGCAGGTTAGACAAACTACATTATCATTATCACTCTAAATGCTTTTCAGCAAATAGTTACATCTTTCAACAGAGCTCCATCTCAGATTATTTAAGCTGCAATTAGGCAGCTCTTAAAGAGACAGTACACAGAGGCTATACAAGCTCTGGTAATCACATTTAACTGCTAAGCATGGGACACTAGCCTGGCAGTGAGCATTTAGGCAAGCTCAAGGAAGACTTTTGGGAACCCCATTTGTAAGGGGGTTACATGCCTTCCTTGCAGGTGGATTTGACCCACTGGTGTTAGTAGTCCAGAGATACTTGTTTCATTCTTTATCTGACTTCCTGTAGCCAGCATGCTCTCCTGATATGGAATCTGTAAAGTAAAGTGATAGTTCTGGATTTTAGAAGGCTGCTTTCATTCAAGTGGTATCAGGAAGTCCTTATAGGATTACAGACCGTAGTGGGGCACAGGTTGGTCTATTTCATTACCATGGGGCTGTGTCTTAGTGATATCCTATTTGGATAATTGAATTTGGAGGACTGGAACAAAGGTTGGCTTTTATAGCATAGGTCATTAAGAAGGCAGTGGTCATCTGTGAGAAACAAGCAAGAAAAGGGCGAAATCGCTGTGGTTCTCAATGGAAGTACTGGATGTTGACAGATAATGGAGAAGAAGCACTCATTCCAAATGTACAAGATGACAGAGAAGGAGGATGATATGGAGAGAGCTTCCCTCGTCAGTCTTCACCATTCATTACAGCTGAGTGTAAGCCGGAGGCGCAGACCTGTATGGGAGTTTTTTTTGGGGAGGAGCCCGCGCCAACGGCATGAGGCCGACGCATTGTGTGGCGCACGAGGGTTGGCTGTTAGGTGCTGCAGATTCCTCCTCCACCTCAGTTTTGTTTCTCCTGCTGCTGAGGTCGCACCTGCTGCGTGAGTTGCTGAAAGTTTTGTCTGTGTCCCTAGGCCTTAGCCATTCAATGCTGTTTCCTGTCTGCTGCATCCCAGTTCTGAATCACCAGATGCCATTGGAAACCGGTAAGCCCGTTCCTTTTATTTCTACTGATGGCGCCGGGTCCTTTTTCTGTGAAGTTTGTTAAATTTCTTTTGCATCATGTCTGGTTTGGGGGCTAAGAGCAAATGCAAAGTGGGCCGTGCCCCCCTGCATTTGTGCCCCTGTGGCTGGCATGTCTGTTGTGGACCAACATGATGTTTGTTTGCATTGCCTGTGTCCCAACCACGATATGGACAACTGTGATGCCTGTTTCTCTATGGACCACCACGTTCTTGAGATCTACGCATGTAAAGTTGGCAGGGCTGTGCTGACTTTCGGAGGACATCATCATTCTAGGGATGCCATGGCAAGATCTCTTGACCCTGTCTCCGAGTCCCCTCCCATGGCCCAGTGAGGAGGAAACCTACTCAGATTTCAGCCTTGCCGTCAAGGAGGTTTCTTTTGCTGTGCCAGAGGATCATCTTGGTTCCCTGCGGAGAAGGGTTGAGGGCACCAACATGGCAGTCACCTCCTTGAAGGTGCAGGCTCTCCCAGTGTTGCATCCCATGGCTGCTGGGCATGGCACCAGGAGACCCTCGGCACTGCCTGCCAGCACCACTTCAGATCCCGGCGCTGTTTGCAATGTCGGTTATCGAGGTGGTGCCTCGGGTGGTCCTATGTTCTACAGCAGCACCGTTCATGGTGCTGTTGTTAGGCAAGCTCCTGGGGTCACTAGTCTGGTGGTTTGTGTGGTCTCTTCTTTGGAGGCAGATGACTCACTGGCCGATGCGGACTGGTGCACCGACTCCTTGGAGTCAGGAAGTTCTCTTGGACACTGCACCAGGCAGCCCAGTGTTCAACTCCTGGACTCCCCAGGTCTGTGGTCCCTGTGGCCCCCACCAACCCTGGTGTTGGGGTGCTGCAGTGGATAGTGGTTTCAGGGGTCTGGCATTCAGCCTGGGAGCTACGAGGGGACAGGGCAGCTGCCATTACTGGTGCTGCCATGGCCTCACTGTAGTGGACAGGGACCTCCTCTTCCTAAGCCCTCCCTTCAGGGGCCTGTGGGATGGGGACCCTTGGCACTTTGTTCGAGGAAGAGGTGGCCTCAAGACTGAGGGTTGAGAGGCCAGGGTGAGGTGCGGAGGCCTTCTTCCACTACCCTGCGGGGTGGGAGGCACCACAGTGCTGAGCCCTGCTTCTCCTCCTCTGAGATTTCAGGGGCTCCTTAGTGGGCAGTGCTGAGGGTTGTCCTTCTGGAACCATGAAACCTCAGTCGCACCACAGGGGAGATTCTCTCTCAGGGCTCGGCCAGGTTTTGTTTTCACATTTACAGTGTCCGCTGACTGGATTGACCCCTGGATCCTCCCATGTGGGAGGTACTGTGGGGTCTCAGAGCCCTGACAGGGGCTGGGTGTTTTCAGTGAGGTGCCTTTCCCCCATCCCTCTGCAGACACCTCTCTCTCTCCCAGGTCATGTGGGCCCTATGGGATCTATAACCTGGGAGACATTCAGGGCCACTGCGGCAGCCTTCTCTAGGCAAGTGAAAGCTATGGATGAGTAGGTCTTTCACCTGTCTCCCCCGCTGCAGGAGGACTCTGAGCATCTGAGCTCCTCTATTTCCTCGGCTTCCTCTTCTGAGGAAGAGGAACATTCTGTCTATCTTTCCTCTGACTCTGATTTCACGGAATATCAGTGATTCCTTTTGAGGTTAGTTCAGCAGCTCCACATCTCCCATGTGGTAAGATGCAATACCGAGCAGGAGATGCGCTCTTTTCTGAGTGACTTAAGTGCCAACCAACTGGTAGTACCTTTCTGGCCTATTCCCTTCCAGGAAGCATCTGTCCACACCTGACAGTCTCCAGAAGCCTCATCCCCAGCCCCAGCGGACTACAGGAGGCGGTATTGTGCTCCTCAGGAGTCTCTTGGTTCTCTGCCTCACCCACCCTCAAGACTGATGGCTTTAGACACTCCATCCAGGATTCAACACCCGGCACACGACCGACTTCCGGATCCAGATTCCGCAGAACTCGACCAGTGGGGTAGAAGAGTTTTCTCTTCAGCTCATGCATTACTCTGCATCAGCTACATCAGGATCACCATGCTGCCTACAACAAGCACCTGTGGTCGATGCTTTCACAGGTTCAAGCATCCTTGTCTGATTCGGAGGACTCTAGGCAAGCCGTTGCCCTCTCTGCACAGGGTCTGGAGCTTGCAAGGCACCAAGCAAGAGCATCATATGACACCAATGAGGTGACTTCCAGACTAGCAGGGACAGCTATCTGCATCAGGTGGATGGCATGGCTTTGCCTGTCTAAATTGTCACCCGTTGCCCGGTGTAGGGTGATTTCCTCCACTTTCCGGGGGACCTGTCTTTTCTCTCATTGGATGAGGAGGAATCTTCAGGGGTGTCTCCCATCTCCCCAGCCACAGGGGACACCTCCTTGGCCTGACCAGCCTTAGGCCATGTTGACCTAGTATGCCAGAAGGGTCTCTCCCTCTTGCATCTCCCTCACAGGAGGCTAAAGGAATATGTTCCCTCATGGCAGTGCCAGGTCCCCTCTAGGGGCTTGGTACTCACCCAGCAGTAATGAATGGTGAAGATTGACAAGGGAAGATATGAAAATTATGTACCTACCATAATTCTTGATCTTCTCTTGTATCTTCACATTTCATTACTGATTCCCACCCACCTTCCCCTCTTGGACCTCAGCTCTTGGGTGCCACCTCCACCCTGCTCGCCCTTCCCCTCTTCAAGGCTAATTGGAGGCAGAGTTCCCCTGTTACCTCAGAGCCCTCTGTTTTCTTCTCTAAAAAAGTCAGAGTGCCCATCCTAGAAGGGTGGCGAGTAGGGTCTTCGCCCTGGCCTCGGAGGGAACTCCCTGGGATTCTCAGTGGGGTGCACTGTGGTGTCCTTAATTTGGTACTGATGTATGCCTGTTTTTCATCTTCTTGAAGTGGGTACTGCCTCAGTGCATTTCGTGGGAGAATCCATAGGGATTTTCCTCCCCCTTTCTTTCTTTATCACTTCCCCTCTGCCTTTAGAGGTAATTCTGGACAGTCTTCTGTTTAATGGATTCCTTTTCTCCCCCCTTGACTAAGCCGTTAGGTGATAAACTGTGGCAGGCCAGGCTCCAGAATTTTCATCCGGAATGTGGATTAAGGGTGGGGAGAGGGGGCTGACTCTGCAGTGTTTTATATTCTCCAAGATCATTTTGAATTCTCTTGTTCTGGACTTTAGTCCAGTGGTCCCTGAAGTTGATGGGATCCTTGTTCCCGTGTCTTCATACCTTTCAGGTTTTTGAGGCTAAGAAGTCAATGGTTTTCCGCACCCCCCCCCTTTCCATATACTGTATATTCTATCTTTCTCTCTTTTCTTCTCTCTCTCTCTTTCTCCTTCCTCCTGTGCTGTCACCCAAGGGTTGGGGCCCCATGGCCATGTAGGGATAAAGTCCAATCCCTCTGTCCTCTGGTCGGCTTATTCCTTTTTCAGTTTATATCCTTTCCTTTTTCTATCCCTCTCTTGCCTCACCTTGGTTTTCTCTATCCCCCTTTGTTTCATCCTCTCCAGCAGAACAGAACTGGGGTGGAGAAGGAGGAGTCTGCGGCACCTAACGGCCAATCCCCATGCGCCATGCAATGTGTTGGCCTCGTGGGCAGTGCCGTAGGTGACAACTCCCCCCCCCAAAAAAAAACAACTCCCATACAGGTGCACACCTCTGGCTTACAACCAGCAGTAATGAATGATGAAGATACAAGAGAAGATCGAGAATTATGGTAGGTATATAATTTTCATTTATCGGGAGAAACATTGGGTGCACAGAAGGTACTTAGGAAAAGTATGGCAAAAATGTTTGAAAACATTGCCAAAACAGTCACAGGGAATGTGGCTTTATCCATGCACAGAAGTGAAAAGAAGTAAAGCATGTCAGGGCTAATTAGATCTTTGGGGGTTGGTAGAGGGTCAGAAGGAAGCTGATATATCATAGACATATCAGTATTCGTAAAGGAAAGGGTGAGTGATGGGCCTCACATACTAGATACTGAAGTAAAGGAAGCCAGTAGCAAAAGTGAGTAGGACATGAGTCTGGACAGGTTTCACACTAGATAACTGAATGTATAATAATGAAATGCCTGTGCCTTTGATGACCTTGGTCAGGGTGTCTATGACTGGGGGGGGGGGGCTGTGACACTGGATGTGGTCCCTCGCAAAATTAAAAAAAAGGGAATTATTGAGAGAAGGCATGTAACTACGGTACTGGCAGCCCGACTGTGTTGGTGATATAGATTATATTAACCCTCCTAAAAGAAAGGATTGTGCAATACCTTACCAGTAAGCCACCGGATGAGAGGTAGCATAGGTTTACAGGGGACAGATGCAGACAAACAAACATAATTGACTTTTTTGGACTGTGTTACCAGGGAGTTGCATCACAGGGGAATGATGCATGTAGCCTGACTGGATTTTAGGCAGGTTGTAGTCACTTTCTTACATGGAAGACTGGTGTTCAAGGTAGCCTGTGCATATGTGGGTCAGATAGAAATAAGCTTGACTAGTTGTTGGTCAAGCAGCAGGAGTCAGATGGGTTCTTTTTTTTTTTAAACTTATTATGCTTTTTTGTGCCACCTGCTGCCATTCTTCAGCCTCGGTCACAGCCCCCTCCAGTCCCACTCCCACATTAACCTCGACTCCTCGATACCCCCTGGCTTGCCCCAGCGTGGGGTTGTGGCACGAGTTCAAGTACCGCAAAGTCGGGCTAGGTGAAGGAGCTGGCCTGGGGGCTCATCGGAGCGGAGGGGCAGGCTTCAACTGGGTGACAGGCAGCTGAATCTGCTGCCCTGTATGCAAGGGGCAGGGATGTGCAATGATGTCAGCATCCACCCCGCCCCTCAAACTACGTTCTGGTGCCGGCTGCTACGGTGTCCCAGGCCTCCACCAGGGGTCTGTCAAGCACCAGTCACACTCCCTCCCTCCCGGAGAAGGAGAGCAGTCCTTGGGATGCTCGGTCCTTCTCCCTGGCCAACCCTCCGATGTTCCGGGTCCACTCCCTAACCCGGGTTACCAGCGTGACAAGCGGAAATCCATCTGCTGCACCAATGGGCCGGTGGAGTCAGATGGGTTCTGTCACTGAGTAAAAAACTGTGTGATTAGCAGGCAGCACAGGGTCAGTACTGAGATCAATGTTCTTAAATACCTGTTCAGTGGACATTGCTCAGGGGCTGTGAGGAAAGGGATACCTGTTTGCAGATGACACCAAAGAACTTGCATCAGAGTGGACACACCAGGGTGGATGCTGAATAATCTGGAAGATGTGAAAAGATTGTAACACTGGTCAAGGCAGTGGCAACTGCGGTCAATGCAAAGTATTTTGATAAGATGTTCCTGTGGCACAGAAACCCAAAGGGCAGCACTTCATTTTTACGTGGATGTGTTGCCACTAACAAAGCAGTGAAATGTTGCTATGTTTTGAGCTTTTTTGAGTGACGATCAGAAATATTAAAAGAGTGTGTTAGGGTATTATGAAGCTCCACCAGGATGCTTGAGTGCATAGGGTCCAGTATCAGCACTGTGGAAAAGAAAGTACTGTACTTTGACTTTATCCCTTCATGGCCATAGGGGCCCCAACCCTTGGGTGACAGCACAGGAGGAAGGAGAAAGAGAGAGAAGAAAGAATCTACAGAAATTGGGGGGGGGGCTGCAAGACCATTGGCATATTGTACTTGTACAGATCAGTGGTGATGCTACTACTGGTGTGCGCGGTCTAGTTGTGAGGCCCTATCCTGGAAATGACATTGACTTGGTGAAGATGGTTCATAGAAGGAACATCAAAATAGTGTCATGATTTGCATCAGAAGCTAGACAAGGAAAGACATGGGGAATTACATTTGTAGTAATTGGAGGAAAGGAGGAATGGGTGAGGCCCGATAGAAATGTTCAAGAATCTCAACAGTATCAGTGAAACAAATGAGGGTTGCTTCTTGAACAGATTGAGATGCTCAGTTTAGAGGTAGCATGTTGTGAAGCTGGAAGTGGAAATCTTGAGAAGAGGTGTGATAACATGCTCCTTTGTGGAAAAGTTGCTGGACCTCAAGTACTGATGATTTGCAGAGATAGTGTGCACTTACACGCTAACAGGTTTCAAACATGACATGATCAACATGGGGGCACCTTAGTAGCAGTGCTTTGTGCGAAGACCAATAGTAGTTTTGAAGTATTGTATCTAATTAGGTAGGCAAGGAAGATGTTACTTATCTGATGCCCAGTCTGAAACATAAAATCATAGACTTTGACGGCAGATAAGGACCGCTTGGCCCACCTAGTCTTGCCATTTCCCTACCTAGAGGATAAGCTGCAGATCCTATTTAACCAACAGCCTATTTCTTCCTACCTCCCCCACAAAAATTGCCTTATGTCTGGCCCATGCATTCTTGAATTCTCCCACAGTTTTAGACCCCACAACCTCCTCTGGAAGGCTGTTCCATGCATCCACCACCCTCTCTGTGAAAAATACTTCCTCACATTTCCCTGAGCCGTCCCCTCTATCTTTAAATTGTGTCCCCTTGTTCTTGCAAGTCTCTTTTCTGAAAGATGCTACCCTCTTGGACTTTGTTGATTCCACTGAGGTACTTAAACATTTCTATCATGTCCCCCCTCTCCCTCCTTTCCTCAAGGGTATACATATTAAGCTCCTTTAGTCTCTCCTTGTATGGCTTCTCTTGCAGACCCTGCACCATTTTAGTTGCCTTCTCTGAACTGCCTCCATCCTGTCTATGTCCTTGGAGATGGGGTCTCCAGAACTGGATGCAGTACTCCAGATGGGGTCTCACCAACTGTCTGTACAGGGGGATAACAACTTCCTGTTTTCTGCTGGTGATGCCTCTCCCTATACACCCCAGTATCCCCCAGCCCTCCCTCCTGCCTTCTCACATTGCTTACCAACCTTAAGGTCATCTGATATGATTACCCCCAGGTCCCTTTCCATTTTTACTGTTGTTACTACTCCCCCATTATGTAATCTTCCCCTGGGTTTTTGTTTCCCGGGTGCATTATTTTGCACTTCTTTGCATTGAATCCAAGCTGCCATACTTCTGATCCCGTGAGGCTCTTGGCACCTTACATTACAAGGAGGGTCAGTATAAACACAACACACAGCAAAAGAGCTTAAACAAGAAATACCAAAATAAATCTTAGCAGGGCTAAATAACTTAATAAAATCAATGAAGGTCAGTTGCCTTGTTTGGGAAAGGCTAATCAGTAAAGGAGGGCCTGTAGCCCGTTTTTAAACAACTTGACTGTGGCCTCCTAATAGCATCCGGCAATGTTTTACACAGGGTCAGCTTTGCTACTCGTGATGTTATCAGATCAGTTGGCAGTTGAACAAAAAATACTGATGATATTTCCAGTGTGGGGGGGTGTGTATAGTAAGGGGGGGTTGCAAATCCGAGACACCACGCCACCCGTGAGATGCCGTGATATCATTGGCTTTGAGTAAAGATAAATATGATATCTTCAGTCAGGCCATGTCATGTTCTGTTTATACAATATATGTTTTGGGCCCCATGAAACAAAATCCCCCCAAAGATTATCCTACATATTCCCCACCCAAAAATAATTGAGCGTGTGTTTATATAGCAATGCACACTCGTGCTTCCTTCTCCAGTTCTGAAGCTGACGACTTACTCTTGTCCTGATTGCACAGTTGGCAGCTTGTTTTTGAAAAAGAAAGGTAAACTGTGAAAATATGTACAGTTTTCTCAGTTTTCTGACACAGACTGCCTCATTGTTAAGGTCTGGCAGCACGTCTGGTGTCAGTCTTCATACCACTCGGTCACGCTACATTTTGTGCAGAAAGTGAAAGTACCTACTACTATTACTTATCAAATCACAGCGTGGCAGGATCAACCGGATAAGTTTTAAATTATTACTTATTTAAATATAATGGCAGGATCAACCAGATGTCAAAGAAGTGTATGTGTGGGTTGGGGGGGTGCAGACCCTAGACAGCTGACTAGGAGAGAAAATGAAATACTTTCCTTTCTTTGGCATGATGTACAGGAACGTAGAGATAACACCATGAAGTATAGGACCATGGAGATATCAACGATATCTCCACTGCCTCCTGAGATACAACTTTTTATCAGTGCATTTATCCCCAAAACATATGTTGTATAAATATATATTATGCAATAATACTCAACAGAGTGGCATTATTGGTATTTAGAAAATGGGCAAAGCTGAATTCTGACTGGTTGAGAGACCCTGGCATCTGTGTTGTTATTTCTTAACAATGCCCTAAATAACAAGTACCTCTTGGAAGCACCCATCTCCACCTGATATCCCTGTGCCCACATTCCACAGGAATCGATAGCCGCCATTTGTTTCAGCTCGATTAGCGTGGCAAGGTGATCCACAGCCCCTGACTCAGTCCTCAGAAAAGTCCATATACCTACTGTCACTGCATTATACTTAAAAAAAAATAAAATAAATAAATAACACAAAAACTGTTTTCTTTCTTTTTTCTTCTTATTTTAGTAACATGGACACTCCACCTCTCTGATTGCCACTGCTAGCCAGCAGTGCAACTCCATTTCAGGACTGACTTGAGAAAGTCCCTCCTCTCCGTGTCCCCCAACCATGCTCAAATCCCAACAGCACTGATACTAAAACAAAAATCTGCCACCTGGTCACAGACATATCCCTGCATCGACAAGTTTCACAGCTGTAAAGTAAATGAAAATACCTTTATTCAGTGGCAGAGTTCATCAGCCGAGCTGACTTCTACAATCACGCCACTACTGCAAACCATTCTTGCTCCACCGCTCCCTGCTCACACTCTGGAAACAGAACAATTTTAATACTATACAGAACAATCTCCAACGCCACGTGATCAGAAAACTCGGGGTTTACTGAAAAGTAACAAAAATATTTAGCGCTAGCCACATAAGAGAGACACTGCACTGCAATGTAATACAAAACAAGCAGTCAGCGCCGAATGTTGCTTGCTTGTATGTGCTGTGTAAGTATTTGGAAGTCAGTGGAGTGTAAATATTGAAAATTTGCAAACTTACGAGCTTGCATAGGAACTGCACAACACATGCTCGTGAAGCAGTCATTTTTAGGAAGTTTGTGACCAAATTTTCAACATAGCCATTTTAAGACCTCTGCTCATGAACAGTGTTACTGTAATTTTCTTAATGTGTCCCATACAGTGATTTCACACTGACTGCACCATTGTGCGCTACATGGGCGGAAACACGTTTTGGGCAAGATGTGAAAAATGACAGCTGTACTGCTCATAAGGAGGTGTGGTAAAATGACAATGTTGAAAATCTGGAGTGAAAATATTGAAAATTCGCGAACTTACAAGCATGCATAGGAACTGCGCAACGCACGCTCGTAAAACAGTCATTTTTAGGAATCTTTTCACCAAATTTTCAACATAGGCTTTTTGAGAGCCCACCTTATGAACACTGGCAGTATCGTTTCATTAATCAGTGCGGAAAAGTGATTTCGCGCAGTGACTGCGAAATCATCCTTTGGGCCCGATTAACGCCATGACCGCGAGAGCATTCATGAGAAGGGGTCCCAAAAACCCCATGTTGAAAATTTGGTGCAAAAATTCCAAAAAATGCTTGAGATATGCAGCAAAGTTGAAAAAACCCTATTTATTCCACTATATACTGTAGCTTACCGGCATTTCCTCAGTTCGCGGTCAGCTTTGAAGAGTGCAGATGTGTTCCTGGTCACGAAAAATCGTCCGCCGAGGTCTGGAGGTAAGTATGGGGTAAAGGGGTGTGTGGGGAGGCGGGGTGCGCAGTGGGTGGGCACGGGTGGGGCCCAGACAGCGAGGACCGTTTTGTGTTGCAGGTTTTTTTTAAAACAGGAGGAGGATGCTGGGCGTTTGCCACACTGGGGTGGGCTCCCAGCGTGGCACAAGGATGCTGTTTGGGGCCGTGGAGCCGGCGGAGATTGGGCACCCGTCGAGGGATAGCATCTGTTGCAATGCTGGGTGGACTCCCAGCGTGGCACTGTGCTTCGGGAGAGGGACAGTGGAGCCAACAGGGTATGAGCTACCGTCGTCGGTTATACCATGTGTTGCCACGCTGGGGTGGGCACCCAGCGAGGCATGTACAACTCAGTTTTTTTGGTGGAGCGCAGCACAGCTGACGGGGATTGGGCACCCCCCGTCGGCTATACAGTGTGTGTGTGGGGGGGCCGAGCATGCAGTATGTGTGCGTGTGTGTGTAGGGGGAGCATGCGTGAGCAGGCAATATCTTATCGCTGCTCACTGAAGTGTAGCTCCCCCTTTCAACTGTACGCCACTGCATTTTAGACTGCTGTCATAGACAGTTCCAGCAGCGATTGGAGAACTGCGGCCGTGTCTGCAAACACACTGACTGAATTGGAAGAGGGCTGCTACACCTCGGAAAACTCGGACGATGGCACTATGTTTCTTGCACATGCGTGCAAGCAACATAAAAAGGCATTCTCATAAGCAGCAGCACCCTCTAGTGGTACTAAAGGGACTATTTTACATAAGCTGCCATTTCGCTTCCTTTTTATTCATATATCATCCTCTTTATTTTATAAAATTACATTTTTAAAACATGATAATTTTAGCCCATTTTCTAGGTACAGTAATACTCTCCAGGGTGGGCGTTATGGGATATAACGGACCTTCCAGGGGCTATAAGGCCTTCCGCCTGTGGCATCAGGCCTCATTACGCCTCATGGGTGGTCAGTTATATCCCAATAATGCCCACCCTGTCAGGTATGGTTTGTTATTGTGAACTATTTTTATGCTCCTACCTGACTGGGACATTTCTTGGGTTTCCATGCTCAGCTCCGTGGCTCCACTACCACTTGAACCGCTCCCTCCCAAATGCTGCATCGGTATCAGGACTCTGGGCTCTCTGACCCCCAAGGAGAGGGCCCATAATCCCCAGTGGGGGAGCTGGAAGATGCGGCTGACACTGGACATGTGGACGGGGCTCCTGATGGTTGCCGTCACCTCACCCAGCGATAGGGGATTTTTCTTGGTTTTCGCCCCATTGGCTGGGAAGTGCCTCTGAGCCAATCCCCATACGTTTGGCTCCCAACTGCTGTGAACCCCTGGAACCACCAGAGGACACTAGACTGCGGGAGCTGAAAACTCCCCTCCCCAGGGAGGGAGAGCTGTCCTCTGGACGCTCAATCCCTGCCCTCTCCTACCGACCCCCTGATGGCCCAGGCTCATTCCGAACCCAAGTCGCTGGCATGGTGTGAGGTGTGACGTCCAGCACCTCAGCCCTCCGCACCACCAGGCCGGCCCACTGTCAGGTATTATTGCTTATATAATGGACTGCTTAGAGGTGTAATTAGTCCCAACTCCACAGATGGAGGGCCTTATAGCCCTTGGAAGGTCCATTATATCCCAATAATGTCCACCCTGTAGGGTACTGTTGCTGTCATAATTTAGTCAACAAGGAGTAACATTTAGAAGTCAGAGTGAAATGTAATGGTAAACCCAAACCCAATAATACTTTCAAAGTGGCCAAGATGCATAGGTTCTGTATTTAAGTACAATTCCGTGACTGTGAATTGTAAGAGACCAACCATTTAAAATACATATGGTAACAGCATCACACATGCAGAAACTGCAGTTAATTAATTAAAACAGTCTCTTATAACTCAAGAGATGGTTATGTGCTTATTTTTCTAATTACCATTTGCAGATTCACTACTGTGATGAAGTGCATAAGTGGATGTCATAGAAACATAGACTTTTACAGCGGATAAGGACCACTTGGTCCACCCAGTCTGCCCATTTCCCCTACCTGTTGGATAAGCTGCAGATCCTAGTTAACCAACAGCCTACTTCTTCCTACCCCCCCACCAGAACTGCCTTATGTCTGTCCAATGTATTTTTGAATTCACCCCCTGTTTTTGACCCCACGACCTCCTCAGGAAGGCTGTTCCATGCATCATATACAAAAACTCATTCTACAGTTCAAATGATGTCCAGTGATGGCAAAATATCCAAACGCATGCGTCCAGTATACCAGCATATGAACTGAAATCAATACATTTCAGTAGTAACATCTAATTACTATGATCAGTATGCACTGTGTGCTACATCAGTTATTAGAAATAAAACGGTCAGGAAGTGTTAGTCTGGATTAGGAAATGGACTCCAGTTCATAAATCTACATTGAGATCCTCTGTGACCAAACGTTAAGTTGTAAATATTTTATCATTGCATGCTTGAAGTCTGAGACTGCTTTTACATGATGTAGCCCATCAGTGATCTTTGAAATCTCATTTCAGGTTTGTGGATGCAAGCGAAGTGCACAGCATGTTCAGTGATGAGTGACTTCTCTGGGGGAAAGTGGCACATCTCTATCAGATATTATGGACCTCAATGATGACCAGTATAACTCAGCTGCTGTCAGCATAGGGATTTCACCATTTCAGTTTGAGCCGTCGGGAGATGAGCAGGAACCTGCGGAGCCAGAGCATGGAGAACAACATTTGAGCACTGGGAATGTTGACTGGTACTGTTATGATGCCCTTATTTTATCAGTTACAAACATCTAAGCTCACTTAATTTTTTTAAGGTGTCACTTTGTGAAAGTATTATATGCATATGGCATGTCAGTTTAAGCACATGTCTGTTACATGTTGTGCTGAGATCACAATCTGACATGTAGTCATTATCTCGGGTTCACAGTTGTTACAGTCATAGTGCATTTGTATAGCAATTCATCAAAGGTTCACTGTCTATTTTTTCCCTGTCTTTGGAACCACTGAGGATATTGAAAGCAGAGAGACAGTGAATTTTTCCTTAGTTTTTGACCTTTTATTGTAAGCACTGTCTTGCTAAAACTGCCCATGAATTTACATTTCAAGCAGCATGAATAAAACTTCAAGTTGAGAGTATTCACCTGAAACATATGGGTATGAGGTACTGTGCATGGGATTTCTAGGAACTGGGACTACTGTTAAGTATTAGGAAGGGAGTGCTCATTGGCAAGTCTTCCCCCAAAGAAGGATAAAATATATATTTATAATAGGAAAATATAATGAAAAGGAAGGTATGGTGAAGTTACTGTATGCATGACAGCAATTGTGACTTATAACATGGCAATGAAACATACAGTGAATACAGCACCTACATTGGTTGAAAGACAACCTGTGGCACAAACTTAAGCAGGCATTCATTCTCAAATAATGCCTGCTTGGGACATGAATCGCTTTACAAAATTATTGCTTGTCGCAGTGTAGGTGTATACTGACCATTAGGTGGCTAATGAAGAGACGTATATAAAAGGCATACCGTGATTCCAACCAATAGGTGGCGCAAGGAGAGAGCATTGTGTTCTGTTCAATAATGAGCGCTCAAGAAAAATATCCAAATCCGACCTATAGGTGGTGCAAAGGAGAGAAACTGTTAAAGATGATGCGGTGTGTACATACACAAACTGGAGGCGCTGTGTTGCCTGCAATACTCTGCTGTTTTTGACAAAATGCAAGTTCCACCAGCTACCAGCCTACATGAGTTTCCCAATGCATTGCGAGAGAAGTGACTTACTGGATACAGTTTCTGATGCAGACCTAGGTAAAGAATCATGCTGTGTCTGCTGTTAGTCTCCTGTAATGTGTAATGTAGGGTGTATTGCTTCGTAACCAGCAGTGCATTCTGGGGAAATGAAGAAGATTTGCATAGGTCAGCATTCACTATCAAGTAAAATAAAATATATACAAATATTGATCATATCCCCAGAGTGCAGTAGTGAACCACAAATTGAAAACAAGAAAACGAGTGAAAAGAGCCATGTAGATATCGAGAAAAAGAAACTTTGTCCCATCACGTGTTGGTAAGGTGTTTCTGAACAGAAGTTAGAAATGTACATAAAAGAGCCACCACAATATAAATAGGGATTTTTGAGTGTGCATGCGCCCACTATACATCCAGATGTATGCAAAAGTACACAGTAGAACAACATTCAATGTTGTGTTAAACAATATTGTAACCTCCTATCCATTATTATCCCACATGGCAGTGACTTGTAACATTGCCCACTTTGCACTTCCCATGTTATAAGTGCATTACGCCACTCTGAAGGAGGCATCTAATGGGGAGTTAATGCATGGTTGGGTGGTTGTAGGCACTCAACCTTTGGCCTCGTGCCACAACCCCCCAACCACGCATTAATTCCCCATTAGATGCCACCTTCATTGTGGCTTAATGCTTACTTGTTCCACTGACCTTGATGTCTAACTCCAGCAACCTTCAGAACAGTTCTCCTGATGTCAATAGGGAGCAGTTATCGTTCATTACTATTGCTGAGGTACTCATGGGGGGGGGGACGCAATGTATAACATGTTAACCATCTACTAGTTATGATTATATTTGTGATATAAATATATGTTTATTTGAATGCCTGCTTAGGGAAATGGCAGGGAGTAGCTTTTAAAGGGACCTGACCTTTTGACCCCAAAGGTCCTGGCATGCTGAGAACAATTGGCTATAGGAACACTGACCCAGCAAATGAATTAATTAAGAAGCTTTCTTTTGACATATCCTGTCATGCCTGTGTTAGCTGTTATATAGCACATTGTAAAACGTCAATTACTTTGAATTCCCAAAAGCCATAGAAGTCTGCAGCTTTTACGACATCTTAGGAAGCAACAAATTCTAACAGCTATCTGTTACATCTCTCACCACTAGAAGAGAACTGTTCATCAGGATGGATTTTCTAAGGATCAAAGGCGAATGCTCTGATCAAAGAGACTGTCATTTTGATATTGCTAACTTCACAGATTTCCAGCCAGCAGTAAAATGATGCCCTTTTAGATATACTTGGTCTGGTTACAAATTAATTACAGGACAAACAATGACCTCATGAGCTGTGACCTCACGGATGGGAAAGGCATTTGGCTTATCACCACTCTGGCTGAAAGGAGTGGACACATCTATCTCTGGACTTCTAAGAGAACACACACACACACAGTGTGTTCGGGACAAAAAGGCACATCTGGCAAAAAAGGTAGCATCAAACTGAACCTGAGTTAGACTTAGAAATTTAAGTACCAGGTGTTTTGCTTCTGTAATTTATTTTGACTGTAAGTATTTATGTTATATATTCTATGTTTTGTATGTATTTACTATGTTTTATAATTCTAGTAAACAGTTTGGTTTCATTAATCCTGCTTGAGTCTTTTCTTTTGCATGTGAATGCTGAGACACTATTGGATAATTCTGACAACTGTTAAGAGCTTAAAAGTATGTTATTGTCTTGCTAAGTTAAGTAATTACCTAGGTCTCAAACTGAGTCAAAAAGGGTAGAACTGTGAACCAGGCTGGGTGCCCACTTGGTTAAGTATTGCACTGCATTTCCCCAAAGAGGGTGCAATATCTGATCCTGTTAACTGGGTGTGCTAGTGAAAAAGGGTTCATATTTTACCTCATAACCCGAGGCTGATATGTGATTTGGACTCAAAACAGACAGGAGGGTTACTCTGTTTGTCCTCTGTTCACACATTGCACTTTGAGGTTTGGCACTGTGGGAGCAGAGGGTCTGACCTACGGAGTGTATTTGTGACAGATCTGGTTGGCAGCAGTGTGATGTAAAAAGTGTTTGGTAACAAGAGCATTAACATCCAGTGTGTCAGACTGATAACTGTACAGCTCACATGCACAATAAGGCAGTGATTTAAAAAGTAAAGGCCGGCCCGGTGGCGCTGAGAGTTAAGGCGCTGGACGCCACACCTCACACCACGCTGATGACCTGGGTTTGGGAAGGAGCCCAGGTTGCTAGGGGTCAGCAGGGGAGGGAGAGGATCGAGCATCCAGCAGACAGCTCTCCTCTCCCGGGAGGGGCAGGGGTCCCTGTTCGGCGCTCGGCTGGCCTGTGGTGGAAGCTGGACACACAGCAAGCGCTGAGCCTAGTGAAGGGGCTGGGAGTGGCAGACGTCGGTGGCACACCCTGATGTCAGAGCTCCAGCTACTCCCCAGAACAGGAGAAACTACCCTTCAGCTCCGTCGGGATGGAACACCGGAGCTTGTCCATGATATCGGCCACCCTCCTGGCATCCTCCTGACTGGCGCTGCCAGAGGAATTCAGGGTGTTGGGGCCCACCTTGTCCCCACCGGGATAAACTGAGGCTACATGGGCGATGGAGGATTGACCAGGTAGGAGCTGACCACAGTGGGATGACTCTAGGTGCTCTTGAGGAGCCGGAGCTGAGGGAGAGAAGGAAAAATAGAAAGAACAAAAAATAAAGAACTATATCGTTGTGCTTACAGTCTAAGTTCCCTACTTGTTTTATTTTTTATTTTTGGGTGTAAGCTAGTGTAGTTGTAGCTGAGGGAAGAAGAAGATGACTTCCAACTACAGTGAGTACACTGCAGACTACCTGAGGCAGTTGTGCTGAGAGAGGAGTCCAGCACGAGTGGCGAGCCAAAAAGCAGAACCTCATGGAGGCTCTTGTGGAAGCCGATGCCCGAGACCTCAAGTCACAGTTGGTACGACTGAAAGGGCCAAACCCATGAGGGTCAGGGGCAGTGCAGTGTTCAGATCCAGGAGGAGGACAGCATGACCAGTGCAAGCCAAGGGCCACAGCAGCAGGGAAGGTCACCAACGTTCTGGAGCCAGAAGGGATCAGGCTGCAGATAGAGTTGCAGAGAATGGAGCTGGAGTTCGAACAGAGGAAGCGGGAATTCAAGAGAGAAGAGAAGAGAAGGCAGCGAGCCACAGAGGAAAGAGTGCAACAGCATCAGAGAGAGGCTGAGGAAAAAGAAAACCAGTTTCAGAGAGAGGCTGAGCGAAAACAACAAGAGGCCAAGCGGGAAGAGCATGAGCGCCCGAGGAAATTTGAACTGGAGAAACTACAACTCTAAACACCAGCACCAGAGCAGGTAAGTGGCCTGGGTGAATCTGGGACTCCAGGACTGGGTTACAAATTAAATTCCAAACTGATAGCTGAATTTAAAGGGGGAAGATATGGATACATTTTTAAATTCCTTTGAAAAAGTATGAATTCAGGCAAAAATTCCCAGAGAGTCCTGCAGTTTTCAGCTATCCCCGCTGCTTACTGGGAAAGCTCATGATGCATTGGTTCAAATGGACAATCAGGACAGAATGATTATGGCAAACTAAAAGCTGCCTTGTTAAAGAATTACGATTTAACAGCAGAGACATACAGAGTTAAATTCCGTAAGCTCAGGAGAAGCTCTGACATGAGCTAAGAGGAGCTAGCCACTAAACAACGTCAGTTTTTAAAATGTTGGTGGGAAGGGATTGAAGCAGACTCTGCATAGAAAATTTATAATGTTGTACTGTTACAGTAGTTTTTGGGGGTATGCCCAGCAGAGCTGAAAACCTGGCTAGAGGACCAAGATCCAAAAACAGTGCAGGAGGCTGCCGAACTCTCGGACTGCTATGCCAGGAGCAGACCTGCTCTAGAAGAAGAAATGGGAGGTGTGTGGCAGCACAGAAAGGGAAAGAGTGCACCTTCAGGCAGAAAACCCTCCCTGCCTCCACCAAAAGCAGGCAGTCCCAGGTTACAAAGAAAAGATTTGCCTGATAAAGAAATGAATGTTGGGTTTGCAGACAACCTGGGCATCTTGCCAGGCAGTGTCCAAAAAGGGCAGAGAATGCACGAAGTGGTGCTTGGAAAGAAGTGGATTGTTTGTATATCCCTGAAAGCATGCCAGTAAACATGAGGAGCACATACACCCAGTTACTGTGAATGGGGTACAGACCCATGGATTAAGGGAAATGGGGGCATCCCTGACATTGGTAAAAGGAGATTTGGTTGAGCCTGAACAGATTATACCAAATCAATTTGTGACTTTCCGGGGATTCACTGGGGAGGAGAAAACACTGCCCCTTGCTAGTATTCTCCTGGACTGGGGCGAAACAGGAGAGACTTCGCAAAAAGTTGCAGTGGCAGAAAATCTTACCTTAGATGTAATTATTGGAAACAATGTCCAAAAGGGGATGGTATGTGCAGTTACCGGCAGCAAAGGTAAATTGTTGTTCCCTGGACCCCATAGAAGCCCCTGTGGAAAACACTGGGAGGCTGGTTCCCCAGCCTGTGTCTCCTGATATGGAGGATAGTAAAAAGGGGAATTCCCAGGTAGCAATCAACAGAACAGCTACAGAAGGTTACTCTGAGGAGGAGGGTAACCCATTGTCAGAGGGTTAAGGATGACAGTGATCCTGAATGCCCTGATGCTACAGCTAGGGACCCTAGTTTAGAAACTGGAAGGAATGGTCAGAAGAGTGGCAACTGGGATTTAATGCAAAGAAGTGCAAAATCATGCACATAGGAAGAGAAACCCTGAAGCCACTTATAGGCTGGGAGGGAATTGCTAGCAGTCACAAAGGAAGAAAGAGACTTGGGCATCATCATCACTGATGACCTAAAATCATCAAGCAGACCTCTAAAGCAGTAGGTAAGGCTAGGGGGTGTTAGTGTATTAGCAGGGGTATCACAAGTCAAGAGTGGGAGGTAATAATCCTCTGTATACAAACATTGGTTAGGCTCTATCTGAGTACTGCGGCAGTATTGGAGGCCACACCTTCACAAGGACATTAACCAAATTGAGGCAGTCCAGAGAAGGGCAACCAAAATGGTACAGGGACTGCATCAGAAGACATATGAGGACAGATTAACGGAGCTCAATATGTATACCCTTGAGCAGAGGAGGAGAGAGGTGATATGATCGAGGCATTCAAACACCTTAAGGGCATAAACAAGGTGAAAGAGTCTAACATGTTTAAATATAAGAAAAATAGCAGGACAAGAGGACACAGCATGAGATTAGAGGAGGCCGATTAAGGGGAATGTGAAAATTATTTTCACAGAAAGGTGGTAGATGCATGGAATGGCTTACCACAAGAAGTGGTGGCTATGAATACAGTGCAGGGCTTCAAACAGGCATGGGATAGGCATAAGGGAGCAATACAAATGACTATGAATAGATAGGTCACTGACAGAGCAAAGGCCGATGGCACATTTATAAGGTAGAAAAAGAAATGGGCAGACTGGATGGGCCTTATGGGTCCTTATCTCGTCAACTTATGTCTATGACCTGTCCCATGCCTTGGGAATGTGTAAAGATCTTGCAGCTGCTCAGAAAAGTGACCCTAGTTTAGAGGCTGAGGACTTGGGCAGACTCTGACGGAGTACTGGGAGGTGACAGAAACCAGACTTTATTGGGACAATGGACTGCTGTATATGCAGGACGTAAGGATAGAGGGAGGAGTGATGGGTAGGCAGCTTGTCATTCCTCAGGGGTACCATAAGCGGTTGCTCGAGATTGCTCACGATATTCCCATGTCTGGACATCTGGAATTGCACTATATGCAGCTGTTGGCCCAACTTCACAGCAGGTGAGGTATTGCAGTCTTGTCATCAGTGCCAAGAAATAGGAAGGCGTAAGAAAACTCAAGCCACCCTAATTCCATTGCCCGTAGTGGAGGAGCCATTCTAGAGGGTAGGAATGGATATTTTGGGGCTTTGAATACCCCCAGCTCCTCCGGGAAGAGGTTTATCCTTTTTTTACCATAATAACTTTTATTAGGTTTAAACAAAACAAACATACAATATATAAAAAGGAATAGAATAAATGTTAGATATTATAAACATTTACATAGAGTTTAGAAGTAGTGACAAATAATTATTACAACACATTTAAACCGAATACAATGTTGTTTGTCCAAACATTGTTCAAAGAGAAAAACATTAGCAAGAAGGTAAAATTCAGATGCATACGGATAGAATGTTTGCTAATTTATTGCCTATGCAAAAGATGACTACTACATACCCTTCCTCATAAGGTATCATTCATATATATTCTGATAGAACATTCCCTAACTTATTGCACGTGCAGAGGGACTACTACACACTCAAGAATGGTGACCAAATTCTCTGTAGGATATCCACCTTATCATCCAGGGAATAATAAATTATCTTACTTCGAGAGGACTCTAGCAGTAGGTATTCACATATAGGACTGACCCTCCAGGCGTCAGGACCCCGCGGAAAAATTTCTAGCTTGCAGTCTCTGGCAGGGGACCGCCCCGTGTCAGGTGACTGGCGTCATATGACATCAGTATGAAAGGGTGGTCCCCCACGCACACTTCCAGTTCTTTCCTGCCTTCGACTTGTAAATGTTCCTCACGGTACAGTTCAGTGTTCAGTCAGTCTTCGTCGTTCATTAGTTTTTGAACTTTTAACCTAATGTCACTATTTTTCTTGAATTTAACCTGATTCGCTGTGCATGTCATCCCTGATGCCCTCGAATCGCATAAAAATAAAGCGACTCATGTGGTTCCCAACTACCACACAAGGATGGCCACTCCTTGTGCCTTTTCTGTCTGGGCCCAGACCACCCCGTGGAGAAGTGCCAGCACTGCCAGAAGTTTAACTCCGCTACCCCAATAGAAGGCAGTAATCCCTGGAAGCCTATATTCTCAAGAAAAAGATGGCCTCCATGGAAAAGGCTAAAGAAACTCAGGCAGGCATCCACTTCTCCCAAAGGTCACAAGAGAGCAAAGGAGGAGTACAGAGGCGGAAACTGCTTCCACAGCAGCAGCGACTCGGCTGGAGTTGCGACACTTAAAGGTAGACATCCTCTGGGGATCGCTCCACCCACAGCCATCTTGGTGGTGACCAAGAAGCGCGCCCCTCCTGTCTGGCTTGCAGTCGAGCCCTTCAGGCGCCTCCAGGAAAAAGGAGCCACCGCTCCCGTGAAGGCCACTTCTACCATGCAGCCTTCGGTCCAGAGCAGGTCCAGTAAGTCAGGCGTCCGGTCCCTGATGCCTGCCTGGACAAGGCTGCTAAGGCGCTTATCGCCTGAGAGGTGCCAAGCCGAACCTTCACCCAAAAAGGCCACATCTCCAGCGTGGCCTTCCTCTGGCGGGGGTCGATAAGTCAGATGTCGGCTGCTCCGGCAACCGCCCGGATTTGGCCACTAATTCAGACGCCAGTTCCACCGATGCATGCCCGGCCAAGAAGCCTGTGCCAGACCCTACAGAACAGTCCAATGCCTCAGGCTCTCTGTAATATGCTAAGTTGCCTTCTGAGGCCCCCGTTTCTCCTCAGCTGACCCCAGGTTATTATCCTCCTTCCCCAGTTGTCAGGAGGACACTGAGATGCTGCCATCAGGGAACTATCCTGCAGACCTGATACCCTGATGCGGACCCTCAGACACGGCCCGATGCCCGGCATACCTGGCGTCATCTGATGTCCCATTGCCGTCAGGTCCTTCAGAAGGCGTACCCATGCCGGGCCCAATGCCCATGGGGCCAGCATTACCACTGCCTGGCCACCATCTGGGCCTTTGCCAGGTCCCTCTGCTCCATCAGAGCCCCTGGCATTCGGGTATCCGACACCACAATACCCAGTGCTGGGTTACCCGCTGTCAGGTTATGGATACTCCTTTTATGGATATCCTCAATATCCGTATCCCCCTCCTCCACCTCGCTGCCCACTCCTCAGCTGCTGGCAGATCTGAAGGAGACACTGGCCTCCTGGTGGGCTGAGGCCAAGGCTCGGCTCACTAGGAAGGTTAAGAGTCATCTACTGACACTGGACCCTATACAGGATCCCCTACATTGCAGATGCGAGACTCCCTCCCCCTACCCGACACCAGGGGAGGACACGCGCCCCAGGGAACTCCCCAAAGGGGCTGTCCTTCCCCCTCATAGGGAGGAGTCATCTTCATCATCAGATACGTCTACCTCAGACTCAGAGACTGGACACTCGGATCCTGACGATGAGCCACATACTCCAGATCATCCCAGGAATAGGACCCCTCTGAAGGATCCCTCCTTTCTGGAGTTACTGAGGAAAATCCAGAAGGTCCATCAGTGCAATCACTGGACCCAGACACACAGCGTAAAAACTCACTGCTCATCTGGATCTGCCCAAGACTGCTCCTACGTTGATTCCACCCTGGAACCCTGGATAGAGCCTCACGCTGACCTTGTTTCCACTATTTGGAAGCAACCTTCAGCGTTAGCCTCCCTTTGAAGAGAGCAGACCAGCTATATCAGGCTCCTGGGGGCAAAGATTTCTTAAGCCTCACCCCAAAGGCAGATTTGGTCATCATCAGCACCGCTCACGGCCATTCCGCTAACCCAAAACACCTCAGCTCGCCCTGCCTGACAAGGAATCCCAGCTTCTGGACCAATATGGGAAGAAGATCTATTCCTCTTCTACCCTGGGTATTAGGGCCCTGAACTATGTGGCACATATGGGGACTTTCAGAAGACCATCCTTAGTCAGGTGGAATCTAAATTGGACTCCCTTCCTGAGTTGCAGACTAAGTGTGAAGTGGCGGATCTTGTCCGTTCTGCTTGTTCGGCCAGTCGGCACATGCTTCGTGCCACTTACGATGCAGTGGACACAGCTGGAAGGAGCTCTGCCTTCACCGTAGATCTGCAGCGTCATGCCTTGCTCCACATGTCAGGATTAGTTCCTGAAGTACAATTCGCAATCCAGGATGCTCCCTTCAGGGTTTCAGTGCTGTTTAGGGGTGATGTCAAGGACATCATCACCGACCTGCAGGAGAAGGGCACTACACTCAGGTCTGTCAACTCTATGTACAGGCACCCTCAAGGGCAGTGGCGTCCTTTTCATAGAAGGAACCAACAAAAACTAAAACCTCAGGGCAAATGGGCTAACACACATCAGGGCCCCTCAACCCAGCAAGACTCCCCTAGCAAAAACCCATGAGAGCCTTGGCTGCTGCGCTGCCCACACCTTCTGACTTTCCACCTCTCCCACTGCCTCTGGAGGTTCCAGAGGAACCAGTAGGAGGAGATTCTCTTCCATCTGCCGGGTTAGGAGAGATAACATCAGATGCTTGGGTGCTCCAGTTGATATCGGCAGGATACTCAACAGAGTTTCTACAGAAACCACCGAAGACCACCCCTAGTCATCTTACTCCTCGCAACATCTTTCTCTGGTCCTAGAAAAGTCACCTCACTTCTTTCAAAGGTGGCGATAGAATCAGTCCCCAACCATCTTTGGGGACGGGTTACATAGATACATAGACAGTGTCGGCAGATGAGGCCTCCTGACCCACCTAGTCTGCCATTTCAGCTTGTAAGTTTACTTTATGTTTTCCTAGAAGTCTGTTGCCCTTTAACCCTGACCTCCAGAATTTCTTTATGTCTATCCCATGCATTCTTAAATCCCATGATTGTTTCAGCCCCCACTACTTCTTCTGGCAGGGTGTTCCACTTGTCCACCACCCATTCTGTGAAGAAATTCTTCCTCACGTTTCCTCTGAATCGTCCTCCCTGCAACTTCATCCCATGCCCTCTAGTTCTGGAACACCTTTTTCACTTAAAAATAGTGTATTTCTGCACCCTGTTCCTCTCTGTAAGATACTTGTATGTCTCTATGTTACTATTCCCTTTTCTTCCTAGTTCCAAAGAAGACGGGAGACGTGAGGCCTATCCTAGACCTCAGTTCCCTGAACATGTTCGTGGAGTAAAAATGCTTCAGAATGTTCTTTTTGCAAAGCCTTCTACCTCTTCTTCAGCAGGGACAGTGGCTGTGCACTTTGGACATGTAGGATGCCTATCTGCATTTCTCCATATGCCCTTCCCACTGCAAATTCCTTCACTTTTGCTTTCAGGGGGACCACTACCAATTCAAGGCCCTCCCATTTGGTCTTTCCTCGGCACCCGACTGTTTCCAAATGCCTGTCTGTAGTGAGGCCCACCTGCATACCCAGGAGTTCAGGTATTCCCGTGCCTGGATGTGCTCCTGGCAGCCCGTCCAGGGAGGAACTCCTGCACTCCCTTTCACTTGTCCTGCAGGTTTCACCAGCCTGGGTATCACCATCAACCAGGCAAAGTCCCATTTGGCCCTTGCCAACACCTCCAGTTTATAGGGTGATTCTGGACACGACAAGCAGCAAAGCCTTTTGCCTCCAGACAGGGTGGACACCCTTCAGACACAGGCCGTCTTCTGTCCAGTTGCGGGAGGTCGGAGCCTGCAAGTCCTTCGCCTCCTCGGGCTAATGGCGGTTGCCATTCCAACAGTCCCACGTGCTTGGCTCCACATGAGGATCTCTCAATGGATGCTTCGGTCTCAGTGTGACCAAATCCTGGACAATCTGGACTAAGACATGCTAGTTTCCGATCCCATGATCAGGGATTTGCAATGGTGGATGGTACAGGAGAACCTATGCCTGGGAGTTCACTTCAGTATCGAAGCCCCCTCCCAGACATTGATGACAAATGCATCAGGAGAAGGCTGGGGAGCCCATCTTGGGTCTCACAAGACTCAGGGCAGTTGGTCAAAGTTTGAGCAAAACCTGCATATAAATGTGCTCAAACTGAGAGCAGTCCTTTACGCCCTTCAGGCTCTTCACTCCTTTATCCTTCCCGATCATCTCCTCATACAAACAGACATGTGCGTAGTCTGGTATCTTTACAAGCAGGGAGGAACATGTTCCTACCCTCTATACTGGGAAGCAGTGAGGGTCTGGCTATGGGCAACCCAGCATCACCTCACTTGACCACGATTTACATTCCAGGAGTGGAAAACACGCTGGTAGATCAACTCAGCCATTCTTCAGCCAGCTCCCATGAATGGGAATTGGAGCAAGAAGTCGTAAACTACATCTTTCAGTGATGGGGCACACTGTAGATAGACCTCTTCACTTCTCCCCAGAATGGAAAATTTCCTGCCTTTTGCTCGCTCGCTCCAGGGTGAGGCATTTTTTTGGTGGGATGCTCTGTCTCTCACTTGGAGGGACAGATTCATTTATGCCTTTCCTCCTCTTCCTTTAATTCTGAGGGTCCTGAACAAACTCATTTCGGAGGGAGCTCAAATGATTCTCATCGATCCCTTCTGGCCAAGGCAAGTTTGGTTCTCTCTTCTGCAACAGTTTTCAGAGGAACCTCCACTTCCTCTTCCTCTGTCGCAACAATTCTTGACCCAGGATCAGGAGACCCTTGTTCATCCAGGTCTTGAATCCCTTCATTTACAAGCGTGGCTCCTGCAGACATAGCAAAAGCCCGCTTCAGAGTTTCTCCGCTCATAGCAGACATCTTGGTAGAGGCCAGAAAAGCCTTCCACCAGGTCCACCTACGCCATGAAGTGGAAACGGTTTTCAATTTGGGCCTCTTGAAAGACTTTGAACCTTTCTCATGCCCAGCTAATAAAGTCCTGGACTATATGCATCATCTCTTCAACCTGGGTCTCGCCATTTCTCTCTAAAGAGCCACATGGCGCTATTTCAACATACCATATTCCTTTTGAGGACAGAACTTTTGCTCAGTTGGAAGTCTCCAGAACTTCCTCTGGGGGTTCTCCATTTGAGACCCTCCATCCACATTCCTGCCCCTCCTTGGGACTTGCATTTCATTCTGGAGAAACTTACCCTGCCTCCCTTCGAGCTGGCAGCTACAGCAGATTTAAAGTTCCTTTCTTGGATGACACTCTTCCTAGTGGTCATTGCTTCTGCTCGCGTATTTCTGAGCTTCAGGCCTTGATGTGTAGAATCCCGTGACTTGATTTTTCACAAGGAACGGGTGGCTCTGCACCAACCCAAGTTCCTCCCTAAGGTGGTGGCTGAATATCGCTGAATCAATCCATTGAGCTACCGCTTTCTTTACACAACACTCAAATCAAGGGAATACCTCTTGCATACTTTGGTTGTTCACAGAATATGGAGATATTACACCACTCGGACTAAGGATCTCAGGAAAACTGATCAGCTTTTGTCTCTTTTGCTTACAAGAAGAAGGCATTACTGTCTTAAGCAATGCCTATTGAAATGGTTGGCTCATTGTATCACTTTCTGTTATGACAAGTACAACAAGACCTTGCGGGTCAAGTCAGAAGTCACTCCACCAGAGGAGTAGCTGCCTCCTGCGGCTTGTTTCAAGGAATGTGTCAGCGGAAGACATCTGTGCAGCTGCAACTTGGACTTCTGTCCATACTTTTACAAACACTAGTTTGGACATTGCCTCTCACTGTAGAGCAGGCTTCAGGTTGGCTGTGCTCCAAGGTCCCCTTTCATGAGCTTGTTCAGTCTGAGGTTTCATGCTATGGATATCTGTCCTCATCCTGAGTGCTTTTCCTTGTTCCAGACTGCTTGGGACTCAGTCCTATATACGAATACCTACTGCAACAGCCTCTCTAAGTAAGATAGTACAGTTACATAAGAACTTACTGTAACAGTAGATCTTGAGAAACTCTTGCAGTAGGTATTGCCTTCCTGCCTCCATCCCCTAAGCTTTTTGGCTCCATTTCAAGGGAAATATCCTCTTCTCTCTTGTCTTGTCTGTTTTGGCCCTGGTGAAAGAACTGGAGAGGCGGGTGTGGGGACCCCCCTATACTGGCGTCATGTAGGCGCAGGTCACCGCGTGGGGTGGTACCCGCCAGAGACTGCCAGCTCGAAATTTTTCCTGGGGTCCTGATGCCTGGTGGATCAGTCCTATATGTGACCTTATGTCACCTTGAATCTGTAAAGCCGTAAACCCTTTGCAGCACAAGCACTTTTTGCCGTTGACACCCAAACTGGCTCCTCACTCCACCCACCCCATTCCTCATTTCCTCCTCTTGCCACTACCCCCTCCCCACTATGCCATACTAAGACTTCATCACCCTTCAAGAACTCTCTGCCCTATCATCACTTTTTCAACAGTCACCAGGCAGTGGCGCCCCAGAAGCCGACGCTCGAGACCACAAGCCCGGACTCAAGCCATCTTGAATCGCGATAAAGCCATAAACCCATTGCAGCATGAGCGCCTTGGTACAATCAGTCTGGCTTCTCACTCCATTTACCCCATTCCTCACTTCCTCCTCTTGCCACTACCTCTCCCACTATGCCAAACTGCCCCTCAGAATTCCTTGGGTAGATGCCCCAAGATTTATAGCCACCCCGGTGATGTCCCTAAGCCACCCCTGAGAACCAATACACAGGATTATGCTCTTGTAGTACTGTAAGGCCCCCAGCTCCCCTGCCAGGACAGCCACACACACAGTTCCTATACCAATGATTACATCATCTGTACGCCCCTTGAGAATGGTGTTCACAGCCCACTTTACCCCAAGCATGTCATGAACACCAGCGGTTGTCCGGACAAGGCTACTTGGTGCTCCTTGTCCCAGATGCAAAAGCTTTCATGAAATAATAGCATCCATCTCCCCTTGTTGCATTCTCTTCCAGTTGTACAGTCTATTAGCCCTCGCATCTTCAGTGCCCAGGCTGCCTGCTTGACTCAAATCTTCATGCGTACTCAGCTCACTCAGGCGGTGTCGACAGCGCAGCCATCTCATACAGCAATAGCACATGAGTATTCTGTGCCACTATAAATCCTCCTAAACTTTACACCTTTTAGCTATAAAGTACAAGTAGGTTCCCTGTTCTGCGCCACACTTAGAACCAGTTGCACCTGCCCCACCTCCTCCCAACCCATTGTACCCTATTTCTTGAGACTCTGCAGCTTTCTTCTGTCGCCTATCCCACCACCTGTCATGCATAAAATCTGCATACACCATCAGGTACCCACTATATCACAGTCTCTATTGCCCCATTAAATTATTTTCTTCTGGTCTAGCAATATGTATGCCAACACTGCCTGCACTTATATGCGTTTTATGTACTATGTCTCCCCTTTTTCCCCTGATCATACTGTTTTTCACTGTTGATATCATTATTTTTTGTTTCTCATACTGTCACAATGCCTGTATATATGTATGACTATGTATAATTGTTTATGAAATGTGCAACTTGGTCCACCTTGCAAATGAGCTTGTTCAATGGTGCCCACCTGGATAATAAAAATTTTGATTGATTGATTGAATACCTACTGCAAGAGCTCTCTAGAAGATCTACTGTTACGGTAACTTCCATGCAACTGTACTCATTATTAAACATAAAGACCATCTGGTTATATCATTCTCTCAAAGTTGGCACAGAGATGCTTTCCAGTTCTGTGGAATACATCTTTAAAACTAAAAGACACATGAGAGAGCCATATTTTTTAATATTTATCTAACTTTAGGGATTCCGTGAATATTCCTAGAATAAAATCAGGGGAGAGAGTGGGATATGCTGCCCTGTTACTTTACTGCAAATGGCCAGAATTAGTTTCCATGGTTTCTGAATCATTGGGCAGCCCCAGAACATATGTGCCATTCCAGCCATGGGGCATTTACACCTCCAGCATTTGGAATCTTTTAGATAGCTCATAGAATTTAGCCTTTCTGGACTGAAATAATACCCATGCAAGATCTTGTATTAAATTAACCTACCTCGCAATTCTTTGCAGCTCTTGCTTGCCATCACCCATGTGTTCTCCCGTTCTGCATCAATTATATTAAGGTCAATTCCTCCTCCCATTTTCTTTTGGCCTTTATGGTCAAACAGGTAGAAATAAGGTTAGAGGCTAGTAATTTGTAAATAACCCTGCTCCTCTCTTAAGTGATGTAACCTTTAAAATTGATCCCATTCTTCACATTTAGGTAGGCGTACTCATTAGTTAGTATTTGGGAATTCTTAAGGACATCTCTTAGCTGTAAAAAATAGTGCAATTGGTGTCTATGAATTCCGTATTTATCCCTAAGTTCTTGGAAAGAGAGCATAACTCTAGGCTTTGGATCTACTAAGTGAGCAAGTTTTGTGATGTCCAGCTTGAACCATTCCACATTAAAAATACCCTTCCTTCTCATTATCCTAGAATTATGCCATATTGGCATCCAGTCTAAGGGAACCATCTTAGTGTTTGCAATATTATCTACTTTTTCAGTGCTAACACAGGCGTTTGCACACAAAGGATCATTTGAGCAATTGAGTACCCAGTGGGACATATAAATTGTTACCCGTTGCTTCTTTCTCCATGGCAAGCCATAAAGGTTGAGACTCACTACTCATAGAGGGAGTGCCTATATGTCTCAGGGCAGGTTTAAGTGTAAAAGCCATCTGATATCTTTCCCACCATGGAAGTGCAAATCCACCAGAAATGCATGGTGCTCTTGATTTGTATAACCCTAACCTAGGTGTGGGCCTGTGTGGAGCTCAGGGATTTGGCTTCATTGGGGACTGGGGGTCCACCTGGAGTGATGCAAGCCTATACTGGCATGATGGGCTGCATCTGTCCGGGAGGGGAACCAGGATCCTAGGTGATAGGTTTAAATGCTTCATTGGCAAGCTTTTAAACTAGCCAAGGGGAGGCACTGGAAAGAAGCAGGAAAATCCTAGCATCCCCAAATAATCACGGAGTAAGTCAGCAAACACCAACATAGAGGTGTTGATAGGGAGAAGGCAGGGGTAAATGGAGAAAGTGACAAAGGCAAGAAGGGCAGGGATGGGGCAAAAAGGAGTAAGGCCATCAGGAAATGGAGGTAATGAGTACCAATGCCTGTAGTCTGGGCAACAAGCTCCCTGAGCTGGTGGCCTTAATGGAAGAGGGATGCCTGGATATCGTAGCAGTCACAGAAACATGGTACACAGAGAACCATGACTGGGATGTTAACATACCAGGGTACATAACCTACAGGAGAGACAGGCAGGGGAGAAGAGGGGGAGGAGTAGCTCTCTATGTAAAGGAAGGGATAACAGCAACTGAACAAAAGAGTAAACAGGGAGGAGAGGAGGCACTGTGGGTCACCTTGGAGACTGGAAAGGCACCACAGTCTGCACAGGGGTTGTGTACAGACCCCCATGTCAGGGGGAAGGAATGGACAAGGATATGATAGAAAGGCATTCTTAGAATGGCAGAGAAAGGGGAGATACTGTTGATGGGAGACCCGAATATGCCAGATGTTAACTGGAGCACATTTTCTGCAGCCACATCCAAGAGCAGGGTCATTCTTGATGCCCTACAGGTGGCAGGCATTAGACAGCTAGTTTCGGAACCCACTTATGAGGGAGCAATCTTAGACCTCATGACTCTCAAACGGGGCAGTGAGAGGATCTCAGATCTAGAAGTGGGTTGCCATCTGGGGACAAGTGACCATCAAACAGTGTGGTTCACGTTAAACTCAGCTACAGAGTCAAGCCATACAAAAGTGAGGGTACTGGACTTTAGGAGGGCTGACTTTGGCAAGATGGGAGAGTGCCTCAGAAAAGCACTAGCAAACAGGCTAGAAGGAGGTGTGGAGCAACAATGGGGAATTATCAAAACTGCCATCACAGAGGCAACAAGCCTTTGTGTGAAGCAAATGAACAAATCAAAATGAAAGAAAAATACACTATGGTTCTCAAAAGAGGTGGCTGTGAAAGTCAGGAAGAAAAAGATAACATTCCAGAAGTATAAGGAAACACAGAAAGAGCAGGACAGAGAGCTGTACCAGTTAAGGCAGAAGGAAGCAGGAGAGAAGTCAGAATAACAAGGCCCAAACTGAGGAAAAGATAGCCAACTCAGTTAAGAAGGGGATAAAACTTTTTATAGGTACATCAGCGGCATGAGAAAGACAAAGGGAGGGATAGTGAGGCTGAATAGAATGAACAGTGGGTGGGCAGAGGGGACAGTGAAAAGCAGGAATATTGAACGAATATTTCTGCTCAGTATTCACAAAAGGAGGGAAGTGCCTAATCCAATTAACAGAAGCACTCTTGATAGGAGGTCGATCCCAGTCCTTTCACAGAAGAAAGGGTTCTGCAAGAACTCCTAAAACTGAAGGTGGACAAAGCAATGGGTCCTGATGGAATTCACCCCAGAATTCTAAAAAATTAAGGAGGAACTAATGAAACCACTGGCTACTCTTTTTAATAAATCATGGGAGGATGGTGTGGTGCCCCGTGGACTGGAGGAAGGCGGATGTGATTCCCTTCACAAAAGTGGGTCCAAGACAGAGGCAGGAAACTACAGATCTGTCAGTCTGACTTCTGTGGTAGGAGAAAGTGATGGGAGTCACTTCTGAAGGAAAAAATAATCGAGTACCTAGAGGCCAGTGGAGCACAGGACCCAAGGCAGCATGGAGTTCACAGAGGGGAAGGTCATGTCAGACAGATCTAATAGATTTCTTTGACTGGGTGACCAAAGTAGTAGACCAGGGAGGGGCTGTGGACATGGCCTACCTAGACTTTAGCATTTGACACAGTCCCACACAAAGATTAATAGTCAAATTAACCAGCCTGGGAGTAGGACCCAGGGTGGTAGCCTGAATAAAACATTGGCTGGACAACAGGACACAGAAGGTAATTGTAAATGGAGTCCATTCTGAAGAAGGGGGTTACTAGTGGGGTACACGCAGGGTATAGTATTGGGTCCAGTCTTTTAATGTCTTCATCAGTGACATTGCAGAGGGACTGGAAGGAAAAGTATGCCTTTTGCAGATGACACAAAATCTGCAACAGGGTTGTTACAAAGGAGGCGTGGAAAGGATGAAAAGGGACTTGGCAAGGTTGGAGGAATGGTCAGAGTATGGCAGCTAGGATTCAGTGCAAAGAAGTGCAAAATAATGCACCTGGGAAACAAGAACCCAGGGAAGAATACACAATGGGTGGGAGGTAGTAACAACAAAAAAGGAAAGGGACCTGGGGTAATCATATCAGATGACCTTAAGGTTAGCAAGCAATGTGAGAAGGCAGTAGGGAGGGCTGGGGTATACTGGGATGTATAGGAGAGGCATCAGCAGCAGAAAACAGGAAGTTGTTATCCCTCTGTACAGACAGTTGGTGAGACCCCATCTGAGTACTGTGTCCAGTTCTGGAGACCCCATCTCCGCAAGGACATAGAATGGATAGAGGCAGTCCAGAGGAGGGCAACTAAAATGGTGCAGGGTCTGCAAAGAGAAGCCGATGAGGAGAGACTAAAGGAGCTTAATATGTATACCCTTGAGGAAAGAAGGGAGAGGGGACATGATAGAAACTTTTAAGTATCTCAGTGGAATCAACAAAGTCCAAGAGGGTAGCATTTTTCAGAAAAAGAGACTTGCAAGAACAAGGGGACACAATTTAAAGATAGAAGGAGGGCGGTTCAGGGGCAATGTGAGAAGCATTATTTCACAGAGGTAGTGGATGCATGGAACTGCCTTCCTGAGGAGGTTGTGGGGTCTAAAACTGTGGGAGAATTTAAGAATGCATGGGACAGACATAAGGCAATTCTTGTGGGGGTAGGAAGAAATAGGCTGTTGGTTAACTAGGGATCTCATGGCCATCCTGTAGGTAGGAAATGGGCAGACTAGATGGGCCTAGCGGTCCTTATCTGCCACAAAGTCTATGTTCTATGTAGGTGGTTTCCTTGCCATAGTAAATTTCTAACTATCCTGTCTAGCTTTTAAGAATTTTTTTCCCAAGTATTATGGGCAAGTTTTGCTAAAGGTAAAATAATCTTGGAGCAACGTTCATCTTTATTTTATTTCTTTTCCCCCATAAGGACAAGCTAAGCTTCCCCATCTAGACAGATCCAACTCTGTGTCTTTTATTAGTGGCTCATAATTGAGGCATTCTAATTCTTTTAGCTTAGTGGTGATCTGCAACACTGAATATGTAACATTGGTTTTAAGTCACTTATCCATGATCCCTCCCAAGTGATTCATAGTAAGGGTAGAAATGTTATGATATAACAACTGAGTTTACTTCAGTTAATCTTAAGACCCAAAATTCCTTTAAATGCTGCAAGGATTGACTTCAGACATTGGCAAAAGTGGGCGGATTGTGAGAGTCGAAGTAGATAATCTGCGTGAGGCAAAGGAGCTATGTTCTCTTGCCCCAAACCTTACCCCTTTACTCCAGGGTGATCATTAATTGTCCGAGTAAGAGGCTTAAAAGCTAGAATGAAAAGATATAGGAGAGTGGCAACCCTGTCTTGTGCCACAAGCCAAATCTGTTTGAGGGACAGTATACCATTGGTCAAAACCTGTGTCCCTGGTTTATTATATATAATTTCTACCCACTGACAGAAATTCTCCTGCAACCAAAATCTGTCAATGCTCTTGACATATAGGTCCAATTAACTGAATCAAATGCCTTGAATATATCAAGTGACAGGACTACGTGTGAATCTTGTTTCTTGTTGGCTGACCGTATTAGATTAAAAGTCTACGAACACTATCCGCCCTGACCTTTCTGATAGAACCAACCTGTTCTAGTCCCACTAATTTAGTTATAACTTCCTGTATTCTATTAGAAAGAACTTTTGCCATGAACTTATAATCAGCATTTATTAACAAGATTGGTCTGTAGCTAGTACATTCCAGGGTATCCTTATCCTTTTCGGGATCAAGGTAAGAAAGGCCTGCCTCATAGTGGGAGGTAATGATTTATCACACTATGCTTCCATGAAAGCAGCCTGCAGATGGGGCATCAGTATGGGAAAAAGCTTTTTACAGTATTCAGATGGAAAACCATCTGGTCCAGGAGTTTACCTGCTGGAAGACTCTTTACTGCTAACTGAATTTCCTCAAGAGAATATTTCTTGCCTAACGTTGCACTTTCCTCTTCTTTAAGAGGAAGTTTGATTTTGGTGAAAAAGTAATCAAGCACACCAGCAGATAAGGTACCCTGATTTGCACAGATATTTGTAAAAAATGTGACAAATTCCTTATTTATTTCTTTACTCTTAGTAAGTATTCTCCCTGAACCATCCTTAATGCTGATTATTACATTTTGTTGCTGGACTTTCTTCAGTCTCAGCACAAGAAGCCTACCTGCCTTGTCCCCAGCTTCCCAATACCTTTTTTTGTTCTAAACAGTGCAAATTCAGCTGCTTGCGACAATATAGTATTTATCTCCCCCTGGAGGACTGATATTTTATGCAGCTCCTCCCTTTCAGTGTCATGGTTTGTTTTGACAGTACCATTAATTTCTCATATTTATTTCCTTTTTCCTCAAGAGCTTTCTTTCTTTCTCGTTTCCTGTTTGCTGAATAGCTAATTATTTCCCCCCTGACAAATGCTTTATACGCTTCCCAGATACATACTTTGGAGACCTCCCCGTTATTGTTAATTTCAAAGTACTCTGATGTCTGCTCTGTTACCCATGTCAGAAAGTCCTTTTCTTTAAGCAAATTAACGTTAAGCCTCCATCTGTGCGATTTCTTCCCCATATCTCCTATTACCAAATCTAAACTTATCTTGGCATGATCAGATATGATAATATTATTTATCCTAGCATCCAAAGTGCATGTCACCAATGAGTTGAGTATCAGGAGATAGTCAATCCTACTATTCACTGAATGTCTGCTTGAGAAAAACGAATAATTCTTACCAGTCAGGTGGTCCACTGCGCCAAGAATCTGCGAGACCCAGTTCTAGCAGGAGTTTTTTGAAGGAATCTCTTGAGCCTGTGTTAAGTTGAATGGTTTTAGTAGAGGACCTATCTCATATAGGGTCCAGTAGCTCATTAAAGTCCCCTCCCATGATAATTTCATAACCAGTAAAGGTACTGAGGGTTACCACCAATGAGTTAAAGAAGTCAAACCGACCAGAATTTGATGCGCACACATTACGTAATGCAATTTTCTGCCCATCAAGTAGTCCAGTTAAAATCTGGTATCTCCCTTCAAGGTCAGAAAAGTGGGCATGCTTACTAAAGTTTACTCCCTCCCTAATTAAAATGGCAGTACCACGCTTCTTTGAAGAGAAACATGCATTTTTGGCTTGTCCCACCCATGCCCTTTGTAACTTCAGAGCTTCCTCATGTGTCATGTGTGTCTCTTGAATGAATGTTTAAATGACATAAAACTTTCTTCCTCTTAACCGGGGAACTTAAACCATTAATGTTCCAGGAAACAATTGTGTAATGCGACATTCTCCTAACAGATAATACTCCTTAACTAAGATATTTAAATAACAGTGAACAGTCTGGTGTAGCAATCAAAAGTAAAGTACTAACTTAGGTACAAAACAGACAGGAGGGTTACCCTGTTTGTCCCCTGTTCACATATTGCACTTTGAGGTTTGGCACTGTGGAGCAGAAGGCCTGACCTGCAGAGTGCGTTTGTGACACTATGCACAATTGGATTAACAGTATGCACCAAAGGCATGTACCTCTCCCAAGTAGCTCTGCACCCGTGGACAGGTGTGCATGTGCCGGCATTCAGAACCAGCAGCCACCCATCCGTGGCTCCATCCCCTCAGTATGCAGGATCACGCAGGGGGGCAGAGTAGTGGACCTGGGAGGGCATCCAAGAGGAAGCCCTTCCCAGGAACCAGACTGGATCTCTAACGTGGCTAGGCGCATGTCCAGGTGCATGAATAGCAGCTATATTCACAGTGACCTGTGCTTCACTGCCACCAACCTCAGCAGACCAATGGTCTTGTAGGTGGCCCATGCAGAGGTGCTCCCTCAACAGCACCACCAGCCCTCTCCAGCTGTACAAGGCAACCTCAACCCCCACCACAATGCAGTTGGGACTGGTACTGGACAGAACCCAATCCCTGCAACATGGATTGGTAGCTCCTACCCTCTTGTAATCATCAAACACCCCTCCCATTGCAGCCCTGGGCTGAACCTGACATCCCGCTCCACATGTGGCAGCCTCCTGATGCAGAGGCTCCCTCATTTGAGGGCACTGGTACAACACACATCCCAACACACACAGGTGGCCATTGCACCCAGAGTCATGATCTGAACCATGTCATCAGTGGTCCCACACCTACCTGTGGCACTGGCAGTCTCTACCCAATATCCCATACTTTCCTGCTGGTGCTGCTGTTGGAGAAGGAAAGTGGCAAAGCCTTCCACACTCCTTCACAACCATCAGTTTTCTTACCTATGATGGGCACGTGTCAGTCAGATGGTTGGTGGCCATGGAGGTGTGTGTAGAACTGTGCTGCTGGCCAAATTCATGGCACTAACAGGAAGGTACAGGGTATTTGGTGGGTGTTGCTAGTGCCGCAGGTGGGCGGGAGAACACTGGCATTTGTGGTTCGGATCTTGGTGCAGTGGGTTCCTCTGTGTTCCGGGGGGTGTCTTGTGCTATTTGTGACTGGTGCCATCATGTGGGTGGAGCTATGCATATGGGGCTGTCATGTGTGGGGCAGGGGATGCTGTGTCTCTCAGGACACAACCAGCTGTGTGTGTGTGTGTGAGGTGGGCTGCATGAAGATAACAGTGTGTCATTGTGGGGGACCCTGTATTTGGGGAGGGGTATCACTGTGTGTGGGGGGATTGTGTTGAGATATGGGGTTGGGGCCAGCATGTGGTGTGTGTGTCGGGATCAAGAAATGCTGCAGGGGTCATGCGGGTGTCCAGCATGCCTGGGACAAGGCACATACATCAGGTGTGGCAGACTCTCCCCTGCCATAAACAGCGCCCTCCTCTGCACCCCTCTGGCCAGCACGTCCCACCTTACAGCATGCTACTTAGTGGTGGCAGTCACCCGTCCCCTGCATGTTGCCGTGTGCGTGGCCCGGGGATTGGGCGCGTAACTGCTGAGTGCCCACTTGGTGAATGCCATGTGGCCACCACTCTGCAGCATTCTCGTGTAGTGATGCCAATGTTTCCTGTTTCTGTGTTGTGTGTGCATTGTGCATAGCGCCTGGGATTTGTAAGTAATGTGAATTTGTGGAGATTTTCTTTCTGTGAAACGATTTGGAAGTACCCCCACAAGAAACATCCGCTTAAAGAGGAAATCATTTACAAACTACTCTTGTAACACTTTTTTTCACTGGAAACATTATTAAACAATCAGTCATTTCTCCCCAGAACTTAGATGTTCCCCACTGGTCGTGATTCACTCATATGAGTGATTGCCACTTGCCACCTCATTCTGAAAGCTATGTTTGCACAGCTACCTACAGACAAAACTAATGAAGGACCCCAACCAAGACTACACAGTTTGATCACATGCCTTTTACGGGTGCACTGTTGAAGGTATTAGTGGAACCAAGGAAGGCCACGTAAACTTTGAAACCCTGCTCCAGTACACTACTCACATAACTGAAGAACTTAATCTGGTTTATCAGCCTGTGTGAATTCTCAATCAGCAATGAGTTATGTGTGCTCAGAAAGACCTGTGCTGCAGTGTGGCTCAGTTTTGTGAAAGTAGTCAGTGTAATTGCAGCACAGAATGACAAAGTTGTGGCCTAATGAACTGAATCTTCAATGGTGTTGCTGAAATGTCTATAGAGTGATGCTATGCAGTGTATTGAGTCTTCTTACTGTTTCATTTTTTATTAAGTCAACTAACTGATAACTGTTGTGCATACACTGCATCAGGTACTTATCCCTCGATGTATTTCCATGTTACAGGTGTACGTGTCTTCAATGCGTGTCGATGACTACTGACACTGAGAGCAAATGTGCAGAGATCAAGCGTTGTGCATCCAATGCTATGTGAAACTAGGTCCACATGTATTACACAACATCCTGGATTCCACCCTATTTGTTTGGATGTTTGGAGTCTGCAATTAGCCTGAAGTGATTTGTGACAACAGTATGCCAATCTCTATGAGGGTCCTAGTCACAAGAAATATAGACATGCGGTGTATCGTCGCTTTGTAAGATGGTGCTGGGTATATTAGGGAGACATATATGGGTACCAATTCCCTCTTGTGTCACTCACATGGTACAGGAAGCTTTCCACCTGTTCCTAATGATGTAAATTTGTTGACTTCCGCTACCCAGCTTTACACTAGTAGTAAGAGAAGGAAACATGTGCATCTGATGCTGTTTCAAGTCTTCACTGTATATAGCCTTTCACTTGAGTTGGGCACTCTCTACATTTTGGAATAAAGAGCTAGTGTACTGCTTGGAATTGATAGTAATTTTCAGATGCAGTCAGCTATCACTTCCAATATCTGAGTTATTTTTTATTTTCTGTTAATTAATTAGAAGATTTTCCACCTGGCAGTACTGGAGTGATGTGTGGAGCAGCAGTCTGGAGTCAAAAAAGTCAGTTCTGTTCCTCCCACTACATCGTCAGAAATAAGACCAAACACTTCAAGGCAACACAAACCTTGCAGCATGAACAGTGACTTTCACAAGCTACCAGTCAAAATGCAGGAAATTGTGACATCACTAGTAACCAGGAAGAGCCAGTCCCTACTGCTTCATGTGAAAGTGACACCTGGCAGTGAGAAATGGTTCTTGTTGATGACCAGTGATGTCATAGTCAGTGCTGTCTCCCTGTTTATGTAGTGGGAGGAACTGAAATGACTTTGTTTTTGCTTTTTTGCAGAAAGAAAGCCGCTCCACATATCACCCCAGTACTGCCAGGTGGAATATCTTCTAATTAGCAAACAGAAAAGAAAAAATACTTGAGATACAACAAATGATAGCTGACTACATACATAAAGTTACAATTAATCACAGGCAGTTTCCATGCGACACAGTAGCGTTTTAAAGTTGCTGGACATGTAAACGTGAATGTATACTCAGGAGTTATCATGTTTGTTTTGATAAGTAACCTGCCAATGACTCATTGCTCTCCTATACAATCCTAATCTCTTGCAGCCTATTGAAAGCCATCCTCTAATACCCTTGCAGTTCCATATATATCCATGGTTTGTCTGTGATACTACAGACCTCACCCATGAGTGCGCTGATCAGCTCATACAAGTGTAGCAATATTCTATGTTGTGAAGTAGGACTAATGTAATCCCATGCAGGTGCACAAAGCATGTGGCTGTCGCATGCTCCAGAACTCAATGGTTTTGCACAGATGTGGTGGCAGAATGGGCAATCAGCCATGCTTACTTGTGAGGTGCCTAATTGCCCCACTCTTTGTGTTTAGATAATGGTACCCAGGATTGCGTATAACCTACCATTTGTTCTGGCTGTCATGAAGTAAAATCTGTGGTAATATAATCTTTAGCTATAGCAATATGTTAATAATTAATCACTGCAACTGTTCAACCTTTCTGTTTTTTCTCCCTTGCAATGCTCAGTACATTGAATTTGAGATGTTTTGAAAAATTACACATTACAGTTAGGTTAGGCACAGAAACCATTTATGTCTTATGTCAGTGTTACTTACATTAAGTGTTCTAACCTTGCTTATCAACTGTTTTTTTGAATGGTATTTGCTATGCTTTATTATTTTCATAATTTTCTTCAATGGTTATGATTAATCAAAATGTATTATTCACATTCAAAATTAAAATTACTGAATTTCAGTGTGTTCAGATTGCACAAGATTTTCTTTCATAGAGGTTATCTTACTGTTAATTAAACTTTTTGGGGCATCAGCGTCTGTTTTACAGGAACCAGGATCAGAAAACTGTTTATTTTGACATAATCTAGTTGGTGTGTCTACCATGGTCAGGCACTGAGCTAATGACTACATGTGTTGTATAACTATTCCTCATGTATTGTGAGTATTCTTTCATCAATGTTTCCTGCTTGTTAGGTCGATCATATGAGGAACATGGGGTTGGTAGAATACATTCTTGAATTTTATTCTTGTCTTTCATCACACTTGCCAGCTCCTTGAAAAGCTTTGTCCACATATTCTATATTTGAGACAGGAATATGACGTGTATGTATCTAGACTTAATGAACAACTTCACATGTCTTTGACTGCATACTGTAAATGTCTTCATTTAGTTTCAAAACCAGCTAAACACACCCAGATGACTATATATGTGCCGTCACACACAGCTACATGTTTTTTTAAGTGGGACTGATCCATGGGTATACTTATTTCTCAGAAATGCAAGTCAGCAGAATTAGATGATATCATGATTCTACTGCTGTCATGTCATGTTAGACTGTTCAGACATAGCCACTGACAGGCAAAAATGGTGATCAGATATGGGTATAACAGATGGTGTGGCCATGGACATGTGCTGAACAGCAGCATGCTGTACACTGGATTTTTTTAAATGAACCGAGTACCATGTGACATTGTCGTACTGAACTATCAGCAAATACCATGACCTTTTCTCTGGCCTAAGAAACATTTCTTGTTGTCAAACACATGATTGTGTGTTTTGAGCACAGCAACATCAATGATGTTATGATTTCAGAACTTACATTTCTGTAGGAGGCGAGAATACAATAGTGCTATAGTTGTCTAAGCTACAAACCTGAAGACTTGTACTTGAAATTTACCACCCTCAGTTGCATTGTTTGTGACTGTGAGCAAGTCTTTATACTTCCTTGTACTCCCTAGTTGAATCAGTAAAAAAGCTTTGGAATACATTGCCTTTCCAGGTTGACCAATGTCCCCTTTACACTTCTCCTTAGAGAAACTTCTTGGGTAGCAGTACCACAATTAGGAATACAAGACTGAAATGGATCAGATATCTGGATTCTTACCATTACTGCATTCGGTATTGACTTTCCTGACTGTGTGACCTCCATTTTAAACTTGGTTACGATGTTAAGACATTCTCTCTCTTTGATTTTATATTGCTCCCTTGCTAAGTTCTCATCACATTGAAGAACAGCAAGCAGAAGTCTGAAATAAGGAGTAGCATAAGGGCCACTAACTTGATGATTATCAAGTGCAAAGCATACAGTTAAAATACATATTGTTTTGAGCAGTAAATATTTGGTCAGATGAAACAGCCTCTTGTTTGTTCCAATGGCATCACTGGTTCACATGTTATGACATTGTGGTATTTTGGCCTTTCTAATGCCAAGGGAGTGGTACGGCATGAGGTTACTCCCGGTGCAATCACCTTATGGCAGTGTGTTGAGTCTGGCTCTCTCTCTATTCCTTGCAGTGCATTTCAGCATAATATTAATTGGTTTCATGTGCTACTTGTAGGAGGGTTACAGGAGGATGATCAGATGTAATGGGTGTGGAGCTACCATTTGCCTAGGAAAGACATGGAAGTGGGTTTTAACTCTGTGAGTAGCTAGGGCATGTTAGTGAGGATAATGGGAGGTTGAGATGGGAACTTATAACAAGGAAAGTAGGTAGTTGGGTAGGAGGGTAGGAAGGGGAATATGTGCAGTTCAGACCCAGTCAGCGCATAGAATGGACCATGGCTGGAAACAAGCAGAGTCAGAACAGTTAGGGAACACCATTGCCATGAGGGACCGGGAGGGTAGGGAACAGACAGGATGGAAGGTGGTGATGAAGGGTGTCCAGGAAGGGAAAGGAACAGTGCAGGGAGGGAGGTGGGGGAGTGGGCAATGGTTGCACAAGGTATTGTGGCCAGAGAAAATATGTCCTCGCAGAGGGTCACTGTATTGTGGGCTTTGTTTGAGCTTGGGGATGGAGGGGGGAGAGCACAAAGCTAGTGGAGGTAGAGAGAGAACCCAATAATGGGGGACAGGTGAGTGGGGGTGGGACAGAGGTAGTCAAAGGTTACATGGCAAGGAGATAGACACAAGTGGTTTGGTGTTCAAGATAAGCATGGGGAGGGAAGATGGGGAGAAGGGAGACATGGGCAATGTGAGGGAGTTACCAGTTGTGGAGTAGCAAGGGGGAGGAAAGGCAAGACCAGGGTGGGGGATTAGGCAAAGCAGAGAAGTATGCATGAGGGAAAGGGAAGCTGCGATACAGAGAAGAGACGAGGCTCTGGAGGAGGTACCTATAGCAGAAGACAACATTCACAAGTCGTGAAACAGGTGAAACGACAGCAGAGGGAAGGGAGTTGGGACACAAGCACTACTTGGAGACTCAGTACTGAAGAGAAGACAATAGGGTACATCACATACAAGGAGGAACAGCAGGAGGAAGTATTGCATTTGAGAAAACTTGATAGACCATTATGGCCTATTGCTGCTGCCCAAATCGCACATTCAGATACACCTTTGTTTGTACGCTTGGTTGATCATATTGGGCAGATTGTGCAGTGCCATACAGTGCATGCCAATCTGAAAGTGACTCATAGTTGAGAAGGATTGCTGAAGTTATTGATTTAGTTGAACACGAATATAGGCTTCAGTTCCCAGTAAATATATATGGACGTCTTTTATGCATTGCTTGTTGTCTAGATATTTCATGTTTATAAGTGAGGCAAACTCAGTCATGTCTCCAAAATATTCTTGCCCAAGATAACTACCTGTCTTACGATTGTTTGCTAACATATCCCATTTAATTGGGGTGTCAAGAAGGTTTCTGTTGTGCAAGCACACAACTTAACCTAACTTAGTATCTCTGTAGGTTAGTCAAGTAGCAATTTTCCTACCATGAATAATTGCTATGAAATTATTCCATAAGAAATACCTGCTTTTCATCCCCAAATAAGAAAAGTTATATAGTTTTGGAACAAAGTAGTTGACTACAGAATGAAAATCCTCCACAGAAGAAGTTTGACCGTAAGGAGAAAGTTTCCAGATATCCCTCAGTAGTCCTTTTCTCAGCAGAGTGTCATTCAGTTTGCTGGCCACTTTCGATCCTTTGGAATACACAAGTATTGTACAACACTATTAGTGATTGCAAGGTGACTGTGGCGCTCTGCCTATCTGCTTGTTTTTATATTGTATCATATTTGTGATATAAATTTATGTTTATTTGAATGTCTGCTTAGGGAAATGCTAGCCAGTAGCTTTTAAAGGGGCCTGACCTTTTGACCCCAAAGGCCCTGGCTTGCTGAAAACAGTTGGCTATAGTAAAGCTGACCCAGTGAATGAATTAATTAAGAGCTTCCTTTTGACATCTCCTGTCATGCCTGTGTTAGCTGTATGCACTCACCAATATCCTCTCCCTTGAGGAAAGACTATTATATGAGACCTGTCTCTTCACCTAAAAAATCCACCTGGGTTTAACCCCAATAGGTGTCATGGCTTCTCTTCAGGCAGCTACCACTTCAGCGTCCACATGGGCTGACCAAAAAACTATCCTGAAGGTGCCTAGGGTCAGGACCACCCTGGCCCAGCAATCCTTCCCCCTTAGAGCTCCATCCTGGTGCAATGCCCTCCCACCGGCCGTCACATCAATCACCAATCCAGATCCTTTTAAAGCTGCCTTAAGGGCCCATATCCTCTCCTCACATCAATGCCAGCATAACCGGTAACCTGTGGATCCTGCACCCGCCCTTGGCCTGGCAGTGAAGAGCTCTCACTATTTCTAGCCCACAGGCTTCTCACCTCCCTCAGTTACCATATAGTTGCACTGGGCTGTGAATGCATTGTATTATGTATAAAACAAGGCCTCCCTGAGGTGACTTACTACCAACTCATATCATGCATTGCTTTAGCTACCAGTTGTATAGGTCTTAACCGCTCATTAGGTAAATATGTTGATAGCTCTGCCCTGTTTTACCTACCAAATGTATAGGCATTAAAGGGGAAGTAAACATTGCAGGGGTCTCTCAAATTGTGAAAGTCCATAATAAGATATTTCAAACGAGGTATGGAACTTGTTTGTATGTGTCAAGAGTCCTGAGATATGGATATCTAAACACTCTGTAAATCAAAACAAGACAGCAGCCATTTGATGGGCTCCTCAGACAGAAAGTGATGTCACTGAGGGGCATGTTGTAATTAACATAGAGCTGGCCCCTCAGTGACATCACTTTCTGTTTAAGATTACATGAAATGGCTGCTTCTTTGTTTTCATTTACAGATAATTTGATATTCATATCTCAGGACTCCTGAAACCTGCAGCTAAGCTTAGTACCTCATTTGAATGGTCTTGTCTTGTGCTTTCACAATTTGAGTGAGCCCTGCAATGTTTACTTCCCTTTTAACCAGTGCTCATTGTACTTATAATCTGTATGATTGCTCATACACATTTATTCTATGTATGCACTGTATGAATGTTTATGTTTTATTCTGACGTGGAGCCTTTGGAAGCGAGTCTGTGACTCAAAGGGTTGTAATTCCATCTTCCTAAATAAACAAATAAATAAGCTGTTATAACACATTGTAAAATTTCAACTACTTTGAAGTCCAGGAAATATGAAGACTGCATTTTAAGACATCTTAGAAGCAACAAATTCTAACAGATACCTGTTACATTTCTCACTGCTAGGAGGAAAATAGCTGTCAGGATGTGTTTCTAAAGATCAAAGATGATTGCTCTGATCAAAGAGACTGTATAAATTAATATTGCTATCTTTGCAGATTTAGAGTAAGCAGTAAAATGACACCCTTTTGGATATACTTGGTCATATTACAAATTAATTACAGTACTAACAGTGACCTCATGTGCTGTGACATCACAAGGAGGCGGAGAGATTAACTTTCAATATTGCCAAAGAGTCTGAGGGAACTGAGCTGACTTTTTCTCTGGACTTCTAAGAGAACACACACTGTGCTCTGGACAAATGGTACATCTGTCACGAATAGGTAATACCAACTAGAAACTGAGTTAGGACCAGAAATTCAGTTACAGGCGTTTTTGTTTCTGAAATTCCCTTTTCTTTTGACTGTAAGTATTAATGCATATAGGTTCAGTGTTTTATATGTATTTACTATTTTTAATTTCAGTAAATGTTTTGGTTTCCTTAATCCTGCTTGAGTCTTTTCTCATTTTTTCTTTTGCATTTGAATGCTGGGACGTATTTAATAAAGCTGACTTAACTGTTAAATGACTTATAGTGTTACCATTTTGCACAAAAGGTAAGAACATACCTGGGCCTCAATTGAGTCCAAAAAGGGGAGAATTTTAAACCAGGCTGGGTGCCCACTGGCTTAAGTATTGCACTGCATTTCTCCGAAGAGGGTGCAATTTTTTATCCTGTTAACTGGGCATGCTAGCGAAAAAGGGTTCATATTTTACCTCAAGACTTGAGACTAGTAGGTGTTTTCAGACCCAAAACAGACAGGAGGGTTACCCTGTTTGTCTTCTGTTCACATATTGCACTTCAAGGTTTGGCACTGTGGGAGCAGAGAGCCTGACCTGCGGAGTGCATTTGTGACAGTGACAACATACAGTACAGCTTGGACAATAAAATGCCTGAGCTCCAGGTGATGCTAACTGAGGAAGGGGTGGATGTGGCAGCAGTGACTGAGACCTGGGCCACCGCAGGGCATGACTGGGACCTGAATCTGGAGGGTTACACCATGTTCAGGAAGGACGGGGGGAGGGAAGGGGAGGAAGAGTATCAATAATAGTCAAAAACTGCATTGGCACAGGGGAAGTAGAGGAGGCGTATGGAACCATGGAGGCAATTTGGGTCACCTTGATAATGGGGGGAGGGCAAGAAAGTAAAAATAGGAGTGGTGTATAGACCCCTGCGCTGGCGGAGAAGCTGGAGGAGAGTCTGGTGGCAGATGTTGGGAAACACTGCAGATTGGGCAGGGGAAGGGTGGTGGTGTTGGGGGACTTAAACATGTCAGGAACAGACTGAGAGACTATGACATCCTCAGTGGCCAGGGAACAGAGATTGTTGGATGTCTTTCAGGATGCGTTCCTAACTCAGCAGGTGGGGGAACCGACCAGGGAGGTGCGGGCACTGGATGTGGTCCTGGCAGACTGTGACCAGATTGGGGGCCTGGAGGTAAGGGACCCATTGGCGGGGAGTGACCATGCCACAGTCTGGTTCTGCCTGGACCTAGGAGGGTTAGAAGGCTGCACAAAGACGAAGGTAACTGACTTCAGGGGGATGGATTTTAAGGAAATAGGAAGGATCCTTTAGGAGCATTTGGATGTGACTGGGCCAGACATGGATGCTGACAGTAGGTGGGAAATCATCAGGAGAGGGTGGAGAATGCTACCAGCACCTGTGCAAGAGTAAGATGAAAATGCAGTAGGGCCCGAAAACCCTGCTGGTGGACTAGGGAGGTCCAGGAGGTGGTGAGGGGAAAGAAGGCAGCCAATAGGCAATTCAAGTGCTCAAGGAGTGAAAGGGATCGAGGGGAGTACAAGCTGATGGCTAGAAGGGCCACTAGGGTGGTGAGGGCGGCTAAGGCAAGGAAGGAGCAGAACCTGGCCAGGGAAATTAGAAGAGGGAACAAGGGATTCTTTAGATACATTGGGGAAAAACGAAGGGTGAAGGGGCAGATTGGCAGGATTAAAACAGGGAGAGATGGGCACAAGACCTGGGGAGCAGGCTGAGGTACTAAATGAGTACTTCACCTCAGTTTTCACAAGGAAAATGGAGGGCTCCATCATACATGGGAGAACAGTGATACTGAGGAGGGACCCTTGCCGAATGGCAGGTCTGAGAGGGGAGGCATCACTGGCAGAGGGGAAGGCTAAGCAGGGGACGAGGTAGCAAAGGCAGAAATCACAGCATAGAGAGTGAGGGAAGCCCTCAGGTCCCTTAAGACGGAGAAAGCACCAGGGCCAGATAAATTTGATCCCAGAGTGCTGAAGGAACTGGCAGATGTCCTGGCGAAACCCTTGGCGGAGCTTCTCACCAGGTCTCTGAGGACAGGGTGGGTGCCCCAGGACTGGAAGGTGGCACATATAGTGCCTATCCACAAGGGGGATCGGGGAGGTGGCAGGAAACTACAGGCCCATCAGCCTGACATCGGTGGTGGGCAAGGTGATGGCGGGCATTGTCAAGGAGAGGCTAGGGGGGGTCTGTAAAAGTCAGGGTGCCTGGACAATAGACAACATGGATTCATCCTGGGGAAATCATGTCAGACAAACCTTGTGGAGTTCTATGACTGGGTGACGAGTGCCTTGGACGTGGGTAGACCAGTGGACATCCTCTTTCTAGACTTTAGCAAGGCATTTGACTCTGTTCCTCATGGCGGCCTGTTGGATTAGCTGGGAGAAATGGGGTGGGGAACCAGATGATCAGATGGATGGCAATTGGCTCCAGGACCGGACCCAGAGAGTCGTAGTTGGTGGGATAGTCTCATTCCCAAGGAGGGTCATTAGTGGGGTCCCGCAGGGAATCAGTCCTGGGCCCCTCCTGTTCCAGCGCCTACATCTCTGACATAAGGAAAGGTATCAGAGTGAGATAAGTCTCTTTGCAGATGACTCAAAACTGGGGGCAGTGGTGGATGGGGAGGAGGGAGGTGGCCCTAGGGGACCTGGAGGCTCTGGAAAGATGGTCTAGAAAGTGGAAGCTGAGGTTCAATGCAGGGAAATGCAAGGTACTGCACCTGGAGGCCAGAGACCTGGGCCAAGTGTACACCCTGGGCGGGGGGTGGAAAAGCTACAAGTCTCGATAGCTGAGAGGGACCTGGGGTGGTGGTGGATGTGAAGATGAACAACTCGGAGACTTGGAGGAGGGCAGCAGCCAAGGCCAATGGGATGCTGGGATGCATCACTAGAGGTGATCACCTCAGAAGGAGGAAGTGATACTCCCTCTGTATAACTGCTTGGTGAGGCCGCACCTTGAGTACTGTGTGCATTTTGGAGCCACACTTAAGAGGACACTGAACTCCTGGAGAGGGTCCAGAGGAGGCAACCAAAATGATTTGTGGCTCAGGGACAGGACCTATGGGGAGAGGCTTGAAGAGCTAAATATGTACACACTGGAAGAGAGAAGGACAGGGGACATGATAGAGGTCTTCAGGTACAAGAAGGGGGTAAATAGGGAGGAGCAGTCAGGGTGCTTTAAAGGAAGGGGGCAACTAGAGGACATGGGTGGAAGCTGGAAGGGGATTCAGGGGAGAAAGGAGGAGATGCTACTTCACTGATAGGGTGGTGGAGCCATGGAATATGCTGCCCAGGGGCTGATGGAGGCAGAGACAGTGGAGAGGTTCAAGAGGGGGTGGGACAGGTACAGGGAAGGGTTTTGGAAGCAAAATCCAGTGCAGTGAGAATATCCGAACAGGAAGGAGAAGCCAGATGGGCAGTAGGTCAGCTCCCAGGGTGGGGCTGACTAAACAAGCAGACACAAAAGACCGTTAGGCCTATTCTGCTGGCATTTTAGTATGTTAGTATATTGATGTATGGTACACACGATAGCACATTCTGCCTGCATTTTTCTAAACTATGAAATGTGTTTTAGCCACACAACAGAGTCCACTGCTAAAACATGAATGGTGACCAGTACATGACGGGCCATAAGAAAAGTTCATGATGGTTGGTAGACAGAACAATATTCACTAGATTTTCTATTACATATCTACACTATCAGTAGTGTGCTGCTGGAAAGATAAAACATACCGTTGCAGGCACTAAGAACAGAAATAAGAATTTGAATGCATTGCCATAAATGCAATGGGAGATGTATTTATGTGGTAGGACAAGGCACAGTACAGTGCACCACATACGAACATACAAAACTTGCCAGCAGAAACAGGCCTTACGGTCTATCAAGTCTGCTCATATGTGCAGCTAACACCCCTATATTGCAGCCCCCCTCCCCACCTTGCCTCCTGGAACTGCTCAGTGTTCTTGACCCAGCCCCCCTCCCGTGCCCTGTCCCTTGCCCTCTTGAAAGTCCCCACTGTTCTGCATGCCACCACCCCCTCTGGCAGAAGCATTCCATTTCAATACAGCTCTCTCATGAAATAATGTCTTCTCATCTCCCTCCTGAACCTACCTGCCTCCCTCAATCTCAGTCCGTGCCCGTGCAATCACTAATAGTGTTACACAATACTTGTGTATTCCAAAGGATCCAAAGTGGCCAACAAACTGAATGACATTCTGCTGAGAAAAGGAGAACTGAGGGATATCAGGACACTTTCTCCTTAAGGTCAAACCTCTTCTGTGGAGGCTTTCCATGCTGTAGTCAATTACTTTGCTCCAAAACTATATCATAATGGAAAGTGTGTTGTGCAGCAGTCCATTGGCACCTTTTAAATGAACTTTTCAACAACATGAAATGTATAAGTATGGTACACGTCAAGTGAATTTACACACCAGGTTTTGTGTCTACTTCTGCTTTGCAGCAGCACCAACAACGAGCCATGATCTCATTCACTGATGGGTTCCACATGGCCGGAGTGCACATTTATCCCGTGATTTAGTATACTAATCCACTTTGCTTCTGCCATGTGCCCATTACCTCCTGAATATTTCACTATCCAGTAGACATGGTTATTAATTGACTGCTTCCACCTTCCTAATATGTCACATTCTTTAAATGTTGACAACTTCTCAATTGATTTAGTAATAACTGAGACAAGGACTGCACAACATTGTTATTTTTACAGCACACTGTATTTATAGTACATATTACACACTACTGTCTATTAGGTATGCTGTATAGTGAAATTATTAATGATTACCTTTTGCGATGTGTCACACGTCAAAGTAATGCTGAAAAAATTGTGCTCAGGTATTTTTCAGGTGCTTCTCTACTTGCCTATGGCGATCACTAATGAATGCCTCAATTGGACCCCATTGACTCACTTCAGAAAGACATTTCTTCAGTCCTTCAAGTTCCATGTAATAACTACCTCCCAGTCTCATTACTCTGTTATAATAATCAAGGATGGTTAGTATTTGCACTGTAGTGTTGTGGTCATACTGTAAGTAAGTAAGTAAAATTTTATTTATATTAAGCGCCCTTCCCAAGCTCAGGGCGCTTTTACAATAAAACAAGTAAAATCAAATTTCAAACAATAAATCAAACAACCATACAATACACTTACTTGTTATGTACCAACAAATGCTGAGGCAAAAAGGAAAGTTTTTAATTGTTTTTTAAAACTTTCAACAGTTAGGCATTCTCGTATCTGACGAGGTAGAGAATTCCACAGGGTTGGTGCCATATAGGCAAAAGATCTACCTCCTGACATCTTTAGATGTACCCTGGGAATCTCTAGCAATCCCTCATCAGAGGAGCGAAGAGAACGAGCAGGACAGTAAGGCACCAAGAGCTCTTTCAGGTAGTGGGGTCCCAAATCATGTAGGGCCTTAAAGGTCAATAATGCGACCTTGAAGGTGATCATCATGTACTGGCAGCCAGTGCAAATCACACAGCACAGGTGTTATATGGCTAGATCGTGAAACTCCCATCAACAACCTGGCGTCGCGTTCTGCACAAGCTGCAAGCGGTGGATATCCACCCCCGCAGCCCTAGATAAAAGCGCATTGCAGTAATCAAAGCGACCTGGTAACAAGAGCGTGGACAAAATGGAAGATCTTCCCATGGAACCAAGAATGTCTCCCGAGCATACCACTAAGATGATAAAAGCAGATTTGACTTCTGACTGACACCTGCATCTTCATAGTCAGGCTTTAGGTCAAAATTACTCCCAGGTTACATACTTGGCCAGAGGCCAGAAACTGAGCCCCACTTAGAAATAAACACAAAGGGTTTCCCTGTCCAACCCCTGTTATCCTCCCTCAAGGTCCCACACCAACACCTCAGTTTTCCTGGATTCAACCTAAGCCAACCAGCACTCATCCAATCCTGAATCTCCAGAAGGCAGTTATTAAAATTAGTGATGGAATCCGACTCCTGATCAGGCATAAAAGACAGGTAGAGCTGAGAATCATCAGCATAACAATGAAAACTCAGCCCGTACCGTCTTATAATGTCCCCCAGTGGGAGCATATACACCTCGAATAACATAGGAGACAGCACCGACCCCTGCGGTACCCCACAGGGCAGACAGTGAGGGGCCGAGGTGTTAACTCCCGATACCACTCTCTGAGATCTGCCCTCCAAAAAAGATCGAAACCAGCTGTGGACTGCTCCCCTCAGACCACAGAGAAACCACAGGCGGTTGAGTAATACCCCATGATCCACGGTGTCAAATGCTGCTGAGAGATCCAAGAGAACCAAGATGGAACGGGTCCTCTGATCTCTTGCCATCAGGAGGTCATTCAATACCCGAACAAGAGCCGTCTCTGTACTGTGCCTTTTCCTGAAGCCGGATTGGAGAGGGTCATAGATATTGTGGATAGACAAATGATCCTCCAGTTGCAGAGCGACCACCTTCTCAATAACCTTCCCTACAAAAGGGAGGTTAGAGATTGGTCTATAATTTGCTGGGCAGTCGGGGTCAAGAGAGGGCTTTTTCAAAAGGGGGTATATTACCGCCTCCTTTAAGGATCCGAAAGATCCCTCTCTAATGACAACACCACTATCCCAGCCAGGACTGGGCCGATAACATCTACACTCCACCACCAAGTGAGTAGGGCCGGGTCCAACTTACAATGGGTAGGTCATAGAGTCTGGATAATCCTCACAATATCTATTACTGCTGGTAGTCTAAAGGTAGACCAGTACAACTGGGCATTAGTACCACCAGATTGATCAGTACAATGCTCAATAGAAAGACACTGGCTGATCTCATCCCTGATGGTGGATACCTTGTCAGCAAAGAATTTCAAAACTCCTCACATTGTACCTGTGATAATGCTCTACCAGTCTGGAGACAGACTGGATTGCACAGTCTGTCCACATTCCGGAAGAGCTGGAATGGTCTATTCCTAGCTGCAGCAATTTCCTGGACAGGAACTCTGCCTTCTTATGGGAAATTGCTGATTGGTAGAATTTATAATGTTCTAACAATTCAAGTCTATCCACCTCCAGTTGAGTTTTCATCAGCGTCTTTCTAATCTTCGTCCCTTCCTCTTCCACTCACGGACCTCCCAGTCAAACCAGGGAGCCTAAGGTGAAGAATGCGGGGCGAACATGAATGGAGCTATGGCATCCAGGGCCCAGTCACAACCCTATTATAGGCCAAGACCAGTGGCCTGGATCCACACTATCCCTTGGAAATCCGAGAAGTCCAGCTCCGTCATTAGGCCCTCTGAGGTAATCCCTCTTAAGGACAGAACTGTACTAACTCCTGGGGGCAGGCCTATTTCGGGGCCGCAAATCTAAACCTCAGGGCGTGATTGTCAGACCATCCGACTGGCTCCACCTCCACCTCAGATATCTCCATCCCAGATGGAAAACCAAGTCAATGTATGCCCCCTCATGGTTGCAGAAGTAATTACCGTGACAGGCCCAATGAATCCATTAATTGGAGGAGATTTTGACCAACGGCGAGAATTCATCGTCGACCCAGGCATTGAAATCCCCCAGAATTATCCATCTGGGAGATTCCAATACCATGTCGGCAATGAAGTCCGCAACCTCCTTCAGGAACTCCCTCTCATCCCCTGGTGGACGGTAGATAAGAAGGGTCCTGTAGCCTGCACCTGCACCCACTATGCATTCAAAGGTGTTGGTATCACCAACTGGCACTTCCCTGAGATCCAGATCTTGCCTTAAAACAGACAGCAACCCCGCCCCTCGGTCCACTCTCAGGCGGTGAATCACGAGAACCCAGCGGAACCGCAGAGTCAACACAGGACCAGCATTTCCATCTAGCCAGGTCTCGTGATGCAAGCCAGGTCGACCAAGGAAACAAGATCCGCAATCACTGCAGTCTTGTTCTAATCAACCTGGCATTGCTTAACACCGCCAAAAGGGACGGAAATCAAAGGTGATCCCACTTCCTGCCTGACACACTCCAAGTCAGTGTCAGTGCCCTTGGAGTATGGGAACTAGGCAAGGGGCCTGCCCAGTACCCATTTCGCCCCAGGCGTCCCCAGCCCTCACTGCCCGTATCCGTTCTCCTCCTCCTCCCATCCCCCCAAGAGTTCCAAGATCCCCGTATCCTTCTACTTTTTGATCTTACAATGCCAAGATTACGACATCTAGCATAAACCTCCACTGTAAGTGGGGGTAATTTGAAGGGACGGAGATCCCGAAGTCTTGAGGGGGAGTACTGCCTAACCATTTTACTTATACCCCAACACATATTTAAACCAATTTATTCACTCTCATACAAACAACAACCCTCCCACCCCAACTTAAATAATAATAGCCGAAGAAAAAGAATAAAAAATAAAATACCCCTTAAAGTATTAAAACAATTTTATGCACATCTAAGAGAGTCCAACTGACCTAGGCCCAAAATTCCAATCAAATAACTATCAAACTAAACAATAACTAATAAAATAAATCCCCCCAGGCAACCAGGAACTCTCACTTAACTAGTGCCGAAAATAAAAGGGAAAAAATAATAAATAATAAAATAATGAACTCCCCGAGCTACACCATACTCTCACTATGGTAGCCAGGAAAATAAATGGTACTCTCACTACCATATATAGTTAATGAATTATGTTAATAATGAAGCCACTAAAAATCAGGGAATCCCAGTCCTGAGCACTCTCACTGCAAGATCTTCCAAAGGCACAGCAATTCTTGATTCAAAGGGGTCTGAAGTCACAGAAACAGTCTGTCCACTGAAGGAAACGCTGAAAATATCTTTGGGACTAGCTATATTCCCCTTACTAAAACCCAAAAGGTTATACCCAACCCACCACCAGGCTACAGTGGATACTACGAGGCCCCAATGGAGCTCAACCAAATGGGCTCCCAGGGGTTCCCTAGAAGAAAGGACTACCACCCACTGACTCCCCAGTGATGGATGCCCCACCTCTGCACCACTACAGTCGGAAGAGTCAGGATTCACCAGATAGGGCAATAAAAGCAGGGAAATAAATGCAAAGTCCCCAAATCCAGATAACACCCACGAAACAGTCCAAAACCAGCGTTGAGGAACCAACTCAAAAGAGTTCCATGTTCCTTAAAAACGAAGCCTTCCCTGAATAACAAAAAATACAAAGAACAGGCTGGAATCCAATGTAGACCCCGGCCACAGTACTCACAGACCAAGTAAAACAATCCAGGGTAGGGAAGAAAATCCAAAGAACTGGTAGGTTCAAGACCCTCGTAGCAGAAGTCTATTCTGTATAAGATCCAAAATCCCCAGATCCACAGATCCTCGCACACCAGATAAACAGACGGCAGAGTAAACCAGCCGTCCTATACTCCACAAACGGTCATCATCAGCATTTGTACCAGACGCTGCAGCTCATACCAATCGCCATGTTGGATGCCCGACCGATTACCAGGACTGGGCAACTTAATGATAGAAATGCAGCGTCGGTACTCGAACACAATCAAAGATGAGGGAGCAATACGCTGCACAGCAACCCACTGATCCTCCTCCTCAATCCCAGATCCAAAGGTGGAAGGCCAACTAATCAGTGCGACCAACGCGATTAAAGAAAACAATAAAATATAAAACAGAGCGGCAAAATAACGCTAATAAAACAAATCAAAAGCGTTAAATTAGAACTTTAAGCGGAAAAAAAAAAAAAGGCTCCTACAGCGTAAATCTTCTAAAAAGAAGGCATCGCCCAGCCTAGGCATGTAGAGTAGAGAGTAGTAGCCATGGAAAGTACTGGATTCCTGTGTGGATACTGTGTATATATACATACTGTACATATAGATACGTGTATAAATTTCTATTTGAAATGCAGGAAATAGCATTCTTAGTAACAAAAGTGATGACTACTTTGAATCCCCACAACATTCAAGAATGCCAAATATCAGAAGACTTGACCATCCAGCCCTCTCTGTCAGGTTTATTCAATTGTTGGAGGTTGTAAACATCTGCTTCACGGCACCAGGCAATGGGGGATCACCTGGCATGCTTGAGACCATGAGGTTCACGGCTTAAGTTGAGGTCATCAGGAGAGAGAGGGAGAGAGTATATAAAGGTGTCTTGGGGGGCCCCAAGTGGGATGGGAGAGCACACGCTGCCTGTGCATCGTGCCGGGATAGATGCTATGTGCAGCCCTGGAGGATGGTTGGAATGAGAACCATAACAAGATCCTGAGTCCCAAACCATTCAGTAGATGGCCGCTGTTCCCCATTCACCACAATTGCCCATGACTGCTTGCACTGACCTTGTTGCCTCCAGGATTTGTTAATAAGCCTGCAAGCTGTGCTCCCCCAGAAGTGGGGCGGTGGGGTAAAATCAGTCGATGATGGGGTACGCTGAGTTCCCCAGTTCTGCACTGATGGGGCAGCGGATGACTACAGGGCATGGTGGTGGTGGTGAGTGGCCTAAGCGACCTGAAGGAGTGATCCATGGGGAATCGGGGGATGATAAAAGAAATAATGAGTAAAAATTGAGCTCAGCATTGACTGCTGTGACTCAAGATGGTATTCAATGTGTAGGAATGTAAGGGCATGTGAACTGCTCAATACTAGGCAACCCACTTTAATTTGGCATGTCCTGATACAGAATACTGATATAGATGTCCAAAATTACAAAGAGGCCTGAAACAGGTGCCCCTGGGCAATCAGGCAGGCCAAGGCTCACTACCATAGTTCCAGTTGTTTGGGTGACAGGAAGAAGTTCTGGGTCTCAATTAAAACCTCCTCGAATCTAGTGATAGGTCCTCTCCCCATGCTACACCATAATGATGAGGTCATCCTCAGTGAAGCCACAATGGCCAATATCTTTAACAAGACATTCATGGGCTGCAGTGCAGTCCACCCACCCAGACTGGCTACTTACCTGGTGAAACACCTTCCCAGAACCACTTGCCCACCTCCTCCAGCACTAGGTCCTGCCCAGCCTTTCACTTCAAATGCGTAAGTATCAAAGATACAAGAAAATACTTTACAAGAGTCCTGGGGAAAACAAAGATGAGAGGCGACGGTATTGACATGAAGCTATTATCTATCACCCTCCCTGAGGTAATCGTTCCATCACCAAGCTGTTCAACTTGTCCCTCTGCCTGTCCGCCTTCCCTTCTACCTGGAAAACTGCTCTGGTTACATCTGTGCACAAAGGAGGTGACCGGTCCCTTGTGTCCAATTATAGACCAATCTCAATATTATCCCTGCTTTCTAAAGCATTGGAAAGAATCATTGCTGATCAACTTATGGACCATCTGCACAAATATAACTCTCTGCCCCCAACAACATGGCTTCTGCAAGCTGCATAGCACTAATACTGCACTAACTGATTTCACTGACTACATGCTCGAGGCCCTTGACCAAGACCACTTGGCCGGGGCAATTTTCATAGATCTGACCAAGGCTTTTGACCTTGTGAACCATCAGCTGCTGCTCCACAGGTTACATGGCCTAGGGCTGTCCACTGACGCAGTCAGTTGGTTCTCCAGCTACCTATCTGGTCGGTCTCAGAGGGTAAAAATCAGCAATGCGATCTCTGACACCTGCAAAGTCACAGTAGGGGTCCCATGGGGTCTATATTGGGCCTTCTTTGTTCAGCCTCTTGTGAACAACCTCCTGATGCATGCCCCACTTCTAAGATTCTATTCTTGCTGGAGATATAGTAGTATTCTCCCGCATCTCCTGTCAGGATGCTCTCACAAGGAATCTGCAGCACAACTTTAACCTGCTCCAGGACTGGTTCAAAGATAGCATGCTAGTGCTTAACAGTAAAAAACAAAGACAATGCTCTTTGCTGGCAGCCAAAAGAACTACTATTCCCCTAGCCATTGCCTGTAACTCTAACTCCACCTTGGAGAAGGTGTCCTCATTCTGATATCTAGGAATCACAATAGATGAGCTCTTCTTGTACGATGACCACATATGCAATGTCACCACTGCAGTCAACAGGAAACTTGGGGCCCTGTATAGGCTCAGGTTCTGCCTCACACTCGAAGCTAGACTTCTGGCGGTTAGAGGCACTGTACTACCCATCCTGGATTATGGAAAAGTGGTCTATGGTTCAGCCTCTGAAACTAGCCTGCTCAGACTCCATATAACCCTCAATAAAGCCTGCAGATTTGTCTTAGGTGCCAACCACTTAACACATACATGCGACCTTTACATCAGGATGAAATGGCTTCCTCTTATGGACTGCATTAAGCTACACTCCTGCCTTCTAGAGAAGAAGGCCCTCCTAGGACTTCCACCTCCCTTTCTGCAAGCCCTTTTCCTCCCTGCCCCCACTGAATATTCTACTAGAAGTGTCGCTAGGCAGGCTCTTGCAGTGCCATTCAGAAGAACTGCCCTGAGGAAGTGAGCCTTTGCGGTAAGGGCCCCAACTTGGTTAAATGAGCACCCTCATACCACCACATGACTCGCACACTTTGGCCACTTCAAGTCCAAGCTCAGGAATCTAATCTCACCTCCAGTACGCTGCTTCTGTCTCACCCAACCCTGATGTATCGTCTACCTACACCCTCAGGCAATGTTTGGATTCACCTCCCATTGCTCCTTCACTCCCTGAAGTCCACTATTCCCCACCTGCCCTGCTTACTGAACTTGTACCTGCCCCTCTCCCAACATCTCCCCCCTGCTGAACCAGCACCTGCCTCCTTAACCCCTCCCTTTCTCACCCCAACTGTGACCATTCTGCCTACTCCTACTGCCTTTGCTCTTTACTGATACCCCACTTGCACCTTGCCTTCACCACTCTCCCTTTGGCTGTACTGACTTCCAATAGATGGATGCCTTTAGTACCTGATAGGATAATGACATGTTTTTAGCTACTTCTCTGATCATCCTTGATTGTACTTATTGAACTGGTGCGCATTGTGTGTATACTGCTGAGGAAAATGTCTCCCTATGTACTCTGTATTCATTGACATAATTATGTTTTGCTCTGTATGTATGTATTATGTTATGGACTATTGTCTCCCTAACTGATGGCCTTTGACAAGGCCTGTGGCTGCTACTGTGATCCTTTGTAAAAGAGCTTTTAGCTCAAAGGTTGTAATTCCGACTACTCAATAAATAAATAAATAAATACAGCCTAATGTCACCAGTTATCAATTCATTATCAAAGTACAACTAACATCTTTCCAGTTATCACAAGTCAACTTCCACCATAGGAAATGCTAAACTGAACTTGTCATTAACCTGAAGGAGTTCAATATGAATAATTTTAGTACTACGGATATCCATCATGGTGTAACTTCCATATCTGGCGCAGAAGCCCAGGCTGTCACACCTGGCATCACCAGCTAAAAGCACTGGCTTACCATGCTCTGATTTTTCCATTCTAAGCAAACCTTGCTCCTGTCACCAAACATTCATTATTGCAGTATGCAGGTATTTTTGCTGATGTTTAAAGAACGATGATCTGCTGATAGTAGCAATGTTGGAAAATTTCATTACTTTGGGGATTTTTTGAAGGGTCTTCTCCAGCGAATATAATTACAGTCAAAATACACAGATTAAAATTTGGAAGTCCAGCTTGTGACGCTTGGCCAGCTGGTTATGATTGTTCTATGATAGCTGTAATATAAAAATGTAGAGTGTGATTGTCTCCATAAGGCAGCTGTGCCATGGGTTCCACCCCCCCCCAGGTTTTAGTGGAAATAACAGAATATATTGACCTGAAACCAGGAGATAATTAAAAGACTAGAGAGACTTGATTAAGGGTCTCCTGTTTCTGACTTAATTAGAACTGTCCCAGCTACCAGGATATATGGCTCATAAACTTTTATGACATCTTAGAGGAAAAACATGTTCCCACCTTGGTGCTAAAGATATAAAAAAACCTTTGATGCCTTGGGAGCAAGAAACCACACAAGATCAAAGGAAAAGCTTGAATTAAAGACAGTTATAATTTGGGAAATTAGTTTTTGCTGAAGTCACAGTATTTAAAATATCTCATGACAGGAAGATCATTTGGTATAATTTTTATATTCTAAAAGGAGGAACTAGATTACATTATGGAAGGGGTGGAAACACAATGTTTTAAACTGTATTCTGTGTGTCAACTTAGGGACATTTATTTTTGGACTCTTAAGAAACAAGATATCTAACTTAGACACTTGGAGGTAATACATTAGATAGAAAAGATCTAAATGTACTTTGGTAGGAGCTTGTCTGTAGTTTTCCTTGTATTTCTTTATGTGATAGTATGCTTTGTGATATAGTGTTCTGTGTTTACATTTTTCATATTTTTATCCATTTTTAAGTAAACCTTTCATTTGAAAACTACTGCCTGGGTGTGTCTTCAAAGTTCTTTTTGCATGTGGCATATAGAGGGTTAAGATTGGCAAAAACTGTTCAGAGCTTTATGGTGTTACCAAACTGGGAAAAGGTAAGCATACACCTAAGGTCTTTTATAGAGTTTTAAGGGTTCATTTTTGAATATCTGGTTAGGTGCCCTTAGGCAAAAGATATCTGGCATTCCCCCGAAGAGCAGCTTATCTGAGCCTGTACATTTGGATACGCTAGCATAAGGTTCACAGTTTGAATCCCCCCAGAACTTGAGACTAAAGGTGATTCTAGACTCACAAGCAGACAGGAGGGTTACCCTGTCTATTATGTTCACAATACTGCATGGGTTGGCATGTGGAGCAGAGAACATGACATATAAGTGTGTTTGTGACAGATCATTGGCAGCGTGCAGATAAATTAAGTAACCTTTTAACTCCCAGTATGTCGCTTAATACTGTACAGCTCACTTAAAAGGCAGTGGATGTTTAAAGAAACAGAAACATAATTTTGCTTACAGTCAAGTTTCTACCTGTTTTATTTTTTAGCAGTGAGTTAGAGTAGCCATAGTTGGGGAAGAAGATAGCTTCCAACTACAGCGGCACACTGTAGACTACTTGAGGCAGTTGTGCCAGGACAGAGGAGTCCTGTATGAGGGGATAGCCACCAAGCAGAACCTCATGGATGCCCTGATGGCAGCAGATGCCCAGAGCATCGAGTCACTGATCAGCGACTGTAAGGGACCAAACCCATGCCAGTGCAGTGTCCAGGTCTGGTGAGGATGACATCAGAGCCAGTGCCAGTGAAGGGTCACAGCAGCAGGGGAAGGTCACCAGCATTGTGGAGCCAGAGGCACTCAGTTGTGCAGAATGGAGCTGGAGTTCCTGAGAGAAGCAGAGGAGAGAGACGAGCTGCAGAGGAGAAGAGGGAGCGTGAACAGCGAGAGGCTGACTGTGAAGAACGTGAGCATCAGCAAGCTGCAGATGAGAAGAGGAGCAAGAACAGTGAGAAGCTGAACATGAGGGCGTGAGCACCAGAGGCGACATGAACTGGAGAAGTTACAACCCAACCACCAGCACCAGAGCAGGTAAGTGGTTTGGGTTTAACTGGAACTACAGGACTGGGTTACAAACTGAATTCCAAATTGATAGCTGAATTTAAAGAGGGAGAATATGGATGCCTTTTAAATTCCTTTGAAAAGTTTGTATTCAGGCTAAAATTCCTAGAGGTTATGGAGCTCCAGCTATCCCCACTACTTACTGGGAAAGCTCGGGATGCACTGGGTCAAATGGACAATGAGGACAGTAATGATTACAGCAAACATAAAGCTGCACTTTTAAAACAGTTTGATTTAATTGCTGAAGCATACAGAGCTAAATTCAATAAGCTCAGGAGAAGCCCTGACATGAGCTACAAGGAGCTAGGCACAAAACAAGGTCAGTTTTTAAAATGTTGGTGGGAAGGAATTAAAGCAAACTTTGTAGATAAAATTGAAAATGCTATTTTGTTAGAACAGTTTTTTTGGGCATGCCTAGCAGAGCTGAAAATCCTGTCTGGAGGACCAAGATCCCAAAACAGTGCAAGAAGCTGCTGAACTCTTGGACTGCTATGCCAAGAACAGATCTGCTCTGAGAGCGAATGGGGCGGGCATGGAAGCGCAGAAAGGGAAACGTGTGTCTTCAGGGCAGTTAAAACCCTTACTGACTCCACCCGAACCAGTTAATCCCAGGTTTCAGAGAAAGGATTTCTGAGAAAAGAAATGAAATGAATGTTGGGTTTGTGAAGAAACTGGGCATGTTGCCAGACAGTGTCCCAAAAGGATGAACAATGCACAACATGGAGCTAGGAAAATAAGTGGGTTGTTTGTGTGTCCCTGGAAGCATGCCTGTGAACATGAAGCTAACACATGCACCCCAATTCACAATTGAATAGTGTGAACACACAAGGGTTAAGGGACACAGGCAACCGCGTTGGTAAAAGGGATCTGGTAGATCATGGTCAGCTTATACCAAATTAATTTGTAACTGTGCAAGGGTTCACTGGTGAGGAGAAAACATTGCCCCTCGCTAGTGCTCTCCTAGACTGGGGTGAAACAGGGGGAACTGTGCAACAGGTGGCTGTAGCCCACACGTTAGCAGTTGACGTCATCCTTGGCAACAATCTCAAACACGGGATGGTGTGTGCAGTTACCCGTAGCCAAGCAGGAATGTGAAACTGTAATTCCTTGGACCCACAGAAGCCAGTGTGGAAATCCCTGGGAGGCCGATTCCCCAGCTTGTGTTTCCTGATAGGGAGACTAATGAAAAGGGGGTAGAAATTTCCCCAGTAGCAGTTAACCACACAGCTATGGAGGGTTACTCTGAAGGAGGAGGGGTGACCCATTGTCAGAGGGTTAGGGATGACAGTAATCCTGAGTGCCCTGATGCTAATACTAGGGACCCTAGTTTAGAGACTGAAGGGGACCTCTCCCATGCCTTGGGAATGTGTAAGGAGTTTGCAGCTGCTCAGAAAAGTGACCCTAGTCTAGAGAAGCTGAGGGCTTGGGCAGACTCTGCACAGGCGAGGTGACAGTAAACATAAGGTTTATTGGGAAAATGGACTGATGTATACTCAGGCTATGCAGAAGAGGGAGGGGCAATAGGCAGGCAGCCTGTCATTCCCCAGGGGTATCAAGAGCAGTTGCTCAAGATTGCACTTGATATTCCCTTGTCTGGTCATCTGGGAATTGTGCACACTATGCAGCGGTTGGCCCAGAATTTCTATTGGCCCAACTTCACCCAGCAGGTGAAGGAGCATTGCAAGTCTTGTCACTGGTGCCAAGAAATAGGAAAGACAGGTAAGAAAACCCAAGCCACCCTAATTCCATTGCCCATAGTGGAGGAGCTATTCCAGAGGGTGGGAATGGATATTGTGGGGCCTTTAAATACCCCCAGCTCCTCCGGAAAGAGGTTCATCCTGACTGTGGTGGATTATACCACCTGGTACCCAGAGGCAGTTGCCCTATCCTCACTGAGGACAGACAAAGTGGCAGATACCTTACTTGGGATTTTCTCCCGTGTTGGATTTCCGCAGGAGGTTATCACCAATCGAGGGGGTTCCTTCATGTCGGACCTGATGAAATGTTTGTGGAAGAAGTGTGGGGTGATGCAGAGATGCACAACACTTTATCAACTGCAAGCCAGTGGGCTTGTGGAAAGATTTAATGGTACCCTGAAGTCAATGCTCCAAGTGTTTGCTGAACAGCATGGGAGGGACTGGGAGAAATACCTTCCCCACCTGTTGTTTGCATACACGGAGGTGTCCCAAGAGTTGACAGAATTTTCCCCCTTCAAACTCTTATATGAACACGGTACATGGGCCCTAGACTTGATCCGGGAGGACTGGGAAAGCAAGCATGCCAGCCAGGGAACTCCCATAGTGGATTATGTCCTTGGGTTTAGGGAAGGCTGAAGGAGCTTATGGGGACAGCCCAGAGCAACCTGGCAGCTGCCCAACAGAAAGAAAAGTGTGGTATGACTGCAGAGCCAGAGCTCGCTCATACAGGTGGTCAGAAGTCATGGTCCTTATTCCGTCTGGAAAGACAAGCTGCAGGCTGAGTGAGCAGGACTATACAAAGTAGTTAGGAGGGTAAATGATGTGAACTATATCATAGAGTTACTTGACAGAAGACAGACAGAAAGTCTGTCGAAGCAATACTTTATATTAAAATAAGCCTATCACAGTGATGAAGGCTGACATCTCCCTAGGTCAGTCAGTTAACGCGGCAGGCTCCCAGTGTGCCACATCAGGGGCACATACTGCTGACACAGGGATTGGCACCCTGATGTCGATGCAGGGCACAGAAGTACATTTGGGCACACTGGGATGGGCTCCCAGTGTGCCACATGAGTTTGGAGGGGCAACATAATGCCGACACTGGGACTGGGGACCCCATTGTCAGTGTGGGAGGACAGCAGCAGTGGAAGAGTTTTTCTGCTGACAGCGACACAACTGCACATGCGCGACACTCGCGCATGTGTAGTTGCAGTGAATGGCATTTTGCCATTCACAACATGCCAGCGCCAGCGGAGCTGCACATGCATGCGAGTCAGACATGCGCAGTTCAGGCCCTGGAATACGGAAGTAACAGCTGAAATAGTGCAGCTGTTACTCTGTAGTGGCCGATCGTGCTGGAGGATTTCAAAATCCTTTGAACTTTTGGAAGGTTCCACAATCGGCCATTTTTTGTAAGTTACAAGCCAATCCCAAAAGGGCTGTAGGCTCCACCCGCAGCCCTAAAAAGTAATAACCTGTATTGATCATTGCTGTCTACCAATACGGCAAAGCAAGGCAAATAAAATTTTTAATGGCGCCCAATCCCAAAGAGTCCAGGCACCTAACACTGACAACAGTAATACAGGTAATACACAAGGGATATGGGCGGGGGGCTAGTGTGTGATAAAACATTTATCTTGTGTGAAGTTGCCATTGATCTCAAGTAACTTACCGTAGTGGCGTAGCCATGACTGATGGTTACTTAGAGGGCAATGGTAAGTACACAAGGTGTAAGTGATTTTCAACACAGTCGCCACACACATATTTCATTTATGTAATAGGAGAAGACTTTGTTTGACAGTCCAAATAACTTGGACTGCATCTATGTTTCTCTTGAAAAAAAAGCCATGTTTTGCAGTTTTTTTTGTGATAGTGTATCATTCTGCTTCTGGTTTCTATGGCTTTTAGTCACATCGTTGATATGATAGTGTAACCCATTGATTGGTGGAGAGAGTGAGATTTGAAAAAGTTGGAGAACATGTCAGCTTCATTTAGCAGGTGCAGCTACTTCCTGGGGCCACTACTGATTATAGTGACCCCTGGACATGGAGCTTAGAGAACGGACCAAGGTGGCAGGTGTGATAATCTCAGCCAGATAGCCCAGACCCAGCCCTTGTAGGGCCTTATAGGTGAGCAAGCCCACTTGGAAGAGGACCCTCCACCTGATAGGCAGTCAAAGCAGAGACCCCAGGACTGGAGTTACATGACTAAACCAAGGCAGACCCATCAGCAACCAAGCCAGTGCATTCTGCAAAAGCAGAAACCTGAGGAGGATACCTCCAGTGAGCCCAAAGTAAAGAGAGTGGCAGTACTCGATTCTCAAAGTAACAAACGCATGTTGCAGTGTCAGCAGGTCCTCTAGAAGAACAAGGGACTTAATCCTGGTGATAATCCTCAAGTGGAACAAACCACTTTTGACATCGGAAGCCACCTGAGTGAAGTGCTCCTTGTATGTACAGCACCTTCATTATTTTATCTCATCTCTATTTTTCCCTCCTGCAGCCACAGTCCCTGCCTACCTCAGCCACGCTCCTCCTCACCACTGACCCCAGATTTGTGCGTGTCCAGCTGGCATACAGAGCTGTACAGTCGAGAGGGGCCCCTCGATGCCCCTACGCCTGACCAGGATCCATTACTGGCACACGCCTCTGTCCAGGCATTCGCTGGCTGGTGAAGCTGCTGCGGCTATCAAGCTGCTGCGGCTTTGTGCTGCCATTTTTCCTCCTCATGTGGTCCCCTGGAGGTGAGTATGCAATGACGCTATAAACGCTGGACGCCTGCAGCATCTGTTTCTCTGCACCACTTAGTAGTGCCCCCAGTCGTCACCAGGTTGCTACAGAGCAGTGATTCCCTGATCCTCCCTCGGGATGAGAGGCAGTCCTCTAGATGCTCAATCCCATCCCTCCTGCTGACCCTGACACCGGCTCGTGTCCAACCCGGTCGCCAGCATGGTACGAGTGGTGGTGTCCAGCACCTGAACCTCAGTGCCACCTGGCTGGCTAGCACCTTCATTATTAAAACTGAAATACATTACAGCAGTATGATGGGTTGTCCAAAAAAAAGAGTCACAGGGTCATTTGCATAGACCGTTAGACATATTTAAATATGACATCTGTTACCAGGTATGTTTGCAGACGAGGGTAGGGAGCAGTCTTTCACATGGGAAACAAGTACGTACCAGTCAGAAATGGGAGCAGGCCAACTGGAAATCAAGTGAACACTACGAAATTGTTTTACCTGCAGACATACAGTATCATGTTTATAGAGCTCTTGAGCAGTATATAGGCCAATGCCCTTCCTCTGGCCTCCATCTGTAATATACAGGATTTTCTCCTGAGTTCAGGCAGTGGTACTTGTGCTGTTCATGAGGAACAGGCCACAGTAACATAGGCCTTGATTGTGAAAAATAAAGTCTGACTAGCTACAGTTGTCACAGTCAACCACATTGTAAATGTATCGTGAAGTCGTTTTTATGTTTTATGATTGTTGCTGCATGTATACACCTTTAGTATGCCACAATGTGGTACATGGTAGAACCCCCCAAAAAACAGTGTTGTATCAATAGGGGTAGGGAGTACACCATAAAATGAAAAGAAAAAAAACACGCTTATAGTAGCTTTCAACTGCAATGTAAGAACAAGCATTTGCAGTAGGTCACAAACTGAAAAGCAAGTGAAACGATTTCCCTTTCTTTAACTACATTGCTTCCTTAGTGCACAGCAACAAACTGTTTCATAAGTCTTGTTTTCAAGAAACAGCAAGATACAGCTAGTCATTCAAGTTATACCTGTCGGATTCCATATCTGGATCACTGTCAGGAGGGTAATCTACATCTTTTGGGTCATCCACAAACTCCAGCTCATCTGACAAGTCACTACAGTCATCAGTGATAACTTTGTCATAATGCTTAGGAAGCACAGACGACCTCACATGCATTCCCATGGAACATGTTCGTACAGAAGTCTGCACACCTGATCAGAATATAGAATGACAACACGTTACTACATTATATTACAAAGATTTCATGGTGTTTCATCAACTGTATGACATTACAGTACCAGTATTTGTCAGTAACCATACACATTTTTCAATAATAAAGTTTGTCTGTGGAATATCAAGATACACAGGCCCCCATATTCAAGTACCCAGTCTGCACCGCACATCTAGATGCGCTGCCCAAAAGAAATGGGCCAGTGCAGTGCAATACAATGCTATATTCGAACGAGATGCGTGAACGCACATCTCATCTGAAGAAAGCAGAGAAAATGAACTGCGCAAATGGGGGCTGCCGATGATGCGCCGGAGCATCCCCCTGCACAGCCTGAATACCTAGAATGGGGATGTGCATCAACTTTGTGAATGAAAGCTTACAGTACATACTGCAATCCCATTGGCTGATGGTGTCAACCAATGGGAGTGTAGTGCATACAGTAAGCTGTCATTCAGTGACAACTCAGTCACCAGGCAGCTGTGGAAGTGTGTTGTGGGCTGTGCTGCCCACTGGCTAACTGACCATACTGGGATGGGAGGAGCAGGGTGGGATGTGGGTGCCTCAGTGGGTGGGGGGCAACTACACTATGGAAGAGAGGGCCTGGGGTACAAATATCATTATATGTTGCACGGGGATTGGTGGACAGTTAGGCTGTGGTGAATGGTTTTACTTTATTTCAGATGGGGATCATGACAGGGGGGCAACACGATACTGGCAAGGGGCTGCGGGAGTACATTTTATCCTGTGATGGATGGGGATTGTGATGGGGAGGGGAGACGCTACATTATGGAAAAAGGGTTTGGGAGGACGTTTCCACAATATCACATGGGGATCAGGACGGGGAGGGAGAACCCTACAATGTAGAACAGGAGGATCGGGCATAATGGATTCTTTGTCTGGGTTTGGGGATGGGAGGGGCTGCCACTAGACTACCAGAGACTATGGTTCCTGTTGCAGATGATATGATCGGGCTGCGGGGGGCTAGCCGCAGGGCTGGTGTTGCTGTGCTGTGTGCAGTACAACAGCCTGCCTGTGGGTGGCTACCAGTTAGTCATGTTTTTACACACCTAACTTTCTGAGGGCATCTCTAAGATATGTGGGCAGATGTGCCACATCTCGGCTGAATATGGGGATATGCCGCATATTCATGGGCATGCCCCCTGTAGATGCTCCGCATACATTATTGCTGCGCTTTAGCGCAGTCGGGGATACGCAGTGCATCTCCACCTTTTCAATATAGCACTGCCATGAATTTCCTGGACTACACTGGCGCATCTCCTTTGAAAATTTCCCCTACAACGTTCTTTTCTAATTCTGTCATTGTAGGCCAGCTCGATGGCGCAGAGGGTTGAGGCACTGGACACCACACCTCGTTCAACGCCAGCAACCAGGGTTTGGGAATGAACTTGGGTCATCGAGGTGCTGGCATGGGAGTGAGGTGGGAGCAGGATCGAACATTGGCTCTCCTCTCCTGGGTCGGTGGGTTGCCCGTCTGTAATCCTGCCATCACTGGATGGAAGTCTGGTGGCAGGCACAGGCAGTAATGGGTGACTGGTAGGGTGGGATGTCCCATAGGGCGTGACATGCATGTGCCTCCTCACGCGTACATCATGTCGGGGACATACGAGATTGGGACTGGGAGAAAACTGACAAAAAGCACAAAAGTACTTGTGGGGGAAAAAATATGTTGTCATTCTTGAACCACTATATAGTGACTTTCAGTTTTAAAACTGTTCACGAGCATGCTACACCCACAATAAATAAAACTAAATCTTTTGTGCAGTACTATCAGAAACATGTGGAAGACGCATCCTAATACAACTACAGCATGAATGTGGCATGTATATTCAACAAGTAACACCTGGGGAAGAGATTTATAAGCATGGCGAATGACAGCCATCCTTGCTAACGTGAGTAATTCATTTCAAAACCAACTGTACTTTATGCATATGTATCACAAATATTTCATAACTAACCTTTGGATGACACACAGGTAGATGTCTGTGTACCCCTGCTTGACATTTTTACTGCAGGTGTTCATGTTACATAACTGTGATCATGTTTTACATCCATCAATGCAGAACCATGACCATTGCAAATAGTTACATTGTGATTTTCAGAAAGTTCCTGTAATACTTCATTGTTGCCCAGATTCCACAGCATCTCCATGTCATCTGTTTGCACCTCAGCTGCATCATATTGAGCAACGCACATTAGATCATCATGCCAACTTTCCTGCACCTATGCAGAATTGCCACCTAGCTTTTCTGCACGCCTAGCATTTTCTGATTCTGACCTTTCTTTAGGAGAATATATGCAGGCTTCCACTACAGCACACTGATTAGTATCATTAGAAGTTACATATGAGAAGACAGATAATACCATTTAGTTACTGTGTGTTACACAAGTTATGTTCTGAAGGAATTTCACAAAGTAATCAGCCTTATCGAACTTTATACAATGGAAAAGAAAGAATGCTGGGCGCCGATTGGTCAGTGCTCACCTTCACCAGTGATGTTATTTCAGTATAACATCACTGTATGAAGGGCGGGCACCAAGAAGACTTCAGCAGAGAAAAAATATCACTGCGCCCTGCCTCCACACACCACACGCTTCTCTGCAATACTGGACGCTAAACCCATGACAGCTTGTTTCCCCCAAAGTGACCAGCTTCATTAACTGCGCATATTGTAACTCCCATTCTCTTTTTTGTACTTGTTCTCGTACAACCCCATAACTGTCTTCTCTTTGTCTCTCTCCTCGACATTTAAAAAAGTGTAGAAAATGATTACCTCTTCACAGAAAAGTTACTGAAACCCATAACATTGACTTCTCACTGCCCTGAAGTTCCAGAACAATAGCTGATGTAGTGCGTATGAACAAGAGCGCCGTGCTTGCTCACCCACGCATCCCTGTGTTCGGTGTTCCCCAACTTAAAAAAATAGACATTTAAAATGAAAGACAATAAATACAAAAAATAAATCAAAGCCGTACCTGTAATCGGCTTTGTTCCCTACAACAGTGCTGTGGCGGCTCCATGCTCTGATCAGCTTGGTGGCCATGCTCTTTGCTCACACAACAACAGCGCCAGATAGATAATAAACGGCTGCAATTTAAATAAGTAAATAAAGATCGGCAATAAAACGAAAAACTGGGACAGCACGTACTACTGTTAAACAGGCACAGATTTAGACCTGTGTATAGTTGGACAAAGAATGCTGCAGGGAGCAAAACACAAGCCAGTATATAACGCCAGCACCATCGAGTGGCCAAACCAGAAACTCTTTTTTTTTTTTTTTAAACTTATACCTCCACATACAAAAAATAAAAAAAAAGGCAAACAATATATATTTTTTTCTGTTTTCTTCTTTTATTAAAAAAACAAGCCATTATATAATAGCAATAATGTACTCCAGGGTGTGTGTCGTGCTGGGATAAAGTCACTTCTCGGGCATTGAACGCACTCAGCCTGCAGCCTTGTGCTTCAACCACCCAAGGCATGACGTTATCCCAGAATGACACACACCCTATCATGCATTATTGCTTAAATCACACATTAGTGTCTGCCAAACAGCAAACATCCCTACTCATGTAAGCAAGGAGACACGATGGGGTGTGCATTAGACAGTTCTAACACATGACTACAGGGTGTAGTGAGGCACAAAGCCACAGGCCGATGTGTCCAGCCCCTAGCCATGCGTTAGAACTAAAGCACACCCTGAGTGTCTTATTGCTCTTATAAAATGGTCCTTTTATATTATATGTATGTAAGGATTAAAACTTTTATTCTTAAATAGAAAGAAATTAAATATTTTGATGTACTTTGATGTAAAATAGTTCATCCACCTGTAATTGAGTGTTTTTTTGTTTTTCTTGGACTTTTGTCCAGCTGTAGTACTGTAGTTGAGAAATGTTGATATTGTTACCAGGTGTCTCCTCCTGTCCCCACAGTGCTGTACCCCTACCGATGTGCAGATCCCGTGAAGTGTGTTGTTTTATCTTCTTTTATTTTTTTGTATAGTATTTTCCTCTTGACCTCGCCTCATACTTCTGTCCTCCTCCAGCCCCAGTCACCACCTCACCCCTTGACATCTTCCAAGCCCTGTATCCTCCATGGATTACCCCCTCCATGGTGGGGCAGAAGAGAGGAGGGCCGCCCCCCCCCGAGTACACACATCTGGAGTGGGCCCAGGAGTTCCTTGAGGTGACGATGACGGAGGCCTGGAGGGGCTTCATGAAGCCGGCAGCCGCATTTCTCATTTTTCTTGGTCCCTCCTCTTGCGGCCATGAACACGCGTGCATCACGAAGCCACGTTTACTTGTCTCCCTAACTCTGGCGCTACCCCCAGCCTCCATCGGGGGCATCCAAGGAACAGGATGACATACTCACCCTTCCCCGGGAGAGGAGAGTGGTAATTGGTTACTTGATCTTCTCCCTCCCCTGCTGACCCCCGGCGGCCCATGCTCATTCCCGAACATGGGTCACTGGCGTGGTGCAAGGTGTGGCGTCCAGTGCCTCAACCCTCAGCACCACCAGGCCAGCTGTAACTTCTTTTATTCATCTATTTTCTTTAGTTTTCCTGAGTTGTAGGTGAAGCTCCAATAAAGAGCGAGTGAGGGCCAAGTGAGTGCGTATGCACGTTTGGGTGGAGGAGGACACATAAGCAATAGGAACCCAGCAGTGAGTGTTAAGTTAAAAAAAGAAAATAAACTGGAAAAAAAAAGTCAAAGCAGGTTCTGATTGCTGCAGTGTCAGTCTTTCTATGGTGCTTGATGGCTGAGGGAGAGAGTGGAAGACTAGCTGAGGCTGGGACCGACAGGGAGCGGCTGAGATGTTAGAAGTTGTGAATAAAAAGGGATTTAAAAGTATTTTTTTTTTAATTAAAGATTAGGGACGTATGCTTATATGTTTTAGTGTGTGTAATGACTGTGGTAGAGAGGGAGCACATGGAAGACTGGCCTAGGAGGGGGCCAGACACAAAGCAGCTGAATTGTTACAAGCCGTGAAATGAAAAAAAAAAAATGGGATTCAGAAATAATTTTTTCTTAATGAAAGATTAAGGAGGTAGGCTGCTTTTAAGCAAAGAAGATGTGTTTTTCAAGTGGAATGCTCTACTTTTCTATGTGAGTTGATGTAGTTTTTTTCCTCGGTAGGGCGAGAAACAATATGGCAGCTACTTGATTTTTTAAAACTATGGCTCAAGGATTTAACAGACGGAATGACTCTTGGGTGGCAGGGCTGTTTTTGGCTGTGCGTTAGACTCTTGTAATGCATGGCTAGCAGCCAATCCAATTGCGCAAAAATCTGTACTCCACCCTTGGATTCCTGTGACCCCAGTCCATGATCTTGTACTTCCTAGGATTGTAACTCAACTGACAATCATGCGACCACTCCTCTAACAGGCTCAGGTCCTTCCTCTTTTCACCACCCCCTACGGTGTGCTCACTCTGTTGCAGATCTTGGTGTCATCTCTGAAGAGGTACACCTTTCCCTCAAGACATTCTGTGATGTCGCAAATGAACACATTGAATAAGACTGGTCCCTGCATAGACCCCTGTGGCACTCCGCTGGTCACTACTCTCTCCTCATATTTCAAGCCATTCACCACCATCTGACTCCTCCTCCGCAGTCACTTCCCGCCTACTTTACCAGTACAGGGCCCAGTCTCAGCCTCCACAAGATATTTTGCAATCTCCAGAGTGGGACAGTATCGAAGACCTTGCTGAAATCCAGATAGGCCACATCCACCGCCCTTGCCTGATCTACCTCCCTGGTTACCTAGTCAAAGAAATCTAAAACATTCGTCTGACAGGACCTTCAAACTCAGCATCCATGCTGCCTAGGATTCTGTGCCCTGCAAACCTCTACATAACTTCAAAATGCTCTCCTTAACTATGGACTCCAACTATTGCCCCACTACTGAGGTCAGGCTAACATGCCTATAGCTGCCTGTCTCCTCTCTGATTCCACTCTTCTGGAGAAGACCAAATGTGTCCTCCCAGTGCTCAGGTACGGCCCCCTGTCTCTACTGATGCATTGAAAAGGGCATCCATTGGTACCGCCAGCTCTTCCCTGAGTTCCTCATGTACTCTGAGGTGCATCCCATGTAGCCCAATTGCCTTACCTGCTTTTATTATCCCAGTTCTTTTATGACTCTTTCCACCATGACTGGGATGCTGTCTACCACCATCCCCTGTGAACCTCTCCTCATGAGTCTCGATCCATCACCCTCCCCTTCCCTGGTGAATACTTAGCAAAAGTACTTGTTCAGTATTTCAGCCTTTTCTAGGTCATACTCCGCCCTTTCTCCTTTTTCCATCTTCAGCTGAACTATCCCATTTGTAATCATTTCCTTTCTCTAATGTATCTGAGGAAGGTCTTGTTGCCTTTCATAATAACTAGGACCACACCTTCCTCTATCTGTGATTCAGCCCTTCTAATTATTTTCCAAAATCCATCTGCTTCACAGATACTGTTCTCTGTCCTCATCTTTTTGTAGTTCCCTGTATCTCCTGAAGGATCTTTTCCCTTACTTTCTCGGACGCTAGCTTTGAGAACCATAATGGATATTTCTTTCTTTTACAGTTGCTGTGTATTTTCCCACAGTGAGCTATTACTACTGTTATGACTCTCTTGAGTCTAGTCCACTGTTTTTACTCATCTTCCCCTGAACCTTACGCTGCTAGCTCAGCCTTCATTGTCTTTTTCTCCTAACACCTGTGTCATATCACCAGAGACATACTTAAAGTGCTTTACACATGCTAATGTACAGTCAGTGGAATCCAGGCCATGACTATCGTGATAAACATTGTGCATGATACCACAAAGGTAACAAAGGCTACAGTTACTGCTCTACTTTCCATTTCCATACCTGAACACCTTGTTTTCTTTATCAGAGGCTCATCACCAGGGACAACAATGTATGGCACAGTGAGGACTAAATCATAAATGTTGTCATGTGTAGCGAGCTACACAAAGGACCATAATACATGTATGTGTTCAAAGTACATCAAGGAATAAGTGTACACCTTAATACCTAAAGAGTTAGGACAAAGGCAAGACATTACATGACCAAGCAGCAACTGGGATGAATTACACAAACAAATTGTATAACACATGTAATCATTTATTTCAAAACGTGTGTGTGTTTGTTATATATATATATATATATATTAGAGGCAAAAAACTCCATTTAATGCATTAGTTGAGGTTGTTCACACGACAAAAGCGAGGAATTTGGTGTTAGAGTTGAAAGCCCCTTGGACCCCACACCCCAACGGCATCGGAGTGCGCATTAGGGTTGTTGACCATAACTCTCACCCCATCACATGTGTAAAGAAGCAGAGGTGTAGGAGAATGGGGTGAGAGTTAGGACCGACAACCCCACGCGCACTCGATGCCGGTTGGGAGTGGGGGGTCAAGGGGCTTTCAACCTAACACCGAATTTCCTCGCTTTGTCGGTGTGGAACAACCTAACTAATGCATTAAACGGAGTTTTTTGCCTCTAATTTTCCTTCTTTTGAGAATGATAATGAGAAATAGTGAATGTAATGCAGTGGCGGGAGCGAGGGGCCCCTTGGGTCCTGCGCTTCTGCCGCGTAATGCAGCGGCGGAAGCGCAGGGCCTGCCTGCCCGCAAACACAAATGGTAATGCGCAGGTGATGCAAAGCGAAACAGAAAGAGAAACAATAGTGTAGACAGAAATGTTAAAAACAATGCAAAAGGAAGCACAAATGAAAACGCAAAGGGTAAAGCACATGGTGGCGTAGACGTGAATGTTAAGTGAAATGGGAACGGAACCGCAAGCAGAAACAGTAATGGTAACAGTAATGGAAGTGCACAGGCAGGTTTTCCAAAAGCTGCATAGAAAGACAATGAGTACAAAGAATGTATGGATAATAATGGTTCTCAGAGCAGGAAATGAAGGTTGGAACACTAAATTGCTTATATCTCAGGACCCATATGAGAAAAAAATTTAAAAGTCATATGATTTATGACTTTCCTGGCTAGTTTTGTACTTAGCCCTCCTAAGCATTTTTCTGACAAAAAGTCTGTATCTTGCACCGTTTCCGAGATACGGGCCCAGAAAGGCGCAGCAAACGCCGTAATGTTATCCTATGGGAAAAAGAAGTTCAGAGTGCCATAACTTTGGCTCCCTGTAATATTTTTCACCAAATGACACATCTGTGGGATGTTGGCTGTTTCCTCAAATTTCAGCCCAAAAGACCAAACCGTTATTTTGCAGCAGGGCCCCAAAGGGTTCCTGTAATGTGTCGGATACGTAATGTTATCCTATGGGAAAAGTGTCAACTTTGGAGTGCCGTAACTTTTCCGCCATGTAATATTTTTCAATGTCACACTGAAAGGCACATCTGTGAGATGTCGGCTGGGTTTCCTCCAAATTTCAGGCCAAAGCATGAAACTGTTCTTTTGCAGCAGGGTGCCAAAGAATTGCTGTCATTTTCCCACAGCCGAGAAAAGTACTGTTGAAGTTTGCGAAAGCTTTCGCAAATTCATTCGACAGTGTCGCTAGTGCGACAGTACTTTGTGAAACTACTTTTTCCAGAAATTTGAAAAACATATTTCTGGGGTGTTTTACCCCAAAATAAAGACATGGCTAGCATCCTTAGGGTCTGACTAGGTGAACACAAAAAGAATTAAGTTGCTATAGGGTCCCAATTTTAAATGCCAAGCATTTTTCTGATCATTAACTGAAAACAAAATGGTGGATTTGCGACAGTAAAAGGGCTATTTGCGAAAGTAAAAACTGCATTTGCGACACTGTAGAACTTTTTAACTTTTCCCATTGACATAATGGGAACTTGTTTTTTGAATAACTTTTGAACCGTTTAATATTTTTTCACAAAATCTTCAAAAGGCACATCGGAGACCCTGGCCGATGTTCTCTGAAGATTCGGACCAGTCAGCATAACCGTGTGACCTGTAGAGATGACAGTAAAATTCCAGAAAAGCATAAGCATGCACAGATCATGCTTAATAACTCCGCGCTATACAAGCAACCAGTACGAAACTTGGCAGATCCCAAAGGTGTATGGGTCTTGATCACGTATTCCAAATTTCAGGCAAATCCGTTGAGCAGTTGCGAAGTTATTAAGAGTTCAAATTTTGGGTTTAACATGTAAATGGCTCCTCAACCCTAATTATAGTAGCACGGATAATATATACTGTATGTGTATATATATATATATATATATATATATATATATATATATATATAAAAACACTGTGACATTACAGTATTGGCTAAACTAGGTTCTTCACATGCTTGAGGACTTGGTGAATGCCAAGGTGAATCTGAATTCTCATAGCCCCTGTCCCAGTGGAACAAGTAGAGTAACCTACGTTGCATATGTGTGTCTTTACATATCAGCCTGTGACAATTTGAAATACATCACATTCATAGAGTCAACAAACATTACGGCAGAACAGCAGTGAAGGAGCACAAGGCTCAAACAAACTACACATGTGCAGTACCTCTTACAAGAACCACAAACCTTCTTCAACTATGGCTTTTACTGTATCTTTCCTAATGCTACAGCTCCCCCATGTCTTTCCCATGCATTATTTTAGTTATACTCACCTATGAAAACAGCCACCATCATCACCACTAGGAGGCAGAACCTGGCATCCACCACCCCTTCACTGAAGAGATACCTCCTCATGTTATAGGCTGGTAGAAACAGCGGAGTTATATAGCAAAGTGTTTGGGATGAAATGAGGATTTTCATGGTCCTCAAAAAATGCCAGCAATGGAATCTGTGAACAGTTTTCATTTTTATACCTTTTCTCTTCCTTTCCTCCAGCCCCCATGCAGCAGCTTAAACTTGGCCCCAAATGCCGACCCACCATGCCCATGCTTCCTCCCAGGTGGTGCCCTTACATGGATGCCGCCCATAGGCTACGGCAGCAAAATCTGACTGACCCCCATGGCAGGCCCACGGGAACAGGTCAAGTACAGCTGACACTGGTGCCAGCGGAGTGGAGGGAAAGTGAGGTGTCACAGTTGAGAGACCAGAGATTTCTATGTAGCTATGATCCCCTGGGACACAAGGTGTGCAATGACATCAGCAACTGTTACACCTCGCATGCAACAGGCTCTGTCCATTTCTGGAGATGCCCCCAGCCTCTGCCAGAAGTCATAGACATGCCAGACACTCACCCTTCCACTCCTCACAGAGAAAAAGAACTACCCCTCGGATGCTCTCATCTTCTTTGCCAGGACGACTCTCCACGTACTTGCATTTTAAAATTAGTGTCTGTTTAAGGGGGGGGCTCATATGTGTAAATCACATTACATTTATTACTTATTTCACTTACTGAACAGCAGTTTTCTTTTGACAGCCTAGATGAAGATTTTTATATATGGATAGTGACTGCAGCCATGTCTATGATAGAAATCAGGAGTTATGCAGCTACTGAATTCTGTGACTTGCCCTAGCTGACAAGGACTTGTTCTTAGCCACTGGTACTTCTTCCTTACTGCCATGGCTAGGACAATGTATCAGCCAATCATGACACAGGGGTTACCTCACCCATGTTATATGTCAGCAAGAAACCACTACAAGGATGTGCACTGCACAGTTCTAACACATGGCTATGGGGTATAGTAAGGCATGAGAACACAGGCGAACTGCATTCAGGCCTCAAGTTGTGCATTACAACTGTGAATATATAGCTGGGGCAGATGAGCAGACTACCTCAAGGATCAGTCCTGGGACCACTCCTGTTAAATGTCTGCATTACTGACATTGATGAAGGGCTGAAAGGAAAGGTCTGTCTGCAGATAACACCAATATCTGCAACAGGGTGGATACTACAAAGGCAGTGGAGAAAATGAGAGGGGACATGGAGAAACTTGAAAAATGGTCTGAAGTGTGACAAGTGAGGCTCAATGCAACGAAGTGCAAAATACTGCACCTAGGGAGAGGGAACCCAAGAGGCAGCTACAGGATAGGGGTAAAGTGCTGATGCTGACTGTCACCAAGGAAGACAGAAACCTTGGGGTTATCACTTCAGATGACCTAAACATATCAAAGCAGAGTACTATGGCTGCAGGGGAGGGCAAATGGAATGCTAGGGTGCATGGGCAGACGCATTACTTACAGAATGTGGGAGGTGGTGATGCCACTGAATAAAACAGTGATGAGCCCTCACCTGGAGAACTGTGAGCAATTCTGTAGGCCGCACCTGCACAACAACATTCACAGGATGGAGGCAGTCCAGAGAAGGGCGATCAAGATGGTACAGGTCTTGCACCACAAAGCATATAAGAAGGCACTAAAGGACCTCAGTATGTACTCACTGGAAGAAAGGAGGGAATGGAGAAACATGACAGAAACTTTCAAGTACCTCAAGTGCATAAACAAGATGCACAGGGGGAAACATATACCAATGCAGGCCTACAACGAGGGGGCATGATGTGAACCTGGAGGGGGGAGGTTAACAGGAAATGTGAGCAAGTTTTCCATCACAGTGAGGGTGGAAAACACATGGAATAGTCTGCCATAAGAGGTGTTAGGAACAAGCACAGTGTGGAGGTGTCATACATTCCTGGGACAAGCACAAGGGAACCTTGAGTTGAGAGGGAGGGATGAAAAACCCTAACCACATAGGGACACAGGTCACATACAACTAATAGGGCTTACAGGCAGATTGGTGTGGCCTAGTGGTCCTTCTCTGCAGACAACTTCTATATTTCAGTGTTTCTGTGTGCCACGATACAAAGGGCAGGGGCAATAACATGAAGGCATGCATTGCGCAGTATTACTACTGTTCTAAAATGTGCACAAATCACACAACAGAAAGAGTGTAAGTTTGAGTACATAAACATACTAGTCGAGTATAAAAGGGACAGAACCATCTAAGAGCATTAGTGAGGTATGCGTGACGTGAAGCTGATGAACAAACACACACACACACACACACAAAAATATATATCTTTTCACATTGGTATTAGAAAAAAGTGAGGCAAAAAACATGACTCAACTTCCAGTGGCGTCACTACAATGGTGGCTGCCTAGCCCAGACTGCTCCTGAACCGACACAGCAATCTACAACAATCCTCCTCTAAAACCGACCAGAAATAACCAGGGTGCTTCTTACACTACCCAATGTCCCCAGCGGACCGTGGCGTACAAAAGATTTTAAAAATGGCCAAAAATCTACATTAAAGCAACTCCTGATAGATGCTGGCATAGAGGAATTTACGGCCTGTGCCAGGGCTCGCTCCTCTTCTGAATCATCATGGGACCCTGATCTGGAGGAAGAGGACCCACTGAACAAAACGGAGAAAGCTCTGGCGAAAATCCTTAAATTGGTCAACAAAATTGAGTACTCAGTAGCAGAATGGACATCAAAAATATAAATGCTGAAGTCCAAACAAATGAAAAAAAATTACGGAGGTGATGGAAACTCAAGACAGCAGGAATAGAATTTTGGCCTACCTGTTACAGAGGGATCATCTTGTTCATGCTAGACTGGAAAGAGCTGAAAATGGGCCGAGGAGAAATAATTTCAGGATTCACGGAGTGCAGGAAGGGCCAAAGGAGGCTTTGCCTCCCAGTGGACTTTGTCCTTCATCTGTTGAAAACTGCTCTATGCTACCTTCTGATCTGCTCTGGTAATTGAATGAGCACATCATTCACTTGGTCTCTCCGTCCAATCCTAAAGTTAAACGCGATCCTGGATTGTCTGCATGTTGCACCATCAAGCCAAAGAATCCATCCTGCAGGAGGCCTGAAGACATAAAGATGTAAACCATGCTGGCCAGAACATCTACTTTGACCACGACTTCTCGCGGAATTGCGTAAGAAATGCATCCAGGTCAGGCAAATAATAAAGGAGCTCAAAGAAAAGAAAAATATTAGAGCCAAAATCAATTTCCTGCAAAACTAAAAAGTATACCTGGAAGGCGGACTCGAGTTTTTAATTCCCTGGCTGAAGCGGCGCGTTTCTGCGGAACAGAAGATCACACTGCCTAACAGAGAACTGGAGATGCTGGAGCACAGGTTGCTGATGGACACTTGAGGAGTGCAAATGAGAGGCCGACGAGATCCTCATTGTGGCTGCTTCCACCTCGTGCTCTCACCAACGGCAAAGCTCCTGAAGAAATCGGACCAGGGAAATTGCTCAGGGCTAGAATCGAGAGAGGAAGCCAGACTCCAAGGTGACTTTTTCTTTTCGTAATCGGAACCCAGGTAACTCACTTTGTTGGGAGGAATCTGTCTCTGCTGAGAGAAGATTTCATGCTAGTAGCAGGATTTGGGGGCGGTAGAGCTTGCTTTCTCCACTTCTTATTGTGGAGACTCTTCCAGGGCAGATCCAATTCTCAATGGCACTGCCCCAAAATATCTCAGTTTAAACAGAACAACACTCTTTCTTAAATTTAACTGACAGGAATCATGGGGGCTCAGAAAAGTGCTTCCAGAGGTGTCAGTAGAGGCAGGTGGTGATTGGTTACAACCACCACTATATAGGGAGAATGAAAGTTAAGTTGTTGATTATTTTATTGTACTTGCCTAATTCAGCGCTGAAGTGGGGTAGGGGGAGGGTAGGGGTTTCAGGCTCAGGCTACCATAATGATATCTGGAAAGTGGCAATGGTGCCTACATGCATGCTGCTCCTAACCCTCATAATATATAGGGGAGAGGGGCAATCCATGCTACACCATGAGGTCACAATTGATACCTCAAACTTACATCGGTGAGGTTGTACAAACCTGAAATCCTTACCTAGGAAATTCGATACCTGATTATTAAAAGTAGAAGAAAGTGTTGCTATGATAAACCGTAACACAGTTTTGTTATAGTAGCCCATGTTTTGATGTTATTACAAAGTTTGGTTATATGGGTCACTATTAACCTGATCAGAATTTTATTGCTCTATCAATTAGTTGTCAAGGATACTGTCTGTCTGTTACTTGGGTCAGAAACTATATTTTTACCTACTTTACCCCCAACTACCATACACAGTGGTTTCAAATGATAGCTAAGGATGCCTGGAAGTCTATAAGAGTTTCTCCCACTACATGCCATGATGGATAACCTTCAGATAGTCACCTATGATGTTAAGGGTGTTCACTCTCCAGTGAAGCGCTCCAGATTATTAAACGAATTGAACAAACTTGATTGCACTATAGCATTTCTACAAGAAACTCATCTGGGGAGAGGGCGAGTACCTTTAACTGAGGAGATCTTGGGTGGATAGAGTGAAACTCCCCTCGCCCACTGGTAGAAAAGCAGGAGTTGCTATCTTGTTTAGGAAGAGCTGCCCGTTCCAAATTTCCAGTGTAGAAAGGGGATGGGAGGAAGTTTTTAGCGTGTTTCTGGCACTATACAGGGACAGTCAATTAATTTAGTGAATTTGTATGTGCCCAATACTCAGACCCACATATTTTTAAAATCTGTACTTCATAAAGTAGCCATGTTACCGGAGGGACAGCTAATAATAGGTGGAGATTTCAATGCAGTTATTTCCCCCAGTCTAGACAGAACTCACCATTCCCCATATCATAGCAGGCAAACAGCTAGAACCTCAGCAGCCTTGCTGGAGGAGTTGGGTCTGGGTGATGTTTTTGGTGACTACAACATAAGGGAGATAGGGACAACCAACCAATCATACTCAAGAATAGATATGTTCCTGATCCCCAAAACACGGATCAATAGAGTGCCCTCATCTAAAATTCATAATATTACTATATCAGACCATGCCCCAGTCAGGATTACTTGGACCTTGTCTAGGGAATATAGACACTCCCAATGGTGGTTAAACGTCTCACTATTGAATGATGAGGCCTTAACTACAAAACTTGCTAAATTAATGAAAGAAATACATGATATTACGCTACAACAACAATGCTCCCCAATCAGCACCTGGGAAGCCCTGAAAGCGGTGGTTAGGGGAGAATTTATTAGTGTAGCCTCAGCTAAAAAAAAGTTGCCCAGATGTCCAGAAATTGAATTTTAGAGATGATCAGTTCTCTTGAAGAGGAGCACAAGAGGAACCCTGCTGATACCCGTGTCATGAAAACATTGGCAAAGGGAAGAGAGGAACTGCAAATGCTGGATAACAGGTTAGTAGAAGGCCAATTAAGATTTCTGAACCAGAAATATCATGACACAGGCGGCAGGGCCTCTAGGCTCCTAGCAATCCAGCTTCGTAAAGCCCAAGCAGACAGGATAATACTAAAAATAAGAAATAAATCAAACCTGCAGTCCCATGGACCAAACCCCAGAAGGTAGTGCAGCAATTTCAACAGTATTATCAACAGCTATATAGGGATGAGGGCAAAAACCTAAATATTAAAACAAATACAGAAAACTTCTTATGAGGTATTTCAATACCTATGTAACCCCCCTACAAATGGGGGTTCCCAAAAAGTCTTCCTTGAGCTTGCCTAAATGCTTACTGCCTGGCTGGTGTCCTGCGTTTTAGCAGTTTAAATGTGATTACCAGAGCTTGTATAGCCTCTGTGTACTGTCTCTTTAAGAATTGCCTAATTGCAGTTTAAGTAATCTGAGAGGGAGCTCTGTTGAAAGATGTAACTATTTACTGAAAATCATTTAGAGTGATAATGATAATGTAGTTTGTCTAACCAGCTTTCTTTGTAGCAGAGACTGTTTTGTTTGTCTCCACTATCTTGGTCCTGGACTGCAAATTGGACCAAACAGTACTGGTGGGACCTAAAATGTAGCCAGACTACAGAAGCTGTCTGAATTCAAAATCTGTAGGAATTTTAGTTTGGAGCTTTTTTGCGCCTTTTTGCAACTGAAGGGTGAGCTCTTGCTTTGACTGACAGCCAAATCAGCCAACCAAATCTTTTGGATCTTGGGGAAGTCCTGGGCTGCTTGCAATTTTCAGTTAGAACTAAGCTGGAAGCTGAGCAAGAAGGAGCTGAAGTGTTTCTGAGCAGCAATCCTGAGGTGGATTCATGGGAGAACTCTGAAAAGGCTAAGTTTTGCCAGCATGCCAGTATGCTGTTCCTGAAAGGGAGAGAAGAGAATTATTTTGGACTAAATCCAAGTTTGTGTGACTAAAGTAAGCTACTGAAGTGGCCAGGCTCAACCTGAAGAAGACTGAATATTTTTGCTGAATACGATCGGCCTGTCAGGAGTTCCAGCTACCCTAAGCTCCCGGTGTGTGCAGAGACTGCGATTGTGCCAGAGTGCTTTGCCTAGGTACAGTAGAATTCCTGATACATGTAAATGTGCTATAGCGCTAGTGGGTTGTGAGTTAGTTCCCCATTGTGTAAACTGTGTTCTACTTGCTGGAAGCTTATCCAGCCCAAAACGGACTGTTTCGAACTTGTCTCCATGTGGTCTGGGCTTTGCCAGACTGGCCCAGCCAGACTACCCACTGCACAGAGAAGCCATCGATGAGAGACCTGCCTGGGATATGCACCCTGCACCACGCTTGAACAGGAATGATGTCTCTGAGACTTGTGTGGGCCCTGCTTATCCTGGCATTCCAGATCAACCACCTGCAGCCTCGATTTTCGTCAAGCCTGTGTCCAGTCTTGGGTGTCCTGAGTAAATACCAGGGTAGCTCCCTACAACAACAGCTTAATCTGAGTGTGTCATCTGATTGTCTTGTTGGTTCGTTTCCTTTATGAACTGAGTCCTCTGGCTCCGGATTACAAATATTGTGTACTGTGCACGTTGTGTTTTCCATCACAGGGTCCCAACCAGCTGCAACCCCGGGCAACTGTCCTGGCTAGCCCATCTCTTCTCTACCTGGGTACTCAGAGGTGAACTGTATGGGGGGACTCAAAGTGCACGCATAACTGCTTGATTGATATAACCTTTAAGCTAATTAATCTGATTTTGCCCCTCCCTTGTTCAAATCACCTGAATAAATCAGATCTAACTTTTTCTGCATGTAATCTGACTGTGGTTCCAGTTTGTGCTCAAAGTACTGTACTGTTGTTATTTGCTGTGCTTAACCTTGTTTTACAGGGGGTCCCCAGGGTCGAGCCAGAGGAACCAGCCCTGGCGGTAAGTGCAAACAGTGTGGGTACTTGTGTGGTGTACCAGGGGTATTGTGAAAATGATTATTTTACAGTGTTCAGGCCACTAGAGGGGAAAGAGGGGAGTTACAAGGTCCCGGAGGGCTGTGCCCAGGTTAGCTTGACCACTACCAAACCTGACCTCCTGGTGGAGGCACCCGTTTCAGAACTCAGACCCCTTAACCTGCTACTAGCCAAGCAGGCAGGGGTAGTAGCCCCTGGGATGGCGTCACTTAGGGTTACATCTTGGGAGGCTCACCGCTGGGATTTTGTGTCTTCTAGTGGCGAAACTACGAATTATTGTCAAACAAAAAGGCTACCCCAACAGAAGTGGCTGTATACCAGTTGGTGGGGGGTATACTGGGCAGGAGATCGACCCCCAAAATGCTATACTTATCCTGGATATTCCCCTGGGTACCAATAAGGACACTATAGAGGGAGTACTTTCCAAGGTTGAATGTTTACAAAACTCTGTGGTGGTGGATCGACAAGCTAATCTGCTCGCCCAAAGTTTCATGGTGTTAGTAGAGTGTAAGGACCCAGCAGACAGTTCCAAAGTGCCACAGACTATCACCCCCCCGAGGAGCCCTCACTGCCTGGAGAGTGATAACTAAAGACAGTAAAGACCCCGGGGAGAATGAGGCCTCCCCACTATCTGAGACTTTTGAGGAGAAATTTGCTAAGTTGTTGCTGGAGGAAGGAAAACTGTGGAGGACTTAAAGAAACTATTCCTGCCACCTGAAGTGTTCCTCTCCCAACACCCTCCTGCTCCAGCACCGTTGTCCCCTCCTTCTGTGCCTATGCCAATGCTGGCTCCTATGTCTGTACCTGCCATTAGTCACGACTCTTACAGAAGGTTGAGAATCTTCTCAGCACCCTCCCACCCCTCAAGGGAGGATGACTGGAGACCTGGATAGATTGTGTTGCCTCTTTGGTACCTGAATGGCAGTGTGTGGAGGCTGAGAAATGGAAAAGGATCATAGAAAGTTTAAGGGGTCCCGCCCTAGAGGCCATTAAATTTCTGAGGTCCACAAACCCTGATGCATCTGCCCAGAAGTACCTATCTGCACTCGAAGGCAATTTTGGGAGCATTGAGTCAGGGGAGAACTTGATTGTGGAAATTTCAAGGTACAAAACAATGGTCAGTGGAAAGTTTATCTGCATATGTTACTCGTCTGGAAAGAGCGCTGCAAAAGACTTACGGAAAAGGTGGGGTAGCCACCAATGACTTAAACCATGTGAGTTTGGGGCACATACTGCAACATGCAAAACATTCGAAATTGCAGCTTCTTCAATTAAGGCTCCCAGATAGAAGGGTAACCCACCAGACTATTGTGACTTGACAAAAGAACTCTGGGAGGTTGAAGATGAAGAGGGATTATAATTCTAGGGTGAGTGCAGCCCAAGTGATCATGGCATTGGAAGGCCCTTCGAAGTGAGACCAATGAGGGTGTGCCACCATGGGATGAACTGCTGAGAGAGTTCAGGAAACAAAAACAGTCTCTTTATGAAGACTGCTCCTGCAAATACAGGCACAACCCTTATCCAACTGCATCTTCTATGGGGTGGCCCTGCTGCTGTCCTCCAGATTGGTCCAAAATAATGGGCCCTTCAAGGGATACTATGGTGGCTGTGAATGGTATTATTCTACTTGGGCTGTGTTGGACAGTGGGTCACAAGTGACCATTGTATTTAAGGACTGGTATGACAAACACTTATCTGCTGTGCCTTACAATCCTGGAAGACCTACCTGTGTGGGGGCTGAGCGACAAGTCTTATCCCTACCTAGGATATGTCTGCCTCTGGTTGTCATTTCCTGCAGCTGTAACTGGTGTAGAGGAACAAGTCAAGACACTGGCCTTAGTGTGTCCCCCTACTGGACTGTATAATGGGGTTCCCCTGTTAATTGGGACCAATGCTACTATATGTTTGGGAGACTGGCACAACTCTGTCACGGCAAACAAGAGCAACGGACTGGGAGGGCCCTAAGAATTCCCACTCTGATCAAGAGGGCCTATGATTTGCAACAGAACCCCAAGGAGTGGACCAGGATGAACTGGTAGGGGTCGTGTGGAAGAAGGATCCCGATTCAATGGTACTGGCCCCTAACGCCCAGTGTACAGTTCAAGGGGAGGTCCACCTCCGCAAAGATGTCAAGAACAAAATGCTGATGTTGGACGCGCCAGGCGATGGAAAATTGCTGGAAGGATTGTTGGTTAAGCCCAGCATCTTGCCAGCTCGTGCTCATGCCTATGCATGATGGGTGATGGTCCAGAATCATAATGTGTCAGATCGGAGATCTGGGTGAACGAAGGATGCACCTAGCCATGGTACACTGCACAGACACTGCAGTGTTGCCTAGCAACAAAAACACCCTGGCAAGACAGACAGAGTGACTCCCAACTTGTTTGATTTTGGTGACTCCCCATTGCCAGCTGAATGGAAGACTAGAATTAGCCTGAAACTTGCCCAGAGAGATCAAGTGTTTTCATTGAAGGAATGGGATGTGGGATGTGTCCAAGGTGTGGAGTATCACATACGCCTGCATGATGAATGGCCATTTCAAGAGAAGTCTCGATGCCTAGCCCCTGCAGGCATAGACGATGTGAGAAGACACTTGCAGGAAATGCTCATGGCTGGTGTGATACAAGAATCCAGGAGCCCATATGCTTCTCCCATTGTGGTTATGTGAAGAAGAATGGATCTGAAAATGTGTGTGATTATCGAACTCTGAATCAGTGGACCATCCCAATCAATACACCATGCCCGTATACAAGATGCTCTGGATTGTTTGAATGGGAGAAAATGGTTCTCATTATTGGATCTACAAGTGGATATTACAAATTCGATTGCTCCAGAGGACCGTGAAGACAGCCTTCATCTGTCCTTGAGGTTCTCAATTCCTGAGAATGCCACAAGGGATATTGGGCGCATCAGCCACCTTCCAGCGACTGATGGAGAGCCGGTGGGAGACATGAATTTGCAGGAATGCCTGGTGTACTTGGATGATGTCATTGTGTTTGGGAGCTCCCTAGAGGAACATGAGAGTTGACTCTTCAAAGTACTAGACCGACTGGAAGATTTGAGCCTCAAGCTGTCCATCGACAAGTGCCAGTTTTCCAAAACTATGTAGTATGTGGGGCACATGGTGTCTACAGAGGATAGAGACTGATCCTTGTAAAGTTGAAGCCTTGACTACTTGGCTCAGCCCACAATTTGAAAGAACTACAACGTTTCCTGGGATTCTGTGGCTACTACAGCGGTTCATAAAGAACTATTCCAAAGTGATTCAGCCACTCTTGAATCTTACCCAGTTACCCTCCTACCAATTGGAAATACAAAAGGGTCCATCAAAGAACCAGACAAAGCATATTTCCACTCAGGTGAACTTTTCTGGTCCTGATGGATGCTTGACTAGTGAAGCAGCTTTCCACGAAGTCATATACCAGCTCACGCCCCATCCTAACATATGCAGTCCCACCAAAACCTATGTGCTGCATACTGATGCCAGTCTGCAGAGTCTAGGAGCTTGCTGTATCAAGACCATGAGAATGGTTTGAGACCAGTGGCATTGCCAGTAGGAGCTTGACCCGTCGGAACAAAACTACCCTGTGCACAAGTTGGAGTTCCTTGTGTTAAAATGGGCCATTGTCGACCAGTTTCATGATTACCTCTATGGGGCAAAAATATTGGTGAGGACTGACAATAACCCGTTGACCTATGTACAGACTTCAGCTAAGTTAGATGCCACGGAACACCAGTGGCTTTCTGCGTGTCAACATATGATTATGCTGTCGAATACAAACCAGGCCTGAATCAAATTGATGCTGACGCCCTATCTCGGAGACCTATTTTCAAGAGTGACTGGGTCAGGCTGTCTGAACCTGACATCTGAGCATTGTGCCAAAAGTTTGAAAGAAATGAACAGATGTCTACAGACACAGCGGACTGCTTAGTAGATCTCTTGGGCCCCTCTGACACCTGCATACTGGCTGCGTATTGCCACTTCTCTGCTCTAGATATTAGTGCACTACCTCAGTCTGACAATGACAGCATTTAATGGGCTCAATCCCGAGATCCTATGATTCAGCCAGCACTTGACGCCCTTCATGCAGGAAAAGATGTGTCCAAGTTGCCTCCTCTGATCTGAGAACCGCTTTACTGTTTAAAGAAGGTCCCAGGTTGAAGCTGTTTAATCAGTTGTTGTATAGAGACTGTAGATCGGGGTGGCCAAATAGAAAAGTAACAATTGGTCCTGCCCACAGCCTTCAAAGATTTGGTACTGAGGTTCCTCCACAATCATATAGGCCACCTTGGTATTGACAGACCCTTAACCTAATACGATCTTGATTCTACTGGCCCAAGATGAGGGGCTGATGTTGAGCACCATGTAAGGACTTGTAGTTGCTGCCTGCAGAGAAAAGCCCTGCCTCAGAGGGCTTCCCTCCCTTGTCAACATTACTACCAGCACCCCAATGGAACTAGTCTGCATAGACTTCTTGAGTTTAGAGCCTGATCAGCGAAACATTGCAATGTGTTAGTGGTTACGGACCATTTTACATGGTATGCACAAGCTTTTCCCACCAAAGATCAAAAAGCATCTACCGTGGCCAAGGTGCTAGTGGAAAATTTCTTCGTCCACTATGGTGCCCCCCAACGAATTCACTCTGATCAGGGCTGGGACTTTGAGAGTCGGCTAATCAAAGAAATGCTCTCTCTATGGGGTGTGCGAAAGTCAAGAACCACCTCTTATCACCTGCAGGGGATCCTCAGCCAGAATGCTTTAACGCACCCTACTAGACATGCTAGGCACCCTCCACCCAAAGATAAGCATAAATGGAGCCAGCAGATTAGCACCTTGGTACGCATACAATTGTACAAAGAATGATGCTACTGGGTTCTCTCCTATTGCCTCTGTTCAGGAGAGAGGCCCGCTGCCTGTTGATGTTTGTTTGGAGTTTCTCGATGGGGTCCAAGCCAAAGATTACCTGCAATATGTACAAAAACTTAAAGCTCAATTGATCCATGCCTATCAATTGGCCCAGACAATAATACCAAAAAGAAATCTAGCCAACAAAGAGACATGGTAGAAAAGTAAAAGCTCAGCAGCTTAGGCCTGGAGGCCATGTGTTGTTGTGAAATTTAGGATTGCATGGTAAACACAAAATTGCTGATCGATGGCACCATCTTCTCCATGTCATAGTTGGAAAGCTGGATGATTTGCCAGTGTACAAAGTGCACCAGAGAATAACTCAAAGCTGTCAAGACCATGCAACGTAACCACTTGCTACCTATTGGTCAAGTTATAATTGAGGCTGAACCCACCGAGATTGATTCCCCTGGACCAGTGAGTCGTGCTGCTGCAAGAAAGAAACAGAGTCAGCCTGCCCCTGTGGTTGCTGATTTAAGACTTTCCCTGCAGCAGGCCCAGAATGATAGCGACTGCCAGTCTAACTCGGATGACTGTGAGTGTGATAATGCCTATTACCCCTCATACGAACTGAGTCAGTTGTTTTGTAGAAATCCTATGTTGAATTATGGGGATGAAGCTAGGCCTTCTGGACTGCCTAATGCCCCAGTATCATCCTTGGAGCCAATGCTCCCTGAAGGTGAAGTGCAAAGTATCACGTCCAAGGATGCTGAGTCTTTGTGTATCATGGAACTGTATGATTTGCCTGAAGGAGAGGCTGATGGTATGAGTCTTTCTGGTGACATGCCAGAACTTGAGGAACACTATGAGAGTGCTGAAAACCCTCCTTCAGTGCCAGAGTGTCTTTAAAATGAGCCAAGTGTTGTAGAAACAGAGACTACAGAGCAAGGGGCTGACAGTGCTCCCAGCTTGGACATTCCCTTCATGCAGAGGCACCCCCTACAAGTGATGAAAACTCCAAGACCATTGCTGAAAGTATAGAGACTGTGGTTGTTCACCCCAGAAAGACTGGCCAAGCTGTCAAGCCAGTGGTGTGCTTCAGTTACGATTCCCCCAGGAGGCCAGTGGATTTACCTCTCAATGTAGTCCACAAAGGTGTTTATGTCTCCCAGAGCTCACTGCCCAAATTGAGCTTGACGGCCCATTCCAGGTTACTTGTTCTGCCCTCTCACCATGGTGCCCCTGCCCCATCCCAGCCCCAAGTTAGCTGATAGGGAAGGGACCCCTCTTGCATTGTTTAGAGTACAAGAAGTTATTACATGATTCTGTATAGTAATGTTCAATTTACCAGTGTGAACTATGCATAATGTATTGTCAAAATGGAAATGATGCAGTGAGTACATTGAAATGTATAGTAAACTGACAAGTTATGCCAATTAATGAATCAGATAGTACTTGTATAGCATGCTAATGGTATAAATATATTGCATATATTGCATTTTCAATGTTATGATGGTACAGACTTGACACAGACGCCAAGTTTTCCCAGGCAGGAAGGGTGTAACCCCTACAAATGGGGGTACCCAAAAAGTCTTCCTTGAGCTTGCCTAAATGCTCACTGCCAAGCTGGTGTCCCTGCTTTTAGCAGTTTGAATGTGATTACCAGAGCTTGTATAGCCCTGTGTATTGTCTCTTAAGAGCTGCCTAATTGCAGCTTAAAGTAATCTGACAGGGAGCTCTGTTGAAAGATTTAACTATTTACTGAAAATAATTTAGAGTGATAATGATAATGCAGTTTCTCTAACCAGCTTTCTTTGTAGCATGGACTGTTTTGTTTGTCTCCACTATCTTGGTCCTGGACTGCAAATTGGACCAAACAGTACTAGGTGGGACCTAAAATGTAGTCGGACTACAGGAGCTGTCTGAATTCAAAATCTGTAGGAACTTTAGTTTGGAGCTTTTTGCACCTTTTTTGCAACTGAAGCGGGAGCTCTTGCTTTAACTGACAGCCAAATCAGCCAACCAAATCTTTTGGATCTTGGGGAAGTCCTGGGCTGTTTGCAGTTTTTCAGTTAGAACTAAGCTGGAAGCTGATGCAATGCAAAGAAGTGCAAGATAATGCATATGGGGCACAAAAACCCAGGCACAATATATCAGTTGGGGGTGAGGATATAGCATGCACCAAGCAGGAAAGGGATCTTGGGTTGTCATCTCTGATGACCTCAAGGTAGGAGAAACAGTGTGACAAGGCATCAGGTAAAGCAAATAGGATGCTGGGATGTATAGGCAGGGGCATCACCAGCAGGAAAAGGGAGGTCATAATCTGCCATACAAGACACTAGTGAGGCCCCACCTGGAGTACAGTGTACAGTTCTGGAGACCATACCTACATAAGGACATAGACAGGGTAGAGAAGGTTCAGAGGAGGGCAACAAAGATGGTGCATGGATTGCATCACAAGTCCTATGAAGACAGGTTGAAGGAACTGAACATGTACTCCCTGGAGGAGAGGAGGGAGAGAGGGGATATGATAGAGACATACAAGTATCTTACAGGGAGGAACAGGGTGCAGGAAAACACTATTTTTAAGCGAAAAGATGTTTCAGGACTAGAGGGCATGGGATGAAGTTGGAGGGAGGACGATTCAGAGGAAACATGAGAAAGAATTTCTTCACAGAACGGGTGGTGGACAAGTGGAACACCCTGCCAGAGGAAGTGGTGGGGGCTGAAACAATCACGGGATTTAAGAATGCATGGGATAGACATAAAGGAATTCTAGAGGTCAGGGGTAAGGGGAAATAGACTTCTAGGAAAACAAACTGAACTTACAAGCTCAAATGGGCAGACTAGGTGGGCCATAGGCCCTTATCTGCCGACACTGTCTATGTATCTATGTATCTATGTATCTGAGCAAGAAGGAGCTGAAGTGTTTCTGAGCAGCAATCCTGAGTGGATTCGCATGGGAGAACTCTGAAAAGGCTAAGTTTTTGGCCTGCATGCCGGTGTGCTGCTTTGCCTGGTACAGTAGAATTCTCGTACATGTAAATGTCCTATGAACTGCTAGTGGGTTGTGAGTTAGTTCCCTACTGTGTGAACTGTGTTCTACTTGCTGGAAGCTATATCCAGCCCAAAACGGACTGCTTTCAAACTTGTCTCCATGCAACCTGGGCTTTGCCAGACTGGCCCAGCCAGACTACCCACTGCACAGAGAAGCCATCTACGAGAGACCTGCCTGGGGATCAGCCCCCTGCTCCACACCTGAACAGGAGCAGCGCCTCTGTGACTTGTGTGGGCCCTGCTTCTCCTGGCTTTCCACATCAACCATTTGCAGTCTCAATTTTGTCCAGTCTGTGTCCAGTCTTTGGTGTGTGGGTAAATACCAGGGTAGCTCCCTACAACAACAGCTTAATCTGAGTGTGTTATCTGATTGTCTTGTTGTTTCATTTCCTTTACAAACTGAGCCCTCTGGCTCCAGATTACAAATATTGTGTACTGTGTGTAACCCTCAGGTGGCGCTATCCCAAGGGCTACTACCCCTGCCTGCTTGACTACTAACAGGTTGAGGGGCCTAGATTCTATGGCGGGTGTCTCCACCCAGAGGTCAGGGTTTGTAGTGGTTAGACTAGCTTGGTCACAGCCCTCTGGGACACTAAGACCCCCTTTTATTCCCTCTAGTGGCTCACACAGTACAGAGGAGTTACAGCCCCAATACCCCACGTATACACACCATTCACTCATAAAGTAGCTTTTACCCTCGAGACTGATTCTGAGGCTCCTCTCTGAGGACCCCCTGTAAAATAAGGTTAATCAACATGCATCAACCAGTACAATGCTTGTCATATATAGGTACTGACACTTCAGACAGTTTAAAGTTCAGCAACCTCAGATCTGGTTTATTTAGGGGGAGTGAAACACGGGAGGGGGAGATCAAGTTAATTGGCAGAATTAAATCACAGTACTGTGCACACATACAGGGTCTGAAAAGTCACACTCTGGGTACCCAGGTTGGGGAGGCTAGCCAGGTCGTTGCCTGGGGTTGGCCAGCAGGTGCAGATGGATAGGGCCCTGTGAGAAGAAAATATATGCACAATACCCAATTGTAATCCAAGCCGGATGGTTCAGTCCTTGAAGAGTGAAACAATAGGAATTAGGGTGACACACTTGTGATTGATAACAGGCTGCAGGGGAATACCCTGATTTGTACTCACAATACCCAAGTTGAGAACTGGATGGTGGAATTTCTCTGGGTTGCCAGAAACAGTAAAGCATGAAGGCAGGGTCCTTGTGGCTGGACCCTATGCAGTTAAAGCCACAGATTTAATCCGAGACACGCTGGGGTTCGCTCCCAGCTTCACCACACAGCACACAGCACCGGGACACGAAATGAGATTCCCCACAAGCACTATGCACATTCATATATAAAAAGAAAGTACTATACCAGGCAGGCTGCTCCTCGATCCCAATCGCAATTACTACAAGATACCGGGAGTACGCACAGCAGCTTCAATTCCCTGACAGACCAAGTACGATTCAGCAATTTCTCCAGTCTCTACAGGGTGAGCCTGTTTTTCACTTTTCAGTCTTCCTTCCTCTCAGAAACCTCAGATTCAGTCCGATTAACCTTATGGCAGCAGCAGGCCGACTTCAAGGCCTCTCACGTGCTCCCAGCTGAACTGTACACTGCAGCAAAATACAGAGCTCCTACTCCTTTCACAGACATCAACGATCTGACTCTCCAGCTTCAGTACAGGGCATCTCCTTTAGGTTCCAACAGGTCCAGTTCATGGATTCAGCTGTCAATCACCCAGAGCTCCTCTGTTGGTGCAAAAAGGCGTTAGGGTCCAAACTACACTTCCCAGAATCACTAGGTATACATTTCCTTGTGAACCGGCTCCATAGATAGTCCAAATTGTGGTTGGTTCAAGCAGTCTCCATTTAGGACTCCTTAACTCAATTGGCCCAGCACAGCAGTTTAGGTCCAAAATGGAGGGCAACACACACACAGAGTCTCAGCTGTAATAAAAGCAGGTTAGACAAACTAGTACAGGCAAACAGTTACAGCTTTCAGATAGGCTCCCTTTGCGCCTTCCAGCAACTGCAAAATGGAGCGCATTACCCACAGCTCAGATGGGATTCAAGCAGGGAAAACAGCAGCCCCTGGAAAAGCATTAATTATGTCTGCAAGCAGACAGCTCTTAAAGAGACAGTATGTGGAGGCTCTACCAGCACTCACAGTGGCATTCTATCGGCTTAAACACCGAACGCCAACAGGCAGGGGGAACACTTAGGCAAGCTCCTAGGAGGCTTTTAGGAACCCCCATTTGTAGGGGGGATTACACGTGCATGTTGTGTTTTCCATCACAGGACCCCAACCAGCTGCAACCCCGGGCAACTGTCCTGGTTAGCCCATCTCTTCTCTACCTGGGTACTCAGAGGTGGACTGTGTGAGGGGACTCAAAGTACATGTATAACTGCTTGATTGATATAACCTTTAAGCTAATTAATCTGATTTTGCTCCTCCCTTGTTCAAGTCCCCTGAATAAATCAGATCTAACTTTTTCTGCATGTAATCTGACTGTGGTTCCAGTTTGTGCTCAAAGTACTGTACTGTTGCTATTTGCTGTGCTTAACCTAGTTTTACAGGGGGTCCCCAGGGTCGAGCCAGATGAACCAGCCCTGGTGGTAAGTGCAAACAGTGTGGGTACTTGTGTGGTATACCAGGGGTATTGTGAAACCCATGTACCTTGTAGGATCTGGTCCGCCATTTGTGTATTGTTATGTTATTACCTGCATTGTATATTTGTTGTAACCATGCACCCAGGACCTCCTTGTGAATGAACTTGCTCAATGGATCTTTTCCGCAATAAACTTGAACTTGAACATGATTATTGTACGGTGTTCAGGCCACTAGAGGGGAAAGAGGGGGGTTACAGTGTCCTGGAGGGCTGTGTCCAGGCTAGCTTGACCACTACCAACCCTGACCTCTGGGTGGAGGCACCCGTTTCAGAACTCAGGCCCCTTAACCTGCTACTAGCCAAGCAGGCAGGGGTAGTAGCCCTTGGGATAGCGTCACCTAGGGGTTACACCTAAATTACCAGAGCCGGCAAGAACGGATTTGAACCACAAAATTACAGTGCAGGAAATTAAAGATACAATACAACAGCTGCCCTCAAGTAAGGCACCAGGGCTGGATGGCTATGGCCCAGAGTTTTATAAAAAGTTTAGAGATGTGTTGGCCCCCATCCTAACCACAGTATTCAACTCTTGCTTGGATGAGAATCGTATTCCTGCCTCATGGAAGGAAGCCTCTATTAGTGTTATTCCTAAGCCAGATAAGCTAAGGGACAGATGTGAGGCTTATAGACCTATTTCTTTGCTAGACCAAGATTTAAAGATATTACAAAATCCTCTCATCCAGATTACAGAAATATATAGCATTATTGATCCACCCTTACCAGACAGGTTTTATATCAAATAGACATTTAGCGGATAATATTCAAAAGCTCCTGAATGTCATGACTTACAGCTCCCCAACTTCGTCAGCTCAGCTACCCCTTTTTCTAGATGCAGAAAAAGCATTTTACCACCTAAATTGGGAATACCTACGGGTAATTATGGGGAGGATGGGGTTAGGGGATACGTTCACACATTGGGTGTCCCTGTGCTATGGTAACCCCATGGCTAGAGTTAGAGTCAATGGTACTTTCTCTTCAAGAATTCAACTGGAGAGAGGATCCAGGCAGGGATGTCCCCTCTCACCCCTTTTATTTGCACTTAGTTTAGAACCGTTAGCAGTGGCTATTCGAGAATCAAAGGATATCATGGGAATTAAGGTTGGGGAACAATGCTGCAAAGTATCTATGTACGCGGACAACACGTTGATTTTCGTGAATAATCCATGCATTACAATCCTTAACTTATTGCAATTACTGGAAAAATATGGGGCTATCTTGGGCTTTAAAATTAATCTTTAAAAATCAGAGGCACTGGTGTTAAGGGGGGTGGTGACCCCGACATTAAGGCTAAATTCCATTAAATGGGTCATGGAAAAGGTCAGATACTTGGGAATTTGGATCCCGAAGCATGTTGCCAATTTATATAAAATGAATTACGAACCACTGATAGCCCGAATCCGTACTGACCTGGGCAGATGGAGAGCATTACCCCGACCCTTTCTAATAGGATAAAAACTAATAAAATGAATGTTCTGCTGAGATTGGTGTTCTTATTCTCCACCCTCCCAATACAAATACCTGAAAAAGATCTTCAGAAATTACAAAAAAAAATAACTAACTTTATTTGGGTGGGCCGAAAATCAAGGATCCGATTAACACAACTACAGGAGGCCAAAAGTAAGGTGGCTGGGGCCTTCCAAACTTAACCAGATGCTATTGGGCGGCTCAAATAACCCCATTAGTCAAATTGTTAAATAAGACCCAGACAATACAGTGGTGTGTTATGGAGCGGAATGCTCATTCAGAGGTACCACTTTGGGTGCTACCCTGGGTCATTCTGCCCAAGACAATTCACACGGTGGAAAATAGTTGGACAAGGCATACTTTAGCGATATGGCTAAAGATTAGAGCGGTGTGGAAAAAACCTGACTATGTCTAGCAGTACATGCCCATACAGAACCTTCCAGATTTCCCAAATATGAGGAAAGACAAAACTACTAAGGAATGGGCTAGATGGGGATTGAATACGCTAGAATAATTCATAGCCGGAGAGTCCGTGAAGGAGTTTAATACATTACAAAGGGAATATAACATTGTACACTCAGACTTTTACAAGTACCTCCAGTTCAGACACTATAGTCAGTCTAGGGTAGGAATTAATAACCTGATAGGTCAGCCAGAAGATGGAGTGGTTCAAATTAAAAAATAAAGCAGATTCCTGTGATACAAAATACTTAATCTCTCAATTTTATAAATTGATAGATGAGGAGACGCATCTCCTGGTAACACAAAAAATCCAAAGAGAATGGGAGAGAGAACTGGGGAGAGAAATCCCGGATCATCACTGGAATAGGGTGTGGGCCAATGTACACAGCACCACAAACTCTACGATATGGAGGGAGTTTAAATGGAAGGTGGTGGTACGATTCTTTATTACTCCCACTATCTCCCAGCACTATGCCAGGAACCCAACTGACAGATGTCGGAGAGGGTGGACAGGTGGGATCCCACTATCACACATTCTGGGCTTGTCCGGGAATAAGGGCATTTGGGCCCAAATCAACTGTGAAATAAAGAAAATGTGAGAGTTGGTACTGGACCTGGATTTTGAGCATCTGGTTTTGGCGCCTTCAGAAATCAGGACGAAAGGTAGGAGATACTTATTCCTGATCCTGATGGTGGCAGCAGCCAAGGTAACAACACAGAACTGGATGACCCAGAAACAACCCAGCATTGTCCAATGGTGGAACAACATTCATAAAATTCAACAAATGGAAGCCATTACTGCCATGCTGAGAATCCAAGCCAATAGATTCAATACTAACTGCCATTCTTTTTTCAGTTACACAGAAGAGAAAAAGGGAATCCCTATTTTAGAGCAACAATTAAAGGTTTGAGGAGAGAGGACTTTGTTAGTTGACCCATTTGGAGGGGGATGGGTAAGTTTTCTGATCAGCTCAAAGAAAACAGACAGACAGTTTGTGTTTGTTGTTAAGACAAATTTTATTTTATAGGTTTAATAGAAAATAAAGGGATACATGATTTCTTGTACCCCTGTACACATAGTGAGCTGACAGACATAGCCATATGGAATAATTATTACTGGAACTTAGGTACTTATCGCTGATCCATCTTCATAAACTTCGGACATTAACAACTAAAAAAGAGAAATGTAAGAGATGAAGGCTGTTTTAGCTCACTGTATAATGAAGTAATAGCTGTGACATTCTAATTGTTATTAACAGTTGTACATGCTGCGTGTGTATACCTTTGATATTGGTATCCCTAATAAACTTAAACAAGTTCAAAAAAAAAAAAAAAGACTCACAGATGATGAATACGAAACTTAAAGATTTATATTGTGTGTAGCCTCAGTGCCATGTGCCAATGGGCTACCTCCTCCCTTGACGACTGCTTCTGGTACCGGGCAAGAGGCCAGGGTCCTGCTATGGTGACTAATGTGGGTTTGTTCCCAGAAATATTGAAAATAGTGCGGTGCCTCCACCCAGAGTAAAGTATCAGTGGGCCAGATATCCGCTTGGTGCAGCCCCCTAGGATACTGTGCCTGCCCACCTCCCCAACCAACCACTCTGCACACTGTGTCCCCCAGTATCTTGTTCCACCATAAACCATACAACTCCACAATAAACACATTCAATGAAGTTTACTAACACAGCAGATTCAAACAACAAATTCACAGCTTTATTTGGAGGTGAGGAGTAGGGAAGGGGATACCTGAATGTAGGGTTGCTGTGAAGGCAAGAAACATTAGTGAGATATGCAATTTCAAACATGTGAGTGTAACCCCTAGGGGGCACTATCCTAAGGGCTACTACCCCTGCCTGCCCTAACTGTGACAGGGTGAGGGGCCCAGATCCGTTGGCGGGTGCCTCCACCCAGAGGTCGGGGTTAGAACAGTCGAGATTGACTCGGTCACAGCCCTCTGGGTTGCTGCAACCCCCATTTCTTCCCACTAGTGGCCCACACAGTTCAATTTCAGTGTCCTTACCACATACACTTACCCCCCCGGCTCGAACCAATCAGCTCACTCCGGGGATCCCCTGAAAAGCAAGGTACATCTACACCACATTCACTGTGCAATGTGTCCCCATTAATACACAAACTAGCCAGTGTGCTTTTGCAAAACAAGCAATCTGATTTATTCAAGGAGAAACAACAAGGACTGGGGAATCAGGTTGATTAGCTCAACTACAATATAAGAATGTTCACCTAGGGCTCTGTGCAGGCCTAACCTATAAGTTACTGTCCATGGGTACCCAAGCCCTAAAGAGCTAGTTCCTCGATGCAGCTGGTTGGGGCTGACACAGATAAGCATTTAATTCCTACTACGTTTGATGGAGCCAGCTGGCTCAGCTAATGTAGTCAGCAAGGTAACCAGAAAATCTTGCCCTGGCTAGCAACGCTTAACAGGAGCTACCCTGATTTAGTACTCACAACTCCAGAAGGAAAAGCACTCTCACATCACTCACAGGGCTGAGCCTGAGCTTCAGATACTTCTCCACACATTTATATGAAAGACAACAGAGGGTACCATACCAGGCAGCTGCTCCTTATGGCCCGACCGAACTCACTGCTATCGGGAGTCTCACTGCAGCTTCAACTTTCCTGACAGACGCGAATTCAGCAGATTCTCCAGTCCTCTTCAGGTTGAGCCTGGTAGGTAGCTGTGTTTGTACACAGCCTCCTCTGACTGCTGCCCTACGGATTTAGTCTGTGGATCGCTGGTGATTTCAACGGCCGCCTCAGGCCTTTCACGTGCTTCCCGCATGAACACTCAACAGCGCAGGAGCTCAGAGCTCCTTCCTCATTCACAACCACAACTCATCTGCCCCTTTGCAGTATGGGGCAATCCTCTCAGCTCGGGTGCCACCTGATCCCATTGGCTGGATTCAGATGCCAGTCACTTACTTTTGCTCTCAGTGGTGCGAAAAAGGCGCCAGGGTCCAGACTCCACTTTCCATAATTACTAGCTGTATCTTCACCAGTCAGTCGACTCCCTAAAGAGTCCTACTTCTGGTTGGTCGCCAGTTACTCCATTCGAGGTACCCCTTGCCCCTATTGGACCCTTCAGAACATCCTGGTCCAAAATGGAGGGGCACAGCACACACACAGTCTCAGCTGCAAAGGAAACAGGTTAAACAAACTGTAATCCCATCAACAGGCTAGCTACTTATGCCCAAACAATTACATCTTTCAAAAGGAGCTCCCCCTGCTCATATAGCAACTGCCAAATGGGAGCAATTTTACCACGGCTCAGGTGGGACTCGAACAGGGAAACACCAATTCCCCCCATACCAGCCCGCTGAACCCTGCGAGCAGGCAGCCCTTAAAGAGGCAGTACTGCAGGCTTTAAAAGCCTCACAACGCCCGCATTATGGCGCCATAGCACCGAATACCAGTTAGGCAGGGAGCATTAGGCAAGCTCCAGGAAGGCTTTTAGGAACCCTCATTTGTAAGGGGGTTACACCCTTCCTGGCCTGGAAAGAACTTAGCGTCTGCTCCAAGTAGTTACCCTTAAATCACTTTAAGGTAAAACAGTTTAAATTGACAGCACATTAGACCTTTTGTCACATACATTATCACTGTACTCACAATTTACTATTGTTTATGCAATATTACACATACAGACAACCTTTTCCTCCCTTTTTAAATCAGATCGTTACTTCCTGCCCATGACACCTGGAAAGAGGGGCCCTTCCTATCAGCTACTTGTGGCTAACTGGGAAGGGTACCATACTCAGAGGGCAATACAAACAGTCTGGAGTCATTTCCCAAAGCTAACTTGGGCAAGGAGCTCGGGACACATACACCCTTTATGGACTACATTTAAGGGCAGGTCCACAGGCTGACCCAGGGACTCATAATTTAACTTACTACAGGCCGCATTTCCTGCCAGTGTGTCTAGGGTCCCATAAAAATCAGCTACAGGCCCTGGCTCCATTTCCGCCTCATTGAGATTAGTAGGGAACCTCCACAGGAGAAGAGGACCCGTGCCCATAGTACCTTCAGGGACATGACCCTCTATATCAGGACCCACACTACTTGGCTCAGCAGGGGACAATTCGGTACTGGCAAGGAACCATCAGGGCACTCAAAATATTCCTCAGGTTCTGGCATATCACTGGCTTGCTCCCCACATCACTTCCTTCTTCAGAAAAGTCAGATAGTTCAGCCAGGCCAGACAGTTCAGCCAGGCTCAAGGACCCCACCCCCTCAGCTTGGAGGCCACTCACATCATCCTCTGGGAGCACTGGCTCCAGAGACAAAGCTGGGGGCTCAGACAGTCCAGAAAGCCCAACTTCATTTCCAGAGTTAATTAGGGGATTGCCCTGAAACAGTTGGCTCAGTTCATAAGAGGGATAGTATTCAATATTATTCTCACTGTCTTCAGACACAGACTGACAATCATCTTCATCAAAGGGGGTTGTAGAAGGCCCTCTTACTTTGCTTGCTGAAGAATCAAGTGGTCTGTTTTTTCTTGGCAGCAGCTCTAGTTATAGGCCTGGATGGTGGGGCATTTGGAGGTTCAGCTCCTATCAAGATTTGCCGATTGGCAGCAGATGATTTCTGTGTATAGTCCACATCTTTTGAATTGTTTTCAGGCCGCACTTTATATACGGGTAAATCTGCCAGTTTTCCCACAACAATATGAGGGAGGTGATGCCACCTGTCAGCAATCTTATGTTTGCCATGCAGTCCCAAATTCCTCAATAGCACTCTATCCCCTTCTCTCAGTTCCATCGCTTTCACTTTCTTATCATACCGCTTCTTATTGGCCAGGTTTCGTTTAGCAGCCATGGTCTGGGCCAGTTGGTAGGCATGGTTTAATTGGGCCTTCAACTTCTGAACATACTGTAGATGATTTGCTGCTTGTACTCCATCAGGGGAAACCCCAAAACACACATCCACTGGCAGTCTAGCCTCTCTCCCAAACATCAGTCGGTAAGGGAAAATCCAGTGGCATCACTTTTGGTGCAGTTGTAGCATGTACCAAGGTGCTAATCTGCTGGCTCCATCTAGGCTTGTCCTTAGGTTGTAGTGTGCCCAACATATCAAGCAATGTGCGGTTAAACCTTTCAGGTTGGGGATCTCCTTGGGGATGATATGGGGTGGTTCTTGACTTTCATACTCCCCACAAGGATAGCATTTCTTTAATCAGGCGGCTCTCAAAGTCCCTCCCCTGGTCAGAATGGATTCTCTGGGGGCCCCATAGTGGACAAAGAAGTTTTCAACAAGAACTTTAGCCACCATGGTTGCTTTCTGATCTTTAGTAGGAAAAGCCTGTGCATACCGGGTAAAATGATCAGTGACCACCAATATGTTGCTGATATTTTTCAGATCAGGTTCTAAGCTCAGGAAATCAATGCAGACCAACTCCATGGGGGCACTGGTAGTGATATTGACCATGGGGGTAGCTCTCTGAGGTAGGGCTTTTCTCTGCAAACAGCGGCCACAGGTCTTGACATACTGCTCTATGTCTGCACTCATTTTTAGCCAGTAGAATCGAGTCCGTACCAGGTCAAGAGTTCAGTCTATGCCAAGATGCCTCATGTGGTCATGCAGGGACCTCAACACTAGTTCTCTAAAAGCGGTGGCAACACCAGTTGTTGTTTGTCTATTTGCCCTCTTTGTCTATGGTCTCCCTATATAACAGTCTATTGTTCAACTTCAATTTTGGACCTTCTTTGTATAACAGGGCAGTTCTCAATTCAGTGGACCGCAGTTGGGACATCGCCTCCCTGCTTGCAGAGCCTCAGCAAAGCTTTTATCATGGGGTCTCGGGATTGGAGCCCATTGAGACTATCATTGCTGAATTTGGGCAATGCACTAGTGTCTAAGGCAGAAAATGACAGTAAGCAGCAGGTATGCAGTTCTTGGATGGCCCAAGCAATCCACCATGCGGTCCACAGCATCAGGAGACACCTGTTCTCCTTGTCAAATTTTGGCAAGGGTTCTTATGTCAGGTTCTGACAACCGACCCAGTCAGTCCGGGGCACAGGCCTCCGAGAGAGAGCATCCGCCTCTATATGGTTTGGGCTGGCTCTGTACTCAACAGCATAGTCATAGGCGGCCAATGCAGAGAGCCACCTGTGGCCAGTGGCATCCAGCTTGGCTGAGGTCTGCACATATGTCAAAGGATTGTTATCAATCTTCACCAATATTTTTGCACCGTACAAGTAGTCATGAAATTGATCAACAATGGCCCACTTCAGGGCCAGAAACTCTAATTTGTGCACTGGATAGTTTTTTTGAGGAGTCAGACTTCTGCTGGCAAAAGCTACAGGTCTCAGCCCATTTTGGTGCTCCTGATACAAGACAGCCCCCAATCCTTGTAGACTGTCAGCAGTGTGGAGAACATACGGCTTGGCCGGGTCAGCATAGGCCAGCACTGGGGCATGGGTAAGTTGATGTATAATGTCATAGAAAGTTTTCTCACACTCAGTAGTCCAGCGGTTTCCAAACACATCATTCGGATGAAAATACTGTCTTTCCGTTCCAGAGAGCACAACTTTTTTATACTTTCTGTGGGTGGAAGGGTACCCTAGTGAGGTTGAGGAGGGGCGGATCACTCAAGAATAGTCTTAATAAACCACCTATAATATCCACAAAACCCCAAGAACGTTGCAGTTCTTTCAAATTCTTTGGCTGAGGCCAAGTAGTCAATACCTCCACCTTGCTGGGGTCAGTCTCTATGCCTTCAGTGGATACTATGTGGCCCACATACTTCACAGAGGTTTGAAAGAATTGGCACTTGTCTATAGATAACTTAAGACCAAAATCCTCCAACCGATCCAGGACCTTGAACAATCGACGTTCATGTTCTTCCAATGAGCTGCCAAACACTATGACATCGTCCAAATAAACCAAACACTCGAGCAAGTTCATATCCCCCGCAGCTCATTCCATCAGGCGCTGAAAAGTAGCCGGGGCACCTGAGATCCCTTGAGGCATCTGGATAAACTCATAAAACCTAGGGGGCAAATGAACGCAGTCTTATCTCGGTCCTCAGGAGCCATTGGGATCTGATAGTACCACTGCAGAGATCTAACATAGAGAACCACTTGCTGCCATTCAGACAGTCCAAGGCATCCTGTATGCGTGGCATGGTATACTGGTCAGGGATGGTCCGCCGGTTCAGGGTACAGTAGTCCACACACATCCGAACAGCCCCATTCTTTTTCCTCACTACGACAATGGGGGAAGCATAAGGGCTCCTGGATTCTTGTATCACACCAGCAGCAAGCATCTCTTGCAGATGCTGTCTCACATCATCTATATTGGCAGGGGCTAAGTGCCGAGACCTCTCTTGGAAAGGCCTTTCATCATGCAGGCGAATGCGATGCTCGGCCCCCCGCACACAACCCACATCCCACTCCTTCAGGGAAAAAACCTGGTCTCTTTGGGCAAGCTTCTCACTGACTTTTACTTTCCATTCAGCAGGCAATGGGGAGTCACTGAAATCAAACAAGTCTGGCGTGACTCTGTCATCCTTCCCCAAACCCTTGCGGTGAGGCAGCACTGCAGTATCCGCACAATGCACACTAGCCAAGGTGCAGCCCCTATTTACTTGAATCTCTTTGTCAGACACATTAAGAACTTGAGCCACTACTCTCCTAGCATAAGCATGGGCTCTAGCAGGCAAGATACTTGGTTTAACCAGCAGTCCTCAGGCAACTTCCTTCTCCAGGTGCATCCAGCATCAATGGTTTATTTTGACATCTTTTTAAGCTCAACCTCCCTTCCAAGACACACTGGGCATTTGGAGCTAATAGCAACGGCTCTGGGTCCTTCCTCCAGACAACACCACTGGGTCTTCAGGCTCCTCCTGACTAGCTTTTCTCTGAGCCTCATAGGTCTTCTGGATCAAGACGGGTATCCTGAGGGCTCGCCCAGTCCTGGACACCTGCTTTTCAGAACACAACTGGGCTAATCAGCCAAACGTGTGAGCATTGGTCCCAATCAACAAGGGCACCCACATCATACAGTCCAGTGGGGGGGCAGACTAAAGCCAAAGTTTCCACGTGTTCGTCCACTCTAGCCACAGAAGTAGGAAATGACAACCAGATCTGGATATACCCCAAATACGGATAAGCCTTGTCACTCAGCCCCCATACATGTAGGCCATCCAAGGGTTGTAGTGGCACCTCAGGTAGATGTGTCTGATACCAGTCCTGAAACATAATGGTTACCTGAGAGCCACTATCCAATACAGATCGGGTGGGAATCCCATTTACCTACACCGGAGCCTCCATCGAGGGCCCAACCACATCAGACCACTCGGGGGCACAGCATTAACAGTTGCTTGGGCATTGGCCTGGGTCACAAAACCCTTTCTGGGGTTGATGTGGGTCCCTACGATGCCAAGTGATTAGTCTGCTGTTGACCTTCCTTACATTCTCCAGCAACTGGCACTCAGTCTGAAAGTGTCCATCCTCCCCACAATGGTAACAGAACTTGGGGTCCCGGGGGTCTCTATCGGAAGGGAGATACTTCATTTGCTGGGGGCCCTCTGGGGGACGAGGGGATTCCCCTGGGCCAGGGCATGGGTTTCTAGATAACTCAGGTTCCCCACGCCTAACAGGGCGGGTAGTGGATTGCTTCAAGTCCCTCAGCAGTTCTCGTAAATTTCTGACCTCGGCCTTCAATTTACTTTCTACTTGGGGATCAGAGGAAATGGCATGCACCCCAACCCCTCCCTGTAACTCTGGGGATACATTAGGCCCTCCTGAAGGGTGGATCTCATCAGGTTCACTAGACTCAGGGGTTTGGCTCAAGTTCACAGCCCCCACATAGGGTTCCCACCCCTCTTCATCAGTCTCTACTTCTCTAATCTCCCTCATCAATTGACAATATTCAAGCGGGGCAGCTCGCCGATCATGTAACTTAAGTTTTAACAGTATCACACTGGAAAATCTAGCAGACTTTAAAACATGTTCCAACCTGACCTGGTTCAAGGCTGAGGCGGTGACCCCCCCCTTTTCGGTAGGCCTTCTGTAAAGCCCTTTCTACCCTGGTGACAAAGGCAGAAAGCTTCTCATTCCTCCACTGCTTAGCAGACTTGAATTTCCATAATAAGTCTTCCCCAGTTTCTGTGCTCCCAAACACTCCCTCTAGAGTGGAAAGATACTCTGCAGCGGTAGCTTCCGGGCTAGTGGCCCTCAAAACTGAATGGCTTCCAAAGCGGACCCGTAGACTCTCCATCAGTCTCTTTCGTTTCTCCCCCTCAGAGCATTGCCACTCCTGGACTGGGGGGTGGCGTAGTCCATCCACGCCTCCAAATCATTCTCCTCTGAAGGCACTGGCACTGTGCCAGAAAAAAGTTTTAGCCTACGGTAAGAATCCAGCTGTATGGAGGGAACCCCCAGGGGCGGTGGGGCCAAGATAGAACTCTTGGGGGGCTCCAGAGAGGCACCAGGGGAGGCCTGAGGGGTAGGTTCACCAGAAAGGTCCAAGGCCTGCATTAACTCTTGGGTAGTTCTCCCTTCTACAGCCAAAAATTTAAGTAGCTTATCTTTGAAACTATTAGTCTGTGGAGACCCCCCGGGGGTGACTGACCCACCCATATGTGAATGACCCTCCACCCTGGTTGGGCACCCTCTGGGTAAATCACTGGGGCACCCTCTCAGGGTCAATGGCTATGCTACACAAGAGTAGCACCTGCAAAGTCTGATCGAGTAGGTCAGCCATACGCCCCTTCACCTTCACCTCCACCTTGCCTAACACTTAACACGCTCCACAGCAGAGATAATGTCAGCGGTCGTTGTCCCCAGAGGTACATCGAGTAGTAACACAATTCTCTGACAGTCCAGCTCTTCGGCTTCACCTCACCCCATCAATTTATGTACCATCGTCTTAATAAGGTCCAGCTTAATCTTAGCCATGATATCCACTTTTCCTTTAATTTATCCATAGTTATGCACTTGGCCCACTTGGCCACTAGAGGACGCTAATCCCAGCGGTGCCTTCAATTTGTAACCCCTAGGGGGTGCTATTCTAAGGGCTACTACCCCTGCCTGCCCTAACTGTGACAGGGTGAGGGGCCCAGATCCGTTGGCGGGTGCCTCCACCCAGAGGTCGGGGTTAGAACAGTTGAGATTGACTCGGTCACAGTCCTCTGGGTTGCTGCAACCCCCCTTTCTTCCCACTAGTGGCCCACACAGTTCAATTTCAGTGTTCTTACCACATACACTTACCCCCCGGCTCGAACCAATCAGCTCACTGCGGGGATCCCCTGAAAAGTAAGGTACAGTTACACCACATTCACTGTGCAATGTTTCCCCATTAATACACAAACTAGCCAGTGTACTTTTGCAAAACAAGCAATCTGATTTATTCAAGGAGAGACAACAAGGACTGGGGGGAATCAGGTTGATTAGCTTACCACTACAATATAAGAATGTTCACCTAGGCTCTGTGCACAGGCCTAACCTATAAGTTACTGTCCATGGTACCCAAGCCCTAAAGACTAGTTCCTTGATGCAGCTGGTTGGGGCCCTGACACAGATAAGCATTTAATTCCTACTACGCTTGATGGAGCCAGCCAGCTCAGCTAATGTAGTCAGCAAGGTAACCAGAAAATCTTGCCCTGGCTAGCAACGTTTAACAGGGAGCTACCCTGATTTAGTACTCACAACTCCAGAAGGAAAAGCGCTCTCACATCACTCACAGGGCTGAGCCTGAGCTTCAGATACTTCTCCACACATTTATATGAAAGACAACAGAGGGGTACCATACCAGGCAGCTGCTCCTATGGCCCGACCGAACTCACTGCTATCGGGAGTCTCACTGCAGCTTCAACTTTCCTGACAGACCGAGCGCGATTCAGCAGATTCTCCAGTCCTCTTCAGGTTGAGCCTGGTAGGTAGCTGTGCTTGTACACAGCTTCCTCTGACCACTGCCCTGCGGATTTAGTCCGTGGATTGCTGGCGATTTCAACGGCCGCCTCAGGCCTTTCACACCCTTCCCGCGCGAACACTCAATGGCACAGGAGCTCAGAGCTCCTTCCTCATTCACAACCACAACTCATCTGCCCCTTTGCAGTATGGGGCAATCCTCTCAGCTCGGGTGCCACCCAATCCCATTGGCTGGCTTCAGATGCCAGTAACTTACTTTTGCTCTCAGTGGTGCGAAAAAAGGTGCCAGGGTCCAGACTCCATTTCTCATAATTACTAGCTGTATCTTCATTGGTCAGTCGACTCCCTAAAGAGTCCTACTTCTGGTTGGTCGCCAGTTACTCCATTCGAGGTACCCCTTGCTGCTATTGGACCCTTCAGAACATCCTGGTCCAAAATGGAGGGGCACAGCACACACACAGTCTCAGCTGCAAAGGAAACAGGTTAAACAAACTGTAATCCCATCAACAGGCTAGCTACTTATGCCCAAACAATTACATCTTTCAAAGGGCTCCCCTGCACATATAGCAACTGCCAAATGGGGGCGATTTTACCATGACTCAGGTGGGACTCGAACAGGAAAACACCAGTTCCCCCATACCAGCCTGCTGAACCCTCACGAGCCCTTAAGAGGCAGTATTGCAGGCTTTAAAAAGCCTCTAGCACCCGCATTATGGTGCCATAGCACGAACACCAATTAGGCAGGGGGCATTAGGCAAGCTCCAGGAAGGCTTTTAGGAACCCCCATTTGTAAGGGGGTTACATGATCCTGCAGGCCAAGCCCTCCCCCACTGGTACCAGTGTCCCCGTATTGTCCCTAGGGGTACCCGCTAGGTGCCGGCTTGATTGGTGCTGCGGGTTGGCCAGCTGTTGGGGCCCTGAAATTGTAAAGCTTGAACTTTGAGAATAAACAACTTCCCCCTTCCCCTCTCAGGAACCAAGTCCTGGGTACTCACAGTTTGATGATCTCAGCACCAGGGGACAATGGAGCTCCTTGGAGTTGTATAGCAAAATGGGAAACAGGCCGGCCAAGATCCCTTCATCTGGATGGAACTTGCTCGAGGATCTTGCTGCTGGTCACCTTGATTGTAGTTCTGGCCACTTGTCACCTTCAGCTACTTCTAGCCCATTGCAGAGCACAGTGGCAAGACAGCACCAGCCCCAGAAGGCCTAGACCAGGGAGTTGCTCCACAGCCCAGCTCCCAACCATGGATTGCAGATGCCCTAGCACCCCAGCAAGCACTGGTGACCTTCTGAGACAGTGAGTCCACTTGGAAGGGGTTAGCAAAGTTTCCTCCCTGGCTCTTGGTGAGGACTCCCTAATGGTGGGCCCCCCCCCCCCGCAGTCCCTGCACTGAGGTCTCAGCAAATAAAAGTTCTTTGCCAGTTTCTCCACTAAAGTCCAGTGCCAATTAGCAGGGGTGCTAGCCTCAGATTCAACAGCACAAGTGCAATTCAGCACTGGGCTCAGTAACAACCACCCCCTGCACACCAGTTCACGTTTTTTCCAATTTAACAGTGCCCACCTTTTCTTTGGCTGCAGCTGGGACTCGGCTCTCAGCCACTTTAACCAGTTCACACAGGAAACACACTCAGCTTCTGCTAGCACCCTGATGACCAGAGATGCTCTGCCCCTTCAAATTTCAAATTGCAGTCCCAAACACAGGCAAAATGGCTTATCAGTCCTGACTGTGACACTCTGTCAATCTGCACAGCCCTTTCAGCAAGTTCAGCTTTTCAGTGCATGGTTTCTGCAGCATTCAGTTCTCTATTTAACCACAAGCAACTTCTCCATACCTGGGGGAATTACAGTCCAGTCTCTTTCTCTCTTTCCCCTTCTCGATCAGTCCAGCAGGAAGTACCTGGGGAACCAGAACCTCAGCACAAACTTTCTTCCCGCTGTCCCCTTTCCAATCCATTTCTCCTGACCACCGCTCTCCAAATGGAGGCCTGAGGAAGCCCCTGAAGTGCAATGTCCACTCTCTCTCACCACAGTCCTGACTGAAGAAATCCCAGTAAGTCCTCACTGTATCAGCCAAAATCCCAGCGTCCTGAATGACTGTTTAAACTTTTCAATAATCAATATACATAGTGATCAATATTTCCTACTCGCTTATTGGGACATGATCTAGGCACCAGAATGAATACCCTCCTTTTCCCAGGAGTCCCTTTGTTCACGATTTGGGTGCCTATATCTCTGATTGGCTAAAGAAATGGGGTTAAGGGTCACAAACATGTCCGCTCCCATTACTTCATATGGAGTCCATTTCAGTTTATACAGTCTCCCGATTCTTAGTCTGGTGCAGCCCAATACTTTACCCCATCTGCACCATCACCCCACTGGATTGTAGCCCCAACTGTCCTCTACTGAATGGGCCCACTCTTACACCATTATTCCTTATATCTCAGCTGTCACTGCCACCAGAACCCTATTCCCCCAGGCAGCAGGCAACGTCATATTAGTATTCATAGGGACGCCATTAATATTCATGAGCTTCGTGCAGCCCTGGTTGTATCTCTTGACTTAGGCTCCCAGGGGCAGATGCCTAAACCCCTCCAGGTTTCCGGTCCCTGAAAGCACAGAAGGGCACCACGACCACAGACAGACTCTCCACTCCTGAACTGCAATGGCAGTTGGAAACTGCAATGCGGCTCCCTATCTTGTGGGCGAGTGCCAGCCAAAACAACATGCGGCAGCTCGTGACCAGGATGCATGGCGGTAAGCCCCTGGGGGTTACACTCTTCAAAAACACTTGGCTTCCACGGCAAGCCGAAGGAAACCCAGTTAAGCATCAAATTAATAACATTTCTATGTACTGTATACACCTGGTTCCTATTCAGCATATTATAACCGCAAGAACACTCAAATGCGGATCAGAATATACATGCTAGCAAACCCTTTTTCCTCTTTGAACCCGTTGGCTACATAAAACGCGACACCCATCAGATGTAGGATACTAAAGTCCCACAGAGTACATTTTTCCCCAACCCTGCTAAAGACCCTGTTCACCTCCCTCTTCTTCTTCTTCTTCTTCTGGTCACCTATTTCTCTCTGACCTAGGGGTTTTGTATCAGCAGGGCACATAACCACTTTCTGTAGGGACCTACAGTTAGGAGTAATGTACAATCCCTTATGTACTACAAACAAAGGTAACTCTGTAGGAATCCAGGGCATCATACATCAACTTAAGGACAGGCTGTATCGTCCTTCCTGTCCTTCGAGGGGTCTCCTGAATACTTCTTCCCCTACCTACCCATGGGTCAGTGATGATTTCCTCATCTTCTTCACCCTTTTCTGGTTCCTCATCTAATGGGGTGAAGGACTCTAACACTTCGCCCACATCAGTTGGATCAGTATTCAGTTCTGATGTGAGCCCTTCAAAAGACACATCTTCCCCCTCATCTTCCGGGTCCTCAAGAATCACCCTGCAACCATTCCCTGGGTATGTCTGCAGGAGCTGCCAGTGCCACTCAAGCTGGCTCAGCGGACTAGTATTCAAGTCCAAGTGGTCCCCGAGGGGCATGGCGGAACAGACTCCCCAACCCTACCCTGTCTTCTAGGTGTATACCTTGTCAGGGGCGATCCCTGGAATAACCTGGCCAGCTCCTGGTAGTGTAATGATGCGTGGAATCTCATCATCTCCCTCCCTCAGACTCATCTTCGCTTCTCCCTCATCAGAGACCTCCCCACCCAGGGCAGGCCCAGCCCCTATGGCCTCACTAGCTCTCCGCCTCTGTCTTCTGCATGCAGCAGCTCGAGCAGTGGGGGTGATGAAGGATCTTCCACAACTTCGCTGCATTCACTAGTTTGTCACCAGTAGGCAGCAGATGGTTGATGATGAATAACCTTGTGCCCTCGAGTCTCTCCCTCAGGCCGAATCTTGTACACTGGTAGGCCTGTAAGCTTCCTACTATGACACATGGTGTTTTCTTTGTTTGGAGCTGTTATGGTCTTGCATGGTGTTACTGCATTGTGGTGCATTTGTTTTGTTTAACACAATACAGAATTTTTTGTGGAAGTGGTTGGTGCCGTGTTTTTCTTGCTACATGGTGTTTCTCCCCATCTGTCAGCAATCTTATGCTTTCCTGGTATGCCCAGCCAGTGTAGTAACACTCTGTATCCTGCTTCCAAGTCTTGAACTTGCACTTTTTTATCATAGCATTCCTTATTCGCCTGGTTCCTCTTAGTGGCCATCTCTGAAGCGAGCCGGTATATATCATCTAGTTGTTGTTTCAGGATTTTAACATACTGCAGATAATCTCCTGCTCCCAATCCATCTGAGGAGACTCCATAACACAAGTTCATCGGCAAACAGGTTTCCCTCCCAAACATGAGCTGGTAGGGAGAGAATCCAGTAGTGTCACTATTTGTGCAATTGTAGGTGTGGACCAGAGTGCTCACCCGCTGACACCATGTACGCTTGTCCCAGGGATCCAAGGTGCCCAGCATGTCTAACAGGGTCCTGTTGAATCTTTCAGGTTGAGGTTACTTTGGGATGGTAGGCGTGGTCCGGGACTTCCTGATGCCCCACAATGACAATAGTTCTTTGATGAGCCAGCTCTCAAAATCATGGCCCTGATCCAAGTGAATACTCTTGGAGGCACCATAGTGCACTTCTCCACTAATACTTTGTCCACAGTGGAAGCTCGCTGATCCTTGGTGGGGTAAGCTTGAGCATGTCGGGTGAAGTGGTCAGTAACAACTAAAACGTTGGAGATATTGTGTTAGTCAGGCTACACCGTGAGAAAGTCTATGTATACCAATTCCACAGGGCCACTAGTTTTGATGTTGACTAATGGAGCAGCCATCTGGGGGAGCACCTTCTGCTTTATAGAGTTCATGCAGTTCTTCCAATACACTTCTACATCTGCCCCCATCTTTCGCCAATAAAACTGACTACCAGGTCCAAAGTGCATTCAGCTCCCAAGTGCCCTATATCATCATACAGGGCCTTCAACAAAGTCTTAACATACTTCTCCGGGAGTACCAGTTGCTCTCGTAGGGGCTCCTGCTGGTCCTGGGTCTCTCAGTACAGTAACCCCTTCTTTAACCATAGTTTAGCCATTCTGTACAGTAGCCGTGTCCAAGGAATAACGCCCACTTGTTCCTGGCTCCTCTACCGTTTCAACACTTGCATGATATGCCTGGTGATTGGGCTGGCCCTTTTTTCCAGTTGTAGGTCTTGAATAGTTAATTGCAGGAGGGATCTGACATCTAGAGTGGCCAGCAGGCAATAGACAACTGAAAGACAATCTCCTGAGGCCCCCCAGACAGTCTACCAAACAATAGGTGTCTTCAATGGGAAAGATCTCTTCATCATCATGCTTCTTACACAAGGCCTTTACAGCTTGCTCTGAGATGCGTACCCAGTTTTAGCTCGCATCATTACAGGCTTGGGGTCGCCTGGACAAATCATCCGCATGTATATGGTTCAGGCCCAGACAGTACATCACGCAGTAGTCATAGGTGGACAAGGCTGACAGCCACCTATGACCAGCTATGTCTAGCTTGGCCGTAGTCTGCACATAAGTAAGGGGATTATTATCCATCTTCAGAGTGATCTTGGCCCCATACAGATAGTCATGGAACTGATCGACTATGGCCCACTTCAACACCAGGAACTCCAATTTATGGACAGGATACCTCTGCTCTGAAGGGTTTAAACTCTGACTGGTGAATGCAACTGGACGTAAACCTGTGGGGTGTTCCTGATACAACACAGCCCCCAATCCACTAAAACTGGCATCGGTATGAAGGACATAGGGTTTCTGTGGGTCTGCATAAGCTGGCACCGGAGCATGGGTCAAACAATAAATGATGTCCTCAAAAGCTCCATCACAGTCCCCCTTCCACCTCTCACCGAATGGTTCAGATGGGCAGAAATAACTGGCGGGTTTTGCAGTTTTCTTGCTTTTGTTAGTGGGTGGGTACTCCGTAGCAAGTACAAAAGGGGCTGCACCACCCAGGTGTAATCCTTTACAAATCTGCTGTAATAGCTGCAGAAACCCAGTAACTACTGTAAGTCCTTCAGGGTGCGTGGCTTAGGTCAGGTGGTAAGGGTCTCAACCTTGTTGGTGTCAGTCTGTATACCTTTCTCTGAGACAATGTGCCCCACATACTTGACTGAACTCCAGAAGGACTGGCATTTGTCAATGGACAGCTTCAGTCCAAACTCTTCCAGGTGGTCTAACACTTTCATCAACCAGGCCTTGTGTTCCTCCAGGGTTTTCCCGAACACGACAATGTCATCCAGGTAGACCAAACACTTCATAAAGCTCATATCCCTGATAGCCTTCTCCATCAGGCACTGAAAGGTGGCAGGGCACCAGAGATCCCTTGGGGATTCTCAGAAACTCATAAAATCCAAGGGGGCATATGAAAGCCATCTTCCCCATCCTGGGGTCCATGGGATCTGGTAAAAGCCACTGCGTAAATCCAAAACTGAAAACCATTGGCTTCTATTTAAGCAGTCCAGTGCATCCTGCACTCTGAGCATTGTGTACTTCTGACTGATCCCCCTAACCTCCTTCCCCTCGGTTGATAAGGCACTTGCCTGCTTCAAAGAAATCTTTCTTGCAAACTGGAATGCCTTTGCCCCACTCAGACAAACCAGAGTCGGAGGTAACCACTTACCTTGGTTAACCCCTGAACTTCTGGCCTGCCTAAGGGCTAGAGATCGAGCCTGGAAGTATCATTAAGCTACCCAGCATCCTAGTGAACTTGCGAACTACTGCATGCTACGAAATGCTTGCACCAGGGCTACATGGTTATCTAAGTCTGAATATTTCAAATCTGCCTTCCTCACCAACATAAATGCCCCTTCAAAGTTCTGGAAGGTGGTCCACGTCCTGTTTACCCCATCATCTTGCCCACCCCCAGGTACTTAAAGTAAATAGCTCACTAGTGTCGACCCACCAGCCGTAGCTGTGGAATTAACTCCTACTATACCTCCTGTGCCACTGAGCTACTGAAATCCCTCCCCTCCTACCCATCCCCCTCTCCACGCTCTACAGATGTGCCCCATCATCACCCTCCCACCTCCCCTTCTCTTTCACTACTGTAACCCCAAATGATGCCCTAAGTGCCCTCCTCACCATCAACCCCTGTAAAGGTGCCTCCCCTGACAGCTTTGACCCAAACTCCTCTCCTCTCTGCTTCGCCATTGCCTACTCTCTCTCAATAATCCTAAATCTCTCATTCTCTGCCTCAGTCCCCTCTTCATGGAAACATGTAGTGGTCCTCTCTCTGCCCAAGGGGTGACCCCATATCCCCAGCAACTATCGCCCCATTTCTCTCCCTCCCTACCCTTGCCAAGCTTCAAAAACACTTTGTCCTCTCCCAACTCACCTCTTTTCTATCCGGCCTCCTTTTCACCCCTTTCCAGTCCAGTTTCAGGAGAAAACACTCAACCACACCTCTTTCCTCGGCTCACAGACTCCATCCTAACCAGGATGGACAATAGGCAAATTACCTCTGCCATTTTATTTATCTGGCCAAGGTCTTCACCTGTGTCTCACTCTCTTCTCTCTGACTCACTCTCGGCAGCTGGTCTAGTTCCCTCTGCCATAAACTGGTTCAAGGCCTACCTTATTGGCAGAACCCAATCAGTTAAGATCTTGGATGCCACTTCCCCTCCCGATTAGCACTGGAGTCCCCCAGGGCTCTGTATTAAGGCCCCTCCTATTCTCTATCTTCTTAAATGACCTTCCCTCTCTTTGCGCACCCTCCTCTGCTATACATATATGTGCCAATGATACACTTCTGTATGCATCTGACTCCTGTCCTGATTAGGTTACAACCAGTTTACAGCAAGACTTTGACAAGGTTCACCTCTGGTTTGCTAACCATCAACTTTTCCTCAATGCCAAGAAGACTGTCTCCATGACCTTTGGTACAAGGCAGAGACTTTCAAGGCTTCCCTCCCTACCCATTTTCCACACCCTTGATGGGACTTTACTTGAGGACACATCCTCCTTCAGGTACTTAGGTGTTTGTCTGGACCAACACCTAAACTTCTCTGGACATGTTGACACCACCCAGAAAAAACTGCACCCCAAGCTTGGTGCCCTGTTCAGGAACTGTAGTTGCATCCCTCCTACGGCTAGGCGTGAACTTGTTCAGAAGATGATACTGCCCATTTTTGACTACTGTGACATAGTCTAGAGGAATCAAACATTTTCCCTTGAATTTTAACTTTTCCAAATCTCTTTATGGTGGATACACATTTTTCAACATCCCCCTCTTCCATCTTGGGGGGTACCCCCAGCAAGAGAAAAGACTTCTGGGGATCCATTTTCATTCCCCCACTCCATTCCACCAGCCTCATCTTATCCTCCTCAGTAGGCCTGAACTTAGGCTGGGGCAGAGTGGGTTTGGGACTCGAGGGCCCGACACTCTGATCTCCCGGTGCAGACATGGCTGGTCATCAGGAGATCCCAGCAGTGCCTCCAAGATGTAGCCCTGGCACCGTGTGCCAATGGGCTACCCCCCCTTTACTGACTGCCTCTGGTACCGGGCAAGGAGCCTGGGTCCTGCTTTGGTGACTAATGGGGTTCATTCCAGCAATATTAGTAAGCGTGGTGCCTCCACCCAGAGTAAAGTATCAGTGGGCCAGATATCCACTTGGCACAGCCCCTGGATACTGTGCCTGCCACCCCTAACCAACTATTCTACACACTGTGTCCCCAGTACCTTGTTCCACCATAAACCATATAACTCAGTAATAAGCACATTCAAGTTCACCAACACAGCAGATTCAAACAACAAATTCACAGCTTTATTCAGGGGTAAGGAGTAGGGAAGGGGATACCCAGATGTAGGGTTGCTGTGAAGGCAAGAAAAGTTACTGAGATATGCAATTTCAAACATGTGGGACCACAGACCAAGCCCTCCCCCACTGGTACCAATGTCCCTGTATTGTTCCTAGGGGTGCCCACTGTGACGTAGACAGCCAGCTCTGAGTGGTCGAGTGCTGTATTAATTTTTTTTATTACATATAAAATATGTGATGGGAAGGTCAGTTGGATGAAAACTTCTGTCTTACTAGAACTGACACATCAAAACCCCCCAGGGATAAGTTCAAAGGACAGGAGGTATTTTATACTGCAGAGATCTGGGGTGCAATTACCTTGTCAATTTGCTTTCATCCCAGAAAATAATGCTAGCCATTCATAATGCCCTCAGGGAAATCCTTTGACTTGCATAGTTGCCAGGAAGGAATTGTAGGGAGGGGTGTCAAAGAGAGAGGCCAGAATGGACATTGAAGAGGTCTGATGTCTGGGCCAGGCAGGATCTAGACGAATTTGGAAGGTCAAACACACATTCCCCAGGAAGCCTTGGGAGGACATCACAGAACCTGTGTGTGTGTGTGTGTGTGTGTGAGAACAAAAACCAGTTCTGACCAGTTACACTGAGGAGAGGAAATTGAGTATGTCACTTACCATTTTTTTTAAATCTTGTTGGGACATCCTGTGTGGTAACATATAACTTTTAATACACCAAGGCGGAGTTTAATGATCTCAGAGAGGAGGCTGGCTCAGAACTCTCTTATCCAACTGAGCAAGCCTTAGAGACATACAAGACAATATTTCTGACTGAGAGAAGAGAGACCCTCAAAGCACTGAAAGAAAGTATTAGATAAGATTAGTCTGAAGTTATTAATTGTAGGAACTGTATTTTTACCTGTTTGTTTTAAGGCTGTATGTGTTGGGATATGTATTTGTTCTGTATTTATTGTTCTGTTTTGATATTTTAAAGTAAAGAGATATTTTTATAATGGAACTGTCTGGAGTGCCTTGACATTTCTTTTTATTTAAGTGGAGTTTTTAAAGGTTATAAGTAACACTGTGTATGGGCTTATTGTATACCAAACTGGAAAATGGATAAGAGTTTTCTAAAGTCTTGCATAGGGTTCTAAGGGTTCATTTGAAAGACCTGGTTGGGTGCCCACAGGCAAAGATATCTGGCCCCCCAAAGACAGAATTATCTGAGCCTGATAATTGGGTACGCTAACAAGAGGTTATCAGTTTGAATCCCTCCAGAGCTTGAGACTAAGGTGACTTGAACCCACAAAACAGACAAGAGGGCTACCTTGTTCTGTTCACTGTACACAAATCATACACTCAGAGGTTGGCACTTTGGGAGTAGGGGGCTGACCAGCTGAGTGAGTTTGTGACACCCACTAGATGCAGGCCTGATTGGTGCCACAGGTTGGCCGACTGTTGGGGCCCTGAAATTGTAAAGCTTGAACTTTGAGAATAAACAACTTCCCCTTTCCCCTCCCAGGAACCAAGTCCTGGGTACTCATGGTTTGATGATCTCAGCACCAGGGGAAAATGAAGCTCCTTAGAGTTGTGCAGGAAAACAGCAAACAGGCCAGCCAGGATCTCGCCGTCTGGATAGACCTTGCTCGAGGATCTTACAGCTGGTCACCTTGATTGTAGTTCTGGCCGCTTGTCACCTTCAGCCACTTCTAGCCCATTGCAGAGTACAGTGGCAGGACAGCACCAGGCCCAGAGCAGGGAGTGGCTCCACAGCCCGGCTCCCAACCATGAGTTGCAGATACCTTAGCACCCCAGCAAGCGCTGGTGACCTCCTGAGACAGTGAGTCCCACTTGGAAGGGGTTAGCAAGTTCCCTCCCTGGCTCTGGGTGAGGATTCCCTAATGGTGGGGGCCCTCCTGCAGTCCCTGCACTGAGTTCTCAGCAAATAAAAGTTCCTTGGCAGTTTATCCACTAAAGTCCAGTGCCAATTAGCAGGGGTGCTAGCCTCAGATTCAGTAGCACAAGTGCAATTCAGCAGGGGGCTCAGTAACAACCACCCCCTGCACACCAGTCCACGCTTTCTCAATTTAACAGTGCTCACCTTTTCTTCGGCTGCAGCTGGGACTGGGCTATCAGCCACTTTAACCAGTTTATACAGGACACACACTCAGCTTCTGCTAGCACCCTGATGACCAGAGATGCTCTGCCCCATCAGATTTCAAATTGCAGTCCCAAATACAGGCAAAATGGCTTATCAGTCCTGGCTGTGACACTCCGCCAAACCGCACAACCCTTTCAGCAAGTTTAGCTTTTCAGTGCAGTGTTTCTGCAACATTAAAACTCTCTGTTTAACCACAAGCAACTTCTCTGTACCTGGGAAATTACAGTCCAGTTTCTTTCTCACTTTCTCCTTCTCGACCAGTCCAGCAGCAAGTACCTGGGGAACCAGAACCTCAGCAGAAACGTTCTTCCTGCTGTCCCCCTTCCAATCCACTTCTGCTGACCACTACTCTCCAAATGGAGGCCTGAGGAAGCCCCTGAAGTGCAATGTTCACTCTCTCAGCGCAGTTCTGACTCATACAGAGCACAACTACAGACTGAAGAAATCCCAGTAAGTCCTCACTGCATCAGCTGAAATCCCAGCTTCCTAATTTGCTGTTGAAGCCTTTCAATAATCAGTATCCATAGTGATCAATATTTTCTGCTTATTTATTGGGGCATAATCTATGCACCAGAATTCATCCCATCCTTTTCCCAGGAGTCACTCTGTTCAAGATTTGGGTGCCTAGATCTCTGATTGGCTAAAGAAATGGGGTTAAGGGTCACAAACATGTCAACTCCCATTAGTTCATATGGAGTCCATTTCAGTTTATACAGTCTTTCCCCATTCTCAGTCTGGTGCAGCTCAACACTTTTAACCCCATCTGCACCATCACCCCACCGGATTGTAGCCCCAGCTGCTCTTTACTGAATGGGCCTCTTTTTTTTTTTTTTTATCCTTCCACCTGCCCCCCTTCATCACTGCCACGGGCGACATGCCGCCGCCGCCTCGCCAATTGAGGTGCCAGCTGGCCCGTGCAGTTGGGAGACTGGCTTCATCCTGCCGGTTGGCTTTTTTCCTCCAGTTTTGTCCTCATTTCGAAGGAGCTGCATGCAATGAAGCCACGGCCAGCCAAGACGCTTCTGTACATGGCATGCCAGGCGTCCTTGCTCGATTCTGCCCCCCTTGTGTGGGTCCATTGCACTGGCCCCCAGCCACCACTAGGGCACAGTCTAGCAGCAGACTCCATCCCCACCCCCTCATCAGGAGAGGTTTAGTTTAGTTTAGTTTAGTTTATTAGTCTAGGAATTAATACCTTTGAGCCAGGGCTCTTTTACAAAGGTTCCACGTCACAAAGAACATTTAACAAAGCACGATACAACATTACAGGTAAAACCAGACAGGAAAGTTACATCATAAATTTGCTATTAACAGTTTAAGGCAGTAACGTTTTTAAGTTTCATAGAAAAACAAGCTATAACAGGTTCAAGCGAGTAGACAGTTTCGAGGTTAAGGAAACTTCCAGGGAGAGGGTGATCATTAGGCGCCAAAGGAGGCTAGAGAGGAGGAAAGGTGGTGAGCGGGACAGTAAGTGAGAGGGGACAGGAAAAAAGGGGGGGAGTGAGTTTGGTTGGGAGACAGGAAGTAATAGAGGTACCAGAGGGTTCATAGGTGTCCTCTGGATGCTTGATCCTCTCCCCCTGGTGACCCTTTCGCACCATGAACATGGATCACCGACGTGGCAGGAGGTAAGGCATCACTGCCTCAACCCTCCACACCACTGGGCCGGCTAAATGGGCCCACTCTTATACTATTAGCCCCTATACCTCAGCTGTTGCTGCTGCCAGAACCCTATGTCCCCAGGCAGCAGGCAATGCTGCATTAATATTCATAGGTGCCGCTCATTAATATTCATGAGCTTCAAGCAGCCCTGGTTGTATCTCTTGACTTAGGCTCCTAGGAGCAGATGCCTAAACCCCTCCACGTCTCCAGTCCCTGAAAAGCACAGAAGGGGTACCAGGACCACAGATAGACTCCCTGCTCCTGAACTGCAATGGCAGTTGGAAACTGCAATGTGCTCCTATGTGCTGAGGCGACTGCCAGCTGCAACAACATGCTGGCAGCTCGCGACCAGGATTATGCCTTGAGGGGCAGAAAAACCCATGCTGGCAGGGAGAAAATGTGGGGACATCTGCAATGCCAGCAAAACCAGGGGACAAATCGGGGCAATTTCAGGTAAGCCCCCAGAGTGTGGTTACATGTGCAGCTATGGCAGTGGAACAATTAAGCAGGAAAAGCAAAACAATGCATCGCTTTCTGTTTGGATCATGCAGTTCGCTGTTCAGTTGGAACAAACAAAGAAGATTACCTTACATATGCTCTGCATGAATCAAAATTAAAATGGAGAAAGAAAACCCCATTTATCAAACAAATAAAAAGGACAAACCAATAGAATAATTGGCAACTACATAAAAAAGGGGGGAGATGGAGAGAAAGGGAGACAAGAAAACAAACATAGATCACAGTTGAACAGACACCAAGCAAGTAATAATACCCAACAGAGTGGGTGATATTGGGTAATATCAGACCGCCCAGGGTCGTGATGAAGCCCGATGCCGCAGGGGCCAGCCAATCAGATTTCTTAATTACTTTAGCCTATTTTCTAAATCACATTACTCAATCTCTAAAACTGATTTACTTACACATATCCTCTATTTCACTAGAATAAAAAGGCAAAACTCTACTTCATGCTTTGAAACAGTTTTACACTGCTTTACCCTTCTAGTTAGATACTTCATTCTCAGCACTTTCATAAGCCAGTCCACAGTTACACAAGACAGATATGACAACAAGTGTTGCTGTCTGTCAAAGTCATAGCAATTTTTTTTTAAACTTTCTTTATTCTCTTTACACCCCCGGGCATCCTTCAGGAGTGCCCACTTGGAGCCCTACCCTACTCCCAACCTGAACCCCTGCATCTCTCTTGATCTCTCTACTCCCCGTACGACCCCAGGCAGACCCGACCCCTGGTACCATCTCTGGGGCTGATTCCACCTCCCCTCAGCGGCTACCTCCTAAGTGTGAAGGGCCTACCTGCAAGTCATCGGGTTGGGCCTGAGAGAGAGATTCTGGGCACGTCCAGGCCGGTATTGGGGATGTGGGAGGGTCCACCGGGGCCACCGTCATCTCCTGGCGGTATATAGAGGCTTTTTTCCTTGTTTTTTTCCTGTTCCCCCACTGCAGAGCCTGGCCAGCAAGGCTTCGTGTGCCATGTGCACTGTATAGGCCAGCTACACTGGGCGATCCTCCAGCCCTCGCTGAAGTCGCTCCAAGAAGCGAAACGCTACCCCTTCTACCCGGGGCGAAGGCAGTCAGCGGGCGCTCAATCTCCCCGCTGACCCCCAGTGGCCCTGGCTCGTTCCCAAACCTAGGTCGCCAGCGTGTCGCAAGGTGTGGCATCCAGCACCTCAACCCTCAGCGCCCACGGGCCGACTACCATAGCAGTTGTTAATAGTCAGAGACCATGAATTACTACACAGCACTCTGTCTTGCAAATAAGAAGCTTACTAAAAAAAAAAATGCAATGGTTACCTGTGCTAATCACAACGCAAACTGACAATATGATCACCAAATGGATAACAGTTAAAAGACTGAACAGAAAACCATACCTAGTGGCACATAACAGATACATTTGCCAATGCCTTGATGTGCTGGCTCATGAATGTGTTCATTGTCGTAAACAATCCAGCTTATGGTGTTCTTTTTCCATTACCGTGTAAATTATTTACTCTGACCCAATGTGAATTTTTATATCTTGTTATGTTATTTGGCTGTATAAGTGATTGTTGATATCATATTATGTTGCTGTATGCATCTTTTTACTGACTATTTGACCTATGCTATATGTAATTTTCCTGTACTCATGCTATGTATTTGTCTGTGATTGTTTGTACTCTCCCAGGTTGAGCCTGAAAATAGTAATTTCATGGCTGGCGCACTTACCCAGTAAACAAAAACTAAATATATAAATACTGATATCATAGCAAGCACAGGATAGTGCATGACACTTGGTTTTATTTATCATTTCAAACACAGGGACAGTAACAATGTACTGCATAGCAGAAATGACATGGTCTCGGTCCACATAAGAAAAAAGTCAATCCAGTTCCACATACTGTGGAAAAAAATGGAGCTCTGGGGTCACAAGACTTTGAGTCAAAGCTCATTTACTGCTTTCAGTGCCCACTTTTGCCACACCATAATCAACAGTAACACAGTATAAAATATTGCCAAAACAGCTACCTTGACTAATGGAAACCAGTTTTGGAAGGTAACTGCTAACTCAAAACAATTCCCACACAACGGCAAAGTATAATCACTGAGGCAATACCCTACCCCCTTCCAATTACTTCTCACCATCCTACCAGAACCACTGCTGCTGCATGACAACCCTGTCAGGGGAGCTGAGAGAGTCTCTCACATGACTAAAACAACAGTGCCAGCCTCCCCCTTTCACCATTAACTTTCTTTCAAATTTCCCTACACCAGTAACAGTAAACCTAGCTTATCATATAGGATACTACAAATGCTAACTCGAGTAGGTCCGTGCCTGCGCCCCCCACAACCTTGCTGAGTTCCTTCACCATTGGATTACTAATACTGTCTACTATTGAAGGGCATGATTGGAGCAAAATATATGGCAAACAAGCAAAATGGAGGGCCAGATAAGCCGCATTGTCACATCATGCTACCTTGCATATCAGCAGACACATAACCGCACATTTCACTACTGCCTCTCGGCAGTCTCCTTATGCTGCTATGGCCTAGGTTTCTCCATCCAGACAAGTAAGCACAGCATGCAGTGGAATACTGTGCACCCTGCAGAAGGTAAAGAGTCCAAGAAAATCTGATTTTCTTCCCTTCTCGACCACAGAACAGTTGGGACAAAGGGGCAGCACAGATCACAACAGAATCCTTTATAAAGATGGACTACAGTGGCTATGCAATTTATAAGATGCTCCCAAAAGACAAAGTAGTAACTGGAGCCAAAATAGGACAATTGCCACTTTTTGAATAATTCTTTCTTATTCAAATTTCAAAAGGCAAAATATAGTAGCGATGGGTTGGCAAAGGCTCCTGGTTCCGTTGTGCAGATTCAACTTCCACTCCACTTCATACAGTATGACAGCTTGGTTACTTCACACTCCTTCACATTTTCAGGAGAGGCTCACTACTGCAATAACCGAAAAAAACTACTACGACGTGCACAACTTTTTCTCAACACAAAATATGGGACAGTTCGCAACTGAAAAAAAAAAAAACACCTTCACTGTGCCAAAGGGACAACAGTTCCACCAATTCAGATAATCAGACCCTATTCTAACATGACAGCTTGACAGATGACACTCACTGTCACACCTCTTGCAGATCTCCATGCTGTCCATGGCTGACCCACATGTTTGCACCACCCTTATTTCACATATTTTATTCCTGCTTTTTTTATCTTTCTGTAACTCACCCAGGACTGCCTTTAAATCCCAAAGCTATTTTGAGATGGGACACCTCTTCAAAATCAGTAGATCAAAATGTGCACTGCATATCACAGAGTGCCTTGACCAGGTAAAATTAATGCGGGGCTGATTCACAAAGTAAATCCACATCTGCTTCAGTTTGTCCTCACTAGGAAAAAAATGCAAAGACACATTGTTGGCTGCTGTGTTACTGTAGCCATAAACAGCACATCTCTTTGGCATTTTTTAGCCCTCTGACAATTACAGCTGAGGGTGTGAATATGCCAAACTAGAACAAAAGGAGAATATCAAAAAGTGAATAAACGGAAAAATAAATCACTGCAACATGCATCTACAAAACTTTTTCTCACGCAACAAAATGAAAAAACAAACAAACCAGTAAACAAGTAAACATCCACAGGATAAAATAGCGGAAGTAAAAAAAAAAATACAATAAAATAAATAATGGCTACATCAGAAAATTGTCAGAACCAGCGAGGCAGACAGCCAGCAGCCAATGCATCACCCTAGAATTCCAACTCCATGCTGAGTCAGTGAATGCATGGAAAACAGACAGTTTACAGCGCATGGCAGGCATGATCACAGCTGATACAATTAAGAGTGATTGACGTGGCCAACCCAGTGGCACTGAGTGTTGAGGCACTGGATGCCACACCTCTCGTCATGCTGGTGACCAGTGTTTTGGAATGAGCATGGGCCACCGGGGGTCTGCAGGGGAGGGGGAGGATTGAGCATCCGATGATTGCTGTCCTCTCCCAGGGAAGGGTGAGCATATCATCCCGCTCCTTGGCTGCCCCTTGGTGGAGGATGGGGGGTAGTGCCAGAGCTAGGGAGACAAGTGACGTGGCTTTGTGATGCACACATGCCTCCATGCACATGCATTCACAGACACAAGGAGAGGGACCAAGAAAAAGAGAAATGCGTTTGCCTGCTCCAGTACTCCGGCACTGCCGCAACAAGGAACTCCTGGGCCCGCCCAGATGTGTACTGGGGAGGATGGCCCTTCCGCCCCTGCCATGGGGGGGAGGGGTAATCCGTGGGGGATACAGGGTTTGGGAGATATTGAGGGGTGAGGCAGTGACAGGGGGCTGGTGGAGGAGAGAAGTATTCCGGCAGGCTGATGAGGAAAAATACTTGAATCAAAAAAAAAAGAGTGATTGACGTGGTACCTCGCACCACGTCACTTGCATTATCATGTACTCCACATGGCAGCACAGATTCAAAAAAGAAACCCATTTCGAAACTGTCAAGAAAGAAACCACTAACCCAGCCACACATCCCAAAGTGAAACACAGCTCCACAAAATTCCAAGGCACCTGTATACGGACATAAACAAAGGAAACCGGTCCATGCACCTCTGTACACTACCTCTTTAAGGAGAAAATATTATTTAATTGCAATCTAACTTATAAATCAATCCAGCATGTTAGAAAAGAGTGGTAAATACGTCCTGCTATCTTGAAGAGAATATAATGATTCAGAGAATAACTTTGACATGCTAATTCTACTGTTTCATACTGCCAAGCGGTCCTTATCTGCCATCAATTTCAATGTTTCTATTATGTTTCTATATTCTGAAATGTTGCTACCTAAGGCAGTTACATACTTACGACATATTCTGCAACTTTATTGTTTGGGGCCCTCCTGATGTACAATTATATTATCGTGTGCCTCCTAACTTCAGTTAATATTTCATTCTCTCCCTTAGTATGTGGGCCTCCACAGGAGTCTGGGAAACAAATATTGTCCCATTCCATGAGGAATCATTCTTCTCTCCCTTTAAGGGTATATCTGAGCATATCCGTAGCTAGTGTTGTTAGCAGTAGGTTTTTCCACATCACCATAGTGGGGGTTATGCAGGACACCCAGGTGTTCAGTATGACCTGCCTAGCTGTTATGAACATTATTCTTACCCATCTGGGGTACAAGTCCCATCCCCCCCCTTCATCCTGTTCCAGCCCAAACCAGAGGGACAAAGGGGAAAATTCAATCTCCCTCCCCCAAATAGCTGTGACGTCCGCTGGTACAGCCTTCCAAGAAGTTCTAGGGACGGAACACTCCCAGAAATAATGAAAGTATGTACCCTTGGCTACTAAACATCGGCCACACATTGGGGACATGCTGGGGTAGAACTTGTGTACCATACTAGGGAACCCTTCTACTATGCCATCTTTCTCCTTCAGTCAGGTCACCCCTTCAGAAGCTTACAATGCCTTGATCTCCCTAAACCCTAATAAAGGCAGATGTCCCTCCTGGCTGGACTCCAAGATGCTCCACCTGGCTGCCCCTGCCATTGCCACCCCCTGGCTGACCTATTCAGTCTCTCTTTCACCCTAGCATCAATCCCTTCAGAATGGAAGCATGCAATGGTTATCCTCCTCCCAAAGGGTGGAGACCCCGTGGCCCCAGGTAACTATTGTCCCATTTCCCTCCTCCCTATTCTGACTAAACTCCAGGAGCATCTTGTACTCGCACAACTTTCCTCCTTTCTCAACTCCTCCTCTTCCTTCTTCTTCTCTCCCTACCAGTCTGGCTTCAGGAAAGATAACTCCACCACCACGTCACTCCTACATCTCACAGACTCCATCCATGATGGCATGAAAACAGCCACATCAACTCCATTATTTTTGTCAACCTGGCAAAGGCATTAAACACTAACTCCAATGCTTTCCTCCTCAATAAGCTCCCCCTTGCAGGGCTTTCTACCCCAGCCACCAAATGGTTCCACTCCTACCTGGTAGATCATTCCCAATCTGTGAGAATCAGAAGCTCCACCTCCTCTTCCCTCCCAGTTACCGCTGGTGTCCCCCAAGGCTCGGTCTTTGGGCCGCTCCTTTTCTCCATCTTCCTAAATGACCTGCCTACCACTTGCCCTCACTCTTCCATCCACATGCATGCAGATGACACAGTTCTGTATGCCTCAGACCCCTTGATCGCTGTTGTAGCGAACAAGTTGCAGCAGGACTTCAGTGATGTTCTGCTCTGGTTTCGTGCTAACCAGCTTTCTCTGAATGCCAAGAAGACCATCTCCATGACCTTTGGCATGAGACAGAGACTCTCTCAGCTCCCCTTCACCCCCTCCTTCCACACCCTGGACTGGACCACACTGGAGGCTTACTCCTCCTTTAGATATCTTGGGTTCTGGCTCGACCAGCACCTGGACTTTTCTGTACATATCAATGCCATCCACAAAAAGCTCCATCTGAAGCTGGGTGCCCTTCATCGCAACCGTGGATGCATCCTGCTGCCAGCTCACCATGAACTTACACAGAAAATTATCCTCCCTTTATTCGACTATGGTGACACAGCCTGTAGTCCTGCTCCCAAGTCCACCCTAGCCAGACTGGACCCTCTTTTCCACTCTTTCTGCACATTTGCCCTTGATTGCCCAACCGCCACCCACCACTGCGAGCTTTACTGGTTACTCAATCTTCCCTCTCTCCACAACCGTCACCAGTCACAATGTGCAAAGCTCATGGTCAAATACTGGTTCCAGACCTTACCCCCGTATCTTGCCTCTGTTCTAGCTATTCCTACCCCACCCCGACTTACCCTCAGAAATTCAGACACTTGTCTTCTGGCTGTTCCATGCATGTTCTCCTCGGTTGGCCAAGCAGCATTCCACATCGCATGCCTAAACTATGGAACTCCCTCCCCGCTGGCGTCTGACACATGCCCTCCTCCCAACTCCTCAGTTCCCTCATCAATGCCCACTTCTCCTCAACCTGTGTTTGTGACTAGGATGTGACCACCTTTCTCCCAATTGGTCTTTTCCCCCACCTTGACCAGGTATTCTTGTCTTTTTTTTTCGATTGCTATTTATCTCACAAGTGCTGCTGTACCTTATGAATGTTTTATTGTAGGTTTTACTTAACCCACTGTTTGTCTATATTATCTTGCCTCTTTTTTTTGTATTGCACTATTGTACTCTATACATATTATATGCCCTTTTTCTGTATTCTGTTTATTGTATTATGACTATTGCTCCCCCATGTTCCCCTCCACAAGATGCACCTGGAATCGAGCAGTACTCTGCTCAGTGTGCCCTCCTAGTAAAACTTTTAAATAAATAAATAAACAAAATAAAGTAATATAACCTATGAATAAATTTGTATTGTGTTTCTTTGAACCTGTTACAGAGCAACAGGCCCATATGAGAGCTAACTATAGTTTTCCACTTCTCATCCGAAATGGGAAGACCCAAGTCTATTCCTCGTTTTGCATTAGTTTGTCCTGTTAGAGCTGGGAAATATAACCTGTCATGTTTAGCCACTGGGTAGTAATTTTGGTGCTGCATTACTGAAGGAGCTGTACTGACTACTAGGTATCACTGCCATAAGAACCTCCCCTTATCACCCTCAGACAGACGGTCTTGTTGAGCATTTTAATCAAACCCCAAAATGCCCGGGGGTGAAGCTAGCAACCCAGCCAGAAGCAGCCATTTTCTGGAGCTCCTACGAACAGACCATTTTAACTACTAATTTAGCAATTTCTGACCTCTGTACTTAATTGGAGAACATACTAATACCCGCTGAAAAGACTGCTGTCCCTTCAGATCCCAAATCCGGTTAGAATGGGCCGCACAAAACCGATCAAACAAGACTTTTTTCAACCACGGGCCTTGGTTGCAAAACACCTTGAACATGTGGATGAAGCGGCCTCTGCAAACAGCATGGAACAACCAGTGGCTTCATTGAATTCCCTGCAAGTCACGGTAAATGTGCTCACAAAGATGGTCCAACAGATGGACCAGAAGTTGGACACTTTCACATAACGCTTTCAGGCAGTGGAAATACATCTTGATGCTATGGGGAGAGCATGAAGAGCATTGAAACAACAGCGGGCAAGGCCCTCACCACCACAACCACCTCTCTTAAGGAGCAGGCAGCCCTCCGTATTCTAGTGGAGCAACTTGAAAACACAGTACGGGTAGCAAATATCAGAGTTTTAGGTCTACCCAAGGAAAGTGAAGGAGAGAACTTGATACAATACCTGGGCCCCTGGCTCAATGAGATTAAGGGACTCTCTGATTTTACCGTGGTACGTGCATACAGGATTTCCCCATGTCACTCAAACCTTACAGCCGGTACCCCTCGGACTGTGCTACTCACTCTTGCTTCACCAGCAGAACGGGACTTCATTTTGGGGGCTATCCGGAACAGAGATCCAATCTACCATGGCAAGAATCATGTGTCGTTTTTCCGGATCTCACTTATGCCACAAGGATGAGATGTAAGGCCTTCGACGGAGTGAAACATAAGCTCAGAGACCTTGGTTTAAATTATTCCTTGGCCTTTCCTGCATGTCTCTGCTTCACAGGCAACCAAAATCAATACAGATTTACAGATCCAAAGGAAGCAGGACTATGTGTCAAGAAGACTGCAGGTCGGCGAGCTTTGGAACCACAGTCGGAGAACGATTCCGAAGAGGACTGAGTAGCGGTAGCAGTGGCTTTTTGAAAAAAAATCTGAACGCTGATCCGTTTAGCAACTGTACTATTTTATTGGCTGTTACTAGTAGTAATCTTAACTATTGGGCTGACATACACCTTTGAGGTTCCATGAGAGGGAGGGAGCATATTTCTGAAGCATAAATAATGTTAATACAATTGTGTTATTAATTAGTCTCACCCGTTATACTTCTCATGGGCAAATTACCTTTTATGTTTTGTTGGGGGCTTGTGGTTTACAGAATAGCCCTAAGGAGATCAGTCATTTTGATAACAGACAGCAGTTTCGACTTTTATTCCCTGTACCCTCACTGTTCAGAAGTATTTCAGGTTCAGTTACTGAGTTGTTCCAGTTCGTAGCTAGCTATTATTATGTTATAATAGTATGCCAATAATTTCAAGTATGGCTTCTTACTAGGGGGAAGTAAATGCGCTATTTGGCATTCCTGTATGCTCATGTCTTTACTGGTAGGGATGAATTAGGGCAGGTCCCTGTTCCCTAAATTAATTTCTACTAAGCTACAATATGCGGAATGCTTAATATAATTTCTTTGTATAAGACCTGGGTAACCTCCTGGGGTACAAGCAATGATTATTTGGAAGACTCCAAATACTTTAGGCTTAGAAGGAGCTCTGGAAAGTTAATATTCCTTTCTTTTTATTTACAATGGAATTGATTTTAAAGGACCAATTTGGTTGGCTACATATTATTCATAAGTACGCTGAACCTATTCATTTTGGGCATTGGTTGCAATGTAGTTCCTGAATGATGTATATATATATATATATTTTTTTGTAACAGATCAAATTTCTCCTCAATGCTGTACCATCAGTTGTATGTAATCACCATCCTTGGTAATGTACTTCTTCATTTTATGTCAATCTATATGCTCAGAATTACTGTGTTTTATGCTTATGTATGAAATACTAACAAAACATGTTAAAAAGGTTTGTAAAAGGGGAAGGGAAAGACTAGGGCCAATACTTACCTTACCTGCATTTTTGCTTACAGAGAAGTATCACAGGCATCAACAGGTCTTTCACCATTTGAAATACTGTATGGTGGAACAGCCTAGTGGTGCTAAGTCACCATACCTTGTGCCAGACCAGCAACCCGGGTTCAGGAACGAGCTCAGAGCACCGGGGGTTGGCTAGGGAGGAGAGGATGGAGCATCCGCAGGACTGCTCTCTTCTCCTGGGATGGAGAGGGGACTGTCTCACACAGACGGTGACATCTGGTGGAGACTGGGTGTACTGCTGATGCAGAGACCATGGAAGGGGAAACGTTGGGCGGCCATCTTCTGGACATGAGCAGGAGCACTCATGTAGTGGGCTGGATGGCATTTGCACATCCCATATTCAGACAGGGAAGCATCAAGGAAAATCCCGGCTCCCCAGATAGGTGATGGCACCTCCAGTACCCCACCACAACACACCCAAAGCCGGGTTTCCCACACTGGCTCTCCTGATCCCCCTGCCCGCCTTGGCTGTGATGTTGGAGCCCCACTGGACTAGGTAGGTAGGGGAGTGTCTGTCCCCGATTTCCCGGTGTAGGGGCTTCAGGTGGGTGGTATGTGGGGGCAGTGAGAGAGGATGCCCAAGAGAGTTCTGGGGACACGGAGCAGAAATAGAGTTGAAAAAAAAAAGGAAATGCTGTATGGTAGACAACCTAGAGGACCACTAGATGTAATAAAAGAAACGTGGCAAGATAACCCCCATCAGAAACAATCTATGACATTTTATATGTGTGCCCTGAGAAAGAAGCTGGCAAAATATGTTGAAATCACCCAAAGTAATCAGGAAAAGGCCCAAACCAGTAGAAGGTGTATTATGACCATGGAGTAAAAGAAAAAGCTTTTGAGCCAGGTGAAACAGTCTTGCTACTGTTACCCACTACAGAAAATAAACTGTTAATGAAGTGGCAAGGATCTTATAAAGTGTGTAGATGTACTGGCACAGTTAACTATGAGATTGAGACCCCTGACAGGAAAAATCCTACTAAGATATACCTTGCTAACCTCTTCAAGAAACGGGTTGAAAAAATACCAAAAGTTGTTTTGCTAGTTTTACCATAAATTGATAAAGAAGATATTGATTTAGCTTATGACAGACTGGAACAAACTTTAACTGCTGATTCTGTAAAGATGAATGTTTCCTTAACCTCTGAACAAATCGCAGAAATCTGTAACTTGCTAAAGACATATAACAGTACTTTTACCACAGTGCCAGGCCAAACAAAAAGGGTCCAGCACATAATAATGACAAGGAATGCTCGCCCTATTAGACAAAAGATATACAGATTACCAGCATGCTTAAGAGCAGACGTGGTTAAGGAAATACAAAAAATGAAAGAATTGAGTATCACTGAAAAGTTGAGAAGTGCTTGGTCATCACCAATGGTGATTGTAAATAAAAAAGAAGGGGGTGTAAGAATCTGCCTTGATTTTAGGAAACAATCAAGTGTTGGAATTTGACAATTATCCTATGCCCAGAATAGATGATTTGGTGGACAGACTGGGGAGTGCCAAGTATATCAATACCCTTGATCTCACCAAGGGTTACTGACAAATCCCTCTAGCTAAAGAATCCAGAGACAAAACTGCATTTGCCACTCCTATAGGATTCTGTCAGTTCACGACCATGCTGTTTGGGTTACCTGGTGCACCCGTTACATTCCAGCGGTACATGGATGCAATTTTATCCTCTCACACTGGTTATTATGCTGTCTACCTGGATGATGTCATGGTATACGGTCCAGACTGGAAAAGCCACCTGGAACACCTATGAGCAGTTATTCCATCAATCAAAAATGCAAGTCTGACAACTAAACCTACCAAGTGTGCATTGGGCATGCAGGAAACCAGATATTTAGGCTACATTTTGGGAAATGGAGAAGTCAAGCCAGAGGTTTCTAAGATAGAAGCTATAGTTAACAGCCATGTCCCTAAAACAAAGAAACATGTCAGGTCATTTTTAGGGCTGGCTGGTTATTATCGGATATTTGTTCACAACTTTGCCGAGTTAGCTACTCCCTTCACTGAACTCACAAAGAAACAGTTACCGAATAATATGAAATGGACATCAGAGTGTGATGAAGCTTTTTGGGCCATTAAGGCTGCATTGTGCTCAGCCCCTGTTTTAAGAAGCTCAGACTTTGAGAAACATTTTTTATTATAGACAGATGCATCAGAGGTAGGCCTAGGTGCAGTCTTGAGTCAGCATATAGATAGAAAAGAACATCCTATTCTATACATAAGTAGGAAATTGCACGGCAGAGAGAAAAGGTACTCCATCTTTGAAAAGGAATGTTTAGCAGCAAAGTGGGCCATGGAGTCCCTTAAGTTTTATTTGCTAGGAACTGACTTTGTACTTATAACAGATGACAATCCTCTCTGTTGGCTTAACCAAATGAAAGATAAAAATTCCAGCATCACAAGGTGGTACCTGGAACTACAGCCATTTAAATTCAAAGTGATACACAAATCTGGTAAAGAGAATAGAAATGCTGATTTTCTGTCAAGATATGGATCAGGAATTGAGGGTTCTGAAGGTTGAACTTTACTGTTTTCTGAAAGTTAGAATCTAATATGAAAGTACTATTCTGTACATAAGTAGGAAGTTGCACGACAGAGAGAAAAGGTACTCCACCATTGAAAAGGGATGGCTTGTGGCAAAGTGGGCCATGGAGTCCCTTAAGTTCTACTTGCTAGGAGCTGACTTTGTATTTGTAACAGATCACAATCCTCTCTGTTGGCGTAACCAAATGAAAGATAAAAATTCTAGAATTGCACGTGGTACCTGGCACCACAGCCCTTTAAATTTACAGTGTTGCACAAATCTGGGAAAGAGAATGTCAATGCTGATTTTCTGTCAAAATATAGATCAGGAATTGATAATTCCAAAGGTTGAAACTTCTGTTTGCTATGCTGCATATGCACTGAACTGTAAAAGTTATAAGCTAATGCTAGAAGATAATTAAAATAAAGTTTTGTAAATCTGTTTTTGCAAAACAGGTTCCCTCTTAAAGGAGGGGGGGTATATGACAGGGTTAAATAATGTTCTGTCCCATTTATTATGCAGAAAGAGTTTAAAGTACTACTGATGCTTCAAAGAAAACCTTGGAAATCTTAATAATTATGTATAATTCTGCTTGCATTCCATATATAGTCTATATATTTTTCTTCCCCATTATTTATTACTAATGAAATTTGCATGACTACATGATCATTATCCCTCAGAGATCCCTTAGAGTTCATCTGCTTATATGGCTTACTCTCTACTTCAAATCATAATCCTCTGTTGTGACATCACAATATGTTGCCATGTGAGTAACTGTGATGTTACAAGCAATGCATTATGACCTCAGGGAGAAAGCAGCAGGAATAGATGGCCTGTTTAGGAGCAAAGATCCTGTTTTCATGCAGATAACCTCAGTAATAAATAATGGGGAGGAAGAATACATAACTAATGCGAAATACAAGCTGAACTGTTGCTAACTTTTATTATTTGTTAAAGTTCTCCTTAAGGTGTTAGTTGCTCTTTAAATGCAAGGGTCTGTTCTATCCTTTCCTTTTCCTTCTTCTCTGTCTGGTTGAGCAACCAAATTTTCTTGTGAGACGTAGGAACTGATCACTCCGACAGTTTCACAATTCTCAGCCTAACGCTACCTCTCTGCCTTCCTTTGCTGTTCTGTCTTTTCTTCCTCCTTGCATATCTGCAGGTATAAAAAAATATATGTGAATCTTTATTTGGAAATGTATATGATACTGGGATCCCTGTGTTTTAAACTGTATATAGTTATACTGCTGAAATGATTACAAAAACTGGAATTCAAGGGGTTAACCTGAGATGCTGGTTTGAAAAATGTTTCAAGAGCTGTCAACAAGAGGTCAGTTTTGGGTCACAGTGTACTATTTTGCTGCACCTGCTGAAACTTACAAGACCATTATGTGAGAAGCACCCTGTTTTTTAACAAGTTTCTCAGGCACAGACTTACAAAGAGAGCAACAATGCTTTTGCAATAGAAAGAGAGAGAGAGAGAGAGAGAGACAGAAACAGAGATTGAAAATTGAGAAGAAAAACTCAGAAGTAGCACTCTGATTTATATGCATATACTGCCATTGTAAAATAGTTATACTGAACAATTTGTATTTTGCTTTTATTAATAATAAAACACTATTTGCAAATTTTACAACTGCTCCTGGTTTTCCTATGTTTCCTGACCTGTGCCTCAATGACAATCAGTTTAAGTGGGAGCTTAAAACCCATTTATTCAGACAAGCCTTCCCAGATCACAATTAGTACTTCTTGTGTCCAAGAATGTTATATTTAGTTTGTTTTATGCAGGGTATTTTTAAATGTTTTTAGTGTGATGTAAAGTGCAATGAATCACAATGAGAATTGTGCTATACAAATAAAGTTAAATTTAAAAGAAAATGATGCTGTGGGTGACAATCTGCTATAAGACACCCCTTCCCCAAGTTAGCCACAGCACGCGTGTCCAGGACGAAAATTGCCATATCGGTACCCCGGATGATATCTGTAATGTTCCTCCCACTCCAGCCAACCCTCAGCACTCCAGTAAAGGAGTCCCTCAGCCTCCAGCAAAGTTTGGTTCTTCCTGTAGATAGTGAGGGGATGGTAGCACCTTGGTAGGGATGAGCCAGCCAATCAGAGGTAAGGAGGGAGGCTCCAGATGTTGTTCTCCTCCAAGACTTTCAGAGTAGGCCCCCAGCAGGGACAAGCCTGCCCCATGGTATGGATGGCTTAGGTCTGGATAGAATCCAGGACCAGAGATATGAGGCTGCCTGGTGGGTAGAGGTGATGGTGTTGGCAGCCTGAAGGAGTGGGATGTGGGTGAGCACAGGAGACAAGGACATTTTTTTAAAAAAAGGAGCAAAATGGTCAACTAAGTGCGGTCTTTGTAGGCCAGACCTAGATGGGCACTGAACTTTGACCAATGTTCCATACAGTTCATGAATTACACTGCTTAACCTTTCCTTTAACTCCCTTAGGACATTAATACCCCAAATAACTTATTTGTAATCTGACTTTTGACATGTGAGCATATCATTAATAGAGTGTCATTATATTTTATTGCAAATTGTTATAGAATTTTTGCATTTCACATGGGTGGTGTTCCTAGGGGGTTGTACCGCTCTGACATCAATCTCTGGGTGGCGCTGTGCATTTTAAACTTTTTATAGAAACAGACCCCCTAGTCGGGAGTTTAATGACCCAGGCCACTAAATCTTGTTTGAGCCCACAAGGCAGGGGTGGTAATTGTAACTTACAGGTGACCTGTAAAAAAAAATACTGATGATTAATCTAATTATATTAGAAATATATTATTGCTAAATATATATATATATATATATATATATATATATATATAGGATACATGTGGCAAATATTGTCACTCCTGCAGAGTGAGATATCCAGAGCTCATGATTCAGGAGTGACAATATTTGCCTTAGCACATGATTTGAACATTATGTATTTGATTTATACAATAGGGGTAGGAGTTTCAGAAGTATTGTTATGTTGTCTTGTGTTCTGTTCCTGTTTATGTGTTTGCCCATTCTATGTATGAGTTTTTCTGAATGGGCTGGCAGTGTTATAAACTCTGGGAAACAGATGAGTGTGTTTTGCAATGCTAAATGAGTTAGTTTTAGGTAGGAGTGAGAAACAGACTATTTGGTGAAGCTGTATTCTTTAGAAGTCTGGCTGCAGTCAAGTTGAGAGAATCACAGTAATGGTAGTGGGCTAAGAGTCAGAGTGTCAGAACAGCTGAGACTGTTTTAGTGGTAATTGAGTTAGCTGCAGGCAGCAGTAAGGAACAGAGAAGCTGTGCTCTTTAGAATTCTGGCTGCAATCAAGCTGAGAGTATCACCGTAATGAGCTGGAAGTTAGAGTGGGGAATAGGTGTGTTTTGTAATGCTGAGTTAGCTCTAGACAGCAGTGAGACCTCTCATGTAGATCTGCATTTGTGTCTATGGTAACAGCATAGTTGTTTCTTGCATGCTGAGGGGAAATCTGCCTAGAGTGATGATATCAGTGACCTTTGTGTGAACTGTGTGTGTAAACATAGAAACATAGACTTTGACGGCAGATAAGGACCGCTAGGCCCATCTAGTCTGCCCATTTCCCTACCTACAGGATAGGCCGCAGATCCTAGTTAACCAACAGCCTATTTCTTCCTACCCCCACAAGAATTGCCTTATGTCTGTCCCATGCATTCTTGAATTCTCCCACAGTTTTAGACCCCACAACCTCCTCAGGAAGGCTGTTCCATGCATCCACTACGCTCTCTGTGAAATAATACTTCCTCACATTGCCCCTGAACCGTCCCTCCTTCTATCTTTAAATTGTGTCCCCTTGTTCTCGTTTTCTGAAAATGCTACCCTCTTGGACTTTGTTGATTCCACTGAGGTACTTAAAGTTTCTATCATGTCCCCTCTCCTTCTTTCCTCAAGGGTATACATATTAAGCTCCTTTAGTCTCTCCTCATATGGCTTCTCTTGCAGACCCTGCACCATTTTAGTTGCCCTCCTCTGACTGCCTCTATCCTGTCTATGTCCTTGCAGAGATGGGGTCTCCAGAACTGGACACAGTACTCCAGATGGGGTCTCACCAACTGTCTGTACAGAGGATAACAACTTACTGTTTTCTGCTGCTGATGCCTCTCCCTATACATCCCAGTATACCCCAGCCCTCCCTACTGCCTTTTCACATTGCTTGCTAACCTTAAGGTCATCTGATATGATTACCCCAGGTCCCTTTCCTTTTTGTTGTTGTTACTACCTCCCATTGTGTATTCTTCCCTGGGTTCTTGTTTCCCAGGTGCATTATTTTGCACTCTTTGCATTGAATCCTAGCTGCCGTACTTCTGACCATTCCTCCATCCTTGCCAAGTCCCTTTTCATCCTTTCCACGCCTCCTTGTGTATCAACCCTGTTGCAGATTTTGTGTCATCTGCAAAAGGCATACTTTTCCTTCCAGTCCTCTGCAATGTCACTGATGAAGACATTAAAAGGACTGGACCCAATACTGAACCCTGCGGTACCCACTAGTAACCCCCTTTCTTCAGAATGGACTCCATTTACAATTATCTTCTGTGTCCTGTTGTCCAGTCAATGTTTTACGGCTACCACCCTGGGTCCCACTCCCCAGGCTGGTTAATTTGACTATTAATCTTTGTGTGGGACTGTGTCAAATGCCTTGTTAAAGTCTAGGTAGGCCATGTCCACAGCCCCTCCCTGGTCTACTACTTTGGTCACCCAGTCAAAGAATTCTATTAGATTCGTCTGACATGACCTTCCCGCTGTGAACCCATGCTGCCTTGGCTGATGGCTGATATCATCACAGTAGAGCAGAGGGTAAAAATATCACACTGCAGTGGATGATACACTGTTTTATCTCACTCATTTATCACTCACACCATTGTATAAATATAGAGATATATATCACACAAGCATTTGTCAATGCTGAATGTTTGCTTGAATGCTGTGGTGTACTGGATATTGCTTGTACACATTTTTAGTAAATCTATTTGTGCAACAGGCATCAGGATAAAAACAGGAACATGACAGCATTTATGTAACACACTATACAAATAAACATGATGTAATCACCATGAGAATAACTCCAAGTTATTCACATAGTGATTACATCATCACTCGTTTATCCTCATAGTGATTACATCATTTCTAGCCACAGCTGAACTACTTCCACACCACACACCATACCAATGCACCCCAAATTACACACCTGTACAGCACACCTACCCCACATAAACCATTAATTAAACCCATGAAAATCTGATGCATACTAAACCCCCAGCTCGAGCTGCTACACAGGCCACTCTACATGACAGTGCAAACACACGCTACCGCCGGAATAAACTACAAAGCCATACCACCTCAAGTTTTTTAAAACACGGCAAACAATAACTACGGAATGACAAACTTAGAACTAGAAATGGAACAAATAATGACACAACTAGAAAAAGATCCTGACCTACTGGAAGACCCATCTGGAATGAACACCATTCAGCCAACAACACCCACAGCGCTTCTACCAGTGAACAAAGACAAAAACCCTCAGCCTGGCATAAGCGCTTCCACATTAGCCACTGGCATCTACACAAATGCTATCAACCAGGAAGATATAGACCTCTATATTGAAAAAGCCTGGAATCTCAACATGGCAAAGAAAACCCAAATAGATACTAAAATGTTCACCAATTACCTCTGCAAAACCTTTGGAAAACAATGCCATCTTCAGGACATTCCTCCTGCTCAACTAAACAGCTACTTCTGCCACTATTTCATCAACTGCTCTAAAAAAGATGGCACAGACTATGAACCTCTCACTTTAAGAGCAACATTTCAAAGTGTTGAACGCTACCTAAAAACAAAGAATACAGCAACTCCCACTCCACATCACCAGCTTTTGAAAAGGCATGTCAAGTACTGCTCTCCAACAAAAAAAACGTAAAAAGCCAAGGTAAGGGTTCCAAACCAAAAGCAGCAGACAAACTCACAGACTCCATCATAGACAAACTCTACAAACAACAACTACTGGGACCCTACACTCCCGAATCACTCCTGAACACTATGTGGCTCACAATAAGTATGTATTTTATGTGTAAGGGGCAACACCGAGATGTGCAATCTCAAATGGGGAGACATAATACTAAGAACTGATGAAAACTGCCAAACATACATACAGCTAGACCAGGAAAGGCAAACCAAAACCTGCACTGAAGCAAATCCTAAGGACTGTCGAAAAGTTAAACCTGAAGCCTACCAGCTCACCAGCAACCCTCACAAATGCCCAGTGCAAAACTACCTCTGTTACAAAAGCAAAAGACCACAACAGTGCCTTTCGGATGACTCCCCATTCTTTCTAGAAACAAACTTCCACGCTAAAGAAGGCTCACCCAATGCCTGGTACAAAAACCAGCCAGTAGGAATACACAAACTGGCATCAATAGTTAAAACAATGATAGCAAAATCCTCTATTCAGACAGACAAAAAGCTAACCAACCATTCCGTGCGAAAGTACCTTATTCAAAAATTGACACACTGGAATCCCTCCGACAGACACGTTACAGATTTCTGGACATAAGTAGATCCAAAGTTTAAACGACTACTCCAAAATAAATAAAGAAAAGCAGAAAACAATCTCTAGCATACTAAGCAGCGAGCCAAGCAACCAACAAGTTCACAGGCACCACTAGCAACAATCCCTGAAAACTAGTCTAACATCCTGGAAACCTGCTTTTACAAGCCCTCCATACAAGCCAAGACAATCAATTTCACCATCATTCAAGGTGAGTCAAACCATTCCCACTGCACTCCAAAACTATGTTCTCCCACCCCCAAACTACCTAACACTTACAACTTCTTCCTCTGTTTCCTATAGACAATAAATATGATTCCTACACCAAAAAGAGACCTTGGGTACTGGACTCCGACAGTGACACAGATTAGAAAAAAAAGCATCACATCATTACTAAAGGCCCTACAGGGTGAAGACTGATTCCAACCTAAAGTACTGCAAACAGCAAAACACCAAACATGGACCACGGACATCACAAAAAAGTGAAGACTGATTCTTAAAGACTCTATTTCACTGCTAAACAAAATCTCCAAACCACAAAAAGTAACACAGATGGACTATAAAAACCTCACAAGGTGGAGACTGATTCTACCATATTGTTTCTAACATTCAAAAATGTTAATGCTTCTACAGCTCTGTTTATCTTCTTTCCCACACCATTCTACTGCCCCTCTACAATTTTCAAACAATAAAAGCAATCTTTTTCCCCATGCCTCTACCTGATCCTACCCCTCATACTCTTTTCAGCAATAAAGCAATTTCTAACAAAAAATAAACAGCATAACTTTTCAAAAGTGAGCAAAAATTACTACAATATGTAAATATTTACTGTTTCACACATTATCACTGGTTGCTATGCAATGTTCCACTAGTTTACCTTCTCATACACTGCTTAACAAACCTTGTCTTTTATTCTCAACTGCAAATAAACAATTTGAAACTTCTTTACCTTTTTTCTCCTTGACTCCATGTGTTCCCCGAAAAAAAAAAAAAAAATTAAAAGATCGGTGCGACTCTTCCTGTCATATCCAAATAAAACAGTGCCACCCAAAAAAGTAAATAAAATAAATCCAAATACAGAGGGCCCTCCTTGCTGTAATCTACTGCAGCAGCCAGCAACTCCACAAATGGACTCTTCATGCCCTACTCCACCCTGCGAAAAAAAACCAAACACATCCCCAAAAAAAAAAAATCCACACAACGCCGATGACTCTTCCGAACCCAACGACACAATAGCCAAACATTGACCACCAAATCCAGCATGAATCAGCATCGTGGCTCCAACATCCTCCTCCTCCTCCGAAGAAGGCCGCACAACTCCTCGATGCTCCAACTCCAAAGTGCCAATGCCCGTCGCTCGATGCCACTCTCCACCGCTCCCAGGTCCACATACTGATTCCTTGCTGAAGCCACCAACTGAACTACACCACAAATCAATGCCATGCCCATGCACCAATAAAAACACTTGCCCACATAAGACAGCCCCCCAACCAACTGGAATGCCAATACCCTTGTCACTCAAAGCCAAACAAAACCATGCCCCCTAACCAATTGCAGCACAAAACACCAAACAAACCATGCCACCAACCAATCACAACACACAAACACCTGTCACTCAAACTCCATACACACCACGTCCACCACCTTAACTCAACCAATCGGAACACACACGCCACATCAACCTACCAATCCCAATCCACCAACAACACCCATTCACAAAATAAACCCAAATTAATTCCCCATTCAAAGCAACAGGCAAGTATGGCATAAGAACACACCACCACACACTGCCACAAATAAGTCCCCACCAAAACTCAACAAAAACACCTCACAGCGCCCCCAAAAAGCCTGTTGCATAAATTATTATGCAGGGGTGCTTGTGGGATAAACAATCATCTGTACAGTAGCCTATGCTCTCTCGTAAACCTCACTCGTGGCTTCGCCACCCGTGAGGTTACTTGAGGTCACAGGCTTCTGTACAGATAACTGCTTTATCCCACAAGTGCTCCCCCCCATATCCATTATTTACCCAAGACAGACCAATAAAGATGTAATACCTTATTTGCAGTGGGGTCCTAATTTTATACATTATTATAGTGCATTTATCCAGGATAGTAGAGGTGAAGTACAATATCTTGTTTTTAGTGTGTTCCTTCCTTTATATTGTATTTTTCTTGGACAGATCATTGTAGATGCAACAACTACTTTTCGGTGAGGTTCTGCTATAGGGTTCTGTTTTTACACAGTTTTGCAATGTGTTTACCCAGGAAAACCCAGCTGAAGTGCAATGTCATGTTCTTTTTTTTTATATTTTGTGTATATTATATTTTCTATTTCAAAAACAGAGGACAGTTTTTACATTGTATAAATTAAGACAGCATAAAATTACAGCAGTTATGAGCTTTAAAATACATTAGCTAAAAATATCAGGACAGTTTGAATAAGTCACACAGCAAGTCATATAGTAAGCACTGTATCATATGCAGAAACCATTATCAGAATTAATACATTCCTAAGGTACAAAAGTAAGATCTAGGGATGAAATATATAGAATCCATTTCCTCCACTTAAGCTCAAAGATAGACCATTTATCTGCCCTGTTGGCTATTAATCTCTCTAATATATAAATGTCTCCCATTATTTCCCACCAGCTCTGAATAGAGAGGTGCTTCTTACCCCAGCTTCTAGTAATTGCTTTTTTAGCTGCCAGTATGTAAGTAACTAACAGTGACTCTCTGGATATAGGGAGATCCTCTGGCATAACTGAAACCAGTACTAGTTTAGAAGTCAAGACTGCTTCCATATCCACCAAGTCTAGTAATGCCTCAGAGATATATCTCCAATAACCTGCTAATTGTGGGCATGCCCCAAAAATATGAAGCTGATCTGCCAACTCTTCTCCACAATGCCACCAGCAGTAACTTGGCATTCCCGGTGAGAAATTAGCCAGCTTTGCTGGTGTGTAAAAAAAAATATATATATATATTTCTAGATTTCCAGGCAAATTCTCGCCAATAGGGGACTACTAAAAGTCCCATTGAGAATTTAGCATATTTATCCCAGTTATTCTTTGATTCTGGGACTGGAAGTTCCTTATTCCATGAAGTCAGAATTCCCTGAGTCAAGTTTTTAGATAATTCCTGTATACCCTTGTATATTAGCCCTATAAAGTGGGGCCAGAGCTGTCATCTCCCTGTGGTCATAGCTAGGGTAAGCAATGGGGGGGGGGGATCAGGAAGCCTGCTATAGGCTGGTCCCCTTTGTTCCATATTTTCCATTATATGTGTGTACATTGAAAGCTCTTGTTGTGTAATATTATAGATTTCTTGGAGTTTAATAAATGGGAGAACACCTTTGGAATCTACTATGTGAAATATAAATGTTATACCTTTTTGTCTCCATTGAGCTATAGTGTGTTCTTGTTTTGGAGAAGAAAATTGGATTCCTGAATTTAGTAAATTAAAATAGGAGCCCACTGGTCCCAGCTCCACTGAGTGGGGGAGTCTCTTCCAGGTCTCTCAGGTAGAGTTTGTACTATAAATATGTCTAGGTTTCTTATTAGGTGGGAGATATATGGAGTATAGAAGATCACAGCCCTCCTTTACCCCATTTAAGGTAAACTCCAGATTCTTCCAGGATATATCATACTATGGACTATTCCTAATTAAAAACTCTAGCTATTACTGTGGATTAAGCATACTTCTGAAGATCAGGCAGATTTAGGCCTCCCTTATCTTTTGGAAGCATTAATGTAGACCACTTAATTTGTGTTTTTTTTTCTGGCCCATAAAAATCTTGCCAAAGATTTATTCCAAGATGGAAAGTACATTCTATCGGGCATTACTGGGATGGTCTGAAAAAGATATCACAACCGTGGAAGAATATTCATCCTGATAAGGTCGACTTTAGAATATAATGATAAATGAAGCTGGGGCCACTGATGCATATCTGACTTTATTTTTTGTGTGAGGGGTTCATAATTTACCATAGTGAGGTGCATTAACTGGTTGGGTAAATTTATTCCAAGATATTTTATCTTGATGCTGTTCCAGCCTAAGGGTAGCCTGCCCTTCAATGTTTATAGAGGGATAAACCGAAAGAGAGAACCTCTGTTTTGGAGGAATTTATTTTATATCCAGAGAACTGAGCAAATTGCTCAAGTACTTCCCAAATTGCTTGAATAGAGGATTCTGGATTCGCCACTGATAGTAAAATGTCATCCGTGATATAAAGCTAATTTCCAAGATTGATTGCCCACCTGAATGCCTGAAATCCTCCCTGAATTTGTAAGCATCATAACCAAAGGCTCAATATATATATATGGCGAATAGTAAAGGGGACAAGGGGCACAGCCCTGTCTAGTGCCTCGCTGTAACATAATAGGGGGTGTAATACCACCATTAAGTTTTATATATGCCCTTGGTTCACGGTATAACTGCTCTAGCCATTTCACAAACTCCCCTGGAAAGCCAAATGATGTTAGAACTCCCCATAGGAATCTCCAAAACACCCTATCGAAAGCTTTATAAGCATCTAAACTTACTAAAGCTGAGGGGGTAGCTGATTTAGCCATACGATCCGTCAAATGAATTGTCATTTGTATGTTATCTGCAGTCCGGTGCATACAGAGAAATCCTGCCTGATCTGGATGTATCAGGGTAGGTAAGATGGTTTCCAACCTGTGTGCCCATATCGCCATGTATAACTTGTAATCATTGTTTAATACCGAGATGGGTCTATATGAATCTAAGTTTAACATGTCTTTACCTGGTTTCAAGATGGCTGATATAGCTGCAAAGGAGCACGAGTGGGGGGGGCACCTCCATCCTGCACCTCCAAGAAAGTCTGCTGCATCGGCTGGAGCAGTTTTGAGAGAAATGTTTTATACCATTCGGCCCCAAAGCAGCTTGGTCAGAGCTTTTTAAAGTTTTAGAATGTTTGACTACTCTCTGAATCTCTATAGTGGAGATAGGGCTCAGGAGAGAAGCCTGCTGAGACTCACATAACTGAGGGAAATTAAGGGGGAACAAAACATTTTGTATATCTTTTGGGGAGGGGGGTGTGGGATCAGAATATAGATCTGCATAATATTGTTGAAATGCATTCATAACTAGAATGCCACATGTTTGGGGGGTCTCAAATCTTTGTAATAGTTGCAGTCTGCTTAAATCCTCTAATACGCCTAGCCAGATTCCTGGCCCCTTTTGGGCCTCCCTCATAGTAAAATCTTTTAAGATACAATAAAGACATTTGTGTCTTATAGTCTAAGATAGATTGTAATTCTGATTGAATCTGTCTAAGCTCAGTTGGTACAACTTGTTCCCCTCTGCCTCTCATCTTCTGTAATTCTTGCAACTTAACTTGCAATAATTTATATCTGGATTCTCTGTTTTTTTTGTCTGAAAGAGTAAGAAATAATCTCCTCTTATCGCGCTTCATAGTATCCCAAAGTAGGGTAGCTGATATAGATGGGTCTGCATTCTCCTCTAGGGTTTGTGTGAAACAGTCCGCTATTTTAGCCTTTAAACACTGGATCTTTCAAAAGAGAAAGATTCAGTCTCCACAGAGTTGTTTTATGAGTTTTGTTTAGTCCTACCTTGATTAAAAGAGGTATATGATCTGAGACGAGGCGAGCTTCCAGAGATATATCCTGAACCCTGTCTAGGTATTCTGTAGAGGTAAAAAAATATCTATTCTAGCTGATGTATGGTATCTAGAGGAAACAAATGTGTGTCCTTCCAGAGAAGGGTAGACGTGGTGCCAAACATCAGTGAGACCCAGCTTAGGTATCTGGGATTTAAAAAGTTTTTGAGTTGGAGTAAATCTGTGCTGTTTAGGAGAAGTAGAGTCTTTCTGCAAGGACATTATTAAATTAAAATTGCCCCCTATCAACATTATTCCCCATTGCTTTTCCAGCAGTCTATTGAAAAACTGTCTCAGTAATGAGGGAGATGCCCCTGGTGGCAGATACACACTTGTCAGTGTTACTTCGGTCTCGTGCATGCACCCTTGTACTATTATAAAATGCCCGTTATTGTCTGAATATACTTCCCCCTTAGTGAATGCAGTAGTTGCAGGGATCAAAATTGTCACCCCACCGCCTCTTTCCAGACTTACTGGAGGAAGAAAGGACTGTGTATCTGCCACCTGCAGCAAGCTTAGCATGTTCCCCCTGTGACAGGTGTGTCTCCTGTAAATAGATACAATCTACTTTCAGCTTCTGCAGATACTGTTGTAACCTAGCTCTTTTATAGGATGGTTAATATCATTAATATTCAATGACAGTATCTTAGTTGTTTCTAATACCATATTTGGTTTTCACTTGGTAAGTAACCTGATCAATTCCATTTCCTTAAAAACATCCCCTCATCCTCATCGAATATTCAGAAAAGCCTTTGATATCCTAACAAAAGTTCCACGAAAGTTTTCCTTCTATATTTTTGTTGTCCTGTTACCTGTCTGATTCTTTGCATTTTAAATGAAATTTCCCTACTGTTCCATAAAACACAAACATAACTTATCACAAACACAGCAATAGGTTGCTATCTTAATATCCAGGTGTGAGTGGTATAACCACTTATCTGGGTAAATAGCTTCCCAGCAGTAGTTTATTTATTTATTTATTTAGTTAAACATCAGTTTAGAAACCTTTGAGCCAGAGGCTCATTTACAAAGGTACCTCATCACAGAGAGGACATAATAACAATAGTACAGGGGACAAAATACATACAAACAGAAAAGTTACAGTTCATTTACAATTTAGTTACAATAGATTTCAATCACCACCAGGGTCAAGACTTAAGGTTAGGGATAGGTGGTGGGGGTAGCAGGGAGGAAATAGGGAGTTAGTAGGGAAAGGAAGGGAAGGGAGCCGCTCAGTGAGCGTTGTCATAAAGAGAAGATTTCTAGTCTAGTGGCAGTTGCACTTGCGAGAACTAAGCAGGAAAGTTCTGAGCCTCAGCTTAAAGCACGCTACGCTATGTGAGTTTGAGACACAGGTAGGGAGGAAGGGAGTTATACCATAGGGGCGCCCGGTAGGGGAAAGACCTCTGACCTTGGGAGGTCCTGGCTCTTGGAATAACTAGAGTAGATTTAGATGAGCTGCACGTGACCAGGGTCGGGGTAGTACGGCGGATTGAGTTGGATAGACCAATGGGGATAGGCCACGCAGGGCTTTAAAGGTGAGCTGGCATGTTTGAAACATGAGTCGCTCTTCCAGGTTGAGTATGGCAGCCGTGGTGTACAGCTCACAAGTGTGAGTGAGTCTGAGCACCAATGATAAGTCTGCAGGCCTTATTAACTGTGAGACGAACCTTGTTGAGGGCAGTCTGATCAGCTGAGCCATAGACGGAAGGCCATAGTCAATGAGCGACATGACAGAGGAGGTAACAGCCAGGTGGAGGGCATCAGAAGGAGGCATTTCTTATGCCGAAAAGAATACCTAGCCGTGTGTTGGCGACAGAATTTAGGCAGATATATGTCCATGGAATGAAAGCGCGGGTCAAAGGTTATACCAAGATATTTATAGGACTGCACTTGGTCAATGATGCAGTTGTGTGCGTGACAGCTAAGGAAGCTTGCTGTACTTATTTTGGTGGTGGGAGAAGAGCATCGTTTTAGTTTTCTTAAGGTTGATAACAAGACGGTGCTCAGTGAACCAGGTAGCTGCAGAGTCAAAGACTAGTTGGAGGGAGTTCTGTAGCAGCATGGGGTCATTGTGGGAGGCAACGAGAACAGCATCATCGGCATAGAGAAGAATCTTACCCTTACAACTGCTGGGTAGGGAGTTAAGAAAGAGTGAGAAAAGTAGGGGTCCAAGAATTGAGCCTTGCGGTACCCCAGAGCGGATGGGGCAGAAATCTGAGAGAGTACCGTTGACTTTCACACGTTGGGAGCGGTCGGAGAGATAGCTTGTGCACCAGGAAACCGGTCCTGAGGCAAAGCCAATTCGGTTGAGGGTGGAGAGTAAAATAGGATGCGAAAACGGTATCGAATGCCTTAGACAGATCTATGAAAATAGCACCAGCCAGGGCACCAGAGTCTAAGGAGGTATGGAGGAAGTTGGAGAATTCCAGGAGTGCTGTAATGGTACTATGACCTGCTCTGAACCCGTGTTGTTCAGGGCAGAGAACATTGTACTTACAGAGGTAGTCAGAGACCTGGGATGCCACAATTTTCTCTAGCGCCTTAGAGAGAGGAGGATTGAGATGGGTCGGAAGTCACGGAAGAGTCCTGTCACCGCCTTTATGGACAGGGGTAACAGTGGCAATCTTCCAGGCAGAGGGAATTGTCTGAGACAGAGTGATTTGTTGAAGATGCACGTGAATGGGAGAGAGGACCTGATCCAGAACCTGACGCAGAAGGCAGGGATCAAGTGAGTCATTACCGATGGTGTTACCTTTTAGGGCTTTTAGCAGGTATGGCCTAGCTTCTTGCATGGTGACATGACGCAGGTGGAAAGTGGAGCAGGCAATGGGTGGAGGTACAGATGGGGGCGGTGGACTGAAAAAATTGCAAGGGAGAACCGAGCTAAGGTCGGTAAAGGAATTATTGAGGTGGGTGGCAATGAGGGCAGGATCAGTGGAGACGGTACCATTGATGTTGAGAAGAGAAGGAGAGGGGGACTGGGAGTGACCATTCAGTTGCTTGATGTTGTCCCAGAAGCACCTAGGGTTCCCCCAGGAGGAGGTAAGAGAGGCTTGGTAGTAGTCCGCCTTTGCTTTGCGGATGGCCCAGGTGCACTGGTTGCGGGCGGCAGCATAGGACTGCCTGTCAGCAGAGCGGCCAGTAGCAACAGCAAGTGCTAAAGCTTGTCGCGTTGCTTGCCGTACAGTAGGGTAGGAGGATCCAAGGGGCTTGTCTCACTTTGGACCTCCTAGCAGTTATGGGAGCAAAGATATCACAGGCAAAGTTGAAAGTGCTTACAAAGAAGGCCAGGGCCAAATCAATGTTGGATGCCCGTCCAGAGGGGACCAATCAGTATGGGCAAGGAAGCCTTAAGGTTTGATGAGCCCCTGGCCTAAGCCGCCTTGGGAGGAGGTTTTACCGGGAATGAGGGCCAGGGGTTTCTCAGTTGAAAAGCACAGGGAGTGGTCACTGATGCAGTCAGGAGGACTTGGATGTTGCAGATGCGGATTGGCCTGTTGGTGAGAACCACATCCAGGAGGGTGTTTATCCCCCTAGTGTTTTTCTAGTAGGTTGTGTGACCAGTTGAGTTAGATCAATTGAATAAAAAGTCTCAGAGTGGGAGGAGGACGAGGCAGAGCACAGTTTATATTCAAGTCGCCCACCAAGATTTGGTCCGATGAGTTGGGTAGGGAGGAAAGGTAGTCAATTAGTGGGCCCAGGGCCTGGGATTGGTTCCTGGGGGGTATGTAGGCAACAGTTAGGAATAATGGGCCCCTAGCTGGGTCAGGGGACAGCTGTAGGGTAAGTGCCTGGGCCTTATGGTCGAGGTCAGGCGGGGGGAGAGGTAGCCCCATTAGAGAATCCCTCAAGTAGAAGACACAGCCCCCCCCTCTCCTGCCGACACGGTCCAACTGGTGGAGAGTGTAGCCAGGGAGAGAGATGTGAGAATTAGGAGTGGAGGGAGACAGCCAGGTCTCAACCAGGGCAATAACATCAGGTTTATGAGCCATCACCCAGCAGTGTAGAGAGTCCAGTTTTTCAGGAGGCTACAGATGTTCATAGAAGCAATGCACAGCCCAGAAGATTTCAGGTGAGGACCAGTGCTAACAGGCCGGGATTGGGATGGACATTGCCTGACAGGAGCAGGAGGAGGAGGAGGGCTGCTCTATGGAGGAACCAAGGTGGGGTAGCTTTCACGATTGGAGAGGGGGTGATGGGGCTGTGATGGTGCAGGAATAGGCAGAGAAGAACAGACAGGAGAGGCTAGTATGATGAGAAGAATGGGGGGGCAGCAGGGGTCCGAGGGAGGGCGGCAGTATGTCGGGAGAAATGTTGGGGCAGAAGCAGGGTGTGTGTAGGCAGCTGGGGGTGGTGACATGGGGAAGAGGGGGTGTAGTAGTCAGATCATTAAGGACACTGGAGTCGGATGCTAGTGGGGCTAGAGCACCCAAAGGGAAGACAAGGATTAGTAGAAGTGGGGGGAGTAGTGCAGGATGCAGTGAGTTGGGCATTTCTTTTTATAACTAGGGGAGTAGTGAGAGATAGTTAAGCTGGTGGATAAAGGGGAGGTACAGAGGAGATGGCCTGAGTGGGCTCTGGTGGGGTAGTACTACTGAAGGGTGCTTAGATGGGATCTGGTGCCCCTGGTGGTCAGCAGGTATAACCTGCTAATGAGAAAGTGGGGACTTAGGTTATGGCTGAACCGGATGTGAGGTCACAGGAAGTGACGTTTACAGCCAAACCAATAAAGCTACAGCCGCCCCTGGGTGGGTGGGTGGCTGGGGCGGGCGGGGCAGACGATGCGGCGCGCCATCGTGGGATACACCCCACAGCCGCCGTCCGCTGAAACAATCAGTAGTCTGTTAGTGAAGAAGCTTTCAAATGAGTCCTTCCAGTGTCCCGAATAACAATGGCAGGAAGCACAGTAAGTCGCTCAAGGACACCTGGAGGCAACTGGTGAGGGCTCCAGTTAGTAATGAACAAAAACATATTCACGTAACAGTATTACTATTTGTAATAAGCTATACTGTGGTAATCTTTGGACTTCCAGATATGGGGAGAGAAATGAAAATCTTCAGCTTTCCAGTAGAGGGTTTCTGAGAAACAGTAAACTGTTTCCCTTTAATTAAGGTAAAATCAACTAAGGAGAGGAGTAGATAACTCAAAAGAAAAATTTAGGATGTCCCCAAAGCAGCATAGAGCTCAAAATCTGCCCTTTCCCAAGCTTTCTGAATTTCTATTTGCAGAAGATATTAAGGGAAGAAGAAAACAAGCCAACCACATGATTCATTAGCTAGATCTGTAGCTTCTAGACCAATAACTGAATGGTGATTAGATTACTTAATTATACTAGCTGTTCCTTAGTCAGCTTCATGAAGGTAGTGTCTCTTCAGAGTGCAACCATCTGTTCCGGTTCAGAGAGGCTCATTGATACACAGAGCACACTTCAGGCCTGAATACAAGATGGTGCAGCATAGATTCAAACCCTCGTTGATGCAGTGCATCAATTCTCCCTAACTCTTCTCACTTAGCCACCCAAGTTCTTTCCAAAAGACCAAATTCAAGTATTGTCACTGTTTGCCTCCCTCCAATAAACTGCCAAGGTAGATTTAACTGTTCCTTTTTTAAATTCAAGTTTATTGCATAATTTGGCACAGGTTTACAATCATTCTATATCATTGTCACCATTTTCAGTTCATAGTACAATTATCCCTATTTTAGTACATATTGAGTATACCATGTTTTCTCATTTCGTGCACCTTAGATTCCCATACCTTACTCATTCTATTTTAATCTCATTTTACGTTTTGGTGAGCAGCCCAGAAGCAGCACAGTTCCGCTTTTCTTAATGGAAGAAGCTTTCTCCATGTCCACAGCCTGTCCCCCTAACCCGAGTGACACTCCCCATCTTCATGCCACCAACCACGGGTCCATCGTCTCACAAAGACCTGTGTCCTCATATTTATTTTGTATGTAATCTCTTCCATGTCTTTAATTTCATTGGTAATTGCCACCCAATCCTTGGGTTGTCGGAGGGTGGGATGAAAGCCATCTTCAGGTTATGGCTTTGTGGGAAGCCACTAGAAGAACATTCCATAGATAAACTTTGTCTGCTCCCTTGAGTTCCTCTGGTTTTATCCCCAATATTAGGTTTTTGGGACCTAGCTTAAGTTGTATGGAGAGTATCTGTCTTATCTTCTGTTCGATTTCTGTCCAGTAACCTGTGAGGGACGGGCAGGACCAAAATACATGTAGATGATCTGCCCCCATTGTCCCACACTCCCGCCAACATTGCCCTGAGCAATTATTGTCCCACTTAGACTGTATGTTTGGTGTTATGAAGAATCTTAATCTAACCTTCCACTCAAACTCCCTCCACATCGGAGATGATGTGGTCCTAGAGGCCCATGTCAGGGCGGATACCCAATCCTTATCCTCGAGAGGAACCCCTATCTCTTGTTCCCATCTATGTTTAATCTGTGAGGTCTTATTCCCTTTTCTATCTCTCAGGGCGCCATAGATGTCCGAGACCAATCCCTTAAGTCTTCCTGAATTAAAAATTTCGCTTATAATGTGCAAGAGCCCTGGTGAGGCTCCTGTTTGTGGATATCGATTTTGCAATTGGTGTATATAGACCCTTATTTGTAAGTATCTATAATGATCTACCTGTCTCAAAGAGAAATCTTCTCTAACTTGAGTAAATTCCATAACATTATTACCACTCAGGAATTGATTTAGGGTGTTTAGGCCCAGCCTCCCCCATCTTTTAAATGTAAGGTCCTGTCTGGACGGTGAGAAATCTGGGTCCCAGGCAACCACCTTAAAGGCCAGAGCTCCTCATCTAGCTTGTATTTAGTCCACAATCGTTTTAAGGACCCTAGAGTGTTGCGCACTGACAGAAGTGAGTCATTTAACCCTATGGTTTGGGTCCCTATTGTCCAGGCCCTCGACTCCAAGGGGGCCCCATCTGTCAAGGCTTCCACTATTGTCTTCCAGCGAGTGGAATAAGTCCTAATGGACCACAAGAGTGCCCATCTTAACTGGGTGGTTAAAAAATAGTCTTCTAAATTAGGGACATTTCGACCTCCATATTTTTTATTTGTCTGCATTACTATATTTTTAATTCTTGGTCTCCTATTATTCCAGATGTAGTTCGCCAGCATCCTCTGCCATATCTGGAATTAGTTCTTATGAATTTTTATAGGGAGACACTGGAAAAGATACAGGTATTTAGGTAAAATATTCATTGATACCGAATTTAGCTTTGAATATAGGGGTAACTGTAGAATTTCCCATCTTTTAATGTCCTGCCTGATCTGGGCTATAATTGGGTCAAAATTGGCCGAGTGTAGCATTGCTGGGTTCTTTGGGATTTGAATGCCTAAGATTTCTTTTTCACTTATTCCATTGCACCTCAAGGAGTTGCTATATGGGCAGGGTGGGTTATAGTGAAATGTTAAAACTTCTGTTTTATTTTTATTTAGTGTATATCCTGAGTACTGACTGAATTTATCAATGATGGACCATATTTTAGGGATAGATTTGTCCGGGTTAGTAATATATAGAAGGACGTCGTCCGCGTAAAGAGAGATTTTATGTTCTTCCTCGTTTATTCTTATTCCCTCCACCCCTTCTGTCTCCCTTATAGCCTGGGCCAGGGGTTCTATATATAAATCAAAAAGAAGAGGCGAGAGTGGGCAACCTTGTCTGGTACCCCTTCCCAAATCAAACCTTTGTGAGACGCCCCCATTCACCCTTACATAAGCCTTTGGGGAGGCATAGATGGCTTTAATCGCTTCTAGAAATTGTGGGGAAACCCAATCTCTTAAGAACCAGAAAAAGGAAGTTCCAGCTGACCTTATCAAATGCTTTTTCAGCGTCTAAGCTCATAAGGCACGCCGGGATACGCTTTTTATTGATAAAATCAATTATGTTTATAGTTCTTTTACTCCCTCCGAGCCTGCCTGCCTTCCACGAAACCCGTCCTGATCAGGGTGGATAAGACCTGCAAGAATAGGCTGCAGTCTATTGGCTATTATAGTTGTGAAGATTTTATAATCTCATTAAGCAGGATATTGGCCTGTATGAGCTACAGTCCTTCGGTCTTTGCCTTCTTTGCGATCACCGTTATTGTGGTATAATTCCACGAGGGGAATTACTTCTCCTTCCAACCATATCCGGTTGTAAACCGCTTTACGTGTAGGGTTATATCTGCCAAACATCTTATATAGCTCGCTCCCAAACCCATCTGGTCCTGGGCATTTACCCTCTTAAGTGCTTTCACTGTATCTAAGATCTCCTGTTGGGTGATTGGGCAGCCCAAATCTTCCTTTGGACTTCTGTAAGCCCGGGTAGCTTTAAGGTATTCAAAAATCTTGAAGCTTCCTCTGTATATGAGTCAGACTGGGATTGGTACAGACGTTTGTAAAATGTGACTAATGTTCCCTCTATTTGTTCCCACTTATACAAAATACGACCAGAGTTCGGATCCCGGAGTCCCGTAACATTTGCCCTAGCCGATTGCTGTTTCAACCTGTATGCCAAGAGGCGGGTGGCCCTTGGTCCTCCCTCATAATAGGTTTGCTTTGTATAAACGAGAGCTTTCTCCACCTCCAAGAGCTATAATCTCTGGAGACTCTGCTTAAGTTCCTTTATTTCCCTTTCTCTCTTCCTACAGAATTTTATTTTCTGTTGCCCCTCTAAGTTATTAAGGGCCTGGTTAATTGTTCTCTATGTTTACCTCTCTCCCTCTTCTTATACGTAGCTATTGAAATTAGCTTACCGCGAATCATTGTTTTAACTGTATCCCATATAATTTGGGGCACGGTGTCAGTATTCTCATTTAATTCTACAGTCTGTTTTATTATTTCTCGTATCTCCTCTTTTACTTTTTCATCTCGAAGTAGACTGACATTTAGTCTCCAATGTGTCGGTTTTTTAGGTAGTTGAAGGTCAACTTACGCGTATATGGGTTTATGGTCCGATAAGCTCTCAGAGCCCACCCAGACTGAGTCAAAGATTGTCAAATCTTTATTAAATGTGAAAAACATGTCTAGTCTCGAGTAGATTTTGTATCTTGGGGAGTAGTATGTATAGTCCCGAGCTAATGGATATTTTTCCCTCCATACGTCCACCAGACCTGTGTCACTCATGAGTCTCCTTAAATACTTGGAGACCCTCTCTTTGGGCGCCTTGATGCCTGAAGTCGTGTCTAAGGCCCTGTTCATAATGACATTCCAATCCCCCCCTGCACTCAGCACCCCCTTTGCCTTCTCAACTAGTAGCTTAATTAAATCTGCGAAAAAGCCTATGTCTGAGCCTGGGGGAGCATAAATGTTTAATAGTGTTACCTGGAGGTCCTGTATATGTCCCACCACTATCACAAACCTAGCCCCTGCATCCACTGATACCTCCTCCTCCTCAAATGGAAGGGAGGATGACAGTAATATTGCCACTCCTCTCTTCCTCCCCTTTGCAAGGAATGCATGGTACACAGATGGAAAAGCTCTACTTTTTAGTTTTAGAGCTTCTTTCGAGATAGCTGTGTTTCCTGCAGAAATTGAATTTCGCATTTCTGTCTCTTTAAAAATTTTTGGAGTTGTTTTCTTCGAGGATGGCTTATGCCATTCACATTGAGAGACTGATTTTTGATTTGACTCTATCCATATTTTAAACTTGTGAATTTCTTCAGTGCTGCATGTTCCTTGATGTCTTTAGGGGCCCTTCTCCCATCCCCCAGTCCGGAGAATCTCTTCCTGCCTCGGGCTGCTCCCCATCCCTCCTCTCCCTTCCAGTTGTAATGTAGGGTTTTATACATAACCCTGTGCCATGTTTTATAACTATTTAGTATTAACAACTCACTGGCCTTGAACTGCCAGCCAGACTCGTGATAATTGAAAACACATACAATATTATCCATCTCCAGTAAAAGTATACATCTTTTAACATTTAGAAACCAGGAAACTTTTAACTCAAACTTCATACGTTCCCATAACATAATGAAACTGCTCCTGAACAATTATATAACATCCCTCCACTCATTATCTTATCTATAAGTGATTTCTGTTCTAAAGCTGCATGACTCAGAGGAGAGGTACTAACCTCTTTCAAAAAATTCCCACTTCCTAGGTCAGTCCACCTCTGTGTGGTTAGACTGGTTCATGACCCACTTGAGGCACTTAGCCCTGTAAGGTGTTCTGGGCTTACCCTCATAACAGCACCATTTTCGGGTCTTAGCCCAGTGCTTTGAGGTAGTACATACGTCAGCAACGTCAAAAGGCAAATGTATCTCATTCTCATTTGCAAACCTTCCGGATTGCCCCCTTTCCAGCCTTGTCTCTAGTTTTTAAGACGGCTAGGTAAGGCGATCCTTTTCACTCCCCCCCTCCCCCCGCGGCGTGGTCCCACCTTAGGGCAAGTCCCCTTAAAAAAAAAAAAAGGGGGGGGGAGCTGTGCCCGACAACAGACTCTTAGTTTCCACCTCTCTCAGCCATCATAGTCCTGAAGTCGCTTACTTCATGTCTCCCCCCCACAACCCTGAGCCAGTTCATACACCAGAAACTTTTCCTTGTGCATAATCAGGCCGGAAATACTCTTGACACTAACAGGACTGGATTTACCCTCACTCGGCCCCTCCCACTGGATACCACTAGTCATGGAGTCCCCCAACAGGAGCACCTTAACTCCCCCATATCCTTAGGCCCACCCCCTTTGCAGGCTACCACCCCAATCCCTAACTCTTTCCCTTCCCCAGCCCCGCCTCAACTGGTTGACTGCTGGCTCCCTATGTGAGAGCCACTTGCAACCCTACCCTCTTATCCCATCTCATTTCCCTAGTTCAGCCTCCATCCCACTCCTTGTCCTAGCTTAGCCATCAACAGTCACCCCCAGACCCAACAGCACCAGGCATCCCCCACTACGTCACTCCTAATATCTCCCCCACATGCCGCAACAGCTATCCTACTCTTCTCCATCATGCACACCTGCTGGACCCCCGGACCTACCTCCTCCTTCTGGCAGAGTCCCCACCCCATGTGAAGATCCCGCCTGATCACAGCTCCCCACCCTTTCCAGCCCCGAGTCCATCTGTAACTCTGGGGTTCATATTCCCACAGCCAAGCACTCATCTCTTTTCATCACTGAGAGTACTTCCAGTCCCCTCAGCGCCCTCTGCAACTTCGCCCTCACCCTTTCCAACCTCGGTTCTACCCGCTCCTCTGGTATCTTGCTTATTTGAATGGCAGGCCCCCCTCCCATGCTCCTCCTGTTTCCCTTGCAACTCCTCCTGCCCATCCCTCCCCCATCCTCCTTCTCCAACCCTGCTCCTCTCACCTCCCCTCCATCATCTAACATACTCAGTGGTTGAAATCTGTTATAGCTCTCAAAGCCTACCTCGTATCCTGTCCTGTTTTTACGAGATCCCCTTAGCTGGTTGCCCCCTGTGCAGCACCTGCCCTTTTATCCCCTGTCAACTGCCTGTACATTTGGCTCTTTCCGCTACTGGATCCCTCTCTGGAAGTGCCTCCATATGACCCAAGTCCACTCATGGCAAACCCCCCCCGCTTGATGAAATAGATCCAGACACTATCCTGCCAATGCCAACATGCCCTCACAGTCTCCCCCAGCACCTTCTAGCTACTCCTCATCACCGCCAGCTACCACACAATCCTGTCAATCTCCTCCTAAGTTGTGTCAGCTACTGGCAGACTGGGCAACCTTACAATCTCCAGGTCCAGTTAAGAACCATGGCTGCCCCACATCCTGCACCTCACCACCCTACCAAAGATGCCAGCTCTGGTAGCTGGAGGCCCACCAGGTGCTGGACCCAAACATTAGCTGATGTCCTCCCATATTTAGATCCCGGTCCATGAGGCTGTCCCCCCTCAGCATCCTATATTCAGTCATACAGTATTACAGGAACAGGATTTGAGCAAGAGTTTTTCTTAAAGGGCCCCCAAGACCCTCCCACCTCCAAAAAGCTACAAGTCCAGCCCAGTCTCTCCTATCACAATGACCTCCCTTCACCTGGCTTCACCTCCTTCAGGTATTTAATAGAGGTCGGGGCTGGGTGGAGGTGTGGAAACAATTACAGCTCCTTTTAAGATACTGGAAAGCATCTGGGCCTCCCTTAACAGCCCAGGCGCGAGTTCAAATCTTCACGCCCTGCAGCCTGATTGGGTGCTCTCCCCAGCCTGGAACATCTGCCGCTCCTCCGGTTCGCCCTGCTGCTGATTTTACAGTTTGACCCCAAATCTTAGTTATGAGTAAACAATGGAACAATTCAGCATTTCTTCATAACGAAATTGTTTTTTCATATTTTGACCCCAAATTTTCCATATAGTTTTTTTATGACTTGCTATGGTCAAGACAAATGGAGTTTTGTAAATCCTGTCTGAAAGTGATTTATAGAGGGACTGTGAAAACATATTTTAAAGAGGATTTGAAAAATGCCATTTACGTTCATCTGGTGGGACAACAAAAGGGTTATGTGCACATTTGGGGGCCAAAATCTACAAAAATTACGAGGTAACGCTGGAAAACAGAAACAGAATTTATCAGATTAGGACCACTCGCCCACCCAGTCTGCCCATTTTCCCTACCTACAGTATCACTGTAGTTTCTTCATAACTTTGTTGTTCTTTTGACATTTTGACCCCAAATTTTAACACTGTCTTTTTATGATCCTTTTATGACAGGTGTCATTTATAAAATACTGGCTAAAACATAATTTGCACCACAAGTAAAACACGCTTTTGGCCAGGATTTGAAAATGACACCGTCACAGCAATGAGGTGGTGGAAAATGGCTATGTTGAAAATGTGGGGTAAAAATATTGAGAATTACTAAATTTATGGGCAAGTGTTGAAAATTTCAATGTACCTTCGTAAGTTTTTTTTTTTTTATTTGCCCAAATTTTCAACATAGTCTTCTTATGACCCCACCTCATGAACCCTTTTCAAATCCTGCCTGAAAGGTGATTTCACAGAGTGACTACAAATCACTTTTTGGGCCTCATTCGAACAGATTCACCTATCTTGATCATTAGGTGGGACTGCAAAAAAGGTCGTATTGAAAACATGGGAGGGGAAATTTTAAAAAAAGTTACCAAGTTATGAGTAAAAGTTCAAAATGCATTGAAGTACATTGATGTATTTACCTGATTTCCTCAGTTCCTGGTCCGGTGTTGAACAGTGAAGATGTGTCTCTAGTCCAGAGAGGATTACAGCACTGGAACCTTAGTAGTAAGTGAAGGTGTGGGGTGGTGGGTGCTGAGTGGGGGGTAGGAATGGATAAGCCAGCCGCTCCAAGTAAATTTCAAATATGGTTCAAGTTTATTTCAATATTTCTGATAAACATAGATCCTCAATACCAACGCTTCACCTAGATTTAGGCTTCTTTGAGTGAAGGGATCTGTTATTCAAACATATTCAAACATTTTTAGTACATTATACATACATCAATCAATTAGTGATATTTTTCAAGATATTATTTTTACTCTTTATATAAGGCTTATATTTCTTACAATAGATATACAGTATATGGGTTTCCTGCCACATATCTATTCTGTTCAATTGCTGGTTCAGTGAGGGGCAGCTGCAGAATAAGGGGTGCTAGCTGCACATTCAAGCAGACTTGATAGATCTCTAGGCCTTTATCTGCTGGCAAATTTCGCATGTTCATATGTTATGACATTTTTTGTAAAGAAACTGTTAATATCTTAAAAAGGTTTGGGTTACAAAGCTTTCAGCAGAGCTGTAGTGCCCTCTGCTGGTGCCTGTCAGCTTAATAACCCTATGAGGACGTTCCCTATCAGGACTTCACAATCCCATTTAGTACAATACATTTTTAATAACCTTCCACTTATATTTCTCCAACGTCTTTACTTGTTTATAAGTCCTGCAGGTCATAAGTAATATATTTCAAACATTTTATTTTTATCATTATTCTACACATTCAAAATATATATAGAAAATGTCATCAGTTCCGTACAAGGGTCATACAGGTTCTTACCCCAGGAATACTCCAATAATCCTAACTCTATGCAGTATGCCTTTAACTCAGATCTGCCCGGAGATGGAACGTTATGCTAATGATGGAACACCACTGGCACGTGACACTTTTCAAATGCTGCCCCATCAACTGCCTACATTCTAACTCTCTCAGATTTCACTCTCCACATGTCAGTATTTAGACACTCGGAGATCCTCTCCTCAGCCTCTTGTTCAGATGTGAAAACTTATAAAAGTACATAGTATTCCTTTATTTTTTCATTTGCTGCCTTTATGTTTTGTATTTAGCTTAACCGTTAGTTAGTTTTAGTTAAATTTATTGTTTTCTCGGTTTCTCTTGGTTCAGGATAACCGAGAGAAACCGAACTTTAGTTTAGTTTCTGGTGTTTTGGGACCAAAACTCCACTATCTTAGTTTATTTTTGTTTAAATAAACCTGTTTTAGTAACTGCTAATATTGGTTCCTGAACCGATAACCTCGGTTCTCTCTGACTTGATTCCCAGTTCCAATCGGTTCCTGAATCGACCGCAACTGTATCTTTTAAAATTATCTTTTAAAATGTAAGATCTTTCTGCAGTTTTCTTTTTCTGTGGTTTTTTTTTTGACTATATCAGAAAAACCTAAGGAAAAAAACGGTGAGCCCAGTTTCAAAAATTGTACTGAGTATGGAGAGGTGTTTGCCAAGGCACACTTTATGTGTGTGTGGTATGCCTTGGTTATGAACACCTTAAAGCTGATTGTGAAATTTGCAAGACCTTTCCTGAGAAAACACTTGACAGATGTTTGGAAAGGCTTAAAGAGAAGTTACCTCCACCTAAGTGTCCCTCGAGCTCTGACCGACCGACACTCTCGGTTCCTGTGGGAGAAACCACAGCAATTACTACCTCTACCCCTGATATGGGTATCCAGGTCCTTGGAAAAAGGCCTGCTGAACTGACTGACTCCGCTTGTATTAAAGAAAATAAAGAAAACTAAGCGCACAGAATACCCTGCTGGACAGCACTTGGGGACTTCTGCTGTGACTGCAGTTGTGCCTTCTCCACAAATGACTGCACAGGCCTTTAAAGTTATACAGGCCTTATAGGGATGCTGCCTGCTGGCCAGCAGGCATCAGTTCAGAGCCCAACCAGACAAACCTCTGCCCTATCTTCCTTCCAAGAAGAAATGGAGGAATATGGGGAGTATGAAGAAGAGGGTGAAGGAAGCCTATCAAACCTAAAGTCTCCCTGAACAGGAGTTTTGCTCACCCCCAGGGCTTCAGAGGACTACTAATAACACTTCACATTTGTAAGAAGAATGGTGGATGCTTTAGACATAACCACCAGTGAAGTAATAAGAGGATAAGGAGGAAGCAGAATATTTGGAGGTGATGGGTTTAACACCCACTAAAAACTATTGCTTTTTAAACAAGTTCTTCAAAAACACGCTTAAAATCCTCCAAACTCCTAATTCTGTCCCTCCCTTAGATAAGAGGTTGAACAAGAAATACCAGCTGGACAGGAGGGGGCAGAATTTTATTTTCCCACCCTGACCACCAGGGTGGTATAAGCTGCTGCCTGTGGCAGGGCAATGTACCTCTGGCATCTTATCCCCTGGAGAAAGATTCCAGAAAAATTGACAGCATGGTCAAGAAGGGCTACCTTTTCAGCCTCCTTGGCCATCAGACTAGCAAATTTTCAGGCTTATGCAGCCCAATACCAAAAATATTTGTGCAAATCTGTCCTGGCTATGGCAGACAAGGCCCTAGCTAGTTGCTCAGCTGATTTAGCTGAGACTGATAGGTCTGGCTTGGAGGCAGCCAAATACCAGCTTCAGATGGCAGCAGACACTAATGATACTGCTGCCAGGTGGATGGCTAACACTGACGCACAGAGGAGGCTTGCCTGGCTTAGAGCCACAAACCTCACTCAGGATACACAGTCCAAGGCTATGGACTTTACTGTTGAGGGTAATTCCCACTTTGGAGATAAGACAGAGGCATACATGAAAAAGGGGGGTGAATACAAAACCACTTACAAAAGCAATTCTGCCAAAGAAAGGGCCTCCCTCCACTAGGCCCTGTGGAAGGGGAGGCAGGGGTAGATCTTTCCACAGCAGGTCTTTTTACCAGGCCATGGCTGTACCCCAGGTTCAGCAGTACCCACAGCAGGGGGACTTCAGGAGCAGAAAGGGTTCCAGGTGTGATTCCCAGGCCCAGCTAAATGCAAAACAAGACCTCTGACATGTTTTCCCTGTCCGCCTCCCTACTACCAGTAGGGGGCAGCCGGGCTCACTATTTCCAGGCTTGGCAACAGATCACCACAGACAAGTAGGTCATGGAAGTAGTTGAATCAGGGTTTGTCCCAATGTTTCATATCCCTCCCCACTTTAAGAACCACAGTGTTTAGGCTAGTTTCCAATGCAGAAAGGAAGTTACTGGAAAAAGAGGTACAAAACCTACTGATGTCAAAGGCGGTAGAACCTGTGCCCCCACAGCAAAAGGGAAAAGGATTTTATTCAAGATACTTCCTCACAACAAAGAAAAATGGGGAGTGGTGGCCTATCCTAGACTAAGGGTACTAAACAGGCATTTAATAAAGCCAAGGTTCAAAATGGTAACCCTGGCATTGATTCTGCCAACACTCCAAAGAGGAGATTGGTTGGCATCTCTGGACCTAAAAGATGTTTATTTCCACATCCCCATAAGGGAGTCTCACAGAAAGCACCTCAGGTTCAGACTCCCCTCAGGTCATTACCAGTTCTCAACCCTGCCGTTCAGCCTTACGTCTGCTCCAAGAGTGTTCACAAAGTGCCTGGCAGTGGTTGTGGCACACCTACAAAGGTCAGGTGTCACAGTTTTCCTAGATGACTGGTTGGTGGTAGGAAAATCACCCAACAGGTAAGGTAACATTTCAGTTCACCCAAGGGCTCCTAGAGTCACTGGGGTTTCTGATAAACTCAAAAAGTCTGTCCTTCTCCCTGAGCAACTACTGCAGTTCATAGGAGCAGAACTAAATACCCAGGAGGGCAGGACCTACCTGCCTCTGGACAGGGTAAGAAGTATTCTGCTGATGGCAGGCTCCTTCAGCCTGAACAAACCAAAAACTGCAAGACAGTTTCTACAGCTCTTGGGCCACATGGCAGCAGCCACAGGCACAGTTCTGGGATCCAGGTTCCAGCTGAGAGACATTCAATTCCACCTCAGGGCACACTAGTGTCAAAGGAGAGATCCTGTCTCAAAGCTAATTCCAGAAACAAAAACGTTACTTCAGGCCCTTCAGTGGTGGAAAGAGGAAACCAACCTAAGGGAAGGGGTTCCTTTTCAGCAACAGTCCCCATCAGTGGTTCTCACAATAGATGCATCATTACTGGGGTGGGGTGTCCATCTAGGGGATCACACCACCCACGGCACATGGTCAAGTGCAGAGTCACTCCAGCATATAAATCTGTTGGAGCTCAGAGCAGTGTTGTTGGCAATAAAGGTCTTCACACCACTAGTGCAGGGGAGGGTGGTACAGGTCAGAACAGACAATACCATCATGATGTATTACATAAACAAGCAGGGAGGGACAAGATCAAACCCTCTCTGTACAGAAGCTATGAAAATATGGAGCCTGTCCTACTCTCTAGGAGTTTCCCTTCAGGCCATTCATCTGCCAGGCAAGGACAATACCCTAGCAGATGCCCTGAGTCGGATCAACCAGGCCCATCATGAATGGGTTCTGAACAGACAGGTGGTGGAAGTAATTTTCAGAAGGTGGGGTACCCCAGAGATGGAGCTCTTTGCATCCCACGAGAATCACCCACCTGCCACAATACTGTTGCAGACCTCCAGCTCTGGGAACAATCCCCCTGGATGCTCAGGCTCTGGATTGGTCAGGGAGACACCTGTATGCTTTCCCTCTCTTCCCTCTGGTGTACAGAGTGCTGCTCAAGCTCAGGTCCCAGCCAGCATCACTGATCTACAGCTACATCTATAGCATCAGACTGGGCCAGGCATCCATGGTACTCTCTGCTGCTCTCCATGTTTGTAGCTGAACCAATACACCTTCCTCGGAGACACAATCTGTTAATCTCCAGTCGGGGCAGGTTCCTGTACCCAAACCTTAGATCTCTCAGGCTCAAGGCAGGACTCTTGAGGACCTAGAGTATGTAGGCTTGCATCTCTCTGAAAGTGTTCTGGACATTTTAAGAGGATACAGGATGCCTCCACCAAGAAAACATATGCCTCAAAATGGAAAAGGTTTTCCATCTGGTGCTCCACGAGGATGTGGTGCCAGCAGGCAGGGGTTCCAGCTGTGCTGGACTACCTTACCATTTGCACACCCTGGGCTTGCAGTCCACTACTTTAAAGGTCCATTTAGCTGCAGCATCTGCTTATCTCTCAACTGAACAGAATATTTCTATGGCATCGAACCCTATTTTCAGGAGGTTCTTTAAAGGTCTAGCCCACTTGCACCCCCCTCACAGTGAACCGGTGCCAGCCTGGGACCTAAATGTATGTATAGCCAAGCTCATGGGTCTCCCCTTTGAGCCCATGTCTTCAGCCCATTGAAGTATGTCATGTGGAAAACCATTTTTCTAGTGGCAATGACTTTTGCCAGAAGGATCAGTGAGCCCCATGCCCTCTGCATTGAGCAGGACTACATTTCCTTGCACAATGACAAAATGGTCCTGTGAACAAACAGGAAATTCCTCCCTAAAGTGGTCTCTGATTTCCATTTGAACCAGTCCATTATCCTGCCTGTCTTTTTCACTCAGCAATCTGGCTCAGGTGAACGCAGACTACACAGTCTTGATGTCAAGAGCTACTACATGACTGTCACTAAGGTCCATAGACAGGACAGGCAACAGCTGTTCCTGACATATGGGGATGTGGGAAAAGGGCACCCAGCATCTAAAAGGTCAATTTCTCACTGGATAGTGCAGTGTATCCAATTCTGTTACTCAAAAGCTGGGAAGGAGCCCCCAGCAGGGCTGAGGGCCCACTCCACAAGGGGTACAGCTGCTACTATAGCAGATGCCAGGGATGTCCCACTGGTGGACATCTGTAAAGCAGCTACCTAGAGGACAGTATACACCTTCACAAAACATTACAGCCTGGACACTCAGGCTAGAGGTGATGCCAGGTTTGGCACAGCAGTCCTGCAGAGTCTGTTTCCAAAGTGGGCTCTGTGCCCACCTCCAAAGGTACTGCTTCTTAGTCTACATAGAGTTAGGAATATTGGAGTATTCCTGGGGTAAGAAGAAAAAAATACTTACCATAGTAATCTTGTTTCTTCCAGGGTATACTTCAATATTCATAACACTCCACCCTGCCCCCTTCTTGAGCAGGTGGCCTCTGCACTCCATGCTGTGTAAGCAGGGGTAGGAGTGCCATACTCTGGCATATTTGTTTTTAAACTGTGTTTGCACTGGTTTTACCCTCTTCAGGTGATTCTGACATCAGGGGTGTTTTTGTTGTTATTCCTTCTGTTGGAGGCTTTTTGGGGTTAAGGTTATTAGAATAAGAAGAACAACCAGTATTTATATAGCACTTTTCATAACAGTGTAACCCAAAGCGCTTTACAAGCAATGCTAGACTGGTAGTGAAGTGACTGCCATATCGCACATCAGCACCGACACACAGCCTGGACACAATTGCGTGAACCAATTTATGGGAAGGGAATGTTGGCCAGACACCGGAATGTCCCCATCTCTTTGCAAAGAGTGCCCTGGGTTCTTTTACTTCCACCTGGACACCCACCAGAACAACACCAGGATGGGTAGAAGGGACCTCGGTTAACATCTCATCCGAAGGATGGCACACCCCAGCAGTACAGCACCCCCCTAATCCTGCACTTGGATGCCAGCATTTTAGGTGCAAGTCCAATCCTGGTGTGGGATGAGAACCCACAACCTTCTGGTCCAGAGGCAGATGTGCAACCATCTGTGCCATGTGGGGCCTATCTTGTCAGACGTCCATGAAATCTGAGAGGTTAGAATGCAGGCAGTTGATGGGGGCAGCATTTGAAAAGTGGCATGTGCCAATGGTGTTCCATCATTAGCATAACATTCCATCTCCAGCAGGGGCGTAGTTAGCTTTTTTACGGTGGGGGGGCAAAGACTGCTAAAAGTCCTGCTTTTCTGTGTAAATCCCAAATAAATAGGCCGGGGGTCTGGGAGCTGCCTAGGCCCCCAGAAGCTGTCAGGTTTTTGATGCATTCTGGTGCATTATAAGTGTCATTTTGCCACTGTTTGGCTACTTTTAAAGTCTTGTTTGACTTGTTACAAAACAACCACTATTCCTATTAAAATAACTAGCTTTTTATTTTCTTTATAAAAAATTTCAAATCTAAAGCAACTTCGTGATCAGTATCAAGGAGCAGAAACCACAAATGTCTCTTATCCAGAAAAATTAGCCATAAAGCGTTCACAGTGGGAACCATATTGCACACAGAGTTTACAAATGCTGTTAAAAATAAAATACAGTATAAGGGAACTGACCACTCTGAAGATAAAATATGCTACCACCTTTTATAACTTTTTTTGTCTATTGCTGTCTCGAGTTAAATTATGGCTACTGGCTAGCCAGAGTAAAAGAGAGCCCTATGTAGCAGCAACCAAACAGTCCCTGACCACTGACCACAGCTGCTTGGCTAAAAAAACAAATTTTGCAATATAAATAATTCATACAGCATTCGTAATGAAGGTCACAGGCCACTCCAAGTAAATGCTAGTATTGACCTCTGGCCTTTATCTTGACTATATATTTATAATTATTGTATTATACAGATTATACTAGTGTGGTACTGCAACTGCTACAACCCAGAGCCCATGCCATCCAGACCCATTCAAACAATAGAGAAAATGTACTTCCAAGTGTGAGGTAGTACAAGCTGGTATTCCACGCCTCAAGTATTGGTTCCTCAAAGGTGGTTTGTTCATAATGTCTTTTAGGATACAATACAACCAAATGGAACATGAAACCTCATAACATTTTGTCCAGAAATTACCAAATAAACAAACACATGAACTTAAAAATGCAAATCTCTCACAAAGGACACAATATTTATTCAGTGCAATGCAACCTAATTTCATTTACTACCTGTTAATATTTTAAACCATTAATTATTTCTGTAACCCCTACAAATGAGGGTTCCTGAAAAGTCTTCCTTGAGCTGCCTAAATGCTCACTGCCAGGGTGGTGCCTGTGTTTTAGCAGTTTAAATGTGATTGCTAGAGAGTGCCTGTATTGCCTCTGTGTACTGTCTCATTAAGAGCTGCCTGGATTGCAATCATAAGTAATCTGAGAGGGAGCTCTGTTGAAAGATGTAACTATTTGCTGAAAATCATTTAGAAGCGATAATGTAGTTTGTCTAACCTGTCTTCTTTGCAGCAAGGACTGTTTTGCTTATCTCCACTATCTTGGCCTGGGACTGCCGAATTGGACCAATCAGTACTAGTGGGACCTAAAATGGAGCCTACAGGAGCTGTCTGGAGTCAGAATCTGTAGGAATTGTAGTTTGGGCTTTTGGCGCCTTTGCACCTGAAGGGGAGCTCCTGTTGTGACTGACAGATGAATCAGCCACCAAACCTTTTGGATCTTGGGGAAATTCCCAGGCTTGCTGGCAGTTGAGTTGGATCTAAGTTGGGAGCTGAAGAAGCAACAGCACAAGATAGTCACTGTGGAAAGGTTTGAGTTTTGGCCTGCATGTCTGCCTGCTGCCCCTGAGAGGGAGAGAAGAGAATTATTTCGGACTGAATCAGACTTTGGGAGAACGAAGTAAGCCACTGATTTTTTACTAGGTTCATACCTGAAGAAGACCAAAGATTTTGCTGAATGCGATCGACCAGTCAGGATTTCCAGCTGCTTTTGAATCCCCAGTTTGTGCAGAGACTTTATGGACAGACCGGAGAGTGGTTTGCCTGGTACAGTAGAATTTCCTTACATGTAAATGTGTTGTGAGTTGTTAGTGGGTTGTGATTTAGTTCCCCACTGTGTGAACTGTGTTCTACTTGCTGGAAGCTGTATCCAGCCCAAAATGGACTATATCCGAATTTGTCTCCATTTGGCCTAGGCCTCCAGACTGGCCCAGCCTGGGACTACTCCGCTGCACAGAGAAAGCCGTCGACGAGAGACCTGCCTGGGATCAGCCCTGCTCCACACTTGAACAGGAATGATGCCTCGGCGAATCATGTGGGCCCTGCTTCTCCTGGCACTCCAGATCAACCACCTGCAGTCTCAATTTTCGTCCAGCCTGTGTCCAGTCTTGGGTATCATGAGTAATCATCAGGGTAGCTCCCTGCAACAACAGTCTAATCTAAAAGTGTGTCATCTGATTGTCTTCTTGTTTTCTTTTCATGAACTGAGCCCTCCAGCTCCGGATTACAAATAGTGTGTGTGGTGCATGTTGTTTCTTCCATCACAGGGCCCCAACCAACTGCAACGCTCCTGGCTAGCCCACAGTTCTCCATCTGGGTACCTAGAGTGTGTGATTGTTTATGGACCATGAAGTGCATATATAACTGTTTGATACAGCCTTTAAGCAAATTAACCTGATTACACCTCTCTCTTGTTTAAGTCCCTTAAATAAATCGGATCTAACTCTTTTTTTGCATTTACCCTGACTGTGGTTCCAGTTTGTGCAAGAGTACTGTACTGCTGTTATTTGCTGTGCATAACCTTGTTTTACAGGGGGTCCCCAGGGTTGAGCCAGAGGAAAGCCCTGGTGGTAAGTGCAAACAGTGTGGGTACTTGTGTGGTGTATCAGGGGTATTGTGAAAGTGGTTATTGTGTATTGTTCCGGCCACTAGTAAAGAAAGAGGGGGATTACAGTGTCCCGGAGAGCTGTGCCCAGGTTAGTTTGACCACTACCAACCCTGACCTCTGGGTGGAGGCACACATTTCAGAACTGAGGCCCCTTAACCTGTTACTAGCCAGGCAGGCAGGGGTAGTAGCCCTTGGGATAGCACCACCTAGGGGTTACATTCCAACACTGGAGGCTGCTTACCTTGGGGGGGGGTGATTCTACCCATGGGGTTGAAATTTTCAGTAGTGGTGGTACTGTAGCTTGGTTTGTGATTTACAGTGTCATTCACATATTTTCAGAGAGGCCTGTATTACTGTTTCCTTCCCTGTGACAGAATGTGTGAATTTATGAAATTCCTTTTATCACACATTTTATCACAAGGTATGGTCACAGTAATACAGTGCTCTCTGGGTGTTCTGCTGACCTATCTGTCCTTTGGCTCAGCCTCAGCCTCAAGGACACACTATGTCCCTGATGGGCACCTCTCACACTGTACTCACCCCCAACTTCTATCTCCATATATTGCTTTAGCTCACTCCCTGCTCCCTCCCTCCCATCCTGTTCTCTCCATTCTGCTGCCTTCCACAGCTTTTAAATCTGTGTGTTATCACCCAGTGAAAGCAGCTAAACTAAGAGGTACAAATGAACAGCTGCTATGTATTTCTTCCAGCAATGGGTGACACTATTTCCACCCTCATTTTCATGTAGCAGGGTTTTGATAAGATTCAGTCTTAGTGGCATTGATGGTTTATGAATTGTGATACTCATCTGACTCCCCGCCCCAATTAAACAAATGTTTTGCTCCTATCTGTAGTAACCCTCTGGAATACTGTAAGGTTACCCTGGCAGCATCACTCATTTTGACTTTGAATTAGTTGATCTTCATTCAAAGTTTTAATGATTCAAGACCAAGGCATGGGCCAACCAGCTGCTCCATAACCAACAAATCTGTAAATGGATCTTCAAAGTGTCCTTTTAAAACCTTAAGTGTAACTTACCGGGTCTTGCGGCCTGCTGCTCTGGCTCACTCCAATGCGACTCTCTGACACCTCTCATCTGCTCTCATCTTGTTCCTTCCTGGCAGCAGCATGTGTTCACTGGGCAGTCCTCTCGGCAGGGATTGGGACAGAGAATTTCCGACAGGCAAATCAGTGACGGCAACCGAGGAGAAATCCTTGAACTGACGGCAATGGGCTGGCGACTCACTCACGGCGGAGTGTGGACCGACCACAATATGTGCTACAGTCCCACTACTGCTGCTACACTTCTCTATGGCTGGTAGAGACAACTGGGCAAGAAATGGCACCATAATGGTTTATAGCTTGTGCAGGAATGCGCGTGACTGTGGCTGCACTGCTCTGTGACTGGCTGCAAAATGCACATTGCTGTGGTTATAGCATACTTGCAGCCAATCAGGATATTCGGGACAATTGTTGGGAGTCAGACAATACTTAATATTTTTTTTAAATCTGCACAGTCCTGAAGCCACCCCAGCACCCTCCCTTGCTCCACTACTCCACTCCTCCCAGCCAGGTCCAGCCAGCCCAAGAGCAAAAATAACGACAAAAACCCGCAAGTGAGCAAACTCAAGAAGTCCCGGTCTCTTTCTCGGGGGCAGCCTGCCCCTCTGCTCTCCGTAATCTATGCCACTGATCTCCAGACAGATCTGACTTAAAGGCATATTGCATAGAGTTATGATATTGAGTATCCCTAGAAGAAACAAGATTACTATGGTAAGTAATTTTTCTTCCTGTTTGTCACATACCTGTTGTTTTTATTAATCAGTGTTTTTTTTTAATTGGCTTTAAGCTATTGGCAGATTGAGATTTCTGTTAATAAATTTATAGTAAGTTAATGCAGTCATTTTCAGGACATTTCTATAATACATTTATTTACAAATGTATTATGTTGACATACCTTATTGTATGGCTTTGTGTATTTTTTTTCTCTTCCTTGCAGTGTGGTCCCCCATCTGGAGGGCACCCCCAGCCCCATCCCTTGGTGTCCACCAGCCAGTGCTGGCACTTACCCCGACGGCTTGTCCCCCCTGGCAGGGCCAGTGGGGTTCCCCAACCCCCACCAGACGCCGGATCCAGTGTGGCCAGTGCCATGGCCTGGAGCAGGGCCTGCGAGGTGTCTTCCTTCATCTGCCACACTGCTCCTTTTCCCTGTTTTCCTTGCGGGTGCGTGGCATGCATAATGCCTATGGGGCAGGTCACACATGCTCCCATGTGCCAACGCAGCGCCTGCCACGCTCCACCCCATGTTGTTGTTGTGGCTCCGTGCTGCTGAGCCCCAGCCTCCGCTAGTGGTCAGGTGTGCACTGCTGCTGGTCCCCTCTCCCGGAGATGGAAAGCAGTCCATCTGTCGGATGCTTGATCCATCTCCTCCTGCTGACCCATGGTGGCCCGTGCTCAAACATGGGTCCCCGCGCAGCATGAGATGTGGTGTCCAGTGCTCAACCTCAGCGCCACTGGGCCGGCCCGTGACTTTGTGTATTTTAACCTGTTTTGTTAGGGTTTATGACTTTGTAGTTGTCCTATATGTAAAAAATGAATTTCAATTACTGTAAATAACTTCTTTAGTATTGCTTTATACACCTTTTCACATTGCTGCTCTGACTTAAATTATAGCGTGTTTATGTTTAAACATTAAATGTGCATTATTTATTTTAACTCACCTGTGTGCTTGAACAAACTGGTGTGCCACACTGTGCATTCCTCATTAGCTTTTATTTTTCATAGTCTGGGTAAAATAAGTTTAAAACATTAGTGTATAACTTTAAAGGTGAGCTAAAAGTACAGGCCCAGAATGATCGTAACAGTCAGTCCACTTGTGACGAAAGTGAGTGCAACTATGCCTATTACCCCTCTTATGAACTGAGTCAGCTGTTTCAAGATAACCCCGTGATTAATTGTGGGGATGAAGCTGGGCCTTCTGGACTGCCTAACCCTCCAATTTCGTCCCTGGAGCCAATGCTCCCTGAAAGTGAAGTGTAACCCCCCTGCAAATGGGGGTTCCCAAAAGACTTCCAGGAGCTTGCTTGAATGCTCCAAGCCTGAATGGTGTTTGGCATTTAAGCCATTTATCAGTGAGTGTTTTTAGAGCCTCTGGTACTGTCTCTTTAAGAGCTGTCTGCTTGCAGACATAATTAGTTTGTATGGGGGACTGTGTGTTTCTTTGATTGAGTACCACTCAAGCTGCTGCCAATTCACTTCATTTTGCAGTCACTAGGAGTGCAAAGGAACCTATCTGAAAGATGTAACTGTTTGCCAGAAATTATTTAGAGTAATAATGAAATTACAGTTTGTCTAACCTGCTTTCTTTGCAGTCAGAACTGTGTCTGCTAGTTCCCATTCTAGTTTTGAACTGCTGAACTGGACCAATCAGTGTGGGGTAAGCTAGCTCTAAAATGGTGCCTTGGACGAATCAGAACTTGGACTCATAATCTGAGCCAGCCACAAGAGGATTGTATGGGCAGTGACTCTGGGAGATGTAGTTTAGACTTCAGTGCCTTTTGGACCAACAGCAGCAGTCTATTGTGAGTGACAGCCAATCCAGTCAAGAACTGGGAGGAACTCAAAGGAAGTGCCCGTTTTGTCGGTTGGAGTTTCAGTTGAGCTTTGGCAGTGAAGAAGGAAGGAGCCCTGTGCTCTTTCAGTGTGCATTTTAGTCAAAAACGGTGTAAGGCCCAGAGTTCCAGTCTGCAGCTTGTGTAACAGCTTGTTAGGACTGAATCCGTCCTGTGAAAAGAATCAAAGGATCTCTGAAGAGTAGAAACCAGGCTCACCCTGTAGAAGACTGGAGGAATTGCTGAAAATTGCACTCGGTCTGTCAGGAACTGAATCTGCTGTGTGTTCTCCCGGTATTGTGCAGTAATTGCGATCGGGATACAGATGCAGCCTGCCTGGTATAGTGCTTTCTTTTATATGGATGTGTGAAGAGGTTTGTGTACCTCAAGTGAGCCCTGCTGACATTGAAGGACCCTATCTTATTTGGAGGTCGTGAGTACTAATTCAGGGTCGCCTCCCTGTTGAATTGCCACATTAAATCCAAATGGAATTACTGTACTGCTGACTGTTTAATTCTCCTTTCTCGTGTGAAAGGGCCCCTACCAGCTGCCACGGTTTGGACTAGCCACTAGGGCTTGGGTATCCAGGGACAGTAACTGATAGGGATAGGCCTGTGCACAGAGCCATAGGTAGATTATTAGAGTGATAAGCTAATTAACCTGATTTCCCTGTCCTTGTTATATCCCCTAAATAAATCAGAGCTGCTTGTTTCAGCAAAGTTATACTGCCTGAGGTATTTGTCTATGTTAAAGTACTGTACTGTGATTGTTGCACTGTATCTCATTTCACAGGAGGTCCCAGTGCCAGAACCAGACCTGGGGGTAAATGTATACTGTGAAGGTAATTCTGATATATTGTGTGGGCCACTAGTGGAAGAAAGGGGTTGCAGTGTCCCAGAGGGCTGTGACCAAGTTAGTTTAACTATTGCAAACCCTGACCTCTGGGTGGAGGCACCCGCCATTGGATCCAGGCCCTCAACCTGTTAGTGGCAAATCAGGCAGGGTAGTAGCCCTGGGATAGCGCCATCTAGGGTTACATCTTGAGGCTCACCGCTGGGATTGTGTGTCCTCTAGTGGCCATATTTACAACCACTGTTAAGAAAAAATGGGTACCCCAACAGAAGTGGCTGTGCACCGGCTGGTGGAGTGGTGTACTGGGAGGAGATTGACCCCAAAATGCTATGCTTATCCTGGACATCCCCTGGGTATCAATACGGACACTGTGCAGGAGTACTTTCCAAGGTGGAAGGTTTACAAACCCTGTGGTGGTGGGTCGGCATGCTAATCTGCTCACCCACACTTTCCTGGCCCTAGTAGAGTTTAAGGATCCCATAGATAGCTCCAAAGTGCCACAGACCATTACCCCAGAGGGAGCCCTCACTGCTTGGAGAGTGATAACTAAGGACAGTAAAGACCCGGGGGGGAATCAGCCCCCACCACTATCTGAAACTTTTGAGGAGAAATTTGCTGAATGGTTGCTGGGAGAGGGGAAAACTGTGGAGGACTTGAAGAAACTATTCTTGCCACCTGGGGGTGTTCCTCCCCCAACACCCTCTCCTGCTCCAGTGCCCGTAATGGTGGCTGAACCAATGCAGACTCCTATTTCTGCACCTGCCATTAGTCACGACTCTTACCGAAGGTTGAGGATCTTCTCTGGCACCCTCCCCACCCCCCAAGGGGAGGATGACTGGGAGACCTAGATAGACTATGTTGCCCCCCAAGTGCTAGAATGGCAATGCTCGGAAGGCGAAAAGTGAAAGAGGGTTAGTGAGAGCCTCCGGGAGGTCCTGCCCTGGCTACCATCCGTAGCAAACGGGCCAGTAACCCTGAAGCGACTGCACAGGCCTATCTTGAGGCCTTGGAGAATGTGTATGGGAGCCCAGATTCTGATGAGGACCTATGGTGGAGAGTAAGAAATGCACAACAGTACCAAGGGGAGTTGTTGCTGTGTATGTCTCGGCTGGAAAAATTGTTGCAAGAATGCCTCAGAAAGGGTAGTTTGCCAGCGATTGAACTGGACCGAACCAGACTGGACAGAATCCTTAAGTCTGCCCCTTCTCAGAACTGCTGTTGCTTCAGTTACCTGGCAACTCGACTGGAATCCCACCCTCCTATGATGAGTTAATGAGAGAAATTCGAGGAGTTGAGAAAAGGCGACCTCGGGAGGTACCTGCACCAACAGCTGTGGCTACGACCCAAGTGACTGAGGGTGACCCATCAAGTGAAGTTCAGGGGCAGAGGTTGACAGTCAATGAGTGCTCTGACAAGGAAAAAGATATGCCACAATGGGGCGAACTGTTGAGAGAGATCCGGGAATTCAAAAACAGTCCCTTTATGAAGGCCACGCCTGCAAGTACGGGCCCTGACCTATATCCGACTGCATCTGCTATGGGGGTGGGGGTACCCACCCATGTATCTCCTGCTGATAACAGCTCCAAACTCAATTCCTTGACCATGGAAGTGGAGAAACTGAACAGATGTCTCCAAATGCTTATCACGCCACAGACAGAGATGGCACCCAGGTTTCCAGTTAGTAATACCCTGCCCTGGCTCCCAGTGTGGCGCCTCGGCCAGCTCAAACTCCAGAAAGTATGTTTTGCTACTCTCTCTCTGTCTCTCTGTCTCTCTCTCTCTCTGTCTCTCTGTCTCTGTCTCTGTCTGTCTCTCTCTCTGTCTCTGTCTCTCTCTCTCTGTCTCAGTCTCTATCACTCTCTCTGTCCTGTCTCTATCTCTGTCACTGTCTCTGTTCCCACTGTCTCTGTCTCTCTGTCACTGTCTCCCTGTCTCTGTCTCATCTCTCTGTCACTGTACTGTCTCTATATCCACTCTCACTGTCTATCGGTCTCTATCTCTCTGTCTCTATATACATCTCTCTCTCTCTATATCTCTCTCTCTGTCTCTCTGTCATGTCTCTCTCTCTCTGTCTGTATCTCCTATCTCTCTCTCTCTCTCTCTGTCTCAGTCTCTCTCTCTCACTGTCTCTCCTTGTCTCCACCTATATCTCTCTGTCATTGTCTCTGTCTCACAGTCTCTGTCTCTCCGTCTCCTGTCTCTTTCTCTGTCTCTGTCTCTGTCTCTGTCTCATCTCTGTCTGTCACTGTCTCCTGTCACTCAGCCACTCTGTCTCTAAATAACATGTCTCTGTCGCTCTGTCTCTGTCTGTCTCTCTCTGTGTGTGTCTCTGTTCTCTCTCTGTCTCCTCATCTCGGGTCTCTTTCTCTGACTCTGTTCTATCTCTCCTTCATCTCTCTGTATATTGTCTCTGTTCTCAGATCTCTCTCAGTCTCTCGTCTCTGTCTCTTTCTCTGTCTCAGTCTCCCCTGTCTCTGTCACTGTCTCTGTCTCCTCTCTCTGCTCTCAGTCTCTCTCTGTCTCTGTCTCTGTCTCTCTTTCTCTCTGTCTCTCTGTTTCTGTCTCTCTATCTCTGTCACTGTATCTCTTTCTCTCTATCTCTCTGTCTCATCACTGTCTCTGTCCCTGTCTCTGTCCTGTCTCTGTCTCTGTCTCTCTTCTGTCTCTCTCTCTCTCTCTCAGTCTCTGTCTCTGTCTCCTGTCTCTGTCTCTCTCTCCGTCTCAGTCTCTGCACATCACTGTCTCTCTCTCTCTCTGTCTCTCTGTTCTGTCTCCCTACTCTCTGTCACTCTATCTCTCTCTCTCTTTCTCTGTCTCTGACTCTCTCTCTCTGTCTCTCTGTCTCTCTCTCTTTCTCTGTCTCTCTCTCTCTGTCTGTCTCTCCCTTCTCTCTGTCTCATCTCTCTATCTGTCCCTGTCTCTCTTTCTCCAGATCTTTCTGTCTCCTCTGCTGTGCTCCTGTCTCATACTCTGTCTATATATCTCTGTCTCTGTCTCCACCATCTCTCTTTCTCTCTCTCTCATCTGTCTATGTCTCTCTCTCTGTCTCTCTGCCTCTCGGTCTCTGTATCTCTGTCTTTTGTCTCTCTGTCTCTCTGTCTCCAGCTCTGTCTCACCGGTCTCAGTCTCTCTGTCTCTGTCTCCATCTCTCTGTGTCTCTCTCTCTGTCTCTCTGTCACAGTCTCTGTCTCTGTCTCTCTGTCTCTCTGTCTCTATCTCTCAGTCTCTGTCTCTCTTTCTCTGTCTATGTCCTCTGTCTGTCTCTCTCTCAGACTCTCTGTCTCTCTCTCTTTGTCTCTCTGTCTCTATCTCTCCATCTCTGTCTCTCAGTCTCAGTCTCTCTGTCTCCGTCTCCATCTCTCCATCTCCACTCTCTGTCTCTCTGTCTCAGTCTCTCTCTGTCTCTCCTTCAGGCTCTCTGTCTCACTCTCTCAGTCTCAGTCTCTGTCTCTCCCCTGTCTCTCTGTCTCCTCTGTCTCTCTCTCAGTCTCTCTGTCTCAGTCTCTCTCTCTCTGTCCCTCTCTCTGTCCCTCTCTGTCTGTCTCTCTCTCTGTCTCCTCTCCGTCTCTCTCTCTCTCTCAGTCTCTTTCTCTGTCTCTGTCTCTGTCTCTGTCTCTATGCCTCTCAGGCTCTGTCTCTCTCTCCTATTACTCTCTGTCTCTGTCTCTCTGTCTACATCTCTGTCTCTCTCCGCCTCTCGGTCTATGTCTCTGTCTCTGTCCCTCTCTCTGTCCTCTCTTCCATCTCTCCTGTCTATCTCTCCTCATCTCTCTCTGTCTCCTGTCTCTGTCTCCCTCTCTCTCTCTCTCTGTCTCTGTCTTGCCTCTCTGTCTCTCTCTCTCTATGTTTGCCTCTCTCTCTCTGGTCTCTGTCTCCATCTCTCTGCCTCTCAAGCTCTATGTCTCTGTCTCTCTCTCTCTGTCTCTGTCTCTCTCTCCCTCTGTACTTCTCTGTCTCCAATCTCTCTCAGTCTCTCTGTCTCTGTCTCTCTGTCTCTGTCTCTCTCTCTCTGTCTTGTCTCTCTCTCTCTGTCTCTTTCTGTCTCTCTCTGTCTCTCCATCTCTCTCTCAGTCACTGTCTCTCTATCTCTGTCTCTCTGTCTCTGTCTCTCTCTCTCTCTCTGTCTCTCTTTTCAGTCTCTCTGTCTCTGTCTCTCTTTCTCTGTCTCTCTGTCTCTGTCCTTTGTCTGTCTCTTTCTGTCTCCTCTCTGTATCTCTCCTCTCTGTATTGTCTCTGTCTCTGTCTCTCTCTCTCCTGTCTCTCTCCTCTCTTCGCTGTCCCTGTCTCTGTCTCTGTCTCTCTGTCTCTGTCTCTCTGTCTCTGTCCCTCTCTCCTCTCTCTGCCTCTGTCAAATCTCTCTGTCTCTCTCTCTGTCTCTGTCTCTGTCTCTGTTTCTGTCTCTGTCTCCTGTCTCTCTGTCCCTGTCTATACCTGTCTCTGCCTCTCGGGCTCTATCTCTCTGTCCCTCTTTCTCTCTCTCTCTGCCTTTCCTTCTCTCTCTCTCTCTGTCTCTCTCTGTATCTCTGTCTCTGTTTCATCTCTGTCTCTCTTTCTCTCTGTCCCTGTCTCTTAATATACTGCCTCTTGAATATGTCTCTGTCTCTGCTTTCTCTGTCTCTCTTTCTTTCTCCCTCTCTCTCTCTGTCCCTCTGTCCTTTCTCTCTCTTTCTCATCTCTCTGTCTCTGACTCCTCTATCTCCTGTCTCTGTATCTGTCTCTCTTTCTCTGTCCCAGTCCCTCTCTTCCTTGCCTCTGTCTTTGTCTCTCTCTCTCTATCTCTCTTTGTCTCCTGTCTCTGTCTTGTCTCCAATCCTCTCCCTCTCTGTCTGTCTCTCATTCTCTGTCTCATCCTCTGTCTCTGTCTCTCTCTCCCTCTCTGCCTCCTGTGTTTCCTCTATCTCTCTGTCCTGTCTCTCATTCTCTCTGTCTCTCTCCTGTCT